>CM076994.1:97731514-102731514 GCA_039090855.1 Macrothele yani | reverse complement strand
TAATTGAGTTCTACAATTTTCTAATAACAAATGTATTGTTGCGAGGTTATTTTTGTTTTCATACTGAGGTGTGTAATATAATCTTATGGGAACGGAATTTGATGTATGAGGTGGGTGGGCAGGGTTTGGTCTGAGCTCTGGGCCTTCTGACATTGTACCCTTCCTAAATTTCCTTGCTACCTCCAGATATCTTACGCAATCTGATGCCTAGAATTGCCATCAAATTTCATGGCACGTCATTCAATTAACTCCTCTGTTCAATGATCTTCACACTATTAGCCAAAGTGAGAATGACTAAAGGCTGCAAGGGTCATTTTCACTCTTTAATGAAAAATAATTATAGATATACAGGGCTATTCAAAATGATTGTTGAGGTTTTAACAAAATCGCCGCACACACTACACTTGAGATTGCAACATAGATTTTTGTAAATTGTGCAAGTAAACTCACCAAGTTTTTATTCTTATTCGTACGCGGAGACAACTTCCCCTCCTCGAAATTACTCAATTATCAAAATATGCTATAATCAGAAGATTGCAAGGTTCTTTGAGCACTGTAAACATCAATAGAGTAGTAATAGATCATTCAACAGAAGCGATTTGACGTTTGATAAAATCCTTTATTTTCGTGATTTTGCTTAATTTATGATTAATCCGAGTCACCGTGAGATGTCCTAACTCCCTGCTACATTCATGCTTACAGCTCGTACGTGGAGACAACTTCCCCTCCTCGAAATTACTTAATTACCAAAATATGCTATAATCAGAAGATTGCAAAGTTCCTTGAGCACTGTAAACATCAATAGAGTAGTAATAGATCATTCAACAGAAGCGATTTGACGTTTAATAAAATCCTTTATTTTCGTGATTTTGCTTAATTTATGATTAATCCGGGTTACCGTGATATGTCCCAATTCCCTGCTACATTTATGCTTACAGCTCGTATGCAGAGACAACTTCCCCTCCTCGAAATTCATTAATTACCAAAATATGCTATAATCAGAAGATTGCAAAGTTCCTTGAGCACTGTAAACATCAACAGAGTAGTAATAGATCATTCAACAGAAGCGATGACGTTTGATAAAATCCTTTATTTTCGTGATTTTTTTAAATTTATGATAAATCCGGGTCACCGTGAGATGTCCTAACTCCCTGCTACATTCATGCTTACAGCTCATACATGGAGACTACTTCCCCTCCTCGAAATTACTCCTTCCTTAAACTTCATCCAACCTCTCTGCCCTTCTCTCAGTCACATACTGCCAAAAGATACTTCATCCTCCTTCCTTCAAAAGACTCGTTCCTATTGTTTTTCATACTACTTCCAAAGCACGCACCTCCAGCACCATCCAAAAAACCCCTCTTTTTCCTGCATCTCAATGTCCTCTGCTTAATGCCATCACCCCAAAGGATGGAAGTCCTTCCTAATGAGTCACTTTAAAACTCTAAAAAAACCACCTTCTTCTATTGTAGCTAACTACACACGAAATCCTGTGTGTTGTTCATCTCCAGGAAGTTCGCCAATAAACTAATCGTTTCTGGTGACTTACTGACTCTACCAAATCGAACTCAAAAAATATATTCTTAAGAGGAGAAGTTTCCCACGATTACTTTTCAAACATTCTAAAACTGCAAGGATTCTTAATTATTTACATATGATTAAAATTCAACAATTAAAAGATATTTACATTACATTACATTTCATAAAATAAACATTCCATTCCATTATGTTATTAGAAGATTATTTACATTACCACTATTACAGCAGTGTAACATGAAGCTTGTAATTTCTAGTTTCAAGTTAAGCATATTGAGCACTATGCCCCTGTTCCTCTACCACAAGATGTGTGATAAGTTTACCATAACCTTACACAGAGCAGTAGGTGAGTGCATGCATACTGAAATTTCAATACTTACCAATGATATGTATACCACGTAATTAGTAGCACTCATCATTATGATATTTTGAGTCAAGTGAATCGTACAATGAGCTTTGGATCCAACAGAGAAACTCTACAATCCTGCAATTCTCTACAATTCTTCTGAAGTAACAGAACTACATGTACAATTTTTTTAGATGGATAGGAAGCCTCTCGATAGCCTTGCCAACTGTCTGACATAATGAATATTGGCAGACAGATCTGTTCATGGGGGATATGCAACTAACATCAGAAATAATATATATACAGTAAAACCTATTTGAGATGGAACCTGCATAAAATCAAAGATAGAAAATAACATACTATTTAACCTGTTTAAAACAGAACCTAACTAATGCAGAAATGGAAATGGCAAGACAGTAAATGAACCTTGTAACAACGGAAAGTTTGTAGACATTTCCATGATGTCAACAATTTTAATTGGATACAAAACATCACATGATAAAGTATAATGATGAACTCACACGAAACAAATTTGACGTCTGTTCTATCAGTACTCATCAAGTAGTGTTTTGCACACTGCATGGCTCATGTTTAAGTCATGTGGCCAACACTGCTCTCTTAGCTGATACAAAGCCCAAATTCTTTGCAGCAGGTTGTTTCACATGGATTTCAACGAGATCATCTGGTTTAATTCTATAGCCTTTATTCATTGAGATAACCATTCACAGAATTTGCTGGTTGAGAGATGCATGTTTGTTTGTCTTTTGCCATCGTGCCAAAGAATGTTCTCAAATTGTATACAAAAATTAAAGTTACTGAAATGCAAGAAGAAAAAAAGTGTAAATGTCATGTACCATCTGTTATTGGCATGAAATAAAAAATTCAAATGTTTATATTTCAATGGCTTCCATGTGTGCGTGTGCGTGTGTGTGTGCATGTGTGTATCCCTTTAAAGATCTACATACTTTTTCCACTTGTGCTCCAAGGCTCTCTTATGCCATCCAAATAAAATGATTAGTCAAGACTGTCAAAATAGGCTTTCACAACATCAACAATGTCTTTGCCCATGTCAAATTGCACACCACACAAGTTCTTTTTGAGACTTGGAAACAGATGGTAATCTGAGGGTACAAGATCAGCTGAGAATGGATGGTGTGGCAGCAGTTAAAACCCACATTCATGGATAGCAGCCATGGCAACCATTGATTTGGATCTTGGGAGTGTTATTCTGATGAAACACCCTCCCTTTGATTAGCTTTTCTAGGTGTTTATCTTTCAAATCCTTTGAAAGTTTCCTTAGCAGGTTAGTATAGTAAGCTCCAGTGATGGTTTAGCCCTTCACAAGGTAATGCACTATCACAACCTGTCCTCACCCCAGAAAACTAAATATTGCTGCCACCTTTCCAGCAGAAATGATACACTTTCTCTGGAGTGGGAGAGCCAACACTGCTTCCATTGCTTTGAATCTGGAATTGCCTGTTTCATCCACTGTTACAAATCCTGCAGATATTCTTCTGAATTTGATTCAAACTATGCAAGACTGCCTTGTGACATGTTCTGTCTGATAAGCTTTTCCTCATGTGTCAGGAGTTTTGCAAGCCAATGAGGAGCAGTGCTGAGTTCAGGCTCAATTTTAGGAGCCAATGCAAGCCCAAAGTATGTCAGCCCAAGCTCACAATTTATATTGTAAGACACAGCCTGGGCCCAAAAGCTATGACCAACCTGTGCAGGCAGAAATATAAAAAATAAAAATCTCTTCCTCCAAACTTTCGCTCTCTCCTCCTCATGCAATTAACAGATATCTTTCTCAACTCAGGAGCAGGGAAGAGAACTCAATCTCTTTCTATAGCATAGCCACATGATTTTCTTTGACCATTCATTTCCCCTGAAATGCTTCAGGCAGCTGGACATCAGAAAAGAATGGGTGGCACTGCAATCTATGTATGTTACTCACCAGAATTAGAAGGGAGTTGCCACATGAAGGTAGAGGGAAAATTTTGCTGGTATGCTATCTACTATCTGTAGTTCTTGGAAAAGCTTTTCTTTCTTTCTTTGCAGAAATTTGCTGATGTGTGTCCTATGGCATTTACTACCCAAGCCTAGAATAATCCCTCCCTGCAAAGACTCAGTTGCTGAATAATTCTCTTCACCTAATAGAAAATGTAAGAAAAGTCTCACAAGCTAATTCATACAAAAAAAAAAAAAAAAAAAAAAAAAAAAAATTCTTTCTCTTTTAGAGCACAAGCTTAAACCGCAAAAGTATTATGCAACCCAAGCCCATCTGAGCCCAGGCTCAGCTTGGAGCTCAGCCTATATCAGCATTGATGGACAGCAACCTTTATCACTGCCAGATGTTCTGGCAGATTGTGAATAACTGCTGTTTTTGATGTGTTCAATGCCTCACAAATCTGTCTGACTATTAAATGCTTATCTTGCAGTTTTTGCTTCGTACACCTTGCCCATATTTTCTTGAGTGATGGCTTCAGAGGCCTGCCTGAGTGAGGGTCCTATTGCATACACATTCATCCATGCTTACATTCAGCTGCCCACTTCTTTACAGTTCTGTACAAAGGGGCATTTTTTTTTTTTATTGGAGGTTTAACGACCATCGTGAGCAACTCAATGGGCTATAAGCAGTCGCCCGTCCTTAATTTAGGGTCACTGGTTCCAGGGAAGGGAGAGAGCCAGTGCCGTAAGACAAACACAACATCCATGCCAGACCGGGATTCGAACCCGGACCCCTTACGGACGAATGATCAGAGGCCAGCGCCTTAGACCACTGCGCCACCGGGGCGGCGAAAGGGGCATCCTTCCTCAGTATTGTCGCCATATCTTCATGGATGTCCTTTCACTCCAACCCTTTTTCATGCAGATACTTCATCACAGTTCTGAGCTCTTACTTCTCCATTTTTCCTTCCTCAGTTCACCTAGGACCTGTAAAAAACCTGACCATAACTAGGAAGCTGAAAAATGGTTTCTGGCATGTCAAGACTTTCTCCATTATGTCCAAGAAAAACTTGGGACCTACAATTATACTTTCATGGTCAGGCTGAGAACTTTTGCGACACCCTATGTACTTAAATGGCCTTAGTGTTCCGTTTCTATCTTGATCTGTGCTATACGATACTTCAGACTAGGCATCGGATGGTATATTACATGTGTAAATGATAATGAAAGCAGGAATAGAACTGGATTATATTACATACCAAGCCAAATGGCCCTTCCAAGAATCCACCTCATGGGTCTGGGAATGATGACAGTTGTACCATTATAAGTCACATAATACACCATTAAAAGTGGCAATGATGCAATCATCGGAAGGAGAAGCTTATGCCTCCACTTTAAGTTAAGAACATCATCAGCAAACCCTAGTAGTACCATACAGCAAATGGACAACAATGCTGCAACAAATTCTTCGAACTAAAAGGATAGAGGAAAAAACAACAACAAAAAGCTGGAAGACAGAATGATGCAACAATTTCATATTAAAAAACAAAACATCAATTTTAATCTGTAATTTTTTATTTAACTGCAAATCATGGAAGTTGTGTTATTACTGCAGAGAGCCAATGTAAGGAGAACATCACTTCATAAATTACTTTATGCTCTACTTCCCGGCATTAGGAAAACATGATGTTTTTCTCCAAATGTGTACAGTTTGCAATATAGGAACACTGCATCACAAACATTTATTATATTGTTTAAGTTAAAAAAAAAAAAAAATGAGGATTCTGATTTGTTCCCTCAAAACCTGACTTTTTCTGGCCAAGTAACTTTTTAAGCTCCGATTTCTGTTAGAATGGTACAAAACCGGTAAACTGTCTATTCTAAGATTCATAAAGCATCACTTTTGCCAATTATCAACAGCTTCCGTTTATCAGTACCTGGTGTGTTTGCAACTATCCAGAGTGCCATGATGAAACAGGCCTGTTTTATTGGCATTGTATATGTCTTCTGCACAAGTTTGTTGAAGCAAGTTGGACAGTTTTGTAGATTCCCATTGTTTAGTGATTACAGTATCTGCACTGTCCTTTTTCGCCATGTGCTTTCTTGCATTTAATGGCATGCCTAGATTTCTATAAAGACAACTAAGCACCTGTTGCTTTGAAATCCTTGTGGCTCAGCTTTGTTGCTAACTCCTCTGACTAACTATAGGAAGTTTTGATATTGTTTCACTTTTCCTATCTATCCCTGTAGAAGAAGCAGTTAGCAATCTAGAAGCAGTAACAACTCGGGGGCATACCCGGACGGCGTTGTGAAGAAAGTCCGAGCAATTTAAAATTTGACAACCCAGCATAACTATTATACATTCTAAAAGAAGATTTATAAACAAATGAAAAGAGCCCCAATGAGGTCACCTGTATCAAGTATCTTAGTGGAAGCAATTTTATGCCCGTTAGAAACAGCGATTATCAATGGTATGATGAATAAACCCACGGTTTGGCTCAGATATGTTGATGACATTTTCTTCCTCTGGACACATGGAAGACATGAACCTTATCATTTTTTCAATGCAATCAACAGATCACACTGCAATATTACTTTCACTATGGAAGTAGAAGGAAATGGGAAAGTTGCCTTTCCTGGATGTTTTATTGTCCAGAAATCTTAACCATTTGTTGGATATTCAAGCGTACTATAAACCTACAGCTGTACCTAACATCATTCTGCCTAGCTCCCTCCTACAGCTGTACTTAACATCATTACAAACCTACAGCTGTACTTAACATCATTACAAACCTACAGCTGTACCTAACATCATTCTGCCTAGCTCCCTCCTACAGCTGTACCTAACATCATTACAAACCTGCAGCTATACCTAACATCATTCTGCCCAGCTCCTCATGCCCAAGGTATTACAAAACTGCTGTGTTTAGATCATGGATGCGGAGGGCTCTGACAGTACGCTCATCTCATAATTTAAAGAATTAGGAAAATGCCAATATAATAAAGAAAGGAGTTTTAGCAGGCTTTCACAAATGTGAACTTCACAACATTTTCCAAAAAGTGAAAAGAAGCCTATTAAAGGACAACACCAAGAAAATAAGCATGGAATTTGCACGTAGGATTTCGTATATTCCACAATTCTCATTCTGTGTCAGGAATTTACTGAGGAAGCATGGTGTTGAGGTAGTGTTGAAGCCACCAAAAACTATTGGTAAGATTTTAACAACAAATAACAAGAAAACAGACATGGACTATGCTGCAGGGGATGTATGCAATTCCGTTAAAATTTCTGGATTCCTCTATAAAGTCCTACATCGGAATGACGAAAAGATCTTTATGTGTGCGACATATGAGAAGGAAGAGGAACTCCAAATGGACTGCTTTAGTGAAAGAAGTAATTTACAACGCAACAATTCCCATATGGAATGAAAGAAAAATAGTGGCCCCATTCACTACTTAGACCTATAAGTGAACTATGATCACAGAGTCCATTGAGATAGTCACAAGAAGCAACGTATTCAGTGATGGGGTATCCATTGAGCTGCCATTACCATAGACTTCCATTTTCATAGGCTAGTATGAAATATGACTTGATGTTACGTGTTACTTTGCATGAGTATCAGACCATGCAATTAGTCAATATCAGTTCATGTGTTTGTAATGCATTATGTTTACGTTTAATACTTGTGCTATTATTTTATTTTTAAACTCCAAACGGATCACCATTCTAGTGTAAGTTCGCCTTGATAAAGCCTCCCATTGGAAAGCAAATGCTTGGCACAATAAAGTAAATCTTATTATACACCAATTTACAGATTTGCACGACTCTGTCATCTATTTAATTATTTAGCAGTGTATGTAATACCTTTTGGATTGTTCCTTAAGATCCCTCTGTATCCATAGTAGCTCTGTTACAGAATCCACTAAATTCATTGCACACTGTTTGAAACCAAGTGAGTCAGCCCATATGTCACAGGCAGAACTGTTACACTGGTTGAATGCACAAGTGTTCGTTAATGAATGAATCAGCGATGACTCACTCAGTGTGCTATCTAGCAGTAACTGTCCAGATTAAATGGCATGGTGTCCCAAAATGAGTGAAGCAAATTCTGGTTATTTTTTATTTATTTTTTTATTCGTGATTGTTCATTAAGATTTGTTTCAAATAAATTGCCTGCTGATTAACCGATGGCTCATTTAACTGGAATCTGATGCACGTGGAATAAATATGAAGTAGAGGTGGAAATAAAAATGCAGCAGGATTTTCATCACCAAAGAACGTTTGCAAATGTTGAATGCATTAATTTTCATTCAAGCAGACTTCAAAGTGGTGGAAAAAACTGGCAACCACACCTTGTCACACTCCAGATGACATCTCCAGGTGTGTAAATTGCAATCATCAACTTCTAAATTAAACCAAGATTTGCTTTAAAAGATCATATAATGTAGTTGTACATCCCAAGTTGTTCAGTAGAATATTCACCACAATCAGAATCGTGCACGGAATTGCCTGTAGTTTACTGGTAGCCACGCAACATCTCAGAAAACTAGAAATTTATATCGCCCTGGAGTGGGAACCAAACAACATCTCCTGGTTACAGTTCAAGTGTGTTATCCATTACACCACCCAGGATAATGAAGTTCCAAGCAACTGAAGCTAAGCAATTATAGCTTAGGGATCTGAACAACCTCAGATTTTCCTAGTTGAAGCAATCTTATGCTTCCTCGTAGCCATCAACAACCCTTTCAAACCAAGACAGGAATGAATGTAGCTCTATATTTATGGGAAAAGAGCAATGTTGATAAACACTGAGTTAGCTTTGCATTAGGAACACCTACCTAATAATGCATTGATCCACCTTTTGGTGCAACCATGGCTCACAGATACCTAAGATTAAGTGTTAACATCCTTCATGCATAACTTTACCCATGTCCACTGCAGCAGCTCAGTGTTCACGCTCATTCCACGGAGAAGGATTGGCAGTTCTCACACCCCATTCTAGCATATCCCACAAATGTTCAATTGGGTCACAGTCAGGTTTGGCGGCCAAGGCAATGTGGTGAATTTGTTGTCATGCTTTGCCAACCACTCAGTAGTTATATGAGCCTGATGAGTAGTTATATGAGTGTGTTGTCCTGCTGAAAGATGGCACTGTGGTACGGGTAAACCTCTTGCATATATGGATGGAGACTGTCGACTAACAGGTCCCTGTGGCGTCCACCATTCAGTGTTTGCGGGGTGATAACCAATGGATCTACAGCTTACCAGGGGGAAGCTCCCCAGACAAGAATAGCACCTCGACTGGACCGCTGAACCCCAACCGTGCAACCACAGGATAGGGCTTCATGCTGTTTACACCATATAAAAACCCAGCCATCAGCATGGTACAGCAGGAGACAGGACTAATCACTTCAGATGACCTTCCATTTGACGAGAGTTTATTGCCATCGTTCCTTGGCCCATACGAGACATTGTTTGCAATGAAAGGTCCCTGTGGCATCCACCATTCAGTGTTTGTGGGATGATAACCAATGAATCTAGAGTTTACCAGGAGAAAGCTCCCCAAACCAGAATACCACCTCGACTGGACCACTGAGCCCAACTGTGCAACCACAGGATAGGGCTTCATGCTGTTTATGCCATATGGAAACCCAGCAATCAGCATGGAACAGCAGGAGACAGGATTCATCACTTCAGAGGACCTTCCATTTGCCGAGAGTTTATTGCCATCGTTCCTTGGCCCATACGAGACATTGTTTGCAATGAAAGGTCCCTGTGGCGTCCACCATTCAGTGTTTGTGGGATGATAACCAATGGATCTAGAGTTTACCAGGAGGAAGCTCTCCAGACCAGAATACCACCTTGACTGGACCGCTGAACCCCAACTGTGCAACCACAGGATAGGGCTTCATGCTGTTTATGCCATATGGAAACACAGCCATCAGCATGGAACAGCAAGAGACAGGACTCATCACTTCAGATGACCTTCCATTTGCCGAGAGTTTATTGCCATCGTTCCTTGGCCCATACGAGACATTGTTTGCAATGAAAGGTCCCTGTGGTGACCACCAATCAGTGTTTGTGGGGTGATAACCAATGGATCTAGAGTTTACCAGCAGGAAGCTCCCCAGACCAGAAAACCACCTCGACTGGACCACTGAACCCCAACTGTGCAACCACAGGATAGGGCTTCATGCTCTTTATGCCATATGAAAACCCAGCCATCAGCATGGTACAGCAGGAGACAGGACTCATCACTTCAGATGACCTTCTATTTGCCGAGAGTTTATTGCCATCGTTCCTTGGCCCATACGAGACATTGTTTGCAATGACTGCTGTGAGCCATCATGGGCCTCCAGCTGTAGAATCCCAGGCAAAGCAAGGTATGATGCATGTGGAAATATATCGAACTATGCTGCTGTTATACTGGTCGGTGGGCAGGGTCACTGTTGCACATCATTGCTGAGGAGATACCAGTCGTGAGATACAATGCTCACCTCTAGGATCAATTGTGCTTGGCTGACCAATGGGAGCCCTTCTGCTTGATGTCTATGCATGGTTGCATGGTTAATACAGTCTTGGTACACCATTCATACAGTAGTACAGGAGTAACCAAAATGAGCGGCTGTTTCAAAAACACTGGTAGCAGCCCTCCAGGCCCTCCAACTATCTGGCCATGGTAAGATTAGCTGTAGGCACCACGTTTTGTTATTACTGGCAAATGTTTACTGATTATTTACAGAGGATAGATGTGCACAATTTAAAGTAGCCACACGTGATGTCAATATTATGCAGTACTTTGTTATTGCTCAGAATATGTAAAATGGGGGTGTTCCTAATGCAAAGCTAATTCATATATATATAGGGTGTTCCCAAATTCGTGAGACAAACAAAGAGGAGTGATAGTACACATAAAGACAAATAACTTTTGCAATGGAACGTAGGGTGGCACTCCAGTCCTTGTGCCTGAAAAACATTAAGTTCCATGTCCAAGTGGATCATCCAACAGTGGAAAAAAGCACAACTTACCTAAATTATGTGTTACACACTTGTGTTGGTGAATGTAGAGGCAGAGCAGGACTCAAAGGAGGTGCTTGAAGTGGCGCTTGATGGGGCCGTTGCACAGCCCACACCAACGGATGAAGGACTGTCGCACTCTCTCGTACACCCCTGGTGTGGTGTTGATCTAGTAAGCAGTGACAACGATCCTCGCGACGAGATATTCCAGTGACTTCACAGGCATCTCGTGCACCAGTGTTTTTAAGTGAGCCCAGAAGAAGGAGTCCAGTGGATTCAGGTCCGGAGAGTGTGGAGGCCAAGCTACCGGTCCACCCCGTCTAATCCACCTGCCGGAATATGTCACATTCAGAAAGTCCTGGACAGCAGCAGTGGGAAAATGTGCAGGGGCCTCATCATGCATGAACCACATGTCTCTCTGAGCACTGTGTGGAACACTCTACAACAAACCGGGAAGCACTTGCTCAAGGAACAATCTATACATGGCGCCGGTCAGACATTGTGGCAAGATGTATGGTGCCACCAGCCAATCACCAAGGATACCTGCTCGGATGCTGACAGCAAACCTTTGCTGGCGGTGGCGTGTGGGTTGCCATTAGCCCAAATGTGCTGATTGTAACTGTTCAAAATGCCATCCCACGTAAATATTGCCTAATCGTGTAAGGCAGGAAAGTGTATTTAGCAGTATTCATCTGGAGCAGACACCTGACAAACTGACCTGCCAGGGTTAGTCATCTCTGGCCAAAGCTTGGACCTTCTGCATGTGGAAGAGATACATCTGCTGCTCATGCAGAACTTTCCACACCGCACTGTGAGGAACACCCATTTCTGCTATCAATGCTCGCGTACTTGTGAACGAAGCTGCTGCAAATCGTTGCAAGATGCACCCTTCCATTTCCGGTTCCGCACAGACCGCTCAAGCTCCGCATCACACCTGGAGATCATGAATGAGCCAGTCTCCCGCAGGTGTTGATCAACTCTGGCAAATGGCACATGGTGAGGCATATGACGATTTGGGAATAGCTCATGGTACATCCTCGGTGCCGCATGTCTATTGCCACGTGCTTGCCCATACATCAGATGCATATTCACCATCAGTTCCCCATGTCGTGAATGACTCCTCCGCTACTTTCAGCTGTCTTATGCTGCATGGTGTTAGCTCGGCAATGTTGATGAATCCGTTCCCACAAACCCATTGCGAATATCTTAGTGCATGCTGGTCATGACACTCGTTGCATCAGGCACAGTCAGCCTGGACACACTGGGATCTACGAGAGAGTGCGACAGTCATTCATCCATCGGTGTGGGCTGTGCAACGACGCCTTTGGGTGCCACTTCGAGCACCTCCTTTGACTCCTGCTCTGCCTCTGTGTTTCACCAATGCAAGTGTGCAACCCATAATTTAGGTAAGTTGTGTTTTTTTCCACTGTTGGAGAATCAACGTGGAACTTAACGTTTTTCAGGCACTAGGAGTGGAGTGCCACCCTACGTTCCATTGCAAAAGTTATTCATCTTTATGTGTAATATCACCCGTCTTTGTAGCACGAATTTGGGAACACCCTGTATATTGTATTATATAGCAGATACACAAATCTTGGATATAAACGCAAAGATGTAACAGTGTTACCTCAAAATTTTTAAATATCAAATGTGATGGGTGCTTGAAATTCACTACAAGCTTGAAATGCAACTTCTATAATGACAAATTTCATCATCATTGTCAACCATTATCAATCCACTTCTGGACGAAGGTCTCCCCAAGTTTCTTCCACAACGGTCTGTCTTGTGCCAGTCTCTTCCATGTTACTCCTGCATACTTTCAAATTTAATCTGCCCATCTCCCATGTGATCTTCTGGGTATTTTCCTGTCCCTTGGAATCCAGTCTAAAACTTCAGCTGTCCATCGATGGTCTGTCCTTCTGGCAGTATGTCCAGCTCATTGCCATTTCAGGGATTCTACTCTGGTCATGATGTCTTCCACTCTTGTCATTTTTCTGATCCACGAGTTGCTCTTCTTATCTCTCCTGGTTACACCAAGCATGCACCTCTCCATGCTTCTTTGAGTTGTCTGCAGTCTTTGTATGTCTCTTTTAGTTAAGGCCCATGCTCCACGTCTCTGCACTATGTAAGCACTGGAAGGATGCATTGATCAAACACTTTTCTTTTAAGACATAATGGCATATTGCTCTTGAAAATTATACTGTTTCTTCCAAACACCCTCCAGGCAAGTTTTATTCTCTGATTAATTTCTTTATCAATGTGACCCTCACTTGATATCTGCTGTCCAAGATAAATGTTGGTATTGGTTATCTCCAGCTTTCCCCCATCAATCGATAAATCTTCATTTCTTGTAAAAGCATTGTACATCACTTTTGTCTTCTGAAAGTTCATTTTTAATCCCACTTCTTTACTCTTGTCAGCAAGTTCCTGGATCATACTCTGCAGCTCTGATGAGGCAGTTGCAAAAATGACTACGTCATCAGCAAATCGAAGGTGAGTTAGATAATCTCCATTAATCTTTATCTCTTTGTTTTCCCAGGTCAGTGATTGAAAGACATTTTCCAATGTGGCACTAAAGAGTTTGAGAGATATAGTGTCACCTTGTCTCACTCCCTTTCCAATCTTCATGGGTGCTGTATTATCAAATAGCTGAATCTTTGCACTTGCATTTTCATAGATGTTATGAATAATATTAATGTATGCATCTCCCATACCGCATGATTTCAAAGCCATTGTAACTGCTGATGGTTTCCCGAATCAAAGGCCTTTTCATAATCGGTAAAAGCCATGCATAATGGAAGTTCATATTCCCTCGCTCTTTCAATTAGTTCTCTCAGTATGTGGATATGATCTATAGTGCTGTAGTCACTCCTGAATCCAGCTTGTTCTCTCGGTTGAGCCATGTCCATTGTCAACTTCAAGCGGTGTGAAAGAACTTTAGTGAAGATTTTATAAACCACTGATAGGAGGCCGATAGGTCTGTAGTTCCTGAGATCCTCAATGTCACCTTTTTTATGTAGCAGGATCATTGTAGCATTGTTCCAATCCTCAGGAATCTTTCCTTCATTAAGGCATCGAGTGAAAACTTAGGCGAGTACTGTTTCAATTTCTCCACTTGCTTCTTGTATGATGTCTACTGTAATTCCATCTTCTACTGGAGCTTTTCCCCATTTCATGTTCTTGATTGCATGTGTAACTTCTGCTGGGAGGACTGGAAGAACTCTGGTACCTTTTGTAATGTCTGGAGTACATGTATCATGAGTAGAAATATTTCACTCTTGTCAAAATTTCACCTCTATTTCTTGTTACAGAACCATCTTCTTTTCTCAAAGCCATAATCTGTTTTCTTCCCTTACTCAGATGTCCCTTTGCTCTTTTTAGGCTTTGGTTGTTGTCAATTGCTTTCCTCAGTAGTTCACAGTTGAATTTCCTTACATCTTCAGTCATATTTTTTCATACTGTCTTGCATAGCTCTATATATTCCACTTTGGAAGTCACATCTTCTTTAGTTGTCCTCATCTCTCTTCTTTTTTGCATTAACATTTTGGGTTTTCCTGATAATTTGTTCACATGCCACTTGTTCTTAGTACCACCTATTTTTGTTGCTGTTTCCATAAGAGCTTTGGTTACTTTTCTGTTAACTTCAGAGATGTCCACTTCTTCTGATGTTAGACCTTCAAGAATAGAGAATCTGTTCCTCAGTTCTAATTTGAAGGTATTATGATGCTTTTTAAAGTTAGTCACATCAATACACTTCGTTTGTTTTATGAGCTTGCCACGCTCAAGTTTAGCATTGAGGTGCATCTTACATCTTACCATTCTATGGTCATTACCTGTGTTGAACTTAATTAGCACACTGCAGTCTTCCATGACAAATTTCTTGTTACACATAATAAAATCAATTTCACTTGTCAATCCATTGGGATGTCTCCATGTCCATTTCCTTTGCAGCTTTTTCTTGAAAAAGGAGTTCTTGATGAAAAACCCTTCTGCCTCTGCAAACTCTACGAGAGTATTTCCATGCTGGTTTCTGTTGCTATGACCGAATTTACCTACTGAAGTTTCATTCTGTTGTCGTTGCCCTACTTTCGCATTGAAATCTCACATAATGATATTCAAGTGATGCTTGCCTTTATTATTTAGATGACTAATTTGCTCATAAAATTCTTCAATCTCTTCTTCAAGATGACTTGTAGTGGGTGCATAAGCTTGAATAATTTGAGCCTGGCATCTTCTCGAGAGTTGGATAACAAGTCGTGCAGCTCTGTCGGAGGAACTTACAACTTTTACAACTTTATCTTTCAGTTTCTTGTTTATTATAAATCCAACACCACTAGTTCTGCCAGTATCTGTCCCACGATAATAGAAGAGATGTCCACTTTTCAGTTCAATGAGATCTTCTCCTTTTCTATTTACTTCACTTAGCCCGACGATGTCCCACTTGATCCTTTGTAGTTCTTCTTCCAATTCAAGGAGCCTTGAATCAGAAGATAGGGAGCGTTCGTTATACGTAGCCAAGGTGACCATCAGATGGCAGCCTAGTCCGGTCCTCCAGTGATTTTTAGCACTCTCTGCCATCATGTCGCACTGGCCGCTGCCTTGGCCAGGTACATTCCAGCTGCCGGAGACTGAGGGCCAAGATTTAAGTTGTGGAGTCATTTTGGAGGGGTTTGGCCATAACTCACCATGCTGGCCAAGCGGGTTGGTGAGTGTGGGATAGCATTTCCCTCTAATCCCGATGGTATATAGTTATACAGCTATTTGGCGGTCGTCAGAGCCCCTTTAATGGGAACAGGATGCACCACGAGAAGGTGGGGTTGACATTTGTCAAGGAGAGGCTGTAGTATATTGCGCATCACCTGACCTTACATCCCATGACTAATTTACTGTATCATATATTAATAGAAAAAATATTGCACTTGTGACAAATAGAAACCTTGGTACAGACTTGAACATTTTCAATGAAAACTAGTTTTAGGACATGCAAAAGTTTAAAAAAAATATCATAAAAACATTAAACATTAACATATCATTGGAGTAATTTATTTTGATTTAAAGGAGGGGAAAACACACACACACACACAACAGGAATTTCTTTTCAAGTAATTCTGAGTAAACAGCATAGTAATTATGTAAGCAGAATAAATTTACATTAAAGCACACATACACACCTCATGATGAGGAAAAGGAACATCAACATTTGTTGTCCAATACTGGATGAAAGGCACCGGAATGAAAAGGAACATGATGATAAGAAATATTGATCCCGATATAGCACCAACACCTTCAGGGCTGGAAGAAAAGGAAACACTGATTACCAGTAATGACAACTACCACACACAAGAAAAGAAGTCGTGTAAAAATACTGAATACAGAAAAGTGAACATAAGAAAAAAAAGTCTTGAATATTAACAATATACATGCAGAAAAAATATAAGTTATTACAGAGCTCAAGGGTGTAATAAAAAAAAAAAACACGAAGCATCACCTCAATTAGTTTTACTTTCCCCTTGAATTCTGGAACATGGAGGTGAAATTTTAACACATTTTTAAATGTATTTTTCTATTTCACATCATTTCCATGACATATTAGCACTTGGAGGAAGAATTGCCCTCATGCCTTGGATGTAAGATACTAGGTCACCTAGGTTCCATTATTCCAGTGACTTTAAGGAGTATGGAGAAGCAACATGCAAGAACTTTAGGAACAACAGAGACAAGATCATTTGCCCCTTGCTTGGTGTGGATGATCTGATCACTGTTCCAGCAGCAGCACACATCCCTATTATGAAGCCTAATGTTTGACAGTTCTCACAACACAATAAAAACTGCATGCCCACTAACATCAGAAAAAAAGAAAATGGAAAAAGAGTAATGAAAAAAAAAATTAACTCAAGATTAACATACACTACAAATAGGCTAAAATTTAATGAACCAGAAAACCAAAAAAAAAAAAAAAAAAAAAAAGAAATGATGTCAGCTATTTTACCACAAAACACTAAAGCATAGATATAGAAAATAGGAAACAAGACTGAAAATTTTGCCTCCTCATTTCAAAAGTGAAAGAAAATAACAAAATTAAGGTGACGCTAGATCTGTTTATTTAAAAAGTGAAGTAATAATTATAATGAAAGATTTTTCATTCATGAGATTCTTAAATACCAATGGAGAACATAGATGAGATAGCCTAGAAATAATATTTGATTTCCAAAGTACAAACAAATTATCATTTTTATCGTATCATAAGCACTTTCTTCAATGAATATTGTTAGTTGATTCCTTACATCACAGATTTATGCAGTCTCCAAATTTTTTTATTTGAAGTTAAAGCCAAAAGAAAATATCTTTGGGCATTCTTATTTGGCTTAAACTCCAAATCTCTTTGCTGTTCAAACTACTATTTGCATCATATCATTCATCACAACAAATCCAATAAATTCTTTTAATTTCTAATGTTGTGAGTTGCATATGTGTGTAAAAATGAAACTCTGAAACACATTTAACATTTACAGATGATTATACATAGGCTTGCCAGATGTACCGGTTTCAGAAGCATGTCCCCGTGTCCTGGCTGGTTTGTATTGTTCTGGTCATCATAAACTTAAATGAAATTTAATTAAAATTTGGAAAGCAAGTGAGGAGTGAGCTTATTTCATACTCATCGAGGAATCGTTGACGGTGATGATAGTATGAACACAAGTAGAACTGTTTCCACGTCTGTCATGCCAGTGAGTCACACTACTTCAGGCGGTGATGTTGTAGGGAGGAGGAGGGGTAGAGGCTCTAACAAAATTGCAGAGTAATGTAAAAGAAAGAAGGGATGCTAAGTTTGTCCCCTCCGATGTAAGAGACATCTTGAACACTCTAAAAAAAAAATGAGGGATTTGATGTTATGTAAATAGAAGAGTACTTTAAACTGTTTTTACGATCAAAGTCTAGCTTATATTGAACTGTGGGAAAACAGTTTTGGTGATGCGTCTACATTTGTTTGGGTTAATGAAAATGCCATCGTGCGAATAAATTTTCTAAAGGCATCAGAAATGATAAACGAGAGACTCAACAAGGCCAAGGATATCGTGAACCAAGATCAGCTTTTCGATGAAGTTCTATTGGCGAAGGAATTTTGGTCATCAAAAGTTGAAACATGGCAGAAGGAAGAAAAAGAAGAAGACAGAAGAATAACAAGTGAAGAGAAGTAGGTACAAATCTTCTGCCACTTCGAAGATAACGACATTTTAGTTCCAAATATGCAATTAATAATTAAGTATACTGTATCTTTTCTATGCCAGGAACTTCAGCTTCAGTAGAAAGAGTTTTCTCACTGATGAAACATGCTTGGTTGAACCGATGATAGGGGCTTAATAGATGAATCTACTGTATGAGGCCTGATGATTTGCAAGGTAAACTACGGACTAACCTATAGTGGCTTTTATGACAAAATCAAGACCAACAAAGTGTTGCTAAAAAAAAGTTCACTCATGTGAAAAGTATGATAAGTCAACTGCTATTAAATTATAAACAATAAATTAATTATTGTATTGGCATTGCAAATGATATTTAAATTATTTTGCATTTAATGTTTCTTTGAACAGTTTTTATAATAAATGTGTATATAAGTTTGTTCATAATCATAAATAATACTTTTGTTATAACAATCTCTGAAACAAAATTCTCAACAATTATATCATTATTTAATTTATATTTATTGATTGTTATTACTTATTACAAGGAGTGTTCAAATGAAAAGGTACGAAACGACACTGTGGGTATAAATTAAGACTTTATTCAAAGTATACACCATAGGCCGTAGCACAACGATCCCATTGATTAACGAGCCGAAGGATTCCTTGTTCCCAGAATTCCTGTGGCCGTGACGAGACCCAGTCCTGCACAGCGTCCTTGAGTTTGTCGTCCGAGTGGAAGCGCTTCCCTTTCAGATGTTTTTTCAGGGGACGAAACACATGGAAATCGCAGGGCAACATGTCCGGACTGTAGGGCGGATGGTCAAGCTGCTCCCACTGGAACTTGGCCAGTTCCGCTTGTGTGACCCTTGGAGACGTGTGGACGCGCGTTATCATGGAGCAGAACCACACCCTCCGTGAGCAGCCCCGGTCTTTTGTTCTTGATGGACCTGCGTAGGCTTCGGAGTGTCTCACAGTACACATGGGAGTTAATGGTTCGTCTGTGCTGGAGGAATTCAACAAGTAGTGGACCTTGGACGTCGAAAAAGATGGTGAGCAACACCTTGCCTGCTGACACCACGGCTTTGAACTTTTAGGGGGTGACGACGCATGCTATCCCGCTTTGTCTCTGGCTCGTAGTGATGGCACCAGCTCTCATCACCTGTGACGATACGCTCCAGGGTCTTCATGATACCGAAACAGATGTTGAAGTGCTAGCCCCATACGCAGTTCCTTTTGCTGGCCGGTGAGCTGCTTCAGAACCCACTGCGCGCACACCTTCCGATAACACAACCTGTCGTGAACAATTGTCCACGCTGTTCCAATGCTGACATCCACCTCCACCGCCAACATTCGCAATGTGACACGCCAATCACCTCTCACTAGGTCGTCCACCTTGTCGATGAGATTGGCCATGATGACTGTGTTTGCCTGGCCTGGTCTCGGGTCATCAACCAAACTCTCATGGCCTGCACGAAAACGGGCACTCCATTTTCTCACTGACTTGTCGGACACACAGTCTTCCCCATATACGGTCACCATCCGGCGATGAATAGCGGCCGGTTTAACACCTTCCGCTGTCAGAAATCGGATAACGCCTCGCTGCTCCTCAATCGTCAAATTTTGCAATGTGAACGCCATCCTGTCCTCACACGCACTGCCGAGTCAATTGGACGGCGCTCTTTATAAGAGCCTCTGCTCTCTCCTGCACATGCGGGCGCCCGCGCATGCTCCGATCCACGCCGGCGACTCCAATCGCATCCCTAGATGTGTCGCTACGTTCTCCCATAGCGGCATAGGCAAATATGTTAACGGTTACGTTCTTATGACGTTTCGTACCTTTTCATTTGAACACCCCTAGTATAAGCACAACACACATGCTGCATGTACGGCGTATGCTGTAGTGTTTAATTTGTATGTGTGTGTGTGTTGGGGGGAAGGGGGGGTAGGTTTGGGGCAGCTCAAAGAACGTCCCGGTCTGGCTTTTCCAAAATCTGGCAAGCCTACCTATACAGAACATTCTGTTAATACTTACAGTATGTCCCACCATGGATTTTTGCCCATTGGTGAATGAAATCAACGAAAATGCAGATATTAGTAGGACAGAATTTGTTATGCCCATGCAAAAGCGACAACTTTTAAGGTATATCCTACGAACTACCAAAGTAAAGCAGCAAACTTTTCTTCCATGTGCAATTACACCTTGTTTCCGACATGTATAGATAGAGATAGTTCTATTGTGTGGGAGTTGACAACGAAATCAAAACTTCAATGATACACTCTCTGTCCATTTCAATAATACACACTCTTTCTCTCTCTGGGAAGGGGGCTAGGGTGTGTGTGTTTGCCAAAATTCAAAAGGTTAGGAATATTTGTGAATAAGAGTGTTCACTTTCAAGTCGGCGCTATACGTATCCTTCCCCCTAATACCTTGAGGATTAGGACTGGACTTAAGCATTAATTGGGCAAAAACATGGCAAGTTGGGTTTCACCATTAACACTGCATGCCATGAAAAAAATCCTAATACACTGACGGAAAAAAAAAATCCCAACACCAAGAATGGGTTGTGTTAGATAAACGACAGTTGGTAGGCGGTGAGAGTACATCTGTAAGATGACGTCTATGCAAATTTCGCGCTCGGCGCATACGTGTGGCACTAGTAGCGCCCCTCGGAACATGCAAAGCAGGTTCGCTGTAAATACGCGCTGTAACGTTCGCGAGCGTTAGTTATCGTTGAGATTCGACGTAGGGTGTTGATGTTAGTCAAGAATGCCTTTAAGAAGACGAAGAAGCCATTATCAACAGCTCACGGAGTTTGAACGAGGTCGTGTAATAGAGATACGATAAGGTGGATTTTCTTTCCACAATATTGCAGAACAACTTGGCAGGAATGTAGCCACTGTGCATGATTGTTGGCAGCGGTGGTCAAGGGAAGGTACTGCCTCAAGAAGACCGGGTTCCAGCCGGCCACGTGGCACTACTGAGAGGGAAGACCGCCGCGTACAGCGTATGGCCGTGGCGCATCGTACCGCGTCTGTGGCAGCAATTTGAGCTGCAGTTGCCACCACAGTGACACAACGAACTGTTACAAATCGGTTACTTGAAGGACAGCTCTGAGCCAGACGCCCTCTAGCGTGCATTCCACTTACTCCAAACCACTGCCGTTTGTGACGTCAATGGTGTCAAGCTAGAGCTCATTGGAGGACGGAGTGGAGATCTGTTGTGTTTTCTGATGAAAGCCGGTTCTGCTCTGGGTGCCAGTGATGGCCGTGTGTTGGTTAGAAGGAGACACACTGGACTTACACCTGGAGTTATGGTCTGGGGAGCAATTTCCTATGACAGCAGGAGCACTCTCGTGGTTATCCCACGCACTCTGACGGCACAGTTGTACGTCAGTCTGGTGATTCAACCTGTTGTGCTGCTATTCCTGAATAGCATTCCAGGGGGTGTTTTCCAACAGGATAACGCTCGCCCGCATACCGCTGTTGTAACCCAACATGCTCTACAGAGTGTCGACATGTTGCTGTGGCCTGCTAGATCACCAGATCTTTCACCAATCAAGCATGTATGGGACATCATTGGACGAAAACTCCAGCATCACCCTCAACCAGAATTAACCGTCCCTGTATTGACCGACCAAGTGCAACAGGCATGGAACTCCAACCCACAAACTGACATCCAGCACCAGTACGACACAATGCACGAACGTTTGTGTGCTTGCATTCAACATTCTGGCGGTTACACCGGTTATTAATGTACCAGCATTTCACATTTAAAATGGCTCCTCTTGCGCCTACAATAAGCTGTGATCTTGAAACCTTAATCGATTAAATAGGTTACCTATACAAATGTATTGCCGTCATTTCATTCCTCTACAACTATTTTTTTGTGGTGTTGGGATTTTTTTTTCCGTCAGTGTACATAATCTGCTAGAGCCCTCCTTCTCCTCCATGCTACTTTTTAAGTCATCATAGCAACAACCGAGAAACAAATATTTGTGATGTCATGCTCAGCTTTTCATGTTTTCATGTAGGTGATGTCATCACCTACACGTGCACAATCCACGCGTGTGCCACTTTGTTTTGTTGCCATAGCAACAAAGAAAGCAACAGCTGGTGTGACGTTATCTAATCCAAATCATTCTCACATGACGTCAGACATTAGAGATGTGTTACGTCACACAATCAACTCTAGAGATACGAACTATTTTTTTTTTTTTTTTGTTGGAGGTTCAACGACCACCGTGAGCAACTCAGTGGGCTATAAGCAGTCGCCCATCCCTAATTTAGGGTCACTGCTTCCAGGGAAGAGAAAGCCAGAGCCATAAGACAAACACAACATCCATGCCTCACTGGGATTCGAACCCGTACCCCTTTCAGACGAATGATCAGAGGTCATCGCTTAGACCACTGAGCCACCTGGGCGGCTATGAAAAACTTTACATCAGGAATTTTGGTTCACTATCTGAACCAGTGTTTAGCCATTTGTATGTGGCAACATCAAGTGTATGACAATCTGACAACATCAAGATAAAAATAGTTCACGGAAAAGAACAGGGGAAATTGATACAGAGTTTACAGTCAGAGTACACGAAAAATGTTATGTACAAGGAAGTGTTGAAGAAATAGGGACTAAAGGTTTTACAAAACACATAACAAACAGACAGCCCATTGTATCAAATTCCATAACAGACTGCTCGGGAAATTTCCAGAAAGCTGTGATCCAATGTCGTCATCTATTGATGTGGAACTCAAAAACTCAATAAATAAATGTCCATAATTTCTGTATCAAAAATGTTATTTCCCCCCATAATTATTGATGGGCTTTCATCTAGTCTATAATAAATATATTATGGTAAACACAGAGAAATATGGAACTTACCTCTACTGTAAATCTTCTAAGCAAAATATAATCTTTCCACCACACTTCAGGGTCTAGATATTAAATAGTCAAATATTAAAATACTTACGATTTGTCCACCACTAAAACTACTATTATTCATTATTCTAGTCAGCACAAAAATAAATGCTGAGCTTTAATACTGAAACATAAGTTTATAGCACCATGCTACCAATTCATATTTTTATTATTTGCATGATTTTTGCAAATTGTTATTCCTTTTGGAACATATTTTAGAGAAGTTGAGACAGAAGAGTAGAATTTATGGCAAATGCAACAATTATTTTTTCTGTATCTGGAAGGCAGTCACTTTCTATGCTGAAAGGAGTTCAGCTTCCAGAAGATCTTGCTCCATAACTGACTGTAGTCTGTTTTCAATAATTTTCAGTTTTGAAAATGTTCTTTCACAGTTTGTTTGAGTAAATGCTAGTGTTAGAACAAATTTATAAATTGTATACAAGTTTGAGTAGGCCGCAGAGTGTAAATTATACTTCTGCAAAAATCTGAAAAAACACGGTATGCAGTCCTCACATGTGTACTTTTCTTTCTTTTTTGAGTGGTTTGGCTTTAGACATTGAACACATATATTCGTCATCGTCACATTGATCAATATCAGATTCATTTGTCTTTTTACTTTGCAGAGAGGCAATAGAATGATATTCCACAACATTTAAATATGTGCATTAACTACGCTATATTGCATGTACTTATTTACGTGGCACAAAGTATGACTAAGTTAACCTAAAAACGCTACACACTACTGCAGGGTTCCCACTCAGTTAGTGAAATCAAATTCCCTGATTTTTCCAGGTTTTCCAGGTGGTTTTGAGTAAAATTCCAGGTGTTTGCAATGGCGTTTTAAAAATATGCTTAACAACATATAATGAGAAAAAAATACTGGTTAATTAGATACTTCCCCAGATTTGCATGCAAGATATTAAAATATTGTTTTAGTTAGCTGAGCAGAAACTTGTGAATAAGCAATTCCATAACAGGATATTGAACTAGCTTTAACTCTTGTAATGCAGTGTTTTGACATGCAAGACAGTGATAGAGGCTTTGGTTTGATAACGAAGTATCCGACATGGGGTTCTGAGACTGCGATAAAAAATGAGAAGATTCCCCCAACTACCACCGAGCTGACCTGGCACATTGGGAGCCGAAGGCTTTGAATACTCAAGAGACGCATATAGCATATTATTTGTGGTATGCTTTCTTGAAAAAGCCTCCCAGTGGAGTGCGAAAGCTTGGCGAACCTTTGTACTGACTACACTGCAAAAATAAGATTTAATACACTATATGCGTCTCTTGAGTAGAGTAATCACAATTTGATGTATTTAAAATAAAGTTGCCCAAGGCTTTGTACTGTTGACACACTCCCAGCAGATTGATATATTGGGTTGTCGGAAATATCATGACGTATTTTAGCCATGTTTTGCAAAGGTCATTTATTGATAGAAAGAACAAAGATCAATCAATGATATAATGCCCGTTTTTTTCAATAACCTTTTGCCATCTTTCAGGGAGCTGCAGAATGCCTCGTTCATAGGACCTGTCTTTTGTGGTGAAAAACTGTACAAGGTGCTGATTTACAGCCTCATCTGAATTGAACGTTATACCACACAAGGACTGTTGAAAAGAGCGAAGCAAGTGGAAGCCTGACGGCACAAGGTCAGGCGAGTATGCTGGGTGTGGCAACACATCCCACCCAAGCGCTCCAATAATTTTTGGCGAGTGATCAAACTTGTGTGTGGTCTCGCGTTGTTCTGGTGGAACACAACATCTTTACGATGAACGAGCTCTGGACGTTACTGGATGATGGATTCGTTCAAACTGTCCAATTGCCGACAGTACACATTCGAATTGATTGTTTGGTTCCATGGTAGGAGCTTGAAAAATATGCCACCTTTAAAATACCACCACACTGAGACCAGAACCTTCCGCTGATGAATGTCTGCTTTGGATGTCATTTGAGGCGAGGCAGCACGTCGGAACCTAGACCATTTGCGCAGCACATTGTTGTACACAATCCACCTTTCATCACCAGTTATCAGTCGCTTAAAAAAAGAATTGTTTTCCTTACGTGTAATGAGCATATCGCAGATGTTTATACGCGCCGTCAATTGAGCTTCTTTGAGTTCATGAGGAACCTACACATCGAGCTTGCTTACGTATCCCAGCTTCTTCGGGTGGTCGTGAACGCTTGAATGATGGATGTGCAATGTGTCGGCAATCTCTTGTGTAATGTAACATGGGTTTGACTCTATCATTGCCTTGATTTGGTCGTCACCAACCTCGGTGTGCCTCTCCAACCGAGTAGCATCGTTGAGGTCAAAATCACCAGCACGGAATTCGCTGGCACTGACGTTACTGTAGAGCATTATCACCGTACACTTTACGCAGCTTTTCACAAGCTTGACATGTGTTGTTCCCTTTACAGAAGCAAAACAGTAAAATATGGCGAAAATGCACAGTTAGGTCTTCCATTTTCAACTTGATGTCAAATCAACCAAATGGCTCACTATTCCTTTTAGACTGCAGCTAGAACTGGCACCTGTTGAATGCCACGTGGGTTTGACTCAATCAATGCCTTGATTTGGTCGTCATCAACCTCGGTGGGCCTCCCGGACCAAGGAGCATCGTTGAGGTCAAAATCACCAGCACAGAATTTTGCAAACCACTGCTGGCACTGACGTTCTTGTAGAACATTATCACCGTACACTTTACGCAACTTTTCACAAGCTTGACGCGCGTTCTTCCCTTTATGGAAATAAAACAGTAAAATATGGCAAAAATGGACAGTTTGGTCTTCCATCTTCAACTTGATGTCAAATCTCCACAAATCAATCAAATCGCTCACTATTCCTTTTAGACTGCAGCTAGAACTGGCACCTGTCGAATGCCATAGCGATAACAGAGCTGCGCATGCCTCTAGTACTTCCAAAACCGCCCAACCGCCATCGGGTGCCAAAATACGTCATGACTTTTCCGACAACCCAATAGCTTAAAACAGGATTCATTTGACATGAACACGGCATCACTCTACAGAGGTCCAGTTTTGATGTTCCTAGCACCAGACAAGACATAATTTCCAAAGACGAGCATTCAACAGTGGAATGTGAGTAGGGCGTTGGTTCCCTTTGCCCGTATGCAGCAAGCGCCATACCGTTTGCTCACTGACGCTTCTTGGGCCTCTGACATTTAACCTGGATGTCATTTACAACATCATTGCCAAACGGTTGGTATGTACAAGCCTGGATAGTCTATACTGAACCCAGTCATCATGTGGTCGACCACGGCTTGCTCTCTGGGTACCGGTATGTCCGTCGATGGTATACTCGCAGTACACTTTGGATATGGTTGCCCTTGGGAATGCTAGGGTTCTTACCACTTGGGCAATAGAATGATTTTACCTTGCACCGACAATGCGTCCATGATCAAAGTTGCTCAAATCACACCGTTTACCCACGTTATGTTCGTTGATTGTGATATACTGTTGGGAAGCCCTGCTGTCTGCCTTTTTATAAACTACATTTGATTTGGGTCTGTTCCATTCTGTGTGGGGGATGCCATCACCTCTATCTCTAATGTTTTGTCTACTGAGTGTACTCTGCAGTGACATTATTAATTCAGACTGAAGTTTATTCCATGGTGCATCCCAAGAGAGGTACATGTCCGAAAGAACTGACCATTGTTGGACAACTTATACTCGCCTGGATTAAAAGGAATAGGCAAAGACCCAAAAGAAGACAATGCGGATGAAATTCCTAAGCATGTCAGAGTGACAAGGACGAGGCTCGCTCAAGACTAAAAGTTATGGAAGAGATCTTCATCCAGAAGTGGATTATTAATCGTTGATGATGAGAGACGTTCATAGTTATGGCACTGATTTTGCATGGGATAATTATAAGTGTATTTATTCATTACTGTTTTTGCTGAATGTTATACACCAGAAGAGAAAGGTGAACTTTCTGAAATAAAGACCTATTTCTAAATGCATTTGTTAATACAAGTGTATAACATGCCCCCTAATTTTATTTGTGAATTTTGCAATGAATTATTGAACAATATCTACAAATTATACATTGTTGACTGCTGAAGGTCATAATTCTGTATGTTTAGTTTTTTCTGGATCAATTATGGTTTTTCTCCTTGTATCACTTGAAAACAAATACTGACTCCTGAAAAAACAGAGCTGGTGCCAGGAGCTAACCATAGGAAGCCAGTTACTCTGGTCTATTAGTAACTCATGTACTCTGGTCTAAACAATCTTGGGAGGGGAGAGCTCTGGACTGAAAAAACTTAACTTCTGGGGAAAGGAAGTTGCTCTGATGTATATATACTGCTGCGTTGCGCGTCATGATCTTCAGGTACTTTTGAAAATTTCGTTTCAAAATTTTTAGGTAATGTCTTTTTGTTTTGGACTTTGCTCTTGTGTATATATTTTATATAGAAAATTAGAAATGCAGTAAAAAATGTTCTGTTTTCAGGAGGCATGTCTAGTGTTTAGAACAAATATTTTCTGTTCAGCCCTTTCTCAAAGACTGAACAAACTGACAAAGAGAAGCCAACAAAGCTGACATCCATATATCATATTGTATGACTTAAACATGGGAAAACAGGAGGGGGTGAAATACCCCAATATCCATCGAAACAAAATGGAAAGTGGTGGGCAGTGGGGACCATCTTTATGGGTTTTGTTCATGGCCCAATTGAGATACATATTTTGGTTTTGTCACTCACATACACTCCAATGTCCATGACTCTCCCTATTCCCAATGACTAATAATACCATGCAATACTAAAGAACAGAATAAAGCACATGCATTGCTTTTAATGATCAGACAAAATCTCCTTTCTCTTCTGCTATGAGTTTTCTGTTTCTGAGCCTCTAGATTTTTTTTCTAGCTGGTGCAGCTACAACAGAACATTTTAACTTGAAATTCACAACAAATTTCAATTGTTATAAAACCTTTTATGAAATTACTTGCATTTTTTACTATATTTAAAAAAATATGTTACATTACTTGCATGCGAACTTGGCCATTTAATAAGAAAAAATCTGCTTTAGCGGGGCGATCGTCTCTAGCTGGATCTGCCACTGGCAGGAGTCTGAAAATTTTGTGGTTTTGTCTACCCCTGCTAACTTGAGCAACTTTCATGTTCTTCGCAATATTTTTCTATTTTGTCCCATGTCCAACTCAAGACTATAAGCAGACTCCCGTCTCTAATTTGGGGCCACTGGTTCAGGTGAAGGAAACAATCCAACGCCCAACGGCAAACGAACCATCCATGCCTCATCCAGGACTCGAACCTGGACCATACTCGGATAATCACTTAGCCATCCCTCAAGAAATGAAATCATTTCAAAAACTACAGTTAAGAAAAATAATTATTGAATATAAAGTTCCTTCGAAGTTAATTTATATCACGTGTAAAGAAATCTGTCCAACTAAAAATTGATCACTAAGCTCATCCATCAGCCACTTTATACCGTTACTGAGACAAGTTTCTGTAATTAACACAAATCCAGATTATAAAATAATCCAGAGTCTTACATTTCCTTGGCATCTGGTTTACTCATGTCAACACCTTTAAGTCCAGCACTGAGAAACATAACCGTAAATCTAGGTATGACTCGGATACTTAAAACAAACCCTGCTACGGACAGGAAAACATTCATCACTAATGTTGAACAAACATCCATGTTCAATACCATGTCCAGCACTTCAAACATTCAACTACAATGTACACCATAAAAAAGAAGACTCATGTGTATGTTCGGTTATCTCACAGTAATCATCATTTGTACGTGGAAATTATCCTGCCGGTAAACACTGCTGACGAAACATAAACTTTGACAAATCAGTTACCAAGTGCTGTCTGCTGATGATAACATGTTGCCAAATCAGTTATACGATGATGAACAATTCGTCTGCGCCCTTCGTTAGTTTACTGTCCCCAAAAACGTCTAATGCCTTTGGGGACGCAAATTATCCTCAAATTTTGATGTTTGTCCTCAAATGTCCTCGAATTTACACTTCCTCATTAGCTCGTTAGATTTCCAATGAAAATTGTTCTTAAAAGTAGTTTTTGTTGTACTAGTGTTCCTACATGCTTTTTCTGAAAACAAATTTTGCCTATTTTTGTTTTTCTTCTTTCCGAGTTTAACGACCACCGCAAGCAATTCAGAGGACTATAAGCAGTCACTGGTCTGTAATTTAGAGACATTCGTTCTAGGGAAGGAAGAGAGAAAATGCTGTTAGACAAACACACCACCTATGCCCCATTCGGAACTCGAATCCTTGCCAACTTATACGAATCATCGTCAGTCACCAGCACTAAGACACTGGTCGAATTTTGACTGCACTTGTCTTGAGTTCCTCAAAGAACTTTGGCAAAATGAAAAATTCGCCATACAATTACTTTGGCATGCAACGCTATACCTAAGGTAAAGCATTTTACTTTTGCTAATATATTCTCGTCATGATAGTTCTACTTTGTCAATAAAAATTACAAACATTCTACAAGATATATCCTTTTAAGACACAAATTTTCCTATGAAAATTACACTTATTGAAGCAATGCAGTTTTGTGACAAAAAGATTTGCATATTTATATTGAATACATATGTGTCCCCAAATGAACTGCCGATTTGGGGACGCCACGCCCTTTTGTCCTCAAATCAGTGTTCCAATATCTGGTCACCTTACCGCTACTACAAGTCTTCACAAGCTCAAAGATCTGCAGAATTTTTATTTTTTTTGTTGTACTGGAATTTTAATTAACACCACCGTAAGTAAATCAATGGGCTATAAGTAGTCGCCTGTCCCTAATTTAGGGCCACTGGCTCCAGGAAGGGGAGAGAGCCAGTGCCATAAGACAAACACAATATCAATGCCTCACGGGATTCGAACCCGGACCCCTTTCGTACGAATGATCAGAGGCCATCGCTTAGACCACTGCGCCTCCGGTGCGGCAAAAATAATTCTACATTCGTAGGGTTTTCCAGAACACAGCAGAAGCTTGGCATGAAAACTTTGAATTTATAAGATTTCTTCTAAGCACATTTCAGTTTCTCACTGGCTCGTCCTTCAAAGCATGTGGTTTGAGCAAATTTTATATTTTTCTTAGTGTCTGGATTTTGACTACCGTTCTTTCAGAAAAATATTTTGATGAAAATACATATATATAGTAGGTGAGATTACGAAGTTAAATAATAAGAAGCGTTTATTTTAGCGTGCATTTTTTAAAAATATTTGAATAAGAATTTATAATGATAGTTTGAAGAACGTGGTTGTGGATGGAAAATCCTAACAACTGTGATAACAAGAGAAGAAGAGGTTGTGGTGCTCAATTGCTGTTTATTTCCTGACGTCCCGTGTGTTTCTTTCGCTTTGTTGGCGGGATCCTGGTGAACTTTTGGTTTCCGCTCACTTCAGGTTTACTGCTGGTGGAAAAGTGGTGTTGAAGTTAATTTGTTTACGTCGTCTATTTTGAATAAGGCTGTCAACTTTATTGTGAGTATTACTATTGCTTTGTTTATCAGCTGAAATTCTTAATTTCTGTTTTTTTTTTTTTAACTGTAAGAAGAAAAAGTAAACCACTTCATATTTCCGTCGTGGCTGCTCTCCTATTTCACATTGGTCTTAAGAGGATAAACGTATTAATAGTAGTGAATTTATTTTAATTATCAAAATTTCTGGCTCATATTTGAATGCTTTGTTGAATTTAATATACCCTTGTCATATATTTTGCGTGACCAACTTCCTTTTTTAGCAAGTACTAAAGTTGCAACTTTGTGTGATGAATGTGGTGCTTGGGTTTAGGTGAGATGTAATTGTTCTATATTTATTTGAATGATGTGGAAATGCATGCATTGGAATGTATCGAAATGTATTTAAACGAGAGCGTTAGCGGTATTGTAATGTTTGTCATATTTTCAGAAAAAGGAAATACCCTGACAGAATTTTTACAATGTTACGCAATACATGGTTACTTCAGAAAATTGTTTTGTTAAACGTATTTGATATTATATATCAATTATTTCTCGATTTTGGTTAACCAGTTGTTGTTTTTTGACATTTTTCATTGTTCGTATTCTTGGTTCATTAACATGGACCTTAGCAACATCAACTAAATTTAAGTGGGGCCCTACAATTCTTGCAAAGCCCAGTATTTTGTAGTGCTTGACTTAAAAAAAAAAAAAAAAAAAAATGTTGTAATGTCAGTAATTACTTCACAAAAGTAATTCTGACTCTACGATATTTATCTGGACTTGTTCATGGCTGCATTACATCTTAAAATCCTAACACGAAACAAAAAATCACCTACCTTGGTTTACTTCCCTGGCAGTTTTTGTACTGTTTGTTTCCAATTTTGGATACTGATGTCAACAGTACTTTCCGCATCAGTTCTTAAAATTTTGTAACAGGCAGAAAAGAAGTTTATTTAAATCTATTATTGACCTTTAGCTTCACTTGCACAGTCAAGATTGGAAGTTTTGGTTGTGCTTTACAGGTATTATTTTGAGTATATCTGTGGAGAGCTATGTCCTATCCACTGAAGATTTTCCATCATGGTAAAAGAAACATCTAGCCTTGTTTATAGTTAAGTTTTGGTTGGCATTCCTGGATATGTAAGCAATGCAAAGATGTCACTGTATTTCATGCTGATGCTTACAATCTATAGTTTTTGTGTATCTGTGGACTCTTGGGTCATTGCATGCCATTTCAGCCAGACCACATAACCACCTGCATGTCAGAATTTGGCATTTAGCGGGAGGATACAAAACCGACGAATTAGCCCAATGTGTAGTGCCACTTAACTTCCACAGGGCTATGTACTTTTTGTGAAGTATGGACTCAAATACCTTCCATGTCTACATCAAATTGGCTTCATACGTAACTGCACCATTTAAATTTGTTGCAGGGAGTGACTTAAACACAAATTGCTCCATGTAAAAATGTTCTGTATAAATGCCTTGCTGTTTTTTTTCATCATACATAATAGTGGACAATAGTAATTGGTATGCAAACATTAGTGCATCTGGCTTCAATGTACTTCAAATTGCCCCATCTAAAATTGATCCCTGTAAATTGTACTGTATGAATTTATAGCAGGAGGTGAACTATAACCAAAAGGCTCTGTAAAATTTTTGCGGCTATCTTTTGCCAATACAGGTGAGTATGGTTATGAATGAGTTTCATTCTTAAGAACATTCGCAACTTGATTTTGTACGTAAGTAAATGTTCGTAAGTGTCCGTTAATGAAACCATGGCAAAAATATTGCCGTACTACATTTTTATTTCATCAAAAAATGTCTCAAGCTGATTGTGTAATGATAGTGTAATAAAATACAGTAAACAGCAGTTCACACAAAGTTTTTATCGGCATTAGGGTCTTGTTCTTAAAATTTTGCCATCTCTGCTTCGACTGCACAAATAGTTTCGACTAATTTTTTTGACATTGAATTGCCTTGGTTCTGAAGTTTCAGTATCACTTTCGGCTCCCTCCTGTTGTAACATCTGAGCTTTTATCTCTGTTAGGTCTTCATTGCTGCGTTCCTTTGCATGAGATCGTAGCAAAGCTGCGACATTAATTTGTAAACTGTATTCCAATTCTTCTTTGCTTTAATGCCTTCAAAAAAACTCTTCGAAACTCTTTGCAAGTTTAGGGCATAATTAATTTTTCCCAAGCACCACTTATATTTGTTGACTTGACTTTGTCCCAAGAATCAGCAATGTTTTTTTTTATAATTTAATTGTAGATAGACTACAACTCCCAAATCTTTTTCAAAATTTTTTTTTGTCCAATTCCAGTCGCTCACATAGTGTGGACAAAGGTGCACTGTAAATACACTACCATATGTGAAAATTGCAACACCAAGAAAGAATTGTACTATTCAAATAAAATTTATATCACAGATTCTGCATGTTACAGGAGATAACTGATTACACTCGTAGAGCTGTACAAGATTTTTCCGCTTCAAAACTCAGTATTGTGTGAAGCCATCTCGAGCAACAGTAACTGTCTCTACACAGCATGGCGTTAAATGCAAGAGGGTTTTGCTATCCTCCTGGGAAATAGGCTGCTTCTATGCAAGACATTTTAATGAATAACTGTTTAGTTCATTTGTGAATAGAGTTCAGTTCCATCATTGAGTTTGTTTGTAGTGGTGGGTGAAAGTGTTTAACAGGCCAGTTACTGTGCCCCAGACATGCTTGATCTGGTGCATATCTGACAAACATGTAGGCCAGGAAAGGAGCGGTATCTGCCGTGCATGGAAGGGCATTCTATGCCACATGTGACCCAGAATCGTCTTGCTGGAGCATAATGCCAAGACAGCTCTAGGAAGGAACCTCAACGATACATCCCTGATGTATCGTTGAGGTTCCTCTAAATTCATATCAGGCAAAGTTGCAAATTGAACCCAATGATGCCAGAAAACCATGGTGTTGGGCCATCATGACTGACTCTGCAGAATGCAGGCATGCTCAATGTGCTATTCATCACAATGTCTTCGAACATGTATACAACCATCGTGCATCAAGTTGAATTGCGACTTGTCAGAAAACATGACCTGTTGCCAATCAGCACACCAAATGTCTGTGTTCCAGAGTCTAGACCCCATTGCAGCCTGAGGTGTCTGTGGTTGAAGGTCAAAGAAATGCGCAGCAATGGGCTGCTAGCAACCAGTCCTCTGTTAAGCAGGTAACGTCAAACTGTGTTGGAGGGCAAAGTCTGACTTGTGTCACTGCTGTACTAACGCTGTGGATGTGAAAATTCAAACCAGTCAGTGGAAATGCAGCACATATTACTGAACATTAAACAAGCTGAAAATCTGACTTGACGCTACTTGCGCTAAATTAAAATCTCGAAATAAAGTTTTGAATGGTTTGCTATCAGCAAAGCGACAACATTTGCTTGTAAAGGCAAAAAATTCCAAGGCTTTATATATTGGTGGTCAAGCCATTATGCATACATATCTAAATAGCCTAAAAGTGCTATTAATCAGCATATTAGAATGAAGCAAATTAAAAGATATTGGGAAATTTTTTTGTGAATATAAATTCCTTATTTGTTTTGATAAAAATCTGAGGTTCTCCACAGTGTTTCAGAAATACCTATGACAAATGATGACATACATAACTTTTATATTAGTTAAGAATTAATTCTGAATTGGGCATTTTTCTTTTCTTCAGTAATTGCATGATGAAGTGAAAAAATTTAAGTAGGGAAAATATTTGTTCAAATAAACTGTAAATTCTCTGTGTTTTTAAAATATATCAATACTATCTTGCTTCTGCTCAGTGTTTAAGCTGTTGCTCACATTTTTGCCAGATTGCGATAACGACAGTAATTTTGCGACAAAAAATTCCTACTGAATTGCCAAAAAGCTTGTTTCCCTTCATTTTTTCCCTTAGCTATCCTACCCACACCTTTTTTGCCCTGCTGATCTGGTTGCCTTCCCTGTCATTTTTTTTTTTTGTCATCTCACCCACCCCATGCTTCACCTTTTGCGTTATTTTTTTTTAATCCCAGTCATTTTTTGTTCTGTCCTCGCTGCTTCGCACCCCTTCCCCCAACCTGGTTTATTTCCCTCATTTTTTTTTTCACTGTCATCCTGCCCACCTCTGCTTCATCTCCTCCAACCCAGTTGCCTTTCCTGTCATTTTTTCTCTGTCATCCCTCCCACCCAGCCATTGTGAATGTCAGTAGCCAAAGGTCGATCAGATATTTTGTAGTGGGTAGTAAATTTATTAATATACACTGCTGGCCACCCAAAATGCAACACCAAGAAGGAAGCATCCGATCGGCCTGAAATCCGCAGCATGCGTCGCCCACGAGAGGACATACAAACGATTAGTATTGCAGGGCATATGCAAATCGTGTGCGCCTGGCACGCCACCGAGAAGCACTATAAGAAGGGTGCACAGGTGTGGTGTAAGTAGTGGAAGTGTGTTGTGCTGCCGGACCTGTGCATGGAAAGCTTCCTGATGCCTCGTCACAGAATACGGCAGTCATTCCAGCACGTTTTGGAGTTCGACAGAGGACTAATAGTAGCTTATCGTGACAGCGGTTTATCGTACTGAGACATTGGCACCTGTGTCGGACGACATCCAGCCACAGTGAGGTGAGTATGGATTCGGTGGGTGCAGGAGGGACGGACGGACGGACCGACATCAGTGATTGCCACGGCACACCACCGAACAAGAGGACTGGCATGTTGTGCGGCTCGCATTGACGGCTCGCACTGCCACATCACGAATGTTAGCGCAGGAATTAGGGTGTGTTGCGCAACAACCTGTGTCAGCACGTACCGTTCGATGTCGTCTGCAGGAGCGGGGACTTGTTGCACGGCGGCCATTGCTCAGGTTATCATTGACGTTACGCCACCAGCGAGTACGGCGGCAGTAGGCCGTTGAACGCCGCACCTGGACTACAAAATGGCACGACATTGTCTTCTCCGACAAATCCCGTTTCTGCCCGCAACACCACGATGGTTGGATCCACGTGTGGTGGCACCGCGGTGAGAGACTGTATGACGCCTGCATTATGCATCCCCATACTGGTCAGTCGCCTGCATTATGCATCTCCATTCTGGTCAGTCGCCTGTTGTTATGGTTTGGGGTGCAATTGGATATGACACCCGTACCCCTCTGGTACGCATCGTTGGTACACTCAACAGCCACCACTACATCTCCGACGTTTTGGAGCCTGTAGTCCTCCCTTACCTGCAGGACCTGCCAGCGGCCACATTTCAACAGGACAATACGCGCCCGCATGTGGCACGCATCGTGCAACAATTCTTCACGGCCCAGCAGGTGTCACTGCTGGAGTGGCCTGCCTGTTCTCGTGATATGTCGCCCATCGAACACATCTGGTCGCTGATCGGCAACAGGGTGGCCCGGCAAGCACTACCCGCAGCTACGCCTGATGAACTGTGGCAACGTGTAGAAGCAGCCTGGACCGACATACCCCAAGCCCACATCCAAAGCCTCTTTCGTTCGATGCTGTGGCGTGTAGCGGCCGTTATTACCAGCCATGGGGGCCACACGAACTATTGATGTCTGCGTGTTCCGCAAGTCGCACGGGCCTGTAAGCTCAATCGTTTCATCTTTGTATCTGCTATGGGTCCAGTAAATCTGGCTTTGCTATCTCGTGTCCTTCTTGGTGTTGCATTTTGGGTGGCCAGCAGTGTAGTAACCAACAATGGCCAGTAAATCCCCCCCCCAAGCTAGCAACTATTTTGTCCAACTTTTCCTTCCACTTGTGAATGAATATAGAGTTAAGTTTTCTCACCAGTGTTCCTGCAGCTACTTCGAAAATAAATGGAAGTGAAGGTGGGCTTCGAGAAAAACTCAATCTGCTGACGGATCAGCCTGGAGTGACCAAAGGGTCAAGGTTATTAAAGAAAGCAACATTTGCTGTGGTATATTTGATCTTTGTCATGGTATATCTTGCACAAAGTATGTTATATCTACAGGTAAAATAATTATATTTGAATCTCTGTTTAGCTGCATATTATCATCATCATCATCATTGTCAACCATTATCAATCCACTGCTGGACGAAGGTCTCCCCAAGTTTCCTCCACAACGGTCTGTCTTGTGCCAGTCTCCTCCATGTCACCCCCTGCATACTTTCGAATTTCATCCACCCATCTCCCATGTGGTCTTCTTCTGGGTCTTTTCCTGTCCCTTGGAATCCAATCTAAAATTTCGGCTGTCCATCGATGATCTGTCCTTCTGGCAGTATGTCCAGCCCATTGCCATTTCAGGGATTTAACTCTGATCATGATGTCTTCCACTCTAGTCATTTTTCGGATCCACGAGTTCCTCTTCTTATCTCTCCTGGTTACACCAAGTATGCACCTCTCCATGCTTCTTTGAGTTGTCTGCAGCCTTTGTATGTCTCTTTTAGTTAAGGTCCACGTCTCTGCACCATACGTAAGCACTGGAAGGATGCATTGATCAAACACTTTTCTTTTAAGACATAATGGCATATTGCTCTTGAAAATTATGCTGTTTCTTCCAAAAGCTCTCCAGGCAAGTTTTGTACGCCGATTAATTTCTTCATCAATGTGACCCTCACTTGATATCTGCTGTCCAAGATAAACGTACGTGTCTGTTATCTCCAGCTTTTCTCCATCAATCGATAAATCTTCATTTCTTGTAAAAGCATTGAACATCACTTTTGTCTTCTGAAAGTTCATTTTTAATCCCACTTCTTTACTCTTGTCAGCAAGTTCCTGGATCATACTCTGCAGCTCTGATGGGGTAGTTGCAAAAATGACTACGTCATCAGCAAAACGAAGGTGGGTTAGATAATCTCCATTAATCTTTATCCCCTTGTTCTCCCAGCTCAGCGACTGAAAAACACCCTCCAATGTGGCATTAAAGAGCTTCGGAGATATGGTGTCACCTTGTCTCACTCCCTTTCCAATTTTTACGTGTGTTGTATTTTCAAACAGCCGAATCTTTGCACTTGCATTTTCATAGATGTTATTAATAATATTAATGTATGCATCTTCAATACCGCAGGTTTTCAGAGCCATTGTAACTGCTGATGGTTTCACCGAATCAAAGGCTTTTTCATAATCGATAAAAGCCATGCACAATGGAAGTTCATATTCCCTCGCTCTTTCAATTAGTTCTCTCAGCACGTGGATATGATCTATTGTGCTGTAGCCACTCCTGAATCCAGCTTGTTCTCTCGGTTGAGCCATGTCCAGTGTTACCTTCAAGCGGTGTGAAAGAACTTTAGTGAAGATTTTATAAACTACTGATAGGAGGCTGATAGGTCTGTAGTTTCCGAGATCCTCAATGTCACCTTTCTTATGTAGCAGGATCATTTTAGCGGTGTTCCAATCCTCAGGAATCTTTCCTTCATTAAGGCATCGAGTGAAAATTTGGGCGAGTACTGTTTCGATTTCTCCACTTGCTTCTTGTATGATGTCTACAGTAATTCCATCTTCTCCTGGAGCTTTTCCTCGCTTCATGTTCTTGATTGCATGTGCAACTTCTGCTGGAAGGACTGGAGGAACTCTGGTACTGGTATCTTTCATGATGTCTGGGGTGCATATATCATCCCTTTCATATAATTTGGAGTAGAAATCTTTCACTCTTGTCAAAATTTTGCCTCTATTTCTTGTTACAGAACCATTTTCTTTTCTCAGTGCCATAATCTGTTTTCTTCCCTTACTGAGATGTCCCTTTGCTATCTTTAGGCTTTGGTTGTTTTCAATTGCTTTCCTCACTAGTTCACAGTTGAATTTCCTTACGTCTTCAGTGATACTTTTTCTTACTGTCTTGCATAGCTCTATATATTCCACTTTGGAAGTCACATCTTCTTTAGTTGTCCTCATCTCTCTTCTTTTTGCATCAACATTTTGGTTTTTCCTGATAATTTGTTCACATGCAACTTGTTCTTAGACCCAGCTAATTTTGTTGCTGTTTCCATAAGAGCTTTGGTTACTTTTCTGTTAACTTCAGAGATGTCCACTTCTTCCGATGTTAGGCCTTCTAAAGCAGAGAACCTGTTCTTCAGTTCTAACTTGAAGGTATTATGGTGTTTTTTGAGGTTGGTTATGTCAATAGATTTTGTTTGTCTTATGAGCTTGCCACGTTCAAGTTTAGCGTTGAGGTGCATCTTACATCTCACCAATCTATGGTCACTACCTGTGTTGAACTTGTTTAGCACACTGCAGTCTTCTATGACGAATTTTTTGTTACACATAATAAAATCAATTTCATTTGTCGTCCCATTTGGATGTCTCCATGTCCATTTCCTGTGTGGCTTTTTCTTGAAGAAGGAGTTCAAGATGAAAACCCTTCTGCCTCTGCAAACTCAACGAGAGTATTTCCACGCTGGTTTCTGTTGCCGTGACCGAATTTACCTACTGAAGTTTCATTCTGTTGCCGTTGCCCTATTTTTGCATTGAAATCTCCCATAATTATTTTCAAGTGCTGCTTACCTTTATTATTTAGATGACAAATTTCCTCATAAAATTCTTCAATTTCTTCTTCAGGATGACTTGTGGTGGGTGCATAAGTTTGAATAATCTGAGCCTGGTATCTTTTCGAGAGTTGGATAACAAGTCGTGCAGCTCTGTCAGAGGAACTTTCAACTTCTACAACTTTATCCTTCAGTTTCTTGTTTATTATAAATCCAACACCACTAGTTCTTCCAGTATCTGTCCCACGATAGTAGAAGAGATGTCCACTTTTCAGTTCGATGAGATCTTCTCCTTTTCTCCTTACCTCACTTAGCCCCACGATGTCCCACTTGATCCTTTGTAATTCCTCTTCCAATTCAAGAAGCCTTGAATCAGAAGATAGGGAGCGTCCATTGTAAGTAGCCAAGGTCAGCATCAGATGGCAGCCTAGTCCGGTCCTCCGGGGATTCTTAGCACCCTCTGCCTTCATGTCGCACTGGCCGCTGCCTTGGCCAGGTACATTCCAGCTGCCGGAGACTGAGGGCCAAGATTTAAGTTGTGTAATCATTTTGGAGGGGTTTGGCCATAACTCACCACGCTGGCCAAGCGGGTTGGTGAGTGTGGGATAGAATTTCCTCTAATCCCGATGGTATAGTTATACCGCTATGGGCGGTCGTCAGAGCCCCTTTTAGTGGGAACAGGATGCACCACGAGAAGGCGGGGTTGACATTTGTCAAGGAGAGGCTGTGATGTTACCGCATCACTTGACCTTACATATATGCTGGACATATATGTAAGGTCATTAATAACATCTATGAAAATGCAAGTGCAAAGATTAGGCTGTTTGAAAATACAACACACGTAAAAATTGGAAAGGGAGTGAGACAAGGTGACACCATATCTCCGAAGCTCTTTAATGCCACATTGGAGGGTGTTTTTCAGTCGCTGAGCTGGGAAAACAAGGGGATAAAGATTAATGGAGATTATCTAACCCACCTTCGTTTTGCTGATGACGTAGTCATTTTTGCAACTACCCCATCAGAGCTGCAGAGTATGATCCAGGAACTTGCTGACAAGAGTAAAGAAGTGGGATTAAAAATGAACTTTCAGAAGACAAAAGTGATGTTCAATGCTTTTACAAGAAATGAAGATTTATCGATTGATGGAGAAAAGCTGGAGATAACAGACACGTGCGTTTATCTTGGACAGCAGATATCTAGTGAGGGTCACATTGATGAAGAAATTAATCGGCGTACAAAACTTGCCTGGAGAGCTTTTGGAAGAAACAGCATAATTTTCAAGAGCAATATGCCATTATGTCTTAAAAGAAAAGTGTTTGATCAATGCATCCTTCCAGTGCTTACGTATGGTGCAGAGACGTGGACCTTAACTAAAAGAGACATACAAAGGCTGCAGACAACTCAAAGAAGCATGGAGAGGTGCATACTTGGTGTAACCAGGAGAGATAAGAAGAGGAACTCGTGGATCCGAAAAATGACAAGAGTGGAAGACATCATGATCTGAGTTAAATCCCTGAAATGGCAATGGGCTGGACATACTGCCAGAAGGACAGATCATCGATGGACAGCCGAAATTTTAGATTGGATTCCAATCGACAGGAAAAGACCCAGAAGAAGACCACATGGGAGATGGGTGGATGAAATTCGAAAGTATGCAGGGGTGACATGGAGGAGACTGGCACAAGACAGACTGTTGTGGAGGAAACTTGGGGAGACCTTCGTCCAGCAGTGGATTGATAATGGTTGACAATGATGATGATGATATGCTGGACAAAAAGAAAACAAAAATTATTTGTTTCAGTAATTGAATTAAAAGCCAAAGTAGAAATAAATTTGTTTCAAAATCAGTATAGCATAATGTGCAAACAAGTTTTGTAGAAATTAAACCTGGTTATATTTTCAGTGGTTGTTTAGGTGTTTCAGTTTTTATCTGTAATTCTAAGTTCCTTGTTAGGTATCATTCTCAATATTCTGCGTTGTTTGTAAGTTACAGGCTGAGGGGACCTGTGGTTTTATATTTCAAGTAGGATGATGTCCTGTGAAAAAAATAATAATCAAATCCCTGGAATTCTGTGATTGAATAAGTCAAAAGTTCACAATCACATGTCAAAAGTTCACAATCACATGTACAACCATTGAGTTATGTACATATCTCCAAACCTTCACTGCTAATTTAAACCTTCCCATCACTCATTCTTCATAACTATAGAAATGCCAGTTGAGTTTTTTCAATCCTATGTTCTACCCGAGTTTTGTTTTCTCTCATAAAAATGACCATTCATATTTTGTAGGAATAAAAAGTAATGTTTTGCTGTCCTTGTGATTTAGTGGTCATAGGTGTGAGTTTCTATCTAGTTGTCCAAGCTGACCCCTGGTAAGTCATGGTGTGTTTGTGGTACATAACGGCTTTGAATTTTAAATCTTGCAGTAAATTAACAAATTGTTTTTCAAAAAATACTTTACTGATTTAGAAGTGTTTCCTCTTGAAATTCAGATTTCCTGCATTTGTATGTGTTAAAAATCAAATGTTATTCCTGCTGTAATATGGAATTAAATTCAAAATGTCCATATTGTGAAGTTCATTCATGCATCTGAGATAATTTGCATTGATCAGTGGTGCATTTTCTAAAACTCAATTTTCTATGTATATCAGAAACTTTTGACTTTATTTCATTTGTAATTGACAATTGTTCTTATATGGCAGGTGTTGAATCAGCTTCCTGGCGATTTTGCATGTGAAGAAATGGTACGAGAATTTGTTGAAGGTTGGGATGTTACCCAAACTCTTGGGGAAGGTGCTTTTGGAGAGTAAGTAAAGGTTTATTTTTATTCATTTTTGAATAATAATCTGAATATGTGCTTGATGAAAATGGAATTGGGTGTAAAAGGACACTACCACTTCTCTCAGTAATTAAATTTAAAAATACACTGGCGACCTTCCTGTAACCACCCTTCCTGTAACCAGAAACATGATTTGTTGCAGAAGGAAAAAAAATCTCCTTAGTAGATTATGAAAGCTATAAAGTTCATTTTAAGTCCTTGAAAGTACTTGAAACAGTTTAATACTGTGCAAATAGTTCTTGAAAAAAAAAAGTGTTTTTTGAGTAGTGATATGAAAAAGCATGTGTAAAATAATTGTTTGTGCTTAAAATTTGTGTAGGATATTTCTCTGCAGTTCCAATAAAAATTCCAAGCTGTTCAAATAGTGCAGAACTTGTGTTCAACTCAGGAGAGCGCATGGACAGCTGGTACCTTGGCTATGACATCGCCAAGGTGGAGTAAAACGTCAGCCATGAGAGCAAAATAAGTGAAATGATGTATTCACGAATCGTGATTGATTGGGTTAGGGACACTTTCTTGCGGAAAGGTGAATACGAAATTAATGCGCACTTTCAAAATATTCCACAAAATAAAATTTTGAAAAACACTGAAACAGAGGCAATTCATAGTTAATAAAATAAACCAACAAAGGAGCAGGGTAGGTAACAGGCAGGTCATTGCAGGTGTCCTTGTTTCAGCAAAGTTTAATGGTTTGAACTTGCAAAAATACTTAACTGCTGACCGACTGATAATTTCCGCACGCACGTGATAATTTCATAATTTGGTTTTAAAAAGTCCTGGAAAAGTGCTTGAAAGAGTACAGATCTTGCTGTGATAATTTTTGTTTAAAAAATGTTAAAATTTTATATCATTTGGAAAACTTTTATATACAGTGGACTCTAAGACTGAATCCAAGGGCTGGAACTATATTCAGTTTTAAACAGGTTTCCATTTTGTGCTGTATGGAAGCCACTGGAATGTAAAGATTTGAATTTTTGTCATGCTACTAACAGATTCTACATAATTAGGGATTACTTATGAGAATTAATGTTCATATATACCTGAATCAACTAAAAATCACAATTCTATTTTTAAAAATATCCCAACATTGATGTGTGTGTTGCATCTGTCTAAGATTGATGTTGCTATCCTTTGTTTGTTGCAACTCGTAACAAGCAAAAGCTGTGATTGATCATCTCAATGAATAAATGCTAGAAAAATAAATTGAAGTATTTCATTGAAATTCATCAGGGTTGCCAGCCAACCGGAGAAAATTTTTTTTCGAGGAATCCAAAGATAAATCTAAAATCAGAGAAAACTCGGAGAGAAATAATTTTTTTTTCTAAAACCTGGGAAAGTCAGGGAAAATTAAACTAAATTTTTTTTGCGTAATGCGCATGCAATTACCAGTGATGGGAATCAGATTGCGCCAAAATAAAAATATTGCACCATCTTGCTACAAAAGGCAGATTTTGCGCCATTGTGCGCCAGAACTGCCGTGTCTCGTCGTTATCGCCGGTACTTTGGCATACTAAATTCTCTGTGCGCACAGTGTTCCGTTTGAAGCTGAATAAGACCATTTTGGTGGGAAGAAAGATTCGGCGATTCCAAGTACTAGGGGTTTTATGTAGTTACTATGGAAATCGTCTGTCCGCTACGGACGATGGAAAACATTGAGTATGCTATGAAAATCGTCTATCCGCTACGGACGACGGAAAACATCGAGTATGCTATGGAAATCGTCTGTCCGCTACGGATGACGGAAAACATTGAGTATGCTATGGAAATCATCTGTCCGCTACGGACGACGGAAAACATCGAGTATGCTATGGAAATTGTCGGTCCGATGTGGATGACGGAAAATATCCAGTATGCTATGGAAATTGTTGGTCTGCTACGGATGACAGAAAATATCTAGTATGCTATGGAAATCATTGGTCTGCTACGGACGACGGAAAATATAGAGTATGCTACAGAAATTGTCGGTCCACTGTGGACAACGAAAAATGTCGAGTATGCAATGGAAATAAAATTTCAGCCAGCAACAAAAAAAAAAAAACAAAAACAAAAACAAAAACCAGCAAATAATTCAAGTGTACAATAATAGCTTTTTAGCATGTCTTTTGTAAAAAAAGATCATGCTTATGTTATTGGTTTGTCCGTCCTTTCATCCGTCTGTAGACACCATATCGCTAACTATTAGTCCGATTTGAAAAATTCTTTTTGCATTTGGAAGCTTGAAATATGCGAAAGATTCTTTTAGTTTTTTTTACGATGCCCAATTTTGTCGCTAGAGGGTGTAAATGCAGATGTCTAATTCAAATACATTTTATTCCATATATTTGCTTCTAGACGTCCGATTGAAAAAAATTCTTTTATCTTTGGTTCCATTTATGTCAAAGTATTTTAGGTATAGTTGCTTTTTCAAGTTACGTATAGATTTTCTGCTAGGGGGCGTAAAAGTAAATTACGTTTTCCCCGATATCTCTTCTTCTAAAACTCCGATTTGAAAAATCTTTTCTTCAGCGTATACAGCTCCTGATAGGAAATCTTTTGCATATAATTTCTAATTTTTGGTAAAGAATACTTTGGCCGCCAGGAGGTGTAAGTGTTAATTTTTTGTTTCTGATATATTTGCCATAAAATCTGAGCTTTAAAAATCTTGATTGAAAAAATTTGTTCGTGGACCGATGCTACTCGCGTCAATAAAATTTTTTCGGAATATGTTCTTTCTGAAATATTGCATAGTTTTACCGTTAGGGGGCCATCTATAGATGTATATCTTATTTTTGTCTATCTCTGCTTCTAATGGTCCGATTTAGAAAATTCTTTCTTCATTGGATAGTTTCTGGTGTGACATGCTTTTTAAATAATTTCAAAGTTTTAAAGTAATTCATAGACTTCCCGCTAGGGGGTGCAAAGGTAAATTGCGTTTCCCCCAATATTTTTGCTTCTAAAACTCAGATTTGAAAAATTCTTCCTGTATCGCATACAGCTCCTGATGGAAAAAAAAAATTCTTATAATTTCTAATATTTTGTAAAGAATGTTTTGCCCACCAGTGACATAAGTTTTAATTTTTTGCTTCTGATGTATTTGCAGCAAACTCTGAGCTCCTTAAAACTAGACTAAATTTTTTTTTCTTGGACCGATACCACTCACATCATAAACCTTTCGAGAATACTTTCTTCCTAAAATGCACGTTTTCCCCGCCAGGAGGCGCAGATGCATATCTTATATTTGTCCATATCTCTGCTTCTAAGAGTCTGATTAAAAAAATCCTTCTTTGTTGGAGAACGTTTCCGCTGCAAAATGTTTCTCATATAAATTCAAATTTTTCTTAACGTACAAGTCTGCAACCAGAGGACGCCACCCCGATGGCACAGTGGTCTGAGCGATGGCTTCTGATCATTCGTCCAAGATAGATCCAGGTTCGAATCCCAGTGAGGCACGTATGTTGTGTTTGGCGTACGGAACTGGCTCTCTCCTTTCCCTGGTGTCAGTAGCCCTAAATTAAGGAACGGGCGACTGCCCTTAGCCCAATTAGTTGCTGACGGTGGTCGTTAAACCTCCAACAAAAAAAAACTACAACCAGAGGACGTAAGTTCAGGATTCTGTTTACAGCAATATCTTCGGGATTAAAAACCCGATTGAAAAACTTTTCTTTGGTCAGATGCTATTGTTTTCCATACCGGTTCCATTGACTTTGAATAGCTTTGATAAATTTAATGTGTGTCAGAATGGATTCAAAAGACGCACCCGAAAATTCAGTGTCGTTTTTCTTACATTGAGTATATTGCATTATGGATGTGGCATTTAGTATGTATATTATCATGGTTATACATAATCTGTAAATTTTACCTGAAATTCCCCACAAAATTATTTTCAGGAAAACCTGGAAAACTCTGGAAATTTTTAAAGCCAATATGAGTGGCAACCCTGTTAACAGTTTGGCTAACTTTCACAATGCAAGTCAGGTGTACATGATTGTGGGCAGGACATACTTAGCTTCCCTCTGCCAGCTCTAGTAATGTTTCAGGAAATCCAGAAATGTCACGTGACTTGAATTACTTTTTTCTTTTCTTTTTTTGAAAGTAAAGATTTTCAGCTACAAGCTACTTTATTTTTGCAGTGTGCCACTGCTACAACTGCATTTTTTTATTTGTAGCAATACTACACACCACGCTACCATAAATGTAGAATGCTGCAGTAGCAGTGCTTCATGTAGCGCACTACTTCCAATCACTCTGTATTGCACGAGGTAAGTAATATTTCTGGACAGTTTAATACAGAAGTCCCTTCAAAATCTATGGCGACAATTGGAATGGACAACTGTGTATGACCAGTGTGAAAATCAAACTGTAGGCCTGGACTCTCATCAAGGTCACTCTTTAAGTGTGGAATGCCCTGAAACGTGATAGTGTGGCAATAACAGTGCCTTCATAAAAACAAAATACAAAAAAACAAAAAAAAACTGACTTCTGGGAGGGGCGCATCACAGCAGGGTATTATAAAAATAAAATGTATCTTTGTACACAGTCATCGAAACAGAAAACTTGCTGCAAACCCATGAAGCGCGAACCACTATAAAAATAGAATAAGATAATTTAAAGAAATTAATGAAACAATAAATAATTATTAGAACATTAGATTCTAATTAAGACAAAATAAGTACATTACAATTTGAATGTGCAACAATGTATGTGAAATGGACCTTTATGGCATGGCAAAATATTAAAATATTGAGCTATGAACCTCACAAAAACAGAATACTTAAAGAAAGTTTTTATATCCAGAAAAACAGTCCATCAATGAACCTTCAGAATTTATAAATTGTGTTTTCAACAACTTAATTCAAAAGTTGTAGGCCTACAAAAATACATAGGTGCCTAAGGAAAAGATTTTATTTTGGTAACTGCCATCTGCAAGAGGAACCTGAAAATAAAATTTAAATTCTTTCTGTGTAAATGAAAGTTTTGATACAGTTCTTATACATTCAGAACAAGCCTTGATAAAATCTGAAGGCCAGAAATGTCTGTAAAAACAAAAGAACTCAGATATGAAAAATAATTGAAAGTTCAAGTTAAAATAGAGTTAAGTATATTAATCTGAGTAAAGCTTTTGTGTAAGTGTTTTAATTGCTGTAAATAACATTTTTTTAATCTGCAAGCAAAAACTCTGCAAAATCTGCTAATGATTTGGAAACTATCTGTGTACAGTGTACATCTACATTCTGCTACTCTACATCACAGCTTTGTCCAATGTGAAATATAGTTATTTGCAAATAATAAAAGTGTGCAAAGCTTGTAGATTCAGCATTTTGGAGGAAGGCATCCTTGAAGTGTCAGGACCAAACCCTAAAATAAGTCTCATCATTGCAGTGAATACAGCAGTGTGTGTGTAGAAATCAATAATGCTTCAACCCACTGAGTTTTAAATTTATAGAAATGTTGCAAGAACCGAGTGCACAAGATTCTTCCAAGGCACATTTTGAAGAGAAATACCTGTCCAAAAAGGTCATGAAAAACACCTGGCTAGTGAAAGGTGGAAGTATGTCATCACCTTGGATGAAGCTCATGTTTATCTGTAACACTGCAACAAACCCTGCACAGTTTACTATTGGCTGGAGGGCAGTGCCAAGGTCTTTTCAAAATGGTATCAAGAATGCAGTAAAACTTTCCTGCAAGGCTTTTTATGACTGTCACTGGATTCTCATACAGGGGCAGGCTACGGATATAGCAGACAGATTTTGATGCAAATTTATGAGCAGAAATTGATGATGCTGTGTGGTAGTTAGTGATAAGACTAATATGCATTCACCAAGATAAAGCGTCAAGCCACATATTGAAATCAATTCAAAATTTCGTATACCAAATCAAGAAGGCTAGGGTTTGTGCAATACTATACTTCCTGTCAAATCTCCTGATGCTCTTCAGTGGATTTTTGTGCCTTTGGGTTATTGTAACCTGCTTTTCGGTAGAGATGACCACGTGTAAGAGATTTGTCTTTGTAAAGCATGCACAAGGAGGAGTGGTACAATATCAGTATGACTACACTTCAGTAAAGCCTTCTACAGTGGAAATTGTATTTTAGAGCTTTGGCAACAATAAAGTTCCATCAGACTGAACAGCATTGATGGTGGAGAAAGTTTTTCGACTTCCCGTGTTGTCTGAAAATCATTACACAACCTAAAAAACCTTCTATAGCAGTTGCAAGTGGTTAAAGATTTTTCATTGAAACCTCTATATCAAATTGTATTTAAATTGCCAAATGGTCAAATATTGTTATTTAATCTGTGTGAATCATGCTCAAAATATTGTTATTTATATTGTTATTTAATCTATGTGAATCTGTTCAATCACACTACTGACTGAAATTTGTCTTTTCTTAGGGTTGTGCTTATTATCAACCGCTCAACAAATGAAGCAGTAGCTGCCAAGATATTAGATACCAAAAGAACTGCTGACTCTGAAGAGCTGATCAAAAAAGAAGTATAAAAGCTTTCACTTATTTGTCTTAATTTTACAAATTCAATAAATGGCTTTTGCTTCATATGCACTTACAGTGATGTTAGTACTGCACCAATTGTGCCAAAATGCAGCCCTTTCTCAATTCTCTAAAACACACCTTTTTAGTCAGATTTGTACAAGTACATACACATATCATTAAGCTGTTCTCCGAGAGAAAGACCATCTGCCAAGTAAACATCTACCTGCTGGAACTATAAGTTACTTAAAAGTGGTGTCATATATCTCCATTTGCAACGATCTTGGCACGCAGCTCGAGCTTCATTAACATCCATTACATGCCGCTCACAAGACCTTTTTGTACTTCATAATCATTTTCTCATGTAGACATTCCTGAATGGTCCTCCCATGATCACCTTGGCCTTTAGTGAGAGTGGCTCTTGCTGAGGAGGGTTTGCCTCCTCAGCAAGAGCCACTGGGCAACAAGGGTCTTTATGAATTTCGGAGAGGTACCAGCTAGTTCTGTGTGACATTGGCAAAACGACCCCAACTCACTGGGTTTCGTTCCAGAATCCTTAGGTGGAATGAACAACTGGGACCATTAGCTGTAAGCTGATCACCTACTCTGATGTACTTTTATGATTTCTATGACCCGAAGAAAGTACTTTCGTAACTCAAGTGTAGGATATGGTGGACCCACCACACTCGAGGAGGTTGGTCCACCACGGAAACAAAATGATTTGCATAAGTGCTGCTCCAAAATCATTTTCTAGAGCTTTCAACATGTATTGAAGTTTGAACAAAAAAGAACACTTCATCACACAGGATTTGTGAAAAAGTTGCAGCATTATTTGAATGCAGTTCTTGTTGGAATCAGTACATTTCTAAATAATGATTGTGTTATTTTCTTTGGTGGAAATTTTATGGCATCGTTTGATGCGATAAACTCTGAATCGGTATGTTTAATCTAAAAGTAAAACTGTGATCTATGACTGAAATTTTAGTTGTGGCATCATTTAAATCTGATTCATAATGTCTGGAAAAAAAAAAAAGGATTTGTTACATCATTATTTAAATGTTTTTGTTTTAAAGTAGGACTGGGCAAATCATGGGCACCAGGGCAACCTGGGGCCTAGAAAATAGACACTAGCACCCATTTTTTTTTTACTCCAAATTTCTTAATTTGCAGTAAATATCATAATTTCTGTCGTATAATCCATGGATTATCTATTAAGAAATAAGTTTAGGTTCTGCAGGTAATAAACTGCTTTAAAAAAAATTGTACTTTAATTTGTACAAAGTTTGCATGGTAATTGTCAGGAGAAGTGGTATAGGAAGAGTACTGAAAATGTGTGAACAGAAAAAATGAAACGCAATGCAAGATAGAGCCACAAAGAGACTGAAATAATTTCTTTTATTACTTATGGGTGATTCCATGCCAAATCAACCAGTCACTCAACCTGACCATTTCAGATTTCAATGAAACCTTTGGGAATCATTCTCCCTAGTGATATAAATAATATATTAAAAAAAAAAAATTCTCATTGGGTTTTCATGTAATTTTTAAAATTTTGAAAAATTGTCGTTTTTTGGCTTGCATAAACTTTTTTTTAATCTTGGATTTCTCAAGTTCTGTAAGAGTTGTTTGACCCCTCATTTTAAAGAGAATTTCATAAGTTTTAATTTGATATGCAACTTGACTATGCTTGGTGAAACAAATTTTTTTTAAGTTTTTTAAAAATTTTGAAATGTTTTTTGTAATATAAGCTTTAAATCCTGAAACTTTTAGAGTGGGATCTCAATGGGATCAGGAGTTATGGTATTGTTTTAAATACCAGTTAGGGCTACATTGCTACCTTTAACGTTTGTAAGATTAAAAAAAATACATTGGCTATAAAGTAACTAATTTACATTAGTCTTACAGAAAATGATTTACTAAACCTACAGACAAATTAGGGATAGCATGTGAGTAAATAGTCTGCTAATCACAGGTGTTCTGGCAAAAGCCTGTACAGACTTGTCTGATTCATGTTCTTGCAGGAATGTGACTCATGCCCACTCTAGCTCAACTTTTGCTTAGTTTTCTCTAAGATCCCAGTGAGTGAACAGTTAGTTGTTGGCAGTGTTACTTAGTGTTTCACATAAAAATATGATTTTTATAAGTTAGTTTTTTTCAGTGAAAGTGAAATAAGTGTTGTGTGTTTAAGTAATAAGTTTAACCATTTTTGACATCTTTTGTTTGGAACAACTAGGCCTCTCTCCAGTTCAAAAGTACAGTCAGTTCTATTTAGTCTTAAAGGCCTATTATTATTATTATTATTATTATTATATAAGATTTTTTTATTGTTTCAGACAATTTGACTTGTACTATTATTTATAATTTTAACTCTACTCTATTATTAGGACTCTGACAATATGGGTGAACCCAGTACATCAAAGCATTTTTTAGTATATTGTTGTAACCCATTTAAAAAACCTGGTCATAATTATAAGAAACAATTGAGATCTGTAAATGAAAATATTTTGAGACAATGCCAATTTACATGAAGGGGACAAAGATATGTGATGGGTGTCTTAAAGTTTCTAGAGATTTTAACTGAGCAAATAAGGCTTGCATTCAGACAGCTCAGAATCACAAGACCATTTGAATGATCCTGAAGTACCAGTTAAAAATACATTGTCAACCCAGAGAAAAAGAGGCAATTGAAGCTTTGAACAAAAGTCTGATTGCTATCGAAGAAACACCTATTAAAAGAAAACGTTTGATTGAAAAAAAAAATACCCAGAAGCAAAGATAAAAAAACTGACTAAGCTTTTCGAACGAAAGTACTTAATGAAAAAACCATGAGGAATAACCACTCACTCACCATAAAGATCATGGTAACCTCCAATGACCACACACTTCCAACACGTCATTCAATGAATGACGTGTTGGAAGTGTGTGGTCATTTGAGGTTACCATGATCTTTATGGTGAGTGAGTGGTTATTCCTCATGCAGGGATCGCATTCCTCCTAAAATTCCTAATATTTTGTGACCCTCCTTAAATTCCTAAAATTATACCTAAAATTTGCTATTCATCCTAAAATTTTCGTAAGCTTATTTATTAAAAACACAACCGTTATTAACACCAATAAATTTACCATTACGCAGGGTGCGCACGCGTGCTTGAAAACCTGGAAAGTCCTGGAAAATCATGATTACGTTTTCAAGGCCTGGAATATCCTGGAAAAACGGTGTTTTTTTAATGCCGTCTTGAAAAGCCTTGAAATTTGAAATTAGTGCTTAAAAAATGCCCTTTTAGGAAATCGTGTTACTGTTACCCCTTCATTTTTTAAAGTTCCTTTTCTCTGTTCTCAAAGAAACCACCGGCAGCGGTTTCTGATGTGCACCAAATCCTAATTTGGCTGGGGGAAAAAAGAAAAAAAAAGGCACTACTTCCAGTGCAATAAAATTGGATGATTACTAGTAGGTCGAAGGGGAGCTTGATGTCCGTCCGACAATTGAGAACAGAAGGGGAAAGAAGAGGCATTTAGCATTTGCAGGGGGTCGCGTATGTACCAAGTCAGCTGGCATCCACCAGTGAGGAGTATGCCTGAACAACACATTCATCTTCTTCTTGTTTATGTGCATGCCACCCTCCCTCCCCTCAAGAGACTTCCACTACTTATGATAAAAAATAAGAAAACTATCTTTGCGAATTTTTCACGAAAGTGGCTGAAATTTTTACATTCACTGTAATTGGATTACAGAAGCTCACTTCCAAAATTCCAGTTGAATCGGTTTAAAACTTTAAAAGTTAGCATTGGTAATTTTTATTATGGACAAGTATGTGTGCCTCTTTGGACAGAGTGAGCCTCCAGCAGAAAGGGTGTTACCATAGCAACGGTTGATTGACAGCTGGGAGCGCTGATCTGAAGCCCTTGGTTGGGAAGAAAGCAAACACCTGTTTATCACTTCCACAGCACAAAAGGACTAGGAGAATATTTTCAGAAATTCATTTTTCTGAATTTTGAAAATAACACAGTAAAATTTTTACAGTAGTTAAGATACATCACAATAAAGTTCTAGTGCAAATTTCGCCAAATTCCGTTAGGAACTTTAGCACATGCAAAAAAAAAAAAAAAAAAAAAAAAACGTTGCATAATCGGATTGAAAAAAAGAAACAGTAATTATAAATTACGGGAAAAGCAAGTGAATTATTTTTTTTAGATGCCATGGTTTATTTAAACAGAGTGATCCTTAAATTTTTTTTCTGTGATGATATATGGACTCTATTTGAATTACAAACACGGTTTTATTCAGACGTCTGAGTTACTGTTTTAATAAAAAAATCATCTATAATTAAAAAGTTTTCAATGGATTTAAGCAATATTCAGCAGATAAACAAACGTATTTTAGTAAATTACAACATCATGACGTAAATTTGGTAATTTAATTTTGTCGAAAATTGGGGAGCATTTTTTTTTTACAGTTTCTATTATAGTTAAAGTGAAGGAGGAAGGGTGCAACTTGACAGTTCAGTGAGCTGCAGGTGGTGATTTATGGCGATGTGCCAAATGAAAAGAAGCCATTCCATCAGGTAATTCCAAAGGTTCTGTTGTGTGGACGCGTCCTCCTGCTGTTTGATCTTAATTGGAATGTTTTTGTGCATTGGGGGGGGGGGGTCGAGAGAAATATCCGTTTCAGCTTTACAGCTTTCACGGCTCTTTTTTTTTTTTCTTGGTAATAAATAAAAATCATAGTTGCTGCATTCACCATTGATCCATGTTTGCATTTCTTGAATATAAACAGCAGACAATCAGAAACATAGTGTTGGGCGGGTCTTGATGATCTTCATTTTGCATATGCTGAATTCAGTTCTGTGGGAATAAGGAATGACTTATACTGTGAATATATACAAAACTACATATTTTTGAGCTGAAAAAATAGGTCTACTTGTACACAGTAGCTAAAGTGTGAACTCAGATGAAGACAATCAGACATACGGACGTCTGATTCCATAAAAAAATCAACATAGTTTTTTTATTTACACTACAGGTAAAAAAGCAAAAACATGTTTTTAAACGTTATAAAGGAAAACGGATTTTTGAAACGCATGACTTGATGATCTTAATTTCTGAAAGTTTCTTTTTTCCACATCCTTTTTTTTCAATTACAATACACTGTAACAGGATACTGTGTGTTATATCACTTAGAGATATGGCAGATTTTCGGTTGCTGATATCCGCGATCGTAAGCGGTAGTTGCATTGCTATTGTTGATGATGACAAGATAAATACTGGAGTGATGTTGTTATATCACTTAGAGATATGGCAGATTTTCGGTTGCTGATATCCGCGATCGTAAGCGGTAGTTGCATTGCGATTGTTGATGATGACAAGATAAATACTGGAGTGATGTAAAATGTTGCATAAACTAAAAAAATTAAAAAATAAAGCCCCCCTCCCCATCCCGAACTTTTATGCGGTCATCATAGCTGATCAACCATTTCATTCCATGAACATCAGCACATTTCAATCATTTGAACATTGGGGGTATCTGAAGGAATTCAGCCGTGCTTAAGCGCCCTAGCGCAACGAAAACATGCTAATTTTGGACAGTTCTATTCCCTTCCCCTCTACCATCCCTAATAATTGAGAGTGCATACATTGAAAGTGTTTCAAATATTCTATTTATGAGCTAGTTTTCGTGCTGTTTGTTATGCTTTTACAGAGAGGGAAAATTTTTTTACAGAGGGAAAATAAGGAAAAGCAGCTAGAGAAAAAAGAAAAGCTGAGTTTGATGACAAAATAAAAGAAAATGATGCAGAAATAAATAGGCTTAAAAAAGATAAAGAAGCCTCCCTAGCAGTAATTCAAGAGGGAACAGAAAGAATGAGAAAAGCTGTAGAAAAACAAAATACTGTTGAAATAGCAGTTGCCTCTAACTTGATCATACAAGGTTCAGCTGAAATAAAGAAAACTGAAAGTAAATTAGTTGTGGTGGAAGCAGAAAAAGATAGGCTAATCAGGAAAAGGTTAAAACAATAATATGAAAAAAGTAATTCAGTGAACAATTGTACATAGTTCTTGGTTTTCAATTACCTTTTTAGGATATTATAGTTTAATGTGAAACCTGAAAACTTTACTGTGAAAATCGTGAATTGCTTCTGGTTCAACAGCATATTAATGTTCAAAGTGAAACTTGAATGTGGTAAATATACTTGAATATGATAACACATGAAAAGATAAGAACTGAACATTAGAAGTAAATCATACTTAAACTTTAGACATTAGACGTTATGCAAAAAATTTGGGTGTGAACTTCGACCATATATACTAATGGACTGCGCATTGGCAATAGCTGCATCAAATCCGCCATGGCTCCAACATTGGGCACGTCATCATCAGACTCCAAATTTCGTGTACAAATGCTGTTATGATTACTAATTTACGCTGCAGAACTTCAGTGTTTTCGGTGTATTATGTGAATGCGCCTCATATATAATGAAAACTCTTCAGGCAAGTTTACTTATGAGCTATATACATGCATGATCGGGTTGGGTACATTTCGTGATTTATAATGTGATGAACATTTGCGAAGAATTTGGAACATGCATTCCATTTTTTTTCTTAAGTTACTATATTTTTATATCAATAGCTGCAAGTTTCTGGTTAAGTAATTGAACTTTATTGACTTAGGTATTTAATTCGTTTCTTACCCATGAAAAATCATAGAACTTTCTTTACTATATCGGTCAGAGCAACCATAAGCACAGCAGGTGTAACCCATCTTTTTGACTGTTGTCATGTGATTTTATGTTGGAGCCAGAAATTTTGATGTCATGCGCAGTCTATCAGTATATATGGTTGAAGGGTGTGAAGCAAACTCTTTACAATGTATACAAAGTTGTTTTACTAGATGTATACAAATATACATCTAGTTTTTATTGAAATACACTCCTAAAATTTTCCTAAAATTTTTCTAAAAATTCCTAAAATTCTTACCTAAAAATTTCCAGAAGTATGCTATGATCCCTGCTCATGGTTTTTTCATATATGAATTGCACATAAACTATGCGCACTTTGCAAGAGGTTAATACCTTAAAAGTGCAAATATAATGAAAGTACTTAATTTAAATCCAGGTACCACTGAATCTGATGTTGCAAAAAATTGTGACAATGAAATTATTAATCAGTTGAAAGAAAAGTTCAATGCTACTACAGACAAAAGTGTTAGAATGCAGGTTCTAACTAATCTTCCCAAAAGCTGGACTAAAAATAAAAAAAAATAAAAATTTAAACTGAATTTGTAGTGTTTTAATTTTACTGCTAGAAAGGCAAAAACAGTGTTAAATGAAAAAGGTATAATGTCATCCCCTGACCCAAAGCCTGGAAGAACATTGGACTCTGCAACAGTAGCCCTAGTCAAAGAATTCTATCCAAATGATGAGGTTAGTCTCCAAATGCCTGGTGAAAAAGACTGTTTCAGTCAAAAAAGATGGCAAACGTGTACATGTTCTGAAGTCGTTGACAAAATTCGTGCCAATAACATCAATTGCCAGAATGCCGTCGTTGCACGATATAAGATGAAATTCAAATTTAACGATGGAAAATTGCCTTTTTATTACACTGAATCAAAAGCTAAAAGTCAAAATCACATCACTAGATCTTTCATGCTGGCTCCCAGCACATCCTCAGGTGAATTCTAAAACAGGTATCGTAAAAATTTGAAAAAGAGTCCACCGTGGAACGTCGCTTTGTTTATATACATCGCGTTCAGCACACGAATGACTTCAAAAAACGTCACTATACTCTGACTTATGATTGTTGTGTCTTGATTGTTATTGGGTGAGTTCCGAAATAAAGTTCGAGTTATTGGTTTATTTGCTTCATCTTGTTCGAAATTAACTGCATCCAAGTTGGAGGTATGAATCTGGGTATTTCATCGTTACAACATTTATCAGTGTTATTGACGATGTGTAAACTCTCCGCTAGCAAAGTCGCATTTTTGTTTTTGTGAGAAGAAATAACTCTTGCCTCATTCCACAGAGGGATGTGAGCTCCCTGGTTAACTAATCTTGCAAGTGCTGTAGAGTTTGAATGTGTTTTGACACTGTACTTGTGTTCCGCAATACGAAAGTTCAAATTCCTCATGGTGGATCCAATATAAATTTGATCTATGTCAACAGTATCCAGGGCCTGTAAAGGTATTTTGTAAACTCCGAATCTGCTATTACTCGGAATTGGGTCTCGATCTTTTTTAATAGTTGACATTAGGTTGTTTGTTTTAATTCCAAAATTCAAGTTGTATTTTTTACAGGAAGATTTAAGTATATTCATAACTTTCGGAATATAATCCAGTGACCCAACATATTTGCGTTGACTGGATTCTTTAGTTAATGTAGAAAAGTTTGTGCTTCTTATTTTTCGATGGATCCGGTTAACAATATTTCTGGGGTACCCATATTCGTCTGCTATGGCATTTATTTCATTTAATTCTCGTCTCCTAGCAGTAACGCTTCAGCAATGTGTGTATGCTCTACGGATGAGAAACTGGAATGCAGATAGTTTATATGTATTAGGATGTGCTGAATAATATGGTATAACCTAATACATATAAACAGCACATCCTAATACATATAAACTATCTGCATTCCAGTTTCTCATCCGTAGAGCATACACACATTGCTCAAGCATTTCTGCTAGGAGACTAGAATTAAATGAAATAAATGCCATAGCAGACGAATATGGGTACCCCAGAAATATTGTTAACCGGATCCATCGAAAAATAAGAAGCACAAACTTTTCTACATTAACTAAAGAATCCAGTCAACGCAAATATGTTGGGTCACTGGATTATATTCCGAAAGTTATGAATATACTTAAATCTTCCTGTAAAAATACAACTTGAATTTTGGAATTAAAACAAACAACCTAATGTCAACTATTAAAAAGATCGAGACCCAATTCCGAGTAATAGCAGATTCGGAGTTTACAAAATACCTTTACAGGCCCTGGATACTGTTGACATAGATCAAATTTATATTGGATCCACCATGAGGAATTTGAACTTTCGTATTGCGGAACACAAGTACAGTGTCAAAACACATTCAAACTCTACAGCACTTGCAAGATTAGTTAACCAGGGAGCTCACATCCCTCTGTGGAATGAGGCAAGAGTTATTTCTTCTCACAAAAACAAAAATGCGACTTTGCTAGCGGAGAGTTTACACATCGTCAATAACGCTGATAAATGTTGTAACGATGAAATACCCAGATTCATACCTCCAACTTGGATGCAGTTAATTTCGAACAAGATGAAGCAAATAAACCAATAACTCGAACTTTATTTCGGAACTCACCCAATAACAATCAAGACACAACAATCATAAGTCAGAGTATAGTGACGTTTTTTGAAGTCATTCGTGTGCTGAACGCGATGTATATAAACAAAAGCGACGTTCCACGGTGGACTCTTTTCAAATTTTTACGATACCTGTTTTAGAATTCACCTGAGGATGTGCTGGGAGCCAGCATGAAAGATCTAGTGATGTGATTTTGACTTTTAGCTTTTGATTCAGTGTAATAAAAAGGCAATTTTCCATCGTTAAATTTGAATTTCATCTTATATCGTGCAACGACGGCATACAGCATTCTAGCAATTGATGGTGTACATGTTCAAAAGTATTTAATTCTAAGTACATTAAAAGAATCATATGCACTATTTAAGGAGCATTACCTTGATCAGAGAATTGGAATTTCTAAATTTTGTGAGCTTTGTCCCAAGCATTGTTCTTCCTGGGTCCAGTGGGACACATTCTGTGTGCATATTTGCACAATACATCAGAATGGCAAATTAATGATGGCTCGGTGTAAAATACCTGACTTGACAAATGGTGAACTCCCGATTAAAACATACAAAGATTTAACAAGCAATATAATTTGCAAAACACAAACATCTAAATGTTATTTTGCAAATTGTGTTAATAGCCCAGGAAGTGATGATTTGAAGGCTTGGTTTGAAGAAGTTTTGAGCTTAATAGCATTGAAAATGTGAGTTTTAAACAATCTATGCAGATTGATAACAAGTGTGACCTGAAAACTATTATAAAACCGACAGAAGAGTTTTTGGATTATTTGTTTCAGAGTTTGCCAAAACTTTTAAGACACTTTCATTACTACTCAACCTATTTGCAACACTTGAATGAAAATCTACCTCAAAACCAATGCATTGTACTTTGTGCTTTTGCTGAAAATTATGCATTTGTGCTTCAAGATTCTGCACAAGGCTTTTCATTGGAACAATGCTCAAGCAACAATACATCCGTTTGTTATATACTACGTTGATGAGGAAACGAAAAAGTTGGCGCAACTGAGCTTAGTTATTCTTTCTGATTGTATGGTGCAGGATACAGTTGCTGTTCATTTGTTTCAACACCTCATGATTGACTTTCTTAAACAGAATCTGCCCCATAAACCCGAAAAGCTGAATTACTTTTCAGATGGAGCATAATCACAGTACAAAAACAAATCAAACTTTCTCAATCTCTGCCATCATGAGAAAGATTTTGGCATCAAGGCGGAATAAAACTTCTTTGCATCATCACATGAAAAAAATGCATGTGATGGGTGTCGGAGGAACTGTTAAACGATTAGCGGCATTGGCCAGTCTACGAATGGTCTACAATGATCAAATTATGACCCCTCGCCAACTTTATGATTGGGCGAAAGACAATATTGTCAACATCAGTTTTTCGTATTCCACTACAAATGAATACGAGGCAGAGGAAAAGACCTTGAAGAGTAGGTTTGAAGCAGCAGCAGCAACAACAATAAAGGGTACTCAACAATTTCACAGTTACAGTCCTGTGAATGAGACTAGTTTTAGTGAAAAGCTACTCATTTTCAGAGGAATCAAGTGTAGAAATAGTTTCAGCTGATGACACTGATGGTGATCTGGACATTAATGACATTGTTGGCTTTGTTACATGCCAATACTCAGACAAGTGGTGGTTAGGTTGTGTGTTAGGAATAGGAGATGAAGTCAAAATAAGTTTTTTGGAACCACATGGGCCTTCTCCATCTTTCAAATACCCGCAATTTACTGACATACTAGTTGTGCATAAAAGTGAGGTTTTAACAAAAGTTGATCCTACAATAACTACAGGAAGAGTTTATCGACTTACAGACTCAGAAACCAGAAAGGCAAACAAGAAATTATTTGTTAAATTAAAGAACTAAGAGGTTGCTATTTTGGCGTAACAACTCTGAGTGCTAACTAAAAAAAAAAAAAAACTTTTATTAATTTTACCAGGTAAAACTTTTAGCCTGTTGGACTATCCTTCCCTTGTAGATTTTAAAACTCAGTGTCTGTTACGTGTGAACTAGCCTAAAACGAGAATTAATAGTATAATCCATTATTACTTGTACAGTAACTTTAATTTTTTTGCCTTAGCTCCCGATCTTATTGAGATCCCACTATAAAAGTTTCAGGATTTAAAGCTTATAATATTACAAAAAAACATTTTTTTCAAAATTTTTAAAACACACTATTAAAATTTTTAATTTTTTCATTTAATTTTTTTTCACCGAGCATAGTCAAGTTGCATATCAAATTAAAACTTATGAGGGGTAAAAAAAAAACTCTCTACGCTTTCTTTTTTTTGTAATTGTAGGTTTAACGACCACCGTGAGCAACTCAATGGGCTATAAGCAGTCGCCCGTCCCTAATTTAGGGTCACTGGTTCCAGGGAAGGGAGAGAGCCAGTGCCGTAAGACAAACACAACATCCATGCCTCACTGGGATTCGAACCCGGACCCCTTTCGAACGAATGATCAGAGGCCATTGCTTAGACCACTGCGCCACCGGGGCGGCCTCTAGGCCTTAAAGAACTTGAGAAATTCAAAATTGAAAAAGTTAATGCAAGCCAAGAAAATGACTATTTTTCAAAATTTAAAAAAATACATGAAAACCCAATGAGATAATAACATTTAAATAATATATTCTCATTTATATCATTAGGGAGAATGATCCCTGAAGGTTTCATTGAAATCTGAGATGGTCAGGTTGAATATTGAATTTTGGTTGATTTGGCATGGAATGACCCTTATGAGTGTTTTGATAGGAAATATGATGCAGCAAAGGCTTATTTGTGCTGGTGGAAGGAAGACTATGTGCCATATGAAGTCTGCTCGCTGAGCTATTCCACAGAATGTAATTGCTATCGGTTATCTCTTTAGGAATCAATAGTTTGCTGCACTGATCGAATTAGTTAAGGCTCTTTGGTTTAACTCTTATTTTTAGAAATGTCAAATACTACCAATTATCCATAATTTCTAGGGAGTTTTAGGGTCTACATAATAAACTACAGTTATGCTGAAAGCAAATTCCATGATGTGCGTGGGACCTCAGTGGTTCTTTACATCCCTTCTTGCAGGTTGTTTGGAATCTACTGTATAATAGCGAATGGGTTGAAAGCAGCATGCAATAAATTGGATAAGTGATATATCTGCAGTGCACAACAGCAGATTCACGCTACCTACTGCAAGACTAAATGATCATTCTTGTTTACCATGAGATTTCTGCGTGCCCACCAAGGCCACACATATTGTGGTTGGCTAACAGCAGGTGCGGAAAGGTCCAGCCTAAAGATTAAAATTAGCTGTCGCCACGCTCTAAAATTTGCCTTTGTTCATTGCTAAAGAATTAATTTGCATTTTTAAAACACTCCTGTTACAGGAAATGCATTTTCAAATCATCCAACTCGTGCGCGGTGAAAAACAGCCCTTTCCTCCGCAAATAAGTGGGTACAATCTATTTCTAGATTCACTCTTCAAGAACAGGAGTGGCTGTTTGTTGTTTTTCCACTTAAGTTGGTGCCCAAAGTAACCATATCGGGAATGGACGGACACCTGTGGCTTTAGATGGAACTGTGGCATCACAACTCATCTTCAGCAGCTCGTTTTTTAAAGTTTTGGTTTCTCTGAAAATGCAAGATTTTCTATTGCTTAGGCACTTCTTGCTTATCATCAAACAAAATGGGCAAGCATTTTCCATTTTGTTTACAAAAAGAAATCAAAGGTAGAAAATCGGGACTTCACTTTCCGCCGCCACATGCAGTCTTTCATTCCACGCAGAGTCGCATTTCCTTTGCACATGTGAAGTTGGCTTTAAACAAAAAAAAAAAAACTCTTGTCTGCCCCTTAATACAGTAAAATGTTAGTAACGAATGGGTATACAAAGTTTTTCAGCGAAATTATATATAAAAAATCAGTACTGTATTGTTCACACTGCCGTGTAGTCATTTTACGGGTCACGGAAAAGACTGATTCCATCACGGGCGAAATAAGTACCGATTTTGAAATTTAATTTAGCTTTAAAAAAAGCGGAAAAGAAAAAACACTCCGTATTGATTGGTTTTGTTGGAACAGGCTGTTGGAAATAACAAAAACTGCACTTCACTAGAAAACTTTTAAAATACGAAGTTGTTCTTTTTCACTATTACTGAAGCTATTAAAAACAAGAAACATAATCAGAAAAAATATAACATAATAATATAACCCGAAAGTGAAAAGAGAGGTGCATCTTGGGGTAAGAAAAATTCGAAATTTAGAAAACTACGGAACATTTTCATCCGTGCTAAAACAATCGTTTTCAGGCGACTAACGGCATGAAGATGCTCAAATTATATCGAACAAATGTCGCAACATTAGAAACATCTAATAAACAGTCCCAAAAATGTTTGATGAATGGTTAGAATTTGGAAACATGAAAATAAACTTTGAACAAATGATTGAATAACATTATTTCATAGATTTTTTATTTCCGTAGTATATTTTGTGTTTCCCGTATTCCGTAGCGATTGACTATTTCAGTAGTGACTATGGATAATTCTTAGCATTTGGAAGATCTGAGGTGGGCAAACAGGAAAAAATGACAAATCGTTAAAATTCTACCAAAACGTTTTCTGAGGGGGGGGGCAGACAACCAGATTTTTTTTATTTCCGTAATATATTCGATGTTTCCCGTACTCTGCAGCGATCGACGATTTTCGTAGTGACATGGAGAATTCGTAGTATTTGGAAGGTCTGTATTGGGCAAACAGGAAAAATGACAAGTCATTAAAATTTTACCAAAACTTAGACGTTTTCTGAACAAAAAAAAACAAATAAAAAAAAAAAAAAAAAAACCAAAAAAAAAAAAAACCTGCCACTGGGTTTGAAAACTGGACAGAATCCGATGGAATCAGGATACTTTGCATGTGTTCTTATTTCGTCATGACTATATTTTCAACACCTATGAAGGTTTATCAATGTTTTTAATGTAATATTTATTAGAACAACCCAGGAAATTACTGAATATTTTCTGTTAGTGGTCAGGAATCATTGCGAGTCTGTAAAATAAAGTGACCAGGTTGGTATCACATTTCTCTCAATCTCAGCTGTACCACAAAATGATTCTGCTATAAGTTATCAAATTCATTTTTGAAAGCTATACAGCCAGTTTTCATTTTGACACCAAGAAGAACCTAACCAAAAATAAATGGAATGAAAAGAAAAAATTAGCAGAATGGAAGCAGCTTCGAAACATAATGTCTGAACATTTTTGACCATCAATAACTCACTAAAAACTGCTAGAGAAACAAAAAAACAAGCAATTTTTAGTACATGAAGGTCAAAGCACAAATTGTTGAAATACCAAATACTGCTGACTGTTATGCCAAACAATGGAGAAGTTAAGTGAATGCAAGCATTGTGGGCAATGTTCTTAATGACAAGACAATGCTCATGCAAAGAATTGCTTACTTTATTAAATTTGCTGTATTTTTTAAAGCCAAAGTAAGTACTGCTTGAAAATTTTGACCCATTCACTGCTATCAATTTATGGCGGAGAGATTTTATTTGTGAAAATTAGCGAGAGACCAAATAAAAATGATTAAATTATCTTTCCAATAAAAACTGTCTAGAAAATTTGGTTGATGTGGTTGAAGAAAAATGTAACTTTTAAGATTATATTTATTCATTTAATTGCACATGACAATACCGTGGGGCCTTGTAACTACTAAGCTTAAATTAAACTATGTCTAAATAAGTGAAAGGTATACTGAGCAGTGATAAAATGTGTATATAACACGAAATAGCCGTAAGGAAAGTGGCCGTTAAATTTGGTCCACCCACTGGCCAATGGCCACTGGAGAACATCAATTTTAATCTTTAGTCCAGCCACTTTGTGCTCTTCTGCATAAAATTGCATAACATTAAAATTTCGTCACATACAATGAGCAACTGGGAGAATTTTTCAATTGCATATGCCAAACTCTCATAAGTTGAGAATCAAGTTTATTTGTCTGTTGTATCGCTTTTTCAGTGGAATGTTCCTTCACATTTTCATTTTAGAATTGGTTATTAGTAACTTGAAATGAAAATATGTTTACACATAAAATGCTCATAGTTGTAATATACACTGCTGGCCACCCAGAATGCAACACCAAGAAGGACATGAGATAGCAAAGCCAGATTTACTGGACACATAACAACAGATACAAAGATGAAACGATTGAGCTTTACAGACCCGTGCGACTTCTGGAATACGCAGACATCAATAGTTCGTGTGGCCCCCATGGCTGGCAATAACGGCCGCTACACGCCGTGGCATCGAACGAAAGAGGCTTTGGATGTGGGCTTGGAGTGTGTCGGTCCAGGCTGCTTCCACACGTTGCCACAGTTCATCAGGCGTAGCGCTTGCTGGACCACTCGGTTGTCGATCAGCGACCAGACGTGTTCGATGGGCGACACATCGGGAGAACAGGCGGGCCACAGCGGCAGTGACACCTGGTGGGCCGTGAAGAATTGTTGCACGATGCGTGCCACGTGCGGGCACGTGTTGTCCTGTTGAAACGTGGCCGCTGGCAGGTCCTGCAGGTAAGGGATGACTACAGGCTCCAAAATGTCAGATGGTGCGGTGGCTGTTGAGTGTACCAGCGACGCATACCAGAGGGGTGCGGGTGTCATATCCAATTGCACCCCAAACCATAACGCCAGGTGACTAACCTGTATGGTGATGCATAATGCAGGCATCATACAGTCTCTCGCCGCAGTGCCGCCACACTCTGATCCGAACATCGTGTTGTTGCAGGCAGAAGCTAGATTCGTTGGAAAAGACAATGTCGTGTTATTCCGTAGTCCAGGTGCGGCGTTCAACGGCCCACTGCCGCCGCACTCGCCGGTGATGTAACGTCAATGGTAATCGGAGCAATGGGCGCCGTGCGACAAGTCCCCTCTCCTTCGGATGACGTCGAACGGTACGTGCCGACACAGGTTGTTGCGCAACATACCCTAATTCCTGCGCTAACGTTCGTGATGTGGCGGTGCGAGCCGTCAGTGCCTGCCGCACAACATGCCGGTCCTCTCGTTCGGTGGTGTGCCGCGGGTGCTGCTATCGCTCACGTCGGTCCGTCCGTGCCTCCTGCACCCACCGAATCCATACTCGCCTCAATGTGGCTGGATGTTGTCCCACACAGGCGCCGATGTCTCGATACGATAAACCGCTGTCGCGATAAACCACTTATTCGTCCTTTTTCGAACTCCAAAACATGCTGGAATGACTACTGTATTCTGCAACGAGGCATCCAGAAGCTTCCGACGCACAGGTCCGGCCGCACAACACACTTCCACTACTTACACCCCGCCTTCTGTGCACGCTTCTTATAGTGCTTCTCGGTGGCGTGCCGGGCGCACATGGTTTGCATATGCCCTGCAATGCTAATCTTTTGCATGTCCTCTCGTGGGCGACGCATGCTGCGAATTTCAGGCCAATCGGATGCTTCCTCCTTGGTGTTGCATTTTGTGTGGCCAGCAGTGTATATTGAATGAAAAACAGCATTTGATGTTTAGTTAGTAGAGAATTTATGTGATTTAACCAGAGACTTCTTGAGTATAATATGAACTTCTATGTATTACACTATGTCATTAAATTTTTTTCACTCAGTTTTTCCTGTTTGTTCTTGAAATTTAAGGGTGTTATTTGATCACATGGCTGTGAGTACATGATATTTACCTTGTCTTCTTCAGTGGTGCTGTTTGCTCTGATGACTAGCTGTGTTTCCCCTTTAATATTCCACAGTTATTAGTGATATAATTATATAATTAAAACTTTTTACTATTATAGGTGTGAGTGTAGTTCTGTTAAAAAAGACATTTAAAGTAAAAATACAGTAATTTCCTAAAGGGTGTGATCGAAACTGCTGTGACAAACTAAGAAAATGCATTAATTAGTAATGGGGCACAACTTTTTTTTTTTTTTTTTGGTGTCTGTTATGTAGTTTACATTTGTTCATTTAGGAGAGTCATTTTTTTTTTTGTCTGTGGGCTGAGAAGTCTTGTAGATACCACAGAATTGCTCTTTGTACCTTCTTGACACTTGACCCTGTAGTTGTGAACTCATAATGCACTTCTTTGGGCACTTGAAAATTCAATTCCATCTTGGCTTTGGATTCATCATGTCAGAACTTGATTTGGCTGAGAAGTGGACATGTTCCTGGCTAGCATTAGAAATTTGGGAGTTTGTTTGTTGCATTCTAACTTCTTAGCAGAGTGCGAAAATTTTATTATTTAGACATTTTATATTGAGTCTACCAAAATTGAAATATGCAGTCACAAGATGCTAGATAAAATGTAATAATTGTGTTGCAAAATGTTTTAGAGCATAATCATCTTGAAACTTTAGATAGTTTGAATATAGTATGAAGCACATTATAACCTAAACTAGAGGTAAAAAAACAACTTCAAATTTGTAACATACCGGTCGGGCATGTTGCACATTAAAATACGAGCAAGAACCAAATTTCTACGTGCTTGAATACACATGTGCACACATTATGCACGTACTGTTTTGTGTAAACATTTCAAAAACAATATAAGAAACAAAGCACTTTTACTGCATTTCATAAATTGCACCCAGCATTGAAATAATATGAACTTGTCTATGGATTTTATGTCAAATCAGCATAAAAATGTAACTTTTTTGATTTGAACCCTTTTGATTTTCATGAAACTTGAATTTCAGTGGAAACTTTCATCTTCCTACATACAATACTTATAGGACTTTAAAATTTACAAAAAAAAAAAAAAGTGCCATTTTTGTGTCTGCCATGCCTAACTAACAAAAGACAATACCTGTAGACCTAAGTGGTTAACAAAGCTCATATCAGGCACACTTGAAAGCTTATTACGTGAGCTTTCTTTTAATATATTGTCTAATTGTATGGGCAGTTTGATCTTTAATCTCAAAGTATACACTATTAATTTTATTAAATAAAGCAGAGGTAGAGAGCTTCTGAGTAGTAACAAAATTGACTTGGAAAAAAACAAAAAAAACATATCCTTTTTTACATGCCCTATCGGGCATATAGTAAAAAGAATAAATACATGCCTGGACAATTTTTACATGTTGTGGGCATGCATGTTGGGCAATATAATTTTGGAGCCCTGACCTATATAAACATTTAATTATGGTGATATAGGATATTCAGGATTCCCATTGTAATGCATGGTTCCCATGGTCCTTATAAATCCGTAAAAAGTGCTTAATGTGTAAGTCCTTAAAAATTGCTTAATTTGTTTTAGGGTGCTAAGCAGTCCTTATTTTTTTTTTTTTTTTTTTTTTTGACAAAAATGGCTAAAAGTTTTTAAAAGTGCTTGGTTTAAGGGCGTTTTTTAAAACTTCCTTAATGGTTTTGGGGGGGGGGGGAGTGGACCATGTAACAACACACACAATATAATTCTAATATAACACAGAGGGTGAAGACCTTGCACTTTTTAGTGTACAAAATTTTTTTTCAAATAATTAATGTATCCTGTTTTCAAAGTGTTTTTGTTCTCATGTAGAGTACTGTATTTTCAAAAGTAACACTGCAGTTCCATTTATTTTGTTGGTTTGCTGTCTGAAATAATACTGCACCTAGTTTAAAGCCATAGGCATAAACACACAACAAAAGAATTTTAATATGACCATTATAATCCTCCTTCCTTCTGTCAACATAGTAGCAAAGTACATTGCATGATTCTTTCATCCAAGGTAAGTGAAGCAATGAAGGGAGGTATTATGTAAACTGTTTATTTATTTTTAAAGCACTTCGAATCACAATATATATATAATTACCATATATTTTTACCATATTCGTGTAGTTTAAGTGCAAAAAATTTTAAACACATTCAAGTTGTAAAAAGTTTTAAGGCAAGGAAGCTTTCAACTGATAACTTTAGCCTTCATCAGCCTTGTGATGAATCGACAATGACGATTAAGTGGTTGTCAGATCTGTAAAGTAGTGTTCAATATTCTTTTTAAAATTGATTTTTGTATTAATGGATGATAAAAAAAGAAATAAGAATTGCAGTTTTTGAGGCTTGAGAAAAATTTCCCGGTACCGTTTGGAATTTGTTTGGTGTCAGTCCAAAGAGTTTCAGCAGAAATGTTCTCCGAAGTTACAGATGCCAGTGAAGTTTCAGAATTTTCATTATGGATTTCATTTTTATGCTCCAATAAATGGCTATTGATGCTGTGGTAAGAGCTTTCAATACAGTAATTTTCATTGGAAAATGTTGAGATCAGATAATGTGATTTCCAGGAACCGATTGAGGGGGGTTACTTTGTCTCTATCAACCGTAATTAATTTGATGATAGAAGGGTTGGAATTGATGGCCAAATGATATCCAAACTTCTTGAAAATTTGAGCTTGTAGGCAAGAGAAGGATGGCAAGGGAATAGATCCACAGAAAAAAAAGTTGTTTTTCAATGAGGCTTTTCTGTAGGCTACTGATTCTTGATATTTCTACTGATTATGGTTACATGCTTGTGTACAAATTTTATCATTTGCTGTAGTTTTCAGAAAACTGCATCTCCCTGGAACGGGAATTGAACTCGCATCTCCCGACTTACTGGAACTGTTTTTTTCATTCCTATGATTTTGTATCACCTGCACTAGTAATGTCAAATTACATTGAAGGTGAAAGCACTCTAAATGTGCAGATAGTTATGCACTAAAAGGCAGAATTACCCCTGCTTTATTTCTAGAATATGTGGCTCTTCGTACAAATATTAAAAGAGCTGTTTATAAACATCCTGTTTACAGAACAGGGTGGGAGGTGAAAGACTATTAGTGTTTCATAGCTGGGAATTTATTATCAATCCTGTGCGGCAGGATGTGAATGTCGGTTAGTCTGTGGTTGACATGTTCAGTGGTTTATGCGTTCAGAAAAGGAGACACCTCCAATTTTGCATGCAAGGAAGTTTTTGCATTTCATGGTGGAAATTCATACAATTTTGTGGTTTTCCCTGTTGCAGGACATTAAAATAATCTTGGATACAGCTATGGAGTTCTTTCTGCCTGTTGTAAATTTAATGAATATTTATGTATGTTGTAATGCGCCATGTAGACCTATTCTGAATTCCACCCACCCATTGCCATCATGCACACCAAAACTATCATTCCCCAAACTCACAAGCTGCTGCTGCAGAAATGACTAGTTAATTTTAAATTACTTTTTAGTTGCTTTATGGAGTCAAATTTCAAATAACATTGAAATAAAAGTAGTACACTATGTGATCTCATTATTTATAGAACCACATTTTGAGTTGTAACGGTCAATATTGTGCCAAGTCTGAATTTTTGAAAAGAGTTGGTATTTAGAAGAATGCCTTTCATAAACACACCATTGAAGTTAAGTTGCCATGCAAAATACAGATGCTTTCGTGTTAGATTTTAGTCATGCTATTTTGTGTTGCATTCATGCCAGTGTTTGCAAAGAAACAAATCACATTCTTAATCATTTAGTTGTAGTTAATGCAAAAATTTTATTGAAATATCGCCGCCCCGGTGGCGCACAGGCGCAGTGGTCTAAGCGATGGCCTCTGATCATTCGTCCGAACGGGTTCCGGGTTCGAATCCCGGTGAGGCATGGATGTTGTGTTTGTCTTACGGCACTGGTTCTCTCCATTCCCTGGAACCAGTGACCCTAAATTAGGGACGGGCGACTGCTTATAGCCCATTGAGTTGCTCACGGTGGTCGTTAAACCTCCAATAAAAAAAATTAAAATATTCAAATATCTTAAAATATATCATTGATAGATAGATCATTTGAGTATACCAGTTCTTCATAGTGCTTGTGTCTGCCTTCTTCAATGAGAGGCTTTAAAAAACTGCACGCATTTACTTATGATCTTTGATAATGCAGTGTGTTCATGTGCCATATTTTCCAATTATTAATGCTGTGGTAGTAAACCCAATGTTAGATGCATGCAGTTTTGAAATGCAGTGTTTATCTACATGTAGATTATAACCATTTTCAGTAACATTACAAATTTCAACTGGCATTAACAATATGTATAATAGGGCTCAACAAATATGTTCTATATCTAGGAGCAAGGTGAAACAAAGTCAAATTTTACACAATAATTCATGAACAAAATGCTGCTGGAACGAAAAATGGTAAACTACATTTGTCAATTTTTTTCATTTTTCTCAAACCATTTATTGCAAAATAATGATCCGATTTGCTTCATAATTTTCTTTTTTCGTTCTTTCAGTTGCTGTCTTCAAAAAAGTCTGCACCAGTGAAGAAAACCACAAAGTTGCACTTAACACATGAAATTAGGTCTCCCTGATGAAACCTCTCTAATTTCATGTTACCCTTTTTACAGGCTAAATGACATTCACTTTCCACCTCCCAATCAGCTATCCTAGTGTGTTGGGATTTATACAAACACTTATGCATTTTCACACCCTCTTCTGTAAACCAAGTGTGAAGGTCTTTTACTTGCTTGTGAGGAAGAGGATAAGTCAGCAATTAAGCAGTGGTGACAACTGCCACTACTGTATTACTTTTTTCATGTGTACAGCACTTTCATTTCTGATTTTAAATGTGAGTTGCACAGGTGACTCAAAGTAATTAAAAAAATATTTTCTCTTAGATTTCCCTTCATTGCATAATTTATTTTCAAGGAAGGTCATGCAATGTACTCTGGTACCATTCTCAGGAATCTGTTTCATCTCAGCGAACAGGATATCGTGGTTTCCTGAAGTTCTTTATAATTAAAAGCTGACCATAAATAAAGTTTTGGTAGGGGTGGAATTAGAATGGTCCTCAAATAAAAATTCCTTTCTTATATGTTCATCTGTGACTTTAAACTAGGTATGGCATTATTCCCAATAACAAACCAAGCAGAAAATTGGAACCCAGAATAACACTGCACTGAGTTTACTCAGTGCAGTGTTATTCTGGGAAAATATGGTAATTTCTTGATTTTCTTTTCACAGTTGTGTGTTTGAACAATCAATGAATTTATAGTTTTGAAGCATTTTCTGTTATGTAGCTGTTTGAGAACTATAGTGTTTTTGAATATGCTTTTCATTGAAAGATGAGTTAATCAAGTATTCATTATTTGCACCTGTTTTTCTCCTTAGATATGTGTTCACAGGTTGATGAATCATGAGCGCATTGTTAAGTTTTTTGGTCATAGAAGAGATGGCGATCTGTATTTTATATTTTTGGAATATGCATCAGGAGGTGAATTGTTTGACAGAATAGGTAATGTTCAAATTTCTTATGAATTTGATTTTTAAATTTTCTGTAAAGTTGTAAATGAACATTTTGTGGAATAGTAATTGGTTACAAGATTTAATATTTATTTTACAGTTTCATCCAATTTTCTGCATTTGTCTAAAACTGTAAACACTAGGGTATAAGAACTTCCATTGGTTCAGATCCCAAGTACACACGTAGCACGTGGTATGTGTGTCATTTCAACAACACAATTAAAAATGAGGTAGAGCTGTTTTCTCCCTTTTTCACTTTTTTGGTCCATGTTTTCTGTAATATGGGGTTTCATCGTTTTGTGATATTGGATGGCTGAAGTAACACTGTTTACACACTACCTTTTTATATTCGATCTTGAACTGTCTCATTGGCCTTTCAGATCTGGCTGACAAGCATTTCTTATGCTGCCATCTATTGGATTTTATTTCAAGAAGTGATTTGGAAGTAAGAGGAAGCATTGAAGAAGAATTTATGTTACATTTGAGTTTTTTTTTTGTATGCTTCTCAGATAGAATTATCTATGCAAGCAGAATTTGTGTTCCCTGATTTTTGTTATGCAAAATTAAATTTCAGCTAGTCTCAACTTAAATTTTTACCTTGTTGTTGTGGCAGTGTCGTGAATACGCCACATTTGGACCACCGAACAAAGCTACATCTGCATGAAAGCTTCATTATGTGTGACATGTTTGTGATGCTGCTGCAACAACTCTCGTGTTATTCATAGCATAAACCATGGCTATTCACAACGTGTGTTCTTTCTCTGTTGGGGTTAGGTGGTGTCGTGATATTAAGGTTCCATTCATTAAATTCATTCTTGTGACGCACAGATGACAACTCTTGCAAGGCAAGATGAAAATAAGTCAGAAAATGCAACATTTATTATTATTGCCTGTACATATGTGATGAACAATGGGTTGTGCTGATTCAATCATGTGTACTGTGAGCTGAAAAACTTCTTTAATGGAAATCACATTCTTAGGTAACATGCCACAGACCTAGAATACTGTGGATTGATTGCGTTTGATAGCTGCATGATATATTGAAAGGTAATATGGTCAAAGGTAACATGTGATGACAAGGTGTATGTGGTGTGGCATTCGGGACATTGTTTTAGTACTCATATGATATGGTAAATTAATGTACAACTATTTGCTGTTTGCCCAGGAGCAGAAAGTTCTAAAACTGCGACGTACGTCGCAGAACACCCCCACCCCCTGCAGAACATTTTCTTTTTAATCTTAGATTTTAATTTCTTGCGGAATATATATATTTTTTATCTTAGATTTCAGTTTTCTTGTACGATGTTTTTATTTGTAGAACATATTTTGTTAAATCTTAAATTTCAATCCCTTGCGGAACATTTTCTATCTTAAATTTGCGAGTCAGCGCTCGCTCGCATGTCTGATCTGCTGGTAACTCCTCTTGTCTACACTGCCTGCCCTTCTCCCTGGAGCACCAAGCAATCCCTCTCCCCCCCCCCCCCCACACACATTAATCCACCCACCCTTACCATTTGGGATGGTAGCTGATTGTTTCTCCCTGTGCTTTTTGAAGGACCCTTTCCTCCCTCCCTGCTAGTATGTTGTGAAAGTGGTAGTCAGCAAGCCATGTTAAACCACATATTGCTGGGGAGAGTGTTAGGTGTCCATCTTGAAAAAAATCGCTAAGTCAACAACAGCAGAACAGGCGGGATTCCCGCCCAAAAGTTTTAAACTCCCGCCGAAGTAAAGTTGCTAGGAAGAAGTCTCTCTCCTTAGAAAATTTTAAGGAAAAAAGATGTATAAAATTTGGGTCTATATTTTGACCACTCACAAAATTAGAGTTTGCCGCCCCGGTGGCGCAGTGGTCTAAGGCGCTGGCCTCTGATCATTTGTCCGTAAGGGGTCCGGGTTCGAATCCCGGTTAGGCATGGATGTTCTGTTTGTCTTACGGCACTGGCTCTCTCCCTTCCCTGGAAGCAGTGACCCTAAATTAGGGACGGGCGACTGCTTATAGCCCATTGAGTTGCTCACGGTGGTCGTTAAACCTCCAATAAAAAAAAATTAGAGCTTTAAAAACGTATCCTTCATAAAAATTGTGTGCGTTAAAAACGAATCCCTGAGTTACGAATATTGCAGTCGGATACATCGGGAATAATTAATTTTATGGACACGTTAATCGGCTTCTATACGTAGCGGCCTGGACAATTCATTTTGCATGTCGCCAACTGTTACAAACCAGGCACAAGATTCTTTCACAGAATTCAGTGTTTTTCATTATTTCGGATTGATACAAAACTGAGAGAATTTGGGGGTAGGGGACGTGTGTGCGTGTGTGTGCGTGTGCGTGCGTGCGTGTGCGTGTGTGTGTGTGTGTGTGTGCGCGCGCGCATGCGCGTGGCTCATTACCCATCGGGGAAACAGTATTCAGTTCTTCAAAACTTAAAAATTTTCCCATAATCGTTATTTCTTCTTCTTGCAAAGTTGCCTCTGCTCAGTATTGTTGCTAAATATCAGTCTATTGCATAAACGTTTGTATTTCAGCTTGAAACTGTAGGCAACAATTTTCCGAAAACGTAAATTCGATGAAGCGAAAATTTCCCTGTAATCTTTTAGGCACGAGTTTCTCCCACAGATTCGGGAAATTTTGTCTTTGCTGTCATCATTTGCGCTATTCTTGAGAGTGAAGATAATTGAGAATTGCAAGGTGGAGTGAGGGATGACGTTTTCCGGCTGTAAACGGAATTCCGTCTTTCAAAACATTCAAAAACAGAAGCTAGACAGAATTACTGTTTCTCCCGTAATCGTAATTTTTTTTTTCCTCGTGATTCTCACTGTTCAGTATTAATGAAAAATATGATTTTGTTCAATAAATGATTGTTTCATCTTTAAAATGAAGGAACAATTTTCGAAAATGGAAATCGGATTGAGCGAAGAGTTCGAAAAAACTGCGCTTCACTCAGAATAACTCTGACATAGCTCCCTTATGTTGGGATATTCAGAAGATAACAAGCTTTTCATAGCTGATCTATTAAAATAATACAGTATATATTTTGAAAATGAGGAAATTGTTGACTTAATTATAAGAGCAGGTATTTTATTGAATTTTGAATAATTAATACAAATATATTTTGAATATTTCCAGAACTCGTGTCAGTTCTAAGGAGTAGAAAGAATTGGAAGATAGATCTTTCCAATTTCATTGAATGTTCAAAGGTTTTTTCCATGTATTCTACACTCTGAAAAAAAAATATTCTTTGAGTATACTGTTTTTGTCACTTGGACCTATAGAAATATGCAAGAAAGTAGGACAAGTGGAACATTTTTTCCAGATTAAAGCTCTTAAAACAAGCTCAAAATGAAAGCTGAGATTCCAAAATTTATTAAGTTTGCTATTTTTATTCTTTCTCTGCCTGTCTCAGAGGCAATTTGTGAATCCTGGGGTTCAACAATTGACATATATTGTATAAGTAAAAGACCCAATACTAATTTAATGACAAAGATGTTATAGTTGGAACAAATGATAAATGAATGTTTATAATGTCAAACAAAACACAGTTTGGACATAAATCAGTCCAAAAAAATACTGAAAGCTGCCCTAGTTTTAATGTATGGACCAAATTACCACAGACACTTTGTGAATAATTCATCTGCATCAGTGGCACACTATTTAACTTAAAAAGTTATTGACAAAATATCAAATTCTAAATACTCTGGTTTTAAAAGTGTTTTGATTTAAATAAATAATGCGTTTTTATGTATTGTTATATTTAACAAGGGGTTTCAACTGATGGTAAGTAATTTTTTAATGTTTGTTTTACTGTGATTTATTCACTTAATTTTGTTTTTATGAAATTTGGTCAAAGCGTCTCGTGCTTTGCCCGAAGAACATTTACAAATTTTGGAAGTCATGTTGCAGAACACTGAACATAATTCTGCTCCTGGGGCTGTTTGACTTCCATAGTTGCAAACTCATGTGACTGTTTTTTATTTTTGAGTAAGTGGTTAAATGAAATTAGTCACTAAAAGCATTATTAGGCCTACAGGAGAAACAATATTAAAATGTGAACAGGTTTCAGTAATATTGAACATCATATATGCCAGAGTGTCTGTGTGGTTGTGTATTCCCCCATATCAGATTCCTTTTTCTACAATTTTTCATTTCACAAAGGCATATTTCAGAAAAAAAAAAAAAAGTGCTTTTATTTTCTTGTTTTGTGACCATATGTGGCTGTATGCTTTGGGTGTTTTGAATTAGTGGCTAAATGAACTAATTTGCAATATTGGGACTATGAGAAAAGGTATCAAAAGTACTTGAATATTATTATATTCTATACAATAAAAAATACCCAGAACTGTGAATATATTGTTGTCTGAACCTTCACAATCACTGAAGCTACGGCAAAAATTGTCTTCTCTGTGCCTTCTGCTTAGCCTCCCACCATGATCTGCTTTTCACTAAGTATGCATTAAGGGAAATATTGCTTGTGAAGCTTCATTGTGTAAAGGGATTTCATTAATAGCTGAGTTTAATATTAGCAGCAAGTGAAGAACTTACTGCTTTAACATTGAGTCTGCCACTTCAAGTGCATGTGTTAACAATGAATTAGTGTGTGTGTGTGTGTGTGTGTGTGTGTGTGTGTGTGTCATTTATTTTGTAAGCTGAGACTGCAATAGTGTTGTAGTAGTAATAATTGAAGCAGAAATTGTATGCTAGTGATGTTTCTTAGTTTTGCATCAGTTTTGAACTAATTGACCAATTCATTTGACACAGAGCCTGACTATGGCATGCCGCAAGCTGAAGCTCAAAGATATTTTAGTCAACTAATAGCTGGTGTGGTGAGTAGGAAATTTTGTTATTTTTTCCCTTTGCTTTATTTTTTCATGACTTGATGACAAGTTTGAAATTTTGGTTTCACTGTTGAGTTTATAACATGGTCATTTATATATAGTTTTTCTGTTAAGTTTTCTTCACACGCCCCACCCCCGTAATCACATTTAATAAGTCATGCTTATCACCATTTTTTGTGGTAATTAAGCATGACTTAGAAATAATTGTGTATATCTGCCTTTGCCTAATATAGCTAGGCCATGGTAATTAGTACTTGCACAATTTTAGCAGGGAAACACAATTATTGGCAGTGATGTTATTACCGTACGAGTGTTTATTAACAATTTGATGTGTAATAATGATATTTTCATTGTTTTCTTTTCACGCTAGTGTGTGCAGAATGTGAAAAGGCTTGAAGCTAAATAGTAATATAACATGTGTTACCAGAATTACTTTTTTTACACAGAGCAGTGATTTTACCTTCATCAGTCATTTCTTCTCACAATGTATGCGTGAGGTTTGACATATTCTGGATCTCTTTGGATCAAGCACTTTTGTCATTCCTTTGGGCAGGTCTTGATCTATTTGTAAATTCAAACAGTTCTTTAACTTCTGTGCATTCGACTTTTGGATAACTCACATTTTTGTACTTACATTTTTGCACTCCTCAGTCTTTCACACATTGAATCAGGACTCCAGCTTGCCAGACAATACTTGCCAACTTTTACAGATTATCTGTAAAATTTACAGATTTCTGCTTAATTTGACTGATTTACGCATAGGTCTTTTTTTTTTTTTTTTAGATTTTTTAATATTTCGATTGCTCAATTGAAATATTTCAATCCACTTGATTTTCTACCAGACCTTATGAGCCCTCTTTCATGCGATGTCATCTTTGACTCGCCAGCGTCGTGCTGTATCTCTCTCTCTCTCTCTCTCCACGGGAGTGCTCAAGTGACCTGCCAATGAATGCACAGAGTCGGCGATAGTGACAGTCACATTTTGTATTTCCACTGCCCGATGCGAGTGGTAACGCTGATCGAACGGCCATGGTATTTCAGTTCCTGTGTATGCTAGTTCATCGTAGCAGTTGATTGGTCTCCTTTTAGGAGGGAAATCGCAGCTATTGAAAAGAGAAGGGTAAAATCTGCATGCACAGTGTTGAGCAATGTTGTTGCAGCAGCAAAAGAATACTTGTGTGTTGTTTTTAGTGTGTGGTGGTGTTTCTTTGTTGTAGAGTTGAATTACTGGGAGGAGCAAGTTCTTAGTTTAGCTTTTATGCAAATCTGTAAAGATGAGTACTAAGATTATACCATCTCAAAGTTATTTTCAAACTTTTAAGGAAGCATACACCACAAAGTTCCAATGTATCAGGAAATCTAATAAAGGTGTAAAATTTGCATTTTGAGACTTTTGCGAAAATGATTTTAACATTGCCCATGGAGGCAGAACTATTTTTTGTCATGTAAATGGTCTCAAACACAAAGGTAATGTGAAGTGTACTGATAGCAACTCCAAACTATGTTTTTTAAAACATCGAATAATAGTCAAGGAGATGTAACTCGTGCCGAATTGTTTTGTCTTTTTTTGACAGAACACGTGCCACTCAGTGCTGCCCTCCATGCTGGTCCATTTTTTTTGGTAGATGTTTCCAAAAGATGAAACTGCCAAACGTTATGGCTGTGGGAAGACCAAAACTACGGCGATTGTCCACGAAAAAACTTTAGATCGAACTTCCGCTGTTGTGAAACTTTTGCAAGAAGGGTCGTTTTCTGCAGCATGTGATGGAAGTCATGAAAGTGATTACAATATTATATAATCCTGATATACAAGATTAGGATTAGAAGGTATATAACATACAGTTTTGAATGCAATGTGTAGGTACTATTAAAGTGAATACAGTGCCCGCTACTTATGATCACATCCGTTCCAACGATATTTTAGTTTATAATAACTTATACATTGGAAGCACATACAGGAGCATTAACCACAGAATTTTAGAACATAAAAAAGATGTGTTGGAAGCCAAACTTAATACAGCCTTGTCTATTTTGAAAATGGAAGACACATCTGCAGTTCCCTGCTGGAACAAAGCAGGGAACTGAAGTAATGATTTCTATAACCGGCAATTTGAAATTTAGTTTTTTTATGAAATCAAGTATGTATGTAACTTGGAATGACACTATGTACGTACATATAAGTAAAGTCAAAGTGATTAAAAGTGTTTAACTTTCAAAATGATTTATAAGTACGTATGTGTACATTAATTAAAACAGTAAAAATTACACATGTACAATACATTTACATACCTTAATCAAGCTTTCTTAAAAAATTGTCTTATTGTAGTTTGTGTGGTAGAGTCTAATCTTTCAATTGTGTTCGTAAAAGAGTACAATTGACTGTAACTATCTGCATTACCTCCTCTTTGTTCCAGCGTTCTTAGAACTTGCAAAGCTCGTCGGGCGTCTGCTGCAGTTGGCGATGGGTCGGAAATCTCTTCCTCTTCATCCTCGGACTCCTAGTCACTTTTCTGGCACGGCGGCTCTTTCGAATCCAGAATTTCTTCTGCAATTTCAGAGTCATTTTTCCCGACTGACGTTTGCAGAGGTCATCAATAGAAACATACTTCAAAAATTTTTCATCAAATTCTTCTTCAGCAACAGTAGAGTCGATTGCATCTTCTGATGTGATGGTTTCTTTGGGCATATTCAAACCACATTCTTTGAAGCAGTTGGTGATCATTTTTTGGCGTACTAGAGTCCCAAGCATTTTTTATTGCATGGATTGCATCTAAGAGCTTGAAGAACTTTGAAATGGCGTTAGTGGAACGTGACTTTGAACCAGTTGTTTTCTATAGTGGCACTTGAAGGATCTGATGATTCCCTGGTCTAGTGGTTGCATAATGCTGGTGGTGTTAGGGGGAAGAAACACCAATTTAATGTTCCTTAATTCGACGTCAGCAGGATGTGCCGAACATTTGTCCAACAAGAGAAGAATTTTGTCACTTTTCAGATCTCTGTACTACTGAAGGAGAAAGTCCGTAAACAGCTTGCTGGTCATCCAAGATTTACTGTTGCATGCGTAATTCACTGGAAAATTTTTAACACCTTTAAAACAATGGGGCTTTTGGCTGGATCTGATTACCAATGTGGTTTTCTTCACTGATCCAGTCATTTTGCATGTTAGGAGCACAGTTACTCATTGTTTCATTTTTTTCCCCTCCTCCATTCGATTCGTTTTTGAACATTAGGGTATGTTCAGGCAGAGCACGGTATAACAAGCCAGTCTCATTCGCATTAAAAATTTGATGCGATTTGTAGTCTTTCAACACTTTAGGCAAAACTTCTTGTTTCCAATTGTCTGCTGATTCACAGTCTGCATCTTGCTTTTTGCTGTGAAGCTTCCTGTAGACGATGTTGCCTTCCTTCCATCGTGTCAGCCATTCATCTGTAGGCGTAAAGTTTTCGACTCAAAGGAGGTTAGCAAAATGTTGCGCTTTTTCACACAAAATAGAGCGGGAGATGGGAACCTTCATCAGTCTAGCATTCTTAAACCACTCTACAAGTGCAGATTCAATTTCATCTGACTTTCTTTCACGTTTCAGCTTGCGGGATAAATTCCCATTTGTCACCACCTGATCAGAAATTTCCCCTCTTTGTTTCAATAAGTTACATAAAGCTGATTGAGAAATCGCCAATTTTGAAGCACTCTCTTTGACTGCATTTAGGCAAGTCATCATATTTCAGCAACATTTCTTGCTTTTCCCTTATGCTCAAATCCCTTCTCTTAGACATGCTGACTTGATTGATCTCCACAACTGACTGTCAAATGACCACACGCAGAAAGCTTTTTTGCAGGCTGCCCAGAACTAGTTGTGGGACAAGTTTTCTGCTCCTCCACATCCTTCACGACGACCTTCCTCCACCTTTGACCTTGATCCTTTTTTTTTTTTTTTTTTTTTTTTTTTTTTACTCAGTTGCTATGTTGCTTGACGTTATCACTGAAAATGTTTGATTTTTATAAGCGGCAGTGTTGATTTTATTAACCGGCGATTTTACAATGATATTGCATTGGTTTGAATCTGTTCCTGGGAATTTGAGTTTATAAAGCGGCTAATTTTATTACCGGCGGGTACTGTATTTCCTTTTTACAGGAAATGTTTGGTATTGAAACACCACAGGTTTTGTGAGGCTAACATTGAACAAAATTAAGATTTTACTTTATGGTTTTTTAAATTATTTTAAACACAGATAATACTAGTTTAGGTATTGTGGCATATGCAGAGATTTTTACTGCATATTTATTAATATAATTGTTTTGTTTTATGGTAAATGGCGTTCGCACAAGTTTTACTGATGCACATTTTCCACAGTTGGCAAGTATGCCAGACGTTTTGAGCTGTTGCATGACAAGAAAAATGAAAACATGCATGCAGTAGATCCTTGAAGAGTAGAAAGTTCTGTTAGAAACACAGCTGTATGCCAGTAGGTGTCTGTATCATATATTTGGGTTTAACTGCATTGATTAAAAACAGATTCACCTGAGCTAGATAATAAGTGATTCCATGAAGCAATAAGGTACTATGGAGATTTACTAAAATTGTCTGAGGGACAAGTCTGTTGGTCAAGTGAGAGACCAGCCAACTTGTTCCTCAGACGACACATCAGAGTGTCATGTCATTGGGATATTGGGTGCTGCATGGGAATCATGTGGCCTAAGTACATCATCCACCATTCAGCTCCTCTTGAGAATGAACTGAAAAATGCAACTTTGGCATTTTAACCCTTTAACTAGCTGGAACGAATTAACTCTGAGTTAGCAAAATGGGCTAAAATCAGTTTGAACAAATATTTTCAGTGCTGTCTGAGAGTTATGGGCCCAATGCAGCTGGAATGAGTGAACCTACACACTTGACATAATTGCTTTTCCCTTTGTTATTCAAAGTGTTCATTTAGAAGAACGATTAACTCTAATCCTTTCTGATTGATTGCTTGCTAACCTAAGAAAGGAGACAAGAATATATTTGAGTCTCTTATTTCTACCCAGTTGCATGATGTACATGGCGGAAGACTAACCCTTATCCATCATGTGTTGGGTTGCAGAGAATAAAGAACATGAAGGGAGCGGTTATCATCTGTGACAGGTTTATAGTTGGTAATGCTGAGATATGGGGGGGGGGGTAGTTTTGCTGTAGTTTTCGTTTACCCCAGCTGCTATGTTAACATTTCTGTTTGGGGAGTGCACCCATTTGGTTTAGGTATATGAGCCTCTTAAAGGGTTAACACATGATGGTGTTTTTAAAAAGCAAATGTCAATCATCACAAAGTAGTGCTTTCTGTCAGCCAAGACAGAAGTAGTGCTTTCTGTCAGCCTTCGTTTACCCCAGCTGCTATGTTAACATTTCTGTTTGGGGAGTACACCCATTTGGTTCAGGTATATGAGCCTCTTAAAGGGTTAACACATGGTGTTTTTAAAAAGCAAATGTCAATCATCACAAAGTAGTGCTTTCTGTCAGCCAAGACGACACTTCAGGGATGCTCTGGTCTCAGCAGCATTGCCATCTTTGTATATACAACAGTTTGTGTGCATTTTACAGGGTTCGTACGCCTCCTGGATTTCCTGGAATTAGATTTTTATTTTCCACAGCCCTGAAAAACTCCTGGAAAAAAATGTAATTTTTAATGACTCCTGGAATTATTGTATTTCTTTTTATGCTGAACTAGTTTGATTAAAAGATTTGCAGCCAGTGTAGTTTGATTAAAAGATTTGCAGCCAGTGTTGCATCAGAAATGTTAGCTCTTCTCCAGCTGTAAACTGAAGGAGAGTTGGGGGAGGGGGGGTTGCAGAAACTTCCTTGTCTAAACAAGTGCACGGGGCTTTCGGCCTGTTGACTGATAAGCATCTCCTGCATGCTTCTGGGATAAAAAATGTGATTCTGTATCTTTGCAGAATTTTGACAAAACTGGCTGAAAATTTAATGCACATAATAAATTGCTAAAAGTACAAACCCAGCAAATTTGGTGTGAAGCAGATAAAAATTGTGAAAACTAGCCACTAAAATTTTTAATCACGTATGCATTTGCCAGCAGTACGTCATAATAAAAAAAATTATGTGTAATTCAAAAAGTTTTCATTTGATTGCAGTGAAATTTGCAGGGTAACCTTATGATCCAGTTATGACATCTGTGAAAAATTCAGATCTTTTAATTGAAAATTCGGAAAATTAATTTTGCCACCTTTTTTCCCATCTTTTGTAAAAAAACAACAAAAAAGCGTTTTTTTTTTTTTTTTAATCTGTGTGTGTTTGTTTGTCTGTGGACACCATATCTCTGCTACTAATAGTCTGATTTGAAAAATTCTTTTCGCATTGGGAAGCTTGAAATGTGCGAATGATCCTTTATTTCATTTTTGTTTTTTTCCCATGATGCACAATTTTGCCGTAGAGGGCTTAAATGCAGATGCCAAATTCAAAATACATTTAATTCCATTATATTTGCTTCTACATTCTAAATGTCAGATTGAAAAAGTTTTTACCTTTCGATTCCATTTATGTTGAAGACTATTTTAGGTATCACATTTTCAAGTTACGCATAGATTTTCTGCTAGGGGCGTAAAAGTAAACTGTTTCCCCCGATATATCTGCTTCTAAAACTCTTGATTTGAAAAACTCTCCAGCGGATACAGCTCCTGATGGAAAATCTTTTGCATATAATTTCTAATTTTTAGTAAATGGTTTAGCCACCAGGGGGCGTAAGTGTTAATTTCTGCATCTGCGGATTTTAGCAAAATCTGAGCTAAAATCTCGATTAAAAAAAATTCTTTCTGGAGTGATACCACTCACTTCGACAAACCTTTTCTGAATATTTTCTTTTTAAAATAATGCATTGTTTCTCCGCCAGGGGCGCAGATGTACATCTTATTTTTGTCAATATCTCTGCTTCTAAGAGTCAGATTTAAAAAAAACTTTCTTTGTTGGACAGAGTTTCCATTGCAAAACATTTTCTGTATAATTTCCAAATAATTCATAGACTTTCCACTGGGGAGCGTAAAGGTAAATTGCATTTTCCCGATATCTCTGCTTCTAAAACTCAGATTTGAGATATTCTTTCTGCACCAGATACAGCTTCTGACATAAAATGCTTTGCATATAATTTTTAATATTTGGTAAAGAATAGTTTGGCCAACAGGGGGTGTAATTGTTTGTCTGCTTCTGATGTATTTGCAGTAAAATCTTAGCTTCTGAAAACTTAATTGAAAAAATTCTTCCGTGGGCCGATACCGCTCGCATCAAACATTTTTTATTTAGAATACTTTTTCTTAAAATAATGCATGGGTTTTCCACCAGGGGGCATAGATGCATATCTTATTTTTGTTTGTATCTCTGCTTCTAAGAGTCCAATTTGAAAAAATCCTTCTTTGTTGGAGAGCATTTCCACTGTGAAATGTTTCTGATATAATTTCAAATCTATATATTAATTCTGTAAGTTTTTTTTTTTTTTTACTGTGAGTACTATTTTGAGAGAACGGCTGAACGTAAAGATAGGGTTGAGGTATCAAAATAAAGGTCTTGCCAGAGTTGTATAAAAATAAAATGTATCTGTGTACACAACCATTGAAATACAAACCTTGCTTCAAACCCATGAAGCGCAAACCACAGTAACAATAGAATACTTTTTAAAAAACTTAATAAACCAATAAATTATTATTAGAACATTACAGATTCCAATGAGAACAAAATATGTACATTACAATTGAATGTGCAGCAATGTGTGAAATGGACCTTTATGGCAAAATATTAGAATATTGGACTATGAACCTCATAAAAATAAGAGACTACGGAAAGTTTTTATATCCAGAAAAGTAGTTCCATTAACAAGCATTCAAAAATTATAAAATGCATTTTCAACAACTTAATTAAAAAATAACTTACCGAATACATATAAGGAAAAGATTTTAATTTAATAACTGGCAACTGCAAGAGAAACCTGGCAATAAAATTTAAACTGTTTCTGCATAAACTAAATTTTTGATACAGTTCTTACACATTGAGAACAAACAGGCATTGATAAAATCTTGAGGCCAGAAACGTCTGTAACAAGTCAGTAAAATCATGCAATGCATTGATTATGATACGCTTTCCAACATACCAGAAACCATTACTCAAGTTATGAGGATAATGGCTGTGGTAAATCTCGCTCCTGTGCACTGACCTTTGACCCTATTTCGATGATATTACACTGAATTGGTTCAGTATACCACCAAAACATGATAAAGTTTTGTCGCAATAGAAGCATTTTTAGTCAAGTTACGAGAATAATGGCTGTGGAATAAATCTCACTCCTGTGTCCTGACCTTTGACCTCATGTTGATGATATTCAACAGAACCGGTTCATAAATAAATACATCACTCTTTCCACATTCCAGAAACACAAAGCATCCGAAAAATTGTTTTTCAGCCGCCGCTGTGGAAATGAACCAACAGAACTCTCGATATCTAGCCGAGTGCGTTGCATTTACGCCACGGTGGCCAACAATCCACGGTGCTATGTGTATTTTTAAGTCAGCTTCTGACATAAATCCGTAAGATGGGCTCAGGTACTGAGACATCTCTATCTGTTTCAGTAGCTGAGCCCATCTTACGGATTTATGTCAGAAGCTGACTTAAAAATACACATAGCACCGTGGATTGTTGGCCACCGTGACGTAAATGTAACACACTCGGCTAGATATCGAGAGTTCTGTTGGTTCATTTCCACAGCGGCGGCTGAAAAACTATTTTTCGGATGCTGTGTTTCTGGAACGTGGAAAGAGCGATGTATTTATTTATTAACTGTCGCCATGTATTTGGAGTATTTTCACCTTAGAACACCGGTTCAGTGTGTCTCCGGAACAACATGTTACAGTTTTGTCACAATCGAAGCATTTTTCTGCAAGTTATGAAGCAGAAGGCCTGATCTTTGACCCCATTTTCAATAGGATTCGTCCCCAGGTGGTCCCCTACCACATACTAAAATTTCATCGAAATCGAACCATTTTTACGCGAGTTGTGCAGACTGACAGACGGACAAAGCTGGAGCATATACGCTTCTTCAACCTACGGTTGGAAAGCGTAAAAAAAGAAAGAACTTACAGAAAATGTGAAAAAAACAATTGAAAGTTCAAGTTAAAATAGAATTAAGTATATTAATCTCAGCAAAGCCTTGAGTAAGTGTTTTAATTGCTGTAAATAACATTTTTCATTTTTTTTAATCTACAAGCAAAAACATTGCAAAATCCGTTAATAATTTGGAAACTATCCGCGTACAGCGTACGCACGAACGTCTATCTTCTGCTACTCTGGGTCTTACCATGTAGATGTGCCAGTCGAAGAGAAAAATGAGATTGGGGCAATGGTTCGTGCGTTGTGGGGTGGCAAAGTTCCCATGTAAAGTCTATGGGAGAAGCCTGTGGTTGACTCGTGCGTTGTTAAAGGCGGAAGCATGGAGAGACTCAAATAGTCCAAAGTCCTCTTTTCTGAGCGAACCATTGTGCAAAACAACGCTAGCAGGAATTAGTATTGAAGCTCTCTTTGGAACAGCGAACACTCTTGAAGACCTGATTGCGTTATGCCGTTGGACAGTGATGTATATATAGAATTTAATATTAATTCGATCCAGTTTATTCACGTAGGTAAGACGTTTCCCCGTTATGTAAAGATGTAAATAGCATACATGAGATTCTTCCGTGGATTCGCAGAATTCAATTTCTTTTTGTCATTTGGATTATTTTCGAGATCGATGTAGACCTGAAGAGAAATTCGGGGTGGGGTGTAGGGAGGGGTCGTTTTCCGTCTGGTGACAGTATTTCGTCTTCCAAAAACGGAAGTTAAACGGAGTGACGATTTTCCCCTTAATCGTAATTTTTCTTTTTCTCACTTTGTTGCCTGTGTCCAGTATTATTATTAAATATCAGTTTTTTTGTATAAATGTTTGTATTTGAGCATGAAACTGTAGGCAACGATTTCCCAAAACAGAAGTTAAGACGGCATGAAGATTTCCCTGTAGTCTTCAGTCATGAGATTCTTCTGTGGCTTCGGAGAATTCCACCATTTCCGTTATCATTTTGGGCATCCTCGAGATCAATGCACAACTGAACAGAAATTGGGGGTGGAATGGTGGGGGAGGGGAATTCGTTTTCCGTTTAAGAATGGAATTCCATCCATCGCCAACGGAAATGAACAGATTAAAACAGTTGCTACTAGCAAACAAATTGCCAAAACTTTCAGAAAAAGTTAATAAGACTGAATCTCAAGCAGAAACTCCTAAGAGCCTGGGTGTTTATTTAACATCTGAACTGTTGAAAAATGCTTTCAGAAATGAAGTAGAGGATCTGGTGACAATGACTTCGATTGAAAACAGCTGTGAGGATATGAACTTTGAATTTTTTGAAGTCTCATCTCCAATGGCTTGGGAGATTGACTTGAATGAGCAGTCAAGAGAACTCTCAATTTCTGAGCAGGAAGCCATGGCCTACATAGCTGGATACATAGCATATCGCGTTCACGATAAAGATCCTTCTTTAGGAACTAGAAGAACAACAACCTTGTGATCTGACAAGTCATTGAGCAGAAGATAAAAACCTGTTCCCAAACCAAAGGGACTGTTCCTTCTTCTACCCTTACAACTTGCATTGCAGTTACCCCCTTTTGCCCTGAAGCTGAAAAAGTCACTCCCTAATCCCTACTTAAAGAACCATGCATGGCTAATCCCTACTGAAAGAACCATGCATGGCTAATCCCTACTGAAAGAACCATGCATGCCTAATCCCTACTTTTAGACTTTAGAATAAGATACATATGCCCTCTGTACCCTGGCAACATGTAGCATGTTTTGAGTTTTGTTTACCAGCACAAAAGTTCTTCCACAAGGATTTAAAACTTATTTTTTCACTTCAACCACTTTGACTGATCATGTTAAAACTAATGTTTAAATCCAGTTCTGTTCAAAGTTTTAAATGGTGATATAAAAAGTAAAAAACAAAAATTTGATTAAATCATAAAAATAAAAATATTTGATTAATCAGTAATTTAAAAAAATCATTTTATTTAAATCAAGTGATATAAATTGTGCACACCCTGCTGCTTACTGTTAATAAATCAAATGCCTCCTTGTATTGTGATCTCGGCACACAACTCAAATTTCACAACATGCATCACTTGTCTCACCAATGGAACCTTTTGAACTTCACACAAGTTTATCTTTCTCTTACAGGATTTCCTGATTTGGATCCTACCATGATATTCTCAACTGTCCTCAACCTTTCTTTCCTGCCACTTGGGCTGAATAAATTCTCTTAGTTAGCACCTGGTCACTCTTTCTTTTCAGCATGGCAGAACTGTCTCAGAATATTTATCTGCACCCTTAACAACATATGCTCCACATTATAATGCACAACACATCTTTGTTCTTTACATGATCAGATTGCATCTTGCCACAACCAATCTACCGATAAATCAGAGTAGGAACAATTTTCACTTTCACACACTGCCATTCAGGACCTTTTTGAGAGCACATCAGTTTTTTTAAATCAATTTTGGAGCAAATTTTGCTCCATTCTTTTTGTAAATTTGAAGAATTTGATTTGTCCCAGGTTAGTTTTGATGCATAGTTTTCATTCTGAATTCAGCAAATAGGAATTTAAATTAGTGTCTGTTATTAATAAACTCTTCCAAGAGTACATCTGAGCCTCCTTTGGTGAAATAGGATGAATGGCAAATGGTTGTAGGCCTTTCCTTAATTCTGGATTACACCTTACATAGGTACATACATATCACTAAGATGTTCTCTGAGATTCAGAGGTTACAGAGTCTCTTGTTAGTCAGGTGGAGATGAATATTTTGAGGGGTTTGGCCATGTTGAAAGAATATGTGATCAAATGTTAACTGATAGAATTTATTCAGCCCAAGTAGTAGGGGAGAAAGAAGGCTGAGAAAATAATAAAAGAACTAGATTCAGGAATGATTGCAAGAAAAAAGATAATGAGTGTGATGTACAAAAGGTTTTGTGGGAGACATGTGATGGAACTATCTGACAGTGAAGCTTGAGTTGTGTGCCAAGGTCACTCTAAATGGAGATGTATGATACATCAGCAGTAAGTAAAATATAGATAGTACCATCAGTAACTTGGATTTGGGATTTGCCAGATGATTTTACTTTGAGGAGCTAACATCTGAGATAAATTGGATTACAAAAGGTTAATGCTTTTAACGCTATAGCCGAAAGATATGTAAAATAATGCCTCTTAAATTGCTGAAATATTTTGATAATTAAAATGATTTAATATACAGGGTGATCACTTTTAAAAGGTGTTCAGAGTTCTGTGTAGAAAGAACTATCTGCTAAATCTCAACCAAATTTGGTATGCATACTTTTCTGAGTATGCAGTCTCGATTTAAAAGAAAAAAATGTATCTCAAAGTTCAGCCCCTAGGGTGTAATTTGGTGCTGCTGTCCCTCTTAATTTTTATATTACATAAGTTATCTAACAAATGTCGGGTATATAAAGGAGTCTCAAAACGTTTTTCACAAATCTTCGAAAGGTGGAGTCATGGTGCTCACTTTACCTGATAGCGTCTTTCCAACACTTCAGCAGAGAAATTGTCTGAACACCACAATCTTAATGTAAGATTGTGCACCACCTCATATCGGATTAAATGTGCAAACCTTACTGCAGCAACAGTTTTTGAGCAAGCGAGTGATTAGCCAATCATTTCCAACATCATGGCGGCCATGATGTTTAGTTATGGGGATACTCAAAGAGCCTCGCATGTTAAGGCAATGTTCCCAACTTAGCTGTCTTAAATGACAGAATTTCAAACGTGAGACAACTCCACCCAGTTGAGTTGCATTCTGCCGTCGAGTGTGTTGTTCAGCAAATCCAGTTTTTTGATCGTGGAAATGCAGGACTTGTAGAACCGTATCTATGATTTAATCATCAAATTCGTTATATAACCTACGTAATATGCAAATTTAAAGGGACAGCAATGCCAACCCCCCTAGTGGTGACAATTTAGCCCTTTTTTTTTGCAAAAAATTGAAACCTCTCATGCTCAGAAAAATATGTATATCAAATTTGGTTGATATTTGTCCAACAGTTCTTTCTACAGACAGCTCTGAACACCTCTTTAATTGTGATCACCCTGTATCAGACTGACAATTAAAAAAAAAAATTGTGTGCATTTGGAGGTGAGTAGCTCACTGTAAACCTACAATTTTTTAATCGTGTAGTAGCAGTAAAAGCACAGCCGAGTAACAATATAATTTTTATGTAACATTTTACATCCTTTTCTCCCTTACATATTTGGCTTTTGTGTATCAAATACAAGTAAAATAAATGAGATTAGTATTCCTTACTGATTAAGGATTTTTCTTTTCTTTTTCAGGAATATCTCCATTCTGTGGGTGTTACACACAGAGATTTAAAACCAGAAAACCTGTTACTTGACGAGCATGGTAAACCTTTTCTTTTACTCTTTTATTTTGATGTTTGAATAGTGCTATGTGTGCAGTACACCTTTTGTTGTGGTAAGATCAGATTGTGGTGCCATAATTTGTATGCAGAACAAGAGTAGATTACAGGGTTTGCACAGGTCAAAAAAAGTGCTTAAAAGTGCTAAATATATATATATATATTTTATTTTTTAAGGGCCCTTAAAAGTACTAAATATTTTACCAAGTTCTTAAAAAGTCCTTAATTTTACTTTCAGAACTCGGAACGTCTGATTCGCGATTTTCATGGCCAAGTAAACTTCCTCCAACTTATAAACGCAGTGCTTCATTATTTTTCATGCGTATGGCGTTTCAAGTTGCAGGAGCTCATAGTGTGGGGTGATAGAAAATTTCTCACTATCTGGGGTGTTGATATTACAACGTAAAAAATCGCGCTTCTGTGGTGCTGTTGTCATTGTTCTTAGTGGAGAGCCCCGGTGATGATTGGTGGTTTGGGTTTCGTTTGATCATCGGCTGTTTCATTAGTTACGGATTATCATAACTACTTTTAATTTTCTTTGTATGTGTTATGTGCATTTTGGTATTATGGGTGTGTTTAATAAGTTATGGCTAGAAAAGGAGCCGTACAAGGCATGGTTGACAACGGATAGAGATAGGCATAAAACAAAGTGTCTACTATCCAGTGAAGTATTTGACATCAGTAGTTTGGGTGAAACTGGGCTTAAAAGTTCACATGGAAGATAAGTGTTCGACATTTCTTTTTATTAATGCTTAAAAATAAATTCGTGCAATATAATCAAACTATGTGAAGTTCAAAATAAGTTTCGATTGATCTTAAGTAAATAAAGCCAATTTTCTAAGATGCCGGGGTGTGAATTGAAATCGTGTGCCAATGGGGATATGTTTAGTGTGTGAGTTGTAGCCTGATTCAAAAGTTTTAAAATGTGCATCCATGACTCTTCAGAAAATATTGCTCCATGTGAATGGTACACTACTGGGCATGCCACGTAGGGGGCAGTACCACTTCCTTTGTCCAGGCATAATCAACATTTGCTGTTTCAGTTAACAATCAATTCATAGTTACTCATCAAAAAGAGTATCACTTTTTTCGCTAAAACCAGATGAGTTGTAGCATGATAGGCCATTGCAGTGCAATTTAATCCAGATTTTCAACATCCGTAAAAAAGAAGCAACAGAAAAAAATGCACTCACTTTAAAACATGAGTATCAGTCATTTGTTCTAAAAATGTTGGAAGACCTTATGATCAAATGCCCTGTGAATTATTCTTTAGTTTGCAATGTTGCATGTATTGACCCCAGACAAATGGCCAGGCAAATGGAGGCAAGTGTTACAATCAAATGAAAAGAGCAGTGTTATATTGGACACCCCCCCCCCCCACCAAAAAAAAAAAAAAAGCAAATTCCAGTTAAAGATGGGATAAGATGTATGGTTCAAGGCTTTCTGGAAAATGTTGTTAATCACCATTGGAGTTCCTGAATTTTGAACCAAAATAAGTGTCTCTTGATGCTTTCTTAAGTTTGCATTTCATGAGAGACAGCAAGTATATAAAGTTGTGGCACATAGTCAAGATAATGATGATCCTTTCTCATGTGCTACCTCAGTGGAAAGGGGATTTTCCATCAATAAATTGATAGAAGTTGAAAACCTAAAAGAAGCATCATATATTTCACAGCGCCTTATTTATGCCCATATTAAGTCTTATGGTGACATTTTTGGTGTTACGATAACTGAGGAAATGAGAACTGTGGCATCTTCTGCTAGAATGGAGTATATGCAGCATTTAGATCAGTGAGCCAAGCAGAAAGATGAAAGTATCAAAAAAAGAAAAAAAAAGAAAAGAAAAGTTGAAGAGAAAGTTGATTTTCTAAAACAAGAAAAGGTGTGTTTGCAATTAGATACAGCTGAGACTCGGATATCTGCTGATATTCTCGCATAGAAAGCAGAGTCTGCTATAGACATTTCTTTGTTTATAAGGGCAAACAGTCTTGGGAAAACTGCTAAAGAAAAATTCATCAGTTAGGTGAAATTGAAGCAAAAATTTTTGAGAAACACATGGACCTGAAAAATGTCTTAAAATTTTTCTGTTTCAAGATTGTGATGAAGTTAAAGGTCTGACATTTAACTTGATAAAATAACAAAATAATTATTAGGATATTATTTCTAAATCTAAGAGAATATTTTTCTAAGTTATTGTTTGTATAATTAATACTATAATTGCATACACAAGTTTTTCCAGTATGATTCTGCAGACAAATAGCTGTATTGCCTAAACTGAGTTGATTTTCCTTTGAATGGTGCTTAAAAAGTGCTAAATTTTGATTCTTAAAAATGAGTATGAACCATGGATTAATCTTTCATGTGGAATGCAAATATTTTTTTCTCAAAAATATATTATTTATTGGTCTCATGTAGGTAAAACAAATTCTATTTTTTGGGGAAATTTTTTTTCATTGTTATTGATTATGTTCCTGCTTCAGTTTTCCATAAGTTGTGTTGACAAATTGTTTTAATTTTTTTTTTTATTTCATCCTAAACTATGTTAACATATCATCTATGCATCAGTTTGGCCAAGACATCCTTTTTAATTTACTATGTATTAAAACTATGTGGATTTCTGACTTCATGCAGCATGTGCCAATTTTTATAGAAAAAGCAGAACTTTGTCTGTGGAAGATGACTTAATGTTTGGTTTTGTGCAAAATAAACTTGATTATGATGTAGCAAACACACACACACACACACACACAGTTTAAAGAGGTTCAAATGGACATCTGCTGTGTCCAAGATCAGTGCTGATAGATTTTCTTAGTCAGATCTTTTTTGAGGAATACGATAAGCATCTCCCTACTAAACTCATATTGAGTACATACATATCACTAAGCTGTTCTCTGAGATTCAGAGGTTAGCTCCAAAAAGAAATACAAACTTCCAGATATTTTTACTTATTGTTGTCGTATCAAACTTCGCCATTTACAGCGATCTTGACATACAACCATACATGAGATTCTTCCGCGAATTCGCGGAATTCCGCTTTTTTCGGCATCATTTTGGTCACTCTCGAGGTCATTGCAAAAATGAAGAGAAATATTTCAGGATTTTTTAGGGGGGGGGGTCGTTCTATAGAAAAATTAAAAAAAAAGCGGAATTCCGCGATTCCGCTTTTTGTGGAGTCCAGCTGAAAGCGTGGAGCGCTTTCTAGCTGAAAGCGTTGTTTTTGGAGCAGACGTGGGGGCAAGAAGAAATGTTGGAGGGTGGAGTCAGGAGCTCAATTCGTTTACTGTTCTCAACAATGGATGGGATGTCAGTCACTTGAGCATCGCAGCGCAAAGGGTGGAAGCTCCGCCTACTTCGTGCTTTGGGGAAACTCCCGCAGCCCTTTCCGTGTCTTGCGGGAAATCGCCACTCTGCATTCTATCCGCCAGAAACTCTCTTTTGTAATTTGCAAATGTACCCGAATGCATTCCCGCTTTTCTGAGATCGTTCGAGAATCGAAGCTCTCGTGAAACCTCTTCCTACGGAGGATGCAAAAAATTACAGAATCTCCGTAATTCTTACGGATTTCCCCCGGGATTACGGGTGACTAACAAAAAATTTATGGATATTCAGATTTTCGCTGTTATTAAGAAAGTTTTACTGATTTTGTAAATAATCGATGTAAAAGCCTCTGAACAAAGTTCGTAACACAGCCCTTTGTCTTTTTTTTTTCTCAGGTGGTTGAATTTGTTTCAAAATGTGAATAAAAAAAAAATGGCCGTCGTGCTTCTTTCATTGTGCCCCGGGATTACGTCAACTTGAAGCATCTGAGTAAAGTTCGTGACGCAGCTTTCTTTTCTTAAATTCGTTCTACCCCCCCCTCCCCGAAGAGAAGGAATTCATTTTGCTTGTTTGAAAGCTAAGTGGAAAGGAAGCACGGCGTGGCGCGGCGAATATTTAGGCCTGGCATGCTTCTTTTGCCGTGATCTGGAATTACGTTGGTTCGGACGTGCTTCTTTTGCCGTGATCCGGAATTACGTGGTTCGGACGTGCTTCTTTCGCTGTTGCCCGGAACTGCGTCGGCCCGATGCTTCTGAACCATGTTCGTGACGAAACTCTGTTTTTTTTTCTAAGGAGGAGGGATGTGTTCTGCTTGTTTGAAAACTTAGTGGAAAGAAAGCACTGCGCCCGGCTAGGATAACGTCGGCCCGAAGCCGCTGAACACAGTTCTTGACGCAACTCTGTTTCTTTCCTTTCTCTTAGGAAGAATGTGTTTTGCATGTTTGAAAGCTAAGTGGGGTGGGGCGCACGGCTTCGGGCCAGTAGTACGTCGGCCCGAAGCCTCTAAAAAGTTCGTGACGCAGCTTTCCGTTTTTTTTTTTTTTTTTTCTAAGAAGGAATTTGTTTTGCTTGTTTCAAAGCTAAGTGGAAAGAATGTGTCATGAGTGGCTCAAAAACAGGGTTAAAAACAAGAATTCGGCAGAGAAAATCTCCCCACTTGCTTGACATTGATGGAGATTCATGTCACCATATTCACAATGCAAGCAAAAAATTTTGCTAGCCATTCTATAAGGTTACATTGAGAAATACTTTATTGACTTCTTCAATGACTAAAAACTAATCTGTGGATATGTTTCTAATTCTTGCAAGTTTCTAATTGCTTGACTAAATTCACAAACTTTCCTAGACAAATACTTTTCACCTCAGGATTTAGCTAGTAAAGATTCACATGTAAGTTTTAAATCTGATTTTTTAAAATATTTCATTTTATTTTGTTCTTAAATCCCTACTTTTCTATTGTGAATATAATAATGTGCTTCACTTTAATATTTACTTACATAATTTACAGAAAATAATTCCATATGGCTAGTGTAATCTTAAATATTGTATATATGCTGTATTTGAATTTGCTCACCGCGCGTTCGCGTGTCCCAATTTTCCACCCAGTTAAAAAGTTCAGCTTTTTTTGTCATCGGCCGGTCTCATGTATGCATACAACTCGTGCTTCACTGATATCCATTACACGCTGTACACAAGATCTTTTATACTTCATACTCATAATCTTTTTCTCATGCAGACACTCTTGAATCTGATCCACCCATGTCTTCCTTGGCCTTCCTCTGCCTTTCCTTCCTGCCACTTGGGCTGGAAATATTTTCTTAGTAAGCATTTCATCACTCATTCTTTCAACATGGCCAAACCACCGAAGCATATTGGTCTCCACCTTGCTAACAACATTTTGCTTTACATCACACAACTGCAATACATCTTCATTCCTCACACAATCAGATCGTGTCTTGCCACTAACCCCACGTAAGTAATGCATTTCTCCAGCACACAAACGACTCCTATGTTTCTTCTGCAGTACCCAGGTTTCACTGCCATACATCAGAGTAGGAACAATTACTGTTTCATACACAGCCATGCGGGACTCTCTAGAGAACCCATCAATTCCTGTGAAAAGAAAACAGTGATATCTGATGAATTTTCTTGTGGAAGTATAAACTTACCATAACTATGGGAGATATATTTGTAATGTTCCAGTCTTCTATAAAAAGCAGCTTTCACATACAACAAGAAAAATCTGATTAGCTTAATATTAAATAAAGTAATGTTAACGGAAATACTTCTCTCCAAAATAGTTTTAATTTAACTTTACTTATCATTCTTGTGACTATTTTATATTGAAGGAAGCAGAACAATGACAAGGAAACCTTCCTTTTCTGGCTAAAATAATTTGCCATCAACTTTCTTTAAAAATGTATCTTTGAATTCATTTTTATCCTATTGTGGAGCAATAATCTGACTGACAAAATAAGTCTTAGTTTCCTTTGTAAGTGGAAGAGTATTGCACTAAAACCCAATTCCTGGTAGAAACACAGCTCAGCTTTGGCAAGGGTCCTGTATTGAAGTTGTGTGCATAACTTTGCTGTTTAGCAAACAAAGAAGTCATTTTAAAGCTGAATGCATAAGTAATTTCTTTAGTAACTAATACAAAAGTAACTTCTTGAATCAGCTGGTTTTTATTTTTTTTGCTTCTATAACATTTCAAGCAACTACTTTTACACAGTGAATTTACTTTTGTATTTAGGAATGAATAAAAATCACACATCCCACAGTTTGTCTTATTTAAAAATGTTCTTAATCTCCTCTGAAGAACAATGCAAAAATTTTATTTTCTTGCGTTTTTTATTTGCTACTTTTGCAAACTCAGAATTTTTTACTTCATCTTTCATAAAGTATGCTTCTGGTTACAATGCTCTTTACTCTACCCCACCTATACCATTTAACAGCACTTTTGCCATGACTGGTTTCAAAAAACTGCCAACTTAAACTCTCACTAATGTGTAAGAGCACATCAAATATTTTTGTTTAAAATAGCTTGCGTGCCCATCTGAAAAAAAAAGACTATTCCCTCAAATTTCTGGCTGATTTTCAGTTGTTTTAATGTTAACTCCAAGAAATGTATACACAGCATACTTAACCAGACACTATGGCTATAGAATGAATGTCATTTTTCTCCCAAACATTCAGTGAAAAGAGTTGATTAACCAATAATATGTGTACTATTTGATTATTTAACCAATAATATGCAGACTATTTTGTGTTGTACTATAGTTTTCTGCAAAATCAACCTAAATTACTATTTTGGATTCATTTGCCTGAGCACTACGCTTTTCCTCTTTGAAAGACTGCTTGTTTTCTCTTGACATAAGTATGTTGTAGAAAATACTCTAGTTGCTTATCAAGCTGCTTAACATATTCTTCAGCAGTTCCACTTTTTACAGCCTTTACTGATTTTCCTTTATTAGTTTTTCACTGCTGCCATCACTTAGTAACACATCTCATAACTTCAGAACTCTCAATCTGAAGTTTGAAAGTCCAGGACAGATTCCACTTAAACTACACAGGATTCATGGTCTAGGTTGCACACCATCTTAAAGCAGAATTCATGAAACTTTTGGGGAATAAGTGACTTTTCTTGTTTTGTTCAGAGCTAACAAAAGCAGTTTGAAGTTATCATAGTATTTGCACAGACATGTAGTGTGAGGAAAATTTTGTTGCAGCAGTGCTTGTGTCAGACAGAGCTCAGAGAACTTGGAATAACTAATTTTCAGTTGTGGGATTTTGTCCATAAAGGTTCTACCACATTGGAAAAATAAGAGAGTACCCTTGCAGCCTGGTGGTAGATTCTGTTTTAGGGAATGGTTGAGAAAAGCCACTAAATTCAAAATGCAAGTAATTTCTTGGAAAGTAAAAAACAAAAGTTTCTGTCATTAAATGTTCAGGAAAATTAAAATCAAATTGATAAATTTAATGCTTTTTATTCTAAATTGCAGTACATATTTAATTAATTTTTATTGGCCCAGTTTTACAAATCACTAAACTATATTAAGTACAGGGGGAGAAATTTCAAGATCAAATTTACATGCCAAAAAAAAAAAAAAAAAAAAAAAAAACCACTCTCCACTCCTCCTTAGCGCATACCTGCAAACTTTCAGAAACCAAAATCCATAAAAAATTTAATCTATATATTCGATGAAATTACTTGTGCGTATTGATTAAATATATCAAAGATATCAATTAAAAAACGATATGTTAAATGATATAATATGACTACAGATGTTTGAATTTATCGGCAGGTTTATTTTGATTAAAATAGAATCTATACATAATTTCTCATTACTATGCTATCATTTTGATCTATAAAGAGAAACTCCCACCCTTTGACCCCCAAATCCAATAGGATTGTATCCCATGCCATCATGGAACAAACTAAAATATTTTCAAAAACGAACCATTTTCATACTAGGTTTATCTTGCGGAGTGACGGACAATGAGACAGTCAAATGAAATAAGTGACTGAGAAACACTAATTGGTAAATTATGCTCAACTAAAAACGAGTGAACATTTTGCGTGAATCGCATCCAGTTCATAACTTTTAACAAAGGAAGTTAATTTTGTATTTTTCCCCCATGCAGTCGACATTAGATTTATGCTTGGCACTAGAAATATGATTAGTAATATCATTCAACCACGTGAAATGCTGTAATTACATCGACACGTAGTGCAAAATACGTATTTTTCATTTTTTGAAGATTTTGCAATACACGGGAATTTCGCATCACAGAATGTTTGATAGTTTATAGTACTCCCCCTCCTTATATTGCTGCTCATATTGGAAAAAAATGCAACTAAAACTGCTACAGTAAAACAGCAACAGCTTAAAGAGATGCAATTTGCAGAGGAAAAAATACCGACTACCGAGTTATCCAATTGAGCTGGTCAGCTAGGAAAGCAGAGATCAACTGAAAGTTATCAAGAAATAAAGGTTTAGATTTTAGTTACGAACATCATACGGTGAATTAGTATGGACCCCAACATGCTAATTTCGTTGAATCCAGGGAAGACATCAGCAAATTATCGTACGGACAGATAAATCTGGAACATATTACAATCTACGGTTGGAAAGCGTAGAAAACTTACTGACTACAGGACCAGCAAAATAAATCATTGCTGGAGGAGCACAGGGTTGAATGAGCATTGAATTTATTTATTTAATTTCCTATAATACTGCATTCTTTCGTTAGTTGTTGCCAGAGAAGTTAAGAAACCATGTCCAAATGGATTTTTAATTTCACGAAACTGGCAGCTTTTGTTTAATTTCGTCATGTTGGGTATCGATCTGGGCTCAAAAATTCCACAGATTTAAAATCTGCTTGAATTATTTTTCTACGATAACTATGTTCTGAGATAGCATTTCGAACTAGGAGTAATAAAGGCGTGTTCTAATGGAGGATGCCCGCCCGTTTGTCAACACGTCGAGAGATAAACAAGCCCAGCTGCAGCTGTTTACATACCGTTTACACGCGGTGTAAGTTCTTTAACGTTTGAAACAACCCGAAACAACATGTGGGAAAACTGCAGACAAATGTCCCCAAGTAATGAGAAGTTTATTTGTAACTTACATTGGTGCTTCAATTTAAATGGATTATGTTAAATAAAGAGTCTTAATGCTGAGTGCAAATTCATCAGAAAAAAAATCTCTAAGAATCAAATCTGTAAAATTAACACTCTGCCGGTAAAGCAAGTTGCATTTCCGTAAATTTTACCGGTAAATCAAAACCTGGCAGGTATTTTAGCATTTCAAACCCTTGTCCACCAAACGACAGATAGCATTGGTTTACGCAATTATACAGGCATGGTTTAACAAGAATAATCCAATAATAATATATATCACTTTCAATTTTTTTTAAGGATTCAACCAATTCAGAAAGAACTTTGATAGCTCAAAATGCGTGAAGGTTTTGCAAAGGTTGTGATCTCCAATCAAAGATCATGACTTCACATGAAAGGAGAATGCTGCTAGGGGAAAAAACCCCCAGCATTTTACATACCGTATGTACTCGCGTATAAACCAAGCTTCCTAGTTTTTTTTGATCGATTGGAAGTTTAACGACCATCGTGAGCAACTCAATGGGCTATAAGCAGTCGCCCGTTCCTAATTTAGGGTCACTGGTTCCAGGGAAGGAGGAGAGCCAGTACCGTAAGACAAACACAACATCCATGCCTCACCGGGATTCGAACCCGGACCCCTTTCGGACGAATGATCAGAGGCCATTGCTTAGACCACTGGGGCGGCCACCCCTAGTTCAACAGCTAGAAATTGCCAAAAAAAAAAAAAAAAAAAAAACGGGACCTGCATATAAGCAGAAACTTTCACTAAAAAAAAAAAAATTCTTCCAAAAACTTCCGGCTTTTACGTGAGTATATATGGTATTTATAATAAAATTTTAAGGTTTTGCCAAGGTGTTAATTTATTCATCTTGGGAACAAACGCTGCCGTATGTACTGCACACGCGTTAACAGCTCTAGTCCTATTAAACTGGGGACGTGTAGAAAACAGTCATTTTATGAGCCGATCCCTAAAGTTAAACCATTTGGTTATATAGGATAGAAATACTGTGTTTAAATTCACATTTTTATCCGACTATAATTTTTTATTGTTCATTCACGTCTTCCAAATATTTTTTCTATTCGTTAAATTCATGAAATGTTTACCTATGACTGTGAAAATCCTCCGACCAACCGTTGGCAGTGAGCAGTTTTCTTAGAAAATTAGTATCTACAGTGATTCACTTTTTTTTTTTTAACAGTAAAATACTTACAAAAATTGTTTTCGCAAAGAAAAAAACCACTGCTCTTCCCAGTTTCTAAAAATACAATTAAAATAGTTGGTGCATATTTTTATTTTTTCCCCGTAAACAAAGTTTCTCTGTTATGTCTTTGCTATCAAAAGTAAAGAAAAAAATGCAGTGCCGAAGACCCAGTGTTTTGTGTTTTTGTGCACTGCTTAAAAGTTCGTTCTAGTAGGTCAATTGCGGGTGTCATAAATCTGAGGGAAGCTTGTTTAGTTTTTGCTTTTCTTTCTTTGTTTGAGGGATTGTCTCTGCTGTGGCCTGCCTGCATCTCTTGATAGGATTGGACCCCCCCCCCGCTGGTGGTTGAAGTTCATTCGAGTGAGTCAGTTCCGAGTAGCGGCACATAAACAAGCCTGCAGAGTGATCTTTACAGGCTTTAATACGAGCACCGAGAACCAAGCAGTTTATGGAAGAGAAAATAAAAAATATGCTTTGAAAAGGTTTACTCATCAGTGTGGAAATTTCAGAGGGGGAAAAGTAATTACAGAAAACAAATTCCGCATATCAGCAGCACCACATACGTGCCACATATTTAAAAAAAAAAAAAAAAAAAAAAAAAATCATAATTGCCGCGGATGTTAATAATGAAATTGCGGTAATTCAATGAGAAAAGTTTTACTCGCCAATGACAATTCTTCACTTGCCAATGGCGAGCTGGTGACCGGAAATTTCGTGCCCTGTTAAGTAGCATTGTAATTAGTAATTACGTTACCATAATTTCACTACCCAATTTTATAACTCCATTACCGTTAATTATTTAGGTAAAGATATCCAGTTGAAAAGTTCAGGTGCTTATTCTTACAGCCTTGTATCCTTTTTAGAAAATCAATTGTTATAATTTCAGGAATAAAATACTGTCAAAAAGCTTAACTTTCACAAGTTTCTGGAAACAATTGTTTTGCCTAATTTGGAATTAACTACAGTTAATTTCTGTCAACTGCCACTGAGCTTGGGCAGCTATTCATTGTTAAATACCATGCAGGGTAACTGTCCTAAGAAAACATAGTTCAGATTTCTTTCATTTATCAAGAAATTTATTAAATACCAGAATATCAAATATCTTTTGCTTGAATTCAATTGAAGGCATTCTACACTTGTTTTATTTGTCTAAAATGTTGCAGAGTATTCAGAACAAAATTGAAACATTATATTCATATTCTCCAAAGCGTTTCCTGTAAACTCCCAAAATTTTATTAAGTTTAGAGCACATTTTGTTTTTCATATGTATATCCTCATTTCTGGAAAACTGCCCAGTTACCACCTCTCCCCCCTCCTCCAAAAGAAAAAAAAAGGAAAAATAGAGCTATGGTAGCATTAAATTATAATTAAAAAAAATTGCCTCTTTGTAATAAAATCAGCAGTTGCAAAAATTATTAAATTAAAAAAAATATATTGTATGTACATTTTCATTTCTGCTGAAGTGGAGAAACAAATCGGTATTTAGTGGTACATGTATAATAGCTTACTTTTCACATTTATGATCTTGTAAGATATTCAAATGTTCTTTTGAGTTCTTAGTTTTTAAACTTTTGATTAATATCAGGGACTGTTTCAGTTTTTTTTTCTTTACACTGTTCTCAAAAACGGGATTAAGAATTGTTAACATTTTTCACTGCAGAATGTTGCAATGCAAAGGCACTAATTGCATATAAAAAGGTAAAGGCAGAATCTTCTTATAGTTTAGTAGTTCTATGTAAAGTTGCTTTTGGGGGGGGTTAGGGGGTGGCCAGAATTACTGTCAAGGTATGCAGCTTTGGAACTTCTGGGGACTTGGGATATAGTGGGCAGATTAGAGATTTCCATGTAGCTTTGGAACATGCTTCTTGATGATAAAAAAGAAGAAAAAAATCAGATTTTCATGGAGATTTTTGTTTTCATCTTCTTGTGGGTGGAGTGGGAGTGTTAAAACATGCGAGTGCAACTCACTTTAGATTCTGTATATATTGAGCTTACATATTTGGAGTAGTAATTATTTGTAGTGTGATGATCAAATGTTTCAATTTTTCAGATAATATCAAAATATCAGATTTTGGGATGGCCACAATGTTCAGGCATAAAGGCAAAGAAAGATTTCTAAATAAACGATGTGGTACTGTGCCTTATGTAGCACCAGAGGTTTTTGGCAGAGAGTATAAAGCCGAGCCGTCAGATATTTGGAGTTGTGGAATCATTCTTGTTGCGTTACTTGCTGGAGGTAAGAATTATTGATTCATGTGTTCTTATAAATATATATTTACCTGTATATTTTGGAAGTTTTGTGATATTAAGTTAGATTTTTCTGAACACCTTGCGAAGTGTATATGACTACCTCTCCCCCCACAGCTGAATCTTAGTGACATGAATCACAGATTTTAATTTGGTCCTGTAGACAAGAACAGTATTTCCAGAACTAGTTTTTAATCCTGTGCATACTCCCAATTATGGGTGCAAATTTTCTATCTATGGATGGAATTCTGTCTTTGAAAACTTTCCGAAAACGAAAGTTAGATGGAGTAAAGATTTCTCCCAAAGTCTTTTTTTTTTTCTCACAAAATTCCCTTTGTCCATGTTTTTGTTAAATATAATTTTATTCCATAAAGGTTTGTGTTTCACCTTGGAATGGAGGCAACAATTTCTGAAAACAAAAGTTAAACGCAGCACTGCAATCTTAAATTCTTTTTCTTGCTCTGCTTCTCCTGCCTTGTATTGTTTTTGAATATGATTTTATTATATAAATATTCGTATTTCAGCAAGAGAAATGGAGAAATTTTGTTTCAAAAATGGAAGTTGAGCCGAGCAAGAGTTCTGATGTAATCGTAATATCGTTTTCCATGATGATCCCTCTGTCCAGTATTATTGTTAAAAATCATTTTTTCTTTCTAGAAATGTTTGTGTTTAAACTCAAAAATGAAGGCAAACATTTCAAACAACAGAAGCTAAAGGTAGCAAAGATTATTCCTTTGATAGCATTTTTTTTTCAGTGTTCCCTTTATCATACTGTATATATTTGTTAAATATCATTTCATTTTGTAAATTGTTGTTTCAGCTTGAAAATAGAGGCAAAAAATTCTGACAATGTGAGCTGGACAGAGCAATAATTTCTCTGGAAATCATAATTTTTTTCTTTGTGGCATTTCCTCTGTTCAGTTAAATATTATTTCATTTCATAAATATTGATATTTCACCATGATGGTAAGTCGAAAGATCTTACTTCGCACTTACAGCTCTAAAAAAATTACAAAGGTATGCACATTGGGAGGACAGTTTTTTTTTTTTTAGGGGTTTAACAATTACCTTGAGCAACTCAGTGTTCGTGATCCTTGTTATTATTGCAGTTGCTATAGTACCAAGTCTTGGCTTTTGTTTTTCAGGTAAAACAAATATAAGGTGGTGAGTTTCATTGTTTTTTTTGTTTCTGTCTTTGCAGAGTTTGTTGTTTTTCACACTTAGTACATGTCTTGCCCAGTGACCACCCCTCATATTATTTTTTGATACCATGATATCTGTCTGAGACCGATCAAGAACTTTCTGCTGTGCGTCACTACTCCATGCTGAAGGTTATGAAGTTGTCAATTCTGTAGCAAAATAGACCTTTGTCAGATATCCTCTCAGCAGACCAACACGCATCACCTTCTACGCTCACTGAAGCCGGAGTCTATGCTATTCCTTTGGATTATCCTGACGCATCCGTTAAGTTTAAGTCCTACATCGGGATGACAAAAAGATCCTTCCAGATCCGTTTTTCTGAACACCAAAGGGACGTTAAGGCCGGAAAGCTTACGACGGCACTAGCTTGTGATGTTGCATCTGAAAGGGCAGTTCCCAGATGGGGAGATTTTAAGAAACTAGCACCGTACGTCAGCGCAAGAGCTACTGCGCTTCGCGAAACCATCGAGATCATCACGCGACGGAATGTGTGTAACAAAGATGTAACCACGAGCCTTCCTTTCATATGGCACCGGCTCCTAGAAGTTACACGTGACCACCCGGCCCTGGGATCAAACAACCCGTGACATCGTGCAAGTGTTTTACTTATTTTGAATTTAATTATATTCTCAGAAATACATTTGTTCCAGTTGCTTCTGCGATCTTTAACTACTAAATGCCTGATGAAGCTACCCGGAGGTAGTGAAAGCTAGCATCTTTTGATTCCCTTATTTTCTACGCCTAATAAATGGAGTTCACTTTTTATTTTTATTTTTATTGTCTTTCACGTTATGAAGTTGTCAATTCTGTAGCAAAATGTTTTTTGCTGTGAGGGAAGGAGACAACTGTGACACACATTTTGTATTAAATTTGAACATTAAAAAGCTATTATTTTGAAGCTTTTATTAATTTGATGGGAATGTTGATCCTTTTTAGTTAGGACTTTGAAAAATTTGTCTTTTTATTCAAAATCAAGTTTCCCCAAGTCTAGTTAATTTTGTGCCAGCATCTGCAGTTATACAGAAGGACTTCTTAATCTTTACAGTATATTTTAAACTTTCTTTCCTTTTAAGATCTTATTAAAGGTTTTAAAATCTTTTTGTGTTTTCTCTATTTGAAAAATATTACTGATATAAATTTTTTGGTCAAAAATGATGGTACAGTATTGAGAGATTAAAGTTCAAATAAAGCACATATCAAGCGGGCAATCTGGCAACTTAGCATTGCGTGTTTACATTTTTTTTTTCCGGTACACTTGCTGTGAGAATCTGTTTTCTTATGTCTTGTTTCACGTCTTAAGGTGAAATTTTTTGAATAATTGTTTTGGAAATTTGAGAAAATGGCAGGAGTGAAGAGAAAGCACAGCTCTTTAACGATTCAGCAGAAAGTGGACTTGTTGCAAAAACTTGATAATGGCGGTGCACCAAAGCATGTTGCGGAGATTTTTGGTATTGCTGTTCAGACTGCGTACAATATTAAGAAAAAATGAGACAAGATATTGCAAGTCTATGCAATGAGTGATAGCAATTCTGAAATTGCTGATCAAAAAACAATGCTTGAAGCTAGAAACTCCACCCTCAACGCTGTTGTTTACGAGTGGTTTCGGCAAAAGCGTAACGATTTTATGCCAATTACAGGTCCACTCTTATGCGAGAAAGCCAAGCTATTTCAGCAGCAACTGAAGATTGATCAGGGTGGCGACAGACCTGGAAAATCTGGAAAAGTCAGGGAATTTCCTTCGATCGGGAAAAGTCATGGAAAAGTCAAAGAAATTTGTGGCAAATCGAACAAAGTCTGGAATTTTTATTTCCGTCATCCTAGCTCATCTTGCCAGCGATAAAATAATAAAACATTGGATGTTGTTTTAGCCAAATATATTTGCGAGCTTTATGTCTGCATACTATTTCATTAAAACGATGTAGTTTTATTGTCTAAATGGCCATGTTTTCTTTGACTCAGACTCCAACGCACTCTTGTTCAATCAATCTACAATTCCGCCTCTGCCCCTAATGCCAGCACGATGTTTCTGGAATGGCTTCATGTTGTTGTAAATATACATCATTCAGACTGAATTATGTGTGCTCACACGATAAAAAAATCGAAAAGAGATATAATAATGTGTTGAAAGGAAGAAAACAATTTTGGAATCAATTGTTTTTAATTCATGTTTATAGGTCTTATTTTCTTTTATCTACGAAGTGTAATAGTATAAATTATTTACTTTGTGCGCTTTGAAGTACCTTTTGCATCGAACGGATGCCCGCTGTGTGCATTATTTCTTTTTCCTTCTAATTGTTTGGGTACAAAAGTTCGTTATCGGAGATTGCGATGTTATGTACGCTTCGCATTTTCTCTGGTTCGGCTTTAGGAGTGACCTTGAGGAGACATCCTTTGTGCAAGACCAGCCGGGTTTTCAGCAAATAGCGCAAGCTTTGTCTTTTTAGCACGTCTTTTGTAAAAAAAGATTGTGCGTCTGTTATCGGTATGTCCAGGGTTCGACAAATCCAGGCCCATACGCCTAAAATTCGGGCCGTGGTGCCTAATTTTCTTCTTAGTTGAGATTTCGTAATATATTGCAGTAAATACCATGATTTCTGTTGTGTAATCCATAAAAAAGTTATAAATTTAGGTGCTGCGGGCACCTGTAAAAAAACAAACGGTGCGTCATTTAAAAAAAAAAATTTTTTGTTATTGGGAAAGTACCGAAAATGCGGTAACAGAAAAAAATATGTAACAACGAGATAGACTGCAAAGAGATTGTAAGAATATATATTTTATCTTTTACTTAGAAGTATTTTGACAGAAAATATGATGCAAGGAAGGAGTTACTATTTGCGCGTGCGGAAGCCTACGTGGTGTGAGAATCCGTGACTCTCGAGAATCGCGCAGAGCTATTCCGTAGCGTGTACCCATTCTGCGAATCGCATCGCCTAGTTTTGGTGCGCTGTTTGTATTAGTTACGTTTTTTTTTTTTTTGGTATTCAGTTGAAACGTATTCAGAAATAAGACAGTGCTATGGACTGTCCGCAATTTCAACTGATTTTTTAGTCTAACTAATAAACTGCAATAATGCAGTGACAGCTAACGATTTTAGTTCTTTTTTTACTTAAGTAACATGAGAGTTGCTTTTTCAATAAGACTATAATTTTTTTTCTTGCATCTTTGGATTTCTGAGTCGGTCCTGTGAATTGCAGGTTTGTGTTAAAAATTACAATTCACGATTAACATGATAGGTGCGGATCACTTGGTGTCGATTATACGACTGTTATGATGCCAATTACCGTGGAATGTTAATATTTTCTACCAATTTAGTTGTCTAACTACGGATTTTACGAATTTTCATTTTGTTTAAAAAAATATTTTTTGGTATTATTTTATGATAAACATAAGATTCTTAAGCGGATTCGCGGAATTTTTTTTGTCTTTTTTTTTTTTTTTTTGTCATTATTTATTTAGATTGCCATCATGATTGAGGCAAAAGTGAAGAGAATTTAGGGGTTGGGTCATTTTCCGTCTGGGGACGGTATTTCGTGCTTTCAAAGCTTTCGAAAACAGTAGTTAAATGGAGTAAAAAGAATTTGCCCTAACCATATTTTTTCTCCGGATGTTATGTTTGTGTCTAGTATTCTTGTTAAATATCATTTTGTGGCATATATGTTCGTATTTCAGCTTGAAACTGTAGGGAAGAATTTGTGCAAAAACGGAAGTTCGACGCCGCAAAAATTGCCTCCTAATCTTCAGGCTTGAGGTTCTTCCGCGAATTCGAAAAATTCCGCCTTTTAGGTTCGTCGGAGGACGGAATTCCATCTTTACTTTACGAAACTTTCGAAAACGAGAAGTCTACAGAGTTCAGATTTTTTCCGTAATCATTTCTTTTTTCTTGCGATGTTGCCTGTGTCCAGTATTTTTAAGTAATATTTTACTGCATAAATTTTTGCATTTCACCTTTGAAAATAGGAGAAAAAATTCCAAAACCGGAAGTCGGACGGAATTCCCGCTACTGCCCCCCCCTCCTGTGATGTTCCCACTCTCCAGCGTTGTTAAATATCCCCCCGCCGCATAAGTTTTTGCATTTAATCTTGGTAAGGGAAGAAGGAAATTTTCGTAAACGGAAGTGACGAAGTTGGAAAATTTGTAAAAATTGATGCATGGTGTTCAAAAATATTAATATTCCCAAAGATACACCATTTATCTGAAATAGTTGAAGCTTAGATATCATGTGCTCATGGTTCTCAGGCTGATGGTTGTTATCAGAGGGCACAAAAATCAAGAAAAGAAAGAAAAGCATGAATGAAGAAGTAGGGAGAGAATGATAGCAGCAGAAAGAAAAATTTAGCAATCGATGATGTGCAGTTGCAGAATCAACAAAAGACAGACTAACAGTAGTCTGCATTCTTGCTGTCTGTTTTGATTTTTCACCAGTTAAAATATTCAGCTCCCCCTCCCCTTCTTTGGTCTCATCGTGTCGTAAACTGCAATTTTAGAGGCAGTATGATCATATGGTAAGTGGAGGTTTGTGCACTGCACGTTCGCTTTCTTGGATTTCCTGTCTGTCAAGCATTGTGGAATTCTGATTTTTATCTCTAAGTGTCGAATTCACATTTTTATCTCTACACTGAGTACTATTTCATTTCCATTAAGCATCTCTCAAATATTCTAATATTCTGCACAATTCTTTTTTTTTTTTTCTTTTTTGATGAGGCTTCCTTTAAAAAAAAAGAAATATAAATCACTTTTTTATTCTTTAGAATTGTAGACATTGTGCTTTCCAGTATTACAAAATGCTGTACAATTTTTTTTCTTTTTTTTTTTGGCTGCCTTCAACAACTTTAATAACTGATTTTATCAGCAAAGGACAATATGTTCAACTTGTGATTTGAAGCCACAAGTTTAGAAAAATAAGTTTTATGAAACAAAGCTTGAATTTGTTCAGAACAAGAATATGCAACATAAACTTAACAAAAAGTGCTACTGAACACCATCTGTCTATTAGGTCGAATGGTAAGATGCCAGTCTGAAATTCTTTTTGAATGTTAGTTAAAGATGACTGTTTGATTACTTATTGGTGGAAATTGAAGATGTGCTGCAAGGAGTGTAGTTGCAGTCTGTCCCTGGCTGAGTGGTAGCAGAATTATTTCAGAGGGAGGTCACTTTACAAGGTTAAAGTGGTCAGTGTGGAATGTTTGCTTTTGTTGTCTATTGCTATGAATGAGTTGTGCATCAAATCCTTATGTTGTTTGCATTTTATGGGCTATTTTTTTATTTTAAACAATATTTTGAGTTATCACGTTGGCCACTAAAAAATTTTTGTCTTATCAAGACCATAACTTCATTATGTGCCTAGGGCACTTGCAAAGGAATTTTACTTTTTTTTTGAGTTATCAGAAATTCAGTGTTATCAAAGTTAGTTATCAAGAGTTGACTTCATTTGTAAAAATAGAAGTAAAATTTTTGTTTTTTATTATTTGCCTTTGTATTCATTAACTTTTCTGGTTTGTATGCAGTGGTCAGGGAAAAAAGTGCATTTTCACCTAGAAAACCTGGAAAAGTCAGGGAATTTTTGTTTATGATTTTGTAGCCACCCTGTTGATGAACCTTGTAATTTTTCAGTCGAATGGCTATCCCGCTTCAAACAAAGACATGGAATTCGTTACTTGAAATCCTGAGGGGAGCAAGAATCTGCAGAAGTTTATAGATGTGTTTGTCAAATTTGTCCAGGAGGAAGCTCTTTCTCCTGATCAAATTTATAATGTGGATGAAACTGGACTTGTCTGGCATTGTCTACCAAGACATACTCTAGTGGGTGCTGATGAAGTAGGACCTTCCGGTGTTAAGGAAGGCAAAGAAAGAGTAACAGTTGTTCTTTGTTCCAATGCCTCTGAAAATCATAAATGTATGCCATTTGTGATTTAAAATAAATAAGTAAATAAATAAATGCTTGTCCTAGGGCTTTGAAGGACTTAAAGGCCTTACCTGTGATCTACCGCAGTAATAAAAAATCGCAAATGACCAAAAAAAACTAGCTACAGAATGATTCAATAATCACTTTGTTAAAGATTCCAGAAAGCACTGTGTGGAAGTCGGACTTGCTCCAGACTGTAAAATTTTGTTGGTATGGGACAACTGCAGGGCACATCCTGAAGATTTAACTTCAAATAATGTTACAGTTATGTTCTTACCTCCAAACACAACTTCATTAATTCAACCCATGGAACAGGGCATAGTTAACAGTTGGAAGTGCGACTACAAAGAAGAATTCCTAAGGAAACTGTTTAACTCTGATAAATCGTTTCAAACAATCAAAACGTTCATTAAAGATTTCACAATGAAGGACTGATAGCAGGTTCATGGAACAATGTGAAACGTTCTACTCTGATAAATGCATGGCATAAGTTATGGCCAGTATCAATATGTATGGACTCTGAACCCGAAGATTATGAGTTTAGGACAAATCAAAGGCTACGCAGCTTTTAGCATATGCCAAACAAGCAAATGTGTCAATGATGAATGCGTTTAGAGAAGAAGATATTGAATGGATGGAATCTTCAGACAAGAGTGAAGTCCCAACGATGACTGATGATGAAATCATAGCTAGTGTGATTAATCCTGATGCAGGCGAGCGATTCAGACACTGACAGCGAGGATTCTACTACAAAAAGAATATCCTTAAGTGATGGAATTTTGTTGGAAGAGCAATACATTAATTTTTTAGAACAGCAGAAATGTGTTTCAGCACAGGAAATAATGATGATTTATAGACTTCAGAAAAAACTTCAATGAGAGAAACCAAATTTAAAACAATTGACCATTGATGGAATGTTTGCCAGCCAGAATGTTTGATTGACATACAGTATTTGCTAAATAATAAAAATTCAATTAATTAATACAGTACTGTATTATGAATTTGTTCCCTATATTTTACTTATTAAATACTGTATATATCTATATAAATTCCAAATACTACTAATTACAGTATTAAATACATATTACTAATTAATTTTACTAATTATTAAACAAATGAAAGCCTATAATTTGTACATACATACCATCCTATTTGAACTAGTATTATACAGTACATATGTACTAGTAAACACACAGGTTCTCTAAAATCCACAAAATTCTACAATCTGCACAACCTCTGGAACCAAGTTGTGTGGATTTTTGGAATCGTACTGTACTTCAAAAAGAGAACAACTATCTGAATTCCAAATGTGTCCAGTTACGAAATTTCACCAGCATTCAACTTATTGGGCACTAAAAGAAGACAGACAAAATACAAATAACCTGTGATTCATTTATATAAATAAAATAATCATGGTAATTTTCACATCGAATGCTCTGTAGGTATCTCAACCAATTAAAGTAGGCCAAACAAAGCTCTTTCAAAAATAATTCATGTACAGTCTGTATAATAATTCCCACCATTGTGTGCAATAATTACAGTGGAAGAACTGTGTTTACAGCAAATAACTGTGTTCATAATGAGTTACTTGGCAATAGAGCCAAACAGGCCAGAAGTCACCAGATCTGAAATTTTGTTAATATCAGCAGTGACAACATGTGGTTCATCAAAGAAATAATTCATCCAAGTTATTTACGACTATAATTAGGAAAATCACTGCACATCAGAAGTTCTTATTCTTAATAAAACAGACTCCTTACTACCAAATGCTTTGCATATGCACACCACTGAGTTCCACATGGTGTACCACCCCCATGAAAAATTCATAATGCAGCTAGTGAATGTGAACAAGTAAACATAATCAAGACCGTACATGTAATAATTATATTTACTGTTTCATTAACCCTTTAAACGGAAGATGTACCTGAACTAAATAGCACCTGAAATTTTCAGCGCTCCTCAAACAGAAATGTTCGCATAGCGTCCGGGTTTTACGAAAGCTACTTCCGAAGAATTTCTTCACTTCCTCACATCAGCAGTACCAGACATAAACCTGTTACATGTGATAAGGTATTCTTTGCTCCACATCATATCCAATCCACGGAAAAATGGGGATGGGCTGGTTCCCCTGACACCATGAAATGATGGGGAAGGGTTTGTGTCCCTAACACAAACATCATGCTACTGGGTAGAAACTAGCGACTCGAACATCTTCTCTCTCCTTTATTGGGTTTGTCGCCATTGTTATAGCCCTTTTAGTAGGTAATCAGTCAAAAAGGATTAGTGACAATCATCCCGTAAATGACCATAATGACTAACAAACTAATGGGAAAGCAACACTTTCTGATGTGCAGGTTCAGCACTCGTTCTAGCAGCGTCCAGCGCACTTCTCAGATAGTGAATATATTCGTTCTAGCTGATTTCAGCCCATTTTGATAAGCTCGAGTTAATTCATTCCAGCTGGTTAAAGATACACATTTAAAAACTGATAATATACACTGGTGTTCAAAATTGAGAAAATTTGCACATTTTGTCGATTTCCACAAAAAGTACGGAACCAAAGGTACAAATTATGCTGGCGAATAAGAATACAAATTTGCAGTGTCGAATATGCAAGCGTACGCATGCATGTGGGCGGAGCTGTGACAGCGGAGGGCTTGAAAAACACACGTGGCTTTTTCCGCGATTAGTTTGCTGGTACTCCTTGGCGACATTCGTTGTGTTTCTTGCAGGAGTTGGTTCAATTTCATAAGCAATCTGGTAAAATGAGTTGCCACGAACGTATTGATAATAGAATGAGATGGAGAATCGTCGGTAGATTGGAGGCAGGGCAATCGCAAGTGCAGGTTGCTACAGAGCTCAGTGTAACACCCAGTGTCATCTGCAATTTGTGGAAACAGTTTAAGGACACTGGATCCATGTCAAGAAGGCCTGGGCAAGGTCGTCCAAGAGCCACTGCGGCCAATGAAGATCGTTATTTGGCACTTTCAGCGAGGCACCACAGGACTGCTACAGCTGCACAGCTATCTCGTGAGTTGCATGCTGCCACTGAAACCAGAGTTTCAAGGGTTACTGTTTCCCCAAAGGCTTCATGAGAGAGGACTTTTTGCCAGAAGACCCGCTGTTTGCGCCCCACTCACTTCAGCACACAAGAGAACGCATTTGGCATGGTGCAGACATCAGCCTTGGACCAGACTTCAGTGGGGTAACATTCTCTTCACAAACGAGTCGAGATTCAGCCTGGACACTGATTCTCGACGTACCTTCATCTGGAGAGAACCTGGGACCCGATACCTTTCCTCCAACATCCCAGAAAGGGACCGCTATGGCAGTGGAGGTGTCGTGGTCTGGGCAGGCATCATGTTGGATGGCCGCACACCTCTCCATGTGTTTGACAGAGGCTCCCTGACTGCTGAGAGGTATAGGGATGAGATCTTGCAGCCCTATGTTCGACTTTTCAGGGGCACAGTTAGCCCTCGGCTCCTTCTTATGAACGACAACGCTCGTCCACATAGGGCTCACCTGGTCGATTATCTTGAAAGTGAGGATATTCGCTCGATGGATTGGCCAGCCAGATCGCCAGACCTAAACCCTATCGAACATGTCTGGGACACTCTTGGGAGGGCAATTGCAGCCCCCCCCCCCTAAGAACCATCCAGGAGCTAAAAACTGCATTGCTGCAGGAGTGGGACCGACTGTCACAGGGACTCATCAGCTGCCTCATTTCCAGTATGACGTCGCGCTGTGAAAGCTGTGTACGACTGTGAGAGGAGACCATACCCCATATTAATCATTTTATGTTCGATCTTGCAATTTGGATTTTAGACATTCTTGAGCTGATGAGCCTTACTGACGATCATGAGTGCATACCATGACTGTTGTATGGTATAATTTTTTCTTTTGTATAACTGTGTATCCGTACCAAATTTCATTAAAATGTGTACATTAGTTTTTCAGAAATTCAACAAAATGTGCTAATTCTCGTTAATTTTGAACATCAGTGTACTTTAAAATATAGGCTGTACTTCCAAAGTGCTGTGGGTTGGCGATTTGTTTACATTCCCATCATGACTCTGCATGCCACTACACAATATAAGTAGTTCCACAATGAAAAGCAGAAGAATGCATGTGTGTGTGGGAGTAAAATAATAAAATAATAGATTTTCGAAAAGTCAAATAGTTTTCTTTGTTTGTTTGGATGGTCTTGCAGTTGAAATGCTTTTTAAAATTGTTTGTGTTTAGGAGAGAGTGTTGCCACACTTTCATAAAGTGAATAACTTTAACCAATAGTGTGCTTCATTGGTTTGGATGGTCTTTACTTTGGAAGTTTGATGAATTAATAAATATAATTAAAACAACTGAATGGAAGAAATAAGAAGGTAATTGTTATTTCAGATATTTGTAATGTTTGTTCACTTGAATTTTGATTTATGTTTGATTAAAATATATTTCCTTACTTTTTAAAATAACTCTTTTCATTACGTTTTAGACTGATGCTATCCTGTTATATCCTCAGCTGTGTTGTGTCCCTTAGCAGGGAAGGGGAGACACCATTGATGACATAATTTAAAATGAATAACTTGTAAACAAATCCACCTGCAACTATGGTGGGAGAATTATTGTGATAGTATGTATATCGCGTAATGGTGCCCACAAAGCCATGATCTCAACTTCGGAAAAAGTGGTGTAGGAACGGCAGTGTACTTTACTAAATTCTTGGGAAGGGTACATTCATATCTACTGTAACCCTCCCAGATCAGAGCAAACACAAACCAATCATTCATAAAGAGTGAACTTTAAAATATATTCTGCTTTTTTTTTTTCCTTTTTTTTTTTTTTATGTAATATCATGGGTCATCTTTTAAAAAAAAATCCGAAGCTCTTAGTCAGAGGCCTTTCATCCACCGAAAACTGGCAAACCTTGTCTGGGCACTCCAGCAAGGGAAATGACTGCCGACTTGAGCAGAAGAAAGGCGCTGACATTATGATAGCTACTTACATCAAGACAGGTTGAGGGGGGGGGGGGCTGCGTCGAACTGGATGGTGATTTTTTTCATCGATCCCCTTCTTTGCCTTCGGATCAACTTCGACAGAAGAACCATAGCTCCTCTGTATTTCAGTGTCCAGATCCCTTGGAAACTTGCACATTTTTCTTAACTCATTGGTGATTGGTCATTGCCCCCCTCAACATTAGTATTTGCCTTCATCTTTTTTTCATTTATGACTCAGGCTTTCTTATACATTTGCATTGTTCATATGTAGCTTAACTAACCAACCTCTTGGAAGTCTTCTGTCTAGTCTGGACTAACTGTTGTTGAGTTTTGAATTCGATTCGAAGCTAACATAAAACTCTTGCTATTACCTAATAAAGGTGCAAAAAACTTGTGGATTTTTTTTTTTACTTTTAATAACCCAAAGAAAGCATGTTTTAATTGTGAGAATGTGAACGAAAGTAATGTTGTTTTTTCTGAGGGCAAAATATCAAAATTTAGGGAAATATTTGCTTGTGCCCAAGGCTAACTTGTAAGCTATCTCTCTCTCTCTCATATGTGATGGGGGGGGGGGGGTGTCAGTTATACTTAATATAGAATTCTGTTATTAAAGGAGTGTTAACTTCTAAAATACTTTAACTTTCATCTCTTAGTGATGATCCTGACCCACATTATTTCTTTCCGAAGCTTTTGCATGATGAAACTACATATTTTAACATAATTATAATTAACTCTTAACATTTTTTCTGGCACATTATGTAAAGCCTATTGCTATTACATCTATACTAACTCTTTTTTCATATCACATCTTGTATTGGCTAAATGTTTTTTCTTAGAAGATTGAATAGTTAAAATTTCGGAGGAATGTTTTCCGAAATCAAGATTTTCATAACCTTGGTTAACAATATGGATGACACAGAAAAGATATTAAATGTTAGATGTTTTATGGCTCATTGCACTGAGTCGAGGTGATCTTTCTTACCTTGGAGACTTCAAATGTTTTGCATCAAGATCGGAGAAGTAGTGATGCAAATATTTGAGATGAGTGAGATATCGCCTCTAACTCTCCTAAAAGGATAAAATATTTGTATGGTAAATTATTGTTCCCTTGCTTACAGTCGCAAACAGGTTTTCATTTTAGAGCACGCCAGTAAGCACATAAAATAAAATTTAGTAACTACTAACTATGAAGTGTGAATTTTCTGTTAATAATTTTAAACAATATATACTATGGCTTTATAACATACTTGATCAGTATCTCATTTCTATTAAAATTACATGCATCTTGATGATCATGTCATCTTTCTGCGCTTTAAATAAAAAAATTAGGTGTCTTGTCAAGCCACCCGCTGTCCGCTAATTATTTTCTCAGCTTTAAGATCTGTAGCAATACAATGAGTGCATTATGGATTTTGTATGCCACTCATAGAATGCCAGTCTCTCTCTCCACCATCATTTAGCTTTGCACCAGACTAACATGTTTTTGATATCACTCAGTTTTCAACCTATGTATCGTTCAAAATTTTTTATATAAATTTCATAATACTTCAATAGGAGCTTGAGGAGTTTTTATCTTATGCTGTTTTACTTTATAGATGTAGATAACAATGGCAAGAAATTTCATTCGTTTTTGTAAAGACATTAAACATTACCTGAAGAATCTTCATTTTCCAAACCCTGCTGGTAGAAATTAACTAATCATAATGTTCATTTGTTCCCACTCAATATTTTAGTGAAAAAAAAAAAAAAAAAGAATGCACACAAATTGACAAGAGAACTTATAAAATAAAAAAGCTATGCCATTCATTTTTCTGACAAATTAATGTGAAATTTTTATCTGTAATAACAATAATGGTAACAATTAATAATATAACCAATTTTATTTGTATGTATGAAGTTCTGATCTGTATACATATTTTATAAAAACTCTTAATATAGCTTGTGCCCCCCCCAAAAAAAAATTCAGAGGGGGTCATCCATAAATGACTTAATCCTTAAAGTGTAAGGTTTATGAGGGCTTGTACCCTCTAAATCAAGAGCATTTGTATGCCATTGTTCAGAGGTATTTTCAAACTACTGACAGATAAATATACGAAATCAAATAAAAATTTACACTCGCTCACTTGTACTGCTGTATGGTGAACATGTATGTCTTTTGATTATCTTGGGTACTAACTAATATCTTTTTTTTTTCATAAATAAATACTTATTTAAGAGATGCTTAGTTTCTGCAGGTACTGATTATTTCTTCACTCCCAAGTGCCTGAGCAGCCACACTTATCAGCAGGACTTTGACACTTTGGTAGCTTTACTCTGTAGAACACTAATTCTATAGGTCTGTACTTTTGAATTTTATTATAAGCTTGATTGTATGCTTCACATTTCTTTTCATATGGTGTTGCTAAATCAACAGTAAGGGCTCACTCAACCTGCCCATGGTCTTCATAACTATGTGTAGAAAGTTATGTTTATAATATCATTATGTGCTTCCTATTAAACATAACTATGTTCTTTTTATGAAAAGTGCTGCAATCTTTTCAATTATCTCATTGTGCTTCCTTTGTCAGCCAGCAGAATACTTCTTGCAGTGGTGCAAAAAGCATGAATTTGGAATTTGGCAGCATAGCCACAATTTCATTCTTTTTTTACCACTTCGTCACAATTTGGTGCCATTCAGAATTGGACCGCTGACCCTTATTTGAAGATAAACCTACAGTCACAGAACATACATACATATCACTAAGCTGTTCTGAGCTGTTCATATCACTAAGCTGTTCTGAGCTGTTCATATCACTAAGCTGTTCTGGTTAGCTCCAAAAAGAAATACAAACTTCCAGATATTTTTACTTATTGTTTTCGTATCAAACTTCGCCATTTACAGCGATCTTGACATACAACTTGTGCTTCACTGATATCCATTACACGCCATACACAAGATCTTTTATACTTCATACTCCTAATCTTTTTCTCATGCAGACACTCCTGAATCTGATCCACTCATGTCTTCCTTGGCCTTCCTCTGCCTTTCCTTCCTGCCACTTGGGCTGGAAATATTTTCTTAGTAAGCATTTCATCACTCATTCTTTCAACATGACCAAACCACCGAAGCATATTGGTCTCCACCTTGCTAACAACATTTTGCTTTACATCACACAACTGCAATACATCTTCATTCCTCACACAATCAGATCGTGTCTTGCCACAAACCCCACGTAAGTAACGCATTTCTCCAGCACACAAACGACTCCTATGTTTCTTCTGCAGTACCCAGGTTTCACTGCCATACATCAGAGTAGGAACAATTACTGTTTCATACACAGCCATGCGGGACTCTCTAGAGAACCCATCATTCCTGTGAAAACCTCCCAGAGCAGCTATCCAACTTGTTCTCTCTGTCAAACATGCTTCCTAAATACACAAACTCACTCACCTGGTTAATCACAGTGCCATTTATACTTACATTACATTCAGTGTTACCCATTCCTCTCTCAAACACCATAACTTTGGTTTTTCCCTTATTTATACTCAGTTTGAATTTCATGCAAACTTCGTGCATCCGAGTCAACATACTCTGCAACTCACTTTTGCTCTCTGCCAACAGGACAGTGTCATCAGCATACAGCAATCTGCACACACGGATATCACCAAGACATAAACCACTATTATCTATTTTAGGCCTCACGCATGCATGCGTCCATAAATATATTAAACAGCCATGGTGACATTACACAACCTTGTCTAACTCCTGCACCAATGGAAAACCATTTTGACAAAACACCATTCACTCATACACAAGCTCTACTACCAGCATACATGGCTTTTACACTATTAAGTAGATTCCCAGTAACACCATATTCATTCAATACCTTCCACAAAAGTGTCCTATTCACTCGGTCGTAAGCTTTCTCTAAATCTATGAAGGCAGTAAAAACTTTCTTCCCAACAGCCAGATACTTTTCAATCATCATGCGTAATGCAAAAATCTGGTTAGTGCAGCCTTTACCAGGCATAAAACCACTCTGAACATCCCACACTTTCTCTGATGTAAGACCCCATACTTTTTCAATAACAACCTTACCAAACACTTTCCCTGGCACACTCAGTAGGCTAATACCACGATAGTTCTTGCATTCAGTCTGATCACCTTTTTCTTATACAAGGGAACAATGATAGCATCCTTCCAATCCCGAGGGACCATTTCCTAACTCCCAGCACAACTGGCAAATTTCAGTTAGCCAGTCAATTATAGAGTCACCACCATATTTCAACATCTCTGCAGTTATGCCATCAACTCCTGGAGCCTTACCATTCTGAAGAGATTTTAGAGCTTTACACGCTTCTTCTCTTGAGATCTCTCCTGTGCTTTCATCCCTCATTGTGACAACATCTGCATCTGTCTCAGAATCATTTTTGCTTTCCTGATCTAATAACTCACAGAAGTATTCGCCCCATCTGTTACTTAACTCATTGGGCTCCCATATCATTTCCCCAATCTCATTCTTCACACAACTTACAACTTTGTTTCCCCTATTTTTCCTGAGTCTCATGTACTTCCAGAAGGACTTTCTATCTTACCAAAAAGCCAGTTCATGCCTTTCCACTTTCTTTTTCCTATCTTTGCCTTACTGTGGTGAACCAGCTTAGCAGCTTCACGCTTCTTACAGCGATATTCATCCACAGAGACTCTATCTTGCAACATCCCCAAATAGGCTTCCTTCTTTTTCTTTATTGCCTCATCAATCTCACTATTCCACCAAGCATCACCTCTATTGTTACCCACTATTGTGGTGCCACAGACCTCTTTAGCAGCAGTGACAACACAGTTCTTAAAACATTCCCACTTCTTTTCTACATCCCTCTCACCAGACTTCAGATCCTTCAGTCGTTCTCTGAGTAAGTCAGGGTACTGCTGATGTTCTTCAAGGAGCCTATCAACCTTTATTCTTTCTGTCCTGGGTCTATTCCTTTTCCTCCAACCAACATTTTAGTTTCACTCGTGACACTACCAAGTAATGATCAGAACCAACATCCGCACCTCTCATCACACGGGTGTCAACAACTAAGTGTTTCAAACGCTGACGTAAACAACAAAATCTATCGCACTCTTTTGACCAAGAGTACGATTTTCCCATGTATATGTGTGTATATACTTGTGGTTGAAAAATGTATTAGATACACACAAATCATTCTCAATGCAGAGTTCAATTAATCTTTCACCATTATCATTCACACAAGGATCATTAAACTTACCCAGAACATTGTCAGAAATTGCATTCTGCACACCAACTCTAGCATTAAAATCCCCTGCTATTATAACTTTTTCTTTAGCACCAAACTGGCTCAAAACAGCTTTTAGCTCATTCCAGAAATCTTCTTTCTTATCAGATTGTTCCGAGTCACAAGGAGCATACACTACAACAATTACAATTTTCTGAAGTTTCACTTTCAAACGAATCCAGAGATATTTGAAATCTACTTCAGTGTGACATTTTCAGGAATTTACAAAGTAATGTACAATAGATTTTAGAAGATCTATTGCTTCTTTTAAATATAAAGTTTTGCCTTTTGTAAGGCAGTCAGTTTTTCTTTCATTTAGTGCAACATAGTGTGAATTACCTTTTATTTGGCTGAAAGTTGTAGATTAATTGAATTTTCTGAAAGTTTTTTTATTTTCAAAAACCTCTTGGGAAGTAATTTTGAATATTTGTGCTCGGTGTGATGTTTTTCTCCCATTTTAGCAGTCAAATCACCAATCTTGAAGTCTGGCTGCTCAAAACATGTCTCTTCATTAGCATGGTATTATGGTAACTCATCTAGGAAGGCTTTCAAAATGCAGCCAGTTTTTGTATATTGGTGCATGAAATTGTTTCTCAGTTATAGAGTGAATATGGTTATTTGTGAGGAATTTCCTGGAATCGGTTTTGTAGAATAAATAGAGGGCCTTAAAAGTATTACTCAGTCCATGTAATATTTATTTATGGGAACATAACAGCCACTGAAGTAAATGGTATTGAACCAGTACATTGCATTAACACTACCCAGGTAATTATTCATTTAACTGGTATTCATGATTGCTTTATTGTTTAATTAATGTTTTGGTATGCCACACAAAGGAATATCTACTTACACTTCAATTAAAGTTGTGTGTGTGTGAACAAAGTTGTCATGGTTGTAACTGCCATTGTTATTTTCAGAGCTTCCATGGGACAGACCTACCTGTGACTGCAAGAATTTTTTTGAATGGAAAGAATGTAAATTTTCACAATCTCCATGGACAAAAATTGATAACTTAGCTCTAGGTAGGTAACAATTTTTTCTCTTATTTTGATTGAGGGTCACAAGGATAGTGATTCAGTCCCTGTTACTGGCTCAATTTTATTCATTTTCAGCATTTCATTTTTGAATCGGCTACATTGAAATCTTGATTAATCGTGTCTATGTTTGAACAGTTTTTATACTCAAAAATATTTCTCAGAAATTCTGTCATATTAAGTGAATTTTTCCAGAGTAATATGTTTTTATAGTCAATACAGAATGTAATCATGACATAGAATGCCACCCATTGCTTGAAAGAGGAAGATTCCCATGAAGAAGACTAGTCTTACATAGAATGTCGCAAAAGCTGGAACCAGTGGCCCTAAATTAAGGATGAGCAACTGCTTATAGCCCAGTGAGTTGCTCACGGTGGTCGTTAAACTTCCAATAAAAAAAAAAAAAAATGTCCCAAATGTTCTTGGCCTGATCACGAATAATTGCAGGGATCGCATTCCTCCTAAAATTCCTAATATTTTGTGACCCTGCTTAAATTCCTAAAATTTACTATTCCTAAAATTTTCGTAAGCTTATTTATTAAAAATACAACCGATATTAACGCCAATAAATTTACCATTACGGTAAGGTAAAAAAACCGGTTATTGTAGAAACACAGCCTCTATGCTGCGCTGCTGAAGGGAGGGAAAATGACTCCATCGAGATGAACATGCTTGGGGGGGGCAGTTTTCGAGAGTAACTGAGTTCTAAAGGAAAAAAACATGGGGGAGGGAGGGGTCATTTTCACCACTGGTTTGCGCTTTGCAGACGAACTCCGTGGCACGCAAAGGATCATACTTTATTTTTGAACACGCGTCGTGGACCCTTCTCTTTCTGCTGATGTTTTGTTATTGTAAACCGCAAGTGGGTGGAAGCAAAGAGGAAACGTGGTCTCCTTCCGTAACCTCCGGTAATGACGATGGGATGGTAGCTGAGTGTTATCGTGGCAGGCAGTAGAGCACGTGATCATTGACCTTTGATCCTGCGTCGGTGACCTTCGATGCACAATATCTCTGCTCAGACTTGCTTTGACTGAACTTGCGTGAGATGCGTATGATAGTTTCTGGTTTTGCGTCTTTTGTGGTATTCTCTGTGCTGTGTGCAGGTTGAGTTCTGTAGTGGTGACTTGTTTTTTTTTTCTACTGACATCCTCATAGCCAAATTTTGGGAAGTTCTCTGGTTTTGCAATATTGGAACGTGTTTTTGTACTACTACCCTTTCATTTTCAGTTTTCTGGTTAGTAATACAAGTGTTTAAGATGCCTAAATCCAAAACGAAATTTCAAGATGCGTGGCTCGCCAAAGAATATGACGGAGCGAAGTTGAAAGAATGGTGTTCTGCAACTGAAACAGTATTTTCTGCTAAGTGTATATTGTGTTCAGAAATTTTCAATATTTCTAATAGTGGCTTTTCACAAGTAAAAGTGCATCATAAAGGGAAAAAACACTTGCAGAAATTTCAAAGTAAATTTCAAAATAAGTCCATCCTTGAAAGCCTTTGGAGGACAGGGGATCTTCAGCCCAAAACAAATATTAGTGAAGTACTGAGTCATGATTTGCAGCTGGCTAAAGCCGAAGCATTATGGACCATGAAAGTTGCTAAGGACTATGTCTTTTGTTTCATGCTCTGAAACAGTTGAACTTTTCAAAGAAATATTTCCTGATTCTGCTATTGCAGCCAAAATGCAACTTAAAGAAAAAAAGTTGCTTATGTGATATCACATGGACAGTCAAAATATTTCAAAGAGGATTTGAAAAAAAACATTGCATCTAGTAGCCCAGGAAAGGTTACTATAGCATTTGATGAAACTACAAATACACAAGTGAAACGGCAGTTGGATGTGTATCTCAGGTACTGGTCTTCAGAAATAAATTCAGTTTCTTGCCGATACCTAACAACAAGCGTTTTTCTGGGTCATGCAACAGCAGATATTTTGCTAAAAGAAATTCTTGGTGTTATCATCCTTCAATATTTCGTTGAACAGAATTATTTGTGTATCAGTGGACAGCCCAAATGTAAATAAGTGCTTTTTACGCAAATTCAATTATGTAAAACAAGAAACAGGCCAAAAATCTTTGAAACTAGGTTTTTGCAACCTGCATGTTTTTGTTGTTAGTAATGCATTTAAAATTTTTTTGACAAGTTTAAATGTATTTTGACGAATTTGCTACTGATATGTATTACTTTTTAAAGAGTAGTGCTGCAAGACGAGAGGATTATAAATCTGTCTAGAATATAACATTGGTCACAGCCAAATTTCTTTTGTGGCATGTGTTGGGACTTCACGGACAGAGGGCGCAGCGGAGGCGGCCAACGTCAGATGTGAGAAGATGGCGGACATGTGAGGACGTGTGGAAAGGGCGGAACAGATAATACGGCAGAGGTCGTAATGTAAGAACTGATATTAAGACTTATAACGTGAAAGAAAAAGAACGAAATCTTCAGTGTGTGTGAGTGTTTGTGTAATTACATCTAATTCGTATAAAATGATCTGCAATAAATTAGTAGTATACCTTTGATGTGGAATTGTCTTGGAATATGATGTTCTTGTGTATTCGACCGTGTGCATAGATGTTGGATAAAGAAGTTCCGGACTGCAGGAGGGCCCGTGTACGGACTCACAGAAGAGGTATCTTGTTAAATATAAATACCTCTAATTACTGAAATTGAAATGGAACGCGAATGGAACGTGAAAAGTAAGAACATTAATGGCGCCCAACGTGGGGCTCTCTTGCAAATACAAACTGAAGGCAATATTTTCACCTATATTGAATTTGAAGTGTGAAACTGAAATTGCTTAAAATAAGTAATGGCGGAGGATTTAGACAAACTATAAAAGAAAAGAGCGGTTAATCGCAGATTAACAACCATTGTTATTGACAAACTAAAGGAAGCTCTTGAAGAGGATCCCATTGAAAGGGAAGTTATCAAGAATAATTTAGCTCAGTTATTGATTAAAGAAGAAAATTTGATTTCTGTTGGTGAACAAATTGAGTGAGTTATTCCTGTAGAAGAATTTGAAGACTATTATTGTGCTAGTCAGGAATACTACGAAAACGTGCTGTTATGGAAAACCAAAGCGCAGCGCTGTTTAACTATGATCGGAAACACTGAAGAAAGCGGCACGAACGAAACAGAGTAGAACATCGCGGTCAAACAATATACATGGAGTGGCGATAAGATTACCGAAATTAGAGCTTCCAAAATTCTTTGGAGATCCATCGCATTGGTTGGAATTTTGGGGTCAGTTTGATACGACCATACACTCAAATGAGGGTTTAAATAATTTGAATAAGTTTAGTTACTTGAAATCTTATTTGGGCGGAGCAGCTGCTATTGCAATATCTGGATTACCTATCACCGAAGCAAATTATGACAAGGCCATAAAAAATTTTGAAGGGTATGTTCGGAAAAAAGATGTTGTTATACGTTCACATATGAATAAGTTACTGTCTCTACCACCTGTTAAGAGGTTAACAGACACGTTTGGTCTGCGGAAGCTGTATGATAATTGCGAATTCAAATTAAGAAGCCTCGAATCGCTGGGAGTAATCTCCGACACTTATGGAAGTTTGTTGTGTCCCATGATATTGAAATTAGTTCCCAGTGAATTAGTACTAGAATTCAACAGACTTCGGGAAGCTGATGAGATTTGGAATCTAGAGGAAGTTATGGAATTTATAAGAAAAGAAATTGAAAGTCGTGAGCGCACCTAGGCAATTTGCGGAAACACAGAATTAAAACCGAATCTTTCTCAGAGTGTTAAGGCAGTAAACAATATGCCCATCAGATCTGATCACACGCTCACAAAATAATTCTTGAAGCAAAATAAAACGTTTCCTTCGGCCGTCGAACTGAATGCTACTGTAGAAAATAACCCAGAGTCCTGTGTAAAACGCGTTGAAGACAGATTGACTGCGGTCAACGTTCAAAGAAATAACGAGCATTGTGTTAGAGAAAGTTGTTTATTTTGTTCGTCGGATCATGATTTAGACAGATGTCCTTTAACAATAGGCGAAAAAAGACGTAATTTATTGCGACAAGGAAGGTGCTTTAACTGTTTCAAAAAATATCACTTGGCAAAGTTTTGTTTATCAAAAGATCAGTGTCAACTTTGTCATCGAAAGCACAATACCTTCATGTGCGATGCCGAAAGAAGCACCTCAGCTGTAAAACATATTGCACACGCATTTCAGCAAGAGGACGGTGTTCTGTTACAGACCATGACCCTAAAGGCAGTGGGAAAAACTAGTCGTAGCGTGCGAATTCTTCTGGGCGGAGGCTCGCAATGGACATTTGTTATGGAAACTGTTTTTAAAGAGCTCAAGTTACAAGTGACAGGAGAAGAACAATTAACGATATTTTCATTTGCCGCGAATTCACCAGTAACAGAGAAAAGAAAAAGAGTTCGCTTGGTTTTAAAAGATGCAAGAACTGGACGCAGAATCGAGATTCAGGCTTTGGAAACAAATAACATTAGCGGTGCTTTGATAAGTACTCCAGGGAAAGAAATACGAAGTTATTGTGTAAAAGAAAAAATGTTGTTAGCAGATGGAGCGGAAAACTGTAACAACTTAGAATTATCAGTTTTGATCGGAGCTGACTATTATTGGAAGGTTGTAACAGGAAGAGTGCGTAGGATAACGCCATCCTTGGTCGCTTCACAAACTATTTTTGGGTGGACATTTAGTGGTACCTCGGCGCTGTCAAATGCGTTGGCATCACAGTCTGTCATTAATGTTATGAAAAGTGCCACAAATATAAGTAAAACTGACTTTGAAATGAACGAAATGTTGAAGAACTTTTGGGATCTTGAAACGCTAGGAATAAGGGAAAGTATCGACCAAACTGATAAAACAGAAGATAATCGCATTTATGAGGAATTTCGAGAAAATTTGAAAAAGGAAGATGATAGATACGTGACACGGTTTCCGTGGAATCAACAAATAAAAGATTTGAAGGATAATTGCAACTTGGCTGAAAAACGATTGAGATCGCTTGTTCGGAAGTTCAATAAGGAACCACAGTTCTATGAAGAATATAAGAAGGTTATAAAAAATTATTTAAAAGAAGGAATTGCAGAGGAAACAAAGGATGATAGTAGCAATGTAATATATTACATGCCACATCAGGCTCTAATCAGGGAAAACAAGAATACCACTAAATTATGCGTAGTATTTGATGCGTCATCTCATGCCGAGAACTGTTCATCATTAAATGATTGTTTACTCGTAGGACCAAACCTAAATCCCGATGTGCTGGATTTGTTGATCAGATTCCGTAACAATAAGGTCGCATTTACAGCTGACATTCAACAGGCATTTTTACATATTGCTCTTGCCAAAGAAGACCAAGATGCAGTTAGATTTTTGTGGATTGATGAGGAAATAGATGACTGCGACTCCCTCAAAATAAAAATACTACGAATGACTGGAGTCATATTTGGTGCAAAGTCAAGCCCATTTATGCTGGCTGCAATGCTAAGAGTTCACATAGACAATTATAAACAACAGTATGAGGATGCATACAAGCTACTGAGGAATTGTCTATATGTGGATGATTTAATTGGAGGAGCAACAGATGAAAATGAAGCAATGATACTATCGAGAGACGTTAGATGTATTTTGAATGAGGGGAACTTTAACACGAGAAAATGGAGAACAAACAGTGAATTCCTTCAACAATTGTGGAATAATGAAGAAAATGATATTCAATGCATTGCAAGCAATAAAGTTTTGGGATACCTATGGGATAGAGAGAAGGATATTATACGAATAGACGTTTCTGAAGTGATTGCATATATGAGAAAGAGAAAGGACAAGGTATGCAAAAGAGAAGTTCTGAAGACTGTTAGTCGTCTATATGACCCGATTGGTTTTTTAAGTCCATTTACAATAAGAGGCAGAATTATCTTGCAAAATGTTTGGAAATCGGGTGCAAATTGGGATGCAGAATTGTCCATAGAACTAGAGAAAATTTGGAAAGAGATTGGTGCACAGAGTTATCGCAGATGGAATATGTTGACATACCAAGATATTATTTCGGAGACATCGAAGAAAAGGAATTGAGAAATATCAAGTTGCATTGTTTCACAGATGCGAGTCAAAAGGCTTATGGTGCAGTGATATATTTGAGATATGAAACCAAAGATGAAATAAATTCAAGAAATGTGATTTCAAAGGCAAGAGTAGCACCCTTAAAGAAACTATCCTTATCTAGGCTAGAATTGATGGCAGCGTTAATAGGAGCTAGACTAGCTGAATCTGTTGAAAGGCAACTGAAGCAGAAGTTTGATTTAACCTTACACTTTTGGACAGATTCCAGTACAGTTTTGCATTGGATAAAAGGAAATGCTGAAAAATGGAAGCCGTTTGTGCAAAATAGGATAAAAGAAATACAAGGGAAGTCTGATCCGTTATCGTGGGCATACTGCCCAGGAAAAGATAATCCTGCAGACTTAGTCACCAGAGGAGAGAAGATTGAAACCATCAAAAGTAATAGTCATTGGTGGCATGGACCAGAATGGTTAATTAGAGAGGAAACATCATGGCCAAAATTACCAGCTGACTTGTCCACAGACGACAGTGCAAGGGAAGAAAAAAACGAAAGAGAAAAGAGACCCTTCAAGTAAGCTGTGTAACGAAAGAAGGGAGGACCCCTATTTTTGATATTAGAAAAAACAGTGAATTGAAAACTGTTCTTCGTGTGACAGCATGGACTCTAAGATTCGTACATAATGTTCGAAATAAGGACTCAAAAAGAACAGGAGTTCTGACAGTTGAAGAATTAAACTCAGCGGAAATTTATTGGGTTAAACAATCCCAGAGAGAGTGTTTTCCAAACGAAGTAAATGCTTTGACTGTGAACACGACATTTCTTCAGATTCGAAAATTTACACGTTTAATCCATTTCTGGACGACGACTGTATAATGCGAGTTGGAGGAAGACTACAGAATGCAGACTTGAACTATGACCAAGTTCATCCAGTAATTTTGACAACCAATAGTTATTTGTCAGACCTATTAATAAAGCGAAGTCATATAAGGGTAGGACATGGTGTGGAGTTGCCGAGACTTTAGCACAAATCAGAGAAAGGTACTGGATTCTACGGGGACGGCAAAGAGTGAAAAGCGTTATGCATAGTTGTTTTAACTGCCGGAAATTTAAAACAAAACCTTTCGACCAAGATATGGCACCCTTACCACCGGACAGATTAAAGGAAGTTTCTCCTTTTGAAATGTGTGGAGTGGACTTTGCAGGACCATTATTCACAAAGAATGAAAATAAGGTTTACATGTGCAGTTACTCGTGCTGTACATCTGGAATTGGTATCTGATTTAACAGCTTGCAACTTTCTGTTGGCATTTAGAAGATTCTTAGCAAGAAGAGGAATTTGTAAGACACTCTATTCAGATAACGCGAAAACATTTAAAAGGGTAAACCGAGATTTAACCAAACTGTGGAGCATGGTTACCGATCCAGAAAATTTAAAGTTTTATGGAGAAACCGGAATAAGATGGAAGTACATTGTTGAAAGAGCTGCATGGTGGGGTGGTTTTTGGGAGAGGCTCGTTTGCTCGATCAAAACATGCCTAAAGAGAATACTGGGAAAAGCTTCTTTAACATATGAAGAATTGGAAACTACTCTTGTTGAAGTAGAAGCGATCCTGAATTCCCGTCCTTTCACATTTGTATATAGCGAACCAGGAGAGCCTGAATCACTCTCACCAGGGCATTTCTTAATTGGAAGAAGATTGACAACAATTTCTGATGGGAAACCAAGTTCTGAGGAATCGAAAAGAAGTGACCTTACAAGGAAATACAAATACAGAGTACTAGTTATGGGAGAGACTCTGGAGAAGATGGCGACAAGAATATCTTCTGGAATTGAAATCAGCCCACCAGTTGAAGATTGCAAAAAGGGGTTTAGAGGTGAAAAAGGATTCCATAGTTCATGTAAAAGATGAAAGATTACCTAAACTGATGTGGAAAACCGGTATCATTAGCCAAGTTCATGTGGGACGTGACTGAAAGGTACGTTCATGTACAGTGAGACTGCCTAATGGAACATTGATCAAAAGACCAGTACAACACCTTTACTTTCTAGAGCTGGACTTAGAAAAGACTGAACCCAATTATTTGGGGCCGGAGGATGTTGGGACTTCACGGACAGAGGGCGCAGCGGAGGCGGCCAACGTCAGATGTGAGAAGATGGCGGACATGTGAGGACGTGTGGAAAGGGCGGAACAGATAATACGGCAGATGTCGTAATGTAAGAACTGATATTAAGACTTATAACGTGAAAGAAAAGGAACGAAATTTTCAGTGTGTGTGTGTGTGTGTGTGTGTGTGTTTGTGTTTGTGTAATTACATATAATTCGTATAAAATGATCTGCAATAAATTAGTAGTATACCTTTGATGTGGAATTGTCTTGGAATATGATGTTCTTCTGTATTCGACCGTGTGCATAGATGTTGGATAAAGAAGTTCCGGACTGCAGGAGGGCCCGTGTACGGACTCACGGAAGAGGTAAGAAGTTAAATATAAATACCTCTAATTACTGAAATTGAAATGGAACGCGAAAAGTAAGAACAGCATGTCAGCAACAGATGGTTAACCGTTGGTTCTGTAGCCCAGAGGCTCTTGGATCATTGGCTAAATATTACAGAATATTTTTTAAACTTCTTGCCATCTCAAAAAAATTTTTAAAAGCAATTCGGCAAGGTATAAAAGAATTCACTGTTTCCTGAAAAATGAGCTAACTCCTTGCTATTTAGTATTAATTTCATTTTCACACCAAAATTTTAAAAAGTTTTCATTATGTTATCAGAGTGAAGAACCAAAAATACACCAGTTATATTCTGATTTAAATACTTTAATGAGGAATGGTATGGCTCAGTTTATCCAAGATGTTATTGCAGGGAAATTTGGAGAAGACCTAAAGAATGTAGGTTTTGAAAACAAAAATTCATGGAAAAAACTAGGGGAGTTAGAAGTTGGTATGAAGACACAAAAAAATCTCCTCAGGAATGTTCAGAAGACCAAGCAGAAATTATTTCTCTTAGATGTAAGATCATCACTAATTGCAGCCACAAAATATTTAAAGTCAAATTTGCCATTCTGCAATCAAAAGCTAAGAGACATAGAAGTTTTGAAGGTAAAAGAACCAAAGAAAGAGTCAACTCAACTTTCAGTCACTGAAGGACTTTCGGAAATAACCAGAATTTCAAGTGTTTTGCATCTTTCTGAGGAACAAATTGATAGAGTAAGAGAAAAGTGGAAACTTTTAAATTGCGATAAGCGAACTCTAGATGAACTCTTGAAATTTTCTGAGGAAGGGCATATTCCAGTGCGGATTGATCATTACTGGCATAATATATTTAGTATTAGACTAGCGGAAAAGAAAAATACTCAAATCTTGCTAAACTCATCAAGTCAGTTTTAGTTTTACCTCATGGTAATGCTGCTGCAGAAAGGGGATTTTCGGTTAACACTGCTCTGTTGAGGAAGGACAAGGCTAACTTAAGACTCTACTATAACATCATTAAGAATAGTTAAAGGGGCCATTAAACACTATGGATGTGTAAGTAAAGTTCCCATAACAAGAAATTTGTTAAATAGTGTTCGTGATTCACATACATTTTATAAAGAGTGTTGATAAGCTGAAGGAAGAAGAATAAAAAAGGTAAATGAAAGGAAGCAGAAAGAGAAGGAAAAGGAGCTAGAGAAAAAAAGAAAAGCTGAGTTTGATGACAAAATAAAAGAAAATGATGCAGAAATAAATAGACTTAAAAAAGATAAAGAAGCCTCCCTAACAGCAATTTGAGAGTGAACAGAAAGGATGAGAAAAGCTGTAGAAAAACAAAATACTGTTGAAATAGCAGTTGCCTCTAACTTGATCATACAAGGTTCAGCTGAAATAAAGAAAACAAAGTAAATTAGTTGTGGTGGAAGCAGAAAAAGATAGGCTTATCAGGAAAAGGTTAAAACAATAATGTGAAAAAAGTAATTCAGTGAACAATTGTACATAGTTCTTGGTTTTCAATTACCTTTTTAGGATATTATAATTTAATGTGAAACCTGAAAACTTTACTGTGAAAATTGTGAATTGCTTCTGGTTCAACAGCATATTAATGTTCAAAGTGAAACATGAATGTGGTAAATATACTTGAATATGATACTAACATGTGAAAAGATAAGAACTGAACATTAGAAGTAAATCATACTTAAACTTTAGACATTAGACGTTACGCAAAAAATTTGGGTGTGAACTTCGACCATATATACTAATGGACTGCGCATTGACAATAGCTGCATCAAAGCCGCCATAGCTCCAACATTGGGCACGTCATCATCAGACTCTAAATTTCATGTAAAAATGCTGTTATGATCACTAATTTACGCTGCAGAACTTCAGTGTATTATGTGAATGTGCCTTATATATAATGAAAAAACTCTTCAGGTAAATTTACTTATGAGATATATACATGCATGATCGGGTTGTTTACAATTTCTGATTTATAATGTGAACATTTGCGAAGAATTTGGAGCATGCATTCCATTTTTTTCTTAAGTTACTATATTTTTATACCAATAGCTGCAAGTTTTCTGGTTAAGTAATTGAACTTTATTGACTTAAATATTTAATTCGTTTTTTACTCGTGAAAAATCATAGAACTTCCTTTACTATATCGCTCAGAGCAACTATAAGCACAGCAGGTGTAACCCATCTTTTTGACTGATGTCATGTGATTTTATGTTGGAGCCAGAAATTTTGATGCCATGCATAGTCTATCAGTATATATGGTTGAAGGGTGTGAAGCAAACTCTTTACAATGTATACAAAGTTGTTTTTATTAGATGTATACAAAGATGCATCTAGTTTTTATTAAAATGCACTCCTAAAATTTTTATAAAAATTCCTACCTAAAATTTTCCAGAAGTATGCTATGATCCTTGTAATTGTAGGATTCTGATTTTTTTTAACATAATACTACTAGTCTTATATTCCTAGAGTCCAGTTTTTAGCTTCATAGTTATGTTCATTATTCTTTTACATATCCTAAAAGGTGATTAAATGAACCAAGGAAGGAAAAACAGAGGCAACAGCTCAGAGCTGTGATAAAATATCTGCATAAAAAAGGGTATGAGATAAGTAGCTGTGATAAATATCTTTATGGATGTCTCTTGAAACAGTATAATGAAGTGTCATTCAAACATGGGAGAATGTGTGTGGAATATGGCACTTGCTCAAGCAGACTGAGGCCATCACTTAAGAAAATATGGACAAGGTGCACAAAACAGTATTGCAAGATACACATTTAATGATCAGGTAAATTAGTGAGACATTACATATGACATGAACAACAGTTGATTGCATTCTGGCAGAACATTTTTCAATGATAATGCTTGTCCTTTGGGTCCCTAGACTCCTGACAGCTGAACAACAGCCGATCGAATAAAACACATCACGAGAATCTTGCACAGTTTGATACATGCATATCGCAAAGCTGTTCTCCAAGATTCAGAGGTTAGCTCCAAAAAGAAATACAAACCACCAGATATTTTTACTTACTGTTGTCGTATCAAACTTCTCCATTTAGAGCGATTTTGACATAAAACTCGGGCTTCACTGATATCCATTACACGCTGTACACAAGATCTTTTATACTTCATACTCATAATCTTTTTCTCATGCAGACACTTTTGAATCTGATCCACCCATGTCTTCCTTGGCCTTCCTCTGTTTTTCCTTCCTGCCACTTGGGCTAAAAAGATTTTCATCTCATCACTCATTCTTTCAACATGGCCAAGCCACCGAAGCATATTAGTCTCCACCTTGCTAACAACATTTTGCTTCACATCACACAACTGCAACACATCTTCATTCCTCTCACAATCAGACCGTGTCTTGACACAAGCCCCCATAAGTAACGCATTTCTCCAGCACACAAACAACTTCTATATTTCTTCTGTAGTACCCAGGTTTCACTATCATACATCAGAGTAGGAACAATTACTTTCATACACAGCCATGCGGGACTCTCTAGCTCACCCATCATTCCTGTGAAAACCTCCCAGAGCTGCTATGACTTTCAATGAAGAATTCACTTGCCTACTAATTTCACCATCCAATTTGTTTTCTCTGTCAAACATGCTTCCTAAATACACAAACTCACCTGGTCAATCACTGTGCCATTTATACTTACATTGCATTCAGTGCTACCAGTTCCTCTCTCAAAGACCATAACTTTGGTTTTTCCCTTATTTATACTCAGTTTGAATTTCATGCAAACTTCGTACATCCGGGACAACATACTTTGCAACTCACTTTTGCTCTCTGCCAACAGGACAGTGTCATCAGCATACAGCAATCTGCACACATGGATATCACCAAGACATAAACCACTATTATCTATTTTGGCATCACACATGCACACATCCATAAATATATTAAGCAGCCATGTGACATTACACAACCCGTCTCCTGCACCAATAGAAAACCATTTTGAAAAAACGCCATTCACTCGTACATAAACTCTACTACCAACAGACATATGGCTTTTACACTATTAAGTAGATTCCCAGTAACACCATATTCATTCAATACCTTCCACAAAAGTGTCTTATTTATTCGGTCATAAGCTTTCTCTAAATCTTATGAAGGCAGTAAAAACTTTCTTACCAACAGCCAGATACTTTTCAATTATGCGTAATGCAAAAATTTGGTTTTACCAGATTAGTGGCCTTTACCAGATTACTGCCAATCCAAAATAATTTCTGCCACAGTTCATAACAGTGGATGAAATGTGGGGATGTCACTATATTCAATAGTCTAAACAATGGAAGCGTGGAGGTGCACCTACTGCAAAGAAAGTGAAGTCTGCCACTTCTCCTGAAAAGGTGGTGAAAACTACTTTCGGGGGGGGATGCAAAGTGGGTAGTGATGATGGATTACCTTGCAAAGGACTAAACCATCACTAGAGCATACTATACTAACATACTGAGAAACTTCAAGGACAGTTGAAGGATAAATGCCAAGGAAAGATGTCCAAAGGGGTATTGTCTTAACAGGAAACAGTTGCCATGGCTGCCATCCATAAATGTATGTTTGAACTGCTATCATAACTTTGCATAGATGCTGGAAGAAAGTATTTTGAAGGAGAATAAGTTTTGTTGTTCAGGTTTGCAAATATATTTTTCTTGGCGGGACGCACACACGAGCACGTCCTGGTGAGCATTGGAGAAAGTGACTACTCAATCAGTGCACCCTTTGGTCAGCTTAGTCCTTGGTCATAAATTAGTTTCTTCATTTTCTAAGTCTATCATCCACTGTTATATATAAACGGAAACACTACCAGATTTTTACTTTCATAACTAACCCAAAACTGAAATAATAATGAAGCTTGTTCCACAGGGAGTGCCAAAGTCAGCTAAACCTCATGGAGAGCGATTATATAATTAAAAAACATACTGAAAGAAATACAAATAAACATCAAAATTGTAGCAAGAAAAAACAAAAAAAACAGGTTGCCTTATTCAAAGGAGCATCAACCTGTGGGGAGTGACTTTTCTGGCACCAGTGAACGACAGGAAAAATCCAAATGCCGGCTCGTTATGCTCCCAAAGCCTCGGCTTGGTGGGTTTTCTGATTTAACTGTGACCAATACCATTTTGTTTCAGTATATATTTATACGTAGTGGTTGAGGTCTTGTGTTCTTTCTTGCACTCCATGATGCTTGTGAATGGTAAGTTCTTTCAGTTAATTCCACTTAGTAGTTCTAATTCTGACTATTATATAGCTCTAATTATTGTACTATTCTCTTTTACGTGCGATATTTCAAAGTAACTTGTACAAAAAACTAGCGGATAATGCTTACCTTGGCATTCCTTTCTAGCGACGGGAACATTTCACGCACGTGTTTTCCGGTCCTTTGTTGATGTTATTGTCCTAAAGTCCGTTGTATGCGATGACTGGCTTTACTTCTCACACTTTTCGCTGGGTATACTCATTGGATCTTTGCCTTAGGATTCAAACATCAATTTTTACCGTTCTTTATACTCGAAATTTTCGCCCATACTCTGGGCATCTTCAGGAGCGTGGCGACTTTACCACCGATGTTCGTGGTTAACTTCGCGCTAATGGAGTCCGATACTCCTTGTTGCCATTCGTCGGAAAAACTTTCCTGGATATATTTCGTTATCAAGCCCGGCTGGCGCCATCTATGTTTCGTTAAGAATTTTTTTTTTTTTTCCCCCGTATTTTTTTTTTTTTATTATTATTATTTTTTTAATTTTCTTCTCCTATCCTGGTTTTCTTGTCTTTTTTTGCCTGTTTTTCTTTTGTTGTTTTTCTTGTCTTATTAGTTCTTTCCACAGGCCCGATAATGTGCTGGGGTTGTTCTGGTTACATACCCTTGCTTTATTTTTGTAGATTAATATTGCTTCTTCCCTCCTCATTTGCCTTTCCGATTTTTTATTCTTTTTTAGCATTTTAATTTAATCGAACTTTGGGAATGTCCGGTTTTCCAAGCAGAATTGCACTAAAGCAGTTTTGGCTTCTTTTTTTTGCCAGTTAGATATGTGTTGTTTTAGTCTTTTTTTTTAATCTGTTTTTCGTACTTCCAATGTACGATATTGGGGGTATGTGTGCTATTGGAATTTCGTAGGTTCCTGATTCTTCTAGCTTTTTTCCTCTGTTTTTTGTTGACAGTCATACTTTTCACAGTGTGCACTGAGCTTCCTAGTTGTAAGTCATATTTTGCACAGTGCCTATTGATTTCTTTACTCACTCCTTCCAGGTATGGGAAAGCTCCAATGTATTTCAATTTTTTATTTCTTATCTTCCTTTGGTTGTGCACTTCTTGGCCTTCTTTACTCTGAGTCATATGCTTTTTACTCTCATGTATCCATTTATTAATTAGCTTGCTCGGGTACCCATACTCTTGTGATATTTTTCGAGATAAACTCTAGCTCTTGATTTTTTAGCCTGTTGTTAGATGTGTGTGTGTACGCTCGCCGTATCAAGTTTACTATGCTGTTTTTTTTATGTATCACTGGATGGTGCGACGAGTATGGTATCAGTACAGGTATGTAAGTTGCTTTTCTGAACACAGAGTATTCAAAACTGTTTTTGTTTTTCTTTAGTTGAATGTCCAGGAAGGATAGGCAATTATCCTCTTCAAACTCAATAGTTAGCTCTATGGTGTTACAGATTTTGCTAAACTGCTGTACTAGATCTTGTAGCTCGGCTTTGTTAAGTTTAGACATTATAATAATGTCGTCTACATATCGAGCATAAAGTATTGGTTTTTCAGGTAAATTTTGAATAATTTCTTTTTCGAGGTATGCCATAATCACTTCTGCGTATAATGCCGATAATGGGGATCCCATAGGGCCACCTTGCGTTTGTTTAAATATATTTCCTTCAAAATGGAAGATGTTGTTTTCCTTGATGAAATATAAGGTATTCTTTAGCTCTTTCAGTTGTGACAAGTTTAGTTCTTTGTTGATGCTTAGTTGTTGCATAATTAATTCGATGGCTAGCTCGACAGGAGTGTTTGGGTATAACGCCTTAACATCCATGGAGGCCATAGTTATTTGCTCTAGGTCTTGATTAATTAATTTGATTTTTTCTATGAACTCATAGCTATTATTTAATGTATATTGATTCCTCATGAATATTGGGGATAGATAGTTGTATATCTTTTTTTCTAGGTTGATGAGTGGTGAGTTTTTTTCCGATAGAATCAGTCTTAAAGGTGTGTTTTCTTTATGAGTTTTAATTTTCGAGAATATTTTTGGCATCCCTGCTCCCATTGGAGGGTTTGCATTTTTTATTTCTGTTGGTAACGTGCTGTGGTTCCTTATATTAGCCAGGAAGGTAAGTTGTTTGTCGGTGGGATCTTTGTTGATGCTATCGCACTGTAGCTCTGAGATGGCCGTCCGCATTTTATCATTATATTCCAAAGTGTCCATAAAAACAATTTGCCCTGTTTTGTCCGCTTCGCAGGAATTTGATCGTGGGGTCTTTGCAAAGATTTACTAGTTGTTTTCTGTCGTACTTTAATTTATTAATCTTACAGTTTTTTGTGCTTAGCGTTATACTCTTTAAGCATGATTCTGAATAGCTTAAACCTTAGCTCGGTAGCATGTTCTGGATGCACTCGCTGCACAATATCTTCTTAGATAGGAATGTACTCTTCTGTTCTTGGGGTTTTAGGTGGAAATGCGTATTTTTTCCCACGTTGTAGCACTGCCTTTTCACTAAAAGTTAGCGCTCTCGATGATTGATTCACAAACACTGGGTATTCTGTACTTTCATCACCCCTCATTTTGATTCCATCTAAAAGGGTATTAAATTTCTTGGCAGTTGAGCTTTCTGCCGCCTTTTGTTGGCTTTCAACTATTTCATTAATTTCAGTGAGAACATCGTCTATAATAAGGGTTTTCCATGTCCCGTTAAAATTCATATATTCAGTATTCAGTATCTGGTTCCACATATTATAGCACTGAATGTGGTTTTGGTATAGTTGTTTTCTTTTATAAATGATTTCTGCACTTAGTCTTTTCTCTTGACACGTCAGTAGCAGCCTTTTGTCTTTTCCATGCATAGGTTTGTTGGAAATTCGTAAGTATTTTGGTATAATATTAAAGTCTCTACAGTTCGTTAAGAACTTTATTTGGATATCTTCTTTTACCAGTTTAATTTTCTTCTTTTTAAACTTTTTTATGATGTTTAGTTCTTTAGGCGTCAGCAGGCTTCTATACTTCATTATCCGTTCACGTATCGTTGTTCCGCCCGTGGCGATTCTAATGCATGTATAACGAATCAATTCCACTTAGTAGTTCTAATTCTGACTATTATATAGCTCTAATTATTGTACTATTCTCTTTTTTACGTGCGATATTTCAAAGTAACTTGTACAAAAAACTAGCGGATAATGCTTACCTTGGCATTCCTTTCTAGCGACGGGAACATTTCACGCACGTGTTTTCCGGTCCTTTGTTGATGTTATTGTCCTAAAGTCCGTTGTATGCGATGACTGGCTTTACTTCTCACACTTTTCGCTGGGTATACTCATTGGATCTTTGCCTTAGGATTCAAACATCAATTTTTACCGTTCTTTATACTCGGGGTAAATTTTCGCCCATACTCTGGGCATCTTCAGGAGCGTGGCGACTTTACCACCGATGTTCGTGGTTAACTTCGCGCTAATGGAGTCCGATACTCCTTGTTGCCATTCGTCGGAAAAACTTTCCTGGATATATTTCGTTATCAAGCCCGGCTGGCGCCATCTATGTTTCGTTAAGAATTTTTTTTTTTTCCCCCGTATTTTTTTTTATTATTATTTTTTTTTTAATTTTCTTCTCCTATCCTGGTTTTCTTGTCTTTTTTTGCCTGTTTTTCTTTTGTTTTTCTTGTCTTATTAGTTCTTTCCACAGGCCCGATAATGTGCTGGGGTCGTTCTGGTTACATACCCTTGCTTTATTTTTGTAGATTAATATTGCTTCTTCCCTCCTCATTTGCCTTTCCGATTTTTTTATTCTTTTTTAGCATTTTAATTTAATCGAACTTTGGGAATGTCCGGTTTTCCAAGCAGAATTGCACTAAAGCAGTTTTGGCTTCTTTTTTTTGCCAGTTAGATATGTGTTGTTTTAGTCTTTTTTTTTAATCTGTTTTTCGTACTTCCAATGTACGATATTGGGGGTATGTGTGCTATTGGAATTTCGTAGGTTCCTGATTCTTCTAGCTTTTTTTCCTCTGTTTTTTTGTTGACAGTCATACTTTTCACAGTGTGCACTGAGCTTCCTAGTTGTAAGTCATATTTCGCACAGTGCCTATTGATTTCTTTACTCACTCCTTCCAGGTATGGGAAAGCTCCAATGTATTTCAATTTTTTATTTCTTGTCTTCCTTTGGTTGTGTTGTGCACTTCTTGGCCTTCTTTACTCTGAGTCATATGCTTTTTACTCTCATGTATCCATTTATTAATTAGCTTGCTCAGGTACCCATACTCTTGTGATATTTTCGAGATAAAAAATCAGGAGCTAGAGTTTATCTCGAAAATATCACAAGAGTATGGGTACCCGAGCAAGCTGATTAATAAATGGATACATGAGAGTAAAAAGCATATGACTCAGAGTAAAAGAAGGCCAAGAAGTGCACAACCAAAGGAAGATAAGAAATAAAAAAATTGAAATACATTGGAGCTTTCCCATACCTGGAAGGAGTGAGTAAAGAAATCAATAGGCACTGTGCAAAATATGACTTACAACTAGGAAGCTCAGTGCACACTGTGAAAAGTATGACTGTCAACAAAAAAACAGAGGAAAAAAAGCTAGAAGAATCAGGAACCTACGAAATTCAATAGCACACATACCCCCAATATCGTACATTGGAAGTACGAAAAACAGATTAAAAAAAGACTAAAACAACACATATCTAACTGGCAAAAAAGAAGCCAAAACTGCTTTAGTGCAATTCTGCTTGGAAAACCGGACATTCCCAAAGTTCGATTAAATTAAAATGCTAAAAAAGAATAAAAAATCGGAAAGGCAAATGAGGAGGGAAGAAGCAATATTAATCTACAAAAATAAAGCAAGGGTATGTAACCAGAACGACCCCAGCACATTATCGGGCCTGTGGTAAGAACTAATAAGACAAGAAAAACAACAACAAAAGAAAAACAGGCAAAAAAAGACAAGAAAACCAGGATAGAAGAAAATTAAAAAAAAAATTAAATTAAAAAAAAAATACGGGAAAAAAAAATTCTTAACGAAACATAGATGGCGCCAGCCGGGCTTCGATAACGAAATATATCCAGGAAAGTTTTCCGACGAATGGCAACAAGGAGTATCGGACTCCATTAGCGCGAAGTTAACCACGAACATCGGTGGTAAAGTCGCCACGCTCCTGAAGATGCCCAGAGTATGGGCGAAAATTTCGAGTATAAAGAACGGTAAAAATTGATGTTTGAATCCTAAGGCAAAGATCAATGAGTATACCCAGCGAAAAGTGTGAGAAGTAAAGCCAGTCATCGCATACAACGGACTTTAGGACAATAACATCAACAAAGGACCGGAAAACACGTGCGTGAAATGTTCCCGTCGCTAGAAAGGAATGCCAAGGTAAGCATTATCCGCTAGTTCTTTGTACAAGTTCTTTCAGTTATTATTTTTCCTTTTTTTCTGAAGTTTGGCAATTTGGTTCTGTGGCTTCAGGAGCATAACCAACTGGCATTTGTTTTTTCGTGTCTTCCGCTGGTGCCAGAAAAGCCACTCCCACAGGTTGATGCTCCCTTTAAAAAGGCAACCTGTTTTTTGTTTTTTTTTTGTGCTACAATTTTGGTGTGTGCGTGTGTGTGTATAAATTGCTGAATGCTTTTACAAGAAATGTAGATTTATCGACTGATGGAGAAAAGCTGGAGATAACAGATGCATACGTTTATCTTGGACAGCAGATATCAAGTGACGGTCACATTGATGAAGTAATTAATCGGCATATAAAACTTGCCTGGAGAGCTTTTAGAAGAAACAGTATAATTTTCAAGAGCAATATGCCATTATGTCTTAAAAGAAAAGTGCTTGATCAATGCATCCTCCAGTGCTTACGTATGGTGCAGAGACGTGGACCTTAACTAAAAGAGACATACAAAGGCTGCAGACAACTCAAAGAAGCATGGAGATGTGCATGCTTGGTGTAACCAGGAGGGACAAGAAGAGGAACTCTTGGATCAGAAAAATGACAAGAGTGGAAAACATCATGATCAGAGTAAAATCCCTGAAATGGCAATGGGCTTGGACATATTGCCAGAAGAGCAGACCATCAATGGACAGTCAAAATTTTAGATTGGATTCCAAGGGACAGGAAAAGACCCAGAAGAAGACCACATGGGAGATTGTTGGATGGAATTCGAAAGTATGCGGGAGTAACATGGAGACTGGCACAAGACAGACCATTGTGGAAGAGGCTTGGAGAGACCACCTTCCAGCAGTGGATTCATAATGGTTGACAATGATGATATAATTGCTGGCCTTGGAAAATGACAATTTAGTCCCTTTCAAAGTACTCTCCTTGGGACTCCACACACTTATCCCAGCATCCCTTCCACTTTTCAAAACAGTCTGCAAAATCCTCTTTCAGGATTGCCATCAGCTGCTTCGTTGTGTTCCTCTTACCCTCGTCCATGGTCTAAAATCTCCTCCCTTTCAACTGCGATTTTAGCTTTGGAAAAATCCAGAAGTCACAGGGATCCAAAACTCAACTATAGGGGTGGCTGACAGACCTGGGTGATGCAATGTCTTGTCCAAAAAACCTGCATGAGACTTGAAGAATGGGCAGGCTCATTATGCTGATGAAGCTGCCAGTTAGCACTTGTCCACAACTGTGGCCATTTTCTTCTTACTGCATCCCTCACCGGCAAAGAACTTTGATGTAGTACTTCTTATTTATTGTCTAGCCTTGAGGAGCATACTCATAATGAACAACACTTTAATAATAATAATAATCATCATAATAATAATAATAAAAACCCAGCTAGCATGGACTTTACTTTGCTGCTCCTTCTTCAGACATATAGGCTCGGGTAGTGTCCATTCAGAAGACTGGGCTTTTGTTTCCGGTTCATGGCTGTTCACCCATGACTCATTTCCAGTCATGGCCTTTTTGAGTACATCTGGTTCATTGTTAGCAGTTTCAAGAAAGTCCTGTGCAACTTCAGCACAAAATTCCTTCTCTTTTGACAGGAGTCGTGACACGAATTTTGCAGGCACACATTTCATGCCAAGATCCTCTGTCAAAATCTCTGAAAGAATAGTCTGTGGAAATCTCCAGGTCTCCTAATTCTTGCACTGTCAGTCGCCGATTTTCGTTTATTGCAGCCCGCACGCTTCCAACATTTTTGGATGTTCTGCTTGTTGCAGGCCTTCCAGAATGTGGATTGCGGTCCTCAAATCCTAGGCCATCATTGAAGCATTAATACCACAATTTTATCTGGGCTTCACTCATTTAATCATCCCCCAAAAAGGCAGCCTTTAATCGTTCGAATAGTTTCCGTATACAAATGCCCACGTTTGAAGCATAACTTGATGCAGATTCGCTGATCAACTTGCTCGGTCATTGTGAATGCGACTGTCCCACAGTACACAAGCTCACTCAATGGCATCTCACTGCTGACTGAGTATCCCCATGGGAGAGTGAGTGTTCACACGTGCGCAGTAAGGTTCTTCTGGCTTGCTGCCAAGTTACATCAAAGCCACGCGACCAGTTCTCAAGATATTCAAAATGGCTGGATACTTTCCTGACAGACCTTGTATTCCTCAACAGGAGTACCATCAAGCATTCTGGAACTGGTTTAGACATCTTCAGCATTTGCATAGATGCTGGAAGAAAGTACACTGCTGGACCATTGCTAAGGACGGATGACAATAGCAACGATAGCAACCATAAAATGGAAGACAGGAAAATGTGGAAATTAGCATAAGTGCGGGATACAATAAGACGTGTTGTGCGTATGCAAATTTTGGATTGCCGAACTTGTTCGTGACGTCATAGCACTGATAAGAGATATAAAGAATTTGACGCGTATTGACCGTTGTTGTTCAAACGCAAAGTTGAAAGGGAAAGAATCAATTGACGAACTTGCAATTTTCAGTATGTCTTCCCGACATCACCTAGATGATTCTACGCGTGGCCGTATTATTGGCAAGGTTGAAGAAGGGCGAAAAATAACAGATGTTGCCAGGGAGTTCGACGTCAGCCACAGTGTTGTTTCAAGGCTTTGGAAATCATTTCAAACAAATGGAGAGTGTAGCAAACGTCACGGGGGAGGTCGTGTTCGCAGTACAACACCTGCAGAAGATCGGTACATAGTGCTATCAACAAACAGACACCGGCGCAGCACAGCTAGTGAGGTAGCAAATCAGTTTATGGCTGCTATTGGCAAGCGGATCTCCCGAGAAACTGTCGCCAGACGTTTGCATGAAGGAGGACTATACGCCCGCCGTCCTGTTGTGTGCATCCCATTGTCCAGAAGTCACTGTACCGTCCGTTTGCAATGGTGCCATCAACATCACAATTGGACTGATAACGACTGGTCTGATGTCCTCTTCTCAGATGAGAGTAGATACAGTCTATTGTCTGATTGTCGACGACAACTGATCTGGCATGATAGTGGTACTGCATATTGTCCAGAAAAGATATAGGAAAGGGACCGATATCCGACATGTAGTGTCATGGTATGGGCTGGCATCATGATCAATGGCCGTACGTCCCTCTATGTGCTTCCAACTGGGACTATGACTGGCCAACGATGCATTAATGATGTTCTGCTACCTCATGTTCGCATGTTCCGTGGTGCTGTCGATGATAGATTCATTTTCATGGACAACAACGCTACATGTCATCGAACAGTCGCTGTCCAGGAGTGCCTTGAGAGTGAGGATATTCAACGCCTCGTTTGGCCAGCACGTTCTCCAGATCTGAATCCCATTGAAAATGTGTGGGATGCTTTGTGGAGGAGTCTTGCTGGTCGCCAATGCCCTCCAATAAACAAGGACACCCTCATCCGTGCACTGACAGAGGAATGGGATAAATTACCCCAACAGCTGCTTGATAATGTTGTGCAAAGCATGACACGACGTGTGGAATCTTGCATCGCCCTCCATGGTGGCCATATCCCGTATTGACATCTTACGCCGGAACGCCTGCGGACGGTAATTGCATTTTTTTCACGTTTACGTATTCTGCACAAAATGGCCTGTTTGTCCCTTGAACACGTTCCAAAGCCTTCTGGATTTCAGAGCACAATAAATTGTCTTTCTTGTAATGTCCTGGCATTCTGATATTATTTTATTTCACTTGGCATCCAACCACACTTACTTTTTATGCACTATATAGCCGTTTATGATCTGTCCTTAGCAATTGTCCAGCAGTGTACTTTGAAGGAAAGTAAAAGTTGAGGTAATTGCAATGCTTTTTGTTATGCAGTTGCTTGTTGAGAACTTTTCGAAGACTCTTCGTAACAGCTGCACAATGGATGAACAAAAGATAAAGCTGCATATGTCTATGGCAGCATATATATATATATTTTCATTTCCCCCTCTTGTATAGTTATTTGCTATGCAGTTTTTTACTTGCATAGCAGTTTACCATTTTTGTGTAGCACTTTCTAAGAAATAAGTTTTCACGAGGTAATGCACAAGCTATCTTTAAAAATCAGAGTTTCAGGACTTGTCTTACAACTTTCAGTTGTAGAATTAGATCTAAAACGCATAGATTTTTTAGAAATTAACCAAACCTTCAAATAGATATAATTAGTTTCAATCAGGGAATAATAATCAAGTTACAATGGAAATATATTTGAAATATTTAAAAAAAGTACCTTAAAAAAATCAATCAATCACAAAGTGGGTCAGCATGCACATTTTTAGTAGTTTTCTGCTTCTTTAATGGGCATGAGCCATATTTAGGGTGTCCACATTCTGGAAAGTCAGGGAAATGCCTGAAATGTTGGTAAAAGTCAGGGAAAATCAGTGATTTAAAAAAAAGTCAGGGAAATTTCGATCACAGTTAGACTAAAACTAGTTTTAACCCTGCATCGGGGAGTGACGCCCTCATCGTCCAACACACTTGCACTTGGTGTTGCAGACAGTCACTAACTTCCCCTTCCTACTAATGTAACCTTGTATTTCCTACCTATTATTGTAAGTTGTGTTACATTTCTTGTTAACATATTTCTTTTTGTTTTAGGTCAAAGGAGTAGAAGAAAATTTGTGATATAAGTTATACCTTGTTAAAAGGCAATTAAGACTGCAGCAATGTCAAAGCGTTGTGTGTTTAATGAACAATGGTTGGACAAACAATTAAATCCTGAGTTATCTGGTTGGATAGCTGCTGTGAATGGTACAATGAATTAGCATTTTGTAAAGTGTGCTCTAAAACTTTCAAGCTTAGCAACATGGAGCGTCAGGCAGTCTTTAGCCACAGAAATGGCCCTAATCATTTGAAAAACATCTGTGCTAAAATGTCTCGGCCCAGTCTTGCTTCTTTCACTTCCTCTGTAAAAAAGAACTCTCTTTGTAATAACGAACTCTTGCCATCAACAAGCTCAGGAAATGTGGAATCAATACTTCTAGAAAATATTGTCTAATGACTCAAGTACTTATGTTGTGAAAGATGATGTGAAGCGCAGTGACCTTAATGCTTATGTAGTGAAAGATGATGTAACAAAGTTGGAAATAATATGGGCCATGGAAGTGTTGTTCAAGCGAATGTCTCTGAACTCTTGTACACAGATTAACAAAACATTTCAGTTAATGTTTCCTGACAGTGTGATAGCTTCAAAATTTACTTTAGGCAAAAGCAAAGCTTCTTATGTGATAAACCATAGATTGGCACCACATTTCAAAGAGTGTTTAATGGACGATCTGAAGCAGTGCACTGACTTTGTAATTTGTTTTGATGAATCACTAAACAAAATTGCTCAGCGTGGGCAAATGGATCAGTTTGTTCGTTATTGGGACGTCAATCTGCAAAAAGTTTCCACTAGATACTTAAGTAGTGTGTTTTTAGGACGGGCAACAGCTAATGACCTTTTAGAGAAATTCATTAAAGGTGCACCTCTTCCCTTTGATAACATGCTACAAGTGTCAATGGATGGACCTAATGTTAATTTCAGCTTTCTTCAAAAGCTGAAAGATAAACTTAGAACTGAAAATCCAGATGGTAAATTATTAGTTGACATTAGAGTATGTGGTCTTCACGTGGTCAATAGAGCTATGAAAACTGGACTTGAAGCAGTGAAATGGGATATACATCACTTTCTGCATAACTTATACTACCTTTTAAAAGATAGTCCTGCTCGCCGTGCAAATTATACTATCTTTACTGGATGTAAAGATTTCTCTTTGAAATTTTGCACTGTAAGGTGGTTAATTTGATGGCATGAAGCTTGAATGAAGCCTGACAAATTAAGTGAAGCTGATAGTGTCTCAAAACTGTTAACTTTAAATGTATCAAAAAGTGAAAATCTTCTCTCAATTGATAAAGTTGATATTGGATTTAGTACTAAAAAGCTATTAAAAGAAGTGAAGTGCTCAGAAAGGGAGAAATTAGAGTTAAGGCATGAATTTAGGAAACTTGTGACCAGTATGATTGAAAAACTTCATGAGAAAAGCCCACTAAAATGTAAGTTTGTCCTTGAGGTAACTTGTTTGGACCCAAATATTATAGTGCAGCAGCAGAGTCTAGGCAAGAAGAGAATGGAAATTGTGCTCGAAGTTTTACTTAGTGCAAACAGGATTTCAGATAACTGTGCTGAAAAAGCTAATAAACAGTACACTTCATTGTGTGTAGAAGCTCAATCTGCTTTAAAGTCTCAGTTTGATGAATTTTTAGACAGTCATGGTGATTCCATTGGATTAGACAAATTTTACAGTGCTCTACTTGACAACCAGAAAAAAATTCGGTGAACTTTGGGATGTAATAAAAATTTGTCTCATTATGTCTCGTGGAAATGCTTCAGAAGTGGAAGGTGGATTTTCTGTCAATAAATCTCTTGTGGGAAATCTCCTGGAAGAATCCCTGATTTGTCAGAGAACAGTTTTTGATTCCATTAAAAATGTGGAAGGAGTAGAACACATTGCCATCAATAGAAGGCTTCTTCTTTCTGTAAGAGCCTCCAGACAAAGATATCGGGATTATCTTGAGAAAAGGTGTTCTTCAAAACAGAAGGAAAAAATGAAAAATTGATCATGAAATAAAGGAATTGAAGGTAAAAAGACAGAGTATGGAAGGAACTAGAGTTGAAAGAAGCAGCATTTGCAGGCGGAGATTTCAGATTGGGAAAAGAAGAAAAGTGGTGTGTAATATAAAAACAGTGACTGTGTTCCTACTGTAATATTTTTATAGTAACTGTTCTGAATATTGTGTATGGATTTGTTTGTTTCTTCAATAGATGCAAAACAATGAAAAAAAGAGTAATCTTAAAATTAAAAAGGTGTGAGTTGGACAGCTATGGGGAAAGTGGAGGCCGATATTTAACAAACTAATCTGTTATTTGGGAAACTTTATACGTCAAACGGAAACACTTTTAAATATAAGTTTCTCAATTATCCAATTCAATTTTATTTATTATCATGACACATATATTTAAAAACTCAAATAAACCTATTTGTGTAAGGTCAGGGATTTCTTATATATTTGGTCAAGGAAATCAGGTTTTGATAATTCTGTGGACACCTGCATATGGTAAATTTCTGGATGGTGTGACTTTTTGGAAAAGAATATTTCGGTAGCATTTACTGGCGAGAAGCTGTTCAACTCTTAAGCTTCTAGTGATATTCGCAGTAGTGTGTTAAGTGTTTTCATACAGTTTCAAAAGTCAGTTTCAATCCTTTTCATGGCATTAGACACTGAGCGTACTCTTAGTATGTTCAAAATATGGCACAGATTTTTAAAGTTTTCATTGTAATTTTTGCACACACATTTCCAAAGTTCATTTCCTGAAAGATGCCTCAGATTGGAGTGCCAAAATGTTTTGAAATAAGTCCAGTAATTACAGATATCTTCCTCTGTTATACTGTGTTGTTCTAATAGTACTTCGTAACGCCTGAACAAGTACTGAATTTCCTTCACTTCAAAAGAGGCAAGTCTGTTTTGGTCAGATCAGATGGATACACTTGATCTTTCAGAATCTTCATTGCCACTTTTATAACTTGTGATTTATGTAAATCAGCAAATCTGCTGAAGACTGTCATGTAAATGAGTTAGAACATCATTATAACTGTTTTTAAACACATGTATTCACTGTAGTTTTGGATGAAGAGTTTAGCGACCTTGAGCTGTTGGTCAACGCAGTTCCTTTGTAAGTTTGGCTTGCCTCTTCCCAAAATTCACCTGAAGTTTCATAATTAATGAGCCTACTGAGAGAGCATTAGGAAAATTACCAGTTTTCAAGTGTGGAATATAATCTTTGTTGAATGGCCAATGCATACATCATATCCACTTCACCTTAGAAGGCAAGTGACAGCTTGGAAAAATGATTCAAAACTTCATTAAAAAATAAATCCCATGCAATGAATTTTACAGACTTCAATTCTTTCATCAAACCTGTTAACTTAGCAGACTGAGCTGAGACTTTTCTGCATGTCCCTAGCTAGTGCACTATGTAATGCTGTAAGTTTGGATGAAGAGTTCCAGCGACCTTTATTTATGTGACATTCATCTCGCACCCTGTACTCGGGAAGTTGGCATCGGTGTTACATTATCTTCACTTAAGATAGAGGCAATTCACTAAACTTATATAGATGATTTGGACTTTTGCTGTAACATGTATGGATGTCACTTAGTGATGATACAAATATACAGTATCTGCAAGGTATGTTGACTGAACACAATTTTTAACACTTAGTTCCAAACGAAGCCAATGAACTGTGAGCAACCATGGACAAGTGGTCTTTAATTCAGCAGCAACCCCTTTTTGTGACCTAAATTTACAGATGTGCCATCAGCTATAAAATTCACAACTTTCTTTTCAATATCACCAATGCCAAAAAAGTCCAGAATTTATTTTATTGCACTAAAAATGCTACTGGCTTTTCCCCTTTTTAAATCTGTTATTTAAAAAAAAATTACTTTGCACTCACTGGCTTTTCCCCTTTTTAAATCTGTTATTTAAAAAAAATTACATTGCACTCACTGGCTTTTCCCTTTTTAAATCTGTTATTTTAAAAAAAATTACATTGCACTCACTGGCTTTTCCCCTTTTTTAAATCTGTTATTTTAAGGAAAATTACATTGCACTCACTGGCTTTTCCCCTTTTTTAAATCTGTTATTTTAAGGAAAATTACATTGCACTCACTGGCTTTTCCCCCTTTTTTAAATCTGTTATTTTAAGGAAAATTACATTGCACTCACTGGCTTTTCCCCTTTTTTAAGTGTTATTTTAAAAAAAATTACATTGCACTCACTGGCTTTTCCCCTTTTTTAAATCTGTTATTTTAAGGAAAATTACATTGCGCTCACTGGCTTTTCCCCTTTTTTAAATCTGTTATTTTAAGGAAAATTACATTGCACTCACTGGCTTTTCCCCTTTTTTAAATCTGTTATTTTAAGGAAAATTACATTGCACTCACTGGCTTTTCCCCTTTTTTAAATCTGTTATTTTAAAAAAAATTACTTTGCACTCACTGGCTTTTCCCCTTTTTAAATCTGTTATTTAAAAAAAAAATTACATTGCACTCACTGGCTTTTCCCCTTTTTAAATCTGTTATTTTAAAAAAAATTACATTGCACTCACTGGCTTTTCCCCTTTTTTAAATCTGTTATTTTAAAAAAAATTACATTGCACTCACTGGCTTTTCCCCTTTTTAAATCTGTTATTTTAAAGAAAATTACATTGCACTCACTGGCTTTTCCCCTTTTTTAAATCTGTTATTTTAAGGAAAATTACATTACACTCACTGGCTTTTCCCCTTTTTTAAATCTGTTATTTTAAGGAAAATTACATTGCACTCACTGGCTTTTCCCCTTTTTTAAGTCTGTTATTTTAAAAAAAATTACATTGCACTCACTGGCTTTTCCCCTTTTTTAAATCTGTTATTTTAAGGAAAATTACATTGCGCTCACTGGCTTTTCCCCTTTTTTAAATCTGTTATTTTAGGGAAAATTACATTGCACTCACTGGCTTTTCCCCTTTTTTAAATCTGTTATTTTAAGGAAAATTACATTGCATTCACTGGCTTTTCCCCTTTTTTAAATCTGTTATTTAAAAAAAAATTACTTTGCACTCACTGGCTTTTCCCCTTTTTAAATCTGTTATTTAAAAAAAAAATTACATTGCACTCACTGGCTTTTCCCCTTTTTAAATCTGTTATTTTAAAAAAAATTACATTGCACTCACTGGCTTTTCCCCTTTTTTAAATCTGTTATTTTAAAAAAAATTACATTGCACTCACTGGCTTTTCCCCTTTTTTAAATCTGTTATTTTAAAGAAAATTACATTGCACTCGCTGGCTTTTCCCCTTTTTAAATCTGTTATTTAAAAAAAATTACATTGCACTCACTGGCTTTTCCCCTTTTTTAAATCTGTTATTTTAAAAAAAATTACATTGCACTCACTGGCTTTTCCCCTTTTTTAAATCTGTTATTTTAAGGAAAATTACATTGCACTCACTGGCTTTTCCCCTTTTTTAAATCTGTTATTTTAAGGAAAATTACATTGCACTCACTGGCTTTTCCCCTTTTTAAGTCTGTTATTTTAAAAAAAATTACTTTGCACTCACTGGCTTTTCCCCCTTTTTTTAAATCTGTTATTTTAAGGAAAATTACATTGCACTCACTGGCTTTTCCCCTTTTTTAAATCTGTTATTTAAAAAAAAACAACATTGCACTCACTGGCTTTTCCCCTTTTTTAAATCTGTTATTTTAAGGAAAATTACATTGCACTCGCTGGCTTTTCCCCTTTTTTAAATCTGTTATTTTAAAGAAAATTACATTGCACTCGCTGGCTTTTCCCCTTTTTAAATCTGTTATTTAAAAAAAAATTACATTGCACTCACTGGCTTTTCCCTTTTTTAAATCTGTTATTTTAAGGAAAATTACATTGCACTCACTGGCTTTTCCCCTTTTTTTAAATCTGTTATTTTAAGGAAAATTACATTGCACTCACTGGCTTTTCCCCTTTTTTAAATCTGTTATTTTAAAAAAAATTACATTGCACTCACTGGCTTTTCCCCTTTTTTAAATCTGTTATTTTAAAAAAAATTACATTGCACTCACTGGCTTTTCCCCTTTTTTAAATCTGTTATTTTCAAAAACATTACATTGCACTTTACAACTGTTTTCCATTTAGGTAAAAAAATATATATATATATATTTCCTTTTCAATAATGCTGATTGATGTCAGTGGAACTATCACAACAAATAAGTAGTGTATTAATAAGTAATATTTTTAAAATCATTTCTTAAAATGTTTTCAATGTCTTTTCCAATGCATTCTATAAATTCCTCACACTTCAAGACTGCATTTGTAGGTATCTGCAAGATCTATTCCACGACATTATTCTAATTCTACTAATTTTGGAAATTTATTAAAGGCCAGCTTGAGCTAAGACAAATGCGATGTCAACTAATTTACTGATGTGCCTTCTTTGTTATATAATCACTTACTGAATTCATTTATCTACCAGTTGGGCTTTTCACAAAAAAATCTTGAATTGATTTATTCAGAGTTGAAGAAATATTCTTCTCATAATACGTGGAGAATAAGTCATGTTAATTAACACAGCGATCGGACATCGCTGAATTGGCTGTAACACACGGGAAGTAAACCACATCAGAAAACTTGAAAATTTCATCGCCGTGGAGCGGGAATCGAAACTGCATCTCCCGATTTCCGTTCGAGCGCGCTATCCGTTACACCACCCACGACGATGAATTCTCAAGTTTCTGTGTGTTAAGAGGATCGGAAAATTCTCCGACCGCGTTCAGATGCAGATTCTGCTGCCATCAATCGGCGATGTCCGATTGCTGTGTTAATTAACATGACGTATTATGAGAAGAATATTTCTTCAACTCTGAATACCTAAACAACTGGAGATTTTCTTAACAACACTAGATGGCAGCAGAATCTGCATCTGAACGCGGTCGGGGAATTTTCCGATCCTCTTAAAACACAGAAACTTGACAATTCGTCGTCGTGGGTGGTGTAACGGATAGCGCGCTCGAACGGAAATCGGGAGATGCGGGTTCGATTCCCGCTCCACGGCGATGAAATTTTCAAGTTTTCTGATGTGGTTTAATTCACGTGTGCAACAGTAATTACAGCCAATTCGGCGATGTCCGATTGCTGTGTTAATGAATTGATTTATGTTTGTGTTTTTCATTAATGGCATATTTTTCATGTCTGATTTTTTTCTTTAAGCTGGCACCACATATTCCATTAGTGAACGAAGAGTTGAAGTTTCGGAGTCCTTGAAGTGCTGATTTATGTTTTTGATACGCATCACAATATATTAACGTGTCAGTGCTGTTAACATTACACTTGCATTTCAGCCATGTATTGCAAGGATCAATTTCTCCTTTCTACTTTTTGAAAGTATTAAATCGTACAGTTGAATTTCCTGCCATTGCTACTGTTGTTTGTGGTAGGTAAAGAACTTGTAGTATGCAGATCTTCGATGGTGAAAACCTCTCAGCACGTGCACTAACTCATACTTCCTTTCGAAGGTATGGTGCAGGTTCAACTTGGCATCATCAGGAGGCGAACTCTCTGGGATGCAACTGTGCTCACCTGTTTGAGGGGAACTACTTAAAATCACGAAGAACATAGTTTTAAATCTCTTTTTTCCCCCTCCCTAATACTTGAACCAACAAAAAAAAAATTTTGAATTTAGTACTTTATCACCACAAGTTTATTTATTTCAGCAAAAAATCATTATTGCAGCTGCTTGTTAATGAAAAAATTGCTTTCCTAAGCGGAAAAATCAAATGGCGATTTTCTGTTATTTCAAGCTGCATGTCCGTACCCATAATTCTCAGCAAAAAATCTAAAAATACAGAAAATCCGTACTAGTTAGCATCTATGCAACAGCCAGTAAATTTGGTTATTGCACAAATGCTTTTTTGCTTCCCCCAATCCTTTTGTGTGTGTGTGGGGGGGTACTCATTTCTTATGCCAATTCGTATGTTAGGTGCAAGAAATAAGAAATATTCTTCTATAAAAAAATGTATTGTTTTGTAATGCAAAATCACGTTCTATCACACTTGACATGCAAACTGCAATGAAGTACTTGTGCAGAAATGGAAAAAGTCGCACTGATAGTGATGACTTTGTTGAGTGTATGTATCTGTATTTTGATAGTCACACTCCGATTTCCCATTGTGAAACAGTCCTGGTGTTTTGTGAAGTGGGGTAAACCCCTAAATTGTAATTGGTTGCATAGTAGAATTTGATCAACCAAATACATAAACATTGTTCTTTACACCATGTACATTTAATCTGATCAAGCAAAAAAATCTATGCAGTGTAGAATTGTTGTGAAAATGTTTTACTTGTGATTTGAAAATAGGAAAGAGCTAATTTACTGTGAATTTAATATATAGAAAAACTAAATTTCTCATTAATGAACTAAAGTGTAAGTTTTATGATCAAATATGAGAGGTTGAACTAATTTTGGTAAACAAAATGAGATGAGTTCAAGCTCTTTAATTAGTGCTCAAATAAATACTTATTACCGCGCCAAGCCCCCCGATTGAGGACTTGAGGGCATAAATTTTAATGATTTTCGTACGACCAGATGGCAACAATGATATTGGGTTTCCTAGTATAGGCGACCCAGTCTCATTGCTGGGACTTAAAAAGCGTTGTTTCATACGAGCTCGTACGAGGTTGTCTCAAGAACTCATATGCCGCAAACAAATTAAATTTAAAAGCTAACATTTCAGTATCGTGCTTGAATCGTGGTATCTTTGAAGAAAGAAAAACTATTACTTTAAAATTAAACCAGAACACAGGCACTCATACTCATTTGCAGAGCAGTGAGAAGAAAAACTCGTTTAAAGGAACATAAAATTTATTTTGTGTATATTTCTTAATTTATTTACAATTTAATGGTGGAACCACATTAGGTTATGATAAGACATCTCTACAAAAAAGTTATGGTTTAGTCTGAGAATTTTAGAACTAGAAACGTCCCTATCAATCCAACTAGAACAAGGTGAGCAATTATATTTAATTTCTAAACTTTCAATGAATACTCAGCATGCAAGGGATTGAAATATTTGGATGATGTCTTACCCTAAAAAACTTCTACTGTGCTGCACCAATCCGGCGGTTGAGGAAGACGCATGTCTTCTTGCGGCTGTGGTATCTGGCTGGTATCCTCTGTGGATAAAACACAGCCCTGGAGCTCTCGACGAATGCTGATGTTTACTGTTTTCCTTGAGTACGTAACATTGTTGAGTGCTTTGGATCCGACTTCTTCTTGACCCACTACAGCTAGGCATTTCTTGCCAACCGCAGACGTCGTACTTTGATCCTCCTACAGATGACAACGACAGTTCAACTACAACACTGCCACCCTGCTTGATTTCTCCAAGTTTTCCCCTTTTATTTTAGTTTCGCTTTTGCTTACAGCCATGCTGTGAGTAGTGTCTTTACATCATGAAGACTTCCCTTGCTCCTTCATTGGTTTCTGGTTTTCCCTTCATTCGTGAGTGGACTGCCATCCAGTGACTGCTGACCAGTGGCTACTTCGAGCAGATGTTCTCCTGGCCAGCTGACCATCTGCTGAACTAAGCCCTTTAAAAATTTATTTGGCCCTAACTGTCGCCCCGTTTTGGAGTTCTATTGTCGGACCATCCGAAAAAACCCTTTTTAAAATCTTTAAGCATGCTCAGAGGCACGTATGCCCGACTGAAATATGTTCTCCAACTCCGAGCCTGGGTGACATTTATTGCCTAGCCTTACCTTCTTATCAGATTTAAGATTCTTTCTTAGACTTCCGCCGTATAGTCACCACTGACCGATTGTTAGCTCGGGTTGCATTATGTAATTCACAGTGTTGTTGCTTTGCAAATGCCAGGAAATAAAAAAAATTAAATTAAATTAAAAAAAAAAAAAAACTTTCGCTTTGTTTGCGGAATTTTGCACCTGGCTTAGTGTTTGCGTTTCGATCTCCCTCCCACGCGTAGGGAAAGCAAAGCAAAGAAAATAAAAAAAGAAACCAGCTAATCCTTATGCGGCCTGGGTCGGGATAATATTTCTTGCACATAATTACGAATTACTCCAATTAAAAAATTAAATAATTAACAATTAACACACTTAATTGGATAATTAAATCCTGAATTTGGGTATTTCTGTACCAAAAGCAATGTGCCCGAAATTAGAATTTTCGCGGCAACATACTCGCCAAATCAAATGCATTTATTAAAACATCACACATTATATCTCTTAATGCCCAAAGTTACAAAATAAACATTTTGCTGAATTGTGTTTTTTTAAATGTCTGCATATCTGTGATACATCCTTATAGAAGTTTTACAGTGCATTTATGGTGCTTTTATGATCTTCATGCATTTTACATTTTTTTATAGTGTTTGCATACATGTATTATAGTGAAAAGTTATTTTGGCCCTTTTCTTGAGTGTCCACAGAATTTAAAGTGAGCATGATTAGGTAATATGTTTTGTTTTTGAACTTATTTTAATTTTTCATGTGTTAAGCTCTTCTCAGGAAGATATTGTTGCCCTCACCATCCAAGCGTTACACCATTCATCAAATAAAGAAGCACTTATGGTTTACAAAATCATTCAAAACAAAAGGTAAACTGCAGCATTTAAAATCTTTTTCTGTAGTTTGTTGCAATAAGTGATGCCGAAGTATTTGTTTTTAAATGTGAGCTGAATTAAATGTAGGACTTGGAAAAGCATTCTCTTTCTTAGCACTTCTTTTGTAAAAAAAAAAAAATCGTGCTTATGTTATCGGTTTGTCCGTCGACACGATATCTCTGCAACTATTAGTCCGATTTGAAAAATTTCTTTTTGCATTCGAAAGCTTGAAATATGCGAATGATGATCCTTTATTTCGTTTTTTTTTTTTTTTATGTACAATTTTGCCGCTAGAAGGGCGTAAATGCAGATGTCGAATTCAAAAATGTTTTATTCCACATATTTGCTTCTAAACATCTGATTGAAAAAATTCTTTTACCTTTTAATTCCATTTATGTCTAAGAGTTTTGGATATAGTTACTTTTTCAAATTACTCATAGATTTTCCACTAGAGCGTGTAAAAGTAAACTACAGTTTTTCCAATAAGTCTTCTTCTAAAACTCTGATTTGAAAAAAAAAATTGCCTCGGCGGATACAGCTCCTGATGGAAAATCCTTTGCATATAATTTCAAATTTTTGGTAAAGAATACTTTGGCCACCAGGGGGCAAAAGGGTTATTTTTTGCTTTTGATGTATTTGCCATAAAATCTGAGCTTCTAAAATATCGATTAAAAAAATTCTTTCGTGGACTGATGCCACTCACATCGATAAACCTTTTCGAAATATTTTCTTCTTAAAATATCCCAGTTTCTCCGCCAGGGGGCATAGATGTATATCTTATTTTTGTCGATATCTCTACTTCTAGTAGTCAGATTTGAAAAATTCCTTCTTTGAGCAATTCCATGTCAGATCACCTTCTTGACCTCACCATTTCTGATTTTGATAAAATTTGGTATGAAGCACACATATGACAAGGTAAGTAATTCTGCCAATTTTCAGTTTTTTATTTTGAAAATTGTCCAAGATACACACATAATAAAAATCGAAATTTTCGTAAAAAATGACAAACTCGCACACTTATAAATGGCTGTAAATTTTTTCCTAATTGTAGTAGAGTGACAATTCAAACACAGTTGCAAAGCTAAAGGATTGAGCTTTCTATAGATACCATACATGACCTTCTTACAACAGATTAAAGTTTCAAGGTCATCCACTGTGACCTTTGACCTTGAATATCTTAAAACATGCCATCTTAAAAAATTACGAAAAAAATATATTTTATTGCTACAACATTCTTCTACCCATGTGCCAGATATTAGGCTGACACTGCTATGGCAAGGCAGTGTAGGATTAATAGGAGTGTTATGCTGCACCCTTCTGTATGTAAGGCACAGAGACATACCGTGCAATAAATATTTCTTACGTGAGGATTTGTGTTTATTATACATGAAATGTGTATATATTATAACAGATCAACAGATTTATCAGAAATATGCTATGTGACAGCAATTTTATTGATAGACACAATTTTCAGCAGTAAATAATGTCAACAAATCTTTGAGATCAGAGATTGAAACTCCACCCATTTTAGCCAATGGTAGGGCTTCTTCTTAGCCAATGACAAAGCTTCTTATTAGAGCCAATGACAGGGTTTCTTATTAAAGCCAATGGCAAGGCTTCTTATTACAGCCAATGAGAAATCTTACTGGTACACCATTTTACATTTGCTGTTATTTCAATTCTGAGCTTGTGAGTGTGTGGTTATAAATTTATCTGTAACATTGTTAACTGTTTAATTATTTTATTTTATCTTTATTGTTATCTTTATTTAATCAATTTCTTTTTATCAAACTATATTTATTTATCATTATTTTCGCAGGTGCAGTTTCATTAACTAAAATGGACTTTAAAAGTCAAATTTTTTGTTGCAATCCTCTGGGTAAAAGTGGACACACAAGGTTTAGAAAGAATCTGAGAAAAGTACAGCCTTGGATGGTTCAGAAATGTCCAAATATAACATTAGAACAGAAAATCTATCTCTGAAATGCCAGGTCCTTCATGTATAATTGAAACAGATACAGAGGCAGAACAACCTCGTTTAAGTGAAGATAATTCAGGAGTGGTGAAGAGTGAGATATGGACTGACAGAGACACAACTTTGGATAGTCTGAATGATACGTTACTTTCTCTAGGCGAATCTCTTGTGAAAAAAAAAAAAAAAAGGATTAGGTGTTGGACAGTACAGTAAGAAGAAATATCAGAAAATTGGTGAAGTGATAAGACTACATAGGTGTTCCAGAATGTGATAATCCTGTAACAGTGTCTGATGAATCGGTCATGATTTCACTGTTGAAAGAAAATTTTCAAGAAACAGACTCTAGCAGTGTTAAAATCCAAATACGAACAATATTACCTAGAACCTGGAGTATTCGTAAAATTCAGGAAGAATTTGGTGTAACATATTAGATGGCACGAAAGTCTAAAAATCTTGTGGAAGAGCAGGGTATTTTAGCAACTCCAAATCCTAGGCCTGGGAAAACTCTCAGTGACAGCACAGTTGAAAACGTTACTGCATACTATAATAGTGATGAAGTGAGCCGTTGTTTACCAGGAAATAAAAATTTTGTTACAATGATGGAATCAGGATCAAAAGTACAAAAACAGAAACTTCTTATTCTAGGAAATTTGAAAGAGATATTTCAAGGATTTAAAGACAAGAATCCTAATGTCAAAGTAGGGTTTTCAAAGTTCTGTGGTTTACGCCCAAAGAATTGTGTGCTGGCTGGTGCAAGTGGAACACACTGTGTCTGTGTGTGTTGTGCTCATGAAAATGTAAAACTTATGTTAGCAGGGTGCAAATTGCAAGACTTAACTCGTAATGATGAATTACCAGTTAGGACATACAAAGATTGCCTTGCAAGAATAACTTGTAACCCTCCTCTTCCAGAATGCTTCTTCTTCAAGTGTGATTCTTGTCCTGGTATAGCACACTTACTAGAGCAAATAAGTAGCTTATTCACTATGAATGGGATTGATGAAATTGTATATAAATTGTGGACTACAACTGATCGCACAACACTTATGACAGTCTGTAACACTGTAGAAGAATTCCTTGAGACCTTTGAATCAAAAGTGAAATTGCTATTGCCACATTCTTTTATAGCTATTCAGCAGTCATACTTTCTGTCAAATCTGAAAGAAAACCTTGATGATAATCAGTGTGTTGTGTTGTGCGATTTTGCTGAGAATTATTCCTTCATACTGCAGGATGCAGTCCAAGGATACCACTGGAACAATTCCCAAGCTACTATTCACCCTTTCGTCGTGTACTACAAAAGTTCACACACACTTCAGTTGGATCATGTTTCTTTTGTTGTCATCTCAGAATGTCTTAAGCATGACACTATCAGTGTTCACCTTTTCCAGAGCCAATTGTTGCAGTTTATATCATCACATTTTGACAAGAAAGTAGAACACATCTATTACTTCTCAGATGGTGCAGCCTCACAGTATAAGAACAGAAAGAATTTTGTCAATCTGTGCCATCATGATGTAGATTTTGGTATCACAGCTGAGTGGCATTTCTTTGCCACCTCACATGGAAAGGGGCCAAGTGATGGCGTGGCAGGCACCATTAAGAGATTAGCTGCACGTGCCAGCCTTCAGTGTTCGTACGATGGCCAAATTATGACACCGTGACAACTGTATGATTGGGCTTCCAGAAACATTCCTTCGTGCCATTTTAAATGCAGCACGGACAAGGACTATGAGAACCACAAGGAGTTCCTCGAGATACGTCATGCTAGTGCTCGACCAATTCCTGGTACTCAAAAACTTCACTGTGTAATACCAGTAAACCGCACAGCTATTAAAACCAAGATTTATTCAAACTCAACTGAATACAAGGTTGAGTCAGTATTGCTAAATCCAATAGAACTGGATCTGGAGGATATTCGTGGCTATGTTATTGTTGAGTATTATAACCAGTGGTGGGTTGGTTGTGTTTTGGATGTGAACATTCATACAGAACAAGTTAAGATAAGTTTTCTGCACCCACATGGACCTTCAGTGTCTTTTACATACCCACAGAAACCAGATATATTAGAAGTGGATAAAACAGCGGTCATTATGAAGGTTGACCTACGAACAGCAACAGGTCGGACATATTTTACGGAGAGAAGTGAAATAGAGATGGTCACTAGCAAGATGGCATCACATTCTTTTGGTTTGCAACCTTATTAACCAAGCGGTTCACTTGTATGTGTACACCATTAATATAACCTGTAACACATTGTGAAATTAATACATACATGCATCTGGAAAACAGTTATTGTACATTTGTTCGAACCTAACGTGGAGGACATATACTCCTATTAATCCTACACTGCCTTGCCATAGCGGTGCCAGCCTAATATATGGCACATGGGTAGAAGAATGTTGTAGCAATAAAATATATTTTTTTCGTAATTTTTTAAGATGGTATGTTTTGAGATATTCAAGGTCACAGTGGGATGACCTTGAAACTTTAATCTGTTGTAAGAAGGTCATGTATGGTATCTATAGAAAGCTCAATGCTTTAGCTTTGCAGCTGTGTTTCAATTGTCACTGTACTACAATTAGGAAAACAGTTACAGCCATTTATAGCTGTGCGAGTTTGTCATTTTTTACGAAAATTTCGATTTTTATTAGGTGTGTATCTTGGACAATTTTCAAAATAAAAATCTGAAAATTGGCAGAATTACTTACCTTGTCATATGTGTGCTCCATACCAAATTTCATCAAAATCAGAAATGGTGAGGTCAAAAACTTATTTTTTTTATTGATCTGATGTGGAATGTCCCCTTTGTTGGATAGTGTTTTCAGTGTGACATGTTTTTCTTATAATTTTAAAATTTTTAAGTAATTCATAGACTTTTCGCTAGGGGCGTAGAGCTAAATTGTGTTTTCCCCTACATCTCTGCTTCTAAATTTCCGATTTGAAAAATTCTTTCTGCACCGGATACAGCTCCTGATGGGAAATCGTTTGCATACAATTTCTAATTTTTGTAAACAAATGGTTTGGCCACCAGGGGGCATAAATCTTAATTTCTGTTTCTGATGTATTTGCAGCAAAATATGAGCTTCTAAATTCTTGATTGAAAAAAACGTCGTTTGTAGACTGATACTACTCATGTTGACAAACCTTTTTAGAAAGTTTCTTTTTAAAATAATGCACGATTTCTACGCCAGGGGCGTAGATGTATATCTTATTTTTTGTCAATATCTGTGCTTCTAGGAGTCAGATTTAAAAAAATTCCTTCTTTGTTGGATAGTGTTTCCAATGTGAAATGTTTTTCTTATAAACTCTGAACATTTTCAAGTAAATGTAGACTTTCCGCTAGGGGACACAAAGGTAAATTGCGTTTTCTGCTTCTAAAACTCCGATTTGAAAAATTCCTCCTGTATCTCATTACAAGACCTGATGAAAAATATTTTTCACATAATTTCTAATGTTTGGTAAAAAACAGTTTTGCCACCAGGGGAATAAGCATTAATTTCTGCTTCTGATGTATTTGTTGTAAAATCTGGGCTACTGAGAACTAGACTAAATTTTTTTTTCTTGGACTGATATCCCTCATTTGGAAAAACCTTTTGAGAATACTTTCTTCCTAAAATAATGCATGGTTTTCTCACCAAAGGACGTAAAGTCACATCTTAATTTTGTCAATATTTCTGTTTCTAAGAGTCTGATTTGAAAAATTCTTTCTGTGTTGGACAGAGTTTCCGGTGGGAAATGTTTCTCGTACAAATTCATGTTTTTATTAACGCACAAGTCTGCAACCAGAGGGTGTTAGCTCAAGATTCAGTGTACAGCAATATCTGAGGGATTAAAAACCCGATTGAAAAACTTTTCTTCCGTCAGATACTATTTTCCATTCCGGTTCCATTGACTTTGAATAGCTTTGATACATTTAATTTGCATCAGAACAGATTCAAAAGATGTGCTTATTTCTCCCGAAAATTCGGTGTCATATTTCTTGATTTTATTAATGTTTTTTCAGGTGGAGTTTTCATGCAGCTTTAGAAGTGAATGTTTGTATAGTAGGATAGTGGTATAACTATGAAATTGTGAATTGCTTCTGTGTTCACATGTGTAAAAATGTTGGGTTTTTTTTTCTTATTTTTTTATTATAATTCCTGGTGTCCTTTTCCACTGTGTACTGAAGTGCAAAAAAATGTTAACATAGGATATTCAGTGGCTACTATTTTATGAAAAATTCTTTTGAGACTTTGTCCAGTGAATTTTAATTTATGCATTTCTTTCTTAGTAATTCCTCTTCAGTTAGTTTTCCTTTTTTAGTGTGGGATTTATGCTGTGCTGTAATGTAAAGCATCTGCTTTTTCAGAGGTCCATTTGTTCCTCCTCCATACCTTTCGACTATATAGCAGTGGCTATAACTATTTTATTTTTCTTTGCTGCGAGGCTTTTCCCTGCCAGTTCTAACTCTTATCATTCTGAAGACATTCCTAAGCATTCTAGGAATTGTTCCAGGTCTTCAGAAGAGGAAAGCCTTGATCCAGCCACAATAAGGAAGATTAAAAATTTGCTACATGTCAGGAGGAAGCATTAGTTTGCATCCCTTTTCACCTGGCTTTGAAATGTAATTTTAAATGTAATTTTGCTTGTTAGGTCAAAATTGTTAGGCTGTTTTGTGGCATTTTACCAGGCTGTATAGTTTTCATTTGAGACATTCTGAACCAACCCCTTTAAATTTTTCTGTTTAGTTCAGAGAACCTTATTCTAGCATTTTTCTAAAGTTCACTTATTTAAACATTATTCATTTAATATTTTTATATATGGTGGAAGGGATTGGGGGAGGGGGGGGGTCTCTAATTTATAAAATACTTTCTCTGATTATGTTAAAATCCATTATATTTGATTTAGGTTTCTTTACCTTTCCTTTCCGTTTTCATAAGTAATCCAACATGGTACTCTTTGCTGAGGCCTTGAAGTTTAAATAGTTTTGTTGTGGTTTTGTTATTTTACCTAACTAAGGTAGATTATTTCACAGTTGCCGATTAAACATAGAAATTAAGTGAAAAACGCAGAATTTACATATATTAATAAAGTTCGTTAAGCGCAAAAGCTTTCAACTGTTCTATGGCCTTGATCACCCGCGATCAACTGAATCCGAGGACTGGTTGCCAGAACTATGTGAATTGGAGGTGCAGGAACTGTTACCAGATTTTAAATAAAGATATCCAAATAAATGGGACTTGGTAAGGGGTCTCTGAATTGCTGTTCTTGGTAAACAGAATTTCAATGCTTGCTTACTTTTTTTGTTTCTTTCCAAAGGGGAACTGCAGAAGTGTCTTTCAAAGGATAGTGCTGATAATGCTGTTTTTGAAAGTCCATTTGACTCGTGCTTCCAATGTGTAGAGACAATAAAAATGCCAATGTTTAGCACAATCAAAGGTTTATTATACATTGACTATGGTTTTGCAGAGCATTTGCCTTGGCTTCATCAGGACGAATGGTCCTGATGAAGCTGAGTCAAATGCTCTGCGAAACTATAGTCAATGTATAATAAACATTTTGATTGTGCTAAACGTTAGTATTTTTTTTATCTCAACAAGTTTTGTAGTCATAAATTATATATATAGACAATCCAGAGGATGTTGATATAGGAATGGCATAAATTTCAGAGGTGAGACAGCACCTCTGTCTTTAAGGGGCACTTTATTGCCGTAGGATTAGGTTTGACAGTGAGTGTATAGCTCATAGTTTTGAATAGTTTTCAAATTTTAGAAGAGATCCTGTCCCGCACCTGGAATTTATGCCATTCCTATTTCAACATTCTCTGGGCTCTCTATATATTCAAAGTACATATTGAAGCATCAACACAAAACTTCATGAACATGAATAAGATGTGTCAAATAGTCTTCCAAAAACAGCATTATCAGCAATAACCCTTTGACACTTCCGCAGTTCCCCTTTGGAAAGAAACAAAAAAAAAAAAAAAAGTAAGTAAGCAAGCATCCATACGTTCCCAAGAAAGCATTGAAATTTTGTTTGCCAAGAACTGTATTTGAAAAGGAGTGAGCCAGTGCCGTAAGACAAACATAACATGCATGCGTCTCAGGATTTAAACCCGGACCCATCTCGGACGAATGGTCAGAAATTAGCACTTAGACTACTGCCCATGGGGGTATGCCACGCATGGTTTTATTGAAGACCACTCCTTGACTGTGAGATTCAATTCTTTTAGTCTTAAAAGAAAATGAATTCTCAGATATACTAGAATGATACATTACTTTTAATTGAATTCCCTGGTATTCTCAGCTAGTTTGTCTAGCTTGAAATATGCACCACTGAATGTGTCAAAATGTGTTGCATACACAAAGATAAATACAAAGATTAATTACTTTGTACTTCACCTTGGTTTTTAACTCTGAATACCATATGCAATAACGTAGATGTATATATCATATCCTCAGAATTTGCACTTTTAATTTAAGTCTTAAACTTTTTACGTAAAGGTGGCTGAAAAGTAGCAAACCTCGCTACTTTTCAGAAAAAGTATTTGTAGCAAGCTACTTTGTTAAGAATGTAGCAGTAGCAAGCTACTTTTATAAAGTAGTTTTCCAATCGCTGCATATCGGAATAAGACTATCCTTGGACACTAGATGCAAAGAACACATGCAAAGTGTCAACCTGCTGCCCCGGTGGCAGTGGTCTAAGCGATGGCTTCTGATCATTCAACTGAAAGGGGTCCGGGTTCGAATCCCAGTAAGGCATGGATGTTGTGTTTGTCTTACGGCACTGGCTCTCTGCCCTCCCTGGAGCCAGTGGCCCTAAATTAGGGACGGGCGACTGCTTATAGCTCATTGAGTTGCTCACAGCGGTTGTTAAACCTCCAATCGGCCGCCCCGGTGGCGCAGTGGTCTAAGCGATGGCCTCTGATCATTCCGAGTGAACTGGGTTCGCGTTCTAATCCCGGTGAGGCATGGATGTTGTGTTTGTCTTACGGCACTTGCTCTCTCCCTTCCCTGGAACCAGTGACCCTAAATTAGGGACGGGCGACTGCATATAGCCCATCGAGTTGCTCACGGTGGTCGTTAAACCTAAAATTAAAAAAACAACAACAACAACAAAAATATGCGTTTCTTAAGTATAATTCTTCAGATTGAACGTGTTGAAGCAGAGAAGGCAAGAAAAATAGAATACCCATTTTCATTCCCTTAGTGAGAAAACTGCATCATTTGAAGCCAAAAGTGTGCACAAAATGGTCTTTGTGGTAAAAGGTATCAAACAGAAGGGGGGGGAAATGAATTTTGAAGCAATGATATGGAATTAATTTCACAGTTCCTCTAGCAGCAAGCATATGCTTTGGAACAAGACCAAAAAAATTATAAATCTTTGTTCTTGTAGTACAAGCTTCACAGTGAAAGAGTTTTTTAATTCGGAATAAGAATGCTTAGGTATGGTACCTCCCCCATTCAGACATGTGGACTGTTGGCATAGTAGTGCTGTAAACATCTACTTCTTTTTTCAGAAGACATGCTAAAAATGACTCATAAGTAGTAATGGGATAAGTGCAACCATTTCTCATGAAGTAATTTGTTTATTTTGTGGTCACTTATTTACCTTGTAGTATGAGCATTAATTAATGTAATGTTTGTGTAAATGAAGGAAAAGTGGACAAAAAATTGCCTCATTCCTGCATTTTATTAAAATGCAACAGAATGGGTAATTGCTATAGTTTCTGATCACATATTTATAAGTTTATGTAGATTGTCTGTGTTTGTTTTCCTTTGTATGCATTGTAGTATCAGTACTGAGGTAACTGATGGCACTGCAATAATTAAAAAGTTGTAAGTTTCTTCTGTTTGTTGGAGCCAATGTAAGTTTGTCAAAAATGACTTGCATATGACTACATATTTTAGTCCAAAATCTGTGGATTTTTAGTCCTTTAGAATAATTCCTGCTAAAAAAAGCATTGATCTGGTGAGTGGAACTACAAATCCCAAACTGAAAATATAGTAATTGTGGATTGCATTTTTTTTTCATTTTTTACTCCAAATATATTTTTAATTAAAAAAAACTGATACAGTAAATTACTCATATCTCAATTGACAGTGCAAAATTCTGGGGTTACCGAATTATGATAGATACTTTGAGTTTAAAACATGCTGTAACATCATTTTGACATAATACAAGAGTTTTGTTTTTATCTAACTTTTTGCATGTTTTCTCCTGGTTGCTGCATTTGGCACAAAAAAGGAAGTTCTTTAAATACACTAAAATCTTGATAGATCAAAACTTTGAACTAGAATTTTTAAAAGTTACAATAGTTACTACAAAAAAGCAAACCTTTACTGGTAAAAACATACCTTTGGCTGTAGTGACTTTCGTTAAACGACGTACGTCATGTTGTGTATGTTGCTTCAGCCAAAGCCTTCCTTCAGTATGAACAGAATTCTTTCAAAACATACTTCACACCTAAAACTCAGTTCTCACACTTAGCATATCCAGAGATATTACGAAAAAAAAAATAAAATAAAATAAAATAAAATAAAATAAATAATGTGTTTCAAGCATTACACTAAGTGGGATTGGCCCTTCCTGTACTTGTGACTTCTAGAGTTCTAGTTTTCATTTTTACCGGTCAGTTTTTTTTTTTTCATTTTCTTAATATCTCTGGATATACTGAGTGGGAGAACAGAGTTTTAGACGTGAAGTATGTTTTGAAAGAATCTCGTTCATACCGAAGGTTTTAGCTGAAGCAACATATCACGATGTGCCCGTTTAAGGAAAGTCACTACAGCTAAAGGTATGTTTTTATCAGTTTTATATTTTCTTTTTTTGTAGGAACTATCATATCTTTAAAAAATTTTAGTGTATTTAAAGAACTTCTTTTTTGTGCCAAACACAGCAACCAGGAGAAAACGTGCAAAAAGTTACATAAAAACAAGAAGAAATTCTTTGAAGGACATGTATTATGTTAAAAAACTATTTGGTAAGGAAAATATCTTTTTTAAACTTCAAAACTTTACTGAGTATCGTTAAATGTGAATTGATAGCTTAAATAGTTTTTTTTTTTTTCTTGTTTCTGTTCATTTGCAGCAGAATTCATGAAAAGTATTTTGTATCATTTGCATTGCAACATAGTATTTACCCCAGGTCCTACCAAAGTACACAAAATCTGATCTGTTGAAATGTTGCAGATATTTCCCTTTCCATGTAGTGTTTTTTCTCTTGGCTGATTTTGAATCAAAATTTTTTTTTTTTTTTTTTTTTTTTAGGTATGGCTAGGTGGAATGGGGATAAAATATCGTATAAGAAGTTATGTTCAGATACTGATCATTCATCTCCAGCTCTTAGGTAAGTGTGGCTAATTATACTTTTGGATTTCTATTCCTGTTAGACTTCATTTGTAATTTTTGGATTTCCAAAAATTTAGTTGCATATCAAAGTGATGTGTGGTATACGTGCACAATGAATTTCTAACTTCAAATAAAGTCATGCTTATAACAAAGTAATGAGCTGATTAAAAAAAAAAAAAAAACAAGTTTTAAATTTGTCTAATTTTGGAAGTCTGAAGTGCAAATATTTCCATTTTGTAAAGCTAAAAAGGATGGAGCAAAGATTTTCCCTGTAAGAATTGCCATCCCCTCTGGACTGTTCCCACTCTCCTGCATTGCTAAATATCCCCCATCACATAAATTTTAGCACTTAATCTTGATAAGGGAGGGAAATTTCCTGAATATGGAAGTGCCAAAGAGTTGGGAAAATTTGTAAAAATTGATGCATAGTGTTCAAAAGTATTAATATCCTCAAAGTTACACCATTTATCTAAAATTGTTGAAGCTTTGATATAGTGTGCTCATGGTTCTCAGGCTGAAAGTTCTTTTAACATGATGGATGAAATTATCAGAGAGCATAAAGAAAAGAAAAAGTGACAATGAAGAAATAGGGTGAGAAAGATACCATCAAAAAAAAACCAAAAAAAAAAAAAAAAACATGTATGCTGTGCAGCTTCAAAGTCAACAAAAGACACCCTGACAGTAGTACGCATTCTTACTGTGCGTTTTGACTTTTCACCCAGTTAAAACATTCAGCTTTTTTTTTTTCTTCCTTTGATCTCATCTTGTCATGAACTGCCGTGTTTAGCAGCAGTATGATCATACGGTAAGTGAAAGTTCACGCACTGCACATTAATTTGCTTAGATTTCCCAGTCTGTCAAGCATTATGGAATTCTGAATGCATCTGACTGATTTTTAGTGGTGGAAGTTTTGAACTTATATCCCACAATGTTACCTATCGTGCCCTTACCTGGGGAATCAACTTTGTGTTTCGCACATGTTTGGTTTGTTTCATTAGAGTCCTCGTTTGTTGTAACGTTTTGTTGTGGTGTGTATTTCTTTTTCACAAAGAAATGGGTTTGTTTCGCAGAAAAGCGTCTTATGTATGCCATGCAATAGTACTAGTTAATACTGACAAAACTCTTGCCAGTGTTGGCAGGTATGCCATAGTTCTGAAGAGTTTGCAAATCTTATAAGAAAACGATCCATGGAAAGGGGTAGAACTAATAAATAGGCGGTTTCTCTAGAGTGAGAGGATACAGATTTCGCATATGGGAGCCATGGGGAATTTTTGTTTATTGCAGATGGTGAGGTCTGATGGGCTTCATGAGGTTTTTTTTTTAATTGTAGCAACTTTGAATTGTTTGAAAGATGATTCACTGTTGCAGATAATTCTGGCACAATTAATGTAAGTTTTTAAGGCAGCAAATTTGTGAGCAGTGGGGGAGTGGGATCAGAATGTGATTGTTTGTTATTGCAGTAGGTTTTCTGTAAGCAGATATGTCAAAACAGTTTGTCTTGTCAAATGGATGTCCAATAAGTCAATTCCTTGCAGTGATTTTTTTGGTGGTGAATTTTATTGATGGAAATCAATAAAATCCAGGAAATCTTTTCTGTTAAGGATTCTAGGTAGATTCTTTTGTAGAGCCAAATGGTAAAAATATTGTCAACATGTCGAAGCCAAATAGGAGATTGTAGATTGTGTCTCATGACTATGGTTTTCTCTATGTTGCATGAAAATTTCTGCTAAAAGTGGTTAGAGAGGTGAACCTGTTGGAAGTTCATCTTGTTGACAATGATATTTGTTGTTGTAGCAGAAGCAATTTTAATCTCTCAAGAGTTCAAAGGTAGTCATACACATCTTTGGTTAGAGGGCCAGAAAGTGATTGGTTTTCCTTTAGCAACATATGTGAATGGAAAAGAGGAACTGGGTGAAAGAAAGAGACCTTATAAGAATTTCATTAGTATATGTAACTCTGTGTGTGTTTTCACTTAATTCTAAGGTGGTTTGTTGTTGTATGAAACCTGTTGTTTTCAACCTTTTATGTACAATGTGTATATTATGTATCAAACAGTTGTGTAAGCAACTTGGGAAGACCATCCAGTAGTAGACTGATAATGGTTTATATATACTTTTTAAATATTATATGGCACAGTTGTCAATAGCAGTTAGGCATCAAGGAAGAGAAAATAATATTGTGGGAAAGTTTTAGACCATTGGGCCATACTAACAAGGAAGGTTGTAAAATGGCTTCTGATAAAATTTTGTAGGAAAGGTTTAAACCATTGGGCACAGACTAACAAGTAAAATTGCTTCTCTAATAGTTATAGAGTGAGAGAATAAGAATGTCAAAAGGAAAGCATTTCTAGATATGAAAAACTGAAAGTAATTCCTAAATGTTCTAAAAGTGTTTTGAAGCCATATTATATAACAAAGGGTGGAATTGGGTTTACTTTGTAGAGATGGGTAGCTCCTTATATCAGAAGAGGATGTGTTTATTGAATGGATGGAATGCATATTTCTAAAAATTATTGAATAAAAATCCAGTCTACTATGCAAGTAACAAATGATGGCAAAGATCTTAGTAACAATGGGCAGGGAGACTGGTCAGGCATTGGTTGTTGTGAAATAACAGGTGATGTTTTGTTCCTGGAAAGTGATAATAGCTGCAAGTTAAATGAATAGGGAATTAGTAAAGCTCAGTGAAATGCTAGTGGTGTTTTGTGGATACACTGAGTTTTTAAGATTAAATGAGCCATTAGTTTGTTCCTGAGGACTTGTAAAAGTCACAGTACCAATTTACAAGAAAGAAAAAGAAGACATATACTAGCTATTATGGAATCTCCTTAATTGGTGTTCCATACAAAGTTTGCAGAAGTAGATTGAGTAAGAAGTTAGAAAAAAAGGTAGCAGAAAATATTTGAATGAAAAATAGTGTTTCACAAAGGGTAGAAGATACCAGGATTAATATATTTATACTTGCACAGCATTTTGAAAAGTTTCCTGAAGTAAACCAGTGTTTATTTTTTTATTTTAAGGCTTGGCTGTGTACCAGGGTATTGTAATCATTTGAGTCATTCATGAGGTCAATGCATAATTGAAAAATATGTTTTGGTGATTGGGGGGGGGGGGAGATGTTGATGGGGAAAACTTTTCAAAACTGTTTAGCGATGTGTTAAAGTGAAGATCTCTCTTATAATCTCAATTTTTTTAACGATGTTTTCTCTGTCCAGTATTGTTACTAAATATAATTTTATTGCATAAATTAAATGTTTGTATTTTGGCTTGAAACTGTAGGCAACATTTTCTGAAAATGGAAGTTAGGTGGAGTGAAAATTTCCCTATATTCTTAATCCTAGTTGTAAATAAATTTATGGCACCTCTATTCATAGTGTACTGTGGAATTAACTTTTTTACGGGTCTTATAGAGGTTATTATTCATAAAAGTTGGTGCTCAAATTTTCGAACTAAAGCCTAGTTTGTCATCAGGACTAAGTCACTGGAGCAGTTGCTGCCACTCAGTTGGAAGAGTCCAACCGCAGTTATCGTTAATTGTGGTACTTCTTCTTCCAACTGAGTGGCAGCAACTACTCCAGTGACATAGCCCTGATGACAAACTAGGCTTTAGTTCGAAAATTTGAGCACCAACTTTTATGAATAATAACCTCTATAAGACCCGTAAAAAAGTTAATTCCACAGTACTATATTCTTAAATTCCATTTTAATTCATAAGGGGAAAACCTTTTTTCTTTTATTTTTTATTTATTTTTACTTAATTAAGGACTTAATTAAATGTTCACTTTGATATTTTCTTTTAAATGTAATCTATTACTACAGCCATTAAAATGGGGGTGTAGCTAGTTGTGTCATACAGGTTAACCCAAAAAAAAAAAAAAAAAATAATAATAATTTCTTCCTATGCGGCAGAAGTTACACCTGTATTAAAGAAATCAATAAACAATTCAATAATGAAGCTGCATATAAAACTGATGATATCAAACAGATGTGTCAGGAAGCCTAAGTTTATATCTATACAGTATACTCAATGGACACAACATTAGAGATGCCTGCCTAATATCATGTCAGTCCTCTGTACACACTGAGGAATAGACTCCAACAAATGCCGGAGGTAATGCCATCCATGCCTGTTGCAGCATTGTCCACAACTACGCCCGAGATGTTGGTCCAGGATCCATGGATGTGATGTTCCGTACACAGCATTTCAGAGAGCTTCCACATGGTTTAAATTCGGGGATGCTGGGGCCACTGGATGATTCCAAACTCGGATGAGTGTTCATCTATCCATGCCTGGGTAGTTGCAACCTGCTTGGGCGGTGCACTGTCTTGCTGAAATGGACCATCGGCTGCAGGATGAGCGAAGGCCCTAAAAGCATGTAGGTGATCAGGGCCTAATGTGCCCCATGAGAAGGCTCCACAAACTAGCACAGAACCACCACCGTCTTGAACAGAGCCAACCTGGGATGACTGGGCCATAACCTCATGTTGTTGATGCCACGTCTGTACCCTCCCATCACTTGGGTATAGATGAAAACAGGATTCACCTGACCGCACGATGCTGCGCCACTCTGCAGCAGTCCAGTTTTGCTGTTCCTGGCTCCAGGCTCGGCATAATGTCTGATGATGAGCTATCAACAGTGGCACATGAGTGGAGCATTGACTCCCGTAGCCCAGGGTATGCAGTGTGCACCATATTGTTTGCTTGCTGACGCTGCTTGGGTCTCCAGCATTTAACTTGAATGCGATTTGTGCCGCCATTGCGAAGCGGTCTGTCTGTACGAGCCTGGACTGGATGTGGATAGTCTTCGTCGACCCAGGTCATCAGTGGCATGTGGTCAGCCATTGGTTTGCTCTCTGGGTGCTGGTATGTCTGTCAATGATAAACTTTCACCCTTGATACGGTTGCCCTAGGGAGTCCTAGGGTTCTTACCACTGAGGTGATAGAATAGCCCATCTGTTTTGTGCTAATAATGCACCCTCAATGAAAGGTCGCTCAGATCACCACTGTAGGGCCAGACATATCAATTCTTAGATAATACCTTTTGTTTCCTGCCGTATAGTTTGTTACCGCCTCGCCTTTACTATACGATCTGGCTATAGGGGCGGCTGAAGGCATCCTTGCGTAGAACAATAATTACTTCAACGAAACTCAGTCCAGTACACGGAAATAAAAAAACGGCAAGATTTTATTATTCCGATAACATTTGCTTCACGGGTTTCCGATGGCTTCCCGCTCAGGGTCCACGTGCTACTTTTTTCACAGTTCTTTCCGCGATACCAGGTGGACGAAGAAATCCTCCTTCCCATTCACCACGCTGTACTTCTGCGATACCTGCAGCCCTTCCGTCAAACCGGTGTCCGAACTTGGGACCCTCTCTCCTTGACGACCGAAGCTCAACTGTCTTCCACTAAATTCTCTTGGCCCTTTCGGTCCTCTACCACACATACCCCGGGCAGCACGTGAAATACCTGAGCTCAGGTATGTCGTCGGATACCGGCAGGCGATTACAACCTTGCACGTACCAAAAGCGGTGCAACTTTTTTTTTTAACAGAAGCACTCGAGCAGCAGACTCTTCAAAGTCAGGTGCCCCAGGCATTCATGCATCACTCCTTTAATCCTCACATATTATTAAAATTGTTCCACGTGCTGAAGAATGTTCAGTTCTTGGTTGAAACAACAAAATGACAGAATGAAGCTTCCATCCGCACGTGTTCATCACAACATTAAAATTAAATAAATTCATAATTGATAGCTTGATGACAGACGACCCTTACAACCACGTTTACCCATGTTCGTCGATTGCAATACACCATTGGAAAGCCCTGCTGTCCACCTATGGGTCTGTTCCACTCTGTGCAGGGATGCCCGTGTCAGCTGCGCATCACATCTTTGTTTGGCCTACAGTGAGTGTGTACATGTGTACACACTGGAAGGCATTAAATATTTATGTTAAAAAAAAAAATAGCAAGCATGTAATTTTAGCTCAACCTTGGCACAATATCAGGCCCTGTGCTAGTAAATTAATAGAATTAAAGAATTAACACGGGTTGGGGGTGTTAAGAATGGCTCCTTTTCACCAAAGTATGCACCCATTCCTCGTAAAATTGTGTATTGAACCATGCTTGGATCTGTATTGTGGCATGCAAGAATTTGAATAATGGGAAGGAATGACTTGAGCTGATTCCCCAGTTTTCACTATTGTGTAAAATAATTTTTCAGAAAAATCCTTTTATAAATGTGCAGGACAGTGCTTGGGCACTGGGAGTTCTAAAATGATTTTTGATGTATCTCTTCTTCTGATGAAAACTTTCTTTAGTTCTGGCCACAAGTCTTCAGAAGTTGTATTGAAAAAATTCCTTTTGTGTTCAGCAGAAGCAAGAATGACTAACACATTGCTTTAATATTTTCATTTACCAAAGAATTTTTCAGAATGTTTGCACAGTATTCTAGAATACCGTTAGCAGTTGTGTACTTCACTGCTGATAATTTTATCCGTCAAACTTGTAATATTTCTGCCTGTATTTATGAAATTTTGATTCTCAGAAAATGAACCAGTGCTGCAGAATTCTATTGAAGATACGTAAACACACACTCCATACTCTGTCTCCCTCTCCGTTAAAGAGACATCCTGACCCTGGGGTATATGTTTTTTTTTTTTTTTTTTTTTGTCTTTGTAATTTTCTTTGAAAGATGCTTGCCCTCAGTCATGAATTTGATGACATAAAATCATTTCTCATGTGTATTTTCATGCTGTAGATTTAATGTTAAATGTTTTTGCAGGGATGAAACTGTGATGATGTCTAGTTCTCAGCCCCAACCGCTGTTCAGGGATGAAAGTGATGGAATGGAACATAATGTTGCTGTTGCTCATGGTATCAGTTTCTCTCAACCAGCCCACCCAGAGAATATGCTGCTTTCAAGTCAAATACCTGCTACACCTGGAAGCAATTTGGTATTTTTGATATGCTTTAAAAGCATTTATTACTTTTAAGATTTTAGACTGACTTCAAATGATTTTGGAAGATTCTTTTTTTTTTTAATTCTTAAAGAAAGTGCTTTATTATTGCGCTGTGTCATACCTAAAAAAAAGTTCATAGGTTGATCAGAAACAGTTTTACAAGCCATGTTATTCAAAATACCAATGTTGAAACCTCAAATGTTGCTGATAGATTGCCCTAGTGTGAAGTGTTACATGAGTGGAATACTGTGTGCAGCAGGAGCTGTGCCATGGCATGGCAGTTGAACATGGCCACCTGCTTGGAAAACTGGTTGAAGTGAGAAGAGCAATAACACCCACAGCCAATATCCATAAACATCTTGTAGGGAGTGTGCATCAACACAATAATGGCAAGGCCAAATAGTGCCATTTGAGCTAGGCAGGGATAATGTGACAAAAGACTATCCACACTAAAGTGGCTGAGCACGCACCTCAACAACAGGGGTCAACACTGGAACTCATTCAAGACAACAGCCTGGCAACTGTGGCATGTGACATCCTACATGTGATTACACTATGGTAAATTGCAGCTCATTGTGGTGGTAATGTAACAGTACATTGTTTCAGATGCCAAACATGAAGCCACAAAGTGGCTGCAACAGCAGGGACATTCCTCCTCTGTGTCTGAGATGGACACAAATGTATTGCATGTTGTGGCAAGAGCCTCAATCATCATCATGATGGTTATGTTGAAAAGTAGTGTATCAGTGACATTTTCCTTGTGCATTATAAATATCATTGACTAAAATCCTCATTTGATTTATGATCACTGAAAACTTTTTTCTTATCATCCCTCATAGATATTTTGAATTTCTATCAGAACTACACTAGGGCTGAAAATTAAACCTTTCCTGACCATAGCGCCTAACTCGCCCCTACGTGCAGACAGCCACAAGCACCTGAGTCACCTGGATAGCATGAGTAGGATTTCCTAACCAACCCCCTGCCCATGTTTTTTTTAAGTGTCTGAGGGATTAGCAAAAGTCACCCTCAATCATCATTGTTGTCACTAAACAAAGAAGTGAACCAGGAATTGATTTGTCCCAGGGAAACATCATTCAGCCTTCTGACATTGCTCAGTAGAACTTTGAAAGTTATGGATTTTGAGAGAGGAACTGGTAGTACTGAATGTAATATAAGTCTAAATGGCACAGTGATTGACCAGGTGAATAAGTTTGTGTATTTAGGAAGCATGTTTGACAGAGATCAAATTGGATGGTGAAATTAGTAGGCGAGTGAATTCTTCATTGAAAGTCATGGCAGCTTTGGGAGGTTTTCACAGGAATGATGGGTTCTCAAGAGTTCCGCATGGCTGTGTATGAAAGTGTAATTGTTCCTACTCTGATGTATGGTAGTGAAACCTGGGTACTATAGAAGAAACACAGCAGTTTGTGTGCTGGAGAAATGCTTTACTTATGGAGGGTTTGTGGCAAGCCACTGTCTGATTGTGTGAGGAATGAACATGTGTTGCAGTTGTGTAATGTGCAGCAAAATGTTGTTAGCAAGGTGGAGATTAATATGCTTCAGTGGTTTGGCCATGTTGAAAGAATGAGTGATGGAATGCTTACTAAGAATCTTTTTAGCCCAAGTGGCAGGAAGGCAAGGTACAAGAAGGCCAAGGAAGTCATGGGAGGATCCGATTCAGGAGTGTCTGCATGAGAAAAAGATTGAGTATGAAGTATAGAAGATCTTGTGTACGACGTGTGATGGATGTCAAGATCGCTGAGAATGGAGAAGTTTGATATGGCAACAGTCAGTAAAAATTATCTGGTAGTTTGTATTTATATGTGGAACTAACCTCTGAATCTCAGAGAACAGCTAAGTGATATGCATGTATGTACTGTGTGGATCGATAAAAGGGAACTTTGTCTTCTGTCCACAAATTCGAAAAATAAAGACACCCGGGGTTGCAGAAGAAAAGGTTTGGAAAAACAAAAGGTCTCTTGTTCAACTAGCCTTTGCATGTCACTAATCTTTTCTCTGAGATTTAGAGTTTAGTTTGTCGAGGAAAGACAAACACAAGATAAATGTTTAACTGATGGAACTAGAATTTACTTCCTGTTTGGTGAATCAAACATCTCCATTTACAGCGATCACAGCCCTTACCAGACATATAGCCACTCTGTACATCCCACACTTTCTCTAATGTAAGACCTCATACCTTATCAATAATGACCTTTCCAAACACTTTCCCTGGCACACTCAGCCAGCTGATACCATGATAGTTCTTGCATTCAGTCTGATCACATTTTCTCTTATACACTATCTACCAACAAGTAATTGGACACCTGTGATAGCAAAGAAAAACAAAGTTTATTCACCTTCAATAGTTGGTGGATCCTCCACGAGCGGCGATTACAGCTGCGACCCTCCGGGGCATACTGTCAACCAGGCGTTGTACGACGGCTAGCAGTATTTTTTTTTCCACTCTGCTTGGAGAAGACGGGTCAGTTCCTTCACCGATTTCGGACGGTGGGGGCACCCCTTAAGTTGACGCTCCGACTCGTCCCAGAGCTGCTCGATAGGGTTAAGGTCCGGGCTCTGTGCAGGGCAGTCCATTCGATTAACCCCATTGTCACCATACCAAGCCATGGTGGACCTCGCAACATGACAGGTGGCATTGTCATCCTGAAAGTAACATGGGTCCACCCCGTAAAACTGCCACAATGTAGGAAGCGCATGGTCATCCAAAATGGTGCAGTAGGTCTCGGCGTTGAGTCTACCAGGAATTGCGACCAAAGGTCCCGTGCCATACCAGGAGAAACTCCCCCATAGCATAATTCCACTGCCACCGAACTTCACAGTTGGCACAATACATTCCAGCAGAAGGCGTTCTCCAGGCAGACCCCAGACCCTGCCATACGAACGGTAGAGGGTGAACCTTGATTCGTCGCTCCAGAGAACCTGTTTCCACTGTTCAACGGTCCGCTGTCGACGTTCTTTGCACCACGTTAGCTGAGCAGCGCTATTGGACTTGGTGATCAAAGGCTTGTGGGCGGCAGCACGCGTCCATGATAACAGAGCAGATGGGCTTCCTTACAGATGGTATTCATAAAAAAAAAAAAAACACTCCCGGATGCCTGTTGAAACTCCTCGCGGATGTGGCCCATCGATTTGGCGCTGTACTTCCGAATTTCTCTGGCCAGCACCCATCGGTCTCTAACTCCCAGTTTTGTGGGGCTGCTGGGTCGGGGCACATTCAGACAGTCACCTCTCATCTTCCACTTGTCAATCACGTAGGCCACTGTCGATTTTGGGTACTTCAACTCGCTGGATATGTCACGTATGGATCGGCCATTTCTGTGATACCCGACTATTACACCTTTCTCGAAAACGGAGAGCTCCAAACTGCATGGCATCTTTCATGCGACTGGTTGCGTTGTTGTTTCCCACACGATATTTAACGGCGGCGGCCGTGACGTGTATCAGGACCGCAGGTATCGTCGATTGCAGAGGTGTCCAATTACTTGTTGGTAGATAGTGTATAAGGGGACAATGATAGCATCCCTCAAATCCTGAGGGACTATTTCTAACTCTCAGCACAACTGGCAAATTTCAGTTAACCAGTCAATTGCAGAGTCACCACCATATTTTAACATCTCAGCAGTTGTGTCATCTACTCCCAGAGCCTTACTATTTTGAAGAAATTTTAGAGCTTTACACACCTCTTGAGATCCCTATTGTGCTTCCATTTCCTGTGACATCGTTTGCTTCAGTCTCAGAACCACCTTTGCTTTCTGTTCATCTAATAACTCACAGAAGTATCACCTCATTTTCACTTAACTCATTGGGCTTCCATATCATGTCTCCAATCCTATTCTTCACACAACTTAGAATTTTATTTCCCCTATTTTTCCTGTGTCTTGTGTACTTCCAAAAAGTGTTTGTCTTTCCAAAAACACAGTTCATTCTTTTCCACCTTTTCCTTCCTATCTTTTGCCTTACTCTGGCAAACCAGCTTAGCTGCCTCATGTTTCTTACAGCGATGCTCATCCTCAGAATTTCTACCTTGCAACATCCCCAAAAGTGCTGCCTTCATTCTCTTTACTGCTTCTTTAATCTCACTGTTCCACCAGGCATCACCTCTAATGTTACCCACCACTGTGATACCACAGACCTTTTGAACAGCAGTTACAACACAGTCTTAAAACATGTACACTTCTTTTCTGCATCCCTCTCATATGACTTCATCTCATTCAGTTGTTCTCTGAGTAAATTGGAGTATTGTTGATGTTCTACAAGGAGCCTTTCAACCTTTATTCTTTTCATCACACATTTTCATCCTCAAAGACAGCATAAAATTCTAATATTTAATTTCAAGTAAACTGTGCTATCTTCCATTGTCCCAAAAAGCTTAGTTTATGGGGGGGGGATTTGTTGTAAAAATTTTTGTTTGCTCAATCGAAATAAACAGATCGAGTATATTTTGTACGAGACAGAAAAAGAAAAGGGGAAAGTAAACAAGACTTTCCAGTTGTTACCACACCCTCCTATCTGCCTAAGGCTCTTAGTAGAAGAATGCGCTGATCATGTTTGAAGTTATCGAGCCTAGAGATCGGAATTTCCGATGACCCACCACTAATCCTTCTTTAACGTGCAGAAGTGAGGGGGAAAGAAATTCAGAAAGGAGCAGCAGATATTTTCGTGTGTTATGGTATTCTGAGCGAGAAAACATTTTAGGATGGTGGTCGTTAAAGGATAATAATAAATTCATACATAACCCGAAGCATTTAAGAAGAAATTGAATGAAATTTGGTAAAAAGGTTTTATGGTTTCATTATTTATTAACCCCCTCCTCCTCAAGTAGAAGAAAATCATAATCATGTAATTTACATAAAAGAACTGTCCAATAAACAATATTTAAAGTCTTTAGCTCAAGACATAGGTTATTTTAATATGGAGTATATTAAAATAGCTATGCAGCTCAGACTCCTCATACTGTTCATGAGAGTATTGATATGAGGTCTTGAGGGATTAAAGACCACTCCTCATCAAGAGCTGTTCAGAGTTCTTGAAGTAATCTGACAGGGCTGACAAGCTCCAATGTGTCTCCCTAGAGCATCCCATAATGGTCAATGGGGTTGAGATCAGGGGATCTGGATGGCCACTCCATTCCGCGATTGTCTTCCTTTTCAAATTTTAAACTACATCAGCTCGATGAGGTTGGACATTATCAGCATTAAGAATAAAATTTGTATCTGTGGCTCCTCTGAATTGTCTGACATGTTTTCAAGATCTAGTATCTCTACCTCAGTTCAGTAACAGGGCAACTTCTGAAAAATGTGAAGGTCTGTGCACCTGTTTATCATGATTCCTGCCCAGACCACCATCATGCCACTTCCACCAGTGTAGTCTCTTTCTCTGTTACAGGGACTATTCTGTGTGTCTCTCTAGTGGATAATGCATCACAAATCAGTACTTAAGCTATTCAGCTTAAGGGGACTATGGAGATTTGACATTTCAAAAAGTGGCTTGCGTTTTATATTTATTTGCCATCTTGCTATAAACAATTAAATGTTTTGTCTGTGTTGGGGTATTTAGTATAAAATGATAAAATAAGAAAATGTTGCAATATTTATTCCCAGGTGAATAATATTGGCACTCCAACATATGAGGCAAACTATGTAAAATTTGATTTTACCCTGATTACAGTCGAATGGATGAAGATTTCGGGAAATCTCAGGGATATATTTCTTCTTCTTAGGCTTCCCTCTATTGATCATACCTGAAAAATTTTAAATGAAAACAATGCAAAAAATGGCGTCCAGATAACGAAAAATATGGGAAAATGCGAGTTATTCACTATCATAAAATGTTGAAAACATTTTTATTCAATCAGATGTCAGGTATAATTAATGCGTCATCGTGTTTTACAATTCCGGTATAAATTTCCAGTGGATATCTCCAGCGGTTTTCGAGATATCATTGAAAAATCACCAAAACGTGTAGTTTCGAGAAAATCACGTTCAAATATTTAGTACAATATTTATGTTAAAACAGTCGCACTTACGTGCTAAAAATTGCCTGCACTATAGAATTAAGACACTTTGGTTGAAAGCCTACAGTACCATTCTATTCTACTCGGATAAGGGAGGTAGTACTGGCTGCGCAACTACCTGCGTTCGGCCGGCCGCGCGTCACGTCACATTTTACGATCCCCTGACCGCAATTTTGTGAATTTTTCGAAAATTCAATTTGAAAGATATTCTTAAAAAATTGCACTATTGAAATATGCAAAAAAAAACAAAAAAAACCCAGAAATCAATTTTTTCGATATTTCAAACCTCCCTATAGTCTCCTTAAGCAAAGACTCTTCATAAGTTCCTTTCACAGATAATGGCTATTTAGTCATCTGTGAAAATAACATTGTCCCCTGGTCTGGACTTGCATGTTAATGTTGGCTACTCCATGTTAAATGAGCTCTCCATGTGACAGAATTAAAAGGGTCACAAATAACAGGTCTTCTTGCATAAAGGTATTGCTCACAAGGTCTTCCACAAACAGTATGTCTTGAAACCCTCATTCCTGTAGCTGCTGCAAACACCAAATAGTTGCATTTGTTTTTAACTAACATTTTGCATTGGTTTATTACTGATTACTCTATTGTATAGGCTCAGTTTATTAAATATTTTCTTAATGGATAATGTTAGTCCTTTTGTATAAAGTAAATCATTTTTTATAGAAGTTTCAGTATGTTATAGAAGTTTCAGTATGCTTAATACTCACAGATAAGTCTAACTATTTTATGATTTTGTCTAAATTGTTTAAATGTTTTTTTAATATAGTGTAGGTTTCCTTTTAATTTATTACTTGAATCAACAAAATTCCTAATTGCTACAGTTTTATGATGAAATGTGTGGTTGGATGATCTTGGTATAATTGATGTTAAATTTGTATATTTTCTGTATAATAGTTAAGGCAGTTGTGTATGCATTTTAATAAAATTCATACCCCAGAAAAAGTTTTCTACCCCCCCTCCATTTCACTGTTAAATTTGTTTTCAAAACCTATTAATAATTCTTCCTGTAGAGCCAAGTAGCTGCTTTGAATTTCACTTCTAGTTGCCCCTTCCTTTTTCCCCAAAAGATCACACCTTTCCTATACTTGGCTGTAATAACTACTTAAATTTTGGCACAACTCCTAAAGATAGGTAGAAAGTATTAAATAATAATAATTGCCTAAAAATAATTAGCTCAAAATTAAGAAGGGAACAACAAAACTTAAAAATTATGTAAATGTTTGCTTTTATAGTTTACGATGGTCTGTTCTACTTAGCACGTGAAGTAGGGTAGATGAGAGTAGAATTTTTATTTTTTATTTAGAATGTGTATCTTCGTAATGAGGTTTTGTGTTCTATTTAAAAAAAAAAGTGTGAAGAGGTTAGAAACATCTGGTACTTCAAATAGGTAAAATGACTGAAAATAGAAGCGAGTGGAATTTATCTTCACGTTTCTCCTTGAAACAAACACTGTGAATATACTAAATCATATTTCTTCAAAACAGTTGTACAAAGCCATTGCTGAATAATGTTACAATGGGGCAACATAGCAACCAGGAACGTTTCAGAAACAATGATAACCATGTGCAAAGAATGCTTGGATATAATAGTGATTGTTTTTATTTCTTGTTTAAATTTGTTATAACTGTTTCTCCTGATGTTGACACAAAAGTTATTTGATGACTTACCAGGTTTTTGAAATTGGAATAACAAGTTTTTTTCCGGTTTTTTTTTCAGTCTCCAATACAACGCTTGGTTAAACGAATGACAAGATTCTTCGTAAGCTGCAGTGTTGAAGATGCATTCGCGCAGCTCCAAGCAGTATTTGAGAAATTGGGTTATGGTTGGAAAAAGAATGCCCCTGGTCAGGTAAGGAGATGTGTACAACTGTACATTGTGTGTTGTGTTTGTAAACTTCATATATGTGGAAATTATAATTGTAGGTTAGGTAATCAAATTATGAAACAGCTGATGCAAGTTGAAGGTAGTTTTGAAATTGTTGTTTTTGATAAACTTATATATTGGGTTGTCAGAAAAGTCCTGGCGTATTTTAGCCATGTTTTGCAAAGGTTATTTATTGATAGAAAGAACAAAGATCAATCAATGATATAATGCCCGTTTTGTTCGATAACCTTTTGCCATCTTTCAGTGAGCGGCAGAATGCCTTGTTCATAGAAGGACCTGTCTTTCGTGGCAAAAAACTGTACAAGTGCTGATTTACCGCCTCATCTGAATTGAACGTTATACCACGCAAGGACTGTTGAAGAGAGCGAAACAAGTGGAAGTCTGATGGCTGTAGGTCAGGCGAGTATGCTGGGTGTAACAACACATCCCACCCAAGCTCCAATAATTTTTAGCAGGTGATCAAACTTGTGTGTGGTCTCGCGTTGTTGTGATGGAACACAACACCTTTACGAGGAACGAGCTCTCAACGTTTCTGGATGATGGATTCGTTCAAACTGTCCAATTGCCGACAGTACACATTCGAATTGATTGTTTGGTTCCGTGGTAGGAGCTCGAAAAACTAGACACCTTTAAAATCCCACCTCACTGAGACCAGGACCTTCCGCTGATGAATGTCTACTTTGGATGTCGTTTGAGGCGAAGCAGCTTGTCGGGGCCAAGACCGTTTGCGCAGCACATTGTTGTACACCATCCACTTTTCGTTATCAGTCGCTTCAAAAAAAGATCGTTTTCCTCACGTTTAATGAGCATATCACAGATGTTTATACGCACCACCAATTGAGCTTCTTTGAGTTCATGAGAAACCCACACATCGAGCTTGCTTACGTATCCCAGCTTCTTCAGGTGGTCGTGAACGCTTGAATGATGGATGTGCAATGTGTATGCAATCTCTCATGTTGTGTAACGTGGGTTTGACTCGATCAATGCCTTGATTCGGTCGTCGTCAACCTCGGTGGGTCTCCCTGACTGCGGAGCACCGTTGAGGTCAAAATCACCAGCACGGAATTTTGCGAACCACCGCTGGCACTGACGTTCTTGTAGAGCATTATCACTGTACACTTTACGCAACTTTTCGCAAGTTTGACGCACGTTCTTCCCTTTACGGAAGTAAAACGGTAAAATATGGCGAAAATGCACAGTTTGGTCTTCCATCTTCAACTTGATGTCAAATCTCCGCAAATCGACCAAATCGCTCACTATTCCTTTTAGACTGCAGCTAGAACTGGCACTTGTCGAATGCCATAGCGATAACAGAGCTACGTATACCTCTAGTACTTCTATAACCGCCCAACCGCCATCGGGTGCCTAAATACGTCGTGACTTTTCAGACAACCCAATATATGTACAGCAACACACTCTCCAAAAATTAGGAAACTTTATGAAAAGGCAATTGCAGACAATAAATGATAATAATTAATGACTTCATGGCTTCCTCTAATTACTTCAGTATTATAAATATCGAATGGGAATTAACATCAACGACCATGCTGGATAAAAAGTCCATCAGGCCTGGTCACCAGATTTGTTTAAGTAATAAGACGCAATAACTCCTGACGAAGATCTAGTGTCTAGATCGAAAATTTGATAGGTAAAGTACCTTAAAAATTTATCCTCCCCCGTTCAATATTTATAATACTGAATAAATGATAATTTATGCAAATGTAACAGTCACCTGTGGTAATGTAATTTTCTTTGTCTTTTGTAAAGAGCATAGGAATTTGCTGCAATAGGTCATGTAAACATGGGGAATATCAGGATTTGGAAAAGATCTAATGAAAAGTTCACAATTAGCAAAAGCCACAATTAACAAAACAAAAGAAATAACTGGTTTCTCATAAGTGATTGTTTCAAAAGTTTTTAGGGACTGGGAGACGTGAGTCTTCCATTTCCAAAATGTATGAGTATGGCCAGAAAACTAGACTTAAAAGAGCTTAACCATCATGCTGGAAAGAGAATTGAACAGAAGAATAAGTCTTCCAGTGTGCAGCAACGGACTGCTGAATTTAATCAACACAAGGAGCTGTCTATGTTGACCAGAGTCTTGCATAAGGAGTTAAATAAATTGGGTCTTGTAAGTTGTCTGCTCATGCAGAATCCACTTTTCCCAGAATAAAAAAAATAAATGGTTACATTGGTGCCAAGAGCACTTTGAATGGACAGTAAAGCAATGGAAGAAAGTTATGTGGTCAGATGAATCATGCTATAAGTTATTTTACACTGATGGTCAGCAGAGTGTGTCATAAGAATTTCATAAAGTGATAGACCTAAATGTCTTATGAACACATTCCGACATCTGGAGCTGGCACCATGCTGTGGGAGACAATCTGTTGTTGGTATTGAGTTGCTAGCTGTGTCTGCTGGTACTAGTGGAAGGTAAGATGACATCAAGGGAAATACCTGAGTATTGTAATGGACTTAGTGCACCCTTCAATGTTTCTCCTTTGTACTGCATGTGATGGGATATTTGTGGATGACAATGTGACATCACATCATGCCAGAGCCCTATAAGAATGGTTTGCTGTGCATGAGAACTTCAGTTATCTGACTTCCACAGTTGATGAACTCAATCCTTTTGAAAATGTGTGGGACATGCTGGAAAGAGATGTTTGGTTCTGACAACACTGAGTTGCATGATATTTTGTAGCAGGAATGGTTCTTTGTATCAAAATGAATTCATCACCTGTTTCAAGTCTGTTAAACTTTTAGAAGTGGTATACACTTGATTCTAAAGTAATTGCCAATGCTTTTTTTCTTTGTGGTGGTGGTGGGGGGGGGGGGTGTTGCTATCAGGTATTTCCTGTGTGTGTTAGTGATTCTGGAAAACCAGTTTATTGATTTCACAGCCGTTGAGAAATAATTTTACATGTACTGAAACTCATTTCCAATAATAGGACAAATCTCACTTCTTCCAAGTCACATGATGTTGTACTGCATAGGCATGACCAATTGTTCCATCCATTGTTTACCTCCAATAGCAGATTTAACTGATTGACTTATATGGTGCATTGTTAGTCACATGTTAGCACAGTGCATAAATTCTTAGAATTTGATATCTGTAAAATAATAGCCACAAAGCTAAAGGGGTGTCCGCGGTACATAGAATATTTCATGGCTTTATGGAAGCATGATATCGAGAATGAGTGTCATTTGAAAATGAAATGCTGTTCCAGTGAAAGCCACAAATATATACCTAAAGCTGTCAAAAATTACGTAATTGGTAAATGTCAAAATTGAGTGTATCAAGCTATTTTAAGGACAAAATAGCTTTTTTTTTTGTTTGCAATTCCCATTGGTTAAAGAAAAATATTCATAAGTTTTAGTTTCAGTTTATTGATACATTGTGTGTTATCCATTTTTGTGATGTTTGGATGCAAAATAAAAATAGGAAGGTGGAGTTATTTTTCTTGATTCTGCTTTTAGGGTATATTCTATAAGTTCCAAATTTTTGTAATACAAAATCTGGGAAATAGTGACGTGAGAAGTGATAAGGGCTTTCTATTTATGTACAGTAAAAACTGGACTTTTCTGTTTTGGAATGGCTATTGTAGTTAGTGTTTGAAATGGGTGAGGGAGGTTGTGTGCTTTATTTTGTGTGTGTGTGTCAGTGCACTTGAAATATACTGTATCTCATACAGTTTTATTGTGTTATAAGCTGTTTAAAATGCACTATGTATATAGACAAAGTATTTGGGTACCTAGGTTGAATAAAAACAAGAACATACATTAGTCAGTCCATCTTTGGCCATTACAACTACAATGAGCCTTCTACGCATCCTTTCTATAAGATGTTGATAGGTCTAGACTGGAATTTTCCTCCACCCCTCCTGCAAAGCTTCTATCAGAGCTGCCATACAGGAAGGTTTTGCCGGCCATGATTAAATCTTGTGTTCTAGCTCATTCCTGTATTGGATTTAGATTGGGACTTTGGTTTGGTCAATCCAACACTTGGACATCCTGCTCTTAAAATCGTGCCTGGACAGACCTCTGTGTGGCAGGGTGCTTGATATTTCTGAAACAAGCCAGGATATGTGCCAAAGTGTCTCCACAATGTAGGTAGTGCAGAATTGTTCTGAATGTCCCGATATGTGGGCAATCGCAGATCCTCCTCCAAACTTGACTGCAGGGACAGGGCAGTCTGCCTGACAGCGTTCTCTGGGCAAATGTCACACCCAAATGCATCCATCTGAACAAAAGTGTGATTAGTGTAATTTGTTATGCCACATGACCCGCTTCCATTCTTCTATTATCAATGGATGGTGAGCAAGGGTGCCACTACAGTCATCATCTGGCATTGCTTGGAGTGATGTAGGGCTTATGCACAGCTGACTAAGCGTAATGACTGTGGGAATGCAGTTCCCAAATGGAATGTTCTGGTGCAAATAGTTGTTCCAGTGGTTTGTGCGACATTGCCAGCCAGGTGTGTGGTGGAGAATGTGTGTCATCTCACATTTCGTAGTAAGCTTCGTTTGACATGATCACTTAGTTTGCCTGGCCTCTCAAAGTGGCACTGTAGTTGCACCATCTTCTTTCCATCAACCAAGAACATTGGTGAGAATGGATATTGGGAATCCCAGAAAAGTGGTAATAATACATGCTGATTGCTTACTTAGGTGGCTTCCAAATCACCATGCCCCTTTTGATGTCCATCAGTTCAGCTTTGTGCAGTTTAATCTCTTCCAGTGTGGTATAACAGATGTACCAATGCTCCTCTTTATACATAGCACCAACACACCTACCACATGTGAATCTTGTTTTACATATATTGGAAGTGTCCAAATACTTATGCCTACATAGTGTGTCAACATGCTTTTTTTTTTTTTTGTCAGAAACAGAACACGAGAGTGGTTGCACTTTTATTCATGCAGTGCACACGATTTTTCAGTTGAATCTTAGAAGTGTTCCTGATTCTTCCTCACCTTAGATGACATCATGAGCAACATCCATTGGCATTTTGTATTGGGATTACAAAACTATTTTCAGACTGAAATGGTGCATTGTACAAGTGCTGGACAAAAAAATAGTACCTATGATAATGAAACAAATTAGTGTATATTCAGTAAAAAAGTTCACTTGACTGTGTTTCATGATCTTTTACCCTTGAAAGTGGCCATCTGTCATGTATGGTGGATTTCATATAATCAATTCTTTGTGACCTCCTTGTCTGTATATCCCATCCTCACAATGTAACCTCAGTAGAGAGAATCTTTCCTCTCACATCAGTCATACATATGACCAAAATCACCTCAGAATTTTCTGAAAATGGTGTATCAAGTTCATAGATTTAGTAACTGCATTGCTTAATCATTCTTTTTCACTTTTTGTGTCACTTCATCAGTTGAGTTTACTGTAGTATAGTTTTTACTTTCATCTTCAAACCCCCTAGCTCTTCCAGTGTTACTATGTGTCTAAGACTTCCATTTTAGATTTTAATTTCTGATGTTTCCATGAGATTTATCTGGAAATTGAATTATTTTTTGCCTTTTGTACAAAAAGTAGTGATAAAAAATTTTCTTATGAAATATTTTTTTTTTTTTTTTTAAATCTTCCAGATAACTGTGATGATTGTTGACCGGAGAAATATGAGCCTTGTGTTCAAGGCTACTTTAGTTGAGATGCAGCATAACATACTTCTGGATTTCCGTTTATCAAGGGTGAGAATTTGTTTTGTCTCTATTTTCTTTGTATGTTTATTTTACCTCTATTGTTTTGTTTTTATAAGTGGTGTCCTTAGTGCAACTAGTTACTTTATACTTTTATTGCCAAATAAGTGTTAGTCAGTCACTAGGCAAGTCATGCTGAGGAAGTGATGCCTTCAGATTTTTAAGCCACAATGACATTCCTTATTTTTCAGAATTTTAGATATTTTAAAACTGGTCATGATTTTTTTGACCAAATGGTAACTAATTTGTATGCTGTTGCTAAATCAGCATGTAATAGAACAATTACTTTTAAATAAATAAGTGGACCATTTCCATCTCAATTCAGGCGCAGGTGTGACAAACGTGTCACCTCCAATTTTTTTTAAAAAAATTATGGTGGCTACTCCTAATAGAGGTATAAAGTACTGCAAAAGGATTTTTCATAAAACAATTTTTTGGTCGAGCTTACAGCATTTTGAAAATAGGCAAAAAATACACCTGTGACGAAAATCGTGTAAAACGCCGAATTTTTAAGTTCTCACTAACTACTCCTGAACAACAGGTAGACTATAATTTTTTTTTTTTTATGCTTTTGGATTGGCCTTTTTTCAAATTCACATAAATTGGTCAAACGAATGTTGCCAGATGGCAAAAAAAAATTACAAAAAATTCTAATTTTCCACAAATTTAGGGTTTTTTTTTTTTTTTTTTTTTAAAGGCTTATCAGGTGGGTAAGTGTGCTAACTTGCACCTCTACTAGGGTTGTCTTAGCAGTCATTTTATTTTTATCCTGTGATGCTTGTAACTCATAAAATTAATTTTTAAAATATACAAAATTTCAAAAAATAAACATTTTTGAATTGTAATACTCAAAAACCCCATTTTAAAAATTCTGAAAATGTGTCCAAATGTCTTAATGGTAGGTAGTTTACTGGGGGAGTCAGGTTACTGGATTTTTGCCTTGAAAATTTCTTACATATTTTTGAAAATTACTTTTTTTTTTCAATTTCTTTTTTTTTTTCCAATTTTTGAAAAATAGCACTTTTTTTTCAAATTCAGGGAAAAAATGAGAACTGTAAACATTATTTAATAAATTTTTAACAGCAGGAGAATAAAATTCCCGGCAGGGCTCACACTAAGCATTCACCAAGTCTCCAAAAGTGACTAAATCCGAAAATGGCGAGAAAAAAAATTAGCAACAGTGAAAATGGTGGTAAATGATTTTATGAAACTTAGGCAATTTTTGACTCATGGGTAAACTGTAATTTGCAGTAATTTTTGGGCTAAACTGCAGCTGATATGGTTTCAAAGTTTGATTTTCCAAAGCTGTGGCACTGAAAATGGTACTTCCCTGTGCAATTTTTATGGAGTACTGTGAAACACCTATTAAGGCTGCTTGAGAGTCATTGGGGGGGGGGGTCAATGAAAATAAGAGCTACTGTGAAGGTGGGGAATATCGAGAGGGAAGAAACTCTTCTGTAATTTATAATGAGCGGATCCAGAGAAATGGGATAGCAGAGGTTAAACAGTCTGCAGCACATAGTCCAGTGTTGGTGTTGCACTTTGACTTTGCTCAAAACTGATTAGTAATTCTAATTGATGAAGTGCAAAGTTACTACTGGCAAACAATGTCCAGATCTCACTCTTTACATGCATTGCATACTTTCCAAATAAGACTGTCTTTTGTGGTAGCATGCAATATTATAAGCCATGACACAGCACATGCTCTGTGTGCCATTCCGCTCATAAAAAGTGAAATTGCTAACACTTGTCCTTTTGGAAGAATTTAAAACAATTTTTTACATCTGAGATGGAGCATCTGGGCACTTCAAAAACAAATATCAGCTCTATGAACTTATGAAGGGGGACCCAAATGTAACAAGGAAGTGGATCTTCTCAGCCACAGGCCAATGCAAAAGTGCATGTGATGGTGTGGGTGGCTTGTGCAAACATTTTGCTACTAAATTCAACTTACAGAAAGAAGTTTCACAAGCTATAAGAGATGCACTTTCATTTGTTGAAACTATCTCCCCCTTGATCTCAAAGACTAAACTTCTACTCCTCACAACTTGTGAAGTTCAATCCTATCGAACCAGCAAAGTAGAAGAGTGGGATACAGTAAAACCTGTTGTTGGAATTCAGTCACAGTATTCCTGGTTAGTACAAGGAAATAAACTATCAATGGCCAGAACAGTCTGGCACCCACATAAAGCAGTGTAATTTTCAAGCCAAACAACAAAACAAAAAAAAATTCTGTGAATGATTTTCAAATAAGAGAATTTATAGGATGCATTTATCACTATAACTGGTGGATGGATGGGACAGGTTACAAACATATCTAAAGAATTCGAGGACGTAAGTGTCTTTCATGCACTCTCTTGGACCAGCCAGAGGTTTTTGGTGGCCAGAAGAATGCGGCAAGAAAACAGACAAGCGTCCAGTGCCCTTAAGAAAATGTACTTCTAAAGGTGCCTCAACTCCTGTTGGACATTCTGCAAGACTTCATACCTTTGAGAAGGAAATCAATAAAATCCAGCAGCTTTTCTCAGTTTGAATAATTTGTAGTTGTGATGGTAAGTTCATAATTTAGTTTTTTTTTTTTTTTTTTGAGGCCTTTTTTCTTATGTAAATAGAAATTGAATCATAACAACTGAGGTAGTGTTTTGTATGTGTATAGACTATGGATTTAAAAAAAAATATAAACATGTACATGGGTGACAATTATTAGAAAACATAAAAATGACTTTAAAATATAAATTGACACTGCAATTTGGAATATATACTCAGGTAAACTTTTCAGAAATATCTTTTGGAGTTTTTTTTTTTAAATAATTACCCAACTGTGAGGTTCGAGCAGAAGAGAAGTGCATTTTCAAAAATTTGTAGGAAAATTTCAAGGCAAAAATCGAGTAACCTGATTCCCCCAGTTAACTACCTACCATTAGGACATTATTTGGACAAAATTTCAGAATTTTTAAAAATGGGGGTTTTGATAATTACCCAACTGTGAGGTTCGAGCAGAAGAGAAGTGCATTTTCAAAAATTTGTAGGAAAATTTCAAGGCAAAAATCGAGTAACCTGATTTCCCCAGTTAACTACCTACCATTAGGACATTATTTGGACAAAATTTCAGAATTTTTAAAAATGGGGGTTTTGAGATATTGCAATTAAAAATGTTGATTATTTGAAATTTTGTATATTTAAAAAATTTTGAGTTGATTGCATCACAGGATAAAAATAAAATTAGTGCTAAGACAACCCTAGTAGGAGTGCAGGTTGGCACACTTACCCACCTGATAAGTCTTTTTCTTTAAAAAAAAAAAATCCTAAATTTGTGGAAAATTAAATTTTTTTGTAATAGTGTTTTTTTTTTTTGTTTTTTTTTTTTTCCATATAGCAACATTCATTCCTTTGGTCAATTTCTGTGAACATATTGAAAAACCAATTCAATAGCTTCAAAATAAAATAAAATTCAAGTCTTAACCTGTTATAGTACAGGAGCAGTGCACATTTAAAAATTTGGTGTTTCACATTATTTTCGTCACAGGTGTATTTTTTGCCTATTTTCAAAATGCTGTAGCTCGACCGAAATTTTTTTTATGAAAAATCCTTTTGCCTTCTTTATACCTCTATTAAAAGCAGCTACCATAATTTTTTCAAAAAAAAAAAAAATGGAGGTAGTCAACTGGACACCCCCTGCCTGAATTGAGATGAAAAGGGTGGGTCAGTGACAAAGTTTGGCTCGTTTTATAGGATGGAAGTTTCCATCCTATTCCCCTGCATTGTGCTTTTGTGTAGAAGAAGGAAAACATTAGGTAAATATGACTTTAAAATTATGTAAATGTTTTCTCTATACGTATGTGAACTTTTCTGTGGATTTGCAAAATTCTGCTTATTTCTTCATCATTTCGGTCAAAACTGAAGAGAAATTTTGGGGGGATTAGTTGGGGGAGGGAAAAAAGAATAATCTTGCACCGTTAGAATGTAAAACCCGAATCAATCGACCGTTATTAACATCACGTGTAATATGAACTACAGCCAAAAAAGATAATCTTACATCTCCGGTAAAATGTAAAGCAAGGAATAACCCTGTTCCCAACTGAAATCCTAAAAATAATCCTAATAATGACCCAAAATTTCATAAATAAGATAATTTTGTTAGTTTCATGTCAGGGGATGATGTTTCATCAAAAATGGAAGTTAAATGAAGTGAAGATTTTCCCCATAATCATAATTTCCTTTTCTCACAATGTTCCTTCCATCCAGTATTGTTATTAAACATAATTTTATTCCACAAATATTTGAATTTCGGCAGGAAAACGGGGAAAATTTTCCAAAAATGGAGGTCGGACGACGCAAAAATCTCCCTGTAATATTTTGGCACGAGATTCTTCCATTTGTATGGTTCTCAAGGTCTAGAGGGGAGGGGGGTCGTTTGCTTAGAAGGACCGAAACTTTCGGAATCGGAAGTTAGATGGAGTGAAGATTTCTCCCATAATCATTTTTTTTTCTTGCCATATCCTTCTGCTCAGTATTGTTGTTAAATATCATTTTATTGCATAAATATTTGTATTTCAGCTTGAAAATGGAGAAGAATTTCCGAAAGCATGTCGGACGGAGCAAAAATTTTGCCTATAATTGTTATCCCCACCCCAGCGCTCTTTGTTCCCTCTATCCTATGTTGTATTAAATAAAATGTCAGTAACTTTAAATTAAATTTTGAACAGCAATGAGCTCCCCTTTAATGTTTACATAAATAAATTAGCGTCAACAATTCTGTCTTGCTTGTGCTGCGTTTTATTCACAATGTTTCGCCTCACGTTTGATTTTTTACCTGTTTAAAAAGTTCAGCCTTTTTTTTTATTTTGGCAGTCTCAGGTATGCCTGTAGTTTACCATTTTCTGTTCTAATTATGGCATATGAAACTGCAGTTATTTAGGGCCATTTGTTCCAGGGAAAGAAGAGGTCTGGTGCTATAAGGCAAAAACTTGAACCTGGGCGGACCGCTCGTAGGAATGGTCAGAAGCCAGCACACACTAACCAATGAGGTGGTTAGTGTGTGCAAATTACGAAACAACTTCCAGTTCAAATCATATATATTACACATGCTCTGGAAGTGTTTAAAGATGTGAGATTTTGGTGATTATTTTGGTCAAGCAGATTTTTAGTAAAATAACATGGCAGCTCTTGATTATCTTTTCTCTCTTTTTTTTTTTATAGTAAAATGAAATCTACCAATTGGGTACCATATGACAGATATTGCCAGATCTGCCATATTGTACCCAATCATCAGGTTCTAAATTATTCTTTTTTTTTTTTAATCTCTCCTACTAACATGCAGTGAGAATTTGGGTTAATTTTTTTAAAAAAGAGAAAAATTGTAATTCTAAAAGACAACACTAACTCACTTGCAAATAGAGAAGCACGCATAGTGCCTTTCCAACAGTGTTTCACAGGACTATCATGAAGTTAGAAAACTGTAAGATTTTTTATTCCTGATTACTACTGCTGTTTGTACAGCATATCTGCTTTCGATGCTGTGATAATTCCGTTGATTTATAGGATTTCACTAGAGAAAGCAAAAATGGTATAACCAGGCTATGGAAGGTCAAAGTATTGGATTTTGAGTTAGGGATGGGTAAAATGAATGATACAGTCTTGCTCCAAATTTCTGCAGTTGTGTCAAGGTATATTTATTGATAGTAGAATGGTCTTTTAGTTAAGCAGTGCTCTCTGGAATGCCTTTCGCAGAGTGGTGACACCAGGTCCTCTGGAGTGTGTACTATCTCTTCTCAATATGGATTTTTGGTGAAATTTTATACTTCAGCCATTATTATGGGTTTTATTTCATTGCCACTGTGAAGGTGTTGTTCTTAGACTGTTCCAATTCAGCTAGACAGAAGTCTCTTCTTTTGCAACATGCACGACAAGGAAGATACACAGTATGTAATTTGTTCAGGAAGTTTTGCTTATTGTTTCCAAAACTTGATGCATTCTTTGAGAACACCAAAAATTTTACCAATCTTCCTTTTGTAGTTGCCAGTCCAGTATAAAATCAAATTGCCTGTGGGGCAGCATTGATGAATTGTAAGGGAAAGTGAAAATTATATGCTACATAGTCATGCTTGAAATTTAGCTTCAATTTGTCACATGGAAACTTTTGCATATTGCATCTCAGAAGTAGGTTATTGTAAAAAATATTTAAAGAAAACTTCAACATTACATGAATGAAGAAGTAAAATAGCAAAAAAAATGATTGATAAAAAAAAAAAAAATATACTTGATTGTCAGAAAATAAACAGTATGTGGATGTCGTACTTCAATGTCCACAACTTATTCTCATTAGTGGTTGGAAACACAGCCAGTTGACTTTAAAGTGCCAGAAAACAGGGTTTGCACATGAACTGGAAAGTCCTGGAAACTGAAAATTTTAATTTCCAGGCCTGGAAATCCTTGAAAATGGTAGATTCGTTCTTATGAAGTCCTGAAAAATTATATTTTTTAGCGTAAAGTCCATGAAATCAAAAGACTTTCTTCTGAAATGCAGATGTTTTTCTTTTTTCTTCATTTTTTTTTTCTGTAAAACTCAATAGGTAACTCCTGCCGTCGTTGCTACCTTCTCTTTGTTTTGTGTGGTTAACTGCGAGATGAAAGGTCTGATAGCAGGAGCCCAGGCTGTCATGCCAGAATTCCTGCACGCACCTAGATGCAAAAGTTGCCTTTTAGGGTGGACCATGTAGCAGGCAACAGGCATGCACTCACCAACTGGCTAAAAGAGAATTTGGAGGCAAAAGCAGTGATGTGGGATGAGGAGGAGGGGCGCTCTCCATTAAAACTATTATGTCTCCATCACTGAAGCCGAAGCTTCGAGTAGTGGCCATCTGGGCTCAATAACCAATCCCCGCCCAGCATGTACTGTTTCAGGTGACCTGAGAAACGCCTGCAGGCTACACTGTTGTTAGGTACTTCCGTCTTCGTGTAAGCTCCACTTTTTTTTTTTTTTGTTTATGTTCATCCGTTTATGTTTTCCATTCCATCGCTTACATTTGTTATTTTGTTCATTTAACAACAAGGTTGTGGGTTTGTTGTTCGATCACTGGTTACAGATTATTTTATTCCTTCTTTCGAGTATGGTTGGAAAATATGTATTCCAAGAAGTTAGGTTCGAGAATAGTTTATCTTCAGGTTGGCTGTTACCTACAGGGATGGGAATTCTGTGCTAATTGCACAAAAGTGCACCAAAGCAAAAATCTTGCACCACCTTGCTACAGAAGGCAGATTTTGCTCCAGAACCGCCATGCGTCATCGTTGGGACTTCGACGAAATTCTCCATGCCCACCATTCCGCTTGATGCTGAGTAAGACTATGCAGTGGGAAGGAAAGATTCAGAGACTCTAAGTACTATGGGTTTTATGTAGTTAACAGTGGAAATAGTCTATCCGCTACGGATGACAGAAAACGTCGAGTATGCTATGGAAATCGTCGGTCTGCTTCGGATGATGGAAAATGTAGTGTGCTATGAAAATCGTCGGTCCGCTAAGGACCACTGAAAATATCGAGTATGCTATGGAAGTCGTTGTTCCGCTATGGACAACAGAAAACATAGCGTATGCTATGGAAATAGAAAATCTCAGTGAAATACTATTAAGCATCTGTGTACATTTTTCTTTCGTGCTTCAAAGATTCTAACACTTGTTAAACATTTCGGGAATGTTTCTTGGGTGTTGAGTATGTCACGTCATTTTCCATGACGATAATGGGCACAACACGTAACAATATTAACAATAAAGGTAACTTGATCACGCTAGTTACTTGATCACCCTAGTTATATTAACAATAAAGGTAACTTGATCACGCTAGTTACTTGATCACCCTAGTTATCCCCGCACGGGGATAACTGGTTTTCCAGTTATTTGGGGAGCGGCGCCCCCACGGCCCGAGCTGACCTTGTGACTGGTCACCATCTGATGTCATGCCACCGCCTGTTTTTTGTTTTGGTGCTGTTGGTGTTTGCAGGGACGGCTGTTCATCCAGCTGTTGGGGAGTCGCGTCCCCACGTTCCCGAGCTGGTCTTGTGCCTCGCATTTTCGTTTTTATTTATTTTCTCCACTGGCTAGTTGCCCGTGTTGTATTCTCTACCTAATCGCTACCACGTTATGTACTAACACCCTGGTCTTGTGGTTTTGTTACCCTCCACCACTAACTGATTTTATATTAACCGCTCAGTTCGTAGGTTGCTGAGATTCCGATTAGGTTCCCTGCCAGGATTTGTCTTCTTTGGATTTCTTTTTTCCTTTTCGCTGGTTTGGGTGCTAGACCTACCTGCATGTTTGCCGCGTGCGAAGACCCGTGAGGCGGAAATGGGATGTCTGGCGGCTGAGGTCGCAGGAGACTGGTTAAGTGCCTCCTGTGTACCAACACTCCTCTTCGACCCCGGCTTCGCTGTAAACGGGAGGCTAGAGACTAACCCACCTCTAGTCAGAAGTCTTGTACCAAGTTGTGTACAGGGCTTTAGCGGCTTTTTGTCGTATGGCACGGCAGGGTGAGCCCGGGGGCTGTGGGATCATGCCAAAGGCGTTGGCATGACGGTACCCGGAGGCCGAAGTGTCCGCCGAGTGCGTGTGATCACAGCCAACGGACTATATTTGCAACTAAGCTCTAGAACTGTGTCTTGCGTCATGTGTTTGGCTTGCGGACCTCCAGTTCTCCCCTGTTGGGCTCGATTGTGGGCGGAATACGTTGCAGATGAATTCTTTCTTACTCCCATGGGGAAACATAAACCCTCCTCAAAATTTAAAAAACAACAGGATATGGTGATTGATCAGGCGCCAAATTTGCCTCAACCACCTCCCACACATAACACACTGAAGAGAACTTTCGTTGAAAAACAACATCACCGCGACGTATCTTTAGATCCAGGTGTTGAGCCGTCAGCTCAGAAACGTCGCATTACACTTGCAGATTCGATACCTCAAGCTACTTTTCTCGTCATTTCTTCTACTGACCAGATGTTGAAACTTTCCTCAAAGTCTCCTTTTTTCATCTCGAAGGCACTTGCGGGTGTTGCTGGCTCTTTGAAGTCAGTGAAGAAGCTACACTCTGGAGACCTGCTTGTGGAAACTTGCACTCTCTCTCAGAGCAAATCTCTTCTGCAGTTGACCAGACTTCAGGATATTCCGGTTCAAGTGACGGCACATCCGTATCTCAACACCTCCAAGGGAGTCATTTCTGAGCCCGACTTGTTGGTCTGCGATGAAGATGAACTTGTGTGTGAACTTGCTGATCAGGGTGTCATAGCTGCCAGACGCATGACTTTCAGGCGCGATGGCGCGCTGATCAAATCACGAAATGTTATTTTGACTTTTAACAGCCCGAAGGTGCCTACTGAAATAAAGGCTGGTTACTTGTTATGTACAGTTCGTCCTTATGTACCAAATCCTCTACGCTGTTTTAAGTGCCAGAGGTATGGACATTCCCAGCGGTCCTGTAACAGTGCTGCGAGGTGCGCCAATTGTGGATCCCGAGACCACGAAGGGACTGGATGCACTTTCTGTGTAAACTGTGGTGACTCCCATGCTGCTTATGCCCGGTCCTGTTCGAAGTGGAACGACGAGAAGGCGATCCAGCGCCTCAAGACCCTGGAGGGCCTCTCGTACCCTGCTGCCAAGGCCAAGTTGGGTATTCCCAACAACCGTCAGCGTACTTTTGCCGCAGTTGTTCAGTCTCAGCCACAACCCGTGCAGCCCTTTGTTCCGCGCCCTGTAGCTCTCGCCGCACTTGCCAAGCGATCTACAGCTGAACAAGCGACACAGGTGGATTTAACTGAGCTCCAGCTTATTCGACCAGCTGAGTCTGCGCCTTCTCTTTGAAGACGACCGACTCTTCCAGTTCCCAGCAGAAGGCCTGCACATGCTGGAGACCCGGCCCTCAATCCGCAAAGGTGTGCAGTGTCCATCCACATGTCGCGGTCTACATGGCCGACTTTGCAACTGTCTCGGACTCAGCGAGGTCCCCACCCTCACCCAACATTATAGAGGAACATGGGGGGAGGAGAGTGACAGTTCGTCCCCAACCTCACCCTCCATTGCAGAGGAACATGGGGGGAGGAGAGTGACATTTCGTCCCCGCCCTCGGCCAGCGTTGCAGAGGAGTGTGGGGAGGAGGAGAGTGACAGCTCAGCCCCCTCCTTTTGACTCATCCTATGTGTAGTTGTGTTCGAATTCGTACTGTGTTTTATCGTTCTCCTTCCTCAGTTTTACTTAATCGGCTTGTTTCTCACCATTGTACCATGTTTTTCATACTGTTTGTTTCATTGTCTTTTTTGGTCCTCCCTTCGTACTCATGTTTCGGTTTTACTTGGTCAGCCAGATTTTTTTTTTTTTTTTTAATTTCTGTCTTGTGTCTGGCGCTCTTTGGCCAACCATGGCCCTTGCAGCAATAAAATCTAACCAACCAACCAACCACCCTAGTTATATTAACAATAAAGGTAACTTGATCACGCTAGTTAGGTCGAAAGCTTCCAACTTACGAACTTTTTTGTAAAAGTTTTCATTTAACGTAAATAGCGTGATCAAGTTACCTTTATTGTCATTTTCCATTTCCACATATTAAATTTTTCCAACCAAGTTTCCTTTTTTTTTTCTCTCTGCCGGATTGTATTTTTATTTTTGTGTTTTCTGATCATGTTCCTTGTTTTTAAAATCTTCAGTGAGAGTGAAAAGGAATGACTTTGTATTTTTAAGGAATTATTTCTAATGAAATGCATGTTACCCTGTTTCTAACGCATACTTTGTCAAAACTAATCAATAGAGAGAAATCGTTTTCACCCTCTCCCCTTTTATTAAACAAAATTAAATTTCTAGATCGGTATTTAATATGACCACGGTGGAATCCATTGTTTCCGTGCCCCGTAAAATTGTTTCACGGCAGAGTGAGTAGTGCAGTATCAATTTTTCACTTTAATTTTCCATAAAATGAGTGTTTCAATTTCTTACACTTCTTACTCATACATGAGATTCTTTTCGTGGATTTGCGGAATTCTGCTTTTTCTGTCATCATTTGGGTTAATTCTCGAGATCGATGCAAAATTGAAAAGAAGTGTGTGTGTGGAGAGGGGGGGGGGTCATCTGGGGACAGTATTTCATCTTTCAAAACTTCCAAAAAATGGAAGTTAAATGGACTGAAAAATTTTCCCATAATCGTAATTCCTTTTTCTTGCGATGTTTCTTCTGCCCAGTATTGTTGAATATAATTTTAATCCATAAATATTTGTATTTCAGCTTGAAAAGGGAGAGAAAATGTCCGAAAACGGAATCGGACAGAGCAAAGATTTCGCCGGTAATCATGCCTCCCCCCCCCAAGTCCTGTGTTGTTAAATGTCAGTAATTTTATACTTTGGATGCAGTGATTTGCTACAGTTTAATATTTTCCTAAATAAATTTCGGTGAATAATTGTCTTGCTCATGCTGCCTTATATTCACACTCTTTCGCCGCACGTTTTGTTTCTTAACCCGTTGAAAAAGTTCATCCTTTTTTTTTTTTTTCATCATCAGTTTTGTGTATGCTTACTACATCAGTAGACTGAGAAAGCATTTAATTGTTTTATTTAAAGCTAAATTAAAGTTCAAAAACGCTGCTACATGCATATTGTGTAGGAAAATTAATTACAGGGAACAAAAGACTGCGATGGAGAATTGAAGCTCAGACTTCAAATTGGAATTCCTTTTTAAACAAAAGAGAGAAATGCTTGTTCTGTTTCTCTATATAGCAAGAAGTGATGGAAAACCATTCATTTTCAGCAAAATTGAAGTTTAAAAAAGCGATAATGTCACTACTAACAGGTCGAGGTAATGATGCAATTTTGCAGTAACGACTTCCAGTTTGAATTTGGACTTAAGCAAAATTAGTAACTCCATTGATTGATATAGAAAGAAAGTGTAAAGAATAAAAAAAAAAATGCATTTCACCAAGAAACTTTTCTGAAAATAAGTCACTTTTCTGCACTGCTACCATTTTTTATGATAATGTTCTGCCTTTTTTTTTTTTTTTTTTTTTTTTTATGTTCTGTTGTTTTGGTGTCTAAAGACCTCCTTGAGCTATTTCCAACCTGTGTAGGAACTTATTACATTTACTGCAGGATTCCTGTTGGTGTTGAGCATATCTCATAGTAACATTTGCGTGTACAAAAGTTATTTGTATTACATGGACCCATTTTCCGTTGGCTCTAACATGTTAAGGTGCTGTGCTGTCACTTTCCATTGTGATGACCCTGATGTTGAACTATCCCCGCCTTCCCCACCAAACATTGCAGTTTCTATTTAAGAAGTCTTGCTGCAGAGAATGAGAATGCCCAAACACTCACACTCCACTTTGTATGTTTTCCATGTTTCAGTAGTCTAGAGGTACAGGAGCCCATTGGTGCTTCAGTGAGTGGGAAAGTTTATTGCATGCACTACAGTTTCTTGCTCGAGGTGCCTTGTTATCCTTGTGATACATACTGTAAGAGGCCTTATCCTGATGCTTTTTCTCACTGGGCACCAAGCAAGGCAGGATTCTGTTCTCAATAAAGTGGGGTCAGAAAGAATGCTAATTTAATAGGCCTGTCAGATCTGCAACTTGTCCTAGTTTACAGTATCCACATTCTGTCTACATGTTTTGATAAAGAGGACTTTCTGTTTGGATGCTGTGTTTGTTGTTGTTATTATTGTTGCAGTAGATTTAAGCTTTATTTTGTGCTCTAGACATGCTCCTTTTCATTATGGGCTGATTTAAGCTTTATATATGCTCTAGACAGGCTCCCTCAGCTTCCAATAAAGCTGAATTATGGCATGTATTGTTGGCTATGTCAGACGAGTAATATGTGCAATTGCTGTTTTGAGTTTTCACCATTAGCAAGATGTCTGAATCTTGCAACCTCACCTGGAGTGCAAAATGAAGCATGTATTTTATATCTGTGTTTGTATGCCACCTGCAGATGGCCTTGCTTGGTTTTGGGTTCTTCCATAAAAGGCTGTGTGGATTCTGTACATCATCCTTTGCTCATTTCAATAATCCAGGACTGCAAATACTCTTCAGAAAGTGCAGTGGTGTAGCCTGCATAAAATACATTGATTTTTGGTGGCACAATCAGTTCAGTGACAACAACTGCTCACATCTAATCTACAGGTGTCTGTTCTGTAGTGCTCATTTTCCCCAATTCAGCCAGCTATCTTTCATTGGCTGAGGAACATGGAGATCAGCTCCATGGTATGTGGTCAATGTAATGTACTGTAAAATTACATGGTATAAAAGTAAAATATCAGGTAATGCTAGATAAATTGATTTTAATTGTGAAATGAAAAATATTTCATTTGTGCCATTTGTTGTTAAAATTAATTTCTTACATCCAAAAGACATTTTGGATGATATGGTGGCGCATACCAGAGCATAACCAGAGAGGGCTTTTATGCCTCCTAGAATTTTATTTCCCCATGGAAAAAACCTTAAATTTAATTTGGATTCCTGGAAATTATTGTACTTCAGACTTTTTCAGTGTCTTCCATTGCTCATTTATCAGGCAGGAAGTGAACTTGCCATTTTTTTTTTTTTTTTTTTTGTTTAAAAATTTGCAATTTCTCTTGGTCTGCCAGAAGCTATTTTGAGTACTCTTGTCCCAGCTGAGATGCATTCCGTCCTCTCCTGATGGGGTGAGCAACAAGCATGATTGGATAGACTTCATCACATGCATCAACATTGCTTCGGAGAAGACCCAGATTCTCTAGTTACTACTAAAATCATTGAGCTGCCACAAAGAACAGGAAACCAAATATACTATGGAATTCAAAAATGTCAGAGAACTAATGTTTATTCAGTATCTCTGGGCAAAGTTTATTTTCAAATTTCTAACATTCATAAACATATTTTGTCATTGTTTATCAGATGTTTTTAATATAACATTTCTTAAATGCTTTTTCAGTAATTTTTGGATGTCTTCATGCTGTCCGCTGGCCCACCTCTTTAATGTGTGTGCCTCAGATAGGAATAAATAAATATATGTATGTATATATATATGTATGTATGTATGTATGTATGTATATGTACACCAGTATATATGAAAATCATCTAAAAGTGGTCATGAAATTACGTTTCCCAAATTGGGTAGGCACCCTGTGTAAAGTGAAATTGTGCTCATAAATGCTACTGCGCACACTCACCGTGCAGAAAAAATGACTTTACATGGGACAAAAGACGGAGAGTTGAAGTTCCGGTTTTAAACTTTTTTTGTGTGTGTGAACAAAATGAAAAATTCATACTCTTATTGTTTGTTGATGTATTAAGAATTGGCTAAGCAATGGGAAACCCTGTATTTTCAGAGAAATTTAATTTTAAAAAGTTCTGATGGTGTGTGTCGACTTGTCGAGAACTCCTTGCGTGCCCTTCCAAAAAATCTGTACAGACCCTGGTTAACATTCAGCTGACTGAAATCAAAACAAAAGTAACTTCTTAATTTTTAACTGTCAAAGAACATATATTTCATGTATATTGAAGTACTTACACTGGTGTGCAAAAATTAAGGATGAAGAGGAGAAATGAGCATAACGAGCAGGCAGAATGGACCGAAAGACCACTCGGGAGATAGACTAGGGTCCGGTATGGTAGGGCATGCACATATATGCAGCATATGACGTAGGGGAAAGAGTGTCGAAGGGTACAAAGCACACGGGTGGTGTACGCTCAGCAATTCGGTAAAACGGTGTACATCGGTTTGAACGACATCGAGTTGCTGCCACCGTGTGATATGGCCAACAGACAATCCAGTAGACTACATCTGGATGACTTTACCCGAGGTTGCATCATTGGGAAGAAGGTTGAAGTGTGAGTAGTGTGGCCGAAGAGTTCGAGATCGCTCACAGCATCGTTTCACGAGCTTGGAGAGCATTTCAAACGACAGGAACAGCTGTCAGAGAGTTTTGCAGTGGTCGTCCATGAGCAACCACGGCGGCGGACGACCGGTATATTACCCTACAAGCGAGAAGAGACAGCCAGCGGGAGAAATCGTAAGGCACATGCAACAGACAATTGGACGTTCGTTATCGCGTTTTACCATGGCCAGGAGGCTGCACAAAAGTGGTTTATTTGCACGACAACCAGTACAGTGTGTGCCATTAACGCCTGCTCATCGGAGACTTCTGTTTCTGTGGTGCCAGGAACACAGGAACTGGACACATCAGCAATGGGTTTGAGTTCTCTTTACGGATGAGAGGCGATTTAGTCTGACACGCAATCACACCTCCAACATCATCAAAAGGGACCGATTTGGAGGTGGCGGAGTTATCGTTTGGGGCGATATCATGCTTGGTAGCCGTACTGACCTCCACATCTTCCAAGGAGGTTCAGTCACTGATGTCCGCTATTGTACCGAGGTTCTCCTGCCTCACATGCTTCTATTTAGAGGTGCTGTGGGTCCTGAGTTCCTCTTCATGGACGACAACGCTGCACCTCATCGTACAGTGGCTGCCGCAGAGCTGTTGGAGAGTGAAGATATTCAACGCATGGATTGGCCCGCAAGGTCCCCAGACCTAAATCCAATCGAACACGTGTGGGACCTTCTCGGGAGACACTTGGCAGCACGTCGCCAGCCGCCAGCAACGATTCCGCAGCTGCGATTGGCGCTACAAGAGGAATGGGCTGCGATGCCTCAACAGTTCCTTCACAACCTCGTCCTCATCATAGACAGACATTGTAAATCCTGCAACGCAGTCAAAGGTGATCATATCTCCTTCTAAAGACTGGATTTTTCCTGGCAGCTGCCTGTCACATGGTCGTTTCTGTCTTCTGTCCAGTTGTGCTTGAAGCTACCTCTTCAATAAAGTGCCTTTGTATCCTTTGGATTCCTTGTTTGGACGGTTTTGCTCACTTGTCCCATATTCTTACATTTTGGGGATCTTATGGTATGATTTGAGTCTATGTGGAGCACTTCTGCACGACGTTACATTAAAAAAAAACGTCTAGGCCTTAATTTTTGCACGCCAGTGTATACGAAATTAAATTTGAAATGTTTATTAAATATATGAAGTAGTATGACTTCTAACTATTTATTAATTTTGTTATAGGGAGATGGTTTGGAATTCAAGCGCCACTTCTTGAAAATTAAGGAATGTATGGCCGATTCTATAGTCAAAGGTCCTGTGATGTGGCCAATTGCTATAGCAACCAATGATATACCATGAAGATGTCATTATCCGAATAAAAATCTCATTTCTTCCTATGTGCCTTGGCCAATTGCTTGGCTTTCTGTGATGTTCCTACCTCATGCCAAACTTAAAAATGTCATTCCTGTTGAAGGACTGAAGTGTTGAACTTCTATCATAGCTTTTAGGTTTTTGTAAAGTTTGTTTTGTACATGATTTTTATAATAAAAAGAATGATATACCGACTTTATGAAGAAGATTCATTCATTACTTTGAGATGCTGCTATTTCAGTACCCTACTTTGACAAGGTTCTAACTGATATGGAGCAGTATTTTGAGAAAAAGGAGTTTAAAGTTTCATTTTGTTGTAAGTTTATTTGTAATAGAGTTTCAGCTAAGTGAAATGCTGAACACTTATTGAAGCATATTATAAGTACTTTTAGTCTACTTTCTGACAAAATATTGTGTTTATATATAGAAAACTGAGTCCTTTTTACAGTTAGAACCTTGTCACATGTATGGCCAATTTGGGAAAGTGATAATGGTGTAAATGAACATACAACTTTGCCAAACTAAGGTATTTAGTTAATTTCAGTACAATTTGTAACTTTATAACATCAGTACATAATTTCTGTATTATGGAATGAAATGTTAAGTTTGAAATATTAAAAAAGGTGAAAAACAAATATAGGTTATTACATAAAAAAAATGTTGTATTTCAAACAAAAGAAGAAATAACATAAAACCAAGGAGCCTGCTTTATATTTAGAGCTGTACAATAATATTGCCTGTCTTGTAATGGCATGAAAGGAAAACCAGTTTTAATATCCTTTTTCTTTAATTCAGATACTTTGTTTTTGTTCTCTGCACTTAAGGTATGTATGACTTGGAAAGTTCACTTGGATGAACAACCAATTTCCTATTTGATGTTTGAAATTTAATATTAACAACTTGTTCATCAGTATCTGGTTTATGATTAACTTTGTAGCCCACGTCATGTAGCTTGTTTGTGAACTTCAAGCTTGCCACTAGACTGTAAGAAATAGCCTTACAGTTCAAAAGCTTTGCAGGCGTAGTAAAGTCTTTGAAATCTTGTGGTTTCATTTGTATAATTCTATACTGATTCCTGTGATTTAACTTTTAGTAATGCTCTGACGAGTCCAATTGGAGAATACATGTCATTGTGTTTGTGTCCTTTCAATGCAGCTGTGAACACTGTATACCTCTTGAATGCAAGAGTGGCCAGGAACAGAATACTTCATTGTTAATGAAGTAACGCTTGGATTTTCTTTTATAAATAGTTGTACTGCATATGACAAGATTGAATTTCTGTTTTGTGTTACACATGAATTAGACCATGTAATTAGTTCAGATAAGTCATTTTCTTCAATCAAAACATCAAGGATTTTTCTAAGTGCACTGGTAATGTCATTTCTAGCTCGCCCTGCCAATGCTTCAGGCCAGATTGTGCAATAAACTTTTTTTAGTCACTTAATAGTACGCAGTTAAATTGTAAACATTTAATTTACTAAGACAGAAAAAGCATCTTACGTCTGATCGTGGAAGAGCAAGAACATTTTCAAGGTCAAACAAAAGCATTGGTTTACCTCCTGTTTTGTCTTTATTATTCTCTTCTCTCATTGCATTTTTAACAATTTCATGATGCTGATAACTATTTTTTAAGTCGTCAGTAAGTGTTCCTGTCTTCTCGGCAACTTTGAATTTTTCGCACAAGGCACAATGATCGCTTTTTGGAACATGAAACCCTAAATTAAATTCAGTCACAAAAATTTTGTAATACATATAGACTCTTTAACAGGATGAATATTTTGCTCTGTATATTTCTCTTTATATGAAAGATGCATTTTGGAAATGCTTAGATTTGAATCAAGGTTTTCTCTTTTTGTACAGAGTGATTCACTCGGGACTTTACCCAAAAAAAGAACTATAATTTTGAAAAGGTAAAAAAAATTCAAACTGAATTTCGAAGATGAAGTACTGAATGTTCTGGCATTCGCATCCATATCTGCGCCGTTTGGATCATATGCCCAGATGGCACCACAATACATGGTGTCTGGTTGGAATGGTTTCGTGGCGTTCTCTTTGTCCGTCGGCTAGCACCAAGTAAGTTGGTGTTCACGATTTCTGAACGCGTGTTTATCGTTCGAAGTTATTGGAATTCTGGCTCTTTCAAGGAATGTCAGAAAGAGTTTAGTAAGAAATTTCCTGGTCTGGAAACACCTACGAAGCCAACAATTTCAAATCTTGCGAAGAAACTTTAGGCGGCAGAAAGCCTTCTTGATACGCATTCAGGAGGGCGACCCGCAATGTCAGAAAACACTGCACACACAGTGTGTGAAAAAGAGGTTGTTACAGTCTCCAAAGAACTTGTTACACAGGCTGTCACAAGAAACAGGACTGTCATATTCCACCTGCCAGAGGGCTGCAAAAATGGGTAAACTGAAGCCATATTGTGTTAGTTCACGAGCTGTTACCAATTGACATGCCAAAGTGAATGCATTACTGTCGGTTGTTTAAGGAATTTGTCGGTCATAATCCATGCATATTTGACATTACGTGGTTCACAGACGAAGCCTGATCCCACCTTTCAGGCTATGTGAATTCACAATACATGGGTATGGGTGAGTGAGAATCCCCATGTCATTCACGAGGAAAGAATGCATCCCATAAAGATTAGAGTAGGGTGCGCCATTTCACTGAACCAGATAATCGGTCCTATTTTCTTTGAACTGACTGTCAACCCAGAAGTGTATCCCAATATCTTCATGCAGTTTGTGAACCAACTGGATGATATTGAACAGCAAAATGGCTTCTTCCAACGGAATAGTGCGATTTGTCACACTTCCAGTGCCAACATTGTTGAGGTTTGAAGTTTCTTCAGCGATCGGGTTATCTCCAAAGCTTTGTGGCTGCCCAGGTCTCCAGATTTAACTCCACCAGATTACTTATGGGGTCATCTGAAAGGTACTGTTTACAGCAATAGGCCAGGACTTGACAGCTGAGAAACATCATACAGGAAATTGAAGCAATAAATACCAACCTGCTGAGGCATACATTTTACAGTATGCAGCAATGAGTTTATCTCTGGATGCAAATAGCAGACATTTTCAAGATCTCTGATATCGATGTGATTGTGAAAAGGTAAGGCACTTCATCTTCTCAGTTTGAAATGTTTTTTCCTTTCAAAATTATAGTTCTTTTTTGGGGTAAAGCCCCGAGTGAATCACTCTTTAGTAGCCCTACAATAGTGTGATTCAATTTTAGAAAATGATTTAATATGTTGCCGAACAAAATCAGCCTTACCCTCTGGCACTCGTCTACCGCCAACACTTTTGCCTCTGTAATCAGGATTAATGGTGTTGGTCTGACAAGGAAACGGTCCGGACCGCTGTCGCTAGATGCTCAGTTCTAGTTATATCATTCGACAGTAATGAAGGGGTAATGGATAATGACAGACTTTTTAGGTGCTATGGAATATAAATTATGAAGTTATAGGACATCAAAAACCACTTGCAGTGACAATATTCATGGAATCTCCATTACTCTTGCGGCCCTTATCGGAATGGTTTTTGTTGTTTTAAGCAATTTGTATAGGTTACAAAGCATTCGTGAATGGATATACAGTGTAGCATGTTCAGTAATGGATATACATACATTGCACTCGCCTTTCATGTTCGACAAGAAATGTGAGTATCTTTAATTATGGAATGATCCAAACAAAAGTAGTTCTCACAGTGAGCGCATTTCATGAACTCCGTTTCCTCGCAATCTGCTCTACCACATTCCTGAATTGGGCCCGATTTGAAAATAATACTGGAGAGGTGTTTGGAAGTATCCAGGATGCATAGTGACATAACCACACTTATAAAATGCAAAGCAGATTAGGTTTTGAAATCGAGGCACTGAAAACTGATGAACAAAAGACTGCAGACGGGACGGAGAAAGTGGTCTCTTTGCCAAAAGTTCATGTCTGATGTTATCAACAGTGTCCGTTATGAATTTAACCACATTTTTATAGGGACGAAAGAAGTACACATCCGCAGGCTGCACTAGTCCGGTACATTTTTCTGGAATCTACATTTTCCAGAATTCAACTCCGTCAGGAACAGTTGAGTTGTAAAGTGCATCATCCCTGTTTGATGTCCAGGAATCTACTAACAGCAGCACTCTCTCCTTTCCTGTGAAGTCTGGTCACAGAACTTCTTCCAAAAAGACCATCAGGTTTTGTTTGGACATGTTTGCTGACTTCGCAGGAATAAGCTTTGATGTTTGGAAGATGAATAATCATGTTTGCAGAAATTTCCCACTTCCATCTGACACTAAAACATACATGTGTGGTAAAAGAGTTCCACTCATAGTGATGACTGGCATAAACATACGAATGTGTAGTTGCTGAAATGGAACCTGTAGCCCCAAAGATTCTCTTCTGTCTTTGAACAGAAAGTGTTCTTCAAAATTGAAGTGTGGCTGATCAGCGTTCAGCACATCTTCATTTATCTTGCATGTTAGTATAAACGCTTGCACATTTCCAACAAATTCTTTCGCCTTTGCCTCCAAATCCCTGGATTTCTGGAAACACTTTGCTCACTTTGTGGGCTACTTTCCGCGAAACAACTTTGTCATGTTTCTTGAATCTTGTGACAATCGTTCGGATGCCTTAAAGTTCTGCTGATTGTGAACTTCAATACGCTTCTTTATTTGCATTGCCCATAGCCTAATTGTCCTTTCGTGAATAATCACATTCCTTGCATGCATTTGAAGAAAGTATTCAAATACTTCCCTGTTCAGCTGTTGTTGTAGAGATTTTGTATTGCAGGCACGGAACTTCAATCATTCTTCAAACTTTTGAAGAACTGCCTTGTTCTTGATTCTCCTCTTTTGGACCATAACAGTGTTGAAGTCCACTCTAGGAGAAGAGTCGGTGGCCAAGCCTGGAGGACACAGTTGAGGATGTTCAAGTTGCCATCTTTCTCCCTCTGTTTCTTGGTCCAGATTTTGTATGCATCCGCCAAGTATCCTTCTGGAAATTTGGATTGCTACTTCTTTGGTGATGGTTCGTATGAAGACTTGCTGGTTTCTAGAATTGGCGATTGTGCCTCCTCGTATGTTTGAGCATCTGTTACATCACCAAAGTCACTTCCCATTTCCTCCTCCTTCTCCGTCGGATAATATGTCGTCAAAAAGTAGTGTATTAACCTCTTCAATTCAACTCCTTTTTGATGTGTTCAAATGTGATGAGATCCATTTCCATGGTTCATATCGCGTCCTGGAAATGTCCTAAAATTTTGTTACATGTCCTGGAATTTTATCCATTCCTGCCTTTTTGTTCCTCTGCGAAGTTTTGTAGTTGAGGATTTTTCTACTGACATAACTTATGTCTGACAAATTTTCCTCCCCGTCCCCTGAAAAATGCAGGAGGGGGGGGGAGGTAGTTTTCTTGTCTACTTGGAGGACTTGAAGGTGTTATCTTTTGAGTCATGCTTATTTTATAACTTTGTATGTCTGGCCGGGGAGACCATATCTCTGCAATTATTAGTTCAATTTGTAAAACTCTTCTTGTATTGAGAAGCTTAAAATGTGAAAATGATGATCCATGCGTTCTGGTTTTCTACTTCGCTGCTAGAGGGCGCAAATAGAGATCGTATCGAATTTAAATGCATTTTATTTCATATATTTGCTTCTAAATATCCAATTGAAAAAATTATTTTTCCTTTCGATGACATTTACATTGACTGTTTTTGTTACCGTTCCTTTTTCGAATAATGCATAAATTTTCCACTAGGGGGCATAACGGTAAATCACAATTTTTCCAATACCTCCGCTTCTAAAAGTCAGATTTGAAAAATTCCTCCTGTGTCAAACACAGCTCCTGGGAAAGAAATGTTTTGCATATAATTTCTCATTTTTGGTAAAGAACGGATTGGCCACCAGGGGCATAAGTGTTTATTTTTACTTCTGATGTATTTGCAACAAAATCTGAGCTGGAAACTAGATTGAAAAAATTCCTCCGTGAACCAATACCGCTCACCTCAGAAAACTTTTTTTAAATACTGCATAATTTTTGCACCAGAGGGCGTACACGTATATCTTATTTTTGTCCATCTCTCTGTTTTGGGTGTCCGATTTGAAAAATTCTTTGTTGGAGAACATTTTTGGTGTGTAATGTTACTCATATAAGTTCAAATACTTAACTCACAAGTGTGCCACTATAGGGCAAGTTCATGTTTCCGTTTACAGCAATATCTGCAGGACTAAAATCCTGACTGAAAAATTTTGTCTTTCGATCAGATACTAAGTATGAAATCTCCATGTGTGTGTTTTCTTCCCAAAGTAATGCACATTTTCGCCGCTGTGGGGCACAAATATTTAATATATTCTCAATATCTGTACTTCTAAATACCAGATTTAAAAAATTCTTTTAACACCAGATACCATTTATTTTATGGAACACTTCAGGTTTGTATTTGAGGAGGTTTGTGCTTCATAATTCTGCCGCTAGATGGTATTTCTGTAATTCCGTTTGCAGCCTATCTCTGCTTTTAAAAACCCTATTGAAAACTTTTTTTTCTTCCGGTATGCCATTTGCTGTAATAAAGATGGAGAGTGACAAAGATTTTTTGCTACAATAAGAAGATCCTCTTCAAGTAATTTGCTACTTTCCTGCTAGGGGTTGTAAAGATCAAAATATTTTTCTTGCTATCTGAATTTTTTGTATCTTGATTCATATTACAAATATCTAGATTTGGCTGGCAGTCTTCACCCACTTATTTTGGATCGAACTTTGACATGTTTTTATGCAGTATCCTGTTTCAGACAACAATTGCAGACTACACATTGGAAAAATAAGAACACTTGTGGCACAGGTTACCGATGGTAAACTGTCCAGGTTTACTACTAAGTTTAATGTCAACAATTCATTTAGTCCACTCATTAATCTAAGTGATAAACCTTTGATGATATTCAGAAACAAGCATTGTCAAAAGTGTATGAAATATGCCTATTCGGTTTTGAAGCCTAACTTACTGCATGTCATTTCGCAATATGAAGAAGTTACCAGTGCCCTTCCTGCTGAACACAGAATTTTGCTAGACATTGTGTAGCGCAAGCTTTAACAAATACGACCTCAAGACTGGAATGTACTTCTGATACAGGGTTACTCAGCTCAGAGCTATACGTACACTTAGAACGGACGTCGAGAAATCTGGTGTGCTTCCCTTTCTCGATTTTTGTCTCTTTCGCAATCTTAATGATAATTCCATTTCGTTTACCGCAAGCCCACTTTTTCTACTTCTTGAATTCCATTTTCCTCTTCCCATCCAGTTTCTCAAAAATTATCCGCTTTTCATTTCTCATTAATCTTGCATTTACTCACTCGTTCTCCCCAGAACTTCGTTCTTGTGAATTACGTAGGATCAAACAGTTTGCTTTGTTATTTGGTTACCCACTACACCTTATTGATCGTATTATTGGTAAGAAGTGGATTGTCGCCGCCCCGGTGGCGCAGTGGTCTAAGGCGTTGGCCTCTGGTCATTCGTCCGAAGGGGTCCGGGTTCGGATCCCGGTGAGGCATGGATGTTGTGTTTGTCTTACGGCACTGGCTCTCTCCCTTCCCTGGAACCAGTGACCCTAAATTAGGGACGGGCGACTGCTTATAGCCCATTGAGTTGCTCACGGTGGTCGTTAAACCTCCAAAAAAAAAAAAAAAAAAAAAAAAAAAAAAAGAAGTGGATTGTCAGGAAAATTATTTCAAGTTTAACTACCAAACCACTAAAACTTTTGTACCATACACTATTCCAATCGCACATTAATTGTTTGTCCTCATGGGAACAAACCAACATAAAAAAAGTACAAGTCCTACAGAATAAATACATAAGGTTACTAGACTTCAAAAGAAATTATTCTTCTCATACCAACTTCCAACCATTCACTTTTCAACATACCCATGTCAACCCCGACCAGATCAGATCATATGTAGAGGATTTTAGGAAGAGAGTGTCTGACCCTAGGTCTTAAAAAACCTTTAGAAATAGGAAGCTAGGAGATTTGGGCTAGAGTGCCCGATAGGAAAGTGACACGGAAGCGAGGAAGACTCTCTTATTTATTACCGGGGGCCAGTATCCGGGGTCAGACGGCTTAACGTGTCCATCCGACGTACGGCTGGTATTTAGTGGTTCAAGCGTTCGTACCTTCCCAGGATCGAACCTGAGGTTATCTCCACGGCAGTCACGAACGCTGACCACTAGGCCACCCGTGGCCCTAACCTACACGATACGATATTTGATGAAGTTTTAGAAAGGGAGGTCTGACCCCAGGTCTAAAACTGCCCTTAGGAATAGGAAGCTAGGAGATCTGAGTAAGTGAACTCAATAGGAAAGACAAACAGAAAAATATAGTGAAAGGAGAGGGTGATCCGATACACCAGTCGCGGGAAGGAGAACAAAGCACCGCACACCACCACCAGCTAGTGACTGAAACTTAGCGATACCAAATCCAAATGCCCGAGCAGGATCCATTTCACCATCTGGATGCCAATCTGAAAAAGAAAGGGGTGGTGGTCTTTCTAACACCCACCAGTGTTCACATACTCTCTCTGTCAAGGGGGGTCAACGATCGCCACCTTAGTTCTGGGTTTGTAATCAACCGCGCCCCTAACAAGTCTATTAGGATGGGTTTCCGCTTTCTTGAAATTTTTGGCGAGTCTTGAGGAAAATTAATGTTCCTTCTCGATTCCAAGTCTGTTCCGAAGTGGGGTCCAAGGGGGTGCCCCAGTGATCATTTAAGTGTTCGACTCAGCACCCTCTCAATTCTCTCTCGTTGATTCCTACTAATACCAATCCAGATGAAGGAGGCGTAAGGCCACCCCGGTGGCGCAGTGGTCTAAGGCGCTGGCCTCTAATCATTCGTCCGTAAGGGGTCCGGGTTCGAATCCCGGTCAGGCATGGATGTTGTGTTTGTCTTACGGCACTGGCTCTCTCCCTTCCCTGGAACCAGTGACCCTAAATTAGGGACGGGCGTCTGCTTATAGCCCATTGAGTTGCTCACGGTGGTCGTTAAACCTACAATAATAAAAAAAAAAAAAAAAAGGAGGCGTAGGTAAGCACCGCCCTGACGACCGTCTTATACAGCAGTAATTTTGCCGTGTGTAAGGAAGCTTTTCTGGGCCGCCTCGGTGGCGCAGTGGTCTAAGGCGTTGGCCTCTGATCGTTCGTCCGTAAGGGGTCCGGGTTCGAATCCCGGTCAGGCATGGATGTTGTGTTTGTCTTACGGCACCGGTTCTCTCCCTTCCCTGGAACCAGTGACCCTAAATTAGGGACGGGCGACTGCTTATAGCCCATTGAGTTGCTCACGGTGGTCGTTAAACCTCCAATCTAAAAAAAAAAAAAAAAAAAAAAAAAAGCTTTTCTGGTGGAGGTTTAACGACCACCGTGAGCAACTCAATGGGCTATAAGCAGTCGCCCGTCCCTAATTTAGGGTCACTGGTTCCAGGGAAGGGAGAGATCCAGTGCCGTAAGACAAGCACAACATCCATGCGTGACCGGGGTTCGAACCCGGACCCCTTACGGACGAATGATTAGAGGCCAGCGCCTTAGACCACTGCGCCACCGGGGTGGCCTTACGCCTCCTTCATTGGCGAGTCTTGAGGAAAATTCTACCGCACGAATAAAGCATTGTCTAGCTTTATTCGTGCGGTAGCTGGTGTTCGCCACCCATGAAAGTCGACAATCGAGTTGGAGCCCTAGGTACTTTCAACACCGACCATTACGGAATTTTATCTATTAAACAATTATTTGATTTCAAAATAGGCAAATTTATGTTCCAAGGAATTAAATTAAACTTACATACAGAAATCATTGAATTGAATTTACATACTTATCACTACAGTACAAGAGACAGATCATTATTACGACCCATACATCCTAAAACCCTCATGATGAAGCCGAGCTTATATTATATTGGTCCTGAATACTGGAATACACTGCCAGTTGAGATAAGCACAATAAATAACCTAAATTTATTCAAAAACAAACTTAAAAAATACTTGCTAAAATAATTAAATAAATGATAACTTAAAACAAAATTATTTACAATATATCAGACACCTAACATTACTGCTGTTGTTTTGTGAACCTGAGTTTACTTGGGAAATCAGGGCTCGTCAGGACTCTGAGGCCTTTTGCCCGATTTGGGGGGTGGGGGTGGGGGTGGAGGTTTGACGACCACTGTGAGCAACTCAATGGGCTATACGCAGTCGCCCGTCCCTAATTTAGGGTCACTGGTTCCAGTGAAGGGAGAGAGCCAGCGCCGTAAGACAAACACAACATCCATGCCAGACGGGATTCGAACCCGGACCCCTTACGGACGAATGATCAGAGGCCAGCGCCTAAGACCACCGGGGCGGCGAATGGGATTCGAACCCGGACCCCTTACGGACGAATGATCAGAGGCCAGCGCCTTAGACCACTGCACCAGGGGCGGCTGCCCGATTTTCCCTGCTGTTCTTATGAAATATAAATTATTTATGTATATCCACAAAGCCAACAATGTAAGAGCAAAAATAAAATTATTTAAGTTAGGCTGCTGTGGCGATGTGAGAAGCACACCCACGTCCCAAATCGGATTTAAGAGGTCACTGAGATGGAAAGTAGGAAATGGACGGGAGGAAGCCATTTTGAGATATTTGGCAGAGAGGTCGTAGTAGTGAAACTACAGCATCGAGGAAGAAGGGCGGGACCTCAGCGGAGAGATGTGACAGTTACGGAACTAAGAACTATGGGATCAGAGGCAAGCGTTCCGCAGGAACGCGCCGCTCTGATTGGCCCAAAGCTGGAGAGACGCTCCCGAGGTGATAGTGTGAGTTGCAGAAAAAGGGGTTTTCTAGGCTTCCCTGGTAACTTCCGTGGAGGAAGGATTAATTCGGTATTGCTCTGATGGCGGAGGTCATCAGAATTAGGGTCAATTGTGACGAGGGTCACTACGTTTGAATAGAATACCACTGCGGCATGTTCAAAAGCATTGACTGAAGAGAAAGTAACTGCGGTTCAGAAGAATTTAGAGTCTTAGCTTATGACACTGTAGAGGAGAACTCATTGTTTGAGAGATAGGAACAAGAGATGGTCGCCGCCCCGGTGGCGAAGTGGTCTAAGGCGCTGGCCTCTGATCATTCGTCCGTAGGGGGTCCGGGTTCAAATCCCGGTCAGGCATGGATGTTGTGCTTGTCTTACGGCACTGGCTTCTTCCCTTCCCTGGAACCAGTGACCCTAAATTCGGGACGGGCGACTGCTTATAGCCCATTGAGTTGCTCACGGTGGTCGTTAAACCTCCAATAAAAAAAAAAAAAAAAGAGATGGTCAGTAGCAAAGTAACCCTGGCAACCGTGTCTTTCAAGGAAGCAATCAAATGCTGCGAGCACCTGGATGTATAAACCGAGAGAGGTAAAATATTTCTTCTGATATTTTGTAATATATTAGCTGTAACGAACTTGACTCTCTGGACTGATCGAGAAGTACTGAGTTACGGACATTGTCATAGTCATGAAAAACGAACTTTGACGGCTTGATAAGATAAGAACTGTGGTCTGAATAGACTGATAAGAGTGATTGCATCACATTCTAAAAGCTTGTACGCATTATTACCGCGAAGTATAATATTCGAGATAAACAAATCATTGTGCACCCCTGATGCACTGTATTTAAAATAAATCTTCTTGTACATAGGTACTGCTTAGTCCATGTCATTTTGAAATATGTGAAATGCTTCATTCATCAACTAGCTCGTCGGAAACCAAGTTTCGACTGGTGGCAGCACTACCAGTCCCAACTGATCTGAACTTTGATTCCAGTTTGTCTTCCATTGGAAGCGCTTACCATTCCATCAGTGGTATAGTGCGGTGTGAGAAGTAAAAGGTCCCCACTCGAGATCACATGCATACAACTCATCACACCATTAAATATTACAAGTGGTGTAGCAGCTGCGGGATGCAACGCACAGCCTCCTACTTTTCATAAATAAAAAAAAAAATACGTGCACGACTCCAAATAGATCAAATCCTGCATCACCGGATATTACAGCTGCTTACATACCTCTCTGCTTGCTGACAGACCGGTTCATCATTTTGTGGGATCTATACCATACTTACCATGAGTGACACATATTTTGAAGAACGTGTGGTAAGTACAACCTCAGGTTTGATGTACGTACTTGCAATTTGATATGATCAGACACGACAAGAACTATGTTGAGCATGTTAATCGTCATGGTGTATATTTGATTCTGCTTAGATTTGTCAACCCTAACAAACACGATTTGTGCTATGTGGGTTCCACATTTCATAATTTGGTTTGTCGTATACGTGAACATCAATATGATATCTGGACTTGTTCTAGTGTTACATCCTTATCTAGAATATGTTTGGATGGATCTTATTTACCGTGTTGGATTGACATTACTGTTTTGGACTCGCCCAGGATTCCCTTGTCTCAGAAAGTATTCACATACTTGTCTACGGCGAACGGTGTTGCAATGAGGATGCAGCAATATTGGTTCCCCAACCTTGGAGAACGCTGTTGAGACGGGCTACGCCCACTCCTCCAGTTCATACACATTGACTCGTTTAAACATCTTTGTATCTCACGCATGCGCATGTATATAGGACTCTTATACGCAGTGTTTTTACATTCGGTTTCTGAGGATGACACCGATGTGGTGTCGAAAGATCTTAAACCTTTATAAATTTTAATTGTATGTAGTTATTTTAACATTAAAGGATTGCTATCGTGTACAGACGGCATTTGTTGTACTTAATTGGCATGCGTTGACGAGTGAAAGAGATTTTTGTGCTACTGACAAGCTTTTGTCTTCCGCCAGGGGGCGTAGATGTATATCACATTTTTCGTGTTATATCTACTTTAACAGTTCGATTTATTATTTTTCTTCGATGGTGTTTGTTGTAAAAAATATTTTGCCTATAAATTCTGATTTTTTCAACATTTTCTTGCAATATATCAGCGCAGCACTTCTGCTTCGGGTCTTGGATAGAGTGTGGAGAAAAACACTAGTTCTCTTTGTCTACTTTACCTTTTCTAACTTTATGTACACTGTGCTCAAAATTAAAATTTAATCTACAAAAACACATGTCCATGTAGTATGTAAATTAATGCAGTGAAAATTGACGAACATGCACATTTTGCTAATATAAGTGGAAAACTATCCAAATTAGGACTGTGTTATAAAGGAGTGCGAGTCTACTCGCCTTATTCAGCTGTTTTGGCAACTCTTGCTTTCACTTCGGTAACACTTCGAGATTATTATGTCACGAAGACATCCAATGGATGCTTTCCATCGGTGGCGAGCGAATGGTATGGTGGAAGCAGGTCAGTCCGAGGTGGGAGTTTCCAGAGCATTGAATGTTCCACAAATGTCTTAATGTCTCGTCAACAGCAAGCTGTTTGTTGTTGACCACGACATTTGGTTCCATTATAGCGAAACACAAATTTGCCGGTAGCCGAAATCGAATCCTGCTCCGGAGCGGAATGCTTTTTCAATTAAGCTACACCGACGAAAAACGTATTTATAGCTGCTACTTTGCCGTCTTGACATGTACGTTACCTCTGTAATACGTCACATATATGAGCCCCTCCTTGAAGGGCTGGGACGGAACCATAGGTTTCCGGATCAGCCGGCAAACCACGCTTGAAGGAGAGCTCACTGTAGAAGAAGGAATTCTGGCTAATTCCAGATGATTTGTGGAACGAACATTACACATTTTTCGAAAAACCCAACGGCCAGGAGATTCATTTGACGTTCGGGCGCCAATATAACCAAACGCACATTTGTCGGAGACGGTGATCGAACCGGTATCCTTCTACTCCGGAGCCGAATACTTTTCCAATAAAGCCACACCGTCGGAATTTACCGCTGCAACTTTGCCGTCTTGACATGTGCGTCACCTCTGTAGTACGTCACACTAGGTACACAAATGCTATAGACCAGGGGTCGGCAAACATTTCTTGTAAGGGGCTAAATAATAAATATTTTAGGCTCTGCGGGCCAAGATGCAAACTCGAGAATGTTTGTAGGTTTTTTTTTTCGTGTTATTTAAGTAGGTATGCCTATTTAAATAACAAAAACACGTTTTCACAAATTTATTGAACAAAATTTAACGTAATAATAAGTAGACTAAAAAAAGACTACAATTGTTTGAAATACAGCTCTATTAATGAGAAGGATGGAATTGCTTTCTTCGGGATAATATTTCATCAAACTGGGGTTCAAATGACGACGTACATTGCACTCTTTTTAAACAGTTATAGTGTCATTGTACAATAAACAATGCTTTATCATCTAATTCGGTAACAAAAATATTCACACTCCACTCTGCCTTTTTTAAAAGCACGACTTTCGGAGTCCACATTTTTCTTCTTTTCTGGTTTTGGCAGTGACATGATGGATATGCAAGGGTAATTAAACGAGAACAAAATGTTGCAGAACAGCGATACATGTGGCAATGGAAACGTTGCCTAATTATATCTGCGTGGCGTCACAGCAGAGGACACCGAATGCGAAGCTATAGGAGTGCCACATACGGTCGTCTCCTCAACTCGGCCGTTCCGTTATAGGGGGTACTTTGACATTTTAAGGAATTTGAAAGGGTAAAATCTATTCTTAGAGCTCGCCGGCTATACAAAAAGAGGTGGCGGGCCGTAATTTGCCGACCCCCTGCCATAGGCGATCGCTGTGGGAGTCTTAACTACCGGACGAAACAAAGATGTCAGCTGGGCAACTCTCTTTACAGCTTGCAGCAGCTACAGAAAAGAGAGATCAGATCAGATCATATGTAGAGGATTTTAGGAAGGGAGTGTCTGACCCCAGGTCTTAAACAACCCTTAGAAATAGGAAGCTAGGAGATTTGGGCTAGAGTGCCCGATAGGAAAGTGACACAGAAGCGAAGTAGAAAGGGGGAGGAATACGTCTTTATTTATTACCGGGGCGCCAGTACCCGGAGTCCGACGGCTTAACGTGCCCATCCGACACACGGCGGATATTTAGTGGATCGAACGTTCGTACCTGTTGGGATCGAACCTGTGGTCCTTTCCGTGGCAGTCACGAACGTTGCCTTTAGGCCACCCGCGGCCCACAGAAAAGAGAGTATCAAGCATCGAGCTTATATTAGGAGGAGACACCACTGGCTCTGTCGCCATAGGTCACAGCTAATCTTTAGTGTGACGTCAAATACAGGCAAAAACAAACTAAAGTATACATTTGAGAAGACAGTAAGCTTGTATAATTAAGATTACTAATTCCCTCATTTTATCTGTCGTCTATACGTCTCGAAGCTTTTGTTCCATTGGTTTTAGTAGTTTCAAAGCAGCTTCTTGTCTGGATGTGACATCACCTGCAGCACGGGCGGTGACTTATGGCGGCCAGTGCTGCGTGGATAATGTAAACTCAATGGTTTCAAGGCATACTGTTTGAAGAAGGCTTTGTGAGCAGCCCCTGTATGCAGGGAGACCAGTTATTCGTGTCTCTCTAACTTCCGCCGACCTGAAAGCTCTCTAAATTGGTGCCGCCAAATTCGCCCTAGGAGTGCAGACCAGTGGAGAGATGTCGCGATTCATCTTAAGTACTGATTCGATTCGCCAAAGTATTCTCATCTGGAGAAAACCATGGACCCGCAACAGTTCCTCTAACATCATAGGAAGGGATGACTCCTGTGGCTGTGGCCTGAGTCCTAGGCAATAATCATGACTATAGGAAGCACCTTTCATTATCGGACCTTTCATTTTTGCAGAATCCACAATCACAAAAGGAATTTATTTGGACTTGATTCAAATTTTTGCTCTCTCTCAAATTTGCCATTTACATCTTAAAATCATTTAATAACAAGATGGTGCACCGCCATATTGGGATAAGGTTGTGCCAAAATTTTCAAATATGGAATTTCCAACCAGGTGGATGGGACGAGATGGGCCCAACCCATGGCCTTCCCGCTCTCCAGATATCACCCCTTGTGGGGATATGTGAAAGACAAAGTTTATTCATCCAAAGTGTAAAGTGTTGATGAACTGAAAACTTGCATAGTTTCTGCAGTTGCATCTGTTACAAAATCCATTTTGGCACGTACATGAGCAGAGATTGAATATCTACTTGATGTACTCCGCGCAGAGCCCATTTAAGAAGGGACTTAGGGGATGCAGCCTCGGGCCCCGCATTTTCAAGGGGCCCCAGAATTATGCAATGTGCTTGAAGAATTGACAAAGTACAATTTTTTATTTTTTTTTTGCAGATAGCACAACAAAAACTATAAGAAACTGCCTTGTGAAAAAAAAATTATATTTCTTGTCTCTTTTTTAAAAAGGAGTAATCCGCAAAATAAATATAGTTGCACCAGTCCATCCTCAAGTCTTTCAAAAGCGTTACAGATGTTTTTTTGTACACATCTATAATTCGGGTAAATTTCCATACATTGAAAATTATTATTATTATTATTATTATTTTGATTGGAGGTTTAACGACCACCGCGAGCAACTCAATCGGCTATAAACAGTCGCCCGTCCCTAATTTAGGGTCACTGGTTCCAGAGAACGGAGAGAGCCAGTGCCGTAAGACAAACACAACATCCATGCCTCACCGGTTTTCCAACCCGGACCCCTTTCGGACGAATGATCAGAGGCCATCGCTTAGACCACTGCGCCACCGGGGCGGCAAAAATTCGTTTGAATCATGATATTTGGATCATATTACCTCGTCCAGTACTACGATATAATTTCAACAAACCGAACCCTGTTAGGAATGTTAAAGCTGAGCTGAACTGGTATCCATTTTTCAACCATGCATTTTTACATTTTCTTGCTACCATTGATTCGTCCATGAATCATGCGATACACACTTCAATAGGGCGTAAGTATTTTTATGGGTTCCTCATCATATTTTGGGAATGTTTTCTGTAGGGTATTTTTATTCATCGACCCATAATGAAATCCTAGATGTGCCACTAATACTAGAGCCCCCGTCTCCTTAAATGTGCTCTGACTCCGCGCAATAAAAGGTGCACATATTGTTTTTAAGTTTACGAGATCTGAAAAAACTCTGTTGCTATTCCGAATAGTTTTGTTTTTTTAAATACATTTTTAAAATGCGTCAAGAAATTTTTTGGGCACCCTGTATTTCTGATTGTTGTTTTTATTTTTTTAATGAAGGCTTGTGTAGTGGAAAACAATAATTTGCGAATCATTTTTTTTTACACCACTCATAAAATCACAGCAAGCCCTTAAACGCCGATATATTTATTCCATTTCAGTTTAAGCGCAAACTATTTTTTATGAATGTTCATGTTGAAGTGTTTTGACCTCTTGAGAGCGGAGTTGATTTTTGTTTCTTTTCGTAACGGCACTTGCGTTCCTGGGAAGCGGGACGTTTCACCCTCTGTATATTCAACCTTTCGAGAAATAAAGAGAACGAAAGCGATTCATAACACTGAGACACAGAGAAATATTCTGGTACGTCAGTCAGTGAGCTAATGATGATTTATAGGCGCTTTATAATGGAGAGAAAGCACAAAACGCCCGCTAGTGGTTCATCAATCTTGATTTGTGTCGAGCTTTTGTAAATCGTGTTTATGCTGAGTGGTTCGTCCATCGCTCCATATCCCGTACCGGAGCACATTCGACATTTCATGCAAACCAATTGCCGGTCTTTTTTCGGTTCACTTTCCGTGCGAGGTAAGTATTTATACGAGAGACGCATCTCACTACTATTCTTTTTTTTAGTGTGGGAGACAGTTAAAATTACAGGCGATTCCTTCTGTTGCAAATGACTTGATGCATACAAAGCATGACCTTAACATCGAAAGACATGAAAATGTATAGTGCGTGTTCCAAAACTTTCTTTCCGAAAATGAAGAAGAATGACTTCCTGTTGTAAAATAACGCACAAAAAAAAAAAAAAAGCTTATTAAATAGAAGTTCAGGTATTTGTCTAACTCGCGCATCTAAGAACTTTGTGGATCACTCCAGCTGAAATACACAGATTTATTAGAATTCTACGATGTTCCGATTCTCACAGACGTACAGACGTTTAAGAGGTGTAACGTAACAAGGGAATCTATGTTTACAAAAATACACCCATTGTCATAAAAATCCGCGCACAAAGAAAAAACCGTGCGATTAACGCGAAACTCTGCGAATATCTACGGGGAGGGCAGACATGTAAAATGATTAAAGTTTCGTGCGATTCCACATGCCCGCGCGTCCAAGACCGCCGCTGCAATCGCAATCTTTGGGGTTTATCAGGCGCGGTGCAGGGGACTCCATATCCGTGCAGGGGACTCCATATCCGTGCCGATGTGCTCGGTAAGAGTCAGGTGAGATCCCTGAGCTATAGCGTCTAGAAGGTAAAGTGTGCCGAGCGCCTAGCATGCGTAATGATTGGCGTGGATACCGAAATTTGTCTCCTTCGTAGATGGCGCTGCGATCGCCTTCCCTTCCCTCTTTCTTAACGTGAGCGAAGCGGGAAACTAAATTCGTGTTGCTTACTGTGAAAAGAGGGGCGATTTAGACGAAGACGTGTTATGTTTTAGGTTTTAGAAGAATGTGGATTACCTAAATATTGTATATAAGTTATACTTAGCTCATTATGCGGAAGAGAAGTAACCATTGTTTTGTGCCAGGTTGCAATACTCAGTACAAAAACAAACAGTAAGCTGTCGCTTTTTGGAATACCCAAAAATGATAAACTTTTACAGCAATGGCAAAAATTGATTCCCCGTGCAGATAAAAACTTAGACAAATGTGGTGCTGTATGTGAACTGCACTTTGATGAGAGATTTGTGGTTCGAAATTTTGTGCATAAAATAAACGAGGAGACTGTGTTAATACCCAGAGATCGGCCCATCTTGACACCAGATGCAATTTCAACAATATTTCCAAACCTTCCCCATTATTTATCAAAACCTCTCGCAAAAAAGAGGAAAGTTAGGGAAACCGATGATAAGCCTGATGGTAATTTAAATAGCTTGGAATTTACTTCCCGTAGAGTTACCCTGAACTGCCTTCTGAATATCAACCTTCCTTCAGAATTTTGGGGTAAGCAAATACCGGCTAATAATTCAAAGTGCATGATTGTCCATGTTCATTCATTCAAATGTGAATTGTCAAATTCATTGACAACTGAAAAACTGGTTGTTGTAACCGAAAGTGAACCAGAGTTTACCTGTGAAGTGTATTTACGTGGATTAAAAATGAACACAGTTTCTAATATTACTTCTGAAGATGAATTAGAATCCATTATTCGAGACACTGATAGGCTAACAATATGTCATGGTGCAGGCTCCATTTCAGAATTTGAAAATAACAGGAAGTACCTTGAAAGTGGAGTTATTTTTGAGAATAATTTGTACAGCAAAAAATGTGTAAGGAAAGGAACAACAGCGACTTGCCTCAAGTGTAAGTATCTGCGGCGCTTACTTTTGCACAAAATAGCTTATCATAGAAAAAAGGCTACATTTAAAAATAAGTATCAGAATAAAGTTCGGAAAATCAACAGGCTGAAGAAACGAGTTTATTTCGCTCTCTGATTACATAAAAAAAATCCAAAACAAAAATAAGAATTTTACAGAACTTTCCATTAATGAAAAAATAGCTGAATTACCCATTAAGCAGCAGCAAATGGTTATTCATTGTTATAAGGCAGCAAAAAGGAAATCTGCAAGAGGTATGTCATATACCAAGGAATGGTTACTTGAATGCTTACTAATGCACATAAAAAGTCCAAAATTGTACGAGCACATACGGAGACACAAAATCATGATCCTAAAAAAAAAAAAAAAATGACTAATTTCTGCAGCGAAATACTTGCACAAAATTAATATTTTCACTTACCAGGCACAGCCAAAATTTTCGCTTTTAAACTCATGTACATTTCTATTCATCAAAAAACATTGAAGTTGCTCTATTGGCCATATTTTACCTTTCTGCTGCATATGCATACCCCCCCCCCCCCAAAAAAAAAAAAATAAGCTGAACATTTCAGTTGATATAGTGCTTTATACTTTATTACTTTAAACACAACATTTAATCAAACACAATTGTTTAGAAAATTTACGAAGTTGGTAAATTTTGAAAACAAATTGTTCTACACTAAATTGTAATCATAGTTTGAAAATTAAAACTGGGAATATGTTTGCAATTCATATTTATTAAAGAGAATGCCTGTAAGTCAAAATTCCAAAGGGAGCGTATCAGAAGAAAAATATTTATTATATTTCTACTAGGGGTCACAATTGACACCTGAAAATGCGTATATGACGTTGGGTGCGTGTCCGCTGTCACTGGCACACGCATTTTTTTTTTATCTTTAAAACTGGTTCCCTTAACTGAGTGTGTGTTGCTCTTACAGTATCTACATTTATTTATTATTTACAACCACTATCTCAATCCACTGCTGGATAACAGTCTCCAAGTTTCTTCCACAAAAGTCTGTTTGGAGCCAGTTTTCTTCTTGCTCCCGAATTTCATCCACCCATCTCCCACATCATCTTCTGGGTCCTTTTTTTTTATGCCCCTTGCTATCCAGTTTAATATTTCTCGCTGGCTCTTTCTTCTAGAAATATGTCCATCCCATTGCAATTTCAGGGATTCTGATCATTGCTGTCTTCCATCCTTGTAATTTTTCCCGATCCACGAGTTCCTCTTTGTATCTTTCCTGTTCCTGGTTACATCAAACATACATCTCTCAATCCTTTTTTTCCGTTGTCTGCAACCTCGGTATATCTGTTTAAGTTGAGGTCCATGTCTCTGCTCCATGCGTAACAACTGGAAGGATGCACTGATTAATGAGCGTCATGTTAGGATCGTTAGCATCATGTTAAGATCGTTAGGATAAGGGTCCTGCATGGAATGTACGTGGAACTAATTTCTTTGATGTGCAATGGTGTATGCGTGGGTGATGATCAAATGATCATATGTAGAGGATTTTAGGGAGTGTCTGACCCCAGGTCTTAAACAACCCTTAGAAATAGGAAACTAGGAGATTTAGGCTAGAGCGCCCAATACGAAGTGACACAGAAGCGAAGTAGGAAGGGAGAGGAAGACGCCCTTATTTATTACCGGGAGGCCAGTACCGGCAGTACCAGTGTATGCTGTATGCATGGGTACCTCTCCACAAGGTAAACAATGAGGAAATATACACGAAAATACTGGATAGCACTATGATTCCGAAGTTCACATTAAAATGATTTGTGACTACAAAATATGCCAAACACTTTTCTTTTAAGAAATAATGTATCAAACCAAGTTTTATACGCCGATTATTTTCTTCATAAATATGGCCACTCCTTGATATCTGTTCCCTAATTCAGGTATCGGTTATCTCTAGAATTTCCCTATCAGTTGCTAAATATAAAAACTAAATATTAATTTCTACGAGTACATATATAAATTATTATTAAAGGGACAGCATCAGCAGGTTCAGTAACTTAGCTTTCGAAGTGATATCTACAAAATTTGAATGCAGGCTCTCCATCTCAGCTTACCACTAGCCGCTAATGAGTGATATATTTAAATTTTCCAAACAGCACGTCTTTACTTGGCACATCCACGCCATTTGTTATCGTTTAAGTAGGCATTCTTTGAGGAGGTTGCATATCAATTTAAATCATGTAGAATTCTATTGTAAATTAAATTAACGACGACGCTGCACTCTACGGCAGACTTAAGACATTTCACTGAACCGTAAAAGGTGTTTCCATAATCGCACACTTAAGAAAATCGTACACTTACATCCTAATTCAACCCTCGTTGTTTGGGTTACATTCACATCGCTACACACATTCTCTGACACAGACACCGTCTGCAGCGCTGCGATGCGGCGTGGGACATATTTCGAACGCAGTTTTTGAGTTCGCACGGCACATTTCCCCTTTTAGACGCTATACCTGAGCGATAGACGTGCCGAGGAGCCGCCGTAGATGTGCGTACAGGCAACTGACGGAGTTTGAACAAGGCCGTATCGTCGGGATGAGAGAAGCAGGGTTACCGGCGGACCGAATCGGCCGCCACGGACACGGGAAGGCACCCAGACAAGGCGGACTGGCTCTGGACGACCCAGACACAACACCAGCAGAGAGGACAGTGGAATCGTGAGAGCATCACGCACAGATGCAACGACGTCCTTGTATAATATCCAGAGACATGTGGCGCCTGTGCAAGAGACCAATGACGCACACAGAATTTTATCAAGGGTGGGTCCAACAAGAAATTTACTGGACAAGCAAAATGTGCTATATGTTTTTATATAAATACATGCAAATCTTATTCTGACTACGGCTAACTTAAATATATATATATATATATATATATATATATATATACCTGAATGTACACTATGCTATCAAAGTGTTCGGATACCACAATGTTTTGGGACAAATGGCATTATTATCGCAATCAGTAGTTAGTTTGTCCACCTTTGCTTGTATGACATCGGAAACACGTCGAGGCATACTATCAACGAATTTCCGGTTGGTCTCGACAGGACTAGCTCGCCATTCTTCCTGTAAATTTCATGCCAGAGTGGAGAGCGAAGATGGTCGTTGTGGTCGATTTAATATCCGTCGCTCCAGTTCATTCCAGAGGTGTTCTATGTGCTTAAGATCAAGACCCTAAGCAGGCCAGTCTAACAATATCACCTCATTTTCAAGAAACCAGTCCTGCGCACGCCGTGCAGTGTGGCAGGGAGCCGGTTCGTGTGTGACAGCGCCCAAACTGAGCGCTGCACATTTAGGTTGAAAACCCATTCCCTAGTTTATTTATTTATTTTATTATTATTTTATTTATTCATTTATTTATTTATTTATTTATTTATTTATTCATTTTTATTAATTCATGTATTTTTTGAAGAAGGGGTACGTTTTATTTTGCCACATACTTTCGGGTGAATCTTTTCTTTTTTTTTCCTCTCCGTCCCCCTCTCCCAGCACAAGGCGGCACAGGACAGACCGACACTGTAAGGAGACAAACGCTGGCGACAGCCATCGGCGAGCTGGCTTTGTAGTATATTTTATTGGGGGCAATAGAAGTGTCCACCGTCTATAGCATCAACAATGCGTGTTGGCCCGACCGTAGACTTGTTGGAACCGGGCCTAACAGTTTAATTGGGGTAAGGATTTATGGCCGGTGGTTCTATCAAGCGGCAAACGTAACTTCAGGGGTTCTCAGAATTTCACTGGAGCCGGTAGGAATCTTGACCCCTAGCGAATGGAAGATCAAAATGCTAATTTTCCGACCAGTAAGATCTGCACTGGGGAATTTAATTCAATGAGGCTTGCGTTTGCCAGCTAGTGATTGGATGATGGGATATTTTGAGATAGTGTGAGTCTTCTTGGGGGTCGTCGAAATTTTTACAAGGGAAGAAAAGAACTTCGTCACTTTCATCTTTTCACTTGTTCTTCTAAGTGGAGATGCTTGACTTGCACTTTTTTTTCTTTATTACTGGTGACTTGTCGGGTTTTTTTTGGTGGTCCAAAACGTGGACACAGCCATGAGGTATCAGAGACTGGCAGCTTAATCGCTGCCAAATATTGCAGCAGGACATCCGTAACTACGTACCGTGTCCCGACATGGATGGAGGATCCAAACCGAGGTGCTACGGAAAGGAACCCGGCAAAGGATGACGAGGGCCCGCACCAAGTTTGACGGACCGGGGCAGACATCGCAGACCAGTACCCTATGTGGAGGAACAACGATGACAGTGTTTGGCGGACGAGAATTCTCCCGGCTCAGGAGTGGTCAGCAGCGCGATATCTAGGCCAGATTCGGAGGTTAAGGTAGGAAATCCATCCTATTCTTTTTTTGGTGTCCCCTCATACCTTGTTTATCGGATCAGTCCATACGAGTCTTCCGTTAGAGTAAATAATTTTATGCGCAAATAAGCACTTGAGTACAGGTTCCTGTCAGAGAGTCTTAAATAATTTTTGCTAGTATCATGAGCGTATATTTATTGTTATGCCAAATCATAACCAATAAATTGTTTTTGTTGTTAATTTTGTCTCAGTTCCATGATGAGTGTATCGTTAACTACAATATGTGTGCTCAACCCTAGATTATTTGGAGAATATATATATCTTTTGGAACCGGAACTTAGAAAATCACTTCAGTTATGCTTTTTATTTTAAATCTAGACGGTCACAAAAATATTGCGGCACACAGCGGACCCTTTGACTCCCAAAGGAAAATCTGCTGTGTGAAACACAACGCCCCGTCAGTGGATTCTGAAGCTGCGTCAGCCCTAAATCAGGGAATCGCAGAATCACAATCCACTCGACAACCCCTTGGCTCCCAATATTACGCCGGGTGAACCCAATTAGGAACCCGAGCGATAATACGTGTTGGAAGAGACAACGGTCATTTTCATAATATTGCCATAATGTTGGTAGCAGAATTATCATGAACGTCGAGGTGCACTCACTTCAGAGTTCATGGTCTGTGGTATAATAACCAACGGCCCGAGTCCCATCCACGAAAAACAACTCCATACCTTGATGGAACCTCCGCCGAACTTAACAGTTGGAAGAACAGTCCGATGAAAATCGTTCGCCGGGCTGTTGCCAAATCTAAACGCGTCGACCAGATTAGAAGAATTAAAAACTTGATTCATCACTCCAAAGAACAGCTTTCCAGTAGTCAACGGTCCAGGTACGACAGGAGACACACCACTCCAAACGGCGCTTCGCATTCATAGTAGTGATGTGCGACTTGTGTGCCGTTGCTACAGAATAATAGCCCGCACTGTGCAACTCTCTGCGGATAGTTATGGTACTAACCGAGCCGTTACAAGCATTTCCTACTTTAGCAGCGATGGAAACGGTAGAGGAAAAACAGGATTTCTTAACATTTTTTACCATGGCTTTTCTGTCACGTTCCATCAGTTTGCACGGCTTTCGTGAACGTTTTGTTACTCTTGTTGCACCGTCCTGCTTCCATCTCTTCACGACATCACTTACAATTGATTTTGGTGTGTTTAGTTTATTTGCAATGCTCCGTATGGAAACGTTATTCAAGTGACATCCTATGACCAGCCCACGCTGGAACTCGGAAAGTTCACCTCCACGCGGCATATCTATTCAAAGTTACTAATAACACGAAAAATCATCTGAGCTTTATACGTAGTATATGTATCTCCCCACTCACACAACGCGCACCTTCCTGCGCAACCGTTCTTTGCACTTATGCAAACACCTGTGTCCGCCAGAACCATTTCCAGACGCCTGGCATAGGCGAATCTGCACTCTCGACGGCCTTTACGTTTTCTGCCATTAACACCTGACCATCGTCGGCGTCGATTGCAGTGATGTCAGCAGCGAGCATCGTGGAATGTTACGGACTGGCGACGTATAGTGTTCAGCGACGAATCCCGCTTCTGTATGGGAACGGACGACCGGTGTGAATTCGCGGAAAATTTCTGAAATTAATATGCCAGAGTGTGAAAAGGACCGCAGGCGAGCGCTACAATCCCAACCTCACTGTACAACGGCACACATTCCGAACTGTAGGTGTGATGGTCTAGGGAGCCATCGCGTATGACAGCCGGACTCCCCTGGCAGTGATCCGAGGGACGTTGACAGCCCAGTGCTACGTACAGGGGATCCTGCTGCCCCATCTGCTGCCTTTCCTGGCGGGGCGGCCCGGAACTATTTTCCAAAAAGAAAATGCCCGTCTGCACACGGCTCGGGTTTCCTAGGACTGTCTACGTCATGCTTAGACGCTTCCATGGCCTGCCAGATCGCCTGATCTCTCACCCATCGAGCTCGTGTGGGACCAGATGGGACGCCAGCTTTCTCTATGTCCCAGTGTTCGTGATTTAGAATGTCGGTTGCAGGAAAATGTGGGCCCATTTGTCCCATGAAAACATGCGGCGTCACTTTGATTCCATGCCAGACCGTATCACTGCATGTGTCGGAGCACGAGGCGGTCCGACGCGGTACTAACGCTGACAGGAATGTGTACCGTATGTCCGTGGAAATCGTCCTGCTGCTGTGATATTGTAATCACTTCTGTCTTTGGTATGTATCATCTCACTACTAAAATCTCATTTCAATCCGATGCCTCCTTCCTGTTGCGCAGATTTTTATGACAATGAGTGTATTTTAACGTTTTTCAACATTGGAAACTACATGGGTGCTCAAAAGTTAAGCAATATACGCAAAAATGGGTATATTTTTCGAGAAAATTGGAAAGCAATAACAAAAGCTAGATATTTTATATAAAAATAAAAAAAAATCGACAGAGTACCTTTCGAGTATAATATTTACGTTTTACAGATCGAGTATAATGTACGCTATGCATCTTTCGCATGCCAAGATCTTTGTTGGAGTGAAATAAAACTAGTGATTCGAGAGTATACATCTATTCATATTGCATTTATTTGCATCATTCACGACCACACCGAAGCACAGTGCGGTACATGCTAAGTGGAATTAAATCATAACAACAAACAATAAGGTTTACTAATTTCTTACATTGAGCGGTTATTGGGCAGGTAAATTAATGAATGCTATTGTCGGAAAACCAATGGAAGAAGACATGTGCGTCATAAAAATAAATATTTACTAAACTATGGCGGCTGCAATAGCATTTGAACTGTTTAGTTTTCGAAAAACAATATTTATTATTATTATATATTATTCAGATTTAGACGAACGTAAAAAACGACCCTGACGCCGATGGAATGTGATGTAGCTACGAAAATACACCTGCGCATGCGCAAGGCCCTCAACTCGAATAGAAAGAAAAGCAATCGCAAGTGTGTTAGTGAGGGAAATCGGTAGCTTTTGGTGTAGGATGTCTGCAGATTACATACACCCCATCGTGTCGCATAATATTTCAAAGCTCTCGTCAATAGCAGGTGATCCCCCTCCCCCTCTCCTGAGGGGAGTCAAAGGGAAGCCAAATTTCGCCACGCCTTATATATGACTAATTTCGGGAAAGATGCATAGCATCAATATGCATTTTTGTAATGGCTTTTATCACATTTAGCATGAGGTTCTCCTAATTTACGCAGAGATGTTGTTACGTTTACGTAAAACGTGATGAAATAATGTTCGGCGATAGTTTAGTAAAATATATTGTTAAATAATAATGAAATTAACTATCGTTGCGTCACTTCATGGGATAGCATTCAAAAATCAGATTTCAAAGATGGCTTTAGCTACTTCCGTTACCCATTTTCGGTACATCGAAATTTTTATTTCTGATTTACTTTACTACTATTGGGAAAGATTCATAACCTCAAATTCCCGGTGGCTTAGTGGTCTAAGCGCTGGTTTGTGACAATTCGTCCGAGATCGGCCCAGGTTCGAATCCCGGGGAGGATGGATGTTGTGTTTGTCTTACGTCACTGGCTCTCTCCTTTCCCTGGAACCAGTGACTTCAAATTAGGAGCGGGCAACTGCTTACATCCCATCGAGTTGCTCATGGCGGTTGTTAAATCCACAGACAAACAAAAAAGCAGCTGATGTCAAATCTGCTGAGAAAATTTGCATAAAATCCATGCACGATGGTTCAGCATACAATGTATCACTCATTTTTACGCGTTCTCGTAATTTCCTATTTTTTTTAGGGGAAGGAGAGAAGTACACTATATTGACAAAAGTCACCGGACACCTAGAAGAGAAACACAACATAGCATTTATTGACATACATTAGTACGGTGTCGGTCCACCTTTGGCCTTAATGCATGCAAAGACCCTTCGTGACATGCTTTCGACAAGGTTTTGGAACAGAGTGATAGGTATGCGCTTCCATTCAGTACATAATGCTGCCGCTAACTGTTGCTTAGTAGTAGGCCTTGGTTCGAAACTTCTTACGCGGCGCTCTAATTACTCCCATAGGTGCTCTATGGGATTAAGATCAGGGCTCTGTGCTGGCCAGTCCGCACACGACACGGAATTATCGTGAAACCACGCCGTAGCAGTCCTTGCTTTATGACTCGGTGCATTGTGCTGCTGGTACCAACAAGACTCGGTTCCATAGTATTGTCACAGAGTTGGTAGGGCATAATTGTCCAGAATATCGAGGTAGACGTGCTGGTTAACAGGTTTGTCCACGATAACCAATGAGCCGGGACCAAACCAAGAAAAACACTCCCACACGAGTACACTGCCAGCTCCAAACTTGACCGTAGGAACAGTACACTGTGGTAAATAGCGTTCCCCCGGCTGCCGCCGTACCCACACACGGCCATCAGACTGATGGATCGTGTATATGGATTCAACAGTCCATAGGACCCGTTTCCATTCATCTACGGTCCACGATAAATGTTCTTTACACCATGTCAAACGACGAGTAGCATTCCGAGTGGAGATGAAAGGCTTATGAGCAACCGCACGACCACAGTAACCCACGGAATGAAGTTCTCTGCGAATGGTACGTGCACATACCGAGCTTTCAGCATTTTTACTCACCTGTACACTCAGGTCTTGTGCAGTACTCCGTCAATTAGCTGTAACGTCTTTCCTGAGGCTTCGACGGCCTCTATCACTGATTTTCTTTGGTCTACCGGCACGTTTTGCTGCTTCAGGCAGGCCATGTGCATGTCTTCCACTTATTCAGTACATCCAAAACAGTTGACTTGGGTATGTTTAAACGCCTCTCGGTTTCTCTTATGAACAACCTACTAATATAACACCCAACAATCTTTCCTTTCTCAAAGTCAGTTCCCTCCCGCCGCAACATTTTCACTCAACCTCACAGTTCGATATGATCGCGGTCAGCTGCAGGATTGTTTTTATACCGTTTTACCGTTTCCAGCTGTACCGCGCGTCTCAACAGCGCATCGGATCCGTTCATTTGCTTTTGAAGGGGTGTCCGGTGACTTTTGTCAATATAGTGTGTATTTGATAGAAAAGTAATGGGGAGTGCAAAGCCTCAATAAGCAAGTTGCACAAGAGACGCTTTCCAAGGGGCTTGCCTTGGGTATGTCGGGTCAACAGAATTGACAGTAGATCACCTACTCCTAGGCAAGAAGAGGATGGGTGGGACTCATGCATATGTAAGTGGATTTCTGGGCAAAAATCGCAGAGAGCGATAGGGCTGTCGCCAGAAAGGAAACAGCAGATATCAATTTCTTGAATTGTTTCCACCTCCCCTTTTGCCCTCCAAGTAAGCGTTGCACAAGGAGGATCGGTATTGCATTTGCATCATGTGTGTTGTGTGCATAGGTGTAACTGGGTATTTCTGCACCCGGGGTAAACCACAAGCTATTGCGCCCCCATGTGTCTTTCTATCTTATATATACACTCACGGACAATGAAATTTGCGCACCTAGAAGAAAACATGCTACAACCGCGAAACTTTTCAAATAGCTAGAGTGCGTGCTGGTAAGCAAATGATCCACGTTTGGTGCGAGTGCGCATGACCTCACACCCTGTGGTGGCGCTGCAAGCACGAACCGTCAGCCTTATAAACCGGCGTGTAGTCGATACCCCATGAAAGCAAAAAGCACCGGCCGACGCACGCAAGAGTACAGAGTGACAAGAATGCTGGGTAGAGGCCAGATACGTCGATTTACGCAACGTACGGACTTTGAGAGAGGCCTAATCATCAGGTTGACAACTGCAGGGTGGTCGGTGTGCCGTATAGCACGTTACGTGGATCATTCTGACCATAACGTCCGACTGTGTTTGCACTGCCACATGGCGGGGCGGCTCCGGACGGAATAGGAAGACCACCGATAGAGGGGTCGACGAATCGTGAGCCAGGCACTAACGGATCCCACGGGGACCCGCTCCCCTATACAAGCAGATGTAGCGGCTCCTGTGTGCGCATGAACGATTTCTCGACGCCTCGCGGAAGCGAATCTGCGATCCTAGCTCCCCTTACGTGTGCTGCCATTAACACCGGAACATCTCCGGCTCCGTGTGCAGTGGGGCCAGGCCAGAGCGACGTGGAACGCCACAGACTGGCGATGTGAGGTGTTTAGCGATGAGAGCCGCTTCGTTTTGGGGAAAGATTATCATCGTGTGCAGTGGGGCCAGGCCAGCATTGAGGTCTGGGGAGCCATTGCATACGATAAACGATCAACTCTAGTAGTGGTGCATGGATCATTGACGGGCCAGCGGTATGTGGATGAGATCCTACAGCCCCACGTGCTCCCATTCCTGGCCGGGATTCCAGGTGAGCTATGCCAGAAGGATAATGCCTGCCCGCACACGACTCGGGTTGCCTAGGGCTGCCTACGTCATGTCCAGACACGTCCATGGCCTGCCCGCTCGCCGGACATCTTCCCTATCAAGCATCGAGCATGTGTGGGACCAGTTCGAACGCCGGCTGCCGTGCCGCACTATCCGAGACCTGGAGCACACCATCCAACACGTGTGGGCCAGTCTACTGCAGGACATCAGGCTTTTGTTCGCCTCCATGCCGAACCGTACCGCCGCATGAGGCAGTGCGACGCTTTATTGAAGATGACCGGACTGCGTGCTACAGAGCCCTCTGTAATTGTCCTGCAGCTCTGTTTTTGCCGTCATGTGTATCATTCATCTGCATCATTACGTCCATAAAATTTCAGTTCAATCCCACGCTTCTTTCTTGGTGTACAAATTTCATAGTCTGTGAGTGTATATTGCTCATTTAATAGCTGTGTCATGGCGAAAATTTTAACCTCTGGTGAATTTCAGAGAGACCTGATCAATCTTTCTGTTGGTTTATCAGAGGTTAATTAATGCAAAAATTTTCTCCCATGACATACGTTAGAAGAAAACTCCTGGTTGAAAGGCAGGGGAATTCGTGCGCAAAATTCGCTTGTCTTAATCACAACCAGGAAAACAAAATTTCATGTTGGTGAAAAAAAAAAAAAAAAAAAAAAAAAAAGAATAATATTTGATTTAACTGACTTTGGGGTTTTGAAAATAATTATTTTATCTGTTCTTTTATCGCGATAGGAAAAGGCGAGTAGGTGTGCAGCTCAGGGTATCAAAATTAATTTTAGTTTAACATCACGGAACGAGAGAAAAAGAAAATTAAAATTAATTTTAGCGATTTTCTGCAAAGCAAGAATTCGCCATTTTTTTTTGTGCGTTCCTGTTTCCAAGCGTCGTGGAAAAGTCGCCCAAAAGTAACATCTTGTCGTCTTTTGGGTAAGGAATTCAGCAACAGAAATCTATTTTTAGACCTCAGGGTCAAAAGCGGGGTGCCTACGTGTGAAGGTCAGAGGTCACTCGAGGCGTGGGAGTGAAGATTCCGTTGGGAGGCCGTGAGTTGCTAGGCTGAAGTTTCGACCAATGAGAGGGGTCAGCGGTTTCAAGCACCCCAGAGTTTTATCCGTTGAGAAGTCACTGTTGTTCTGGTCGCTGCGTTAGCTGGTGTACAGCAAAAAGAAAGCAAAATTTTCTCCTCGCCTTTTGGTGGAGAGGGGGCAGTCAGAATGAGATGCACTGGGGTCTGTTGGCCTTGTGTGGAAAAGAAAAATCTTTTTCTTTGGCCTGGTCGGCAATAAGAATGACTGGCCGCTAGCTGTGTTCCCGTATTCTGAAGTGACTCTAAAATCGGTCAGCAAAAAAAATGATTATTTTCAAGGATCTCATTGCCGGAGATGAAATGACCGCTGATACACCCAAATTATCAAGTAGCGGTCGACTGCCGTGTTGGATGCAGATGGCGGAGAAGTATCAGACCCGATTTCTTACTTCCAAGCCCAACGTGCCTGAGGACCGAAAGTCCACCTCTTGTTGTTGCTGCCTCCATATTTTAACGCTGGGCTGCGCCCAGGCTTCGGGGAGAAGGCCATGGCTACCATGGACGGCCTTGTGAATTGTCGAGCTGGGCCCACTACTGATTACAACAAGGGGTCCACCAACAGGGTTCCAAAATGCCCGTTTCCTGTTTCGTTGGCCAAACACACTGTGGCAGAAAAAAAAAGGAAAAGAAAAAAAAAACAACCTTGGAGGTGAAGTGAAAATCAACCGGGACAGTGGTGTTCTCTCAGGGAGAGTTTATTTTTATTTATTTATTTTACCTATTATTAGGCTGTGAAACCTTTTTTTTTATTATTATTATCGACGGTTAGTGTGCTTGTCAGGAAGTGTTGTTGCCCCAGTCCTAAAGGTAAATTTCTCTCGGCATTTTCTTTTTTGTATTATGTTGTGGTTTCTTTAAAATTATAAAACGAGTTGGTTTTAAAATCTTAGGCTGTTTAAATAAATTTCATGTCATCTTCTGTGGATAGGTAATTGAAAAACAAAACGAAACAAAGTAGTGGAAGTGGATAATTTTCTGGGTCATGTAGGGATAGATGATATAATAAGAATATTAAGTTATTTCGGAACGAACACCTCTCCAGACCAGTATTTCTCTTAGGTGAAATTTAACTCTTTTTGTGCTCGGTGATTTTTGTATTTGTGAAGTAGAATTTGTATTTATGAACTTAGCGTAGGTGCTATGTAGTTGGGAATTTTTTCTTGTAGGCTGGTAATTATTTTGGTTTAGTGTTTTGGTAAATTTAGGTGCTAAATTACTCTTTAAAATTTAATTTTTGTATTAGTGAGGGTTAATTTCTAGTTTCAGCCCGTATATTAGAAAAACAGGTTTTTATGGGGAAAAGAATATAAGAATTGGGCATACAGGCAGATATGAGCATATGTATAGTGTGACTAAAATAATAACCCGAATAGCTGTTGTGTTTCTTCAAGAAGTGATGATTTTTTTTTTAGGAAAAGAGTGATCTAGGAAGTATGGTGATGTATAGATTTTTCAGGAAATAAAGTAAGGTTTGGTATAGTGTGTCAAGTATGGTGTTATTGAGCTTTCTGGGAAATGAATATGTACAGTGTGTTCCTGGGAAATAAAGATAAGTGATTTTCTGGGAAATGAGTGTGTTCCTGGGAAATAAAGATAAGTGATTTTATGGGAAATGAGTGTGTTCCTGGGAAAATAAGGATATGAAGTTGTTCCTGGGGAAAATAGGATAAGAAGTAATTTTCTGGGAAAAAGGGTGATGTGTCGAATTTTCTGGAAAATGGACGAAGAGATATTTTGGGGACAAGAGAACTCTTGTGGGATACTTTACCCTATGTAGACAATGCCGCGGGGTCTGAAAGGGTGCACGAAACAAATTGGGGGATTTGTTTTCTGCCCAAGTAAGCTTGTTCGGTCCATAGGAGGTGGTACCTATGAGGGGAGTGATATAGGTTGTCCCCAAATCGGAGTGAAGGAACAGAAAAGGGTTAGGTCGCACTTTGCTCCACTACACTGTATAAGCTGGGAATGGATTCACGACCCATTCCCGCCTTCAGACTCAAACTTTGTTGTTCTCCCCGAAAAATAGTGTTTTTCTTGAGATGTGGGACTCATTGGTTGAGATGATTGTTTGGCTTTATGCCCGAGTTGATTATTACATGGGTGCCAGTTGACTGGAAAACTTATAGTATGGAATTTTGAAATGTTGGATTTGCATGATGATGGTGTAAGTAAGATTCTCTTGTCAGTGTAGCAATTTAATGATAACTTTGTGTAATTTGAATAAGGTATCTAGTGCATTAGGTTTTGGTATGGTGTATAGAATGGGTTGAGTATCCGGTAATGCTAGAAATGTTGATTGTAAGACAAATGTTGATTTAAGACAGGGTTATGCTGATTTTAAGACAAATTTTCCTGGAAGGGTAGAATCTTTTATTAAATTAACTTTCATTATACGTAGAATTTTGGCAGTTGTTATAGTAGTTTAAAGTTAAAAGTGGATTCGGAAGTCTGGTCTGAGAAGGTTGGTTCGAGCGATTTAATTAGAACAATATGGTGTACACATATGCATATAATATTTGTTTTTGAGAGAGAGTGTGAGATATTTTCACTTCAAATACTTAAGTTGTACACCATGTTAAATAAAGTGTTGGTGCTGTTGAAGTACAATGAAATTCTTGTGTTTATTATTTTTATCAGTAGTGTCCCTGGTGCTAATTTTTCTTGGAAAGAAACTAACCTGTCACCCGTTTATTTTTATTGGGCCCTGTGGCCAGGCATAAAATCTGTGACCTAAAAATTTAACTTGTTAAGTTTTTTAAAATAAATATAGGCCAAGTGGCCTTTCAAAAACCTAAACCTTAGTGCAGTGAAGTTTTAGGTATTTTCAGTTTAAATTTTCATCACATGGTTCAAGTGCATCCCCCTCAGCAATGACTGTGGTGGGAATGTAATCTGAGGTTATAACCGTAAAACCAATGTTTTTGTCCTAACTAGCTAATTTGATCATCGCCACTTCCAAAAGGTTATTTACACGTGTACATTGTATACCATTAAATTTTATTGTTTACAAATTTGGTACACATGCAAACAATAGTTACCTTTTCTTACACTTTCAGGTGTATCTACTCATCAAATGCAAACAACGCAAACAATACAATAGTAACTGTTGGGAGATACCAAATTCAGTGGTGCATTTTATTTTATTTTTCTATTTTGTTTCATGGCCTTATTCAAAATTTCAGTTTTGTTTCGAAATGCATCCACCCATTTCCCAAATTTTAATTTTCTATAATTTCCATATGAATTTTAATACCAGCATAAATATAACGCTTTTAATAAATAACAATCAAAACAATATACCCAAAATCAATTCAAATTTTTTTTTTCACCAAAACAGCTGTATGTATACGTAAGTATACACTGCTCCACAAAACAAAATTAACGTCATACCCTAAAGTTATCTCTATACGCAGGAGACACAAACAAACTCTGACTGTTTTTATAGCTCTTCGTAAATGCTTCGGAGTTCGGACCTTTGATGCCACATCAAACGCACCAAATGTAGCTGGCAGTCGTGGCTCGCAGACACAGTAATACATTGCCGGAGAATTGCTAAGGACGGGTGACAATAGCAACGATAGCAACCATAAAATGGAAGGCAGGAAAATGTGGAAATTAGCATAAGTGCGGGATACAGTAAGACGTGTTGTGCGTATGCAAATTTTGGATTGCCGAACTTGTTCGTGACGTCATAGCGCTGATAAGAGATATAAAGGATTTGACGCGTATTGACCGTTGTTGTTCAAACGCAAAGTTGAAAGGGAAAGAATCAATTGACGAACTTGCAAGTTTCAGTATGTCTTCCCGACATCACCTAGATGATTTTACGCGTGGCCGTATTATTGGCAAGATTGAAGAAGGGCGAAAAATAACAGATGTTGCCAGGGAGTTCGACGTCAGCCACAGTGTTGTTTCAAGGCTTTGGAAATCATTTCAAACAAATGGAGAGTGTAGCAAACGTCACGGGGGAGGTCGTGTTCGCAGTACGACAGCTGCAGAAGATCGGTACATAGTGCTATCAACAAAAAGACACCGGCGCAGCACAGCTAGTGAGGTAGCAAATCAGTTTATGGCTGCTACTGGCAAGTGGATCTCCCGAAAAACTGTCGCCAGACGTTTGCATGAAGGAGGACTATACGACCGCCGTCCTGTTGTGTGCATCCCATTGTCCAGACGTCACCGTACCGCCCGTTTGTAATGGTTCCATCAACATCGCAATCGGACTGATAACGACTGGTCTGCTGTCCTCTTGTCAGATGAGAGTAGATACAGTCTATCGTCTGATTGTCGACGACAACTGATCTGGCGTGATAGTGGTACTGCATATTGTCCAGCAAACATACAGGAAAGGGACCGATATCCGACATGTAGTGTCATGGTATGGGCTGGCATCATGATCAATGGCCGTACGTCCCTCTATGTGCTTCCAACTGGGACTATGACTGGCCAACGATACATTAATGATGTTCTTCTATCTCATGTTGGCATGTTACGTGGTGCTGTCGGTGATAGATCCATTTTCATGGACGACAACGCAACATGTCATCGAACAGTCGCTGTCCAGGAGTGTCTTGAGAGTGAGGATATTCAACGCATCGTATGGCCAGCACGTTCTCCAGATCTGAATCCCATTGAAAATGTGTGGGATGCTTTGGGGAGGAGTCTTGCTGGTCGCCAATGCCCTCCAATAAACAAGGACACCCTCATCCGTGCACTGACAGAGGAATGGGATAAATTACCCCAACAGCTGCTTGATAATGTTGTGCAAAGCACGACACGACGTGTGGAATCTTGCATCGCCCTCCATGGTGGCCATATCCCGTATTGACATCATACGCCGGAACGCCTTCGGACGGTAATTGCATTTTTTTCACGATTACGTATTCTGCACAAAATGGCCTGTTTGTCCCTTGAACACGTTCCAAAACCTTCTGGATTTCAGGGCACAATAAATTCTCTTTCTTGTAATGTCCTGGCATTCTGACATTATTTTATTTCACTTGGCATCCAACCACACTTACTTTTTTATGCGCTATATAGCCGTTTATGATCCGTCCTTAGCAATTGTCCATCAGTGTACTAGAAACTGGAACAAGAGTTTCAATCCCAATTTTAATCAGACTGTAAGCAGTGGTTTTTGCGCCCTATGTTAAACTGCGCCCGAGGCAGCCGCCCAGCAATAGTTACGCCTCTGGTTGTGTACATAAACAGCGGTCAGTCTCACGTAGCCATCAAGTTCAATATACTTGAAAGATTTTTTCCTTAACTATGGCAATAATGTAGTTAATTAATTAAATCGTCCAGTTGTTATGGATATACCAGGTGTCTCAAAAAAGAATGAAACAAGCTTTTATCTCCCCAACGGTTGATCACAGATTCAATCTTTCAATTAGAAAAACACTCAAAATGACGTAAAGATATACGACATGGCAGTTGTACCTCTGTGAATAGCATTTGCATAAAAATATGGAAAAAAATATGCAGCGTTCGCAGAAAAACAAGTTCAATAAAAAAAGTTATAATTAAAAAGAAAGGGTTAAAAGTTCAATTAAAAAAAATTTATAATCTAGAGCCTGTTTGCGGGCTGACCGTAGTTTGTTTCGCGGCATAGCTTTGTAGCACTCAAAGCGAGTAAAGGAAAAGAGCTCTCGCGCGTACAGGAAATTATCGCTCCAGATGTTACATTTTTTACAGTTTTTTACAGTTTTATTTTTTACAGTTTTCATCTCGAATATCTCCGCTAGTTTTGCAAGCAGAATGACGGGATTTTTTTTCGACATTACGCAACTTTTTTTTATTGAACTTTCTCTTCTGCAAGAGCTATATAAAAATTCTTTTTTTTTAATGCAAATGACACCCACAGGGGTGCAATTGCCATGCCGTTAAGTCTTTACGTCATTTTGAGTGTTTTTTTATAATTGAAAGCATGTATCTATGATCAACCGTTAAGAGATAAAAGCTTGTTGAGACACACGGTTTAACATAAACGCATATATACATCGCATTTATTTACAGGGTGGAGCTTTTCACTCAAAAACAGATCTAGCAAGCCCCCGAGTATAACGAGGGTTTCCGTCTGTCCCGAACTCCTAGTTATAAGTTATTAATGGGTTCTACTATATACACTCATCGTCAAAAAAATTTTACCCAGAAGGACGTGTCGGATTTCAATGCTATTCGGGAGGAAGGTAAAGGTTACCAGTAACGATAAATAATTAAACATTGAGACTGATATGGGCAATATTTATTGAGCTACACGCCAATAAGTCGTGTCTCTCAGTATGCCGTCGTGCCTCCATGTTTGCATACACAACATGCCAGACATCTCAGCATGGAGTTGTACAGGTTCCTAATGGTGTCCTGCGATAAGCCATTCCATGCACTGTGACGTGCCTGCCCAGCAGGGCGCATACGTCATAAACGCAGATAGCAGCGACAACGAACGTAGCTCAGTTGGTAGAGCGACTTATTCCGGAATGAGAGAACCCGGGTTCGATCCCCGGCGTGGACGAAAATGACGGAGAAATTTACTTCCTTATAGCACCTGGAACCTTCTCACGCAGTTCCTGCAGATTGTGCGGTAGGGGTGGAGTGTCGATAGCTCGTCTAATAGCATCACACACATTTCCAATCGGCGATGCGGCTGGCCATGGCAGAGTGTCAGGGCCTTGAAGGCTAGCTCTTGAGACAGCAGCAGTATGCGGACGAGCGTTGTCCTGTTGGAAAATAGCAGCGGATGCACGGCCTTCAATGCAGGTATGGAGGTGATTGGTGCACCCAGATGCCTGATATGCCGTTCCATAGTGTAATACAAGTGCTCTATGGGATTGATATTGAGGTAGTTCGGAGGCCAATCGATATGCTGGAAGTCTGAACTGTGGTCTTCAAACTATTCCTGCACAATATTGGATCTGTGGTTTAGCGCATTGTTATTTTGAAAGACACAGTCGCCATTCGGGGAAAAGGGCAACATTGCTGGGGGTACAGAACCAGCAAGCAATTCACGTTAGAGGGCACTAGTCGTACGTTGTTCCATATGCACCAGGGTTGCAAGTTCCTGCCAGGTAAACATACCCCACACCATACAACCGCCTCCACCGGTTTGCACTGTGGAGACCATGCAAGATAGATCACGTGACTCATGTTGTTTGCGCCAAATACGTACACGATCATCCACGGAGTGGAGTAAAAACCGCGACTCGTCAGACCAGAACACTTTTTCGACATCAGACTTGCATGATCTTTGGACCAGGCGAGCCTTTTGCGTCGATGAACTGTGGTTAGGAGAGGATGCCGTTGGGTTCCTGGGCTGTTACAGCCCATACGTGCGACGCATGGTCATGACAGATACTGTTCTGGGTTGAACTCTATTGTATTGGGTAGCCAACTGTTGAACAGCGCTGCGTCTGTTGGCCTTTATGAGTCATCGGACCCGGTACTCACCTCTCACATCAACCTTTCTCTGTCCTGTGAAGTTTTGTCTCCGGGTCGCTTTTTGACCATTTTCACGCCAGTCATGATACACTTTAACTAAGGCTGTTTGCGAATAACCCACCAATTCAGCCGCTTTCCGAGCTCCCACAATCTGTCCTTTCTCAAAGTACGATAAATACTTCCGTTTATTCATCATGCTCCGAATTTTGCTACCTAATTCTAAATCTAAAAGGAACGTTAAGTAAAATAGAGAAAAATAAATAAATTATGCTGAACCCCTTCAATCCTAATAATTTTAACAGAAATTCCCTTAAAAATGATAAATTAATAAATTTAAAATAAGCGGGCTCAAGATTGGCGCTAGCGATGGCCGCGAATGGCCTAGTGGTCAGCGTTCGTGACTACCACGGAGAAACCTCATGTTCGATCCCAGGCAGGTACGAACGCTCGATCCACTAAATATCCGCCGTGCGTCGAATGGGCACGTTAAGCCGTCGGACCCCGGGTACTGTCCCTGGTAATAAATAAGGGCGTCTTCCTCCCCCTTTCTACCTCGCTTCCGTGTGAGTTTCCAATCTGGCACCCTCGCCCAAATCTTCTAGCTTCCTATTTCTAAGGGTTGTTTAAGACCTGGGTCAGACACTCATTTCCTAAAATCCTCTACACATAATCTGATCTGGGGCTAGCGAATTCTCTCTCTGTACGGGAAACGAAATTTAGATTATGAGCACAAAAGTCTCAAAAAAAATAAAATAAAAATGGTGCAGCCTAAAAACTGCAAAAACAAAATGACTAGAAACCTGCCTAAGAATTGTGAGGAAACAATAAAAAATAAAAATGCCCAAAGGTCCATGTCTCCCCCCCGCCCCCAAAGAACCAAATAATAGAAGCACCACCAAGTAAGGTGTTACACACCCTGTATAAAATTCCCTGAAATTCACCACCAGCCACTTTGCGTCATTCCTTTCATGAATTAACGAAACATATTTGTGACACAACCTTTTCTGTGAAATGACGAAAAGAAACCTGAATTTCACCGATTTTTTCGTACGATAGGAAAATTCTGAATCTTCAGAAACCTTTCTACAATTCCTTTCTCATATTCACGGTGAATTGCCATTTTTAAGATGTCTTAACGGAAAATTCTGAATTTTCAGAAACTTTTCCGCAATTTATTTCGTATAATAACGGAAAAACTCCGTTCTCACTATTTCCGTATATATATGACGAAAACTTTCTGTAATAGTAGCGATTCGCGAAAATATTTGAGGTTTTATTAATTGTTAAATTTCCGTAGTCTGTCGAAGTATCTGATTTTGAAGTTCTGTAGCGAGATCGGATATTGTGGACAGCATATAGCATGAATTTTGGTTATTGTAGCACAGGGTACGTATTTCTGTTGTTCTCCCCCATTTTGTACACCAGCTATTACAGAGGGTGAGTCGAAAGTTTTGCGATATTTGCATAAACGCATGTGCTGCAGCGGGTATGTCACGCGTCTAAACTAGTTCAAGTCGCTCACTGCAGTCAGTCGAAAGGGATATAAAGTGGTAGTCGTTGCTGTGAACAGCATTGCATGTCGTCATTCTGTTTGTGGTTGGAATGCCTAAAAGATGAACACCCACAACCAGCTAATTAGGGAACTTTTACTTTACGAATTTGAACTCTGCCATAACGCTGCTCAAGCAAAATGAAACATTTGTCATGCGAAAGCGGAAGGTTCCGTGGACCACAGCACCGCAACACGATGGTTCAAGAAATTTCGTTCAGGTGACAGAAACCTCGACGATCAGCCAAGGTCAGGTAGACCGCGAACCGTGGATTCGCGCCAGACAGTAGAGACAAATCCGACAACCATCATTAGGAGATTGTTGAAGTGCCGCCCGCGAAGGAAGTGGGCTGGGCGTATCAGAGACCACCGATACGCCCAGCTTGCCTGATAATCTCCGAGTGACCTCTGCAAGGTCTACAGGAGCTGCCGCATTGTCCCTCACGCAGACGCCATCTGAAGCAAACCGCCGAGTGGAAGTGTGCACGAAACTCTTAGAAAACCCGCGCGATGTACGTTTCATGAAAATAATTGTTACGTGCGATGAAAAGTGGGTCTATTTCCGTAATCCAAACACACAACGGCAGTGTTTGAGCCTGGGCCAGCTTCCTGAACCTGTTGCCAAACGTGGGCGCTTCGAGCATAAGGTGATGTTCTGCGTCTGGTGGAATTTCGAGGGGATAATCTATTACGAATTTATTCTAGACGGTGGGACCATTAACACCAACCTCTTCTATGAACAGCTGGAGCGGATGTATACCGGTTTGGAGGAGAAGTACCCGGTACTGGTGAACAGAAAATGCACTCGCCTACAGCAGGACAACGCTCGGCCTCAAACCGCGCGAACGACCTGGGTAAAACTCCAGGAATTTGAGGGCATCGAACTGATGCCACACCCAGCATATAGTCCGGACCTTGCCCCGTCGGATTATTACTTGTTCCGGTCCATGGCCCACTTCCTTCGCGGGCGGCACTTCAACAACAAAGAGGAGGTGGCAGCTGGGGTGAAGGAGTTCTTCGCCTCGAAGGACAAGAACTGGCACCACCGCGTAATCGAAGAACTGGTAGACAAATGGCTAAAGACGGTGCAGCACGATGGCCTATACTTTGAATGCTAGTCAACTTTCGTCGTAAAAGTACGTATGAAGACATAAAGTGATCTGAATATTACAAAACTTTCGACTCACCCTCTTTACATATTGTGTTACCTTAAGAAACCAGGTATTTAAATTATTGTGCAGGTGGTTTGTTCGATTGCTATATGTAACAGACTGTGGAGTCTTTAAAACAAAAACTATTTAGCTATCAAATGTAAACTAGACGAAACCCGTCGGAACCGACGGTTAGTTTTTTTTATTTTTGAAGGGAATAAACTCACATGAACAACAAATGTAAACTTTATTTGATTGACAAATTCATTCAACCACTTCAGTAAAGAACAATAGTCCAGGTCCGTGATTTTTTTTTTTTTTTTTTTTGACTGAAGGTTTAACGATCACCGTGTGCAACTCAATGAGCTATAAGTAGTCGCCAGTAATATTTTCACTAACAATGGTCAACGGAATGTTTATTTACATTTGTACATTATGGGAAACGTCTTACCTACGTGAATAAACTGGATCGAATGAATTTTAAATTGCATATATACATCACACAGTCCAACGGCATAACGCAATCAGGTCTTCGAGAGTGTTCCGATGAGATGAACTGTTATACGAATGCCTGCTAGCGCTGCTTTGCGCAACGGTTTGCTCAGATAAGATAAAACTTTCGGACTTTGGACTACCTCAGTTCTTCCATGCTACCACCTTCAACAGCGCGTGCGTCAACCGCAGGCGATCGAATGCCGACCACACGCTTCTCCAATAGACTTTACATGGGAACTTTGCCGCCCCACAACGCCCAAACCGTTGCCCCAATCTCATTTTTCTCTTCGACTGGCACATCTACATTGTAAGACTTTTATTTTGATATCTCAACCATATCTTTACGCTCAGCCGTTCTCTCAAACAAGGACTCACAGTAAAAAACTTTATAGAATTAATATATATATTTTTTATTTATCAGTTTTGTGAAATAATACTATAAAGCAGTACGTTTCACCTTTTCTTAAAGATAATCGGAAGTTACGGTCAGTTATAAAAGAGATCTCAAATTCCAAAGTATTCTGTTGTTTCGAGAAATCACGCTGAAAAAAAAAACTAAATATGTGAAAAGTCCTCCTACAGAAAAAAATAAAATTATTACAAACGTATTAAAAAAAATAACAAGCTCCAACAAAAAAAAAAGACTAAATCAATCGCATTAATAGAAAAAAAAAATCATCATCGTGCAATTAAGTTTACCTTGAACGTGAGTGCGATTCCGAAGACATTCTGGCGCAGTGGTTAAGACGTGCGGCTTTAATTCAAACGACCCGCGCGGCACTAACGGATTCTTTTGCGTAAGGGCTGAAATATTCAACATGTTGAATTTTCTGAAATTTCAGTCAAAACACGGGAAAACTTAAAACTGGCTTTTCTGAGATATACGGAATTACAGACTACGGAAAATCTATGAAAACACGGAATTAAAAAAAACACAAAAAACGGAACTTTTAAAGAAGGACTGTTACCGGAATCTTTGCTGCAGATTTTCTTTTCCAGAAGTTTTCCGTGAATTCACACCACTTATTTTTTACAGTGCAGGTATGCAACACGAAAAGGCAGTAAACAGGCTAACGCCCGCGTTTGTTACGATACAGTAACTTTTTTCATTTTGCAAATGAAGCATCAATTTTATCCTCATCAGAAGATGTAGAGGGAGATCTTAGAACTTGGTCTTCTTTTTTCGAAAAAGCGGATCTCTTCTAGGTGCCCTGGGAATAGGAGGCGCTTAGAAGTCGATGCTGGGTGGGTCTTGGAATTCCTAGAGAGTACGTTCCTAGACAGCTTTAGCAGATTTTTTCACTACAATGATACCACAAGAGCTTAGAAATTTGCTGAGTTTTATTTTACTACTTAAATTTTAAATATAAAAGAGACATTAAATAAAATAAGAAAAATAAAATAAATTAAGCTGAATCCCTCTTTCTCTAAATAATTATTTAACAAAATTCCGTTAAAAAATATATAGTCGTGGCCAAAGTCCTGCGCCAGTAGACCGAAAGTCAATTTTTGATGTTCGAAGTCAACTTATACAGCGTAATGATAAAGTCAGGAATACATATTATACGTCATTTTAAAGCGAATTTCATGCTCAATTCAAATATTTTTACAGAATGTTATTACCAATAATAGAAGTGAAGTTACAAGTAAAAGTACAGCGTCTAGTCATAAAAAGCAAAAAATAGTGGAATTTGTGAAATTAGTGTACAATGCATTTAACGTAAAATTTCTGTACAGTACATTATTGAAACTTGCAGGACACTTGAAATAACTTACCAACAAGCAAAATACGCTTTAATATTTCATTGGATAACCACGGTTTCTTAGTAACAAAATGAACCTTCTTGCCATGGAACTAATGAGCTTCTCTAGTTGTCCATTGGTGGTAACACGGTGCCATACGGCCCTTACAGACTCAATTAATGCTGTTTTAGATGTAGGTCCTTGTTGAAGGATCTTTTGCTTTAATCTTACCCACAGATTCTTCATGGGATTAAGATCCGGTGACTGTGCCGACCACTGAAGTTTACTTATAACTTTTGGATTAAACCACTCGTCAACCAACTTTGACCGATGACATGGCGCGTTATCGTCCTGAAAAATAAAATTCAGCAAACCCATGTCTTGTGCAGATGCTAGCAGTTTGGACTCCAAAATATCCAAATATTTCGATCCATTCAATGTGCCATCAACAATGTGCAGACGGCCAACACCGCTGGCTGAAATACAGGACCATGACATCACCGAATGTGGGTGCTTGATTATTGGATGGGTGCAGAATGCCTTATATCTTTCACCAGCCCGACGACGTACATAATTATTTCTATTATTAGCGGAAATAGTAACAGTTGTTTCATCTCTGAAAATAACATTTTTCCATTCATCAACAGTCCAATTTTTATGTGCCTTGACCCAAGCAATTCTTTTGAGCCGTTGTTGTTCAGTAAGGAAAGGTTTTCGTGCAGCTTTTCGTTCAGTCAGTCCATTTTCTTGTAGCCTACGACGAACTGTACGTGCAGATGCAATAATGCCTACTTCATTCTCCCACTCATATCTTAAATCAGTGGTTGTTTTAAACCTTGATTTTAAGGAATGGCGAATCAACATGCTTTCATCCCGTTTAGTACACAGCCTTGGTCGACTTGTTATTTTTTATGTTTCCCACACATCCAGTTTCTGCAACTCTTTTAATGGTGCGCAAGACAGTGGAATGATCACAGCCACATTTAACAGCAGTTTTGGCACCGTGTTATCACCAATGGATAACTTGAGAAGCTCATTAGTTCCATGCCAAGAAGGTGCACTTTGTTACTAAGAAACCGTAGTTATCCAATTAAATATTAAAGCGTATTTTGCTTATTGGTAAATTATTTCAAGTGTCCTGCAAGTTTTAATAATGTACTGTACATTAATTTTACGTTAAAGTTCACTATTTTTTTGCTTTTCATGACTAGACGCTGTACTTTTACTTGTAACTTCACTTCTATTATTGGTAATAACATTCTGTAAAAATATTTGAATTCAGCATAAAATTTGTTTTAAAATGATGTATAATATGTATTCCTGACTTTACCATTACGCTGTATAAGTTGACTTCAAACATCTAAAATTGACTTTCGGTCTACTGGTACAGGACTTTTTGCCACGACTGTAAATAGGCATCAATAAATTTAATATAAGCGGGCTCAAGAGTGGTGCTAGCGAAATCGCTCTCTGCACCGGGAGCGAAATTTAGATTGTGAACTAAGAGGTCTCAAACAAATAAAAGCGAGATAGCCTAAAAAACGCAAACAAAATTACTAGTGTGCTGTGTTCAATGAAATTATTTAGCGTTTAACTTCTTGAAAATGCCATAGAAATTTGGTTGTACGGAAAGCATTGGTTTATTTGGTTCCTGAAAAATAGTGATGGACACTACGCAAAAAAAAAAAAAAAAAAAAAATAAAAAAATCGAAAGAACGAAAAAATTTCCTGCTTCCACAATGTAATCAGGAATGTTGAAACGTGTTCACAGAGAAGCAGTTTTGTATTTCACTTCGATTTAATGAATACATCGTATTTTCTGTTTTAGGGAATGCGTTTCTAACATTTAATTAAATCTTGATGTCAGCCAGTAACTTACATATACGAGTATTTTCCTTCTTTATTTCTTTTTAACGTCACGGTAGAGATGTGCGCAAAGGAAACTTTATTTCTTCTGCGAATTCTAATCATATATCCACCAGAGAACTAGAGGTGTAGAATTTCCCTTTCCCATTTCGGAAATATGATACTTTCCGCGTTGGTTCACTTTTTTTGTCATACTTAGAAGTCATTCACCAGAGATCTCATGTCATGGTTTCAGCTTTCAAACGAAACTTAACATTCTTTTAAACGTGAAGGACAGAACAAGATGTTCTTGTTGTTCTCAATCCCTTTGAGGATTATGGAGTCGGTGATTGCTTTTCCTGTATCAGCTTATAAATCAAGTACCTTTTAGAGGCATTGAAGATATTTGATTCTAAGATTTTCTGTGTGTAATCGTTTAGATTATTTGTTAAAAAAAAAAAGAAGAAAAAAAGGACGCAAATGCACACACACACACACACACACACCAGGGACGTCGCCAAAGGGGTGCGTAGGTAGCCCACCTTGAAATTGGTTTTGCACACCATGCCTCCCGCCCAGTTCAAAATGTGTCATTTTTCAATATATGATGTTCAAGTGCTGCTTGCCTTTATTATTTAGATGATGAATTTCTCCATAAAATTCTTATATCATCATCATCATCATTGTCAACCATTATCAATCCACTGCTGGACGAAGGTCTCCCCAAGTTTCCTCCACAACGGTCTGTCTTGTGCCAGTCTCCTCCATATCACCCCTGCATACTTTCGAATTTCATCCACCCACCTCCCATGTGGTCTTCTTCTGGGTCTTTTCCTGTCCCTTGGAATCCAATCTAAAATTTCGGCTGTCCATCGATGATCTGTCCTTCGGGCAGTATGTCCAGCCCATTGCCATTTCAGGGATTTAACTCTGATCATGATGTCTTCCACTCTTGTCATTTTTCGGATCCACGAGTTCCTCTTCTTATCTCTCCTGGTTACACCAAGTATGCACCTCTCCATGCTACTTTGAGTTGTCTGCAGCCTTTGTATGTCTCTTTTAGTTAAGGTCCACGTCTCTGCACCATACGTAAGCACTGGAAGGATGCATTGATCAAACACTTTTCTTTTAAGACATAATGGCATATTGCTCTTGAAAATTATGCTGTTTCTTCCAAAAGCTTTCCAGGCAAGTTTTAAACGCCGATTAATTTCTTCATCAATGTGACCCTCACTTGATATCTGCTGTCCAAGATAAACGTACGTGTCTGTTATCTCCAGCTTTTCTCCATCAATCGATAAATCTTCATTTCTTGTAAAATCATTGAACATCACTTTTGTCTTCCGAAAGTTCATTTTTAATCCCACTTCTTTACTCTTGTCAGCAAGTTCCTGGATCATACTCTGCAGCTCTGATGGGGTAGTTGCAAAAATGACTATGTCATCAGCAAAACGAAGGTGGGTTAGATAATCTCCATTAATCTTTATCCCTTTGTTTTCCCAGTTCAGTGATTGAAAGACATTTTCCAATGTGGCATTAAAGAGCTTCGGAGATATGGTGTCACCTTGTCTCACTCCCTTTCCAATTTTTATGTGTGTTGTATTTTCAAACAGCCTAATCTTTGCACTTGAATTTTTATAGATGTTATTAATAATATTAATGTATGCATCTTCAATACCGCAGGTTTTCAGAGCCATTGTAACTGCTGATGGTTTCACCGAATCAAAGGCTTTTTCATAATCGATAAAAGCCATGCACAATGGAAGTTCATATTCCCTCGCTCTTTCAATTAGTTCTCACAGCACATGGATATGATCTATTGTGCTGTAGCCACTCCTGTATCCAGCTTGTTCTCTCGGTTGAGCCATGTCCAGTGTTACCTTCAAGCGGTGTGAAAGAACTTTAGTGAAGATTTTATAAACTACTGATAGGAGGCTGATAGGTCTGTAGTTTCCGAGATCCTCAATGTCACCTTTCTTATGTAGCAAGATCATTGTAGCGGTGTTCCAATCCTCAGGAATCTTTCCTTCATTAAGGCATCGAGTGAAAATTTGGGCGAGTATTGTTTCGATTTCTCCACTTGCTTCTTGTATGATGTCTACAGTAATTCCATCCTCTCCTGGAGCTTTTCCCCGCTTCATGTTCTTGATTGCATGTGCAACTTCTGCTGGAAGGACTGGAGGAACTCTGGTACTGGTATCTTTCATGATGTCTCAAGTGCATGTATCATCCCTTTCATATAATTTGGAGTAGAAATCTTTTACTCTTGTCAAAATTTCGCCTCTATTTCTTGTTACAGAACCATCTTCTTTTCTCAGTGCCATAATCTGTTTTCTTCCCTTACTGAGATGTCCCTTTGCTATCTTTAGGCTTTGGTTGTTTTCAATTGCTTTCCTCACTAGTTCACAGTTGGATTTTCTTACGTCTTCAGTGATACTTTTTCGTACTGTCTTGCATAGCTCTATATATTCCAATTTGGAAGTCACATCTTCTTTAGTTGTCCTCATCTCTTTTCTTTTTTGCATCAACATTTTCGTTTTTCCTGATAATTTATTTACATGCAACTTGTTCTTAGACCCAGCTAATTTTGTTGATGTTTCCATAAGAGCTTTGCTTACTTTTCTGTTAACTTCAGAGATGTCCACTTCTTCCGATGTTAGGCCTTCTAAAGCAGAGAACCTGTTCTTCAGTTCCAACTTGAAGGTATTATGGTGTTTTTTAAGGTTGGTTATGTCAATAGATTTTGTTTGTCTTATGAGCTTGCCACGTTTAAGTTTAGTGTTGAGGTGCATCTTACATCTCACCAATCTATGGTCACTACCTGTGTTGAACTTGTTTAGCACACTGCAGTCTTTTATGACGAATTTTTTGTTACACATAATAAAATCAATTTCACTTGTCGTCCCATTTGGATGTCTCCATGTCCATTTCCTGTGTGGCTTTTTCTTGAAGAAGGAGTTCAAGATGAAAAACCCTTCTGCCTCTGCAAACTCAACGAGAGTATTTCCACGCTGGTTTCTGTTGCCGTGACCGAATTTACCTACTGAAGTTTCATTCTGTTGCCGTTGCCCTATTTTTGCATTGAACTCTCCCATAATTATCTTCAAGTGCTGCTTACCTTTATTATTTAGATGACAAATTTCCTCATAAAATTCTTCAATTTCTTCTTCAGGATGACTTGTGGTGGGTGCATAAGTTTGAATAATCTGAGCCTGGTATCTTTTCGAGAGTTGGATAACAAGCCGTGCAGCTCTGTCAGAGGAACTTTCAACTTCTACAACTTTATCCTTCAGTTTCTTGTTTATTATAAATCCAACACCACTAGTTCGGCCAGTAGAAGTCCCACGATAGTAGAACAGATGTCCACTTTTCAGTTCAATGAGATCTTCTCCTTTTCTCCTTACCTCACTTAGCCCCACGATGTCCCACTTGATCCTTTGTAGTTCCTCTTCCAATTCAAGAAGCCTTGAATCAGAAGATAGGGAGCGTCCGTTGTACGTTGCCAAGGTCAGCATCAGATGGCAGCCTATTCCGGTCCTCCGGGGATTCTTAGCACCCTCTGCCTTCATGTCGCACTGGCCGCTGCCTTGGCCAGGTACATTCCAGCTGCCGGAGACTGAGGGCCAAGATTTAAGTTGTGGAGTCATTTTGGAGGGGTTCGGCCATAACTTACCACGCTGGCCAAGCGGGTTGGTGAGTATATATATATATATATATATATATAAGAATTATACCATCGGGATTAGAGGAAATTCTATCCCACACTTACCACGCTGGCCAAGCGGGTTGGTGAGTATATATATATATATATATACTTAAGAGCAAAACTGAAGACTAAGGAAAAAATTTTAGAATTTAAAACGAAGGGTGCAAAATAACCTGAAGATCAAAACGCGCAACGCAGCAGTTTTGAAAATTCAGAATACACATTCTATAAAGAAGATACCTAGGCTTTATCAAGGACCAGGTCCTTGATAAAGCCAAGTATATATATATATATATATATAAGAATTATACCATCGGGATTAGAGGAAATTCTATCCCACACTCACCAACCCGCTTGGCCAGCGTGGTGAGTTATGGCCAAACCCCTCCAAAATGACTCCACAACTTAAATCTTGGCCTTCAGTCTCCGGCAGCTGGAATGTACCTGGCCAAGGCAGCGGCCAGTGCGACATGAAGGCAGAGGGTGCTAAGAATCCCCGGAGGACCGGACTAGGCTGCCATCTGATGCTGACCTTGGCTACGTACAACGGACGCTCCCTATCTTCTGATTCAAGGCTTCTTGAATTGGAAGAGGAACTACAAAGGATCAAGTGGGACATCGTCGGGCTAAGTGAGGTAAGGAGAAAAGGAGAAGATCTCATTGAACTGAAAAGTGGACATCTCTTCTACTATCGTGGGACTTCTACTGGCAGAACTAGTGGTGTTGGATTTATAATAAACAAAAAACTGAAGGATAAAGTTGTAGAAGTTGAAAGTTTCTCTGACAGAGCTGCACGACTCGTTATCCAACTCTCGAGAAGATACCAGGCTCAGATTATTCAAACTTATGCACCCACCACAAGTCATGCTGAAGAAGAAATTGAAGAATTTTATGAGGAAATTCGTGATCTAAATAATAAAGGTAAGCAGCACTTGAAGATAATTATGGGAGATTTCAATGCAAAAATAGGGCAACGGCAACAGAATGAAACTTCAGTAGGTAAATTCGGTCACGGCAACAGAAACCAGCGTGGAAATACTCTCGTAGAGTTTGCAGAGGCAGAAGGGTTTTTCATCTTCAACTCCTTTTTCAAGAAAAAGCCACACAGGAAATGGACATGGAGACATCCAAATGGGACGACAAGGGAAATTGATTTTATTATGTGTAACAAAAAATTCGTCATAGAAGACTGCAGTGTGCTAAACAAGTTCAACACAGGCAGTGACCATAGATTGGTGAGATGTAAGATGCACCTCAACACTAAACTCGAACGTAGCAAGCTCATAAGACAAACAAAATGTATTGACATAACCAACCTTAAAAAACACCATAATACCTTCAAATTGGAACTGAAGAACAGACTCTCTGCTTTAGAAGGCCTAACATCGGAAGAAGTGGATATTTCTGAAGTTAACAGAAAAGTAACCAAAGCTCTTATGGAAACATCAACAAAATTAGCTGGTTTAAGAACAAATTGCATGTGAACAAATTATCAGGAAAAACCAAAATGTTGATGCAAAAAAGAAGAGTGATGAGGACAACTAAAGAAGATGTGACTTCCAAAGTGGAATATATAGAGCTATGCAAGACAGTACGAAAAAGTATCACTGAAGACTTAAGGAAATTCAACTGTGAACTAGTAAGGAAAGCAATTGAAAACAACCAAAGCCTAAAGATAGCAAAGGGACATCTCAGTAAGGGGAAAAAACAGATTATGGCACTGAGAAAAGAAGATGGTTCTGTAACAAGAAATAGAGGCGAAATTTTGACAAGAGTGAAAGATTTCTACTCCAAATTATATGAAAGGGATGATACATGTATGTAACGTACCAGGAGATGTGACGTACCTGCCAGAAGGACGCACACGACATAAAGGCAGATAGGAATCAGAATAAAACGTCCGCGTAGCTCAATTAGTAGAGCAACTTATTCCGGAATGAGTGGACCCGGGTTCGAATCATTATAACGAAGTAAATTTCTCCGTCATTTCTATCCGCGCCGGGATTCGAACCCGGGTCCACTCATTCCGGAATAAGTTGCTCTACCAATTGAGCTACGCGGACGTTTTATTCTGATTCCTATCTGCCTTTATGTCGTGCGCGTCCTTCTGGCAGGTACGTCACATCTCCTGGTACGTTACATGTACTCCAGATATCATGAAAGGTACCAGTACCAGAGTTCTTCCAGTCCTTCCAGCAGAAGTTGCACATGCAATCAAGAACATGAAGCGGGGAAAAGCTCCAGGAGAAGATGGAATTACTGTAGACATCATACAAGAAGCAAGTGGAGAAATTGAAACAGTACTCGCCCAAATTTTCACTCGATGCCTTAATGAAGGGAAAATTCCTGAGGATTGGAACAACGCTACAATGATCTTGCTACATAAAAAAGGTGACATTGAGGATCTCAGGAACTACAGACCTATTAGCCTCCTATCAGTGGTTTATAAAATCTTCACTAAAGTTCTTTCACACCGCTTTAAGGTGACACTGGACATGGCTCAACCGAGAGAACAAGCTGGATTCAGGAGTGGCTACAGCACAATAGATCATATCCACGTATTGAGAGAACTAATTGAAAGAGCGAGGGAATATGAACTTCCATTGTGCATGGCTTTTATCGATTATGAAAAAGCCTTTGATTCGGTGAAACCATCAGCAGTTACAATGGCTCTGAAAACCTGCGGTATTGAAGATGCATACATTAATATTATTAATAACATCTATGAAAATGCAAGTGCAAAGATTCGGCTGTTTGAAAATACAACACACATAAAAATTGGAAAAGGAGTGAGACAAGGTGACACCATATCTCCGAAGCTCTTTAATGCCACATTGGAAAATGTCTTTCAATCACTGAACTGGGAAAACAAAGGGATAAAGATTAATGGAGATTATCTAACCCACCTTCGTTTTGCTGATGACATAGTCATTTTTGCAACTACCCCATCAGAGCTACAGAGTATGATCCAGGAACTTGCTGACAAGAGTAAAGAAGTGGGATTAAAAATGAACTTTTAGAAGACAAAAGTGATGTACAATGCTTTTACAAGAAATGAAGATTTATCGATTGATGGAGAAAAGCTGGAGATAACAGACACGTACGTTTATCTTGGACAGCAGATATCAAGTGAGGGTCACATTGGTGAAGAAATTAATCGGCGTACAAAACTTGCCTGGAGAGCTTTTGGAAGAAACAGCATAATTTTCAAGAGCAATATGCCATTATGTCTTAAAAGAAAAGTGTTTGATCAATGCATCCTTCCAGTGCTTACGTATGGTGCAGATACGTGGACCTTAGCTAAAAGAGACATACAAAGGCTGCAAACAACTCAAAGAAGCATGGAGAGGTGCATGCTTGGTGTAACCAGGAGAGATAAGAAGAGGAACACGTGGATCCGAAAAATGACAAGAGTGGAAGACATCATGATCAGAGTTAAATCCCTGAAATGGCAATGGGCTGGACATACTGCCAGAAGAACAGACCATCGATGGACAGCCGAAATTTTAGAATGGATTCCAAGGGACAGGAAAAGACCCAGAAGAAGACCACATGGAAGATGGTTGGATGAAATTCGAAAGTATGCGGGAGTGGCATGGAGGAGACTGGCACAAGACAGACCGTTGTGGAGGAAACTAGGGGAGACCTCCGTCCAGCCGTGGATTGATAATGGTTGACAATGATGATGATGATGATGATGATGATATATATAGTATACGCACATAGTGTATGCATTAAATAGACAGATAGATATTTATATGTACGTAGGGTGTCCGAAAAGTTTTCGGCCTGACAATGAAGGAAAAATCGTATATATAGGGCCGGAAAGATAACTACTGTAGTATACACTACGTAATTTTTTGAACATGTAAAATAATGTTTTTGAATGCTTAATTTGTGATGTACGTCGCTTTTAATATCTTTGGGGCTTTGGCATATAACTATTAGACACTGTAATATTTTGAACATGTAAACTAATCTTTTTGAGTGCTTAATTTGTGACGCACGTTGCTCCTTAATCTCCTGGAGGGGGGAAGAGGCTTAAGCCCCAAAAGTTCCCTCGTGGGTGCGCCAATGAACTGACATAGCGGGCTGGAATTAGTGGAATTCGTACATTTTGTGGATATAAGATGCTTTGTTAAAGAGAAAAGATATTTTCGCAGAGGAAAGTTTCTGCGGAAAGTCGAAGTGAAGAGGCGTAGATAATGGCTCCACCTGAGTAATGATTTTCTTAATGGGTGTCTGATGGAGATTATACTTTGAACAACAGGTAAAAAAATAATAGCTAATGCTGCAAAATAATAGTCCTTTGTTAATTGTTTGAATGGAACTCATTGGTAACTTAAGTTCTCCACAATACACTAAAGGCTTAGAGGTTGTTAGATTTCATTTCATTTCCTGGCTTATCTTCGCTGCAAAAATTAAATCTTAACTTAAAGCTCATTAAATTAGCTTTTCGCTGAGCTAGACTTTCGTGGAATACGGATAACTTCTCATTCGTAGCAGCTGAAAGTTTTAAGTAACGTATTCAAGTCACTCACTCACTCACTCTCTCTGCCGTCCGCCCACGGCTGGTTGAGTTCCGCAAAGACGACTATGCGTCCTTGAGGATTACCAGCAAATTAATGCAACCGACTTGCCATTCCTCTGCTGCATACGGGCAAAGGACAAAGTGCGTCCGGGTCAGACTTCGCAGGTAACCATCTACGCATTCGCTTTCCCAAACACAGGGATTCAGCGGAAACCCCCGGAAAAAACCGCCAAGTCACTCCCAGATAAAAAGGCTAGGTTTCAGAAATGAATCATTTAACTTACCCATTAAATCTTTTATTTATCAGGAATTCAGCCCGTCGTCCAATCTGCACACACTTCGCTTGAATTACGTCATGATAATACTTGGTAAATCCAACATCCAAATATAAATATCCTCTCAGCTCGTTATGATTTGGAGCATTGAAATCTCTTTCGCTGATGAAATAGTTTACAAACGTTAATCAAGAATTAGCCGAGAAAGATTGCTTAAAAATCGTAGTACACAGTAGATCCTCTAATAATCAAAGCACACCGAACATTGAACGCACTAGCTCTTATCTCTCGAGTCTAGTACGTAGGTTGAACTTTGAACTGTTGTCAGGTGTTGCCAAGTTCAAATTCATGAAGAAGGAATCTGTGGCGGTAAATCAGGAAAACGTTTAACGAGAAGAAGCCAAATTTACATAAGATCCCAGTAAGGTTAAATTAAAGGTGTACGCCAGAGGCAATAATACTCGTCAGGAGAAATAATATGTCGTTGAGTCAGAAAATATTGAAAGAAAAGAAACTAAATTTACATAGGAATGCAGGAACTGAAAAGGAAGGTTAAATTAGAGATATATGTTATATTCCTTAACATGACGAAATGATTTCTAAATATTCCCTTTTCCCTCTTTCGATTTCAGTGAGAACCTAACGTCCTGTTAAACTTGTAAAAATTTGCATTATTACCACGACCCCGTTAGTTGCGGTGGTCGAAGAATACTTATTACATCCTCTAGATAGATAAATAATGAAGTTGCGTCCCCATAAGTTTAAGGAACCCAATCTCAAAGTTTACGGATTTAGCGTTGTGTTTCATATATAGTGCGTCGAATAAATATAGAGACAGAACAAATTCTCGAATAAAAAAGAAACAACAACGAGCTGAAATGCACACCTCATATTTATAGCAAAAATAGCATAGGACACGCAGCTGCAGAATAGTTTGACGGAAACATATAAATTCCAACGCCAAGTACAAAGAAACCAAGTTTGTAAAATCATGCAATGCATTGATTATAATACGCTTTCCAACATACCAGAAATCATTACTCAAGTTATCACTCAAGTTATGAGAATAATGGCTGTGGAATAAATCTCGGTCATGTACCCTGACCCTTGATCCCATATCGATGATATTCAACAGAACCGGTTCGGTATACCTCCGAAATAACATGATAAAGCTTTGTCGCAATCGAAGCATTTTTACATAAGTTATGATGCATAAGGGCTATGGAATAGATCCCGCTCCTGTGTCCTAACCTTTGACCCCATTTCCAACAGAATTCGTTCCCAGGCAGTCCCCTACAACATACTAACATTTCATCCAAATCGAAGCATTTTTACGTAAGGTATGACGCATAATGACGATGGAAGTGATTCCACTCATATGTCCTGACCTTTGACCACATTTCGCCCATTTTCAATAGGGTTTGTGGCTAGGTGGTCCCCTACCACATACTAAAATTTCATCGAAATCGAACCTTTTTTACGTTAGTTATGACGCATAACAGCAGTGGAGTGAATCCCGCTCTTATGTACTGACCTTTCACCCCATTTCGTTCACTTTAAATAAGGTTCCTTCCCAGATGATCCCCTAGCAGATACTAAAATTTCATCGGAATCGAACGATTTCTAAGCGAGTTATCGTGAGGACGGACATACGCACACAACGCGTGACGTAATGATGCAGATGGGAATCGTGACCGTCTGCTAGCAAGATTATGACATCATAAAACTTTAATAGGATCCAAACACAACGCGTGACGTAATGAGACAGATGGCGTGACCGCGCGCCAACATTCTCAAACGCGAGATCGTGACGTCATAAGATTTCTAAGCATTGGAAGCATTAATGGAACGACGCCAATACACTAAAAACGTTATAATTCGGGGTGGTTATTTAACCCACTAAACGAGTTCTCCTTAAGTCGAGATCAAGCTAAATCGATTTCTAGTACCAGAAAACGGTAGGTTAAAACTTTCATCAAAATTCTTAGAGTCGTTTTCAAAATAAAATGTACATACATATATACAAGAATTGCTACTTTAAGGGGGACGTCAAGTAATTTTGCTTCCTATACTTCCAATGGAAAAACTTCTGTACACATTTTCTTCACAATTAATGCGTTCCCAAGAATGAAAATTTGAACATCGATTAAAATAGCTTCATTTCATAACTTGGAATACTTAATATTTTCTAAACCATAACCGTAATAATATTTTCTAAAACATAACCGTAATTATGCAATCCAACATTTATTTGTCCACTGACGTCATCAAAGTACAGGTCGCGCCATCTTTTTTCTGGTTTCAACACCACCAAAGGAAACGCTATTGTATTTTAATATAACTATGCTTATGTTTTAGAAAATGTTAAGTATTCCAAGTTATAGTATGAAGTTATTTTAATCGATGTTCAAATTTCCATTCTTAGGAACACACTAATTGTGAAGGAAATGTGTACAAAAGGTTTTCCATTGGAAATATAAGAAGCAAAATTACTTGACGTCCACGTTAATAGTGTGGGATAAGGGCGATGGAATTGATCCCGATCCTATGTCCTGACCTTTGACTCCATTTGTCCCATTTTCAATAGGGTTCCTCTCCAGGTGGTGTCCTACCACATACTAAAATTTCATCGAATTTGAACCATTTTTAAGCACCTTATGACGCATAAGGGCAATGGAATGCATCCCGCTCTTATGGCGCGACGTTTGACCCCACTTCACCCATTTTCAACAGGGTTTGTCCCCAAGTGGCCCCCTACCACATACTAAAATTTCATTGAAATCGAACCATATTTACGCAAGTTATGACGCATAAGGGCAATTGAATGGATCCCGCTCTTATGGAGTGACCTTTGACCCCACTTCACCCATTTTCAATAGGGTTCGTCCCCTGTTGGTCCCCTACCACATACTAAAATTTCATCGAAATCGAACAATTTTTACGTGAGTTATCGAGCCGACAGACAGACGGACGGAAAAAGCTGGAGCATATACGCTTCTTCAACCTACGGTTGGAAAGCGTATAAAAAAAAGAAATACGCTGTCTCAAAAATTTAAAGACTTTCTAGTTATGAGCACCTCCGGTACGAATAGTGGAGCCGTTGTTCCGAATAATACTGAAAGCCCGTTTGGGCATGCTGTCCACCAAGTGATGTAAGTGTTCTGGTGTAACCGGGGCTTCCATATGTATCAGAAGTGAAGTTCTGCAGCCATTTTGCGGGATAAATAATTGGAATAATTTTCCTTCAATTCCCGCCATTTTGATGGGTTGGGCAGCGAACAGGCAAAGTACTTCTTTTCCCACGCGTCGCAGCAGAGGGGGTGTTAGATTTATAGTTTCGTCGATGTGAGAAGAATGAAACTGGACTTTATTGCTTTTCCGCCGTCCCAAGCAGCACGACCAAGCGAGGAGAGGGGGCAGCGAAGCAATTAAGAACATAGAGTTTTCAGAGTGAAGGCGTGGCGGCGCTTTCTAGGAATAGGTTGGACCTCTTCGGACGAGGGGACAGTTTTTTCAGGGGGTTGCTCTCCGATTAAGAGAACACGGGACTCGGTGGCAAAAAGCCGAAGAAGGAGGAAAATTTTGAGGAAGGTGAAAAGGCCTCGCGAGTTCGTCCCAACGTACCGAGTTCACTAGAAGCGCCCAAGTCTGGTTACTTTCAGGCAGTGGGTTCCATTCTGTTGACTTCTCCTGTTACATCTATTTCTTCCCAGTTTGACTCATGACTGGGCTATATCCTAACCTCGCCATCGACTCCGTATAACAATTCTCGTATATACTTTTGATTAAAAACTGACTGAACTCTGACTGTGAACTGGGTACTGAGTACCGTCAACTCTGGGCTTGCCTTTGGTTTCGTCATTTTCGTGTATATATCTGAGTCCCTTTAATTTCCCACGTAGTCTGAGCGTGCTCTCAGACCTCCAGGAGTTTTCCGCGTTGGGACTGGATTGGTTAGCTGAGTTGGCCAGTGCTTGACCCTGTTGAATATTCGTCGGCCCTATGGGCAGCTGAGGTACTCGATAGTAACAACAGCTGGCGTTATGGGCAGGTTTTTCGTTCTTTAAATTGGACATATTTTCTCTGGTCCGGTGAATAGCGAAAGATTACGGTGGCTTACCTATGACAGACTTACGACTTCCTTGTGACACCGCAGTGCATTTTACGACTTTTGCCAGTGCTCACTTCTAAAAGAGATGGTCGTAAAACGTTAGCTTGACTATTAATCAGACTGAATTCGGACTTTGCAATGTGCATCCTTAGATACCAGGGAGATTTGTCCACGGACATTGCTTAAATTTCGTGAATACCTTGCTTCTTCTCACGAGAGTAAAAAGAGAAATTTTAGTCACTTGTCATTCCCATGGGTGTCCGAGGGGAACGCACTAAAATGTCTTGACCACGTGGACTTTATGCTTCGACGGGACGGGGAGAATGGGGGTATGAGGCAGGAAAGGGAGCAAGGAAAAAAGATTTAAATTAAAAAGAAGTAAATTACGCATGGTACTTTTAATTAATTAAGCCATAAAAAAATGTGGCCCGAAACACGAAGTAGTTATGTGCAACAGCATTTCACAGCAGAGTCACACTGAAGATTTGCAAACTCTAATTGTAGATGTGGTAAAACATTTGTGATGTCAACCAAGAAAGGCGAGGAGAACATTGCCATGGAAATTTCGTTCTCTCGGAAGTCGAAAAATCTGCTTTTTTGACTTCTCTCTCAGATTTGAAACGCGTTGTACATAATCATCGGAGCTCCATGTTCTATTTTCACATTCATCGACGCCGCTAATGTTGGAACGTGAATGCAGTTTTTATTTTGCAATTATCGCTCCCATTAGCTTGGTCTTAAAAGTGTTCGTATGAAGATTATGAAAAAGTTGACCTTTCCCAAGAAAACGGTAGTTCAGGTTATTTGAGGTGACCAGTAATGTCGACAAGGATTGAGATCTTTCGACCGCATAAAATTCACCACTTTCACAACAACAGTCATCACTTGCTCCAAGTTTGAGAAAGACTTAGCACACAAATTTTCTTGGTGGATGATGCAGTGGAAAGCCATGATGTCAACATTGCCGCGCTCCTTCGCGCCAGGTTTCATTAAAGTTGTCACTCCTCCCTTCCTTCCGGACATAGCAGGTCCACCATCTGTGGTTATGGCAGATATGTTGATCAAGTCTACCACACACTTAGCGAAGGTATCTTTTAGACTTGAATACAAATTTGAAGTCCGTGAAGTGTCTTTAAGAACAATTACTCTGGCTATACTACACTGACTTCACGATTATTCCTTTACACACAATCGTGAACAACTCCTCTAATGAAAATGGCTTGTGAAAACACAAGTTCGTCCCCTCGCTCCGGAGTAAGTCGCTCTATCAACTAAGCTACGCGGACAGAATGTTTCGCTGTAGATTTGTCGTCTTGACACATGTTTTCACCTCTGTAGTACGTCACAGGCTACTTGTGCAGTATCGGTTGCATCTGTGGATTTATGCATCGCTACAGAATAAAAAACATACTCCTTGCTTCTGGATTTGAAATTAGTGAATATGTTTGCTGTCAGATCTTCCACGCACCTCGCTACTGTCACACCAGACAAGCTAATGTTCGAAACAACTTGAGCCCTGTGACGGGCAAAGCACATCAACTGCACATTGTAGATATTATTTCACAAAGTCTCCGTCAATAAAGGGCTTTTCACGTTTTGCAATTTTTTCTGCTGTCATGTAGCTGATGCAAACTCAGTTTTCAGACTGTTTATTTCACCTTTTAGAATAACGACTGCTGATAATTCAACTTGTCTTTTAATGCATTAACTTTTTCATTTCGAAAATGTCCCTCCAATCCAGAATATTTCATATTGTGCTTCGTATCATTATGTCTCAATATGGCAAACTGCCTTATTCTTATGCTCAACAAAAAAGTTATGGGACTTCCACTTTTCTTGAAAAAATCGCACTTTGTCTTCAAATTTCTTCCTCTTGCTACGACAACTTGCTAATCTGTATGCATTCAAAGACCAAACCCGCCTGCTGATCGAAGTGTTTCATCCGGCTCAGGTCAACTACACGGCATCCTTCTATCTCCAAATAATCACGAGCTTTACACCCACCTGCTGCCTTCGTAAAGTCAGTGTCATTCAAAAGTTCTCCTCCTAGCACCCATTCCTCTTAATAGGATAGTGACAATTTTTAGGAATAGAATGCACAGGCGGCAAAAAAGAGCCCCTTTTCTGCAGCCTATACATTTTATCCACTAACAGTTCTTCGAACACTAGCAGACACTTTTCACTTCTTTTACACATTAGCAGCCGGCGTTTAGGATTCCAATAGATGGTAATTATATTTTGTTAAATTATGTAACGCGAAATTTTATGGTAAATTATGTTTTGAAAATCACAAAATTACTTATATTATCCTAGCAATCATTATAATTTTTTTACTACTCAATCGCACACAAGCATTGTATTTATTCCCCATTGTAGATTTCGGCACATACAAATCTCGCTCCCAAAAAAGAAATACCGAAATGCCGCCCCTGTTAGAAAGTTTGGCTAGTTGACGTGAAATAGCTTGCCTGGCCATGGAAGTATCGTTGGCGGACCACATCTACAGCCTGCGTACCTCGAATGGAAGACTCCTAATTTATGCTAATTTATATTCAATGTTACAGAAGAGAGATAAGGTATTGTACTGAATAAGCGCCCACGTATATTGTGATTGAAGTTATATGCAATGCATCTTGTGTGCTAACGACTTGTGGATGATAAAGTGACCTGCTGACAGATATGAATAAAGTGGAAATTTGTAAGTAGACCTTGTTTTCTCCGAAATCCTGACTTATTCTTGAAATATCATTTCTATGTTCAGTTTTTTCAGCTATAAAGTTTTGAGCTATCTGCGATTCAAGTAAAGCGATTCAGCCAAGAGAATTCAACAAGCTTTAAGGTAAAGCCATTTAGTTCAGATGGTTTAAGCTTCAGCCTGATATCAGATTAATGCTTGTGAAAACCCAAGTTTGTCCGTAACGGAGATCGTGCCCCCTCACTCCGGATTAAGTAGCTCTCCCAACAAAGCTACACGGACGGAACGTATCGCTGCTGATTTGTCGTCTTGACACGTGCTTTACCTCTGTAGTACGTCACATGCTTTACAGTGAAGTTCATGTTTTATGTCGGGGCATTAGTCTGAATCATAAACATTTATCAAGTAAAATAAATTTTACTCCACAAACAACTAATAGCCTACACATTCAGTATTCGAATTGTTTCAGTTGCTGAAAATGTCATTCTTCTTTCCTTGATTTTTCTCTTTATGTCCTAATTTTTATTTCCCAAGCATTTCGGAAGAAATGAGAGATTTGAACAGTTCTACTCACAATGCCAAAAATGGAAATTGCAACAGATTTAGGAAATAAAACATGAAGTGATATTCTCGTAGCACACACACACACACACACCACAACCTTGAGCAAGCTATTAATTACATGCTTGCAAACTGCCCGACGGCGCAGTGGTCTTAGCGCTGATTTATGACCGTAGTTCCGGGTTCGAATCCCAGTGAGGCATGTATATTGTGTTGTCTTATGACACTGGTTCTCTCCCTCCCCTGTAGCCTGTTGCCCCAAATTAGAGACGAGTGACTGCATATATAGCCCTTTAGAGATCACGGCAGTCGTTAACCCCTGCCGCTGGTAAAAAAAAAAATGTACTTGAACTACACGGACTTGAGGTTAAGAAAGTTCAGTGTAAAATATTTTTATAAAAGACAACTTTACTTGAACTACACAGGCATGAGGTAAAGGAAGTAGAGTGTGAAATATTTTTTATAAAAAACAACTCTACTTGAACTACACAGACATGAGGTAAAGAAAGTACAGTGTGAAATATTTAAAAAAAAAAAACTCTACTTGAACTACACAGCCTTGAAGTAAAGAAAGTTCAGTGTGAAAGATTTTTATAATGACTAGCGGGGCACCCAGCGTCGCACAGGTTTAACAAAAAGTACTTGAATCATCTTCTGGGTCGGCGTTTTCCGAGATTTCTTGAATTTATGAATATGATATACTGCACGGAAAGATTTAACTGTATAAATGTACTCCACTAATGAAATCAAAAGGACTAAAACAAAAAAAAATGCCGTACGAAATCTGTACTTGTGCCGGCACAACGGGCTTAAACCAGCAGTCTTTATTTGCTGCAAATATAGGAAATTTGAAATATCTGAAACATCTACATTTTTTTTATCGTGTTGTGATCAGCGAAATGTATAGTTAATTCGAAACGCAAGTAAGTTATCATTGAAGAACATCTGGGTCAATGACGTCGAGTGCTCTTTTATTTGGAACCAAGACGAAGAGGTTTTAATTTTTACCAACTTGGAGCAACCAGCATACAGCTGGCCATAGGAAAAGCATGGATTCTGCAAGTTGGGTCTCATAACTTTTAACGACTAAACTTGTAATTTCTTGATGTTCATAGAAAAACTGAGAGCAACAGGAAACTGTAGGCGTTTAAACTAAAACAGACGGCTAGATGGGACGATTGGAACGCGTGGAAAAAAATCATGGTCTCCTGCAGCATGGCCAGTCACAATAATAACTCCAATAACGTTTGAAATGTTTTTCTCGATGTCAGTCGTATTCCATTGTAGAGTACATGGGGATCTAGATTACATCACGATAAAATAAATAAAACCTTAAGATGATGTGGGAGAATGCGCGAACAGAGGAATAGCGGTATCAAGCTTTGAAAAAAATGAAATGCGAGAAAATTCACATTTTCCTCTCATTTCATTAAACGTATTCAATTTACAATACATTTCATTGAAATATATTTCCTCTATAAAAAATTCGCGGACCTGCTGTTTTCTAAATAGTAGAACTATTGATAGTGTGCAGCAACACATAGAGAGCTGCGGTGTAAAACGCAAACAAACTCACCGAGAACTGTTGCGGAAGGGTACACGCGGCATTTTGCAAGTCTAACACAGTAAACAACATAATCAAATTTTATAGTGCAAATCGTACGCGTTATGTCCTATTCGAAACAGTGATTGAAAAACTTAGTCAAAATCTTTCCGTCGAAATAACTTGGAACTATTTAAAGAGAGTAGTGACACAGGGAGAGCCGTGATCTGGAACAAACCGGCCGGCAATTGAGGTGGAAGGATACACGTAATACTTCGGAAGTTTAACACAGTAAACAAAAAAATGAAATTTCTAATTGTAAATAGCGCGCGTTATGTCAAATTCAAAACAACGATGGAAGACACCCATTTAGAATCTACCCGTAAAAATAGCTTAGAACTATATGTAGTGCGTAGTAACACAATGGGAGCCGCGGTCTTAAACGAAGGCGGCCAAATACGGAGATAGAACACAGTATCTAAAGACCTTGGAACACAGTCAACACACTCCGCGCAGTAGTTAGGTCGCAGAAGCCGAGAGCCGTCTGGAGGGCTGAAACGCCATCTCAGTGGGGGGAAGGGCTCTGTGTTCAACTACAAACTGCATTTTCCAACGAAATACCAACGCAAGTTTCGCTTTGTTTTTAATGTCGTTCTGTGAATTTACTTCATTAGGGAATGATTATGCCAAAAAGTAAAAACAATTAGATAAAATACAAAATATGAAATAACAAGTTAGTAAAATCATGCAATACATTGATTATGATACGCTTTCCAACATACCAGAAATCATTACTGAAGTTATGAGGATAATGGCTGTGGAATAAATCTCGCTCTTGTGCCTTGACCTTTGACCCCATTTCGATGATATTAAACAGAATTCGTTCAGTATACCTCCGGAACAACATACTAAAGTTTTGTCTCAATCGAAGCATTTTTAGTCAAGTTATGAGGATAATGGCTGTGGAATAAATCTCGCTCCTGTGTCCTGACCTTTGACCTCATTTCGATGATATTCAACAGAACCGGTTCAGTATACCTCCGAAAAAACGTCATAAAGTTTTGTCGCAATCGAAGCATTTTTACGTAAGTTATGACGTATAAGGGCGATTAAATTGATCCCGGTCCTATGTCCTGACCTTTGAACCCATTTCACCTATTTTCAATAGGGTTCGTCGACAAGTTGTCCCCTACCACATACTAACATTTCATCGAAATCGAACCATTTTTACGCGAGTTATCGTGCTGACAGACAGACGGACAAAGCTGGCGCATATATGCTTCTTCAACCTACGATTGGAAAGCGTAAAAAAGAGGGAGAAAGAAAACAGAACTCTCCTGAAATATAAAAAATAAATCACATTCTTCGAATTTGCTTGATGTTGGTTGAAGTGCACGTTCCTTATCTCTTGAGTCAAAATAACACTCAATTAGCGTGATTTTTTTTTTTTTTCGGGCTTAGTTTACTGGTTTTTTTTTCTGTGAATCCACGCCATGGCATCGGGGATTTACTGATGTACTACTGCAACCTTTTCTGCTTCGCTTCCGTTCCATTTTTTTCTCCATCTTTAATCGCGTATTCTCCTTCGTTGGTGTTTTTGGTGGTAACCACTTCTTACCGTGGTCAAAGCCATACCCTCTTTCCCTCTCAAAAACCAAGAGCACTAGAACCCCGCCTGAAATACTCTGTTCTCCAGCACAAGCATTGTAAAACCACTCCTACTGAAACAGAAACAAGGAACGAGTAGAAGTTGAAAGTTCATTCTCTCGCACGCACGGGTAAGGATTTCTCTTCAGCAGTATTTTCCAACGCGTAAAAAGATACATTTTGTTCCCACGACAGCACTTCCTTGTAGGCAAGGAACTACCTGGAAGCTTTTAAGGAGCAGCTTAGGATCTCATAGTCACTTACCAAATGGCGAACATGGGTTTAGCCTTCTGCCAACCAAGAGCACTAGAATCCCGCCTGACCTTCGTCACTCTTTCTTTCTATCATTTTTTTTTAATGTTCTTTAAAATTTTACGTTTCTCCGTTAAATTAAAAAAAAAAAAATTCTCCGAAAACAAAGAGGGGTTGAAGGTGGCATTTCTCTTTCCGTGGCACAAAACGCCAACAAGCCTTGTTTTTTTTTATTGTAGGTTTAACGACTACCGTGAGCAACTCAATGGGCTATAAGCAGTCGCCTGTCCCTAATTTAGGGTCACTGGTTCCAGGGAAGGGAGAGAGCCAGTGCCGTAAGACAAACACAACATCCTCGGTTTGTCCGTCCGTCTGTACCCACGATATCTCAGCAACTATTAGTCCGATTTGAAAAATTCTTTTTGCATTGGGAAGCTTGAAATATGCAAATGACGATCCTTTATTTCGTTTTTTTTCACGATGTACAATTTCGCCGGTAGAAGGCGTAAATGCAGATGATGTCGTATTCGAAAATACGTTTTATTCCACGCTTCTAAACATCCGATTGAAAAAATTTTTATATCTTTCGATTCCATTTATGTCGAAGAGTATTTTAGATATAGTTACTTTTTCCAATTACGCATAGATTTTCCGCTAGGGGGCGTAAAAGTAAATTACACTTTCCCCCATAATTCTTTTTCTAAAACTCCGATTTGAAAATTTTTTTCTTCAGTGGATACATCTCCTGATGGAAAATCTTTTGCATATAATTTCAAATTTTTGGTAAAGAATACTTTGGCCACCAGGGGGCGTAGGTTTTCATTTTTGCTTCTGATGTATTTGCCATAAAATCGTAGCTTCTAAAATATCGATTAAAAAATTCCTTCGTGGACTGATGCCACTCACATCGATAAACCTTTTCTGAATATTTTCTTCGTAAAATATTCCACAGTTTCTCGCCAGGGGGCGTAGATGTACATCTTATTTTTGTCAATATCTCTACTTCTAGGAAACCGATTTAAAAAATTCCTTCTTTGTTGGATAGTGTTTTGCGTGCGACATGTTTTTCATATAATTTCAAAATTTTCAAGTCATTCATAGACTTTCTGCTAGGGGGCTTAAAGGTAAATTGCATTCCCCCTATATATCTGCTCCTAAATCTTCGATTTGCACATAAGTTCTAATTTTTGTAAAAAATGGTTTGGCCACCAGGGGGCGTAAATCTTAATTTCCGCTTCTGTTGTATTTGCAGCAAAATATGAGCTTCTAAATTCTCGATTGAAAAAAAACGTCGTTTGTTGACCGATTCTAATCATGTCGACAAACCTTTTAGGAAAATTTTCTTCTTGAAAAAAATGTATAGTTTCTACGCCAGGGGGCGTAGATGTATATCTTATTTTTGTCAATATCTCTACTTCTAAGTGTAAGCTTTGAGAAATTCCTTCTTTGTTGGATAGTGTTTCCGATGAGAAATGTTTTTCCTATAAATTCACAATTTTCAAGTAAATCATACACTTTCCGCTAGGGGGCACAAAGGTAAATTGCGTTTTCTGCGTTATTTCTGCTCCTAAAGCTCTGATTTGAAAAATTCTTCCTGTATCGCATACAAGACCTGATGGAAAATATTTATAAATTATATTTTTCACATAATTCATAACGTTTGGTAAAGAATGGTTTAGCCACCAGGAGTCATATGTGTTAATTTCTGCTTCTGAAGTATTTGTTGCACAATCTGGGCTCCTGAAAACTCGACTAATTTTTTTTTCTTCGACCGATACCGCTTATACGGTAAAACCTTTTGAGAATACTTTCTTCCTAAAATAATGCATGGTTTTCCCACCAGGGGACATAAAGTCACATCTTATTTTTGTCGATATCTCTGTTTCTAAGAGTTCGTAAGCTCACGATTCCGTTTACAGCAATATCTGAGGGATTAAAAACCCGACTGAAAATCTTCTTTCTTTGGTCAGATCTATTGTTTTCCATACCGGTTCCATTGACTTTGAATAGCTTTGATAAATTTAATTTGCGTCAGAACGGATTCAAAAAAGTGCTTATTACACCCAAAAATTCGGTGTCAACTTTCTCGTTTTTTAAATATAATGCACCACAAAGTAAGGAAAAGCATTTATACTTATCTATGTATATAAAATAGAATGTTCCTAATGAACTAAAGTCTCCTAAACCCTTTGACCTATCTGGACCAAATTTTGCATAGTTACTTTCTACTTTCTAGGACTTTGTGGAGAAAATAAGCTACCATGAAACCTAGGCACCCCACTCCTTCTTCCTGATTTCATCACCTTGACACTTAGTGCTTAAGCACCGATCTTGATCAAATTTTGCATAGTTACTCGCTAGGACTGCGGAAAATATAGGCTACCATGAAAACTGATATATCAGGCTGAAATCCCTGATTTCACCCCCTAGACACTTTGTGCCCAGTGCCACAAGGCAAACACAACATCCGTGCCTTATCGGGAGGGATTCGAACCCGGACCCATCTCGGACGAATGGTCAGAAGCCATCTCTTAAACCACTGCGCCACTGGGACGGCAGTTATTCAAACTGAGTAGGTAGTTTAGCTTCTCCAAGTCATAATAATTATGATTGGTAGGTAGAAAAGGCTCTCGCAATATATACAGTTGCGATTGTGAGTTATTTATATTTTTTAATTTCGTAAGTTTTATATTTATTTATTTTGCAGGAAAGTTCTTTTTATTGTCTTTGTAGTTTCTGAGAAATGGCGAAGTAAATTTCTCCATCATTTTTCTGCGAGGTGCGGGATTCGAACCCACAACTCTCGGCTCCGGAGCTCCGAGTGCTATTCACTATACTACACTGGCATGTGTTCTCAATGCTATCTGCCTTTATCTCATATGCGTCCTGCGGGGCAGGCACGTCACAGAGGGTTTGATCGAAATTCGTTGAGCATGGGCATAACATTGAATTCCGAGATTCACAGTGTGCGTTGTGTCAGATTTTAAGGTGATTGGAACAGATGCTACAGTTTGAGCGAAACCCCAAGATCCAGTAATGATATAGAGCAGCAGAGTAAGCAAGTGAGGGAAGAAATGGCAAGGCAGTAATTACTGATGGTGAGATATTGGCTACCCATAGTAACGGGGATTCTCATAGCTGTGTGTATTTATAAGTTGACGTTGGATTAAATTCGTTCAGTAAATTTGAATTTCAGCTGTTAAGAGGGTTAGATTTATAACTGAGCAGAGATACCTGGTAGACAAAAAAAAAAAAAAAAAAAAAGTTCAGAGCTAACACAAAGAAATTGACATTTGAAGAAGGTTAATTTCTGGGAATCCGAATTATTGTTTGTTGCTTTGAAATAAAATAAAAATTAAGATTGTTACAGTGTTGTAAGTTTCAATCGAGAATGTGACTGCATTGTAAGGGCGCAGAAGTTCAGTGTTCGTGCCGGAGTCAGCTGACAAGCGTTCGTCTATCCAGCCAATTGGAAATCACCTTTTGTTTAATTGGTTAAGTCCTTACGTGGCACTGGCACCATCTGAACGGGTTGCCGAGAGCTATACTTCTTGAGGTCTGTAAATCACGTTAGAGAAATAAATTAATAAAAGTAAATTAACTAAGATTTTAGTCAGAAAACTTTTGACTGGCCACAAAAAATGCACCAATTATTTATTATATTTGTAAATTCTTGAGTCGGAGAAGTTCATTTAAGGAGGAAGTTTCAGAATAGATTAATAGTTTCCTTAAGTTGTCATTATCTTTAAAAGAATTTCTGTTTGTCTTCTTCTTCTTCTTCATCATCATCATCATCATCAATGGCACAACAGCTCTGTGTGAACCCTGGCCTTCTTCAGAAACTTCTGCCAGCCTGTTTGTACATGTCCAACAAGTTTTATGTAATTTATTAGATAAAATGCATCGGGATAATCTGGAGTAAGGATATATACTGTACGATTTAATTACCCAAGTTCTATTCCCTGTTACCACAACGGTGTAGAAGTACTCGTAACGTCTCACTGGGCGGGACAATCCGCTCGGCATCGTCTACTAAAAATGCTTTGCGTTTGTGACGTCATGTTTACATAATCTATTCTAACCTCCTTAATAAAACGTGATAAATAATACAGTAAACAAATCTATACAAACTCCGTTTACTGGTGTGAAAGTATAATTAAAGAATGAATACAAGGGAAAATTGTATCTCCCGAGCTTTCGCTCTCCAACCGGGAGGCTTTCTCAAGGGTTGCAGACGTTACTAACAAGTCTGGCGAGTATAATCAAAAGATTTCGAAACACTGGTGGTCGGGAACGTCGTATTTTGAAAATTTGATGCTCGAGGCACGAGGCGATACACGGGTTTCTTTCACGCGGAGAATCATCTCAGCATGTTCCTCCACGCGGACGGAATATCAACAGATTGGGTATCGGTGCATGAGTAGGGATGTGTGGAGATTTCAATACTCTCTCTGATCAGTGTACCTTTGTAGCCAGTATACGACACAATTATCTTTACTTTATCCCATAACGGGACTGCGTTTTTCTGTGCTACTTCTTTAGACAAGGCTGTTAAGGTCTTTCCCAATCTGATGTCTCTCATGTGCTCCTTAGACCTTACAGCAATCGACCTTTTCACCATTCCGATGTAAACTTTCGACGAACCGTTCAAGTACATCAGAGGTATCATGTACACTCCTGCTTCCGATTTCCTGTCTGGGTTTCTGCACGTGTTTGCCACTGCTCTGTGTATGGTGTTCGGGGGATCTGATGCCGATGTGAAGGCCATGGCGTCTCATTAGACTTTTGAATGAGTAAGATAATTTTGGGACATACGGCACAGATCCGGCGTAACGTAAATTATCTCCTTTCGCCTTGGGGGTTGTACGATACCTTGACTGGACTTTTTGTAGGACTTTTCTTAGATCATGTTCGGGGAAACCAGCTGCAATGCCTTTATTAATGATATCTGATATCTCTTTGTTCCTTGTTTCTATGCTGGAACAGACGTTGAAAGCTCTTTCAAAAAGTTTACATCGGAATGACGAAAAGTACTTCGTTGGGCCACCTTTTGCCTTTAATACTGCGTTGATTCTTCCTGGCATGGACTCCACGAGATGTTGATAGGTGGTTTGTGGAATCTGAGACCATGCTTGATGAATAGCACTTTCCAGGAGTATGAGATTGCAGGTTTGTCGATCCAGCTGTCGGATGGCTCGTTTGGATCTGGAGATTGTGGGGCCGCCACCTAAGCAAAGTAAACTCACCGGCATGTTCCTGAAACCAATCCTGTACAATACGAGCACTATGGCAGGACGCATTATCTTGATGAAAGTAGCCATCGCCATTGGGATAAACCATCGATTGCTGTAGGGTCTAAGGAGCACATGAGAGACATCAGATTGAGAAAGACCTTAACAGCCTTGTCTAAAGAAGTAGCACAGAAAAACGCAGTCCCGTTATGGGATAAAGTAAAGATAATTGTGCCGTATACTGGCTACAAAGGTACACTGATCAGAGAGAGTATTGAAATCTCCATACATCCCTACGCATGCAACGATACCCAATCTGTTGATATTCCGTCCGCATGGAGGAACATGATGAGATGATTCTCCGCATGAAAGAAACCCGCGTATCGCCTCGTGCCTCGAGCATCAAATTTTCAAAATACGACGTTCCCGGCCACCAGTGTTTCGAAATCTTTTGATTATACTCGCCAGACTTGTTAGTAACGTCTGCAACCCTTGAGAAAGCCTCCCGGTTGGAGAGCGAAAGCTCGGGAGATACAATTTTCCCTTGTATTCCTTCTTTAATTATACTTTCACACCAGTAAACGGAGTTTGTATAGATTTGTTTACTGTATTATTTAGGTGTGAATCCCGTTCAACAAGTGATAAATAATGTTCGGTTAGAGTTTAGTAAAATATATTGTTGAGTAACAATGAAATTAACTACTGTTGCATCACTTAATGGGACAGCATTTGGCAAGATTAGACATGTGGCACGATCAGATTTTAACAATGGTTTCTTCTACAATGGTTAAATCTCTCTATTCTAAAAACAGTAACTGCCGCTGCCGCCGCCACTGTTTTAGAAATTTCGCGACACTCGCGCTTTTCTAGCTCGCAGCGCAAAAAGTATTGAACACAAAAATATGAAATTTACATCGTTTGCAGAGAATTGTTTGGAGAACACGCTGAAATAAACCGTTTTTCGATTCTGGCGATACTTCAAGAGCTATTGTATTTCAAAATTAAGGTAAGCAAAAAAGTGCTACCAGTTCGCGTTCCTGACACACTGACAGAAACAGAACTACGAAACTGTGTAGGCATGTAGGGCCATTGCCGAATTTTCGCACCTCGTCGCTAATTTTTTGAATTTCGATTTAGTTTACGAGAAATTAAATTTTTAAATTTCACAAAATTCTCTATTTCGCGATGGGATCAGTTTTAAAAAACGGATGTATGGCAAACTATAAATCATAACGCATTACAATTTTTACAGCATAAACTCACAACTATCATCCCTCTTTCACAAATATTTTTTTTAAGAAAAAGTCATTCTCTGATTTTTAAGCATTTTTTAAAGACGCAAAGGAATGAAACGAGCGGCTTACTCTGCCTTCAGCGTTAACCACACAGGAACGTTCTGGTCCCATGACCGCATTGGTGACGCAGCACTCTCTTCTCATTGGGTGAAAGGACAGACTACAATCCAACTGGTAATGACGCAATGCTTAATGACGTAGCGACGCTTTTAAAGTTCGGCGTTTTCTGCCAGAATACGTGAATACCGACTGTATGCAATAAATATAGACTTTCGCCTCGTATATAAAAAGCAAAGAGGGAAATTGCGAGCGTGTTCGTCCGCAAATTGTTCGACCACTTATAAATGACCTAGAGATCTGAAAATTGGCATGCTTATAGGTCTTAAAGTCCGGATACCTGCAAATGCACAAAAGAACAGCGCTTTGAAACAGCGCTTGAATTTTTCTACCACTTATACACGTAGAAAAAAGTCTGAAAACCAAAAAATTCAAAAGGGTGGCTTAGCTTTACTGTTTCAGAATGCTGATAGATTTAAAAACAATTTTGTCAGAATCACTGAAATGTTTTGAAATTTTGATTTAAAATTAAGGGGTGACAAAGCCTGCTCCGTTTTTTGTCAAACCGTATGCATTGACGTCACGACGATGTTCTAAATCCTAAAACAGTTAAGGATTTTAAATTACTTTTCTTTCCCTTAATTAAATACCTTTCCCTTTCTTTAATTTTATGTTCAAAATAGTGTTTTATAGATTTACCGTTCGGAGAACGGGCATAATTGCTAGTGCATTAAAAACTAATAAATTAATTAAAAAGCAGTGAATTCGAATTTTAAAAATCGGGCTTTCCGCTGCATCATGCACGTTAACGTCTGTGTCCGTATAAAATTTCAAGTCTCTACGTTCAGTAGTTTCCTCTGCATGCGACCGACAGACAGAGATGGCAATTTTATTATATACTAGCTTTATTAATATTACAAGCTTTTAGCCTGTCACTTTGCTGACGCTGTTTGTTGGTGTAGTCTTTGCTTAGCTAGCGAACGGAACTAAATGTTACGCTTCGTCGGCGACTCATCATGGTCTTCGAGCAGATAAATCCGAGCAAAAAAATCAACTTGTGTTGAAACATATTTCATTTTGTGTTTGCTAAATGCAAATAGTTTTCTCTTGGAATGGGTGAAATGTCTGACCGTGAATCATAATGATAGAACAAAAAATTATCGTTAATAAGCTTGAAGTTAAATAGGCCTAATTGTCTTTAATTTTAGAAAAATTAGTTGAGAAGAAAATGGATATTAAGCCAATGCTTAGTGGTAAACAATGCTGTGAGTTTTCCCATGTTGCGCTAAAATGTAGAGATTTTGCTTGCCGCGAACTCTGGAACATCCAACGTAAAGTTTTCCATGGGAAAAGCAAGAGCTTTGCAAATTGAAGCCAACAACTTTGAACGACTGTCCTTGAGAATTGATGCTCAAAGCGAAGCACAGGCGCACTAGATGCTGAATTCGTTTAAATTTGAAAGGCACATCAGTCAGAATGATAAAGGTTTTCATATTAATAAAGAACATCGTTAGGGTAGTGGGACGTAAGCACTTCCCCCAGTTGACTATGTAGCGAGTGAAACATTTGTGCTTCTCTTTCTCTGTGGTTTCGATTTCTTTTTTCGTTTGGAATCTGCAAAACCCAAAATGGTAAATCTACTATTGTTCTAAGTTTTGAATGTCAATAGTGTTAGTAAATGTACCAATATACGTATTTACTAGAAAGACAGAATGAGGCTAAGTTTATTAGAACTAAACGAAACAAGCAACTATTATATATTATTTCATAAACTATTATATTATATTTCATGAATTTGCATCAGTTCTTATTGTGTTTCGATTCACTTTCGTCTGACAAGTGGTTTTCGATGTTATTTTGGGTTGTATCACGAGTGAGTGAATCTGATGGTTGCGGTTTTTCCGAAGCCAATTTTAAGCACTAGCGAACGTTCCCTCGCTGTGGATAGTTTTGAAAAATGTGAGGTGCTTCCAAAACAAACGTTATTTTCAATTACTGAGTTAGATTAATCAACTAGCTTTATTTCGTTGATAAAAAAAGTTCCTGCTTTCTCAGCCCTGGTGTGTTGCGGAACGCTTCTGCTATTATTAATGTTGTTTGAAACAGAATCGCGAAGAGCTTAAAGTAGTCTGAAAGAGGAAATTCATGGCTACTTACGCTGATGAATATCTGAGGAACATTTATCTTCCACCGTATCCTTTAATCTGAGAAATCTTATTTGTTGATTGAAACTGAAAACAACTGTTTGGAAATCAAGTCTTGTAAAATTCTGCTCTGAAACAAAGGGAAGTGCAATTACGCTCCAGCAGGCTGAGTCTACTGCTACCTGGGTTCTGAAAGTTTCAGCAGTAGTGTACGCAACGAAAATGTATAATCATCCGCCTGCAGTAGCATTTTTATTATAATTCAATTTTTTTTAATTTCTTTATTATATTAGACAATTAGTTTTCTTCTAAAGTTCATATTTTTGAGAGACAGACGGAAATATTATGATTTTAAATAGCTTTCTTGCCATGATAAATGTGTTCCATCTTTTTTTTTTTTTTTTTTAGCTCGTTTTCAAGAAAGAGGGAGTGACTTTTAACTGGTCACAAGTTAGAGCAAAAGTTTCTAAGATGTTGATATACAGAACTGTATATACCATAAATAAAAATAACTTAGGAAGTGGGAGATCAAAAGTTTCAAATATGAATTAGCAGAAAATAAAAAATCATGCACATGGTTCGTGTGTGTGAATAGAGAGACATAAAGAGGAATGAGTAAGGGAGAATCAAAGAGAAGGACGTAAAGGAGAGAGAGAGAGACAGATTCCAGAGCAAAGGAGAAAACGCAAGCAGATAGAAAAGATAAAGGGAGAGTGAAGAACAGGGAGAGCCAAAGTGAGAAAGAAGCAAAATGAGAAAAAAGTTGTAAAGAGATGGAGATAAAGAGACGAAGGGAGAAGGAGAAAGGGAGAGGGAAAGAGATGTAAAGAGAGAATCACAGACCAAGAGACGTAGAAAGAGGGGTAGAGGGAGAAAGAGAGAGAGAGAGAGAGAGAGAGAGAGAGAGAGAGAGAGAGAGAGAGAGAGAGAGAGAGAGAGAGAGAGAGAGAGAGAGAGAGAGAGAGAGAGAGAGAGAGAGAGAGAGAGAGAGAGAGAGAGACTAAAAAGAGGGGTAAAAGAGAGGTAAAACGAGCGACCGAGATAGAGATGGGGAGGGGAAAAGAGACGAGAAAAGGCGAGGTAGACAAAGTGAAAGACAAAAGAATGGCCCAGAGACAAAGAGGTAAAAAAAAATGTAGAACCAAATTGAATGAAAATAAAGAGGCAAGATGCAGAAAAGAAGCGAAAAAGAGACAGAAACATGAAAAAAAAAGAGTGCGACAAGAGAAGGGAGAGAGGAACAAAAAGAAACAGAGGATCAAAGAGAGAGAAAGAGAGAGAGACCAATTTTAAACAGATGCAGGTCTCAGTGTGGAAATTCCTGACGAATGGGATGAAAGATTATACTTTTAAAGCGTTTCTTATATGAGCAAATCATGTTCCTGAGGAAGAGGAATTGCATTTCAATAGCGCAGTCTTTTCATGCAATCCTTTAATCTGGAAATCTGTAAGAAATAAGATGGCAAGAAGGCAGCAGACAAAGACTGATGCTGGGGCTTCGGTATGTAATAAACGTTGACAAGTTTCTGAGAGAGCAAAAGGTTCCGTACATCTTTTTACCATCAAAATTTCAACTGCGCTTACTGTTCAATAAACTTTTTGCTAAATCACTTCCGACAGATGGAGTTACGAGCTGTATGGAGTTCCGTTATTGTCACTCCAGCTGAGGCACATTATTGCCTGTCAGCAGGGGAAAAAAAGTTAAAAAAAAAGTAAATCGAACCTGCCATAGATACCTACCCGAAGAAAGAAAGACATAAAGAAGAGACAGGGAGAGAGAGAGAGAGAGAGAGAGAGAAAAAAAAAGAAGTTCCTTGCCCTCAGCCTTTTACTTTTCCCTCCCTCCGTACGTTTAAAGAGAAGTTCAACTAGGAGGGATGAGAAGGTGGGAAGATATAGATAAGAGGAGGAGGTGGACGGGCATTTTAACTGCGCGTATCTATCAGTGGAAGAATGTAGGAACACCTGATGGAAGTTCGACACATCTATGAGATATTGGACCTCAAACATTGACTTTCGAATAGCAGCCAACGATCGATGTTGCAGTTCGAGCAAATTTATAAAATGGATGCTCTGATTTGAAGCACAAAAGAGATTCGGGGAAGGGACAGGAAAAAGTAAAAAATGTTCAGCGGTATAAAATTTCTCAGAAAGAGCGCAGCGTTCTTTCTGTAGACATCAGAAGAATTCGGGTCGTAGCCTACTTTTCCGCCTCTCGGTGTTTGCTGCTGCAGCAGATTAAAATGAAATACGATGACTCGAGGGAGATAAATTCTTTCAGATCATATGAACATATTTCATGTTTGAATCGCGCCACCGAAGTCTCCTTTCCGACTCTGACGTCTGAAATATTTATCAACCTTAGAGAATATTCTAATAACGTTTTGCTAGGCGTAAATATTAATGATATGGAAAGTGCGAATCGGAAATCATAAAAGAAATATCTGGCTTTCTTCCCCAAAGGAAGAAGAAAACTGTTGATAGAAAAACACAGCTCTCAGTCGGTAAATAAAAAGTGAAGTGTTTCAAAGTTTGCTAAAAGTGTAACTTCACGTAGACGTTCTACAAATTAAGTAAGACGCAATAAATCTTTAAGCCACGATGTAAGGGGAATTTTATGGACCCGTTTGGATATGAAACGGGGATTTCTTTGAACACAGATTTCAATTTGCTAGGAAGTATCATCATTATAAGGTAGCACCGTCTGATACTTACCATTTCTTAGTGGGCACATTTACCACCAGGGCCGGCTTTAGAGCGGTGCGAGTGCACCGGACGCTGAACTAATTTCTTCTTTTTTTTTTGTGAAATAGTAGGGTATCATCATCATCATCATCATTGTCACATGTATATATGTAAAAGAATATTAACATAAAGCAATCTATCCTCATAAACAAACAAATAGGGCCAAAAACCTTCAGATAAAAAAAACCAAAAAACTAAAGTGAATAACAAAATGGCGAAACAATGTTAAGAAAATATTTATAAAAATATTTAACTTTTCTATGCTATATATATATATATATATATATACACTGAGTGGCCACTTTATTATGCCCACCCCCTCAGTACTTCGTTGGGCCACCTTTTGCCTTTAATACTGCGTTGATTCTTCGTGGCATGGACTCCACGAGATGTTGATAGGTGGTTTGTGGAATCTGAGACCATGCTTGATGAATAGCACTTTCCAGGAGTATGAGATTGCAGGTTTGTGGACCCAGCTGTCTGATGGCTCGTTTGGATCTGGAGATTGTGGGGGCCACCTAAGCAAAGTAAACTCACCGGCATGTTCCTGAAACCAATCCTGTACAATACGAGCACTATGGCAGGACGCATTATCTTGATGAAAGTAGCCATCGCCATTGGGATAAACCATCCACATGACAGGATGCACTTGGTCCGCAACGATGTTTATATATGATGTGCCAGTCAGACGTTGATCAACACGAATTAAAGGGCCCAAAGCATGCCAGGAAAACATTCCCCAAACCATAACGTTGCCTCCACCAGCTTGAAGGGTTGTAGCAATGCATTTGGGGTCCATAATTTCGTGCTGTTTCCGACAAATTCTCACTCGGCCATCGGCATGGTGCAACTGAAAACGTGATTCATCGGACCACATAATTTGTTTCCAATTATCAAATGTCCAATCCTTGTGCTCCTGTGCAAACTGGGGACGTTTTCTCTTGGTAACTGCAGACAGCAAAGGTGTTCGAACAGGCCTTCGGCTGCCATATCTCATCCGATGCAGTGTACAGCGAACAGTGCGCGCAGAGATCATTTGAGCGGATCCTTGATTAAAATGGTCTGTAATTTGCTGCACTGTTGCCCTTCTGTTGTCTGTTACCAGTCTGGACACTTTCCGATCCGCCCGAGCAGTCACTAGTCGATGACGACCACACGTTGCACGTAGAGACCTAGTTTTTTGGCTGACAGTCCAGTCTTTAAAATTTTTAACAAGAGCTGCTCTGGAACATTTCAGGAATGCGGCGGTTTCGGTGATACTCGCTTCATGGCTCCGAGCTCCTACAATCATCCCACGATGAAAGTCCGTCAAATCGTATTTTTTACCATCTCCTCACCCAAAAATCATTTCTACTACTGTCGCAAGCACTAAGCTTTCCCTTAATATCATCATCATCATCATCATTGTCAACCATTATCAATCCACTGCTGGACGAAGGTCTCCCCAAGTTTCTTCCACAACGGTCTGTCTTGTGCCAGTCTCCTCCATGTCACTCCAGCATACTTTCGAATTTCATCCACTCATCTCCCATGTGGTCTTCTTCTGGGTCTTTTTCTTTCCCATGAAATCCAATCTAAAATTTCGGCTGTCCATCGATGGTCTGTCCTTCTGGCAGTATGCCCAGCCCATTGCCATTTCAGGGATTTAACTCTGATAATGATGGCCTCCACTCTTATCATTTTTCGGATCCACGAGTTCCTCTTCTTATCTCTCCTGGTTACACCAAACATGCACCTCTCCATGCTACTTTGAGTTGTCTGCAGCCTTTGTATGTCTCTTTTAGTTAAGGTCCACGTCTCTGCACCATACGTAAGCACTGGAAAAATGCATTGATCTAACACTTTTCTTTTAGGACATACTGGCATATTGCTCTTGAAAATTATGCTATTTCTTCCAAAAGCTCTCCAGGCAAGTTTTGTACGCCGATTAATTTCTTCATCAATGTGACCCTCACTTGATATCTGCTGTCCAAGATAAACGTACGTGTCTGTTATCTCCAGCTTTTCTCCATCAATTGATAAATCTTCATTTCGTGTAAAAGCATTGAACATAACTTTTGTCTTCTGAAAGTTCATTTTTAATCCCACTTCTTTACTCATGTCAGCAAGTTCTTGGATCATACTCTGCAGCTCTGATGGGGTAGTTGCAAAAATGACTATGTTATCAGCAAAACGAAGGTGGGTTAGAAAATCTAAAATAATCTTTATCCCTTTGTTTTCCCAGTTCAGTGATTGAAAGACATTTTCCAATGTGGCACTGAAGAGCTTCGAAGATATGGTGTCACCTTGTCTCACTCCCTTTCCAATTTTTATGTGTGTTGTATTTTCAAACAGCCGAATCTTTGCACTTGCATTTTCATAGATGTTATTAATAATATTAATGTATGCATCTTCAACACCGCAGGATTTCAGAGCCATTATAACTGCTGATAGTTTCACCGAATCAAAGGCTTTTTCATAATCGATAAAGGCCATGCACAATGGAAGATCATATTCCCTCGCTCTTTCAATTAGTTCTCTTAATACGTGGATATGATCTATTGTGCTGTAGCCACTCCTGAATCCAGCTTGTTCTCTCGGTTGAGCCATGTACAGTGTCACCTTCAAGCGGTGTGAAAGAACTTAAGTGAAGATTTTATAAACCACTGATAGGAGGCTGATAGGTCTGTTGTTCCTGAGATCCTCAATGTAACCTTTTTTATGTAGCAAGATCATTGTAGCGTTGTTCCAACCCTCAGGAATTTTCCTTTCATTAAGGCATGGAGTGAAAATTTGGGCGAGTACTGTTTCGATTTCTCCACTTGCTTCTTGTATGATGTCTACAGTAATTCCATCTTCTCCTGGAGCTTTCCCCCGTTTCATGTTCTTGATTACATGTGCAACTTCTGCTGGAAGGACTGGAAGAACTCTGGTACTGGTACCTTTCATGATTTCTGGAGTACATGTATCATCCCTTTCATATAATTTGAAGTAGAAATTTTTCACTCTTGTCAAAATTTCGCCTCTATTTCTTGTTACAGAACCATCTTCTTTTCTCAGTGCCATAATCTGTTTTTTTCCATTACTGAGATGTCCCTTTGCTATCTTTAGGCTTTGGTTGTTTTCAATTGCTTTCCTTACTAGTTCACAGTTGAATTTCCTTACGTCTTCAGTGATACATTTTCGTACAGTCTTGCATAGCTCTATATATTCCACTTTGGAAGTCGCATCTTCTTTAGTTGTCCTCATCATTCTTCTTTTTGCATCAACATTTTGATTTTTCCTGATAATTTGTTCACATGCAATTTGTTCTTAGACCCAGCTAATTTTGTTGCTGTTTCCATAAGAGCTTTGGTTACTTTTCTGTTAACTTCAGAAATATCCACTTATTCCGATGTTAGGCCTTCAAAAGCAGAGAACCTGTTCTTCAGGTCCAATTTGAAGGTATTATGGTGTTTTTTAAGGTTGTTTATGCCAATACATTTTGTTTGTCTTATGAGCTTGCTACGTTCGAGTTTAGTGTTGAGGTGCATCTTACATCTCACCAACCTATGGTCACTGCCTGTGTTGAACTTGTTTAGCACACTGCAGTCTTCTATGACGAATTTTTTGTTACACATAATAAAATCAATTTCACTTGTCGTCCCATTTGGATGTCTCCATGTCCATTTCCTGTGTGGCTTTTTCTTGAAAAAGGAGTTGAAGATGAAAAACCCTTCTGCCTCTGCAAACTCTACGAGAGTATTTCCACGCTGGTTTCTGTTGCCGTGACCGAATTTACCTACTGAAGTTTCATTCTGTTGCCGTTGCCCTATTTTTGCATTGAAATCTCCCATAATTATCTTCAAGTGCTGCTTACCTTTATTATTTAGATCACGAATTTCCTCATAAAATTCTTCAATTTCTTCTTCAGCATGACTTGTGGTGGGTGCATAAGTTTGAATAATCTGAGCCTGGTATCTTCTCGAGAGTTGGATAACGATTCGTGCAGCTCTGTCAGAGGAACTTTCAACTTCTACAACTTTATCCTTCAGTTTCTTGTTTATTATAAATCCAACACCACTAGTTCTGCCAGTATCTGTCCCACGATAGTAGAGGAGATGTCCACTTTTCAGTTCAATGAGATCTTCTCCTTTTCTCCTTACCTCACTTAGCCCGACGATGTCCCACTTGATCCTTTGTAGTTCCTCTTCCAATTCAAGAAGCCTTGAATCAGAAGATAGGGAGCGTCCGTTATATGTAGCCAAGGTCAGCATCAGATGGCAGCCTAGTCCGGTCCTCCGGGGATTCTTAGCACCCTCTGCCTTCATGTCGCAATGGCCGCTTCCTTGGCCAGGTACATACCAGCTGCCGGAGACTGAGGGCCAAGATTTAAGTTGTGGAGTCATTTTGGAGGGGTATATATATATATATATATATATCATCATCATCATCATTGTCAACCATTATCAATCCACTGCTGGACGAAGGTCTCCCCAAGTTTCCTCCACAACGGTCTGTCTTGTGCCAGTCTCCTCCATGTCACCCCCGCATACTATCGAATTTCATCCACCCATCTCCCATGTGGTCTTCTTCTGGGTCTTTTCCTGTCCCGTGACATCCAATCTAAAATTTCGGCTGTCCATCGATGATCTGTTCTTCTGGCAGTATGTCCAGCCCATTGCCATTTCAGGGATTTAACTCTGATCATGATGTCTTCCACTCTTGTCATTTTTCGGATCCACGAGTTCCTCTTCTTATCTCTCCTGGTTACACCAAGAATGCACCTCTCCATGCTTCTTTGAGTTGTCTGCAGCCTTTGTATGTCTCTTTTAGTTAAGGTCCACGTCTCTGCACCATACGTAAGCACTGGAAGGATGCATTGATCAAACACTTTTCTTTTAAGACATAATGGCATATTGCTCTTGAAAATTATGCTGTTTCTTCCAAAAGTTCTCCAGGCAAGTTTTGTACGCCGATTAATTTCTTCATCAATGTGACATTCACTTGATATCTGCTGTCCAAGATAAACGTACGTGTCTGTTATCTCCAGCTTTTCTCCATCAATCGATAAATCTTCATTTCTTGTAAAAGCATTGAACATCACTTTCGTCTTCTGAAAGTTTATTTTTAATCCCACTTCTTTACTCTTGTCAGCAAGTTCCTGGATCATACTCTGCAGCTCTGATGGGGTAGTTGCAAAAATGACTACGTCATCAGCAAAACGAAGGTGGGTTAGATAATCTCCATTAATCTTTATCCCTTTGTTTTCCCAGCTCAGCGACTGAAAAACACCCTCCAATGTGGCATTAAAGAGCTTCGGAGATATGGTGTCACCTTGTCTCACTCCCTTTCCAATTTTTACGTGTGTTGTATTTTCAAACAGCCTAATCTTTGCACTTGCATTTTCATAGATGTTATTAATAATATTAATGTATGCATCTTCAATACCGCAGGTTTTCAGAGCCATTGTAACTGCTGATGGTTTCACCGAATCAAAGGCTTTTTCATAATCGATAAAAGCCATGCACAATGGAAGTTCATATTCCCTTGCTCTTTCAATTAGTTCTCTCAGCACGTGGATATGATCTATTGTGCTGTAGCCACTCCTGAATCCAGCTTGTTCTCTCGGTTGAGCCATGTCCAGTGTTACCTTCAAGCGGTGTGAAAGAACTTTAGTGAATATTTTATAAACTACTGATAGGAGGCTGATAGGTCTGTAGTTTCCGAGATCCTCAATGACACCTTTCTTATGTAGCAGGATCATTTTAGCGGTGTTCCAATCCTCAGGAATCTTTCCTTCATTAAGGCATCGAGTGAAAATTTGGGCGAGTACTGTTTCGATTTCTCCACTTGCTTCTTGTATGATGTCTACAGTAATTCCATCTTCTCCTGGAGCTTTTCCCCGCTTCATGTTCTTGATTGCATGTGCAACTTCTGCTGGGAGGACTGGAGGAACTCTGGTACTGGTATCTTTCATGATGTCTGGAGTGCATATATCATCCCTTTCATATAATTTGGAGTAGAAATCTTTCACTCTTGTCAAAATTTCGCCTCTATTTCTTGTTACAGAACCATCTTCTTTTCTCAGTGCCATAATCTGTTTTCTTCCCTTACTGAGATGTCCCTTTGCTATCTTTAGGCTTTGGTTGTTTTCAATTGCTTTCCTCACTAGTTCACAGTTGAATTTCCTTACGTCTTCAGTGATACTTTTTCTTACTGTCTTGCATAGCTCTATATATTCCACTTCGGAAGTCACATCTTCTTTAGTTGTCCTCATCTCTTTTTTTGCATCAACATTTTGGTTTTTCCTGATAATTTGTTCACATGCAACTTGTTCTTAGACCCAGCTAATTTTGTTGCTGTTTCCATAAGAGCTTTTGTTACTTTTCTGTTAACTTCAGAGATGTCCACACTTCTTCCGATGTTAGGCCTTCTAAAGCAGAGAACCTGTTCTTCAGTTCCAATTTGAAGGTATTATGGTGTTTTTTAAGGTTGGTTATGCCAATACATTTTGTTTGTCTTATGAGCTTGCCACGTTCAAGTTTAGTGTTGAGGTGCATCTTACATCTCACCAATCTATGGTCACTACCTGTGTTGAACTTGTTTAGCACACTGCAGTCTTCTATGACGAATTTCTTGTTACACATAATAAAATCAATTTCACTTGTCGTCCCATTTGGATGTCTCCATGTCCATTTCCTGTGTGGCTTTTTCTTGAAGAAGGAGTTCAAGATGAAAAACCCTTCTGCCTCTGCAAACTCAACGAGAGTATTTCCACGCTGGTTTCTGTTGCCGTGACCGAATTTACCTACTGAAGTTTCATTCTGTTGCCGTTGCCCTATTTTTGCATTGAAATCTCCCATAATTATTTTCAAGTGCTGCTTACCTTTATTATTTAGATGACAAATTTCTCATAAAATTCTCCAATTTCTTCTTCTGATGACTTGTGGTGGGTGCATAAGTTTGAATAATCTGAGCCTGGTATCTTTTCGAGAGTTGGATAACAAGTCGTGCAGCTCTGTCAGAGGAACTTTCAACTTCTACAACTTTATCCTTCAGTTTCTTGTTTATTATAAATCCAACACCACTAGTTCTGCCAGTATCTGTCCCACGATAGTAGAAAAGATGTCCACTTTTCAGTTCGATGAGATCTTCTTCTTTTCTCCTTACCTCACTTAGCCCCACGATGTCCCAATTGATCCTTTGTAGTTCCTCTTCCAATTCAAGAAGCCTTGAATCAGAAGATAGGAGCGTCCATTGTAAGTAGCCAAGGTCAGCATCAGATGGCAGCCTAGTCCGGTCCTCCGGGATTCTTAGCACCCTCTGCCTTCATGTCGCACTGGCCGCTGCCTTGGCCAGGTACATTCCAGCTGCCGGAGACTGAGGGCCAAGATTTAAGTTGTGGAATCATTTTGGAGGGTTTGGCCATAACTCACCACGCTGGCCAAGCGGGTTGGTGAGTGTGGGATAGAATGTCCTCTAATCCCGATGGTATAGTTATACCGCTATGGGCGGTCGTCAGAGCCCCTTTAGTGGGAACAGGATGCACCACGAGAATAGCGGTATAACTATACCATCGGGATTAGAGGAAATGCTATCCCACACTCACCAACCAGCTTGGCCAGCGTGGTGAGTTATGGCCAAACCCTCCAAAATGACTCCACAACTTAAATATTGGCCCTCAGTCTCCGGCAGCTGGAATGTACCTGGCCAAGGCAGCGGCCAGTGCGACATGAAGGCAGAGGGTGCTAAGAATCCCCGGAGGACTGGACTAGGCTGCCATCTGCTGCTGACCTTGGCTACATATAACGGAGGCTCCCTATCTTCTGATTCAAGTCTTCTTGAATTGAAAGAGGAACTACAAAGGATCAAGTGGGACATCGTCGGGCTAAGTGATGTAAGGAGAAAAGGAGAAGATCTCATTGAACTGAAAAGTGGACATCTCCTCTACTATAGTGGGACAGATACTGGCAGAACTAGTGGTGTTGGATTTATAATAAACAAGAAACTGAAGCATAAAGTTGTAGAAGTTAAAAGTTCCTCTGACAGAGCTGCACGACTCGTTATCCAACTCTCGAGAAGATACCAGGCTCAGATTATTCAAACTTATGCACCCACCACAAGTCATGCTGAAGAAGAAATTGAAGAATTTTATGAGGAAATTCGTGATCTAAATAATAAAGGTAAGCAGCACTTGAAGATAATTATGGGAGATTTCAATGCAAAAATAGGGCAACGGCAACAGAATGAAACTTCAGTAGGTAAATTCGGTCACGGCAACAGAAACCAGCGTGGAAATACTCTCGTTGAGTTTGCAGAGGCAGAAGGGTTTTTCATCTTCAACTCCTTTTTCAAGAAAAAGCCACAGAGGAAATGGACATGGAGACATCCAAATGGGACGACAAGTGAAATTGATTTTATTATGTGTAACAAAAAATTCGTCATAGAAGACTGCAGTGTGCTAAACAAGTTCAACACAGGCAGCGACCATAGATTGGTGAGATGTAAGATGCACCTCAACACTAAACTCGAACGTAGCAAGCTCATAAGACAAACAAAATGTATTGACATAACCAACCTTAAAAAACACCATAATACCTTCAAATTGGAACTGAAGAACAGGTTCTCTGCTTTAGAAGGCCTAACATCGGAATAAGTGGATATTTCTGAAGTTAACAGAAAAGTAACCAAAGCTCTTATGGAAACAGCAACAAAATTAGCTGGGTCTAAGAACAAATTGCATGTGAACAAATTATCAGGAAAAACCAAAATGTTGATGCAAAAAAGAAGAGTGATGAGGACAACTAAAGAAGATGTGACTTCCAAAGTGGAATATATAGAGCTATGCAAGACAGTACGAAAAAGTATCACTGAAGACGGAAGGAAATTCAACTGTGAACTAGTAAGGAAAGCAATTGAAAACAACCAAAGCCTAAAGATAGCAAAGGGACATCTCAGTAAGGGAAAAAAACAGATTATGGCACTGAGAAAAGAAGATGGTTCTGTAACAAGAAATAGAGGCGAAATTTTGACAAGATTGAAAGATTTGTACTCCAAATTATATGAAATTGATGATACATGTACTCCAGACATCATGAAAGGTACCAGAGTTCTTCCAGTCCTTCCAGCAGAAGTTGCACATGCAATCAAGAACATGAAGCGGGGAAAAGCTCCAGGAGAAGATGGAATTACTGTAGACATAATACAAGAAGCAAGTGGAGAAATCGAAACAGTACTCGCCCAAATTTTCACTCGATTCTTTAATGAAGGGAAAATTCCTGAGGATTGGAACAACGCTACAATGATCTTGCTACATAAAAAAGGTGACATTGAGGATCTCAGGAACTACAGACCTATCAGCCTCCTATAAGTGGTTTATAAAATCTTCACTAAAGTTCTTTCACACCGCTTGAAGGTGACACTGTACATGGCTCAACCGAGAGAAGAAGCTGGATTCAGGAGTGGCTACAGCACAATAGATCATATCCACGTACTGAGAGAACTAATTGAAAGAGCGAGGGAATATGAACTTCCATTGTGCATGGCTTTTATGGATTATGAAAAAGCCTTTGATTCGGTGAAACCATCAGCAGTTGCAATGGCTCTGAAATCCTGCGGTATTGAAGATGCATACATTAATATTATTAATAACATCTATGAAAATGCAAGTGCAAAGATTCGGCTGTTTGAAAATACAACACACATAAAAATTGGAAAAGGAGTGAGACAAGGTGACACCATATCTCCGAAGCTCTTTAATGCCACATTGGAAAATGTCTTTCAATCACTGAACTGGGAAAACAAAGGGATAAAGATTAATGGAGATTATCTAACCCACCTTCGTTTTGCTGATGACATAGTCATTTTTGCAACTACCCCATCAGAGCTACAGAGTATGATCCAGGAACTTGCTGACAAGAGTAAAGAAGTGGGATTAAAAATGAACTTTCAGAAGACCAAAGTGATGTACAATGTTTTTACAAGAAATGAAGATTTATCGATTGATGGAGGAAAGCTGGAGATAACAGACACGTACGTTTATCTTGGACAGCAGATATCAAGTGAGGGTCACATTGATGAAGAAATTAATCGGCGTACAAAATTTGCCTGGAGAGCTTTTGGAAGAAACAGCATAATTTTCAAGAGCAATATGCCATTATGTCTTAAAAGAAAAGTGTTTGATCAATGCATCCTTCCAGTGCTTACGTATGGTGCAGAGACGTGGACCTTAGCTAAAAGAGACATACAAAGGCTGCAGACAACTCAAAGTAGCATGGAGAGGTGCATGCTTGGTGTAACCAGGAGAGATAAGAAGAGGAACACGTGGATTCGAAAAATGACAAGAGTGGAAGACATCATGATCAGAGTTAAATCCCTGAAATGGCAATGGGCTGGACATACTGCCAGAAGGACAGACCATCGATGGACAGCCGAAATTTTAGATTGGATTCTAAGGGACAGGAAAAGACCTAGAAGAAGACCACATGGAAGATGGGTGGATGAAATTCGAAAGTATGCGGGAGTGACATGGAGGAGACTGGCACAAGACAGACCGTTGTGGAGGAAACTTGGGGAGACCTTCGTCCAGCAGTGGATTGATAATGGTTGACAATGATGATGATCTTCACTAAAGTTCTTTCACACCGCTTGAAGGTAACACTGGACATGGCTCAACCGAGAGAACAAGCTGGATTCAGGAGTGGCTACAGCACAATAGATCATATCCACGTGCTGAGAGAACTAATTGAAAGAGCGAGGGAATATGAACTTCCATTGCGCATGGCTTTTATCGATTATGAAAAAGCCTTTGATTCGGTGAAACCATCAGCAGTTACAATGGCTCTGAAAACCTGCGGTATTGAAGATGCATACATTAATATTATTAATAACATCTATGAAAATGCAAGTGCAAAGATTAGGCTGTTTGAAAATACAACACACGTAAAAATTGGAAAGGGAGTGAGACAAGGTGACACCATATCTCCGAAGCTCTTTAATGCCACATTGGAGGGTGTTTTTCAGTCACTGAGCTGGGAAAACAAGGGGATAAAGATTAATGGAGATTATCTAACCCACCTTCGTTTTGCTGATGACGTAGTCATTTTTGCAACTACCCCATCAGAGCTGCAGAGTATGATCCAGGAACTTGCTGACAAGAGTAAAGAAGTGGGATTAAAAATGAACTTTCAGAAGACAAAAGTGATGTTCAATGCTTTTACAAGAAATGAAGATTTATCGATTGATGGAGAAAAGCTGGAGATAACAGACACGTACGTTTATCTTGGACAGCAGATATCAAGTGAGGGTCACATTGATGAAGAAATTAATCGGCGTACAAAACTTGCCTGGAGAGCTTTTGGAAGAAACAGCATAATTTTCAAGAGCAATATGCCATTATGTCTTAAAAGAAAAGTGTTTGATCAATGCATCCTTCCAGTGCTTACGTATGGTGCGGAGACGTGGACCTTAACTAAAAGAGACATACAAAGGCTGCAGACAACTCAAAGTAGCATGGAGAGGTGCATGCTTGGTGTAACCAGGAGAGATAAGAAGAGGAACTCGTGGATCCGAAAAATGACAAGAGTGGAAGACATCATGATCAGAGTTAAATCCCTGAAATGGCAATGGGCTGGACATACTGCCAGAAGGACAGATCATCGATGGACAGCTGAAATTTTAGATTGGATTCCAAGGGACAGGAAAAGACCCAGAAGAAGACCACATGGGAGATGGGTGGATGAAATTCGAAAGTATGCAGGGGTGACATGGAGGAGACTGGCACAAGACAGACCGTTGTGGAGGAAACTTGGGGAGACCTTCGTCCAGCAGTGGATTGATAATGGTTGACAATGATGATGATGATGATATATGCGTAACATCACAGCCTCTCTTTGACAAATGTCTAGGAGAGGCTGTGATGTTACGCATCACCTGACCTTACATCCCTCCCTTTATATATATATATATATATATATATATGCGTAACAGGGATGTAAGGTCAGGTGATGCGTAACATCACAGCCTCTCCTTGACAAATGTCAACCCCGCCTTCTCGTGGTGCATCCTGTTCCCACTAAAGGGGCTCTGACGACCGCCAATACCGGTATAACTATACCATCGGGATCAGAGGAAATGCTATCCCACACTCACCAACCCGCTTGGCCAGCGTGGTGAGTTATGGCCAAACACCTCCAAAATGACTCTACAACTTAAATCTTGGCCCTCAGTCTCCGGCAGCTGGAATGTACCTGGCCAAGGCAGCGGCCAGTGCGACATGAAGGCAGAGGGTGCTAAGAATCCCCGGAGGACCGGACTAGGCTGCCATTTGATGCTGACCTTGGCTACCTATAACGGACGCTCCCTATTTTCTGATTCAAGGCTTCTTGAATTGGAAGAGGAACTACAAAGGATCAAGTGGGACATCGTCGGGCTAAGTGAGGTAAGGAGAAAAGGTGAAGATCTCATTGAACTGAAAAGTGGACATCTTTTCTACTATCGTGGGACAGATACTGGCAGAACTAGTGGTGTTGGATTTATAATAAACAAGAAACTGAAGGATAAAGTGGTAGAAGTTGAAAGTTCCTCTGACAGAGCTGCACGACTCGTTATCCAACTATCGAGAAGATACCAGGCTCAGATTATTCAAACTTATGCACCCACCACAAGTCATCCTGAAGAAGAAATTGAAGAATTTTATGAGGAAATTCGTCATCTAAATAATAAAGGTAAGCAGCACTTGAAGATAATTATGGGAGATTTCAATGCAAAAATAGGGCAACGGCAACAGAATGAAACTTCAGTAGGTAAATTCGGTCACGGCAACAGAAACCAGCGTGGAAATACTCTCGTTGAGTTTGCAGAGGCAGAAGGATTTTTCATCTTGAACTCCTTTTTCAAGAAAAAGCCACACAGGAAATGGACATGGAGACATCCAATTGGAACGACAAGTGAAATTGATTTTATTATGTGTAACAAAAAATTCGTCATCGAAGACTGCAGTGTGCTGAACAAGTTCAACACAGGTAGTGACCATAGATTGGTGAGATGTAAGATGCACCTCAACACTAAACTGGAACGTGGCAAGCTCATAAGACAAACAAAATGTATTGACATAACCAACCTTAAAAAACACCATAATACTTTCAAGTTAGAACTGAAGAACAGATTCTCTGCTTTAGAAGGCCTAACATCGGAAGAAGTGGATATTTCGGAAGTTAACAGAAAAGTAACCAAAGCTCTAATGGAAACAGCAACAAAATTAGCTGGGTCTAAGAACAAGTTGCATGTGAACAAATTATCAGGAAAAACCAAAATGTTGATGCAAAAAAGAAGAGAGATGAGGACAACTAAAGAAGATGTGACTTCCAAAGTGGAATATATAGAGCTATGCAAGACAACACGAAAAAGTATCACTGAAGACGTAAGGAAATTCAACTGTGAGCTAGTGAGGAAAGCAATTGAAAACAACCAAAGCCTTAAGATAGCAAAGGGACATCTCAGTAAGGGAAGAAAACAGATTATGGCTCTGAGAAAAGAAGATGGTTCTATAACAAGAAATAGAGGCGAAAGTTTGACAAGAGTGAAAGATTTCTACTCCAAATTATATGAAAGGGATGATACATGTACTCCAGACATCATGAAAGGTACCAGAGTTCTTCCAGTCCTCCCAGCAGAAGTTGCTCATGCAATCAAGAACATGAAGCGGGGGAAAGCTCCAGGAGAAGATGGAATTACTATAGACATCATACAAGAAGCAAGTGGAGAAATCGAAACAGTACTCGCCCAAATTTTCACTCGATGCCTTAATGAAGGGAAGATTCCTGAGGATTGGAACAATGCTACAATGATCCTGCTACATAAAAAAGGTGACATTGAGGATCTCAGGAACTACAGACCTATCAGCCTCCTATCAGTGGTTTATAAAATCTTCACTAAAGTTCTTTCACACCGCTTGAAGGTAACACTGGACATGGCTCAACCGAGAGAACAAGCTGGATTCAGGAGTGGCTACAGCACAATAGATCATATCCACGTACTGAGAGAACTAATTGAAAGAGCGAGGGAATATGAACTTCCATTGTGCATGGCTTTTATCGATTATGAAAAAGCCTTTGATTCGGTGAAACCATCAGCAGTTACCACGGCTCTGAAATCCTGCGGTATTGAAGATGCATACATTAATATTATTAATAACATCTATGAAAATGCAAGTGCAAAGATTCGGCTGTTTGAAAATACAACACACATAAAAATTGGAAAGGGAGTGAGACAAGGTGACACCATATCTCCGAAGCTCTTTAATGCCCCATTGGAAAATGTCTTTCAGTCACTGAACTGGGAAAACAAAGGGATAAAGATTAATGGAGATTATCTAACCCACCTTCGTTTTGCTGATGACGTAGTCATTTTTGCAACTACCCCATCAGAGCTGCAGAGTATGATCCAGGAACTTGCTGACAAGAGTAAAGAAGTGGGATTAAAAATGAACTTTCAGAAGACAAAAGTGATGTTCAATGCTTTTACAAGAAATGAAGATTTATCGATTGATGGAGAAAAACTGGAGATAACAGATACGTATGTTTATCTTGGACAGCAGATATCAAGTGACGGTCACATTGATGAAGAAATTAATCGGCGTACAAAACTTGCCTGGAGAGCTTTTGGAAGAAACAGCATAATTTTCAAGAGCAATATGCCATTATGTCTTAAAAGAAAAGTGTTTGATCAATGCATCCTTCCAGTGCTTACGTATGGTGCAGAGACGTGGACCTTAACTAAAAGAGACATACAAAGGCTGCAGACAACTCAAAGTAGCATGGAGAGGTGCATGCTTGGTATAACCAGGAGAGATAAGAAGAGAAACTCGTGGATCCGAAAAATGACAAGAGTGGAAGACATCATGATCAATGTTAAATCCCTGAAATGGCAATGGGCTGGACATACTGCCAGAAAGGACAGACCATAGATGGACAGCCGAAATTTTAGATTGGATTCCAAGGGACAGGAAAAGACCCAGAAGAAGACCACATGGGAGATGGGTGGATGAAATTCGTAAATATGCGGGAGTGACATGGAGGAGACTGGCACAAGACAGACCGTTGTGGAGGAAACTTGGGGAGACCTTCGTCCAGCAGTGGATTGATAATGGTTGACAATGATGATGATGATGATGATATGCATAACATCACAGCCTCTCTTTGACAAATGTCTAGGAGAGGCCAGATGATTACGCATCACCGGACCTTACATCCTCCCTTTATATATATATATATATATATATGCGTAACAGGGATGTAAGGTCAGGTGATGCGTAACATCACAGCCTCCTTGACAAATGTCAACCCCGCCTTCTCGTGGTGCATCCTGTTCCCACTAAAGGGGCTCTGACGACCGCAAATAGCGGTATAACTATACCATCGGGATCAGAGGAAATGCTATCCCACACTCACCAACCCGCTTGGCCAGCGTGGCGAGTTATGGCCAAACCCCTCTAAAATGACTCCACAACTTAAATCTTGGCTCTCATTCTCCGGCAGCTATAATATACCTGGCCAAGGCAGCGGCCAGTGTGACATGAAAGCAGAGGGTGCTAAGAATCCCCGGAGAACCGGACTAGGCTGCCATCTGATGCTGACCTTGGCTACGTATAATGGACGCTCCCTATCTTCTGATTCAAGGCTTCTTGAATTGGAAGAGGAACTACAAGGGATCAAGTGGAACATCCTCGGGCTAAGTGAGGCAAGGAGAAAAGGAGAAGATCTCATTGAACTGAAAAGTGGACATCTCTGCTACTATCGTGGGACAGATACTGGCAGAACTAGTGGTGTTGGATTTATAATAAACAAGAAACTGAAGGATAAAGTTGTAGAAGTTGAAAGTTCCTCTAAAAGAGCTGGGCGACTCGTTATCTAACTCACGAGTAGATACTAGGCTCAGAATATTCAAACTTATGCACCCACCACAAGTCATCCTGAAGAAGAAATTGAAGAATTTTATGAGGAAATTCGTCATCTAAATAATAAAGGTATACAGCACTTAAAGATAATTATGGGAGATTTCAATGCAAAAATAGGGCAACGGCAACAGAATGAAACTTCAGTAGGTAAATTCGGTCACGGCAACAGAAACCAGCGTGGAAATACTCTCGTAGAGTTTGCAGAGGCAGAAGGGTTTTTCATCTTGAACTCCTTTTTCAAGAAAAAGCCACACAGGAAATGGACATGGAGACATCCAAATTGGGACGACAAGTGAAATTGATTTTATTATGTGTAACAAAAAATTCACATCGAAGACTGCAGTGTGCTAAACAAGTTCAACAGAGGTAGTGACCGTAGATTGGTGAGATGTAAGATGCACCTTAACACTAAACTCGAACGTGGCAAGCTCATAAGGGAAACAAAATATATTGACATAACCAACCTTAAAAAACACCATAATACCTTCAAGTTGGAACTGAAGAACAGATTCTCTGCTTTAGAAGGCCTAACATCGGCAAAAGTGGATATTTCTGAAGTTAACAGAAAAGTAACCAAAGGTCTTATGGAAACAGCAACAAAATTAGCTGGGTCTAAGAACAAGTTGCATGTGAACAAATTATCGTGAAAAGCCAAAATGTTGATGCAAAAAAAAAAAAAAAAGAAAGATGAGGACAACTAAAGAAGATGTGACTTCCAAAGTGGAATATATAGAGCTATGCACGACAGTACGAAAAAGTATCACTGAAGATGTAAGGAAATTCAACTGTGAACTAGTGAGGAAAGCAACTGAAAGTAACCAAAGCCTGGCTCACTGGACATGGCTCAACCGAGAGAATAGCAAAGGGACATCTCAGCAAGGGAAGAAAACAGATTATGGCACTGAGAAAAAAAGATGGTTCTGTAACAAGAAATAGAGGCGTAATTTTGACAAGAGTGAAAGATTTTTACTCCAAATTATATGAAAGGGATGATACATGTACTCCAGACATCATGAAAGGTACCAGTACCAGAGTTTTTCCAGTCCTCCCAGCAGAAGTTGCACATGCAATCAAGAACATGAAGCGAGAAAAATCTCCAGGAGAAGATGGAAATACTGTAGACATCATACAAGAAGCAAGTGGAGAAATCGAAACAGTACTCGCCCAAATTTTCACTCGATGCTTTAATGAAGGGAAGATTCCTGAGGATTGGAACAACGCTATATTGATCCTGCTACATAAAAAAGGTGACATTGAGGATCTTAGGAACTACAGACCTATTAGCCTCCTATCAGTGGTTTATAAAATCTTCACTAAAGTTCTTTCACACCGTTTGAAGGTAACACTGGACATGGCTCAACCGCGAGAACAAGCTGGATTCGGGAGTGGCTACAGCACAATAGATCATATCCACGTATTGAGAGAACTAATTGAAAGAGCGAGGGAATATGATCTTCCATTGTGCATGGCTTTTACCGATTATGAAAAAGCCTTTGATTCGGTGAAACCATCAGCAGTTACAATGGCTCTGAAAACCTGCGGTATTGAAGATGCATACATTAATATTATTAATAACATCTATGAAAATGCAAGTGCAAAGATTCAGCTGTTTGAAAATACAACACGCATAAAAATTTGAAAGAGAGTGAGACAAGGTGACACCATATCTCCGAAACTCCTTAATGCCACATTGGAAAATGTCTTTCAGTCACTGAACTGGGAAAACAAAGGGATAAAGATTATTGGAGATTATCTAACCCACCTTCGTTTTGCTGATGACGTAGTCATTTTTGCAACTAGCCTATCAGAGCTGCAGAGTATGATCCAGGAACGTAGCTGACAAGAGTAAAGAAGTGGGATTAAAAATGAACATTCAGAGGACAAAAGTGATGTTCAATGCTTTTACAAGAAATGAAGATTGATCAATTGATGGAGAAAAGCTGGAGATAACAGATATGCATGTTTATCTTGGACAGCAGATATCAAGTGAGTGTCACATTGATGAAGAAATTAATTGGCATATAAAATTTGCCTGTAGAATTTTTGGAAGAAACAGCATAATTTTCAAGTGCAATATGCCATTATGTCTTAAAAGAAAAGTGTTTGATCAATGCATTCTTCCAGTGTTTACGTATGGGCCAGAGACGTGGACCTTAACTAAAAGAGACATACAAAGGCTGCAGACAACTCAAAGTAGCATGGAGAGGTGCATGCTTGGTGTAACCAGGAGAGATAAGAAGAGGAACTCGTGGATTAGAAAATTGACAAGAGTGGAAGACATCATGATCAGAATTAAATCCCTGAAATGGCAATATGCTGGGTATACTGCCGGAAGGACAGACCATCGATGGACAGCCGAAATTTTAGATTGGATTCCAAGTGACAGGAAAAAACCCAGAAGACCACATGGGAGATGGGTGGATAAAATTTGAAAGTATGCGGGAGTGACATGGAGGAGACTGGCACAAGACAGACCGTTGTGGACGAAACTTGGGGAGACCTTCTTCTAGCAGTGGATTGATAATGGTTGACAATGATGATGATGATGATGATGATGATATATATACACACACATACACACACACCCATGTCCAAAACTTAAGCACGAACAACATATTTACTGGTTGCATATACATACCTAGTTTAATCACTGATGTTTACATGCAGTAATGCATGTCTCTTGAGAACATAACATATCATATAGTTACCATTTATCGGACACTGATACAAAAATGCCCGACATTCTGAGTATGGGAAGCTGGTACAACCGTCAGTAACGCTGAAGTCGAGAGTAACGCAGAGATGTACTGTCCAGGAATATCCATAGGTAAATTAATACTGGGGATGCCCTCCTTTAACATATATGCATGTTTGTTACCGGCGTGGCACTCTCAGAACGTGATTGTTGAGCAGTTCCTGCGTCAGAGTGTGCAACTCCTCCATCAGTGCATCCTCGGAGTACAAATATTGTTCCTGGTGGTGATATCCTCTCAGCTAGACGTCTCCTCGAAGCATCGCAAGCGTGCTCTATTTGGTTGTGATCAGGGAAGTATGTTGGCCACTCCATTCGATGGATATCTTCTTCCTCAAGGAATTCAACCATAGTCGCTGAACGATGGGGGCTAGCATTTTCTTCCATAAAAACGAACTCTGATCCGATAGCTTCACGGAACAGGCGAGAGTGACATAATTACAGTACAGTTCACCGGTCATGGACCCTTGTTCTCTCAGCTGCAACTCGGTACGGCCATTGACCATAATTCTGGCCCAGACCGTGATTCCCTCAACACGATTTCTATCTTGATTCCCCAAAACACAATTTCAAGCCGCCAGGCAACTGGTGCCGTGTCTTCTTCACGGACGAATGTCGAATCAGCCTGATGGACGAGACCCGTAGACTATGCGTCAGGAAGGAACCAGGTCAGCTGCACTTGTTCAGAACCAGCCGAGTTATTCGACGATGCTTTGAGATGGGATAATGTATAAACGCCTCACATCGCTCCTTCCCGTGCTGCGCATTTCGACTGTTATGCGAACATCTCGACCGTTATGCGTATGCTAAGAATGATGCAGTCCTACACTTCGAACAACGGCAATGAGCTCATCCTGTAGAATAACAACAATCAAGCCCATTGGAGCAGTGAATTAGCAATCGTCGCTTCCAAATCATGCTCGAAAGTGGCCATCATATGGATGGAGTGACCCGCACTGTCACCCTATCTGAATTCCATCGAATATGTTTGGGCCATATCATACAAACTATGCAAAACCTCAGGATGGATGAGAGGCCGCTGTTGAAGAGTAAGACGTTTTAGGATAGTACCACTTCAGCGATCTGATAGATATCATTCCACAAAAATTGCGTATCTTCGACACTGCCGATGATTGTGTGACCTTTGCTGAGGAGCGCTTAGGCACTTTTTGCTATGCACAGCCTAGAGACCTCCATCCCCATGTATCGGGAAACTAACATCTGTTGTTCATTGCAAATACATTTTTTTAATAAATGCTTTTGGCACCTAAGTTTCATTGTTTGCATTCCAGAGTCCACCCTCAAGATTTGTTCAAACTGTCGGTCAGAAAATCGGCCGGGTCATAGAGCACTTGTTTTTGAGGCATGCATTCAAAAATACAAGAGACAAGTTAGTAAAATCATGCAATGCACTGATTATAATACGCTTTCCAACATACCAGAATCCGCTTCTATGTCCTAATCATTACTCAAGTTTTTTTTGTTTTTTTTATTGGAGGTTTAACGACCGCCGTGAGCAACTCAATGGGCTATAAGCAGTCGCCCGTCCCTAATTTAGGGTCACTGGTTCCAGGGAAGGGAGAGAGCCAGTGCCGTAAGACAAACACAACATCCATGCCTGACCGGGATTCGAACCCGGACCTTTTACGGACGAATGATCACAGGCCAGCGCCTTAGACCACTGCGCCACCGGGGCGGCTTACTCAAGTTATCACTCAAGTTATGAGAATAATGTCTGTGGAATAAATCTCGGTCCTGTGTCCTGACCTTTGATCCCATTTCGATGATATTCAACAGAACCGGTCCGGTATACCTCCGAAATAACATGATAAAGTTTTGTCGCAATCGAAGCATTTTTACGTAAGTTATGATGCATAAGGGCTATGGAATAGATCCCGCTCCTGTGTCCTAACCTTTGACCCCATTTCGCCCATTTTCAATAGAATTCGTCCCCAGGCAAGACCGTACAACATACTAACATTTCACCGAAATCGAAGCATTTTTTCGTAAGTTATGACGCATAATGGCGATGGAAGTGATTCCGCTTCTATGTCCTAACCTTTGACCTCATTTCGCCCATTTTCAATAAGGTTTGTCGCCAGGTGGTTTTCTACCACATACTAAAATTTCATCGAAATCGAACCTTTTTTACGTTAGTTATGACGCATAAAAGAAGTGAAATGGATCCCGATCCTATGTATTGACCATTGACCCCATTTCGTTTACTTTAAATAGGGTTCCTTAACAGGTCATCCCCTAAAAGATACTAAAATTTCGAGTTATCGTGCGGACGGACATATGCACACAACGCGTGACGTAATGAGGCAGATGGGAATCGCGACAAGAGTGCGACGTCATAAAACTTTAATAGGATCCACACACAACGCGTGACGTAATGAGAGAGATGGCGTGACCGCGCGCCGACATTCTCAAACGCGGCGAGATTGTGACGTCATAAGATTTCTAAGCCTTGGTAACATTAATGAAATAATGGAACAACGCCATCACTAAAAACATTATAATTCGGGGTGGTTATTTAACCCACTGAACGAATTCTCCTAAAGTCGAGATCAAGCTAAATCGATTTCTAGTACCAGAAAACGGTAGGTTAACGACTTTCATCAAAATTCTTAGAGCTGTTTTCAAAATAAAATGTACATGCAAACATAGAAGAATTACTACTTTAAGGTGAACGTCAAGTAATTTTGCTTCCTATACTTCCAATGGAAAAACTTCTGTACACATTTTCTTCACAAATAATGCGTTCCCAACGATGAAAATTTGAACATCAATTAAAATATCTTCATTTTATAACTTGCAATACTTAATATTTTCTAAAACATAACCATAATTATGCAATTCAACATTTGTTTGTCTACTGACGTCATGAAAACACAGGTCGCGCCATCTTTTTTCTGGACAAGTAATGCGTTCACAAGGATGAAAATTTGAACATTGATTAAAGTAGCTTCATTTCATAACTTGGAATACTTAATATTTTTTAAACCATAACCGTAATTATGCAATACAACATTTTTTTGCCCACTGACGTCATCAAAGTACAGGTCGCGCCATCTTTTCTCGGGTGTCAACACAACCAAAGGAAAAGTTATTGATTTTTAATATGATTATGGTTATGTTTTAGAACATACAGTATTAAGTTTTCCAAGTTATAATATGAAGTTACTTTAATCGATGTTCAAATTTTCATCCTTGGGAACACATTAATTGTGAAGGAAATGTTTACAAAACTTTTTCCATTGGAAGTGTAGGAAGCAAAATTACTTGACGTCCACCTTAATAATATGGGATAAGGGCAATGGAAAGGATCGCAATCCTATGTCCTGACCTTTCACCACATTTCGTCCATTTTCAATAGGGTTCGTCCCCAGGTGGTCCCCTACTACATACTGAAATGTCATCGAAATCAAACCATTTTCATGCAAGTTATGACGCATAATGGCAATGGAATGCATCCGGATCTTATGTCCTGACCTTTGACCCCACTTCACCCATTTTGAACAGGGTTTGTCCCCAGGCGGTCTCCTACCACATAGTAAACTTTCATTGAAATCGAACCATATTTACGCACGTTATGACGCATAAGGGCAATGGAATGATCCCGCTCCTACGTCGTGACCTTTGACCCCATTTGTCATATTTTCAATAGGGTTCGTCCCAAGATGGTCCCCTACCACATAGTAAAGTTTCATTGAAATCGAACCATTATTACGCAAGTTATGGCGCATAAGGGCAATGGAATGATTCTGCTCTTACGTCGTGACCTTTGACCCAATTTGTCCCGTTTTCAATAGGGTCGTCCCTAGGTGGTCTCCTACCACATACTAAAATTTCATCGAAATCGAGCCATTTTTACGCCAGATATCGTGCGGATGGACAAAGCTGGAGCATATACGCTTTTTCAGTTCAACACAATTTTATTAACAAGGTTGGGTTCAGGAGGCGAACATGGGCGTCCTGATACAAATATCGTACGGTAAAATATACAAACTCTAAAATTCTATGTACACTATATACAGCACGATGTATTGATTCACAAAGGAGCCTCGTGGTAAGAGGTGCAGGCATTTTGCACAAGAACAATAAGATAGATTGTCGAAACATTTCGTCTCGAAGCATAAGTATATTATAGTGCTGACAAATAACAGAACGAGAATATTATAATGAAGCACTGTACAAAAGGAGAACTGTATATGACAAAGTAGACAATGTGAAACCTAAGGCAAACGGAATTACGATGTCTTAGTACTGGTAGAATAAATGATAATCAAAGAGAAAACAAGTAAGACTATATACATTTGTACAGTATGGTGCATATTATATTCACATTTGTTAGAAGATATAAGCTTTATGTTGAAGTTTGATTCCGAAAACCAATGGTGAGCAAGCACGTTGAACTGAAGTTCAACAGAGCTAGGATAAACTACCGACAGTCAGTTGCAACGTCGCTGGCATGCCGTCGAACCAGGAAGCGGCCGGAGACCAGGTGGAACGGAAATGTTGTTCTCTCTGTTGGGCAACGGCCACAAGGTTCTCTAGACGAAGTCTTGAGAGGAGACGCTCCCGAAAGTGGCACAGTAGTTCCACAGAAGCTTGGTGGATGGTATAAGGAGATGAGATATCTCGGCAGCGCTGATGAAATACGTAGATAACGTGTTTCACCAGGATGAAAATATATGAGCAGATGGGTGGAAGCTTGACTGGCGGAGAAACCTGCAGGAGGAGTGTCTTATAGGCATCGAAAGGAAGATCAGTTGTGGCTGAACGTTGAGCAATGGAAAATGCAAGATGGAGTAGTGGAAGGAGGATGACACAATGTAGATAAACGTGAGAGACATCAGCTTCTTGAGCACAGAAGGGGCAAAGAGGTGAGTCAAGAATGGTCATGCGGTGGAGGATGGATGGAACGGGAAGACGGCGGTGGAGAAAAAGCCAATGAGTGTTTATTTCAAGAGGAGCTGAAAGAGGAGAAAGGGTGGCAGACCAGACAGCGGTGAGAGAGGATTGGGAAACATCAGGGATGTGAAGGGGAGAAGGAGAGTGGGATTTTAAAAGTAACCGATAGAGAACTGAGGTTGAAGGAGAGGAGAGTTGAAGTGTAGATCTGCCGACTGAAATAAAGAAAGGAAGGGGAAGGGAGGCGGAAGGAACAAAGGTTAGGCCGGTGGGGGTTGTGAGATGAGGGAACTTAGCAATGATGGTAGAGAGTAGGGAGTCATAGACAGAGCGAGAGGAGGGTGAAAGAAGAACAGTGGGGGGTAGGCTGGCGTAGGGTCTCCAGGACAGATCTGAGGTTACAAGGTCTTTGACGGTTACAACTCCGACTCAGAGCCAAGAAGGATAGGCGAAGCATGAAAGATGAGGGGGGTGAAGAAGAGAGGAGAAGAACAGGGGTTCGGCAAGGAGTTCAGTGGTGGAATCGGGTGGGGAACGAGTGAGCGGGAGAGAGCGGAGAAAGGTAAGAGTCTCCCGTAAGGCAGGAGGAAGGCGAGAGTGAGTGGTAGTTCGGAGGTCCATTAGAATGAAGGAAGTGAAAGTGAAATTAATGTTGTTCGAATAGGTGATGACATTCTTTGCGGTGACGGCGTCGGCAACAGGTGAAGTAAGAAGACGGAGGAACGAAGTAATCCGAAGAGCTTGATAGTACAGTCGTGTATCAATTAGGCCAATGCCACCTTGATCAGGAGGAAGGCTGAGCTTGGGGGCACTGAGCCAGTGGTGTCCGGTCCAGATAACTGAGGTGAAGCAGCGAGTGATATCATTGAGACGTAGAAGTGGGGATTTAGTAGCAAGCCAGGAATGTGTGCACATTGAGAGAAGATAGGTTTGCGCAAGACATGCACGTTGAAAATATGAAGTACAGAACTGCGCTTTTCGCCAAAACGCAATTGACCGATGAAGACGTTGCTGGATGGAATTCCACGTTGTGCTGGAGGCTTCACCTGGGACGCCAAGATGTACGCCAAGGAAACGTTGAGAGGCTGAAGACCAGTGCGCTCCCCATGGGGAATCCAAGCGGTCAACCCATGAGCCACACCACAAGCCTGTGCTTTTGGTTGTATTAATCGCAGCTCCGGAGTAGGAGGCGAAATCGGCGAAAAGACTTTGGAGCAAAGAGAACTGTGAATCCAGGCGTATACAGAAGGTAACGTCGTCTGCATACGCCACAGAAGTGGTGACATGGTGTCTCGTCCGGGCGATGAGTGGCGGCAGGGTGGCTTGAAAGGAGTGTTGAACGGAGCGGAGAAAAGGTTCTAAGGCTATGGTGAAAAGTTGACCGGAGAGTGGGCAGCCTTGCCTCACCCCACGGCGGAATAGGATTGGTGCTGTAAGAAAGGTGGGCAACTTGACCTGGAAACCGGCGTCCTGGTAGAGGGAGGTGAGGAGAGAAATAAACGGAGGCGGAAATCCAAATCGGAGAAGTGTGGCAGAGAGATAAGTGTGGGAGATGTTATCAAAGGTGGACTGTTGGTCTAAAGAGAGGAGGGCGAGGGGTTCAGAGCGGGAGCGTGCAAGGTGAATTAGATCAGTCAGGAGATGGATGTTGTGAGATAGGGAACGGCCGGGAACTGTGTAAGTCTGGTTAGGGGAGAGGATGTGAGTGAGGATGGGATTTAGTCGCTGTGAAAGAAGCTTATTATAAAGTTTGTAGTCGAGATTCAGTAGGAAAATTGGGCGCCAGTTCACCAAGTCAAGGAGATCACCTTTCTTGGGGAAAAGGACAACGTATGCAGTTGTGAATCCCCTCGGGAGAGGAGAGTAAGTAAAGGCAGCAGAGAAAGCAGAAAGGAGAAACGGAAGAAGAAGAGGCAGAAAAGTTTTATAAAAGCTAAAGGTTAGGCCGTCCGGACCCGGAGCGGCACCAGAATTCAGAGAAAAGAATGTAGTGTTTAGTTCAGAGGGCGTGTGGGAAAGGAGAAGAGAAGAAGCGAGATGGGGGGGGGGGAACCTGAGGTAGATTAGAAAGGAGAGAATCCATTGCTGCAGAGGATGGTTGAGGAGGTTCACAGAACTTCATGGAAAAGTACTGACGGACATGGAAACAAAGCGCAATCGGCTCATCTGATACCACTCCAGAAGAAAGGCGTAGATGATGAAGTATGGTTGAAGCTCGTCGGGTGTTTTCCACCGACGTCAGGAACTCATAGTTGTGAGCATCCGGCGTCAGGTGTTGCAAACGAAGTCGGCGGAGAGCTTGTTGCGCCAGAGGAGTGAGAAGAGATCGAAGCTCTTCTTAAAAGGAGGAGAAGAGAGGATCACTGAGACTGAGCATGCATAGCATTGAACGAACATAGTCTAGGCGCATGTTCTGGAGTGTCTTTAATTGGAATGAGTAGTTTCGGACATGCAGAACGAGCTGTTGCTTCATCTCCATCCAAGAATTTAATCCGCAGAGTGCAGATGGAAGCTGCGGTCGTCTGTCAATCAGGAATGACCGGACCGAAGAGCAGAATGCCGGGTCGGAGAGAAGTGCATCATCAAATGTCCACGGGCGTATTATCCTGGGTTTGACTGGTGCAGTATGGACTATCATGGCAATGGCGCAGTGGTCAGATGAGGCCATGGGATGCACACTCGATTCTGTCACGGCAGGAAGTAGAGTACTGGAGGCATAAAACCTGTCAAGGCGGGCGAAGAAAGGATTTTGCGCATGAGAGGAGCGCCAAGTGTAATTAGTCGACCATGGATGAATATGCCGATGTACATCATGAAGAGCGTTGTTGGTGACAACTGTCTGGAGCAGGTTTGCCAGGGCATGACGGCGCTCTCTATTGGTAGAAGACCTATCCAGAAGAGGATCCAGGGTACAGTTATAATCCCCACCAACGAGAACATGGTCTGACGGTGGGATACGGACCAGTGCTCTGCAAAGACGTGTGAAGAGAATCGATAAATGAGTTGTAGTGCTTGGAATATAGATATTAAATAAATGATATTTGGAAGACGCGATGGTAAAGGATGCATGCTGTAAGAGATCTCGACAAATATTTCGCACAGAGAGGGATGTGATAATAGAATTGAGAGTATGACTAATGCCGATGGCAAGACCGCTATGAGATGCTAGTCCATAGGCGTGATGCAACACAAAGTTCCATTGGCGCCATCGAGAATAGACGGTAGTTGGTTTGCAATTTGTCTCCTGAAGGAGGAGAATATCAGCCCCCAACGGGTTGAGGTCTTCATATGCCAGAGAGTTGCTGAGGGGGGAAGCGAATCCCCTGCAATTAAGTGACACGATCTTGAATTGTGGGGTTCCTTGCCTCTAGCTGAAGATCTTTCAGAGCTGGAGGAAAAGACTTGAGACGATTATAGAAGATTTGTGCCCACGGATGGGTGGGAACATTCTGACGGCAGAAATGCGACACATTGAAGATCTGCTCCGGCACAAGTTGGCGAAGCGATGGATTCTTGACTGCTAAGGCACGTGCTATTGCGTAGCTGGTCGGATTCGTTAAGTATGTATGGAGATCAATGTATGAGAGTGGTACGGGAGGTATATTGGCTGTCTGGAGAAGTGCAGCGAACTCTTCGACCGTGGGAAAGGAGACTTCGGCTGGCGAGGTGTGTCGAGGAGAATTGCTGGAGAGGGAGATTGAACGAGGTGAAGTAGAGATTTGCTTCTTCGCTACTCGCCTGCTGTGGCCAGAGCCGCGGCGATTCGGTGGAGGCTCGGTCGTCTCATCCTCACACTGCGTCTCTGGACCAACGGACTCCACATCGGCTGTTTCGGAGGTTCCAGTGGTAATAGCTGGTTGTGAACCCCCTGAAAGGGACTCAGTGGTGGAGCGACGACATTGCGGGAGTGAGGAGGCAATTGTAGGAAAGTCCTCTAGTGAAAAGGAGGAAGCGGCTGTGGGAGCGTTGCGTTGACCAACGTCTGTAAGCGAACGTTTTTCATCATATCTTGGCTCCGAGGCCTGCTGTGCTGAAGTAGATGATGTGGTACGCTTCGAGGTAGGAACAGTACCTGTAGGAGCGCCAGTCGGAGTCGGTGGAACTTGATGTGGGCAGTGCACGCGTAGATGGTTTTCGCCATGGCAAAGCGTGCAGTGCAAGGAGGTAATGACGTCAATTCTCCGACGTTGCTGGCCACACCGTACGGTTAAGATCTTCGGGCACGCAAGCAGATGATCGTCAGACGGAAATATGACACGGGCACTTCGACGAAACCCTGCAATGGATTTGTCATCGGGATCTCTGGGTGCCGCCGAAAGAGTCGTTATTGGTCCAACCACTCGGCCAAATTTGCTGAGTAAAGTAAATAGAGCGACATCTCAGACTTCAGGCGGGACTGGGTGGAAAGTGACCTGGATAGGTCGCTGCGCCACCGGTTCAGCCAGAAGATGCACATCTTTGATGGATAAGCCACCAGTCATCACAAGGTCTGCATGTTCTTTACGTGCAAAATACACTAATACGGCCCGTGGCTTTCGAGCCATATGAGTGATATAAGCTCCAGTAGGAAGCATCTTCTTTAGGGCAATACTATATTCCTTGAGTTTCGTGTCTGGTAATGCATCAAAACAGACACCGAAATCCATTGTGGAGAAAAATTGTTTCCCGGCTGGGGAATCCTCTGGGATATCGATGGTGGCATAACTACCCTCAACACTGACGTAAGAGTCAGGAAAAACTGGAGCAATAAACTTGGAAGGAACTCTCGCTCCGGAGGTCACTTTGGAGTAAGTGAGAGAAGTAGAGTTGGCAGAGGAAGGATGCGACACAGAGCTGATTGCTGGTAGCAGCTTGGTAAACTGAGTTGAGCCAGTTGAAGGCAACGCAACCGTGCAATCGGTCACATCCATAGCTTCGGCAAATGAGCCAGGGTCGTGCGTCAAGGTGACGTCACTCACCTGGGCAGGGATATCAGCTTGAGCCTTTGCAGAGGAGTCGCGCGCCACATCTTGTATGCGTATGACGTCTCTGACGTGCATAAATGCTGATTGGTCTCCTGAGAGGGAGGAGGAGGAGGAGGTTGAATGAGCATCACTGATGTGGGCGTGGACATCACCCTTCTCAGTGCCCGCCATTGTAAATGGGGAGGAGTAACTTAAGGATCGATCAACTTGATCGAAAATAATAAAACGCTGAATGCAAACAAAATATGCAACTCACCGACTTGGGAGCTGAGCTAAAAGACAGTACAGATCGTCTTCTTGAAGGGGAACACAAAAATAGGAACAAACACTCACTATACACTTCCAAAACTGGGCACAAACACAGAGCTCGAAATGAACGTGACTATATCGGTTATACGCTTCTTCAACCTACGGTTGGAAAGCGTAAAAAAGATCGTGCTTATGTTACCGGTTTGTCCGTCCGTCTGTCCGTCGGTCTGTCTGTACCCACGGTATCTCTGCAACTATTACTCCACATTGAAAAATTCTTTTTGCATTCGAAAGCTTGAAATATGAGAATGATGATCCTTTATTTCGTTTTTTTTACGATGTACAATTTCGCCGGTAGAGGGCGTAAATGCAAATGATGTCGAATTCAAAAATACGTTTTATTCCACATATTTGCTTCTAAACATCCGATTGACAAAAATCTTTTATCTTTCGATTCCATTTATGTCGAAGAGTATTTTGGATATAGTTTATTTTTCAAATTACGCATAGATTTTCCGCTAGGGGGCGTAAAAGTATGCATTTTTTCCGATAACTCTTCTTCTAAAACTCCGATTTGAAATTTTTTTTTCAGCGGATACATCTCCTGATGCACAATCTTTTGCAGATAATTTCGAATTTTTGGTAAAGAATACTTTGGCCACCAGGGGGCGTAAGTGTTAATTTTTGCTTCTGATGTATTTGCCATAAAATCTGAGCTTCAAAAATATCGATTGAAAAAATTCTTTCGTGGACTGATGTCACTCACATCGATAAACCTTTTCGGAATATTTTCTTCCTAAAATATACCACAGTTTCTCCGCCAGGGGGCGTAGATGTATATCTTACTTTTGTCAATATCTCTACTTCTAGGAGTCCGATTTGAAAAATTCCTTCTTTGTTGGATAGTTTTTTCTGTGTGACATGTTTTTCATATAATTTCAAAACTTTCAAGTAATTCATAGACTTTCCGCTAGGAGGCGTAAAGGTAAATTGCGTTTTCCCCTATATCCCTGCTTCTAAATCTCCGATCTGAAAAATTCTTTCTGCACCGGATACAGCTCCTGATGGGAAATCGTTTGCACATAATTTCTAATTTTTGTAAAAAAATGGTTTGGCCACCAGGGGGCGTAAACCTTAATTTCCGCTTCTGATGTATTTGCAGCAAAATATGAGCTTCTAAATTCTCGATTGAAAATAACGTCCTTTGTAGACCGATACTACTCATGCCGACAAACCTTTTAGAAACATTTTCTTCTTATAATAGTGCACGGTTTCTACGCCACGGGGTGTAGATGTATATTTTATTTTTGACAATATCTCGACTTCTAAGAGTCCGATTTAAAAAATTCCTTCTTTGTTGGATATTGTTTCTAGTGTGACATGTTTTTCCTATAATTTCAAAATTTTCAAGTAATTCACAGACCTTCCGCTCTGGGGCGTAAAAGTAAATCGCGTTTTCCCCTATATCTCTGCTTCTAAATCTCCGATCTGAAAAATTCTTTCTGCACCGGATACAGCTCCTGATGGGAAATCGTTTGCACATAATTTCTAATTTTTGTAAAAAAATGGTTTGGCACCCAGGGGGCGTAAACCTTAATTTCCGCTTCTGATGTATTTGCAGCAAAATATGAGCTTCTAAATTCTCGATTGAAAATAACGTCGTTTGTAAACCGATACTACTCATACCGACAAACGTTTTAAAAACATTTTCTTCTTATAATAGTGCACGGTTGTATAGTGCACAGATGTATATCTTGATTTTGTCAATATCTCGACTTCTAGGAGTCCAATTTGAAAAATTCCTTCTTTGTTCGATAGTGTTTTCCGTGTCGCATGTTTTTCATATAATTTAAAAATTTTCACGTGATTCATAGACTTTCCGCTAGGGGCGTAAAGGTAAATTGCTTTTTCTCCTGTATCTCTGCTTCTAAATCTCCGATCTGAAAAATTCTTTCTGCACCGGATACAGCTCCTGATGGGAAATCGTTTGCACGTAATTTCTAATTTTTGTAAAAAAAAATGGTTTGGTCACCAGGGGACGTAAGTCTTAATTTCCGCTTCTGATGTATTTGCAGCAAAATATGAGCTTCTAAAATCGCGATTGAAAAAAAGTCTTCTGTGGACCGATACTACTCATGTCGACAAACATTTTAGGAACACTTTCTTCTTGAAATAATGCATGGTTTGTACGCCAGGGGCGTAGATGTATATCTTATTTTCGTCAATATCTCTACTTCTAAAAGTCCGATTTGAAAAATTCCTTCTTTGTTGGATAGTGTTTCCGATGCGAAATGTTTTTCCTATAAATTCAAAATTTTCAAGTAAATCATACACTTTCCGCTAGGGCCCACAATGGTAAATTGCGTTTTCTGCTCCTAAAACTCCGATTTGAAAAATTATCCCTGTATCGCATACAAGACCTGACGGAAAATATTTTTCACGTAATTTCTAATGATTGGTAAAGAATGGTTTGGCCACCAGGGGTCATAAGTGTTAATTTCTACTTCTGATGTATTTGTAGCAAAATCTGGGCTCCTGAGAACTCGACAGAAATTTTTTTCTTGGACCGATACCGCTCATATGGATAAACCTTTTGTGAATATTTTCTTCCCAAAATAATGCATGGTTTTCCCACCAGGGGACGTAAAGTCACATCTTATTTTTGTCGATAACTCTGTTTCTAAGAGTTTGTAAGCTCACGATTCGGTTTACAGCAATATCTGAGGGATTAAAGACCCGATTGAAAAACTTCTTTCTTCCGTCAGATACTATTGTTTCCCATACCGGTTCCATTGACTTTGAATAGCTTTGATAAATTTAATTTGCATCAGAACGGATTCAAAAGACGTGCTTATTACACCCGAAAATTCGGTGTCATCTTTCTTGTTATTTTTCATGTAAATCATGGACACATAAACTTTATCGGATATCTAAAATATAAGGAACATATGAATGCGTATACACCATGGCTGTTTCGTGTCTACAAAAAGAAGCATTTAGTTGCACGATGGAAAAGTGTAACTGGAACTTAAAACCCTTTGATTTTCGATCTTCCCAGATATGATGCAGTCTTTCCTGAGCTTTGCTACTTCCGCCTGTTCTATCAGTACTCATCAAATACTTTCCTTTTTATTTCTCCATCGCCCTACTCGAGTTATAAGGAGAAAGACGAGAGAGAGAGGGAAGGATGGAGAAGCAGAGAGAGAGAGAGAGAGAGAGTGGATCAGTGAAGAGAAGCACATGTTTTTTCTCTCTCTTTATTTTCTTTTTAATACGAGTCATGTTTAGAACGTTTCATGCAACGAACATTAGTTTGTTCTTCACCGTGGTATACTTAATTTAAAATAACATTTCACTTAAATTCTTACCTAGTAAAAGTAGTGCTTTTTATATTCATATGTTAATTAAACATTTCGGCGACATTCCAGGTACGTAGAAGTTACCTAAAACAGAATGTGTTGTCTTTGTAGCTTGTTTAAACGTCATAACCTAAAATCCGTCGACTGAATTATGGATTTATGCATACACAATGCTGAAATAAAATTAAGGCGGTTCCACCTAAAATCTCTGCCTTATGTTTTCAATGGTAAAAACTTCTTTACATATTTTTTTCGCAATTAATGTATTCCCAAAGATGAAAATTCGCACATCGATAAAACTAACTTTAAGTTATAGCATGGGATACTTAATACTAGCAAAAACATAACAATAATTATATTAAAAATCAATCATTTCTCTTTGAGTAATGTTCAGACCTGTTAATAGATGGCGCGACATGTACATTAATGACGCCAGTAGATAAACAAATGTTGGATTTCCGAATCAGTTGGTACAAGTCATGCAATTTACGAAGATTATGGTTTCCGATTTGAAGTCAGACATTACTGAATTGTTAAATACACCACTTCTTGTAAAAACTGAAACATCATGAAGGACTGTAGGCATTCGCTTTAAACGTACAGGATATGTATAACATACACTATATTAACAAATATCACCGGTCACCCTTCAAAAGCAAATGAACGAATCCGCTGCGTTGTTAAGATGCGCGGTACAGCTGCAAACGGTATAAAAACAAACCTGCAGCTGACCGAGATCATAGCGCACTATGAAGTTGAGTGAAAATGTCGCGGCGGGAGAGAACTGACTTTGAGAAAGGAAAGATCGTTCGGTGTTATATTAGTGAGTTCTCCATAAGAGAAACCGAGAGGCGTTTAAACATACCCAAGTCAACTGTTTTGAATACACTGAATAACTGGAAGACACATGGCGTGCCTGAAGTAGCAAAACGTACTGGCAGACCAAAGAAAATCAGTGATAGAGGACGACGAAGCCTCACGAGAGTCGTTACAGTTAATCGACGGAGTACTGCACAAGACCTCAGTGTACAGGTGAGTAAAAATGCTGGAACCTCGGTATGTACACGTACCATTCGCAGAGAACTTCATTCCATGGGTTACCGTGTTCGTGCGGCTACTCATAAGCCTTTCATCTCCACTCGGAATGCTACTCGTCGTTTAGCATAGTGTAAAGAACATTTATCGTGGACTGTAGATCAATGGGAACGGGTGCTATGGACTGATGAATCCAGATACACGAACCATCAGTCTGATGGCCGTGTGAGGGTATGGCTGCAGCCGCTGAAGGCTATTTACCACAGTGTACCGTTCCTACGGTCAAGTTTGGAGCTGGTAGTGAACTCGTGTGGGGGTGTTTTTCGTGGTATGGTCTCGGCCCATTGGTTATCGTGGGCAAACCTGTTAACCAAGACGTCCACTTCGATATTCTGGACAATTATGCCCTACTAAGTCTGGGGCAATACTATGGAACCGAGTCTTGTTTGTACCAGCAGGATAATGCACCGAGCCATAAAGCAAGGGCTGTTACGGCGTGATTTGACGATAATTCCATATAGTGTGTGGACTGGACAGCACAGAGCCCTGACTTTAATCCCATAGAACCTATGGGATGAATTAGAGCGCCGCATAAAAAGTTTGGAACCAAGGCCTACTACTAAAGAACAGTTAGCGGCAGAATTACGTACTGAATGGAAGCGCATACCTATCGCTGTGTTCCAAAACCTTGTCGAAAGCATGTCTCGAAGGGTCAGTGCATGCATTAAGGCCAAAGGTGGACCGACACCGTAGTAATGTATGTTAATAAATGCTATATTGTGTTTCTGTTCTAATTGTCCGGTGACTTCTGTCAATATCGTGTATATTATATATACATATCCTGTACGTTTCAAGCACATGGAAATGATTAAAATGTCAGTGAAAATGCGCAGGCGGTTTCGGAGTAACGGCCTCTGAACTGTTCGGTCTTGGGTATAAAGGGCTGGCTCAAACGAGATGTTGGAATCAGTGTAGAGCGAACATTGAGTCAAAAAGGTGTTGCTTGTGTCTCACTATGCTTCATCGCCGAAGAAGGCCGTATTATGAACACCTGACCGGACTTTGAGCGAGGAAAGATTGTTGGGATGAGAGAAGTTGTATTTTCCTACCGCAAAATTGTCACTCGCACGGGGAAAAACGCATTTACAGTGATACGAACGTGACGTCAGTGGACAGCTGAGGCTCGGACGCACGGAAATCCCAGTAATGGAGGGCATAATCATCGAACGACGGCACGGGATGACAAGCACCTCTACCGCATGACAGTGACCGATCGCACAGCGACATTCACGGTATTAGAGCAGCAGTGAATCACTGTCACAGGTCCGGCTTTGTCCTCCAGCACAGTTCGACGTCATCTACTTAACAGGAGACTGATCGCTGGCAGTCCATTGCTGCGCATTCCTTTTACCCTCAACCAGAAAGGCCTCAGGCTGCAATGGGGTCACGAACGTGGTGATTGGCGAAGGTCGTGTTTTCTGACGAGTCACGATTCAACTTGATGCACCAAGATGACCACATACGTGTTCGAAGACATCGTGGTGAACTGCACTTTGCAGCATCATACTGACCCAACGCCAAGCGTGATGGTTTGTTACTCCATTGGGTTCAATTCGCGATCGCGCCTGATACCAATTGAGCGACCAATCAACAGCCAGCGATGCGTCAGGGATGTTTTAGAGGATGTTTCAGAGTTGTCCTGGCGCTATATTACAGGACCACAATGCTCGACTACATGTGGCCCGGCATGTGCATGACCTCTTCCATGCACGGCAGAAGCCATTCTTCCTTAGCCTGTGCGTTCGCCGGATTTGTCCCGATCAAACATGTCTGGGACATAGTATCTAAGTGAATGGCCCGTCAAGCGCTTGTGCCACACACCGTAAGTGACCTCTGGTCTTGCATAGAGGCAGCCTGGTAGGCTATTCTTTAGAACGTTATCGAAATCCTCTTCCATTCAATGCCCCGCCGTGTACAGGCCGTTGTTTTTGTTCTAGGTGGCTTCACATGATACTGAGTTTTGAAGCGAAAAAATGTTGCATAGCTCTACAAATGAAATCATTTATTTCCTGTAACATGAGGAATCTGTGATATAAATTTGATTTGAATAGCGCGATTCTTTCTTGGTATTGCAAGGTTTTTTAGTGAAGGTTTAACGACCACCGTGAGTAATTCAATGGGGTATAAACAGTCGCCCGTCCCTAATTTAGGGCAACTTGTTCCAGGGAAGAAATAGAAACAGTGCCGTAAGCCAAACACAACATTCATGCTTCACCGGGATTCGAACCCGACCCCATCTCGGTCGAATGGCCAGAAGCTAGGCCTTAGACCACTGCGCCACTGGGTCTGCAGCTGCAATTTTCACAAACAGTAGTATATTCTAAACATGAAATTTCGAAATATCTCTTCCCTACTGCGCATTATGCATCTTCACGGCCGTCAATCAAATCACACGTCGAATTAAATCCACTAATTAGTTTCAATAACTGCAAAATTGGCACGTGACCACTTTGCCCAAGTCGAGGTGTACGTCTCTCCAACTGCTTATTTAGTGAAATTCTGTTATAGGCAACTCAGCCGTTAGAGATCATCAAACCGGTATTTCGTTCGCCGTGGGTTATTCACGGAACACTTAACGAAGGATCAACAGCATTTACTTTTCACGAAAGAGCATAATTTCCAGATATGTCACGTGTAGGATTTAGAGTCTTACATTTCCGTTTTGTGACGGTCAATTCAAATTAAAGCAAACTGACTGGTAAATATTTAATATCGCTTGAAGTCTATAGCAAGCATGATCAAATACAGTAGAAAACACTTATAACGAAGCGCACAGGACAGACGGAAACCCTTGCTAAATCTTGGCACTCACTTAATCCTTGTATAAAATTTCTCATCATGCAAAACTATGTATAATGATAAATTGTATCTACTTATATTATTATACGCCGAAGAGCTAAAACATTATGATCAGAGCGTCTATATGCAAATCAACGCAACTACAAATAAACAACGAAGAGTGAGAAGGTCATGAAGACGTGTAAATAACACCTGATATCAGTGGCGTATCTTAAGTCCGAGACCTGCGCTGTCTCCCCCCCTCCTAGTACTGTTTCATTTTAAAATCGCGAAGTTTATTTTTAAGTTGTTAAGTAATAGTAGTAACTTTTTTTTTCCAAATTGTAGGTACATGCTATTGCAAACATGATACTAAATACACGGGCTTGCAAAAATTAAGGACGAGACGGTGTTTTGAATGTAACGTCGTACAGAAGTACTCCACATCGACTCAAATCATACCATAAGATCCTCAAGATGTAAGATTATGGGACAAGTGAGCAAAACCGTCCAAACAAGGAATCCAAAGGATGCGAAGGCACTTTATTGAAGAGGTAGCTTCGAGCACAACTGGGCAGAAGACAGAAACATCCATGTGACAGGTGGCTGCCAAGAAAAATCCAGTCTTTAGTAGGGGATATGATCACCCCTGACTGCGTTGCAGGATTAACAACGTCTGTCCATGCTGAGGACGAGGTTGTCAAGGAGTTGTTCAGGCATCGCGACCCATTCCTCTTGTAGCGCCAATCGCAGCTGAGGAATCGTTGCTGGCGGCTGGTGACGTGCTCCCAAGCGTCTTCCGAGAAGGTCCTACACGCGTTCGATTGGATTTAGGTCCGGGGACCTTGCGGGCCAATCCATGCGTTGAATATCTTCACTCTCCAACAGCTCTGCGACAGCCACTGTACGATGAGGTGTAGCGTTGTCGTCCATGAAGAGGAACTCAGGACCCACAGCACCTCTAAACAGACGCACGTGAGGCAGGAGAACCTCGGTACAATAGCGGACACCAGTGACTGAGCCTCCTTGGAAGATGTGGAAGTCAGTACGGCTACCAAGCATAATACCGTCCCAAACGAGAACTCCGCCAAGTGCAAACCGGTCCCTTTCGATTATGTTGAAGGTATGATTGCGCGTTCCCTGCTCTCTCCAGATGTGCATACGTCCAGAATCGCTCGTCAGACTAAATCGGCTCTCATCCGTAAAGAGAACTCGACCCCATTGCTGATGTGTCAAGTTCTCGTGTTCCTGGCACCACAGAAACCGCCGTCTCCGATGAGCAGGCGTTAATGGCACACACCGTACTGGTCGTTGTGCAAATAGACCACCTTTGTACAGCCTCCTGGCCACGGTAAAACGCGATAACGGACGTCCAGTTCTCTGTTGCATGTGCCTTGCGATTTCTCCCGCTGTCTGCCGTCTGTCTCTTCTCGCCTGTAGGACAATATACTGGTCGTCCGTCGCCGTGGTTGCTCGTGGACGACCACTGCTAAACTTCGTTTGAAATGCTCTCCAAGCTCGTGAAACGATGCTGTGAGAGATCCCGAACTCTTCGGTCACACTAGTCACACTTCAACCTTCTTCCAACTTCCCAATGACGCGCCCTCGGGTAAAGTCATCCAGATGTCGTCTACTGGATTGCCTGTTGGCCATATCACACGGTGGCAGCAACTCGACGTCGTTCAAACAGATGTACCCCGTGCAATAGCTTTCACCGAATTGCTGAGCGTACACCGCCCGTGTGCTTTATACCCTTCCGACACTCTTCCCCCTCCGTCATGCTGCATATATACGCATGCTCTACCGTACCGGACCCTAGTCTTTCTCCTGAGTGGTCTTTCGGTCCGTTCTGCCTGCTCGTTCTGCTGTTATGCTAATTTCTCCTCTTTGTTCTTAATTTTTGCACACCAATGTAATTATGAGGATTAGGATTTGAACACTTCTTTGTACATGAACTCCATTCTTCTTTCCTTTTGTGTGAACTTGAGTGTTACGTTTTCATAAATAGTTTCTTCCGAGTTCTTTTCCATATTTAAAAAGAATGTTTTTCTCTATTGACAAAACAGCCAAGTTTCTCAAATGTGCATGTCCTTGTATGGCACTAAGATATATCTTGATTCTTTTCAATGCAGAATAACTTCTTTCAGCAGTTGCAATTTTTTATAGAAACTTAAGTATTGGCTCTGCTAATTTGTACACCTTACCAAACCCAATGTCCAAGTTATTCAGCTTTATGTAAGATGTAATATTTCTTACTGATTTCTTTTTGTATTCATCAAAGGAATAAAACACCTACAGATCATTTTTTTGTCGAGCTGTATCAAAATTTGAAGCATGGAGTTCTTTAAGTTCTGACAGTGGATGTTCTGGGAAGACTTCACAGAATTTATCAAAACACTTCGAATCCAACAAAGCCACGAATTTAAGATATAATATCACCGATTTTAATTCATTGACACTTCACAAGAATTCTAACAGCTCTCGCGAAACACGTGCTGTTACCGGAGGGAGCACACGAATGACTAAGGTAGTCCAAAGTCTTCTCTTTTCTGAACGAACCGTTGCGCAAAACTTCACTTTTTTTCACCCGCGCATTCATGTTGTCATGGAAACGCTAGCAGAATTTCGTATAGAAGGTCTTCGAATCAGAACAGCGAAAACTCGGGTAGAGCTGTTTGCGTTACGATTACTACTGTTTTAGTTAGGACCGTTGGTGATTCTCACTCACCAGACTGATTCTCTTTGTGAAAAGAAGCGAATTCGCAGTGTTTTTTTCGCAGCGAAAGCATCGACATACTTTCTTAATACCGTTGATAATTTACTTTTATTTGTGTATATTTAATTGACTTTCATTTGTGTATTTTCTGGGCTTCACAGCTAGCCTAGCTAGCCTCGAATGTACGCCACTGCCTGATATTAAACTCTGTTAATCTGTGTCGTTCGTGTTCTTCAGATGGGAAAGGCAGCGAGATTGACGAAGGCCAAATTGTAATACTTAGACAACTACGTCAGAGAACTTCTGAGATGGGATGCTCGCGGTCAGTGCCTTCAAAAAGTGGTCCGGAGAGGGAAACCCACGAACCGCCGCCAATCTGGGGCCGACCACGGCTCATTGATGCTAGAGGTGAGCGAAGGCAATACCGTATAGCACGAGCCATACGGGATTGCATTCAATTACCGCATCTCGCCGGTAATTTGAACTCTCGTGATGGGAGTAATGTGTCACAACACACAGTGTATCGAACCCTGCTGAAAATAGGGCTGCGTAGCCACAGGCTGCTCCGAGTGCGCATGTTAACCTCGGTTCACACACACAAAAGTAATGTATCACAACACACAGTACATCGAACCCTGCTGAAAATGGGGTTGCGTAGCCACAGGCCGCTCCGAGTGCCCATGCTAACCTCGGTTCACACACACAAGAGTAATGTATCATAACTAACATTACATCGAACCCTGCTGAAAATGGGGTTGCGTAGCTACAGGCCGCTCCGAGTGCCCATGCTAACTTCGGTTCACACATAAAATAGTTAATGTATCACAACACACAGTACATCGAACCCTGCTGAAAATGGGGTTGCGTAGCTAAAGGCCGCTCCGAGTGCCCATGCTAAATTCGGTTCACACACACAAGAGTTAATGTATCACAACACACAGAACATCGAACCCTGCTGAAAATGGGGTTGCGTAGCTACAGGCCGCTCCGAGTGCCCATGCTAACTTCGGTTCACACATAAAATAGTTAATGTATCACAACACACAGTACATCGAACCCTGCTGAAAATGGGGTTGCGTAGCTAAAGGCCGCTCCGAGTGCCCATGCTAACTTCGGTTCACACACACAAGAGTTAATGTATCACAACACACAGTACATCGAACTCTGCTGAAAATGGGGTTGCGTAGCCGCAGGCCGCTCCGACTGCCCATGCTAACCTCGATTCACACACACACACACACACACACACACAAGAGTAATGTATCACAACACACAGTACATCGAACCCTGCTGAAAATGCGGTTGCGTAGCCACAGGCCGCTCCGAGTGCCCATGCTAACCTCGGTTCACACACACAAGAGTAATGTATCACAACTAACATTACATCGAACCCTGCTGAAAATGGGGTTGCGTAGCTACAGGCCGCTCCGAGTGCCCATGCTAACTTCGGTTCTCACATAAAATAGTTAATGTATCACAACACACAGTACATCGAACCCTGGTGATAATGGCGTTGCGTAGCCACATGCCGCTCCGAGTGCCCATGCTAACTTCGGTTCACACACACAAGAGTTAATGTATCACAACACACAGTACATCGAACCCTGCTGAAAATGGGGTTGCGTAGCTATAGGCCGCTCCGAGTGCCCATGCTAACCTCGGTTCACACACACAAGAGTTAATGTATCACAACACACAGTACATCGAACCCTGCTGAAAATGGGGTTGCGTAGCTACAGGCCGCTCCGAGTGCTCATGCTAACCTCTGTTCACACACACAAGAGTAATGTATCACAACACACAGTACATCAAACTCTGCTGAAAATGGGGTTGCGTAGCCACAGGCCGCTCCGACTGCCCATGCTTACCTCGATTCACACACACACACACAAGAGTAATGTATCACAACACACAGTACATCGAACCCTGCTGAAAATGGGGTTGCGTAGCCACAGGCCGCTCCGAGTGCCCATGCTAACTTCGGTTCACACACACAAGAGTTAATGTATCACAACACACAGTACATCGAACCCTGCTGAAAATGGAGTTGCGTAGCCACAGGCCGCTCCGAGTGCCCATGCTAACTTCGGTTCACACACACAAGAGTTAATGTATCACAACACACAGTACATCGAACCCTGCTGAAAATGGGGTTGCGTAGCTACAGGCCGCTCCGAGTGCCCATGCTAACCTCGGTTCACACACACAAGAGTTAATGTATCACAACACACAGTACATCGAACCCTGCTGAAAATGGGGCTGCGTAGCCACAGGCAGCTCCGAGTGCCCATGCTAACCTCGGTTCTCCGTCGAAAGCGCATATAATGAGCACGCGAGCATCAGAACTGGAACTTTAATGATTGAAAGAAAGTCGTGATGTCCGATAAATCTCGTTTCCTGTTGCTCAGTGTGTAGAGCAGGAACGTGTGCGTTTTACTGGGGAAGTGTTGGCAGCAAGAATCATCGTGGGACGAAAACAAGCCGGTGTAGGATATGTAATGCTTTGGGAAATGTTCTGCTGGGAAACCTTGAGTCCAGTCATTCTTGTGCTGGAAACTTTGATGTCTATCACCTACCAAAACATCATTGCAGGACAGGTATATTCTTTCATGGCAACTAGTCGTGCTATCAATTAATGAAATACGCAATGACATCATTGTACAATGCAAATTCGGAAGATGTGAATTCGTTTATTGGTGTAAATATGACACGAATGTTAAGTCAGATAATATCCGAAAACTTGAAAATTTCGTTGTTCCGGGAACGGGAATCGAACCGGCGTCTCCCGGATAAAATTGTTGAATCAATCAAAACGACAAATGTTTTTGATTGATTCAACAATTTTTTTGCTGAATTAACAAAACGTTTCTCTCAGTGTTCGCTAGGCTCTGGATCAGCTTCATCAGGATGAACGGCATCTAAATATTCAAATCGCATGACATCATCAACAGTGTTTACAGTCACGGATTTTAATTAGTTGCTTCCACGTGTTTAATGGAAATGGTGTGGATACCATGTCATTGACAAGTTGCGAAGAATTCTGATACATATGGAAAGCTTCCAAAATATTGTAAAGACCTCGGTTGCTGCCACCAATGTAACGGTCGCGGCCGCTATCTCACCGCGGACAACCAATGTAACAACCGTGGCCAAAAAATTTATTATACATTCTTTTCCACGGTCATTCGATGTTGTTCTTGGCGCGAAGACTGTATTATATGGGCATACACTTAAACAATTCAAACCAATCACATTCGTACACATAAATAATGTGTTCTATGACTGCGCTGACTGCACTAAACAAACATTTAATTGGTTATAAAAAGAACAATGGCACATATAGGAATGAACATTAGTTGTATGCTGATCATAAGCGCTGGGTCATATTTGAACTAAATCTGCTCCCATTAGATAGTTTTAATGAACTAAATCCACAGTTCAGTTCCTCAACCAATCGCGTAGCAGATGTATCAACATTAACAAAAATAAAAATGTTTCTGCTTACATGGATGCTGTCAAGAATAAATCCATTATCGATTTTCGATTTCGCTTGTAAATTGATACACCCTTCCTTTTGCGCTAAAGATTTCATTGCGGGAGCTGCATCCCCTGGCACTGACGCTTAGGAGTTGCCCGACTAACGTACTCTCTCTCTCTCTCTCTCTCCCTCTCATACACACACACACACACACACACACACACACACACACACACACACACACACACACACACACAGGTTTTTGTTGATGGAGCCTCGTAAGATAAGCTCGCGTCTTCACTTCCTCCAGGAGGGGATGATTGGGATAATGATTCCACACTGCCGTAGTTGGCATTCGAACCCGAGCTTCGTTTTGGCTGCGCTTCTTCTTGGAGCGACCAACGTTCACTAACCGACTTCAGAATTTCTCCTTAACGTCACTCTAATGGGCGAACCAGTAGCGGATTTCATTCTGCTCCTAGCACCGAAATTGTTGCTTTAACATACGGATACCAGCATTCCGCTGTTTTAATGGTAAACTGGCCTCTTCAGCTGTCTCCAGTTGCTGTTCTCCCTTTTCCTTAAAAATGCGGGAGGTTTGCTGCTTCATTTCCCCCCAGTCACATAGCAGCACATAGACATCTCGTCCTTAACATCGGAAAGCGTACAGACAACTGAAATGTCTTCCTTATTTTCACGCCAAGTGCGCAATCTTGTTTTTCCGATCGGAGAACAGAAAAAGAGAGCAATTGTACTCGAAAATGCTTTAAACCATCGACGAATTTACGACAATTCGCTCACCCTCTTGTCCCCCATCTTCATTCCTTTCTATGAGTGGCTTGCTTCGAAACGTTCCTCCTTCCCTGTTTAGACTGGCCTTCAGCTGCGACCTACAATTTATGACCTAAAAGCGCTAACTCCGACCACCCAGCCCGTGTGAGAATTCTTCGTCTGTTTTCTCCTATCCCCAAATAAAACTTTCTCTGCTGTTTTCACTTTTTGACTCCAATAAAACCTCTCACATAATTAATTAATACCTAATGAATTTCATACATCCACCACGCCCATTAATTCCCGAATTAATGGCGGGGGGGTCGTAACAATATCAAGTTCGGTGGTTGAATTCGCTTTGCCGATTACTTTCGCTTCTTCAAAGAGAAGTTTTTGGTCATTTTGGTAACAGTGCTTAGCCATCGATGACTTTTCTTTTGGTCACTGTTCCGAATGTTGGTCTTCTCCTTCTTCAATCGAAAACGAAAGGTTCTACGGGTCTGTCCTATATACGAAACACAACACTAACTTGGAATTCGATAAATTCCCCAGGAGTTTTTATCTTCAACACAGTCCTTTGATCCAAAAAAGTTCATTGTATTCATGGATTTAAAAATCACTTTAAAATTAAAAATTTTGAGAATTTTTCAAATTTTGAATGCAGTCACGGGAAAACGGAACAATGGCAAAATTCTCTCGTAATGGGCGCATCACAGGAATTAACGTGGAGATAGGCTTTGGTTTCCGGAATTTTGTTAGAGCCTTATCTGCAGGGTGACTGTAAACTCCTTCAACAAAACAAGAGGGCTGATAGTACACATCAAGACGAACAATATTTGCAAAGGAACCTAGGGCCGCATTCCACTCCTAGTGCCAGAAAAGAGTAAAGCTACATATCCACGTTGAGCCTTCAACAGTGAAAACAAAGAGACGTACCTAATTTTTGAGTTGCACAATTCCAATCGCATCAGAAAAAAACTCGAAGGAGCTGCTCAAACTGGCATCCATGGGCGTCGTTATACAGCCCACACCGACGAATGAAGGACTGTCACACCCTCTCGTAGACTCCCGGTGTGGTGTTGATCTTGTACGCAGCAACAGTGATTCGCGCGATGAGATCTTCCAGGAAGTCCACAAGTGTCTCGTACACCAATGTTTTCATTGTACCCCCAGAGAAAGAATTCCAGTGGATTAAGGCCCGAGGAGCGTGGAGGCCAAGCCATAGGTACACCGCGTCCAATCCACCTCCCAGGATATATCGCATTTAGGAAGTATCGGACCTCGGTGGCAAAGGGTGCTGGGGCCCCATCATGCATAAACCACATGTTCCTCCGATTGAAAAAAATATTCCACATATTTGCTTCTAAACATCCGATTGAAAAAAATCTTTTATCTTTCGATTTTATTTACGTTGAAGACTATTTTAGATATAGTTACTTTTTCAAATTACGCATAGATTTTCCGCTAGGGGGCGTAAAAGTAAATTACATTTTTCCCGATAACTATTCTTCTAAAACTCCGATTTGAAAAAAAAAAATTCTTCAGCGGATACACCTCCTGATGGAACATCTTTTGCATATAATTTCAATTTTTTTGTAAACAATACCTTAGCCAGCAGGGGGCGTAAGTGTTAATTTTTGCTTCTGATGTATTTGCCATAAAATCTGAGCTTCTAAAATACCGATTGAAAAAATTATTTCGTGGACTGATGCCACTCACATCAATAAACATTCTCGGAATATTTTCTTCTTAAAATATTCCACAGTTTCTCCACTAGGGGGCGTAGATGTATATCTTATTGTTGTCAATATCTCTGCTTCTAGGAGTCCGATTTGAAAAATTCCTTCTTTGTTGGATAGTGTTTCCAGTGTGACATGTCTTTTATATAATTTTAAAATTTTCAAGTAATTCATAGACCTTCCGGTAGGGGGCGTAGAGGTAAATAGCTTCCCCGCCCCTATATTCTGCTTCTAAATCTCCGATTTGAAAAATTCTTTCTGCAACGGATACAGCTCCTGATGAGGAAATCGTTTGCACATAATTTCTAATTTTTGTAAAAAAATGGTTTGGCTACCAGGGGTCGTAAATCTTAATTTTCGTTTCTGATGTATTTGAAGCAAAATATGAGCTAAAATCTCGATTGAAAAAAGTGGTTTGTTGACCGATATTACTCATGTCGACAAACCTTTTAGGAACATTTTCTTCTTGAAATAATGCATGGTTTCTACGCCAGGGGGCTTAGATGTATATCTTATTTTTGTCAATATCTCTACTTCTAAGAGTCCGATTTGAAAAATTATTTCTGAGTTGGAGAGCGTTTCCGATGCGAAATGTTTCTCATATAAATTCATGTTTTTCTTAACGCACAAGTCTGCAACCAGAGGGCGTAAGCTCACGATTCCGTTTACAGCAATATCTCAGGGATTAAAAACCCGATTGAAAAACTTCTTTCTTCCGTCAGATGCTATTGTTTTCCAAACCGATTTCATTGACTGTGATAAATTAAATTTTCATAAGAACGGATTCAAAAGACGTGCTTATTACACCCGATAATTCGGTGTCATCTTTCTTGTTTATTTTTGTGATCAAGGATCAATCAAAAAGAAAGAATCTGTGGGTTTCTAACAAGACTTTCCTTTTTTCCCTAGCGTGTGTACGTGTGATGGTTTTGGTATGAGAATTTATTGAGAATTTTCAGCGAGAACATATATGACCATATAAGAAGCCGATGGGTCGTCTAAATTTAATGGATAAAAATTAGCGGGTTCAACGGAAAGAAAAACAGCAATTTTGGGGCAATGATGATATAGAACGTGCTCGTTAGCGAGTGAAAAGCACGAGTGAAGAGCTTTTTGGAACCAAGACGTATACAGAGGAATGCTATGATGGGAACTATGCGTAAGCATTACGGAAATTTATTTTTGGACTCAGTTCTTGATGAACTGTAAAGTGCAATGGTTTGTAAAGTCGAAAATCCACACGTTTTCCAATTTATCAGGAATTTCCCTTGCATAAAGGCAACAGAAAAATACAGACGACTTGCACCTGACTGCTATCACGGAGAGAAAACGGAATCGTTTCTTTTGCTCCTTTTCCCGAACAACTGTGACAGGTACTGCACGTACTCGATACATGCTCCACACTGTACAAATATTTATGTGTACAACAGTTCTTACGTTCTCACTTCTTTAATTCCTTAAGTCCATAAAAGCTGAGTTACATCAATTTGTTGCCCGATTCTCATCTCCTCCCAGTGCTTGGAGCGATTTTAATACATTAAATAACGATGACACCTATTAATATCATATGAAAGATATAACGGAATCTAGTTCGTTCTTGTAAGCTGCAAAAACATTCAAAATATCTGCTGTTTCCGCGTGAGGTACTCTTTTCGGAAAAACTTCCGTTTATCATTGCCTCATGTAGTTTTCATACACTGTGTAGCTACATTATTATGACCACCTTGTTAGTACGTTTTTAGGGCCACCTTTTGCCCTTAATGCTGCCTGAATTCGTCTTGATATGGACTTTATTAAATGTCGGAAATGGTTTGGGATATATTAGCTCAAATGCGATGAGTTGCACACTCCAGCGTTTAAAATGTTTCATACTAGAGGATCCAGCTGTCTGATGCCCCTTTCGACTTCATCCCACAAATTCTCCATCGGATCGAGATCCGGTGATTGAGGAGGTCAACACAGTAGGGCAAGGTCTCCGTGATGCTCCTTAAACCATTCTTGTACGATGTGAAAACTATGACACGGAGCATTGCCCTGCTGGAAACTTCCATCTCCATCGGGATAAATCATCAATATAACTGGGTGGACTTAGTCGGCAACAATATTTAAATACTTTTGTGCTGTCAGACGTTGCTCCATACGAATCAAAGGTCCCAAACACTCCTACGAAAACATGGTGCAGACCATAACGTTGCCACCTCCACCTTGAAAAGTGGTGACAATGCAAGATGGGTCCATGCTTCTATGCTGATCTTTATATATCCTCAACCTTCCATCTGCATGATGCAGTTGAAAATGTGATTCGTCGGACCACATTACCCTTTTCCACTCATTTACTGTTCAATTCTTGTGTTCTTGAGGGAATTGGAGGCATTTCTTCTTGTTCGCTGCAGATAGCAATGGCTTACGGACAGGCCGTCTACTTCTGTAGCCCATACCATGTAATGGACAGCGAACTGTTCGTTGACAGACAATCGAGCTTGGTTCCTGTTTCAGGTTATCCGTAATCTGACGAAGTGTTGCCCGTCTGTTGCACTGAATAAGTTTGTCTACTCTCCGCTCAGCTCGAGCATCCAGTACCTACTGACGACCACACACCCTGCCGGGTTTTTTGACTGGTGGCCCACTCTCTGCCGAGTTTTTTGACTGGTGGTCCACTCTCTGCCGGGTTGTTTAGCTGGTGGTCTACTCTCTGCCAGGTTTTTTGACTGGTGGTCCACTCTCTACCGGGTTTTTTGACTGGTGGTCCACTATCTACTGGGTTTTTTGACTGGTGGTCCACTATCTGCTGTTTTTTTTGCCCTGCCGGGTATTTTGACTGGTGGTCCACTCTCTGCCGGGTTTTTTGACTGGTGGTCCACTCTCTACCGGGTTTTTTGACTGGTAATCCACTCTCTACCGGGTTTTTTGACTGGTGGTCCACCCTCTGCTGGGTTTTTTGACTGGTGATCCACTATCTACTGGGTTTTTTGACTGGTGGTCCACTATCTGCTGGTTTTTTTGCCCTGCCGGGTATTTTGACTAGTGGTCCACTCTCTGCCGGGTTTTTTGACTGGTGGTTTACTCTCTACCGGGTTTTTTGACTGGTAATCCACTCTCTACCGGGTTTTTTGACTGGTGGTCCACCCTCTGCTGGTTTTTTTGACTGGTGGTCCACTCTCTGCTGGGATTTTTGACTGGCGGTCTACTCTCTGCTGGGTTTTTTGACTGTGGTCCACTCTCTGCTGGGTTTTTTGACTGGTGGCCCACTTTCTGTGAACTTTAAGCACTGCTGCCCTCGAACATTTCACGAGTGCATCCGTTTTGCAAATGCTCGCGCCAATGCTTCGAACACCCACGATCATCCCACGTTCAAAGGCAGTCAGATCGCGGCTTTTACCCATTATTTCTTGTGGACTTCTTTTTATTAGTCTTAAAAAATGAAAAGATTCACTTGTTAAATAATCAGATGACAGAGTTCACTAAATAAAACAGAAGATTCCATCCGCTACTGGATGCAGTAATTACAACTGACTGTAACAGATGAGAGCCTGAAATGTGATGCTTTGTTTCTTTAACGGTTGAAATCAAACACCGTTTTCACTTCTCTGGCTTTAACTACTAAAATACGTGTTGTTGTTTTTTAATTTTATTTTTCGAGAAATGTTTACATATAAACAGAGTTTTCAGCTTCCCGAAACCAAAACCAGCTTCTAGCGCCATACAGCGGAGATTTGGAAGTTCGAAGTATTGGTTCACATATTCGGAAATCGAGGACTACCTTTTTTACGCTGAGGTGTAGAAGAGAAAAGGTACTTACATTTGTAACAAAAAATTGTAGTCAGGTCTAAAACTCACGTGTGGGAGGAATTTCTACGAGAAATGGCTTCTCTCTCCGCGTGACGTTCACTCTACTACTAAGGGTAGCTCTGTTCCGCACAGCGCATTTGTTTCTTTAGATTAAGGGGTTTTCAAACTTTTCTGAATCGCGGACGACATGACAGATTGGAATACAACTCAGAGGCTACATGAAAAAGAAAAGTAAGAACGCATATGTTTATTATGAATATATTGCTTCTGAGAGGTTTCTAAAACTTAACTTCCTGAAACAGAAACGACGCACGGTATTTATGTTGTAAAGGAGCCCGATATAGGGGCCTGATGTAGGTGCCTGATGTGCCTATATTTTTCAATACTCTTTAAAAATGTCAATTACATAACACATCGCAACAAAGTTCTTAGCAGATTTGGTAATTCAAAGTCCATGTACACAGCGTACTTGGATATTTATTTCTCCTTTTCGAAAATGTATTCTTTCCCCCTTTTAGAATTTTCTTTACGGACAATGTCTCGCGGGGTATTAAAATGTGCTTCACGGACCACGAGTTGAAGCCCCCTTCTCTAAAAGAATACTTGCGTTTTTTGAAAAAGTGGTGGAGAACGATTGATGAAAGTCTGAAACGGGTCGGGCCTGATCGGGCCGGACTGTAAACTGTGAATTCTGAGCCGAGTCGGGTCGGAATTTCCAAATTATGACCATTGTAGACCTTTAATATACCGTAATAGTACGTTGCCATATTATGAAGCCTCTGGTAAACATATCCGTATGATGGTAGGATTTCCAATGACGTCAACCAAGCATTCTTACTCCTTACTTCGATTCAGTGGTTCTCACGCCCAGGTGAGAACGAACATGCTTTGCTACGCTTAGCCGTTATGCTCTTTTATCTCCCTGACCTATCACGTGATTAGTTCGCAACTGAAATCATTTGCATATCCCCACTGTCGATACGTTTCCCTATCACTTTGTTCGTGTTCATTTCATCCACCGTTCAATTTTTTCGTTGTTCATTTAGTACCCTGTTCACTTTGTCCACCGTTCATTTTGTCTGCTGTTCATTTAGTCCACTGTTCGTTTTGTGCACCGTTCACTTTGCCCGCTGTTCATTTAGTCCGCTGTTCATTTAGACCACTCTTCACTTTGCCCGCCGTTCACTTTGTCCGCTGTTCATTTAGTCCATTGTTCGCTTTGTCCACCGTTCACTTAGTCCGCTGTTTATTTAGTCCACTGTTCGCTTTGTCCGCCGTTCACGTTGTCTGCTGTTCATTTAGTCGACTGTTTGCTTTGTCTGCCGTTCACTTCGTCCGCTGTTTATTTAGTCCATTGTTCACTTTGCCCACCGTTCACTTTGTCCTCTGTTCATTTAGTCCACTGTTTGCTTTGTTCGCCGTTCACTTCGTCCGCTGTTCCTTTAGTCCACCGTTCACTTTGTCCGCTGTTCATTTAGCCCACTGTTCACTTTGTCCACCGTTCATTTTGTCCGCTGTTCATTTAGTCCACTGTTCACTTTGTCCACAGTTCACTTTGTCCGCTGTTATTTAGTCCACTGTTCCCTTTGTCCACCGTTCACTTCGTCCGCTGTTCATTTAGTCCCCTGTTCACTTTGTCCACCGTTCATTTTGTCCGCTGTTCGTTTAGTCCACTGTTCACTTTGTCCACCTTTCAATTTGTCCGCAGTTCATTTAGTCCGCAGTTCCTTTAGTCCCCTGTTCCCTTTGTCCAGCGTTCACTTTGTCCGCTGTTCATTTAGTCCACTGTTTATTTCGTCCACTGTTCACTTTGCCCACATTCGTCTCGTGCTGAGAACGGATGGAATACCGTGAAAGTTTTCTGTTTTGACGGAATGTTTGTTACCAGGCCGAAAAAGAAAAGATCAGCGAACATTGCTTACATGCGACCTTTTTCTGTTTCAGATTTTCGACTAAAATATAACGATTTTTAATGTTATTCAAAGTAAAACGAGGAACTGAACTTTGAAGAACTTTTCAACTCTTTTGTGTAGTACGATGTCAATCACTATGACACACACCAAAGTTTACGGGGGTCCTAACAAAAGTTCTGCACACTGCCCATTTTTGAGAAAAGTGTGAAGTTACGGATAAAACTTATCTTATTGCCGTTCAGTGTACTTCCCTCCGCTGCTGATGACAGCTTGCCAGCGGAGAGGTAGGTCCTGGATGCCCTGTAGTACGCCATCTTTGTTCAGCTGTAGTATTACTCGGGTCACGTGCAATGACAGTTCGGCCTGCGATTCGTAGCGGATGCCACGGAGACGATTTTTTAACTTTGGGAAAAGAGCAAAGTTGGGTGTACTGAGATCAGCGCTGTATGGTGGGTGGGATAAAGTTTCCCTGCAATATTTCAACAAAAGTCCCCATATCGGCGTGCACCATGACACAATGCGTTGTCATGCAGGAAGATCTCTCCCGCTTCCAAAAAGTTGGGGCGATTTCGAGGAATTTTCGATCTCAACTGTGTCCTCAGAAAGAAATTTTGCTTTGATCAAGAGTTCCTTCCCCACAAACTTCTTGCAAGGCAGTGTGGATCTGTGTCGGAGATTTTCCCCGCAGAAATTCTATTTTCACCTACGAGCGCTGGTCTAATGCGATGACTTGACCTGAGGAGCTGCATGCCTCCATTTCCAAACCCTTCTTGTCCACACAGCGAATGATATTGCGTCGTTCTGACACCACTACGTCGCTGAGAGTCTGACCTTGACATGACGCAATCATTTTCCGATTGCATCATCCGCTTCGGTTTTATAATAAAGTGCGCAGAACTTTGTTATGACCCTCGTATTCCAATGGCTATAATTGTGTTTGATTGAAGAGGAAAATTTTAGACCCTCCCTTTCTCCTTTATGTTAAAATCTTTGTTTTCCTTCTCCCACGCCATAAATTCCCAGTAAATATCAATGTAAACTTCATCATTGTACTTTTATGGATTTTTTCTCACGTTAAACAGCTGTGGCACGTTATACTTCATTGGCATGAAAATTAATAATACGGAAATTATAAACAATTAATGATCAAAATAAAAAATAAATATACTGAAAAGCTAAGAATTATATGAAAACAATGTACAAGATGCATTTCAAAACATTAAAAGATTTTTTGCAAAACTTTGATTTATGCCACAGTGATTGACATCATACCACACGAAAGACTTAACAAGTTAGCAAAATCATGCAATGCATTGATTATGATACGCTTTCCAACATACCAGAAATTATTACTCAAGTTATAAGGATAATAATGGCTGTGGAATAAATCTCGCTCCTGTGTCCTGACCTTTGACCCCATTTCTATGTTATTCAACAGAACCGGTTCAGTATACCTCAAGAATAACATACTACAGTTTTGTGGCAATAGAAGCAGTTCTACGCAAGTTATGAGAACAATGGCTGGGAAATAAATCTTGCTTTTGTGCAATGACCTTTGACCCCATTTCGCTGATATTCAACAGAACCGGTTCACTATACCTCCGGAACAACATGATAACGTTTTGTCGCAATCGAAACATTTTTAGGAAAGTTATGATGCACATGAGCAATGGAATGGATCCCACTCCAGTGTCCTGACCTTTGACCCTATTTTGCCCATTATCAATAGGATTCGTTCCCAGTGGCTCCCTACCACATACTAAAATTTCATCGAAATCGAACCATTTTTACGCAAGTTATGACGCATAAGGGCAATGGAACAAATCCCGCTCTTATGTCCTGACCTTTGACCCCATTCCGCCCATTTTCAATAGGGTTCGTCCCCAGGTAGTTCCTTACCAAATACTAAAATTTCATCGAAATCGAACCATTTTTACGCAAGTTATGACGCATAAGGGCAACGAAACAAATCCCGCTCTTATATCCTGCCTGACCTTTGACCCCATTCCGCCCATTTTCAGCAGGGTTTGTTCCCAGGTAGTTCCTTACCACATACTAAAATGTCATTGAAATCGAGCCATTTTTTCGCAAGTTATGATGCATAAAGTCAATGGAATGGATCCCGCTCCTATGTCCTGACCTTTGACCCCATTTCATTTATTTTCAATAGGGATCGTCCCCAGGTGGTTCCCTACCACATACTAAAATTCCATTGAAATCGAACCATTTTTACGCAAGTTATGACGCATAAGAACAATGGAATGGATTCCGCTCCTATGTCCTGACCTTTGACCCTGTTTCGCCCATTTTCAATAGGGTTCGTCCCCAGGTGGTCCCTTACCACATACTAAAATGTCGTCGAAATCGAACCATTTTCATGTGAGTTATTGTGCGGACAGACAGACGGACAAAGCTGGAGCATATACGTTTCTTCAACCTACGGTTGGAAAGCGTAAAAAAGCTCTTCAAAGTTCAGTTCCTCATTTTACTTTAAATAACATTCTAAGTCGTTGTATTTTAATCGAAAAACTTAAACAGGAAACAAAATCGCATGTAAGCAATGTCCGCAAACCTTTTTTTTCTGCCTAGTAACGAAAATTCCATCAAAACAGAAAATTTCCACTGTATTCCATGCATTCTGAGGACGAAATGAATGTGGACATAGTGAACAGTGGACAAAATGAACCGTGGACTTTGAAATGAACTGGACCAGGTAGACGTGGCCGCCCCAGTGACGCAGTGGTCTAAGCGATGGCTACTGATCATTCCTCCGAAAGGGGTCCGGGTTCGAATCCCGATGAGTCATGGATGCTGTGTTTGCCTTACGGTACTGCCTCTCTCCTTTCCTCGGAACCAGTGGCTCTAAATTCGGGACGGGCGACTGCTTGTAGCCCATTGAGTTGCTCACGGTGGTCGTTAAACCTCCAATCAGAAAAAAAAAAAAAAAAAAGTAGACGTGGACGGAATAGACACGGAAAACATTTTCCGTCACCTGTCGATAAACACCGACTAATTTCCAAATACTTCCTGATGTGGCATTTTCTGTGTCTAGCGGTGTACTTTATCAATAATTTATGTTTGAGCCACAGCGGAATTTCCTTACATCCACTACAATATTAACAATTCTAAAAGCATTTACTTAGTCGAAGTAAACCACAGAAATATGTGTACTCACCAAAATTTACGCAACATTAACGTCTCAGAACAGAGAGCAGAATGTTAATGACCTGATGACTACGGCATGTGTGCCCGACCCATCTGCGTGACATCTCGGGAACACTACCCTCTGCCTTCAACAAACACGTGACGCGTAACTTGAACAAATTAGGAAATACAGAGCTAATTATTGGGGTATTTATAATGTTACTCTCGGAATGTATACATCTCAGATTATTTCAATTACTCCTTTCGTGTGTCTTCACTACAGAACACCTCAGGTATCTTGCAGCTCAACGACACGTACTTGCTCTCATAGCAAAGGACAAGAAAGCAGGTAAGTTTTGGAACTACCTGTAAGTAAAAAAAAATGGAGGACTAAGTATCACTAATTTTGGTTCGTTTTTATCTTCTGTAACCATCTTTCAAACATTTTGTTAACAAGCTCAAGAACAACAAGATTCCAATTTTATATCTAAAGAGCAGGATGCACAAGTATTGCGTGTTTGCCCAATGGTAACGTATAGAGGAGAGGTTCCACCTTACCACGTAATCTGAAATACGCTGAGACACAGAAAATGAAAAAAAAATCATTAAAAAACAGAAAATGAGAAAAACACTAATCAGGAAATTGTCTGCTGAAGATCACATACCCGAAGTTAAGTCCTGTGTTTATGAAACCACGCCTGAAATATGGATTTTCTTTAAGATTGTTTCTCGACATGGCTTCCCCGATAGTGCAGTGGTCTAGCGCTGACTTACGAATATTCGACCGAGAAGGGTCTTGGTTCGAATCCCAGTGAGGCATGGATGTTGTGTTTGTCTTACGCCCATGGGCGTACTGATAGTTTCCGCAACCTCTGCTTTGCGGAAGGGTCTCTAACCTCAGGAAAACGGTTTTACAAAATGTTTTGAGGAAATTCAATATGAATCTGATTAAAGAAATAGCCAGGAATATTTGACGGCAGCTTTGAATGAAGAAATGAAAAGAAGAGCAATTTCTGTTTTTTTTTCAATAAATAAGTAAAATATTTCGAAATCATTTAGTTCATAAAAACTGGATGATGGGAATGCAGCTATTCCAGACCACTAGAGGCCCCATTTGACAACCATAGAAATAACTCCTATACATACGTGTATGTATTAACAACAAAACGGGAAATAAATATTAGTTCAATGAATCAAATTTTAATATCAATGAGGATCAGCTGTTATGTATTACAGTTGCTTGCCCATAACTACAGATCTTTCAGAATATATGAACTAAAAGGCGTTCCTCGCGGGTACGAACAAACAGAGGGGGGGGGGGGCAGCGTCATTTTCTTGTAGGACTTCCGTCCACAGGTAGTAGAGTTTAGGTCCCAGCCACCTACGGCGAGATCGCCTTTTGGGCAGGACACAGAAACGGAAGGAATGAGAGCAAGTCTAGCGACTTTGACAGAACAGTTTGTAGTGAGATTAGAGTACAGTAGATGGCGCCACCGTACAAGTACGATATTGCACATAGAGGGGTGAGAGAATTTCAGGTGGGGTATAGGAAAGGATACCCATTTAACCAGTGGGTCCAGCCTGGGGGCCGTCACTTAACGTGCTCGTCCGATGCACGGCGGATATTCAGCGATTGTTAGTAAATCACACCATCTCTGAAAGATCAGCCCAGGCTTGAACCTGGGGACCCAGCATCGATAGTCTGAAACACTAACCACTAAGCCATCCGCGGCCACGAACAAACAGAGACCTACGTCATTTTTTTTATAACAGAATCAAGAGAAAAAAAATACTGCGTGCAAAACATTACAGATTATGTTAAATGTGTTTTTATATATTCAAATTTAAATAATTTAAGTACCGTATTTTTCCGTCTGTAAGACGATATTGTTTTCCAAAATTTTTAGATCAAAAATTGGGGGTCGTCTTATACACGGGGGGTAACCGGTTGAGAGAACACTGCGGTAACCGTGGCGAAACTGCCAGTACCTCTTATCCCCTCTCCCCACTACGACTTATAAGCAGTTATTCCTGGTGGATTTATAGGTCAGCTACAGCCTCTAGAAGTTTCCATCAACAAGCCCTTCAAAGCCCTGATGAAAGAAGAATGGAATAAATGGATGCAAAAAGTAGGTAATAACTTGACGCCGACAGGGAGAGTGAAAAACAAACCATTAATGATGTCTGCAACTGGGTTCTAAACTCGTGGACTGTAGTCCAGCAATAGGTGGTTGGGAAGTCATTCAAGAAATGTGGAATCAGCAATGCCATGGATAGAACTGAAGATCATCTAATATATATAGACAGTGACTCAGACGACAGCAGTGATGCAATTGAGGTGGAAAAAAGGGATATGTCTAGAACTAATAGAGCTGAAAAAAATGATTCATAATTTCATAGTTTGTATCTTAAAAATATTAGAATTTCTAAATAATATAAATTTCCAAACTTCTTTTTTGCGCTTTCCAACCGTAGGCTGAAGAAGCGTATATGCTCCAGCTTTGTCCGTCTGTCTGTCTGTCCGTACGATAACGCGTTAAAATGATTCGATTTCGATGAAATTTTAATATGTGGTAGGGGACCACCTGGGGACGAACCCTAATGAAAATGGACGAAATGGGGTTAAAGGTCAGGACATACGAGCGGGATCCACTCCATCGTCATAACTTACGTAAAAATGCTTCGATTGCGACAAAACTTTATCATGATGTTCCGGAGGCATACTGAACTAGTTCTGTGGAATGTCATGGAAATAGGGTCAAAGGGCAGGGCACAGGAGCGAGATTTATTCCACAGCCATTATCTTCATAACGTGAGTAATGATTTCTGGTATGTTGGAAAGCGTATCATAATCAATGCATTGCATGATTTTACTAACTTGTTTTTATGTATTACCAGAGACTCTGTGATATTACCTAATTTCTAAATGTTCTTCAATGATATTACCTAATTCCTAAAAAATATCAAATGTGTCCCTTTTTTTTGTAATGAAAATATTGATTTCTTAATTTTCGGTTCATAAAAGTGGGAGTCGTCTTATACATGGGGGCGTCTTGTACGCGGAAAAATACGGTAGTTTTACTTTTAGTGAGCATATTTCTTAATTGGTACTTATTTTTTTGCTTACTTATGTTCTGTATTTTCGTATAAAACGGAAAAGTTCATTAGACATCGTCACACGGCAGTTATGAGTTTTGTGTGTGTGTGTGATCGTGAGGCGTTTCAAAAAGGCTGGCCTCAGTCGAAGTAAGGTTTTCGTAGTACTTTGTAATGGTAGAAAACTAGGACAAATATTTTAACTACAACGGACATACTTGTGTTACAAGCAATAAAGTTTTGCCTTTTATGAAAAATATTTGTATGTTCCAAAAAATTTAAATTATTAAAACGCTTACAAGACCTAGCTAATAACATGCAATTCAAAAATTTCAGTATTTGAAAGCTAATAATATTCACAAAAGAGCCTCCGAGATATTTTTTGCTGGGCCCTACGGGGGGGGGGGGGGGGGCCTCAACTTTTCTCGGTACGCCACTACTGGATCTCTCCCTTCTCTGGAACCAGTGGCCCTAAATTAGGTACGGGCGACTGCTTTATAGCCCATCGAGTTGATCACGGTGGTCGTTAAACCTGCAATCAAAAAAAAAAAAAAAAAAAAAAAAAAAAATCTTGACATCTGGAACTTTAGCTACTTTCAACATGAAGGTATGAAACACTTACCATCAGATAGTGGTGAAGCTTATGGATATATTGGACCGTATTTTCGGCTTATAGTCGATATGGAGTATAAGTCGAACGGATTAAATTTTTCAATATCCTTATCTTCGTTTATAGGTAAGTTGATAGTGAGCATAAGAAGACGCCGGAATAAATGTGGTTAGTGTTCTAACTATATTTTTAATGTTTCACGAAATATTAAAAAGCAAGAGAAAATCAGATAACCAGCAATTTTCTTTCCTGCAAAAAATTTAATTTTGTATGTTTTCTTCTGAACTGTGACGCTACCCGTATTCCTTCCCTCCGATCGTCCAGTTGCAGAATCCGCTGCGCAAAGGTGAAAAAAACAAAAAACAAGTTTGTAAAATCATGCATGCATTGATTATGAACGCTTTCCAACACACCAGAAATCATTACTCAAGTTATTACTCAAGTTATGAGGATAATGGCTGTGGAATAAATCTCGCTCATGTGCCCTGACATTTGACCCCATTTCGCTGATATTCAACAGAACTAATTAAGTGTACCTCCGAAACAACATGATCAAGTTTTGTCGCAATCGAAGCATGTTTAGTCAAGTTATAAGGATAATGGCAGTGGAATAAATTTATCCCCATAACTGACCTTTGAACCCATTTCGATGATATTAAGCAGAATTGGTTCAGTACACCGCCAGAACAACATACGAAAGTTTTGTCGCAATAGAAGCATTTTTAATCAAGTTATAGGATAATGTCTGTGGAACAAATCTCGCTCTTATGCCCTGACATTTGACCCCATTTCGATGATATTAAACAGAACTGGTTCAGTACATCTCCGGAACAACATGAGGAAGTTTTGTCGTAATCGAAGCATTTTTACGCAAGTTAAGACGCATAAGGGCGATGAAATGGATCCCGCTCCTATGTCCTGACCTTTAACCCCATTTCGTCTGTTTTGAATAGGGTTCCTTCCCAGGTTGTCCCCTACCACATACTAAAATGTCATCGAAACCAAAAATATTTTTACGGGAGTTATCGTGCGGACGAACGGACAGACAGACGAACAAAGCTGGAGCATATACGCTTCTTCAACCTACTGTTGGAAAGCGTAGAAAATAAGAAAAGTCACACATGTGAGTAAAATCAGAGTGATTCTTGCAGCGTCAGTTATCGTTTGTTATTTTTCTCACAGAGTCCGATTGAAATCAAAAGCCAAAAGAGCCTTTGATTTCAATCTGAAATAGGAAATGAATTAAGATAAGCATAATAATTGGAAGCAATACTTGATTTAAATTCAGTTTTGTACAATTAAGAGATTGACAAAGCGAAGAAAAATGCCATCGTTTGCCGCTGCTCATTGCTGTTCTTAAAGCGCAAGTGCCGCCGGCTGTTAACACGAATGTCACCAGCCAATCTACTGCGTGGTAGTAACATGTTTCAGAGGTTTAACCGTCACGAGATAAATGCGGTGCACCCATTGTAGCTCTGCCGGCTTTTCAAAACCAGAGGGGAAAATCACGCCATTTAGGGAAAAACCACGCCATTGTCACGAAGGGGATGCTATAAATATAAGACAGCTTCCACTCCAAATCTTAATGATGTTTCTGTCGAACAGAAATATCTCCAGTTGTAACAGCTGTGAGAGCGAAAGTACTGGTCACGTGTCGTGGCTCCGCCTCCTACGTATGAATCTGAGGCGCCCACGCTGTAGGGGCTTCACACAGACACAAGGAAGTGTTTGTGTTTCTCCGAAACACTCCCCAAACTCTATTCGAGCAAACAAACGAAGCCTTCTCCACTTTACTATGAAATCTGTGAATCGGGAAGGCGGATCGAAACAGCTGAACGGACAGTATAATACTCACAACTAAGATATAAGGATATCGAAAGGAGTTACTAATAAAAACACAAACATTTATTACATAATTAGTTAGGTTCCTGACGGCGGTGGATTACTCTTCCTCTAACATCAGATTTCCCTAAGGCTCAGACCTGGACAGCGGCGTAAACATGAAATCTAGGAGAACCACTTCCGAAGGAAATCTCGTTCGTCGTTGACATTGTAGAAATAATCTACCTGCTATTAGGTAGATCTATATCTCTGAGAATATTAGGAATAGTAGCCTAACGGTATTTCTTCGTCCATACGATTTCAATCTTAGCCTGTGCTAAGATTTGATTCTCTGTAGAGAAATATCTGTTACGCAAGCGGGGTTCCCTGACTGGGACCTGTACCGCTGCAGCCAAACACTCTATCTCTTCTAGGATAGATGCTGGCTAAACTCCTCCAGAGCCTCGGACCTCCGCAGTTGGAGCGTCCGACTGCTCACACACACACACACACACACACAAAAACGCTTCGCGTACCCTTTATAGGAGAACTCCTCTCACCGTTGGACGAAAGCAGACTGACTAACAGGTCCTCCCTAAGAAACCTGCTCCTCCTCACTTCCTCCACGCTACGCATGCGCGAAGATCCCGGCGCTGACCTGCTGACGTGGCTCGCATTCTCCGGCCACGTGGTCCACCTTTGACGTCATTCGCCGAACAACCCTGGGCGTTGGCTAGGCGTGCCTCGCTGATGGGTTTTAATCCTACCTTTCGTGTCTCTGCGGCCTGTCAGATCTTTCCATTAGGACGTGAACCCTTTGAGAAAGTAATCCTACCGCCGAAGTATCTTCTTACAATAACACAATATACACTGTTATATTTACACAAAAGTGGATGGCTGTTTTCCAGACTTTTAGGCGTCTGGGTGACGCTGACAATGCACAGCGAAAGTCGCGGTATCATTGTAAATGTTATCAGTTCGTCGAAAAGGCCTCTCCCTTTCTAAGGCGTGAGAACTAAAGTTCTTTGTTTGAGGCTCTCGACATCAGAAAACAATGTTCACGAACCTTCTGACGCTTTCTTTGGCTTGCATTGTCTTACTTTTCTTTGTGAAAAAGAAACATAATGTTCAGCATTATTATAATTTAACATAGTTAATATGTACGTTCTTACAACAGCTTTTGAACAAGTTCTTAGAAACGAAATATTACATTTCGTACGCTTTCGAAATAAAAGTAATATTTTGTTTCGGGTGCTCGGATGAGGACTAAATTTAGGGCACGATACGTATATATACATGTATAAACAAGGATTGTCTCAAAACAACTGAGACTGCTTTAATAAAAAAATATGTACCTTAATTACCAAGGAAGTGGTAATCTTTTCCGAAATACTGTCCATTGCATCGAATGCAGGTGTTCCAACGTTCCTCCTACTTTTTGAAAATGCTCACCTTAATTATCAAGGAAGTGGTTATCTTTTTCTAAATACTGTCCATTGCATCGAATACAGGTGTCCCAAAGTTCCTCCCACTTTTTGGAAATGCTCACCTTAATTATCAAGGAAGTGGTTATCTTTTTCGAAATACTGTCCATTGAATCAAATACAGGTGTCCCAAAGTTCCTCCCACTTTTTGGAAATGCTCCCCTTAATTATCAAGGAAGTGGTCATCTTTTTCGAAATACTGTCCATTGCATCGAATGCAGGTGTTCCAACGTTCCTCCTACTTTTTGAAAATGCTCACCTTAATTATCAAGGAAGTGGTTATCTTTTTCTAAATACTGTCCATTGCATCAAATACAAGTGTCCCAACGTTCCTCCCACTTTTTGGAAATGCTCACCTTAATTATCAAGGAAGTGGTTATCTTTTTCGAAATACTGTCCATTGAATCAAATACAGGTGTCCCAAAGTTCCTCCCACTTTTTGGAAATGCTCACCTTAATTATCAAGGAAGTGGTCATCTTTTTCGAAATACTGTCTATTGCATCAAATATAGGTGTCCCAACGTACCTCCCACTTTTTGAAAATGCTCACCTTAGTTATCAAGGAAGTGGTTATCATTTTCTAAATACTGTCCATTGCATCGAATACAGGTGTCCCAACGTACCTCCCACTTTTTGAAAATGCTCACCTTAGTTATCAAGGAAGTGGTTATCATTTTCTAAATACTGTCCATTGCATCGAATACATGTGTCCCAAAGTTCCTCCCACTTGTTGGAAATGCTCACCTTAATTATCAGGGAAGTGGTCATCTTTTTCGAAATACTGTCCATTGCATCAAATATAGGTGTCCCAACGTTGGTTGGTTGGTTGGTTAGTAGATTTTATTGGCGCAAGGGCCATGGTTGGCCAAAGAGCGCCAGACACAAGACAAACAGACAGAATTAAAAAACGGGGCATAAAACCCCAAATCTGACTGACCAAGTAAAACCGAACCATGAGTACGAAGGAAGGGCCAAAAAAGACAATGAAACAAACAGTATGAAAAACATGGCACAATGGTGAGAAACAAGCCGACTAAGTAAAACTGAGGAATGAGAAAGACAAAACACATCACGAAATCGAACACAACTATACAAAGGATGAGTCACCAGGAGGGGGACGAACTGTCACTCTCCTCCCCCACGCTCCTCTGCAATGCTGGCCGAGGGCGGGGACGAACTGTCACTCTCCACCCCCCATGTTCCTCTGCAATGTTGGTTGAGGCTGGGGACGAACTGTCACTTTCCTCCCCCTATGTTCCTCTATAATGTTGGTTGAGGGTGGGGACCTCGCTGAGTCCGAGACAGTTGCAATGTTGGTCAGGTGGACCGCGACAGTTGGATGGACACTGCACACCTTTGCGGATTGAGGGCCGGGTCTTCCGCACGTGCAGGCTTTCTGCTGGGAACTGGAAGAGTCGGTCGTCTTCAAACGAGAAGGCGCAGACTCAGCTATTCGAAAAAGCTGGAGCTCTGGGAAATCCACCTGTGTCGCTTGTTCAGCTGTAGATCGCTTGACAAGTGCGGCGAGAGCTACAGGGCGCGGAACAAAGGCCTGCACGGGGTGTGGCAGAGACTGAACTACTGCGGCAAAAGTACGCTGTCGGTTGGTGGGTATACCCAACTTGGCCTTGGCAGCAGGGTACGAGAGGCCTTCCAGGGTCTTGAGGCGCTGGATCGCCATCTCGTCCTTCCATTTCATACAGTTGCGGGAGTAAGCTGCATGGGCCTCACCACAGTTAACACAGCAGGCCGCAGAAGTGCAACCTTCCCCGTCATGTTCACTGGAGTCACAATTTGCGCAACGAGCGGAACTCTTACAGAAACGTTGTGAATGCCCGTGCCTCTGGCACCTGAAACAGCGCAGAGGACTGGGAATGTACGGGCGAACTCCACAGACCAAGTAGCCAGCCTTGATTTCGGTCGGAACTTTCGGGGAGTTAAAAGTCAAGATTACATTTTTAGACTTAATCAAAGAACCATCGCGCCGGAACATCATACGACATGCAGCAATAACACCTTGATCTGCAAGTTCAGTCACCAATTCGTCTTCACTGCATGGCAAGAGATCAAACTCCGAAATAACACACCGAGAGGTGTTAAGAAACGGGTGAGGTGCCACTTTGACAGGAATGCCTTGAAGACTAGTGAGGCGCAAAAGAGTGTTACTCTGAGAAACACTGCAAGTTTGGACAAGCAGGTCCCCAGAGCGAAGCTTCCTCACAGACTTCAAGGGGCCAACCGCAGCGTCCAAAGCTTTAGAAATGAAAAAGGGAGATCTGTTGGACAGGCTCTCATGCGGATCGATGGATTCTACAACTAAGTGTGTAGCATGCGTAGTCACAGCAATCGAGGGGAGACGACGCTTCGGAGCGACTGGTACATCTGCCGAAGAAGAGGTTCCACATTCTTGGTCCAGGTCATGGTCTAAAGATCGTTTAAGGTTATGAGACTTGGTAGGTTGAGAAGACGAAGGAGAGTCGTTGGCAACTATCATTTTCTCAGGTGACTTAAATTTGGAGTTTTTGTTTTTGGGTTTACCTATCGAAAAAAAGAAGGAAGATTCGTCTGCAGACTACTCCACCCCCCACCGAGCCCTACAAGGGAGAACTGGAGGTCCGCAAGCCAAGAAAACGACGCTGGACACAGTTCTAGAGCTTATACGTTGCAGATATAGTCCGTTGGCTGTGATCACACGCACTCGGCGGACACTTCGGCCTCCGGGTACCGTCATGCCAACGCCTTTGGCATGATCCCACAGCCCCCGGGCTTACCCTGCCGTGCTATACGACAAAAAAGCCGCTAAAGCCCTGTACACAACTTGGTACAAGACTTCTGACTAGAGGTGGGTTAGTCTCTAGCCTCCCGTTTACAGCGAAGCCGGGGTCGAAGAGGAGTGTTGGTACACAGGAGGCACTGCTCCGGTCTCCTGCGACCTCAGCCGCCAGACATCCCATTTCCGCCTCACGGGTCACCGCACGCGGCAAACATGCAGGTAGGTCTAGCACCCAAACCAGCTAAAAGGAAAAAAGAAATCCAAAGAAGACAAATCCTGGAAGGGAACCTAAACGGAATCTCAGCAACCTACGAACTGAGCGGTTAATATAAAACAGTTAGTGGTGGAGGGTAACAAAACCACAAGACCGGGGTGTTATTACATAACGTGGTAGCGATTAGGTAGAGTATACAACACGGGCAACTAGCCAGTGGAGAAAATAAATAAAAACAAAAAAGTGAGACACAAGACCAGCTCGGGATCGTGGGGCCGCGACTCCCCAACAGCTGGATGAACAGCCGTCCCTGCAAACACCAACAGCACCAAAATAAGAAAAAAACAAGCTGTGGCATGACATCAGATGTTGACCAGTCACAAGGTCAGCTCGGGCCGTGGATGCGCCGCTCCCCAAATAACTGGAAAATCAGTTATCCCCGTGCGGGGGTCCCAACGTTCCTCCCACTTTTTGAAAATGCTCACGTTAATGATCAAGGAAATGGTTATCTTTTTCGAAATAATGTCCATTGCATCGAATAGAGGTGTCCCAACGTTCCTCCCACTTTTTGAAAATGCTCACCTTAATTATCAAGGAAATGGCCATCTTTTTCTAAATACTGTCCATTGCATCGAATACAAGTGTCCAAAACTTTTTAAAAATGCTTACCTTAATTATCAAGGAAGTGGTCATCTTTTTCGAAATACTGTCCATTGCATCGAATACAGGTGTCCCAACGTTCCTCCTATTCTTTTAATGTTTTCTGGAATTCTTCTTCTGAAATGCTGTTGAAGCACCTCCGCGCAGCTGCAATAAGTTGCTGATCAGTCTCAAATTGTCGTCCCCGTAATGCCTTTTTACTTGCTGTAATAAGTTACTTATCAGTCTCAAATTGTCGTCCCCGTAATGCCTTTTTACTTGTTGTAATAAGTTACTGATCAGTCTCAAATTGTCGTCCCCGTAATGCCTTTTTACTTGCTGTAATAAGTTACTGATCAGTCTCAAACTGTCGTCCACGTAATGCCTTTTTACTTGCTGTAATAAGTTACTGATCAGTCTCAAATTGTCGTCCCCGTAATGCCTTTTTACTTGCTGTAATAAGTTACTGATCAGTCTCAAATTGTCGTCCCCGAAATGCCTTTTTACTTGCTGTAATAAGTTACTGATCAGTCTCAAATTGTCGTCCCCGTAATGCCTTTTTACTTGCTGTAATAAGTTACTGATCAGTCTCAAATTGTCGTCCCCGAAATGCCTTTTTACTTGCTGTAATAAGTTACTGATCAGTCTTAAATTGTCGTCCCCGTAATGCCTTTTTACTTGCTGTAATAAGTTACTGAACAGTCTCAAATTGTCGTCTCTGTAATGCCTTTTTACTTGCTGTAATAAGTTACTGATCTCAAATTGTAGTCCCCGTAATGTATTTTTTACGCTTTCCAACCGTAGGTAGAAGAAGCGTATATGTTCCAGCTTTGTCCGTCTGTCTGTCTGTCTGTCTGTCTGTCTGTCCGTCCGTCCTTCCGCGCGAGTACTCGAGTAAAAGTGGTTCAATTTTGATGAAATTTTAGTATGTGGTAGGGGACCACCTGGGGACGAATCCTATTGAAAATGGGTTAAATGGGGTCAAAGGTCAGGACATAGGAGCGGGATTTCTTCCATCGCCCTTATGCGTCATAACTTATCATGTTGTTCCACAAGTACACTTAACCGGTTCTGTTGAATATCATCGTAATGGGGTCAAAGGTCAGGGCATAGGAGCGAGATTTATTCTACAGCCATTATCCTGTTAACTTGAGTAATTAATTGAGTAATGATTTCTGGTATGTTGGAAAGCGTATCACAATCAATGCATTACATGATGTCACTATCTTGTTTTAGAATGGAGAACAACCAGATGTCACATGGCGACAAGTGTGCACTACATGCAGATTGCGGTATCAACTCTATTCATTTTCTCCAGATAAGAAAACGACAGAACTGGCCATGTGCTGCCTTGCATTGAGCCGCACATGAAAAGAAATGGGGAATCCAAGTTGAACAAAATTGTTTCAGGCCCAAATGCTGGGTTAAAATTCTGTGAATTGATGGTTTTGAAATGTGAACCATATCTTCGATATATTTAATTGATAGGTGTCTGTCTTTCCGTATAATAACATCTATTGTATTGATGTTTACCTGTGTAATACTCGTTGAAGGTCTTCCTCCAGGCACAATTAATACCGCCAACTCACGACCATCCATAAATTCTTTATGCCATCTGTAAATTGTTGATTTTCTTATACATTGATCTTTATAAGCTATAACGTAACCCTCTTTCGTGTGCGAGATTGGTGTTACGCTATGACAAAACTATGACTAAGGGAATGTTGAACTAAATGAGAATACGATGCAACAGCTCGCACGAAATAGCTTTAGTTAAGTTTTTACAGCTAGACGAAACATATACAGAAGTCAAACTTACGATAACCTTTTTTTGGTCCAGCAATATTTGATGAACTCCACAATATAGCACTACAAATTGTAAACTTCACATCTATCTTAACAGCGATCTAACATCTCCACACACATACATACTCTAAGCAACTGCTGTATCGTCCATTTTATCTATCGTTCTTATCACATTCATACGTCACTCTCTCTGACCTCAAAAGTGTTGCCAACCTCATTCATGTGAGAGAGAAGATATCACGTTTAGTTTGGAAAGTGCAAAAGAGAACATACTCAAATTTATATAGGAAAATGATCTAAAAATGAAAGTTAGTTTAGAATATACGTCACAAAGCCACTCGCATAAAACGGAAAATCTCTCCAACAGACTTCTTAAGCCGAAATAAAAATTTAATGGCGCATTTTCGTTCCTCTTTCAAATCCATTTTTTCGAAAAATCACAGCACGGAACACTTGTTAGGGGTTCACGAAGCAACGCTTATTAAACTGCGGACTACCGACGACGCACGCGTCATAAACATGTGTGGCCGGTTGCTATGGTTACTACAACGACTACCGTTCTTTCGAGACTCGTGCCAAGGTCGAACGCAATATTGCAAATTTTTTATAAAAAACATTCTCAGTTGTTTTGGGACAAGCTATGTATATTTTTACTCATTGAGAAATTGGACTGACTAATCAGTAGATAAGTCGGTGTGGCGTATATGGTAGAGGTGAGAGAAGGGGTTTATGCTATTATTATTTATATTGTTACGTGCTGGAATCTTTTGATAATTTTGTAAGCGTACTTCCGGAACTTTTGGACACGAGGAAATTCCAACATTTCTTATTGACGATCATATTTTTATAACAAGAAAAAATTAATCAGAAAAGCACCAATCTAGCTTTCACAAGGATTTCGCTTTGTCCATCAATCTGCTGACCCACCACTTTTTTCTTTTCTCGTTAACGTTTAATTTACTAACGAAACTAATCAGCGCCATAATGAATTAACGAGTTCGGAAAGTTTTCTGTAAAAAGCATTCTACTGAAATAATATTAACGAGGATAAAAAGTCGAACTCTGGATTCTCAGTATCGGCGAATTTCTATACCTTCGCTGTCATTAATTCTTAAGAACATGTTCCTTAATTCTAAATTTTTTTATTATTTCCTATTTCGCATTCTTACAGAAATGACACTAGAAAAAGACACAATACAGAGTTAGGTCTTCTACAAAAATAAATATTATAAAACTTAAAGGAAAACCGATAACAGAAGACGCAGGTTTGAAAGTCTCGATTGTCGAAGGCAGGTGGGAAAATGTGGAAACTAGCTGTAACACTCCCCATAAATAGCACTGAATGCTACCGTTGGTGGGAACACATTTTACGGTTCATTTCATTACCTCTCTTTCCTGAGAAATTCTAAAATTCAGGAAGAATAATCAGATTTCGTCGTGTACATCCCAAAAGGTAAAAGATGAATTTATTTTGTGAGAAAGTGTACTCGGCGATGGACAGTTATCAGTGCGAAAGCATTTGAAGATGAAATGACGACAGTAAAGAGCCTGTAATGTCTGCGTTGTCTTATAAGAAAGTGAAATGTTTTCTCAAAAGCAATGTGCGCTCTGCACGTCAGTCAACAAAATAAGGATTGGCATCTAAAGCGCTTCGCTTAGTCGATAATGAATAAAAACTGAAGATTTTTGGATTTTTGTGGCTCGTTATGATAGATTCTGATTGAAGAATTCGAAGTGAGTTTTTTATTCGTTACATAACGATCTAAATAAAATCGATGGGTGTGGGTTGGGGGTTGGGGGTTGTCTGTTCCTAATTTACGACTTCCGAAAAGGAAAAGGCAGAACTGGAGCGGAGTAGCTGGTGATCAGGGCTTGCCACAGCAGTTTTTTTTTTGACGTAGAACTACGTTTAACACCGCGGATAGTATGGGGCGACTTACGGCTGACCGCCTGTGACAAAAATAGGTCCCAATTGAAATCATTATAGCGTTAAAAATACGTTCCGTACACTAATCGTGTTAGCATATTCGTAAACAGAATGCAGTCCAATTCGTGTACAGCGCAAAATATCGTGCGCGCGAGGCTCCCCTCGTTCCATGCGCGGGAGAGATGACGCGATGTTTCTGGGTGTAACGCCGCGTTTGACTCAGTCTATCTCGGCGACTGTGTGCACAACACGACTGTGCATGGTATTGTTTTCAAGCCCTCGACAAGATCTATTCAAATATATGAAGATCATTTCGCAGTGGTTTGAACTGAACATTTAAAAAATTGTTTTCTTGAGAACCGGTGAACACTTTTGAATATATCGCGGTTTATGTGGACAACCGTGAGTGCAAAACGATTGTGCGTGGTATCGTTTTAAAGCTCTCGACGAGATCTATTCAAATATATAAAGAACCTATCGCAGTGGTTTAAACTAAAATTTAAAAAAGTTGTTTTCGTTTGAAAGGGGTAACATTTTCGTAAATGCCGCGGAATTCGCAGAATGAACGCAAGCAATGGTGGAGAAAATCAAAATGAGAAGCGAGAGCAAGTGATGAGGAATGTAAGAAGCCCAGAAAGACAGCAGCCCAACGAACTAGGAGTTTCGAGAACTCCTTGAAAGCAGTAGCCGCCAGACAACAAAAATCCAATACACCGATCGAACCCGAAACCGGCCCATCTCGAACTCTGCTTTGTGTTCCCAATGTATCCAGCATTATTTGTAAAAATTATGTAAGCTACTTTTCATATCATAGATCTGTGTTGGCTATAATAAATTAAGTAAACGCTTTGAAACTATACTCGACTACCTCATTTCAACTCTCCGACCTGTAAGTCCTAGTCCTACGTTCCCAATTGACGGCTCAATCAGAACTAAGCCTATATTTTTTGGGGGGGGGGGTCTTATTACCACGGCGTCCCTAATTTAAGGTCACTGTTTCCAGCGAAGAGAGAGAGCCAGTGCCGTAGGACGAACTCAACATCCATGCCTCACCGGAATTCGAACCCGGACCCATCTCGGAACTCGGAAGAATGGTCACAAGCCAGCGCTTGGAACACTGCGCCACCGCGGTAGATTCGTTTTAGACAGGTAAAATGGTACGACTATTCTATCTTTCATTTCAAGACAGAAAGAAAAAAGTTCCGTTTTGTGCAAGTTTCCGTCTTAATCAGGTTTTACTGTATAAGAAATATTTTCAAATGACATCATTCGGCTGTCCTAAGTTTATATGATAATAATGCTACAATCCACCTTTCAAGAATTAGTGGTTGGAATTTTTCCTGACGATCTTCAATGTCTATTTCTCAGTCTTTAAGTTTATTCTCTGATCTTTGAACATTCTCGACATCAATAACGTTCTTCCGAATGGGCCCAAGCTTGAGCCCTGGATGAAGCATAGGTTGTCCGCTTGTTAAACGGCCCTAGCTTTTTCCCGTCCCTGCTGTTCAAATTACGGAAGGGCGACTGCTTGTAGTCCTTTTAGTAGCTCACAGGGGTCGTTAATCCCCCTAAACCAAAAAAAAAATTAATATCGGCTGAAAGAAGTTTTTTGCAATGAGGTTGCGGCATCTGTGACAAAAATTTACCTAAATTATCTGCTTCCATTTTTACGAAGTTTTTCTATTAGGGGTGATGCTTATTGGGATTTGCGACATAATTTACAGTGGTATGTAACAGTATTGCATCACTTGCAAAAACTGTGAATTTTTAAGTTTAACTCTTTTTTAACTAACAAATTTTCATAGTTATTTGATCGTTAATATATCATTCGTTGCGAAATTTAATGGAAATTTCAAAAATGTCTTAGTTTTTCCTGTAGCTATTAGGTGTACTACTTAGTTCTCGGCCACAGACACGACACGTTGACAGCAAATTATAGCAAATCGAATACGCACCTAATCAGGGAAATAATCTCCGTCGTATTGGATACATTTGAGCAATCGGTAAGGGAGCTGCCGAATGCCACTGCGGGAAAAAGAGGGCTGTTTTTTTTTTTTTTTTTTTTTGAGGTTTAACGACCACCGTGAGCAACTCAATGGGCTATAAGCAGTCGCCCGTCCCTAATTTAGGGTCACTGGTTCCAGGGAAGGGAGAGAGCCAGTGCCGTAAGACAAACACAACATCCATGCCTCACGGGTTTCGAACCCGGACCCCGTTCGGACGAATGATCAGAGGCCATCGCTTAGACCACTGCGCCACTGGGGCGGCGAAAAAGAGGGCTGTTTCGAGTTGATAAAGTCATCAATACATGTGTGTACCTCCTCGACAGAAGTGAAGTGCAAATCACTCAGGTGATGTTGCAGGAAGCGATAGAGGTGATAATCCGACAGGGCGATGTCTGGAGAATACGCCGGGTGAGACAAAATCTACTATCCCAGGTCGGTGTGCGCGTTTTAAGTCGTTTTCGCGGTGTGAGGACGCGCGTTATCCTGAAGCAACAGGACCGACCTTCTGCCCTTGCCGGTGTATGGCATTTTGGCCTCCAATACGTCACTCACACGAATGAGTTGCTGACAATAACGCTCAGCATTGACCGTTTCACCATGTTTGAGCAACTCATAGTGTACAACACTGCGCTGATCCCACCATATGCACAGCAACAACTTCCTGATATTCGGTTTGGTGGTACTGGTGGTATTCGGTTTGGTGGTACTGGTGGTAGGCTGACCTGGATAAACCCACGATTTGCGCTGCTTAAGATTATCGTAGAGGATCCACTTCTCATCACAGGTCAAAATCTTGTGGAGGAAATCCTTCTTGAATCTGGAGAGCAAGGACACAGCAACATCGTAGCACCTAGACTTGTTCGCAGCTGTGAGTTGGTGGGGCACCCAACGACCCTCCTTGTGAATCCGTCCAAGCTTGTGCAGGAGCTTTGCAATGGCTTCCCGTGTTACTCCGAGTTCCAGGGCGAGCTCTGACTGTGTGCGACAGGGATCAGCGTCCAACAGTTGCTCCAGTTCTTCATCGTCAACTTTCTGTGGCTCTCCCGGACGTTCTGCATCACGATCGAAATTTCCCTGCTTAAACCGCTGGAACCATTTCTTACACGTACTGTAGGACACAGCAGCCTCACACAAAGCAGAACAGATCATTTGCTGGGTTTCCGAGGCACCTTTTTTCAGCTGAAATGCGAACAGAAGGCAGTGTCTCAAATGTTGCTTCTCGAACGACTTTGCTTTCACCGTCAATTTCCGTCCCTTCTGTCACTACAGCTGTGAACGGTTACGGTTGCCTGGAAAGCTGTTGGATGGCGCTGCAGTAAGCCATTATCGTACGCAGCTATTTGCATTTGCCTAAGTTCTGTTATCGCTTGCGGTTAGGGACCGAGAATTAAGTTGCACACCTAATACTTCTGCTCTTACGATAAGGCATAAAATATGAGGTTTGACAAACACTTTGAAATTCACGTTAGCTGCGTATGAGTTGTTACAGCCAATCATAGACATCCTTTCACCGGACTGGCTGCTTCTAATGCGACCCTAATCCTACTGCAGCATTCATAAGGGTTGTCACCGAGCTACTAGAGCATTGTACCTCGCTTCCGTGTCACTTTCCTATCGGACACTCTAGCCCAAATCTCCTAGCTTCTTATTTCTAAGGGTTGTTTAAAACCTGGGGTCAGACACTCCCTTCCTAAAATCCTCTACATATGATCTGATCTACTGGAGCATTGTAGTGGTCGCTTGTTGTTGTTATTAGGGTATAATTTGTGTACATTCTCAATAATAGTTAAAACTGCGAAATCGTTCACAGCGGAGAGAGTAAAAATAGGTCTGCGTGAAGATGGATATTCTTCAAGAAAATCACTGAAAGACTGGGCTGTAATCAATCTACAGTTATCAGGCTGCTGAAGAATGTAAAAGCACTGATGATAAAAAAAAGTCCCCGCAATGGAAGTTCTAAATCTACTACAACCAGGGAGCACAGAGTTCCCAGAAAGCTAAGCTTGGCAAACAAAAGGCTCAATTCAGCTGAATAGCTTCAAAGATGGTCTGAAGTGACTGATGTTACTGTTAGTACATCTGCTGTTAGGAGGAGGCTGCTTCACTATGACTTACGTGTGGCTGCAAAAGCACGCGTAAACCATTGTTAACTGCTAATCAAAGACAGCATAGACTTCAGTGGGTAAAACATGTCTCATGGACAACCAAGCAATGTTAAAATATTCTTTTCAGTGATGAATCAGAATTTGGCATTAATAGGAATCAGACTAGTGCTTATGTAAGGTGATTCAAGAATGAAGAATTCCATCCAAGTTGCTTAGTGGCTGCTGTTAAGCATCTGGTAAAGGTCATGACTGGGAGCTGCATGTGTGCATATGGCGTTGGGAACCTCCATAGTGTCGATGGTACTGTAAATGCCCAGAAATACATCTGGATACTAGAAACCAAGATGCTGCCATTATCTAGCAGACTTTACGACAGCAATTTTATTTTTCAAGATGACAATGCTCCCTGCCATCGAGCTAAAAGTAATGAAAAAGTGGTTTCAGGGGGAAAAAAAAATGCTCAGCATCTTGACTGGACACCACAGTCACCGGACTTAAGCCCGATCGAAAATTGTTTTTCAAAGCGTCGTATGAACTATCAAAAAAGAATCCAACGACCAAAATTCAACTAATTGAAAATGCAATTCAAATTTGGAATCGTATTGTTCAACCTAATCTTACGAAACCTTGTTCACAGTAAGCCAGAAAGATGCAAAGCTGTGATTAAAGCAAAAGGCTGGGCAACAAAATATTAGGTACATTTTATAATTTTGTTTTCATTATATTTCTGTATTTAAATGTTATTTCATTCCTTACGAATTACAAAAACGATTTAATGCTGTAAACCTAAGTATTGGATAAATGATCCTTTTCATATTAATTTCGACTTGGTCATGATTTTTGTAATGTATCTTAAGAACAAAAGTAGCTACACGAAAAACTAAGACATTTTTGAAATATTCGTTAAATTTTTCATCTAATGGCATACAAATGACGAAATAATTATGAGAAGTAGTTAGTTAAAAAAGAATCAAACTTAAAAATTCACGGTTTTTGCAGGTGATGCAATACTTTTGCACACCACTGTGTATTTCTCAAAGTGCGACCGTAAAAAAGTGTTTTTTGTTTTGTTGTTTCTGGTAGATTTCTTTGTAAATATACCATTTCAGCAAATCTTATGCTACCTCAATTATTAGTTTCTGTTGTTAAAGGTGGATATTTCTATTTGAAAATTCGTCTCTGCTTCTAAACGGCCTATTTAAAAAGTCACAGTGGCGTTGTCTCATTATAGATATCCGGGGCTAAGCCCAGCATAAAAATGAGGGAAAAAATGTTTTTTCTTTAAATTGGAAAAATTCCGAAATAAAATCCGGATTTAGTAACTGGTTCCCAGATTTTCTGAATGCAGATGTGAGGCACTGCAATAGTTGGGTAAGTGGGTAACACATTATAGCCTTCCATATCTGCTTGAGAGCGCAATGAATACCTCGTGTTGGTAGAGGCCACACCCGGCAACTTGTCACCTTGGCTACGCCTCGACGAACCTTCGGAGAACAGTAATGAATGAGCAGACGTGCGCTGAACTGCGCATGCGTAAGACTGTCTTTCGGGGCTGGTCGCCTTTCTGTTTAACAGCAGCAATTTTTCTTCCGCGTTGTTGGCCAGTGAGCGGCTGATTTTTGTTTGTGGATTCAAGCAAGCTGTAAGGTTCATTCGTATAAGCAAAATGAACAGAGGTACATTTTATTGGAACACCCTCTTAGTTTATTAAGGGACGAAGAAAAAACAAAACCCTTTAAAGATTTGGACCAACATAGACAAGACAGTTTCTTGGTGCAAACAACATAAAAATCAATCTAGAGCTTCTAATGTGGAGTTATAGCAAAATATCCTGGTTAACTGGAAGTGAAAGCAGACATACTTTGTTTGGTTTTTACTGTTTGCTGTCTCGTTTCTACTGTTTACTACTGTTCTGTTTCTACTGTTTTTATGTTATACAGCACTGCATATATACTATATTGACAAAAGTCACCGGACACCCCTTCAAAAGCAAATGAACGTATCCGCTGCGTTGTTAAGATGCGCGGTACAGCTGCAAACGGTATAAAAACAAGCCTGCAGCTGACCGCGATTATATCACACTCTGAGGTTGAGTGACAATGTCACGGCGGGAGAGAACTGACTTTGAGAAAGAAAAGATTGTTGGGTGTTATATTAGTGGGTTGTCCATAAGAAAAACCGAGAGGCGTTTAAACATACCTAAGTCAACTATTTTGGATGTACTGAATAAGTGGAAGACACATGGCGTGCCTGAAGCAGCAAAACGTACCGACAGACCAAAGAAAATCAGTGATAGAAGACGTCGAAGCCTCCGGAGAGTCGTTACAGCTAATCGACGGAGTACTGCACAAGACTTCAGTGTATAGGTGAGTAACAATGCTGAAACCTCGGTATGTACACGTACCATTCGCAGAGAACTTCATTCCATGAGTTGCCGTGGTCGTACGGCTGCTCATAAGCCTTTCCTTTCCACTCGGAATGCTACTCGACGTTTAGCATGGTGTAAAGAACATTTATCGTGGACCGTTGATCAATGGAAGCGGGTCCTATGGAGTGATGAATCCAGATATACGATCCATTAGTCTGATGGCCGTGTGTGGATATGGCGGTAGCCGGGGGAACGCTATTCACCATAGTGTACTGTTCCTACGGTCAAGTTTGGAGCTGGCAGTGTACTCCTGTGTGGGTGTTTTTCGCGGTATGTTCCCTGTCCATTAGTAATCTTGGACAAACCTGTTAACCAGCCACGTCTACCTTCATATTCTGGACAATTATGCCATACCAACTATGTGGCAATATATAACCGAGCCTTGTTGGTACCAACAGGATAATGCACCGAGCCATAAAGCAAGGACTGTTGCTGCGTGGTTTGACGATAATTCCGTATCGTGTGTGGACTGGCCAGCACAGAGCCCTGATATTAATCCCATAAAGCACCTATGGGATGAATTAGAGCGCCCCATATGGAGTTTGGTACCAAAGCCTACTACTAAGCAACAGTTAGAGGCAGCATTATGTACTGAATGGAAGCGCATACCTATCGCTGTGTTCTAAAATCTTGTCGAAAGCATGTCTCGAAGGGTCAGTGCATGCATTAAGGCCAAAGGTGGACTGACACCGTACTTTGTCAATATATTGTATATAAATAAATTATCTACTTCATTCTATGTGGTTAAGTATGATTTTAGCAGGTGGCGTTTGGAAACCTCACAATCCACTGAAATTATATTTCACTATGCCAGAGCCGTTTTATCGCATGGGTGTACTCGGCGTTCGCCAAGAGCCTCAGGCTCCTCCCCCGTTAAACACTGTTTTGACTGAGTCGCTGAAGATTACGCCATTTTTCCACTCCGACTCACACTGCAAGAAGCTGTTCTCTATTTCCCTTTTAAGATTTGCGGAATCTAAAAGAGGGGAAAAGGAAGGAAATACGGAATGGAAATAATAATGATAATAATAATAATAATGGCAGTAATAATAATAATAACGGCAATAATAATAATAAAAATGGCAATGCTAATAATGAAACTCTTGTAGTTTAAAGCAAACAACGTGCTTTTTTTTGTAGGCCTACTGCGTTTCTCATTCCCGTAAAAAAAAGATGCAACACAAACAAGCTTATTGCCCAATGAGCAGTCGCGGAAAATGAACAAACCCTCATGGGTTCAGCTGGAGTTCCAGTTGATTGTGTGACGGCGTCCCCAGGGCACTAGCTGACCATGTAAGTATTTTTTTGCTGTTGGTTTTGTTTTTACTATACCTAGCACTCTTTGAAGAACCTGGCTCTTGCACCATTAACCTTAATAAAAGAAACAAACAAACGAACAAAATGGGGAAAAACGGCAAGTTTAAAGCCATTCTTGAACCTTACATTCTTCTTCTTCCTCCAAACCTCGCTGCTTTAGTCTAGTCTGGGTCACTAAATCAATCATACCAACGATGTACCACATACTTGAAGACATTCAGATGCTTTTGTTAAGAACAGTTTTTTTCAACATATTTTTAGAAATTCATTCATTTTTTCATCTATTTGATTTATTTACAATAAATACTTATATTGATTATTTCATTGTGGATCTGCTGAAAATCAGAAAAATGCACCAATACCTTGAATTTTTCTTGACTTTGATATAAACTACGTGCTTTTAATTGACCTCCAGTGTTTCAAGGTCCGGGATTAATGTCGCATAATTATTTTCTCTTTTCCCAACTTACACACCAAAATGCAACACCAAGAAGGACACGCGATAGCAAAGCCAGATTTACTGGACACACAACAACAGATACAAATATGAAACGATTGAGCTTACAGGCCGGTGCGATTTGAGGAACACGCAGACATCATTAGTTCGTGTGGCCCCGATGGCTGGCAATAACGGCCGCTACACGCTGCGGCATCGAACGAAAGAGGCTTTGGATGTGGGCTTGGGGTATGTCGGTCCTTGCTGCCACACATTGATACAGTTCATCAGGCGTAGCCGCGGGTGGTGCTTGCCGGGACACTCGGTTGCCGATCAGTGACCAGACGTGTTCGATGGGCGACATATCGGGAGAACAGGCGGGCCACGGAAGCAGTGACACCTGGTGGGCCGTGAAGAATTGTTGCACGATGCATGCCACGTTTGGGCGCGCATTGTCCTGTTGAAACGTAGCCGCTGGCCGGTCCTGCAGGTAAGGGATACAGGCTTCAAAACGTCGGAGATGTAGCGGTGGCTGTTGAGTGTACCAGCGATGCGTACCAGAGGGGTGCGGGTGTCATATCAAATTGCGCCCCAAACCATAACGCCAGGCGAAGGACCGGCATGGCGATGCATAATGCAGGCGTCATACAATCTTTCGCCACGGTGCCGCAACACGCGGATCCAACCATCGTGATGTTGCAGGCAGAAGCGGGATTCGTCGGAAACGACAATGCCGTGCTATTCCGTAGTCCAAGTGCGGCGTTTAACGACCCACTGCCGCCGCACTCGCCGGTGGTGTAACGTCAATGGTAATCGGAGCAATGGGCGCCGTGCAACAAGTCCCCTCTCCTTCAGACGACGTCGAACGGTACGTGCTGACACAGGTTGTTGCGCAACACACCCTAATTCCTGCGCTAACGTTCGTGATGTGGCGGTGCGAGCCGTCAATGCCCGCCGCACAACATGCCGGTCCTCTCGTTCTGTCGTGTGCCGCGACTGAGGCAATCGCTCACGTCGGTCCGGCCGTCCCTCCTGCACCCACCGAATCCATACTCGCCTCACTGTGACTGGATGTCGTCCCACACGGGCGCCGATGTCTCGGTACGATAAACCGATGTCACGATAAGCCACTGTTCGTCCTCTGACGAACTCCGAAACGTGCTGGAATGACTGCCGTATTCTGCGACGAGGCATCAGGAAGCTTCCCCCGCACAGGTCCAGCAGCACAACACACTTCTACTATTTACACATCGCCTTCTGTGCACCCTTCTTATAGTGCTTTTCGGTGGCGTGCCGGGCGCACATGATTTGCATATGCCCTGCAATGCTAATCGTTTGCATGCCCTCTCGCGAGCGACGCATGCTGCGAATTTCAGGCCAATCGGATACTTCCTTCTTGGTGTTGTATTTTGGGTGGCCAGCAGTGTATTTATATGACGGACTTTTTAAGTAAACGTAAATAGTGTATATCAATTGCATATGGAAATTTGTTGCTAAAATACACTGCAAGAAATTTTTATTGTATTTTCTTTAGATGAAAATGAAAAGATATACCTGGCAATATTTTTAGGTTTTAGACGCTGAAATGGAATTATAGGCGCGCGCGTGTTTGTGTGTGTGGGAGGGGGTATTGGGGCTTGTGCCATGACGCTCCGGGGGGCTCAGAGTTTTATTTTTTTTAATTTAAGGTTTGACGACCACCGTGAGCAATTCAATGGGCTATAAGCAGTCGTCCGTCCCTAAGTTAGGGTCACTGGTTCCAGGGAAGGGAGAGGAGCCAGCGCCGTGAGACAAATACAACATCCATGCCTCACCGGGATTCGAACCTAGACGTTGGGTGAATGGTCATAGCGTTGGCTTATGACCATTCACCCAACGCGGGTGAATGGTCATAAGCCAACGCTTAGGCCACTGCGCCACCGGGGCGGCGGCTCAGAGTTTCTTAAAGCGTCCCTGCACAGTGCGGAAGATGGTTGAGAGCAATTCTAAAAATATTAAGCCCCGGATAAATTTTAGGTCACCTTACGCCACTGCCTTTTGAGGCTGACTGTTTTCTCTTCCACGAACAGACTGTTTGTCATAATAGAGGCTTCGTTATGAGATTTCACATGCCAATAAATGTTCCAGGGTTGCACACATTTTCCTGATTTAAAATGCCTGCCCGTTTCACCCAAGAATTTGGTGTCATCTTTCTTGTTTAACGTTGTAAACGAGATATCGCGCAAACTGAGAATATTTTATTCCAGTGCTTCTGTACATTGGTGACGTTTACAGTGCTTACTAAAGTAGCCTACTTTGAAAGCGACTTTCATGCACAAGAAACACGTAAAGCGTATTAAATCCGTTTATTTTTGTGGTGTAATAAGTACAAAGATTCACCAAGATTTCGCACTCTACTTGGGAGGCTTTATCAAGGCAATGGTAGACATAAAAATTCGTTTTTATGTCTACCATTGTAAATATCATATTTCATGGTAATATTTTGTTAACATTATAATATTTTGTTAGAGGTAGATATTTTTATTTGAAAATTCGCCTCTGCTTCTAAAAGACCTATAGAAAGGAGAATGAGCACTGAATGGTGAACGTTTTTTTTTTATATCTATCTATGCTTTCGAATATCCACTGTTTAATATCTGCCATTGCAAAGCAATGGTGGTTGTCAAACCTTATACATTTTATGTCATAAAAGTTTATGCTTTTAGAATTTTTATGGCTACCAGGGCCTTGAGAAAGCCTCCCAGTGGAGCGCGAAAGCTTGGCGAATCGTTGTGCTTACTACACCACAAAAATAAACGGATGTAATACGCTCTATGCGTTTCTTGTGCATTCACAGTCTGGTGTATTTGAAATAACGTCAGCTACTTTCATTTTTCTGGTCTGAAAGTAAAATGACTAAGTTTTCTTGCAAATTCAGAATCCATATTATTTTAACAGACATGTGCTGTGAATTTATACAAAACTTCCGTAAGGAAAGTAGTGAAAATTTCAGGTGCTTTTAGCTTTAGATACTTTTCTGTTTTAGATGCAATTCACCTACTCATGACCACCCGAAATATTAAATTGAACAACTGGTAAAACTAGTCATTTGTTAAGAGTAAATAATTCAGTAGACGTTAGCATGTCATTGTTTGGCGTTTTATTTCTTGGAAACACTTGCATGATTGTTAAGCAGCTCCTACTAAGTGTAAGCGATGCAAAAAAGATCCAAAATACGTCAAAAGATAGGAAATGCGATGTTTGAGACGAATATATCTTGTGGCACGCAATTTATAAAATCCATTAATACCTCTGTTCGCAAAGGATAGAGATATATATAAAAAAAATCAACGTTTAGCATTCAGTGCTCATTCTTCTTTCTATTCATCTAAGATTTTAATAACGTAAATGTCGTGTGCCCAGTTTTTATGCCAGTTTACCACAGTTCACAATTTCCTTTCGTGTTTCAATTAAGGTAATTACCTGCAAGATCACTGCGTGATAAATTTCCCACTTTCTGAATGACAAATTTTCTTGTATTCAACCGAAAAGGCTTCAATGACATTTAATTTTGATTTTTGCTGCGAAAAGTTTGCTTTAGGTGCTTTTGTCTGACATTTCCGTAGAAAAATGATCTGAATTAACGAAACGCATGACGCCAACAAAGACAGGCTTTGGTGGTAACAACGTATGATTTTACTTGTTGGCATCTTGTTTGATGACAAACCCTGCACTTCTTGGAGACAAAGGCTTCGAAAGCTTTTGTCTCCAATTAGTAAAGATGAATACACTATAATACTGCACTTGCTATAGAAATTTGTAGTGACATTTGAAGTTCACAAGGACAGTGACTGTTTTTAATTTACTTCTTTGTTGGCATCAAGCATTAATCGCTTCCCCAAACTATTTATTTTTCAGCTGAAAAAAATTATTTTCTCTCTCACCGACGTAGCGATAATTCTGAATGAAAATGTTCAGCATATGTTAGAGACTACAGAAATTCTAATCTTAAATCGCCTCGGTGCTGAATGGTCAGGGGTGCAGGATTCCGGCTAATGTTTTTTTTTCTTTTTTTTTTTGATTGGAGGTTTTTTTTTTCCTAAATGATTTATTGGACCTGGGGGAACAGAGACATGACAGAACAGGATACAGATGTTTCATAGCAACTAGTACAAATCATACATGGTTTACAGCATGCCAAATGATCAATTTCAACAGATATAGCCAGTGTTGATCATGTAACACATTGTGAACAAGTATACATCAAACATGGATTTTGCGGTATGCCAAATGACCAATGTACACAGATAACCAATGTTGGACAAGCTACACACTGAGACCTAGTGCCATAAGACAAACACAACATCCATGCCTCATCGGGATTCCAACCTGTACCCATCTCGGACGAGTGATCAGAAATCAGAAGATCTTAATTGCAGGTAAAAAACAATACAACAAGTAAAACCACCGGGAAAAACATACCTCCGGCGTCACAATAAACAATAATATAACAATAAAACATTAAAACCAATACCTGTGGGCACTATTGACATACCAGCACTATGAAGAATTAAATAAACAGAGAAAGAATTAAAAACTGCAAATATATACAAAGAAAAGTTAAATAAAATTAATGATAAGTCAAACAATCTGCTCTTGTAACAAATGCTGTCAATACAGTTCCAAGGGACCTCATGAAAACACAAGACATGAGTACAATATCAACAAATTCCAACCACATAGAACCATACCACCAAATAATAATCAATATAAAACCACTACAACATGCAAACAGATTCAGCAATTGAAAATGAAACTTTCATGGAAATATTGTAGGTACATCAGGAAACGAAAAATGAACAAAAGATATATAGACAGAATAAAACTGGTTTAACTGTTAGTCAGGGAATCAAACAATCTGCGCAGGTATTAAAAAAACTGCGGAAGGGGAGGATATCAACAAAGATAAAGAAAGCAAGTACATTAGGTAACAAGATAATATCCTTAATGCATAAAGGAAACACTTGAGAATACACACTAAACAGGTAAAAGGCACTGTGACGTGCCTGCTCAGCAGGACGCACACGACACAAAGGCAGATAGCAGTCAGAACGAACGTCCGCGTAGCTGAATTGGTAGAGTGACTTATTGCGGAATGAGGAAACCCGGGTTCGAACCTCGGCGTGGACAAAAATGACGGGGAAATTTACTTCGTTATAATGGCGCCTGAAATTTCCGGATGACCCGGCCGTTCAAAATCTCGCAATGGTGTGATGTTCTTTCCACACCGCGAGATAGGAAAAATAAGAGAATCCCTTCTCCAGCACTTCGAAAAATAAAAATGTGTGATGTTGCATTCCACACACCAGATTGACTGGGAGTTCTCAAGTGCACGTTCTACAGTGGATAGCTGCCTGCAACGATTCATGGTCACGGCTGACCCGTGGACCATGTCCCCGGCCCTCTTTCGGGGTGGGGTAGATGTGACGTGCCTGCCCAGCAGGACGCACATGATATAAAGGCAGATAGCAGTCAGAACGAACGTCCGCGTAGCTCAATCAGTAGAGCGTCTTATTTCGGAATGAGGAGCCCGGGTTCGAGCCCCGGCGTAGACAAAAATGACGACGAAATTTACTTCGTTATAACACTCACAAATGAATAATAATGATTCATCGGCCTGACCGGCCAACCAAAGAAAAAAATCCGTCAAACAGGTGCTGCAAGCAAATATTACTTGATAACAAAACCGCATTAAACATACAGCACAAAGAAAGAAGTATCAAGACTTATGAAGGAAGAGGCAAAAAGAAAAACAAGTAAAAAAATATACAGCACGCGCAATAATAACAACAACCATAAACATTTTAAGATAGATTACCTCTATGCCTACCCATCATTAATTCAAGAAGCATTGCAAGTAATAATAGTGCAGAGATGCCAATGATAGAAGAACAAAGTACGCGTTACACACAAAAAAAAAAAAAAAAAAACCCGCGCCACATAGTAACGTAACATTAAAAAATTATTGACAATCGTGGGGTAACTACTGCAAAAAGCGAAGCAACAATTGAAAAACGCAATAACCGACACTACACACGTGACCTAACACAACTGTAACTGGGAAGTAAGCTGTAAAAAACCTTGAAGAGAAATAAATTGTAGAGGTGAGTGCAAGGGAAAAAATAAAAGCAAATACATAAAGGCAAGACAACATCATTAATACACAACTAAACACTTGATCCAAAGTAATCGAGGTAGTTGCCATCAATGCACGATCTTAATAACAAGAGTCACTCATAATACAAATCTAAATTCGTTGGCTAAATTTAAAGATTTTATTGTATATACAAATATAAGAACGAGTTCCTGAACATTTTGGTAAACTAAAGACTCATAAACCCGGACACCCATTACGCCCGCTAGTATCTGGATTTGCAGCACCAACCAGACCTATAGAGAAGGCACTAACTAATTTCCTTCAACCACTAGTTACTAATTCCCTCTACTCTGTTAAAGGCACAGTACAAGCTATTAACAAGATCAAATCCTTTAATGCAAATAACTCAACCTTTATTATGGCTTCTCTCGATGTCATTTCTTTGTTCCCTTATGTTCCGATCAAAACTGTACATGACATCATTCAGACAAAACTACTTGAACTAAAATTCGAACCAGAAACGATCCAATCCATGATTACAACCTTAAAACTAGTACAAAACAGATCATAATTTCAATTCGACAACATTATTTATCGCCTAACTGAGGCCGCCTCAATGAGATCACCACTATATCCAATTCTAACGGAAATTCTACTACAGCACATAGAAAATAAAGTGCTACGAGAATATCAAAAACCTCCGTGCTTTTACATAAGATATGTCAATGATGTATGTACTTCTCTTCTGGAATCACGAACCAGCTGACCTACGAACTTTTGCTGAACACTTATCATCCTAAATCCCGACCATAAAATTCTCCATTGAACTGGAAAGTGAAGGTAAATTGCCATTCCTGGATTTTATGCTTGAACGAGATGCTGTAACTTGCACCTTGCAACACTTTGTATATAAGAAACTCACTTCTGTACCTACATTGATCCCGGCTTCTTCAGCACATCCAAAAAGCTATAAACTCTCCTCAATCACTTTCCTTCTACGCAGAGCCATCACGCATTCATCTAGTTTCAGCAGACGTAAATGTGAAATTAACAAAATATTCAACATCACCCTCAACCATGGCTTTCCAACCTTTATCATAAAAAAAGCTCTTAAGAAGCTCCACCAAGAAAACTCAACTACTCACCAGAGGGACCAACAACTTCGTAGATATATAGGTGCCATGGATTATTATTTAACCATAACACCTGTTCTCAAAGCCATTTTCAGAAACTTTCACCTGGAATTCGGAATATATACTACAAATATTTTCCAGTTAATTAAAAAAGATCGAGACCAGGCAACAAAGCTAAACAAATTTGGCGTTTATAGCATCCTCTTAAAAAGTATTGATGCTGACACTCCCGATAGTAAATATATAGGATCTACAAAACGTACACTACCAACAAGACTGAATGAAAATAAATACGCCGTAAAGAATGGACTTAAAAATTCTGCATTGTCTCGACTCGTGTGCGATGGCCTGCACTATCCAATTTGGAATGATGCTTCCATCATCGTAACACCTAGTGCTGTCTCTTCATTGCTGTTCACTGAGAGCCTTGTAATTGCTACTGAGAGACATTTATCCTGTAATGACAATGTTCCAGTATCTGTACCTACAATCTGGAAACTATTTACAGTTCCGAATACGAGGCAAATTGAGGACGAAATCACTTAATCTCTATTTCTGCTATAGTGCTCCTTGTTGTATCTCCAGATGAGAACAACACAATTAATTTAGTTACCTACTAACCTTCCTTTATTTTTACAACGCAGTATTTTATGTATACCTGCATTCCATTTTCTTTATTTTCTTTATTTCATGATACATGCCACGATGTTTGACAATTTGATGCCACATGACATTATGTCATATTAATATCTGATATCTATGTTATGTCACGTAGCACTCTATTTAAACTTATTCCTTCTTCTGTATCTGATGATGTGTTCTAGGGAAACCCGAAAGTTCTTATATTTGTATATACAATAAAATCTTTAAATTCAGCCAACGAATTTAAATTTGTATTGTGAGTGACTCTTGTTATTAAGATCGTGCATTGAAGGCAACTACCTCGATTACTTTGGACTATTTCTGCACGAATTTGAATTCTACTAAAAAACACTTGATTATACACAATAGACAGGTAAAACTCACAGATACTAAGTAAATTGAAATAATTGAATCAGCGGACTGTTTGTCCAACCAATGAAAAAAAAAACTCCTAATAGGTACTGCCAGCAGATTGCCCTTTATAAGAAACTTATATAAAACAGAAAGCCTTATAAGAAACGTACATAAAACAGATAAAGAGAGAGAGAGAGAGAGAGAGAGAGTTTTATTGATACTTTGATGCGCTGTCACTGAGCACTTACGATTAGCTTTAGGAGACAAATTCCTTTGTTGTTTTGATTTCGAAAAAAATGCGCGAAAATGCTAATTTTAGTTTCAGTTGGCAGTTGCCTTATTAAAATTAAATTTCGTTCCTTTTTCTTTTTCTGAGTTTGCTTTTATCAACAGATAATCGTTTGTTAAAGCAACATAATTCTTTTTATTACAAAAATTGGGAAATTGAACAGTTAGTGTGAAAATGGCACCTGATTGCGTTAAGACGCTCCTGCGAGTCTCTCACGGTAGTCGTTAAACCCCCAAACAAACGAACAAGTACCAAACGCTTGAGATCTCGTCTGTTCCGGTCTCTCATTTTACGTATCCTTCCGATTACGCTGTTATGGCTCCTAGGCTTCACAACATCATCACTTACAAGCAGAAATGTTTTGAATTGTCTTGTTGCAAAGATTGTATCCTATGATCGTGGCACGTTGAAAGTCTCTGAACTCTGTCGTTAGGCCCATTCTACTGTTCATGCTTGTCTAAATTTGCTACGCCATTAGTGTTTTTTTAACTGTATGGGTTACGGCTGTGACATATATGGGCAAATGCAGAACTCGAAATGGATGTCAGGGTACTTCTGATTATATAGTGTACCTCACAATTTACATATGTTTCTGTTTATACTATATGCAGTTTCATTACTCGGATTAATTTTCAGTGCCGTAGGATGACCTAAAATTTATTTGGGGCTAAATTTTTTTACAATTGCTCTCAAGCTTCTTCCGAACTGTGAAATATAATTTCAGTCGATTGTAAGGTTTCCAAACGCCACTTGCTGAAATCATACTTAACCACATAGAATAAAGTAGAAATTTTGTTTATATATATATATCATCATCATCATCATTGTCAACCATTATCAATCCACTGCTGGACGAAGGTCTCCCCAAGTTTCCTCCACAACGGTCTGTCTTGTGCCAGTCTCCTCCATGTCACCCCGGCATACTTTCGAATTTCATCCACCCATCTTCCACGTGGTCTTCTTCTGGGTCTTTTCCTGTCCCTTGGAATCCAATCTAAAATTTCGGCTGTCCATCGATGGTCTGTTCTTCTGGCAGTATGTCCAGTCCATTGCCATTTCAGGGATTTAACTCTGATCATGATGTCTTCCACTCTTGTCATTTTTCGGATCCACGTGTTCCTCTTCTTATCTCTCCTGGTTACACCAAGCATGCACCTCTCCATGCTACTTTGAGTTGTCTGCAGCCTTTGTATGTCTCTTTTAGTTAAGGTCCACGTCTCTGCACCATACGTAAGCACTGGAAGGATGCATTGATCAAACACTTTTCTTTTAAGACATAATGGCATATTGCTCTTGAAAATTATGCTGTTTCTTCCAAAAGCTCTCCAGGCAAGTTTTGTACGCCGATTAATTTCTTCATCAATGTGACCCTCACTTGATATCTGCTGTCCAAGATAAACGTACGTGTCTGTTATCTCCAGCTCTACTCCATCAATCGATAAATCTTCATTTCTTATAAAAGCATTGTACATCACTTTTGTCTTCTGAAAGTTCATTTTTAATCCCACTTCTTTACTCTTGTCAGCAAGTTCCTGGATCATACTCTGTAGCTCTGATGGGGTAGTTGCAAAAATGACTATGTCATCAGCAAAACGAAGGTGGGTTAGATAATCTCCATTAATCTTTATGCCTTTGTTTTCCCAGTTCAGCGACTGAAAGACACCCTCCAATGTGGCATTAAAGAGCTTCGGAGATATGGTGTCACCTTGTCTCACTCCTTTTCCAATTTTTATGTGTGTTGTATTTTCAAATAGCAGAATCTTTGCACTTGCATTTTCATAGATGTTATTAATAATATTAATGTATGCATCTTCAATACCGCAGGATTTCAGAGCCATTGCAACTGCTGATGGTTTCACCGAATCAAAGGCTTTTTCATAATCGATAAAAGCCATGCACAATGGAAGTTCATATTCCCTCGCTCTTTCAATTAGTTCTCTCAGTACGTGGATATGATCTATTGTGCTGTAGCCACTCCTGAATCCAGCTTGTTCTCTCGGTTGAGCCATGTCCAGTGTTACCTTCAAGCGGTGTGAAAGAACTTTAGTGAAGATTTTATAAACCACTGATAGGAGGCTGATAGATCTGTAGTTCCCGAGATCCTCAATGTCACCTTTTTTATGTAGCAAGATCATTGTAGCGTTGTTCCAATCCTCAGGAATTTTCCCTTCATTAAGGCATCGAGTGAAAATTTGGGCGAGTACTGTTTCGATTTCTCCACTTGCTTCTTGTATGATGTCTACAGTAATTCCATCTTCTCCTGGAGCTTTTCCCCGCTTCATGTTCTTGATTGCATGTGCAACTTCTGCTGGAAGGACTGGAAGAACTCTGGTACCTTTCATGATGCCTGGAGTACATGTATCATCCCTTTCATATAATTTGGAGTAGAAATCTTTCACTCTTGTCAATATTTTGCCTCTATTTCTTGTTACAGAACCATCTTCTTTTCTCAGTGCCATAATCTGTTTTTTTCCCTTACTGAGATGTGCCTTTGCTATCTTTAGGCTTTGGTTGTTTTCAATTGCTTTCCTTACTAGTTCACAGTTGAATTTCCTTACGTCTTCAGTGATACTTTTTCGTACTGTCTTGCATAGCTCTATATATTCCACTTTGGAAGTCACATCTTCTTTAGTTGTCCTCATCTCTCTTCTTTTTTGCATCAACATTTTGGTTTTTCCTGATAATTTGTTCACATGCAATTTGTTCTTAGACCCAGCTAATTTTGTTGCTGTTTCCATAAGAGCTTTGGTTACTTTTCTGTTAACTTCAGAAATATCCACTTCTTCCGATGTTAGGCCTTCTAAAGCAGAGAATCTGTTCTTCAGTTCCAATTTGAAGGTATTATGGTGTTTTTTAAGGTTGGTTATGTCAATACATTTTGTTTGTTCAGCCACGTTCAAGTTTAGTGTTGAGGTGCATCTTACATCTCACCAATCTATGGTCACTGCCTGTGTTGAACTTGTTTAGCACACTGCAGTCTTCTATGACGAATTTTTTGTTACACATAATAAAATCAGTTTCACTTGTCGTCCCATTTGGATGTCTCCATGTCCATTTCCTGTGTGGCTTTTTCTTGAAAAAGGAGTTCAAGATGAAAAACCCTTCTGCCTCTGCAAACTCTACGAGAGTATTTCCACGCTGGTTTCTGTTGCCGTGACCGAATTTACCTACTGAAGTTTCATTCTGTTGCCGTCGCCCTATTTTTGCATTGAAATCTCCCATAATTATCTTCAAGTGCTGCTTACCTTTATTATTTAGATGACGAATTTCCTCATAAAATTCTTCAATTTCTTCTTCAGCATGACTTGTGGTGGGTGCATAAGTTTGAATAATCTGAGCCTGGTATCTTCTCGAGAGTTGGATAACGAGTCGTGCAGCTCTGTCAGAGGAACTTTCAACTTCTACAACTTTATCCTTCAGTTTCTTGTTTATTATAAATCCAACACCACTAGTTCTGCCAGTATCTGTCCCACGATAGTAGAAGAGATGTCCACTTTTCAGTTCAATGAGATCTTCTCCTTTTCTCCTTACCTCACTTAGCCCGACGATGTCCCACTTGATCCTTTGTAGTTCCTCTTCCAATTCAAGAAGCCTTGAATCAGAAGATAGGGAGCGTCCGTTATATGTAGCCAAGGTCAGCATCAGATGGCAGCCTAGTCCGGTCCTCCGGGGATTCTTAGCACCCTCTGCCTTCATGTCGCACTGGCCGCTGCCTTGGCCAGGTACATTCCAGCTGCCGGAGACTGAGGGCCAAGATTTAAGTTGTGGAGTCATTTTGGAGGGGTTTGGCCATAACTCATCACGCTGGCCAAGCGGGTTGGTGAGTGTGGGATAGCATTTCCTCTAATCCCGATGGTATAGTTATACCGCTATTGGCGGTCGTCAGAGCCCCTTTAGTGGGAACAGGATGCACCACGAGAAGGCGGGGTTGACATTTGTCAAGGAGAGGCTGTGATGTTACGCATCACCTGACCTTACATCCCTATATATATATATATATATATATATATATATATATATATATATCGATGAGTCATTACAAAATGACCATCCCCAGCCTAGAGAAATTAGCGCTCCTGGAGACCGAATGGTGGCACAGGTGAAGTTGACAGAGCTGTAAATATACAACCCGAGGATCAGCTTTCGGTTAGTAGAGTGTTCGGAGTCAGAATGCGAAAAGCTGCCGATTTATCGGAGTTTGATAAAGGATAAATTGTGATGTCACGGCGCCTCGGAACTACGATCTCGAAAACGGCACTGCTTGTGGGTTGTTCACGTGCCGCTGTAGTGAGTACGTATCAAAAGTGGTGCGCAGATGTCCAAACGACGAACCGTCGTCCAGCCGTGTGTCGTCCGCAGCTTATTGACGGCAGAGGGTGAGTGGAGACTGTCGCGCATTGTTCACAGTGACCGCAGGGCCATAGTGCGACAAATCACCCGCAGCTACAACAGTGATGATCAGGGCAATATGAAGACCCTGCCGGGTTCCCATGCTCGCTGCACGTCATCGCCAACAACGCATGAAATGGGCCCAAGATCATCGAGATTGGACCGTGGATTATTGGAAGAAAGTGGCCATGTCAGACGAATCAAGATTCCTGGTGTATCATGTAGACGGCCGAGCGAGGATACGCCGATTACCAACGGAGGCTATGGTACCTGAATGCACTGTTGCGCGGAAATAGGCCGGCGGCTGCGGTGTTATGCTGTGGGCGATGTTTTCGTGGGACAGTTCAAGCCCCATTATCCAAAGTGCACAATCGCTAACAGCTGTCAGGTATCTGAACGTCGTTGCGGACCAAGTTCACCCATTCTTGTCAACTGTGTTCGTTGCTGGGTGATGGCCATTATCAACAGCATAATGCGCCATGCCACACTGCCAGAAATGTCAAGGAGTGGTTCGAGAAGCATGTTGATGACTTTCGGTTAATGCCCTGGCTTCCAAATTCACCTGACATGAATCCAATCGAACAATTGTAGTTTGACTTGGAAAAGCACGTTCGCACTAAATCATCACCACCCTGAAATGTACGGGAACTGGAGGACCTGCTGTGGACATTATGGTACCAGATACCCCAAAATACTTATCGCTACCTCATCGAATCGATGCCTTGCCGAGTGGCAGCTGTTTTGCAGGATAAAAGGGATCCTACAGCTTATTAGGCATGCAGGCGGTCGTGGTGTAATGTCTCATTGGTGTATGTAGTACTGCATACCATAAAAAAAAAAACCCAGCAGAAACAAAACAAACTATGTTTGATTTTGCTTCCAGTTGGCCAGGATATTTTGCTATAACTCTACATTAAAAGTTCTAGACTGATTCTTATGTTTTTGAACCAAGCAAATATTTGGTTAATGTGAGCCCTAGTCCTTCTTCTTCATTCCCTTAATAAATTAAAAGGGTGTTCCAATAAAACGTCCCTTTGCTCATACCAATGATTCGCGAAATTTACCGTCTAAAGCACGATTTTAATAAAAAGTGAATTATATATACAATTTAAAAACCTATATATACACATGAGCACTTTTGAGGCAGCGGCTGCCTCATCATCAGATGGAATAAGAAAAACATAGTACCCCAATATATAACATAGGCATGGTGCATTGTGAGTAACTTTAAAAGAAAGCCAATGATTATCTACATGCGTCATATGAGTGCTTGTGCTTTTAACCCAATTGGATTACAGAGTAATTGTGGCACACTGACAAAAAAGGGGTACTCGATTAATTTTAGTCCGTATTTAAAGTCAAATGTATAATTTAAAGTTTACTGAATTATTGATGGGGTTTCCATGCAGCTAGATAATGTATGGAAACCTAATGAGGGGTTTCCGTGAGCTACATAATGTATGGAAACCCTCATTAATTTAGTAAACTTTCAATTATAAATTTGACTTTAAATACGGACTAAAATTAATCGAGTACCCCTTTTTTCAGGCTGCCACAATTACTTTGTAACCCAATTAGGTTAACAGCACAAGCACTCATATAATGCATGTAGATAATAATTGGCTTTCTGTTAAAGTTTCCCACAATGCACCATGCCTATGTTATATATTGATGTACATTGTTTTTCTTATTCCATCTAATGATGGGCAACCGTTGCTTCGAAAGTGCTCATGTGTTATACACTGCCGGACAATTGCTAAGGACGGATGGCAATAGCAACGATAGCAACCATAAAATGGAAAGCAGGAAAATGTGGAAATTAGCATAAGTGCGGGATACAGTAAGACGTGTTGTGCGTATGCAAATTTTGGATTGCCGAACTTGTTCGTGACGTCATAGCGCTGATAAGAGATATAAAGGATTTGACGCGTATTGACCGTTGTTGTTCAAACGCAAAGTTGAAAGGGAAAGAATCAATTGACGAACTTGCAATTTTCAGTATGTCTCCCCGACATCACCTAGATGATTTGACGCGTGGCCATATTATTGGCAAGATTGAAGAAGGGCGAAAAATAACAGATGTTGCCAGGGAGTTCGACGTCAGCCACAGTGTTGTTTCAAGGCTTTGGAAATCATTTCAAACAAATGGAGAGTGTAGCAAACGTCACGGGGGAGGTCGTGTTCGCAGTACGACACCTGCAGAAGATCGGTACATAGTGCTATCAACAAAAAGACACCGGCGCAGCACAGCTAGTGAGGTAGCAAATCAGTTTATGGCTGCTACTGGCAAGCGGATCTCCCGAAAAACTGTCGCCAGACTTTTGCATGAAGGAAGACTATACGCCCGCCGTCCTGTTGTGTGCATCCCATTGTCCAGACGTCACCGTACCGCCCGTTTGCAATGGTGCCATCAACATCGCAATTGGACTGATAACGACTGGTCTGCTGTCCTCTTCTCAGATGAGAGTAGATACAGTCTATCGTCTGATTGTCGACGACAACTGATCTGGCGTGATAGTGGTACTGCATATTGTCCAGCAAACATACAGGAAAGGGACCGATATCCGACATGTAGTGTCATGGTATGGGCTGGCATCATGATCAATGGCCGTACGTCCCTCTATGTGCTTCCAACTGGGACTATGACTGGCCAACGATACATTAATGATGTTCTGCAACCTCATGTTCGCATGTTCCGTGGTGCTGTCGGTGATAGATTCATTTTCATGGACGACAACGCAACATGTCATCGAACAGTCGCTGTCCAGGAGTGTCTTGAGAGCGAGGATATTCAACGCCTCGTATGGCCAGCACGTTCTCCAGATCTGAATCCCATTGAAAATCTGTGGGATGCTTCGGGAGGAGACTTGCTGTTCGCCAATGCCCTCCAATAAACAAGGACACCCTCATCCGTGCACTGACAGAGGAATGGGATAAATTACCCCAACAGCTGCTTGATAATGTTGTGCAAAGCATGACACGACGTGTGGAATCTTGCATCGCCCTCCATGGTGGCCATATCCCGTATTGACATCTTACGCCGGAACGCCTGCGGACGGTAATTGCATTTTTTAACGTTTACGTATTCTGCACAAAATGGCCTGTTTGTCCCTTGAACACGTTCCAAAGCCTTCTGGATTTCAGAGCACAATAAATTGTCTTTCTTGTAATGTCCTGGCATTCTGACATTGTTTTATTTCACTTGGCATCCAACCACACTTACTTTTTTATGCGCTATATAGCCGTTTACGATCCGTCCTTAGCAATTGTCCAGCAGTGTATATAGGTTTTTAAATTGTATATATAATTCACTTTTTATTAAAATCGTGCTTTAGACGGTAAATTTCACGAATTATTGGTATCATTTTCTCTTTGTTCATTTTACTTACACGAATGAACCTTACAGCATTCTTAAATTTACAAACAAAAATCAGCCGCTCACTGGCCAACTACGCGAAAGCAAAATTACTGCTGTTAAACAGAAAGGCAACCAGCCCCCAAAAGACAGTTTTATGCATGCGTAGTTCGGCGCGCATTTGCTCATTCACTACTGTTCCTCGAAGCCTTGTCAAGGCAGCCAATGCGACGAGTTGACTGGTGTCGCCTCTTCCACCACGCAGTATACGTTGCGTTCTAGTGAACAGATGTGGAAGGCTGTAATGTGTTAACTCAATAATCGTTATGGCTTACATTGGCATTCAAAAAATCTGGGAACTGATTACTATTACGGGTTTCCTTTTGGAATTTTTCCAATTGAAGGAAAAAACATTTTTCTTCTCATTTTCGGGAGGGGCTTAACCCCGGATTCCCATAACGTCCCGATGCCACTGTTAATTTATGTAATTAAAAACAATTAATTCATACCATTGCGACATCTCTCTGTCGTCAAGATAAAAATCTAATATTCAGAAAAAACATTCCTAGGTAAAATAATCGAAACTTTTTGCATATAGATTTTCTGAATGGTTTCTTCTGTTCTATTACTTAATGAGTGTGTTTTTTTCTTCTTCTAAATTACATGCGTTACTTGAAAGATCATGATAAGAGAGAGTCAGCTTCTTCAGTGAAAGACACGTGTTCCCGACTTCTCGATGAAGTTGCGGAAACACGAAAGATAGATTTCGGATGGCTGTCATGGTTGCTATCGTTAGTTCGTGACTTAAATCCCAAAATGCTCAACACAATGCATTCTCAAATTCAATTCTGTTTTTCTTTCCTGAGAGGCGGTTCTGATGAAGTGCATATGAGCGCATATGATATGTTCCCTTCCCGTCTTAAAAAAAATACGAATGAAAAGAAAAACCTGATAGAATCATTGAGAAAATATGCTGTGCAGTTCGGCAGAAGCACTATGCCGCGTCAACAGAAAGCTTAATTCGCATTTTTTCACTGCCTGCAGGAATCTATCGAACAAAACAAAACGAAATATGGAAGTGAGAAGAGAACTGCACTGAATACACAAAAAATAACTCTCACAATTTAATCATAAGTGTGCAAAGTTCCAATAAAGTCTTCGAAATGAGGGAGCTATCCTGATTTCTTCTGCAAAGGCTCAAGGAAGATAAGCACCAAAAATTTTCCGATTTTTCAACAGAGGATAAACTATATTATCAAAAGTATTCAGACACTACAATGTTTGGGGACAATTGGCTTTATTATCGCAATTAGTTGTTAGTCGGTCTACCATTTGCTTGTATGACATAACGTGTCCAGGCATACTATGAACCAATTTCCGGTAGGTCTCGACAGGAATAACTCGCCATTCGTTCTCCAAAGCTGCTGCCAGAGTGTAGAGCAAAGACGGTTGTTGTGGTCGATTTCGTATTCGCCGCTCCAGTTCATCCCAGGGGTGTTCTATGGGATTAATATCAGGACTCTGAAAAGGCCATTCTAACAATCCCACCTCACTTTCAAGAAACCAATCCAGCACACGCTGTGCGATATGGCCGGGAGCTCGATCGTGTTGGAAGAGACAACGCTCATTTCCATAATACTGCCACATTGTTGGTAGCGTAGCATTTTCCAGTATGTCTAGATGCACTTCAGCGTTAATGGTTTGTGGTATAATAACCAACGGGCCCCGTTCCATCAACGAAAAGCAACTACATACCATGATGGAGCTTGCACCGTACTTAAGAAGAGGGGGGATTCTAATTTTTTACGCTAAAATTACCGCTTTGTTTTTTAGTGTTTATTGACGAAATTATGCAATCAATTGATTCCAAAGTAGGTACATCTATTTATTATCGTTTCAGGTACCTACAAAGCAATTTTTAATACGTTTCATGAAGAATCACGCCCGCAAATCCCCCTCGAACATATGACACTGCGAGAAGATCGGCGGTCACTGGTTGGCATGATTTCTCCATTCCAGGTGATCTCAAACAAAAAAATCGAACTGCATTTTACTCTATACACAAGTAGTTATCGTTTGATGAACCAGAAAAAAAAATATATTTCAGGAAATGGTGACTTGTCAAACTCAAATTATCAATTTAGCTAAAAAAATTGACAATGTTTTTCGCTATTAAAAATATATATACATAACGTATCGCGTTTCTGGTTCATCAAACGATAAGAGGATGTTTGCTGAACATGTAGTTTTACATTTGAAGTCGATCGATTCAATGGTTTTTGAAATATCATGCTAACCATTCGCGAAGCTTCGAGAAAAACGAGTTTAAAGTTTCAAGTACACGGAGGCATATCAGAGTACTTACAGTGTTTTTCTGCTAATCTGCTACACCAGGGTCCTGCAGTGTTTTCCCCTCTGCTACGTAGAACTCGTTTAGAGACATTTGCTTGCTTCTGCGCCTTGTACGAGCCTCTTTTGTAGCCTCGAGGCTGCGTCTCGACGATCACTGCAGACGCTGTTGGTCCCGCGCGTTGGCAAATATCTTCGTTTGCTCGCCAATAACGATTCCTGTCGTTGTCATCATTTTCAGGACGGCAGAAAACCCTTAATTAACAAGTTAGTAAAATCATGCAATGCATTGATTATATTACGCTTTCCAACATACCAGAAATCATTACTCAAGTTATCACTCAAGTTATGAGAATAATGGCTGTGGAATAAATCTCGGTCCTGTGCCGGCACAATAACTCAAGTAAAAACTCAAGTAACCCTTGATCCCATATCGATGATCCCATATCAATGACACAATAACTCAAGTAACCCTTGATCCCATATCGATGATATTCAACAGAGCTGGTTCGGTATACCTCCAAAATAACATGATAAAATATTGTCGCAATCGAAGCATTTTTACGTAAGTTATGATGCATAAGAGCTATGGAATAGATTCCGCTCTTGTGCCCTAACCTTTGACCCCATTTTGCCCATTTTCAATAGGGTTTGTGGCCAGGTGGTCCCCTACCACATACTAAAATTTCATCGAAATCGAACCATTTTTACGCACCTTATGACGCATAAGGGCAATGGAATGCATCCCGCTCCTATGTCCTGACCTTTGACTCCACTTCCACCATTTTCAATAGTATTCGTCCCCAGGTGGTCCCCTACCCCATACTAAAATTTCATCGAAATCGAACCTTTTTTACGTTAGTTTTGACGCATAAGAGCGTGGAATGGATCCCGCTCCTATGTACTGACTTTTCACATCATTTCGTTCATTTTAAACGAGGTTCCTTCACAGGTGATACCTTACCAGATACTAAAATTTCATCGAAATCGAACGCTTGTTACGCGAGTTATCGCACGGACGGACATAAGCACACAACGCGTGACGTAATGAAGCAGATGGGAATCGCGACCATCTGCTGGCAAGAGTATGACGTCATAAAACTTTAATAGTATCCACACACAACGCGTGACGTAATGAGACAAATGGCGAAACCGCGCGCCAACATTCTCAAACGCGAGATTGTGATGTCATAAGATTTCTAAGCATTGGAAACATTAATGGAACGACGCCATGACACTAAGAACGTTATAATTCGGGGTGGTTATTTAACCCACTAAACGAATTCTCCTAAAGTCGAGATCAAGCTAAATCGATTTCTAGTACCAGGAAACGGTAGGTTAACGACTTTCATCAAAATTCTTAGGGCCGTTTTCAAAATAAAATGTTCATACATACAAGAATTTCTACTTTAAGGTGGACGTCAAGTAATTTTGCTTCCTATACTTCCAATGGAAAAACTTTTGTACACATTTTCTTCACAATTAATGCGTTCCCAAGAATGAAAATCTGTGCATCGATTAAAATAGGTTCATTTCATAACTTGGAATACTTAATATTTTCTAAACCATAACCGTAATAATATTTTCTAAACCATAACCGTAATTATGCAATCCAACATTTATTTGTCCACTGATGTCATCAAAGTACAGGTCGCGCCATCTTTTTCTGGTTTCAACACCACCAAAGGAAACGTTATTTTTTTAATATAATTATGGTTATGCTTTAGAAAATGTTAAGTATTCCAAGTTATAGTATGAAGTTATTTTAATCGATGTTCAAATTTCCATCCTTGGGAACACACTAATTGTGAAGGAAATATCTACAAAAGGTTTTCCATTGGAAATACAGGAAGCAAAATTACTTGACGTCCACCTTAATAGTGTGGGATAAGGGCGATGGAATGGATCCCGATCCTGTGTCTTGACCTTTAACTCCATTTGTCCCATTTTCAATAGGGTTACTCTCCAGGTGATCCCCTACCACATACTAAAATTTCATCGAAATCGAACCATTTTTACGCACCTTATGACGCATAAGGGCAATGGAAAGCATCCCGCTCCTATGTCCTGACCTTTCACTCCACTTCACCCATTTTCAATAGTATTAGTCCCCAGGTAGTCCCCTACCACATACTAAAATTTCATTGAAATCGAACCATATTTACGCAAGTTATGACGCATAAGAGCAATTGAATGAATCCCACTCTTATGGCGTGACCTTTGACCCCACTTCACCCATTTTCAATTGGGTTCGTCCCGTGGTGGTCCCCTACTACATACTAAAATTTCATTGAAATAGAACCATTTTTACTTGAGTTATCGTGCCGACAGGCGGACGGACAGACGGACGGAAAAAGCTGGAGCATATACGCTTGGAAAGCGTAAAAAATTGGTTGGAAAGCGTAAAAAATGCCTGCTGCTACATAAGCTGCCGTTTCGATGGTTTTTGAGTCACAGGGAAGATGTTTGGGCGCGAACCGCCAAACAGTAGAATTGTTTTGAGTGTCACAACCCAAACACCTTTCTAGCAACTCTCTTGATGACAAATAGTTGTAAATCGGATTTATAGCATTTTTGACATTAAGTGCCGGTGCGTGATTGAATTCGTCCAGAGTTTTCTCAGCTTCGGCTTTGCGCCAGTTGCACCAATTCTGTGACCCCACTGGACAATAACAGATTATAACTTGGCCGATTTTGCGAATTTCGACTTGAAACTTGGTACACATATTCTTAAGACTTGAAATAATAAAATAGCGTAAAATAAAAAAAATCGATATTTTTCCCACAAAAAATGAGAATCTCCACTTAACATCTGGAAAAACACAATCCGGAAAAAATCGTTAGCTGGGGTGTCCCCAAATCCAAAAACGTCGATCAGATTGGAAGAGTGAAAAGCCTGACTCATCGCTCCAAAGAACAGCTTTCCAGTCACCCAGTTAAGGAACGACGGGAGACACACCACTCCAAATGGCACTTCGCATTCACGGTTACGGTGTGTGACTTGTGTGTCGCCGCTCTACCATAATAACCCATGCTGTGCAGCTCTCTACGGATAGTTATGGTACTAATCGAGTCATTACAAACATTTCTTACTTCAGCAGTGATGGAAACTTCTGCAGAGGAAGAACGGGATTTCTAAATATTTTTTACCATGCCTCTTCTGTCACGTTTGTTTGTACGACCTTCCTGAACGGTTTGTTTTAAATATTTTTAGCTGTAGTTGCATCGCCCGGCTTCCTTCTCTTCACGATATCACATACAGTCGATTTTAGTATGTTTAGTTTAGCTGCGTATGGAAACGTTGCTCAAATGACATCCTATATCAGTCGGCGAGTGAACTCTTCTTTGAAAGTCATAGCTGCTCTGGGAGGTTTTCACATAAATGATGGGTTCTCTAGAGAGTCCCGCATGGCTGTGTTTGAAAGTGTAATTGTTCCTACTCTGATGTATGGTAGTGAAACCTGGGTACTACAGAAGAAACATAGGAGTCGTTTGTGTGCTGGAGAAATGCGTTACTTACGTGGGGTTTGTGGCAAGACACGATATGATTGTGTGAGAAATGAAGATGTATTGCAGTTGTGTGACGTGAAGCAAAATGTTGTTAGCAAGGTGGAGACCAATGTGCTTCGGTGGTTTGGCCATGTTGAAAGAATGAGTGATGAAATGCTTACTAAGAAAATCTTTTCAGCCCAAGTGGCAGGAAGGAAAGGCAGAGGAAGGCAAAGGAAGACATATGTGGATCAGATTCAGGGGTGTCTGCATGAGAAAAAGATTACGAGTATGAAGTATAAAAGATCTTGTGTACGGCGTGTAATGGATATCAGTGAAGCACGAGTTATATGTCAAGATCGATGTAAATAGAGAAGTTTGATACGACAACAATAAGTAAAAATATCTGGAAGTTTGTATTTCTTTTTGGAGCTAACCTCTGAATCTCAGAGAACAGCTTAGTGATATGTATGTATGTATGTACTTCCGTCCACAGTGAGTAGAGTTTAGGTCCCAGCCACCTACAGCGAGATCGCCTTTTGGGCAGGACACAGAAACGGAAGGAATGAGAGCAAGTCTAGCGACTTTGACAGAACAGTTTGTAGTGAGATTAGAGTACAGTAGATGGCACCACCATACAAGTACGATGTTGCACACAGAGGGGTGAGAGAATTTCAGGGGGGGCATAGGAAAGGATAAATATTTAACCAGTGGGTCCAGCCTGGGGGCCGTCACTTAACGTGCTTGTCCAATGCACGGCGGATATTCAGCGATTGTTAGAAATCACACCATCTCTGAAAGATCAACCCAGGTTCGAACCTGAGGACCTTGCATTGATAGTCTAACCACTAAGCCATCCGCGGCTTACTGATAACACTACAGAACATCTCAGCTTTATAAACGTACCTCCCCACACACAGCGCACCCTCCTGCGCAACCGTTCTTTACACTTATGAAAATATTTGGTAGTGTCCGAATACTTTTAATAATATAATGTATTCTGCGTTATAGATATCGCCACTTCGTTTTAGGTTTTGCTTTTCAGAAAGGTTTTCAAGGCTCGACAAACATGTTCCAGATGTAGGAGCCATCTCCCAAAATTTAGGAACTAGTTGAAACGAAGTCAAATTACAAAGAATAATACGTGAACAAAAAGATGTGTAGTGATGATGGTGGAACGAAAAGTGAAAAAATATTTTTTTTCTTATTTTTTTCTTTTTCCCAAACCATTTCTTGCAAAATGAAGTTCCCATAGGCTACATAATTTTCGTTTCATATTCTAGCAGTTGATGCTCTCAAAAAGTTAAAATTTTAGATTCAGGTTTTTATTAAAACACCATTTGCTGAAGTCATATTTTGTACATATCAATTCAAAGTACCATATTTTTATTCGTAAAATCCGCTAATCATAAAATTCAGAAAAGAAATTCTTCCTAAGATACGCGTAGGCGTATAATCCACCGGCTGAGAAAAAAAAATCTGACGTATAACCCGCGGCGGCTTAAAATCCGTAATTCTATGGAAAGGAAAAAAAAATTCGGAAATTAGGCAAATTTATAAATTCCATTGATCCACACATTCAATTCAGCTACGAAACTGAAAATAACGGATGCCTGCCATTCCTTGATGTCCTTGTTACCCAGATCTCTCGAAACTACAATTATCGGAAGCGTTTGCTGTTTTATCACCTCCGCATACCAAGTCCAATCACCCTTGGCAACAAACAGTCAGCGCCTTTTACAGTTGCGTATATCGCGCCATACATTTACAGTAGCGAGCAAAAGTATTTGGCGAAACACGTTTTCGACCATAATATTTTTTCTGCTGGACCAAATCGGGTTATTTTGGGGTATGATATATGTTATTTAGTTGTAAACATGACCCATATGCAGATGGATCGGAAACCTTAACACAGATCAGGTACCGAGCTTAACCGCAAAGATCATACAAATTGACCAACAAAGTAGGTGTGTATCACATTGATTTAATGCAACGATAACAGAAAACAAGTACAAGAAAACGAAAAAGCAATAACTAATACTTAGTAGGATAACCACGAGACTTAATAAAAGCTGCACAACGGGCCGGCATCGAGTCCACTAGCTTCTCGACGGCGACCTGCGGAGTTCGCGCCCATTCTGCAGCGAACTTCTGGGCCCTATTCCAGCAGGTTTTCTTCGCACATCGTCTCTCCAGCTCCTCCCACATGTGCTCGATGGGGTTGACGTCTGGAGATTGGCTTGGCCAGTCTAGAAGTGTGACCTGTTGCTGCTGAAAGGCTACCTTCGCTACTCTGGAGGTGTGCTTCGGGTCGTTATCTTGCTGCATGATCCATCCGGGTGACATGTTCTGGTTTGCCCATGGGAAGACATCTTTAATTAGCATGTTCGTGTAGCACTGGCCGGTCATTATTCCGTCAATCTTGATGATGGGGCCCATTCCATTGCGAGAGAAGGCGCCGTAAACCATGAGCGATCCTCCTACGTGCTTGACAATCGGCTGAATGAACTGGGGTTGAATCTCTGACCACACGGACGTCGTACGTATCGGATGCCATCACTTCCGAACAAGTTGAACTTGCTCACGTCGGTGAGAAGCACCTACTCTAGTCCGCCGCGGTCCAGTGTCGATGATAGCGCGCGAACGCGACTCTGGCTTGTCGATTCTTGACTCCGATGAGTGGTTTCTTGGCGGGCTTCTTCCATTCAATCCACCAGCAATGAGACAACGGGAGATGGTCATTCGGCTGACGTTCAGGTCGTCGCTGTCGCGGAATTCGGTGGCGATGTCTACAGCTGTCAAAGTAGGATCAGCACGAGATCGACGGAGGATGCGTCTATCCTAATGCAACGTAGTGGAACGAGGCCTACCACATCGCGGACTGTTCTCGACGGTCCCAGTCTTCTTATAACGTTGCAGGATGGCTGAAATGGACTGATGTCGGATCTTCAGGGCTCTCGCAATGTCGGTGGCGCGCATTCCAGATTCCATCATGTTCACGGCCGCCTGGCGAGGTCCAACAGGGATCTCCGCCTTTTTAACCATTTCTGAAAACCTAAGATTGACTTATTATCACACTACACATCACAAAACCTACAAAAAGCACAAGAAAAACATTAATACATGCAGCAAACAAATGGGTAATAATTGGCGACTCTTGAATATGGCCCATTTCGAACGACAAATTCGCTCTGAGCGAAATACAAACTACGCGGCATTGTAACCCACGAATCAACACTATCATATCCCAGAATGACCCGATTTGGTCCAGCAGAAAAACAAATTATGGTCGAAAAAGTGTTTCGCCAAATACTTTTGTTCGCTACTGTAGATTCGGATAAAGACAGTTTGGAAAAAGAACTTGATTTCTTTAAACATGTTGCAGTACAGCGAGGATACAACCCTTCCATAATAGACAGGTCTGTAACAAAATTCCAGAAACCGAAGCCTATCTCCACGTTAACTCCTGGGATGTGCTCATTACGAGAGAATTTTGCCATTATTCCATTTTCCCGTGACGTTGCCTTCAAAATTTTTAAAATTCTCAAAACTTTTAATTTTAAAGTGCTTCTGAAACCCATAAACAAAATGAACTTTTTAGGATCAAAGGACAAAGTTGAAGATAAAAATTCACGGAGAATTTATCAAATTCCATTTGAATGTGGCGCTTCGTATACAGGACAGACCCATAGAGCCTTGCGTTTTCGATTGAGAAGCACAAGACCTACATTCGGAACAGTGACCTAAAGAAGTCATCGATGGCTAAACACTGTTACGAGAAGGACCATAAATTTATCTTTGAAGAAACAAAACTAATCGACAAGCCAGATTCAAAAACTAAACTTGATATTTTGGTCCCAAATTCCATTATGGTATGTATATACATGACTTGTGTACATATGTCTATCCCAAGTCGAATTACTTCTGTTCTGAAAGCCCCGGGTAGGCCAATAGCTTCTTAAAAAAAGTTCTCCACACACACACACACAGAGTAAGTACTTCCATTATTTTGGTGAACTCCTGTAACTTACATCTACCATGTGACATCACTCAATATATACAGGGAAACCACAAGTTATGAAAGTACTGTGTTCCTTTAAATGTGTTTGTAAGGTAGAATGTTATGGCTCATCGGAGTGTAACCTTCTATAACATATAAGATTTTGCCGGTGGTTCGATTCGAAACCACGTCTCCCTACTCTGGAGCAGCTTTTCTCCCAATTGAACTACGCCGGTAGACTTATCGCTGCTTAGTTGTCGGTTTGACTCTTGCGTTAATTCAGTAGTATGTCATCTAGGTCACGTCGTACTATGCTACGCTGTTTCCTCTTGAGAAAGACGGGCCACGAAATCGCAGGTTTTGTATCAGCCGACAACCATACTCAAAGAACCAACTCATTGTAGAAGAAGGAATTTTAATGATACCGTACGTTTTGTAGAATAATCATTCAACAAATTTTCGATCCTCATGGCCAAGAGATTCATTTTTCGTTCGGGCACCAATATATCGTACAACCATTTGCTAGTGGTGGAGTTTGTAACCAAGTCTTCCTAATCCGGAGCGGTTGTTCTCCCCACTGAACTACGCCAGCAAACGTATCGCTGCTAAACTGTCGATATGACTCGTACGCTACCTTAGTAGTACGTTAATCCACGTAGTATATTACACATCCTACATTTTCAGCAACTGGTTAATATTTAAATTTAAAAAGACTGTTGCAGATTAGTAATAACTGAGGATTAATATATTGCAATATGTAAGCACTCCGTGTACACTAGGGTTATGCTCTTGTAAAGCACCGTGAATACTGAACTTAATAACTTATGGAAAACATTGGGAGTCGTTCTTGGGCTTAAAAAAGGTTATCAGTTTTTCCCAATGTTTCCGGATTAAAACGACAATTTTGTTTTCACATAAAGCTAATATTAAGATGGAGTATTGTTCCATTAGGTGTTTAGATGGAATATTGTTCCGTTAGGGGTTTAGATGGAGTATTGTTCCGTTAGGGGTTTAGATGGAGTATTTTCCTGTTAGGGGTTCAGTTTAACTACCACCGTGAGCAACTCAATAGGCTATGAGCAGTCGGCCGTCCCTAATTTAGTGCCACTGGTTCCAAGGAAGGTAGAGAGTCAGTGCCGTAAAACAAACAGAACATACATGACTCATCGGGATTCGAGCCTAGACCCTTCTCGGACTGATGGTCATAAGCCAGCGCTTAGATCACCTCGTCACAAGGGCGGCATGAAGTATTGTTTCGTTAGTGGTTCAAACCCTTGTCTGCCAGCCATCGAGACGACAGTTTTCCCTCAGCTTTTGTCAGACTTCTTATGCTTGGGGGCACGAAAATATGTGAATGGTTCAGTATGAAATTGGCCCCGAACACACGTTACCCCTAATCCCCCAGAGACGCAATCTGTGGTTACATGGCTACGAAACTTCCATTACGGGTTGTTTTCGTGAAGGAAGTGATGAACGTTTTTGGTCTGGTGTGCTAAGTAAGTATAGTTCCGTGATTCAGATTAGTGAATTAGCATGAACAAAAACGAAACTATTTGTACTATATAATGTAAGTTGCAATTTATCACATACTTCACTTTGTAACGTCTACTCTAATTTAAATTTCCTTTTTGGTTCTTGTTACCTAATGTAAATTTTGATTCATTCTCCTTAACCCTTTCGCGACCATTGCTCCCACCGCGCACTTACATGCGAACAACCACAAGCGCCCGAGTCTCCCGGATAGCATGAAGAGGAAATCCTGCCCCCATATTCTTTGAATTTACAAGGCGTCCGAAGGATTAGCAAAAGTCACCTTCTGTCGTCAATGTTGTCTCTAAATAAAGAAGTGAACCTGGCGTTCGTGTGTCCCGGAGCTATATCATTCTGCCTTCTGACATCGCTCAGTGGAACTCTTGCTTTGTAGACACGTACTTCGTCTATCTGTGATATTTTGCATTGTCCCAAAAGCAAAGTTTATGGGTGCGGGGGAATTTGTAGTAAAAATTCTTTCATTTTACTTAATCGAAATAAATAGATTGAGAGCATATTTTTTTTTACAAAAAATGGGTAAAGTAAACAAGATTTTTCCAGCTGTTACCACTCTTCCCTATTTGCCTAAAGCTCTCAGTAGAAGAATGCACTGATTCCTCATGGGAAACGTCTGAAGATCAATGTATGTCAAGCCTAGAGATCGAAAGTTTCGAGTGATAGTCCAACACTGATCATCCTTTTGTTAGTGCAGAAGGGAAGGGAATGAAATTCGGAAACGAGCAGCAGACATTTTCGGGCGTTATGGTATTCTGAGCGACAAAACATTTTAGGATCGTGGTGGCTAAAGGGTTATGCATTTTCTGATCTGAATAATACAGTACATTTTACTCTCGCTGAAAGTTTTTGTGGCAACCTGACTTGAGGTCAAAAGTTGAATGACGCATATGATTGAGAGTGATGTTTAGGATGTATCAGGGCTCTCGACTAGATTGTGATATCGTAATTGCGTTCGAGACAGATGTTAAGAGAACTTAGCCTACCTGTTAATGATTAAGTCTTTCACGTTGAATATTACGCTCCGTCGACATTGAAGTCTTAAATTGTTTTCGAGTTCGTAAAGCTTGAGAAATATTCTGTACATTGAGAATCTGTTGCATTTCGCTGTCGAAGTACTAGATGATTACGTACGAAGTGAACTGAGTTTTGTTGTGATGCATACCAGTCAAGGACCAATAAAATGTTGAAATAGTAAAGACTTGACTTTTCTGGCTGTTAGTGCTATTGTGCTTAATTACGTGTTTAGTTATCCAGGACACAACTTAACTTTACGAAATGTTTCGGTATGGCGAGTGTTTACAATGAAGTAATTCTGTAGCATATTGAGCATACATTGTGAGGTTTGCACGTGTGTGTAGCTGGACAAGGATAGAAATCTTTGTGGTTCGATGAACATGTATATGCAATAACTTGAAAACTAATAAATATATGCAAAACATAATGGTACCACTGTTTTTCTGAGAAAAATACACATAAATTTGAGTGGTCACATGACTTTATTGCTATTTGTAAAATTGATTTGAATCCGATATTGGCGGATTACAAGATGGCAGATGTGTTAGAGGTGCAATTCTTGGTCCAATGCTTATTGCAGATACTTAATTTCATGTGCTGTTAACTGTCTAGAAAATATTTGGGTGGTTCCGGACTTACGAATCACCTTGTATAACCAAATTACATTAAAAACATTACAACGTGTCTAACACAGGTACAACAGGTTATGCCGGCATACCGTTTTCTAAATTATCAAGCAGTTAATTTCATTTCTTTTTCTGTAAACTTCAGAATCACTTCCTTTTGCTTAGGAAGGCTAGCACATTCACTACCCTTGAGGTTATAAATCCTCACTACAAGAAGGGTTAAACCATAGCTAACAATCATTTTCACTAAGACAGTGAGGGAGAACCAAGAGATGTATTGTAGAATAATATTTATTTTAGGAAATATAGGAACTAGTCGCTATGTCTACTTTAAACTTTTTCCACAGGTTTGCAGTAATTAGTCTATGAATGATTATTGTTGTCACTGGGTGCACGTCCAGAACTCAGTTCATGCTTGAAAATCATATCTCCTGAACAAAAGTTTTTGGTCCTTTGTGGTATTGTACATTCACCAGTTGTGTTCTCGACTGAGGCATAATTGATACTGAGACTTGTCTCCTTTGGGTTGTGACAACGCCCCGTGTAACTGAAAGCCTAACAACTTGTTGACGACGTCATCATTGGTGGAGCAAATTTTTGTTTCCCATGCTTGTATGTGGACGAGATAGGCAGAGCCTAAAAAGACTGAATAGCCGGTAATTGCATATAATCGTTGTTTGTGGTGTTTTGCGCCACAAAACTAGGGTTAGCAACTAAAGAATGAATGTGGTGACTAGTGACATAAATCAGGGTCAACCATATTGTGCTATGTTACAAATCAAGTCGGTTTTGCTACACAAAATGCTACAAATAAGGACTACATTTGAACATCTGCCGTTCTGCCTATTCAGACTACACCAGAAACTTCGTAATCTCTTTGGTTGACGAGCTCTGATGACAAACATGCGATCCATTTTTGATAACATAATGAATGAGTTGTTAGGCTTTAGTTATAGCGAGCGTTCGTTGTGATCGCTTTTGAAATTATATAATTTAACAACAGAAAGGTCGTTTTTTTCCCATTTCGCAAAATTTGAAGACCAAATTTGAAATGTTTGCCGTCTGATTTACACCGAAGAGCAGAAAGATTATGACCAGCGAATGTTCTAGCAAATCGAAGCAAGCGTAGGTAAACGATAGCGCCTGTGGATGTCATAAAGCGGTATAAATACCACCTGATACTGTGCTCTGTTACTTAGGGTCAGCAGTTGGCCTAGTGGTAAACGTTAGTAACTGCCAAGGAGGGAACTCAGGTTCGATCCCAGGCAGGTACGAACACTCGAACCACTAAATATCCGTCGTGCGTCAGATTGGTACGTTAAGCCGTCGGAACAAGGGTATTGGACCCCCGGTTATAAATAAGGGCGTCTTCCTCCCCCTTTCTACCTCGCTTCCGTGTCACCTCCTATCGCGTACTCTAGCCCAAATCTCCTAGCTTGCTATTTCTAAGGGTTGTTTAAGACCTGAGGTCAGACACTCCCTTCCTAAAGTCCTGTACATACACTATATTGACAAAAGTCACTGCACACATCTTCAAAAGCAAATGAACGGGTCCGTTGCGTTGTTAAGATGCGCTGTACAGCTGTAAACGGCATAAAAACTAGCACGCAGCTGACCGCGATCATATCGCACTGTGAGAATTAGTGAAAATGTCGCGGCGGGAGGGAACTGACTTTGAGAAAGGAAACATTGTTGGGTGTTATATAAGTGAGTTGTCCATGAGAGAAACCGAGAGGCGTTTAAACATACCCAAGTAAATGGTCTTGGATGTACTGAATAAGTGGAAGACACATGGAGTGCTTGAAGCAGCAAAACGTAACGGCAGACCAAAGAAAATCAGTGACAAAGGACGTCGAAGCCTCAGGAGAGTCGTTACAGCTAATCGACGGAGTAATGCACAAGATCTCAGTGTACAGGTGAGGAAAAATGCTGGAACCTTGGTATGTACACGTACCATCCGCAGATAACTTCATTCCATGGGTTACCGTGGTCGTGCGGCTGCTCATACGCCTGTATCATCTCCACTCAGAATGCTACTCGTCGTTTAGCATGGTGTAAAGAATATTTATCGTGGACCGTAGATCAATGGAAAAGATACACGATCCATCAGTGTTATGGCCGTGTGTGGGTGTGGCGGCAGCCGAGGAATCGCTATTTACCACAGTGTACTGTTATTTTTCTTTTTTTGATTGGAGGTTTAACGACCACCGTGAGCAACTCAATGGGCTATAAGCAGTCGCCCGTCCCCTAATTTAGGGTCACTGGTTCCAGGGAAGGGAGAGAGCCAGTGCCGTAAGACAAACACAACATCCATGCCTCACCGGGATTCGAACCCGGACCCCGTTCGGACGAATGATCAGAGGCCATCGCTTAGACCACTGCGCCACCGGGGCGGCCAGTGTACTGTTACTACGATCAAGTTTGGAGCTGGCAGTGTACTCGTGTGGGGGTGTTTTTCGTGGTGTGGTCCCGTCCCATTGGTTATCGTGAACAAACCTGCTAACCAGCACGTCTACCTCGATATTCCGGACAATTATGCTGTCCGGAATATCGAGTTTGCCACCAACTCTGTGGAAGTACTATGGAACCGAGCCTTGTTGGTACCAGCAGAATAATGCATCCAGTCATAAAGAAAGGACTGTTACGGCGTGGTTTGACGATAATTCCGTATCGTGTGTGGACTGGCTAGCATAGAACCCTGATCTTAATCCCATAGTGCACCTGTGGGATGAATTAGAGCACCTTATAAGAAGTTTGGAACCAAGGCCTACTACTAAGCAACAGTTAGCGGCAGCATTATGAACATTATGTAGTGAATGGAAGCGCATACCTATCGCTGTGTTTCAAAACCTTGTCGAAAGCGTGTCTCGAAGGGTCAGTGCATGCATTAAGGCCAAAGGTGGACCGACACCGTACTAATGTATGTCAATAAATGCTATGTTGTGTTTATCTTCTAGGTGTCCGGTGACTTTTGTCAATGTAGTGTATGATCGGATCTGCTCTGCTCTGTTACTTAGTGTTATTCTTATTCTTCAGACGGGAAAGGCAGTAGACTTAAGCGAGTTTGACTAAGGCTGAAATTTAATGGCGAGATGACTGGGTCAGAGCATTTCCGAGACGGCAAGGTTTGTGGGATGCTCACGGCCAGCCGTGGGAGTCCAGAGAGGGAAAATCAGCGAACCTCGGGTAAGGTACGGGCTGACCACGGCTCATCGATGCTAGAGGTCAGAGAAGGCTAGTTCGTATGAAACTAGCTAACAGAAAGGATACTGTGGTGTAAATTGCCGGTAATTGGATTGAATGCTGGTGACGGGAGTAATGTGACACAACACGCAGTGCATGGAACCCTGCTGGAAATGGGGTGCATAACCACAGACCACTCATGCTAACATTGGTTCACTATCGAAAGCTCCTACAATGGGCACTCGAATATCAAAATTGGGCCTTGAATAATTGGAGGTAGGTCATTTGGTCCGATGAATATCGTTTCTTGTTGCACCATGGGGAAGGTACGTGTGTGTCGTTTACCTGAGGAAGTGTTGGAACCGGGATGCACCGTGGGACGAAAACTAGCCGGTGAGAAAGTGCTGGACAATTTTCCGCTGCGAAATGCTGGGCCCAGTCATTCATGTGCAGGAAACTATGATGTCCACCACCTACTTAAACATCATTGCAGACCAGGTACATCCTTTAATTGCAACGGCATTACCCTCTACTAGTGCCTTCTATCAGAAGGATAATGCGCCATGCTACACTACGCAGATTGTTCGAGAATGCTTCGCGGAACACAGGGAAGACTTCCAGGTATTGCCCTGGCCTCCAAATTCCACAAACATCAATCCAATAGAGCATCTTTGGTTTGTGTTGGAACAGCAGATCCAATCTGCAGTGACTCAACCATTTACGAGGGCAGATCAAAAAGTTAGTTACACTGTTGAATAAAAAAAAATAAAGATATATACTCAAGCGATGTATGTTGGCTTAAGGATACAGCATTTGTTCATTTTTCGACATAGTCGCCTAAAAACTGTAAACACATAGAAACAACCATAAAACACACAACCCGTAAACACATAGAAACAACCGTAAAACACACAACCCGTAAGCACATAGAAACGACGATAGCCGCCCGAAACGCCTGTCTATAGTGAGTCAGATTTCGTACCCTTACATCTTCAAATTTCCACTACCTATATGAGGGATCAGCCGGAGTTACCCTTAGTCACTATTGTTACTAAACAACGAAGCAAACCAACAGATAGTTTCGGGCGTTATGCTATTTAGAGTGATACAAGATTTCTGGGTCTTGGTCGTTAAAGGGTCAAGGATACAACATTTGTTCATCTTTTGACATAGTCGTCAAAAAACTGTAATGGAAAGCGTAATTATTTTTTCCATACCTGTACAGAAAAAAGTTTGCTCCGGTTTGGCGCAATCAGTTAAAAACTGTGGTTTTTCACAACCTGATCGGTTTGGAATCGTTGCCCAATAAAGTCCTGTTTCAGCTTACCGAACAAATCGTAGTCGCACGGAGATGATCAGTCGTGGCTGTAGGGTGGATGTTCAACATGCTCCGGAGTGCTGTACACTGATGGTCTAACTTTGCGGTATTCGTCCGTCAAATTTGTGCGACCCTTTTCATATTGTTGGCACCACTTTACAATGGCCGGGCGAGACATGGCATTTACGCCGTATTCAGCCCAGATTTCATGATAGATGTGAAAAGCTTAGCACACAAAAATCGAATGGTTCCTCGCACTTCCAATTTGGAGTGGGAATCCGGTTCACGTGCCATTAGGAACTGCCTCCTGCACACGCCTTAAGCAGTTACTGAACTACAACACCTCCCGTCGGCAGCTCTGACGTACTGTCTAGTTCGTTATCAAGCAGTCTGACTGCAATCCCACTCCAGATGGCTCTAAGTGTAAGTTACTTTTCTGATTAACCTACGTAACTTACTTTTTTGATTAACCTATGTAACTTACCTTTTTGATTAACCTACGTAACGTACAAGAGGTAATGGATCTGCTAGTAACGTGTTGGTACAAGGTACCACAGGACACATTTAGAAATCTTGTAGCGTCCATGTCTTCTCGAGAAAAATCAGTTTTGGTGGTTAGCGAAGGACTAACATTCTATTAGGCTGGTGGTCATAATGTTTTGGCTCTTCAGTGTATGCAGAGTAATAAATTAAAACAAGGAAATGTGCAAAAGAGGAAGGCAAAGTAATTTGAACAGCGTCATACATTTGCCTTCGGTTTCGCAATTTACTGAAACCAAAACAACTTTATGAACGGTACTATAAAAAAGAATATTCCCAACTTTCTTTAAAGGTTTTTATTAAATGAAAAACGCGTGCGCATCGATTAGTAAAGACATTCTAAGACGAAGGGGAAGTCAAAGTACGGGAGCTCTGTGTAAACAGAAAAATTTAATTTAATGAGGCTTAGACAATGTACAGAAAACTAAAAGCTATAATATTTTCTGTTTCAGTTTACATGAATAAAAAGTCATTTTTATAAGAAATGCCCCAGCGGCTAAGATCTCCATATTAACAACAATTTACTTTTTTCTCCAACACAAAGCCTTTCACTTAGGTTTTGTAACCATACCTGTAAAGAAAAAAAGAAGAGAAAAAGCAAGGTGAATTACCTATCCGAGTATTCGATAGATACAGATTTTTTTAATTGGAGCGTTCAACAACAGTTTTAATCTAGCTATGAAGAAAAATCCTTAGCAAAGCTTTTTCACAGCAATGTTTTCACATTCGTTTGTTTAACTATTCAGAAGATGGGCAATTACATGTAATCTGACATTAAAGTTAATCTCGAGATTCATGATCTTAAGAGAAAATCTTAGTAATTTTCTAAAACGGCAAACTATTTTGTGCCTTCACTTCTCAAAACCTTCATTTTTTCAATCACAAATGGAGAAAATAACTCGGCGTCCGTATAATAGAGATTTGTGTTGCTATGGGGAACAATACAGTCTGCAAGAAACCCACTGTTTCACATGCATTTTTATTTCGTTTTATCAACGAGCTAACGTAAAAAAGTATGCTGCGAGTTAAATATCGTCATAATTGAAAAAGAACCGGGAAATGTTTTCTCGGTCCCAATTCTAATAAATTATGTTGCTATACATTTTTTAGTCACTGAAGAGCGATTTCGATTGCTCTGACAAAAAAGATGTGGAAGACTAATACGGAGGAGAAAATATGTTTCCATAAAGTTACTTGAAAGCCGTGAGAATATTCCGTTATGAGTTTCCTGGATAGTTGAATTTAAAAGTATTAACGCCGGACGTTAGCAAACAACAACACACTCAAGACGAGTCGGAGACAAGTGATTGAGCCGATTCACTGGCCGAATTATCAGAGGTACTGATGATTAGAGTTGGGTCCGGTAATGAGTCAAACAACAACACACTCAGGACGAGTAGGGAGACAAGTGATTGAGTCGATCCACTGGCCGAATTATCAGAGGTACTGATGATTAGAGTTGGGTCCGGTAATGAGTCAAACAACAACACACTCAAGACGAGTAGGGAGACAAGTGATTGAGTCGATCCACTGGCCGAATTATCAGAGGTACTGATGATTAGAGTTGGGTCCGGTAATGAGTCAAACAACAACACACTCAAGACGAGTAGAGAGACAAGTGATTGAGTCGATCCACTGGCCGAATTATCAGAGGTACTGATGATTAGAGTTGGGTCCGGTAATGAGTCAAACAACAACACACTCAGGACGAGTAGGGAGACAAGTGATTGAGTCGATCCACTAGCCGAATTATCAGAGGTACTGATGATTAGAGTTGGGTCCGGTAATGAGTCCTGGATGAAGCACGAGTGGTGTATTTGAGCTACGGACTTCCTAAAACCAGTGGCCCCAGATCTGTCTGGGACGACTCCTCATAACCTTCAATGCTCGCGTAAATCGTTAAAGCTCGAAACCAAAAATAGGAAATTAGCGAGTATGAGAGTGATTAGTGTCGTCGGTAGCTTTAATTTAGGAAATACTAGGCACAGAATATACAGCTTATGATACATAGTTAACTTTTCACATGCCTGTTTTTCAAAAGATATTTTAGAATTTTGTTGTTCCATTTGCTGAATCTGAATTATTATAATCAGAATTATGAGCCAGAGACATTATAATTCTGGGAGATCTCCCAGCATATTTTTTCTGGGTTAGGACTTCTGTTTACCCATTTATTGAACCTGTTCACCGAAAGGTACCCAGATTCTTCTGGAATTATTACTCTCTTTTACCAGTTTGCTGAACTTCGTCACCGAAACGTGCCCACACACCAAAGTCTCGCAGCTCTCAACCCTATATGAGATTATTCGGACTGATGTTAGCAACAGTATAGTGTGCAGGACTCTGCACGAATACAGTTACCACAGTCAAACCCTATGTAAGACTATTGGGACTGATATCAGGACTAGTATAGTGCGTAGGGCGCTTAATGACATAGTTTACCAGTATCAAATCCCATGTGAGACTATTGGGACGGATGTCAGCACCAGTAGAGTACGTATGACGCTGCATGACATGGCTTACCCTTGTCAAACTCCATGTGAGGCAATTGAAACTGATATCAGCACCAGTACAGTGCGTATGACGCTGCATGACATGGGTTACCCCTGTCAAGCCCCATGTAAGACTACTGAAACTGATGTTAGCACCAGTACAGTGCGTATGACACCGCATGGCATTAGTTAGCATTGTTAAACCCTCTCAGACTATTGGGACTAATGTTAGCACCCGTACACTGCGTATGACGCTGCATGACATGAGTTACCCCTATCAAACCCTATGTGTGACTATTGTGACTGATATAAGCTCTAGTGTAGTGCGTAAGACGCTGCGTGACATGGTTTGCCTCTGTCAAACCCCATGTGAGACCATTGGGACTGATGTTAGCACCAGTACAGCGCGCATGACGCTGTATGTCATGGGTTACCATGGTTTAGCAGCCATCAACAAGCAACTAATCACTTCGGCTAATGCTCACACCATTTATCATAGTGTAAAGAACATCGATCATGGATTGTAAACCAAAGAAGACTGTGTTACGTACTGAGGAGTCCCGGTACAGAGAGCACCAGTTATATGGACTTTCCTAGATGTGGTGGACTCCGGGAGAAAGGTATCTTTTGGTCTGTATCGTTCAGACAATGCAATTTTGTAGGCTGCCTATGGTATGGAGCTATTTTTCGTTGTTCCGCTGGGGCCCATTAGTCGTTTTGCAAAGTGTCATAAATGCGGAGCTTTACCTAGACGTACCAGATAATTATACACTACAAACGTTGTATTCTTTGGAGAAGACCCATACCTCCGTTAGCAGGACGAGGCACCCTGTCATACTTCTCGCGTTGTTACAGATTAGTTTGAAGATATGGACGTCAAAAAGTTTGACTGGCCTGAACTCTGTAGAGAATCGCTAGAATGAAATGGATTGTTAGGTGGGTGGAAGAAAAGGTCTCCCAGTAAATAAAGATGAAATGGTCACTGCTTTGAAGGCCGAATGAGGAACGGGTGGGCTGATATTTATAAAATACTGGTAGAGAGTATTTCACGAAGACTAGAGGTCATCATAAGGGTAAAAGACTAGAGCTCATCATACGGGTAGAAGAACAAAGGTCGTCATAAGGGTCGAAAATTTGAGGTTGTCATAAGGGTCGAAGATTTGACGTTATCATAACAGTCGAAGATTTGAGGTTATCATAAGGGTCCAACACTGAAGTACGTCATAAGGGTCAGAGACAAGAGGCCATCATAAGGGTCGAAGATTTGAGGTCATCATAAGGGTCGAAGATTTGAGGTCATCATAAGGGTCGAAGATTTGAGGTCATCATAAGGGTCGAAGATTTGAGGTCATCATAAGGGTCGAACACTAAAGGACGTCATAAAGGTCGAAGACTAGAGGCCGTTATAACGGTCGAAGACTAGAGGCCTTGCTAAGGGTCGAAGACTAGAAGCTGTCATATGGGGTGAAGATCGGAGGCCGTCAGAAGGACAGGGGCGCGGTACCCGGAAGGCGCCGCTTCCCTGACCTTAAAAGCACCATCATTATCTGGTTTCGGCGGATTTAAGTTTGGCATCTTCTGACTACAGGTCAAAGTGCAATAACGTATTTGAGATACGTAATAAGTCTCGAAAGATAAGAGCAGCTGTTTGGAATGTTTGACACACTATGTTTTGAGAAACAATATGTTTTCCTGTACGCTATGATTTTGCTGCGCTCCATGTTATTCAACACAAGGTGTTTTCGGAATTTTAATTGTTTTCACGCTCAATGTTTTACTACTTACGATTGTTGAAAAGCAATAGCAGAGTTGTATACCGTTGAGTATACAAAGGACTGTGTTCCAGTTAGATATTTGTTGTGAACAAGTTATCGTGCATTGAGTGACGTTTTGAAAAACGAGTTGGAAACGTAAGGTGATTCCTTTTCGATTCCTGAAGGTATTGTGTTGTTCTTACATGTTATTAGGTGTGCAACTTAATTCTTGTCCCCTAACCGCAAGCGATCATAGAACGTAGGCAAATGCAAGTAGCTGTGTGAGATAATGGCTGATTGCAGCGCCATCCAACAGTTTCCAGGCAACCGTAACCGTTCACAGCTGTAGTGACAGAAGGGACGAAAGTTAACGGTGAAAGCAATGTCGTTCTAGAAGCAACATTTGAAGCACTGCCTCCTGTTCACGTTTCAGCTGAAAAAAAGTGCCGCGGAATCCCAGCAAATGGTCTCTGCTGCTTAGGGTGAGGCTGCTGTGTCCTACAGCAGTACGTGTAAGAAGTGGTTTCAGAGGTTTAAGCACGGGAATTTCGATCTCCATGATGCAGAACGTTAGGGACAGCCACAGAAAGTTGACGATGAGGAACTGTAACAACTGTTGGACACGGATCCCTGTCGCACACAGTCTGAGCTCACCCAGAAACTCGGAGTAACATGGCAAGCCATTGCAAAGCGCCTGCACACGCTTGGACGGATTCACAAGGAGGACCGTTGGGTGCCCCACCAACTCACAGCTGCGAACAAGTCTAGGCGCTACCATGTTGCTGTGTTATTGCTCTCCAGATTCAAGAAGAAGGATTTCCTCCACAAGATTTTGACCTGTGATGAGAAGTGGATACTCTACGATATTCCTAAGCAGCGCAAATCGTGGGTTTATCCAGGTCAGCCTACTGCCAGTACCGCCAAACCGAATATCCATGCCAGAAAGTTGTTGCTGTGCAAATGGTATGATCAAGCCGGTGTCGGACACTATGAGTTGTCCAAACCTGTCAATGCGAAGCGTTATTGTCAGCAACTTATTCGTGTGAGTAATGCAATGGAGGCGAAAAGGCTATTCACCGGCAAGGGCAGAAGGTCGGTCCTGTTGCTTCAGGATAACGCGCGTCCTCACACCGTGAAAATGACATTAAACACGATCACCGACCTGGGATGGGAGATTTTGTCCCACCGGGCGTATTCTCCAGACTTCGCCCCGTCGGATTATCACCTCTTTTGCTCCCTGCAGCATCACCTGAGTGATACGAGGTCCACACAAGTATTGACGCACCCTGAAACATCACACTTCTGTCGACGAGGTCCACACAAGTATTGATGGCTTTATGAACTCGAAACAGCTCTCTTTTTTCCGCAGTGGCATTCAACAGCTCCTTGATCGATGGCTCAAATGCATCCCAAACGACGGGGATTATTTCCTTGATTAGGTACGTATTCGAATTGCTATAATTTGCTGTCGACGTGTCGTGCTTGAGGCCGAGCATTAAGTTTCACACCTAATAGTTAAGTTCTTTTCGGCTGCAACGAAAAAAAGTCAGGTAACCGGGTTAAACTTAAAGTATAATTCAGAAGGCTTGAAATACCGTTTTATAGTGAAGCTAATTTATTGCGGCAAGTTTAACTTTACGTGACATAAGCGGTATGGGACTTTACAGGAAAGTGTCCAAATACAAATTCGAGAATATATCCAAAACGAGACGACCGATTGTAAAGATTTTTGCGCAGACATGCACAAGGGAAACACTAAGTCGACGTACTCAAGCAGCATTGTCCTAACTTTTATGGAAATATGTAAATGACAACCATATGTCATTGAGATGCAGGCACACGACCTTGACAAACTTTGTTCTGAGAGGGATGTGGCAATTGAAGCTGGAGGTGGATTGTTGGTGGAAGAAAGGCTCCGCGCAAGCGCTTAGAAGATTCTTTACGGTGGAGAGCGATCGGCAGATCGGTAGTAAGGCAATCGCAAACTGAGGTAGCTAGATGGCAGAACGTGTTGAGCCATCTCTGGAGACAGTTTCAGGAAACTGGAGTAATAACTGGAAGGCCGGGAAAAGGACGCCCCCAAATCACAACAAGTCAAGACGACAGGTATTTCTCTTTAATAGCCCGCCTTCATAGTCGACAGCTAAAAGACTCTCACTGGAGCTCTCCTCTGCTACGGTAACCGTGATATCGAAGCAGACAGTTTACAGAAGACTCCACGGGAGAGATCTGCAGGCAAGAAGGTCAATGGTGTACATCCCACTCGCCGAATCGTACAGAAGGCTCCGTCTGAATTAGGCCCGACAACATCACCTCGAGATCCTTCATCAATGGGTTTGTGTTCTCTTCATTGACGAGTCACGATACTGCCAAAACACGGATTCCTGACGTGTGTATATTTGAAGAGAGGCGCGATGCTGAAATATTCCGTCTAACGTTAATGAAATTGACCACTACGGTGATGGAGACTCCTGGTTTGGGCTGGCATCATCTTGGATGGATACACTCCGCTTCACGTATTTCCAGGAGGCACCCTGACTGTTGAACTCTTTAAAGACGACATTCTAGAGTCCCATATACACTGGTGTGCAAAAATTAAGGACGAGACGGTTTTTCGAATGTAACGTCGTGCAGAAGAGCTCCACATCGACTCAAATCATACCATAAGATCCCCAAGATGTAAAAATATGGGACAAGTGAGCAAAACCGTCCAAACAAGGAATCCAAAGTATACAAAGGCACTTTATTGAAAAGGTAGCTTTTTTTTTGATTGGAGGTTTAACGACCACCGTGAGCAACTCAATGGGCTATAAGCAGTCGCCCGTCCCTAATTTAGGGTCACTGGTTCCAGGGAAGGGAGAGAGCCAGTGCCGTAAGACAAACACAACATCCATGCCTGACCGGGATTCGAACCCGGACCCCTTACGGACGAATGATCAGAGGCCAGCGCCTTAGACCACTGCGCCACAAAAGGTAGCTTTGAGCACAACTGGTAAGAAGACAGAAACGCCCATGTGACTGGCGGCTGCCAAGAAAAATCTAGTCTTTAGTAGGGGATATGATCACCCCTGACTGCGTTGCAGGATTTACAACGTCTGTCCATGCTGAGGACGAGGTTGTCAAGGAGCTGTTCAGGCATCGCGGCCCATTCCTCTTGTAGCGCCAATCGCAGCTGCGGAATCGTGGCTGGCGGATGGGGACGTGCTGCCAAGCATCTCCCGAGAAGGTCCCACACGTGTTCGATTGGATTTAGGTCCGGGGACCTTGCGGGCCAATCCATTCGTTGAATATCTTCACTTTCCAACAGCACTGCGAGAACCACTGTACGATGAGGTGTAGCGTTGTCGTCCATGAAAAGGAACTCAGGAGCTACAGCATCTCTAAACACACGCACGTGAGGCAGGAGAACCTCGGTACAATAGCGGACACCAGTGACTGAACCTCCTTGGAAGATGTGGAGGTCAGTACGGCTACCAAGCATGATACTGCCGCAAACGAGAACTCCGCCACCTCCAAACCGGTCCCTTTCGATGATGTTGGAGGTGTGATTGCGTGTTCCCTGCTCTCTCCAGATGTGTATACGTCCAAAATCGCTCGTCAGACTAAATCGGCTCTCATCTGTGAAGAGAACTCGACCCCATTGCTGATGTGTCCAGTTCTTGCGTTCACGGCACCACAGAAACCGCCGTCTCCGATGAGCAGGCGTTAACGACACACACCGTACTGGTCGTCGTGCAAATAGACCACCTTTGTGCAGCCTCCTGGCCACGGTAAAACGCGATAACGGACGTCCAGTTGTCTGTTGCACGTACCTTGCGATTTCTCCCGCTGTCTGCCGTCTGTTTCTTCTCGCCTGTAGGACAATATACCGGTCATCCGCCGCCGTGGTTGCTCGTGGACGACCACTGCTAAACTTCGTTTAAAATGCTCTCCAAGCTCGTGAAACGATGCTGTGAGTGATCCCGAACTCTTCGGCCACACTAGTCACACTTCGACCTTCTTCCAACTTCCCAATGACGCGCCCTCGGGTAAAGTTATCCAGATGTCGTCTACTGGATTGCCTGTTGGTCATATCACACGGTGGCAGCAACTCGACGTCGTTCAAACCGATGTACACCATGCAATAGCTTTCACCGAATTGCTGAACGTTCACCGCCCGTGTGCTTTATACCCTTCCGACACTCTCCCATCCCCTACGTCATGCTGCATATATGAGCATGCCCTACTGTACCGGACCCTAGTCTATCTCCTGAGTGGTCTTTCGGTCCGTTCTGCCTGCTCGTTCCGCTGTTATGCTAATTTCTCCTCATCGTCCTTAATTTTTGCACACCATTGTACGATGTTTTAGGGGAGCTTAAAAGCCGTAAATGTACGTTAGTCCCAGTTCCTTTTTATGGATAATAACACCCGTCCCCATAAGCTTCTGCTAGTCGACGAACGCCTGGAGAGTGAGCATATTTACGGGATGGAGTAGCCCAGAAGATATCCGAATCTGAACCCGATAGAACATACCTTGATTGCCCTGGGAAGAGCAATTGCAAGCCAGCAGCCCCCACCTCTCAGAACCTTCCCGGGACTCCGACGCGTCTTGGTGGAGGAGTGGCACTTGTTTCCTCAAACTCTCACAATCTTGTAAACAACATAAAGTCTCGTGCGAGCTATATTAGTGTTCGCGGTAATCACGCTCTGTCTTAGCCCCCTCGAAATCCGCATTATTTTCCATATCACATTTGGACTGCCCAGCTGTCATGCGAATGCTTCCTCCTCATGCGGTGATGGCCTTCCTTTTCTGTTAAGTGTATTTCTGCGTCATCGATATATGTGTATCTGTACTAACTGTCATTAAATTCTGTTGTTTGGATTTTGGGTTATTCACGATTTTGTGTTTGTCACGTTAATTTTAGACAATAGTATAGTTAGTACTTATAAACGTTCCAAAAATTAACTATTATTATACAACGTCACAGAGCATCTAGGGATATGCCCATCCCTAATTTAAGGATACTGCTTCCAGGAAAGAAAAGGATAGCAAAAATTTCAATTTTAACTTCCCATTCATTCCTCAGATCAATCTAAAATTAAATCCCCCCGTTACATTTCGCAAATCCAAAACGAGGAATTTTAGTGACAATATAATAAACCAGCCATTGCTGTTGGGTAGAAGCAGTATCTATGCATCACCTGGTACTCGGACCAGGACACAGATCGGGGATATATCCAGAAAGAAGACAGCGCTTTCTAACCATCTGGCTACGAGGGCGCTTGTGTGTCATTGGCGTGGAGTTTAGTGAAATTTGTGTGTGAGTTGCACCAAATAAACCCAACCAAGTGACACCGAATTATGCAGTGTCCCTTGCCAGTTAATGCTTCAATCCCTTTAACTGCTTCACACTGATATTCTAGAAAATCTATGATGCAAGATCACCTTTAAAGAGCTCCTCCGTAATGAAAGTATAAAGCTGATATTTTCCCGAACTTCCTAACGTTGAACTTAAACGACGATGAAAAGCTACGTTCAAAGAGCTTTAAAGTACATTCGCAAATAGCCATGGCCATCGAGACGATATTTACGATTTTCAGCTAGGAAAACTGTTACCTAATTAAAACTGGACTCGAAGACAGCAATTTTGAAAGATCTTAGTGAATCACAGGGGATTTTATTAAGCGCCGGAGTTTCTTCTTTCCTTTCTGAAGCCGCGTTTCGCTATTTTGTGTTTTAAAAGAATCTCTCGTCGTCGTCTTTCATACACATTCATTCCGTTCTAGAGATTTTACACTAATGCAGGGGTAGCAAACCTTGTTAAGATCGCTTTGGCTACGATGAGTGAGAGAGAAATGTTTCTCAGGTTATTGCGCTCCCGCGAGATTTATATCTTTCAAGGAGATTAGCTCCCTCCGTTGCTAATGGCTACGAATTTAGATTGTGGTCTTTTCAGTGTTGCCAAGGAAGAGAGGAAAATGGCGAAAAAAAGATTGTCCCCGCGCGTGCCTAGGATAAATTGCAATTCGATTGTGGAAAGACGTCACAGTGTCTAGGCGGCCGCGGACGAAATGGCCGTGGTTAAAACCACCAACCCTCCCTCAGGTTGGATAAAACGGTCTGGAGTAGACTTAGGAAGACGAAGTGATGCAATCTGTCACGTGGAGACACTAGGCCAAGAAGTCTGTTGCGCCCATAATCCGCTCACCCATAAAATGTACACGACCGCCGATAACAATTACCAAGGGCAGTATACGTATGGACTGCGAAGTCATAGCCTTTTAGTGTATAGCCGTAAAAAAGAAGCTGGACACAAGATTATCGAAGACGACGAAAAACTTTTTCACATCAGATTTAATTGAAAACTGGGGGTACATAAAGAAACGGATATTGAAATGAGTTCTCAGGAGTGCGCAGATTTAGGGTGTTTCCTAGCAAAAAGAAAATGCATCAAGAGAGAAAACTTAAGGTACCGAAAATAAGTATTAATTTAGTCAGTTTCCACTTTTATTTTATTTTATTTTTTTGATTGGAGGTTTAACGACCACCGTTAGCAACTCAATGGGCTATAAGCAGTCGCCCGTCCCTAATTTAGGGTCACTGGTTCCAGGGAAGGGAGAGAGCCAGTGCCGTAAGACAAACACAACATCCATGCCTCACCGGGATTCGAACCCGGACCCTTTCGGACGAATGATCAGAGGCCTTCGCCTTAGACCACTGCGCCACCGGGGCGGTCCACTTTTATTACTCTGAAATCACAGAATGTGTATAATTCTAGAAGCCAGCAAATAAGCCTGTTTGTTATCAGTGGCATTAGAATCGTGGGGTAGAGGAGGCAGCTGCCCCGGTATTCATTCGTGTGCAGGGGGAAGCATCACATTCGCCCCCCCCCTCACCTTTCTTCCTTTTTAAATGTGTCCGTAATCAGAAATCGGATAAATATTTGAATTTTTTTATTTCCTGCCATTTGACATACCTTCTGATAAAACTAAATGTTATTTTCCGTTTTGATAAGTGAGTAAATTGTAGGCTCCCGTTATACATTTGTATGATTTCTATATAACCTCCGATACACACTGCGAAGAGATATTTTCATAATCGTATATACACTGCTAGCCAGCCAAAATCCAACACCAAGAAGGAAGCATCCGATTGGCCTGAAATTCGCAGCATGCGTCGCCCGCAAGAGGACATGTTAGCATTGTAGGCCATATGCAAATCATGTGCGCCCGGCGCGCCACCGAGAAGCACTATAAGAAGGGTGCACAGAAGGCGGGGTGTAAGTAGTGGAAGCCTGTTGTGCTGCCGGACCTGTGCGTGGGAAGCTTCCTGATGACTCGTTGCAGAATACGGCAGTCATTCCAGCACGTTTCGGAGTTGGACAGAGGACGAATAGTGGCTTATCGCGAGAGCGGTTTTTCGTACCGAGACATCGGCGTCCGTATGGGACGACATCCAGCCACAGTGAGGCGAGTATGGATTCAGTGGGTGCAGGAGAGACGGACGGACCGACGTGAGCGATTGTCGCAGCCGCGGTACACCACCGAACGAGAGGACCGGCATGTTGTGCGGCGGGCATTGATGGCTCGCACCGCCTCATCACGAACGTTAGCGCAGGAATTGGGGTATGTGGCGCAACAACCTGTGTCAGCACGTACCGTTCGACGTCGTCTGCAGGAGAGGGGACTTGTCGGACGGCGCCCATTGCTCCAATTACCATTGACGTTACACCACCGGCGAGTGCAGCGGCAGTGGTTCGTTGAACGCCGCACCTGGATTACGGAATGGCACGACATTTTCTTCTCCGACAAATCCTGCTTCTGCCTGCAACACCACGATGGTCTGATCCGCGTGTGTCGGCACCGCGGTGAGAGACTGTATGACGCCTGCATTATGCTTCGCCATACCGGTCCGTCACTTGGCGTTATGGTTTGGGGCGCAATTGGATATGACACCCGCACGCCTCTGGTACGCTTCGCCGGTACACTCAACAGCCACCGCTGCATCTCCGACGTTTTGGAACCTGTAGTCCTCCCTTACCTGTAGGACCTGCCAGCGACCACGTTTCAACAGGACAATTAGCGCCCGCACGTGGCATGCATCGTGCAACAATTCTTCACGGCCCACCAGGTGTCACTGCTGCCGTGGCCCCCCCCGCCTGTTCTCTCGATATGTCGCCAATCGAACACGTCTGATCGCTGATCGACAACCGAGTGGCCCGGCAAGCATCACCCGCGGCTACGCCTGATGAACTGTGGCAACGTGTGCAAGTAGACTGGACCGACATACCCCAAGCCCACATCCAAAGCCTCTTTCGTTCGATGCCGCGGCGTGTAGCGGCCGCTATTGCCAGCCATGAGGGCCACACGAACTATCGATGTCTACGTGTTCCGCAAGTCGCACGGGCCTGTAAGCTCAATCGTATCATCTTTGTATCTGTTGTTATGTGTCCAGTAAATCTGGCTTTGCTATCTCGTGTCCTTCTTGGTGTTGCATTTTAGGTGCCCAGCAGTGTATTTATATATATATATGTATGTATATATATATGATTATGTATAATTATACACTCATTGTCAAAAAAGTAATTGCACCCAGAAGGACGTGTCGGATTGCAACGCTATTCGGGAGGAAAGTAAAGGTTACCGGGAACAATAAATGATTAAACATTGAGGTTGATATGGGCAATATTTATTAAGCTACATTCCAAAATGTAGTGTCTCTCAAAATAGCGTCGGGCCGCCATGTTTGCTCACACAGCACAGCATACGTCTCGGCATGGATTTGTACAAGTTCCTAATGGTGTCCTCCGATAAGCCATCCCATGCAGCTTGAATCTTCTCACGCAGTTCCTGCAGATTGTGCTTAGGGGTGGAGTGTGGATAGCGCGTCCAATAGGATCCCACACATTTTCAGTTGGCGATAGGTCTGGCGATGCGGCTGGCCATGGCAGAGTGTCAGTGCCTCGAAGACAAGCTCTCGAGACAGCAGCAGTATGCGGACGAGCGTTGTCCTGTTGGAAAGTCGCACCGGAGTGAGCGTTGAGAAAAGGTAGGACCACTGTTTGCAGGACCTCATTAACGTAACGTTGGGCTGTCAAAATGACTGTGATGAACACCAAAGGTGATTTGGCATCGTAAGCAATTACACCCCACACCATGACACGAGGCCTTCTGGACGTGTGACGCTCGAAAACAAACAGTTCATCTTGGCGATGACCACGGTGCCTCCACACACGGATTCGTTGGTCGTCTCCTCGGAGACAAAAGTGGGACTCGCCACTGAAGATCACCCGCTGTCATTCTGAGTGGCTCCTTGACAGCCTAGCACGACACGATTGCAGTCTTTTGCAACGACGCAGTGATGTTAAAGGCAGTCGTCGTAATGGTCTGTGTGCGTTTAGTCTTACGTCTTGCAGCCGTCTGCAAATGGTGCTGGCATTAATCGGACAATGCATGGAGGACACCACTGCTCGATGAATATCAGCAATCGTGGTTGTTGGGTCACTCCGCGCATGTGTGACAACCCGTCGGTCCTCTCTCTCTCCGTGGTTCGTCTGGGTCTTCCAGATCCTTCCTGTCGCTGCTGCGTGCCATGTTCTATCCACTACCGCCAACACCGTGCTATGGTGATATGCGCTCGACCGATATGGCGCGCAATACGGAGATAAGACCATCCCGCTTCCCGGAACCCGATGATGCGGCCCCTGTCGAACTTCTCCAGCTACTCGTATTGCTTCCGAACTTTTCCCCAGGCATACTTTACTTGCAAATGATGCAACCAACGCAACAGCACGAGTCAGAATGGCAAGAATGCACAGCGCGGGACGACCTTATACAGTCGGTCAGGCACAGCGCTACGATCTCTCTTTGCTTGCGTCACCTGCGCGGCCGAGCGTGATACCTTAAGTCATTTGCATGTCTCACGATGTCAAACCTACCCATCAAGTTTCATTCCTGTCGGTTGCTTCCTTCTGGGCGCATATTTTTTTTTTTTTTTTTTTTTTTTTTTTGGCGTTGAGTGTAAATTGAGTTTTTCGAATTTATAGTTCAAAGCAGATCTAATTATGTAACGTCCGGGTCCAAAATTTTGACCCGTTTACAACTCTGGCGGCCATACGATGTACTGACTGACGCCACGTTATACTGTCTCCTCGGGCCCATCGCTTTCATGCAAGTTCTCAGAAACTAAATCACTTCTTTTCCGCCTTCTTGTTTATATGAATGATACGTTTTGATTTTTTCTTCCATTCCATCATGATGTGACATTTTTTGTACTTTCTCAGTCGAGCTGTGTATTATAATCAGGCTTAATATCACCACTACTACACGTTTTCATTTTCGACGCCGTTTTATTTACTCTTTGATAGCGTTGCCGAAAGTACAGGAAATTCGAAGTGATGAGCGGTTCAGAAGGAAAATCCGAGAATTAACAAAATTTATGGGAGAATAAAAACTCAAAAGGACTGTTAAATTAGATATTTATATCATAAATCTTCTACAGTGTGGTTTTTTACGCTTTCCAACCGTAGGTTGAAGAAGCGTATATGCTCCAGCTTTTTCCGTCCGTCCGTCTTTCGGCACGATAACTCACGTAAAAATGGTTCGATTTCGATGAAATTTTAGTATGTGGTAGGAGATCGCCAGGGGACTTACCCTATTGAAAATGGGTGAAGTGGAGTCAAAAGTCAGGACATAGGAGCGGGATGTATTCCATTGCCCTTATGCAGCATAAGGTGCGTAAAAATGGTTCGATTTCAATGAAATTTTAGTATGTGGTAGGGGACCACCTGGAGAGTAACCCTATTGAAAGTGGGACAAATTGAATCAAAGGTCATGACATAGGATCGGGATCCATTCCATCGCCCTTATCCCACACTATTAAGGTGGACGTCAAGTAGTTTTGCTTCCTATATTTCCAATGGAAAACCTTTTGTACACATTTCCTTCACAATTAGTGTGTTCCCAAGGATGGAAATTTGAACATCGATTAAAATAACTTCATACTATAACTTGGAATACTTAACATTTTGTAAAACATAAGTATAATTATATTAAAAAACAATAACGTTTCCTTTGGTGGTGTTGAAACCAGAAAAAAGATGGCGCGATCTATGCTTCGATGACGTCAGTGGACAAATAAATGTTGGATTGCATAATTACGGTTATGGTTTAGAAAATATTAAGTATTCCAAGTTATGAAATGAAGCTATTTTAATGGATGTTCACATTTTCATCCTTGGTAACGCATTGTTTGTGAAGAAAATGTGTACAGAAGTTTTTCCATTGGAAGTATAGGAAGCAAAATTACTTGACGTCCACCTTAAAGTAGCAATTCTTGTATGTATGTATGTACATTTTATTTTGGAAACGGCTCTAAGAATTCTGATGAAAGTCGTTAACCTACAGTTTTCTGGTACTAGAAATCGATTTAGCTTGATCTCGACTTTAGGAGAATTTGTTTAGTGGGTTAAATACCCACCCCGAATTATAACGTTTTTATTGGCATGGCGTCGTTCCATTAATGTTACCAATGCTTAAAAATCTTATGACATCACAATCTCGCGTTTGAGAATGTTGGCGCGCGGTCACGCCATCGGTCTCATTACGTCACGCGTTGTGGGTGGATCCTATTAAAGTTTTATGACGTGACACTCTTGCGGTGAGCAGTTGGTCGTGATTCCCATCTGCCTCATTACGTCCTGCTTTGTGTGCGTATGTCCGTCCGCACGATAACTCGCGTAACAATCGTTCGATTTCGATGAAATTTTAGTATCTGGTAGGGGGATCACTGGGAAGGAACCCTATTTAAAATGAACGAAATGGGGTCAAAGGTCAATACATAGGAGCGGGATCCATTCCACTGCTGTTATGCGCCATAACTAACGTAAAAAAGTATCGATTTCGATGAAATTTTAGTATGTGGTAGGGAACCACCTGGCGACAAACCCTATTGAAAATGGGCGAAATGGGGTCAAAGGTCAAGACATAGGAGCGGAATCACTTCCATCGCCATTATGCGTCATAGCTTACGTAAAAATGCTTCGATTTGGATAAAATGTTAGTATGTTGTAGGGACCTGGCTGGGGACGAATTCTGTTGAAAATGGGCGAAATGGGGTCAAAGGTTAGGACACAGGAGCGGGATCTGTTCCATAGCCCTTATGCGTCATTACTTACGTAAAAATACTTCGATTGCGATAAAATTTTATCATGTTATTTCGGAGGTATACCGAACTAGTTCTATTGAATATCATCGAAATGCGATCAAAGGTCAGGGCACAGGACCGAGATTTATTCCACAGCCATAATGTTCATAACTTGAGTGATAACTGGAGTAATGATATCTGGTATGTTGGAAAGCGTATCATAATCAATGCATTGCATGATTTTACTAACTTGTTTATTCATGACACCATTTAATAAACTAATAATGAGGAAACTATAAGTGCAACACTAGAACTACAGCTGGAGAATGTCTCACACGCTTGGGAGATTAAATCAGAGTATGTTCAATATGTTCCACTCGCTTCTCAGTGACGTGTCGCAACCTGGCAACAAAATTGTGGAGGACTCTTCTAGCGTATCCTCCGAAATAGAGAAGATTTTAGATTCGATGGCTTGTCGAAGATCGTGAATTGTTCTGAAATACCCTGTCCTTGAGATAACCCCAAAAGATAAAAATCACAAGACGTTATGTTTAGTGACACTGATGGCCATTCTATGCATTTAACACACACCGCTTTGTAGACACTAAACGGTTGTCAAAGAACTCATCCTGATACTCCAGGATTATTAATCCTGTGTGAGCGCCATCTTGCAGAAACCAACACCGTTCAATACTCATACCTTACAAAAATGGCACAAATTGATCGCTGATAATCCTCAGGTACACATTACTTGTGTCGATTTCATCGATGGTCCAAAGATTTCAAATGCAGACATTGCACACCAAACATTAACTCTTTCTGCATGTAAAGGATTTTCCACGGCAGCATGTGGATTTTCTAAGGTCCAAAGTCTTGCATTTTGTTTATTGATATATTCGTCAAAATGAAATGTGCCTTCATCGGAAAACCATTCTTCTTTCAAAATTTCAGTGAATGCTCTGCAAAACGATGATGTTTCTCTTTAGCATTTGGGGTGAGTGTTTGGCTAAGCAGAGTTCTGTAACGATAAGCTGACAGATCGGTTTAGCATATTTTCCTCACAGTACTGTATGACATGCCCATCTGCTCTGAAAGTTTACTCAAACTCTTTTTTGGATTTCGCAGCAGAATTTCCCGAGCTTCTTCCACCTTTCCCGGCGTTCTCAATGACGGTCGCTCACTATGCCCTTTCCTTGCATCCAAAATGCTACCAGTTCTCTTAAACTTATCAACCCGTCTCAACACTTGTCTTCTTACTAGATCCATCACGCACATTGAAACGTTCACGGTTGGGTAGTAACAACAGAATTGCCACTGGTGTAATACTGCTTCACAATAAACACCTTCTGTTCACTGCTGCATGCATCCATTGCACCTGAATCTCCAAAATTTCCTCTGTCACAGGACTATCACAAAATTTACAAAAGCGGCGAACCGAAGGTCCCTGCAACGAAAACAAGTGGTGTCATAAATAAAAAATCACCCTAGATTTATCATATTGTAAGTAGTTGTAGTGATTTTGGGGAGAATAAATGAATGCAATGCAACTTTTATAGTGTTTCAGTGAGTAAAATGTTACTATCTGCTTTTCCTTTTTATGTTCGCTATAAAAAGCAATGGACATCAAACAAAGATCCTCACGCTTTCCACGTTTATAAGTGAGTCACGGACATATCGGAAGCATATCCGGCGCGTAACTGGAAGACCCTGAGTTCGACTCCCGGTGGCGGCCAATGAGAATTTTTCCGTGACTCACTTATAAACGTGGAAAGAGCGAGGATCTTTGTTTGATGTTCCTGGTCCACGTTAAATGTCTGTATTAAAAGCAAGGGAATCATGAAAGAAATACGGGATTACACCATATAATAAAAAATTTGAAGATGACAATCCGATTTTTGGTGTCGTTCTGGGTGGTGGTGTAGTGGTTAGCATACCCCGGGCGCTATCTGGGAGACGCGGGTTCGAGTCCAGGACGATGAAATTTTCGGATATTATCTGACTTACCATCCATTGTCACATTTACACCAAAAATCGGATTGTCATATTGAAAAAAAGCAACGGAATGTTCATATCATCTGCAACAAACCAAGCTGTTGCAAAACTATAGCACTCTTGCAACAATAATATATACTAAATACGCACGTTGTGTCTGGCTAATGCACATGTATCAAATTGTTTTCATTCCACGAAATGTTATTATCACGGTTATTTGTTGAAATTAAAAGAGTACACGAGATCTATTAATCAAATGAGCAAACGATTCTTTCTACGTGCGAAAATTACAATAGACAGTTAAAATGAAAAGTTTGGAATAATTTCTCACCGAAAAATAAAAACTTCATCAGGTGCAATTTATCTTTTCGATTAGTCTACCCAACAAAGAGCAACCTACGTACAGCTGAAGTGTTTTCCTTGTCTCTTTTTTAAAAGCTCCACCCCATCGCACTTGGTACTGTAATTAATTGTCGACCACCGCTGCAGAAACGAGATTTCACGTGGCACGAAGCGAAAATGCACTTCCTCTCAAAATTTCATTACACCGTTTCTCCCAGCTGTAAAAGAATGATAAACGTACGCACCGCACCGTGGGAAAAAATTCCAAGCAGTCCCTCTAGCTACCGTACAGGGACAGCAGGCATTCTGAGATCTCCAAAATGCTATCTGATGGAGAAAAGTTTTGAATTAAAAGAGTTATAATATACAAGAAAAAAAAATAGGGAATATTTAAATCCTCGGCTTTTTTGAGAATATATATTCATATTAAACTTTATGCGCTTATGGACATAAAAATTGCAACTCACATTATGGATGAACTTTGCGACGTCATGTTACTGAGGTGCGTCGCATAAATATAGACAGTCGACTTTTCGCCGTGAACGCAATGCGAATATAGGTAGGAAGCTGAAGTGGTACCTAATTAGACATAACCCTACAAAAAACGTTTCGATCCGTCGAGATGACAGGATTGTGTGAAAAGAACACCACAAAGTGAAATAGTGTAATTTTAGGTGTCTCATGAATATAAAGACAACTATGTAAAGTAGCCACATGCAAATGAGATGTACAAATTTGCATGTTGTACGCACGCGCGTATGCCGTAATTCGGTCCAGCCTACAAAAGACAGCGGACCTGCCGTGAGACATTCATTTGCCGAAATGCCACGTAACAGTCAACTTTCTGGTGAGGAGGTGCAGAAGATTTGGAGACTGGGAGCAAATGGATTGCCTGTAGCGAAAATTTGTAAAGCCATGGGGAGGAGTAGGGCAGTCATTTATCAGACTTTATCGAAACGCGGTGCGTTAACTGCCAGAAAACGGCCTGGAAGGTCTCGAATAACAACCAAACGAGATGATCGTGCCATTATGCGTTTAGTTTCATCCCAAAGGTTATCACTACGTCAAGTTTCTCGGACTGTTGGTGTCACCGTCTCAAAGGACACAGTTCATCGACGAATCAAGGAAAGTCGCAACACTGTGCTTCGTAAAATGCGCTGTGTGCCACACCTCACGCAGCGCCACAAGGAAGCTAGATTGTTATGGGCAAGCAGCCACATGCACTGCACAGACGAGTGAATCACAACCATTTTCTCCGATGAGAAAAAGTTCAACCTAGACGGCCCTGACGGTTGGAACTGCTATTGGCATGATTAACGACGCGAGCCACGCGCCTTCTTCAGCAGACAGAAAGGAGGGGGATCTGTGATGATCTGGGGAGGTTTTGCGTTCAATGGGACAACGGATATCACTTTTCTGCAAGGCAGGCAAAACTCCGAAACGTATCAGGATATACTCAGCAGCAACCTTCTACCGTTTGCCGAAACTCTAGCGGGTGTTGATTATCTGTTCCAGCAAGACAATGCCTCTATCCATCGGTCTGCATCAACGACAAGCTGGTTTAACACTCATCATGTGACCGTAATGGATTGGCCAGCACTCAGTCCAGATCTGAACCCTACCGAGAACCTCTGGGCTATCCTAGCTCGTGTTGTGTATGCGAATCGACTGCAGTTCTCAAGTGTGGTGGCATTGAAAGAGCAGATTGAACGTAGCTGGTACGCACTCCGTCCAGAACACTTACAACATTTGGTGGACAGCATGCCCAATTGGGTTTTCAGTGTTATTCGGAACAACGGCTCCACTATTCGTACCGGAGGTGCTCATAACTAGTAAGCCTTTATATCTTTGAGACAGCGTATTTCTGTTTTGTGTTGTACTTGGCTCTGGAATTGTTATGTTTCCGTCAAACTATTGCGCAGCTGCGTGTCCTATGCTATTTTTGCTATAAATATGAGGTGTACATTTCAGCACGTTGTTGTTTCTTTTTTATTCGAGAGTTTGTTCTGTCTCTATATTTATGCGACGCACTGTAGCCTTTTTATTACAGGGGATGATCAAAAGGTAATTTCCGATTAACTTTGGCGGTGGATTAGATGTATGTAAATCAGTGTCTCATTCTCCAAACTTGAGAGCGTTGTGTGGTACAGGAGTTTGAATAAGGAGTCAACGTGGTGGAGAACAGATTCAAGTGAAATACACGACCAGCCTGGAAATATGGTCCCACTCGGAGGTACGCGGGGTGGTTAGGTTGAACGGTGCGACGCGCGGTACCGAAAGAAAAATTTAAATGTCTGTGTTCTTTCACCAGAGCATCCATACATCTCAAATTGCAGTCTGCTATTTCTCATCAGTCAATTTTCTCTTCTGTAAAAGCCTGAAAAAGGTGTCTGACAGAGTCTAAACTTTTCCTCTGTCTATTTCGTGTTAGTTTGCTTTTAATTATGCTCATTGCGTGGAAAATGTCTTCGCCGCCTCCCATAGCTTCCAAAGAAATTTCGAATCTTCTCTCACTCTATTCAATAAGTTGGTGGAGGCTCTACATAAAATTTGTCGTTACAATTATTGTCCGCCAACACATCGTTCTAAGCTATTTCACTAAAAATGTCATCTATAGTAAGTCATCAGTATTTTACTAACAATGTCATCTATAGTGGATAAATGCCATCTATAGTATGTCATCAGTATTTCACTAACAATGTCATCTATAGTGGATAAATGCCATCTATAGTATGTCATCAGTATTTCACTAACAATGTCATCTATAGTATCTCATCAGTATTTCCCTAACAATGTCATCTATAGTATGTAAATGGACGATGTCATCGCTCTTTCCACGTTATTTTATAAACAACGCATAGCGACTGAAAAATTGTGTTCCGGCACCGCTGGGATCGAACCCCAGAACTCTCGATAACTAGTCGAGTGCGTTCGCATTTACGCTACGGCGCCAACAATTCTCAGCGCCATGCGTTGTTTATCAGTCAGCATCTGGCTACACGAATCCGTATTGATGGTCTCAGCAACTGAGAAGATAGGTACAGTTTAAATATCCCTGCTGTTCCATCAGCTGAAACGAATGTTGTAATACCTCTTTGAATGCATTCTTCCCCAACTGTATCCTTTTGGAATCCGTAGTTTTAAAGCAGGCAGCGAAGTAATACTTCAGTGCGTTATGACGAAGTAAATTTCTCCATCATTTTTATGCCAGGGCGGGATTCGAACCCACAACTCTGGAGCTCCGAGTGCTATCCACTATACTGCACTGCCATGAGCTCCCACTGCTATCTGCCTTTATCTCATGTGCGTCCTGAGGGGCAGGCACGTCACATCTCTCCCTCCCCTCCCGAAAAAGGGCCGCGGACATGGCCCACGTGTCAGCCGGGACCATGTGTCGCTGTAGGCCGTCATCCGATGAAGAACGTGCATTTGAGAAATCCCAGACAATTTGGTGTGTGTGGAACGTAACATCACACTGATTTTATTTTTCCGAAGCACTGAAGAAGGGATTCTCATTTGTCCTGTCTTGCGGTGTGGAAAGAACATCACTCCATTGCGGGAAACATAACAGCCAGACCATCCTGGAAGTTCGGGCGCCAATACGACGAAGGAAATTTCTCCTTCATTTTTATGCCAGACCCACAATTCGAACATACAACTCTCGGCTCCGGAGCTCCGAGTGCTATCCACTATACCACACAGACACGTGCTCTCATTGCAATCTGCCTTTATCTCATGTGCGTCCTGCGGGGCAAGCACGTCACAGTGTTGATAAGTATAAAATAATTTTTGCGAATATAACCGCTTTTGTGACAGACAACGCATTTTATATATTCAAAGGCTCGGGAAACAGTCTGAAAGTCAAATTTATGAGGAAATATGGTATTTCACGAAATTTTGGGGTAAATCTCGAAATTTCAGGGTAACTCCCAAAATTTCGCGAATTACCCAGCGACCGCCCCCCGCGAATTTTGCCTTCTTTCCCGAAATAAAATTACTACCCTACCTATTATCCATGGACTGTACTCAGAGCACCGAATTTTTTTGGCAAAAATTCACTCTGTTTGTTCATGAATCCTGTGATGATGGGATGTTCTAAGAAATAGTGTATAAGATGCTGATTTTTGCGGTTTTGTTTTCCTATGAGGAAAAATTGTGAGCTCTTATTCCCTCTTGCTTTTTTCCAGTTTTTGCAGCGAGCTATGACATCTTACAGGTGACAACATTATTTCCCCTCTTCCTTCTTCCAGTGCTGCGCATTGTGAGTTGTGACTTAGCAAAATATAGCGATCCCACCCCTCGTTTTCTAAGGTATTTGGTTACATGCTTACCATCGTTAAATCAGTTTCCGTTTTATAACCACCGTTGAGCGAATTTTCCGTGTGAAATACAGAGCAAGAACAACAAAAAGCTTTGTACTTATGTAAGAAAAGTGCTGCCGGACCAAGCAGATTGCTGTCTATTAATTAAGCTAAAGCTAACTACAGTTACGCGTAGGTCGTTAGATTTGGAATCCAGAGTCATTGGCACACCCTACTCTACTTTCTTAATCTTGAAATGTAAACTAGTATCTCTCGTGATGGCCCGTCATCCCAACACCGTTATCCACAGACCGACATAGAAAACAAAGCGATTCTCCGGCAGAGATATTACAAAATTAGTGCCACACCCACATTTGTCTTAAAAGAAACAATGATTTACCAATACTTCTTAATGGGCCAAAATAATGGGTAGACTTAAAAGAGGTGTCTACTCAAGGAGAAGTTATCAATACCATTGAGAATTAAATACTCAGAGACCAAATAAATGCAACAATTAAGTGCTTTGAAAAGTCGCCATGCAGTACAGAGGTAGTTCCATAAAAACTGAGAGTAATATTTTTGAGTTGGCAACAGTGCGAAGGGGAAAAATAATCACGCAGACGACTAACTGAATAAGGAGGTATCTGTGGCAACAGCTATTAGCCGTGGCAGACGATTCTGGATTTGTTATTGCGCAGTTGTTTAAGGTACGTCTGCATTTTGCCATACAGCTATAAAAGGGAGTGATTCAGAGTTAGGAAGTGAAATGCGTTGTGCGATTAAATTTTGCTATCGTTTAGGTAAAACGGCTCCAGAAATAATTGATATAAATATTTGGTTGAGTCAGTGATTTTTAGATGGCACCATGATTTCAAAACAGGGCGTTTGTCGGCAGAAATCGCTCCTAGGCCTGGTCGATCTGAAAGTGTTATTACGGAGCCTTTTGTTAACACTGTTTGGGCAATCCTGCAAGAAGATCGATGAATGACGTGTGAAGACATAGCGGCATCGACTAATATTTCAAAAACGTCGTCATTCCGCATTCTACGCGACAAATTACGGATGCATCGTGTGTGTTCCAGATGGGTACTTCATTACCTGATGAAAGAACAACTGTTAGCCGAAGTTCTGGTGGGTCATAAGTGGAAACAAATGATTTCAAAGGATTCAAACCTTCTAAACACAGTAATAACTGCCGATGAAACATGGGTCCACTATTTCGACCCCCCTCACAAAGCATGCAATGAGTATCTGGAAACACACAGGCTCGCTACCTTAGAAAAAAGGTTCGCCAAACCAATTCAGCTGTGAAGGTGATGATAATAATTTTCTTTGGTCATAAAGGTGTAGTCTACTGGCATGCCGTTCCTCCACAAATTACTATGTCAATACTGAGTATTACATGTCTGTCTTGAAGCGTCTGCCATGACACATATCGATTAAGCGACCGGAACTGGTGGGAAAGTGGACCCTACACCATGGTAACCCCCCCCCCACACACACACACTCATGCAGCTGCTTGTGATCAACAGTTTCTTACAAAATGCAGTATTGAAATCATGCCACAGCCTGCCTACAGTCCTGACCTCACCCCGTGCGATTTCTGGTTGTTTCCAACAATGAAGGAGAAGTTCCGCGGCGCAATATTCAACACAGATGCTGACGTTATTCAAGCTGCACAGGGGTCGCTGAAGCAACTTTCACAAAATGCTTTCGCCACATGCTTTGAAAAGTGGTCTGAACGATGGGACCGATTCATATCATTCGAGGGAAGATACTTTGAGAGAGAATAACGTATAATTTGCTGTACCTATATTTCTTCATTTTGTGTGATTTTGCTCTCAGTTATTACGGAACGGCCGTTGTATGTATATATTTCAACAGTAGTACGTATAGATAGGGTTACAAGGGAAGTCCTTGATCAGGCCAGTATCTCACGAACTATGGCAGTTAGCGAATTACTTCTTGTGCAGTTGTATAGGAAACCCCTATAGCGCACACAATAACACCAAGAGGGATCCCCTCGTTCCCTTTTTTTGGGGGGTTTAGGGGCCCATCGCGCCCCCATTTTGCAGATAGGGCAAAAAAGTCAATTACAAACTTGTTCAGCGAGACAAATACAAATGTTTTGTTCCATGACAAAAGATGGAAGGGGACCGGGAATGTGGCCCCAAGAAAATCAACATCCGGAAGCAACGACAAAGTATTTAAACAAAAACTTATTACTTAGAACTTATCTAAACTGGGAAGTTCTAAGTAAATGAATGCACAAAGGAAATGTTTTCCTACAAACCTTATCAACAGTTCTTGTTCTAAAATAAAACGCCGTTCCTTGATATTTTCAATATCAGACTTTGATGTCCAATACCATAAAAAATGCACTTAGAGAAGGAGAAATAGCATAAAGTGGCGAAACACTCATCCAATAGGAAAACTGTATGCACATCTCATTGACTTGCGTACGTGGCAAAGCTTTCGACTTCCCGTCACTAGTTCACGAAGTGTTGGCATACCGACCACGCATATCATTTTTGTATTCTGACGAGGAACAGAAGACACATTTGAAATCCATGCAAATATGCTTTGGACACAGCGACTCAGGTAGCTTTCCGCTTTTTCTTCATTTGGAGAGTCCCCTTCCATCTTTTGCTATGGGACAAAAACATTTATGTACTATTTTTGCCTCGCTGAACAAGTTTGTAATTGACTTTTTTGCCCTAACTGCAAAGGGGGCGCGATAGGCCCCTCAACCCTCACAAAAGAGGGAGTGAGGCCATTCTTCGTAATGTTATTGTGTGCGCCATAGGGGGTTTCCTATACAACTGCACAAAACTAACTCGCTAACTAGAATAGTTCGTGAGATGTTGGCCTGATCACGGACTATCCTTGTAACCCTGTATATATATATACACACACGAGCGTTGCACCGAAAGTAATGCAAAAGGGGGCATAACTTTTTATTAACTGACAGGTCATTCAAATTGAGCACGTTGGTAGAGTGACTCTTTTTCTATACAAAGGTACTACTCAACATAGTCTCCATCACAAACAATGCATTTGCGCCATCGTTGAACCCAAATCTCGAATCTTCTTTGAAAAAATTCAGGTGTGGACTGTTGTACCCATTTCTTCACAGCCACTTTCACCTCGTCTGTGCCATCAAATTGTTGCCCCCGGAGACTGTCCTTCGATGGACCGAACAGGTGGAAGTGGAGGACGTCAGATCTGGGCTGTACGGTGGATGCAGCCAATTACTGATCGCCTGATTTGTTGCCAAAGATGTGTGTTGTCTCGCATTGTCATGGTGAATGTGCATCATTTTCAGATTCTTGTTCGGTCTCTTTCTCCTTATGGTTTCTCTAAGCTTTTTGAATGTCTCAATGTACCACTCTATAGTCACGGTACGGACACGTTCCAGAAAATCAAGGAGAATGACACCCCTGTCACCCCAAAAAACAGCCACGTGACTTTCTGTGCTGATCTCTGGCTCTTGAACTTACCCTTGGTGAAGAGGTGTGACGCCATTCCATGGATTAATACTTCGTTTTCGGATCGCAAAGGTACATTACGTTCCATCCCCTGTTACCAATTACATTTCTCTGTTACCAATTATTTTTAATTGAAGCAGATTGAAAACAAATTAAATAGACGCCGGATTTTTGTAAGGAAATACAGTGTGTTTGTAAACTTTTTCAACAAAACAAGAGGGGTGACAGTACACATCAAGACGAACAGTATTTATAATGGAACCTAGGGCCGCATTCCACTCCTAGTGCCAGAAAAGAGTGAAGTTACATATCCACGTTGAGCATTCAACAGTGAAAACAAAGAGAATTTATGAGTTGCACAATTTCAATTGCATCAGAGGAAGACTCAAAGGAGCTGCTCAAACTGGAGGCTTAGGGCGTCGTTGCACAACCCACACCGGCGAATGAAGGATTGTCGCACCCTCTCGTAGACTCCCGGTGTGGGGTTGATCTTGTCCGCAGCAAGAGCGATTCGCGCGACAAGATCTTCCAGGGAGTCTACAGGTGTCTCGTACACCAATGTTTTCATGTGCCCCCAGAAGAAGAAGTCCAGTGGATTAACATCCGGGGAGCGTGGAAGCCAAGCCACAGGTCCACCGTGTCCAATCCACCGCCAGGGATATGTCGTATGTGTAATCCTCCATGGCCTTCACGAATACGTCAATTCTCATGTGATGTTTGCACGGTAATATCGCTGAACGGGTTCGGTTGCGTTTTTAAATGTTTGCTCCTCATCGTCTACGCATGTATTCAGCGCACCTGATTTGCATCTTGTGCTTCTCATGCACTGGTTGGAGCTCTGTGTGCCTGATGGACGTTTTTGGAACGTGCTGTTTTCTGGCGCTAGGAAAAGAATGCTGCCCTAGGTTCCTTTGCAAATATTGTTCGTTTTGATGTGTACTATCACACCTCTTGTTTTGTTGAACGAGTTTACCATCACCCTGTACAGTAAAAAATGATTCGTGTAAGAGCTGAAACTACAAAATATACCCGAATGAATTCGTCCCAGTCGCGTTCCGTCCACTTCTTAGACAACGAATGCATTCGTTCGAGATGATTTCATCCCATTTTGCTAACTCCGGGTAAATTCGTTCTGATCGAACTAAGGATTAAAATATGTTATAGAGTAACACAAGGAGAAGGACAGAGCAACGTTTATCTTGAAAACTTTCAAGAGGAGGTCTGCATTTTTTAACATTGCAAAATTTACAAGACATGCATTTGCTTGAAAACTGCTGACATTAAGCTATCACAGATGAATAACAATGTTTAGTCTATACCCAGGCAATGGTCATGTGCTCGTAAATGATCACAAAAAAGGACTGTTTTTCTAGTCTTTACCGTATTATTCTGACCTCTTACATAGTATTGAACCTTAATGTATGATCTTTAACTATCATCAAATTCAAAGTTCAGACATTTTGCTCTTAGAGATCTGACAGCCTTTACACATAAACGAGGGGACAACATAGCACAAAAATCCTTTACACATAAACAAGGGGACAACATAGCACAAAAATCCTTCACACATAAACAAGGGGACAACATAGCACAAAAATCCTTTACACATAAACAAGGGGACAACATAGCGCAAAAATCCTTTACACATAAACAAAGGGACTAAAGAGTGCCTATAATTGATTTCCTATGCTACTTTTAACTGACGGAAGTATATCGAGTCTCTCCTGTGTGTGTTTACACATGCACAGTGTACGTCATATTTTTGAATTATTTCTGTGCTTCCATGTTGCCATATGACATTAAAGAAATCCTATCTCGAAACATGCGCAGATTGAAGCAACCTTTTTTTTGTAGTTGTTGTTTTTCTCTTTTTAGCACGCCTTTGATAGGTATTCCTCCTATGTCCGTCCGTCCGTCTGTGGACACTATACCTTTCCGCCTATTTGTCCGATTTGAAAACGTCGTTCTGAATTGGGAAGTGTGAACTGGAAAACAAATGAGCACAGTAATTGTATAGATTGGTAGGCATGCATTTTATTTCATGCTTCTATACATTTTTATCTGGTAATTTTATTTTTAATTTGTATGACAGCAAGTTAAAAGTAGTGGTCAACAGTTTTTTCAACGGTACATGGGTTTATTTTTATTAGAAAAATAAAATACAAGTTAGTAAAATCATGCAATGCATTGATTATGATACGCTTTCGAACATACCAGAAATCATTACACCTTTTTAACGATATTCAACAGAATTGGTTCAGTATACCTCCAGAACAACATACTAAAGCTTTATCGTAATAGAAGTATTTTTATTCAAGTTATGAGGATAATGGCTGTGGAATAAATCTCGCACACGTGGCCTGACCTTTGACCCCTTTCGATGATATTAAACAGAATTGGTTTAGTATATCTCCAGAACAACATACTAAAGTTTTGTCGTAATCAAAGGATTTTTACGTAAGTTATGGCGCATAAGGGCAATGGAATGGATCCCCATTCTATGCCCTGACCTTTGAACCCATTTCTTCAATTTTTAATAGGGTTCGTCCCCAGGTTGTTCCCTACCACATACTAAACTTTCATCGAAATCGAACCACTTTTACGTGAGTTATTGTGCTGACAGGCAGACGGACAAAGCTGGAACATATACGCTTCTTTCACCTATGGTTGGAAAGCGTAAAAAAAGAAGAAGGAATGTTTACCTATGGGTGTTTGCCAACGTTTCACGATTAGTATGCACGCTTTTGTTTTTATACTTCCAGATATTTATGTGAGCTATTTGTTTTTAAATGTGGAAAAGCAAGTTTGCAACGGCGGTCAGTAGCTTTTTTCACCCCAGAATGGTTTATTTTTATTAAAAAAAATTTTCGTTACCCCTTCGATATACAGATCTTAATCGACCATAATGAAATCATTTGCATTTCCTTCGCTGTGACTCGTAATTCGTTCGGAAATGACAACTAAATCCTCTCTTCTGGATTGACAACGAATACCCCATTTTTTTTTATAAATAAGCTGTATTGGTCACTTCTAACGAAAGATAGATCTACTGAAACCACAAACCAGTAGTTTTTGTGCAGTGCTGTTTGCGTAAATTGCAACACCAAGAAAAAAATCGTGCTATTGAAACAGAATTCATATAACAGATTCCTCATCTCTCTATTAAAAAAAAAATAACGGCAGCCGCCGCTGTTTCAGAAATTTTGCGACACTCGCGTTTTTATAGCTCGCATCGCAAAAAGTATAGAACACAAAAATATGAAGTTTACATCGTTTGTAGAGCTTTGTTCGGAAAACACGCTATAAACTTCGTTTCTGGCGATACTTCAAGAGCTATTGTATTTCAAAGTTAAGGTAAGGAAAAAAGTGCTGTTAGTTCGCGTTCCGGACACACTAACAAGGTCCCTTTTGGAAATATCTCTTCGGCCATTTCTGCAGGTTGCAGTTGAAGCACCAAAAATTTCATGCATGCGTAATATGTCGCTTTGAATGTACAAAGAAGGCAATTTCAGAAAAGGGCCCTATAGCCTTTTTGGAAAAAAACATCTTTTAGAAAACCTTCTATGTAGATTTCAGACTACAAAAGATAACGCGTCTCATTTCAGTTTGGATGATTTGAATACACAAAGATATACTGAATTTACTGAAAGGGCCCCGAGGCCTTTTTGGAAAAAAACATCGTTTGGAAAGCCTTATATAAAGATTTCACTTAAAGTTCAAAAGATGACACGTCTGATTTCGGTTGGGATTATTTGAATACATAAAGAAATACTGAATTTACTGAAAGGGACCCGTGGCCTTTTTGAAAAGAAAACTCGTTTAGAAAGCCTTCTATATAGATTTTGCTTAGAGTACAAAAGTTGGCGTCTGATTTCAGTTGGGATTATTTGAACATACAAAGAAATACTGAATTTACTGAAAGGGCCACGGGGTCTTTTGGAAAAAACATCGTTTAGAAAGCCTTCTACATTGACGGAAAAAAAAAATCCCAACGCCAAGAAGGGGTTGTGTTAGATAAACGACAGTTAGTAGGCGGTGAGAGTACATCTGTAAGATGACGTCTATGCAAATTTCGCGCTCGGCACATACGCGTGGCGCTAGTAGCGCCCCTCGGAAAATGCAACGCAGGTTTGCTGTAAATACGCGCTGTAACGTTCGTGAGCGTTAGTTATCGTTGAGATTCGACGTGGTGTGTTGAAGTTAGTCAAGAATGCCTTTAAGAAGATGAAGAAGCCATTATCTACAGCTCACGGAGTTTGAACGAGGTCGTGTAATAGGGCAACGAGAAGGTGGATTTTCTTTCCGCAATATTGCAGAACAACTTGGCAGGAATGTAGCTGCTGTGCATGATTGTTGGCAGCCGTGGTCAAGGGAAGGTACTGCCTCAAGAAGACCGGGTTTCGGCCGGCCACGTAGCACTACTGAGAGGGAAGACCGCCGTGTACGGCGTATGGCCGTGGCGCATCGTACCGCGTCTGCGGCAGCAATTCGAGCTGCAGTTGCCACCACAGTGACACAACGAACTGTTACAAATCGGTTACTTGAAGGACAGCTTCGAGCAAGACGCCCTGTAGCGTGCATTCCAATTACTCCAAACCACTGCCGTTTGCGACGTCAGTGGTGTCAAGCTAGAGCTCATTGGAGGACGGAGTGGAGATCTGTTGTGTTTTCTGATGAAAGCCGGTTCTGCCTGGGTCCCAGTGATGGCCGTGTGTTGGTTAGAAGGAGGCCAGGTGAGCGCCTGCAACCAACCTGTCTGCAGCCAAGACACACTGGACCTACACCTGGAGTTATGGTCTGGGGAGCAAGTTTCTATGACAGCAGGAGCACTCTCGTGGTTATCCCACGTACCCTGACGGCACAGTTGTACGTCGGTCTGGTGATTCAACCTGTTGTGCTGCCATTCATGAACAGCATTCCAGGGGGTGTTTTCCAACAGGATAACGCTCTCCCGCATACCGCTGTTGTAACTCAACATGCTCTACAGAGTGTCGGCATGTTGCCGTGGCCTGCTAGATCACCAGATCTTTCACCAATCGAGCACGTATGGGACATCATTGGACAACTCCAGCGTCACCCCCAGCCAGCATTAACCGTCCATGTATTGACCGACCAAGTGCAACAGGCATGGAACTCCATCCCACAAACTGGCATCCAGCACCTGTACGACACAATGCATGAACATTTGCGTGCTTGCATTCAACATTCTGGCGGTTACACCGGTTATTAATGTACCAGCATTTCACATTTAAAATGGATCATCTAGCGCTTACAATAAGCTGTGATCTTGAAACCTTAATCGATTAAATATGTTACCTATACAAATGTATTGCCGCCATTTCATTTTTCTATAACTATTTTTTCGTGGTGTTGGGATTTTGTTTTCCTTCAGTGTATATAGATTTCACTTAGAATACAAAAGATGACACGTCTGATTTCAGTTGGGATTATTTGAATACACAAAGAAATACTAAATTTACTGTTTTTTGGAAATAACATCGTTTTGAAAGCCTTCTGTATAAGATGAGACGTTCGATTTCAGTTGGGAATTTGAATACACAAAGAAATGTGTCGTTTTCTCCCTGTGCCGATTTTGGAAATAATTTCTTTTAAAAATCTTGCTGTTGAAATAGAAAAATATCAAGCCCGTGGGTTCACCCTTTTGTCGTGGCGCAATTTTTTCGCTTCGCCCTTTTGACATGCGCCCTTCTGTCGTATCGCCCTTTTGTCGGGTCGCCCTTTTGTTGTATCGTCCTTTTGTCGTGCGCCCTTTTGGCGCATCGCTCTTTTGTATTGCGCCCTTTTGTCGTGTCGCTCTTTCGTCATTCGCCCTTTCGTCGTTCGCCTTTTTGACGTTCGCCTTTTTGACGTTCGCCTTTTTGACGTTCGCCCTTTTGTGGTGCGCTGTTCTGTCGTTCGCTCTTTTGTCGTGCGCCCTTTTGTCCTGATACGTCTGTGGTTCAGGGTCAAATTAATACGCGGCAATTGGTTACTAGCGACCAGTCTTCGGTTAAGCAGACAATGTCGAAATTTGCTGGAGAACAAAGTCTGACATGTGACAGTGCTCCACTGCTACGTTAACAACGTAGATGTCGCTGTGCGATCGGTCACTGCCATGCGGTAGAGGTGTCTGTCATCCCGTGCAGTCATTTCCTAGAATTCTGAGCGTCCGAGCCTCATCTGCCCACTGACGTCACACTCACATCACTAGACTGGCGTTTCGTCCAGTACGAGTATCTATTTCGCTGTAGGAAAATCCAGCGTGTCTCATCTCAACAATACTTCCTCGCTCAAAGTGCGGTCAGGTATTCATAATGCTATCGTCTTCGGCGACGAGTAATAGTAAGGCACAAGAAACACCCTTTCGACTCAATGTCGACTCTTTACTAATTTGAACATCTCGTTTGACCGAGCTCTTTATACCCAATGCCGGACAGTTCAGAAGACGTTAATACCAGTAGTAATTCATGGTATTCCAATTTTCACAAACACTACTGCGTAAGTAATCTAGAGGACCACAATTACCCTATTTCCGACCAAAGAAGCTGAACAAAATCTTTGCAGCAAAAATTCACCGATTTTGATTTTTCTTGGACATTCATGCTTTAACTGTCTCATGACAGTTAAAGTATGAATGTTCAAGGAAACATGTTAGGCGGAGGGTCCGCTATTTGGAAGTAAATGTACAGAGCCATATATACTTTGAGATTGGGGATCACAAAACTGTCCGCTAAATGGAGGTATCCCCAATTGGGAGTGACGCCCGTTTTGAAGGTAAATATATAGATCCATATATACTTTGGGACTAGGAATCACAAGCAAGTCCGCTAGATGAAGGTGTCCGTAATTGGAAGTGCCCACAATTTGAGGGTAAATATACAGAACCGTATATACGTACTTTGGGACTAAAAGTCACACAACTGTCCGCTAAATGGAGATGTCCCCAATTGGGAGTGTCAGCTATTTGAAGGTAACCGCATAGAATCATTTATACTTTACGACTGGGGATCATAAAACTTTCCGCTAAATGGAGGTATCCTGTATTTGGAGGTAAATGTGCAAAACCGTATAAACTTCTGGACTGAGAATCACAAAACTGCCCGTTAAATCGAGGTGTCCGAAATTGGGAGTGTCCGCTATTTGGAGGTAAATATGCAGAACCGTATATACTTCGGAACTGAGGATCACAAAACTGACCGCTAAATGGAGGTGTCCGCATTTGGGAGTGTCCGCTATTTGGAGGTAAATGTACAGAACCATATATACATACTTTGGGACTGGGGATCACAAAGCGTTCTGCTAAAAGGAGGTGTCCGCAATTGGGAGTGTCCGCTAATTGGAGGTGAATGTACAGAACCATATTTACTTTGGAACTAGGGATTACAAAACCTTCCGCGAAACGGAGGTGTCTGCAATTGGGAGTGTCCGCTATTTGGAGGTGAATTTACAGAACCATATGTATTTCAGGACTAGTGATCACAAAACGGTCCGCTAAATGGAAGTGTCCTCAATTCGGAAGTGTTCGTTAAGGAGATCTTATTTTAGCCGAGATATCTGCACTGAATATTTCTGTCTCAAAATAATTTTTCGTGTTTCTGAATACGAATACATAGAAGGAAAGAGCAACATTGAAGATTTGCGAAGTTTTTCTTTATTGTTTTTGTTTGACTGAAACGAAAAGTTAGCGAGAGGAAGACACAAAGTCGAAAGTTTGGATCCTCTTTTATGAATATGGGTTTCCTGCAGGCGCTGTAAAAGGAGGTAATGAAGAAGAGGAAGAAGACTACGAAGTTTCTTGAAGCATCTTTCTTTATCTTGTCAGAAGAGGCGTGTTGGCAGGAAAAAGTTCAAAATCATAAAAATGAGAAAAATTAAAAATGTAACAAAATAATTAATAATTTGATGGCAGGTAATTTTTAAAAATAATTTATTACTTAAAATGTGTCATGAAAGAATATTTTGGAAAATTAATGACTTCAAAGAAAGAATGCGAACATTTTTAGAAACCTCAGAAAGTATACGATCGGTATAAAAAGGGAAGTATTTGAAAAAGATATTGAAAATGTCAAACAACTTTGCATGGAGCGAAATATTTTCTAAGCTTCGGTTGTCAAATATTTGCTTGAAGACAATTACATTATTATTTAAGCATCACAATTTGAGCACAGGGAATGGATAAATTGAGAAGTTATCCTGTTTTGTTTTTTTTAAGTTGTATTTACGTTGACGATGTAATTAAAATTTAAAATCTGTGATCAAACAGTGCCTGCGATGTGATACATATCTGATTCAACCGGCTTGCTCTGGCAAGGATTATTGTGCACCCGAAATGAATTTGATGAACCCGTTTCAGAAAGAAAGAGATTGACGTGGGTAATAAATGAAATGTGCCTTTTCGGCAAAACAGAGCTTTTTTTTTTCTTTGAACCAAACTCTGCTACATGACGAGCAACAATAAGAACAGTAAAATACAAGGTAATTCATTGTTTGAAAAGTCACAGTATTACCATAACCATTCAAAAGTTTACGTGCCTACAATTACTTTAATGAGAGTAGCAAGAAACTTACCTTTACTAGAAGGTCTGTTCTCATTTGAAACAGATACATTTCTTTGCACGTTTTTTCCCCATTTTGAGTTCTACAGTTGGTTTGGGCTTCTGGTGCAGCGGTTTTATGTTGTCTTCAGCTTGATCTTTATTTGACAGAATGAATAATTCTTTCAGCTCGTTCTTTGAATGAATAATTCTTTCAGCTCGTTGAATGACTAATTCTTTAATTCGTACTGCGGCAATGATCCTTGGTCTAAGATACCTCTATTTTACTTAAAAACCTATTATTTCGCTGACGTTTACATAATCCTAACCGGTAGTTTAATTGACTTATAAAAGCTTGATCAGAGTTAAATCCCTGAAATGGCAATGGGCTGGACATACTGCCAGAACGACAGATCATCGATGGACAGCCGAAATTTTAGATTGGATTCCAAGGGACAGGAAAAGACCCAGAAGAAGACCACATGGGAGATGGGTGGATGAAATTCGAAAGTATGCAGGGGTGACATGGAGGAGACTGGCACAAGACAGACCGTTGTGGAGGAAACTTGGGGAGACCTTCGTCCAGCAGTGGATTGATAATGGTTGACAATGATGATGATGATGACTATTCAGTAAACCTACTTGCGTGAACATTCACTAACATAAACTAACTTCTTATTTACAAACACCAAAAACATCTAACAAAAAAATTAAAACTAAAATACCATTATTTACACTAACTCATCTCATTGCCCACTACTTACACAAAACTCATCTCACTCTCTCATTCATGCACCACACCTCTGCCGTTCCCAACGTAGATTGCCTCGAGCAACTTTCTACCCGACCAGGGTTGTCTTCAGGAGGCTAGGTGGTATCAGCCGTGCTATCACAGTGCGAGTGAGTGAGAGAAGCGATTATTATCAGCGTCAGCCCATCTCCTACGTCATATTGAAAACTTTGCAACCGTGGCTCCATCTGTTAGGAACTGTAGTTAATATTTTGTTTTCTTCTGCAGTATTTTTAGCACGTCTTTTGTAAAAAAAGATCGCGCTTCTGTTATCGGTTTGTCCGTCCGTCCGTCAGTCTGTATCCACGATATCTCAGCAACTATTAGTCCGATTTGAAAAATTCCTTTTGCATTGGGAAGCTTCAAATATGCAAATGATGATCCTTTATTTTGTTTTTTTTTTACGATGTACAATTTCGCCGGTAGAGGGCGTAAATGCAGATGACGTCGAATTCAAAAATACGTTTTATTCCACATATTTGCTTCTAAACATCCGATTGAAAAAAATTAAATCTTTCGATTCCATTTATGTCGAAGAGTATTTTAGATATAGTTACTTTTTCAAATTAGGCATAGATTTTCCGCTAGGGAGCGTAAAAGTAAATTACATTTTCCCCGATAACTTTTCTTCTAAAATTATGATTTGAAAAAAAAATTCTTCAGCGGATACATCTCCTGATGGAAAATCTTTTGCATATAATTTCAAGTTTTTGGTAAAGAATACTTTTGCCACCAGGGGGCGTAAGTGTTAATTTTTGCTTCTGATGTAATTGCCAGAGAATCGTAGCTTCTAAAATATTGATTAAAAAATTATTTCGTGGACTGATGCCACTCACATCGATAAACCTTTTCGGAATATTTTCTTATTAAAATATTCCACAGTTTCTCCGCCAGGGGGCGTAGATGTTTGAAAAATTCCTTCTTTGTTGGATAGTGTTTTCCGTGTGACATGTTTTTCATATAATTTCAAAATTTTTAAGTAATTCATAGACTTTCCGCTAGGGGCGTAGCGGTAAATTGCGTTTCCCCCTATATCTCTGCTTCTAAATCTCCGATTTGAAAAATTCTTTCTGTACCGGATACAGCTCCTGATGGAAAATCGTTTGCACATAATTTCTAATTTTTGTAAAAAAAACAGTTTGGCCACCAGGAGGCGTAAATCTTAATTTCCGCTTCTTTTGTATTTGCAGCAAAATATGAGCTTCTAAATTCTCGATTGAAAAAAACGTCGTTTGTTGACCGATACTACTCATGTCGACAAACCTTTTAGGAAAATTTTCTTCTTGAAAATATGCATGGTTTCTACGCCAGGGGGCGCAGATGTATATCTTATTTTTGTCAATATCTCTACTTCTAAGTGTACGCTTTGAAAAATTCCTTCTTTGTTGGATAGTGTTTCCGATGCGAAATGTTTTTCCTATAAATTCAAAATTTTCAAGTAAATCATACACTTTCCGCTAGGGGTCACAAAGGTAAATTGCGTTTTCTGCGTTATTTCTGCTCCTAAAGCTCTGATATGAAAAATTCTTCCTGTATCGCATACAAGACCTGATGGAAAATATTTTTCACATAATTTATAATGTTTGGTAAAGAATGGTTTAGCCACCAGGAGTCATATATGTGTTAATTTCTGCTTCTGAAGTATTTGTTGCAAAATCTGGGCTCCTGAAAACTCGACTAATTTTTTTTTTCTTCGACCGATACCGCTTATACGGATAAACCTTTTGAGAATACTTTCTTCCTAAAATAATGCATGGTTTTCCCACCAGGGGACGTAAAGTCACATCTTATTTTTGTCGATATCTCTGTTTCTAAGAGTTCGTAAGCTCACGATTCCGTTTACAGCAATATCTGAGGGATTAAAAATTCGATTGAAAATCTTCTTTCTTTGGTCAGATCTATTGTTTTCCATACCGGTTCCATTGACTTTGAATAGCTTTGATAAATTTAATTTGCGTCAGAACGGATTCAAAAGACGTGCTTATTACACCCGAAAATTCGGTGTCAACTTTCTTGTTTTATTCTAGATTTATTAGTTCTTTCCATTTTTCCTTAAGTATATTTGGGTCATTATGATTACATACTCTGTCCCTATTTTTTTCAATCAGTACAGATTTTGTAATACGCAAATGTCTTTCGTTGTTACATGATTTTATTAATTTGATGTCTTCAAATTTCCGGTATCTTTGACTATCTAAGCAAACTGTATCAGTGCTGTTTTTGCTTCTTTTTTTTTTTGCCAATGTTTTATGTGTTGTTGCAGGCGATGTTTTAATTGGTTTTTGGTACTCCCTATGTGGGATGCCTGTTATAGGTATTTCATAAACGCCTGCTTTTTCCAAGATACTGCTTTCTCCTGTATTCTTAATCATCATATCTTTGACTGTCAGTACTTTGTTTCCCATCTGAATTCCATATTTATGGCATAACTTATTTATCTCTGTTGATAATCCTGGAAGGTAAGGTAAAGCACCTACATATTGTAATTCTTTTTTTCTTTTAGAGTTTGAGGTATCACGTATCTTAACTTGTACTTCATATATCCATTTATTTATTTTTTGTGGTGGATATCCATAATTAAATGAAATTTATTTAATGTAGTTGATTTCATCATTCAGGAATTCTTCTTTAGAGGAGTGTGTAATTGCTCTTTTAATTAATGTTTTAATGCTATTGCATTTTTGTGTATAAGGGTGCGTTGAGGAATATGGTATCAGAACAGGAACATATGTTTGTTTTCTATATACTTTATATTGCAGATGGTCATTTTGTTTGATAACCTTAACATCCAAGTAAGGCAAGGTATTCTCTTCTTCATGTTCAATTGTTAATTGTATTGATGGATAAATATTGCTAAGTTGTTGTGTTAATGCTTCCAGCTCATCTGTATCCATTCTGGTCAAGATGAAGATGTCATCTACATATCTGCAGTAGATCAGAGGGGGATCTTGAATTCTGCTAATTATTTGTTCTTCTATGTTATTCATGATTACTTCAGCAAACAGATTTGATAGAGGAAAGCCCATTGGGCCACCATAATTTTGTTTGTATATTTTCTCATTATATTTGAAGATATTATTTTCGTATATATACAATAAAGTTGTTTTTAACTCATGTAGTTGTATGCCTTTCAGAGATTGGTCCTGTTTCAATTTATCAATAATGATATCAACCGCCTCAAGTACAGGTGTACTTGGAAACAACGACTTGACATCCATACTCGCCATTATGTAACCTCTTATATCTTGGTTTACATTTTTTAAGATTTCAATAAATTCATACGTGTTCTTTACAGTGTATTGTGTGTTTTCATAAATTTTGGTGATAAGAACCTGTAAATATTCTTTTCAAGTTCAATCAATGGAGATTTATTTTTGGACACTATGAGTCTCATGGATTTACCTTCTTTGTGTGCTTTAATTTTAGCAAACAATTGTGGGACTTTTTGCACCTCTTGGTGGTTTTGCATTTTTAATCTCATTAGGTAGGGTGCTATAGCTCCTGATGTTTGCCAAGTTTCTTACTTAGCTATCTGTTGGGTCTTTTTTCAACTCAGAACATTGTAATTCTTCTATTGCTAATTCCACTTTTTGGTTATATTCCACTGTATTCAGAATCACTATTTGACTTGTCTTATCAGCTTCACAAAATTTGATGTTCCTATCTTCTTTTAATTTCAACAACTGATTTTTTTCATATTTTAGTTTCTTTAAATAATAACTTCTATTATTTTTTTCATTATATTCTTTTAATATTATTCTGAATAGTTTACCATTGAACTCTTCCTTGTCTTCATTAGGGATGTTTCTGATGATATCTTCAAAATTTGGTGTTAATTCTTCTGTTTTTGTTATCTTTTGTGGGAAAGCATATTTTTTCCTCTCTGCAGTACTGCCCTCTGTGAATAATTTAGTTCGTGCGTTGATATATTCTGAAAAACTTCATAGTTGTTTTCTTTCTGCTCATGACCAGTATGTTGATCCAATAGTTTATACAATTTTGAAGTAACTCTGTTTTTAGCAGACTTTCTTTCATTTTCAACAATCTCGGAAAACTCTGTCAAAGCAGTGTCAAAAATTTCATTTTTCCATGATCCACAGAAATTTCTGTACGTGGTATTACTGATATCTTTCCATAATCTTAAACAGGTGGATTGAAGACCGAAGAGTATCCTTCTTTTATTCACAATTTTTGCACTTAATCTTTTCTTTTGGCACGTTTATAATATTATCTCGTCTTTCTTATTCATTGGGGAGCTCGTTATTCTTATATATTTCGGGGTTAGATCAAAGTCTCTACATGCAATCAAAAATTCTACTTGTGTTTCAAATTTCGTTAATTTGATTTTCTGTTTTTTTTACATTATTTCAGTCTATTCAATTCATGTTTCTGAAAAAGCTCACGGTAGCGCATTCTCCCCCCACGCTAAGAGACCGGGCCGTCTTAGCCACGCCTCACTCAGTTGGAAATTTGCATATATTCCTATGTAATTCATTGTTTGAAAAGCCACAGTATTACCATAACAATTCAAAAGTTTGCGTGCCTACAATTACTTTAATGAGAGTAACAAGAAACTTACCTTTACTAGAAGGTCTGTTCTCATTTGAAACAGATACATTTCTTTGCACGTTTTTTCCCCATTTTGAATTCTACAGTTGGTTTGGACTTCTGGTGCGGCGGTTTTATGTTGTCTTCAGCTTGTTCTTTATTTGACAGAATGAGTAATTCTTTCAGCTTGTTCCTTATTTGACTGAATGAGTAATTCTTTAATCCGTACTGCGGCAATGGTACTTGGTCTAAGATACCTCTATTTTACTTACAGTATTGCTTAATAATCAAAGATACCCGAAATTTGAAGACATCAAAATAATAAAATCATGAACAACGAATGATATTTGCGTATTACAGAATCTGTATGTAATCATAATGAGTATGTAATCATAATGACCCAAATATACTTAATGAAAAATGGAAAGAACTAATAAAAATAGAACAAAAAAAATACTGCAGAAGAAAATAAAATATTAACTACAGTTCCTAACAGATGGAGCCACGGTGGCAAAGTTTTCAATATGACGTGAGAGATGGGCTGATGCTGATAATCGCTTCTCTCACTCACTCGCACTGTGATAGTAGGGCTGATACCACCAGCCTCCTGAAGACAACCCTGACCGGGTAGAAAGTTGCTCGAGGCAATCTACGTTGGGAACGGCAGAGGTGTGGTGCATGAATGAGAGAGTGAGATGAGTTTTGTGCAAATAGTGGGCATTGAGATGAGTTAGTGTAAATAATGGTATTTTAGTTTTAATTTTTTTGTTAGATGTTTTTGCTGTTTGTAAATAAGAAGTTAGTTTATGTTAGTGAATGTTCACGCAAGTAGGTTTACTGAATAGTAAGTTTTTATAAGTCAATTAAACTACCGGTTAGGATTATGTAAACGTCAGCGAAAGAATAGGTTTTTAAGTAAAATAGAGGTATCTTAGACCAAGGATCATTGCCGCAGTACGAATTAAAGAATTAGTCATTCAGTCAAATAAAGAACGAGCTGAAAGAATTACTCATTCTGTCAAATAAAGAACAAGCTGAAGGCAACATAAAACCGCCGCACCAGAAGTCCAAACCAACTGTAGAACTCAAAATGGGGAAAAAACGTTCAAAGAAATGTGTCTGTTTCAAATGAGAACATACCTTCTAGTAAAGGTAAGTTTCTTGTTACTCTCATTAAAATACAAGGTAATTCAAAATGATTGCTCCGATTACAAATGACAATACCTATTTATGTACATAGATACAGAGATCACATTTCTGCATAATGAAGTAGGAAAGTTTAAAATTTTGTTTCCATACCTTACAAATGTTCTATGTGACTCCCTTGAGCCACGGGGACATCTAAACGGTTATCCATTTCACGCCGTACATTATGAAGCATGTCGGTTGCCCGTAGTTACTGATGACAGTGCAAGCTGAACGCGTATCTTTAGTTCCTTCAGTGTTCCCGGCAAAGGTGGCACATACACATAGTCTTTGACATACCCCCACAAAAAGAAGTCACAAGGAGTAAGGACAGGAGACCTGGGGGCCAGTTGCAGAAAACCCGGCCGTCCTGCCCACAACGACCAATCCAACGGTTCGGCAGAATTTCGTTCAAAAATTGGCGAACGTGCATATTTCAGCAGCACAGCAGTAGATTCCAATAAAATGCTCAACTTCCTTCTTTCTTGTGTAGGGATATCAGCTGTCTATTTATCTTCATAAACACGTTATTGTCATTAGTAATCGGAGCAATCATTTTGAATTGCACTGTATATATAACGGACTTCCTGTCATGATATTGTCATCATCATCAACTATTTTCAATCCATTGCTGGGTGAAAGTCTCTCCTAGTCCCTTCCACAGCTCATTGTCATTAGTAATTTCATTCCATGTCATTCCGGAATGTTTTATTTTTTAATTTCATCCATACATCTCCCACGTGGTCTTCTTCCGACTCTTTTCCCAACCCTTGGAATTCAGTCAAGTATTTCACGTGCACAACAGCGATCAGTTCTTCTAGCAGTACGACACATACTAGCTCATAGACCGTGCCATGCACGGGTGAAAAAGCTGTGACTCAAGTTTTTATAACACGAATCGTGAAATACATATATACATAACTATAATACAATTTTACTTGTTTCTTTTTATGAAATAAAATAACGCTGATCCCTTTTTTATGAAATTACTCTGCAATGCAAAGAAAACGAAATAAAACACGACATAACACCTACGTAACAGAACAAATGTCGCAGACAGTTGTTCACGCACATGCGTGTTGCCACAGATGGAGTCGTTCGTCTTACTAACTTTATTTTATTTTCCGGTATATCTCCTTGATTTTACGAATCGTGCAATAGCGGGGAGCTTAGTTCCGATTTCGGCCACCGGATAAAAGCAGATCAGTACTGATGACGCCAGAGCGTGAGGGACAGACGTAGCCTATTATATAGGTTTTATACACCAAAGAACCAAAGATTATAATAGCGCGTCTTTATGCAAATCGACGAAACTGCAGGTAAACAACGACGCATGTGGTCATGAAGTGGTTTAAATAACACTTGATATTGAGCTTTGTTAATCAATGTTATTCTTGTTCTTCAGATGAGAAAGCCTGTGGACTTACGTGTGTTTGACAAAGGTCAAATTGTAAATGGTCAGACGACTATGACAGAGCATTTCCGAGACAGAAAGGCTTGTAAAGTGCTCACGGTCATCCGTGGTTAGAACCTTCAAAGAGTGGTCCGAGGAGGAAAAAAACAGGAACCACAGGCAAGGTATGGGCGGACCACAACTTATCGATGCTAGATCTGACCGAAGGCTATTATCTCAAATGATACGAACCAAAACAAGAGACACTCTAGCGCAAGTCACAGGTAATTCGACTGCTGTTGGCTGGAGTAATGTGCCAAAACAAACAGTACATCGAACTCTGGGCCACCTTTGCCTTTAATACTGCGTCGATTCTTCGTGGCATGGACTCCACGAGATGTTGATAGGTGGTTTGTGGAATCTGAGACCATGCTTGATGAATAGCACTTTTCAGGAGTGTGAGATTACAGGGTTGCGGATCCAGCTGTCTGATGGCTCGTTCAACTTCATCCCACAAATTCTCAATGGGGTTGAGATCTGGAGATTGTGGTGACCACCTAAGCAAAGTAAACTAACCGGCATGTTCCTGAAACCAATCCTGTACAATACGAGCACTATGGCAGGACGCATATGCACGTTCGCTTGTTGAAAGTAGCCATCGCCATTGGGATAAACCATCCACATGACAGGATGCACTTGGTCCGTAACGATGTTTAGATATGATGTGCCAGTCAGACGTTGATTAACACGAATTAAAGGGCCCAAAGCATGCCAGGAAAATATTTCTCAAACCATAACGTTCCCTCCACCAGCTTGAAGGGCTGTAGCAATGCATTTGGGGTCCATGCTTTCGCGCTGTTCCAGCCAAATTCTCACTCGGCCATCGGCATGGTGCAACTGAAAACGTGATTCATCGGACCACATAATTTGTTTCCAATTATCAACTGTCCAATTCTTGTGCTCCTGTGCGAACTGGAGACGTTTTCTCTTGTTAACTGCTGACAGAGAAGGCGTTTGAACAGGCCTTCGGCTGCCATATCCCATCCGAAGTAGTGTACGGCGAACAGTGCGTGCAGATATCATTTGAAGGGATCCTTGATTAAGATGGTCTATAATTTGCTGCACTGTTACCCTTCTGTTGTCTGTTTCCAGTCTGGACACTCTCCGTTCCGCCCGACCAGTCACTAGTCGATGAAGACCACACGTTGCACGTAGAGAACCAGTTTTTTGGCTGACAGTCCAGTCTTTAAACACTTTAACAACAGCTGCTCTGGAACATTTCACGAATGCGCCGGTTTCGATGATACTCGCTCCATATGGCTGCGAGCTCCTGCAATCATCCCACGCTGAAAGTTTGTCAAATCGCATTTGTTACCCATCTCGTCACCCAAAAATCACTTCTACTACTGTCACAAGCACTAAGCTTTCCCTTTTTATGCTAGCCTCGCCCTCTGGCGGCAACAGCGTGCAGCCATAGCTCATTTGCTTAAAACTGTCAGGTGGTCATAATAAAGTGGCCGCTCAGTGTATAAGGCTGGTTAAGGAAATAGCCAGGAATTTTGACGGCAGCTTTGAAAAAAGTATTGAAAAGGAAAAACACTTTTTTATTTTCAGTAAATAAAGTAAAATATTTAGAAATAATTTTCGCGGTTTTAGTTCTAAAAAATAATATTATATTAATAAATATTTACAAAATTTTATAAAATAAATTAAATAATTTTTTTTAATTTACAATATTTACAAAATTTTATGTTGTTTATAAATATTTTACAAAATTTTATGTTTTTTATAAATATTTAAAAAATGTTTGGCGGATATTTCATATAACGCTGATTAAGGAAATAACTGGGAATTTTAAAGGCAGCTTTGAAAGAAGCATTAAAAAGAAAAAGCACTTTTTTATTTTCAGTGAATAAAGTAAAATATTTCGAAATAATTTTCGCGGTTTTAGTTCATAAAAACTGGATGACGGAAAAGCGGCTACTCGAGATGACATGAGACTCTTTTTCATAGCCACAGAAAATGTGAAAAAAACATCAGTTCCGTGAATTAATTTTTGACACCATTGGGAATAAGGGGTCACAATCGTTTGCTGCATAAAAAAATGCGCATCCTTCAGAATATAATGATCGAACTAAAAGATGTTCTTCGCGCGGACGTTTTACTACGTACAAAATATTTTGGCATGATGTTAAATGGGTGTTCTTCTCGGAACATGATGTATCACCATCATAATCATCTACATTCTTTCCATTTCTATATGAATGTCTCCCACAGTCTCCTTCACAGCTCTCAGTCTCATGTCATTCCAGATGCTTTCGAATTTCATCCACACATTTCCACGTGGTCTTCGGGGTCTCCTCCTGTTCCTTGGTATTCAATTTAGTATTTCACTTGTCCAAGGATGGTCAGTTCTAACAATATGACCAACCCATTGCCACTTGAGGGTCTTTACCTTGGTCATGATATCACCCACTCTTCTCATTTTCCTGATATATGAGCTCCTTTCTCTATCTTTCTTGGATGCACCAAGTATGCATCTCTCCATGCTTCTTTCAGTTGTCCGCAGAATCTGTATGGCTTTTTTAGTTTTGGTTCATGTCTGAGATTCATATGTAAAAACTGGAACGATGCATTCTTTACACTTTTTTTTAAGAAGGTAAATTGCTTTTAAAATTTGTGTGCAGTTTCTCTCAAATGCATTCCAAACAAGTTTTATATATATATATAAATTTGTTTTTCGTTGTGGTCACCGCTTGATGTTGTCATGGTACATGGATATATAATATATTCCCTGCCGGTATACTAGTTGTTAAGACACGCTAGTTCGAAGCGAATGCGATTGCAGTATTTATTTCTAACCACAGTTGAACAGTTTGAAATCAGTTAGGCTGCCCTGGTAGTAGAAAAATCAGAAGCACGGGTTTCTGGGTAATAGTCTTGGCTCGTGTTTTTGATGGGCAATCATGCTGTGTTCCATGGAGTCATTTCCTACCTGGAATCACATGCCCTATATCATTGAAGAGGGATTCCTCATATTACCATTTGGTCGCGAGGACTGCATTGTACGCCAAAAATCAAATCAAATACGGTGCCACGAACACAATAATTAAATTGGGTGCTTCTGAACAATATCGTTAAAATTCAGTCAAAGCAGCAAAAGATAAATGACCAGCACCTAAAAAAATGTCTAAGGTCAACTTTCTTAGAATAAATTATCAACGTTTATTCACAATTAAATGTTTTATTAACATCGACTATAGTTTCGCAGAGCGTTTGGCCCGGCATCATCAGGACGAATGGGATTATTTGTCCTGATGATGCCGGGCCAAACGCTATGCGAAACTATAGTCGATGTTAATAAAACATTTAATTGTGAATAAACGTTGACAATTTATTCTAAATCAACATCGCAAGTGTGTAGTCTTGAATTATATATAATATTCTAGGTGTCAACCGGATCTTTGACTATATTTGGTGCGTAAGTAGATTAATATAACATATCGGGAGCCGCAATATAACATCTCGCTTTGCTTCCGTCTTGTGGACTCATCTAATACCGATATCGACTTTATTTCAGGAACTTAAAATCCTAGTTCCTAAACTTGATTATGACAAAATCTCTATCAGCGACAATCAACCGTTTTTCGAAGCTGAAGATAAAGAAGTTTAAATTACTGAACCACTTAAACTTCTTACTTCCATGCAAGAGATGCCATAATTGCCAAATTTTATCTCCGTGAAATGCAACTTAAGACCTTCCCATAACGTCAACAAAGCGATATCTAATGCTTCGTTTGCACTATTAAGAGCTATTATTAAAGATACGAGGAAGAATATTGCAAACGTTGAGATCGAACTGTATGACCTACACCTGTTACTGGCTAAAACGTTACCAGAATTATCGGACCTGGACCGCAAAACTTGGTCTAAGAGTTCCAATATGTCTTTTGCTCATAAAATAACATTAGAACGAAAATTTGAAAAATTATCGAATAATAGCAACAATAAAGAAAATTCTACTTCTCAAAGTGATGAAGTCTTTATGAATAACGAAGTAATATCTAACCTTTCTTCTTTTAACCCGAGCAAAATTCAAACACGAATTTTACATTACAATTCAAATTTCGCAGTTTCAAAAAAGATGCCAGTATCCAATATCGTTGCGTCAGTTGAAGATTCCCTGACAAAAAGCGATCTAAGCATTGATGAGAAAGAAACGATTAGACATTGTGTCAACCTTGTAATAACGTCAAATTCCTTTCCATCATTCAAACCCAATCTCAACAAGGAAGAATATAACGCTCTAAAATAATCACAGTCAAATTCTGATATCATCATTACTAAAGCCGATAAAGGAGGACAAGTTGTTATTCTGGACAAAAAACAGCCATTCGTCCTATAGTCGATGTTAATAAAACATTTAATTGTGAATAAACGTTGATAATTTATTCTAAATCAACATCACAAGTGTTTAGTCTTGAATTATATATAATAGTCAACTCTCTGGTTTTTTTTAGTTCGATGGTTTGAAAGCCACCGGGAGCAACGCCTGTATAAGGAAGAGGCTGTCTGTCCCGCTTAGGAGTCGCTGATTCGCAGGAAAAAGGGTGCGATAAAAGGTAAAAGCATACACCCGAAGCAGGGGCAGCTTGGAGAACCAGTCAGAAACCAACGCCTCTGATAACACGCACGGCCTGTTAAGCTGCAGAGGGCTGTTAAAAAAGTAAACATAAAAGTTTTTTTTTTTTTTTTTTGGAGGTTTAACCACCACCGTGAGCAACTCAATGGGCTATAAGCAGTCGCCCGTCCCTAATTTAGGGCCACTGGCTCCAGGGAAGGAAGAGAGAGAATGCCGCAAGACAAACTCAACATCCATGCCTCACCGGGATTCGAACCCAGACCCTTTTCGGACGAATGATCAGAGGCCATCGCTTAGACCACTGCGCCACCATAAAATGTTTTCATTTTATTTCTAGAAAATTAACAAATATTAACATGGATTTAAAAACTTAACCTTTTTTTAATTTCCAAGATTATCTTTCATGTAGCTGAAACATTTGCTATAGTTTGCAAAGTATAATGCCGTCCCGGAGGCGGAACGCTGGCCTCCGACCATTCGTTCGAGGAATTGGTGGGTTCGAATCCCGACGAAGCATGGATTTTGTGTTTGTCTTACGACGCTGGCTCTTCCCTTTCCTGGAACCAGTGACCCTAAATTAGAGACGGAGAATTGCTTGTAGCGCATCGAGTTGCTCATGTTGGTCGTTAAAGCCACAAAAAAAAAGCTGTTATAGTCTTTAAACAGTTGCGAATTCATAATCTTTCAAAGTAGAAACACCAGAAAATATTTGCGAAATATTCCCCACCGTAGAAGATATGAGATACAAAAAGGATTTCTCAAGTCGGAATCTTTTAAACAAGGATACTGAAAAAAAAAATCCGTTTTCCACCTATAATGAGAAAACTATGTATTATTTAAAGTACCAATTTTGGTCAAAATAACCTATTTTGTAAAAGTTATCCGAAAGAAGAAATATTTTTTAATCGACTTTTAGCACCAATGTAATGGAATGAAATGTATTTGGGCGGTAATAGCATCAGCATTTACTCCCTATCGGCAAGATTATGCATTTCAAAAAGACCAAACATTATGCAACTTCTTTCTCAGAGTCCAGGCTGCTTTCTACTGCAAAAAGAATTTTTCAAATTGGGAGGTGTAAATATACCCTAGTGTCCAAAATTGTGGAAACCTTTAGGAAAATTTTTTATTTCTATGGTTTGATGGCTCATAACACACACACACACACACACACACACACACACACACCGGTCTTTTTCAGAATGATGATCGTCATCATCAACCATTATCAATCCACTGCTGGACAAAGGTCTCCCGGAGTTTCTTCCACAACGGTCTCTCTGGTGCCAGTCTCCTCCAGGTTACACCCGCATACTTTAGAATTTCATCCACCCATCTCCCACGTGGTCTTCTTCTGGGTCTTTTCCTGTGCCTTGGAATCTAGTCTAAAATTTCGGCTGTCTATCGATGGCCTGTCCTTCTGGCAGTATGTCCAGCCCATTGCCATTTCAGGGATTTAACTCTGATCACTATGTCTTCCACTCTTGTCATTTTTCTGATCCACGAGTTCCTCTTCTTATCTCTTCTGGTTACACCAAGCATGCACCTCTCCATGCTGCTTTGAGTTGTCCGCAGCCTTCGTATGTCTTTTTTAGTTAAGGTCCACGTCTCTGCACCATACGTAAGCACTGGAAGGATGTATTGATCGAAAACTTTTCTTTTAAGACATAACGGCATATTGCTCTTGAAAATTATACTGTTTCTTCCAAAAGCTCTCCAGGCCAGTTTTATACGCCGATTAATTTCTTCATCAATGTGACCCTCACTTGATATATTCTGTCTAAGATACATGAAGGTATCGTTTATCTTCAGCTTTTCCCCATCAATCGATGAATCTTGGCCAGCGTGGTGAGTTATGGCCAAACACCTCTAAAATGACTCCACAACTTCAGAATGATACCATACATTATATATCATTAGAAAGGCAATTTAATGTAACAAGAAGGGGATTATGTAAAAAGAAGGGGATTTCCTTAACTCAAAACTGATAATTGAGACTGATTGTTCTGAGAGCCAATAAGGTGTTATCAGGACACAGTATGGAACCAATAATGTGTTAGTATGAGTCTCAGGTCTCATTTCGAAATGTCAGAGCTATAATAGAACTTCTATTCAGTTGTAGGAGTGCCACCAAGTTTGCCACTGTTTTATTCACGAATTTTCTGTTCCTTGGTATATGTGTAACTTACTATGTAGATAAACACAGTGAAGAGTTGACTGGTCACCTAAAAAGGGATGTAAAATACTAACTTTGCGTGAAGAAGGTTACACTTATGAGGAAATCATGAAAAAAGTAGTTGGAAATCTAAGCAGGTGGTATTTCTAAACCGTGCAAGAAGTATCAGCAGACTCAGTCAATCCAAAACCAAACTGGTAAAGACACGAAAAGGTGCACAACAGCATGTGGTGATAAAAGAATTAAAAGACTGTCTTTACGTAATAAAAAAAATCATCTGAGTTATTAAAAATGAATTGCCTCAATGTGGTTTGAAGATGATTGTTAGGACTGTTGGACGCAGACTCAAAGACTTTGGTTTAAATTCTAGAATTCTAAGAGAAAAACCGTTCCTATCTCCCAAACAAAGAAGGAAGAGATCAGAATGCTTTAAAAACCATGTTAATTGGTCTGAGAAACAACGGGGCAGAGTCAGCTGGAGTGATGAGACCAGTATACCCATATTTGGTAGTGATGGAATGAAGTATGTAAGAAGAAGAAATAGAGAAAATTTGCTACCTGAATGCATTACAGCTAGCATGAAGCATCCAGTTATTATTATGATCTGGGTTTGTATGACAGCAAAAGGTGTGGGAAGAATTTGTGTGATTAGTGTTACTTTAATTGGCAAAAATACATCACTGGTTTGTTTGAGCCAGAACTGAAGCCTTGGGCACGTGATCTTCTCCAGGATTATGAAGCCTATATGATTTAACAGCATTCATCTCATTGTCATGTTGCTTATGTGTGCAAAAAAGTTATTTCAGGAAAATCATATTACACTGCAAGAATGGATCTGACCTGTGTACGATAGAAGATTTGTGGAGACAATTAAAGAAACTTATTAGTCAGAAGCAACCGAGGAATAAAGCACAACTGATATAAGAAATCATACAGTCTTGATTTCACATTATACCACTTGATAAGCTAAATGGGATCAATCTCATGGAAAGCTATTGTGAGTCTGTAATTGCGGCAAAAGGTTTCTCGACTAATAACTAACAGAAATGGTGAGAAGTTATGAAATACGCTTTATCATGGTTTTCTGGGTTTAACTTCTTTTAAAGTGCAATTTTTGTAATAAAGTGTGCTGCATTACATTCTGCATTAAATTATCTTTCTAATGATATGCAATTTTATGGCATTGTTCTAAAACAGACTGATAACATGAGACATCAAACCTCTGAAATACAAATTTTCCAAAAGGTTTCCACAGTTTTGCCACTAGTGTCAGCACGTTTTCTTCCCCAAAGACGTTCCAAAAATGGAAAAACCTTTAGAAGTATTTAAAAACCACGTGATTATTGTTAAACAATACTATAGGGTGAGAATTCATTGGTTTCTTTTGTGCAAAAACGATAAAATGCTTCTGCGTATATGATGAGCCAACAAACAAACAACGCTGAGGCTGGTACATAAATTTGAGAGAATAGAAAGTGTGTGTGTGTGTGTGTGCTGCAAGAAAATGTCATGCAAATCGACCGACCATCAGTGAATACGCCAGAGCGAATTCCTGTAGTTTTGGATGTTCTGCAGCTAAGTGTAAGAACAAGTTTACGTAAATGTCACAGAAGACGCAAGTGCTCTCTTGCACACCTAGGAAGATTTATCGTAATGATTTTGCAGCATACCCTTTCAAGATCAGTTCACCGTGTCACTAACACTAAATATAAAATAATGCCATCCTCAATTTACCATAGAATTCAGTGAACTCTTAAAACGAAATTCTGGCATTATTAGCAAGATTTGGTTTTCTGCTGAATTTAGACGGATATGTGAATAAAGAGAACGCATGATATTGGACTCTAGGGAATCCACACGTTTTACTGACCATCCATTACATGCAGAAAGGGCCACTGACAAGGAACACCTCCTGGGTCGAACAAACAAAACCGCAACACACGTTCGTCATGAGTCACTTACGCACGTCCGAATTCAATGGTGATATTCGTTTTTCGGTAAAACCCGCCAGTTGCTCACTAGAAGGCTCCGTTGAGTCCCTCGCTCGCCGTCTGCTACGCCAGTCGAAAGTGTGCAGGTGCTTTTACCACATGCCTTGTTTGTTTGTGTACGCAGTGAGACGACAAAATGGTTCGACAATTTGTAATCAATCCACTTAATGTATTGAGGTTGGTTGAGCTGAAAGTACGAATGAAGAGGGTAGTGGTCTGGAAAACGAGTCGTTCGAATGTTTTCTTGCGTCCGTGATTATGAACAAATATGAAAACCTGTTAGACAGTGATAGTGTCGTAACGTTAGATCGCAGTTACGTTAACGGCGATGAAGGTAATGATGAGCTATGCATTGAAAGCAGTGGTTGCGCTTCAAGTCAGAAGAGAGAAGATGGAAGCAACCACAGTGAATATGAACCTTCACCTGTAAAAAAGGTCAAAGTGTCAAGTGTAGTCACAATGTTCGATGATTAAATATTAGACAATATTTTTTGACGATTATTATGTCTGAGGGTATAACACACATGAGAAGCTAATGAAGAGATAAGTAATATTAAAGTCGTGTTGGACTATGTAGCGAAGAAGACGGAAGATGTAACCGCTTTTAAAAGAAATCGCACACTACAAGTAAATGCCATTAAACTACATACAATAGCGAAGTTCGACGAGGCAAGAGAACTGGGATATAGCGTTCATTACTGGCATTTTCAACATTCGGCAACATTCGGATCCCATTTCAGTCCACGTAAACAGTCTACAGGCAAAAATGCCACCCCCACCAGCTTGAAGAGTACCCTGCTGGCAAGAAGGATCCGTCGCTTCATGTGGTTTGCGCCGTACTCGGATCCTGCCATCCGCATGTACCCACGTGAATCTCGCCTCATCAGTCCAGGCAACATTTTTCCACATGTCTAGGGTCTAGTGACGATGTTCCCTCGCCCATGCTAATCTTTGCACCCTGTGATATGCGGTCAGCAGCGGTACCCTCGTGGGACGATGGCTTCTGTACCCCATAGCGAAGAGATTGTTCTGGATGGTGTGGCTGCTTACACGTTTTTGTGCACCAGCGTTAAATTGCCGAGTGATTTCTTGCATTGTGGCCCGTCTATCCGCTGTTACAATGCGAGCTAGCCGACGATGACCCCGCTCATCCACACGCTGTTCTCCACGGCAGTTGGCCCGTGCAGGGATGGTTTTACCGGGTTCGATGTACTCACGGTGCACTCGTGACACAGTGGCTCGTAAAAATCATAGTGCTTGCACGACTTTCGAGATGGAGTGACCCATTCGTCGGGTCCCGACAATTTGCCGACGATCAAATGCGCTTAGATCCTTCGTCTTACCCATACTGCCTCCGACTCTTACTGATTCCCGTCATCACTCCTTATATTGTCGGATCGCTGCATACATCATGTCGTTTCCGTTTACAGGGCCGCCGACAGCGCCACATTTGCATAACGCCAGCTGTCTCTAATTCAATTGCTCTTCTGTGTACTTGCCGTATTTCATTCATGTGTAATCCCGTATTTCATTCATTTGGACATCACAAACATAAGGAATACCTGGTTATTAAAAAATTACTCTACATATGTTATTTTCGTCACGTCTTTATTGACGGGCTTTCGCTTAGAATTATTATGGAAGACTCCGCCCCTGTGGAGCAGTGGTCTAAGCGCTGGCTTATGATCACTCATCCGTGAAGGGTCCGGGTTAGAATATCGGTGAGGCATAGATGTTGTGTTTGTCTGACTACACTAGCTCTCTCCCTTCCCTGGAACTAGTGACCTTAAATTAGGGACCGGCGACTGCTCACATCACAGCAGATGCGTTGTTCGCATGCATAACTGTGTATTTAACAACGGATTGTAGTTACATGACGAAGCGAATGTCACCCTAATTTTTACAGAAACAATAAAATCGTCCTTACATATTGATTCTCTCACGTGAAAGAAAATGCTACGTAAAGAGCAGGAGACAAACCAATAATTACCTTGCTGAAAAGTAAATTTTTGAGTTTTTCATTTTGGTCAGCCGAAGTGAAAAACCAACGATAAATGTGTTTAAAGCTCCACTGAAATCCGAACATTTCGCAATACATGACAATGAAGAATGTTATGACTAAACAGGGTTACTTTCCTTGTTGCAAAACTTCTTATGGTCTTATTAACTGTGTATCTATCTATGTTACGTGGGTCTCTTCCTAATTACGAAACTCCTAGGTAAGGGTACTTGAAGAGGGCGACGTTAATTCCATCCTGTCGATGGCAGGATCCCAGACTTCGGGCGAAATTGTTTTCGTTCGCTTTTTTTCCCCTCTCTCACTCCTGTAACCCTGATATGAAGTGCATGTGACAAGCCATCTTCTTTTTCCCGAGTAGTACAGAGAGCCGAATCCTTCCGGCAATTTCGAGGTTTTCCTTTTTCTTTGCGCACGTGGAGAGCAGCCAATCCCACGTGACAAGTGGAGGCACTGTCTAGCAGGGTGGGCTGCTAAATTACCTGTGGATTGATCTCTCGTCCGCAGCAAAACATTGTGTTCGGGATGAAAAATAACCCATATGATATTTAATATAATTTGACGCTTGGATGCATGATGCCCTTCTTATATTTTTTTACTTCTTTCTTATTTTTATTAGAAGTGGCTCGAAATTAAATTTTGCTGACGAGATTTGTGTAGTCTTTTACACTGTTCTTTTATGCATGCGTAAATGTTCACTCAGAAGTCGTGTTTCGAGGTACCAGAAGATAACAAAATTACTGGAATTTCTCTAAAGTTTCGAAATGCACTCGGAGACGCCCCTGTGGCGCAGTTGTAATGTTATTAAGGTTTTAAGAGTGTACCTATGTGAGAAAATGTCAGTTTAATCAGAACGTATTAACATTACGTGAAGCTTGATTCGTTTTAATTAAAATCTCGGATATCCTAACAAATAATGTCCTTAACTGGACAGAGCAACATCACTTCAAAAAATCTTCAAGACAACTAGTTCCAGTTAACCCTTTTTTTTATACGTCAGCCAGGGGCGTAACTAAGCATTTCTGCGCCCGGGGCAAGCTGCAAAATATTGCGCCCCTATCTGCCTCTCTCTCTCTCTCTCTCTCTCTCTCTCTCTCTCTCTCTCTCTCTCTCTTTCTATTCCACTCTCTTTCACTCTATCTCTCTCACCATCTCTATCTCTCTTTATTCTCTCTTTCTCTCTCTCTCTCTCTCTCTCTCTCTCTCTCTCTCTCACACACACACACACATACCAAAAGAACAGAACACAGCGCTGAAAATCTAAGATCTAAGCGAGCATAAGCTACAGAGAAGAATTTTCAAGAAAAATGGCTTTAAATTTAAAGACAACAAAAGGCAGATACAATTTCAAAAAATATAACAGCACTACAAAGACTTTCTAACAAAACTAGGCGTAAAAAGGAATTTCTAAGTTCTAACGAAACTAGGCGTAAAAAAAGGCACAATCATAATTTGCCTGTTTTTACAGCTTTTCGCAACTGCTTCGGAGTTCGGACCTTCGGTACCGCATCAAGCAGACCGAATGTAAGTGACAGTCGTGGCATGCAGCCACAATAAAGACTGAATAGCCTCCAGAGAATCTTCAAAAATATGAGCAACATCCTTATCTTGCAACGCACGTATAGTCCATCCAACTAAAGAAGTACGCCCCCCATTGGTGTAGAAGGAGGCCATGGTTCTTCTTCAGTTGGACGGACTATATAGAACAACGCCTTCATTACTGAATGTGAGCAACCAACAACTCCTGAACATTTTGAGGAGGAAATTCTAATTTTAATTGTGCCAAAAACTTGTGTAAAAGTTTCAGTTCTAATTGTAATCGCATTCCAAACAATGATTTCTGTGCCCTTTCTTGAGCTGCACCCGGGACAGCCGCCCTCTCCCCTCTACCCCGTCTCTAGTTACGGCTCGGCGTCATCACATCAGAAGCATAGCCCACTGGAAAGAAGAGGCCCTGAAACGATTTAGTCATGTGACCAAAATGGTCTCAGCTTCCCTGCCCTGAAGTCGAACGCCATTAGTCCGTTAGGGTGTTGCTGTGAAGTTGTTCATATTTTATTATTTTTTATTTATTATTGTGATTTTATTTTCAAGGAAAAACGACTTACCACTCGTAAATACATATAACGTTCATTTACCACTGCAACAGAAAAAAATATTTGAGCGTTTTTGAAAAAAAAAAAAAAGATTGCTTACTTGTTATAGATATACAGGTAAGATTTCTTTTCTGTCTTAAGTAATAAATATAACGTGCGAAGTTTAGTTATTTATATATACATTGAAAAAAGAATTTGTTCTGCACATGTTTTATTGGTAAAACTATCTCAGTTATTTAACGGTTTAGCATTTCCGTAAGATGCATACATCTTACGGAAATGTTTTTCCTCCGCTTTCGTTTTCCTTAATGACAGACACGGCTAGGTGGTAGATTTACTAAGTGCTATATGTTCAAACGAGAAAAGTCTGCCTTTCCAAAAAATAAAGGCAGTCAAAAAAAAAACAAAAAAACCTCAGAAAATGTGTTCAAGTCAAGCAAAAGAAATGCAAGAAAGTACTTAAAATTCTTCCTTGAATAATCCATGAATAAAGAACACACTGATATGACACATCAGTAATGTTAACATTACGGGTATAGGCCAGAACCAAAAATACCGTCGTCAGAACCTCCGAAATGGCGGCGGAGCAAAGTCCTTCAATGAAAATAGAAGGAAATTAGAAAAAAGTTCCACAAAAATCCGACAGAGAGTTTACCAGGAGCGAAACAAAAATTGTAAACAAGCCGCCATCTTGGATTCGATGCAGACATCCAATATGCTATCAGAAACGTTAAAACATTCGCATTTCGTGCCACAACGTTTTAAGTAATTTGTCAACAAAACAACAGCACATTTCATTTATTTCGTGCTGCAAATTTTAAAGTTCCCATCAGCTGGAATTCTAAGCGAAAACTTTGCAAATACTTTGTCCGTTTCGTTTAAACATTAACATTTCCTTCATTTTGTGTAAAACTTTCAAAGTAATTTTGGAACTAAATATTAGCACATTTTATTCATATTGCAACACAACCTTCGAAGTTTCCATCAGCGCACGTTTTATGTAATTCTCCCGCTACTCCGTCACCCTTCGGATTCAGCACATTACTGATAGCTGAGACGACGCACACACGGCAGCTAGGAGCTGGGGCTCAATTGGTCACATGACCTCAGCGACAGCCGTTCGTTTCAGGGCCTCTTCTTTCCAGTGGGCTATGATCAGAAGTCTGTGACGTACTACAGAGGTGAATCACGTGTCACGACGACAAATCTGCCGAGGTACATTCCGCCCGTGTAGCTTAGTTGTGAGAGCAACTTACTCCGGTGTGAGGCGGAGCGGACAAATTTGTGTTTGCACAAGGCACTTCAACATTTACTTTAATATCAGAATAAATGACAGCTCATAACACACAATAATATTCAAGTCACGTGACAGCAAATGTCACTTCAATAATAATGAAGCACTTTTCAATATACTCTTCAATCAAGCTCGTACAACATCAGACTTTGAATATTATATTGACCGCAATGAACTTCACAGATCATAAGCCAGTCATTCAGCGAACATACATACGTTAAACACAACTTTCGTATTTCCTCTTTTTGCCGGTACATCCGACCTCATTTGTCGTTGCCAAAAGACATTCACTCAGGAGAGAAAATATAGCGTTAAGTTAGAAACTGCTTAAGGAAGACAAAACAAAATTTACATAGATATAGAAACAAGAAAGAAAAGTTATGTTAGAATATACGTTACAGAATGGTCTAAGCGCTGACCTCTGACAATTACTCTGAGACGGGTCTGGGCTAGAATCCCGGTGAGGCATGGATGTGTTTGTCTTACGGCAACTGGTTCTTTCCCTTCCCTGTAACCAGTGGCCCTAAATTAAAGGCGGACGGCTGCTTATAGCCCATTGAGTTGCTCACGGTAGTAGTTCAACCCTCAAACCAAAAAAAAAAAAAAAAATAATAATAATACAAGGATTGGGACAAAATAATATAAACCCCAGGGAAATAGGAGATATGTCTTTATTAATAAGGTGTCGGACCACCATCTATATATTAATTCTATAAGGTTTTTTACTCTGAGTTTATTTTGAGAGAACGGCTGAACGTAAAGATATGGTTGAGGTATCAAAATAAAGGACTTACCATGTAGATGTGCCACTCGAAGAGAAAAATGAGATTGAGGAAACGGTTCGGGCGTTGTGGGGCGACAAAGTTCCTATGTAAAGTCTACGGGAGAAGCGTGTGGTTGACATTCGATCACCTGTGGTTGACATTCGATCGCCTGTGGTTGACTCACGCACTGTTGAAGGCAGAGCATGGAAGGATTAAGATAGTCCAAAGTCCGAAGTCTTTTCTTTTCTGAACGAACCGGTGCCCAAAGCATTTCTAGTAGGCACTGGTATCAAAGTTCTCATCGGAACAGCGAACACTCTAGAAGACCTGATTGCGTTATGCCGATGGACTATGTGATGTATACATACAATTTAATTTTCACCCGTTCCAGTTTATTCAAGTAGGTAAGACGTTTCCCATTATGTAAAGATGTAAATAAACATTCCGTTGACCATCGTTAGTGAAAATTTACGGGCGACTGCTTATAACCCATTCCGTTGCTCACTGTGGTCGTTAAAATTTCAGTCAAAAAAGAAAAAAAAACAATCATGAAGCTGGACTGTTGTCTTTACTGAAGAGGTTGAATGAATTTGTCAATGAAATAAAATTTGCATTTCTCGTTTCACGTGTGTTTATCTTTTTCAAATAAAAACAAAAACAAAAAACAAAATAACCGTCGATTCCGACGGGTGAAGAGTATTCGCAACGTGAATCTCATTCCAACAACATTAATATACACAGTTGTGACTGAAGATGAGAGTGAAACTGTGCGGTGTGCAGTTGAATTTTTGCACACGATCGAGACGAGTGGACTTCCGCCTCACATTTTACGACTAAAAAGGGTGCACGAACCTGGCCGCCCCGGTGGCGCAGTGGTCTAAGCGCTGGCTTAGGATGATTCGTACGTGAAGGGTCCGGGTTCGAATCCTGCGAGGCATGGATGTTGTGTTTGTCTTACGGCGCTGGCTCTATCTCTTCCCTGGAACCAGTAACTTTAAATTAGGGACGGGCGGCTGCTTGTAGCCCATTGAGTTGCTCACGGTGGTTGCTAAACCTTCAATGAAAAACAAAATCACGAACCTGGACTGCCTTCACTGAAGTGGTTAAATCAATTTGTCAATCAAGTAAAGTTTGCTTTTGTTGTTTCATATCAGTTTATTCTTTTCAATAAAACAAAAAGAAGCTAACCGTCGATTCCGACGGGTTTCGTCTAGTTTGCCTTTAATACAATTTCCAACGCTGTAATCATACAGCTCTTAATAGTCTCCAGTGGAATGTTGTATCGTTCGTCGATCCCAACAGCAGCCAACTCCTTCAGAGATGTTGGAGAAGGAAATATATTTCTCACTCTCTGCTCTCCAAAACTGTTCACTGTGGTTCGATAATATTCAAGTCTGGTTATTGAGTTGGCCAATACAGATGTTGAAGTTCATCTTGTTGCTTCCGCGAACCAAGACTGAGCTGTTACAGCTGCATGTATGGGGACATCATCGTATTAAGAAATGGCATCATTGTTGGGAAACAACATTTGGAATATAGGACGCATATGATCCTAAGAATGTCAAAGTACTCACTAGCAGTAACCCCACCATGTAGGGTAATGATGGTGCCAACGGAATATCAAGATATGGTCGTCCAAATCATCACATATTCACCCCTATGTTTGACAGTTGGAACCAGACATTCTTTATTGTACTCTTCCTTGGGAGTTCTCCATATATAAACCCGACCTACTGTTGGGAATAATGCAAATCAGGACTCATCGGACCATATCACACGTTTCCAGTCATCAGCTGTCCAGGTTTTATGGTTATGACGTCATATTTTTCGTATTGTAGCGTTAGTTTCTGTGATTAAAGTTTTAACAGTTGGAGCTGTTCCATGGATGTCGGCATTGTGAAGTTCCCTGCAGACTGTTTTCGTAGGAACAGCGTGTTACAAGTGGATATCGAGTTCTGCTGTCAGTTTTGCTCCTTGGAAGTCTGAGACATCACTCGTAGTTCTGTACTGTTTGGACACAATTCTTGTTAGTGTTTGACGGTGCCTCCTAATCAATCACGGTTTTCGCTCGCTATTCTTCTTCGCCGATGAAATCTTGCTTCGTGGCGCAGTGGTCTAAGCACTGGCTTATGACCATTCGTCCCAGAGAGGTCCGAATTCGAATCCTGGTGAGGCATGGATGTTGTGTGTGTCTTACGGCACTGGCTCTCTCCCTTTCCTTGAGTCAGTGACCCTAAATTAGGGACGGGCGACTGCTTATAGCCCATTGAGTTGCTCACGGTGGTCATTAAACCTTCAATCAAAAAAAAAAAATCTTGCCATGCTTTCTGTACACAGTCATGCTTTGGAAACAGTTACTCTTGAAACACCAAACAATTTGGCTGTTATGGTTACAGACGCTCCTGGTAAACGGGATCCCACGATTTGTCCTCCTTATAAGTCTGAGAGGTCACCAATTCCACCGACCGCTTGTACGAAACTCTGCTGAACACAACTTGTACTACACTGGCATACAACCCAGAGAATATGTACAATGTAAAAAGAAAAGACATATAATCACAACGTTTTTATCAAATGTAGCGTACATGAATAACATTTACCACTATAATCATGGAGTTCATATTATTTTGTGCAATCCTTATATTTCGGATAAATGTTACTGTAGATTAGCTGGGTTCGAATCCCTTGTCGGGCTATTTTCCGTTTCAGAAAGGTTTCCGTTTTATAAAGGTGCATCCATAGAAGACATTGAAATGTAAACACTTGTATTTTTTTCATACTGATAGCAGATTCTACATAATAAGTGATTACACAAGGGACTGTATTGTTCGTGTGTACCTTATGTGACATATACTCTAATTTAACTTTCATTTTTAGTTCTTTTTCCTATGTAAATTGGAGTTCGTTCTCTTTAGCACCTTTCAACCGAAACGTTATATCTTCTCTCACACGAATACGGTTCGTAACACTTGAGGTCTGTGAGTGTGACGTTGACGTATGCTTGTAGTGATAAGAACAAGACGAGACATACACTATATTGAGAAAAGTCACCGGTCACCCCTTGAAAAGCAAATGAACGGATCCTTTCCGTTGTTTAGAGGTGCGGTACAGCTGCAAACGGTATAAAAACAAGCCTGCACCTGACCGCGATCATATCACACTGTGAGGTTGAATGAAAATGTCGCGGCGGGAGAGAACTGACTTTGAGAAAGGAAAGATTGTAGGCTATTATATTAGTGGGTTGTCCATACGAGAAACAAAGAGGCGTATAAACATACCCAAGTCAACTATTTTGGATGTACTGAATGAGTGGAAGACACATGGCGTGCCTGAAGCAGCAAAACGTACCGGCAGACTAAAGAAAATCAGTAATACAGGACGTCGAAGCCTCAGGAGAGTCGTAACAGCTAATCGACGGAGTACTGCACAACACGTCAGTGCACAGGTGAGTAAAAATGCTGAAACCTCGGTATATACACGTAACATTCAGACAGAACTTCATTCCATGGGTTACCGTGGTCGTGCGGCTGCTCATAAGCCTTTCATCTCCACTCGGAATGGTACTCGTCGTTTAGCATGGTGTAAAGAACATTTATCGTGGACTGTGGATCAATGGAAACAGGTCCTATGGACTGTTGAATCCAGATACACGATCCATCAGTCTGATAGCCCTGTGTTGGTATGGCGGCAGCCGGCAGAACGCTGTTTACTACAGTGTACTGTTCCACCGGTCAAGTTTGGAGCTGGTGGTCTAGTCGTGTGTGTGTGTGTGTGTGGGGGGGGGTCGTGGTATGGTCCCGGCCCATTGGTTATCGTGGACAAACCTGTTAACCATCACGTCTACCTCGATATTCTGGACAATTATGTCCTACCGACTGTGTGGCAACACTATGGAACCGATCCTTGTTAGTACCAGCAGGATGATGCACCGAGCTATAAAGCAAAGACTGTTACGGCGTGGTTTTATGATAATTCCGTATCGTGTGTGGACTGGCCAGCACAGATCCCTGATCTTAATCACACAGAGCACCTATGGGAGTAATTAGAGCGCCGAATAAGAAGTTTGGAAGCAAGGCCTACTCCTAAGCAACAGTTAGCGGCAGCATTATGTACTGAATGGAAGCGCATACCTATCGCTGTGTTCCAAAACCTTGTCGAAAGCATGTCTCAAACGGTCAGTGCATGCATTAAGGCCAAAGGTGGACCGACACCGTTCTAATGTATGTCAATAAATGCAATGTTGTGTTTTTCTTCTAGGTGTATGGTGACTTTTGTCAATATAGTGTATATAAACACAAATTATGTACGCAAACCGGGATGATCCAAAATCTTACGCATTTTGAAAACGTAATAACTCGCGGAATTTTGAGAGTAGGGCAACGTGGTTTGCGTAGAAATGACCAGAATAATATCGGGAATTTTATGAAATGACATAAATTTTTACTCATTTTACTTACATTTTTCATTGCCTGATGGCGCAGCAACCACAGGTTGGAAGTGTCGAGAAAAATAGTCACGTGATTGTACCAGTTTAGTCACCTCATTGTACTAGGTGTTCAATGTGAAGGCCGTCCTTTTCCAGCGCTGCCTGCAGACGAGAGAAAACACCATGGACGGCATTGAAGAGCATGTCCGGTGGTATAGCTGCCACATGGTGTCGAATGGCATCTTTCAGCATGGCCAATGAAATGTGGCGACATCTGTACACTTGTGATTTTAGGTAACCCCTGAGCCAGAAATCGCAGGGTGTCAGGTCTGGTGACCGAGGAGGCCAGGCCTTCGGAAAGTGTAGGCCCAACACACGATTTGCACCGAACGTCTCTTGCAGCAGTTGCTTAACTGAACGTGTGATGTGGGGTAGTGCTCCATCCTGCATAAAGGTGCGCAGATTCACTGCATCCCGCTCTTGCAAGCTAGGGATAACGTACGTTCGCAACATGTTCACATAACGTGCACTTGTCACTGAAGCGGTTTCGAAGGAGGTGCCGCGGACCTCTTCAAATAAAAAGGACTGATAATGAACGAAGCTGTGAATCCACACCACACTGTCACTTTCGGCTGATGAAGTGGCGCTTCAACGACTGCCCGGGGTTGTTCCGTGGCCCAGACGCGGCATTTGTGCGTGTTTACCGCTCCGTTTAGGGAAAAGTGTACCTCATCAGTCCGTAAAACGTTCATCAGCCATTTCCTGTCGACATCCATTTGTCGAAAAAACCATGCTGCGAACTCCTGAAGCTGCACGTAATCGTCAGATTGCAGTTCGTGATGCCGTTGCAGTTTGTACGGGTATCTGTGCAGATTTCGTCGTAGTGTTCGCCATACAGTCCCGTATGGAATGCCTGTTTGCCGAGAAACATGGCGAGCACTGGAGTCGCCATGTGCGGATGACATTGCAATCACATCCATTTCCTGCGTAATCGTCTCTGCTGCAGCAGCACGTGTTTGTGGTCTACCGATTCGTGGGCGTGCTGCCAAAGATCCTGTTTCCTCGAATTTTTTCACCATTCGCCGCAGCGCAGCACTTTCCATTGGTCCTTTCCCAATGCGGTCACCTTTCAGTGACCGGTAGGCTCTCAACGCAGCACTTGCACATTCAGTGTTGCAATAAAACAATTTCGCCAAGAGCGCGCTTTTTCCTGTAATGACAGCATACTGACACGGACCGCTGTGACTTGTGGTTGCTTCTCAGCTGCTGCTTTTATACCTACTATCCCAGACCTGTTCGCCTATGGCGCCATCTGGCGATGAAAAATGTAAGTAAAATGAGTAAAAATTTATGCGATTTCATGAAACACCCGATGTCATTCTGATCGTTTTACACAAATCGCGTTGCCGTACTCTCAAAACTCCGCAAGTTATTACGTTTTCAAAATGTGCAAGACTTTTGGATCATCCGGTATATATATATATATATACAGCTCCCCCAACAGGAATTCCTGAGTGCGCCACTGGACAAGAGGCACAATTATAAGGGTATCAAACATTTTACAATGTATAACATAAAAATGTGTACACATTTTGGTTATATAGATTCAGTCACATCCGCAATTGTAACCAAGGTGAGACATAAGAATTTAACCTAAAATTGTCTTTATAAAGAATGTGATCACCTGGTATGGACCGCCAACTCTTACAACGACGATACATACAGATCACCAGGTTACTAATGTAATTTGGAGCTACAAACATTTATTCCTCGATGAGGGCGGTGCGTAGGTCGGGAAGGGTACTGGGACGGGGCTGAAGAGCTGCTACGTGTCGTCTCAGAGCTTTCCATCTATGCTGTATAGGGTTCAGGTCCGGAGACCTGGCTGGCCATTTCATACGTCAGATATTCTAGTTTTGTAGGTAATCATCGACAAGCTGAGTCCTGTGCGTGTGAGGGTTATCATTCCTTAAAAAGTAACTGAGGGCCAACAGCTCCACTAAAAAGTCTGACATAGGGTTCTAGGATCTCGTCCCAAGAGCCTTCAGCCTTCACATTGCCTCCTGTGAATACGTAGAGTGAAGTGCAGAAGTTAAACATAATGTCACTTCACACGAGGAGACCATTGCCTTCGAAGGAGTCTTGTTCACAGGGATATGCAGGATCATTACTGATTCCCTGTTTCCTTCAGATGAAACGCCGACGAAAATCCCTTTGTGGACTCAATCTCAACTCGTCTGTGAAGTGACACAGGCCTACTCATCTGTGCTCCAGAAACGATGTTGCTTGCACCAGTTAAAGCGAGCTCTCCTGTGAGATGCGGTTAGTGGTACACAGACCATGCGTCTTCTGGCATAAAGGCCAATTTCATCAAAACTGCTATATATTGTTCCGTAGTTCCAGTGGGAACGGAAAGCTCCGAAGAAAATAACCGAGTTGGTTCTGTGACGCCGTGCAGTTAATGCAACTTTCGGGGTTTCGTACGCCTTGGACGACCTTTTCCAGGCCTTCATCCTGCTGTAGGAGGACGATTTTGCAGTGCAGCAATGCTGGTCGTTTCGACGTGAGCGATGCTTGCAGATCGTCAAGCTGACGGAAGTACACATCGGCGGCGATAGTGGTGTTGTCCGGCAGCAGCTCAAAAAACACGACACCCAACATATCCCACTAAACAAATAGTAGGAACTTACGTGAGCGTAAGCCGGCTTTTGTGGTTGACATGGTCTTCTGTTTTGGATCCAACCACTGTTTCCGGGCGCTGACGTTGCCATACAGGACCCATTTCTCGTCACCAGCCAAATTGTGGCACAAGAACGGTTCAACTTGGTCACGTGAAAGTAGAGAAACGCATGCAATCCTGTGATTTGCTTTCTGCTCAACTGTGAGTTGATTGGGTACCAAAACTACTCTTTTGTACAGCTTCCCAAGTAGACGCAGGTGCGTGGGAATTCTATTGTGGGTAGTCTTCAGCTGTTCCGCGTGGCCACACATGGATCAGTTGCCAATAAAATCTCCATATCACTTTTGCGGGTCTTTCGGCTTTGTGACTACCTGACAGGCCCAAATTTCCCTCTAGAAACCGCTCTGCATCATAAACGGCATTGGCGTAGCGGCGGCGAACTGTGACGCATTCTCATATGTCAGACGTAACAATACGTCGCTGGTTATTACATTTCCGACTAGAGGTTCGTCGTCCCCTCCTCAGGCTACGTTTGACACCGCAGCAACGGACTGCAATGGCGGATCGAACGAAAGAAAGGCGTGACGAATGGCACAATATCGTATTCTCGAACGAAACGTGCTTCTGTTTAGGCGAAAATAATGGCCGCATCTGTGTCCACCAATGACAGGGAGTAGAGGTGGCGTAAAGAGGGTATTCGCACCAGGCATACCCCACCAACATTAGGCATTTTCGCCTTGTGGGTAAATCGGGTATGAAAGCTGACTCTCATGAGAGTCCGTACCACCATAACGAATGCCCGTTGGGTCAACGACATTCTACGGTGGGCGCCCATCCGTACCTACAGGACATTCCAGCTGCCATATTTCAGCAGGACAATGCCACACTGCATGTTGCAGCGACAACAAGTGCTTGCTTCAGGAATAACCACGTTCCAGTTCTGCCGTGGAGTACTAGATCGTCAGATTTATCGCCCACAGAAAATATCTGGAACATGCTCAAAACGGCAGGTGCAGAAGTACAACCGTCCGCCAGCAACTTTTGATGAACTTTGGACGCGGGTCAATACAACCTGGATGGCTATTCCACAGGACACCATTCACACATTATTTGATTCAATACCTCAGAGCGTACGACCGTCCGCCAGCAACTCTTGATGAACTTTGGACGCGGGTCAATACAGCCTAGATGGCTATTCCACAGGACACCATTCACACATTATTTGATTCGATGCTTCAGGGGTACGATCGTCCGCCAGCAACTCTTGATGAACTTTGGACGCGGGTCAATACAGCCTTGATGGCTATTCCACAGGACACCATTCACACATTATTTGATTCAATACTTCAGAGCGTACGACCGTCCGCCAGCAACTCTTGATGAACTTTGGACGCGGGTCAATACAGCCTGAATGGCTATTCCACAGGACACCATTCACACATTATTTGATTCAATACCTCAGAGCGTACGACCGTCCGCCAGCAACTCTTGATGAACTTTGGACACGGGTCAATACAGCCTGGATGGCTATTCCACAGGACACCATTCACACATCATTTGATTCGATGCCTCAGCGCCTACACCACGTGATACAAGACAGAGGTGGCCACACATTATTAGCTACATCGACGCACTTGGTACGTATGACACCGGGACGCTGATCATTTGTTCTGTATTTCTTAGTGAACATATCCTATAAAAATCAAAGTCGTATCTCAACTCCTTTTAGGTGTTCTGTTTTTTTATGAATCTGAGTGTATTTGTGAGCATATGGAGACGGATTGAAAAATGAAATTTGCGAGAACTCAGAGTTAAGCATCAGTCTAGCAAATTTTGTGAAGTCGTATAATACAAATTTGGAAGATGTGAATCCGTTTATTAGTGTAAATATGACATAGATGTCAAGTCAGATAATATCCGGAAACTTGAAAATTTTGTCGTCCTGGAGCGGGAAACGAAACCGCGTCTCCCGGATAGCGCCCGAGTATGCTAACCACTGCACCACCCAGAACGACCAAATTTCAAGTTCCCGATTAGTTTGAATTCCTATATATCGAATCTGGAGGTTTTGAATTCATTCCTGTGATTGCCCGGAGGCGCGGAATATCAGTGGATGAAATACGAGATTGGGTAGTGTAGTGGCTAGCCTACTCGGGTGCTATCCGGAAGACGCGAATTCGGTTCCTCTCCAGGATGAAGGAATTTTCAAATTTTCGGGTATTATCTGACTTAACATCTATTAGGGGTATGCAAAAGTTTCTGCCGTTTTAAGGAGAAAGGAGACAGGAACAATCAGGAAACCAGTACACATTTGTTCAACGAAAAATTGTCCGTTAGTATCAATGACCTTTTGCCATTTTTCAGGCAACAAATGAATGCACCTGTGATAGAAGGATTCGGGTTTTGAGCTGAAGAACGCAGTGACGAAATTTTCTACCTCTGGAACTGTGGTGAACCGCTGTTGGGCTAGGGCATGTTGCATAGAGCGAAACAGTTGAAAGTCTGAGGGTGCAATGTCCGGGGAGTATGCCGGGTGAGGTAAAACCTCCCAATGTAACTGTTCAAGGATTGATTTCGTGGTGGCACCAACATGTGGTCTGGCATTATCATGTAACAGGATGACTGGGCGGCGTTCTTTACCTGTCCATGGGCGTTTTTGCTCGATTGCGGCGTTCAGTTTCATCAACTGATCTCTATATTGTTGGGCAATGATTGTTTCGCCCGGTTTCAACCGTTCGAAGTACAGCACTCCATGCATATCCCACCACACACAAAACAGCACCTTTTCCCCGTGGGTATTCTGTTTTGCAGTGGATGTTGATGGCTGGCGTGGGTCGACCCAGGATCGCTTGCGTACGGGGTTGTCGCGATAGACCCATTTTTCATCCCCGGATCCCCGGTGACAACCTTCTATAAGAAATTCTTCCCTTGAAATCTCTTCAGCAACGACATGCAGATGCCCAATCGTTGACCAATATTACGCTCCGTTAAAGTTTGCGGAACCCACATAGCAATCCTCTGAATCTTCCCCAAGGCCTGTAGACACCATACCACCGTCGATTGAGCCACTTTCAAACGTTTTGCTAGTTGCGTGGTCGATTGTGTGGCATCCTCTTGCAACAGAGAGTTCAAATCCTCGTCTGCGAGTTCCTGCGGCCTACCTGCACGTGGCTTGTCTTCTAAGCTTAGATCACCTTTCAAACCATTCTCGACACGTCCGCTCACCCATAACCGCTTCGCAATACGCCTGACATATTGAACCGTATGCTTCACGTGCACGTTTCCCTAAATTTAAACATGAATAACAAACAGAGCCGCAAATGAACTTTATCGGCCCCCATGCTTGGCTTTACGTATGAACTGACAGCACGGGTCGCCGGCCGGTTAGACCCCTACAGCGCCCGCTAGCGGGGGCGGCGGAAACTTTTGCATACCCCTAATATGTCATATTTACACCAATAAACGGATTCACATCTTTCAAATTAGTATTATACAATAGTGTAATCTCGTATTTCATCCATTGTGAAGCAGTAATTAATTTAAAATATGTTGTTCGATTTTAGTATATGTGCGAATTTGATTTCGAATAAATAAACACATGCAATTTATGTTTTCTCTACTTCCTTGTAAAAACAAAAAAGAAGAAACAGGAAAACTCTACAGACAACTTAAGCTCTATTTTAACACAAAACTTCACCTTAAAAACACATTTTCCTCTTCCTGGGCACCTTTACATTACAAAACAATCTCTCTCGGTTGACTCCAGCGTAGGAAGAAACATTATGAGACGAGAGAGTCCAAGTTATTTTATACAAATTATTAGCAAATAATCCAAATCTGATGGAAAAGGACGACTATACTTTCTTCCACAGAGGCACATGGCATCGGCAGTCTGAATAATATTCGTAGCAAAATATCTTCTACCGTTACAGGAAACCGCCATATCCAGGAATTGCAAACAGGCTGAAATATACAACGTAGTGTACACCGCAAAATTCATGCAGCGGAAATGGATGAAAATCTACCTGCAATCCCCAAGAGACTCAAGGCGAATCCAAAGCACAAAATTGACAGGAATGGAATGCATACTCACACCAAGACACATCAGAAACACACTTATTTCTGCGAACATGGTAAAAATATTTCTGAAATTCCGTTATCCTATTATAAGAACATATTTCTGAGATTTCCTTATCCTCTTATCGAATTCTTAGTATTCAAGGAAAGACCACTTTTTGCTTGAAGTTAAAAAAAGTGTTGCCACGATTTCATTAGAATCCAGGGTATATGAATACCTGAATCTCAATTCAAATGATTCAATTTGAGATTCAGGTATTCATATACTCTGAATACAAAAAAATTTAAATGCAATTTATGAGAATGTTAAACACGTATATCCTATTCATATGTGTTGTTAGAAACAATTTATCAAGTGAAAAACAAAATTCAACAAATACTTAATAAATAATTTATTAATTTCATGTTAATTAATGACCGTATTTGAAACAAGATATCCGATTTTCAAATCATCAGAAAACATGTGAGTGGCAAATAAGAGCTCCTTTATATCTCTAGAGATTGTACTAGAATCATAGGGTTCATATGTATGTTTGATTGTTTACAGTAAAATCAATATATGTTGTAACTGCAAAACATCATCTTTTCGCTACCATTGTTAACTTTGACGAGCCCTACAATAACTTATTATCATTCAATCTGGCAGATTTTAGTTCATTCCCTTAAAACATTCCTTACCCTTTTAAATCATTTCACATTTTGAAATTCGGGCAGTTGTAACCAAAGTTACGATGTTTGCCGTCCTTTCTAATATAGAAAAAATCTCTAAATAAAAATGAAACACTACCGTCTTAGACACGATAATAATGTTGCTTTAATCATATCTAAGCATTTACCACTGACTGTCATCACATACGCCCAGATGCTCAGACTAAAATGATGTTTTTAAAAAATAGTCAGTGAAACCACTATATACAATTCAATTAAAACACTTCAACCATTAGCACTTTCAGTTGTACTATACAGCCTTCATCAGATGGATTTTAAAAGGAATGTGCGAACAGGTTGCAAATACATCACAAGTTATATATATACAATCAAGAAGAGTTAAAAGTCTCGCTCATGCGCAATGTTCTAAGCCATCCCGGTGCCAGATTTTTAAACTCATGTTGATTAGAGTCCAGGGCGAATTTCCACGAGTTGAAAACTGTAGCTGGATATTCATCATTACAACAATAACTTGAAAACCCCATAGATGACCAAACTTTCACATATTAGTAATTGACTTTTAGTGCGAGGGGTAGCCAAAATATCAACTTCCTCTCAAGAAGGGTAATAATCACCATCTCTACACAATCTTGATAGGGCTGTAGATGAAGACTGAGTTTTTGCACTAACTCAATCAGTGGTTGGATCACCACGGTCAGGAATACTTGCAGAGTTTTTATTGCAAACCCTCTAGTCTAATGTTTTGCCGAGTCATACAATTTTGTCCCTTTTCATTCAAGCGGTATGTGGATGATGTGTTAGTGATTTGGCCATCCGATATTGACTAATTCTTGGAACTGGCTGAGGCACTGTAAATTTACCGCTGAGCTGGAGGTTAATTTTCAGTTACCTTTCTTGGACCTCTTGCTTACGAGAAATCAGTTTCAAATAATATTTCTTTCTCTGTCTTTCATAAACCGAGTAGTGTCCCTGTTCTAGTTCCATTTAGTTCGTTTCACCCATATTCTCAAAAACTTTCAGCTTTGAAGACTTAAATTGGGAGAGCGTTCACACATTCTTCTACGTTGAAGAAGCGGAACAGGGAATTGAGTTACATTAAGACGTTGGCCTTTTCGTATGATTACCCTGTCCACCTAGTAAATAAGCTCATCAGACGGCAAGAAATGAAAAATATGTCAACACTACAACGCTCACTAAGAACTATTAAGTATGTGGGGTCTTGATTACGTATTTTCCAACAGTTACAAATCCTCTTCGTACTATCTGTAAAAAGTTGGGATTAGGCTTTGGTGAATCAACTAAGAAAATTTTTTCATGCATATGAAGAGATCCAGACGACATTGAGAAACTGAATAAATGCAGAGCTTATTCAATTAGGTTACTGCCAAGAGATGGAGGCTGTGCTCAACTCATGTATGAGGAATCCACGTCGAGAGCTTTACGCTTTCGCTTAGCTGAACATAAATCTAGTGTAAAAACTCAATCTTCATCTACAGCCCTATCAAGATTGTGTAAAGATGGTGATTAATAACCTTCTTGGGAGGAAGTTGATATTTTGGCTACCCCTCGCACTAAAAGTCAATTACTAATATGTGAAAGTTTGGTCATCTATGGGTTTTCAAGTTATTGTTGTAATGATGAATATCCAGGTACAGTTTTCAACTCGTGGAAATTCGCCCTGGACTCTAATCAACATGAGTTTAAAAATCTGGCACCGGGATGGCTTAGAACATTGCGCATGAGCGAGACTTTTAACTTTTCTTGATTGTATATATAACTTGTGATGTATTTGCAATATTTTCGCACATTGCTTTTAAAATACATCTGATGAAGGCTCTATAGTACAGCTAAAAGTGCTAATGGTGCAGTGTTTTAATTGAATTGTATATAGTAGTTTTACTGACTATTTTTTAAAATCATCATTTTAGTCTGAGCGTCTGGGCGTATGTGACAGTCACTGATAACTGCTAAGATATGATTAAAGCAACATTATTATCGTGCCTAAGACGGTAGTGTTTCATTTTAATGTAGACGTTTCTTGCACGACTGTGTTTCATTTATTTAAAATACACTGCTGGCCACCCAAAATGCAACACCAAGAAGGAAGCATCCGATTGGCCTGAAATTCGCAGCATGCGTCGCCCGCGAGAGGACATGCAAACGATTAGCATTGCAGGGCATATGCAAATCATGTGCGCCCGGCACGCCACCGAGAAGCACTATTAGAAGGGTGCACATAAGGCGGGATGTAAGTGGTGGAAGTGTGTTGTGCTGCCGGACCTGTACATGAGATGCTTCCTGATGCCTCGTCGCAGAATACGGCAGTAATTCCAGCACGTTTCAGAGTTCGACAGAGGAGTAATAGTGGCTTATCTGGACAGCACGTTATCTTACCGAGACATCGGCGCCCGTGTGGGACGGCATCCAGCCACAGTGAGGCGAGTATGGATTCCGTGGGTGCAGGAGGGACCGACAAACCGACGTGAGCGATTTCCGCAGCCGCGGCACACCACCGAACGAGAGGACCGGCATGTTGTGCGGCGGGCATTGACGGCTCGCACCGCCACATCACGAACGTTAGCGCAGGAATTTGGGTGTGTTGCGCAACAACCTGTGTCAGCACGTACCGTTCGACGAGGTCTGCAGGAGCGGGGACTTGTCGCACGGCGCCCATTGCTCCGATTAACATTGACTTTACAACACCGGCGAATGCGGCGGCAGTGGGCCGTTGAACGCCGCACCTGGACTACAGAATAACACGACATTGTTTTCTCCGACGAATCCCGCTTCTGCCTGCAACACCACGATGGTTGGATCCGCGTGTGGTGGCACCGCGGCGAGAGACTGTATGAAGCCTGCATTATGCATCGCCATACCGGTCCGTCGCCTGGCGTTATGGTTTGGGGCGCAATTGAATATGACACCCGCACCCCTCTGGTAAGCATCGCCGGTACACTCAACAGCCACCACTACATCTCCGTCGTTTTGGAGCCTGTAGTCCTCCCTTACCTGCAGGACTTGCCAGCGGCCAAGTTTCAACAGGACAGTGTGCGCCTGCACGTGGCACGCATCGTGCAACAATTCTTCATGGTCCACCAGGTGTCACTGCTGCCGTGGCTCGCCTGTTATTTCGATATATCGCCCATCGAACACGTCTGGTCGCTGATCGGCAACCGGGTGGCCCGGCAAGCACCACCTGTGGCTACGCTTGATGAACTGTGGCAACGTGTGAAAGCAGCCTGGACCGACATACCCCAAGCCCACATCCAAAGCCTTTTTCGTTCGATGCCGCGGCTTGTACCCATTATTGCCAGCCATGGGGCCACACAAACTGTTGATGTCTGGGTGTTCCGCAAGTCGCACGGGCCTGTAAACTCAATCGTTTCATCTTTGTATCTGTTGTTATTTGTCCAGTAAATCTGGCTTTGCTATCTCGTGTCCTTCTTGGTGTTGCATTTTGGGTGGCCAGCAGTTTAGGAAAAACTGAAATGCCTTTTTTATTTTTTATTTTTTATTTTTTTTGATTGGAGGTTTAACGACCACCGTGAGCAACTGAATGGGCTATAAGCAGTCGCCCGTCCCTAATTAAGGGTAACTGGTTCCAGGGAAGGGAGAGAGCCAGTGCCGTAAGACAAACACAACATCCATGCCTCACCGGTATTCGAACCCGGACCCCGTTCGGACGAATGATCAGAGGCCTTCGCTTAGACCACTGCGCCACCGGGGCAGCCTGAAATGCCTTAAACACTGATGTAAAGATTGAGAAGTAAGTAAAATTAGTTTTTAGTCCGTCAGAGTATTGAACTGGTAAAGGAACCAGCACTAGAAAGCCCATAGCATAGCTGGGGCCTTCTTTATTCACATTTGCACAGTCTATTTTTTTTTCAGCCCTGTGAGCCTCTTTTGCTTCTGCTTTTACACAGTTCGTACTTTGTCGTTGACTCGTTGTTATACGTTGTACATCTCTATTCGTCACCTCTTTCATCATATATTTCCATAGATTTAGTCCCAATCTTTTAATAATTTCTAATTCTACATTTGCCCCAGAATTAAAGTGGCATACAGCATTCATAAAGAGAGAGTTTGAAAGCGTCCATACACTCAAATGTCTCCTTCAGACAACGTCTCCAAATTAAGGAATCGAAAATCTCATTGCTGTTCTGAGTTTTACCATGGACACACCTGCTGAGGAGTTCCGTGTTGGTTCGTATCTCATACATAGGTTTGTCTAAGCGCATGATGTACCAAAGTACAACACGACGCACGTTAAATAACAATAAAATATATTTAAATCCATTTCCTCCGTAGATAAGGGTTCATAAAAATGAATATAACTCGAAAACTATCTCGAATCTGTGAAAAACAATTACAGATCCTGAAAAAAAGAAAAAAACGGGGAATAAAATAAATCCATAAATTTTTTTCGTACTTTTGAAGATTTTAGGGTATATGAATAGCTTAATTACAAAAGATGAGCAAATAAATTATTAGATACTCAAGAAACTGCTAAATTGCAGAACCTGTTCATTTTTTTGAAATATTCAGTTCATCTTGTAGTTGCTTAAATTGTTATAGGTTAGAACATTTTGTAGTTTTCTAGAGTTTTGTTAAGTGGAAATAATGAATGGGTCGGTAAAGCAATCTGTATGACACTCATTCAGTGGTGCTGACATGTGTCTGCGGAAATTGCCAGACACATGTCAGGCAATTTTTCCAGACACATGCATTTTCCCATTACCTGGACTCATACGTCGGTGTCGTGTTTGTCGTCACACACGACAGTGTTGAAAACCAATCGGAAGCCTTGGTTTTCGCGTGACGTCACTAAAGAGGGAACTCTTCTCGCTCATGTCACAGCCTTGTGTTTTCTAGACGGCCTTGGTTCATTCCTATTGTACCAGGCTGGAGCTTTCTTACGGGTGCTTATTCCACCCATAATTCCGGGTTTCCCTCTCAGAGGGAGCTTTGAATATCCTCAGGCGAAACCAACTCGTCGTGTAAGGTTTAGCAGACCTCACCCCTGCCGTTGGGGTGGATATTTCCAAGAAATCATTCATTACCTTAAGCATTTCGTGTTACATTTTTAGCTTGAGCCATGTAAAAAAAAAGAATATTCTTGTTGTCAAGATAAAACCCCTACAACGTTCTTTATAAAGTTAATGCAGGAATATTCAATAAGAACCTTGAGAAGGTTGTTGAGATTCAGCTCAGTGAAGGACAAAGAGGAATTAAGAATGGTGACGGAAGTCAGGATGATATGCACTATATTGACAAAAGTCACCGGTCACATAGAAGAGAAACACAACATAGCATTTATTGACGTACATTAGTACGGTGTTGGTCCACCTTTGGCCTTAATGCATGCACTGACCCTTCGAGACATGGTTTCGACAAGGTTTTGGAACACAGAGGTAGGTATGCGCTTCCATTCAGTACATAATGTACATAATGCTGCCACTAACTGTTGCTTAGTAGTAGGCCTTGGTTCCCAACTTCTTATGAGGTGCTCTAATTCATCCCATAGGTGCTCTATGGGATTAAGATCAGGGCTCTGTGCTGGTCAGTCCGCACACGATACGGAATTATCGTCAAACCACGCCGCAACAGTCCTTGCTTTATGGCTCGGTGCATTATCGTGCTGGTACCAACAATGCTCGCTTCCATAGTATTGCCACAGAGTTGGTAGAGCATAATTGCCCAGAATATCGAGGTAGACTTGCTGGTTAACAGGTTTGTTCACGATAACCAATTGGCCGGGACCATACCACGAAAAGCACCCCACCACGAGTACACTGCCAACTCTAAACTTGACCGTAAGAACAGTACACTGTGATAAATAGCGATCCCGCCACTGCCGCCATACCCACACACGACTATCAAACTGCTGGATCGTGTATTTGGATTCATCAGTCCATAGGACCTGTTTTCATTGATCTACGGTCCACGATAAATGTTCTTTACACCATGCTAAATGACGAGTAGCATTCAGAGTGAAGATGAAAGGCTTATAAGCAGTTGCACGACCACGGTAACCCATGGAAGGAAGTTCTCTGCGAATGGTACGTGTACACACCGATGTTCCAGCATTCTTACTCACCTGTACATTGAGGTCTTGTGCAAGTACTCTGTCGATTAGCTGTAACGACTTTCTTGAGGCTGCGACGTCTTCTATCACTGATTTTCTTTGGTCTGCCGATACGTTTTGCTACTTCAGACACGTGATGTGTCTTCCACTAATTCAGTACATCCAAAAGAGTTGATTTGGGTATGTTTAAACGCCTTTCGGTTTCTCTTATGGACAACCCACTAATATAACACCCAACAATCTTTCCTTTCTCAAAGTCAGTTCTCTCCCGCCGCGACATTTTCACTCAACATCACAGTGCGATATGATCACGGTTAGCTAGTCTTGTTTTTATACAGTTTGCAGCTATACCGCGCATCTTAACAACGCAGCGGATCCGTTCAGTTGCTTCTGAATGGGTGTCCGGTGACTTTTGTCAATATAGTGTATTTGCACTCAGAGAGCTTCATAAAAAAGGTCCATGAGATGCTCAAATATCTTCATGTGGTGTTCATAGACTTTGAAAATACTTTGTAAAGGGTCTCTGGATACACTTTGTTCAGTGTTGTTAAAAGTTATAAAGCTACTAAAATCAGTAAAAAGCCTTTTTACCAAACATCGAGCAGGGAAGGTTAAGGAAATGCTTATATGCTAAATGAATCGTCTTCTTCTTTAAGTGCTGTGCGCCCCATTAACGTTGGCCAGCCATGATGACAAATGTTCTGGAGATTAAAATGAGTTGGCTGCCTTCCTGATTGCAATAGCATCCCACTATGGTTACGGTAGTCCACGAGAAGCCACCAGAAATGGTTGCCTCCACGGCTTAATTTAAGGATCCATTTATGTATTCACGCTACATTCAAGGAAACTCTAGAAAATCGAAAATAAGATGGTCGGCAACGGGATTTAAATCCCCAACACGCCGTCAACGACAAAGCCACGAGGTGCACCCTTTAGACTGAAAACTAAACTGTCTAAATTAAAAATACAATTCATTTCAGGTCATTAATCGATAGATTTTGACCATCCTTCGGAAATTTTGCATAGTTCATGTTGTGCTCTATAATATTTGATGACAGCAGTCCGGTCAAGAAGATGTTATTCAGACAGAGGACTTCAGTTGCTGCTTCCTGTAGGCGTAACTTTGTGAATGTCCTCAAAGTTTAGTGACTTCAATCATTCCCTCGTCGAGATGGAATGATGAAGAGAAAAGGCAATTTGGAAAGCATTGCGTACTATATAAACAAGTTCATTTTTCCCCCGCAGAAAATTCGCAGAGTTTTCTCCCTCTGACTTTACTCAGGATCTGATGAGCTGATGATGGTAAGTGTTGTATGGAGAAGATGGTAAAAAGAAAACGAAAGTAACCTCAAAAAGGACCCGTTCAGGGAAAACGTCCGTTGATGACTTCTCTGGTCATTATCAAGCTCGTAACTTCCTCAGTCTGAGTCCCATGAGCACGCCTAGGGAAACTCATTAAAACTTGTGTTCGATGGGAACCGACAGACCTGAGAACTCTGAAAAGCTTTGCCTCCGACAGAATGCTGCGTGCACGTAATCGCAGAACGTTTTAATCGCCGCAACTAAATTCCATCGAAACTCTCAGAGAAAAAGGACAAAAGAATATCAAACAATTATAACGGCTCCTGCAAAATTCAACAATTTTAATGAGGCGATGTGGAAAAGAAAGGGGCGACGTGATTTGCAAATTACAGTGTGGAATTAACGGGAGGTCTTGATCGATAGACTCCGTTTTGTCCGTCGAGTTTATTTACTGGTCTTAATTAATAAACAGTTTTAATTTGTTGGGCGACATTGAGCGGCGTGTCGTGGTTTGGTACAGGATAATAGATGACGTAATAGCAAATGACTGAAATAATTAAAATTTGGCTACTTGTTTTTTCAGAAACGAAACTGCGAGCAAACTGTAATTGCCCTAACATATGAAAATTTAAGTTTAAATGTCATTAACGCATGTTATGATTGCAAAGCGCGAGAAATATGTTTCAAGGCGAAATGCAAAATGCAGTTAAGGTTCGAGGAGATATATATTTCCAGATTAATTTAATTACTTCTACAGTAGGTGTTGGATTTTGCTTCTGAAGCAAATTGGGGAAAATATTGAGTGGAGTATTTTCGTGCGTGAGCTAGTGGACTAAAGATTACTTATTTGCGAATGAGTCAAGGTCAATAAATTCAGGCGTAATGCCTTGCGAGAATTAAGCGCAATTTTGAAGCTGTTTTCCCTGAATAGCTATTGATACACACTTAGAAAGCTATCAAATAATATTGCCGCAGAAAAATAAAAGCTTTTAGGAAATTTCAGCAACTTTGTAAAAGCCAAGAAATTTTACTACGCAGCCGTACTTCTTAAGAACTGAATCCGGTAACGACATACTTTCGAAATGTTACTCTGATCTAATTACCGATGATGGAACCATAAACGTTTCTTAACGATTACTGTATAGCTACACGCCATCTTGAATTCTCACTATTTGTAATACCCCGAAGGTATTAGCTAATACCTTCAGTGTTGCTGATTGGCTGAGTGGCACTCAGCCAATCAGCAACACTTTCGTGTTTTTTGAAAACATGGGTTTGGCCGGGAATGAAAGGCCAATCCACAGGTGCAGTTGTCTAAGTGCTGGCTTCTGACTAATCATCCGAGATGGGGTCCGGGTTTGAATTCCGTCAGACATTGATGTTGGGTTTTTCTTACGGTACTGATCCTCTTTCTTTCCCTGTAACCAATGGTCCTAAATTAGGGACAGGCGACTGATTTGTAGTCAATAGAGTTGCTCACTGTGGTTGTTAACCTTCCCCGTACACTCCAAAAAAAGGGAAACAGTGCTTTTTTTTGTGAGTGTGTTGTGAAAAAACAATTTGCCCAGCATTCTTCTGTTCCGGAGCCTAATGCTTTTCCAATTATGCTACACCGACGAAATTTATCGCTGCAACTTTGTCGTCTTATATCCACAGTATTTGTCATTTTCTTGTAGGACTTCCGTTCACAGTGAGTAGAGTTTAGGTCCCAGCTACCTACAGCGAGATCGCCTTTTGGGCAGGACACAGAAACGGAAGGAATGAGAGCAAGTCTAGCGACTTTGACAGAACCGTTTGTAGTGAGATTAGAGTACAGTAGATGGCACCACCGTACAAGTACGATGTTGCACACAGATGGGTGAGAGAATTTCAGGGGGCGGGGGTAGGCATAGGAAACGATACCCATTTAACCAGTGGGTCCAGCCTGGGGGCCGTCACTTAACGTGCTCGTCCGATATTCAGCGATTGTTAGTAAATCACACCATCTCTGAAAGATCAGCCCAGGTTCGAACCTGGGGACCTTGCATTGATAGTCTGACTCGCTAACTACTAAGCCATCCGCGGCTCCAGCTTTGTCTTCTTGACATGTGCTTCACTTTTGCAGTACGTCACATGTATCCCCCCCCTTGAGAAAGGTCTGGAACGTAATCGTAGGTTTCCGGGTCAGCCGGTAAGCCATACTTGCAGGAGCTCGCTGCAGGAGGAATTCTTAGTAATTCCAGACGTTGTGTGGAAGAAACATCATACCTTTTTTTATTTTTTTTAGAGAAGGAGGAATTATTATTTCCAAACAATGTGTGTAAAAGACATCACACATTTTTCGAAGAACCTAACGGCCAGCAGATCCATTTCCACAATCTGGCGCTTTTTCCTGTGGGGCTACGTAAAGGACAAGGTATTCGCCCCTTCCCTTCCTGTTGATCTGGCGGAGCTGAAACAGCGTATCACAGCCACTATCACTGCACTTGTTTCAGATATCTTACCTCGCATTTGGGCGGAAATGGATTACCGACTCGATGTGTGTGGTGTGACTAAGGGTGCAGACATAGAACATCTGTGACTGTCTCTAAAAAAACTTGAAACATTCCCCTACAATTCTGTTACAAGTAACATAAACTATCTTACGTTGTTCTTGTTTTATACTGCGTTGAAACTGCATACTTTTTTATGAATCACCCTGTACGTTTGCAAATGGAAATGTATATTGACTCTACCTAGCGGCAAAATATTCTTTATAGTGAGGCGTATCACATGAAAAAATAATTTTTTCGGATGAGACTTTTAGAAGGAGATCCAAACGAAACAGCTTATGTATTTACGTGAAACCACTAGCAGAAAAACTTCGCAATACTGGAATTGGAAAGGGTTGTGACTGTTCTCCATAACAAGTGGCATACAGTACGAATCGAAGTTTCTCAATTACATTTTGAGAAGCGGACATATAGTTGCAAACAGAAATGAGCACTTACACCTTTAAGTTTGAGAAATGTACATTACGAAAAACCTCAGAAATTCATGCAAAGTACACTATCTACCAAGAAGTAATTGGACACATGTGTTAGCAAAGGAAAACGAAGTTTATTCACCTTCAATAGTTGGTGGAGCCTCCACGAGCGACGATTACAGCTGCGACCCTCCGGGCCATACTCTCAACCAGGCGTTGCACGACGGCTAACGGTATTTTCTTCCACTCGGCTTGGAGAAGACAGGTCAGTTCCTTCACCGATTTCGGACGGTAGGGGGCACCCCTTAAGTCGAAGCTCCAACTCGTTCCACAGGCGCTCGATAGGGTTAAGGTCCGGGCTCTGCGCAGGCCAGTCCATTCGATTAACCCCATTGTCACCATATGAAGCCATCGTGGACCTCGCAACATGACAGGTGGCATTGTCATCCTGAAAGTAACATGGGTCCACCCCGTAAAACTGCCACAACGTAGGAAGCGCATGGTCATCCAAAATGGTGCAGTAGGTCTCGGCGTTGAGTCTACCAGGAATTGCGACCAAGGGTCCCGTGCCATACCAGGAGAAACACCCCCATAGCATAATTCCACCGCCGCCGAACTTCACAGTTGGCACAATGCATTCCAGCAGGAGGCATTCTCCAGGCAGACGCCAAACCCAGACCCGGTCATCCGAACGGTAGAGGGTGAACCTTGATTCGTTGCTCCAGAGAACCTGTTTCCACTGTTCAACGATCCACTGTCGACGTTCTTTGCACCACGTTAGCCGAGCAGCGCTATTGGACTTGGTGATCAAAGGCTTGTGGGGGCAGCACGTCCATGATAACCGAGCAGATGTGTTTCCTTACGGATGGTATTCCTCGAAAGGACACTCCCGGATGCCTGTTGAAACTCCTCGCGGATGTGGTCCATCGATTTGGTGCGGTTCTTCCGAATTTCTCTGGCCATCCCCCGTCGGTTTCTAACTCCCAGTTTTGCGGGTCTGCCGGGTCGGGGAACATTCCGACAGTCACCTCTCATCTTCCACTTGCCAATCACGTAGGCCACTGTCGGTTTTGGGTACTTCAACTCGCTGGATATGTCACGTATGGATCGGCCATTTCTGTGATACCCGACGATTACACCTTTCTCGAAATCGGAGAGCTCCGAACTGCGTGGCATCTTGCATGCTACTGGTTGCGTTGTTGTTTTCCACACGATATTTAACGGCGGCGGCCGTGACGTGTATCAGGACCGCAGATATCGTCGATTGCAGCGGTGTCCAATTACTTGTTGGTAGATAGTGTATTTCCCAAAACCAACGATATTTTCCGCAAAACAAATACTTTTTATTGCTGCTTTTAGCTTGGGGGTTTAACAACCACCATGAGCAACTCGGTAGGTTATAAGTAGTTGCCTGTCCCTAATTTACCACCACTGGTTCCAGGGAAGGGAGAGAGCCAGTGCCGTAAGTAAACACAACGTTCATGCCTCACCGGGATTCGAACCCAGATCCATCTCGGATGAATAGGCGTAAACCAGCTATTAGATCCCTCTGTTACCTTGGTGATCAAAACAAATTTTGCAAAGTGGGCTTTAAGCACAGAGATATTGTGAAAAATAAAAGAGTGGGAAAATTTTACTTTATTTTGGGCAGGAAATGCGAATTAAAAGTTTTTAGTAGTGGGCAGTATATGATCAATTTTCTTTTCAGTCGCCTCGTTAGACATCTATATACGGCTGTACACATACATTAAACATATAAATTAACTTATGCTTTCTAGTGAAAAAAATGTGGACAAAGTGACACCATTAACAGTTCAATGTCATAATGCAAAGTGTCTTTGAGTCACTGAAATGGAAAAACAAGTGGATAAAGATTATCGGAGATTATTTGTTTCACTTTCGTTTTGCGGATGACATATTCGTTTTTGCAATTATCCCTTCCGAGCTGCTGCATATAATCCAGGAACTTGCTGACAAGTGTAAGGTAGTGGGACTAAAAATGAACTTTCAGAAGACAAAAGTCATGTACAATGCTTTTACAAAGAATGATGATTTATCGATTGATGTGGGAAAGTTGGAGATAACCGATATGTACATTTAGCTTAGACAACAGATATCAAGCGAGGGTACCATTGATGGAGAAATTAATCGGCGGATAAAACTTGGATGGAGAGCTTTTGGAAGAAACAGTACTATTTTCAAGAGTAATATGCCATTATGTCTTAAGAGAAAAGTGTTTAATTAATGTACACATCCTCCCAGTTCTTACGTGTGGAGAAGCGACATGGACCTTAACAAAAAAAAAAAAGACATACAAAGGCTGCAAACGACGGAAAAAAAGAAGCTTGGAGAGGTGCATGTTTTGTGTAACCAGGAAAAATAAGAAGAGAAACACGTGGATAAGAAAAATGACATGAGTCGAAGATATCATGATTAGAGCAAAATCCCTGAAGTTGCTTTAACTGTGGGCAAACAAAGTGGTACTCAGTTTATTGCGATAATGGGATTACAAACATAGGAGATGACGCTGAATATTGCAGTACAGAAAATATAAAGAGGAAAATGCAAGTATATCCACAATGCAACACAAACTGGGGAGCAAGTATGAAGAATACATTACCATGGCGCAGTGACATCGGTATCAAAAGGGGCGGAATCAGTTAGATAACACCAATGCTGGAAAACAGCTCAGCGTGAAAGATAAACGAATGAGGTGTCGGACCATAACATCCGGGAGCTGCTAGTATGAGGCAATGCCGGCAAAACATCAATTTGCACATTTAGTAAAAAGACGATGCACACAAATAAGGTAAAGCGTAACGGCATATCATTCGATACGAAGTAACACAAGTACAACAGTATAACTATATGAACAAGGGTGCGATAAAACACCAACCGAGAAGAACATAACGTCAGTCAAAATGCAAAACACAACACAGAAATACACCAACCACATTATGAGAACAAAGTTAACAATGGTAGCACTAATATAAACCGCGACAGAGGAAAACACTAGTACAGCAAGGACATACAACGAGAGTAAAAGAAAAACACAAGGGCACAATAATAAAATCAGGAAACAACATTGCAATGCGAGAGTGATAACATGAAGGAAACAACACACAATTAGCGAAACAGTAGATGAAGAAACGCGAAACCAGAAAAGTCTAGGCGACGAAAATTAAGATTTACGCCCCCTGGTGGCCAAACCCCTTTTTTTTTACAAAAACTAGAAATTATGTGAAAACGATTTTCCATCAGGAGCTGTATCCGGTGCAGAAAGAATTTTTCAAATCGGAGATTTAGAATCAGAGATATAAGGGGAAACACAATTTACCTCTATGCCCCGTAGCGGAAAATCTATGAATTACTTGAAAATTTTGAAATTGTATGAAAAACATGTCACACTGAAAACACTATCCAACAAAGCAGGAATTTTTCCAATCGGACCCCTAGAAGTAGATATATTGACAAAAATAAGACATACATCTACGCCACCTGGCGGAGAAACTGTGAAATATTTTAAGAAGAAATATTCCAAAAAGGTTTATCGATGTGAGTGACATCAGTCTACGAAATAGCTTTTTCAATCGATATTTTAGAAGCTCAGATTTTATTGCAAATACATCAGAAGCAAAAATTAACAGTTACGCCTCCTGGTGACCAAAGTATTCTTTACCAAAAATTTGAAATTATATGCAAAATAATTTCCATCAGGAGGTGTATCCGCTGAAGAAAAAAATTTTCAAATCGGAGTTTTAGAAGAAGAGTTATCGGAAAAACTGTAATTTACTTTACGCCCCCTAGCGGAAAATCTATGCGCAATTTGAAAAAGTAACTATATCTAAAATACTCTTCGACATAAATGGAATCGAAAGATAAAATAACTTTTCCAATCGGATGTTTAGAAACAAATATGTGGAATAAAACGTATTTTTTGAATTCGACATAATCTGCATTTACGCCCTCTAGCGGCAAAATTGCTCATCGTAAAAAAAAAAACACGAAATGAAGGATTATCATTCGCATATTTCAAGCTTCCCAATGCAAAAAGAATTTTTTAAATCGGACTAATAGTTGAAGAGATATCGTGGGTACAGATGGATGGGCGGACAAACCGGTAACATAAGCACGATCTTTTTTTACAGGATACGAGCTAATGAAAGTTGAATTTGAGTATTCGTCACACCCTGGACACCACAAAGCCCGAATCTGAACCAAACTGAAAATGTAAGAGACATACAAATTTTGAAGTTGTGAATCCGTTTTTTGGTGTAAATATGACAAGGATGGTAAGCCAGATAATATCCCAAAACTTGAAAATTACTTCGTCCTGGAGCGGGAATCGAATCCGCGTCACCCGGATAGCACCCGAGTATGCTATCCACTACACCACCCAGAACGATCAAGTCTCAAGTTTTCGATTAATTTGAATATAACCATCACAGGATTCGCTAATCGAAGCAACCGGCATTCATGTTTAGTGAATCTGGAGGTTAATAATTCTACAAACACTCGACGTGGATCAGGAACATCAAACAGAAATCATCGCTCTTTCCACGTTAATTAGTGAGTCTCGGAAAATTTTTCATCGGCTGCCACCGGGAATCGAACCCAGGGTCTTCCAGTTATGCGCCGGACATGCTACCATTGCACCACAGCTGCCTCGAATTATCCAGACTCACAAGTGATTAACTGCCAAACTGCATGGCAGGTTGCTTCATGGAGCCCCGCACGATGCTGGGGATTCACCAAAGATGGAAAGCAGCAACTGAACAAGTAACTAGGAGGCGAATGGATAACTAATTTAAACACTAGACGTGGATCAGGAACATCAAAAAGAAATCATAGATCTTTCCACGTTAATAAGTGAGTCTTGGAAAAATTCTCATCGGCCGCCACCGGAGTCTTCCATTTACGTGCCGGACATCAGTGGTCTAGTGATACCACTGCACCACTGAGGCCTCGAATTCTCCTTTTCCGAGACTCACTTATTAACGTGGAAAGAGCGATGATTTCTGTTTGATGTTAAGAATTCTATACCGTGATTGCCCGGAGAAGCAGATAAATCATGAATGAAATACGAATTACACCATACAATAGAAATTTTTAAGATATGTATCCGTTTTTTGGTGGAAATATGACATGGATGGTAAGTCAGAGAATATCCGAAAACTTGAAAACTTCGTAGTGCTGGAGTGGGAATCGTACTCGCGTCTCCCGGTTAGCGCCCGAGTAACTAGTCGATTCCCGCTACAGGACAACGAAATTTTAAAGTTTCGGATATTATCTGACTTACCATCTTTGCCATACACTGGCGTGCAAAAATTAAGGACGAAACGGTTTTTCAAATGTAACGTCGTGCAGATGTGCTCCACATCGACTCAAATCATACCATAAGATCCCCAAGATGTGAGAATATGGGACAAGTGAGCAAAACCGTCCAAACAAGGAATCCGAAGGATACAAAGGCACTTTATTGAAAAGGTAGCTTCGAGCACAACTGGACAGAAACGTCCATGTGACAGGCGGCTGCCAAGAAAAATCCAGTCTTTAGTAGGGGATATGATCACCCCTGACTGCGTTGCAGGATTTACAACGTCTGTCCATGCTGAGGACGAGGTTGTCAAGGAGCTGTTGAGGCATCGCGGCCCATTCCTCTTGTAGCGCCAATTGCAGATGCGGAATCGTTGCTGGCGGCTGGTGACGAGCTTCCAAGCGTCTCCCGAGAAGGTCCCACACGTGTTCGATTGGATTTAGGTCCGGGGACCTTGCGAGCCAATCCATGCGTTGAATATCTTCACTCTCCAACAGCTCTGCGACAGCCACTGTACGATGAGGTGTACCGTTGTCGTCCATGAAGAGGAACTCAGGACTCACAGCATTTCTAAACAGACGCACGTGAAGCAGGAGAACCTCGGTACAACAGCGGACACCAGTGACTGAACCTCCTTGGAAGATGTGGAGGTCAGTACGGCTACCAAACATTATACCGCCCCATTCGAGAACTCCGCCACCTACAAACCGGTCCCTTTCTATGATGTTGCAGGTGTGATTGCGTGTTCCCTGCTCTCTCCAGATGTGTATACATCCAGAATAGCTCGTCAGACTAAATCGGCTCTCATCCGTAAAGAGAACTCGACCCCATTGCTGATGTGTCCATTTCTTGTGTTCCTGGCACCACAGAAACCGCCGTCTCCGATGATCAGGCGTTAATGGCCCACACCGTACTGGTCGTCGTGCAAATAGACCACCTTTGTACAGCCTCCTGGCCACCGTAAAACGCGATAACGGATGTCCAGTTGTCTGTTGCATGTGCCTTCCGATTTCTCCCGCTGTCTGCCGGCTGTCTCTTCTCGCCTGTAGGACAATATACCGGTCGTCCGCGGCCGTGGTCGCTCGTGGACGACCACTGCTAAACTCTCGGACAGCTGTTTCTGTCGTTTGAAATGCTCTCCAAGCTCGTGAAATGATGCTGTCAGCGATCCCGTACTCCTCGGCCACACTGGTCACACATCGAACTTCTTCCAACTTCCCAATGACGCGATATCGGGTAAAGTCATTCAGATGTCGTCTACTGGATTGCCTGTTGGCCATATCACACGGTGGCAGCAACTCGACGTCGTTCAAACCGATGTACACCGTGCAATAGCTTTCACCGAATTGCTGACCGTACACCGCCCTTGTGCGTTATACCCTTCCGACACTCTCCACCCCCACGTCATGCTGCATATATGCGCATGCCCTACCGTACCAGACCCTATTCTATCTCCTGAGAGGTCTTTCGGTCCGTTCTGCCTGTTCGTACCGCTGGTATGCTAATTTCTGCTCCTCGTCCATAATTTTTGCACACCAGTGTATTTACACCGAAAAACGGATTCACATCTTCAAAATTTGTATTATATGCTGTAATCCCGTAGTCCATTCATGATGTAAGGGACACGTTAGAAAAACAGATGTGAGAGCAAAGTCCTCTTCCGTCAAATATGAGCCAGTTAAAGGACTGTTGGATGAAAGCATGGTATGCTGTAAAGTTGATGCACTCCAACACCTGTAATTCGGCCAAAGAAATCCAATCCGATATTGAATAAAATTTTCTGATTCAGTGGCCGCTAAGTGTAGAAGCACACTACCGAAAAACTGCTGTAATGTATCGAATTTTCATGCATTGCTTTCGTGTAACGATGGCTACCTCCTTTGCGTTGGTATGGAGTTCTAGAGCTAAGATGGAACGTGAATGAAATTTAAGGGAAACTCTGGGATACGCAGCTCCACAACAAATGTGAGAATTTGCTGTAGTAAGCGTATTAATTACTTTTGCCAAGAACACCTTCCTTCATGTTGCTCATATTTCTTGCGGCGAAGTTCGCTCGTTTGCTTTTCCAATAACATTATTTGCTTCACCTCACGCGCCAAACACTCAAGATTAAAAGTTAGGTGTTGTGATACGATGGCTAATTTGTATTAGATTATATACTTCAATATTTATTTTGCGTGAAGTTGAATGCCGAGTGACTAAAAAATGCGATTCACTGAAGATAATATTCACACCAAATTAATCGATCTATGGACAAAATAAAAAAAGCTCTTTGATAAGATGGGAAAACAATCTGTTTAACAGATCCACTTATTAATTCATTGCTGCTGAGCGTTATTCTGCTATATTGTGCGACGTCATGAGTCAAAATGCAAGTTGCAGCGATATGCTGTTGCCGGCGTAGTTTAGTTGGAAGAACATCCCGCTCTAGAGTACCAAGAGGTGGCTTCGAATACCACCACCACCAGCAGGACACACACGACATAAAGGCAGATAGCAGTCATAACAAACGTCCGCGTAGCTCAATTGGTAGAGTGACTTATTCCGGAGTGAGGGGATCCGGTTTCGAATCCTGGCGTGGACTCATCGGAAAGGCTTTTCAACACAGGAAGAATTTTTAAAATCGGACTCCTAGAAGTAGATATATTGACAAAAGTAAGATATACATCTACGCCCCCTGGCGTAGAAACCATGCATTATATTAAGAAAATGTTTCTAAAAGTTTTGTCGACATGAGTACTATCGGTCTACAAACGACGTTTTTTTCAATCGAGAATTTAGAAGCTCATATTTTGCTGCAAATACATCAGAAGCGGAAATTAAGATTAACGCCCCCTGGTGGCCAAACCATTCTTTTCAAAAATTAGAAATTATGTGCAAACGATTTCCCATCAGGAGTTGTATCGATACAGAAAGGGTTTTTAAAATCGAATATTTAGAAGCAGAGATATAGGGGGAACGCAATTTACCTCTACGCCCCCTAGCGGGAAGTCTATGAATTACTTTAAAATTTTGAAATTATATGAAAAACATGTCACACTGAAAGTACTATCTAACAAAGAATAACTTTTTCAAATCGGACTCCTTGAAGCAGAGATATTGACGAAAATAAGATATATATCTACGCCTCCTGGCGGAGAAACTGTGGAATATTTTAAGAAAAAATATTCCAAAAAGGTTTATCTATGTGAGTGGCAGCAGTCCACGAAATAATTTTTTCAATCGATAATTTAGAAGCTCAGATTTCATGGCAAATACATCAGAAGCAAAAATGTACACTTACGCCCCCTAGTGGCCAAAGTATTCTTTACCAAAAATTTGAAATTATATGCAAACGATTTTCCATTAGGAGGTGTAACCGCTGAAGAAAAAAAATTTACAAATCGGAGTTTTAGAAGACGAATTATCGGAAAAAATGTAATTTACTTTTACGCCCCCTAGCGGAAAATCTATGCGTAATTTGAAAAAGTAACTATTTCTAAAATACTCTTCCACATAAATGGAATCGAAACATAAAATAATTTTTTCCATCGGATGTTTAGAAGCATATATGTGGAATAAAACGTATTTTTGAATTCATTTACACACTCTAGCGGCAAAATTTAACATCGTAAAAAAAAACGAAATATAGGATCATCATTCGCATATTTCAAGATTCCCAATGCAAAAAGAATTTTTCAAATCGGATAATAGTTGCAGAGATATCGTTGGTACAGACGGACAGACGGACGGACAAACCGGTAACATAAGCATGATCTTTTTTACAAAAGACGTGCTAAAAACATCTCCTTTTCCACACTTCCATTCTCTCCTCCACCTGCAATTAACCAATGTATTTTTCAAATGGGGAGGGAGGAAGGGACCTCTATCTATTTTTACAGTATAACTGTACGATTTTCTCTGACCGTTCGTTTCCAACTCAAGTGCTTCCGGCGGTAGACCATCAATTTTTTTTTCTTTTTGTTGGAAGTTTAACGACCACCGTGAGCAACTTAATGGGCTATAAGCAGTCGCCCGTCCCTAATTTAGGGTCACTGGTTCCAGAGAAGGGAGAGAGCCAGTGCCGTAAGACAAACACAACATCCAGGCCTCACCGGGATTCGAACCCGGACCCCTTTCGGACGAACGATCAGAGGCCATCGCTTGGACCACTGCGCCACCGGGACGGCGTCATCAAAATGATCGGACGATGCTTCAATTGTATGTTGCTCAAATAATGCTAATATTATCGCGCCATAATGCGCTGCAATATGTATGTTGCTAATATAATTAGCAGGAAGCTACCGCGTGGAGATAGGTTTTTAATTATCGTCGGCATGCTGTCAACTATCCAATATCTATAATTCTTGAAAAAGCCTTTTGTTCTCTGCAGAAACACACTAATGCGCGGCCTATGGCATTTTCTACTGCAGCCCAGAATAAATAGCCATCTCTAATGCCCGCTCCCCAACCAGAACCAGTTGCCGAAGAATTCCCTTTACCAACTATAAAGTGTCTCATTTGCTAAATCATACAAAATCACATTTATATATAAAAAAAAAATTCTCTCGCTCTCCTTCTCTCTAAGAGCCCGTGCCCGCCCGAGCCCGAACCGCAGTAAATATTCTGCAGCCCGTCTCAGCTCTGCCCGACACCGATGAAATGTGTTGTAGCTACGAAAGTCCATCTGCTCATGCGCAAGCTCAAATCTGACCTCAAGATAGAAAGAAAAGCTGAATCGCAAGTGTGTTAGTGAGGAGGATTGGTAACTTTAGGTCTGGGATATCTACAGATTACACCCCATCCCCCTTACGGTGTGGGGGGACGGGACGAAACCAAATTTCATTACGACGCAAAAGATGCATACCATCAAAATGCATTTTTGTAAAGGATTTTATCACATTTAGCATCAGGTTCCCGTAATTTACGCAGTTTGCGATGGGATATTGTTACGTTTATGTAAAATGTGATGACACAATGTTCGGCGATAGTTTAGTAAAATATATTGTTTGGTAACAATGAAATTAATTATTGTTGCGTCACAGCATTCAAAAGCCAGATTTCAAAAATGGATTTGACTACTTCCGTAACCCATTTTCGTTATATAGAAATTGTTTACTTATTTTGCTATGGTCGAGAAAGATGATAGCATCAAAACTCGATTTGTAGATTTCAACAGAAACACTGATTTTGCGTTCCTTTAAACATGAGATTGATAATCCCAGTGATGTGTATTTTTGTGGTTTATTGCCGCCATAACTGTTAAAAAACTATTACAGCTATCCTGACGATATTTAAAGGTTCAATTGGTGAAGAAAAAGTAGCTGAAGTACAAGTGGGAAAGCCTTTTTCAAGGAAGAAAAGTCGGAATTTTTACAAGGATGATGAGGGAAGCTCAGTACCAGCATTTAACATGTTACATTCCGTCAGGTTATGTCACACTTTCAATTGCCATTTATGCAATATAGAGTATGGGATTTACTGATATGTGCCATTAGATTCCACGTCACTGGCATTTCCCGTACAGAGCTCAAACATGGATAAAATCGAACGTGTCTTGTAAAATCAGCTTAACCAATATTATTTACATTCCTTTTAATCTGGACTGAATTAAGGAAGAGGGACTTTAAGAAACCGATGGGAACACAAACAGTTGTGGTAAATACTGAATGTAAGAGAAATGTAATAATTACATTCTAACCCTTTAAGCGGCCGATTTACTTGAACGAAATGGTGCCCAAAATTTTCTGCCCTGCCCAAACAGAAATTCCCACAGAGTGGCCGAATTACACGAAAGCTTTACGGCAAAACAGTGGCTTTCACTGTACTCATTTCAGCAGTACCGATAATACATTTGTCGTTTGTGACAAGTGCTCTGTTATAGTCCTTATTCTTTTATAGTCTACAGTCTGATTCCCTTATAACTCTTAATTCTTTGCTCCAAGGAATGATTGGGAAATGCTAGTCCCTCTGACATGGACATCATGCCATTGGATACAAATAAGTGACTCAAACAACTTTTCTTTCCTATCTTCGGTTGGTTGCCATTTTTATAGCCTTTACACATGAAAAGGTAATCAGATAGAAAAGTTTAATGATAAACATCCACCCAAAATGGTCATTTCGAATAACAAACGTAAGCAGCGCTTTCTGATGCTCAAAGTTCACTCGTCCCAGTCGTGTTCGGCCTACTTTTTAGAGAGCAAATATATTCCTTCAAGATGGTTTCGGCCCGTTTCCCTGACCCCGAGTTAATTCGTTCCAGCCAGTTAAAGGGTTAAAGGAAATGGAGCCGAAATAACACCCCTAACTCTGAGCTCAGTTGTAGTGTAATAAGAAGTAACGTTACTTTCAAAATGATCTTTTTTTTTCTGAATGGAGGTTTAACACCACATTGCACAACTCAGTGGACTGTAAGCAGTCGCCCGTCCCTAATTTAGGGGCACTGGTTCCAGGGTAGGGAGAGAGGCTACTGGTTCAGGGTAGGTGCATGGATGTTGTGTTCGCCGTAAGGCAAACACAATATCCATGCCCCACCGGGATTCAAATCCGAACCCATCTCAGACGAATGATCAGAAGCCAACCCTTAGACCACTGCACCACAGGGACGGCGAAACGGTCTTTAGTAGGCCTGCATATAATTTAGTACAGCGGTTCTCATAGTGTGATCCACGGACCCCTGCGGGTTCCGGGGACCCTTTCAGGAGGTCCGTGAGGTCAATACTCTTTTCATAATAATAATGATCAGACGTTATTTTTTCCCTTTTCATTGTCCTACTGTCACCAGTGTACAGTAGAGTTTTTCAGAGGCTACATAACACGTGATGACGTCACCGTTCCGACGGCTGATGGAATGTGGGCTTGTGTATTCTTGGGTTTTCTGGAATGTTCTGAAGTAAAGGTTTAAGTTATAAATACGAGGGGATGCTGATAAGTTCTCGGCCTCACCAAGAAGGAAATGAACTAGAGCCATGAAGCTTAGTGACTATTTCACATATTCACACCGAAGTTCAATACCTTTGGCACAGCGTTTCTGGAGTTTCTTTAACGCTTCAAAAAAAAATCAAGAAAAAAAAACATCCTCTGAAGTCTGATCACTCAGAGACGGCTCTGCTGCTGATATTACCTCCGAATCATTCGAAAAATGCTTCCCTTTCAAACTTTTTTTAATGTTTGGGAAAAGGAAAGAGTCCGATGGAGAAAGCTCTGGTGAGTAAAGTGGATGGTATATGCACTTAAACCCCAGATCCAGCTAGTCTTGTGAGCTGGCGCATTGTCCTGCAAAAAAAGAACACCTTTCCGCAGTTTTTCTCGCCTTTTTCATTTCAACGCCTCCTTTAATCGTCACAGCAAGTTGGAATAATATTCAGCATTTATTGTTTGGCCTTCTGGAGATAGTCAGTCAGTAAAACGCCTTCCGAATCCAAAAAAACCGTTGCCATGACCTTTCCTGCTGACATTTGAGTCTTGAATTTCTTTGGCCACGGGGAACCCAAGTGCCGCCACCGCAGGGACTGTTGTTTCGTCTTTGGATCGTAGTGATGTAACCACGTTTCATCAACAGTGACAAGTCGCTGCAAAAAATTATCACCAAACCGATTTGAAAGTGTCCACCCGTTTTCGTTTCTCATCGGCGTTCAAACATTTGGGCACCCACTTCACTGACATCTTTTGCATATCCAAGTGCTCATGAATTATGAATCCAACACGTTCCCTGGATATCTTCAGTGTCTCAGCTATTGTTTCAGCCGAGATTAGCCGATCTGACAAAATCAAGTCATGAACACGATCAACAATTTCGGGTATTGTTACTGTTGAAGGCCTCCCAAATCTGGCTGCATCTTCAGTCTCAATGTCTCCACGCTGAAAGTTGGCCCACCATGTTTTCACAGTGGAATCTGAAGGGCAATTGTCATTTAATGTTTGCGTCATACACTCATAGATTTCCTTTGCAGTTTTCTTTTACAGGAAAATAAATTTCATGACAGTCAGAAGTTCCACATTCAAAAATTCAACACTTTGCATTGATATGATTCAACCCAGGACGTCAAACATCTGCAAAAAAAAAAAAAGAAAAAAAAAGAGCTATTAGACTGAAAATTGGCACTTTGTAATACAAAAGAACACTCTTTCGAGCTTCACTGACAAAATAATGCTACAATTACATGAAGAGGGTTAGACCGAGAACTTTCCAGCATTCCCTCGTATGTGCGTTTTTAGAGATTACCTCAGTTTGTTCTCAGTACTTCTACTGAACTCTTACTAGTGTAAGATAGACCAATGGAGTTTAACGAAACAGAGTACGAAAAATACTTTAATACGGTTTCAGATTCCAACTGAGCTTTCAGAAACTACTACTTCTCGAGTTTTGGTGTAGAACCAGAAAATAATATCCACAATTACAGTATACGAGAAGGTTATTAAAATAATCATATTCCTCTCTTTTCCAACTGCATATCTGTGTTCAACCAAAACAACATGTCGCAAAAGCTTGAATGCTCATGCAGATATGAGAATCCAGTTGTCTTGAATTACGCCAGCCATTAAGCAGATTTGCAAAAATGTAAAACAACGCCACTTTTCTTACAAATTTTTTTGAAAACTATAGTTACTTTTTATAAAAATATGTAATTTGTGTTAACATGTAATGTATTTATTGATATTTTAAAATGAATTAATAACAATATTACATATATTTATCACTTTGAATTTTTAATACGGGAAATACCGTATCAACATATGCCCTCATAAATAAAAGCTCTTTGGGGTCTTCAATATTTTTTAAGAGTTAATGGTAGTCCTGAGGCCAAAAAAGTTTGAGAACTGCTGAGTTCATAAATTTATACTTGAAGATGACACACTTGGAGTTCGAGCAAAATCTAGTCATGAAAATGGATCACGGATCACGGGGTCAAAAATTTCTTGCGGGTCGAACGGGTCATCTCAATGTGTTCCTGACCCGGTTTTATTTCCATTTCATTTTTGAATAGAAAAAAATATATTCAAAGAACCCTTCAGAGGTCTTTGAAATAATACTTCAGAGCTGCAGGGTATTATCCAGGAATTTTCTGAGAAGGGTACATAAATGAGGATTAAAAATGAACTTTCGCAAGACAAAACTGATGTACAATGCTTTTACAAGGAATGAAGATTTATTATTTTATGGTGAAAAGCTGGAGATAACCAATTCTCACATGTATCTTGGGCAGCAGATATCGAGCGAGAGTCACATTGATGAAGAAATTGATTAGCGTATAAAACTTGGTTGGAGAGTTTTTGAAGAAATAGTACAACTTTTAAGAGAAATATGCCATTATGTCTTAAAAGAAAAGTAAGTGTTTAATTAATGCATCATTCCAGTGCTTACGTACGCAGCAGAGACGTGGGCCTTAACTAAATAAGACATACAAAGACTGCAGTTAACTGGAAGAGCATGGAGAGATGAATGCTTGGTGTAACCAAGAAAGCTGAAAAGAGTAACTCGTGGATAAGGAAAATAACAAGAGTGGGATACATCACGATCAGAATAAAATCCCTGAAATGGCAATGAGCTAGAGATATTGCCAGGAGAACGGACTACCGATGGATAACCGAGATTTTAGACTGAATTCCAAGGGGCAGGAAAAGACCCAGTAAAAGATCACGTGGGAAGTGCGTGGATGGAGGAGACTGGCCCATGACAGTCAGTTGTGAAAAAAAAACTTAGGGAGATCTTCATCCAGCAGTGAATTAATAATGATTGACAATGATGATGATGAGATATTCGAGTTTATAATTTAAAGCAGGTTGGTCCGGGTCAGGTTCAATTACGCGACGGTCCAGAATCATGCTCCCAAAACTCAGAACAGTGAGTTTTTTTTTTTTTTTGAAATAAAATGAGAAAATAAATCAAAATACTTATTTTGCGTCTCTCTAGAATTGTGGGGTCCCGCGCGTGGGCTTCCCTGCAAATCCGACCATGTGTACAAGCACGAAATTGGGTCGATACAAAACTAACTTAAGTACTCTGCCACTTGCCACACAAATCATGCTTACCTTTGCCAACAATGCTTTATTTTGTTTCTGATTAAGGGTTTAACAACCATGGTGAACAACCCGCTATAAGCAAGCGCGTCTCTAATTTAGAGCCAGGGAAGTGTGAGAGCCAGTGCCGTAGGACAAACACAACATCCTTGCCTGACAGGGATCCGAACCCGGACCTTTCTACGTCGAATGGCCATAAGCACGCGTTTAGACCACTGTGCCACCGGGACGGCATGTTTCAGCTGACATCTTTTATTGCTTTGGATTATTTTTCTTGGACTTTAACGACAACCACGAGCAACTCGTAGTCTCCCGTCTCTGAGTTAATGTCGCTGGTTCCAGAGAAAGGAAATTGTCAGCCAAATAAGACGATCACACCACTCATGCCGGACTCGAACCCTGACCCATTTCAGAAAAATGATCAGTGCTTCAGGCTACTCTAGCACCGGAAGTGTGTTTTGGATATTTCATAACACAAAAACAAATACAATTGTTATGATATTTATGGTACTTTTTCCCGTCAAGCAGAAAAATTAAGCATGGCATCTCTTCTATTTGTGTGGACTCAGGAGGAACAACTATGTGTTGTGAAATTTTTGCGATTTTCATCCTGTTTGAGCGTTAGTGTTTACTGGGGCAAATAGACGAAAGGAACGGCGCCTTCAGTTACGGCACCAAAAGGAGCCAAAACATCTGGGATCATTGGTTGGCTCTAATTTCTCTGCGCAGAAAAAATAAGGGCCAACCAATGAACAGGAAGATTTTGACTGCTTATTGTCACGTCACGAAGCTACACATACCTGCCACCGAATTATAAACTATTATTCAATACCGGGTTTGAACTAAACAATACCGGATTGCCTGAATACAGCACGTATGAGGTTTGGTTTGGCATAGATTCCACAAGGTGTTGGAGTGCATCTACGCCTACAGACAGTCAAAACTGGATCAGATTGACTAAAGAAGACTTTGATCGCGGATCTGCTTTTACAACATGTGCCATGCATTCTCGATGGGGTTCAGACTTTATTGTGGACAGGGAAGATGGTGGAATTCGCTCTCGTGCTCGCTAAACCACAACTGAACACATCTTGTGGGATGGACAATAGCATTGTTGTCCATGAAACAGCCGCTAACTGGTGGTTAAAAAGTCAACATTGCCGGGTGGACTTGATCGGCAAGAATATTCAAATAATCATTGAAGAACACCCGACTTTCCCAATATCAGGGAACTCGTTCCGCACCAAGAGGACGTGCTCTATACCACGGGGTCATCTCCAGAACCAGTCATTCAGGTGTCGTCTACTGGATTGCCTGTTGGCCATATCACACGGTGGCAGCAACTCGAAGTCGTTCAAACCGATGTACACCGTGCAATAGCTTTCAGCGAATTGCTGAACGTACACCGCCCGTGTGCTTTATACCCTTCCGACCCCACCCCTACGTCATTGTACATATATGCGCACGTCCGACAGTACCGGACCCTAGTCTATCTCCTGAGTGGTCTTTCGGTCCGTTCTGCCTGCTCGTTCCGATGTTATGTTATTTTCTCCTCTTCGTCCTTAATTTTTGCACACCAGTGTAGTATAAGTTGCTTTTAAGTAAATAGAGTAAAACATTTCTTTCGTTTTATTTCTTAAAAGTTTTATACCTGAAAACAAATCAATGGGGCGCAATGGCAACTGTGCCGCAACCTACAACGTAGGGCTACGCCAACTCTTCTTCCCTGAATACTTTAAGGACGTAGAACTAGTGAGATAGTGCTATGAAATAGTGATAGTTGACGTAGTTCTACGTTGTAAGTTGCGGCACAGTTGCTATTCTGTGCTCCTTTTATTTTTTTCCACTGATAAAAAACCCGGGTTATCTCCCATTATGAGAAACCAGTCTGTTTTCAAAATCGTCGCTCCAGCGAGATGGGCACCCCCAATGAACCCTTTATGGAACCACTGAAGATCCTTTGATTTCCCAATTGAGATCAACACCACTAATGATCACTAACGACTAGCAGTCTTGAATAGTTGCCTTGATCACATGGGGACGCACGTGACCACGTATTTTGCATATACGCTGCGAAAGTGACGTTTACATGCATACGCATAAATGTTTTTAATTTAGTGGCCGGTGTGTGTACACGACCATGCTTAAACCCATACCCGAGTTGGGCAATTAGTCTTCATACAACCAATGTTTCCAGCACTGAATGAACGTTACGTTCCAAAAGTTTCGACGGCTGCAATTAGGAGTCCATCCTGATAACCAATGCATTAAAAACCTGTCAGTGCTGCCCCAGTGGTTTAGTGGTGTGAGACTCTGGCTTTTAATCGAAATGGGGACAGGTTCGAGTCCAGAATGAGGCAGAAGTGGAGTCTTTGTCTTACGGATCTGGTTCTATAACTTCGTTCTACAGTAAATTAAGGACGGGCGACTGTTTATAGGCTTCAGAGTTGCTTATGGTGGTCCTTAAATCCCCAAAAAACTGTCAGCAAATATGTATGACAGTCTGTTTTTACCAATGAAAATAGAGGTGCATAGATTAGCAAACGTAATGATGGTGGTTCTTTAACGACGGGGATCAATTGAATATGCAGCGCTATCTGTGAATGGGGGATATATTGGTGAACAAATGCCAAATGGAAAGCAAGAGTTTTTGCTGCAATTCATGATGTACTGCAGAAATTACGCCGAAAGAATGTTCACGCAAGAATCGAGAACTTCTTAGATTATAACAAAGTAAATTTCTCCGTCCTTTTTGTCCACTCCGGGGCTCGAACCCGGGTCCCCTCATTCCGGAATAAGTCACTCTACCAATTGAGCTACGCGGACGTTCGTTCTGACTGCTATCTGCCTTTATGTCGTGTGCGTCCTGCTGGGCAGGTACGTCACAAGATCTAATTTTAATAAGCAACTTCGCACATCTGAATAAAGACAAAACAAAGCTAGTGAATGGGAAAATACCGGGACATATGAAAAAAAAAGGGAAATAAAAAATAAAAGGAAGAAAACTATACTAAATTGGAAAATTCTGCATCATATGCGCTAGAAACTTAATGATGTATCAAAACCTTAAAAATTTAGAACTCAAATATCTTTGTGAGAACATGTCAACATCCCAGCTACTACCTAGTACATTTCCGGTTTTCCATGTATACGGGAAGTAGCAAGCTCTTTGCAAGTCTATTCACTTCTAATGTTTTAGGTTTTAATTGTTTCGGTAGCCTGTTTATGCTGACTAACTTCAAAAAAATATTGCCTGTGTAAAATTTTTCGGCCTATCCTGCACATTTAATCTTCTTAAATCAGAACGCGTGGGTGTTATCATTCTTTTGTTCAAAGCAAGTATAAAAATGGACGGGCGTAGGATTACACTGACATTCACTTGCAGTGGTTGCTTGGAGAATTAATCGAAGTTCCACGAGAAGAATGCTGAATACGGAGTTCGTTTTCTACATTATCCTTTGCCAATTTTAAAGAATATTATCGCTCTTCGAGCTGGTTGCACTTCCTAATTGTTTCTGGATTACATTTACTTATACGCGATTATCTGCTGACTTCCGAGTTGCGCAACGTACACTATATTGACAAAAGTCACCGGACACCACTACAAAAGCAAATGAGTGGATCCGCTGCGTTGTTAAGATTCGCGGTACATCTGCAAATGGTATTAAAACAAGCCTGCAACTGACCGAGATCATATCGCACTGTGAGGTTGAGTGAAAATGTCCCGGCGGGAGAGAACTGACTTTGAGAAAGGAAAGATTGTTAGGTGTTGTATTAGTGGGTTGTCCATAAGAGAAACCAAGAGGCATTTAAACATACCCAAGTCAACTGTTTTGGATGTACTGAATAAGTGGAAGACACATGTCGTTCCTGAAGTAGCAAATCATACCGGCAGACCAAAGAAAATCAGTGATAAAGGGCGTCGAAGCCTCACGAGAGTCGTTACAGCTAATCGACGGAGTATTGCACAAGACCTGAGTGTACAGATGAGGGAAAATGCTAGAACCTGGGTATGTACACTTACCATTCGCAGAGAACGTCATTCCATGGGTTACCGTAGCCGTGCGGTTGCTCATAAGCCTTTCGTCTCCACTCGGAATGCTACTCATAATTTAGCATGGTTTAAAGAACATTTATCGTGAACCGTATATCACTGGAAACGTGTCGTATGGACTGATGAATCCAGATACACGATCCATCAGTCTGATGGCCTTGTGTGGGTATGGGGGGGCAGATGGGGCAACGCTATTTACCACAGTGTACTGCTCCGACGGTCAAGTTTGGAGCTGGCAGTGAACTCGTCTGGGAGTGTTTTTCGTGGTATTGTGCCGGCGTATTGGTTATCGAGGACAATCCTGTTAACCAGTACGTCTACTTCGATATTCTGGGCAATATGCTCTACCAACTCTGTGGCAATACTATGGAACCGAGCCTTGTTGGTACCAGCAGGATAATGCACTGAGCCGTAAAGCAAGGACTGTTACTGCGTGGTTTGACGATAATTCCGTATCGTGTGTAGACTGGCCAGCACACAGCTTTGATCTTAATCCTATAGATCACCTATGGGAAGAATTAGAGCGCCGCATAAGAAGTTTGGAACTAAGGCCTACTACTAAGCAACAGTTAGCGGCAGCATTATGAACTGAATAGAAGTGTATACATATCGCTGTGTTCCAAAACCTTTTCGAAAGGATGTCTCGAAGGGTCAGTTTTCACACTGTATTTATTAGAAGAAAGATACAGGAGATGTGCTTGAAAAAATCATCTCAAATGATGTATGACAAAAAAAAATATTTACAGATGCTTGTAGCTTACGCTACTGCTTATTTACACGGCTCTGTACATTGATGATAGTAATAAAACAGTTAATTACACTCAAGTGTCTGGTGAGGCAACAAAAGTCTCTGACAAAGCAAAGAATAGAAACAATTCAGCTTGAAGAGCGTTATACAATAATTAATTTTGCACAGTATTAATGCAAGGAATAATACGGAATTCGAGCTTGCAGACATAGATTCAAAAGACAGGTGATGAGAAATTAACAGATGTATGCAGCTTGCGCTACGTTAATTACAGGATTCTGTGCAACGTTGGCATGACAACAGTTAAGTGCAGTAGAAATCTGGTGAGGCAATATGAATCTCTGGTAATACAGAGAGTAGAATCAATCCAGAATGATGAGCACTATAGAGTATAAATTTTACACAATATTGATGAAAAAAAAAGTTCTGACCGAAAGGTGATACGTTGTGGGTGATCTGGAAAACCAGGAGGTTGCAGGTGATCAAGGAGACAAATATGAAATCAAAAGTTCGAAAGACAGATGATGAAAAATTTACAGATGAATGTGGCTTGCGGTACTACATGTTACATACAACGGTGATATGAAAAATAGTTATATACAATAATTTGCCTGAGAATACAAAAGAAAAAATAATCTCTGAAAATACAGAGAGAAGACACAACTCATCACAGTGAGTATTGGAGAACACAAATTTACACAGTTGATAAGTAAAATTACACAGTTGAATCAGGAATTGAAGATAAGAATATACTGTAAAAACGACAAAGTTTACAGATGTCTGTGGTTCGTGATACGACCTATTTACATGATTCTGTACAATGAGAAATTACAATTTATATATATTGGTTTGTCAGAGGTGGTAAAAAGAAAGTCTCTGACATCGCAGAGAGAATACACAATTTAGCAAGATGAGCAATGAAAAACAAAAAATTTAAACATGAGTTATACACGAAATGAAACATATGAAGAGGATGAGAACTGAGTCTTAAAAAAAGCGTGAAAAGAAATTGACAATTATAAGTAGCTCATGCTTCGAACAATTCATAGGATTCTATACAATAATTGATCTACTAAAAGTGATGTACAATAGTGAGACAAACAAAAAAATTCTGATAAAATAGAGAGTACAAATAATATAGTACAGTGAATGTTGAGGAACAAGATTACACTCAGTTGCGAAACAAGAAAAAGCACACAGATGTAGGAGCAGACTGCCGGAAGGTGAATAGGGCGAGAAGAGTTCAGAAGTAGTGTTCGGTAGGCACTGAAGGTGAGGACGGTCTCACAGGATCGTTGCGCTAGCGTGAAAGCGAGATGGAGTATTGGCAATAATACTGTGCAATACATGAAGACATGCTGGACGTCAGCCTCCTCGCCACAATACGGACAGGAGGGTGAAGATAAAATGGTCATGCGATGTAAAATCGACGGCCCAGGGAGGCGGTTGTGTAAGAAAAGCCAATATGAATTGACTTCAAGGGGTGCTGAAAGTGGGGAAAGAGCAGCGGACCACACTGTGGAGGTAGAAGAGAGTGGAATGCCAGAAATGGGAAGAGGTGCGGAAGAGCGAGAGAGAAAACGGTAGAGATCAGCTGTTGAGAAAGTGACAAGAGGAAGAGGTGGACCATTGGACGACAGAAAAAATGGGAGAGGGACAGAGGCAGAGTGGACAGAAATGAGACCTGAGGGAGTAGCAAGCTCAGGGAACAGGGAGATTATAGTAGAAATAAGAGAGTTGTGAACAAAGTGAGCGTTGGCATTGAAACGGAGAGCAGAGGGTAGAGAAGAGAAGGGGAGCCAGGAAAGATCGGTGTTAACAAGATCGCTGACTGTAACGACTCCAGCTCGGAGCCATGAAGGAAAAGCAAAACATGGGACATGGAGAGGGTGTAGCAGAGAAGAAAAAAAGAGGTTCGGAAAGTAGGTCATTTGTGGAGGCAGGGAGAGAGCGAGAAGGAGGGAGGGAACGAAGAAAGGAGATAGCCTCTTTGTAAACAGGAGGGAATAGTGTGAGAAGGGGACAGTGGTCCATGAGTAAGAACGAAAGGAGAGTAAAATGTGGTTTATGCGGAGAGACTATGACATCACAAGCAGCAACTGCAGAGGGAGCAGGTGTCGCAAGTGATCGTAAAAATGTAGACACACGATAAGCCTTGTAATAGGATCTGACGTCAGGTAGACTAATGCCTCCGTTGGAAGGAGACAGGCTGAGTTGAGGTGCTCCGACCCAGTGATGGCCGGGCCAGATAACCTGAGTTTGACAGCAGGTGAGTTCAAGAAGACATAGTGCTGGTGGCTTCGAAGCCAACCAGGAATACGTGCACATTGAAAGCAGGTAAGTGTGCGTTAGACGTGCTCTTTGAAAGACGGAGGTGCAGAATTGTGCGCGCCGCCAGATTGCGACCGAGCGATGTAGGCGTGGCCGGAGAGTCGTCCAGGTGACGAGTGAAGCAGTTGCTGGTTTTCCAAGGTGGACTCCTAGAAATCGTTGAGAGGTGTTGGACCACTCTGCTCCCCAAGGAGAGTCAGTGCGGTTAGTCCACGAACCGGTACATAAGCCTGTGCTTTTCGTTGTGTTTAGCGCTGCTCCGGAACATGAGGCGTAGGTATTGTAGAGATTGTGGAGATCGGGAAATTGTGAGTCTTGCCGAATGCGGAATGTAATATCGTCGGAGTAGACAACATAGGTAGCAACATGATGGCGTGTGCTGGCTACCACCGGTGGTAGTGAAGCAAAGAAGGATCGATGGACTGCGCGTAAAAAGGTTCTATTGCGAGGGCGAAGAGCTGCCCGGATAAGGGGCAACCCTGACGCACGCCGCGACGAAAGGGTATGGGAGCTGTGAGAAGGTTGAGCAGCTTGACGTGGAAAACTGCGTCCCGGTAGAGGGAGATGAGAAGAGAAGCAAAGGAAGGAGGAAAGCCGAAATTTAGTAATGTAGCAAGAAGGTAATCATGAGAAATATTATCGAATGCTGAGCGTTGATCGAGGTAAAGAAGAGCAAGGGGTTCTGCGCGAGAGCGGGCGAGGTGAATTAGATCATTAAGAAGCTGAATATTATGGGAGATGGAGCGGCCGGGTACAGTATAGGTTTGATTAGTGAAGAGAATATGAGGGAGTATGGGGTTAAGCCGGCGGGACAGAAATTTAGTATAGAGTTTATAATCAGTATTTAAGAGTGAGATGGGACGCCAATTCCCCAAGTCAAGCGGATCACCCTTCTTGGGGAAAAGGACAACATGTGCAAGCGTGAAACTCCTTGGAAGAGAAGTAAGATGCATGGCAGTAGGAAAAGCACAGAGGAGAAATGGAAGGAGGGTAGGAAGAAAAGCCTTATAGAAAGAAACAGGGAGACCGTACGGGCCAGGTGAAGCCCGGGGGTTGAGGGACGAGAAAGTGTCAGAGAGCTCAGTTAAAGTGGGAGGATGGAGGAGGCTGGCTGAAAGATGAGAAGGGACCTGAGGCAAAGAAGAGAACAGAAGAGCAGAAGCCGTAGGGGATGGAGGAGGAGTTTCACAAAATTTTGAAATGTAGTAATTCCGTACCATATAACAAATTGGAACTGGTTCGGATGATACTATTCCAGTTGGAAGACGAAGGTGCTGTAGAACAGAAGAGGATCGGCGAGTTGACTCAAGTGACGTAAGGAATTCGTACGAACAAGCATCAGGTTTCAGGTGTTGTAGTTTAAGGCGTTGAAGGGCTTGTTTTGCAAGCGGCACCAAAAGTGAATGTAATTCTGCCTGGTAGACTTGAAATAGGGGATCAGCAAGATTGAGCAAAGAAAGCATTTGCCTAGTATGATCAAGTCGCATCCTCCGTTGTGTCATGATCAAGCATGACAGGTTTCGTACCAGTAGTATGAGGTGGCGTTTTACTTCAAACCAAAAATTGAGGGGGCACGGTGCAGAATGAAGCCTTGGACGCCAATCCGCAAGAAAATCTCGCACCGATGAGCAGAAGGCTGAGTCATCTAAAAGAGTGTCGTCAAAAGTCCAAGGCCGGATTGTACGTGGCTGTGTTGAAGTAGCAAAAACTGTTATGGCAATGGCGCAATGATCCGAGGAAGCTGTGGGTATACAGCATGAATCTGATATTGCTGGTAGAAGAAGAAGAGTTGCATAAAAGCGATCCAATCTTGCTGTAGGAGGATCAATGGCTCTTGGTGCACGCCATGTATGTGTAGTCTGGGTTGGTGACAAATGGCGTTGAACATCTACGAGTGAGAAGTCTGAAGTGATAGACTGTAAAAGATGTACTACTTCCGTACGGTGTTCTCTGGAACCAGAAGAGCGATCAGTTAGGGGATGTAGAGTGCAATTGTAGACACCTCCGATAAGTACCCGGTCGGTGATGAGAATACGTGACAGAGCCCGTCAAAGTTTTGCAAACAGCTCTGGCACGTGAGTAGGAGTGCAAGGAACATAAATGTTGAATACATGAAATTTTTCAGCTGCGACGGTGAAAGAGACCCGTTGTAATAAGTCTCGACATAAGTTTTTCAATGAGAAGGAGGAAAGAGTTGAACGAAAACATGAGTGAACACCCACTGCCATGCCACCACGCGGCAGTTGGCTGTAGACGTGATGGAAAGTATGATCCCACTGACGCCATTGATGAAATTGAGTGGTGGAAGTACAGTTTGTTTCCTGCAGAAGTAATATATCAGCATTCAGCGGAGCAAGATCCTCTCGTACTAGCGCATTCGCAAGAGGTGTCGCAAAACCGCGACAATTAAGTGACACCACCTTGAATGTCTAGGTTAGTTGTGGGATGCAGTAGGAATTGACTGGCTGTAGTGATGGAGTGGAGTCGACGGAGAAAACAAGCACTCCACGGGACCTCGTCCCCAGTGCGCCGAAGAGTGTTTTCAAGTGAGTGTAATTGAACCAGCACTTGTGGAAGAGCTGCTTCATACTGCTGAATGGAAGTGCGTGCTAAGGAAGGGCTAGAAGACCTTAAAAGGCAATCCAGCACGTCCTCGTATGGCAAAGGCTCAGCAGGGAAAGCATTTTCAGCAAGAAAAGTTGTGAATTCATCTAGTGAGATAAAGGCACCTTCACATGCTGTCTCAGAGGAAGTGTGTAGAGGCGACCTGGAGAACGGTCGTCGAGAGCTGACGGAGCGATTGGATGAGCGGGTAGAAGAGCGAGATGATCTTCGGGACGCCAGAGTCTTTGACGTCTTCGTCTTGGGGCGAGAAGCACCACTGCGTTTTCCAGCAACCACTAAAGCTTCATGATCGTCTGGAGAGTCTGAACCCGAAGCGTTACCTGTGACTCGTGTCATGGAGCCAACGGTAAAAGCTGAGGAGTGGTCAACATGTACATCAGCAGTGGTTGTGAAAGTACTACAGGGAGTCAATTTTGGAAGCCTGGGAAAATTCTTAGGATCAGCAGGAGGTGGAGGCACCAAAGTCGTTTGTTGACCAATGGCAGTAAGCTGACTTTTGGAAGATCTTGATTCCGCGACTTTCCTCGAATAGGAAGAAGTCTGTGAAGCGTTGGTGGACAAAGTAGAAGAAGATGTAGTGTGTGGAGCTGTTTGCAGGGAGGCACGTGGGCACTGAGCCCTTATGTGACTTTCGCTCTGACAGATAGTGCAATACTGTGAAGTGATTATCTCATCTCTTCGGCGTTGCTGTTTACAGCGGATGGGCAAAACATTCGGAACCGCTTTCAGCTGAGCATCAGATGAAAAGAGGACTCGAGCAGTGCGGCGGAAACCCCGAATTGATTTGTCTTCGTGGTCTCTGGGAGCAGCAGAGATAGTTGTTATGGAGCCAACAACTCTGCCGTACCTGCTGAGCAAGGTGCAGCGTCGGATACTTCTGGTGGTACGGGGTAGAAGGTCACCTGTACCGGGCGGTGCGCAACCGGTTGTGCTAACAGATGCACGTCATTGATAGTTAGACCTTCCGTAAGGACCTGGTCAGCATGCGCTTTATCCTTAAAATAGACCAAGACAGATCTGGGTTTTCGAGCTACAAAGTCTATAGCATCCTTTGGTAAGATAGTTTTGAGGGCTCGGCTATATTGCCACAGCTTAGTGTCGGGAAGCGCATCAAAATAGACGCCCCGTTCCATAGTGGAGGAAAAAAGGTGACCAGCTCGGGAATCTTCTGGTATGTCAATTGTAGCAGTAGAACCGACGACAGTGACATAGGATTCAGGAAAAGGCATAGCAGATGAAACTGGGGGTGTTAGGACCCCAGAAGCTGCAGAAGCATAGGACGCTTGGGCAGACATAGGTCGAGAAGTCGATGGAGCAGCCCCTAGCAGTGAGGGCGGATCAGGAAGTTGATGAGAAGTAGAAGCTATGAGCTCAGTATTGCTGATAACGGAGACGTCATCATCTGCTGAGATGTAGATAGGAGACTTGGCACCACCGCACTTGGTGGGAGTTATAGCTGGAGAAAGCCACCCCGGTGGCGCAGTGGTCTAAGCGATGGCCTCTGATCATTCGTCCGTAAGGGGTCCGGGTTCGAATCCCGGTGAGGCATGGATGCTGTGTTTGTCTTACGGCACTGGCTCTTTCCCTTCCCTGGAACCAGTGACCCTAAATTAGGGACGGGCGACTGCTTATAGCCCATTGAGTTGCTCACGGTGGTAGTTAAACCTCCAACCAAAAAAAAACAGCTGGAGGAGAAGAAGAGGTGTCCATGACGTCGCAATGACGCTCATTAAGCCACCTCATTAAGCTGAGCAGGAGCTACCGCGGTAGAAGAAGAAGAGGGAGCTGGCTGATCTGCCAAGATAAGGATGTGGGCGTCACCCTTGTCTGCCTCCGCCATCGAAGCAATGGCGAGACTTTAACGAAAAAAGACCAGCTCGGTTGAAAAATAAAACAGTGAATAATGAAAAAATATGGCATTCACCAACCTGGGAGATACACGAACGTAAAGTGTAGAACTTCAACTTGAAGATAAACGCAACCACAGAAACTAAAGCACTCAATAAACACCTTATAGCAACGAAAATCACGGAGCTCAAAACCCAACCACTGAGCTTCGAAGGGTCAGTGCATGCATTAAGGCCTATGTTGGACCGACACCGTACTAATGTATGTCAATAAATGCTGTGTTGCGTTTTTCTTCTAGATGTCCGGTGAGTTTTGTCAATGTATATATTGTGTTTCTCTTCTAGATGTCCGGTGAGTTTTGTCAATGTATATGTTGTGTTTCTCTTCTAGATGTCCGGTGAGTTTTGTCAGTGTATATCCTTTGAAATGTATGTGGCGCAGTTTCGGAAAGCCCTAGTATAAAAATCTTTGCACTAGGAACGTGCAAATTGAAAATCCGTTAAAAATGATTTTTTTACGTTATGTTACGTTTTCCCTCAGCTACTGGATGTTTGCATTGTAGTGTTCCTTCATTAAAGTAGGCGTCTAAGGAAATAAGTAGCCACTGAGAGCTAAGAGATGGCGCAGAATCGCTCAGCTATTCAGCTGCAGCAGTTGCATGCCAAAAATTTAGCACGATTTTAGAGGCATGGGTTATTTAGTTTGATCATATGTTTCGTACACTATGTTTTCCAAAGGACTGATGTTTGCGAATTTCAAAATGTTACCGATACACATATGGATATTTCTAAAATTTTCTGATTATAAGTACACATCTATAACTCATCATTCATGATATGTATGCTGTATTGCACATAAAAAAATAGCTTACTGGGAAAGTTTACATGTCTCTCTTTCGACGTATTACTTTTATTTTTCCGCAGTGGGATGAGATAAAACTTTGCTATCCCTAATCATTCATATAAAAAAAACTCTGGCGCTACTATTGCAACATGATAAAGGCACTTAAGTGCTCTGCTGCTTGTTGTGTTTACTAAGCCCTTGTGGTATGTCTGCTACCGCATCCCGCGTCAACAATGGCGGCGTCACGGTGTGGTTAGTGAGTCTTTTGCAACAATAACTTCCATCATAACCATGAAAGCCACACCAATATACGACATACAATTTAAGGGATAACACTGTGTTTGTTTTGAAACGTAGCTTCTGGGAAACAACTGTCCCTAAGCCCATCGTCTACAAAAGTTCTGGGGTCGTCACTGCTCCTGACTACAGGGAGAGAAGTAAAATACCTTCATAACACGTTTCACCTATTATTTCAGTACTACTTTAAAAACTGCCACATATCGAACAAATACTCCTCTTCATATTTTCTGCACCAGGGAAAGACTTTCTAAATTAGCACAAATTCTCACGACGAGGTACACTATCAGCCAAACAACAACAACAACAAAAAAATATATATATATACACTGAAGTGCCAGAAAAACCGGTACACCTGTCTAATACTTGGTAGGTCTCCCACGTGAGCGCAGAGCTGCAAAAATATGACGGGGCATCGACTCCACTAGCTTCTGGAAATATGCTGTCAGCAATGCACACCATACTTCCTGCAGAGCGTTCCGCAATTCGGGTGTATTCCCAGGTCTCGGATTCCTGTGTTCGATAGCGCATTTCATGGCACCCCAAATGTGTTCTCTCACGTTCAGATCTGGGGACTTGGATGGGGTTGGCAACACCCCAAACTCAGATGAATGCTCCTCTAAACATAATGTGGCCTCCCGACACTTGCATTGTCCTGTTGGAACAGGCCCAACCCATCAGCATGAATGCAGGACATGAACGGGTGTACCTCGTCAGAAAGGATTCGCACATAGCGTTGGCCTGTCACAGACGTTTGTAGACGTACCAAGGGTCTCAGTGAAGTCCAGCTAAACACACCCCATACCATTACGGACACTCCACCAGCCGGTACAGTTCCCTGTTGACAGGCTGGATCCATGTCTTCATGGGGTTTGCGTCACACACGAATCCTTCCATCGGCCCGATACTGTTGGAAATGCGACTCGTCAGACCAGGCTACTTGTTTCCAGTCATCAAGTGCCCAGTGACGGTGTTGCCGTATCCAAGTGAGGCGCATAGCCCTGTGTCGTGCATCCATCAAGGGGACTCGAGTTGGGCGTCGGCTCTCAAAGCCCATATCATGCTGGGTACGTTGCACAGTCCGTACGCTAATGCTTGTTGAGGCTCCAGCATTGAATTCTGATGATACCTGCGAGAGTGTTGTACGCCTATCGCTTGAAACGATTCTTGACAGCCGACGATGGTAACGGTCACCCAATGTCTTTTTACATCCGCACTGGTATCGTAGGTTGGAGGTTTTGCCGTAATTATTGTAGTCACGGTAAACCCTTGCAACGGTCGTCTGTAAAAATCCGAACTTCGTTTCTACCTCCGAAATACTATGGCCCATCTCACGAGCGCCAACTATGACACCACGTTGAAAACCGCTTAAATCGTTACTACTTGTCGTTCTGATGCCGAAAACAGCTCTGACCGTTGGCAAGGATGTCTATCGCTTTATATACGCACTGGCGGGCGCAACAGAGTACGTGCATAAGTGATGTTGCTTTGCATTTTGCATAAGCACATCTGTACCAGTTTTTCTGGCACTTCAGTGTACACTGAAGAGCAATTGAATTAGAGACACCTGGCGTTATGCAAATGTGGCGCTGTGGGCGGCCCTGTAAGCGGAAACGACACGACGTATGCAGCTATACGACAATATAAGGAGTGATGCGGCGGGAATCAGTAAGAGTCGGACGCAGTATGAGTAAGACGAAGGATCTAAGCGCATTTGATCGTGGGCAAATTGTCGGAACCCGACGAATGGGTCACTCCATCTCGAAAGTCGTGCAGGCACTGGGATTTTCACGAGCCACTGTGTCACGGGTGCACCGTGAGTACATCGAATCCGGTAAAACCATCCCTGCAAGGGCCAACTGCCGTGGACAACAGCGTGTGGATGAGCGGGGTCATCGTCGGCTAGCTCGCATTGTAACAGCGGATAGACGGGCCACAGTGCAAGAAATCACTCGGAAATTTAACGCTGGTGCACAAAAACGTGTAAGCAGCTACACCATCCAGAACCATCTCCTCACTATGGGGTACAGAAGCCATCGTCTTACGAGGATACCGCTGCTGACTGCACATCACAGGGTGCGAAGATTAGCATGGACGCGGGAACATCGCCACTGGACCCTAGACATGTGGGAAAATGTTGCCTGGACTGATGAGTCGAGATTCACGTTGGTACATGCAGATGGCAGGATACGAGTAATTCAATTGAATTCATTTTATTTTGCTGAGCAAAAAACAAAAGGACAGTACTACAGATAAAGCAGTTGAAACGATGCCCAGTCAGGAAGCAGGAGTAAAAGGCCAGCCAGGCCTGACAAGGTCCCATGCTCCCTAGATCAGTTTTACAATGAGGGCCGTAGTTTTAAATTACAAACAATAAAGGTATCATTAGGAGAATCAAACAACCAAAAAATAAAAAAAAATAAAAAATATAAAAAAATGTAGGTCATATCTCGATACAAGAGTCATCATATGAAACATAGTTCCCATCCACTGTGATCACCAAGTGGAGGTGCCGCAATTCATTCTGAAGTTTTTAAATTTTTTTTTTAAAAAGGTTAAAGTTATTTAAGGATGTTTAGCTGCATGGGTAATGAGTTCTAATAATGTGGGCCAATGTAGTTTAAACTTTGCTTCATGGTTTCCGTTTTTGGAAGAAGAGGCCTAATATGTGATTTAGTGCGTGTGTAATGCGTGAGCATCTGGGATGTAATATGTATAATATCGGAATGTAAATTATTCTTAATGCGCTTGTACATAGTATTCCCAATATTGTAGTAATATAATTGGTGAATCGTTAGAATATTATATTTATTTGGGAAAACTCTTGTAATATTATATAGTATTAGTTGTGAATTTCTATCAAATTTTAAGTCAATTAATCTTATATATTTGTTTTGAAGAATTTGAAGTTTTTGAAATTATATTTAGTTGTTTGTCCCCATTATAAAATAGCATAATTAATATGAGTTTGGAACATGGTATAATACAAATGAATTAGTGTTTTGTAGGTTAGGTTTGTATATATCAGGCTAATAACTCCAATACCAGCTTTAAGAGTAAACCACATGAAACGATGGATCCTTCTTGCCAGCAGGGTACTCTTCAAGCTGGTAGGAGTGGCATTCTCGTCTGGGTACTGTTTACGTGGACTGAAATGGGACCCCTGGTACGTGTGACATCGTCCCTCACAGGTCAACGTTACCGGGATATCCTTGACGACCATTTGCTCCCGTTTGTGCGTCTTCAACATCCCACTGGGGACCTCATCCTGCAACAAGACAATGCGCCGTGTCATCGCTCCCGAATTGTATCCGAATGGTTGGATGAACACTCCACTGACGTGGCCAGCTAGGTCACCTGCCCTCAATCCCATCGAGTACATCTGAGATGCCATCGAGAGAGATGTTCGAGGGTCTGACCCCCTCCATCAAATCTTCGTGAACTGTGGGAGCTTGTTCAGGGGTCGTGGATCCAACGCTTTCGGTGTCTTGTCGAGTCCATGCGGAGACGAATCGCCGCCGTCATCAGGGTAAAAGGTGGTGCAACACGTTACTAAACATGTATCTCTAATTCAATTGCTCTTCAGTGTATATATGTAGTATACACGCACCCCGATATAATCATCCACGAACTGTGAAAGCTGGTATTTTAATATCTCTTGAGCAGGTATACAAATGGCTCACTTTTCACCGCCAGTGAATATCCAGGTTGTTCGTAGAGCACATTTGAATCATGCATCCAGTAGCCTTGATAAAGGCTGTAGAACGCTATTTGTGAACATCCTAGCAGTGTTTATCGAATGCGTTAACTTCAGTTGCAGCGCTAATAATATCTGTACGATGCCCTAGAATATTCTACTAACAACTGAGCTCATTTGAGAGAGGTCGCATCGTGAGACTGCGGGAAGCAGGTCGATCGTGTCAACAAATTGCCCACTACCTGAAGCGTAGTTATGCAGCAGTGAGATGGTGTTGGCAGCAGTGGGTAGAGGTGACGCAAAGGCCTGACCCAGCCAGTAAATCATCAGTTTAGTAAATAACATGCATCCAGTATCCTTGATAAAGGCTGTAGAACGCTATTTGTGAAAATCCTAGCAGTGTTCATCGAATGCGTTTACTTCAGTTGCCGCGCTAATAATGCCTCTAGGACGCCCTAGAATATCCTACGAACAACTGAGCTCATTTGAGAGAGGTCGCATCGTGGGACTGCGGGAAGCAGGCCGGTCGTGTCAACCAATCGCCCACTATTTGAGGCGTAGTTATGCAGCAGTGAGATGGTGTTGGCAGCAGTGGGTAGAGGTGACGCAAGGGCCTGGCCCGGCCAGCAAATCATCAGTTTAGTAAATATTTCCGGGCCGAGCCTGTACTGTAAGGTGGATCAAGAAATAAAAATCTTAGCATTTTGCTCCTGGATTATGAAAAAACCTTCCATCTCACAAAACATAGATTGACTTGTTAAATAATCAGATGGCGAAGATCTATCTCTGCGTGAAGAATACACTTTCGGAAAGTGAAAAAAGAACACCAAGAAGGAATTTGCGGGCGATCATGAAATTTACATATGTTAATGGGGTCGAGTTAACGTAGGTGTGATGTTAATTTCCGGACCAACCGGTGAGCGCTTACGCCACAGCACGACATAATATGCAAATTATCGTCGATGGTATTTTATCGTAGGCGAAGTGAATGTAATCAGCCGTCGGCGTACTGACACGTGCAAAGATCCTGAAGAATCTGTAATGCCTGAAAATGGAAGACGTGTACGATTTCAGCAGTTATCGGACTTTGAGCGAGGTCATATAGTCGGACTCCGCGAGGCCGGGTGGTCGTATCGTCGTATTGCGGAGCGAATTGGACGGGAAGTGTCGGTGGTGGTACGATGGTGGTGTAGATGGTCTGAGGAACATTCCCACACGAGAAGACGTCGACAGACGGACTGATGAGCGGACCGATCGACGCATAAGAAGAGCGGCGTTGTCAAGCAGAACATCCACTGCGACGCAAATCCGAGCTGCCGTTGCACCTGAGGTGACTGTGCGAACAATCCACAACCGTCTACTGGATGCACGACTACGTGCACGTGTGCCTCTGGCATGTGTACCTCTGACTCCATTCCACCGTTAGGAACGGCTGCAGTGGTGAAGCCAACGTCTGTACTGGAGAACGCAAAGGCGATCTGTCGTGTTCAGCGATGAAAGCAGATTCTGCTTGGGAGCCTCCGATGGCCGTATGCGTTCGCAGACGCACTAGGGAGCGTCTCCACCCTTCTTGCATCCGCCAGCGACACACAGGGCCTACACCTGGTCTCCTGGTGTGGGGAGCGATAAGCTATCACTCCCGTCCACAACTAGTGTTTGTACCGGGTACGTTAAACAGGACCTCCTATATCAACAACATCATTCAGCCCGTTGTTGTGTCATTTGTAAGGTCGGTCCATCGGGGTGTTTTCCCCAGCAAGATAACGTACGCCCACACACGGCACGTGCAACGCAACATGACTTCAGGACGTGAGACAACTTCCATGGCCTGCACATTCACCGGATTTGTCCCCCATTGAGCACGTGTGGGATTTTATGGGACAACGACTTATCCGGTCTCCACGGCCAGCCACGACCATCCCCGATTTACGCGTCCAGGTTGAGGATGCTTGGAACTCAATACCCCAAATTTACATCCAACATCTGTACGACAGACGCCATGCCAGAATTGCACAGTGTGACGCATTTCATAGCGGTTCAACCTCGTACTAACCATGTTACATGGAAATGTTATTTTTCAGTTTACCAGCAAATACAGCTGTATTTTGCCATAATGTTTTGATCACGTTATCCTCTGTATTCCGTGATTATGCTATATAAATTTCGTTGGTATCAGACGTCTTCTTCTTGGTGTTCTTTTTTCACTTTCCGACAGTGTATATTCAAAATCCATGCATACAAGGTATCTGGACTGGATATTTTTTTCCATTTGGAAAATATATTTTTTCCATTTTTGAAAACGTCTCGTGAGACCTTAAAAGGTGCTCAGCGGGACACGGGTTGCGAACACTTTGCTCTAACTGTATTTGTCATTTTCTTGTAGGACTTACGTCCACAGTGAGTAGAGTTTAGACCCCAGCCACCTACAGCGAAATCGCCTTTTTGGGCAGGACACATAAACGGAAGGAATGAGAGCAAGTCTAGCTACTTTGACAGAACAGTTTGTAGTGAGATTAGAGTACAGTAGATGGCACCACCGTACAAGTACGATGTTGCACATAGAGGGGTGAGAGAATTTCAGGGGTGGGGCATAGGAAAGGATACCAATTTAACCAGTGGGTTCAGCCTGGGGGTCGTCACTTAACGTGCTCGTCCGATGCACGGTGGATATTCAGCGATTGTTAGTAAATCACACCATCTCTGAAAGATCAGCCCAGGCTCGAACCTGAGGACCTTGCATCGATAGTCTGACTCGCTAACCACTAAGCCATCCACGGCTTACCCTTTGCTCTAGAGCAGGGGTTCTTAACATATAGGTCGCCGGGGATTCCGAGATGGATCGCCGTAGCTTCTCAGAGAGAAAAATTAAACTGTTTTTTTTTTAATTTTAAATTTTAAACCTTCTTCATGTTTAACACGTGTAAAGTCCCGATATTTCTGGAGATGACGTCACGGGGACCACCAGTATTGCTTCATCCGGTCACTGGGATCGTAGGAATTTTTAGGACGTCACAGCATTGCAAAATTTCCCCCTAAACCTAAAGTGAAAAGCCAAGGATCGCACTGAACCATTGTGAGTAATTATTTTTGAAATCTGCTTTAGAAAACGTTTTAATTTCCAATTATTCATATTATTTGTGTCACAATATGTTATTATTCATATCTTCCCACTATATAGATAACCCTAACCTTTTGCCCCTCCCCCCAACTTGGTTACGCCACTAATATGACTGTAATTTCAAAAACCAAAACTTTTTTGTTACACGCTGTGTAATAATGAATAATTACTACACTAATTTATATTACTAAATTAACCTTTTTAATTTCAAAATGGACCTTTAGGTCGCGAAGTTGATCTTCTTGTTGATTTTGGGTGGTGGCCGAAAAGGTTAGGAACCCCTGCTCTAGTTGAAGCTTTGGTTATTATTTGCAATAAATAGCTGAGAATCTTAAACAGGTCGCGTCGGGTCGAGCCTTTAATTGCAAATTCTGATCCGAGCCAGGTATTGCCGTTTACTGGAAATTTCGCGGCCCCACTTAAATTTGAGTCGGGCCGGTCTTTCCAAATTAAAGCGCGTGCAAACCTCCAGCAGTGGGATAACTGAGATCTTCTCACAGTCCGACAACCCTGAACTGCTCCGACGGCTTCTCTGTACACCCTACAGCGAGATGAAGCGGCATCTACGCAGTATTGTGTATCATCGCGCACTATGGCGAGAAAACTCTCAGGGACAAATCATTCTCCTCGTCCCCTTCCGACGTCTTCCATTAACCACCCTACAACGGCGGCTGCATCTGGAGTCTGAATACCGCTTCTGCCTTGGAGCGGATGATCACCGTATTTGCATATGGAGGAAAACTGGACAGCGGTCACTCCCGGACACCCTACAGCGAGATGGAGCGACCACTATTAGTGGAGCGACCACTATTAGTGTTATGCTGTGGAGATCAGTCTGTTATGAAAGCCGAACGGCCCTAGTCGTGCTAACAGGGATGTTAACAGTAGAGCAATACGTTCAAGAGATCCTGCGACATGTCACGTCTGTTAGAGGCCATTTACCACCAGAATAATGCTCTAACACTCATGGATAGCCTCTCCCGGGATTGCTTCCGAAGTTTTGCTCCCCTCTCATGGCCCGCCATGTCCCCGTGTCTTTCTACTATCGAGCATACTGAGACGTCTGCTGCGGTCGTCACCTAATATCGGTGACCTTGTGCAGCAATTACAGGATTCTTGGCACAATCTGTCGTTGGACAACATCATATGCCACGCTGTATGTCGGTGCGCATCGCAGCCAGACGTGGAATTAATCTACAGCAAGTATTCTCCGATTCTTCTGAAATAAAGAGTCTTACTGCTGTGATATTGCAATCACTTCTTCACTTCTTCCACCACAACGCACGTAGTAAGTTTGATTACGATGGGGCGTTTGCTTTGAGGTGCGTCGATTTTTTTTTCGAAGATTTTCAGAATTAAATTTTAAAACAGCTCCGTCCACATTCTTCCGATTCGAAAACGTGATCTCATTTATGATCTTATCTTTATCAGGAAGTAAAATAAAATTAAGTAAAAATAAAAACTCAGTCTGTGGTTTTCATAATGCTTCTGCAATACTACCTACAACTTTAACATAGCTGAAATACAAAAGTTTTTATGATAACAAATGCTTAACAGCATTGTAATAGTATAGTGTGTCCGAATAATGATTGCACTGAATGCACGCATTGCAGTAATGTAATAATAAAAAAATTTCGAATAGAATTACAGTATTAGTGACCAGCCACGTGGAAGTGCTCTGTGTCTGGTAACCTTCATGTCTCCCCACCACGAGGCTCGCGCAGCTGTCATTCCAAGCGAAGGTCATTCACGAGCGCTTGGTCGACGGAGGCAGACGTGTCGATTGATCACTCGTCTCGGCACAAGGACAGTGATGTTGACGGTTGAACAGAGAGAGTTTTTGGTGGAACATGTCTTTCGCCATGATGACAAGTACACGTATAATGAAGTAAATTTCTCCGCCATTTTTATCCGCGCCAGGACTCGAACCCGGGTCTCCTCATTCCGGAATAAGTTGCTCTACCAATTGAGCTACGCGGACGTTTTATTCTGATTCCTATCTGCCTTTATGTCGTGTGCGTCCTTCTGGCAGGTACGTCACATCCCCTGGTACGTTACAGCATCTCCCCCTTATTTTTTTTTATTTTATTTTATTTATTTTTTTTTCGAAGTGCTGGAGAAGGAATTATTTGATTTTTTCCTGTCTCGCGGTGTGGAAATAACATCACACCAATGCGAGATTTTGAACGGTCGGGTCATCCGGATAGTTCGGGCGCCATTATAACGAAGTAAATTTCTCCGTCATTTTTATCCGCGCCAGGACCCGGGTCCCCTCATTCCGGAATAAGTTGCTCTACCAATTGAGCTACGCGGACGTTTTATTCTGATTCCTATCTGCCTTTATGTCGTGTGCGTCCTTCTGGCAGGTACGTCACATCCCCTGGTACGTTACATACGGACGAAGTGCAAGAACTGTTCGCTAAGAAATTTTGTTATGCAGACGTCCCCCACCGTAATGCGGTACGTCAGCCCATAGCAAAATTTAGGGACTCTGGCAGTGTTCTGGGTAACCCCCCACCCCTGTCCCAGTAGGCCATCCACGGCAGATGAGACCGTACAGGATATCCAGGACAGGATACAGAGGAATCCACACAAGTCCGTAAGGCGGCTGTCACAACAAACTAATGTTCCAAAGAGTACATCCCACAATATTCTGAAAAGGAAGTTGGGCTTCCACCCGTGGAAAGTGTCTGTCGTGCGTCAGCTGAAAGAAACACACCACGAGGCGCGTGTTCAGTACTGCGGGTGGTTTCCAAGAGTTCCTGTCTGAGGAAGGTGAGAACATTCTGGACGTGGATTTCTTTGCAGATGAGGCATGATTCCAGCTGCCCAGTTACATTAACAGCCAAAACACTCGCCTGTGGAGTACTGAAAGTCCCTACGAATTTAAGGAATTCCCTATCCACAACCAGAAAGTCGGTATTTTGGTGTGTCATGACACGTACGTGCATCATTGGGCCCATTTTCTTCAGTGAAACCATTAACTCAGAACGGTATCGTGCCCAGATTATCCAACCATTCATATCCGAACTCACGGAACGAGAAATCAATGAAGGATGGTTCCAACAAGTGCAAATGCTCACCCCTTTGGCGCATGAGTACAGCTTCTGGAGGAATTCTTCGGAAATCACATCGTCTCCCGGGGACCGTTGCTTGCCCGGTCACCGAATCTGACACAGCCTCACTTTTTTCTGTGGAGAGCACTGAAGGGGGAAGGTGTGCGCAGGATATCCGCATGTACTTCAAGAGCTACAGGCTGCAATAACGACCCACATCCAACAAATCACACCACATACCCTGAGAATGGTCTTCCCCAACATGCAGAAGCGTGTGCAGACATGTCTGGACGTCGGTGGGGCCCATTGCCAACACTTGCTGTAGGAACCAGTTCGACATGGTAAGTGTTACTTTCAGTTCACAGTTATTTTACGGTAATAATAGCTTATCTTTGAAAACGCCACTCCGGTGGCTAATTGGTCATAATAGCTTATCTTTGAAACGCCACTCCGGTGGCTAATTGGTCTGTTGTGCGGACTTCTGACTATTCGTCTGAGATGGGACTGGGTTCCGGTCTCGAACGAGTCAGGATTAGTTAGCACATCTTACGCGGCCGGCTTTTCCTTCAAACCAGCTGCCCCAAGTCCGGAACGGGCAATTTGCTTATAGCCCTTTGATTTGCTCATGGTGATCGTTAAACCCCGAAATGAAAAAACAAAAACAAAACAACAATATTCCGAAAACAAAAATTATCAAAAAGACAAATTATTCCTTAATTAAACTGTCTAAAAGGACCTTTTAGCTCTGAACTTTTAGCGGACAAAAAATACGTTCAGATTCATTATTTCGTGGCATAGAAATGCCAAAGTTAATTTTAATATCGATTTTTCAGAGTTTTGATCGCTTTCCATGTGAACTAGAGATTATTCCTTCATGGAATTTTGTCTTCAATACTTTTTTTAGAAAAGGTTTAAAAAATATCTTTAGCGAAAAAAAAAGAAAAAAAAAAGAGGGAAATGATCAACAAACTTCTACGATCGGTAAAAAGGAAAAGAAAAGGAACACGGCCATTCTGGTTAATTTTCAGCCACAAGAAAAACATTTGTTCGCTTTTTTTGCTACACAAGCCGTTGCAGTTTAATTTTAAATCACTGAAAGAAGGCGTCGCTTCTAATAACAACGGTGTATATTAATTTTTCATGTTAAAATGCATAACAGATTGCGTTGTAACTGATGAAAATGTAATGTTTTTGCTTGTACGAAACGTTGTAATGAACAAGACACATTCAAAAAGCAAGAACCAACCCTGGAAAATCTTTGCAAAATATATCTTTTTTAATCTTTAGGAAATAATTAAAGCATATCTTTTATTCGTAAAGACAGTTAGCAGATCACAGCAGTGCAGTTGCCCCGAAGGATATGTTAAAATAATTGCTCATTTCTAAGAAACAGAGCAGATTATACAGGATTTTTACAAATGAAATGGACAGTTGCAACAATTTATAAAACCAAATCTACTTAAGATATTGCCACTAACTTTGAACAGTTTTGTAAGAAACTTAAGATACTGACACTAACTTTGATATTGACACTAACTTAAGATATTGACATAAAAATAAACTTTTTAACATATTGGCACTAACTATTAACTTTTAACTTATATAACATATTAGGTGGCCTAACTTTTAACGATATTGGGAACGAACTATTATAATACCATTATGATAACTATTTACAATTAAAAAAATAAACGATATTGATAATGATAATGGAAACTAACTATTTAAATTATCATATAGTTTGATAATGATTATTAAAACACTAAAACTATTATAATACATTAATTAATCTATTTACCTTTATCAAACTAACTATTAATAGTTAATATCATTTAACTATTAATTTATTATAATAGTTAAATAGTATTATAACTATCATTATTATAGTATCATAATAAAACTATTACTAAAACTATTATACTAAAACATAATAATAAACTAAAACATTTTAAATACTAAAACATTTGACTAAAATATAATACTAAAATAAAACATTTTTATATATTATATATTTATAATACAAAACAATTTATATATATTATATATAATTTTTTTATATATTACATATATAAAATTTAATATATTATATATAATATGATATTACATACATATATAATATCATATATCGGTATTGAAGATGCATACATTAATATTATTAATAACATCTATGAAAATGCAAGTGCAAAGATTCGGCTATTTGAGAATACAGCACACATAAAAATTGGAAAGGGAGTGAAACAAGGCGACACTATATCTCCCAAACTCTTTAATGCCACTTTGGAAAATGTCTTTCAATCACTGAACTGGGAAAACAAAGGGATAAAGATTAATGGAGATTATCTAACTCACCTTCGTTTTGCTGATGACGTAGTCATTTTTGCAATTACCCCATCAGAGCTGCAGAGAATGATCCAGCAACTGGCTGACAAGAGTAAAGAAGTGGGATTAAAAATGAACTTTCAGAAGACAAAAATGATGTACAATGCATTTGCAAGAAATGAAAATTTATCAATTAATGGGGAAAAGCTGGAGATAACCAATACCTACATTTATCTTGGACAGAAGATATCAAGTGAGGGTCACATTGATGAAGAAATTAATTGCCGTATAAAACTTGCCTGGAGAACTTTCGGAAGAGACAGTATAATTTTCAAGAGCAATAGGCCATTATGTCTTAAAAGAAAAGTTTTTGACCAATGCATCCTTCCAGTGCTTACATATGGTGCAGAGACTTGGACCTTAACTAAAAGAGACATACAAAGACTACAGACAACTCAAAGCAGCATGGAGAGATGCATGCTTGGTGTAACCAGGAGAGATAAGAAGAGGAACTCGTGGATCCGAAAAATGATAAGAGTGGAGGACATCATGATCAGAGTAAAATCCCTGAAATGGCAATGGGCTGGACATATTGCAAGAAGGACAGACTATCGATGGACAGCTGAAATTTTAGACTGGATTTCAAGGGACAGGAAAATACCCAGAAGAAGACCACATGGGAAATGGGTGGATGAAGTACGAAAGTATGCGGGAGTGACATGGAGGAGACTTGCACAAGACAGATCGTTGTGGAATAAACTTGGGGAAACCTTCGTCCAGCAGTGGATTGATAATGGTTGACAATGATGATATGTAAGGTCAGGTGATGCGTAACATCACAGCCTCTCCTTGACAAATGTCAACCCCGCCTTCTCGTGGTGCATCCTGTTCCCACTAAAGGGGCTCTGACGACCGCCCATAGCGGTATAACTATACCATCGGGATCAGAGGAAATTCTATCCCACACTCACCAACCCGCTTGGCCAGCGTGGTGAGTTATGGCCAAACCCCTCCAAAATGATTCCACAACTTAAATCTTGGCCCTCAGTCTCCGGCAGCTGGAATGTACCTGGCCAAGGCAGCGGCCAGTGCGACATGAAGGCAGAGGGTGCTAAGAATCCCCGGAGGAACGGACTAGGCTGCCATCTGATGCTGACCTTGGCTACTTACAATGGACGCTCCCTATCTTCTGATTCAAGGCTTCTTGAATTGGAAGAGGAACTACAAAGGATCAAGTGGGACATCGTGGGGCTAAGTGAGGTAAGGAGAAAAGGAGAAGATCTCATCGAACTGAAAAGTGGACATCTCTTCTACTATCGTGGGACAGATACTGGCAGAACTAGTGGTGTTGGATATATAATAAACAAGAAACTGAAGGATAAAGTTGTAGAAGTTGAAAGTTCCTCTGACAGAGCTGCACGACTTGTTATCCAACTCTCGAAAAGATACCAAGCTCAGATTATTCAAACTTATGCACCCACCGCAAGTCATCCTGAAGAAGAAATTGAAGAATTTTATGAGGAAATTTGTCATCTAAATAATAAAGGTAAGCAGCACTTGAAAATAATTATGGGAGATTTCAATGCAAAAATAGGGCAACGGCAACAGAATGAAACTTCAGTAGGTAAATTCGGTCATGGCAACAGAAACCAGCGTGGAAATACTCTCGTTGAGTTTGCAGAGGCAGAAGGGTTTTTCATCTTGAACTCCTTCTTCAAGAAAAAGCCACACAGGAAATGGACATGGTGACATCCAAATGGGACGACAAGTGAAATTGATTTTATTATGTGTAACAAAAAATTCGTCATAGAAGACTGCAGTGTGCTAAACAAGTTCAACACAGGTAGTGACCATAGATTGGTGAGATGTAAGATGCACCTCAACACTAAACTTGAACGTGGCAAGCTCATAAGACAAACAAAATCTATTGACATAACCAACCTTAAAAAACACCATAATACCTTCAAGTTAGAACTGAAGAACAGGTTCTCTGCTTTAGAAGGCCTAACTTCGGAAGAAGTGGACATCTCTGAAGTTAACAGAAAAGTAACCAAAGCTCTTATGGAAACAGCAACAAAATTAGCTGGGTCTAAGAACAAGTTGCATGTGAACAAATTATCAGGAAAAACCAAAATGTTGATGCAAAAAGAAGAGAGATGAGGATAACTAAAGAAGATGTGACTTCCAAAGTGGAATATATAGAGCTATGCAAGACAGTAAGAAAAAGTATCACTGAAGACGTAAGGAAATTCAACTGTGAACTAGTGAGGAAAGCAATTGAAAACAACCAAAGCCTAAAGATAGCAAAGGGACATCTCAGTAAGGGAAGAAAACAGATTATGGCACTGAGAAAAGAAGATGGTTCTGTAACAAGAAATAGAGGCGAAATTTTGACAAGAGTGAAAGATTTCTACTCCAAATTATATGAAAGGGATGATATATGCACTCCAGACATCATGAAAGATACCAGTACCAGAGTTCCTCCAGTCCTTCCAGCAGAAGTTGCACATGCAATCAAGAACATGAAGCGAGGAAAAGCTCCAGGAGAAGATGGAATTACTGTAGACATCATACAAGAAGCAAGTGGAGAAATCGAAACAGTACTCGCCCAAATGTTCACTCGATGCCTTAATGAAGGAAAGATTCCTGAGGATTGGAACACCGCTACAATGATCCTGCTACATAAGAAAGGTGACATTGAGGATCTCGGAAACTACAGACCTATCAGCCTCCTATCAGTAGTTTATAAAATCTTCACTAAAGTTCTTTCACACCGCTTGAAGGTAGCACTAGACATGGCTCAACCGAGAGAACAAGCTGGATTCAGGAGTGGCTACAGCACAATAGATCATATCCACGTGCTGAGAGAACTAATTGAAAGAGCGAGGGAATATGAACTTCCATTGTGCATGGCTTTTATCGATTATGAAAAAGCCTTTGATTCGGTGAAACCATCAGCAGTTACAATGGCTCTGAAAACCTGCGGTATTGAAGATGCATACATTAATATTATTAATAACATCTATGAAAATGCAAGTGCAAAGATTAGGCTGTTTGAAAATACAACACACGTAAAAATTGGAAAGGGAGTGAGACAAGGTGACACCATATCTCCGAAGCTCTTTAATGCCACATTGGAGGGTGTTTTTCAGTCGCTGAGCTGGGAAAACAAGGGGATAAAGATTAATGGAGATTATCTAACCCACCTTCGTTTTGCTGATGACGTAGTCATTTTTGCAACTACCCCATCAGAGCTGCAGAGTATGATCCAGGAACTTGCTGACAAGAGTAAAGAAGTGGGATTAAAAATGAACTTTCAGAAGACAAAAGTGATGTTCAATGCTTTTGCAAGAAATGAAGATTTATCGATTGATGGAGAAAAGCTGGAGATAACAGACACGTACGTTTATCTTGGACAGCAGATATCAAGTGAGGGTCACATTGATGAAGAAATTAATCGGCGTACAAAATTTGCCTGGAGAGCTTTTGGAAGAAAAAGCATAATTTTCAAGAGCAATATGCCATTATGTCTTAAAAGAAAAGTGTTTGATCAATGCATCCTTCCAGTGCTTACGTATGGTGCAGAGACGTGGACCTTAACTAAAAGAGACATACAAAGGCTGCAGACAACTCAAAGAAGCATGGAGAGGTGCATGCTTGGTGTAACCAGGAGAGATAAGAAGAGGAACTCGTGGATCCGAAAAATGACAAGAGTGGAAGACATCATGATCAGAGTTAAATCCCTGAAATGGCAATGGGCTGGACATACTGCCAGAAGGACAGATCATCGATGGACAGCCGGAATTTTAGATTGGATTCCAAGGGACAGGAAAAGACCCAGAAGAAGACCACATAGGAGATGGGTGGATGAAATTCGAAAGTATGCAGGGGTTGACATGGAGGAGACTGGCACAAGACAGACCGTTGTGGAGGAAACTTGGGGAGACCTTCGTCCAGCAGTGGATTGATAATGGTTGACAATGATGATGATGATGATATATACACTAAAGAGCAAAGCCGAAAACATAAGAAAAACTTTAGAATTTAAAACGATAATATATATGTATACATTATGGGATGTAAGGTCAATTGATGCGCAACATCACAGCCTCTCCTTATCAAATGTCAACCCGGCCTTCTCGAGGTGCATCCTGTTCCCACTAAAGGAGCTCTGTCGACCACCAATAGCGGTATAACTATACCATCGGGATTAGAGGAAATGCTATCGAACACTCACCAACCCGCTTAACCAGCGTGGTGAGTTATGGCCAAACCCCTCCAAAATGACTCCACAACTTAAATCTTGGCCCTCAGTTCCCGGCAGCTGGAATGTACCTGGCCAAGGCAGCATCCAGTGCGGCATGAAGGCAGAGGGTGCTAAGAATCCCCGGAGGACCGGACTAGGCTGCCATCTGTAGCTGACCTTGGCTACGTATAATGGACACTCCCTATCTTCTGAGGAACTACAAATGATCAAGTGGGACATCGTCGGGTTCATCGAGGTAAGGATAAAAGGAGAAGATCTCACTGAACTGAAAAGTGGACATCTCTTCTACTATCGTGGGACAGATACTGCCAGAACTAGTGGTGTTGGATTTAAATAAAAAGAAACTGAAGGATAAAGTTGTAGAAGTTGAAAGTTCCTCTGACAGAGCTGCACGACTCGTTATCCAACTCTCGAGAAGATACAAGGCTCAGATTATTCAAACTTATGCACCCACCACAAGTCATCCTGAAGAAGAAATTGAAGAATTTGATGAGGAAATTCGTCATCAAAATAATAAAGGTAAGCAGCACTTGAAGATAATTATGGGAGATTTCAATGCAAAAATAGGGCAACGGCAACAGAATGAAGCCTCAGTAGGTAAATTCGGTCACGGCAACAGAAACCAGCGTGGGAATACTCTCGTTGAGTTTGCAGAGGCAGAAGGGTTTTTCATCTTGAACTCCTTTTTCAAGAAAAAGCCACACAGGAAATGGACATGGAGACATCCAAATGGGACGACAAGTGAAATTGATTTTATTATGTGTAACAAAAAATTCGTCATAGAAGACTGCAGTGTGCTAAACAAGTTCAACACAGGAAGTGACGATAGATTGGGGAGATGTAAGATGCACCTTAACACGAAACTCGAACGTGGCAAGCTCATAAGACAAACAAAATGTATTGACATAACCAACCTTAAAAAACACCATAATACCTTCACGTTGGAAAACTATTATATTACATTAATCTATTCAACTATATCAAACTAACTATTAAGAGTTAGTATCATTTAAATATTAATGCATTGTAATAGTTAAATAGTATTATGATAGTATTATAATAGTTAAATAGTATTATAATAGTTAAATAGTATTATAATAGTTAAATAGTATTATAATAGTTAAATAGTATTATAATAGCATTTTAATAGAACTATAATAGTATTATAATAGTTACTATTTTAATTATGATTTATTAGTATTGTAATGGTTAATAATAATTGTTAATTCATTATCCAACTAGTTTGATAATAGAACTAACTATTATAATACTAACTAAAATGATACGAACTATTAACTATTAAAAAATAATACTCTTATATAAGTTAATATCTTATTAACGATAACTATTAACTTTTAACTTATGTAAAATATTGGGTGGCCGAACTATTAACTTTCAACTTATACACTGAGTGGGCACTTTATTATGACCACCTGACAGTTTTAAGCAAAGGAGATATGGCTGCACGCTGCTGCCGCCAGAGGGCGAGACTAGTATAAAAAGGGAAAGCTTAGTGCTTGAGACAGTAGTAGAAGTGATTTTTGGGTGACGAGATGGGTAACAAATGCGATTTGACAAACTTTCAGCGTGGGATGATTGCAGGAGCTCGCAGCCATGGAGCGAGTATCACCGAAACCGCCGCATTAGTGAAATGTTCCAGAGCAGCTGTTGTTAAAGTGTTTAAAGACTGGACTGTCAGCCAAAAAACTTGGTACCTACGTGCAACGTCTGGTCGTCATCGACTAGTGACTGCTCGGGCGGAACGGAGAGTGTTCAGACTGGTAACAGACAACAGAAGGGTAACAGTACAGCAAATTACAGACCATCTTAATCAAGGATCCCCTCAAATGATCTCTGCACGCACTGTTCGCCGTACACTGCATCGGATGGGATATGGCTGCCGAAGGGCTGTTCGAACACCTGTGCTGTCTGCATTTAACAAGAGAACCGTCTCCAGTTCACACAGGAGCACAAGGATTGGACAGTCGATAATTGAAAACAAAGTATGGGTCCGATGAATTACGTTTTCAGTTGCACCATGCCGATGGCCGAGTGAGAATTTGGCGGAAAAAATGGCCGAGTGAGAATTAGACCCCAAATGCATTGCTACAACCCTTCAAGCTGGTGGAGGCAACGTTATGGTTTGGGGAATGTTTTCCTGGCATGCTTTGGGCCCTTTAATTCGTGTTCATGAACGTCTGACTGGCACATCATATCTAAACATCGTTGCGGACCAAGTGCATCCTGTCATGTGGATGGTTTATCCCAATGGCGATAGCTACTTTCAAAAGATAATACGTCCTGTCATAATGCTCGTATTGTACAGGATTGGTTTCAGGAGTATGCCGGTGAGTTTACTTTGCTTAGGTAACCCCCACAATCAACATATCTGAACCCATTGAGATTTCGTGGGATGAAGTTGAATGAGCCATCAGACAGCTGGATCCACAACCCTGCAATCTCACACTCCTGGAAAGTGCTATTCATCAAGCATGTTCTCAGATTCCACAAACCACCTATCAACATCTCGTGGAGTCCATGCCACGAAGAATCGACGCAGTATTAAAGGCAAAAGGTGGCCCAACGAAGTACTGAGGTGTGGTCATAATAAAATGGCCACTCAGTGTACAGGATACTATTAACGTTTAACTTTTTAAGATATTGGCACTAACTTTGCACCGTTTTGTAAGAAGGCTCTTGAAGTTTGTTACAGCAACTTACTAGAGCTCGATGTCTGCACTCTTAGTCACACCACACACATCAGCGAAATAGCTGTTGTGACACGTTATTTCAGATCAGCTAAATTAACAGGAATGGAAGGGACGAGACTTTGAAATAGTCTCATACAAAAAAAGTCACAGGACGTTTTTTTTTATTGACTGGATGCTTAGCGACCACCGTGAGCAACTCAATGGGCTATAAGCAGTCGCCCGTTCTTAATTTAGGGCCACTGGTACTAGGGAAGAGAGAGAGAGCCAGCACCGTATGACAACCACAACAGCTATGCCTTTCCGAGATTCGAACCCGGACCCCTTTCGGACGAATGATCAGATGCCATCGCTTAGACCACTGCGCCACCGCCCCGGTGGCGCAGGATGTTAGATGCGGATTTCGTGGTAGCCAACATGTCAGGCCACAAGATGTTAGATCCGGATTTCGTGGTAGCCAATATGTCAGTGTCATGTATTGCCTATTACCTGGCCAATTCAGTTCTACCAGGAGATGCTGATAAGTTCTCGGCCTCACCAAGAAGGAAATGGGCTGGAACCACGAAACTTACAAACTATTCCCCATATTCAATCCGAAGTTCAACTCACGTTGGACAGCGCTTCTGGAATTTCTTTAACAACCCTTCTAAAAAATATTCTGAAGTCTGATGACCCAAATACTGCTAAGCTGTTGATATCACCTCCGAATCATTCGAAAAATGCTTCCCTTTCAAAGGCTTGAGAACAGGAAATAGTCCGATGGGGCAAGATCTGGTGAGTAAGGTGGATGGTCTATGCACTTAAACCCCAGATCCCTCAAAATATCCATTTTATTGCTAGCCTTGTGAGCTGGCACATTGTTCTGCAAAAATAGAACACGTTTCTGCTGTTTTACTCACCTTTTTTCTTTCAACACATCCTTTAATAGTCACAGCAAGTTGGAATAATATTCAGCATTTGTTGTTTGGCCTTCTGGAGATAGTCAGTCAGTAAAACGCCTTCCTAATCCCCCTCCCCCCCCCCAAACAAAAGTCGTTGCCATGACCTTTCTTGCAGACCTTTGAGTCTTGAATTTATTTGGCCATGGGGAACCCGAGTGCCGCCACTGCAGGGACTGTTGTTTCGTCTCTGGATCGTAGTGATGTAACCACGTTTCATCAACAGTGGCAAGTCGCTGCAAACAATTATCACCTGATCGCTAAAAATGTTGCAAAACCGATTTTTTTTTTTGATTGGAGGTTTAACGACCACCGTGAGCAACTCAAATGGGCTATAAGCAGTCGCCCGTCCCTAATTTAGGGTCACTGGTTCCAGGGAAGGGAGAGAGCCAGTGCCGAAAGACAAACACAACACCCATGCCTCACCGGGATTCGAACCCGGACCCCTTCGGACGAATGGATCAGAGGCCATCGCTTAGACCACTGCGCCACCGGGGCGGCCAAAAACCGATTTGAAAGTGTCCACCCGTTTTCGTTTTCTCATTGGCGTTCAAACATTTGGGCACCCACTTCGCTGACATCTGCATATCCAAGTGCTCATGAATTATGAATCCAACACGTTCCTTGGATATCTTCAGTATCTCAGCTATTGATTTACCCGAGATTCGCCGATCTGACAAAATCAAGTCATGAACATGATCAACAATTTTGTTGTCACTGTTGAAGGCCTTTCGAGGTTTTGCTGCATCTTCAGTGTCAAAGTCTCCACGATAAAAGTTGGCACACCATTTCTTCCTAGTGGAATATGAAGGGCACTTGGCACTTAATGTTTGCGTTATGCACTCATAGATTTCCTTTGCAGCTTTTCTTCTGCAGGAACAGAAATTTCAAGACAGCCAGGAGTACCACATTCGAAAATTGAACACTTTGCATTGAAATGATTCAGTTCAGAACATCAAACATCTGAAAAAAAGAAAAAAAGAGCTATTACCGGATAGTCTGAAAATTGGCACTTTACAATACAAAAAAGAACACTGTTTCGGGCTGCAGTGACAAAATAGTGCTATAATTACAGAAAGTGGGTTAGGCCGAGAACTTTTCAGCATCCTCTCGTATGGGAAATTTTTCTTGAGATAATTTCTGACTTCCTGATGTTAGTGGGGTGGTACTCCATCCTATTGGAAAGTGAAACTGTTACTGTCTTCGTGAGTTGAGGCATTTTTTTTTTTTGATTGGAGGTTTAACGACCACCATGAGCAACTCAATGGGCTACAAGCAGTCGCCCGTCCCTAATTTAGGGTCACTGGTTCCAGGGAAGGGAGAGAGCCAGTGCCGAAAGACAAACACAACATCCATGACTCACCGGGATTCGAACCCAGACCCCTTCGGACGAATGATCAGAGGCCATCGCTTAGACCACTGCGCCACCGGGGCTGCGAGTTGAGGCATCATCCAGATAATTAGCATATTGAGATAAGATCTTCCTGTTACAGTGTTTTCATGGAAAAACAGAAAGGGGCCATATACGATTTTATGGGATATAGCACAAAACACATTAACATTCGGTGAATGCCGCACATGCTTCACTTTCGCTCTAGGATTATCCGTCCCGATATGCGAATATTATGTTTGTTAACTTTTCCACCTACATGTTAAATGTCGATTCGCCGCTGAAAATTAAATTCTCGATAAAAACATCTTCTTTAGAACGCTCCTGCTGTAACGTATACTCTAGATTCACTTTCCTTTTGATTTTTACTATCTCTGGTTATTTTATTTTACTATGTAAATTATCTTCTTACTGAACGAGATGTTATTTCACCCGCTGAATGAGATCTGGCAATGAGTGTAAGTCATGACGTGGTGGTAGCCAGTATAAATACGCGCGTTCAACGATACGTAGGGAGAGCGTTTGTTTATGTGAGAGAGCTTTTTGTTGATGTGCGTAGAGTGAGCTGTTGTTGTACGAAGTGAGCTGTGGTTTATGTGTCAGAATGCTGTTGTTGTATAAAGAGATCTTCGTTTATGTGAGAGCCAGAAGTTTCACTAATAAAGAATTTGTTGTAAGTACGTTTTTCTCAGTTCATAGTTTTGTCAGATCTCTGTCTGGCTGTTAGGTTTACTTCATTAGTTGATTATTATTAACAACCAGCATAAGACTTTATTCATATTAATTACTACTACAACATTACTAGCAGTTAAAAGCTTGTTCATTATTATTACTACACTACTAGCAGGAAAGTTTATTCATGATATAATTAACAAACAACAAGCATTAGAAGAAGCATTAGCTTAGAAAAGCGATATTCATTCTAATTAGCTTAGTAAAAGCCATATTCATTATACTGCATTTCTGTACAGAAATCACGACGCGCGGTTCTGTCATTGTCACTTAGATTTTGCAAAATTTGCAGCTCTCAGGGATTAGGGAGTCATTTTGAACCGATTCCTCAAACATTTCCAAACAGTCAGTTGTGGAATTTGTAACTCCGGAACAGCCATCGTTGCGGATTTCCTTGTGCTGTGTTGGTACATCACACGAACACGGTCAGCTTGTTCACTTGCTCATCAGATACACGTGGTCTTCCTAGACTCCTGCCTTTACACAAATGTTCTTTTGTTTCAAATTTCTTGGGCCAGTCGTAGAGGGATTGTCTATTCGACGGTGATTTATTGAAAAGTGTTCTGAAACGCCGTTGCCCAACAGTAACCGAATTCGTTTTGCTTAATTCAAGCACACAGAAAGCCCTTCCACAGCATATGCAGCCGTGTTGCCTGACTGGTCACGAGACAATCAAAACGTACAATCATTTAGTGATGCCACCTGTATAATAAAAGTTTTACTATTGGTGACAGCACGGTGCATCTTGAGTGTAAATATCTTGCGTAGTTTGGTTTTATAAAATGTTGAAACTGCATATTTCATTTGTAATAACTGTAACGTATATTCTATTTTAACTTTCCTTTTGAATTTCTTTCCGTATGTAAATTTTAGTCCATTCTCTTAGACATTTCCGAACCTTAACGTTATGTCTTTTCTCTTAAAACGAGAATAATCTTGGCAACAATCTGAGGTCGGAACAAGAATGACGTATGTATGTGATAAGAACGTTAGATAAAAACACGATTGAGCAGTGCTTTAGGGTGTGGAGATGTCAGATCGTTACTTAGTTTTGATTGTAAACTTCTTGACTATGATATGTGAAGTGGTGTGTTTTGGATTTCGTCCAATGTTGCTGGACCAATAAAAAGTTGACGTAAGTTAGACTTGTGTATATGTTTCGTCTGACCTTTGTCAAAACCTTACTCGAACGTGAGCTACCCGGCATAATTAGTTGCATCGCTTTTACCCTTATTTTAACATCTATTCAGCCGGAATCTTACATAATTCAAAAGGGTTACGTTATACACTGGCGGAAAGTGAAAAAAGAACACCAAGAAGGAGACGTCTGATACCAACAAAATTTATACAGCATAATAACGGAATACAGAGGATAACGTGATCAAAACATTATGGCAAAATACAGCTGTATTTGCTGGTAAACTGAAAAATAACATTTCCACGTAACATGGTTAGTACGTGGTTGAACCGCCATGAACTGCGTCACACTGTGCAATTCTGGCATGAAGTCTGTCGTACAGATGTTGGATGTAAGTTTGGGGTATTGAGTTCTAAGCATCCTCAACCTGGACGCGTAAATCGGGGATGGTCGTGGCTGGCCGTGGAGACCGGATAAGTCGTTGTCCCATAAAATAACACAGGTGCTCAATGGCAAACAAATCCGGTGAACGTGGAGGCCAAGGAAGTTGTCTCACACCCTGAAGTGCATGTTGCGTTGCACCTGCCGTGTGTGGGCGTGCGTTATCTTGCTGGAAAACACCACTATTGACCGACCTTACAAATGGCACAACAACGGACTGAATGATGTTGTTGATGTAGGAGGTGCTGTTTAACGTACCCGGTACAAACACTAGTTGTGTACGGGAGCGATAGCTTATCGCTCCCCACACCAGGAGACCAGGTGTAGGCTCTGTGTGTCGCTGGCGGATGCAAGAAGGGTGGAGACGCTCCCTTGTGCGTCTGCGAACACGCATACGGCCATCGGAGGCTCCCAAGCAGAATCTGCTTTCATCGCTGAACACGACAGATCGCCTTTGCGTTCTCCAGTGCAGACGTTGGCGACACCACTGCAGCCATTCCTGACGGGGGCTGGAGGAGAGGTACACATGCCAGAAGCACACGTGTATGTAGTCCTGCATCCAGTAGACGGTTGCGGATTGTTCGCACAATCACCTCAGGTGCAACGGCAGCTCGGATTTGCGTCGCAATGGATGTTCTGCTTCACAACGCCGCTGTTCTTATGCGTCGGTCGGTCCTCTCATCAGTCCGTCTGTTACTCCCGGTTCCACGTCTTCTCGTGTGGGAATGTTCCTCGGACCATCTACGCCACCATCGTACCACCACCGATACTTCCCGTCCAATTCGCTTTGCAATACGACGATATGACCACCCGGCCTCGCGGAGTCCAACTAGACGACCTCTCTCAAAGTCCGATAGCTGCTGAAATCGTACACGTCTTCCATGTCCAGGCATTGCAGCTTCTTCTGGGTCTTCGCACGTGTCCGTACGTCGAGGACTGATTACATTGACTTTGCCGTACTCCTTAAATACCACCGACGATAATTTACATATTATGCCGTGCTGTGGCGTAAGTGCTCACCGGTTGGTCCCGAAATTAGCATCACACCTACGTAAACTCGACCCCATTAACATATGTAAATTTCACGATCGTGCGCCAATTCCTTCTTGGTGTTCTTTTTTCACTTTCCGCCAGTGTATAACCCTGTATTATTTATTTGTTTACTCCTTCTTCTCTCCAGGCTTCTTAATTCAACTGCAGAAATGCGTTGATCGAAGCAACCAGGGAAATATTTTTGCATATTTAACATATGCTTATTTATATATCATCATTACCATTATGAACAGTTATCGATTCACTGCTGGATGAAGAGCTTCCGAAGACTCTTCCATACAGAAACCATTTAAGAGGGGGCTTGGGGGAGGGAGGGGTGCAGCCCTGGGCCCTGCATTTTCAAGGGCCACAGAATTATGCAGGGTGTTTGAAGAGTTTTTTTTTTTTTTTTTTTTTGGAAATAGCACATCAAAAACTTTAAGAAACTCCCTTGTGAAGAAATTTTCTATATCTTTCGGCGTTTTTAGGAGTCCCCAAATAGAATAATATCTCCCCGTTCATCTTCAGATCTTTCAAAAGCATTACAGATGTTTTGTACACATCTCTATTTGGGGGAAGTTTTGATACATTAAGAATCCGTTTGAATCATGATATTTGGATCTCCTTATTTTGTCCACTACTTAATATATAATTTCAACAAGATGAACCCTGTAGGAAGGGGGAATAAAGCAGATATGAACTGCTATCCATTTTTCCAACCATGTATTTTTACATTGTTTTGCTAACACTGATTCGTCCACGAGGAATCATGAGATACACACTTCAATATGGCGGGGATATTTTTTATGGCTTCCTCAGCATACTTTGAGAATGTTTTCTCGTGGGTATTTTTATTCTGTCACACCCATAGCGAAATCCTATATGTGTCACTAATACTTGTGCCCCGGACCCCGTGTCTCCTTAAATGTGCTCTGCTTTCACAACATTCTGTCTTGGACCTAGCTCTTTCATGTCACTCCTGAAGGTTTCCGAATTTCATCCACCGGGAGCCTTCTGGGTATTTTCCTGCCCCTTGGAATCTAGTCCGGTATTGCAGTTGCCCAACACTGGTCAGTTGTTCTAGGAATATGCCAAGCCCATTTCCATTTCGTGAATTTTATCTCGATAAAGATGTCATCAACACTTGTCATTTTCCTGATCCACGAATATCTCTTCCTATTTTTCATGGTTATACCAAGCATTCACACCTCCATGTTCCTTTCAGCTGTCTGCAGCTTCCGTATATCTTTTTGTTAACATTTGATCTGTACGTAAGGACTTGAATTTGAATTTGCGGTGTTACACCATCTAGCATACAATCAAATCGCGCATGCAATTTCTGTACCAAATAAAAAAAATAACCAAATACTAATCGCACCATATGCAAACACAAGAAAAATATACAAGACAATACATAAATGTAAGAAATGCAATAATGTAACACATAAATGCAAACATATTAATAATAATACAACTAACAAACACATGAACCATCAAACATACAAATATTATACAGTAATAATTTACATATAACGCAGAGTACAAATGAAGTTGTAGTAATACCAAAACACGTGTGACAATACAAATAGTACTACGTATATTACAAGCACTTATTCAATCAACTTTAGTAGAACATAACAGGGAGCCAGGGAAAAAGGGTAGTGTGGGTCTGACGAGTCCCTGGTCCCCTACTAAAAAACAAAAGTGCCAAGTCAAGAGATTATCTTCCTGTAGAACTGCCATTTACATAATCGAAATTGCAGATAATGAAACCAGAAACATATTAACTGTATATCAAGTATTCCTTTAACTCTCTTTTAAATGAAGCATAGTTAACAATTAACCTGATATAAATCGGCAACCCGTTCCAAAGTCGAGGGCGCCGCCCCGGTGGCGCAGTGGTCTAAACGGTGGCCTCTGATCATTCGTCCGAAAGGGGTCCTGGTTCGAATCCCGTGAGACATGGATGTTGTGTTTGTCTTACGGCACTGGCTCTCTCCCTTCCCTAGAACCAGTGACCCTAAATTAGGGACACGCGACTGTTTTGAGTTGCTCACGGTGGTCGTAAAACCTATAAATAAAAAAAAAAAAATTGAGAACTAGTGGCACTGATATTATGATATAAAACGTTTGTCCGAGCTCTGGGGATCACCAAATCGGTATATCCACGAGTGTAATACGCATGCGCAGGACGACACACAGTAATCAGATTTAAGTGATAATTGGCATAGACACGCTCATGCATTAACAACATAAGTCAAAATATGTATCGTTTCTCAAAAATCAGTAACTTATAATAGCAGAACAACCTATCCACGTTTTCCGATTGATTTAACAATTAAACAAATTTTAACACATGCATTGGCCAATTTCTTTTGACACATAAGGATAAACTTGTCTTGAATATGTACAACTTCTTCCAAATGCACTCCAGCCGATATTTTTACGGCTAATAATTTCTGCTTATGTGGCCCTTTGGTTCATATCAAAGTAGATGTACAGAGGATGCTCACACGTTTTCAGAATGTTTTTTGATAAGATTTTTTTGATTGGTTTTTTAACAACCACCGGAACAACTCTATGGGCTATAAGCAGCCACCCGTCCCTAATTTAGGGTCACTGGTTCCAGAGCCAGTGCCGTAAAACGAACACAACATCCATGCCACATCGGGATTCGAGCCCGCACCCTTCACGTACGAATGGTCATAAGCCTGCGCCACCGGGCAGCGATAAGAAATTGCAGAAAATAAAAGAATTTCAAAGAATTGAAACTGGCAACACAGTATTAGATGAACACGAAATAAACATCTGCTGGCCGCCCCGGTGGCGCAGTGGTCTAAGCGATGGCCTCTGATCATTCGTCCGAACGGGGTCCGGGTTCGAATCCTGGTGAGGCATGGATGTTGTGTTTGTCTTATGGCACTGGCTCTCTCCCTTCCCTGGAACCAGTGACCCTAAATTAGGGACGGGCGACTGCTTATAGCCCATTGAGTTGCTCACGGTGGTCGTTAAACCTCCAAACAAAAAAAAATAAATAAACATCTGCTGCTGTTCAATAGCGTCTGTTAAGAAAATGGGTCACGTAAACGTCCGCTAAGAAAACGGAGCACTGTGGATAGGTTCTGTGTTTGCTCTTTACTAAGAGAAATATTGGTATTCTGTAATTAAAAAACACCGTGAAAATCATGGAATTAGCATTTCTAAATGTAAAATAAGCAATATTATTAACAATAAAGGGATAAGTCGTCAAGCGTTGCTTTTAACAGGAAAAAGAACGCCAAACGTGTATCCAAAAGAAGTACGTACTTTTGCGACTATTTCAAAAGTAAAGTCTCTGATTTTAAAAGGAAATTCACCGACCCAAAGAGAAATCGCTAAGTAGTTAAGATCTCTGCGTTAACAGTAAAGAAGGTAATAAACAAAGATTTGAATCTGAAAAAAAAAAAAAAGAAAAAACGTAATGTTCACCGCCTTTTGCCAAGGTACGCGGCTGAGGGTAGAACACGGTGTACACTTCTCTATGAAAATAATTTAGCCGGAGACAGATGGAAATTTATTGTGCCTATTGACAAAGCATGGATATATCTAAAAGACTGTAACAAGAAAAGGTCAATTTATTATCGCGAAAGAACAGAAAAAATAGTTACAAACTTGATTTCAAGAATCCAAAGAAAGTTTCAGTAAAGGATTCATGATTATTACTGGAGTCTTTTACGATGGGAAAATTTTTTCAATAAAAGTTGAAAAGAATCAATTCTACATGTTACGAAAATAATATTTTAACACCTACATTTAAAGAGGAAATACCATTCCTTTATCCACAGAGCCTTCAAAGAGTAGAACGCCGCCTATATAAGCCTACCAGTCATTCATCTACTACTCTATTTCTTAAAAAAAAAAAAGGAAAAATATACGGGTTTTCCTCATATGCTTTCAGAATTACCTGATGTGTTACTACTGGACTATTGTGTCTTCGGACTGCTAAAAAAAAAAGCAGCTTTCTGAACGCATACATAAACACTGGCTGGACTATGGAAAGCAGTGGAAAAGAAGTGGAATGAAATACCGCTACCAATTTTCACAAACGCCCTGCTATCTTGGAAAGCTAAATGTAGCTTCATACTCTAGAGAAAGGGCTATCAAATGTAACATTTAAGAAAAAAATAATTTTTTTAAAACATCAATTATATTACTGCAAAATCGTTCTAAAATTGTGTGAACATCGTCTGTCATTAATTATATTGCTGGAAAATTGTCCTATAATTGTGTGAACATCGTCTGTTATGGGATGTTATGTTGTCTTTCAAGTAGACGTGTCCTCCGTCTGTTACATGTCGTGTGGTTTTAACTTAAAAATATCATGTAGCTTTTAACCACCTCATTTTCACACCTAATGATGGGAACAAGTTGAGTTTCCCGAAAGTACTTGTGTGTTGTAATATTTTTTAATGAATAAATGTGTCAAAGTACCTCGACAGTAATTTTCCTTACCTTGTGGTATGAACGACTTCTAAATTTGCTCAATGAATCGCTAAGTCTTCAGTCCTTGTAAAAACACTCATATAAGTTTTGTTTCCTGTAAGTTCATGTTTAATCCCAGTTCTTCACTTTTGTGAGCAAGTTCCTGAATCATATTCTGGAGCTCAAAGACGTACTTAAGTAAATGGCTACGTTGTCGGCAAGACGAAGGCAAAAACACTCTTCATTAATGTGTTACCAGTTCAGTGATTAGTGTGTTCCCAGTTCTTCATTAATGTGTTCCCATTTCTTCATCAGTGTTCCCAGTTCTTCATTAATGTGTTCCCAGTTCTTCATTAATGTGTTCCCAGTTCTTCATTAATGTGTTCCCAGTTCAGTAATTAAAAGACACTCTACAGTGCGGTATTGGAAACCTTGGGAGATATGGTGTAACTTTTTCTCATCCTTTTTCCAGATTTTACACGTGCTGTATCCTCGAACCATCGAACGTGCTGTATCCTCGAACCGTCGAACGTGCTGTATCCTCGAACCGTCGAACGTGCTGTATCCTCGAACCATCGAACGTGCTGTATCCTTGAACCATCGAACTTTTGCACTGGCATTTTCATGGATGCTATCAATAATAAAGTAGTACCTCTGAATAAGGGGTACCCATGGTACCGGACGTTTTGTCCCTTTAATAGAGGTGTCCCTTATTGGGAAGGTCCTAACAAAATACACCAAATGAAATACGTATTAAATAAATACGTAACAGACATTTTAATTTAATAAGAAATGTAAATTTTATATGTAAATAACAGTAAATCCAAAAATACGGTAAAACTATAAAATACATAGGTATAAAACAGAAATGCAGTACATGTATAAAAGTACAGTGCCTGTATACGGAACAGTGGAAAGTACAGGTGTTGGATAAAATAATGTTAACACCTAGGAAAAAAAGGTTTTACGTAACTAAGAGGGTGTGGTACCACCTTTGGCGTTCAAAACCACCTGAACCCTCCTTGGAATGGACGCATGCAAATCCTGGATGGTGGTTAGCGGGATGTTACATCATTCTTCATGCAGAAACTGCTCCAGTTCCTTGAGAGATGCAGGAGGAGGATAACGCGATCTTACTCAGTTTTCCAACATAGATCACAGTGGTTCGATGATATTTAAGTCTGGCGATTTAGGAGGCCAAGGAACGTGTGAAAGTTCGTCCTCATGTTCCTCAAACCATGACTGGACATTCTGAGCTCTGTGAATTGGGGCGTTATCATCTTGACAGATGGTATCACCTGCGGGGAAAAAATGCCTGAATCATTGGATGGGCCTGGCCGGCCAAAATGGTTTCATACGCCCTGCCAGTCATACGTCCTATCAAGGTGATCAGGGAACCTACCAAAAAGCAAGATATGACCACCCGGAGTAAGAGAGAACCACCACCATGCTGCGCTATTGGTAGCAGACAATCTGGGTTGTACGTTTCTGATGGTGTTCTTCACCACACGTAAACACGTTCTGCGGTGGGGAATAGTGTGAATGTGGATTTATCCGACCACATTACACGCTTGTATGCATCGGCAATTCACGTTGTGTGCTCCTGGCACCACTGCCGTCGCCGTTGTTCATTCACCCGGGTCACCAGAGGTTTTGCAATAGCAGCTCTGTCATGAATATCGTGTTCATGCAGTACCCTGCGCCCTGTTTTCGTTGATACTGGGTTCTGGAGATACAGATTGAGTTCCGTACTAATTTTCGGCTCCGTGGTTTTCTTATTACGGGTAACAATCCTCTTTAATGCTTTCCTGTCTCTATCAGTCAGGGTCGTTTTCTGGCCGCTCTTGTGTTTCGCAGACGTGGTTTTTGCCACGAACACAGTATGCTGTCCTGACACTAAACACAGTAGCTCTCGATTTCCCCACTACCCTGGAGACTGTTTTCACGGAGGCACCAACTAGCCGGCAGCCAACAATTAGCCCTTGTTCGAAGTCCGTTAGGTCGATCATTTTGTCGTCCCCCTGAAAGAAAATTTGCAGCAAGACACTTTAAGTGCACTTACACAGGGTCCTGAGGTTTTAAACAAAGCTATTACAACCAAAAAGTAGTGGATACCTTTGCGTTTTGCAACGTACCCAGCTTCATTAAAAATCACGTCTCTGAACGTGGTGTTCACATTATTCTGTCCAACCCCTGTATGTGTAGTATTTATTTATTTGAAATTATCCGACAAAAGGGTTTGTTTTGAAGCTTTCAAGTTACAGGCATTTTTTTGCACATGAATATTAAGTTTACGAATTAAATTGAGTCATTTACGGTCACTGACATTTAAAAAGAACATATGTAACTGTCTGGCGTATTTTAAGGCTCCCTTAGTTTTTCATATCACAGTTTTCCTCCTCTTCTTCCTCATCACTTTCCGGATCCTGCAATCACTTTTCTGTTATGCCTTGATTACCAACTACAGGAAAAAAGTTCCGATGTCTTCATTAGTATCATCGGTACTCAGATGATCATGGATCACAACATATTCTTCTATCGCAGCATTACTGCTACTGTATATTTGACAAGTCCACACAATTCTGTATTTTCTTCAGTGTACATACAGTTCACTTACACTGGAAACTGAAACAGTGAAGCCTGCCTTTTTAAAAGACTGTGTAACATAACTTAGTGTTCAATACATTGACAGACTTGAAAAGCTGTTCGCCGTTTTCCATTGTTCCCTAATCACACAGATGACCTTCAAGCAATGCTTGCTGCTGAAGGACTTGACCTTCAAGCAGTGCATGCTACTAAAGGTTGTTATGACTTGACATTTTCTGAGTTTTGAGTGGAACGATTTCTTTTTAAAGAAAATTTCGGTTTCTACAAAGGTCATTCCATAAAAACTGAGAGTAATTTTTTTGAGTTGGCAACAGTGCGAAGGGAAAAAATAACCATGCAGACAACTATGAATTAAAGAGTATCTATGGCAACAGTTATTAGCTGTGGAAGACGATTCCGGGTTTGTTATTGCGCAGTTGTTTAAGGTACGTCTGCATATCACCATACAGCTATGGAGGTGAGTTGTTTAAGGTACGTCTGCATATCACCATACAGCTATGGAGGTGAGTGATTCAGAGTTAAGAAGATAAATGCGTTGCGCGATAAACCTTTGCTGTCGGTTTGGTAAAACGGCTCCGGAAACAGTTGATTTAATGAAAACAGCTTAAAAAGAAAAATGTTTGGGTAGGTCAACGATTTTTTAGAGAACACCATGATTTCAAAAAGGGCGTTCGTCGGCAGAATTCGCTCCCAGGCTTGGTCAACCTGAAAGTGTTGTTACGGAGCGTACTGTTGACACTGTTTGGGCAATGCTGCAAGAAGATCGACGAATGATGTGCGAAAACATAGCGGGGCATCAACTAATATTTCAGAAACGTCGGTATTGCACATTCTACGTGACAAAATACTGCTGCATCGTGTGTGTTCCAGATGGGTACATCACCCACCTCACCCCCGCCTACGAAATAACAATTGTTAGCCAGAGTTCAGGTGTGTCACGAGTGGAAACAAATGATTGCAAAGGATCCAAACTTTCTAAACACAGTAATAACTGCCGACGAAACATGGGTCCACTGTTTCGACCCCCTCACGAAGCGCGCAACGAGTGTCAGGAAACACACAGTCTCACCTAATCCGAAAAAAAGTCCGCCAAACCAAATCAGCTGCGTTGGTGATTATGATAATTTCCTTTGATCATAAAGGTGTAGTCTACCAGCATGCTGTTCCTCCACAAATTACTGTTAATGCTGAGTATTACATTTCAGTCTTGAAGCGTCTGCGACGACACATATCGATTAAACGACCGGAACTGGTGGGCAAGTGGACCCTACATCATGATTACGCCAGCCTACATGCGACAGCTTGTGTTCGAAAAGTACGAAATGCAGTATTGAAATCATGCCTCAGCCTGCCTGCAGTCCTGACCTCGCTCCTTGCTATTTCTAGTTGTTTTCAACAATGAAGGAGAAGTTCCGTGGCGCAACATTCAACACAGATGCTGACGTTATTCAAGTTGTACAGAAATCGCTAAACACAAAATGTCTTCGCCACATGCTTTGAAAGGCGGACTGAACGATGGAACCATTGCATATCATCTTAGGGAAGATACTTTGAGGAGAGATAACATATATTTTGCTGTACCTATATTTCTTCATTTTGTGTGATTTTACTCTCAGTTTTTATGGAACGGCCGTTGTAGATAACCTTTAGATTTTCAGGAAAATTGGCACATCTAAGAGCTCATAATTTGCAATTACATTTCAAGACAACATCAATTTCGTAAATCGTAAAGGAAATGAACTGGCTCTTGTTGATTATTTCAATGTGGGAATTAATCGAGTAAAATATACAGTGGACAATATATTCACGGTGTCAGGCGCGAGTTTATTGCTAATTAGAATCTAGCAAACAACTTCAACATTCGATTTCTGCGTCATTGTGGATGCGGCGCGTGCCTAAAAATATCTGCCGGAGAGGCATCCAAATTGTAGCAGAAAACGAGATTTGACGTTAATTGATAAATTAACTGATAACAGAAAGGCAGCCGCATAATTAAGCAAGAACGCAACTGGTTACAAAGTATGCATACCAGCAACACCGTTCCCTTTCTGTTTTCATTAAAGTCTTCTGTTGTAAGGAAACAAAATTTTACACCGCGTTTAAAATGGCAGTTTCAAATTTTAACAGTGCCTATACTGTGCACTTGGATACTATCGCATCTAAAATAATCAGTAATGACATTTATATTGTGAATTTCGTTTCATTCATATGAAACATACGGATTGAACTAAGCCTGAATTTGTAGGAATGCAAACGTTTCCATTTACCTGTCACATTTTTGAACATTTTGCAAAATGCTTAAATCGCTTTCTACTGAGCGACACGAAGGAGTTATCTGTCGCGCACCTTAGACGGAAAAGCATTTACATTCAATGATACACACTGGCGTCCAAAAATTAAGTATAATCAACCAACAGCGTTAATTTACATAACCGAGAAGGCACAATGAAATAGGCTGCTTATCATACACTTAAAAAAGCAAGTTAGTAAAATCATGAAATGCATTGATTATGATACGCTTTCCGACATACCGGAAATCATTACTCAAGTTATGAGGATAATGGCTGTAGAACAAATTTTGCTGCAGTATCTGACCTTTTACCCTATTTCGATGATATTCAACAGAACCGGTAAAGTATGTTTCCGGAACAACATGATAAAGTTTTGTCTCAATCGAAGCATTTTTACGTAAGTTATAACGCATAAGGGCGATTGAATGGATCCCGATCCTATGTTCTGACCTTTGACCCACTTAACCCATTTTCAATAGGGTTCGTCGTGGTCCCCTAAGACATACTAAAATTTCATTGAAATCAAACTATATTTATGCAAGTTATGACACATAAGGGCAATAGCATGGATCTCGCTCCTATGTCGTGACCTTTGACTCCATTTCGTCCATTTTCAATAGGATTCGTCTCCAGGTGGTCCCCTACCACATACTGAAATTTTATCGAAATCGAACCATTTTTACGCGAGTTATCGTGCGGACAGACGGACAGAGCTGGAGCATATACGCTTCTTCAACCTACGGATTGAAAGCGGAAACAAACTACGAAACGAGTCAAATCCATAGGTCTACTGAAAAAGAGTAGCCCTACGATTGTGACGTCACGGGCAAGTCATGTGACCTTGTTGCAGGCCTGGTGGGGTATTAAGATGGCTTTCGCACAACTCACTGTTTGTTCTAAAAGAAAATAGCAGTAAAGCGTAACACGCACACAACGCGTGACGTAATGAGGCAGATGGTCCCGAGAGTGTGACGTCATAAAAATTTAATAGGATCCCCACACAACGTGTGACGTAATAAGGCAGATGGCGTGACCGCGCGCTAACATCTGAATCGCGAGAGTGTGACGTCATAAGATTTCTAAGCATGGGAAACATTAACAGGACGACGCCATGACACTAAAAACGTGGTACCTCGGGGTGGTTATTTATCCCACTAAACGGATTTTCCCAAAGTCGAGATCAAGCTAAATCGATTTCTAGTACCAGAAAACGATAGGCTAACGACTTTAATCAAAATCCTTAGAGCCGTTTTCAAAATAAAATTTACATAGATACAAGAATTGCTCCTTTAAGGTGGACATCAAGTAATTTTGCTTCCTATACTTCCAATGGAAACACTTCTGCTTACATTTTCTTCACAATTAATGCGTTCCCAAGAATGAAAATTTGAACATCGATTAAAATAGCTTCATTTTATAACTTGGAATACTTAATATTTTCTAAACCATAACCGTAATTATGCAATCCAACATTTTTTTGTCCACTGACGTCATCAAAAAACAGGTCGCGCCATCTTTTCGCTGGTTTCAACACCACCAAAGGAAACGTTATTGTTTTTTAATATAATTATGGTTATGTTTTAGAAAACGTTAAGTATTCCAAGTTATAATATGAAGTTACTTTAATCGATGTTCAAATTTCCATCCTTGGGAACACACTAATTGTGAAGGAATGTGTAGAAAAGTTTTTCCACTGGAAGCATAGGAAGCAAAATTACTTGACGCCCACCTTAATAGTATGGGATAAGGGCGATGGAATGGATCCCGATCCTATGTCCTGACCTTTGGCTCCATTTGTCCCATTTTCAATAGTGTTCCTCCCCAGGTGGTGTACTACCACATACTAAAATTTGATCGAAATCGAACCATTTTTACGCACGTTATGACGCATAAGGGCAATGGAATGCATCCCGCTCCGATGTACTGACCTTTGACCCACGTCACCCATTTTCATTAGGGTTCGTTCCCAGGCGGTTCCCTACCACATTCTAAAATGTCATTGAAATCGAACCTTATTTACGCAAGTTATGAGGCATAAGGCAATGGAATGGATCCCGCTCCTATGTCGTGACCTTTGACCCCATTTGTCCCGTTTTCAACAGGGTTCGTCCCCAGGTAGTCCCCTACCCCATACTAATAGTTCATCGAAATCGAACCATTTTTACGTGAGGTATCGTGCCGACAGACGGACAGACGGACGGAAAAAGCTGGAGCATATACGCTTCTTCAACCTACGGTTGGCCGCCCCGGTGGCGCAGTGGTCTAAGCGATGGCCTCTGATCATTCGTCCGAACGGGGTCCGGGTTCGAATCCCGGTGAGGCATGGATGTTGTGTTTGTCTTACGGCACTGGTTCTCTCCCTTCCCTGCAACCAGTGACCCTTTTATTAGGGACGGGCGACTGCTTATAGCCCATTGAGTTGCTCACGGTGGTCGTTAAACCTCCAATCAAAAAAAAAAAAAAAAAAAAAAAAAAACCTACTGTTGGAAAGCGTAAAAAAGCAGCACACCGAGAAGAGTCGTTCGATTCTGACGAAACTTCGCATGGAACTACCTCAAAGCAGAATATACCAATGATTGAAAAATAACGACAAATTACTAAATAATTGCCCTCTACAGAGCATGGGAACTGCGCCCTGAGGTGGGTATGTCAAGAGCGAAGCTGACACAGAGGAATAATTGTGACAGCGGATTGCTGTTGCTTTAACCTCTGCGGACTGTGAGCGGGCCTCGACATCTGATCTGTGCAAAATCCGAGGAGTTGAGCGAGTTTTAGAGAGGTCATACATAGTCGTATAAGAATATGACCACCCACGGATTCACAGTGTACGTGACAAGGAGGTATAAGCAGCCTGTCAGGACATATGAGCCGTAGTGCTTAACTTGAGCACAATGGTCAAAAGTAGGGATTTGACGGACGTTCAAAAAGGAACGATCATCTGCTATTGCGCAAAGGATGGAAACGTCTCAGAAACAGAAAACCTCGTGGGCTCTTCGCGAGGTCCTGTAGTAAAGGTGTACCAAGAATGGACCGCTGACACACCGAGTACCTCCCGACGTCATAACTGAGAAGCCCCAAAGACCATCGACCCCGGATTAGAACGTCGCCTCCGTCGACAGGTAAAGGGCAATTGACCACACAAATGAGCGGTGGGGCACCCAGGCGCATGTCCCCGTTAACGGTACGCCGAACCCTGTTGTGCATGGGTCTCCGGAGTCGACGCCGCGTCAAGCCGCCCATGTTAACACAGGTCCATAAACAACGATGCCTGCAGTTGCCGCCCAGTGGCGCAGTGGTCTAAGAGATGGCATCTGATCATTCGTCCGAAAGGGGTCCGTGTTCGAATCCCGGTGAGGCATGGATGTTGTGTTTGTCTTACGGCACTGGCTCTCTCCCTTCCCTGGAATCATTGGCCCTAAATTAAGGACAGGCGATGCTTATGGCCCATTGAGTTGCTCACGGTGGTCGTTAAACCTCCAATCGAAAAAAAAAAATATGCCTGCGGTTCGTATGGGACTACGTCATTGGACAGTGGAAGATTAGAAAAAGGTTGTCTACTCTGACGAATCGAGGTTTCTACTCCACAGAAGTGACGGGCGGTGGTGGATAGGGAGTGAGACACACAAGAACAAACACTCGGACATGATTGTCGATCACGTACACGCCGGCGACGGCAGTGTGCTTTTGTGGGCGTTGTTTTTCTGGTATGAGCTGAGAACGCTTGTACCGCTGCATAGGTCCCTGAACTCTAATGGCTACCTGTCCGTCCTCGTTGGCCACATGCATTCCTTCATGTTGGACGTTTACCCTGGTGGTGATGTTGTCTATACCAACAGGACAATGCGTCCTGCCATGTCGCTAAAGTGGTGCGGACTGGTTCCAGGAACACGATAGCGATGTCTCTGTTCTCCCTTGACAGGCAAAATCGCTCGACCTAAATCCCATAGAGCACTTGTGGGATTATTTGGATCGACAGGTTCGACGTACTGACTCACAACCTCGCCATCTTCGGGACCTCCGTGCTCTTCTGCAGTCCGAATGGGCACGTGTGCCTCGGGCAACCTTCCACGGCTTCATTGCGTCCATGCCACGCCGTATCGCCGCTGTCATCCGGGCCAAGGGTGGTTATTCCTATTATTAGGTAGCTGTTTATGTTATTCTGATACGACTGTGTATAATTGGGCTGAGAGAGGCCGATTGGTCAACAATTATTTATTTAGTTGGCATGTTACACGCTTTATTTCCGCTTCTGATGTATTTGCAGCAAAATATGAGCTTCTAAATTCTCGATTGAAAATAACATCGTTTGTAGACCGATACTACTCATGTCGACAAACATTTTAGGAACATTTTCTTCTTAAAATAGGGCACGGTTTCTACGCCAGGGGCGTAGATGTATATCTTATTTTTGTCAATATCTCGACTTAAGAGTCCGATTTAAAAAATTCCTTCTTTGTTGTATAGTGTTTCTAGCGTGACATGTTTTACCTATAAATTCAAAATTTTCAAGTAATTCATAGACTTTCCGCTAGGGGGCGTAAAGGTAAATTGCTTTTTCCCCTATATCTCTGCTTCTAAATCTCCGATCTGAAAAATTCTTTCTGCACTGGATACAGCTCCTCATGGGAAATCGTTTGCACGTAATTTCAATTTTTTGTAAAAAATTGTTTGGCCACCTGGTGGCGTAAGTCTTAATTTCCGCTTCTGATGTATTTGCAGCAAAATATGAGCTTCTAAAATCTCGATTGAAAAAAAGTCTTTTGTGGACCGGTACTACTCATGTCGACTAACATTTTAGGAACATTTTCTTCTTGAAAGAATGCATGGTTTCTACGCCAGGGGCGTAGATGTATATCTTATTTTTGTCAATATCTCTACTTCTAAAAGTCCGAATTGAAAAATTCCTTCTTTGTTGGATAGTGTTTCCGATGAGAAATGTTTTTCCTATAAATTTTTTTTTTTTTTTTTGATTGGAGGTGTAACGACCACCGTGAGCAACTCAATGGGCTATAAGCAGTCGCCCGTCCCTAATTTAGGGTCACTGGTTCCAGGGAAGGGAGAGAGCCAGTGCCGTAAGACAAACACAACATCCATGCCTCACCGAGATTCGAACCCGGACCCCGTTCGGACGAATGATCAGAGGCCATCGCTTAGACCACTGCGCCACCGGGGCGGCTCCTATAAATTCAAAATTTTCAAGTAAATCACAGACTTTCCGCTAGGGCGCACAATGGTAAATTGCGTTTTCTGCTCCTAAAACTCCGATTTGAAAAATTCTTCCTGTATCGCATACAAGACCTGACGGAAAATATTTTTCAAGTAATTTCTAATGTTTGGTAAAGAATGGTTTGGCCACCAATGGTCATAAGTGTTAATTTTTACTTCTGACGTATTTGTAGAAAAATCTGGGCTCCTGAAAACTCGACTAAAATTTTTTTTTCTTGGACCGATACCGCTCATGTGGATGAAACTTTTGTGAATACTTTCTTCCTAAAATAATGCATGTTCTTCCCACCAAGGGACGTAAAGTCACATCTTATTTTTGTTGATAACTCTGTTTCTAAGAGTTCGTAAGCTCACGATTCCGTTTACAGCAATGTCTAAGGGATTAAAGACCCGATTGAAAAATTCTTTCTTCCGTCAGATACTATTGTTTTCCATACCGGTTCCATTAAATTTGAATAGCTTCTGACTTTGAATAGATTTGAGTCAGAACGGATTCAAAAGACGTGCTTATTACACCGGGAAATTCGGTGTCATCTTTCTTGCGGTCTTTGCCACTTGAACATATGAACGGGATGCCGAGTTGGGCTGCTTGCTCTTCCTTTCTTTCAGCCTGACACATGAAAATTACCTGTCGGCTACAGGCCTCTTTGCCATGTACCAGCAATAGCCCGCAGCCTCCCCTTAGCTGTGGCTGAGAGTTTTCCGCTTGAGGATCCCTCAAGTATCTCTTCAACTGCCTGGTAATAGGAAAGAAACCTGCTCAGATAGCTCCGAACGAGTCTCCATTCCCAGACCAGCTGGGTCTGTCGAGGCCCCTGCTTCTCCGCTCATGATTTTCCGAATCCCAGCAAATATGTTTCGCAAACCGAATAGTAACCGGCACACTGGGGCTTTCCGGTTAATTAAGACTGCGATGGTCGTGCACAGGCTTTGGTCTATTCCGTAGACTACGGGGACCGGAACGACGACGACGTACCCGATAACTATTGGGAGTGAGTATCAATCTGGATGAGTGGGTTTACCCTTAAAAGGGCAGTTAACTCCAGATAAGTTTTAGGTGCAATGCTACACCAAAACACTTCTCAAAGAAAGCAAAAAATAAAAACCGGAAAGCAGCGTCAGCGCGTTCTCGATGCGAATCATAGGCTAACCGCCTTCGAATCACTTTGGCTTGCTAGTCATAATCCAAGGCACTAATACTCGCACGACCGGTTCCAATAGCCAAACAGATTAGTAGCAAATCTCCACAAAACTGTACAGCCATCTCGTGGAGGCAATGCCACGCCTGGTGGAGACCTTTCTCCTATTGAAAGAACAGCCTACAAAATATTTGGTAAGTGGTAGTATGTATTTCGGCGAGCTCTCAGTGTACACAGCAGCAGAATACGCTTGTTAGATGTTCTGAGTTACAGGTCTTTCAGGGTCTGTGAAAAAATTGCCCTTTTCTGCTGGAGATGCGATTTGAACCCGAAGTTTTCTTCTCCGGAGTCGGACATTCTACCGATTAAACTACGCCGGCAAAGTCACATCGCTGCAACTTTCCCTCAACATTCGCACGTGCATCACAGGTCCTGATTATTTTGCGCCTGTTAATCGCGCCAATACTGCCCCACACCCTATGCATTATGACTACTCCTATAATTTGGGCAATACGAGGTACTTATTTGTGTGTGTGTGTGAGTGTGTGCTTGTGTGCAAGAAAGTATTATTTTAATTACAGTGGATCCCACTTAAGATGTTCCCGCTTAAGAAGTTTTCCCGTTTAAAAAGTTTCATTTTTAGAGTCCCGATTTTTTCACATAGTGCTAATGTTAATTTTTCCCACTTAAGAAGTAACGATGTTTCAAGTTTTCCAGCTTAAGAAGTTGTAAGTGTCACAAGTTTCTAAGTAAAAACATACGATTTTGGAACTCGTCCAGCAGATAAGTACATGTCAAAGAAGTTGGGAGGAAAGGTTTCTTTGTTCTCCCCGTACATGTAGCAAGCGAAGCCCCTGCCGGCTTCCCACGGTCAACGCAGGGGGTCATGTTTACTCCCCCACTTCTGCTGCGTTTGCCCTTTGCGTATCACAATCGCCTTATCTTTGGAGCTGGGGAAAGGCTGGGAAAGGAAACACCTGCTGAAAGTTCGTCCTTCTGTCAGAGTTAGGCTCAGATGTTGCACCTCGTATACGTAGAGTCCAACGTTTAGTTTTATTGTTAAAATGCGTAGCTAGAAACATGGCGTCTAAAGGCATCAAAAGGAAAACTTTATCTGTGGTTGAGAAACGAAACATTATTACGAAAGTTGATGAAAACTCGCATTTAACTAGGGTGCAGATAGCAAAACAACTAAATTTACCTGTAACAACCCTCAACTGTATAGGGGCAAAAAGGGAGACTGTGCTTGCAAATGCTTCCCATGCATTAAAAATCAAAAATATTAAGAAGGGTAAATACGAGGATGTCGAAGAAAAACATCTTGTGTGATTTAAACAAGCAAGGAACGCTAACATTCCGAGCAACGGGACAATTCTTCGTGAGAAAGCAGAAGAGATTTCCAAGAAATCAAATGTTGAATTTAATCCTTTCAATGGATGGATCGACCGTTTTAGGAAAAGAAGAGGACTTATAAAACTGTTTTTGGAGAAACAAAAGGTGTTAACGTCGAAGAAGTGGATGATTGGAAATCTAATGTTTTACCCGAACTGTTATCAGCATACGAAGCAAAAGATGTTTTCAACGCTGACGAGTGTGCTTTGTTTTACAACCTTATTCCTGACAAGACCTACTCTTTCACAGGAGATAGCAGCCATGGAGTCAAAGTAAATAAAGAAAGATTGACAGTTCTGGTAGGAGTTAATATGGATGGAACAGAAATATTGCCTTTATTGGTCATTGGAAAATCGAAGAATCCGAGGTGCTTCAAAAATGTGAAAACTTTTCCATGCAATTACAAAAGTAGCAAAAACGCATGCATGACAGTTCAGATTTTTGAAGAATTTTTAATGGAGTTTCAGAAGAAAATGACCAAAGAAAATAGAAAAGTTTTGTTATTTTTGGATAACTGCACAGCCTATCCAAAGAACATGGATCATCTGGAAAATGTAAAAGTAGTTTTTCTGCCACTTAACTCGACTTCAATGTTACAACCAATGGACCAAAAAATAATTAAAACCATGAAACAATTATACAGGAAATGTTTAGTTTATTGGCTACTGCAGAAGCTTGAGTCAGACTCAAGTTACACCAGATGTACACTGAAATTGAATTTATTAGATACTATGCATTTTATTGTTTCTTCGTGGGAAAAGGTATCATCTTCAACGATCACAAATTGCTTCAGGAAAGCTGTTTTCAACGCTGATGAGCTTAGTTTTTCTGATAAAGAAAACAGTCATGACAACAACGAAGCTTGGGAAAGTTTGGAAAAAAAAACAACTAAACTTAAAATCTTCTTTTGAAGAGTTTGTAAATGTTGACAAAGGTGTTCCCCCTTTTGAAATGCAAAATATCGGCGATATTTGCGACATCGAAACGCAAGAGGACGATGAACCAGAAATGCAAGAAGATGAGTGCAGGCCAATTCCAACTTCAGTTGAAGCTGGTAAAGCATTAAAAACTTTTCGCCGCTCGAACGTGTTGCAGCGGACATAATGAGAAATTTGAGGGAAATGGACACGTACTTTGTGAATCTAACGGAAAAAAGGAAGAAACAAACGCTTTTAGATCAGTATTTTTGTAATCCTGTAGCATAATAAATGTAGCTTTCAATCCTCATATTCAAGTTTAAATGGGTAAGTTGTAAAATTTTTTATGTTACTTTAAAATTAACCAAAATGTGTGGATTTAATCTATGAACATTTTTAATCACTGAAGTCTTATAAAACCCAATCAGACACTTCCCGTTTAAGAAGTTTTCCCGCTTAAGAAGTTTTCATCGCTTCGTCCCAACAAAAACTTCTTAAGCGGGATCCACTGTATTTAGATTTTAGTGTTGGCAATTCATTGCGAAATACCTTTCACTTTCCGCTAATTGTGGAACGATTAGCATGTGAAAATTTCGCCTCCTGAATTACAATTACAATTATTTTATTGCACACATTTAAAACTTACAGTTATATGAAAATGCAATACACCAGGATGAATCTGAACACATTGGTTGTAAGGCGATTCCCCATATCAGATGTAAAAAAAGAAATAAAACATATGGCATATATGAAAGCAAGTAAATTGGTTATAACAGAAGCACCACGGTTAGCAGCATGCTTGGAACTACAATTTAATGATAGGATTGAGATTCGTTATGAAGATCAGGGTGATTTACAATGTAATTTCGCAGAGACAAGGAAAACGTTTTGATATTTTTCAGAGACCTGATGCTCTCTGGGAGATTATTCCATAGGATAAGGTCTTTATACAGTATGCTATTTAAACCATAATTAAGTCTAACACACGGCTGACATAATTTGTTGTTAGCAACAGATCTGGTGAAGATAGAATAATCCGGATATTTGATGTCAGATTGAAAAATAGGTAGTTTAAGATGCATTATTTTAAAAAACATGATACCTAGTTTCAAGGTAAAAAATTCATGAATTTTTAGCAAATTCAGTTTTAGAAATAATGGTTTTGAATGAGACATGTAATCTGTGTTCAGCATATAGCGAACAGATTGCTTCTGTAATTTGAGCAAGCATAAATATTTGAATACCAGGATTCCAGACAATAGGAGAGATGGGTATAAATAAAAGCATAGTAAAATGTTTTTAGGACATTGATAGGGAAGAGATGCTTAATTTTACCAAGGAAGGAAGCCTGCCAGGAAAATTCTTTTTGTTTGCTGACAGTCCTTTTTTTTTTGCCTGTTCCCCTTCCTTGCGTTGGCGTATAAACTCTCCGAGCTGCATAATCCTAATTATCATAATCTCTTAATCCTTGAAGTGTCAGTTGCTGAATTAGATTCATGTTGGCATTTGCAAACTCTTCCACAAGCATAAAAAAACAACAACCAAAAAGATAATTTCACCTTGGAGACCTATGACACGGGAGTAGATATTTCTAAACTCATAGGATATAGCTTTAAATTTGAAACTTCAAAAAAGGTTATGACTGATACAGCTGTATGTAATGGTTTATGAGTTTCAAAAATTTATGATGCATTCCCTATTCTTCTGTAAAATATTGGTGAATGGTTAGTATTCTTTGTATATCATCTAAGTCACCGTAAGGCAATAGATAACAGTTCCTTTCGAACGTATTTGATGCATTAAACATTTCGTATTCCCATAAATTGTTTTCCGATCAAACAAGCTATTTCTGGTTGCACATGTCGTACAAAACGACACAGTACTCAAGCGCATTGATCTCAAATTCACCATTTTATTCTACTTTCCAAAAACGTAGAATAAAAAAAAAAAGCAGCGAAGAAAAGAGAGAGAGAGATAGGTAGATAAATAGAGAGAGAGAGAGAGAGAGAGAGAGAGAGAGAGAGAGAGGGAGGAAGAAGAAAAAGTGAAAAAGGCAAATGACGACAGACTTGTTCAGACAAATCGGTCTTTGTTAAAAAAAAAATTCTTCGCATGGGATATTTCCCCTTCGAAATGCACGAATAAAATCTTGTTTTGATGATCTCGTTGAAAGTTACCTGCAAAGTGAATGTCAAACTTCAGATCAATTCCCTGGAGTCCCATAATCTCCGTTCAGAAAGTTGGACCGGAACTTCTTTTCTTTCCTATTTTCAAAGATTATTCCTGAAACAGAAAAGTCGTACATCACTCTTGTATTCACTGAGAGCATTTTTTAAAAGAAATAATACAGATGCATTTTCATATGAAAGTTCGTGGTTCAAAATAAACTTCTCAGTTTGACATTTCGACTGATTTTTCATAAATTCTGTTTACCTTTGAAGCAGAGACCAGTTGTGGTACATCCGTAACATTTCTTCTGAAGTATTCTTTTGCATGAAAAGAAGAAGAAAAAAAGAAAAAGAAAAGAAAGCTCTATCCGAAATCGGATTCCAATAAAGCACTCCCAAATATTTCTTATGATTATATAGTAAGGTTAAACTCAAGTTATGTGATCGAATATTTCTGATAATCAAGCGTAAGACAGACGCTTATGAAATAAAACATAGTTTGCAACTAGGTATCTGTAAGAGTAGAGTAAATGAATGAATTAATCGCTTCATGGATAGTCAAATAGCCGGGCGCAGTGGTTTAGCAGCTGGCTTTTGTCTATTCGTCCGAGATGGGTCCTGGTTCAAATCCCGGTGAAGTATGGATGCTTCCGGTACTGGCTCACTCCCTTCCCTAGAGACAGTGGCCCCAAATTAGGAGCTGGTAACTGTTTATAGCCAATCGAGTTACTCGCGGTGGTCGTTAAACCCCCAGACAAACAAACTAAAAACAGATGAACGAACATTTTGATGCATTAAAGAGTAAAAGTAGGGCCGAATGAGATAATCAATGACTGAACCGATGACTGCTGATCGAATGAAGCGATTCATCAGTCGATGAATGAATAAATGAATTGATTGGATTACATGTGTACGAATCAATAAAGGAGTGAACGAAAGATTGAACTAATTTATATGTGTCAGAATGTGAAAATAAATGAATGTTTGGATGATATACTTAGTAAATGTATCAATGAATGTTTTTATATAAATAGTTTTGAACATCTTATGTATTGATGTATGAATGAGAAACTGAATTAGAGAACAAATTAATTAATTTTTGAATGATCGGTAAAATAAATGGATGAGTATGTAAATTATTGGAGTTCATAACAAATAAACAAATGAATCGAAGTATGGACAGAGTAGGCATTAGTGAATGAATGAGTGTATATTTGATGCATTTTTATGAAAGAATGAAGATTCGTATGAGTTAATAAATCAATATATGTAAGTCTTCATGGGTGAATATTTTGGTAGATTAGAACGGGAAGTTATGAACGAATAAGGGGTGGTGGAATGAATGAACAAGTTAATTTATGTATGTTTGTATGAACAAATGAATTAACGAATGTTTCGAAGTTATGCTGAATTAAGGTATGAATGAATGCTTTTTACATTTTAGTCAGTTAATATATACAACTCGATAGATAAATGAAAGAGGCAGTGAATAAATGAACGAATATCGTAGATTTGTGTAAACACAAATTTGCCGGAGGTGGAATGTGAATCCTTCTGCTCTGGAGTCAAATGCTTAACCAATTAATCTACTACGACGGAATTCATCGCTGCAACTTTGCCGTCTTGACACGTGCTTTGCTTCTGCAGTAATTCATATATTAATAAAATAAATGAATTAAAGCGTTATCGAATTTTGCCAGTTGTCCTGGGAGTTAGGAATGGTCCCTTGTGTAACGTACCAGGAGATGTGACGTACCTGCCAGAAGGACGCACACGACATAAAGGCAGATAGGAATCAGAATAAAACGTCCGCGTAACTCAATTGGTAGAGTGACTCATTCCGGAATGAGGGGATCCGGGTTCGAATCCTGGCGTGGACAGAAATGACGGAGAAATTTACTTCGTTATACTTGGGATTGGAAGGATGCTATCATTGTTTCCTTGTATAAGGGAAAAGGTGATCAGACTAACTGCAAGAACTATCGTGGTATCAGCCTACTAAGTGTGCCAGGGGAAGTGTTTGGTAAGGTCTTTATTGAAAAAGTACGGGATCTTACGTCAGAGAAAGTGTGGGATGTTCAAAGTGGTGTTATGCCTGGTGAAAGCTGCGCTAACCAAATGTTTGCATTACGCATGATGATTGAAAATTATCTGGCTGCTGATAAGAAAGTCTTGCTGCCTTCATAGATTTAGAGAAAGCTTACGGCAGAGTAAATAGGACAATTTTGTGGAAGGTATTGAATGAATATGGTGTTACTGGGAATCTACTTAATGGTGTAAAAGCCGTGTATGCTGGCAGTAGAGCTTGTGTACGAGTTAATGGTGTTTTATCAAAATGGTTTTCTATTGGTGCAGGAGTCAGACAGGGTTGTGTAATGTCAACATGGCTGTTTAATATATTTATGGATGCGTGCATGCGCATCCATAAATATATTAAAATAGATAATACTGGTTTATGTCTTGGTGATATCCGTGTGTGCAGATTACTGTATGATGATGACAGTGTCCTGTTGGCAGAGAGCAAAAGTGAGTTGCACAGTATATTGTCCCGGATGTACGAAGTTTGCATGAAATTCAAACTTAGTATAAATAAGGGAAAACCCCAAAGTTATGGTTTTTGAGGGAGAAACTGGTAACACTGAATGTAATGAAAGTCTAAATGGCACAGTGATTGACCAGGTGTGTGAGTTTGTGTATTTAGGAAGCATGTTTGACAGAGAGAATAAATTGGATGGGAAAATTAGTAGGCAAGTTAATTCTTCATTGAAAGTCATGGCTGCTCTGGGAGGTTTTCACAGGAATGATGGGTTCTCAAGAGTGTCCCGCATGGCTGTGTATGAGACTGTAATTCTTCCTACTCTGATGTACGGTAGTGAAACCTGGGTACTGCAGAAGAAACATAGGAATCGTTTGTGGGCTGGAAAATGTGTTACTCATGGGAGGTTTGTGGCAAGACACGTTCTGATTGTGTGAGGAATGAAGATGTGTTGCAGTTGTGTGATGTGAAGCAAAATGTTATGAGCAAGGTGGAGACTAATGCAGTATGCTTCGTTGGTTTGGCCATGTAGAAAGGATGAGTGATGAGATGCTTACTAAGAAAATGTTTTTAGCCCAAGTGGCAGGAAGGAAAGTCAGAGGAAGGCCAAGGAAGTCATGGGAGGATCAGATTCAGGAGTGTCTACATGAGAAAAAGATTATGAGTATGAAGTATAGAAGATCTTGTGTACGGCGTGTAATGGATGTCAGTGAAACCCGAGTTTTATGTCAAGATCGCTGTAAATGGAGAAGTGTGATACGGCAACAGTAAAAAAAAAAATATCTGGTTACTTGTATTTCTTTTTGGAGCTAACCTCTGAATCTCAGAAAACAGCTTAGTGATATGTGTGTATGTATATATGTATGTATGTACGAAAACCGGAATGGATGAGTCAGCGAACACTTGAATGTATGAAAGAGTAACAGTGTGAATGCAAGAATGAATCGAAGGAATTAATTAAAGTACACAAAGATGGCTCGATGAAGTAATGACCAATAATAGATGGATAATTGAATACATACAGTTGATGTATGAATGAGTAGATGGTTGGATGAATGTGTGCTTTTTTGAATCAAAGAAAGAAAAACAGAATAAGTGTACACATGCATACATGAGATGATCATTGGCTGTTGGGAGCAAACCGGTAGAAATCTGTTTGGAGAGAAGTTTAAATGAACTCAAGTGTGAATGAGTAAACATGGGATATTGCCTGTTTTTCCAGCTGTCTTAAATCCTCAATGATTTTTCAGACGAGACTGAAGCAGCTCCTGCATACCATCCAATGATTGACAAGCTGAACAATGCCATCAACAGTTGCTGATTCGTTCTCTTCAGATACTTCAAAGTCCTAGCATGCATCTGATCACAGTTTCTTCTAGTAACTTTTCGCATAAGTGGTAGCCACTTCCTTATACAGTATCTACAGTGGTATACACTGGTGTGCAAAATAAGAGGATAATCTACAAAATCCTATATTACTCTCGCGATGGACGAAAAGAACTGCAAATAAATTTGACAGTAACTTTTATTGAAACATACAGTATTACAAGACTTACATATTGCAGAACTTTGCAATTAAGTCATAAAGAGGAAATATGCATAAGGGAATACGAAGAGCAAAATAGTTCTCCACTGTCCTGAACAGTCAGTCAGGCTTATGATGTCTCTAACATACACACAACTCTCGCAAGTACTCTCCGTACTGTTAATGAGACTGTAAATTAAGGTTTGTGGAATTAATTGCCACCCTAAGAAAAAGAGCTATTCGGAGTTCTTAGAGAGTCCTAGGTGGGGACTCAACTTGCCTTCCCAATGCATTTTAGACATGCTCAATATGATTTATGCCCTACAATCCATTCGAGATGATCAATCCATTCGAGCGATATCTTCTGCTTGCAAATCCCCCACCAGTTGAACTCGATGCGGTTTGGCATTATCGTCCATAAAGAGGAAATTCCGGTTGACGGTATCCAAGAACAGCCTAATATAAGGGCCCAGAATCTAATCTCATTATCTCTGGCTTGTCACCGAACCACTCTGAAAGATATGCAAGTCGGCGCAACCTTTTGAATGATGCCTTCTCAGACAAGAAAAGCACCGCCATGAAAACTGTACTCTTCACGAATATTTGAGGGGATTTCGCGAGTGAGTCTCTGGTTCTCGCATGATGAGGGTACGTTGAGGATCAGTATGTAAACTGTATCGTTACCAATCCGTGAAAATCACATGTGCCCAGTTGTCTATGTTTCAGAGGCAATGGTGGTGACTCAAACTTAAACGCGCACTTCTAGAGAAGGGAGTTAGGGGGACACAAATCACAGAGGGCTACTCGCATGATATCTCTTTCATACAACCTACGATAAACTGTAAATCGAGTTATTCTCGTGTCATTGGCTGCTGGGAGCTCCAGATTCGTCAGTAGCCTTCTTACTCTCTGCCGATGCCTTCCTGCTCTTAAAGCCATATAGCAGTCTACGGAAGCAGTAGTGGGTAGCCCTGGGCAACTTTGTCCTTGCCGACGACGAACTTCTCCTGTACTTAGAAACCACCTCCATAGTCTTGCGACGATATTTAGTGGTATATTTAACGCTTTGGACGCTTCCGACTGCGACTGACCTGTATTCATCCTACCAATCACCGTCCACAGCTGTGAACTGTTCAAATGCTGTCTTGGAGACATTTTAAACTTAATTCAACATAGCAATGCTGTCCAGCCTACTTCGAGAAGGAGTAAGATGTGCGTTAAAAGCGAGTCTATCTACCACCTTTTTAATGTGACCCTGATTTGCATATTCTGCGCTACAAGAGACGAATGGCCACATGTTTGTTTCTTCGGTACTACTATGTTCGCATATTCGTAGAGCATCAGGTGGATGAAACTCACCGGCTTTCAGACGCACTAGAACTTTTATTTTAACATCAAGAATTTACTTTTGCACTTTAGTGGAACTTCCAAAACTAAAACATGCGCGCCATTTGTCACTCGTAGTGCATCAAAAGTTTTCTACGGTACGCTAATGACCGAGGGAGAGACCAAGTGGAGTAAAAACAGCACCACTGAAATTTATAAAAGCTCTAGTACTAATTGACTGAGATTATACGGTACCTTACTCTAATATAACAGGAAAAAACAGGCTACTTAAAAGTACTTGGCAATACAAATTTGGAAGATGTGAATATATTTATTGGTGTAAATATGACATGGATGTTGAGTGAGATAATATCCGAAATCTGGAAAATTTCGTCGTCCTGGAGCGGAAATCGAATCCGCGTCTCCCGGATAGCGCCAGAGTATGCTAACCCCTACACCACCCAGAACGACCAAGTTTTAAATTCCCGATATATTTGAATATAATTTAATATAAATTTGATATAACGCAAAGCTTGATATAACTCCACAATGTAACGTAACAAATAACAAACGGTGGTGGTACATCAAAGGTTCACTACTGTATTTTTCCATGTTCTTTTTTGAAAATAAATAATAATAAAATATATTAAAATATATTTTAATAAATAAATATTTGTTATTATTATATATAACAATAAAAATATTTATTTATTAATTCCTTAAAGACAACGATAATAAACTTATTACACGTTGACATAAATGTAGGAGTCAAAAATTATTTTTGCTCATTTAGTTCCGGACTAACTGTAATGAGAATTTACTAGTCCCAAATTATTTCGATCTACTCCCAAGCAAAACATTAGACGAAAGTAAAGCACTGATTTGGAATAAAAAAGACAGATAAGAGTGTTCCATGCCGACAGAACATTCTTTATCTGCCCTTCGGATAAAGTCCACCCACATCTAATCTCAGGGCCTTTTGTTTCCATTCCCTAAATTCACCAACAGTGAACATCCTCTAAATGCGTGGCATCAGTGAATAAACAAAGACATCGCTCTTTCCACGTTTATCAACACATTACTGTTGGCCACCTTAGCGTAAGGCGAACGCACTCGGCTAGGAGTTCTGGGATACTATCCCAGCAGTGGCCGGATGACAAGTTTTCGGTTGCTATGTGTTAATAAACGTAGAAAGAGTTGTTTAAATTCACCAACACCTCTTTGTTTAAATTCACCAACACCAGAAAGCAAAGAACCATGATCAATATTTCTTTTTCTCCTGTCTTCTTCTCCCAGTCATACTCAACACCACAGTACATGCGATTCCAGAAACAGAAAAATTAGACATCAGAACGTGTAAAGCTCAGCATCTTTATGTACACTCTGTAAAACAAGCATATAAAATATCTGAGAAAATACACCGGCTTAAGAATCGCAGCTTTGGATAAATAAAGTTTTAAACGATAGTCCCGGATTAAGGAAAATTTTTTTTGCTCTAGTTCCAATATAAAAACCGATAGTCCCGGGCGTCGGACTGCCGAATTTTCGACTCCTAAAATGACAGATTTTTATGAAAAATGACTATATTTTCCAAAACAAAGAAACAAACTAACAAAAGAGCAAGAAGAGTGATATTGTTTTACATTTTTGCAAATCTCTGGCTTTATAGAAGACAGCGGGATTTTCCTATCTTCTTTTGCATTTAATTTATTGTGATACGTTATTTGGGTTGAATTACATGAAGAAAATCTAGCCTCAGATATACACGTAGTTTCAAAACAGAGGAGTATTTTAATATCCTTTTCATGTAATTGCAGATATTATTCTTTGGTATTACACTGAAACTAGACAAGTGGTGATTTCTTAAAGGTTAGTAGGTAGTTTCTCCAAAACTGTCCGACAGTGTTTCGCGCCTTCTCTTTAGATCAAAGCGCGCCTGGAATCACTCTGGAAAGTATATCTGGACTTATCTATGAAGAGTATTGACCTCCATTGGTTTACAGTCGAACCGAGGTGAAGCCTTGCACACGTTCTCCTCTGTTACGCGGGAAGGGGGTTGGGAGGTAAGGACACGCAAAGTGCTGGTCTCCTAGACAAAGATCTCCTTTGCGAAGCTTTCTGCGCACAGTGGAAGCAGATACTACCGTTCCTGTAGCCGCAGAAAAGACAAATCGCAGCTGTGTGAGGTTAGCCCTTCTGTTCCTTCGTGCAGTTAATTGGAGATATCCGTCCTCTACTGGGGTTTTAGCCGTAAGCCTTCCTGCCTGAATCTTCCGGAAGCTGACTGCATATTTTGAAATTGGTTCCATAGTCCATCGAACACAGAAGGACTCACATGCAACCATTTTGCTACTTCCACTTGACTTTGGCCTGCCTCTAGTCTTCCGATCGCTCTGCACCTCAGTTCATCTGTTAAATGATGTGTCGCATCCATTAAAACAAATCTTCTTTTTCAAAATCCTTCTTTTACAGTGTGCAAAGGATGCGAAACACAGCTCCACAACGACCAGTTTTATGGTGCGGCTCATTTGCATACACTGAGGCCATCGTCACTCATTTGCATACGATATCCTGACTCAGCATTACATTCACGTCATATACCCAAGAGTTTTCTGTTTCTACCTTAATTTATGGAAATCAGTGCACTTCATTTGGGCATGTTCGTTTGAGATGCTGTGCTTTAGTAAGATTTCAAATGTAATTCTGGGAGTCGTCAATCCCAATTCAGAGGATATATCACCCGCTTTCTATTCCCCTGCTATGCTGTTCTAAGAGGATTTCATTGTATATAAAATAAATATTTCAATCTTTAGTGTTTTCTCATAAACTAATTTCGGTAAATTTTATTTATGACATTTTACAATTCTTTTAACAGTACTATCACACGCTTTTGTTTAAAGTATACGTAGCATGTGATAGATGTAAATCACACTTCAGGAGCACTATGAACCTACTGATAATACACTCTACGTCTATATCTACTTGGAAGTTTTGTAGTTAAAAAATAGAAGTCCAGCTTCAGTATATTTCAATTTTAGTGCTCGTCTTCATGTCTGCATACCAGTATTTCACTGTCTGAGCTAGATTATTACAAGTGTTCATTCTAATTTTTGTTTTTGGTAAGTTGTTTGTGAGCTGTCATTTTTTGTAGTGGAATCTGAATTAGTCGGCTAAATGAGTGGACCTGAAGCGGGTGAAAAATAACACGTTGGTATTCTCGTAATGAGTACAAAAAAAGTGCCGTCTCGCTGGTTTAGGAAAATACCGCATTTTGAGCAGATTTTATCCTGAAACGTTTGTGCTGTCCACATCCAGCAAATTCACGCATATTTCTGTTCTTTACCTGTGTCTGCAGCGCCAGTGTTCTCCTATCAGCGCAATTTTGAATTATTATTTCCTTTAAGTGTTTTGTTCATGTCCTCAGTAAGCTAAATACCAAATTTCGTCACAATATCTCCATTTATCGTTTTTCTAGACACCCTAGAATAGGGATACTTATTTTATAACCAAAATGTCAGAAATCAAGATTTATATTTTGAATTTGTTGGCATTTATGCAACTGAATTGCAGGTATTACAAGCTCCAGACCATATTCCCGTGTTAAGCCACAAGTGGATGAATTTATGGTCATAAATAAAAGTTACCATTACTTTTTCGGAAGCTGGAACAGAGCTGTTGTTCTCGAATATTTTGGTTTGAAAAACTGAATAAAGACTCAATAAAAAGTGTTGATATCTAACCTTTAGAAATTAGTACGGCAAACTGAGACGCTATGTTGTTACTACGTTACTCTGATTCCCTGTAAGTATGTTTTTATGCTTTTAGTTCCCCAGGTTCTGGCAAGGCATGCTTCGATTTCAAAATCAATAACATCACGTGGTCTGTAAGATTATAATTAATTTGAAACTACACCATTTTTTTAAAATTCACTGTTACCCATTCAAAAACTGTCTGAATTTTTATCAAGAAACCTTTGTGTATGATTTCCTCAGGCCGTTTGGGAGTAGGTGGTTTGCTTCAATTTGCTAAGATAAGAATTCAATGTTGGTCCCAGGGATAATACAATATTTTCATTACAGATAATGCGTCTGGCCCAGAATGTTTGGCGTTTGACCTCATCAAAATTTTCAAACAAATTCATCATGAATCTTCTTTGTAAAGCAAATAATGCCAATAGTCACGATGCGGGGTGACACGTACCTCTGAAAAGATTATTATTCGTCGAGTGAAGTAATGGGGAATATATTGCAAAATTTCATTGCATTTCAAGAGAAAGAGAGAGAGTAATAGAGCGAGAGAAGCTTTTGCAACGCAGTATGAATAAAACTAGACTACACGAAAAGTGTTGCGCTACTCTATCGATGGTGCTGGCAGTGCATTACTTTCCAACCAGCTACTAGTTCTTCTCAGCTCAACTCCTCAAGTCATCGTTCTAGCTTTGTCATGCTAAAATGATTATTAACTTTTTCTTATTTCTGTAATAATGAGAATAAAAAGTAAAACAGAATAAAGAAATAATACCGGTGTGCATTTCAAATGGCAAGAGTGAATAATAACAGTTAGTAATAAAAAATATCGTATCTACTGTATTTGAACTAGAAAGATGACACTGAATTTTCGGGAGTAATAAGCACGTCTTTTGAATTCGTTCTGACGCAAATTAAATTTATCAAAGCTATTTAAAGTCAATGGAACCAGTATGGAAAACAATAGTATCTGACGGAAGAAAGAAGTTTTTCAATCAAGTTTTTAATCCCTCAGATATTGCTGTAAACGGAATCGTGAGCTTACGCCCTCTGGTTGCAGTCTTGTGCGTTAAGAAAAATATGAGTTTATATGAGAAACATTTCGCACCGGAAACGCTCTCCAACAAAAAAATAATTTTTCAAATTGGACTCGAAACAGAGATATCGACAAAAATAAGATGTGAATTTACGTGCCCCGGTGGGAAAGCCATGCATTATTTTACGAAAAAATATCCTCAAGGGGTTTTTCGATATGAGCGGTATCGGTCCAAGAGAAAAACATTTTCAGTCGAGTTTTCAGGAGCCCAGATTTTGCTACAAATATATATCAGAGTGGAATATATAGAGCTATGCAAGACAGTAAGAAAAAGTATCACTGAAGACGTAAGGAAATTCAACTGTGAACTAGTGAGGAAAGCAATTGAAAACAACCAAAGCCTAAAGATAGCAAAGGGACATCTCAGTAAGGGAAGAAAACAGATTATGGCACTGAGAAAAGAAGATGGTTCTGTAACAAGAAATAGAGGCGAAATTTTGACAAGAGTGAAAGATTTCTACTCCAAATTATATGAAAGGGATGATATATGCACTCCAGACATCATGAAAGATACCAGTACCAGAGTTCCTCCAGTCCTTCCAGCAGAAGTTGCACATGCAATCAAGAACATGAAGCGGGGAAAAGCTCCAGGAGAAGATGGAATTACTGTAGACATCATACAAGAAGCAAGTGGAGAAATCGAAACAGTACTCGCCCAAATTTTCACTCGATGCCTTAATGAAGGAAAGATTCCTGAGGATTGGAACACCGCTACAATGATCCTGCTACATAAGAAAGGTGACATTGAGGATCTCGGAAACTACAGACCTATCAGCCTCCTATCAGTAGTTTATAAAATCTTCACTAAAGTTCTTTCACACCGCTTGAAGGTAACACTGGACATGGCTCAACCGAGAGAACAAGCTGGATTCAGGAGTGGCTACAGCACAATAGATCATATCCACGTGTTGAGAGAACTAATTGAAAGAGCGAGGGAATATGAACTTCCATTGTGCATGGCTTTTATCGATTATGAAAAAGCCTTTGATTCGGTGAAACCATCAGCAGTTACAATGGCTCTGAAAACCTGCGGTATTGAAGATGCATACATTAATATTATTAATAACATCTATGAAAATGCAAGTGCAAAGATTAGGCTGTTTGAAAATACAACACACGTAAAAATTGGGAAGGGAGTGAGACAAGGTGACACCATATCTCCGAAGCTCTTTAATGCCACATTGGAGGGTGTTTTTCAGTCACTGAGCTGGGAAAACAAGGGGATAAAGATTAATGGAGATTATCTAACCCACCTTCGTTTTGCTGATGACGTAGTCATTTTTGCAACTACCCCATCAGAGCTGCAGAGTATGATCCAGGAACTTGCTGACAAGAGTAAAGAAGTGGGATTAAAAATGAACTTTCAGAAGACAAAAGTGATGTTCAATGCTTTTACAAGAAATGAAGATTTATCGATTGATGGAGAAAAGCTGGAGATAACAGACACATACGTTTATCTTGGACAGCAGATATCAAGTGAGGGTCACATTGATGAAGAAATTAATCGGCGTACAAAACTTGCCTGGAGAGCTTTTGGAAGAAACAGCATAATTTTCAAGAGCAATATGCCATTATGTCTTAAAAGAAAAGTGTTTGATCAATGCATCCTTCCAGTGCTTACGTATGGTGCGGAGACGTGGACCTTAACTAAAAGAGACATACAAAGGCTGCAGACAACTCAAAGCAGCATGGAGAGGTGCATGCTTGGTGTAACCAGGAGAGATAAGAAGAGGAACTCGTGGATCCGAAAAATGACAAGAGTGGAAGACATCATGATCAGAGTTAAATCCCTGAAATGGCAATGGGCTGGACATACTGCCAGAAGGACAGATCATCGATGGACAGCCGAAATTTTAGATTGGATTCCAAGGGACAGGAAAAGACCCAGAAGAAGACCACATGGGAGATGGGTGGATGAAATTCGAAAGTATGCAGGGGTGACATGGAGGAGACTGGCACAAGACAGACCGTTGTGGAGGAAACTTGGGGAGACCTTCGTCCAGCAGTGGATTGATAATGGTTGACAATGATGATGATGATGATGATATATCAGAAGTAGAAATTAACACTTATGCCCCCTGGTGGTTAAACCATTCTTTACCAAACATTAGAAATTATATGAAACATATTTTCCATCAGATGTTGTATGCAATACAGGAAGAATTTTTCAAGTCAGAATTTTAGAAGCAGAAATAACGCAAAAAACGCAATTTACCTTCGCGCCCCCTAGCGGAAAGTCTGTGATTTATTTGAAAATTTCGAATTCATATGAAAAACATTTCGCATTGGAAACACTATCCAACAAAGAAAAATTTTTCAAATCGGACTCCTAGAAGTAGAGATATGGACAAAAATATGATATACATATACGCCCCCTGGCGTAGAAACCATGCATTATTTCAAGAAGAAAATGTTCCTAAAAGGTTTGTCGACATGAGTAGTATTGGTCAACAAACGACTTTTTTGCAATCGAGATTTTAGAAGCTCATATTTTGCTACAAATACAACAGAAGCGAAAATGAAAACTTACGCAACCTGGTGGCCAAACCATTTTTTTCAAAAATTAGAAATTATGTGCAAAGTATTTCCCATCAGGAGCTGTATCCGGTGCAGAAAGTATTTTTCAAATCGGAGATTTAGAAGCAGAGATGAGGGGGGGGGGCAGGAATTTATCTTTATGGCCCCTAGCGAAAAGTCTATGAATTACTTGAAAATTTTGAAATTATATGAAAAACATGTCACACTGGAAACACTATCCAGCAAAGAAGGAATTTTTCAAATCGGACTTCTAGAAGTAGAGATATTGACAAAAATAAGATACACATCTACCCCCCTGTACCGGGCGTAGAAACCATGCATTATTTTAAGAAGAAAATGATCTTAAAAGGTTTGTCGACATGAGTAGAATCGGTCTACAAACGACTTTTTTTGCAATCGAGAATTTAGAAGCTCATATTTTGCTGCAAACACATCAGAAGCAGAAATTAAGATTTACGCCCCCTGGCGGCCAAACTATTTTCTTAAAAAAATTGAAATTATTTTCTCGATAACTCTGCCTCTGAAACTCCGATTTGAAAAATTTAAATTTTTTAACTCGGAGTTTTAAAAGCAGAGTTATCTGAAAAAATGTTTTTTTTTCGATGTACAATTTCGGCACTACAGAGCGTAATTGCATATGATGTCAAATTCCAAAATACGTTTTATTTCACATATTTACTTCTAAACATCCGATTGAAAAAATTATTTTTTGTCTTTCGATTCCATCTATGTCGAAGAGTATTTTAGGTATTTTGGACCGCTTTTTCTATCACGGAAGGGCTATATCCTCTGTGTACTGCAGTTCGTTTAAGAAAATCAAGCTCTTTCTGTAAGGAATCCGCGATAGAAAAAACGGTCCAAAAATGTAGGAAACCGAAGCTTGTCTGCTCGCTCACCCAGTAGTCCTCCCAGTACGAACGAATTGGGCGGTTATCCCATCATTTGCTCCTCAGATTTGCTTCAGAATTTCAAAAATTCTCAAAAGTTTTAATTTCAAAGTTATTTTCAAACCCATAAACAAGATGAATTTTTACGGATCAAAAGTCTACGTCCAAGACATGAATTCCTGGGAAATTTATCAGATACCTTGTGAATGTGGACTTTCATATGTTGGACAGACCCGCAGGGCTTTAAGTTTCCGTGTGAAGGAACACAAGACTTACGTACGGAACTATGAACTGAAGAAGTAATCAATAGCCCAACATTGTCACGTAAATAACTATAAATTTTTGTTTGGAAACGCTATTCTTATTGATAAACCTGATTCGCCTAACAAGCTTAATGTATTAGAAGCTTTCCACATATACCGGAATTCTTCACGGCATGTCAACGACAGGACGTCTACGCCATTTCTTTCAAGCGCGTGGATACAACTCACCAAAAACCGTGACCGTCAGAACTCTGACAAAAACAATGATTTGAATGTTTACGCTTCATTTGTCCTGATGATGCCGAGCCAAACGCTCTGCGAAACTATAGTCGATGTTAATAAAACATTTAATTGTGAATAAACGTTGATAATTTATTCTAAATCAACATCACAAGTGTGTAGTCTTGAATTATACATGTTTAAGTATTCTAGAATACAGGGTACTGTGTATTCTGGAAGAGATATTGAGTTAAATCGCTTTTCATTTAATAAAAGCTTGGCCATTTTCTGTTACACTGTTTGATAACCCAGCAGCAATCAGTGTTGTTTGTTGGTGGAGGTTGGGGTGTCAACTATTGCGAGCTCAATAACTAAACACATAAAACTCTAAAATTCAGATTCTTGCATTTTAATCACACTGCTGCTAGCAACTAAAATATGCAACCTTCAACACTGGAAACAAGGAAAGAAAATGGATTCGAATATGGCTAAGAAATAGTTATTTATTCTTTCTCCGGTAACTTACGAACTGAGAGCTCGCGTTGCTGAGAAGAATGACGTCAGTGCTTTGTCACGACGTTTTTGTTTCGATTTGGGTGATAATTTTTCTTTCTACTGTGTTCGTTGTTTTATTGTATGAGGGTGCTAGTGGTGAGAGTAAAAATTCCGTATTGTTTTTTATTCATTGAAATTCTTGGGGAATTTCAGATAAAAAAAAACATTTCTGTGTATATTATAAACTACCAGTTTGTGAAAAATACTTTAATTTTTGGTGCCACTTATAACTTTAATACACTTTCTGGGATAAAAATCACAAGATAATGAAAATCACTTAAGCACTATTTTTGTTTAATTTTGTGCCCAGTATGTCCATGTCGCTCCGGTTGTGCAGTGGTCTAAGCGCTGGCTTCTGACCATTCGTCCGAAATGGGCCTCGGTTTGAATCCTGGTAAGGCAAGGATGTTGCTGTTGTCTTACGACATTGTCTCTTGTAGTACGTGAGCCACTTTGGCTCTAAACTTTTTTTCTGATGGCAACACTCTGCCGGCGTGGGCGGAGTCCTGGCATCATCCCCCGCCATCTTTTTTCCCACGCCTTATTTATTTAGCAGTGGTGTTTAAATGAATTTGTTAGCTCTAAACATTTTTCCTGCCGGCGTGGGCAGTGTTCAGCAAAAGCTCTGATCAAAGTATGAAAAGAAGCCATTTGATGTAAACGAAAGGTTTTCAATGATTCATTGGGACACTATCTTGTACTTGTGGTATGTTTTTAAGAGTGTGTTTTAGGAATGATTGGAAACATACTAGTACTTCAATATGGCGGAGATATTTATATCGCTTCCTAATATTTTGAGAGATGTTTTCTCCTGGGAATTTTTATTTGCATCTTTAGTATTTTGGGCCATCCCCATAATGAAATCTTGAGTACGCCTCTTGTATGGCTGGCAGAAACGGAATCTCCTGTCAGTGTTCAGCAAAAGTTCTGATCAAAGTATGAAAAGAAGCCATTTGATATGAACGGAGGGTTTTCAATGATTCATTGGGATGCTATCATGTCAGAATGAAGTTTCTCAAAATCTGTAAATTTGAAGACATATCAGCCAATGACGTCTGTAATTCTGGCCTAAAATAAAATCGGAAAAGTATGATTTTAAATAGTTGGTTTTTCTTATCCGTTTTGCGAATATTTGAACTCGCTTTGCCGAAACGAGAAAACAGTGCATAATATTTACAGAAATACTTGGTGAATCTTAAGGCAAGGAAAAAAAGATTGTTCATTAGGGTACTTGCAGTACCCGAATGAACAATCTTCTTTTCCAGAAAGGAAAATTTTAAATTCTTTGAGAATATTTATTGTGACGTTTTTATGCTAATTTTACGAAAGAGCATGCGGGCATGAACTTTATGTAGTGTATCGTCCAAGAATCGCCAGTAATCAATCAGCGTTTTAGAGAAACAAAAAATATTTCACTTTAGATGTGACGTTAAATGTTTTAAGTCGATATAAAGGATAAAAGTTATTGGGGGTGACGTGAAGAACCGTATAAGTTTCAGAAAAATCTGTAGCAATGATCTTGAAATCAAGAAAAATGTTAAATCTCCTCAAAACCATTTTGGAGGCCCTAGGTTTTATCGTAGAACAAAGACAGTGGTTTGATAATCCACAAAATCCACACAATATTTATTAATTAAGTGACTTACAAAAATTAGTTCCTGCCGTTCTTTTCTGTAATTACTCTTTTTGCATTTTCCATGCCCGTATTTTAATTCATTAAGTAGCACAGTTAAATTTTACTATGCCCATTTACCAGTAGTGTAGGCACACTCACGGACAATGAAATTTGTGTACCTAGAAGAAAACATGCTACAACAGGCAAAACTTTGCAAATAGCTAGAGTGCATGCTGGTATGCTAATGATCCACGTTTGGTGAGATTGCGCATGTCCGTACACCCTGTGGTGGCGCTGCAAGCACGAACCGGCAGCTTTATAAACCGGCGTGTAGTCAATACCCCATGAAAGCGAAAAGCACCGGCCGTCGCAAGAAAAAGTACGGAGTGAAAAGAATGCCGGGTAGACGCTAGAGACGTCGATTTACACAACTTACGGACTTTGAGAGAGGCCGGATCATCGGGCTGAAAACCGCAGGGTGGTCGGCGCTCCGTGTAGCCCGCCACGTGGATCGTTCTGACCATACCGTCCGACTGTGTTGGGAACAGTGGACAGTGTCGGCACTGCAACACGGCGGAGCGGCTCCGGACGGTCCAGGAGGACTACCGGTAGGGATCATCAACTGATCGTGCGCCAGGCACGAACAGATCCCACGAGGACCCAGCCCACTACACAGGCAGATGTAGCGACTCCTGTGTGCCCACGAACCATTTCCCGACGCCTCGCCGAAGTGAATCTGCGATCCCAGCGCCTCTTAAGTGTGCTACCATTAACACTGGAACATCGCCGGTTCCGTTTGCAGTGGTGCCGGGCTAGAGCGACATGGAACGTAACAGACTGGCGACGTGGAACGTTATAGGCTGGCGACGTGGAACGTTATAGGCTGGCGACGTGTGGTGTTTAGCGTTGAGTGCCGCTTCGTTTTGTTGACAGATTATCATCGTGTCCAGGTGCGGAAGTCCCCGCGTCAATGGCAAAATGCCAACCTCGCTATCGAGCGCCACACCTCCCCTACTTCAGACACTATGGTCTGGGGAGCCATTGCCTACGACAGCCGATCAACTCTAGTAGTGGTACGTGGATCATTGACGGGCCAGCCCCATGTACTCCCATACCTGGCCTGGATTCCAGGTGTGCTATACCAGCAGAATAATGCCCGTTCGCATACGGCTCGGGTTGACCAGGAATGCCTACGTCATGTCCAGACACTTCCGTGGCCTGTCCGCTCCCCAGACATGTCCCCTATCGAGTACGTGTGGGACTAGTTGAAACCCGGGATTTGAAGTACACCTTCCAACACGTGTGGGCCAATCTGCCGCAGGACAACATCAGGCGTCTGTTTGCCTGCATGCCGTACCGTATTGCGGCATGTATCGTCGCACGAGGCGGTGTGACGCGCTAATGAAGATAACTGGACTGCGTGCCACACATCCCTCTGTAATTGTCCTGAAGCTCTATTTTTTGCCCTCATGTGTATCGTTCATCTGTATCATTACGTCCATAAAATTTCAGTTTAATCCGATGCTTCCTTCTTGGTGAGCAAATTTCATTGTCCGTGAGTGTAGTTCGCATTCGTGAGCCACATTCGAGATATTATTTCTGCTGTAATCACGAAATCGACGTTACTCGCCCTTTCCACTTTTCCTGAACAACAAATTTTCCTGTAACTGAAAAAAAAATATTTCTATTGGAAAGCGCAAATATGCACTGCCGAGTCATTAATATCCGGGCACTTCCGTAGTTATAATTAAATCGCTCCTACGTAAGTTTCACGTCACAAACGCAAATATAAATAAATTCGTAAGGCTACGATGAGACAATCGTGGGACTGTGAATGAAAGTTGCCTCGATCGACAGATTTCACTTTTTCCACAGCGGTTTGAGAATAGGGTGCCACATAAGCAATCGCTCCTTACGTGACATTTCAGCATCAGGGAAGATTTCTGTGTCGACAGATGAGTATGTGATATGTAAATTGAAACGGACTGGGGCAGAAAATTCCAAGAAACGACCCGGTAAACCATGGAACCTAAAAGAACGTGAGCTCTTGGCTAAAAACGCAGGTCAACATTTGCTTAAATTACAAAACCCCGTGTGAGACTATTGATGGTAAAGTTATCACCAGCATAGGACACAGGACGCTGAACGACATGGGCTATTACCGTCTATCAACCATACAAAAGCCTCTAATCATTTCGACTACTTCAACACGCCAAGTGCCGTGGCGTGAGGAACATTCGATCTTTAACTAGTATAGACAAATGGAAAACTGTGCTTTGGACATGACCACCCACAGTACACAGTCTGCCTCATGGTCATTTCTGAATGTAACGGATACTGAGAGAAAGGTATCTTCCGAAGTGTGTCATCTCGTCAACGAAGTTTGGTGGAGGCAGCATGATAGTATGTAACTGGTTTTCATGGTTCAAATTGGGCCCATTAGTCGTTTAGGACAAAACTATGAATCTCAGCTCTACCTAGACATCCAGTACAATTATGCCCTACCAGAGTTATAATAGTCATACATCTATTAATAGGACAAAGTACTGCCGTACTACTAAAGTTGTTACAAATCAGCTTGAGAATATGAGCTTCCAAAAATTTGGACTGACCAACTCAGAGTCCTGATCTGAATACTACAGAGAATTTCTACTACGAAATTGTATCGTGGAAGAAGAGAAAGTCCAAGAAACAAAGTTGAAGTAGACAGTGCTTTTAAAAGACTAATGGCGGAACACAGCTTCTGACATTTATAAAAAAATTCTGGTGGAGAGTATTCTATGAAGATATAACGTAACCCTTTTACACTATACGAGATTTGTTGTTATGCTAAGTTCCAAATGTCCGACTGAGGAAATGTTGAATTAAATGTAAATATGAAGCACTAGTTGCACCAGATAGCTCACTTTAAATTAAGACTTTTAGGGCCAGACGAAACATAGACAGAAAGCCAAATCACTTACGTAAACGTTCTTTTATTGGTCCAGCCACTTTAGACTTCTAGCAACTTCAGACGAAATCACATAATGTTGTCTGTTTACGAAATCTCAAACATATCACAGCGACTTGCACACATACTTCACAACGTAGTTATGCAGACGGTAATAAAAATATAGCTTCGCATACATTATTAGCTGTCGTACAATCAGTAAGCTCAGCAAAGATCTAACAACTCCACACCAAACAACTGCGTCACAAAATGAGGCCCCATGGACAGACGTTGTTAGGCGGGTTAAAGTTGTTTGGCAGGTTTCCTGTTAAAACCGCTCTGTTCCGCTTCTAACCGATTTCTGCGTGTACAGCTGCAAAGGAATTCTCCGGAGTGGTTAGTCACAGCCAGAGCATTGTCAGTACGCGGTCATAAGTGTAAGTGAAGAGAGAACAAAGGCAACGGAAATGGTTTTAAGTACGGAACAGCGGATTTTTATTGTGAAACAGTATTTCAGAAATAACTCATACAAGGTTTTAAATGAGTTCTTTACAGAAAAATTTCCACATTGTGCAACACCGGCGAAATCAGTAGTACAGAAGTTAGTGCGGAAATTTCGCAAAACCGGCACGGTGTGTAACAGGAAAAGAAACAAACCCAAAACAATTCGTACTGAAGACAATATCAAGGATGTGTGCACAATGATGTCACAAAGCCCTCGGAAGTCGATTCGCCGATTATCGTCTGCAACGGGAATGTGTGCCACTTCATGCCGACGGATACTTAAGTGGATTTGTATTTTCAGTCGTTCAAAGTTACGGTGCTCCAAGAACTTAAAACTCCTGATTATGCAAAATGGATGCAATATTGTAATTGGTTTCAGGAGACCAATGTCAGCGGTGAAATTGACCCAACACTTTATTACATGATAGATGAAGCATGGTTTCATCTGTCCGGGTATGTCAATGCGCAAAACAGCAGGATTTGGACCGGACCGACATGAATCCCAGACGGACAATGGAGACTCCTCTGTACGACCAAAAGATAGGCGTTAGGTGTGCTGTGTCTGCGAAGAGGATAGTTGGCCCATTCTTTTTCACTGACACCATCAACTCGGAGCGCTATGTTCATCAACTGTTCAACCCATTTGCTACCGCACTTACAGAAGAAGAGCGAACATATGTTTTCTTTCAGCACGACGGTGCAACGGCGCATACTGCGCGGAACAGTCTACGTGCTGTGCATGAAGTGTTTGGGGAGGGCAGAACTGTATCGAAGGGACTATGGCCACCCATATCACCCGATCTCTTCACCTGTGACTTTTATCTGTGGGGAGCATTGAAAGGGAAAGTGTGCGCAACTAATCCGCACACCCTTGATGAATTAAAAGTGAGCCAGATTACTGCCTATGAGTTGTGGAGCGTTAAGAACATCATGTTAAGTCATGTGCAGCCGTGTCTTGATGTCGGAGGATAGCACTTTCAGCAATTGTTGTAGACGCAGGTAAATTACTCCTGTTTTCTGTCATTTCAATTATTCTTTACCATGTATAGTAACATTGCCTGACTGTGGTCATTCATTATACTCGGGCCTCTTTTATATGGCAGACCCTGTATATATATATATCCTTTCTTGTTCTTATCAACATGCATACGTCACTTACGTACTGACCTCAGGGGTGTTACGAAACCTCCATTCATGCGAGAGAGAAGATATCACGTTAATTTGGGAAGTACAAAAGAGAACAAACTCAAATTTACATCGGAAAAGCAACTAAAAATGAAAGTTAAATTAGAGTATACATCACAAAGACTAGAGACTGCATGGAACAAAGTTTCATTCAGCACACAATATTAAATTTTCTGCATATAACAATTTCATGTAGACACTCAGGTGTCCGGATATTAAGCATAAGGCAGTCTATTTGCATTTGCCACGATATCTCTGCTTCTAAACATCCCATTTCGAAATATGTTTTTGCAACAGCTAGGTGGTGCTGTGATCGGATAACCGGCACATTTCCTAGCTATGTTGTGTTCAAAATTGTTCTTTAGGTTGTTTAAATGCACAATAGTAACAGGAAGTATACCTCCTATAAATAGTCAGACTGGAAAAGAAATCGCTTTCTATAAACTATCGTGTGTTAAGAAAATGGCGCACGTAAACATGCTGTGCATAGAAGGTTATGTTTTTGCTCTATACGAAAAGAAATATTCGTATTCTGTAATTAAAAAAGCTGTGAAAATCATGGAATTAGCATTTTTAAATGCAAATTAAGCGATATTATTAAAAATTGAGGGAAAGATCGTCACGCATTGCTTGTAACAGGAAAAAGACCATAGGGCGTACCTGCCAGAAGGACGCACACGACATAAAGGCAGATTGCAGTCAAAACAAACGTCCGCGTAGCTCAATTGGTAGAGTGACTTATTCCGGAATGAGGGGATCCGGGTTCGTATCCTGGCGTGGACAGAAATGACGGAGAAATTTACTTAGTTGCAATGGCACCCGAACTTTCCGGATGACCCGGCCGTTCAAAATCTCGCATTGGTGTGATGTTCTTTCCACACCGCGAGATAGGAAAAATCAAAGAATCCCTTCTCCAGCGCTTCGAAAAATAAAAATGTGTGATGTTGCATTCCACACACTAGATTGACTGGGAGTTCTCGAGTGCATGTTTTACAGCGGATGGCTGCCTGCAACGATTCATGGTCACGGCTGACCCGTGGGCCATGCCCCCGGCCCTCTTTCGGGGAGGTGGGGGGTGGGGAGATATGACGTACCTGCCAGCAGGACGCACACGACATAAAGGCAGATTGCAGTCAGAACAAACGTCCGCGTAGCTCAATTGATAGAGTGACTTATTCCGGAATGAATAAATCCGGGTTCGAATCCTGGCGTGGACAGAAATGACTGAGAAATTTACTTCGTTACAACCACCAAACGAATATCCAAAGAAGGTACGTACTTTTACGACTATTTCAAAAGTAAGGTCTCTGGTCTTAAAAGAAAATCCGCCGACCCGAAGAGTAAGCACTAAGTTGTTAAAAATCTCCGAATAAGCTGTAAAGAGGGTAATAAAAAAAATTTGAACATGACAAAACAACAACAACAACATAATGTTCACCACCTTTTGCCTATAAGCACGTGGCAAGGGGCAGAGCACGGTGTAGACTTTTTACGAAAATTATTTAGCCTGAGACAGATGGAAATTTGTTGTGACTATTGATAAACCAAAGATCTACCTAAACCACTGTAACGGAAAAAGGTCAATTTACTATCTCAAAAGAGCAGAAAAAGACTTACAAACTTGGTTCCAAGAATCCAAAGAAAGTTTCAGTGAAGGATTTGTGATTATTGCTGATTTCTCGTACATTGGAAAATTAAAGTTAAGAAAACCTGAAAAGACTGTTAATACCAATTCTTCATATTACCAAAATAATGTTTTAGCTCCTATATTTAAAGAGGAAATGACATTCTTTTATCCACAGAGCCTTCAAAGAGTAGAATTCCAACAGAATAAGGCTACCAGTCATACATCCAAATGTAGCACTCTATTTCTTGAAAAAATGAAAAAAGAGAAGGGTATCAGATCTATACTTTTGTGTTCATATTCCGTCAAAGTCCCCTGATATGTCAAGAATGGACTATTGTGCCTTCGAAATGCTAAAAAGATCGTTTTCTGAACGCATACCTAAAACAGTGATTAGACTATGGGAAGCAATGGAAGAGGAGTGGAATAGAATACCACTACCAGTTTTAAGAAATGCCCTGTAATCTTGGAAATCCAGATTTATCGTGAAAGAAATACGGGATTACATCATATAATACAAATTTTGAAGATGACAATCCGTTTTTTGGTGTAAATGTAAAAAGGATGGTAAGTCAGATAAAATCCGAAAACTTGAAAATTTCATCGTCCTGGAGCGGGACTCGTCCTGATGGTTATATTCAAATTAATCGGAAACATGAGACTTGGTCGTTCTGGCTGGTGTAGTGGTTAGCATACCCGGGCGCTATCTGGAAGACGCGGGTTCGAGTCCCGCTCCAGGACGATGAAGTTTTCAAGTTTTCGAATCTTATCTGACTTATCATCCTTGTTACATTTACACCAAAAAACGGATTGTCATCTTCAAAATCTAGATTTATGTTCATTCCAGAGAAAGGGCTATCAGATAGAACATTTAAGAAGAAATAATTTTATTTTAAACATTAATTATATTGCTGGAAAATCGTTCTAAAATTGTGTGAGCATCCTCTGTATTTACATCTTCGAAAGTACCTCAAGACAGTTTCAAGATCCTTTTTAAGGATTTTGCTAAATGTCGTAATCATTAGCCCACGTTAGAAGCACTAACAGAACTGTCACGCTTATTTAGGTGGGCTGAAAAAACCGAAAGTGTGCAGACCTATTTGGTGTAGTGCGGAAAAGTTGTGACACCTCACCCCTGAACATTGCAAATTTTTTTACTGTGAGTTAATACCTTCTTATATTAACTCAGAGTAAAAAAACGTTATCACGCCTCACTCGTAAACACTTCCGGAAAAATTGTTTGCACAGTGTTTACGGGTGAGATGTCAGAACTTTTGCGCACTACACAAACCGGTCAGCGCACTTTCGGTTTTTTCGGCCCACCCTAACGCTTATGTTCAAAATCTAGTGGTAAACATTTTAACGCGAACGTGTAACACACAAAAAAAAAATAATAAAAAAAAATTAAGGTTAAACCTTCTTCGTATGAAGCAAAGCTATGTTTAAGTATTGCAATTACATATTAATTTGCTGCAAGCTGAAATATCCTTGTAGTGACTGTCATTATATAATAATTTGCATTCCTAATTTCTTATAAATGAGAAAATGACAGCACGGAGCACATAACAAACGTTTTGTTCTCTTGTTATTTATATTTTTGAAAGATTTTAGTAATGGATATGTGAACCGGAATACTGTTAAACAGTGGTCCGGTTTTCGCGAAATTTGGATATGTGTTAAGTGAGAATATAAATAAAAGATATATTCAGGGAATTTGATCCTAAATTAAAATACATTCCTTGTGGGTGATGAAATTGCTGTTTCTTATATGAAATATATTTGGTACCTTTTAATCAAAATTTAGTTAACTTACAGACAAGTATGTACAAAGTCTAAAACAAACTAATCCGCATATCCAAGTCGCAGACTATGAGAAAGAAAGAATAGTGGCACTGGAGGGCGGAATTCGGAATCTTTAATTGCAATTCATTCAATTTACAGACAAATGTGAAGAAGAAGACAAACAAGTATAGTCCAACTCACATACTTGAAATAGGATGAAGTGCTGGCACACCAAGAGAAGGAATTCCGAACTTCTTGCTGAAATTAATTGAATTTACAGACTAACATTAAGGAGAAGAGAAACAACCCCTCGTGTCCAACTGATGAATTCCGTAAATGAATGAATAGTTTATGTGATGGAGGATAGAATTCAGCTGTGTAATTTTGTTGAGGATTGGCTTATAGGCGTCTACTGTTCATCAATGTTTGATGCAATACTTTGGAAAGAGGTAATCACACGTGTTCAAAATCCAAGCACAAGGCCTTCCAAAAACTAACAGAAACATGATCAGGATATGTGACGGAAAGATTTATTGAACATCCTAGTAATTCTTTTCCGAAATTGAGAGCCTTGGTTTTTTTCACATGTCTTCTTGCGCAGCTTGTTATAGTTTCCGGTACTGTGACGTATACCTTTAATTTTACTTTCCTCTGGAGTTTCTGTAGGTAAATTTAGTTTCTTTTAGTTAAATGTTTTTGTGACTTAACGCCACATATACCTCTTCGGTGAATTTTTAATTGGAAAGACCTAACAGCAGGTCAGAGTGCAATATACGCAGTAAGATTTCAGAGTAAAGAGCTTGTGTGTTCAGTGTGCTTTGATATTTAGGCAATTTTATGGCGATGCTGATTTGTATATAAAGTGTGATAAAATTATCAAGACTGTATTTATTTTAAAACATTGTACAATACTTACAGATTTGGAACTTTATCGCCTTCGAAGTAGTCCCCTTCCGAAACCATACACTTAGCCAGCCCTGTTTCTACTGATCGAAACATTTTGTGAAGTTATCTTCTGAAATAGCGAATAGCTGCTTCGTCGTATTCTGCTGTATTTGCTCAGTATCTTGAAATGTCTTTCCTTTCAAGTGGTATTTGATCTTTGGGAAGTGAAAAAAGTCGGAAGAAGAGAGATCTGGCGAATAGGGTGAATGTCGGACTTGCGCAATGCGGTGCTTAGTAAGAAACCTTTACCCAAGTTGCGATGTACGGACAGGCGCACTGTCGTGGTGGAGTTGCATGGTCCACTCTCACGCAGTGCCAGCCTCATGCGACGAACTGTGTCCCTCAAACGCGGCAAAACGTGACAGTAGTACTCGTTGATTGTCTGGCCTGATGGAACGTATCCATCACGCACAATCCCCCCATGATTGAAAAAAACAAGAATAGTCAGAACCGTTTCGACATTGCTGCAACTCTGTAGTGCTGTTTTGGGTCTTTGAGAGTTTGGGGTTCTCCACTGTGAAGACTAGGCCTTAGTTTCGAGGTCATACCAATAAACCCACGATTAATCACCAGTTATGATACTTTTTAGAACGTTTTCGTCGTTATCGACGCACTTAAGCAGGTCACTAGCAGCTGAGCACGGACCTGTTTTTGCTCAGCTGAGAACAGTTTTGGCACAAATTTGGCTGAGAAGCGTCTCATACGCAAATCGTCCGTAAGAATCGATTGAACTCAATAGAAACTAATGTTGAAATATTGAGATAACTGACGAATATATTTCCCCCTCTCATCTCAGCAGTGCAAACCATAAACCTGTAACAGATGATAAGCGCTCCGTTCTATAGTATTTTATTCTCTGCTTCATGGACCAAGGCATGATGGGGAAGGGTAGGTCCCCCTGACACAGACAGCATGCCACTGGGTCGAAACAAGTGTCTCAAACATTTTCTCTCTTAGATCTGTCACCATTGTTAAAGCTGTATCAGTTTTTTAATAAGTCAGAAAGGATTAGTGTCAATCATCCCCCTAAATGACGACTTTGAATAACCAAGCTAAGGGAAGACTAGGCCTTTCAAGCTAAGGGAAACTAACGCTTTCTGTTCCTCATATCCGCTCGTTCCAGCCGCGTTCGGCCCACTTCTTAGACAGCGAATATATTCGTTCGAACTGATATCAGCCCATCTTGCTAACATCGAAATATTTCATTCCAGCTGGTTAAAGGATTAATGTTTATAAAAATCGGAGTAAGCAGAAATCTACCTGAAAGTTTTTTTCCAAAAATCAAAATGAAGCTTTAAAATTTTCTGTTTAAAATATTTACCAGCTGAAACACTCATAAAAATGTTAGAATCCGCCCCCCACCCACTTTTGAGCTTCTTGGAAAATATTAGAAAAATATTTTGACAGAGTCCCAGCAATGTTATAGGAAAGTATTCAATTCAATTCAGTTTATTTAGCTGTTATTAGGTGTGCAACTAAATTCTCGGCCCCTAACCGCAAGCGATCATAGAACGTCGGCAAATGCAAATAGATGTGTGCGATAATTGCTGATTGCAGCGCCATCCAGCAGCTTTCCAGGCGACCGTAACCGCTCACAGCTGTAGTGAGAGAAGGGACGAAAGTTGACGGTGAAAGCAATGTCGTTCGAATAATTGCGGATACTTTATTCATTAAAAAGTTAATATGGTTCCACCGTCAGTTAAACTGTAAATTTATCCCTAGATATTTGAAATCAGTTACTATTTCTATTGTCGTATCATCTAAAAGTATAAGATTAGAAAGTGTTACATTTATCTGACGAAAAGGATTTTTTTTATTTATCTGACGATTCATAAGTAAAACAGCAATCAGTCACGGGAAAAAAAACCCTGCGTGCATTTCATGTACATTCCTAAGTAGTGAAAGTAGGTACTATTTTGAGTTTATCATTGTTGTTATTTCTGCCTGATGAAACTATATTTATGGTATATAGATTAACAAAAAGAGTTTTAAAAGATTACCTCTTCGAACAGAAATACGTTACCACTCAAATTTGGACATAAGTACGGAAGAAGGAGATACTTGTCAAACGCTATCTCGTTTACTGGCAGGCACGTGACAGTTAAAATATATTACAAGCGTTTATCTGTCGACAACGAAATGCATCGCTTTCTTCCTGTAGGAAAAGGAAACTACAGACCGGTTTCCCCCTTTCTCTCGATGTCTACTGTTTGGGACATTCTTCTTGTGAGAAGAAATGATTTCGGATTACAGTCTATTAAAACGTGGCTTATTATCTGTAAAAACATCCATCTTAGAGATCATAGACAAACGTACTCGGTTTACAGCAGGGAAAGAGAAAAAATGGGAAAGGAATAAAATAAAATACTGTCTTTTGGCTCAGATTCAGAATTGATAAACTGGCGACAAGAAAGCGAAAGTGGAAAAGATTTAGAGGGACGGAAACAAATTCTTCGAAAGCAATGCACCGACAGAACACTGAGCACAACAGAATAAGTTTGGTAACAGACAGTAGAAACTTTCAAATATATAACCAAAATATCTACTCTTTTTTTCATGTCTTTTGATGTCAGACATAACCATGCCAAAAATAGCAAGTTTATATTGTCCATTAATTCTGTTTATGAAAAAAAATATGTTAATAAAAATGGAACCTCTAATAAAATAGTAAAACTATATTAGTAATCCGATTTATTGGCATAAAAATAGAAGTAAACGTTTCCAAGCTTTCCTTTTTTTTAAGGAAGGTAGACAGAAAACTATAATCGAAATAATAGAAATCTTCAAAAATTTGAACGGGATGACCTGATTAGACACTAACCGGATATATGCAAATGTAATTCCGTTCAAAGATACCAAACGCCAGGTTGGTGGCACGGGGTATCTTGTTAGGAAAAGGCATTATTTGAAAAAATGGTTCCAAATTCGTGACAATCTGTAGAGAGACGATATCATTGCAAGCCTCGATGTTAGTACTCATTTCCGGAATTGCTGTAGATTTAGGGGTGTAGAAGGAAGCTGATTTCTCTATATCATCCCACATAGGAGCACCGGACTTGAATTTGACTTCTTTGGATAGGGCATTGGTTATTTTACCGTTCTTTGGGTTTCTGTTATGCTCCATGATTCTAATTCTAAACTAACGCCTGATCATTCCGATGTAGTATCGCTTGATGCCGTCCTGATACTGTAGAGGGACAGCATCAATGCATGCCTCGTTGGAAAAGTGGGGGTTTGTTAATTTTTCTCTTAAAAATGGCGCATAAAGATGCAGACTTTATTCAAATACTACAGTTCACCTTCTTTAGTGCGTTCCTGGAATGTAGGGAATTGAGCCCAGGTAGTGTAGTTGTGGCATAAAAGATTAAAACACTTGATTTCTGCTTTTTCGAAAACCCCAAAATCCATCTGGAGAGAGAAGCCGTCAGTTCTCTTAAGAAGCGAGTATAAGACGCGTATTTCTGGGCGAAAACTCAATCCCATTGACTGATACATATTTATCTGCCACAATAAGGTGAGCAGCCATAGGAAGACTGGAAGCGACACAGTCGCAAGCTCATGTGGTAAGGTAATTGAATATGCCCCAACAGTGGTTTCAAGATTATGACAACAATTTAAAGACACCGGCAACATATAATGAAAGTCTGTTCACGTTCGTCGTAGGATTACCGTACCTTGTGATGAGCATTATCTTGATTTAATAGTGAAATGTCACAGGGCGTGCACATCCAGATAACTTTCTGTCCCGTTATCAGCAGCTGTGCGGACAATTGTGTCAATGCAACCCATGCATTGACAGCTTAATGAGGTTGGCCTTTCAGCAAGAAGATCAGATAGCTTTTATTCCCCTTGTCTTATCTCACAAGAGATACTGGTGCAGGTAATATAGTTCCTGGAGCGAATATCAATTAGCCAATACACCCTGAGAGCCACCGAGTATGATCTACGAAGTCGCTGTCAAAAGTACAGAAGTGAGTTTAGAGATGGACTTTACAGACACGTTGTGGTGCAGTGGTCTAAGTACTGGCTCGTGACCCTCCGTCTGAGATGGGTACGGGTTCGAGTCCCGGTGAGGCATGGATGGTGCGCTTGCCTTACGGCCCCACTGGCTCTCTCCTGGGACGGGATAGTACTAGTTTATAGTCCATTGAGTTGACATGGCTCTCTCCTGGGATGGGCGACACTCTCCTGGGACGGGCTAGTGTTTATAGTCCATTGAGTTGACATGGCTCTTTCCTGGGATGGGCGACACTCTCCTGGGACGGGCTAGTGTTTATAGTCCATTGAGTTAACATGGTTCTCTCCTGGGACGGGCGACTGTTTATAGTCCTGGCTCTCTCCTGGGATGGGCGACTCTCTCCTTGGACGGGCGACTCTCTCCTGTGGCGTGTGACTCTCTCCTGGGACGTGTGAATGTTTATAGTCCATTGAGTTGCTCACAATAGTCGTTAAACCTTCAAAACAAACAAACTTAACAGAAAACAAAACTGATATTCAGCACTTTTACAAGAACTGAAAGTTTATTTGTTGATTTGACACATTTAGAAGTAAGTGATCCAAATACAATAAATATCAAGCGAGAGCCACATCAGAAAAGAAGTCAAGAGGCGTATAAAATTTGATTGGAATGCATTTGGAAGAAAAAATGGAATCTTCAAGACCAATTCGCCGTGAAGTCTGAAAAGTGTTTAATCAATGTACCCTTCAAGTTTTTGCTTATGGAGGAGAGACGTGGATCTTAGCTACAAAAGCATGCAGAGGCTGCGAACAACTGAAAGAAATACGGAGGGATGCATATTTGCTATAACCAGGAAAGATAGTAAGAGGAACACATGGATTATGTAAATTACAAGAGCAGATGACATCGTGATCAAAGTGAAGACCCTCAAGTGGCCATGAATTGGACACATTGTTAGAAAAACTGATCACCATTAGACAGCTTAAATACTAGACTGAATACCAAGGGATAGGAAAATACCCCAGAAGAAGACCATGTGGGAGATGTGCGGATGAAATTCCAAAGCATGCCGGAGTGACATGGAAGAGAATTGGTAGTCTTGCGAAAGAGATTTGAGAGACCTTTAGCCGACAGTGGATTTAACATGTTTGATGATGATCATGATGTTATTACATGCATTCTTACATATGTATATGTATGTAAGTACCTCGAGTACATCCAATTTTCCTACTAGTCCAAGAGGTTTCTTGTTTTATCACATTTTAATGCTAACTTCGTATTCCCGACACGCGCAGATTCACACCCCAGCTCATATACACGCATTTATTTATGCATCTAAATTGGCCTCAAACACCTGATGAAGAGATAACTTGGGTGCTTTCAAGAAAAAAAATGCTGTAGACATGCTTTGATTTTGATTTTTCGTAATGCTAAACCAGAAGTTCTGCCAAGTAATTTCCTTTTTAACTGCTGTTTCAAGATTTCAGTCAAATCTGAGAGTAAGAAAGATGCTTACGAAACTTAAGAGATTACAAGGGTTATTACTGCTGCGCTCACCCAAGATTATATTATAGGTCAGAGCAATATGCAATCTTATATATCCTAAGATTTTCGTTCGTAGCTTCTTTGTATGATACATTCTTTGTTAAGTTCCCAAGAAATGAGCTCCTTGAGCTCCCGTTTTCTGACCACTCTATGCATGCGAATATATATTTGGTCTTGAGAAAAGTAAGTGAGCGCTTTCAAATTACCATAATTCCTGTAATTGAAAAGCAATGATCCCAATGTTTGAGGATAATTATTATTAGTTTCCCTTATTATCAATAACACGTTCCCAAACTGCGGACGGTTCACGAACGCTGTTGAGAGTACTAGTGTCATACAGTCAGTGGAAAATATCTGGGACTCCGAATTTGAAATCCTGTTTCATATTATTGCGAGTGCCTGATACCTGCCTTTTCAAATGCCCCAAACTGTTGAAATCACCGGGGTTTATACCTGGTGAATACGGTGGGTGGGGCAGATCCACCCAACCGTTTTGTTTAATGAACATTAAAGCAATTCGGGCCTTATGCTGTTGTGTGTTGTCGTATACGAGAGCAGGGCGCTGCGCATGATATGACAGTGCCCATGACAACATGTATTACTATCCTCAAAACGACTTATAACACTCCGATGTTCTAACCATATGTCTTCCAAAACTCTCACGCATCTATAGAAACTCATTTCGTAGCAAAGGTTTTGCTCTAACACACGAAGAATCGAGAATACAAACAGCCGTGAAACACACTCACTCCATTCCCATGAATAACAAGATATAATTTTTGTATAATCTTCATACACTAAACCTCTTCAAACAGAAGTCCCGGAAAGATATTAAAAAATCGTTGTGTTGGAAAAAAATAAGAATTATACGAGTACAAAATGGTTACTTTCGTTACAAAATTATCTAGTATTTGGAAAAAAAAAAAAAGCTATGTGAATATAATGTACTCCCCCATGCGTTGAATACACAAGAACAAGATTGGAGGAATTCGTTGCTGAAAATAACCTGAGGTAAAATAAAATATCAATCCTATTTAGAACAAATGTAGCTTCGGACCGTGGAAAAAAGATACAACGTTAAAAATGTAACAGAATATGATACGAATGTGTAATTATATTAATTAAACAATCGCCTTTCAAGACCAGAAGGACAGCACAAAACTTTGGGAAGCGTCTTTAAGTTGATACACCCGTTGAAAGTGAGTGAAGTTCCCTTAAAGTAAATAAAAAGAATCGTTACGATGAAAAAATAAATTTATGAATTGTGTAAAACGTACATTTACGAAAATGAACTCGCATTATTGCAAAATTAAAAAGGGAACCCTTAGTTTCACATCGCACAAAGAAAGGCTCGCTTCCAAGCGAGCAGTCATGCTTGGCAAACCAGTCTAGTGTTTAGAGTGTCTGGTCCACACACCAGCAGTCCTTGGTTCGATGCCAGTCTGATCCATCGGGTGATTCGACGCACCTGTTGAGGAAATTTTCTCAGCGCCGTGATGTCATGTAGGAGTTTCGTTGGGAAAAACAGCAGTTGTGTGTGTGCCTTTCGTGAACTGTGGTGTTTCATTTTTTTGCTACTACAGGGAAATTGGCGGCCAACATTCGGCAAGCCATCAGTTACGTCACTTGATTGCCGGCTGCCACTGCCGTGACACTGACGGACCACATTAGGCTAGTCATCCTTTATGGCACGTACTTGCATGGCCTTTTAAGGGACGCTTGTGGCAGTCACAGCTTTAGATGGATAACTGATGTCCCTGTTCTGGCATATGACAACTGATGGGATGCCAACTGTTGGCCATCTGGTGGCCGCCGGTACATTTTATTGACGGTTCATGTAACGGCAACATAGTTTTGGGCCAGTGCTGTCCCAGCAAGACTATTTTTGCTGGGTGGTAGTTTGGTAGGGGGATTAAGGAATGTTATTGTCATAAAACCGATGAAAGAAGATGTGTAAGTCATAAAAGTAAATATTTACTTTTTGACAGTGGCAATAGTAAGTATTTCGACTGTTTAGCTTTTCAAAAACAATATTTATTTTTATTTTATTATTATATATTTTTCAGATTTAGGCAAATGTAAAAAACGACCAAGTAGATGAATAGTTATTTATATCAAGTAATGAGTTTTAAAGAAAGAGAAATCAATAGAAGAACTATTCAAGGTAATAGAGCCATTTGGAGACTTAAAGACTACTTAACCGGCGATCTTCCATTGTGTTTAAAACGTAAAATTTTTGATGCATGTATTAACTCCGTATTTACTTATGGAAGTGTAACGTGGAGTATCACAGAACGACAATGTGAAAAAATAAGAGTACCGGCAAGAAAGTTAGATAGAAGAATTTTGGGAATAACAGGAAGAGACAGAGATAGAAATGAACTTATAAGATAAAGAACAGGAATAATAGATATTATAAAAATAATAAAAGAATCAAAGTGGAGATGGGCTGGATATGGTGGAAGAATGAGATATGGACGCGATTAATAATAACAGAATTGCAACCGAGGGATGGAAAGAGACGAAGGGGGCGCCAGAGAACAATTTGGAGAGATGACCTTCAGAAATTTAGAGGTTCTAAATGGTGGACTGCGGCTAAGGATCGAGAAAGTTGGAAAAAACTGGGGAGGCCTATACCCAGCAGTGGGTGCCAACAGGCTAAGAAGAAGAAGAAGAATAAACCGCCCTGGCACTGATGAAATCTGATGTAGCTACGAAAGTCCATCTGCACATGCGCAAGCTAAAATCTGACCTCACGATAGGAAGAAAAGCTAAATCGCAAGTGTGGGGGATTGGTAATTTCTGGTCTAGAACTGCAGGTTACACAGCATCGTGTTATACAACATTTTAAAGCTCTCGTCAATAGTAGGTGACCCCCTCCTATGGGGGGGGGGGAGGCGGTCGAGAGGAAGCTAAATTTCGCAACAACGCATTCTTTACTACTGTCGGGAAAGATGCATAACATCAAAATGCATTTTTGTAATGGCATTTATCACATTTAGCATGACATCCTTGCAATTTACGCAGATTACAATGAGATATTGTTACGTTTATGTAAAACGTGATGAAATAATGTTAGGCGATAAATTAGTAAAATATAGTGCTGAGTAAAAGTAAAATTAATTATTGTTGCGTCGCTTTATGAGACAGCATGCGGCACGATCAGATTTCAACAATCATTTTGACTACTACCGTTACCCATTTTCGTTACATCGAAATTTTTTATTTGGGATTTACTTTACTATTGTCGGGAAAGATGCACAGCATCAAAAACTAAGACAAACGGCATCCTGTCGTAGAAGGAACTAACTATTACAAAAACCATTGTGATGGCTCTCCATGGATCCCAGTGATAATTTAATTCCCACGTAAACTGGTAGAAAGGTCAGTGGCGAATCCAGCCGCTCGGAACTGGGTGGGCTATTACGGGGACTAAGGATGATGGGGGGGGGGGCACAAATTTTGGGAAAAAAATTCCGCTCATGTGCATTTTACCCTACGCTGATAACGTTGTCCCTTCAAAAAAATGTTTTCAAGTGAATACTGTACGTAACATTTATTCAATGTATGTAGCATGGGAACCCTGGATACGAAACTCTGTGGTAAGGTTACTATTAATATTTCTTCTCAATTTTAGCTTACTTAGGTAGTTTTTTATTGCTTTTTTCTTTCATTTTTTTGCTTTCATAAGGCTCGTTATGAATTTTAGTTTGTAACCTAACAAGGAATCTCTCTCTCTCTCTCTCTCATCGTTTAAAACTATAATTATAAAAAAGGTTTGTTTCTACTACTTTCTCAGAAATTCGTTCTCCTCTACTTCCCGTAAGTACAGTAAACGTAACTAAGAATACATTTTATATAGCAAACTTAGAATATATCACTTTCGTCTTTAAACGATACATAACCCAATAAATAAAATCAGAACTACAACAGTCCAACCGATCAAAAGGTTTAATTAAAATGAATGCTATACATTTAAATTAAAATTAAAATAATGCTAGCACTTTTGGACCAACATTGGTCCGTTTTTAGGCTGCGAGCAAAAGGCAGGAAACGTCAAAACCTCTCGGCTTAAGTACAATACGGACAACGTTGATTGGTTCGACAATGTCACGAGGTCTACAGAAGTACACCGGAGTGTAAGGGGCCAAAGTTCTATGCAGTGTCCAAAGGATCTCTCTCAACACTCAGGGAAAATCCGATAATACTCCTCGATGGTGTGGGTATAAACTTCGACCGTTCATCATTGCAACAAATAGATGCATTGTGATTTACACTATATTGACAAAAGTCACCGAACGCCTAGAAGAGAAACACAACATAGAATTTATTGACATACATTAGCACGGTTTCGGCCCGTCTTCGGCCTTAATGCATGCACTGACATATCCAGACATGCTTTCAACAAGGTTTTGGAACACAGCGATAGGTATGCGCTTCCATTCAGTACATAATGCTCCCGCTAACTGTTGCTTAGTAGTAGTCCTTGGTTACTTAGGTAGTTCTTTATTGTTGGTTACTTAGGTAGTTTATTCATCCCATAGGTGCTCTTTGGGATTAAGACCAGGGCTCTGTGCTAACAAGTACTCACACGATACGGAATTATCGTCAAACCACACCGTTACAAGTCCTTGCTTTATGGCTCGGTGCATTACCCTGCTAGTGCCAACAAGGCTCGGTTCCATAATATTGCCCCAGAGTTAGTTGGGCATAATTGTCCAGAATATCTAGGTAGACGTGCTGGTTAACAGGTTTGTCCAAAATAACCAATGGACCCAGACCATACCACGAAAAACACTCCCATGCGAGTATACTCCCAGCTTCGAACTTGACCATAGGAACAGTACAGTGTGGTAAATAGCGTCTTCGTGGCTGCTGCCATACCCACACGCGGCCATCAGACTGATAGATCGTGTATCTGGATTAATTAGTCCATAAGACCCGTTTCCATTGATCTTCGGTCCACGATAAATGTTCTTTACACCATGCTAAACGACGAGTAGCATTCCCAGTGGAGATGAAAGGCTTATGAGCAGCCGCACGACCACGCTAACCCATGGAATAAAGTTCTCTGCGAATGGTATGTGTACATACCGAGGTTCCAGCATTTTTACTCACCTGTACACTGAGGTCTTGGGCAGTAGTACTCCGTCGATTAACTGTAACGACTCCCCTGTGGCTTTGACATCCTCTATCACTGATTTTATTTGGCCTGCCGGTACGTTTTCCTTCTTCAGGCACGCCATGTGTCTTCCACGTATTCAGTGCACCTAAAACAGTTGACTTGGGTATGTTTAAACGCCTCTCGGTTTCTCTTATGGACAACCCACTAATACAGTATAACACCCACCAATTGTTTCTTTCTCAAAGTCATTTCTCTCCCGCCGCGATATTTTCACTCAACCTCACAGTGCGATATGATCACGGTCAGTTGCAGGCTTGTTTTTATACCCTTGGCGCTTCTTAGCAACGCAGCGGACGAGTTTATTTGCTTTTAAAGGGGTGTCCGGTGACTTTTATCAATATAGTGTATGTAGAAGCTTTCGGTAAAATAAGTTGAGGTCCTTGTTCTTGTACACGTTAGGACCTCCGCATCATCCCAGAGAGGTAAATGCGTACCACAGCTCACGATTTTCGACAGTGCAGTATTGGATGAGTGTGTTTTTATGTTGTATCTGTGCTCACTGATTCTCTGTTTCAGTGTCCCAGTTGTCGATCCGACGTATATTTTGTCTCGATCATCAGGATCATTTGCCTTCATCGGGATCTTGTGCACAACTTGTCGGCTTGTAGTTGGAATAATATCCCGATCTTTTTTTATCAGATAGATGATAGTAGGAGTTTGCTGACCAAAATCAATATTGTGTCTTCTGAAATGATTTCTAAGAACGTTGGTAACCACAAGAAACTATCTCGTAGCTCGAGAACGCTCTCTACTCAGAGTTATGAGTGCCGACTGTCTAATCCTATTGTGCACTCTATTGAAATCCTCCGGATATCCATGTTCATACGCTATGGCGGTAATCGTATCTAGTTCAATACTTCTAAGTGTATAGCTAGACGAATGGGAGTAAGCTCCTTTGAAAATAAATTATAAAGTGGGTAGTTTGTGGCACATCGGATGAGGAGAAGTGAAAGGAATAAGCGTGTGTGAAGAAGACGGCTTTCTATAAATTGAGAATGATAACTTGTGATTGGAATCAACATGATGCAGTAAGAAATCCAAGAAAGAAAGTGTATTATTTTGTTCAATTTCAACCGTGAAGTTGATTGAAGTAAATTTGCTTGACATACAACCTCATGTGAAGTACATTTGCTTGACATACAACTTCATGTGAAGTAAATTTGCTTGACATACAACTTCATGTGAAGTAAATTTGCTTGACATACAACTTCATTGAAGTAAATTTGCTTGGCATACAACTTCATTGAAGTAAATGTGTTTGACATACAACTTCATGTGAAGTAAATTTGCTTGACATACAACTTCATGTGAAATAAATTTTCTTGACATACAACTTCATTGAAGTAAATTTGCTTGACTGATTTACTTGATTGAAGTAAATTTGCTTGACTGATTTGCTTGATTGAAGTAAATTTGCTTGACTGATTTGCTTGATTGAAGTAAATTTGCTTGACTGATTTACTTGATTGAAGTAAATTTGCTTGACTGATTTGCTTGATTGAAGTAAATTTGCTTGACTGATTTGCTTGATTGAAGTAAATTTGCTTGACTGATTTGCTTGATTGAAGTAAATTTGCTTGACTGTAAGTTCGGCGAACTGAAAAATAGATTCTTGATCGTGGGGCCAGAAGATGAGAATATCATCAATGTATCTCAAGTATAGACATGGAAACAAAAGTGATTCCAGCAACATTTGGACATCAAGTGGTTGTAGAAGAACTTCTGCCATGATGGGGAAGAGTGGAGTGGGGCTATCCCATCCTGGCGATATAGCACGTCATTAAATTTAAAATAGGTACGTTTTTGAATCAATCTCAACGCATTCATGACGGGCTGCACCTGTTCCACAGGATAAGTATCCAGATGTAATAATTTTTGTTCAAAAATTTCGTCTACTGAAGTGAGTGGTACATTAGGAAATAAAGAAATTACGTCCAACGACGCCATAAAATTTCAGTGAATTCGAGAAATTTCAATACATTTATCCAAGTTCCCTAGAATCTTAGGCGGTAGCACCAGCCATATGATCCAACTACTTAAATATTGGGGGGGCTGTAGCCCACCCTTAGCGTCGCTCCTGAGAAAGGTAAGCGGTTCGTCACTCGTCACAGCTATCACAAAATAAATTAAGTCAAAACGACTAAATCAAAGCAGACATACGATCTAACGTGCGTGTTGCCAGCTGCCACATAAAAACAGGAAGGCTACTTTGTCGTAAGCATCGTTTTTTTCTCGAATTTCCGAATGTTTTCGTTTACACGAGAACGCCACTAGATTTAAGATAAATCATCCACTGATTATAGCACTTCGGTCATATCGCTTCCTTTTCTCTGAACACACCGAAAAGCCATTTGGACTTTAGTGACATAGCTATTACTTCTAAAATTACTTTTTTCTCTCCTTTGAACGGAAGAATGGTTTTAATTTTTCTTACGCTAAAACGTTTTCTTCATGCATCCGATTGATTAATTTTAATATCTTTCAGATGTTAATGGATATTGATGTAAATACACGATGGAATGGAAAAAATGAAAATAAACTTGATTCGTGTGCCAGGTATTTTATCACATTTTGAGGCTATTACCAAAACTAACACATTGACAACGAAAATAAAGAATGGAAATTACTTTAGCTAAGTAAAGGCGTTGATATTCGTAGATAACAGAAAAAAAGAGTTAATTGCAAAAGGTAACACAATTAGATTTTGTCTCGAAGCGGGCATCACGGCGGCCAATTATCACTACATTCGAGCCCACATTAAAGAAAAAAGCTATTTCGCTGTCTGCATTACCTCTTTGAATATCGTCGGTGATTTTAGCCGATGTATGCATTGGAAATTACGGGAACACATTTGCGAGCACTTTTTTTCCGTAAAAGTTTTTTCGATGATCGACTACAGCAGCTTGTAAAAGCGTTTCTTCCATACTCGGAGGATAATAAATAAATTTAGAACACTAATTGAATGCATTAGAATTTCAAATAAGGTTTCACCAGAAAACTCGCTTTTGGATTTTCAGCTTAAAGAAGATTAAAGGGGGTTTTCTATTCACGGTGTAAAGCAGCTATTACAGAAACGAGGAAAAGGATTACTTTCTGCAAAAACCGTTTTGTTTGAATTGCGCATTGTTTCAGTGAATAGGGGCTCTTAATACGAATTTCAGATAAGACGCTTTACTTTGGTAATTTCTCCTTTTTTTTTTCTAATTATGAAAGAAATAATTGTCTCTTTTAGTTGAAATAACCTGTTCCGTATTGCAATGGCCCACAATAAATTTACGGTTTTTTTTCTGTTTCTTGCCAACTAGTAATTGTTTAAGTTTTTCACAGCAATGGCTAAAAAATTCCCCAGTCAGTGAAAATGGGGGACACGTTTCTGGCCAAAGAAGAAAACGTACCAGTGAAATCCTAGTTAACGAACGGTAGTCGAACAGTGGTTTAAAACTTACCTGACGACTAGTAGCGAGATAGCACTGGATCATCCGGGTTCAAGTACCTCCCGAAATTATGTATCTTATTTTATTTTTTAATTGTAGCATTCAAGTTTTCCTGAGTATTCTTTTCTTTGAAGGGGAGGGTTCTGTTAACGAAAGGCAAAATACCCTCATGATACAATTTTTAAACATTTAGTACTGCTCAGACGAGACAGAGAGAGAGAGAGAGAGAGAGAGAGAGAGAGAGAGAGAAGGAAAGGCAGAGAGAGAGAGAGAAGGGAAGACAGAGAGAGAGAGAGAGAGAAGGGAAGACAGAGAGAGAGAGAGAGAGAAGGGGGGAGGGAGATAGAGAAAGAGAGAGGAGGGAAGACAGACAGAGAGAGAGAGAGAGAGAGAGAGAGAGAGAGAGAGAGAGAAGGGGGGGGGCGAGAGGGAGAGAGAGATAGAGAGAGGGAGAAAGATAGAAGGGAAGACAGAGAGAGAGAGAGAGAGAGAGAGAGAGAGAGAGAGAGAGAGAGAGAGAGAAGGAAGGCAGAGAGAGAGAGAAGGGAAGAGAGAGTGAGAGAGAGAGAAGGGGGCGAAAGGGAGTTAGAGAGAGAGAGAGAGGGGGAAAGAGAGAAGGGAAGACAGAGAGAGAGAGAGAGAGAGAGAAGGTCGCTCTACCACCTGAGTTCATCTGCTAAATGATGTCTCTCAGCTATTACAACAAATCTGTTCCGCAGTCTATGGACCACAGAAGGACTCACATGCAGCCATCTTGCAACTTTCACCTGACTTTGCCATATATTTAGTCTTCCGATCGCTCTCCACCTCTGTTCATCTGTTAAATGATGTCTCGCAGCTATTACAACAACTCTGATCTACAGTATTTAGACCACAGCAGGACTCACATGCAGCCATCTTGCAACTTTCACCTGACTTTGGCCTGCCTCTAGTCTTCCGATCGCTCCACAGTTCATATGTTATATGATGTCTGGCAGCCATTACAACAACTCTGTTCTACAGTATTTAGACCACAGCAGGACTGTTGTCTAAATACTTCCGATAGCTCACCACCTCAGTTCATCTGTTAAATGATATCTCGCAGCCACTACAACAAATCTGCTATCTCAAAATCCTTTCTTTACACTCCGCAGACAATGTGACTCACATCTCCGCAACAGTTCCTTTTATGCTGCGGCTTATTTGAATATACGGTACCCTGACTCCCTCTCACGTTTCATGTCATATTCCCAAGTTTCGTGCATTTCCAACTCTGCTTTCACAAATAATAATCGAGATTTGTCTGTTTTTTCCTGAATTTAACGAGACGAGCGTATTTCATTATTTCGAAAAAGCAAACTGCAGACACAGGACAAAAAATTAGACACCTCCAGAAATTTACTTTTGGTACTTAGTTACCATACATCACCACGTGCAGAAATCACAGCATTAGAATGGGCCATCAAGCTGTTCAAAAACTTAATTGATGCTTTATTATAAAGTCAACTGATCTTTCTGTATTCCACTCTGAATAGGAAAAAGCAAGTGTTCGTAAAACCCTGTCTGGTACTGCGTGTACCTAGCCTGGCCACCCGCTGGATATATCAACTGATCCTCTACCATGGGAATTTCGTAACGCACGCTCATGGGCTCGTACTTCGAACCTGTGTCCCGGTCGTTCCCCGCTTCTCTACTCTGGGAACTTCACAACGCATGCGCGTAGGCTTCTGCTTCGGGCTTGACCGCTTCTTAGGGCTCTCTCGCGTTCTCTGCGTGAATCTGACTCTTTTTTTTTTTTTTTTTTTGATTGGAGGTTTAACGACCACCGTGAGCAACTCAATGGGCTATAAGCAGTCGCCCGTCCCTAATTTAGGGTCACTGGTTCCAGGGAAGGGAGAGAGCCAGTGCCGTAAGACAAACACAACATCCATGCCTCACCAGGATTCGAACCCGGACCCCGTTCGGACGAATGATCAGAGGCCATCGCACTCTGACTCTGAGTGTGTCACTTATTGCACACATTTAATGAATCAACCTGGTCGTGATGGGTCACGAGTATGGCTTGAAATCAGCAAGGATCACCACCTTCACTAACTCAACGATCCGTTAGTAAATTTTACACTCATAGATAAGGTTTAAACGCGACTTACCTTCGATTTTCAGCCTTTCGAGCAGCTTAAAGTATACCTCCTCTTTCCTAACATCGGCATTTATATCGCGGGTTTTACCCTGAGACTAGTTCTTACTACGTGTTTGACAAAAGCTTGTTTTCTTAAAAATATTTCCAAGAATAGCAACAGACCGTAGAACACAATACAGCGTTACTAATGTATAGAGAATACACTTTAGTTGCTTATTTGTCCACCCAGAGACCCAATGGCCTCTCTTCCTGAAGATAATCTGGCTTAACTGTGGCTTTGACAATGCCAAGTACCATTAGGAACGGAGATGGGTATCAGCGACCGAACTCCAACCAGCTACAAACTGACTGTCGTCCGTAGCATAGTGTGTTTCGTGCTTAAGGGATGTGTGGGCAATCGTCAAAAAAGAAGAGTTTCAGGCCAAGCGAAGCTGAAGAGGAATCATCTCTGCACTTCGCATTGAGAAAGACAGATTAGCATCATACAAAGGCGTTAGCGCGCTACTGGGAGGACAAATGTGAAAAACAAAGTGAATTATTGATGATTTAGAAATCCAGTATTGACTTTGTGCCGTCTTTAATATTTTCGAAAAGGAGTTTTACAAAAACAATGTTTGGGCAAATGCAGTGGTAGACCCTAGTTCTGAACAACCAGGAAGAGAATGTAGCCTCAGGGGAAGATGTCCGGTACATACACCATATTGACAAAAGTAACCGGACACCCCTTTAATAGCAAATGAACGGATCCGTTGCGTTTTTATGATGCGCGGTACAGCTACAAACGGTATAAAAACAAGCCGGCAGCTAACAGCGATCATATCGCACTGTGAGGTTGAGTGAAAATGTCGCTGCGGCAGAGAACTGACTTTGAGAAAGGAAAGATTGTTGGGTGTTATATTAGTGGGTTGTCCATAAGAGAAACCGAGAGGCGTTTAAACATACCCAAGTCAACTGTTTTGGATACACTGAATAACTGGAAGACACATGGCGTGCCTGAAGCAGCAAAACGTACTGGTAGACCAAAGCAAATCAGTGATAGAGGACGACGAAGCCCCAGGAGAGTCGTTATAGCTAACCGACGGAGTAATGCACAAGACCTCAGTGTACAGGTGAGTAAAAATGCTGGAACCTCGGTATGTACACGTATCATTCGCAGAGAACTTCATTCCATGGGTTACCGTGGTTTTGCGGCTGCTCATAAGCCTTTCATCTCCACTCGGAATGCTACTCGTCGTTTAGAATGGTGTAAAGAATATTTATCGTGGACCGTAGATCAATGGAAACGGGTCTTATGGATTGATGAATCCAGATACACGATCGATCAGTCTGATGGCCATGCGTGGGTATGGCGCCGCTAAACGCTATTTACCATAGTGTACTGTTCCTACGGTCAAGTTTGGAGCTGGCAGTGTACTCGTATGGGAGCGTTTTTCGTAGTATGGTCCCGGCCCATTAGTTATCTTGGACAAACCTGTTAACCAGCACGTCTACCTCGATGTTCTGGACAATTATGCCCTACCAACTCTATGGCAAAACTATGGAACCGAACCTTGTTGGTACTAGTAGGGTAATGCACCAAGCCATAAAGCAAGGACTGTTATGGCGTGGTTTGATGATAATTCCGTATCGTGTTTGTACTGGTCAGCACAGAGCCCTGATCTTAATCCTAAAGAGCCCCTATGGGATGAATTAGAGCGCCGCATAAAAAGTTTGGAACCAAGGCCTACTACTAAGCAAGAGTTAGCGGCAGCATTATGTACTGAATGAAAGCGCATACCTATCGCTGCGTTCCAAAACCTTGTCGGAAACATGTCTGGATAGGTCAGTGCATGCATTAAGAGCAAAGGCGGACCGAAACCGTGCTAATGTATGTAAATAAAAGCTGTGTTGTGTTTCTCTTTTAGGTATCCAGTGACGTTTGTCAATATAGTGCATGCCTGTGCAATTAAAGGAAAATCACTCATGCGGAGTACGGGAGATCACGGAGGAGATCCAGCAGACGACAACCACCAAAATCAGGGTGAGAGAGTGAGCTAGGAGTTTCCTTCGCGAAATTACTGGAATTGGGAGGTGGTTAAACCCGAGAGATCAGTTGAAGGGGTCAGGGAGTAGCTAAACCCGAGAGATAAGTTGAAGGGGTCAGGGAGTGGCCAGGAAAAGTACACTTCGCCTGAGATACGGATAAAATCTCAAAGGATTTTCACACGAACCAAGAGGAACGGAGAATCTAAAGGTGTAGAAGAGTTAATGAGGAAGAGATGGAATTCAGTTTGGGATGAAGACTGCGGAAAACAGGTGTTCATCTACGTATTAAGGACTATAACCGATTTTGCCGAATCCTTACCTCTCCTTCTAGAGTAGCTGGCGAAAAGATCATCTGCCTTAATAATAAAATTTGTCAAGTTTGAAACAAGCCTAATCGTTCATTTATGCTTATTTCTGTTGATGAAATAAAACGTCTATCATCCGCCTTGGTTATCTGGTGAATGTATAGTAAAGATGTGGAGAGCTCTCTGACAGAAAGATTGAAGAAAACAACATTAACATAAGTTTGTCAAATGACATAAAGTCAAGTGTATCGAGACACCTATAAGCTTCAGCCCGGTAAGGCAAAAGTAACGGCGCCGGCAATACAAACTCTTTGCTGCCAGAGCTGAGACGGGCCGAGCCGTAATACTTACTGGAGTTCGGGCTCTGGTGGGCTCGGGCTCTGGGAGAGGGAGAGAATTTTCTTCCTTTTACTTTTAATGTGATTTTACATGATTTATTACACGATACTTTTTTACACTTTCGAGTTGTTGAAGAGAATTCTTCGGCAACTGGGTCTAGATGGGAGAGCAATTAACCGATGAGTAGGAATTCGGCAGGGCTATCTATTCCGGGCTTGGGTAACAAATTCAATAGGCCATGAATTACAGGATTTCTGCAAACGAAAATTTTCTATAAGAACGGTAGACCGTAGATAGCAAGCTGACGAAATTTTGCTCCCTACCTCAAAAGGGGCAGCTCCCTGCTAATTCTACTGAGCAACGTACGACGTAGATTGCTATGTCTCCCAATTTTTTCTGATTTCCTGATAACCCCCCCCCCCCAGAAACTTTTCAGGAAGAAATGAACGGTCAAAGAAGCTATACAGCAGAAATAGAATGACATCCCTTTCCCACTCCGCAGTTGAGAAATACATCGGTTAATTGCACGGGTAGGAAAGACTGGAAGTCTGGAAGAGAAGACTTTGTTTTAATGCCCAAAACAGGTTAATAATAGTTTTCGGGATCGTTTGGGCCCGGGCTCTATCTTGCAATATAAAATTCCGGCTCTGGCAGGCTCGGGCTCTATCTTGCAATATAAAATTCCGGCTCTGGCAGGCTCGGGCTCTATCTTGCAATATAAAATTCCGGCTCTGGCAGGCTCGGGCTGACATACTTCGGGCTCGGACGAGCTCTTAAAACACACAGCTGGAGTTACTGCTAATGCGCGTTTGTAGTTTCACGACGTTATTCCCGTTGCCTGGGTACAACATAGAACTAATTGATTCTCTATTTGGAATGCTAAATTGCAAGGCGTGACGTCACTAAATAAGTATCCTCCGCCTTAGAGAGTACCTGGTTACTGAAACGACATTGGTTTCAAAAAAAAAAAAAATATTCCGATTCTTAGCTGACGGACCGCAAAACTGTAAATCCATTGTATGTATAAGCACTCTCCCCTCACAGAGGACTTCGCCAGTGAGGATAGCATTGCTGCGCAGAAAAAAAAAGCAGGAGATTTTTCCGCACTTGATTAGAAAACTGTGACGTTACTAAATAAGATTCGCACCATTCAAAGGTGTAAATTTTCGGAATTTAAATGAAAAACATGAGCAACCGCACTTGGAGAGGGGTGTTAAGATATTATTGCATCGTCTCCATTATATGAACTAAATCAGCATTTGAAGCGTAATTGTTGAATCACCTAAAGAATCACAAAGTAGTGTATAGTTGAAGTAGAAGCGTTTCTGATGTCTCAGTTAGAGAAGATGCTACCTGAAGCAGCCCGTGAAACAAGCAGGTGGAGGAAAATAATTTAAGCATCTATGTGCAGCAAAAGGATTATGCGCGTCTTTGTAAGGTATCAAGTACAAGCTAAATAATCCTTATCCTTTCGACAACAGCCAGCTTGGAGTATATTTAGTAGATGGATGAAATTTAGAACATCGGAGTTTCGATGATCAGGTTCCACAAGGAGTTACAAATTTGTCGCTGTTACTCAACCTCGTAAATAATTCTAGATAATAAGCTAGACCCAGAAAACTGACGTATTATACTGCATTTCTATGAGAGGGCACCGTTATTTCTAGAAGTACTGTATTGAAATCAACCAGAACTCAAGAAGGAACCCTGGTAACAAGAGGCGTCACTTTCAATGTCTGTAAAGCAAGAAGTCTCCGTTTCGTGCGTCAAGAGCAAAGTGCGATGATTCATTTTAATACTCTCCCTAATGGGCATAAAACTTTACGAAAGACTGGCCATATTCGTTACCGTTTTGAAGCAACACATGACGAACCATAACAAGAAACGAAAGGATAATTTTATCACACGAAGCCGTGATAAATTTTCGGGTTCACATTTGTTCGGAGACGAGGAATATATTTACCGTGCAAAGAGTAAACAACTTAAACCTTTTGCGAATTACTGTGAAATTATTTCCTGATTTAATTCACCAAAAACGGCGTATGCTCCAACTGTCTAAGCTTTAGAAAACTATCTGAATATAGCTTTGTTTTTCGTTTCGGGGTTTAACGACCTCCTTGAGCAAATCTATAAGCAGCCTCCGGCCTCTAATTTAAAGCTACAGGTTCCATGGAAGGGAAAGAGCCACTTCCTTAAAGCAAACTCTCCAGCAATGCTTTACTCGGAGCTGAACTCGAACCCTGACATTCCTCTATCTAACGGTAAAAGGCTGGTGCTTAGACCAGAGCGCCACAAGGGCGGCAACGTCTTGTATGTAAGACCTTTTAAGTGACAGAAATACCTCAAACAAATGGTGCCCCAATTTTTTTGTGCTCCACAAACAGAAATGCTCATATAGCGGCCGGGTTTTGCCAAAGCTACAATAAAACAATTCCTTTCCCCCTCTGATCTCAGCAATACAGAAAGCAAACATGTCATTGGTGATAACCGCTCCCTCCTAGTCTTTTATTTTCTGCTGCACAACCCAAGGCATGAGAGGAAGGGCTAGTTTCCCTGACAAGGACATCATGCCATTGCGCAAAAACTAGTGATTCGAAAACATTTTCTCTTCTTTTGTCGCCTCAGCAAGAAATCAGTCAGAATGGATCATGTCAATAATCCCACTAATTGACTACTTTAAATAACAAAACTAATTGAAAAGTAATGCTTTCTGACGCAAGTTTCACACGTTTCTGGAGAGTTCAGCCCACTTCTTAGACAGTGAATACATCCGTTCGAGCTCACTTCAACCCATTTTTCTAATCGCGAGTTAACTTGTTCCAGTCGGTTAAGGGATTAATGCTAGCAAAGAATCCTAGGATTTTCAGTGTTTGCAAGAAATAGTGGATTCGGCTGATATAAAAGTTTATCAAAATACACGTGAGTCTGCTGACATTTTGAAAAATAATCAAACATTTGTCTGATTGGTAAGAGCAGTGTTTAACCCTTTAACGACCATGACTCAAAATTCATGTATCACTCTAAATACCATAACGCCCGAAACTGTCTGTTGTTTCACTTCTTTGTTTAATAACAACAATAGTGACTAAGGGTGACTTCTGCTGATCCCTCATAGGTTGAGAAAATTTGAAGAGCAAGTAGGGTAGGAAATCTGACTCACGCTAGACAGGCGTTCCGGGAGGCCATGGCCGTTTTTACGTACGGGCGTTTTGGGCGTTATTATCGATAAAGGGTTAAACTTGTTCCTTTCCATATCTATTAAATGCTGGAGCTCCGCATAATTTGCTCGGCCATAAGAGCCAAAGCATTATGTTCAGCGATTCTTTATGCAAATCGAAGAAACTGCAGGTACACAACGGCACGTGTGCAGGTCATGAAACCGTGTAAATAGCACCCGATACTGCTCTGTGTTAATAAGTGTTATCTAGTTCTTCAAATGGGAAAGGCAGCGGAGTTTAGCGAGTCTGACAAAGGCCAATTGTAGAGGTCAGACGGTTAGGTCAGAGCATTTCCGAGACGGTAAAGGCTTGTTGGTTGCTCATGGTCAACCGTGGTTAGTACCTTAAAAAAATGGCCAGAGGAGGCATAAACCACAAACCATGGCCAAGGTGTGATCCGACCACGGCTCATCGATGCTAGAGCTGAGCGCAAGCTATCCCGTGTGGTATTAATCAACACAAGAGATACTGTGGCGCAACTGGTAATTTGAATACTAGGGACGGGAATAATGTGTCATCACGCACAGTGTATTAAACCTGGATGAAAATAGAGCTGCGTAGCAGCAGGCCGCTCCGAGTTCCCGTTCTAACTTCTGTTCAGCGTCGAAAGCTCTTACAATGGGCACGCGAGGATCAAAACTAAACCTTGAATGACTGGAAGAAGAGCATCTGGTCCAGCGATGGGAGGATACATGTGCTTCATTTACCTGGGAAGGGTTTTTTCGCATCGTGAGACGACAACAAGCCGGTGAAGAAAGTGTAATGATTTGTGCAATGTTCCGCTCGGAAACTCTGTGTCCAGTCATTCATCATTGCAGACAAGGTACACGCTCTCATGGCAACAGTATTCCCCTATTGTAGTGCCCTCTTTCATTGGGATAATGCTCCACTCCCCAATGCTCAAGAATGGTTTGCAGAACACGAGGGAGAGTCCCAGGTATTTCCTTGGCCTCCAAACTTCCAGGACATCAATCCAATCGAGCATCTGCAGTTTGTGTTGGAATAGCAAATCCTATCTGTGACGGCTCAACCACGCAACTCACAAGAGTTAAATGATTTTCCGGTCACGTGTTGATATCAGATACGCAAGACACCTTTACAGAAACCTTGTAGCGTCTATGCCTGACTAGGTAAGAGCTATTTTGGTGGCAAGTGGAGGACCAACATCATATTAGGCAGGTAAACATATTGCTTTGGGTGTCGTGTTCCTGGGCCCAGCCAAGCAGCTCCTTAGCGACGTGACACGGCGTATTGTCCTGTTAGTAGACACCATCACCACCAGGGTAAACGTCCACCATGAAGGGATGCATGTAGTCAGCTAGGATGGACAGATAGCCATTGGCGTTCACGGATCTGTCCACTGCTTCCAGAGGTCCCAGGTCATTCTAAGAAAACATCGCTTACAAACGCACACTACCGCCGCCGGCATGCACTTGACTGACAAACATATCCGGGTGTCGGTTCTCGTGTGTCTTTTGCCGTATCCGCCATTTCTGGGGAGTACAGATTGATTTGAGAATGCAACCCTTTCCCACTCTTCCACTGTCCGATGACGGTAGTCCCATGCTAACTTCAGGTGTCATTGCCGATGGACTTGGGATAACATGGACGCCATGACGCAGCTTCTACTATGGAGACCCATGCGTAACAGGGTTCGCTCTACTGTTATGGGGGACACGTACCTGGGTGCCACAGCGTTCATTTGCGTGGTCAATTGCTGCACTGTTGCGCGTCGATTGCCTTTTACCAGTCGACAGAGGTGACGTTCTCCTGTGGGGTCGATGACCCTTGGTACTCCACGGTTATGACATAGAGAGAAACTCGGTGTACCAGCGGTCCATTCTTGGTATACCCATCACGAACAGCCGACGAAGTCTGCTGTTTCTGAGATGCTTCCACCCTTGGCGCGGTAGCCAATGATCATTTCTTTCTGAACGTCCGTCAAGTCCCTAGCTCTGCCCATTGTGCTCACGCAATGCACTATGGCTCATTTGTCCTGCGGATAGCCACTTATATCTCCGTGTTGTCGACCTTGTCACGTGCATTCTGTGACGCTCCTGAGCGGGTATACTGTGATTCCGAAGGTGGTCATATTATTTTAATCATAATAATCATCATCATCATCATTGTCAACCAATATCAATCCACTGCTGCACGAAGGTCTCTCCAAGCCTCTTCCACAACGGTCTGTCTTGTGCCAGTCTCCTCCATGTTACTCCCACATACTTTCGAATTTCATCCCCTTGTAACGTACCAGGAGATGTGACGCACCTGACAGAAGGACGCACACGACATAAAGGCAGATAGGAATCAGAATAAAACGTCCGCGTAGCTCAATTGGTAGACTGACTTATTCCGGAATGAGGGGATCCGGGTTCGAATCCTGGCGTGGATAAAAATGACGGAGAAATTTACTTCGTTATACACCCACCTCCCATGTGGTCTTCTTCTGGTTCATTTCCTGTCCCTTGGAATCCAATCTAAAATTTCGACTGTCCATTGATGGTCTGTACTTCTGTTAGTATGTCCAGCCCATTGTCATTTCAGGGATTTTACTCTGATCATGATGTCTTCCACTCTTGTCATTTTTAGAATCCACAAGTTCCTCTTCTTATCTCTCCTGGTTACACCAAGTATGCACCTCTCCATGTGTCTTTGAGTTGTCTGCAGCCTTTGTATGTCTTCTTTTAGTTAAGGTCCACGTCTCTGCACCATACGTAAGCAATGGAAGGATGCATTGATCTAACACTTTTATTTGAAGACATAATGGCATATTGCTCTTGAAAATTATTATGTTTCTTCCAAAAGTTCTTCAGGCAAGTTTTATACGCCGATTAATTTCTTCATCAATGTGTCCCTCACTTGATATCTGTTGTCCAAGATAAACGTATGTATATTATCTCCAGCTTTTCTCCATAAATTGATAAATCTTCGTTTCTTCTGAAAGTTCATTTTTAATCCCATTTCTTTACTTATGTCAGCAAGTTCCTGGATCATACTCTGCAGCTCTGATGGGGTAGTTGCAAAAGTAACTACGTCATCAGCAAAAAGAAGGGGATTTAGATAATCTCCAATATACTTTATTCCTTTGTTTTCCCAGTTCAGTGATTAAAAGACGCTTTCCAATATGGCATTAAATAGCTTCGGAGATATGGTGTCACCTTGTCTCACTATCTTTCCAATTCTTATGTGTGCTGTATTCTCAAACAGGCGAATCTATGCACTAGCATTTTCATAGACGTTATCAATAATATTGATGTATGCATCTTCAATACCGTAGGATTTCAAAGCCATTGTAACTGCTGATGGTTTCACCGAATCAAAGGCCTTTTCATAATCAATAAAAGCCATGCACAATGGAAGTTCATATTCCCTCACTCTTTCAATTAGTTCTCTCAGTATGTGGATATGATCTATAGTGCTGTAGCCACTCCTGAATCCAGCTTGTTCTCTCGGTTGAGCCATGTCCAGTGTTACCTTCAAGCGGTGTGAAATAAGTTTAGTGAAGATTTTATAAACCACTGATAGGAGGCCGATAGGTCTGTAGTTCCTGAGATCCTCAATGTCGCCTTTTTTATGTAGCAGGATCATTATAGCGTTGTTCCAATCCTCAGGAATCTTCCTTTCATTAAGGCATCGAGTGAAAACTTGGGCGAATACTGTTTAAAATTTCTCCACTTGTTTTTTATGATGTCTACAGTAATTCCATCTTCTCCTGGAGCTTTTCCCTGCTTCATGTTCTTGATTGCATGTGCAACGTCTGCTGGGAGGACTGCAGGAACTCTGGTACTGGCATCTTTCATGATGTCTGGAGTACATGTATCATCCCTTTCATATAATGTGGAGTAGAAATCTTTCACTCTTGTTAAAATTTTGCCTCTATTTCTTGTTACAGAACCATCTTCTTTTCTCAGTGCCATAGTCTGTTTTCTTAACTTACTGAGATGTCCCTTTGCTATCTTTAGGCTTTGGTTGTTTTCAATTGCTTTCCTCACTAGTTCACAGTTGAATTTCCTTACGTCTTCAGTGATACTTTTCCGTACTGTCTTGCATTGCTTTATATATTCCACTTTCGAAGTCACAATTTCTTTAGTTGTCCTGATCTCTCTTCTTTTTTGCATCAACATTGTGGTTTTTCTTGATAATTTGTTCACATGCAACTTGTTCTCAGACACAGCTAATTTTGTTGCTGTTTCCATAAGAGCTTTGGTTACCTTTCTGTTAACTTCAGAGATGTCCACTTCTTCTGATGTCAGACCTTCTAGAATAGAGAATCTGTTCCTCGGTTCCAATTTATAGGTATTATGATGCTTTTTAAGGTTGGTCTGATACGACCGCGTATATTGAAACCCCGCATGCAAGTACCTCATGGACCAATAAGCAAGTGATTAAAAAATAACGCTCAGTGACTCATAAAAATATAAAATAGGGGCAATAATATAAAATATGTTATGACTATTTTGGGTAAGAAGCTAAAAGTATATGATGCGCCTGGTCACGGAAAAATTACACATTTTTGCTAACTGTGGATCTGAAGGAATGTCACACCATCTTTGGGCAAACAAAGTGCGGAGTCTCCTGTGTGACTGTTCACCACCAGATGTAGTAGAAGAGAGGGCGAAACATGAATCTTCATACTATATGATACATTTGAATTAATCTGTTGATCAGCTATTATTCACCTTACAGCTCTTCTTTTACTTCAGACCACGGTATATTTTTTACAATCGGTTTAGTAACAGCAACTTTGCCACAGATTGTGGCTTTCTTCCTCACCGATGACCTCTTTCCCTGAGAACAACGGCTTTATACTTTTTTTACTCACGATCCTTGACAATGTCATTTGTCTGCATCGAGTTATCATGGATTTTCTACCACTTCTTGGCGTCGAAGATGCTGTCTGTCCGTCTGTCCATGAATTTGTTACATTGAAAATATGGAAAAAATTACAGTTTTTGTTTTGAAGCTTCATCATAGGCCGAGGTTTCTTCGTCACTGGCTTCTGACCATTTCTCCGAGATGGTGCCGGGTTTGAGTTCCGGAGGAGGCATGCGTGATGTGTTTGTCTAATGATGCTGGTCCTGTCCCTCCGCTGGAATCAATGGCCCTGAATTGGGGAGTTGTTACCGTTTATACTCTAATGAGTTGGTTCTAATGGTCATTAAACCCCGAAACGGAAAAACCAGTTTTGCACTTTCCTGAGCCTCCTGAGTGGCACAGTGGTCTAAGCGCTGGCTCATGACCCTTTGTCCTGGATAAGTCCGGGCTCAAATCTCGGTGAGGCATGGATGCTGTGTTTCTCTTACGGCACATGGCTTTTTGCTTTCACTGGAACCAGTGGCCCGAAATTTGAGACGGTCGACTGCTAATAGCCCGCCGAGTTGCTCACGGTTGTCTTTAAACATAAAACAAAAGAACCTTCCAGAAGAACAGGCAATAACAGTTTTCTCTCTTAAGAAAACAGACAGGTCCGTCATCCTTCTTTCTGTGTGTGATTTGTCTGCAATAAACTGGGCTCCGAAATTAAAATCTGGAAAGCATTCACAGGAATAAAAGGAAAATACGTAACAGCAGGTAAAGACCTTTGGTACGTATAGAGACACAATCATAAAAACTTTATAACAATAGACAAACATGCACATATCTGGCGTATATAGGGTCACATCCGGAAATGCCACGAAGGGCGAGATGTAAGAATGTAACCTAAAATATGTTAAAAAGGAATACGATCACCTCGTACGGATAGACAACTATAACAACAACGATACGTATTCATCACCAGGTTGTTGATGAACTCTGGAGCCAAAGAAGACAGTGAGTAGCTCGGGAAGGGTTCTGGGAGAAGGCTTATGAGATGTTATGTATCGTTCCATAGCACACCAAGTATGCTCTACGATGTTAAGGTTCGGATACCTGGCTGGTAAGTCCATCAGCAGAATATCCTCTCTCTGCTGGAAATGATAGAGAAGCTGAGCCCTGTTCGGGCGAGGGTTATCATTCCGTAAAAGTAAGTGAAGGTCAACCGCTCCCCGAAAAAGGTCTGACCTAGGGCTCTAGGATCTCGTCCCTATAGCCGCTCAGCATTCACATTCCCTCATGCGAACACGTGGGGTGTCATGCTGTCGTTAAACATAGTGCAATCAGACGAGCAAACCACTGCCTTTGAAGGAGTATCGTTAGTGGGCGTTTGCAACAGGATCATTACGGATTCCTTGTTTCCTTCAGATGAAATGCCAACGAAATTCCGTTTGTAGATTAAATCTGGACTTGTCTGTAAAACAATCACCAGCCTGCTCGTCTGGGCTCCAGAAACAATGTTGCCTGCTCCAGTTGAAATGAGCTCTCTTGTGAAATGAAGTTATTGGGACACAAACCATGGGACTCCTTTTGCTTTGATACCATAGTTCCAGCGGCAGCGGAGAAATCCGAAGACAATTGCAGGGATGTATAGGAAATTTGACAACGTGCGGTTTAAAGCGACATCCTCACGAGGTGTCCTACGGCTTGAATGATCTTGGCGAGGCTTTCATCACTCTCCACCGGAGTAGGTGAACTGCTGCTATAACCGTGAAACATCTATGGGGTGGATATTCAAGTCCGTTTCCACCTGGGCACGAGAGTGGACTGCTTCTTGTTGTCGTATCATTCTTCTTCTTCTTTTTTTTTTCACTGGAGGTTTACCGACCACCGTGAGCAACTCAGTGGGCTATAAGCAGTCGCCCGTCCCTTATTTAAAGCCACTGGTTCCAGCGAAGAGAGAGAGAGCCAGTGGCGTAAGACAAGCAGAACATCCATGCCTCAACGGGATTCAAACCCAGACCCATCTCGGACGAATCATCAGAAAGTCATCGCTTAGACCCCTGCGCCACTCAGGGGGCCGTATCACTTTCCACCGGTCAGCGTCGAAAACACGTTTATGGGATATTAAGAAAGCATTGGCAGTCATCTGATCAACTCGATGGGCTATAAGCAGTCGCAGTTTAGAAACTCAATGGGCTATAAGCAGTCGCCCGTCCCTAATTTAGGGCCACTGGTTCCAGGGAGAGAGAGAGAGAGCCAGTAGCGTAAGCACAACATCCATGACTCACCGGGATTCGAACCCAGAACCATCTCGGACGAATCATCAGAGGTAAGTCATAGTTTAGACCGGTGCGCCCTTATCGTTTTCCACCGTATAGCGTCGAATACACGTGTATAGGACATAAGGAAAGCATTTGCATTCATCGGAACACTTCTTACACGTGCTGTCAGCGAGAAATACTACTGCCGTTTCCTTTTGGCTTTGACCCTGTAACTCAGTTTCCATATCGGACAGCGTTTTGCTCACTGATATGTAAATACAACGGCTGGCATTTGTTTTTCCTGCCCGTGTTTCATATGTCCTGTGAACATCGATACATTTCATTCAACGCTTCAGATTGTCTGTTCGCTATTGCCTACCTGATTTCAATTTTGGACACCAGTGTACTTACCCTGTTGATTCTGTTTAAACACTTACATTAGTAGTATGTAAAAAGAAATAAAAACGACGTCACGCGTATCGCCTATATGTGTACTTTCAAACCTTTTAAGCAACCGATGTACCTAAATCAAATGGTGCTCAAAATTTTCTTTGCTTCTCAAACAGGAATGTTTACATAAAAGCCTTGTGTGATAACCAACATTTGTTCGTTACGGAGATATCGAAACGGGCCCCCTCACTCCGAAGTAAGTTGCTCTCCCAACTAAGCTACACGGACGGAATGTAGCGCTGCAGATTTGTCGTCTTGACACTTGATTCACCTCTGTAGTACGTCACACTTGCTTGTACGAAATCTACCGAAAACAATTCATCTGCTTCTCACACCTCCGTAATACAAATCGCCCCTTTACAGTCTTTTATTCTGTGCTCCATGCCACGAGGCATGATTGTACACTGACACGGACACCACGCCAAACAAGTGCTTTCTTTTTTCTTTCTTAGGTGCATCGATATTACAGCTCTTTTAGCAGATAGTCAGCCAGAAAATATAGCATCAATCGTCCACTAAATGACTGCTTTGAATAATAAGGGGGGATAGCGCTTTGAGATGCGCAGGTTCCTTCGTTCTAGCCGCTTTCGGTCCACTTTTAAAGCAGCGGACATATACGTTTCAGTTAACACTGTAAAAAATAAGTGGTGCGAACTCACGGAAAATTTCTGGAAATAACGTGCAGCAAAGGTGCCGGTAAGTGTCCGTCTTGTAACGAATTTTCCGTTTCTGAAAGTTTCCCGTTTTTTTTTAACTTCCGTATTTTCACAGATTTTCCGTAGTTGTTTATTTCAGAAAAGTTCGTTTCAGGACTTTACGTATTTACACAGAAATTTCGCAGAATCGGAAACACCGAATTTCTTATCCAGCCCTTACGCCAGATAAACCCTTCCTGCCGGTAGCGGAGACCGAAACGAAGTCAATTGGGGTGGGGCTATACAAGCCGCGCGTCTCAAACACTGAGCCAGAAAGTCTTAGGAGTCGTGCGCACGTTCAAGGTAAAACTAATTGCGCGATGATTAATTTTTCCTTTTTTACTTCATTAATGAGAATGATAAGTCATTTTATTTTCTGTTGGAGCTTGTTATTTTTTTGAATAAGTTTGCAATAATTTTATTTTTTCTGTAGGAGGATTTATCACAAATTAAGTATTTTTTTTTAACGTGGTATTTCGAAGGGACAGAACACTTTGGAACTTGAGATCTTTTTTTTTTTTCTTTTTCTTTTTTAACTAAAAATAACTTTCAATTATCTTCAAGAAAAGGTTAAATGTACTGTTTTATAGCATATTTCGCAAAACTTTTAAATATAAAATTTACTCATGATAGCTATAACAGCTTTTGTTTTAAGCACTCCACAGATTGATGCATAGACATCGTACAATCACTCGTACAATAATTTAAATACCCGGTTTCTTACGATAACACAAAATATAATAACCGCTGCGTAAAATGCAGGACAGGAGAAGAAAGATCCTGTGCCACACAATAATCAAAATTCATACGATATGCTACCCACAATATCTGATCTCGTTACAGAATTTCAAAATCAATTCCTTTGACAGACAACTGAAATTTGACATTAATCAAACGTCAGGTATTCCTGCGAATGTCTTCTATTACTGGAATGTTTTTTGTCATGTGAGAACGGAGTTTTTATCATATGTTAAATTTTATATTCATCATATGTTAATTTTATATCATCATCATCATCATTGTCAACCATTATCAATCCACTGCTGGACGAAGGTCTCCCCAAGTTTCCTCCACAACGGTCTGTCTTGTGCCAGTCTCCTCCATGTCATTCCTGCATACTTTCGAATTTCATCCACCCATCTCCCATGTGGTCTTCTTCTGGGTCTTTTCCTGTCCCTTGGAATCCAATCTAAAATTTCGGCTGTCCATCGATGGTCTGTCGTTCTGGCAATATGTTGAGCCCATTGCCATTTCAGGGATTTAACTCTGATCATGATGTCTTCCACTCTTGTCATTTTTCGGATCCACGAGTTCCTCTTCTTATCTCTCCTGGTTACACCAAGCATGCACCTCTCCATGCTGCTTTGAGTTGTCTGCAGCCTTTGTATGTCTCTTTTAGTTAAGGTCCACGTCTCTGCACCATGCGTAAGCACTGGAAGGATGCATTGATCAAACACTTTTCTTTTAAAACATAATGGCATATTGCTCTTGAAAATTATGCTGTTTCTTCCAAAAGCTCTCCAGGCAAGTTTTGTACGCCGATTAATTTCTTCATCAATGTGACCCTCACTTGATATCTGCTGTCCAAGATAAACGTACGTGTCTGTTATCTCCAGTTTTCTTCATCAATCGGTAAATCTTCATTTCTTGTAAAAGCATTGAACATCACTTTTGTCTTCTGAAAGTTCATTTTTAATCCCACTTCTTTACTTTTGTCAGCAAGTTCTTGGATCATACTCTGCAGTTCTGATGGCGTAGTTGCAAGAATGACTACGTCATTAGCAAAACGAAGATGAGTAAGATAATCTCCATTAATCTTTATCCCCTTGTTTTCCCAGCTCAGCGACTGAAAGACACCCTCCAATGTAGCATTAAAGAGCTTCGGAGATATAGTGTCACCTTGTCTCATTCCCTTTCCTACTTTTATGTGTGCTGTATTCTCAAACAGCCGAATCTTTGCACTTGCATTTTCATAGATGTTATTAATAATATTAATGTATGCATCTTCAATACCACAGGATTTCGGAGCCATTGTAACTGCTGATGGTTTCACCGAATCAAAGGCTTTTTCATAATCGATAAAAGCCATGCACAATGGAAGTTCATATTCCCTCGCTCTTTCAATTAGTTCTCTCAGTACATGGATATGATCTATTGTGCTATAGCCACTCCTGAATCCAGCTTGTTCTCTCGGTTGAGCCATGTCCAGTGCCACCTTCAAGCGGTGTGAAAGAACTTTAGTGAAGATTTTTATAAACCAGTGATAGGAGGCTGATAGGTCTGTAGTTCCTGAGATCCTCAATGTCACCTTTTTTTATGTAGCAAGATCAATGTAGCGTTGTTCCAATCCTCAGGAATTTTCCTTTCATTAAGGCATCGAGTGAAAATTTGGGCGAGTACTGTTTAGTTATATATATCATCATCATCATCATTGTCAACCATTATCAATCCACTGCTGGACGAAGGTCTCCCCAAGTTTCCTCCACAACGGTCTGTCTTGTGCCAGTCTCCTCCATGTCACTCCCGCATATTTACGAATTTCATCCACCCATCTCCCATGTGGTCTTCTTCTGGGTCTTTTCCTGTCCCTTGGAATCCAATCTAAAATTTCGGCTGTCCATCTATGGTCTGTCCTTCTGGCAGTATGTCCAGCCCATTGCCATTTCAGGGATTTAACTCTGATCATGATGTCTTCCACTCTCGTCATTTTTCGGATCCACGAGTTCCTCTTCTTATCTCTCCTGGTTATACCAAGCATGCACCTCTCCATGTGTCTTTGAGTTGTCTGCAGCCTTTGTATGTCTCTTTTAGTTAAGGTCCACGTCTCTGCACCATACGTAAGCACTGGAAGGATGCATTGATCAAACACTTTTCTTTTAAGACATAATGGCATATTGCTCTTGAAAATTATGCTGTTTCTTCCAAAAGCTCTCCAGGCAAGTTTTGTACGCCGATTAATTTCTTCATCAATGTGACCCTCACTTGATATCTGCTGTCCAAGATAAACATACGTATCTGTTATCTCCAGTTTTTCTCCATCAATCGATAAATCTTCATTTCTTGTAAAAGCATTGAACATCACTTTTGTCTTCTGAAAGTTCATTTTTAATCCCACTTCTTTACTCTTGTCAGCAAGTTCCTGGATCATACTCTGCAGCTCTGATGGGGTAGTTGCAAAAATGACTACGTCATCAGCAAAACGAAGGTGGGTTAGATAATCTCCATTAATCTTTATCCCTTTGTTTTCCCAGTTCAGTGATTGAAAGACATTTTCCAATGTGGCATTAAAGAGCTTCGGAGATATGGTGTCACCTTGTCTCACTCCCTTTCCAATTTTTATGTGTGTTGTATTTTCAAACAGCCGAATCTTTGCACTTGCATTTTCATAGATGTTATTAATAATATTAATGTATGCATCTTCAATACCGCAGGATTTCAGAGCCATTGCAACTGCTGATGGTTTCACCGAATCAAAGGCTTTTTCATAATCGATAAAAGCCATGCACAATGGAAGTTCATATTCCCTCGCTCTTTCAATTAGTTCTCTCAGTACGTGGATATGATCTATTGTGCTGTAGCCACTCCTGAATCCAGCTTGTTCTCTCGGTTGAGCCATGTCCAGTGTTACCTTCAAGCGGTGTGAAAGAACTTTAGTGAAGATTTTATAAACCACTGATAGGAGGCTGATAGGTCTGTAGTTCCCGAGATCCTCAATGTCACCTTTTTTATGTAGCAGGATCATTGTAGCATTGTTCCAATCCTCAGGAATCTTCCCTTCATTAAGGCATCGAGTGAAAATTTGGGCGAGTACTGTTTCAATTTCTCCATTTGCTTCTTGTATGATGTCTATAGTAATTCCATCTTCTCCTGGAGCTTTCCCCCGCTTCATGTTCTTGATTGCATGAGCAACTTCTGCTGGGAGGACTGGAAGAACTCTGGTACCTTTCATGATGTCTGGAGTACATGTATCATCCCTTTCATATAATTTGGAGTAGAAATCTTTCACTCTTGTCAAATTTTCGCCTCTATTTCTTGTTACAGAACCATCTTCTTTTCTCAGTGCCATAATCTGTTTTCTTCCCTTACTGAGATGTCCCTTTGCTATCTTTAGGCTTTGGTTGTTTTCAATTGCTTTCCTCACCAGCTCACAGTTGAATTTCCTTACGTCTTCAGTGATACTTTTTCGTGCTGTCTTGCATAGCTCTATATATTCCACTTTGGAAGTCACATCTTCTTTAGTTGTCCTCATCTCTCTTCTTTTTGCATCAACATTTTGGTTTTTCCTGATAATTTGTTTACATGCAACTTGTTCTTAGACCCAGCTAATTTTGTTGCTGTTTCCATAAGAGCTTTGGTTACTTTTCTGTTAACTTCCGAAATATCCACTTCTTCCGATGTTAGGCCTTCTAAAGCAGAGAATCTGTTCTTCAGTTCCAACTTGAAAGTATTATGGTGTTTTTTAAGGTTGGTTATGTCAATACATTTTGTTTGTCTTATGAGCTTGCCACGTTCCAGTTTAGTGTTGAGGTGCATCTTACATCTCACCAATCTATGGTCACTACCTGTGTTGAACTTGTTCAGCACACTGCAGTCTTCGATGACGAATTTTTTGTTACACATAATAAAATCAATTTCACTTGTCGTCCCAACTGGATGTCTCCATGTCCATTTCCTGTGTGGCTTTTTCTTGAAAAAAGGAATTCAAGATGAAAAATCCTTCTGCCTCTGCAAACTCAACGAGAGTATTTCCACGCTGGTTTCTGTTGCCGTGACCGAATTTACCTACTGAAGTTTCATTCTGTTGCCGGTGCCCTATTTTTGCATTGAAATCTCCCATAATTATCTTCAAGTGCTGCTTACCTTTATTATTTAGATGACGAATTTCCTCATAAAATTCTTCAATTTCTTCTTCAGGATGACTTGTGGTGGGTGCATAAGTTTGAATAATCTGAGCCTGGTATCTTCTCGATAGTTGGATAACGAGTCGTGCAGCTCTGTCAGAGGAACTTTCAACTTCTACCACTTTATCCTTTAGTTTCTTGTTTATTATAAATCCAACACCACTAGTTCTGCCAGTATCTGTCCCACGATAATAGAAGAGATGTCCACTTTTCAGTTCAATGAGATCTTCTCCTTTTCTCCTTACCTCACTTAGCCCGACGATGTCCCACCTGATCCTTTGTAGTTCCTATATCCTTTGTAGTTCCTTGATCCTTTGTAGTTCCTTGATCCTTTGTAGTTATATATATATATATATATATATATATATATATAGGGAATATGAACTTCCATTGTGCATGGCTTTTATCGATTATGAAAAAGCCTTTGATTCGGTGAAACCATCAGCAGTTGCAATGGCTCTGAAATCCTGCAGTATTGAGGATGCATACATTAATATTATTAATAACATCTATGAAAATGCAAGTGCAAAGATTCGGCTGTTTGAAAATACAACACACATAAAAATTGGAAAAGGAGTGAGACAAGGTGACACCATATCTCCGAAGCTCTTTAATGCCACATTGGAAAATGTCTTTCAATCACTGAACTGGGAAAACAAAGGGATAAAGATTAATGGAGATTATCTAACTCACCTTCGTTTTGCTGATGACGTAGTCATTTTTGCAACTGCCCCATCAGAGCTGCAGAGTATGATCCAGGAACTTGCTGACAAGAGTAAAGAAGTGGGATTAAAAATGAACTTTCAGAAGACAAAAGTGATGTACAATGCTTTTACAAGAAATGAAGATTTATCGATTGATGGAGAAAAGCTGGAGATAACAGACACGTACGTTTATCTTGGACAGCAGATATCAAGTGAGGGTCACATTGGTGAAGAAATTAATCGGCGTACAAAACTTGCCTGGAGAGCTTTTGGAAGAAACAGCATAATTTTCAAGAGCAATATGCCATTATGTCTTAAAAGAAAAGTGTTTGATCAATGCATCCTTCCAGTGTTTACATATGGTGCAGAGATGTGGGTGGACCTTAACTAAAAGAGACATACAAAGGCTGCAGACAACTCAAAGCAGCATGGAGAGGTGCATGCTTGGTGTAACCAGGAGAGATAAGAAGAGGAACACGTGGATCCGAAAAATGACAAGAGTGGAAGACATCATGATCAGAGTTAAATCCCTGAAATGGCAATGAGCTGGACATACTGCCAGAAGAACAGACCATCGATGGACAGCCGAAATTTTAGATTGGATTCCAAGGGACAGGAAAAGACCCAGAAGAAGACCACATGGAAGATGGGTGGATGAAATTCGAAAGTATGCGGGAGTGACATGGAGGAGACTGGCACAAGACAGACCGTTGTGGAGGAAACTTGGGGAGACCTTCGTCCAGCAGTGGATTGATAATGGTTGACAATGATGATGATGATGATATATATATATAACTCAAATCAAAACTAGATCAAAAACCAAATTTTAAAATAAAAAATAAAATGTTCTTTTTACACACTCAAATTTTGAAGACCAAAACGCGCAAAAGCAGCGGTGAAGAACACTCAGAAACATCATAATATATCAAGCTTCAGAATATGTTTCACAGCAACACCAATTCTCACAAGTTTATGATGAGTTGAAAAAGCAGAAAAAAGAAAAAACCAAAAAAAAAAAGAAAAATGAATAAATTTAAAAGAAACACGAATAAAAAATAAAAGAAACGACTCAAAGCCATAAGGCAGGGAGATAAAAAAGAGAACCGAGATGCAGAATGTGTCGAAAATCCGAAGCCTTGGCTTTCTCAAGGACCAGCAAAACTCTGCATTTACTAACTTCCGCAAAGACCTAGTTGAAAATGGGTTTCTACTGAGTCATAGATGTAAAATTAAGTCCCCTAAAAATTCCAAATTAACTTGCCCGCCCTCAAGGGTGCGGAAACATTATAATTAAGCATATGAATTTTTAAAAAAGTTTTTTGCTTACATCTATTTTCTCACCTGGCCCGACCCATACTCATCATCTGCACAAAAACCAGAAATACTTTTTCACAGAGCTGACAAATATTGTGAAAAAGGATTAGACATTCCCATGAAACGTGGGAACATCGTAACAAAAATTTTTATTATTCTAGGGAGTAACACTTCAAGTCAAAAATAACCTATTTGCAAGAAAACAAAAAGAAACAGATTAAACAAAAAACTACTCAGTACAAGGATTAAATTTGAAGAGAGAAAAAAACCAAAAAAAAAAAAAAAAAAAAAACCACTGCAGAACGGCAAGGCCTACACGTGGCCAGCTATACAAGCTAAGTTTCAAACTCGGAAATAAAGCAAAAAAACATGACAGTCCTCGTGTAAAAGGACCTACCAAAAAATGGATTATAAAAAAATAAAAATAAAAACAAAGAGCACAGGAGCAAATACACTGACGGAAAAAAAAAATCCCAACACCACGAAAAAATAGTTGTAGAGGAATGAAATGGCGGCAATACATTTGAATAGGTAACATATTTAATCGATTAAAGTTTCAAGATCACAGCTTATTGTAAGCGCGAGAAAAGCCATTTTAAATGTGAAATGCTGGTACATTAATAACCGGTGTAACCGCCAGAATGTTGCATGCAAGCAGGCAAACGTTCATGCATTGTGTCGTACAGGTGCTGGATGTCAGTTTGTGGGATGGAGTCCCATGCCTGTTGCACTTGTTCGGTCAATACAGGGACCGTTAATGCTGGTTTGGGGTGACGCTGGAGTTGTCGTCCAATGATGTCCCATACGTGCTCGATTGGTGAAGGATCTGGTGATCTAGCAGGCCACGGCAACATGTCGACACTCTGTAGAGCATGTTGGGTTACAACAGCGGTATGCGGGCGAGCGTTTTCCTGTTAGAAAACACTCCCTGGAATGCTGTTCATGAATGGAAGCACAACAGGTTGAATCACCAGACCGACGTACAACTGTGCCGTTAGGGTGCGTGGGATAACCACGAGAGTGCTCCTGCTGTCATAGGAAATTGCTCCCCAGACCATAACTCCAGGTGTAAGTCAAGTGTGTCTCGGCCGCAGACAGGTTGGTTGCAGGCTCTCACCTGGCCTTTTTCTAACCAACACACGGCCATCACTGGCACCCAGGCAGAACCGGCTTTCATCAGAAAACACAACAGATCTCCACTCCGTCCTCCAATGAGCTCTAGCTTGACACCACTGACGTCGCAAACGGCAGTGGTTTGGAGTAAGTGGAATGCACGCTACAGGGCGTCTGGCTCGGAGCTGTCCTTCAAGTAACCGATTTGTAACAGTTCGTTGTGTCACTGTGGTGGCAACTGCAGCTCGATTTTCTGCCGCAGACGCAGTACGATGCGCCACGGCCATACGCCGTACACGGCGGTCTTCCCTCTCAGTAGTGCCACGTGGCCGGCCGGAACCCGGTCTTCTTGAGGCAGTACCTTCCCTTGACCACCGCTGCCAACAATCATGCACAGTGGCTACATTGCTGCCAAGTCGTTCTGCAATATTGCGGAAAGAAAATCCACCTTCTCGTAGCCCTATTGCACGACCTCGTTCAAACTCCGTGAGCTGTTGATAATGGCTTCTTCGTCTTCTTAAAGGCATTCTTGACTAACATCAACACCCTACGTCGTATCTCAACGACAACTAACGCTCACGAACGTTACAGCGCGTATTTACAGCAAACCTGCTTTGCATGTTCCGAGGGGCGCTACTAGCGCCATATGTATGCGCAGAGAGCGAAATTTGCATAGACGTCATCTTACAGATGTACTCTCACCGCCTACCAACTGTCGTTTATCTAACACAACCCCTTCTTGGTGTTGGGATTTTTTTCTTCAGTGTAATAGCTCACTTTACAGCTGTTCCCACGAAGCACGGAATGCCTAAAGACAAAAACACGTAATATAAAGCATTGGTAAATGTACTTAAAAATAAAAAATAAACGTTGCGTTATTTAAATAGTATTCTAGGAATGCTTTATGTTGAGTACAACTGCTAAAACTACCGCCCTATAACGAAAGCCGACGAACATCCACGAGGTCTTACGACCAGCATATACTCCCATAATGGAGTACAACACGATTAGGGTATAACAATGAAAATATATAGATTAACATAATACAACGTAGTTGTCACAAATGTTTTTTTTTTTTTTTTTTTTAATTTCTCAAGCCGACCATGGTTTTGCTGGGTACTGGGTACTTCATCAGGACGAATGACATGTAAATATTCAAATTGTATATGACATCATAAATGGTGTTTCCAGTCACGTGTTTTGGTTAGATGCTTCCACGCGTTTGATAGAAATGGCATGGATGCCATGCCATTAACAAGTTGCGAAGACTTCTGACATATATGGAAAGCTTCCAAACTATCAAGTTTGGAGGTTGAATCCGGCTTGTCAATAAGTTTTGCTTCTTCAAAGAGAAATCTGTAGTCCATTTCGTAACAGTGTTTAGCCATCGATGACTTCTTTAGGTCACAATTCCGAATGTAGGTCTTGTGCTCCTTCAATCGAAAACGCAAGGCTCTACGGGTCTGTCCTATATACGAAGCGCCACGTTCACATGGAATTTGATAAATTCCCCACGAGTTTTTGTCTTCAACACAGTCCTTTGATCCTAAAAATATCATTTTGTTTATGGGTTTAAAAATCACCTTAAAATTAAAGGTTTTGAGAATTTTTGTAAATTTGAAGGCAATGTCACGGAAAAATGGAATAATGGCAAAATTCTCTCGCAATGGGCGCATCACAGGAGTTAATGTGGAGATGGACTTCGGTTTCCGGAATTTTGTCAGAGTCTTGTCTATAATGGAAGGGTTGTATCCTCGCTGTACTGCAATACGTTTAAGGAAATAAAGTTATTTTTCCAAACTGTCCTTATCTGAACATATATGTATCGCGCTATATCATCATCATCATTGTCAACCATTATCAATCCACTGCTGGACGAAGGTCTCCCCAAGTTTCCTCCACAACGGTCTGTCTTGTGCCAGTCTCCTCCATGTCACCCCTGCATACTTTCGAATTTCATCCACCCATCTCCCATGTGTCGCGCTATATACGCAACTGTAAAAAGCACTGAGTTTTTGTTGATAAGGGTGATTAAACTTGGCATGTGGAGGTGAAAAAATAGCGAAAGGCTTCCGATAAAATGTGGTTGCGAGAGATTGATTTAAACGAGTTACCAGAACGTCAAGGAATGGTAGACATCCGTTATTTTCAGTTTCGTAGCTGAATTGAATGTGAGGATCAATAAAATTTATAAGTTTGACGAATTCCGGAATTTCAGAATGTTTTCCCTTCCATAGAACGAAAGTATCGTCTACATATCGTATCCATAAGTCAAATTTCACGATTTTGAAAAGTTTTTCTTCAAATCGACGCATGTAGATTTCACATAATATAGGTGACAGTGGGCTGCCCAAGGCTAGACCTTCCGTCTGTTCATAAAACGTTCCACGGAACGGTTCTGTTTTATGCAAATGTCCACTACTCTTGTTATTTCCTCAACTTCAGGTTGGCTGTAATGATGGTCTACAAGACTTGATTTTAGAGATTCTAGAGCTCTTTTTACTGGAACATTGGTGTGGTATCTATGTTCACCAATGTCCTGATGAAGCTAAGTCGTGCCATTCGTCCTGATGAAGCTAGGTCAATACCAGCGAAACCATGGTCGGCTTGAGAAATAAAAAACAAAAAGAATAAAAAAACGTTTGTGACAACTACGTTGTATTATCTTAATCTATATATAATCGTCACAAGACTGTAGTCGTTGAGTTCTGAAAGCGAGAAAAGCAACGCAGAATTTAATTTTTAATCGAATGATTTTCGAAATAAAGAAAGAAACTAAATCACTGATTCCCATAAATGAATTGACAGATTCATGAAATCATTACTTGGTTTTCAATCTCGCATAGGGAACAAGACCTTTTGCTCGGTGGACACGTGCTAAGCCTGCTCGCCAAGTAAAGCAGATGGCTGTAATTCTGCGGCACAGAAGTTTTCGTAGTGAATGGTTTTACGGTTTTTAATGCCTCTTTAGCAAGCAACAGCGTGAAATGAAGCGACAGTGAATAGTTGTGCACTCGGTTGGTAAAACCCATTGTCTAGGATTAGCCAGACTGCCGGTTAATGAGTTTCCAATGGGGAAAGCGACTCCATCGAAAATGGTTGTGCCGAGAAGTCACTATTGTGGACTCTGTCTGACGCATTAATCTGTCCTTGGAGGATGAATTGCGATTTGGAGGAAAGGATATGGTTGTAGAAGGGATTGTCGCGAACATATGGCTTTCAGGCTTTATAAGACGCTTTCAAAGTGACGCAAATGTTCCCTGGGTGAGCGTAGGAAACACAGCCATATCACTTAGAATTCTGCTCGGTTTTACTGACAACACTGGTTATCATACGGAAAACAGAGTCCACTCAGCACTTCGCTTCTTAAAGCTATTACCGTTATGAATTTCACAACCATTTTACGAGGAAATTGCAAAACGACATCGTAGAGAGGAGTGGAGCATAAAATATTCGATACAGAAAGTTACGCAATATACTTAAATCAAGAGAGCAGCCTCGAAAATTCCTAAATAATAGATTCATTATGGACACAGGCACATAAAACTCATAATTTCCCCATTTTTTAGCACGCCTTTTGGAAAAAAGGTACGTGCTTATAGTATCACTTCGCCTGTCCGTCCGTCTCTGGATATCTCTGCAACTATTAGTCCGATTTGAAAAACATTTTTTGCCTTGGAAAGCTTAAAACGATGATCCTTGGTTTCCGGCTGTGTACCGATGCATAATATTGTCTTCAGAGGGCGCAAATGCAGATGCTATCGAATTCAAATAAGGTAAATAAAATGCCGACGATGTACGAAAAAATGAATTCGTCAATTAAGCCAAATGATACCACAAGGGTTATTATGTTATCAAGTACTGACTTTAAAACTTTAAAATCTAAAATATAAACACACATGAGTACTTTCGGTCCACCAAGTGGATAATCTTCAGATGTACAAAGCGTTAGCATATAACATAACTATATATATGCACTGAAGAGCAATTGAATTATAGAGACAGCTGGCGTTATGCAAATGTGGCGCTGTGGGCGGCCCTGTAAACGGAAACGACATGACGTACGCAGCGATCTGACAATATAAGGAGTGATGCGACGGGAATCAGTAAGAGTCGGACGCAGTATGGGTAAGACGAAAGATCTAAGCGCATTTGATCGTGGGCAAATTGTTGGGGCCCGACGAATGGGTAGCTCCATCTCGGAAGTCGTACAAACACTGGAATTTTCACGAGCCACTGTGTCACGGGTGCACCGTGAGTACATCGAATCCGGTAAAACCATCCCTGCAAGGGCCAACTGCCGTGGATAGCAGCAAGTGGATGAGCGGGGTCATCGTCGGCTAGCTCGCATTGTAACAGCGGATAGACGGGTCACAGTGCAAGAAATCACTCTGCAATTTAACGCTGGTGCACAAAATCGTGTAAGCGGCCACACCATCCAGAACCATCTCCTCGCTATGGGGTACAGAAGCCATCGTCTCACGAAGGTACCGCTGCTGACCGCACATCACAGGGTGCAAAGATTAGCATGTGCGCGGGAACATCGCCACTGGACCCTAGACATGTGGAAAAATGTTGCCTGGACTGATGAGTCGAGTTTCACGTTGGTACATGCGGATGGCATTATACGAGTATGGCGCAAACCACATGAAGAGATGGATCCTTCTTGCCAGCAGGGTACTCTTCAAGCTGGTGGGGTTGGCATTCTCGTCTGGGGACTGTTTACGTGGACTGAAATGGGACCCCTGGTACGTGTGACATCGTCCCTCACAGGTCAACGTTCCCGGGATATCCTGGAAGACCATTTGCTCCCGTTTGCGCGTCTTCACGTCCCACTGGGGGCCTCATCCTGCAACAAGACAATGCACCGTGCCATCGGTTCCGAATTGTATCCGAATGGTTGGATGAACACTCCACCGGCCTTGACCTCGCTTCCTTGGCCAGCTAGGTCACCTGACCTCAATCCCATCGAACACATCTGGGATTCCATCGAGAGAGATGTTCGAGGCTCTGACCCCCTCCGTCAAATCTTCGTAAACTGTGGGAGCTTGTTCAGGGGTCGTGGATCCGTATGGCTTCCCAACGCTTCCGGTGTCTTGTCGAGTCCATGCCGAGACGAATCGCCGCGGTCAACAGGGCGAAAGGTGGTGCCACACGTTACTAGACAGGTATCTCTAATTCAATTGCTCTTCAGTGTACATTTGTGTTTGTACAGAAGTGGAGGTGGCACAGGAGTAAATATATAAATGAATTTGCAATAAGTGTGCACCTATATAACTCACCGTGCATGTTATACACAGTAGGTGCTCTGGGTCGCAATCTTCTTCAATGAATTAAAGTCCACAAATATAACATTAGGACAGGGAGCTAATGCACAGCTCTAGCCAGAACTGTTGCAAAAGGAGAACTGCACCCAGACTTTAATAATATTAAACTTTTGATTACTCCAAAATACAGGTCTTCCCTCCACATCACGAAAAGTATACTTATCTGCACATATGGTGATGCTTGCTACAACGACACCTTACCTTATGATCTACCCAAAGTCTGGGGCAACATTATTCAAACTTTAGTAACTAATTAATGGCCTGAACACTTGCAATTATGTTGGGACCTTGTGACACCTATTGCTAATTCATTTACATATTTGCCCTTGTGCCACCTCGGCTTCTGTGCACACACACATATGTATATATATAGTCGTGTTGTATGCTAACGTTTTGTACATCTGAAGATGGTCCACTCGGTGGACTGAAAGTACTCATGTGCGTATATATTTTAGAGTTTAAAGTTTTAAAGTCAGTACTTGATAATATAACCCTTGTGGTATTATTTGGTTTAGTTCAAGAATTCATTTTTTCGTACATCGTAGGCATTTTATTTTACCTTACGCTATATTGTACGAGTGACTACGTTTAGTGAATTCAAAATAAATTTCATTCCATATATTTATTTCTTGATATCCGACTAAAAATTATTTTTCTTTTTTTCGATGCCATTTATAACGAAGACTATTTTGGATGCAGTTACTTTTTCAAGTAATGCATATATTTTTCGCTCCAGAGCGAAAAGGTAAACTGCGATTTCCCAGGTATCTCCGCTTCTAAGAGTCCTATTAGACAAATTCTTTCTGCATCGGATACAGCTCCTTGTGGGACATTGGTAATTTCATGGCATAGGTAAATTCGTGACAGAGAGTAAGCTACTGTTCGTAGAGTAATTTCTTAATTGGTTTCAACGTTTTTTAATAAATGACAGCAAATGTCCAATTTCTAAAATCGGAAGTAGATCATCAATAAGTTGTTTTGCTTGTGTCACAGAGAGAGAGAGAGAGAGAGAGAGAGAGTTATTCAATAGTGGCGGGAATCGAATAGTCTTTTGTGCTGGTGTTTAGCATACAAGGTAGAAGAGCGGATTTCAAGAAGGAAAATAGAGGTAAGCGAGCAATATTTAACCCAGTTATTGATTAGATTCCCGTCTAATTTAAAATGTACTTGCAAGTCATTTATCAGCATTCGACAGTGTGTAGAAGCTTAGCCACGGACGCATGATCCTTAGCTTCGTAGAGTTAACTTTTCCAGGCATTCATGTTTATTTGAAAAATAACTTTTTTGCATAATTTAAACTACAATATCTGAAAAGTGCTCGCCCAAGTTTTCACTCGAGGCCTTAATGAAAGGAAGATTCCTTAGGATTGGGAAAATGCTACAATGATCGTGCTACATAAAAAAGATGGCATTGAGGATCTCAGGAACTACAGACCTATCAATGGTTTATAAAATCTTCACTAAAGTTCTTTCACACCTCTTGAAGGTAACACTGGACATGGCTGAGACGAGAGAACAAGCTAGATTCAGGAGTGGCTGCAGCACTATAGATCATATCCACGTACTGAGAGAACTAATTGAAAGAGCGAGGGAATATGAGCTTTCATTATGCATGGGTTTTATCGATTATGAAAAGGCCTTTGATTCGGTGAAACCATCAGCAGTTACAATGGCTTTGAAATCCAGCGGTATTGAAGATGCATACATTATTATTACTAATAACAACTATGAAAATGCAAGAGCAAAGATTCGGTTGTTTGAGAATACAGCACCCATAAAAATTGGAAAGGGAGGGAGACAAGGTGACACCATATCTTCCAAGCTCTTTAATGCCACATTGGGAAATGTCTTTCAATCACTGAACTTGGGAAAACCAAGGGATAAAAATGAATGGAGATTATCTAACTCACTTTCGTTTTGCTAATGACGTAATCATTCTTGCAACTACGCCATGAGAACTGCAGAGTATGATCCAAGAACTTGCTGACAAGAGTAAAGAAGTGGGATTAAAAATGAACTTTCAGAAGACAAAAGTGATGTACAATGCTTTTACAAGAAATGAAGATTTATCGATTGATGGAGAAAAACTGGAGATAACCGATACCTACGTTTATCTTGGACAGCAGATATAAAGTGAGGGTCACATTGATGAAGAAATTAATCGGCGTATAAAACTTGCCTGGAGAGCTTTCGCAAAAACATAGTTTTCAAGAGCAATATGCCGTTATGTCTTAAAAGGAGAGGGTTTTATCAATGCATCCTTTCAGTACTTACGTATAGTGCAGAGACATGGACCTTAACTAAAAGAGACATACAAAGGCTGTAGATTACTGAAAGACACATGGAGAGGTGCATGCTTAGTGTAAACAGGGGAGATAAGAAGAGGAACTCGTGGATCAGAAAAATGACAACAGTGGAAGACATCATGATCAGAGTTAAATCCCTGAAATGGCAATGGGCTGGACATATTGCCAGAAGGACAGACCATCGATGGACAGCCGAAATTTTAGATTGGATTCCAAGGGACAAGAAAAAACCCAGAAGAAGACCAAATGGTTGATGGGTGGATGGAATTCGGAAGTATGCGGGAGTGACATGGAGGAGACTGGCACAAGATGGACCGTAGTGGAAGAAACTTGGGGAGACCTCCGTTCCGCCCAAACAGTCACTAGTCGATGACGTCCACACGTTGCACGTTGAGACCCAGTTTTTTGGCTGGCAGTCCAGTCTTTAAACATTGAAACAACAGCTGCTCTGGAACATTTCATGAATGCGGCGGTTTCGGTGATACTCGCTCCATGGCTCCGAGCTCCTACAATCATCCCACGTTGAAAGTCCGTCAAATCGCATTTTTAACCCATCTCGTCACCCAAAAATCACTTGTTCTACTGTTGCAAGCACTAAGCTCTCCCTTTTTATACTAGCCTCGCCCTCTGGCGGCAACAGCGTACAGCCATAGCTCATTTGCTTAAAACTGTCAGGTGGTCATAATGAAGTGGCCTCTCAGTGTATACAGTTTTTATCAACAGGCCCATGCAAAAAGAAAGACGATAACTTCGATGGTGTGACGCACCGGCCAGCAGGACGCACACGACATAAAGGCAGATAGCAGTCAGAACGAACGTCCACGTAGCTCAATTGGTAGAGTGACTTATTCCGGAATGAGGGGACCCGGTTTCGATCCACAGCGTGGGCAAATATGACGGAGAAATTTATTTCGTTATAATGGCGCCCGAACTTCCCGGATGATCCGGCCGTTCAAAATCTCGCAATGGTGTGATGTTCTTTTCACACCGCGAGATAGGAAAAATAAGAGAATCCCTTCTCCAAAGCTTCGAAAAATAAAAATGTGTGATGTTGCATTCCACACACTAGATTGACTGGGAGTTCTCAAAAGCTCGTTCTATAGTGAATGGCTGTCTACGACGATTCATGCTCACGGCCCTCTTTGGGGGGGGGGGGGGGAGATGTGACGTACCTGCTAGCAGGACGCACACGACATAAAGGCAGATAGCAGTCAGAACAAACGCCCGCGTAGCTCAATTGGTAGAGTGACTTATTCCGGAATGAGGGGACCCGGGTTCAATCCCCGGCGTGGACAAATATGATGGAGAAATTTACTTCGTTATAATGGTGAATTTTGTGTACGCAGAGGATGTCAAAAAAAAAAAAAAGAAGAAGTGGAGCTCAGTGGATTCAATGTAGCTTTTTCATGACATGGTTCCACATGTCATGCAAAAGCTACATGGTTCCAAACTCTTACGATGAAAATGAAGATGTGTTCATGTACGACGCCTGTGAAAGCTGGGGATAATGGCTGAAACTAAAATGCGAAAATGGCACTTATAACTTAAACCTTTTTACGTTATGTAAGATTTCCGGGCGAATAGATGTTAAACTAAAGGTAAATGCGATCAAACTAATTATGGCGGATAGCTCACGTTAGAGTAAGGCTTTCACAAAGGCCAGACGAAACATATACAGAAGTCCAACTTACGTCAACTTTTTATTGGCACAGCAACATTAGACGAAATCCAAAACACACCACTGCACATATCTTAGTCAAGAAGCCCAACTTACGTCACCTTTTTATTGGTCCAGCAAGATTAAACAAAATCCAAAACACACCACTTCACATATCTTAGTCAAGAAGTCCAACTTATGTCAACTTTTTATTGGTCCAGCAACATTAGACGAAATCCAAAACACACCGCTTCACATATCTTAGTGAAGAAGTCCAACTTACGTCAAATTTTTATTGGTCCAACAACATTAGACGGAATCCAAAACACATCACTTCACATATCTTAGTCAAGAAGTTTACAATCACAACTCAGTAACGATCTAACATCTCCACACACCCAAAGCAACTGCTACATCGTCTTTTTATCTAACGTTCTTATCACATACATTCTCTCGTTCCGACCTCAGATTGTTGCCAACATTATTCTCGTTTGATGGAAAAGACATAACGTTAAATTTTGAAGATGTCTAAGAGAACAAATTCAAATTTGCGTAGAAGAAGAAACTCAAAAGGAAAGTTAAAATAGAATATACGTTACACACTTTACGGAAAACAGAAAGCATTTTATTAGTAAAAATATCCATTTCTTTCATGTTTGGCTTGAGTAAAGTGCGCAATATAACATGTATGCTATTATTTCTATATTTCTTTACATTCATGCAATGTTGTAATACAAATGGACAACTTGTTCACTATCACGAACTTAGCAAGGCATTATGACGAAGTTGCCAAGATTATCATAGAATAACCACCGTTAAACATTATGCGAAAAAATGTGTTGTGGAACCAAACTTATAGTACTGTTCTTCAAGTTACTGGTATTATGTACAAGTGTGTTATCAAACTAATAATTATTGTATACTGTGGATAGCCGTAGTTCTCAGAGTTTTCTCATTCCAAGGAGTTCTCCTATACTAACGTTCTTGAATTCAACAATTTCATTGCTTCCTTCGTGGATTTCCAGGGCTAGATCGACGTCATCTAGGCAGATTTCTCAAAAACATTAATGCGATGAGATATGACGTATTAAAGAAGTGACACACATGTCAAGATGGCTAGTAGCAGTGTTAAGTCAGCGTCCGAGTCGTGTCGCGGATGTCTATAGTAGCTGCGACAAATTGTCCAACGCTCTCTGAAATAACTTCGGGCTACGCAATTGTCTGCCACTAATAAGCTGATTGTAGAGTGTTGAAATATACTTAACTAAACCGGTCCCGCTTCGGCGACTAGCGGTGGCTTCTTGCAACCACTGTTGCGACAATGCCCATCTGTACTGGCATCTCGATGCGCATGGACTACGATTCGGCTAATCCAACACTAGCTTCACGGAAGTTCTACACTCTAGCCTCTCTCGAACGTTTCCAGCAGGTGATAAAGTTGGCGCCCCGGTCCATGTGGCATTCTGGTCTTTGGATATGCTGTAAGTGCCCTCAAAACTCCATTATTTCGTTCTGTAAGACTGGAGCACCGGGCATGATATGACTTCGGCTGTTTGGGTTTTTTCTTTTGCCAATCTTGCATATTTCGAGCGATTTATTCCATATTCGAATTAATTGCATATCCCACCTGCGTGCACGCACCTGCCAATTTGAATACCTGTGTGCCGATTCCTTTATTTCTATACACCATTTTTCAAATTTTAAATGTTCTGTTTCGTTACGATAGTCTACTCAGCTTAACGTCAGCGCCTGTGCCGTAATCATCGGATTCACAAATGGCATACCTTCAAGTCATGACTTGTCTGTTGCAATAGAGCATGAAGGTTTTAAAATCCCTAATATACATCGAATAGCCAAAACATTATATCCAGAGTGTAATACAAATCGAACGAACTAATGGTGAACGACGGCGGGTGTGAATGTTATGAAATGTCTTAAATAACACCGGATACCGAGCTCTGTTAATCAATGTAATACCAATTCTTCAGATAGGAAAGGCAACAAACTTAAGCGTGTTTGACAAAGGCCAGATCGTAATGGCTAGACAACCTTCCGAGACGGTAAGGCTTGTACTTACTCACGGTCGGCCGTGGTTAGTACATCTAAAAAGTGGTCCGAGATGGAAAATCACTCGAACCGTCGGCAAGATGTAGACCGACCATTGTTCATCCATGCTATAGGTGAGCCAAAATTAGCCCATATGGTACAACCAACAGAAGGGAAACTGTGTAGCAACTTCCCCGTAAATTGAATTCCGTTGAAGGGAGTAATGTGTCCCAACACACAGTATATCGAACTCTGCTGAAATTGGAGCTGCGTAGCCGTAGGCTAATCCCAGTGTCCATGATAATCTCGGTTCACCGTTGAACGCACCAACAATAGGAACAAGTGAATCAAAAAGGTACTTTTTCCAATCATTCAAGGCCTACTGGTGGAACAGGAATTTCATTTCCGGTTGCACCATGTGGACGGCCGGTTACATGTACATCGATTACCTGGGAAAGTGTTGGCTCTAGGATGCATCGTGGGACAAAAACAAGCGGTATAGCACGTTTAATGCTTTGGGAAATACTCTTCTGGGAAACCTTGGGTCCAGTCATTCATGTGTAGGGTAATATGACGTCTACAACATATCTAAACGTCATTGCAAGCCAAGCACATTGGTTCATTGGAAAAGTATTCCGTTCCGGCGGGACAATACGCTATGCCACAATGCACATAGGTCGTGGGACAAGAGAAATAATTCATGGTATCGCCCTATCCACCAAATTTCCCAGACATCAATCCAATCGAGCATCTGTGGTTTGTGTTAGAACTGCAAATCCCATCTACAGAGGCTCTACCACGTAACTTACAAGAGTTAAAGGATCTACAGGCAATGTGTTGGCACAAAAGGTTCCCTATCACTTCGTCCGTGTTCATTTCGTCCATTTCTTTTCGACCAACGTTCACTTTGTCCACTGTTCACTTCGTCCAGTGCACACTTCATCCACTGTTCATTTCGTCCAACGTTCACTTTGCCCACTGTTCACTTCGTCCTCAGAATAAATGGTATACCGTGGAAATATTTTGTTTTCATGGAGTTTTTGTTATAGGCAGAAGAAAAGGTCTGTGGACATTGCTTGCATGCAGTTTTTTTTCCTGTCTGAGTTTCTCGATTGAAATACAAGGATTTTAAATGTTATTTAAAGTAAAATAATGAACTTAACTTTGAAGAGCTTTTTAACTCTTTTGTAGGGTACAATGTCAATCACTACAGCATGACTCACGCTATGTTCGGAAAAGGACTATAAGGGGGATTTTTTAATAACGCTGCACTTTTACTTAGGCACTAAATACTGTATTTACATAAAATGTCAAGTTATTAATATTTTTCTTTTACTTACTTAGGCACTAAATACTGTATTTACATAAGATGTCAAGTTATTAATATTTTTCTTTTACTTACTTAGGCACTAAATACTAATTACTATGCCTCATGCGTAGGCCCTTTTGACAGTTTTTATTCTGCCCATGTCATATTCAAAACGTTTACATATCCATTTAAGGTAATCATATTGTGCTTTTACTGAGGCACGAAATATTAATTCACAATCCCTAGGCTTAGGCCGTTTCAACAGTTTGTATTCAACGGATGTCACATTCATAACGTTTATCTATATCAACTCAAGGTAATAATATTGCGCTTTTACTTAGGCACTAAATATTATTTCATATGCCCTAGGCTTTTTCAGTTTTTATTCTAATCACGTCATATTCATAATATTTACATATCAAATCAAGGTAATAATACTGCGCATTTGCTCAGCCACTAAATATTATTTCATTAGCCTTAGGCCTAGGCCTTTTGTACAGTATTTATTGTATAGATGTCATATTTATAATGTTTACGTATCAAGTCAAGTTATTAATGTTGCACCTTTACTTTGGCTGCAAACATTTATTATTAAACCTAGGCCTTTTTAACAGTTTTTAATCCATTACACTAAACGTTCATAGCATTTGCATAACATATCAAGTTATTAATATTGATCTTTGACTTAGGCATAAAATTTTAATTACTAGGGCCTAGGACATCGGTATAATAAACGCAGTTAAAAGGTCCTAGGCCTAAGGACTATGAATTAATATTCAGTGCCTAAGTAAAAGCGGATTATTACTAAATTGTTATGTCATGTAAACGTTATGAATATGAGATCGGCGAATTAAAAACTGTTAAACCGCCTAGGCCTAAGGCCAGTAAACTATTGTTTGGTGACTAAGTGAAAACGCAATATTATTAATTTGAGTTGATAGGTAAACGTTATGAACATGACATCCGAAGAATAAAAACTGTTGGAACGGCCTAAGCCTAGGGATTATGAATTAATATTTCGTGCCTCTGTAAAAGCACAATATGATTACTTAAATGGATATGTAAACGTTTTGAATATGAAATGGGCAGAATAAAAACTGTCAAAAGGGCCTACCCATGAGGCATAGTAATTAGTATGTAGTGCCTAAGTAAGTAAAACAGAAATATTAATAACTTGACATCTTATGAAAATACAGTATTTAGTGCCTAAGTAAAAGTGCAGCGTTATTAAAAAATCCCACCTTATAGTCCTTTTCCGAACATAGTGTGAGCCATGCTGTTGTGATTGACATCGTACCACACAAAAGAGTTAAAAAGTTCTTCAAAGTTAAGTTCCTGGTTTTACTTTAAATAACATTTAAAATCGTTATATTTTAATCGAGAAACTCAGACAGGGAAAAAATCGCATGCAAGCAATGTCCTCTGACCTTTTCTTCTGTCTATAACAAAAACTCCATGAAAACCGAAAATTTCGACGGATTCCATTCATTGAGGACGAAATGAATGTGGACAAAGTGAGCGTTGGACGAAATGAACAGTGGACGAAGTAAACGTGGACGAAATGAACTCGGGCAAAGTGATCCGTCACTGGCACAAAATACCACAGGGCACCTTTAGAAATCTTGTAGGGTCCCCTTACTAGGTTAGAGCTGTTTTAGCGGAATGTGAACGACCAACTTCATATTTTGAAGGTGGTCATAATGTTTTGTCTCTCCGGTGTAGTTTTTAATGTTGAAGAGGAAAACATTTCAAGTGTTTAATTATTTTCTGGTTAACGTTCGGCGAATAAGAAGATATAAAATCCCGCCCCCCCCCCCCTCTCTCTATCACTGTCTATCTCGTCCGTCCATTGAATTCGGCAAAGATGATTAAGCGCCCTTGAGGATTACTCGAAAATTAATACCTGGGGTACATACGGCTTGACATTTCTTTGCTGCATACGGGTAACGGACAAAGTGCGTCAGGATCCGACTTGAAAAGGAACCATCTACGTATTCGCGTCCCCAAAGACAGGGAGTCTGCGGAAAACCCCGGATGAACTGCAGACTAGATGGTCGGCAGGACAGGGATTCGAACACCCATCAGAAACGCCCGCTTCCCATACAGCACATAACGACTTAACCAACTGCGCTATGCCGGTAGTGTATAAGATCTTATAGAACTTATTATTTTCTGAGGATCATGTTTAAAGAGAGCACTGTGTGTAAATAAAGTACTCCTTTTCTTCCAGGTTAGCACCGTTGGATTATCTGAAAGCTGGAATGTCCTTGCGTTATTTATAAATCATTTGCCTTGTTACCTGGGAGATGTATGCTTGATATCATGATGGACCTGAAATGTTCGATATCATCGAAGAAGGGCGAACAAAAAGGTTCGTTCATTTAATGCATTTTTCTGGTTTTAGTGAGCATGTCAACCTTACTTAACAAAGAAAAGTTTGGGTCTCATTCTTTGGAACTCAGGAAATTTTCATTACACTACTGCGTTTTGAAGTAGAATTTGTAATAACTGAAATCTCTATTTCACTGGCGTGAGGCTTCTTTTAGACTGTGTTTCTGTTATTTAAGTTAGAGATGAGCACAGGCTAATTTTGTTAAGGCCAGAGTGCAGTCCGGGCCTGGACAACTAAAGGCTGGGCCCATTATATCATTATTTCTAACTGGCTCGTGCCCGTTCCGGGTTTAAACATTTGTTAAAATTTTCCCTATGTGAATAAAGAAAAAATAAGGCGTATTATTTTACTCCTATTTATATTTTTATCATCAGATAACAATGCTGGTGCTTACAGTTAATGTCGACCCCCAAAAAGGGTGAGACAGAGAGAGAAAGAGAGAGAGAGGAGAGAGAGGAGAGAGAAGACAGAGAGAAGGAGGGAGAGAAGATGGAAGAGAGAGAAAACAGAGAGAGAGAGAAAAGAGGGAGAGGGCGAGAGAGATAGAGAGAGAGAAGGGAGAGACAGAGAGAGAGGGGAAGTGAGAAGAGTGAGAAGAGAGAGGAAAGTGAGAGAGGGAGAAAGAAAGGAAAGAGAGAAGAGGGAGGAAAAAGAGAGAGAGAGAGAGAGAGAGAGAGAGAGACAGAGAGAGAAAGAGAGAGAGAGAAAGAGAGAGAGCGGGGGAGGGGCGAAGGGAGAAGAGAGAGGCAGAAAGAGAGGAAAGGGAGAAGAGAGAGAGGGAGAGAGAGGAGAAAGAGAGAGAGAGAGAGAGAGAGAGAGAGAGAGAGAGAGAGAGAGAGAGAGAGAGAGAGAGAGAGAGAGAGAGAGAGAGACATAGAGAAGAGAGAGAGACATAGAGAAGAGAGAAGGGAGAGGTACACACAGAATTATTATTATGTGCATCATATTCGGGTAACAAAATGTCCTTCATTTTGTTTCCCAAGTGTATCAAGTTAACTCTTTTACCTGGGCTCACCTAATTACCGATAATTCCCATTTTTCATATTGTAGCTAGCAGAACTTGAAATGTTAGTCGCTAGAAAACTTTATACCATCAGTTTTCATCATATACAGGAAACAATACACAGCTGTTTCTTAAAACACTCACAGACGTTTTTAAGTCACGAAATGCACGCGAAACACGCAATAAATAATAATTAAGAATTTTAGGCAAAAAAAAAAGAGAGACTATAGCGTAACCATTCAGATGTTTGTTTCCCATTGCGTTGGTTAATTCGTTCACAAATGTTAAACTAAATTAATTAAAAACGTGAAAGAGAAATTTAACTTGAGCCCGAGACCGTGAGGGCCCTGGTTTTTGTCAAATATTTGATATAAGATCCCGCGTGGGCGCGTGGTCTTCTCTAGTTTGGATGATTGGCATGCTGGGTAGGTGAAGCAAATGGATATTGCGTAGAAACATTTTCTCGCATATCTGTATTTCAGGGTTTACAGTAAGCACATTAAATACATTTCTTCCTTCTTTCGAGAAAAGAATTCGTTGTGACTGACTTAAAATCAAGGAAAGATGTCGCTTTATTGACATTTTCCCTTGAACGTCGTGAATAATCACAACGTCGCTGTCAATCTCGTTTCTTTGTTTGGATTAAGTGCGCCTTATTTTGCACTTATGCCTCACGTTGTTTGCTGTGTGCGACCGTTCTACTACCAGAAGAGCATAGACATTTCTTCACGAATGACAAAAGTTTTAAAGCGGTTTCTTTTTCAGTATGAAAGACAGTTGTTTTATACATTTTGTTTAACGCAAATGTGTTTTTCTTAATCTTCCTTTCATTATCTTTAAAACAAATTCATTGCTTCAATTACCCCAACTTTTTAACTGGGTTATAGAGAAGGAAGAAGTGTGCAACTGAATAAATATACTGCTCAACATAGAAAATGCCAAATCATGAAACAATGCACAAAATGTGGTAAAACGTACCACATATGTAGACAACTAAGTGGGAAAGAGGTGATTTAAATTTCAGGGATTATAGGAATGCGATGGGCGAGAATCAGTATAATGGTGCCTGAGCGAGTAGGTCGAATGACTGGCGTGCTGGTTATATATTCGCCAATACTACACCGATGAGCTATTACAATATGACCACCTACCTAATAAGCCGTAGGACCTCCTTTAGCTAGCAAAACAGCGTCCACTCGACGAGGTACCGATTCGATGAGTTGTTGATAGGTATCCTGGGGTATCTGGTACCATAATGTCAACAACAGGTCCTTTTGTTCCCGTACATTTCGGGGTGGTGGTGATTCAGCGCGAACCCGCTTTTCCAAATCGAACAACAAACGTTCAATTGGGTTCATGTCTGGTGAATTTGGAGGCCAGAAGGCATTAACAGAAAGTCACCAGCATGTTCCTTGAACCACTACTTGACGATTCTGGCAGTGTGGGATGGCAGACTATCCTGTTGGTTAATGGCCACCACCACGCAGTTGCCATGAATGGGTGAACTTTGTTCGCAACGATGTTCAGATAGCTGGCAGCTGTCAGCGATTGTGCTATTGGGATAATGGAGCCTAAAGTGTCCGAAGAAAACATCGCCCACAGAATGACACCGCCGCCGCCGGCCTGTTTTCGCTCCACAGTACATCCAGGTGACACAGCCTCCGTTGGTAATCTGCGCATCTGCGCTCGGCCGTCTATGTGATGCACCAGGCATCTTTATTCGTCAGACCAGGTTACTTTCTTCCAACCATCGAAGGTCCGATCTCGATGATCGTGGGCCCATTTCACGCGTTGCCGGCGATGACGTGCAGTGAGAAAGGGGATCCGGCTGGGTCTTCGGCTTCGCAAGTCCATGCACAGTAGAATGAAATGAATTGTGTGCTGTGACACATTGCCCTGATTATCACTGTTGTAGATGCGGGTGATTTGTCGCACTGTGGCTTTCCGGTCGTTTTGAACAATGCGCGACAGTCTCCGCTTCCCACTGTCACAAATGAGCAGCGGACGACACACGGCTGAACGATGGTTCGTCGTTTGGACATCCGCGCACCACTTTTGATACGTACTCACTACAGCGACACGTGAACAACCCACAATTCACGTCATTTCCGGGATCGCAGTTCCAAGTCGCCGTGCCATCACAATTTGTCCTTTAATCCAACTCCGATAAAATCGGCAGCTTTTCCCATTCTAACTCCGAACACTCTACTAACCGAAAACCGGTTCTCGGGTTGTATATATACTTCTCTACGAACTTCACTTGCGCCACTGTTCGGTCTCTAGGCGCGCTAATTTCTCTAGGCTGGGGGTGATCATGGCTGTTCACTGTATATAATATAGGGGGGAAATTACCCGGATGTTGTCTTGACAAAATTGCGAGGCGGTCGTGAAGAGGTGTTACGTCCTCTGCCAATGGCATTCCACGCATTCCTTATTGGGGAGAAATCGCGCTGGCCACGATAGCACCTGGGTATCTTGTAGGCGCTGTCTGCTGACGTCAGCACTGTGCAACTGGGCGTTATCTTGATGAAACTTGGTCTTATGTTATGACTCGATGGAGGTGTTAATCCCACTGCTCGTCAATAAATTTTAACATATTTTGTAGTTTTGATTCCACTCGCATATAAAATTATTTATGGTATCGTTGGCCAAACAGATTTGGTACTTGTCATCACCACAGGTCGGTGCAAATTAACACGAAGCACTATTCAAATAAAATGCAGGAAGTTAAATGGATGGTTTTTAATAAAACCAGATGAGCACAAGGACGGTACAACACATATAGAAACGTTAAATTACAATATGGTGGCATTCTCCACTTACGGAGAGAAATAACAGTTCAAGATGCCAAGCAACATCTATCTGCACGCATTACCTTCAATAAAACGAACCCCTGTCTCTAACCGCTTCTTGGTTTTTCAATTCACCATTCGTTCGTAGGTGTTCTCAGAGAGAAAAAAAAAACTCCACGCCGCTACATGCCGGATCAGGGGCACTTAACTGAATGGCAAAAAGGTTTTACCACTCTGCTCAATTTTACTCACTGGGCGGTTGTTTGCATAAGTCCTCTCTCTCTCTCTCTCTCTCTCTCTTTTGACGTGGGGCAACGTCTAACTCCGCGGAGAGTATGGGGCGACTTAGGGCCGACCGCCTGTGTCAAAAATAGGTTCCAATTGAAATCATTATAGCGTCCCTCACACTAATCGTCTTAGAATATTCGTAAAGAGCATGGAGTCTTATTTGCTTACTGCGCAATACATCCCGTGCGCGACGCTCCCCTCGCTCCCTGTGCGCACGGGGAGTTGATGCAATATTTCTTGGTGTGCCGCCGCGTTTGACTCTATCTATCTCAGCAACAATGAGCGCAACATGACTGTGCGTGGTATCGTTTTAAAGCTCTCGACGAGATCTATTCAAATATACGAAGGAAATTTCGCAGTGGTTTGAACTGAACATTTCAAAAACTGTTTTCTTGTGAATCGGTAAACACTTTTGGCAATATCGCGGTTTATCTGGACAACCGTGAGCGCAAAATGACTGTGTGTGGTATCGTTTTAAAGCTCTCGACGAGATCTATTCAAATATATAAAGAACATATCGGAGTGGTTTAAACTAAAATTTAAAAATAATTTCTTCGCGTGAACGGGTTAACATTTTCGACAACGCCGCGGAATTCTCAGAATGAACGCTAGCAAAAATGGAGGGAATCAAAACGAGAGGCAAGAGCAAGCGATGAGGAATGTAAGAAGCCCAAGAAGACTGCAGCCCAACGTATTTGAGAGTATAGAGAACGTATGAAGCAGCCGCCGCCAAACAAAAATCCAACACCGATCGTCGTTCTACGTTCCAAACTGACGGCTCAATCAGAACTTCCTCTAATTGCTTCTTTTCTTTTTTTACGATGGCTGTTCGCATTATTACACAGGGCATCAGGGATTCCGTGGAGATAGGAAACGATACGCGCTGCAGCACCTCATCGCCGTATAGTCGTGTTGTCACTGTACCCACAATGCTTAGGAGCGTAGAATGAAACTTATAAACCCTGTCTCTCAAGTCATGATACCTGGCTGAGGAGTCGTATAACCCTAAAAGATGGCAGCAAGATCATCCAATGACGGCCTGTCGTCTCCAGACTCTAAATTCGCGATCATCGACGCTATGACAGAAATGAGATGTGCTGCTGAATACATATTTCCATTCGCTTTATTACGCTTACCTGGTATGGAACCACTGAAAACTTGAGCAACGATTTTTTAAAATTTAAAATTTAACGACCACCGTGAGCAACTCAATGGGCTATAAGCAGTCACCCGTTCCTAATTTAGGGCCACTGGTTCCAGGGAAGGGAGAGAGCTAGTGCCGTAAGACAAAACACAACATCTATGCCTCACTGGGATTCGAACCCGGACCCTTTCTCGGACGAATGGTCATAAGCAATTGGTTAGACCACTGCGCCACCTTGAGCAATGATGTGCTGTAGCGAGTGACAGTCGTCGCAATTTAGTCTGTGAATCGCGGAATCGCTATTTACAATCCGTGTCGTTACGAAAATGTCCAAAGTTCTATGTACACTTCGTCAAATGTCGTCCATTGTGGATTGCGGGGCTGCTACGGCTTATCGTAGAATGAGGCCATTGAGACGTTCGGACGTCCATCTTCGTGCACCAGTCTGCTAAGGAGACACACGTTATGTACTTCCAATCCCTGTCGCCACATTCGGATGGCAGGTGTTGTATTTTTTTTTTTTTTTTTTGATTGGAGGTTTAACGACCACCGTGAGCAACTCAATGGGCTATAAGCAGTCGCCCGTCCCTAATTTAGGGTCACTGGTTCCAGGGAAGGGAGAGAGCCAGTGCCGTAAGACAAACACAACATCCATGCCTGACCGGGATTCGAACCCGGACCCCTTACGGACGAATGCTCAGAGGCCAGCGCCTTAGACCACTGCGCCACCGGGGCGGCATGTGTTGTATTCTGACGAGTATCGGCTGGGATGTAACGCATTGACCAACCAGCCATATGTAGCATTATGATGAAGCTTCTGATAAAGGTGTCCGTTTGATGGCAGGATTCCCGATGACGTCAGCCAGACATTCTCTCTCTTTACATGTGTTTTCGCCACCGAGATCACCCCGATACAGTGGTTCCCAGGCCCAGGTGAGTAAAGTTGTCTGAGCGACGGTAGGATTTTCGATGACGTCACCTACACATTTTCGCTCCTTACACGTGCTTTCGCTACCGAGATCACCCCGATGACGCCACCCAGATATTCTCGCTCCATATAAGTGCTTTCGTAACCGAGAGAACTACGATGTAGTGGTTCACAGGCCCAGGTGAGTAACGTTGTCTGAGTGATGGTAGGATTCCAGTCACCTAGACATTCTCTCTCCTTACACGTGCTTTCTACACCAAGATCACCTCGATGCAGTCAGTGGTTCACACTCCCAGGTGATGTGACGTGCCTGCACCGCAAGACGCACGTAAGATAAAGGCAGATAGCGGTAAGAACAGATGTATGCGTAGTTCAGTAGGGAGAGCGACTTACTCTGGAGTGAGGGGACCCGGTTTCGATGTCCGGCGAGGACAAATTTGTACTATATATTGACGCCCGTCTTCCACGATGACCCGGCTGTTAAATTTCTCGCAATGATGTGATGTTCTTTCCACACGGCGAGACAGGAAAAATGAGAATCCCTTCTTCAGTGCTTCGAAAAAATAAATCACTGTGATGTTACGTTCCACACATCAAAATAATCTGGGATTTCTCAAATGCACGTTCTTCATGGGATGACTGCGTACAGCGACACACGGTCCAGGCTGGCCCGTGGGCCATTACACCCTGCCCTCTCTGGCGGGGGGGGGGATGTGACGTTCCTGTATCGCAGGATGCACATGAAATAAAAGCAGATGGCAGTGAGAGCACATGTCCGCGTATCTCAGTTGGGAGAGCGACTTACTCCAGAGTCAGGAGACTCGGATTCGATGTCCGGCGCGGATAAACTTGTACGGTCTAGTGAGTAAAGTTGTCTAATTGCTGATAGGATTCCTGATGACGTCACCCAGACAATCTTTCTCCTTCCAGGTGCTTTCGCCACCGAGATCACCCGGATGCAGTGGCACACATGCCCAGGTGAGTAAAGTTCTCTGACTGATGGTAGGATTCCCGATGACATCACTCAGACATTTTCCATCCTTACACGTGCTTTCGCCACCGAGACATCCCCGATGCAGTGGATCACAGGCCTAGGTGAATAAAGTTGTCCTACAATGACGAGACCTGAAACGTAAGGTATTTATTTGATAAATGAAAATGAAAACTTCTGAAGAGACTGAATTGCACTCTTAGTCATGTGAGGTACCTACCTCAGAGGTGACGCACATTCAAGACAGAGGAGTTGCATCGGAAAACTTTGTCAGTGTGGGTTAATTGGGTAATCAATCGGCTCCGGAGCAAAACGCTGCGGATTCGATTTTCCCACCGGTAAATGAATTTTACGCTATATTTGTCCCGAACGTGAAATTAATCTCCTGTCCGTTGTGTTCTTTGAAAATTGTGTGATGTTCGTTTCTCACATCGTCTGGAATTAGTCAGAATTTTTTCTCCTACAGTAAACATATTTCAAGCGTGTTTGCCGGCTAATCCGGAAACCTACGATTACGTCCCAGCCTTTTTTTCAAGGGTGGGCATGGAGGATATATGACGTACCTATCGCAGAGACGACGAACAAATCAAGACGGTAAATTTCCAGAGATAAATTTCGTCGGTGTAGCTGAATTGGGGAAGTATTCGGCTTCGGAGAGGAAGGATGCGGCTTCGATAACCACTATGTGCAAATAGCTTTTATACTATGACCATGCCAGGTTATTTTTGGGAAACAAGCCCCACTGCCAAAGCTTTCTGCCCTGTTTGTTCACTTTTTCTACATAAAGAGTGTCATTATTTCTCAGGTATCCATGTCATCTCCGTTTCGTTATTATCTGACGCATGGAAATCAAGACAATAACATTTCAGTTTAAATGTTTCCTTTCGAGAAACGCTTGTGCACGAAACATTTGTCTGATTTTCAGAATTTTATTTTCAGGATGAAAGAAAACAATATGCTAAAATTAGAGGAGAAATTAAACAATCAATTCCAATTTGCAAACACAGAATTACGAAAAAAGAAAAAAAAAGAAGAAATGAAATAATAACAAAACACACAAAAACAATAATTTAGATATTACAAATTTCCACTTTAAACATGCAATGGCAAAATTCTAAAAAAATTCTCTACAATCCAATGTTTAATATTCTATAAAAATGCAAAAGTATACAATGTCTTTTGCAAACTGCTTGCATTGGGTGTGAAGTGCGACGCAAATCTGCAAATCTTCAATCTTCGCCATGATTTTTTTCTCCTCTTTTTTTTTTTTTACCTAGGTGCTCCTGGAAGTACTTGCGACTTGGTTGAATATTGTAACGACACAGGAAATATATACTAGAGAATAAAATATTCATATTTCTAGACAAGACAATGGAAAAACCGAAACAATGAAGTTCTATTGCCAAAATATTTACTCAGTATCTTCTGAGGCGACGCATTGTATAACTCAGTAGTAGGAATTTAAAAGATCTTATGATTCAATCTAATTATGACCTCAATCTACGGATGTTTCTTCGGGTCTTGGTATTCCACGAAAACGAGGTACTGGTAAAGTTTTTGCTGTGATAACTACGAAATTGCGAACTCCATAAGCGAGATACAAATACAAATCCTCTTACAAAAAGAAACAAGACATACAGAGGACGTTCACCCATTTTTAGAACGTCTTTAATAAGAAATTACAGAAAATAAAAGAAGTTTAAAGAATTGAAAATGCCAACAACATGTTAGATGAACACGAAAGAAACATCTACTGCAGATAAATATCAACTGTTAAAATAATGGCGCACGTAAACAAGTTGTGGAAAGAAAGTTTTGTTCTTGCTCTTTACGAAGAGAAATATTCGTATTCTGTAATTAAAGCATGCTATGAAAATCACGGAATTAGTATTTCTAGTAAATGTGAAATAAGCAATATTATTGATAGAAAAGGGAAAAACTGTCAAGTATTGCTTTTAACAGGAAACAGAACAGTAAATGAATATCCGAAGAAGGTAGGTTCTTTTACGATTGTTTCAAAAGTAATGTCTCTGGTTTTAAAAGAAAATCCACCGACGCAAAGAGCAATCGCTAAGTCGTTAAAAATCCCTGTATCAACTGTAAACAAGATGATAAACAAAGATTTGAGTATGAAAATAAACCAAAAAAACATATAATGTTTGCCGCTTTTTGCCTAGGCACGTGACTGAGCACAGAACTGGGGTCGCCGGGACTCTGCCCCCTCCTATCTATCTATGTGGGCCTGGCCACCGGATTAAGAACTTGCTTGTGACGTCACGCTAAGCGACGGGCATGTCAACTGGTAGCTGAAGACATTGTAAACGTGTTCATTATTTGTTTCACATTATTTAAATTCCTTTTGACTGATGATTGTGAGCAGTTACTCCATGTACAAGATGTAAAATTTGTGTTAACAAAATTAGTGGCAAAGAAGATTGAAGAGTTGAATCGATAAACGGAAAATGTTCAAAATGTATTATCAAATTAAATTTGAACTGGAACTCAAGTACGCTTCTGTATTTTCAAATATATTTTTAAATAACTACTCAAAGTTGAAAAAATGACTACTTAAATAACAAGTCAGGGAAAAGAAAATATGCTATGTTTGCAGCAGCTACTTAATGAATTTCGTCTTCCTGTAAGCCTCACTAACAACGGGAATATCTCCAAATTTTGGCAAAGACATTTGATAATAATCATGATTACAGGGGAACTAAATCCTAGCCCAAGTCTAACTATCCTACACCCCACACAAATAAATATATTTCAATCTTCATTTTTGCATATTTTTAATCTTCATTTCATTTGTGGGGAATAAATTAGAAAGCATGCATTTTCTAACAGATGTTCATAACCATGGGGGGGGGGGGGATCAGTGCAAGATAAGTTAATTTTTAGTTCATTTATTTATCTATGTACATTGTGCTGAGAGTTACACATTCTCAGTAATAATTTAGTCTAGTTCGCAGACTCAAAACTTTTTATTTTTATCTGTATACCCTGCAACATTATGCAGATAAATAGTGAGAAAATATTATACCTAATTCCTAGTTCTTCAGTTGTATGTGTGTGTGTGTGTGTGTGTGTGACTTTCGTTTTCAAATGCGTGCTCAGTATTAATTTAGAACAGTTTGCCTTTTTAAATTTATTATTTTTTGGATGAAAGCAATGTTATTTGATCAGAAAAAGTTAAGGTCTAAAAACGCAACATTGGAGGTTGTTTTATTGATTTTTTCGCCTGTTTTTCTTTTTACAGATCCAAATTGCCATGTAGCAGTACGCTAACGTACTAATGGATTCCATTTCAGTTATTTTCTGTGTCTGTTTAAAACTGCGTTAACAAAGCTGTTCGGTGTAACCGTTTATACTCGCACAGAACAGAAATAACGAGAAAGCGTAATTCCGGAGAAAGGTAAAACAAACGCAATTTTCTTTCTGCCTTTTTCTTTCTTTCTTTTTTTTTCATTTCCGTAGAACTTCTATGTCATGAAATAATTTGCAGAAAACTAAAATATAATAGACTTTGTTTAAGCTCTTCCTTCAAGCATTAAGTAGGACTGAATGCCCAGAAACTTAGTGCTGTAACCTTTTCGATGGGGCTCAATTCCGTCGCTTAGCGTGACGTCACAAAAACGATGGCCAAGCCCGTAAAGACAGGAGGGGTGAGTCCCGGGAGCCCCGGAAGAACATGGTGTAGACTTATGAAATTTACTTAGCAGGAGACAGATGGAAATTTATTGTGATTATTGATAAAGCATCGATCTACCTAAAAGACTTACAAAAAAAAAGTCGATTTACTGTCGCGAAAGCGAAGAAAAGGACTTATAAACTTGGTTCGAAGAATCCAAAGAAATTTTCAGTAAATTATTCTAGTTTCAGTAAAGGATTATTGCTGGTCTCTTGTACAATGGGAAATTAAAGTTAAGAGAAATTGAAAAGAAAGTTAAAATCAATTCTACATATTACCAAAATGATGTTTTAACTCCTATATTTCAAGAGGAAATACCATTCCCATATATCTACAGAGCATTCAAAGAGTAGAACTCCATCATAATAAGGCTACATTTCATACATCCAAATATACCACCCTATTTCTTTAAAAAATGAAAACAGCGAAGTGTATCAGGTGTATACATTTTGCTCATATTCCTTCAGTGTCCCCTGATGTGTCACCAGTGGACTATTGGGCCATCTGAGTGCTACAAAGGGCGCTTTTTAAACGCAGACTTAAAATAATCGGGCTTTAAAAAGTAGTGGAAGATGAGTGGAATAAAATACCATAACCAATTTTAAGAAATGCGCCGTTATTTTTTAAATCTAGGTGTACAGAGGGTGAGTCAAAAATTTTCAATATTTGCATAAACGCATGTGCTGCGGAGGGAATGTCATGTGTTTAAACGAGTTCAAGTCGCGCACTGCGATCAGTCGAAAGTGATAAAAAGTGGTACTCGTTGATGTGAACAGCATTGCATGTCGTCGTTCTGTCTGTGGTTGGGGCAGAGATGAACAGCCACAAACGGCCAATTAGGGAACTTTTGCTTTATGAGTTTGAACTCGGCCGTAACGCTGCTCAAGCAACACGAAACATTTGTCATGCCAAAGGGGAAGGCTCCGTAAACCACAGCACCGCAACCAGATGGTTCAAGAAATTTCTCTTAGGTGACAGAAACCTCGACGATCACTCAAGGTCAGGTAGACCGCGAACCGTGGATTCGGAGGCCGTAGAGGTAAATCGGTCAACCAGCGCACGAAGATTATCAGGAAAGCTGGGCATATCACAGACCACCGTGGTTCGTCACCTTCAGAACCTCGGCAAGGTCTACAGGATCTGCCGCATTGTCCCTCACGTACTCACGCCAGCTGTAGCAAGCCGCCTAGTGGAAGTGTGCACGAAACACATAGAAAACAATAAAGAGAATTGTTACGTGCGATGAAAAGTAGGTCTATTTCCCTAATCCTAGCACACAACGACAGTGGTTGAGTACGGGCCAGCTTGCAGAACCTGTTGCTAAACGTGGGGCGCTTCGAGCACAACGTGATGCTCTGCGTCTGGTGGAATTTCGAGGGGATAATTCATTACGAATTTGTTCCAGATGGTCGGATCATCAACGCCAACCTCTACTCTGAACAGCTGGAGCGGATGTATGCCGCTTTGGAAGAGAAGTACCCGGCAATGGTGAACAGAAAGCGCACTCACCTACAGTAGGCCTACGCTCGGTCTCATACTGCTCGAACGACCCGGAAAAAACTCCAGGAATTTGAGCGCATATAACTGATACCACAGACAGCATATAGTCCGGACCTTGCCCCGTTGGATTATTACATGTTCTGGACCATGGCCTACTTCCTTCACCGGCGGCACTTCAACAACCAGGAGGAGGTGGCAGATGGAGTGAAGGAGTTCTTCGCCTCGAAGGACAAGAACTGGTGCCGCCACGGAATCGAAGAACTGGCAGACAGATGGCTAAAGACGGTGCAACACGATGGCCTGTACTTTGAATGCTAGTCAGCTTTCGTCGTAAAGGTGCGTATGAAGACATAACGTGATCCAAATATTGCAAAACTTTCGACTCACCCTATGTAGAATCGCAGAACTGGCAGATAGATGGCTAAAGACGGTGCAACATGATGGCCTATACTTTGAATGCTAGTCAGCTTTCGTCGTAAAGGTACGTATGAAGACATAAAGTGATCCAAATATTGCAAAACTTTCGACTCACCCTCTGTAGAATCGAAGAACTGTCAGACAGATGGCTAAAGACGGTGCGACACGATGGCCTTATAATGAATTAGCTTTATTTCCTTTCCGCTAAGCTAATTATTATGAATGATTCTCTTCCTACCAGCTAGCTAATGATATACTTGTACTAAGCTTCAAAATAATGAATTCAAAAGGGTGTTGTTACTAGTTAATTACGAACTTAAACAAAGTCTCAACGCTGGTTATTTATAGTAAGCAATAAATGTTATAAACCTAACAGCCAGACAGAGGTCTGACAAAAACTATGAATTGAGAAAGACTGACTTACTGAAACTTCTTTATTTCTACGACTCTTGGTCAACTAAGGCACACACAACACTTGTAGTACAATAATGAATAATCTCTCCTCGTATTATACACGCTCTCTCTTAACGACCACAAGCTCTCCTCATAACAACACAAAAAAGCTCCCCTAAGTCTCGATGAACGCGCCTATATACTAGCTACCACCACGTCATGACTTACACTCATTGCCAGATCTCATTCAGCGGGTGAAATAATATTTCGTTCAGTAAGAAGATAATTTACATAGTAAAATAAAATAACCAGAGATAGTAAAATCAAAAGGAAAGTGAATATAGAGTATACGTTACATCATATCCCCCTTAATTTTTCTTTTTTTTTCTTTTTTCTCTTTTTTTTTGTTTCCGAAAAACCTATCAATTTTGGAGTGTAAGTCTTACATTTCGGTGATTGACGTTTCTCGACCTCTTTTTTGATTTGTGGTTTGGTGGTAGCCGTATTTACATTATCAAACTTGGCATGACAATTTACGAAATATGTATTCGACTGTGAAACTTGTATTGTTGAACAAAACAAACCTGCATCGGCATACTTTCCTTTTATTCTGCCTAGCAGGAATCACTTTTTTAATTTCAAATGACGTTCTCATTATTCGGTGAATACATACCAACTGTATCAGCAGCGAAGATTGCCTGGAGCTGCCTAACAGTAACAATTTTATTATTTTCATTTCAAATTACGTTCGCATTATTCGTTGAAATACATACCAACTGTATCAGCAGCGAAATTTACCTGGAGCTGCCTAACAGTAACAATTTTATTATTTTACCCCTAAGCACATAGATATATATAAAAAAAAGTGGATTAGTAGATGGACATAGAAGAAATATAAAAAAAAACACACATATATACACAAAAAAGAATGCATAGGCCCACACGAAAAAAAGAAAGTCTGACACGCCAACTGGTCGTGCAGGAAAAACAACAAACTGAGAAAAGAACCTGTCCACGAGAACTTACTTATCTCGAGGACGCATAAAAAACTCTAGTGCGATAACGTTTCCCAGGTCTAATCGGACTGGTAAAATCAGGTGGCTTGGATCTCTTCAGGGACTGTAATGGAACTGGAACATCGGTCTGCTGTCGGTCAGGAAATCCCGGCGGCTGACGGGAACGGTCAGGAATGGCGGAAATCCTTCGGTCTGAAACGGCTGAAGTCTGTGGGTCCAGAAATCCCTGCGGCTGAGAAGAACGGTCAGAAGTCTGGCGGTCCGGAATCCCTTGCGGCTGATAGGAACGGTCAGGAACGTCTGAAGTCTGGCGGTCCGGAAATCCCTGCTGCGGCTGATAGGAACGGGCTCCCCCAGGCTTTGGATATGAAGTCCCTTTGTGCTGGGGCCCGTTGTGTCCTTCCAGTATCTTTTTGGACGGACGTGTCTCCGGCCCCATCGTTTGCTTTCGCTTACGCCCACGTGGCATGAGAGTAGCAGCAGGCATCGGCCCTGTTTGCCCTGAACGTAGGTTCCAGGGGCGAAACCCGGGCGGATGCAAAGATTTCTGCCTTCGTCGCTGTTGCGGCGAAGCAGATTGGGGAGACAAGTCACGTTTGCGCCCAGCCTTTGGTGGTGCTGGACGGTTTGGAACCTGAAATTTAGTATTCATAACTGATAAGTCAGAAATGTCCGAAGCCTCTGAGTCGCTGCTGTAATTCAGTGGTCGTGCAGGGCGATGCTTAGATTTGCCTATAGGAATACTTTCTGACGAGGTATTCAAAGAAGAAGTAGCCCGCGTTGGTGCAGAGTTATCCGGAAACGGCGCAGCAATAGTCTTGGCAATGGTTGGAGGGAAAGGAACGATACTAGTATTCGACGAACTCGATTCGAGCCTTGGTCTCATGGGAGAATCAGGTTGCGTGTGTAGAAACCCGTCTGGAGGAGGGGAGGGTGAAGGAAAAATCACTGGAGATTCTTCAAAAATGTTTGTTGGTTCGTCCAAAATTTCTGGCGGTTGAACATGAGATATAGATTCTTGAGTCTGTGGAACAGAAGGTTGAGTAGGATTGATTATGAAATCGATATTCCGTTCATGATACTTGCGACACTGATCAACATGTACATATTGAAAATGGTTGTCAGGTTTCTCCAGAACAATATTATTTTCAAAGACATTTGCCACCCGATATGGACCTTCGTAGCTGGGTGCAAATTTCTTCACTAAAGTATGCGAAACAGAAGACTGGAAGTGCGTTTCCACGAGAGTGAGATCTCCAACGACAAGATCTGGTTCCCTACGCCTAGAATTATAATATCTTGCTTGAGCCGCTTGTGCTCCTAGCATTGCAACACGAGCTTTTTCTGCCACGATTCGTACTGATTGCGGAGTTGGTCGCTGGTTTAGTTCGTCGATAATCCCCGTTAAATTTTCAAAAGGGGTTTTAATTTTGCGACCCAGAAAAAGTTCTGCAGGAGTAATTTTAGTAGACTCGTGGACAGACGAGCGGAGGGCGAACGCAAAAAGTTCCAAATGGTCATCCCATCTTTCATGATGATCCATTACAAAAGTCGCAATCATTTTCACTAACGTGCGGTTAACACGTTCCGCAGGATTACTCTGGGGATGATATGGGGAAATGAATTTATGTTTAATGTGTAGTCTCGCACACATTCTTTCAAAAATGTCAGAAATAAATTGAGGACCATTATCCGAAACTACTTTATTAGGTGCACCATATCGAGAAAATACTTCATTAACTAAGACATTACAAATAACTTCAGCCGTAGCGGCTTTAATGGGAAAAACTTCAACCCATTTAGAAAAATTATCAGTTAGTACTAAAACATAACGAGCTTTATTTTTAACAGATAATGGATAAGGTCCCAATAAATCTATGGAAATAATATCAAACACATGAGAACTTGAACTAGATTTCAAGTGACCGGCCGGTCTTACATTACGGTAATTATTAATCTGACACAAGTGACATGATTGAACGTATGCGAGCACACTTTGGTACATGCCAGGCCAATAGGCAACATCCCGCAATTTACCACGGGTCTTGCGAATACCTAAATGGCCTGCAAGAGGTTTGTCATGAAATTCATTTAAAAGAGCCATTCTAAGGGTTCGCGGAATACATGGGCGAAACTCTGCCCTAGTAGTCCGAGATTTTGTATAATAAAGAAGACCTTCTATTACTTCAAAATGTTGTGACCTTCCAGCCAGAGAAGGATCACTTGGTAGGGGCGAACCCGCAAGCAAAAAATTGTAGATATCCCCAAAATCTATATCATTTATTAATTCTGCCATTATCTGCTCTCTGGATGTTATATCAGCTATTAGAAGTAAAGGCTGACATCCAGGAGTAATTTCTGTGGGGACCCCACTAATCGGAACGCGAGATAATGCGTCCGGTAATTGATTCTTATGACCTGGCTGATACGAAATTTTGATATTGCTATCTTGTAACTTCAGAGCCCACTTCATAAGTCTTTGAGATAGGTGCTTAGCAGAATTCAAATACTGAAGGGCAGAATGATCCGTAATTATGTTAACTGTCAATTCGTTAAGATAACATTGAAATTTATTCAGTGCATACACAACAGCAAGACATTCACGTTCCGTAGCTGAATAATTGCGTTCAGCTTTGGCTAAAGTACGAGACGCAAAAGCTATTGGATGCCCAGCTTGTGACAAAACACAACCAAGACCAACTCCGGATGCATCAGTATAAATATCAAATTCCTTAGTATGATCCGGGAAAGCCAACACCGGAGGCTGAGTCAATGCAGACTTCAGTGTTTCGAATGCAGCGTTAGCCTCAGGTGTCCAAATAAACTTCTTGTATTTACGTTTTAAAGCATACATAGGCTCACATATTGTAGCATAAGCGGGGACGAACTGCTGATACCATCCGGTCATTCCCAGAAAGCGGGATAGTTCTTTTGCTGTTTTAGGCCGAGGAAAGTCAACAATAGGCCTAATTTTTTCATTATCAGTAAATAAGCCGTGGGGAGTGATTTTCAACCCCAGATATACAATCTCATCCCTCGCTATCTGGCATTTACTAGGTTTTAACGTCAAGCCAGCATTGTATATGAGTTGGAACACCTGTTTGAGCAGAGAAAGGTGCTCGTCAAAAGTCTCTGATGTGATAACAATATCATCCAAATAGACATGCACATGGGGACCCAGGACAGGTCTGAGAACCGTGTCCATAAGCTTTTGGAAAGTAGCAGGTGCAGAAGCTAGTCCAAAAGGCATACGTAAATATTCATAGGCCCCAAAAGGAGTCACAAAGCCAGTTTTATCGACAGAGTCCGGATGTACTGCCACCTGCCAATATCCACTCGCCAAATCCAAAGTTGACATCCATTTGGTTGACGACAAGTCATTTAAAATATGTGACATGACAGGTAGTGGATAGTTGATCGTTTTTGTGACTTGGTGGAGCTTGCGGAAATTTGTCACGAAACGAAATTCATTGGGTTGTTTCTTTGGAACCAAAAAGGCAGGAGCAGCCCAGGCGCTTGTTGATTCCCTGATTATGCCCTGCTTAATCATTTCAGCAATTTGACGTTGCATTTCCTGTTTCTTATGTGGATCACAAGGGTAAGGTTTCGTCGCAATGGGTTTCGAACCATCAGTATCAATAACATGATAAACCACCTGTGTGGAACCAGGTTGATCCGAAAATAAACCAGGGCTTTCCTGTAAGGGTATCGGGAAAATTTTCACGATGAGGAAAACTGCGTGAAACTTGCGTCGGGAACTCCGCGTGTCTGTTGACATGTTCATATCCGTTACGTCTGCCCTCAGCACGGGCAGAAAAATTATCATTGCCCTGAGCATGATAACGTTCCGAATGCTGCTGAGTGAAACGGGGTCGAGCATACTGTGCAGGTGTACGATATCCCGAAGCTTGTTCAGAAACTCGCTGTTGGTTTGCCACTCTTCTGTGTGGTGGAACGTATTAAGCTTGAGCGGGCACTTGTGTATGCTCGCGCTGAAAGTTATGTCTATTATGCCGCTGAGGGTTTTCGTAATAAGCCTCGCGGGTTGCCCGAGCATGGTGAGTTGAACCATGTTTGCCATGTCGCTCTTCATACGTGCGTATGAGGCGAAGGCATTCATGAATTGTGGCAGGGTGTCGAACCTCAAGAAAATCTTGTAAGAATGGGTCGAGCTGCTGCACGAGGGTATCTAACATGTCAACATGACTGGCATGTGGATCCCATAGGTTATATAGGCGTGTAGTTTCCAACGCAAATGCAACAGGGCTATCATTGGGACCTTGCTGACGCGAAAAAAGCTGTTGAGCAAGGCTAGCTTGACTGAGGCCGAAAGGAAAGACCTCCAAGAATTCTGCACGGAAATTCTCATAATGAGAATCCGGGTTCGACACTCTCCACTGCCGATACCAGGTCTTAGCGGTATCCCTCAAGCAAGTGCCGGCAATTTGGACTTTGCAGTCTTCAGGAATATTATATAGATCAAAATGATCTTCCAGATCTTCGAGGAACTTTAAGGACCCCTCCAAACCATTGAAATGAATTGTTCCTGCATGCGGCACGAAATGGGCAAGCATTCTGCTTCGCTGAGAAGATTGAACTCCCTCAGGTACGACCCGCGACTCAGAGTAATAAGCTGGTGCATTACGAAATGGTGAAGAATGCCTGGGTGCGTGTAGATCATTCATATCAAAGTCAGAGAGACAGGCTTCGTGCAAATTGTCCAAAAAAACACCATTACCCTCGAGACTTGCCGGAGGGTGGAAATTTGGAGTTGTCTCAGGTAAGGAAGACATGGATAATAATCGTCAGGATCTCGTGTTCGAGAAAAGTTCGGGCGCCAATTATAATGAATTAGCTTTATTTCCTTTCCGCTAAGCTAATTATTATGAATGATTCTCTTCCTACCAGCTAGCTAATGATATACTTGTACTAAGCTTCAAAATAATGAATTCAAAAGGGTGTTGTTACTAGTTAATTACGAACTTAAACAAAGTCTCAACGCTGGTTATTTATAGTAAGCAATAAATGTTATAAACCTAACAGCCAGACAGAGGTCTGACAAAAACTATGAATTGAGAAAGACTGACTTACTGAAACTTCTTTATTTCTACGACTCTTGGTCAACTAAGGCACACACAACACTTGTAGTACAATAATGAATAATCTCTCCTCGTATTATACACGCTCTCTCTTAACTACCACAAGCTCTCCTCATAACAACACAAAAAGCTCCCCTAAGTCTCGATGAACGCGCCTATATACTAGCTACCACCACGTCATGACTTACACTCATTGCCAGATCTCATTCAGCGGGTGAAATAATATTTCGTTCAGTAAGAAGATAATTTACATAGTAAAATAAAATAACCAGAGATAGTAAAATCAAAAGGAAAGTGAATATAGAGTATACGTTACAGCCTATACTTTGAATGCTAGTCAGCTTTCGTCGTAAAGGTACGTATGAGGACATAAAGTGATTCAAATATTGCAAAACTTTCGACTCACCCTCTGTAGGTTCATAGTCCAGAGAAAGGTCTATCCGATAGAACTTTTCAGAAAGAAATAATTTTATTTTAAATATTAATTATATTGCTGGAAAATAATTCTTAAAATGTGCGAACATTCTCTGTAGCACTGAATTATCAGTTGTAATACATATGCGCGTCTCTTTTGGTGCAAAAACGTAAATCCTACCCTAAATGCGTTTCAGTTTTTTTATCGTTACTTTATACCACGCAGTTTATAGAATTCTAATGAAAGCTTCATGAGTACTGCACCTAAAGGCAAATTTTTGCATCAGAAAGTGCATGGAAAATCGTAATTGTGGTCGTAGCGGTTGGACGAAAAAAGAATTTTTTCACTTTTAGATTCGCAGGTAGAGAAGCAAATAGAAATAAATTGTTACATACTCTAGGAAGGAATTAATGCACGAAAAAAATCTGGAGATATATGGATAGCATTTTTTTTATCGCAGTTAAAGGAAAATTATCAGTCCGAAGTGGAAGTATCCTCGAACTTACGCTGTCGAGCTGGAAAATTTTGGTATTAAAGAGGACACAGAAATTTATGGTCATGGGCACAGCGATCTGGTGGAGAAACACATTTTCTTTATATTGGTCTTTTATGAGCACAGATACAGCGCAAATTTAACGCGTCGTTTCCTGGTGGCAAAAGTGCTCCCAGAACATCACAGTGGGCATGTTTTAATAAAAACAAAACAAAAAAACATCCCATTTTATAATGATTTTATATCACAATCTTACAAAAGAAACATAGATATACAGACCTCGAAAACAGTATGGTAGCACTCCCTTTTCCAAAATCGCTTTGCCGTTGTAAACCCACGAGGTTTTGTTTCCTATTAGGGACCGAACCCTATGAGTCCAGAAGGGAACCACGTATAATCCATCACTGCGCCGTCGTAGGCAAAGCTTCCTCTCGGACCACTCATGAGACACCCCGAGGGTTTTATTATGGCGATGCAGAGGATTCAGAAAGATAGCCATTTAGATAGAAACATGCTGCAAATAACTGCATGAACATTGGACAACACTCACATTGTTCCACTGCTTCAGCAAAGACAATCACTTTGGTAGGTTGAACTCAACTTGAAGGGAAATTTAGCTACTTGGAATCACTACAAGAGCTGTCAGTGCAAAAGATGTTCGAAACCATGAATTTCCGCGAACAACAACAACCTTTGCGAACCGTTGTTAGCTCAGGATTGTGACCGTACTATACTGAACAAAACACAGACTTGCAAAATGACTTCCTAATGGCTACTGCATCCCCGGATCATTCGTCACCGCTTAAATGACGTCAGCCTTCGCTCTGGGTGGCCATGAGGAGCACTCCTGTTCAGTGTCCACATTCTTAGTGTGAGGATAAAATGAGTGAGGTGGCACACTAAACCGAAGTTAGGCAACCAGAGTCGTGTTCAGTTAACGGATGAATGTCGATTAAGCCTGGTGCTTGACAGTCCCAGCGTCAAGCTGAGAAGCTTCAGTTGGGCAGGTGTTCTGTAACGTTTTGAGCTGTGGTCATGTACGGACGCCGCATGTTACTATTTTTCTTCCAGCGCAACTTTCTACAGTATTGGAACAAAATTTTTAAACCAAGTGAGCTGCCATGCACATTGAACAGTGACGGTGGTTTTATCCAACAGATCGACTAGATTGAACCTTTTTTGCGAGGCTGGTAAACCTTGTTTTGTTATAAATCTGACTCTATGACTATCTAATGATATATTATTTATTACTGTACAGTTATTAGTTTCGAAAATATAAGCATTTAAAGTGTGACATGTTTTCGTTGCATCCGTGTCCCCGAAGTTACTCCCTATCCAGCGCAGAGAAAGACGTAGTTCTACGTCAAAACACAGGAATAGCATTTCCTGTCTTTTGACGCAGAAATAGCATCACCTGTCTTTTGACGTAGAAATAGCATCACCTATCTTTTGACGTAGAAAGAGCATCACCTGTCTTTTGACGTAGAAAGAGCATCACCTGTCTTTTGACGTAGAAATAGCATCATCTGTCTTTTGACGTAGAAATAACATCTCAGGAATAGTATATTAGAGGAATAGCATCACAGGAATAGAATATTAATTCTATTCCTGTAAAGAATCACAGTTTTATTTATTCTATTCATTCAAGTTTATTATCCTATTCCTGTGATACATTATTATAAGGTTTATTTAATAATTCAGTTTTATTATTAAGAATAATTTATAATTAATAATAAAACAGTTATAAAAGTATGATATATAAAAGTATATAGACTGTTATTTATCATAAAATAGTTTTATTATTATTATAATTCATTATTATTAATGAATTATAATAATAGATGACACTGATAAATAACTATAATGATGATTATAGATGATATATAAAAGCATATATATATATGCTTTTACACATCATATAATAATAATAATAATAAAATAAGCCCCACCGAGGGTGCCACCTTGTCGCGGTGGTGGGGCTTCTGTGTCCCGATGAGGTTGAGAGCTATGCTGGCGGTAGCATTGCTACAAGCACAGCCACCCAAGCCAGACAGGTCTTGACTGAGGAGCCAGACTAAGAGTATCCAACAATCATCAACCATGATGAGACGAAACAAAAAGAATTCCATACCGGATCGGTCGTCGCTCGGGTCAACAAGGACCGCGTCAGGTGCTTTGGCTCCTGGACACCTGTCGACAAAGGGCTTCAGGGCTCAGCAGATCCTGTTGAGGAACCAGGACAGGCTGCTGCAATGCTACTGGAACAAAAGAAACGGAAAACTTGGACAGTTGCTGGAAATCGGGAAATCATGAAATGCTTTTACCAGGCAAATCCACCAGGCCGTGGTTTTCAAAAAAATAATGATGCAAATTTGGAAAGGAAAACATCCAGACAGTGGAATAACAGAACAAAGAATAATCTTAAATCAAAGAAGGTTTATCATTAGGAACAAGTTATTTACAGAACTGAAATTGCAAAAGATGGAGAAATTAACAAAAGAAGGACCAACACAAAATAACGACCACGTCGTGGAAAACTTTGTGCTAGTAAAGCTTAAAGATCAAGTAGCAGAAAATATTTTACTCGAAGAACAATGTGTGAAACAACCTGACAACCATGAATTGACAAAGCAGCAAAGCCTTCTGAAAGATAAATTTTGAGCCATATGATACAAATTGAGGAACGACAAGGACTTCCTGTAATTAGCAAAATACGATGCAAACAAGTGAAACATTTGTTAAAAACTACAAATGATGTCGTGGACACAATTCCAACACATACTGTAAAGGAAACAAACCAGCTCATGTACAGTACAGCTGCCATAGTAACCATGGAACTTGGTTACAAGATGCCAAAGAAGAAACTGCCTGGCACTCCTAATTGGAAAATTCCGCTAGAAAATAAAATAAATAAACTCCGTAGTGACATTAGTAACTTAAAATGCCTGAAAAATGATGGGAAGCTTAAAAGTAACAGATGGACTCTGCAAAAAATACGACCTGGAAAGAAATCGAATTGTTGAAATTATAGAAGAATTAAAACAACGAGTAACAGCTACTGCAAAGAAAATTGAAAGATATGACGGACGCATGAAACAGTACAAAGAAAATGCGCAATTTCGGAATCAGCAACAAGTATTTTATAAATCATTGAGACAAAAGGCAATCCAAATAAACATCAGCCCATGTAAGGAAGATGCCTGGAAATTTTGGAAAGAAATTTGGGAAAGCCCAGTTGAACATAATAAAAATGCCTTGTGGATCAACGATGTTTGTAAAGATTTGAAAGGAATACACATGGGTAATCTGATGATAACAACTGATATAATTACACAGCAAGTAAAGAATGTGAAAGTCTGGAGCGCACTTGGGCCAGAGGAATTGCACGGATTTTGGTTGAAGTATCTTACAAGTCTTCATCAACGAATAGCTATGCAATTCAATATAATGCTACAGAATTCTGCCACAGAAGATTGGATGACAACAGGTCGCACATTCCTTATAATAAAAGATCAAGAGAAAAGCAATGAACCTACTAACTATCGTCGAATTACATGCCTCCCAACAACATTCAAACTTTTCACAAGAGTGCTAGTAACATCAATATACTGTATGGCTACTTATGGGGACACAATTGGTACCCAATAGAAAAGAAGGGGAACTTCAAAAGGTCAAGAGACACAAAATACCAGCTGCTAATTGACAAAATGGTACTAAAAAACTCCAAAAGAAGGAAAACGAATTTGAATATGGCATGAATAGATTATAAAAAGGCATTTGACTCATTGCCCCACAGCTGGATTAACACTTGCTTGGAACTATTTGGAGTTAGCAAAAACATCTGCCGATTCCTCAAATAAAATATGAAAAACTGGAAAACAGTGTTACATGCATATGGTGAAGAAATCGGAGAAGTTAATATCAAGAGAGGCATATTTCAAGGGGATTCTTTTTCGCCTTTATTATTTAATATCTCTTTAATTCCATTGTCAATGATTTTCAACAAACCAAAAATGGACTACCACATTTCGGACCAACATGGAAAAATAAACCATCTGTTTTACATGGATGACCTTAAATTGTATGCAAAAAGTTCCGCTGAAGTTGAAACATTGCTGCATAGAATGCAAATATTTAGTGCTGATATGCAAATGGAATTTGGACTGGAAAAATGTGCATTACTATCCATGCGCCGGGGAAAAGTCCAGAATATAGATGGAATAGAACTAGAAAATGCTAATATAATGAAATCATTGTCAGATAATGAAAATTATAAATACCTTGAAATTCTTGAATCGGATAACATCTTACATACAAAAGTCAAAGGTCTGACTCAGAGTGAGTATATCAAGAGAGTAAGAAAAATATTGAAATCAAAACTAAATGATGGAAATACAATCAAAGCCATAAATACATGGGCCTTTCCAGTAATTAGGTACCCAGCTGGAATAATTGATTGGACCCAAAGTGAATTAGAAATACTGGATCGGAAAACTCGAAAGTTATTGAACATGCATCACGCTCTCCATCCAAAAAGTGATGTTGACAGATAGTATTTAACTCGGAAGATTGGAGGCAGAGTACAACAGGTAGTAGAGGAAGAAAAAAGAAGCCTGAATGATTACGTCGTCAGAAGCAAAGAAAAAGCTACTTCAGGCAGTGAATAATGAAAATATCTTAAAAACAACAGAAAACAAGGCTGAATACAAAAGAAAACAGTTTGAAAGCAGATTAGATGGCTGGAAGAACAAGCCATTGCATGGACAATTTCTAAAGAATATTGATGGAAAAAAGTGTGACAACAACTTGACTTAAGCATGGCTGAAATTGGGTTCCATCAAGAAAGAAACAGAAGGTCTGATTTTTGCTGCACAAGAACAGGCAATGCAAACAAATGTTATGAAGGCTAAAATCCAAAAAGCCAGTGATAATCCAAAGTGTCGACTTTGCCAAGAAAAAGATGAAACTGTGTCTCATCTAATATGTGAATGTAGCAAAATTGCACAGACAGATTACAAAGCTAGACATGACAGGGTTGCAAAATTGATTCATTGGTCATTATGCAGAAAGCACAATCTGCCAGCATCGAAAAACTCATGGGAACGCAAGGCTGAGAAAGTCATAGAAATTAATCAAGTCAAGATCTTGTGGGATTTCAAAATTAAAACCGATCGACACATAGAACATAATACATCAGACATAACAGTCATAGAAAATCGGAAAGTCTGGATAATGGACATAGCGATCCCTGGAGATGCCAAAGTTGGTGATAAAAAACTGGAAAAATGGCTAAATATAGAGACCTGGCCCTAGAAGTTACTCGGTTATGGACTAAACACACAACGATGTTCCTCATTGTCATCGGGGAACTTGGAACAATGTCAAAAAAATTTATGAATCATTTTTAAAAATTGCAGCTTTCTGATATGCCACCTACAGAACTGCAGAAGACAGCTTTACTTGGGACATCATATATTCTACGCCGATTCTTGACTGATACCTAGGTCTCCGGTGGAAACTCGTATCAGTTCAACAATACCAGTCAATGATAATTTGTTTGTCATAGGCTGCGATTCGTATATTTCGAATAAAGAAAATAATAATAATAATAATTAGTATTATTATAAATATAAGCGGACGTCCACTTATATTTGAAAAAATTCAAATAATCATTGTTACTATAAAATAACTTGCTTACGTCCACTTATCATTATAAATGGACGTAAGCAAGTTTAAAAATATATATTTAATAATGTATATATGATACTGATAATAATTATAATAATGATTATAGACGATATATAAAAATATATCGTCTATAACAACACAGTTTTATTATTATTATTATAATTCATTATTATTAATTTTATTATATAATTCAGTTTTATTATTCTGTTAAAAACGTTTATTATTCTATTCCTGTGATGCATTATTATAAAGTTGTATTATTATATCATCATCATTGTCAACATTATCAATCCACTGCTGGACGAAGGTCTCCCCAAGTTTCCTCCACAACGGTCTGTCTTGTGCCAGTCTTCTTCATGTCCCTCCTGCATACTTTCGAATTTCATCCACCCATCTCCCATGTGGTCTTCTTCTGGGTCTTTTCCTGTCCCTTGGAATCCAATCTAAAATTTCGGCTGTCCATCGATGGTCTGTCGTTCTGGCAGTATGCCCAGCCCATTGCCATTTCAGGGATTTAACTCTGATCATGATGTCTTCCACTCTTGTCATTTTTCGGATCCACGAGTTCCTCTTCTTATCTCTCCTGGTTTCACCAAGCATGCACCTCTCCATGTGTCTTTGAGTTGTCTGCAGCCTTTGTATGTCTCTTTTAGTTAAGGTCCACGTCTCTGCACCATACGTAAGCACTGGAAGGATGCATTGTTCAAACACTCTTCTTTTAAGACATAATGGCATAGTGCTTTTGAAAATTATGCTGTTTCTTCCAAAAGCTCTTCAGGCAAGTTTTGTACTCCGATTAATTTCTTCATCAATGTGACCCTCACTTGATATCTGCTGTCCAAGATAAACGTACGTGTCTGTTATCTCCAGCTTTTCTCCGTCAATCGATAAATCTTCATTTCGTGTAAAAGCATTGAACACCACTTTTGTCGTCTGATGAAAGTTCATTTTTAATCCCACTTCTTTACTCTTGTCAGCAAGTTCTTGGATCATACTCTGCAGCTCTGATGGGGTAGTTGCAAAAATGACTATGTCATCAGCAAAACGAAGGTGGGTTAAATAATCTCCATTAATTTATCATTATTATTATTATTAAATATTATCACAGTTTTATTTATTCTAATCATTAAGTTTTGTTTATTCTATTATTGTGATGCTTTACAGGAATAGAATTGGAATATTCTATTCCTGTGATGCTTTATGAATAATAGATAGCATGACAGGAATAGTAACGCATTTTTTGCGAGTCTGGTGAAACTTATTTCGTTATAAATCTGACACTATAAACTATCTAATTATATATTATTTATTACTCAACAATTATTAGTTTTGAAGATATAAGCTTTCAGAGTTTGATAAATGTTTTCGTTGTATCCGTGCTCTCGATGTTACTCCCTACCCAGCGTGGACAAAGACGTAGCTCTACGTCAAAACCTAGGATCCCTCCTTAGGGATTGGCTATGAATGCCCAAAAAGGACTGTGACTTAATACAGATGTGAAATGTGTGTGAAGACGACAAATCTGCAGCGATACATTCCGTCGGTGCAGTTTAGTCAGTTACAACCAATGGCTCCGGAGCTAGCAGGCACGTATTCGATCTCCGTTACCAACAAATTTGTGAATTTCACATTAGCTCCTTATTGTGGAAAATGGATCGACAGGCCTTTGGGTTCTTCCAAAAATTTGTGATTTTTGTTCCACACATCGTCTGGAATTAACGAAATATTCTATTTTCTCTTCAAAAAAAAAAAAAAAAATTGAGAGGAGTACAATGTACTACAAAGGTGAAATACGTGTCGAGACGATAAATCTGCAGTGATATATTCCGTCGGTGTAGTTTATTCGGCTAGAACAGTATGCTCCAGAGCGAGGAGGCGCGGTTTCAACCACAATCACCGACAAATTTGTGAATTTCACAAGATCCTAAATCGCGTATCCGTAGACTGCAATTTTGGGTTTCCAGGGAAGTGCACTTGATTTGTTTCATAAATGTTTCTGGCTTCTCATTTTCATATCCCATTTCTCCATCGACACTGCATCATATGATCTCCCAAATCCATTTTCTTCAACACACTTTTTGGAGGTGTGTAGTTGAATTACAGACAACAGTTTAAGCCACGCAGTTCATAGGTTTCACCTACAAAACGTTTTAAAAATGTGTTATCAATGCTATTCATATTTTCAGCTATCGGATGCAAAATGAATTTTTGAAATCGATCTTTCGGCAAGCGAGATATTGTGGTAAATGAAAATGTTCGTTTACGTCACCTCTGAAAGCAGCTAGAGATTTGCACCTCCAAGTGGTGATACTCTGAATAGTCCAAAGGAATAAGGTGACTATATTTTCGCCCATACTTTCAGTTATCACTTATTTCTGTGTAATTTTGTTTAAAGAACGACACAACGTTCTTATTCTGTCTAAGAAAACATGTTCAAAAGCCTATGCAGCGAGAATACACCGTTGAGCAATACCATTATGACCACCCCCAGCCTAAAGAAATGAGCTCGCCTGGAGACCGAACGGTGGCGTAGGTGAAGTTCACAGAGCAGTATACATTATATTAACAAACGTCACCGGACGCCTATGAGAAACATAGCATAGCATTTATTGACACGCATTAGTTCGGTACCGGTCCACCTTTGGCCTTAATGCATGTACTAACTCTTCGAGACATGCTTTCGACAAGGTTTTGGAACACACCGAGAGGCATGCGCTTCCATTCAGTGCATAACGCTGCCACTAATTGTTGCTTAGTAGTAGGCCTTGGATCCAAACTTCTTATGCGGCGCTCTAATTCATTCCATAGGTGCTCTATGGGATTAAGATCAGGGCTCTGTGTTGGTCAGTCCACACACGATACGGAATTGTCGCCAAACCACGCCGTAACTGTCCTTGCTTTATGGCTCGGTGCATTATCCTTCTGGTACCAACAAGGTTCGGTTTCATTGCATTGCCACAGAGTTGGTAGGGCATAATTGTCCAGAATATCGAGGTAAACGTGCTGGTTAACAGGTTTGTCCACGATACCCAATGGGCCGGGACCATAGCATGAAAAATACATCACACGAGTACACTGCCAGCTCCAAACTTGACGGCAAGAATAGTACATTGTGGTAAATAGCGTTCCCCCGGCTGCCGCCATACCCATACACGGCCATCAGACTGATGGATCATGTATCTGGATTCATCAGTCCATAGGACCCGTTTTCATTGATCTATATGGTCCACGATAAATGTTCTTTACACCATGCTAAACGACGAGTAGCATTCCGAGTGGAGATGAAATGCTTATGAGCAGCCGCACGACCACGGTAACCCATGGAATGAAGTTCTCTGCAAATGGTACGCGTACATACCGAGGTTCTAGCACTTTTACTCACCTGTACAATGAAATCTTGTGCAGTACTCCGTCGATTAGCAGTAACGACTCTCCTGAGGCTTCGATGTCCTCTATCACTGATTTACTTTGGTCCGCCGGTAGGTTTTGCTGCTTCAGGCACGCCATGTGACTTCCATTTATTCAGTACATCCAAAACAGTTGACTTGGGTGCGTTTAAAGGCCTCACGGTTTCTCTTATGGACAACCCACTAATATAACACCCGATAATATTTTCTTTCTCAAAGTCAGTTCTCTCCCGCCGCGACATTTTCACTCAACCTCACAGTGCGATATGATCGCGGTCAGCCGCATACTTGTATTTATACCGTTTGCAACTGTACCACCGCGCAACGTAACAACGCAGCGGATTCGTTCATTTGCTTTTGAAGGGGCGTCCGGTGACTTTTGTCAATATAGTGTATATACAATCTGAGGACCGGCTTTCGGTTAGTAGAGTGCTTGGAGTCAGAAGGGGAAAAGCTGCCGATTTATCGGGGTATGATAAAGGACAAACTGTGATGGCACGGCGCCTCAGAACTGCGATCTCGGAAAAGCCGTGGTTTGCGGGTTTTTCACGTGCCTCTGTAGTGAGTACATATCAAAAGTGGTACACAGATGACAAAACGACGAACACTCGTCCAGCCGTATGTCGTCCGCTGCTCATTGATGTCAGAGGGGAGCGGATACTCTCGCGCATTGCTCACAGAGGCCGCAGGGCCACAGTGCGACAAAGCACCCGCAGCTACAACAGTGGTGAACAACGCATTGTGTCACAGCACATAGTTCATCGCAGCCTTCTGCGCATGGGCTTGCGTAACCGAAGACCCAGGGTCCCCATGCTCACTGCACGTCATCGCCAAGAACACATGAAATGGGCCCAAGATCATCGAGATTGCACCGTGGATGATTGGGAAAAGGTGGCCTGCTCTGACGAATCAAGATTACTGGTGCATCTCGCAGACGGCTAAGCGCGGATACGCCGATTACCAACGGAGGCTATGGCACCTGGATGCACTGTTGGGTGGAAAACGGCAGGCGGCGGCGGTGTTATGCTGTGGGCAATGTTTTCTCCGGACACTTTAGGACCATTATCCCAATAGCACAATCCCTGACAGCTGTCAGGTATCTGAACATCGTTGCGGATCAGGTTCACCTATTCATGGCGACTGTGTTCCCTGCTGGTTATGGTCATTACCAACAGAGTAATTCGCCATGCCACAATGCATGCCAGAATCGTCCAGGAGTGGTTCGGAGAACATGCTGGTGACTTTGTGTTAATGCCCTGGCCTTCAAATGCACCTGACACGAACCCAATCGAACATTTGTGGTTCGACTTGGAAAAGCAGTTTCGCGCTAAATCGCCACCACTCCGAGATGTAGGGGAACTGGAAGACCTGCTGTTGACATTATGGTACCAGATACCCCAAGATATCTATCGTCACCTCATCGAATGGGTGCCTTGCCGAATGGCTGCTGTTTTGCGGGCTAGATGGGGTCCTACAGCTTTTTAGGTAGGTAGTCATATTGTAATGGCTCATTGGCGTATACCCATATGTACAAGTCTCGTTACATAGGCATAGCATATGGATATAACTGATAAGCTGATACTTTTTATTTTACAAACTATAATGGATTAGCTTTATACTCTTTCCGCTAAGCTAATTCATATGAATGAATAATGCTCTACCTACCAGCTAGCTAATGATATACTTGTACTAAGCTTCAAAGTAGTGAATTTAAAAGGGGGTTGTTACTAGTTAATTACGAACGTAAATAAAGTCTTAACGCTGGTTATTTATGGTAAGAAACTAATTGTAAACCTAACAGCCAGACAGAGGTCTGACAAAAACTATGAATTGAGAAAAACTAACTTACACAAACTTCTTTATTATAAGACTCTTGGTCATCTAAGGCACACACACAACTTGTTTTACACTAATGAAGAATCTCTCCTCATAACAACACAATCTCTCCTCGTATTATAAACGCTCTCCGTAAACAACAACGCTCTCTCATAACAACAACAAAAGCTCCCTCTAAGTCTCGATGAACGCGCCTATATACTAGCTACCACCACGTCATGACTTACACTCATTGCCAGATCTCATTCAGCGGGTGAAATAATATTTCGTTCAGTAAGAAGATAATTTACATAGTAAAATAAAATAACCAGGGATAGTAAAATCAAAAGGAAAGGGAATATAGAGTATACGTTACAAAACTTAGCTGTAAGTCATCAGAGTGAGCCAATGTTTTCGTTTCGTCGTCCTGGAGAAGGAATCGTACGCGCATCTCCCATTTTCCGTTTGAGTTTCTGATGTAATTTTCAAGTTTTCTAATGTGATTGATGTTACGTGAGAGAGACAGTAAATGCATGCAATTCAGATATGTCTCATTGCTGTTTTTTATTATTGGAGGTTTAACGACCACCGTGAACAACTCAATGGGCTATAAGCAGTCGCCCGTCCCTAATTTAGGGTCACTGGTTCCAGGGAAGGGAGAGAGCCAGTGCCGTAAGACAAACACAACATCCATGCCTGACCGGGATTCGAACCCGGATCCCTTACAGACGAATGATCAGAGGCCAGCGCCTTAGACCACTGCACCACCGGGGCGGCGTCTCATTGCTGTGTTAATTATAGTAAGGCATTTTCCACGTATTATGAGAAGAATATTTCTTCCACACGATATGCAGTTATTCCGCTGTAGTTTTAAACTTTTCAGTATGGAATTATTTCTAAAAGAAAATGATTTTAAACAAGTTGCTTTAAAACACAAAGCCCTGTGTTTACTTTATCACGAATGTTTCCCTTTGTCGGTAAAGCAGCCATGCAAGAACTTGTCAAAATAAAAACAACGAGAGCTTTTATATAAAAAGCCTTTTTAGCGAATTTCTTCAGTTTGGAATATTTTCAGCCCTGTATTGAGGATATTAGTGTCTTATTATACGTTTTTTTTTAAACATTCCTCTTCACCTAACTTTTCTCTAAGTAATTTATTTTTTAAATGGCGTTAACTAAGTGAAGATGGTTCTGTTGTTTACTAGTTCACGGTCTGACGATATTTCGCTTCAACTCTGTCAACTGTACGCTGATTTTTTCATCTGAATTTCTTAGAATCTTCTTCTGATTCTAAGAAATCCTATTTCTTTTCGAGTAACTGTAGCTTAGCATTAGTTTGGGAACTGAAAACACTTTTCGTTCCGAACTGAACGGTTAAACACACACACACACACACAAATTGCACTTAGTTTAAAAATTGGTTTCGAAATTTCCTTTGATATTCTCCTAAAGGAGCGTTATTGTTTAGTGAAGCATTCCAACTAAAACTGCTCATGAATCATATGTTCATAGAGATTATTTTGTTTTCGTTAGATACTACAGACACCGGACAAAAAATTAGTCACCTCCAGAAATTTATCTTTAATACTTAGTTACATCCCCACGTGCAGAAAACATAGCATTCATTCTTGGTGGAAGAGATTCTACAAGATAATGCAAATAACTTGAGTCACTTTTTGACAATCCTAAGAACAGTTTGTTTCGCAATTCATTGAGATTCCTAGTATACCAAAATTTGGTTTTTACACTTTGTTCAAGGTAGTCACTTAAATTATCAATCGGATTTAAATCTGGCGATTTAGTTGGCCAGTCCCTGTGTCCAAAGGTCGTATTATGCTTTTCAAACCAATCCATGATGATTTATGCTTTATGAATCCTATAGTTATCATCCTGGTACATCGGATAAGTTACTTGATGAGAATCCTGGAAATATTGTGCAAAAGGAAACACACATGACTGTCTAAAACTTCTCTGTAATCATGCCAGTTCATTGTATTCTTCCATTCTACTAGTGGGTCTAATTCACATCCATTAAAACAACTCCACGGCATTACAGACCCACCTCGTTTTGCAAGAACTCTTTAAATACATTCAGAATTGAATGTTTCTTTAGAGTTCGTGTTGACCCAGCGTCTTGAGTCATTTCAGTACACGGAAAACTTGGATTCATCAGACTATACACCGATGGGGCATTGCATTATGACCACCTACCCAATAAGCTGTAGGGCACCCTTTAGCTCGCAAAACAGCAGCCACTCGGCAAGGCATCGATTCAATGAGGTGGCGATAGGTATCCTGGGGTATCTGGTACCATTATGTCAACAACAGGGCCTTCCAGTTCCCGTACATTTCAGGGTATTGGTGATTCAGAGCGAACTCACTTTTACAATTCGAACCACAAATGTTCGATTGGGTTAATGTCAGGTGAATTTATAGGCCAGGGCATTAACAAAAAATCACAAGCCTGTTTCTCGAACCACTTCTTGACGATTCTGGCAGCTTCACATGGCGCATTATCCTATTGGTGATAGCCATCACCAGCAGGAAACACAGTTGTCATGAATGAGTGAACTTGGTCCGCAACGATTTCGGATACCTGGCAGCTGTCAAGGATTGTGCTATTGGGATGATCGGGCCTAGAGTGTCCGGAGAAAACATTGCCCACAGCGTAATCCCGCTGTCTCCGGCTTTTTTCAGCCCAACAGTGCTTCCACTAGATACAGCTTCCGGTGGAAATCGGCGTTTCCGCGCTCGGCCCTCTGCGTGATGCACCAGGAATCTTGATTCGCCAGAACAGGCCGATTTCTTTCAATCATACACGGACCAATATCGATGAACTTGAGCCCATTTCAGGCGTTGTTGGCGATGACGTGCAGTGTGCATTTGGACCCGGCTGGTTCTACGGTTGCGCAGGCCCATGCGCAGAAAGCTGCGTTGAACTGTGTGCTGTGACACATTGCCCTGATCACCACTGTTGTAGCTGCGGACGACACGCGGCAGGACGACGGTTCGTCGTTTGGCCATCTGTGCACCACTTTTGATACGTGCTCACTACAGCGGTCCTTGAACAACTCGCAAGCCGCGCCGTTTTCGAGATCGTAGTTCCGAGACGCCGCGAACACGAAAGCCGGTTCTAGGGTTGTACACATGCTGCTCTGTGAACTTCACCTGTGCCACCGTTCGGTCTCCAGGCTCACTCATTTCTCTAGGCTGGGGGTGGTCATAATGTAATGGCTCATTGGTGTATATTTCCACGGATCAACAGTCCATGTCTTGTAAGCTTTGGCCTAAGCTAGTCGAGTTTTTTTGTGAGCTGAAGTTAACATTTTGCAACTCTACTCCAGATAACCATTCGATGAAGTTCCCTGCGTAATGTTTTCTCAGATGTAGACGTGTGAGGTCCATTATTAACATACTGGTGGAGTTTCTGCCTTGTTTGAAATTTGTTTTCATTACCCTGGCAGGAAATTCTCCGTCAGTCACGACTTGTCAAAATGGTGTTTTTTTCCAGTTTTTTCCTTTTATTTTCAGTCGAGTTTGAGTTACACCAATTTTTGTAAATAAATAGAGCTGTTTTTTTGACACACCTGCAAATTCACAGCAACTTCCTTGATGCTGTGTCCTCTTGACTGGCCAAAAGCTATGACATCTTTTCTGGCAGTCACTTACCTCTGTCTCTCGACCCATTGATTTTAATTTTTCAAAAAAATTCAGCTTAAAATTTTGCCTGTAGAAAGAAATAACGCATATTTTAATAATATATAACCCAGAAATATTGAAATAAAATTCTGATTATAACCTGAGAAATATATTATATTAAACAATTATATATATTGCTGTAGGTGACTAATTTTTTGTCCGGTGTCTTTATTTTCTGCTTCATCATCATCATCATCATTGTCAACCATTATGAATCCACTGCTGGTCGAAGGCCTCCCCAAGTTTCTTCAGCGACGGTCTGTCTTGTGCCAGTCTCCTCCAGGTTACTCCCGCATACTTTCGAATTTCATCCACCCATCTCCCATGTGCTTTTCCTCTGTGTATTTTCCTGTCCCTTGGAATCCAATCTAAAATTTCGACTGTCCATCGATGGTCTGTCCTTCTGGCAGTATGTCCAGCCCATTGACATTTCAGGGAATTAACTCTGATCATGATGTTTTCCACTCTTGTCATTTTTCGGATCCACGAGTTCCTCTTCTTATCTCTCCTGGTTACACCAAGCATGCATCTCTCCATGCTTCTTCGAGTTTTCTGCAGCCTTTGTATGTCTCTTTTAGTTAAGGTCCACGTCTCTGCACCATACGTAAGCACTGGAAGGATGCATTGATCAAACACTTTTCTTTTAAAACATAATGGCATATTGCTCTTGAAAATTATGCTGTTTCTTCCAAAAGTTCTACAGGCAAGTTTTGTACGCCGATTAATTTCTTCATCAATGTGACCCTCACTTGATATCTGCTGTCCAAGATAAACGTACGCATCTGTTATCTCCAGCTTTTTTAGATTAAACCGGGAGAAATTTTCTGCTTACTCCCGGTTTAATCTGACATCAAGTAAATAATAATGTTAACGATGTTCGCCGTTCAGAAGGGTGATTTTGTGCGCCGAACTTACTTTACTCAAAATATATATATATGATAAAAGATTTCAGTTACTTCCGCTTAAGACTAATAACTTCAAAAATAAGAAGGATTCCTGTCTGTCATATGGAAAAAAATACAGGTGATCTTTTTTTTTCTTTGATTGGAGGTTTAACGACCACCCTGAGCAACTCAGTGGGCTATAAGCAATTGCCCGTCCCTGATTTAGGGCCACCCACTGGCTCCACCGGACGGGAGGGGGACAGGTGGTCTCATCAAACTCAAGTGTAAAACGCACGTCGTCGGGAATAGTAAAAAAACCCAGAAAGATTCAAATGTAGAATGCGTCTTAACATTACATTCATATGCAAGGTTTTTGAGGTACTCGTATCGTATCAATAATGTACTAGTTTTCAAATTGTACCGTATGTTACTGTTCTTCAATGGATAATTATATACTGGGGTAAACAGAAAATATTGGTGGTGCGCATATTATCCATTTAAACAGGTTAGTAAAATCATGCAATGCATTGATTATGATACGCTTTCCAACATACCTGAAACCATTACTCAAGTTATGAGGATAATGGCTTTGGAATAAATCTCGCTCCTGTGTCTCTACCTTTGACCCCATTTCGATGATATTAAACAGAGTTGGTTCAGTATATCTCCGGAACAACATACTAAAATTTTGTCGCAATCGTTAAGTTATGATGCATAAGGGCGATGGAATGGATCGCGCCCCTATGCCCTGTCCTTTGACCCCATTTCGCCTCTCTCCAATAGGGTTCGTCCCCAGGTGGTCTCCTACCACATACTAAAATTGCATCGTTATCGAACCATTTTTACGCAAATTATCGTGCGGACGGGCAGGCAGATAGACGGACAGGTGAACAAACAGACCGACGAACAAAGCTGGAGTATATACGCTTCAACCTACGGTTGGAAAGGGTAAAAAAACCGACAGATACATATTTTCCGTATTTGCGTCAAGTACTGGAAAAGATTTTACATGAAAAACTTTTAAAATACGGTAGAAGATATTGCGCATGTTTTACTTTCCTCTATTTCATTTGAAAAAAAGATATTTCTTTAACTAAACTTCTAAAACTAACTATCATTGAAAATACAAATGTACTACTGCATTACTTCGTCCTACACACATAGTCACACACACACGCACACACACACACACACATGAAGAGACTGATTGAGCATCTTTCTCCTACTAACCTTTAGCGGTTGTGTGAAGAATTTTCACAAACAGCCGAAACAGGTCTTGTGACAAATACAGGTCCGCATTTGTGTTTTCAGAGTGAAACTGCGTACCATAGAATTCCAAAAATATTGCTTTTTTTTGGAACATATTAATCAGTTACATCAGTTTTATTCACGTTGATCCAAGAATAATTTTTCAGATATGCCTTCTAGGAATAGGGGCGTAAAGGCGAAATAAAATATCAATTGCCTCATGTGGGAAACTCTAGTACTCGAAACAGCAGAAAATATATATGAGACGTTAGTAATTAATTGCACAAATACACTGAAGGGCAATTGTATTAGAGACAGCTGGCGTAATGCAAATGTGCCGCTATGGGCGGCCCTGTAAACGGAAACGACATGTCGTATGCAGCGATCCGACAATATAAGGAGTGATGCGATGGGAATCAGTAAGAGTCGGACGCAGTATGGGTAAGACGAAGGATTTAAGCGCATTTGATCGTGGGCAAATTGTCGGGGCCCGACGAATGGGTCCCTCCATGTCGGAAGTCGTGCAGACACTGGGAATTTCACGAGCCACTGTGTCACGGGTGCACCGTGAGTACATCGAATCCGGTAAAACTATCCCTGCAAGGGCCAACTGCCGTGGACAACAGCGTGTGGTTGTCCGGGGTCATCGTCGGCTAGCTCGCATTGTAACAGCGGATAGACGGGCCACAGTGCAAGAAATCACTCGGAAATTTAACGCTGGTGCACAAAAACGTGTGAGCAGCCACACCATCCAGATCCATCTCCTCGCTATATGGTACAAAAGCGATCGTCCCACGAGGGCACCGCTGCTGACCGCACATCACTGGGTGCAAAGATTAGCATGGGCGCGGAAAAATCGCCACTGGACCCTAGACATGTGGAGAAATGTAGCCTGGACTGATGAGTTGAGATTCACGTTGGTACATGCGGATGGCTGGATACGAGTACGGCACAAACCACATGAAGCGATGGATCCTTCTTGCCAGCAGGGTACTCTTCAAGTTGGTGGGGTGGTATTCTCGTCTGGGGACTGTTTACGTGGACTGAAATGGTACCCTGGGTACGTGTGACATCGTCGCTCATAGGTCAACGTTATCCTGGACGACCACTGTCTCCCGTTTGTGCGTCTTCAACATCCCACAGGGGACCTCATCCTGGAACAAGACAATGCACCATGCCATCGCTCCCTAATTGTATCCGAATGGTTCGATTAACACTCCACCGACGTGACCTCGCTTCCTTGTCCAGCGAGGTCACCTGACCTCAATCCCATCGAGCACACCTGGGATGCCATCGAGAGAGATGTTCGAGGCTCTGACCCCCCTCCATGAAATTTCGTGAACTGTGGGAGCTTGTTCAGGGGTCGTGGATCCGTATGGCATCCCAACGCTTCAGGTGTCTCGTCGAGTCCATGCCGAGACGAATCGCCGCCGTCATCAGGTCGAAAGGCTGTGCTACACGTTACTAGACAGGTATCTCGAGTGCAATTGCTCTTCAGTGTATTTCATAATGCAAAGCAATTATTTTATATATCCTTACATTAGAGTTTGGTGTTTAAATATTTTTTGTATTCTAATCATTTTATAAATTTATTATTTATGTCAGGGACAGTGAATTAGTTTTTGTGCTAATCAGGGTCTGGGTTTATTGAGTTATTTGATTATTTTGTGTTAATATAATGCGCCTTGCTCTTTTAATTGAGCAGTCTTTATGTTGATGCTACTGCTATTGTTGCTGTTGATTTTGGCTAGAGGAGTTCAGCTATTTTGAGATTTGCAGATGCTGCCTTACTGCAAAATATTTGGAGGCTATGTTAATATCTTTTAAAGGTTAAGAAAGTTCATTAACATGTTGCCTGTATGTTTTGTCACACCAGTGGGAATAAAATATATGAATTACTGTAAAGTTTACATGTTGTTATATATTTATCACAGTGTGAATAATTTAACAAATTTGTTATCACGGTGTGAATAGTTTATTTCATACTGTTAATATTTGGCGTTAATGATTAAATTGTATCATTACGTTTTATTTCATATAATGTTATTATTAACGGTAATATTATGTTGCCTATATTTCTATCACCCTATTGTGAATAAGATATATCATTGCATTACTGCAATGTTAGCGTGTTGTTAAATTTATTATCACAGTGTGAGTAGTTTATTTCGTGCAATATTATTTGGCAATTACAAAAACTTCTGTTTCTAAAAGACTTTTTTTTTTTCATTTTATATTGCAAGTTATTCAGGTACTCTGCATAGAGTGTTTCGAACCAAAACTTTAGGCGCCGAATCTTGTAACAGAAAAGTAACTAAAATGATATTAAATTCCAGGGCTCTCCTGTAAAATGGTGGCAATGTTTTTCTTCTTTTTCCTTTTGTAAAGAGGTAAATGAACTCGAATACTTTAGAAAGAAATTGAGAATATGCAGGAAATCATTGGACGTTTCTAAAAAAAGATGTTCCGGTAAAGTTTCAAACAGCGCTGCTGATCAGATCAGTGAGACGGTTTTCAAACTATGAAGTTTTTCTTTACATAATCTAGCCATTTCTCAGACTGTGGTTGTGATTTAGGTAATTTTCCCTTCCAAACAGATGGGCCATGTTTTAATACAGTTGAATCGAAAACGAATAGAATGGTTTAACTACCGTCAAAAAATATGTATAGAAATAAATTCAGGATATTATCAGGATAACGAAAGAATCTGACTTCACTTTGGTGCTTTTAAAATCTACAAATATAGGTGAACTAGATTATTACAAATACAGATGTACTTAATGAAGCTGAAGAGAAGTTCAAGAGAACAGAGACAATAAAGATAATTAGGTTATAATCAGGGCCATATCAATTAAGCGAAAATGCGGAATTCCGCATAATCTGCAATTTTCCGCATAATTCTACGACTGCTGCATAATCCCGCAATATAATGCGCAATCTCCTGTAATTCGAAATTGTCGACACGTTTGCAAGTGCCAATATTCCCATTGAAAAACTGGATCATCCTAAATTGAGAGAATTCCTTCCTAAGAACATCATAGGTGTCTTACCTTGCGCTGATTCTCTACGTCAGAACTATCTGCCCAAAGGTTTGAGGGCAACAAGAAAACAAAAGAAGTTCTTGAATGCAGAGACTACAGTCTTGTGACGATATTAAGATAATACAACGTATGTCACAATTATAAATATTTTTTCAAGTCGACCATGGTTTCGCTGGGTATTGACCTAACTTCATCAGGACGAATGGCACATAAATATTCAAATTGTATATGATAGTATAAATGGCGTTTACAGTCACGGGTTTTGGTTAGTTGCTTCCATGCGCTTGATAGAAATCGTAGAGATGCCATGTCATTAACAAGTTTCGAAGAATTCTGATATACACTATCTACCAACAAGTTATTGGACACCCCTACATTCGACGATATCTGCGGTCCTGATACACGTCACGGCCGCCGCCGCTAAATATCGTGTGGCAAAACAGTTCAGAGCTCTCTGATTTCGAGAAAGGTGTAATCGTCGGGCAGATATGGGCGATACATACGTGACATATCCAGCGGGCTGAATTACCCAAAATCGACTGTGGCCCACGTGATTGGCAAGTGGAAGATGAGAGGTGACTGTCGGAGTGTGCCCCGACCCGACAGACCCACAAAACTGGGAGTTAGAGACCGACGGGTGCTGGCCAGAGAAATTCGGAAGAACCGCACCAAATCGATGGGCCACATCCGCGAGGAGTTTCAACAGGCATCCGCGAGTGTTCTTTCGATGAATACCATCCATAAGGAACCCCTTCTGCTCGGTTATCATGGACGTGATCCCGCCCACAAGCCTTTGATCACCAAGTCCAATAGCGCTGCTCGGCTAACGTGGTGCAAAGAACGTCGACAGTGGACCGTTGAATAGTGGAAACAGGTTCTCTGGAGCGACGAATCAAGGTTCACCCCCACCGTTCGGATGGCAGGGTCTGCGTTTGGCGTCTGCTTGGAGAACGCCTCCTGCCGGAATGTATTGTGCCAACTGTGAAGTTCGGCGGTGGTGTAATTATGCTTTGGGGGTGTTTCTCCTGGTATGGCACGGGACCCTTCGTCGCAATTCCTGGTAGACTCAACGCCGAGACCTACTACACCATTTTGGATGACCATGCGTTTGCTACGTTGTGGCAGTTTTACGGGGTGGACCCATGTTATTTTCAGGATGACAATGCCACCTGTCATGTTGCGAGGTACACCATGGCTTGGTATGGTGACAATGGGGTTAATCGAATGGACTGGCGTGCGCAGAGCCCGGATCTTAACCCTGTCGAGCACCTATGGGACGAGTTGGAGCGTTGACTAAAGGGGTGCCCCACCGTCCGAAATCGGTGAAGGAACTGACTTGTCTTCTCCAAACCGAGTGGAAGCAAATACCACTAGCCGTCGTACAACGCCTGGTTGAGAGTATGCCCCTGAGGGTCGCAGCTGTAATCGCCGCTCGTGGAGGCTCCACCAACTATTGAAGGTGAATAAACTTCGTTTTCCCTTGCTATCACAGGCGTCCAATTACTTTTTGGTAGATAGAGAATCACTTTAAAATGAAAGGTTTTAAGAATTTCTGAAATTTTGAAGGCAATGTTAAGGGAAAATAAAATAATGGCAACACTCTCTCATAATGGGCGCATCACAGGAGTTAACGTGGCTTCGGTTTCCGGAATTTTGTTAGAGCCTTGACTATAATGGAAGGGTTGAATTTTCGCTGTACTGCAGCACACTTAATGAAATCCAGTTCTTTTTCCAAATTGTCTTTATCCGAACATATATGTATCGCGCGATATACCCAACTGCAAAAGGCGCCGAGTTTTTATTGCCAAGGGTGATTGGACTTGGCATGTGGAGGTGAGAAAAGAGCGAAAGGCTTCCGATAAATTGTTGCGAGAGATCCATTTGAGCGAGTAACCAGGACGTCAAGGAGTTGTAGGCATGTTCAGTTTCGTAGCTGAATTGAATGTGAGGATCAATAGAATTTATATGTTTGACTAATTCCTGAATTTCAGAATTTTTTCCTTTCCACAGAACGAAAGTATCATCTACATATCGTATCCATAAGTCAAGTTTCACGAGTTTGAAAAGTTTTTCTTCAAATCGACGCATGTAGATTTCACATAATATAGGTAACAGTGGGCTGCCCATGGCTAGAACTTCAGTTTGTTCATGAAGCATTCCACCGAAAGTAAAATTGTTCTGCTTTATGCAAATGCCCACTAATCTTGTTATTTCCTCTACTTCAGGTTGGCTGTAAAGATGCTTTATAAAACTTGCTTTTAGGAATTTCAGAGCTCCTTTTACTGGGACATTGGGGAACATAGATACCACATCAAAGGACAGCATAGGTTGATCTACGTAGGGGTGTAGTTTGAGTCGATTGGTAAACTCAATAGAATTTTTCACAAGTTTCGTTTCAAGTGGCCAAGGTAGATAATTTTGAAGATTAGAACTTGGACAGCTTATTAGCTGCTGTGCCGATATTACTTACTATAGGCCGGAAAGGAATGCCAGATATATGTATTTTAAGGAGAAAATACGTGAATGCTATGCTCTCCCTAAATGCGTCATCTACACTTTTTAAAAGAAGGAAATAAACAAGGTAAACTACACCCAGTACCCCTGACAATACGCAGGAATTCCAGGTTCCAAACAATGCAATACCATGCTACATACTGCTACTTTTATATAGATTTCTTCGGCAGTGAAAGGGAACTTATTCCTGACACTGTCAGTTTCAATGTCTACAAGTCCCTGATTGAAAGTAAATACATCTGTAAAAACTCAGTTCATTGCGGAACACGTCCAGATCTTGATGGGTACGTACTCTGCTCTTCTTCTAAACATGTGGTGTCTATTCGCAAGGCACACAAGAAGACACTGAATCTGCGATCCAAGTTACAATCTATTCTTGAAAAACTGCATGTAATTCGTTTCTGCAAGAAGTGTTTCACAAAACCGTGGTAAAGTTGAATATTTACTACTGCCCAAAAGTGACTACCTCCAAAAAGCGAGGGCCCAAATTTTTCCAACCTGGTTTGAGCTTCATGAAGGCTGCTCGAGTGTTTGACCCAAATCAAATGGCTAATCTAAATATTGATGACGACGTAGTCTTCAAAGGTTTTCCAGGAATTGGTGACTCGTGAGTAAGACTTGAGTTTGCTGCACATAAGGATTATGTAAAGCAATGTACAGTTCCTAATGTAATCACATTCTGGAATTCAGAGGCAGTTTCACAGAGATTTCCAGGACTAACACGAAAAGCAAGGCAAGTATTTTTGGTATTACCTGATTCTGTACGCTGCGAAAGAGGAGCTCCATGTGAAGTCAAAATATTTACAAAACAAAGAGTTTACAAGATTTTCGGCTGCTGTACTAACATCTCTTTATTTTAACAAACTGTAATCATAGCTGTGGCAATTATTACTATGATACGGAAATATTCTGTTTCTAAAATAGACTATTTTTTTTGTAACCACAAAACGAATGCAAATAAAGAATTTGGCAAATGAATATTCTATTGAAAGTGGATTTTTTAGTATGTATGTATTCTAGTACAGTACTTTTCCTAGCCCGCATGATTTCAATAAGTTGCCGCATTACTGCCCCATAATTTCGAAAATATTGCCGCATAATGTGTAGTGACTTAGTCAAAATAGATACAGGTGTAATAAACTTAACGGGAAAAGACACGTGTTTTAACCAAATGTTACTTTTTTGCTGTTTTTTTCTTTCTGATCTTATCAAAAGAGAAAAAAACAACAACCAAAAGTTAGCATTTCGTTCAAACATTTAAACTGGATTGTATACCTTGTTCTTATGTAGTATAGCATAATAAGATTTTGATGACTGTATGAAATATCGGTTTAAGGCGTTTTGAGAAACTGAGCTCTTTGAAGAACTCATGTAATCTAATTCGTATGGATGGTGTAAAAGTTGAATCTATCAACTTCGTTAAACAGTGTAAAATACACTTTAAAGTCAATATGGTGCAGGATTCAATAAACACAGGCCGCCCCGGTGGCGCAGTAGTCTAAACGATGGCCTCTGATCATTAATCCGAAAGGGGTCTGGGTTCGAATCCCGGTGAGACATGGATGTTGTGTTTCTATTACGGCACTGGCTCTCTTCCTTCCCTGGAACCAGTGGTCATACATTTGGCTTGGGCGACTCCTTACAACCCATCGAGTTATTCACGGTGGTCGTTAAATTTCCAAACAAAAAATAATAACCTTTATGCACGTACGTCAAGCACGCAGCACATCGGTAATACGTCGCTTTGGAACAGCATGATGAATATATTTTAATTATAATACACGGTAGACATTTTACATCTCCGTCACCAAATAATCCAAAGCACCCGGTGACGCAGTGGTCTGAGCGATGGCTCCTGAACATTCGACCCAACGAGGTCCGGGTTCGAATCCCGGTGAGGCATGGATGTTGTGTTTGTCTTACGGCACTGGCTCTCTCCCTTCCCTGGAACCAGTGGCCATAAATTAGGGACGGGCTACTGCTTATAGCCCATTGAGTTGCTCACGGTGATCGTTAAACTTCCAGTTAAAAAAAATAATCCAAATAAATCTAATCGTAACGCTCTTTCTTAAAAACATGGCTTATCGTAATCCACTCATTTCATGTCGTATTCTGCATCTACATAGGGAGTTCACACATTTTCAGGACGTTTTTGAAAAGAAATTACAAAAAAATAAAAGATGTTCAAAGAATTGAAACTGGCAACAGCGTGTTAGGTGAACACGAAAGAACCATCTGCTGTAGTTAAATATCGTCTGCTAAGAAAATGGCGCACGTAAATAAGCTGTGGACAGAAGGCTATGTTTTTGCTCTTTACGAAAAGAAATATTCGTATTCTGTAATTAAAAAATGCTGCGAAAATCATGGAAATAGCATTTCTAAATGTAAAATAAGCAATATTACAATAATAAAGGGGAAAATGGTCAAACATTGCTTTTAACAGGAAAAAAAACACCAAACAAATATTCAAAGAAGGTACGTACTTTTTGACTATTGTTGAAGCATGGATCTACCTAAACGATAGTAACAAAAAATATCGATTTATTATCTCAGAAGAGCAGAAAAATACACACAAACTTGGCTCCAATAATCCATCCCAAGAAAGCTTCAGTAAAGGATTGATGATTATTGCTGGTTTCTCGTACAATAGGAAACTAAAGTTAAGAAAAGTTGAAAGGAATGTTAAAATCAATTCAACATGCGTTATTTTTAATACACCACAATGTGAATACTCAAGAAACGCATGTAGCGTATTAAATCCCTTTATTTTTATGGCGTAACAAGCACAGAAATTCGCCAAGCTTTCGCACTCCAGTGGGAGGCTTTTTCAAAGCAATGCTAGACATCAAAATGCAGGGAATTGGAACACACAAGCAACAAAGATGATATGCAATCCAGGCTTTTCATATTGGTTAAAGAATTTGTTACGTAAATACAAAATATTAATAGCAGTGAAGTCCCCGACCACATTATCATATATGGTATCAAGCTGAAAGCAGAGACAGTGTGAAAAAGAAAAGGCTGGTGTGTACGCTATACCGCTGGTATATCCTGACAACACGGAAACATATACACTGAGTGGCCACTTTATTATGACCACCTGACAGTTTTAAGAAATTGAGCTATGGCTGCACGCTGTTGCCGCCAGAATACGAGGCTAGTATAAAAAGGGAAAGCTTAGTGCTTGCGACAGTAGTAGAAGGGATTTTTGGGTGAATAAATGGGTACAAAATGCGATTTGACGGACTTTCAACGTGGGAGGATTGTAGGAGCTCGGAGCCATGGAGCGAGTATCACCGAAACCGCCGCATTCGTGAAATGTTCCACATCAGCTGTTGGCTAAAATGTTTAAAGACTGGACTGTCAGCCAAAAAACTCGGTGTCTACGAGCAACGTGTGGTCCTCATCGACTAGTGACGGCTCGGGCGGAGCGGAGAGTGTCAAGCCTGGAAATAGGCAACAGAAGGGCAACAGTGCAACAAATTACAGACCATTTTAATCAAGGATCCGCTCAAGTGATCTCTGCAAGCACTGTTCGCCGTACACTGCATCGGATGTGATATGGCAGCCGAAGGCCTGTTCGAACACCCTTGCTGTCTGCAGTTAACAAGAGAAAACGTCTCCAGTTCGCACAGGAGCACAAGGATTGGACAGTCGATAATTGGAAACAAATTATGTGGTCCGATGAATCACGTTTTCAATTGCACCATGCCAATGGCCGAGTGAGAATTTGGCGGAAACAGCACGAAAGCGTGGACCCCAAATGCATTGCTGCAAACCTTCAAGCTGGTGGAGGCAACGTTATGGTTTGGGGAATGTTTTCCTGGCATGCTTTGGGCCCTTTAATAATTCGTGTTGATTAACGTCTGACTGGCACATCATATCTAAACATCGTTGCAGACCAAGTGCATTCTGTCATGTGGATGGTTTATCCTGAAGGCGATGGCTGCTTTCAACAAGATAATGTGTCCTGCCATAATGCTCTTATTGTACAAGATTGGTTTCAGGAACATGCTGGTGAGTTTACTTTGCTTAGGTGGCCACCACAATCTCCAGATCTCAACCCATTGAGATTTTGTGGGATGAAGTTAAACAAGCCATCAGACAGCTGGATCCTCAACCCTGCAATCTCACACTCCTAGAAAGTGCTATTCATCAAGCATGGTCTCAGATTCCACAAACCATCTATCAACATCTCGTGGAATCCATGCAACGAAGAATCGACGCAGTATTAAAGGCAAAAGGTAGCCGAACGAAGTACTGAGGGAGTGGTCATAATAAAGTGGCCACTCAGGGTATATCGGAATGACAAAGCAATCCTTGGACACTAGATGTAAAGAACACGTGCGAAGTGTCAACCAAGACATGCAGAATACAGCCCTCACCGGGGAAGTCATGCATTCATCGGCAGCTCCAGTATGGAATAATATAAGAAGAAATGCTCCTTACACGGACTTTAAAAAGAATACCATCAAGGAAAATCCTCTCCAGCAAAGTAGCATGCAGTCATATGATCTCTACTTAACTACCAATGGTTTGGCATTCGTTATTAAAAGACCGGAACAAGTAGCTGGGCTCCGTGTAATTACGTGCTAAAAATTTCATGAAATATACTCGTGATGTCACCCACGTTATTTTCAAAAAATTATCTTTGTTCCTTATGTGTTCCTATTCTCTGCATTTTTATGTCTACCATTGCCTTGCTAAACCCTTCCAACGGAGAGCGAAAGCTTGGCGAATCTTTGTGCTTATTACGCTATAAAGATAAGCGGATTTAATACGCTATATGCGTTTCTTGTGTAATCAATTCAACACATTACTAAAATAGTGTTTTAACTCCTATATTTAAAAAGGAAATGCAATTTCTTTAGCCACAGAGCCTTCAAACAGTAGAATTCCATCAAGATAAGGCTACCAGTCAAACATCCAAATCTACCAATCTATTTCCTGAAAAATGAAAAAAGAGATGGGTATCAAGTCAATATCTCTGGTTAATGCTTCTGCTCGGCCGCGTGTTACGATGATGTCTGTGTGTGCTGTTCATTAATAGTCAATACCTTTTGCTCATATTCCGTGAAAGTCCCATAATGAGTCACTAATGGACTACTGTGCCTTCGGACTGCTAAAAAGAGAGGTTTCTAAACGCAGACCTGAAACAATGATTGGTCTATGGAAAGACGTGAAAGAGGAGTGGAATGAAATACTGTTGGAATTATAGCCTCAGAGTGTTAAAATAAACAAACAAAAACGCAGATCGTCAGAGAGGATTTGCAGCGGCTCCAGATGGATTTCGACATCACTGCGTGGCAAGTGCAGCTGTTGTACATTCATCGAGAAATACGTCGTGTGCCTTGAAATCACACATCCGGGTCTCTCCCCCTCTCTCTAAAGTGAGCGCTGTTGCGAAGAAAACTGTGCGTGTGTGTGTGTGTGCTCTGGTTAATGCTTCTGCTCGGCCGCGTGTTACGATGATGTCTGTGTGTGCTGTTCATTAATAGAACTAACTGCTCCTGAATAAAGGAAGCAACTTTATTAAATGTAATGTTCTAGATCTTTAGACTCAGTTACGCTACACTATTTTGTGGATGTGTATTTCCTATCATTAATTAAGTGTTTTTCTCTAGCAGCTACGCAATTATGTGGTAAGACTGAAGTCAACTTCTACAACAAATATGTCCTCAGTAAGAAACGCCTTATTGTATTATCGTGGAGCATCAACGTGTTGTCAAGACATTAGCTCAAGTTGGATATCACTGTGTCTACGTATCATCCTTTGTATTATAAGTAAAGGTTTTTCTATTTGTTTACATACAATGCAGGTCGGTATGCGGTTTTATTTTTTATTAGTATGATGTGCTCTCTGTTCTATTATTGTTAAGCACATATTCTTTCGCTCTGAATGAAGGTCTAGCGAAAAACCTTTTTCTTTTCTACTGCGTACCGAGCCGATTGGAGTGTTGGTATTAACTATTTAATTACACGTCCAATTTAAGAATTTATCAACAAGTACCACTAACAATTTAAAGGAATGCCCCGTTATCTTGGAAATCTAGATGCATGCTCATACGCAAGAGAAAGAGCTATCAGATAGAATATTTGAGAAAGAAATAATTTATTTCAAACATTAATTATATTGCTGCAAAGTCGTTCTAAAAGCTTACTCGGTGGCATATCGCACTCAGAACACTGCTCTGTTTTTGAACCCTTGATGAACGCTTTATTTGCAATTTGATCCATTATCAAATTACAGACTTTGAAAAACTCGTCAAGAGCAATAATGTGCCGTTAAGTAAGAAAATATTTATCGGGGAACAATTAGATTTACATGAAAACACAGAAACATAAAGGAAGGTTAAATTAGAGTTACATATAACAGCAGTTACACTTTTTAATGTCTTCTCAATACTCAGGTTTTTAAGCAAAACATTAGGCTTGAGCTCAATTTCATAAACGCATAAATAAAGCTCAAATGAGCTTTTGACTTTAAAAATCTTAGTCTTCCAATTGCCTGTCACTTCCTGTAATTTGATCGAAAAGAACTCGAGCGAAAAAACATTTGTACTGAATTAAATTCGTGTGATAAATCAAGCATGAGCGCAGTTACACCTACAAAAGATGCAAACGATTTTTGGAAATTCGCTTTATCGCCGGAAGTATTTAAAGATTTCAACCAAAACGGTTGATGGCACACTTCTTTTCTGAAAGGCAGAAACACGAGGGAATTAAAAATTTTGTTCATTAGGTGGGTATTAATTACTTCAGTTAAAAGTGTGCACATAAAATATTAAGTGTACTTTTTGCTGATACTTTATTGCAGTAAAATATTCTCGGCCATAAAAAATTTCGTGAAGGAAGTAAAACTACTGTGCGCGATCCCATGGTACCTGGCGTTAACGAATTTTACTGTTTATCTCGCCCTTTATGCGCCAGCATCCTTCTGTTGAACAGTTGTTTACGACTTTGAAAATAATTAAGTTATACTGCCGATCGTACCGTGGATAAGGCAGATTAACTTCTCTCGTGACAGTGTCAGCTGTAAAGAAAACTGAAAGACTATAACGCAAGCATTAACTTTAATGATGCTATCATCGAGGTCTTCAACAATAGGACGAGAAAAGCCGAGCTAAAGTTTAAATAATGACGTTAAGCTTCAGAAATCGATTGTTTCTCACAAAGGTCTCCAAAATAGCAATTTGGATGAAGTATGGATAATTTGGTGGACTTCTATATCTCACTCTATTCTGAATTGTTATGGCTTATTGAGACGTGTCGAATATAATCAAGTTGATATTTATATGAATTTCAGTAGTTTTATTTGTCTCTTTAGACTCTTTGCCTTTACAAAATCGCTAGCGTAGTATGCAAATAAGGATGCAACAGAACATGAGAGATTATTTGTTCTTATAAAGTAATTATAGTTCTACATGAAAAGGGGATAAATGATATAGATACGACATGCGTAATAATACGCCGTATTAATTAAAATTTACGTGGTATAACAATTAAGTACAATTTGTATAATCCAACGATCTACACCATATACAAGGGTTGTACCGAAAGTAATGCAAAAGTGGGGATAGCTTATTTATTAACTGACAGAGGTCGTTCAATTTGAACATGTTGTTAGAGTAAACTCTTTCTCTATAGTAAGCCTTCTTCTTCATTGCAGGTAAATAACGGATTCCAAGAAGAAGCAACGTGCCGTCATTGAGTTCTTGACGAATAAAAGGTGCAGGCTGTCCGACATCCACAGAAGGCTATAGAATATTTACGGATATGCCACCATTGACGAGAGCAATGTACACAGATGGATAAAGAAGTTCAAAGAACGGAAAACCAGAATTGTAGACAAACCACGCATCGGAAGACCATCGTCTGCGACCACTGACACGAATCATCAGCGAGTTTATTCGCGTGGAGAAACGAGTCACAATCCGTGAGTTTGTTGCACAATTGGACTGTGATCACAATGCCGTACGGTATATGTTGGAAGATTTAGGATATCGGAAAGTGTGTGCAAAGTCGGTACCTGGGCAGTTGACACCTGATTTGAAAGAGAGAAGAGTAAAAGTCTGCTCTGATCTGCTGAAAGCGTTTGAAGCCAATGAAGACACGTTTATTCTGATCTTGTGGCAGGGCATGAAACGTGGGCTTACCTTACGATCCGAAAACAAAGAATCAATCCATGGCATGACGTTACACATCTTCACCAAGGCCTAAGAAGTTCAAGAGACAGCGATCAGCACAGAAAGTCATGGTGATTGTTTTTTGGGATGACAGGCGTGTCATTCTCCTTGATTTTCTGGAACGTGGCCGTACCGTGACCAGAAAGCGGTACACTGAGACACTCAAGCAGCTTACTGAAGCCATAAGGAGGAAGAGACCGAACAAGAATCTGAAAAGTATCCACATTACCATGACAATGCGAGATCACACATTCCTTTGCCACCAAATCAGGCGATCAGAAAATTAGGGTCGTCGGTGGTTCCCCATCCACCATACAGTGCAGATCTGGCGCTCTTGGATTTCCACCTTTTCGGCCCAATGAAGGGCAGTCTCCGGGGACAATACTTTGATGACGTAGATGAGGTGAACGTGGCTGTAAAGAAATGGGTACAGTCCACACCTGAATTTTTTCAAAGAGGATTCGAGAGTTGGGTTCAACGATGGTGCAAATGCACTCTTTGTGACGGAGACTATGTTGAGTGGTACCTTTGTATAGCGAAAAAGTTATTCTACCAACATGTGCAATTTGAATGACCTCTGTCAGTTAATAAAAACGTTATGCCCACTTTCGCATTACTTTCGGTTCAAGCTTCGTAACATTCTGTTCATCACATATTAATAAGTACAATAAAATTGCTTGCGTATTATGTAGTGCGGGTTGTAAGCAAAGTAAAGAAATGGATTAAACTGAGAAGTATCATAATTTTAAACAATTACAAAGAACATATCACGTACGTTCATGATCCGCATCGTTTAGGATTGTCGACACTAGGGATCCATAAAACGTTTGTTGGGGGTGGCTAAGTTGTTAAAATTTTCATTTAATGTACGCTTGAGTTCATCTGGAAGATGGTTAAAGTCAAGAAAATGTAGACCATGAGAAACTTCAGTACAAAATGTTATGGACATTTCTATAGATGAGAACGAGTTGTGAATATTCGTAAGTCTTCCTTAGGAACAAAAAAAAAAAAAAAACCATGGGTCAAGGTGTACCCTATAATCGTGGCCACCTATTCTATACGTTATACGTTATCCAACTAATTCGGTCCCGTGCCTCTTCGAGTAAATTAGGTTAAATCATGCGCGAATGGTCATATTTACCAGTAAGATTTACTGGAAGTCAAATCACTAGTGGTATTCTATGTTTGCATCTTTAATGTCTTAACGGGGATTCGGTCGTATCTTGTATTTACACAAGACAAGCAAGAAAGAATGAAATAATAGCAACTTAATAATTTTTTGTAGTGATTCCTGTTATCCTCACCCAATACAAGTTTGTACACTTGAAGTTAAAGAAACAAACAGGTAACTCGTGAAATACTTGAAGAACTATTAACGATTACGTAGAAGGAAGATGTAATAAAAAGCGATTTTGCTAACAACATCAGTAATTGGCTTTGAAGAAATTACGGTGTGTTGAGAAAAGAGCAAAACTTTACAATCTGGACAGCTGGATATGCCGCACCTGACTTGACTGTCTGCCAGGAATTGCCGAAACCGTAAGCTCTTAGCTGATCTGATGTTAAGAAACGAAAACGGTTAAGCGAGAGGAAAAATCTAAGATAGAATGGAAGTAATTATCCTGGTATGGAGTTTAACTCCTGGTCGATAAATAGTACGCAATATAACTGAAAATAAAAATTTATATAACAACCCAGCATTACTTCCATCCTCACATCATATTTTCTTGCCTTCCAATTATTTAACACGTTTCCCTTACTTTTGGTATTTTTAAGACTTTCTGAAGCGTCTTTATCAAAAGAAAAATAAAACATACTCATTATTTCTGTGACTTTGGTCGCCAATTAGAGTAAATTTATTTTCTTTCCTTACAGCCGAATTTGATATCGGAATTCCTTTTTTTTTTTTAATTTTGAATGGCAGTTCACTCTCAATCAATAATTCAAGAACTATTTGTTTACGTGAAACATAATTATCCTTAATTGCCCACTGGAATTTTTTATCTCCATGAACACAACGGAGCTTAATTTATTCTACTAAATTTTTACTTCATTTGAACGGTGACAATTCGATAGTTTACAACTGTTATATACAAAAGCAGAGTACGAACGAGATGAGGTGGTATTTTATTGTGCAGTTTTACTTGGTGTCAGGTACCACACATTCTACACTCCGTAGACAAAACATTAGAGATAGGGGTAATGGGAAGTTGACATGGGCATCCACCGTGCACAGTGGAACAGCCCCAAACTTAAACTCAGGCGATAAATAGGCAAAGAGCAACAGGGTTTTACAAGACTGTATAGCAACCCAAGAACATGGGCAAACGTGGTGAACTGAGCGTCTCCTGGACGCATTGTTGGCGTAAGACAGTTGGGCCATTCTATCGCCCAAGTGATAAAAACCCTAGGGTTCCCGAAGGCAACCGTAGCATGGGCGTACCGCGAGTACACTATCGGCGAACGTACCAGAGAGCAAGCTGAGGCGGACCACACGCCATTGCTGACCGGGGTCGAGGTAAATTATCCACGTTCGTACAGACAGACCGCTTGGCAACAACGGCGCAAACCACATCCAAGTTAAAAGTCGGAGGCTCAAGCGGCGTCAGCGAGCGAAAGGAACGGCGTACGTTGTAAACCCTGGGCTACGGGAGCCGACGCCCTACTCGTGTGTCGTTATTGGCTGCTGTACATCAAAATTACTTCTCACCTGGTGACGAGAATGTCAAAACAGGACCTTTGTACAGAGCTGACGTGAGGGTTCTGGTGTGGCGTTGACGCCATGAGGCCATGTCCCCGTCGTTCCAGGTCGATTCTTTTCAAGGCGGTGGTGGTTCTGTGATGGTTTGGGGAGCCTCCTCACGGAACACATTAGATCCCTGAGTGTGTCTCGAGAGGTTCTGAACCACTGCGCGCTATCAGCATGTCCTGGCTGATCACCTACACGCCTTCATGGCCTTCGCACAGCCTGCGGTTGATGGTCTGCTCCAGAAGGAGAATGCACCGTCCCACCAGGCCGCAACCATTTGGAGGAGGAACACTAATCAGATTTTGAAGACATTCAGTTGCACTCAAGTATTTAAACCCTGTCGGAGGTGTCTGAGATGCCACGCAGCAGAACATCAAATCCATGGATCCTGGACCGACGTCTCGAGCGGAGATGTGGATAATGCTGCAAAAAGCGTGACTGGCATTACCTCGGGAAACACTCCGCCATCTGGTGGAGTCGATGCCTCGGCGTGTTCCCGGTAGAGGAGGAGCAACATGCTATTAGGCAGGTACCTTTAGCAATGGCGTAACTAGCACAACGTGCGCCCCCTCCCGCAAGTTTTATTTCAGCACCCCCAAGCACAGTAATTTTTCCCAGGATTTCGAACAGGAAGGAGGATACATTTTTAGCTGTGTGTGTGTGGTTGTTGGGGGGTGAGGGGTTAGGAAGTCAGGGAGAGCTTCTGCAAAAGTAATGGTGGTACCTAAAGCCCTGTAGTTTTAACTTTTTAAGTAATAGATTTCACAATATGTGTAATTGCTTTGTCCAAAACTAAAATAAATCACTTGAAGAAATCAACTTCTCACACAAGGCTGACCTGCGGCGGCTGTGAACAAAAGTTGACGCCTGTCGTGCACGTAATCCTAGGGGTCACTGACTGTTTTCCCATATCTTCCACGACGGGGAATCCCACTGTGGCCTCGCGCTTTTCCTCAGCAGCGCAGAGAGAGGGCGATTGGAGAGCGATCGCATTATTTACAACCAATTGCAGAGCAATCGTATTACAACCCGAAGTCAAAGAGCCGAACACTTTCAATCTGTAGGACATTCAGTGTTTTAAAAGTGAAACTAAGCATTTATTTAGGCAAAGCTAAATATATCCTATAGCAAAATATGAATCATTGGGTTAAGTATTGTGCGTATTCGAATTTGTTCATAAAACTATAACTGGCAGCTACAGTAAGCCCCTTCGTTACCTTCGCGCCAGCAGCTGAGGGTGGCTGCTGGGCTGGTAGTCACGCAACTGACCTTTGGTGTTTTGTCCATTAAGGGTATATTCGAAAAAAAACCGTTTGTAAACGTCAACTGCCAAGAACTTCCATGAAATCTTTTAAATTTCTACGGAAAGGTCAAAGAATGTCCAGAATTCTGTGGAGAACATCTTTTAACTGAAGTTTCAAACATACACTGCAATAATACCTGTTTAAAACAGAAGAAGCGTAAACGAAACTTTTTTTTTTGTCCCGAAATGTAAAATCACGTGCTATTGAAATGAAAATCACGTACTATTTAACCTGTCTAAAATGGAACTTACACCTGTAGGTAACGCGAAAAAGGAAATGTCAAAAGAATAATAATTGAACTTTGCTACAACAGAAATTTCCCAGATGTTCCCGTTCCTGCAAATATTTTAACTGAATACAAAACATTGCACTATAAAGTGTAATAATGTTTTCACACGGAAAAAAAAAATTTGAGGTTGAAGATAACATGATTAAAGAGAGAGATTGCTATTGGGTTGTATATACAAACACATTCTGCAGCATACCTTCTCTATAATTCAGTAGCGCGGCATAGGTTTAGGTCATGTGAACAGCGTTGCTGTCTCTTTCCTGAATGCGATGTCCAAAGTCTTTGAATCTGGCTGTTTCTTACGGATTTCAAAAAGACGCTCCGATTTGATTTTCTAACATTTATTCCTTGAGATGAGATGACCTTACGATGTTATGCGTTGTGTTCTTAGTTTGACTCTTGCCATGTCGCCATATAAGACTGCTCTTGATTTAGATACAAAAGTTAGTTCTTAAAATGGTTATTAAGACTAGTTATTAAAACAGTTAAAGTTAGTTATTAAATAGCTATTAAGACCACTGAGCCACCTGGGATGCGAAATTCTGAACTATCCAAAACTAGTCATGTTACGTATCATATGAAAGCCTATAAAATAAGCTACAAAATGCTTGATCTCAAAGACTACAGTCTTGTGACGATTATGTATACACTATCTACCAACAAGTAATTGGATACCCCTGCAATCGACGATATCTGCGGTCTTGATACACGTCAATGCCGCCGCCGTTTAATATCGTGTGGGAAACAACATCGCAACCAGTCGCATGCAAGATGCCACGCAGTTCGAAGCTCTCCGATTTCGAGAAAGGTGTAATCGTCGGCTATCACAGAAATGGCCGATCCATATGTGACATATCCAAGGAGTTGAAGTACCCAAAATCGACAGTGGCCTACGTGATTGGCAAGTGGAAGATGAGAGGTGACTGTCGGAAAGTGCTCCGACCCGGCAGACCCACAAAACTGGGAATTAGAGACCGACGGGTGCTGGCCAGAGAAATTTGGAAGAGCCGCACCAAATCGATGGGCCACATCCGCGAGGAGTTTCAACAGGCATCCGGGAGTGTTCTTTTGATGAATACCATCCGTAAGGAAACCGATCTGCTCGGTTATCATGGACGTGCTCCCGCCCACAAGCCTTTGATCACCAAGTCCAATAGCGCTGCTCGGCTAACGTGGTGTAAAGAACGTCGACAGTAGACCGACGTTCTTTACACCACGTTAGCTGAACAGTGGAAACAGGTTCTCTGGAACGACGAATCAAGGTTCACCCTCTACCGTTCGGATGGCAGGGTCTGGGTTTGGCGTCTGCTTGGAGAAGGCCTCCTGCCGGAATGTATTGTGCCAACTGTGAAGTTCGGCGGCGGTGGAATTATGCCATGGGGGTGTTTCTCCTGGTATGGCACAGGACCCTTCGTCGCAATTCCTGGTAGACTTGACGCCGAGACGTACTGCACCATTTTGGATGACCGTGCGCTTCCTACGTTGTGGCAGTTTTACGGGGTGGACCCATGTTACTTTCAGGATGAAAATGCCACCTGTCATATTGCGAGGTCCACCATGGCTTGGTATGGTGACGATGGGGTTAATCGAATGGACTGGCCTGTGCAGAGACCGGACCTTAACTTTATCGAGCACCTCTGGGACGAGTTGGAGCGTCGACTTAAGAGGTGCCCCCACCGTCCGAAATCGGTGAAGGAACTGACCTGTCTTCTGCAAGCCGAGTGGAAGAAAATACCGCTAGCCGTCGTACAACGCGTCGTTGAGAGTTTGCCCCGGAGGGTCGCAGCTGCAATCGCCGCTCGTGGAGGATCCACCAACTGTTGAAGGTGAATAAACTTCGTTTTCCTTTGCTATAACAGGTGTCCAATTACTTGTTGGTAGATAGTGTATATTAAGATAATACAACGTATTTTGTCACAAATAGTTATTATTTTAAGCCGACCATGGTTTCGCTGGGTACTGACCTAGCTTTATCAGGACGAATGGCACGTAGATATTCAAATTGTATCATCATCATCATCATTGTCAACCATTATCAATCCACTGCTGGACGAAGGTCTCCCCAAGTTTCTTCCACAACGGTCTGTCTTGTGCCAGTCTCCTCCATGTCACTCCCGCATATTTACGAATTTCATCCACCCATCTACCATGTGGTCTTTTTCTGGGTCTTTTCCTGTCCCTTGGAATCCAATCTAAAATTTCGGCTGTCCATCTATGGTCTGTCCTTCTGGCAGTATGTCCAGCCCATTGCCATTTCAGGGATTTAACTCTGATCATGATGTCTTCCACTCTCGTCATTTTTCGGATCCACGAGTTCCTCTTCTTATCTCTCCTGGTTATACCAAGCATGCACCTCTCCATGCTTCTTTGAGTTGTCTGCAGCCTTTGTATGTCTCTTTTAGTTAAGGTCCACGTCTCTGCACCATACGTAAGCACTGGAAGGATGCATTGATCAAACACTTTTCTTTTAAGACATAATGGCATATTGCTCTTGAAAATTATGCTGTTTCTTCCAAAAGCTCTCCAGGCAAGTTTTGTACGCCGATTAATTTCTTCATCAATGTGACCCTCACTTGATATCTGCTGTCCAAGATAAACATACGTATCTGTTATCTCCAGTTTTTCTCCATCAATCGATAAATCTTCATTTCTTGTAAAAGCATTGAACATCACTTTTGTCTTCTGAAAGTTCATTTTTAATCCCACTTCTTTACTCAAATTGTATATGACACCATAAATGGTGTTTACAGTCACGTGTTTTGGTTAGATGCTTCCACGCGCTTGATAGAAATGGCGTGGATGCCATGTCATTAACAAGTTGCAAAGACTTCTGATAAATATGGAAAGCTTCCAAAATATCAAGTTTGGTGGTTGAATCTGGCTTGTCAATTAGTTTTGTTTCTTCAAAGAGAAATTAATGGTCCTTTTCGTAACAGTGTTTAGCCATCGATGACTTCTTTAGGTCACAATTCCGAATGTTGCCCACGAGTAGGTCTTGTGCTCCTTCAATCGAAAACGCAAGGCTCTACGGGTCTGTCCTATATACGAAGCGTCACATTCACATGGAATCTGATAAATTGTCCACGAGTTTTTGTCTTCAACATAGTAAATTTGATCCTAAAAATCTCATTTTGTTTATGGGTTTAAATATCCCCTTAAAACTAAAGGTTTTGAGAATTTTTGAAATTTTAAAGGCAATGTCACGGGAAAATGGAATAATGGCAAAATTCTCTCGGAATGGACGCATCACAGAAGTTAACGTGGAGATAGGCTTCGGTTTCCGGAATTTAGTTAGAGCCTTGTCTATAGGTCGGCTTGAAAAAATTAATATTTTTTGACAAAATATGTTGTATTATCTTAATATATATAAGCTACAAAATGGTTTTACGCCAGCTTTCTATCTCAATTCCAGCTTGAGTAATCATTTATTTTGTAATTGCATGTCAGCGGAAAATAGCGTTTTCTTTTATTTTGAGATTTCAGAGGGCCATAAATTAAAAACTACTGCAGATAAAAATCTAAAAATTTGGAATTTTAACTATCTGTGGGGTTACATTAGGCGAGCCAAAAATTAAGATGGTAAAGTTTACTCCAAGAGGGTAAGGTTAATTCACTGAATTATTTGAAAAAGGAATCACCATTCCTTTCCTACTGCACTGAGTTTCCGAATAGTCCGGATACTTTTGATCAGATGTACGTATCTCTGATTTGATGCTCCTTTTGAATTTCTATTCTTATGTAAATTTGTTATTTCTTGGTTTCATTTTCATTCTGAAGTTGTCGACAGGCTAGAGCCCGGATACTTTTGATGAGATAGTGCTCGTCAAGTACAAGAAATTCATCAGTCGGAGCATGATGTACGTAGAATAACTTTTCATGAGAATATTTATTAACTGCAGAAAGTTGTGAGGACATAGCATATAATTCAAGAAAGCAGTAAATATAAATCATTATCGTAACTTGAAAAAAAGAAGCTTGGCTTGGCACGAAGTGAACAAATATGAGGTCCTGAAGTAATGAGAAGCAGCGACGGGGAACAGTGTTGGAGAAGTTTCTCCAGCCCAACTTAGGATGGGGTTGGATGAGAGTGATTGAAAATTAATCTGATTATTTTTACGAAAACAAATTTCTCCTCCGACATAAATATTCTTGTCAAATTATACTGCAGCAAGCGTTCTTCTTCGTCACAATACACAATAAAAGAGGAAACTTGATTATTCTGCATATTTGTTTTTCTAAGTTCTACTTTTATTAGCGAAAGAATTCGGCTGTATTCTCACTCGAAAACCAATTCAAGAAATCTGTAATTTCCAAATTCCACACACACAAAAATTAAGTCTAAGAAAGCAGTATTATAGCTTCTTAATAAACAAACTACACTGGTTTTCATAAATTAAGTAACAAATGGTAAAATCGTGATAACTCAAAAAGTATGCAACCGATACGGATGAAATTTGGTGGTAAGCTTTATCAGACCAAACGCAACAAAAAATGTAAGAACATGTAATACAAAGCATTTACATTTTGCATGAGTGATGCAAATATGAAAATACAGAAATAAAGGGATCAAGATGAAATAGGAAAAGGTACTTCAATACAAAGTGTGGTTACCCCGAACAGCAATACAGGTCCAACAGCGATGTTCCATGCTGTTAATTATGGTGTCGAGCAGTTTCGTAGGTAGCTGCATCCATTGCTCTAGCAAAGCAGTGCGGAGCCACTGCAGGGTTCGGGGAGTGGATTGGAGGCCAGAAACATGCCTCCCGAGAGCATCTCAAAACATGATTGGTTGTTTGGTTGATTTTATTGTGATTGACCATGGATGGCCAATCAAAGACAGATTTTTAAAAACGTGGTGTAATGGTTAAAAGCAGGCTAATTCGGTAAATTGAAAAATGAGAATGATGAGAAGTGTAAGAGCTAGATAAGTTAAAAAAATCAATTTGCTTTAAAATTAAAAAAACTGTGAATGCATCGCAGTGGTCGTCTAAGAGCTTCTTCAGCGTAGCTGCGCCGTCGTCCAACAAATGAGAATGAAAATAGTGAAAACGATCATCCTGAAAACGAACGCTATGTAGTTTTGTTCGTTTGTTAAACACTATGTATATGAGCGACAGTGATTCAGCTGTCGCACGTCTCACACATCGGGGCAGTGTCGCCACACAGCAAGAAGCGGCGGGTGAAACGGCAATGCCCAATGCGGAGACGCGCAAGTATGGCTTCCTCACAACGGTTTGTTCGCAAACTAGATGGCCAGAGTCCGATCTGTGGTTCGAGGGAGAGGACTTTGTTCCTGACCTGTTGGGACCAGAGGGACTGCCACTCAGCCATGATAAATGCACGGATGACTGGACGAAAATCTTCAAAAAACAGTGGCATGTTGAGTAATCGGCACGGAGGCGACGGACCTGGCAGAGGCATCCGCCAGCTTGTTACCCCGATTCCCAACACGGCCAGGAACCCAACAAAATTGGACTAGGAATCCAGCACCAGTCAAAGTCCTCAGGAGGCGACGAACATCTCTAGTGACTGAAGAATCAGAGCCGTCCGGAGAAGATAAAACTTGGATGACTGACTGGGAGTCAATTCAAAGCATGGCGCGGCGATGGGGTCCACACTGGATGTGACGCAAGGCAATGAGCACCGCATCAATCTCTGCCAAGAAGACTATTGCTTCCGGCGGAAGTTTCTCAGCATAAGTTTCATCACCACACAAAAATGCTGAAACAACATCACCGGATTTCGAGCCATCGGTGAAGACAGGCACGAAATCGGAATGGTGCTCGGCAAAAAGCTGCTGATACCCCTGTGCAGGCTTGGAAGACTTGGGCCAAAAGATCAGGAACTCCCTGAACTGATTGCCAAGGGGGATAAAAACAAATCCTTGGTCACACCAATGAACGACAGATCAAGGCCAGCCTCGCGCGCCACATTCGACAGACGAATTCCGAAAGTGGGAACACAAGAAGGAGGGTGGTTGGAAAACAAGTGAACACATTGTAGTTGGAAGACGGGAGCATGCAGTGGATGATCAGGAAGAGATTTCAGCTTGGTGAAGAGACAGTTGCTGACGGCGAAGGCATAACGGTTGTTCGTTAGACTCGGCATAAATACTATGCACGGGAGACGTACGGAAAGCTCCGATGCGAAGACGCAGAGTCTGGTGATGCACGGGATCTAGAAGCTTTAACACAGAAGGCCAGGCTGATCAGCACGTCACACTGCGATAGTCCAACCTTGACCGGACAAGAGAGTGATAAATGCGAAGCATTGAGCACCGGTCAGCCCCCCAAGACGTACCTGGAGGACCTTTAGGATACTCAATGAACTCATGCACTTCACCTTCAAGGATAGAATATGAGGTCGGAAGGTGAGTGCGCGGTCGAAGGTCAATCCCAGAAACTTAACCTCTGTAACCACAGGAATAGTAGCGCTCCCCAGGCTGAGGTGAGGGTCCAGGTGAAGATCTCATTTGCGGTGAAAGTTCACACAAAACATTTTCTGGGAAGAGAAGCCGAAACCATTAGGAGAAGCATAGGAAAATATCTTATTATGGGCAGATTGCAACTGCCTCTAAATTGTGCGCATGTTGACGGAGGCACACGAAATCTGAAAATCATCCACATACATCGTCCCACGAGCCATCGGAGGAAGTAGGGTGAAAATGTGATTGAAACGAAGGATGAAGAGAGTAACTGATAAAATGGGTCCGTGAGGAACACAATGTTCTTGGGAGTACATTGTAGAGAGGGTCGAACCGACGCGCACACGAAACATCCGGTTCTGGCGAAAACCAGCAATAAAAGTTGGTAAATTTTCCCGCAATCCACAGTCGTGCAGATCACCGAGAATGCCGTGTCTCCAAGCGCGATCTTACGCTCTTTCCGTCTCAAAGAACACGGAGACCATGTACTGACGTCCAACAAACGCCTCCCTGATGGATGTCTCAAGTACCAGTGGTAGAGCGAAACCGACGGTAATCGCTCTGGCGAGGTGAGAAAAAATGATGAAATTTCAGAAAAAAGATGAGACGAAAATTGATGATACGTTCTAGAACTTTGCAAAAGCAGCTGGTCATAGCGATCAGTCGGTAGTTAAACGGTTTCGTCGGATGTTTACCAGGCTTGAGAACAGGTATCACAATAGCCGTACGCCAAAACTCGGAAAAAACGTGCTCCTGCCAAGTCCTGTTAAACAAGATTAGCAGACAGTGAAGAGAGGATGGAGAAAGGTGCTTCAGCATTTCATAATGGATGTTATCCTGTCCGACAGATGTTTGTCCAGACTGAACTGATGTTCGTCTAGACGGTTCCACCGCTGTCAACGGGATGTTATAGTCCTACGAAGAAAACGGGCGGAAGGATATGCGTTTCTTCTCAAGCCGCATCTGAAGCTCTTGGAACAAAGGAAGATCATTGGTGCTGCTGGACACAGAAGCAAACGCTTCGCCAAGACAGTCAGCAATACCCTGAGCGTTCGCATCCTTTCCTCCGCCAATCTTGAGAATGGTAATCTCTCCAGATGGGTACTTTCCCGGAATCTTGCGGAGCCGATCCCAAACGATCTTGGAGCTAGTAGACGAGTTGATCCCCGAGGCAGACTGGATCCAAGATTCCCTATTTTTCCGACGACGAACCAGTTGTGCATAGGCCTTTGCCTTCTTAAAAGCAAGTAAGTTGGCGTCTGTGAGGTATCGGTGAAACCTACACCAAGCCTTATGCTGAGCTTCACGAGCTACTTTGCACTCGGAATGTCACCAAGGCCTCGGACCACCTGAAAGTTTAGTTGATATATTCGGAATGGAAAGGCATGCCGTATGCACAATACGGTCCGTAACGGCCGCAGTAGTGTCATTGACCGTACCTGTGGACACCATTTCAAGGCGCTGAAACAGTGAGTGCGTCCCACTTGGCCCGATCAATGTTCCATCTAGCGAGGAAGATTGCGGGGCAGTATCTGTCATCTGCGAGCAGAAGAAAGACTGGAAAATGATCTCTACCAAGGAGATCATTAGATATGCTTCAGGACCAGTGAGGGAATATGGATGGGAAATTCAACGACAGATTAGTTTCTGAATACGAGTGGCTGGATTCATGAAAATAGTGCTTATCCTCGTATTATGGAGACAGAGGGACGTGTTGGACAGGAGGGACTCGACAACGCGGCCCCGTGAGTCCAACCTGTGGTCTCCCCACAGCGGATGCTGAGCATTCAAATCTCCAAGAAGGAAAAAGAGGAGAAGGTCAACTAAGTCTTTCAAGTTGGAAAGGCTTACTGCTCCATCTGGCGCCAAGCAGATGGAGCAGACAGTGAGTAGAATGTGCACAGAAAGTCTCACCGCCACTGCTTGCAGATTTGTTCGCAGAGCGACGCCCGTGACAGGAACACCATGGGGAACACAATTATTGCGATTTTTAGGTTTTATGGAAACTAATGTAGTAGATATAATAATTCTTAGAAACAGACATTTGCTATATATGTGCTGAAATCAGCACCGTTCGATAGTTGGGAAAAATCGGGAACAAAAGTAAGATCGATTTTTTTGTATCGGATAGAGCTTGCGTTTTTCATGATTTGTTTTTATTTTAATTTTAATTGGAACGCAGATTTTTTTTCGTAGGTTGAAGCAACGCGTAGCTGCAAAAACCGTGCGATATTTTTCACCTGTCCATATGATCTCTCCATAGAGAAGGCTTCATGTTACTGTCTAATATTTTCAAAGAGTTCTTAACTTTAACATTAAACAACGCGCTAATCACACCCACGTCTCAGATGATACCCACCATCATTTGCCACATGAACGTCTTTTCATTCGGTATTATTATCTGTTTTTGAAAAACAGGTCCCTACATCTTCTTGCACTTATTTTGCAAAAAGAAACAAGAAAGATGACACCGAATTTTCGGTTGTAATAAGCACGACCTCTGAATCCTTTCCGACGCAAATAAGACTTATCAAAGTTATTCAAAGTCAATGGAACCAGTTAGAAAAAGAATCAACAGGATTTTTACAATCGATAAAATATCCAGAAATAGAAACAGATACTTACTTCCATCAGCGGTATGTCACGAAAATTAACAAATAGGGCACATATTAGAGACAAAGATACTTTCAAATCGAACAGCTAAAAGAAGAAATATAGAAGAAAACATGATATGACTCGACGCCTTTTAGCGTAAGAATTTTGCATAATGGAAGAGTTTAAAATAGGCGAAAAATATTCTTCATGGCAAAAGCTATGGTATGGTAAAATAACTTTTCAAATACGTCTCCCGGAAGCAGAGATAGCGACAAAAGGTTTAAAACTGCACGCCCCCTAGCAGGAAAGCCGTGCACTATCTAAAGAGGATAATGATCCCCATTTTCATTGTTGCGAAAGGCATACGGTTAAAAGAAAAATTTCTCAGCAGGGTTTTAAGAAGCGAAGGTACAGCTGCAAACACCACCTAGCGTTAGGCCTGTGAACTACAAACTCCTCAAACGCAAACCTAAAGTGTTCCACAGGATAAATGTTGTTTGGCGTTGAAATATATTTTTGAATACGACAATCCGAAGCGCCCGGGTATGCTAACCACTACACCACCCAGAACGACCAAGTTTCAAGTTTCCGATCAATTTGAATGTAACCATCACAGGATTTGTATTATATGGCGTAATCCCGTATTTCTTTCATGATTTATCTACTTCTCCGGGCAAACACGGGATAAGATTCTTAACCTCCAGATTCGCTAAACATGAATGCCGGTTGCTTCGACTAGCGAATCCTGTGATGGTTATATTCAAATTGATCGGAAACTTGAAACTCGGTCGTTCTGGGTGGTGTAGTGGTTAGCATACCCGGCCACTTTCTGGGAGACGCGGATTCGAGTCCCGCTCCAGGACGATAAAAATTTTCAAGTTTTCGGATATTATATGACTTACCATCCTTGTCACATTTACGCCAAAAATCGGATTGTCATCTTCAAAATTTGTATTATATGGCGTAATCCCGTATTTCTTTCATGATATTTTTTAAAATCGCACCCTTAGAAGCCTAGATTTCGAAAAAAATAGATTAAATATTCGCAGCATCTACCGGCGAAACTGTGCATTATTTTGGGAAGAAAATATGCATAAAGAGTTTTCATAGTAGTATCTGCCCCAAAAAGAATTTTTTCTTTCGGGTTTTTGCTGCAACGAAAACGTGAACTTACGCACTCTAGTAGCACACTTGTACGTTAAGAAAAATTTGAAATTCTGTGGGAGACATTTCGCAGCAGAAACGCTCTCCGCAAAAGAAAGAATTTTTCGAATCGGTCTCTTATTAGCAGAAATACATCGACAAAAATAAGACACAAATCCACTCTCCTTGGTGGAAAAACTATGCACTACACTATATTGTTAAAAGTCACCGGACACCCGTCCAAACGCAAATAAACGGATCAGCTGCATTGTTAAGATGCGCGGTGCAGCTGCAAACGGTATAAAAACAAGTATGCAGTTAACGGCGCTTATATCGCACTGTGAGGTTGAGTGAAAATTTCGCTGCGGGAGAGAACCGACTTAGAGAAAGGAAAGATTCTTTGGTGTTATATTAGTAGGTTGTCCATAAGAGAAACCCAGAGGCGTTTAAACATACCCACGTCAACTGTTTTGGATGTACTGAATAAGTGAAAGACACATGGCGTGCCTGAAGCAGCAAAACGTACCGGCAAACGAAAGAAAATCAGTTATAGAGGACGTTGAAGCCTCAGGAGAGTCGTTACAGGTAATCAACGCAATACTGCACAAGACCACAGTTTAAAGGTAAGTAAAAATGCTGGAACCTCGGTATGTACACGTACCATCCGCAGAGAACTTCATTCCATGGGTCACCGTACTTGTGAGGCTGCTCATAAGCCTTTCATCTCCACTCGGAATACTACTCGTCGTTTAACATGGTGTAAAGAACATTTATCGTGGACCGTAGATCAATGGAAACGGGTCCTATGGACTAATGAATCCAGATACATGATTCATCAGCCTGATGGCCGTGTGTGGGTATGGCGGCAGCCGGGGAAACGCTATTTACCATAGCTTACTATTCCAATGGTCAAATTTGGAGCCGGCAGTATACTCGTGTGGGAGTGTTTTTCGTGGTATGGTCCCGGCCCATCGGTTATCGTCGACAAACGTGTTAATCAGCACACCTACCTCGATATTCTGAACAATTATGCCATACCAACTCTGTGGCAATACTATGGAACCGAGCCTTGTTGGTACCAGCAGGACAATGCACCGAACAATAAAGCAAGGACTGCTACGGCGTGGTTTGACGATAATTCCGTATCGTGTGTGGACTGGCCTGCACAGAGCCCTGATCTCACTCCCATAGAGCACCTATGGGATGAATTAGAGCGCCACATAAGAACTTTGGAACCAAGGCCTACTACTAAGCAACAGTTAGAGGCAGCATTATGTACTGAATGGAAGCGAATACCTATCGCTGTGTTCCAAAACATTGTAGAAAGCATGTCTCGAAGGGTCAGTGCGTGCATTAAAGCCAAAGGTGGACCGACACGGTATTATGTATGTCAATAAATGTTATGTTCTGTCTCTCGTCTAGATGTCCGGTGACTTTTTTCACTATAGTGTATTTTAAGCCGGTGATATTCCCAAAAGTTTTTCGAGGTGAGTGGTATTTGACCACAAAGAATTTTTTCAATCGAGTTTACAGGAGCTCAGGGTTTTTTTTTTGATTGGATGTTTAACGACCACCGTGATTTAGTCCCAGATTTAGGGAGAGAGCCAGCGCCGTAAGACAAACACAACTTCCATGCCTCAATGGATTCGAACCCAGACCCCTTTCGAACGAATGATTAGAAGCCATCGCTTAGACCACTGCGCCACCGGGACTTCACCAGAGTTTTCTGCAACTGCATGAGAAGCAGAAAGGAACACTTACACTCCCTGGTTGCCAAACTGTTCATTACCAAAAAACAGAAATTATATGCAAAACATTATCATGTGCTGTATGGGATGCAGGAAATATTTTTCAAATCGGAATTTTAGAAACAGAAATATCTGGGAAAAATCTATGAATTACTTGAAAAAGAGGCTGTACCTAAAATAGTATATGATGTAAATCGCATCAAAAGGTTCGGCTGTTTTGAAGCAAATATATGGAATGAAATGTATTTTGAATTCGGTACCATCTGCATTTACGCCATCTAGCGGTAATCATCAGAAGAAATCTCAATACAATTCTTCTTTCTCACATTTCAGTCTTCCCAACGCAAAAAGAATTTATCAAATTGGACTAATAGTTGCAGAGATATGGTGTCCACAGACAAGCGGGCAGACAAAGTGGTGACATAAGCAGTATACATTTTTTTTTTCATAAAAGACGTGCTAAAAAGTTGTTCTTATACCAAAGGAGTTCAAAATGTTATTTCCATGTATCGGTGCAACAAAATCCTTGAACTAATGTCAACAAAACTTGCACTATCTTTCAACGTCTGTAGCATCTACACAATGTTGTAGATGAACACACTTAATCATCTACTACTCACTCACTGTCTTTCAACGTCTCTAGCATCTACAAAGTTGCAGATGAATACGCTTAGTTTGAAACGCCTGGCACTACCAGGTTTCATTCTAGTAACGACTCGACACAGAAAGTTGTGTCCCTGCATTGTATACCGCGGCAGTAAACTCAAACATGCCATGATTTGTGCCACTCTGCCGTTTTCTGTAGATCCACGAAGCAACCACCGTGCACAGCACTTCGCGCATTGTAACACTTCCATGAAGATGTGCGGTACAAATATGGCATATGATAATGCCAGGCTGGATGCTATACGTAACAAAGTTACCCGTCTCTCTTCTTCAAGGTTTTGCTCCATGCTTGCAGTGTTGACATATGTCGTGGAGGAACACGGTCGGCCACTTTGATGGGGATTGTTTTCATGGAATTATCACTGCCTGTTTCAAATGCACGGGACCATTTTGTAACCTGCTGCTTTAACATCACTGAATTGCTGTACACTTCGACAAACTATCGATGGGTATCAGATGAGGGAACTTCCTTTTTGACCACAAAAGGCGTATCACGCCTTTCACTTCGACGCCCGACCAGTTTTGCAAGCTGGTCATCATGTTAAAATGCTGCAGCGCATCTTCTACTGTGAGTAGCACCACATATTAGAGTCATCTACCGAATATGTAAGCAACATTTGAGTTTTCAACCGCATGCGTGTGTTGAAAAATATTGTTGTAAACTTTGACCAATCTACCACTTGCACAACATTTATCCCGTTATACGCAATACACATGTGGAGTAACTATATCTGATAGCGCATTTGAAACTTGAAGAAGGTTAAAATATTTTAGCAGATCGCGCTGGACAAACACGTCCTGTAGTCTCTCGCAAAAGATAAATTAGTTGACAAAAATTGATAGACTTTAAAATGAAATTCCTATGAGAGATATATCAGACCATGACAAAAACCACCTGAATAGTAATTGCGCAGACACATGCAAAGCGACACACAGGTAAAGCACGCTAAAGAAGAGAGTGAAAGCGCAACGCTCGTCAGTTCGTACCTCGCACGTTTCAAACCCAGTGGGCATGTAAGAAGTTTTATAGAAAATACAGATGATCACCTGGTGCCTCTTGAAGAATTCAGAGAAGGCCACCTGGTGCCTCTTGGAGAATTCAGAGGAGGTCACCTGGTGCCTCTTGGAGACGTAGAACGTTGTGAGTGATGTCCAAATTCAGACAGACAGAGCTCACAATATCTCTTTGATTATAATCTCTAAGCTATAATGACAATATCAGTAATCAAGGAATGTTTCTCGAATGACGACATCCGGCCCATCCAAAATTCACAAAATCCCAAGAGGACTGATATATCGCTTTATAATAGCAGAAAGGTATAGACAGATGACAGCTGCTCGAACGAGTGGTTCGCGACGAAATGCGAAAGATCCGAAAATGGCATTGAGGTCTCAGAGTATAAGCATTGGCCAACCTATGCAGAGGCAACTGCAAAACCATCCCTTACATCCCAAAGCTCCCGGAAATCTTCCCAGAAGGATGGCAGTGCTGGGAAGTAAGGGCAATGATGAGCCTAGTTCCAATACCGAGCCAACATCTCCGGTTGTTGATATTCCTGTCAAGAGCAATGGCAGCGTCAAACAGGTCAAGACGAAAGGTGTCCCTCTCCCATCGAAAATGGGAAACTGGTGGACTTAACTGTCAACGCTGGAGTAGAGCACCGTGCGGATGACCAGGACGATCCTCTATATGTCAAAATGCTAGAGGACATCCCTAGCGACACAACAACAGAACCCTGAGGAATTTCAGTGTTTTGATGTACTTATTCAGTACATCAAAACACTGGACAGGAGAAGGCCACTGAGGACCCTCGGAAAAGTTTGCACATAAATGTGTCGAAGAGGGTGCCGCCAATGGTGAGCAAGAAGATAAGCAACTAGCCTCTGTTCTATCAGAGAATTGAGAAAGACCTTGAGGAGTTGGAGCCGGTAAAGATGGTGGGGGATCGTATCATCACAAAGGTGAAGACTATCGATCGGCGGTTCGCATCTCTCCTTGAAAATTGCAAGGTACAGTTCTTCACCTACATCCTGCCGACAGAAATGCCTCTCCGTATTGTTATCAAAGGACTGCGACTGGGTGTACCAGTCGATAGCATCAGGGAACAATTGCAGGATATCTTTTCCATCGCAAAGTTGTGTCGGCTGCAAATCATCCGCAAACATTACCTTCCGCCACTTATGGTTCAGCAGCTCGTCAACTCGGAACCTAGTAGGAACATCTTCCGGCTGGAATTTTTCCTTAAGGCTTCAATTTCGATTGAACTCTATCATACAGGATACAGCCGTACTTCAACTGCCAAGACGTTGGCATGCCATGTCTACCTGCGGACAGAAGCCAAAATGTGTACACTGCGGCAAATGCCATTGCAGCAGGGAGTGCACGGCTGACAAAAAGACACACAGTTACTTTGTCAACTGCAGTGGAGAACATGGATCTAACTGGTGTGGTTGCCAGATTTACAAGCAGCTTGCCAACAACCTGCAGGAAAACTCCCGGCAGAAGCCAGAGCCAAAGCAAAAGAAGAACACGACAGACGGTAGGACTGCTACCAATCCTGCTGTTGAACCTAAAGCGGTAAATGAAAGTACTCCATTCGCTTCCATGCCACCCTTCCCTGATACAAGCTTAAAGAGGAGGAGAAGGAAGGACAAAAAGAATGAAAAAAACAGCTGGCCAACTAGTTAAGGCTACACCTGTCACACAGGTCGTAACTGAAATGCCACCCATCCCGCCGCATCCGAATGTACGTATCAAAAGCGATGCTCTCAGAGCTTGTGAAGCGCATTGATCCAGCTGTCATCAAACGGGTTCTGGTTGCCTGCCTGGTGGTTTAAGCCTGAGCTCCTGAACCTTGTAGCTCATTATGAATAGTCTCAACATATTGTTCAAGAATGCGAACGGCATCAGGCAAAACTTGCTGAACTTGCAAGATTCCTGAAAGATTATGGCATCGTTGTCGCTCGTATCTGTGAGACCAAGCTCACACCTAAGATCAAGCGAGTCAGTGTTACGAACTACCAGGTGCTCCGGAAGGACAGAGATCCGGCACTATACAGGCACGCAGCAGGAGCTAATGTCATTTTGGTTAGAAACTGTTTAAGTGCAAACATTGCACCCTTCAAAGACCTCAAAGACATTGAGACACTGGTTGTTAAGCTAAAAACAAGCTCAGGCTTGATAAAATTAGCCTCCATTTATAACAGTTCAGGGAAGAAACCATCTGACGATGATCTTGACATCATCTTTGGGGAGCCCATCCCCACTGTAGTCGCCAGAGACTGGAATGCTAACGTTCCTAACTGTGTTAGTATATCTATTAGCATAGCTGCTGTGGTTCTGTTGCAATACATCGACAAGCTGAATCTTACTATTGCACATCCGGTCCATCCAACTGCACCGATGTCCTTGATTTTTCTGTCCTTCAGTTTGCGAGGGACTTCCATAAGGTCTCGGTAGTTTCTGGTCTTGACTTTGATCACGACCCGGTTCTGCTGAGATTAAACGTAATCGCAGCCACCAGACGGACGATGATGTATACTGAATGGAAGTTGTTCCAGGAAATTACTGCACAGGTGGATCCGCATTAGGGTGGACATTAGTATTCGCTCGAACGTCGACAGTGCGGTAGAGGAAATCACAAGCCTCATTCAGGCAATCCTGGATTGACGCAGGGAGTCTTTGCTCGTGCCCGTCATACAATTCCTCCCCATATTGTCCGGTGTATCCGGGACCATATTGTCCGGTGTATCCGAGAAGATAAAGTTCCAGTGGATCTGACAGCGGTCGACATCAGCCAAAGGCAGGGTTTGTTATAACTCAGGTCGCGATCTCGTCAGGGCAAAAATCAGCGCTTTCAGAGAACTCCAATAGAACAAGTACCTTCTCAACGCGGGTCAGCCTCGTCAGGATGATTTGTGGACCATCCTTACAAAACTCCGATGTTGTAAGACGGTCATACTACCCATTCTCTGTCGACAGGGTTTGGTGTACAGTAATGAGGAGAAGGCCGAGGTCCTCGCTGGTACCCTGGAGGAGCAGTTCTCATCTCACGACATACAAAATCCTGTTCATACTGACAGGGTCATGGAGGCTTTAGCTACGTACGAACTTGATTAATCTGACGAGGCCATCGCACCTGCTAGTTACCACGAAGTAATTCGACACATAAAAAGGCTAAAGATGAAAAACGCTCCCGGAAGAGATGCTCCGCGAGAGTTGGATTCTGGTGAAGGTTTTCAACGGTTCTCTCTGGCTGAACTACTTTCCAAGGGGCTGAAAAAGGCTGTGATAATGGCGTTGCCCAAAACTGGAACAAAATATACCTTACCTACCGTCTAATCTCTTTCTCTCTCTTGCCCATTCTGAGCAAGCTCCTGGAGAGGGTCATCTTCTCTAGGCTTACTGAGTTCTGGGATGCTAAGGGAGTCATTCCTAATGAACAGGGATATTTCCGGGAGAGGCATGCCACGACCCATCAGTTGATCAGACTTACTGAATTCATTTCTGAAGGACGTGACAACAGCGAGTATTCCACTGTCTTCCTGGATATCAGCAAAGCTTTCGACTGCGTTTGGCACGATGGTCTCCTTCAGAAGTTGGAGGAACTCCGGTGTCCCCGCCCATTTGTTGAGCAGATTGACTTGTACCTAAACAGTCACAGTTTCACTGTTAAGATTAACAGTGAGCTTTTTTCTGAAAAGAAGATGCGAGCTGAAATTCCTCAGGGTTCTGTTCTTGGACCGGCACTATTCCCTATTTATCTACAAGACTTGACTAAATCCAAAAATTGAAAAGTCATGATGTGCGCAGATGATACAATTGTTGTCACCAATTCTTTGAACAAAAGCAGAGCTGTGAAGTTCCTCCAGGACTTTCTATCTTAGGTAGAAGCCTACTACACTGACTAGCGGATCAAGATCAATCCGTCTAAGAGCAGTGCGCTGTTGTTTTATTTATCTCACCAAGGAGTATCAAAAATTGTCCTGTTTCGTGAGACAATCCCTTGGGTTACTTCCACTAAGTACCTGGGCCTGCAACATTTTCCACCTGGGGCACAGATTGTCGACTTTGGTGGGGAGTGAATACCAATTACCACACCAAAAAAGCTAGAAAATACCTTAGGCAGCAATTCCATTACTCCTCCGGAGAAGCTTTTTCACAACACGGCAGAAAATGCTGCTGTATAGGACGGTCGTCAGGCCAGTGCTCATCTATGCAGCTCCCATCTGGACTGGTGTTAGTAGAAGTCAGCGAAAGAAAATCGATAGGGTACAGAGCCGAGCGCTTCCTATGATCAGTGTTGCTCCCACATGGACCCCACTTTGGAACCTGAGAAACCGACTTGGAGTTGAGAAGATACATGAATTCTCCATCAGACTTGCCAAAACGTTTTTCAGGAAAGCAGCAGCTCACCCTAGTGAACTTGATAGGGGTTCGGTTGACCACGATTCCAGCGAATTCCTTAGATATCCCAGAAACAAGATGGTGATCGTAGTATCCCCCTGACCGTTGAGTACTGTTCCCTGGGCTGGAGGCCTTGGATCAGATGGAGGACTTTATGGGATGGAGTGTAAGCGTGTGAACATTAGATAGGTGTTAGACACCCTCTCCCCCACTTCTTTTTCAGGTTGGCGTGAGACGGTGAGTACTATTTGCCGTTACGGCTTACGGATGTGGTTTTCGTGAGTTTCACTCCCCTGTGGTGTCGGCGGCTGGCTTGTTGTAGTGTACTGGGGCTAGTACACTTGTAGCTGTTGTTTCTCTCTCCTGTTCCTCTTTCTCTCTTCCCTCCCTCTTGGACTGGTACGGCTGTTTGCTTCGGAGATCAGCTTTCTCCCGCTGTTTCTAAATTCTTCTGCTGCCCTTTCCTACTGAGTTCATTTGCTGAAATCTCCTAGTTTCGAATTTTTAAAAGCAGTCTTAGACCTGGGGTCAGACACTTCCTTCCTAAACCTACTTGAACCAAGTGCAAGAGAGATGACAGCCGAACAATTCACTGAGGAGCTTGCGTGCTAAGCAAAATTGTGTCGAGGAGAATTCTACCCAGACGCCTTCGTGAGAAGAATCTGTATTTTAGGACAGTGGTTCCCAATAAGTTTCGCATTTGCAGACCGGCAAAACGTTAGGGAACTTTCGCGGACCGGCGATGCAGAGACAAAATCTTTAGGATGTTTTCGAGCATTTAATCTCGTAATGTTCTATATTGTAATGATCACTGCGTGTAACCCATAATTTGTATACCAGATTATTTCGTGTCACCGACTTACAGCTAATATAGTTCAATCTGTTGATATTCTTTAATGATTAATAAGTGCAATCCATAATCAATATACCACAATATTCTCCTTACCGTTTATATAATTTTTTCTAGGGTCAATGCGAATTGCTGTCTCCTGATAATCTTCTCTAGCCGTGGTCCCAGCGTCGTTTCTGCAAGACGCAGTGCAGCTTCAATGCCCAATCCAAGGCGCAGTGCACAATCAATGTCCAATCCAAGGCGCAGCGCAGCATCAATGTCCAATCCAAGGCGCAGTGCAGCATTAATGTCCAATCCAAGGCGTAGCACAGCATCAATTTCCAATCCAAAGCACAGTGCAGCATCAATGTTCAATCCAAGACGCAGTGCAGCATCAATGTTCAATCCAAGACACAGTGCAGCATAAATGTCCAATCCAAGGCGCAGTACAGCATCAATGTCCAATTCAAGGCGCAGTGAAGCATCAATGTCCAATCTAAGGCGCAGTGCAGCATCAGTGTCCATTACGTTCCTGTGCTGTGTTTTGATTGCCGAAACTGCTGTAAAGGTTTGCTCGAAATAAATCCGTGGTTGGAAAAGTAACTAATAATTTTAGAGATTTGTTGCTGAGACTAGGATATTCTTTCTTAGTAATACCCCAAAATTGAGTCAAAGATTTGGATCTGAATATCGATACCAGACTGGCATCAGAAGGAAGTTCAACGAAGCTTTCCTTTTCCTGGTGAGTTAGCCTGCAGGAGTTCAGATCTTCTGTGAAGGGATTAGCCGTCCAAACTTCGTTTAATCTTCAGCTACGGGTGTTCAAAAAATATAGATCTAGATTTTTTCTTACTTTGAATCCATTTCGATTCAAAAGAAAAATAAGTAAACTTACTCGTTTCTCGCGGACCTGCAGAAGAAACCTCGTGGACCGACGGTTGGGAAACACTGTATTAGGAAACCAATGATGTGCTTCCTCCTTGCTCCATCTCACAGGATTCTAAAAAGTTACATTGAAATTTAAATTCATACGAGTTACATTGAACTTTAAATTCATACGAGTAACATTGAACTTTAAATTCATACGAGTTACACTGAACTTTAAATTCATACGAGTTACATTGAGCTTTAAATTCGTACGAGTTACATGGAACTTTAAATTCATACGAGTTACATTGAACTTTGAAACACTTTATTGAAAGGCTGAGCATTAGCCTCTAGTTAAAAATGAATTGAACTTGAAAAGCTAGTCGTAACTCTGAAACGTCACACACATTCTGAAGAATTTTGTGAAATATGGAAAATCTCAAGTCTTTTTGTGATACGTATTGGTGTAACATTCCAGAATTATCCCAATTTGTGCAATGCGCATGCGCAAATTTTTCCGGTAGTGTGTAACTTTCGGAGTTTGAAATATGAATGGGCATCTTTCTAAGAATTAAGTAATATTTCTCATTTTTTTTATTATTGATTGTTTCCGTGCAACGTGCTCATGTGCCTAACACCAGATCAATCAATAATAAAAAAAATGTGAAACATTACTTAATTCCTAGAAAGATGCCCATTCATCTTTCAAGCTCCGAAAGTTACACACTACCGGAAAGATTTGTGCATGCGCATTGCACAGATTAGGATTATTCTGAAATGTTACACCAACACGTATCACACAAAGACTTGAGATTTTCCATGTTTTACACAAATTTTCAAAAAAAGAAGAAAAAATGAAAAATGTGTGAACGTATTAAGAAAATCCGAAAAACGTTACCCAGATCGCTAATCCTGAAAGATTTATTTTTAGAATGTATCTGAAAAAATATTATAGTTCGCTTTCAGTAAGAAATATTGCACTTTTTTTCATTAGAAAGTTGCATTTTGCTTTTTCTTTTCTCAAAAGAAATGCTATTGCAGTGATAAAAAGTATCAAATCATGTTTCCTCGAACATGTCGATATAAAACCAAAGTTCGTTTTGCTGTTTAATGCTGCAGTCCTAGTGTAAATAATTAAATGCAAATCGCTTTTTTCTTTTGCTAAATGAGAAAATCAACAATTATCAAAAGCAGAGTGATGATGATGAAGTCAATATCGTGCTTGACTGAGCAAGAAGGCTTACTCTTTTTTTTTCCTATTTTCACTTTTTTTTACCAGATACTGACGTTAAGCTATGAGGATCAATAGCCACCCATTTTTTATCATCAGGCATTTCTGAATTTGCCGCATGCCCACGTGTGGGTAATCTGTCAGATCTTCATACATCCGAGCCACCATTAATTATTATCCGCAAAATAATGGTAAAAAACCCGTAAAGCAACATGCTTAATTGACTGTGGGGGTTAAAAATGGATCACTCTCTGAAACAAACTGATTTCGATTATTACGTGCTCTTGGCAAAAGCTTATTTTTATTTTCCCTTCTTTTCTTACTTTTTCTTCATGCTTATTTTTCTTTTCTTTTGGTGAGGCGTCTTCTGCAAAATTAAATACGTTTTTTTTTTTTGCATTAAACAATTTCACCATCAGCATCAACTATTCTCAAGCCGCTGTCCGATGAAGGTCTCCCCAAGTACTTTTCACAACTTTCTGTCGAACATATCGCCCTTTCATGTCACTCCAGGACAGTGGCGCAGTGGTTTAAACGATGGCTTGTGACTATTCGTTCGAGATGGGTCCAGGTTCGAATCGCGGTGAGGCATGGATGTTGTGTTTGTCTTACGAACCAGGCTCTTTCCCTCCCTGGAACCAGTGACTCTAAATTAGGGAGAGGCGACTATTTATAGCTCATTGAGTTGCTCATGGTGGTCGTTACACCTCCAATTACATCACATCACATCACATGCCACTCCAGAATGACTTCGTACTTCATTCACCCATCTCCTACGGGGTCTTCTTCTGAGTTGTCTTCTTCCCCTTGGTATCCAATCTACTATTTCAGTTGTCTGAAGGCCGTTAGTTCATCTAACAGCATGTCTGGCTCATTTCCATTTGAGGGTCTTTACTTTGGTCATGATGTCACCTATTCTCATTTTTGGGATACATGAGTTCCCAGAACTGACGTGGACTAGGAACATCAAGCAAAAGTCATCGCTCTTTCCACGTTTATAAGTGAGTCACGGAAAAATTCTCATCGGCCGCCACCGGGAATCGAACCCAGGGTCTTCCAGTTACGCGCCGGGCATGCTACCACTGCTCCACAGCGGCGTCGAAATTCTCCAGACTCACATACGATACCCAGGTGAATTGTGTGTATTATTATTCATTCGCCTCCTAGTTATTTGTTCAGTAGCTGCTTTCCATCTTTGGTGAATCCCCATTGTGTGCGGCTCCAAGAAGCAACCTGCCATGTGGTTTGGTAGTTAGTCGTATGTGAGTCTGAAGAATTCGAGGCCGCTGTGGTGCAGTGGTAGCATGTCCGGCGCGTAACTGGGAGACCCTGGGTTCGATTTCCGTGGCGGCCGATCGAACCGATGCTTCGAGCATCCACGATCATTGCATGTTCAAAGTCCGTTTCTTGCGCAGTGCACCTCATTAATCCGTGAGTGATCAGATCATATTTAGAGGATTTTAGGAATTGAGTATCTGACCCCAGGTCTCAAACAATATTTAGAAATAGGAAGCTAGGGAATTTAGGCTAGAGTGCCCGATATAAAAGTGACACGGAAGCGTGGTAGAAAGGCGGAGAAAGACGCCCTTATCCATAACCGGGGGGGGGGTCAGTACACGGGTTCCGCAGGCTTAACGTGCCGATCCGGATATTTAGTGGATCGAGCTTTCGTTCCTGATACAACCCGAGACTTCTTCGTAGCAGTCACGAGCGTTGACCACTAGGCAATCATCGGCCCCTAGTCTCTGCATGCCTTCAGAGCTCCCTTTTTATACCAATTCAGCAATCCTGCATCGACACCATGTGCGGCAGAGCTACTTGGCATAAAATGGTGTAGTAATCATACTAATGTGGCCCTTCAGTGTGTATTTTTTTAAGATATACAGGATGTTCCACTCGCTACCGAACCCTGCCTTTCTTTAATAATATTAACACCAATGAAGATATTGCAACGACAATTGAAGTGAACTTGCCTCATTTCGTGCAAAATGTGATGACATCACAACATGTGATGGAAGTGGCCACCATTTGCGTCCAGACAGCATTGAACCCAGCGCTGTCCGCCAGCCAGCCGAGGTACTTCTTAGTGGCAGACACTTTCCTAAGTGTGGCGCCACGGAGGAGCAGTCCGCCAGTCAGCCGGATGCCCCTCTCTGCTGCTTTGTTATGCCGTTTCTCTGAGCGTGTCTACACAATACGGTTGTTGATAGTGAGTGCTCGTGCTCGTGGCTGTTCGCGTACGTGTGAAAATGTATCGGTATACTCTGGAGGAGTGAGTGTTTATTTTTCGCACTTTTTAGAAAACATAATCGATAAAGTCTTGTCAACAGCAATTCCTGGAGAGGTTTGCAGGCAGATATCCGCCGAGCAAGTCCAGCATTTGGGCATTGTCGAAGAAATTTAGTCCTTTTTCGGCGACCACGTCATTTAGAAGGGTCTGTGGTCACCGCGCTCACCCGATCTCATGCCTCCTAATTACTTTTTATGGTGATATCTAAAAGGGAGAGTTTACCAAAAGAAACCGCGAACCATACATGCCTTGAAAGCAAACATCACCGAAGATATTCAGGTAGTGACGGCGGACGTACTGACAAGGACTTTCCACAATGTGGTGCATCGTGTTCATTGCTGTCTGGACACAAATGGTGGCCACTTCCAGAACATGATTTGATGTCATCACACTTCGCACGAAATGAGGTAAGTCCACTTCAAAGTTCGTTGCAATATCTTCATTGGTATTAATATTATTAAAGAAATGCCGTGTTTGAAAGCGAGTAGGACATCCTGTAGTTCTAAATGCCTGTTGAAAATTATATTGTTTCTCCCAAATGCACTCAACTCAAGTTTATTAAGACTATTAATTTTTTTCTGCGATGTGGTTTTCGCTTAATTTTTCTTGTCCGACGTTTATGTAGGAATCAGTTGCTTCTAAATTTTCCCCAACAGCCTCTAAATCTTCAGTTCCTTTAAAAACATTGTACCTCCATTCTGCTATCCATAAGTTCATCTGTAATTCCTCTACTTCACCCTTGTCAGAACGTTTCTCGATCATAATCTGCAGGTTTGAGGGGGTACTTGCAAAATAACTATGTTCTGAGCAAGTCAAATGCGTATTAAATAATCTCATTATCTTTTATCTCGTTGTCTTCCCGCTTAAATGATTTAAAGACATTCTGCCATGTGACGTTGAAGAGCTTGGGATATACGGTGCCACCTTGTCTCACTCCCTTTCCAACCATCGAACACTTGCACTTAGGTTTCCGCACATGCTATTAAAAAATATAACATTAATGATGATGGTGATATTGTTTAATGCAACAAGAACAGCTGCATCTAATTTTGCAGAAGGCGCCTCAACAAAAGAAAAGAAATGAAGTATAACAAGAAAGATGACACCGAATTTTCGGGTGTAATAAGCACGTCTTTTGAATCCGTTCTGACACAAATTAAATTTATCAAAGCTATTCAAAGTCAATGGAACCGGTATGGAAAACAATAGATCTGACGAAAGAAAGATTTTCAATCGGGTTTTTAATCCCGCAGATATTGCTGTAAACGGAATCTTGAGCTTACGAACTCTTAGAAACAGAGATATCGACAAAAATAAGATGTGACTTTACGTCCCCTGGAGGGAAAACCATGCATTATTTTAGGAAGAAAGTATTCTCACAAGGTTTATCCATATAAGCGGTATCGGTCCAAGAAAAAATGTCGAGTTTTCAGGAGCCCAGATTTTGCTGCAAATACATGAGAACCAGAAATTAACACTTATGCCCCCTGGTGGCCAAACCATTCCTTACCAAACATTAGAAATTATGTGAAAAATATTTCCCATCAGGTCTTGTATGCGATACAGGAAGAATTTTTCAAATCGGAGCTTTAGGAGCAGAAATAACGCAGAAAACGCAATTTTCCTTTGTGCTCCCTAGCGGAAAGTCTATGGTATACTTGTAAATTTTGAATTTATAAGAAAAACATTTCGCATTGGAAACACTATCCAACAAAGAAGGAATTTTTCAAATCGGACTCTTAGAACTAGAGATATTGACAAAAATAAGATATAAATCTACACCCCCTGCCGTAGAAACCATGCATTATTTCAAGAAGAAAAATTTCCTAAAAGGTTTGTCGACATGAGAAGTATCGGTCTACAAACGCCGTTTTTTTCAATCCGAATTTAGAAGCTCATGTTTTGCTGCAAATACATCAGAAGCGGAAATTAAGATTTACGTCCCCTGGTGGACAAACCGTTTTTTATACAAAAATTAGAAATTATGTGCAGACAATTTCCCATCAGGAGCTGTATCCGGTGCGGAAAGAATTTTTCAAATCGGAGATTTAGAAGCAGAGATATAGGGGGAAACGCACTTTACCTTTACGCCCCCTAGCGGAAAGTCTATGAATTACTTGAAAATTTTGAAATTATATGAAACACATGTCACACTGGAAGCACTATCCAACATAGAAGGAATTTTTGAAATCGGAATCCTAGAAGTAGAGATATTGACAAAACTAAGATATACATCTACGCTTCCTGGCGTAGAAACCATGCATTAATTTAAGAAGAAAATGTTTCTAAAAGGTTTGTCGACACGAGAGAGTAGTATCAGTCTACAAACGACGTTTTTTTCAATCGAAAATTTAGAAGCTCAGATTTTGCTGCAAATACATCAGAAGCGGAAATTAAGATTTACGCCCCCTGGTGGCCAAACCGTTTTTTACAAAAATTAAAAATTAGGTGCAAACGATTTCCCACCAGGTGCTGTATCAGGTGCAGAAAGAATTTTTCAAATCGGAGATTTAAAAGCAGCGATATAGGGACAAACGCAATTTACCTTTACGCCCCCTAGCGGAAAGTCTATGAATTACTTGAAAATTTTGAAACTATATGCAAAACATGTCACACGGAAAACACTATCCAACAAAGAAGGAATTTTTCAAATCGGACTCCTAGAAGTCGAGATATTGACAAAAATAAGATATACATCAACGCACCCTGGCGGAGAACCTGTGGAATATTTTAGAAAGAAAATATTCGGAAAAGGTTTATCGATGTGAGTGGCATCAGTCCACGAAAGAATTTTTTCAAGCGATATTATAGAAGCTCAAATTTTATGGCAAATACATCAGAAGCAAAAATTAACCCTTACGCCCCCTAATGGCTAAAGTATTCTTTACCAAAAATTTGAAATTATATGCAACAGATTTTCCATCAGAAGAAGTATCCGCTGAAAAAAATTCAAATCGGAATTTTAGAAGAGTTATCGGGAAAAATGTACTTTACTTTTACGCCCCCTAACGGAAAATCTATGCCTAATTTGAAAAAGAAACTATATCTAAAATACTCTTCGACATAAATGGAATCGAAACATAAAATAATTTTTTCCATTGGATGTTTAGAAGCAAATATGTGGAATAAAACGTAATTTTAAATTGAATTCGACGTCATCTGCATTTACGCCCTCTAGTGGCGAAATTGTAGATCGTAAAAAAAATAAAATAAAGGATCATCATTCGCATATTTCAAGCTTCTGAATCGAAAAAGAATTTTTCAAATCGGGCTAATAGTTGCATAGATACCGTGGGTACAGACGGACGGACGGACAAACCGATAACATAAGCACGATCTTTTTTTACAAAAGACGTGCTAAAAAGAAGGGAAAATAAAAATATGCTTTTTTATCATGCCAATGATGTTCAGCAGTCGAACACCAAATGTTCTATGATATCCACCTCAGACTAGCACAGTACACAATTGTCCTGTATTTCATCAAATTTGCTAATTCGATGGTTGGTTTTTAATGCTCTAGCCCTGGCTTCACATAACAGATAACATCCAGTAATACAGGATATGGCAACATTGATAGCGTATTAATAAAATCGTACCATAAGCGAACAACTGTTTTTTATTTATTAATCTCTATGTCAAATAGTAGTTACAGGAATGCCATTGATCAGTCAAAGTTTGAATATGACCCCTGTCAAATGGCGGCCCCGCTGCACCACACATTCTTCTAAGCGGCGTTGGAAGGAGTCCATTACTCGTCGTAACATATCGCCAGGGATATTGGTGACGTTAGCTCTGATACGGCCCTTCAATTCCAATATGGTGGCACAACGTGTTTGGAAGACTTCTTTCTTGAGGTACCCCCATAAGAAAAAATCAGATCGGGGGACCGGGGCGTCCAAGGGATGTCACCATAACAAAATTGTTATGGTGACATCCCTTAGCCGAAGATTTTCGCGTGCAACCAAACCTTGAGCTTGATTTCTTGCACAATTTAGAGCTTACACGGGTGAAAATGCAGATCCTCATGCAATATTCTCCCGAATGAACGATTGGAAATGTGCAAAGCTATAGTGTGTTGCCGAGCAGATCTTTTAGGGCTACGCAAGATTGCAGCACGAATACTTTCGATCATTTCCGGTGTCCATACAATCCTTTCGCCACATACTGGTTTACGATTACAAACCGATGCTGTAAATCTAAAGGAACTTACCCACCTTGTGATGGTGCGGACCAACTGGCACATTCCCATGACGTCCCACTTTGAAATGTTGCCTGAATAGACGTTGTGTGACAACTATAGGATTGTTATTCCTGAAATACGTATCAACAGCGAAAGCATGATGTTCAGTCGTCCAGCTAGCCATGTCGAACAAAAACAAAATGGCAGCTCATTGACATAAGAATGCCGCGTCATCGGCCGCGCATTGATACATGACGTCATTGTACAACACGCGGCACATTACACTATGAACGTTGCCGCACCCTGTATTATAGAAATAGTTTTCTCTCTTATATTAATCTCTGAAGTCGTATGATTTCTTTATTGAACTTCTATGTAGGACTTTCTTCTTCCACATATTTTGAGCTGTCGCTTTGATGTAGGACCTTGTTCAGTTTCTGACCCTGTCCTGGTATTCGAATTCAAGGCAGTAGATTCAGGTTTGTGATTAAGATTTAAATATTCCTTTGAACCAATTTTAGTTCAAAAGTTTAGGTGCAACCAGAGTTTCGGAGTCGTGTATTTTTTGACATATTCCATTTTCGTTTAAATTTTATTAATGACCATTGTGCAACAATTTTCGTTGTGTTTCTCCAACTTAAAAGTACTCAAGCCTAATTCTCCTTGTATTACGCTATTTCGAACTAACTTCACGCATTTAAGGAAAAAGCGGCGAATGTTAAGATGGGCCTGGTTTAGTATATTCCTTATCTGGGCACTTACAACTAGGACACTGTTGCCGTAGGTCAATGAGGGCACTGAAATATATTTTCAAAAATTATTGTACTGTCATATACTGGTCACAAAAAAGTTCGGGGTATTACATGAAATGAAGGATGTGTGCATCCGGCTGAAGTAACACGCTTTGAAATAATACCAATGAGGCTACGTAACACAAACGATGAACATGGTGATTTACACAAACAATTTATTGTGCCATTTCTTCACAAAGTAGCACTTGCAGTACAAGCAAAATAGTAAATTCGGAGGATGTCCATACCTCTGGATTTCAGTACCCGATAACATCACTATTGTGTTGAAGAACGTCTTGACACCTACGAGGATACTTGCAATGACATTATTGATGGGTGTCTAGGGTCAGCTCGTCCCATACTACAGGCAAAATGTTACAGTGGTGTGCCAGTGTACTGGGGTACGGAACGTGGTTTCCAGACGTCGCTGAATAGCGTATCAAATATTTTCTTTGATGTAACTCACCCCGACGTCTCCCGTTATTTCGACAGTCTCGATTATTTCATTACTGATGCGCAAACTCGCCTTTGTGCTCTGCTTCCATCCGTTCGGTTTCTGCCTGATCTTGCTTGATGGTTGTCTCCTGACGTCTGCCTGGGTTCTGCCCAGCCTTACTCTTACTTTGCTTCTGTGCTACGTTCTACCACAACTTCTTATTTGTAGTCTCCCGCGTCCTACTTTGTTTCTACTTGTCCTGCTTCTCCAGGATATCAGCCCTGCGCATACTCACGTTTACCCGACCACCCGTTCTTTGTATTCGGTATTTCTTCCTGTACGGACATTTGTACTTTGCTCCTCCTGCATAGTGTTATCTGTTGTGCCTCGCCTTTTGCCTATCACACTGCTCCCTCTCAACTCTGTTATGGTGCATTCTACTTTTCCGGGCTCCACGTACCTTCTGCTCAGTTACTGTTCCTGTGCGCTTCGCCTTGTGCCGTATCCGCTCACAAATGCCTTACAAGACTCCCACAGACTTTCTTGAGCCGCTTGTTACGCTCCGCTACTCATGTACTGTCCTGCTCGACTCTCACAGATTGCCTTGTGCTGCTTGTTAACTTCCGATACTTTTCTTGTTTTACCATGTGCTGTATTTTCCCGTTCTTATGTATACCAGTCCTTGAGACACATTAAAGCGATGTTGAAACCAAATGTTCTCAATAGTGTTAAAGACAGCAGACCTTAGAAGCAGCTCTAACGATTCAATCCCATGATTTTCCAGCTTCTGAAGCACCCTTCAGGCACGGTTACTACCTGCATTGTCATCGATAAAAGCGGAATACATGTCCAACAGCAGCGTGTGCAATGGACACAATGAACAAGTTTGTTTCGGTGCACACGTAAGGCCATGAAAACGCACTCCTGTCCAGACCAGACCTAACTGCCGCTGGTAAGGGTGGACAGACTGCACATAGTGTGGTTGCATTCGTGTGCCGGATTTCCTCCACACGTTTTCTCGTCGAAGATTTGGATAAAGGGCAAAACTGGATTCGTTTGTGAAAAGTACATGGGGCCACTATGTATTCCATGACATGTTCTGTTGGACATGTCAAGGAATCAGAAGTCATACATGGCATACTTCAAAGCGGCAGCTCAAAGTATATGGAAGAAGGAAGTCCTACATAGAAGTTCAATGCAGAAATTATATGACTTTAAAGATAAATGTAAAAGAGAAGATTATTTCGGAATATTATTGGATGTTATCTGTTATGTAAAGCCAGGGATAGAGCATTAGAAACCAACCATCGAATTAGCAATTGGATAGGGATTGAGACAAGACGGCACCATATCTCCAAGCTCTTCAACGTCCCATTGCAGAATGTCTTTAAATCATTTAAGCGGGAAGACAATGAGATAAAATTTAATGAAATTATTTGATACACCTTTGACTTGCTCACAACATAGTTATATTTGCAAATACTCCCTGAGACCTGCAGACTATGATCCAAAAACGCGCTGACAAGAGTGAAGAAGAGGAATAAAAGATTTAACTTACGTAAAACAAAATACACTGGCGAGAAGTGAAAAAAGAACACCAAGAAGGAGACGTCTGATACCAACGAAATTTATACAGCAGAATAACGGAATACAGAGGATAACGTGATCAAAACATTATGGCAAAATACAGCTGTATTTGCTGGTAGACTGAAAAATAACATTTCCATGTAACATGGTTAGTACGAGGTTGAACCGCCATTAACTGCGTCACACTGTGCAATTATGGCATGGAGTCTGTCGTACAGATGTTGGATGTAAGTTTGGGGTATTGAGTTCCAAGCATCCTCAACCTGGACGCGTAAATCGGGGATGGTCGTGGCTGGCCGTGGAGACCGGATAAGTCATTGACACCTAAACTCCCACACGTGCTCAATGGGGGACAAATCCGGTGAACGTGCAAGCCATAGAAGTTGTCTCACACCCTGAAGTGCATGTTGCGTTGCACGTGCCGTGTGTGGGCGTGTGTTATCTTGCTGGAAAACACAACGATGGACCTACCTTACAAATGGCGCAACAACGGGCTGAATGATGTTGTTGATGTAGGAGGTGCTGTTTAACGTACCCGGTACAAACACTAGTTGTGGACGGGAGTGATAGCTGATCGCTCCCCACACCAGGAGACCAGGTGTAGGCCCTGTGTGTCGCTGGCGGATGCAAGAAGGGTGGAGATACTCCTCTGTGCGTCTGCGAATACGCATACGGCCATCGGAGGCTCCCAAGCAGAATCTGCTTTCATCGCTGAACACGACATATCGCCATTGCGTTCTCCAGTGCAGACGTTGGCGACACCACTGCAACCATTCCTCTCGGTTGGCTGGAGTCAGAGGTACACATGCCAGAGGCACACGTGCACGTAGTCCTGCATCCAGTAGACGGTTGCGGATTGTTCGCCCAGTCACCTCTGGTGCAACGGTAGCTCGGATTTGCGTCGCAGTGGATGTTCTGCTTGACAACGCCGCTCTTCTTGGGCGTCGATCGGTCCGCTAATCAGTGCGTCTGTCTGTGACTGCCGGTTCCACGTCTTCTTGTGTGGGAATGTTCGTCGGACCATCTACGCCACCATCGTACCACCACCGATACTTCACGTCCAATTCGCTCCGCAATACGACGATACGACCACTCGGCCTCGCGGATTCCGACTAGATGACTTCGCTCAAAGTCCGATAACTGCTGAAATCGTACACGTCTTCCATGTACAGGCATTGCAGCTTCTTCACGGTCTTCGCACGTGTCCGTACGCCGATGACTGATTACATTCACTTCGCCGTACTCCTTAAATACCACCGACGATAATTTGTATATTATGCCGGGCTGTGGCGTAAGCGCTAACCGGTTGGTCCCGAAATTAACATCACACCTACGTAAACTCGACCCCATTAACATATGTAAATTTCATGATCGTCCGCCAATTCCTTCTTGGTTTTCTTTTTCACTTTCCGCCAGTGTAGATGTACAATGCTTTAAAAGGTACTGAAGATTTAGAGGCTGTTGGGAAAGTTTATGAATCACTATACGGACATTTATCTCGGGTAAGAGAAAATAAGCGAAAAACACATAGAAGAAATACTGTTAATTTTAAATACACTGTCTTCAATTAATCTTTCAAACATGGAGTCATGCCGTAATTTCTCTAAGTTGTTCTGATCTTCCAACTAGTTTCCAAGTCTGATTTTTTAAATGATAAAATGTTTTTTTTTTCAATTACAGTTGTGAGTGCTGTTGATCTATAGCTGTCCAAGTCAAATTTATCTTTACCGTTGCTTATGAAAATTTATCCAGTTTTTGTATTTGAGAATTTCTTCTTCAATTTCATCCATGCCTGTGGCTTTTCCTACTTTTAATTTATTTGTGGCACTCTCAAATTCATCTGCTTCAATATTTTGCAGCAAAGTGCCTCAGTTTTCTAGGACAGTCCTTTTAGGATTATCCTCTCATTCTATGACACTTTCTTCATTGTTATTAGCAGCCCAGCTGTTGATGGTGCTTTTTATTTTATCTATTTCTTTTTGTAGTTTATTCGGAAGCAGCAAGGAGACTGTGTTTCGTTATGAGTGGCGCTATTTTTATGTCTCCGGAATTTTTTTCTACTTTCTATTCTTCCACTTTGTATTTCTTTAAGAGCATAATCAAATCTTTGTATCTTTTGCCTCTCGTAACGCGTTTTGATTTTTTGTTCACAATACTTCTTCATAAGCCTTCTGAATTTCATGTTCTGGGACTTTCCGTCGCTTCAAGTCCCTTAGTTTCGGTTTATGCTTTCTGACATTTTCTTTCCTTTTATTTATTTCAAGGGCTGCTGCCTCTGTTCACAATATATTTGCTTCGCTTACATTGTGCCTTTTTTATTTTCTTGGGAACTCTTATTTGTTGAGCAAAATTATCTATCTAATTCTTCTTTTATATTTCCTGTAAAATCTTGGTAATTTCTTGTATTTTCACCGCACAACGCCATCATTTCTTAGAAACAGCAAAAGCTGGTGTCGTTCCACCTAATGTTTCTGTTTCCATTAATTTTCACCGGAGTGATCTTTATTAATATCCTTTTCTAATCTTAGATTTACTGAGATTAACCTATAATTACTTGTTGCATTGATATGTCCATCTTTATTAATCTGAAAAGCAAATATAGCTCTCGCTAACCTCCTATTACACGTAGCTAGATCTATAGCAGTGGAATGGAGATATTTTGTTTAAGTTTCCTTTGGTATTCCAACCATTTTGTCAGTAATGTATAACACATACTTGTGCATTAATTCCGTTATTAATTCTCCATTTATGTTTAACTCCTCTTCAATTTCCAATAGAAGGGAGTTAAAGTCTAATAAAAGTATGTAGTCAATCTTGTCATTGTAAAAGTCTCCGCTATGAGAACTGATACATTACACAATATACCTGTTACAGACCAGTCTTCTTTCTGGTCTAAGGTAATCTGTTCCGATGATTAGCTATTTCTGAGATGTTAGCTCTACCTTTACCCGCAAATTATCTTTTGCATTATATTCACAGTAGTTACATGGTTCTAAGTGTGAAAAAAAGCCTCCGGATACCAATGCTTTTTATACAATAACGCATTTATGGCAAACTCAAAAAGGAAGTTGGCCCACTTTCCGCCACAATTACATAAAGCACTCTCCTTGGCACATTTTCAATGAGATTCTAGTACGTACTCGCAAGTATATTGTTTCATTCCAGTTCAGATACAGAAGTTGGATGTGTCATTCTAGACTGAATTCGAAGTTAAAGTTCATTCCAAAGGGCCTCGGTAAGATTGAAATTGGGGCTTTGAGCTGGCCACTCCAAATTCTGTACGCTCCATATCTTCAAATCATGTGGAAGAAAAGGCTATTTTATGGTATGGCGCATTCTCTTGCTGAAACAAGAATGGCCCATCTCTCTAAAACTTGTAAAGTGTAAAAACTGCGGCGTTATCTAGAATGTCGCGGTACTTTGTGGCATTCATATTTTAATCCACAACCACTAACAATCCGAGTCCATACCACGAGAAACATCCCAAGACCATGACACTGCCACCACCAAATTTAACAGTTGGGTCAAATTTAAAAACGATATGGCGTGACTCGTCACTCCATAACACTCATTTCTCTGGTTGAGGGTCCATGGACATTTTGCTTTGTACAAGAAAGTCGCTTACTCGTATTCTTACGAGTTATTAACGGCTTCTATGCAGCAAAGAGGCCATGGAAATATAACTTGTGCAGTTTCTTACGGACTGTCTTAGTGTACAACTCACCCCTGTTGAATACTGAAATTCTCTGGTGATGATTTGTGTAGAGGAATTATGGTACCCCAAGAACAACACGTTTCAGAGTTTACTTGTTCCTTTCTGTCAATTTACTTGGCTTTCCTAAACGTTTCTTGACAATCCTAAGTCTCTCACGTTCACATTTACTAAAACGCCTTGAACAGTTTATCGTGGATGTTGCAATTGTTCTGCAATCCCACACCTGGACTCGTTGCTGATATGGCACCCTATAATAACTCCTCGTTGGAAGTCAGTAAGCTAAACATTCGCGGCCATGTCTCTCGAGTAGGCGATATACACCGTCTGATGAGCTTACCCCCAGTTTTAAAGAAAATCTGGCACACGTGTTCTACTGGAATGTTCCATTTTTGTTGCGGAAGGGGGTTCTAGACACTTTTTTCCACATGCGGTATATTATTATTTAGATAAATTCCTACTCTCCCACCTATCACATCGTTGTTCCTTTATCTTCTCCAAGCCACTAGAACCTTAGAAAGAAGGTAGGTTGCTGATCACCTCGTGCTCCAGTGGCTGCACATAATAAAATATCCCACTTTTCGTACTGAATGGAATCCATTTATTCATACTTTCGTTTTTTTTTTGTTATTTACATTTCTTACATTATCGAGATATCCTATTTTTAGATTGACCGGATTAGAAGATTGCTATTTCTCTGTTCTTGATTCCTGCCATTTGAGCCTATTGATGTAGTAGGGGTATATTTTACTAGTAAATGGGTGAGTAGAGACTCATATCCTAGTTTATATTTCTCCTTAGAGCTAATACAATTTATGCATCTTTTTTGCTCCTACAATGCTCTTATCGTTGTTACTGTTGTGGATTTCTAAGGATTTAGAACAGTGCTGGGATTCACTTTTACGTGTTTTTGCTATGAGACCAAATGCTTAGCATCCGTAGCATCCCAATGTATGCATTATTTTCTCAACCTTGTAGAATATCAAGACGTATAATTTCTCCAAACCTGTAGTATCTCAATACACGTGTAATTTCCTCAACCCTGTGGCATCTTAGTGCATAAATAATTTATTCAACCCTGTAGCATCTTAGTGCATAAATAATGTCTTCAACCGTGTAGCATCTAAATACATGAACAATTTCCTAAACCGTATAGCATTTCAATGCATGTATAATTTCCTCAACTCTTTAGCATCGCAATACATATATAATTTCTTCAACTCTGTAGACTATATATAATTTCCTTAACTCTGTAGCCTATATAATGTCCTCAACTCTGTAGCCTATATAATTTCCTCAACTCTGTAGCCCTATATAATTTCCTTAACTCTGTAGCCTATATAATTTCCTCAACTCTGTAGCCTACATAATTTCCTCAACTCTGTAGCCTCGCAGTACATACATAAATTCTTCGACCTGTAGCTCCTAAGTACATGTATAACTTCTTACACGCTGAAGCATCTCAGTACATGTGTAATTTCCTCAAAGCTTTAGTGTTTCAATATATGTATAATATCTTCAAACCAATAACATACTAACATCAATACATGTATAATTTCTTCAAACCAATAACATACTAACATCAATACATGTATAATTTCCTCAACTCTGTAGCACCTCAATACATGTGTGATTTCAGCAACCTTCAATACATGTATAATTACCTCAACACGTAGTATCCCAATGCTTGTATATTTCTTCAATCCTGTAGCATCTCAATACATGTGTAACTTCCTCAACGCCGTAGCACCTTTATTCTCTGTGGACATAATGTATTCTTGTGGCTGCGTGTCTTTCAAAGACAATCCGAGTCTTCCAATAAACATTTTGTTTATTTTTGTAAACTAATTTACAGAGTAAGTAAAAATTCTGTTTTATCTCGGCCTAGATCGTTTCTGTTGATCACTGCATTTATGATATCTCTGTGATAAAATACTCATGTTTAAGCCTACTGATTTCCGAACAGGATTTTCTTCTACCTGGAATAGGGATTTTATATTTATTTCTCACGAATTCTATGGCCCTTGGTTTTAGTTTTTTCCGGTCCATCCCAATCCCTTTCTGTTCAGCGTACGAGTGCCCTTCCTTCCCATAAACCTGTGATCATTGACATTCCTGTTTGCATATCACTAAATGATATTTTCTTTTACTCGTATATCTATTTTTGTTACTTCACTGCATTGATTTGATAGGGGATTAAACAACACCATATTCTAAGAGTAAGTGCAATGTTCCCGTCCCTTGCGAGAACTTATCATTTGCACCTAAATATTGATTTTCTTCCTGTAATTTATGAAACTTATAAGGCAAATATGTAGAATAAAAAATTATGAAATAACAGAAAAAGATTGATAATTTGACGACTTATTTCTTTCTAATAAGAATAATAACAATTTAAAGAAAAGGAATATTAACATGAAGTTTCTGGAGTAAAAAGAAAGAATAATCGAAATCAGGAACAAAACTGAAGTCAAAGTTTTTATCACCGAAAAATAATGCCAGTTTCTATTCCGAGGTAATACAGTAAAATATTTTCGTTCTGCATGCTTCGCGAAGAAATGCTCTTTGATAAACTGATCGGTAAATTCAACTTTCTCAGTAATCCATTACTTAGCAATAATTAGTATTAATTTTACTTCATGAAGAGGAATGTGGGACTCATGGACTTAATCAAATAAGCAGTCTCAGAGGAAATTACTTTCCCGGAAAGAAGACATATAATTAAAAATAAGTGATTTGATATGCAAATTAAAACAGACATACATATTTATGATATATCATACATATTATACTTGCGATCTTATTGCTGAACTTAAAATAATGAAAATGTAAAACCACCCTATTAGTAAAGTCATTCTTTTTCACTTAGAGAAGCTAAAGTTTTGGACTTTGGCGTTTCATTTTCCATGTGTCATAGTATTCCCATTGGATTGGAGTAAGACACTGCGTGATAAAATTTTCTATAATTCATTGATCTTCCGTTTGCTTACTGCCTTTTCTCCTTTTCGCTGGTAATTTTCCAGTAAAACCATGCATTTGACCTTTAAGAAAACTTCCCGCGGTACCGCATTGTTTCCGTTAATTGAATCACCTTCTCAAAGGCTCGTCTTAGCAGTTTCGCCGTACTTAACCTAATCAAATCCAGTGGGGTCCCATGGGAACGCCTTAACATCCTTTGTGAGTGAATCGTATCTCAGTAAAAGAAATTCATTTCAGAGAGCACAGGTCTTGCTTTTCTATTAAAAAAAAGAATGAAATTCTTTGAGGAATTAATCTTCTTTTTTTCGTTATAGAGAAAGTGCGCTGAATAGTTTGGATAAGTTATGTTACATTCTTCTATTCCAACCACAGTCACATGTGGACAACTTTTTCAGAATAGGATAGGCATCATAATACGAGTGTGCTAACGTGGAATGAAATCGAATGACGTTAAGTTATGTAACAACATTAATGATCTAGAAGTCTTCGATACTTGTATGGAACGACGGACTCCTATTCCCAAAGATATGATAATTTGATTAGGAGGTCGAGCAGATAAGACAAAGTGTGATGTATACAGGAATCGGACTTCCATTTTAGTTTCTGTCTTCTTATGTGAGTTTGAAATTAATCTCGTTAAGCGTTTTTCATTCCGAACGCCACATTTTCCAGCCCGATGAGTTTCTATTTTGCAGCCAGATGACAGGTCAAAGAATAATCACTTAATCGAAAGCGGAAGATAAGGGCTTAAGTTTTTACAGCATGATTAGCACTGTGTGAAAACACAAGTTTGTCCGCGACGGGCATCGTAGCCGTGTCCTCTCACTCCAGAGTAAGTCGCTCTCCTAACTGAGATACGCGGACGGAATGTCTCACTGCAGATTTGGCATCTTGATACATGTTTTCACCTCTGTAGTAAATCACAACTGTCTAGAGCGAATACTGTTTGGTACGAACATTTGTTATCACAAGCTTTGTTGCATCACGAGCACTCGTTATCACAAGCTTAGTTGTATCACGAGCACTTGATTACACCTGTCACTTGGTTTCAGCAGTAATACTTGTTGATCAAATTGACTTGTAAACGTTCGTGTTGTTTAAAGCAAGATAGCTGACTCATTTACGAATTGCTCTATTAAAACGACAGCAGTCCTGCTCTGCTGTAGAAGCGTCGGCGTCATTCGCCTCATCGGAAACGCAAGAAGTCCACCTCGTCTTCTACACTTCCTGTTACAGTCCAGATGTCTTCTCCGGAGTCCTCCTGTTGTCTTTTTTCCTGCCTCTACCGAGTCAGAAGGACAATTCTGACCCGTTGGTCTTCCTTTGCTGCAATGGGCGACTGAGTCGCCTTGCTCTCTGAGTTTTTTGCTTCGTCGGGGTCCCTTCTAGGGGCCTCGTTGCCTCCTTCTATACTCCTACCCTGGGCGTCCACCCTGTCTCATGCACATCCTACTGCCGCATAGATGTCTTCGTTGGTCTTTTCCTCTGCCTCTTTCACGTTCGATAGACTTTCCTGCCCCGACTGCCTATATCAACGCTCTAGAGGAATAGATATTCAGCTTCTATGAATCCCTCGTGCTGCCGACGTCCTGAGGAGCCTCGTCGCCTCCTTCTGGACTCCCGTCTTGTTGCTCCAGGGCTCTTACTGAGCATTCATTTTACCCTCAACCACAGATGTCGTAGGTTACAATGGGGTCCCGAACACGTCCATAATCGCTATCTGGCCAGATAGCGATTATAAACGCAGCAGATTACAATAAGAAACTTGAAGATTTTATCACTGACTCGGATCCTACAGCCCTTCAAAGGAACCCTCTAAATTCTTGGATTGCGCAGGTACAAAGAGCGGCCCGGTTACCCGCTATTCCAGACGATCTCTGGAAAGCCGCCAGACTACCACCAGGACCTCAGATCCCAAAGCTCTTCGGAAGACGTAAGCACCATAAGCCCGGAAACACACTGAAACCCATCGTATCCAGGAAGACTGCACCAACGTACTATTTAGAGAAAGCACTATACAAATTCCTGCGTAGTTTCCTTCCTGAATCGGACTTTGTAAACTATGGATTTTATAACAAAAGCCAAGCAACTTGCTGTCCTACCAGGCGGCATTATCGGCAGCTTCGACGTGGTTTCCCTTTACCCTTCAATCTCTGTTCCGGAAGCCATCAGAACATTAAAGGAGGCCATATCAAATTCTGCATTTATACGCAGAATTCATATCTCAGCATCTTCCAATTAATAGACTTGGTCACTAATAATAGCTTCTTCAGTTTCCAAGGAAAGTATATAAACAGAATAATGGCGTTCCAATGGGATCCTCACTTTCACCCGTTCTTGCAGAAACAATACTTCGCCCAAACGAGCAGAATGTATTCTTCAGCATTACCCCATGGCCTACCATATGGCTTCGTTATGCGGACAACGTATTTTTCCGTGTGGCCTCATGGAAAAGGGACTCTTCCAAGATTCCTTGATGAAATCAATGATATGCATCCTACAATCAATTTCACGATGGAGCTTGAACACAACAACGCTTTACCTTATCTGGATGTGTTATTGAGAAAATAGCCTGACAACCGCCTCGGTACACAAGTCTACTATAAACCCACGTCCGTCCCCAACCTGATGCTCTGCAGATCTTTCTGACCCGCAGAATACAAAACAGCTATCTTCCGTTCTCGAATTCGAAGAACCTTCGCCGTTTCCTCCGATACCCATTCTAGACAACACGAAATTGAAAGCGTCATCAAGTTGGCCACTGATGCAGGATATTCACTGAATCAGATACGTACCTTTATCCAAAAAGCCAGGGTCAAACATTTTAATCTTTCTGTGCCGCAGCTTAGTTATTTAGGCTCAATTTCCTATGAACCAAATGCGTCTTACAAACTCAAGAACGCCCTCAAGAAGATGAATTACGGCGTCTGCCTAAGGTCTGCATCTTTATATACTATGTTAAAGAGAAATAGTAAAAAACCACCTCTCTCCTGCGAAGCAGGTGTTTATGCGATCCCCCTACAGCATCCGAACGGCTCTAAACGATAATGCATTGGAATAACCAAGCGTTCGTTTGGAATCAGAGTCAACGAACATAAAAGGGACAGAAAATACGGCAAAGTAGCCACAGCACTATCCAGGGAAGTGAAATTGAAGTCCGCTACTCCTATGAGGGATGATATAAAGAAATTAGCTTCCTACTCTACCCCTAAATGCACAGCCATTCGGGAAACCTTGGAGATCATTACCAACAGCGATACTTGCAATGGTAGCGTCTCACTCGAGTTGCACGAATTTGGAACCAGTTCTTCAAGTAACGCCTTCTGCCTACCAGGATATCGCGCATACAACCAACGTGATGCTTCGTATCTTTAAAAGAATGTAAATTCGAATATATTTATTGTCAAGTCAAGTTCCCGCGTTCAAATTGTTGATGCGTTCTATTATTCAGTTTGCAGTTTCTGTCTAACCTTCTTGAAAAAGCCATCTGGTTGATGTGCTTATGCATATAATGCTTATGCATATATTCCTTCGCCAATAAACCGGATCACTAGTATAGTATTACTATTTTCTGAAAGGAATTATTGTTCACATTAATTTTTAGATTCTTGTGCTATTCACTTCGCACTGTCCTTATTTGTATGTTCTTAGGTATAAGACATTATAGAAAAGTGAATGAAAAACCGACGAGGTTTCTCACAAAATTTACATATTGCGACACGTTTTTGCCGCCCGCTGAAATCATCCGCCCTATGCACCTTCTTAGTGTGCCTGTGAATCAGTACCGCACTGCCTTGTTGGCGCAGTGGTCTAATCGCTGTCTTCTGACCATTCGCCCAAGATGGGTCCAGGTTTCGAATCTCGGTGAAGTATGGATGTTGTGTTTGTATTACTGCACAGACTCTCTCTCTCTCTCTCTCTCTTCTTTAGAACTAGTGGCCTTAAATCAGGGACGGGCGAATGCTTATAGCTTGCTGAGTTGCTTAGAGTTGTTTTTGAATCTCCAAACAGAGATAAATAAATATGGAGCTTTGCAGAGTCCAAAAGGCCGCCCCGGTGGCGCAGTGGTCTAAGCGATGGCCTCTGATCATTCGTCTGAAAGGCGTCCGGGTTCGAATCCCGGTGAGGCATGGATGTTGTATTTGTCTTACGGCACTGGCTCTCTCCCTTCCCTGGAACCAGTGACCCTAAATTAGGGACGGGCGACTGCTTATAGCCCATTGAGTTGCTCACGGTGGTCGCTAAACCTCCAATTAAAAAAAATAAATCTGTCAGACCTTTTAGTTGCTTAGTCTTTGTATCTACATGAATGCATTACTTGATTAAGTGCCAGTCATATCCCAAAGAGTAAAAAAATATAGAGAGTCCTTTGGTACTTTTTGTAGATAATTTATGCTATGCATATTTCCATGCCAAGAACTTTGTGAAATAAAACCAGTGATTAGAGAGTACACTTCTATCTACGTACAACATATTGTATTTATTCGCGTCACTCACAATCACGCCGAGCCAAAGTCTGGTGTATACTAAGTGAAATTAAATCATAACAACAGACAATAAGGTTTACTAATTCTTCACATTGTGACAGGTACTTATGCAGGTGGATTAATGAATGTTACTGTCGTAAAACCAACGAAAGAAAGAAGATACACAAGTCAAAAAACTAAATATTTAGTTAAACAATAGTAAGTATTTCGACTGTTCAGTTTATCAAGAACAATATTTATTTTCATTACTTAGGTGGGTGGATGAATTAATGCTATTGTCAAAAAACAAATGAAAGAAGATTAGTTATAAAAGTAAATATTTACTAAACTATGGTGGAGGCAGTAATAAATATTTTGAATGTTTAGTTTTTGAAAAGCAATATTTATTATTATTACACAGTCGAGTCACATTATTGTGACCACCTCCTACTTTCGAGGTCAACAGCGCGTAGCCAATGAGAGAAGACGCATGTCGTGATCTGGCTTGGAGGGTATACAGTATAAGGTGTGCTGTAGACATCCTGAAAACATATTACTCGTTGCTGTCATGGATAAAAGGAGCGATTTATCAGGTTTGCAAAAAGGGATGATTATCGGCTTTCGGGCCAAGGGTGGCAGTATTTCTGAAACAACGCAGTTTGTGAACTGTTCTCGTGCTGCTGTGGTTAAAGTGTATCGTGATTGGAGAAACAGTACCATTGCGAATGAGCGACGTGGAGACTGCGGAGCTCCAGGTGACATTGTTGTGAGAGGTGAACGTCGGTTTCGAAGATGCGTAAGGCCGATCGACACGCTACAGTGGAGCAACTCACTGGCCGAATGAACCAGGGGGCTACCGGAAGTATGTCTAAAACGACAGTTCAGAGAACCTTGCTGCGTATGGGGGCTCCGATGCAAACGGATGGTCACTGCATCTATGCTAACGAAGGTACATCGGCAGAAAAGGCGTACATTTGCACGGCAGTATCGGGAGTGGACCTCCGCTGATTGGCAAAGGATTGCCTTTTCCGATGAGTCACGTTTTCTGCTTCATCGAACGGATGGACGTTGACGTGTAAGGCGAGAAACTTCGGAGAACAAACACTCTTCAACCACTGCTGGAAGAACACAAGCTGCTGGGGGCAGCATAATGGTCTGAGAAATGCTTTCGAGACATTCTCTGGGTCCATTCATATATGTGGAAGGTACTATGCACCGAATTCGCTATGAATATATCTTTGAAGACCAACTACATCCATACATGCTAATTGTCTACCCTGGGGCGGATGGGATCTTCCAGCACGACAATGCGACGTGTCACACATCTAAAAACATCCAAGAGTGGTTGAAAGAGCACGATGAAGACTTCCCTGGCCCCCTAATTTCCTTGACTTAAACCCAGTTGAGCATCTGTGGAACCACCTCGATCGTGTTGTTCGCTCTCTGGATCCTTTATCACGCACCCTCGAGCACTTGTCAGATGCACTGCAGTCAGCTTGCCTCACATACCTGTGAAAACCTTCCAGCACCTGTCAGATGCATTGCAATAAGCTTGCCTCACAAACCTTCCAGCACCTGTCAGATGCACTGCAGTCAGCTTGCCTCACATACCTGTGAAAACCTTCCTGCACCTGTCAGACGCACTGCAGTCAGCTTGCCTCACATACCTGTGAAAACCTTCCAGCACCTGTCAGATGCACTGCAGTCAGCTTGCCTCACATACCTGTGAAAATCTTCCAGCACCTGTCAGATGCACTGCAGTCAGCTTGCCTCACATACCTGTGAAAACCTTCCAGCACCTGTCAGACGCACTGCAGTCAGCTTGCCTCATATACCTGTGAAAATCTTCCAGTACCTTATTGAGTCACTCCCAGCCTGTCTCATTTAGCAGCAGGCTCTCGTAATTAACGCAAATTGCAATGAGATATCATCACGTTTATGAAAAACGTTATGAAATGATGTTCGGTGATAGTTTATTAAAATGTATTGTTGTGTAACAATCAAAATAACTTTCGTTGCGTCACCTGATGAGACAGCACGCATGCAAGACGATCGGATTTGATGAACAGTTTTGACAATGATGCACCATTACCCATTTTCGTTACATCGAAAATTTTTAATTGTGATTTAATTTACTACTGTCTGGTAAGATACATAGCATCAAAAACTGATGGTACTTCAGCAAAACGAGATGCAATCAAAATTTATATGAGTAAAATTTAACAAAAGCGGGATGCTGAAAAGCAGTGCAAAGTATTTCCTTTCCTATGTTGAACGATCACCATAAGTAATTCCACGAGCTATTAACACAATATCCGGTCCCTACATGTATTTCAGTGGTCCAAGAGAGATCCCTTCCCTCCCCAACACCTCAGCCGGGATTCGAACCCCAGTTCCGTCTCTAATAAGCGGCTAGAATCAAACGTTTAGACCACTGAGCCGCTAGGAATGTGATCACACTTTTCGGGAGCTGTTAGATAGTTTCTGGAAGTTTACAAGTCGTGAATTTTTCTAAATCCTATAAAAAAAAATATCAATACACTTCAACTTTTCTGCGCCGCTCCTGTGGCGCAGTGTTCTTAACACTGGGTTGTGATCATTCGTCCGTGAAGGATCCGGGTTCGAATCCCGGGAAGGAATGGATGCTGTGTTTGTCTTACGGAACTGGCTCCCTCCCTTCCGTGGGACTAGTGTCCCTAAATCAGGGACAGACGACTGTTAATAGCCCATCGAGCTGCTCACGGTGGCAGTTAAACCTTCAAAAAAAAAATCAGCATTCCATAGGCAGTAACTCTAAATTAGACGTCTATAAAAATAATGAGTAAAGTAATCAAAAGAAACTAAAGCGATAAAGAATGTTTTGTTTCAGTGCAATTTCTCATGTAAGAGAAGAACGATTTCAAAGCGCAAAAACGTGACACAGAATGCAGTAACATTGAAATCACAGATATTTTTTTCTGGAGAGGAATTAAAATTTCATTTGTCTGGCGGGATCCTCAATTAATATAATTAAAATGCTTGTTTGTTGGATCTTAAAGAAAGATCTGTGCAATGATTTTAAATTTAATTCCTGAACATGCTTAAGTCATCTTAAGCAAGCCTCTGCTAGAGAAGAAAAAATATTTACAAGAGGTAAATTTCGTGACTTCATTGAAAGGAAGAAGTCTCCTGAAGTGTTCTTTGGGAAACTGCGCTGCGAAGCAGTTAATTTATAATATTTTTGGCACTTTGTGAAAGCGTTTTAAATCATTGGTTTGCTTTCGGTTCATTAGCAATGGCTGTTGCAGTTGTTTTTAAACTTAATGATGAATCTCCATGTGAAACCACTTAGTAAACAAAGAAAATTTTTCGCGAGCCACTATAAAAGGAAAATAGTTCCCAGAATACTTTTAGAATGTAAGGACTTTTGGCTTCGTTAAAAGATGTTATCTTTATTGACGGAGGTCTTTTTAAATAAGATGCAACTGAAATATTGCACTGAAAATAAAAATGAATTCGGTAAAATGAAGCTGCATCACTTCAAGATGATCGCGGCGCTTTAATGAATCATTTCACCATCTTACAATACCTCTGATATTTCTTAGAAGAGCTTCAAGATTAATTAACAACACCGCTTTTAAATTAGAGAACAAGAGGTACTATTTTTTTCATTGTATACCAGGTAAACACCATTTTGCCTGCTTCGGTGGCCGAGCGGTCAAAGGTGTACGTTTCTGACTAGTCGGCAGAGATGTGCACACGTGTTCTAGTCTAGATGAGGCAAGGGTAGTACATTTTTCTTACCGCTCTGGAACTCTCTCTTCACTGGAATCAGTGGCCTTAAATTAGAGATAGGCGACTGCATATAGACCTGCTCCCCCCCCCCCCACCCCACCCCAAATAAATACAATTTCGAGTTTCGTAATTATGCTAGATTGACGCGTCGAACATAAAGTAATACAGTGTAATTATGCCAGCTTTATGCATTGAATGGAGAAAGGCAGTGTAATTATGCCAGTTTTATGCATTGAATGGAGAAAGGCAGTGTAATTATCGCAGATTTATGCACTGAACGTGGAGTACGATATTGTAATTATGCCATATTTATGCACAGAACATGCAGTAATACAGTGCAATTCTGCCAGATTTATGCGTGAATGATTTTTTTGATTGATTGGAGGTTTAACGACCACCGTGAGCAACTCAATGGACTATAAGCAGTCGCCCGTCCCTAATTTAGGGTCACTGGTTCCAGGGAAGGGAGAGAGCCAGTGCCGTAAGACAAACACAACATCCATGCCTGACCGGGATTCGAACCCGGACCCCGTTTGGACGAATGATCAGAGCCATCGCTTAGGCCACTGCACCACCGGGGCGGCTATGCGTGAATGGAATAAGGCAGTGTAATTATGGCAGATTTAGGCACTGAACGTGGAGTAAAACATTGTAATTATGATATACTTACGCAGTGGACATGGAGTAAGACATTGTAATTATGCCAGATTTATGTATTGAATAAAGTAAGGCAGTGTAGTTAGGCCAGATTTATGCATTGAACGCGGAGTAAGACATTGTAGTTATGCCAGATTTATGTATTGAATGAAGTAAGGCAGTGTAATTAAGCCAGATTTATGCACTGAACGCGGAGTAAGACATTGTAGTTATCCCAAATTTATGCAGTGAATGTGGAGTAAGACAGTGTAATTATGTCAGCTTTATGCACTGAATGGAGTAAGGCAGTGTAATTATGCCATATTTATGCATTGAATGGAGTAAGGTAGTGTAATTATGCCAGATGTATGCATTGAATGGAGTAAGATAGTGTAATTATGCCAGGTTTATGCATTGAATTTAGTAATGCAGTGTAATTATGGCAGATTTATGCAGTGAACGTGGAGTAAGACATTCTAATTATGCCAGATTTATGCAGTGAATGTGGAGTAAGAAATTATAGTTATGCCAGATTTGTGCAGTGAACGTGGAGTAAGACAGTGTAATTATGCAAGATTTATACTGTGTACATGGAGCGAGACAGTCAAATTATCCTAGATAACACAGTCTTGCAATTTAACGTAGGTGCAATACTGAGCAACCGTTTTCTATTCCTAAAAGACTGTGACTTAGTGTTGGGCCTACGTTAAAATACAAGATTGTGCTACATGCGATGCCATATGTACGGAATGAATACAGTATTTATGCCAGATTTATTCATTGAACACGGAATAACATAATGTAATTATGCCAACTTTATGCATCGAACGTGGAGTACCAGATTTGTGCAGTTAATATGTAATCATCATCATTGATGTGCAGATCAGATCAGATCATATGTGGAGGATTTTAGGAAGGGAGTGTCTGACCCAAGGTCTTAAACAACCCTTAGAAATAGGAAGCTAGGAGATTTGAGCTAGAGTGCCCGATAGGAAAGTGACACGGAAGCGAAGTAGAAAGGGGAGGAAGACGCCCTTATTTATTACCTGGGGCCAGTACCCGGTGTCCGACGGCTTAACGTGCCCATCCGACGCTCGGCGGATATTTAGTGGATTGAGCGTTCGTACCTGCCTGGGATCGAACCTGAGGTCCTTTCCGTGGCAGTCACGAACGTTGCCCACTAGGCCATCTGCGACCCTAGGAATCATGATCAACAACAACCATTATCAATCCACTTCTGGATGAAGGTCTCCCCAAGTTTCTTCCACAAAGGTATACCTTGCGCCAGTCTCCTCCATGTCACTCCCGCATGTTTTCAAATTCCATTTTCCGTGTGGTCTTCTTCTGAGTCTTTTCTTGTCCCTTGGAATCCAGTCTAGAATGTCGATTGTCCATTGGTGGTCCGTTCTTCTAGCAACATGTCCAGCCTATTGCCATTTCAGGGATTTTACTCTGATCATGATATCTTCCACTCTTGTCATTTCCCTTATCCATGAGTTTCTTTTCATTACCTCTTCTGGTAACACCTAGCGTGTATCTCTCCATGCTTCTTTCAGTTGTCTGCAACCTCTTTATGCTTTTTTTTTGTTAAGGTCCATGTCTCTGATCCGTGCTTAAGCACTGCAAGGATGCATTGAATAAACACTTTTCTTTTAAGACTTTGGCAGACTGCTCTTAAAAATTACGCTGCTTCTTCGAAAAGCTCTCGAACTAAGTTATATACGTGGATTAATTTCTTCATCAATGTGACCTTTCATTGATATCTGCTGTCCTAGGTAAATGTAGAAATCGGTTATATCCAGCTTTTCACCTTTAATTGAAAAATCCTTATTTCTTGTAAAAGCATTGTACATCAGTTTTGTCTTCGATTCACTGGCCAATAAATTAACTTGCAATATATCTATATATTGTGTAGCATTCATATTACCTTCAATAACGGCCATATTGCCAACTCCATTAAAAGCTATGCGTCTCCAAATCATTACGTGACCACTGTCATGTTTTACAGTTGGTCTTAAATTTTGTGCTTCAAGGGAAGTGTTTGACCTTCATCAAAAATATTTCTTTCCATCTGAACCGAAATTATTAAACTTCGTTTCGTCGGAAAATATCTCATTTTGCTCAAATTCTGCCGGTTAGCTGACATCAGCTTTGTCACACTCAAGTCTTTTCTGTCTATTTGTTTGACTGATACAAGGTTTTTATTCTAGGTGTCCTGCCACGACTGTTAAAAAATTTGTAGTAGGTTGCACCAAAAAGTGGTGCAACTCCAGCTGCACCACTTTCTGAGAAAAGATACAATATTGTGCGGTGCAAACAAAACCCAACAACTTGGTTTAACGTTTCACCATGTTATAGTACAAGATTGCATCACATTATAGTGCAAGTTTGCACCATGTAGTTGGGTTTTGTTTGCACTACAAAATAGTGTATCTTTCCTCGGGAAGGGGTGCAGCTGGTGTTGCACCACTTTTTGGTGCAACCTACTACAATATTTTTAACAGTCTACCACTCTGTTTCTTTTTTATTACGTGCCGAACACTAGAAAAGTTCAATTTTATCTTCTTACCAATTTCGCGATAACTTAAACCACGGTCATGAAGAGATATAAATAACCTTATCCCGCATTCCAAAGCAAAACTCGCACGTTTTCAGATTTATGATAGCAGAATCTAACTAAATTGCCACTCCAAAGATCTTTTAAGATATCTTTTGAACAGTGCGAGACTTTCGTCGATTTGCATAATATAATGTTTAGCTGCTTCAAAACAAAGCTTTGTTATGTGTGCAGATACTTTTTTGGCATGGAAAATTAAGATTCTCATTTGTTATATGTATATTTCTTCTGATTAGTAAGACACAAAACACGTTTATTGTACAAGTAATCCAATGGTTAAAAATATTTCGTCACAATTGTTTTCCAAGTTTATTTATGCAAAACAATGTATGTCTGCAAATACTTTTTTGCCCACTGGAGCTGATAGAGTTGTTCACGATGGTCAGTAAATACCCCTTCTCCCACGAAAAAAAAGTTTTGCCTCCGATTGAAAAAAACAATATAATTTAAGAACAACGATACCACTCCGATAACGCAGTGTGCTAAGCGTTGGCTTATGAACCCCCCTTCCGGAAAGGTCTGGTTTCGAATCCAGATGAGGCATGGATGTGTTCGTCTTACTGCACTGACATTCCTTTTTCCCTGGAACCAGTGACCCAAAATTAGAGACGGGCGACTGTTTATGACCATCGAGTTGCTCCCACCAGTTTAAATAAATACTTTTTTAGGCCATAAAAAAAAAAAGAAAGAAAGAAAAGAAACAATAAAGGCAGCCATTTACATAACATGAGTGACACTTAATTAGTAAAAAATAGGTGGTTTTTCGTATAGTTTTTTTCTAATATCAATTTGGATCTATACCTCGTAGCTTACAGCAAACAATTCAGTAATATACAGTATGCATGTGTGTGTGTGTGTTTAAGAAAGAAAATAATAAACGGATTATAGGCATAATTTTCTGCTTAATCATTACCATCTCACTTCAAAGTCTAGAATATTTTTGAAACGTTAAGGGATTCTTCGTGCGACTTATGTGGCCCAGTAGTCTGAAGACGGGTATCTGGCAAACAGCTATAGCTGATCACGTACAATGTATTATCAAACCTATTTGGACACCACAACGTTTTGGTACAGATGCCAGCAATTAGTAGTTAATCGTTCCACCTTTTGCTTGTATGTCAGCTGTAAATTTCGAGGCATACTATCAACCAATTTCCGGTAGGTCTGGACAGGAATGGCTAACCTTTTGTCCTGCAAAGCTGCTGTCAGAGTCGAGAGGGAAGACGGTCTTTGTGGTCGATTTCTTATCTGTCGCTCCAGTTCATCTCAAGAGATATTCTATGGTATTAAGTTGAAGATTCTGAGCAGGCAAGTGTAACAATGCCACCTCATTTCCAAGAAACCAATCCCGCACAGGTCTGCATTGTGGCAGGAAGCTGAATCGTGTTGGAAGAGACATCGGTCATTTCCACAACAATGCCACGTTGATGGTAGGGCAGAGTCATACAGAGCGTCGAGGTACACTTCAGAGTTCACGGTTTGTAGTATAATAACCAACGAGCTGAATACCATCCACGAAAAAGAAACTCCATACCGTGACGGAGCATTCCCCGAACTTAACAGTTGGAAGAACACAGTCCGACAAAAATCGTACGCGGTCACCAAATCCAAACAGCCGCCCCGGTGGCGCAGTGGTCTAAGCGATGGCCTCTGATCATTCGTCCGAACGGGGTCCGGGTTCGAATCCCGGTGAGGCATGGATGTTGTGTTTGTCTTACGGCACTGGCTCTCTCCCTTCCCTGGAACCAGTGACCCTAAATTAGGGACGGGCGACTACTTATAGCCCATTGAGTTGCTCACGGTGGTCGTTAAACCTCCAATCAAAAAAAAAAAGAAATCCAAACAGGCCCATCAGATTGGCAGAGTCAAAAGGGTGACCAGTCAAAAGAACTGCTTTCCATTCGCCCACAATCTAGGAACGACTGGAGGCATGTCACTCGAAAAGGCGCTTCGCATTCCTAATGCACAATTCTCTGCGGATAGTCATTGTACTAATTGAGCAATTACGAGCAGTTCCTGCTTCAGCAGCGATAGAAACGGCAGAGGAAGAACGGGATTTCTTATTATTTCTTACCATGGCTGTAAGGGTCGCCCGTAATCGAACTGATATTTTTCACCACCCACGTGGTGCAATTTTAATCCTATGGAGGATTAAGAGAGGGGTGCATGAACACCTGGGCATCTGACCTTGAAGAGTCAGCTGCTCCAGTGCTTCTGTGAAACAAGTTGTCATAATGCTTTTGTATACGTGCAAGGTTGTAATCCCTGCGGGTATCCGACGACATTCCTGAGTACAGGTATTTCACGTGCTGACCGGGGAAACCAGTTTTTCTTGCGCATGCGTGATAGAGGACAGAAAGGGCGAGGAGGATTAAGTGAGACAGTTGAGCTTCGGTCGTCAAGGAGAGGGGGTCCTGGTTTGGACACCAGTTTCTGACGGAAGGACTGCGGTTATCGCAGACGTGCAGCGTGGTGAACGGGAAGGAGGATTCCTTCGTCCACCGGGTATCGCGGAAAGAATTGTGGAAAGGTAGCACGTGGTCAGCACGGGAACCTGAGTGGAAAGTCATCGGAAACCCGTGAAGCAAATGTTATCGGAATAATAAAGTCTTGTTGTTGTTTTTATTTCCGTGTACTGGACTGAGTTTGTCGAGGTAATTATTCTTCTACACACGGACGCCTTCAGCCGCCTTGATAGCCAGATCGTATAGTAAAGGCGAGGCGGTAGCTCGCTATACGGCGGGAAACAAAAGGTATTATCTAAGAATTGATATGTATGGCCCTACAGCCAGATAAAGTGGCGCAGTCGGTAGGATCAACCTGAAAGCGAGCTCATGAATGACGTGAATGGCGACACGTGTGAAGAAGGAACAACGGACTTTTTGTGAAAATTCCTGTGACCGAATGACAGAACTCTGACGACGTGCCGACCGGAAGAAAGAGACACCAGCGTGCTAGCCGAGATAAAGTATCCATCGTGTCGACTAAGACAAAGACAGTGTGCACCTCAGCGTACGGAAATCCCAAGCAGGACGACGACTTACAAGCAAGAGAAGAAGACTGAGTGCTCCGGTAACGTACCACATTTTTTTTTCTGAGATTATTTCTGTGTCTTTGCCTGTGCATTTGGTATAATTTAGGGTTAAGAGTAGAAGTTCTCATCATGGTACTAGAAAGGAAAGGGAAAGCTAATAATTAGATACTCTCAGAGTAAAGCATTGTAAAAGTAAAATTTTGTAACAGTTAATTTTATGTCAGTTGCTAGAGAATGTGAAGTGTCAAAATATTTTCATTAAGTAATAAGTGTGTTTAAATAAGTCGAGTTTTCATGTTTACGATTTAAGAAATTTGAAGCTAGAATAGCGTAGTGATTTTTTGTACGTGTAGCGAAAGAGACAGAATAGATAAGTATTCTGAGTAAAACAGGATAATAGATGTTCGGGTAATGCATGAAGTTAGAGATAGGTTAGAAACAAAACAAGAAGCAGATTAACCTTCGATGATTTAATGCGAAAGTTTGCATGATTTCTTTTCTTATTTCTTTGCATGAGTGTATTTTTTGAATGTGTATTGTAGTGTATTATCATGACTGAGCTTTTGGAAGGGAAAGTTGAGGATAATTTTGACGCGGACAACGAAGATAATAGTATTCTTAACGATTCAGAATTAGATTCTAGTAAAGAAGTAAGCATTAATATGGAAGACAAGAAAAATAATCCAGCTAGAATGGAATGGTAACTTCAATTTAAAATGCTTGAGATGGAAGAGAGAAAGGCTGAGAGGGAACAAAGAATGCTAGAATTACAATTAGCGGATAGGAAAGAAGAAAGGGAATTTGAGTTAAGAAAATTAGATTAATTAATGAGAAAGAGAAAGAGTCTATTAAAAGTAAAAATGAGGGTAAGTTGGCCGACTACATGAGAATCTTGGAAAGAACTTTACCCAGAAGTCCCAGTAAGCCGCAAGAAATTCTGGACTTCTTTGATTCGTTAGAAAGGGCATTTGTATTACACTCAGTACCGGAAGAAATGAAAGGTCGTTTGGTGATAGCCTTATTCAATTCAGAATGTGTGAACCACTTATTTCGTCGTTTGACTATAGAGCAGTACGATAAGTACGAAATAGTTAAGGAGGCAATTTTGGTGGAATGCCATTTGACTCCGGATATTTATTTGAAACAATTTGAGAATATTAGTAAGAACAAAGGGGAAAGCTACTTGCAGTTAGCGGGACGTATTAAGAGGACCCTAACATACTACACCAACAGTAGTGAAGTGAAAGAATTCGATCAGTTGGTCAATTTGTTGGTATGCGACAAATTCAAAACTTTGTTGTCCCCAGAACTGAAGACCTACATTCTTCAAAGAGGTTCCGTAGGGAAGTTAGTTCCTTCGACAGAATTAGGAAAACTTTGTGATTTATACGAAAGTCACGTGGGAGCTATGGGAATAGAAGTAGGAAGATGCAAACCCAGTCATCCCTTGGGAACGTATTTCAAAGGAGGTCAATCAGAAGCCTGGAAGAAGGGAAGTTTTCAGACAGGCGGAAATCAATTGAAAGGAAAGTTTTCCGGGACAGATCAGAGCATCGGGCATAAGCCAGGTTATTCAGCAGCGAGGCCTATCGTAGGGAATTCCAGTTTGGATAAGGGAATTATATGCTTTAGATGTGGAGTAGTAGGGCACCGTAAAGCAAACTGTAACCAGAAGGCATCCCAGAGTACTCCCAGCTCTTACTCTCAAAATTGGAGGAAAGACCCCCCAAATAAGGTAAACAGAGTAGCGATGGGACAAAGGGGAGCCGAAGATGTTTCAGAGAGAAGGATAGAGGTCAGCGATGATAAAAGAATGACGGCTAAGGTAGATAGAGTTTTAGGCCAAGAAGGAAGTCAGAACGAGGTAATAGAAATTCCGGTAGGAGAAGTGAAGAGGGTTAAGTTGGAATGCGGAAAGAGCACCGAAATCCTTATTGACTCAGGCGCGGAGGTGAGTTGTGTAAGAGGAGGTTTACTTGGCGAAGAGTTGTTGGAACCAAAGGGTAGAATAATTTTAAGAGGCTTCGATGGTAGTAAGGGAGAGTTTGCAATTAAACAATTGAATCTCCGATTAGATGAAGAGGGATTAGAAACAGGAGAAGCGCCAGAAAGTTTTTGTGAAGTCATGTGTGCAATTGTTCCTAATCTGGTAAACAGGGTAATTATAGCAGCGGAGGATTACCAGCGCATGAAATGTTTAAGGGAAGCTACTCCGATGTGGGCAACCTCGTGTGAAAAGGCGTTAGAGTTAGGGAATAGGCCGGATGTGCATCCAGAAACTGAGACTGGCGAAGCGCTAGTCGAAGAAGAGGATATTCTAGGAATGGAAAGCCCGGCGATCACAGATATTTCAGCGGAGGAGGAGCAAGCGCGCTTGGTAGGTAAAGCGTGGCTTGAAGAGCAAAATAGCCCCAGGATATTAGCGCTCAGTGCTGGAGGCGGCGAGGAAAATCAGCGAGAGCAACAGCAGGCCGACCAATCAGGGGAGGCAACGACAGCTAGCGAGGGAACAGGAGATAGCGTTACTGATTTGGATACGAGTGAAGCACAGTAGAGTTCAGACAGACGCTTGTTTACAGAGCAACAAAAGAGGTGTATGACGTTAGCAGCCGCTAGGAATGAGGCGGAAAATGGCAGAGGTGGTTATCTCTATACGGATGGAATGTTGTATCATCGGGAGCCAGTGTTGGGACAGGTTACGCTACAGTTGGTAGTTCCTGAAGAGCGGAGGGCACAAGTGTTAAAGCTGGCACACGATTCGGTTTTTGGCGCGCATTTAGGCCACAAGAAGACCCTAGAGCGGATTAGATATTCTTTCTACTGGCCTACCTTGAAGAAAGATGTGCGTAGATATTGTGATGTATGCGAAGCGTGTCAGTTGAGACGTCCCATCACGAGGGCAGACAGGGTTCCGATTGAGGCAGTTAGGAGACTCCCCAGACCATTTCAGGTTGTTAATGTGGACTTAATCGGACCGATTGAACCACCGTCGAGCAAGGGTCACCGGTGGATATTAGTGATGGTAGATCAGCATACTAGGTGGCCGGAAGCCGTATGTCTGACTTCATTGAATGCCCGGAGCACGTGCGACGCACTACTGGACATTTTTCAGCGCACAGGGATTCCGGAGGTAGTAGCGATGGACCGGGGCACAAATTTTGTGTCGGGGTTGACACAAGAGATCCTAAGGCGTCTAGGGTCGACTCCTAGGTTCTCCGTCCCGGGAAATCCCGCCTCGAACTGTCTTATCGAGCGATTTAACAGAGTTTTGAAAGGAATGCTGCATCATGTGATAAGGGAGGAGCCTCGGCAGTGGCATAAGGCTTTGCCATATTTATTATGGGCCTATAGAGAGGTTCCCAATGTTACAACGGGCACGGTTCCCAATGTTACCCCGTTTCAGTTGCTATACGGGCGAGAGCCCATTGGTCCGCTGGCCATTCTGAAGAAAAATTGGGCGGGGGAATGTAGGCTGCCCGTTGGCATATCAGTATCAGCGGAGCAGTACCTGCAGCAAATGAACGAGCGCATGGAGAAAGCGGCTCAGCAAGTGGAGGAGGTGGCGGTGGAACAGCAGCGACGGTATACGTCGTATTATAACCGTCGGCTGCGACAGAGGTCCTTTCAAGTGGGAGACCAGATGATAGCCCTGATCCCGGACTCCAAGAACAAGGTGTATGCTAGGTGGACCGGCCCAGTGCACATAACTGAGAAACGGGGGTCCAATAGCTATGTAGTTGAACTAGGAAACGGGCAGCTTCGGCATGTACACGTGGGGAAGCTAAGAGAGTTTAAGCCCCGGATCAGTGTAGTCGGAGTGATTTTTGAGACCGATGAGGAGTTCGGCAAAATTAAGGAGGCTCCGGTGAGGAAAACGGAGGAAGCAAAAGAACCTGAGGAAATCAGGATAGATAGGGAAAGGATAACTCGGGAGCAACTTAGGGAGTTACAGGAGCTGGTGAACAGCTCGAAGAAGTTCTTTTCGGGAGAAGTGGGAGAGACGTCAGTGGGGAAACACGCAATTACACTCAAGCCGGAAAGCGTACTTCGTACCCAGCACAGGTACAAGGTGCCACAATCGATGCAGAGAGCAGTGGAGAGCCAGATCCAGGAGTTGTGGGATCGTGGGATGATTGAAGAATCAAAAGAAGAGTATAGTCATCCAGTAGTATGCGTGGCTAAGAAAAATGGAGAGGTTCGGATGTGTGTAGATTACAGAATGCTAAATTCTCACACTGTTCCGGACGCATTTCCGATGTCTCATATCCCAGATTTGTTAGCGAAGGTGGGGGCAGCCGGGTATATTACTACGCTTGATATGTTAAAGGGGTACTATCAAATCCCAATGGACCCCGACAGTAGAAAGTATACCACTTTTGCAACGCATAAGGGGTTCTATCAATGGAAAGTAATGCCCTTTGGGTTATCAGGAGCGGCGGCTACTTTTCAGAGAGCCATGAATAAGGTTTTGACCCCGCACCAAGACTATGCGATAGCGTACCTGGACGACGTGGCTATTTTTTCTGGCTCATGGGAGGAGCATTTGAAACATTTGAAAGGAGTAATTGAAAGTTTGGAGGCGGCAGGCTTTACGGAAAATTTGAACAAATGCTGTTTCGCCCGTACAGAGGTGAATTACTTAGGGCACGTGGTCGGCTCGGGCCATCACCGGCCGGACCCCGAGAAATTGCAGGCCATCAGGGACCTTATGCCCCCTCAGACCAAAAAGGAAATACGTAGCTTTTTTGGGATTATGTGGGTATTACCGTGATTACGTACCTAACTTCGCAAAGATAGCTAAACCTTTAACAGATTGTACAGGGAAAAGGGCGGCAGATAGGGTAGTTTGGTCGGAAAAGTTGGAGGAATCATTCAGGACTCTGAAGGAAAATTTGTGTAAGGCACCGGTATTAAACACCCCGGATTTCAGTAAGCATTTTATCTTACACACGGATGCGAGTTCCTTTGCGGTGGCATGTGGTTTGAGTCAAAGGGATGAATAAGGGAACATTAGGCCAGTGGCCTATGCTAGCAAAAAATTAAATGGGACGCAAACCAGATGGGCAGTCAGCCATCAGGAGGCGTACGCCATAGTATGGGGTTTGAAGGGTGGATTTTCGGTAACCGGGTCGAAGTTATGTCCGATCACAACCCCCTTACTTTTCTCACCCGTTCCGCATCGCAAAGTTCAAAATTACAGCGTTGGAGTTTGGCTATTTCCCAATTTAATTTATCCATATCTCATGTCGCGGGCAAACTAATTCCTCACGCCGATGCGTTGTCAAGACTCAGTTTTAAAGAGTAGGGCAGCGCCATGGTGAGAATGTTTCACGGCACAGGTGGAGATCCACAGAAGGTCTCAGGGTGGTACACGTGTATATGTTACATAACGTGCGAGAAGTGAAAAAGTGTATTATGTTGTGTCACCCAAGATCTGCAGGCAAGGAAGAGACTGACTCTCAATACGGCAAAAGACCGTATCTCTCGTTCATTTGGTGGGGGCCTGTAAGGGTCGCCCGTAATCGAACTGATATTTTTCACCACCCACGTGGTGCAATTTTAATCCTATGGAGGATTAAGAGAGGGGTGCATGAACACCTGGGGCATCTGACCTTGAAGAGTCAGCTGCTCGAGTGCTTCTGTGAAACAAGTTGTCATACTGCTTTTGTATACGTGCAAGGTTGTAATCCCCTGCGGGTATCCGACGACATTCCTGAGTACAGGTATTTCACGTGCTGACCGGGGAAACCAGTTTTTCTTGCGCATGCGTGATAGAGGACAGAAAGGGCGAGGAGAATTAAGTGAGACAGTTGAGCTTCGGTCGTCAAGGAGAGGGGGTCCTGGTTTGGACCCCAGTTTCTGACGGAAGGACTGCGGTTATCGCAGACGTGCAGCGTGGTGAACGGGAAGGAGGATTCCTTCGTCCACCGGGTATCGCGGAAAGAATTGTGGAAAGGTAGCACGTGGTCAGCACGGGAACCTGAGTGGAAAGTCATCGGAAACCCGTGAAGCAAATGTTATCGGAATAATAAAGTCTTGTTGTTGTTTTTATTTCCGTGTACTGGACTGAGTTTGTCGAGGTAATTATTCTTCTACACACGGACGCCTTCAGCCGCCTAGATAGCCAGATCGTATAGTAAAGGCGAGGCGGTAGCTCGCTATACGGCGGGAAACAAAAGGTATTATCTAAGAATTGATATGTCTGGCCCTACAATGGCTTTTCCGTCAGTTTGTGTGGCCCCTTGAACGTGTTTTCGCTGTAGTTGTACCGTCCTGGTTCCATCTCTAACTTACAGGTGATTATTTTTTTTTCTTACCATGGCTCTTTCGTCAGTTTGTGCCGCCCCTTGAACGTGTTTTCGCTGTAGTTGTACCGTCCTGGTTCCATCTCTCACTTACAGTTGATTATTATTTTTTTTTTCTTACCATGGCTCTTCCGTCAGTTTGTGCGGCCCCTTGAACGTGTTTTTGCTGTAGTTGTACCGTCCTGGTTCCATCTCTCACTTACAGTTGTATATATTTTTTTTCTTACCATGGCTCTTTCGTCAGTTTGTGCCGCCCCTTGAACGTCTTTTCGCTGTAGCTGTACCGTCCTGGTTCCATCTCTCACTTACAGTTGTCTATTTTTTTTTCTTACCATGGCTCTTCCGTCAGTTTGTGCGGGCCCTTGACCGTGTTTTCGCTGTAGTTGTACCATCCTGGTTCCATCTCTCACTTACAGTTGATTATTATTATTTTTTCATACCATGGCTCTTCCGTCAGTTTGTGCGGCCCCTTGAACGTGTTTTTGCTGTGGTTGTACCGTCCTGGTTCCATCTCTCATTTACAGTTGGTTACTATTATCTTTTTTTCTTACCATGGCTCTTCCGTCAGTTTATGCGGCCCCTTGAACGTGTTTTCGCTGTAGTTGTACCGTCCTGGTTCCATCTCTCACTTATAGTTGATTATTATTGTTATTTTTTTTATTGAAGGCTTAACGACCACCGTGAGCAACTCAATGGACTATAAGCCAGTTGATTATAGCAGCTAAACTAAACGTACCGACTTACAGTCGGTACGTTTAGTTTAGTTGCAATACTCCGTATGGAAACATTACTCAAATGGGATCCTACGACCAGCCAACGCTGGAACTCGGAAAGTTTACGTCCACGCAGCATATTTCCTTCAAAGTTAATGATAAAACGACAGGAAATCTCAACTTTACAGTGTATACGTACCTCCCACTCATAGCGCATCTTCCTGCGCAACCGTTCTTTCCACTTGTGGAAATATTTGGTAGTGTCCGAATACTTTTGATAATATAGTGTATGATGCAGAGTAGTGGGTCTGTACCACGGCACTGGATCTGCCACCGTGTCCTAATCCCACCGTGTCCTAATCAATGCACTCGAATTAGAGATGAGTGACTCAAGCTGCTCATGGTGACACTAAACGCCGAAACAACAACATCAACAACAAAAAAAGCTGAATTTTTAAAAATGAGTAATACTACTTTTAATACACTTAATATTCTGAGTGCAGTAAATGCAATTTTAGAACAGCACACATAAATAAAAACAAGAAAGATGACACCGAATTTTCGGGTGTAACGAGCAGGTCTTTTGAATCCGTTCTGATGCGAATTAAATCTATTCAAAATCAATGGAACCGGTACAGAAAACAATAGTATCTGACCAGAAGAAAAACAATTTTCAATCGGGTTTTTAATCCCGCAGATATTGCTGTAAACGGAAACGTCAACTTAGATCCTCTGGTTGCAGACTTGTGCGTTAAGAAAAATTTGATTTTATATGTGAAACATTTCGCAGCGGAAACGTTCTCCAACAAAGAAAGAATTTTTTAAATCGGGCTCTCAGAAGCAGAGATATCGACAAATATAAAATATGCATCTATGCCCCCCCCCGCGGAAAAAAACATGCATTATTTAAAAAAGAAAGTAAAGGTTTTTCGATGTGAGCCGTATCGGTCCACGAAATAATTTTTTCAATCGAGTTTTCAGGAGCTCAGATTTTGCTGCAAATACATCAGAAGCAGAAATAAACACTTACGCCTCCTGCTGGCCAAACCATTCTTTACCAAATATTAGAAATTGTATGCTGAGAATTTCCTACCAGGACCTGTTTCCGGTGCAGGAAGAACTTCTCAAATCGGAGTTTTAGAAGCAGAGATATTGAGGAAAACGCAATTTACGTTTATACCCCCTAGCGGAAAGTCTATGCTTTACTTGAAAATTTTGAACTCATATGAGAAACATTTCACACCGGATACACTATCTGACAAAGAAGGAATTTTCCAAATCCGACTTTTAGAGGCAGATATATTGACAGAAATAATATAGATATCTACGCCCTCTGGTGGAGGAACCATGCATTATTTTAAGATGAAAATATTATCAAGTGTTTATCGACAGGTGCGGTATCGGTCCAAGGAAGAATTTTTTCAATCGGGCGTTTAGAAACTAAGATTTTGCTGCAAATACCTACGAAGCAGAAATTTAACGCTGACGCCCTCTGGTGGCCAAACCATTGTGACGGGCCTGCACCGCAGGATGCACACTACATAAAAGCAGATAGCAGCCAGAACGAACGTCTGCGTAGCTCAGTTGTTTGAGCGATTTATTTTGGAATGAGGGGACCGGGTTCGATCCCTGGCGTGGACAAAAATGATGGAGAAATTTTCTTCGTTATACCATATTTTATAAAAAATCAGAAACCACAATAAAAAAATTCCGACCAGGAGCTGTAGTCCGTGCTGCAAGAATTTTTCAAATCGGAGTTTTAGAACCAGATATATTAAGGAAAGCGCAATTTACCTTTACTCCCCCTAGCGGAAAGTCAATGAATTATTTGAAAATTTTGAAATTGTATTATAAACATGTCGCACCGCAAACTGTGCCCAACAAAGAAGATTTTTTTCAAATCAAATCATTAGAAGCAGAGATACTGATAAAAACAAGATATACATCTACGCCCCCTCGCGAGAAACCATGCATTATTTTAAGAAGAAAATAACCCGGAAAGGTTTGCCTACGTGAGTAGTATCGGTCTACGAAAGAATTTTTTCAATGGAGATTTTAGAAGCTCAGAATTTTCTGAAAATACATTAGAAGCAGAAATCAACACTTACGCCCCCTGGTGGCCAGACCGTTTCATACTAAAAATTAGAAATTATATGCAAAATATTTCCCATCACGAGCTGTATACGCTGAAGGAAACATTTTTCAAATCGGAGTTTTAGAAGCAGAGATATCTGGGGGAAAGCAATTTACTTTTACGCCTCCTAGCGGAGAATGTATGCGTAACTTGGAAAAGTGACTATGCCTAAAATAATCTTCGACGTAAATGTAATCGGAAAGTAAAAGAATTTTGAATTGGATGTTTAGAAGCAATTGTATGGATTAGAATGTGTTTAAATTCGATATCACCTACATTTATGCATTCTAGCGGCGACATTTTGCGTCGTAAAAAAACCCAACGAAATAAAGGATCATCATTCGCGCATTTTATGTTTCCCAAAGAATATTTCAAATCGGACACTTAGTTGGAGAGATATCGTGTCTACAGACGGACGGACAAACCGATAACATAAGCACGATCTTTTTTTTTACAAAAGACGTGCTCAAAATGAAACGATTAATGATAGATCTGTAAGTTACGTTTTATTTGCTCAATTTTGAACTCTGTGCTTTTATGATTTTTCATTTGCTGATAAATGTGTAAAATTCAGATTGTTTTTAATGCTCATACTCTTTGTTCAATGCCCAATTTTGGTCGACTAGTTAGTTCTCTGTGCCATTCAAATATTCTGCACTATGATGCCTTATTTTTTGTGCTCCTCAGTGATTGGGAAATCGAGGAAATCAGGTGCATGTTTCCACTCGTAAATCACAACTACTCAAAGCTCCGAGGAGGAAACGCAACTCAATCAAATACCAGCGACTATTTTTATTTCTTTTCAATCATTTATCATGTTTTATTGTATCAAACATCGTCCTCGTGTTCTCTATAGTAAAACTGCGTAGAACGCACTTCTTCGTTTTTTACTGTTTCGAAACTACAGAAGATCAAAGTAGACTCGAATATAACGTAAACGAGATGTTATGTTTAAGTCTTTAGGAATAACAATACAGACACGGGACAAAAAATTAGTCACCTCCAGAAATTGACTTTGAATACGCAGTTACATCATGAGATGGAGAAATTACAGCATGGATTCTTGGTGGAAAAGATTCAACAAGACGATTTAAATAACTTGAGTCAATTTTCGACCATTCTAAGACCAGTTTGTTTTGCAATTCATTGAGTTCCCTGAGATTGTAATATTTGGTTTCTACACTGTGATCAAGGTGGTCCCATCAATTTTCGATGGAATTTAAATCTGGAGATTTAGCTGGCCAATCCATGTGTCCCAAAGTTGTTTCATGCTCTTCACACCACTCCATAATAGTTTTAGCTCTATGAATTCTACATTTTTCATCCTGGGAAATTGTATAAATTACTTGATGAGAATTCTGCAAATGTTGGGCAAAAAGAAACACATGGTTGTCTAATATTTCTGCGTAAGCATGCTGATTCATCGTATTCTTAACATCTACTTGTAGACTTAATTCACACCCATTAAAACAACTCCCCAGCATTAGAGACACACCTCCTTTGGCAAAAACTCTTTGAACAAATTCAGGATTTCAAGTTTTTTTAGACCTCCTGTTGACCACACGCCTTCTATAGACAAAACTTGGGATTTATCAGACCATATGACAGCCTTCCACTGATCAACAGTCCGTGTCCTGTGAGCTTTGGTCTCAGCTAATCGAGCCTTTTTGTGAGCTGAAGTCAACACTGGTTTCGGTCTTTCAACTCTACTCCCGATATACATTCGGTTGAAGTTCCCTGTGCAATATTTGCTAAGATATAGATGTGTAAAGTCCATTATTAACAGATTGGAGGAGTTCCTGCTTTGTTTGAAATTTGATTTCATTGATCCCGCAGGAAATTCTGCGTCGGTCACGACTTGTCAAAATGGTGTTACGCCCACATTTCCCCCTTTATTTTTAGTCAAGCTTGACTTGCGCTAGTCTTTATAAACACGTGGAACTGTTTTTATGCTAACACCTGCAAATTCAGCAACTTCCTTGATGCTGTGACCTTTTGATCGGCCAAAAGCTATGACACCTTTTTGCCAGTCAATTATATCTGTCTTCGAACTATTGATTTTAATTTTTCAAAAACTCTCAACTTAAAATTTTACTTGTAGGAAGAAATAACACATATTTTATTGCTATATAACCCCGAAATATTTAAATAAAACTCTTATTATAATCTCAGAGATACACCGTATTAAACAGTTATACAGTATATATTGCTGCAGGTGACTAATTTTTCGCCCGGTGTCTCCACTTAAATTATGCAAATGTTAAAACCAAAGGATTGTTTTGAAGCCTGTATCTTTGCAGATAAGTTACATATACTAAACATCATTCATACTGAGCTGGAAAATACACATATTAAATGTCAAATTTAGCATTTTAAGTTTTGACCTCAAACAGAGGTTTCAGCCGGCATTAAATGACCTCAGGAACGAAGCCGTCCGATGAAAATAAAGCCTGGTACTTACGGGATTTAAAGGGGAATTTTGAATAATTACATTGAGCTCTGATAGCGAGAATGAGATGAATACATTTTCGTGAATAAATTGTCCCCTAATGATCCAAGATACAGTTGTAAATGAATTTGTTTACTAAACTGTGATTCCAGTGGTTGCAAAATTGATTGTCACTTTTTTTATGTTCTCTAGAAACGCCGTCACCTGTAATGCACAAGAAGCAACAATTTTGAAAATATCACAGCAACGATGTCAAAATTATGTTTGAAAGTTTGTTTCGCTGTGAGAAATATCAAGTTCTAATTTCTTCACTGTCTTAATGAAAAAGAACAAAACTGTCAGCTGCAAATTATTTGGTCAATTACAAAGGTAGACATTTTTTCTACTGCTCCAAACTAACAAATACACTAGTGCCCAAAACTAAAGTCTGGAAAGCATTCGCACGAATAGAAAGGAAAACTCGTAACAGCAGATAAAGACGTTTGTCATGAAAAAAATTATAAGGACTGTGACGTATACTTTAATTCAATTTTCAATTTTAGTTTTTTTTCTTTATGTAAATTTTGAGTTCGTTCTTTTTTCAAGTCTCATTCTTAACACATTTACTCACTAACTTAATGTTATGTTGGCAACAGTCTTGAGGTCAAGAGTGAATGACGTGCACATGTTTGACAAACTAAGAACGAGATATAATGTCTGTAGCCAGCAGACAAAGTTTGGCACGTTAGCCGAAGTCATGGAAGCCGTAAGCAATGTTGTTCATGCAGATGGCGTCTGTCGATCTGTGGTGAATATACGTATGTATTTCGTATCAGAGTGTCGTCAAATTTCTATTGTGTTTACTAATTCGACTAAGTGACTATTGTTGTGATTGGAATAAGCACTTGAAAGTTTTCATTAGTGTGCTGCTGAAATAAAAGACTAACTGTAAGTAATCCTTCTTTGAACTTTTAGAGACTCCAGTTTCACTTAAAGTGAGAGAATAAGAACAAACCTTACGTATTGTTCCCAATCTACATATAAAAGTTTCAAATAGTGAAGAAAGCTGCAGGACAATAAACGTTTTATAAAAACAGACAGATACGTACACATTTTGCGTATACGCGGTCACTTCCGCAAATGTCACCAAAGTTATACGTAAGAATGTTACCCAAAACGTCCCAATAAGGAATGTAATCCCCTCGAATGAATAGGCAACTCTTACAACGACGATACAGACTCATCACGAGGTTGTTGATGAATTCTGGAGACAAAGAATATCCACTGCTCGATAAGGGCAATGCGTATCTCGGGAAGATTCTTGGAGGTGGGATGACAAGCTGCTACGTGTCGTTCCTGGGCATCCCAGGCATGCTCTAGAGGCTTAAGGTCTGGAGACCTGGCTTGCTACACCGTATGCCGAATATCTTTGCTCTGCAGAAAATCTTCGAGAAGATGATTCCCGTGCGAGTGAGCGTTATTATCCATTGAAAAGGAATAATAGAGGGACATCAGCTCCATGAAAAAGTCTGACATAGCGCTGTAGGATCTCGTCTCTACAGCGCTCAGAATTCACATTGCCACCTGCGAACACGTGGAGTGGTGTGCGGCCGTTGAACACGATGCCACCCCACAAGAGCAGACCACCGGCTCCAAAGAAGCCTCGTTTGTGGACGTGTTCAGTAATTACGAGTCTCCTGTTTCCTCCAGATGAAATGCTGACGAGAATCCATTCGAAGACTGAATCTGGACTCGTCTGTAACAAGAACCCCGGCCCACTGGTCTGGGCTCCAGAAACGATGTTGCCTGCATGAGCTCAAGTGAGCTCTCCTGTGAGATGATGTTAGTGGAACACAAACCATGGTCCTCCTCGCATAAAGGACAATTACACAAACCCTTCGATATATCACTTGATTTGAAACCTTAGTGACAGTCGAGAACTCACAAGACATTTGGCTGACAGTTCAGCACCTATGACGCCGTGCAGGTTAGTGTCCTCACGAGGTATTGTATGCCTTGGACGACCTCGGCCAGGCCTTCCTCACACCGAACTAGTGTTGTTCAATTGCGGTCATATCCGTGAAATCACTCTGGGGTGAGCACCCAAGTCTCTTGCGACCTAGGACTGGCCTGATTCCAGTCGTTCTGTCTTGCGCAAAAGTACAGCGTCAGACACACGTGTATGAGAGCACGTGTGTCAAAGCATTTGCAGTCATCGGAACACTTTTTACATGTGCTGTCAACGAGAAATGCTACTGCTGTTTCCCGTTGGCTTTAAGTATGTAACTTAATTTACATAGTGCACAGCATTCGGCTCACTGATACGCAAATTTCACTGTGTTTCATGTCCATTTGCATATGATCATGATCATATGTAGATGATTTCAGGAAGGGAGTGTCTGACCCAAGGTCTTAAACAACCTTTAGAAATAGGAAGCTAGGAGATTTGGGCTAGAGTGCCCGATAGGAAAGTGACACCGAAGTGAAGTAGAAAGGGGAGGAAGACGCCCTTATTTATTACCGGGGGTCCAGTACCCGTGGTCCGACGGCTTAACGTGCCCATCTGACGCACGGCGGATATTTAGTGGATCGAGCGTTCGTACCTGCCTGGGATCGAACCTGAGGTCCTTTCCGTGGCAGTTACGAACGTTGCCCGCTAGGCTACCCGCGACCCGTTTGCATATGTCCTGTGGTCATCGTAATAATTTCATTGAGCGCTTTGGATAATTTGCCCGCTATTGTCTCTCGAACATTAATTTTGGGGACCAGTGCATGAACTGCAACAAACGTATTTTTGAGCCTAAAATAAATTAGCTTATACAAAGATCTTAACTTGAACTCATGGAGATTTCTTTCAACTTTCGTTTTCCCAGTTACTGAGATCGCCGTTATTTTCTATGCTGAAAAATTCTTCAGAAATTTGAATTGCATGTCTCTGTATATTTGCTTCTTAAACGTCTTTTGTCACAGAACACTCTCTCAGACCTGTTGCGGCCATAAAAATTTTCCCTGCAATTTTAAACTCTGTATGATGCATAAAACACATGTCATCTTTTATCGTCCGTTTCTTCTTCTTTTCAGAGTATCACTTCCTAGTAAAGGTCAGCTCCAAAGAGGAAAATTCAGTTTTCTCTTGAGTAGATATGGTCCCATAAATTGGATTCTTCTTTTCGCCGCATCATATAATTTACAATTCTTCAGTATACTTCCTGCATTTTCATTGTTACTGCCTTTGGGATCTTCAGAGTTCTTCAATATAACATTTAAAAATCCTCTAGTTGTTCTTATTGATTCTGCTTTAAGCATTTATGTTCGCATTCCACATAAGAGGAACCACAGCACATTGCATTTCATCATACATGATGAAATTTCCTGGTCGTAGCAATTATTGAATAGCAACTCACTGTTTTAATAAAACGTTGCCTGGCTATGCTTTCTCCAATCATTTCCAAAACGTTTTCGCTGCTATTATTATATTACCAACAAACCAGATAGCGTGTAACCTCGATTATACGTTTTTCTAAGGAATGTCCTTTAAAAACGTATAAATGTAAAAAACTAATAAACGAAATTAAAAAATGTTAAATACTATTGGAAAATTAATGCTTTAAATGAGGAGTATATGATGTCCCTTAATGATGATTTATTTAAAGTCGAATTGGCTACAAAAGACAAAAAAACCGTTGCAAATTATAATGCAATACTGTTTGTGGAAATGACAAAACACCAAGAAAGAACCATGAGATTCAAATTAAATTTTGACCGCACATTACTGATAATATTGTACATAAGTGATTTAATTTTCAGAACAATACAACAATTTTTACCTTTCAAAAATCAGTATCTTCTGAAGCCTTCGTGAGCTGCAATAAGAGCTTCTAGAAGACCTGAATTTTAATCGAAAAGCCATTGCATGATGTCTTGGGCAATTGCTTGCCAGGCGGCATGCATACGAGTCCACAGATCATTGATACCGACCGCTGGAGGACTTTGATGGGCAAGTTGCCGAGTGACTGTATCTTAGACATGCTCAATAGGCAACATGTCTGGCGAATGTGCAAGCCAGGGAAGAAGCGGTATCTGCTGTGCTGCAAAGAGGACTTGAACATTCCTGGCAATATGTAGTCGGGCATTGTACTGCTGGAATATAGCGCCAATAGGGCTCTGAAGGAAAGGCAAGACTTCTACCTGTACAGCCTCCCTGATGTAGCGGTCGCTGTTGAGATTGCCCTCAAGTCGTAGCAGCCGAGATCGCGAATGGCACCCAGTGGCACCCTATACCATCATACTTGGCGTTTGGCCCGTATGACGCTCGACAATGCATGCTGAAAGAAGGTGCTCGCCACAATACCGTCTAATCCATGATGGTAGTCCATGAATCGGGACTCGTTCGAAAACATGACATGTTACCAATGAGAACGACATTGTCTGTATTGAAAACAGCATTCCAGCCTGAGGTTCAGGGTCGAAGTAATCCGCCGCAAAGGGACGCTTAAAACCAGTCCTCTGTGCAGCAGACAGCCCCGAACTGTAGAGGCAGACAATGCCACACCTGTTGTAGTGCTACAATGTTGTGCTAACACTTGTAGAGATGCGGAACGGTTCGTCACTGCCATGCTGACGAGGTGTCGGATATTCCGCGGTGTCATCACATTTCTCGGTCCACTGCCGGATTGTCGATGCACCTAGTTCTCCTCGGTCCACTGCCTCCACACGCGCATCACTATCGTAGCGTTATGTCCTGTCCGAGCCGCAATGTCGCGGTACGAAAATGCACCTTCTCGCAGACCAATCATTCGTCCCCGTTCGAACTCTGTCGTATGTTGATATTGCGCCTTTATCGTCGCCCAGACATTATTGAATCATGGAGATCCTTTTACAACTCGCTGTCCGCGATGTACTATTGGTGTGTATCCTAAACATATCTCTCTTTATACCCCTCGCTTGACTGTTCAAAGGCACTGCCGGTCCCAGGCATGCGCAATGACACTGCACATTCAACCATTTGTATGTCCTACCCAGCTCTGCATACCCTGTAAGTTTCACGTGATTACCATAATTCTTTCATAGTGTTATAATTTTCACAAACAGTAGTTTATATTTTATCGAATTGCAAAAATTTTAAATTCCACATAAAAAGCAAATTTATCTTTTGATGACTGTCTATAAAAATTCTGATTGTGATTAAGTGAAATCCTCACAACTGCGAATCTGAGACCAGTGCTTCAGTATAGAACTCATAAATTAACAGTTTTTTCCTGTTAATACTGAGTGCATTCATTCGAAACCAGAATGTTGAATATTGAGGATATGTTCAGGATTCTATTCTACTAGTCTACAAAATAGTGGAGCCACCCTGTTGACATTATCGTATACCAGATACCCCAGAATACCTATCGTCACCTCATCGAATCGATTACTCGTTGAATGGCCACTGTTTTGTGGGCTAAAGGAGTTATTCTACAGCTTATTAGGTAGGTGAACATAATGTAATGGATCATCAGTGTATGTCGCTGAAACCTGGCCTATCAAGGAGGTAAAATAGGGAATACAGATATAAGATCCAGAACAAAATTTTTTAGACATAAGTAAAAAGGTACTCAATTTAAAATGGAAATGGGCTGGCCATATAGCAAGAATGGAAAATAAGAGATGGACTAAAATAGTAACAGAATGGGGACCGTACAAAGGAAAGAGAAGAGTGGGAAGACTAGAGGGAAAATGGTTGCTTGATATAAGCAAAGCTTCAGGAAAGCTGTAGAATAGACAAACCCAGAACAGGAACATCTGGAAAGAAATGAGGGAAACATATATAGCCTCAATTGGTTATAAAGAGTGTTGGAAGAAGAAGAAGAAAGGTTATGAAAGTTATGAAAATTGGTTCGCGGTTCTTAAAAAGTTTGTAAAGCACTGGTCAGAGGATGTATTGACTGTCATTGTTAATTGTAAAAGTGTGAAGCGTATATCTGATTGCTGTTGCATACTATTGATGCTGTATACAATCGTGTGACCTTTAATAAATCACTTGGATTATAACGTAATGTTTTCGTATTCATAACGAAGGCCGTACTTAATGTTGTTAGACCTAAGGTATTTATTTGTTCAACAAGTAATTTGCTAAAGACATAAATCAGCCGCCAAAACACTGAAACACTACAGTTAAAGGCAGACTGGATCGGAGACTACTTTCTGCGTTCTCTCAAACACGTGTTTTCCAACGTGGTTGAAAGGAGAACCACATTTCCATATTATTTAATTTAAGCAAACTTCTACGTTGATCGTAAAGTTGTTTTGAAAGCTGTCTTGTTTTTATTCTTTTACTTATTTTCCATTTCTCGAATTGAATAAGCTTTCTAGAAGTAAGCCCATATTCTTCTAATGCATGTTAAAACGAATGAGTGCGCCTCCCCAATATTTTATGCTTTGGAGTTCTTAGAAATCAACATTGCATTTTCTTTGCAGGAGGAAGCTCCAGATTTCATGGATATTTTCCCCAGTTAATGCTTCTTTTTAAAGGATCCGTCCAGCATTTTCTTGTTTGCAGTAAAGGGCAAAAGCAAAGCACTTGCTTTCAATCGTCGTCTTAAGAAAATAAATTACCTTAGTTCGTCATGACAAATAGTTTGATGGTGCTATGCAGTTTTATGTTTTGATCAAATGAACATCCTACGAATAATTTTATGAAATAGCTATATTAAGACACTGATTTTTGGAACAGCGTGCTCTGCCTAACTGCTAAACGATTAAGATTATTACTTTTTATTCAGAGGATCGAGATATATTCTCCAGTTTGGTTATTTTTATTCAGGTCTGGTAGAAAATGATTTCGACTTCTCCTTAAAGGTTGAGACTGATAATTCGGTGACATTATTTCAGAAATTCTCAGCTGAAAATACTTTAAATTTATTTGGATACACTAAAACGTTTTATGTTAAACAACTTTACGACGATACCCCGAATTTTTATGATCACGAAAATTTCTCTTCGTGAATGCAACGGAAATGACGTTATGAAAATCACGTAGTCTTCTATTTCTTTAACCATGATAATACACTGTGTAAAGGAACTATAAACACAGTGAATATTTTCGATCAGCCAAAAGAAGGGTCTTTAGTAGAACGAAAAAAGAAAGATGCCACCGAATTTTCAGGTGTAATGTACACGTCTTTTGAATCTTTTCTGACGCGAATTAAATTTATCAAAGCTATTCAAAGTCAGTGGAACCGGTATGGAAAACAGTAGTATTTTACCGAAGAAAGAAGTTTTTCAATTGGGTATTTAATCCCGCTGATATTGTTGTAAAAGGAAACGGGATCTTACGCCCTCTGGCGGCAGACTTATGCGTTAAGAAAAGTTTGAAATTATATGAGAAACATTTAGCAGCGGAAACGCTCTCCAACAATAAAATAATTTGTCAAATCGGACTCTTAGAAGCAGAGATATCGACATATATAGAATATGTACCTACGCCCCCTGGCGGAAAAACTATGAATTATTTTATGAAGAAAGTATTTTCAAAAGGTTTTTTGAAGTGAGTGTCATCGGATCACGAAATAATTTTTTCGATCAAATTCTCAGGAGCTCAGATTTTGAAGCAAATACATCAGAAACAGAAATTAACGCTTACGCTCCCTGGTGGACAAACCATTTTTTGCCGAAAATCAGAAATTAAATGCAAAAGATCTCACATCGGGTGCTATATCCGGTGCAGAATGTTTTTCAGGCTTTTTTATTTTATTGGAGGTTTAACGACCACAGCGAGCAACTCAATGGGCCATAAGCAGTCGCTCGCCCCTAATTCAAGGCCACTGGTTCCAGGGAAGGGAGAAAGCCAGTGCCGCAAGAAAAAACACAACATCCATGCTTCACTGGGATTCGAACCCAGACCCCTTTCAGACGAATGATTAGAATTCAAATGGCATTTATTGAGAAACAAATATATACAAGTATTTACATTCACCGGGTTGTGGTCGCGCGTTGGCGATCTCATCATGCTTTTCACCTGACAAAGCAATTAACAGAAGTAACAAAAAAGTGACGCATATATAGGACTGTTCATAAAAGTCAGCGAAAGTCAGTCGGGGAATGTTCAAATTTCGAAGGAACAAAACACAAAGTGATCAGTTGTTGAAGAAATGTAGGAAAATCACTGATGAAGAAGGGAAAAAAGCCAGCTTGATGTTGGATGCCGGCTTCTCAGAAAAAGTCCGTCGTGGAAAGCGCTATGACTCACTGTGAAGGAAGGAGCCCATCATAGGAAGGCCCCAAAAATTCAGCGATGACTACGCACAACACGATGCGACACTGTTAACACAACATGCTGCATTCTCATCACGAGAAAGAAACATTAGTCACACTTCCTGGTGATGAAAGAAAAAAAAACAATAAACACATACAACAAAAAAGACGTTCTTAACAAAAAAAAAACCTTGGTTCCCCCCAAAAAAGAAAAAAAATTGTGCCCGACAAAAGAAGAGCATCGAAACGTTGCTACAGGCGTATTTCACCTGTAGCAGCTAAACAAAAAAATAACTGATTTGTATAAAACGGAGCATCATTGGGGTGGTTCAAGATGGTCTGCAAGTTTAGGCATGAGAACCTTAAGAATACATTTTGTCCTTCTACCATACTGGATGGCCCAAGACGGCAGAGAGACATTACTAAAGACTTCCTCGAGCATTGAGAGTTTTTGAACAATTTCGGGAAGGCGCTGTAAATTCCTCCGCACACATGGCATTTGCATAATGTTGCTCTTTTTCGGACACTGATAGAGAGATATTAATTCATTGAGAGTAAATGGCAAATTGGGGTCAATGCTGTCCTGGAAAACTTCTGGAAAGTCAAGAAGGGTGTGGGGAGGGGGGCATTCACCTTCCGAAGAAGCAGGCTGCTATTCACTATCATGGGCAGTTTCCATGCTTTCTTCTGCCGAATCGGTAACAATGCCATAGGTGTTGGATGTGGAAACAGCGTATTGACTGTCCTGGAAGCAGAAGAACGTCGAGAGTGCGGGGTTAAAGTGGGTTTCATTGGTCGTAAACTGGAACGAGAAGACGCACGAGTACATCGTGGTGAAGCTGGCGAAATAGAGCGTTTATTAGCTGTCTGAGACTGGGTGGCCTGTTGAGGTGGCAGCAGATGTGGAAAATTTGAAGTGTCTATATCAAGGGGATTATGTAAACCCACTGCAGTAGAGATCAAAGTCAGACATTTTCGAACATTATCAAATTGACGAGATACAGGATTTGAAACAACAGGGTTACCATTAGAAGTAGAGTCTGTGGAAGGTATTACAGGTGGATTTCTTGCAGTTCCTGGTTGAGCAGCAAATAAAGCCGATCAAGGTTCTTGTAGGCTGGAAATAGAAGTAGCAGCGGCAGCAGAACTGTCCTGTAGAACACGATGTGGGCATTCAGACACGACATGCCCTTCAGCCTTGCACTTAAAGCACTGGACACCCGCAAACACATTAAAAACGAATGTGCAGGTGCCAATGATGTGTTCCACGGATGTGGGACGTTCGACAATAGCTTCATCATTAGGGAATATGATACGGTACTGTCGACGTCCTCCTTGCACCGAACTGTAGTGCGAGTCGTGACCTAAAGCTGGAAGTATTTTCGTTTTACCAATCACTCGTCCAAAAGACACTAGTACTTTAATTAGTATTGAATCCGGGATGGCTGTCGGCACCGAAGAGAGGGTAACAGTAATAGGCCTATGTGAAGCAGGAATAGGTTGTAAATGGAAATGCCTAATAACAATTCTTTACTGAAGAATTTTATCAACAGTAGTGGGGTCTGTAAATTGCACTATAATTACCCCTCTCATACGAATTATAGATACTATCTGTTTTTCGGGAACAACTTTATAAACAGCATCTAGATAAAGTGGGAGGGGTGTCGAGCAACGATTGAAAAAAGACCCTAAGAAATAAAGCAGAGTTATACTGCTTACCTTCATGAGATTCTTCTGAAACCAAAATCTTCAATACTTTATGCACTCTGGTTAGTTCAATGTTATCACAAAATGAATTCGTAATCCGCTGAGATGAGCCCCCAACAACAGTCGCAAACGCAAGCGGGGGTGGGCACACATCAGTAGCTCTAACACTAGAGTTAGTTCCATCGGTATATAGGACGTTGCTTGTAGAAGACATAGTAGATATATCAGAAAGCACAGGTGAAGATGCAGGCACATTCAATGCTGTTGAATACGATATCGTAGAAACTGAAGACGAAAAATAATCTTGTGAAGCGGTAGAGACGATTGCAGAGGTTGCGGCCATGTCGGCCACAAACCCTAACGTGAGCGAGTGCTGCACTTCGCAACACTCAAAAAAGAAAAAACCACAAACCTGTGGCTGTACATAATCACTGCTTGTGAAGTGGAAAGGAATGTAGAAAACAACAAAACGGCACCAGGAACACTTAAACCATCACAAAAATCTAAGGTCAAGCAAAAATCGACTATCACTCGGGAGCTCTACGAATATGCGGCTTGTCCTTATCAGAAGCCACCGTTTAGACCACTGCGCCACCGGGGCTTTTCAGATTGGAGTTTCAGAAGCAGAGATATCGGAAGAAACGTAATTTACCTCAAAGCCCCCTAGCGGAAAACCTATGAACTACTTGAAAAAGTGACTCCACCTAAAACAGTCTTCGACATAAATAGAATCGAAAGATAATTTTTATTTTCAATGCGATGATTAGAAGCAAATACAGTCATCTGACAAAGTTCAAGACCACCTGTCAATTTATTGAAAAACAAGATAAAAAAAACCCCGACTAATTACTACTCAAAGATATTTGAAAACATGACACCACAGATGAATACTTACATTATTTAGAACACAAAAATACCGAAATCAGTACTTTGTGCGGCCACCTTTATTTTTCATAACGGACAGAATACGATGTGGTGTACTTTCAATAAGGGATTTGCAGTAGCCACTTGAAATGGCTTTGCACTTCACGTACTTTATCGCGTCAATCAAAAGCTTGGAAATTGGATGGCTGCTTTTCTGCTATTTTGTCTTTTAAAACGGTCCACAAATTTTCGATGGGGTTAAGCTCGGCACAGTCAAGCACAGTTATGTTTTTACTCTGCAGGTAGTCCTTTACTATATGATATTTAAAACTTTAATCACAGTTAAAAACAGAACATGAGTAATAAAAGTGCATTAGATCTTTCGGGGTCGCCTGCGACTCCCGTCTTCAGATGTGTGACTAACAGAGCGAGATAATTTACAGAGTTATATAGTTAAAAGAATCAGTGACGTAGGGTAGATATTTCACGCATGCGCAAAACCATCAAAGAAAGATGAATAGCTTACCATGAACAGAGCAAACGCAATAAACAAAATTAAGTTAATACATCAGGGTCTATGAGCATTTTCCAAGGATAGGGAACATGATACCGGAGATATCATTACAGGCACTCTTTTTATGTTGTAATATATATACAGGCTTTCAGTAATTAAAGTCAAAAACCTGTTAGGTGGTGACGCAAGGATGGTGACATTGTTCCAATTGGGCTATAATCACCGCTGTGAACAACTCTGAAGATGGCTTCAAAAAACACATCTTTGGTCAGCCTTGTTCACAGTTGTGATTACAGTCCAGATTGGGTGCCTGTAGGCAAAATGGATAATGAAGCAGTACCGGATGCTGACATAGGCGGATGTCTCACGGTGCTAATGGTGTGATTCAAATTGACGCACAGTTGATTCTTTCGGAAAATAAACTTGTCTTCAATTTTCAGCAGTCCACGATTGATGACGCTTCGCAAACTGGAGTTTTCTTTCTCATGACAGAGGTTAGTCTAGGTTTATGTGCAGGTGTTATAAGACTTTAATCCAAAATCTTTGCTAAGACGTCGGGAAACAGTGCTGATTCTAATATCAGACCCTTTTGAATGCAGAAAGGCCTTGATTTTCTTGCACGAGCTCCTAGGAGAACGCATGACTATTCGCCTTATGGTATTGTCATCACGTGGGTTACTTTTCCTCGGACGTCCACTTCTCTTTCGGGCGATTAATTCACCTGTATCTCGATATTTCGTGATCATATTATGAATAGCAGTCTTGCTCACATTCACCTTTCTGCTTATGTCACGTTCGCAGTTTCCTTCACGATATAAAGACACGATTTGTGCTCTTTGAGTAACATTTAATAACGCTTTTTTGTCGATTTTTCGCTATATAGAAAATACGTACAAAACCTCTGAGCATGAAAACCAGAAGCAAACTGACGCTCGCACGCTTCCCCCAACTCTATCGACAGTTGTCGCTGTAGGATGATGCAACATCGGTTGAGTAATACAGATAGTAGCTGACGCATTCGGCAGAAATCTCCTAATACCAAAAGCTGGTCTTAAACTTTTGCAAATGAATGTATATGGAATGAAATGTATTTTGAATTTGATATCATCTACATTTACGCCCTCTAGCGACGAAATTGTGCATCGTTAAAAAAACCCCGAAATAAAGGATCATAATTGGCACATTTCAAGCTTCCCAGTGCAAAACGAATTTTTTAAATCGGACTAATAGTTGCGAAGATGTGGTGTTTACAGAGGGACGGACAAACCGATACATAAGCACGATCCTTTTTTTACAAAAGATGTGCTTTTAAAAACAGAGCGATCTTCTTTTATTTCAATTATAAAACGGGTATTCAATAACTGAAACCAAATAATGCAAAAAAAAAAAAAAAATATACTTCCTTTTTAAAAATAGAAAATTCAATCCAGTCACTGTAAAACAATTATAAATAAAATTCAGAAAACAGCGTTAAAGAAAGACATATGCCAATTTGGCTTACGTAGCTCACGTTACTTATACTACGCAGATTCTCCTCATTCCTATTATTGCAAGTAAACATCCTTCTATTACATTCTGCATTAGCATGCTGAGAAGTACAGACTCACGTGACGAATAAGTCAGAAAAGCGTTATTTTATATTGGTCAAAACAAATCTTGGAGAGATATTTCCAAGTTAATCGTAGGATACTTAGGAGCCATGCAAAAAACTCAATAAAACAAAAGGGATCCGACGGAAGCGATAACTGAGTGCAAGAAGCAAACGACTTGTTTTTCTTCTAGCAACTGTTGATAATACAGTATGTCTACAAGACAAACTGCTCCGTCCTCGCCTAAAAAGATCTCATACGACAGTCACAAAAACTTTAAAACAAGACAGAAATGCTGCGTAAATAAAAATGAAAGCAAAGCCATTACTCACTGGTGAACATAAACACAGAAGATTGGAATGAGCCGAAAACGTAATGACAAGGTCTGAAAACTGGAAAAGTGTTGTGTTCTCAAGTGAAAAAAAAATAATTTAGATGACCCCGATGGAAAAAATGCTACTAGCATGATTTACGGAAGAAGACTAAAGAATTTTTAGCAGACAAATAAGAGGAGTTTGCGTGATGGTGTGGGCTGCTGCGTTTGGCTATGGAAGTAAATAGGACATAGCCATTATCGATCACCGTAATGCATCCAAGAGATATTAAGATATGTCGTACGAACATTTAATTCCATTTGGACTCCTACTGTATTTAGATTTACCCTAAGATGACACTGCAGTTTAAGGTACAAGAGCCTACGCACTCACTGAGCCCTCGGGGACGGCCGAGATATCTGTGTTCATCCACGTCCCTACCCACTCTGTCCTACTATTAGCAGCTGTCAATCACTTCCCCCATTGACATCCTTGTATCTCAAACACTGCATATCTGCGCATGCGTGTGTTGGTCTTATTTTAAAATTTAATTTCTCAAAATAGATCATTTTTAGATGTGTCTAAAATAACTATTTACTGATAAGTAAAGAGCTAGGACAATAAAAAAGTATGATTCTGGGCAATAAATGCGTTGGTTTTCACGGAAACTGTTGGCAACTGTTTTTAGTTACGGCGATAGCTTTCACGTACCTTTCCCTTCAGTGTCTTCTTAGGGTGAATTGAAGTATAAGTAGAAACAGTTGAGCTTTAAAACAAGATAATGTGTTCGTCCTGCCAGGCTTCTAATTCCACGATACAGTGATTTACAAATGAAAAAAGAAAGATGACACCGAATTTTTGGGTGTAATGAGCACGTCTTTTAAATCCGTTCTGACGCGAATTAAATTCATAAAAGCTATTCAAAGCCAAAGGAACCTGTATGGAAAACAGTAGTAACTGATCAAAGAAAGAAATTTTTCAATCGGGTTTTAAATCCCACAGACACTGCTGCAAACGAAATCGTGAACTTACTCCCGCTGGTTGCGGCATTGTGTGTTAAGAAAAACTTGAAATTATATGAGAAGCATTTCGCATCAAAAACGCTCTCCAACAAAGAAAGAGTTTTTTAATTCGGACTCTTAGAAACTGAGATATCGACAAATATAAGATATGCATCTCCGCCCCCTGGCGGGAAAAATATGAATTATTTTAAGAAGAAAGTATTGGCGAAAGGTTCTTCAATGTGAGCGGTACCGGTCCAGGAAAGAATTTTTTTCAGTCGAGTTTCCAGGAGCTGAGATTTTGCTGCAAATACATCATCAGAAACAGAAATTCACATTTATGTCCCCTGGTGGACAAACAATTCTGTACCAAATGTTGGAAATTACATTAAAAACATTCCCCATTAGGAGGTATACGATACAGGAAGAAGTTTTCAATTCGGAGCTTTAGAAGCAGAAATATCGGGGAAAACACAATTTACCTTAACGACCCTTAGCGGAAGTTCCATGAATTACTTGAAAATTTTGAACCTATATGAAAAACATTTCGCACTGGAAACGCTATCCAGCAAAGACAGAATTTTTGAAATCAGACTCTTAGAAGTAGAGATATTGACAAAAATAAGATATATATCGCTGCCGTCTGGCGGAGAAGCCATGCATTATTTTAAGAAGAAAATATTCCGAAAAGGTTTATCGATGTGAGTAGTATCAGTCCACAAACGAATTTTTTTCAATCGAGATTTTTGAAGCATAGGTTTTGCTGCAAATACATCAGAAGCGGAAATTAAGACTTTTGGCCAAACCATTTTTTAACCAAAAATTGGAAACTATATGCAAAAGTTTTCCCATCGGGAGCTGTATCTATCAGCACAGATAGAATTTTTCAAATCGGAGTTTTAGAAGCAGAGATGTCGGGAGAAACGTAGTTTTCCTTTACGCCCCCTAGCGGAAGGTCTGCGTATTTCTTGTAAATTTTGAAATTATAGGGAAAAACATGTTGCACCGGAAACTGCATCCAATAAATAAGGAATATTTCAAATCAGGCCATTAGAAGCAGAGATATTGACAAAAATGTGACGTACCTCTACGCCCCCTGGCGAAAAAAATACAGTATTTTAAGAACAAAATATTCTAAAAAGGTTTATCAACGTGAGTGGCATCTATCCAGGAAAGAATTTTTTCAATCCAGAATTTAGAAGCTCAGATTTTGTGGCAAATACATCAGAAACAGAAAGTAGCACTTCGGCCCCCTGGTGGCCAAACCATTCTTTACCAAAAATTAGAGATTGTAAGCAAAAGATTTTCCATCAAGAGCTGTATCCCCTGAAGTAAAATTTTTTCAAAACGGAGTTTTAGAAGTTAAGATATGGGGGAAAACCCACTTTACTTTTACGCCTTCTAGTGGAGAATCTATGCGTAACTTGGAAAAGTGACTATACCTAAAATACTCTTCTACAGAAATGGAATTGAAAGGTAAAAGAATTATTTTTTAATTTTGGATTCGATATCATCTGCATTTCCGCAGTCTAGCAGCGAAATTATACATCGTAAAAAAAAAAAAAAAAAAACGAAATGAAGGACTATCATTCGCATACCTCAAGCTTCCCAATGCAAGAAGACATTTTCAAATCAGACTAATAGTTGCAGAGATATGGCGTCCACAGCGAACGACAGACGGACGGACGGACGGACAAGCCGGTAACATAAGCACGATTTTTTTTACAAAAGACATGCTAAAAATAGATGTAATGGACTGGTCGTCTCGGAGCCAAGACTTAAATCCCGTGGAAAATGTCCGGTCGCTACCTTGCAACTTCTAAACCTGTTAGACGACAAAAAGTGAGTACAGCAATATCATCAACACAAAATCTCAATAATATTGAGGTCGTTTGAAAGTGACGAAAAAAATTTGAAGTCGGGGAAGTCATTCAAAAGTCGTCGACTAACAGGATTATTATCAACTACATCTATACTACGTAGCTCGTTTAAAAAGTAAAGAGACTGACGTCACAGCGCCAAAACAAACGCACGCAGAAAAATGCAGCTGCCTGTGTCGGAACACCTGAAGGGCTAGTCACGTGACGGCTCGTCATTCCAGCTCTCCGCTGGTTTCTTGTAGTAAACAGCGAAGAGTTCAGACGTGCTTCTGTTCTGCAGTATGAATTTAAAACCGGAGCAAAGAGCCGCTATAAAATTTTGCGTGTGCTTGAATAAAACCGCCACAGAAACGCACGAAATGGTTCAAACAGCCTATAAGGAAGATGCTTTGCCCCGTGCGAGAGTTTTTGGGTGGCACAAGAAGTTTGTGAATGGTGAAGAGGGTCTGCGAGAAGCCCCAGCCGTCCCCGGTGGCGCAAGGGGTCTAAGCGATGGCTTCTGATCATTCGTCCGAGATGGGGCCGGGTTCGAATCCCGGTGAGACATGAATGTTGTATTTGTCTTACGGCACTAGCTCTCTCCCTTCCCTGGAACCAGTGACCCTAAATTAAGGACGGGCGACTGCTTATAGCCCATTGAGTCGCTCACGGTTATCGTTAAATTCCCTATGAAAAAAAACAAAAAAAAAAACAAAGATGCGCCACTCTTTCGTAGGCCTTCGACATCGACTTCGGAGTAACAACTTACTTAGGATGGAGGTTTAACAACCACTGGGATCAACTCAATGGGCTATAAGCAGTCGCCCGTCCCTAATTTAGGGTCACTGGTTCCAGGGAAGGGAGAGAGCCAGTGCCGTAAGACAAATACAACATCCATGGCTCACCGGGATTCGAACCCAGGCCCCTTTTGGACGAATGATCAGAAGCCATCGTTTAGACCACTGCGCCACCGGGGCGGCACCGGAGTAACAATGTCCATACCAATGGAACAATCCTACGCGAAGACCGCCGAATGACCAGGAGGCTGCTAATGTGACGGAGATATCCATTGGTTCCTTTGATGACATTGTGAGACACCGGTTGGGTTACCGAAAAGTCGCTGCAAAGTGAACCCCCCCCCCGCACACACACACTTGTTCACTGATGAACACAAGTGGATGTTATCACTTGTCGCCAATGGAAGTGACGAAGTGACCCACACTTTTTGGATCGAGACGTCACATATGATGAAACAGTTTTACACAATTTTGACCCAGAAACCAAACAACAGAGCACATACATAGGCCCCGATTCAAGAAAACAAAGGTCAAAGCAAGTACATGGAAGGTCACGTACCTGGTTTTCTTTGATAAAAAGGGAATTGCGTATGGCCATGTTTTTTCTCAAGGGAAAACTGTTACCTGTGCCTATTATTCTGAAGCTCTCAAAAATCCTCTAAAGAAAAAAGAAATACCCAAAACGCTCAGAATATGCACAGACTGATTGGATTCTGCATCCCCTGCGCATCGTTCTTTGCTTACCCAGAAGGTTATCCAAGATCTAGGCATCGAAATGCTGGCGCCTCTCGGAATTCACTTCCGTGTGACTTCCACGGAAGTGAAAAACCGACTTCATGGGCATCGGTTTGCATCAAATATTGAACTGAACAGTGCTGTGATGGGTATCCTAACCACATGTCGAGGAAGGACTTCGAGCACACCTTCCGGAAGTGGATAAAAAGTTGTACTTCGAAGGTTTGTAAGTGTAATTATGTTTAATGCACTACACTTCTGCGCCATGAAAAATCACCCTCATTACTTTTTTAACGACCTTCGTTAAAGATTTTTAGGTGCCGACGTCTAGTTCTGATTCAACACCACGTCCAAATAAACGCATGTACAAGAAGGAAGTACTTGTTCATACTTACACTATAATTTCTATTAGAGGATTCTTAAAAAAAATAGTTTGAGCGCTGCTGTTGCTTTTGTTAAAAATAGAAATATTTTACACATTTACCAGTTTTGATATTTCCGACGCATGAAAGATGTTTCACATATCGAAATGTCTTACGGAATTAGCTGGTACTCTAACTCTTTTTTGACGTAGGACTACGTCTAACTACGCGGATAGTATGGGGCGACTTACGGCCGACCCCCTGTGACAAAAATAGGTCCCAATTGAAATCTTTATAGCGTTAAAAATACGTGCCGCACACTAATCGTGTTAGCATATTCGTAAACAGCATGGAGTCCAATTCGCGTCCTGCGCAATATATCGTGCGCGCAACGCTTCCCTCGCTCCCTGTGCGCCGGATGTGGGGAGATGACGCAATATTTCTGGGTATGCCGCCGCGTTTGACTCAGTTTAGCTCGGCAACCGTGAGCGCAAGACCATTGTGCGTAGTATCTTTTTAAAGCTCTCGAAGAGATCTATTTAAATATATGAATAACATTTCGCAGTGGTTTGAACTGAACACTTTAAAAATTGATTTCTTGTGAACACTTTTGAAAATATCGCGGTTTATCTGGACAACCGTGAGTGCAAAACGACTGCGCGTGGCATCGTTTTAAAGCTCTCGACGAAGTCTATTCAAATATGTAAAGAACATATCGCAGTGGTTCAAACTACAATTTCTTAAAATTGTTTTCGTGTGAACGCGTTAACATTTTCGACAATGCCGCGGAATTCGCAAAATGAGCGCAAGCAAAAGTGGCGAAAATCAAAACGAGAGGCAAGAGCAAGTGATGAAGAATGTAAGAAGCCCAAGAAAACAGAGCACCACGTTGGGTAATTTGTGTATCGATCTGCATTGTGTTAGCAATGTATCCAGTATTATTTGTAAAAATTATGTAAGCTACGTTTCATATCATGGACCCTGTGTTGGCTATAACAGCAAATTAAATAATCGCTTTGAAACCATACTCGACTAGCTCATTTCAACTCTACCATCTGCAAGTCGCAGTCCTACGTTCGAAACTGATGGCTCAAACAGAACTGAGCTTACGTGTACTTTTTTTTTTTAATCTTTGAACGGGCAAATGCTTTGCACATCCACCTAATAAGTGTTCAGTTTGAAAAGTCGAAAACTTCTATTTCTCAGTGTCAAGGTATACCGGAGCTCTAAATTAAATTAATGCGAGTACATCTGAACACACATTTTGGACTAAATTTTTTGGAATGTCAAATGGAAGCATCGTTATTATAAAAAAAAAAAAAAATCATGTATTTTTGATATTCTTACACGACAATTTTTTTTTAATTTGATTTATCATTTTGCTTTTATTCTTTTACCAAGGAAGAAATATTACCACCTTAGTGATATTCTTATAAGATGAAAAAAATGTTTATATGGACTTAAAATAAACAAAATAAGTTTCAGTTTTTTACATTAAGTGCTGTTACCAAAAATTTCCAGAGCGGAAATATGCTTAAGTGGACTAGGGAGGTTTTAAATATCAGAAAAAGTCGATTTCGGGTTTTTTTTTTTTTGCATATTTCGATTGTGCAATATTTTAAGAATATCTTCCCGTTTGAATTTCAAATTCACAAAAATGTATTCAGGGGATCATAAAACGTGAGGTGGCGCGCTGCCAGAGGAACGCAGGCTGTGTTACCTCCCTTACCCGAGTAGAATGGAACGTTCCTGTAGGTTTTCAAACAAAGTGCCGGAATTCTATAGTGCAGGAAATTTTTCACCCGTAAGAACGACTGTTCTAACATAAATATTGTGCCGAATATTTGAAAGCGATTTTCTCCAAACTACATGTTTTGGTGATTTTACCACGATATCTCGAAAACCGCTGGAGATATCAACTTGACCTTTATACCGGAGTTGTAAATCACGATGACGCATTAATAATACCTGACATCAGATTTAATAAAAATCTTTTCACCATTTTATAATAACGAATAACTCGGATTTTTGCACATTTTTCGTTATCTGGACGCCATTTTTTTTTTTTGCGTTTTGTTTTCGTTTTCAACTTTTCAGGTATAATCAATAGAAGGAAGCCTAAGAAGAAAAAATATATCCTTGAGATTTCCCGAAATCTTCATACATTCGACTGCAATCGTGGTAATATCGGATTTTACATAGTTTGCCTCATTACGTTGGAGCGCCAATATTATTCACCTGGAATAAATACCGCGGCATTTTCTTATTTTATCATTTTATACTAAATGCCCCTACACAGACAAAATGTTTTGTATTTATTCGCGGCCTTGTTATAAACAGTTAAACGCAGGCCACTTTTTGAAATGTCAAACCACCCTAGTCCCCTTAAGACAGTTATAGCGTTTGAATGAAATCTTCTAAGTGCTCATCCACTACACAACAGCAAAATAAAAAAAAATAGAAGGAAATAAAAAAGAAGCGTGGCATGGGGGAATATTGGAAATATCCGAAATTAAAATAAAGAGATGTCACAGAGTTGCTGCAAGCAGAGAACTGAAGAGCTTTCTGCAATTTTCCAGGTAAGCGGAAATCGAACATCAGCACAAGCCGAAATCTGTGAAGGAGGAAAAGAGAGAGATCGAGAACACAAATCATGCAGCGGGAAGCCATCATCTGCGATCACTTGTGACAACCTACAAGTCCACAGCTGACGGATCATGGGACTTGCGCGGATATGCGCATACTCACCCGGAAATCTCTAATCACTAGCAGTGGCGGTCACCGTACCGTAGAAACACTTATCAATGACTCAAGCTATCATAAAATGTGTGCAAGACAGATTCCACATTCGTTGACGTCTAATCTGAAAGCTTCTGGCGATGTTTGAAGGAACAGAAGACGTTTTCTTTTCTCGAACGTACGACAAGAGATGAGAGACATCTGAATCTGAATTATTTAAGAGTTGGCCGATGAAGCAGTTTCACGGCACCTTATTCAAAGAAGAATGATTTGAAAATTCCCAGATCACCGCAGAAGGCTATGGTCACGGCATGATATGATGGCCCGCATTTAATGTTGGAATTCCTGAGGTATGGTGCAACAACGAACAGCGAGCGCTGCATTGAGAATGAAGGTGAAGAGGCTTCAAGAAACGAACAGAAAAAAGATGACACGAAAGAATGCTTCTGATTAATTATCCGAATTCGTCCCAGGTTAGAATCCCGTTAAGGTACAGGAGGTGTGTTCAGAAGCGCACGGTCGTTGTATGCAACGCATACATTGCATGTTTTGACCGAATGCAAAAATTCGCTCTATGAATAAAAAAGAAAACAGTTATTCGAAGAAAACGTTCGTGCTTCAATTTCGACGTAGGACTACGTCTAACTTCGCGGATAGTATGGGGCGAAATACGGCTGACCGCCTGTGACAAAAATAGGTCCCAACTGGAATCATTACAGCGTTAAAAATACGTGCCGTACACTAATCGTGTTAGCATATTCGTAAACAGCATTAACTCCAATTTGCATACTGCGCAATATATTTTGCACGAACCGCTCGCCTCGCTCTCTGTGCGGGGGGGGGGGGGGGGGATGATGCAAAACTTCTGGGGGTGCCACCGCGTTTGACTCAGTCTACCTCAGCAACCGTGAGCGCAACAAGACTGTGTGTGGTATTGTTTTAAAGCTCTCAACGAGATCTATTCAAATTTACGAAGAACATTTCGCAGTGGTTTGAACTGATCATTTTAAATATTGTTTCGTTGTGAACCGGTGGATACTTTTAATAATATCGTTGTTTATCTGGACAATCGTGTGTGCAAAACGACTGTGCGTGGTATAGTGGTATCTCGACGAGGTCTATTCAAATATACAAAGAATATATCACAATAGTTCAAACTAATATTTAAAAAAATTCTTGTGAACGCGTTGACATTTTCGACCATGGCGAGGGGATGCGCAGAATGAACGCAAGCAAAAGTGAAAAAAATCAAAACGAGAGGCAAGAGCTAAGTGATGAGGAATGTAAGAAGTCTAAGAGGCTAAAGCACCACGTTGGGTAATTCGTGTTGATCTGCTTTGCGTTCGTAATGTATCCAACATTATTTGTAAAAAAATATGTAAGCTACTTTTCATATCCTAGACCCGTGTTGGCTATAACAAATTAAGTAAACGCTTAGAAACCATACTCGACTAGCTCATTTCAACGCTAAAATCTGCAAGTCGTATCTTATGTTCGAAACTGATGGCTCAATCAGAACTGAACCTATCTGTATTTTTTTCTTTTACGTGAAAATTGGAAGAGTTATTTAAAACAGAATTCACATAACTGTGTGTACTTTTAGTCCAAAGTGATGAAACATGCGCCAATGCGACAAATGCTTTCGCATCGTCATAAGCTTGACCATGGGATGCGAAAGCATTTGTCGTAGTTTCGTCAACAAACTATGTGAGATTTCGTCCTGTCTGGGAGTCGAGAAGAAGTATTGTGATGATAAATCTCTTGCTGCACCTACTCTCTTGCCGACAAAGCCTGAAGACGAAATGGAGGAACAAGGTGTTCTTTTGCTTTGTCCCACCTGTTTATTCCCACTTCGGATGCGGCTTCGTTAACTGCCGTGGTAAAACGTGTAGAAATGCTAAATAGCTTATTGCGCTGGAAACGACAAGCAGAATTTCTTTTGATCTCTGACATCGTCTGTGATTTGACGTGTGTGAGAAGTTCTAGCGGGCCTCTGGTTTCCAGGCCCATTGGGTACGCTTCGTTACGTCCTTTACAATGTACGGCCTTTGGAAAAATACAAGATGTTGTTACAAACATTTATCGAATTTTAAGACACAAATCTCTTTACAGAAGTACGTATTTACGTTCTGACGTTCGTGCGGTTACCACCCGCCTAACATAAAAAGAGCTCTTTCTCCTCCTCCTAGCAACTTCGAATGTCGTGCTCGTCTCACTTTCCCCGCGAATCCCTCCACTTTTGGGGGTAATATTGTTAACACCTCGTAACGAATGTCCTTCTGGTTCCGCCTTCCAACATGTAAGAAGGCATACAGAATATCACCATGTACTTACGATACCCATTTAAACAGTTCGAACAACATGGCGTCTTTGAGGAGAAATTTCAGAAAATGTCCAACAGTGATTTATAAGCATAAATTGTAAATTCTCTTACAATATACACTGAGTGGCCAATTTATTATGACCACCTGACAGTTTTAAGCAAATGAAATATGGCTGCACGCTGTTGCCGCCAGAGGGCGAGGCTAGTATAAAAAGGGAAAGCTTAGTGCTTGCGACAGTAGTAGAAGTGATATTTGGGTGACGAGATGGGTAAAAAAAATGCGATTTGACGGACTTTCAACGTGGGATGATTACTCGGAACCATGGAGTGAGTATCCCCGAAACCGCCGCATTCGTGAAATGTTCCAGAGCAGCTGTTGTTAAAGTGTTTAAAGACTGGACTGTCAGCCAAAGAACTGGGTCTCTAAGTGAAACGTGTGGTCGTCGTCGACTAGTGACTGCTCGGGCGGAACGGAGAGTGTCCAGACTGGTAACAGACAACAGAAGGGCAACAGTGCAGCAAATTACAGACCATCTTAATCAAGGATCCCCTCAAATTATCTCTGAACGCACTGTTCGCCGTACAGTGCATCAGATGGGATACGGCAGCCGAAGGCCTGTTCGAACATCTTTGCTGTCTGCAGTTAACAAGAGAAAACGTCTCCAGTTTACACAGGAGCACAAGGATTGGACAGTCGATAGTTGGAAGCAAATTATGTGGTCCGATGAATCACGTTTTCAGTTGCACCATGCCGATAGCCAAGTTAGAATTTGGCGGAAACAGCACAAAAACATGGACCCCAAAAGCATTGTTACAACCCTTCAAGCTGGTGGAGGCAACGTTATGGTTTGGGGAATGGTTTCCTAGCATGCTTTGGGCCCTTTAATTTGTGTTGATCAACATCTGACTGGCACATCATACCTAAACATCGTTGCTGACCAAGTGCATCCTGTCATGTGGATGGTTTATCCCAATGTCGATGGCTACTTTCAACAAGATAATGCGTCGTGCCATAGTGCTCGTATTGTACAGGATTGGTTTCAGGAACATGCCGGTGAGTTACTTTGCTTAGGTGGCCCCCACAATCTCCAAATCTCAACCCCATTGAGAATTTGTGGGATGAAGTTGAACGAGCCATCAGACAGTTGGATCCACAACCCTTTAATCTCACACTCCTGGAAAGTGCTATTCCTCAAGCATGGTCTCAGATTCCACAAACCACCTATCAACATCTCGTAGAATCCATGCCACGAGGAATCGACGCAGTATAAAAGGCAAAAGGTGGCTCAACGAAGTACTAAGGAGGTGGTCATAATAAAGTGGCCACTCAGTGTATACCCTCCAAGCTGGCTCACGGCACGCGCCTTCTTTCGTTGGCTACGTGCTGTTGACGTCAAAAGTAGGAGGTGGTTACAATAATGTGACTCGACTGTGTATAACTGACATTACGCATAATAATTACACACGTTTTCGATTTGTAATGGTGCAGGGTAGTATTTGATAGGAGTTAAATTTGGTTATTTGCGCTCTTTTCTTAGCTTCTAAAAGTCCTGTTGAAACAAATGATGACGTCACGATGGCCAAGTGGTGCGAAGCGTTGACTTTTAATCATGCTTCTGAGATGGGTAAGGAGCTGGTGTGTTTTTTCTACGGAACTAATTCTCTTCCTTTCCAGGAACCAGTGGCCCCATTTCAGGGAAGGTCGACTGCTCATAGTCCATTGAGTTGCTCACAGCCCGATAAAAAATCCAATAATTTTTCGAAACCGCCCTTCAACAGGCATCACAGGGTCACTTCCTCTTCCCCCTTCAAAAGAAACGTGAGTACCGTGGTACTCTTTGTAAATAATTATGCTATGCATCTAACGCATGCCAATATTTTTGTGGGTGGGAAATAAAATGAGGGATTCGAGAGTATACATTTATTTATATACTGCATATAGTATTTATTCCAGTCACTCACGTCGAAACTGAGCTACACTCCGGTACATACTAAGTGGAATTAAATTATAACAGCAAATTTGATATTGAGCTAGGTAGGGGGATTAATAAAGGTTATTGTCGTAAAACCAATGAAAGAAGATATGTGAGTCATAAAAGTAAATATTTACTAAATATAGCGGCAGCAATAGTAAGTATTTCGTTTGCTTAGTTTTCAGAAATATTATTTATTGTTATTAAGATTTAGACGAACTTATAAAACGACCTTGATACTGATAGAATGTAATGCATCTACGAAGCTCCATCTGCGCGTGCGCAAGCTCAAATCTTACCTCAAGACAGAAAGCGAAGCTGAATCGCAAGTGTGTTAGTAAAGGACATTGCTAACCTATGTTTTAGGATATCTACAAGTTACACCCAGTCGTGTTAAACATAAGTTTAAAGCCCTCGTCAAAAGAAGGTAATCCCCTCTTGGGAAGGGCGAGAGGAAGCCTAATTTTGCTACGACTTACCTTTTTCATAGCATCAAAATACATTTTAGTAATGGCTTTTATCACATTTAGCGTCAGGTTCTCGTAATTTTTGCAGATTGCAAGATCTTGTAACGTTTATGTACAAGGGGCGGTAAAAAGTTTTTATTATTTCGTAAAGCAAGTAGGATCAGCGAAAACAATTTCACTGCGCGAAAGACGCATAACGTTGAGCTATTGCACGTGCGAATGATCGCGCGTTGTTGTAACGTGGAACACAGGCAGTGGAGCACGTCGAATGGCGCTCGGTAATTCGGTTCCTACATCTGAAGGGACACAATGCCAAATAGATTCATGTTGAGCTCGTAAACGTGTACGGGTACAATGCCCCATCGTATGACACAGTGGGAAGTGGCGTAGACGCTTTCAGTGTGGACAAACAAGTCTGTCAGACGATCCCGAAAGCGGAAGACCGTCTCTCAGTGTAGAATAAGGCATTGCGCTAGAAGACCTATCTGCTCGAAGACCTGCGCATCACTGTAGCAGCGATCACACAGAAGGTCAATATTAGTCTTGCGTCAGTAGCCAACATCATTCGCAATGAACTTCACATGACGAAGGTCTCCGCCCGCTGGGTTCCTCGACAGCTGACTTCATTGCAAAAAGAGCGCCGAAAGAGTGCTGCAGCGGACATGTTGAAGCTTTGTGCGGCCCACCCGAACGACTTATTTTAACGGCTTATCACCATGGATGAATGCTAGATGTAAGATTACGACGTCGGCCCCCTTACTCCCCTGATCTGGCACCATCTGACTTTTTCCTATTTCCTCGACTAAAGAGCTCGATGCGAGGCAGGCGTTTCGTGGACGATGACGAGGTGATTTTCGAGGTGGAGGTCTTCCTGATTATTGATGTAACTTAGAAAAGCATGAATAAAGGCATAATAATCGTGCGTAATAAATATTAAAGAACTATATAAAACCAAACAGTAAATAATCGCATAATAATCATAGACATCTGAAACCCAATAATGTAAGTAGAAATTACACACTCAACATTCATGTGAACTAACATTAAGAAACTAGGAAATCAAATGAAGCTAACATTAGAAACAAGGAAATCAAATATACTTACACTAATTTATTCAAGAACACCACTATTGAATTATGAATCAATTGACATCAAACAGATGTCATCGCTCTTTCACGTTTATAAGTGAGTCACGGAAAAATTATCATCGGCCGCCACCGGGAATCGAACCCACGGCCTTCCAGTTACGCGTCGAACATGCTACCACTTTACCACAGTGGCCTCGAAATCCCAAAACTTACATACGACTATCTGCCAAACCACATGGCAGGTTGCTTCTTGGAGTCACGCACAATTGTGGGGATTCCCCAAAGATGACTACATAAACGTGCAAGAGCGATGACTTCTGTTTGATGTTCCTAGTCCACGTCAAGAGTGTGTATTAATTATTCATTCGCCTCCTAGTTATTTGTTTAATTGCTGCTTCCTATCTTTGGTGAATCCCCAGCATTGTGCGGGGCTCCAAGAAGTAACCTGTCACGTGGTTTGGCAGTTAGTCGTATGTGAGTCTTGGGAATTTGTGACCACTGTGGTGCAGTGGTAGCATGTCCGGCGCGTAACTGGAAGACCCTGGGTTCGATTCCCGGTGGCGGCCGATGGGAATTTTTCCTTGACTCACTTATAAACGTGGAAAGAGCGATTACTTCTGTTTGATGTTCCTAGTCCACGTCAATAGTGTATATTAATCAATTGACATTAATGATACTAAATCATACAAATCAACTTGAACAAGGTCGATCGCAACATCATAACAGATACACTTGTACATAGTACCATGCAAACCATGCTCTTTAACATATGCTTTAGCAGCGTCAATACGCTTACAATATACATCTGTCATCAATTTGACTTCGTCTCAGTGGCATAGCTAGCACAACATGCGCCTCCCCGCAAGATTTACTTCAGCCCCCTAAGCACAGAAATTTCCTCAGGAATTTGAAGTGTGTGTGTGTGTGGTAGTTGGAGGGGGGGGGGGGAGTGAAGATGTCAGGGAAAGTGTCTGCAAAAGTAATGGTGGTACCTAAAGCCCTGTAACTTCAACTTTTTAAGTAATAGATTTGCCAATACGTGTAATTGCTTTATCCAAAACTAAAATAAATCACTTGAAAAATCACCCTCTTACACAAGGCTGATCTGCGGCTGCTGTAAATAAATGCTGACGCCTGTCGTGCTCGTAATCCTAGGTAACTGACTATTTTCTCACATCCTCCACAGGGAATCCCACTGGGGGCTCACGCTTTTTCTCAGCAGCGCAGAGAGGGCGATTGGAGAGCGATCGTATATTTATAACCCATTGCAGAGTAATCGTATTACAACCTGAAGTCAAAGAGCCGAACACTTTCAATCTGTAGGGCATTCAGTGTTTTAAAAGTGAAACTAGGCATTTATTTAGGGATAGCTAAATATATCTTAAAGCAAAATATGAATCTTTGGGTTAATAATTGTGCGCGTTTGAATTTATTCATAAAACTATAACTGTCAAACTAAATAATAAATACACTGAGTGGCCACTTTATTATAACCGCCTGACAGTTTTCAGCAAATTAGCTATGGTTTCACGCTGTTGCCGCCAGTGGGCGAGGCTAGTATAAAAAGGGAAAGCTTAGTGCTTGCGACAGTAGTAGAAGGGATTTTTGGGTGACGAGATGGGTAAAAAATGCGATTTGACGGACTTTCAACGTGGGGTGATTGCAGGAGCTCGGAACCATGGAGCGAGTATCCCCGAAACCGCCGCATTCGTGAAATGTTCCAGAGCAGCTGTTGTTAAGTGTTTAAAGACTGGACTGTCAGCCAAAGAACTGGGTCTCTACGTGCAACGTGTGGTCGTCGTCGACTAGTGACTGCTCTGGCGGAACGGAGAGTGTTCAGACTGGTAACAGACAACAGAAGGGCAACAGTGCAGCAAATTACAGACCATCTTAATCAAGGATCCCCTCAAATTATCTCTGAACGCACTGTTCACCGTACAGTGCATCGGATGGGATATGGCAGCCGAAGGCCTGTTCGAACACCTTTGCTGTCTGCAGTTAACAAGAGATAAAATCTCCAGTTTACACAGGAGCACAAGGATTGGACAGTCGATAGTTGGAAGCAAATTATGTGGTCCGATGAATCACGTTTTCAGTTGTACCATGCCGATAACCAAGGTAGAATTTGGCGGAAACAGCACGAAAACATGGACCCCAAAAGCATTGCTACAACCCTTCAAGCTGGTGAAGGCTACGTTATGGTTTGTGAATGGTTTCCTGGCATGCTTTGGTCCCTTTAATTCGTGTTGATCAACGTCTGACTGGCACATCATATCTAAACATCGTTGCGGACCAAGTGCATCCTGTCATGTGAATGGTTTATCCCAATGGCGATGGCTACTTTCAACATGATAATGCGTCCTGCCATAGTGCTCGTATTGTTCAGGATTGGTTTCAGGAACATGCCAGTGAGTTTACTTTGCTTAGGCGGCGCCCCCACAATCTCCAAATCTCAACCCCATTGAGAATTTGTGGGGTGAACTTGAACGAGCCATCAGACAGTTGGATCCACAACCCTTCAATCTCACACTCCTGGAAAGTGCTATTCGTCAAGCTATAACTGTCAAACTATCGGATGGGATATGGCAAACCACCTGTCAACATCTCGTGGAGTCTATGCCACGAAGAATCGACGCAGTATTAAAGGCAAAACGTGGCCCAACGAAGTACGGTGGTGGTGGTCATAATAAAGGGGCCACTCAGTGTATAACTGTCTATAACTGGCAACTTAAGTACGGCCTTTCGTTACCTGTGCTCCCCCCTTCCGCAGGTGCGGGGTGGTAGTTACGCTACTGCTTCGTTTCAGGTTATCATGGGAATGAGAAGTACTTGGTCTTTTGTGCAACTAATTGCTGTAATCCCCAACAGAGTCTCCACTCGCAACATGAACAATCAATGAAGTTCCACTTGTGGATTTAGAATCCATCTCACTATGAGATCTATCCAGCTGTACAGTATGTGTGGTAGAAGCGACATATCTGGACAGAGGATTTTTTTTTGTTGGAGGTTTTAAAGAATACAGTGAGAAACGCGGTGGGCTATAAGCAGTCGCCTGTCCATAATTTAGGGTCACTGGTTACAGGGAAGGGACGGAGCCTGAGCCGTAAGACAAACACAACATCCATGCCTCACTGTGGTTCGAACCCGGACCCATCTCGAACGAATGAGCAGAAGCCATCGCTTAGACCACTGCGCCACCTAGGCGGCCCAGAAATAGGATTTCTACAACATAGGTCTCCGTCAGGTCATCTATCGCTGGGAGAAGTGTGTTGCCCTAGATGGGGAAAAGGACTAACTCCACAATCAAAGCTCATGTACGTAGGTCTCTTTTTTCTTAGTGATAACAATGTAGTTTTGACCGCCCCCTCGTACAACGTGATGAAATAATGTTCGGAGATAGTTTTGTAAAATAAATTGTTGAGTAACAAAGAAATTAACTATTGTTGCGTCACGCCATTGGATAGCATTCAAGAATCAGATTTCAGCAATGGTTTTGACTAGTTCCTTGACCCATTTTCGGTACATAGAAATTTTTTGCATGGGCTTACTTTGCTGCTGTCGAAAAACGTGCATAGCATCGAAAAACGTTTTCCAACAAAGTAGTCTGCGGCGCTCTGGCATATTTAGTGACACACTATTTGGAGATAGGAACGGGATGTGTGCTTGCCCGATGTCGCAAGTTTTGTCCTTTCCGTATAATCAATGCCCTCCTAAATTTGGATCTGTGACTATTTATTAACCTCAAAGTTTCTCATGGTGATGATTTAACCCCACACCCATTTCCCGAAAAAAAGGTATATATTCTCGTTGGTCTCCATTCTCGACGATGAAAAGTTTGCCAGCTATAATGAATCTTTACTCATAAGATTCCATGCACCAGTAAATGTTTGATCCGATTGCTGTATTTTACATATTTCACACTTTTCTTTGGGCCGAAAGATTCGCTCATTTTGGAAAAAAATTCAGTGTCATACCTTTTGCTTAAAGGCACATCTGTCACTGACATCTGCTTTGATAAGTAAACAACAAGTCATAAAAGAAAAAATGAAAACAACTCAGGTGAATTTTAAAACACAGCAGAAGTGCGAGATCCAAGAACCCGATATCGCATCGGAGAAGAATTCAGATTCGAACAGGCAAGAGTTTATTTTTCTTTATTCACTGCATAAATTAAAATTCCAGAATATGCAGATGATCAGTCTCTCATTTTGATTTAATTAAGGTTATGTAATTAATGAAATGCTGTCCCTCGTTTATCAGGAACGATCACTGAGATCGATTCGCTCTCGAGAGAAACAAATCTTTTCGAAAGAGGAATTCTGATTTGATGCATTTCTGGCTGAATTTCCTTATTAGCGCTGGAACAAGCTTTTCAGAAAAGCTTCTGACTTACTTCCTTTTTAATGTAACGTTTCTCTAATTACAATTTCTGTTTTTCAAATGGACTAGAAAGACATAGTATTCTAGAGAATAAATTGCCACATTCTTATTTCTGAGAATGTGCAAGACATGACCAAAACATCTCAACACTAAAAGCATTATAATACGTCATTTTCCTTTATAAGTTTAGTTGCATTATTGTTGTTGAAGCTTGAAACAGTAAAAGCGTGATGATAAATCTTTATAAAAAGTATTTTCGTAAAAACAAAACAGAAAGGTTTATATGTTTTTATCAAAATACTTTCTAAAGGTAATTACTTTTGTAATATTTTTTAATTTCCGACCTACCCTTCAGTGTGAAAATCCTCCAAATACGTGGCGTCAGTAAATAAACAAATACAGCGCTCTTTCCACATTCCAGAAACACATAGCAACCGAAAAATCGTTACACGGCCACCTCCGGGGAAATGAATCCACTGATCTCTCGATATCTAGCAGAGCGCGTTAGCCTTACACCACGGGGGCCAACAATCCACGGTGCTATGTGTATTTTTAAGTCAGCTTTTGACATAATAAATCTGTAAATTTATACTTTTATTTACTGACGCCAAGTATTTGGAGAATTTTCACTTTGGATCTCGCCCTTTGGATTTAACTGCTATTAATAATATATAGCCAGTGCCGTTAATGCCCACCAGATGGAGACATCTCAGTAGCTGAGCCCATCTAACAGATTTATGATGTCAGATGCTGACTTAAAAAAAAACATAGCACTGTGGATTGTTGGCCACCGTGGTGTAACGCTAACGCGCTCGGCTAGATATCTGAGAGATCCGTGGTTTCATTTCCCCGGCGGTCACCGAATAACAAATTTTCTGTTGCTATGTGTTTCTGGAACGGGGAAAGAGCAATGTATTTGTTTATCTACCCTTCAGGTACTTCCTAAATGATACAAAATTTATAGAAAAATGAACATTGCATATGTAAAATTACTAATGAGAAATTACGCCCGCAGGTGCTTTAGCCGATGACTTGACACATTCAAATGCACACCACTATCCCATTTTGAACGAAATATAAGTTTTTTGACGAAAAATGTTCTATTCCCTATTGCCTCAGCGGTGAAAAAGTACTCGCAACGTCGCACTGGGAGTGGCACTCAACTCAAGTGTCGTCTGCAAAAAATGTTTTCCGTTTGTGACGTCATGGTTACGTCATCTATTTTAACCACCTTAGTAAAATGTCATGAAACAATGTTTGGTGATAGTTTAGTAAAATGAATTTTTGAGTAACAATAAAACGAACTATTGTTGCATCACTTCATAGGACAACATGCCGCACGATCAGATTTGAACAATGATTTTTTCAACAATGGTTAAATGCTTCAAAAACTAATCAAAAATCAGTAAATTCGAATTTCAAATATTTGGCTCCAAGATGTGGCATGCCCTCTTAAGGCTCTACGAGACCTGCCATCTTGTATTGCTGACTTCTCTTGTTAGCCAACGGGCAAGCGTATTTCACAAATTGCTCGGGCAATTTTGCTCATTTTGGAACACCGTTTGTGGCTAACGCAAGATATATGATAAATAAAGAGTTCCCTGGTTTCAGATTTTCATTTTGAACTCCTTAAGTATTTTTTATTAATTAATAAAACATGGAAGACGCCTTGGTACGACTTTCGCTGCAGATAAAAAATGAAGGGAAAGGTCAATAAAAATTCTGAAATCAGGGAACTCTTTATTTATTCATATATCTTGCGTTAGCCACAAACGGTGTTCCAAAATGTGCAAAATTGCCCGAGCAATTTGTGAAATACGCTTGCCCGTTGGTTAACAAGAGAAGGCAGCAATACAAGATGGCGGGTCTGGTGAAGCCTTAACGTTTGCGTGGGTGTAAAATTGGAAGTCTCTGCGTTCAGCAGTTTCTTCTGTAGGCGAGAAACAGACAGACACGACAATTTTGTTACGTAGGACGTTAGAAAAGTAACAGTAAATTGAGAGTGTTTCATGAAACGAATACCCCAGGCATTTTAAACTCCCGCGCAGGGAAGATATAGGGGTTGTCCAAAATAATGGAAACACTTCGCTGAAAACAGTGACTTTAGTATGTGCTGCTTTTTGAGTAAAACTAATATGTAGCTACAATTTTTTTTTTTTTTGTAAAAAAGTGTTGTTATAATCTCAAGGGTCTGTGTGATTGCATTGTAAATCGGTAGCATAATTTCGTTCCAGGTGAATGCACAATGAGTCACCTGTCGGAGTTCCAAAGAGCGCAGATTGTAAGAGCCCTTCTGGTTGGTGCGTAGGTAACCACAGTGGCACAGGTATTAGAGGTATCGAGAGGTACCGTGTCGAAAATCATAACAGCATACAATGTTCACGAAACAACATCATCTGCGAGACACAACTGTGAAAGGGAAGCCAAACTCACTGCGAGAGGCAGGAGGACATTAAAAAGGATTGTGACCACAAGGAGGAAGGCCACGGGGACGAAAGTGACTGCTGAATTTAATGCACATCTCCACAACCCAGTGTCAACCCTCCCCGTGCGAAGGGAATTGCGTAAGCACAATATTTACAGCAGAGTTGTGATTGCAAAACCCCTGGTGTCACAGGTGAATATGAAACAGAGACTACATTAGTGCCAGGAAGATAAAATGTGGACTGTGGATCAATGGAAACATGTCTTGTTTTCCGATGAATCAAGTTTCTCACTATTCCCCACCATAGGACGGGTTTACGTGTGGAGAACCCCCTCAGAAGCCTACTACCCAGACTGTCTCCTTCTTACAGTGAAGCATGGGGGCGGTTTTGTGATGGTTTGGGCCATGATCACGTGTTTTGCAGCAGGTCCCATTATCACCTTACATGAGCGGACCACTAGCGGTGATTATGTCACTCTTTTGGCCGACCATCTGCATTCAATGGCGCAGACATTCTTTCCGTCAGGGGATTGCACCTTTCAAGATGATAATGCCCCGATTCGCAGAAGTCGAACTGTTTAATTATGATTTGAGGAACATGAGGATGACGTTGCACACCTTCCTGGCCTGCACAGTCACCGGACTTAAACATCATTGAGTCCCTGTGGTCTGTGTTAGAAAACAGAGTGCGATCCCGTTATCCTCCTCCGGCGTCTCTCAAGGAATTGGAGCAGTTTCTACAGGAAGAATGGTACAACATACCACTTACTACCATCCAGGACTTGTATGCGTCCAAATAAAGGAGGGTTCAAGCAGTTTTAAATGCCAAGGGTGCTCGCACATCATATTAGGCGCGTAATACCTATTGTTTTAAGGTGTTTCCATTATTATTTTGGACAACCCCTGTACATTCTTCGAGAAGGTTTTGACACTGCCCAATAGATGGCGTGGCGTGCTTAAGCGGAAGAGCAGCATAAACGAAATGACCGCGCCCTTTGCTGTTTGCACCGTAGAGGAACAGAATGCAATCATTAGGTTTTCGAGGCCCGAGGGTGTGAAACCTCGTGAAATTCATAGAAGAATGCTGCAACAGAATACAGATACCTGCATTGGCGAAAGAAGAGTGTACGAGTTGGTAGATGCTTTTCAAAATGGGAAAAGATCCATCCATGATGAGAAATGCTCCGGTCGTCCCAGCACGGCCGTTACTGAAGAGGAGGTGTGTCGTGCTGACGCCATTATTTGTGAAAACAGGCTCATTTCTTTAGAAGTTCTGGACATGGAATTGGATGTTAGTATTGGATCCGCTCATACTATTGTCACGGAGGTTCTCAAGTATCGCAAATTATGTGCACGGTGGGTGACTAGGATGCTGACTAATGAGCACAAGATGATTCGTGTGCAGACTTTCACAGCATTTTTGGCGCGGTATAGCGACGAAGGAGACGACTTCCTGGCAGGTATCATCACAGGGGATGAAACCTGGGTGCATCACTATGAGCCTGAGAGGCAGTCTTCAGAATGGCGACACGCATCTTCTCCAGTCAAGAAGAAATTCAAGTCTCAACGCTCCGCCGGGAAGGTCCGGTTCACTCTCTTTTGGGAGGAGCTGAAGCCAGCAACACGGAGCCGTCGCAGAGGGCTTTTATCTGAAGGCGTTCTTCTTCTTCATGCTAATGTCCGCCCTCACAGGGCCGCTGCAACTCTTGACACCATTCGGAGATTGAGATTTCAGATCTCACAGCATCCTCCAAACAGTCCTGATAGTGCTACCTCTGATTATCTTGTGTTTCGGCCACTGAAGAACGCTTTGAGAGCACGAATATTTGGGAGTGATGAGGAGGTCAAAGAAGAGGTGCGTTCCTGGCACAACGAAACGCATTTTTTTCTGCTGGTCTAAAGAAGTTTGTGCAACGATGTGAGAAATGTATTGAAATGGTGAGTGATCATGTAGAAAAGTGGAATAACATTTGTATCTCTCATTGAATTATGTATCTCAAAGTATTCAATTTCCTGTCAGTATTTGAACTGACCTCGTAACATAGACTAGTGGTTCACAAAGTGTGTTCCGCGAATTCCTGGGGCTCCGCGAAGGCTATGCGAGGACTTTGCGACTCTGAAAAATCTCCCCTGACACCGTCATATTCGACAATGAAAATACACTGAAAAAATCCATGTATTTCCTCACAGAAAATTTCCTTATACACTTAATGTACATGATGCTTCCTTCGAAGCATGTACCATCGATATATAGCGATAAATATTGGAAGCCGCGCGTAGTTGTCCTTTTACCACCAGACGGCGTGGCAGCAATTTCGAAACAGGCAGGCAGGCAAGTTACAGCACAAGTTATCGTCTTCGTCGTTGAAAGTGTGAGGTACGGATATGCACGATTTATCAATGTATCAAAATATCGATATTTTCGCCCGATATTATGATACTTAATATCTACATCACATTTTCGAAATGTATTACAATTAATATATCGGAGCGGTATTCAATATATTGGTATTGATGTGATATTTAATACATCAGATTCAGTGATTATCACGAGGCAGTGAATAAACCGGAATATCAGTCGTATTGAAAAAACATCAGCTCGAAAATATCGAAAAACCGATCTCATATATTGATTTTTCAATAATGATATTTTCGATTCAATATATCGGTCATAGAAATATCAAATAATATCAATAACGATACTTTTAAAAATATCGCCCATTCCTAGGGTGAGATCGTTTCGGCGCTCTCGCCTCCCATATCTGTCTCTGACACTTGCGTGCTGTCAGGCCCGACGATCGAAATGGCCGTAATGGAAAGCTGCGATGGGATGCCTCGGACGAGTTAGTTCTAAGAAGAAACATACCTCTCCTGAAAGAGTAGACCGACGCGACGCGGCCGGTTCACTGTTTCAGGAGGAATTTGTCATAGCATTATCTTACTTCTTTGATATCAGTTGGTTTTAATATGAATGAATACTGGAATATCAGAAACACTGAAAGTGTTACGTATACTGTCAGCTAAATAAAACCAACGCTTCTCAGAAATTTACATATCCTGGTTACAGGAGGTATTAGTGAGCATTTCTGTTTGCATCTGCAACTCCGCGTCTAAGAGTCCAATTGAAGAATTTCTTTTTTCTTAATGTATGCCTTTCGCTGCAGTGAACATTGGGACTGTCCTCCTTAATAATGCACAGTTTTCCCGCTAGAGTCTAAATGTCAAAATTTTCTTCTCGATATCTCTGCTCTGAGAGAAGACGTATCTAAAAAAATGTTTTTTTTTCTTAGCATAATACCTTTTGGAAAGAATAATAATTTTGGCATAATTTCAACTTTCCCATCATTTACAATTATGCCGCCCTAGGTTGTCAGCGTATATTTCTATGTGAAAGACTTTATTCGAAGTCTAAAAACTGAAGAGGAGCACGATGACTCAGGCCCAGAGTCATAACCGCAGCACAGGTTCTAGTGCTGAGGACCTTGTAAATAATTTGGTGAATTAATCTACCATTTTATCTGTGTGAGAGGGCTCATATATTAAAATATTAATTTCCCGTTACACGAGACCCTCAGTATATATGTGCATGTACTTTTTTCATTTTTACTAAGATACCAGTAAAGGACATTTGTCTCAAAAACCTCGCGTTGGCGAATGAATCTCCCAGCCAGATGCAAAATTAAGTATTCCTGCCCATTAGCACGTCGCACGCGCGGACTATGGCTGAGGAGTGAGAAGTGTCGGTCCCTGGACCGATCCTGTTCGGGGGGGGGGGGGTAAGACCTCTGGATCTTGCCTGGCGGGATTGCTCGTGCAACGCCGTCACTATCAAATTTTTGAGAGAGTTGAACTTATCCCTGCGGAGTCTGCATTTGGACCGAGCAGGTGCAGGCATCAGTTAGCTTACGGCCACACTGGCCTCGCACTCCGGATTGTTTCCCTGAGTTTGTGTAGTCCGAATACTGGAATATCAGAAATTGTAGTCCGAATACAGAATATCAGAATATTCTGCACAAATTGTTCACCGTGTAAATCCAAATTTCGTGGTAATTTCCAAGATTGAGTGACCCATCTGCCGGGCGCCGACTATCATAGCACGTTCGAAATCGCTTACATCTTGATAAGCTGCCATCTGAACTGCGAATGCTACTATTTGAGCTTGTGGAGCTGCCTGCCTCTCTCTATATACGTCGCGTAGTTTGTGGACGATACCATTACCCGCATGGGTGTCTGACATGTAATGGAAATTGTAGTGCCCATCCCAGTTGTTTTCGCATCTCAATGTAATTTGCTGAGAGTTGCTTCATGAATTTTTGATGCAGCATTTATGACATTCTATTGCTGGTGCTATCATTTCCTTACGCTTTTCTATTTTAAAAATTTTTAATTTAGAAGTTGAACTTTGCTTTCGTAACCTTATCAAGAAATTTTGCGCACTTCATATCCTTCTCCGGGAAAGAAACTTCTGCCCTTTAAGTTTTTTGGTATCAAACTACCGTGATCTTCAATTTCGGTTTCGGTTGAGTAATATTTTGGAAACTCTGTGATCATTCCAATGTTCAATTGACGCATGTCGTTGAAGTATTCTTCCACTTGGCTCTCCAGTTGATTCATGAATGCAAAGTCATTGACCTCCTAATGAACCTTGAATTGGTTTTCTAGCGAATTCCGAAATGGTTTCTGTTTATTCTTGATTAAAATTAGCAGTGCCCTTTTATGTTTCTTTTAATTTTTGTTTTAATTTTTAATGGTTTTTGACAATTTCTTTACGTTTCTTGGGCCTCCAATTTGAATGTTAGTTTCTCAACGCCTGTAGTCACATTTCTCTACATTTTTATTCCATAGTTCTCTACCAGATTTTCTTTAATTTTGTTCCTCATTTTTAGGAGGTTTTTAAGTTCCTCAGGGAGGAGGTTGCTTCATCGTTTACTGCACCTTTCAAGGTAACGGCACACTGATTACAAAAAGTTAGGGGTATTGCATGAAATGAAGGACGTATGTTTGTATCTTACTCAACTAACACGCATTTAAATAACGTCAATGAGGCTACGTAACGCGAACAATAACCTAGAAAAAACACAGGTGTTGGGAAACAGCTGGCCACCAGCTGGCAGTGATGAGTCACTCTTGGCTAAAATCTGCCGCTCATTGTACGGTAGAGATCCGTTGGTGGCAGCCACTGATGGCCCAGCAGCATCGCGGTGAATTACAGGCCTCCAAGCAAACGCCACTAGTGGCAACCGAAGCAACCCCAACACGAGTTGGAAGCAGCGGGACAGCGCATGCGCAGAAGCAACCCGTGCTGTGTCTCTCGTGGTACCAGTTAGTTCAAGACGACGCCATCGTCATTCTGTTTTTCACTGGATGTTAAGAAAAAAAAAGCCACATACAGAGAGACGAATTAATTTCCTAATGAAATGCCACGTCGACGAAGATTACTGTAGGTGGAAAATTATATAAATAATTAAAGAACTGTAAGAAAAAGTCAATTACTCTCACGTGTTAATAGAAATTTATTTCCTAGCAAAATTTCTAGACTAACACACGAAGAATCGACAATACAGACAGCCATGAAACACACCCACTCCGTTTCCATGAATAACAATATATTCCGGACTTCAAACAGAAGTTCCAGAAAGACATTAAAAAATCGTTGTGTTGGAAAAAAATAAGAATTATACGCGTACAAAATGTATATTTTCTTTACAAAATGATCAAGTATTTGAAAAAAAAAACAAAAAAAAAAAAAAAACGCTATGTGAATAATGTACTCATCCATGGGTTGAATACACAAAATTGGAGGAATTCGCTGCTAAAAATAACCAGAAGTAAAGTACAATATATTTTCCATTTAAAACAAATGTAGCTTCGGAACGTGGAAAAAACAGACACACCGTTAAAAAATGTAACAGAATGTGACATGAATAGGTAAATATATTAATTAAACAATCGCTTTCCAAGACCACGTGGGCAGCACAATACTTTGGAAAACGTCTTTAAGTTAGTACAGTAGCTGAAAGTGAGTGAAGTTCCATTAAGGTAAATAAAAAAATCGTTACGTTTAAAAAACAAATTTATGAATTATATGAAACGGACATTTATGAAAACTAACTCGTAATATTGTAAACTCAAAAAGGGAACCCTTTGCTCCAGAGCACACAGGGAAGAGCCTCACCTTCAAGCAAGCTTTCGCACGTGACAAACTAGTGTAGTGTTTAAAGCTTCCGCTTCGCAAACAAACCGTCGTCGCCTCGATGCTACCGTGATCGATCAGGAGTTTTTCCGGACTTCTTCAAGAAATTTCCCCGCCGTCGCGACGTCATGCAGATAAGTTTCGTTGGGAAAGAAAAAACAGTTGTGCCTTTGGGGAATTGTGACTTTTTTTTATTACTACTGGGAAATTAGATAACAAGATTCGGCAAGCCATCAGTTACGTCACGTGATTCCCATCTGCCACTGCATGAAAACTAGTGGACCACATTAGGCTAGTCATCATTTATGGCACGTGCTTGCAGGACCGTTTAAGGACCGCCTGTTGGGCAGCCATGGCTTGTGATGCATAACTGATGGCCCTGTTCTGGCATATGGCAACTGATGGGGGTGCCAACTGCTGGCCCATGTGGTGCCCGCCGAGACATTTTATTGACGTTTGGGCAGCGGCATCATAGTGCTGGTCCACTGCTGGCTGCCAGTGCTGGCCCAGCAAAACTGTTAATGCTGGAAACGAGGGCGTTTACCAGAAACAATTCATTGTGCAATTTCTGCACAAAACAAAGTAGCACTGCAGTATAGACAAAATGGTAAATTTGGAGAATGTCCATACTTCTGGATTTCAGTATCCGATAACACCAGTTCTGTGTCGAAGAACGTCTTCAGACTTACGAGACATATTTACTATGATATTATTGATGTGTGTCAGGGGTAGCTCGTCCCATATAGCAGGCAACACGTTAGTTCTTAGCTTTTGGCGAGGTTATGGTGCTGTCGTTGCTTACAGGGACATTTTCGAACTTTGTGATGAGTGGAGTGGTGGTTCTAGTGAACCGCGTAGAGTCGACTGTGTAGTATAACCCGCCTCGGCACTAACACGGACATCATGGCATTAGGTAGTCTCTTGTTGCTAAGATGGTATCCTATGACTGTGTAACGTTGAAAGTCACTCAGCTCTACTTTAAGGACACAGAAGACATTTTATATATGTATGAGCCATAGCTGTGAGATATATGGGCAACTCCCCTATTCGAAACGGAGTCCGGATACATTTTATCACGCAGTGTACTCCCTTGGGAGACAGAATACACTTTTTTCGTATAAAACACGATCGGTAAAAGAAATGACAGCTGATTTTTTTAAAGATTTGGCGACACTAATAAAAAAAAACTTGGATTGGATTTGAACGTTTCTCACAGGACATTCGAATGCAGACGTAAAGCAGACATCAAGTACTTCGAATCAATAGGTTTTTGCACATGCTAAATTGAATAGCATTCCATTGGGTTGGAAAGAAAGTAATATCTGCAAGTGCAAGGCAATAGAAAAGTGCCATTTACCCTATATATAAATACAAATCGGTCCACATTTTGGTGGCGACACTGAGAAAAAACATTTTGTTAATTTAACAAAAAGTTTGTTGAATCAAGAAATTTTTTTGTCAATATACAGTCAACAAAAATGTTTGTTTAATTTGCAAAATTATTTCGTTTAAAATTATTGTTGATTTAACAAAATTTATTGTTATCACGACAAAACGTTTTGTTCATTTAACAAAATGATTAGGTCGACTTTGGGGAATTTATTTGATCCAACAAAACATATTGTTATCATGACAAAATGTTTTGTTGCATGGCAGATCCACACTGCCTTGCAAGAAGTTTGTAGGCAAGGAACTCTTGATGGAAGCACGATTTATCTCTGGGCATCGCGCTCTCGGGGGCGAAGCGACATCGACGATGATCACCGCTCAGTAGGGTGGAGCGAAAAGCACTTTTTTTTAAATTTGAAACGTCACCATGTGCAATAGTTGTGATTTTATTACTGAAATGACCCCCGCGAAAAATGGACGACATTATTTGATATCTTAGGCTACCCCAAGAACCTCGAAGTTTGAAATTTATAGGAGAAATGGTTTAAAAACACCCGCATTCTCCATTTTGTAAATATAAAAAAAAACTGTGTCACCATGTTATTTAATATCACCTTTCAGTATATAAACACCGGTAAAAGTTCAGCAGATATGAGTTAATTTCTTAGGCTTCCCCAGATACCTTAAAGTATGTAATGTTTGCCAAAAATGGCATGATAAGTTGCGTAAGCATTAAGTTCGACAGCAGCCTTATATTATTACCAATTTGGGCTTAACATTAACAATCCCCCCCCCTCTTTCTTACTTTCTGGAAACATCTTGTTGATTTTCAGAAACCTAGCTTGCTGTTTTACTGTTTTGCGCTCTGCTTTGTTTTTGTTACCTTTTTCATCTCAGCCCACCCCATCTCTCATAGCGGAGCTCTGTTTGCGAACTCGCTGAGTCATCTCATCACAGTCGCACAGGACCGTTTGGGAGAGAATGTTGGCGGTTTTGCGTCATAATGTTGCAACAGTTTCCTTCACTCCTAGTGACGTTGATTGGATCGTACCGGCATTTTCGTTTTGTCGTCCAACTACTTAAGATGGCAGAAACAAGAAATAAAGCTGATTGCCCTATCCTCAGGAGTTATAAGGAGATGCATGAAAATATGTTGCCTCCGTACGAAGATGTAATGCGCCATTACTACCTTGTGAGGAATACTCTTAGGCTGGAAGGTGCAAATTATGAGCCTGCTGCAGCAGAAATAGCAAGTATTGTCGCGGACAAAGTGCTAAGCATATGGAAGAAAGCATCTCTTCCGACATCTCTCCACAAATCTGTTGCAAAGCGTATTACCGCTTACAACACTGAAATCCGAAAGCTGAAAAAACACGCTGCAAGAATGGATGAAATCTACCGAAAGAAGATTGAACAATTTCGTGCAGATCCGCAACGTATCTTTGACTTATGCTCATGCAAGTGCAAATGTTTTAGAACCTGCAAATGCAGCTCTGCAAAAAAGGTACCCGTAAAAGAGCGATACTTTCTGATGGCCCAGAGAACAAATAGAAGAATGACAGTAGGTGGGTTTGACGCAAAAACCACCAGTGTACTGAAGAAAAGATCAGCTCGAAAGAGTGATAGGGAAGAGCATGTCCGTGGGAAATTACAGAAAACTGCATCACTGAAATCGGCCCTGCGAGTCGAGGATGATCCTTCAGAAGAGGATACAAATACTAATTCTGCAGGAAACCCAGACGAGCCGGGTCCTAGTCATTTGTTGGCCTCGGAGAAAGATTACGATTTCACTCCACGTCGTTTTTCGAAATCTAGGCGTCAGATGACACTGTCTGCATTTTCTAGAAAGTGCGATAGGCGAGGCATCAGCGACCGAGCGGCAGCTGATCTTGCGTCGGCGTTGCTTCATGATGTACGTGAACCGGTTCATTCGAAAGAATGTAATGTATCAGTTATTGACCGGCATAAAGTACGACGAGAAAGGAAAAAGACCCGTCAAACAATTGAAGATGAGGTAAACTTGACTGGTCGCAAGATTGTAGCTTTTTTTGGACGGAAGAAGGGATGAAACTCTTACGAATACGCAGACAGATGATGGCAAGTGGCACAAGCGAAAAGAATGGGAGGAGCATATTACACTTGTTGAAGAACCGGTTTCAGTCTATTTGGGACATTTTGCACCGAAGAGCAAGAGTGCAAGGGACATTTCCGACGGTTTCTTCAGCTTATTGAACCAGAAGGCTAAGTATCTTCAGCTTATTGAACTTGTCGGAGTTAGTCTTCATTGGAAGTGACGAGGAAGTGACTAATACCGGCACAAATGCAGGTGTAATTAGGCGCCTTGAAGAGAAGCTGAATTCTCCCGTACACTGGAATGTATGTCAACTTCATTTTAATGAACTGCTTTAACGCCACCTCACTGAAGCCCTTGATGGGAAAACGTCAGGTCCAAGAGGATTTAGTGGATTGATTGGAAAGCGCCTGAAGACGTGCGCAAACCCTCCTATCGTAATTTCGAGAAAATTGAATTTTCGCTTCAGTCCGACATTAACAATGGAGATCTTAGCTCGCATCAACTTTATTTGTGGAAAATTTGTAAGGCAGTCTCTGCAGGTGATTGCCCACAAGATCTGGCAAATCGGGATCCTGGAGCACTTGCACATTCCCGTTGGCTGACTATCGCAAACAGCATTCTGCGTTTGTATGTTGGAACTAGTGATCCAACACCACAACTTGTCTCATTCGACACCTTCATAATGAAAGTATATGCACCATCGTGGTTCACGATCAAATGTAAAGGTACCTATAAAGATGGTCCAAGAAATTTGCAGCTTTTTATATCTAGGTTTCAGTATCTTCCAGATAATTTAAAGAATATTGTAAAAAGAGTCGTCCAAGACAACGCGTATTTTGTCCATGCAGAAAACTTGCTCGCTGCAATGTTGTTTGACGACAGAAGGTATGTCCGTGAGCTTGCTGTTCGACGTATCATGAAGGTCGGGAAAACTTCCGAACAAACAACTACCAATAAGAAGTTTCGGATTCCTAACCTGAATTTCTACAGCAATGATTACATCGACCTAATCTACTGGCAAGAGTGTAATGTGACTGAGCCTCCCATCACACGGAAATGGAAACATGATGAGCTTCTGGAATTACTACAGTCGGATAAATATCCAAGTTCTTAAGTTCTTGCCACGAATTTACAAAAATACCCTGCCATTCTCAGGCAGTAGAGAGAATGGTTAAGATTGTAACAGATTCTTCTGCTCATGTGTGCGGCCTTCTTGCAAGAGATGGATTCATCAGAGCAAAAATTTTGGATAGGAAGCTGATGCCAAGTTTTAAAAAAAAGTCTGATTTCCAAGTGAAATAAACTCACTCCTCAAGTTATGGTACTAGGTAAGGCTGGTGTCTATCATATTTACATAACTTATGCCATTTTTGGAGAAATATGACAAAACTTGAGTTCTTTGGGGAAGCCTAAGAAATTAACTCCCGTCTGCTGAATTTTTACCCGTGTATATACACTCAAAGGTTATATTAAATAACATGGTGACACAGTATTGTTTTATATTTACAAAATGGAGAAAGCGGGTGTTTTTAAACCATTTTTCCTTATGACTTTCAAACTTCGAGGTTCTTGGGGCAGCCTAAGATATCAAATAATGTCAACAATATTTCGGGGGTCATTTCAGTAATAAAATCGCAACTATTGCACATGGTGACGTTTCAAATAAAAAAGAAAAGTGTTTTTTGCTCCACCCTACCGCTCAGGCCGACTTCAAACAGCGACAGACAAAACATCTGTCGTTGGCAACAATCCAAAGTGAAACAAATGAAGATTTTTTGCGTACGAGATGCCTAGGGTGTTGTGGTCTTTGATCGAGTGCCAGTAGGGAAAAATGTCAACACAATATTATCGTGAATTTCTCAGGACAAAGTTGAGACTGAAAATTCGTCAAAATCGCCACAACTTGTTGGAAGCAGGAGCGTTCTTGCTGCATGGCAACGCATCGTGTCATGGTGCAGCGTCGGTACGGGTTTTTTTTTGTCGAAATATGGCTGGGAAACTTTATACCACCAATCATACAGCCGTGATCTCAGTCCACCCGACTTTGATCATTTTCCAAGGTTAAAAAATTGGCTCCGTGGAATCCGCTACGAATCACTGGATGAACTGTCATTGGACGTGACCCGAGTAATACGATAGCTGTACAAAGATGGCGCACTACGGTGCGTTCAAGACCTACCTCACCGCGGGCAAGCTGTCGTTAGCAGCTGAGGGGAGTACATTCCTTCACACTTCTCTAAAAAATGGACAGTGTGAAGAATTTTTGTTAGGACCCAGTAACATGCATCAAAAAACTGTATCATAAGCTCTACGAGAAAAATGAAATATTTATGCTGCATAACGGTCAGGAAATAGTGTCACTGAAAACAAACGGCCAGCAATGTCCTGGAAGCTCGGTGGCTACGACGTCCGTTCCACGCAACGGGCCTAGGCTCGATGCTCGCTAGGGTCGTCGGATAATTGTGTCCGAAAATTTCCGAGCAGGCACGCACAGCATCGAAAAATATCTTGACCCCTAAGAATTTCCCAACTAGCCCCGTTCAAAGACAAAAGAACCCAACAACAGCGCCTGCGCAGTGAAGACGGAGAATGTCAAACAATAAGGACTCCATGACAATTAAGCTGACTGACATTAATGAGGGTATTCGGCAGGGCTGAAACAAGATGGTGGATGTCAACATCATGTTTGTCATCTCGTCAACCATGGGACAGATGTTTTTTTTGCGGAAATCATTTTACTCTGAGAAGAACAATGGTAACCGTGTATACGCCTAAGGAAAAACTCGAGGTCGGTGGTAGCATTAGAGGTACTCCTCTCCTACAAACCCACTTTTTATCTGCTACTATGATTGTTTTATTTTGTTTTCTTCTGCATGTCTTACCATACGAACAGAAAATCCTACAGTGTATGGTTCTGCTGTAGACTGTGGCTCTGTGGTCCAATATTTGCAGGAGGTGGGCCACTATTGACACCCCCAAAACTTACAATAAAGCCCACATTTCCCTTCCCTATTCTTAATTCAAGGACAGGTGTCAGGGATGAGAGAATTAGGATTCGAACTCGCACCTAATAGCATGAGAATCCAGGAGGCTTCCATTTAAACTATTCAGGCATTGTACGACCCTTTCAAAATTTTCTGCGTTTCTATCAAACATTTTGGAAACGACTGATTGTTTGTTGAGACAACAGACGATTTACACAGCAAAATGAGAACATTTGCGGTCTTCATTAGTTACAACAGCAGAGTTATGGTGACAGGTAGCCACTAAAGGTTTCCAAAAATTTAACGCAGCATGCATTGAAGATATCCAAACATTAACATAAGATTAGGTTAGCTTCAATTGACGTTTACATTTTGGATTACTCATCACCTTGTCTGCAAGATTTTTGCCGTTGTATTTATTATTATTATTTGGGGGGGGGCTTAGCGACCAACGTGAGCAAGTCAATGGGCTACAAGAAGTCGCCCGTATTTAGGGCCATTAGGGCCACCAGTTCCAGGTAAGGGAGAGTTCCATGCTGTAAGACAAACACCATTCGTCACTCATCGGGATTCGAACCCGGACCCATCTCGGACGAATTATTAGAAGCCAACGCTTCGCACCAATCGGGCACCGGGGATGGCTTTCCGTACTTCTCAGAGTACTGCAGTGATGTTATCTGAAAACACGGTGTTAGTATATGAAAAGCGAAGGTAACCACAACACTGCGAGTAAGATTACAAACTGAGAAAAATCTGATCTCGGCAATGAAGAGTGGAAATAAAAAAAAACCTGTGATCCTAGTAGCACAGAAACTCAATAGCCGTAACCAATTACAGAATAGAAACAGAGAGAAAATAAATAACAAAATGTTACAGTTTAAAATAGAAACAGAGTAAAGTGTCGTATGTCGAAAACAAAAAAGGAATTGCTGGATATCATAATGGATAAAAATTCCCACGATCATAGCTTCAAAGAAAGCTGACCATTAACCTAGCGAAAATGAGATTATAAGATAGGCTGAAGACAGTACGACGGAAACCCAGATAAAGTTATTAGCGATCATGGGATAGAAATTCAGGAGAGAAAAGATCTACAGCATATGGCATATTACTTCCAACTCGGCTTTTTGATATAAGAAGTCAAGCTTCGTTAATTCCTTCTGACTAATATTTGGCGTTACACGTTTAGCCTCCACTCTTGGGGTTATTTAACCAGATAACTTCCGAAGCCAAACAGCTATCCTTAAGGCTTACTCCAGTTACATTGCATCTCGCAGTTCTCCCTTGAGAATTCTTCCAAATCTTCGACGAACCGAGTGAATCTTGGAACGCGGAAGCAACATGTGTTCTGCTCCAGTAGAAACTCCCTGTAAATATCACGCCCAGGAATGCAATGCGCAACAACTTTTTGCGCATTATGCAATAAGACAAACTGATAAGACTTGCCTGAAGTCACACGCAGTAGAGAAAAATAACTGCATTTGACTGAAATCAGGAAAATATTGGTAAAAATATAGAATTACGATGCACAAAGAAATGTTACAGGCTTTCGTGGGTTGGCTGAAAATGCTCCTTGGGAATCAAGATACATATTATTTGATTTAAAATAAGCACAACAGCCTTAAAACCATGTTTATATTTCGAAAGCTACAGTTATTTATATTTTAAAAACAGTTAATTCATGTACAATGCTGATGTGATTATGAATACGGAATTATATTAATTTTTGTTGATGAAAGATACAAAATGAAATACACTTTGTCAATGATTTTTAGCATGCCTTTAGTAAACAAGTTAGTAAAATCATGCAGTGCATTTCCAACATACTAGAAATCATTACTCAAGTTATCACTCAAGTTAAGAGGAAAATGGCTGTGGAATAGATCTCGTTCCTGTGCCCTGTGACCTTTGACCCATTTCGATGATATTCAACAGATCCGGTTCAGTATACCTCCGAAATAACATGAAAAGTTTTGTCGCAATCGAAACAATGTAACGTAAGTTATGATGCATAAGGGTTACGGAATAGATCCCGTTTCTGTGTCCTAACCTTTGACCCCATTTTGCCCATTTTCAATAGGATTCGTCCCCAGGCAGGTCCCTTCATCATACTAACCTTTCATCTAAATCGAAACATTTTTACGTAAGTTATGACGCATAATGGCGATGGAAGAAGTGATTCCGTTCCTATGTCCTGACCTTTGACCCCCATTTCGCCAATTTTCAATAGGGTTTGTGCCCAGGTGGTTCCCTACCACATACTAAAATTTAATCGAAATCGAACCTTTTTTACGTTAGTTATGACGCATAAGATCAGTGGAATGGATCCCGCTCCTATGCCCTGGCCTTTGACCCCATTTCATTCACTTTCAATAGGGTTCCTTCCCAGGTGTTCCCCTACCATCCTCGTGACGTCATAAAACTTTAATAGGATCCACACACAAGGCGTGACGTAATGAGACAGATGGCGTGATCGCGCGCCAACATCTAATGCGACGACACCATGACACTACACTAAAAACGTGGTGATTCGGGGTGATTATTTAACCCACTAAACGAATTTTCCTAAAGTCGAGATCAAGCTAAATCGATTTCTAGTACCAGAAAACGGTAGGTTAACGACTTTCATCAAAATCCTTAAAGCCGTTTTCAAAATAAAATTTACATACATACAAGAATTGCTCCTTTAAGGTGAACGTCAAGTAATTTTGCTTTCTGTACTTCGAATGGAAAAATTTCTGTACACATTTTCTTCCCAATTAATGCGTTCCCAAGCATGAAAATTTTAACATCGATTAAAATATCTTCATTTTATAACTTGCAATACTTAATATTTTCTAAAAAATTATCATAATTATGCAATACAACATTTGTTTTTGACTACTGACGTCATCAAAGTACAGGTAACGCCATCCTTTTTCTGGTTTCAACACCACCAAAGGAAAAGTTATTGATTTTTATTATAATTATGGTTATGGTTTAGAAAATATTAAGTATTCCAAGTTATAATATGAAGTTATTTTAATCGTTGTTCAAATTTTCATCCTTGGGAACACATTCATTGTGAAGGAAATGTGTACAAAAGTTTTCCCATTATAAGTATAGGAAGCAAAATTACTTGACGTCCACCTTAATAATATTGGATAAGGGCGATGGAATGGATCGCAATCCTATGTCCTGACCTTTGACCCCATTTCGTCCATTTTCAATAGCGATCGTCTCCAGGTGCTCTCCTACCACATACTGAAATTTCGTCGAAATCGAACCATTTTTACCCACGTTATGACGCATAAGGGCAATGGAAAGCATCCCGCTCTTATGTCCTGACCTTTGATTCCAATTCACCCATTTTGAAAAGGATTCGTCCTCGTGCGGTCCCCTACCACATAGTAAAAGTTCATTGAAATCGAACCATATTTACGCAAGTTATGACGCATAAGTGCAATGGAATGGATCCCGCTCCTACGTCGTGCCCTTTGACCCCATTTGTCCCATTTTTGATAGAGTTTTTTTCCAGGTAGTCCCCTACCACATACTAAATTTTCATCGAAATCGAACCATATTTACGCAAGTTATGACTCATAAGTGCAATGGAATGGATCCCGCTCATACGTCGTGACCTTTGACCCCATTCGTCTCATTTTCAACAAGATTCGTCCCCAGGTCGTCCCCTACCACATACTATAATTTCATCGAAATCGAACCATTTTTACGACAGTTATCGTGCGGACAGAGAGACGGACAAAAGCTGGAGCATATACGCTTCTTCAACCTACGGTCGGAAAGCGTAAAAAAGGATTTTGCTTATGTTATCACTTCGTCCGTCCGTCCGTCTGTGGACACTGAAAATCGCTGCAACTGTTAGTAAGATTTGAAAAATTCTTTTTGCATTGCAAAGCTTGAAACGTGAGAATGATGATCTTTGCATTACGTATTTTTACGATGCACAATTTCGCCACTAGAGGGCATAAATGCAGATGATATCGAATTCAAAATATATTTTATTCCACATATTTGCTTCTGAAATTTGATTGAAATTTTTTTTTTACTTTCCGATGCCATTTAAGTATATTGCGGAGTATATTAAAAGGTACAGTCACTTTTTTACGCTTTCCAACCATAGTTTGAAGACGCGTATAGTATGCTCCAGCTTTGTCCGTCTGTCTGTCTGTCTGTCTGTTTGCACGATAACTAGCGTAAAAATGGTTCGATTTCATAGAAAGTTTAGTATGTGGTAGGGGACAAACTGAGAACGAACCCTATTGAAAATGGGCGAAATGGAGTCAAAGTGCAGGACATAAGAGCGGGTTCCATTCCATGGCTCTTATGCGTCATAACTTACATAAACATGCTTCGATTGAGACAAAACTTTATCATGTTGTTTCGGAGGTATACTGAACCGGTTCTGTTGAATATCAACGAAATGGGGTCAAAGGTCAGGACACAGGAGCGAGATTTATTCCACAACCATTATCCTATTTATTCCACAGCCATTATCCTCATAACTTGAGTAAAAATGATTCTATTGCGACAAAACTTTAGTATGTTGTTCCGGAGGTATACTGAACTAATTAAAAGTCAGGTTAGGAAGGAAGGTTTGCCTGCACCAGATTTCTGGTATGTTGGAAAGCGTAACATAATCAATGCATTGCATGATTTTACTAACTTGTTCAAGCAACGCTAGGGGAGAGTAAAGGAAAAGCGAGCCGATACACGAGGGTTGCACCGAAAGTAATGCAAAAGTTGGCATAAATAACTTTTTTTATTAACTGAGAGAGATTGTTCAAATTACACGTATTGGTAGAGTAATTCTTTCTCTATAGTAACCCTTCTTCTTCATTGCAGGTAAATAATGGATTCCAACCAGAAGCAATGCGCCGTCATTGAGTACTTGACGAAAGAAGGGTGCAGGCTGTCAGACATCCATAGAAGGCTATAGGATATTTACGGATATGCCACTATTGACAAGAGCAATGTGCACAGATGGATAAAGAAGTTTAAAGAACGGGAAACCAGCATTGTAGACAAACCACGCATTGGAAGACCATCATCTGCGACCACTGACGCGAATCATCAGAGAGTGGATGAATTGATTCGCGTGGAGAGACGAGTCACAATCCTTGAGCTTGCTGCACAACTGGACTGTGGTCACAATGCCATACAGAAGATGATGGAAGAACAGGGTATCGGAAAGTGTGTGCAAAGTGGCACCTCGGCAGTTGACACGCGATTTGAAGGAGAGAAGGGTGGAAATCTGCTCTGATCTGCTGGAAGCGTTTGGAGCGAATGAAGACACGTTTGTTTTCGATCTGGTTACAGGAGATGAAACGTGGGAGTATCTTTGTCATACAAAAACAAAGAATCTATCGATGCAATGGCGTCACACCTCTTTACCGAGGCCTAAGAAGTTCAAGAGCCAACGATCAGCACAGAAAGTGATGGTGACTGTTTTTTTTGGGATGACAGGGATGTCATTCTCCTTGATTTTCTGGAACGTGGCCGTACCGTGACCAGCGAGCGGTACATTGAGACACTCAAGAAGCTTAGAGAAGCCATAAGGAGGAAGAAACCGAACAAGAGTCTGAAAAGGATCCACATTCACCATGACAATGAGAGACCACACACATCTTTGGCAACAAATCAGGCGATCAGCAAATTAGGTAGTTCGGGGGTCCCACACCCACCGTACAGCCCAGATCTGGCGCTCTCTGACTTTCACCTGTTCGGTCTAATGAAGCACAGTCTCCGGGGACAACGGTTTGATGACACAGAAGAGGTGAAAGTTGCTGTGAAGAAGTGAGTCCAACAGCCCACATCTGAATTGTTTCAAAGAGGATTCGAGAGTTGGGTTCAGCGATGGCGCAAATGCATCGCCTGTGATGGAGACTATGTGGAGTAGTACCTTTGCATAGAGAAAGAGTTTCTCTACCAGCATGCGCAATTTGAACGACCTCTGTCTGTTAATAAAAAAGTTATGCCCACTTTTGCATTACTTTCGGTACAACCTTCGTAGAAGCAAAAATGTTTCCCCCTGATAACATTGCTTCTAAAACTCAGATTTGAAAAATTCTTCCATCAAAGGGTACATCTCCTGTTAGGAAATGTTTTGTACACATTTCCTAATTTTTTGTGAAGAAAGGTTTGGCCACGCTAACATGATTTTGCCGGCTGTAAGTTTTAATATCTGCTTCTGATGTATTTGCAGCAAAATATGAGCTTCTGAAAATTCGATTGAAAAAATTATTTCGTGTACCGATAGCTCTCACCTCGGAAAACCTCTCGAAAATACCTCCTGCTCAAAACAGTGCATAGTTTTTTCTCCAGAGATTGTAGATGTATACCTCATCTATTCGATATCTCTGCTTCTAAGAGTCCGATTTAAAAAATTCTTTCTTTGTTGAAGAGCTTATCTAGTGCGAAATGTTTTTCATACGATTTCAAAGTTTTTGCAGCACACAAGTGTGCCACTAGAGGGCGTAAGTTCGGGTTTCCGTTTACAGCAATATCTGCAGGACTAAAAACCCGATTGAAAAATTGCTTTTTTTGGTCAAATACTACAAAATATGAAAACTTTGTGTGTTTATTTTCTTCGCAAAACAATGTACAGTTTTGCCGCTAGGGGGCGCAAACATTTAGTTTGTTTTTCTCAACATCTGTACTTCTAAATGAGCGATTTCAAAAAAAAAAAAAATTTATATCAGATACCGTTTGCCTTGTGGAACACTTTAGGTTTGCACTTGAGGAGTTTTGTAGTTCACAGTTCTGTCGCTAGGTGGTGTTTGTGTACTTCTGTCTGCAGCTACGTCTCCGCTTCTAAACACGCTGTTGAGAATTTTTTTTCTCACTGCTTGCCATTTGTTACAATAAAGATGGGGAGCATTATCGTCTTTTAATAATGTACAGCTTTCCCGCTAGGGAGAGTAAAGGTCAAAACTTTTTTCTCGCTCTCTGTGCTTCCGGGAGACTTATTTAAAAAGTTCTTTTTCCTTAACATAGCTTTTGCAATGAAAAATACTCTGTGACTATTTTCAACTTTTCCATTATACAAAATTCTTTGGCTAGAAGCCGTAGATTTATACAGGGTGATTCATAAAGAAGTATACAGTTTCCAGATGCTGTGAAACAGTAACAGTTGAAGACACGGACCACAACTGCGAACCGTTAGGTAGATGTACTCATAAGTTTGTGTCCTGCTACTGAGGGAAGTGATGTAGGCGATAGCGCGCGTGTCACGTGACTAGTCAGTCAAAATGGCAGCGTCTGCAGTGGAGAAGGCGTTTTGTGTTCTTGAATTGAGCCAGTGGCGTAGCCAGAAATTTCTTAAGGGGGGGGTCATGGGTTTGGTTCATTGATGAAAGCCTCGTATATACGTATATATTGTTTTAAATTCGTGCTCAGTCTCCCCTAAAGGGTGGGGTTCAAACCCCGACACCCCCTCCTCCCCTCTGGCTACGGCACTGAATTGAGCAAAACGGAATCTGTAACTGTTGTGTAACCAACGGCAGTTTCGATCACAATTCGGAAAAGAACCTCCAACCAGAAAATCTATCTACGACTGGCATAAAAAATTTGAAACTACGGGCTGTTTGTGCAAACGTAAAAGTTCTGGACGACCGCGTGAATCAGAAGAAGTCGTTGACAGTGTTTGCACAGCCATTCAACGAAGCCAGGAAAAATCAACGCGGAGGGTGAGTCGTGAACTGCTGATTTCACAGCCCAGCGTATGGAGAATTTTGAGAAAGAAGCTGAAAATGATTCCATACAAAATGCAGAAACAGCGTATCACAGCCACTATCCCTGCACCTGATTCAGATACCTTACCTCGCGTTTGGGCTGAAATAGATTATCGGCTCGATGTGTGTCGTGTGACTAAGGGTGCACACATAGAATATCTGTGACTGTCTCTAAAAAAACTTGAAACATTCCCCTACAATTCTGTTACAGGTAACATAAAATAACTTACATTGTTCTTCTTTTATAGTGCGTTGAAACTGTATACTTTTTTATGAATCACTCTGTATGTTTCCTTTAATATTTCTTCTAACTGTTCGATTTGAAAGTCCCTTTGTCTTTGTTATTTTTTGTGCCCCATTTGTTAAACTTCGTAACATACATTTTAGCCCCTAGTGGAAGCAAGTAACTTTGTTATTTCTGTATGTTTTGTCGACTGCTGAAATCTGGTAATTTTTTTACTAACCGGTTCAATTGACTTTGAGTAACTTCGAATGTTTTTATTCTCGTCCGAATAGATTCAAAAAACATGCTCATTACAACCGAAAATTTGGTTTCGTCTTTCTTGTTTAGTATCATATAACACAGTTGTCAACAACATTTACCTGAATTCCTTAGATTTAACTTGAAGTTATATATATATATCATATATCATTAACCACTATCAATCCACTGCTGGATGAAGGTCTCCCCAAATTTCTTCCACAACTGTCTGTCTTGAGCCTGTCTTCTCTATGTTGCTCCAGCATGCTTTCGAATTTAATCCATCTATCTCCCATGTGGTCTTCTTCTGTCACTTGGAATTCAGTCTAAAATTTTTGCTGTCCATCGGTTGTCCGTTATTCTGGCAACATGTCCAGCCCATTGCCATTTCAGAGATTTTACTCTGATCATGATGTCTTCCACTCTTGTCAAATTCTTATCACAAGTTCCTCTTCTTATCTTTACTGGTTACACCAAGTATGCATCTCTACATACTTCTGCCAGTTCACTGATTAATTTTCTGTTGTCCAAGGTAAATGTAGATATCGGTTAGCTTGAGCTTTTCCCCATCAATTGCAAAATCTTCATTTCTTGTAAAAGCATTGTACGTCTTCTGAAAGTTCATTTTTAAATCCCACTTCTTTACTCTTGTCAGCAAGTTCCTGGATCATATTCTGCAGCTCTGAAGGGGTAGTTGCAAAAATGATTACGTCATCAGCACAGTGAAGGTGAGTTAAATAATCTTGATTAATCTTTATCCCCTTGTTTTCCCAGTTCAATGACTGAAAGGCACTTTGCAATATGGCATTGAATAGTTTGAGAGATAGGTATCACCTTGTCTTACTTCCTTTCCAATTTTTTTTTTTTTTTTGTGTGCTGTATCCTCAAATAGCCAATTTGCACTTGCATTTTCATAGATGTTATTAATAATGCTAATGTAAGCATATTAAATATATTCACTGGAAAGAGAAATGCATGAAGAAAAAAAAAAGGGAAGTTTTAGTTTTCCTTTTTGCTTCTCCTCCCTACCTTAATATATATATATACATATATCATCATCATCATCATTGTCAACCATTATCAATCCACTGCTGGACGAAGGTCTCCCCAAGTTTCCTCCACAACGGTCTGTCTTGTGCCAGTCTCCTCCATGTCACCCCTGCATACTTTCGAATTTCATCCACCCATCTTCCATGTGGTCTTCTTCTGGGTCTTTTCCTGTCCCTTGGAATCCAATCTAAAATTTCGGCTGTCCATCGATGATCTGTCCTTCTGGCAGTATGTCCAGCCCATTGCCATTTCAGGGATTTAACTCTGATCATGATGTCTTCCACTCTTGTCATTTTTCGGATCCACGAGTTCCTCTTCTTATCTCTCCTGGTTACACCAAGTATGCACCTCTCCATGCTACTTTGAGTTGTCTGCAGCCTTTGTATGTCTCTTTTAGTTAAGGTCCACGTCTCTGCACCATACGTAAGCACTGGAAGGATGCATTGATCAAACACTTTTCTTTTAAGACATAATGGCATATTGCTCTTGAAAATTATGCTGTTTCTTCCAAAAGCTCTCCAGGCAAGTTTTGTACGCCGATTAATTTCTTCATCAATGTGACTCTCACTTGATATCTGCTGTCCAAGATAAACGTACGTGTCTGTTATCTCCAGCTTTTCTCCATCAATCGATAAATCTTCATTTCTTGTAAAAGCATTGAACATCACTTTTGTCTTCTGAAAGTTCATTTTTAATCCCACTTCTTTACTCTTGTCAGCAAGTTCCTGGATCATACTCTGCAGCTCTGATGGGCTAGTTGCAAAAATGACTACGTCATCAGCAATACCTAAATGCTTCTCTAAACGATGACAGACAAGAAGTATTAACATGCGTTGCTGAAACAGACGACACTGACATTTTCACAAATCGCTTGCTGATAAGATTGAGCAGTGTAACTGCAAAATCTGCAATAGACTAAAATGAAAAGATAGGTACATACACTTTTGGGATTGTCATGATTGGCCTTAAACATAGCAAGAAAAACTGCAAATGAAATATTTGACTACTGTATGCACATACTTCAAATAAAATAAAAAAAATGTTAAACAGTCGGCACTGGCATTTCCATTATGGTAAAAGATATTTCAACGATGAGTGGAAGTTTTTGTCGTGCAAATTAAGATTTACCGGTAGACCATATTGCTGTGTTAAGCACGAAAAATAAGACATAACCCATTTCAACACGAAATAAACCAGGTCGAATAATCGCAAGCAGTGAAAACATCTTTACTTACGAAAATTGAAACTTGTTTAAAAGGTTGAAATGATTAAAACAATGTGCGAGATCTTTCGGGTCTGTCTTTTACAGAACCATCCTCAGGCACAACAAGAAAACTCACACGGGGCACGCTGGCTTATATACGCACCTCTGTGCATCAGCAAGATACAACGCATGCGCCGTACTACAACGCATGCGCCGTACTACAAGGTCGGATATATATATCATCATCATCATCATTGTCAACCATTATCAATCCACTGCTGGACGAAGGTCTCCCCAAGTTTCCTCCACAACGGTCTGTCTTGTGCCAGTCTCCTCCATGTCACCCCTGCATACTTTCGAATTTCATCCACCCATCTCCCATGTGGTCTTCTTCTGGGTCTTTTCCTGTCCCTTGGAATCCAATCTAAAATTTCGGCTGTCCATCGATGATCTGTCCTTCTGGCAGTATGTCCAGCCCATTGCCATTTCAGGGATTTAACTCTGATCATGATGTCTTCCACTCTTGTCATTTTTCGGATCCACGAGTTCCTCTTCTTATCTCTCCTGGTTACACCAAGTATGCACCTCTCCATGCTGCTTTGAGTTGTCTGCAGCCTTTGTATGTCTCTTTTAGTTAAGGTCCACGTCTCTGCACCATACGTAAGCACTGGAAGGATGCATTGATCAAACACTTTTCTTTTAAGACATAATGGCATATTGCTCTCGAAAATTATGCTGTTTCTTCCAAAAGCTCTCCAGGCAAGTTTTGTACGCCGATTAATTTCTTCATCAATGTGACCCTCACTTGATATCTGCTGTCCAAGATAAACGTACGTGTCTGTTATCTCCAGCTTTTCTCCATCAATCGATAAATCTTCATTTCTTGTAAAAGCATTGAACATCACTTTTGTCTTCTGAAAGTTCATTTTTAATCCCACTTCTTTACTCTTGTCAGCAAGTTCCTGGATCATACTCTGCAGCTCTGATGGGGTAGTTGCAAAAATGACTACGTCATCAACAAAACGAAGGTGGGTTAGATAATCTCCATTAATCTTTATCCCCTTGTTTTCCCAGTATATATATATATATATATATCCGACCTTGTAGTACGGCGCATGCGTTGTATCTTGCTGATGCACAGAGGTGCGTATATAAGCCAGCGTGCCCCGTGTGAGTTTTCTTGTTGTGCCTGAGGATGGTTCTGTAAAAGACAGACCCGAAAGATCTCGCACATTGTTTTAATCATTTCAACCTTTTAAACAAGTTTCAATTTTCGTAAGTAAAGATGTTTTCACTGCTTGCGATTATTCGACCTGGTTTATTTCGTGTTGAAATGGGTTATGTCTTATTTTTCGTGCTTAACACAGCAATATGGTCTACCGGTAAATCTTAATTTGCACGACAAAAACTTCCACTCATCGTTGAAATATCTTTTACCATAATGGAAATGCCAGTGCCGACTGTTTAACATTTTTTTTATTTGAAGTATGTGCATACATTAGTCAAATATTTCATTTGCAGTTTTTCTTGCTATGTTTAAAGCCAATCATGACAATCCCAAAAGTGTGCGTACCTATCTTTTCATTTTAGTCTATTGCAGATTGTGCAGTTACACTGCTCAATCTTATCAGCAAGCAATTTGTGAAAATGTCAGTCTGGTCTGTTTCAGCAACGCATGTTAATACTTCTTGTCTGTCATCGTTTAGAGAAGCATTTAGGTATGAAAGATAAAAAGTGAAAACTAACGGCGTGTAGTTTCTGAAAAAGAAAAGGTTCCTGGTTTTCACTATTCGCAACTATTAAAAATACAGCAGTTCTGTATTTATTGAAGTTTTCCATATTTTTAATCCTACGATGAAAGACAAAATATTTAACTGTAAACATTTTCAGCCTTTGAAAATTTTTCTTTTCATCCAACACTTCCCTCAAAATTTTCAGCTCCCCAAATTTTTCCGCAACCCCCTCCAAAGTCATGGCTCAGACTTTGCAACAAAAGCACCACAATTTTTTAATTAAAAGGAAAGAGATTTAATTAAAAAAAAAGGCGATAAATCTCTTTCTTTTTATTATTTATGAATGTAAACTGAATAAATTTATAGATGTCATGCGCAGGTATGCAGTGATGATTTAGAAGATGGGAAGGGATTTTTAAAATTTAAATGACAACAAGACACAAAATTTTAGCGTGTAAACGGGAAGAGCGCTTTCTTTTTCACTTTTTCTTTTCAAACACGCAGGCGAGCAAGGTGGATTTCTCCATACCTGAGAGCGGATATGAGAAAACCTAGAATGAACACTAAAGAGGCATATAGCGTATGTAGACAAAGGAAATTGGACTTCTTCACTTATGCAAATAAACGTGCATTTTCAGAAACAGAGCGCGAGCTGAGTTGGCTGCTGTACACAAAAGGCAACGTTGGCACACCTGTGAGACCTGACAGCTAGCAACTCTATCTTGTGGAGCTGAGCTGACGGACTTTGAAAGATTATAGTTGTTGCATACCACCTGATTACGCAATAATTACCGCTTTTCTGGGATTCCTAAAATCTACTGTCGGCGACGTTCTTCGAGACTCGATTGATTTCGACTGAAGGTTTAACGACCACCGTGAGCAACTCCATGGGCTATAAGCAGTAGCGCGCCCCTAATTTAGGGTCACTGGTTCCAGGGAAGGGAGAGAGCCAGTGCCGTAACCCAACATCCATTCCTCACCGGGATTCGAACCCGAACCCCTTCACGGACGAATTGTTCTAAGCCAGCGCTTAGACCACTGTGCCACAGGGGCAGCATGTGACGTTCTTCACCGATGGGAAGCAGAAGGTGCCATTGCAGCGAAGCCGTGCTCTGCGAGGCTGCAAAAACTATTTTATCATGGCAAACAAAGCTGACTGCGGAATATGAAGCAGGAACGAAGTCCACCGCCAAAGACTTCGCCGGAGATATCGCACAAGGCACTGGAAGAGCTAGTTGCACCAGAAACATCAGTCAGGAACTGAATGCTGACCGTTACCGTGCTAGATCAGCTGCACACAATCTCTATATAACTGCAGCAATGTCAGATGACGACTGCAGTTGGTGCCTTGCTTGCCGTTCGGGGATATTAGGAAAGTAAAAGAACGTCGTGGGGAGGAAGGAATCGCACTACTCATTCCTTCGTTCGGATATGGGTATGTGTGGTGGCGTTCTCCGGGATGTCACTATCAGAGGCAACTATTGTCCCAGTAGTCAAGGGCCAAGGAGTATCTGCAATGGTGCGGAGCTATTTCTACCGGAAAGGACTCTGTTCTTGGGTTGTGGCGCCTTTCAGCCTAACAGCCGCCAGGTACGAAGACATTCTAAACAAATCGGTGCTGTTTACGCTGTGGAAATACTTCGGCACAGATCCTTGCCTGATTCAGTAAGATCAAGCGCTCTGCCACTTTACAAGGTCTGTTAAGGATCAGGACGTCCAAGTGTTAGATTGTCCCGTCCAAAATCCCGATCTAAATCTAATAGAACATCTACCGGGCGAGCTGGAACACCGAACCCGATTTCAGCTGTAAGACTTTCCTCTACGACAGCTCTGCTATAAGCTGTGCAGGGGGAAAACTCACGTACAGACTTATCGGCATCTGGTGGAAGAGATGACAATAAGTGCAACTGAAATCATGAAGACTAACGGAGTGCAGGCAATGTACGGACTTTGGACAGTAAATGATCTTGTTTCCAATTAATCTAGATATCCCAATATTTTTGTCTACGTAGCGGATATGAAGAATGCTTGAGGTCACCGTTCTCAATATTTCTTGGAGCATTAAAATTTACTGGTGAAAACTCTTTAAGAATATAAACTAAAAAGCCAAAACATTAGGATCACCTACCTACCTAATATGATGTTGGTACTCCAAGTGCCGCCAAAACAGCTCTTACCTGGCGAGGCACAGATTCTACAAAATTTCTAAAGGTGTTTTGTCGTGTCAGGTACCAATATGTAACCAGCAGATCCTTTAACTCTTGTAAGTGTCGTGATTGGATCGCCACAGATTGGATTTGCTGTTCCAACGCAAACTACAGAGGCTCAGTTGTTCAGTCGAGCTTCTGGAGAACGGAGAAATACTTAGAAGTTTTACTCATGTTTCTCGAACAATCCTGACAGTGTGGCATGGCGCATTGTCTGAAGGAAGCCACAACTAGAGGGGAATTCCGTTGCTGTGCAAGAATCTACTTGTTTCGGTAGGTGATAAACGTCAAAGTTTGCTGAACATGAATGACAAGACTCGGAATTTTGCAGCAGAACATTGTTCAAATCATTACAATTCCTCCACCGGCTAGTTTTCATTCTATGGTGCATCCTGGTGCCAACACCACTCCAGGTAAATGTCCATATTCTGTAACAGGAAATGATATTCCTTGGACCAGAAGACCTTTTTCTAACCATTTGTGGTCCAATTTTGTTGCTGGCGTGTACATTGTGACATTACGGACGATGAACTGAGGTTGCATGGGTAGTCGGAGCAGTCTGCGGCTACACTGCCTCATTTTTGGCAGGGTTCGATGCACTATCTGTTGTGACGTGTTACTCCTGTCACCAGCATTCGAATTTCTGCCGAGTTGCGCCTCATTATGCCTTTTGTTGGCTCGAACCCATACGATATAGCATTCGCTCATCTCCAGCATAGATGAGCCGTGGTTAGCCCATACCTTTTGGGCGGTTCGTAGCTTTTCCGTCGTCCAGCCACTTTTTGAAGGTACTAACAACGGCTGACTGTGAGCACTTCACAAGGTTTGTAACACTTCTGTTGGGTTGTTCGGTACATACTATCCTTTCTGATGGCTTGTCCCGTATGACATAGCATTCGTTTACCTCTAGCATCTATGAGCCATGTTTATCCCATACCTTATGGGCGGTATGCTGAACATGAATGACAAGACTCGGAATTTTGCAGCAGAACATTGTTCAAATCATTACAATTCCTCCACCGGCTAGTTTTCATTCTATGGTGCATCCTGGTGCCAACACCACTCCAGGTAAATGTCCATATTCTGTAACAGGAAATGATATTCCTTGGACCAGAAGACCTTTTTCTAACCATTTGTGGTCCAATTTTGTTGCTGGCGTGTACATTGTGACATTACGGACAATGAACTGAGGTTGCATGGGTAGTCGGAGCAGTCTGCGGCTACACTGCCTCATTTTTGGCAGGGTTCGATGCACTATCTGTTGTGACGTGTTACTCCTGTCACCAGCATTCGAATTTCTGCCGAGTTGCGCCTCATTATGCCTTTTGTTGGCTCGAACCCATACGATATAGCATTCGCTCATCTCCAGCATAGATGAGCCGTGGTTAGCCCATACCTTTTGGGCGGTTCGTAGCTTTTCCGTCGTCCAGCCACTTTTTGAAGGTACTAACAACGGCTGACTGTGAGCACTTCACAAGGTTTGTAACACTTCTGTTGGGTTGTTCGGTACATACTATCCTTTCTGATGGCTTGTCCCGTATGACATAGCATTCGTTTACCTCTAGCATCTATGAGCCATGTTTATCCCATACCTTATGGGCGGTTTGTAGCTTTCCCATCGTCCAACCACTTTTTGAAGGTACTAACTACGGCTGACTGTGAGCACCTCACAAGCTTTGTCGTCTCGGAAATGCTCTGAACCAGTCGTATGACTATTACAATTTGGCCTTTGTCAAACTTGCTTAAGTAGCTTCTGTTGTCTTGTACCATACGATGTAGCATTCGTTCACCTCTAGCATCGATGAGCCGTGGTTAGCCCATACCTTATGGGCGGTCCGTAGCTTTTCAATCGTCCAACCACTTTTTGAAAGTACTAACCATGGCTAACTGTAAGCACCTCACAATCTTTGTCGTCTCGGAAATGCTCTGATCCAGTCGTCTGGCCATCACAATTGGGTCTTTGTCAAACTTGCCTAAGTATCTTCTGTTTGGTTGTACCGTACATACTACGTAACGTATATTCTATTTTAACTTTCCTTTTGAGTTTCTTTTTCTCTGTAAATTTCCGTTTGTTCTCATAGACAATTTCAAACCTTAACGTTATGTCTTTTCCCTCTAACGAGAATAACGTTGGCAACACTGAGGTCGGAACAAGTGTGACGTATGTGTTGCCGGATAAGAACGACAGATAAAAAGGCAATGCAGCGGTTGTTTAAAGGGATTGATGTTAGTGATGATAGACGTTCTGTTGTTCTGTGTTTGGATGTTAAATCACTGATATTCTATCGAATAAGCCAGTAAATCATACGTGAGTTTGGAGTCCACCCATGCAAGCAAAATAAAAGTATTTGTAAGTACTACTTGACCACTTTCTTGTAAGGTGTATGGGTGCTTCAAATATTACATTAAATTAGCATACATAACGTAGTTACTAACGTAAGGACTAAGTTATAACGGGAAGAAAACCACGCTATAACTATGCCTTCTGTTGGCTTGTACCGTATGATATAGCTTTCGTTTCTCTAGCATCGATGAGTTGTGGTTAGCCCATATCTAGTGGGTGGTACGCAGCTTTTACTATCCTCCAACCACTTTTTAAAGGTACTAACCACGATTGACTGTGAGCACCTCACAAGCTTTGCCGTCTCAGAAATACTCTGGTACTGTCGTGTAGCCATTACAGTTTGACTTTGTCAAACTTGCTGAAGTCCGCTGCCTTTCCCATCAGATGATCACGAATAAAAATGGCCGTTTCGGTGGCGCAGTCGTTTAAGCGATGGCTTCTGATCATTCGTCCGAGATGGGTCCGGGTTCGAATCCCAGTCCGGCATGGATGTTGTATTTGTCTTACGGCACTGGATCTCTCCCTTCCGTGGAGTCAGTGACCCAAAATTTGGGACGGGCGACTGCTTATAGCCTATTGAGTTGCTCACTGTGGTTGTTAAACCCTCAATGAAAAGAAAAAGAATAACAGTAATTAATAGAGCTCAGTGTAGGTGTTATTTATACCTTTTTATAATCTTCGTACTCGCCATCGTTTACCTGCTGTTGCTTCGATTTGCATGAGGACACTGTAACGTATACTCTATATTCACTTTCCTTTTGATTTTACTATCTCTGGTTATTTTATTTTACTATGTAAATTATCTTCCTACTGAACGAAATATTATTTCACCCGCTGAATGTGATCTGGCAATGAGTGTAAGTCATGACGTGGTGGTAGCTAGTATATAGGCGCGTTCATCGAGACTTTGAGGTTGTGTGTTGTTATGAGGTGAGCGTGGTGTGTTGTTATGAGGTGAGCTGGTGTGTTGTTATGAGGTGAGCTTGTGTGTTGTTATGAGGAGGAAAGATTATTCATTATAATGTACAAGAGTTATGAGTGCCTTAGTTGACCAAGAGTCCGTCCTAATAAAGAAGTTTTCAGTAAGTTCAGTCTTTCTCAATTCATAGTTTTTGTCAGACCTCTGTCTGGCTGTTAGGTTTATAACTTTTATTACTTACTATAAATAACCAGCGTTGAGACTTTGTTTAAGTTCGTAATTAACTAGTAACAACACCCTTTTGGGAATTCATTATTTTGAAGCTTAGTGCAAGTATATCATTAGCTAGCTGGTAAGAAGAGAATCATTCATAATAATTAGCTTAGCGGAAAGCAAATAAAGCTAATTCATTATAACACGTGGTTTACTCTCTTTGGTGTATGTCGTTCAGGGAAGGCATTGGTCAAACCAACTTCGTTCAAGAGATACGATGCTGTTTAATATTTTTATATAAGCAAGTTAAATACTTCGCTTCTTAAAGTAATTCTAAATCATGCGAGATAATACAACCTAGGTGGTAGACTAATGGAACTCTTCAGACCGTAATAAAGTTTTATTGTCTTTTCCGTGGCGTTTGTTGAGGAGAGGCAAATGTTTTCCATAATTTTTTTTTCTTTTTGATTGGAGGTTTAACGACCACTGTGAGCAACTCAATGGGCTATAAGCAGTCGCCCGTCCTTAATTTAGGGTCACTGGTTCCAGGGAAGGGAGAGAGCCGGTGCCGTAAGACAAACACAACATCCATGCCTCACCGGGATTCGAACCCGGACCCCTTTTGGACGAATGATGAGAGGCTATCGCTTAAACCACTGCGCCACTGGGCGGCTTCCATAATTTTGATTCTTAATTGATTGTACTTTATCAACAAAGCGTCTTAAAGAGATATATATATATATGTTTTTTTTATTGGAGGTTTAACGACCACCGTGAGCAACTGAATGGGCTATAAGCAGTCGCCCGTCCCTAATTTAGGGTAACTGGTTCCAGGGAAGGGAGAGAGCCAGTGCCGTAAGACAAACACAACATCCATGCCTGACCGGGATTCGAACCCGGACCCCTTACAGACGATCGGTGAGGCATGGATGTTGTGTTTGTCTTACGGCACTGGCTCTCTCCTTCCCTGGAACCAGTGACCCTAAATTAGGGACGGGCGACTGCTTATAGCCCATTCAGTTGCTCACGGTGGTCGTTAAACCTCCAATAAAAAAAAATATTCTGAGATATCGCAAATTTCTTTTTTCTTAAGCGTTCTCACTACAATCGAGATTGGCATGACAGCATCTCGCAAAGAAATGTTGTAATAATTTCTTCACTACTAAGACATTTCGTAACAACTTATACTGATGAAGTGGCTGTGCGTTGCTTTGTGCAGTGAATGCTGCAGAAGTAATGAACGTTTTTCCTGCTAGAGCAAGAAGGGTTTATAGTGGCACTCACGTTTGGGAACTGAGCTTTATTACGTTGTACATACTCAGGTACCTTTTAAAGACTTAATTATTCACAAGACGTCATTTTCCAGCTTTAGTTTCCAAAGGGAGGGCTGCGGATTACTGGAGCTGATGGGCACGTGTACCCTTAGACGTCAAATGCCGTTCGAATAATGTTTATTCTGCGCGAAGTTGGAGTAATTATGACCAGCAGCCTCTCTAGGGAGGGTAGTGATTCCTGTCATTTCAGCCGCCACGATGAACTCACTCGACCGAGCTAAAATTTCGAGACTGTAATTGGTGCATTTGGCATCTGCGTGTTCCCATTTATCATAAGCGGAGTAATTGTAAATCCTCTCCTTTTGACAGCTCGGCTGTACAACAATTGTTTCGATGGTTGTGGAAGCGCAGTTTGCTTCGCGTGATTTCAACCATTGTTCTGCTCTTCCTATTTACCTACGCTCCTCTCGCTATTTTATTGTTTATCTCGCAGCTGAGGAGCTAAACCACTGCCTCCTGAAAATTCAATTTGTTCCCAGTTTCTTTTAAGCTATACTGTTCCACGCATGAATAAATATTTTGCAAACAGGTGGAAGCAAACTGCGTGTTGGCGAATGTTCTTTGGTTTGCCATCCGTTCTGGCTGTTATATAATGTCGAAAATCATTTCTCATCAAAACACTCTACCCTCCTTTTAAATCGTATTCCTCAAGTGAAAATTGATTGTGCTTTACAAATCCAATGGCTTCTGTATTTCTCAGGAAATGGAAATTTCTGCATAAATACCTACGTGAACTGATGGAATCAAAGCTTTGTTGATGATTTGAACAAAGGAAGACCAGATTCTAAGTAAGCCGCTGGCATTTTGAAATAAGTACTACGAAAAATATCGGAAACTAGGCATTGATAAACACATAAATTCAATTGACTAATCCTAGGTTCTATAGGATGTGTTTCCAAGGTTACGGTGATCTGTAGTGCGCTTTGGGAAATAAGATGAGCACTTCGAATTGTAATGTAGGAAACATTATACCTGTCCCGTTAAGAAAGATATGTAAGAATCTATTTGAATAAGATTTGTAAGAGTAGACTTGAAAGTTTATCCCATGGACTTTTGATTGGAAACAGTGACCCCAAATCAGGGATGGGTGATTGCTTTATGACCCAAAGCGATAGCGAAGCAGTTCTAAATAAAAATAGCGCTGAACGGATTAGGGAAATATAACCGACAAGAATACTGTCAAAATATTCAAAAGACTTGTAAATTCTAATCTGTTTTTTTAATTAGTATTCCTTTATAAAATGTTCATAACTAATCACTTTTATCGATTTATATTAAAATTTTCTACTTTGAGCAATTTTAAATGAAAGCAAGAATGTTACGTGAGAGTAAGAAAATTAAATTTCATTTAACTCTTTGACCGGCTGGAACGAATTAACTCGGGGTTAGCTAAATGGACTGAAATCAGTTCGAACGAATATATGCGTTGTCTAAGAAGTAGGCCGAACACGTCTGGAATGAGTGAACCTGCACATTAGAAAGCGTTTCTTTTCCCCTTAGCTCTGTTTTTTTAAGTGATAATTTAAAGAAGACGATTGACACTAACCCTTTCCAACTGATTTCTTGCTAGAAGAACTACAACAATGAAGACGAACCTAAGAAAGGAGAGCGATGTTTGAGTCACTTGTTTCTGCACAGTGGCACGATATCCGCGTCAGGGGAACTTACCCTTCCGCATTGTGCCTTCAGTCATAAAGCAGAGAAGAAAAAGTATATAACGGAGCAGAGAATAAAAGTATATAGAATGGAGCAGAGAATAAAAGTATATAGAATGGAGCAGAGAATAGATAAGGTCAGAAAGAGCAGAGAATAAGGTCTATAGACTGGAGCAGAGCATAAAGGACAATAGGACGGAACTGAGAAACAAGGACTGAAAGCAGGAAAGGAATTATCTTGCCGTAGCTTTCATAAAACATTGCGGCTATGTGAACAGAAAGACTACACTGAGGAGCAACTGAATTAGAGACAGCTGGCGTTAGGCTAATGTGGCGCTGTGGACAGCCCTGTAAACGGAAACGACATGACGTATGCAGCGATCCGACAATTTAAGGAATGATGTCACGGGAATCAGTAAGAGTCGGATGCAGTATGGGTAAGACGAAAGGATGTAAGCGCATTATATCATGGGCAAATTGTCGGGGCCCGACGAATGGGTCACTCCATCTCGGAAGTCTTGCAGGCACTGGGCTTTTCACGAGCCACTGTGTCACGGGTGCACCGTGAGTGCTTCGAATCCGGTAAAACCATCCCTGCAAGGACCAACAGCCGCGGACAACATGGGTGTGGATGAGCTAGGTCATCGTCGGCTAGCTCGCATTGTAACAGCGCATAGACGGGCCACAGTGTCTAAAAAATCACTCGGCAATTTAACGCTGGTGCACAAAAATGTGTAAGCAGCCACACCATCCAGAACCATCTCCTCGCTATGGGGTACAGAAGCCATCGTCCCACGAGGGTACCGCTGCTGACCGCACATCACAGGGTGCAAAGATTGCATGGGCGCGGGAACATCGCCACTGGTCTCTAGACGTGTGGAAAAATGTTGGCTGGACTGATGAGACGAGATTCACGTTGGTACATGCGGATGGCAGGATACGAGTACGGCGCAAACCACATGAAGCGATGACCCTTCTTGCCAGCAGGGTACTCTTCAAGCTGATGGGGGTGACATTCTCGTCTGGAGACTGTTTACGCTGACTGAAATGGGACCCCCGGTACGTGTGACATCGTCTCTTGCAGGTCAACGTTACCGGGATATCCTGGACGACCATTTGCTCTCGTTTGTGCGTCTTCAACATCCTACTGGGGATCTCATCTTGCAACAAGACAATGCAAGGTGCCATCGCTCCCGAATTGTATCTGAATGGTTGGATGAGCACTCCACCAACGTTAACTTGCTTCCTTAGCCAGCTAGGTCACCTGACCTTAATCCCATCGAGCACATCTGGGATGCCATCGAGAGAGATGTTCGAGCTCTGACCTCCCTCCATCAAATCTTCGTGAACTGTGGGAGCTTGTTCAGGGGTCGTGGATCCGTATGGCTTCCCAACGCTTCCGGTGTCTTGTCGAGTCCATACCAAGACGAATCACCGCCGTCATCAAGATGAAAGGTGGTGTTACACGTTACTAGACAGGTATCTCTAATTCAATTGCTCTTCAGTGTATAACAGAGAGATGACAAAGAGACTATATCAGTGGAGAGACGACCTGTTTGAAGAGCGCAGATCTTGGTTTAGTTACATCGGGCGGTTAAAGTGTTGAATACCGCTCGGTCGTTACGCGATTCTAAACACTCATATTAAATAATACATATTAGTGAAATTGAACAAATGCCATTAACACAGTCATGTCAATTCAGTGTGACTAACAACACTGTTTTTCTTAACATTATGAGGGGGATGTAGGGAATTCCTTTTGCTACCCAGAAGTAATCAGAGAGGGAGCTCAGAGGATTAATTGCTTCGGAGCAGTGCATGTTTAACCAACAAAGAATCACCTCCTATAAATTAATTTCGACAGTCATCTAAAAAATGAGATCGGACTCTTACGATTAGTGAGACTCACTACTGCGTGATCAGTAATGCCTGAACGTTCAAACATTAAAGACTTCCACAATAAGCATGGCCGCCCCGGTGGCGCAGTGGTCTAAGGCGCTGGCCTGTGATCATTCGTCCGTAAGGGGTCCGGGTTCGAATCCCGCTGAGGCATGGATGTTGTGTTTGTCTTACGGCACTGGCTCTCTCCCTTCCCTGGAACCAGTGACCCTAAATTAGGGACGGGCGACTGCTTATAGCCCATTGAGTTGCTCACGGTGGTCGTTAAACCTCCAATAAAAAAAAACAAAAACAATAAGCATGCATTTATGCATTAAAAATGAGGAAATACTCGCTAAAATAGAAGCAATATGCATGCAGTATACCGAGCGCTTTAGTGTAGAATTCATATATTTCCATGATATAGATGTATATACACTGAAGTGCCAGAAAAAAACTGATACAGACGAGCTTATGCAAAATACATAGCAACGTCACCTATGCGCGTACTCGGTTGCGTCCGCTAGTGTATATACGTATAAAGCGATAGACATCCTTGCCAGCTGTCAGAGCTGTTTTCGGCATGAGAATGACAAGTAATAACGATTTAAGCGATTTTTAACACTGTGTCATAGTTGGCACTCGTGAGATGGACCACAGTATTTCGGAGGTAGAAACGAAGTTCGGATTTTCACGGACGACCATTGCAAGGGTGTACCGTGACTACAAGAATTCCGGCAAAACCTCCAACCTACGATACCAGTGTGGCCGTAAAAAGGCATTGGGTGAACGTGACCATCGTCGGCTGTCAAGTATCTTTCACGCGATAGGCGTGCAACACTCTCGCAGGTATCATCGGAATTCAATGCTGGAGCCTCAACCTTGATGGATGCACGACACAGAGCTATGCGTATCGCTTGGGCACGGCAACACCACCACTGGACACTTGATGACTGGAAACAAGTAGCCTGGTCTGACGAGCCACGTTTCCGAATGTATCGGGCAGATGGAAGGGTTCGTGTGTGGTGCAAACTCCATGAAGCCATGGATCCCGCTTGTCAACAGGGAACTGTACCGGCTGGTGGGGGGTCCGTAATAGTATAGGGTGTGTTTACCTGGACTTCACTGAGACCCCTGGTACGTCTACAAACGTCTGTGACCGGCTAACGCATTGTGCGCATCCTTTCTGACAAGATACACCCGTTCATGTCCTGCATTCATGCTGATGGATTGGGCCCGTCCCAACAGGACGATGCAAGTGTCGGGAGGCCACATTATGATTAGAGGAGCATTCATCTGAGTTTGGGGTGTTGCCATTCTCACCCAAGTCCCCAGATCTGAATGTGGTAAAACACATTTGGGATGCCACGCAACGCGCTATCGAACACAGGAATGCACCTGAATTGTTGAACGCTCTGCAGGAAGTATGGTGTGCATTGCGTACAGCATATTTCCAGAAGCTAGTGGAGTCCATGCCCCGTCGTATTTCTGCAGTCCTGCGCTCCCGTGGGGGAACTACCAAGTATTAGACTGGTGTGCCAGTTTTTCTGGCACTTCAGTGTACATTTTACTCTTAAACATTTTTACAATTGCACATGGTATCTAAACACTTTATAACATTTTCGAAAAGAAAATGCATGCCTTCTATCAGCGAGAAAATGCTTATGTATAGAAAAAGTCCTTTTCACGTCCACGGAATTCATCGGCGCGTATTTAAAGCAAGCAATGTAAGTGTAAGATACGAGGGTCTTATCAAAATTTTGCACACTCTGGCTTATCTCTTAGAAAACGAATTTATTCAGTCCAACCTTGTAATAGGCCATAATCATCATCAGCTTAACCTTCGATTGTTAGCGGCGGAATTTTTTCTGGAGAGGCAATTCCAGATCTTTCGAATGAACGGATCGAGATTTCAGTTCTGCTTCAAAATCTTGCATCCAGGTTTTGTCTATAGCAACACTTCTGTCCAAAAACTGCTTACCTTCTGTCTCGTACCTCTGAAGTAATTCTTCTGCGATTGTAACCGGGGTTTCCATATTTATCAGAAGTGAAGTTCAGTAGCCATTTTTAGAGATAGTGAATTGTAATAATTTTCCTTCATTTCCCGACATTTTGATGAGCTGGGAAGCAAACGTCAATGTACTGCTTTTCCCACGCGTCGCAACAGAGAGGGTGTTAGATTTATAGTTCCGTCGATGTGAGAAGAATGAAACTGGACATTATTGCTTTTCTGCTGTCCAAAGCAAAGCGATCGAGTAAGAAGAGGGGGTGCAACGAAGCAATTAAAGAATCTTGCGTTTTGAGAGTGAAGGCGTGGCCGCATTTTCTACAGGTCAGACTTCTTCGGCAGGGGAGAGTTTTCGTTCGGGGGTAGGTTATTGGAGCCAGAAAGAGTGGAAGAGACTCGGCTGGCAGGATGCGAAGAAGAAGGAGGATTTTTAGCGAGGTGAAAAAGCCTCGCGGGTTCGTCGAAACGAATGAAGTAGGAGGAATGAGACCGGGTGGGAAAAGATAAGCGGAATTCGGCGTACTGACGATTTGAGCGAGTAAGACACTAAGGTGTTAATATAATAAGGAAAGATTGAAAATGACGGAGAGAAGGAATAAGCAACGAGGTTGATGATAATAGACAAAAAGGAATCGGGACAAGGCTTAAAGACATTCCCCGTAACATCTGATTAAAAGTATTCTACACTGCAAAATTTAGCTTCAGTCGATTCTCTTTTCTATACTTTGTATTGTATTTATCTGCTCCAGTCGGGAGAATTACGGATTATACCACCGATACAGAACTTACTGCAAAAGAAGCATCAAACGAAACCTCCACACAGGGCGCTGTAATAGAACTCAGCATCAAGCCCCGTAACACGATCCCTTTCCGAACTGCTCTTTACTCAGATTATGCAGAAACCGTTTGGCAGCCAGTTTTCTCTTATGTAATTTTTCAGTTAAGATTCTGAAAGCGATAGACATGCATGCTTCATATGCAATCCCTTTACATGTTTGCCACCGATCTTTTTCCAAAATGCTGTTGACGATAAACACAGAAGTGTCGTCCGTTGCATCTGATGGCCGGCGGCTTCTTGGGTCATCTTCGATGCTTTCCCAATCTTGGCGGAAACGAGAAGCCCACAGTTACACTGTGCTACGATCCACTTTGGTAGCGAATTTCCCTCGCAAAGTTTCAATTTTAAGGTAGGATCGCTGATCGCTAGGCGAGATCTGACCTGACTCATTTTCTTCCTCCATTTCTAGGCAGAAGTTTTCGGAACAGGAACAAATTAGCCAGAAAACGTAGACATAACTTTGTATATAATATTAACATTACACAACTTAACAAGAAGTGTGTATGTTTGTGTAAACTCTTCACACGTTGTACTATCTCATATCATATTGAAAATCAGATGAAATTAAATATGCAAAGTCCAAAAACGAAATAATCTTCTTTGCTGTCACAGATGATTAAGTTGGATGTATGTCACATTTCCGGGTAATTTATATTTTCTAGGATTCAATCATATGGTTCTATGTGATGAAATGTCCTCTAATGAAATCTTTAAAATATTTATGAAAACATACCTTATGACGATGATACACATCAAAAATAACCAAGGGAAGAAACTGAAAGGCTAAAACTTCAAGTCATAGTCCATAGCGTCATCAAGTAGTAGTGGATGATCTTCACAGATTGCTATGCATTTTGGTGTATAAACACCATCCTCAGGCAAAAGTTCTCATCACTTGAAGGACATGTGACGTACCTGCCAGCAGGACGCAAACGACATAAAGGCACATAGCAATCAGAACAAATGTCTGCGTAGCTCAGTTGGTAGAGCGACTTGTTCCGGAATAAGCGGCCTCTGGTTCGAATCCCGGCGTAGACCAAAAATGACTGAGAAATTTACTTCATTATAATGGCGCCCGAACTATCCGGATGACTCGGCCGTTCAAAATCTTGCATTGGTGTGATGTTATTTCCACACTGCGAGACAGGAAAAATCAGAGAATTCGTTCTCCAGCGCTTCGAAAAATAAAAATGTGTGATGTTGCATTCCACACAGCAGATTGACTGGGAGTTCTCAAGTGCACGTTCTACAGTGGATGGCTGCCTGCAAAGATTCATGGTCACGGCTGACCCGTGGGCCATGCCCCAGGCCCTCTTTCGGGGGGGAGATGTGACGTACCTGCCAGCAGGACGCACACGACATAAAGGCACATAGCAATCAGAACAAATGTCTGCGTAGCTCAGTTGGTAGAGCGTCTTGTTCCGGAATAAGCGGCCTCGGGTTCGAATCCCGGCGTAGACCAGAAATGACGGAGAAATTTACTTCGTTATAGACACAAGAGCCTTGTGAGAGGCCCCTATATACCTATATGACAACTGTAATGCACGCCGCCTACGTTGACTGAATTGTTCGATTTCTATCCATATATTCCTATAATTTTAAGATGCACTTTTTTAATCAACTATAAATCACATTACTTACTACAACAATTCGATATCATTTCCTGAATTACATTTTTATATACTTTAAAAAAATTTCGTCACTCTCTCCTCCTCGACTAACATTCTCCATGGTAAAGGCAAATCTATTGGGTCATTTTTGTTACAGTTGTTCTCTTTAGTTTGCTTAATATACTAGAATTTACGTAGTGATTACATTATATATATATATCATCATCATCATCATCATTGTCAACCATTATCAATCCACTGCTGGACGAAGGTCTCCCCAAGTTTCCCCCACAACGGTCTGTCTTGTGCCAGTCTCCTCCATGTCACCCCTGCATACTTTCGAATTTCATCCCCCATCTCCCATGTGGTCTTCTTCTGGGTCTTTTCCTGTCCCTTGGAATCCAATCTAAAATTTCGGCTGTCCATCGATGATCTGTCCTTCTGGCAGTATGTCCAGCCCATTGCCATTTCAGGGATTTAACTCTGATCATGATGTCTTCCACTCTTGTCATTTTTCGGATCCACGAGTTCCTCTTCTTATCTCTCCTGGTTACACCAAGTATGCACCTCTCCATGCTACTTTGAGTTGTCTGCAGCCTTTGTATGTCTCTTTTAGTTAAGGTCCAACTCTCTGCACTATACGTAAGCACTGGAAGGATGCATTGATCAAACACTTTTCTTTTAAGACATAGTGGCATATTGCTCTTGAAAATTATGCTGTTTCTTCCAAAAGCTCTCCAGGCAAGTTTTGTACGCCGATTAATTTCTTCATCAATGTGACCCTCACTTGATATCTGCTGTCCAAGATAAACTTACGTGTCTGTTATCTCCAGCTTTTCTCCATCAATCGATAAATCTTCATTTCTTGCAAAAGCATTGAACATCACTTTTGTCTTCTGAAAGTTCATTTTTAATCCCACTTCTTTACTCTTGTCAGCAAGTTCCTGGATCATACTCTGCAGCTCTGATGGGGTAGTTGCAAAAATGACTACGTCATCAGCAAAACGAAGGTGGGTTAGATAATCTCCATTAATCTTTATCTCCTTGTTTTCCCAGGTCAGCGACTGAAAAACACCCTCCAATGTGGCATTAAAGAGCTGCGGAGATATGGTGTCACCTTGTCTCACACCCTTTCCAATTTTTACGTGAGTTGTATTTTCAAACAGCCGAATCTTTGCACTTGCATTTTCATAGATGTTATTAATATTATTAATGTATGCATCTTCAATACCGCAGGTTTTCAGAGCCATTGTAACTGCTGATGGTTTCACCGAATCAAAGGCTTTTTCATAATCGATAAAAGCCATGCACAATGGAAGTTCATATTCCCTCGCTCTTTCAATTAGTTCTCTCAGTACGTGGATATGATCTATTGTGCTGTAGCCACTCCTGAATCCAGCTTGTTCTCTCGGTTGAGCCATGTCCAGTGTTACCTTCAAGCGGTGTGAAGGAACTTTAGTGAAGATTTTATAAACTACTGATAGGAGGCTGATAGGTCTGTAGTTTACGAGATCCTCAATGTTACCTTTCTCATGTAGCAGGATCATTGTAGCGGTGTTTTAATCCTCAGGAATCTTTCCTTCATTAAGGCATCGAGTGAAAATTTGGGCGAGTACTGTTTCGATTTCTCCACTTGCTTCTTGTATGATGTCTACAGTAATTCCATCTTCTCCTGGAGCTTTTCCCAGCTTCATGTTCTTGATTGCAAGTGCAACTTCTGCTGGAAGGACTGGAGGAACTCTGGTACTGGTATCTTTCATGATGTCTGGAGTGCATGTATCATCCCTTTCATATAATTTGGAGTAGAAATCTTTCACTCTTGTCAAAATTTCGCCTCTATTTCTTGTTACAGAACCATCTTCTTTTCTCAGTGCCATAATCTGTTTTCTTCCCTTACTGAGCTGTCCCTTTGCTATCTTTAGGCTTTGGTTGTTTTCAATTGCTTTCCTCACTAGTTCACAGTTGAATTTTCTTAGGTCTTCAGTGATACTTTTTCTTACTGTCTTGCAAAGCTCTATATATTCCACTTTGGAAGTCACGTCTTCTTTAGTTGTCCTCATCTCTCTTCTTTTTGCATCAACATTTTCGTTTTTCCTGATAATTTGTTTACATGCAACTTGTTCTTAGACCCAGCTAATTTTGTTGCTGTTTCCATAAGAGCTTTGGTTACTTTTCTGTTAACTTCAGAGATGTCCACGTCTTCTGATGTTAGGCCTTCTAAAGCAGAAAACCTGTTCTTCAGTTCCAACGTGAAGGTATTATGGTGTTTTTTAAGGTTGGTTATGTCAATAGATTTTGTTTGTCTTATGAGCTTGCCACGTTCAAGTTTAGTGTTGAGGTGCATCTTACATCTCACCAATCTATGGTCACTACCTGTGTTGAACTTGTTTAGCACACTGCAGTCTTCTATGACAAATTTTTTGTTACACATAATAAAATCAATTTCACTTGTCGTCCCATTTGGATGTCTCCATGTCCATTTCCTGTGTGGCTTTTTCTTGAAGAAGGAGTTCAAGATGAAAAACCCTTCTGCCTCTGCAAACTCAACGAGAGTATTTCCACGCTGGTTTCTGTTGCTGTGACCGAATTTACCTACTGAAGTTTCATTCTGTTGCCGTTGCCCCATTTTTTCATTGAAATCTCCCATAATTATTTTCAAGTGCTGCTTACCTTTATTATTTAGATGACAAATTTCCTCATAAAATTCTTCAATTTCTTCTTCAGGATGACTTGTGGTTGGTGCATAAGTTTGAATAATCTGAGCCTGGTATCTTTTCGAGAGTTGGATAACAAGTCGTGCAGCTCTGTCAGAGGAACTTTCAACTTCTACAACTTTATCCTTCAGTTTCTTGTTTATTATAAATCCAACACCACTAGTTCTGCCAGTATCTGTCCCACGATAGTAGAAGAGATGTCCACTTTTCAGTTCAATGAGATCTTCTCCTTTCCTCCTTACCTCACTTAGCCCCACGATGTCCCACTTGATCCTTTGTAGTTCCTCTTCCAATTCAAGAAGCCTTGAATCAGAAGATAGGGAGCGTCAATTATACGTAGCCAAGGTCAGCATCAGATGGCAGCCTAGTCCGGTCCTCCGGGGATTCTTAGCACCCTCTGCCTTCATGTCGCATTGGCCGCTGCCTTGGCCAGGTACATTCCAGCTGCCGGAGACTGAGGGCCCAGATTTAAGTTGTGGAATCATTTTGGAGGGGTTTGGCCATAACTCACCACGCTGGCCAAGCGGGTTGGTGAGTGTGGGATAGAATTTCCTCTAATCCCGATGGTATAGTTATACTGCTATTAGCGGTCGTCAGAGCCCCTTTAGTGGGAACAGGATGCACCACGAGAAGGCGGGGTTGACATTTGTCAAGGAGAGGCTGTGATGTTACGCATCACCTGACCTTTCATCCCTATATATATATATATATATATAGATATATATATCATCATCATCATCATCATTGTCAACCATTATCAATCCACTGCTGGACGAAGGTCTCCCCAAGTTTCCTCCACAACGGTCTGTCTTGTGCCAGTCTCCTCCATGTCACCCCTGCATACTTTCGAATTTCATCCACCCATCTCCCATGTGGTCTTCTTCTGGGTCTTTTCCTGTCCCTTGGAATCCAATCTAAAATTTCGGCTGTCCATCGATGATCTGTCCTTCTGGCAGTATGTCCAGCCCATTGCCATTTCAGGGATTTAACTCTGATCATGATGTCTTCCACTCTTGTCATTTTTCGGATCCACGAGTTCCTCTTCTTATCTCTCCTGGTTACACCAAGTATGCACCTCTCCATATAACTTTGAGTTGTCTGCAGCCTTTGTATGTCTCTTTTAGTTAAGGTCCACGTCTCTGCACCATACGTAAGCACTGGAAGGATGCATTGATCAGACACTTTTCTTTTAAGACATAGTGGCATATTGCTCTTGAAAATTATGCTGTTTCTTCCAAAAGCTCTCCAGGCAAGTTTTGTACGCCGATTAATTTCTTCATCAATGTGACCCTCACTTGATATCTGCTGTCCAAGATAAACTTACGTGTCTGTTATCTCCAGCTTTTCTCCATCAATCGATAAATCTTCATTTCTTGCAAAAGCATTGAACATCACTTTTGTCTTCTGAAAGTTCATTTTTACTCCCACTTCTTTACTCTTGTCAGCAAGTTCCTGGATCATACTCTGCAGCTCTGATGGGGTAGTTGCAAAAATGACTACGTCATCAGCAAAACGAAGGTGGGTTAGATAATCTCCATTAATCTTTATCTCCTTGTTTTCCCAGGTCAGCGACTGAAAAACACCCTCCAATGTGGCATTAAAGAGCTGCGGAGATATGGTGTCACCTTGTCTCACACCCTTTCCAATTTTTACGTGAGTTGTATTTTCAAACAGCCGAATCTTTGCACTTGCATTTTCATAGATGTTATTAATATTATTAATGTATGCATCTTCAATACCGCAGGTTTTCAGAGCCATTGTAACTGCTGATGGTTTCACCGAATCAAAGGCTTTTTCATAATCGATAAAAGCCATGCACAATGGAAGTTCATATTCCCTCGCTCTTTCAATTAGTTCTCTCAGTACGTGGATATGATCTATTGTGCTGTAGCCACTCCTGAATCCAGCTTGTTCTCTCGGTTGAGCCATGTCCAGTGTTACCTTCAAGCGGTGTGAAGGAACTTTAGTGAAGATTTTATAAACTACTGATAGGAGGCTGATAGGTCTGTAGTTTCCGAGATCCTCAATGTTACCTTTCTTATGTAGCAGGATCATTGTAGCGGTGTTTTAATCCTCAGGAATCTTTCCTTCATTAAGGCATCGAGTGAAAATTTGGGCGAGTACTGTTTCGATTTCTCCACTTGCTTCTTGTATGATGTCTACAGTAATTCCATCTTCTCCTGGAGCTTTTCCCAGCTTCATGTTCTTGATTGCAAGTGCAACTTCTGCTGGAAGGACTGGAGGAACTCTGGTACTGGTATCTTTCATGATGTCTGGAGTGCATGTATCATCCCTTTCATATAATTTGGAGTAGAAATCTTTCACTCTTGTCAAAATTTCGCCTCTATTTCTTGTTACAGAACCATCTTCTTTTCTCAGTGCCATAATCTGTTTTCTTCCCTTACTGAGCTGTCCACTTTGCTATCTTTAGGCTTTGGTTGTTTTCAATTGCTTTCCTCACTAGTTCACAGTTGAATTTTCTTAGGTCTTCAGTGATACTTTTTCTTACTGTCTTGCAAAGCTCTATATATTCCACTTTGGAAGTCACGTCTTCTTTAGTTGTCCTCATCTCTCTTCTTTTTTGCATCAACATTTTCGTTTTTCCTGATAATTTGTTTACATGCAACTTGTTCTTAGACCCAGCTAATTTTGTTGCTGTTTCCATAAGAGCTTTGGTTACTTTTCTGTTAACTTCAGAGATGTCCACGTCTTCTGATGTTAGGCCTTCTAAAGCAGAAAACCTGTTCTTCAGTTCCAACGTGAAGGTATTATGGTGTTTTTTAAGGTTGGTTATGTCAATAGATTTTGTTTGTCTTATGAGCTTGCCACGTTCAAGTTTAGTGTTGAGGTGCATCTTACATCTCACCAATCTATGGTCACTACCTGTGTTGAACTTGTTTAGCACACTGCAGTCTTCTATGACAAATTTTTTGTTACACATAATAAAATCAATTTCACTTGTCGTCCCATTTGGATGTCTCCATGTCCATTTCCTGTGTGGCTTTTTCTTGAAGAAGGAGTTCAAGATGAAAAACCCTTCTGCCTCTGCAAACTCAACGAGAGTATTTCCACGCTGGTTTCTGTTGCTGTGACCGAATTTACCTACTGAAGTTTCATTCTGTTGCCGTTGCCCCATTTTTTCATTGAAATCTCCCATAATTATTTTCAAGTGCTGCTTACCTTTATTATTTAGATGACAAATTTCCTCATAAAATTCTTCAATTTCTTCTTCAGGATGACTTGTGGTTGGTGCATAAGTTTGAATAATCTGAGCCTGGTATCTTTTCGAGAGTTGGATAACAAGTCGTGCAGCTCTGTCAGAGGAACTTTCAACTTCTACAACTTTATCCTTCAGTTTCTTGTTTATTATAAATCCAACACCACTAGTTCTGCCAGTATCTGTCCCACGATAGTAGAAGAGATGTCCACTTTTCAGTTCAATGAGATCTTCTCCTTTCCTCCTTACCTCACTTAGCCCCACGATGTCCCACTTGATCCTTTGTAGTTCCTCTTCCAATTCAAGAAGCCTTGAATCAGAAGATAGGGAGCGTCAATTATACGTAGCCAAGGTCAGCATCAGATGGCAGCCTAGTCCGGTCCTCCGGGGATTCTTAGCACCCTCTGCCTTCATGTCGCATTGGCCGCTGCCTTGGCCAGGTACATTCCAGCTGCCGGAGACTGAGGGCCCAGATTTAAGTTGTGGAATCATTTTGGAGGGGTTTGGCCATAACTCACCACGCTGGCCAAGCGGGTTGGTGAGTGTGGGATAGAATTTCCTCTAATCCCGATGGTATAGTTATACTGCTATTAGCGGTCGTCAGAGCCCCTTTAGTGGGAACAGGATGCACCACGAGAAGGCGGGGTTGACATTTGTCAAGGAGAGGCTGTGATGTTACGCATCACCTGACCTTTCATCCCTATATATATATATATATATATATATAGATATATATATATCATCTGAGCCTGGTATCTTTATGATGATATATCATCATCATCATCATTGTCAACCATTATCAATCCACTGCTGGACGAAGGTCTCCCCAAGTTTCCTCCACAACGGTCTGTCTTGTGCCAGTCTCCTCCATGTCACCCCTGCATACTTTCGAATTTCATCCACCCATCTCCCATGTGGTCTTCTTCTGGGTCTTTTCCTGTCCCTTGGAATCCAATCTAAAATTTCGGCTGTCCATCGATGATCTGTCCTTCTGGCAGTATGTCCAGCCCATTGCCATTTCAGGGATTTAACTCTGATCATGATGTCTTCCACTCTTGTCATTTTTCGGATCCACGAGTTCCTCTTCTTATCTCTCCTGGTTACACCAAGTATGCACCTCTCCATATAACTTTGAGTTGTCTGCAGCCTTTGTATGTCTCTTTTAGTTAAGGTCCACGTCTCTGCACCATACGTAAGCACTGGAAGGATGCATTGATCAGACACTTTTCTTTTAAGACATAGTGGCATATTGCTCTTGAAAATTATGCTGTTTCTTCCAAAAGCTCTCCAGGCAAGTTTTGTACGCCGATTAATTTCTTCATCAATGTGACCCTCACTTGATATCTGCTGTCCAAGATAAACGTACGTGTCTGTTATCTCCAGCTTTTCTCCATCAATCGATAAATCTTCATTTCTTGTAAAAGCATTGAACATCACTTTTGTCTTCTGAAAGTTCATTTTTAATCCCACTTCTTTACTCTTGTCAGCAAGTTCCTGGATTATACTCTGCAGCTCTGATGGGCTAGTTGCAAAAATGACTACGTCATCAGCAAAACGAAGGTGGGTTAGATAATCTCCATTAATCTTTATCCCCTTATTTTCCCAGCTCAGTGACTGAAAAACACCCTCCAATGTGGCATTAAAGAGCTTCGGAGATATGGTGTCACTTTGTCTCACTCTCTTTCCAATTTTTATGTGTGTTGTATTTTCAAACAGCCGAATCTTTGCACTTGCATTTTCATAGATGTTATTAATAATATTAATGTATGTATCTTCAATACCGCAGGTTTTCAGAGCCATTGTAACTGCTGATGGTTTCACCGAATCAAAGGCTTTTTCATAATCGATAAAAGCCATGCACAATGGAAGTTCATATTCCCTCGCTGTTTCAATTAGTTCTCTCATCACATGGATATGATCTATTGTGCTGTAGCCACTCCTGAATCCAGCTTGTTCTCTCGGTTGAGCCATGTCCAGTGTTACTTTCAAGCGGTGTGAAAGAACTTTAGTGAAGATTTTATAAACTACTGATAGGAGGCTGATGGGTCTATATATATATATATATATAAAAGAAGTCTACCTGTAGCAGATGATCGCAGATACTACTATGTCAGTAATAAATCAGCCTATTGCAAATGGTCACAGATATTATTGCTCTCACACATTGGATGTGATATGCTTCAACGTACATAAATGTCCTTGGCTGCTCAAGAACAACGTGTGAAGAGTTTTACCCAAACATACACACTTCTTTTTAAGTTGTGTAATGTTCATATTATATATTTCTGTACACGTTTTGATCAAACGATACTAACCTCCCTACATTTGGTATAACTTTTTATACTGACAACTGGCGCAACAATTAGAGCGATAGCATCATCCTACAGAGAGCGCTTGCGGAGTGTGCAAAACATTTAAAATGACCTATGTATATTTTCACGATCAGTATTTTCTCCTTAAAACTTTTTTTTTAATTTTCAATTTTCTTTTAAAAAACATCATTACTAGAGAGCACCATTTTTTTGTAAAGCTTGTTCTTGTTCTCCAGGTATATTTTGAATGTCTTCCTTGATACCTTCTGTCCCTTTAGCAACTGTTTCAAAGTTATTGTTTTTTCAGAGCAGTTATAGCTGTCGGAAGTTTGAAAAATAATCATAAATAAATGCCAGTTCGAGGCATTTATTTTTTGGCAGACTGCACTTACCTTTGGTTATTCTTTGAATACCTTTTTTGAGCTGTTGCACAGCGTTCAGCGATTCGGTTTTACTTCACTCCGCCTTGAGGCGACCAAGCTCCGGTTGGTTGGTTCCATTGAGTTTTTTCCACTCATTGTCTCTAATTCGAAGAAATTTTGTAGAAAACATAACTTTGATTTTGGGATTCGCACCCGGAATGTTTTTTCAATTCTTAGAAATGACCGTGACTTTGTCCCAACACTCAATATACTCTATCCCTTTAGTAACCCGTGATCCAGTCTTAGCCGTGAAATACTACAGTATATCGGTTCTACATTTCGGACTTTAAATGTTCGTGTGTCTGAACACAAATATGCACTTAGGACTGGCTCCACATCCACTGCCCTGACCAGGACTATGAACCAAGTTGAATACTCACCTGACTGGGACAACTCAAGGATTCTGGCGCCAGCAAGTAACAGGCGTTCATTACTTCTATCTGAAAGCTTACGTATAATTTAATTTGGTAATTCGAGCTGCAATGCAGGTCTCACTAGTTTTGTTCCACGCCCCTGGAGGGTATTCATCGAATCCGTGTTTCACACTTCGGAAGTAGAACATCTGTCATAATTTTTCATGTACTTGGGAATTCCCACTGCACCGAGGACTTTTGTGACTATTGCATCATGATATTGTTTCTTAATGTGTTTATTGCTTGCTTGCCTTAATACTGTGGTACTAAGATTGATGATGAGGCCGAAGGCGGCCTCGAAAGAAGTTTCTTTTAAATATTTCAACTTACCTTCGTTTTAGTTGTAAATAAAGTATTTTTAACTTTGCAATTTCAATTTGGTGAGTTTGCCATATCGTACTTAGAGAGCTTCATTATACTTCCTCATACCAGTAGTACGAAATACGTTTACTCTTCACCTTTAAATGCCAGTTTACTAATGATAGTTGATTTTCTTAGGAGTTGTTTGGCTCCAACGATCATGGAGCAATCCTCATTCGGAAAGAGGAATCATCATGGAGGAATAATCATTCGGATGGAGGAATCATCATGGAGGAATCCTCATTCGGAAGGAGGAATCATCATGGAGGAATCCTCATTCAGAAGGCACTCACGACATCTGAAATTCATTCCACGTGTGATGCAGAATGAACTGCAACAGAAATGCATGTTTTCCACTTCGTAAAAACTAGCTGTGGTGAAAGAATTAATTATTGTGCCCTTTCCTTAAATAACTGAATTCGAGAGGGAGCTTTCAAGAAGAAAATTTCTTTGCATTTCATATCAATCTGTCAACAATAGAGAATAATATCATCTCTTCTTTTAAAACTCTGTGCAATGTATGAGCCAAAAACACCGCTGGTGTAGTCATTCAGTAAAGAGTAGAATACATCTCTCTCTTTTGATTTTGATTGGAAGTGCATTCGTTAGGTACCACCATTCTTCAATAGGGAGGGGGGAGGGAGGAGTTTTTAAAAAGTGGTTTCGCTAATATACCTCGATGCTGTTAAAAGTTAAGTTTAAGAAACAGTAATATCGTTTTTAAAGTACTTTTCCAGAAATTTTTCGAGATACATGCAGCAATATGCACTAAATGAGAAAATATGCTTTTATTCCTCAAAGTGGCTAATTATGCGAAATAAGCAATTTGCTTAAACATCCGGGTTACCGTAATCGGACTATATCGTCTTATCGATACGGTACTTTACCGATACAGTATCATCTTATTGATACAGTTTCGAAGTTTAACGACCACTATGAGCAACTCGTAGAGCTATAAGCAGATGTCTGCCCTTAATTTCGGGACACTAATTTCAGGTGACGGACAGATCAAGCGCTATTGGCTAAGCACACCGCCCATGTTTCTTTCTGCATTCGTACGGTGAGACGAATAGTCAGAAACAAGCGCCTCAGACCACTCGGCTACCGGGGCTGGATCTCTGGAGTATGAACATTACATTAAGATATAGGAGTATGTTTATGTAGAGAACACATCCCTATTTTTGCATACATGATCATCTGAGAAAAACATACAGATAGGCTCAGTTCTGATTGGGCCGTTAGTTTGGAACATAGGACTGCGACTTGCAGATTGGTGAGTTAAAATGAGCTAGTCGAGTATGGTTTCAAAGCGTTTATTTAATTTGTTACTATGATATGAAAAAGAGCTTACATTTAAAAAAATAATGCTGGATACATTGCGAACACAAAGCAGATCGATACACGAATTACCCAACGTGGTGCTATGTCTTCTTGGGCTTCTTTCATTCCTCATCACTTGCTCTTGCCTCACGCTTTGATTTTCTCCACTTCATTCTCCGAATTCCGCGGCATTGTCAAAAATGTTAACCCGTTCACATGAAGATAATTTTTAAAAATTTTAGTTTGAAACACTGCAATATGTTCTTTATATATTTGAATAGATCCCTTCGAGAGCTTTAAAACGATACCACGCACAGTCGTTTTGAACTCACGGTTGTCCAGATAAACCGCGATGTTGTCAAAAGGCTTCACCGGTTCACAAGAAAACAATTTTTAAAATGTTCAGTTCAAACCACTGCGAAATGTTCTTCGTATGTTTGAATACATTTCGCCGAGAGTTTTAAAACGATGCCATGTACAGTCATTTTGACTAGATAAACCGCGATATTGTCAAAAGGCTTCACCAGTTCACAAGAAAACAATTTTTAAAATGTTCAGTTCAAACCACTACGAAATGTTCTTTGTATGTTTGAACAGATCTTGTCGAGAGCTTTAAAACGATATCACGTACAGTCGTGTTGCGCTCGTGGTTGCCGAGGCAGACTGAGTCAAACGCGGCTGCACCCCCAGAAATATTGCATCATCTCCCCGCGCACAGGGAGTGAGGGGAGCGTTGCGCCGTACGCGAATTGGACTCCATGTTGTTCACGAACATGCTAACACGATTAGTGTGCGGAACGTATTTTTAACGCTATAATAATTTCAATTGGGACCTATTTTTGTCACAGGCGGTCTGCCGTAAGTCGCCCCATATTATCCGCGGAGTTAGACGTAGTTCTACGTCAAAATAAACCAGATTCTGTTATCGTCTAGCTACTAAAAGTGGCTTAGCGGCGTTAAGGTACGCTAAACTCCTTTTACATCACTGGTATGTACGTAGTTCATATAAACAGGAAAACATACTTTAGACACAATAAAAGATTTTAACACATTGTTATATCCATAAACGAGAATATTGACTTTGTTACAAATAAACTATATGATAGCCCATCAACAGTGACGAGGGAATTGACGTCGAACTACGTCTTATGACACGACACAGATTAGCAATGGACGCGAGATATTGTGAAACCGATTTCAACTCGTAATAACCCCGGGGTTACCGGGGGTGGGGCAGCGGTCCGAGTATCGTTTGATAGCGCATAGATTATATTTAGTAACAATTATAAGTGATATGGCCTGCGGATTAATGTCAGTTCGTGACAGCGCGCCGAAGTGGATGGTCATTTTCATGCTCTGCGCGGCGAGTATGCCTTTGTCTTCATTTTCAATACTTCTGAACTGAAGTTGACTGAACATTGTATAACGTAGAAGTCTTTTCGTACTTCTACGTTAATTTAAAACATCAACATACTAAGTAATAGTTCCTAAATGAAAGAAACCTTAACGGCTAGACGAAACATGTAAACAACAGAAGTCAAACTTACGGAAAAGATGCTTTATTCAAGGTTGTAGCACGTCTGTAACGGAGCGATATAAATATTTAAACACACCACACAGCTTCACAGCTCTCTTTACAACGCTCTCTTTCAACGCTCACTACATGCTCTCTAAGCAACAGTTTAGTCGTCGTTTTTATCTCTCGTTCTTATCTTATCTCAGGCATACGTCACGTGCATTCAACCTCAATTGTGTTGCCAAACGTATTCGTTTGAGAGAAAAGATATTACGTTAAGAGTGAAATATAACTGTGAATAACTCAAGATTTACATAGGGAAAGAAACTAAAAAAGAAAGTTAATTTAGAATATACGTCGCAATTGATTTTGGTATGTAATTAATGTTAACATAGTGGACCAGTCGTGTGAATGGAAAAAAATTATAATTGCAACTATTAACAATAAGAGCAGATGGTAATGTAACTGTAGCTTATTATATTTGGTTTCGCAGATTCGTAGAATTAGAGGGGAAAATCATCAAAATGCCGCAAAAATGCGAAGTTGAGCGTAGAAAGGAGCTGAGGAAACTGAAAAGACTGGCGTTTGCTGGATCTACCAATAATTCTTACCGGGAGATTTCGATACTGACATCAGCAAATCGGACAACCATTGGTTTCTCGAGTTTAGAGTTCCAGGTGAATCTAGTGACTGATCCGGCTCAACACACAACGCTGGGTAGCACGACTATTGGTGCGATATTCACAAGCGTCATACAACTGTTCCGTACAGTCAACTATGTCTCTTTCTTCTCGTTTCAGCGACCAGTGTTTGCAATAACTTACAGACCATCGACTTCAAGCTCAGCAACATCGACTTCAGGCACAGCAGCAACTGCAGGTGATAGCATAAACATTGCGGATCGAGATTCTAACGATTACTCCGACCTACACATGTAATACCACCGACAAAATAAATAAACAACATTACCAACACCCACTGTGTATTTTATTCACGATCTTATCCTAGGAATGAAACAGGGCACACGTAGTTCTACGTTTAAACATAGCGGACGAATCCACTTCAATCCCATATGTTCTTTTTAATAATGAGGTATTTTCTTTTTTACGCTTTCCAACCGTAGGTTGAAGAAGCGTATGTGCTCCAGCTTTGTCCGTCTGCCCGTCGGCACGATAATTCGCGTAAAAATGGTTCGATTTCGATGAAATTTTCGTATGTGGTAGGGCTCCTCTTGGGGACCAACCCTTTTGAAAATGGACGAAATGGGGTCAAAGGTCAGGACATAGGAGCGAGATGCATTCCATTGCCCTTCTTATGCGTCATAACTTGCGTAAATATGGTTCGATTTCAATGAAATTTTAGTATGTGGTAGATGGACCACATGGGGACAAACCCTATAGAAAATGGAAGAAATGGGGCCAAAGGTCAGGACATAGGATCGGGATCCATTCCATTGCCCTTATGCGTTATAACTTACGTAAAAATGCTTCGATTGAGACAAAACTTTATCATGTTGTTCCGGAAGTATACTTTACCGGTTCTGTTGAATATCATCAAAATGGGGTCAAAGGTCAGGTCATAGGAGCGAGATTTATTCTACAGCCATCATCCTCATAACTTGAGTAATAACTTGAGTAATGATTTCTGGTATGTTGGAAAGCGTATTATATTCAATGCATTGCATGATTTTACTAACTTGTTGTTCCTGAACATAGAATTGCGCTGTTGCAAATGTTAAAATGTTATGGTAATTCATGCGCAGAGGCACAAACAGTATTTTTTGTGTTCTTTTTTTCTTTCCTTTTCATTCCTTCTACAGGTATAAATAAAAGAGTACCTTGTTATATTCTACGAAAAAACTAGTTATATCTTGAGAATTTCGTGGTTGAACGAATTAACGAAAAAAAAATTTCCCAAATCATGTTTCTTCAGCATACGCATGAAATAATAATAACACACGTTTACCTAATGTATCTGAACTCTCAATTTTTAGACATAAATAAGGAAAGACACTGGTTTGATAATCTAAAATAATAATTTTAGGTTCGCAAGGGATTCTTAAAATTAAATTTCGAACGATGGTATTCTAAATGAAAAATTCTGTATCTCGTTTATGAACGACAAAATAAAAACAAAATACCTGACGTAACGTTCTACGGTTTCTAAAGAGTTGATCGTGTGACGTAATGTATCTCTGACGCTATGTCAGAATGATTTTGAACATATGATATCACACCAGGAGCTGTGAAAAATCGGTTTTTGTTGCTATGACAACAAAACAAAGTGGTGCACGCGAGCGCTGTGCGTGTGTAGGTGATAACTTCACCTGCAGGAAAGCACGAAAAGCTAAGCGTGACGTCCCAAATGTTTTTTCTCAGTTGTCGCTAGGGTGACGACTTTTCGCTGCGCCACAACAGTGGGACAAACGTTCATACGTTCAGGCGTAGAGACAAAAGGAATTATACATTAAATAAATAAGCTACCGCGAAGCTTATCTCCTAAGAAAAATGCAATGGCAGTTTCTTCGCCATAACCGTAAATTTGCTGTGAACTACTTCGTTAGAAAGGGGCGCGACTGTATCTGTATTACAGTATAAGGAAATCCAGAGAGATTGTATGCCAATTCACATTGATAGCTTCTCTTCAGAGTATAGGATGCGATACACTAGTGAGTTTGCTTCCAGGTTTTGAATTTCTTTATCATAGTGTCCAGATCTTTCTTTCTTCCATGCAGGCAGGTTCGTACTCTCTTACTTCTATAACCTCGTGATCTATTCAGGCAGCAAACAAGCCATGTGCCTTAGGTTAGTGAAACATGAGGAGTGGTTCTTTGACTAAATGTGCACCTGCTTTTGCCTTTAGCTAACCTCCAGTCAATAACTTACCAACGACGATGTTATTAGTAAATAAGCAACGGTAGGAACGCTGAAGATTTAGAAAGTCGTCTGTCTTCCGGACGAATTTAGTAGCCATGAAAGAAAGTGGAACTTGAAGAAATTCTTGTTCGTCGACTACAACGTTCTACCATCCGATAACATGTCTCGATAGACAAACCATTGTTCATCGAGATATGATATCGCTTGTCAGAGGTTATTTCAAACACTCTGAACCAAGGTGCATCTACTACTGTAGTAATTATCTTTGTCCCACAAAGTCTAGCATTAGTTCTTTTTTCTTCCATGGGGCCAGCGTTTGGTACACTCCATTTGACGGAGTCAGGATGTACACTCTCGATTTCCTGAAGTCCGATTTCTGCTCTCTGATTTTGTGGAGTCTGACACTGTTTCAGATCAGTTAAAACTTATGGTAGTGTGTTATTGAGTGTCTGTGCTGGGGCGCAGGAAAAAATATTACCTCTTTTCAAAAGCAAACCCTCAGAATGATGACGACTCTCGATGGCAGTACCTTAAAGTACTTAAACCACGAAATTAGAAATATAAGTACCTTAAAGTAGAGACGGCAATACCTTAAGTACTTAAGCCATGAAATTAGAAATTTATTTAATATACATTTACGTTAAACACAGTATGCTATCTATGAACTTGCAAAAGGTACTACGAAAAGGCTAAAGATAATCCAAATCTCTTAGTTAGAGAGGCACTTAACTACGATGTTAATGTCCCAGTAAATTACAAGAGACATATTACACATATTGGAAGCTATTCCAGGAAAAACAAAACCTCTTCATAACTTGAGAACCCAGCAGCTAACTGGGATTAAACTACCCGGTATGTCCATCAGTTATCGAAATATTTACCCCATGGACGGTAGAATGACCGATCTGTGTTGCGCCGACAATGTGTCCACAATGAAAGTCGCTCTGGTCACCACGTTTACCCATATTCGTCGATTGCGATACATTGTTGGAAATCCCTTCTGTCCGCCTATTTATCGTTTGCATTTAATTTGGATCTGTTACACTCTACACCGGGGATGGATGCCCATTCAATTGCACATCCCTAATATCTCTAATGTTTTGTCCATTAATTGTACAGGATGACTGAGGACAAAAACACTCCTTAATTTCCAACGGTTATAGAATGTAACTTTATTGGAATATTCTTAGAGATTGGTGGCTACAGTTGCACCAACGCATAAAGTTTTATGCGGCTTCGGTTGGTATCACCGACCCTCGATGTGCGCCCCACCCGTTATTCGGTAAACATAGATGCGATAATCTCACTCGAACCAGAATTTCTGCAGCAGATCCGGCGTGATCCAGTTTACAACTTCAGTGATGTGTTCCTGCAGATTGTCTAGGGGGTACGGGTACTGGAGGTACATACACGCTGTCCTTCACATACCCCCAAAGGAAAACGTCACAAACAGTTGGGTGCGGTGATCTTGGGGGCCACTTGCAGAACACCTGGTCATTTTGTCCCGCACGGCCAATCAATCTGTTTGGTTGGTGCTTATTCAGAAATGAGCGGACAGGGAGATGCCAGTGCGGCGGTGCCCCATCTTGCTGATAATGTTAGTCGCCCCCCCTCTCAGCAGCTAGTTCTGGCAGCAACCATTTGGTTAACATGCCCAGGTAACTTTGGTCAGTAACGGGTTGTTCCACAAAGATAAAGGGGCTGTACATATTCCGCTCTGATACGGCACAGAGCACATTAAGTTTTGGAGAGTCACGTTCAACCTCCAGGGTGGCATACGGATTCTCACCCCTATATTCTCACATTGTGTCTGTTGACCTTTTGATCTAAGTGGAAGGTCGCCTCATCACTGAAAATGGGTTTTGACAGCAGGTTATCATCATTTTCCATTAACGCCTGGAGATTCCTGCAAAATTCAAGTCGCGTTGCACTGTCTTGCGGGTGTAACTTTTGGACCAATTGCAGCTTGTAAGGGTGCAACCTCAAGCGTTTCCGTAAGGTCTTGCTTACCGTGTTTTGCGGGATTTTTAACTCTCAGCTAGCTCTGCGCGATGACTTCTTAGAGCTGCTCAAAATGATGGCTCATCTGCGTTGCTGCAGATGAGTCATTGCTGCAGATGATACCATCTTGAGTTTCACTGCCCTCTAGCGGTGGGAGGAGTGCATAGAAATTCTGCGGGAGAGAAGACAAATGTTTTGAGTTAACGTATCTGTGGTCACCATATTTATAAACATATTCCAATAGGTTATGATATTATAATTCCTTGAAATCAAGGATTGTTTGTGGGCACACCCTAAATTTTAACTTTCTTTTAGTTTTGCAGTTTCAGAAGAAGCAGAGGGAGTTTTTTAGTATATAAATTTCCTGCAGAGCCGAGAATTTGAAGTTACGCCACAGATGTCAAGTACTGTTTTTTTTTATTTCAAGAGATCGGGCTTTCATTTTCCCTTTCATAGGTTCAAGCTCGATTTTATCCTTTCTGAGGAGTCGAACCATGTTTCTTTAATTTCCATGGAGTCAATCTTAGGTTCTCTTCCTTCACGTAGTGGAAAGCTGATATTCTTGTTTCTATAGAGTAAGGTTCTGGTTCTCTGCTTCTGTAACGTATACTCTATATTCACTTTCCTTTTGATTTTACTATCTCTGGTTATTTTATTTTACTATGTAAATTATCTTCTTACTGAACGAAATATTATTTCACCCGATGAATGAGATCTGGCAATGAGTGTAAGTCATGACGTGGTGGTAGCTAGTATATAGGCGCGTTCATCGAGACTTAGAGAGAGCTTTTGTTGTTGTTATGAGAGAGCGTTGTTGTTTACGAGGAGAGATTCTTCATTATGGTAAAACAAGTTGTGTGTGTGCTTTAGTTGACCAAGAGTCTTAGAATAAAGAAGTTACTGTAAGTTAGTCTTTCTCAATTCATAGTTTTTGTCAGACCTCTGTCTGGCTGTTAGGTTTATAACATTAGTGTATTACCATAAATAACCAGCGTTAAGACTTTATTCATTTTCGTAATTAACTAGTAACAACAACCTTTTGAATTCACTATTTTGAAGCTTAGTACAAGTATATCATTAGCTAGCTGGTAGGAAGAGCATCATTCATATTAATTAGCTTAGCGGAAAGCAAAATAAAGCTAATTCATTATACTTCATATGGAGTAAGATCTCGATACCTGCCTTTCCATGGAGTCATTTTTAGAATAAACCTAACTTTGATGTTCCGCTGGATAGTTAGCAGGACCATAGCAACTTTTCTTATCTGGGAGAGCGAGACTTAAAATTACTGCCCTTCGACTTCAAAATTAAGTCCTTTCGAGTTTCACTAAAATAATACGTAGTGTTTACTTTCTCACACAATACCGTTACAGGAAAGTATCATGATAGTTCAAAAATCGCACTTCCGGTTTTTAACAGAATGTTATTCAAAAATGTAAAAATTAGGTAAATACCCAAGAACCATAAGTTGTAAATACCAAGTAAAGTGTAAACGTTATGTGAACGCCGACAACACAACATTCCACAGAAATACAGAACGAATGAGTATCAGATAGTGAGCGGAACAATAGGAAGCTTTAGGGGTAAGTTTTTGAAAAACTTCGTTCAAGGTTAAACTCAGATGGACTTTCTGCGACAGAACACAAATGACTAATTACCTCTTCATTTTAGTGACATGTTCGAAAAGGTCATGGAGGTGAGGCATATCATCACAATGTTTTCTATACCTCCATTAACTGTTTTAGAAAGTTCCCTGCATGGATATGAGACGTTGTGACGTATATTCTAATATAATTTTCATTTTTAGTTCCTTTTCTTATGTAAATTTGAGTTTGTTCTCCTTTATACTTCCAAACTTATCGTGCCGCCCCGGTGGCGCAGTGGTCTAAGCGATGGCCTCTGATCATTCGTCCGAACGGGGTCCGGGTTCGAATCCCGGTGAGACATGGATGTTGTGTTTGTTTAACGGCACTGGCTCTCTCCCTTCCCTTGAACCAGTGACCCTAAATTAGGGACGGGCGACTGCTTATAGCCCATTGAGTAGCTCACGGTGGTCGTTAAAATTCCAATCAAAAAAATATATATATCGTGATATCTTCTCTCTCTCACGAGAATGAAGTTGGCAACACAATTGAGGTCAGAGAGAAAGTGACGTATGAATGTGATAAGAACGATGAATAAACAGGGCGATACGACAGTTGCTCATGTGGATGGATGTGTGTAGACGTTCGATCGCTAAGATAAAAAGTGAAGTTTACCTGCTGTGTTATATGTTGGATCTACTTAAAGATTACTGGACTAATAAAAAGTTATCGTAAGTTGACTTCTGTTTATGTTTCGATTATCGTAAGATGACTTCTGTTTATGTTTTAGATTAATTAGGAACTATTGCATCGTATTCTTATTTAGTTCAACATTCCTTAGACATAGCGTAACACCAATCTTGCTCACGAAAAGGACATTACGTTATAACGTTCACACATTATGGTACATGTTACTCTGGTTAACTGTATGGAATACTGTATGAGACTAACTAAAGTCTTTAAAAAGAAAATACTGAAAGGTGTAACTTTTCTTTTTAGACACAATTTCTATTTTTAAATTCCCCAGAGCATGAATTTGCATTCCTAGAATGACCTTTCTGGGAGGGCAACTGCTCTCCTTGCCCTCCCGCCGTTAGCTACGCCCCTGTTAGTTAGACTACCTTCACCCGATCTGAGTATTCTTTTAGCGTCTTTTGGGGCAAAATTTCTTCTTTCGTCATTAATGTAAATCTGGCGGATGATTTAAATGTAATAAAACAGTTTTCATTAAAAATATCCCTTCACAGACTGCTTCGTTATTAAGTTGTTTGTGAGGAGCATCTCATTTGCTGAATGATGCATCACTTGTCAGTTTTATCAATCTTTGGTAGTCTTCCCATTGTCATTGCACTGTCGTTAACTTCATCAATGCTGACGGGGAATGTGGAAGAGGAATGATGAAAGGAAAAAAAGAAAGAAGTGCCTCTATCTCCTTTTCCTCCTTGGTATAAAATAAACGTCAGCAATTCTGAATTCCAGATTAATGAAAGGGATATTTCATCCGTGATATTTTATTGTCATATCAATGATATGTAAGGTTACCCCATCATTTAGGTGGATATAACATAGCTTGTGCGACAAAAATAATAAACAAATAACACAACACTAAGTTAAATCGAAAAAACATTTGAACTCTTCCTGGAAAACTTTAAGGCAGTGGTTCACAACGTATTGTCCACAGTGACTTTTTCAGTGATCACAGGAATATTTAATTAATAAACAGGAAAATTTAATTAATAAAAAGGAGTATTTAATTAATAAAAAGGAACCGTACACCAACTATACTCAAAATAGTATAACTATACTAGTAATCCCAGTTTCTTGGCGTACAACAGAAAATCAAAGCTGGCTACGATATGGAACATATCTACAATATGCAGACGACATATGTTTAATATGGCCTCTCGGAAAGGAGACTCTACCGCTTTTCCTGAATAAAATCAATTGTATACACCGTACGATACATTTCACTATGAAGCTTGAACGCAATGGTACCTTACCTTATCTAGACGTCCTGGTGAACAAATCGACTGACCCAGCTCCGTTCCCAAACTGATACTCCGCAGTTCATTCTATCCTCATTCTTATAAAACAGCTTTATTCCGTTCTCGTAGTCGAAGAGCCTTCGCCATCTCCTCCGTTGTTCACTCTAGACAATGCAAACTAAAAAAAACATAGCCGAATTGGACACTGAGGCAGGATACACCTCGAACCAGATACGAAATTTTATCGAAAAATTCAGATCCAGCCTTCAGTGCCGCAACTATACTACCTGGGCTTCATTCCCTACATAACAACTGTTTCCTATTGTAACGTATACTCTAAATTCAGTTTCTTTTTGATTTTACTATCTCTTGTTCTTTTATTTTCCTATGCAAATTATCTTCTCACTTAACGAGATATTGTTTCTCCCGCTGAATTATATGTGGCAACGAGTGTAAGTCATGACGTGGTGGTATGCAGTATATATAGGCGCGCTAAAGTATACCAAAGAGCTTCGTTTTATATGTGATAGGTTCTTCCTGATTATTGATATGCGATTTACCTACTTTTCTACGATATTACGAAAGTTCGGGCTATCAGTAGTTGTGTTATTTTGGAGTGTGTATTTGAGTAATACCAGGAGCTCCCCAATGAAAGGTTAAAAGTGAGTACGTTTTCTTAGTTCATTTTATTGTCAGACCTCTATCTGGCCGTTAAGTCTATTTCATTGAGTGTTTTCGTTAAGTTCAGGGTATATTGTGTTTACCGCTCTAATAAGGAGCCTTCAAGGTACTATTGTACTAAAACCGAAGTTATATTACTGATATTCAAGATAATGAGGAACGTTGAGTAAAAATAAATTCCATATTCTTGGAATTTATTGCACGTGCGTGTCTTACCTAAACAAACTCTAGCACTTTGAAGATTAAGCACACTTTAGCTACGTCAAGTAACCTTTCAATAACCCTAACGTGACTTAACGTAAGCTTTCCTGCACTACACGTCCAGCCGGAGAATTTTATTCATTATACTATCAACTCAAGAACGCGCTCAGGAGGCTGAATATCGGTGTCGGCATAAGGTATCCGGCATTGATATATACCCTGATTAAGAGAAATGTTGACAAGCCCCCGCTTCTCAACGAGACAGGTGTTTATGTTATCCCAATAAAATATCGGGACGGCTCCAGATATTACAACGGAATGACCAAGCGTTCGTTCAGAATTAGACTCAACGAACATAAAAGAGACACAAGAGACGGAAATGTTGCCACTGCCCTGCCCAGAGACATCAAATTCAAGTCCGCTGATCCTATGTGGGATGATATCAAGAAATTAGCTTCATAGTCCATCCCAAAATCTATTAACATTCGCGAAACCTTACAGATCATAACCAACAGTGAGACTTGCAATGATAGCGTCTCTTTAGAATTGCCACGAGTTTGGAACCAGTTATTCAAATAATGCTGCGTTTTCTCACACGATACTGCGTGCCCAAATAACATGACGGCTCCTTTCTGCGAATTAATAGTTACATTCGCATCTCTTCATTTATTGTCTCGTCAAGTCACCGCGTTCAAATTTTTGAAGTGTTCTATTATCCAGTTTCCTGCCTACCTTCCTTGAGAATGGCATCTGGTTGATGTGCGAAAGCTTGGAAAATTTGATTTCATAATCTTTGCCAAGAAATTCGGATTACTAGTATTGTAATACTACAGTATTTTGAGCACAGGAATATTGTTTCAAAGTAACACGGTGTGAGTCCACGCTGTAGCATATATTTGAGCTGAAGGTCACTTATTTATATCGCTTTCTTGTATTGTACAGAGAACATCTTTAACCCTCCGGGTGGCAAACACGCATATATGCGTTCGGAATTTTCCTGTGTCCAAAGTGGCGATGACGCAATAATACGTTCATCGAAACCCTGTTCAAATGCCGAAAGAAGGCAATATTGCGTCGAAAGAATTTTCAGGCTAATGGCGGCGAGAACGCATATTTGAGCCTCTTAATGACGACGAATATTACAGAAAGGTAAGTCTTTTGTTACACATGCGAACAATTTTGCACTGTCTCTTCTAAAGCTCTTGCCACCTGGAGGATTAATATCAACAGTTGATATTCATTGCTGGGTTTGATAAACAATTGTAGAATAAAAAGAATATTCTACACTCAACCAAGGTGTAGTTTTATTGATACTCTCGGAAGGTTTGTACATATATCCAATACAGACTTATTTTTTTTTTACCTCTACTGGAATTCAAATCCACTTATTCTTACTCCTGAGTGGGTGCTCTTCCAACTCAACTGCTCCGTCAGGCTTATCCCTGCCTCTTTGTCCATTTGACTCATGTATCACCTCAGTAGTACGCCATATCACGTAATACGTTACGTCATTCCTCCTTGAGAAACCGGGGTCACGAATTCGCAGGTTTCGGATCAGCCGACGACGACGATCAAAAAACCATCTCATTACAGAAGAGTTAATTTTCATTTAATTACTTGCGTTGTGTGGAAGTCCAAATTCCCCAGACATCAATCCAGTCGAGCATTTGTGGTTTGTATTGGAACAGGAAATCCGATCCTGGGCTACCCACCCAACCACATAACTTACTAGAGTTAGAGGATCTGCTGGTAACATTTTGGTAGAAGATACCATAAAACATCTTTAGAAATCTTGTAGGCCGCCCCGGTGGCGCAGTGGTCTAAGGCGATGGCCTCTGATCATTCGTCCTGAAGGGGTCCGGGTTCGAATCCCGGTGAGGCATGGATGTTGTGTTTGTCTTACGGCACTGGCTCTCTCCCTTCCCTGGAACCAGTGACCCTAAATTAGGGACGGGCGACTGCTTATAGCCCATTGAGTTGCTCACGGTGGTCGTTAAACCTCCAATCCCCCCACCCCCAAAAAATCTTGTAGCGTCAAAATCATATTAGGCAGGCGATCATAACTTTTTGGCTCTTTCGTGTATGTTTTCTAAGTTATTTTCGTAATAATAAAAATAACTAATTGAATCTGACTACGGAGGAGTACTTGATAAGAGTAATAACGCACGATAATTATATTTCCATTTTCTTCCGCTGGCATACCGCGGAATGAATCTTGTGTGTTTCTCCTTTGAGAGTGTCATACAAAAGTCTTTCTGCAACCAGAGAGAAATTGTATGGATTCCAGTATTATCATCGTAGCTTACAATGGCTTACCTGGGGCCCGAGAAGTCGGCTATATGATCCGCCCCCTCCCCCCACAGTACAGTGTTTTAAAAAATTGAGAAGCTTATTTTTTAATTGTTAAGTACTACGTAGAAATAACATATTTTTTCTACATTTTACGTACATGCTATTGCTAACATGAGACCAAATAATTATGAGGATTAGGATTTGAACACTTATTTTTACATGAACTGAAATCTTCTTTCCTTTCGTGTGCACTTGAGTGTTACGTCTTCACGAAAATGTTTCTTCGGAGTACTTTTTCATTTTTAAAAATAATGTTTTTCTCTATTAACAAACCAGGCAAGTTGCTCGAATATGCATGTCCTTGTGTGACTCTTAGATATATCTTGATTCTTTTTAATACGGAAAAACTTCTTTCGGCAGTTGCAGTTGTTGATGGAAAGCTTAATATGAGGTCTGCTAATTTGTACACCTCACTAAACACTATGTCCAATTATTCAACTTTATGTAACAGGTAATGTCTCTTACTGATTTGTTTTGTATTCATCAAGGGAATAAAACACGTTCAGTTCATTTTTTAATCGAGCTGTATCAAAATTTGAAGCATAGAGTTCTTTAAGCTTTGATAGTAGAGTGTTCAGGGAAGCTTTCACAAAATTTACCAAATCAGTTCGAATCCAACCAAGCCACGAATATAAAATATAATATCACTGATTTTAATTCATTGACACTTCACACAAACTGAAACAACTCTCGCGGAACACGCGCTGTTAAAGGCGGAAGCATGGAGTGACTGAGGTAGTCCGAAGTTTTCTCTTTTTTGAGTGAACCGTTGCGCAAAGCAATGATCCATTCACCTCCATACGCTCATTCATGTTGTCTTGGAAACGCTAGCAGGCGACCGTATCGAAGTTCTTTGCATCAGAACAGCGAAGACCTGCTTGCGTTATGCTGTTGGTCATCGCTCGACAGACTGATTCTCATAACCGAAAGAAGCGAATCCGTTCGTGCTTTTTCGTGCCGAAAGCATCGACATATCTAAATACCGTTGATAATTGACTTTTATTTTTGTGTATATTTAATTGACTTTTATTTGTGCATTCTCTGGGCTCCGCAGCTAGCCTAGCTAGCCTCGAATATATGCCACTGGTATCTTATCGTTAGCCGGAAATGGGCCCCTCAGGTGGCTGGACCCAAGTGCAACTGCACCACCCGGCTCAATGATAGCTACGCTACTACTTGACACCAATTATCTTTTTATTTTAATCATGGTTTTCCACTCTTATGCTCTAGATTTGTCTATACATTACAGGTAAACGCCACCGCGCATCTATAAAGAATGTACTTTGGTGGCTCCGATAGCTCGATGAATGAGTCATACCTACGGTAAAAATATACATTGCACTTTCCTTTCTGCCGCGATTTTTTTCTTCAAGGATAGCTTCCTCGAAGGCAAATGAATGATTGAACATGACGCATGAGCGACAAACGCGACCACAAGACCTAATGACGTTGTAATGGCAGATAATGAAGGTTCGTTAGCCACTAATCGATTTGTTCACATCGACACCTCTTTTCTCAGAAGAGGAGGAGAACAGAGGTTGGAACGAAGAGCAACAACTGTGTCACGGAGAAGAAGAGAGAAGGATGTCATTAAGGAAAGATAAAGTCCCGCGTTATCAAGCTGGCATCGTAAAAGATATTAATAAGCAACTTACATGCCATCCTCTTGACTCTTGGATGCAGCTGTTACATTTTCTTAAATCCTCAGTGAGGCCTTCCGCGGACAACTGAATTATGAAAAATGCTTCTTTATGAGCATAGGATATTAAGTGCCTTTTTCTGAGAATGGTATCTAATCTTAGGGGGGAATAAATTCCAAAACTTTTGTAACAAACCATCCGCCATTTTTGCGTTATAGCTTCGTGTTACGCTACGTGAGTCTCCTTAAAAGATTCCATGGAGACCTATCTCTGCCCTATAAAACTATTTACTCTCCGCTATTAATTTTCTAGACATTATTGCCACATGATGCTCGTAAAGTGATGAAGCTAAGGCTATAAAATCCTCCGAAAAGACTTCATTTCCCATTATGTGAAGCTTAGATAAGTATCTATTCAGCACGAGAGAGGTGGAAGCCCCAAACTCCATTTCCCCATTCCATATTCGCTATGAATAAGACATACATACATGGCGTACTTATTTACAGTAAAAGAATAATGAGATCGGGAACTTGGGTAAAGCCTGTTAGAGTAAGAAGGAATGCAGTTTATATTGGCCACCTGTTTTCAGCACCCAGAAGAAAATTATAAGGGACGCAGCGAAAGTCATCAATCCAACATTAAACAAAACAGATGACACTGAATTTTCGGGTGTTAATGAGCACGTCTTTTGAATCCGTTCTGACGATAATTAAATTTACCAACGCTATTCAAAGTCAATTCAACCGGTATGGAAAACAATAGTATCTGACAGAAGAAATATTTTTTTCAATCCGGTTTTAAATCCGGCAGATATTGCTGTAATCGGAATCGTGAAATTACGCCCTCTGGTTGCAGACTTATGAGTTAAAAAAAATTTGAATTTATATTCGCAGCGGAAACGTTCTCCAACAAAGAAAGAATTTTTCAAATCGGACTCTTCGAGGCAGAGATATGGACAAATATAAGACCACCTATAGTAAAGTATGCAGGGGTGACATTGAGGAGACTGGCACAAGACAGACCGTTGTGGAGGAAACTTGAGGAGACCTTCGTCCAGCAGTGGATTGATAATGGTTGACAATGATGATGATGATGATATCCCCTAGCGGGAAAACCATGCATTATTTTAAGAAAAAGTTTTTTAAAAAGGTTTTTCGATGTGAGATGTATCGGTCCAAGAAAAAAAAAAAAATTAGTCGAGTTTTCAGGAGCTCAGATTTTGCTGCAAATACACCAGAAGCAGAAATTAGCACTATTGCCTTTTGGTGGCCAAACCATTCTTTACCAAATATTAAGAATTATATGAAAAACATTTCCCATCAGGAAATGTATGCGATACAGGAAGAATTTTTCAAATCGGAGGTTTAGAAGCAGAAATATCGGGGGAAACGCAATTTACCTTTGCGCCTCCTAGCGGAAAGCCTATGATTAACTCGAAAATTTTGAATTTATATGAAAAACATTTCGCATCGGAAACACTATCCAACAAAGAAGGATTTTTTTCAAATCGGACTCTTAGAAGTAGAGATATTGAGAGAAATAAGATACACATCTACGCCCCCTGGCGTAGAAATTATGCCTTATTTTGAGAAGAAAATAATCCTAAAAGTATAGGTGCACAAACAAATTTTTTTAAACCAGATTTTAGACGCTCGGATTTTGTTGCAAATACAGCAGAAGCGGAAATTAAGGCTTACGCCCCCTGGTGGCCAAACCATTTTTTACTAAAAATTAGAAATTATATGCAAAGGATTTCCCATCAGGAGCTGTGTCCGGTGCAGAAAACATTTTTCAAATCGGAGTTTTAGAAGAAGATATATCGGAGAAAAGGTAACTTACTTTTACGCCCCTTGTGGAAAATCTATGCGTAACTTGAAAAAGTAACTATACCTAAAGTACTCTTCGATATAAATGGAATTGAAAGCAAAATAATTTTCTGAATCGAATGCTTAGAAGCAAATATATGGAATAAAACGTATTTTAAATTCCACATCATCTGCATTTACTTCCTCTAGCGGCGAAATTATACATCGTAAAACAAGTTAGTAAAATCATGCAATGCACTGATTATGATACGCTTTCCAACATACCAGAAATCATTATTCAAGTTATTACTCAAGTTATGAGGTTAAGGTCTGTGGAATAAATCTCGCTCCTGTGCCCTGACCTTTGACCCCATTTGGATGATATTCAACAGAACCGGTTCAGAATACCTCCGGAGCAACATACTAAAAGTTTTGTCGCAATAGAAGCCTTTTTAGTCAAGTTATCAGGATAATGGCGGTGAAATAAATCTTGCTCCTGTGCATGACCTTTGAATCTATTTCGTTGATATTCAACAGAACCGGTTCAGTGTACTTCAGGAACAACATGATAACGTTTTGCCGCAATCCAAGAATGTTTACGTAAGTTATGACGCATAAAAGCAATAGAATGGATCCCGCTCTTACGTCCGGACCTTTGACCCCATTCCGCCCATTTTCAACAGGGTTTGTTCCCAGGCGGTTCCCTACCACATACTAAATTTTCATCGAAATCGAACCATTTTTACGCAAGTAATGACGCATAAGGGCAATGGAATAGATCCCGGTCCTATGTCCTGACCTTTGACCCCATGTCGTCCGTCGGCAGGGGGTCTCCTACCACATACTAAAATTTGCTCGAAATCGAACCATTTTTACGCAAGTAATGACGCATAAGGACAATGGAATGGATCCCGGTCCTATGTCCTGACCTTTGACCCCATGTCGTCCGTCCGCAAGTGATCCCCTACCACATACTAAAATTTGCTCGAAATCGAACCATTTCTACGCTAGTTATCGTGCGGACGGACAGACAGACATGCAGACAGACGGACAAAGCTGAAGCATATACGCTTCTTCAACCTACGGTTCGAAAGCGTTAAAAAAAACGAAATAAAGGATCAACATTGGCAACTTTCAAGTTTCCCAATACAAAAATAATTTTTCAAATCGGACTAAAAGTTTCAGAGATAATGTATCTACAGACGGACAAACCCATAACACAAGCACGATCTTTTTTACGCTTTCCAACCGTAGGTTGAAGAAGCGTATATGCTCCAGCTTTGTCCGTCTGTCTGTCTGTCCGTCCGCACGATAACGCGTAAAAATTGTTCGATTTCAATGAAATTTTAGTATGTGGTCTGGGACAATTTGTTGATGAGCCCTATTGAAAACGGGTAAAATGGGGCCAAAGGTCAGGACATAGGAACCGTATCCATTCCATTGCCCTTATGCCTCAAAACTTGCGTAAAAATGGTTCGATTTCGATGAAATTTCAGTATGTGGTAGAGGACCACCTGCGAATGAAGCCTGTTGAAAATGGGCGAAATGGGGTCAAAGCTCAGGGCATAGGAGGGGACCCATTCCATCGCCATTATGCGTCATAAGTTACGTAAAAATACTTCGATTGCGACAAAACTTCATCATGTTGTTTCGGAAGTATACTGAACTGGTTATGTTGAATATAATCGAAGTGAGGTCAAAGGTCAGGACACAGCAGCGAGATTTATTCCACAGCTATTAACCTCATATCTTGACTAAAAATGCTTCTATTGCGACAAAACTTTAGTATGTTGTTCCGGAGGTATACCAAACCAATTCTGTTTAATATAATCAAAACGAGGTCAAAGGTCAGGACACAGCAGCGAGATTCATTCCACAGCCATTATTCTCATAACTTAAGTAATAACTTGAGTAATGATTCTTGGTATGTTGGAAAACGTTTCATAATCAATGCATTGCATGATTTTACTAACTTGTTTTACAAAAGACTTGCTAACAAGAGAGATGACACCGAATGGCCTGTTTTAATGAGCACGTCTGTTGAACCCTTTCCGATGCGAATAAAATTTATTAAAGTTATTCATAGTCAACAGAACCGGTTAGAAAATAAAATCAATCTGATTCCTAAAATCGATAGAACATCCAGAAATAGAAACAGTTACTTACTTTCAACAGCAAATAAAAAGTATGTTACGGAAGTTAACAAATGGCGCACAAAAAGCTCCTCATAGCAAAAGGAAGGTATTCGAGACAAAGACATTTTCCAATCAAACAGTTAAAACAAGAAATGTAGAAGGAAATATGAAATAACTCTATACTCCTCACAGCGGAAACTTTTTGCATAACGAAAAAGTTGAAAATATGCGGAAAGTATTCTTCACAGCAAAAGCTAATCTAAGAAAAAATACTTGTTCAATATATCTACCGGAAGCAGTGATAGCTTGGAAAAGTTTTGACTTTTACTACTCCTAACGGGAAAGAGGATAATGCTCCCATTTTCATTGCTGAGTAGGGTAAAAGGAGTTGCTTTTTAGCACGTGCTTTGTAAAAAAAGATCGTGCTTATGTTATCGGTTTGTCCGTCTGTCCGTCTGTAGACACCATAGCTTTGCAACTATTAGTCCGATTTGAAAAATTCTTTTTTGCATTGGGAAGCTTGAAATATGCGAATTATGTTCCTTCATTTCGTTTTTTTTCTTTTACGATGTACAATTTCGCCGATAGAGGGCGTAAATGCAGATGATGTCGAATTCAAAATACATTTTATTCCATATATTTGCTTCTAAACATACGATTGAAAATTATTTTAACTTTCGATTCCATTTATATTGAACAGTATTTTAGGTATAGTTACTTTTTCAAGTCACGCCTAGATTTTCCGATAAGTGGCGTAAAAGTAAATTACGTTTTCCTCGATATCTCTTCTTCTAAAACTCTGATTTGAAAAACCTTTTCTTCATCGGATACAGCTCCTGATGGAACATCTTTTGTCTATAATTTCTAATTTTTGGTAAAGAATTATTTAGCCAGCAGGCGGCGTAAGTGTTAATTTTTGCTTCTGATGCATATGCCATAAAATCTCAGCTTCTAAATTCTCGATTGAAAACATTCTTTCGTGGACCGCTGCCACTAATGTTGATAAACGCTAATTATTTTTTGGAATATTTCTTCTTAAAATATTGCATGGGGTCTCTACCAGGGGGTGTAGATGTATATCTTATTTCTGTCAATATCTCTTCTCCTAATGGTCCCATTTGAAAAATTCTTTGTTTATTGGATAGAGCTTTCGGTGTGACATGTTTTTCAAATAATTTCAAAATTTTCAAGTACTTCATAGACTTTCCGCTATGGGGCGTAAAGGTAAATTGCGTTTCCCCCAATATCTCTGCTTCTAAACTTCCTATTTGAAAAATTGTTTCTGCGCCGGATACAGATCCAAATGGGAAATCTTTCGCATATAATTTCTGATTTTGGTAAAACATGGTTTGGCCACCAGAGGGCGTAAGTCTTAATTTCCCCTTCAAATATATTTATAGCAAAATCTGAGCTTCAAAAATCTCGACTGAAAAAAATTCGTTTTGTGGACCGATACTACTCACGTCGTCCAACCTTTTAGGAATATTTTCTTTTTAAAATAATGCGTGGTTTCTATGCCAGGGGGCGTAGATGTATATCTTATTTTTGTCAATATCTCTACTTGTAGTAGTCCGATTTGACAAATTCCTTCTTTGTTGGACACTGTTTCAAATGCGAAATATTTTTCATATAAATTCAAAATTTTGAAGTAAATCATAGACTTTCCGCTAGGGTGCGCAAAAGTAAATTGCGTTTCCCCCTATATTTCTGATTTTAAAACTCCGATTTAAAAAAATTTTCTGTAGCGTATAGAGCTCCTGTTTGAAAATGTTTTTCACATAATTTCTAATATTTGGTAAATATTAGAAATTATGTGAAAAACATTTTCCAAAAAAATTATGTGAAACACATAATTTCTAATATTTGGTTTTGCCACCAGGGAGCATAAGTGTTAATTTCTGCTTCTGATGTATTTGCAACAAAATCTGAGCTTCTGAAAGCTCGACTAAATTTTTTTTCTTGGACCGATACAGCTCACATGGAAAAACCTTTTGAGAATACTTTTTCCCTAAAATAATGCATGGTTTTCCGTCAGGGGGCGTAGATACATATCGTATATTTGTTCATACCTCTACTTCGAAGAGTCCAATTTGAAAAATTCTTTCTTTGTTGGAGAGCGTTTCCGCTGCGAAATGTTTCTCATATAAATTCAATTTTTCTTAACGCACAAGTCAGCAACCAGAGGGCGTAAGCTCACGATTCCGCTCACAGCGATTTCTGCGGGATTAAAAACCCGATTGAATAACTACTTTCTTCGGTCTGGTACCATTGTTTTCCATACCGGTTCCATTGACCAAATTTGAATAGCTTTGATAAATTTAATTTGCGTCAGAACGGATTCAAAAGACGTGCTCATTACACCCGAAAATTCGGTGTCATCTTTCTTGTTTGTTTTCGCGTTTAGCAACCATCATGAGCACCTCACAGGGCTACAAGAAGTAGCCCGTCCGGTGAATGTCCGTGACAAAGATCGAAGTCGCGCCCCCTCATTCCGGAGTGAGTTTTTCTCCCAACTAAGCTACACGGACGGAATGTACCGCTGCAGATTTATCGTCTTGACACGTGATTCACCTTTGTAGTACGTCACAGTGCCTAATTTTGAGCCAGTGGGAGAGCCATAGGAAAAGAAGCACACCACCCATGACTCATCCACCACCCCAACCAAGGGGCATCTCGGACGAATGGTAAAAAGCCAATGCGTGAGAACTTGTGGATATTAACTTTAGTAAGTATTTTATTCATATCAACTCAATGCTCCTCGGTATCGTATTTCAAAATTTATTTTTGTCGGCTCTTTTCATTATGATGATCATTTTGCCCACATTTTTCCACCTCAAATGGTGTATAGTCATTCCACTTGAGGACGAAAGTGTTCGTCAAATTTTTTTACCTATCGTCGCTTTTGAAGGTCCGATTTGCATTTTGTTTTCATCAGATAGCATCTACCACGTGAAACATTTTTCACACATTACCCACTTTTTTTATAATGCACAGATCATTCAATGGAGATATAAATTCTGTTTCCAATTCGCTCTTGAAAAAGTCCATCAAAACCGCTTGCAAACATTTTTCTCCTGCATTAAACTCTTGTAACTTTCATGGCGAATATTTCGATAGGTGATATAAATCTTTAATTACAAGATTTTATGTGCCACTAGATGTTTATTCATGGCAAAGATTACATGTTCTTACATTCGAAAACTCCGCTGCTTTACGTGCTTTTTTCCCACAGTGGATTGAAAGATCTGTATAATTTACAAAACTTATTTGAAGTGTTTTAATAAAGTAAAATCAAGAAAAGTATAAAGAAAGGACGATGTCCCACAGTAATGACTTCTCATTTTGGGTAAGATACTTAAGAAGGGATACCATACCACTACTCGCCGGTAATTTGAATGCTGGTGACGGCACCAATCTATCACAACACAGAGTGCATCGAACCCTGTTTAAAATGAGGCTGCGTAGTAGCAGGTTGCTCAGGGTGCCTGTGCTAACCTCGGTTTGCTGTCGAAAGCACCTACAATGAGCATGCGCACATCAAAATTGGACCTCGAATGATTCGAAGAAGGTCATCTGGTCCCATGAATCTCGTTTCCTGTTGCACCATGTAGACGGTCGGGTACGTGAGCATTGTTTATCTGGAGAAACGTTGGCACCAGGATGCACAGTGGGACGGAAACAGCCGGTTTAGGAAGTGTAATGCTTTGGGCAGTGTTCTGCCGGAAAACACTGAGTCTAGTCATTCACGTGTATGAAACTATGTCGTCTATTACCTAGCTAAACATCATTTAAGACTAGGTATATCCTTTCATGGTAACGGTATTCCTCTGTAGTAGTGCCTTCATCAGAACGGTAATGAGCCATGCAACACTGTCCAGGCTGTTAGAAAATATTCTGCCGAACATGAGGGAGACTCCCAGGTTTTTGCCCTGACTCTCGAATTCTCGAGACATCAGTCCATTCGAGCATCTGTGGTTTGCGTTAGAACAGCAAACCCGACCTGTAGCGGCTCAGCCACAAAACCTACAAGAGTTTAAAGACCTGCTGGTAACATGTTACTACCAGACACAGCAAGACAGTAAGGTTTGATGACTTAGACACCACAAGACAGCAAGGTTTGATGACTTAGACACCACAAAACATCAAGGTTTGATGACTTAGACACCAGAAGACAGCAAGGTTTGATGACGTAGACACCAGAAGACAGCAAGGTTTGACGACTTAGACACCAGAAGACAGCAAGGTTTGATGACTTAGACACCACAAGACAACAACGTTTGATGACTTAGACACTACAAGACAGCAAGGTTTGGTGACTTAGACACCACAAGACAGCAAGGTTTGATGACTTAGACACCACAAGACAGCAAGGTTTGATGACTTAATTTTAACTAATTACCACTTAGAACCAAGTTCTTCTCCCCAAGCACCTTTAGAAATTCTGTAGCATCTATGCCTCGCCGGGTAATAGCTGTTTTGACGGCAAGTTGAGGATCAACAACATATTAGGCAGGTGCTCATGACGTCTCTTTGGTTTATGTCCATAAATATCACAACACATTGCAATATTTTTCACCATTTTCTAGCTCTTAATAAAGGGTACCTTGTTTACGGATAGCACTTTTACCTTAAACATTTTGTCATTTACAAAATTTGTGATTTTCTATTTCAGAGCCACATGAGATTGCCCGCTGTTTAAAGACGCACACGAAAGAAAAGTAGCAGTGATTTTCAAAATGCATCGCTCATTTGGAGAGTGAAAGGAGTAATGGGCACAATTCGAGGAATTGTTACCTCTTGTTTCCCTGGAGCTATATTCCCATTCCATTACTCCCCTATTCGTCTCTGCAATTGTCGTCCAGATTGCTGAGACGAATACCCTCCAACACTCAGTCAGGGGTCAAATTGTCTTAGGTCGCAACGTTTCCCCATTACTGGCAAACGTTACTAATTGATTACATACAGAGTATAGGGATGCACAATTTAATAGTAGCGGCACGTGACTTTTATATTACGTGGTACTTTAGTATCGCTCCGAATGTGTAAAACTAACTCAGTGTACAACGGCCAGTTCATAAAAGCTTAGAGTAAAATCACACAAAATGAAGAAATGTAGGCACAGCAAAATATATGTTACTCCTGCTAAAGTATCTTCCCTTAGATGATATGCAACGGTCCCATCGTTCAGTCCACTATACAAAGCATGTGGCGAAGGCATTTTGTGGAAGCTGCTTTAGCGAACCCTTTACAACTTGAAGAAGGTCAGCATCTGTGTTGAATGTTGCGGCACGGAACTTCTCCTTCATTGTTGGAAACAGCCAGAAGTCTCACGGGGCTAGGTCAGGACTGTGGGCAGGCTGTGGCGAGATTTCAATACTGCATTTCGTAAGAAACTGTTGAACACATGCAGCTGCATGTAGACGGGTTTCTCGTGGAGTAGGGTCCACTTGCCCAATAGTTACGGACACTTAATCGATATGTGTCATCGCAGATCCTTCAAGACATCAAGACTCATCCTTGAAAGTAATTGGTCGAGGAACGGCATGCTGGTAGACTACACCTTTGTGATTAAAGACAATTATCATCATCACCTTCCCAGATGATTTCGTTTGGCGGACGTTTTTCGAAGGAAGCGATCCTCTGTGTTTCCAGACACTCTTTGCCTGCTTCGTGAGGGGTTAGAAATAGTGAACCCATGTTTCATCGGCAGTTATTAGTGTTTACAAAAATTTGGATGCTTTGCAATCATTTGTTTCCACTCATGACACACCTGAACTCTGGCTAACAAATGTTCTCTCGTCAGGCGATGAGGTACCCATCTGGAACACACATGATGCAGCAGTAATTTGTCAAGTAGAATTTTGAAATATTAGTTCACGCTAATATTTCAAAATTCTAAAATTCTTCAAGTCTTCAGACGTATAAAAATTCAAAATTCTTCAAGTCTTCAGACGTATGAAGAAGTAAATTTATCCATTATTTTTATGCCAGGAAAGGGATTCGAACCCACAACTTTCGGCTCCGGAGCTCAGAGTGCTATCCACTATACTACACTGGCATATGCTCCAACAGCTATCAGCCTTCATATCGTGTGCGTCCTGCGGTGAAGGCACGTCACATCTCTCCCCCTTCCACTGAAAGAGGGCCGGGGGAATGGTCCAAGGGTCAGCCGGGACCATGTGTCGCTGTAGGCAGTCTTCCCATGAAGAACGTGCATTTGAGAAATCCCAGACCATTTGGTGTGTGGAACGTAACATCACACTGATTTATTTTTTCGAAGCACTGAAGAAGGGACTCTCCTTTTTCCTGTCTCGCCGTGTGGTAAAAACATCACATCATTGCGAGAAACTTAACAGCCGGGTCATCTTGAAAGTTTGGGCGCCAATATAACGTACAAGTTTGTCCGCGTCGGATCGAATCCGGGTCCCCTCACTTCGGAGAAAGTCGCTCTCCCAACACGCACGTCAGTCGTCGATCTTCTTGCAGAATTGTCCAAACAGTGTTAACAATAAGCTCCATAACAACACTTTCAGATCGACTATGCCTAGGAGCGAGTTTCTGCCGAAATCATGGTGCCATCTAAAAATCGTTGACTCACCCAAACATTTATCGTTGTACGCTTTTTCCATTAAATCAACTGTTTCTGGAGCCGTTTTACCCAAACGATAGCAAAATTTTATCGCATAACGTATTTCACTCCTTAACTCTACATCACTCACCTCCATAGCTGTATCGCGAAATGCAGACGAACCTTAAACAACTGCACAATAACAAACCCAGAATCGTCTGCCACGGCTAATAACTGTTGCCATACGCACTTCCTTAATTCAGTTAGTCGTCTGCGTGGTTATTTTTCCCCTTCGCACTGTTGCCAACTCAATAAAAAATGCTCCCAATATTTACGGAACGGCCTTAGTATATTAAAACCGCTTAAGAAACCGCACATCTTTCACAACATCCATGAGATACTACTGATGATCAAAGTCAATGAGGTAATCAAGAAACTACGAAATTGGAAATTGACTTCCGTCTTAACTCTTGAACGAAACTGGAACGACTTAATTTGAGGTTAGCAAAATAAGTTTAAATCAGCTCGAACGAATATATTTAGTGCAGAGGTGTAACTAGGAATTTCTGCGCTCGGAGCAAAGCACAAAATATTGCGCCCCCTCCCCCATCTATTTTATAAACTAGTAATATATTTTTTTGATTTAACCTCGTATACATATGCACACACATAAATGTATATTGCTCTGCAAAACAAAACGTCTCCTCCCAATGTATCTGTTTATAGGGGAGGTATGATCCAACTGCCATTCTGCCGCCCCGCTGACGCAGCGGTCTAAGCGATGACCTCTGATCATTCGTCCGAAAGGGGTCCAGGTTCGAATCCCGTGAGGTATGGATGTTGTGTTTGTCTTACGGCACTGGATCTCTCCTTTCTTTGGAACTAGTGACCCTACATTATTGACGGGCGACTGCTTTATAGCCCACTGAGTTGCTCACGGTGGTCGTTAAACCTCCAATCTCAAAAAAAAAAAAAAAACTGCCGTTCTGGGGTACAGTGATCTGAAATGATCGAAAACTCGGCAAAAATCCGCGAGTTGTGATTTTGTTATGGAATTTGCTCAAATTAATTGTTTCTAGCTATTTTAATGTAAACTACATTATTTTTACAGATAATTTCATTTTAACCAAAAAATATTGCATATATTAGATAATTGTTGAAAAGCCTGGTATGCTTTGGTAGCATATCATTAAACACACACAAGGTGCCTATTACTTTAGAAAGAAAATAATATAGAATTATAATGAAGTGTAAACAGGGTAAACAGAATGCAATAAAAATACAATAAGCGCAATACCTTGAAGCCTCGCTTCGTAATCTGTTTTCTCATTCGCTGCCATCAGAATCTGATATTTGAGTTCGTGGTGTCTCTAGATGGGGTAGTGGTTCTTTCAAGAGATCTAAAACTTCTCTTGAAAGGGAGGCGCAAGACTTCCGCGAAAGACCTAGAGCTAACTGAATGGCAAATAGAAAATGCTACATTTTCATCAAGCCAACTACAATATTTTTTAATAAATACATCGTGACTTCGATATCCTTTTTTTGGCTTTTTAAATATTTTGCTGCAAATATCTGACACGCCAAGACGGATCTTCCTTTCGGAATCTTTTGATATTTTTTCACTTTTAAAAGAATCTAAAACGAACGTTAATAAATGAGCCTGTTGTTGATCAATAGCTTCACGACACTTTTCACGAAGAATTTCATACAATTCTCTTCGTTTTTTCCTGAATTCCATGGTACGAAACCTGTGACATGTAGCCTGTAACAACACGATTAGCCTTCCTCGCTGCAAAACCTTAAACAGGAGTAAAAAAGAACGCACACGTCGTGAATTACAGCCAACAACGCGCCGCGGCGGCTACAAGGCACCAAAGAGAAACCACAAACTATCTTGTTTACACATCGCGTGAGCTATTTCGGTGCATGTGCACTCGACACGCCGCACTATATGTTTTCGAAAACATGTGCTATATACTTCTGCATCCGCAAGCTTCCGAGAAAACATTTTTTTTTGCACCTTTTTAAGAACACTTTAAAGTATTTGTTACAGCAAACCATTCGGCGGCAAGTGACGGCGAGCATTTTGTAGCTCACGTTGAAAATTAAATTTTCACATCCACATATAATGTTGCCTCGTTTTTATTATTAAGCAAGTAGCGTTATTTTGCGACGATTTATGGAATAGTGGGAGTCTATTTAACACATTAATATTATGGTTGGTAAAATTCCATATTCATTAATAATGTTTTAAAACTGACGAAATGTTCACGCAAAAATTCGTATTATTGATAATGCCACTTTACAGTCCTAAAAAAATAGTAAACAAAATGTTTTAGAAAAAAAATTGTGGCAGTTTAATCTTACATTCATTTATATTGAAACCTATAAACTCTTTTCTTTCAAAACCGACATTTGAAATTTCGATTTTTGCCGGGTTAATTGACTTCCCGGATCACTGTGCAGTGGTGCAGTGGTCAAAGCACTGGCTTCTGACCATTCGTTCGAAATAGGCGCGGGTTCAAATCCCGGTGAGGTATGGACGTCGTTTTGCTGGAAACAGTGACTCTAAATAAGGGACGGATCCTCCCCTTCCTGGAACCAGTAGCTCAAAATCAGGGACGGGCGGCTGCTTATAGCTCATCGAGTTGTTCAAGGTGGTCGTGAAACACCCCAAACAAAAAAAAAAACTCGGACTGTGCGTGTTTGCACGGCTTAGGACTTAACAACGTTCGGTACCACATCAAATGGAAGTCGAGGCTCAAAATTTCAGAAATCATTAAACAGTTCCCAGAGAATGTTCGACAATGTGAACTATATCTTTATCTTGCCCCACACGTGCAACTGCGCCTTCATTTTTGAATGTGAGCAATTAATATCCCTTGAACGCTTCGAGGAAAAACTTTAAAAATTGTAGCAGAAACTGGCGCAAAGTTTAAATTCCAATTTTAATCAGACTGTAAGCACTGAGTTTTGCGCCCTGTCTTCAGCTGCACACGGGGCAGCTGCCCTCGCTTGCTCCGCCCTAATTACGGCTGTGTTTGGTGTCAACGAAGTGAGTCGAAAGCAGCTGGAACGAGTGATCCTTAGAATTAGAAAGCATTGATTTCCCCTTAGCACCCCCGTTCAAATTGTTCATTTAGGAGGATGATTGTCATTTATCCTCTCTGATAGATCGTCTGCTGGAAAGATTAGCATTTCGCATCGGACCTTAGAATGGGTAGAGAAGATGATTGAGTCATTTATTTCTACACAGCATGATCCTATCGGGGGAACAAGCTCTTCCTCATCGGGCCTTTGATCACGGAGCAGAGAACAGGTGAACGATCATCACCAGTGAGAGGTTTATACACTGAAGAGCAATTGAATTAGGGATACCTGTCTAGTAACGTGTAGCACCACCTTTCATCCTGATGACGGCGGCGATTCATCTCGGCATCGACTCGGCAAGACACCGGAAGCGTTGGGAAGCCATATGGATCCACGACCCCTGAACAAGCTCCCACAGTTCACTAAGATTTGATGGAGAGGGGTCTTCTCTCTCGATGGCAACAGATGTGCTCGATGGGATTGAGGTCAGGTGACCTAGCTGGCCAAGGAAGCGAGGTCACGTCGGTGGAGTGTTCATCCAATCATTCGGATACAATTCGGGAGTGATGGCCCGGTGCATTGTCTTGTTGCAGGATGAGATCCCCAGTCGGATGTAGAAGACGCACAAACGGGAGCAAATGATCATCCAGGATATCCCGGTAACGTTGATTTGTGACGGACGATGTCACACGTATCAGGGGTCCCATTTCAGTCCACGTAAACAGTCCCCAGACGAGAATGCCACCCACACCAACTTGAAGAGTACCCTGCTGGCAAGAAGGATCCATCGCTTCATGTGGTTTGCGCCGTACTCGTATCCTGCCATCCGCATGTACCAACGTAAATCTCGACTCATCAGTCCAGGCAACATTTTTCCCATATGTCAAGGGTCCAGTGTCGATGTTCCAGCGCCCATGCTGATCTTTGCACCCTGTGATGTGCGGTCAGCAGCGGTACCCTCGTGGGACGATGGCTTCTGTACCCCATAGTGAGGAGATGGTTCTGGATGGTGTGGCTGCTTACACGTTTTTGTGCTCCAGCGTTAAATTGCCGAGTGATTTCTTGCACTGTGCGAGCTAGCCGACGATGACCCCGCTCATCCACACGCTGTTGTCCACGGCAGTTGGCCCTTGTAGGGATGTTTTTACCGGATTCGATGTACTCACGGTGCACCCATGAGACAGTGGAACGTGAAAATCCCAGTGCCTGCACGACTTCCGAGATGGAGTGACTCATTCGTTGGCCCCGACAATTTACCCACGATCAAATGCGCTTAGATCCTTTGTCTTACTCATACTGCTTCCGACTCTTACTGATTCCGGTCGCATCACTCCTTATGTTGTCGGATCGCTGCATACGTCATGTTGTTTCCGTTTACAGGGCCGCCCACAGCGCCACATGTGCATAACGCCAGCTGTCTCTAATTCAATTGCTCTTTAGTGTAGTTGGTATGCAATTGAAATGAGTGGGGTAAAAATTGTATTGCCTTAGCTTTCCTAAAATTGGCTGCCCTGTAAAAAATTTTGTTTCGGAAGTGCAAAATACTGTGGACATCATTTGATACTGTTACATCGCGCTCAAGGTCTTAATGCCTACAGCGGATTACAACGTTGTTTCTATTTCGAAGCCTTTTTTTGATAAAGGTTGCTAATTAACATGGAATTTCAATTCTCTTCAGCCTCAGTAAACACGGTCGGTCAGCAAACATTTAAAAAATAAATAGTAGCAAAACATTTAAATGGTTTCTTTTAGTTTCTGCCGTAGCGTTTTGCACAACGGGCTATCCCAAATTAGAAACCTGGAATTACAGATCACTGCAGGATAGGTTGATGAGTAAGTTTCAAATTACATGAAGGCTTGTAGCGGCGTTTATACAGAATTCGAACTTGGTTCACATGTCTAAGAGACTTGCCGGATGCCTACTTCTGAAATAAAAACATGATTTATGTGCGGTCAGTGGAAGTGATGACGTACAAATCCTACTCTCAAGGCAAAATGTTCTCTGGCAATGTATGCACCAAACTGGAAGAATATTTTACCTGTTGTCATATACCTGATTTAATTGTTACGTCGTGTGGAGAAGTGGAATATGATCAAATAAACAAAACGAAATAAAATGTTTTGGAATAAAGAAATAAACGTTTAGTCAGTAATTAATTTTATGTTATTTTTGACCGCGATTTCTCTGGCTTCGGCCAACTTTTATCACAAATTCCAATATCAGTTATTGCATTTCGTGTTTGTTTTACACTCAACGGACAAACGTTAGAGATACCTACCTACCAAACAGCGTGTTGGTTCTCCTCTAGCACGAACCACAGCCTGTGTACATGCCGAAGCATCGACCAGCAGATGCCGGAAGGTTTTCGGAGGAAACACCAGCCGCGCCTGTTGCAGCATTGTCCACAACTCCGCCCGAGATGTCGGTCCAGGATCTATGGGCCTGATGTACTTCCTCGGGATTCACATCCGGGCGCATTGCAGCTTACCGGATGGTTCCAAACTCAAGTGAGTGTTTCACGAGTCATGCCTGGGGGCTGGACCAGGTCCTGCTGCAACGGACCATCGGCAGTAGGATGCGCGAAAGCCTGTGACGTACTACAGAGGTGAAAACATGTGTCAAGGCGACAAATCTGCAGCGTGACATTCTTTCCTCGTAACGCAGTTGGGAGAGCGACTTACTCCGATGCTCGTCGCGGACAAACTTGTGTTTTCACAAGCCATAAAAGCGTGTAGGTGAACAGTCGTCACATGCTGGTAGCGCACAGTGGTTTAAGACATCTCCAGCCATACTAAGGGCCAGTGCCGTTAATGCCCACCGGATGGAGATGATGCCGTTAAAGCCCACCAGATGGAGATGATGCCGTTAAAGCCCACCAGATCGAGACGTCTTAGAAGCTGAGCCAATCTTACGGATTTATGATGTTAGATGATGCTGACTAAAAAGAAAAACACACATAGCGCCGTGAGTTGTTAGCCGCTGTGAGGTAAGGCTGACGCGCTCGGCTAGATATCGAGAGATTCGGGATTCGATTCCCCGACGGCTGCCGAAAAACAATATTTCGGTTGCTGTGCGTTGCTTAACGTGGAAAGAGCGATGCATTTATTTATTCAACTGACGCCACGTATTTAGATGATTTTCACCTTGGATCTCGCCCTTTGTAATATTGCTATAATTATATATAGCCAGTGACGTTAATGCCCACTAGATGGAGACGTCTCAGTAGCTGAGCCCATCTTACGGATTTATGATGTCAGATTCTGACTGAAAAAGAAAAACACGCATAGCGCCGTCAGTTGTTGACCGCTGTGACGTAAGGCTAACACGCTCGGCTAGATATCCAGAGATTCGGGATTCGATTCCCTGACGGTGGCCGAATAACAATATTTCGGTGGCTGTCCGTTGCTTAACGTGGAAAGAGCTACTGATTTATTTATTCAACTGGAGCCACGTATTTAGATGATTTTCACCATACTAAGGAATATAACGTGTCCCATTTTAAGGCTTTCAAAACCATCACAGAGCCACTACCACATCAAATAAAGCCGAAGTGCCACAACGGGGCAGTGGCCTCATGTTATTGACGTTACACACGCACCCTCCCGTCAGCTCAGCCCAGCAGAAACGGAATTCATCTGACTACACCACGTGGCACCATTCCACAGAGGTCCAGTTTTGATGTTCTTGACACCAGACGTGGAGTAATTTACAATGACGACCAGTCAATGGTGTCACACGAGTAAGGCGTCGGCTCCCGTTGCTCATGGCATGCAGTATATGTGGTATCCTTCGCTCGCTGACGCTGCTTGGGTCTCTGATATTTAACTTGGATGTGAATTGCGTCGCCGCTGCCAAGATGTCGGGCTGTATGAGACTGGATAATCGGCGTCGAACCCTGTCATCAATGGTGTGTGATCGGTTACCGCTTGCTCTCTCAGAGCTTGCACGTTTATCGATGGCATGCTCGCTGTACACCCTTGATACAGTTGTTACCGGGGACCCTAGAATTCTTACCACTTGAGCGACAGAATTACTCATATATTTTGCGCACACAATGATTCCACGATCAAAGTCGCTCAGATCGCCAAGTTTACCCATGTTCGCCGAGTGCGATACTCTATTGAGAAGCCTTGTTCTCTACCTATTAATCGCCTGCGTTTGGTTTGAGTCTGTTCCACTCTAAGAAGGGGATGCCAATGTCAACTGTCTATCACCATTATCTCTAATGTTTTGTCAACTAAGTTTACATACGGGTATTACATACATTGACGGAAAAAAATCCCAACACCAAGAAGTGGTTGTGTTAGATAAACGACAGTTGGTAGGCGGTGAGAGTACATCTGTAAGATAACGTCTATGCAAATTTCGCGCTCGGCGCATACGTGTGGCGCTAGTAGCGCCCCTCGGAACATGCAAAGAAGGTTTGCTGTAAATACGCGCTGTAACGATCGTGAGCGTTAGTTATCGTTGAGATTCGACGTAGGGTGTTGATGTTAGTCAAGAATGCCTTTAAGAAGACTAAGAAGTCATTATCTACAGCTCACGGAGTTTGAACGAGGTCGTGTAATAGGGCTACGAGAAGGTGGATTTTCTTTCCGCAATATTGCAGAACGACTTGGCAGGAATGTAGCCACTGTGCATGATTGTTGGCAGCAGTGGTCAAGGGAAGGTACTGTCTCAAGAAGACCGGGTTCCGGCCGGCCACGTGGCACTACTGAGAGGGAAGACCGCCGTGTACGGTGTATGGCCGTGGCACATCGTACCGCGTCTGCGGCAGCAATTCGAGCTGCATTTGCCACCACAGTGACACAACGAACTGTTACAAATCGGTTACTTGAAGGACAGCTCCGAGCCAGACGCTCTGTAGCGTGCATTCCACTTACTCCAAACCACTGCCGTTTGCGACGTCAGTGGTGTCAAGCTAGAGCTCATTGGAGGACGGAGTGGAGATCTGTTGTGTTTTCTGATGAAAGCCGGTTCTGCCTGGGTGCCAGTGATGGCCGTGTGTTGGTTAGAAGGAGGCCAGGTGAGCGCCTGCAACCAACCTGTCTGCGGCCGAGACACACTAGACCTACACCTGGAGTTATGGTCTGGGGAGCAATTTCCTGTGACAGAAGGAGCACTCTCGTGGTTATCCCACGCACCCTGACGGCACAGTTGTACGTCGGTCTGGTGATTCAACCTGTTGTGCTGCCATTCATGAACAGCATTTCAGGGGTGTTTTCCAACAGGATAACGCTCGCCCGCATACCTCTGTTGTAACCCAACATGCTCTACAGAGTGTTGACATGTTGCCGTGGCCTGCTAGATCACCAGATCTTTCACCCATCGAGCACGTATGGGACATCATTGGACGACAACTCCAGCGTCACCCCCAACCAGCATTAACCGTCCCTGGATTGACCGACCAAGTGCAACAGGCTTAGAACTCCATCCCACAAACTGACATCCAGCACCTGTACGACACAATGCATGAACGTTTGCGTGCTTGCATTCAACATTCTGGCGATTACACCGGTTATTAATGTACCCGCATTTCACATTTAAAATGGCTCTTCTCGCGCTTACATTAAGCTGTGATCTTGAAACCTTAACCGATTAAAAATGTTACCTATACAAATGTATTGCCGCCTTTTCATTCTTCTACAACTATTTTTTCGTGGTGTTGGGATTTTTTTTCCATCAGTGTATTTAGGTAGGAAAGTTTCACTAAACAAAAGTATCGATCAAGGAGTTAATAATGGCACGTTGTCAAATGCCATTGTGTGTACTAGAGATGATCTTAGGCCCGGCCCGGGCTCGGATGGGCTCAGAATTCATTAACTACCGAAAAACCCGGGCCCGGGCTCGTAATTACACGTCTTGAATTTCATTACTGTAATTAATTCAACATGTGTAATTCCGAGCCCGGCTGATTTACACGTGTTGAATTTCATTGTGGATTTTTATTACCATGGTGGAACGATTTTCAATTTCCTAAGCTAGCTGCCATTGCAGACACATTTTGCTTAGCAAGACTTGCATTATGCGTTGTCTAAAGCTATGGCCCAAGCAAGGATTAGTTTAAGGAAGTCTGGTATCGAAAAACTGGGAACAAATCACATTCCTATTTTTTGTATTTCATTAAAAATCAAGAATCTTATCTTTAAAATGATGTATTAATTTCCAAAATTGTGCAGTTAGAAGTGTTGTTATTTTTTTTTTTTTTAATTTCCTCACTCCCGCGATTTTTGGGGTGACGTTGGTTTTCAGTGCAGCAGGTCGAGTTTTAGAGAAAAGAAGATCAAGTTGAAGCGCTGAAGCATTAGATGCAATTCTCTCTCTCTTTTCATGATGAACTTGATCTGGAAATAGCACACACATATGATAATATTGTGATTATTATACTATTAAGTGCAAAGCTTTGTTAATGTTACAAAATGCCGAATAATCTGATCTCAAATGCTTTTACGTTCTTTTTTTTTAATTTTGGAAATTTCCCTACGGGCTTTTTTTATATTCTACAACATCACCCTAAACTACCTTTACCAATTAGCATATACGTAAATTATATTGCAAAGATTAGCTTTCTAGAGTCAAAATTTCAAACACCTGCAACTGTCTGTACGGCGTTGTACGTTTTATAATGCAATTTATTTAAAATAAAAGTAAATTTAGAAATCAAAAAGAAATAATGAATGGAATTTTTTGTTTCTAAACGATTTTCTTTTCTTCAGTTTTTACCAAAATTTCTGATTCCTCTGATACGGTCGAAGGGCACGTTTATTATTTATTTATTTTCAAATCCACATTTCAGAACATTTGGCTTTATGCGTAGTATTTCTAAAAACATATTAATATTGCAAAGTGGATTAACTGAACTGAACTTTCTAAACTAATGATTTTTAAACGAATCCTTGCTTGGGCCGTATCTTTAGCTAGTGTATAATGCATAAATGCAAGCCTTGTTAAGCAAAGTTTTCCAAGAATCCAGGCCCGGGCGGGCCCGGATACAGCAAACACATGTAATCAAAGAAAGCGGGCCGGACCTGGGCTCCTGAAATCGAGCCCAAACTCATCTCTAGTCGGCACAAATGGGCCGTATTCTCACCGGTTTCCATGAGGCCATCCCATCAGAAAACTTAAAAAGCACATCGACCAGTAGCGAGAACGCCTTTCCCGATTACCCCTCAAGTATGTTGTCCGTTACACCACCCAGGACAATGAAGTTCCAAGTAACTGAAGCTATGCACATGTAATTCAGACATATGAGTACCGTTCAAATTTGCGCTAATTGAAACAATCCGATGCTTCTTTGTAGGGTCAACAGGATATTTTCTGATACGCTATATTATCAAAGTATTCAGACACTATCAAATATTTGCATAACTGTAAAGAACGGTTGCGCAGGAAGGTGCGCTGTAAGTGGGGAGGTACGTATATAAAGCTGAGATGCTCTGTTGTGTTATCTCTAACTTTGAAGCGGATATGCCGCATGGACGTAAACTTTCCGAATTCCAGCATGGGCTGGTCGTAGTATGTCACTTGAACTTTCCGAGTTCCAGCGTGGGTTGGTCACAGGATGTCAGTTGATCTTTCCGAGTTCCAGCGTGGGCTGGTCATAGGATGTCATTTGAACTTTCCGAGTTCCAGCGTGAGCTGGTCATAGGATGTCATTTGAACTTTCCGAGTTCCAGCGTGGGCTGGTCATAGGATGTCATTTGAACTTTCCGAGTTCCAGCGTGAGCTGGTCATAGGATGTCATTTGAACTTTCCGAGTTCCAGCGTGGGCTGGTCATAGGATGTCATTTGAACTTTCCGAGTTCCAGCGTGGGCTGGTCATAGGGTGTCATTTGAACTTTCCGAGTTCCAGCGTGGGCTGGTCATAGGGTGTCATTTGAAGTTTCCGAGTTCCAGCGTGGGCTTGTCATAGGATGTCATTTGAAGTTTCCGTGTTCCAGCGTGGGCTGGTCATAGGATGTCATTTGAGTATCGTTTCCGGATACGGAGCATTGCAGCCAAACAACACATACTAAAATCGACTATAAGTGATGCCGTGAAGCGGTTGAAGCAGATCAAGGGTGCAACTACAGCAAAAAATGTTCAGGAAGGTCGCGCAAACTGACGGAACGAGACGAAAGAGCCATGGTAAAAAATTTTAAGAAATCCCTCTGTCGTTTCCATCGCTCCTGAAGTACGAAATGGTTGTATTGGCTCGGTTAGTACCATAACTATCAGCAGGGAGTTGCACGGTGTGGGTTATTTCGGTAAAGCAACTGCACACAAGTCATACATCCCTACTGCAAATGCGAAGCGTCGTTTGGAGTGGTGTGTCGCCCATCGTTCCTGGAGTGTGGGCTCCTGGAAAGTTGTTCTTTGTTGCGATAAGTCGCGATTCTCAACCTTCCAATCTGACGGGCGTGTTTGCAATGGGTTGTGGGTGACTGGAAAGCTGTGTTTTGTAGTGATGAGTCAACTTTTAATTTTTTCCAATCTGATGAGCGTGTTTGGACTAGGCGACAGTCCGGCAAACGATTTTTGTCGGACTCTGTTCTTCCAGCTGTAAAGTTTGGTGGAGGATCATTCATGGTATGGAGTTGTTTTCGTGGATAGGACTCGACCCGTTGGCTATTATACCACAAACCATGAACTTTGAATTGTACCTAGACGTTCTGGATAATAATTCTGCCATACCAACAATGTGGCACTATTATGGAAATGACTGTTGTCCCCTCAAACATGATTCGGTTTCCTGCCACACTTCCCGGCGTGTGCAGAACTGGTTTCTTGAAAATGAGGTGGCATTGATAGACTAGTCTACTACGAGTCCTGATCTTAATTCAATAGAACACCTCTGGGATGAAGTGGAGCGACGGATGAACTGAATCGAACACAACGACCGTCATCTATCTCCACTCTGGCAACAGCTTTGCAGGACGAATGCCGTGTCATTCTTCTTAATACCTACCGGGAATTGTTTGATAGTGAGCCTCAACGTCTTGCCGCTGTTATACAAGCAAAAGGTAGTCCGATTAACTACTAATTACGATAATAGTGCCATTTGTCCTAAAACATTGTGGTGTCCGAATACTTTTGGTAATATAGTGTATCCACGTATGATGCAGGTCTCAAGTTCCATTGCTTCAGAGAACATCTTACATATCAGTATGAAACGAATCTGCCTGAAGGAATAATTCTTTACTTATTAATGAACGGCAATAGAATGTATTGCCTTCCATGTGTAACATGTATAAGTGAAGAATTATTTTTTCAGGAAGTGGTTTCCCACTGATATATTATATATCATCATCATCATCAGCAGCAGCATCATTGTCAACCATTATCAGTCCATTGCTGGATGAAAGTCTCCCCAAGTTTCTTCCATAACGGCCTGTCTTGTGCCAGTCTCCTCCATGTCACTCCCGCATACTTTCGAATTTCATCCACCCATCTCCCATGTGATCTTCTTCTGGGTCTTTTCCTGTCCCTTGGAATCCAATCTAAAATTTCGGCTGTCCATCGATGACCTGTCCTTCTGGCAGTATGTCCAGCCCATTGCCATTTCAGGGATTTAACTCTGATCATGATGTCTTCCACTCTTGTAATTTTTCGGATTATAATGAATAAACTCTTTTCTACCAGCTAAGCTAATTATAATGCTTCTGCTACTGAATTATATACTTGTACTAAGCTTCAAATAGTGAATTCAAATGGTTGTTACTAGTTAATTAAGATCATGAATAAAGTCTCCTGCTAGTAGTGTAGTAATAGTATTGAACAAACTTATAACTGGTAGTAATGTTGTAGCAGTAATTAAGATGCATAAAGTCTTATGCTGGTTGTTACTAGTAATATTAATTGAAATAAACCTAACAGCCAGACAGAGGTCTGACAGTACTATGAACTGAGAAAGACGTACTTACGTAAAACCTTTTATTATGAACTTCTACTGGTATCATCACACACAGCTACTCAAATAACACGTAGCTCCTTGCACATGAACGGAGCTCTATACTCATAAACAAACGCTCTCTTTCACATAAATCAACACTCTCCGTACAACAACAAACGCTCTCCGTACAACAACAAACGCTCTCCTTAGGTATCGTTGAACGCGCCTATTTATACTGGCTACCACCACGTCATGACTTACACTCATTGCCAGATCTCATTCAGCGGGTGAAATAACATCTCGTTCAGTAAGAAGATAATTTACATAGAAAAATAAAATAACCAGAGATAGTAAAATCAAAAGGAAAGTGAATATAGAGTATACGTTACAGGATCCACGAGTTCCTCTTCTTATCTCCCCTGGTTACACCAAGTATGCACCTCTACATATAACTTTGAGTTGTCTGCAGCCTTTCTATGTCTTTTTTAGTTAAGGTCCAACTCTCTGCACCATACGTAAGCACTGGAAGGATGCATTGATCAAACACTTTTCTTTTAAGACATAATGGCATATTGCTCTTGAAAATTATGCTGTTTCTTCCAAAATCTCTCCAGGCAAATTTTGTACGCCGATTGATTTCTTCATCAATGTGACCCTTACTTGATATCTGGTGTCCAAGATAAACGTACGTGTCTGTTATCTCCAGCTTTTCTCCATCAATCGATTAATCTTCATTTCTTGTAAAAGCATTGTACATCACTTTTGTCTTCTGAAAGTTCATTTTTAATCCCACTTCTTTACTCTTGTCAGTAAGTTCCTGGATCATACTCTGCAGCTCTGATGGGGTAGCTGCAAAAATGACTACGTCATCAGCAAAACGAAGGTGAGTTAGATAATCTACATTAATCTTTATCCCTTTGTTTTCCCAGTTCAGTGATTGAAAGACATTTTCCAATGTGGCATTAAGGAGCTTCGGAGATATGGTGTCCCCTTGTCTCACTGCCTTTCCAATTTTTATGTGTGTTGTATTTTCAAACAGCCGAATCTTTGGACTTGCATTTTCATAGATCTTATTAATAATATTAATGTATGCATCTTCAATACCACAGGATTTCAGAGCCATTGTAACGGCTGATAGTTTCACCGAATCAAAGGCTTTTTCATAATTGATAGAAGCCATGCACAATGGAAGTTTATGTTCCCTCGCTCTTTCAATTAGTTTATTCAATACGTGGATACGATCTATTGTGCTGTAGCCACTTCTGAATATAGCTTGTTCTCTCGGTTGAGCCATGTCCAGTGTTACCTTCAAGCGGTGTGAAAGAACTTTAGTGAAGATTTTATAAACCACTGATAGGGCTGATAAGTCTGTAGTTCCTGAAATCCTCAATGTCACCTTTTTTATGTAGCAGGATCATTGTATCGTTGTTCCAATCCTCAGGAATCTTCCCTTCATTAAGGCATCGAGTGAAAATTTGGGCGAGTACTGTTCCGATTTCTCCACTTGCTTCTTGTATGTTGTCTACAGTAATTCGATCTTCTCCTGGAGCTTTGTCCCGTTTCATGTTCTTGATTGCATGTGCAACTTCTGCTGGGAGGACTGGAAGAACTGTGGTACTGGATATATACCTGTATATATATATCTGTTGAAGCCAAATCAGGAAAATTCGAAAGTATGCGGGAGTAACATGGAGGAGATTGGCACAAGACAGACCGTTGTGGAAGAAACTTGGGGAGATCTTCGTCCAGCAGTGGATTGATAATGGTTGACAATGATGATGATTTATATGACTCGTCATCGTGAGAATGATAGACCGAGCTAACTGATAATGACAAATTCGAAATTGTATATGGGAAACACCAATAGTGAAACAAAAGTGTAAGGAGATGATTAACCCTGCTTCTGTGTTCATATCCAGCACACAATAACTGTGCTCTGGTCCAAATGGATCCCTGTGGAGTAATTTGTAATATTGGGTTTGTGTAATGAAATGTTCGGCAAACAGACCAGCACGCGTAGACGGCGAGAACGGAAAAGCAGGACAACTTACCAAGGTAAAACAATTTCCGTTGGCATCGACACATACTTGCCATCTGTCCGGCGAGGCCATGATCCCGGAACAAAAAAGTCTTGTGGCTGGGAACCGAAGGAGTCATCAACTGCACGTTGAATCTCGTTGCCTGTCGTAAATTGTTTCTCGGACAGGAAGTGATCCAGACGGCAAAAGATATCATAGTCTGTCAAAGCCAAATCAAGGTAATAGGCTGGATGAGGCTGTGCTGCATAGCTCAAGGCACTTAGTATCAGCATCGTTCGTTGTGCGACATGAGGGCACGCGTTGTCCTGAAGCAGAAGAACACCATGTCTGTTGGCCAAAGCCAGTTGTTTCTGCGCAGCAATTTCCGGAGCATCTGGTATAATTCAGCACAATAACTTCCTGAAGTGATGCTTTGGCCTCTTGCCAAGAAAATACCGACGAATTATCCCGGCTGTTGACAACCAGACAAGAAGCATCATCTTCAAGATATGTAGTAGTGGTTTAGGATGCCATCCAGCAGGCTGTGCCTTGCTTAACCACTGCGAAGGTCGTTTCCGATTATCATAAAGGACCCACTTCTCGTCGAAGGTAACGATTAGATGCAGTAGAGGTTCCTGTTTATTCTTGGAAAGCAGCGACGTGCAGACTTCCAAACGCCTAGTCTTGTTGACAGTTGTCAACTCACGAGGCAGCCACATGTCAGCCTTTTGAACATACCCTAGCGCAGCCAGACGCCGAACAAGTGTCGTGTAATGGACAGTTAAGAAAAACTGACTGATTTCCAGACGGAGGGCGATAAGCTGCACTTATAATGGTATTTTCAGTCTCTAAAGTAATAAACACATAATTATCAGTTATAACCGTATATTTATCAATCCACGAAAGTGAAATGGAGCGCCTAGCAAAAATAGCACCCCCCCAAACCATACCCCCTGATCTAGAAGTAGAAAAAGTTCGAAAACCCGGTACATTACAAGTAAGTTTATTCACACTATTAAACCAAGTCTGTGAAATGCAAATAAAGTTAACAAGGTAATCCAAAGACCCCCAAAACTCCAAGAACAGGTCATATTTACCAAATAAACTACCAGCGTTAATGTGCAACAATCGCAAGCTGCTATTTTTTGAAACCAGCAAAGCCGCCCCATCGCTTAGACCACTGCGCCACCACTATAGGTGGCGCAGTGGTCTAAGCGATGACTTCTGATCATTCGTCCGAAAGGGGTCCGGGTTCGAATACCGGTGAGGCATGGATGTTGTGTTTGTCTAACGGCACCAGCTCTCTCCCTTCCCTGGAGCCAGTGACCCTAAATTAGGGACGGGCGACTGCTTATAGCCCATTGAGTTGCTCACGGTGGTCATTAAATCTCCAATCCAATCCAATCCAAAAAACTAGCAAATCACGCAAAATTCAACAGAACAAACACTAGGATTACAGGTCATAAACAAGAGTTATGTGCAATCAATAGATTTACAGAAACATCACATATCCATCAGAATCGACTAAGATCCAAGTCATCCCTGCTCTTAATGGTAATTGCATTTCAACCCTCCTCCTTTCGGCAAAAAATACGTCCGTTTTTATATCAACAAAATCTGATATTGTTTTCTCTGAAAAATTTCCGCGCATTCCAGAATAATTCTCTGTTATGCACAGTCAAATTCTCATTAACATAAATTCTAGTTTCCTGCAAATAATAAGCCCCAATATCAGTTAATTTCAAAATCTTCCGACTCCTTGATAAAAGAATATCTCTTACTTTTCTGGTCTGAAACTGCATAACGATTGGCGAGGGACGCCGAGCCCCCTTAGTTTTTATTCTCTGAACGACGTCAATGTCATTGCACGAAAGGTTTCCAAAATCCAAACCTTTTGCAATATGATGCACAATGTTCGAAAGATCAGCCTTAGTCTCTTCATTACTCTCAGGAATTCCATGAATTTCCAAATTTCTGTTTCTCACATATTGATCAAGGTTGTTCAAGTCCTGTGACAGTCCGGATATTTCAGAATCCTGGTCCAAAATCCTCTGCTGAAGAGCAACCACTTCCCTACGGGAGTCCTCAAGAAACGAACTTGATTTATTTAAATAACTCAAAATGTCATCATACTTTTGTGAAAAGAACTCAACTGATCTGTTCAAATCTAGTATCTCAATCTTTAATTCGTTAATAGCATCTAGATTTATGTTGACAGACTCCAGAACCGACTGAGAATCACTGCCACTGGCACACCCTTTCACCAATTTCACCTCGGAATTAATGTTCTTTTTAGTGCAAGCCGCTCCCTAAGAACGGACTCCGGAATCATGTAATGCACCGCGTCGACAACTATCACATTGCCATTTCATTTTTTCCCTTTTGACATTCGTCGGTAAACATTTTCTGTTATTGAACAACAAGCATAATGATATCTGCCGCCGCATCTGCCGTAGCATTGAACCCCCTCTTCAGCATGGATTACAGCCGAACACATCAAACAAAATTTTTGTGTCATATCTGTAAGTCAATAGCCAATGAACTCTCAAATATGATAGACACTCCTGGCAGCAAGAGATGTAGTAGAAAATGTACCTTACCAGTCTTCACTGATACATGAAACGATCACGATTCCACTAAGTCAATAGAGCCGGTATCGTCATCATCATCGGAATAGGAGCTATCAAAAGTGTTGCTCACCATGTAAATCTCATAAGACACAGTAACACATCTATAAGCTGTAACAGCAACTTATATGTTGTTTGAAATCGATGAAGCACCACTTCATGGACCCAAAGTAACAAAACAAGACCCGTGCTAGCTTAGAATACTGCTTTATTACAATCACAAATCTCATCTTCAAAGTGCCTCAATGTTTTTACCATGACTTCACCTGACATAACTCTTTGAATAGACTTATCCTTAGATAAGTAAGAGAAGCCAGTAATTCCATCCTCTTCTTCTTCTGACGATGGATCAGAGATTCTAGAAATGTGATCTTCTAATTCAGACACAATTTCTTCGTCGTCTGAAGCAGTTGATAGTATATTTTCGATTTCAGTAGGTGATAAAGGTTGATCCATTATTGTGAAACTTTATGTAACATCGACAACAACCCTGAATAAGCGAATGTCACTGAGGATCTGCAAACGGCACTGAGCAATATGCGAACTGCAGTACTTCTACCAACAGAATGAACCCGGTAGTTCAAAACAAAGAAAGGGGAATTCCCTTCTAGCTGGTAAGCGCCCTCGAGCGGAGAGTACAGAAAACAAGGAAAAATCGGGGAAGCCCCGATTTCAAGTCTCTAAAGATGCTAGCATGAATTGTCTTGATTATATAATATCAGCGGAAAGCTAAGTATTCGTTTTATTATAAGAAATGGACGATGATCAATACGTTGATTTCTGCAAATTAACATGCATCTTTTCATAAGGGTCCAAAAGGACCCGAACACAGTAAGTGTAAAGTATTTTATTACGAACTGTTGTTCAAATAGTAATAAAAACCATAAGTATTGTATTTGTTAAAACACTAAAGGAAGCGAAGTCACAAAGCTATAAAGTGATGTCTCCATTATTTTTAGTTTTATTAAAAAATAAAATTGCTTAAGGGTCCAAATGGACCCGAACACAGTAGCAGGGTTACTAATGTGTTATACGAGTAATCAACTCTTTTTTCGATGAATTTTCCTTGGATGAAAGAAGATCATCGACTCGTTTGACATCAGTGAAGCATCCTCAGTTAAAGTTGTTCAGAGACTACTCTCTGATCTTGAAATTGCAGGTACATTTTCCTACATAAAGTCGAAATTTGGATTTCTGACTGATGCCATTACATCCTTGCAGAAATTAGGAGTGCAGTTCGTGCATCAAACAGATTTGATGAAGAAAGTTATGATTAACCTAAACATTGTGACTGTAAAACTGGGAAAGGCCGTGAAAAGGAAAATTTAGCAAGTTTAAAAAAAATTTAGGACATGAAAAGCTGTGCTTAATTGCAAATGTGCTATCGTGACGAAACTTTTTTCTTGGTTAAATTTTAGAAGACGTTGAACAAAGTGACGTAGTTTATTTCAAGTTTGTTCCTATGGTGCCAGTTGAAGTGGAAAAGAGCTTTTTAATAATTAAAGCTTTGTTAGCAGAAAATAGAAAATCATTCTCTTTTGAAAACTCTGTTCATGGTTTTTCTTGTGCATTGCAATTCTGGACTGATGAAATAAAACCTTTCAGTTTGCCATGGCAAACTAAAAATACTCAAATAAATATTGGTTAGTGAAATGGAAACTTTCAATTCTGCACAAGAACTGTCAGAAAAGGTAAGTTGCATTTTTATATCTTTTTCTTGTTTTCTTTTATAGGGCATATTTTTGTTAACAAAACAAAGACTAAATTTTTCCCAGAAACTGTAAAAAGTTAAATTGTAGTTTTAAGAGGTATTATTTGTCTTATTAGGCATGTTTTAGAGCAATAAATGTTTAGTTTGGCATTAGAGACTGTAAAACAATTAAGAATTATTTGCTTTGGTCTAGTGTTGCTTAGTAAAAAATAGAAAATCAATTAGAAAATTTCAGTTGACACAGCAGCAGTCAACAGGTTAAAATATATTTTTTAGATTCTTTTTGTTTTGTTTCATGCACCTCTTGCTTTTCTATTTAACTAGTTTTTCAAAGAAATAAAAAAATAAATCTGCATTTGCTAGGTAATTTTTTTGTTTTATAGGACATGCTTTTTTTACTTTTTTGGGTCATAAGTTCATTTTCATAGGGCATTATATAACCAATTTTAGGTTATACAATTCCTAGCCCTAGTGATTAGTAATGAAATGGAAGTTATTTGTGAGGAAATAGAGGATTGGTTTGTGACGAAATTTCCGAAGCTATTAATAATGAAATAGGGAGAATATTAATAAGGGAATAGAGGCATGATAAATAAAGAAAAAAGAAGCGATTAGTAATGAAATACAGGAACTTATTAGTAAAGGCAAAAAGGACGATTATTTACGACGTACAGGATCGATTGCTAACGAAATGAAGGCGTGATTACCAATGAAATACAGAAGTTAGTTATGACAAAACACGAAAGAGATTTGGAATAAAACAGAGGTTGGCTGGTTGGTTGGTTGGTGGATTTTTATGGCGCAAGAGCCATGTGTGGCCAAGGAACGCCAGACACAAGACCATCAAAGAAAAGATTTTAAAAGCGTGGTACAACGATTAAAAGTAGGCTTATTTGGTAAAAGGGGAAAATGAGGATGATGAATAAAATACAGGAGAGACCAATAAAGAAATAGAGGGGAATCTTTCAGTTACTGAGTAAAGGCGTTATCATTAATTAAATAAATTACTCATTAGTACGTAAATAGAGAGGAATCGGTAATAAAATAGAGGAGTTAGTATTATTTTCTCAGTTATAAGGCAACGAAGCTTGATTACAAAATATATATATATATTTTTTTAATGAATTTAATTTTTGTTACGTTAGTATAGTATATAGCAATTCAATCTGCGAAACAAGTTAGAGCAAACACTTTCTTAAAACATTCATTCTAGTTTTAGCAGAGATAAAAACGTCAGCTTTCACTAAATCAAGCTGCCCAAGAAACAAAAGCCATAACAGAAGTTGAAGAGTTAAATTAAAACGAATAATGAAATGAGAGTGAAGACTCATTTGGTGAAACGACGTGTTAAAATGTTCGTATGGGGAGCAATCGCGAGTTCAAAATTAAAATAGATCTCTCCGTTTAGGCTTGTGTTTAAGCACCTGTGGGAAATTTTATGGATCGTAAACGAACGATCATTGGTCAATTCCAGAATGCAGTCAGTTTCCTATGTTTATCAACCAAAGAGCCCTAAATCACTTCCCGCCAAAATCTTCTATCCCTGGGGGGTAAGTGCTCTTCTGCGTTATTTGTTCGTCTGATGTTTTATCAGGGATAGCATCCTAAATAATCCCCTGAGTTATAAGTAAAAAAAAAGTGGGAAAAAGATCCGAGACTTGCTGGCTCTAAACCACTTTCAGGGGCATCGTTACGGTAAAATGAATCAAGAACTTTTCGAGAAAAAATGATGAGAGAACTTTTCTTTTCCCTTTTTTTTTTTCACGAGATGAGGTAGCTTCGCTGCTAAAAAAATAAGGCCAATTTCATATCGTCATTTTTGTTTTGAAAGATATATGTTAGCTCTTTAGGTGTCTTGTGTTTTTCTTGGGATCTCTGCTCGTTATTAAATTTTACGAAGAAGAAAACTGAGCTCCCTTTTTCTCTTTTGCCTTTTATGTTAGATGAAGTAAATTCTGCTCGATTTCAGAAAGAAGATAACGGGTTTATGATCATACGGCTTACAAAATATTTATTTATTTAGTTGCGTTTCTAAATTATGTGCAGAATTTCAGAACACGCCATATGTTCGCGACTTAAATGAAGGCAGGCAATTCCTTGCTTTAAGCTTAGGTGACTCTATTGAAATTTAGTTTGTCCGTAAAGAATATAATTCCTTTTTCCAAAAGAGCTATCAGTTTATACAAGGAGATTTTCATTTAAAAATATGTGTCTGAGGTATGAATCTATACAAAATATATCCTTGTTCTCATTTGAAATGTTGCATTGATATGAAAACGTTGGTGCACGGAAATGAAATACTAATTAATTTTATGTGCCGTTATAAATTAAATGCTATTACCTGGTTTGTTGCATTGGCTTATGTTTAAGTCACTGCAATTTGAAGTTTAATTTAAAGCTTTAACTTTTCGCTGAACGGGGATTAGTCTCAGTCGTTTCTGTTGTTGCTAAAAATCTTAACTAAACATGAATATCACTTTCAGTATAACGAGCAAAGTTTAATGACTGCAGAATTCTACTTACTGAGAGCCACTTCCACTTTACTCGTATTTAGGCACGTTGGAAAGTTTAAAAATAAACAAGTCCTTCGTAACACAATACACTTAACTGAATGGAATTAATGATGTCTCACAATAAGCGTTGAGACTTTTTCTGTCTCTCCGAAAAACAATCTGCTCTCCCAAAACAATCCTTTTTCACAAGAATCGCTCACTATCTGCTCGTATGAACGTTGCACACTGCACACGAAGCTCTCATCTCAGAACACTTTATCCGTATTAATTGTTCTTCGACCATCTGTCAGGTTGCCAACGTACCAGTTCGTCGGGAAGAAATTTGAGGCATTACATTAAAATATATTTAACGAGGAGAAACCAAATTTGCATAAAAACACAGAAACTCAAAAAGGAAGGTCAAATTAGAGGTATACGTCACACCGTTCATAATGTTCTTGTAGGTGATATCACTGCAATCGATGCTACGATATTTCAGCCACAGAAAGTGTTCAGCTTTTGTGGTTCGGAAGGCAACAGGCAATTGTTATAGGGAAATCTTGTCGAGACTATACATACGCAAGATTTGTTCCAAATAACCTTGTTCATGAGTCCACCGGACACCACAGTGCACAAGGGTAATTTCTTGCGCTCCTGAATCATCCACAAAATCATCGTAGCAATTTAAGCAAATGTCCCATCGTGATGGCGTGTTTCCACCATATAAGGGTAACTCGTTTGCTTTTTAATCTTCTACAAAGTCACCATAGCAATTTAAACAAATGTCCTATAGATATGGTAAGGCATGCATTCCAGCAGAAAAGGATAAGTCTTTTGCTCGTTAATCTTCTACAAAGACACAATAGCAATTTAAGCAAATGCCCTGTAGTTAGGGTAAGGCATGTATTCCAGCGGATAAGAATATTTCTCTTATTTTTCAATCTTACAAAAATTCACCATAGAAATTTAGACAAATATCCCATCGTGATGGTAAGGCGTGTATTCCGGCAGAGAAGGGTAACTCTTTTGCTCTTTAATCCTAAAAAAAAAGTCACCATAGCAATTTAAACAAATGTCCCATCGTGACGGTAAAACGTGTATTCCAGCAGATAAGAAATCGAAATCCCGTCGCTGCAGTGATGTTGCTACATCCTGTCTCATATTTGCGTGTCTAGCAAACTGTTCACGCGCCAAGTGTGTGCCAAACAGATGAAAATCGCCAGGCCTCTAAGTGGGATGCTCCAAAACTTCCTTGGAATATAACCGAAACATCCTTGCCGGGCGTTAGACCCATATGGTCTGGCGTTATCGTGTAACAGTATATCGAGTCGAAGTTTTCTAAGCTGAGATTTTCTCAGCATCGTGGCACATGTCAAGCGTCAAACAATACCTTCCCCTGTTACACTTGTACCACAGTCTAGGTGGTCAGTAAAAAGTACATCCTGAGAGTTTCCAAGCGATACGTCTTGAATATTTTATTACGTAGAGATGACAGGTGCTGATGCACCCAAGTTTCGCCTCTCGTAACAATGAGCTGCGAGATATCCAGTCGTTACCTTTCTGGCACTAGATTATCAAATTTTTTTATACAGACCTATTGTCTTCTGTTGTATTCTTCTGTGAGATTCTTAGGTACCCACCTCGTATAACCACGGGCGGCCGAACCTACCCAGCAAAAACAGTGTTGCTGGGCCAACACTCAAACCAGCACTGGTAGCCAGCAGTGACCTAGCACTATGTTGCAGCTGCCCAACCGTCAACAAAATGTCCCAGTGGCCACCATATGGGCCAGCAGCTGGCCAACAGTTGGCACCCCATAAATTGTCACATGCCAGGACAGAGCCATAAGTTATTTATCGCAGGCAGTGGCTGCCACAAGCGGCCCTGCAAACGTGTGCCATAAATGGTATCTAGCTTAATGTGGTCCGCTAGTTTCCCGGCAGTGGCAGCCGGCAATCACGTGACATAACTGATGGCTTGTAAAATCTTGTCCGCCAATTTTCCAGTAGTAGTCATAAAAAAATAAATAAAAGATAACCGCCGTTTCTCTAAGAGACAACTACTTTTCTTAACAGGTAGTGAAAAACGCCCGTTTGGATCTAGTTCCCTGGTTTGCCACGCATGAGCCTTTGGCTTGAAGCTGAGCATTTTTCCTGCGCAATGTGAAACGAATGGTTCTCTTTTTTATTTTACAATATTGCGAGGTATTTTTTCATAAATGTCCGTTTCATACAATTCACAAATTTATTTTTTCAACGTAACAATTGTTTCTTTTTTAACTTAAAGGAATTTTACTCATTTTCAACGAGTGTACCAACTTAAAGGCGCTTTCCAAAGTTTTGTGCTGGCCTTGTGGTCTTCAAAAGTGAATGTTTAATTAATATATTTACCCGTTCATGTCACATTCTGTTACACTTTTGACGTTGTGTCGTTCCTTTCCGCGGTCCGAAGCTACATTTGTTCTAAAGAAAAAAGATATTCTATTTTACTTGACGTAATTTTTAGCAGCGAATTCCTCCAGTCTTACGAATTAAACCCATGGATGGGTACATTATATCCACAAAGCGTTTTGTTTTTGTCAAATAATTGATAAATTGTATACGCGTATGACTCTTATTTTTTTTTTTTCAACATCCTGATTTTTAATGTTTTTCCGGGACCTTTGTTTCAAGCGGTTTAGTGTATGTTAAAATGAAAGATTACACAGAAATTATTTCTTGTTATTCATGGGAATGGAGTGGGTGTATTTCATGGCTGTCTGTATTCTCGATTCTTTGTGTCATTGCAGGAATTTTGCTACGAAATGAGTTTCTATAAAGACATAAGAGTAATTGAATATTTCTTACAGTTCATTAATAGCTATTTATACATTTCTCTTCCGACGGTAATCTTCGTTGACGTGGCATTTCATTACGAAATTAATTCGCCTTTCTACATATGTTTTTTTTAACATCCACTAAAATGACACGATGGCGTGCAAACGGCCGAGGTTTGGAGTAAGTGGAATGCACGCTACAGGGCATCTGGCTCGGAGCTGTCCTTCAAGTAACCGATTTGCAACAGTTCGTTGTGTCACTGTGGTGGCAACTGCAACTCGAATTGCTGCCGCAGACGCAGTACGATGCGCCACGGCCATACGCCGTACACGGCAGTCTTCCCTCTCAGTAGTACGACGTGGCCGGCCGGAACCCGGTCTTCTTGAGGCAGTATCTTCCCTTGACCACAGCTGCCAACAATCATGCACAGTGGCTACATTCTTGCTAAGTCGTTCTCAATATTGCGGAAAGAAAATCCACCTTCTCGTAGCCCTATTACACGACCTCGTTTAAACTCCTTAAGCTGTTGATAATGGCTTCTCCGTCTTTTTAAAGGCATTCTTGACTAACATCAACACCCTACGTCGAATCTCAACGATAACTAACTCTCACAAACGTTACAGCGCGGATTTACAGCAAACCTGCTTTGCATGTTCCAAGGGGAGCTACTAGCGCCAAACGTATGCGCCGAGCACGAAATTTGCATAGACGTCATCTTACAGATGTACTCCCACCGCCTACCAACTGTCGTTTATCTAACACAAACCCTTCTTGGTGTTGGGATTTTTTTCCGTCAGTGTAATTTAAAAAATATATTTAATTATCCTTTTTAAGGCGAAAAATACAACGCTGAGTTAACCGTTTAGCTTATTTGTCCAAAATCCATTTTTTAAATTGTACTTGAAACGTTTTCCAGGAAACTGTAAAGCATCTCAAGATAATCTTCCTAAGAAAACAATAAACCATATGTGAAATAGAAATCTAAGATTCCAGTGAGGGGCACCATGAAATTCCAAGGTAGCGGCGAAAGGTACGGGACACACCATGAAATTCCGTGACCCCTACTTTTCGTCGCTCGTACGTGTAACTCTCCAATATTGGAGTTGGTCATGCAGAACGCTGATGATACTGGCTACTGAAATCTGCAGTTAACGGACAAGTTATCTCAATGCAATGTGTTCGTTGTCACGTATGAGGGCATCCAACTGCAGCTCACTATCCTCTCAAATGGTGAACTACAACCGATGTCGATGTTTTTCAGCAAAATCTATCTTGATTTTAGTAGTCTTAGCATCATTTCATACCTGCTTCCATGACGTAATACCTTCGCTGTACACTTCCACTAACTGGCGATGGACTTCCACAGGTAAAACGTCTTCTTTGTGAAGAGAACGAGTTGCTCTCCACACACCCTCGTGGAACCATATTGGCAATAATGTAGCCATCTTTAATAGCCATTTCTAGTAAATGAATGGGTAGAGAGTAGTTCTGAGACGGGTAGAGCAAGATCCCAAAAGCCCGAAGACGAGCTAGGACTGCATAATATTTAATACGTTTCGAAATCGGACGGGCTCGTGCTCTCAATTTTCTTCTTTTAAATTGTGGTTTTATACGAGAGCCTTTAATTACTAGTGGGTTAAGAATATATTTCATTTGTGTTTTCTGCGTAGAAGGAGAAGCGTGTTCATGAGCTGAAGATACTGGATAGCGAATACCACGCCGACGAAATGTTACCCCTTTGACTCCAACTAATTTAATTGAGCAACGCACGTAGATTACAGAGCAGCCTAGTTTTGCTAAATGCTCGGCCAGTGGAAGCATTTTGGAACGAAACGAGTGGCCAAAGGAATTCGTGCGGTTATACTAAAGAAGCAAACAGATGCCACTCTTTCACTCTGCAGTTCAGAAAGATATGATTAATTGTAAGGAAAGAGTGGAAGTCAGTAAGAAGAGATTAAATTTTTCATTAACGTCAAAACACGTAAGTCACAATTTTCAGGCTCGCACGTGACCAGGCTCACTTTTGTGATATGAAATTCGGGCTCGTGTGGATATACTTCGTGTTTGGGTAGTTATACTTCGGGTTCGGACGTGCCCAGGGTGATTACATCCTGTTGTGTAATGCGTAAAAGCAGTGGTCTCAACAACAATGGAGGAATTTGATATGATCTGACGAATAACCTTTGACGCTTTTCGCGGCAAGTGAACGCGTGCGAGTATGGAGTACTTGTTCCCTTCTGTGAAGGGTTCAGGCGCTTCTGTCGTGGTCTAGATTGCATTCTCGTGGCAATATTTCAGCCCATCCATTGTCATCGACCGTGTTATCGAATCTAAATGTTGTTTCATAATCCTGAGTGATAATCTTCATACCCAGCTACAATATTTGGGAAATCCGACAGCTGCTGGGTCATCCAGTGTTTCGACGAACATGCCAGTGAAGTTCCTTGTATGTACTGGCCTTCCCAACCTTTGGACCTAAATCCAATTGGACATGTATGGAACATTTTGGAACGATATCTTAGACAGCGTTTTCTTCCTCCTACGAAATTTGGAGAATTGATCCAGTGTTTGATGGACGAATGGTGAAAAACCACGCCTGTTGAGGTGGCGGCAGCCGGAGGAGTGTTAACAACATGGCTGACTCTATTCCACGTCGAATACAAATAGCACTTTGCTCCCATGACATTCAACGCCTTATTAGTGATTTTTTCCCCAGGTCTTTCCATTTCTTTGTCCATTATCTGTAGATGTAGTTCTATTGAACTTTAGCTTTATATGTAAAAAATTACATGGGGCAATTTTATGCCTTTTTTATGGATAAATTAAAAGCAAATTATCAGCTTTCGTGAAGAAAATGCAGTCCTTAAAAAAAAGCAAACGTACACTATCTGCTCAGAAGTATCCTGACCCTTGCCTATCTATAATCTCGCTGTAATTGGAAAAGAATTTGATCCGCCTTTCGGGGATATCACAGACTCCATTTGCTGGGAAGACATTCCACCAGATTTTAGTCCGTTCTGCGTGAATTGTCTTCCGTTCTATCACAATTCATTTCGAGAGGTGTCAGGTCGATCACCAATGTCCGGCGGTAAGCATCCAATTCATTCCAGAGGTGTTCCATGAACTTAAGATCAGGACTCTGGCAGGCCAGTCAAATTCTTCCACACCCATATCTTCAAACAATTCCTGTACGGATCTCGCTTTGTTGATCGGAGCATTCCCAGCGAAAGCATGTCTTGCTGGCTAAGCACTATGTTGCCGCTGACGAACCGTCAATAAAATATCCCGGCTGCCAACAGAAGGGCCAGCAGTTCAGGCCAGCAGATGGCCAGCAGTTGCCACCCCCATCAGTTGTCATATACCACAACAGGGCCATCAGTTATACATCACAGGCAGTAGCTGCTACAATTGGCCCTTCAGCGGCCCTGCAAGCACGTGCCATAAATGATGACTAGCCTACTGTGGTCCGCTAGTTTCCCTCCAGTGGCAGCCGGCAATCACGTGACGTGACTGATGGCATGCCGAATCTTGGCAGCCAATTTCCCAGTAGTAGCCATGAAACAATAAAATAAAAAGTACAACCGCAGTTTCCCAAAGCTACAACTACTTTCTTCCCCCTTACGAAACCCCTGCGCTGCGGAAAGTTTCTCAACAGGTCCTGAAAAACGCCCGTTTGGAAACGAACCAAGGACTGTCTGCGTGGGAAACGGGCGCTCTACCAAATGGACTGATTTGCCACGCATGAGCATTTGCTTGAAGCTGAGCCTCTTTCCTGCAGAATATGTAACGAATGGTTATCTTCTTAATTTTACAATATTGCGAGGTATATTTCATAAATGTCAGTTTCATATAATTCATAAATTTATTTTTTCAACGTAACGATAATTTTGTTTTACCTTAAGGGAACTTCACTTATTTTCGAGGAGTGTAACTTACAGGTGATTTCCAAAGTTTTGTGCTGTCCTTGTCTTTTTGAAAGGCGGTTGTTGAATTAATATATTTATCTGTTCATGTCACATTCTGTTGCATTTTTGACGTTATATCTTTCCTTTCCGTGTCCGAAGCTACATTTGTTTTAAAGAGGAAATATATTTTACTTTAGTTCTCGTAATTTTTAGAAGCGAATTCCTCCAGTCTTGTGAATTCAACCCACGGATGAGCACATTAAATCCACATAGCATTGCTTTCTTTTCCCCATATAATTGTTAAATTTTGTACGCGTATAACTTTTTTTTTTTTTAGAACAAACGTTTTTTTAATGTTTTTACAGGACTGTTGTTTCAAGCGGTTTAGTGTATGTTAAAACAAAAGGTTACACATAAATTATTCTTGTTATTCATGTGAATGGAGTGGGTGTATTTCACGGCTGTAATCTATTATTTCATGGCTTAATCTGATATCTTCGTCGACGTGGCATTTCTTAGGAAATTAATTCGCCCCTCTGCATATGGCTTTTTTTCTTAACATCCACTAAAATAACACGATGGCGATAGCGTCTTCTTCAACTAACTGGTACCATGAGAGACACAGCACGTGTTGCTTCTGCGCATGCACAGTCCCGTTGCTTCCACCTGGTGTCGGGGTTGCATTAGTTGCCAGCTACGGGCCACTAGTGTCACTTATTAGGAGGCCCGCAATTCACGGCGATGATGCAGGGCCATCAATGGCTGCTAACTGATGGTGCTGCCACCAACGGACCGCTAACGAGCCATGAGCGACAGATTTCAGCCAGCAGTGACCCATCAATGCCAGCTGTTGGCCTGCAGTTTCCCAACACTAGTGTTTTTGCTAGGTTGTGCTGTTAGTAAATCAAAAGGCCTTCACCAAACTGCTCCCACAATTTTGGGAGCACAGGATTTTGAAGAATATCACTATAGAGAGCACTGGCCGCCCCGATGGCGCAGTGGTCTAAGCTATGGCTTCTGACTATTCGTCCGAAAGGGGTCCGGGTTCGAATCCCGGTGAGGCATGGATATTGTGTTTGTCTTACGTCACTGGTTCTCTCCCTTCCGTGGAACCAGTGGCCCTAAATTAGGGACGGGCGACTACTTATAGCCCGTTGAGTTGCTCATGGTGGTCGTTTAACCTCCAACCAAATGAAAAAAAAATAGACAGCACTGTTAAGATTTCCGGCCACTTTAACAAGGGGACGTAGAGAAAAAGCTGCAGGTCATGACTCCTCCTTCACCAAACTTCAAAATTGGCCCAACACAATCACGGAGCGTTTGTACCTGGTATTCTTCATACCCAGACTCGTCCGTCGGACTACCAGATGGCGAAACGGGATTCATTACTCCATGTAACGTATACTCTATATTCACTTTCCTTTTGATTTTACTATCTCTGGTTATTTTATTTTACTATGTAAATTATCTTCCTACTGAACGAGATATTATTTCACCCGCTGAATGAGATCTGGCAATGAGTGTAAGTCATGACGTGGTGGTAGCCAGTATAAATAGGCGCGTTCAACGATACCTAGAGAGAGCGTTTGTTGTTGTACGGAGAGCGTTGGTTTATGTGAAGGAGAGAGTTTGTTGTTGTATAACGAAGTGAATTTCTCCGTCATTTTTATCCGCGCCAGGATTCGAACCCGGGTCCCCTCATTCCGGAATAAGTTGCTCTACCAATTGAGCTACGCGGACATTTTATTCTGATTCCTATCTGCCTTTATGTCGCGTGCGTCTTTCTGGCAGGTACGTCACATCTCCTGGTACGTTACAGTTGTATTGAGAGCTTCGTTCTATGTGATTAGTTTGATTCTTCATTATTGTGAAACGAGTTGTGTGTGTGCGTTGGATGATCAAGAGTTACATAATAAAAGAGCTTTTCGTAAGTACGTCTTTCTCAATTCATAGTTTTTGTCAGATCTCTGTCTGGCTGTTAGGTTTATGTTATTAGTTGATTTTCATTAACAACCAGCGTTAAGACTTTATTCATCCTAATTACTGCTACAACATTACTACCAGTTATAAGTTTGTTCAATACTATTACTACACTACTAGCAGGAGACTTTATTCATGATCTTAATTAACTAGTAACAACAACCATTTGAATTCACTATTAGAAGCTTAGTGCAAGCATATAATTCAGTAGTAGAAGCATTATAAAACATTACTAGCTTAGTTAAAAGCTTTATTCAGTAGCGTAGCTTAGTTAGCTGGAAGAAACGTTTATTCATTATATCCATAGAACGCATTTTGTGACGTACTACAGAGGTGAATCCCGTGTCAAGACGACAAATCTGCAGCGTTACATTCTGTTCGTCTAGCTTAGTTAGGAGAGCAATTTACTTTGGAGTGAGGTCCCGGGCACGATCTTCGTCAAGGAAAAATTTATATTTTCACAGTTTCTACTTTCCCGGTGTCCACTGGATCGGATATTTACATCACTCCAGCAGATACTTGACGTTAACCTTCCCGATTTTAGGCTTGTGTGTGCGACTGCTTAGTAATGGAAACTCATTTCCTTCAAATCTCGATGAACCGTTATGGTGCTGGCGTTGCTTTCAAAGGAAGTTTGGTTCTCGATGGTACGTGTTGCAACGAACCACAGGCGATTAAGTCGCATTAACCCAATCAACACTCGGCAGTCCCACTCTGTCTGTTTATGAGATCTACCAGGTCATGATTACCACGTTGTTGTTCCTAGGCGTTTTCACTTCACAATAGCATCACTCCCAATTAATCGAGCACCTGCTTCAGGGCAGAAATTTTCCTTACTCACTTGTTGCTAAGATGCCATCCTAAGACCAAGCCATGTTGAAAGTCACTAAGCTCCGTCGTACGGCCCATTCTATTGTTGGTGCTTGTCCTTTATGTTTACGGGCCCACTTCGGTTTTTTTCGTTTCTTTGTAAACCATGGTGTGATCTACAGCCATTTGCAAAAGCTCAAGACCACCTATGGTATTAGGAAATTTCTGCCGATTGCGACAGCTACTGTCCGTATTACTCAACTTCCTGTCGGTGTTGCATCATCCTATAGCGGCAACTGTTGATAGAGTTGCGGGAAGCGTGTAAGCGTCAGTTTGCTTCTGGTTTTCACACGCTCGGAGATTTTGCACGTACTTCCTACACTGCTGGCCACCCAAAATGCAACACCAAGAAGGAAGCATCCGATTGGCCTGAAATTAGCAGCATGTGTCGTCCGCGAGAGGACATGCAAACGATTAGCATTGCAGGACATATGCAAATCATGTGCGCCCGGCACGCCACCGAAAAACACTATAAGAAGGGTGCACAGAAGGCTGGGTGTAAGTAGTGCAAATGTGTTGTGCTGCCGGACTTGTGCGTGGAAAGCTTCCTGATGTCTCGTCTCAGAATACGGCAGTCATTCCAGTACGTTTCGGAGTTCGACAGAGGACGAATAGTGGCTTATCGCGACAACGGTTTATCATACCGAGACATCGGCACCCGTATGGGACAACATCCAGCCACAGGTAGGTGAGTATGGATTCGGTAGGTGAAGGAGGGACGGACGGACCGACGTGAGCGATTGCCGCAGCCACGGCACACCACCGAACGAGAGGACCGGCATGTTGTGCGTCGGTCATTGATGGCTCGCACCACCACAATACTAACGTTAGCGCAGGAACTAGGGTGTGTTGCGCAAAAACCTGTGTCAGCACGTACCGTTCGACGTCGTCTGCAGGAGCGGGGACTTGTCGCACTGCGCCCATTGCTCCGATGACCATTGAATTACACCACCGGCGAGTGCGGCGGCAGTGGGCCGTTGAACGCCGCACCTAGAATGCGGAATGGCACGATGTTGTGTTCTCTGACGAATCCCGCTTCTGCATGCAACACTACAATGGTCGGATCCGCGTGTGGTGGCACTGCGGCGAGAGACTGTATGACGCCTGCATTATGCATCGCCATACCGGTCCGTCGCCTGGCGTTATGGTTTGTGGCGCAATTGGATATGACACCCGCACCCTTCTGGTACGCATCGCCGGTACACTCAATAGACACCGCTACATCTCCGACGTTTTGGAGCCTGTAGTCCTTCCTTACCTGCAGGACCTGCCAGCGGTCACGTTTGAACAGGACAATGCGCGCCAGCACGTGGCACGCATCGTGTAACAATTTTTCTCGGCCCACCAGGTGTCACTGCTGCCGTGGCCAGCCTGTTCTCCCGATATGTCGCTCATCGAACATACTGGTCGCTGATCGGCAACCGAGTGGCGCGGCAAGCACCGCCCGCGGCTACGCTTGATGAACTGTGACAGCGTGTGGAAGCATCCTGGACCGACATACCCCAAGCCCACATCTAAAGCCTCTTTCGTTCGATGCCGCGGCGTGTGGCGGCCGTTATTGCCAGCCATAGGGGCCACACGAACTATTGATGTCTGCGTGTTTTGCAAGTCGCACTGGCCTGTAAGCTCAATCGTTTCATCTTTGTATCTGTTGTTATGTGTCCAGTAAATCTGGCTTTGCTACCTCGTGTCCTTCTTGGTGTTGCATTTTGGGTGTCCAGCAGTGTATTAATAATTTGAACTAAATGAAGGGAGGACAATTTCTGCCTCAGATAAATGCTGTTGGAATTCTTAAGTATTTTTTCTCTTCTCTAGATAAATAGTGTTTTTTATCCCATTTTTGGTTAATATTAACGGATTTTTCTGAGTTTGACTTGTTTTTAATAGCATACTTTTCTTTCTCAAAACACATTCCGTTATTCCTTTTTAGTGCGCTGTGAATATTCCTTTTTAAGTGCTCTTGGTATCGGCAAGAAGAAAAACGAATTCCTTTATTACTTATGACAAAGAACAAGTACGCAAAGTCCAGTAATTTGTTTTCTTGCTTCATAAGCAAAAACAGTTTTAAAAATTTAGTGTAATTTAAGACCGGCATACGAAATCATGAAATAACTTGCACGCTGTTTCTTGCTTTTGTGAAATGAAAAAGTGAAAAAAAAAAAAGAGGAGGAATTGCCCCATTTTTTTTTCTTTTTCCGAAAGCGTATTAAATGTTTCAGCTTCTTGGACGAAATCTCCGAAAAGAAACAACTGAAGCTAATTCAAAGCATATTACAGCGAATTTCCTGAGTTTATTCAGGAATCATTCCTGTATTCAGACAAAATATTTTGTTGTTGTTGTTGTTTTACTTTTGAAGATGCGTAGGGGATTCGTGGGAGAGTAGGATAATGCCTGTTTTCCGAAAAATATAAAATCTACTACAAATACTTCCGTTTCACGTAAAGCAAAACATAGTCTCGGAACATACCCATGAATATGAACGCTGCAATGAAATCTTATTTCAATTAGAATTTTAATAATAACCTGCGTTTTGATTCTTTAAGGGTTTACGTTTTTCTGTGCAATTTCAAAATTTCCTTCGTGCGTCGAAGTTTAAGAGGAACAGATATCCCTAATTTCGGGTGACCAAATCATCGAAGAACAAACACAAGATTCGTATCTCACAGTGAGTAGTTTGTAGGCATCGAGGAAAAGAAGGACATATTTTGACTAAATGGGTATAGGTTAGAACACAAATGTCTTTGTATATGTTTAAAAACATTTTTAGGCTTCGAATTTCATTCGTTAAAGAAGAAAATTTCTTTATACTTCGTGCTAGAATGAAGGTCATTTTTTGCAGATATTTTTTGTGAAACTAAACAAATGTTTAAATAACAAGTCTCATGAAAAGCCTGTCGGCTTATTCTATTCATTTGTTATTGAATTCAGCGTAAAGTGAAACCACTGTTGGCATTCAGTATATAAATAAAAATCCCTAGGATTTTAAGCAAAATATTTTCAATTCTTGAATACGGTATTCTATGCTACACTTCCGTCAGCTGCGTCCGAATCTCGGTGAAAGAGGGTAAACCGCTCCTATATTAATTTTCTTACAGGGAAGAATATCACACTTACTGGCTTTTCTTCCTTTTTTAATTATGTCCGTAATCAGACATCAGAGTAATACTTGATTTCTTTTAGTTTGTGCGATTTAAAATTCCTCCAGATAAAACAAAATATTTTCCTACTTTAACTATTAACCATCTAATATTCTGAACTCATGAGACGGAGATTAAACTCTTCTCGCTTGCCCAATATGATTCCTGAGACGCGGATTAAACTCTCCTTGCTTATCTAGTATGATTCGTGAGACGCAGATTAAACTCCTCTAGCTTGCCCAGTATGATTCCTGAGACGGGGATTTAACTCACCTTGGTTGCCCAGTAAAAGCGTATCTGCTTGAACACTCCTCGGTTGCCCAGTGAAAGCGTGTCGACTTAAACTCTCCTTGATTGCCGAGTATGATTCCTGAGACGAGGATTAAACTCTCCTCGCTAGCCCAGTATGATTCCTGAGACGAGGATTAAATTCTCCTCGGTTGCCCAGTATGATTCCTGAGACGCGGATTAAACTCTACTCGGTTGCCCAGTATGATTCATGAGACGCGGATAAAACCTCTTTGCTTGCACAGTATTATTCCTGAGACGGGGATTAAACTCTCCTCGGTTGCCCAGTATGATTCGTGAGACGAGGATTAAACTCTCTTTGCTTGCACAGTATGATTCCTGAGACGCGGATTAAACTCTCCTCGCTTGCCCAGTATGATTCGTGAGACGAGAATTAAACTATCCTCGCTTGCCTAGTATGATTCATGTGACGCGGATTAAAATCTCCTCGCTTGTCCAGTATGATTCGTGAGACGCAGATTAAACTTCTCTAGCTTGTCCAGTATGATTACCTGAGACGCGGATTAAATTCTCCTTAGTTGCCCAGTAAAAGCGTGTCTGCTTAAACAGTCGTCGGTTGACCAGTAAAAGCGTGTCTGCTTAAACAGTCGTCGGTTGACCAGTGAAAGCGTGTCGGCTTCAACTCTCCTTGATTGCCGAGTATGATTCCTGAGACGCGGATTAAACTCTCCTCGCTAGCCCAGTATGATTCCTGAGACGAGGATTAATTTCTCCTCGGTTGCCCAGTATGATTCCTGAGACACGGATTAAACACTCCACGCTTGTCTAATATGGTTCCTGAGACACGGATGAAACTCTCCTTGTTCGTGCAGTATGATTCCTGAGACACGGATTAAACTCTCCTCAGTTGCCCAGTATGATTCCTGAGACGAGAATTAAACTCTTCTTGCTTGCCCAATACGATTTCTGAGACGCGGATTAAATTCTCCTCGCTTGTCCAGTATGATTCGTGAGACGAGGATTAAACTCTCCTCGTTGTCCAGTATGATTCGTGAGACGCAAATTAAACTCCTCTTGCTTGTCCAGTATGATTCCTGAGACGTGGATTAAACTCTCCTCGGTTGAACAGTAAAAGCGTGCCTGCTTGAACACTCCTCGGTTGCCCAGTGAAAGCGTGTCGACTTAAAGTCTCCTTGATTGCCGAGTATGATTCCTGAGACGAGGATTAAACTCTCCTCGGTTGCGCTCTATTATTCCTGAGACGAGGATTAAACTCTTCTCGCTTGTCCAGTATGATTCCTGAGACACGGATTAAACACTCCACGTTTGTTTATTATGGTTCCTGAAACGCGGATCAAACTCTCCTTGCTCGTGCAGTATGATTCCTGAGGCGCGGATTAAACTCACCTCGCTTGTCCGGTATGAGAACAAAAAGTTTCACAAAGTACCAGCCTCATTAAAAAACAGTTGCCCTGAAACTCCTAAAAATGATCGTGTTTTCATAAAAAGAGCAGGACCGTTTTCTATTTCGTTTAAGTATAATAAAATCAGTCTTCCTTAAAGAAAGGAAATGGAAGAGAGAGAGAAAACACTGGATACAATTTTATTCTAGTGCAGTTTTATATATAACCTAATGGCCATGGTTCTTGTGGAATTCATACCAATGTATAGGTGTTCAAATCAATACAGTTTAACATCATTTATAATATCATTAAAACATTTTGTATCGAAAAACCATGTAATATAGATGTAAAATACCAGGTTTATATCATTAGGTCGGGAAGAAAGAAGCTAAAATGTTGCAGGCATTTGAAATGTGGTTATGGAGAAGAATGAGAAAAATAAAATGAATTGGAAGAATTACCAATGATGAAGTGTTGTAAAGAGTTGAGGAAGGAAGGAATATTCTAAAGACCATAAGAAAAAGAAAATATAATTGGATAGGACATGTGGTAAGAGTAGACAGCTTATTGAAGAGAACAACGATAAAAGGGAAAATTGAAGGAAAGCGACCAAGAGGAAAGAGACGACTAATGATGCTTGATGATATCATGGGCAAAGGAAGCTATTAAGTATTATTACTACTTTAACTATTATTAATCATCGCGGATTTAAAGCAAAAGATTTCCAAGGAAACAATTTTGAAGGAAGCAATTTTGGAGGAAACAAGGGACAGAGACAACTGGAGGAAGAGAACTTGTTGAGTTACCGTTGAACCTGTCAAAAGACAGATCACTAATGATGATGATGATGATGATCATCATTAGGTATCCTGGATATAATCGTTTTATCTGTAGCATGTTCAAATGACGTTTTTCAATTCGATTCAATTCATTTATTTTGCTGAGCTAAAAAACAAGTGTTTTGCAAAAATATCATTGAAACAATGCACAGCAAGGAAGCAGGGGGAAAGGCCAGCCAGGCCTGATAGGGTCCCATGCTCCATAGGCTAGTTTTACACTGAGGTCAGTCGTTGCAATTACAACTACTGACCTCAGTGTAAAACAAGCCTAGGGAGCAACTACCACTGAGGTCAGTAGTTGTAATTACATCACTTCTTGTTTCATAGAATTGCAATAATTCTTATGATCTGATCAAAAGGAATGTAATTTCTGAAATCTTACCGCCGTTTTCAAAAATAATTCCGACTCTTCTGACTAAAATACGCCATAGTATTAGGCGCACACATTGGGCTATCATGAAGTCAAAAAGAATGTTTCCCAACTTCCTTGGATTAATGTGAATTTTCAAGTAACAAACAACACATGTTACTGCATAGAGAGCACAGAATCAACATACGCCTAGGGATGCCAGATTTTTCCTGATACAGAAAGGCCGGTGTTAAGTTAAAAAAGGCCAAAGTAGGCCTTAAAAAGGATTGCCAAATTTTCTTGACCGAAAACCTTTTGGTTTAAATTTTAATATAGGACTTAGACACAATTTACGTGAATAAAAGTCACATTGAATTAAAGAAAAACTTCAATTTTCTCACTAAACATGTTATGTGAGAGAACCAACAGAAATAGTTGCAATAAAAATGTAAGTTTTTCTCATTACACATTTCACCAATAAAAATTACATTTATGTTGAATTTAATATAAGTCATAATTTATTTAGATTTACACTGCTGGCCATTAAAATAGCAACACCAAGAAAGAAGCATCCGACCGACCTGAAATTTGCATGAAGCGTACAGCACGGTAGGGCAAGCAAATGATTGGTAGCGCAGCGCAGATGCAGATAATTTGCGCCAGTAACGACACCTAGAAGCAGTATAAGAGGGAGATTGGACATCCGGTTTTCCATAGTGGAATTGTGTTTGCTCGTGGTTTTTTCTCGCCGAAGGTCTCAGGATGCCTCCCAACACGTGTAAGAAGACGGAACGCCTCCAAACACGTGTCGGAATCCCAACACGCGGCAGAATCGTAGCGTACCGAAACTGTGGATTATCGTGCCGGGAAACTGGTGCTCGGGTTAGGTAAAATCCAACCACTGTGATGCGAATTTGGAACCGATGGATCCAGGAGGGTACAACGGAGCGACGGGAAGGATCTCAACGGCCCAGACACACCAACGCTCGAGAGGACAGACATGTTGTGCCCATGGCCCTTAGGGATTGAACCAGCACATCACGGAACCTAGCTCACGAATTAGGGACTGTGGCACAACAACAAGTATCCGGACGTACGGTGCGACGCCGTTTGCAGCGGCACGGACTGTTTGCATAGCGTCCATTGCTGCGCCTACCTTTAACTCTACAGCACAGGCGTCTGAGGCACCAATGGTGCGCTGAGCGACGCAGATGGACGCGGGAATGGCATGACATTGTCTTTTCAGACGAATCCCGCTTTTACATTAAGCACCATGATGGCCGTATCTGTGTTTGGCGCCACCGTGAGGACCGGCTCCTGGATCTTGCATTTTGCAGCGTCATACCGGCCCAGCACCTGGAGTAATGCTATGAAGTGCCATTGGATGTGATTCCCGCACGCGTCTAGTACGCGTAGCCGGAAATTTGAACAGCCAGCGTTTTTTCTCCCAGGTGTTAGCGTCTATTGTTGTTCTATATGTACAGGGCCTCCGGGGGGCCACTTATCAACAGTATAATGCGCGACCGCAAGTGGCAGGAAACGTCCGACATTTTCTTGATGCCAAGCATGTTTCACTACTCCATTGTTCTGCGCAATCACCAGATCCATTCGCCTACTGATAATGTCAGGTCCCTGGTCGCGGAGCGTGTGGCCCGACAACGACCACCTGAGACTACAGTAGATGAACTCTAGCACAGAATTGAAGCCTCACAGAATGCAATACCCCAAAGGTGACATCACGAGTCTCTTTCGACTCTATGCCGAGCCGTCTGGCAGCGGTTATTCGTGCTCATGTTGGCTGCACTCCGTACTGATTTTTGTCCGATCTATGCATCCGAATTTCCTAAAATTTTAATCACTTCATCCTTGTACTATAAGGTATAAATAAACTCAATTTGGCTTTCTTATCTTTTTTCCTTTTTGGTGTTGCTATTTTAATGGCCAGCAGTGTATTTATATGTTATGAAAATTAAGTTAAGCATCAATGAGGGCTTCTTTTTTTTTTTTTTTTTTTTTTTTTGATTGGAGGTTTAACGACCACCGTGAGCAACTCAATGGGCTATAAGCAGTCGCCCGTCCCTAATTTAGGGTCACTGGTTCCATGGAAGGGAGAGAGCCAGTGCCGTAAGACAAACACAACATCCATGCCTCACCGGGATTCGAACCCGGACTCCGTTCGGACGAATGATCAGAGGCCATCGCTTAGACCACTGCGCCACCGGGGCGGCAATGAGGGCTTCTTTGTAGATTTGCTTATTTCCGTAAATGGGTAGGAAAACCTAAAATTACATTTACCCCTTCCAGTTATGTATTCAGAACAGAGGGTGTACATTTCAGCTGTTGTTGTACCTCCCCGATGGCGTAGTGGTCTAAGCGCTGGATTCTGAGATGGATCCGGGTTTGGATCCCAACTGAGGCATGGATTCTGTGCTTGTCTTTCGGAATTGGCTCTCTTTCTTCCCTGGAACTAGTGAACCTAAATTAGGGACGGGTGACTGCTAATAGCTCACCGAATGGCCCATGGTGGTCGTTAAACCTCCCAAACAAACAAACAACAACAACAACAACAACAAAAACGCTGTTGTTGCCAATACCTTTATCCAAATTCATTAAAGCATCCCACCCCGGAAAAACAAGAAGAAATATTAGGCACCATTTTTGAAGTTTGAAAATCCCAAATTATCAGGTAAATCTTTGTCTAAACCAAAGTGAAAATCATCTAAATACGTGGCGTCAGTTAAGTAAATAAATCCATCGCTCTTTCCACGTTAAGCAACGCACAGCAACAATTTTTCGGTCGCTGTGCGTTGCTTAACGTGAAAAGAACGATGGATTAATTTACTAAACTAAAGTTATTATAGTTCAGTTCCACGTGTAAAGGAAAAGGCCAAAATAGAACGAAAAAACGGCGAGACTTTTTGTTTAAAAAAAGGCTTCAGAGGCCTTAAATGGCTTGATCTGGCAACCCTACATGCGTCTGCCACAAATTCTAGGCCAAAGTGGCTGCCACTCTGTAACGTATATTCTATTTTAACTTTCCTTTTGAGTTTCTTTTTCTATGTAAATTTGAGTTCGTTCTCTTAGATATTTTCAAAATTTAATGCTATGCCTTTTCCCTCAAACGAGAATGATGTTGGCAACACACTGAGGTCAAAACAAGTGACGTATGTATGGCCGGATAAGAGCGATAGATAAAATGTCAATTCAGCGGTTTTTTAAGGAGATGGCCGCGATTGGTCTAGTGGTCAACGTTCGTGACTGCCACGGAGAAAACTTGGGGTTCGATCCCAGGCAGGTACGAACGCTCGAACCACTAAATATCCGCCGTGCGTCGGATGGGCACGTTAAGCCGTCGGGCCTCGGGTACTGGTCCTCCCGGTAATAAATAAGGGCGTCTTCCTCCCACTTTCTACCTCGCTTCCGTGTCACTTTCCTATCGAGCACTCGAGCCCAAATCTCCTAAGCTTTCTATTTCTAAGGGTTGCTTAAGACCTGGGGTCAGCCACTCCCTTGCTAAAATCCTCTACATATGATCTGATCTGATCTGTTTTTAAGGGGATAGATGTTATCAATGATAGAAGTGATGCTACACTGTGTTTGGATGTTAAATCACCGATACTGTATTGAGTACGCCAATAAACCGCATGTGAGTGTGGAATACAAACCATGCAAATAAAATAAACGTATTTGTAAGTACTACAATTGACTTCTTTCTTGTAATGCGTAGGGGTACCTTCTGATATTACATTGACTTTAGCACACATAACGTAATTACTGACGTAAGTACTAAGTTACAGCGGAAAGGCAAATTACGTTATAACTCGTATAAAATCTGTCAAACCAGTTCTTCTTGGTCAAGATTAGTGTTCCACAAAATCCCATGGCAGATAAGACTGGTTTAAGTCCACACCTCTAAGCCAAATTCAAATTTTACGGAACATATTAGCTTGTATGATTTAATTTGCACAGCACTGTAATTTCCTGAAGTTCAGGGCAGAGTTCAACTCTTTGTACAGTTTTCCGTAAAAGACTTACACTGTAAACGCATTAAGTACACATTGTTCAGGCACTCTAACAGCATCACAAATGAAAACGAATGACATTATCAACTGAGTTGTCAAATAAGTAAATTGGCGCAATGTAGTTTTGCAGAGTGACATGTGTTCGAAAAGGAACCTGTTACACGTAAAGGAAAGACACAGGATTAGAGTCCCCGATACCATTCATACGATTACGTCGACTACAACGCAACGCACGTGTTTTGAACTGATTTCTCTTTCAGATTACTCCCACAACTAAAGGTTCTCTTTTGGAAATCGGTGTAATGTGGTGCAGTTTAATACCATTCTTTATGAATATATATTGGGTTGTCGGAAAAGTCATGACGTATTTTGGCACCCGATGGCGGTTGGGCGGTTTTGGAAGTACTAGAAGCATGCGCAGCTCTGTTATCGCTATGGCATTTGACAGGTGCCAGTTCTAGATGCAGTCTAAAAGGAATAGTGAACGATTTGGTTGATTTGCGGAGATTTGACGTCAAGTTGAAGATGGAAGACCAAATTGTTCATTTTCCCCATATTTTACTGTTTTATTTCCGTAAAGGGAAGAACGCGCGTCAAGCTTGTGAAAAGTTGCTTAAAGTGTACGGGGATAATGCTCTACAAGAACGTCAGTGCCAGCGGTGGTTCGCAAAATTCCGTGCTGGTGATTTTGACCTCAACGATGCTCCTCGTTCCGGGAGGCCAACTGAGGTTGATGACGACCAAATGAAGGCATTGATCGAGTCAAACACACGTTATACGACACGAGAGATTGCAGACACATTGAACATCCATCATTCAAGCGTTCACGACCACCTGAAGAAGCTGGGATACGTAAGCAAGCTCGATGTGTGGGTTCCTTATGAACTCAAAGAAGCTCAATTGACGGCGCATATAAACATCTGCGATATGCTCATTAAACGTGAGGAAAACGATCTTTTTTTGAAGCGACTGATAACTGGTGACGAAAAGTGGATTGTGTACAACAATGTGCTGCGCAAACGGTCTTGGTCCCGACGTGCTGCTTCGCATCAAACGACATCTAAAGCAGACATTGTTCAGCGGAAGGTCCTGGTCTCAGTGTGGTGGGATTTTAAAGGTCTCGTGTTTTTCGAGCTCCTACCACGGAACCAAACAATCAATTCGAATTTGTACTGTCGGCAATTGGACAGTTTGAATGAATCCATCATCCAGAAACGTCCAGAGCTCGTTCATCGTAAAGGTGTTGTGTTCCATCACGACAACGCGAGACCACCACAAGTTTGATCACTCGCCAAAGATTACTGGAGCTTGGGTGGGATGTGTTGCCCCACCCAGCATACTCGCCTGACCTTGCGCCGTCAGACTTCCACTTGCTTCGCTCTCTTCAACAGTCCTTGCGTGGTATAACGTTCAATTCAGATGAGGCTGTAATTCATCTCCTTGTATAGTTTTTCGCTACGAGAGACAGGTCCTTCTATGAACGAGGCATTCTGCAGCTCACTGAAAGGTCGCAAAAGGTTATCGAACAAAACGGGCAATATATCGTTGATTTACCTTTGTTCTTTCTATCAATAAATAACCTTTGCAAAACATGGCTAAAATACGTCATGAATTTTCCGACAACCCAATAGCTTGAAACTAAATACAGGTATGAGCCAGTGGTGTACATTCGAGTCTAAGTAGGCTACCTGCAAAGACCAGAGAATGCACAAATAAATGTCAATTAGATATACATAAATAAAAGTCTATATTATCAATGGTATTCACATATGGATTCGCATCTTTCGACTAAGAATCAGCCTGGCGAGCGAAGACCAACGGGGCTCCAAGTTGAGGGATGGTGTCATCCTAACGCAACCAGCTGTACCAGTCTTCGCTGTGTGACTCGAAGACTTTCGATACGATCGCAAGCTTGCGTTTCTATGACAACGTGAAGGAGCCGGTGAAGGATGAATGGGTCATTGCTTGGGGCAACGGCTCGCTCAGAAAAGAGAAGACTTAGGACTACATTAATCATTCGCATGCTCCCGGCCGTAACAGCACGTGTTTCACGAGAGTTGTTTCAGCTGTGTGAAGTGTCAATGAATTAAAATCAGTGATATTACATCTTAAATTCGTGGTTTTGCTGGATTCGAAAAGTTTTGATAAATTTTGTGAAAGCATCTATTGTCAGAACTTAAAGAACCTATGCTTCAAATTTTGATACAGTTAGACTCAAAAATGAACCGAAGGTGGTTTATTCCCTTTACGAATGCAAAAAGAAATCAGTAAGAGACATTACTTGTTACATAAAATTAAATAAATTGGAAATTGTGTTTAGCGAGGTGTACAAATGAGCAGACCTACTATTAAAATTTTCTTTAATAATTGCAACTGCCGAAAGAAGTTTTTCTCCATTAAAAAGAAGCAAGACATATCTGAGAGCCACACAAGGACATATACATTGCTGTTTTGTAAATAGAGAAAAAATGTTCTTAAATATGAAAAAAGTACTCGGAAGAAACTTTTTATGAAAACGTAACACTCATCTTCACCCAAAAGAAAAGAAGAATGGACCTCATGTACAAATAAAGTATTCAAAAGATAAAGTGTCGAAATCTTGATCCTCATAATAATTATTTGGTGTTATATTAGCAAAAGCAGCTAAAATTTAGAAAAAAAAAACTACTATTAATAACTGAAAAATAAGATTCACAGTTTTAAAAAAAAACAGTACTGGGAGGCGATGTAGAGTACGGGTAATATAGCCCATGTCTTGGACCTAAAATACGCTTCTGGTATGAACACTGGTAGTTCTTTTAAGAGGAATTAAAGGCCACTTGTTATATCCTTTTTCGAATATCTGTAAATTTACATCTACCTTTACTTTGCAATTATAAAACATAACAAAGTGAGAGTTTTGACACTCTTAATTAATGGAGCGTTACGAAATAGCGCCTCTAATTATTTTATGAATAAGTGGTATGCATTTTTTACATTGCTCAGTGACTCACTCCGCCTGTTTTGTGTATGGGTGAAACTGATAGTTATGCTTCCATAATTTTTCAGTGTGCTGCTTTGTAATATTCTAATTAGAATCAGATGCTTAATTGCCTTTCTTAATTAACGTACTTTTCATCTGCATAATATCACAAGTAAAACATAAACCCAGCATTTAATATATCAGCGCTCAGGGTCTTCGTCGCCGAATCCTTCTAGGAAAGCTGCAGTTTATGAACGAAGAGAATTTAGCGAAGATTCCTTTGAGCACCAGAAGGTTATTTTGAATGAGAGAATTTTACATGGGCTAATTTAGGAAATCTTTTTTTATGTGAAGTGGTGTACTGTAATGTCAGCTTCCAGGTCTGGATTCATAAACACCTGTTGTTGTCATGTTGAAATTAATTAAAAAGATGCAAGAAGAAGATTTACGAAGTTCAAGGAAAACATCTGTTTGTCTTTTTTTAGTCTTCCTTATGATAGTGAACGCATCAGAAAAGACAAAGCCAAAGCGATCCACAAATTTTTCCTCATACAGACATCTTGTCATTAGAGTGCTTTTGAATTCTGTACCACGACTCGTCGAATAATTTACAAATTCTTTTTAAATATGTGAACACCGTTTGATGGAAGTCAGTGATGAGCATAGATTAAATCCAGTATTGAACATTTTTCGAAACTTAAAAAAGCAGTTAATTTTGAGGAAACGTGTAGGAGGACTTCACATTCTTTTTATTTTTGTGAGAAAAAAAAGAGAAAAGAAGATATGAAGACACATAGGTAAAATATGATATTGGTTTACGAAAATCTGTTCAGTAAAAATCTGAGCAACAAGCTGCGTTAATAGAAGCGAGATAATTGCCATCGATTTCAAGTCATTTCCACTACTGAAATTTCTTTTATTAAGACCAAAATGGAACAGCAGGGATTTACAAGCACTTACATAGAAGAAATATTTTCTTTGGGGTGAATTGACACCTTGAGCAACTCGATATGGGCTACAAGCAGCCGTCCGTGCTTACTTTACCGCCACTGGTTCCAGATAAGGGAGAGAGCCAGTGTGGTATGCCAAACACAATATTCATGCCTCGCAGGGACTCGAACCAGGACCCATCTCAAATGAACGGTCAGAAGCGATAGCTTATACCTCTGCGCCACCGGCACGGCCCAATGGACTTAGAACTTGATGTACACAGTGAGACAATTAAGTATTGGGACTTAATTTTCAAAATTGGAAATGCAGGAAACCTTGCGTGAATATATTTTATTCGAAGTACACACAAGAAGTTTCACGATCAGCCAACGAACGAAATGGCTTGCAGAAGTCATCTTTTGTATGGAGTGAAGAGCTGATGTCAAAGTTCTTTGTACGTCTCCAGTCTCTTGAAAATCTTTTTCCTTTAAAGGCATGTTTAATTTAGGGAATAGAAAGTAATCACACGGTGACAAATCTGGAGAATAGTGGATATGGTTGGGTACACACATTTGTTTTCATGCCACAAATTGAGGCACACTGACTGATCTGTGGGCGTGTATATTGTTGTAAAGAGGACGAAAATGTAAACGGGTCGACAATTTCTAGCGGGTTAAAGGGTTGGGCCCAGGTGTTACTGACCCGATTTCGATCCAGTTTTACTTCCGTTTTATTTTTGAAAAGCAAAATATTTTTTTTTTAAACAAAAATTCGTGCTGTGGAATTTTGTGCTCGATACTCGTGCCCGCGGACTGAAAAATGCTTTGCCATACAGTATGAAGGAAGAGTGTACTCGGAAGGAAAATGTATCTCTCCCTTCTGAGGGGCAATGATGAAAACAACATGCACATTTCGGAAACTTTCAACCCATCATAAACTTGTGAAACTTGGTGTTGCTGTGAAACACATTCTGATGCTTGATATGCTATCAAGGAAACAGCGAAAACTGAAATTAAACATACAACAAGTTGATTAATTCAAACATTTTGGCTGTAACACCATCGAAATTAAGTGGAACAGCCTTAACATTACTGCGGAGGGACTATTTGACTCTCGCAGATGTGTTTGAAAACATGTGTAAAACGGGTAGGTTATGTCTTGCAAACAAAGGACGAAAGTTTCAATACTTCCTGTAAGTAAGTGAGTAAAGTATGCTTTCCTACAATACACTTGTTCAATTTCCATATAACCTAAGATACCCACTGCGGAGAGACTTTTTGAACATATGGAGACCTTACATATTAGGTGTGCAATTTAATTCTCGGCTCCTAACCGCAAGCGATCATAGAACGTCGGCAAATGCTAATAGCTGTGTGCGATAATGGCTGATCGCAGCGCCATCCAACAGCTTTCCAGGCAACCGTTACCGCTCACAGCTGTAGCGACACAACGGACGAAAGTTGACGGTGAAAGCAATGTCGTTCGAGAAGCAACATTTGAGGCACTACCTCCTGTTCGCGTTTACGCTGACAAAAAGTGTCGTGGAAGCACAGAAAATGATCTGTGCTGCTTTGGGTGAGGCTGCTGTGTCCTACAGTACGTGTAAGAAGCGATTCCAGCGGTTTAATCAGGAAAATTTCGATCTCCGTAATGCAGAACGTCCGGGACAGCCACAGAAAGTTGACGATGAGGAACTGGAGCAACTGTTGGACGCGGATCACTGTCGCACACAGTCAAAGCTTGCCCAGGAACTCGGAGTAACAAGGTAAGCCATTGCAAAGAGCCTGCACAAGCTTGGAGGGATTCCACCAACTCACAGCAGCGAACAAGTCTAGGCGCTACGATCTTGCTGTGTCCTTGCTCACCAGATTCAAGAAGAAGGGTTTCCCCCACAAGATTTTTACCTCTGATGAGAAGTGGATCCTCTGCGATAATCCTAAGCGGCGTAAATCGTGAGTTTATCCAGGTCAGCATACCACTAGTACCGCCAAACCGAATAGCCATGCCAGGAAGTTGTTGCTGGTGGGATCAGCTCGATGTCGTACACTATGAAATTCTCAAACCTGGTGAAACGGTCAATGCTGAGCTTTATTAGCAGCAACTCATTCGTATGAGTGACGTACTGGAGGCGAAAAGGCCATACACCGGCAAGGGCAGAAGGTCTGTCCGATTGCTTCAGGATAACGCGCGTCCTCACATCGCGAAAACGACTTCAAACACGATCCCCGACCTGGGATTGGAGATTTTGTCCCACCCAGCGTATTCTTCAGACTTCGCCCAGTCGGATTATCACCTCTTTCGCTCCCTGCAACATCACCTGAGTGATACGCACTTCATTTCTATCGAGGAGGTCCATACAAGTATTGATGACTTTATCAACTCGAAACATCCCTTTTTTTTCCGCAGTGGCATTCGGCAGCTCCCTGACTGGTTGTATCCAACACGACGGGGATTATTTCCCTGATTAGGTACGCAATCGATTTGATATAATTTGCTGTCAACGTGTCATGCCTGTGGTCGAGAATTAAGTTGCACACCTAATATATTATAGTTCAAGGCAGATTTGTCCGGGTCGGGTTCGGGTTAATTAATCAGAGTCGGGTCCAATTATGTGACGACCGGGTCCGGATCTGCTCCGGGTCCAAAATGTTTGACCCGTTTCTAACTCTGAAAGAAGGAACCATTGCAAGTTTTTGTACTCTCTCCTTACTCCAACAATTCTCTTCCCCAATCGTTTCAAATTGGATGTATAAGCATTGCCAATGGCAGTTGTACCATCAAAAATGAACTCGTGATGCAGAATTCCCATGCTGTCGTAAAAGCACACAATCATTGTCTTGATTTTGGACTTCTGTATCCTGATCCTCTTTCGTTTGGGTGGCTGTGGCGACTTCCACCGAGCAATCTGACGCTTCGTTTTAGGATCATAACAGAAACACCTTGTCGTGTCTCCTGCCACAATTCTTTGGAGAAAACGTTGCATTGTTTCTGGAGTCTTCAGGATGTCTTCTGCGTACTCCACTCGCGCTTGTTTCTGCAGTCTTCAGGATGTCTTCTGCGTACTCTACTCGCGCTTGTTTCTGCAGTCTTCTTTTTTTTTTTTTTTTTTTTTTTTTTTTTGATTGGAGGTTTAACGACCGCCGTGAGCAACTCAATGGGCTATAAGCAGTCGCCCGTCCCTAATTTAGGGTCACTGGTTCCAGGGAAGGAGAGAGCCAGTGCCGTAAGACAAACACAACATCCATGCCTGACCGGGATTCGAACCCGGACCCCTTACGGACGAATGATCAGAGGCCAACGCCTTAGACCACTGCGCCACCGGGGCGGCCTGCAGTCTTCATAATGTCTTCTGCGTACTCCACTCGCGCTTATTTCTGCAGTCTTCAGGATGTCTTCTGCGTACTCCACTCGCGCTTGTTTCTGCAGTCTTCAGAATGTCTTCTGCGTACTCCACTTGCGCTTGTTTACGGTGGTGTGACAAAGCATGCGGAACAAAACGAGCACAAATTCCCCACTCCCCACCCCCCAAATGTTTCACTAAAATTTTACGAATCGTCTCCTTATTAACACCGAGCTCACATTCCAGCATCCCCAAGTTCTCAAAACGATCATTTTACCCTTCCGCGAATTTTTTCAATGAGTTCAGACGTGCGCACTAAAATCGGGCGTCCAGGCCTTTCTTCAATTTTCGAATCATATCTCCCACTCTTGAACCGTGTATACCATCGAAATATCTGTGCATGAAATACTTAAGCAATCATCTCCATACACATCACGCAACAATTAAACTTTCTCAGATGCAATTTTACCGATTTTCAAACACCGAATGTTTGCTATTTACTCCATGAAAGAGCAGTGGCAATGCTCTTCCACCGAATGACGTCATGCACAGCGTAGATAATCATCTGCGCAATTTTCACGCAAACGCTGTTGCCATCGCACAGCTGATAAATGGCTTATAAAAAACATGACATCCCGATCCGCGTGTATTAACGAGATTTTGAAAAAGAAAACAAGTTAGTAAAATCAGGCAATGTATTGATTATAATACGCTTTCCAACATTACAGAAATCATTACTCAAGTTACGAGAATAATGTCTGTGGGACAATTCTCGGTCATGTGCCCTGACCTTTAATCACATTTCGATGATATTCAACAGAACCGGCTTGGTAATCTTCCGAAATAACATGATAAAGTTTTGTCGCAATCGAAGCATGTTTACGTAAGTTATGATGCATAAGGGCTATGGAATAAATCCCGCTCCTGTGTCCTAAACTTTCACCCCATTTCGCCCATTTTCAATAAGGTTTGTCGCCAGGTTGTCCCCTACCACATACTAAAATTTCATCGAAATCGAACCTTTTTTACGTTAGTTATGGGGCATAACAGCAGTGAAATGGATCCCTCTCCTATTTACTGACCTTTGACTCCATTTCGTTCATTTTAAATAGGGTTCCTTCCCAGGTGATCCCCTTACCAGATACTAAAATTTCATCGAAATCCAACGGTTGTTACGCGAGTTATCGTGCTGACGGACATACGCACACAACGCGTGACGTAATGAGGCAGATGGGAATCGCGACCATCTCCCCACCGCAAAAGTGTGACGTCATAAATCTTTAATAGGATCCACACGCAACGCGTGACGTAAAGAGAAAGATGGCGTGACCACGCGCCAACATTCTCAAACGCGAGTTGTGACGTCATAAGATTTCTAAGCATTGGTAACATTAATGGAACAACGCCATCACTAAAAACGTTACAATTCTGGGTGGTTATTTAACCCACTCGAGATCAAGCTAAATCGATTTCTAGTACCAGAAAACGTTAGGTTAACGACTTTCATCAAAATTCTTAGGGCAGTTCTCAAAATAAAATGTACATACATACATACATACAAGAATTGCTACTTTAAGATGGACGTCAAGTAACTTTGCTTCCTATACTTCCAACGGAAAAACTTTTGTACACATTTTCTTCACAATTAATGCGTTCCCCAAGGATGAAAATTTGAACATCGATTAACATATCTTCATTTTATAACTTGCAATACTTAGTATTTTCTAAAACATAACCATAATTATGCAATTCAACATTTGTTTCTCTACTGACGTCATGAAAATGCAGGTCGCGCCATCTTTTTCTGGACAATTAATGCGTTCACAAGGATGAAAATTTGAACATCGATTAAAATCGCTTCATTTCATAACTTGGAATACTTAATATTTTCTAAACCATAATCCAACATTTCTTCGCCGCTCCGGTGGCACAGTGGTCTAAGGCGCTGGCCTCTGATCATTCGTCCGTAAGGGGTCCGGGTTCGAATCCCGGTCAGGCATGGATGTTGTGTTTGTCTTGCGGCACTGGCTCTCCCCCTTCCCTGGAACCAGTGACCCTAAATTAGCGACGGGCGACTGCTTATACAGCCCATTGAGTTGCTCACGGTGGGCGTTAAACCTCCAATTAAAAAACAAAAACAAAAAAAAAACATTTTTTCTGCAATCCAACATTTTTTTGTCCACTGACGTCATCAAAGTACAGGTCGCGCCATCTTTTCTCTGGTTTCAACACCACCAAAGGAAAAGTTCTTGATTTTTAATATAATTATGGTTATGTTTTAGAAAATATTAAGTTTTCCAAGTTATAATATGAAGTTATTTTAACCGATGTTCAAATTTTCATCCTTGGGAACACATTAATTGTAAAGGAAATGTGTACAAAAGTTTTTCCATTGGAAGTATAGGAAGCAAAATTACTAGACGTCCACCTTAATAATATGGGATAAGGACAATGGAATGGATTGCAATCATATGTCCTGACCTTTGACCACATTTCGCCCCTTTTCAATAGGGTTTCGTCCCCATGTGGTCCCCTACTACATACTGAAATTTCATCGAAATCGAACCATTTTTACGCACGTTATGACGCATAAGGGCAATTGAATGCATCCTGATCTTATGTCTTGACCTTTGACCCCCACTTAACCCATTTTGAATAGGGTTCGTCCCCAGGCGGTCTCCTACCACATAGTAAACTTTCATTGAAATCGAACCATATTTATGCAAGTTATGACGCATAAGCGTAATGGAATGATCCCGCTCCTACGTCGTGACGTTTGACCCCATTTGTCCCATTTTCAGTAGGGGTTGTCCCTAGATGGTTTCCTACCACATAGTAAACTTTCATTGAAATCGAACTATATTTACGGAAGTTATTACGCATAAGGGTAATGGAATGATCCCGCTCCTACGTCGTGATCTTTGACCCCATTTGTCCCATTTTCAATAGGGTTCGTCCCCGGGTGAAAATTTCATTAAAATCGACCACATACTAAAATTTCATTGAAATCGACCCATTTTTACGCCAGTTATCGTGCGGACAGACGGACGGACGGACAAAGTTGAGCATATACGCTTCTTCAACCTACGGTTGGAAAGCGTAAAAAAGACAATCTCATTGTTTCATTGCTGCACTGTGTACTTATTGCCATTCTAGTTTATTAGATGAAAGCATTTACACAAGAAGAAACGATATTGATCATAAATTGATTGTTAGTTTAGTCTTTCAAAAGCAGGAAATTCAACAGCAGAAACAATATTCACAAGAAATATGGCATCGAATTTTCGGTTGTAATGAACACGTCTTTTAAATCCGTTCTGACGCGAATCAATTTCAACAGAGCTATTGAAAGTCATGGAACCGGTTAGGAAAACGATCAACCGGTTTTGACAATCGATAAAACATCCACAAATAGAAACATCTACTTAGTTCCACCAGCGGCTAAAAGCCATGTTACGAAAAAAACCAAAAAAAAAAAAACAAATGGCGCACAAAAAGTTTCTCATAGTAAAAGGAAGGTAACCAAAGACAAGCACATTTTCAAATCGAACAGTTAAAAGGAGAAATGTAGAAGAAAACGTGATATAAGTCAACGTCTGCTAGCGAAAAATATTTGCATGACGGAAAAGTTTACAGTAGGCCAAAATTATTCCTCGTGAAAAAAACTATGCTAAGGAAAAAGGACTTTTCAGATACGTCTCCTGGCAGCAGAAATGGCGAGAAATTGGTTTCGACATTTACGCCCCGAGAGGGAAATCTGTACATTATCTAAAGGAGATAACGCTCCACATCTCTATTGCAGCGAATGCCATACAGTAAAGAAGAAATTTTTCAATAGGGGTTTTAGAAGCCGCTATACAGCTGCAAACTGAAGTACCCAAACACCACCTAGCGCCAAAACTAGGAACTACTCATATACTGACCTAGTGTTCTACAAGGTAAATGTCATCCGGTGTTGAAAGAAGCTTTTAAATCGCATATGTAAAAGCAATGATATTCAGAAAAACAAATTAAGCATTTGCGCCCCCAGCGGCGAAATTGTGCACTATTTTGGAAAGAAATACATACACACAGAATTTTTAAGTGTAACGTATATTCTATTTTAACTTTCCTTTTCAACCTCTTTTTCTATGTAAAATTGAGTTCGTTCTCTTAGACATTTTTATACCTTACCGTTATGTCTTTCCCCTCAAATGAGAATGATATTGGCAACACACTAAGGTCGTTACAAGTGACGTGTATGTGGCCGGATAAAAACGATAGATAAAAAAGGCAATGCAGCAGTTGTTTACTGGGTTTGATGTTATTGATGATAGAAGTGCTGTTATACTGTGCTTAGATGTTAAATCATTGATACTGTATTGAGTACCGCCAATAAACCGCATGTGAGTGTGGAGTACAAACCATGCAAGCAAAATAAACGTATTTGTAAGTACTACAATTGACCTCTTTCTTGTAATGCGTATGAGTACCTTCTGATATTATATCGACTTTAGCACAAATAACATAATTACTGACGTAAGGACTACGTTACAGCGGAAAGACAATTACGTTATATTAGCGCACAAACTTTCCTGTGGATCGCACCCTGTTTTTCGTAGCAAATTATCATTATGACGCAGCAAGAAGTTAATTATAATACCACATTCGAGCAGGCGTGTAATATTATAGCCTTGCCGGTATCTATGGACAATATCAGACGCTAGCAGCATTATGAAGCTTGTATCTCCAATCTTTCACTTACTGTAATGACTTCAATGAGGTTGCATACCATGTACCCGGCAGTTCAACCACAAATTTGAATGCCAATGTCAATTCAGATATGCATAGGGAGCTCAGACGAGGACAAACTTATACCACAACCTCTACGACCAGGCGGAGTAAATTTTTCCCACTATGTACCTCAGGTTGGCTCAATTATTTTCAATGGTACGGGTGGTTCTCTAAAATTCCTGGAAGATATTGAGGATCATTTTGACCTCTACAATATTCCAGAAGATTGCCAAATTCAGATGGCCGAAACCTGCATGAAAGATGCAGCTAAAACTTGTTACCGGCAATGGCGCACAATAAACCAGGAAACGCCTTATGCTCAATTTTTAGCCGACTTTCTTGAGGTTTTTCTTTACGACCTTAATAAAGCGGGCATTGCTCGGAAGCTGTTTTCCAGACGGCAGTCTGCAAATGATAGCCCTGTCTCCAGCAAGGCTATGTCGGTTGTGGGACCCGAATGCCTCTGATGCAGACATACTGGACACTCTCTTGCAGCAGCTCATTTCATTTTTACAAGACTTTCTGGAGGTTCGTAAACCCAGGTCATTCAGGAGGGCCTTAGCATTATACGAATTTATGAGGAACGCCATGGTTTTGCGGCTGAAACTTCTGTTGCACGATAGAATCTAAATAGGTATTCTGAGCACCAGCTGGTACCACAGTACAGGAGTCAAACAGAACCGCCTGAGCAAAGGTAATTATATTCCTCCTCACCGACGTGAACCAGCCCAACAACAAACCTATCATAGGGAATCAACTCCTATGAATAGGTAATATCATCGGGAGAAAAATTTTCCCCAGGTATCAGCAATTCCAAAATCATTATGTTTCTCGTGACCATTCAGGAAACCGTAAGCTCACTGATGGCATATTTCATTGTCGGAAATCAGCAGTATCACTACAATGGTGCAAATTCAATATTTCAACAAGACTATCGTCCTGCTGTTGCAAATTCCAGTAACCAACATCCTTTGAACTACCGACGGAGGTAAGAGCAATGTCTTCGCTACCTCCCTATGCCCGCTAAAAATGACGTAGAGTCGATTTTCTTAAACTTTCATGTGCTGCTTACTTTGGGTCACTTAATTGTGCAAACAAAGATTAATTCTAGATCTGACATTTCTACTTTGAATACACATTTTTGCTTTGTTTCTTTTCCTGATATTTCTGTTGGACCCGCCTCGCAAAGCCTGCGGGGGGCCAACATTGCTGGTTTTTCCCGTAGCAGGTTTTAGGAACCTATTTATCCAGTTAGGGTCAGCTAAGCTCTCACATACGTTTTTCTTGTTAAATGATGTACCTCTTGACTGTCTGTTGGTCTTAGATTTCATCAAGTCCTTTCATTTAACACTTAACTTTCAGCATATACTTATTTCTATGCCGGAACCAGTTGTTGAAATTCCTCAGGATCCTGATCTGACAACCACTCTCCTCAGTGAAATACTTTCACCAGAGCAGAAATTATTATTGTCACAATTGTTGCACAAAATACCTGGTTTGCTCTCAGAAAAACTGGGATTCACTCAGGTAGTCTGTCATACCATTGAGACCTAAGGAGCTCAACCTATAGCTACAAAGTCTTACCCATGGGCGCCACATTGTAAGGCTGAGATGCACAGGAAAATTAATCAGATATTACAGGCTGGAATTATTAAAGATTCAACTAGTGCCTGTTGATAAAACTGGGTTTGTTAAACCTTTTGGGGCCTATGAATGTCTTCGAATGCCATTTGGTCTTGCCTATGCACCAGCAACATTTCAGCGCCTTATGGATACTGTTTAAAAATCTGTGCTTGGGCCTAAAGTTCATGTCTATGTAGATGATATCATTATTTCCTCTGATACTTTTGAGGAACATTTACATCTTCTGGATACTGTTTTTGAATTGTTGCATTCTGCTGGGCTTACCTTAAAACCTGCCAAATGTAAATTTTCCAGGGACGAATTAATTTATTTTGATCTAAAAACCTCTACTAATTGTCTCCTAACTGCTGACAGCAAGATTAGGCCCATAGCAGAGTTTCAAAGCCATAAAACGCAAAAGAGTTGTCTCGTTTTCTAGGTATGACTGGTTGGTACCAACAATTTGTTCCTGGGTATGCAAACTTATGTGAACCTTTGTATGCTTTGAAACTAAAATTTAGAAATTTATCTGGACGCCAGAGGCTGAAATTGCATTTGTTACATTGAAAGCTGCTTTAATGTCACCTCCAGTCTTATCGTGTCCTACGTACGCTTAATCCTCTGATATTTTCACAGACGCTTCAGGAATTGGTCTTGGAGCAGTTTTACCACAGAATGGACATCCAATAGCGTACAATTCTCGTACATTATCTAAGGCAGAATGCGACTACTCTGCAACCGCCAGAGAGTGTCTTCCGATATTATTTGCCTTAAAAAAATTTCGCTGTTACCTAAATCAAATTCAGGTAAATGTGATTACAGATCATTCTGCCTTACAGTATTTATATATTTCTAAAGATCTTTCACACAGGCTCCTTAAATGGCTTCTCCAACTCCAGGAATACAATATCAAAATTTCTTCTCAGCCTGGTAAACATAACCAGCTGCCCGACGCTTTGTCTCGTTGCCCGCGCAGTGAGGTTCCACCGGAGCTTACTGAAGAGCTTATTTCTCTCTTCACACTACCTGAAATCACTCCTCGTGAGCATATTATTGCAGAACTACCCAACGATCCTGATTTTGGTGAAATTTGTAGCTATTTGTTATCAGGAGGTCCTGATTTAAATGATACCTCCTTAGCGGGGCGGTTTAAAAATTCTGATATTATTGATGGCCTTCTGAATTATACTAAAAGTTCTTCCTCTCGAGCGGACTATCTTCCTTCTATATCTCAGGCTCTCCGCATGGCTTTGTTACATGAGTTTCATGACATTCCTCTTGCCGGCCATTTAGCCATACGAAAACCTCGTGCTGAGCTTCGAGACGCAGCCTACTGGCCGGGCATGTATCAAAGTACCCTCGCATACATCCAATCTTGAGACGGTTGTCAAAGATATAATTATAATAATAACAGACCGGCCGGTCGTCTTATTTCTAGCACAAGCAAATATGTTCTGGTCTTGTCTGCAGATTTACTGGGACCATACCCTATATCCCATAAGACTAAATCTCGTTACATTTTAGTGATTACTGATACGTTCTGTAAGTGGGTGGAAGTATTCCCTCTTAAATCTGGTACTGCAGACTCAATTTGTGATATTCTAATTCATAATGTATTTACTATATTTGGGGCCCCTAATTATTTATTATCAGATAATGGTGCTCAGTTTTTTTCTGATATGTTTAATAGAATGTGTGCGAGGCTACAAATAAAATATAAATTCATCCCTACCTATCATGCTCAGTCAAATCCCGCCGATAGTGTTAACCGTACTTTAATTTAAATGATTGCTACTTATGTCAAGGATAACCATGAGCGTTGAGACGAGCATTTGGATCTCTTTTGTTAAGCTCTTCGCTCGTCGGTGCATGAAAGCACTAAGCTTACTCCGGTTGAATATTCTTGGGTCGTAAGATAGGTATCCCTTTCTAAAATCTAACATTATTGATGAAAACAATCAACGATCAACTGCTGACTCTGTCCGTATTTTGGCAGCTCAGGTCCTGGCCGCGATGATAAATGCTGAGGCAGCACAAGCTCGGAACTATAAGAAGAAACTTAGGGAATCTGATTTGAAGGTTGGGGATTTGAGCCAACTTTCACTTCCAGTGCTCGGTAGCTCATACCTTAGTTAGAAAATTTGCTCCCATTGTATGAAGGGCCCTTCCAAGTTATTAAAGTATAACAACGTGGTTTTGAAGGGAAAAAAATGGTGAAAGTGTATACGCTCATGTGCAGCAATATAGAAAATTTTTTACAAGAGATATAGATGCAATTTTTACCCCAAAAGCACATGCACTTCATCAAATTACAACCTCATGACACCGGGGAAAGTATTAATCTAACTCCGCATTTTGCTTCATCTAAGGAAAATTCCAGACCTTTAACTGTTTCTGTCTCTGCAACGCTAATGTCTCAACTTTCATTCCATGCTGACATTGTTCCTTTTAAAAGGACAGTTATTCATTCTCCCTCTGATTCGCCAGTATTTCCGAGCTTCAATGTGTTTTCACCTGTAGCTAAATCTTCAAGTTCTTCTCATTCCTCAGTTCGAGTAAGACGTGGTTCTTTCACTTCATCACATTCAATATATAGTCCAAGCATTGTTGAAGTTTTGTCTCCTCCAATTCATTTTCATTCTGGTGCAACAGGGGTAAAAAAACCCTTCCATGAGATATCTTCATCGTCTGATACTATCATTTCTGTTCTTGCCATTAAACACCTGCCACCGGCGGTTACATCATCTATGGTAGCGGTTAAACGCACAGTCCACGAAATAACTCGTTTGACAGACTCTGGAAGTTTCGTTCAGGGTGTCAAACGCCTTGCACCAGCTCATTCATCTTCTACTTTCTCTGGTCCTATTTCTACAATAAATACAGGCCAGCCGATTCCTGCAAATAGTCATCGTGATGTGAGTGGAAGTAAGCCTCTAGCAGTGTCTCAACAAAGAGCCTCATCGCCGTCTTCAGTGGGACCAGGCCTTCCGTCTTCATCTCGACCTTTGTCAGTTCTTTCTTCCTCAACACAGCCGAAATGTCGTCTTTCTTCAGGAGTGTCGCCGATTTGCCGCAAAAAGTCTTTGTTTCCTCCTGGATTTCGTCCCTGGCAACTGCGATCTGGACAGACGTCTCCGCAACCTTCCTCGACAAGTCTTCGCACATTTTGTCGACGAAAACGTCCAAGTGTCTTCACCCAAGAACCAAGTCCAGCAGTTCCCGCAGCATCAGATTCTGTGTTCGTGCCGTCCACTCCAGGTCGTCGCCTGTCTCCTTTGTAATCAGCTCGGAGAGCATAATTCTACCCGGCACGTGTCCAGCCGTTGCTTCCAGAGTGTCAGCTTGGATCTAGTCCTGACCAGGTAAGCTCTCGACAAGTTAAATGGGGAGCAACCTTGTTGTCTCCTCGGCAGCCACCAAAAAAATTTCTGCCTACTTTGTTCTTTTGTCGAAACTAGTAACGTGTGTCATGTTTTTTTTTTTGTTTTTTTTTGTTCACGCATAAATTAATAGTTCTTTGGTGTGGTGCCACCCAAAAAATTGTATTTATCAATATACTGTACAAATCGTTCTTCCTGGACTTTTTCTTCAAACAAGAAAATTATCAAGATTGTTGTGTCGCACTGCCCATTGATAGGTTCCTGACACTTCTACATTTTATCTCTCAAAGATTACCTTGTTTTTTTTCTGTTTTTTTTCATGCTCTATGTGTCTTCCTTGTGCGAGTTAGCGCAACAAATCTGTTTTTTTTAAGCCAATGGCAAATTACTGATATGATGTTATCTTGATGCAAAATTTCGTTATACCTAAGTTAATACATTACATATTTCATATGTACATACATTACTTATTTCATATGTAATGTATGTATGTATACCTGATAATTATATGCTTAACATTTTTGTTGCAAGTATACCTGATAATTATCACATTACTATGAAATATTGGTTTTCCGGCACACGTATAGTGTCTACAATTGCTATTTGCTGACATGTATCAAGTTTCTCTCAGAGTAGGGTTTTCCAGGGTTTCCCCTATTCCACCGTTATAAATTGGTGTGAGAATGCATGGGAGAGTCACAAGTCGTCCCTGGACGCTAAGTGTTAGCAAAACCTTATTATTTGTTCCATGCTTAACCTTCTTGTTGTATATAACACTTGTTATGTTCTTGTTGCTTCCCCCGTAAAATGTAGTTTTTTATCAACAACCTATTGCTTACGTTCTATGTTCACATGTTCAAGTTCGGCTAACGTAATGTGAAATTTTGTCTTCCCTTAAAACCTCTCAAGAATGACAAGAGTTATTGTTACAAGTGGCTTTTGGCTTTTTCTTGCATAGCGCAGTTTTTGTTTTGTTTTTTGCTACTTAAAGTGCTTGCATGTGTAATCTCTGAAATTGTCTCTTGACGTATTTATGCTTTGATGGGTTTTGTAGTGTAAATAACTGTTCGCACGATGCAACGATAAACCTTACCACGTTACAAGTGTACAGTGCTGGTTTGTTTAACTGTGATGAGTTATATACACTGCTGGCAACCCAAAATGCAACACCAAGAAGGACACGAGATAGCAAAAGCAGATTTACTGGAAACATAACAACAGATACAAAGATGAAACAATTGAGCTTACAGGCCCGTGCGACTTGCGGAACACGCAGACATCAATAATTCGTGTGGCCCCTCTGGCTGGCAATAACGGCCGCTACACGCCGCGGCATCGAACGAAAGAGGCTTTGGATGTGGGCTTAGGGTATGTCGGTCCAGGCTGCTTCCACACGTTGCCACACTTCATCAGGCGTAGCCGCGGGTGGTGCTTGCCGGGCCACTCGGTTGCCGGTCAGCGACCAGACGTGTTCGATGGGCGACATATCGGGAGAACAGCCGGGCCACGGCAACATTGACACCTGGTGGGCCGTGAAGAATTGTTGCACGATGCGAACAACGTGCGGGCGCGCAATGTCCTGTTGAAACGTGGCCTCTGGCAGGTTCTGCAGGTAAGGTAGGACTACAGACTCCAAAACGTCGCAGATGTAGCGGCAGCTGTTGAGTGTACCGGCGATGCCTACCAGAGGGGTGTGGGTGTCATATTCAATTGCGCCCCAAACCATAACGCCAGGTGACGGACCGGGATGGCGATGCATAATGCAGGCGTCATACAGTATCTCGCCGCGGTGCCGATACACGTGGATCAGACCATCGTCGTTTTGCAGGCAGAAGCGGGATTCGTAGGAGAAGACAATGTCGTGCCATTCCGTAGTCCAGGTGTGGCGTTCAACGGCCCACTGCCGCCGCACTCGCAGGTGGTGTAACGTCAATGGTAAACGGAGCAATGGGCGCCGTGCGACAAGTGCCCGCTCCTGCAGACGACGTCGAATGGTACGTGCTGACACAGGTTGTTGCGCAACACACCCTAATTCTTACGCTAACGTTCGTGATGTGGCGGTGCGAGCCGTCAATGCCTGCGACACAACATGCCGGTCCTCTCGTTCGGTGGTGTGCCGCGGCTGCGCCAAACGTTCACGTCGGTTCGTCAGTTCCTCCTGCACCCAATGAATCCATACTCACCTCACTGTGGCTGGATGTCGTCCCACACGTGCGCCAGTGTCTCGGTACGATAAACCGCTGTCGCGATAAGCCACTATTTTTCGTCTGTCGAACTCCGAAACATGCTGGAAAACTACCGTATTCTGCGACGAGGCATCAGGGAGCTTCTCACGCACAGGTCCGGCAGCACAACACACTTCCACTACTTACACCCCGCCTTCTGTGCACGCTTCTCATAGTGCTTCTCTGTGTCGTGCCGGCCGCATATGATTTGCATATGCCCCGCAATGCTAATCGTTTGCATGTCCTCTCGCGGACGACGCATGCTGCGAATTTCAGGCCAATCGGATGCTTCCTTCTTGGTGTTGCATTTCGGGTGGCCAGCAGTGTAGATAGCACTTATTTGATGCTATGATTATGTGCCTTTTTGTTGAGATGTGATTCTTCAAAGGGTTATTTTTACTGATAAAGTTTAATACGTCTGGCCCTGTATTATACTATATATAATGTCTTCATAATGTGAAAATACCACTAGAGTAATGCTGAGGGAATAGTTCTTCATCTCACGTAATTAAAATCACCCGCTGGCTTATCGTCGACAAGGTTCTTCACGAGACTGTGGCATATAAGTTTTTATCTGGATGAGTGGAATGAATGCGCAGTTTGTGCGAAAGGGAGACCTCTCCAAAATTAGACAATTTTTGGCTTCAACAACAAACAAAAATTAAGAGGGGGATGATGTAAAGTATATTCTATTTTAACTTTCCTTTTGAGTTTCTTTTTCTATGTAAATTTGAGTTCGTTCTCTTAGACATTTTAAACCTTAACGTTATGTTTTTTCCCTCAAACGAGAATGATGTTGGCAACACACTGAAGTCGGAACAAGTGACGTATGTGCGGCCGGATAAAAACGATAGATAAAAAGGCAATGCAGCGGTTGTTTACTGGTATTGATGTTATTGATGATCGACTTGCTGTTATACTGTGTTTGGATGTTAAATCACTGATACTGTATTGAGTACGCCAATAAACCGGGTGTGAGTGTGGAGTACAAACCATGCAAGCAAAATAAACGTATTTGTAAGTACTACAATTGACCTCTTTCTTGTAATGCGTATGAGTACCTTTTGATATTACATTGACTTTAGCACAAATAACGTAATTACTGACGTAAGGACTAAGTTACACCGGAAAGACAAATTACGTTATAATAGTTAGTAGTATCTGAACGAATAAAAACCTTTTTCAATTGGGATTTTAGTCCCACAGATATTGCTGTAAACGGAAACTGGAGCTTACGCCCTCTGCTGGCAGACTTGTGCGCTAAGAAAAATCTGAAATTATGTGGGAAACATTTTGCGGCGGAAAGGCTCTCCAACAAAGAAATAATTTTTGAAGTCGGACTTTTAGGAGCAAAGATATCGACAGAAATAATATATGCGTTTACGCCCATTGGCAGAAAAAGCACGCATTATTTTAAGAAAAAGGTGTTCTGAAAAGGTTTTTCGATGTGAGCGGTACGAGCTCACGAAAAAGTTTTTTCAATCGAGTTTTCAGGAGCTCAGATTTTTCTGCAAATACATCAGACGCAGAAATTAACACTTATGCCTCCTGGTGGCCAAACCATTCTTCATCTATTATTATAAATTATACGCAAATAATTTCCATCAAACTGTATCCAGTGGAGAAAGAATTTTCCAAATCAGTGTTTTCGAAGCAGAGATATCGAGAAAAAGCAATTTAGTTTTACGCCCCTAGCGGAAAGTAAATGCATTAATTGAAAATTTTGAAATTATATGATAAATATTTTACACTGGAAACTATCTAACGAAGAAGGAATTTTTCAGGTCCGACTCATAGGAGGAGATATATTGACAGAAATAAGATGTGCATCTACTTACCCTGGCCGGGAAACCATGCATACTTTTAAGAATAAAGTATTCTCAAATGTTTATTGACATGAGCGGTATCGATCCACGAAATAATTTTTTCGATTGATCTCTTAGAAGCTCAGATTTTGCTACAAATACTTACGAAGGAGAAATTAACACTTACACCCCCTAATGACCAAACCATATTTTATAAAAAAATTAGAAATACAATCAAAACAGATCCCACCAGGTGCTGTATCCGGTGCAGTAAGAGTATTTCAAATCGGAGTTTTAGAAGCAGAAATATCGGAGAAAGCGCAGTTTATCTTTACTCCCCTAGCAGAAAGTCAATGAATTACTTGGAGTTTTTGAAATTTTATGGAAATTATGTCTCACCGAAAATTCTATCAAATAAAGAAGAAATTTTTCAAAGTGGACCATTAGAAGCAGAGATATTGACAAACACAGAATATATATCTACGCCCCTGGTGGAGAAACCGCGCATTATTTTAAAAATAAAATGTTGGAAAAAGGTTTATCGACGTGAGTAGTATCGGCTCACGAAAGAATTTTTACACTCGAGATTTCAGGAGCTCAGATTTTGCTGCAAATACATTAGTACCAGAAATTAACGCTAATGTACCCTTGTGGCCAAACCATTTTATACCAAAAATTAGAAATAATATGCAAAATATTTTACATCAGGAGCTGTATCCGCTGCAGAAATAATTTCCAATCGGAGTTTTAGAAGCAGAGTTATGGGGAACGCAATATAATTTTACGCCCCCTTTTCGGAGAATCTATTCGTAACTTGAAAAAAGTTACTATACCTAAGATGATCTTCGACATGAATGGAATCGAAAGGTAAAAGAATTTTTTGAATTGTATGTTTAGAAGCAAATTTATGGAATAAAATGTATTTTTAATTCGTCATCATCTGGATTTACGACTTCTCGCAGCCATCTTAAGAAAAAACGAAATGATCATCCTTTGCACATTTAAAGCTTCCTAATGCAAAAATAATTTTTCAAATCGGACTATTAGTTGCAGCGATATGATGTCTGCAGCGGGACGGACAAACCGATAACATGAACACGATCTTTTCAGCACGTCTTTTGCAAAAAGAGATCGTGCTTATGTTATCGGTTTGTCCGTCCGTACCCATGATATTTCTGCCACTATTAGTCAGATTTGAAAATTTCTTTTTGCATTGGGAAACTTAAAATATGAGAATGATGATACTTTATTTCGTTTTTTTTTACGATGTACAATGACGCCGCTAGAGGGCGTAAATGTAGATGATGTCGAATTAAAAGATACGTTTTATTCCACATATTAGCTTCTAAACATCTGATTGAAAAAATTATTTTATCTTTCGATTTCATTTATGTCGAAGAGTATTTCAGATATAGTTACTTTTTCAAATTACGTATATATTTTCTACTAGGGGTCGTAAAAGTAAATTACATTTTTCCCGATAACTTTTCTTCTAAAACTCCGATTTGAAAATTTTTTCGTCAGCGGATACACCTCCTGATGGAAAATATTTTGCATATAATTAAAAATTTTTGGTAAAGAATACTTTGGCCATCAGGGGGGCAAGCGTTAATTTTTGCTTCTGATGTATTTGCCATAAAATCTGAGCTTTTAAAATATCGATTGATAAAATGCTTTCGTGGACTGATGCCACTCACATCAATAAACCTTTTCGGAATATTTTCTTCCTAAAATATTCCACAGTTTCTCCGCCATGGGGCGAAGATGTATATCTTATTTTTGTCAATATCTCTACTTCTAGGAGTCCGATTTGAAAAAAATTCCTTGTTTGTTGGATAATGTTTTCCGTGGGACACGTGTTTCATATAATTTCAAAATTTTCAAGTAATTCATAGACTTTCCGCTAGGGGGCGTAGGGATAAATTGCGTTTCCCCTATATCTCTACTTCTAAACCTCCGATTTGAAAAATTATTTCTGCACCGGATACAGCTTCTTATGGAAAATCGTTTCCACATAATTTCTAATTTTTGTAAAAAGAATGCTTTGGCCACCAGGGGGCGTTCTTAATTTCCACATCTGATGCATTTGCAGCAAAATATGAGCTTCTAAATTATCGATTGAAAAAAGTCGTTTGTTGACCGATACTACCCATGTCGACAAACCTTTTAGGTACATTTTCTTCTTGAAATAATGCATGGTTTCTACGCCAGGGGGCGTAGACGTATATTTTCGTTTTGTCAATATCTCTACTATTAAGAGTCCGATTTGAAAAATTCCTTCTTTGTTGCATAGTGTTTCGGATGCGAAAAGTTTTTCCTATAAATTCAAAATTTTCAAGTAAATCATAGACCTTCCGCTAGGGGGCAGAAAGGTAAATTGCGTTTCTGCGTTATTTCTGCTCCTAAAACTCCGATTTGAAAAGTTCGTCCTGTATCGGATACAAGACCTGATGGAAAATATTTTTCACATAATTTCTAATGTTTTATAAAAAATGGTTTGGCCATTAGGGGTCATAAGTATTATTTTCTGCTTCTGATGTATTTCTAGCAAAATCTGGGCTCCAGAAAACTCCGCTAAATTGTTTTTCCCTGGACCGATACCGCTCATATGATAAAGCTTTTGAGAATACTTTCTTCCTAAAATAATGCATGGTTTTCCCACCAGGGGACGTAAGGTCACATCCTTTTTTTGTCGATATCTCTGTTTCTAAGATTTCGTAAGCTAATGATTCCGTTTACAGCAATATCTGAGGGATTAAAAACCCGATTGAAAAACTTCTTTCTTCTGTCAGATACTATTTTTTTCCATACCGGTTCATTGCCTTTGAATAGCTTTGATAAATTTAATTTGCGTCAGAACGAATTCAAAAGACGTGCTTATTACACCCGAAAATTCGGTGTCATTTTTCTTGTTGTTTGTGTTTTTTACAAAAGATGTGCTATAGACGATAAAATCAGCAACAAACACATGTACAACCACGTTACTATTAATAATAACAATGACAGATGGCAGTAGCAATTTCGGATGACTGCAAGCTGTGAGTGCAGTTAGCGGAATCTATACATCATTATGATATTGATTAAAACGAAGGACCATTCGGAAATTGATTGCAAAAACCTGGAATATTTTCCTGCGTTTTGGTTCAGGATGAAACAGGAAAAAAAAATACGTACGTCAAGTGGATAATAAATTTTATTATTTTTCCTGAAAGGAAACTGTGGCATACTTTATTAGATATTCAGACATAAAATGCTTCAGAAACTTGTAGTTCTTGAAATCCCTAACTTATATAACACATTTACTTCCATGTTACAAAAGGAAGTAAAATTTTCATCTACTACCTCCTCCATCAGACCCATTGACGCTGACAAATCTTTGTCCTGAGACTCGATTTATTTCTCATTTGCATTAATGACGTCTCCACTTCACCACAGAACTCCCTTTGCCTGAATATTGATGATTTGTTTTTGCCTTCATGCCTTGCCAATCACATTAGTATCAGTCACTGCTTCCTGGAAATCTCAGTGATATTGAAGACTGATGTTTCAAATAAAGAATGAAAATGAATTTGAAAAAAAAACCCCAAAAAACTCCGTTTTTTGGCCGTTGTTACAAATGACCAAACGATGTATGTACACTTCGCAGCACAAGTATTCGGCATTCGGATAAATAATTTGCATAGTGCATAGCCGTCACACTAGATCATAAACTCAGAAGGAGACATGTGACAGCGTTTCAACTAAAGCCGCCGGCGAGTTTGATCTTCCAGCCTAACATTACACAGAGAGTGGGTCGAAAGTTTTGCAATATTTGCATAAACGCATGAGCTGCGCCGGGTATGTCACGTGCTTTAACTAGTTCAAGTCGCATACTGCAGTCAGTCGAAAGGGATATAAAGTGGTAGTCGTTGCTGCGAACAGCATTGCATGTCGTCGTTCTGCTTGTGGTTGGGACATCTAAAACATGAACAGACACAACCGGCTAATTAGGAAACTTTTGCTTTATGAGTTTATACTCAGCCATAACGCTTCTTTAGCAACCCGAAACATTTATCATGAGAAAGGGGAAGTCTCCGTGGACCACAGCACCGAAACCACATGTCAAGAAATTTTACTCTGATGACAAAAACCTCGACGATGAGCCAAGGTCAGGCAAGCAGCACCGAACCGTGGATTCGGAGGACGTGCACCAGACCGTAAAGGAAAATCCAGCAACAAGTACTCGGAGATTATCAGGCGAGGGGGGGGGGGCACATCACAGACCACCGTGGTTTCTTCGCTTTCAGGACCTCGGCAAGGTCTACAGGAGCTCCCGCATTGTCCCTCACGAACTGACGCCAGCTGAAGCAAATCGCTCAGTGAAAGAGTGCACGAAACTCCTAGAAAACCCGCGCGATGTACGTTCCATCAAGAGAATTGTTACGTGCGATGAAAAGTGGGTCTATTTCCGTAATCCTAACACACAACAGCAGTGGGTGAACCCGGGTGAGCTTCCTGTACCTGTTGTCAAACTTGGGCTCTTCGAGCACAAGTTGATGCTCTGCGTCTGGTGGTATTTCTAGGGGACAATCCATTACGAATTTGTTCCAGATGGTCGAACCATCAACGCCAACTTCTACTCTGAACAGCTGGAGCGAATGCATGCCGTTTTGGAGGAGAAGTACCTGGCATTGGTGAACAGAAAGCGCACTCTTCTACAGCAGGACAACGCTTGGCTTCATACCGCGAGAACGACCCAGGGAAAAACTCCAGGAACTTGAGGGCATCGAACTGATGACACACCCAGCATATAGTCCGGACCTTGTCCCGTCAGATTATTAGTTGTTCCGGTCCATGGCATACTTCCTTCGCGGGTGGCACTTCAACAACCAGGAGGAGGTGACAGCTGAGTTGAAGGAGTGCTTCGCCTCGAAGGAAAAGTACTGGTACCTCGGCGGAATCTAAGAACTGGCAGACAGATGGCTAAAGACGGTGCAACACGATGGCCTGTATTTTGAATGCTAGTCAGCTTTCGTCGTAAAGTTAAGTATGAAGACACAAAGTGATCCAAATATTGCAAAACTTTCGACTCACCCTCTGTATTTAGATCGTAGGTACTATTTGTAAGACAGTCATTAAAAATCATATTGTCCTTTGGAAAATTAGTTTCTTATGCATAATTGTATGCTGAATGCGAAATAACATTCACAGACACCTTTGAGAGGCTCAATGATATACGTACATTGTCAGCGCATAAATGGCATTACCTATGCATGTACTTCACTGAAGTAATTCGCAGGCTTTAATGTTTCCAGTATAAAAGTTTGCAGTCTTTAGAGTTACGAAGAAACTTTAAAAAACTATTTTTAAGCTAGGGAACAAACACATTTCCAAGAAGGAAAGTTGAAGAGCCGTAAAAATACACTCACGGATAATGAAATTTGCGCACCAAGAAGGAAGCGTCGGATTGAACTGAAATTTTATGGACGTAATGATACAGATGAATGCTACACAAGATGGCAAAAACACAGCTGCAAGACAATTACAGAGGGATCTGTGGCACGCAGTCCGGTCATTTTCAATAGCGCTTCTCACTGCCTCGTGCGGCGATACATGCTGCAATACAGTCCGGCAAGGAGGCAAACAGACGCTTGATGTTGTCCTGCGGCAAACTGACCCACATGTGTTGGACGATGTGCTCAAAATCTCGGATAGTGCGGCACGGCGGCAGCAGGCGTTTCAACTGGTCCCACACATGCTCGATAGGGGACATATCCGGGGAGCGCGCAGGCCATGGAAGTGTCTGGACATGACGTAGGCAGTCCTGGGCAGCCCGATCCGTGTGCTGGCGGGCATTTTCCTGCTAGTACAGCGCACCTGGAATACCGGGTAGGAATGGTAGCACATGGGACCGTAGGATCTTATCCACATACCGCTGTCCTCTCAATGATCCACGTACCACTACTAGAGCTGATCGGCTATCGTAGGCAATGGATCCCCAGACCATAATGCCTGCAGTGGAAGGGGGGGGGGCGCTCGATAGCGAGATTGGGATTGTGCCTTAGACCAGGGGACCATCATACACGGACACGACGATCATCTGTCGACAAAACGAAGCGGCACTCATCGCTAAACGAAACACGTCGCCAGTCTGGGGCGTTCCACGTCGATCTTGTCTTGCACCACTGCACACGGAGGCGACGGTGTTCCGCTGTTAATGGCAGCACGCGCAAGGGGCGCTGGAATCGTAGATTCGCTTTCGCGAGGCGTCGGGAAATGGTTCGTGAGCACACAGGAGCCGCTACATCAGCCTGTACAGTGGACCGGGTCCCCGTGGGATGCGCTCATGCCTAGCGCACGATTCCTCGACCCTCTCTACCGGTAGTCCTCTTGGTCCGTCCGGAGCCGTTCCGCCGTGTGCCACAGCGGTCACGTGTCCACTGCTCCCAACGCAGTCGGACGGTATGGTCAGAAAGATCCACGTGGCTCGCTATACGGCGTGCCGACCACCCTGCGGTTTGCAGCCCGATGATCAGGCCTCGCTCAAGGTCCGTAAGTGGCGTAAATCGAAATCTATGGCGTGTACCCGGCATTCTTGTGACTCTTTACTCTTGCATGCGTCGGCCGGTGCTTCTTGCTTTCATGGGACATCGACTATACGCCGGTTTACAAGACTCCCGGTTCGTGCTTGCAGCGCCACCACATGGTGTGCGGTCATGCACACTTGCACCTAACGGGGTTCATTTGCCCACCAGCACGCACTCTAGCTATTTGCACAGTTTCTCGGTTGTAGCAGGTTTTCTTCTAGGTGCGCAAGTTTCATTACCCGTGAGTGTATTCAAGTAAGAGTAGATATCACTCAATGTACTAAGAGCTTACTAACAACGCCTCTCTCTCCCTCCATCAATGTCTTTTTACCACGTCTTTGTAAAAAAAAGTACTCGCATATAGTATAACTTTGTCCGTCCGCCTGTTGACACCATATCTCTGCAACTAATAGTCCGATTAAAAAAATTATTTTTCCATTGAAAAGCTTGAAATGTTAAAGCAATTATCCTGCTTTGTGGTTTTTTCCGATGCATAACTTCGCCGCTAGAGGGCCTAAATGTAGATGCTATCGAATTCAAAATACGTTTTATTTCATAAATTTGCTTCTAAACATCCGATTAACATTTTTGTTTTCCTTTCGATGCATTTATATCGAGAATTATTTTGAGTACAGTTTTTTTTTCAAGCAATGCATAAATTTTCCGCTAGGTGGTGTAAATGTAAAATGTGATTTCCCTTATATCTCTGCTACTAAAATTACGATTCAAACAATTATTTCTGCATGGGATGCAGTTCATGGGGAGAAATGTTCTACATATAATAACTAATGTTTGGTAGAGAATAATTAGGCCACTATGGAGCGTAAGGGTTCAATTTTGTTTCTGACGTCTTTGCAGCAAAATCTGAGCATCTGAAAACACGATTGGAAGAAATATTTCGTGGACCCATACCACTCACCTCTAGTGCCGGATGTAAGGCTTTTAAGGCCATAAGCCAAATTTTCTATGACCCCCCCCCCTCCAGGTCATCCATATTTGAATTTGCTCATATAAGATTTTCTAATAAACTTATTTTTAAGTTAAGAATATAATAATTGGTAGCATAATTTTATTGTAAAATATGTAATTTTTTAAATAAAAATTATTCTGATTTTACTTGTTATTAAATTAAAGATTATAAAAAAAATATTTGTAAACATATACAAAGAGGTTCATGCTTATCCAGGAACAACACGTAACATTTTGAAACTTTAGACCTACACTTGAAACCAACACACGATGAATTCTTATAATACGAAAGCAAACAATAGTATTTCTTGATCTCAAAGCCTTGTGATGATAATATATATATATATTAAGATAATACAACGTAATATGTAACAAATATTTATTTTTTCAAGCCGACCATGGTTTCACTGGGTATTGACCTAGCTTCATCAGGACGAATAGCACGTAAATATTCAAACTATGTATATGATATCATAAATAGTGTTTACAATCACGTGTCTTGGTTAGATATTTCCACGCGCTTGATAGAAATGGGTGGATGCCATGTCATTAATAAGCTGCGAAGACTTCTGATATATATGGAAAGCTTCCAAAATATCAAGTTTGGTGGTTGAATCTGGCTTGTCAATTAGTTTAGCTTCTTCAAAGATAAATTTATGGTCCTTTTCGTAACAGTCTTTAGCCATCGATGACTTCTTTAGGTCACAATTCTGAATGTAGGTTTGTGCTCCTTCATTCGTATATAGGACAGACCCCTACGGGTCTGTCCTATATACGAAGCGCCACACTCACATGGAATTTGATAAATGCCCCACGAGTGTTTGTCTTCAACATAGTCTTTTGATCCTAAAAAGCTCATTTTGTTTATGGGTTAAAAAATCACCTGAAAATGAAAGGTTTTGAAAATTTTTGAAATTTTTAAGATAATGTCACGGGAAAATGGAATAATGGCAAAATTATCTCGCAATGGGCGCATCACAGGTGTTAGCGTGGATATAGGCTTCGGTTTCCGGAATTTTATTAGAGCCTTGTCTATAATGGAAGGGTTGTATCCTCGCTGTACTGCAACACGTTTAAGGAAATAAAGTTCTTTTTTCAAACTGTCTTTATTTGAACATATATGTATCGCGCGATACACGCAACTGTAAAAGTCGCTGAGTTTTTGTTGCCAAGGGTGATTGGACTTGGCATGTGGAGGTGAAGAAACAACGAAAGGCTTCCGATAAATTGTGGTTGCGAGAGATCCATTTGAGCGAGTTACCAGTACGTCCAAAAATGGTAGGCATCCGTTATTTTGAGTTACGTAGCTGAATTGAATGTGAGGATGAATTGAATTTATAAATTTGACTAATTCTGGAATTTTAGAATGTTTTCCCTTCCGTAGAACGTAAGTATCGTCTACATATCGTGTCCATAAGTCAAATTTCACGAGTTTCAAAAGTTTTTCTTCAAATCGACGCATGTAGATTTCACATAATGTAGGTAACAGTGGGCTGCCCAAGTGCCACATTCACATGGAATTCAGTCCACTGAATTCCATGTGAACGTGGCGCTTCGTATATAGGACAGACACGTAGAGCCTTGCGTTTTCGATTGAAGGAGCACAAGACCTACATTCGGAATTGGGACCTAAAAAAGTCATCGATGGCTAAACACTGTTACGAAAAGGGCCACAAGTTTCTCTTTGAAGAAGCAAAACTAATTGCCAAGCCAGATTCAAACACCAAACTCGATAATTTAGAAGCTTTCCATATATATCAGAAGTGTTCGCAACTTGTTAATGACATGACATCCACCCCATTTCTATCAAGCGCGTGGGAGCATCTAACCAAGACACGTGACTGTAAACGCCATTTATGATATCATATACAATTTGAATATTTACATGCCATTCGTCCTGATGAAGCTAGGTCAATACCCAGTGGAACCATGGTCGGCTTGAAAAAATAAATATTTGTGACATACTACGTTGTATTATCTTAATATAAATAGTATTCTTGCTTTAATTCTTTAAAACTGCATTACAACAACAACAAGAAAGATGACATCGAATTTTCGGGTGTAACAAGCACGTCTTTTGAATCCGTTCTGATGCAAATTAAATTTATCAAACTATTCAAACCCAGTGGAACCGGTATGGAAAACAATAGATCTGTCGAAAGAAAGAAGATTTTCAATCGGGTTTTTAATCCCTCAGATATTGCTGTAAACGGAATCGTGAGCTTACGAACTCTTAGAAACAGAGTTGTCGACAAAAATAAGATGTGACTCTACGTCCCTTGGTGGGAAAACAATGCATTATTTTAGGAAGAAAGTATTCACAAAAGGTTTATCCATATGAGCGGTATCGGTCCAAGAAAAAAAATTTTAGATCCCAGATTTTGCAACAAATACATCATAAGTAGAAATTAACACTTATGACCCCTGGTGGCCAAACCATTCTTTACCAAACATTAGAAATTACGTGAAAAATAATTTCCGTCAGGTTTTGCATGCGATACAGGAAGAATTTTTCAAATCGGAGTTTTAGGAGCAGAAAACGCAATTTACCATTCTGCGCCCTAGCGGAAACTCTATGATTTACTTGAAAATTTTGAATTTATACGGAAAACATTTCGCATCGGAAACACTATCCAACAAAGAAGGGATTTTTCAAATCGGACTTTTAGAAGTAGAGATATTGATAAAAATAAGATATACATCTATGTCCCTGGCGTAGAAACCACGAATTATTTCAAGAAGAAAATGTTCCTAAAATGTTTGTCGACATGAGTAGTATCGGTATCCAAAAGACTTTTTTTCAATCGAGATTTTAGAAGCTGATATTCTGCTGCAAATACATCAGAAGTGGGAATTAAGACTTACGCCACCTGGTGGCCGAACAATTTTTTACCAAAATTTGAAATTACGTGCAAACGATTTCTCATCAGGAGCTGTTACCGGTGCAGAAAGAATTTTTCAGATAGGAGATTTAGAAGCAGAGATACAGGGGAAAACGCAATTCACCTTTACGCTCCCTAGCGGAAAGTCTATGAATTACTTGAAAATTTTGAATTTATAGGAAGAACATGTCACACTAGAAAACACTATCCAACAAAGAAGGAATTTTTTAAATCGGACTCTTAGAAGACGAGATATTGACAAAAATAAGATATACATCAACGCCCACTGGCGTAGAAACCGTGTACTATTTTCAAGACGAGAATGTTTGTCGATATGAGTAGTATCGGTCTACAAACGATGTTATTTTCAATCGAGAATTTAGAAGCTCATATTTTGCTGCAAACACATCAAAAGCGGAAATTAAGGTTTACGCCTCCTGGTGACCAAACCATTTTTCTACAAAAATTAGATATTATGTGCAAACGATTTCCCATCAGGAGCTGTAATCTGTGCAGACAGAACTTTTCAGATCGGAGATTTAGAAGCAGAGATATAGGGGAAAACGCAATTTACCTTTACGCCCCCTAGCGGAAAGTCTATGAATTACGTAAAAATTTTGAAGCTATGTGAAAAACATGCGACACGGAAAACACTATCCAACAAAGAAGGAATTTTTAAAATCGGACCCCTAGAAGTAGAGATATTGACAATAATAAGATATACATCTACGTCCCCTGGTGGAGAAACTGAGGTATATTTTAGGAAGAAAATATTCCGAAAATGTTTATCGATGTGAGTGGCATCAGTCCACGAAATAATTTTTTCAATCGATATTTGAGAAGCTCAAATTTTATGGCAAATACTTCAGAAGCGAAAATTAACACTTACGCCCTCTGGTGGCCAAAGTATTATTTACCAAAATTCGAAATTATATGCAAAACATTGTGCATCAGGAGATGTATCCGCTAAAAAAAAAAAAAATTCAAATCGGAGTTTTAGAAGAAGAGTTATCAGAGAAAATGCGATTTACGTTTACGCCCCCTAGCGAAAAATCTATGCATAATTTGAAAAAGAAAACTATATCCAAAATACTCTTCGACATAAATGGAATCGAAAGATGAAAGATTTTTTCAATCGGATGTTTAGAAGCAAATATGTGGTATACAACGTATTTTTGAATTCGACATCATCTGCGTTCACGCTCTCTTGCGGCGAAATTGTACATCGTTTAAAAACAACCGAAATACACAGTGCGTCAAGGAATTTTTTAAGACTGGCGCTAGATTTCAACCTACGGTGGCGCTACCAGTGTAATCGCGAATGCGTTATAAACCGTGTCCATCTGCTTGCTTTCTGCCAAAAGTACTGCGCAGTTGTTAAAGTAACTCAAACGAAACGGACGTTCATTAGAGAAATAAAATTTTGTTCATGTTGAATTATTAAGATGGAACAAAGGGCTGTTATTAAATTTAACGCAGAACTTGGTAAAAGTGCCTCGGAAACGTACCAAACGATGAAACAAGTTTACGGTGAGTTTCGTTTAAGCAGATCAAATGTTTTCCTGTGGCTAAAACATTTTTTGGACGGAAGAGAGACGCTAGAAGATGATAAGCATAACGGAAGACCGAGTTCATCTAGGACAATTGAAATTATTAAAAAAGTGCGTGATTTCGTGGCAAACAATCGATGTGCGCCACTAAGAATGATGGAAGAGTCTTTAAACATCAACAAAGAAACGATTGGAACCATCTTGCATGAAGATTTGGGCAAAACAAAAATCTGTGCTAAATTTGTTCCACACACGTTAAAAAATGAACAAAAATCAAGGAGAAGTGCACATTGCAGAGACATCATTTCAGCCGCTGAAAATGATCCAAATTTCTTAAAATCGATTGTTATTGGTGATGAAACATGGTGTTTTCAATATGATCCTAAAACAAAGCGACAAAGTGCGGAATGGAAGTCAAAAAACTCGCCACAAGCCAAAAAAACAAGAAAAGTTCCATCGAAAATCAAAACAATGCTCATTACATTCTTCGATAGTAAGGGTATTATCCACAAAGAATTTGTTCCAAGTGGACAAACAATTACTGGTGAGTTTAATTTAAATGTTTTGAAGCGTTTCAGTGGCAGAATTCGTCGCTTTCGTCCAGAATATCGAGATGAAAACAGTTGGTGTTTGTTGCACGATAATGCACCCAGTTACACCTCACTTCTTGTTTGTAGATTTTTGGCGAAAAATAACGTCTGTGTGTTGAATCCTCCACCGTATTCGCCTGATTTAGCACCCTGCGACTTTTCTTTGTTCTCAAAACTTAAAATGACGTTAAAAGGGTGTTATTTTGATGATATTTCGACCATACAAACAGCTTCGACACGTGCTTTGGAGGCAATTCCGCAAAGTTAACTGGAACAGGCATTCGAATCATTATTAAATCGCTGTAACAAGTGTATTAAAGCCGGAGGGACTTATTATGAATAACAAACAGAAGCAAATTATAATTTCTTGTTTCTATTTCATTTTACAGACCTAGTCTTAAAATTTTTTGACGCAATGTGTAAAGGATCATCATTCGCATATTTCAAGCTTTCGAATGCAAAAATAATTTTTCAAATCGGACTAACAGTTGCAGAGATACCGTGGGTACAGACGGACGGACGGACTGACGGACGAACGGACGGACTGACGGACGGACAAACCGATAACATAAGCACGTTTTTTTTTTACAAAAGACGTGCTAAAAATTGATAAAGTATACAAAAATTAATTGTAAGGTGTTTTGGGAAATGATATAAACTGACACATTTTTTTACAAGTTTGATTTATTTGTACATAAGAAAAATGGAATCATAAGTTTAAATAAGTAATCTACTACAATTATGTGTACCCAGCTCTTGCTATACTTTATAAAACGAAACAATTTTTTCTAAGATTTACGAATACACCTAAGACAAACGTAGTTATGAGTGAGTTAGTACAATAATTAAATAATAAATGAACTGCATGAGCTCAGAGCTGGATATAGATTTAACAATGATCACACATCAACTTTACGGGCTTTAATAGAAGAAAATTTAGATTTTGATGGTCTTTAATTAGATCCTCAAAATCTAAATTTTTGAACAATTCTGCGTTGGCGACAAAAATTGCAAAACTAGATAACTTCGAGTCTGTGTTTGTATTTCTTAAGTAGATTTTTATTCCTTCTAAAATGCTAAAGAACCTTTCCCCTGATGCATTTGTGGTCATCATGCACAAAAGAATTCTTTAAGCTGTATCCAAGTTCAGAAATAGTGTTATTAGCTGTTTGTCGCTGATAAGCCTTAAAAATGCTGAAAGTTGAATGTGTTTTTTCTCACCAAAATATAACTCCTTGACAAACTCTTTAAAGTGCACGCACCCTTCTCCGAAGTCTTGACCGATGTCTGTTTTGTATTTTTCGCCCAAAAATGAAGCTTTTATTCAGATTTCGTTATTTTCTATCGTGAACAAATTATGCAAAAAAACAAATACTTCATTTTGGCAAAAGTATACTTTTGATCTTGCCTCGCAATAGAGCTATTATTACGTTCTTATTTCTTTAGTTATCATCCAAGATAAAATAAAAAATTACCACTACTTTATTTTATTCAAGTAAATTAAAATAACGGCACCTACCTATTCTAAGTTTTTCAGTTCTATTGTCTCCGTATTTCTGGATTCTACACCTGCGACCCGTAGGCCGCAGCCTAGTTGGCCTAGTGTTAAATACGCCGCTGCTCACCTCGGAGAAACTTCGGCGGAGAATACTTTCTACTTAAAACATCTCATAGTTTTTCTCTAGGGGGCATATATATATATATATATATATATATATATCTTATTTATGTGGATATCACTGCTTCTAAGAGTCCGATTTAAAAAAATATTTCTTTATTGGAGAGTTTTTCCATAGTGCAATTTCATTATATTTAAAAAAATTTCTTAACACACAAGTGGGCCAGTAGAGAGCGTAAATTCACGTTTCCGTTTATAGTAATATCTGTGGGACTAAAAACCCGATTGAAAAAAAAATATTTTTCCGTCAGACACTACTAACTATGAAAACATCTGTACATATAAAACGGAAAGCCCTCACTGACTCATCATCGAATCTCAGAAACTACTGAACTTAGAACTTTCATATTTGGCAGGAATGTTCCTTTTACAACATAGAGTCGCACAAAGGAAGGATTTTTTCATACGATAACTTTAAGTGAATCAAAATGGGTTTTTTAAATAAACCAGCTTTGATAACGCTAGGACGATTTGCAATGGTCGAGCCATTGCTGCTCAGCAACTGAAGCTCAGCCCTAAGTTTTGAATGACTTGAGCTGACCTGCTCGGTTTCGTTCTAAATTTGAATGATTTGAGTTGGCCTGCTCAGTTTCGTTCTAAATTTATTTATTCTGAATTTATTTAACAAAAAACCTAAAAAATCACGTAAAAAGCGCTATATCATAATATGCTTTGCATTTAAACATTTATAATATCGTCTGACATATCGAATGTCAAGGTTTTTTGAGTCAAACTCAAATTACCAACATTCGTTTTCACCGAAGGAACGGTGACGTCATATAAGTGGTAATGTGAAAGCAATAAATATAAATATGAGGGTAGATTTTCATAGTAATTGAAATTTGAAAAAAAAAAGTTTTCCCCTTACGATATTAGCGATGGCAACAAAAGTTTGCTCACGCTTCCAAAAATATCTGATTGCTAGCTTTTAAATGTATAGTTTCGAACGAAGTTGTTCAGAAATTGTTTATAAGCATGGTTCTTTTTACATTTATGCTGAAAGTAACAACGTATTTTGTTCTGTTTTCTATCATTATTTTGTTCTGTTGTCTATTAATATTTTAACGATGAAAGTGAAGAGTAACGACGTACTTTGATTTGCTTCGTGTAGGCTTGAAGTTTAAAATCTACAGTTATGAACGAAATTGCTTATTTGTCGTCTGGCAGAATATGTCAGGCAGACATTTGTTTCCCAAAAGAGCGAAGACATGTGCAGTTTATGGCCATTTCAACTGTTGCAATTTGTTACGGTGTAGGTTTATCAAAATCTTTCTTTTCAGTGGACCAAATAGATTTTATTTTAAGGAGAGGTGACCAATTCTACATGGAGTGCAAAACTATTATTCAAGTAAGACATCCTTTTCTTTATATAGAAGATATTATTCGTACTGTTAATTTGAACTGTGCAGTGTTACGTATAGAAATTGTGCATCAGTTTTCTGGATTATTTCCTTCAAGCAAGGTTCTTTTTACATTTACCGTGAAACAGTTGGCTAGCAGATTTAGTGTATTATTTGAATATTAATTTATGGTACAAATTATGTTATAGTATGGTATGAAATCCTGTATTATAGAAATATTTTAACATAGTCAAGTTCGAAGAACGGGTATTTAGCTAGTTTTGTATATATTTTCTTCCTACAATAATGCAAAATTTGTTCGCTAGGGAGCGCAAACCTTTAATTCGTTTTCCTCAATATTTCTACTCCTAAGTGTCCGATTTACAAAACCCTTTTAAGATTGGATACCATTTACCTTGTGGAACACTTTAGAATTGTACTTGAGGAGTGTTTGTGTAGTTCTGTTTGCCTCCTTATCTCAGATTCTAAAAACCCTGTTGAGAAATTTCTTTCTTTAGTGCATGCCATTCGCTACAATAAACAAGAAAGATGACACCGATTTTTCGGATGTAATAAGCACGTCGTTTGAACCCGTTCTGACGAAAATTAAATTTATCAACGCTATTCAAAGTCAATGGAACCGGTATGGAAAACAATAGTATCTGACGGAAGAAAGAAGTTTTTCAATCGGATTTTAATCCCTCAGATATTGCTGTAAACCGAATCGTGAGCTTACGCCCTCTGGTTGCAGACTTGTGCGTTAAAAAAAACATGAATTTATATGAGAAACATTTTGCACTGGAAACGCTCTCCAACACAGAAAGAATTTTTCAAATCGGACTCTTAGAAACAGAGATATCGACAAAAATAAGATGTGACTTTACGTTCCCTGGTGGGAAAACCATGCATTCTTTTAGGAAGAAAGTATTCTCAAAAGGTTTATACAGATAAGCCGTATCGGTCCAAGAAAAAAAAATAGTCGAGTTTTCAGGATCATAGATTTTGCTACAAATACATCAGAATCAGATATTAACACTTCTACTCCCTCGTGGCCAAACAATTCTTTACCAAACATTAGAAATTACGTGAAAAATATTTCCCATCAAGTCTTGTATGCGATACAGGAAGAATTTTTCAAATCGGAGTTTTAGGAGCAGTAATAACGCAGAAAACGCAATTTACCCTTGTGCCCCCTAGCGGAAAGTCTACGGTTTACTTGAAAATTTTGAATTTATAGGAAAAACATTTCGCATCGGAAACACTATCCAAGAAAGAAGGAATTTTTCAAATCGGACTCTTAGAAGTACAAATATTGACAAACACTATATTTACATCTACGCCCCCTGGCGTAGAAACCATGCATTATTTCAAGAAGAAAATGTTCCTAAAAGGTTTGTCGACATGAGTAGTATCGGTCAACAAAGGTCTTTTTTCCATCGAGATTTTAGAAGCTCATATTTTGGTGCAAATACATCAGAAGCGGAGATAAAAACTTACGCCACCTGGTGGCCAAACCATTTTTTACAAAAATTGGAAATTATGTGCAAAGGATTTTCCATCAGGAGCTGTATCCGGTGTAGAAAGACTGTTTCAAATCGGAGATTTAGAAGCAGAGATATAGGGGGAAACGCAATTAACATTTACGCTCCCTAGCTGAAAGTCTATAAGTTACTTGAAAATTTTGAAATTATATGAAAAACATGTCACTCTGAAAACACTATCCAACAAAGTAGGAATTTTTCAAATCGGACTTCTAGAAGTAGATATATTGACAAAAATAAGATATAGGTCTACGCCCCCTGGCGGAGAAACTGTGGAATATTTTAAGAAGGAAATATTCCGAAAAAGTTTTTCGATGTGAGTGGCATCAGTCCACGAAAGAAATTTTTCAATCGATGTTTTAGAAGCTCAAATTGTATGGCAAATACATCAGAAGCAAAAATTAACACTTACGCTCTCTGGTGGCCAAAGTATTCTGTACCAAAAATTTGTAATTATATGCAAAAGATTTTCCTTCAGGAGGTGTATCCGCTGAAGAAAACAATTTTCAAATCGGAGCATTAGAAGAAGAGTTATCGGGAAAAATGTAATTTACTTTTACGCCCTCTAGCGGAAAATATATGCATAATTTGAAAAAGTAACTATATCTAAAATACTCTTCGACATAAATGAAATCGAAAGATAAAAGATTTTTTTCAATCGGATGTTTAGAAGCAAATATGTGGTATAAAACATATTTTTGAATTAGACATCATCTGCATTTACGCCCTCTAGCGGCGAAATTGTTCATCGTAAAAAAAAAGAAGTAAAGTATCATCATTTTCATATTTCAAGCTTCCCATTGCAAAAAGAATGTTTCAAATCGGACTAATAGTTGCAGAGATATCTGGGTACAGGCGGACGGACGAACAAACCGATAACATAAGCACGATCTTTTTTTACAAAAGACGTGCTAAAAAGGAGAACATTATTCTCTTTTTATAATGCAGAGCGTTCCCGCTAGGTGGCGTAAATGTCAAAACTTTTTGTCACGCTGTCACTGCTTCCGGAAGACGTATTTGAATTATTCTGTTTCCTTAGCAGAGCTTTTTCCATGAAGAATATTTTTCGCTTATTTTCAACTTTTCCGTTATGCAAAATTCTTCCGCTAGTAGGCGTAGAATTACATCATGCTTCCTTCTATATTTCTTCTTTCAACTGTTCGATTTGAAAATTTCTTTGTCTCAGATATTTCTTCTGCTATAAGAAATCCTTTGTTCCCCCATTTGTTAATTTTCGAAGCGTACTTTTTTGCCGGTGTTGGAATTAAGTAGCTGTTTCTATCTCTGGATGTTTTATCGATGGTAGAATTCAGGTTGATTTTTGTTTTCTAAACGGTTCCATCGACTATGAATGACTGAAAAAATTTGTTCATGTCGGAAAGAAATCGAAAAATGTGCTCATGACAACCGAAAATTCGACGTCTTCTTTGTTGTTTTAAATATGATTAAGCAATGAAAAAATGAAAGCAGTTTTTCACTTCTATTTGCAGGCTCATAGGGAAATTTAGCTCCAACGCCTTATTTCTTCAAAAGAAAAATTCTGCCATTTTAAAATTTCAAATGTAGATGACCGATCTAGCGTCATAGATCGGAATCTCTTGATCACTAGATCAAAGTTCGAATACCAGGTAACACATTCATAGCTTCTATAGAATAAAAGTTAATACCGTCTAGGTACGCTCGAAATATTTTAGTTTTTACTAAAATACACTAGCGCTTTCGAAACTATTACATGGTTTCATCATCAGGTGTAATATAAGACACAGGTCCTTTCAAATACATACCACACAATACTCAAATGACCCTTTGAGGTTATAATGACAAGTAATATATCTTACATGATGGTTATGAGCAGGAACACTGAGACGCGTGTATGACATACCTGCCAGCAGGACGCACACGACATAAAGGCAGATAGCAATCAGAATGAACGTCTGCGTAGCTCAGTTGGTAGAGCGACTTTTTCCGGAATGAGGGGATCCGGGTTCGAATCCTGGCGTGGACAAAAAATGACGGAGAAATTTACTTCGTTATAATGGCGCCCGAACTTCCCGGATGACCCGGCCGTTAAAGATCTCGCAATGGTGTGATATTCTTTCCACACCGCGAGATAAGAAAAGTAAGAGAATCCCTTCTCCAGCGCTTCGAAAAATAAATGTGTGTGACGTTGTATTCCACACACCAGATTGACTGAGAGTTCTCAAGTGCACGTTCTACAGCGGATGGCTGCCTGCAACGAGCCATGGTCACGGCTGACCAGTGGGCCATGCCCCCGGCCGTCTTTCGGCGGGGGAGGGAGATGTGACGTGCCTGCCCCGCAGGATTCACACGACATAAAGGCAGATAGCAGCAAGAACGAACGTCTGCGTAGCTCAGTTGGTAGAGCGACTTGTTCCGGAATAAACGGACTCGGGTTCGATTCCCGGCGTAGACCAAAAATGACGAAGAATTTGCTTCGTTATACGTGTTTGATTTAAATATCAAATTGTTGTCGAAGTTAGCTATAAAGAGCAGTTGCGATTTTTGATGAAGATGAGATACGTATCTAACATAGCAACATCTTATAGTTTGGGGTAAGATATCTTCGTCTGTTCAAGAATAATAGTCTCTTCGTTAATAAGGTGTCTCCAAGGATGGATTAGAATAATAGGAGATTCTTCATTACAGCAAGCGTTTGTAAATCTATGTTTGACGACTGTTTCTCCATATAGAAGAGTCCAATCATTAGTGTATGCAGTTATAAGGGTTATGTCGTCCCATAACGGATGGAATTGTTCGTCCGTGCAGGCTCTAGCTACTGCTGTTAAGCGACCATTGTTAGTAATTATTTGTTTGTGTTCCATGATTCTAGTACGTAAACGCCTCTTTCTGCTTTCAATGTGCATGGTTCTTATGACTTCTGGGTTGGGTTGTACATTTTTAACTAATGGTACTAAGTAGATACCTGCAGAGGTAAGAATATTTGGGGGTCAAGGGGTCATTTGGGTATTGTGTAGTGTGTATTTGAAAGGATCTGTATCTTATATTACACCTGATGATGAAACCATATAATAGTTTCGAAAGCGCTAGTGTATTTTAGCGAAAATTAAAATATTTCTAACGTGTCTAGACGGTTTAAACTCTTATTCTATAGACATAATCAGGTACATAGTCAATCTCACCGATTTCATGACTTCATAAATCACCATATCATACACAGTGCATCACTTTGGGATATTTAATGCATTCATAGCTTGTTCAAATTGCTCTTTTTTCTCAGGCTGATGCTGGCCACAAAAGATGCTAACAGAGCTTGCTCTATTTCCCAGTGGGTTAATAGAATACACCCTCAAATCGTTCATCATTCACCGAAGTATGAATAGAACTCACCTTCAGAGACAGCACCGATAATTAATAGAAGAATTATCGGAACGGAACCTTGGACTGAATGCCAATCCCCGAAATCTGGGCGAAAACTCTTAAGGTATGAGCCATTCATCGAAGGGTGCATCGAAAACCTTAGATCTAACACCATTCTCCGGAGAGTCGATGGGAACCATTAGATGCGGCATAACTTAGCGAAAGATAGACGAAAACTCTTATGGTTGGCGCAATTCACCGGAGGTTTGATACAGTCTCAAACTCTTAGAACTAACACAATGCATCAGAGGAAGTGTAGAAAATCTTAGATCTGGCGCTATTAGACATCGCAAAACAAAATCAACCGAAAGCTAGATTAAAACACTTAAAGCGGGCACAATTCACCAAGAACGTTTTAATTGTCATGATAAGATATGGGGCGTTAAAAACAAAGTTCAATGCAGGGGAAAGATGAAGTAATAGTGGATGAATTGATTATGTTGTATTGCAACAAAAAACATTCACACACGTACTTTACTGTTAAGAATTCATATAATAAAAACTAGCATAATAAGTGATTAAACAGATTTAAATATTTAATGAATGAAACTTCTTCCCTCTATTGCGGTTTTTTTCTGTTGAGAAAAATTTAGGGTTTGAGAATTGCAATACAAAAATCTTCGTTTCATACAGAGGCGTGATTCAGAATATTTTTTAAGACATATATTAGAATTTAATAGTATGGCAATAGAATTTTACAATAAAGATTTATAAAACATAATGAAAATATTCCACTCTTGGGGGAGACTTTTATGCGCAATTTTCCCTAGTCTTTTAACCGCTCGAAAACTTCTGCACTTTTAGTTTTCACATGGTGAAAGCAAATTGCTTTTTGCCCTCAGTTCCAAAGTATAATTTCATTCATGGTGTTGGAAAGAAACTTCAGGCGTTTTCCTCGGCAACAGCATCCATTAAGACATACGGAGAATTTTCCGCTTCTTCTTGGCTGTTGCCTTGGATGTGTTTAGTACTTTTACATCCAATTCCTATCAGGGAAGACTCCTTCTCGACGCTGTAGCTTCAAACAGAAAGCGAAAAGAGCTGATATGCGAAATTAATATTTCATGAAGTTGGGTTTGGAATAAGAACGCGGTTATTCCGTTTACTCAGCAGCTTATTTAGCCATTTTTCCTTTCTGAAGTGGAATAAGGAAGCATCTTTTCTTGTTTTCCAGTTTCTCTTCCCTTCTTGCGCTGTGGCATCATGTTTTTTGTTGCAGAACGATCCTGAAAGCTATAAGCAACTATGTTTGATACAAGAAATGTTTCGTTTTTTTTTATTATTACGTTCCGTCGATAGAAATAAATTTATGCCATTTCAATTTTCTGTACAAAACTTTGTGACAGTTAATACAATGAAAATATTATATGAAACATCTTCTGAGTGCACGCTAGTTGTTTCCATGCTGTTTCCTTTTAAATATTCACATAAACATCGTTATGATGAGATTCTGTTTTAATTCACTGTTCAATATAGTCAATGTTGTGGTTATCAGTTATAACGAAGTAAATTTCTCCGTCATTTTGGTCCACGCCGGGAATCGAACCCGAGTCCACTTATTCCGGAACAAGTCGCTCTACCAACTGAGTTACGCAGACGTCCGTTCTTGTTGCTATCTGCCTTTAAGTCGTGGGTGTTCTGCGGGGAAGGTACGTCACATATCTCCCCCCCCCGAAAGAGGGCCGGGGTCATGGCCCATGGGTCAGCCGTGACCATGAATCGTTGCAGGCAGCCATCCGCTGTAGAACGTGCACTTGAGAACACCCAGCCAATCTGGTGTGTGGAATGCAACGTCACACACATTTATTTTTCGAAGCGCTGAAGAAGGGATTCTCTTATTTTTCGTATCTTGCGGCGTGAAAAGAACATCACACCATTGCGAGATCTTGAACGGCCGGGTCATCTGGGAAGTTCGGACGCCATTATAACGAAGTAAATTTCTCCGTCATTTTGGTCCACGCCGGGAATCGAACCCGAGTCCACTTCTTCCGGAACAAGTCGCTCTACCAACTGAGCTACGCAGACGTTCGTTCTTGTTGCTATCTGCCTTTATGTCGTGTGCGTCCTGCGGGGCAGGCACGTCACACAGTATTGTTAGTTCTTTCAGTAGAAAAATTGTTAGATGGCACCTGAAGCCTACGCTGACTCTACAAGGTGCGGATAAAAAATCACTTTGCTAAACTATCCGAAAGCGATACGCTTACCGATAATTGAATGTATGGCGGGAGAAGATGGAGTTTGACAAGTGGCACATTATGAGAAGGTCTGACATCATTATGAGAAAGAAAAATGCCCCGACTGACCAACAAAGGGCAAAGTCTGTTCAATGACAGTGAGACTGAGCATAACACAATCATTTGGAGTTCAGAATATTTCCATGCTAGCTAAGAACTAAAAAGAACAAGTCCTAACCCGCTTCGAAGTCTACAGTCGGTTTTTCTTTGCTGAGGACACATAGTGCTCGCACCACGCCGGTGGGAGCACTATGTGGGAGGTCTAAGCCACGGATTCTGATCATTCGTCGGAGATGTGTCTGGGTTCAAATCCCGGTGAGGTATGGATGCTGTGTTTATCTTTCGGCACTGGCTCTCGATGTGTTACTTGTCAACCACTGGCTCTCTGTGTACATTGGTCATTTAGCATACTGTAAAAACCATGTTTGATATGTCTTTGTTGATGTGAAACATCTGTATCCTGTCTATGTCTGTCTGTTTGTCATGTCTCTGTACCACCAGGTCCAATAAATCAATTTTTTAAACCTCCTATAAAAAAACAGAGCGCTCGCCTACCTAACATGGACCAATGCTGTCTTTTTTCCAACATGATGAAGAACTCACATACTCCGCGACGACAGTACGGGAATTCTTGAACACCGCATTTAAGAACAAATGGTGGGCCCATTGCTTGGCTGAGAATTTATCTGTTCTGACCTTGCACAGTTTCTTTGTAGGGAAGGACATCGAACCTTATCCCCTCATTCCGGAATAAGTCGCTCTACCAACTTAGCTACGCGGACGTATGCTCTCGCTGCTATCTGCCTTTATCGCATGTGCGTCCTGCGTTAAAGGCACGTCACATCTCCCCCTCCTGACAAAAAGAGGGCCGGGGGCATGGTCTACGGGTCAGCCGGGACCATGTGTCGCTGTAGGCAGTCATCCGCAGAAGAACGTACATTTGAGAAATACCAGTCAATTTGGTGTGTGGAACGTAACATCACACACGTTTATTTTTCGAAGCGTTGAAGAAGGGATTCTCTTATTTATCCTGTCTCGCGGTGTGGAAAGAACATCACACCATTGCGGGAACTTTAACAGCCAGGTCATTCTTGACGTTCGGGCGCCAAAATAACGAAGTAAATGTCTCCGTGTCATTTTTGTCCACGCCGGGCATCAAACCCTGTCCCCTCATTCCGGAATAAGTCGCATAACGTAGGGGGGGAGGAGTATCGGAAGGTTATAAAGCACACGGACGGTGTACGCTCAGAAATTCGGTGAATGCTATTGCACGGTGTACATCGGTTTGTACGGCGTCGAGTTGCTGTCACCGTGTGATATGGCCTACAGGCAATCCAGTAGACGACATTTGGATGACTTTACCCAAGGTCGCGTCATTGAGAAGTTGGAAGAAGTTCGAAGTGTGTCTTGTGTGGCCGAGGAGTTCGGGATCGCTCTCAGCATTGTTTCACGAGCTTGGAGAGCATTTCAAAGGACAGGAACAGCTGTCCGAGAGTTTAGCAGTGGTCGTCCACGAGCAACCACGGCCGCGAACGACCGGTATATTGTCCTACAGGCGAAAAGAGACAAACGGCAGACCGCGGGAGAAATCGCAAGGCACATACAAGAGACAACTCGACGTCCGTTATCGCGTTTTACCGTGGCGAGGAGGCTGTACAACGGTGATCTATTTGCACGACGACCAGTACGGTGTGTGCCATTAACTTCTGCTCATCGGAGACGGCGGTTTCTGTGGTGCCAGGAACGCGAGAACTGGACCCAACAGCAATGGGGTCGAGTTCTCTTTACGGATGAGAGCCGATTTAGTCTGACGAGCGATTCTGGACGTATACATATCTGGAGAGAGCAGGGAACACGCAATCATACCTCCAAAATCATCGAAAGGGGCCGGTTTGGAGGTGGCGGAGTTCTCGTTTGGGGCGGTATCATGTTTGGTAGCCGTACTGACCTCCACATCTTCCGAAGGGAGGTTCAGTCACTGGTGTCCGCTATTGTACCGAGGTTCTCCTGCCTCACGTGCGTCTGTTTAGAGGTGCTGTAGGTCCTGAGTTCCTCTTCATGGACGACAACGCTATACCTCATCGTACAGTGGCTGTCGCAGAGCTGTTGGAGAGTAAAGATATTCAACGCATGGATTGGCCCGCAAGGTCCCCGGACCTAAATCCAATCGAACACGTGTGGAACCTTCTCAAGAGACGCTTGGCAGTACGTAACTAGCCGCCAGCAACGATTCCGCAGCTGCGATTGGCGCTACAAGACGAATGGGCCGCGATGCCTCAACAGCTCCTTGACAACCTCGTCCTCAGCATGAACAGACGTTGTAAATCCTGCAACGCAGTCAGGGATGATCGTATCCCCTACTAAAGACTACGTCTCTGTCTTCTGTCCAGTTTTGCTCGAAGCTACCTTTCAATAAAGTGCCTTTGTATTCTTCGGATTCCTTGTTTGGACAGTTTTGCTCACTTGTCCCATATTCTTACATCTTGGGGATCTTATGGTATGATTTGAGTCGATGTGGAGCACTTCAGCGCGACGTTACATTCGAAAAACCGTCTCGTCCTTAATTTTTGTACGACAGTGTAATTTGATAGTATTAACAGTATATCAATAATTGTAACACAATTTGATAGTATGAACAGTGAATCAATAAGTAGAGGGGATGTTCACCCATTTTAGAACGACTTTCCAGCAATATAAATTACGGTTAAAATAAAATTATTTCTTTTTTCGATGTTCTATCTGATAGCCCTTTATCTGGACTATAAACCTACATCCAGATTTCCAAGATAGCAGGTCATTTCTTAAAATTGGTAACGGTACTTTATTCCACTTTTATTCTACTGCGTTACATAGTCCAATCATTGCTTTAGGTCCGCGTTTAGAAACATCTCCCCTTTTAGCAGTAAGAAGGCACAATAGTCCATTGGTGACATCAGGGGACTTTGAAGGATTATGAGCGTCCACTTCTCTTCTACTGCTTTCCATAGTCCAATCATTGCCTTAGGTCTGCGTTTAGAAACAGCTCCCTTTTTGCAGTCCGAAGGCACAATAGTCCATTGGTGACACATCAGGGGACTTTGAAGGATTATGAGCGTCCACTTCTCTTCTACTGCTTTCCATAGTCCAATCATTGCCTTAGGTCTGCGCTTAGAAACAGCTCCCCTTTTTGCAGTCCGAAGGCACAATAGTCCATTGGTGACACATCAGGGGACTTTGAAGGATTATGAGCGTCCACTTCTCTTCTACTGCTTTCCATAGTCCAAACATTGCTGTAGGTATGCGTTTAGAAACAGCTCCCCTTTTAGCAGTAAGAAGGCACAATAGTCCATTGGTGACACATCAGGGTACTTCGAAGGATTATGAGCGAAAAGGTACAGGCTTGATACCCTTTTCGTTTTCTCTTTGTTTCAAGAAATAGAGGGATACATTTGGATGTATGACTAGTAGCTTTACCCCGACGAAGTACTACTCTTTGAAGGCTCTGTTGATAAAGTTATGGTATTTCCTCTTTAAATATAAGAACTAAAACATTATTTTGGTAAGATGTAGTATTGGTTTTAATATTTTGTTCAACTTTTCTTTACTTGAATTTCCCATTTTACGAAAAACCAGCGATAATCATGAATCTTTTACGGAAACTTTCTTTGGATTCTTGGAATCAAATTTGTAAGTCTTTTTCTGTTCTTTTGTGATAGTAAATCGACCTCTTTTTGTTGCAGTCGTTTAGACACATCCATGCCTCATCAATAGTCATAATAAATTTCCAACTGTATCCGGCAAGGTGATTTTCATAAAGAAGTCTACACCGTGTTCTGCGATCAGCAACGTGCCTAAGCAAAAGGCGCGTTGCTGATCGCAGAACACGGTGTAGACTTCTATTTCTTTTTCTCAGATTGAAATCTTAGTTTATTACCTGGTTTACAGTTTACACAGATAATTTTATAGACTTAGCAGTTGCTCTTTGGGTCGGTGGATTTTTTTAATACGAGATGCCTTACTTTTGAAATAGTCGTACATACTTTCTTTGGTTATTCGTCTCGCGTTCGTTTTCCTGTTAAAAGCAATGCTTGACGATTTCCTCCTCTATTATTAATAACATTGCATACTTTACATTTAAAAATGCTAATTCCATGATTTTCACTGAGTTTTTAAAAATACAAATATTTCGCTTCGTAAAGAGCAAAAACAAAATCTTCTATCCCCATCTTGTTTACGTGCGACATTTTCTTAGCAGACGATATTTACCTGCAGTAATGTTTCTTTTGTTTTCATTAATACGCCTCTTGCCAGTTTCACTTGTTCAAACTTCTTTTATTTTCTGTAATTTCCTATCAAAAACTTTCTAAATGTGGGTGAACGTCCTCTGTATGCTGCAAGATAAACGTACCTTGCCTACATGCCTGAGAGAATACACTGAAATGCCAAAGCACCATGACCTCCTTCTTAACTCGTTGTTGGATTCACGTGCTACCACAGAAGCTCTTACCCTGCGAGGGCATGGGCGTTACAAGATTTCGAAGATGTCTTGTAAGATACGTGGTTGGGCCGCCGAAGATAGGATTTGATGTTCCAACACAAACCACAGATGCTCCATTGGATTGATATCTGGGGAATTTGGAGTCCAGGGCAGCACCTGAAAGGACTCCTCATGTTCCGCAAATCATTCTCGAACATCCACAGCAAAGTGGTATGGAGCATTGTCCTTCGGAAGAAATGCACTGCTAGAGAAGAATACCGTAACCATGAAAGGATGTATCTAGTCTACAATGATGTTTAGATAGGACCTAGGATTTGTTAGCAGAACATTGTCCAAAGCATTACACCTCCTCCGCCGGATTGTTTTCGTTCCTATGTGCATTCTGATGCGCACGCTTCCCGAGGTAAACGATGCACACGTATCCGCTGAGCCCACATAGTTCAACAGGAAACGAGATTCATAGGACACGACGACCTTCTTTCAATCATTCAAGGTCCAGTTTTGACTCTCGAGCGCGCATTGTATGCGCTTCCAATGGGGAACCAAGGCTAACATGGGCAGTCAAAACGGCCTGCGGCTACACAGCTCCATTTTCAGCAGAGTTTGATGTACTGTGCGTTGTGAAACATTAGTCCCGTCATAAGCTTTCAAACTACCGGCGACGTTTGCCACAGTATCGTTTCTTTTGGCTCGTACCATAAGGGTTAGCATTCAATCACCTCGTTCATTGATGAATCGACCACCCCGGTGACGTAGTTGTCTAAGCGATGGCTTCGGATGATTCTTACGAGATGGGTATGGGTTCGCATCCCGGTGAGGCATGGACGCTGTGTTTGTCTTGCAGCACTGGCTCTCTCCCTTCCCTGGAACTAGTGGCCGTAAATTGGGGACGGACGACTCTTTATAACCCACTGAGTTGCTCACACTGGTTGTTAAACCACCAATTCAAAAAAATAAAAATAAAATCAATGAGCCATGGTCTGCCCCACACCTTGCTAGCAGCTTGTGGTTTTTACCTCCTCAGACCACTTTTTGAAGGTACTTACTAGGGCTATCCGTAAGCAAGTTTCGGAAATGCTCTGACCCAGTCGTCTGGCGATTACAATTTGGCCTTTTTAAAACTTGCTGAAGTCTGATGCCTTTCCCATCTGAAGAATAACACTGATTAACAGAGTTCAGTATCAGGTGTTATTTATACCGTTTCACTAATAATTGGCCGAACATTTAAGGAAAGCTGTTTTTGATCCATATCTCAGCGAACTATGAGCACGGCATTGAAGAGGATAGCTACTAGCAGTTACGTGCTTGCAGGGAAACCACTGATTTCTGTGAAGGACTGGAAAGTTTGTCTACAATGTTATCAGAAACAAAGTGACTGGACATTAGGAGACTGGAAAAAACGTAATGTGGTCTGACGATTCACGGTACGCCTTGTTCTGCACCGACCGTAGGCAGAGAGTTTCGATGAAGTCATATGAAGCAATGGATGCAGCTTGCCTTGTAAACACAACTAAAAGTACTGGAGGTGGTGTCATGGTGTTGGGGTACATTCTGTTGGTACGGAACGGGTCCCCTGATACAGCTGAAAGGTCGGGTGTTCTGCATAGATTAGCTGAACATTTTTGCCGAACAAGTCTGTACTGCAGTGTTGACTTTTTATCCAGAAGGTGATGGCTAAAAACGGGCCTGTTTTTTAGTTGCTAGTGACCTGCTTGAGTGCATCGAAAACATCAAAAGCTTTTAGAAACTTATTGTAACTGGTGATGAATTGTGGGTTAATGGGTATGTCCCGGAAACTGAGGCCCAGTCTTCACAGTGGAAGACCCCTAATTCTTCCAAATACTGTTCCATGAACGGCAATGCTATTGTCCATCACGCACGATGTTTTCAGCAGTGGTTCGGTGAGCACGACAGCGACTTCCACCATCTTCCCTGGCCACTAGAAATCTCAGATATCAGCCCCATTGCGAATGTATGGGACATGTTATTTCCGAGTGCAGGGGACACGTTCTTAAACAGATCCGAGTGCAAGGTCCTCTTCCGACAAAACTGATCCAGTTAAATGACTGTCTGGTGAACGCCTGGTATTCGGTAGACGTAGATGCACTCCAATACTTTGTGGAATCTACGCGAAACAGCATACGTGCTGTAATCCGAGCTAAACGAATTCCAACCTGCCACTGAATAAATATTTCAAATTCAGCGGCATTCTGTCCTGATTCGAATCCCCCGGTGAGGCATTGATGTTATGTTTGTCTTACAGCGGTGATTCTCTCCCTTCCCTGGAATGAGTGACCCTGAATTAGGGACGAGCGACTGCTTATTGTCCATTGAGTTGCTCATGCTGGTCGTTAAACCTCTAACCAACCAACCAAACAAACAAACAAAGAAAATGTGTATATTGCAAGTACGTGTTTAGTATATAATTCTTTGTAACGTTACCCTAAGTGAGCTCAGAAGTTAGCCTCCTAAATAGTAGACATCTCCAAAGAGCTGACAGATGTTGAGGTCCGAGCAGTCCGTTATAGAGAGGTTTCACTATACGTAATCCAAGCCAGCTGCGCTGTAATTGGGACGTTGCATTCATTTGCAAGTGTCGCGTAAATCAAACATTGACCCTTTAACCAGCCGATGTACCTGAACGAAAAGTTGCCCAAATTTTCCTATGCTTCTCAAACAGAAGTGTTCCCATAGTGACCAGGCTATAACAAAAGTTTCAACAAAACAATTCTTTTGTCTCTTTCATCTCAGGAGTATCGATTATAAGTCTGTCGCTGGTTGTAAGAACTCCCTTACAGTCCTTAGTCTTATAGTAGGTAGTTTGATTCCCTTACAATCCTTTGTTGTCTATTCTATTACCTCAGGAATGATTCGAAAGCAGTAATCCCCCGGACACGAACACCATGATATTGAGTAGAAACAAGTTACTCCAACATCTTTTTTCTTCTTCCTTAGGTTCATCGTCCTTTTCTTAGCATTCTTAGCGGAAAAGGTAATCAGACAGCAATGATCAATGATAATCATACCCCCAAATCACCTCTTAGAATGACAAACATAAGGTAAAAGCAACGCTCTCTGATGCCCAGGTTCACTAGTTCTTGTCGCGTTCGCCCCACTTCTCAGATAGCAAATATTTTCGTTCGAGTTGATTTCAGCCTATTTTGTTAACCCCGAGTTAATTCGTTCTAGCCGGTTAAAGGGTATGGAATTCACCAGAAAAAGCTCCCCTGATTGGTGTTTATACGTTCCCAGTTAATGGACTGTTCGACAACCATAGACCGCTTAAAAACTTTATAATATATTTTATGGTTTCTTCATCGAATGCATGAATTACCACTAGCATTTGAGTTCTCACGTTGTGTGTTTTGATATATTTAACTGTTTTTTAAATGTTCAGAAAGACACGCTCTGATCTGTGAATTCAATTTTCACCTTCTTTAGAGTCGATGCCTTTTAGAGAATATATGAACAACTTAATTTATGTGGAATTTTCAAAACTATTTTTTATTGTGTTCATTCTTAAAGCCATTGATTTTGCCGAGCCTAAATTTCTTATAACATGTGAATAAATTTTTCATCCTTTTCTGAAAATGCGTTCTTAAATGAAAAAACAAAAACTGAATTCAACGAAAGATAACTTTTTCCTTTTCTCTAAGAAGAAATGCTTGTTAACTGAGCAGTGCCTAAAAAGAAAATTTAGAAATGTGATGTATCTTTCAAAGCTGGTGGCAACTACATAAAAGCTGTAAATTACAGAACGGATTTCACTTTCGCGTGTGGAAGGATTACTTCACAATACAGAAGAAAAAGTTGCTTTCCAAGAAATATTTTGCAGTAGAAGAAAACTTTTTCTAACGACATTTTTTACAGATAGCGTAAAAGAAAAGCTTTTAATTACACGAGAAAGCATTTTCCGGTTAAGGAATCCTTTTAGAGCAAATGTGATCATTGCATCTTCCGTAAAAAAATCATTTATAATGTAAAACCTTTTATGGAAATATTTTTTTGTAGATAATGACTGACACATTTCAATTATGGCATTAAAACACTTCGATTCTTTGAAAAATATATCTCTGAATTAACTATTATTGGCTTTAAAGAAAAACTTAAAATGGGAATATTTAAGTAGTTTTTTGCATCGACGAAGTAAACGAATCAACCAAAAACACCATTCTCTGCACAAGAATTTAATCTGGATTGAAAGTAACATTAAAATGAAAATTTTCATGTTCCATATAATCTAGTTTTTCAAGCGTTTCTTTACCAGTAATCGTTAAATATCATAAACTATGACGCATAACTCTTTCTCTCTGCATATGAGATTTTATCAAATGAATAGATATAACGAAAAGATTAGTTCCCGCTAATACCTTTTACTTTTCATTGACATTCCGCCATTTGAAAAACATTACATATTGCTAACAGAATGACTGACCGTCGTAGAACAATTAAGATATTAGACAGGATGCAAAGGAAGATAAAAATAGCCATAATAAGGCGACGTGGTAAATGAGTTGATAAAATTCGCATTCGTTCTTGAGTGACATGGAGGAGACTGGTTCAAGATCGGAATGCTTTTGAAGTAGATCTTCAAAAGCATTCTTCTCTTTGATTTGATTGGAGGTTTAACGACCACCGTGAGCAACTCAATGGGCTATAAGCAGTCGCCCGTCCCTAATTTAGGGTCACTGGTTCCAGGGAAGGGAGAGAGCCAGTGCCGTAAGACAAACACAACATCCATGCCTGACCGGGATTCGAACCCGGACCCCTTACGGACGAATGATCAGATGCCAGCGCCTTAGACCACTGCGCCACCGGGGCGGCTTCTTCTCTTTGAAAATATTACATATCTCTAAAAGAACCGACTGACTGCCGCAGGACAATTGAAATATTAAACTGTATACCATGGAATAGGAAAAGACCCAGAAGATCACGAGAGAGATCGATGGGTGATATTTGAAAGCATGGAGAAGAGACACGGGTGATGAGTTGTGTAAGTGATTGCAGTTGCGAACCAATCAGGTGGAGAAGATAAAAAGGCCAAACTGAACATTGTTGCTAGGTGGTCGTCCTCACCCGAGCGTGTGTACTACGGCATTGGAGTGGTATCAGTGGGGGAAAGGCGAGTAAAGAGTGATAATGCTTGAGCGATGGCATCGGATATCCTACTATCCTATGGACATCTTTACCAGATGCTTCATCATAGGGCTACGCACGGCTAATTGATTCCTGTGCCGTATCAAAATGCAAATACTGTCGGTAGAATGTGGCAACAGTGGTTGAAAAAGGGTAACAGGTATCATTGTAGAAAAATCAGCGCATGCAGGTGAACATCTAAAAGCCCCGATCACCGCATTCGACGGCAAGCTGTAATAATCCCCAAATTTACAGCTGACGACATTCAAAGAGGTGTACAATATGTGCTTGTTGCAATATCTTCAGTGTATCTCGGATCCCAAATCTGAACAATATCACACCAGCCAAGAAGTGAACACAGTCTGCCAACATCAGGAGACTGTGTTCACTTCTCCATAGTAAGGAAGCTGTGCGACTTCATTGGCAGGCAACTCTCCACGATCCCCAAGCTTTTTCGATGAATTTTAGAAAAAGTCAACGGCGCACTTCCAAAGGTACCCCAAGACACCATCCGGGAATATTTATCTCGATGCAATGCCGTGTTGCCGAATGCAAAGCCCATCATAGCAGTTATACATAAGATTGAATCCGACCACAGTATACTGGCTCCTCGCCATTTGCATTCGTATAATCCATCAGAAATTAAGTCACTTCTTCGCTATCTACCTGTGTATACGTGTGGAATGTTTCGTTTACTTTCGTACATTCCTGCATAGCGTGGTGCGTTTTCGTCAAACAGTCTAATTTATGAAAGGATATCACATGTGATGAGGTGATACCCAATTTATGTACTTATATATACACTGCCGGAAAGTGAAAAAAGAATACCAAGAAGGAGACGTCTGATACCAACGAAATTTATACAGCATAATAACGGAATACAGAGGATAACGTGATCAAAACATTATGGCAAAATACAGCTGTATTTGCTGGTAAACTGAAAAATAACATTTCCATGTAACATGGTTAGTACGAGGTGGAACCGCCATGAACTGCGTCACACTGTGCAATTCTGGCATGGAGTCTGTCGTACAGATGTTGGACGTAAGTTTGGGGTATTCAGTTCCAAGCATTCTCAACCTGGACGCGTAAATCGGGGATGGTCGTGGCTGGGCGTGGAGACCGGATAAGTCGTTGTCATATAAAATCCCACACTTGCTCAATGGGAAACAAATCCGGTGAACGTGTAGGCCACGGCAGTTGTCTCACACCCTGAAGTGCATGTTGCGTTGCACCTGCCGTGTGTGGGCGTGCGTTATCTTGCTGAAAAACACCACGATGGACCGACCTTACAAATGGCACAACAACGGGCTGAATGATGTTGTTGATGTAGGAGGTGCTGGTTAACGTACCAGGTCCAAACACTAGTTGTGTACGGGAGTGATAGCTGATCGCTCCCCACACCAGGAGACCAGGTGTAGGCCCTGTGTGTCGCTGGCGGATGCAAGAAGGGTGGAGATGCTCCCCTGTGCGTCTGCGAACACGCATACGGCCATCGGATGCTCCCAAGCAAAATTTCCTTTCATCGCTGAACACGACAGATCGCTATTGCGTTCTCCAGTGCAGACGTTGGCGACACCACTGCAGCCGTTCCTGTCAGTGGGCTGGAGTCAGAGGTACACATGCAAGAGGCACACCTGCACGTAGACCTGCATCCAGTGAACGGTTGCGGATTGTTCGCACAGTCACCTCAGGTGCAACGGCAGCTCGGATTTACGTCGCAATGGATGTTCTGCTTTACAACGCCGCTCTTCTAATTCGTCGATCGGTCCGCTCATCAGTCCGTCGGTGACTCCCGGTTTCCCGTCTTCTCGTGTGGGAATGTTCCTCGGACCATCTGCACCACCATAGAGCCACCACCGATACTTGCCGTCCAATTCGCTCCGCAATACGACGATACGACCACCCGGTTCTTATGCGTTGATCGGTCCGCTCATCAGTACGTCTGTGACTCCCGGTTCCACGTCTTCTCGCGTTGGAATGTTCCTCCGACTATCTACGCCAACATCGTACCACCACCGATACTTCCCGTCCAATTCGCTCCGCAATACGATGATACGACCACCCGGCCTCGCGGAGTCCGACTAGACGACCTCGCTCAAAGTCCGATAACTGCTGAAATCGTACACGTCTTCCATGTCCAGGCATTGCAGCTTCTTCAGGGTCTTTGCACGTGTGCGTACGCCGACGACTGATTACATTCACTTCGCCGAACTCCTTAAATACCACCGACGAAAATTTGCATATTATGCCGTGCCGGTGAGCGCTTACGCCACAGCATGGCATAATATGCAAATTATCGTCGGTTGTATTTAAAGAGTACGGCGAAGTGAATGTAATCAGTCGTCGGCGTTTGGACGCGTGCGAAGACCCTGAAAAAACTTAAATGCCTGGACATTGAAGACGTGCACGATTTCAGCAGCTATCGAACTTTGAGCGAGGTCGTCTGGTCGGACTCCGCGAGGCCGGGTGGTCGTATCATCGTATTGCGGAGCGAATTGGACGGGAAGTATCGGTGGTGGTACGATTTTGGCGTAGATAGTCGGAGGAACATTCCAACGCGAGAAGACGTGGAACCGGGAGTCACAGACGTACTGATGAGCGGACCGATCAACGCATAAGAAGAGTAGCGTTGTGAAGCAGAATATCCATTGCGACGTAAATACGAGCTGCTGTTGCACCTGAGGTGACTGTGCGAACAATCCGCAACCGTTCACTGGATGCAGGTCTACGCGCAGGTGTGCCTCTGGCATGTGTACCTCTGACTCCAGCCCACTGACAGAAACGGCTGCAGTGGTGTCGCCAACGTCTGCACTGGAGAACGCAATGGCGATCTGTCGTGTTCAGCGATGAAAGGAAATTTTGCTTGGGAGCATCCGATGGCCGTATGCGTGTTCGCAGACGCACAGGGAGCATCTCCACCCTTCTTGCATCCGCCAGCGACACACAGGGCCTACACCTCGTCTCCTGGTGTGGAGAGCGATCAGCTATCACTCACGTACACAACTAGTGTTTGTACCGGGTACGTTAAACAGCACTTCCTACATCAACAACATCATTCAGCCCGTTGTTGTGCCATTTGTAAGGTCGGTCCATCGTGGTATTTTCCAGCAAGATAACGCACGCCCACACACGACACATGCAACGCAACATGCACTTCAGGGTGTGAGACAACTTCCATGGTCTGCACGTTCACCGGATTTGTCCCCTATTGAGCACGTGTGGGATTTTATGGGACAACGACTTATCCGGTCTCTACGGACAGCCACGGCCATCCCCGATGTACGCGTACAGGTTGAGGATGCTTGGAACTCAATACCCCAAACTTACGTCCAACATCTGTACGACAGACTCCATGCCAGAATTGCACAGTGTGACGCAGGTTATGTCGGTTCAACCTCGTACTAACCAATGTTACATGGAAATATTATTTTTCAGTTTACCAGCAAATACAGCTGTATTTTGCCATAATGTTTTAATCACGTTATCCTCTGTATTCCGTTATTATGCTGTATAAATTTCGTTGGTATCAGACGTCTCCTACTTGCTGTTCTTTTTCACTTTCCGCTAGTGTATATAAACTGAAGAGCAATTTATTTAGAGACAGCTGGCGTTATACAAATGTTTCACTGTGGTGGCCCTGTTAACGGAAACGACATGACGTATGCAGCGATCCGACAATATAAGAAGTGATGCGACGGGAATCAGTATGAGTCGGACGCAGTATGGGTATGACGAAAGATCTAAGCGCATTTGATCATGGGCAAATTGTCGGGGCCCGAGAATGGGTCACTCCATCTCGGAAATCGTGCAGGCACTGTGATTTTCACGAGCTACTGTGTCACGGGTGCACCATGAGTACATCGAATCTGGTAAAACCATCCCTGCAAGTGCCAACGGCCATGGACAACAGCGTGTAATTGAGCAGGGTCATTGTCGGCAAGTTCGCACTGTAACAGCGGATAGACGGGCCACAGTGCAAGAAATCTCTCGGCAATTTAGCGATGGTGCACAAAAACATGTAAGCAGTAACACCATCCAGCACAATTTCTTCGCTATGGGGTACAGAAGGTACCGTCCCACGAAGGTACCGCTGCTGACTGCACATCACAGGGCGCAAAGATTAGCATGGGCGCGGGAACATCGCCACTGGACCTTAGACATATGGCAAAATGTTGCCTGGACTGATGAGTCGAGATTCACGTTGGTACATGCAAATGGCAGGATACGAGTACGGCGCAAACCACATGAAGCGATGATCCTTCTTGCCAGCAGGGTACTCTTCTAGCTGGTGGGGGTAGCCTTCTCGTCTGGGTACTGTTTACGTGGACTGAAATGGGACCCCTGGTACGTGTGACATCGTCCCTCACAGGTCAACGTTACCGGGATATCCTGGACTACATTTTGCTCCCATTTGTGCGTCTGCAACATCCCACTGGGGATCTCATTTTGCAACAAGACAATGCAGCGTGCCATCGCTCCCGAATTGTATCCGAATGGTTGGATGAAAACTCCACCGACGTGACCTCGCTTCCTTGGCCAGCTAGGTCACCTGACCTCAATCCCATCGAGCATGTCTGATATACCATATAGAAAGATGTTCGAGGCTCTGAGCCCCATCCATCAAATCTTCGTGAACTGTGGGAGCTTGTTCAGGGATCGTGGATCCGTATGGCTTCCCAACGCTTCCGGTGTCTTGTCGAGTCCATGCAGAGACGAATCGCCGCCGTCATCAGTGCGAAAGATGGTGCTACACGTTACTAGATCTAATTCAATTGCTCTTAAGTGTATAAGGTGGTTATATACTTATACTTTATATAGAGATCCCTCTGTAATTGCAAGAAAAAACAGAGCTGTAGTCCTGCAGCTCTGTTTTTGCCATCATGTGTATCATTCATCATATTATTAAGTCCACAAAAGTTCAGTTCAAGCCGATGCTTCCTTCTTGGTGCTCAAATTTAATTGTTTGTGTGTGTATTTGCTTAGATACATGTGAATACAAAAGGCGAAAGTAATGCAAATGCAACTTTCTTCAAGCAAATGAATTCTTGAGGAAATGTTTTCCAGCAATGTAGGAAAGCAGTTCATCTTTCAGGTCAACTTCTAAGACTTTTCCACAGTTATCCTTATTTCATTCACCGTAACTTTCACGCCTTAAATTCAATATGTCGAACTACAAAATGATCAGTATTTATTCGTTTAAAAAGAGCTAGATTTAATGAGGTGTTACAAAAATGATTTAAGTCAGCTTAATAATGATTGAGAAAACATTAGGCAGTAGATTTCAGAATCTTGACATGGTTCTTTAAATCTTTCCAAGTGTGCCTCGATGAACTGGCATGATTCATCTGTGCTAAAAGGAAAGGGAGTTCAGAGCCTCTCTACAATGGGAAAATATTTTAAGTCTTCGTGGTATTAGTGCCAAAAAACACATTCAGTTTTGTCATAAATCCTTTGCACTATTCATAAAGATGAACTGTTCATCTTATTTCCTGTACGATTCATCTTTTTACCTGTGTTGTTTGCCTTTCTTTTGGTACTACTTTTCTTTCTACCTGTACTGTTTGTCATTCTTCATGTACTATTTTTCTTTCTACTTGTACTGTTTGTCTTTATTCCTGTGCTAATTTTCCTTCTATCTGTACTGTTTGACTTTATTCCTGTTTAAGTCACTCTCACGTGCTGTACTATCGTCAAGGAAGAATGTGAGGCTGGGAGGACGTCAAAACCTCCGGCAAGGTAACCATCTAGCTCATAATGTGTATCGAAAGGGTTAGACAAACGTATTACATATCTATAGTAAGTTTGATTTAAAGAAAAATGTGGTACAAAATATCAATTATTGCCAGCAAGATACAGTGGAACTTCAGTTATGCGTTTCTGAGTTATACGTTTTTCACTTTTATACGTAATTCTGTTTTAGTCTCGATATTTTGCTGTAGTTTCTATCTCTTATTTTAAATATTCGGTTATACGTAATCCATTTATACGCTTTTTGCAATTACATGCTAAATTTAAATTTCGAAATTATCAAAAATACCCCGTATGTTACAATTTCAAGAAACCAGAAATTGAGACAGTATTGTTATATTCCTTCTTGGTGCAGCCAAAGTTCATCCTTCATCCCATTAGAGAAGGATATGTTGTTTACTATCGGTTTTGACGATAAAAGTTTTCGTACAATATTTCATGCCTCACACATATAAGCACTATTTAAAAACTGATAAACCTCTGGGACGTAATTTTGTGGCTCCACTATTTCGTGGCGTAGTCGAATAGAATTTTAAATGTGTCATCAACATTCAATATTCCGGTTTCAAATTGATGTACTCTGGATCCGCCGGAAAAAAAAGACTGTTCATTCATAATTCCATACTGAAGCACTGGACTCCGATTCTTAGTTCTAAGGACAGCACTTAATCTGGAATCAGGAGTTTTACAGACAGAATGAGTCGTCAAAAGAGAAGTTTGATTTTCATAGAGTTTATGAATTTAACAACGCGATAAAATATATTATGATTTGTAATGCTTTCTTTCTTCTTTCGCTGCCAATTCTGCTTTAAACAAGTCATTATTAAAAAAACATCATATATCTCTTTAAAGGATAAATTTTACAATAGCATTTAACATTGAAATTTCATGTATAAGTTTTTTTACATTTGTACGTTGTGACGTATAATCTAAATTAACTTTCCTTTTTAGTTTCTTTCCCTACGTAAATCTTGAGTTTGTTCTGAGTTATATTTTATACTTAACGTGATATCTTTTCTCTCAAACGAATACAGTTGGCAACATAATTGAGGTTGAATGAACGTGACGTAAGCCTGTTATATGATAAGAACGAGAGATATAAACTACGAGTAAACTGTTGCTTGGGGAGCATTGTGTTGGAGAGCAATTAATGTGGAACGTAGCGTTGTTGGTGTGTGGTGTGTTTAATGTTGATACCTATTTATTATGTGAAGTGCTTCATCGAGAAATGAAGCATCTTTATCGTAACTTTGACGTCTGCTTTCTAAATGTTTCGTCTGGCCGTTAAGGTTTAATTTAGGAACTATTTCATAGTATGGTGATGTTTTAACATGACGTAGCAGTACGACAAGACTTTTACGTTATAACATCTTTTAAGGCCATCGCCTATAAAGACGTATAGCCGAGGTTTCACTGTATTATAAGTAATTTCAATTGTTTTGTGTTTCTATGCTTTGTTCCAGGAACTTGACTTGCATTTGTACCATGGTTTAAAGGTCTGCTCGGGCAGGGCTTTGTTTTCATCCGTTAACCGAAAATTTCCGGGCTCGGGCACAGCCGAGTCTGTACTGTGAGGTTTAGCATTTTACCCCTGCATTAAAAATAATCTTTTCGTCTGACGAAACGAAGATTGACCTGTTAAATAACCAAACGGCGAAGTTCACGGGAAAAAACGGCAGAACACATCTGCCACCGGATGCCTTGCATAATTACAGCTGAAAATAATAAACCGGACTGTAAGATGACAGTCTGAAATACGACAGTGTACATTTCTTTAGCGCTGGCAACAACACTATAAAGATGATTGAAATCTGATGGCAACTAAAAGAGACCCTGTTCCAAAAATATCATACAGTGAAAACAAAGGCTTTTTGGACACATCTGCAGAATGAAAAATGACAGTAAGGTAAAGACATTGGTGTTTGGCTTAATGAGCGAAAGAAATGCAAGAGAACGCCCTCACCATGTGTTGGCTGACGATATTAAAGACTGGTGCGATTGAATTCTTTAAGAACTGAGCCATTCTGCAACGAACAGACTTCAATTGGACAATATAGTTAAAATGGCAACAGGCATCTACGGGAATTGTACCCATGTTTGATGATGATGACGATATTTCTTTAAAGGTTGAATTGATATCAAATTCCGTTTTCACTTCGTGGGCTATAACGACTGAAACGTGTTTTTTTTTTTTTTTTTTTTTTTTAGAGAGAAATGTTTAATGAAGAGAGTTTTGTTTGAGCTACACCAAACCAAAATGAGCTTCTGACGCCATTTGTAGCTATAACGGAGATGAAAGAGTTCGATGTATTTGTTTACGTATTTGGGGAAAGAGGACTACCGTGTTTATACTTAAACGTAGAAGAGGAAAGGTTTTTAAATATGTGTATGTAATAAAAGTATGTAGTCAGGACTAAATCTCATCAGTGAAAGGAATTCCTACTAGAAATTGGAAGTCTCTGTTCGTTACATTTCTTTTATTACTACGTTATAAGTCAGTTCAGTAGAGCAGCTTTGAACTGACTTATACCTTAGTAGCAAGAGTTTTTCAACCTTTTTTGAACCGCAGACAACATAACAAAATGGAATTGCACTCCCGTGCCATATAAGAAAGAAAAGTAAAGAGGCATGTCTTTATGATTGATATTGATTTTTGCAGAGCGTTTTTGAATCGTAAAACTTAACTTTCGGAAAAAAAATTAACATGATAACTACGTGCGTTACAAAGAATTCTGAAGAAGGTACCTGATATGCCTGTATTTTTCAGTACTCTTTAAAATTTTCAGTTTTATAATTTATCGCAGCATAGCTCATTGCAGATTTGGGAATTCAAAGTCCATGCATCTAAGGTATGTGGATACCATGGACTCCGGTTACGTGCGGGCTATAACACTTTGACCCAATTAAACGGCTGCCCCAATTGTATTGGGTTGGAAAGGAAGTAATATCTGCAAATGCAAGGCTACAGAAAAGTGCTAAATACCATATATACAGGTACAAATCAGTTTAAAATATAGTCGACATCGTTTATCACGGCCTGCTTCCATCGTCTGAGCAGCAGCTGGATTCAGTTCCTGTGGAATTGTTGGGGCTTGGACACAAAGAAGTGAGTAAGTGCGCGTTCGACATCGTCTAAGTCGGTAAATCGCTGCCAGTTTAGAAAATGCTGCAATGTCCGAAAACGGTAGTAGTCGCTGCGGGCAAAGTCCGGAAAACAGGCTGGGTGCGGCAGCAGTTACCAGCCCAGCTCCCTGATCTTGTAGCAGGTCATACGTGCTGTGTGAGGTGTCGCTCCATCCTGCTGTAGGAAGACGCCCCTGCGGTTCAGCAGTGCTGGTCGATTCGACGTGAGGGATTCATGCAGATCGTCGAGCTGATGGCAGTACACATCGGCGGTGATAGTAGTGTTGTCCGGCAGCATCTGAAAAACAAAAACAACAGCTCGAATATCCTAAACAGACGACAGGACCGTGGGTGTAAGCCGAATTTGGGGGTCGGCATAGGCTTCTGTTTTGGGTTCAACCAATGTTATGTTCCCAGGTGTTGACATTGCCATACAAGACCCATTTCTTGTCACCTGTCACAATGCGGCCCAAGAACGGTTCAACTTGGTCACGTGCAACCAGAGAAATGCATGCACTCATGTGATTTGCTTTCTGCTCAACTGTGAGTTGATGGGGTACTAGAACTCCTTTCTTATACACCTTCCCAGGTTGGGGCAGGTGCGTCATAATGCTCGTGTGGGTAATCCCCAGCTGTTCAGCAAACCTTTGCGTGGTCACACGTGAGTCGGTCTCTACTAAGGTCTTCAGCATATCCATATTCACTTTTGAGGGTCTTTGGGCTTTGGGACGGTCTGACAGGATGAACTTTTCTCTCGAAACCGTTCGAACCAGTGACAGCACTGACGATGTGATATGGAATTGGGGTACACACTGGTAATGTTCCTTACATTACAGCACTTACGGGGTGCTACCGCGACGAAACTTATACAGCATGCAATGGCGTATCTGCTCTTTGTCCACTGCCATGTTGGCTGACGCTTACACTCTTCGCCTTCTGACGGCTAACTGCCTCTGACTTAAGCCACCTACATTCTGATGTCATGCCAATGCACTGCGCAATCTCAATGGCTAATGTACGCTGTGAGCAGGGTTTCGACTTCGGGTACCTCGTCATCGTGCATTACTTTCTTTCTAACCCAATACGAAGCTTTATCCCAAATCCCAAAGTGCTTATGTCCCATATAAACGGTTGATCCGATTCAACGATAGCCCGATTAACTGGAATCTACAGTATTTATTTCTCCATTTCGAAAATTAATTTCTTTTTCCGTTTTAGAATTTCCTTTGCGGAAGTCTCGAAGACCACTAAACATTACTCCGCGGGTTGCGGGTTGAAGATCCCTTCTCTAGAGGAAAAACTGCGTTATTTGTAATAAGTTGCAGAGAGCGCTTGACGGAATTCTAAAACGCGCCTAGCCGGTCCAAGTGGTTGACTAATAATTACGAAGTGGGAAACGTTCTCTAAAGTTTGGGCCCGGGTCGGTCCGGGCTGTCTAAATTAAGAGTTTCACTGCCGCGTGTCGCCGAACGGCGTCATACAACACTTTTACCTGGTGCCGACGACGCCGAAAGGCGTCTTGATTGTGGCTTAATATTTCCCTTCCTAAAACCTTCGGCACTTGAAGACAGTTGTCTATTTTGATACTGGCACTGAAAATGAGCCTTCAACTATCTAAAACTGACCGCGGTTTTGAGATAACGGGTTTTTTCAACATGGTTTAGGGAAGGGAAAGTAAGACGACTCTCCATAGACTTAACAAAGCGTGCGTTTTAACTGCAGTGTTTAAATTTTTTAACGTCACTGGTTTTGCGGTAAAGATAACTATCAATAAATTAAATGTTTGAGTAGCAATAAAAAACATTTGCTACTTAGAGTTCATACGTAAAAGGGCGGCCTACTGAGGAGGCTAAAGAGTTTTGAAGAAAACCCATACTGACTTGAATACTTAGTTCTGTGGAAACAACGGATTCATTCAGACAGACTACCTCCGATCCCTCTCAAACAAAAGTTCCTTAGAGGACATATTCTGTGGTGGAAATAGATGATCCGGATAATTTGCCATCATATGCAGAAATGTACTTTTTTAGTGGCTGTAGTACGACCAGCAGTGAAAATGAAAATGAAGAATGCGTCGTTCTTTCTCATACTTTTCCTCCATAGATTTTTGCTACACATTGGTATGATGTTCCCGTCGTCATGGGAATCATTTTCTGTTCACTGGTGTACTAGGACTTAAAATTAATATTACAGGTATTGAATCAAACGAATTGTTCATTGCGACTGAAGAATTTTACAATTTATTAGTTACCGTCTACAGGACATGCACGTTTATAGCATATGCATTGCTTTGCAATGCATATTGTGTAGACGTGTTTACATCCCTGGAGTTACTGAAAGGTTATAATTACAAATATCAATTATGAATACATTTTCTCGTATTTTATAATAGCAGAGTCGTGCAAAGCTATGATCCGGGCACGGCTAGGTTGATCCAAATGCATAGAATCTCATCCGCCGCCCCGGTGGCGCAGTGGTCAAAGCGATGGCCTCTGATCATTCGTCCGAAAGGGGTTCGGGTTCGAATCCCGATGAGGCATGGATTTTGTGTTTGTCTTACGGCACTGGCTCTTTCCCTTCCCTGTAACCAGTGACCCTAAATTAGGGACGGGCGACTGCTTATAGCCCATTGAGTTGCTCACGGTGGTCGTTAAACCTCCAATAAAAAAAAACAAATCTCATCCATTGTGCTGCATCACGCCTTGTGGCGTCTCTGGAGCTTGCCGTTAAAACAGCACAGCGGTAGAGAACGTGTTAAGGTCCCGTCAAATTTTTACACTAAGATGCTAACCCCTGACCTAAGGTATAGGACAACAGAAATAAGTGAAAACAATAAAAGTGTAACATATACCGCTCTTTTAAGCGATGCAAAACCGTATTTCCATAAATTAGCAACTTTGTGCTTCGTCTTGTTTGATTACAAGCCTTAAAACCAGAAAAGTGAGTCAGTAACTTCAACGCAGGGCAAGCGATTTTTCGATACATACACACAGAACTGTAATCACGTTCTGGCAGGCATTCTATGAATTCATGACGTTACCAAACAAATGTGACCTATTTTTGTTTCAGTACCCAGTATTGCTTCAGAACTTTTCTGGAAGTTAAACCCATTAGAATCTTTCGTGCTCTGCTACAAACCAACTTGCCAGTTGCACTCAGATAATTGAAATAAAGAGATAGTTGTCAAGAAAATATATATACCCTAATTAAAGGGAGAAGCTGTTTAAAAGCAGCGGGAAACGAGCAGCGCGTTAAAAATCCAGCATGTTCGGCTGAGATAAGCACAAACGTTAAATATTTTAGTTTGGCACGAATCGCTTCAAAAGGAAAGAATGAAACTCTCAGCGTGATAACAAATCCGGATGCTCTTTATTCGTTAAATATTTTGTACATGTTTAGACACCATCTGAACAACCTTTAACACGTTTCTCTTTCTTCATGGTGATTGCAGTTTGTTTTCAGACTCACTTTGTATGATAAATATGAGTTGTTCTTCTCATCGCATAGCTATTGTTAGGTCTTTTCGCCTCTTTTTGATAGAAGGTGTTTGCGACTAAAACGTTTGTAACATATTATGTCATAGACAACAAAATGCCATACATGTTTTCAGTGTATCTCATGTAAAATCGTACTTATTCGTTTTATCTTTAAGTTGGCGCATTCTGTGCACACTATATACAAAGTTAGACCGTAAAGTAAAGCACATCCGCTCATAAAACACATATCGCATATAACTATAGGATCTGTATAATTTTTTCCACATATTCTTTATTAATACTTTTTAAAATATACTTCACAAAAAAACTTTCTGTGTAACGAAATCCTTCTGTCTAAAGTTATCGAACTGGAAGTAAGCACCAGGATCAGATAACGATCGGCCATGGAGTTCCTTTTCAAGACCGGTGAAACTTTAGATATAGAACCTGAAGTAAGCACCAGAATCAGACAAATATCTATCATCGAGTTTCCTTTCAAGACTGGTGAAACTTCAGATCTTAAGTAAGCACTTAAGTCAGACAACGGTCGGTCATCGAGTTCTTTTTCAAGACCGGTGAAACTTCAGATATGAAAACTGAAATAAGCACCAGAATCAGACAAATGTTTGTAACTAAGTTCCCTTTCAAGACCAGTGAAACTTCAGATATCCTGAAGTAAGCACCAAAATCTGACAACGGACCGTCATCAAGTTCCTTTTCAACACTTGTGAAAATTCAGATATGGAATCTGGAGTAAGCACCAGAATCAGACAACTGTCTTTCATCGAGTTCCTTTTCAAAACCGGTGAAAATTCCGATATGGAAAAGGAAGTAAGCAGCAGAATCAGACAACAGTCAGCCATCGAGTTCCCTTTCAAGACGCAAAACTTCAGAATTCACGAAAAACTGAAAACTAATCATGGGGAAGAAACTATCGAAATAAACAATGTGCAGAAATAGATTCAGCACTTCGAAAACGTGATTTTGATATCAGTGACATGTGTGACGTATTAATCAAACTTAATGAGGGTAAAACTTGCCGACTAGTGTAGTTGAAAAAATTCGAACATCGAAATGTTTTGGTGCTCATGGATTTTTTCTATCTTTTTGATGAGAAAATGTCTGACACAAAATTTCAAGGAAGAACTGATTCAAGCTCAAAGTGGTTGCACTTTTAGTACTACATTACCTGCGCACAAAAACAAAAAGTCGCGGTGTGAATGGAAACATGCAAATACCGAGGAGGGCATGATTGGTGAAGAATTTCAAATATTTACATAATGCTACGGCCAATACAACCTTTAAATGGAACGGGATGAGCGTGCAGCTTATCAGTTCTAAGCGATCACGGCGGAAAATGTTATACGCGGTCGCGGGAAAAATGTGACAGAGTTCACAAAGGGTCAAATTATTGGCCTGCGGCAAGGGCAGAAGACCTGCAAGGAGATTTCTGAACTCACTGGCACCGGGTTACGAACTGTCCGACTCATTATTAAATCGTGGAATGATGGCGGTGAAGCATCAACTTCGCGAGAAATGTGCGGTCGGAAAATAGTCCTGAATAATCGTGACCGAAGATCATTAAAACGCTTAGTGAAATCGCATCGCAAAGAAAAAGCCGACACTAGAACTCACAACAATGTTCATAGTGGAAGCAAGATCATTTCCACTTGGACGATGAAACGATAACTTAAAGGACTGGGATTAAACAGCTGTGTTAAAAAAAACGCTGGTTAGTGAGAGTAATAAAAAAAAAGACTCCAATTCGCCACGGAATATAAAGATTGGGCTGCTGAACAATGGGGGAGAGTCATATAGTCTGTCGAGTCGAGGTATACTCTTCTGTTAGAACATAATGGACGCGTCAGGGTTTGAAGAGAAGAGCATGAAGTATTGGACCCTTCCTATACTGTACCTCAGTGTACAGGTATCAAGAGGAAGTGTTATGATCTGGAGTTGCTTCAGTTCGGCTGGTCTAGCGCAGCAAGACCATGCAGCAATAAAATGAAGGCACCTAAGTATCTCAGCATACTGAATGACCACCTTATTCCATCAATGGAATTTTTCTTCCCTGAAGGCAATGGCATATTCCATGATGACAATGCCACGATGTTTTTTGATTGATTGAAGGTTTAACGACCACCGTGAGCAACTCAATGGGCTATAAGCAGTCTCCCGTCCCTAATTTAGGGTAACTGGTTCCAGGTAAGGGAGAGAGCCAGTGCTGTAAGACAAACACAACATCCATGCCTCACCGGAATTTGAACCCGGACCCCTTTCGGGCGAATGATCAGAGGCCATCGCTTAGACCACTGCGCCACAGGGGCGGCCAATGCCACGATTCATCGTGCTAAAATTGTGAAGGATTGGTTGAGAAGCACGAGGCATCATTCGCACACTTGAATTGGCCACCACAAAGTCCTGACCTCAACCCCATTGAGGGTATGTGGGATATATTGGAGAGGTGGGATATATTGGAGAGGAATTTAAAGAATAATTCCACTCTTCCGTCATCAACCAATGATCTTGGCGAAATGTTATTGAACAGCTGTCCACAAATCAGTGGGAAGATAGTGCAAAAATTCATAGACACCATGACACGCCGAATGGGTGCTGTAATTCGTGCTAAAAGTCGTCCCACGAAGTATTATCATGCACGACTTTTAATTTGGCCAGGAAGTGCATAATAATACACCCGTTATAAAGAAAATAGTAAACAAAATACTTTAAGTGAACAGGATAAATCTCAAATTTATTTTGTGGTAGGCTCACATACGGTTCATTATAGTGATTATACTATGCAACAATTTACAGAAAATCCCACTGCTGATTTCTCAGTCGGCTTGCTTTACAGTGCCTGCGAAAAGTGGACTTTTCTTGGTATCTGGAAGAGTTTCTGGTGGCCCACCACAACTTGAAAGAGGAAATGTTTCTGATCTTCGTGTTTAGTGATAGAAGAATTGAATGTAGTAGCAAGAGCGATTACCCTTTCAGCTCTGTCGTTGAGAACTTTAAGAGCCATTACTGTGTTCTTTGCTTCCTGGAAGGAATTAACGTCTTCTCACGTATCCAAGTTCTTGGCCAAGAAAGAGCTGTTCAATTGCAAAACTTCAAAGAAGAAGTGGGAAACAGATCCAATGAAGTTAGAAAGCGTTTTGCTATACAGTATAATCTATATGGCAAAATTTCAACCCTGATAAGACAGTCCTAAATGTAATCCTATTCGTTTGTAATTTTTTGCGATTTATTTCTTCATCGAAAGGAAGAATAAAATCCATGAGCACCAAAAATTTATGAAAGTTGATTTTTTTGCATATGGCTTTGAATCGTTCATATTGCCGGCTTAGTTCGATTAGAAAAACAGTCGCTACGAAGTAGGAAGATGTGGGCTCGAATTCGACTGCGTGCAAAAAAAAGTCTATACAAATTTGGAAGATGTGATTCCGTTTATTGGTGTAAAAATTAATATCTTCCAAATTTATACTATACAATGGTATAGTCCCGTTTCATCCATTAAGAAAGATTATATTGGCACCTGAACGAAAAAGTGTTTACTGACCGTGAGGACCGAATAATTTGTGCGATGGTTTCTCCACACCACGTATGCAAATATTGAATAAATACTTACGAAATCAAATGGTCGCCGAGTCGAGTACTGTTGATTAACTCGAAACCTGTTGATTGCTTGCGTGGCCTCAAGTCTCTCAAGAACGAGCCGGGGATAATGTGACGTAGGAATGAAATGGAAAATGAAGGGGCAATAAGCCTGCAGACGTAGTTCAATTGAGGAAACAGCCGCTCTGGCATAAGAAGGTATGAGTTCGAATGCCAACGTCGACAAAAGAAAAGAAAAGAAAAGTTATACGAGGCTAGGGCGAGTAGAAAAGCTGCAGTAACACCTATAGAAACTGCGGGTCCATGTGGAACAAATGATCTAAAACGACGGAAAAATAACAACAGATCAGATGAGGGAAAAACGTTTATTGTCTAAAGGAAGTGTTATGCAGTTTCTTTCAACCATTCGATATTGAAACATTTGCTCCAGGTGGAAGCCGGAGTTTTTCACTTGTACGAGGAAGCAATCAAAAAGAGAAACCTATTTTTTTTATTGACCACCCAAAAGTGACCACCCGAAAGGCCTAATATTATAGCTTTTTTATTGACCACCCAAAAGTGACCACCCGCCTTGACTACCCGAAAGTGTTTATGGCATTCCAGATTTTATTTGGGATGCCATCTGAGGCTTTTTTAAAGTAACCATAACATGAGACCAGACCTGGGGTTACGATTTTATCCATGTTCCAAACTTCAGTCAATGCAGTGTGGTCCCACAAATTATCCCCAGTTACAAAAAAATCCCAGGCTTTCTTCATCAACAAAATCATGATCACGGCCTTTTGGGAACAAGATGGCATTATCTTCCTGGACATACTTGAAAATAAAATGCTGATATTAATATATGTATATAAAAAGAGATATTAAGGAAACTTTAGAGGCAGTGACCATGATTTTATATTAATGCAGAAAGCCTGAAATGTAATCACCATTTCTAAACTTCATAAATCCCTCACGCAGGGGCATGTTTCGTGGAAGGGGTAAGTAAGGATCCTTGACCACCCGAAAGTGTTTCAGTTTTTTAAAGTTTTTGGTTAAAGGGGATCTTACATTAGAAAAATATGCCTTAATTGAATAAAAAATGCCTCAACTTACATTAAAGAAATAAAATGCTTTAATTTTTTCTTCAATGTTTTATTAATTTTAACTTTGTTCTGATGGATTTCAAAAACTTCCATTTTCGTCCCCGCCCCCCGAAAAAATTATATATACGCCCCTGCCCTCACAACATATGTTTGCACCAACAGCTTTTTCGCCATATGCGAACAAATCCACGTTAGTGCTCCTGCAGTCATTTTCATCGAGAATAAACACGACCAGCCGACAGTGACGAATACACACACCTAGTCGATCACTATATCCTAGCTCAACCAACCGCACGTGTGGGTTGTCCACCAGAACGTGTCTTTCGACGTAGGTATATCACCTTAAACCCACAGCACGAAATTCTGATTCAGCAGTTTCGCTTTTACAGTCTCTTAAGTGGAGCGCCGGAAGCTTATGTACAGACCTAATACTCTTATTTCCCAAAACACACCAACCGAGCTTACCATATCTGTAAACTTCTATTTTGAAATTGTCATCCACTGAAATCTATTGTCCAAGGTAAACGTAATCAGTAGCTTTCTGGAATTGTGAAAAATTTTCAAAGATACTCTCTTTCCTAGAAAAATTGTGAAGTTCATCTTAAAGCCTGCTTGTTTGCTTTAATAGGCAAGTTAATGTGTTCCGGATCACAGCTTTCAAGGGTTATTTGCAAGGATGACAATATCGTGTGCGAATCGAAGGTGACTTAAAAGGACATCATTAAACTCCAGACTTCATCTTTTTCATGTATCGACTGGAGTGTCGATATGTGGAGTGCCGACCAGGAGTGCCGATATGTGTTTTCGTGAATTGCCCTGATAAAGAAGCAATGCTCCTTTTGATCCAATTTTGCCTTCAATCGCATATTAATTCTATTATGTCTGCAATTTTCTTCTGAGTTGCGAATATCGAAAACCAAGAGCTAAGTGATTATTATACACTGAAGAGCAATTGAATTTGAGACAGCTGGCGTTATGCAAATGTGGCGCTGTGGGCGGCCTTGTAATAGGAAACGACATTACGTATGCAGCTATACGACAATATAAGGAGTGATGCGACGAGAATCAGTAACAGTCGGATGCAGTATGGGTAAGACGAAGGATCTAAGTGCATTTCATCGAGGGCACATTATCGGTGCCTGACGAATGGGTTACTTCATCTCGGAAGTCGTGCAGGAACTGGGATTTTTACGAGCCACTGTGTCACGGGTGCACCATGAGTACATCAAATCCGGTAAAACCATCCCTGCAAGGGCCAACTTCCGTGGACATCAGCCTGTGGATGAGCGGGGTCATCGTCGGCTAGCTCGTATTGTAACAGCGGATAGACGGGCCACAGTGCAAGAAATCACTCGGCAATTTAACGCTGGTGCACAAAAACGTATAAGCAGCCACACTATCCAGGACCATCTCCTTGCTATTGGGTGCAGAAGCCATCGTCCCACGAGGGTACCGCTGCTGATCGCACATCACAGGGTGCAAATATTAGCATGGGTGCTGGAACATCGCCACTGGACCCTAGACATGTGGAAAAATGTTGCCTGGACTGATGAGTAGAGATTCACGTTGGTGCATGCAAATGGCAGGATACGAGTACGGCGCAAACCACATGAAGCGATGGATCCTTCTTGTAAGCAGGGTACTCTTCAAGCTGGTGGGTGTGGCATTCTCGTCTGGGGACTGTTTACGTGGACTGAAATTGGATCCCTCGTACGTGGGACATCGTCCCTCACAGGTCAACATTACCGGGGTATCCTGAACGACCATTTGCTCCCGTTTGTGCGTCTTCAACATCCCACTGGGGACCTCATCTTGCAACAAGGCAATGCACCGTGCCATCGCTCCCGAATTGTATCCGAATGGTTTAATGAACACTCCACCGACGTGACGTCGCTTCCTTGGCCAGCTAGGTCACCTGACCTCATTCCCATCGAGCACATCTGGGATGCCATCGAGAGAGATGTTCGAGGCTCTGACCCCCCTCCATCAAATCTTCGTGAACTGTGGGAGCTTGTTCAGGGATCGTGGATCCGTATGGCTTCCCAACGCTTCCGGTGTCTTGTCGTGTCCATGCCGAGACGAATCGCCGCCGTCATCAGGGCGAAAGGTGGTGCTACCCGTTACTAGACAGGTATCTCTAATTCAATTGCTCTTCAGTGTAGTATTCTCATGAAGACCGTTTTATGAATATATATAATTTTTACAGAACCAAGTGGATATAAAGTTCTACAAATGTTTGCACATGCTTATGTATTGCGATTCAGATATTAGTATGGCTAGTTATTCTTGAGGTTACATAGACTAATATTAAATCACAGTTGCGATTTAATATTGTGGTAGGGTAGCCAAGTTTTAGCTTTCAAAGATCAAACTTTATCAAACTGATTATTTTGATCACGTAGTAATTCTAACCAAAGACGCAAAGACATTTCTCTGAATGCATTGAGAAAAGGGCACCTTGCGATCAAACTTGTTTAATTCCCCTATATATTTAAGTAGGAATAGTTCTGCTGTGCTTCGTGTGTTCACTGCTTCGTCATGCAGAAGTCTTTGGACTAGGGTCTTTCTTTATTTCCACAGACGACAGATATGTCACGGCATCTTTGCTGTTTAGTGGATGTAGTGGAGTCTTTATCATCGAGTAATGTGTGTTTACCATTACAAATCAACTCGGTAAGATGAATGATGTCAGAGTAATTTATTCCAGCTTTCCTTTTCCTGACGTCCGGATTGCTTCCCGCTGATCGATCAGCTTGAACTCGCAACATCATTGATGCAATTCCTACAGGAATGCAGAAGTTCATCTGTCTTCCTATTCTTCCAAATAAACTAGGATAAAGCTTATGGTTCAGATGCTTCGAGTGCCGTACTAACACGAACAAATGTAATTTTGTTGCAATATTTCAACGATTTTTGACACGCTGGTGCATTTTTCTGGAAAAGTTGCCGACGTTTTATTTTATGTTTTGGAAAAATTGTAGATCATTAACTCTTTATACTTATCAGAAGCTGAAATAAAAACCTGCTTGTCAAAACTGATACGGGACAAAATTAAAAAAATGTTTTAGATGTGGATTGAAAAAGGTTAACTACTCATATCAGAAGTTCCCAACTTTTCCTCGTATATGAACAGTATCAAGAACTCTCGCACATATTGCTGACCTCGGTACTACGTACTGAAAATGTGGCCGATTTGTCACTAAGAAGAGAAAAGTTTGGTTCTTACTTATCTATCAAATAACTAAAAACGGAAAAGGTGAAACACTTATAGTTACCAATTTAAACAAACACGGAAACAATATATATGTTAAAAATCATTAAAAAAACAAAGTCAATAAAGTTATATCAGTAATTTCCAGTTTTATCATCATTTTTAATATCAATCGTATTCTCCAGTGTTACGATATTCATTACCGTCAAACGTATTTCTCAAGGGTAGGACTTTATTGACGTTAATCGTAATATTCAGTGTTACGAGCTTTGTCAACGTCAATAATACTCTCCAGTGTTAAGATATTTGTTAATGTGATTAGCAATTTCCAGGGTATTGTTGTTGGTAATGTATGATCATTGTTAACGTCAATCCCATTCTCCAGTGTTATGACTTTTGTTATTATCATTAGTATCTTCCGGTGTCATGATTTTGTTAATGCCAATTGAATTATTTAGTGTTATGACCATTGTTGACGTCAATCGTACTCTGTAGTGTTACGATCTTCGCTAGTGTCGATTGAATTATTCACTGTTATGACCTTTGTTAAGGTTAATCTTATTCTTCAGTGTTATGATTATTGTTGGCATCAATCGTATTCTCCAGTGTTATGATCTTTGTTATTATCATTAGTAACTTCCTGTGTTATGATGTTTGTTAATGTTTATTGAATTCGTCAGTGTTAAAACCAGTATTGACATAAATTTTATTGTCTAGTGTTATGATATTTGCTACTGTCAATTGAATTCTTCAGGGTTATGACCATTGTTGACGTCAACCGGGTTCTTTAGTGTTATAATCTTTGCTAGTGTCAATCGAATTCTTCAGTGTTATGACCTTTGTTAACGTTGATCTTAATCTTCAGTGTTATGACCATTGTTGACATCAATCTCATTCTCTAGTGTTATGATCTTTGTTAGCGTCATTCGTAATCCCCAGTGTTATGATCTTTGTTTATGTCAATCGTATTCTTCAGTGTTACGATATTTATTAACGTTAATCGGATTTTTTCCGGTTATGACCTTTGTTAACGCCAATCGTATTTTTCCCGGTAAAGACCTTTGTTAACGCCAATCGTAATTTTAACTGCTGTGACCTTTGTCAACGTCAACACGCCTCCGGTGTTAAGATCTTTGATAATGCAATTAGTAATTTCCGGGGTTATGGTGTTGTAAATGGCAATTGAATTCTTGAGTGTTATGACCATTTTTGACGTCAATCGTATTCTCTAGTATTATGATCTTTGTTAATGTCATTAGTGATCTCCAGTGTTGCGATCTTCGTTAATGTTATTAGTGATCTCCAGTGTTAGGATCTTTGTTAATTAATGTCAATGAAATTCTTCAGTGTTGTGATTTTTTGTTAACGTCAACCGTATTCTTCAGTGTTGTGACTTTTGTTAACGTCAATCGTATTATTCCGTGTTATGATTTTTGTTAATATCATTACTAACTTCCGGTGTTGTAATGTTTATTAACGTCAGTTGAATTCTTCAGTGTCATGAACATTGTTGACGTCAATCGAATTCTCTAATGTTATGATCTTTGCTAGAATCGATTGAATTCTTCAGTGTCATGACCTTTGATTACGTTAATCGCAGTGTTATGACTGTTGTTGCCGTCAATCGTAACTTCAACGTTATGATCTTTGTTAATATCATTCGTAATCCCCAGTGTTCTGATCTTGTTAATGTCAATCGTATTCTTCAGTGTAACGATATTTATTCAAGTCAATCGCATTTTTCAAGGTTATGACCTTAGTTAACGCCATTCGTATTCTCCATTATTATAATCTTTGTTCGTAATATCCGGTGTTGTAATCTTTGTTGATGCCCATTGTATCTTCAGTGTTATGAACTTTGTGAATGTCAATCGTATTCTTTAGTGTTATTATTATCTTTGATCATTTCAATCTCATGCCAGAAAGATTTTATATTTATTTAAACTCAGTACCACGCCGCACAGTTATTATCTTCGTTAACTTGAGTGGCATATAACGTGTTATTGAAAAACAGAGAATAACGTAAAAAACAAACAGTAACTAAATAAGCTGAGGGGGAAATTATTAAATTCCTCTTACAGTAAATTTTTGTGCTTATGCTCATATTTATCACTGATTGACTGCTACACGGTGCATAACTAATAGCAGCCCAGAGGCAACAGCTTTTTTAAAATCCTAATTTAAATAAAGAAAATAAATTATTTAAATCATACTGGAATACAATGACGAATATCATGATACGCTTAATTTATTTTTAAACGATTACTACGGTACGAATTACCGGTTTCCTTTGTCTCACAAAAACAACAACAACAACAACTTCGGTAACCAAAAATAACCAGCATATCTATAAATATCCGGTGAAGTATTAAGATAAAATGAAACTGTTTAATCATATTTAAGCTCAGGATTTGCAGTAGTATTTATCAACGGCTTATGTATATCGCAGAGTTTTCCGTAGTTTCGTCAATGAATGATAAAAATATCCTGAGACTTAGATGAAGCTAATTTGTTGATTTAAGTTCTGGAAAGCTTGCCCTTGCCAAAAGTGTACTTACAATTCCTCTAAGGCCGCCTCGGTGGCGCAATGGTCTAAGCGATGGCCTCTGATCATTCGTCCGAACTGGGTCCGGGTTCGAATCCCGGTGAGGCATGGATGTTGTGTTTGTCTTACGGCACTGGCTCTCTCCCTTCCCTGGAACCAGTGATCCTAAATTAGGGACGGGCCACTGCTTATAGCCCATTGAGTTGCTCACGGTGGTCGTTAAACCTCCAATCAAAAAAAAATAAATAAAATTCTTCTAAGCTTTCGCTGCAGCTTTTAATTTACATTTTATTTTATAGCGTTTTACCTTTTTGCCGGTGGTGGGATTCGAACTCATATCTTGTTACACTAGAACGCGATGTTCTCCCGATTGAACTTCGCCGACAAGGCTAATTACTGCAATTTATCGGTTATAACTCATACGTCGCTGACATAGAAAGTCATCTATGTTACGTTACGTAGTACGTTACAATTTTTAATAGTCTTGAATGCTTTTAGCACTTCTTTTGGCATGTACTACTTGTACAAAGGGCGTTCGAGTAGTTCTTGAAATTCATCTTTATAACAAAAACGATATCACTTACCTCAAAGAAACTTTACTGTCCTTCAAATTACTCCCATCTACGCAAAGTTGTAGACTTCTATGTATATTCTAGACCGATTGGTGCCACTCATGTGTGGGGATCTAGCGGAATTTTAAAAACATTGATAAATAATTGTCTCCATATGCCGATCGGTGTGCCGACATTTAAACTTGTTACATGAATTGTGATATGTGGGTTTTTTATAGAGTTCACGAACAGCAACCATGGTGCTCTCGTTCAGTACCACCTTCGGTCTTCCAGCACGAGTAAAATGTTCGAAGATCTGCCATATTCACTGAATTTGCGCTTACACCCTATACAGTACCGAACGAACAGGTATGATACCCGTATACCTGGTGGATTAAATATCCGTTCAAATTTCAAAACCTTATAACCATAGAAAGCTTGTGTTAAAGTGTGGTTTGTACGAAACTCATTAGCTAGTAACAGGAGGTGTCCCGACAATTCGTCGCGTGCGTCAATTCGTCGACTACGTCAATTCGTCGCCTGCGTCAATTCGTCGACTACGACAATTCGTCGCGCGTCAATTCGTCGCATGCGTCAATTCGTCGCGCGTCAATTCGTCGACCACGACGATTCGTCACGCGTCAATTCGTCGCGGACAAATTCGTCGACTACGTCAATTCGTCGACTACGTCAATTCGTCGCGTTTACAGATTTTGGTTACATACAAAACGAATTCAGGAAAACGTACGATTTCGAACGTCTTGCTCCCTGATCAAATTTATAAAATTTGGACACGCAGACAGGATAGGAATATTACGTTTTTCTTTGGCACTAAAAATATTAGACGGTAAACGGTTTTTGGAACGGGGCAGGGCCCGGTTGGTCACAACCACCCATATACAAAATTTTCGTAAAATCTACAGTTTTCAATTCAGAACCACCAAATCTGGTATACTATCTCGTGGTATTCTAACTTAGACTGTAGACGGTTTTGGGAAGCGGTTGCAGAGAGGAGGGGGGGGTTACAGCCCCCCCTACAGAATTGCCGTAAGATATAGTTTTCAATTTAGAACTACCAAATTTGGTATATTATCTCATAGCGCTCTAACTTAGACGGTAGACGGTTTTTGGAACGGGTCAGGGGCCCGGTTGGTCAAAAGCCCCCCACACTACAGTTTTCAATTCAGAACCACCAAATCAGGTATCCTATCTCATAGTACTCTAACTTAGACGGTTGTCGGTTTTTGGAACGGGTCAAGGCCCGGGGAGTCGTAGCCCCCCCCCCTCCCCCATACATACAAAATTTTCGTAAAATCTAGTTTTCATTTCAGAACCATCAAATTTGGTATCATGAAACTCTAACTTAGACGCTAGACGGTTTTTGGAAGGGGTTGGAGCCCGCGGGGTCGGACCCCCTCTCATAAAAAATTTCGTAAAATCTACAATTTTCATCTTAGAACCACCAAATTTGGTATACTATCTTATGGTACTCTAACTTAGACGCTAGACGGTTTTTGAAAGGGGTTGGAGCCCGGGGGGTCAGACCCCCCCGAAAAAAACTTTTTCGTAAAATCTACAGTTTTCAATTTAGAACCACCAAATTTGGTATACTATCTCATGGTACTCTAACTTAGACGCTAGACGGTTTTTGAAAGGGGTTGGAGCCCGCGGGGTCGGCCCCCCCCTCATAAAAATTTCGTAAAATCTACAGTTTTCATCTTAGAACCACCAAATTTGGTATACTATCTTATGGTACTCTAACTTAGATTGCAGACCGTTTTTGGAACGGGTCAAGGCCCGGGGGTCAGAGCCCCCACATACAAAATTTTCTTAAAAACTACAGTTTTCAATTCAGAACCACCTAATCTGGTATACTATCTTATGGTACTCTAACTTAGACTGCAGACCGTTTTTGGAACGGGTCAAGGCCCAGGGGGTCAGAGCCCCCCACATACAAAATTTTCTTAAAAACTACAGTTTTCAATTCAGAACCACCTAATCTGGTATACTATCTCATGGTACTCTAACTTAGACGCTAGACGGTTTTGGGAAGGGGTTGGAGCCGGGGGGGTCAGACTCCCCCCGAATAAAAACTTTTTCGTAAAATCTACAGTTTTCAATTTAGAACCACCAAATTTGGTATACTATCTCATGGTACTCTAACTTAGACGCTAGACGGTTTTTGGAAGGGTTGGAGCCTGCGGGGTCGCCCCCCCCTCATAAAAATTTGGTAAAATCTACAGTTTTCATCTTAGAACCACCAAATTTGGTATACTATCTTATGGTACTCTAACTTAGACGGCAGACCGTTTTTAAAACGGGTCAAGGCCCGGGGTCAGAGCCCCCCACATACAAAATTTTCGTAAAATCTAGTTTTCATTTCAGAACCATCAAATTTGGGTATCATGAAACTCTAAATTAGACGCTAGACGGTTTTTGGAAGGGGTTGGAGCCCACGGGGTCGGAGCCCCCCCCTCTCATAAAAAATTCGTAAAATCTACAGTTTTCATCGTAGAACCACCAAATTTGGTATACTATCTTATGGTACTCTAACTTAGTCGGCAGACCGTTTTTGGAACGGGTCAAGGCCCGGGGGTCAGAGCCCACCACATACAAAATTTTCTTAAAAACTACAGTTTTCAATTCAGAACCACTTAATCTGGTATACAATATCTTATGGTACTCTAACTTAGACGCTAGACGGTTTTTGGAAGGGGTTGGAGCCCGGGGGTCAGACCCCCCCGAATAAAAACTTTTTCCTAAAATCTACAGTTTTCAATTTAGAACCACCAAATTTGGTATACTATCTCATGGTACTCTAACTTAGACGCTAGACGGTTTTTGAAAGGGGTTGGAGCCCGCGGGGTCGAGCCCATCCTCATAAAAATTTCGTAAAATCTACAGTTTTCATCTTAGAACCACCAAATTTGGTATACTATCTTATGGTACTCTAACTTAGACTGCAGACCGTTTTTGGAACGGGTCAAGGCCAGAGGTCACAGCCCCCACATACAAAATTTTCGTAAAATCTAGTTTTCATTTCAGAACCATCAAATTTGGTATCATGAAACTTTAAATTAGACGCTAGACGGTTTGGAAGGGGTTGGAGCCCGGGAGTAAGAGCCCCCCTCCCATAAAATGCCGCGTAAAATCTACAGTTTTCAATTTAGAACCACCAAATTTGGCATACTCTCTCATGGTACTCTAACTTAGACGGTAGACGGTTTTAGGAACGGGTCGGGCACGGGGTCAGAGACCCCCGCACATAAATTTTTTTCGTAAAAACTAAAGTTTTCAATTTAGAGCTACCAAATTGGGTATACTATATAATGGTGTTCTAAATTAAACGGTAGACAGTTTTCAGAACGGGTCGGGGCAAGTGGTTACCCCCCTACACACAAACTTTCGTAAAATCTATAGTTTTCAATTTAGAACCACCAAATTTTGTATACTATCTCATGGTACTCTAACTTAGACGGTAGAAGGTTTTTGGAACGGATCAAGGCCCGGGGTAAGACCCCTCCCACATACAAAATTTTCTTAAAATTTTTATTTTTCAATTCAGAACCACCAAATTTTGTGTCATGAAACTCTAACTTAGCGGGAGACGGTTTATGGAACGGGTCGGGGCTCGGGGGTCGGAGCAAACCCTACTCCCCCCTTCCCCGTACAAAATTTTAAATTTCCGTAAAACCTACAGTTTTCAATTTAGAACCACCAAATTTGGAATACTATCTCATTGTATTCTAACTTAGACTGTAGACGGTTTTTGGAAAGGGTCGGAGCCCTGGGTTCAGAGGCTCCCCCCCTCATACGAAATTTCGTAAAATCTAGTTTTCAATTTAGAACCACCAAACTCGGTATACTATATAATGGCGCTCTAACTTAGACGGTAGACGGTTTTGGAACGGGTCGGGGCCCGGGGGTTAGAATGCCCTCCCCGACAAAATTTTCGTAAAATCTACAGTTTTCAAGTTAGAACCACCAAATTTGGTATACTATCTCATGGTACTCTAACTTAGACGCTAGACGGTTTTTGGAATAAGTCAAGGCGCGAGGGGTAAGAGCCCCCACATACAAAATTTTCGTAAAATCTATAGTTTTCACATTAGAACCACCAAATTTGGTATCATGAAACTGTAACTTAGACGGGAGACGGTTTTTGGAACGGATCGGGGCCCGGGCGGTAAGAGCACCCCCTCCCCCAAAGAATTTTCGTAAAATATACCGTTTTCAACTTAGTACCACCAAATTTGGTATACTATCTTATGGTACTCTGACTTAGACGGTAGAGGGTTTTTGGAACGGGTCGGGCACGGGGTAAGAGCCCCTCCCATAAAATTTTTTCGTAAAAACTAGTTTTCAATTTAGAACGACCAAATTTGGTATATTATCTCATGGTTCTCTAACTTAGACGGTAGATGGTTTTTTGGAAAGGGTCGGAGCCCGGGGTTCAGAGCCCCCCCCCCCCATATAGAATTTCTTGAAATCTATAGTTTTCAATTTAGAACCACCAAATTTGGTATACCATATCATGGTACTCTAACTTAGACCGTAGACGATTTTCGGAACGGGTTGGGGGCCGGGGGTTAGATCGTTCCCCCATACAAAATTTTCGTAAAATCTACAGTTTTCAATTTGGAACAACCAAATTTGGTATACTATCTCATGGTACTCTAACTTAGATGGTAGACGGTTTTGGGAACGGGTCAGGCACGGGGTCAGAGCCCTCCCCATAAAAATTTTTCGTAAAATCTACAGTTTTCAATTTAAAACCACCAAATTTGGTATACTATGTCATGGTACTCTAACTGAGAATGCAGGCGATTTTTGGAAACGGTTGGAGACAGGGGTTCAGAGCCCTCCCCCCATGCCAATTTTTGTAAAACCTACAGTTTCGAATTTAGAACGACCAAATTTAGTACACTCCCTCATTGTATTGTAACTTAGACCGCAGACGGAAAGGGTCGGTGCCCGGTGTGAAGGGGGCCCATTCAAAATTTTCGTAAAAATTACAATTTTTACTCTTAAGAACTGCATCCCAATACAGCACTCCATTACCGCACCTACGGTCTAGGTTAGAGGCCGTAGATAACAATAAAGTGAAAAAATATCCGGTTCATGATGTATTAAAAACACAAATTAATAAACGTTAGCTTTCACCACCAACGGTTGCCTTATCAGGCAGAAATACAATGTACTGTAAATAATGTAAATTCTTTTTTGCTTCGTATAATTAAATTAACTAAATCAAAATATTTAAAAATAAGTTTCCTGGAAATTTACGGAAATAGCTTTTTCATTCATTAACTTTCACCCGCTGAACTTGGTGATTTTAGAAATAGTAATATTTACCTGGGAAATACCGGGTACCCCTGCTAGTAAGAACTAAAAATAATGTTACACTTTTAGTCAGGTACAAAACAATAATTAGAAAACCCTAGGACTGGGCCTGTTTAGCAATTTTCAGTGTGCCGTGCTAATTTTCATAATGTTTTCATAGAAGTCCAAGATTTTTGCAATGCGCTTTTCTGAGGTTGGAACTATTAAGCAGACCCTAGGCCTAGAGATTTTTGATAGTTTTCAGTCCTCCGAGCTGATATTTATGTAGTTTTCATAGAAAATAAAATGAATTCTGTTTAAATGTTACTCGAGCACAAAGCATTAATAGCTACGCCCGAGACCTAGGCATATGCATTTACAGTAATTTTTATAATGCTGTGATTATATGAGGTTTGCATGACAAATCAATTTAAGAGTGTTACGCTTATCAAAAATTATTTAAAAGGCCTAGGCCTAGCGGCCAATAATTAGCATTTGGTGCCTAAGTGAAAGCGCAACATTATTAACTTGATTTGTTATGCAAACCTTATAAATACGACCACAGCGATTAAAAGTTACTAAAGAGTTCTTGTAAGTAATATTTTTTGACCGAGTGCAAGTACAATTTACGAAATGTCAACAGGTCAAAATATCTAAAGTAACAATGAAATTTGGAATATTTCTTTTTCTTTCTTTTTATTTCAGTTTTGACACTTGTATTAAGTTTTAAAAACATATATTTCTCCTATCGTATACCTTCATTGTGCTTTCAACAGAATCTCTACCATGTTTTGGGTATTTTTGTTTCGTGTGGTTGCAGTTTTTTTAATGTTTTGGGCATTTCATTTTGTGAAATCAATTTTACTAGAATATGCAGATTCTGTAGTTCAGTGGTTTGAGGAAAATTATGTTCTTGGAAAATTTTGTGGAAGCAGAAGAAACAATCCAAGCAGAAGCCCTCCGCTGTTCCCGCCAACAATTTGGTCAGTTAGTGAAAACAATTTATTTGGCTTTCCCAGAACACAAAACGAACTTGAAAGATTAGACAGACGCTGGAATACAATTCTGGGAGAGAAAAAACTGTGACTGTACGAAATAATCAGTGAAATTGCGAAAGAGCAGAGAACAACTATGGCTAAAATCGAAAGAGTGATAGCACAGATTCCAACAAATCCACCCAGAAGAGAAACGCTGGCAAGATAAAAAGGAATTCGAACTTCTTTGGTGCACAGAGACAATGTTAACATGCTGGACATTTTAAGAGGAATTTCATATAATTCTACCCTTTACTAAAATGTGCTGGTATTTCTCACTAATTGAATTATACCTTTTACTAACTTGTATTTGAATTTTTCAAGAATGTAATTCCGCCGAAGATGCAAGAATGTAAAACCAACGCAAAATTAAAAAGACAAAATTTTCAAAATAGCATGTCAAAAACATAAAATGTCAAAAAGTAATCCAAAATGTGAAACATATAAAAATTCAAAATGCAATCCAAAATGTGAAACAAATAAAAATTCAAAATGCAATCACAAGTCACAAGCATTACAAAAATGCGAAACGCTATGTAACAAGTACAACACAAAATTAAAACAAATGCCAAAAAAAAAAAAATGCATACGCTTTGTAAAATGTACAAAATAAAATAAATGCCATATTCACAAGGATTTCATGACGAGTCATGTTAAAAATGAGCTTTTATTTAGACTTCAAATAATAATTACTAGTCTCTACACCTTTTTAAGTCTTTAATAAGTGCAACATCATTAACCTGACTTGTCATCAAACATTATAAATATGACCATAGCATACAATCACTTAAAAGACTTGTTAATGGATGAATTGAGGAATCACCAAGTTCAGCGGGTGAAAGTTAATGGCTGTTTATAGTTTTGTACTCGAGTAAATGCGCAACACAGTAAACTTGACTTTCTCTGAAAATTTTATGTATATGAGCACGGTTGATTGAAAACTGATAAAAGGGCTTAAGGCCTGTTTATTAATTTTTGTGCCTCAGTCAAAACGCAGTACCATAACCTTGGCATGTTATCGAAACCTTATGAATACGTCGGACTAAAAATTCCTAAAAAAGTTTACGCCTAAGGTCTTGTAACTAAAGTTTTGTGACAGGGTAAAACTGCAACATTAATAACTTGACATGTTATGTTAACGTTGTGAATATGAGCACGGCGGATTAAAGATTTCAACAAATAGCCTTCGGGATTAATGTGTTGTAGCTGAGTAAAAATGTAACATCTTTATTTTCTATATAAACCAAACTACGTGCTGAAATGGCCCAACTATATATACGTATACTTCAACCATATACCGAAGCGCTGACAAGGTGAAAACAAAAGTGCAATTTTGTACGGTCTCCTAACATTTTATGGCCAGCCTACATGGAAGTGGACACCTTGATATCAAAAACATACTTTTTGTACGGTCCACAACAAATAGCAATGGACACGTCGCAATCTTTGGGGGGGGGGGGGGTTAACGACCACCGTGATCAATTCAGTGGGCTATAAGCAGTCGGACATTCCCAATTTTGGGCCACTGGTTCCTGGGAAGGGGGACAGCCAGTGCCAGAAGTCAAGCACAACGTCCATGATTCACCGGGATTTGAACCAGGATCCTTCTCGACAAGTGGTCAGAAGCCAGCGCCTAGATCACTCCGCCGCCGTAGCGGCACACGTTGAAATGTATTTTTCATACGGCCCCTAACGCTCTTATGGACATACTAGATTGAACTGGACGCAAATAAATCATTAATATAATTTGTACTAGCAGGGATACCAGTTATTTGCCAGGTAAATATTACTATTTGTGGAATCACCAAGTTCAGCGGGTGAAAGTTAATGAATGAAAAAGATATTCCTGCAATTTTCCAGTAAACTTATTTTAAATTTTTGATTTAGTTAATTTAATTTTGCGAAACAAAAAAAGAAAGAAAAAGGGAATGGGAATACTTACCTTCTAGGAGACATCTACAGAACTGCCGTACATCTGGCGTGTGCTTCTGTGAATCCCGCGACACAGAAATGCAATGTACCTATGTGATGTCGCATGCATACGACTTCACATTGGCATTGATCATCAAAGGAATGGGAATACTTACCTTCTAGGAGACATCTATAGAACTGCCGTACATCTGGCGTGTGCTTCTGTGAATCCCGCGACACAGAAATGCAATGTACCTATGTGATGTCGCATGCATACGACTTCACATTGGCATTGATCATCTTTTTCTTACCGTTTTGAATTTTGAATATCTGGAACTCTCTGTTTACATTACATTATATTTCTTTCTGATAAGCCGTTCGTTGGTAGTGAAAGCTAAACTATATAGATTTGTGTTTTTAATACACCATTAAACGCATATTTTTGCACTTTATTGTTATCTACAGTCCCTAACTTAGACCGTAGGTTAGTTAGTTAGTTGGTTGGTTGATGGTTTATGGTGCAAGGCCCTCAAAGGGCCAAAGAGCGCCTTAGAACGTAAATAGGGTATTCTTAAGAGTAAAAAACGGAACTTTTTACGAAAATTTTGCATGGGGCTACCTTGACCCGGGCCCCGACCCCTTCAAAAACCGTCTACCGTCTAAGTTAGATAACCATAAGTAGTATACCAAATCTGGTTATCCTAAATTGAAAACTGTAGATTTTACGAAATTTTTATGAGGAGGGGAGGGGCTCTCACCCCGGGGTTCCAACCCCTTCCAAAAACCGTCTAGCGTCTAAGTTAGAGTACCATGAGATAGTATGCCAAATTTGGTGGTTCTAAATTGAAAACTGTAGATTTTACGAAAAACTGTTTATTCGGGGGGGGGTCTGACCCCCGGGCTCCAACCCCTTCCAAAAACCGTCTAGCGTCTAAGTTAGAGTACCATGAGATAGTATACCAGATTAGGTGGTTCTGAATTGAAAACTGTAGTTTTTAAGAAAATTTTGTATGTGGGGGGGGGCTCTCACCCCCGGGTCTTGACCCGTTCCAAAAACGGTCTGCTGTCTAAGTTAGAGTACCATAAGATAGTATACCAAATTTGGTGGTTCTAAGATGAAAACTGTCGATTTTACGAAATTTTTAATGGGGGGGGGGCTCCGACCCGCGGGCTCCAACCCCTTCCAAAAACAGTCTAGCGTCTAAGTTAGAGTACCATGAGATAGTATACCAAACTTGGTGGTTCTAAATTGAAAACTGTAGATTTTGCGAATTTTTATGAGGGGGGCATTTACCCCCGGGCTGCAACCCCTTCAAAAAATCGTCGAGCGTCTAAGTTAGAGTACCATGCGATAGTATGCCAGATTTGGTGGTTCTGAATTGAAAACTGCAGTTTTTAAGAAAATTTTGTATGTGGGGGGCTCTGACCCCCCGGGCCTTGATCCGTTCCAAAAACGGTCTACTGTCTAAGTTAGAGTACCATGAGATAGTATACCAAAGTTGGTGGTTCTAAATTGAAAACTGTAGATTTTACAAAACAAATTTATTTGGGGGGGTGTCTGACCCCCCGGGCTCCAACAACTTCCAAAAACCGTCTAGCGTCTAAGTTAGAGTACCATGAGATAGTATACCAAATTTGGTGGTTCTAAATTGAAAACTGTAGATTTTACGAAAAAGTTTTTTTTCGGGGGGGGGGTCTGACCCCCCGGGCTCCAACCCCTTTCAAAAACCGTCTAGCGTCTAAGTTAGAGTACCATGAGATAGTATACCAAATTTGGTGGTTCTAAATTGAAAACTGTAGATTTTACGAAAAAGTTTTTATTCGGGAGTCTGACCCCCCCGGCTCCAACCCCTTCCCAAAACCGTCTAGCGTCTAAGTTAGAGTACCATGAGATAGTATACCAGATTAGGTGGTTCTGAATTGAAAACTGTAGTTTTTAAGAAAATTTTGTATGTGGGGGGCTCTGACCCCCGGGCCTTGACCCGTTCCGAAAACGGTCTGCCGACTAAGTTAGAGTACCATAAGATAGTATACCAAATTTGGTGGTTCTAAATTGAAAACTGTAGATTTTACGAAAAAGTTTTTATTCGGGGGAGTCTGACCCCGGCTCCAACCCCTTCCCAAAACCGTCTAGCGTCTAAGTTAGAGTACCATGAGATAGTATACCAGATTAGGTGGTTCTGAATTGAAAACTGTAGTTTTTAAGAAAATTTTGTATGTGGGGGCTCTGACCCCCCGGGCCTTGACCCGTTCCAAAAACGGTCTGCAGTCTAAGTTAGAGTACCATAAGATAGTATACCAAATTTGGTGGTTCTAAGATGAAAACTGTAGATTTTACGAAATTTTTATGAGGGGGGGGGGCACGACCCCGCGGGCTCCAACCCCTTTCAAAAACCGTCTAGCGTCTAAGTTAGAGTACCATGAGATAGTATAACAAATTTGGTGGTTCTAAATTGAAAACTGTAGTTCAAAAACCGTCTAGCGTCTAAGTTAGAGTACCATGAGATAGTATACCAAATTAGGTAGTTCTAAATTGAAAACTGTAGATTTTAGGAAAAAGTTTTTATTCGGGGGGGTCTGACCCCCGGGCTCCAACCCCTTCCAAAAAACCGTCTAGCGTCTAAGTTAGAGTACCATGAGATAGTATACCAGATTAGGTGGTTCTGAGTTGAAAACTGTAGTTTTTAAGAAAATTTTGTATGTGGGGGGCTCTGACCCCGAGGCCTTGACCCGTTCCGAAAACGGTCTGCCGACTAAGTTAGAGTACCATAAGATAGTATACCAAATTTGGTGGTTCTAAGATGAAAACTGTAGATTTTACGAAATTTTTTATGAGATGGGGGGGGGGTCCGACCCGCGGGCTCCAACCCCTTCCAAAAACCGTCTAGCGTCTAAGTTAGTTTCATGATACCAAATTTGATGGTTCTGAAATGAAAACTAGATTTCACGAAAACTTTGTATGTATGGGGGGAGGGGGGGCTCTGACTCCCGGGCCTTGACCCGTTCCAAAAACAGACAACCGTCTAAGTTAGAGTACTATGAGATAGGATACCTGATTTGGTGGTTCTGAATTGAAGACTGTAGTGTGGGGGCTCTGACCAACCGGGCCCCTGACCCGTTCCAAAAACCGTCTACAGTCTAAGTTAGAGCGCTATGAGATAATATACCAAATTTGGTAGTTCTAAATTGAAAACTATATCTTACGGCAATTCTGTAGGGGGGGGGGCTGTAACCCCCCCTCCTCCTCTCTGCAACCGCTTCCTAAAACCGTCTACAGTCTAAGTTAGAATACCACGAGATAGTATACCAGATTTGGTGGTTCTGAATTGAAAACTGTAGATTTTACACCCGTCGGAAATCTCTTTTACCTGGCGCTCTTCCATCCATGGCAGCACTACGGCAGCACGGTTGGATAAATTTTATGTTTCGACTGCTCTTCTCCCGTCGATCGCAGCTGCTGCCCATCATCCTTCCGCCGCTTCAGACCACAGTATTGTCAGTCTGTCGGTGTGTGTTTCGCCTTCACCTTCAAGGACTCAACGAGTATGGACTTTTCCGGACTCGCTCCTGGATGATCAACAATTTTGTGTTGCTGTGCGTGAGTTCCTCCGAAGTCGTCAGCCCCTTCTTGATACTACGTCCGACGCGATGCAACTGTGGCTCAGTGTCAAACATGACTTGGTCCTTTTTGTACGGCGCTACTCCCATGCCTCTCGGAATGAGAGCGATATGAAAATTGCGAATCTACGTGCTCTATTGTCGATGCTCTCTCTTGATGATCCGCAATACCCCGGCTATCTGGCAGATCTCCATGCTTTGCTTCTTCCTCGCGCATCCGATGCAGCCTGCAGGATGCATTTCTTGCATCTCTCCCCTACAGCTGATTCTCACGATTACTTAACCGCCTTGGAATCTCAACATCGTTCTGCTACATCTTTGCGTCATCTTCGCCTCCAGGATGGTTCCATCACTTCGAACCCATCAAAGCTATGCACTTTCACCAGACAGTATTTCATCGCCAAGTACAGTGCGGTAACGCAGTCTTCATCCTCATTAGCTTCTCCTCTTCTCTCCTCTCTTCCTCAGGTCCCCTCTACTTTATCTACTTCTTTACTCTCTCCTTTCTCTCTTCGCGAACTCCGCGAGGCGTTCGCTACTCTCAATCCTCATGCCGCTCCTGGACCTGACGGCCTTCCTCTGTCCTTTTATCGTGCTTTTCTACCGTGCCTTCTGCCTTTTCTGTCTGCGTGTTTCTCGTCTGCTTTTTCCTCTCCTGCGTTACCGCCCGACTTTTACTTTGGCACACACCATCCTCCTTCCTAAGAAGGGTGACCTCTTGGATCTTGGAAACTGGCGCCCTATCTCCATCCTAAACACTGACTATAAGTTCTATACAAAACTCTTATCCCGTCGCCTTAATTCTGTTCTCTCTTTCGTTATTTCTCCTGACCAGACATACACTGTGCCTGGTCGGACTATTTCCACTAACGTTTCTCTTCTCCTTCATCTTCACTTCCTCGCTCGCTCTTTTTGTGAACCTCTTGCCTTCCTCAATCTGGATCAAAAGTCCGCTTTTGATAACGTTTCTCATTTTTATCTCTCTGTTGTCCTTTCACAATTTGGCTTTCCTCCTACCTTTTCTTCCGCACTCTTGGCCCTTTATCAGGGAGCTAGTTTCCATGTTCGAGCGGCCACATTTCTAACCGCTCCAATTCCGTTTAAGCGAGGCATCCGGCAAGGATGTCCGCTCTCCGGCCAGCTATTCGCTCTCGCTTTTGAGCCTTTCCTGTTAGCAGCCCGAAGATCACTCCTGGATGTCCTACCGCCGACAGTGGCTAGTACTCGTCATCATCGAATAATTTTCACCGCCTATGCTGATGATGTGACCTTTTGCGTCCGGGATGAATCTCAATTTGATCGCCTGTATTCTGTATATCAACAGTATGTTGCATTATCTGGAGCAGCGCTGAATGCCACTAAAAGTACTGGCTTATGGTGCGGGGCATGGGCTGCCCGCACTGATGCTCCTTGGGGTGCGCAGTGGACAGCCACTACACAGAAGATCCTCGGTGCGTATGTCGGATTGCCCTTGGCTTCTGCATCTGCCACCTGGACTGCTCTTCTTCCCCGGATACAACGGACTGCTGCCTACTGGAGTAAGGCCCGCCCTTTCACATCGTTCCGTCAACGAGCAGCCGTTGTTCGTCGACAACTTATCTCTCTATGCGAATACTCTTGGATGTCGACGGTTGTGCCCGTGTCACAAATGATGACCATCACTCGCCTCTCAACTTCCGTCATCTGGTCTTCACATCACTGGGTTAAACCTGCCACGCTTCATCTGCCAGCCTCTTTGGGTGGCATCCAGCTTCCTGATCCAGCTTTCCTTTATAAAACTCATCGCATTATTCATTTCATTCGCCTTGCCACTTCAACTGTTCCGTCCCTTACCACTACCTTGAATGTTCTAGCTTCTTTCCGTGACCCATCTTTCACCTTCCTACTGTTTCTGAAGATGGATGCATACTCTCTTCTCCCGTCCCACCTCCCTCCTGTCCTGCGAGAGGGCCTTTCTCTCTTTCGTTCGCTTCCTCTTCTCCGTTCATTTCCTTCTTCAACTCTTGATCTCCTAGATGAACCTCTCTTCTTCTCTTCTCTTATTCACCCTCCTAACCTCCCTTACTTTTACTTTCCTCATTGGATCCGCTCTGGTGTGATAACTGTCCGTTCTCTCGTAACTTCTGATCTAACCTGGAGACCTCTTTCTTCCCTGCTTCTATCTCCAACCATTACTCTTGCTAACGAATATCTTCTTCTTCGCACAGCGCTTTGGAGCCTCTTTCCTCCTCGCTTCACCTGATGGTCTCTTCTCGGTCCCCTCTGCTCCTCTTTCCCTACCGTTCTTTCTCCTCATTCGTAGCTCCCCGGTTCTAGTTACTTCTCTCTCCTCCTCTTCTCTTTATTGGCTTCTTCTTTCCCCTCCCGCACTTCCACTTTCTGTTCATTCTGCTCCTCCTTCTCTTCTCCCCGCCATCTGGACAGCATCTACCTCCCCCCTTTCCTCCCCTCTTGAACTCAATGTCCATTGGCAATTTCTTCACCTTCGTCTCCCAGCCCCATCAGTACTGTTTCGCATGACCCTTCTCACCTCTCCGCAGTGCTCCTTTTGCCCTGAAGTCAGCGACGTCCAACATCAATACCTATTCTGCCCCCGTTCTCCTGCCAGTCCTAAACACAGCATTTCGTCTTGCTGATCGAATTTGTGCTCGATCGTTACCATTTCTTGCATATGCTTGGCTACTCCAAACAAAGCATCCACCTACTCACTTGCCTCCTGTGTGCCGTTATATTTTTCTTCTTGTGAAGTTCACTGTCTATGCTTTCCATCTTCAACAACGCTTCCCCGCTCTTATTCCACCTCCTCAGGAGGCAAGTGCTATCATTCGGAGACGCTTCCTAGCACGGTTAACCACTCGCCTCAAATGGAGCACTCTCGTGCTGCCTCAACAAACACCGATAGCGTTTTTCAATCCACTTGGGCCCAATCGGCTGGGTGGTTCCATATCCACAATTTGCAGTTACATCTCAACCTATAAGTGGGATTTTTGTTGTCGCCCACGTTCACTGTAACAAATCATGTTTTTACGTATTAATTTTGGTGCTTCGCTATTTGTGATTTTTCTGTTTTAATGTGCCATTGAAGATAGCTCAATATGTTTCCCATGTTCTCTTCGATAATGTTGGGTTTTATGTTGTTGTATATAATTCTTCCTTCTGCACAGTTTACTGCCCACGCAATGTCCCCTTCATTATGTTGAATATTTTTTAAAATATTAGTCACTGTGTGTATAATTTAATGCAACAAGATGCCCTTCAGAGTACATTTAGCGTTATTTCCCCTTGTCACTGAATACTTCTGTACATATGTTGTAAATTTTGAATGTAGCATCACTGTTGCATTTCTGTGAATTAGTACCTAATGTTTAATCTTTAGTATGGTAGTAATGCTTAATTGGAATTTGTGCATAGTATAGAATCATGTCTTGCCCTGTCTACAATACTGTAGGTAAACATTTTCGTTTGTATCGCTCGTGCTTTATTGTCTGCCTCTCCTTCGCCCTACGTGGCGAAATATTTTTTTTTATGATTTTAACAATATTTTGTTTTACGTTTCACTGGAACTTTCCAGCTGATGTATATACCGCTGTATTTATTGGCAGAATTCCATTGTCATGTACATGAAAATGTTATTTTACTGAAGAATAAAGGCAATTTTGAAATGTAGATTTTACGAAAATTTTGTATATGGGTGGCTGTGACCAACCGGGCCCTGCCCCGTTCCAAAAACCGTTTACCGTCTAATATTTTTAGTGCCAAAGAAAAACGTAATATTCCTATCCTGTCTGCGTGGCCAAACTTTATAAATTTGATCATGGAGCAAGACGTTCGAAATCGTACGTTTTCCTGCATTCGTTTTGTATGTAACCAAAATCTGTAAACGCGACGAATTGACGTAGACGACGAATTGACGTAGTCGACGAATTTGTCCGCGACGAATTGACGCAGTCGACGAATTGACGCGCGACGAATTAACGCGCGACGAATTGACGCAGTCGACGAATTGACGCGCGACGAATTGACGTAGGCGACGAATTGACGCACGACGAATCGTCGCAGTCGACGAATTGACGCAGTCGACGAATTGACGCACGCGACGAATTGACGTAGAACCGTAACAGGATCTTGTTTGGTAATTGAAAAACCTTTAGTTCGAAAATGAGACGAGAGAGGGGGCTTTACATGCAAGTAAAGCATGAAAAATATGCAAATGTGATGCCTTTAAAAGCACTAAGTGATGTATTGCTTTCCTCTCTCTTGTTATTGAAGCGATGTTCAAGAGAAATATTGCTACGATGTTAGCTTTGCCAGATAAAGCCTTGTTAGTGAAGCTTTTTTTTATATAGATTAGCTGAGAATCGGCAACGGAAGTTTTGTGAAACATCCGAACACAGAAAGAACAAAAGGACTAAGGCCCTATCACCTGTGCATGTTTTGCAATGTCTGGTGCGACGATCTGAGCGAACTGGAAGTTTTCTAGATCGCCCCCGATGCGGGTGACCAGAGTTAACGAAGTCCCGTTCAAATGCTGTGGCATCCCTAATGGACGACTAGCATTAACAATCATCAAGTGAAGCACACAGTGCTCCTGAAGCACCAGGATGTTCGTTTACACCGAGAGCTTCGGTAAACAGTATCTATGCTTCACCGTGTGTTAAACATGTACCCTCCCAAGCTGCAAAATATTAAACCAGCTGATACCGGTGGGTGACATACAGTGGGAGGGATTTGCCAAATGGGCTCTGGGAATGATCATTGAGGATCTCCAGTGGTTGTTAAATCTGTTGAGACAGAGCTCATTTTTATCACATATCGCTACTAACACGCATAATTCCCGAATGTTATCACAAAAATATCCACAGGCGTACACAGAAGAACCATTGCATTCCCCACGAGCTACAGTGAGGTGTGGATTCAATGCGTCTGCCATTGCCCAGCACCTTTTTCTTTAAGAAACTGTACCCCAGTAATGGCTAGAAGACTTGCTCAGTAAATGCCGAACGCTACATGAAACTTCCGCTTGAAAATGGGATGCCATGTTTGCTAGAATAATTTTTTCTGTGCACACAGTCGCGTTTTGCAGGATGGGGCTCCAGCTCATGTTGCATCTCTAGTAAAGAACTTTCTTAGCACAACGTTTGGTTTAAAAAGACCAATCAGCAGGTAATGCAGCATCCCACCTTAGTTTTCAGATTTCTGGTTGTTGGATTATTTAAAGTCCAGAGTGTAGCAGACGAGACCTTCCACCCTGACACAACCTAAGTGAGCCATTCGCGACGAAGTCTGTTGAATTCGCCTGGACATGCTACATTCAGCGGTCACTGGAGTTGTCACACGCTTGAATGTCGCGATATAAAACCTTGTGGTAGGGGAAACGTTGAACAATTGCTCTTGAGATAATATCAACTAATTAATGCAACGTATGCATTTTAATTAATGTTCACTGTATCTACAAATATTTTGTTGTTATCGCCCTCTGTCGGTGACCATTTGACCTAAAAAATTTCCGATTCTAAACAAAATCCCCCTTCTAGCTGATGCATTTGGTGGAAACTGCACAGTAAACCGTGTAATTCCACTGCAGTTATGTTATGAAATTTTGAAATTTAAAGGGATTTTTAAGCCACCAGATACTTGTCATAAATCGGCGCGAATTATTTTCGCAGTGAAAATGTGAAATATTTCTGCGTCTTTGATGGGTGCCGTAGCACCATCTCAGACCTAACTTTACGCCCCACCAACAAAGATCAAAGTCATGATACGATCTTCGTTTCCAACACGAAATAACAAGTTGTAGCTTTTTAACTTCTGAGGAACTAGAGCAAATCTCCAGACACAGGTCAAGAATATTTTGAGGGCCCCTCGTAAAGATGAAAAGGCAAAGAGGTTCAACCACATTCTCATTGCAAATCTACTGGAGTGGGGATTCAATATGGTCAGTTCTTTTTAAAGAAGCCGACGAATCAGTTCACTTCGATTCTAACATGTGCCAGACTTTTCTGAAAGTGAATTAGGTTACTCCCTCGTTTGGTCATCAACTGTCACAATTCTGTCCAATTCACTGTGATTTTGTGCTTGCGCAGCTTGTAGCGAATAAACGAAATTTCTGTTTGGATAACTGGTTGGTTTTGAAAATGGCGACAAAAAAAAAAAATAGATGTGCATGAAGTTAAAATTAAAAAACGAAATTTTAAACGTGGTTGAAACAGGAAATTTGAAATTGCGGGCTCTTGCCGAACGCTTCAAAATAGGCAAATGCAAATAAATGAACTTCTGAGAAAGCAGGAGAGAGAAAATCATCAAAATGTGGATCACCAACGCCAAAGAAAACAACAAAAAGTTAACAAAATTGAGACTGGTACAATACAGGGATGTGCAACAAGCAGACAAGTAGCGACAAAAATAAATGATTGGCCCATATACTACCGGTTCCTTAAATAAGGAATAAAAGAAAATAATAATAACCCTGATTGTGGCCGTTTTTATATTTTTGTTTTTCTGTTGTTAACTCAAAATGAGTAACTTAAACCTCGATCGGTGTAATCTTGTGGTCACACCACCTCAGCTATGGTTACTCTGACATATCAGGCAAGAATCAGCAAAAGTAAACCTGAGAAAAAATGTTTAAACCAATGGAGAAAAATCTTTTCCTTCATTGGCTGATGAGTAACGAAGCAAATAGCTGACCCGAGAGGAACACTGAGCAAACGACCAGTTTTGTTTTATCCGGTGTTGAACGTCGATTTTCCTCTGGGAAACTTATTCTGTGTGTGATGGGGTTTTTTTCAGGTTCCCCCTTTTCGGTGTCCTTCCCTTCCTTTCCTCCTGTGCTTTGCTGTGGCAGCGGTGTACCGGGCATTTTTCTGCGGAGAGAAATATTGCTCGGAACGGCTTGTTGTTGCAGGTAAGTATGTAGGGAAGCTTATAACTTCACTACTTAACGGGAAACCGTTTACTCCTTGTGCTCTAATATTTCCATAATTTTCTTTCGTGCTATTCTATCAGAGCAATCTACTCTTAACTCTCGTAGATTCTCTTTCACCTGCCAAAAGGCGCATAACGCTGTGGGTTCGGGTCTCTCAACCTAAATTAGGAACTCCCCTTGCAATCACAGGGCTGGTTCAACCACAAGGCGAACTAGGCGGCTTCCTATTGATCCAAAATTTGGGGGCACCAAGATTTAGAATTTATAAAACACAACTAGTTAATAAATAAGAAGAAAAGTTATAAAAAGAAAGACAATTTAGTTTTCTGTCGTCCTTTCGATAATCGGTATAGCTTGCGAATTCTTATTCTTTGAGTAGAACGGAGACCAGCGTTTATAAACTGGGTAAGTCGGCTTGCAGTAAATACGAAGCAAGCCAGTAAGGTGACAGCTAATGATGGCTCAAACTTTTTGAAGAAAATGGATTAAGTATTACCAGGCATTCAATGGAAATAACAGGACTACCAACTTTTTCTATCACAAATATTTCTGTTGGATTCTTTTCTTTTCTATCTGGGATTCCAGGAAATATTTGTTTGGTTGTCTACGTTATCGATCGAGATATAAATTTATTACCAGTGACAGACATTTGAAGATACGTGTTGGTAATTTCGGGAAAAGTAAAACACCCAAAATTAAATTTTTATTTACATTGCATTATTAAGTAAATAGATTTAGTTTCCACTAGTTCTTTCTATTTAGTTTACATTGTACGCTTGCATCCTGAAATATTTGAATAAATGCAATATGTTTAGCAATATAAATGAAATAACGTAAATATGAGAGGGTTCCAAGGTTGATGGCTTGCCTAGGGCGTCAAGTACCCTGGCATTGTTCCTATGGAAACGAAATACAACGTAAGGCATGCGATTTTAACCAAAGTTTCTGATACATGGTCGCGATTTTAACCAAAGTTTCTGATACAGGGTCTTTCCATGTCAGACCACCGAGGCCATGTCACCCACCGACTCGGATTTTAATGAAACTTGGCAGGTAGATATACTCGATAAAGATATGGGAAAATCCTAAGTTTCAGTTTTTTAAACTTCATAGTTTTTAAAATACAGAGCTCCAATATTTAGCCGAACACTCACTTTTGCAGCTGTGCGGTAGCATGCCACTTTTTACATAACATGTTGTAGTTTGTGTGCTACTAAATTTAGGAGAATGAAACTTTGGAATCACATGAAAAGGGTCCCTACGTATTGAAAACACTTTGCATTTTACCTGAAACACCAGTTAAATTAAGAGCCACCTAGTGGTGAAATGAAAAATTACAGCAAAATTTAGACATTTTTTGGGAGGCTCTGTAGAATATTGCTCTGTCATGAGGGAGATAATTTTTTTTATATTGATGTTTGACACATCCTATAACATATTTGAAAAAAAAGGTGGTTATCAGCATATTTTCTCATATGGTTAAAATTATCTGAATTTCATAGAGGGTTCTCCTCGACAGTTCAGCTATTTTGATCTACGAACCTGACCCACCGTTTTAGATTTTGCTGCCAATTAGTATGTAGGTTTACCTAAGAAAGTTGCAAAACACTGCACATTTTCTATCTTCCACATTCCTTAGTTTCCGAGATACAGCCCTCGAAAGTTAGGACTAACCACTCGTTCAACAGCAAACTGATCCTGTTGCGAATGATGAAGCATGTCATGTGGCAGCTTTTCAACTTAAATTTTTGTGCGTGTGTGTGCATACCTGCGTGCATGTGTGTGTGTGTGTGGCGTGTGTGTGTGTGTGTGTGTGTGTGTGTGTGTGTGTGTGTGTGTGTTCACAAGATATAGTTACTCTCACATGCTGAGGGGTAAGAACCTGTGCAAAAATAAAAAGAAATAGTTTGTTAATTTTTTACATAAAATTTCAACTTACCAATTTGCTACCCTGTAGCCCATCTTGAGAATAATCAAACATGTAATTTTGTTAATAAATTTGCTAGCTAGGTAGCAACAAGATCAAAAAAAAAAAAAAAAAAGTAATTTCTTGTATACCATGATTACGAGGATTTTTTCCAGTTTTGGTAAATTTTCAAATCACAGTTAGAGGCTAACTAATTTTAAATGTACTCCTTATAGTTGAAAAAATAAATCCCTATATTCTTAACAACTAATAATTTGGACTCAATCTGCAGTTTGTTTGCTCCATTTTTTGCAATTGACAAAGTGAAACAAAATCAATTAGAAATTTTTAAGCACCTGACTAAATTTTAACTACTTTGAAACATTATATGAAATACTAAAAATGGTTGCTCCTGTTGATGCGCACAAAGTTTCAACAGGAGCAACCATTTTTAGTATTGCATAGAACACATTTCAACATATCACAAATTTTCTTTATCAGCTGTTTTAATCATCACAAGTGAATGTGGGTAGTGAAAATGTTGAAAGATAAGAACTTCCTGAAATAAGTTTCAGGTAATGGAGTTTTAGTTTGGGTTTTAAACTGCTAGTCAATGGCAGTAGGGTTTTAAACTGACAGGCAATGTTTATTTTTGGTTTGGTTTTCAACTGACAGGAATTTTTTATTTTTCATTGGTTTTTCAACTGCCAATCAATCTTTAGTTTTGGTTTGGTTTCCAATCTGCTAATACACTGAAGAGCAATTGAATTAGAGATACCTGTCTAGTAACGTGTAGCACCACCTTTCGCCCTGATGACGGCGGCGATTCGCCTCGGGATGGACTCGATAAGACACCGGAAGCGTTGGGAGCCATACGGATCCACGAACCCTGAACAAGCTCCTACAGTTCACGAAGACTTGATGGAGGGGTCAGAGCCTCGAACGTCTCTCTCGATGGCAACCCAGATGTGCTCGATGGGATTGAGGTCAGGTGACCTAGCTGGCCAAGGAAGCGAGGTCACGTTGGTGGAGTGTTCATCCAACCATTCGGATACAATTCGGGAGCGATGGCAATGTGCAATGTCTTGTTGCAGGATGAGGTCCCCAGTGGGATGTTGAAGACGCACAAACGGGAGCAAATGGTCGTCCAGGATATCCCGGTAACGTCGACCTGTGAGGGACGATGTCCCACTACCAGGGGTCCCATTTTAGTCCACGTAAACAGTCCTCAGACGAAAATGCCACCCCCACCAGCTTGAAGAGTAACCTGCTGGCAAGAAGGATCCATCGCTTCATGTGGTTTGCACCGTACTCGTATCCTGCCATCCGAATGTACCAACATGAATCTCGACTCATCAGTCCAGGCAACAGTTTCCCACATGTCAAGGGTCCAGTGGCGATGTTTCCGCGCCCATGCTAATCTTTGCACCCTGTGATGTGCGGTCAGCAGCGGTACCCTTCGTGGAATGATAGCTTCTGCACCCCATAGTGAGGAGATGGTACTGGATGGTGTTGCTGCAAACACGTTTTTGGGCACCAGCGTTAAATTGCCGAGTGATTTCTTGCACTGTGGCCCGTCTATCCGCTGTTACAATGCGAGCTAGCCGACGGTGACCCCGCTCATCAACACGCTGTTGTTCACGGCAGTTGGTCCTTTCAGGGATGGTTTTACCGGATTTGATGTGCTCACTTTACTCCCGTGACACAGTGGCTCGTAAAAATCCCTAGTGCCTGCACAACTTTTGAGATGGAGTGACCCATTCGTCGGGCCCCGACAATTTGCCCGCGATCAAATGCGCTTAGATCGTTCGTCTTACCCATACTGCGTCCGACTCTTACTGATTCCCGTCGCATCACTCCTTATATTGTCGTATCACTGCATACTTCATGTCGTTTCCGTTTATAGGGCTGCCCACAGTGCCACATTTGCATAACGCCAGCTGTCCCTAATTCAATTGCTCTTCAGTGTAAATGTTTAGTTTTAGTTAAGTTTTTCCAACTGCCAATCAAAGGTTAGTTTTGGTTTTGGTTTCAGCTAACAAGCCCATGAGGTTTTAGTTTGATTTTCTTTTGTTTTGGTTTGTTTCACTTGTAGCCTGATCATGACCAACCCCTTTGGTTTACATTTCAGTTAAGAGTTTTAGCTTGCTGAGTAAGTAAAATTTTAGTTAACTGTTACTGTTCTTTTGCTGAGAGGGGAAGTCTTAGTTTGTACATAGTCTCTTACTGCTTACTTCCTTAGTAATGGATCAACAAAACCTGTGCAGTATTGGGCAGTTGACCCAAACACCATGTTACAAAACATGCTATGTATCACAAAGGGGACTGAAAAGAGTTGAGGAGATAAGTGAAGTTGATAAGGAAATACTGTGTTTAAGAACAGAAATAGCAGACTGTGGAAGTATTGTGACATTATGTTTTCATCATGAATACTACTATATAACAAAATTTGAGGAACAACAAAACTCATGCTTCAATCCATTTCAAGTTCATAAAATATCTGTTAGAAGCTCACTAAGGATGGTCAGTCTACGATTAGGAAAGGAATTTATGCAAAAACATGTTAATGTCAAACCTGGGCAGAAGATCTGTTGTAACTGTAGAAATAGGGCTATGAGATTACAGGAAGCAAGCTCTGAATTTGGTTTAGACATCACAGCTGCACAGTATGAAACTGAAAGCACAATTGACAACGAATTAACGCTATTACAAAAATGAGTAGATAAAGAACAAACACCCTATTCCATGTGATGCCAAAGTTTCATTCTCCTAAATTCAGTAGCACACAAACTACAGCACGTTATGTAAAAAGTGGCATGCTACTGCACAGCTGCAAAACTGGGTGTTCGGATAAACTTTGGAGCACTGTATTTGAAAAACTATAAGGTTTAAAAAACTGAAACTTAGGATTTTCCCATATCTTTATCGGTTATATCTATCTGCCAAGTTTCATTAAAATCCGAGTCGGTGGGTTGCATTTTGCAAAACAAATTGCTGATTTGACATGGAATGACCCTGCAGTAAAAGCGAATATTAGGATTAGAACAAATTGCTCAATCTTCAAGCTGTTACAAAGAATTTTATGTATGATATCACTGCAAAATATTTGCTTTTGTAAAAAATAATAGTTAGCAAGATTTCCAGGTGCCTAAATGAAATATCTGACTGTGGCGTGCATTTCGTAGAAGATGTGTGTCGTTCTAGATTTGTTCAGTTTGACCTCTCAACTGAGAAATCGAAAGGAAAATCACCGAATTTGAGGTTAGGGTTTTTTGAATAATGTCCCAAAGATAATGTAAATTAGTTTGCGATCTCCTAGACCTTGGAAAGAGGTTGACGTCTTGAAGAGCCGATAGTAATTTATTCGTGGCATGATTCTATTGGAACTTTACATTACTGAGTTTATATCGTTTTTGACGTAATAATGGCCTGACATCATTTTTTCAAACACGAGTTTTGTTTTCTTGTCATATCGAATGGCTCCCTAAACCATTATAACAGGGATTCGTAGTAATTCCTTCGTCCACAGAGTTTTATATATATCTCTCTCTGCAATTCCTCTCCTCGTTTGTCCATTACTCGCACTGGGACATAAATGAATTGCATCAATCAACGGCCCATGAAGCCTTTACAGGTTACAGTCGATCTCTACATGATCCGTTGGAGACGCTCATTCCGATGAACGGTCAAGTCTGGAGCTGGCAGTGTACTCGTGTGGGGGTGTTTTACGTTTTATGGTCGCGGCCCATTGGATATCGTGGACAAACCAGTTCACCAGCACATCTACCCCGATATTCTGGACAATTATGCCCGACCAATTCTGTCACAATATTATGAAACCGAGCCTTGTTGGTACTAGCAGGATAATGCACCATGCCATAAAGCAAGGACTCTTACTGCGTGGTTTGACAATAATTCCGTATCGTGTGTGGACTGGCCAGTTCAGAGCGCTGATCTTAATCCCACAAAGCACCTATGGGATAAATTAGAGCGCCGCATAAGAAGTTTGCAACAAAGGCCTATTACTAAGTAGCAGTTAGCGGCAGCATTACGTACTGAATGGAAACGCATACCTATCGCTGTGTTCCAAAACTTTGTCGAAAGCTGGTTATGAAGGGTCAGTGCATGCATTAAGGCCAAAGGTAGACCGACGCCATACTAATAAGTGTATGTCAATAAATACTATGTTGTGTTTCTCTTCTAGGTGTCCGGTGACTTTTGTCATTATAGCGTACATTAAACGTATTTACTTTCAAATGGTTAGTTCACAGTACCTGGTTCTAGCGTTTGGATGTCCACTGGATCGGAGACTGGGATGTTACGAGCTTTGACGACGACACACCGCTTAATAAGTACATTTTCCACCTTATCATATGCATACGCTTAGTATCAGCAGCGTTTGGATGTTCACTAGATTTTCTTTTGATGTCATGTTTATTTTTTTAAATGGTCTTACAGTACTTTTTGGTGTCTTAAAATGATTTGCAACACATTCCCCCCCTTTCAACTCTGAATTATTTTGAGCTATTCTGAAAACGCTGTGGTTTGTCACGATTTGATAACCGAGTAATACACATGTGAGAGATAAAAAAGAGAAGCGAACTCTCCTTACCTAAGTTTCTTTCCTCATGGCAGTCGATCACGTGGTCAACCGTCAGGGTTCCAACCAAAGGCATTTTCAACGAGAGATTCCTTCCCCGTCGCCTTAGTGCTACTCTAACTGGAGATTAACAGGACCACCTTTGCTCCTTTCATTTTATTCGGAAGTTCCCTAGCTATAAATAATTTGCTCTCAACCTTGAGTAAGCACGAGACGCACGATTTTGGAAGTCTGAAATAAAGGTTTGCAAGGGCCTGGCCTGTAACGGAAGGTTTAGCCTTTTGCTTCTGCGTTAAAAAAATCTTTCCGTCTCCCAGAATGAAGAATGACTTGCTAAATAATCAGATGGCAAAGTTCATTGCGTGAAACGAAAATGCCACCGGATGCATTGATTAATTACAGCTTAAACAAGATACGTTTTGAATCTTAAAACTTAACTTCCGGAAAAAGAAATGATGCAGTGTACATGTTATTTATGTTACGAAGAATTCAGAAATAGGTACCTGATACGCCTACATTTTTCAGTACTCTTTAAAATTGTGTGTGTGTGTGTGCAGGGCCGTAGTTAATTCCCAGAACCAGGGGGTGGGCTGAAAAAAGTCATTTTGGGACTGAAGGGTCATCTAGGGGAGGGCTGAAGAGTTATCTGGGGGCTGTAGAGTAATATGGGGAGGAGGGCTCTGTGTTCACCTACAAACTGTATTTTCCCACGAATACAGACGCAAGATTTGCATTGTTTTTAATCTCCTTTTGTTAATTTATTTCATAAGCAAATAATTATGCCAAAAAAGTTAGATAAAATACAAAATATGGAATGAAAAGAAGGAGAAAGAAAACAGAACTCTCTTGAAATATAAAATATAAATCACATTCTTTGAATCCGCTTGATGCTGGTTGAGCAGGGAGTTAATTTTCCCTGGAGTAAAAATATCTCTCAACTGGTGTGATTTGTGGTAGGCACTGCTTACCGTGGTCAACAGCCATAACCCATTTTCCTTCTCGAAAGCCAAAGGGCACAAGAATCCTGCCAAAACATTATTTGCTCCAGCACAAGCATCATAAAACCACTCCTACTGGACGGAAAAACAATGAACGAGAAGATGTTGAAAGCTCTTTCTCTCTCTCTCTCTCACGCGCGTATGGGTTTCCCTTTAGCACTATTTTCCGACGCGCAGAGAGACACATTTAGTTAAAATATCTCAATGACAGCACTTCTATGTCGGCAACAAACTACTTGGAAGCTTTGAAACAACAGCTTAGCATCTTATAGTCACTTACCAAATGGCGAACAGGGGTTTAGCCTTCTGCCCAATTACGCCTCCACCTCCGTCACTTTTTCTTTCTGTTTTTTTTTATTTTTCTTGAAATGTTCTTTAAAATGTTACGTTTCTTCGAACCCCCCTTCCCCCAAAACCGGCATCTCTTCTTTGGTGGCCCAAAACACAAACCCTGTCATCATGTTGAACAGAATAATTACCGTAAATGTTCCTATTGATTCACCTTTAAAAATAATTTCTCTGTAGTTATTCGTCATTTGTGTTGCATCACTACAATTTTTCTTGTTTTTAAAAAATGTAATGTACGATAAAATAGGGAAACACATTTATGGTTATATTGAAATACAAAACTCAGTTTAATAAAGAAACGAAAATAATAGTTCAAAGAATTTTTAACAACTTGTATTTTCCAGAGGAAGGGGCTTGCTTGCCTTGTAGGGGGCTGAGCCCTTCTTTAGTCACATGCTAGACACGGACCTGTGTGTGTGTGTGTGTGTGTGTGTGTGTGTGCTTGTGAGCATATTAATTCTCCATTTTGAAAATATATTGTCTTCCATTTTTGAATTTCCTTTGAGAGCAATGTCGCATGGGCCATTGAAAAGTGCTCCGGTTTGAAGACCCCTATTCTCAAGGGAGAATTACGTTATTTACAATAAATGTCGGAGAGCGCATGATGAAAGTTTAAAACGGGTCGGGCCAAGCTTTTCAAATTAAGGCCTGTGCAGACCTCTAGGCTGAGGTGGTATGCTACAGTTGGAGACCCGATTCCATAAATGGTTTTCGGCACTGTGGACATGAAATGCTCAATATATCAGGTCCTTCGGAAAATAATGGCAGATTTTCCGAGTTGCCACTTTCAACTTGCCCACAATGCTTGCAGACCAACCCGCTCACATTGTCATTCTTACGAGCTGAAGGGCGACTCAGACACTACATACACGTCATAAGCGGGTGAGCTGCAGTGCTTGCTACTCGTGCGAGAATGGTCTGTACAACATGTTTGGAAGGAGTGAGTTGCGGGTTATTTTGCTTCATGAATTCAAACTGTGTCGTAATGCGGAATAAACCTTCCGTAATGTGGTCGAGGCATGAGGGGATGAGGCAACATGTGAACGTACTGTTCGTCGGTGGTTTGAAAAGTTTTGTTCCAGTGACACGAGCCTACTGGCTGACGACATTCGGTCATAGATAACGACGCTCTGAAGGCAAATGTGGAGGCAAATCCTCGTGTCACAATCAGAGAACTCGCCAAACAGAACAATATATCGGTTTCAACCGTCTCCGAACACCTCCACCAAATTGGTAAGGTCAAGAAGCTCGATACGTATGTCATACAAGAACTGAGGGAACATCAGACACAACAACGGTTTGAGATGTGCAGTTGTCTTCTGATTCGCAATGAATAGGAGCCACTGCTTGATCTCATTGTAACCTATGGTGAAAATTGGATGCTATACGACAACCGGAAGCGATTTGGATAGTGTCTGTACCATTGTGAACTACCAAAACAACATCCTAAACCAAGGTTTACGCCAAAGAAGGTTTTGTTGAGTGTTTGCTGGACTGTTCACCAAAGATGTGTGGACTGCTCACTATGTCATACACTACAGGTTCTTGAATGTGGTGAAAGCATTACCTCAGTTACATACTGTGAAGAAATTGACCGAATGCACCAGAAGTTGTGTTCCAAACAGCCATCTTTGGTGAACAGGAAAGGGTCCTATCCTCCTCAATGATAATGCCAGACCACACGTGTCACTAATGACGAAACAGAAACTACACGAACGGAGGTTGGAGGACCTACCACATCCAACCTGCTCGCCTCACTTGGCACCTATCGATTTCCACTTGTTCATGAAGTTTACCAATTACCTCAAGAACAGGACCTCCTGATACCGAGAGTAGGCCGAAACTGCAGTCTGGGAATGTTTCGCATCCAGGAAGCCAGATTTTTTCCGGTCTTGCATTGAAGCAATTGTCACTTGCTGGCACAGGTGTGTAGAAGTGGAAATCGCCTATTTCGAATGAAACAATATTGCGTGTTATGAGGTAAATGTCTCTTTCATTTTTACCCTACAAATCTGCCATTGTTTTAAGAATGACCTGATATACATTGTGCATGCTATGTTTTGTTCAATATGTCCTTTCTACTTCCCACAGGTTTAATGTAATTTTCGCAGACACTTTCTGAAGTTCCATAAAGGGAATACTTCAGTGCATTGGTGTTTGATCTAAACGGGTGTGTGTCCGGATGGATTTACACAGTCGAGTTACATTGTTGTGACCACCTCCTACGTTTGACGTCAACAGCGCGTAGCCAATGAATGAAGGCACATATCGTGAGCTGGCTTGGAGGATATGTATGTATATGGTGTAGGCATTCGGAAAACATGTCACTCTTTGCTGTCACTGATAAAAGGTTCGATTTATCAGATTTGCAAAAAGGGATGATTATCGGCTTCCGTTCAAAGGATGGCAGTAATTCTGAAACAGCGCAGTTTGTGAACAGTTCACGTGCTATTGGGGTTAAAGTACATCGTGGTTGAAGAAATGGCACCATTGCGAATAAGCGAGTGGAAACTGCGGAGCACCACGTGCCATTGATGTGAGAGGTGAACGTCGGCTTCGGTCGTGCGTGAGGGCCGGTCGACACGCTGCAGTGGAGAAACTCACTGTCTGAATGAACCAGCGGGCTACCGGAAATGTTTCTAAAACGACAGTTCAGCGAGGTCTGCTGCGTATGGGGCTCCGATGCAGACGGATGGTTATTGCACTTATGCTAACGAAGGTGCATCGGGAGAAAAGGCTTACATTTGCACGGCAGCATCGGAATTGGGCCTCCGCTGATTGTTAAAGGATTGCCTTCTCCGATGAGTCACGTTTTCTGCTTCATCGAACAGATGGATGTTGGCGTATAAGGCGAGAAACATTGGACAACAAACACCCTTCAACTATTGCTGGAAGAACACAAGCTGGTTCGGGCAGCGTTATGGTTTGGGGAATGTTTTCGTGGCATTCTCTGGCTCCACTCATACCTGTGGAAGGCACTATGGACCAAATTCGTTATGAATCCATTATCGCAGACTACATACACCCATACATGATGCTTATCTTTCCTGGGGCGGATGGAATCTTCCATAACGGCAATGCGACGGTAACACAGCTCGCAATGTCCGAGAGTGGTTGGAAGAGCACGACAAAGATTTCAAAGTACTTCCCTAGCCCCCTAATTCCCGAGACTTAAACCCAATTGAGCATTTGTGGGACTACCTCAATCGTGTTGTCCGCTCTATGGATGCTTCACAGCGCACCCTCCTGCAGCTGTCAGATGCACTGCAGTCAGCATGACTCCACACACCTGTGAATACATTCGAGCACCTTATTGAGTCACTCCCAACCCGTTTACCTGCTGTCCGCGCTGAAAACGGCGGTTATTCTGGATGTTAGCTGGTGGCCATGGTAATGTGACTCGATCGTGTATTTCAATAGTACTTAATGTTATGAAACAGCAACTACAATTACGCAGCTTAAATAAGCAGAAATTATTTTGTATTAGAAAAACACTTAAGAGCGAACTTTCCAATCAAGAAAGAAATCACACAGTCAACACACGCCTAGTTAGACGGAAAAGACGCTTCCACAACTTCCTAACCCCAACAGGAAAAAAGGAAGAGACTTCCGTCCTACATATACGCTGGTGTGCAAACATTAAGGACGAAGAGGAGAAATTAGCATAACAGCAGAACGAGCAGGCAGAACGGAACGAAAGACCACTCAGGAGATAGATTAGGGTCCTGTACGGTTGGGCATGCGCATATATGTAGCATGACGTAGGGGGCGGGGGAGTGTCGGAAGGGTATAAAGCACATGGGCGGTGTACGCTCAGCAATTCGGTGAAAGCTATTGCACGGTGTACATCGGTTTGAACGACGTCGAGTTGCTGCCACCGTGTGATATGGCCAACAGGCAATCTAGTAAACGACATCTGGATGACTTTACCCGAAGCCGCGTCATTTGGAAGACGGAAGAAGGTCGAAGTGTGCCTGAGGAGTTCGGGATCGCTTACAGCATCGTTTCGCGAGCTTGGAGGGCACTTCAAACGACAGGAACAGCTGTCCGAGAGTTTAGCAGTGGTCGTCCACGAGCAACCACGGCGGCGGACGACCGGTATATTGTCGTACAGGCGAGAAGAGATTGACGGCAGATAGCGGGAGAAATCGCAAGGCACATGCAACAGACAACTGGACGTCCGTTATCGCATTTTACCGTCGCTAGGAAGCTGCAAAAAGGTGGTTTATTTGAGCCATTAACGCCTGCTCATCGGAGACGGTAGTTTCTGTGGTGCCAGGAACACAAAAACTGGATACATCAGTAATGATTTAGTCTGACGAGCGATTCTGGACGTATACACATCTGGAGAGAGCAAGGAACACCCAATCACACCTACAACATTATCGAAAGGGACCAGTTTGGAGGTGGCAGAGTTCCCGTTTCGGGCGGTATCATGCTTGGTAGCCGTACTGACCTCCACATCTTCCAAGGAGGTTCAGTCACTGGTGTCCGCTATTGTACCGAAGTTCTGCTGCCTCACGTGTGTCTGTTTAGAGGGGCTGTGGGTCCTGAGTACCTCTTCATGGACGACAACGCTACAAAACATCGCACAGTGGCTGTCTCAGAGCTGTTGGAGAGTGAAGAAATTCAACGCATGGATTGGCCCGCAAGGTCCCCGCACTTAAATCCAATCGAACACGTGTGGGACCTTCTCCGGAGACGCTTGGCAGCACGTCACCAGCCGCCAGCAACGATTCCGCAGCTGTGATTGGCGCTACAAAAGGAATAGGGCGCGATGTCTCAACAGCTCCTTGACAACTTCGTCCTCAGCATGCACAGACGTTGTAAATCCTACAACGCAGTCAGGGACTATCATATTCCCTACTAAAGACTGGACTTTTCTTGGCATCCGCCCGTCACATTGACGTTTCTGTTTTCTGTCCAGTTGTGCTCGAAGCTACATTTTCAATAAAGTGCCTTTGTATCTTTTGGATTCCTTGTTTGGGCAATTTTGCTCACTTGTCCCATATTCTTACGTCTTGGGGATGTTATGGTATGATTTGAGTCGATGTGGAGCACTTCTGCACGACGTTACATTCGAAAAACCGTCTAGTCCTTAATTTGTGCACCCCAGTGTGTTATGGAGAAGCTATTTCCAATGCTGTGAACAAGAAGACTTATCTCTTGGGAGTCATTTACGATTTCAGTGTGGAGATAGACGACTTTTTTCCAGGGTGTGAAAACTGTCCCAGGCAACGCTACAAAATTAACGAACTTCTTGTAGCGAAAACCCCATAATTCCCGGTAAACTGCAGAGGGAAAGAATATGTGTTGAAGTTAGAAATTTGGTTGGAGAAAAACGCATTTCTAAAGAATTTAAGTAGGATAGGAAGTGGATGCGAATTTTGCGCGAAGGCGAAAAGTTCCAAAATACCCCACTCTTTGCTTGAAGTATTAAGCAATATGAATTTTTTAGATCTAATAAGAAAAATAAAGATGCACACCGGACAAAAAATTATGGAGTGCAAAAAGTTCCAAAATACCCCACTCTCTGCTGGAAGTATTGAGCAATATAAATATTTCAGACCTGATAAGAAAAATAAAGATGCACACCGGACAAAAAATTGTGGAATGCAAACTTTTTCCCTTAATGTGGTGTTATATCACCACCTGCTTTAATTGCATCTTTAATTTTGTTTGGCATGCTATCAATATGACTCGGTATCACACGAGTATCAAGTTTATTAAACTCCATGCTCAAATGATCCCTTAATTCCGCCAACTTTGCTTTTTTCTTCTTCAAGGACCTTTCTAACATATCCCGGATTTCTTTAATCACATTTAAGTTAGGTGAATTTGAAGGACAATTGAGATGTGGAACGTCTGTCTCATGATCTTCAAACCAATCCAGCACAATTCTACCTAGATAGAAACAAGAGTTATCATCTTGAAGCACAAGATCCACTGAAGCACAAGAAGCACAAAAAACTGGACAAAGAGCAATAATGCATTGTGTAAAAGTGGAACATAATCCATAGATTTCCTGAGATTGGACACCTCAGCGAATGGTCCAACTACAGTACTAGAAATACAGCACCGAAACATAACGCTTACACCTCAAAAGCACAGCTCTTTAAATACATTCTGGGTTAAAAAAATTCCAGCCTTCTGCATGTTCCTAGTGCGACCATCTTTGGAATACAAGTAGAATCTGGATTCGTCGGACCATATTCTTCGTCGTCATTGTTCAATGGTCCAGTAACGATGCTGTTTTTTCCAAGCCAGAAGTTTTTTCTTCTGGATAGTTGTTGATTTCGGACGTATCAGGGCAGTACCACTGAAAATGCCCAAACCATACAGTTCTCACCGTAGCGTTCGTTCTCAGACTGGTTTAGTGGGCCCAGCGTTATACGGTTGAAGCAGTTCTTGACGAGTCTGGAAGCGTGCAGCAGTTACTAATCGTCCCAAATGCAGCCGATCAGATTTGTCATCATTGAGCTTCTATCACAGTTGCTCCGCCTGCATTGCTAGATTCCATACTTCTTCCACTAAAAACGAACACCTCTGACTGTTGACTCGGACAGTCCAACAAACTTCGCAACGTCTTGAAAGAAATGGTCATGTTCTCTGCCATAAAAAATGGCCCCATGTTGTCACTCAGCAACGCCATCTTTATGACCTATAGTTGCACCTGTAAAAGGAAATGCCGAATGCTACGGATGCATTAAACACACACCTCAAAATTCGCATTATAATCAGCAGTTTCACTCTTCGTATTTATACAACTCGTTACGTTCATCAACGTTATACTTACGTACATGTTTCAATCAGCATTCCTTAATTTCTCGTCAGCAGTGTTACTAACTCACATTCTTTTTGAACTTACACAGTTTGGTGTACTCTAAACTGAACTGAAACTGGCAATGCTATCCTTCTCTGAAGAGAATAATAAGTACAAACCAGTAAAATTTATGAATTCGATTTTTCGTTTAAGTTTAAATGAAGAATAAGATGGATTTTTCATTTAAGTTTAAATGAAATAGAAGATAGATTTTTCATTTAAGTTTAAATAAAGTAGAAGATTGATTTTTCGTTTACGTTTGATTTTAGAAGATTGAATTTTTATTTAAGTTTACATGAAATAGAAGAATGATTTTCATTTAAGTTTAAATGAAGTAGAAGATTGATTTTTCATTTAAATTTAAATGAAGTAGAAGATTGATTTTTCATTTAAGTTTAAATGAAGTAGAAGGTTGATTTTCATTTAAGTTTAAATGAAGTAGAAGTTTGCTTTTTCATTTAAGTTTAATGAAGTAGAAAATTTATTTTTTATTTACGTTTGTTTTAGAGGATTGATTTTTTATTTTAGTTTACATGAAATAGAAGATTGATTTTCATTTAAGTTTAAATGAAGTAGAAGTTTGCTTTTTCATTTGTTTAAATGAAGTAGAAGTTTGCTATTTCACTTAAGTGTAAATGAAGTAGAAGCTTGATATTTTATTTACATTTAAATGAAGTAGAAGTTTGATTTTTCATTTAAGTGTAAATGAAATAGAAGATTGATTTTCCATATACGTTTAAATGAAGTAGAAGTTTGCTTTTTCATTTAAGTTTAAATGAAGAAGATTGATTTTTCATTTAAGTTTAAGTGAAGAATAAGATTGATTTTTCATTTAAGTTTAAATGAAGTAGAAGTTTGCTTTTTTCATTTAAGTATAAATGAAGTAGGATATTTATTTTTCATTTAAGTTTAAATGAAGTAGAAGTTTGCTTTTTCATTTAAGTTTAAATGAAGTAGAAGGATGATTTTTCATTTAAGTTTAAATGAAGTATCAGCACGCAAAAACATCCTGAAGGTTTTAGGATTTCCAACGAAATGACCGAAACAAGAAAATTCAGCAGATGATTCCAGTTACTATGGCGAAATTAGGAATATCAAAGTACTTCCACCTCAATAAATTCTTAGTTTGAATTGTTCAACTTTTGTTGCAACATTTAAGTTTTTGTTTGATCATTGGCAAATCATGTTCTTCTTATTCTTAAGCTTAAGTCTTTTTCTTGTTCCAGTTGTTGACATTTTCGGCAAAATTTTACCTAATCGTTATAATTTTCATAATTTCTTTTTGAAAAACATGCGCGAAACATTTGCATGGAAAATTTTTTTCGAGATGTGATGCTAGTTAAAGAGATAACATTCAGTTCTGAGGTGTCAATCAGTTTAAAAGGATAAAATTCATTTTTCAGGTGCGACACTGGTTAAAAAGCTAATATTTTTATTTATTAAACATATCTTTACCACTCTCCTGAACAAAATAAATCAAAAATTGGCAGTCCTATACCAAAGATACGGGTAGAAAGTTTTCGGTGCAAATGCTTTTTTTCCTCGTACTTGCCGGTAATTTCATTAAAACATTAACTCACATTATTGTTCATGAAAGAAATACGGGATTACGCCATATAATATAAATTTTGAAGATGACAATCCGATTTTTATCGTAAATGTAACAAGGATGGTAAGTCAGATAATATCCGAAAACTTGAAAATTTTCATCGTCCTGGAGCGGGACTCGAACCCGCGTCTCCCAGAAAACGCTTAGGTATGCCAACCACTACACCACCCAGAACGACCAAGTTCGAAGTTTCCGATCAATTTGAATTTAACCATCACAGGATTCGCTAGTCGAAGCAACCGGCATTCATGTTTAGCGAATCTGGAGGTTAAGAATCCTATCCCGTGATTGCCCGGAGAAGCAGATAAATCATGAAAGAAATACGGGATTACGCCATATAATACAAATTTTGAAGATGACAATCCGATTTTTGGCGTAAATGTGACAAGGATGGTAAATCAGATAATATCCGAAAACTTCGAAAATTTTCATCGTCCTGGAGCGGGACTCGAATCCGCGTCTCCCAGAAAACGCCTAGGTATGCTAACCACTACACCACCCAGAACGAGCAAGTTTCAAGTTTCCGATCAATTTGAATTTAACCATCTGACTTACCATCCTTGTCACATTTACGCCAAAAATCGGATTGTCATCTTCAAAATTTGTATTATATGGCGTAATCCCGTATTTCTTTCATGATTTATCTGCTTCTCCGGGCAATCACGGGATAGGATTCTTAACTTCCAGATTCGCTAAACATGAATGTCGGTTGCTTCGACTAGCGAATCCTGTGATGGTTAAATTCAAATTGATCGGAAACTTGACACTTGGTCGTTCTGGGTGGTGTAGTGGTTAGCATACCTAGGCGTTTTCTGGGAGACGCGGGTTCGAGTCCCGCTCCAGGCTGATGAAAGTTTTCGGATATTATCTGACTTACCATCCTTGTCACATTTACGCCAAAAAACGGATTGTCATCTTCAAAATTTGTATCATATTATTGTTTTTAATATAAAGATTTCTTTTATCAACTGAAACGGCTACCATAAAACATATTCTCTAAAATGGCTGAGCTATTTCGCCGTAATCGTAGGGTACGTAATGATATTTCAGTACCTAAATAACTATACGAAGAGCATTGGTTGGCTACAGAATCAGAGTTTAATATGGAATCTTTTTCAATTCTCTCTACATTTTATTTAGTTGAAAACAAACCCTTTCAATACAATAATGTTTTCGCTGGGGGCAACGAATTATGCTTGCATGAGAGTTGTAAGTAACTGTTAAACACAATCATGGATATAACTGGATTTACCGTGTGCATCTCAGTGAACATGCATATCACAGGCATTCTATACACGCATACGAAAAATAATATCTACACCTCATAAGAAATAGATCAAATTTTCACAATAACAGTTCTTTATATCCTTTGTTTTTCTCTTTTCTCCGAAGGTTTTGAGAAAACTGCGTATCCAAAGCTTTGTTCCCATGCTACATACAGTACGTGCGCATTTTAATCGATTCCCGTATTTCGGTTTCGTTCCTATGTAAAACGAGAACCTAGTTTTCCTAAGTCTGTGGTGGCCAAGAGTAACGACCCAGGAATTGCTGTACGGAAGACAAAGGCTTCGATTCCATTAAGATCAATTACCAGTTAGGCAATCAATCTTAACTAGTGCAATGAATAATGCCCCCTGACGTGTGTGTGTGTGTGTGTGTGAGAGAGAGAGAGAGAGAGAGGCATACCTAGAAATAAAGTGATATTGTCCTGATTAAAGTTCGGTGTTGTGTAAATAGTCTTATGAAACCCTTGTTCTCGCTTCGCAGGAAAACACGTAGCGTTGCTTTTTCCTCAATTCGGAAACACCGATGTAAAAACACGCCTCTAATTTTGGAGGAAAAGTTGTTGATAAATAAAAAATAAGTCAAAAAAAATAATAAACGTCTTCAGACTTCTTTTATCAGGATGCAATTCTTAATTTCACGGGCAAGATATACTTTCAAAAGGACCGTTTGTTTCTTCATCGAAGTAAAAGTCAAATACTTATTCGAACGTCGACAGAAACTATAATTTGCCTGAAAAATTCAGAAAACTGAATCATTTGGGATTGAGAATCGGATCTACCTTTTCTTGTTTCCACCCGAATGTGTAACCGATTCAGTGCCTCATTGCATCACGTGGCGTTCAGTTCATATGGAAATATACACTCTTCGTTAAAAAAATAGTTGCACCCAGAAGAAGGTGTCTGATTGCAATGCTATTCCGGAGAAAGGTAAAGGTTACCAGGAAAATAAATGATTAAACATTGAGACTGATATGGGCAATTTTTATTGAACTACACGCCAATAAGTAGTGTCTCTCAGTATGGCGTCGGGTCGCCATGTTTGCCCACATAGCATGCCAGACGTCTCGGCATGTAGTTGCACAGGTTCTTAATGGTGTCCTGCGATAAGCCATCACATGCAGCTTGAATCTTTTCATGCAGTTCTTGCAGATTGTGCGTTAGGGGTGGAATGTGGATAGCGTGTCCAATAACATCCCATGCATTTTCAATCGGCGATGTAACTGGCCATGGCAGAGTGCCAGTGCCTTGAAGGCAAGCTCTCGACACAGCAGCAGAATGCGGACGACAGTTGTCTTGTTGGAAAATCGCACCGAAGTGAGCGTTCAGAAAATGTAGGGTCACTGGTTGTAGGAAGTCTCTGTAATAAGCACAAAGGGTGATTTGGCATCGTAGGTAATTGCATCCCACACAATGGCACCAGGACTTCTGGACGTGTGACGCTCGACAACAAACCGTTCATCTTGGCGCTGACCACGGTGCCTCCACACACGGATTCGTTGGTCACATCCTCCAAGACAAAAGCGGGTCTCGTCACTGAAGATCACCCGGTGCCATTCTGAGTGGCTCAATGGCAGTCTAGCACAACATCATTGCAGTCTTTGGCGACATTGCACTGTGAACGGTCTGCGTGCGTGTAGTCCTACGTCGTGCAGCCGTTTGCAAGTGGTGCTGGGACTAATTGGACGACGCATGTAGGGCACCACTGCTCGCTGAATTTCCTCAATCGTGGCTGTTGGGTCACTCCACGCATATCGGACAACCCGTCGGTCCTGTCTCTCCGTGGTTCGTCAAGGTCTCCTAGGCAATTCCTGTCGCTGCTGCGTGCCCGTTGTTCTATACACTGCCGCCAACAGAGTGCTATGGTGATATACGCACGACTGGTATGGCGGGCAATAAGTTGATAAGACCATCCCGCTTCCCGGATCCCGACGATACGGCCCCTCTCGAACTCATCCAACTGCTCGAATTGCTTCCGAAGTTTTCCCCGAGGCTTACTTCACTTGCAAAAGATACAACCAACACAACGTCACGGCGCAAAATGGCAAGCACGCGCAACAGGACGACTTTATACAGTCGGTTAGGCACAGCGCTACGATCCCTCCTTGCTTGCGTAACATGAGCGGCCGAGCGTGATACTTGCACATTTGCATGTCTCACGATGTCAAACCTACCCACAAAGTTTCGTTTCTGTTGGTTGATTCCTTTTGGGTGCAACAAATTTTTTTTTTACGATGATTGTATTTCCCAGGCACGCAAACTGCGATGAGTATAACGTTGAGGTCACTTACATGACTATTTTTCCGTAGGAGACGGCGGTAACGACCCGTTTGAAGTATCGAAGGTTATAATAGGGAGTCGCGCATCGCTAATTTAGGGTAACGACCGCCGAATGATAAACGTACCATATATACTTCATCCGTAGCCAGATCCCGGTCTCAGTTCCAAAGATTATACGTAGTAGCTCATGTTTCTTATAACTTAGCAACAAGAGCAGCATTGAAACAACAGTTATGCAGTACGTAACAATAAATGATTATAAATATAGCAGTTATGTGTGAAAACCCCGTTTATTGGTGGAACACCCAGAAGCGCGTGCCAAATAGTCAGAAGGCAGGTGGAAATGTCCATTTTGCAAGCATTTGGGTTGAAAACAATCTCAATCATTCCCCTATATGCAGTGGCTTTTCCGTTTGTATACAGAGCGATCTTCTTAATTTCATCTCATTTAGGGATAATAGAATGTTTTTTAACTTGTAGGGCTAAACCTATGGTTAGCTTGCCATGCTTCATATTACGCTTGTGCTCAAGAAGTATTTACCTGAACGACCGCTTAGTCATAACAATATTGTGATTTACATATCCATCAGAGTACTGCTAAGGGTACTCCAAGAGTACTCCAAGTACACACATCCATCATAGTACTCCAAGTACATACTAGTATCCGTAACCAGTGTGGTGCGGATGGTGTCTTTATTGCGGTGATATAATTTTTTTATTGAAGGTTTAACGACCACCGTAAGCAAATCAATGGGCTACAAGCAGTCGCCCGTCTTTAAATTAAGGTCACTGGTTCCAGGGAAGGGTGAGAGACAAACAAACACAACATCATGCTTCACCGGGATCCGAACCCGGACCCTTCTCGGACGAATGGCCATAAGCTAGCGCTTAGACCACTGCGACTATTGCGGTGAAAAAGTCGATATTGACCTTGGCGCTCTTATTACGATTCCGAAGACAAATTTCTAAAGACGAGTTCTGTGTTCTACAGTTTTTTTTATAATTTAAAGAAAATTAATTAATTCCGAAATTTTTATCCTAATTTCATTTTTTATTTTTTAAACAAACTGTAGAACACACGCTGTGTTCTACAGCTTCTTCAATTCTAAATATCATAGCGACAATTTGAATGGTTCAAAATTTATTCGCGTACCGTTTTCGAAGAAAGAACCGGAGGATGCATAGGGTTCAGAAATTGATCATCGTCACCTTATCCGACTAACAATATTCCGAGTCACAAATTACCAAAATCCGCGGAGCTGATTTTTTTTTGTATTTCTCGAAAGAACATTTATAGTATAGAAGATGGACCTCAAAAAGCTGTTGGAGCTAATTGGAAAAAGGGAATGAGAGCGGTTTGCAGTGTCACCATCCAGATGTTAACGGAACGATCTGCACAATTTTCAGCAGATGAAACCCCGCATATCATATCATAGAACGGTCGCCAAAACCATGAAAGTTTCGCAGCATACTATCCATAATAACAACTTGGAGAAGAAGATAAAAAATCTGTGCCTTCTTTATTCTGAAGAAGGCACAGATTTTTTTGCAGCGCTCACAGAAAACGTATAAACCTCATCTTCACCAAATGCTATCTTGCCTGATAACTAAACGGTGTACACATTGCAGCAAAGCGTATGAATGTTACCTGGCGACAAACATGTGAAAAAATCTGGTCACATTGGTCACATTGAAAGAGAAGTACGTCTACTTGCACAACTGCATAAAGTACCGAACAATCAAATCAAAGATATGGCCAAACGGGCAATTACAAGAGATTCACAAAGGTTTCGCAGTTATTATAAGCTGAATCTATATTGCAAAGCATCAAATGCACAGTTTGGGAAAGAACGTGTACAACAATAAAAGTTGGTGACTGTGAAACTATAAGGTTTAAATACCTATCTCTCACTGAGACTTAAGGAGGTTCCACCTAAAATCTCTGTCTTATGTTTCCAATGTTACAACCTCTTTACATATTTTCTTTGCAATTAACGCATTTCCAATGATGAAAATCTGCTCATCGATAAAATTAACTTTAAGTTATAGCATGGGATACTTAATACTTGCTAAAACATAACCATAATGATATTAAAAATCAATCATGTTTCTCTGAGTAATGTTCAGACCTGTTAGTAGATGGCGCAACCTGTACATTAATGACGTCAGTAGTAAAATAAGTGTTGGATTGCTTCATTATGGTTACATTTTAGCAAGTATTAAATATTCCATGCAATTACTTAAAGTTAGTTTTATCGATGTGCAAATTTTAATTCTTGGGAATACATTGATTGCAAAGAAAATATGTAAAGAAGTTTTTACCATTGTAAACATAAGTCAGATATTTTAGGTGGAACCACCTTAAATGTCACTTGTTGATTTAAACAATTTGTTGAAAAGTGCACGAGAAAAAACCTTCCGTACTGCTACAACTGAAGAAATCCATTGCCGCCACGGTAGCGCAGTGGTCTAAGCGATGGCTTCTGATCATTCGTCCGAGAGGGGTCCGGGTTCGGATCCTGGTGAGGCATGGATGCTGCGTTTGTCTTACGGAGCTGGCTCTCTCCCTTACCTGGAGCCAGTGGTCCTAAATTAAGGACGGGGAACTGCTTATAGCCCACGATTTGCTCATGGTGGTCGTTAAACCTCCAATCAAAAAATAATAATAATAATAAAAATACATTCGCTGCGAAATCTACACTGAAGAGCGATTGAATTAAAGATACCTGTTTTGTAATGTGTAGCACCACCATTCGTTGTGATGACGGCGGCGATTCATCTCGGCATGGACTCGACAAGACACCGAAAGCGTTGGGAAGCCATACGGATTCACAACCACTGAACAAGCTCCCACAGTTCACGAAGATTTAATGGAGGAGGGTCACAGCCTCGAACATCTCTCTCAATGGCATCCCAGATGTGCTCGATGGGATTGAGGTCAGGTGACCTAGCTGGCCAAAGAAGAGAGATCACTTCGGTGGAGTATTCATCCAACCATTCGGATACAATTCGGGAGCGATGGCACGGCGCACTGTCTTGTTGCAGGATGAGGTCCCCAGTGGGATGTTGAAGACGCACAAACGGGAACAAATGGTCGTCCAGGATATCCCGGTAACATTGACCTGTCAGGGACGATGCCACACGTACCAGGGGTCCGATTTCAGTCCACGTAAACAGTCTCCAGACGAGAATGCCACCCCCACCAGCTTGAAGAGTACCCTGCTGGCAAGAAGGATCCATCGCTTCATGTGGTTTGCGCCGTACTCGTATCCTGCCATCCGCATGTACCAACGTGAATCTCTACTCATCAGTCCAGGCAACATTTTTCCACATGTCTAGGGTCCAGTGGCGATGTTCCCGCGCCCATGCTGAGCTTTGCACCCTGTGATGTGCGGTCAGCAGCGGTACCCTCGTGGCACTATGGCTTCTGTACCCCATAGCAAGCAGATGGTTCTGGATGGTGTGGCTGCTTACACGTTTTTGTGCACCAGCTGTAAATTGTCGACTGATTTCTTGCACTGTGGCTCATCTATCCGCTGTTACAATGCGAGCTAGCAGACGATGACCCCGCTCATCCACACGCTGTTGTCCACGGCAGTTGGCCCTTGCAGGGATGGTTTCACCGGATTCGATGTACTCACGGTGCACCCGTGACACAGTGGCTGCACGATTTCCGAGATGGAGTGACCCATTCGTCGGGCCCCGACAATTTGCATACGATCAAATGCGCTTAGATCCTTCGTCTTACCCATACTGCGTCCGACTCTTACTGTTTCTCGTCGCATCACTCCTTATATTGTCGGATCGCAGCATACGTCATGTCGTTTCCGTTTACGGGGCCGCCCACAGCGCCACATTTGCATAACGCCAGCTGTCTCTAATTCAATTGCTCTTTAGTATATTGCATTCGTCCTGCCATCCTAAATTCGTCTGTAACTGGAGGTATCACACGCTTGAACGCCGTTTTACCATGTGGTGAAGGACATGCTGAACACTTAGTGTTGTGATACAGCCACAAACTTAATGCAGCATATGTATTTTCGTTGAATATCACAGTATTTACAAATTTTAGCTGTTATCGCCCTCTTCCGGTGAGTATTTGAACTAGAAGATTATCCGTTGCGAAACAAGATATTAGCTGATGCTTTTCGTGCAAACCCTACTTAAATACATGCATGCATTAAATTTTTTGTCATAAAGTTTTGAAATTTAGGTGGGCATTTGAGCTACTCAGTTTGTTAAAACAAATATATTTATTTACATTCTATTTAATAAATTTGATTGAATATAAATAAAGACGCATTAGATTCCTTACTGGTATTTTTAGTACAATGTAGGAGTAAATAAATATGCGATCAAAAATGAAGAAATCATTCTACTTCTTATTTGCAATTAGAACACGAGAGTACAGTGCCCAACACATTAAAAAAATGGGGGAAAAAAAGAAAAGGGAAGGAGGCTTAACTAAAATTAAAGTTGTCTGTGAATATGAAATGCTATATAATTTAGGAACATACAACTCATACACTTGCACGATATTAATGGAAACACCCAGTTGCAGTGGCGCCCATATAAGTACTTTTAGGGGGGGCTAAGAAAAATCTTTACCTCCTTCAAGGCTGTCAAACATTTTAGTAAATGTACAAGATACTAAAATATAAAAATAATAATTGAAACTGTTTGACAATTAGTAAATAGCTAACAAGTACCTACTTTTAAAATGTGGAAGGTCTATCAAAAACTCTCATAATTTTTTTCTCCTCTGTTCATTATATTTACTTATAAAGTTACAAAAAATAAACTAATAAATGTTTTAGCTGATTTTAAAATGTGTCATTGCAACTTCATATTACATGTGTGATGATGGTATGTAAAAACTTTGTTGAAACTGTCACCTACAATTCATTGTCGTACTTTTGAAGTAAACGCATAGCAGAATCGGGCAAATTAAAATTTCAAAAAAAAAAGAAGTTTGACAATTGCAATCAATCATTAATATCTTATTATTTTTAAAAATGCTTTAAAAAAGGTTTCGTCCATTTTATTGTTCTAAAATTTATCAAACATTTGGCTATACCAAAGACTAGGGGGACGAGGTATCGAGCCCCCCTGCCTCCCTTATTGGCACCCTTGCCCAGTTGGCTTCACTCGTTTAGTATTTACGTGCCAGAATGATTCGTATCAAAGAAAAACATATTTCACAACTGATAGCTGAAAAATTAGGAACTATGAGTTGATAGAAAGTGCATATTAACAGTATTGTCTATAGTGGTATCCATCTTATCCGAAAATAAATGCTACAATTTATCTCTATTTACCTCAAATACGCATTCACGCCGTTTATACAAAACTTTCTCACTAGAAAAAGGCCGGGATACACACAGGGAAATATTTATCCGAGTTACATTTACGAGGGCGCATCAAAAAATAAGTTTCACATGGCGGAGCCTATCAGAAATGGAAAGAAGGAAAGGACGCAGCTCCGGAATGACGTCATACGTTTCGTCATCTGCTTGTGGAAGGAGTGTGGCACAATTGTGCTGCGTAGATTATTCGCTAACCGTCGTTTGTTACGCAGCAGCAGCTGGAGTGTTACTCAGAATTGAAAGTTTGCAAAATAGGGCTTTTCTTTTTGGGCAAAACGTTTGAATCCAACTGAAATCCATCGTGAAGTGTCGGCTCTTTATGGAGAAGAGGCAGTGTCTCGCCAGGCAATTGGAAAATGGCGTAAACAGTTCGAAGAAGAACGTGTGGATTTAAAAAACAAGAAAGATGACACCGAATTTTCGGGTGTCGTAAGCACGTCTCTTGAATCCGTTCTGACGCAAATTAAATTTATCAAAGCTATTCAAAGTCAAAGGAACCGGTATGGAAAAAAACAGGATCGAACGGAAGAAACAAGTTATTCAATCGGGTTTTTAATTCCTCAGATATTGCTGTAAACCGAATCGTGAGCTTATGCCCTCTGGTTGCAGACTTGTGCGTTAAGAAAAACATGAATTTATATGAGAAACATTTCGCACCGGAAACGCTCTCCAACACCGAAATATTTTTTCAAATCGGACTCTTAGAAACAGAGATATCGACAAAAATCAAATGTGACATTACGTCCCCTGGTGGAAAAACCATGCATTATTTTAGGAAGGAAGTATTCTCAAAAGGTTTTTCCGTATGAGTGGTATCGGTCCAAGAAAAAAAAACATTTAGTCGAGTTTTCAGGACCCTAGATTTTGCTACAAATACATTGGAATCAGAAATGAACACTTATGAACCCTGGTGGCCAAACCATTGTTTACCAAACAATAGAAATTATGTGAAGACTATTTTTCATCAGGTCCTGTATGCGATACAGAAATAATTTTTCAAATCGGAGTTTTAGAAGCAGAAATAACGCAGAAAACGTAATTTACCTGTGTGCCACCTAGCGGAAAGTCTACGATTTATTTGAAAATTATTTTTCAAATCGGACTCCCAGAAGTAGAGATATTGACAAGAATAAGATATACATCTACGCCTCCTGGCGTAGAAACCATGCATTATTTCAAGAAGAAAATGTTCTAAAAGGTTTGTCGACATGAGTAGCATCGGTCTACCAACGACGTTTTTTTCAATCGAGAATTTAGAAGCTCATATTTTGCTGCAAATACACCAGAAGGGGAAATTAAGATTTACGCCCCCTGGGGGGCAAACCTTTTTTTACAAAAATTAGATATTAAGTGCAAACGATTTCCCATCAGGAGCTGTATCCGGTGCAGAAAGAAGTTTTCAAATCGGAGATTTAGAAGCAGAGATATAGGGGGAAACGCAAGTTACCTCTACGCCCCCTACCGGATATCTATGAATTGCTTGAAATTCTGAAATTATATAAAAAACATGTCACACTGAAAAGACTATCCAACAAAAAGCAATTTTTCAAATCGCAAGACTAGGAGTAGAGATATTGACAAAAATAAGATACACATCTACGCCCCCTGGCGGAGAAACTGTGGAATATTTTAAGAAGAAAATATTCCGAAAAGGTTTATTGATGTGAGTGGCATCAGTCCACCAAAGAAATTTTTCAATCGATATTTCAGAAGCTCAGATTTTATAGCAAATACATCAGAAGCAAAAATTAACACTTACACCCCTGGTGGCCAAAGTATTCTTTACCAAAAAATTAATTATATGCAAAAGATTTTCCATCGAGAGGTGTATCCGCTGAAGAAAATATTTTTCAAATCGGAGTTTTAGAAGAAGAGTTATCGGGAAAAATGTAATTTACTTTTACGCCCCCTAGCGGAAAATCTATGCGTAATTTGAAAAAGTAACCATATCTAAAATACTGTTCGACATAAATGGAATCGAAAGAAAAAATAATTTTTTCAATCAGATGTTCAGAAGCAAATATGTGGAATAAAACATATTTTTGAATTCGACATCATCTGCATTTACACACTCTAGCGGCAAAATTGTACATAGTAAAAAAAAAACGAGATGAAGGATCATCATTCGCATATTTCAAACTTCCCAATGTAAAAAGAATTTTTCAAATCTGACTAATAGTTGCAGAGATATCGTGGGTACAGACGGACGGACAAACCGGTAACATGAGCGCGATCCTTTTTTACAAAAGCCGTGCTAATAAACCGGTCTGAAACAGATCTTCAACTTCGACGACCGTTGATCACATTTCGCGCATCGAGGAGCTGATTAGGGATAACCGCCACATTAAAATTCGTGAAACTGTCGAAGATTTGGGCGTGTCATATGGTAGTGTACACCCTGTTATTCACGTGCACCTGCATTTCAGAAAAGTGTACGCAAGATGGTTTCTACGATCTTCAACGGAACGGTACAAAAATTTGCGATTTGCGTCCAGTCTTACGTTCCTGCAACTTTATTCTGAAGGAGGCATAGACTTTTGCTGGCTGGTGCAAAGTGATGCCCTCACGTCTCACCGTCACCGGCGGTGAGACGTGGGGGCATCACTTCGCACCAGACAGGAGATCGGCATCTATGGTGTGGAAACACCGCAGCTAACAAAATGCAAAAACAAAATTTAAAGTCGTGTTGTCTGCCGGGAAAGTGATGTCTACAGTCTTTTTTGATTGCGGGGAGCCGGGTACATAGAGTTCATGGGAAAAGGGAGTACGATAAACGCTGCAATGTATTGCGAGACACTGAAGAAGTTAAGGAAAGCAGTTAAGGATGGAAGACGAGGAAAACTGTCAAAAGGAATCATTTTGCTGCACGATGACACACCCCCACACAAAGCTGCCGCCATGCTTGAGCTTTTTCGGAATTTCACGCGGAAAGTATGGCCGCACCCACCTTACAGTTCTGATTTAGCCCCCTGCGATTATCACTTGTTTCCAAAAATGAAAAAGGAACTTGGGGGCAAGCATTTCGCAAATGTTGATGGTCACGGAAGCTGAAAAAATACGTCTCTGTGAATTTGGAGCGAAATTTTATATTCTAGGCATTGAAAAACTCGTTTCTCATTCTGAGAAGTGTTTACTAAAACTTGGCGATTAAGTGGAGAAATAAAGGGGAGTACATGTTCTAGAATTTATACTTTTTTCGTTTCTCATTGTTTAACACAAGTTATGCAAAACATGTGAAACTTATTTTTTGATACGCCTAAGTATGAAGTTCGGGAAGTATTTTTAAAATGAATTACTCTCTAACAGAGATGTGGCAACACAAACCTGTGCTACCTCGAGCGAAATCAGCGAAACCCGGAAATACAGAAAATCTTGGGCACTATTTTTGCTATCACATCAAAGATGTGTTTTAATTTGGTGTTATAGAAGCCTTAATCATGTAACAAATAAGATCTCGAGAGGTTTCACGGTTTGTTTGTTTTTTTCGTTTCAGGGTGTAAACAGCAAAATGAGCAACTCTGAGAGCCATAAATAGCAGCCTGTCCTAAATAGTCCTAAATTTAGGGCCATGCTTACTGAAATTTCACATCTAAAGATGGCAGTGCGTGCGTATAAGTCTAATTTCGGCAGGTCCAGTTCAGAATTGGACTTGTATACAAGCAATGACATCTTTAGATGTGAATATTTCTCTCTTGTCTACTTTATTTCTCCTTCGAAGAACATGTCTTTTTTCACATTATATTGCACGTATAATGTGAACAAAGACATCATGCTCTTAAAAGGACAAATGGACAGACAAGAGAGAAATATTAGGCCCACTTCAGGCAAATCTTATTTATGTACCTACAGCGCTTGACATAAAAAATACCCCACCATGAAGGGATGAGCGAAATGTGACGAGACTTACCACACATGAAGATAGGTAGGGCGGAAAGAAATGGTTAAGTTGCTGGGGAATTAGAAGAATGCGACGGGGAAGAGACAGTATAATGTGGCCTGAGTAAATAGGTCATATAACCGCCATGCTTAACTAAACATTCGGCAACACGGCGTGGCACCGTGTGGAGAAGTCCCTGGACGCTGTCCTGAGGTAAAACTGACCATGCGTCGTTGATCTGTATCCATATTTCATTGCGAGAGGATCGTGCAGAAGACTTACATCGTCTGGCAATGACGTCCTACACGCTATCTGTTGCGCAGAAGTATGAGAATCGCTCTGGCCATGACAGCATCTTGACACCTTGTTCGCACTGCCTGCTAATGTTGGCAGAGTGCGTGCGGGCGTTATCTTGTTGAAACTGGATATAAGCTGAACCACAGAGATTTGGTAATAAAAAAGACTGCAGCATCTTATCGAGGTATTGTCTTGGTGTCGTTGTACCCACATGCACTGATACTAAATAGTAAAACTCATTGCTTCTTAAACCATGACACGAGGCTGAGGAGACGTGAAACTCATAGCTCCCTAAACCATGATAATAGGCTGAGGAAGCGTGAAACTCATAGCTCCCTAAACCATGACACCAGTCTGAAGAGGCGTGAAACTGGTAGCTGCCTACACAATGACACTAGGCTGAGGAGGCGTGAAACTGGTAGCTACCTAAACCATGACACCAGGCTGAGGAGGCGTGAAACTCATAGCTCCTTAAACCATGACACCAGTCTGACGAAGCGTGAAACTCATAGCTCCCTAAACAATGATACTAGGCTGAGGAGGCGTGAAACTGATAGCTCTATAAACCATGACATCAGTCTGAGGAGGCGTGAAACTCATAGCTTCTTAAACCACGACACCAGTCTGAGGAGGCGTGAAACTCACAGCTCCCTAAACAATGATACTAGGATGAGGAGGAGTGAAACTGGTAGCTCTATAAATCATGACATCAGGCTGAGGCGGCGTGAAACTCATAGCGCCCTAAACCATGACACCAGTCTGAGGAGGCGTGAAACTCATAGTTCTCTAAACAATGATACTAGGATGAGGAGGCGTGAAACTGGTAGCTCCCTAAACCATGACACCAGGCTGAGGAGGCGTGAAACTCATAGCTCCCTAAACCATGACACCAGGCTTAGGAGGCATGAAACTCATAGCTCCCTAAACCATGACACCAATCTGAGGAGGCGTGAAACTCATAGCTCCCTAAACAATGATACTAGGCTGAGGAGGCGTGAAACTCATAGCTCCCTAAACCATGACACCAGTCTGAGGAGGCGTGAAACTCATAGCTCCCTAAACCATGACACCAGTCTGAGGAGGCGTGAAACTCATAGCTTCCTGAACCATGACACCAGTCTGAGGAGGCGTGAAACTCATAGCTCCCTAAACAATGATACTAGGCTGAAAAGGCGTGAAACTGGTAGATCCCTAAACCGTGACACCTGGCTGAGGAGGCGTGAAACTCATAGCTCCTTAAACCATGACACCAAGTCTGAGGAGGCGTGAAACTCATAGTTCCCTAAACAATGATACTAGGCTGACGAGGCGTGAAACTGGTAGCTCCCTAAACCATGACACCAGGCTGAGGAGGCGTGAAACTCATAGCTCCCTAAACCATGACACCAGGCTTAGGAGGCATGAAACTCATAGCTCCCTAAACCATGACACCAATCTGAGGAGGCGTGAAACTCATAGCTCCCTAAACAATGATACTAGGCTGAGGAGGCGTGAAACTCATAGCTCCCTAAACCATGACACCAGTCTGAGGAGGCGTGAAACTCATAGCTCCTTAAACCATGACACAAGTCTGAGGAGGCGTGAAACTCATAGTTCCCTAAACAATGATACTAGGCTGACGAGGCGTGAAACTGGTAGCTCCCTAAACCATGACACTAGGCTGAGGAGGCATGAAACTCATAGCTCCTTAAACCATGACACCAGGCTAAGGAGGCGTGAAACTCATAGTTCCCTAAACCATGACACCAGGCTGAGGAACCGTGTGATGCTCATGGATGGTAGCAAGATCAACCTGGTGACCACGTCATCTGCATACTTTCAATTGGCGATGATCATTGCATACACAGAACCAAGAGTCTTCGCTGAACAAGACACGATTTCATTCGTACAGCCACGAAAATCTAGTGCGACACTAATGCAACCATGCATCACTTTCATTACGCAACCTTACTCCTATCACTGTACCCAAATTCGGTAGACAGTTGTTGCATTCCAACGCGTTTATGAGGCAATACAACTCAGGGACAAACAAACCATGGGTATCCCGTTGATGAAGCCCCTAATATAAGCCACCAGACAAAATATTACGGAATGCTCATTTTATTATTTAATATGGGGTTACATCACCACGAGCTCGAAGCACAGCCTTGATTTTTTTCGGCATGCTGTCAATATGGGAGCAGATGCCATTAATGTCCAATTTGCCCCACGCCGTGAAAAACTGACCCCGCAGAGTAGTCAAATTGGGAGGGTGTTGTTGTCTCTTCTTAAAGGCCCGTTCCAGCATGTCCCAAATTTTCTCTATAACATTGAGATCAGGCGAAATGGCGGGCCAGGTGAGATGTGGGACGTCGACCTCATGTTCTGCAAACCAATCCTGCACAATGGCAGCTCAGTGAACAGTGCAGTTGTCGTCTTGAAACGTGGATCTGGAATTCCGGCATCTTGGAGGAATTGTACATATGGCGACACCTTGTTATCCAACAGTTTTACGTTGTCCAGTGCTTTCATGCCATTAGACACGTGAACTAAGGGACCCACCTCAGCACTGGATGTACACCCCGAAAGCATGACACCTCCAGCCTCCTTCTGTACAGCCCTCTGCACTCTGCGTTGAAGGCTTTTCCGGCCTTCCGCATGACCCTGGATCGATCATCATTGGAATACAAGCAGAACCTGGATTCGTCCGACCAGATGAAGCGTCGCCATTGTTCTGTGGTCCAGAGTCGGTGTTCCCTCGTCCATTCCAGCCGCTTTTTCTTGTGTATGACTGACAGCTTGGGGCGTACCCTAGCTACACGACTGAATATTCCTACATTATGCAGTTCTCGTCGTAGCGTTCGTTCGGAAACAGGCTGACTGGGTCCCGCATTGTACTCTTGTAGCAATTCCTGCAGGGTTTGGGACCGTTTGTGCGGTTGATAATCGCCCCAGACGTCGACGATTACGGTTGCTCATGATGATTTTTCTGCCGCAGCTGCTCCGACGGGAATTGTCTCTGGCCGACTCCTTCCACGCTAAATGAACACTACTGACTGTGGACTTGGACACGTCAACGAACTCCGCCACCTCCCTCGCAACCAAATATTATAGCTCCCTTTTGCCACTCAGTTACGTCACATTTTCTACCCATGGTACTACCTGTAAGCAACAATAAAACTGAATAGGCATGCACGCCTTACAAGGCTGAAAAAGTAACAAGTAACATACAATACTTTCCATTCCATTATATACACGCAATTTTCTCTGCCTGACCAGTTTCCAACTGTTTCTCCGGATGACAGCATTCCGTAATTTTTTGTCCAGGGTGCTTAGGTTTTCGTGTGCTATAAGTAGGCTCGAAGATCACTCCGATGCAGTGGTTCACAAGATGAAGTCAGAATTACCAAATTTAGCTACGCCGAGAAGTTTTGCCCTTCTTCCCTGAACTCTAACCCAATTAGTTTGCAAATGGAGATATTTACATAATCCAACCACGAAGCCCACCCACTAATTTGCATCGCACTGCAGCACATGCTTTCTGGTGTGGCGTTTTCTATGTCGAGCAGTGTATAACGTCAGAGCTAAGTTTGAGAGATTCTACTTGATCAAACACCTTTACTTTAGATCATTTCACCAGATGCTGTTTACGGAAATGCGCTGAAGTACTATGGATATTGCGTCTGGTCAGCATAATGGCACACAATGGATAAATCCATAGGGTATAAAGCCCTACATTCATCTCAAGTGAAAGCTATGTAACTCTGCTCATGATCACAGAGACCACATCAAAGGCTAGGCATCAAATACCTCGGCATTGCATATGCATTCAATCTTACCTAACGTCCGAAATGCAGCTCTCTGTGATAGCCAAACTCTGGATCTCTAGCATACTCACAACTGAATCATGTTTGCTTGCTCTACCACAAATAATAAATAAATTAATTCCAGTTTCTCCTGTTGCAACGCATCTTGAACCAAGAATTATCACGACTATCTCTCATTAATTTATCTGCACAGTTATTTATTTATTATCAACACAGTTTGCTTTCCCTATGGGGCAATACTTCTTCGGAATGTGGGACATCGTTCTGCAAACACGGAGTAAATATCGCAGTCTATTTATATATAATTATCAGGAGAGAAATACACCCTTCAGAACCTCCTCAGTTCTCAAAATGTGTTGTAAAATTCACCTCAAAGAAATGAAACTGTGAACAAAGGAAGTATAAACAAATTAGCCAGCTTTGTTATTTTTCAAAACACTTTCCGCATTGCTTGAGATTTACTGTAAGAAATTTTGGTTTTAACGAATGTCATTTCCAAAGTAAAATGTATTTTAATCGATAATGAGCACAAAACAAATTAAGGATTATCTTTCTCGCGTACTTCGGAGCCACATAAATTTGTGGGACAATTCGGAAGTTGTGTTATCTTAATGACTCCCTAAACAAAACTGCTCATAAATGGGAATGAAATGAGGAACAAGTAACTGGATGTTTGTGGAATGTTTCCCATGTGACCAGTAATGCTACAATATTCCGCTGATTTTAATTTATCACTAAGGTTTCACCATGTTTCTTAAAACTGCAAAAAGAATATGTTGTTTAAATGCCACCGAATTTAGAGCATTTATTACGATGTTTTCGCTCTTCGCCGCGCAGAGAACTGATCAGCTACATTTTGATACTTGTAGTATTTATTTTCTTTTGCCATCTCTTTCTGTCTTACAACCGTAAAAAGATGATTTCAGAGTTTCAGTTTTTCCATTGATATATTCGACATATGCTTTCACTTTGGTAGAATAAATCTTGAAAGTGTAAACATAATTGCAACTTCACAATTATTCCTCAACTTTAGTACTCGGACAAGCCCTGTTAAGTTAATATAACTCTTTCTGCTGCACCCCTTTACAGAGACTGTCTTCTTTTCTCAATGTCTCCCTATCAAATGATGTGCCACCTACCAATGTCCGTCAAACTTGGGTTACAGCCTACGATTCAATTAACTATCCAAAAGAATGCGATGTTCATTGACGTTCTCTTCACAGCCGTCATCCCACTCAGGTTCAACTCCACCGTTTCAACATCATCTCATCTCCTCTTTGCCAGCTCTGTAATTCTACTGATGACGTCACTCCAACGAACACCTATGAGCCATTAATTACATTATGACTACCCCCAGCCTAGATACCGACGGTGGCGCAGCTGAAGTTCACAGAGAAGTATATGTACAGCCCGAGGACCGGCTTTCGGCTAGCAAAATGTTAGTAGTCAGAATGGGAAATGATGCCGATTTATCGGAGTTTGACGAAAGACAAATTGTGGTGGCTCGGCGCCTCGGAACTACGATCTCGGAAACGGCGTGGCATGTGGGTTGTTCACGTGCCGCTGTAGTGAGTACGTATCAAAAGCGGTGCACAGATGGCCAAACGACGAACCATCGTCCAGCCGTGTGTCGTCCCCAGCTCACTGATGACAGAGGGGAGCGGAGACTGTCGCGCATGGTTCAAAGCTACCGCAGGACAACAGTGCGTCGAATCACGTGAAGCTACAGCAGTGGTGATCAAGGCAATGTGTCACAACACACAGTTCATCGCAGCCTTCTGATGGGCCCAAGATCATCGAAATTGGACCGTTGATGATTGGAAGAATGTGGCCTGGTCTGACAAATCAAGATGTCTGGAGCATCACGTGGGCGGCCGAGCGCGGATACGCCGATTACCAACGGAGGCAATGGCACATGGATGCACTGTTGGGCGGAAACAGTGTTATGCTGTAGGCGGTGTTTTCTTGGGACACTTTAGGCCCCATTATCCCAAGAGCACAATCCCTGACAGCTGTCAGATACCTGAACATCGTTGCGGATCAAGTTCACCCATTCATGGCAACTGTGTTCCCTGCCGGTGATGACCGTTACCAACAGGATAATGCGTCATACCACACTACCAGAATCATCAAGGAGTGGTTCGAGGAACATGCTGGTGACTTTCTGTTAATGCCGTGGCCTCCAAATTCACCTGACAAGAACTCAATCGAACATTTGGGGTTCGACTTTGAAAATCGGTTCGAGTTAAATCACCACAGTCCCGAAATGTACAGGAACTGTATGACTTGCTGTTGATATTGTGGTACGAGATACTCCAAGATAACTATCGCCACCTCACCAGTCAATGCCTCGTCGAGTGGCCGCTGTTTTGCTGGGCTAAAGAGGGATCCTACGGCTTATTAGGTAGGTGGTCATAATGTAATGTCTCATCGGTGTATATCACCCGTCAATTTCGCCAACCGCTGTTTACTCTCATCTTCCATATTACATTTTTGATTTCCTTGGACCTCCGTGAGCTACTCAATGGGCAAGCAGCAGTTGTCCGCCCCCAATTTAGGTCCAGCGGGCCTCCGATGGCCTAGTAGTCAAATTTCATGCCTGTCACGGAAAAATCTCAGGATCGATCTCAGGCAGGTACGAATGCTCGAACTACACTGGTGTGCAGAAATTCAAGACGAAGAGGAGAAATTAGCATAACAGCGGAACGAGCAGGCAGAACGAACCGAAAGACCACTCAGGAGATAGATTAGGGTCCAGTGCTGTAAGACATGCGCATATATGCAGAATGACGTAGGGGGAGTGTTGAAAGGGTTTAAGGCACACGGGCGGTGTACGCTCAGCAATTCGGTGAAATCTATTGCACGGCGTACATCGGTTTGAATAACGTCGAGTTGCTGCCACCGTGTGATATGGCCAACAGGCAATCCAGTAGGCGACATCTGGATTACTTTACCCGAGGTTGCGCCATTGGGAAGTTGAAAGAAGGTCGAAGTGTGGCTAGTGTGGCCGAGGAGTTTGGGATCGCTCACAGCATCGTTTCACGAGCTTGGAGAGCATTTCAAACGATAGGAACAGCTGTCCAAGAGTTTAGCAGTGGTCGTCCACGAGCAACCACGGCGGCGGACGAGCGGTATATTGTCCTACAGGCGAGAAGAGACAGACGGCAGACAGCGGGAGAAAGCGCAAAGCAAATGCAACAGACAACTGGACGTCCGTTATCGCGTTTTACCGTGGCCAGGAGGCTGCACAAAAATGGTCTATTTGCACGACGACCAGTACGGTGTGTGCCATTAACGTCTGCTCATCGGAGACTGCAGCTTCTGTGGTGCCAGGAACACAAGAACTGAACACATCAGCAATGGGGTCGAGTTCTCTTTACGGATGAGAGCCGATTTAGTCTGACGAGCGATTCTGGATGTACACACAGCTGGAGAGAGCAGGGAATACGCAATCACACCTCCAACATCATCGAAAGGGACAGGTTTGGAGGTATCGGAGTTCTCGTTTGGGGCGGTATCATGCTTGGTAGAAGTACTGACCTCCACATCTTCCAAGGAGGTCCAATCACTGGTGTCCGCTATTGTACCGAGGTTCTCTTGCCTCACGTGCGTCTGTTTAGAGGTGCTGTGGGTCCTACGTTCCTCTTCATGGACGACAACGCTACACCTCATCGTACAGTGGCTGTTGGAGAGTGAATACATTCAACGCATGGATTGGCCTGCAAGGTCCCCGGACCTAAATCCAATCGAACACGTGTGGGATCTTCTCGGGAGACGCTTGACAGCACGTCAACAGCCGCCAGCAACGATTCCGCAGCTGCGATTGGCGTTACAAGAGGAATGGCGGCGATTCCTCAACAGCTCCTTAACAACCTCGTCCTCAGCATGGACAAACGTTGTAAATCCTGCAACGCAGTCAGGGGTGATCATATCTCTTACTAAAGACTGGATTTTTCTTGGCAGCAGCCTGTCGCATTGACGTTTCTGTCTTCTGTCCAGTTGTGCTCGAAGCTACCTTTTCAAAAAAGTGCCTTTGTATCTTTTGGGTTCCTTGGCTGAGCAATTTTGCTCCCTTGTCCCATATTCGTACATCTTGGGGATTTTACGGTACGATTTGAGTCGATGTGGAGCACTTCTGCACGACTTTACATTTGAGAAACCGTCTCGTCTTTAATTTTTGCACGCCAGTGTACTAAATATCAGTCGTGCGTTCGGTGAGCACGTTACGCCGTCGGACCCAGGAGCGTGTAACTTTCCTGTCGGGCACTCTAGCTCAAATATCTTAGCTTCCTACTTTTAAGTGTTGTTCGCTACATGGGACCAGGCACTTCCTTTCTAAAATCCTCTACAAAAATCTTTAATTTAGGGCCACTGACTCCAGAGAAGGGAGAGATCCAATATCGTAAAACAAACACAATATCTGTGCTTCATTAGGAATCCGAACCCGGATCCATCTACGACGAATGGTCAGAAGCCAGTACTTAGAGCACTGCTTTATCGGGACGGCTATTCTGCACAGCCCAACATGATTTCTTAGATCACCGCTTCTTTACAAATACTAATTTTTCTGTGTTGCACTGTACCCATGCCTGCTGCTAAATTTTTGTTCTTGCAAAATATGCAATCAACGTTTATCATCTGTTGTTTTCCAATCCATGTCTTACAACTCAACAGCAACTTCTGTCAATGTTCCGTTTGCGACGTCTCTCACGTCTCTAGCATGACTACAGCGTGGCCGTCCAGAAGTTATTGCTGGTTTTTGGTCACTGATTAGAAGGTCCAACTGTTGTTTTAATAATGCACTAAGTGTATATTCATTTTAGATAAACTTACACCGCTCTGTTATCCAGTTTTTCGTGCTTTCACTGCTTATCATACTCTTATGACTCTTAACACTGAGTGTATGCATTATACCTCGTTTCATTTGTCCTTTTCATGCTAGCTGTTGTTCCACCACTTTCCCTCAGAATATTTTCAAGACGCAAATTGAGTCCTCCTGGTACATAGTGCAAATAGTTTTTCTTTCTTTGTAATGTTTATTTGCTTCGTCTTGTGTATCTGTCATGGTTTATATCAAATGTTATATTCAGAAAAAAAACTAGCAGTTCCATTTACGAAAAGGTACATGAGCGTCGCATCATTGTTATAAGAGTATCATAAAAAAATGCCACGGAAAATATTTCAGAAAACCTACCCAATGCACATAAAATCTGGCATCAATCACTCACCAATCATTTGATGTGGCACTAACGGCACTGAGGCGAAACTTACACACTGTTCTATCATTAATACCAGTACACTCCTCTATTGATAGTGAATTTGATCCTACGAAAATACCACGTCACAGAGCCAATTATAAATGTATTCCTAGTGCCATGATGAGGCAATAGTACGACTCTGAATGTAAAATGCCTTGATCGAGTGAGTTCCCTAATTTCCAGAGCGAACTGATGATAGAGTGCCACAAAAGGAACCGCTCCGTATCAGACATTTCAGTGGCACTGAAGATTCCTAGGTTGATGGCAGATGATGTGATATGCAAATGGCAGAGTACCGGAGCTGAATCTGCCAAGAAAAGACCCAGTAAACCTCCAAAGCTAAAAGAACTTTATAGGAGAGTTCCTCCAAACGACTCTCCTCTCAGAGCACAAGCCAATACTGTCTCAAATCATACAAACTCTATGTGAGACTGTCGGGATTGATGACAGTACCAATACAGTGCGGAAGATGCTACTGGAGAGTAGTAACCAATGTAAAGAAGACGTCCACAAACCGCTAATTATTAATGCCACACTCCGATTAGCGCGTTGTATGAAACGTCGATTGGACTCTAGATAAATAGAAAACTTTGCTTTGGATTGAGTTACCATGGTTACGCAGCCATCCACAAGCTGCTAATCACGTAGTGTAACGCCACACGTCGATTAGCGTGGTGTAAAAGACGTCGATCTTGGATTGTAGACCAATGACTGAGTTCCCATGGTAACGCAGCCATCCGCAAGCTGCTAATCACGTCGTGCAATGCCCCACGTCGATTAGCGTGGTGTAAGAGACGTCGACCAATAGAAAACTGTGCTTTGGACTGAGTTACCATAGTTACACAGCCACCCACAAGCTTCTAATTACGTCGTGAAACGCCACAAGCTGATTTGCCTGGTGTGTGGAACGTCGATTTTGACCTGTAAACCAGTGGAAAACTGAGATTTAGATTGAACGGTCACAGTACACGCAGCACCATTCTGATGGCAGCTCTGGAATGTGTCGTATAATAGGAGAAAAGTACCTTCCGAACTGCATCGCTCCAACAGTGAAGTTTGGTTAACAGTGGTGATGGTCTGCTGCTGCTTTTTGCGGTTCGGCTTTGGATGATTAGTGCGTTTCGAGAAAACCATGAGTTTTGAGCTCTACGTAGAACACTTGGTGAATTATGTATTAGCAACCTTCCGGCGGCTTTTTGGGAAAGATCCATTCCTTTATCAGTAGAAAACCACACCATGTCATAATGCGCTCGTTGTTTCGTACTGATTTGAAGACATGGGCGTCGAATTGTTGGACTTGCCATCCCAGAGTCCCAATCTGAACCCTATAGAGTTTCTGTGGGACGAACTAGATCGTGAGGTGCGTGGTAGAAGCGCTCTTTTAAAAACCATAGCTGGACTGGTCACAGCTTTCAAGGTCGTGTAGCGGAACATATCGAGCGATAGATGCAAAAACCTATTAGAGACTCAAACAACTTATCCTTCCTTTCATAGTATCATCATCAACATTTTAGCGTTTTTAGCAAATAATCATTCTGAAAGGATTAGTGCCAATCATTCCCATATATAACCACTTTGAATGGCAGAGCTAGTGGGAAAGCAACGATTTTTGATACGCAGTTTCACTCTTCATAGCCACGTTTGGCCCACTTCTAAGACTTCGATTGTATCGATTACTACATAGATTATTGGTCGAATCGATTTGATCCCACTTCTAAGGCTGCGATTATATCGGTTATTGGTCGAATCGATTTGATCCCACATTTTTTTATCACGCGTTTATTATTTCTTTCCTGTTAAAGGGTTAATGGTAAGGAAGTGTAAATTGCATTTAAAACAATTGTAGAATCTTGGTTGTATGGAAAACCTGAACTTGTGGCTATAATATTACAAACAAACATTTGTCGGGTATATAATGTGGTGTCTTCAGAAAAAAATTTTCTCAGTGAAACAGATATTGTCAAGTTTTCGGACAGCAAAAAATCCCCTTTTAGGCAAAAAGTCGAGATAAATAATTTATGCTATGCGTCTATCGCTTGCCAAGATATTTGCTGGTGTAAAATAAAACGAATGATTCCGGAATATACATTTATCTACATACAACACCTTGCATTTATTCGCTTTACTCACAACTACGCCAAGCCATAGTCCACTACATACTAAGTGGAATTAAGTTATAACAACAAACAATAAGGTTTACTAATTCCTGACATCGAGAGATGCATAGGTAGGTGGATTAATGAAAGTTATTGTTGTAAGACTAATGAAAGGACATATGCGAGTCGTAAAAGTTAATATTTATTAAAGTATGGCGGTAGCAATAGTAAGTATTTCGACTGTTTAGATTTTCAAAACAATTATTATTATTACTATATATTATTCAGATTTAGACGAACATACGTGACGACCCTGACACCGTTGAAAGTCCATCTGTGTAAAGTCCATCTGCGCATGCTCAAGCTAAAATCTGACATCAAGGTAGGTAGAATAGCTGAATCGCAAGTGTATTGGTGAAATGGGTTGGGGACTTTTGGTTTTAGATATCTACAAGTTGCACTGCAGCATCGTGTTATACATCCAATTAAAGCTCTCGTCAATAGCACATAACAACCCCTTCGGAACTTCTAAAGGAATCAAAATTTCACTACGACGCATACTTTACTACTGTCGGGAAAAATGCATGGCATCGAAATGTGGCAGTTTTGTAATGGCTTTTATCGCATTTAGCATCAGGTTCTCGAAATTCCCGCAGATTACAATGGGATATTGTTGCGGTTATGCAAAATGTGACGAAATAATCTTCGGCGATAGTTTGGTAAAGTATATTGTTGACTAACCATAAAATTAACTATGGTTGCGCCACTTCATGGGACAACATGTAGCACGGTCAGATTTTAGCAGTGGTTTCGACAATGCCGTACCGTTACCCATTTTCGTTACATCGAATTGTTTTACTGGGGATTTACTTTACCACTGTTGGGAAAGGTGCACAGCATTAAAACTTCTCAATTTTGGAGCTCGGAGCTTTGCTACTACAGTTTAATTCTCTACATCATATTCCGTTCTATCTTTTCTTGCTGGCACACTTTCTCGCTCCCTCAGCGGAACTTCATTTTTGCTTTTCAACTTCACTGTCGTGGATTAAATGTGTCTTCATAGCATGCCGATTAAAGTTTAAAAACGTTCAGCAGGAAAGAAAGAAAGAAAGATAGAGAACTTGAAAGTCGGAGACAGAGACAAATATCATTTGTTGTATTATTACCGGTAGAAGATACACATCACTGATGGTTTTTTTCCCTGTGGAGGAAGAATAGGAGAAAATAGGAAATGGCCGCGTAATATATTATTCGAAATAACTGATTTCTTTTTCTCCACAGCATCAAGATTTTTGTGGGTTCTTTTGGTAGCGTCAACTTAGCAACTTAAGAAATATTGTTATATGGAGACAAGTGGAAGATACTTTCAGCGGCTGTGCAAACAAAGGTTTTCTTGCAGGAAGATTAACTGACGTAGAAATATCTCACAAAATTCTGATCTTCTTTTCTTCCAGATCGACGTTTTCTTTTCTTGGTTTTGTTGTGATATCAATGATAGGCGTTCTCCGCGAAGCAGTTTTAGAAGGATGCAACACTGCGACAGTTACTGCTATGTATTAGCACCAGTAAATTAACCAATGCAAAATCTTTCAACTGTGAACTGCATTACCTGCTATGGAAAACCAGTGATAGATATTGGAAGGGAACAGGGTATTTATAATAAAACAGAGGTTCGTGAGCATTAAGGGAAAAATGTGAGAGAGTCTGATTGAAGTCAGATGCAGTGTGCTGTTTGGAGGTCAGTGCTTGATATCTTTTGATAACACGCTTCAAGACTAATGAAACCAGTTAGTAAACTCATGCAATGATACGCTTTCCAACATACCAGAAATCATTATTCAAGTTATGAGGATAATGGCTGTGGAATAAATCTCGCTCCTGTGTCCTGACCTTTGACGCCATTTTGATCATATTCAACAGAACCGGTTCAGTATACTTCCAGAATAACATACTAATGTTTTGTCGCAATAGAAGCATTTCTAGTCAAATTATGAGGATAATGGCTGTGGAATAAATCTCGCTCCTGTGCCCTGACCTCTGACCCCATTTTGATGATATTCAACAGAATCCTTTCAGTATACCTCCGGAACAACATTGTAAGGTTTTGTTGCAATCTAAGCATTTTTACATACGTTATGACTCATAAGGGCAAAGGAATGGATTCCACACCTATGTGCTGACCTTTGACACTAATTTTGATTATATTAAACAGAATTGGTTCAGTATACCTCCGGAATAACATACTAAAGTTTTGTCGCAATAAAAGCATTTTTAGTCAAGTTATGACGCATAAGGGCAAAGGAATGGATCCCGTACCTATGTCCTGACCTTTGACCCCATTCAGCCCATTTTCAACAGGGTTTGTCTCCAGATTGTCCTCTACCACATACTAAAATTTCATCGAAATCGAACCATTTTTACGCAAGTTATCGTGCGGTAGGACGGACAGACAGATGGACAAAGCTGGAGCATGTGCGCTTCTTCAACCTACGGTTGGAAAGCGTAAAATAGGAATTGAATTTCTAAGTAAGCTTTGTATTCATTCACACCTGTGATTTAGTCTGAAAGTTCGTGTTGTACACTGAGCTAGTTTGCATTAGAAATACCTGCGTTTTTTACGCTTTCCAACCGTATGTTGAAGAGACGTATATGCTCCAGCTTTGTCCATCTGTCTGTCTGTCTGTCCGTCAGTCCGCATGTTAACTCACATAAAAATGGTTTAATTTCGATTAAATTTTAGCATGTGGTAGGGGACCACCCGGGGATGAACCCTATTGAAAATGGGTAAAATGGGGTCATAGGTCAGGACACAGGAGGGGGAACCATTCCAATGCTATTATGCGTCCTAACTTGCGTAAAAATGATATTCGATTTCGATGAAAGTGTAGTATGTAGTAGGGGACTACCTGGGGACGAACCCTGTTGAAAATGGGCGAAATGGGGTCAAAGGTCAGCACATAGGAGCAGGATCCTTTCCATTGCCCTTATGCGTGATAACTTGCGTAAAACAGGTTCGATTTCGATGAAATTGTAGTATGTGGTTACGGAGGTATAGTAAACGGGTTCTTTTGAATATCTTTGAAATAGGATCAAAGGTCAGGGCAAAAGAGCGAGATTTATTCCACAGCCATTATCCTCATAACTTGACTAAAATGCTTCCATTGCGACAAAACTGTCATTGGACGTGCCCTCTCAAATTCTTCACATTTTGCTCAGTTTCTTCGGTAAAAGTGCCTGTTGCTACCGAATTTTGTGGTCCAATCATGCATAAGGGTATGTGCTATCTTTCTCATCACCTTTCTCAGCAGAACTGTGCATATTTACTTGATTTTCATAGTAATATTACCTGTTAACCACGCCCTTCTGCGTTCTGAAGGGTGCGCCCTGTGTACACGTTCCAGTGCCTTCTGTTCCTTTCCTGTGCACCTCGCTCAAGTAATAAGCTGTCAGAAATCTTTCCAGCTACGTTTCCGTGCCGGTAAGTGAATATTATAGCGATATTCCTTCATATTTCATCTCGGTGGGTTTGTTTACCACTGGCCATCGTGACTCGCCTTGACTGTCTTCCATTCTCCATCAGCGTGCCTATACGTTGCTTTCTATGCTTGAGTTCCTGAACTTATCTACCTTTCTCCCGGTTACGTCATCTTCCATTAGTGGTCCTTCGGTGACATCGTCTTTCATTAGTGGTCCTTCGGTGACATCGTCTTTCATTAGTGGTCCTCCGGTGACGTCATGGTCTCACAGTTGTGACATCTCTCTTGCAGCTCTACTTGTGTCGTCATTGTTTGTCGCTCAGCCTTCGTTCACCTGTTCGTTGTTCCTTCCTTATTTGTCTTCCTAGCAATTGTGCATTCTACCACCGCTCATGGCTTGTGCAAAATCAACAGAATATCTTCCACCACTGACGCCTCCACCAGATGTTCTGCTTCAAGATAAACTTCAGCACTCTTTGTCGGCCCCTACTGCCACACATTAAACGCTTTTGCCGTCATGCCTGGACTTCCTTGTTTCTCGTCAGGATTCAATTCTTATTCTTCATCTACCTGAATCTTCGCCCCGAGGTAAGTCTCTACTAGCCTCTTTAGCTTTAGGGATGAAATATGTGGCCCTCCCCAATACAAAACTTACTGTGTACACATCAGCTCTGCATGAACTTGTTCCTCCAGATGCCATTACACATGTTGCACGTAAACCTCGCTCTGTGCTTATTTATTTTTCCTCTCCCGCTCATGTTGCACGAGTTATGTCTTCTCCCATCTTTGTTGGTGATCAAAGTCTGTTCACCATTCCTCTCGCACAGTGCCCTTTTCTTGTAAGCATTTCTCCTGTTCCACCGAAAAATTCTGATGATGTTCTCCTTGGTTATCTTTCTCGTTGTGGACTTGTTATTGGTTGAGTTCGTACCTTACCTGCCGCATTGGACGAGCAAGGAGCTCGTCCTTATTTTAGTTTCCGACGACAGGCTCTCGTCGTGTTTCCGGACGAAGCTTCGATTATTTCCTGTCCTACCACATTCCAAGTAGTCTGTGGTAGACATATTCGTGCTGTGAATGTTTATACTGCTCTTCATTGCTTCATATGTAAATCACTTACTCATCTCCGTGCTTCTTACCCAGCTAAAAACACTGCATTCTCACCTGCACCACTTGGCTCTTCTGCTCTCATTACGTCATATGCCAAGAATATTCAGTCTGCACCTTTATTGTCTTATTCCACTGCATGTACCTTACCCTCTGTACCAGGTGTGTTGTTCCATCCTCCTGTGTCACATTCTTTACTCTCTGTGGCCTTGGACTTCAGCACTTCGACAAGCTCTTCCTTACTCTCATCATACCCAGCTTCTTTCCCTCGACCGCTGCTTTCCAGTTCGGGTTCACCTATTTCATCTGTGAATACTGTTCCTCTGGCCTACCCATCTTCCACCACTGAGTTTCCTCAAGACTCTTCAGCACTTTCTCAGTTCAACAGTTTGCCGTCTCTACCTGTTCCTTTCATTGCATCACTCCAGGACTATTCCAGTTTGTTGCCTCCGCCTGGTTCCTCCACCGTTTTGCACCAGGATTTTTCTGCAATGCCTGCTTCATCTTCAGCTACTGCGATCTCCACTGCAATCACCCCTGGACTCGTCCCACTCTGGTGAGAGCACATCGGTGGTCTCCCCTCCACCGAGTACGGAACCCGTAACCGTCGGCCCGAACTTGGCTTCGGCCGTTGTTCCTTTTCACTGCTCTTCCGATCCGTCGTTACCAGCCTCTGGTTCTTCACCCATCATTCCGCATTACTTGACGACACACTAGTACGTTCATCATTGCCCGGCTTGGCTTCTTGCGCCGCCGGTTCTTCGAAACATTCTTCATTTGCTTCTTCCGCAGTTTCCTCGGACACTTCTTCAGCTACGGACTCAGGTTCTGATCCTACAGTGTACTCGGATACTTCTCTGCCTCCAAACTACTCAGCACATCTTTCTGCTTCCGAGTGTCAATTTCTTTGTGCTAAGCACCCCCATGAGACTGCTCCGGCTGATATCAAGAAAGCTCTCCATTATCTCACCATAATTAAGATCCATGTACCATTTCATGAGAATTGTAGCTCTCGAATCACTTATAACAAAGCTCTAGACTCCTGGTGTTCTGCCAGATCGTACTTAAACCTCCCGTACACGGCAGATAGGGACTTGTCGATGGCTCGGTGATTTGATCATCTGCGTCCGTTCTCCAAGCCCTCTGTCACGCCCTCGTCGACTGCATCTGCTGCTCCGTCCGTGCCTATTTTCGTTTCCATTCAACCGTCTCCGCGTCCCATTGTTGCACGACCTCCGTCCTCTGTTGTTCTACAATCTTCATCTCCGCTCGACCTGTAGTCTTCCGCTCAGCCCTCTATTTCGGAGCCCTTAACAGGGGCCATTCCAAAGAAACGTGCACGTCGCCTCTCAGCGCACGCGGAAACGTTGTGCCAAAATCAAAGTTTCTTTAGCGGTTCCAGTTGTGTCTGTACCGTGTTCTCCACTTCCACCACAGCCATTTCCACAAGACTTTGCCAATGATGATGACTTCATTGACGCCTTTGCTCTTTGGGAAGAACTACATTCGTCTGACCTTTACTAGTAGTCTGACTTTGCTCCTGCCTAGGCGTTCTATGTACTATCGTTCTGGTTTTCGGATTTGTTCTACAACCATCATTTGAACTTTATGTGTATTATTCATCGTGTTTATTATCTTGCTCCTGTTCTACGAGTATCGCCTGCGTGCCCACGTTGTATTGTATCTTCCTTATCTTATGCATACCTCATGTTCTTCCTATTATAGTGTTATAATCCCATGCTGTGGCCTGTCGCTCACTATGTACTTGTTGTATTGTGCTGCCCCTGTTCTACGAGTGCGGCCTCCGTGCCCAAGTTCTCATGTTTCTCCTTACTCTGTGTATACTCCATGTTATACCTGTGTATCGCCCAATTTTGTATGTGCTACATTGGTTTCTCGATTTTGCTCATACTTCTTCGTTTACGATAGGGACATCACCTGTAGTATGTATGTGCCCGAATTATGTATACTCCTGTTGTTTGCCCTGCATTTATCATCATCATCATCATTGTCAACCATTATCAATCCACTGCTGGACGAAGGTCTCCCCAAGTTTCCTCCACAACGGTCTGTCTTGTGCCAGTCTCCTCCATGTCACTCCCGCATATTTACGAATTTCATCCACCCATCTCCCATGTGGTCTTTTTCTGGGTCTTTTCCTGTCCCTTGGAATCCAATCTAAAATTTCGGCTGTCCATCTATGGTCTGTCCTTCTGGCAGTATGTCCAGCCCATTGCCATTTCAGGGATTTAACTCTGATCATGATGTCTTCCACTCTCGTCATTTTTCGGATCCACGAGTTCCTCTTCTTATCTCTCCTGGTTATACCAAGCATGCACCTCTCCATGCTTCTTTGAGTTGTCTGCAGCTTTTGTATGTCTCTTTTAGTTAAGGTCCACGTCTCTGCACCATACGTAAGCACTGGAAGGATGCATTGATCAAACACTTTTCTTTTAAGACATAATGGCATATTGCTCTTGAAAATTATGCTGTTTCTTCCAAATGCTCTCCAGGCAAGTTTTGTACGCCGATTAATTTCTTCATCAATGTGACCCTCACTTGATATCTGCTGTCCAAGATAAACATACGTATCTGTTATCTCCAGTTTTTCTCCATCAATCGATAAATCTTCATTTCTTGTAAAAGCATTGAACATCACTTTTGTCTTCTGAAAGTTCATTTTTAATCCCACTTCTTTACTCTTGTCAGCAAGTTCCTGGATCATACTCTGCAGCTCTGATGGGGTAGTTGCAAAAATGACTACGTCATCAGCAAAACGAAGGTGGGTTAGATAATCTCCATTAATCTTTATCCCTTTGTTTTCCCAGTTCAGTGATTGAAAGACATTTTCCAATGTAGCATTAAAGAGCTTCGGAGATATGGTGTCACCTTGTCTCACTCCCTTTCCAATTTTTATGTGTGTTGTATTTTCAAACAGCCGAATCTTTGCACTTGCATTTTCATAGATGTTATTAATAATATTAATGTATGCATCTTCAATACCGCAGGATTTCAGAGCCGTGGTAACTGCTGATGGTTTCACCGAATCAAAGGCTTTTTTCATAATCGATAAAAGCCATGCACAATGGAAGTTCATATTCCCTCGCTCTTTCAATCAGTTCTCTCAGTACGTGGATATGATCTATTGTGCTGTAGCCACTCCTGAATCCAGCTTGTTCTCTCGGTTGAGCCATGTCCAGTGTTACCTTCAAGCGGTGTGAAAGAACTTTAGTGAAGATTTTATAAACCACTGATAGGAGGCTGATAGGTCTGTAGTTCCTGAGATCCTCAATGTCACCTTTTTTATGTAGCAGGATCATTGTAGCATTGTTCCAATCCTCAGGAATCTTCCCTTCATTAAGGCATCGAGTGAAAATTTGGGCGAGTACTGTTTCAATTTCTCCACTTGCTTCTTGTATGATGTCTATAGTAATTCCATCTTCTCCTGGAGCTTTCCCTCGCTTCATGTTCTTGATTGCATGAGCAACTTCTGCTGGGAGGACTGGAAGAACTCTGGTACCTTTCATGATGTCTGGAGTACATGTATCATCCCTTTCATATAATTTGGAGTAGAAATCTTTTCACTCTTGTCAAAATTTCGCCTCTATTTCTTGTTATAAAACCATCTTCTTTTCTCAGAGCCATAATCTGTTTTCTTCCCTTACTGAGATGTCCCTTTGCTATCTTAAGGCTTTGGTTGTTTTCAATTGCTTTCCTCACTAGCTCACAGTTGAATTTCCTTACGTCTTCAGTGATACTTTTTCGTGTTGTCTTGCATAGCTCTATATATTCCACTTTGGAAGTCACATCTACTTTAGTTGTCCTCATCTCTCTTCTTTTTTGCATCAACATTTTGGTTTTTCCTGATAATTTGTTCACATGCAACTTGTTCTTAGACCCAGCTAATTTTGTTGCTGTTTCCATTAGAGCTTTGGTTACTTTTCTGTTAACTTCCGAAATATCCACTTCTTCCGATGTTAGGCCTTCTAAAGCAGAGAATCTGTTCTTCAGTTCCAACTTGAAAGTATTATGGTGTTTTTTAAGGTTGGTTATGTCAATACATTTTGTTTGTCTTATGAGCTTGCCACGTTCCAGTTTAGTGTTGAGGTGCATCTTACATCTCACCAATCTATGGTCACTACCTGTGTTGAACTTGTTCAGCACACTGCAGTCTTCGATGACGAATTTTTTGTTACACATAATAAAATCAATTTCACTTGTCGTCCCAATTGGATGTCTCCATGTCCATTTCCTGTGTGGCTTTTTCTTGAAAAATATTATATGTACTATTTAGTGTATAATTCCTCGTGCTTTCCTATTATTTTCTTGTTCGCCCTCGTTTCTTAGGAGTGGCCTGCGAGCATACGCGTTCATTGTGCATGCTTCTTTTCCCATGAATGATCATGCAATCGCCTGTGACTCCTCCGTGCTATTGCCTTGATACTAGCTCTTGTTCTCAGCCCTGGTGTTATTGTATACACTCAGTATTTTACAATACAAGTGCCCACGATTTCTATTTCGTTATCTTTAGTTCTCCCCGTGTATGCCCTATGTTTATTGCCTGTGATTTGTCCGAGTGTCGTATGTCCTTTGCTCATGTTTTATGCCCTAGTTTATCGTATACTTCCAGTTGCACAATAAAGCGATTTTGAAAGACAAGACGTTAGTATGTTCTTCCGGAGGTATACTGAACCAATTCTGTTTAATATAATCGAAATGGGGTCAAAGGTCAGGGCACAGGAGCGAGATTTATTCCACAGCTATTATCCTCATAACTTGAGTAATGGTTTCAGGTATTTTGGAAAGCGTATTATAATCAATGCATTGCATGACTTTACTAACTTGTTTATATTCGGAGTGATAACGAATTACCACGTGATTTCAACACCACGTGCGGCTACTATAATTTGGGCATACCTATATCCTCTGTGCGTAATAAATAAACGTTTGGAAGTAATGGGAAAACGTGGCGCTTAAGCCAAATTTGACCGCGGCCAGATAGTTCAGACCAGAACGGCAGGTTCAGGTATTCACGAAACAGCCGCATTTGGCTGCCCCCGTTCTGTTGTATCAAAGGTTCCTCAAGACTGTTTTAACACTGCACAGACATCCAACAGAAGAGCTTACATTGGTCAGCGACGTCCGCTGATGGATATCACGATTGGTATCTCAGCAACAACGTGCCCCGCTCATGCAGCTCACGGACCAATACAATAGCGGTGCAATTGGACCTATTTCCACTTACACCATGCGCCATACCTTGCGGTTTCACAGCCGCAGCCCAACGAGGGTGCCAATGATGACGTCCAGTTATCGCAAGCAATGTCTTGCATGGGCCAAGGAACGTCGACTATGGACCCTTGGCAGATGGAAGAAGGTCCTCTGGAGTGATGATCCTTGTTTTGGGCTGCACCATACTGACTGAGAAAGGGTTCGCATATGGCGTAGAAAACATGAACCCCTATCCCCTGGTTTTGCTGCTGGGGTTCAACAGCCCGGTGGAGGTGGTTTTCTGGCCTGGGAAAGTTCTTCCTGGAAATCTCTAGGTCAGTGGTTTATCATCTCACAAAAACTGAATGCCGGAAGCTACAGGCACCTCTCAGCCGACCATCTCCATTCACATCTGCAGGAGATTTACCAGGTCCATAGTGTCATCTTTCAACAGGACAACGCAGCGTGTCACGGGCTCGTAGTATAACTACTGAGTGGTTGGAGGAACACGACAACAAATTCGCCACACTGCCTTGGCCCTCAAAGTCCCCTGATTGCAACCCAATCGAAGATTTTTGGGATACGCTAGAACTAGGTGAGAGAATTGCTGACCTCCTCTACGGAATGAGTGTGAGCTGACGGAGCTTCTGCATGGGACATGGATCAGGTTACGAATGGAGGATGTTCGACACCTTGTAGAATCTGTTACTAGGAGTCTGCGGGCCGTGACTGCACAGCGAGATAGACTAACGCGATATTCATTAGGTGATCCTAATGCAAAGCTAGCTCATATAATTACGCCTTTCAGTGAAGACGAGCAATGAAGTTATTGGGTTTTTACAATAAAACAAACTCATATTGCCTGCAACCTAAACTGTTATGGTTTTGCAGTGAAGATAACATGAAAAACATAGAAGAGAAATACAATTTGAACAATAATATTATAACACGTATAAGGTTTTAAACCTAATTTTTACAAAACGTTAATGATACTTCCTTAACGAATGTATTTTATGTACTAAGGTACATCGCATAAATATAGAGATAGTCCACTTTGCGCCGTGAACGCAATGGGAATATAGGTAGGAAGCTGAAGTGGTACCTAATTAGATATAACCCTACAACAACTGTTTCGATTCTCCGAGATGACCGGATTGTGTGAAAAGAACACCACAAAGTGAAATAGTGTAATTTTAGGTGTCTCATAAATATGAAGACAACAAATTTCGAAGATGACAATCCGATTTTTGGCGTAAATGTGACAAGGATGGTAAGTCAGATAATATCCGAAAACTTGAAAATTTTCATCGTCCTGGAGCGGGACTCGAACCCGCGTCTCCCAGAAAAACACCTAGGTATGCTATCCACTACACCACCCAGAACGACCAAGTTTCAAGTTTCCGATCAATTTATCAAGTTTCCGATCGGATATTATCTGACTTACCATCCTTGTCACATTTACGCCAAAAATCGGATTCTCATCTTCAAAAATTTTTATTACATGGCGCAATCCCGTATCTCTTTCATGATAAAGACAACTATGTAAAGTAGCCACATGAAAATGAGATGTACAAATTAGCATGTTGTACGCACGCGCATGGGCCATGATTCGGTCCAGCCTAGATAAAACAGCGGATCTGCCGTCAGACATTCATTTGCCAAAATGCCAGGCAACAGTCAACTTTCTGGTGAGGAGGTGCAGAAGATTTGGAGACTGAGAGCAAATGGATTGCCTGTAGCGAAAATTTGTAAAGCCATGGGGAAGAGTAGGGCAGTCATTTATCAGACTTTATCAAAACGCGGTGCGTTAACTGCCAGAAAACGGCCTGGAAGGCCTCGAATAACAACCAAACGAGATGATCGTGCCATCATGCGTTTAGTTTCATCCCAAAGGTTACCCCATGTCAAGTTTCTCGGACTGTTGGTGTCACCATCTCAAAGGACACAGTTCGTCGACGAATCAAGAAAAGTCACAACATTGTGCTCCGTAAATTGCGCCGCCTGCCACACTTCACGCGGCGCCACAAGGTAGCTCGATTACTATGGGCGAGCAGCCACATGCACTGGACAGACGAGTGGATCACAACTATTTTCTCCGATGAGAAAAAGTTCAAACTAGATGTCCCTGACGGTTGGAGCTGCTATTGGCATGATTTACGAAGCGAGCCTCGCACCTTCTTCAGCAGACAGAAAGGAGGGGGATCTGTGATGGTCTGGGGAGCCTTTGTGTTCAATTGGACAACAGATATCGCTTTCCTGCAAGGCAGGCAGAACTCCGAAACGTATCAGGACATACTCCTCAGCCACTTTCTACCGTTTGCCAAAACTCTAACGTGTGCTGATTATCTGTTCCAGCAAGACAGTGCCTCAATCCATCGGTCTGCATCCACAAAAAGTTGGTTTAACACTCACCATGTGACCGTGATGGATTGGTCAGCACTCAGTCCAGATATGTACCATATGGAGAACTTCTGGGGTATCCTAGCTCGGGATGTGTATCCGAATGGGCGGCAGTTCTCAAGTGTGGTGGCATTGAAAGTGCAGATTGAACGAAGCTGGTACACACTCCGTCCAGAACATTTGCATAACATGGTGGACAGCATGCCCCATCGGGTTTTCAGTGTTATTCGGAACAACGGCTCCACTATTCGTACCGGAGGTGCTCATAGCAAGCAAGTCTTTATATTTTTGAGATAGCGTACTTCTGTTGTTTTTTTTCATGGACTTGGCGTTGGAATTGTTACGTTTCCGTCAAACTATTGTGCAGCTGCGTATCCTATGCTATTTTTGCTATAAATATGAGGTGTACATTTCAGCATGTTGTTGTTTCTTTTTTATTCGAGAATTTGTTCTGTCTCTATATTTATGCGACGCACTATATTCCTAAAATCAGTGGTGTATCCAGCGGGGGCGACTGGGGCGATCGCCCATCCCTCCAAACCTTAACAAAGTTTTTATGTTTAAAGTATCGAAGATCGTAAGTGATTAATGTTGCATATTTTGTTTTCAGTTTTTCTAAAAAAAAAATAACAATTAAGCTTCGTACGGAGGATTTAAATTACTTATTACATTGATTTAGGTTCAGTAAAAAAAGAAAGATAAGGGAACAGGATAAAGAGAAAGAAAGAGAGAGAGAGAGAGAGCAAAAGATTAAGGGAAAACAGGGACAACAGAGTTAAAAACCATGGGGATATTCTTTGTCATTTGTTTGGTATTGTCAGATTGTCTAGCATTTGTAACGTCTCGAAACAGGGAAATGCAGAGCTTGGTACTGAAATCAGAGTAGCTGGGAGAAACTATGAATAACAGTCTGATCTACGTATGTATCTTAATTGGGTCATAAGAAAAATTCGTAAAATGGTCCCCGCCGCTTCCTTCCAGATGGTCTTTTTATGACTTCTTTCCTTTTTCTTATTTTTCCTGCTCCCTCACGCCTCACGGGCGCCTCGCGTTGTGCCACCCACTCAGAAGTCAATCACCCACTTGGGTGGGGTGGGCTGGGAGGGAGGCAGCGTGGCTAATACGGGTTAATTTTCAGCATCTCCCGCTACTAACATTATATATATAGCTGAAAAACAAACTAGAAGCACCAAACAAAAATCAACTTTGAAATTCTGAAGCGCCAAAGGCTGCATAAAAGAAAGATCAAAACATAATACATAAATAATGCAAAAAACTATGCAAACAAAAATTTTTGAGAGAAAAAAATAGAACAATATTAAAATAGAGAATACAGCAGAGAAAATAAATACTAAACAAAAAAACCCAAACCTTCCGAAACAAACGAGCACCGGAGCGAGTTAAAAACAGAAAACAAAATCACACACACAAAAAAATTATCCATATACACTGGCGGAAAGGGAAAAAAGAACACCAAGAAGAAGACGTCTGATACCAACGAAATTTATACAGCATAATAACGGAATACAGAATTTAACGTGATCAAAACATTACGGGAAAATACAGCTATATTTGCTGGTAAACTGAGAAATAACATTTCCATGTAACATGGATAGTACGAGGTTGAACCGCCATGAACTGCGTCACACTGTGCAATTCCGGCATGGAGTCTGCCGTACAGATGTTGGACGTAAGTTTGGGGTATTGAGTTACAAGCATCCTCAACCTGGACGCGTAAATCGGGGATGGTCGTGGCTGGGCGTGGAGACCGGATAAGTCGTTGTCCCATAAAATCCCACACGTGCTCAATAGGGGACAAATTCGGTGAACGTGCAGGCCATGGAAGTTGTCTCACACCCTGGTGCATATTGTGTTGCACGTGCCGTGTGTGGGCGTGCGTTATCTTGCTGGAAAACACCACGATGGACCGACCTTACAAATGGCACAACAACGGGCTGAATGATGTTGTTGATGTAGGAGGTGCTGTTTAACGTACCCGGTACAAACACTAGTTGTGTACGGAAGTGATAGCTGATCGCTCCCCACACCAGGAGACCAGGTGTAGGCCCTGTGTTTCGCTGGCGGATGCAAGAAGGGCGGAAACGCTCCCCTGTGCGTCTGCGAACACGCATACGGCCATCGGAGGCTTCCAAGCATAATCTGCTTTCATCGCTGAACACGACAGATCGCCATTGCGTTCTTCAGTGCAGACGTTAGCGACACCACTGCAGCCGCTCCTGACGGTGTGCTGGAGTCAGAGGTACACATGCCAGAGGCACACGTGCACGTAGTCCTGCATCCAGTAGACGGTTGCGGATTGTTCGCACAGTCACATCAGGTGCAACGGCAGCTCGGATTTGCGTCGCAGTGGATGTTCTGCTTGACAACGCCGCTCTTGTTATGCGTTGATCGGTCCGCTCATCAGTCCGTCTGTGACTCACGGTTCCACGTCTTCTCGTGTGGGAATATTCCTCGGACCATCTACACCAATATCGTACCACCACCGAAACTTCCTGTCCAATTCGCTCCGTAATACGAAGATACGACCACCCGGCCTCGCGGAGTCCGACTAGACGACTTAGCTCATAGTCCGATAACTGCTGAAATCGTACACGTCTTCCATGTCCAGGCATTGCAGCTTCTTCAGGGTCTTTGCACGTGTCCGTACGCCGACGACTGATTACATTCACTTCGCCGTTCTCCTTAAATACCACCGACGATAATTTACATATTATGCCGTGCTGTGGCGTAAGCGCTCACGGGTTGGTTCCGAAATTAACATCACACCTACGTAAACTTGACCCTATTAACATATGTAAGTTTCATGATGATATATATATATATATATAAACCATTTAATAGTGGCTTCTGCTCCCCTTTTTGTACCGAAAAACCGTCTCCCCCTAGAATGAACTTCTGGATCCGCCCCCGTCTCAAATAAGTCAGTAACTTTTTTGAACTTTAGTGAAAGATATTTCTTCATAGTACGGACAGCATATATTAAGACAAAGAAAAATATCTTCTGGAAGATTTCTCATTCAGTTAAACCTCTAATCTGCATTTTTTTTAATCATATCGTCTCTAGTTGGATTTTCTTCACATTCGCAAACTCCGTCATCAGCAGGAAAGTCGCTAGACTTCGAAATCTGGTTGAGCGACGGGTGGGCGAGTTTTAGTTTTGGTGAGGCAGTTTAATAGAAACCTTTTTTACGGAACACTGAAAAAGAAAGAATTGTAATGTAAACCAATATCATAGCATGACAATGACTTTCGGGTTAGTGGTGTAAGACAGAGGGCTAGGGTTAGCTAGTGGTGTAAGATAGCGTGTTAGTGTATTGGTAGAATGTCACCTCTAGTTTCGTTTTCTAGCTGTGAAAGCACTGTCTCAATTTCTTTTGAAAATTTTGCATTTTTGCTTTAAAAAACTGTACTATATTTGCACAATTTCTTTCAAGAAAAAGATTCTTTTCGCTTCACTAAATTTCATTTTAACGTCGCAACATGCAGATACAAAAAAAAATCCTCTCCCTTTAACTTCCTTCCTTGAAGCCAGCGACCTTGCCTTGAACTCCTCTTTCTCCGAAGTAGCCGTCAGCCATGACCGGCTCCCTCACTGTCCCGTGGCAAGTTGAAGAGCGCTGGTATAGGTTTATACACCACTTTCCGTATTGGAATTCCCTACTTAGTAGAACAAATAAACGGCAGAGCAATTAATAATAACCTCCTTAAGTAAATTCCTATCCACCCTCTTCACTCGTCCCTGGCCATACTGACATGAAAAATGGCTTCAATGAAGTAAGTTCTCATGGAACTGCGGATAATATTTAGATAACGTTCATACAGAAAAGGAAACGACACACTCCGTTGGGGAAAATACGTAGGTCTACACAATCTAAAACACAGAACTTATTTTTACTTGCCGAAGTCCATATTATGCACTATGCACTCCCTGACAGAAAAAATGCCAAACAGGAAGACGTTAACGCAGCGCCATGCAAATTGTAGAGTGGATGCACACGTGCAAGTTATGCAAATGATTGCATTTGCAGGCCAATCGCACGAACGGCGCGCGGGATATAAGCGGACAACCAGCCCGTGAGGCCATCAGTCGAGACGTAGTCCCTCCCGCTAGATGTGACTTGTTCTGCTGTAACCGTGTCTGAAGAACGAACAAGAGGTGCCAAATGCCGTTATGACAACGTCGCACGCGATTTCGCCAAACGGATTCGTTCACGAGAGGTGTAATCGTAGGCCTTCGTACCGCCGGATGGTCCTTGCGTTGCATTGCGGAAGAAACGCAACATGATGCCCCAACCATCGGTCGCATTTGGAAAAAGTAGTCCCAGCAAGGATCAGCACAACGTCGTAGCGGGACGGGAGTACGGAGACGAACGTCCGAGCGCTAACCGGCGGGACAGTGTCGTGCCGATTGGCTGCGTCTGGTTTGCTGTCCAGAAGTCCGTTGCGAAGGTTACCCTTAACAACGAGCCATCGTCGTCACCGCTTAGCGTGATGTCGCTCCAGAACTGCGTGGGGTGTCGAATGGAACAGTGTGGTGTTCAGCGACGAATCGCGGTTCGGTCTCACCATAGATGATCGCTGTGTGAGAGTCTGGTGGCGACGTGGCTAACGTGCGGATTCCTCTGCTATTGTAGAGTGTCACACGGCCCGGCAACGTGGAATCATGGTTGGGGTGTAATCAGCGCCAACATCCGCTCACCGCTGGTACGCGTTACGGACACATTGGCGGTACGCCGTTATTTTAACGAGGTGCTGCAGCCCACGGCACTACCGTATCTTCAGGGCATCCCAAACGCCATTTATCAACAGGATAACGCCCGGCTGCATACCGCTCGGATCAGCCTGAATGCTTTACACGGTGTGTGGATGCTTCCGTGGCCAGCACGATTTCCCGACCTCTCGGCCATCGAGCATCTGTGTGATACGATTGGACGTTCGTTGAGTGCCCTCCCACCCACGCAAAATGAAGATGAACTATGGACACAGATCAACACATGGTCTTCGATACCCCAGGGCTGTATTCGAACTCTCACTGTCTCGATGCCTCGTCGAATTCATCGCTGCATCGCCCAAAGTAGGGACCGCACTCCTTATTGATCATCCTGTATATTCCGCCACTGGAGCCTAGTCTGTATATGACCATTAAATAAATTTTTCAGGACCTACTTGGCTATCTGTGTGTGCAGTTTGGTATGATTTCGAGCATTCCTCCATGGTGCGGAATTTTCTCGGTCACGCATTGTATGTAGAAGTTTAAAAAAATTGAAGCATGGTCCATCTTGAACTGGGTGAGGGGCTCGGTCTGGTGCAGATTGGGCAACACAAATTTTAACTTTGCTAGGAAAAATTTCAGCGTGGACTGCACGCACCACCTTGGCGACGTCTCTGGTTATCAGAAATATCAAAAGTGTTTTAACCGCTATTTAATGCGTACCTTCGCCAGCAAGATGGCGGCAATAGTAATATTTTCAACAATTTCGAGTACAACAAATGAAAACAAAATGAAAGTAACTGCTATGAACTCGAGATGAGCACGGACCCGGGTTATGGCAAAATGTCCAGAAACGAATATGGGGCCTGTCACGGGCCCATACGGGCCCTTATAGCAAATCTTTGACTAAAACCCGGGCCCGTACGAGCCGGGAATCAACTTAATTTTCACTTTCACTTTTTAATTAATTTCATTTAACACTGCTAAGCGAATTAACTAACGCAATGAGAAACGGACAACCAAATGGTTAGGCCATAGTCTCTCATTTATTCTTTGCCTAAAATTCTTAATGTGTATATTTAAAACACAAGACCGTTTCTTTCTATAATCCGCCAGCACAACCCACTGGAGCGATTTTCATTATTTTTTTAAATGAAACCTACTGACCCACAGATTTGTCATGGCTAATTTTTATTGTCAGAAGTATTTTCTTTTATGTTTCCACGACATTTTCTTTGTACAATACGCCGTTCGTTATTCTGGCGCTTGTTCTCGCGTCAGTACTTGCAGCGCCATCTGTTTTCTACGGTGATCGGAGTTGGTACTAAGCCCTCCACTATCAACTACGTAATTGTAATTATCCAAATGAGTTCAGTAGTTTTCGAGATTAGTAAAAAAAATTCCGTATATTATCGTACTTTTTTCATGTTAGGTGTGATCAAGTTGTATATAAACATAGCGGAACGATACACGGGAAATCGGGAACTACTTGAAAGCGATCTGATTCGGTAGTACAGCCAGAAATAATAAAAAAATAATAAATAATAATAAATAATTATAAAAATAAACAAAATAGCCTATGTCCGCCGGAAAGAAATAAGCTTCCCAACGGTGAAAGAATTATCCAAATCGGTTGAGCAGTTTTCGAGATTACCTCAAACACACAAGGTTTCTCTCTTTATATACTAGTATAGACTTTATCATCATCATCATTGTCAACCATTATCAATCCACTGCTGGACGAAGGTCTCCCCAAGTTTCTTCCACAACGGTCTGTCTTGTGCCAGTCTCCTCCATGTCACTCCCGCATATTTACGAATTTCATCCACCCATCTCCCATGTAGTCTTTTTCTGGGTCTTTTCCTGTCCCTTGGAATCCAATCTAAAATAATGATAACAAAAAAAATTGTCAGAACCAAACTGGCAAAATAAAACACATAACCCCATTGTGTAGTTATCTAGACACGATATCATTTCGGGTCACTGAAAGAATACCTCAATACTGAAATGCCGCCCTGGTGGCGCAGTGGTCTAAGGCGTTGGCCTCCGATCATTCGTCCGTAAGGGGTCCGGGTTCGAATCCCGGTCAGGCATGGATGTTGTATTTGTCTTACGGCACTGGCTCTCTCCCTTCCCTGGAACCAGTGACCCTAAATTAGGGACGGGCGACTGCTTATAGCCCATTGAGTTGCTCACGGAGGTCGTTAAACCTCCAATAAAAAAAAAAAAAAAAAAAAAACAATACTGAAATGTATGCCCGTCAAAGACGGGTAAGAACATGTTTATACTCAATGAGCAACGTCATTTAAATTCGTATACAAGTTGTTGGAAAAATAAACCAATTAATGGGAATATTACGGAAATTTTGTTGTTGGTGACCCATCTTATACACTGCCTATTAATAATTCAACTGTTTATTATGGTTATGCATTGTATTACGCTTTTTTTTTTATTATAGGTTTAACGACCACCGTGAGCAACTCAATGGGCTATAAACAGTTGCCCGTCCCTAATATAGGGTCATTGGTTCTAGGGAAGGGAGAGAGCCAGTGCCGTAAGACAAAACACAACATCAATGCCTCACCGGGATTCGAACCCGACCCCTTCCGGACGAATGATCAGAAGCCATCACTTAGACCAGTGTGCCACCGGTGCGGCAAATATTACGATTCGTGTTATATGACAAGAAAACATTTCACTGACAGCTTTTTCAACCGTGCATGACACCGGTTAAGGACGAGTTCGTTTTTATTGCATTTTTCGCGTGCATATCGTAACGTTTGTGAGTGTTTTGAGTAAACCATCGTTTCCTAGATAAGATGAAAACTGATAGTATAAAATTTCTGGAGACTAAAGTTCAAAGTTCTGCAAGCTAAAATATGAAAAATGGGAATTTTCGGTCATTCGGTGAAAACATGAAGGTTGAGTCGAGGTAAACGAATTAACTTGATGCACTTTGGAAACAAAATAAAAGGCATTTTGAAGTTAAAACTACAAATACGCACGTCATATATGATAAAATGAATAAAAAGCCGTCTCTGTGAGCTCAAATAACGTTAGCCCTAATACACAAGACTTTAATTAATTAAAATATGATATACACTTTAAAAGCATTAGTGCTTATAATATTCAGGTAACAAAATGGTGTCACAGTTAACTGGTGTCACCACTGGTGTCCCCAACTGGTGTCACAGTTCACAGTTTGAAAGATATGTTACCCTCTCTTTTCACTCATTTTTAGCACGTCTTTTGTAAAAAAAGATCGGGCTTCTGTTATCGGTTTGTCCGTCCGTCTGTACACACGCTATCTCTGCAACTATTAGTCCGATTTGAAAAATTCTTTTTGCATTGGGAAGCTTCAAATATGCAAATGATGATCCTTTATTTCGTTATTTTTTTACGATGTACAATTTCGCCGGTAGAGGGCGTAAATGCAGATGATGTCAAATTCAAAAATACGTTTTATTCCACATTATTGCTTCTAAACATTCGATTGAAAAAAAAAATTATCTTTCGGTTCCATTTATATCGAAGAGTATTTTAGATGTAGTTACTTTTTCAAATTACGCATAAATGTTCCGCTAGGGGGCGAAAAAGTAAATTACACTTTCCCCGATAACTCTTCTTCTAAAACTCCGATTTGAAATAGTTTTTCTTCAGCGGATACATCTCCTGATGGAAAATCTTTTGCACATAATTTAAGATTTTTGGTAAAGAATAGTTTGGCCACCAGAAGGCGTAAGTGTTAATTTTCACTTCTGATGTATTTGCCATAAAATCGGAGCTTTTAAAATATCGATTGAAAAAACTCTTTCGTGGACTGATGCCACTTATATCGATAAACCTTTTCGGAATATTTCTTCTTAAAATAGTCCACAGTTTCTCCGCCAGGGGGCGTAGATGCACATCATATTTTTGTTAATATCTCTACTTCTAGGGGTCCGATTTGAAAAAATTCCTTCTTTGTTGGATAGTGTTTTCCATGTGACATGTTTTCCATGTAATTTCAAAATTTTCAAGTAATTTATAGACTTTCCGCTAAGGGGCGTAGCAGTAAATTGCGTTTCCCCTATATCTCTGCTTCTAAATCTCCGATTTGAAAAATTCTTTCTGCACCGGATACAGCTCCTGGTGGGAAATCGTTTGCACATAATTTCTAATTTTTGTAAAAAAATAGTTTGGCCACCAGGGGTCGTAAATCTTAATTTCCGCTTCTGTTGTATTTGCAGCAAAACATGAGCTTCTAAATTCTCGATTGAAAAAAAAGTCGTTTGTTGACCGATACTACTCATGTCGACAAATCTTTTAGAAACATTTTCTTCTTAAAATAATGCATGTTTTCTACGCCAGGGGGCGTAGATGTATATCTTATTTTTATCAATATCTCTACTTCTGGGAGTCTGATTTGAAAAATTCCATCTTTGTTGGATGGTATTTCTAGTGTGACATGTGGTTCATATAATTTCAAAATTTTCAAGTAATTTATAGACTTTCCGCTAAGGGGCGTAGCAGTAAATTGCGTTTCCCCTTATATCTCTGCTTCTAAATCTCCGGTTTTAAAAATTCTTTCTGCACCGCATACAGCTCCTGATGGGTAATCGTTTGCACATATTTTCTAATTTTTGTAAGAAATGGTTTGGTCACCAGGTGGCGTAAATCTTAATTTCCGCTTCTGTTATATTTGCAGCAAAATATGAGCTTCTAAATTCTCGATTGAAAAAAAAGTAGTTTGTTGACCGATACTACTCATGTCGACAAACCTTTTAGGAAGATTTTCTTCTTGAAAAAAAGCATGGTTTCTACGCCAGGAGGCGTAGATGTATATCTCATTTTTGTCAATATCTCTACTTCTAAGAGTACGATTGGAAAAATTCCTTCTTTGTTGGATAGTGTTTCCGATGCGAAATGTTTTTCCTATAAATTCAAAATTTTTAAATAAATCGTAGACTTTCCGCTAGGGGGCACAAGGGTAATTTGCGTTTTCTGCGTTTTTTCTGCTCCTAAAGATCCGATTCGAAAAATTCTTCCTGTGTCGCATACAAGACCTGATAGAAAATATTTGTCACATAATTTCTAATGTTTCGCAAAGAACGGTTCATCCAGCAGGGGTCATAAGTGTTAATTTCTGCTTCTGAAGTATTTGTTGCAAAATCTGGGCTCCTGAAAACTCGACTAATTTTTTTCTTCGACCGATACCGCTTATATGGATAAACCTTTTGAGAATACTTTCTTCCTAAAATAATGTATGGTATTCCCACCAGGGGACGTAAAGTCACACCTTATTTTTGTCGTTATATCTGTTTCTAAGAGTTCGTAAGCTCACGATTCCGTTTACAGCAATATCTGAGGGATTAAAAACCCGATTGAAAATCTTCTTTCTTTCGTCAGATCTATTGTTTTCCATACCGGTTCCATTGACTTTGAATAGCTTTGATAAATTTAATTTGCGTCAGAACGGATTCAAAAGACGTGCTTATTGCACCCGAAAATTCGGTGTCATCTTTCTTGTTCTGTTTATCTTTCCAATTGAGTTCACTTACTCATATCTCCTAGCTTTTTATTTTTAATGGTAGTTTTACACCTGGGCTCAGACAATCAATCCCTAAAGCTTCTTCAAATATTGTAAATACTGGTATTTTTTAAACGCCTCTTATCTCAAGCTTCAAGATTGCCGCCCCCCCCTCTGCATAAAATTCGTTAAACAGAGGTTCCCTAAAGAGAGGCTCCACTGGAGATTAAAAAAAATGAAATGAAATTTGACATCCTCTTTCAAGTTTTTACTTATTTCCAAAATCAAATCATGCAGTGAAACGAACAAACCACTTTTGAAGCTTAAAGAAAGAGAACAATACAGGTTGTAGAGAAGATTAACCGATAAGTGATGCACTTTTCGGTGAATGAATGTATAAAAAGAAGAACTGTTGGAGTAAATAATGCAGTCAGAGATAGCATTTTATTCTAAAAGACTGCGAGCTAATTTTTTCTCAATTAAATATTACGTTCCAGACTTTCCTGTACTTTGCTAATTATTAATGTTATTATAATTTTTTTTTTGGAGAAAAGGAATTCTCAAAGGAAAAGTTAATTGAAAGATACGATATCGCAAGCCTACCATAAATAACGGGAAATTGATAACCACGAGATATTCTTAGGCTTTGATTATTTTCCCTTTTGGTTTTTCTTTCTATTAAAACACAGACATCGATCACAGCCTGCCATAAATATTTGCGACATAGGCTCCATTTTTTATTCAGCTTCACACAAGAAAGCGGCAAATCTTTCTCCTCTAATGATTTTATCATGTTTGTTTTCCTTATACTGCATTAACTTTCTATTTGCTTCGTAATCGCCCTTTTCAATTTATCATTCGTAGCAACATCTGTTTCGTTTATATCGAAGCTATACGATTGCGTTTCATACGCCTTCTTTATTTCCCCGTATTACAGAAAGTAATATCACTAAGTGCCTTGGATACAGATGCAATTAAAAAAAGTTCATGCAAAAATTCCGTCTAGTGTTAAAGAAATCCCAAAACAGTGGTTTATAATTCGCTCCAAGAGCTATGCATTTTGTTTCTGTTATTAAAAATAAATTTCTGCCATTCGATTAATAAAGCGGAATTAGAAGTTCTTTAGATATCCAGTTATTTCCTAGAAATTCATTAATTCACATAACACTGGAAAATAGTATTAATAGAGAATATTATAGCTGAAAATTTTGCCCCAACACATTTCTGTTGTCTTCTTTTTATGTGAAATTTATTTAAATTGCGGTCTTTCCTCGAAAACTATTAGTTTTAGAACATTATGCTGTTTGCGAGAAGCGAAACAAATATACACAGTCACACCAGAAAGTTTCAGGAAGAATTCAGTGAAAATGATTTCGTATTTTCAACATTGTCTCCTCCCCTTTCGATACAAAGGTTGGATTCCTCCAAAACTCTCTCAAATGCCCTGGGGAAGACATTTTCTGGAATGTTCTTCAGGTACGTTGTCACTGTCCTTTGAATGTCAGGAATGGACCCATATCGTCTTCCCTTCTTGGGTGCTTTGAGTTTGGGGAACGGAAAAAGTCCGCCGGGGCTTGATCAGGGAGTATGGGGGATGCATGATCGTTGTCAGATGGTTTCCATCCAGAAAATGTGGTCGAGGGGGCATCAAAGCATTGTCGTGAAGGAAGAATTCTCCATTTCAATATAAATCCAGCCTAACTCCTGAAATTCTTTTGAGAATTTCACAAGTTAGGCGTCACAAAATAGGAGTATCTATGCTTGAATTCATCAGTTCAAGGTATGATATCAGTTCAAGGAAAAACAACCTCTCTCTCCCGACTAGTTGACTCTGAAACACATGTACCAATCTGGACAGAAGCGGAGGTCCTCGACACCACAGTAACAGGTCTCAATTAACATTTACCGAAAGTCTTATTGCATGGAAGGGGCATCTGTGCTGTAATGACTCTGTTCCATATGTCATACCTAGACCTTGGACCTTTTTTGTTTACGGATAACAGTGTACGTAACTGTCCCATTGAATATGTTACTACTTAACTTAATCATCATTGTATTGTAATCGTATGTTCAGTTTGTACTAGATGGCAGTTCGCAATTGCGTCACATGTGATATTATAAAATTGTCTGCATCCCGCCCACACTACCTCTTTTTGCCTTTTATATATCTGGGGATGGACCCCGTTGCGGGGTGTCCGAAAGATCTTATACGTTCTTTTATACTCAGTGTATATTTTTGTTAAACGTAACTGCAGGTTCCACGGCAAGCCCTAGTGTATATCGTGCACAGATGGCGTCATTTTTTACGTTTTCCAACCGTAGGTTGAAGAAGCGTAAATGCTCCAGTTTTGTCCGTCCGTCTGTCCGTCTGTCTGTCGGCACGATAACTCGCGTGAAAATGGCTCGATTTCGATGAAATTTCAATATGTGGTAGGGACCGCCTGGGAACGAACCCTATTGAAAATGGGCGAAATGGGGTCAAAGGTCACGATATAGGAGCGGGATCCATTTAATTGTCCTTATGCGTCATAACTTGCGTAAATATAGTTCGATGTCGATGAAATTTTTATATGTGGTAGGGAACCACCTGGGAAAGAAACCTATTCAAAATGGGTGAAGTGATGTCAAAGGTCAGGACATAGGAGCGGGATGCATTTTCCATTGCTCTTATGCGTCATAACTTGCGTGAATATGGTTCGATTTCGATAAAATTGTAGTAGGGGACCACCTGGGAATAAACTCTATTGAAAATGGATGAAGTGGAGCCATAGTTCAGGATATAGAAGCGGGATGCATTCATTTGCCCTTATGCGTCATAACTTGCGTAAATATGGTTCGATTTCGATGAAATTGTAGTATGTCGTAGGGAACCACCTGGGGACAAACCCTACTGAAACTGGACGAAATGGGATCAACGGTCAGGCCATAGGATCGGGATCCATTCCATCGCCCTTATCCCATACTGTTAAAGGAGCACTTCTTGTATGTATGTAAATTTTATTTTGAAAACAGCTCTAAGGATTTTGATGAAAGTCGTTAACTTACCGTTTTCTGGCACTAGAAATCCTTTTAGCTTGATCTCGACTTTAGGAAAATTCGTTTAGTGGGTTAAATAACCACCCCGAATTACCACGTTTTTAGTGTCATGGCGTCGTCTCATAAATGGTACCCATGCTTAGAAATCTCGCAATTGAGATGCTGCCGCGCTGTCACGCCATCTGTGGATCCTATTAAAGTTTTATGACGTCACACTGTTGCGAGCAGATGGTCACGATTTCCCATCTGCTTCATTACGTCACGCGTTGTGTGCGTATGTCCGTCCGCACGATACCTCGCGTAAAAATCGTTCGATTTCGATGAAATTTTAGTATGTGGTAAGGGAACACCTGTAAAGGAATCCTATTGAAAGTGAACGAAATGGGGTCAAAGTTCAGGACATACGAGCAGGATCCATTCCACTGCTTTTATGCGTCATAACTAACGTAAGAAAGGTTCGATTTCGATTAAACTTTAGTATGTAGTAGGGGACTATCTGGGAACAAACCCTATTGAAAATTGGAGAAATGGGGTCAAAGGTCTGGACATAGGAGCGGAATCACTTTCATTGCCATTGTGCGTCATAATTTACGTAAAAATACTTCGATTTGGATGAAATGTTAGTATGATGTAGGGGCTTGCCTGGGGACGAATCCTATTGGAAATGGGCGAAATAAGGTGAAAGGTTAGGACACAGGATGGGGATCTATTCCATAGCCCTTATGCATCACAACTTACGTAACAATGTTTCGATTGCGACAAAACGTTATCATGTTATTTCGGAGGTATACCGAACCGGTTCTGTTGAATATAATCGAAATAGGATCAAAGGTTAGGCACAGGATTGGGATCTATTCCATAGCCCTTATGCATCATAACTTACGTAACAATGTTTCGATTACGACAAAACGTTATCATGTTATTTCGGAGGTATACCGAACCGGTTCTGTTGAATATAATCGAAATAGGATCAAAGGTTAGGCACAGGATTGGGATCTATTCCATAGCCCTTATGCATCATAACTTACGTAACAATGTTTCGATTGCGACAAAACGTTATCATGTTATTTCGGAGGTATACCGAACCGGTTCTGTTGAATATAATCGAAATAGGATCAAAGGTTAGGCACAGGATTGGGAATCTATTCCATAGCCCTTATGCATCATAACTTACGTAACAATGTTTCGATTACGACAAAACGTTATCATGTTATTTTCGGAGGTATACCGAACCGGTTCTGTTGAATATAATCGAAATAGGATCAAAGGTTAGGACACAGGAGCGGGATCTATTCCATAGCCCTTATGCATCATAACTTACGTAACAATGTTTCGATTACGACAAAACGTTATCATGTTATTTCGGAGGTATACCGAACCGGTTCTGTTGAATATAATCGAAATAGGATCAAAGGTTAGGCACAGGACCGGGATTTATTCCACAGCCATTATCCTCATAACTTGAGTGATAACTTGAGTAATGATTTCTGGTATGTTGGAAAGCGTATTATAATCAATGCATTGCATGATTTTACTAACTTGTATTATTATAGTTCAAGATGTACTTTAGAGAGAGAAAATCGTTGGTTGTTACGGCATTGGAATTAATAGTTACTCACATTTTACCACAGAAGAAAGATTTGTTAGAATGGGTCCTATTTTTATCTTTTCATCCTGAAAAACGTACTTTCTACATTTTGAGGTTTTCGCCCAAAATTTATGAAATGATTCCAATAAACGTGTTACGCTGTAATTCCTTGCCTGGATTTTTGCCATTCTTCCTTCTATGTTCTTTGAAGTTATTTAGCTACGAGGTGGTTTAAAGCTGTCCCAGACTTTTTGATGCAACTCTCCGTGTTTTGTACCGATTGCGACAGAATCAGCACGGTAAATACGTATGAGAGATATTTTTGAAGCCAGTAATACTTTCGTCTACGCAGCGCGTATGAAGTGCATGTTGGAAGCATGGGTTCTGTAGAGGTGTCAGTGAGTGTGGAACAGCAATTATTAAATATCTTGCGGAGGAGAAGGTGAAATCCACTGAAGCATTGCGAATATTACAAGCACGGTATGCGTATGAAACACTGTCAAAGGCAAGTGTTTATAAATGGTTCAACTTGTTTTCCCAGTGCCGTGATGGATTAGCAAATGAATGGGATGGACATTTGCCGGCAACTGCTTCGACGGTAGTGAACGTGGATGGTGTTCAACAATCCATTTACTAAAATAAATACAAATATAATGTACGTGATATAGATGCAATAGCCAACGTCAATGTTGGTAGTGTGATAAAAATCCTACCTGAGCAACTGCTGTTCAGAAAAGTATGTGCATGTTGGGTACCGAAGGCGTTGTTGACATTTGAGCAGAAGTCGTTTCGTGTTCACATCTGCACAGGACATTTGAATCACTTTAAGTCTGCGCGTTTCTGCAGAAGATCTTCAATAGGAATGAGGCTTGAGTTATTTACTCCAGAAATCAAGCGAACCACGTATTAATAGCGTCACAAGGGTTCGCTACGACCGAAAAATTCAAAACAGTGCCGTGTACAAGTAAGCTAACGGCTACTGTATTCTGGGATGCAAATGGGACACTCCTGTCATGTTTTCTCGTAAGGGGATCAATAGTGAATACAAGGTTTTATGCTACCCTCTAGAAAAGAGAAATCTTTGACCTGCTATCTGCAAGAAGCCAGGAAACTTGTCGAAACAGGTCGACTTGTTCCAGGTCAATGCCAGACCACACTCTACTCAGGTAACGAAGGCAGCTATGGCATAGAAAGACTGGGAAATAATTAACCGTTCCCTCTACAGTTTTGACCTGACTCCAAGTGAATTGCACCTGTTCGGTCCACTTAAGGAGCATTTACGTAGGAAGTAATTCACTTCACTACAAGTGTTTGTTCTACAATGGCTGCAACAGAAGCACACATCCTTGGACATGGGTAGGATACAGCCTTTCACGGAGATTAAATATGTACAAGAAGGATCTCTAGAGGAGGATCCATAGTTTGGTAAGTGTATTTCGATTCGTTTCTTTTGTACAAAAAAGTCCAGTTACGTTTTTTTATGTTTATTAAAATATTGCTATAAAGTTTCTGAATTTGCAAATATACGAAAAATTATGGTTTATATACCTCACGCTTTAATGACGATTTTATTTTTTGAAATTCGACGCCTTGACAAAACTAGAGATGGGTGAGAAATCACGTCACTGTCATTTTGTGACCGTTACTGAAAAATAATTTCCACCGTTATGACCAGTGATAAAAAGCAACAGTTCCGAATTCACTAATAAGAATGTCACCGTTAACCGTGTTCGAGAGGTGCTTGAAGCCCAAAATCACGATTACGTCATAGTTTCGGTTACTAGGTCACCATATATAAACAATTTGTTTCCTTTTCTGTTGAAACATACAGAAGTCGTTAGTGATGTGAGCTTTCTTTCGGTCTCCTCTTTTTCCCACGCTTAAGATAGTTTTTGTTTTGCCTTTCGCCGTGAACTTACTTTTAAACAATGAATTCAAAGGAAGCCGATTCTAACAATGATTTTGTCACTGTTACAAGAGAGACGGTAATTCGCCGTTGCGTGACTTATCCGTCCCCCTGGTCGCAACCAGTGACATTGTCACTTTTACAATTAAAGCGGTGGCTCGCAGTTTTAGCTTCCTTACATATCTGTAAATTTTGATTTTGTCACCGTTTAAAGTTTCCGTTACTTCTATGGAACTGTTGGCACCGTGACAGGAAAATCAATGTTAAACCCACCTCTAATCAGAACACTACATCAAGAGCACTGTCACCAAGAAGAGATCTCATTCAAATGGCTACATTCCAGGATCAAATTGATCGACACACCCATTAGCTAACACTAGTTTGTCACCACAATGACTTTTATTTTGGGTACGTTTTTCAGTCAATTAACTGTAGCTTTTTCCAGTACACGTTTTATAGCGTACAAGTTTGTCAGCTCCGGACATCGAATCCGGGTCCCCTCACTCCGGAGTAAGTCGCTCTCGCTACTGAGCTACGCGAACATGTGCTCTCAGTGCTATCTGCCTTTATCTCATGTGTGTCCTGCGGTGCAGGCACGTCATATCTCCCCCCTCCCCGAAAGAGGGCCGGGACCATGTGTCGCTGTAGGCAGTCATCCCATGAAGAACGTGCATTTGAGAAAGCCGAGACAATTTGGGGTGTGGAACGTAACATCACACAGATTTATATTTTTTCCGAAGCACTGAAGAAGGGGGATTCTCATTTTTCCGGTCTCGCCGTGCGGAAAGAACATCACATCATTACGAGAAACTTAACAACCGGATCATTCTGGAAGTTCGGGCGCCAATATAATGTATACGTTTGTCCGCGCCGGGCATCGAAACCGGCTGCCCTCACTCCAGAGTAAGTCACTCTCTCAACTAAGCTACAGGGACATGTCTCGCTGCTATCTGCCTTTATCTCATGTGCGTCCTGCGGGGCAGGAACGTCACAGTTTCCTCGCAAAACAATCGATGATTTGTTGTCATTTAATTTTTTCATTCCTCTTCATATAACTGCAAATTTTTGAATAAAATATTTACCGCATAGCACTTCATTACTTTTTTGCACACGACGCGCAGAAAAAATGTGGTGACACTTTCATTGCATTTTCTCTGCGTTTGGAAATATTTTATGAAGTCTCATTTACACATCTTGTTCAAACGCAGATTGACTTTCATTCGAACATTTGGCGTCCACACAGCATTGCCTAAACAGCACTGGCTGTCATAATACAGATTGTTCAAAATGATTGTTTGGAAGAACTGAAGTTGATTAAAGTAACCTTCTATTGTAATTGCTCCGTCACCAGGACAATTTTTATTAGCAGTAAATTTTCCAATCAGTTACGTGGCGGTACATTTTTACAATGCAAGTTTTCATACGAAATACTAGACGATTCTAATTCTTTTATTCCACCATTCTGACTTCACCTCACCGCGATTCAAAGAAAACTTAATTCAGGCATAATGTTTTTCATCAAGCTGCAGAACAGAAACATGGTGATATTCTACTAAACGTTCTCAGCATTTGGACATTTTTAGAAGACGTTTATTTACACGTTTCGTTGCACATACTCTAGCAACGTGTGCGCATATAACATTGAACACAGAAATGATTTTCCATGAAAAACGCAAGAAAAAAACCCATCGGATTATTTTGACGTTAAGAGTTTTCTCATATAAAACATGGAATGCTGTTTTAAGTAATTGTCTTTTGTCTTTAATAAAGAGAAACAACGCTGCTGCATCTTGATTTTTTGTGACATTAAATAGCAGAATTCTGCAGCAATTATCAAATCATAGACCAACATATTTCCGCAGCAATTTTCAATGATTGAAAAGAAACAGTTCCCTATGGAAGGTCATGTGTCTTCGGAACATTACTTTGTGATCTCCATTTGGTACTCGTGTTCACTCGCAACGTCGAAAGAAAATGATGCCAGCTTCCAAATGGAAAACTGCTGCGTGTGGGTGTGTGTGTGGGAGAGAATAAGTGCAGCCAAATTTGAAACCAACAGTCTCAAGCGCAAAGCATGTAATGCTTTATTCCTAACAATGCTGGTGCACTTTCCTCTGCCATAACGTTACCATCCCTAAAGTACTGACAACAACTCCAAAATCATGTCTATAAGAAGAGAACACCGTGATTTTTGCAAAAGTGATTTTAAAACCACGAAAGATATTCCATTAGGAAATTGTGCTTCAGCGAAGTTCTCCAGTTTTCCTGGAATGTATTGCGATAATGAATGCATTTTTATTTCTCCTGAAGTTTAGGTATATTAACTTTGCTATGGGAGATGGAAGTGTTATCTTAAAATATCAATGTTTTCGTGATTCGGTGAGTTAAAGAAAAAGCGCATTACGGAGCACTCAAAATAATTATTCACTCTAGAGTTTTACTTTACCCTTGTTGTTTACAATTTTACCCTTAATATGTCGCAAAACATTCAGTTTCTGTACTGTACCTAATAGAAAGGCTACTTACATTTTAATTCAGAATATTGCAAGAATGGTGGCAATATTTCTGTTCGAAAAGATGTTTCACACTGATGAAATTTTATTTCTACACTGTTAACAATTTTGTGTTAGGTTGCATCAGACAATGGTGCTACACCACGTTTTGGAAAAAACATACACCATTGTGTAGTGCAAACAAAACCAAAATCATGGTACAAGATGTGGTACAATCTTGCTCAATAGCGTGAAGAACAGTTGCATTATGTTGTTGAGTTTTGTTTGCATCACATAATGGTGTATTTTTTTTATCAGAAACTGATGCTACAATAGCTGCACCACTTTTGAGGAAAAACATACACCATTATTGTGTGGTGCAAACGAAACCAAAATCATGGTACAAGATGTAGTACAATCTTGCCCAATAGCGTGGAGAAAAGTTGCATTATGTTGTTGAGTTTTGTTTGTATCACATAATGGTGTATTTTGTTTCTCAGAATGTGATGCTACACTAGCTACACCATTTTTGGGGAAAAACATACACCATTGTGTGGTGCAAACGAAACCAAAATCATGGGACAAGGTGTGGTACAATCTTGCTCAATAGCGTGGAGAAAAGTTGCATTATGTTGTTGAGCTTTGTTTGCATCACATAATGGTGTATTTTCTTTTATCAGAAAGTGATGCTACACTAGCTACACCATTTTTGAGGAAAAACATACACCATTGTGTGGTGCAAACGGAACCAAAATCATGGTACAAGATGTGGTACACTCTTGCTCAATAGCGTGGAGTAAAGTTGCATTATGTTGTTGAGTTTTGTTTGCATCACGTAATGGTGTATTTTTTTATCAGAAAGTGATGCTACACTAGCTACACCATTTTTGAGGAAAAACATACACCATTGTGGGGTGCAAACGAAACCAAAATCATGGTACAAGATGTGGTACAATCTTGCTCAACAGCGTAGAGAAACGTTGCATTATGTTGTTGAGTTTGTTTGCATCACATAATGGTGTATTTTGTTTCTCAGAAAGTGATGCTACACTAGCTACAGCAATTTTGGGGGAAAACATACACCATTGTGTGGTGCAAACGAAACCAAAATCATGGTACAAGATGTGGTACACTCTTGCTCAAAAGCGTGGAGTAAAGTTGCATTATGTTGTTGCGTCACGTAATGGTGTAGTTTTTTTTATCAGAAAGTGATGCTACACTAGCTACACCAATTTTGAGGAAAAACATACACCATTGTGTGGTGCAAACAAAACCAAAATCATGGTACAAGATGTGGTACAATCTTGCTCAATAGCGTGGAGAAAAGTTGCATTATGTTGTTGAGTTTTGTTTGCATCACATAATGGTGTATTTTTTTTATCAGAAAGTGATGCTACACTAGCTACGCCAATTTTGAGGAAAAACATACACCATTGTGTGGTGCAAACGAAACCAAAATCATGGTACAAGATGTGGTACAATCTTGCTCAATGGCGTGGAGAAAAGTTCCATTATGTTGTTGAGTTTTGTTTGCATCACATAATGGTATATTTGTTTTATCAGAAAGTTGTGCAGCTGGTGTAGCACCACTAAAATGTGCAACGTACCACACAATTTTTAACAGTGTAGTGTTTTGAGCAGTGTTCCAGAGACTATCATATTAGCATAAGCAATCGTCTCATTTATAACCGATTTCCAGTTATTTGGTAGGTCCCACAACTCGGGCTAACTTTGTAAACAACCAACTTTTTTATATTTTACATAGTACCTTTTGGATAGATACACCACTTTTAACATCTATGATAACATCTATGAAAATCCAATAACATCTACGAAAATGCAAGTGCAAAGATTAGGCTGTTTGAAAATACAACAGACAAAAATTGGAAAGGGTGTGAAACAAGATGATACCATATCTCCGAAGCTCTTTAATGCCACACTGGAAAATGTCTTTCAATCACTGAACTGGGAAAACAAAGGGATAAAGATTACTGGAGATTATCTAACCCACCTTCGCTTTGCTGACGACGTAGTGATTTTTGCAACTGCCCCATCAGAGCTGCAGAGTATGATCCTGGTACTTGGGGACAAGAGTAAAGAAGTGGAATTAAAAATGAACTTTCAGAGGACAAAAGTGATGTTCAATGCTTTTACAAGAAATGAAGATTTATCGATTGATGGAGAAAAGCTGGAGATAACAGACACGTACGTTTATCTTGGACATCAGATATCAAGTGAGGGTCACATTGATGAAGAAATTAATCGGCGCACAAAACTTGCCTGGAGAGCTTTTGGAAGAAGCAGCATAGTTTTCAAGAGCAATATGCCGTTATGTCTTAAAAGAAAAGTGTTTGATGAATGCATCCTTCCAGTGCTTACGTATGGTGCAGAGAGTTGGACCTTAACTAAAAGAGACATACAAAGGCTGCAGGCAACTCAAAGTAGCATGGAGAGGTGCATCCTTGGTGTAACCAGGAGAGATAAGAAGAGGAACTCGTGGATCAGAAAAATGACAAGAGTGGAAAACATCATGATCAGAGTTAAATCCTTGAAATTGCAATGAGCTGAACATACTGCCAGAGGGACAGACCATCGATGGACATCCGAAATTTTAGATTGGATTCCAAGGGACAGGAAAAGACCCAGAAGAAAACCACATGGGAGATGGGTGGATGAAATTCAAAAGTATGCCGGAGTGACATGGAGGAGACTGGCACAAGACAGACAGTTGTGGAAGAAACTTGGGGAGACCTTCATCCAGCAGTGGATTGATAATGGTTGATGATGATGATGATGACCTTTTGGATGATGCAGGAACATCTTTTTTCATTCAACTAAATTTGTGGCAGCACGGTCCCTGTCCGTGCAAATATCTTCTAAAACGTCATTCTTTTTGTGTGCGCATCATAATCTTTGTTTCAAACGTGCTCTTTCCCCAAGTTAACCGGTTGTACAAGACAATTCAGATCAGATCAGATCATATGTTGAGGATTTTAGGAAGATGGTGTCTGACCTCAGGTCTTAAACAACCCTTAGAAATAGGAAGCTAGGAGATTTGGGCTAGAGTGTCCGACAGGAAAGTGACACGGAAGCGAGGTAGAAAGGGATAGGAAGAAGCCCTTATTTATTACCGGGGGGAGGGGGAAGTGCCCGAGGTCCGACGGCTTAACGTGCCCATCCAACGCACGGCTGATATTTAGTGCCTCGAGGGTTCGTACCTGCCTGGGAGCAAACCTGAGGTTTCTCCGTGTCACTCACGAAGGCTGACCACTAGGTCATTCGCCGCCCAAAGACAATTCAGAAATCCATGGCGGACTTTTAAACGATCAGAGCGATGTACCTTTTGTGCGGTCTTTTGTACATTGCATCTCGGTGTCTTTCAATTTATGTAGTACGTACTTCTTCATATCAGTTTTCAGACCTTTTCATCTAGCATTTCCGTATCAGTTTTGGAAGTGTTATTTTGTTACGCTTTAATGCTTCTTTTCCTTTTCTGTTTTCTTCAGTAACTGTGTTACTTGGCTCCGTTTTGCATACTCAGGCCTCATATAGCTTAGCGTTGGAAGGGGATACGATGGGCACGTGCCTCCCCCTTTAGAAAATTTGCATGCGAAAGCAAGCCTACTATGGTGGCGGTAAATATGAGAGGGAGGCTTAATGGAGTCGCTACGAAGTTCAAAGTTGAAAACCCAAGAACTTTATGAACACGCACACACACACGCAAGCTGTTAAACTCGCCTTTTAGGTTTGCCTGTGATTCGTTTTTATGAGGAAGTAAAACGACGGCAAAATTCTATCAATGCAGAGAACCCATTATATAATATTATTCGTGCATCAGCAAAGAAGATGTGTGATATTTAACCTTTTAACCGGCCTGAACGAATTAACTTGGAGTTAGAAAAATGGGCTGAAATCAGCTCCAACGATATACAGAGTCGAGTCACATTATTGTTACCACCTCCTACTTTTCACGTCAACAGCACGTAGCCAATGAAAAAAAGGTACGTGTCGTCGTGAGCTGGCATGGAGGGTACATAAGGTGTGCTGTAGCCATTCTGAAAACATATCATTCGTTGCTGTCAGGGATAAAAGGAGCGATTTATCAGATTTGTAAAAAAGGATGATTATCGGCTACCGGTCCAAGGGTTTCAGTATTTCTGAAAAAGCGCAGTTGTGAACTGTTCGCGTGATGCTGTGGTTAGAGTGTATCGTGATTGGAGAAATGGCACCATTGCGAATAAGCGATGTGGAAACTGCGAAGCAGCAGGTGCGATTGATGTCAGAGGTGTACGTCGGCTTCGAAGGTGCGTGAGGGCCGATCGACACACTGCAGTGGAACAACTAAGTGGCCGAATAACCCAAGAGCTACAGGAAGTGTATCTAAAACGAGAGTTCAGCGAACCCTTCTGCGTACGGGGCTCCGATGCAGACAGATTGTCACTGCTCCTTTGCTAACGAAGGTACATTGGCAGAAAAAGACTTACATTTGCAAGGCAGTATCAGAATTGGACCTCCGCTGATTGGCAAAGGATTGCCTTATCCGATGAGTCACGTTTTCTGCTTCATCGAACGGATGGACATTGGCGTATAAGGCGAGAAACATTGGAGGACAAACGCTTTTCAAATATTGCTGGAAGAACATAAGCTGGGTGGGGGCAGCGTTATTGTCTGGAGAATGTTTTCGTGGCATTCTATAGGTCCACTTATACCTGTGGAAGGTACTATGGACAGAATTTGTTATGAATCCATCCTTGCAGACTACGTACACCTATAAGTGCTGACTGTCTTCCGTGGGGCAGACAGGATTTTCCAGCACGACAATTCGACATATTACACAACTAAAAATGTCCGAGAATTGTTAGAAAAGCACGATGAAGACTTGAAAGTAATTCCCTAGCACCTAATTCCCTAGACGTAAATCTATTTGAGCATCTGTGGGACCACCTCTATCGTGTTGTTTGCTCTATGGATCCTCCACCACACACCCTCCCACACCCTTCAGCAACTGTCAGATGCACTGCAGTCAGCATGGCTCCACATACCTGTGAACACCTTTCAGCCCCTTATTGAGTCCCTCCCAGCCAGTCTAGCTGCTGTCCGCGCTGCACACAACGGTTACTCTGGATATTTGCTGGTGGTCACAATAATGTGACTCGACCGTGTATTTGCTGTCAAAAAAGAGACTGCAACATATTAATATGCGCATCTGAAAATGCTGCTTTCCCCTTAGCTTTCTTGTTTAAAAAACATGGACATTTACGAGGATGAGTGATGCTAATCCTTTCTGACTGATTACCTATTAAAAGGGCTGAAACAATGGAGGCGAACCTACGAAAGGAGAGAGATGTTTCAGGCATTTGTTTCTGTTCAGTGTATGATGTTCATGTCAGAGGAACTATCTGTTCGCTATCATGATTTGGGTCACAAAGCAAAAAAATTGGACTAGAGGGGATATTTTCTCACTGATGACAGGTTTATAGTCCATACCGCTGAGATGAGTTGGGGAAAGGAATGTTTTTGCCATAGTTTTCGTAAAATCACGCCACTTTGTGAACATTTCTGTTCTAGAATTGGTGAGAATGTTGGGCACTATATGGTTCAGGTATTTCGGCCGCTTAAATAGGTAAAATAATTTGTAATAAATGAGAGGACTTTATTTTGAAAAGACTTGGCATCTCGTCAAAAAACGCGTTGCACTGTTCGTCGTCGTCCATTATCAGCAGTAGTTGATGAGTCATGCATAACAAGATATGTTTGTTATGCACTTAAAAGATCTAAATTTTGCAACATTTACGGACAACTGTTTCCAAGATTTGCCTTCTGTCAAAAGTGAAACAACACTTTGCACTTATTCGTGCCACCTCCTCCTCCCCAAAGGAAAACAACACTTTACACTTATTCGCGCCCCCAAATTTTTTGGTCACGCTACGCCTATGTTGCGCCACTACACTGAACTTGTCAATTAGTAAAATGCATGTCGAGGATGGCCGCCCCGGTGGCGCAGTGGTCTAAGGCGCTGGCCTCTGATCATTCGTCCGTAAGGGGTCCGGGTTCGAATCCCGGCCAGGCATGGATGTTGTGTTTGTCTTACGGCACTGGCTCTCTCTCTTCCCTGGAACCAGTGACCCTAAATTAGGGACGGGCGACTGCTTATAGCCCATTGAGTTGCTCACGGTGGTCGTTAAACCTCCAATCTAAAAAAAAAAAAAAATGTCGAGGATGAAAATCGTAGAGCTAACACGAGTTTTCCTGAACCAATCGGAGAGCGAAAGAGTTTTCAGAGCAGCTAAATTTGGTTCTGTATTTTCCACATAACGTCTGTTCAGAAAACGAGAAAATGTTTTCAGCCTTGAGCATGAATCCAACTTGTGTCTCCCTAATTCCATTTCAGCATGCTTGTAACGTATACTCTAGATTCACTTTCCTTTTGATTTTTACTATCTCTGGTTATTTTATTTTCCTATGTAAATTATCTTCTTACTGAACGAGATGTTATTTCTCCCGCTGAATGAGATCTGGCAATGAGTGTAAGTCATGACGTGGTGGTAGCCAGTATAAATAGGCGCGTTCAACGATACGTAGAAAGAGCGGTTGTTGGCATGTCAGAATTTATTTTTTTCGTGTGGGCTTATACATTCTTTTTGTGTATATATGTGTTTTTTTTTATATTTCTTCTATGTCCATCTACTAATCCAAAATGTTTATATATATATGCGTGCTTAGGGGTAAAATAATAAAAATTGTTACTGTTAGGCAGCTCCAGGCAATCTTCGCTGCTGATACAGTTGGTGTGTATTCAACGATAATATGAGAACGTAATTTGAAATTAAAAAAGTGATTCCTGCTGGGCAGAATAAAAGGAAGGTATGCCGATGCAGGTTTGTTTTGTTCAAGTATACAAAGTGTTTCACAGACGAATACAGATTTCTTGATTTTGTCATGCCAAGTTTGATATTGTACATACTGCTGCCACCAAAACAACAACAAAAAAGAGGTCGATAAACGTCAATCAACGAAGTGTAAGACTTACACTCCAAAATTGATAGGTTTTTCGAAAAAAAAAAAAAAAAAAAAATTAAGCCGGAGATGATGTAACGTATACTCTAGATTCACTTTCCTTTTGATTTTTACTATCTCTGGTTATTTTATTTTCCTATGTAAATTATCTTCTTACTGAACGAGATGTTATTTCTCCCGCTGAATGAGATCTGGCAATGAGTGTAAGTCATGACGTGGTGGTAGCCAGTATAAATAGGCGCGTTCAACGATACGTAGAGAGAGCGGTTGTTTATGTGCCAGAGAGCTGTGTTTCGTGTGTAAAGAGATCTTCGTTTATGTGAGTAGAGCTTCGTTGTATGTGGGATCATATCAGAAGTTTCACTAATAAAGAATTTGTTGTAAGTACGTTTTTCTCAGTTCATAGTTTTGTCAGATCTCTGTCTGGCTGTTAGGTTTATTTCATTAGTGGTTATTATTAACAACCAGCATTAAGACTTTATTCATCTTAATTACTACTACAACATTACTAGCAGTTAAAAGCTTGTTTATTATTATTACTACACTACTAGCAGGAAAGTTCATTCATGATATAATTAACACAACAACCATTAGAAGAAGCATTAGTAGAAGAAAGTATATTCATTATATTTGATTAGTAGAAGCTGAATTCATTATATGCTACCCTGTAATGTTATTAGTTAATTATGTGTAATTTTGAATGAAAAGTCAGATTCCTTAGAACAATACATTGCGTGAGCAACTTTGCCTGAAATATTCCATAGCATTAAATTATGCTCCAGAGAGCTCATTTAACAATACATAAAGCTAATTAGGCACTCAATGGCTTAAAGGCAGGGAAATTCAAGTCTTTTATTTACAGTTTTAACCTTTTATTCGATTCAAAGGTCTTCAGTGAAGCACAACATAGCATATTCACTTGTACTCATTCATTAGTACGTCGACAGTGAGATACAGCAACTTCTCAATATCTTGGACCGAATACTTCTCAAGTCTTTTATAAACTCCGATTTGATATCATCTAAATCCAAAAGTGAAAGAATTCAACAGTAGCAGCAAACCCTAAACATCAAGTTAGTCTACGCTCGCATTACAAATCTCCTTTCAAATAATTTAGAAACAAGTTCTAGCTGAATTCTAACTAGAGCCCTGAATACCTAACGAAAACAGAGCCCCGATACATCGTAAACATTCTTCTTAACTCTGTTTTTCTGATACGACAATCTTCTTCTGACCTCAAATAAGGTTACCACAAAACATTCAGTCGAGATAGAAAAAGTAGCGTTACGTTTGAAAACTGCGTAAGAGAATGAACAAATTTTACATGGATACAGGAACTAAAAAAGTAACGTTATATTAAAGTATACGTCACAACTGTTACGCTACCGAGGCCAATGAAGTTCCAAAAAACGGTAGCAAAGCAATTACACGAGGGTTGTCCTAAAAATAATACCGCTTTGCAAATAACTCCTCTCTAAATTGAGATATTTTAATGAAATTTGCTGTAAAAATACATTTAAATCTGCTGAATATAATATTAATACTTAAAATAGTCCATCTCTGAAATTAGGAATTTACACTATCATTTAACCTAAACTCTGTAACAGGTTTAAAAAAACTGTAAACTGTTGTTTGGCACACAGCCCATTTGACTTCATCAAATACAATTTAAGTTACCACTTACTTCTCGAAGTGTAATATGCAGATAAAATTGGCTGAAATCCCTTGCTCCATATACTGAAATTTAACTTTTCCTTTTCGGTTTTCGTTATCTTATGTAAAGTTTGGTTTATTCTTGTTAAGCATTTCTAATCTTAACGCTACATTTTCTCTCTCGGCGAATGTGCTTTGGCAACTTGACGAAAGGTCAAGAGATGACGTATTCGAATCAGAAGGATAAGAGTGCCGTTTTGAATTACATGAGAGAAATTGGTAATGAGAGATTGAAGAGTTGATGAAAGGTGAGTTTGTTCGTAATCAATCAAATATCTCGTGCTTGATTTGAGACGCTCACGCTGAGTATTACGCTTCCTTGTTCTATAAGTCTCAATTATTAGTCGAGATTAGCTGGACTTGATGATTTTTATGTGCCACGAGATATGTGATTGGTTACGAATTGGAGTTATGTTCTGCATATGATGTTTTGCCGACCTATGTGACCAATAAAACAAAGTGAACATCGTAAGTAGAACTTTTCATTTCAACTGGCCGTTATCTATATTCCGCGCCTAATTTGCTGTGTCATGTGCACTCATGTTTACAAAAACAGAACACCAAAAAGGAGTCGAGCTGCAACTTTTATTTTTACAGGATATGTTCATTAGGTAATACAGAAGAAGTGATTAGCATCTCGGCCACATACGTACCAGATGCGTCAATATATCGGTGTTGCCACCTCTTGCTTGTATCATCTGCTGTACGCTCTGAGGCATTGAATCAAATAATGCTTGAAAGGTGTCCTGCGAGATAGCTATCCAGGCTGTATTGACCCGCGTCCAAAGCTCATCAAGAGTTGCTGGTGGACGGTCGTACCGCTACACCTGTCATTTGAGCATTTTCCCAGAGATTTTCTATGGGGGATAAATCCGGCGATTTAACCAGTCACCGCAGACTGGAACGTTTTTATTCCTGAAGAAGACACGTGCTGTCGCTGCAACATGTGGTGTGGCATTGTGCCGCTGAGAAACGACTCTTGGGACGTCCTGCAGGTACGGAAGGGTGACCGGCAGTAGACAGTCATTGGCGTAACGGGTAATCCTTTATGGTGGTACGGACTTTCACGAGAGGTGACCTGCTTTCTTACCCAATATCAGCCTAGGTCATATTGCCCGGTGTTCGTGCGGCATGTCTTCTGCGAATACACTCTTCCGGACGCCTTTCCCTTGTCGTTAGCGGACACAGATGTGGCCCCTATTTTAGTCTAAATAGAAGCGCGTTTCGTACGAGAAAAGGATATTGTGCCATTCGCCACGCCACTCCCTTCGTTGGATGCACCATTGCAGCCAAGAATTCCGTTGCCGCGGTGTTAAAGGTAGCCGGAGGTGGGGCCGACGAGCCTACAGTACGAAATGTAATAATCGACGACGTACTGCTACAGTTGACATGGTAGAGTTCGCCAATGCTGCGCCAAAGCCTTTGATGATGCAGAACTGGTAGTCAAAGACATCCTCATGAGATAACTGTTGTTCCTCAGCGTTGTCTGTGTACAGCATTAGGATCCTTCTGTTCGTGTCCTACGCCTTTCTTTGTACCATTTCCTGCACACTCTTGCGACGACGTTTTCAGTGCACCGAGCACGACCGGAAGTCTCCCGGAGGGAAGCATTGCAGTATCTCGTACCGATAATGCGGCCTCCCTCTGTCGAACTCTCTGATGTCACTATATGATAGTCTTACACGTCGACAAGGCATCCTTATCCGCTGCTGATCAAGCACTGATATGCTGACCAAGCCACGGGGCTTTTTAAAAGAAAAACGGCCTTTTTCAGGGCTGTGACGTTGCGTGATCTGATTTAGCTAGACGCGGTACGTGTGAACCTATGACACCGAAATAAAAGCCGTTTCTGCGATATTGCTTGATTAGCATATCCTTACGAATAGCAGCTCGACTCCTTTCATGTGTTCTGTTTTTTACGAACGTGAGAGTATAATTAAGATATCCGGAACATTTAAGTAAGCTTTAGTCAATCCAGTTAATTCTTCAGGTTAGGCTTAAGTAAGAAGAATGCTTTACCGTGAAGTTATGCTGAGGTTTTAGATGTACATACGAAAATAAAAACAGTACATCCATTTAACACAAAAACCTTACATTCTTTCTCCAAGGACCTGCGTTTGAGTACTTTGAAAGAGATACGAGTTTTGTATTGTGCTTTCTGGTTCTTTTGCATTGCTCATGACAGGACCGGTAATGAAAGTAGGAATGGGGCATTCTCAAGTCCTCAGTGCTCCAGGGGAACGCAACACAATAACCGTAACAGTAAAATTCATCTTTCTCATTTTACTTGTATGCTTCACTGCTGTCATCAATTTGCCCGAGCTATGACAATTTAATTCCCGAAACGGTCGCGTAGTGTCACCCTTGTGGAAATACCAGCAGACTCGCGTGGGTATGCGTGTCTGGACATGTTTCAAGTAGTGCATGCGTTAACCGTGGAACAGTAGACCTATTCGTGACTGAGCAATTGCAAAAGCAATGAAAGTCTGTGTGTGAGTTTTGAGGTGAAGATGAGTGATAGGGATTCAATGCAGTGCATTAACATCAAATTCTGTATGGAGATAGGTACACGAGTTACTAAAACGTTAGAGGTATTGAAAGTGGAGTATGGTATGGAAGCTATGATAAAAAAGTCAAAACTCTTTGAGTGGCATAAAAGCCTAAAACAGCACGCATGTCACGCTTACAGTTGAAAATCATGCTTTTATGTTTATTCGAATATTTCATCCGAATTTATTGAACATGGGCAAACGGTCAACCAATAAAGAGGTGCTGATAATTTTATGGAATTCCGTTCGAAGGAAAAGAGCTGAACTGTGTCTCGACAGTGCATCCAGCCATGACGCGCTTAGTATTCATGACTTCCTGTCTAACTAAACAATTACCAAATTGGACCATCCACTCTATTCACTTGACGTAGCCACTAGTGATTTCTGACTCTTCCCAAAAAACAACAAGAAATATGTAACCGAATTTTCGGATGTAATGAGCACGCCTTTTGAATCCGTTCTGACGCGAATTAAATTTATCAATGTTATTCAAAGTCAATATAACCGGTTTCGAAAACAGTCACCTTGTTCCGACAATCGATAAAACATCCAGAAATTCAAAATTTGTAGAAACATCCACTTAGTTCCACCAGCGACTAAAAAGCATGCTGCGAAAATTAGAAAATGGCGAACAAAAAATTACACATACTACAAGGAAGGTACCACAGACAAGGAAATTTTTAAATGGAACAGTTAAACGGAGAAACATACAAGGAAACATGATATAAGTCTACTTCCGCTAGCGGAAAGATTTTGCATAACGGAAAAGTTAAAAATAAGCGAAAAAGTATTCGTCATGGAAGAAGCTATGCTAAGGGAAAATAACATTTCAAATATGACCCCCGGAAGTAGATATAGCGAGAAAAAAGGTTTTGACCTTTACGCAGCTAGTGGGAAAATCTTTGCTTTATTTAAAGAGGATAATGTTCTATATTTCGGTTGCAGTGAATGGCATACAGTAAAAAGGAAATTTCTCAATAGCGTTTTCAGAAGCGGCGATACAGCTGCAATCTGCCGAAACACCACCTACCGACAGAACTGTGAACTACAAAATTCCTCATATACTAGCCTGAAGTGTTCTGCAAGGGAAATGGCATGCGGTGTTAATAGAATTTTTGAAATCATACATGTAAAAGCGGTGACATTGAGAAAAACAGAATAAGCATTTGGGCCCCTAGCGGTAAAAGTGGTCACTATTTTCGAAAGGAAATACACACACAGAGTTTGCATAGTTAGTGGAATCTGACCGAAAAAAGAACTTTTTCAATCGGGTTTTTAGTCCCGCAGATGCTGCTATAAACGGAAACTTGAACTTATGCCCTCTGGTGGAAGACTTGTGCCCTAAGAAAAGTTTAAAATTATGTGAGAAACAATCCCCACAGAAGCGCTCTCCAACAAAGAGATATTTTTTCAAATCGGACTCTTAGAAGCAGAGACATCGACAAAAATAAGATATGACGTTACGCCCCCTGGTGGAATAAACATGAATTATTTTAAGAAGAAAGTATTGTCAAAAGGTTTTTCGATGTGAGTGGTGTCGGTCCACGAAATCATTTTTTAAATCGAGTTTTCAGGAGCTCAGATTTTTCTGCAAATACATCAGCCACAGAAATTGACGCTTACGCCCCCTGGTGGCCAAACCATTCTTTATCAAATATCAGAAATTATATGCAAAACATTTCCTATCAGGATCTGTATCCGGTGCAGAAAGAATTTTTCAGATAGGAGCTTTAGAAGCAGAGATGTTAAGGAAAACGTAATTTACCTTTACGCCCGTAGCGGAAATTCTATGCATTACTTGAAAATTTTGAAATTATATGGGAAACATTTTACCCCGGAAAAGAACTCTAACAAAGAAGAAAATTTTCAAATTCGACTTTTAGAGGCAGATATATAGACAGAAATATGATATACGTCTACGCTCTCTGGCGGGGATACTATGCATTATTTTAAGAAAAAATATTATCAAATGTTTATCGACATGAGCGTTATTGGTCCACGAAATAATGTTTTTCAATCGAGATTTTAGAAGCTCAGATTTTGCTTCAATTACCTACGAAGCAGAAATGAACACTTACGCCACCTGGTGGCCAAACTATATTTAGCAAAAATTTAGAAATTACAATTAAAACATTTCCTACCAGCAGCAGTATCAGGTGCAGGGAATTTTTTTGAATCGGAGCTTTAGAAGCAGAGATACCGGGGAAAGCGCAATCTACCTATACTCCCTAGCGGAAAGTCAATGAATTACCTGAAAATTTTGAAATTATATGAGAAACATGTCGCACTAGAAACTCTGTCCAACAAAGAAGAAATGTTTAAAATCGGACCATTAGAAACAGAGATATTGACAAAAATAAAATATATATCTATTTCCCTGGCGGAGAAACCATGCATTGTTTTAAGAAGAAAATATTCCAGAAAGGTTTGACGACGTGAGTAGTATCGGTCCAAGGAAGAATTTTTTCAATCGAGATTTTCGTAAAAAAATGCATGAGAAGCAGAAATCAACACTTGCGCCTCCTGGTGGCGAAACCGTTTTACAGCAAAAATTAGAATTTATATGGAAAATATTTCCCATCAGAAGCTGTATCCCCTGCAGAAAAAAAAATTCCAATCGGAGCTTTGGTAGCAGAGATATCGGTGAAAACGCAATTTATTTGAACGACCCATAGCGGAGAATCTATGCGTTACTTGAAAAATTGACTATACCTGAAACAGTCTTCGACATGAATGGAATTGAAAGGTAAAATAATTTTTTGAATTGAATGTTTAGAAGCAAATATGTGAAATAAAATATATTTTGAATTCGATATTATCTGCATTTACGCTCTCTAGCGACAAAAGAGTGCATCGTAAAAAAAAACGAAGTAAAGGATCATTCGCACATTTCAAGATTCCTAGTGTAAAAAAAATTTTTTTCAAATCAGACTATTAATTACAGAGATATCGTGTCTACAGGCTGACGGACAGATGGACGTACTGACTGGCAAACCAATAACATAAGCACGATCTTTTTTTACAAAAGACGTGCTAGGAACTATCATTAAAGGACGAAGATTTTCAGACATTCCTGAGATCCAACGTAACGTGACAAAATGACTCAAACGTATTACAGAAAACAGAGCGCCGCCCCGGTGGCGCAGTGGTCTAAGCGATGGCCTCTGATCATTCGTCCGAAAGGGGTCCGGGTTCGGATTCCCTGTGAGGCATGGATGTTGTGTTTGTCTTACGGCACTGGCTCTCTCCCTTCCCTGAAACCAGTGACCCTAAATTAGGGACGGAGGGACTGCTTATAGCCCATTGAGTTGCTCACGGTGGTCGTTAAACCTCCAATCAAAAAAAAAAAAAAACAGAGCTGCAGGTATGTTTCGAACAATGGCAACAACGTCTAACTAAATACACAGCTGCGGAAGAGGTTTCCTTCGATGACGATTGTAGCCACTAGTGCACATGCGCGCACACATATTTTCTACCGTAGCATTCCGGGAATTAAATTGTGACACATCGAACCTAAAAACTAAAACTAAAAAGATACCGTTACGTTTGCTTTAGCAGAGCACAAAGCGCAGTAAAATTTTAAAATAAGAAAGCTGCCCTCTTCAGTAAAAATTAGAATCGTAGGTGTGTCTTCTAGTTCAGTAATCGTTTCCGATTAAAAATTAACATTCCAATTTCCCCGAAATTGTTCGCTATCTTGTAAACTTGAGTGACAGTTTATTACGCTCAGTCGTATCTTAATATCAACTCTGACATGTCTATTAGCATCTGGCTTAATTTTCCTTTTTTCTCCTCCATTCCGAAAACGATTCTCACTTAATTATAGATAGACGCAGAGATACATGAAACGGCGAACTGTTGAAAGTTTCATGTCACCAAGACTGAATAATCCTTGGATGGATTGCACGGCTTCACAATCGGTGGCAACCGATCGATTCCCTGAACTCAATTAAGTCGCACTTGTGGCATCCGAGGGGGAAAGGAACACATAAGGGAATTGGTTAGTAGGAATTGGCACTGAAAGATAAAAGTTTATTCCTCGCGAGATATAGCTTGTTGGAAACCCCGTGGGTCGTGTGTTGGATCAATCCACACTCTCCACGTAGCCTTGGAAACGAATTAACTCCACAAGAATATTCTGGTAAACAGGAAGCGGTGTCGGTCCCCAGGCAGAAAAGATCCCTTAACTACTTTCCATTACACGGGAGGGTGCTTCCGACATCTCCCATCTCATCTAGTCATAAAAGACATACAGAGAAGGGAAAACTCATTTCGGGATTTACTGCCAATGTTGAAATACCATATAAGGCAGCCCCGATGTTTCTCATTCATTTTCTTTTGGTTTCTGTGGGAAAACTGGCAAAGCAATTCAATGATATTATTAGTTTATGGGGGAGACAAACTGAAACAATAAGGATAAATACCGAAAAACAAATCTATTAAATAGTGGTAACCGACTGACATGTCCTTTTTTTATGGAATAAGATCAGACCTCTCGACCCTAGCTTCGGATCAGTTGTTAGGGATGTTATGCAAGCACAAATTTGCCCGTGATGGAGATCGAACCCCCATCCCTCTTACCTTCACGGCGGTGTTTGTGCTGTTCTTTTTCTAATTGTGTACTATTGTTTCGCCTGTGTTATCCTGTAAATCATGCCCAGCCAATGTCATGTGACACGATGTGTTTCTCTTTGTCACTTCTGCAATTTTTTTATTCAATAAGCTTTGCTTGCAGCATTTTGTTATTCATCCCCATTGTCATTGCAATGTATATACCATCATGTTTTTAACAGTTTTGTATTATTTCCCAGTGAGATGCCCAATACTGTACGTCTCCCTCTTATGTTTTCTTATGATAAATTAGAATAAAGCGATTTTGAAACCCTCTACTATGGAGACGATTGCTTTATCGATTTAAGCTACACCAACGGAATATATTGCTGCAATTTTGCCGTCTTGACAAGTATTTCACCTATTTAGTAAGTCATATAACCACTCTCTTAATTTTTCTTAAATCGAAGAAGGAATTTTCATTAATTCCAGACGATATGTGGAACAAACATCACACATTTTTCAGAGAACTCGACGGCCAGTAGACTCATTTTCCACAATCGGGCGCCAGTGTGACCGAAATCGCGACTCCTAGCTCCGGAACCAGTTGTTTTAACCGACTAAACTACACCGACGGATTTTATCGCTGCAATGTTGTCGCATTGACACGTCCTTCACCTCTGTAGGACACCTCAATGGGCCCTGGTTGGAGTTTCAGATGAGGCAAGGATGGCATTCTTTTCTGACGGTGCTAGTTCTCCCATTTCCTTGGAGCTAGTGGTCTTAAATTACGAACGGGCGATTTCTGTTAACCCGTAGAGTCGATTGTGGTGATCTTAGATTCCTAAGCAACAAAGGCAAATACATAAACAAGCATTAAGCCAGGCTTCAACAAGGATAACCACTTCCAGGACCTATTCTTCATCAGGAGCTGGCCAATAAAGGAAGAGTAATCTGAATTCTGAAGCTAGTGCCTCACACCACTTGTAACGTACCAGGAGATGGGACGTACCTGCCAGAAGGACGCACACGACATAAAGGCAGATAGGAATCAGAATAAAACGTCCGCGTAGCTCAATTGGTAGAGCAACTTATTCCGGAATGAGGGGACCCGGGTTCGGATCCTGGCGTGGACAGAAATGACGGAGAAATTTACTTCGTTATAATGACGCCCGAACTATCCGGGTGACCCGACCGTTCAAAATCTCGCATTGGTGTGATGTTATTTCCACACCGCGAGATAGGAAAAATAAGAGAATCCCTTCTCCAGCACTTCGAAAAAAAAAAAAAATAAGGGGGAGATGATGTAACGTACCAGGAGATGTAACGTACCTGCCAGAAGGACGCACACGACATAAAAGCAGACAGGAATCAGAATAAAACGTCCGCGTAGCTCAATTGGTAGAGCAACTTATTCCGGAATGAGGGGACCCGGGTTCGAATCCTGGCGTGGACAGAAATGATGGAGAAATTTACTTCGTTATACACTAGCTTACCGGGGCTTCACACATATGCATTTTTTGCGCGCGCGTTCGCTCGTGTGTGTGTATGTGCTTTAGGGTTTAACGACCACCGTAATCTTCTTTAAGGGCTATAAGCAGTCGTCCGTTCCTAATTTAGGGACACTGGTTGCAGAGAAAACAGATATCTAGTGTAGTAAGACCGGAACACCACCCACGCGTCTCCAAGGGCTATAAGTTGTCTCCCATCCCTAACTTAGGGCGACTGGTTACACAGAAAAGAGAGATCCAGTGTAGTAAGACCGACACACCACCCACGCGTCTTTAAGGGCTGTAAGCAGTCACTCTCCCTAATTTAAGGCAACTGGTTATAGAGAAGAGATCCAGTGCAATAAGACCGGCACACCATCTACTGTCTAAGGGCTGTAAGCAGTCGCCTGTCTCTAATTTAAGGCCATTTATTACATAGAATGGATACATCCGGTGTAGCAAGACGGGAACGTCACCCGTACCTCTCTAAGGGTTATAAGCAGTCTACCGTCCCTAATTTTGGGCCACGGGTTGCTTAGAAAAGGGTGATCTAGTATAGTAAGACCGGCCCACCATCCATACCTCATCTCGGACATGAGTCAGGGCCCACTTGCACGAATGGTCTGAAGTCAGCAATGAGACCACAGTGCCTCCGGATCGCCCGACATATGACGTCTTTAAAGACATTAATTAAGATAGCAGATTTTTGAAGATGACAATCCGATTTTTGGCGTAAATGTGACAAGGATGGTAAGTCAGATAATATCCGAAAATTTGTATTATGTGGCGTAATCCCGTATTTCTTTCAAGATAGCAGAAATTTCGAAAAAGAAAACTGATAAATTTACCACGTAAGGCTTATTTCAAGTAGAATCCAAAATTCAAATGCAATTCTGTATAACTTAAGCAAGAAAAGAAAAAATATATACAGGTTTAAAAATAAGTGAAGAATAAATAAAGCCAATAAGAAATTATACAACTGATGAAAATACTCTGAAAGGGAAAACAGTGGAAAGGTCAATTATTTGGAACAAATGGAAACAAAACTTATTCAAAATACAGACGGTGAGTCGAAAGTCTTGCAATATTTGCATAAACGCTTGAACTGCGGCGGGTATGTCACGTGTTTAAACTAGTTCAAATCGCGCATTGCAGTCAGTCGAAAAGGATATAAAGTGGTAGTCGTTGCTGTGAACAGCATTGCACGCCAGCGTTCTGTCTGTGGTTGCGACGCCTAAAAGATCAATAGACACAAACGGCTAATTAGGGAACTTTTGCTTTACAAGTTTGAACTCGGCCATAACGCTGCTGAAGCAACACGAAACGCTTATCATGCGAAAGGGGAAGGTTTCATGGACCACAGCACCGCAACCAGATGGTTCAAGAAATTCCCCTCACGTGACAGAAACCCCTACGATTAGCCAACGGAAGGTAGGCCGTGAACCGTGAATTCGGACGTCGTGCGCCAGGCCATATAGGCAAATCCGACAACCAGCACACGGAGATTATCAGGCTAGCTGGGAATATCAGGGACCACCGTGGTTCGTCCCCTTCAGGACCTCTGCAAGGTCTACAGGAGCGGCCGCATTGTCCCTCACGAACTAACGCCAGATGCAGCAAACCGCAAATGGAAGTGTGCAAGAAACTCCTAGAAAACCCGTGCGATGTACATTTCATCAAGAGAATTGTTATGTGCGATGAAAGGTGGGGTTTTTTCCGTAATCTTAACACACAACCGGTTATAATTGAGCCCGGGCCAGCTTCCAGAAGCTGTTGCAAAACGTGGGCGCTTCGAACGCAAAGGGATGCTCTGCGTCTAGTGGAATTTCGAGGGGATAATCTATTGCAAATTTGTACCAGACGGTCGGACCACCAACGCCAACCTCTACTCTTAGCATCTGGAGGGAATGTATGCCGTTTTGAAGGAGAAGTACGCGGCACTGGTGAACAGAAAGCTCGCTCTCCTACAGGAGGACAATGCTTGGCCTCACACCGCGCGAACGACCTGGGCAAAACTCCAGGAACTTGAGGGCATCGATCTGATGCCACACCCAGTATATAGTCCGGACCTTACCCCGGTGCATTATTATTTGTTCCGGTCCATGTCCCACTTCCTTCACGTGCAGAACTTCAACAACCAGGAGGAGGTGGCAGCTGGGGTAAAGGAATTCTTCGCCTCGAAAGACAAGAACTGGTGCGGTCCGGAATCGAAGAACTGGCAGACAGATGGCTAAATACGGTGCAACATGATGGCCTATACTTTGAATGCCAGTCAGCTTCCGTCGTAAAGGTACTTATGAAGACATAAAGTGATCCAAATATTGCAAAACCTTTCGACTCACGCTCTGTAAAATCGAAGAAGTGGCAGACAAATGGCTAAACACGGTCCAACATGATGGCCTATACTTTGAACGCTAGTCAGCTTTCGTCGTAAAGGTACTTATGAAGACATAAAGTGATCCAAATATTGCAAAACTTTCTACTCACCCTCTGCATAAAGAGGCAATTTTTATCTTGCGGTTTACCACATCATTTTCGTAAAGACGATATTCTCTCAATCATCACTGGAACAACAAAGTTTTTAGAAGATTACATTGATCAAACTTCATGTTAAAACACACTGGTTTGTAGTATGGGGATACCAATAATGCTACAATGGCGTTTATGGGAGAATATATCTACCTTGGCTTGAAAGACTTAAGTGTGTTTGTGTCGACGCTTCGGAAGTTTGAAGAAGCGTGGAAATGAAAGCTACTAACCGGTAAATATAGTTAATAAAAAAAAGGGGAGAGGAGAAGGGTGATTATTGGTAACGGAAACAAATTTCAAACATGAAATGTGTGATCTTTTCGTTTCTACGTAGCCCATATAAATTTGTGTCAGTGAAGAACTGCAGGAAGAGCACGTCTTATCAATTATATTTCATCCAGTTCTTCAAAAAATCGACGCCAGTGACCCCATTTGTATGCAGATGATGGAACTGTAAACAAAAATATGTAATCGAATATCTTGGCCTATTTGAAGGCAGCCAAACATTTTTTAAACCATGTAACATTAAAAGATGATTTAATCTGATTCATAAGTGGTGGTTATAAATGGTCATAATAGAAGTGTCTCAGGATCTGAAAACTCACATACTGATCTGCCACGAAAACTAATGTGCGGTTAACTTCAATTACTGGAAAATTCGTTCATAAAAAAACAAAAAACAAAATGGAGTAAAATGGAATACTTCTCTGGACGTCCTGTAAAGCTATGTACAAGGTGATAATAAGTTAACTATTTCTAATCGCAGATGATACCAATGGAAGAAACAAACCGAAACATCTTTTTTTACCACGCCTCTTATAAAAAAATCGCATTTATGGTATCACTTTGTCCGTACGTCTGTGGAAACTATATCTCTGCAACTATTAGTCCCATTTCAGAAATTCTTTTTGCATTGAGAAACTTGAAATGCGAGAATGATGTTCTTTGCTATCCCGTTTTTTACGATGCACAATTTCGCCGCTAGAGGGCGCAAATGCAGATGATATCGAACTCAAAATGCATTTTATTCCATATATTTGCTTCTAAATATACCATTGGAAAAATTATTTCACCTTTCGATGCCATTTAGATCGAAGATTATTTTAAGTGCAGTTACCTTTTCAAGCCTACGTATAGATTTTCCGCTAGAGGTCGTAAAGGTAAATTGCGTTTTCCCTGATATCTCTGCTTCTAAAACTTTGATTTAAAAAATTCTTCCTGCACGGGATACAGATCCGGTGGCAAATGTTTTTCGTATCATTTATAATTTTTAGTAAATAATAGCATGGCCACTGAGGGGTGTAAGCGTTAATTTCTGATTATGATGTATTTGCAGCAAAATCTGGGCTTCTAAAAACTCGATTGGAAAAATTCTTTTGTAGACCTATACCGCTCACTTCGGGAAACATTTTCGGAATTATTCCTTCTTAAAATAATGCATGGTTTCTCCTGTAGGGGCATAGATGCATATCTTATTTTAGTCAATATCTCTGCTTCTAAGAGTCCGATTTGAAAACTTCTTTCTTTGTTAGAAGACGCTTTCGGTGCGAAATGTTTCTAATATAATTCCGAATTTTTCTTAACGCACAAGGCGCAAGTTCACGTTTACTTTTGCAACAATATCTTTGGAACTAAAAACCGGATTGAAAAAAGAAACTCTTTTTTGGTAAGATACTAGTAACTATGAAAATTCCTTGGGTGTATTTTCTGCCCAAAATAATGCAGAGTTTCACCGCTAGAGGAGCCATGTTTGATCTTTTTTTTTCTCAATATCTCTGCTTCTAAATGTGCGATTGAAAAAATTCTTTCAACACCGGATACAATTTATCTTGTGGATCAATTTATGTTTTTATGAGAGGCATTTTGTAGTTCACAGTCCTATTGCTAGGTTGCGATTCTGTATTTTTGTTTACAGCTGTATATCCATTTCTGAAAACTCTATTAAGACATTTTTGCCACCCCGGTGTTTTGTGGTCTAAGCGTTGGCCTGTCACCATTCGTCCGAGACGGGTGCGCGTTCGAATCCCGGTGAGGCATGGATGTTGTGTTTGTCTTACGGCAGTGGTTTTTTCCCTTCCCTAGAACCAGTGGCCCTAAAGTAGGGAAGGATGATCCTTATAGCCCAGTGAGTTGCTCACGGTGGTCGTTAAACATCCAAGTTTTTTGTTACTGTTTGCCATTTGCTACAATAAATATGGTGGAAATTATCCTCTTCTAATAATGCACAAATTTCCCACTAGGGGCGTAAATGTCAAACCCATTTTCTCGCTACCTCTGCTTCCGGGAGAGGTATTTGGAGAGTTATATTTCTTTAGCACAGCTTTTTCAATGAAGAATAGTTTTCGCTTATTTTCAACCTTTGCATTCTGCAAAAGTTTTTCGCTACAAGGCCTAGAGTTACACTGCTGGAAAATTGCTAAGGACGGATCATAAACGGCTATATAGCGCATAAAAAAGTAAGTGTGGTTGGATGCCAAGTGAAATAAAATAATGTCAGAATGCCAGGACATTAGAAGAAAGACAATTTATTGTGCTCTGAAATCCAGAAGGCTTTGGAACGTGTTCAAGAGACAAACAGGCCATTTTGTGCAGAATACGTAAACGTGAAAAAATGCAATTACCGTCGGCAGGCGTTCCGACGTAAGATGTCAATACGGGATATGGCCAACATGGAGGGCGATGCAAGATTCCACACGTTGTGTCATGCTTTGCACAACATTATCAAGCAGCTGTTGGGGTAATTTATCCCATTCCTCTGTCAGTGCACGGATGAGGGTGTCCTTGTTTATTGGGGGGCATTGGCGACCAGCAAGACTCCTCCCAAAAGCATCCCACACATTTTTAATGGGATTCAGATCTGGAGAACGTGCTGGCCATACGAGGCGTTGAATATCCTCGCTCTCAAGACACTCCTGGACAGCGATTGTTCGATGACATGTTGCGTAGTCGTCCATGAAATTGAATCTATCACCGACAGCACCACGGAACATGCGAACATGATTTAGCAGAACATCATTAATGTATCGTTGGCCAGTCATAGTCCCAGTTGGAAGCACATAGAGGGACGTACGGCCATTGATCATGATGCCAGCCCATACCATGACACTACATGTCGGATATCGGTCCCTTTCCTGTATATTTGCTGGACAATATGCAGTACCACTATCACGCCAGATCAGTTGTCGTCGACAATCAGACGATAGACTGTATCTACTCTCATCAGAGAAGAGAACAGCAGACCAGTCGTTATCAGTCCAATTGCGATATTGATGGCACCATTGCAAATGGCGGTACGGTGACGTCTGGACAATGGGATGCACACAACAGGACGGCGAGCGTATAGTCCTCCTTCATGCAAACATCTGGCGACAGTTTTTCGGGAGATCCGCTTGCCAGTAGCAGCCATAAACTGATTTGCTACCTCACTAGCTGTGCTGAGACGGTGTCTTTTTGTTGATAGCACTATGTACCGATCTTCTGCAGGTGTCGTACTGCGAACACGACCTCCCCCGTGACGTTTGCTACACTCTCCATTTGTTTGAAATGATTTCCAAAGCCTTGAAACAACACTGTGGCTGACGTCGAACTCCCTGGCAACATCTGTTATTTTTCGCCCTTCTTCAATCTTGCCAATAATACGGCCACGCGTAAAATCATCTAGGTGATGTCGGGAAGACATACTGAAAATTGCAAGTTCGTCAATTGATTCTTTCCCTTTCAACTTTGCGTTTGAACAACAACGGTCAATACGCGTCAAATCCTTTATATCTCTTATCAGCGCTATGACGTCACGAACAAGTTCGGCAATCCAAAATTTGCATACGCACAACACGTCTTACTGTATCCCGCACTTATGCTAATTTCCACATTTTCCTGCCTTCCATTTTATGGTTGCTATCGTTGCTATTGTCATCCGTCCTTAGCAATTGTCCGGCAGTGTATATCATGTCTCCTTCTGTATTTCTTCTTTTAACTGCTCAATTTGAAAATTTCTTTGTCCTTGACACCTTTCTTCTGTTATGAGAAACTTTTGGTGCGCTAATTGTTAACTTTCGAAACACACTTTTTAGCAGCTGGTGGAAGTAAGTAGCTGTTTCTATTTCTGGGTGTTTTATCTTTTATAGAAATCCACTTGATTTTTTCTAATCTGTTCCATGAATAACTTTCGTAAATTTTATTCACGTTGCAAAGGATTCAAAGGACGTGATCATTAGAACAGATAATTCAGTGTCGTCTTTCTTGTTAATAATGTTATTGAAGTCACGCTGACAAGAAAGCGGTTAAGAGAAAATTTCTAAACCTGTGTAGAGCTCATGACATACGCCGCAATAGCAAATTATTAGTATCACCTACCTAACAACGGGCTGGGCAACTCTTGATCTCCGAGACAACCTTGGTTTGATGAAGCGTGGAATCAATGAGGTGCTGATATCATTCGATAAGCATGTTAAGCCAAACTGCGGATGTGATGGCGTCCGTCAATGGCCGAATTTTCGCTGGAGCAGGATATCCGTTTCGAATGAAATTCTCAATCCCATCCCACAGGTGTTCAATTTGAAAATTTCTTTGTCCTTGGTAGCCTTTTTAGCACATTGGGTTAGGATCTGGGAACTGTGGTAGCCTTTTTAGCACATTGAAGTTACTGTCGCGCTCCTAGAACAACTGTGTGATGACCCGATACATCATCATCAGAAAAGTCCATTCACAAACACGGGTATGGTTGTCAACGATGATGTTAACATACCTCTTGTCTTCCGAATGATGTTCCAAAGGTAATGAAGAACCCAATGCCTGCCATAAGACATGGATCGCCAAAAGACAAACACAACTTTCATGCCTCACAAAACACAACATCCATGCCTCACCGGGATTCGAACAAGGACCCCGTAACGGAATAAATATCGGAGGCCATCGCTTAGACTACTGCGCCACAGGGGCGGCATCATCAGAAAAGTCCATACACAAACACGGGTATGATTGTCAACGATGATGTTAACATACCTCTTGTCTTCCGAATGATGTCCCAAAGGTAATGAAGAACCCCAATGCCTGCCATAAGACATGGATCGCCAAAAGACAAACACAACATTCATGCCTCACAAAACACAACATCCATGCCTCACCGGGATTCGAACCCGGACCCCATAACGGACGAAATATCGGAGGCCATCGCTTAGCCTACTGCGCCACTGGGGCGGTGATTGGAGGTTTAACGACCACCATGAGCAACTGAATGGGATATAAGCAGTCGCCCGTCCTTACTTTAGGGCCACTGGTTCCAGGAAATGGAGAGAGACAGTGTCGCAAGACAAACACAACATCTATACCTCACCGGGATTCGAACCCGGCCCCTTTTTGGACGAATGATCAGAGGCCATCGCTTAGACCACTGCGCCACCGTAGCGACTAATTCTACATTTGATAAGCATTCAACAAATTGACTGGGCACATTCGAGGTTTGTATTTATAGGAGAATGCTGATGATGTTCTAGACAACAGACACAATAAAAGAAAATGTTCTTGAAACATCCAAAACAGCAAAAATCCTTTTCGACCGGCATCTAGGCAATTAAAGTTTAAGTATTTGGATTACTTTACCGTACATCATATAGAGATGTATAGGTGAATAGATGAAAGCAGAAAAAAATCCTAGTTAGGTGAAACCTCAAAACAAAAAGCGTGAAACAAGTGCAAAGAGACAGCGCAGAACAAGATATGTTCCAAATCCATAACAATATTACTCTTTAAGAATTCCAACTTTCAGAAAACCATGTTACAACGGTTTCTGTGCCGGATTCGACAAAAACAGACTGTAAATTCACACAAAATAATTGACTACTTATGATTTTGGTGAGCTTAAATGCTATAATCACGATGAAATTTTAGCAGTAATATTTTCGACCATCCTAAAATAATATCAAAACTCCTTTACTGTGTTTGCAGATAACAACTGCCTTTTCATCGAGATTTTACTTCCCCTGTTCATCATGCAGTGTGCAAGTGAAGTGACATACGTTCTGAAGAAGTATGTTGGGTCCCATACTTAACTTATTTCAATATTATTGTAAAAAAACTCTACAACATAAACATTGTAATATATGCAAGAATTCAGCTGTCTACCTGTGCGATAAAACACCATACTATAAGTTGCAAATTAAAAATCACTTTATTTACAATTTAAAAGTAGGTTAAAAAACAGACTAGCTCTTTCGGGGATCACGTTGTCCCCATCTACGGGTCCAAAGCACCACAGTGACACGAAAGAGGCAGTCATTATATACAGATTAAAATCCCACCCCGTACACTACGTCACCAGCATTTTAGTGATGCCAACATTTACACAGAAAAAGGCGTACATGTTAATAACAGTTGATATTACAGTAAGTATAAAAAATTACAAATGACACTAGGCTAGAAGTGCAGATTAGCCATTGGACAAAATCTCTGTTGGGGCGACCAATCCACGCCAAGGTCCCGGTACATATGCGGGCAAGTCCAAATTACAACATCTGTCACCATAAGCAAGGATATACAGGCTTTCGGAAAGGAAAACAGTACTTTTATTGAGATTTGTTTCCAGAATTTTCACATTTTCTCAATCCGGTGAGTAACCGCCCTGTGTGACAGCTAACGTAAAGGCAGTATGAGTAGTGCCAACTCGAAGCATGTACTGATGTTCTCTCAGGCGGGTATTTAAGCACCTGAGAGTAGAACCTATATAACAATACTCAGTAACCTTCGGGTCTCCATGGGTAAGAGGAATACAGTATACCCCATGTTTTCTGAGGGTAGGAGTTCTGTCCCGGTCATTCTTGCTTATGGTGACAGATGTTGTAATTTGGACTTGCCCGCATATGTACCGGGACCTTGGCGTGGATTGGTTGCCCCGACAGAGACTTTGTCCAATGGCTAATCTGCACTTCTTGCCTAGTGTCATTTGTAATTTTTTATACTTACTGTAATAACAACTGTTATTATCATGTACGCCTTTTTCTGTGTAAATGTTGGCATCACTAAAATGTTGGTGACGTGGTGTACGGGGGGAGGGATTTTAATCTGTATATAATGACTGCCTCTTTCGTGTCACTGTGGTGCTTTGGACCCGTAGAGGGGGACAACGTGATCCCCGAAAGCGCTAATCTGTTTTTTAACCTACTTTTAAATTGTAAAGCATCATCATCATCATCATTGTCAACCATTATCAATCCACTGCTGAACGAAGGTCTCCCCAAGTTTCCTCCACAACGGTCTGTCTTGTGCCAGTCTCCTCCATGTCACCCCTGTGTATACTTTCGAATTTCATCCACCCATCTCCCATGTGGTCTTCTTCTGGGTCTTTTCCTGTCCCTTGGAATCCAATCTAAAATTTCGGCTGTCCATCGATGATCTGTCCTTGTGGCAAAATGTCCAGCCCATTGCCATTTCAGGGATTTAACTCTGATCATGATGTCTTCCACTCTTGTCATTTTTCGGATCCACGAGTTCCTCTTCTTATCTCTCCTGATTACACCAAGCATGCACCTCTCCATGCTGCTTTGAGTTGTCTGCAGCCTTTGTATGTCTCTTTTAGTTAAGGTCCACGTCTCTGCACCATACGTAAGCACTGGAAGGATGCATTGATCAAACACTTTTCTTTTAAGACATAATGACATATTGCTCTTGAAAATTATGCTGTTTCTTCCAAAAGCTTTCCAGGCAAGTTTTGTACGTCGATTAATTTCTTCATCAATGTGACCCTTGCTTGATATCTGCTGTCCAAGATAAATGCACCTATGTCTGTTATCTCCAGCTTTTCTCCATCAATCGATAAATCTTCATTTCTTGTAAGAGCATTGAACATCACTTTTGTCTTCTGAAAGTTCATTTTTAATCCCACTTCTTTACTCTTGTCAGCAAGTTCCTGGATTATACTCTGCAGCTCTGATGGGGTAGTTGCAAAAAGGACTCCATCATCAGCAAAACGAAGGTGGGTTAGATAATCTCCATTAATCTTTATCCCCTTGTTTTCCCAGCTCAGTGATTGAAATATATTTTCCAATGTGGCATTAAAGAGCTTCGGAGATATGGTGTCATCTTGTCTCACTCCCTTTCCAATTTTTACGTGTGTTGTATTTTCAAACAGCCGAATCTTTGCACTTGCATTTTCATAGATGTTATTAATAATATTAATGTATGCATCTTCAATACCGCAAGTTTTCAGAGCCATTGTAACTGCTGATGGTTTCACCGAATCAAAGGCTTTTTCATAATCGATAAAAGCCATGCACAATGGAAGTTCATATTCCTTCGCTCTTTCAATTAGTTCTCTCAGTACGTGGATATGATCTATTGTGCTGTAGCCACTCCTGAATCCAGCTTGTTCTCTCGGTTGAGCCATGTCCAGTGTTACCTTCAAGCGGTGTGAAAGAACTTTAGTGAAGATTTTATAAACTACTGATAGGAGGCTGATAGGTATGTAGTTTCCAAGATCCTCAATGTCACCTTTCTTATGTAGCAGGATCATTGTAGCGGTGTTCCAATCCTCAGGAATCTTTCCTTCATTAAGGCATCGAGTGAAAATTTGGGCGAGTACTGTTTCGATTTCTCCACTTGCTTCTTGTATGATGTCTACAGTAATTCCATCTTCTCCTGGAGCTTTTTCTCGCTTCATGTTCTTGATTGCATGTGCAACTTCTGCTGGAAGGACTGGAGGAACTCGGGTACTGGTATCTTTCATGATGTCTGGAGTGCATGTATCATCCCTTTCATGTAATTTGGAGTAGAAATCTTTCACTCTTGTCAAAATTTCGCCTCTATTTCTTGTTACAGAACCATCTTCTTTTCTCAGTGCCATAATCTGTTTTGTTCCCTTACTGAGATGTCCCTTTGCTATCTTTAGGCTTTGGTTGTTTTCAATTGCTTTCCTCACTAGTTCACAGTTGAATTTTCTTACGTCTTCAGTGATACTTTTTCTTACTGTCTTGCATAGCTCTATATATTCGACTTTGGAAGTCACATCTTCTTTAGTTGTCCTCATCTCTCTTCTTTTTTGCATCAACATTTTCGTTTTTCCTGATAATTTGTTTACATGCAACTTGTTCTTAGACCCAGCTAATTTTGTTGCTGTTTCCATAAGAGCTTTGGTTACTTTTCTGTTAACTTCAGAGATGTCCACTTCTTCCGATGTTAGGCCTTCTAAAGCAGAGAACCTGTTCTCAGTTCCAACTTGAAGGTATTATGGTGTTTTTTAAGGTTGGTTATGTCAATAGATTTTGTTTGTCTTATGAGCTTGCCACGTTCAAGTTTAGTGTTGAGGTGCATCTTACATCTCAACAATCTATGGTCACTACCTGTGTTGAACTTGTTTAGCACACTGCAGTCTTCTATGACGAATTTTTTGTTACACATAATAAAATTAATTTCACTTGTCGTCCCATTTGGATGTCTCCATGTCCATTTCCTGTGTGGCTTTTTCTTGAAGAAGGAGTTCAAGATGAAAAACCCTTCTGCCTCTGTAAACTCAACGAGAGTATTTCCACGCTGGTTTCTGTTGCCGTGACCGAATTTACCTACTGAAGTTTCATTCTGTTGCCGTTGCCCTATTTTTTGCATTGAAATCTCCCATAATTATTTTCAAGTGCTGCTCACCTTTATTATTTAGATGACAAATTTCCTCATAAAATTCTTCAATTTCTTCTTCAGGATGACTTGTGGTGGGTGCATAAGTTTGAATAATCTGTGCCTGGTATCTTTTCGAGTGTTGGATAACAAGTCGTGCAGCTCTGTCAGAGGAACTTTCAACTTCTACAACTTTATCCTTCAGTTTCTTGTTTATTATAAATCCAACACCACTAGTTCTGCCAGTAGTTCTGCCACTAGTTCTGCCAGTGGTGCTTTGGACCCGTAGAGGGGGACAACGTGATCCCCGAAAGCGCTAGTCTGTTTTTTAACCTACTTTTAAATTGTAAATAAAGTGATTTTAATTTGCAACTTATAGTATGGTGTTTTATCGCACAGGTAGACAGCTGAATTCTTGCATATATCACTTCTCGTGCGAAATTGTTTTTCTGGTTATATAAACATTATAAGTTGTGCCTTATATTTAAAAAGACTATTTCTCCCATTTACTCCAAAACGGCTGGATACTTCATGAAAGCAAGACGGTCAAAAAAAGAAACTATTTATTCTATGAGTCTACCTTGTATTAAAATGAAAATAGGATCCACTTAATAACTTAGGGCCGCCCCGGTGGCGCAGTGGTCTAAGGCGTCGGCCTCTGATCATTCGTCCGAAGAGGGTCCGGGTTCGAATCCCGGTGAGGCATGGATGTTGTGTTTGTCTAATGGCACTGGCTCTCTCCCTTCCCTGGAACCAGTGACACTAAATTAGGGACGGGCGACTGCTTATAGCCCATTGAGTTGCTCACGGTGGTCGTTAAACCTCCAATAAAAAAAAAAAAATAAAAAAAACAACAACTTAGGAATGCTATAGAAATCTTCTTTGTGTACTCACATTATTATTATATTTACAATTAATATTATATTTATAATTGTAATTACTATAGAGGTTGAGAATTGTAATTATTATATTTAGAATTCTTAAACTTTTAATTTAATAATATGGAACGCTGATAGCCAAATGTAGAGAGCGTCAGAATTGCCGTCTTCACTTGATAAAATTTGAATTGCTAACTCGACATTTTCGTCAGTACACTAATACATGAACTGTCCTAAAAATCCTCGCAATAAAAAAAAACATGCGATTAGCGCGAAACTCGGCGAATAGCTACGAAGAGAGCAGACATGCAAATGATTAAAGTTTCGTTCGATTCCGTATGCCCGCGCGTCCAAGAACGGCGCTGCAGTCGCAATCTTTGGGGTTTATAAGGCGCCGTGAAGGGGACGCCACATTCGTACCGAAGTGCACAGCAAGAGTCAGGTAAGATACCTGAGCGACATACATGACAAGCAGCCGCCGCAGATGTTCCACGAGCAACTGGCAGAGTTTGAACGAGGCCGCATCGTCGGGAAGCGAGAGACAAAATGGCGGCCGATTGGCTGCCGATTCGGCGCCCCAAATGGCGCCGAATCGGCCGCCATTTGGGCCTGTCGGACAGTAGGGTGCCGTCGTGTTGGGAGCAATGGACACGGGAAGGCACTCAGACACAACAGACCGCCAACGGAGAGGACCGTGGGATCGTGAGACTGGCACGCACGGATGCAACGACGTCCTTGTCCAATATCCAGAGACATGTGGCGGTTGTACAAGGCACTCCTGTGCCCGCCAGAACCATTTCCAGACACCTGGAAGAAATTAATCTGCTTTCTCAACGGCCCTTGCGTTTTCTGACATTAAACCCTGACCATAGTCGGCGTCGATTCAATGGCATCAGTAGCGAGCAACGTGGAATGCTACAGACTGACGACGTATAGTGTTCAGCAAAGAATTCCGCGTCTGTATGGGAACAAACGACCACCATGTTAGAGGGTGGAAGACCGCATATGAGCGCTACAATCCCAACCTCACTGTACAGCAGCACACGTCATGAACTGCAGGCGTGATGGTCTGGGGATCCATCGCGTATGACAGCCGGGTTTTCCTCGCATATCACACCTTTTGAGAAACCAGTCCGTTCTGTTGTTTTAAGAATCGTCGCTGCAGCCGGAGGGGCACGCACAATTAGCTCTTTTTCGAATGCCAAAACATACCGTTGCTTTTCCTATTGTGATCAACACTACTGACAATTACTAACAAGCAGATGTCTTAAATAGTTGCATAGATCACGTGGTGACACACGGGACAACGTATTTTGTATATAAGCTACGTAAAGGATATTTAGATAATCTGCATAAATGTTTCCGATTCAGTGGCCAGTGTGTATACAACTGAGTATGAGAGGGTAATTGGGACTGAGGAGAGAACTATTTGTTCAAAACTAGGGGAGAAAACCCCTTTGGCCACGCATTAGTGGATTTCTACACGGGAAAAACCGTTCCTTCAAGAACTGTATGTACTAAAGGTTGTAGTTTCCACAACTTCAAAATTTAACAGCCCCTTCCCACGCTGCAACTACCTGCTAATTTTATTGAGTACCGTATGTAGATTGCAGAGCAGCCCGATTTTTTTATGGGAAATATTTCAAGAAGAAATGAATGGTAAAAAATAATAATAATCGACAGTTTGTACAATGAAAGCAGATGTCACTTCCTCACTTCTCAGTTTTATTTTTTTCTTATTGTAGGTGTAATGACCACCGTGAGCAACTCAATGGGCTATAAACAGTCTCCCGTCCCTAAATTAGGGTCACAGGTTCCAGGGAAGGGAGAGAGCCAGGGCCGTAAGACAAACACAACATCGCCGCACCGGTGGCGCAGTGGTCTAAGCGGTGGCCTCTGATCATTCGTCCGAACGGGGTCCGGGTTCAAATCCCGTGAGGCATGGATGTTGTGTTTGACTTACGGCACTGGCTCTCTCCCTTCCCTGGAACCAGTGACCCTAAATTAGGGACGAGCGACTGCTTATAGCCCATTGAGTTGCTCACGGTGGTCGTTAAACCTCCAATAAAAAAAAAAAAAAAAAAAACACAACATCCATGCCTCACCGGGATTTGAACCCGGACCCCTATCGGACGAATGATCAGAAGTCATCGCTTAGACCACTACGCCACAGGGGCGACACTTCTCACTTTAGAAATACATGGGTTAGTTGAAGGGGCCAAGGGAAGAGTGGAAGTCCGTAAGGCCGCCCTGGTGGCGCAGTGGTCTAAGCGATGGGGTTATGACCATCGTCCGTGAGAGGTCCGCGTTCGAAACCCCGTGAGGCATGGATATTGTGTTTATCTTACGGCACTGGATCTCTCCCTTCCCTGGAACAAGTCGCCCTAAATTAGGGACGGGCGACTGCTTATAGCCCAATGAGTTGCTCATGGTGGTCGTTAGACCTTCAGTCAAAAAAAAAAAGTCCTTACAAAACGATTTTTTTATATTGCTTCCGAAACAGGTTGCCTATTTCTGGCCCGAGTTCCATTTCGAGATATAAATTTCGGGCTCGGGCTCTTATGATTGATTAGGCCGAACTCAGCACAGGTAGTTAAGCAATAGTGATAACTAGAAAAGATGTTACTTAAATCGTATTCTTTTTTTGCTGCTTGATAGCTAAATTCTTCGTTAGGCAATTAGAACTAAACAATGAATGGCTACGCAACTAGTAACTCTTTTGAAAAAATCCTCTCCCACTTTTTTTAGCACGTCATTTGTAAAAAAACATCGTGCTTATGTTATCGGTTTCATCGTGCTTATGTTATCGTGTGTCCGTCGGCCTGTACACACCATGTCTCTGCAACTATTAGCCCGATTTGAAAACTTCTTTTTGCATTGTGAAGCTTGAAGTATGCGAATGATGGTCCTTCATTTCGTTTTTTTCTGCGATGTACTATTTCGCAACTAGAGGCGTAAATGAAGATGGTATCAAAATACATTTTATTCCACATATTTGCTTCCAAACATCCAATTGAAGCAATACTTTTACCTTTCGATTCCATTTATGTAGAAGAGTATTTTGGGTATAGTCACTTTTTCAAGCTACGTATAGATTTTTGCTAGGGGGTGTAAGATTAAATTGCCTTTTCCCCGACGTCTCTACTTTCAGACTCCGGTTTCAAAAAAATTTTCTTCACCGGATACAGCTACTGATGGGAAATGTTTTGCATATAATATTTAATTTTTGCAAGCAATGGTTTGGCCACCAGAGGGTGTAAGTGTTCATTTCTGCTTCTGATGTATTTGCCACAAACCTGAGCTTCTAAAATCTCGATTGAACTCACGTCGGTGAATCTTTTCGTAATATTTTCTTCTTAAAATATTACATCCTTCCCCGCCAGGGTGGGTAAACAGATATCTTATTTTTGTCAATAGCTGTGCTTCGAATGATGCGTTTTGAAAAACTCCTTCTTTATTGGATAGAAGTTCCGTTGCGACATGTTTTTTGTATAATTTCAAAATTTTTAAGTACTCCATAGACATTCCGCTAGGAGCCTTTATGGTGCATTGCGTTTCGCCCGATATCTCTGCTCCTAAAACTCCGAATGAAAATGATTTCTGTACCGAATATAGCTGATGGGGAATCTTATACATAAGTTTTGGAAAAATATGGTTTGGCCTTGATGTTTATCTTATTTTGGTCAATATCTCTGCTTCTAAGAGCCCGATTTTAAAAATTCCTTCTTTGTTGGATAGCGTTTCCTGTGCGAACTGTTTTTCTTATAATTTTAAAATTTTCAAGTATATCATAGACTTTTCCCTAGGGAGCATTCAGGTAAATTGCGTTTCCCCCGATATTTCTGCTCCTAAAACTCCGATTTGAAAACTTCTTCCTTTATCGCATACAGCTCCTGACGGGAAAAGTTTTCCATATAATTCATAATATTTGGTGAAGAATGGTTTGGCCACCAATTGGCGTATGTGTTAATTTCCGGTTCTGATGTATGTGCAGCAAAACCTTAGCTTCTGAAAACTCGACTGAAAAGTTCTTTTAGTGGACCGATACCGCTCACATCGAAAATCCTTTTGAAAATACTTTCTTCTTAAAATAATGCTTGTTTTTCCCACCAGGGAGCGTAGATGCATATCTTATATTTTTCGATATCTCTGCTTCTAAGAGACCGATTTGAAAATAAAAAATTGTGTGCCAGAGAGCGTTTACGCTGCGAAATGTTCATCATATAATTTCAAGTTTTTCTTAGCGCACATGTGTGACACCAGAGGGCGTAAATTGGCGATTCCGTTTGCAGCAGTATCAACGGGATTAAAAACCCGATTGAAAAACTTCTTTCTCCGGTCAGATACTACTGTTTTCCATACCGGTTCCATTGACTTTGAATAGCTTTCATAAATTTAATTCGCGTCAGAACGAATTTAAAAGACGTGCCCATTACACCTGAAAATTCGGTGTCATCTCTTTTGCGTTATTAAATTTTAAAGACGTTATTAACTGCGGTCGTACTCGGTTGGTTTATCCTGGAACCGTGGTATTTCATCTATCGATTTGCTATTTAGTTGCTGTGCTTCATAATGAACTTGATAAGACATCTCTATTTTTTCTATTTGTTTTATGATCACCTGATACGGAGATAACCTTTTTCTAATTTACATTCACTGGTTCCAAGAAAGCGACTAAACCAGCGCCATGGTTCAAGCACACCACACATGCTTCATCTGTTGTGACGCAACATGGAAGAATAGCCGAACGCACACGCTTCAGGTACGTCGGCGACCGGAGTGGCCTTATTGAGAAATATTTTGGACCGTTACATGCATGACGGACGACGCGACGTCTTGAACCTTTCACTTGGATGGGGGTAAATGAAAAAACGACTTAAAGGAGAGGGCGATTAACTGCAAAGGAAGCTTTAGTTGCACAGCATTCAACTGATTTAGCTCTAAGAGTTCCGTGTAGTAGCGAAATTTCATTTCCTTTAATTAGAATAGATCTAAAGTATGAAGAAAATGCAATTTCATCTCGATTTAATTAATTAATTAATTTATAATTTGCTGAATTGTAACTGCTTCGATATTACACTTCTAAGAAGCAATGTGTGTTATTTGATTTTCACTGCAATAAAGGACTGTGTTGAAGATGGAATTACTGTAGACATCATACAAGAAGCAAGTGGAGAAATCGAAACAGTACTAGCCCAAATTTTCACTCGATGCCTTAATGAAGGAAAGATTCCTGAGGATTGGAACACCGCTACAATGATCCTGCTACATAAGAAAGGTGACATTGAGGATCTCGGAAACTACAGACCTATCAGCCTCCTATCAGTAGTTTATAAAATCTTCACTAAAGTTCTTTCACACCGCTTGAAGGTAACACTGGACATGGCTCAACCGAGAGAGCAAGCTGGATTCAGGAGTGGCTACAGCACAATAGATCATATCCATGTGCTGAGAGAACTAATTGAAAGAGCGAGGGAATATGAACTTCCATTGTGCATGGCTTTTATCGATTATGAAAAAGCCTTTGATTCGGTGAAACTATCAGCAGTTACAATGGCTCTGAAAACCTGCGGTATTGAAGATGCATACATTAATATTATTAATAACATCTATGAAAATGCAAGTGCAAAGATTAGGCTGTTTGAAAATACAACACACGTAAAAATTGGAAAGGGAGTGAGACAAGGTGACACCATATCTCCGAAGCTCTTTAATGCCACATTGGAGGGTGTTTTTCAGTCGCTGAGCTGGGAAAACAAGGGGATAAAGATTAATGGAGATTATCTAACCCACCTTCGTTTTGCTGATGACGTAGTCATTTTTGCAACTAGCCCATCCGAGCTGCAGAGTATGATCCAGGAACTTGCTGACAAGAGTAAAGAAGTGGGATTAAAAATGAACTTTCAGAAGACAAAAGTGATGTTCAATGCTTTTACAAGAAATGAAGATTTATCGATTGATGGAGAAAAGCTGGAGATAACAGACATGTACGTTTATCTTGGACAGCAGATATCAAGTGAGGGTCACATTGATGAAGAAATTAATCGGCGTACAAAACTTGCCTGGAGAGCTTTTGGAAGAAACAGCATAATTTTCAAGAGCAATATGCCATTATGTCTTAAAAGAAAAGTGTTTGATCAATGCATCCTTCCAGTGCTTACGTATGGTGCAGAGACGTGGACCTTAACTAAAAGAGACATACAAAGGCTGCAGACAACTCAAAGCAGCATGGAGAGGTGCATGCTTGGTGTAATCAGGAGAGATAAGAAGAGGAACTCGTGGATCCGAAAAATGACAAGAGTGGAAGACATCATGATCAGAGTTAAATCCCTGAAATGGCAATGGGCTGGACATACTGCCAGGACAGATCATCGATGGACAGCCGAAATTTTAGATTGGATTCCAAGGGACAGGAAAAGACCCAGAAGAACACCACATGGGAGATGGGCGGATGAAATTCGAAAGTATGCAGGGGTGACATGGAGGAGACTGGCACAAGACAGACCTTTGTGGAGGAAACTTGGGGAGACCTTCGTCCAGCAGTGGATTGATAATGGTTGACAATGATGATGATGATGATATATAAATAGGCTCTACGTCAGAAAAAAAAATGTTGCACACAGAAGGACGTGTCGGATTCCAATGCTGTTCGGGAGGAAGCTAAAGGTTACCACGGACAATAAATGATTCAACATTGAGACTGATATGGGCAATATTTATTGAGCTACACGCCAATAAGTAGTGTCTCACTATGGCGTCCGGCCGCCATGTTTGCTCACACAGCATGCCAGACGTCTAGGCATGGAATTGTACAGGTTCCTAATCGTGTCCTGTGTTAAGCAATCCCATTCAGCTTGAATCTTCTCATGCAGTTCTTACAGATTGTGCGGTAGGGGTAGAGTGTAGATAGCGCGTTCAATAACATCACACACATTTTCGTTCGGCGATAAGTCTGGCGATGCGGCTGGCTATGGCAGAGTGTAAGTGCATTGAATCCAAGTTCTCGAGACAGCAGCAGTATGCGGACTGTTGGAAAATCGCACGGGAGTGAGCGCTCAGGAAAGATAAAGTCACTGGTTGCAGGACCACAGTAACGTAACTTTGAGCTGTCAAAGTGCTTGTAATGAACACCAAAGATGATGTGGCATCGTAAGCAATTGCACCCCACACCATAACACGAGGCCTTCTTGACGTATGACGCTCGACAACAAACCGTTCATCTTGGCGCTGACCACGGTGCCTCTACACACGGATTCGTTGGTTATCTCCTTTAAGGCAAAAGTGGGCCTCGTCACTGAAGATCCCCGCTGCTATTCTGAGTGGCTCCATGGCAGTCCAGCACAACACCATTGCAGTCTTTGGTGACGATGCAAAGGGGTTAATGGCAGTCGTCGAAACGGTTTGCGAGCGTGTAGTCATACGTTGTGTAGACGTCTGCCAATGGTGCTGGCATTTATCGGACGATGCATGGAGGGCACCACTGCTCGCTGAATATCCGCAATCGTGGCTGTTGGATCACTCCGCGCATGTCGGACAACCCGTCGGTCCCCTCTCTTCTTCGTTCGTCTAGGTCTCCCAGTCTCTTTCTGTCGCTGATGTGCGCCTTGTTCTATACACAGCGTGATATGGTGATATCCCCGATATGGTGCGCAATACGGCTATAAGGCCATCGCGTTTCCTGGTACCAGACGATGCTGACTCTCTTGAACTCCTGCAACTGCTCGTATTGCTTTTGAACTTTTCTCCGAGGCATACTTCACTTTCAAAAGATATAACCAACACAACAGTATGAGTCAGAATGGCAAGCATGCGCAACAAGACGACTTTATACACTGAAAAGCAATTGAATTAGAGATACCTGTTTAGTAACGTGTAGCACCACCTTTCCCCGTGATGACGGCGGCGATTCGTCTCGGAATGGACTCGACAAGACACCGGAAGCGTTGGGAAGCCATACGGATCCACGACCCCTGAACAAGCTCCCTCATTTCACGAAAATATGATGGAGGGCGGTCAGAGCCTCGAACATCTCTCTCGATGGCATCCTATATGTGCGCGATGGGATTGAGGTCAGGTGACCTAGCTGGCCAAAGAAGCGAGGTCACGTCGGTGGAGTGTTCATCCAACCATTCGGATACAATTCAGGAGCAATGGCACGGCCATTGTCTTGTTGCAAATGAGGTTCCCAGTGGGATGTTGAAGACGCACAAACGGGAGCAAATGGTCGTCCAGGATATCCTGGTAACGTTGATCTGTGAGGAACGATGTCCCGCGTACCATGGGTCCCATTTGAGTCCATGTAAACAGTCCCCAGACGAGAATGCCACCTCCACCAGCTTGAAGAGTACCCTGCTGGCAAGAAGAATCCATCGCTTCATGAGGTTTGCGCCGTACTCGTATCCTGGGATCCGCATGTGCCAACGTGAATCTCGACTCATCAGTCCAGGCAACATTTTCCCACATGTCTAGGGTCCAGTGGCAATGTTTCTGCCCCCATGCTAATCTTTGCACCCTGTGATGTGCGGTCAGCAGCGGTACCCTCGTGGGACGATGGCTTCTGTACCCCATAGCGAGGAGATGGTTCTGGACGGTGTGGCTGCTTACAAGTTTTTGTGCACCAGCGTTAAATTGCCGAGTGATTTCTTGCACTATGGCCCGTCTATCCGCTGTTACAATGCGAGCTAGCCGACGATTACCACGCTAATCCACACGCTGTTGTCCACGGCAGTTGGCCCTTGCAGGGATGGTTTTACCGGATTCGATGTACTCACGGTGCACCCGTGACACAGTGGTTCGTGAAAATCCCAGTGCCTGCACGACTTCCAAGATGGAGTGACCCATTCGTCTGTAATTCAGTTGCTCTTCAGTGTATAGCTTGTCAGGCACAGCGCTGAAACCCCTCCTTGCTTGCGTCACATACGTTGCCGAGCGTGATACTTGAATCATTTGCATGTCTCATGAAGTCAAACCTATCCAGCAAGTTTCATTCCTGTCGGTCGCTTCCTCTTGGGTGCAATTATTTTTTTGGCGTAGAGTGTATTTACATTTTTATATACATAATAAGTATGTAAATATTTGTTTTTTAAATATTTAGTTAGTGTACTTCATCACATAAGTATTTTTATAAATATTTGGTTTAATTTATTTTTATATATAAACATTTAATTTATTTTTTAAACATTGAGTTGGTGTACTTCATCACATAAGTATATATTTATATACTTGAAGTACACTAAATAAATGTACATTTATGCACCGATGTTAATTAATTATCTTAACAGGGTAGTATTACAAATTTTGTAATACATGACGACAATAAAATTCCCAATTATTAGGTAACAATACCGCTTTACAAACTACGTAAGTCATCTTCCCGTTAGCTACTAAAATCCACAGTTTCGTTTTATCCTTGTGAATCCATGAGCACACTGTGAATCTACTGTGAATCCATGAGCACATCCGTGTGTTAGAAAAACTTCAGATGCCTGGGACGAGTTAAATCGACTCTCACGCTCGGAAGTTGGTCTTGTGTCTATCGGTATCCGAATGGAATGATCACAGAACCTATTTTCCATCGCATATAGAAAACGTTTAACGCATTTGTGTCCCCTGGGGGAATCATTCATTAGTCTCTTGTCGCTGATAACTCAGCTTCGGGGAAAATATTGCGCCTTTGTTCTGCTTGTTTCATATAAGTATATAGCTGGGATTTTGAATCAGAGATTACAGCAGTGTTCCCTAATACTCTCTGTTGATTTGTATGATGTTATTCGAAAATATTTGTTATATTTTACAATATTATTCTGAAACCTATGAAAATGCCAGTGCAAAGGTTCGACTATACTCGACCGCACAGCATGTTTTGAAACTTGAATGTGAGTAAGAGAAGTTAACACGATATCCTCCAAGGTCTTTAGTGACATATTACAGAATGTCTTTCTATCAATGAATTAAGGAGACATTGGTATAATGATTAATAGAAATAACGTAATGAACCGTTGTAGTACTGATGACAGTCATTTCTGCAAGTTCCCTCTGACAACTGCAGAATATGTTTCACGAATCCGCTCACAAGAAAAAATAGGTGGGTTTTGAAAATGAACTTAACAGAAGACAAAATTAACATACAATTCCTTTACAATAACAGATGATTTAAATCTTGATGGGGAAAAGTTAAAGTAACCGATGCCTATATTTACCTTGGGCAATAGATATCAAGTGAGGTTCACATCGGATAAGGAATTAACAGGTGTATGAGACATTAAAGTAACCGATGCCTATATTTACCTTGGACAATAGATATCAAGCGATGTCCACATCGCACATTACCTTGGACAATAGATATCAAGCGAGGTCCACATCGCGCATTACCTTGGACAATAGATATCAAGCAAGGTCCACATCGCACATTACCTTGGACAATAGATATCAAGCGAGGTCCACATCGCACATTACCTTGGACAATAGATATCAAGCAAGGTCCACATCGCACATTACCTTGGACAATAGATGTCAAACGAGGTCCACATCGCACATTACCTTGGACAATAGATATCAAGCGAGGTCCACATCGAATAAGGAATTAACAGGCGTATGAAACATTAAAGTAACCAATGCCTATATTTATTCACCTTGGACAGAAGATATCAAGCAAGGTCCACATCAGATAAGGAATTTACGGGCATGTAAAACACTAAAGTAGCTGATGCCTATATTTACCTTGGGCAACAGATATCAAGCGAGATCCACATCGAATAAGGAATTAACAGGCGCATTGAGAGCATTTGGGGAGAAACTATAATTTTTAAGAGCACGTTACTACCGTGTCTTAAACGAAGAGTGTCTGATCAATGTATCCTTGCTGTTCTTATTTATGGATCAGAGACATGGACCTTACCCACAATTGTTACATAGAGGCTTTGAGCAACTAAATGAAGTGTGGAGGGATGCCTACTTGCTGTGATAAAGAAAGATAGATGAGGGACTTTTTAGATCAGAAAACTAATAATAGTGAGTGACATAATGACATAATGATCAAAGCAAAGGCCCTCAAGTCCCTCATCCGGTAACGGGCTGGACATATTGCTACCCACCGTTCGATAAATGAAATATCAAAGAATAGAAAAACACCCAGATACCACGTTCGAGACAGGTAGATAAAATTCGAAAACATGCCGTTGTGACTGAGACGCATGTGGTAACGCACGTGTCAAATTATTTTCTTTTGGTTGAGGGTTTGACGATCATCGTGAACAACTCAATGGGCTATAAGCAGTGGACCGTCCCTAATTTAGGGCCACTGTCTCCAGGGAAGGGAGAAAGTCAGTAACGAAAGAAAAACACAGCAACCATACATCACCGGGATTCGAACCCGGTCCCATTTCGATTAACGGTCATAAGCCAGAGCTCATACCACTGTGCCGCCGAGGCGGCGACGCACATTTCAAGACGCCAGAATTGCAGCGACAAACATCGTCGATGTAGCTTAATTGGGAAAACATGATGCTCCGGAGCAGAAAGATGTAGATTTGATAATCGCTACCGGGAAAATGGCTTTTACGAGGGGCATTTAAAAAATAAGTTACACCTGGAGCTATCGTTTAGTGTAATTACGCAACAAATGTGGTCATGCGCTGAACGGAGTTCATACCGTGCGTCTCCTAGTAGGTGAGTATCGTTGACGTAGGGTAACTTTTGTGTATGAGCAAGCGATCATAATAGCATGTCAGCTAGAATGTTACTCCAAGATCGAGGTACGAAGAACAATACGATTTCCAAAGGCGAAATGTCTGAATTGTTCCGATATTTATCATAAAATTACGGCAGTGTACGGGGGAAATGCAAGGGGAAAATCTTCCAAATACGTGGCGTCTGTGAATAAACAAGGACATCGCCCTTTCGACGTGTTAGAAACACACAGCAACCGACAAATTGTTATTCGGTTACCGCTGGGGAATCGAATCCCAGATCTCTCGATATCCAGCCCAGCGCGTTAGCCTTACACCACGGTGGCCAACAATCCACAGCGCTATGTGTGTTTTTCTGTCAGATTCTGACATCATAAATCCGTAAGATTTGGATTTAACTGCTCTAATTAATATATAGCCAATGCCGTTAATGCCCACAAGATGGAGACGTCTTAGTTGCTAAGCCTATCTTACAGGTTTATTATGCCAGAAGCTGACAGAAAAACACACTTAGCGCCGTGGATTGTTGGCCCACCGTTTGGCTGGATATCGAGAGATCTGCGATTCGATTCACCAGCGGTGACCGAATAACAATTTTTCGGTTGTTGCTGATCGAAAAGGAAGGCCAAAAACGTCGACCACTGCAGAAAACGTGATACAATTTGATGAATTGATTCGCAATAATCGAAGACTCACACTTGGAGAAATGGCGAAGGAGATTGATATATCGATAGGCAGTGTTGATTTCATCGCCCGTGAACATCTTGACTATCGCAAATTTTGTGCTAGATGGGTTCCTCGTTCACTGATGGACTAACATAAAGGTCAACGCCAAATTTGTTTGTCTTCTCTACCCTTCCTTCAACGCTATTCTGGGGAATGCCATGACTCCTTTGTACCGCGTCATCACTGGCAATAAAACATAGGTTCACCATGTTACTCTAGAACCGTAGACAGCCTCTATGGAATGGAGACACATAACATCGCCTCTGCGTTGTGTCAAAGATTCTGAGCCCCGAACAGAAGGCACTCCGTGTCGAACTCTGTCAAGAACTTCCTCAGCAGATGGTGAATGAACCAACGTTCCTGTCGCGGGTCATCACTGGGGACAAGACTTGGGTCTAAGGTCAAACAACAGTTGTCGCAGTGGAAGAGCCCGGCATCTTCATGACCGATGAAGGCCCGACAGGTCCGGAGCGCAACCAAAAGCAACCTCATCGTGTTCTTCGACATTCGTGGGGTTGTGCACCGTGAATTCGTCTCCCAGGGTCAGACCGTCACCGCCTTTTTTTTACTGTTATGTTCTGCGGAGTCTTAGGCAGGACATTCGCGCAAGCGACTTGAAATGTGGTGCAGGGGCGATTTCTCACTCCATCATGACAATGTCACAGCTCACAGAGCGTTAGCAACCAGCCAGTTTTGCAGTCGCAACAGCATGACTACCCTTCCTAACCCGCCTTACTCGCCGTATTTGGCCCCCTGCGATTTCAATCTGTTCCCGAAGATGAAGCTGAATTTAAAACGTCAGCGTTTTGAAACCGTGGACGAGTTCCAGCGCGAATCGCAGACGGTGCATGACACGATTCGCGAACAGGACTTTCAGGGAGCGTTCCAACAGTGGCAAAAACGCTGACAGCAGTGTATCGCTGTCCAAGGAGACTACTTTGAGAGGGATCATAGCCAGACTCAAGTAACGTTAGTACTTTGTTGTATATCGGCTTAGTCCCAGAACTTTTTGATCGGACCTATACGTACCTCCCCACTCACACTCACAAAGTGCCTTCCCGCGTAAACGGTACATTTATGCAAATATTTGGTTGTGTCCGAATACTTTTAATAAAATAGTGCATACACCAAGAGGACTTTTTTGCTCGGAGTCAGAGGCGAAGTTGTATTATTAAATTGAATCTTGAGGGCGGATAAAGCAAAGAGTAGACATGTTGGATAAATAGGACCGAAAGCTGCCTCCAATTTAGTTCCAATGGTCTCAGTAAACGTTCAGAACCATTTCCGTCAGATTTAAGGCCAATGTTTCCAGGAAGGATACAGAACCATCCCCATCAGGCTAACCCACCATCCATGCCTCATCCGGGACATGAAACTGGGCCTATCTCAGACGAATGGTCAAAGGGTAGCTCCACGGATCATTCGGCCATCTAGTTTGCATTGTAGTCTTTTAATGGGGGTGTAAAATTTTATAGCTGCACGAAACGTGGCCAGGAACAAAGTATTTGCATGCATCTGAAAGTGGTAAAGCATATCATTGTGCAGTGGCTCGTTGTGCGCTGTGTAAGGAAACTAACAAAGCGAGACAAAGGAAACATTCATTAAATACTAAGTAATATTCCCAGACTGTGCCATTAGGGAAAATAATTCCAAGAATACATTTAATGAATTGAATTCCTGCTGAAATCCATTTTTCCCTGTTAATCAATTTTGTCAATTCTTTCAGGATAACTTACTCATATTTGTTACCATCATTTCAAGACTTAACGTTACCTCGATATATACCTCGTGCTAGAGATTTCACAGATTTCGAGGTGCAACGTAATATAACCACGGCATGGAAACTCCAAACATGATGCCATTTTTGTAAAGACGAGTTATGCGGACAACTAGAAAAAGATTGCGTTTTCGTGAATTTTCCTTGCCGAATGAATGGGAACTGCCACTCTGGAAAGGTTATTTCAACCATATTTCTCATATGAAAGCAGGTAAAGATTGGCGCTGAACTGTAATAATTCAACAGTAATAATATACACTGAAGAGCAATTGAATTAGAGACAGCTGGCGTTATGCAAATGTGGCGCTATGGGCGGTCCTGTAAACGGAAACGACATGACGTATGCTGCGATCCGACAATATAAGGAGTGATGCGACGGGAATTAGTACGAGTCGGACGCAGTATGGGTAAGACGAAGGATCTAAGCGCATTGATCGTGGGAAAATTGTCGGTGCCCGACGAATGGGTCACTCCATCTAGGAAGTCGTGTAGGCACTGGGATTTTCACGAGCCACTGCGTCACGGGTGTACGGTAAGTACATCGAATCCGGTAAAACCATCTCTGCAAGGACCAACTGCCGAGGACAACAGCGTGTGGATGAACGTGGTCATCGTCGGCTAGCTCGCATTGTAACAGCGGGTAGATGAGCCACAATGCAAGAAATCACTCGGCAATTTAACGCTGGTGCACAAAAACGTATAAGCAGATACACCATCCAGAACCATCTCCTCGCTATATGGTACAGAAGCCATCGTCCCACGAGGGTACCGCTGCTGACCTCACATCACAAGGCGCAAAGATCAGCATGGGCGCGGGAGCATCGCCACTGGACCCTAAACATGTGGGAAAATATTGCCTGGACTGATGAGTCGGGATTCACGTTGGTACACGCGGATGGCAAGATACGAGTACGGCGTAAACCACATGAAGCGATGGATCCTTCTAGCCAGCAGGGTACTCTTCAAGCGGGTGGGGGTGGCATTTTCGTCTGGGGACTGTTTACGTGGACTGAAATGGGACCCCTGGTACTTGTGACATCGTCCCCCACAGGACAACGTTACCAGGATATCCTGGACGACCATTTGCTCCCGTTTGTGCGTCTTCAACATCCCATTGGGTACCTCATCCCGCAACAAGACAATGCACCGTGCCATCGCTCTCGAATTGTATCCAAATGGTTGGACGAACACTCCACCGACGTGACCTCGCTTCTTTGGCCAGCTAGGTCACCTGACCTCAATCCCATCAAGCACATCTGTGATGCCATCGAGAGAGATGTTCGAGGCTCTGACCCCCCTCCATCAAATCTTCGTGAACTGTGGTAGCTTGTTCAGGGGTCGTGGATCCGTATAGCTTCCCAACGCTTCCGGTGTCTTGTGGAGTCCATGCTGAGACGAATCGCCGCCGTCATCAAGGCGAAAGGTGGTGCCACACGTTACTAGACAGGTTTCTCTAATTCAATTACTCTTCAGTGTACACTGAAGTGCCAAACAACTGGGATACCTCTCTAATACCGCGTTGGTCGTAGTTGCGATCGGAAAATGGCAACAATGCGACAAGGCATGGACTCACGAGCTCTCTATAGTAGTGTGGAGACAGTGCACACACCGTGCTTTCTGAAGAGTGTCCCACAATTCCGTAATATTCGCCGGTGGAAGATTCCTGGCATTCACGGCACGTTGAGCAGAATCCCAAATATGTTCGATGCCGTTTTAATCCGGCAAACGAGGGGGCCAAGTGAGGATGCAGAACTCCGTGGAATGTTTCTCTACCCATAATCGGGCGACTGTGGACATGTGCGGTGCAGAGATGGGAACCGGTCACGGGTCAACTGGTCGACAATTTCTTGCGAGTTCAACGGGTCGGGTCAAGGTCTTCCTGACCCGATTTTGACCCGGTTTTATTCCCGTTTTATTTCTGAAAAGAGAAAAATATATTTCGAGGAAAAATGTGTGTTGTGGAATTCTGTAGTCGATACTGGTGCCTACGGAGTGAAGAATGGTTTGCCATGCAAAAATATTGTCGTCTCTTTCTTAACCCTTTAAGCGGCCAATGTACTTGAACCGAATACTGCCGAAAGTTTACTGATGTCCCCAAAGAAAAGTGTTCACATAGCGGCCAAGGTTTACGCAAGCTACGGCAAAATAATTCCTTTCACCCTCCCATCTACGCAGTACGGGCCATAAACCTGTCAATTATGATACATTTATAGTATCTTCCCTTCTGGTCCTTCATCCTCTGCTCCATGACCCAAATCATGATTTGGGAAGTGCTAGTATAGTACTAATGACGCGAAAGTCCTGGCGCTGGGTAGAAACAAGTGACTTGAACTTCTCGCTGTCTCTCTCTCTCTGTCCTGCCTGATGTTGGTCGCCATTATTTTAGCCATTTTGTCATGTAATCAGTCTAAAGGTGTAGTGTCGATTATCCTCCTAAATGACAACCTTGAATAACAAAGCTACGAAGGAAAGCAACACTTTCTGATGCGCATGTTCACTAGTTCCAGCCACGTTTGGTCCACTCCTTACACAGCGAACATATTCGTTGGAGCAGATTTCAGCCTATTTTGCTAACCCCGAGTTAATTCGTTCCAGCAGGTTAAAGGGTTAAAGAAACGAAGATTTCCACCGACCGATGTCAGACACACCATATCGTAAAAATATATTTCCTTTGCTTTCTTTTACAATGCGATTGTCTAGGGCAACGAACAGGCAAACACCATTCGCCTGCTTCTCAGGTGATTCACTCTCCGTGCGAATTTCACTGTATGATTAAGAGTTACTTTTCACATTGCATGCTTTACATTGTGCATTCAGAAGTTTTCGATTGATGTGCTAACATCCCGTTCCCATGACATGTCATGTCGAAATTAACTCCTTATTTGCTAATTTGGATAGATTTAATATTAAGGAGGTTGAGAAAGTTGTCGAGGCCGACAAATACGTGCTTGTTGAAAACCACAAAGGGAAGAGTGAATGCTGGAAATTGTTTCATCTCATTAAGGAATCGGTGAATAATTTTGGGCAATTTGGTCTTGCTTGTTGTTCAAAATGTGGAAAATGTATAATTACAAAGGAAGATATCGACGACGTAATAAAAGATTATGGATCGAAAAATCGAACAAACTATATGGAAGAAAGTATGCGCACCTCCATTAAAGCGTGGAAAGAGTGAACAATCTAAATACATTTAAAAAGATACATTTGTGTAATCGTAAATAATGTTTCCCATTTGTAATATACTCCATGGTCACTGTCATAGTCAGCCATAACTTCTGGATTACGCAAAATAGTTGCACTAAAATTTACCAAGTAACCAAATTTTATTATTAAAAAAGGATTTCAGTTATTAAATATCAAGCAGTTGTTGGGATGTATATATATATATATATATTGAGTTTCGAATGTATAGTTCAAAGCAGATTTATCTGGATCAGTTACGGGTCCGGGTCCGAAATTTTTGACCCGTTTCCAACTCTTGTGTGGTGTTGCATTGTCGTGTTGAAAGAGGTCGCACCCTTCGGGGCGGTTGTATGTCATGAACGGGTGTAAATGATCCCCAAGAATGGATCCGTCTTCTGCCCCATTCAGAGCGGTTTGCACACGTATGAGGCGTTCTAATGCGTGCCAGCTGGAAACGGGTCTGGTACGATTCGTCCAACGACGATTGGTCCAAAGCCGATTCTTCCAATGGAAAATTGGTCCAAAGGTACGATTCGTCCAATGGTACGATTGGTACAATGCTGATAAGTTCAATGGACGATTGGTCCAATTCCGTCTTATCTGTCCGAAGTGCTACTCATGCTATAAAAGTCTTTTTTACAAATATCTAGGTTGTAACTTAAAATCTTCTGAAAAAGCCCGCGACCTAGATGCCTGGTATATAGCTGAGAAATGATTCGTTGAGTGCCTTTTATAAGGTTTTATAAAATGTTTACAAATACCAAATATCTAGGTTGTGACTTAAAATCTTTTAAAAACGCCCGAGGCCTAGGTGCCTTGTAAAGACCTGAGAAATGATACGATGAGTGCCTTTTATTAGGTTTTATAAAATGTTTACAAATACCAAATATCTAGGTTGTAACATAAAATCTTCTAAAAAGGCTTGGGGCCTAGGTGCCTCGGAAAGACCTGAGGAATGATACGATGAGTGCCTTTTATAAGGTTTTATAAAATGTTTACAAATACCAAATATCTAGGTTGTAACTCAAAATCTTCTAAAAAGGCCCGGGGCCTAGGTACCTCGTAAAGACCTGAGAAGTGATAGGATGAGTGCCTTTTATTAGGTTTTATAATATATTTACAAATACCAAATATCTAGGTTGTAAATTAAAATCATCAAAAAATGCCCGCGGCCTAGGTGCTTTGCAAACAGCTGAGAAATGCTCCATTGAGTGCCTTTTACCAGGTTTATGTAAAATGTTTACAATTACTAAATATACGGAAATTATCTTTCAAAAGGATGTAAAGAGGAGAATAATTTAAATTATTATTCCTTTCTGGAAAATAAAAAAGTTTACCGTTGGTAAGATAATACCATTGGATGAATCGGCGTTGGACGAATCGGACATTGGACCAATCGGCATTGGACCAATTGTCCCTTTAGACGAATCGTCCGGGACAGGCTGGTAACACCCCACACCATAGCAGAGCCACCACCGGTCTGCACTGTCCATTGTAGTCATGCGGGATACATTTCATCGTAGGGTTGTCTCCACACCCTGAGTCGGCCATCTACCCGAAACGGTTGGTTCCGCGATTTGTCAGACCAGGATACACTTTTTTAGTCATCTTGTTTCCAATGGCAGTGTTTCCGAGCCCAGGAGAGGCGCACAGCCTTGTGTTGTTGGGTTAACAATGGCGCCCTGGTGGGGCGTCGGCACCGGAAGCCCATAAAATACAGGGAACGTTGCACTATCCAAACGCTGATACTACTACTGGCCCTAGCATTGAATCGCGCTGTGATTTCCGGCAATGTTTCACGGCGGGCAGATGTTACGATGCGTGTCAAAGACCTCTGTTCACGATCGTCCAGAGTTTTTCTACAGCCACACTGGTCTCTCGCTCTGGATCTTTTCCCTGAGTTTGTGTAGTCAAGGTACACACTTGAAATTTTTGACCATGTAAATTCAAATTTCGCGGTGATTTCCTCGATGGAGTGACACATCTCCCAGGAGCCGATTATCATACCAAGTTCAAGATCGCTTCAATCATGTTAAGCTGCCATCGGAACTGTGAATGCTACTACTTGAGCTTGCAAAGATATCTGCCTCTATACATACGTAGTTTGCGGACGATACCATTTACGGCATGGGTGTGTGGTGGCATGTAATGAAAACGGTAGGGCCTTTCCCAGTTTTTTTTTTTTTTTTTTTTTGGCGCCTCAGTATACATAGAATAATTGCCATTACGTGTTTGATCACTTGGTTCCCTGGGCGTTAGTGCGGGATTTCAAGTGCGCGTATTTCATCACGGTTTCTCAGAAATATTCATATTAGCAGAAATGCTTTTCTCGCGGGGGATCAGCAATATCACTAATAAATACTGAAAAACTACGATATTATCGAGATAAGAGTTTAATCCTCATCAGAATGGGGGCAACTTTAGCACGCCAACCATTTAATCCACGTGTCATCTCCGATGTTTTCGCTTATACCTTCGTTATAAGTTGTCTGATGCGGGATTATAAGGGAACATATTTCACTCTGCTTTTGGAATAAAAAGCAACGGGCATAAGGGATTGCCTGTGGACATTTTTACTAAATTCAACTACTAGTCTTTTTCTTCCAGAAAATCGATATTTTGCGCACCTCCTCAAGAAATGATGGTGATCTACTTATTTTGTCTTCGGGAGGATGGAAACGACGCTATCTCAGAAGAATGATTATCAGGATGACATTTCTCTTTCCTGAAGATTAACTGTGTCACGACAGTTCTTTTCGAGATGAACACGTGGCTCCTTTTTTAAGGCCCGGGTCCATTCTGGGTCCTGACAGTGAAAGCCCAGGCCGGCATATCATGATTTATGACTTGTCCGGGCCGTGCCCGGGTGTTTGGACATTTATGCAAATTTTCTCTTTTGTGAATAAGGAAAAAAATGAAGCACATTGCTTTACTCCTATTTATATTTTCATCATCAGATAAGAATGTTAGTGCTTCCCGTTAATGTCGACCTCCTCCCCTCAGAAAAAGACAGAGAGAGAGAGGGAAAGAATTACTATTGTATACATCATATTCAGGTAAAAAAAATGTATTTCACTTTGTTTCACAAGTGTATAACGTTAATTCCATTACCTAACTAACTATATTTAATTCTTTTTTATTCAAATTTAAATAAGGATTTTGAACCGTAAATTTCGTTATATAATTATTATAAAATATATGTCAGTTCCTCATAACATGATAATTGCTTATTACTGTTTTTCTGACGGATCAGGTCAAGATTAAGTATTGAGCAAATAAGTATATATAGATCAACAAATATTGAAGACTCGAAGACTCGTGCGACATTAATCACTGAAACGATTAAAGTTTTTCGTCTTTAGCGCGATTTAATGATTAAAAGATGAGGAATATATAAAATTAAAACCATGAGCACTTTCGAGGCAGCGACTGCCTCTTCTTCAGATGTAGCCGCTGCCTCGAAAGTGCTCATGGTGTAGGTGCTGCCTCCAAAGTGCTCATAGTTTTAATTGTATATATTCTTCATCTTTTAATCATTAAATCGTACTAAAGACGGAAAACTTTCATCGTTTCAGTATATATAGATCGTAGTGCTTTTTAATGTGAGGGTTGTACCGAAAGTAATGCAAAAGTGGGCATAACGTTTTAATTAACTGAGAGAGGTAGTTTAAATTTCACATGTTGGTAGAGTAACTCTTTCTCTATACAAAGGTACTGCTCAACATAGTCTGCATCACAAGAGATGCATTTGTGCCATCGTTGAACCAAAATCTCGAATTTTATTTGAAAAAATCCAGGTGTGAACTGTTGTACCCACTCCTTCACAGCCACTTTCATCTCGTCTGTGTCATCAAATCGTCGTCCCCGGAGACTGTCTTTCATTGAACTGAACAGTTGGAAGTCGTGGATGGGGGATCATCGACCAACCTAATTTGCTGATCACCTGATTTGTTGCCAAAGATGCGTGAGTTAAATGTGTATGCTCTTCAGATTCTTGTTCGGTCCCCTCCACCTTATGGCTTTAATAAGCTTCTTGAGTATCTCAATGTACCGCTCGTTGGTCACAGTACGGCCACGTTCCAGAAAATCAAGGAGAGTGACATCCTTGTCATCCAAAAACACAGTAACCATGACTTCCTGTTCTGATCGCTGGCTCTTGAACTTCTTAGGCCCTGGTGAAGATGTGTGATGTCATGCCATGGATTGATTCTTCGTTTCTCGATCGTAAAGATACTCCCACGCTTCATTCCCTGTCACCCGATCGAAAACAAGACGTGTCTTCATTGGATTTAAGCGCTCCCAGCAGATGAGATCAGACTTCCACCCTTCTCTCCTTCAAATCGGGTGTCAGCCGCCGAGATACCCACTTTGCACAGGCTTTCCGATACTCTTAAGTCTTTCACCATCTTCTGTATGGCATTGTGACCACAGTCCAATTGTGCGACAAGCTCACGAATTGTGACTCGTCTCTCCGCGCGAATCAATTCATCCACTCGCTGACGATTCGTGTCTGACGGTCTCCAACTACGGGGTTTGTCTTCAATGCTGGTTTCCTCTTCTTTTAACTTCTTCATCCATTGGTGCACATTGCTCTTGTCAATAGTGGCACATCTGTAAACATTCCGTAGCCTTCTGTGGATGTCCGACAGCCTGCATCCCTCTTTCGTCAAGAACTCTATGACGGCATGTTGCTTCTGCTTGGAATCCATTATTTATCGGTAATGAAGAAGGATTGTTACTATAGAGGGAGAGTTACTCTACCAACATGTGTGGAATTTGAACGACCTCTGTCAGTTAATAAAAAAGTGATGCACACTTTGGCATTACTTTAGATACAACCCTGGTACATGGAAATTTATAGAAAACAATGAACTGGTCACATTGTTTGAAGCACAAACTTCGAAGCAACGAACTAGCGCACACTGTTGGTTTCCTTTTCGATATACAGGTCTTCGTCGACCGTAATGAAATATTTTGCATTTTTTACACTGTTTAGCACGCAATTAATTCGAAATGGAGTCTAAATACTCTTCTTTTGGATTTATAACACATACCCTTCTAAGAAAATTTTAGCTTTATTGAAACCACAAAGCAGTAGTATGTGTCATGGAAATCAGTAAGACCAAAACTTTACTTTATTTCCATCCAACTAAGTTAAACAAAATCTTTGGGGAAAATTTGAATGATTTGTTCCGTATATTTACCTCTAAATATGCGGAGGGTCGGTTGTGTACAGACAAATGCACATATCTGTCTATACTTTGGGACTGCGGATGAGAAAGCTATCCACTAAATGGAGGTATACCTCAGAACTACAATGGGTCATTCATCTAGCAATGATTAAACCTATGAAACACATCGCTGCCACGTAGTTGATTGGTTGGTGGCCAACGTGTCGACAGCCTACGGCGCATGCATTTTAAGAACAGTAATGTCCAGCTGCTAGCAAAGGCAGTCTTTTTTCATTTGGCCAATATCTGAATTGTATTTCTAAAATGAAATAAAATCAACGATTGCTTTGATTTATCATACTTCATCATCATCATCATCATCATTGTCAACCATTATCAATCCACTGCTGGACGAAGGTCTCCCCAAGTTTCCTCCACAACGGTCTGTCTTGTGCCAGTCTCCTCCATGTCACCCCTGCATACTTTCGAATTTCATCCACCCATCTCCCATGTGGTCTTCTTCTGGGTCTTTTCCTGTCCCTTGGAATCCAATCTAAAATTTCGGCTGTCCATCGATGATCTGTCCTTCTGGCAGTATGTCAGCCCATTGCCATTTCAGGGATTTAACTCTGATCATGATGTCTTCCACTCTAGTCATTTTTCGGATCCACGAGTTCCTCTTCTTATCTCTCCTGGTTACACCAAGCATGCACCTCTCCATGCTTCTTTGAGTTGTCTGCAGCCTTTGTATGTCTCTTTTAGTTAAGGTCCACGTCTCTGCACCATACGTAAGCACTGGAAGGATGCATTGATCAAACACTTTTCTTTTAAGACATAATGGCATATTGCTCTTGAAAATTATGCTGTTTCTTCCAAAAGCTCTCCAGGCAAGTTTTGTACGCCGATTAATTTCTTCATCAATGTGACCCTCACTTGATATCTGCTGTCCAAGATAAACGTACGTGTCTGTTATCTCCAGCTTTTCTCCATCAATCGATAAATCTTCATTTCTTGTAAAAGCATTGAACATCACTTTTGTCTTCTGAAAGTTCATTTTTAATCCCACTTCTTTACTCTTGTCAGCAAGTTCCTGGATCATACTCTGCAGCTCTGATGGGGTAGTTGCAAAAATGACTACGTCATCAGCAAAACGAAGGTGGGTTAGATAATCTCCATTAATCTTTATCCCCTTGTTTTCCCAGCTCAGCGACTGAAAAACACCCTCCAATGTGGCATTAAAGAGCTTCGGAGATATGTTGTCACCTTGTCTCACTCCCTTTCCAATTTTTACGTGTGTTGTATTTTCAAACAGCCTAATCTTTGCACTTGCATTTTCATAGATGTTATTAATAATATTAATGTATGCATCTTCAATACCGCAGGTTTTCAGAGCCATTGTAACTGCTGATGGTTTCACCGAATCAAAGGCTTTTTCATAATCGATAAAAGCCATGCACAATGGAAGTTCATATTCCTCGCTCTTTCAATTAGTTCTCTCAGCACGTGGATATGATCTATTGTGCTGTAGCCACTCCTGAATCCAGCTTGTTCTCTCGGTTGAGCCGTGTCCAGTGTTACCTTCAAGCGGTGTGAAAGAACTTTAGTGAAGATTTTATAAACTACTGATAGGAGGCTGATAGGTCTGTAGTTTCCGAGATCCTCAATGTCACCTTTCTTATGTAGCAGGATCATTGTAGCGGTGTTCATCTTACTTTATTTCATGTTTCCTATTTTGTTTTCTGATTTCAGTTGGACTCCGTTAGAAAGCTGAGGATAATAGCTCATGCAGCAAGGGTGACTGTAATTTGGCACACTTGCGTGACCCTTTTTTCACCTTTGCTCTGCGGCTTCTACTGGTCGGACGGAGGAAAAGAATACAGTAACGTCAGTTCGTAAAATAAAAATAAAAACATAAGCTTACTAAATTCAACTGTTTGCAATGCGGAAGTCTCCTCACTTTTCTTCGTTTTAATATTTATTGAAAAAAAGAGATAAATAATAGTTAAAATTTTTAATCGTTACATAATTTCGTAAAACTGGCTTTGTTTGTTCTAGCCTCGTCTTATACTCAGGAGAGACTTGTTTACGAATGAAGATAAAGAAATTGAAAAATTTAACCCATTCGACTTTTACTATGTATCGACTTATATGCGAAAAATATGGAAGGTTGAACCGCGACTCGTCGTAAAACATTATGCGCTGGCATGCATCACGCCCCTGTCTACGTTCTTTGAACTTTATGCCTCCTAGGGAGATATATGTGCATTATTTAAAGACGATAATGTTCCACATCTCCATTATAGAGAATGACATACAGTAAAAAAGGAAATTTCTCAATAGGATTCTCAGAAGCGATGCAAACGAAAGTGCACAAACACCACCTAGCGACAGAATTACAAACTATAAAACTCCTCATATACAAACCTAAAGTGTTCTACATGGTAAATGGCATCCGTTGTTGAAATAATTTTCTAAATCGCACATATAGATGGAGAGAAATTGAGAAAAACAGATTAGACATTGTTGCCCCGCTAGCGCCGAAATTGTGCGTTATTTTGGGTAGAAAATACACACATCATACATTTCATAGTCAGTTGTATCTGCCCGAAAAATAATTTTTCCAATCGGGTCTTTGGTCCCGCAGATACTGCTAAAAACGGAAACATAAATTAACGCCTTTAAGTGGCACACGTCTGCGTTAAGAAAAGTTTGAATTTATATGAGAAACATTTCGCCTTGAAAATGCTGTCCAACAAAGAAATAATTTTTCAAATTTGACCCTTAGAAATAGAGATATCGACAAAAGTATAAAATATATATTTAGGCTTTCTGGCGGAAAAATATGCATTACCTTAAGAAGAAAGGATTCTGAAAAGCGGTATGAGTCCACAAAATAATTTTTTCAATCGAATTTTCAGAAGGTTACATTTTGCTGCAAAAACATCAGAAGCAGAAATAAACACTTACGCCTCACTGGAAGCCAAACCATTTTTCATGAAAAATTAAAAATTATACGCCAAATATTTCCCATGAGGAGCAGTATCCGATGCAGGAAGAATTTTTCAAATTGGAGTTCTAGAAACAGAGAAATCGGGAAAACCGCAAGTTTTCTGTGCGACCCCTAGTGCAAAATCTGTGTATTACTTGAAAAAGAGGCTGTACAGATATAATGTAGTCTTCGATATAAATGACATCGAAAGGAAAAATATTTTTTTCAATTGAATATTTAGAAGCAAATATATGGAATAAAATGTATTTTAAATTCGTTATCATCTGCATTTACGCCCTTTAGCGGAAAAGTTGTGCATCATTAAAAAGAAAAACCGAAATGAAAGGATCATCATTCTCACATTTCAAGCTTTTTAATGCAAAAAGAATTGTTCAAATCGGACAAATAGTTGCAGACATATGGTGTGTACAGACAGTCTAACGGACGGACAAACGGATAGCAGAAACACGATTTTTTTAACGAAAGGCGTGCTAAAAAGGACCGACAGAGAACGTGGAATAATTTAGAGCCAGAGTGAGAGAGCGATAGGACAGGAACCAGAGGAAAATCAGATTAAGAAACATTGAAAAACCAAATCAAAAGAACGGAAAGTGGAACAGAAAGTAATGCAAATGTGCAGAAAACGCACAGAGAGAGAAAGAGACCAAGAAGGTGGAGGAAGATAAAAAGAGGCGGTCTTAAAAAATGGAAGAGGTAGAGAGACAAAAAGAAGTAGCGGTGTGAAGATATAGATAAGAGAAGATACACAGACTTGGAAATAATACAAAATAAGGCAAGGAGAGAGAGAAAAGAGAGAGACGATGCTAAAAAGTAAGAGAGAGATGGCAGTGGAAAGAAATAATAAACATAATACAAAGAAGGAATGACAGAGAGAAATAAAAGGTAGGTACAAAGAAAATAGAGAGATGAAGGCAAAGAGGCTGAGCGGTAGGTGACAGAAGATAGAGAGACATGTAGCACACATAGAGAGATATGAAGATGAGATAGACTTTCCAAGAACAAAAGGAAAGGGCTACAGAGGCAAAACTGATGGAAGAAGCTTTGATTATTTACGAAAGGGACATCATGATAATTTCGGAAATTTCATGCTTCAACTTTTTTCACAAAAGTCAGTTATAATAGCTCATATCACAAACTGTTCATGGTGTGTGCTCTCATAAAAACATTTCCATCTCGTGATTCTTCCGTTTCGATTATTCGTATGCCTCTTAGATGTACTTCATGTCGCTAATTCTGATCCGCCAAAGCCTCAAGAGCAATCCTTGCATTCCGAGAATCGTCGGAGCGACTTCCGACATTTTGTTCGTGTGGAACGGAAACTTCCGCTTACCCATCATTTCGCCTTTCCTAATGATGCTAATAAATCCGAATCCGCATAATGCGCTCTGAACTTTCCCATGCGACTTTAGAGAAAGATCATATTACTCTGGTTTGTTGATTCGCGGAAGGCCTCTTTCCTGAGTAGATTCACTGAGATCAAGTCGCATTTGAATAAAGGAACAGTGCTCATTTCCGCTTCAATCATATACATACTCATCTTAGAATGAAAATGGAGGAAGATTTAAAATGTATTTTTCGATTACGAGGAAATAATTGGAGTGGTGTTTTGGGACTCTATCAGGTAGTGTCATGTCTGAGAACATAGGGAACTGAAACTCGCTATTTTATGGTACCCACCCGGAAATTAATATCCGTTTGTATGCTCAACCATTCTGCAAGTTTAAAGTCAGCATTATTCTGTAGCTGGAATTATACTCCCTTTTGATTTCTGCATGAAGATGATAGAATTGCACCTCCAAGAAAAGCGGCTGAAGACCATTATTTATTAATGTTACCGACCTCTTGAGATCTGTTAGTTAGAGCGCTGATGTGTCAGTATGCCATAAAATAAAATATTCCTGTGCCTTCGTTGTTGTTTGGAGATTTCGTTGTCATACTCATAGTTTCCCGAGGACTGTTGTTATCTGACCTGAAATGTAGAAAAATTCCTGAAATTCACGAGCCATTTTGCTGCTTCCTTTCGTGAATTAACGCAGCATATTCTTAATTAAAATTTTTCCGTGAAATGATGAAACAAATACTGGATTTCACGTATTATCCACACATGAGTGCACAGAAATACTATGGCAAATAGCAGAAATTTACTGTTTTTTTAGATGTGTTAAAGCAAAAATCAGAATTTGCGTCACACCTTTCTTTGATACCGCTCGCATATCAACGAAAAAAAGTCTGCTTTCATCTTTCCATATCCGTATGACGGAAAATTAAAAAAAAAAGTCTGCTCTCATCTTTCCGTATCCATATGACGGTAAATTAAAAAAAAAGTCGGCTTTCATCTTTCCGTATCCATATGATGGAAAATAAAAAAAAAAAGTCTGCTCTCATGTTTCCGTATCCATATGACGGAAAATAAAAAAAAGTCTGCTCTCATCTTTCCGTATCCATATGACGGAAAATAAAAAAAAAAGTCTGCTCTCATGTTTCCGTATCCATATAACGTAAAATAAAAAAAAAACGTCTGCTCTCATCTTTCCGTATCCATATGACGGAAAATTAAAAAAAAAGTCTGCTCTCATCTTTTCGTATTTCATATGACGGAAAATTACGGTAATGAACGCTGTCTGCGAAAAAAACCCAACAGAATCTAAAGATGTTTGGTTAACTGCTAAATTTCAATCGGAGAGCTTTGAAGGATCTCGGTGCAATCACACTACTGGAAGTTACAACCACGAAAGCCCTTTTTAGCACGCTTTTGTAAAATATGATCGTGCTTATGTCATCGGTTTGTCCGTCCGCCTGTGGACACCATATCTCTGCAACTATCAGTCCGATTTTAAAAATTATTTGTGCATTGGGAAGCCTGAAATATAAGAAGGGGGATCATTTGTTTCGTTTTCTTCTACGATGTACAATTTCGTCGCTAGAGGGCGTAATTGCAGAGGATATCGAATTCGAAATACATTTCGTTCCATATATTTTCTTCTAAACATCCGACTGAAAAAAATTCATACACCATTCGATTCCATTTATGTCGAAGAGTATTTTAGGTATAATAACTTTTTGAAGTTACGCACAGATTTTGCACTAGGGGGCGTAAAACTATATTGCGTTTTCCCCGATATCTCTACTTGTAAAACTCCGATTTGAAATTTTTTTCTTCAGCGGATACAGCTCATGATGGGAAATCTTTTGCATACAATTTATGACTTTTGGTAAAGAATGGTTTGGCCATCAGGGGGCGTAAGTGGTTATTTGTGCTTCTGGTGTATTTCCCAAAAAATCTGAGCTCCTAAAATCTCGATTGAAAAAATTCATTCGTGAACCGATGTCACTCAAGTTGATAAACCTTTTCGGAATATTTTCTGCATGATATCTTGCATGGTTTATCCGCCAGTGGCCATAGATGTACATCTTTTTTTTTTTTTTTTTTTTCAATGTCTCTACTTCTAAGAGTTCGAATTAAAAAAATAAAATTTCCTTCTTTGTTGGATAGCGTTTCTGGTGCAATATATTGTTTTTCATATAATTTCAAAATTTTCAACTAATTTATAGACTTTTCGCTACAGGGCGCAACAGTAAATTGTGTTTCCCACGATATCTCTGCTTCTAAAACTCCGATTAGAAAAATTGTTCCTGCACCGGATACAGCTCCTGATCGCAAATCTGTTGTATATAATTTCTGATTTTTGGTAAAAAATGGTTTGGACACTAGGGGCGTAAGTCTTAATTTCCGCTTCTGATGATGTATTTGCAGCAAAGTCTGAGTTTCTAAAATCTCGACTGAAAACAATTCGTTTGTGGACCGATACTACTCACACCGAGAAACCTTTTCGCAATATTTTCTTCTTAAAAGAATGCATGGTTTCTCCGCCAGGGAGCGTAGATGCACATTTTATATTTGTTGATATCACTGCTTCTAAGAGTCCGATTTGAAAATGTGTTTTCTTTGTTGGAGAGCGTTTCTGCTGCGAAATGTTTTTTGCATAACTTCAAATTTTTCTTATCGCACAAGTCTGTAACCAGAGAGAAGTTCAGGATTCCATTTAGAGCAATATCTGTGGGATTAAAAATTAAATTGAATAACTGGAGAACTTCTTTTTGAAAAACTGAAAAACTTCTTTCTTCAGTCAGATATTATTGTTTTCTTTACCGGTTCCATTGACTTTGAATAGCTTTGCTAAATTTAATTCGTATCAGAACGGATTCAAAAGACGTGCTCATTACACCTGAAAATTTGGTGTGATCTTTCTTGTTCAATATTTTTGGTGGTACATCAATGACATAGTTGCGGCATATTTTACAGGAAGAACGGTCACAAACTTCATTATCGTATGTGCATGGCTTAAGTGGTATTGTTTCTTTTTTAAAAAGCTGGAGTTGGGCCTACAGCTGATTAATAAAACGTTTTACACAAACAGTAAGTGTTTCCATTGTTTTGATAAACTCCTGTATCTCCAATTACCACTCTGTAGATAATGCACATTTTTCTTCGCATTCTTTCTTGTTTTAACCAACTTACTCAAACATTCTTACTTTCTGAAAGTCAATGGCGCACGTTTTCGCATTTGTACATTTCTTTACGAATGAATGAGAATTTGTATGCAAAATAGCTGGTTTAGAAGTCGTTTCCTGCAAAACTAGAGAGTATGAGGAATTGTGAAAACACAAATTACTACGGAGTAAGTTTCTCTCCCAACTAAGCTACACGGACGGAATGTACTTCTGCAGATTTGTGGCATTGACAAGTGCTTTACCTCTGTATTACGTTACAGGGTCTCTGTGCTTAATAATTCTCCTCCAAAAATTGGTATTTTACAATTTACCTCTTGGTTGTATTGTGAGGCTTGGTAACAGTTTTAACTTTTTCGATTACGGATTACAAACATTTTCCTGTTTAAGTTTCCGGAATAAAAAGTAAATTCGCAGACTTACTTGACACGCTTTAATTTTCTGTCTGAAACGGTATGTCCACAAGTAAAAAATTCTTTCTCTTCCGAAATACAGGAGTATTTGTTGTTAACTTAATAAAATTGGTTTCCTGAGTTTCGTGAAGAAAATTCTGTAACTAAATGAACGCTGCCTTTCTGTAATAAAAGTGAAAAAAAAAAGGGTTGCCTTATGTTTTTTTAATTTTTTCCCTTCTGTAAGACTGCTTCTTCACCTGTTGTTAAGAAAAAACTTTGTTCTGTAAACTTTTCTTAATTTCTTTCTCGCAAAAACGAAATATGAAATTCAAAATTAACCGAGTAGTTATTTCCTCAGCATTCTGTTTCAATATGCAACACAACAGCCTTTATTATTTATCCCAGGTGCTTAAATCCGTTAGCACTTATTAATAATCACGGTTCCGAAACCACGAATATTAAAACTGCGTTTCGTTCTCAGAAAGAAATGAAAGCCACGATTCTTTTTATTCTTCAAATTAAAGAGCTGATGCCGAAAAAAAGCTTAAATAGTAAGAGTGTAGCTTCACAGCGACCACACCTTTACAGCAAGACTAGCTCTTCAGGTGAGTTTGTTTCGCAGCTTGCTTACAGCCGTCTTCAGAACTGGAACCGCCATTAATGGTAGCTTCGCGTGTTACTTCTTTCGCCTGAACCGGCACTCACGAATTCTCTTTAGGGGCTACACTTATTAATTCTTCTTTTTTTTTTTCTTCTCGTTGCGTTTAAGGAAATACCAGAAAGACACCAACCACCGCAGCCTACTTGAAATCGACGAATTACTATGCATGCGTTTACGGCAACAGTCTCAAAATTTTCTTTCTTTTTGCTAACATATCCGCATCATGTAAAGAGCCCAGCAACAATTTGAGTTATTTCGAAGAGCTTTCGGAAATCATGAATTCATTAACAGGTATAAATTGAAAATAATTGTTAATACTTTTGTAAGTCTGAATATGACTTTCCACTATTACTTTGCCATTTTGCCTGTCTGTTGTAAGCTCAGCTTCTTGAAGTCAGGCTGCAAAAATTATTTTCCGAAAGGGGTCCGGGTTCGAATCCCGTGAGGCATGGATGTTGTGTTTATCTTACGGCACTGGTTCTCTCCATTCCCTGGAAACAGTGACCCTAAATTTGGGACGGACGACTGCTTATAGCCCATTGAGTTGCTTACAGTGGTCGTTAAACCTACAATAAAAAAATATATATATATTTACTCATTTTATGTGGACGCAATCATTAATTAGACTAGGAAGGGGAGGGGACCTGCGACCTCCTAGGCCATTAAGTGCGGCCTTGTATGTGAATCCAAATTTTGAGAACAAATCCTTTTCTTTTTATTAATATGTTTTTGTTCGTCTTTTGCTATTTTTATCTTAAAATGACCGTTTTTAAAATACCAAAGAGTCAACGAAATAACGCTCCCTGGCTGACGGCCACAATTAAAACATTAGTAAGTCATAAGGGCTATTTTGACACCTGCTATGCTCATGATGTCCTTCTATTGTTCCTACAGAACTACAGATGGAATTGATTGAACTCTCAGAAGATGACATTTTAAAGTCCATATGTAACGCTAAGAAAGATCCATAAAGTATTCTTTCTTCTTTGTGCTGACAGATCCTGAAGAAACATATCGTTAAAGCTCAATCAAATGATCATATGTAGAGGATTTTAGGAAGGAAGTGTCTGATCCCAGGTCTTAAACAACCCTTAGAAATAGGAAGCTAGGATTTGGGCTACATTACCGGATAGGAAAGTGACACGGAAGCGAAGTAGAAAGGGGGAGGAAGACGCCCTTATTTATTACCGGGGGTCAGTACCCGGGGTCGGACGGCTTAACGTGCCCATCCGACGCACGGCAGATATTTAGTGGATCGAGCGTTCGTACCTGTCTGGGATCGAACCTGAGGTCCTTTCCGTGGCTGTCACGAACGTTGCCCACTAGGACACCCGCGGTCCAACATATCGTTAAAAACTGTCTTAGCACGATTTAAATTAGAGACCCTTAACTGAATCACAATGCAATATTGAAACATGACCTTTATTTGCAATCTTAAAACAGTAAAAGAGATTTAAAATGGTCTAGATCTTTCGCGGCTACACTAGTCGCATGATCAGGCCCAAGCAAATGTCAATACTGGAACGAGTGGTAAGATTTTTATAATTCTAAACCTTCCCAAAAGGCATTAGTAAAAACAGTTCCTCCTTTTGCCAGACAGCAAAGTTGTACTTACCGGAAGATAGTATTTTGCAATTGGTACGTCAACGTCTAGCTGATGGCAAGCCTTGGACAAATTGTTTCCAAAGTGGATGTAAACAAACGAGTAGTTCATCACTACAACATACCTTTTGGAAATGTGTTATGCACAAAGCCTCTGCTAAGCCTAAAGAGTGTTTGTTATTTGCAGAGATAACAATAGTCACTTTATTCCCAGTCCGGTTAATAATTTCTTCAAGAGACTAATTTAATGAAGAGCGACGACACCGTGGTTGCTCTCATTGAGCATTCGGGCTCTGACATCGGAGTGAATTGTACACCACTCAGGTTAGAGTGTATTGCAGTCCTCAGGTTAGAGTGTATTGTATTCCTCCGGTTAGAGTGAATTGCATTCCTCAAGTTAGAGTGTATTTCAGTCCTCAGGTTAGAATGTATTGCATTCCTCAGGTTAGAGTGTATTGTATTCCTCAGGTTAGAGTGAATTCCATTCCTCAGGTTAGAGTGTGTTGCAGTCCTCAGGTTAGAGTGTATTGCATTCTCAGGTTAGAGTGAATTGCATTCCTCAGGTTAGAGTGTATTGCATTCCTCAGGTTAGAGTGTATTGCAGTCCTCAGGTTAGAGTGTATTGCATTCCTCAGGTTAGAGTGTATTGCAGTCCTCAGGTTAGAGTGTATTGCATTCCTCAGGTTCGGAGTGTATTGTATACCACTCTGTTCTACCAATCCTATCCTAAAGGACAAGGTGTATATAGGCTCGACCTTTCGAAACTTGAAGGTGCGGATGTCAGAGCACGAATACTCAATGAGAACAACCACGGTGTCATTGTCCCTAACTAAATCGTGCTAAGGCAGTTTTTAACGATATGTTTCTTCAGAATCTATCAGCACGAAGGAATACTTTATGGATCTTGCTTAGTGTTAAATAAGGACTTTAAAATATCATCTTTTGAGAGCTCAATCAATTCCATCTGTAGTTCTTTAGGAGCCATAAAACGAAATCATGAGCTTGCTTTTCAACCACTTATTGCAGCGAATCTACATTCTCCTAATTAACCAAAATCAAGACGCCACAAATGACGGATACCCATCTAGAGCATCAGCTAAAAGTGCGGACATCCATGCTGCAACCAAATATTCGAAATGCTTTCCAACGAAAAGCAGTCGCAACAATGTCATTAAAAGGTTAATTAACTTTAGAATTAACATTTTTGTTTTCATTTTTTGAAGTTGGTTATTAGATTTTAAGATTTCTACAAAATCATGTACATTTAGAAGTATATCTAATTGAAATTTCTTGAATGCGGCCTTGTAAGATTGCAGCAAAATTAATGCCACATGATAATTATCACAGCAATCAGACATCTCTGAATTGACTGTATTTTTACTGCTCTCATGTAACATCAATCACTCAGAAAACTTGAAAATTTCATTTGAAATGGGGCGGAAATCGAACCCGCATCTCCCGATTATCGTTCGAGCATGCTAACCGTTACACCACCCAGGTCGAAGATGTCAAGTTTTCTGAGTGATTGATATTACATGAGAACACTAAAAATACACTCAATTCAGAGATACCTGATTACTATGTTAATTATCATGACGTATTTTCCACGTACTGTGGAAAGAATATTTCTTCTACACTGTATAACTTAATGTGGCATTCTAATATGAAAAGGTTTCCCACCTCAGACTTATATTACGTATTCGCTTTATTTGTTTTCGCTCTAGGTGCCTTAAATGCAAAATTGAATGCATATTTGCGCTTGTCGCAGTGTCTTTGCTTTCAGATGTTCCATTAGATTTTATTTATTTTTTTTTTGTCAGATACAAGGTGTGATCAAAGAATATCCAAATTGGATTTATTAAAAACAAGAAAAATGACACCGAAATTTCGGGTGTAATTAGCACGTCTTTTGAATCCGTTCTGAAGCAAATTAAATTTATCAAAGCTATTCAAAGTCAATGGAACCGGTATGGAAAACAATAGTATCTGACGGAAGGAAGAAGTTTTTCAATCCGGTTTTTAATCCCTCAGATATTGCTGTAAACGGAAACGTGAGCTTACGCCCTCTGGTTGCAGACTTGTGCGTTAAGAAAAACATGAATTTATATGAGAAACATTTCGCACCAGAAACGCTCTCCAGCACAGAAATAATTTTTCTAATCGGACCCTTAGAAACAGAGATATCGACAAAAATAAAATGTGACTTTAAGTCCCCTGGTGGGAAAACCATGCATTATTTTTGGAAGAAAGTATTCTCAAAAGGTTTATCCATGTGAGCGGTATCAGTACAAGAAAAAAAAAATTAGTCGAGTTTTCAGGAACACAGATTTTGCTACAAATACATCAGAAGCAGATATTAACACTTATGCCCTCTGGTGGCCAAACCATTCTTTACCAAACATTAGAAATTATGTGAAAAATATTTTCCACCAGGTCTTGTATGCGATACAGGAAGCATTTTTCTAATCGGAGCTTTAGGAGCAGAAATAACGGAGAAAACGCAATTTACCTAAGTGCCCCCCTTGCGGAAAGTCTATGATTTACTTGAAAATTTCGAATTTATGGGGAAAACATTTCGTGTCGGAAACACTATCCAATAAAGAAGGAATTTTTCAAATCGGACTCTTGGAAGTTGAGATATTAACAAAAAAAATTACATCTACGCTCCCTGGCGTAGAAACCATGCATTATTTCAAGAAGAAAATATACCTAAAAGGTTTGTTGACATGAGTAGTAACGGTCAACAACCGACTATTTTTTCAATCGAGATTTTAAAAGCTCATATTTTACTGCAAATATATCAGAAGTGGAAATTGAGATTTACGCCCCATAGTGGCCAAAGCATTTTTTTACAAAAAATAGAAATTATGTGCAAACGAGTTTCCATCAGGAGCTGTATCCTGCGCAGAAAGAATTTTTCAAATCGAAGATTTAGAAGCAGAGATATAGGGGAAAACGCAATTTACCTGTACGCCCCCTAGCGGAAAGTCTATGAATTATTTGATAATTTTTAAATTATATGAAAAACATGTCACACTGAAAACACTATCCAACAAAGAAGATATTTTTCAAATCGCACTCCTAGAAGTAGAGATATTGACAAAAACAGGATATACGTCTACGCCCCCTGGCGGAGAAACTGTGGAAAATGTTAATAAGAAAATATTCCGAAAACGTTTATCGATGTGAGTGGCATCAGGCCACGAAAAAAGTTTTTCAATCGATATTTTAGAAGCTTAGATTTTATGGCAAATACATCAGAATCAAAAATTAACACTTACGCCCCCCCCTGTTGGCCAAAGTATATATGACCAAAAATTAGAAATTATATGCAAAAGATTTTCCATCAGGAGGTGTACCCGCTGAAAAAAAATTCAAACCGAAGTTTTAGAAGAAGAGTTATCGGGTAAAATGTAATTTACTTTTACGCCCCCTAACGGAAAATCTATGCGTAATTGGGAAAATAACTATATCTAAAATACTCTTCGACATAAATGGAATCGAATGATAAAATAATTTTTTTCAATCGGATGTTTAGAAGCAAATATGTGGAATAAAAAGTAATTTCTAAATTCGACATCATCTGCATTTACGCCCTCAAGCGGCGAAATTGTACATCGTAAAAAAAAACGAAATAAAGGATTATCATTCTCATATTTCAGGCTTCCCAATGCAAAAGGAATTTTTTGAATCAGACTAATAGTTGCAGAGATATCATGGGTACAGGCGGACAGACGGACAAACCGATATCATAAGCCCAATTTTTTACAAAATACGTGCTAAAAAGTGCGAGACTAACAGATTTGAAACTCAATCGCCGTCGAAGTAGTTCCCTAACTAAGCCTCAAATTTAGCCCATCGCAATTTCCACTGCCCAAAGCGTTTCTTTTGAAGTCATATATTCTGAAATAGCGAAGAGCTGCTTCGTCGCATTCTGTTTTTTCTCCTCAACATCATGGAATCTTTCCCGTTAAAGTGGTGTCTTATTTCTGGAAAGAGAAAAAAATTGCAGAGAGCGAGATCTCGCAAAAAGTGTAGCTGTCATACATGCGCAATGCGGTGCTTTTCAAGAAACTTCTGCGCAAGTTGCGTTACATGGGCAGGCGTGTTGTCATGGTGGAGATGCCACTTGCCACTACCACGTGACACCGGCTTTTTGAGACAAAATGAATCCTTTAAGTGCTGCAAAACTTTACTGTAGTACTTCTTGTTGACTGTTTGGCTTGATGGAGAGTATTCATGATGGGCGATTCCTTCATAATCGATAAAAGAAACAGTCAACATCATCTTAACATTGGCTCTGTCGTGCTTTCTTAGGTATGGGAGAGTTTGGGACCTTTTATTGTGAAGATTGGGCCCGAGTTTCGGGGTCATACCGATAAACCTTCGACTTATCTCCAGGTATGATAGTTTTTAAATCGCGATGGTAGCACAGTGGTCTAAGCGCTGGCTTATGACCATTCGTCCGAAAAGATTCCGGATTCCAATCCCGGTGAGGCATGGATGTTGTGTTTGTCTTACGGCACTGGCTCGCTCCTATTTCTGGAACAGGGGCACTAAATTAGAGACGGGGGTCTGCTTATAGCCCTTCAAGCTGCTCACGGTGCTCATTAAACCTTTATTTATTTTTTTTATTTTTTTTTTCGGTTGAAGGTTTAACGACCACTGTGAGCAGCTCAATGGGCTATAAGCAGACGCCCGTCCCTAAATTAGGGCATCTGTTCCAGGAAAGAGAGCAAGCGCCAGTGATATAGGACAAACACAACAGCCATGCCCCACCGGGATTCGAACACGGACCCTTTTCGGACGAATGATCAGAAGCCATCACTTTGACCACTGCACTACCGGGACGGCCGTTAAACCTTTAACTCCCCCCCCCACACACAAAAGTTTCTTAACGGTTTTCGTCGTTGTTGATGCAAGGTCACCAGGAGCTGCAACACGGGCATGGTTTTTGCTCAGTTGAGAGCAATTTTGGCACAAATTTGACTGAGATGCGTCTCATACTTAAATCATCGGTAAGAATCAAATGAACTGAACCGAAACTAGTCTTCGGATAATTCACGAATAGTGATTCGGAGATTTTCCTGCACAGCTGCGCGCATGAGTTCGACATGATTTTCACTTTTGCTAGTTGCGAGCCTTCTAGACTGTTCATCACTCTGAACACTTTCACGTCCATCTTTAAAACGTTTATGCCACTCATATCTTACTTGTGCGCTACACATGCAATCTTCCCAAAGACTTGCATGTGTAGTTTCGTCAAGTTTTTCACAAAATCTGATGCAAATGATTTGATCATTGTCTTCCGACATGACAAATGTGACGGACAGCTTCACAAACGTAAGAACAAACCACTACTGCAAACAATCCGGATAACCTGGGGTGACGTGACTTATGGCATATGCGTAGCAAGTTCCAAGGAAAACCTGTGCCGAACGAACGGCTTCCTAATATGTAACGCGATTCTGAACTTTTGCAGCCAGTGTTGATTCTTTTTGATCACACCCCATACTACATAGAAAATTGCACGCCAGAAAGTGTTTGTCGGAGCACCGTTCAAATTGGTGGTAGGTGTCGATAGTTGGGTTATGTAAATGATGTTTTTCTTATTGGAGGATTAACGACCACCAGACCACCATGAGCAACTCAATGGGCTATGAGCAGTCGCCCGTCCCTAATTTAGGGTCATTGGTTCCTGGGAAGAGAGAGATCCAGTGCCGTAAAACAAACTCAACATCCATGCTTCACCAGGATTCGAACACGGACCCCTTTCAGACGATTGATCAGAAGCCATCGTTTAGACCAATGCGCCACCAGAACGGGGTAAATTATTTGAGTTGTGAACAATTCACATGTACCAGGTCCGTCCCAAAAGTAATGAGAGTGATTAGAAAACAAATGCGTTTAATCAAAATACATGCCATTAGGCCCGATCACCTTCGAAGTAAGTACCGTGGGACTGAACATACTTATTCCAACGACGCTGCCATTCGTCGTAGCAGTGCTGAAAGTCTTCATGTTAGAGGCTCTACAGAGCCCTCGTTGCTGCTGACAGGACGTTTGCAACAGAACCAAAATGGTGTCCATTCAGGTGCGTTTTGATTTTCGGGTACAAAAAAAGGTCACACGGTTCCAACTCAGGGCTGTAAGGGTGTGAGGAAGGGTAGGGATGCTTTTATGCGCCAGAAACTCCCTCACAGCCAATTATGTGTGACTCGGCGCATTGCCATGTTGGAGGATTCACGTTTCCACATTGTCACGATGCACTCGCAAACCCTTTTCCTCAAACGCTGTATGACCTGTTGGTAAAAAGCCTGATTGGCTGTCTGCCCTGGTGGTACAAATTCTTTGTGCAACACTCCTTGACAGTCAAAAAAAAAATTATGAGTATTGATTTCAGTTTCGATTTGCTTATGCGAGGTTTCTTCGGTCGACGTGAAAAGGGAGCTTGCTATTCTGAACTCTGCCTTTTTGTTTCGGGACCGTACTCAAACATCCATGTTTAATCCTTAGTAATCACTCTACGCAAAAAGTTGGGCTCAGTTGTTACACGATCCAACAGTTTATGAGAAATAAACAGACGATTCTCCTTCTGGTCATCGGACAAGGTTTTGGGGACGAGTTTTGCGCAAATCTTCCTCATGTTGAGATTTTCTGTAATGATTCGATGAACCACCGTTTTTCATACTCCGATATCATCTGTAATTAGTCGGACATTTAAACGTCGGTCCCGTTCCAGAGCAGCCTTCATAGCGGCCACATTGTCATCGGTTATTGACCTTGAAGGTCTCTCTGAGCGCTGCGCATCCTCAACGGCTACATTTCCATCCTTGAAGGCCTTGTGCCACCTGAAAACTTGGGCTGATGACAAAGCTGGGTCCCGATACGCTGTCTTCAGCATCTCTAAGGTTTCTCCTGTTGGTTTTTACGGTTTTACCCAAAATTTGATTGCGTAACACTGTTCGACGCTCCTTTGAATTTTCGTCCGTAACGAGTGTTAAAAACATGGGTGCACTTTTTTAACGTTCCGACGCTTAGAAAGGCTCGCCCTCAACTGAGGATCATGATCATGATCATATGTACAGGATTTTAGGAAGGGAGTGTCTGACCCCAGGGCTTAAACAACCCTTAGAGCCCAAATCTCCTAGTTTCCTTAGAAATAAACAACCCTGTAGCCCAAATCTCCTAGTTTCCTTAGAAATAAACAACCCTGTAGCCCAAATCTCCTAGTTTCCTTAGAAATAAGAAACTAGGAGATTTGGGCTACAGCGCCCGATAGGAAAGTGACACTGAAGCGAAGTAGAAAGGGGGAGAAAGACGCTCTAATTTATTACCGGGGGGTTAGTACCCGGTGTCCGACGGCTTAACGTGCCCATCCGATGTACGGCGGATATTTAGTGGATCAAACCTGAGGCCTTTTCCGTGGCAGTCACGATCGCTGCCCACTAGGCCACCGGCGGCCTTCAACTGAGGATGGTCCAGCCGTTTACCAGATATACACACGCAGCAACCTGCAGCGCCACCTGCCTCTCACGGTCTTCCTGGCGAGCGTCAACGATTCATTCTAATTACTTTTGGGACGGACTACGTATATTCGCAAAATTAACAATTCAAGTTTAGGGTGACAGAAGGGTAAAAAGGCTGGGCGTTAGCTAAGTTTGGTTGACCTCACTGGGTGTGTGAACCACTGCATCAAATTCATCTTAGTGGCGAAATTACATGTAAGGCGCAACAATGTATGAGTGAGTTTATCGAGGACCCTACCATCTTGTGGAAACCTTTACTAGAGGCTTCATATTACGACTATTCTTTGTCTCTGAGTCCCATAGCTGTGGAAATACATCGGAATGGAAGAACTGTCTGCGAATGATGTAACACTGGCTGGAAACAGGCAACGCGTGCAACAATAGTAGGAATGGTGTACCAGATTTTTGAGAAAGAAATTGAAGACAAAATGATACGTTGTCTGTCCTCAATTGCAATGCAAAATTGAGGAAAATTTTGGTTTAAAAATGTAGATATGATTCTCTTTTTATTGAAAGTTTAACGACCACAGTGAGCAACTCAATGGGCTATAAGCAATCACCTGTCCTAAATTTAAGGCCACTGGTTCCAGGGGAGAGAGAGAGAGAGAGAGAGAGAGAGAGCCAGTGCCGTAAGACAAAAATAATATCCATGCCTCACCGGAATTTTAACCCGAACCCAACTCGAACAAATCGTCATAAGCCAGCGTTTACACCACTGCGCTATCGGGGCTGCAGGACATGACTGAGGACACGATTTGACACATTATGTTAAAGTCGAAGGTTAGCAAAGAATGTTAAGACATGCACCATAACTATCTAGTTTCATATGAAAATATACGATGAATCTGATGGGTGATTTTCTTGTGAAATAAGTAGAAAATAGCGACAACTTCTATCGGTATCAAGCAGAATATTCTTCTGACAAATTTTAATGTTACCTATATGGAGTAGCACATGGAAACTAAGCTACATTTTGAATTTGTACTAAATTTCATTGTATTTCTGTACGAGAAAAAATATCTGAAGCCAGAAAATGACTATACGCTGAGCGGGCAGAAATCGTGGAATACCAAAACCTGTATGTTTTCTCTATGAGAAGGAATGTTCCGAGTCCAAAAACTTCACTTAAAGAAACACTTTAATGAAAAATGTGCTGAACAAAAGTTGTAGAACTCTCAACGGAATCTACCAAATCTAGTACTTATATAATTGCGAGAAAGTGGATGCTGAAAAAGATGAGACTTATTTCTGATCCTATAATGTTTTTGAATAAATCCAGTTAAAACAGAAACGACATAACACCATGATTATCGAAATGACCTTGTCCGATGCTGACGCTGGTGATCACGATGTATCAACTTCTCTCAGCATACCGAAAGTTTGAATGCCTTTTAGTAGACACTATTTCAAATTTAGGGGGAAATTTCAAAAATTGAGCACAAAAAAAAAAAAAAACTGAAAACGGTTTACGTCCCCGGTCAGTTTTTCCGGAATTGAGGACTGTCCCCAAAAAATGAGGACGTATGGTCACCTTAGCCTAGCGCACCTAGGCGGACACCCAAATGCATTCATTTCTGCATTCGAAAGCAATCAGCAACACAACCACAATCCACATCAGATAACATGCAACGAGATGAATGGGTAGTTATGGACGTACCCTTATCAACAAGGACTGGGAATCACAGATTGCTTCATCAGGTTTGTAATCTTGACATTTATTGCGACGGGTGCAGTCATTTGTCAAGGTTGCAGTGATGCCTTACGAAACAGCGTGGCGCAAGGAATGGAATCATGTCATATCCAGCGAGGAATCTCTCTTTTGTGTCAGCGCAGACGATTGCTGATTGAGAGTTTAGAGACGGACTGCTAACATCCTGCTTGAGTGTCATACGGTTCCTCAGCCTGGTGTGAAAGTTTGGGGCACTATAAGTTTCAACAGCCGTTCACAGTTCGTAAGCATAGTACACTATGTGCCCAAAAGTGATTGGATACCCTTACGCCGGCGCAATGGTGTTCCCGCACAGAAGTATAGTCGATAAGGTATAGAAAAGGCAACAGGAGTAAGTTCAAATTAATCGCTGATAAAATGGCTTGCAGTAGAGAGAGAGAGAGAGAGAGAGAGAGAGAGGGAAGAGAGAGGGAAAGAGAGAGAGAGCTCTCCGAGTTTAAAAAGGGCGTTAATTTGAGGCTGCCACATAGGTCGCTGAATCGAATGTGCCCTTCGTTATCAAGAAGTGGAAGAAAACTGGACACTGTAGGAATTTATTCCACCTGGAGGACCCACAAAACTTCAACCAGAGACCGGAGGGTGCTGTAGAAGGAGATCCGGAAGATCAGGTCCCGACAAATGCAAGCCAAAGCACATGAGTTCCAGATGGCCACAAATGTTATGGTCTCCACCAAGACATTTCGAAGACAGGCCCATGCACTCGGGCGCCATGGAGGAACAACCGCGCAAAAACCTCTGATCACAAAGACCAATAAAGCCACACGGCTAAGATGGTATCGGCACCACAAAAATTATACATTGGAGCTATGGCGGCAGATGTAGCGGGGCGACGAGTCCCACTTCACATTATTTCGATGTAATGGACGTGTCTACGTTTGGCGGTACCCCATAGAACGTCTGTTTCTGGAGTGTACAGTGCCGATTGTAAAGCACGGAGGCTGTAGAGTTACGGTATTGAGCTGTTTCAGCTGGTACGGTATGGGTTCACTGGTTGCGATTCATAGCAACATGAACTCTGTGCTGTATAGATATATCCTAAATAACTCAATGCTCTAAACGTTGTGGAAATTCTAGGCACAGGACGATTGCTTCTTCCACGACGAAACTGCCACTTGTCATGTTTTCAGGTCTACAATGGAGTGGTATGAGGAAAATCAGTCTTGCAGATGGACTGGCCTCCTCAGAGCCCAGACCTTAATCCCACTGAACACCTATGAGATGAACTTGAACGACGACTGAGGTCTAGACCAACACGACCTTCTTCACTGACAGAGTTGATCGACGTACTCAAGGTGCAATGAAGGAACATCCCGCTCTTCCCGTACTTAATGGACTTGTGGAGAGTTTAACTCGACGGGTGGCTGCTGTAATCTCTTCAAATGTAGGACCTACCAGATACTGATGTAAATACAATACTGCTTTTCCATTTATTTACAGTATCCAATCACTTTTGCCCACATAGTGTGGTTACAATAACAGCTCTACGATCCATCAATGAGATGTTGCAGACTGTGTTGTTACAGTATCTATCGGATATCCCTAATGCCCCATTTAAACGAGATAATTCCCGCCTCCCACACTACCAATATCATCAGACAGCAGCTATAAGGTGTCCAAGTGCTGCCCTTAAAAGCACGATCTCCAGACGTCTCCCTAACAAAGAACGTGTGAGACGTTTTGAGCAGACGACTCTGCACAACCCCTAACAGTGTTGCTGAAATGTGGACGCAGGTCAACACACGTGGCCAGCAAAACCGCAGAACACCATCGGGAATTCTTCCACTCGATACCATGCTGTGTTTCCGAAAGTATAGCCAGCATAACAGCCACACGACCTACTGCTTGAGGCTGCAAAATACCGCCTTATCGTCATTGCATTCATTTAGTCTCTTGGATATCAAACAACTTTTACACCCATATATTTGTCTTTACGTGTGATAAGTTCCGTCTCACTTCCTGCATTCCTTCGTAATGTGGAATTGCCTTTGTTGAGCAGTGTATGACAAATGCCGGTATTTTTTATCATTCATTTATTTCTGGTTTTTATGCACATCTCTCCCAGTAGGCGGCGCATATGCCCATTCACGATTGTCTGTACTTATGAAGCAACAAACAATCGGTATTTAATCCCAATTCACGTATCATTGAATTGTTACGAAGTCATTTAACGAATAGAGAATTTCGAGACTTCATAGAAACAACCTTGAGCGAACTTTCTTATCGGGGAAGGAAACCCCTTTCACAATCTGCCCAACGCATTTTTTGTTTGGAGATTTAATGACCACCTAGATGGGCTATAAGCAGTCGCCCGCCCCTTATTTGGGGCTACTGGTGCCAGGAAAAGGAAATATCCAGTGCCGTAAGAAAAACACAACATTCATGCTTAACCGGGATTCGAACCTGCAGCCAATCGGAGGAGGGGGGCCTTACATACAATATATAAGAAACGATTATTCGGTAAATCTAATCCTCGACAGAGGAAAGAGTCGAGCTTGCTTTCTGCAGTAGCGAAAAGATACCGCCAACGTCGTGAACAAGAATGTATAATCGTAAGTATATATCATCATCATCATCATATATATATATATATATACTTACGACTTTAATGGAAGTTTAATGTCCGCGTGAGAAAAACATATTTTTCAGCAGGTGCAAAATGAACCCAGTGCAACTCAAAGCCAGTTAATTAAATAACTCTTGCGTTGAAGATCATAAAATGCACTCACCCCGCAAAACCGCACAGGTAAAGGATAGGCAGTAGAAGTGAAAACATTGTTGGAGACGGGACAGGAAGCATTTCCCTGGGATAATTTAGCAAAAAGGAAGAAATGATCACAAAATGTTACGCTGATATAAAATGCTGAACCCCGCTGTCTTCTGGAAGTATTAATAGTATAAATGCTCCACTTTAATCAGAAGAAAAGAGAGTCCCACATGCAATTTAAATTGTTTGTTTTTATTCCTGTCCCTATGACACCGAGAACATGCAAACTTCGTTCATTCTCCAAGCTTCTATTTAATCTGCAGCAGTCTAATGCATTTTTCGCAATCGGCACCCAGTACTAAACAGATATGTCCACACTACAGGACGGAAATCATGGAATACCTGGTTCCTGGACAACGCGAATTTGTCACCCGCTTGCAGGTATACAGGAAAAAAGAGATCACAGAATTCCCGCAAATGGTAATTCGATGTCAGTATGGATAAACGTCGTGAGTTAAGAGAGTTCGAAGGAGGAATGATCTTGGGTGCCTTACGCCTGGGTCACTCCATCGCGGAGATGGTACAGGAATTGCAGTATCTTCGTTCGATAGTATCAATAGCGAATCGGAAATGTGTCATTTCCGGAATAGCATCGAATCGGAAATGTGTCATTTCCGGAATAGCATCGAATCGGAAATGTGTCATTTCCGGAATAGCATCGAATCGGAAATGTGTCATTTCCGGAATAGCATCGAATCGGAAATGTGTCATTTCCGGAATAGCATCGAATCGTGGACAGGCTGTGAGCAAAGAACATGGCCGTCGACGTATGTCTCGCACAGTTGAAACCAAGCGGAGAGCAACAGTTGCACAAATCACTGCCGACTTCAAAGAGGGATGTGCAAAAACGTCTTCACCAAAATCATCAGGACATGATTAGTCACAATAAGTTATTCGAGCCACCGTCCCACCTGAGTGCCAATGCTAGCGCCACATTACCGGACTGTACGCCTCAACTGGGCAAAAGAACATCGGCACTGTATCTTGGATGATTGAACTGAACCTTAGATGATTGAACTGAACCTTAGATGATTGAACTGAACCTTGGATGATTGAACTGGACCTTGGATGACCGAACAGCCCCTTGGATGATTGAACTGGACCTTGGATGACTTAACAGCCCCTTGGATGATTGAACTGGACCTTGGATGACTGAACAGCCCCTTGGATGATTGAACTGTGCCTTGGATGACTGAACAGCCCGTTGGAGGGTTGAACTGGAGCTTGGAGGACTGAACAGCCCCTTGGATGATTAAACTGGACCTTGGATGATTGAACTGGACCTTGGATGACTGAACAGCCCCTTGGATGATTGGAGATGTGCCTCCAGGTCTGACGAGCTCCGTTTCCAATGATTTCGTGCGGATGGCAAGGTACGGATCTAGCAGAAAACGCACGAAGCGATGAATCCGGTATTTCAACAAGAAACTGCATTGTTTGATGGAGGTTCCAGTATGACGTGCGTCGTGTTCAACCACACGTCGGGATTTCTATTAAGTCTAGATGCATCACAAAATGGTCCACAGTAAGTGTTCATCCTTGAACATCTGCATCCGTTCCTGGTCATCATGCACCCACAGGGCAATGGACTCATCCAGCAAAACAATAAACATCTCTACAGACCCTTAGCGACTAGATCGTTGTGACAAAAGCATTCCACAGAAGTTCCCACTCTTGAATGGTATCCACGCTCACCAGACATGAGTGAGCCACGTGGGAAATTTTTGGGATATTGTGGTAAGGTCCGTTTGAGCTTTGAACCTTCCTTCCAGGAATATCACGGAAATATGGACAACTAGGCCATCGCGTAAGCATCTCTCCCATGCTTACTGCATGGGCGATCTTCCTGTTTCAATGCTTTTGTGACCTAGTGGGCTCACTGCTATGTACGCGTGTGACGTCCTTTATTCGTCCAAAATGTGGGCCTACCCCATTACTACGGAGGTATCCCATGATTCCTGTCAAATCAGTGTAGTTCTGTCTCATAATCTGCTCAAACGTATATTCTACAAAAACCTTTCATGAGAAGAGAGAAAGCTAGGCATTCCTTGAGTGTATTTTACCACAAATAAATGGATGATTTCAGATAACTGTTTTTCAGTTTATATGTGATTGGTATTCCTATATGTGTTTCCTACAATAATGTAAATCCTTGCATGTTACATTGATAAATAGTGTTGCATAAATGCTCCCATTACACGATTGGAATATTCAATATACAAAGTCGGATTAAAATTAAAGTATTTGATTTTAATTCAAACAATACGTAAAAGGTATAAGATCTTTCAAAGTGTCGAGCACTTCATCGTCAGGTACAACGTTCTAACTGTGGAATTAGAAGCTAAACTTTTAACAAATAGATATACATGAGCTGCAAGCCAGTTGATGCAATGAACATGCGTACGCGTGCGACATCTTTGGGTGGATTGTGTTACTAACACGTTCCGAATGTTATATCAAAAAATGAAAAACAGAACAATAACAGGGGTTATCATTATTAGCGTTTATTGTGATTAATTTGGTGGAGAATTAGGTGTGTTTGTGGCGAGCTGATCTATCTACGTTAGTCGTTGCCGAAGTAAGGTAGTCCATGGTGCAGGGATGTTCAGAAGGGTATCTCTGTTGCAGCATTTAGAATCGTTGGTGTGAATAAAGAGACTTTCGGTAAATCGGAGAGTCTTCCTCGTTCGTGTTGTTCGTAGGTTTTTTAAACGTGTCCTTTTACGTATTACTTTAATTGAAATCAAATACTTTAATTTTAATCCGAATTTGTGTATTGAATATTCCGATCGTGTAATGACGGCTATTATACACCACTAGTTATGTAAATCCTTGTTGAGCAGAATTGATCTCATTTTTATGAAAGGATTGTTCTAAAAATTCGGTTCTTTTTGGTTTTATCAGTCAGTACTTCAGCCAGCAATCACATTTTAGAGTTTGTCTACAGCAATTTTCGTTTCATTACACGTTAGGTCTGCTGAGGTTAGAGCATTATTACTAATAATCATAAGCTTACCTTTATTAGTCCTCATTTTTAAGCCTATTTCAATAAGTTTACATTATATCTTACAAGAGTGATACACTCTTGTTCTATCTTCAGCTCCTCGTATTGTGTTTAATACTACTGATAATAATTTAAGTAATATGAACAATTATTACAGAATGATGACATGTGTACAGACGATAATGCAGCTGTTACGGAGAAGGAGGGCCCGTTATATATTGCTCCGGATTAATAAAATTGTATGTATATCTGGACTATTGCGAATTTCCATACTCCATGAGATTTAAATGTAGCTATTTTTATTTATAAACTTTTGTGAACGCTGATGAGTTCACATATTTGTATGGCGGCCTCTGCTGCTTATTTCCGTGAAACGTAAATTTGTTTTTATGACCACCTAGTGGAAAGACGGAGGAAGATGAGGAACAGTAGATCACTGATAAGGACTTAATGAAAATTAAATAACGGAGCTTCTGATTCACATAATGATGATAGCCATATGGAAGACAATAACATTAAGACCGAGTGAGCAGAAAAAATGAATCACAATGAATGAAAATTCATTCTAGATGCTATATTTTTTTTACTGCGTGCAATATGGGGAAACGGTCTTAACTGGCATATTGCCCCTAAAGAAAAAAAAATCGAATCGCTTTTCAAAACAGAAGCAAGCACGAAAGAAAATTTACATTAGAATTAATTGCATCCGAGTTTCTAGACGTCCGTACTTGTTTTCTCTTTAGGATTCCGTATGTTATATATCCGTTATCAGATCATTTTTCGGTTCCTTTTCGCTCGAAAAACCTGAGTTCTCTGCATTTTTCATGCGTGGAAAATACTTTCGCTGTCAAAACAAAGAAAGCAAGCATACACAATATTTTTTTTAATTTAGAGATTAACGATCACGGTGAACATTTCAATGGGCGCCGCCACGGTGGCGCAGTGGTCTAAGCGATGGCTTCTGCTCATTCGTCCGAAAAGGGTCCGGGTTCGAATCCCGGTGAGACATGGATGTTGTGTTTGTCCTACGGCACTGGCTCCCCCTAAATTAGGGACGGGCGACTGCTTATAGCCAATTGAGTTGCTCACGGTGGTCGTTAAAACTTCAATAAAAAAAAAAAAAAACTCAATGGGCCCGCTGTCGGCCGTCCCTAATTTAAGACCACTGGTTTCAGGGAAGGGAGAGTGCCAGTGCTATAAGATAAGCACAATATCCATGCCTCACAGGGATTCGAACCCGGTCACAAATCGGACGAATGATCTGCAGCTAGCGCTTAGGCCGATGCACCATCCAGGCTGTAAAGCAAAATTGTATCCAATGGCATGCATTAGGAGGAAATCGAGTTTACTTCTAAATCGTTTTCCTTTAAAAATCCCAGGTTTTTAAAAATGTATGAGAACTGGATGTGGATTTTTACTTTTATTTTCATTAGAGTCCCAAATTGCACAGTTTCATCGAGTTTGCATTCTATTCGAATCCAGAGTGATTTCAAGTAACTCTCTGGGGCTCCATGTTGGAACATTTATTGGCATCACAAAGATAACTTCATCGCGTCGATTTCTGCAGACTCTTAGCCGAAATAATCCTCAGAAGAAAAATAGCGGAATGTGGCTGCGCGGAAGAAGCACGCCGATCGGGTGGCAACTGATACAATGAACCAAACCATCTACTTTGCGGAAGAATCAAGAAGAGATGATGCATTTAGCTGCTGGTCCCCTTTGCATATAAATGTATTTCGAATTGTGTGTGTGAAATATTCCAAAAAAAATTCGGGATTAATTTTCCTTTAGGAACATATTTGCGTATGAAATCAATTAATTTGTGTTCTTGGACCATTTAATATGTGCAGCTGATTTTTTTATTAAAATCACATGATAAGAATATGATAAAACAAACCGTTGTCCTGACAGACTTTTTCTTCTTTCTGTAAAGTAAGAAAGTTTTTCTTCTTTCTGTAAAGTCTTTTCATCTCTGAAGCTCTAGCGACAACCTTGCTTTCGCCATTGGCATCTGATGTTCAATATCATTGAGTAGCCAATACTCCTTAGGTAGTTTGGATCTGGTCATGTTCAAATAGAACACTTCTAAGAAACTTGCGATGTGCATGCTCCAATGAAGAAAATTACACCAATCTCATGCATACATCGTCAGAAATTTCCAAAGAATACTTAAAGATCGATCGGAGGGAAAGGAAACTGAAAGAAAAACAGAACAGATATGCAGTAACCGTGAGAATAAATCGAAGGACAAGGTGAAATCAAACAGAAGCGGAAGTGCTTCAGGACTGAATGTCATCAAAGGAACTGAGGTAGTGATGGAATCAGCAAAAATATTCTTAATATTCTTACAAGATGATGAGTGGCCGCAGTTTCGGAGAAAGCCGACGATTTTTTGTGGTAAAAAGTAACTTTACTTGCGAGTCTAAATACTTGATCGCCAACACGCTTTTCAAGTTATAATTAGAATAAATTCAAGATCGTTTTCTTCAAGCATTTTGATGATGTATCTTTTCCTAAGTGCTTAAGCAAGACTGGAAAACAGGTGCAGTATTTAGAATTAAAGTTACGCACATTTTACTTTCCGATGTGTGCCAGAAATAGTCAAACTGATTTTGCGCTTCCTTTTGAAAACGTTTCGTAAATTTTACTTTGTGGTGTGCGTTTAAGAAATTTGTTAAAATTTGTCTACTTATATTAAATCTGTGTGAGTGTAAACGATACTATATTTCTAATATAAATTTTACAAACAATAACAAAGGGTTTGGAAAACACAAGTTCGTCCGCGATGGGCATCGAACCCGTGTCTCTTCAACACGGAGTAAGTCGCTGGCCCAACTGAGCTACGCAGAAAGAATGCCTCACTGCAGATTTGTCGTCTTGACACATGTTTTCACCTCTGTAGTACGTCACAGAGTTTTCCCTCTTTCTCTCTCTCGGCGTGAATTTAAAACAAGAAAGATGACACCGAATTTTCGGGTGTAATAAGCACGTATTTTGAATCCGTTCTGACGCAAGTTAAATTTATCAAAGCTATTCAAAGTCAATGGAACCGGTATGGAAAACAATAATATCTGACGGAAGAAAGAAGTTTCTCAATCGGGTCTTTAATCCCTGAGATATTGCTGTAAACAGAATCGTGAGCTTACCAACTCTTAGAAACAGAGTTATCGACAAAAATAAGATGTAACTTTACTCCCTTTGGTGGGAAAACCATGCATTATTTTAGGAAGAAAGTATTCACAAAAGGTTTATCCATATGACCGGTATCGGCACAAGAAAAACAATTTTAGTCGAGTTTTCAGGAGCCCAGATTTTGCTACAAATACATCAGAAGTAGAAATTAACACTTATGACCACTGGTGACCAAACCATTCTTTACAAAACATTAGAAATTACGTGAAAAATATTTTCCGTCAGGTCTTGTATGCGATACAGGAAAAATTTTCAAATCGGAGTTTTAGGAGCAGACAGCGCAATTTACCATTGTGCTCCTTAGCAGAAAATCTATGATTTACTTGAAAATTTTGAATTTATAGGAAAAACATTTCGCATCGGAAACACTATCTAACAAAGAAGGAATTTTTCAAATCGGACTTTTAGAAGTAGAGATATTGACATTAATAAGGTATACATCTACGCCCCTGGCGTAGAAACCATGCATTATTTTAAGAAGAAAATGTTCCTAAAAATTTTGTCGACATGAGTAGTATCGGTCCACAAAATACTTTTTTTCAATCGAGATTTTAGAAGCTCATGTTTTGCTGCAAATACAACAGAAGCGGATATTAAGACTTACGCCACCTGGTGGCCAAACATTTGTTTTACAAAAATTTGAAATTACGTGCAAACGATTTCCCATCAGGAGCTGTATCCGGTGCAGAAAGAATTTTTCAGATTGGAGAATTAGAAGCAGAGATACAGGGGGAAACGCAATTTACCTATACGCCCCCTAGCGGAAAGTCTATGAGTGACTTGAAAATTTTGAATTTATATGAAAAACATGCGACACGGAAAACACTATCCAACAAAGAAGGAATTTTTCAAATCGGACTCCTAGAAGTTGATATCTTGACAAAAATAAGATAAACATTTACGCCGCCTGGCGTAGAAACCGTGCACTATTATAAGAAGCAAATGTTTCTAAAATGTTTGTCGGCAGGATTAGTATCGGTCTACAAACGACTTTATTTTCAATCGAGAATTTAGAAGCTCATGTTTTGCTGCAAATACATCAGAAGCGGAAATTAAGGTTTACGCCGCCGAGTGGCCAAAACATTGTTTTACAAAAATTAGAAATTATAAGCAAACGATTTCCTATCAGGAGCTGTATCCGGTGCAGAAAGCATTTTTCAGATCGGAGATTTAGAAGCAGAGATATAGGGGGGAACGCAATTTACCTTTACGCCCCCTAGCGGAAAGTCTGTGAATTACGTGAAAATTTGGAAATTATATGAAAAACATGTCAGACGGAAAACACTATCCAACAAAGAAGGAATTTTTAAAATCGGGCTCCTAGAAGTCGAGATATTGACAAAAATAAGATATACATCTACGCCCCCTGGCGGAGAAACTGTGGAATATTTTAGGAAGAAAATATTCCGAAAAGATTTACCAATGTGAGTGGCATCAGCCCACGAAATAATTTTTTCAATCGATATTTTAGAAGCTCAGATGTTATGGCAAATACATCAGAAGCGGAAATTAACACTTACGCCTCCTGGTGGCCAAAGTATTCCTTAACAAAAATTCGAAATTATATACCAAAGATTGTGCATCAAGGAGATGTATCCGCTGAAAAAAAATTTCTAATCGGAGTTTTAAAAGAAGAGTTATGGGGAAAAATGCAATTTACTTTTACGCCCCCTAGCGGAAAATCTATACGTAATTTGAAAAAGAAACTATATCCAAAATACTCTTCGACATAAATGGAATCGAAAGATAAAATATTTTTTTCAATCGGATGTTTAGAAGCAAATATGTGGAATAAAACGTATTTTTGAATTCGACATGATCTGCATTTACGCCCTCTAGCGGCGAAATTGTACATCGTAATAAAAAAAACGAAATAAAGGATCATCATTCGCATATTTCAAGCTTTCGAATGCAAAAAGAATTTTTCAAATCGGACTAATAGTTGCAGAGATACCGTGGGTACAGGCGGACGGACAAACCGATAACATAAGCACGATCTTTTTTTACAAAAGGCGTGCTAAAAAATATAGCGGGGTATGATTTGATAAGCACGTTTCGGATCTGATATACATGGTGTTTCAAAAATGTTTGGCCTCTTGACTGGAAAATAGCTGTAGTATTTATATTTAAATTTATACAGATTTTATTGTACTCTCCGATATGCGCTAGAAATAGTCAAACTGATCTTGCTTTGTAGTGAAAATTTTACGTAAATCTTACTTTGTGGGGAGCATTTAAAAAATTTATTGAAATTTGCATATTGGTCTGAGACGTGCGTGTGTGTGTGTGTGCGCGCGTGTTCGTACGTGAGTGTGTGAGAGAGCATTCGCGCGTGCGCGCGCTTGTGCGTGTCTGTGTGTGCGTGCGTGTGTGTGTGTGTAACGATTCAGGTTCTCTTTCTCGGTGGGCATTTAAAAATTTTTGAGGTTTTAAATTAAGACGTATAGAGAGATATATATTGTTACAATGGCGCATATCCGTAATGTATGAAATCATCTTAAAGAAAGAAGAATTGTAGTACTTTTGCGGGACACCCACTCTAAAATATTCTAGCAAATAGCATAGAAGTTGAAAACTGAAAAGTGCATTAACAAGCTGCCATGCAGAGATAAAGAGAAAAGGTAAGACAAAGACGCATGTGGGTGTTTGTGTGAGTGCTGTGATTGGAATATGGGTTAGCGATGGCCTCTGATTATTCGTCGGAAAGGGGGTCCAGGTTCGAATTCCAGTGAGGAATGGATGTTGTGTTTGTCTTACGGCACTGACTCTCTCCCTTCCCTGGAACCAGCTACCCTAAATTAGGGACGGGCGACTACTTATAGCCCATTGAGTTACTCACGGTGGTCGTAAACATCCAATCAAAAAAAAAAAAAAAAAAAAAAAAAACAAGAAATATGACACTGAATTTTCGGGTGTAATAAGCACGTCTTTTGAATACGTTCTGACGCAAATTAAATTTATCAAAGCTATTCAAAATCAATGGTACCTCTATGGAAAACAATAGTATCTGACGGAAGAAAGAAGTTTTTCAATCGGATTTTTAGTCCCTCAGATATTGCTGTAAACGGAATCGTGAGCTTATGCCCTCCCGTTGCAGATTTGGGCGTTAAGAAACACATGAATTTATATGAGAAACACTTCGCACAGGAAACGCTCTCCAACACAGAAATAATTTTTCAAATCGGACTATTAGAAACAGAGATATCGACAAAAATAAGATGTAACTTTACGTCTCCTGGTGGGAAAACCATGCATTATTTTAGGAAGAAGGTATTCTCAAGAGGTTTTTCCATATGAGAGGTATCTGTCCAAGAAAAAAAAATTTAGTCGAGTTTTCAGGAGCCCAGATTTTGCTACAAATACATCAGAAGCAGAAATTAACACTTATGCCCCTGGTGGCTAAACCATTCTTTACCAAACATTAGAAATTATGAGAAAAATATTTTTCATATCTTGTATGCTACACAGGAAGATTTTTTCAAATCGAAGTTTTAGAAGCAGAAATAACGCAGAAAACGCAATTTATCGTCGTGCCCCCAGCGGAAAGTCTTGAAAATTTTTGGTTACTTGAAAATTTTTGAATTTGTAGGAAAAACATTTCACATCGGAAACACTATCCAACAAAGAAGGAATTTTTCAAATCGCACTCCTAGAAGTAGAGATATTGACAAAAATAAGATATACATCTACGACCCCTGGCGTAGAAACCATGCATTATTTCAAGAGGAAAATGTTCCTAAAAGGTTTGTCGACATGAGTAGTATCGGTCAACAAACGACTTTTTTTTCAGTCGAGATTTTAAAATCTCAGATTTTGCTGCAAATGCATCACAAACGGAAATTAATACTTACGCCACCTGGTGAACAAACCATCTTTTACAAAAATTAGAAATTATGTGCAAAAGATTTCCCATCAGGAGCTGTATCCGGTGCAGAAAGAGTTTTTCAAATCGGAGATTTAGAAGCAGAGATACAGGGGGAAACGCAATTTGCCTCTACGCCCCCTAGCGGAAAGTCTATGAAATACTTGAAAATTTTGAAATTATATGAAAAACATGTCACGCTAAAAACTCTATCCAACAAGGAAGGAATTTTTGAAATCGGACTCCTAGAAGTAGAGATATTGATAAAAATAAGATATACATCTACGCCCCCTGGCAGAGAAACTGTGGACTATTGTAAGAAGAAAATATTCCGAAAAGGTTTATCGATGTGAGTGGCATCAGTCCGCGAAAGAATTTTTTCAATCGATATTTTAGAAGCCGATTTTATGGCTAATACATCAGAAGCAAAAATTAACACTTACGCCTCCTGGTTGCCAAAGTATTCTTTACCAAAAATTAGAAATTATATGGAAAAGATTTTCCGTCAGGAGGTGTATCCGCTGAAGACAAAAATTTTTAAATCGGAGTTTTAGGAGAAGAGTTATCGGGGAAAATGTAATTTATTTTACGCCCCCTAGCGGAAAATCTATGCGTAATTTGTAAAAATAATTATATCTAAAATACTATTCGACATAAATGGAATCGAAAGATCAAATATTTTTTTTAATTTTTTTAATCTGACATCATCTGCATTTACGCTCTCTGGCGGCGAAATATTGTACATCATAAAAAAAAAAACGAGATGAAGGATCATCATTCGCATATTTCAAGCTTCCCAATGCAAAAAGAGTTTTTCAAATCGGACTAATAGTTGCAGAGATATCGTGGGTACAGGCGGACGGACGGAAAAACCGGCAACATAAGCACGATCTTTTTGTACAAAATACGTGCTAAAAAAAGAATAATGGTTTGAGGCTAAATAGCGATCGTTAGGGGCCAGATGTTTCAGATGCTTTGAAAAGACAGCGATGTCGAGCATGGTCTCATAGAACTGACATTTCAACACGTAAGGTAAAAAAAAGAGTTTACGCAGCATGAGAGTAAGTGAGACTGACACCAATGGGTGTAAGGAAATAATCATGTTAGCAGTATAGAAGCAACAGGTAAATCCAAGTAAAGGTTACAGTTATTGAAGAAGTCTGTTAAAAATGCAGTTTTGCAGACGTTTGATAATCCAGCTGACATCTTACTGTAGATCAATGCTGCCAGACATACACTACTCGTGATAGAAATCTTCCACCAAGAAAGAATGAGCCAAAATTCTCTGGATTATGAGAAGGTTAATGCATGGTTTAATTTCCAAGGCAGTACATCAGTTTGACAGGCTACAAGATAGGGTCACACGACATCAGTCAATACTTTGTATGACCAAACTGGTTTCCATAGTAATCAGACACACGGAGCGGCATGGAGTGGTACAAGCCTAATTGTTTCCCGGGGTATATGGGACGCAACGTTTATTGTGTCAAGAGTGGATGAGGAGAAGCTTACAAGTTTTGCCCAATGAAGTCCCATACATCCTAAATGGGAGATAGGATCATAGATCTGGCTAGCCATGAAAGCACATGAACTTATTTAGGAACATTCTTGAGATATTATATGCATGTGGCCTAGTATTATATTGAGGAAAAACAACATTCGGAATACAAGTAAGAAACGCCAATAAAACAGGCTGTAACTACAACTCAAGCTCCACCTACTGTGTGGCCTATTATGCTTATCAGAGGTGACCGACTCTCGTAACTAATGGCACCCCATACGACGATGACCGGTTGGCGAGAAGTGAGCAACTTGCGGTTAACAGCTGGATCCTCCTTGTGGCCATATTCTACTTCAGTGCCGATGATCGTCGCAGACGCGGACGATCATCGGCACTGAAGTAGAATTGGACTCATCCCTATCTATGACGGGGTGTCATTCCATTTGCCACGCAGCTCTACTGCAACACAATTCCAGCTGAGACTGGTGATGATTTACTGCCAATAGCAGACGACGCAATGGATGGCGGAAGCGTAGACTCTCTTCAGCGAATCTGAGGATTACCTTCCACAGTAGTGGCAGAGATTTCAATAATCACCACTATTTGATCTCTCATGTCGCCTATGTGTGACCTATTTTAACTTATTGCAAAGCAGCAAAGTATCAGGCACGTTTATAACTGCGTCTCATTTCAGTGCTTGAATTTCCAAAATAGATCGTCAAACCACTCGGCAATGTGAATGTGCTGTTCTAATTTATTAGTTTTTCATCTACGTGTGAATTGTGTTTATCATCGTAACGTGTTTTTGTGTCTCCAGGAATAAAATCTTCATCTCAGGTAAAAATATTTTGAAATTTATTCTATTGTCCACAGGCGTTTCTTTATATTTATTCCGAAGCGAAAATTTAATGGAACAAAATATTGCATTCAAACACAAGTCATCGCTCTTCCCACGTTTATAAGTGAGTCAAGGAAAAATTCTCATCAGCAGCCACCAGGAATTGAACCCAGGGTCTTCCAGTTCCGCGCCAGAAATGCTACCACTGCGATGAAAATTTTTCTGTCACTCACTTATAAACGTGGAAAGAGCGATGACTTCTGTTTGATATTCCTAGTCCACGTCAATTGTGTATATTGTATTCACTTACCTCACGCCTTAAAATCCGCCTACCTAAGCCACACTCAATGTCAGGAATTATTCAGATTAAGACAAACGTAAGATTTATTAATTCTAAAAGACTCAGTGCCTTTTAGAATTAGTAAATCTTATTGTCTGTTTTTATGATTTAAATTCCTCAGCATGGACCGAACTGACGCTCGATTTGGTCCTGTTTGTAATACAACATGTTGTACGTAATTAAATATACACTCTCGAAATACTCATTTTATTCCACACCCACGAAGTTCTTGGCATGCGGAAAATGCATAGCATAAATTATCTACATATAGGGTACCAGAGTGCTCTCCAGATTTTAAAGAATGTTCCTGACATCTGCTTTTAAATTAGCGTTTATCCATGAGACATCAGTCACAAAGTCGTTCAGTTTACAGACGTAGTTTGTTGTTGCCTTAAGAAATATCTATACATTTACACTTTGCCGTTGGCACTCATTTCAAACGTTTAAGATAGCTCAAATATCTCTCACACACGAAAATAGGAATCGTCAAAAGAAGTAAAATAAATTTAGGTAACAGTGCGTTTCAAAATTACTGAACACCTTACAGAAAAATCAAGATACTGGCAACCTATCGCTGTGCACATTTTTCAACTTGTCTGACGTACTCTATAAATTAAATCACAATACAAGCTTAAAAAGTTATGGGTCATCTTGACTAGAGATTTAATGTACAAAATATTTCAGATCATCGCAAAAACTTTTTTGTCAAAAAATAAAAAAATTTCTTTAGCCAAAACATTAGACGCACCACTAGAAAATTAACAACTGTAACACGGGAAAAAATCCTTAGATTCTTATAATTGATTAAAATCTAAGAGTATATCAGTAGACATCAGTCAAAAACAATAAATCGAAAGAGAGGTACTGTCTGAACAGACATCCACTATCCTTTGCATCTAAAAGTGGTGTACCAATTACCATACATCAAATTTGAATAGGCGTGATGTGTGGGTTAGTATCTGATACTAGGTGTCATACAGTAGTGTTTTACAGAAAGTGTCATACATTAGTTTTTTAACAGAAGGTGTAATAAGGTAGTTTTTTACATAAGGTGTAATAGAGTAGTTTTTAACAAAAGGTGTCATACAGTAGTTTTTTACAGTAGGCGTAATGCAGTAGTTTTTTACAGATGGTATCATACAGTAATTTTTTTCAGAATGTGCAATACAGTAGTTTTTTACAGAAGGTGTCATACAGTAGTTTTTACAGAAGGTGTAATACAGTAGATTTTTAACAGAAGGTGTGATACAGTAGTTTTTTACAGAAGGTGTGATACAGTAGTTTTTTACAGAAGGTGTCATACAGTAGTTTTTCTACAAACGACTAGTGATTAAATAAAAGTTTTAATATTCTAATATTTTAGAAAGAGTAAAGAAGACCCCGTGATTCGATGAGAAGTTTAGGTAACACAGATGTTACGCACATGTCAAAACGACGAATTTCAGACAAGGCAAATTTCTTTCAGTCTTCCACTGCCTACTTATGATGTTTTCTGGCAAACTCCAGTCGTTGTCGCCGATGAGCTGCTGTTGTGAGTAAGGTTGAGGTTGTGCGTTTCCACCATAGACCCATGCGGTAGAGGGATTACTGCATTGTAACTGAAGTACACTTCCCTGCACATCCTGGTTAGAGATTGTTGTCAGCTATGCCAAGGCAGCACTCCTATTGCTTTTGACAACACTGCCGAGTAGCCTCTCTGCTCGAGCTTTACGCAGCCGTCCAACACCCACCAGCATGTTGTGCGTTGTTCCTCTTCCCCATCGGTACACTTTAACTACTCGTAAACGGAGGATAAAGTTTCCCGTTTCCTAGACACCGCCACCCTTTGCCGTGGTGTATCAAATGATCATGCGCTTTTATGAGGAGGTCAAATCTCTTCCCTTGCCCATTCCAACTACTGTTTTAGCTCCGTCTGATTCTGCAAGTGTCGCAAACAGCACTTTGTACGCCCTTGTACTTCACGCGGTACTACGCTGCGCTGGGAATGATGGATACTTCAGAAAATTGCAGAAGCAGGATAGTCGAACTGTTTTGCTCCTACTGTGTATTCAAGTATGTTAATTCCATTTCTAAATTTTCCTTGCATTTTTTACCAGACAGTCATGTCCGTCTTTTGCCAGTCGGCTTTGTTTGAAACACCTCCTTAGCTTTTCGCTTCCCACCTTTATTCAAGGTGGGCAAACCCTGTGAGGCTTTGACTTCATTAACTACTGATCGATTCATAAGCACGATATAAAGCTCTTGTTTCATATTCATTTTGTTTGTCTCTCCAGTTTTTATCTAAATACTTTTTCTCTATTTGTCTATATTTAATTTCAATTTTCCTATCTTTCTCCATTTCTCAATTTTGTTTCCATTTCCCAATATTTTATATCTATTTTCCTATCTTTCTCCATTTCTCAATTTTGTTTCCATTTATCAATATTTTATCTCTATTTTCATTTTTTCACCATTCTCGTGTTTCTCCACTTTGATCTAAGTATTTTTTCTCTTCATTCTGAAATTTTTCTCGATTTCTCAAATTTTTTTCTCTAGTCTGCTATATTTTTCCATTTCTTAATATATTTCTTCTGAATTCCTCTATTTTTCTCCACTTCTCAACATTTTATTCTACTGTATATTCTCCCATTTTACTTTACTTCCCTAATTGTTTTCTTCTTTCTCTTGTTTCTCCACTTTGATCTGTCTAAACACTTTTCTGCTTACTCCTGTTTTCCCCCATTCCCTAAGTGTTCTCCATTTCTCGATAATGTTTTTCATTCTTCTATTTTTCAGCATTTCTCAATACATATTTTCTCCGTTTTCCTAGTTTTCCTCCATTTTCCCGTTTCTCCACTTTGATTCGTCTAATATTTTTTTTTCTCACTTACGCGCTCTTCAAGTTTTCTTTAATACACTATCAGAATGACAAATTTGAAAACTCTTTGAGAGAAATAACGTGACATTCACTCAGAAAATGTGTAAATGAGAAGAAAAACATAAAAAATCAAAAGGAACGTTAAGTTAAAAATATACGTCATGATGTAAAAAATAGAAATTGCTGTTTCCTACTTTAACTGCAGCATTTATTTCACTATTTGCTTTGTTTTTCAGTGTTCAATATATTTAAAATAAAAGGAAATATTTAAAAGAAAGTTTGATTGCCTATTATAGAATGCCATGATTGATTATATCCTCTGCAACTTCCAAAAATAATCTGTGGTAACAAATATCATTCTGTTCAGTACTATAAGAAATACATCCGTTAGGATGTGCAAAAGCTTTTGTTCCCAGTTTGAGTAAAGTGGGCTTTTGCAAGAGCAGCAATTCTTCTAAATTTCAGATGAATTAGTTATCTCATAGAAGATCTTGAATGGTCACAACAGAACCGTCAAGGTATGCTAATTTCACGCGATTTATCGAACAGAGAAGTCCTCAAGCAGGGAAGAATCTTGCTTCAAAAGATTTGCGCAAAAGGATGAGTGACGGACGTGACATCGGCAGTTAGCGAAAGCCGGAATGATGGAGCTTCTGAACATATGCAAGGAAGGGGGAAAAAAAGGAAAAGGCAGAATCCATCTCGGTGATGAAATGTCGTCAAATAAAGTCAGAGATGTCAGGAAAATTCTTTCCGAACAACTTCGCTTTTCCATCTGATGATATTTCTTTTTCCTTCAGGCACGTTGATGACATCGGAGGTCAGCGTTTTATCATTTCTCTTACTCTACAACCTTCCAAAATCTACTCGCAATATCAACTGACATATCCCCTTTCAGCCATCTCCAAATCTTTTGGAATCGAGACGGTACATACAAATAAATTCTCCTCACGCTCCAGCAGTTCCACTAGAAATAGTTTTAATTCGTTCTTAGCTCAAATTATTGGCATCCAACTGTTTCCAATCTTATTTACTTTGGACAAACGCAATTGCTAAAACTTTGTTTTTATATATCCCCGATAGAAAAACAACAAAGATCTACACTCTTCGCAAAAAAAAAAAAAAAAAAAAAAAAAAAATGGACGACGCATACAGAAGACATCATCTAGTCGAGATGAAAATTGATATGTGCACTGTGCATGTGCAGGGAAAAAATGATTGCAATTCAGATCAGATCAGATCATATGTAGAGGATTTTAGGAAGGTAGTGTCTGATTCCATGTCTTGAGTAAACCTTAGAAATGGGAAGCTAGGATATTTGGGCTAGAGTGCCCGATAGGAAAGTGACACGGAAGCGAGGTAGAAAGGGGGAGAGAGACGCCCTTATTTATTACCGGGGGGGGGGGCTAGTACCCTGGGTCCGACGGCTTAACGTGTCCATCCGACGCACGGAGGATATTTAGTGGTTCGAGCGTTCGTACCTTCCTGGGATCGACCTGAGGTCTTCTCTGTGGCAGTCACGAACGTTTACCACTAGGCCACCCGCGCCTCTTGATTACAATTCCAGAGCAGTTGGGCCATTTATTCGGGTACAACAGCTACACGAGTGGAACAAGTCAGTACGTTGTAGCACCCTCTAGCTCGGATACAAGCGTCTACCGGACATAGCGCATAGACATGAGATAGTCTCTTGTATTCGAGTTCATAGATACTGTTCTGAGGTACAGTATCCAAATTACGGGCAAAGAAATCGTGTCTTGATTGGCTTCAAACGCTTCCAGAAGTTCAGAGCAGACGTCTACACTTTTCTCCTTCAAATCGGGTGTCAACTGCCGAGGTACCCACTTTGCACACACTTTCCGAAACCCTAAGTCTCCCATCATCTTCTGTATGGCATTGTGACCACAGTCCAGTTGTGCAATAAGCTCATGAATTGTGACTCGTCTATCCGCGCGAATGAATTCATCCACTAACTGACGATACGTGTCAGTAATCGCAGATAGTGGTCTCCCACTATCTGCGTTTGTCTTCAATGCTGGTTTCCCATTCTTTAAACTACTTCATCCATATTACAGTTGTCAACGGTGTCATCTCCGTAAACATTCTGTAGCCTTCTGTGGAGGTCAGACAGCCTGCACCCTTCCTTCGTCAAGAACTCAATGACGGCACGTCGCTTCTGTTTGGAATCCATTATTTACCTGCAATGAAGAAGAAGTGTTACTATAGAGGAGGAGTTACTCTACCAACATGTGCAATTTTAACGACCTCCGTCTGTTATTAAAAAAGTTATGCCCACTTGCATTACTTTCAGTATAACCCTCGTATATGTGATTCATGAAACGGGATTTTTTTTTCAATCCAAACCAAAAGTAAACAGCATATCCTTCTCTGATGGGATCAAAATTCAACTTTGGCTGTACAAAGAAAGAACACAACTGCGCAGTTGTAACATACCAGATTACGTATAAACGAATTGAAGGACCGTTCATTTTTGAAACCATGAAATTCAAATTTTAAGGCATAATCGAAAAAAGCGTATAAATGAATTACATATAACTGAATTAAAAAAGCGATGGAAATTACAGTAAAATATCGAAACTGACGCAGAATTACGTATAAAAGTGATATATAGTATTAGACCAACTTAATGAACAAAGATTCAGTTTTCAAAAATCTTAGACACAATGTATTCATAAACAGACTCAAATTGTAGACAAACGTTCAAAAAATAAAAACATGAACACTTTCTTATCTGAGATAATCCTATGTAATCCTTAATTATTTCTTCTTGCAATTAGAGTTCAAACGTTTTATACAGTATAAGCCGATGTTAATTTGATTAATTTACACTTCTGTTCAGAATTCAAGTGTGTGGCAAATTACACTACCGTTTTTGAAAATTGCAACACCATGGAGAACTCCTGGTATTACCTTGAAACTTACAGTATATGCACAACAGGTTGAGACATGAAAATGATTAAAATGTCAGTGAAAACACGCTCATGTGGTTTATGAGCAGCGCCCGCTTGACTGTCCAGTATGATTAAAATGTCAGTGGAAATGCGCATACGGTTTCGGAGCAGCGCCTGCTGTACTGTCCAGTATGATTAAAATGTCAGTGAAAATGCGCATACTGTTTCGGATCAGCGTCCGTTTAACTGTCCAGTATGATTAAAATATCAGTGAAAACGCTCATGCGGTTTCGGAGCAGCGCCCGCTTGACTGTCCAGTATGATTAAAATGTCAGTGAAAATGCGCATACGGTTTCGGAGCAGCGCCCGCTGATCTGTCCAGTGTGATTAAAATGTCAGTGAAAACGCTCATGCGGTTTCGAAGCAGCGCCCGCTTGACTGTCCAGTATGGTTAAAATGTCATTAAAATTCCGCATACGGTTTCGGAGCAGCGCCCGCTTGAATGTCCAGTACGATTAAAATGTCAATGAAAATGCGCATACGGTTTCGGAGCAGCGCCCGCTGAAATGTGCAGTCTGATTAAAATGTAAGTAAAAATGTACGGAGCAGGGCCCGCTGAACTACCCAGTATGATTAAAATGTCAGTGAAAATGCGCATTCGGTTTCGGAGCAGCACCCGCTGAACTGTCCTGTCTTGGGTATAAAGAGCTGACATTGAAGAGGAGTTTTAGTGTAGATTCAAGGAAGTGTCTTGTGTCTCACTATGCCCGTTGCCGAGGAAGTTCACATTATGAACACCCAATGGACTCTCTTCTCCAATCCCTGTTCGGATCAGAGACTGATCACAGATCGACATCCATGGTGTTAGCGCAGCAGTGGAGCACAGTCACTCGTCAGACTTTCTCCTCCAGCACATTGCAACGCCATCTGCTTAGAGAGGACTGGTAGCTAGAAGCCTATTGCTGCGCATTCGTTTTGCCCTCAACCACAAACGCCTCAGGCGGCAATAGGGCCTAGGAAACAGACATTGGCACACTGATTAGCAACAAATCGTGTTTTCTGACGAGTCACGGTTCAACTTGATGCACCACGCTGGTCGCATACATGTACGAAGACATCGTGGTGAATGGAACCTTGCAGCATGCATTCTGCAGCGTCATACCGGCCCAATTGCAAGCCTTATGGTTTGGGGTGCCATTGGGTTACATTTCTGATCGCGCCTGATACAAATTTAGGGAACCCTTAACAGTCAGCGATGAGAGTTGTCCTGGTGCTCAATTACAGCATGACAATGCTCGACCACATGTAGCTCGAAATGTCCAAATCCTCTTCCATGCACGGCAGATACCGCTTTTTTCCTGGGCGGCACGTTCGCTGGATATATCCTCGATGGAATATGTCTGGGACTTGGTATCTAAGTGACTGGTACTTCAAGCGCCTCCGCCCGTCATACTAATGAACTCTGGTCTCGCATAAGAGTAGCCTGGAAGATTAATTTCCAGGATAATATCAAAATCCTCTTCCATCCTATGATACGCCGAATAGAGGCTGTTGCTGTTGCTCGAGATGGCTGAGTTTTGAAGCGAAAAAACTTGCGTTACTTTACTAATTTAATCATCAGTTATCTCCTGTAATATGAAAAAGCTGTGATACAAATTTCATTTGAGTAGTGCGTTTCTTTCTTGCTGTTGCAATTTTCATAAGCAGTACAGCATGTGAACTGAATTGCCGAAATATTTTAACTCTCTAGAGATCAGTTATGAATGTGCTATATTGACAAAAGTCACCGGACACCTCTTCAAAAGCAAATGAACGGATCCACTGCGTTGTTTAGATGCGCGGTGCAGCTGTAAACGGTATAAAAACAAGCCTGCAGCTTACCGCGATTATATAGCACTGTGAGGTCGAGTAAATGTCGCTGCGGGAGAGTACTGACTTTGAGAAAGGAAATATTGTTGGGTGTTTTATTAGTGGGTTGTCCATAAGAGAAACCGGGAGGCGTTTAATAATACCAATATCAACTGTTTTGGATGTACTGAATAAGTGGAATACACATGGCGTGCCTGGAGAAGCAAAACATACCGGCAGATCAAAGAAAATCAGTGATACATGACGTCGAAGCCTCAGGAGAGTCGTTACATCTAATCGATGGAGTACTGCACAAGACCTCAGTGTACAGGTTAGTAAAAATCCTATAATCTCGGTGAGTGCACGTACCACTCGCAGAGAACTTCATTCCATGGGTTACGGTGGTCATGCCGCTGCTCTTTTCATCTTCACTCGGAATGCTACTCGTCGTTTAGCATGGTGCAAAGAACATTATCGTGGACCGTAGATCAATGGAAACGGGTTCTTTGGACTGATAAATCCAGATACAAGATCCATCAATCTCATGACCGTCTGTCCGAATGGCTGAACGCTATTCACCACAGTGTACTGTTCCTACGGACAAGTTTGCAGCTGGTAGTGTACTCGTGTGGGGGTGTTTTTTGTGGTATGGTCCCGGCCCATTGGTTATCGTCGAGAAACCTGTTAACAATCACGTCTATCGCGATATTCTGGACAATCATGCCCTTCCAGCTCTGTGGCAATACTATAGAACCGAGCCTTGTTGGTACCAGAAGTATAATGCACCAAGCCATAAAGACAGGACTGTTACGGCGTGTCTTGACGATAATTCCGTATCGTGTGTGGACTGGCCAGCACAGAGCCCATATCTTATCCATTTAACGACCATAACGCCCGAAACGCCTTTACATCCAAACCGCCACGATCATCCAGAAACGCCTGTCTGAAATGAGTAAGATTTCTTATACCCACCAGTTTTTTGAATCTGCGCAGCCTCTACGAGATTAGCAGGTCTGACTCAGCAACTATTGTTGATGCAAAAATAAATAAGTAAAGCAGGAGCTGTTATCTCAAAGAGTGATATTATTTACTCTCATGACATCGCATGCCTACTCCGTGGAAGAATAAAGCGATCACTCCCGAGAGACGTCTTAAGATCAATGCACATCTTGAGTACTGATCGAAAGTTACGTGTGGTGACCGAGCACTAATCCTTCTTTAGTTAACTTGTAAAGCGGAGGGGAGAAATCCTGAAAAAAGCAACATGAACTTTCAGACGTGCGGTATTCTCAGTGACTTAAGATTTCAGGGCCTTGGTTGCTAAAGAGTTAATCCCATAAAGCACCCATTGGATGAATTTGAGCGCCACATAAGAAGTTTGGAATCAAGGCCTACTACTAAGCAACAGTTAGAGGCAGCATTATGTACTGAATGGAAGCGCATACCTATCGCTGTGTTTCAAAACCTTGTCGAAAGGATGTCTCGAAGGGTCAGTGCATGCATTAAGGCCAAAGGTGGACCGACACCGTACTAATGTATGTCAATAAATGCTATGTTGTGTTTCTCTTCTAGGTGACTGGTGACTTTTGTCAATATAGTGTATATTTCTAATTAGATATCATGTGATTTAAGTAATCATCTTTCAATTGTTTCTGTCCTTTTTTCGGACGAAGCTGTTTAACGTCTACTAAGAACAACTGGAAAGGATACAAGGAGTCGCCCATCTCTAATTTAGCGCCATTGGTACCAGGGAAGGGAGAGAACCAACGACATAAGAAAACATTACTCATGCCTTATCTGGAGTTCGAACCCAGATCCAACTGGGATGATTAGCCAGAGTCCTCACGTACGGGGTCAGTATTGCTGTCTTTCGTAGTCATTCATTAAGCACCTTGTATGGCGAAAGAGTGTGTACATATTTTATTCAGAAAAGATTAGATTGAATGAAATCTGAATTGTTGAGTTGAAAAAGGCAAAAAAGAGATCAATATTCTAAATTTTCTGTCTTTAGTTTTCTTTTGTTCAATAACGTTATGCCTTATGTTTTTAAATAATATATAAAACAAATACGCAAAGGCCCAAATAAAAGATAATTATAGCTAAGTTGCAAACATAAGTGGTCCTGGTTACTCTAAATAAGCTGTATTTATTATAGTTTTATTTTCTTCATTAAAACCATGTACTATAAAGTTACGTAAAGTAAAAAATAAGACATTTCCGGAAGGGGGTTAATTTTAAAAATTAAATTCACACATGTTATTGAAATTACAAAATATTTAATTCAGATCCACTCCGTGAAGATTAAAATTATTTTGCAAATTATTTTAAATAATAAATGAAAAGAAAGATAAGAGTGTGCGACTATGAGGTTTAGTTATGTGTAAAAGGCATAAGAGAACTTCATAAAGTGATAGTAAGAACGGGAAATCAAAAGTGATCTAGGACATTCTAATATTACGAACTTTCACAAGAATATAATAACAACCTTAAGAAGTTGAATTTGTGAAAGAAGAATTAAATATGAACATGGCATCTACAACTGCCACCTTACAAACAGCGATGTTTGTTACAAAAATACAGAACATTGATTTAAGCCAACCTTAATTCATAAAAGTGAAACGACGTTAAAGCGTAGATCTGCACTAGTGATCAAAATTAAAGTCCCTAAGGCATTCGCAGGAATAAAAACGAAAACACGTAACAGCAGATACAGACGTTTGTTATATAAACAGGCCCAATCATGAAGGTAATAAACAGTTTACAACAACAGACAAATTTGTGCGCATTTTACATAAACAAGATAATATCCGTAAATGTCACCAAGGTGAGATGTAAGAAATTAACTTAAAAAGGGTCTTAACTAGGGCTGGAATCACCACGTACAGACAGACATCGCTCACAACGACGATACATACTGATCACCAGGTTGTAGATAAACTCTGAAGCCAAAGATTTCTATTCCACGATGAATGCAATGCGTAAAGCAGGAAGGATTTTAGGAGAAAACTGACGAGCTGCTACGTGTCGTCCCAGAGCATCACAGGCAAGCTTTATAGGGTTAAAGTACAGAGAAATGGCTGGCCAGTGTATACACTAAATATCCTTGTCCCGCAGGAAATCATCGACAAAGTGAACCCTGTGCGGGAGGGAGCTATCATCCATAAGAGAAACTGAAAGTTAATAGCTTCCCGAAAAAGTCTTACATAGGGCTCTAGGATCTCGTCCTTAAAGCCCTCCGCGTTCACATTACCTGTTGCGAACACGTGGAGTGATGTGAGACAGTTGAACATAATGCCACACCAAACAAGCAAGCCACCGCATCCGAAGCTGTCTCGTTCGCGGAAAATTGCAGTATCATTACGTGTTCACTGTTTCCTCCAGATGAAATGCCTCGTTTGTAAAAAGAACACCAGTTGCAGTATCCTTACGGTTCCCTGTTTCCTCCTGATAATGACTCGTTTGTAGAAAGAATACTGGACAAATCGTTTGAGCTTAAGGAAAGATTTCGCCTGCACCGGTTTAAGCTAGTTCTCTAGTGATGCGGTCAGCGGGACACAAACCATGGGTCTTCTGGCGTAAAGGCCAATAGTATTAAACCTTCGATATATCTTTTGCCTTGATACCCTAGTCCCAGTGACATCTTATAGCTCCAAAGACAATTGCCGGGCTGTATAAGACCTGTGCCACCGTGCGGTTAAAGCAAAATAACGGTCTTCACGAGGTGTCGTGCGCCTTGGACTATCTTTCCAAAGCCTTTCTGACACCCGTGGGACGTCAGAAAAGCTTTGGAAAGAATTGCTGTCATTAAGGCTTTCAAAGACTTTGGAAAGAATTGCTGTCATCAAGGTTTTGGAAAGAATTTCTGTCATCAAGGCTTTGGAAAGAATTGCTGTTATCAAGGAGTTCAAAGGCTTTGGAAAAAAATTGCTGTCATCAAGGAGTTCAAAGGCTTTCGAAAGAATTGCTGTCGTCAAAGAGTTCAAAGGCTTTCGAAACAATTGCTGTCATCAAGGCTTTAAAAAGAATTGCTGTCATCAAAGAGTTCAAAGGCTTTCGAAACAATTGCTGTCATCAAGGCTTTAAAAAGAATTGCTGTCATCAAAGAGTTCAAATGCTTTCGAAAGAAGTGCTGTCATCAAGGAGTTCAAACGATTTGGAAAGAATTGCTGTCATCAAGGATTTCAAAGGCTTTGGAAATAGTTTCTGTCATCAAGGCTTTGGAAAGAATTTCTGTCATCAAGGCTTTGGAAAGAATTGCTATCATCAAGGCTTTGGAAACAATTGCTGTCATCAAGGAGTTCAAAGGCTTTCGAAAGAATTGCTGTCGTCAAAGGGTTCAAAGGCTTTCAAAATAATTGCTGTCATCAAGGCTTTAAAAAGAATTGCTGTCATCAAGGCTTTAAGAAGAATTGCTGTCATCAAAGCTTTAAAAAGAATTGCTGACATCTAGGAGTTCAAAGGCTTTCGAAAGAAGTGCTGTCATCAAGGAATTCAATGGCTTTGGAATGAATTGCTGTCATCAAGGCTTTCAAACACTTTGGAAAGAATTGCCGTCATCAAGGTTTTGGAAAGAATTGCTGTCATCAAAGTTTTAGAAAGAATTTCTGTCATCAAGGTTTTGGAAACATTGCTATCATCAAGGTTTTGGAAAGAATTGCTGTCATCAAGGAGTTCAAAGGCTTTCGAAAGAATTGCTGTCGTCAAAGTGTTTAAAGGCTTTCGAAACGATTGCTGTCATCAAGGCTTTAAAAAGAAATGCTCTCATCAAAGAGTTCAAAGGCTTTCGAAAGAAGTGCTGTCATCAAGGAGTTCAAAGGATTTGGAAAGAATTGCTGTCATCAAGGAGTTCAAAGGCTTTGAAAATAACTCCCATCATCAACGTGTAATCACTTTGAGGTGGATATTCAAGTTCTAAGCAACGTGGGTGTGAGACTGACCTGCTTCTAGTAGCTTTATTTATCGTTCGCATCGGACACACGTGTACAAGACATAAGGAAAGCATTTGTGCCACCGGAACGCTACTCAAACACCCTGTCTAGGAGAAATTCCACTGCCGTTACCCGTTGTCTTTAAATCTAACCTGTTTTACATATTAGACAGCAGTTTGCTCACTGAAAGGTAAATTTTACTACGGGCATTTGTTTATCCTGTTCATTTGCAGATGTCCTCTGAAAATCGTAACATTTCATTAAGAGCTTTGGATTATTTTCCCACTTTTGCTTTCCGCACTTTTAATTTTGAACGCCGGGGTAAATACAGTATTGACTAAGGACTTACAACTCTTGGACTGAAGTAAAGCACACTGAAAAAAAGTAAAGTGAGGTAATTTTGGATTAAAGCCAAGAAATTTGCAATCAACGAGTAAAAATTTCAACGCATGTGTCTAGATTTCCGAGTTATTAAATTTATACAGTGATAGAACATACTCATGTCATCTGTGTCTTATCTACGGTGGCAGCTGCTAATTTGTAAAATCAGCCCTTTAAATAGAAGAAGTAAGCAAAGTACAGGGGATTAAAATATTAAACAGGCAGAGTGTGAGTATTTTGCGGATGAAGAAGGCTTATCAAATACCACAAGATTCAACAAACTTGTGGCATTTGATATTTTATGGGATCCTAAATATTGGGTAGAAGCGTCGAGTAAGGATGAAATCCGAAAGAACTGAGTATCAGAAACGGTCAAACTAGAAATTATAAGAAAGTAGGAAATTCTATTAACTCGTCGCAATTGAAATCACACGAAGTCTTCTTTCAACTAAAGTTAAGGGACTGCTTCGGCTGTTAAGACAAAGGAAAATATTGCAAAACCAATGAAAAATTATCTTTGTGATCTGAACGATGTAATCCCTAAAGAACGAAGTTGAAAGAAGGTTTTGGATGTCTGCTTATTTATAATACATTGTATTAAATGGATTGAACATTTTGTTCCTTTCTCGTTGATTCTGTCTGCGACATAAATTAATTCCGATTTTGTTAGAAACCTGAAAGTAACTGGCGAAACCCAAGGGGAAGACAGGAAAAAAGAAATGACTTAATAATGCGTTAGAAGGGTTAACAGAATGTTTGGATTGAAAACTTTTTGCAAAATATTTTTGTTTGGGGATTTAGCGCTCAACGTGAGCAATTCGATGATCGCTAATTTAGTGCCACAGGTTCCAGGGAATAGAGAAAGACAGTGCTATAATACAAACTCAACATACCTGCCTCACCGGAATTTGAACCCGTACCCATCTCGAACAAAAGATCAGACGCCATCGCCTAAACCACTGCGCCAGCGGGACGGAACTCTGAAAACTGAGTCAGGCAGAAGGTAAAAGAGGTAGATCTTCTGTCATACAGTTCGCTGAACAAACGTTGTGGTAACGAAAAGATGACAGAGGACGGACGAGTTTTATCTGTACCAAATTTCTACAGCAAACTATCTGAAGAACGCATCCTCCAAAATGAAAGAAACTACCTGAAGTACCCATCTCGGACAAATAATCAGAAGCCCGGAGGTTAGAGTACTGCGCCAGCGGGACAGAACTCCAGAAACTGAGTGAGGCAGAAGGTAAAAGAGGTAGATCTTCTGTCATATAGTTCGCTGAACAACCTTTGTGGCAACGAAAAAATGACAGAGGACGGACGAGTTTTGTCTTTGTACAGCGAACTATCTGAAGAACCTATCCTCCAAAATGACAGAAACTATCTGAAGTACCCATCTCGGACGAATGATCAGAAGCCGGAGCTTAGACTACGGCGCCAGCGGGACAGAACTCCGGAAACTGAGTGAGGCAGAAGGTAAAAGTGGTAGATCTTCTGTCACATACACTGAAGTGCCAGAGAAACTGGTACAGACGAGCTCATGCAAAATACGTAGCAACGTAACCTATGCGCGTACTCGGTTGCGTCCGCCAGTGCGTATATAAAGCGATAGACATCCTTGCCAGCTGTCAGAGCTGTTTTTGGCATGAGAATGACAAGTAATAACTGTTTAAGCGATTTTCAACGCGGTGTCATAGTTGGCGATCGTGAGATGGGCCATAATATTTCGGAAGTAGAAACGAAGTTCGGATTTTCACGGACAACCATTGCAAGGATGTACAGTCACTACAAGAATTCCGGCAAAACCTCCAATGTACGATACCAGTGTGGCCGTAAAAATACATTGGGTGAACATGACCATCGTCGGCTGTCAAGAATCGTTTCACGCGATAAGCGTACAACACTCTCGCAGGTATCATAGAAATTTAATGCTGGAGCCTCAACGAGCATCAGGGTCCAGACTGCGCAACGTACCCTGCACGATATAGGCTTTGGGAGCCGATGGATGCACGACACAGAGCTATGTGCTTTGCTTGGGCACGGCAACATGACTGGAAACAAGTAGCCCGGTCTGACGAATAGCGTTTCCAACTGTATCGGGAAGATGGAAGGGTTCGTGTGTGGCGCAAACCCCATGAAGCCATGAATCCCGCTTGTCAACAGGGAACTGCACCGGATGGTGGGGGGGGAGTGTCCGTAATGGTATGCGGTGTGTTTAGCTGGACTTCACTGGGACCCCTGGTACGTCTACAAAAGTCTGTGACCGGCCAACGCTATGTGCGCATCCTCTCTGACGAGGTACATCCGTTCATGTCCTGCATTCACGCTGATGGGTTGGGCCGGTTCCAACAGGACAATGTACCTCCACACAAGTATCGGGACGCCACATTATGGTTAGAGGAGCATTCATCTGAGTTTGGGCCGTTGCCATTCGCAACCAAGTCCCCAAATCTGAACGTGATAGAACATATTTGGGATGCCAGTCAAAGCGCTGTCGAACACAGGAATCCGAGACTTCGGAATACACCCGAATTGTGGAACGCTCTGCAGGAAGTATGGTGTACATTACCTACAGCATATTTCCAAAAGCTATCGGAGTCCATGGCCCGTCATATTTCTGCAGTCCTACGCTCCTGTGGGGTGTCTACCATTTATTAGACTGTACCAGTTTTTCTGGCACTTCAGTGTAGTTCGCTGAACAACCGTTGTGGCGACGAAAACATGGCAGAAGACGGACGAGTTTTGTCTGTGCAAAAGTTGTACTGCGAACTATCTGAAGAAAGAAGCTGAAATGTGGAGTTCTTTTCAGTATTGATTTTGGCAGAAACCTTTCATTGCCCACTCTTGAGTTTTTTTTAATTTTTGATGCTGTGAACAAGAAATTCCGAACCTTTAGATAATTCTTTAATCATTTATTTGCCGGAGGAGTTATTAAATCTGCAGCATTCTTCGAGAGCTTAACACTTTAAATGCCTCGGTTTCCTTTTTGTGTATACCTTTAGGGCTGCATTCTCCCACGAGTTTAGCTGTCCCTAGAAAATTAACTTTACCTGTAATTCTCCTTTATATCTAAACGTTAAATCACTATCTTCCCCCAACTTACGTAATTAAATAATTAATACTGCTTTTAGTCGCCTTTTCTTATCAACTGCACATACAGCTAGGGGTTGGAAAAAGTGTAAACACACTTTTTAATCATCATGTGTGTAAACACACATGATGTTTAGAGGGATTAATGTGGTACGTGTAAATCACACTGAAAATAAAAACGTTGTGATTATCATTTTTGTATCTTTCTTTTTCTTCCTTTGTTTTCCAGATTTTTTTCTTTCTTTTTTTCTCTATATTGTATGCCATTGAAGTACAAGTTGGGTTCAGCAGCGGTTTGTTTGAGCGTTCGGTAAAATGGGTGACCTGTCAGACTTCCAAAGAGGAAAAATGTTGTAGCCAGTTTATCAGGAGCGTCTGTAACCATAAGAGATAAATTGTTTGGTTCTTCAAGAGCAACAGTTACGACGAAGTAAATTTCTCCACCATTTTTATACTGCGGGTGGGATTCGAACGCACAACTCTCGGCTCCGGAGCTCCGAGTACTATCCATTATACTACAATGGCATGTGATCTCGCTGCTATCTGCCTTTATCTCATGTGCTTCCTGCGGGGCAGGCACGTCACAAGTGCTACTCTTCATTTCAAGTTGCATTTCTGTTATTACCACCTTGTGAATAGCTTTATCTTCATCGTTAAGCTTTAAATAAACTATTAGGTGATTTGTATTGGAAAAAAGTTGTTGTATTACGGTTTTCGTAATACTTTTTTTCCAGGTCTGCAAAGGAAGCATCAACGAGAAAATGGCAAGAATTAGGCCTCCTCGGTCAACCAATTAAAACACCCCTGTGTAGGACAAATATACCTTCGAATGGAGAAGTCATGCGTCGTTTCCTTCACCGCTATTTTAATGAAAAATAGACTATTAGTGATATCCAAAAAGGAACAGTTCGTGAGATCTTATCATTCAGAGACAAAGCACGCATATCTACAAGAAAAGGGTGCAACATTAGAGTTAAACTTGGCTCGCTTTGCAACCGGTGGCAACGATTAAAAAATAATTCAAATCGGGCAGCCCACGATGGCGCAGTGGTCTAAGCGATGGCCTCTGATCATTCGTCCGAAAGGGGTCCGGGTTCGAATCCCAGTGAGACATGGATGTTGTGTTTGTCATACGGCACTGGCTCTCTCTCTCTCTCTCTCTCTTCCCTGGAACCAGTGGCCATAAATTAAAGGTGGGCGACTGCTTATAGCCCATTAAGTTGCTCACGGTGGTCGTTAAACTTCCAATAAAAAAATCAAATCGGAAAAAAGAGACTCAATTACGAAATGAAAAGTGCAAATTTTATTTCAAGAAGTAACGATTTATTTCATATTGAACATGCTATTGCACTTGATATTATGAAAACAGAAGAGGATTAAGAATGTCTCAAAGAGCAAAGAGAAACGGGGCGTCAAGAAAAGCTTGGTAGAATTGACTTAATAAAAACAAGGATTTAGAAGCGAAAACAAGAGAGACTATGATGTCCATAAAACGACTGAAAAGACCTGACGATATACGAACATTAACCTCTAAGATATCTACTGTTGGAGTTATTAGTGCGTTTCTGATGAAATGTCATCCGAAAGCGGTGATGAAGCAGTTGTCAAGCTGCTTCTAAACAGCAAACAAATTACGTACAAACCTGTTATTGAATAACATATTTTCGCTCAGTTGTTGACAGAACGAAAACATCCGATAGTAATGCTACGTACACTGGTGTGCACAAATTAAGGACGAAGAGGAGAAATTAGCATAACAGCGGAACGAGCAGGCAGAACGGACCGAAACACCACTCAGGAGATAGACTAGGGTCCGGTACAGTAGGGCATGCGCATATATTCAGCATGACGTGGGGGGGGGAGTGTCGGAAGGGTATAAAACACACGGGTGGTGTACGTTCAGCAATTCGGTGAAAGTTATTACACGGTATACATCGGTTTGAACGACGTCGAGTTGCTGCCACCGTGTGATATGGCCAACAGGCAATCCAGTAGACGACATCTGGCTGACTTTACCCGAATTCGCTTCATTGGGAAGTTGGAAGAAGGTCGAAGTGTGACTAGTGTTGCCTAAGAGTTCGGGATCGCTCACAACATCGTTTCACGAGCGTGGAGAGTATTTCAAATGACAGGAACAGCTGTCCGAGAGTTTTCTTTTTTTTTTGATTGGAGGTTTAACGACCACCGTGAGCAACTCATTGGGCTATAAGCAGTCGCCCGTCCCTAATTTAGGGTCACTTGTTCCAGGGAAGGGAGAGAGCCAGTGCCGTAAGACAAACACAACATCCATGCCTCACCGGGATTCGAACCAGGACCCCGTTCGGACGAATGATCAGAGGCCATCGCTTAGACCACTGCGCCACCGGGGCGGCTCCAAAAGTTTAGCAGAATTCGTCCACAAGCAACCACGGCGGCGGACGCCCGGTATATTGTCATACAGGCGAGAAGAGACAGACGGCAAACAGCGGGAGAAATCGCAAGGCACATGCAACAGCAAACTGGACGTCCGTTATCGCGTTTTACCGTGGCCAAGAGGCTGCACAAATGTAGTCTATTTGCACAACGACCAGCACGGTGTGTTCTGCCTGCTCGTTCCGCTATTAATGCCTGCTCATCGGAGACGGCGGTTTCTGTGGTTCTAGGAACGCAGGAACTGGACACATCAGCAATGGGGTCGAGTTCTCTTTACGAATGAGAGCCGATTCAATCTGACGAGCGATTCTGAACGTTAACACATCTGGAGAGAGCAGGGAACACGCAATCACACCTCCAACATCATCGAAAGGGACCGGTTCGGAGGTGACGGAGTTCTTGTTTGGAGCGCTATCATGCTTGGTATCCGTACTGACCTCTACATCTTCCAAGGAGGTTCAGTCACTAGTGCCCGCTATTGTACCGAGGTTCTCCTGCCTCACGTGCGTCTGTTTAGAGGTGCTGTGGGTCCTGAGTTCCTCTTCATGGATGACAACGCTACACCTCATCGTGCAGTGGCTGTCGCAAAGCTGTTGGAGAGTGAAGATATTAAACGCATGGTTCCCGGACCTACATCAAATCGAACACGTGTGGGAGCTCCTCGGGAGACGCTTGGCAGCACGTCACCAGCCGCCAGCAACGATTCCTCAGCTGCGATTGTCGCTACAAGAGGAATGGGTCACGATTCCTCAACAGCTCCTTGACAACCTCGTCCTCAGTATGGACAGACGTTGTAAATCCTGCAATGCAGTCAGGGGTGATCATATCCCCTACTAAAGACTGGATGTTTCTTGGCAGCCGCCTGTCACATGGAAGTTTCTGTCTTCTGTCCAGTTGTGCTCGAAGCTACCTTTTCAATAAAGTGCCTTTGTGTCCTTTGGATTCCTTGTTTGTACGGTTTTGCTCACTTGTCCCATATTCTTACATCTTGGGGATCTTATGGTATGATTTGGGTCAATGTGGAGCCCTTCTGCACGACGTTACATTCGAAAAACCGTCTCGTCCTTAATTTTTGCACACCAGTGTATATATCGAGTGCTTTCGCCATAGCTGTGGGACAAAATGCTGAAGAAGTGGCAGTAAGCTGTTAATCTGTTGGAATACAACGAAGGAAAAGCAGACAACACACTGCTGAAGAAATTGAACTTTGGTCTAATGTGTCTTTGGTCTTATTCTGGGATAGTTACCTAGTTTCTGACTTGTCGGGAAGAGAACGAACTAAATAGCTTAACAAGTTTACTATCAGGATTTGACGTAACTAAGATGCTCGCGGTACCAAAACTGACATCATCCACTGGAGAAAAACAAGCCAAATCTGTTTATAAGTGTCTTCAAGACTAAAGTATTGCCGAAAATGTGTTAGAGATGTCATTTGACTCAACTGGTAGTAACACGGGCAATTTCAGTGATTCTTGTATTCTTTTGAAGCACTAGCTTGGTCGTGATTAGCTCCATTCTGTATGCAGACATCACATTTCTGAAATAATGTTAGAGAAAGTCTTTCTTTCCAGAATGTATGACTTTAATATTTTTAGGACCGTATACCTTCCTTTTGAAGCAATACCAATAGCATTTCAAATCTTTTCAGGTTTAGGATTGCAAATTCCTTAATACTGATGAGGAATTAAAGTTGAAAACCATTCACTACAAGCAAGAGATTAGTATAGATTCTTGTTCAAATCAACTCCAGAATAAGCATCAACGAGTTGACTACAAAGAATTGCTAGAGCTCTCGATTATAATTCTAAGAGAGGCTTCACCAAGAGGCGTATACATATTTTTCAACCTGATGCTGTTCACAGAGCTCGATGGATGCATTCAAGGTTTATATTTTTGTTCAGAGTTCGAATCTATGTATTCAAGATTTTTGTTTATCTTACACTAATAATGTTGAAAAAATCTAAAGAATGAGGCTTATATACGCCGTTTTGTCCTGTTTCGCCTCATTATCTACATTTGTGTCTGGTTTATAGCAGCAGATGTTATTAGAGCTCCTCTGGATGATCTTTGTTTAATAAATAAAATAAATAATTTGAAGAAAACGGAAGACTGTGTCTCGAATGCGGCAAACAGGGTATTTTCAAATCATCTTTGGTATTTCAGTGAAGAACTTGTTGGACTGGGTTTCTACGATACATCTCTTTCAGCAGAGAATAGAATTACAATGACTGAAGCTCTCAGAGGCGAAGAAGAGTCAGAAGATTGTCCGATTTTCTAGAATGATTAAAGATCATATAAGAATTTCAGGCAATAAATTATTTCGCTGAAAAAGGAGTGGCCCCGGTACAGGAATTTAGTAGTGCAATAGCCGTAACGGAAGACCAGAAACAGTTTGCGTTACAATTTGTTGAAAACCATTGAAAATGCTTTCGAAGTCCCAAAAAGAGATCTCTGTTGCAAAACACAAGCGGTGAAAATACTTTATACACCAGGGCAGTATCCAGGAATAATTTTCAATTAGGGTTTCTAAATTTGAAAAATTAATTTTCACAAACATAGGGAAATTTATTTTCAAATACCTATGTTAATTTTTTCTGTCACATTTTATCTGAACACGAAAATTTTCTATTTAATACTCCCCATTTTTCAAATACTGGCTCACATACTACACTATTTACACAAGTATATAGATCTACACTGCCGGAAAGTGAAAAAAGAACACCAAGAAGGAATTGGCGGACGATCATGAAATTTACATATGTTATGGGATCGAGTGTACGTTGGTGTGATGTTAATTTCGGGATAAACCGGTGAGCGCTTACGCCACAGCACGGCATAATATGCAAATTATCGTCGGTGGTATTTAAGGAGTACGGCGAAGTGAATGTAATCAGTCGTCAGCGCACGGACACGTGTGAAGATCCCGAGGAATCTGCAATGCCTGGACATGGAAGACGTGTACGATTTCAGCAGTTATCGGACATTGAGCGAGGTCGTCTAGTCGGACTGCGCGAGGCCGGGTGGTCGTATCGTCGTAATGCGGAGCGAATTGGACAGGAAGTATCGGTGATGGTACGATGGTGGCGTAGATGGTCCGAGGAAAATTCCCAAACGAGATGACTTGGAACCGGGAGTCACAGACGGACTGATGAGCGGCGTTGTCAAGCAGAACATCCACTTCGACGCATAAGATGAGCGGCGTTGTCAAGCAGAACATCCACTGCGACGCAAATCCGAGCTGCCGTTGCACCTGAGGTGACTGTGCGAACAATCCGCAACCGTCTACTGGATGCAGGACTACGTGCACGTGTGCCTCTGGCATGTGTACCTCTGACTCCAGCCCACCGTCAGGAACGGCTGCAGTGGTGTCACCAACGTTTGCACTGGAGAACGCAATGGCGATCTATCGTGTTCAGCGATGAAAGCAGATTCTGCTTCGGAGCCTCCGTTGACCGTATGCGTTTTCGCAGACGCGCAGGGGAGCTTCTCCACCCTTCTTGCATCCGCCAGCGACACACAGGGCCTACACCTGGTCTCCTGGTGTGGGGAGCAATCAGCTATCACTCCCGTAAACAACTAGTGTTTGTACTGGGTACGTTAAACAGCACCTCCTACATCAACAACATCATTCAGCCCGTTGTTGTGCCATTTGTAAGGTTGGTCCATCGTGGTGTTTTCCAGCAAGATAACGCACGCCCACACACGGCACGTGCAACGCAACATGCACTTCAGGGTGTGAGACAATTTCCATGGCCTGCACGTTCACGAGATTTGTCTCCCATTGAGCACGTGTTGGATTTTATGGGACAGCTACTTATCCGGTCTCCACGGCCAGCCACGACCATCCCCGATTTACGCGTCCAGGTTGAGGATGCTTGCAACTCAATACCCAAAACTTACATCCAACATCTGTACGACAGACGCCATGCCAGATATGTACAGTGTGACGCAGTTCATGGCGGTTCAACCTCGTACTAACCATGTTACGTGGAAATGTTATTTTTCAGTTTACCAGCAAATACAGCTGTATTTTCTCATAATGTTTTGATCACGTTATCCTCTGTATTTCGTTATTATGCTGTATAAATTTCGTTGGTATCAGACGTCTCCTTCTTGGTGTTCCTTTTTCACTTTCTGCCAGTGTATATACCCTCTCTACATTTAGTACAGCATTTCGGGGGCGGGTTAAAACCCTCAAAACCCATCCCTAGCTACGACCCGGTCACCCTGATAAATCGTTAAGAACAATTCCCTGCAAAGCAGTTTAGTACAACGTTGAGCAGAAAACTTTCGTAAGATGAGCAGTTCACGGAAAGCTATTATAATTCTTTGAAACTGAAATAGAAAGCTTAACGCATACGCATTGAATGAAAATAGAAAGCTTAACGCATACGCATTGAATGAAAATAGAAAGCTTATCGAATCTGAAATAGAAAGCTTAGCGCATGCATTGGAGTCAGTGGTTTCTCATTTTAACCATTTTCAACCAGAGATATCTTGCAAGCGTTAATGTTCCAAGTAAAAAAGTTACAATCATGGCTTTCGTTGAGTTTGCCAAAATTGTCTCTCTTGCACGGTATCTAAATATGAACGAATTTTTCGAAAAAAGTTTGAACAAGTGCTTTCATGAATAGAATAAGTTGAGTGGGTAGGATCATGCAATTTTTGAATTTTACTTTTTACCATTAGTTTGTGTACCACCGTAATATACACTGAGTGGCCACTTTATTATGACCACCTGACAGTTTTAAGAAAATGAGCTATGGCTTCACGCTGTTGCCGCCAGAGGGCGAGGATAGTATAAAAAGGGGAAGCTTAGTGCTTGCGACAGTAGTAGAAGTGATTTTTGGGTGACGAGATGGGTAAAAAAAGCAATTTGACGGACTTTCAACGTGGGATGATTGCACGAGCTCGGAGCCATGGAGCGAGTATCATCGGAACCGCCGCATTCGTGAAATGTTCAAGAGCATCTGTTAACGTATTTAAAGACTGGACTGTCAGCCAAACAACTGGGTCTCTACGTGCAACGTGTGGTCGTCATCGACTAGTGACTGCTCGAGCGGAACGGAGAGTGTCCAGACTAGTAACAGACAACAGAAGAGCAACAGTGCAGCAAATTACAGACCATCTTAATCAAGGATCCCCTCAAATGATATCTGCACGCACTGTTCGCCATACTCTGCATCGGATGGGATATGGCAGCCGAATGCCTGTTCGAACAGCGTTGCTGTCTGCAGTTAACAAGAGAAAACGTCTCCAGTTCACACAGGAGCCCAAGGATTGGACAGTCGATAATTTGAAACAAATTATGTGGTCCTATGAATCACGTTTTCAGTTGCACCATGCTGATTACCGAGGGATAATTTGGCGAGAACAGCTCGAAAGCATGGACCCCAAATGCATTGCTACAACCCTTCAAGCTGGTGGAGGCAACGTTATGGTTTGTGGAATGTTTTTCTGGCATGCTTTGGGCCTTATAATTCGTTTTTATCAACGTTTGACTGGCACATCATATCTAAGCATCGTTGCGGACCAAGTGCATCCTGTCATGTGGATGGTTTATCCCAATGACGATGGCTACAGTGCTCGTATTGTACAGGATTGGTTTCAGGAACATGCCGGTGAGTTTACTTTGCTTAGGTGGCCCTTACAATCTCCAGATCTTAACCCCATTGAGAATTTGTGGGATGAAGTTGAACGAGACATCAGGTAGCTGGATTCTCAGCCCTGCAATCTCACACTCCTGGAAAGTGCTATTCATCAAGCATGGTCAAAGATTCCACAAACCACCTATCAACATCTCGTGGACTCCATGCCACGAAGAATCGACGCAGTATTAAACGCAAAAGGTGGCCCAACGAAATACTGAGCGGGTGGTCATAATAAAGTGGCCACTTAGTGTATATACACAGTGCTGTTCAAAAATGTGGAAAGTTTTAAAAATTTCATTTTTTAACATTGGAAATTTATAGGAAATGTTATGTTTCACTAAGTCCAGATGTTTATATCTTAATTGAAAGATAATATAATGCTGAATTCACTGCAAAAAACCGAATTCAAATATCGGTAGTATAAAAAAGTTAGGCTTACTTTACTCTAAAAAACAAAAACAGGTGTCATTCAGTTATGAAGCGAAATGTGAGTGCAAAGCTACTGATTGATCACAGTCCTTGTTCTGGGGACCAATCAACAATCAAATAACAGCAGCTGTCATTTGATTGGTCCCCAGAACATGTGTCAAGTTGGGGAAAGTCAGGTTTGCTCTTTGTTCGGTAAAAGAAAGACGGTTATCGTTGTAACAGAAGTGCAATTGTAGATTGCCTGCATACTTTTAGTGCTTCTTGCAATTTAAACTGTAGATAATAAATAAAGCAATAGCACCAAGAAACGAATTGACTGGACACCCACGAAACGAAGCGGGATTGTTGTTTTACGTGAATCGGATCTTTCCTCTGCTGAAATTGCAAGGCAAGTATGTGGGACAGTGACGACATCTGGAGTATGAAAGTTGTGTTTACGTTACCAGGAAACAAAGTTACTGAGAACCAAACTAGGAAAAGACCGAAAAAAAGGCACAAAATCTGTTGATGACAGAAGAATAAAAATCTGTGTTTCAACGGCAGAAGAATTTCATCTGAGGCCATCAGAGGTAAACTGGATGCAACTGGTGTTTCTGTCAGTTCAAGAACGATAAGGCGATGATTATCAGATATGGGAATACGAGGTAGGATTCCCAGAATAAGGCCATATCTGAATATATCGCAGTGAAAGAAACGATTACACTGGGCAAAATAATACACTGAATGGGTAGAAGATCAGTGGAAGAAAGTTATTTGGAGTTACGAAAGTAAGATATCCTTATTTGATAGTGATGGGGCCGCCCCGGTGGCGCAGTGGTCTAAGGCGCTGGCCTCTGATCATTCGTCCGTAAGGGGTCCGGGTTCGTATCCCGGTCAGGCATGGATGTTGTGTTTGTCTTACGGCACTGGCTCTCTCCCTTCCCTGGAACCAGTGACCCTAAATTAGGGACGGGCGACTGCTTATAGCCCATTGAGTTGCTCACGGTGGTCGTTAAACCTCCAATCAAAAAAAAAAAAAAAAAAAAAAAGATAGTGATGGGAGAAAATTTGTGAGACGTCGAGTGGAGGAAAAGACTGCTTGGAGGTAAATGTAAAGCCCTCAACAAGCGTTATGATTTGGGCATTTATGGCAGCAGATGGTGTTGACCGTCTTCATGTAATCAACGACACGCTGAACGCAAGAAAAAACATGGACATCATCCTGGAAATACAACTGTTACCTTCTATCAGGGATTTCTTTCCCAATAATGCAACATTTCTTTTTTTTTTTTTTTTTTTTTTATTTCAGGATTCAGCATCCTTCTATGCAGCACAAATACGCAAACAGGTGTTCACAGCAAAGAGCATTCAATTTTTGACCTGGCCAGGAAATGACACTGACCTGAACCTGCTAGAAATTTGTAGCATCGTTCGAAAAACTCCGTACGATTGAGGCGTCCATAAAATAAAAGGCAATTAATTGAGGCTATAATTGCTTTTTGACACAACGTAATAGCGAAGGCAAAGCTTAAAACACTTGCTGGCTCAATGAGACGTCGCTGAGCTGCTGTTTTAAACAATAAAGGCTAACGTACTAAATACTGATAGTGCATTGCAATCCTAAGCATCTGATATCATTTTATCGGATTGTAATGTAAATATATCATGATTAGAGTATCAGCAGCATAACCGTTTTTGTAGTGCTGCTATTTGAATTCTTTTTTTGCATTGTATTCATCATTATTAAATTCTCGTTGAACTGATGTATAAACATTTGCATTTGGTGAAACATAACATTTTCTATAAGCCTGCAAAGTTGCAAAACGTGAAATTTTCAAAATGTGTCCACAATTTTCGCCACCATTGTATATATTGGGATAAATAGATAGATACAGGCTTTTCTTTAAATTTACAGAATTATATGTGCTAAATTATATATATATGTGTGTGTGTACGCGTGTGTGCGTGCGTGTGTGTGTGTGTTTAGTGAAAATCGTGAAAATATTCCAAATACGTTGGGACAATGTAAATAGACAAAGTCATTGCTCTTTCCACGTTTTTCTTTAATTAACACACAGCACACCATTTCTTTCGTCCTTTGGATTTATTAGCTATAATTAAATAGCTTGTGTCGTTATTAAGCTCCATCAGATAGAGACGTCTCAGTTGCTGAGCCCTATCCCTACGGATTCGTGAAGGCCAATACTGACAGATAAACACAAATAGCGCCGTGTATTGTTGGCACCGTAGCGTATGGTGACGTCTCAGTTGCTAAGCCCATCCGTACGGATTTGTGAAGTCAGATGCTGACAGATAAACACACATTTGCCCCGTGGATTGTTTGGCACTGTAACGTAAGGCGAACTCACTCGGTTAGTTAACGAGAGATCTGGGTTCGATTTCAGCGGTGTCGAAACACAATTCTTCGGTTGCTGTGTGTTAATTAAAGAAAAACGTAGAATGAGGGATGATTGTGTATATTTATTTAATTATATATTATAATATATGTATGTATATAATTTAGTGCAATAAAATTTCAAGTATAAAATTTTGAGCATACAGGACACGACGCCAATTTTCAACTTTTTACATTATTCAAAGCAACAGTATATAAATTTTGAATTTGCTTGAACCCCTTACTGGTCACCCATGTAACAACTCTCAGAAAACTTGAAAATTTCATCATCCTGGAGCGGGAATCGAACCCGCATCTCTCGATTTCCGTTTGATTATGCTAACCGTTACACCATCCAGGACAGTGAAATTCCAAGCAATTGAGACTAAGCAGACTTAGCTTTGGAATCTGAACATCCTCAGATTTTCGCTAGTCAAAGCATCCCCGCTTCTTCATAGCGTTTTTACCCCATCTCCCATCCAGAAACAGATATAGGTCGGAATTCACCAGTACGTTGAATATTTTATCGATTGCCCATGTGTTTTAATGAGGAATATTTTTTCCTTCATTGATTTATCTGTGGCACTACTGAATTCCGACCTGCATTCGTCTCTGGATGGGAGATGGGTCAAAGCGCAATGAGGAAGCAGCGTAGCTTCGGATAGCCAAAACCGAGGATGTTCAGATTCCTAAGCTATGTTTGCTTAGTCTTAGTTGCTTGGAACTTCACTGTCCTGGGTGGTGTAACGGTTAGCATGCTCGAACCTAAATCGGGAGATGCGGGATCGATTTCCGCTCCAGGACGATGAAATTTTCAAGTTTTCTGAGAGGTGTTACGTGGATGACCAGTAAGCGGTACAAGCACATTCAGAATTTATGTTCTGTTTGCTTTGAATAACCTATCGATTTTCCATGTATTATGAGGAATATTTCTTCCTTCATCGATTTAACTTTTTACATACATGGAATAGAATATCAAGATTAGTTTAAACGTTAATTCTCAACTTCTTACGGCTGCGGGTGTATATTCTAAATACATCGTATTGGTTTTAGAAATGACCGCATAGTTAAGAAGAAACACAACAATTGAGGAATTTTAAATTATTTACTCCTCAAAGACAATAGTAGAGAAAGCAGGACATTATGACGTCAAACTGCAACTGTAGTCGAACCCATGTTGCTAACTGTTTAAATAGATGAAAGTTTTAATCACTCTGTTAACTTACTGTTGTAACCAGTCCCAGTCTTCCTTACTTGGTTGCATAGTGCAAGTAGCAGCACCTTTCACAGGGTGTATGTAGGAGAACTGGCCCCAAAAATTTTAAGGGTCCATATAAAAATTGTATTTTTGACTGCTTCGTGGCCACGACCCCTAGAGGTTGGTTCTCTGAGTCATATAAAGTTTCCGTAATTTCGTATTTTCTTAGTTGCGATTATTAATGTAATTCATTATAAAAAATGTTTATGATCTGCAACTCAACAAAAGATTTCAGGATTTACAAACTGCAAGTCTGCAAATAATTATCTGAGGGCATGTGCTGCCTCAGGAAACCTGTCATGGTTAACACCAAAAGTATAAAATATAAAGAATTTCTGGTCCGATCGGGAGATCTTCAGCACTTACAAGCTATAACTCGACACATTATCTGAGGGCATGTGTCTACTCAGCAAACCTGTCGGGGAGGGTGTGAAGGGGTAACACCAGAAGTATGAATTATAAAGATATAAAAAATATCTGGTCCGATCGGGAGATTTTCAGCATTTACAACCTACATCTCAACAAACTCTCTGAGGACATGTGCTGAATCTGGAAACCTGTCGGGGGGGGGGGTATATTTTTGGTTGCAAATGCTTAAAATCTCCCGATCGAACAAGAAATTCCTTACATTTTACACTTTTGGAATTAGTCCCCCCCCCCTCGTGCTCGAGACAGGTTTTCTGCGTTAGCACATGTTTGCAAAGAGGAGTTTGTTTAGCTGTAGTTTGCAAACGCTGAAATTCTCCCTGATCTAACCAGAAATTCTGTACATTTTACACTTTTGGTTTTAACCCCCACCCCCGCCCCACCCCCACCCGACAAGTTGCTGAGTAGGCACAGGCCCTCAGATGATGTGTCGAGTTATACCTTGTAAATGCTGAAAATCTCCCGTTCGGACCAGAAATTCTTTATATTTTACACTTTTGGTGTTACCCCATCCCCCTCCCCTCCCCCGACAGGTTTCCTGAGGCAGCACATGCGCTCTGATAATTTGTTGAGTTGTAGCATGTAAATGCTGAAAATCTCCCGATCGGACGCGAAATGCTTTATATTCTACACTTTTGGCACCCCCCCCCACACACACAGGTTTCCTGGGTAGGCACATGCCCTCAGATAAGTTGTTGAGTTTTAGCTTGTGAACGCTGAAAATCTCCCGATCGGACCAGAATATATCTATATTTCATATGTTAGGTTTTAAGACCCCCCCCCATAAGTTACCTGGATTTGCACATACCCGCGGAGAATTTGTTTAGCTGTAGTTTTTGTACCTTGAAAAATATCGTAAATAAGAAAATACGAAATGACGGAAATTTTATGTGCGTCACATAACCAATCTCGGGAGACGTAGCCGTCGAGCAATCCTGAACGCAATTTTTGTACCGCCCCTTAAATTTTTAAAATTTTTGTGGCCAATTTTCCCGGTGGCCTGTTCTCCGCTTTGTCTTTGGCCCGAAAGTGATGGAAATGTCTCAATTTCTTACTAAAACTGAAATATTAAAAAATATTTTATGAACAATAGTTGCTCAAGTAGTGGGGAATATAGCCACACGAAATTTGTTTATGCATAACAATTTTATTGCTCTGAAATTGCAATCTGTCCAGTATTCCGGTGGCTACTTCTCCGTACCCGTTTTCGCGCCAAAGACAAAGCGGAGTACAACATTTCCGTTAAAGTGGGTACGACAGCAGAATGTAGGTAAAAATAATCACGGAAAAAATACACCCGGAGAAAATACCCCTGAAAACTGAAAAGCGGTAAAAAATACCCCCGGAGGAAATACCCCAGAACAAACGGTTCACTGTAAACTGCCACACAGGAACACTGATGTGTGGGAGTGTGCCGGTGTGGCAATTTACCGGTAACCCTGCCATACAGCTTTCAGCAACTTAGCCGCAAAAGTTCAAGGGGAGGGGGAGGTGCTATAATTATTGCCGTTTTTCGGCCTATACTGAGAACTGAATTGGGAACTCCAAACGAATTTCGCGAAAACGTTCCATGTAAACCAAGCGAGAATTGTACTTTAATTTGAAGAAATAAATTGCCGAGAATCCGAGGTACACTTGGTTGGGATGGGGAGGGGGCTCTAACCTCAACTTCCGTAATATTATATTCTGGGCAGCTGGAGTATGTCAGTGTATCCAAAATGTTTCCCTTGAAGCGTCCACGAGCTTTGGGGGCGGCTTTCTCCCAAAAATGTTAAAATATACGTAGAGCTGTAAACATGAGTACCATGCTTTACATAATGATTCTATACACGACTACAAATTTTCAGGAGGGTGGGGGAATCTCCCTCCTCAGTTTCTAAGAGCTCTTCAGGGGTAACATCGAGGATACACTGACCAACTGTAGAGGTCCAGAATATAAAATTACGGAAATTGGGGGTAGAGCCCTCCAAACCAAGCACCTCGTATCCCTTTTACAGACTTCACCAAATTTCTGGGGGAGGGGGAGGGCATACATGGTTTGCCACTAAACACAGCATGAAGCATAGAAATTGCGTGCAAATCCCTTACCTTGAACACTTCTCAGCGCTCTTAGAAACTTGGGGGAGGGGGAATTCACCCCACACCTCCTGAATATTCGTGGTCGTGTACAGAATGATACGTATAAAGCAAGATTGTAAATGTTTACAGCTCTACGTCCATTGTAACATTTTGGGGGAACGCCTTCCTCCCAAAGCTCATGGACTTCGGGACACTTCAAGGGGAACATCCTAGATTTACTGACAGAATCCAGCGGCCCAAAATATAATATTACGGAAGTTGTGGGTAGAGCCTCCCCCAAATCCAGTGTACGTCGGATCCTCGGCAATTTATTTCTTCAAATTAAAGTACATTTCTCGCTTGGCTGACATGGAACGTTTTCGCGAAATCCGTTAGGAGTTCCCAATTCAGTTCTCAATATAGGCCCAGGAACGGCAATCTTTATAGCCCCCCCGTCCCCCTTGAACTTTTGTGGCCGAATTGCTGAAAGATGTGTGACAGGGTTGTCGGTAAATTGCCACACCGGCACACTGCCACACGTCAGTGTTACTGTGTGGCAGTTTACAGTGAACAGTTTGTTCTGTGGGTATTTCCTCCAGGGATATTTTTACCGTTTACCACGACATCATTTACAAAACTTTATACACTTCTATATTCGTTTTATAATTTTCTGAACAGTAATTTAACAAGTGGTGTTTCTTTCTTCCATTAAGAGATAAAACGGCTTTCTTGTCTTTTATGCAATGTCAGATATGCGATAACTAACTCTTCTCAAACTTCAGTAAAACGCAAAATACTATACAAGTTTTGAATTGTGGAACATTACTAGTGATGTTAACGAATTCATTTCTTTCCTGTAAAGCGAGTAATTCTTAAGGAAGATTTCCACGCTGAGTATGTTATTTCTAAAGTGAATGCATGCTGGATGAAAATTTCTTTTAACAAAAGTGCGACTCGAGTTTCTGGAAGGACAACAGATGTTAGTTAATTTTCTTGAGAAAATGTCATGCACTCTCAATTAACGACAATTTCAACTTTTTTCCGAAATGGCGTTCAGAAAGCCCATTGTGCAAACATTCCTCGCGGCCATGTTCTCGGCTGCTTGTTCACCCGCAGAGCGGGCTAAAGAAAAGCGAAAGAACTCGTAGCGTACAATCTTTTCTGGAATTCCACAGATAGGAAACAGCTGTTACCGGCCAAGGAGGTTGCGAATAATTAGTTTCCTTGAGATCATCTGGAACGCCTTGCTGCGTGCCTCCTCCGCTACTGTGCGCTTTATGTGCTTTGGTTAGAGAAAGATTCGCAGCGTCACAAAGGAAAGATTAATTAGAATACGTGTAGAGTAGAAATATTAGGTTTAAGGCTTAGTCAGGCGTACTCCCAAGGTTTTGCTAGAAAGAAAAAAAAACTCGTTTCTTAACATTTGCTATCACGAAAATAAGTCTAACACTATTTTCCAAAATTTTATTATTTCCAATATTGCATTTCTTTAGAAATGTCTGCTCTACAAATGAAAGATGCATATTAAATTAATTTGTATTATAAAATACTAAGAGTAAATCTCGCTAAAATATATTAAAAACAAAATTGAAAAAAAATTTTTTTTTCAATATATATATATAATTATTATTATATAATATTATTACGGTACTCTCGTAATACCAAATGTGCTGTTGCCATTGAAAAAAACTTACTACTTTAAAGATTTAGCATATTATGAAACATTCATAGCAATAAAATATGTTTAAAAAAGATATGTGGCAAGTTTTTTTTACGTCTTAATATAAATACCCAACTGAAGCAGATGCTATTTTGCAGTTTATTCTTAGTATCAGAGTATTCTCCTAAATATTTTTCCATATTAAATATCTTTTGAAGCAATTAATCCCTTCATAACTCCGATTATCTTATTTTACTTAACTCTTTCAAGTGGGGAAATGATTCTGCATATTTAAAAAAACTGCAGTGTCGCCATCGTGTATCTTATGTAATTAGGCTGGTTCTACGTTTACAGCTATCGCTCTTCCCATTTTGTTTTTGGGTTATACATAGAAGAAAAGGTTATTTTATTAATAAAAGCAAAATTCATTTAGTTGCTTTATTTCTTTTAAGAATTACTTTGATGCACATTCATGCAAATAAACATATTCGGGTCTTCAATGAAGTAATTCATGTCACTCAGTGGTGCTCGTTCAAATGAGCTCAAAATTCGTCTTGTCACAGTCTTATCTCTATACAGAAAATTGTCTGACGTCATTAAAATTAAAAGCAATGATAAATGGCGTATAAGTAACAAAACGGTAAATCAAGCTGTGTAACATTAACGCACATGCACTTATCTTTGGCGAAAGGCCTATTTATAGAAATGATAATTTTTAATGAAGTGTCACTTTCCCCAAAAATCACTTAATCGAAGAAGGGTTTTTTTTTTTTCACAGAAAGGCCACTTTGTCGCAATCGATCACTTTGCCGAAATATATTACTACTCAAAAGGTTACTTTGCCAAAGAGATGTTCACAGAAACGTTGTTTTATCCAAATAATTACTTTACCGGTGATTCACTTCACCGAAAGATAATTTTATGAAAACGATCACTTTGCGGAATGGTCACTTCAGCGATAAGTCGTTTTGTGGCAATGATCATTTTACCGAATGGTCACTTCGCAGAAAAAATTACTTTACCAATGGACTGTTCTCGGAATGGTCGTTTTTGTCAAAATGATAAATTTACCGAATGGTCACTTCGCAGAAAAAATTACTGTACCAATGGACTGTTCCCCGAATCGTCGTTTTTGTCAAAATGATCAATTTACCGAAGAGTCATTTCACCGAAAAGATCGTTTTACCGAACCGCTGTTAGTCGTAAGTTGATTTTATCGAAATAATCACTTCTCCCGAAAGTTCACTTTACCAAAGAGCTGTTCACCAGAAGATCGTTTTTTCAAAAATATTACTTTACTAAAAGTCACTTCACCGAAACAATTAACCGCAAACGATCGTTTTTATCAAAATAATCACTATAATGAAACTCACTTCACTGAAAAGACCACTTTACCAATAGACCGTTTTATCGACATGTTTACTTTACAAAAGTTCACTGAAAAGTTTACTGTTCATTGGAAGATCATTTCACAGAAATGCTTATTTCAGAGACAATAATGTTATCAATTTATTCCTCTCATCTAAAAGTTAATGCGCATTAATACTCATTTGATTAATAAGACATTCAGCAAAGAATAAGTTTATCAAAATATTTTGTGTCTTTTTACGTTTAAGGAGTTAACGTATCAAGAATTCTTATTTTATCGAAAATTTTTATATTTCGTTGTTTATGGAGATGTGGATTATCACAACTCTCCCTTGATTTCAACCTACGGCCCAAATGCATTAAGTTTAGTTGAATATCACGAGAAGAGCTTGTACAATAGAATTTTTTTAAATTCTCTAAAATAGGGAGTGAGATATTCCGGTAGTTTCTCGGAAATTTCGCACACTAGTATTCTGTAACTGTGCCATGCAACGGTAATTTATCATATAAAATTTTAAATTGTGAGAATACTCAACAACATACAGAATTTCATGCATTAACGTTTCGTCACCATTCCTTTTATATGCAGACAGAGGGAAGGATACGAAGTGACTGATGAAGGAAGGTACTTACATATACATTCAGTGGCCACTTTATTATGACCACCTGACAGTTTTAAGCAAATGAGCTATGGCTCCACACTGTTGCCGCCTGAGGGCGAGGCTAGTATAAAAATGGAAAACTTAGTGCTTGCCACAGTAGTAGAGGTGATTTTGGGGTGACGAGATGGGTAAAAATGTGATTTGACGGACTTTCAATGTGGGATGATTGTAGGAGCTCGGAGCCATGGAACGAGTATCACCCAAACCGCCACATTCGTGACATGTTCTAGAGCAGCTGTTGTTAAAGTGTTTAAAGACTGGACTGTCAGCCAAAAAACTGGGTCTCTACGTGCAACGTGTGGTCGTCATCGACTAGTAACTGCTCGGGCGGAACGGAGAGTGTCCAGACTGGTAACAGACAACAGAAGGGCAACAGTGCAGAATATTACAGACTATCTTAATCAAGGATCCCCTCAAATGATCTATGCACGCACTGTCTGCCGTACACTGCATCAGATGGGATATGGCAGCCGAAGGCCTGTTCGAACACCTTTGCTGTCTGCAGTTAACAAGAGAAAACGTCTCCAGTTTACACAGGAGCACAAGGATTGGACAGTCGATAATTGGAAACAAATTATGTGGTCCGATGAATCACGTTTTCAGTTTCACAATGCCGATGGCCGAGTGAGAATTTGGCGGAAACAGCACAAAAGCATGGGCCCCAAATGCATTGCTACAACCCTTCGAGCTGGTGGAGGCAACGTTATGGATTGGGGAATGTTTTCCTGCCATGCTTTGTGCCCTTTAATTCGTGTTGATCAACGTCTGACTGGTACATCATATCTAAACATCGTTGCGGACCAAGTGCATCCTGTCATGTGGATGGTTTATCCCCATAGCGATGGCTACTTTCAACAAGATAATGCGTCCTGCCAGAGTGCTCGTATTGTACAGGATTGGTTTCAGGAACCATGCCGGTGAGTTTACTTTGCTTAGGTGGCTACCACAATCACCAGATCTCAACCCATTGAGAATTTGTGGGATGAAGTTAAACGAGCCATCAGACAGCTGGATCCACAACCCTGCAATCTCACACTCCTGGAAAGTGCTATTTATCAAGCATGGTCTCAGATTCCACAAACTACCTATGAACATCTCGTGGAGTCCATGCCACGAAGAATCGACGCAGTATTAAAGGCAAAATGTAGCCCAACGAAGTACTGAGGGGGTGTTCATAATAAAGTGGCCACTCAGTGTATATATATGTGTGAAATATACCAAATCCCTAAAATTTAGTAAATATTTATAATAGATGAAATACATCGAAAATTTAGGAGCATTGCAAGTAATCCCTACACAGTACCTCTCAAAACTCTTTGTTTTACCGAAGGAGTTCATACTGATATGACCAAATCAGCCTATTGACCGCAAAGTACATAAGTTGTATTCAGTGTAAAAAAACCATTGATGAGAGCTGAAATTTTAATCTCTACCCCGGTGGCGCAGTCGTATAAGCGTTGGCTTCTTATCATGCGTCCGAGATGGTTTCGCTTTCGAATCTCGGTGAGGCATGGATGTTATGTTTGTCGTACCCATTCCTGGAACCAGTGGTACTAAATTAGAGACGGACGACTGCTTATAACCCATTGAGTTATTTACGGTGGTCGTTAAACCCCTTTTTACAACTTTGACACTCAACAAAACAGATATATAATAAGAGAGCTAAAACCGATTTATTGCATATTGAACAGCACGTTCCAAAGTTTGTTGGGATGCTAGTAGAGCTGCACATGTGCATCGTTGGTTGTGCGAATAACGTCGAAACGGTATTTGAACTCCTGCCATGTACTCCCGAGCATGTCCTCAGGAATTGTTGTGATGGCAGTTAAAATCCTGTGCTTCAGTTCATTCACATCCGGAACTTTTGTGCGGTACACAATATCCTTCACACAGCTCCACAGAAAAAAATGTCTAGGATAGGTTAAGATCCGGTGGAAGTAGAGGCCAAGGAATTGGACCATCTCGTCCAATCCATCGCTCTGAAAAGGTTTCATTCAGAAACTAACGAAAGCGAAGTCCCCAGTGCGAGAGTGCAGCGTCCTGCTAGAAGATGACAGCCGGTTGATGGCCCTCCAATTTTGGGTAACAAACTCACTCGGCTTGACTAAATAAACATTGGATGTGACTGTATTTTCGGTGGAAAAAATGGGCTGATGATGTGGTTGCGCAGGAGACCGCACCAGCCGTTAACCTTAAGGGGGGGGGGTCTGGTTCATTTGTCAGATGATTATTTCACCGAAAGTGTCAGTTGACCGAAAATCACTTCACCGAAAAGATTGTTTCACCAAAAGATCACTTGATCGAAACGTTCATTTTAAAGAAAGGTCACTTGATCGAAAGGTACATTTCATCGAAAGGTCACTTGATCGAAAAGTTAATTTCACCGAAAGGTCTCTTTACCTAAAAGTTCATTTCATCGAAAGTCTATTTCACCGAAGAGTCAGTTTGTCGAAAACGTTGGATTTCGTTAGAGGATCTGTTGAAGAATGATGCCAATTTGGAAGACAGACCACACCTAAACGTTAGGGGATTATACACAAATTGCACTTTTTCCGTGTCAGAAAGAACGCAAAGATTTAGTTTTAAAACAAAAATAATTCATTTGAAGTCTCTATGCCCCTACGCCTCAGCTTAGACATTTCTAACAAATTTTAATCGTGCGTGTTTATGCTTAAAAATCAAGTTAAATGGTTTGCATAAAAAGTCAAGTTAATAATGTTGCACATTTTTTCCGGGGAAAAAGTCAATTTTAAGTCCCTAAGACTCAGCTTAGACCTTTTTAACAAATTTTAATCGTGCGTGCTCATGTTTATAAGGTTTACATAAAACGTCAAGCTAATAATGTTGCACACTTTTTTCAGTCAAGCGAATCAATTTTAGGGCCATTTGCTATGTAACCATTTTGAACATGAGCTTGGAGGATTACAATTTGCTAAATGTTATATTTCAAAAGACCTACCCACGTAGAGGTGTTTCATACGAATTAAAAATGCAATCCCATAACGTTTAGGTAGCCAAATTTTCAAAAATCCGCACCACACTTCACTAGATCTCTAACAACAAAATTCTAAGTTTTTGATAAACTAACCATTCGATGAAATGATCTTTCGATCTAATGAACTTTTAGGTGAAGTAATCCTTCGGTGAAATACTATTTTCTATCGAATGACCATTCGGTGAAATTAACTTTTCTATCGAATGACCTTTCGGTGAAATGAACTTTTTATCGAATGACCTTTCGGTGAAATGAACCTTTCTATCGAATGACCTTTCGGTGAAATGAACAGGTGACCCTTCAATGAAATGTACCTTTCGATCAAGTGATTTTCGGTGAAATGAACAGGTGACCCTTCAATGAAATGTACCTTTCGATCAATTGATTTTCGGTCAAGTGAACGATACCCCTTAGGGTTGTCACGTTGAATCTCACGGACGGCATGTGGGTTTTCAGACCCCTAAATTCTGCAGTTATGTCTGTTGATAACACCACAGATATGAATCGTTGCTTCATCGACATTATACCATGTTATACCATGCTATAACATGGTATAACGTTTGAAGTTCACATATATCTATGGTATAAGGTTTGAGGTTCACATATGTCAATATTAAATTTCTTTGTGCCCGTGTTACCAATTTCTATTATCAAGAGCTACCACACATAAGCCGTTTTATAATTAAAAATCACATCTAAATCGGGCAATTTTCGCGGAAGTTATCGTGCGAAAATAATGTCTAACGAATCTCACTCATGCGCACTGCCCGCAATTGCTGACAAAAAACATTTTTGGCAGAAATGCTTCCAAAGTCGTTACGGAATTGTATTTCGTCACAATCGAAGCATTTTTACGTACATTATGTCGCACAAGGGCGATGGAATGGATGCTGTTCCTATGTCCTGACCTTTGACCTCATTTTGTCCATTTTCAAAAGGGTTCGTCCCCAGGTTGTCTCCTACCACATAATAAAATTTCATCGACATCGAACCATTTTTACGCGAGTTATCGTGCGAAAAGGCAGACAGACGGACACAGCTGGAACATATACGCTTCTACAACCTACGGTTGGAAAGTGTAAAAAAATGACGAAAACTGTGTGAAGTGTGAAAGATGACGTGATACACACAGAGCTAAACCTCACGTGCTTTTGCCATGATACTGAGTTTTGATTGTCCTATGTCATACTAATAATGATTAATAAATTTGATGTGTTAAACGTGTTGAATTGTGCTAAAAGTAATTAATATATTCAACAATTTGATTAATAAATGATAGTTATTGTGCGCACAAGTCATTACTCATTTCATGTTGGGTGATTGGAAGTAAGAGTAAATAAAACAAGTTAGTAAAATCATGCAATGCATTGATTATGCTACGCTTTCCAACATACCAGAAATCATTACTCAGATCAGATCATATGTAGAGGATTTTAGGAAGGGAGTATCTGACCCCAGGTCTTAAACAACCCTTAGAAATAGGAAGCTAGGAGATTTGGGCTAGAGTGCCCGATAGGAATGTGACACGGAAGCGAGGTAGAAAGGGGGAAGAAGGCGCCCTTATTTCATTACCGGGGCCAGTACCCGTGGTCTGACGGCTTAACGTGCCCAACCGACGCACGGCGGTTATTTAGTGGTTCGAACGTTCGTACATGCCCAGGATCGAACCTGACATTATCTCCATGGCAGTCACAAACGCTGACCACTAGGCCACCCGCGGTCCAGAAATCATTACTCAAGTTATGAGGATAATGGCTGTGGAATAAAGCTATTTCTTGTGTCCTAACTCTTGATTCCATTTCAATGATATTAATCAAAATTGGTTTAGTTTACCTCCGGAACAACATACGAAAGTTTTGCCGCAATAGAAGCATTTTTAGTGAAATTATGAGGATAATGGCTGTGAAATAAATCTCACTCCTGTGCCCTGACCGTTGACTCCATTTCAATTATATTCAACAGAACCAGTTCAGTGTATCTCCGGAACAACATGGTAAAGTTTTGTTGCAATCGAAGCATTTTTACATAAGTTATGACGCATGAGGGCAATGGAATGGATCCCGCTTCTATGTCCTTACCTTTGAACCTATTTCGTCAATTCTTAATAAGTTTCGTCCTCAGGTGGTCCCCTACCACATACTAAAATTTCTTCGAAATCGAACCATTTTTATGCGAGTTACCGTGCGGACAAGCAGACTGACAGACGGACAAAGCTGGAGCATATGTGCTTCTTTAACCTACGGTTGGAAAGCGTAATAAAAAGAAGATTGTCTACGATAAAATCGTAACTATATTTTGATTGTCTTAGTATTCTGAACTGTGGAACGTTAGGTTAAGTGTTGAAGTGAAATGTTAGATGCAAGCAGCATTCAAGTGTTGTGCATTTAGTCGCTTAGTTGTAAGTATCTAAGTGACTAAAAATTTAATTAAAGCACCACATTACCCAAACAAACGTGCGGATGAGTTGCTACCATCTTGAAACATGAAGCTCTTAAGTTACAATTTTGGCGTACTATTTCATTATGTTAATTCATGAGGCGCAAATTAATTTTAATGCTAATTGTTTTCACATGTAGTTTCTCTGATAACTTTCGACTAAACAGTCACTTGACTGTCTCTCACAATTCTGCTCTTTACTCATATTTGAGTCAGCTCTTGAAGATAATTAACCGCTAAGTGCTAGTTCTTTTTCCATGTCCTCTCTTTACCTCTCGACTTATTCAAAATCTTGTTATGCTTCCATAAACCAAAATTATCGCGAATGTCTCTGGCATGTACGAGAATTCATTAACAATTTAATGTTGACTCTGTTTGTGATACTAGTACCAAATTTATTAAAAGTTGACATACACACTGTTTCAGTAAATTACTTTCTGCTATCGGAAAACTCACTGAATCCTGATTATTGTAAGCGACTCATAAATAAGTCTTCACTTCTATGTACTACGTCATAGCCTGTTGTTTTTTCTTCTTAATTCTGGAGTTTAACAGATTACCGTGAGCAACTGTAAGGGCTATATGCAGTCACTAGTCCTTCATTTATTGTCGCTAGTTCCAGGGAAGGGATAGAGCCAGCACAATAAAACAAGCATCATCCTGAACTAAAACGCAGCCTAACTCGGACGATTGGACAGACACCTAAGCCTCTGACAACTCGGCCAAGGGAGACAGTTGGTTGGTTGGTTGGTTGGTTGTTTGATTTTTATGGCGCAAGGGCCATGGTTGGCCAAAGAGCACCAGAAACAAGACAAACAAATAGTATTAAAAGTGTGGTAAAAAGCTTAAAATCTGACTGATCATGTAAAACTGAAAAATGAGAACGATGGAAGGGCTAAAAAAGATAATGGAACAAACAGTATTTAAAAACATGATACAATGATTAAAATCTAGCTGATTCAGTAAAACTGAGAAATGAGGATGATGATAAGGCTAAAATCTAGATACGTTTAAAATAGTCAATTTCTTTAAAAAATGAAAACACGGCAACAGAGTCACAGTGGTCATTGAGGAGCCGCTGCAGTGTAGCGGCGTCCTCGGTCAACAAATGAGAATGAAAGAAATGAAAACGTACATCACGAAAACGAACACAGGTACACAGAAGATGAGTGACGGTGAGTCGGCAATTGCACGTCTCACACATCGGCGCAGTGTCGCCACACAGCAAAAAGCGGTGTAGTGAAACGACAATGCCCAATGCGGAGACGCGCAAGCACCACTTCCTCCCTACGGTTCCGACGATATGTGGATTTCCAAATTTCAAGATTAGGTTTGATACGATGCAGTTTATTTTCCACCTGTTGGTCCCACAGACCTTGCCACGTTCGCTTAATATGGTCGCGAACCAGAAAGCAGAAATCCCGATGAAACAGTGGCAAGCGTGTGACGACCAAAGAGGAAGCAGATCTAGCAGCCGCATCAGCACACTCGTTACCCGAGATTCCAACATGCCCAGGAATCCAGCAAAACTGAACTTGAAAACCGGCCCCGAGCAAACGACGAAGTAACTGTCTCACATTCACGAGAAAAGGATGGTCACGGCAATCTGCAGATGACAAAGACTGCAAGACACTCAAAGAATCCGTATAGACCATAGCACGATGATGAGCATGCATCTCCGCTGAAAACACCGTGGCCTCAGCTGGGATCCGCGCCACTGAAACGTCATCTACACAGACAGCCGCGGATCCAACGACTCCATGCATCTTGGAGCCATCAGTAAAAATAGGAGTGTAATCAAAATTTAGGTCACGGTGCTCAGCGAAGAGCTGCTGGTACACTGACGCAGGGGTTGAGGATTTATCGAAAGATGTAAAGGTGGTATCAACCATGACACCAAGTGGGTGCCATGGCGGATCCCCAAAGCCCCTGGTCTCTCCAACAAGTGACAAGTCGAGCCCTACATCACGGGCTACGGCCGCCATACGAAGACCGAAGGTTGAAATGCACGAGGGCCGGTTCCGGAATAAACGAGCATGCTGGGGATGAAAAACTGCATCGTATAAAGGATGGCCTGGAAGAAATCTTAGTTTTAGGTAGAATTGAATAGACAGCTGCAGACGGCGTAATTCAAGCGATGGTTCGTTCGCGTCAGCGTAAAGGCTGGGAACTGGAGATGTTCGAAATGCTCCCGTACAAAGACGCAGCGCCTGATGATGAATAGTGTCCAAAGGCCGGAGAACGGAACGACGAGCAGAGCCATACACGATACAACCATAATCCAGTTTCTACCGGATTAAGGAATGGTAAATACGAATCAAAGACATCCTGTCTGCGCCCCACGAGACTCTCTAAAGGATCTTAAGAATGGATAGAGCCCGCAAACAGGAAATCTTGAGCCGCCGAACGTGCGCTCGGAACGTAAGCGCACGGTCGACGGTCAGACCAAGGAACTTGGTCTCCGGCAAAACTGGTATGGCTGCACGGTCTAAAAACAGCTCTGGGTCAGGATGGAGGCCGCCGCCTCCGGCAGAAATGGACACACGCTGTCTTGTCGGGAGAAAGAACGAAACCATTGCTATTAGCCGTTTTAAAGATCTGATTAATTGCAGACTGCAACTGCCTTTCAATAAAATGCATGCTTGATGACGAGCAGAAAATGTGCAAGTCATCAACATAGATAGTAGCCGAAACCGCAGGAGGAAGATTTGTGAGGAGACAATTAATGCGAAGGATAAACAATGTGACAGATAAAATGCAACCTTGAGGAACACCTTGTTCTTGATGGAATGTTGCCGATAGCGTCGTACCCAGGCGCACCTGGAACACCCGATTGCGAAGAAAATTTAAAATAAATGTCGGAAGATTTCCTCGCAATCCGCATGCGTGGAGGTCACGGATAATACCATGCCGCCACGCTCGATCATAAGCTTTTTCGATATCAAAAAATACAGAAACCAGGTGCTGCCTACGCAAGAACGCTTCGCGCACAGATGTCTCAAGGTGCAGGAGATGATCGTGAGGTGAACGATGACGGCGAAAGCCGCTCTGTGATGATGAAAGTACTTGATGAAATTCTAAAAAATGAACTAACCGGGAATTAACCATGCGTTCAAGAACTTTACACAGACAGCTAGTGAGAGCAATCGGACGATAACTAGAGGGAGACTTGGGATCCTTGCCAGGTTTGGGAAAAGGCAGAACAACTGCTTTTCGCCAAGACTCCGGGAAACTGTGCTCCGACCAAATACGATTGTAAAGGATTAAGAGATTCTCAAGAGACGACTGCGAGAGATGACGGAGCATGTCATAATGGATGCCATCGGGACCGACCGTTGTAGCGCCGGACCGATGCAGAGCCACCCTGAGTTCAACCATGCTGAAGGGGAGTTATATCCCGTGTCGAGAAAAGGCGCAAAGGAGATTCTCTGGCGTTCCGCAGTGGATTTCATTCTTTGAAAAGAAGTAGGATACGCCAGGTCACTCGACACGGAGGCAAACGCCTCCCCTAAACAATCAGCAATCTCCCCGACTCCAGCATATGTGCAGCCGTTGCTCTCGAGAATGGAGATCTGGTGAAAGCTGTAGTTACCCCGGATCTTTCGAATCCTTTCCCACACACTTTTCGAACTGGCACGTGAAGTGAGAGATGACACATACTGGATCCAAGACTCCCTCTTGCTACGTCGACGCACCAACCGAGCATAGGATTTTGCTCGTTTGAATGTAACGAGATTAGCATCGGTTGGATAACGCCGAAACGTAGACCACGCCTTATGTTGAGCTCTCCTAGCCGCTGCGCATTCAGGGGTCCACCAAGACTTCGGACTTCTGGAGAGTGTCGTCGATGTTTTTGGTATAGAAAGATCAGCTGCCTGAAGAATACAATTTGTGACTTCAAGAACCGCTGCGTCGATTGACCCTTGGGTCACCATTGTAGAAGATATCAATGCTGACGGTGTGAAGACCTCCCACCTCGCACGCTCCATCCTCCACCGAGGAGGGCGCGAGGCAGAAGATGGTAAGTTCGCATGATGCGAGAGCAAAATCGGATAATGGTCGCTCCCGTGGAGGTCGTTACACACCGTCCACGACCAGTCAGCAATAATCGATGGTGATCCCAAGGCCAAATCGATCGCACTGAAAGATCTTGTCGGTTCATGGAAGTACGTGTCAGCACCGGTGTTAAAAAGGCACAAAGAGGCCGAGGACAGAAGAGACTCTATGCGACGACCTGTCGTGCTGATGCTGACACTACCCCACAAATAATGATGGGCATTGAAGTCACCTAGTATTAGAAAGGGTGAAGGCAGCTGATCAACCAATCTCTCCAGTACCGAGACGCTCACGTTCTCGTCCGGCGGCAGATAGACACTGCAGACAGTAAGAGGTACAGGCATAGAAACACGAACCGCCACCGCCTGCACAGTTGTGGAAACCGCGACGGAAGATACCGGAACCCTGTGAGGGACGAGAATGGCGACTCCCCCACAGGCTATATTTCCAGACGAGTTATCTGTCCGAAATGCACTGTAACCTCGAACTGAAAGCAGGTCCGATGGTTTAAGCTTCGTCTCCTGTAGACAAAGGCACACCGGAGAGTAAAATGAAAGCAGATGTTTCACGTCATCAAAGTTCGTCCGAAAACCTCGACAGTTCCACTGAATGATTGAAGCCATGGTTATAAGTGAAATGAAAATGAAAATGATCAAACGAAGTCCGGCTCCATCGCCTCTGGTGGGGGTTCCCCCAGATCTGGAGGCGTGTGACCAGGGGCTAAGATGGGAGCATGTTTTGTCCCAAGTGTCTTACCGGGAGACGCACGACGTTGAGTCGTTTCCTGAGATTTTGTAGGAGAAGAAATGCTTTTCTTATCCTGGGCTTTGGTCTTTTTGTTAGAAGTGGCCTGAAGTCCCTTGTTGGTGGTGGAATGAGTCTGCTTCGGCGAAGTGGTGGGTGGCGCTTTCAGACCCCTAGCTCGAGACTGGAGTGCCTCCAGTCCGGCTGCGATGATGTCGTTAACATTGAATGGACATTTAAGGGGGATCAAAATGTCGGTCTGAATCGCAACCGTAGATTTGGCAACCACAACTGAAGCGTATGATCGCCGATCAGATGTAACAGGAACCACTTTTCTTCTGGCCTCAGGATAGGAAATATTTTCCACCGTTTTGATCCTTTGGATTTCCTTCTCCTCCTTCCACTTGGGACAATCTTTGGCTGATGCCGCGTGTGAACCCTTACAGTTCACACAAAACTCGGCCTCGGCCACACATTCCTGCAAAAGATGTTCTGTGGCACCACAGCGTGCACACCTAGGATTGCTTCTGCACGACTGCTGAGAATGGCCATAAGACTGGCACCTAAAACATCTCAAAGGGTTAGGGATGTACGGGCGTACCTCTAGGTGGAGATACCCTGCCTTGATGGATGTAGGCAGGGAAGGGCAGTTGAAAGTCAAGATAATATTCCAGGATGGGACAAACTGCCCATTCCTCCTGAAAGAAATGCGTCGCACACCCGTAACATGTCGGCTCCTCAGTTCTTCGAGAAGTTCATCCTCAGTGCAATCAATAAGATCCCGAGAGGAGACAACACCTCGAGATGAATTTAGGTACCCATGAGGTGTTATTTTAACCGGAGTCTCAAGCAGCGTGGTAGTGTTTATAAGTGTGGTACTGTAGGCCACAGTGGACATCTCTACAAGAAGATCTCCAGATTGGAGCTTCTTTACGCTCTTAGGAGAGCTTGCGATGGATTGAAGAGCTTTATTTATCCAAAATGGACTTTTGGCACTCAAAGGCTTTGAAGGGTCCAATGAGTGCACAAAAAAGAAACGAGCATTTGAACAATCAGGGACATGTTTTTTGCAGAAGGGGATGAGCCTTCCTCTATACCTCTTTTGCTTTTTGGTTCTTGGGAAATTTTGTTGTCATCCATAAAAGTTTTAATAATTCGTCCGCCGACTTCCCCACCCACAATCGAGCCCAACGAGGGAGAGCCGGAGGTCCGCAAGCCCAAGTGGACGCAGGACACGACTCTAATGATAGCAAGCGGATATAGCAAGTTGATAGGGCAGACATGCGCTCGGCGAGCACCCAGACTTTCCCATGCCTGGGGAACACCCCTTTGGCATGCCCACCCTATCCCCAGACTCACCCTGTCGTACGAGACGACAAGCCGTTAGAGGTCTGGGCTCCTCGGCCACAGACCTCATTGACTAGGTGTGGGTTAGTTCCCAGCCGCCCGTTTAGGGTGAAGCAGGGGGCAAAGAGGAGTGTTGGCAACTAGCGACAACAACACCCAGGCCTCCAGAAACCTCAGCCTCCAGCATCCCCTTTTCCACCTTACGGGTCACCGCACACGGCAAACGTGCAGGCAGGTCTAGGTAACCAGCTCGGAAAAACAAAGAAAGAAACATGAAATGGAGAAGACAGGAAGGAAAACGAGAAACTAAAATCCTGAGCTGGCGCATAATCACAACCTCAGCAACCTACAACTGAGGCGGGTTCACGTAAAGTGAAAAAACATAAAAAATGTGAAATTCATCACATATAGTACATGTTGGCTCGGGCCGTGGGGACGCCATCCCCCATCAGCTGGATGAACAGCTGTCCCTTCGGTTATATAATCGTTCAAGACGAAATGAAATATTGATCCGTCACAAGGTCAGCTCGGGCCGTGGGGGCGCCGCTCCCCAAATAACTGGAAAACCAGTTATCCCCGTGCGGGGAGACAGTTTATTGCCTCTTTCTAGATTCATAAAAAAGGCGGAATCTAGGAACAGGAAGTTATTTTTTTTTTTTTTTGATTGGAGGTTTAACGACCACCGTGAGCAACTCAATGGGCTATAAAGCAGTCGCCCGTCCCTAATTTAGGGTCACTGGTTCCAGGGAAGGGAGAGAGCCAGTGCCGTAAGACAAACACAACATCCATGCCTGACCGGGATTCGAACCCGGACCCCTTACGGACGAATGATCAGAAGCCAGCGCCTTAGACCACTGCGCCACCGGGGCGGCGAAACAGGTAGTTACTGCCTGTTTCTAGATTCATTAAAAAAAAAATCACATTTGCTTGTAAGATCCAAATCTTTCAAATTGGCCAACTATTCTATTTTTTTACCAACCCATTTAGTGATTTTGCTGTCGTGACGTATGCCTCTAATTTTAACATTCCTTTTGAATTTCTGTGAGCTTATGTAAATTTCGGTTTCTTCTTGCTAAATATTTTCGGACTTAGCACCACAAAGTTTCTCCCGACGAGCTTGTAAAACTTGGCAGCCTGACAGTGGGTCAAAATGCAATCAAACGCAAATAAAAAGCTTTCTGAGTTAAGGGATGGTGTGCAAATGGTAGAACGAATTTTGTATGAACAGAGCTATATTCGTTGAGCAGATTGTACTCAGAGTTGAGAGAAATATTATATATTCAGAACGATGTTGTAAAAGTTATGCTATATTAAGCGTTGCTACGCAATATTGAGTAAGGTAAGAAAGCTATGTTTTGAGTATGTGGTGTTATACATATTTATTTATTTTTGTTGTTACATGCTTTTAGAAAAAAAAAGTGGAAAAAAAAAGTGGAAAAAAATTGACAATTCATAAATGATGAACATAGACCGTAAGAACAGGGGAGACAAGGGAAAAGGCCAAAATGGCCTGACTTAGCCCTGTACTCCCCGTAAAAGAAACAAATGAAGCAACAGATCGACACATCAAATCAGACATTCAGAAGAAATTATGCCAATTTTTTCCTTTTTTTTTAATTACTGAAGAAGATAGAGTTTGAATTTTTTTTAATTATTTAAAATTACTTAAGTTACTCAAGTTACTAGGTAAATGATTCCAGTATTGAGGGCATCTGTAATTTAAAGCAAGTTTAATTGATTCCGCTTTTGAAAAAATAGCTTGTAATAGTAGTTTATTCCTTGTTTCATAGAATGTACACGTGTATTAAGAAATATGAGATTTGAATATAAATTATATTTAATTAGCTTGAACATAATTTTACTAAGATTAAAATAGTATAGTTGAGTAATAGTAAGTATATTATATTATTAGGATATACTTCTGTTTTAAAATTTATTAAAGGTGGAGTATTAGGTTGTGATTTGACATCAATTAGTCTAATAAATGTATTTTGTAGAATTTGTAATTTATTCATATTGTATTGTGTCGTTTGTCCCCATGATAGTATGCAGTAATTAATATGAGTTAGAAATAATGCGTAATACAGTGAGGTCAATGCTTTAGTTGCTGGATCAGTCAGGATATTACTCACTATACCAATGTTTCTAGATAGTTTAATTAAAAGAAAATCGATATGTTTATTCCATTTGAAAATAAAATTTATTGTAGTTCCAAGGTAGTTGAATGAAGGTACTATATCAATTTTTTTATTATTAAGGGATATTTGTGCAGTTGGTGTTAAAGGAGATAATGTATTAGAAAAAATATTCCTTTAGTTTTATTAACATTAATTATTAGTTCATTGTAATTTAACCAGTTAGATATAATTTGCAGCTGTTTATTACATTGTGTCAATATTTCACCTAAGTGTTTTTCCTTTTATAAGAACAGCTGTATCATCAGCATACAGATCATGTGATATGCTAAGACTATTCGTCTTATTATACAAATTTGGAAGATGTGAATTCGTTTATTGGTGTAAATATGACATGGATGTTAAGTCAGATAATATCCGAAAACTTGAAAATTTCGTTGTTCTTGAGCGGGAATGGAACCTGCGTCTCCCAGATAGCGCCCGCGTATGCTAACCACTACACTAAAAGCTTTCGGATATTATCTGACTCAACATCCATGTCATATTTACACCAATAAACGGATTCGCATCTTCAAAATTAATTTGTATTGTTCAATGGTGTAATCCTGTATGTCAGTCATTGACATTCTGCGGCTCCGGGCAATCACGGGAATGAATGAAAACTTCCAATTTCGTTATATACTGTATAAAAGCCGGTTGCTTTCGACTAGCGAATCTTGTGATGGTCATACTGAAATTAATGGGAAAATTATAACTTTGTCGTTCTGGGTGGTATAGTGGTTAGAATACTCGGGTGCTATCCGGGAAACGCGGGTTCGATTCTCCTCCAGGACGACGAAGTTTTCGGATATTATCTGATTCAACATCCATGTTATATTTACACCAATAAACGGATTCACATCTTCCAAATTTGTATTGTACAATGGTGTAGTCCCGTATTTCATCAATTGATATTCGTCTTATTGTTGAGAACGGAGTGATTATTGGCGACAGTCTGTCGTGCTCAATTGTTGAATAAACGTAGATTTGATTTACTTAAGCACTGTCTGATTTATGTACTTAGGCCGAGTTGTCTTGAAAAGGTTATTCATGTTTAATTAAGATTTCTGCCGTTACGAACGAATCGGATTTATCAGAGAAGCAAGGTAAAGTTAAGTCTACAAGCTATGAGTTCAAGTAAGGCTGAGTGAAACTTTAAACGTACCAATGAGAATGAGAATTTTTACGTGACTCACTTATAAACGAGGAAAGAGTGATGATATCTGTTTGATGTTTCTAGTCCACGTCAAATGTCTGTATTAATTATTCTTTCGCCTTTTAACTATTTGTTCAGTTACTGCTTACCATCTTTGGTGAATCCCGAGCATTGTGCGGGCTCCAAGAAGCAATCTGCCAATTGGCTTAGCTGTTAGTGTATGTGAGTCAGGACGAATTCGAGACAGCTGTGGTGCAGTGGAAGCATATCTTGCGCGTAACTGGAAGACCTTAGGTTTGATTTCCGGTGGTGGCCAATGAAAATGTTTCTGTGACTCACTTATAAACGTGCAAAGAGCGATGACTTCTGTTTGATGTAAAGGCAATATACCAGGGGTGTCCGATAAGCATCCGGATTTTTATTCCTAGCAATTACAGAAGAGATATAAAAAAAGACAGGATGCATAAATATGATACTCGCATATGTAATGCAGTGGTACGAACAGTCAAAGTCACTTTCCTACGTATTTTCCGTTCACAACAAAGCATTTCTTTCACCGATCAACAAGTCGATTCATTCCGGTAGCGAAGAAATCAGCAGAGGTGTTGCGGATCCATTGACGGACACAGCCGCTCGAAGATCGTCCATGCTCGAATAGTGGTGGCCACGAAGACTATCCTTCAAGGGAACGAAAACATGAAAATCGAAATGTGCCAAGTCCGGACTGTAAGGAGGGTGCGGAAGAACGGTGCCACCTCGGTGGCGCAGTGGTCTAAGCGATGGTCTCCGATCATTCGCCCGAAAGGGGTTCGGGTTCGAATCCTGGTGAGACTTGGATGTTGTGTTTGTCTTACGGCACCGGCTCTCTTCCTTCCCTGGAGACAGTGACCCCAAATTAGGGACGGGCGACTGCTTATAGCCCATTGAGTTGCTCACGGTGGTCCTTAAACTTCCAATAATAATAAAAAAAGAACGGTCTATCTCTGTTTTGCGATTTCTACTTGCACTTGTTTAGCAATATGCGGGCGAGCGTTATCATGCTGAAACAACACTTGATTGCTTTTCAACGTTGGCCGTTTGGTCCGGATACTCCGCACACCTTTTTCTCAGTACTTTCACACAGGTCTTCGCATTTATTTTTTATTTTTTTGCCAAGTACTAAACCAGATAGATACCGTGTTTGTCCCAGAAGACAAGTCGCCGTGATCTTGTACGCCGACCGGCCAACTTCTTTGATGGAGGCGAATTCGAATGAAGTAATTGCATTCTTTGCCGTTTTGTCTCCGGTTCGAGCTGATGAATCCACGTTTCATCGCCCGTGACTATGCATCCCAGGAATGCGTCACCCTCCTCATCGTAGCGATGTGCCAGTACATTGCAAATGTCTAGCCTTTGGCATTTATGCACCGCTGTAAGCATTCGGGGTACCTCTCCGCAACAGGTCTTCCTATAGTTGAGATGTTCATGAATAATTCGTCCAACAGAATCTTTACGGATATCCAATTCCAATGCAATATATACCGAACACGAATGCATCTGTCACCTTTAATCAAGTCGTCAACCCGTTTAATCGTTTCATCAGTCACCGCCGTGTTAGGACTACCTGACCATGCCTCATCTTCAAGGCTTTCGTGGTCAGTTTTTAACTTCGTCCGAGACCTGGGCTATATCACCCCCCTCCCCCCATACTGTTATTTTTAAAAATTTCGAAGTTTATTTTTCTGTTGTTAAGGTAATAGAAGTAACTTTATCTTTTCTAAATTTTAGATACGTGCTGCTTGTAACACAATAACAAAAAAATATAAGGATTAGGATTTGGACACGTATCTCTATATGAACTCCATTCTTTTTCTGAATAATTTATTTGTACGTGAACTCCATTCTTTTTTCCTTTTGTGTGGACTTGAGTGTTATGTTTTCATGAAAAAGTTTCTTCCGAATACTTTTTCACATTTAAAAAATAATGTTTTTTTTTATTGACAAAACAGCGGAGTTACTCAAATGTACATGTCCTTGTGTGGCTCTAAGATATATCTTGATTTTTTTAATGTAGAAAACCTTCTTTCGAAGGTTTTCTACATTAAATCAGTTGTTGATGGAAACTTTGATATTAAGTCTGCTGATTTGTTCACCTCACTAAACACAATTTCCAACAATTTATTCAACTTTATGTAACAAGAAATGTCTTTTACTGGATTCTTTTTGTATTTATCAAGGGAATCAAACACCTTTAGTGGATTTTTTTGTCAAGCTGTATCAAAATTTGAAGCATAGAGTTCTTTAAGTTCTGACAGTAGATCAAAACAGTTCGAATCCAACAAAGCCACAAATTTAAGATACAATATCGCTGATTTTAATTTATTGACACTTTACACAAACTGAAACAACTCTCGCGAAACACATACTATTACCGGCGGGAGCATGAGAGTGACTAATGTAGTCCAAGTCTTCTCTTTTCTGAGCGAACCGTTGCCAAAGCATTCCCCTTCACTAGCTTATTCATGTTGTCATGGATACGCTCGCTGGCGTTCGTATTGAAGGTCTTCGGATCAGAACAGCGAAGACTGACTGGTAGAGCTGTTTGCGTTACCAGGATACCATCCTGGGACTCTTCGCTCGCCAGACTTATTCTGTTAGTCAAAAGAAGTAAATCCGCACGTGACATACCTTAATACCGTTGAGAATTGATTTTTATTTGTGCATTCTATGGGCTTCACAGTTAGCCTAGCTACCCTCGAATATACGCAACTGTTAGTCAGGGACACTATAACGAAGTAAATTTCTCCGTCATTTTTATCCACGCCGAGGCTCGAACCCGGGTCCCCCTCATTCCGGAATAAGTCGCTCTACCAATTGAGCTACGCGGACGTTCGTCCTGACTGCTATCTGCCTTTATGTCGTGTGCGTCCTGCTGGGCAGGCACGTCACAGCACGCCAAGGACATTTGCCGCCCAGGTGCAAGCCCAGATTGGCCGCCCCCTTGTACGAGAATATTTTTCAATTTGTATTCATTTTTACATGAAATAAATATCTTTAGCAACATTATTTTCTATTTTCGGTAAATTGAGATTTTCCATAAAACACTACTGTCTCATATAAAACTGAAGAAAAAATCTGTAAAACTCTAATTCCGATGACGCTACGAATAATTCATGAAGTCAGCTACCTCTCACTATCTGTCAATTTACACAAAAGTCTGCATTACCGGTAAAAAAAAGTTTCGTCATGTACGATGATAAACATATTACAGCTTCTCGATGGATACACACACACACACACACACACACACAATATATATATAACTAAGCAAGATAAGATGAGGAACCTGTGGGTAAGGAAAATGATAAAGAGTGGAAGACATTATGATCAGAGTAAAATCCCTGAAATGGTAATGGGCTTTAACTGTTGCCAAGAGAACGGACCATCGATGGACAACCGAAATTTTAGACTGGATTCCAAGAGACAGGAAAACACCCAAAAGAAGACCACGTGGGAGATGGGTGGACGAAATTCGAAAGCATGCGTGAGTAAGATGGAGGAGACTGGTCCAAGGCAGACCGTTGTGAAAGAAACTTGGGGAGACCTTCATCAAGCAGAAAATTAATAACGGTTGAGGAGGATGATGATATATATACATGTAATATTAAACATGACGGGCGTCTCTTTAACTATTCTAACCAAAATATCTAATATCGTGGAATACATCGAAATTGTATCCCAGTGCTCGTTACCCGTATTGCATCGATGCTATAATATTTTCCCACCCTGTTTTACGCTGGAAGCTCTTTCTTGAAAATTTGCCAACGATAAGGTAATTCAGAAAAGTAAGCATATAATTCTTGAACAATGCTGAAAATGTTCACAATCTGTAGGGAATTTTTTTTCGTCGGCATTTACGACCAAATTTAAAGTATGAGCCACTCAAAGTACATAAAATGCGTAAGTGTCTTAAGTCGACAAATTATGCTTTTTGAAGTCGATTGTGTTTTTCCTACATATTGGCCCCATTTGTAATAGCGCTGGCCACGCGTTCATGAATGCGGAAATCTTCAAGATTAAAAAAAAAAAAAATTAGAAAATGAATTTTCAATCCTTTGCTCGCGGTATCTGTTACTGAACAAAACAGTAAAAATTATTCTCTGATTTCAAGGCGTTTTCTGTTGAATTATAAACGAGTTATTTTTACTAAAAAGTAAACGTTCCACTTAGCATTACGATTTCTCACAGTATTAACGTTTTCATAACTTCTCCCACGTCACTGATATTAATTTATCAACAGAAAAACAAATTGATTGTGGGTCCTTCCGCTTCCGGAATCTGGCGCCCGGGTGCTTAGCACCCGTTGAATCCCCGCTTAGCGCGTCCCTGCTGTTCGTAACCCATTCGTAAACAATGGAACGAGACATAGTCGTATCACCATACACAGTCCGAAGACTTCTCGTAATGTTCATGTCCTTTACGCCTTCTTTCGTTAAATATTTCATTTCTGCTCGCTGCTCTAACTGAACACTTAACGTAGCCGCCATTGTTTTTGATCGACAGCGCCACCTAACATAATTATCAAGCCGCTCCGCTTTGACGGCGTTACAAACGATCATACACATGGTTTTGCATCGATATGAATAAAAATCCGGTTACTTATCTGACACTTTCTACATCTCATTTATAAGTTTTTATTTTATATTTTATAAGAAACAAAAGTTTTGGAATAAGATTTCATCATCTCGCTGAATTGAATTAAAATTGATAGCTTTCTGCCTGAACGTAACGTCTTTGACCCCTCCAAGCGCTTTCCAAAAATGTCACAATGAAAGACTCCCAGTAATCGTGTATGAAGAAACATGAGTTATTGCTCTGAAGCTCATATTGTTATCTCTGGAAGTAACAATACGCATAATAATAACATATTTCAAAGTAACCGTCTGTGAATCTGGTAGTAGCAAGCCGAACAGCCCCCTCGCTCAGTCATTGAGATTTATTGGATGTGTCTTTCATTCGCGTGCGATAACGGATCTGCACATACGATAGCGATAACAAAGTGTCTTTTCCCTTTTTGTTCTCAACCGGAACGGGAAGCTTTAAGTGAAATGCAGGCTATCACAAAATCCATTTGTGGCCACTCAGAAGCACTTCACTACCGTTTGCTATGTCTTTAATAACTCTTCGAAATAAATATCGCATGAACACAAGGACATAACTTCCTTTCTCCCCCATTCTCTATCTCTTTCCATATATCTGTCTTTGTATACACGACTCAGGAACCTAACAGATCGCATTTCTTTTATTGCACGTGTTTGAGATGTATGTGTCCATTCTTACTGTAGCGACATTTATTCACACAGAAGTGATATGTTCACGACTCATGGAGTCATAAACGGAGGGGGCAAACAAATGAAATTGTGCAGTTACTGTTCTAGAAACAGAAAGAAAGATAAAAAAAACTGTGCTAATATACCGGTTAAAAATCTCAAAAGCACATCAGATCCATACTTTTGAGAAAGGAAACTTTAACAGCATCAACTGCAAAAACTGTACTTTCATTTCCGAACGAAAAATTAAAAATGATTTAATGGAAATTGTCCGCAGAACATTTTTGAAGAGGAAACGTACTGCACCCTCTGGTTAAAGTGAATTCTAAACGTGGTTCTGAGATCACGTGAATTTCAGTTTTCACGCCAGAAGTTCTGAACTGTGTAGGCCATTAAAGGGGGCAAAGTGTCCTACGAAGGGGGGGGATTGCACAAATGTTGAAGTGCATGGCAGAATTTTTGCCAAAACCTTCTGTACGTACATGTAGATCAAACTTGACGATGATGATGTTTTCCCCAGTGTATTAAGAAATATTTTTTTTGAAATGCGCACTGTACCTAGTATTTATTCAATGTATGTAGTACTGGAAACCTCCGTGGTCAGTTACTATTTCTTCGCAATTTTGGCCTACGTTATTTTTTGAATATTTTCTAATATTTGCCGTCGTAAAGCAGTTTATGATTTTTACTTTGTAATCTGTGAAAACACAAGTTTGTCCAGGACGAACATCAAATCCGCACACCCTCACTCCGGAGTAAGTCGCTCTCCCAACTCAGCTACGCTGACAGATTTGTCGTCTTGACACATGTTTTCACCTCTGTAGTACGACATGTCACCTGCCTCTAATTATTATTATTTATTTCTTTGAAGCGAGGTAGGAATCTTTCAACAATTTCAAACAATGAGTGGGGACGAACATCACACATTTTTTCGAAGAATCCAGCGGCCAGTGGGTCCATTTTCCACAATCGAGCGCCAATGCAAAAACACAAGTTTGTCCACGACGGCGATCGAAGCCGTGTCTCCTCACTTCGGAGTAAGTCGCTCTCCCAACTGAGTTATGCTGACAGAACGTCTGGCTGCAGATTTGTCGTCTTCACACATGTTTTCACCTCTATAGTACGTCACAAATTTCACAAGAAGTATTTCATCTTTTTGAACTATAATTGCGAAAATGGTTTGTGTCTTTGTACTACTCTCTTAGATATGCGCTCAGGAAATTCCCTCCATTTCACACAAAACAGTACAACACGAAATTTAATAAAAAATTCATTTTATATAACAAAATTTCTATGAATTCGAAAAATTCATATACTTTTATTTAAGTTCTCTAAAGTCTTACATGGCTGCATTCGCCTTGTGTTCTAAGTACTTAAAAATTTGAGAGGGGGCGGGGGGGCTAAAGGTGGGGGGGCTCAAAGAAAAGTTGGGTGGGATACCCGTGGCTTCGCGGATGATGAACTTTCCAGGTAGTTATACATCTAGTCATTGAAATTCGATAATTAATTTTGCAACTTAAATTTCGCAATTGCTGTGACGGTGGAACAGGGGGCACTTGCTTCTGACCATTCGTTCAAGATGGCTCCGGATTTTTTTTTTTTTTTTTTGATTTGAGGTTTAACGATCGCCATGAGAAACTCAATGGGCTATAAGCAGTCACCCGTCCGTAATTTAGGGTAACTGTTTCCAGGGAAGGGAGAGATCCAGTGCCGTAAGACAAACACAACTGTCCATCTGGCGGCCCGCGGAATGAAATCTTCGGACCCGCAAATGAAGAGTAAATCAAATTTTGTTTCAAACTTTAAAAAGATGGTATCTAATCTGAAATGTGACACTGCATTGTACACCCACAGCTATTATTTGGTTCTTCCCTGGGACTACCAAATACAATGGATACGGTAGTAAAAAAAGCGAATTTGATAAGTGGAGGAAACTGTGCTCTTACACATAAAACATTCAAAATACTTTTAGAGAAACTTAATGCCCAATATGTTGAGCTGCTTCTGCAGAATCAAATCCGTTGGCTGTGTGCTGGAAATTGTTATGTGAAAATTTTTCAAATTCGAAACGAAATTTATTTCTTTTTTATTGGAAGAAATGAAATGTGATACTGATCTAAATAAGTCTGTGTGGTATCACTTTTACTAGCTGTCTAGCTTACATAATATTACCACCCCCTACAAGATGTGAGGGCGAACCATCTGCTGCGTCCTATTCGCTGCAGTGGGATTAATTATTTAAAAGACCGTTAATTTTCGTAACTCTTTATCTTCTATTATCTTCCGCCTATGGGTGCCTACCGTGAAGTTGGGTTCCCTAATTGAGGGTCTCCAAGCTCAGGGTTGACGGGTGCATTGCGTTGTGTTTCATATGGGAGAACATGGGAAACCCATATTCCTCCATATGCCGCTTGAAATTTAAAAAACTCATGATGTCAGATTTGGACCTTTTATCCTGTGACTGGCTTGCTAAATGTTAAAAGTTATTTTCTTCTTAAAATCTTGGAGTTGCTACTCTATCATAACTTACGATTGTTCTACTTAATTATTCAGGATAAAATAAACAAAGATTCACTTATTTTGAATTTTCAAAGATTTGAGAAACTCGGGTAAATTTCATTATAAAATACAGAATTTATTTTCATTAGTGTTTCCTTAAAATCTATTACACTGATCGGTGGAGATTTCTATTAATTTAAACCAAAATATATTTTAAGTTCAGTATGCTTTTTGATATTCGTAATCATATTTTAAAGTTCACCTTTCGCAAAATATACGACACATTATGTAATTCAGCACTTGCAAGAGATTAAAAATATCTTTTCTACCGAGGATGTATAGGAGACAAAATCATGATCATGCTAACGAGATATTGGGAATTATGAAATTTTTCTCACCAAATTATTTTCTTTTCATCACATTCGTTGTCGTCCGGTATTACTTATAGGTATAAAGTCTATGGTTGGGACCTCATCCGGTCCTGCTGGATGCACACTGCCCGCATGAGATCACTCGATGCTTCACCCAAAAATTGAAAAAAAAAAACCTCTCAGGGAAAAACATCATACTTCCCTTGCTTGGAAATCATCTTGCTCCATTTTGAGCGTCCTCCCAGGAAAACCTCCTAACTAAATTTTCTCTGCCCAGGATTCATCTAGAGTCCATTCTGTCCTCTCTGCGTTCACCCAGAATTAGCAGTCATCATTGCATTCCGTGTTCTCTCAAAATCATATCTGCAAACCACCCGTCTCTCTCTCTCTCTCTCTCTCTCTCTCTCGTCTATGTTTAAGGGGTTCAGGGGTGTTCCTGTCCTACCCAAATGGCTCTCCCCTTATTGGTTGGGCCGGTTTTCCTCGCTTCGGCATTGGTTTACATCCCTGTATGGGAATCCCTCCGATTCGTTGGCAAAGGCTTGAGAACATGGAGTTTTCTTGAAGATGAATATTCCTTTATCTTGTCAACTGCTCCGCGGGATGTCCGCGCTGCCTTAGAATTTTCACGTACGCTTCCTGTGTGACTCTTTCTGTTGGTGTCAACCAGTTACGCCCACTACGAGAAATATGTCCTGTTCGTTGCCCGCTAGCGTGCGTAAAACGTGACTTCGTTAATAGAGAAAGGTCCAGTAAATTGGCCCCTACCTGTGATTGCGAGCATTTCACTCTCGTAGCGTTGCTTGCTGTAACCTCCGAGTTTTCTCTTTACTAACCTAGGGGTGTGTTTCGTGCCTATCCCTACTGAAATTCCGGAGAACTCGGGGAACACAAAAAAAAAATAAAAAAACAGCAATTCGAAAGAATGATGAAAAAAAAAAAAAATAAGGAATTTCCTCCTCAAGAAAGAAATCTGCTCAGCCAGGTCTTAGAATAATTATGAAATATGTATTATAATTATCCTCTTAGATTGCCTGTCTGCATTATGCTTCTCGGATTTTCTTTCCCAATTCCCGCGCTCTCTAAATTGTTTACTTGGTAACTACTCTTCCTCGTTTAACTATTTCCTCGTACTATGCGATACCGTAGGAATTATTTGGTGAATATATTGCTTTCCCACACTTACTAATTTGTAGGCCCCCTTTCCGAAATTCCATACCTACGAAATCATGGTCCTCCAATGTTACACGATATTCCGGAGGACATACGGGTAACATTATCTCCCTCTCCCATAGGGTTGAAGAGTTTTGTCCCCCAAAGTTAGGTGCTGTGGATTCCTTCCTCTCTTGCAAGGCTGCTCGTTTTCGCTCATTTCAACATGCGATGAATTACAATCATTTGCGAAAACTTATGCACACATATGACACATAATGCAATTATAAGCACACACAATAAGCATAAAACTACGAGTAAGATTATTATAATAATGTTCAATAGATATTAAATTCCTCCACCGAATCTAATTCTAAGTTTGACATTGACAGATAACATATGCACTGTATATATATATATATGAATTCTTTCCGATATTGACAGATTTCTTCAGCCGCCGTCTTCTCGGCGACACACAATATTTGCTCGGGTACGCGCCTCCGTTCGGCGATTTGGTTTCGGTTTTGGACGTCCCCGTCTCTTAAGCACTCAGCTAGTTTCTCAGAGTTCCTTTGGAGATCAGCCTCCCCGACGGGAGTGATGTAGGCTAACACCATCTCCACGTTCAGTTCATAAGGGTGCCGTGCCATTACGCCGAGGAATAGTTCCTGGTAACATTTACCGCCTGCAGCAAGTGATGACCGACGAAGCGATAAACAAAATTATTATTACCGCAGCGGCTCCGGCTGCGATTATTTTGAAAGCTCCGAACAGGGAAGTGCCGAAGGCGTTGAACAGTAGCCCACTGCTCCATTCGGGTGGGCCTGCTGGTTGCCAGTATGCGCTGGAGATATTAGGATAAGTCAGCTGAACTGAAGGTTGTTCTAAGCAAAAGTCTAAAGCGGTACAAGTGGTAACGGTTCGGGCCTTTAAGCAGAGTTTTTCGCTGTGGCACTTAGCGTCCGTCTTTAGATTTATCTTGATCGTTCGTCTTTCCGTCTGTAGTTTTACCGAACGAGAGTGCACCGTGAGTTTTTCGAAGTGAACGTCCACAATCCCGGCTGCGCACGATGAGAAAGCTTCGATCTCTACCGTAGCCAAAGGCTCACATGCAAAACAGCCTGTTACCTTGATTTCTGCCTCCGTGAATTTTGGGCAGACAGTTCTGGTTTCGATCGAGTACTTGTACTTCTGGAATTGAAGATTTACCACTATAGGGGCTGAGTGTAACAGTTCCGAAACAAGTTGGCCATTTCCGTCAACCTTCAGTTGATGCCATGCTGATGCCATTGGTAAGGCGCTCTTTTTTTGTTCTATCATACTCAGTAAATACGACTGTTGTCGGTGGCATTTCATAGAGTCCTCATAATAGCTACAAGAAAACATGCTTTCGTCGAAGATAAAAATTTTCGACATCGATTCGTTGCTCTGCGTATCGCCGATATGTCCTTTCATCGGTCGTGAAGGTAAGCTTGCCCTTTCAATATAACTCTCTTGAGGGTTTCCCACTCGAGAGATCAGATGGGTGTTCACGATTTGTGTAGGCTGGTCCAGTGATCCGACTACTTGCACTGTGATGCCCGTAGAGGTCGTGGCTTGGTTCTTAACCGTCAGAGTCTCTACGGTGTCGTTGTTGTGCTGTTGAATTAGTAGCTGATAACTACACTGCATCGATACTATTCTGCGTACGTCGTATGCTCGCAGGAAATCTGCTTCCAGCCATATTCGAAAGAAATGGCAATGTTGCGAGTCAATGATCCAGCATGACGTGGACCCACTGTCGGACGGCTGACACCCTGTGATGCCGGGCCAGTCTAGCGATTGTTTTGTCAGTGCGTCAAATTGTTTTGATCGCACACATCCTTTTCCCCAATTGCAAGTCTCGTGATTTGCACAAACCAATTGGCTGAGATAACGCATTGTAGTCACGTGCGTAAAATAGTCTCTCGTCGTGTGCCAGATACAGTTTGCCTGCTGGTAGGTTACTTTCAAGGAAAAAAGTGTATGGTCATTTTCCTGGTCCGTAAACCATATGCATTGTTCATGCCCCAAATTCATTAGGGTTACCTGCGCATTAGTAGTTAAACGGCAGTTGTGCTCTACCTCTGAGTCTGTGCACTCCTTCACTTTTGATGCAACAATCGAATATGCGTTACATTCCGCGGAAGTTCCGTTTACCAACAGAAATAAGCTCAAAAGTACCAGTCCGTGTAAAGGCGGTTGCGCCGCTGGACGGGCAACTTGCCTCTCTAAATATTCGTGCATCTGATTTACTCCGTTACGTAAAGCATTTCCTGTTAGGGCTCCTGTCTTTACTGCCACAAACGTTGTTCCTCTGAGGAATCTATATGACTTCCAAAGAATTATTCCGACTCCATACAACAGCTTCCAGATGCTAATTACTACTTTCCTGGCATATAGAAAGGTTACCGCTGAAATTAAAACTAGTACAATATACACAACATAAGTGACTGCGTGGGGTAAACACTTTAGCTGTCGTAGCATCTCACGACACAGTATGCACTGTAGGGGTCTACACGTTGTTCTACCTACGATTTGCAAAGCACCCTTAGGGTTTTTCCATCCGTGGTAACGAAAATCAAAGTTAGTTCCGCAGAAAGCTCTAGTAGTTCCGGTGGCAATGATGTCTGATACGGTGCGTTCCTTAAAGTGATAACCCGCTCCATACCTCGAACTCGAATCACCAGGGTTCCTGGAAGTGAGCTGGTGATGATTGGGTCGTTGTATGATACTTTGATATTTTCCCTTTGAAATACTGCCTCTTCGTCAGACAGCAAATGTCTCTGGTGACGGCGCCGAGGTAAAATATTAGTGCGCGGTTTTCCAACGCACTCTGTGAAAGAGATCAGCGCTGGGTTCGAAATCCGTAGTCCTTCCGCTTCATGTATCAGTGTAGATACTGCTGGCGTCAGGCGGCAGTTGCTCGTAGTGACGGATTTATTCACACAGCTCGCCAGGGCACAATATTCGCTCGTTCCACTGCACGGTGCATCGGCTGTGCAGGCACAGTGTAAACCGTCTCTTGTGCACTCCATTAATGAAAGGGCTCCTTGTGGGTTCGGTTCCTGCTGAACGAAGAAATTTCTCGGTTCGATAAGCTCATGGTTGTGCGTAATAAATGTCCTCCAGGCTTTCACGCACTCGTCGCATGAATGTGCATGACAAGCATTCCGCGGCCTTCCTAGTTTCAAAAGTTCGGCATGAGATGCTACAGTGCACTGATATTTATCTCCCTTGAAATGACAAAGTTCGTGATTAGCAGCTACTCCGCTAACTGTCCATATTACTAAGGCGAACGCAATCACGTTCATCTTGTCCATTTTATTGACGAAATGTCACTCTCTTCAAATATCTTAAAAGTGGTAATGGTTCTGTCGACACTTGTCAGCCATAATTATCTCAAAACAAGCATACACATGAAATCACTCCTTATCACCTCGGTATTTCTCTTGCACATGCATTATATACACTTTACATTAAGAACTAGTTATTTTCCTTCGAAAAGCTCGTTTCACTCTGACCTACGAGAAGTGAAGGGTTTTTTATGTGCATATTTATTTACATATTTTTTTTTCTCGAAACTCCGAAGCGCATTCCATCCCAGGCTTCCCTTTTTTCTAATTGTAATTTTTTTTTTCCTACTTGTAGGTTTTCTCCAACAACAACAACAACAAAAATAAAAATCTCATCACTCGTGTTTCTTAAGCTTACTAAATTATAATTAAATAACGGTTGTTTACTTCCCATTTATCTATTCTGCAGCTATTATTTCCATTCGCTGGTGCGTCTACTACTTCTAAAAGAAAAAATTATTAATTTCCCTTTTCGTGTTTGTCGTATTGTCTACCAGATATTACCCGCGTATAGTCGCTTATTTCCCTTTTACGTTGTCTAACTTAATCGTTAGTTCTTTGCTGAACTATTTCTTGTCATTTTATCTTTCGTGCTTTACTCTTTTTTTTTTTTCCTTCTCTCTCTTTTTTTTTTCTCGCGTATTACAATTGTATTCTCATTCCTGGCTATTTCTGATTTCACGACCAGATGCTTTTCTTGTGTATTCGCAGGTGTGCGGCGACCATTTAAGGAACGCCGATGATTTCGGAAAATAGGGGATTTCCTCGAAAATGCTTGCGAGGGTCCCCTTTGGGCGATGTCACCCCTGCAAATTCGTCGTTCCAAAAATTTTGGGTCGTTCCTGTGTTGACCATCTCTCACGGCTAGAAATCTGAAACACCTGCGCTGATGCCTGTGGGTGTAAGTGAGCGCACAATAGCGTAGCCTCTTGCATGTTTTGCTTACATCGGAGGCTTCTTGTTTAGCCTATGTAGATGCATCCACTGAGTATTCTGTTACCTGGGGCTAATACCACCCCTCTAATTTCTGCAGGTCAGTGCTCAGTTTGCTGACGGATTTCATTGAAACATCACGCTTCTTTTCGTCTGGTGAACTTGTCATTCAAATTTCCTCTTCTGCTTTATCTCTTTTTTACTTTGTCTATTGGTATCGTTGCACCATGTCTGCACGTATTAATCCTCATCTCACATCGTCGCATTTTTCGCATGCTCGACGCCAGTTGTGGTTTGGGAGAATCTGCAACTGCTCCTCGTGTGCTGCGGTGGTAGAGGATGGGGAGCTGGGCCTGGTGAATTTGTCATTCACATTTCCTCTTCTGCTTTACTCAACCTCTAACCTCACGATGTACCTAGTGCATTTCTACCTCGATTTCATTTCTATACTTTTCTTCCGTTATACTTGCCTTCCTTATCAATTAAAACTGAATTTTCCTACTATCCACAAAAACAAAACAAAAAAATATAGTACCTTTGGATATTTCTCTTCAAGGTAAGTGCTTTTTTACTGTCATTTCGATAGGCTATGGTTAGGCTATGTTAGGTGACGTTTAGGCTACGCGTCGATCATGTTTGTTGCTACTTTCTTATACCATGTTTGTTTCAGGTTCGCGTATTTTAATTGCTTTGAATACCTGATTGGATGCCAATTTTGAACCACTGCATTACCCGATACGCTGCTAATCTTATTGCGTTCCGTCGGTGTTTCCGCACGGCTATTTCTCCGCAGAAGGTGCTTACGTTTTTTTTCTCTAGTGATATATCACTCCGGCCTATGCTTCTACTACAGAAAGTTTTGAGAGAAAATTTTTTTTTCTCGTCGTGCTGTGCTCCCGTTTATAGTTTCCATCCTTTGAAATGCTCGGCCTTTGCTGTACAAAATATCTTACTGAACGTTCCCGTTCTTTTACCGATAAATTTTCCTTCTTTGCATTCTTGCTTCAAGATGGCGGCCCAAGATGGCGTCTTCCCATTCTTCCTTTTGCTCCTTGCCAGCCAGTTTGTGTACGGGGTTTCTCAAACTGGAAACACGGTCCGTCCGTTCCTCTACTCTTGCAAGCCCCGTGCATGAGCGACATCATTCTGCCTACGATTACCTTCGCTTATCCTCTGACTGCCTATCATTAATAAAATTCGAGCGGAAAATTATTATTTTTTCTCCTTTTTTTCTTCTCTTCCAACAAAAATTTTTTTTTTGTAAAAGGAATGATTGCTACCGTTCAGTCTTTTCTCTGAAATAAAAACATTGCTTCCTCCGCAGGTTTTTTTGCTGGGTGCTTAATTCCTGACCCATTCTTTCTCTTTTTTACTTACGTAATGTATTTTCCTTACTTAATATTAATTTTCCCCTTATCGTAGCAAAACAAAAATTTTTTTTCTAGTTTTCCGTGGTTCGTGAACTCAAAACTGGAAAGATTGCGATGCACGTACTAGGCTGCGGTCCTGCTATGAATATTATTAATTACTTCCTGCATATTCTTCCATGTTTATACACCATTTTCTAGCTAGACTCTTTTACGAATTATTTTCGATTACTGATCAGATCGCAAAAATTGTTTTTTTTTGTTTTTTTTTCACCTATGAAATTTATTTTCTGCTAAACGTTTACCGTGAAAATTCAGGGATCTTCCCACTTATTCCGCATCGCTGTTTCCTTTTTTTTTCTTTTTTTTTTCACAACACACACAATTTTTTTTATCTTCGCCCAGCGTTCTTCCTACTTCCTCGGCTTAAACCAATGATTCCTGAGGTTTCGCCACGATTTTCCTCCACTGTGGATAAAGATTATTGACGGGTGCTCCTTCTGGTGTTCCTGCGCTTAGGTTTTCTTGAATGCGCTGCGACAAATAGCGGTCGGCTAAATCGAACCAAGAGGTTCCCTCTGGATTACTGGGTTGACTGAGACTTTTCAACATTCTATTTACAAAGCTAGTATCTTCCGGCTGCTCAAGTCTTTCGGTCGAGTCGCTGACCACAATTTCCTTCGGGTATGTGCGATTCAGGCCTATTTCCAAAGTGTTGGGCCCTTGTGAATTTGCTGTGGGGTGTATTGCTGCTGTCTGCTGAATTCTGTCCTGCGAACGTAGTAGATATGGATCTCTGATAACCCTTTGGCGCGTTGCTTCTTGTGTTTGTCGGCTGCTACTTTCCTGATAGGAATCTTGTGACGGTATGGTCTCCTCCGTTGGTTCCGCGATTGCCTGTGTGCGCCTCGGCTCTTTAACATGTTGCGAGGGCGGAGGTACTTCCTGCTTGTCTCCCTTCGCGCTGAACTCGACGTAGCTGGCGGCGAATTTATCGGTACTCCGATGTTGGGCGGTTGACTTACGGGCGGCATTGCTCTACTGCTTGTCGGTTGCGGCATGACTACTCTGGGAAAATCGACCCAATCCAGATAGTCGTAGTCCTGTGTGCTTTCCGATCCGTCGTCAGAGAAATCCTGCGATTGTCTGGGTACTTGTACCTCTATATTGTCCTGTACCGGTGACTCTGCTATAAGCTGGGGTAGGCGTTCCGTCCGCTTGAAGACTCGATTTTTATGCACGGTCTGATATTTGTTCGGATTTTCGACTGACCTCAACTGAACATTTACTGGGGTGGGGAACGAAACTATCTCCCAATCTCCGCAGTTAGTTCGAGCTAGCTTACGCGATAAATGTGGCTGTGAAAAAGGGGTGTGCAAAAATACTCTGTCGCCTAAATGTAGATTCTTTTCCGCAGCGTGCCTGTCTGCATACTTCTCTTGTTTCGCCGCAGCTTCTTGCAAATTTCCGTATACAATTTGGTATGTCTTTCTCATCCGTTCCACAAATGACTCCAGGTAATCATCTGGGTCGTAATAAGTGATCCTTCGAGGCGGAATCAAAATATCTGAGGGTACATTAAACTCTCTTCCAAACATCAAGTAGCTGGGAGCGAACTTCGTAGCTGAATGCACTGCAGTGTTAAATGCAAGGTTGAGCATAGGTAGGTAATTATCCCAATTGTCTTGTCTATCGTTTACCAATGTGCTGAGGGCTTTATTTAGCTCGGCATGCTGTCTTTCGTTGATCCCATTACTAGCCGGATGATGAAAGCTGGTATTTAATCTCCGAATTCCCAGTCTAGCCAATAATTCGGTGAATAATTGTGAGGTGAAACAGGGCCCATTATCTGTGAGATTGCTTTCCGGTACACCGAAAAAAGCTACCAATCTTTGGATGTAAGCGTCAGCTATCGTTGAAGCAGTTTGGTTTGGAATGGGTACCAAAATTGCATACCGCGTGAAAGTATCCATTATGACTAATATATACTTATTTCCTTGCTCTGTTACCGGGTAAGGACCCGAAACATCCAGAGATACCCTCTGAAATGGGTAAGTGCAGTTTGCTGCCCTCTGCAATTTTCTTTCCTTCGAAGGGGGTGAGTAGTCCTTTCGTTGCAAATCTTGCACGATTCCACATAGTTGCGGACATCAGAAAACATGTTTAGCCAAAAATACCTGGGTCTAATGGTCGCCAAAGTTCGTTCAAATGCAAAATGGGGTGACGAAGGAATATCGTGACATAACGCCAAAATCTCTGGCTTTAATGTTGTAGGAATCACCAGCTGTTCCCAATAATCTTCCTGTGAAGTGCCCCGATCTGGCTTTTGAAAGTGGTACAGCAAACCCTTGTCGTTTAAGTAAAAACTATCCTTCGCTTTCTCTTTTGCATTAGTGATTCGGCGCGCCTCCAACGATTCTATAAGGCTCTTGAGGTCCGGGTCTGACCGTTGCAGTGCCCTGATACGCTCCGTTTCGAGGTCGTGAGTGAGACGATCGGTGGCGCTAACCCTCGCCGGGGTGATATCTACGTCTCCCTCTTCTTCCGGATCTCCGTACTGCCTACTTAACCAATCTGCTACTACATTTTGCTTCCCTTTCTCATAACCAATCTTGTAAGAAAATTCGCTTAATGATATGCGCCAGCGATTCAAACGACTATTTACATCCTTTAAGTTGTGGAGGTAGGTGAGGGGGCGATGATCGCTGATGACGTGGAATTCTTTTCCCAATAAGTAATGTCGCCAGTGGCGTACTGCCGATACGATAGCCAGAAGTTCCTTCTCAATCGTTGGATAATTTCTTTCTGCAGCGATGAGTTTCCTAGACATGAATGTTACTGGGTGAAGGTTTCCCTCTTCGTCCATCTGTTCTAGCACTGCTCCTATCCCAGTTCCGCTAGCATCTGAATGTAGGTAAAATGGTTTCTGGTAGTCCGGATGAATTAATACCGGGTTATCTAACAGGCATGATTTGATCCTGAGAAAAGCTTCGTCTGCCTCTGAGTTCCATTTAAATTTTCCTTTCTTAGTGAGTTCGGTTAAGGGGGTCACTATGTCCAAAAAAGTAGGGATAAACCTCCTGTAATAATTGCAAAGCCCCAAGAATCCCCTCAGCCTCTTGAGAGTGTTGGGTGTGGCGAAATCATTTACTTTGCATAAATTCGACGGGTCGGGACGAATGGTTTCTCCATCTACTATATGCCCTAAGTACTTCACCGCTGACTGCATAAACGTGCACTTCTGGGGAGCTAGCTTTAAATCGTGCTTTCTGAGGCGTCTGAAAACTTCCTCCAATTTTATCAGGTGCGTCTCCTCGTTCGTGGATGCGATTATGATGTCGTCGATAAAGCACATGATATTATGCTCAGCTAATCCGAAAAGTAAGGCGTCGCTTAATCGTTGAAAGCTACTGGGGGAGTTTTTGGAACCAAAGGGTAAACGCTCGAATTGAAAAGATCCCCACGGTGATGAGAAAGCTGTCTTATGCTTGTCCCTATCTGCTATAGCCATCTGATGAAAACCGCTCTTTAAATCTAGGGTGGTAAAGACCCTATTACCTTTTGCTGTCTCAAGCAAGTCCTCGATTCTGGGTAGCGGATAGGGATCGGGAATTACTACCTCATTAAGTCCACGATAGTCTATAACTAATCTAAAAGAATTGTCTTTTTTTTTACGAGAAGAAGGGGGCGGAATAGGGGGATGCACTTTCTGTGATGATGCCCGCCTTCAACAATTCGTCCAGTTGCTGCTGCGCTTCCTTTCTCAGATGATGTGGAACTCGGTAAAATTTTCCTCTGATGGGGGTATCCGTAGTTAAATTTATTTCGTGGTAAATTAAATTACATTTACCCAATTCTGCTAACGAGCGAGCAAAAACATCCTTGTACTTCATGAGAAGCGTCACTAACGGTTTTCTCCAATTTGGGTTGACGCCCTCCAAATTTAAGTCCCTTGGGGTGAGAGGTGGCAATTTCTCCGACTCTTGACACTGTGTCGTGTTAACCTGAACGATTGGCTGCACGGTCACTAATTTAGTCCTTTTATTAAAATGAAAGGGTTGATCTGTAAGGTTAGCTACCAATACGGGCATGATGCCTGATCTGTCCAGCGTGTTTACTGAACGACCCACACGTACATTTCCTTGGGCGTACCTCCCTAACGGTTGTACGAGTACTTGGTTAACGTGAAAACCGGAAAAATTCTCGCAACGGATTTGGATAACCCTTTCCGAATACGGTGGGATGAGTTCCTTATGGACGGTCCTTCCTATATTGGTTACGTCGGGGTTAATGGGGTTGGTCCTTTCCGCTGAAGGTACGGACAAGGCCTGGGTTCGAATTTTCGACTGACGTGCTTTTCCTTTAAAATTTCTTTTCCGGTTATTCCTTCCTCTACCGTACTCTGCTCTAGCTAAATTTGCTCTGCTTTCCCGTTTCAAAATTCCTTTTCCTGCGTCGAATATGTATCCGTGCTCCTTCAATAGATCCCAGCCTAAGATTAGAGAATAATCTTGATGCAACTTCCGCTGAGTAACGTGATAGGGATGTAAAATGGTTTCTCCTCCGATTTCTACCGGTATCTCATAGCACTGAGATGTAGGTAAAGTGTTTCCAGTAATGCCTTTCACTAAAACTGCTGATCCTAAGTCACGTATACGAGTCTTTCCCTTTATCTCCTCTAATAGTGAAGCACAAAAGATTGAGATACAAGCTCCGCTGTCGATGAGTGCAAACGCGTGAGTATCTCCTATCCTAACTTTCACCAACGGGAGTGCTCCATCACCTCGGACGTAACAATTTGTTAAAGTAACTCCACGGACCTTATTGTAATTCCGGCCAAGGGCGGTCCCCTTATCTTGACCCGAAATTAGTTTAAAGGACGCGAATTTTGCCTGGAATACCTATTGCAATCTCTTCCTGGTGCATCCTCTTCGAAACGAACGCGGTTTTCTCTTCTGTTTCCTAAATTCCTTGGATTCTGTGGGACGTGAGCGTCCTCTCGGTAAGTGGCGCTGTAGTTCCTGTAGGAGCGATACTGATTACCGCGGCTGTCGCCAGGGAAGTTATTCTGCTGTCGCGGGTACGAAGGGTTGGGTGCCCTGTCCCATGAACCTCTTTGAGCTTGCTGCGATGGTTGCGTATAAGCTGCTCCTTCCCGATTGTTCCGATAACAAAATCGCTTGATATGGCCAAAATCGCCGCAGTTATAGCAGATGGCCGAAGTAATGCCTACGTCGGGTAAATTTCCCCTAGATTGATAATTAGCGCTCTGGAAATTTCTCATGCGATTTGCGTGCGTCCGATGCGAATTCTCTGCTTGCCTTAGCCTTTCCCTCAAATTATCTGCCTCACTTTTCAGAGCGTTCACCTGCATCTCATGAGTTGCTAGCTGCTTCGCCATCATAGAACACAAATCGGCTATCTGGTCCGTTGAATTGGTCTGTTGCCCTATTGAAGTCCCTGGGATCGAACTCGATTCCTGCTGGGCATCGTAAGCGTTAACGTCCCGGTCTAATAAGAGATTGTGAGACTCTTCGGCCAGCGCTCTCTGAACTGCTGCCTGAAAATTTTCCGGGGTGAAGGATAAAACCGTGCGCCTCAATTTAGGGTTTAATCCATTCAAAAACTGCGACATTTTAGTACTGTCTACTAGTCCTCGCACTTGCTCATTTTCTAAATCCATCGTCTCCATGTAGGAATAAGCTAAGCCGTTAAGACGAGCTACATACTCGGCCACCCGTTCTCCTGGTTTTGTCGGCAAGTCGTAAATTTCTGCATTCTCACGGTAACCGGTTGCAATGCGTCGAATCTTTGTACTATCGCCTGCTTAAATCGTTCGTACTCGGTCTCCCTCCTAATATCGACGGCCTCCGAAAGAAAGTGACTGGCGGCTCCTTTGAATTTTGCTTTAGCTGACAAAATTTTAACGGCGTCGTTCCATCCTGACAGTTCGGCGGTACTCTCCAACGTTTCGAAAAATTGACGTGCGGTCAGATTTTCATCCGATCCGCTGAATGTGGGGATATACGCTAACATTCCCGCCATTATTGGTACGTTCTGCGGGGCTACTACACAATTTTCTGACACGGCTTCCCCTTCTAGAGTGCCCTGAAGGTCGTTCTCCTGGTTCTGTTGATCAACTATGCAATTTTCCGAAACAAAATTCTGTTCACCGTTGCTCTGTTCTCCGTTCTGTTGGTTAGCCATATATTTATTCTTTAACCTTACAAACTTAAATTCCCACGGCTCCTACTATATGCTTCGTAATCTCGTAAAGTCACATAAAATTAGAAAAATTCCGGTGAAGCTACCACGTAAAAATAAAAATTCACTCTAACGTAACTCGCTGCTTCGTCTGCTAACCCACTTGACTTATGATCAGAAAACAATTGTCTACGAATAAAATGATTAACGTTCCTAAAGCTTACTCATAAATTGCATTCGACTTTCAACTTAACTGTACCTAACTCGCGACACACTAAACAAAATTCCCTCAAAATATGCACATATATAACCAGCACTTCACACTAAGATATGTAATAAATTTGAACGTCTTAAATATATATATAAATACACTAGAAACACTTGAGATCAAATTATGCACTTGCAACAAAATTATATACGATAACCACTTTTCCAAGAAATTAGAACCACACCTTAAATACTTATGCTGACTTCCTAAATTCATTAAATTTTAGTATACTAGCAATAACCTCTGTCTACTTCCCTTGCTGGATGCAATCTAACATTTAAAGCACAATAAATCACACTTCAATAAACACTATTTTCATTTCAAAAATTTGTTCCAGCATTATCCAATTATTACTCCTACCAATTCTTCTTGCACTAGTCCTTTTTATTACTCTTTCCCAAATATTAATCCACTTAACTACTCTCTGTCTACACTCCCAAGTACCTCTACACATTTAAATGCACAATAAAACACACACTTAGATATTACATTCCCTTTTAGTCTTCCAAAACAAATCAAGATTACTGCTTAACCTTCTATTAGCTCCTATACCTTGCAGAAAAAAAAAATTAATTCCTCTTATCAATAATTAACCTGCCTATTCTTTCTTAAATTATCAGTTTCTTATCAATGCATCAACACACATACTAAAATCACACTTCAATAATAATGCACTTTTGATTTTAAAATATATATATCACTACAACTTCTCATCACTACTCTTCTATCAGTGCCTCACCGTTAAATCATACTATCCCCAAGTTATCAAAGAACCTATTATTCTCCTTAGTTACCGATTTAAAATCACAACACTCAAATGCACAAATAAACAACACATCAAAAAAAATTTCACTTTGATTTGCAAGGAATTTTCCCTTGATTTTCAACGATAAATCAAAATTATTCATGAATTACACTTGTATAAATTTATTTTCTCCGTACTATTAATTTTCCTGAATTTTGTGTAAAATTTCATCTATTCATTTGCTAAATTAGCACTATAACTCTTATTTGTTTTTCTGCCTATTTCCTCAGAAATTTAAATTTATTTCAGCATAATCTGATTTCCTGCAACTTATTCTTACTTGCATTTAACCTTCACTAATTTTTTTTTTTTGACCTGAAGTTAATTCTTGCTACAATTTCCTTAATTTTTCTATAAAACCTGCATCTTGTTACTCAGAATTGAAGGAAAGATAATAGAAACACATCGCATTCTTCTGTTAATTCAGTACACTTGATTAATTATCCTGACAACCGAAAACAAATATTCTTTTTTTTTAACCACAGGATCAAAGAAATCCTGGTCCTAGCACAAATTTTATATTAATTAACCAAAGATCTGAAAAAATCCTGGTCACACGGCACCAGTTTTATATTACCACCCCCTACAAGATGTGAGGGCGAACCATCTGCTGCGTCCTATTCGCTGCAGTGGGATTAATTATTTAAAAGACCGTTAATTTTCGTAACTCTTTATCTTCTATTATCTTCCGCCTATGGGTGCCTACCGTGAAGTTGGGTTCCCTAATTGAGGGTCTCCAAGCTCAGGGTTGACGGGTGCATTGCGTTGTGTTTCATATGGGAGAACATGGGAAACCCATATTCCTCCATATGCCGCTTGAAATTTAAAAAACTCATGATGTCAGATTTGGACCTTTTATCCTGCGACTGGCTTGCTAAATGTTAAAAGTTATTTTCTTCTTAAAATCTTGGAGTTGCTACTCTATCATAACTTACGATTGTTCTACTTAATTATTCAGGATAAAATAAACAAAGATTCACTTATTTTGAATTTTCAAAGATTTGAGAAACTCGGGTAAATTTCATTATAAAATACAGAATTTATTTTCATTAGTGTTTCCTTAAAATCTATTACACTGATCGGTGGAGATTTCTATTAATTTAAACCAAAATATATTTTAAGTTCAGTATGCTTTTTGATATTCGTAATCATATTTTAAAGTTCACCTTTCGCAAAATATACGACACATTATGTAATTCAGCACTTGCAAGAGATTAAAAATATCTTTTCTACCGAGGATGTATAGGAGACAAAATCATGATCATGCTAACGAGATATTGGGAATTATGAAATTTTTCTCACCAAATTATTTTCTTTTCATCACATTCGTTGTCGTCCGGTATTACTTATAGGTATAAAGTCTATGGTTGGGACCTCATCCGGTCCTGCTGGATGCACACTGCCCGCATGAGATCACTCGATGCTTCACCCAAAAATTGAAAAAAAAAACCTCTCAGGGAAAAACATCATACTTCCCTTGCTTGGAAATCATCTTGCTCCATTTTGAGCGTCCTCCAGGAAAACCTCCTAACTAAATTTTCTCTGCGATATTCTGCCCAGGATTCATCTAGAGTCCATTCTGTCCTCTCTGCGTTCACCCAGAATTAGCAGTCATCATTGCATTCCGTGTTCTCTCAAAATCATATCTGCAAACCACCCGTCTCTCTCTCTCTCTCTCTCGTCTATGTTTAAGGGGTTCGGGGTGTTCCTGTCCTACCCAAATGGCTCTCCCCTTATTGGTTGGGCCGGTTTTCCTCGCTTCGGCATTGGTTTACATCCCTGTATGGGAATCCCTCCGATTCGTTGGCAAAGGCTTGAGAACATGGAGTTTTCTTGAAGATGAATATTCCTTTATCTTGTCAACTGCTCCATGCGGGATGTCCGCGCTGCCTTAGAATTTTCACGTACGCTTCCTGTGTGACTCTTTCTGTTGGTGTCAACCAGTTACGCCCACTACGAGAAATATGTCCTGTTCGTTGCCCGCTAGCGTGCGTAAAACGTGACTTCGTTAATAGAGAAAGGTCCAGTAAATTGGCCCCCACCTGTGATTGCGAGCATTTCACTCTCGTAGCGTTGCTTGCTGTAACCTCCGAGTTTTCTCTTTACTAACCTAGGGGTGTGTTTCGTGCCTATCCCTACTGAAATTCCGGAGAACTCGGGGAACACAAAAAAAAAAATAAAAAAACAGCAATTCGAAAGAATGATGAAAAAAAATAAAATAAGGAATTTCCTCCTCAAGAAAGAAATCTGCTCAGCCAGGTCTTAGAATAATTATGAAATATGTATTATAATTATCCTCTTAGATTGCCTGTCTGCATTATGCTTCTCGGATTTTCTTTCCCAATTCCCGCGCTCTCTAAATTGTTTACTTGGTAACTACTCTTCCTCGTTTAACTATTTCCTCGTACTATGCGATACCGTAGGAATTATTTGGTGAATATATTGCTTTCCCACACTTACTAATTTGTAGGCCCCCTTTCCGAAATTCATACCTAGGAAATCATGGTCCTCCAATGTTACACGATATTCCGGAGGACATACGGGTAACAATAAGTGATATCATGCAGCAGTTGAATACGATAAATACTGCTCTGAAAAAGAATGACCAAAATATCTGTAATATTTTCCACCGTATAGCTGGTTTTCGTAACAAGCTGCCACTGTTAAAATCAAATCTAGACAGAAACAATTTACTCATTTCGAATCTCTCAAGGAGCATTTTCAAGAAATTAAAATACTTGGCCAAACTACAGATTTTAAAGAATTTGTTCTTCAGCTATACAGTCTTAATAAGACTTGATGAAACGTGTAAACAGTTTGATGATCTTAAACCAAGTATATGTCGGTTCCGGAAACGGTTTGATGTTAGTTTCAAACAACAAACCTCATTTATCAAATGGAATTAACTGAACTTCAATTAGATGGATTTATTATAGTTCGATCACAGACTGGAGCAGAATTGTTTAAACATTTTTTTCTCTGAGAAATACACAAAAATGAGAAATTTGGGATTAAAAGTTTAAAAGTTATTTCAGTGTTTGGAATCACTTACATATGCGACAGGGCATTTTCTGACATGAAATACATGAAGTCAAACAACTTCATAAAGTATATGAAGTTGGAAAATTATGTTAAAGGACAAAAATAGAAGTGGACAGGTAACAACTTTTAGTGGATTTTAATCGTCTACAATGATTTTATTAAATGTAAGTTATTGTTTTGTTTTTAATTTTAAATTTCAACTGTTTTAATATTAATTAAACGAGCTTAAAGGCTAAATAAATCAAAGAGATCCTTATATTTACATCACCTTTCCTACATTATTATTAGAAAACATGTGATTCGCCATCTAAGTCTATTAAAACCTTGACCCTGTGACCTACTACAGAGGTAAAGCACGTGTCAAGACGTCAAATCTGCAGCGATACATTCCGTCCGTGTGGCTTAGTTGGGAGAGCAACTTACTCCGGAGTGAGGGGGCGCGAGTATGATCTTCGTCGCGGACAAATTAGTGTTTCCAAAGCCCGACATCTAATCTATTAAAAATCTTGGTCTACCACCTAATCTATTTAAAACCTTGGCCCGCCATTTAATTTATTTTAAAAACCTTGCCGCACAATTTAATCTATTAAAAATTATGGCCCGACATCTAGTCTAGTTGAAATCTTACCCCGTGGCTCTGTTGAAGTAGGACAGCACTGCTTTATAGAACAACCGTATAATAAGCCAGTTTTAATGGTTGTACGAGATCTTTACGTTTAACTTTACGCAAAGCTTGTGTGTGAGAGAGAGAGAGAGAGAGGAGACTTAGCTTCTCACTTGGTGGTAGAAATTTTACTTTTCGTGTTATTCCCAGCAACTCGTTTCGTTCGCTTTGAGCTGAAACCTATATCAAGCATGAATATGTACTTTTCAGGATAACGACCAGGAAAAGCTATTTGACAGTAGTCACAGAAATCCAAGTTCACTATTTACTGTATCAGTCAGTACGTCAAACAATCTTTCCATAAACATACACGTTGTTCCAAATAAAATCTAAATCAAACAATGTTCCATATTATATTCAGTAAGTTCACAGTTAAAAAAATTGTATTTCATAAAATTATATTTGGAAAAACTTGTATGTAATTAGCTGAAATTTTAAAAAGCTTGTATTTAATAATTTGATATTTCAGAAAGCTTGAATTCAATATGGTGATATTTGTAAAAGCTTGCATTTAATAAGTTTTAATACGCAGAAGATAGTGAAAGCCTGACAAGTCATCATCATTGCTTCCAAACCTTACGCATTTATTACAGAATCCCTGTTTCCTACATTTCTTCTTTCTATATGAACTTTACGCTAAATTTTCCAGATATGGTTTCTACTTGTCAATGTCTTAATGAATTCTCTGTGGTGGTGAATCTTTTACTTTAGGTAACGTTCATTTTGCCGATAATGCATGTGCTGAAGATTTTTCGTAGTTGATATTGGCCACAAATTGCTCATCAGGAAGAGTTGTCCGAATTTTTAGCAAACCAGCAAGCTCATATTGATGTTTGCATAGCAAATCCTCTTTTATATGACCACATTCTTCCCTTTGTGTGTACCCGATCTTGTGTTTTTAGGCTTTGGTATAGATTCCAATTTTTCTGTTTCGCACACAAAGAAACAGTGTCTTATTTGCAAGAACGCATTTTGCATTTAAAACTAAAGATTTTAAATAAGTGAAGTATAGAGTATGAAGAAAATTCGGCTTGTCGCCTTTGCAATATATGAATTAAAGCATGAAGTATGAAGAAAATCCGGCTTGTTGCCTTTACAATGCGAATTAAAGCATGAAGTATGAAGAAAATTTGGCTTGTCGCCTTTGGCAATATGTCAATTATAACATGGAGCATGAAGACAATTCGGCTTGTCGCCTTTAGCAATATGTCAGTTAAAGCATGAAGTATGAAGGAAATTTGGCTTGTCGCTTTCGCAATGTCAATTAAAGCATGAAATATGGAGAACATTCGGCTTGTCACCTTTGGCAATATGTCAATTAAAGCATAGAATATAAAGGAAATTCGGCTTGTTGTAATCTTTGGCAATATGTCAATTAAAGCATAGAATATAAAGGAAATTCGGCTTGTAATCTTTGGCAATATGTCAATTAAAGCATAGAATATAAAGGAAATTCGGTTTGTTGTAATATTTGGCAATATGTCAATTAAAGCGTGAAGAAAATTCGGCTTGTTGTAATCTTTGGCAATATGTCAATTAACGCTTGAAGAAAATTCGGCTTGTCGCTTTTGACATTATGTCAACTAACGGTGCATGCGTATGGAAATCATTATGCTATTTGCGAGAGGTTCTCGACATACACAAACTCAAGATATATTGCAACGTATCGTGTAAACTGCATAATAGATCCAGAGATTCTTTGATACGACACTCTTCTAATTAATTGTGTTTGCATTTTCTGACTGTCTGTCACTCTGTTGTACAACCGGGAGCTCACAGTTGGCTATTTTCAAGAATATGGGGCGACGTGTGCAAAATCTAGGCCTTGAGGAACTTACGAGCATTTAGGCTGGTTAGCATTTTCTCGAAAGGGCATTGGTCACAGTGTCTTCCAGTCATGCCTCTGACGGTGTATTCCTATGGTGTACACTGAAGGATCCAGTGTTAGATGGCACATTTTTCATTGTTGGTAACCTGGCAAACATAGCAAGAACAAAACTGTTCAGACTTCTTCATTCACACTGGATAGTTCCGACAGGAGAAAAACGGGAGAGGGATCTCACCATAGTTTGCTGCTGGCTACCGTGCTCAGACAAGTTCAGCACTCTGACGAAAACACGGGGCGTCCTTTATTCCTGCTCCTTCTCACTGAAAGAAATATTCCACTAAGACATACTGTACAGGTTCTCAGCATCTTTTTAACCCAGTCACCCTTACATCTTGCGCGACACGTGAACGGTTACTTGAGAATGTTTCAGCTGTAAATTCTTTTGTTACATATTACTATGAATTAGATATTTTTACGTTACTGAATAACACCGTACATTTAAATTAGTGAGACGGATTCATCAAAAGTTTTGGTCTGCAGAAAGTTCCATTTTTCTGCTGCAGCTGATATTTCTTTTTCCTATTGTGTTTCATACCGTCGTTATTCATTTCCTAATCTGGAACTTATCATGTAATCGAAGCAGTTTGCATTTCTCACGGATATTTTATAAATTAAATCAAAACCTACTGTTCAATATTTAATGCTCTGAAATTTGGTGCTATTTTTAGGATACCTCAGAGCACGAATACTGTTGTATCATACTGTTAGGCTCTTAAGAAGCGACTCTGATTTCACAGACCTTGTTTTTGAGTCACCGAAAATTGTCTAAGTTTTAGGCTGACTCTGAAGGTACTTAGTGTGCTGATTTCGAAAATGATTACGATTTTTCTCGAAGATATAAAGAGTTTGCACAATATGGATATAAAAATATGGGAAAATAACGCATTTCTAAATTTTCCGATGAAAAGTTGTTTTTACTACAAAAAGTTAAGAAATAGATTTATATTCAAAAGATGTTGCAAAGATCCTTTCTAAAATGTTATTTATATTTACCTTACATTGTTTTTTTAGTTTGCCTTCAAAGCTTCTTTTGGTACTTCTTTACACACCTTGCAGGTCTTCTCTGTGGAACACCCACATTAGTCTGCCATCATGTTTACGTTCCATCTTACCTAGTATCATTGTTTCGTCTCCTTTATATGTTGGTAGAATATTTCTCCTTGTTCCTCACTAACGGCTCTAAGAGTTTGAAGAAAGTAGTCCACGTGAGCGGTCAAAAAGTGCACCTTTAAGCTCATTGAACAACCTAGTGGTTTTAATTTTTCTAGCGTGTTTCCTACTACTTGCTTGTACTTAGGATCTGTGTAGTTCCCCTAAACTTATTTACAGCATCCTTAAAATCATCCCAAGTCTCTGTGTCAAGAGATTTCATTTTTGTTTCAGACTCGTTGTCTTTTAGAAGTTTCGAATGTCTGGTCCGACTAAATCGCATTCTTTCAATTTGGCGTCTGACGATTTCGGAAAACATTTTGCATAGATACTTAAAACACTGCCCTTTCCATGCCTTTTCCACTGCCCTTTCCATGCCTTTTCCACTGCCCTTTCCATGCCTTTTCCACTGCCCTTTCCATGCCTTTTCCACTGCCCTTTTCAGCTCCTACAGATTGCTTCATAAGTCTAAATTCATATGAAGAGCAGATAGAAGGACTTTTAGCCCAGGAAATAAAAGGAAAATGTCGGGAATAATTCGGGGAAACCTGAATTTTGGCCAGTTGTTAGAACACTATAAGAAACGTATTTTCCCAAAACTCCCCGCGTCTTCCCCTTGTGCTTTCCCCCCTGTGCCCCCTTCCCCCGAACTTCCCATTCGCAGACTTTTAGAAAATGACTTATATCTCCATAACCAATAGTCGCAACGACGTAATTTTTTTGTTTTAATCCTCATATTACGCACTACAACATTGTTTCTTCTTACATTTACAATTTACAATACATATAGAGTTACTCGTCGAAAGGAGTGTTACTTTCTTCACTAAAAGCAGGTGAGTTGTAGCCATTGCAGTGCTCACACATTGCAGTGCAATATAGTCCAGATTTCCGACATCCACAATAATTTCCACAAGCTGATTTACAGTTACAGGACACGAGGCGTAGAAGTTCATCCGGGGCAAAAGGTATTGAGCTAGGAAAAGGCCTCAGTACTTTCTTCTTTCCTCTGTTTTCTTCCAGGTATTCTAACTTCCATCCCTAATCAGTTGCCAGAAGTTTATTTCCTAGCCACCCTTGGACTTGCAAAGAAACCCTCAGAAGATGTTGATGAGATACTTTTGATGTTGGAGGAAGTTTGGCCAGGTCAAAATTTGATCTCAAAGCAGACTTTCTTGTTAATGTCTTGAATCGGAAGTAATGAGCTTCGTTCAAATTCGAGAATTTGCTCATCATATACAATGCAAGTATACATTTTTCACCATTGACTAACAGTTTTTCTCGAGGAATTGCTTCTTGAGTAAAAAACCTAGCGTGGCCCTCAGCTTCAGATGATGATTTTATCATTTGAATGGCTTTGATTTTTCCCAATCCATAAAAGCACGATGTTGTGTCACAACCAGTTATTGCGTGAGCGAACAGTAGAAGTTTTCTGATTTTGCTGGATCAAACTTTTGATCCTGTAAAATACTTTTGAAGGGCTTTTACCACCTTATAACGAAGTAAATTTCTCCGTCATTTTTGGTCTACGCCGGGATTCGAACCCGAGGCCGCTTATTCCGGAACAAGTCGCTCTACCAACTGAGCTACGCAGACGATTATTCTGATTCCTATCTGCCTTTATGTCGTGTGCGTCCTGCTGGCAGGTACGTCACAACCTTTCTCTTTACAGAAATAAATAGATTTATTTTCAGGAGCAAGAGCAACTAACAGCACTAGTAGATCTGTGTCTGAGCCCACGACAACAACTTTACAGTGACTGTTCAGTTTTTCGATTGCTACCCTTACTATGTCTACGTCAGCATCTTCTTCAGCAACAAACGTTGGTAAACCATTTTCTTTCTAGTTCTGATGCTACTGAAATTACTAGTCGTTTCTTGTTTCTTTTATTATCTAAAAATCCTCCTTTGCGTTCACACATTTTATGCTTTCTTCAAAGGTGCTGTCACATGAGGTTTTTTTGGCTGATCTTCTATTTTGTTCTTGTTTTGTTATAAAATCATCAGGGTATCCATCAAAAACAATGGTTGTACTTTTTCCATACCTTGTAAGCACAAATGAACAGAAATTCTGAACTATTGCTCCATATGAGCTTTCCTTTGGCCAAGAAATCAGAAACCCTCCATCTATCACTATCGCTGCATCGCTTAGGTCAAATGTTTCTACAATACCATATTCAAAAACTTTCATGAGAGAAGATTTTGTACCCTTTCGAAGAGAAACTTCATCAAACATCGATGGTGGACGAGAGGCTTGTTCATACTCAAGGAATGTTTTTAGCACACTTGGGCTATCACACACACACAAAATTCAGTTAAAAAGCTGTTGGGGATTTACACTAACCTCTTTCGATCCAAGTTTCACAGATTTGTGCTTTGCCTGTGTTCAGACCATATATTTTCTGTGTAGTTTAAGCTCTCCGAAATTTTTTTCTTTCATTTTTTACATTGCTGCAACTCCTACTTGATAAGCTTGATCACAGTTTACAGATTCATCTGACACCAAACCGGATGACAAACACACAAGTTCTCCCGAAAATTTTGTGAATGGGTTTTGGTGTTTAAGCCACGAAGTAAATTTTTCAATGTCGGACTGATCTCTTAGTTTTCGTGACTTGCGTAGTTCAGTATGTTGTTCAGTAAATGTTATTGAAGTTCCCAAGAATTCCTCAATAGCTTCGTGAATCGTAAATTTTCAAGAAAAAAGGTGTCCCGTGGACCCATTTCGACAATGTGCTGTCCGTTATACCCTTTTCCATGTGTAATACCTCCAATTGCTTTCATACGAATTATAAGGCATTGCTCTATACACATGTCAGTCCATGTACCAGACCAAAACTTTACACTCCTTCTCACAGTGAAGAATCCTTTGTTAGTAAACAAATCGAGCTCTTTCTCTGACAGTTTTGAACCTATCTTCATCATTTGCTGAACATGTAAACGAACCGACTTTGCATAAGGCAAGTGTCTTGCAGCATGAAAATACAGAAGCATTCCGGTGGTAGTACTCAAGTGCAAATTCCAGTTCCCTGACTTTTCAGCAAATACAAACTGAAGAATCAGATCAATAGCTTTCAAACGATTTACCCATAACTTTTCTGCTCTACTTGTCGATTCAATATTTCTCAAGCAGTCATCAATTTTAAATAAAATCTCAGTCACAACAGGATCGGTACACGTTTCTTCAGATTCCATTTGCTGCAAAACAAGTTGCTCGTACAAGTTCTCCAAACTGCTCACGCACTTTTCGATGTCAGGAAAATGTTCTTTAGACACATTTATGATAGCTGAGGCTGTGAGAGTGAAGGATCGAATACATCTTGCATACGCATGACCATTCAACATATGGTTAACTGTTGATTTACCATACAGAGTTCCCCAAAGACTCTCCAATCTGCTTCCTTGCGTTATACGACCTATTGAACCAATAAAAGACATCAAAAGGTGGAACCTACCCAGCCTCAGAATTATTTTTGAGATGTCACTGTTGGGGTCAGCAGTTGCTACTATATCTGAAGCCTTTAAGAAAAGCGGTTGATCGAATGTGACGATGCATGACTGGTTGTGTTTTCTACTCTGATCTGCTGCAAAGCACAATGCTGTATAAATAGTTGATATATTACTGGGATACATGTATATAAAATGGTACTGCCATTATGTATGTCGATTCACACTTGCCAGACCTACTCATAATATTGTTCATGAAGCCATTCCACCCAGGTTGGTTCCTTAATCCAACAAGCCATATCAAGGTGAGAGGGAAAATACTTATTGTGAGCTGCTGTGTAAGGGTTCTGACAGTTTTAATTTCATTGAAGTCGTCAACAAGTACATTACCAAGGCCACTACTTTTTCTCTTGCCGTAAGAATACAGACGGATACTCTCATGATTGAAAGTCCCAGACTGAATTCGTTGAACCTTTAGTTGTGTGTCAGCGCTAGTACCAGGTGTAACACATTGGATTCCTCCCATTGCATGGGATGTATTTAAGACATCCAATGTTTTGACATTTACGTCTGCATTGTCAAACACATATTGAAGAAACCCTACATTACTAAACTGTGGAGTTCCTGCATGGATAAGAGAAGTAAAGTAAACAGAAGTTTCATGATATGATGCGCACACTCCCATAGATGATAATATGCCTATTAGATGTTTAGACCCATATAATCGACGAAGAGTTAATGCCAGACTTGTTTGAATAGGAGACAGGAATGATCTCGGTCTTACAGCTGATATGATTGCATGATTTATCACAGTGCAGTTCCTGTTTACCTTGGGCGATTCAGCAGCGTTCTTCTTTTTTGTTAGCCTTTGGGTAAAAACTTGAAGGCTTTGTGAAATTAAATTTTCACCACCTGATGTGATAGCTTCCAAATGTGGGTAGACACTTGAATCGTAAGCCATCTTTTGTATGATGTCAGCTGCAGCCAATACTATTCTTAATCGTTTTGAATCACGATTGGTTTTATTGGTTTTGTACCATTGATCCATTATTTTGTGAGCTGTGTCTATAAACAGAGCACATGTTTCCTTCCCGAAACATAAAACAACCATTCGGTCTTTAAAATGTTCTAGAAGAAGATTTTTCAGATATTTGTCTGCATATGTATCCACTTGACCAGATATATTTTTCAAAATATCTTGTAATTCTGTCAGAGTGTACTGGCATTCATCACTGTTTTCCATGTATTCGCACAACAAAGAATATGATATCCCCATTTTTGATTTTGGACGACCTACAAGTCCCTCGCCTGTTGTAGTTCTTGAAATATTTTTGTAACAACTTCCATGGTAGAGTGTTTCTGGTGCCACGAGATCACTTACATTAAGAAGTCTGGCTCTTATCCTTTCCCCCCACTCATCATTTCGTGCATCACATTTAAAAAAAAAAGGTTTCCTTTATTTCTAAAGTCGCTACGATGTAAAAACGTTTCCTACGTTCTGATGCAGTTTTGGAATCAACACTTGCTTCTTCTCCACAAATCAAGTAGTTTGTTTTGAAATCAAACTTCTGTTCTGAGCTCCTTAAACAAGATGAAGTATGAGATGGATTATGTGTCTGTACTGCTGTAAGAGCAGCATTGATACTAGTAGGTCTTGTGTAGCTCTGCCTGTACGCACTGTAAACCCGAATAGTAATTTTTGCTTCCAGCTTTTCATACAGTCCATCGCTTCGTTTTAAACTAGACTCAATAATTGTCCTTAAACCCTTTTTGACGTTCACAGTTTTACCTTCAAATTCCTTTCCACAAAGAGCACACAGTAAATCGAAATCATCCATTTTCTTCTTTTTTTTTACATATAATTAAATACGAAGTTGTAAAGAATAATAAATACTGTTCATGTTAAACATGCAATTAATCTGCAATCTAAATTAGTATGCTAAAAACTGCCACATAACTGAAAATGTTTATTGACAGTACCTGTGTTCTTTCACGACGTGTCTTTTCACTTTAAAACATTGCTGTCTTCTGACTTTTAAACAACGACTAACAAAGACACTCACACACATGCTGCCGTATATACAGCGCCAGCTCAGAACTGGTTTGCAATGCAGGGAAGGTGTGGTTTGAGCATTTTTGATCGCGCTGGTGGCGCCCTTCCGCTTCATTGTGTGGCAAAGTAATGGGTACAAACATGTTGATATTAGGGCTGTCGACCGATCAATATTTTTAATCGGTTAATATTCCACCATTGATCGATTAATCGACCGATTAATCGGTAATTTGATCGAGTGAAAAAAATACTGTCACAAAAAATATACGACTGTAAATTACATTATGCATTATTCTATTATTATATGGATACTAAATACGTTGTCTGAAATGTTAGAGTGTTGAATGCATCATAGCCTGTTAATCTAGTAGTATTCATTGCTTTACTTTATCAAAAAATCAGAAATAGAAATTAATAATAATTACCTTGAATTTGGTTTGCAGTCATTGCTTTAGCCAAGATTTTAGGCACAAGAGCTTGTCAACATTGGATGGTTTAAGCAAAGTACGAAGTTTGTTGACAACAATACCAGCGGCACTAAACACTCTTTCACTTGGCATAGACATTGCTGGAATGCACAGCAACCGTTTTGCTAAAGTAGCGAGCAACGGCAACTGTAATGAATGAGTTTTCCACCACTGAAGAGGATCTGTAAAATCGTCGTCGAGTTCAGGCAAGATCTGATAAACTTGAAGCTCTAATTCTATCTGCGTTCTGACATTTGTGTATGCCTATATTTCTGTTTCTGGAATCGACGAATTGTCAAAACAAAGTTTTCTTCGTTTCTGTTTTACATTACTTTGTTTTTGGTGTAACGGCAGCTGTTGATTTGTGCTACTGGATGAAATTCTGTTTCACACTAGATCTCGGTTTTTTTTTTGGTATACAGCGAAGTGTCTTGAATCGAGGATCAAGGGCAGTAGCTTCTTCGTACTTGTCGTATAAAGGCCATTGACTGAGTCTTTCCGTCAGATCATCGAGCAACATAGCTTTAAATCTGCAAATATATGCTGGGTCGGTATCGGACAATCGCATTGCGCTTTTGAGATGTGTAAAAGCATGAATTACAACACTGACAGTTACGTACTTGTGACCTCCGAGTATTTCAGTGATTTCCAAGCAATGTTTCAATACACTGATTAGCTTCTCAAGCACTTCCCACTCAACTGTTGTCAGAACAGGGGTATTCGATGCGTTGGCTACCAGAATGGTGTCTACTGCGGTTTTAGCTTTCACCAGACTTTCCACCATGACGTAGGTACTATTCCAGCGTGTCACTATGTCCTGTTGCAGCTTAGTATTAGGAAGACTAAGTTCTTTTTGCTTAGACGAGAGTGTAACCTCTAAATGTGAGCTGTGTTTAAAATGGCCTACAATTTTTCGGCATTTAGCTAGAACCTTTTCTATCGATGCGACTTTAAAAGCTTTATTTATACTTAATTGTAAAGTGTGTGCTGAACATCTTACACTGTCAAACATTAATCTGTTAACGCCAAGAACAATATTTCTGGCATTATCAGTGCAGATGGCAACAAGCTTGTCCGTTAGTTCCCATTTTTCAACGGGTTCCTCAAATTCAATTGTACACTGATTTGCAGTATTCTTCTCAATCACCTGTTTCACCTGAAGAGTTGCATCACAATAATACCACTCATTTTCAATCCAGTGTACTGTTATTGCTAAGTAGCTGTCGTTGGCGAGTGAGGTAAAAAAATCTCCAGTTAAGCTCACATAGGAAGCTCTCTTTAATTCATTAAACACTCTTGACATCTGAATGTCGTAAATGTGGACAATTTTGTTCATAATGGTACTTCTGGCAGGTAAATTTTAACACTTAGAATTCAGAGCTGTTTGCAACAACACTTTCAGTCCAGGATCTTCAACAATACTGACAGGTTTCGAACTAGATGCAATCTACGACGCTAATTTATTTGTTAATTTCTGTTCTTTTAATGCAGAAACAGGCTTTTCGAGGAAGGAATTTTTACCCATTTGCTTCATAGCGGAGGCATTTGAAGTAGGCTGATCCCGTGGCGTATTTCATATAATGTCCATGAATGGATGTTACGATTGTAAATGATAACGTAAGCTAGTCACACTTCCACTGTACTTAAACTTTTTCTCCCATTTTAAACAATAAACATGTCCGCGATCAGTAACTTCCCCACTGTCTTCTAATTTATATCCAAAACAAGAGGATAATTTCCCTTTTAATCCCTGAAACTTCATTTTTGGAGCTCAAATAAACGTGACAGCAAGAGATGAATCAGCGTTCAAACTAACTTTCTTTCACTGACAGACACTCCCATGCTCATCCCAGTTGGCTCCGCTACCAATAAAGGAACACTATTTGCTTTTTCAATGATTAGAGAGGGGGTAAAAATTTGCCCCAGACTTTTGTTCTTGCACTGGAAATTCTCCCTGTTGACGAATACAATACTTCGGCAACAGTACGCAACTTAGTCTCTGGGTAATTAAGACTAATTGCATACCCCCATTGATTCCAAGAAACACGTGTATTAATCCCTCATCTTTCCTATTAAAAGCTGAATCTCATTGTGAGGACCAGCGGCGTATTTTCATCTGCATCGATGTAATAAAACCTCGGGGACCACTATCCAAGCTCGGAACATGTCGGCCGTCTGTTATATCGACCTTATGTATTGAAACAACTGACTTTTCCCAAACGATTCAGCTGAGACAGGAGTAGAAGAGGTGTGGCAGCACGTAATGGCTGACGGGGCTGCATTTTCCCTGAATAGCTACACTGCTACAGTCAACAAGTGGATAGCAGGGAGGGGAAGCACAGACAGACCACCATATGAGAAGCGAGCGTAGCGCACAGCAATAAAAGAACGTGGGAACCGCGAGGTCGAGAAGCTCTTAACGAAATGCTAGCAGGACACAAGTACAGTGTTAAAGGCGGAAGTTTGGAATTGACGTTGGACTTTGAAGACTAGCATACTGACACACAATGAACGATGGAATCCCTGCTGATAGTGGCGACTGCTAGATTTAAACTCCCATCGCCATGAAAAGGCTATTTTCCAAGAAGTGAAGACACAAGCACAAATGTTGTATTCAACAAATTCAAAACTATATGCAGTTTTTTGGAAGTTTCTAAAGAATTTTATTTTTGTACTAATTTTTTAAATAACCGATTAATCGGAAGAAGAAAATAATCGGCGACTAAAAAAAATTGATCGATTAATCGATCAAACCCGACAGCCCTAGTTGATATATATCGTCATCATCATCATCATCATCATCAACCATTATCAATCCACTGCTGGACGAAGGTCTCTCCAAGCCTCTTCCACAACGGTCTGTCTTGTGCCAGTCTCCTCCATGTTACTCCTGCATACTTTCGAATTTCATCCACCCATCTCCCATGTGGTCTTCTTCTGGGTCTTTCCCTGTCCCTTGGAATCCAATCTAAAATTTCGGCTGTCCATCGATGGTCTGTCCTTCTGGCAGTATGTCCAGCCCATTGCCATTTCAGGGATTTAACTCTGATCATGATGTCTTCCACTCTTGTCATTTTTCGGATCCACGAGTTCCTCTTCTTATCTCTCCTGTTTACACCAAGCATGCACCTCTCCATGCTGCTTTGAGTTGTCAGCAGCCTTTGTATGCCTCTCTTTGTTAAGGTCCACGTCTCTGCACCATACGTAAGCACTGAAAGGATGCATCAATCAAACACTTTTCTTATAAGACATAATGGCATATTGCTCTTAAAAATTATGCTGTTTCTTTCAAAAGCTATCTAGGCAAAGCTTTATTTGTCGATTAATTTCTTCATCAATGTGACCCTCACTTGATATCTGCTGTCCAAGATAAACGTACGTATCTGTTATCTCCAGCTTTTCTCCATCAATCGATAAATCTTCATTTCTTGTAAAAGCATTGTACATATCATTTTAAAGCTGTAGAATCAGGCTACAACTTTCACACTAAACACATTCCCATGTTGTCCTTTCCAAACAAGCTACAACGGTAAAACTTGAAATATCACAGTAAAACTTCTTTTTTGTTTTTACACTTTTATTAAAATTAAGGAAAAACTATTAGTTTTAGCGCAAAATTGAAGATATACAATTTTGTAGTGAGTAATTTGAGGATTAAAACTAAAAAAAATTACATCGTTACGACCATTGGTTATGGAGATATAAGTCATTTTCTAAAATTCGATTATGGGAAGTTCGGGTGGCCACAGGGGGGAAAGCACAAGGGGGAGTTGCTGGGAGTTTTGGGGAAATACATCTGTTATAGTGTGCTAACAACTGGCCGAAATTCAGCTTTCCCCTAATTATTCCCGACATTTGCCTTTTTTTTCCTTTTATTTCCTGGGCTATTTCTTGGGATTAATCAAACTTTCCTGGTAACATTTTTGTTTCCTGCTCTTAAAGAAGCCCGCTAGGCCATTATTTTTATTTACCAGAGTCGACACTTCGGTATTTTGTGTATCCTCCTTGCTGTCCAAGAAGCATGGACAAGGCTTTAATATCATCACATATCATGTATCTGCGATGGTTGTAGTTGAGCTTCGTGAGAACTAAGGCTTCATTTTTGTAACTTTCGTTTAGAGACAGAATGACCAACTGGAACTAAAGAATATTTACTAATAATGTGTAACAACACTGGTTTCAGACTTATTTTCGAGGAGTCAATAATCTCCACTCTTCCACGTTGTACTCAATATTGACCTTCCTGGTGGCGTAGTGGTCTGAAGGCTGGCTTGTGACTATTCGTCCGAAATGGGTCCGGGTTCAAATCCCGGTGAGGCATGAATGTTATGTTTGTCTTACGGCAATGAAGGCTCTTTCCTTTCCCTGGAATCAGTGACCCTAAATTAGGTACCGGCGACTATCGAGTTCCTCACGGTGGTAGTTAATTCTAAAAAACAACAACTCAATATTGATATTTTTCATCAGTCTAATAACATCACTACAGTACACTACGTAAACATCTTGAGAGAAATATGGGATGAATTTTTTTCTCTGTTTCTATAACACAAGAAAGAGGTGCCAGAAGCCCGTAAGTTCTTTTTCTTAAGCCCAGAGCCTAACACTTCTGAAGAATCTTTAAGAAGACCTGTCTAACTAAATCGTTGGAATCACTCTATGGAAAAAACCTAGCATTATGTGCTACATGAAACACATCTGATTCTTGGTCTTCTTTTTTATTAGAATCAATTGGTTTGCCTTTTAATGTATTGGATGGCAAAAACACTGGCTTTTCAGGGCCATCAGATACAGGGATGAACGCAGATGTGGAGTTCAGGTAGAAAATTTTCTTCCATTTTTTTTAGGTTTTACCCCAGTACTTTACAGAAACAAAAGTATCAGTTATAACTATGATTTCTAGGTGCCCTCTACATTGTAGGGAAAACCAGGCCGAAAGATATTTTCTTACTTTTTGATCACTGTCCGAGTCCTTCTACACAAATAAAGCAGACCTTATATGGAACCCACGACTTATCCTAATCACTTAGTTTTACAGCAAAATATGCATAATTTACCTTTTTTCAGAAAGTCTGTAATGCCTCTCTGTTTCATCTTGAGTACAAAGTCCCCACATATGTAAACAAAATTATTTGTTGAGTTAAGACACCTTCTTGCTGATATTTAGGACAATTTGTTGGTGATCGTGACACAAAATAATAAAACACTACATCACTAATGAAGGAAAAGAACACTGTGATAGAATTTTTACCCACAAACATAAAAATGAAACAGAATAGAAACAATACGGGAGGCAAGGCTTACAAATTGTATAAAATAGGAATTATGATAACTCATGGCACAACTCCCTACCATTTAGGAATTGCTCGCACTGCAAAGAGTAAACTAGATCGTTAATTGCAGTAAATCCATCTGCTATCGCTTGGCCTCTGAAGTTTCTTCTAACGAGCAGATGTTAAGGAACGGCTGGTCGGTCTTTACAATAGTTGCGCCGTAAAACTTAAGCAATTTACTTTTTGCAGGGCACACAAGATTTTACCAGCCCAATTGTTTTCCTTTTGTTAAAAACGTTTTCTTTATACAGTAGATTCATCAAATGATTGCGAATTCAGTTAAAACGATGATCTAAAATAAAAAAAAAAGTTTTATGCAGACACATCAATTGACAGCGAAATGAAAATTTTATTTTGTGAAAAAAATTCATTTGTGGTAGAATTTTGTTTACTATTTTTCCTGCAATCAACACCCAAAATCTATGAAAAGTTGTGAACATTTTTCAGACAATTTTTCTTTCGAAGTCTGGTGTTATGGACTGTTCAGGAGATTCGTCTTCCTTTAACCTTTGGCGGTGGTCTTTTTTTCTTTGTGGGTTGTGGGAATGTTGCATTTCTAGCTGTCCTGTTTATTAAGAAAGAAAATAGCGTACAAAAGTCCAAGAGCTTTGTTTTTGGACTAATATTTCATGGAGCGCATCATTAGCAACTCTTCATGAAATAGCTAGATCCATTAATATCTTTTGTTTCTCATACGCACTTCATTAACGACCTAACCGTGCCAAAGTTTTTTTACTTACACTTTCTTCATTGTCAGTTTTCATTCTGCCTTTCGTCGTAGATACCTTCCAAATGCCTTTTCATGCCTTTCTTTCTTAACAGCAATAATGAAAAAAATTGCATTCACTTTTACGAGAAAATCAAGCAATTGGACTCAACAATCAGGAAATATTTTCTGTTTTTCTTTTTGTAAACCGACTCACGGCAATAAAAATGACTTGGAAAACGTAATTTGTATTTGGTATGGATTTTTAAAAAATATATCATTTGAGATAAATATTGTTGTTCATCGCGCAACAGATACCATTGCGACAGCGTAAATGTATAAGCACTGCTCTGCAGAATGCTCACCACTTAATTGTAAAAGCTAAATTTCAGAAGATATGAACTTAATCAAACGGTTGATATCTGCATTCAAAATATTTCAATACGTTGTTTTGAAGTATCGTATGCCTTTGCTGCGCAAACGAGGTAAAAGTTCCGCAATTAAAATGCAACACTAAACCACACATTATCACTGATGTTGATTCTCAACATCCTCGATGATAATATCAATGTCATATACAAATGATTTATGGAGAATTTTTCATATAAAACAAACAGAACTAGGCTTACATCCGCTGACCTGGCAAGTCTGAAAGTTATGTACATGGTGTTTAAAATTAAGAGAATTTGCACATTTTGTCAATTTTCACAAAAAGTACGGTACCAAAGGTACAAATTATGCCGCCTAATAAGAATGCAAATTTGCAGTGTCGAATACGTAAGCCTACCCGTGCGTGTGGGCGGAGCTCTGACAGCGGAGGGCATGAAAAGCACACGTACCTTTTTCCGCGATTAGTTCGCTCGTACTCCTCGGCGGCATTCGTTCTGTTTCTCGCAGGAGTTGGTTCGATTTCATAAGCAATCAGTTAAAATTAGTTGCCACGAACGTATTGATGACGGAATGAGGTGGTGAATCGTCGGTAGATTGGAGGCAGGGCTTTATACCAGTGCAGGTTGCTACAGAGCTCAATGTAACGCCCAGTGTCGTCTGCAATTTGTGGAAACTGTTTAAGGACACCGGATCCATATCGAGAAGGTCTGGGAAAGGTCGTCCAAGAGAGACGACGGCCAAATGAACATCGTTATTTGGCACTTTCAGCGAGGCGCCACAGGACTACTACAGTTGCACAGCTATCTCGTGTGCTGCATGCCGCCAATGGAACCCGAGCTTCAAGGGTTACTGTTTCCCGAAGGCTTCATGAGAGAGGTCTGTTTGCAAGAAGACGCGCTGTTTGCGTCCCGCTTACTTCAGCACACAAGAGAGCGCGTTTAGCATGGTGTAGACAACATCATCCTTAGACCAGACTTCAGTGTGGTAACGTTCTCTTCACAGGCGCGTCACGATTCAGCCTGGACACTGATTCTCGACGTACCTTCATCTGGAGAGAACCTGGGACCCAATACCTTTCCTCCAACATCCGAGAAAAGGACCGCTATGGTAGCGGAGGTGTCATGGTCTGGGCAGGCATCATGTTGGACGGCCGCACACCTCTCGATATGTTTGACAGAGGTTCGCTGACTGCTGAGAGGTGTAGGGATGAGATCTTATAGCCTTATGTTCGACTTAGCAGGGGCGCAGTTGACTCTTGGTTCTTTTTTATGCACGAAAACGCTCGTTCAAATAGGGCTCACCTGGTTGACGATTATCTTGAAAGTAAGGATATTCGCCGGATGGATTTACCAGCCAGATCGCCAGACCTAAACCCTATCGAACATGTCTGTGACGCTCCTGGGAGGGCAATTGCAGCTCGCAATCTTTCTCTGAGAACCATACAGGAACTGAAAACTGCGTTGCTGCAAGAGTGAGACCGACTGCCATTGGGGCTCATCAACTGCCTTGTTTTCAGTATGACGTCGCGCTGTGAGAGCTGTATGACCGTGAGAGGGGACCATACCCCATATTAGAGTCACTTTATGTTCGATCTTGCAACGTGGATTTTGGACATTCCTGCGCTGATGAGCCTTACTGACGATCCTGAGTGCGTACTATGACTGTTGTGTGGTAAAATATCATACCAAATTTCATTAAAATGTGTCCATTAGTTTTTCAGAAATTCGACAAAATGTGCAAATTCTCCTAATTTTGAACATCAGTGTATTTACACAGTTAAGTTGCTTTCCCTTTCTGTTTGAGTGTAATCGTTGATTTCTTTCACTGTTTGCTTCATTTGCTGCTTTGCACATACTTTGCACTAGGAGCGTTTAGGTTTAGTCGTCAGTTCTTTTATTTCCCATCGCTTCCACTTCCAAGAGGCCTGCAAAAGATAAGAAGGATTAAAGTTAGCAAACTAACAACAATTTATCGTTAAATCTCAAGAAATGATATAGAGTTAAGCTGTATGAAAGTTACGTGATTGAAACTATTGAAGGCTCGAAATTATCTGAGACGTCATATCTCACGATATTTTGCCAGTTTTGTGAATTACAGCTATGTATCTATATACTGAGCAATTGAAATCAGGCAATGTTCTCTCTTTGTATTGGCTGGCTTTTACTCCTACTTTGAGGGTCACGAAGTGTTAGTTAATTATTTATGTAAGAGGAGCTCTCGTAACGTTATGAGACAAGGGTCATATCAGTCATTTGACGAGACTTCACTGTCTTAAACTACTGTAGAAATGTTCAGTATATGCAAAATAGTTAAAAAAACACTATTTCGTAATGTTTGTTATGCTTTTGGTAATTTTGAATACAATTATTGCCACGCTCTTTCACCTTAAACGTCTAAATGTTATACGATGTCTATCACTTTCAATTTACAGACACTGATTCCAGCGCAAATAGTCGACCACAGTAAGAAAGACAATCATAATATCCAAATCTCCCCGGTGTTTGAAAGTAGACTCAATTTAGCAATTGCCATTAATTTCCCGTTTAATCTTCTGAGTTAGTATCTGGCTGTGTTTTGTCTTTCCAATAACATTCCAATAATTACTAACAATCCCAGAGTCAAAGAGCTGGTGTGTGCGTGAAATTCTCTGATACGATTTCAAGAAAAATAAAGTTATAAATGAAGCAAAAAATATAAAAGTGTATAAGCAATATATATGTAAATATTCTAAGGTGAATTTAAGTATCCATAGAAGAGTACGTTATTTTTTACTCACTTCGCGAATTGTTAAAGGGATTTTTTTCCATCATAATGGTAATGGATGGAGTGTTGTATAGATCGGTGTCGCGGGTTAGTGTTTGAAGGTGATCTTTCATATATTGTTAGCACTTCATATGGTCTCGAAACCTTTGCCGAGCTTGCTACATACCTACATGGTCCAGTTGTAATTGCTACACAGAATGCAAAGTATGACGTGCAACGTACACTCTAATATAACTTTCCTTTTTAGTTCCTGTCTTATGTAAAATTTACTTTGTTCTCCTTAAGCAATTTCCAAACTTGACGTGTTTACATTTTCTCTCTCGCCTGAATGTCTTTTCGACAATGACAAACGAGGTCAGAGGTTGTATGACGTATCTGAAACGATTAGATAAGAAGGTTGTTTTCAATGTATATTCAGTGGCTGACTGGCTTACGAGCTGTGAGGTTAGTTCACGAGCTGAGAAGTTAATTTTCGTTAGGCTAGCTGACGTTTGTTAGCTATCAACAATTTTTCGCTAAACGTTATTGAGATAATAACCTCGATGTTTTGAGTCCCTCATTGTGAAACTCGAGTTACCAAGTTTGATATATTTGTAAGAGTGTGCTGACTGGTACTGAAAGGGCTAAATAAAAGTTTGAAGTTTGAGTAAGTACCGACTCTTTTTTTTTATTTATTTGTTTAACTGTTACAATAGAATCGTTGAATAAATTAGTTTACAGAGTAACTTATTATTTATCTGCTCGTTCAGTCAATCTTAATTAAGAACATTTAGTATTAAATTAACCGAGGTTTTCAATAATTAATCAAGCTTCACTTAATGTTGGTGTTTTAGGTAAACAGGCTTCACACCCACACGGATGAGTCACTCCATTATGACCACCCCCAGCTTAGAGAAATGAGCGCGCCTGGAGATCGAACTGTGGCGCAGGTGAAGTTCACAAAGCAGCATATATTCAACCCGAGGACCGGCTTTCGGTTAGTACACTGTTCGGAGTCAGAAAACGAAAAGCCGCCGATTTATCGGAGTTTGATAAAGGACAAATTGTGGATGGCACTGAGCCCCGGAACTCAACGGCGCGGCTTGTGGGTTGTTCGCGTGCCGCTGTAGTGAGTACGTATCAAAAGTGGTGCACAGATGGCCTAAAGACCTACAGTCGTCCAGCCGTTTGTCATCCGCAGCTTATTGACGCCAGGGAAGAGCGGAGACTGTCGCGTATTGTTCACAGAGACCGCAGGGCCACAGTGCGACAAATCCCACGCAGCTACAACAGTGCTGATCAGGGCATGTGTCACAGCACACAGTTCGCCGCATCCTTCTGCGCATGGGCCTGCGTAGCCGGAGACCCAGCCGGGTACCCATGCTGATTGCACGTCATCTCCAACAACGCATGAAATGGGCACAAGATCATTGAGATTAGAACGTGGATGATTGGAAGAAAGTGGCTTGGTCTGACGAATCCAGATGCCTCATGCATAAGGTAAACGCCTGAGCGCTGATACGCCGATTACCAACGGTGGTTATGGCACCTTGAGGCACTGTTATGCTGTGGGCACGGTTTTCTGGCGGCACTTTAGTCCCCATTATCCCAATAGCACAAACCCTGACAGCTGTCAAGTATCTGAATATCGTTGCAGACCAAGTTCACCCATTCACGGCTACTGTGTGTCCTGCTGGTGATGGCAATAACCAACAGGATAATGCTTCATGCCATCCTTCCAGAATCATCCAAGAATGGTTCGAGAAACATGCTGGTGACTTCTGTCAATTCTCTAGCCTCCAAAGTCACCTGATACGAACCCAAATGATCATTTGTGGTTCGACTTGGAAAAGCGTGTTTGCGGTAAATCACCACCACTCGGAAATGTATGGGAATTGGAGGACCTGCTGTTGACATTACGGCACCAGATACCCCAGGATCCCTATCGCCACCTCATCGAATTGATGCCTTGCCCAGTGGCCGCGGTTTTGGTGGGCCAAAGGGGGTCTTACATCTTATTCGGTAGGTAGTCATAATGTAATGGCTCTTTGGTTTATAATTACACCATTAAAACCTAAGAACATTGCTGACGGCGGCGTACGATTTACTGATGTCATAGGCAACACAATTGTTTCTATTCCGTGAAGCATAGAATTTAATAAACAAAGACACCGCTCTTTCCACGTTTAGCAACGCACAGCAAAGCGAAACATTGTTATTCGGCCGAAGCCGGTGAATGGAATCCCGAATCTCTCGATATCTAGCCGAGCGCGTTAGCCTTACACCACTGTGGCCACCAATTCACGGCACTACGTGCGTTTTTATGTCAGCATCTGACATTATAAATCCTTAAGATGGGCTCAGTTACTGAGACTTCTCCATATGGTGGGCATTAACGGCACTGGCTATATATTAATTATAGCAGTTAAATCCGAATGGCGAGACCCAAAGTGAAAATCCTCCAAATCCGTGGCGCCAGTGAAAAAACATATATCGAGAGATCCGGGATTCGATTCCCCGGCGGCGGCGGCGGCGGCCGAATAACAATTTGTCGGAATGCTGTGCGTTGCTAAACGTGGAAAGAGCGATATCTTTGTTTATTCAAATATATAGCAAGTGCCGTTAAAGCCCACCAGATGGAGACGTCTCAGTGGCTGAGCTCATTTTACGGATTTATAGTGTCAGATGCTGACAAAAACGCACATAGCACCGTGAATTGGTGGCCACAGTGGTGTAAGGCTAACGCGCTCGGCTAGATATCGAGAGATCCAGGATTCAATACCCCGGCGGCGGACGAATAACAATTTTTCGGCTGCTGTGCGTTGCTAAACGTGGAAAGAGCGATGTCTTTGTTTATTCACTGGCGCCACGTATTTGGAGGATTTTCGCATGGGATTTGATTAAAGCAGGTGCAATCATCCTTTGCGTGTTATGCGGTGTGATCTAAAAGTTGCGCAGCCCATTAATAAACTATACGTTTAAAAGATGTGGATTACGATGAGGGGCTAATGCGAAATGTTAAATATATATATACATGGCATGCATTGTAAGAAACAATCACCTCACAATAGATGCTAGAAGTGTACTGCGTCTGGGGCTATGTGGGTCTCAACGCGTTTCTTCATGTTTGTTGCAGTCCCTTTTTTTTTTTTTTTTTTTTTGGTTGGAGGTTTAACGACCACCGTGAGCAACTCAATGGGCTATAAGCAGTCGCCCGTCCCTAATTATTTAGGGATTCACTGGTTCCAGGGAAGGGAGAGAGCCAGTGCCGTAAGACAAACACAACATCCATGCCTGACAGGGATTTGAACCCTGACCCCTTACGGACGAAAGATCAGAGGCCAGCGCCTTAGACCACTGCGCCACCGGGGCGGCTGTTGCAGTCTCTCAGAGGGTCGCTGCGCTGATGCTGAAGATATGGCCTCCGATGTTTTACCTAAGTTCGGCGAGTACTCGGGAGTTCCTGTTCTTATTTTTTCGGAATGACCCCGGAGTTAAAAGTCTGGAGGAGACAGGTCACGAAAAATGATGCGCTCACCATAGAAATCCCGCAACACAGACATAATGTCATTTGCTCTATGCGCTGTTGCAGCGTCTTTCTGCAGCCAGCAGTTGCGTTCATCCATATCTAATAATGATACGAATTGCTGAATGGTGTTCTGGTAACGATCAGCTTTGAATGTGCCTGTGAAAAAATTGAGCCCATTATTCTTTACCGCAGAACAAACAGTACACAAGAATTCAATTATCTGGGAATGCAACGAGCTCTTATGAAAAAGGTGCGCGTTTTCAGAACTCCAGAATCTGTTATTCTGACTGTTTACGTACACACTTAGGTGAAACCCTACTTCATTAGAAAAGAAAACGTAACTCACGATATGAAGACCGTTGTGAACCAAACGCAGAAACCATCGGTAGTTCCGGAGGGTTTTTTTCTTTATCAGGTTCTTGCAGCTCGTGGACAGTGTTAATCTGAGAGGGACACAGGTCTAGCTTATTTTGTTGTTCTGTGAACATTCCCGTAATATTTTCCAGTTTGTTGGGACTGTTTCCGAATTGTTTTTTGTTTTAAAAGCATTAAGAACTGATGGACAGTTTGAAAAGACACCTCGGTTAAGACTGGTAGACGGCCCGAAAGTTTACGATCGTCCACACAACCAATTTCTGGAAAAGAGGAGACCAAACGACATATTGTAGCTTACTCGGCACATTAGATTCCCGCAAAAGACCTTCGTCGTGGCACTTAGAGAATAACTGTCATTTCAGATAACTTTGCACAATGAAAGCGCGCTGAGCTTGGGTGAAACGCATGTTTTTCGGTCTTTACCATAAGGACTAATAGCGGCAGATGCGAGTCAGATCACATGATCAGTGCATGCTGATCTTGACCTACACAGTCTACTGTTGTCACTATTGTATATCCATATTATCCGTACAATCGATTTGCCCCTCCATAGCAGTTTCAAATTGCGGGTTGTGTAAATATTCGATCATCCTGTATAAGTACAGGAAATACAGGGTCAATATGTAAGATGAAATTTATTCCAGTAGGATATTTCCTTTTGTTCGCTTTGTGGTTTAACCAACCCCCACACGGTTCTATAAGGAGTTGTACATCACTAGTTTATAATAGCTGACTCTGGAAAGGAACATAACGAGAGCTGCGGAGATAACACACCACCTATCTGAGACTCAAACCTTCCATGAATTCCTACAAACAGACAGAAAAACCACTGACAGCGACCATCTCAGCCATCATGTAGGGCATTCCAATTAAATATTCATTTAAAGGTGTGAAAGAAATATCGTTTAAGCGGAGTGCTAGGAAAAAATAAAATGGGATGAACTCTCAAAAAGTAATGGCACATGGAATTCTTTTCAGTTTCGTATCAATAGCTTTCATAAACGTTTATCCGTAAAAGCGCATGCGCTCAGACACTCACGCGGAGTTCCGGAGGTCACGTGTCAAAGATATGAAGTACCATCTTCCCGTATCGAAAAAGGAGTGGTGAGGCTCGTAATGATGGGCGAACCGACAAGCTGCTCAAGTGCCGGGATTGGGAAATTATATGTCCTGTACAGAACAGGCGAAATAGTCCTGAAATCTAAGGATATCTATTTCGCTCTGTCCTCTTCTATTTGCGGAAGCACGTCAGCAACAGACACCTGTCTTGTGTATCCTTCGCTCCTCTTCTTGCTATAAATGGATTTTGGAAAACCCTCGAGATCAAGAACCGAGATTGGTACTTTATCACCCATCAAATTGCCCAAAGAACCGTCAGGAGTTTCTTAGAAATGGGTCAACAAATACCCAATCCAGTTTGCGAAGTCCATGATGTTTGCTGGGAACGGAAAAGGTAAAGATGAATGTCACAAGGAAGAGGAAGTTGTTCTTGTGTTCTCACTTTTTACTTTGCTTCATCTGAAACGTGATAAGTTTTATCTGCACAAAATCGAAGGAGTTTCGATTAATGCGTTTACTTTCCTTTTCATCAAGTTTAATTTAGTTATATTAATATAATGCATTACTCTAGATTTTCTCAACGTTTTAGTAACTGTCTTGAGACATTAGAATTCTCAAGAAATCTTGACGAACAGGATTGCAAGGGTAAGTCGAAACGTAACGGCAATTTACATGTACGATGTATTAAAAACTACAAAAAGATAAAAATTATGATGTTTTTTTAAGATTCAAAGAAACTGTTCGATTTAATTGTTTTTTTAATTATCGATACATTCAGCTTTTTTTAAACTGCCCTGTAGTACAAATTCCCCATGTGTCCAGTCATTCGGTAATATGAATGTTGGTGACTGGAGTAATAACAGACACGTACGTTTATCTTGGACAGCAGATATCAAGTGAGTGTCAAATTCATGAAAAAATTAATCGGCGTACAAAACTTGCCTGGAGAGCTTTTGGAAGAAACTGCATAATTTTCAAGAGCAATATGCCATTATGTCTTAAAAGAAAAGAGTCTGATCAATGCATCTTTCCAGTGCTTACGTATGGTGCAGAGACGTGGACCTTAACTAAAAGAGACATACAAAGGCTGCAGACAACTCAAAGAAGCATGGAGAGGTGCATGCTTGGTGTAACCAGGAGAGATAAGAAGAGGAACTCGTGGATCCGAAAAATGATAAGAGTGGAAAACATCATGATCAGAGTTAAATCCCTGAAATGGCAATGGTATTGGTAACTGTGGGTACCATAGTGGTACCCAGGTTATTGCTATAACGAAATACCGACATAGGAGATTCATTAAAAGCTGCAGTACAGAAAACAACAGTGCGGAAAATCAGTATATCCACGATGCAGCACAACGTTACACAGAAAGGAAATGAATATGCACACGAACAATGAATGGCCTAACGGCATGTCAAACACTATAACACATGTGCACAAATGCATGAAATGTACTATGCTATGATAAATCAACCGAACGGAACTGAAATGTGGTTAGAGCGCAAAACAACATTGAGTACCTCAGCAACTTTATAAAAATAACAAAGGTAACAAACGTACCACTATAATAATCCGCGATAGAGGAAAGCACTAACACAGCAAACACTCACGATTATAGGTAATTTAAAAAACTGGCACAAATTCAGGAAACAACAGATAAGATAATGATACTGAGATAATGAGGAGATCACACAAGTAACGAGACCGATTAGTTGTGAAAAGACAGCAAAAACACGCAATTATCGCAACTTTAAAATAAAGCAAATTTACAATACATTAAATAAAGCAAATAAAGCAAATTTACACAAAAATAAAGCAAATTTACAATACATTACTTGTGAATCACAGTAAAAACACACAATGAAAACATCAGAATCAACATGCACTAAGTCTGCAAAACCAGAGCATCTGCAAACGGGTTCGCAAATCCCCTAGCATTCAGAGAGCAAAAAGTAATCGGTGTGAGGAAGAGAGCTAAAGTTCATCGGTAAAAGGATAGAAGGTATCACATATATGCTACTCAACGAGCTCCTTCAAGGAGACGAGACGGCGCGTGTAACGTCTCAAAAAAGGCTGATACCGAGGACCGGTGGCACACAGAGATTTAAAAAGTGACACATAAGCTTCGAATTGCGTTACCGCTGCATACAGGTCCAGCTCAGGTGAGTGAAGGAATTCTTCAGAACCAACAATCGTACGTGCAGGTTGAAAAAGACGTAAAAGTTGCTGTCTGGACAGTGGTCCAAGAACTGGAGGAAACGTATCAACGGCCTGTAGAACCTCAGCATCAGAGAGAGGATTGACAGCACCTGAGCGGAGAAGCATACTGTTTGAAGAATCATCAGGTGGAGAAACACCAGAACCGGAAACCTCGGGAACACTAGATGAATCCTCAGAATGTGGCACAGAAAGTTGTTTTAACTTTTTCTGTTTTACAGCGCCTTTGGAAGTTTCAATCCGCTTCGAAGAAGAAGCTGAGGCGGATGTATCCATTAGTGGATCAGGCTCACCTCCCAAGTCAGGAGACGAGGAAACGACCGTCGCCAAAGAAGCTGTACGTAGCTGAGCTGCGTCAGTGGAGACTGGTACAACAGCCGAGGCTTCAAGAAGATGTTGCAACAAGGGTATGGTAGACAAGGTTGTAAATGGAGATCCGATATCCGAGAGGCTAGGAGAAGAGCCAGACGGCCGATCTGCCAAACCACCACTTAACACACTCGGATCGGAACACTCCGCTGTAGACACATCTGTAGTCGAAGACAACTCTTTCAATCTTGAAGGTGGATGCACAATTGTACGGGTCGGGAGAGGAGGAAAAACAGCATTGTCCGTGACGGAAATGTTCGTCTGACGGAGAAACGAAGAATTCGCGTCAGGCAAACTACCGGTAGTGGGGATAGTAGAAAGACCAATGTGGTCAGCAGTGGGATGCGAACTTGATGAACGTCCACGTCGAAAGCCGTCACAGGAGGCAGTGGTGTGATTCTGTGTTAAACAGTGTGTACAATAGTGAGCAGTGAAAATCTTGAAACTGTACGTTCGTGCGCCAATTTCAACAGTAGCTTCTGTAGGGCAATTCGCCAAGGCTTTCTCGGTCGGAAAGATGACCAATAACTGACGGCGAGGTCCGGTTGCATGTGCGAATCGAGATCCGCGGGGAGCGTCAGAGAGGCGACGGACCTTGCCAACAATTTTACAAACATGACTGACAAGGAGAGGAAGTGCAGTATCAGGCACTTCCTGTGGAACAGGATAGAACGTGATGTTAACCGGTCGCTTGGAAAGAGGCGACGGGATGAGATGGTTTGTCCCAATCGAAAGTCCGTTAGCTAGAAAAAAGTCAGCATCCTCCTTGTGATTGAACTGTATACCGAAATACCCCGAGGAGTACGGGAAATTCCTGCAATGGACGCAGACGACACATGTCCAGAGAAGGCGTCCATGTAGCGTGGCCATGGAGTATTTGGTAAAGCATGAAAGAGCACACCTCTATCCAGGAGGTTATGGAACTCACGGCCAATCTGCGAATTGTCATCTTTCGCTACCTTCACCTTGTGGTTGGATACCTGAATAATAGGTGTTGCTTGCAAAAGACCATCTGGTTGAGAGGAATCGGACGTAGAAGTAGCGCCTCGTTGCACTTTGGAGGCAAATGACATCCGCGGAAGAGAAGACTGTTCGGATCCGGCAGGCACAGAAGGCTGTGAGGGAAGAGAAGCACAGACCGAAGGCAAGGCAGTAGAATCAGTAGTACCCAGGGAGGGGACCGAGGCAGATGCAGGAGCTGAAGAAGAAAGCGCAGCCAAGTCCAGTGAAGGCACCGGTGCAGGAGTACTAGAAAGCTGGGAAGGCATCTGAGCAGACACATCTGAGGACGAGAGTATGTTGACTTCCATGGACGAGGAAAGTGTGACGTGACGTGCATCCGCCACGCCCATAGATGATAAGGAAATACCGGAAGCCGCCATGTTGGCAGCTTCCAAACGTAAACAAACGAGCAAACGATAAGAAAACGGACGAATATGAACTAATATGAGGATGAGAATGCTAGAAAAGTAGCTCACAACGTACACAGTGCCTTTAAACAGCCGGGCCACGCAACAGGTGAGTGAGGGACGAGGTATTCCACACTAAAATGCATAAAATATTGGAGCCACCAACACTACGTCTGTCACGAACGAGCAATGGGCTGGACATTCTGCCAGAAGGACAGATTATCGATGGAGAGCCGAAATTTTAGATTGTATTCCAAGGGACAGGAAAAGACCCAGAAGAAGACCACATGGGAGATGGGTGGATGAATTCGAAAGTGTGCGGGAGTGACATGGAGAAAACTGGCACGAGACAGACCGTTGTGGAGGAAACTTGGGGAGACCTTCGTCCAGCAGTGCTTTGATAATGGTTGACAATGATGATGATGATGATGATATATACTAATGAGCTATTCTATTATGACCACCCCTGTCCTAGAGACGTGAGCGCGATTGGAGACCGAACGGGACACAGGTGAAGTTCACAGAGCAATATATATAACCCGAAGACCGGCTTTCAGTTAATTCCGAGCGTTCAGAGTCAAAATGGGAAGTTCTAGAGCGTTCATAGTCAAAATGGGAAGTTCTAGAGCGTTCAGAGTCAAAATGGGAAGTTCTAGAGCGTTCGGAGTCAAAATTGGAAGAGCTGCCGATTTATTGGATTTCGATAAACGACAAATTGTGAAGACACTGCGTCTCGGAACTACGATCTCAGAAACGACGCGGCTTGTTGGTTATTCACGTGCCGTTGTATTGAGTACGTATCAAACGTGGTGCACAGATGGCCTAACGACGAACCGTCGTCCTGTCGTGTGACGTCTGCAGCTCACAGATGCAAGAGGGGAGTGGTGACCGTCTGGCATTGTTTACAGCTATTGCAGGGCCACAGTGCGACCAATCACCTGCAGCTACAACAGTGGTGATCTGAGCAATGTGCCATAGCACACAGTTCATTGCAGCCTTCTGCGCATAGGCCTGCTTAGCCGAAGTCCCAGCCGGGTCCTCTCACGCTCACCGCACGTCATCGCCAACAACGCATGAAATGTGCCCAGGATCATCGAGATTGGACCGTGGATGATGGAAAGGAAGTGCCCTGGTCTCTGACAAATCAAGATTCCTGGTGCATCACGTAGACAACCGAGCGGGAATACGCCAATTATTAAACGGAGGCTATGGCATCTGGATGCACTGTTGGGAGTAAACAGGCTGGCGGCGGCGGTGTTATGCTGTAGGCGATGTTTTCTTGGGACACCTTTAGCCTTATTATCCCAATAGCTCATTCCCTGACAGCTGTCAGGTACCTGAACATCGTTGCGGACCAAGTTCACGCGTTCGTGTCAACTGTGTTTGCTGCGGGTGATGGTTACGAACAAAAGTATTCGAACAAATAAGGCGCCATGCCACACTACTAGAATTGTCAAGGAGTGGTTCGAGGAATATGTTGGAGACTTTCTGTTAATGTCCTGACCTGCAAATTTACTTGACATGAACCCAAACGAACATTTGTGGTTCGACTTGGAAAAGCGGGTTCGCGCTAAATCACCACAACCACGAAGTGTACGGAAACTGGAGGACGATCTGTGGACCATATGGTACCAGATACCCCAAGATACCTATCGCCACCTCATCGAATCTATGATTTGCCCAGTAGCCGCTGTTTTGTGGTCTTAAGTGGGTTCTACACCTTATCAGGTAGGTGGTCATAATGTAATGGATCATATATATATGCATTTCATGTTAGTCTTTTCAAAACACTACTGTGTTTACTAATTCACGCTAATTGGAGTAAGTGCCTTTTGGTATTACTGGAGTTTGACTTAAAATTTTGTTCTTTAGCGAAGGACTAAATAAAAAGCAAACTGTAAGTAAACCTTTCTTGGACTTTATTTAAGTGCATCTGTTTCACTTTAAGTGAATAAATAAGAACAAACTTTACGTAGTGTTCAGTAAACCATATATACACGTTATTGCGTAGAAGTCATGTCTTACTTCTACGTTAATTTAAAACATCAACATACTAAGAAATAGTTCCTAAATGAAAGAAACCTTAACGGCCAGACGAAACATGCAAACAACCGAAGTCAAACTTACGGAAAAGGTGCTTTATTCAGGATGTAGCAAACACATCGTGGCATAGCATATTGCACTAAACTCTCCACACAACGCTCTTAAACACAACGCTCTTTTCACAACGCTCCTTTCAATAATCATCCAAGCAATAAATTAGTCGTCGTTTTTATCTCTTGTTCTTGTCAAAACTCAGGCATACGTCACGTTCATTCAACCTCAATTGTGTTGCCAAACGTATTCGTTTGAGAGAAAGATATCACGTTGAGAGTGAAGAATAACAGAATAAACTCAAGATTTACATAGGGAAAGAAACTAAAAAGGAAAGTTAATTTAGAATATACGTCACAACGTTTCAAATAGTATATAGCTTTACAGGTTTGTTTAATAATCTGCTTTGAAATATTGGCTTCGTGTTGGAAGATTTCAAAAGACGTGATCATCACAACCGAATATTCGGTGTGACCTTTCTTTTTTAAAACACGCGTTAAAACGAAAGGTATGGAACATACATTTTGCGTCGTAGAAAATGAATAGTGCATGAAACAGCATCCGTAAAGATGCTTTCTTCCGGTGTGGAAATTTTGTGAGATGCAGAGATATTTACAGACGAAGGGGAAAAAAGGATTTTATAAGAAGGTACTTTTTTCTTCGAAAAAGAAATGCTTAAAGAACAATTTGATTTCAGAATATGCAGAGAGATTTGTGATCTAATTCTACGTTTGCACATTTTCAGCGAAAAAGGCTAAGAACTGAGAGTACTACTTGATTTTTGTCTTATGTAAGACCCCAACGCACTCACTTTTGCCTAACATTGTGGGATGTCAAAAAGGGCCAAAGTGGATTCGACTACTGTTAAAAACTCAAAAACGCCATTGTAGAATTTCATGCTTTTCCATAGGGTAGAGTTCAGTTGGTCCCAGCAAGCAATGCAATCTAAAAGCAAAAACTAAACGAGTGAACGAAATCCTTTCCTTCACGTTCCGCGAATGAGAAAAAAAAGTGTGAGATGGGGATTTCGTAATCCTTACACTTTCGTATTTTGTGTCACAAAAAATGTATTTCTCCTTCTTTAGAGCAGAATATTCATTCATCGCGAAAGAGCAGAATATTCATATCATGCCGTCTGGTGTTTCATCCATACATTTTCAATTCATGAACTGATGGATATCCTTTTTGGAATTACTTTGGTTTCTCTAATAGGGAAATACACTATATTGGCGAAAGTCACCGGGCACCTAGACGAGAAACACAACATAGCATTTATTGACATACATTGCTAACCACCCAAAATGCAACACCAAGAAGGACACGAGATAGCAAAGCGAGATTCACTGGACACATAACAACAGACACAAAGATGAAACGATTGAGCCTACAGGCCCGTGCGACTTGCGGAACACGCAGACATCAATAGTTCGTGTGGCCCCCACGGCTGGTAATAACGGCCGCTACACGCCGCGGCATCAAACGAAAGAGGCTTTGGATGTGGGCTTGGGGTATGTCGGTCCAGGCTGCTTCCACACGTTGCCACGTTTCATCAGGTGTAGCCGCGGGTCGTGCTTGCCGTGCCACTCGGTTGCCGATCAGCGACCAAACGTGTTAGATGGGCGACATATCAGGAGAACAGGCGGGCCACGGCAGCATTGACACCTGGTGGGCCATGAAGATTTGTTACACGATGCGTGCCACGTGCGGGCGCGCATTTTCCTGTTGAAACGTGGCCGCTGGCAGGTACTGCAGGTAAGAGAGGATTACAGGCTCCAAAACGACGGAGATGTAGTGGTGGATGTTGAGTGTACCGGCGATGCGTACCAGAGGGGAGCAGGTGTCATATGCAAATGCGCCCCAAAACATAACGCCTGGGGACGGACCGGTATGGCGATGCGTAATGCAGGCGTCATACAGTCTCTCGCCGCGGTGCCGCCACACGAGGATACAACAATCTTGGTGCTGCAGGCAGAAGTGGGATTCGTCGGAGAAGACAATGTCGTGCCATTCCGTAGTTCAGGTGCGGCGTTCAATGGTCCACTGCCGCCGCCCTCGCCGGTGGTAAAACGTCAATGGTAATCGGGGCAACGGGTGCCATGCAACAAGTCCCCGCTCCTGCAGACGACGTCGAACGGTACGTGCTGACAGAGGTAGTTGCGCAACACACCCTAATTCTTGCGCTAACGTTCCTGATGTGGCGGTGCGAGCCGTCAATGCTCACAGCACAACATGCCGGTCCTCTCGTTCGGTGGTGTGCCGCGGCTGCTGCAATCGCTAACGTCGGTCCGGCCGTCCATCCTGCATCCACCGAATCCATACTCGCCTCACTGTGGCTGCATACCGTCCCACACGGGCGCCGATGTCTTGGCACGATAAACCGCTGTCGCGATAAGCCACTATTCGTCCTCTGTCGAACTCCGAAACGTGCTGGAATGACTGCGTATTCGGCGACGAGGCATCAGGAAGCTTCCCACGCACAGGTCCGGCAGCACAACACACTTCCACTACTTACCTTCTGTGCACGTTTCTTATAGTGCTTCTCGGTGGCGTGCCGGGCGCACATGATTTGCATATGCCCTGCAATGCTAATCGTTTGCACGTCCTTTCGCGGGCGACGCATGCTGCGAATTTCAGGCCAATCGGATGCTTATTTCTTGGTGTTGTATTTTGGATGGCCATCAGTGTACATTAGTGCGGTGTCGGTCCACCTTCGGCCTTAATGCATGCACTGAACCTTCGAGACAAGCTTTCGACAAGGTTTTAGAACACCGCGATAGGCATGCACTTCCATTCAGTACATAATGCTGGCGCAAACTGTTGCTTAGTAGTAAGCCTTGATTTCAAACTTCTGATGCAGCGCTTTAATTCATCCCCTAGGTGCTATATGGGATTAAGATCAGGGCTCTGTGATGTTGCGGCGTGGTTTGACGATATGGAATTATCGTCAAACCACGCCGTAACAGTCCTTGCTTTATGGCTGCTAGTCACGCCTTTCAGAGCTCTGCATTTTGCGCCCTGTTTGCCTGTTGCTCCTGAAATTTGTACTCCACTCGTGTGTAAAGTTGTGTTTTATATATTTCTCGACGTTTTCCCGAGTGATTGCAGTGCAGGTTTAACGACCACCGTGAGCAACTCAATGCGCTATAAGCAGTCGCCCGTCCCTAATTTAGGGTCACTGGTTCCAGGGAAGGGAGAGAGCCAGTCGCGTAAGACAAACACAACACCCATGCACGACCGGGATTCGAACCCGGACCCCTTACGGACGAATGATCAGAGGCCAGCGCCTTAGACCACTGCGCCACCGGGGCGGCTTTTCCCGAGTGAGTAAGTGCATATTATACGGATATTCAGTCATAATATCACCTGCAGACTACGCCCTTACGAGACCTGCAGTGTGTACCATGTTCGCCTGTTTCAAGTGCCTATTGCTCCTTCAAATTGTGCTTCACTCGTACATAAAAGTGTGTGGTTTTTCCCTAAAGACTTGCTCGAGTTCGAATGTGCAAGTTTCTCCGATATTCCATCATAATTTCATCTGTTAACCAGGCCCTGCCGAGATAGGCAGTGTGCGCCTTATTTGCTTGTTTATAGTGCCTATTGCTCCTCTAATTTCTGCCTCGCTCGTGCAAAAATAGTGTTCGATATCTTCTCAACCACTTTCCCGAGCTAGAAAGAGCATATTTTATGGTTTTACCATCATAATGTATCACGTTGGGCATGTTTACTTTTTACCCATCGTAACTGGCCTTCACTCTTTGCTCTGAACTGCCTACTGCCCAAAGAAGACTTCCTGCTGCCTGCGTCTGTCTTTCGTCTTTGTAGTCCACCCATCGTTAGTGGTTCACTACGTTGCCTTCCCCAGAGTACCGATTGCCTTCCTAGTGCTTGTCGCCATACACGTTTTAGTGCCTATACCTCATCGTGCATTTCAATGGCTTGTATCACTACTCTTGGAGTACAGCATTCGTCTCGACATCCAGATATTGCTCCACATGAAAGCCTTCACTCTGATTTTAAGCCAGCATCTCTCCCTATTGCTTCTGGGTTTTCGATTACTTCAGACAGGTTATCTAATGGTTTCCTTTTCGCACCTTAACGGCGGTGTTTGTGATGTTCTTTTTCTAATTTTGCACTATTGTTTCGCCTGTTTTATCCTGTACATCATGCCCAGCCGGTGTCATGTGACACGATGGGTTTCTTTCTGTCACTTGCCCTGCAATGTTTTTGCAATAAGCTTTGCTTGCAGCATTTGTTATTCATCCCCATTGTCATTGCAGTGTATATACCATCATTTTTTTAACAGTTTGTATTTTTTCCCAGTGAGACGCCCGACACTGTACGTCTCCATCTTATGTTTCTTATGATGAATAAGAATAAAGCGATTTAGAAACCTTGCTTTGTGGCTCGGTACATTATCCTGTTGATACCAACAAGGCTCGGTTCCGGGTCCGGGTTCGAATTCCGGTGAGGCATGGATGTTGTGTTACGGCACTGGCTCTCTCCCTTCCCTGGAACCAGTGTCCCTAAATTAGGGACGGGCGACTGCTTATAGCCCATTGAGTTGCTGACGGTGGTCGTTAAACCTTCAATCAAAAAAAAAAAAAAAAGGCTCGGTTCCATAGTATTTCCACAGAGTTGGTAGGCCATAATACTCAGAATATCAAGGTAGGCGTGCTGGTTAAAAGGTTTCTCCACGGTAACCAATGGACCGGGAAAATACCACGAAAAACACCCCCACACGAGTACACTGCCAGATCCAAACTTGACCGTAGGAACAGTACACTGTGGTAAATAGCGTTCTCCCGCATGCCGCCATACCTATACACAGCCATCACGCTGATAGATCATATATCTGGATTGTTCAGTCCATAAAATCCATTTTCATTAATCTGCGGTCCACGATAGGTGTTCATTACACCATGCTAAACGACGAGTAGCATTCCGAGCGGAGATGAAAAGGTTATGTTCAGCCGCACGACCACGGTAACCCATGGAATGAAGTTCTCCACGAATGGTACGTGTACATACCGAGGTTCCAGCATTTTTACTCACCTGTATACTGAAGTCTTGTGCAGTACTCCATCGATTAGCTGTAACGACTATCTTGATGCTTCGACGTCCTCTATCACTGATTTTCTTTGGTCTGCCGGTACGTTTTGTTGCTTCAGGCATGCCATGTGTCTTCCACTTATTCAGTACATCCAAAATATTTGACTTGGACATGTTTAGACGCCCCTCGGTTTCTCTTATGGACAACCCACTAATATAGCACCCAACAATCTTTCCGTTCACAAAGTCAGTTCTCTCCCGCCGCGACATTTCCACTCAACCTCATTGTGCGATATGATCGCGGTCAGCTGCAGGCTTGTTTTATACCGTTTGTAACTGTACCGTGCTTCTTAACAACGCAGCGGATTCGTTCATTTGCTTTTTATCGGGTGTCGGGGGACTTTGTCAATATAGTGCATATTTCCCTTGTTTTACAAACCTGGCAGTATGACGTATACTCATATTAAACTTTCGTTTTTAGTTGTCTTTCCCTATGTAAATTTCGAGATCATCCTCTTTTAGCGTTTCAACCTGAATGTTATATTCAGGTTGAAACATGTGGTGTGGTGTGTTACTGGTAGTCGTGGATGCTGTGCTAATCTGTAAGCGATAGTATCCGTCGATCTGTGGTGTATACATGTATATATTTCGCGACAGTCTTTTCAAATCAGGACTGCGTTTACTAATTCACGTTAATTCGACGAAGTGCCTGTTGTTGTCACTATAGTTATGATTTAAAATATTTTTCATTAGTGAAGTGCGGCTGAATAGAAGGCAAATCTGTAAGTAAATCTTTATCGAACTTTATCTGAGAGAGTGTTTCACTTAAAGAGAGTGAAAAGCAATAACAAATTTTACGTAGTGTTTCGTAAGACACATATACACGTTTCAAATAGTAAAGTACTTTCCAGCCGTTTTTAACATATAGTGAAACCTACGAATAATGGTTTGCTCGGACATGAAAAACGTGACCGTTGTGTGGAGGTCAGGCTTTAGTTAACATTGCTGAGCCGTTGCTTTTGTACAAAATTAGAATAAGCATATGAAGCTTTTGCACAAAGAAAACGTATACACTGCTTTCTCCAAATGTGGAATGCTGAATAAAGCTCAGTATTATAAATAAATAAATACATCATGGTATAGAGGATTTCAGAAAGCGGTATCTGACGTCTGTTCTTAACAGCCCTTAGAAATAGTAAATCAGGGTATTATGGCTAAGCAGCTCTACAGGAAGGAGGATAAGATATGTGCTATATTGACAAAAGTGACCAGACACCTAGAAGAAAAACACAACATAGCATTTATTAACATAAATTAGTACGGTGTCGCTCCACCTTGGACCTTAATGCATGCACTAACCCTTCGAGACATGCTTTCGGCAAGGTTTGGAACACAGCGATAGGTAAGCGCTTCCATTCAGTACATAATGCCGTCGCTAACTGTTGCTTAGTAGTAGGCCTTGGTTCTAAACTTCTTATTCGGGCACTGTAATTTATTCCATAGGTGCTCTATGGGATTAAAATCAGGGCTCTGTGTTGGCCAGTCCACACACGATACGGAATTATCGTCAAACCACGTCGTAACAGTCCTTGCTTTATGGCTCGGTGCATTATCCGTATTGTACTATAAAGGCTCGGTTCCACAGCATTGCCACAGAGTTGGTAGGGCATAATTGTACAGAATATCAAGATAGACGTGCTGGTTAACAGGTTTGTCTACGATAACACATGGTCCCGAACCATATTACGAAAAACAACCCCACACGATTACACTGCTAGCTCCAAACTTGACCGTAGGAAAAGTACACTGTGGCAAATATTGTTTTCCAGTCTGCCGTCATACACACACACACGGCCGTCAGACTGATGGATCGTGTATCTGTATTCACAAGTCCACAGGACCCATTTCCATTGATCTACGGTCCACGATAAATGTTCTTTACACCATGTTAAACGACGAGTAGCATTCTGAGTGGAGATGAAAAGCTTATGAGCAGCCGCACGACCACCGTAACCCATGGAATGAAGTTCTCTGCGAATAATACATTTACATACCGTGGTTCCAGCATATTTACTCACCTGTACACAGAGGTCTTGTGCAGTACTCCATCGATTAGCTGTAACGACTCTCTGGAGGTTTCGACATTCTCTATCACTGATTTTCTTTGGTCTGCCGGTACGTTATGCTGCTTCAGGCACGCCATGTGTCTTCCACCTATGTAGTACATCCAAAACAGTTGTCTTGGGTATGCTTAAACGCTTCTCGGTTTCACTTATGGACAACCCACTAATATAACACCCAACAATCTTTTTCTTTCTCAGTCAGTTCTCTCTCGCTACGGCATTTTCACTTAACCTCACTGTGCGATATGATGGCAGTCAGCTTCAGGCTTGTTTGTATACCGTTTGTAGATGTACCGCGCATATTAACAACGCAGAAAATCCGTTCATTTGCTTTTGAAGGGGAGTCCCATGACTTTTGTCAATATAGTGTAGGTAAAACAGTGAAGTGTAACTGTAGAGTCAGTTGGTCACGCTCCGGAAAGCAGGGACAGAAACCACATGGACTACACAAAGAGATACCGCTGCCAACGAACAACATTCCGAGCACCATCGACCTCTCTTACATCTCCGGAGGGCGACTGAAATTTGCAACATATCCCGCCTCAGGTCAAAATAAACATTAGCTCCCTTCTTTTCACTTTTGCACACACCATTGTGCCTACCGTAAGCCTAACAATCCTGCCCAAGGAATAGTTACGAATATTCTGTGCCTCTATTTTATTCGTCTCACCAAAATACCAAAGGAACTACGTAAAATCCTAAGGGATAAGGTGTACGTTAGATCTCCTGGACTGATTGGTGTGTTCGTTTACCACCGTTAAATGTTGCGTTCTTCGTAGATAATCCTTAATGTTAATCCTACGGCAGATGTCCTGTAACAAACAACACTTACCCTTATTCGGAGGTGTCCGTTAATAGAAAATTCAATGTACAGTACACTGAAGAGCAATTCAATTAGAGACAGCCGGGGCTATGCAAATGTGACGCTGTGGGCGGCCCTGTGAACGGAAACGACATGAAGTATGCAGCGATCCGACAATATGAGGAGTGATGCGACGGGAATCAGTAAGAGTCGGACGCAGTATGGGTAAGACGAAGGATCTAAGCGCATTTGATCGTGGGCAAATTGCCGGGGCCCGACGATGGAAGTCGTGCAGGCACTGGGATTTTCACGAGACACTGTGTTACGGCTGCACCGTGAGTACATCGAATCCGGTAAAACCATCCCTGCAAGGCCAACTGCAGTAGGCAACAGCGTGTGGGTGAGAGGGATCATCGTCGGCTATCTCGCATTGTAACATCGGATAGACGGGCCACTGTGCAAGAAATCACTCGTCAATTTAACGCTGGTGCACAAAAACGTGTAAGCAGCAACACCATCCAGAACCATCTCCTCGCTATGGGGTACAGAAGCAATCGTCCCACGAGGGTACCGCTGCTGACCGCACATCACAGGGTGCAAAGATTAGCATGGGCGCGGAAAAATCACCACTGGACCCTAGACATGTGAAAAAATGTTGCCTGGACTGATGAGTCGAGATTCACGTTGGTACAAGCGGATGGCAGGATACGAGTACGGCGCACACCACGTAAAGCGATGGATCCTTTTTGCCAGCAGGGTACTCTTCAAGCTGGGGAAGGGGGGATTCTCCTCTGGGGACTGTTTACGTGGACTGAAATGGGACCCCGGTACGTGTAATATCGTCCCTCACAGGTCAACGTTACCGGGATATCCTAGACGACCATTTGCTCCCGTTTGTGCGTCTTCAACATCCCACTGAAGACCTCATCCTGCAACAAGACGATGCACCGTGCCATCGCTCCCGAGTTGTATCCGAATGGTTGGATGAACACTCCACCGACGTGACCTCGCTTCCTTGGCCAGCTAGGTCACCTGACCTCTATCCCATCGAGCACATCTTGGATGCCATCGAGAGAGAGATGTTCGAGGCTCTGACCCTCCTCCATGAACTGTGGGAGCTTGTCCGGTGGTCGTGGATCCGTATGGCTTCCCAACGCTTCCGGTGTCTTGTCGAGTCCATTCCGAGACGAATCGCCGCCGTCATCACGGCGAAAGGTGGTGCTACACGTTACTAGACAGGTATCTCTAATTCAATTGATCTTCAGTGTATCGTTTTACATTAGTATTACGATATTCTTCTAATTACTCTATCTAGGTTTGGAGTTTTTTTCTTTGATTCTGGACATAATGCAAGCATCCATCAGTGACTGTATGAAATTACTTTTTTTTCTGTTAATCTACAGATTTCGTGCACTGATGTTGCAAAAAACTCTCGAGCTCTGTAAGTAATCTCCAGCCTTTCGAATAAGGTCATTGGAAGGTTATTTTAGTTATGCTGATACTGATCAACCCCATTCTGCTCTTGATTTGTATGAGAATGCATTTTTCAATTAAAGGAAACATTAGACTTCTACACTGAGAGGTTAAATTATTATGACTACCTTGTTACTACGTTGTGGCGCCACCTTTTGTTCTTCGTACTGCTTGAATTCGTCTTGTATGGATTTAATTAAATGTCGGTAAATAGCTTGTGATATGTTAGCGCAAATGCGATGAATTGCACACTCCAGCCCTTGAAGTTTTGATGGTAGCGGATCCAGCTGTCTGATGCCCCTTTCAACTTCTTCCAAGAAATGATCTATTGGATTCAGATCTGGTGATTGAGGAGGCCGATGTACCAGGGGAAAAAGGGGGAAATGTCTCCGTAATGCTCCTCAAACCATTCGCGTACAATGTGAGCACTATGACATAAAGCATTGTTGTCCTGGAAGTATCCATCTCCGTTGGGAGAAATCATCAACCTAACTGAGTGGACTTGTTCGGCAGCGATAGTAAATGCCTTTGGGCGGTCAGACGTTGCTACACACACATCAAAAGGCCCAAACGTTTGCACAAAAACATGTTCCAGATCATAACATTGCCACCTCCAGCTTGAAGCGTAGTGATGATGCGAGATGGAACCATCCCAGCAAAAAGCGTTGCTGGCCCAGCTCTCAAGCCACTACTGGCAGCCAGCAGTGGTCCAGCACTATGTTACCGCTGCCCAACCGTCAATAAAATGTCCTGTCGGCCACCACATGGGCCAGCAGTTCAGGCCAACAGCTGGCACCGCCTCAGTTGTCATATGCCAGAATAGGGCCATCAGTTATTCACTACAGGCAGTGGTGCTCCCATTAAGCGGCCCTGCCAGCACTTGTCATAACTGATGGCTAGAATAATGAGGCCCGCTAGTTTCCCGGCAGTGGCAGCCGACAATCGCGTGACGTAACTGACGGCTTGCCAAATCTTGTCCGCCAATTTCCCAGTAGTGGCCGCAAAAAAAAATTGATAACTGCCGTTTCCCAAAGGCACAACTAATTTTCCCCTACGAAACTTCTGCATTACGAAACGGCGCAGGGGAAATTTTCTCAACAGGTCATGAAAATCACTCGTTTGGATCAGGCTGGAAACGACACAACGACAGTCTACTTGCAAAGAGAGTGCTCTAGCCACTTCACCGGTTTGCCACGCACAGCACTTTGCTTGAAGCTGAGCCTCTTTCCTGTGCGATGTGAAACGAAGGATTCTCTTTTTAATTATATAATATTTCGAGGTACTTTCCATAAATGTCCCTTTCATATAATTCATAAATTTATATTTTCAACGTAACGATTATTTTTATTTACTTTAAGGGAACTTCACGAATTTTCAACGAGTGTACCAACTTAAAGGTGCTTTCCAAAGTTTCGTGCTGCCCTTGTGGTTTTGAAAGGCGATTGTTTAATTAATATATTTACCCATTCATGTCATATTCTGTTGCATTTTTATATACTTTCGTACTGCTGTCTTCATACACTCAGCTTTCCATCTGCATGGTGTAGTTAAAAACGTGATTCGTCAGACATTATCCTTTTCCACTCATTTACTCCCCGATACTTGTTTTCCTGACCAAACCAGAGGCGTTTCTTTTTGTTCGCCGCAGATAATAATGGCTTACGGAGATGCCATCTACTTTTGCAGCCCATACGATGCTATATGCGGCAAACTGTAAGTTGAGAGGCCACCGAAATTAATTCCTGATGCAGATTATTTGTAATCTGGGGAAATGTTGCCCGTCTGTTGGACTGAACAAGTCTGCCTACGCTCCGCACATTTCGAGCATCTGGTAGCCCTTGACGACCACACGCCCTATGCGCTTAGACCCGGTTTTTGACTGGTTGTTCACCCTCTGTAAACTTTAATAACTGCTGCTCTTGAACATTTCATAAGTGCAGCCGGTCTGTTAATGCTCACACCAATGCTTCGAGCTCCCACTATCATTCCACGTTCAAAATCCATCACATCACGTCTTTTCCCATTATTTCTTGCGCATGTTACTTCATTAGTCTCTGAATGTCTTCAGCGTTCCCATTTAACACTATATTGATAAAAGTCACCGGACACCTAGAAGAGAAACACAACATAGCATTTATTGACATACATTAGTTCGGTGTCGGTCCACTATTAGCTCTAATGCATGCACTGACCCTTCTAGACAAGCTTTCGACAAAGTTTTGGAACACAGCTATAAGTATGCGCTTCCATTTAGTACATAATGCTGCCGCTAAATGTTGCTTAATAGTAGGCCTTGGTTCCAAATTTCTTATTCGGGCGCTCTAATTCATCCCATAGGTGCTCTATGTGATTAAAATCAGGACTCTGTAATGGCCAGTCCACACATGATACGGAATTATCGTCAGACCACGTCGTAATAGTCCTTGCTTAATGTCTCGGTGCATTATCCTGCTGGTACTAACAAGGCTCGGTTCCATATTATTGCCACAGAGTTGGTAGGGCATAATTGTCCAGAATATCGAGGTAGACGTGCTGGTTAACAGGTTTGTCTATGATAACCAATGGGCCTGGACCATACCACGACCCCCCGCACGAGTACACTGCCAGTTCAAACTTGACCGTTGGAACAGTACACTGTGGTAAATAACGTTCTCCCGGCTACCTCCATACCCACACACGGCCACCAGACTGTTGTATCGTGTATCTGGATTCATCAGACCATAAGACCCGTTTCCATTTAACTACGGTCCACGATAAATATTCCTTACACCATGCTGAACGACGAGTAGCATTCCGAATGGAGATGAAAGGATTATGAGCAGACGAATAACCGCGGTAATCCTTGGAATGAAGTTCTCTGCAAAGAGTACGTGCATATACCGAGGTCCCAGCATTTTGACTCACCTGTACACTGAGGTCTTGTGCAGTACTCCGTCGATTAGCTGTAACGACTCTCTGGAGGCTTCGACGTCCTCTATCACTGATTTTCTTTGGTCTGCCGGTTCGTTTTGCTGCTTCAAGCACGCCATGTGTCTTCCACTTATTCAGTACACCTAAAACAGTTGACTTGGGTATGTTTAAATGCCTCTCGGTTTCTCTTGTAGACAACCCACTAATATATCACTCAACAATCTTTTTCTTTTTCAAAGTCAGTTCTCTCCCGCCGTGACATTTTCACTCAACCTCACAGTGCGATACGATCGCGGTCAACAGCAGGCTTGCTTTTATACCGTTTGCAGCTGTACCGCGCATCTGAACATCGCAGCGGATCAGTACATTTGCTTTTGAAGGGGTGACTGGGGAGTATTGTCAATATAGTGCATATCGATATAGTCATCTTGCTTCTTAGCTATCTTTCATAAAATGGTATGGTTGTCATAATAATTTGTATAGTTAGTGTATATTTTGAATTTAGTTAGTGTATATCTTGTTTGATTTGTACCAAAGAAAATCATTTTTGTATCTCTTCTTGAGCACCTCCCCCCCCCAGTAACCTGTCATGATTCCTATGTCAAAAGCATTATCCTTATCGTTTTATTTCGCATTTAATTGTTCCATCATTATATTATGCAACCATACTTAAAATTATCCAATAAAGCTGTTACAATGTACATGTCTGGTGCTTTGAAAGCTTTGGAAATGCTGCTGTTAGTGATTTCAATACGAATCAGAGCGACAAAACTGGTTTTTCGGTGTTTATTTCGCAAAATATTGGTATGCCGCTATCAATGCTGGAATTTCATAAGAGAAATGAATAATATAAAAAGACAGTAAAGTTTATGATGGAGTCAACACCACTACCCGTGAAGCCCAGACAACTAGGCATGTGTGCTTTTCTCAAATGAGACACAATACCGTTTAAATACTAATTCTCGACGTGCTTTCATCTGGTGAGAACCCGGGATCGTGACATGCTCTCAAATATCTGTGAAAAGTCCAGTTTTTATGTCGGCGATTTTCTTGTTTAGTGAGGCATCATTACAAAAGGTGACACCGACCTGCACATTTTTCAGAGTCGCTCGGTGACCAGCCAAATTTTTAGTGAAATTTCTGGACCCTATATTAGGCTGTTTATGGGTTCCATCGCGTCGGCTCAGATTTCCCCTTGATGGACGAAATCGCCAGACCTCATCAAGCTCAACTGGCGGATGAGTATCTGGTGATATAAGATATCGCTCGAACGGATTGCATAGTATATTCGCCAGACATGAATAAGGTCTTTTCTGGAATGCTTTGGGAAGGCGAATTGCAGGAAGCGAGCTCTCGCCTAGGACTCTTCAGGAAATTCGAGCAGCACTTTTAGGGTAATGGCGGTTAATTCCACGAGCCTAAATTGACAGTCTCATTAGCTGTATGGGAAGTCGTTTCAAGCGCAATATACCAGTTAGGGTCAATCAAACGCCTTACTGATTGCTTCGGAAAACGACAATTGAGTACTATTTTGCTCGACCAATGTGCATATTTCCTCCTTATGGTTTAATTGCCAAGTTCGGCAACATGTATTGTAAATCTTTTATATGTTTCAATTAAAGTACATATCAAATTTGATTGCGTTTCATTTTGTACATCGCGAGTAATGTAGGATTTTGTATATATATTATCCTTCAATTTTACATACCAGTGTAATATCACCTGTTGTTCAAAAACCTTCAGCAGATGTTTTTCAGTAACAGTTTCCCTTCTTTCAAGGTTCTACGATCTTACGATTTTTCCATTGACAGCAAACTTTAGTTTTTGCTTCATAAAAAACATTTTTGCTTAGTTTTGTCTTCTTTAGTAGCAGGTCATTTGTAAAAAAAGATCATGCGTATGTGCTTATGCTATCACCTTGTCCGTCCATCCGTCTGCCTGTGGAACCTATATCTCTGCAACTATTAGTCCGATTCGAAAAATTCATTTTGTATCCAGAAGCTTGAAATGTGGCATTGATGATCTTTGCATTTCGTTTATTTTCCGATTCACAACTTCTCCGCTAGAGGACGTAAAATGCAGATGTTATCGAATTCAAAGTACATTTTATGCCATATATTTGCTTCTAAATATCCGATTGCTGTAATTCTTCTTTTCTGTGCCATTTATATGGAAAACTATTTTAGGTACAGTCGCATTTTTAAGTAATGCATAGATTTTTTGCTAGGAGGAGTGAAGGTAAATTCCGATTTTCCCAATATCTCTGCTTTTAAAAGTCCGATTTGAAAATTTCTTCCTGCAACTGATACAGTTCCTGATGGAAATGGTTTGCACATATAATTTCTAATTTCTAGTAAATAATTTCTCATGTATTTGCCGCAAAATCTGCGCTTCTGAAAACTAATTGAAAAAATTCTTTCGTAGACCGATAACTCACCACGAAAAGCCTTTTGAGAATACCTTTTGTTTAAAATTAGTGCATAGTCTTTCCGTCAGGGATATACACTGTTGGCCACCCAAAATACAACACCAAGAAATATGCATCCGATTGGCCTGAAATTCGCAGCATGCGTCGCCCGCGAGAGGACATGCAAACGACTAGCATTGCAGGGCATATGAAAATCATGTGCGCCCGGCACGTCACCGGGAAGCACTATCAGATTGGTGCACAGAAGGCAGGATGTAAGCAGTGGAAGTGTATTGTGCTGCCGGACCTGTCGTGGGAAGCTTCCTGATGCCTCGTCGCAGAATACGGCAGTCATTCAAGCACATTTCGGAGTTCGACACAGGACGAATAGTGGCTTTTCGCGACAGCGATTTATCGTACCAAGACATCGGCGCCCGTGTGGGACGACATCCAACCACAGTGAGGCGAGTATGGATTCGGTGGGTGCAGGAAGGACGGACAGACCAACGTGGGCGATTGCCGCAACCGCGGCACACCACCGAACGAGAGGACCGGCATGCTGTGCGGCGGGAATCGACTGCTCGCACCGTCACATCACGAACTATAGCGCAGAAAAATAGGGTGTGTTGCGCAACAACCTGTGTCAGCACGTGCAGTTTGATGTCGTTTGCAGGAACGGTAAATTGTCCCACGGCGACCATTGCTCCGATTACCATTGACGTTACACCACCGGCGAGTGTTGCGGCTGTGGGCCGTTGAACGCCGCACCTGGACTACGGAATGGCACGACATTGTCTTCTCTGACAAATCCCGCTTCTGCCTGCAACAGCACGATGATTAGATCCGCGTGTGGCGGCACCGCTGCGAGAGACTGTATGACGCCTGCATTATGCATCGTCATACCGGTCCGTCGTCTGGCGATATGGTTTGGGGCGCAGTTGGATATATCACACCCGCACCCCTCTGGTACGCATCGCCGGTACACTCAACAGCCACCGCTACATCTCCGACGTTTTGGAACCTGTAGTACTTTCTTACCTGCAGGACCTGCCAGCATCCAAGTTTCAACAGGACTATGCGGGCCCGCACGCGGCACGAATCGTGCAACAATTCTTCACGGCCCACCAGGTGTCACTGCTGCCGTGTCCCGCCTGTTCTCCCGATATCTCGCCCATCGAACACGTCTGGTCGCTGATCGGCAACGAGATTCGTAACATCCGAGAAGCGTTTAAGCATCACTCGAGGCTACGCCTGATGAACTGTGGCAACGTGTGGAAGCAGCCTGGACCGACATACCCCAAACCCACATTCAAAGCCTCTTTCGTTCGATGCCGCGGCGTGTAGCGGCCGTTATTTCTAGCCATGGGGGCCACACGAACTATTGATGTCTGCGTGTTCCGCAAGTCGCACGGACCTGTAAGCTCAATCGTTTCATCTTTGTATCTGTTGTTATGTGTCCAGTAAATCTGGCTTTGCTATCTCGTGTCCTTCCTGGTGTTGCATTTTGGGTGGCCAGCAGTGTCATCATCATCATCATCATCATCATCATCATCATCATTGTCAACTATTATCAATCCACTGCTGGACGAAGGTCTCCCCAAGTTTCCTCCACAACGGTCTATAATATATATATATATATATATATATATATATATATATGTCATCATCATCATTGTCAACCATTATCAATCCACTGCCGGACGAAGGTCTCCCCAAGTTTCCACCACAACGGTCTGTCTTGTGCCAATCTCTCCTATGTCACTCCCGCATACTTTCGAATTTCATCCACCCATCTTCTATGTGGTCTTCTTCTGGGTCTTTTCCTGTCCCTTGGAATCCAATCTAAATTTTTGGCTGTCCATCGATGGTCTGTCCTTCTGGCAGTATGTCCAGCCCATTGCCATTTCAGGGATTTAACTCTGATCATGATGTCTTCCACTCTTGTCATTTTTCTGATCCACGAGTTCCTCTTCTTATCTGACCTGGTTACACCAAGCATGCACCTCTGCATGCTTCTTTCAGTTGTCTGCAGCCTTTGTATGTCTCTTTTAGTTAAGGTCCACGTCTCTGCACCATACGTAAGCACTGAAAGGATGCATTGATCAAACACTTTTCTTTTAAGACATAATGGGATATTGCTCTTGAAAATTATGTTGTTTCTTCCAAAAGATCTCCAGGCAAGTTTTGTACGCCGATTAATTTCTTCATCAATGTGACCCTCCCTTTATATCTGGTGTCCAAGATAAACGTACGTTATCTCCAGCCTACATCAATCGATAAATCCTCATTTCTTGTAAAAGCATTGAACATCACTTTTGTCTTCTGAAAGTTCATTTTAAGTCCCACTTCTTTACTCTTGTCAGCAAGTTCCTGGATCGCACTCTGCAGCTATGATGGGGTAGTTGAAAAAATGACTAGGTCATCAGCAAAACGAAGGTCGGTTAGATAATCTCCAATAATCTTTATCCCTTTGTTTTCCCAGTTCAGTGGTTGAAAGACATTTTCCAATGTGACATTAAAGAGCTTCGGAGATATGGTGTCACCTTGTCTCACTCCTTTTCCAATTTTTATGTGTGTTGTATTTTCAAACAGCCGAATCTTTGCACTTGCATTTTCATAGATGTTATTAATGTATGCATCTGTAATACCGCAGGATTTCAGAGCCATTGTAACTGCTGATGGTTTCACCGAATCAAAGGCTTTTTCATAATCGATAAAAGGCATGCACAATGGAAGTTCATATTCCCTCGCTGTTCCAATTACTTTTCTCAGTACGTGGATATGATCTATTGTGCTGTAGCCACTCCTGAATGCAGCTTGTTCTCTCGGTTGAGCCATGTCCAGTGTCAACTTCAAGCGGTGTGAAAGAGCTTTAGTGAAGATTTTATAAACCACTGATAGGAGGCTGAAAGGTCTGTAGTTCCTGAATTCCTCATTGTCACCTTTTTTATGTAGCAGGATCATTGTAGCGTTGTTCCAATCCTCAGGAATCTTCCCTTCATTAAGGCATCGAGTGAAAATTTGGGCGAGTACTGTTTCGATTTCTCCACTTGCTTCTTGTATGATGTCTACAGTAATTCCATCTTCTCCTGGAGCTTTTCCCCGCTTCATGTTCTTGATTGCATGTGCAACTTCTGCTGGGAGGACTGGAAGAACTGCGGCACTGGTACCTTTCATGATGTCTGGAGTACATGTCATCATCATCATCATTGTCAACCATTATCAATCCACTGCTGGACAAAGGTCTCCCTACGTTTCCTCCACAACGGTCTGTCTTGTGCCAGTCTCCTCCATGTCACTCCCGCATACTTTCGAATTTCATCCACCCATCTTCCATGTGGTCTTCTTCTGGGTCTTTTCCTGTCCCTTGGAATCCAATCTAAAATTTCGGCTGTCCATCGATGGTCTGTTCTTCTGGCAGTATGTCCAGCCCATTGCCATTTCAGGGATTTAGCTCTGATCATGATGTCTACCACTCTTGTCATTTTTCGGATCCACGTGTTCCTCTTAGAGGAGTACATGTACCATCCCTTATATATAATTTGGAGTAGAAATCTTTCATTCTTGTCAAACTTTCGCCTCTATTTCTTGTTACAGAACCATCTTCTTTTCTCAGTGCCATAATCTGTTTTCTTCCCTTACTGAGATGTCCCTTTGCTATCTTTAGGCTTTGGTTGTTTTCAATTGCTTTCCTTACTAGTTCACAGTTGAATTTCCTTACGTCTTCAGTGATACTTTTTCGTACTGTCTTGCATAGCTCTATATATTCCACTTTGGAAGTCACATCTTCTTTAGTTGTCCTCATCTCTGTTCTTTTTTGCATCAACATTTTGGTTTTTCCTGATAATTTATTCACATACAACTTGTTCTTAGACCCAGCTAATTTTGATGTTGTTTCCATAAGAGCTTTGGTTATTTTTCTGTTAACTTCAGAAATATCCACTTCTTCCGATGTTAGGCCTTCTAAAGCAGAGAATCTGTTCTTCAGTTTCAACTTGAAGGTATTATGGTGTTTTTTAAGGTTGGTTATGTCAATACATTTTGTTTGTCTTATGAGCTTGCCACGTTCGAGTTTAGTGTTGAGGTGCATCTTACATCTCACCAATCTATGTATGGTCACTACCTGTGTTGAACTTGTTTAGCACACTGCAGTCTTCTATGACGAATTTTTTGTTATACATAATAAAATCAATTTCAGTTCTCGTCCCTTTTGGATGTCTCCACGTCCATTTCCTGTGTGGCTTTTTCTTGAAAAAGGAGTTCAAGATGAAAAACCCTCCTGCCTCTGCAAACTCTACGAGAGTATTTCCACGCTGGTTTTTGTTGCCGTGACCGAATTTACCTACTAAAGTTTCATTCTGCTGCCGATGCCCTATTTTTGCATTGAAATCCCCTATAATTATCTTCAAGTGCTGCTTACCTTTATTATTTAGATGACGAATTTTCTCATAAAACTCTTTAATTTCTTCTTAAGGATGACTTGTGTTGGGTGCATAAGTTTGAATAATCTGAGCCTTGTATCTTCTCGAGAGTTGGATAACGAGTCGTGCAGCTCTGGCAGAGGAACTTTCAACTTCTACAACTTTATTCTTCAGTTTCTTGTTTATTATAAATCCAACACCACTAGTTCTGCCATTATCTGTCCCACAATAGTAGAAGACATGTCCACTTTTCAGTTCAATGAGATCTTCTCCTTTTCGCACTTAGCCCGACGATGTCCCACTTGATCTTTTGTAGTTTTTTTTCCAATTCAAGAAACCTTGAATCAGAAGATAGGGAGCGTCCATTATACGTAGCCAAGGTCAGCGTCAGATGGCAGCATAGTTCGGTCCTCCGGGGATTCTTAGCACCCTCTGTCTTCATGTCGCACTGGCCGCTGCCTTGGCCAGGTACATTCCATCTGCCGGAGACTGAGGGCCAAGATTTAAGTTGCGGAGTCATTTTGGAGGGGTTTGGCCATAACTCACCACGCTGGCCAAGCGGGTTGGTGAGTGTGGGATAGCATTTTCTCTAATCCCGATGGTATAGTTATACCGCTATTGGCGGTCGTCAGAGCCCTTTTAGTGGGAACAGGATGTACCACGAGAAGGCGGGGTTGACATTTGTCAAGGAGAGGCTGTGATGATATGCATCTCCTGATCTTACATCCCATATATATATATATATATATATATATATATATATGTGTGTGTGTGTGTATGCTATTTTTGTCGATATCTGTGCTTATAAGAGTCCGATTTGAAGAATGTTTTCTTTCTCAGAGAGTGTCTCCGATGGGAAATATTTCTCATATAATTTGAAATTTTTCTTAACTCACAAATGTGTCACTGTAGGACGTATCGGCGGGACTAAAAACCCAATCGAAAATATTCTTTTTCAGTCCGATACTACTAACTATGAAAACTATGCATGCGTATTTCCTTTGCAATATAATGCACGTCTTCTCCGCTAGGAGGCGCAAACATTTCATCTCAATGCTTCGCGGAGCACAGTTTGGGAAACTCTGTATCATCACAGGTATTAACATCACACATTAGCACATATATTAGAATTCAAATGTGCGATTTAAAAAAATATTTTTACGTTGGTACCATTTACCTTGTGGAACACTTTAGGTTTGAATTTGAGGAGTTTTGTAGTTCACAGTTCTGCCGCTAGGTGGTGTTTATGTACTTTTGCCTGCAGCTATACCTCCACTTCTAAAATCCCTGTTGAGATTCGCTATATGTCATGAGCTACAATAAGGATGGAGAGCATTATCCTCTTTAAATAATGAACCGGTTTCCACGCTTGGGGGCGTAAATGTCAAAACCGTTTTCTCGCTATCTCTGTTGACGGGAGAAGTACTTGGAAAGTTCTTTTTCAGTTGCATACCTTTTGCCACAAGAATAATTTTCACATATTTTGACCTTTTTCTTTATGGAAAATTATTCCGCTGGCAGGCTTACAGTTATGCCATGTTTCCTTCTATATTGTTCCTTTTAACTGTTCGATTTGAAAATGTTTTGGCACTGATACCTTCCTTCCGCTATGAGATACTTTTTGTGCACAATTTGTTAATTTGTCTAGCGTACGTTTTAGTCCCTGGTGGAAGTAAGTATTGGATTGATGCATATGTTCATGCCGTTTTATTTCACGAGTGTCTCCCAGGTCAGTAGTGACTGTGCAGATGGGCAGTTGTATATTATTTTATAGCCAATAATATCGTGTATCTAAATCATATTGCGTTGTGTGATTGTGGCTAATGGTTTTGGAGTGTCAAGTATGGTAGTATGGAGTGCCAAGTAAAGAGGAATGAACATTTCCGACATCTGCTCCTCTAGGAGTTTAACAAGAGATCCACAGCCACCCAGGTTATGCTCCGAGTACTGCCCGCAAATATATTGCTCCGAGGACTGCCCGCAAATGGTTTGAGCGGTTCCTGAGTGACAATGTTGACCTAAACAACTCACCACGCTCAGGTCGTCCATTTCGGTTTGATGAGGATTGTTCGAACCATCTCATGCACTTGGATCCGCGTTAAACCACACGAGAATTGGCCACTGAGATGGACTGTGATCAGACAACAGTGGTGCGACACATGGAACGTTTGGAAAGGTCCAGAAATTGGGGTCTTTGGAGCCTCACATTTTCACCGAGGAAAACAAGAATCCGGGTGTTGCCATATGCGGTTCTTTGCTCTCCCATTATCGGGAATGTTCTCAGCAACTCAAGCTCTTTCTGTCACGTATTATTTCTGGTGATGAAAAGCTAGGCCTGTACGTGAATTTCAGGTATCGGAGGGAATGGTTAAGCCCAAACGAGGCGCCCACACCACGTCCAAAACATGACTGCGAGATCATGTTGTGATCACAACATCCTGCGAAGATCATGTTGTGTGTCTGGTGGGACATGGAAGGCATTATTCACTGGGAAATTCTGCCGAGGAATCGGATCATCAACACTGTACTGTATTGTGAGCAATTCCGCTGTGTGGAAGGAGCAATTCAGCAGGAACGGCCACATTAGCGCCGTGGTGTCCTTCTCCAACATGATGACGCACGCCCTCACAGGTCAAACATGACCAAAATGGCCATTCAGGACATGAAATGGGAGTCCGTTCCACATCCGGCCTATCCCCAGATATCGCCCCCTTCAGAATATCACCTGTTCCGATCTCTGTCGAATGCACTCCATATCAGAACGTTCAGCAAAGAATGATGTTGTTCTCCCTGAGTACCTTGATGATTTCTTTGCAGCAAAACCTGCACGTTTTTAGCACGTCTTTTCTAAAAAAGATCGTGCTTATGTTATCGGTTTGTCTGTCTGACCGACTGTGGACACCATATCTCTACAACTGTTAGTCCAATTTGAATTTTTATTTTTTTGCGATGGGATGCCTGAAATATGTGAATGGTGATCCTTCATTGCGTTTTCTTTTTCATGATGTGCCTTTTCGTCCCTTAAGGGCGTAAATGCAGATATCGAATACAAAATACATTTTATTCCATGTATTTGCTTCTAAAAATCCGAATAATAAAAAAATGCTTTTACCATTCGATTCCATTTACGTCGAAGAGTATTTTGAGTATAGTAACCTTTTGAAGTTAAGCATAGATTTTCCGCTAGGGGGCGTAAAATTAATTGGGTTTCCCCCGATATCTCTCCTTCTAAAACTCCGATTTGAAAAGTATTTTTTTCAGCGGACACAGCTCCTGATGGGAAATGTTTTTTTGCATATAATTCCTAATTTTTGGTAAAAAATGGTTTGGCCACCAGGAGGAGTGTTAATTTCTTCTTCTGATGTATTTGACACAAAATGTGAGCTTCTAAGATCTCGATTGAAAAAAATCAGTAGTGAACCGATGCCACTCTTGTTGATAAACATTTTCGTAATATTTTCTTCTTAAAATCTAATACGGTTTCTCCGCCAGGGATCGTAGATTCATCTCTTATTTTCGTCAATATCTCTTCTTCTAAGAGTCCGATTTAAAAAAATCCTTCTTTGTTGGATAGTGTTTCTGGTGCAACATGTTTTTCATATAATTTCAAAATTTTCAATTAAATCATATATTTACCGCTAGGGGGAGTATAGGTAAATTGCTTTTCCCCCGATATCTCTGCTTCTAAAACTCCGATTTGAAAAATTCTTCTTGTATTGCATGAAGCTCCTGATGGGAAATGTTTTTCATAAAATTTCTAATATTTGGAAAGAAATGGTTTGGCAACCAGGGGGTGTAAGTGTTAATTTCTGCTTCTGATATATTTACAGCAAAAGCTGAGCTCCTGAAAACTCGTCTGAAATTTTTTTTCCTGGACAGATACCGCTTTCATCGAAAACATTTTTGAGAATACTTTCTTCTTAAAATAATGCATGTTTTTTCCGCCAGGGGCTTAGATGCATACCTTGTATTTGTCGATATCTCTGCTTGTAAGTGTCAGATTTGAAAACTTTTTTCTTTATTGAAGAGCGTTTCCGCTGCGAAATGTTTTCCATGTACAGTAATTTCGAATTTTTCTCATCGCACAATTCTGCAACCAGAGGGAGTACGTTCACGCTCCCGTTTACAGCAATATGTGCAGGATTAAAAACCCGATTGAAGAAATTCTTTCTTCCGTCAGATACTTCTATTTTCCATGCAGGGTTCCATCGTCAGGTTTGATAAATTTAATTCGCGTCAGAACGGTTTTAATAGACGTGCTCATTACATCTGAAAATTCGGTGTCATTTTTCTTGTTCAAGAATTTCATTTCAAACCTATCCAGACGTTGGGATACCATCGTAAACAATGAGGGGGGGGATATGTATTAGTTGAGTGATTCTGTTTTCCCTTTTAATGCAATACATTCCTCTAGTGCTGTGAAAAAGACGACATGATGTGAAAAAGACGACATTTTTCTGAAGTTTATCTATCACTTCGTTCGATAAAAATGAAGAAGCGTGAACTGTTTGATTAGCAAACGAAACTTTCGCTATTCATATTTTCTTCTAATTTATGAAGATAAAATGTTAATTAATTTTTACTACACCCTGTGCATTTGTAAAACGCCAAGGAAGTTTCTAGAGGATAGGTTTGTTTAATGAACTGAAGAAAAAAAATGTGGTGTATCGGTGGAAAGTTACTAGAATAGTTCTAAAATAATCAACCAGAAAAAAGACGTGGAAAAATACTACTACTAGGAAAAGAAAAATTTTGCCAGATCAATATCGCTTGATGTCAACAATGGAAAAAAACTGTGATAAAGAACAATCCTTTCAAATATTTAGTGATGTTTGGAGGAAGTCGAATTTATTCTTTACATCTTTTATTTCAGAAAATAGGATTTTAAGCAGTGAATAAAAATATGCGGCACTGTCAATGCTTATGACGTATCACCAGCCTTTAAGATTATAAAAATGTCACACAGCAGAAAAAAGAAAAAATTCTTACCGAAACTATAGCATGTGCTTTGGTGGAAATAAAATGGAAATGCTCTTTGAGAAGCACAAAGAAATGCAGAACACGGCTCTCTTGGTTTTCACATTAAAACCCATTTCGAAGATTTCTCTAGAAATAAAAGGCTCGGGAAATAAAGTGAAAAGAAAGAGTTGCTCTGTTCGATTACATATAAAAAAGGAAAAGTATCTTCCGCTCTAAGACATACAAGGCGACGACGTAACACAGTAATCGCTAACGAAAAAGTTGAAGACACCTGTCATAACAGGAAACAAAATTCATTCATTTTGTTCCTTATTTTTTTTATTATCATTGCGTCTATCCGAATTTATTACATTATCAGTTTTGCTCTTTATTTTTCAATCACGAAAAAAAAAAAAATAAAGGTTTTTTACTTGAAAGGAATGATAATGTTTTAAATATTTTGGTCTCTCTCACTTTTTCATTTCGTTCTTAAGCATTATTATGTACACAGTTTTAGAAAAATTGCAAGTGAATTAGGTTTATATTTCACATTCATCCCTTATTTTATTAAAAGTAGTGAATAAAAATTTTAGGATACATTCTCCTATGCTATTTGCACATAAATCTCTTGTAAAATTTAGTTACCTTTAAAAATAATGTGACATGTTACAACCTTTCTTCACAACTATCTATAAATCGTTCCTCATGTCCAAAATAAACTGTCACATGATTTTCGTTACTTCTGTAAATACAATTAATTAGATTTTTATTGTGCCAGTACGCGATATACATTACAAAACTACGAGTATATTTTCTGAAAAGCCTTAATCATTTCTCCCTAGTGATGTGCCTTAGTTTTAAGCATCGTTTGTTAAGCTTTCCATAAGCTCGAACAGAAATACCAGCTTTGAGTGGTTCTATATTAGATCATGTATTAAGTATTTTCCAAGAATTCTCCACGTAAGTAATATTTTTATTGTTTGTCTACATATAACACAAGATACACTGAGGCGCTAATTTATTTGGTAGCGTGTTGCGCCTCCCTTAATCTGCAGAAACACCCCGAATTCTTCGGGGCATGGAACATACATATCACACGATGAAAGCTTCGAGCATGAATATTGTACCACGCGGAAATGTTTAAGTAGCACAGTTCCCAGATATGTTCGATGGGGTTTAAATTCAGGGCAAAAAAACTTGCTGACTTATTTATGGAAACATTCGGTGACAGTAAATGGATACGTTGCTTTTGTTCACGCATTGATTTGCTTGATAAATAGTTAATATACCATATCCATGATGGGAAGACTTTAGTGGACAACGATATCACATACGCTGTGGCGTCCACATGTTCTTCGATGGTATTTTTCAGCCAAGTTAACTAAAAGAAGTCGCCCGTCCTTAATTTAGAACCACTGGTTCCACGGAAGGGAGAGAACCAGCACCGTAAGACAAACGCAACGTCAATGCCTCACCGGGATTAAAACCCGAACCCATTTCGGAGGAATGATCACAAGCCGTCTCTAAGACCGGCCTCTTTTTTTCTTTCTTTTTTTTTTTTTATTGGAGGTTTAATAACCACCATGTGAGCAACTCAATCGGCTATAAGCAGTCGCCCGTCCCTAATTTAGGGCGACTGGTTCCAGGGAAGGGAGAGATCCAGTGCAGTAAGACAAACACAACATCCATGCCTTACCGATATTCAAACCCGGACGAGTTTCGGACGGATGATCAGAAGCCATCGCTTAGACCACTGCGTCACCGGAAGGGCGGACCGGCTTCGATGAGAATCAGCGGGCGTAATGCGTACTAGTCTGTTTTGACGTAATATGATATGTAGTATAACTTCCAAATACTGCACACCGTTTCGGAAGTAAAAAGCATCCTTATTATGAAAAAAGTATAAGTTATTCGGAGAAATATGATATGCAACCTAAACAATGAAAAAAGCAAACAGAGATTGAGCCTTACCTTTCAAATTGTATTAAAATAATTTAATCTTTAATATAATCGGCGATTTGTTTGGGATATTTTATTAATATAATCAGAAGAGTTTAAGCTTTAATACTAATAACATTCTCTATCGTCTTCCTATAGTCTTTTTTCATATTTGATTCTACATAATAATTATGTTCAATAAATGACTGATAAAAACAATGAAATACACACGAGCATGAATATATTTGTTTTTGATTCAGAACTCACCTTTAAAATATAAACTTCAAATACAGTTTCTGGAGACAAGAGCTCGTCACCAAAAAAGCAATGCTACAAATAGTTCGCAAATGGCATACATTTTTCGATGTCCAAAGCGCTGTCCCGTATTTGCGGGAACCGGTGGGAAGCAAATAAAACCACAACTACCACTCTTTTAATAAATATACTATATCTAGTTTGTCGCGAATTCGTAACATCCGTCTAAACAAGGTTAAGATCTTATTTCTACCAGCGTGTTTTTGCGCATGGTAACCAGTAGAAAAGCAGCTCTATATTGTGCTTTGGAACTTCCAGAGTGAATTATACTGCCGCCATCATTTTGATTATGTTCTTCTCCTTCTTCTTCTCGCCGTTTTCTGCCTATGTAGACTTCACGCATCATTGTTTTTCCATTAGACATTATGTCATTTCTGATTTCCTTGTTCATATAGCTGTTCTGGGGCTTCACCTCGGGTAGCCAAGATAGAACTTTGTTGACAACATAAGAAGTGCTGCAACTTCGGCTACACTTTTGTTTTGAAGGATTTTTTGTTACACTGCTCGCAAGTTTTCTTTGATCAGACAGATCATGAGATCATAAGCTTGTTGAATTTGTATTCCAAGAGCTTTCTTGCTTCTTTGTAAGGATCTTGAATTCCAGGAGATTGATTTGCTTCTTTGTAAGAACGGCGATTGCACCTTTTCATTCACACCTTGAAGCCGCTGTTTTTTACAAACCGTTTCTCGTCGAGTAAAACGGTGTCCACGCTGTCCCCAAATAATGGCATGCCACCATAATCAACCATTATTACGCAACTTCTGAATGAAGGCTTTTCTAAGTCTCTTCCACAATTTTCTCTCTTAAGCCAGTGTCCTACATGTCATTCCTGCGTACTCCCGACTTTCATCCACCAATTGCCCAGATAGTCTGCATCTGGCTCTTTTCTAACTACTTCGATTTCGTTCTAGTATTTCAGATGTTCAACGGTGGTCGGTCCTTCCAGCAATATATGAGCTCATTGCTATTTCAAGGTATTTCCTTCTATCATCATACCATTATCTCTTCTCATTTTCCTGATACTTGAGTACTTCCTACTGTATCATTCCGGGTCATACGAAGCATGCAGCTCTTCATATTTCTTTCAGAAGTTTGCAGTCCTCGAATGTCTTTCCTTTGACAAAAAGTCACTTCGTGCTGCTGAATACCAATATCAAATAGTTACATCGTCTGCACATGATAAAAAACTCAATAGGAGTTTTTCAACCGAGTTAGCTAAAAGAAGTCGCCCGTTCTTAATTTAGAAGCACTGGTTCGACGGAAGGGAGAGAACCAGCACCGTAAGACAAACACAACGTCCATGCCTCACCGGGATTAAAACCCGAACCCATTTCGGAGGAATGATCACAAGCCATCGCTTAGACCGGCCATAGGAGTTAAAATAACTTCACTAAAAGGTCAAAAATAGATACAGGTTAAAAACGACATGAGATATTTCGAGGGCTCATTTTCAGATTAAGTATCTAGTAATGTCTGTGCACGGGCTATAAATATCACAGTAAATCATACCGTCTACTGTGATATTATGGAGACCAAAAGGGATCCCAATAAGGCCACTATGGCAGCCATCAGCCAACTGAAGAATCATGGGTCTCTACTGTCTTCCATTATTAATAACATCCTCCACCCTGTGGCTGCCTGAGCTTTTCGTTAAGATCAAGACGCAAAAAGAAGGACTTCCAGCTCGTCTCCGGCCATACCAGCCCTACCCACCTACTAGAAAAAACGGTAGCCAGGTACCTTAAGCCCCTTGTCGCAGCCGCAAGATACTCAGTCACCAGTTCAACACAAGCTATTTATAGGATTCAAATATTTCAAGCAAAAAACACTCCGCACATATTCACCTCTATAGATGCCATTTCGTTGTGCCCAAGTGTACCTATAGGTCTGGTACATACCATCATTGAATCTAAACTACAAACTCAAGGTATTCCAGTTGCTGAGATGCAGGCTATAATGAGTTCTTTACGCCTCATCCAAAATCACACCATTTATACACTGGCGTGCAAAAATTAAGGACGAGACGGTTTGTCGAATGTAACGTCGTTCAGAAGTGCTCCACATCGACTCAAATAATACCATAACATCCTCAAGATGTAAGAATATGGGACAAGTGAGCAAAACCGTCCAAACAAGGAATCCAAATGATACAAAGGCACCTTATTGAAAAGGTAGCTCCGAGCACAACTGAACAGAAGACAGAAACGTCCATGTGACAGGTGGCTGCCAAGAAAAATCCAGTATTTAGTAGGGGATATGATCACCCCTGACTGCGTTGCAGGAATTACAACGTCTGTCCATGCTGAGGACGAGGTTGTCAAGGAGCTATTGTGGCATCGCGGCCCATTCCTCTTGTAGCGCTAATCGCAGCTGCGGAATCCTTGCTGGCGGCTTGTGACGTACGGCCAAGTGCCTCCTGAGAAGGTCCCATACATGTTCGATTGGATATAGGTCCGGGGACCTTGCGGGCCAATCCATGCGTTGAATATCTTCACTCTCCAACAGCTCTGCGACAGCCACTGTACGATGAGGTGTAGCGTTGTCGTCCATGAAGAGGAACTCAGGACCCACAGCACCTCTAAAAGACGCATGTGAGGCAGGAGAACCTCGGTACAATAGCGGACACTAGTGACTGAACCTCCTTGGAAGATGTGGAGATCAGTACGGCTACCAAGCATGATACCTCCCCAAACGAAAACTCCGCCACCAACAAGTCGGTCCCATTCGATGATGTTGGAGGTCTGATTGCGTGTTCCCTGCTCTCTCCAGATGTGTATACGTCCAGAATCGCTCGTCAGACTAAATCGCCTCTCATCCGTAAAGAGAACTCGACCCCATTGCTGATGTGTCCAGTTCTTGTGTTCCTGGCACCACAGAAACCGCCGTCTCCGATGATAACGGACTTCCAGTTGTCTGTTGCATGTGCCTTGCGATTTCTCCCGCTGTCTGCCGTTTGTCTCTTCTCGCCTGTAGGACAATATACCGGTCGTCCGCTGCCTTGGTTGCTCGTAAACGACCACTGCTAAACTCTTGGACAGCTGTTCCTGTAGTTTGCAATGCTCTCCAAGCTCGTGAAACGATGCTGTGAGCGATAACGAACTCCTCGGCCACACTAGTCACACTGCGACTTTCTTCCAACTTCCCAATGACTCGACCTCGGGTAAATTCATTCAGATATCGTCTACTGGATTGCCTGTTGGCCATATCACACGGTTGGAGCCACTCGACGTCGTTCAAACCGATGTACACCGTGCAATAGCTTTCTACGAATTGCTGAGCGTACACCGCCCGTGTGCTTTATACCCTTCCGACACTCACCCCCTCCCTACGTCATGCTTCATATATGCGCATGCCCTACCGTGCCGGACTCTAGTCTATCTCCTGATTGGTCATTCGGTCTGTTTTACCTGCTCGTTCCGCTGTTATGCTAATTTCTCCTCTTCGTCCTTCATTTTTGCACACTATTGTATATAGACAAGAGGGAGGGGCAGCCCACTCTCTCCAATACTTGCAGAAATTATCATGCAAAGGCTGGAAGAGGATGCTTTGAATGAATACCAATTCAAACAGCTATTCTGTATAAGGTACTATAACAATATAGCACTGCTAGTATTACACTTCACGTATATGATAGCTTTACATAGATGGAACATCTCCACACACACACTCACACACACACACACACACACACACACACACACACACACACACACACACACATACACTCTAAGCAACTGCTGTGTCGTCTTTTTATATAATGTTCTTATCACATTCATACGTCACTCTCTCTGACCTCAAAAGTGTTGCCAACCGCATTCATGTGAAAGGGAAGATATCACGTTAAGGTTGGGAAGTGCAAAAGAGAGCAAACTCAAGTTTACATAGGAAAAGGAACTAAAAATGAAAGTTAAATTAGAATATACATCACAGTACTTTGATGATGCTCTAATGTTTTGGCCGCACTCTTTGGATCGGCTCTCAGCATTTGAAGAATACATGTCGCAAGAATATGATACAATTAACTTCACCTGGACTATCGAAGAAAGTAACAGTCGGCCATATTTGGACTCCCTTCTGGTAAGAAACTCAACTAATCAGTCCCTTAGTTACTCCGTTTATAGGAAACCGTCATCAAACCTCACTATCACCCCCTTTCTTTCAGCCCACCCAATGAATTATAAGCTCTCCGCCATGAGATTTATGTTGAAAAGAGCTTATACTCATTCCTCAAGCCTCAGACTGCGCGCTGGATTGAAACTGGTAGAATTAAAGAAATAACGAGATTTTTATGGATATAACGACCACATCGTACACAATCTTCTTCGGAAATTCAGTCAGCCGATGTCTACTACACTTTGTCGGAAAATTCGTCTGCCAAAGTTTATTTGTTAAATGGATTTTCACCCTATAACCACTCCAATATTAAAAAATATCCGTAAACTCTACAATATGGACTTTGGAATCAGAACATCGAATATTTGATCTTTTATTAAAACTGACAGACACCCCATTAAAATGGATGAAAAACATAGGGTATATACACGGTGAAGTCACATTATTGCGACAACCAGCTAATATCCAGAGTAACCTCCGTGTGCAGCTAGACGGGCTGGGAATGACTCAATAAGGTGTTGGAAGGTGTTCACAGGTACGTGGAACCACGTTGACTGCAGTGCATCTGACAGCTGCTGGAGGGTGCGTGGTTGAGGATACATAGAGCGAACAACACGATCGAGGTGTCCCCACATATGCTCAATTGGGTTTACGTCTGGGGAATTAGGGGTGCCATGGAAGTACTTTGAAGTCTTCATCGTGCTTTTCCAACCATTCTCGGACATTTCTAGCTGTGTGACATGTCGCATTGTCGTTCTGGAACATCCCGTCCGCCCCAGGAAAGACAGTCTGCATGTATAGATGTACATGTAGTCTGCAACGATGAATTCATAACGAATTCGGTCCATAGTGCCTTCCACAAGTATGAGTAAACCCGGGAAATGCCACGAAAGCATTCCCTAGACCATAACGCTGCCACCCCCACCAGTTTGTGTTCTTCCAGCAATGGTTGAAGAGTGTTTTTTCTCCGATGTTTCTTGACTTTTACGCCAACGTCCATCCGTTCGAAAACATTACTCATCGAGGAAGGCAATCCTTTGCCAATCAGCGGAGGTCCAATTCCGATGTCTCCGTGCAAATGTAACCCTTTTCTACAGATGCACCTTCGTTAGCATAGGTGCAGTCACCATACGTCTGCATCGGAGTCCCATACGCCGCAGGGTTCACTGAACTATCGTTTTAGACATACTTCCAGGAGCCCCCTGGTTCAGTCGGCCAGTGAGTTGATCCACAGTAGCGTATCGATCGGCCTCACGCACCTTCGTAGCCAACGTTCACTCCCACATCAATGGCACGTGGTGCTCCAGTTTCCACGTAGCTTGTTCGCAATGGTGCCAGTTTTCCAATCCCGATACACTTTAACCACAGCAGCCCGCGAACAGTTTACAAACTGCGCTGTTTTAGAAATACTGCCATCCTTGGCCCAAAAACCGATAATCATCCTTTTTTGCAAATCTGATAAATTGCGTCTTTTATCCATGACAGCAACGAGTGATATGCTTTCAGAATGCCTACAGTACACATTATATACCCTCCAAGCCAGCTCACGACATGTGCCTTCTTTCATTGGCTACGCGCTGTTGACGTCAAAAGTAGGAGGTGGTCAAAATAATGTGACTCGACTGTGTAGCATCCCATTGAGAGCTGTGGACGGTAAAGAGCATTCTAAAATTTATATAGGTTCCACCGGAGGTAATTTAAAACACTGCCTGGCTGAAAACACATATCATCTTCGAACCGGGGCTGCGACTGTCGCTTTAGCACGTCTAACGCAAAGTGGGACATCTTACCTTGTGTAGAGTGAAGCTGAAATTCTCACAACCCCTTCCGGCGCGTCATCACTCCTATTTACAGAAAGATCGTGTATCTTTGCCCAAGAAAATTCATGTTGAAATGACTCTATCCCACATGTTATGCTGCAGGCCTGGAAAATTCCCTTTCAGAGCGACTGGAGCTGCAATTTAGAAGATCACGCCCTCACATAACCTTGCTACTGTATTTCTTTCTCCTGCATGCTTTGATTCCCCAACATATTATTGAGCATGGACAGACATTCCCATATACTTAATCTGAAGATGAGCCCATTGTAGGGCACGGTAGATCTCATGTCGTTAAAACCTGTGTCTACTTTTAAGCTTTTAGTTAAGTTATTTTAACTCGTATGGGTTTAAGGGCATTTGAATTAGAGATACCTGTCTAGTAACGTGTAGCACCATCTTTCGCCGTCATGACGGCGGCGATTCGTGTCGGCATGGACTCGACAAGACACCGGAAGCGTTGGGAAGACATACGGATCCACGACCCCTGAACAGTCTCCCACAATTCACGAAGATTTGATGGAGGGGGGTCAGAGTCTCGAACATCTCTGTCGATGGCATCCTAGATGTACTCAATGCAATTGAAGTCAGGTTACCTAGTTGGCCAAAGAAGTGAGGTCACGTCGGTGGAGTGTTCATCCAACCATTCGGATACAATTCGGGAGCGATTGCACGGTACATTGTCTGGTTGTAAGATGAGGTCCCCAGTGGGATGGATGTTGAAGACGCACAAACGGGAGCAAATGGTCTTCCAGGATATCCCAGAAACGTTGATATGTGAGGGATGATGTCACACGTACCAGGGGTCCCATTTTAGTCCACGTAAACAGTCCCCAGGCGAGAATGCCACCCAATCAGCTTGAAGAGTACCCTTCTGGCAAGAAGGATCCATCGCTTCATGTGGTTTGCGCCGTACTCGTATCCTGCCATCCGCATATACCAACGTGAATCTCAACTCATCGGTCCAGGCAACATTTTTCCACATGTCTAGGGTCCAGTAGCGATGTTCCCGCGCCCATGCTAATACTTGCACCCTGTGATGTGCGGCCAGCAGCGGTACCCTCGTTAGACGATGGCTTCTGTACCCCATAGCAAGGAGATGGTTCTGGATGGTGTGGCTGCTTACATGTTTTTGTACACCAGCGTTAAATTGCCGAGTGATTTCTTGTACTGTGGCCCGTCTATCCGCTGTTACAATGCGAGCTAGCCGATGTTGATCCTGCTTATCCACACGCTGTTGTCCACGGCAGTTGGCCCTTGGAGGAATGGTTTTACAGGATTCTATATACTCACGGTGCACCCGTGAAACAGTGGTTCGTGAAAACCCCAGTTCCAGCACGACTTTCGAGATGGAGTGACCCATTCGTCGGGCCCCGACAATTTGTCCACGATCAAATGAGCTTAGATCCTTCGTCTTACCCATACTGCGTCCGACTCTTACTGATTCCCGTCGCATCACTTCTTATATTGTCGGATAGCTGCATACGTCATGTCTTTTCCATTTACAGTGCCGCCCACAGCGTCACATTTGCATAACGCCAGCTGTCTCTAATTCAATTGCTCTTCAGTGTATTTGATATTGTTTTTTTCCCTGAATGTCTTTTTTAGTTAATATTGATGTCTCTGATCCATAAGCAAGAACTGGAATCATGCATTGATTAAACACTTTTCTTTTAAGATACAACGATAAATTCTTATTGAAAAGTGTTCTGTTTCGTAGAAAAGCTCTGCGATCAAAATTTGTAATCGTTGCCCTCACGTGATATCCGTCGTTCAAGGTAAGGTTAGGAATCGACTACTTCTAGGTTTGTTCCATCAATAATTAAATCTACAGCTTTTGTAAAAGCATTGTACACCAATTTTGTTTTTTGTAAGTTCATTTTTATCCCCATTTCTTTTCTCTCGTCAGCAACGTGCGGACCATACTTCGCAGACCCGTGGATATTCTTGACTATATCGTCAACAAAAATGAAGGTGTGCTGAATCATCTGCAATAATTCTTATTCCTTTGTCTCTCTTCCCAGTTCAACGAATGAAAATCATTCTGAAATGTGGCACGGAATAGCTTGTAAGATGGGGTGTTACCTTGTCTTAATACCATACCAAATTTTATACAAGCTGTTTTCTCAAACAGTCAAACCTTTGCTCTTTAATTTTCTTTGATGTTATTAATAACATTAACATATGCATCTTCAATATCGCAGGATTTCAAAGACATTATACAGCGTATCCGAAAAATAACTACGCAGTGAAAGTAACACTTACCATGTCAAACTGGTCCCTACAGAAGGTGTTGGAAAAGGATCCCACGGACGTCCAGACATTTCTGCTCACGCTTCTGCTCAGGGTATGTGGTTTGATTTGTTGCATGTGGATCGTTATTGCAGCTTTTGAAATGTACGCGGATTACCTGCTTACACCTTCCCCTTCAGCGCTCGCCACAGATAAAAAAGTCAGGCGGTGTCGGATCCGGTGACCGTGCAGGCCACAGTCCACGGGAGGTGATGCGAATTCCGGAGAATTCCTCCAGAAGCTGTATCGATGCGCCAGCGGTGTGAGAAGGTGTACTGTCTCCGTTGATTTCCCGTTCCGTGAGTTAGGATATAAATGGTTGAGGGCCTCACCGACTTGTGTGGACTCCTCTGTGTACTAACTAATACTGCCTTGGATATCCTGTGTGGTCTCGTCTGCCATGGATGGCCTACCGGGGCTGGGGCATCCAGAACATTGCCAGTTTCGCGAATTTCGCTAGGGGTTGATGTACCGCATTACGGTTGGGGACGTCTGCATCACGAAATTCCCTAGCGAACTGTTTTTGCGCTTCGTTAGTGTACTTGTCGTCATCGCGAAAGACATGTTCCACCAAAAACTAGTTTCTGTTCAACCGTCAACACCATTGTCCTTGTGCCGAGACGAGTGATCAATCGACACGTCTGCCTCCGTCGACCAAACGCTTGGGAATGACCTTTGCTTGGAATGACAGCTGCGCGCGCCTCAGGGTGAAAACACATGAAGATTACCAGACACAGAGCACTTCCACGTGGCGGGTCACTAATACTGTAATTCCATTCAAAATGTCTTTATTATTACGTTACTGCAATGCGTACTGTGACGTATATTCTAGATTAACTTTCCTTTTTCAGTTTCAATCCCTATTAAAATCTTGAGTTTATTCTCAGCATTCTTCACGCTTAACGAAATATCTTTTCCCTCAAACGAATACGTGTGGCAACACAACTGAGGTTGAATGCACGTGACGTATGCCTGATATAAGATAAGAACAAGAGATAAAACGAGGACTGATCTATTGCTTGAAGGGGCGTTGAAGAGAGCGATTATTAAGAGCGTTGTACGAGAGCGTTGTATTGTAAACTGATGATTATTGAAAGGAGTGTTGTGATCATGTGTAGTGTGTGGAGTACATTGTGATGTTATCGTTCGGTTATGGAAGTGTCTTCTACAGCCTGAATAAAGCTTTTCCGTAAGTTGACTTCTGTTGTTTCGTCTGGCCGTTAAGGTTTTCTTTCATTTAGGAACTATTTCCTAGTGTATTGATGTGTTAAAACAGCGTAGAAGTCGAAAAGACTTTTACGCTATAGTACATTCAGTGCATAGTCATTATTCGGATACTCTGTATAATTTCTGGTGGCCGAATTAAAAGCCTCTTCATAATCAATAAAAGTCATACATAATGGGAGTTCATACTCGTTCTCCCTCTCAATTAGTTCTCTAAGTATATGGATGTCATCTACAGTGATGTTACCACTCTTTAATACAACTTGTTCTTTGGGTTATTGTCTAATATGCAGGGTTTCCTTCAAGCGACGTGATAGTACCTTAGCGGAGATTTTATAACCAACTAATAAGAGGCTGATTAGCCCACAGATCCTCAGTTCCTCAGGGTCTCCATTTTTATGTAGGATAATCCTTGTAACATTTTTCAAACTATCAGAAATCGTTCCTTCATTGAGGCATTTGGTGAATACTTGAGGGGCTGGGGGTCGAGTATATTTTCTGTTTCTCCACTGGCGTCCTTTTAAAATGTCCACAGAAATTCCATCCTCCCTTGCAGCTCTTCCCCGTTTCATACTCTTAATTGAATGTGTAACTTCTACAACTTCGGTGGCGGTATATATACTTGAATTTCTTAATTCTACAGGTAATGTGTCAACACCTTGATATCCATAAAATCCTGTTTCGCTACAGAACCTCAACATTAAGTTCTCTATTCGACAACTACAATTTTATAGTTAATTAAACTTCAAGTACTTCCAAGAACTGCTCCTTTTACCGGTAATTTTCTGTTATAGGGATGATGAAAAAGTGATAATTGTTTTTCGTTAATATACCGCGGAATCACTGAAACATTCCCTGAAAAATTCAGGATTATCAGAAAACCCCTCTTAAAATCGGTAGTAAAAATCCGTGAAATTCACGTTTTTTTCCAATATTTCAGGGAAAAGATTGCATCAGGAATATGTTCCATTAATTGACGAAAGAAATCATGGAAAACGGCGCGTGAATTTCAGGATTTTTTTCAATGCGGCAAAATAAAAGAGTGAACAATGCATATTTCCAGTTCCAAAGTTACGTGGTTAAGATTTCTAATTTTATATATCTCAGCTGAACAAGAGTAGAAGAGCGATTGTGAATTTTAAGAACGATTTCATTTCTAATTTCATAGTTTTGGGTGATTCATTGCTCGTATTTCTTTACAAATATTTTTCCATCATGTCAGAACGCATTTCACAGATATCAACGTGTATAGGCAATGGCTTCAGTACAATGCTTAACTAATTTTAAATAGGTATTACGTTTTACAAAGCTCCCTAATGCATATCCTCTATTAAACACTGCATTTCGCATTATGTAAAATTACAATTCTTTTTCGCACTTCACATTTCGTCTGTGGGATTTCTTAAATTTTTGAAAGGCATCGGAAGCATCTTTTGTCTAAAATTACTGTACAGTAATCCTCTTTAACTGAACACATGGTCTGAAAAAAATATTAAAAAACCATAGATCACTACGAAATTCTGAATAACTTATGCACTGCAGTAGGCTGTTTTACTCCCTACCTGTCTCAAACGCGTTTAAAGTTGCTTGAGGATTACTTACGCCATGTTGTAAAACACATTTCTCATCCCTGCTTGAAAACACATGTTTTCACGCAGTTATGGAAAACAAAAAGTTATCTTCTCTTCAAGTATTAATATTATGTAGAAGTGGTGTAACGGAAACGTCCTGTTTACCAGACAGGAGACGATGAAAACGGAAATATTAGAAAGAGAAAGCCTGAAAACAAACTTCATCATTGTTTTGGCCTTCACGGTTTATGATATTATCAAATTACTAACATCTGATAGTTGAGTCTGCTATGTGTCATATAATTTTGACATGTTTGCAGCTAATATCCTTGAATTTCATCTCAGGTCACACACTTCTCGTATTTTATCTCCTTACAAGTTTTCTACGGGAAATCGTGTAAAATACAGCTTGATACACAGAAGGTCCTCTCCTAAGAAAATAAAAAAAAAAAGTTACTGATCAGTTCAAAATTAATTTGCATTTAATTTCTGAGGTATCTATAAGGGTCGCCCAAATGAAACTGAGACTGTCGGGTTTTTTGCCGTAAGGGTTTATAGGTTAGAATATGTGAACATACAGGAAGTAAGAGTGATAAATGGGCTGCATATCAGGTACACCTAGTCGCCTTATCGGTTCAAGCAAGTGTCCCAGCGCGGCACGAGATTGTGAATAACCTCAGCCAAGAACGTCCGTGGTTGGTTGTGGAACCAGTCTTCAACGGCGTCCCGTATCTCAGCGTCGATAGCTTACCTGCGGGCCTTGAGAGCTTCCTTCAGTGGCCCAAAGATGTGGTAGTCGCAGGGCGACAGATAGGATTTATACGGGGACAGGGGGAATGGTCTAGGACCTCCCAGCGGAAGCTCCGCAGCAAATCTTGGCACACTGTCGAGACATGGGGGCGTACGTTATTGTGCAGCAGAAAAACCCCATTGGCAGCATACCGGGTCGCTTTCGCTTGATGGCCGTTTTGGGGTTGCGTAACGTATTGAAGTATGTGGTTGCTTTGAGCGTACTGCCAGCTTCCGTATAATATAACAACGGCGAGGCATTCTCATCGAAGAAAACCGTGAGCATCGATTTTTCAGCTCTTAAGGAGGACTGAGCTTTTTTTTGGCTTTTTTTTTGGCGTGGAGAGAAGGGATGCTGCCATTCCATACTCATCCGTTTTGTGGCCGGATCGAAGTGGTGGCACCAAGTTTCATCTGCGGCCACAATCTTGGAAAGAAACTGTCCCCTCTTTGCGTGCTCCAGGAAAGCATCCATTCGCCGAGTCTTCTGATCCTTCTGGAGATTCTTGGAGACCCATTGTGCGCAAACCTTGCTGTATCCCAATCAGCGATGGGGAATGGTGTTAAAACTTGCCTTACTCACGGACAATATTGCCGCAAGCATGCGGGTGGTGATTTGGCGATTCTCCTTCACAAGGTTGTCAACGGCAGCAATCGATTCCATGGTGATGGCCACGTGTGCTAGCCCATGTTCTCCATGCTCACGCGTCCTTTACGAAATTCGCTACACCAGCGGAACACTGTACACCATGACTGACACTCATTCTCATACACATCCTTCATACAATGATAACTCCTTCTCCGATCAAAAATTGGATAACTGCCCGCTGGGCATGTTAGGACGAATCCATGTCACGACCCTACGTAGCGAACTTGCCTTCCGCACGTACAAACAGCACACGGACTCGTGCCGCCGATAACAGCGTGCTTCCTGCCACTTACCAGCGCAAATACACGGCTCTGGGTAATTATAAAACGACTCTATTGCACGAATCTCACTTTCATCTGAGCGACCCTAATAGCAGTGAAATCGAAGCCGTAAGAAAGAGTGCGTGCTTAAATTTGAAAACCATACTGTCAGATGTACCTGAAATACACAAGTGACCAAAATTCCGCACTGCACAGTCGCTTAGGTTGCGGTCACACCGCAAAACACGCCAAGGCTTCGTGAGACGTTAAAAACTGCTGAACGATATGTGGGAACGCTCGCACTACTCCTCGGAAACGAAGACGTCAAGGATACCTACAGCTGCCCACCATCGAGCGAAAACCAAGAGATATCGGATGGTTACTGTGACATTGGATTGTCGTCAATGGTCATTGCGATGGTTCAGGAGACATCGCAGTGACAATTCATGGTCCGAGAGACATCGGGTGATTGGCAATGGTCACTGCATGCCATTGTGAATCGTGTGGAACGTAACATCAGTTCCATGAACCACTGCTTCTTGCAATGGCTTCAAGATCACCCACAAACATACCGGAGACAAACCTCATCATGGCTGAACTAAAATATCTGGAGAGTTGCAGTGCGTAACCCCCATTGCTACTGCGAGTGAATTCAGAGCTTGTGTACAGCACGTGGGTACTGCAGCTCTGTCTACACAAACCATGGGAAGACGCTTGCATGAGTCTGGCCTCTTAGTTAGGTGATCTGCAAAAAGCGTACTATTGACACAGCGACACCGAACATACCGCTTTGCCTGGTGCAGGTCTCTACAGCTTTGGACACTCGAGTTGAGACATGTATTGTTCTCCAACGATCCCGATTCTTCCTAGAGCGTAAAAAGGGCAGCACAGGTTTGTTGGCCAGGAGACCAACGCCATGCAGAGGACTACGCCATGGGAAAGCCAACGCGGCAGAAAACCCGGCATCGTGCACGGTAGGCAGACCGTCCTCATGCAGAGTCCAGGGCATTTAATAGCACTGTGGCATTTCCATTTAATTCTTGACTGCTTTCTACGAATGCTTGCCAGAATTGTTCCGGTACCTTCTTCAATCAACATAATGTCCGGCAACATGTGGCTCGTATTGCTATGAACAACATGCATGCTTTCAAAGTTTCACCAGCTTACTCACCTCAATAATAGCCGACTAAGTACGCGTCGGGCGTCCTTAATCGACAATTCCAGCGAGAGACCCTGCTGTCGACCTGTACATTTTACGTTCCCAGATGAATATTATATGGCACAATATAACCCAGGTAACGATCGCCCACTTTATTGATTGTGTACCGTAGGCAACGACCGATAAACTTTTTGATTGTGTACCGTAGGCAACGATCGATCAACTTTTTGATTGTGTACCCGAAGCAACGTAAATCACTTTACTCATTGTGTACCCGAAGCAACGTAAATCACTTTACTCATTGTGTACCCGAAGCAACGTAAATCACTTTACTCATTGTGTACCCGAAGCAACGTAAATCACTTTACTCATTGTGTACCCGAGGCAACAGTCGACCACTTTAATGATTGTGTACTCCTGGTAAAGATCGATAGCTTTTTTAACTGTGTACCCTAGGCAAAGATCGACCATTTTATTGATTGTGTACCCCACGCAACCATCCATCATATTAATGATTGTATAACCCAGGAAACGATCGGCCACCTTACTGATTTGTACCCCAGACAACGATCGGCCACCTTACTGATTTGTACCCCAGACAACGATCGACCAATTTATTGACTGTGTACTTCAGGCAAAGATCGACCACTTTATTAATTGTATAATTGAGGCAACGATCGGCCACTTTAATGATTTATACCTCAGACAACGATCGACCAATTTAATGACTGTGTACTTCAGGCAAAGATCGACCACTTTATTGATTGTGTACTTGAGGCAACGATCGGTCACTTTAGTGTTTGTGTACTCCAGGCAACGATGGACCATTTAAGTGACTGTGTGCAGTGCTGCATATTGCTGCGTGTGGTGAACTCGTTACTGAAGAGACAATTCTGGTTTTCAATTCTGTGTCCATTTACTGCTCATTTACATATCTCGGACATTTCTTTCATTCATTCATGATTTTCGTAACTGCAATCCTGTTGCTTTGTGGCGTATGATTCTAAATTAACCTTCGTTTTGAGTTTGTGTGCTCTCATGTGAATTTCATTTCTCCGTGTTAAATATTTTCTCACTTAAAGCAGCTGCAGCATTTCTCCCGCCGAGCGTGTAAAACTTTAAGGCTGTCAGTGAGTCAAAGTGCACTAAAAAAGGTAAATAAAGCGAAATTCAATGAATGGTTGGTTATAGCTATGCAGAAGAGAGCTGTATTCCGAGCTAGAACGATGTTTAGATAACTATGCTCAAAGACTGATAGCTGACTTTCTGAGAGATATGTTATAAAATGAGTACAATAAGTAGTATAAGATTATGTTTGTGTTTTATATTTGTCGATAGCGAGAGATAATTTTAAACGTAAAGTGTTACGAAGTGGAAGATTCAAGTGCTGCACTTTGTTGTTACAAGGCTATACTGATGTGATAAGTACTTTACGTTCTGGGAGATATAAAAGAATGGACTTTGGATTTTAAGTACTATAGTATAAATTATTCTTAAAGTTTATTTGAAAGTGTTCAGTTACAGATTTCCACGTTCAATTAAGGGTGCAGCTGCTACGTACAAGCAACGAAATGAACTGAAATGAAATATCGAAGAGCCAAAATACACTCTTTTCAAAAACAAAACAAAAACACTAAGCACCCCGAAGGAATAATCCAATCGAGATGAAAATTAGCATGTGCAGTGCATATGTATAGGAAAATAAATTATTGCAGTTCTAGAGCAGCTGGGTCATTTATTCGGATAAAACGGCTGCAAGGGTGAAACAAGTAGTAAGTTGTTGTGACACCTCTGGCTAGAATACAACCGGTTACCCGGCGTGTCATAGACGCATACAGTCCAGGGATACTGTCCTTAGGCGCAGCATGCCAGATGGTGTCCAAATTACGGGCCAGTTTGCTGACATTCCGTGAGGGACGTAGGTGACGTCCCATCATGCCATAAACATGCTCGATCGGAGAGAGATCGGGAGATCGTTTCGCCCTGGAAGTGTGTTGAGATTACGGAGACAGGCCTAGGAAAGCCTTACCATGTGTGGCCGGGCAGTAACGATTCAAAATTGCTCGGTGATGCTGCGACAGGAGTAGCAACCCAACAGGTTGTGAAGAATGTCGTCGACGCACCGTTGAGCCGCGAGGGTGGTACGGAGGGCTACCCAGGGTGTCCGTCTATCATGGTAAATGGCTCCCCAGACAGTAACTCCCGCTGTGCCAGCCGTGTGCTATTCCATAGTAAAGGAGAATCCGTGCACTGGCCGGCTCGACTCCAGACACGTATGCGCTGGTCATCTTCGGCGCCCAGTGCTAACCGTGTCTCATCACTGAAGACAAAATGACGTCACTGGACACTATCCCACGTTAATTGGACCCTACACCAATACAGTCGGTGCGGGCGATACTCGCTTCTCAGTGGTAGGCGGCGGAGTGGCCTTCTCGAATGTAATTTCTCTGCTGCAAGCCATCTAGCAACGGTCCGGACAATTACTTCCGTACCCGTAGACAACACAACATGGCCACGGAATATTGAGAGCGACGAAATATGTTCTGTTGGTGCGGCTGTCACAATCGCTCGATCCTTGCTTTCTGTCGTTGCACTCGTCCGTCCACTTCCCACGTACCGCTGTGTTGTGCTCTACTGGACCCTCGCTCTGAGCTCAATTATATGTCTCTTCTCAAACTCATAATAAACTGCTTGTATTATGCACGGATCCGACGTCGAGTCTTCCTCACAGTACGTTGTTATTTTTAATGCAACCGCAATCCGCTGTCACAACTGTCCCTGCGTGAGAGCTCTGTCCTTGAGATAAGCTCCTTGACGCGCGGCTCCCATGCGCTGTAGCGAACCACTGTTCAGTAATTGGTCGTTACTGTTTAATCATTTGCATACACTGAAGAGCAACTGAAATAGAAACAGCTAACGTTATGCAAATGTGGCGCTGTGGGCGGCATTGTAAACGGAAACGACATGGCGTATGCAGCGATCCGACAATATAAGGGGTGATGTGACGGGAATCAGTGGTAGTCGGACGCAGTATGGGTAAGACGAAGGATCTCTAAACGCATTTGATCGTGGGAAAAATGTCGGGGCCAGACGAATGGGTCTCTCCATCTCGGAAGTCGGGCAGGCACTAAGATTTTCATAAGCCACTGTGTCACGGGTGCACCGTAAGTAAATCCAATCCGGTAAAACCATCCCTGCAAGGGCCAACTGCCGTGAACAACAGCGTGTGGATGAGCGGGGTCATCGTCGGCTAGCTCGCATTGCAACAGCGGATAGACGGGCCACAGTACAAGAAATCACTCGGCAATTTAACGCTGGTGCACAAAAACGTGTAAGCAGCGACACCATCCAGAACCATCTCCTCGCTATGGGGTACAGAAGCCATTGTCCCACGAGTGTACCGCTGCTGACCGCACATCACAGGGTGCAAGTATTAGCATGGGCGCGGGAACATCGCTACTGGACCCTAGACATGTGGAAAAATGTTGCCTGGACTGATGAGTCGAGATTCACTTTGCTACATGCGGATGGCAGGATACGAGTACGGCGCAAACCTCATGAAGCGATGAATCCTTCTTGCCAGCAGGGTACGCTTCAAGCTGGTGGGGGTGGCATTCTCGTCTGGGGACTGTTTACGTGGACTGAAATGGGACCCCTGGTACGTGTGACATCGTCCCTCACAGGTCAACGTTACCGGGATATCCTGGACGACCATTTGCTCCCGTTTGTGTGTCTTCAACATCCCACTGGGGACCTCATCCTGCAGAAAGACAATGCACCCGAATTGTATCCGATTTGTTGGATGAACACTCCACCGACGTGACCTCATTTCCTTTGCCAGCTACGTCACCTGACCTTAATCCCATCGAGCACATCTGGGATGCCATCGAGAGAGATGTTCTAGGCTCTGACCCTCCTCCATCAAATCTTTGTGAACTGTGGGAGCTTGTTCAGGGGTCGTGGATCCGTATGGCTTCCCAACGCTTCCGGTGTCTTGTCGAGTCCATGCCGAGACGAATCGCCGCCGTCATCAGTGCGAAAGGTGGTGCTACACGTTACTAGACAGGTATCTTCAATTCAAATGCTCTTCAGTGTATTGGGCCTTGAGGTACTGGCTCGCGTAGTTTCATCAGGATCGAACGGCTTTCTTAAGCTGCTTCGTTTTGTTTTGGAAAAGAGTTATTATGACCATTGGTTCTTTATAAGGATCGAAGCAACTGCAGGTATACGACGGCGGGTGTGAAGGCCATGAAACGGTATAAATAACACCTGATACTGAGCTCTGTTAATCAGTGTTACTGTTGTTCGTCAGATGAGAGAGGCAGTGGACTTAAGCGAGATTGACAAATGCCAAATCGTTAAAGTCAGGCGACTGAATTAGAACATTTCCGAGATATCAAGTCTTGTGGTGTGCTTATGGTCACCCGTGGTTAGTACCTTCAAAAAGTGGTCGAGGAGAGGAAAAACCAAAACCCTCCGGCAAGGCGCGGACTGACTACGGTTCATCGATGCTGAAGATGAGCGACCGTTATCCTGTATGGTACTGTATGGTACAAGCCAACAGAAGGGATACCGTTCCGGCAATTTGAATGCTTGTGACGGGAGAAATGTGTCACAACGCGCAGTACATCGAACCCTACTGAAAATGGGGCTGTCTAGTCGCAGGATGCTACGAGTGAAGTTACTGAAATAAAGACTGTTTTCTTGTAAGTTTTTGTTTTTATTAGGGGTTTAACGACCAGCGTGAGCAACTCAATGGGCTATAAAAGCAGTAACCCGTCCCTAATTGAGGACCACGGGCTCCAGAAAAGGGAAGGAGTTAGAGCCGTTAGACAAACACAAGATCCATGCCTCACTGGGATTCGAACCCGGACCCATCTCGGACGAATGATCAGATGTCATCGCTTAGGCCACTGCGCCACCGGGGCAGCTTAGTTTCGTTCAAGACTTTTCTTCTGGCCTTTAAGTCGTCTAATTTAGCTCAAAAGATTTGCTTATGAACTAATTAACCGACGCTCTCAAGGTCAAAATTTCAGCGATACAATTTATGGTACGAAGGTTGTGGAAATACAAATTTTCCCGTGACGGGGGTGGAATGCGCGCGCCCTCACTCCGGAGTAAGTTGCTCTCCTAACTAAGCCACACTGGCGGAATGTATCTCTGCAGATTTGTCATCTTGACACCTGCTTTACCTTTGTAGTACGTCTGAAGGTAATGTTTAAGTAGTGACATATTAAACAGAAAAAGCATTATAGTTCTTCGATTTAACGAACCAATTGTAGAAATAGTTTATTACCCCAGCTCCATTTTATATGGATAGCTTTCTTTGAAGACGCTTAAGTTTTTAAAAGTGGCTGGCAACTTTTTAATTTTCTCCTTAACGCGCACACGCATTATTTGTTTTTCCTGGCCAGTTAAACATCCGATGGGCGTAAATAATAACACATAGAGATGTGAAAGAAATTTCGATATGCTGACGCCCAATAGAGCATCCATAGCTCTTTGCATGATAAAGAAAGCGTTTAACACCCCGTATGCGAAATCTACGAGTGACAAAGCATTCTATGTCAACGGATCGCAGAGCGTCATTTATTTCTTTTTCCATTAGGCGATGGTCGTTGTTGTTTCTGTATCAGAGCAGATTCCCTTCTCTCCCCCCCCCCCCCCCCACACTCCTTTTCCTTTTGATGGCTCAGCGCAGGTGGGGTTTTCGATGGAAGAGCAACTTCAGTCGCTAAAAGAAGGGGAACACAAAACTAGGCTAGCTACCGGCAATTTGCTTGCAAGCTCTAGGTTATTGGTTCCCTAATGGCGGATATCACTCTTGTATCGGAACAAAATGAAAGACCGGGAAAATAAAATTGTTTCAGTAAAGTCATCATTCAGAATACGGCAAAGAAGAAGGAAAAGACCAAAGGGAAGAGCAATAAAACTCAAAGGAAAGAGATGCTTGGCTAAACTCGAAGGCCGATGCAACGCCATCAAGCACTCTGGTCATAAAAAGTCACAACGAAATATTTTCTGCCTTCATCAGTCTTGTGCATCGTAATGCATGCAGCCGTTCGTCCCACCATATGCTATCAAATTGTTTAGCAATTCTTCAAACGTTGAAGTATAGAGCGAAACGAGAAATAATTTTTACTCTGCTTCCGAAATGTTCACGTGAAACAGCCCGAAAATCCACGTTAGATGAATGGAAACACGAAACTATGACGCTCGAAGTGCATTTTATTACGCGGGGATCTTCGGCTATAATTCTGCGATTACGCTGACATTAACATGTGATCTGTAAAGGAAAAGATTCACTTAATGTAACGTATATATTGGGAAAAGTTTTGAGAGCAGCGCATACATAGTTTCTAGGAAGGATCACCGTCTTAAAAGCAGTTGCGTATGTGGCGATAAAATAGGCTATACTACCTTTGACAAAGAAAAGAATATATTTTCTTGACTGCACGGTGGTGGCTTGATTTAATTCACCCATATGTATAACTCTTCAGATGCCTTAAGAATTGTATCATTTGGAATCAGTGGCGGCGCCAGCAGCTTAGGACTGCGGCGGGGGGTAAGCATGATTAAAGTGTGGGTACACATGTTGAAGTATTTGGCAGAAATTTTGGCGAAAAAAAATCTGTTCATGTAAATTTTACCCGATGCTGATAATGCTAGCATATTTTATGATTGCAATACTTGTGGTGTTGAGACAGAATAAATCAATAACGTTTATTCACAATTAAATATTTTATTTTAAGATCTACTATAGTTTCTCTGAGCGTTTGGCTCAGCTTCATGTTTGCCCGGATGCAGCCGAGCCAAACGCACAAAGGAATTATAGTAGATCTTAAAATAAAATATTTAATTTTGAATAAAGGTTGCTGATTTCTTCTAGCTGTTACCCTGAGTGAAAAATAATTTTTTTGAGATGCATAATGTACGAAGTATTTATGCAGTGAATGTAGTATGGAAATCATGGATGCGAACCTTCATATCCTTTAACAGGTTACCATTTCTTCGGTCTTCGCAAGTTTTGCTTACCAACGTTGTTTTTTCTTTTCTTTTCGTTTCTTCACCCCCCCTCTCTCTCTCTTTTACGATTTCCAACCATAGGTTGACGAAGAATATATGATCCAGCTTTGTCCGCCTGTCTGTCTGTCCGTCCGTCTACACGATGACTCGCGTAAACATGGTTCGATTTCGATGAAATTTTCGTATGTGGTAGGGGACAACCCAGGAAGGAACGCTCTTAAAAATGGGCGAAATGAGGTCAAAGGTCAGGGCATAGGAGGAGATTGATTTCATCGCCCTTATGCGTCATAACGTACGTAAAAATGCTTCGATTGCGACAAAACTTCATCATGTTGTTCCGGAGATGAACTAAACCGGTTCTGTTTAATATAATCGAAATGGATTCAAAAGGTCCGGGCACAGAAGAGATATTTATTCCACAGCCATTATCCTCATAACTTGACTAAAAATGCTTCTACTGCGACAAAACTTTAGTACGTTGTTCCAGAGGTATACCGAACCAATTCTGTTTAATATCATCGAAATGAGGTAAAAGGTCAGCGCACAGGAGCGAGATTTATTCCACAGCCATTATCCTCATAACTTAATTAATATCTTGAGTAATGATCTCTGGTATGTTGGAAAGAGTATCATAACACTAATATGCAAGGTTGTGTTGTTTTGAAATGAATAGGTGTATCTGAATGGATATCTTGCGCAGATTCCGAAAATGACCTTCAAAATTCCGTATCACGTCAAGTTTTTTCACAAATGACGGAAATGTGAAAATTAAAAAAACCGTTATTTTTTAATGACATTGTTATATGGCAATGTTTGTAACGTGTGGAAATGTTCTTTGGAGGGATGGAATGATTGTTTAAGGAATAGATAAACATAAATATATAGCTGATAATGGAAATGCAACTGTTTTATCTGTATGACGTCACGATTTGCGCCACTTACAAAGGCGGAACATGAGATAATGTTATCTTGGCTCGGCAGTATGACTCATACCTCACGCCACTACTCCCTTCTTTCTATTGGTCACATGTGGCGCCATTCGGGGCAGATCGTGTTACACTAGTCAGTGCAAAGAAGGGACTGGTCCCGTTCGGTTGTTTCTTTGTGGCGTGTGCAATGGCTTCACGTGGTTGTGTAAATCATCCAGACATATTTTGCTACATATGTGGCTGTTATACGACAGGAAACAAACAGAGGCAAAATATTACGTCTTTCGTGAAAAATGCTTATTTTCAATACTTCGGCATTAAACTAGCAGATCAGGACAAAGTTTGGTCCCCTCACAATGTGTGCTGTACATGTGTGGAGGGGCTGAGGAACTGAAAAAGTGGAAAAAGGGCATGAATGCCGTTCACTGTACCCATGGTGTGGCGTGAGCCAAAAAATCACAGTGACGACTGCTACTTCTGCACAGCGAATATCGTGGGCCATACCAGATCCAGTACGCGTAACATTGTGTATCTCAATATCCCATCTGCCTTAAGACCAGTGCCCCATAGTGAATCCATCCCTGTGCCATCCCCGTCCAATATCAAGCCCCCAACAGACACCGATTCAGACGGTGATACAAGTGATGAGATGTACCAACCGGACAGCATGGAGGATGAAACCGCAGTGCCATTTACCCAGCATGAACTGAATGATTTGGTTCGGGATCTGAATTTACCTAAAGACGCAGCAGAGCTTTTAGGATCGCGACTTCAGGAAAAGAATTTAATATGTCCTAATACGAGATTCTCCTGGTACAGACACCGAGAAGCAGAATTGGTTCCGTTTTTTGCTGAGGAAGGCGGTTTGGTATATTGTCGAGACATTCCGGCAGTCATGAAATACTTCAACATTAATTACAATTCAGGACAGTGGAGGTTGTTCATAGATGCCAGAAAATCCAGTTTAAAATGTGTTTTATTACACAATACTAACATCCATCCATCCATTCCAGTAGCACATTCTGTGACTTTGAAAGAGACATACGAGAACCTTAAATTACTGCTGGAAAGTGTGCAGTACAAGTTTCATGAATGGTCTTTGTGCGGGAATTTCAAGATGATTGGAATATTGCTCGGCCAACAAGCAGGCTACACCAAATTTCCTTGCTTTTTGTGTGAATGGGACTCCAGAGCAAGAACTGAACATTGGGTTCGGCAGCAGTGGCCAGTCAGATGTACATTCACATCTGGCGAAAAAAAACATTGTTTCACTTCCACTGGTTGATCAATCGAAAATACTGTTGCTACCTTTACACATCCAACTTGGCTTAATGAAACAATTCGTGACAGCTTTAAGCAGGGACAGTAATTGCTTTCAGTATCTTGGTGGTAAGTTTCTATCAATCACGTCTGAAAAAATTAAAGCTGGCATTTTCATAGGCCCTCAAATACGAAAATTAATGGCAGACAACATATTCGAGGAAACCATGAGTGAGTGCAAATTGCGAGCATGGACTGCATTGAGAAATGTGGTACACAACCTTTTGGGGAACACGAAGGCTTCAAATTACACCACTTTAGTCGAGGACATGCTGGAATCCTATGAACTGCTTGGTTGCAACATGAGCGTCAAAGTTCACTTTCTTCATGCTCATCTAAATTACTTTCCTAACATTCTTGGTGATTTTTCGGAAGAACATGGCGAGCACTTCCATCAGGATATTAAAGTGATGGAAAAGAGATACCAAGGAAAGTGGACTGTACATATGATCGCCGACTATTGTTGGATGTTGAACAGAGACTGTACAGACGCCCACCGAAGACAATCCAAAAAGAGGAAGTTTGAAGGGAAGCCCAGTGGCGAATGTTAGGTATGTTTGCTTTTGAATATGTATTTATGTTTATCTATTCGCTAAACAATCATTCCGCCCCTCCAGAGAACATTTTCACACGTTACAAACGTTGCCATATAGCAACGTCATTAAAAAATAACGGTTTTCTAAATTTTCACATTTCTGTCATTTGTGAAAAAACTTGACGTGATACGGAATTTTGAAGGTCATTTTCGGAATCTGCGCAAAAAATCCGTTCCGATACACCTATTCATTTGAAAACAACAGAAAGAAGTTGAAAAATTGCAGATCAGTGTAATCAGTGCATTGAATGATTTTACTAACTTGTTCTGTCATAAGGCTGTTTATGATGTAACACGACATAAAGGCAGATAGGAATCAGAATAAATAACGTCCGCGTAGCTCAGTTGGTAGAGTGACTTATTCCGGAATGAATTTTAGTTTGTAACCTGACAGAATATTTATTTTTCTCTCTCTGTCTCTCTCTCTCTCTCTCTCTCTCTCATCTTTAAAACTATAATTACAATAATGGTGTTTTTCTACTACTCTCTGAGACATTTGCTCAGAGGACTCTCTCCATTCATGGATTTACATATCCTTTATCCTCGACAAAAGGTCATTGGGAATTATCTTTTGATCTGCTCTCGCTGAAGCATTGCAATATCCAACAATTTCCTTCCAACATTTCTTGGTCTCTTCACTGGTAGAGTGGTATGAGTCGCTGGCTTTCAACCATTCGTCCAAGACAGACCCGGATGAGGCATGGGTAGTGTGTTTGTCTGATGTCACTGCCGTTTGTCTTTCCCTGGAGCCCGTGGTCCTAAATTAGGGATGTGTGACTGCTTACAGCTGTATGAGTTGCTCGTGGTTGTCTGTAAACTGGAAACAAAACAAAAATTATCAGTTTTTTCTATTTGAAAATGTTAAAACTCATCTGAATTGCTGAAAGAAAATTTAAAACATTATTCAAAGATGTTTTACCTTGTATGTAATGTGTCAAACATCGCGTTCAAGATTATTGAAAATTTGCGTTTAATCATATTTCGGATTAAAACCTAACTCCATGAGGAACCACTTGTCTGCAATTTAGAGCAATTGTAACAACAAACAGGGCAGAACCAGCCCCATAAGTGAAACATTCCCAGGCGCAATTCGGATGATTTTCTGGAGGGCGGCTCCTCTGACCACTCGGACGGCTCAACATTTATTTTCCTCTGGATCTACAGCACGGTATTCCTGTCAGCATGAACCGGCATGTCACGTCCTATCACGCGATTATTCATAATTTAAAATTCTTCTCGCAGTATGATACATGTCATGGATGATTACTTCAGACATTTTGGGTCTGCTCTGTGGTGTAAGAGAATGTGGGTTGATTTTCGTTGACATTACAAGGGCTGTTCAAAAAAAAGGTAGGCGGCCTCATTCTTAAGAACATTTATGAGCTGATCGAAAAAAAAACAGTACACACGAGTAATAATTTCTAATCTTTAATCTTTTAAAAAGTCACCATAGCAATATGAACACATTTCCCTTCGTGATAGTAAGACGTGTATTACAGTAGAGACGGGTAACTGCTTGTGCTCTTTAAACTTCCACAAAGTCACCATGGCAATTTAAACAAATCCCTCATCTCGATGGTGAAGAGAGTATTCCAGAAGAAAGGCGTAAGTGCTTGTGCTTCTTAATGTTCCCCAGAGTCGCCATAGCAATATAAGCAGATGTCCCAGCGTGATGGTAAGGCGTATATCTCAGCAGTGATGGGTGACCAGTAGAGGAAAAGGGCGGGTTCTGGCACAGGGGCAGCCCTCCCATAGACTTAACATTAGCTGTCCACGAGGCTGTCCACGAGGCTGCCCACGAGGCTGCCTCTGGCTGCCCACGAGACTGTCCCAGCTGTCCCCGAGTCAGAATTTTTGTCACGTGGTCGTCCCCATGATGTACTGCCCCCTAGCGGTGCTTCTTGGAACTTTCAATGGAACTTTGTTTTTGATGGATGGCAACGACCGAGAGGGAATGGGGGTGGATATAGGGGGATGTCAACTCGATGTGCTGCCCCTGGCGGTGCTTCTTGGAACTTTATGTTTTTCTCGGGAGATTTATTGGACTTTTGTCAAATTTTTGGAGGAAGTTTTTTTTTTTTTTTGTCCATTCCAATATTTTTTGTTTCCTCGAATTTGTTTTATTAAACTTATATTTTTAGAGCTTTCGTGGGGTGTTAGGTTTTTTTTTCTAGACGTTGCAATATTATTATTTTTTTTTTAATTTAGACGACGAAATGCCTCGATGGATGAGATTTCGTTCCTATTGATTCATGTTCCGCATCAGGAATGGTTCTCGTCAAAGGATTGGTTTTATTCCCAGGTCACATGATCGTTATGGTCCATTCCTAACAAGGTGGATGATTGACGTAGGGGTTTAAGTTTCTATCAGTTGAACTCGATCGGTCGAGGAGAGTGGTCGTCTTTTGGGTTTCTTGAAAATTTTATAATGGAATCGTCCATAGCATTACTCGATGAAAATCGCATCATCTTTAGGAAGAATGAAATGCCTGAAAATTGCTTTCCTTTAGGAGACGATCGATTCATTCGGATATTTTGTTTTGATGGAGAATTACAGATTCATGTCCGAAAATATATTTGCATCGGTGACTTATACGTTCCTACAGCTATGGGAATCGCTTTGAAGGGTGTTGAATGGTTTGAACTTCTAGACAGCTTTGTCTTTCTGCGTGATGTTGTTAAAAGTCGCAAGCCTGCGAAATATGATTACGTTTTCAGTGGAAATATTACAGTGGCTCATCGTTTAGAACCGTTGACTCCTTTTATGAGAATGAATCCCCACTCGGTGGAATGCACAAGTCGAGATTTTCACCATGTATTGGATTTCGCTCAGGAAAAAGTGGGTCAGGATGGTGAAATTTTGAAAACTGAAATTTCTCTGTGCGGAGAACATTGGACTAAAGTGACTGATAAGAAATCTACTATGTTAAGAGTCATACAACAGACGTTTCTTCGTTCCATTTCGTTTTCAGCTTTAATTAAGAAAGCATTGGAAAAAAATAATTTGACTTTGGAAGCATTACAGTCCACAAAAGAAGGATTTCGACATTATGAAGATGGTTCTTTTCTGCTTGAAGAAACTCTCGTGGACACAATGTATGACACAGCGGATATGAATGGAATGGAAATCTCCTACGACAACGACAATCAAATAAACATGACCAAAATTATTTTACAACTGGATTTTGAGAAAATAGCTGAACAGTATCTGAAAGAACTCCAGCGGAAGCGAAATACTAAAGTAGACGAAGCATTTCTGGACTCAGTTGACCTAAGTCATTACGTGGGGGAAATTTTACGAGATTTAGACGAATATTATTATTGGTAAAAAAAAAAATCTTAACGGTCCTTTTCAGGACCACCCAGTTTTTTCAAAAAGGAATTATTGAAATCGTACGCTGTGTTTTCTTTATGTGAAGAACAAAGTATTTCATAGTTCACTCGGTTTTTTTTTTTTTTCAAAAGCGGTTTTAATTCTGAGATGAATTCTTTCAAGGTGTCTGATTAAATTCTTTCGCTTTCCGTATTCCTTTTGTGGAAAATTCAGCCATGAAGAATTTCTTACCGAATACATTTTAGTTTTATTCTCTCAGGATATGAAAATTAATTATAATGAAGTTCTTTCGTTTTTCTCTAAGAATTTTCCTGAAAATAAGCTTTGATTAGAATCGATAGCATGTTCGTTGAGAGATGAACAGATAAGGAAACAGTCCCCAGTGTTTTGAAACGTCACAAGAACTGACACATGATGATTCATCAGCATCGTGTCCGTTGCTAGATGACCAGATAAGGAAGTAGTCTCCATGAGACAGGTTGTGGTGATAAGGATCGTGTGTTGTTTCTTTGTGAACAGCAGAATTTCGGAAACTGATTAAACTTAGAACCCTCGAAATGCTTAGAAAACGCATAGGAATGTAGTTCAATTTCCTCCCCCTTGCGATAACAGCTCGATTCGCCCACATTTGTCATGTGTGAATTCCTGAATTTTATTAGTTGAGATGTCCGCTTGAAATGCCCTCGTGACGTTTCCGAAAATGCTTGGGGTCAAAGTGCATTCAGCTTCCTTTAAAACGTTTGCCATTTCTACTGCATCACTTGTTTTTTCTGGTTCAGTTGTCGACACGTGTGCTGTTGTACCTCTCTTGCTCTCTGGATTATTATTTTGGAAAATGTCTATCGGATTTTACCAAGGTTCTACAATGGAAGAGGTAAGTTCGCATTTCCTCGCATGCAATTATTTATTGTTAGGTGCACCAAGTTGTTTCAATTAGGATGTTGTTAGAATTTCATGTTAGTGGAATCGTTTATTCTCTTGACGGAAAAACATGATTCTTTTTTAGAAAGCTTTTAGGAATTCATTCCTTTACGATAGCTCCCCTTTCGAATAAAAATTTAAGAAGTTTATTCTCGACGCAGGAATTTCCCATTTTAATGTTTATTCCATGAAAATGCGTTGATAGGGGTTTAAAACATGTTTGCGTGTTAGGAAAAGCATTTGAGTTCTTTTGCATACGATTAAAGTTAGATTTTAAAGAAGAAAAATTCATGTTAATGGCCTCGTTTATTCTTTTAAAACATTTTATTTTTCATACTTTTACGATAGCTCCCCTTTCCAATAAAAATTTAAGAAGTTTATTATCAATGTTTATTTCATAAAAATGTGTTAGAGGAAAGGGGTTAATTTTTTTTTAATTCTTTCACAGACACAGTGGTGGTTAGTGGATGAACAATTATTTTTGCAGAATTCCGATGTGTTCGATGCCTTGGAGGAAATTCCCATGAATCAAGACCTAACCTCAGATTTTACACCCGACATCCCAGTCAATATTCCTTCCAACACATGCTCGGTCTGCTCCAAGACCTTTGCCAAAAAATTCAACCTGAAAAATCATATGAGGAGCCATACAGGTGAAAAACCATTCGCGTGTACACAATGCTCAGCAAAATTCAGCCGTAAACCTCATCTTAAGCATCACGAACAACGAGTTCATCGACAAGGCGGTGGTTCGGATCCCGCAGTTGCAGGGCCAAGTCATGCTCCCCCAAACTTTGATGTTCCGATAGCTGCACCAAATCAAGCTCCGGTCGCTATGAATGCACCGATAGCTGTGCCCATACAGGCCCCCTTGAAAATATTGGAGGATTCATTGAAGTCGAGTCTGCCGCGAGACAGCGACTCACCACCTATAAGACCGTACCCAATGAGGGGTCAGCATCATGTCTCCGCTCCTTTTTAGAATCCAGTAAAGCTCCATGTCTAAGAATCCTGCAACATTCATTAGCTACTCACCCATCGATCAAAGTCAGCGTTTTCATGGAGGCAGTTTTTAAAAAACAGAAAAAAGATGTTCCAGACGAGTACGAGTTTTGTGACCACAACCTGAAAACCCCTAACAAACCTCTCTTCAGAGCTAGTGATGTTAGTGAATTTTATGATTCAATGGCTGCTAAAATCGAGAACGAAAAGTCGGAGGCAGAATTGAAAGGGTCCGGTTGGGTATTTTCCCATGTCTCCTGGTTCGAACTTAGAATCAACCGTTTCAGACCCTTGAGGGGTAAGTCATTTATCGCCCTTCCAACCAATATTCAAAGGAAGAAGGCAGTAGTGAATGTTATGAATAATGACATCTACTGCTTTAAATATGCAGTCTGGACCCCACGTCTTCAATGTTACAATAGGGATAGAGTCAACAATTTCCTCAAGGACCCACAATTCCTCACAGGATATATATGGGACTGTATTGAGTACCCGGTAAAAATTTCCGATATCAAAAAGTTCGAGAAGGCAAATAACATGTCCATCAATGTCTTCGGCATCGATGAGAGAGAAAAAATATTTCCCATTAAGGTATGCGATGAGGAATTACAAGACCATCGAGATCTCCTCTATTTAGAAGATGGATGTCGCTCCCACTACGCATTCATCACTAACTTCGAGCGGTTGATTTCCAAACAAATCACCAAGCGTCGTGTAAAAGTCATAATATGCAAAAAATGTTTTACAACCTACGATGCCCGTTATGATGGAGAAAACAAATCAAAAAATCACAAACTCCTCTGCATGAAAAACAAACCAGTTGCCATTCAGATGCCAGAGAATAATATCCTTCAATTCAAAGATTTTCAGCATGCTTTACGGGTTCCCTTTGTCATCTACGCTGACTTTGAGTGCGTTCTCAAACCCATTCAAGGGCCCCCTCAAAATCCCGAAATTTCATACACCATGACAACCCAAACTCACGAGCTCATGTCGTATGCGTACTTCATAAAAGATGAATTAGATGAATTTTCCGTATTTCGGAGTCATAGATCTGAAGACGGCGTCATTCGTCATTTCCTTCACTCCTTGAAAGAAGATGTATTGAAAATCCAGGAGGAGTATCAAAAAAATGTCCCCATGTGTCCATTAAGTGCTGAAGAAAAAGCATCTTTTCAATCTGCATCAATCTGTTATCTCTGTGAAAAAGCATTCGCCAAATCAAAAGGCAAACTCAAAGTCGCTGACCATGACCACCGAACTGGTGCATTCCGGGGTCCAGCACATGCGTCATGTAATATCAATTTCCGAAACCCAAAATTTGTGCCTGTCTTCTTCCACAACTTATCTGGTTATGATTCCCACTTTATCATTCAAGAGCTTGGTTTTTCAGAAGGAAACATTAAAGTCATTCCAGAATCCACCGAAAAATTCATTTCCTTCTCAAAATTTATTGGTGGGATGGAAATTCGATTTTTAGACACCTTAAGATTCATGCCTACTGGGTTGTCGAGCCTTGCAAATAATCTTCCAGCAAACCAATTTAAGATCACCCGAAAGCACTACCCCCAAGATGATGAGTTTCGTTTGTTGAAAAAGAAGGGTGTTTTTCCGTATGAATATGTAACATCATACAACAAATTAGAAGATTCACGCATCCCACCAAAATCAAGTTTTTATAGTAGCATTTCCGAGTCCCACATAAGTAACGAAGATTATAATCATGCTCAACAAGTATGGGAAAAAATGAATATAAGAAATTTAGGAGAATACTCAGATCTGTATTTAAAGACTGATGTTCTCATCCTGGCCGATATCTTTGAAAATTTTCGGGATATCTGTCAGGAAACATATTCACTGGATCCTGTGTGGTTCTTCAGTGCACCATCATTAGCATTCGCTGCCATGCTTAAGAGTACGAAAATGTCTTTAGAATTACTTACAGATTATGAAATGCTATTATTTGTCGAGGCGGCAAAACGAGGGGGACTATGCCAATGCATCCAGCGGCATGCCCTGGCGAACAACAAGTACATGAAAAATTTTAATCCAGCAAAAGAAAGCAACTATATTTCTTATCTCGACTGCAATAATATGTATGGATTTTCTTTAAGCGAATCGATTCCATATGCTCACTTTAATTGGATGCATTCTGATGAGTTGAAGCAGCTGAATATTGGCTCTATTCCTGATGATGGTCCCTTTGGATGCTTTTTGAAGTCGACATCGAGTACCCGGACTCATTGCATGAATTTCACGCCGATCTTCCCTTCTGTCCTGAGGTTGGGGTTGTTCCTGGTACCCGACAAACCAAACTTCTGACAACACTAAACCCCAAGAACAGATATATAGCACACTACCGCTTACTTAAACAAGCAGTTGCAGCTGGGCTTGTAATTAAAAAATTCATCGAGACATATCATTTTCCCAATCTAAGTGGTTGCAGGTATACATAAATCTAAATACTGAGAAACGAAAATTGGCAAAAAATGAATTCGAAAAAAATTTCTACAAGCTCATGAATAACAGCGTCTTTGGGAAGACTATGGAAGACATCAGGAAAAGAACATCCATAGAACTGGTTCATGATGAGAAACGTTTGGAAAAAGTGTTGGCTAAACACAACTTCAAAGACCGAAAAATTCTGAAGAATGAGTCCGATGAGGAGTTTATGATTTTATGCCATCTAGATGTCACCAAACTAGTTTTCAATAAACCCATATATATAGGAATCGCCGTTCTGGATATGTCTAAAACCTTAATGTACTCGTTCCATTACGACGTTATAAAACCCATGTATGAAGAAAGAGTGAAGGTTCTGTACATGGACACAGACAGTTTCTTTTATGAAACGAAGACAGAAGATCTTTATAATGACATGGTGAAAATCCTGCCTTTACTAGATACGAGCGACTATTCAATAGACCATCCTCTCTACAGTTCAGCTAATAAAAAAGTTATCGGAAAATTTAAAGATGAAATGAATGGGAAAATAATAAGAGAATTCGTTGGGCTGAGGGCAAAAATGTATGCTTTTTCTTCCGATGATGTAGAAATAAAAAAAGCTAAAGGAGTGAGTAAGCCAGTTGTTCAAAATCAACTCCAACTTCAAAATTACCGATATTCATTATTCAATAAACAGGAGATGAGAAATGTTTGTCACTCGTTTCGTAGTATGAAACATGCAGTCTTCAGCATTAAAACAAATAAGAAATCTCTAAGCCCTCATGACAATAAACGCATCATTATGGAAGATTTTATTCATACCCTTCCCTATGGGCATTACTCATTCAATTCATTAGAACCTCCTCCTAAAAGAATGAAAATAGAAGAAAAAAACAGTCTTCAGGACTAAACCGAAAAAAAAAATCGATTATTCATCTGCTGACGTCATCTGTTTTATCTCGTAGCTAATCTATCCTTTGTCTTCCTCATTCTTACTTCGTTGATCGTTGGGAGCCTACTTCAACTGCGCCTACTCGTCTGAAGAAATGCATTCATCATATCACAAGGACGGTCTCCATTTTTCGTATTCCAAGTTGTTTTCTAAATCAGAGGCTGATTATTTTCTTCGGTGTTTGGAGACAGAAGTGAAATATCTTAGCGGTGAATTCTCAAAGATTAAAGTATATGGGAAATCGTATTCCATTCCTCGACAGCATGTTGCCTACGGTGATGCTGACCTCCATTACTCTTTCAGTGGATTGACCATAAAAGCAAAACCGTGGATTCCTGTACTTCGAGAAATCAAGCGTGAGGTAGAGAACGTGTGTTGTGACACCTTTAATTTTGTATTGATTAATAGGTATCAAAATGGAAATCAATGCATCGGATTCCACATGGACGATGAAAAGGAAATCGTGAAAAATTCTTGCATTGCTTCAGTTTCTCTAGGTCAAACAAGGGACTTTGTTTTTAAAAGAGAATGTTTTCAACCAGTTGTCTTAAGATTAGAAAGTGGTTCGCTTCTCCAGATGCTACCCCCAACAAATGATTCATGGGCACATGGTCTACCACGTTGCGGAAATGCCCCAGATGTTCGAATAAATTTGACCTTTAGAAAGATGATAACACAGACGCCATTGTCTCGTGACTCATTCACGCTTTCAAGCAGTAAACAGGATACTTGCCTCAGCCACAATCTGTTATCAGTTTTGTTTGAACGCACAGCAACTCACTCATTCGGTTCTCTACCTTCGAACTCTGAACACGTTCAGTTGTCTGCCCTTACAAACCCTTTACCAGCCATTAGCATGAAGCGTACTGCCAACCAAACCAAATCGGATGCTGTAAAGAAATTTCATCGTGGTGACGACTTGTTGCGTTCCGACACACCTGTCTCAACTGTGCATGCTAGTACTGGGTCTACATCAACAATGCCTGCTGCAAACAAGTCTGCTTCGTCGGGAATTTCACTAGAAAATTTACCACCCCACCACTTCTCTCTCGGGGGAAACAAGATCGCGAAAGTGACTGATTTTACAGGAACTGTAAGAGTTCATGTCAGGAGTTATGAGTTCGATGGCGAGCTCTTACACCCCACTAAATTCGGTGTTACGATGTCGGCATACACATTCTGCGTTTTCAAGGAGTCTAGATTCATGTATTGGAACATGAACGATATTAAAGTAGTGGGAAAGGAACTGCTTCTTTGTGCAACTCCTTCAAGTTCGGGAACCGTTTACCAGTTTCAATCACTAAATACCGCGGCCAATGGCGCCCTTCAACTATCGCCTACTGCAATATCTCTCACTAGGTCCCAATTCAGTGAGCTCGTTGAAGAATGTCTTAAAATCTGGGAGAGTGTTTGCCAAGTTTTATTTGGAACTGTTTTTTAAGAACTTTATCTTAATAAACCAAAGTGCTGAAAATTCCCCAACGAGCGATGAGGAACTGCATTTCATTCTGGCTAATGTACTCAAGTCCGCCATTGAGCAAAATACATGGACTGTGTTTGATTGTGCTACGTGTCGTTTGCCTCTTGAAGAACAACCCAACAACCAGTTAGGACATGAGTGTGCTCAGTTTACCAACGATGAAAAATGGAATATGGGTTTTAATAAAGCACTTTCTTTACTAGAACCCCAAACTGTTGCGGAATCTTTTTTGAAAGAAGTTGGTAGCTTGCTCATCACAGAAGCATTTGTGAACAATATTGATGCAGCTTCTTTGTTAGAGACAGTGAAGAGTCTTCGTAACAGCAACTCCTGCTAGTTTAAAAAAAAAAAAAAAGTCCTTTTTAGGACTCTTAAAAATTTGGGTAAGGGAAGGGGGAAGGGAGGTAGGTAAATTACTAAAAAAAAAAAAAAAAAAAGGGAGGAATTAAGTTTTTAATAAATGCATTTTTTTAGCCATTTCTAATACTAGACCCTAAATTTAAAGTGTAATTTTTATTTTTTAATTTTAAACATAAATTTTTGTGAAATTATTTTTTATAGTGACATAAATTAAGTGAATTTTTTTTTTGAAATGGGTCAAAATTTAAGCTTTCAAGAATTTTAAAAGTAAAATTTCTTTTTAGAAATGTTTAAAACAGTAACAGAATGAATGCAATTGTTTTAATGGTGAACTAGTGCTTTTTTTTTTGGAAGACTTTTCTTATGGATATTTGGGTATTTATTAAGGGAACTGGGCCTGATGTTTTCCATTAGGCGGCCAATCGGGGGGGGATTTCCGACTGGTCTGAGAGCAATGCTTTACAGTATTGAGCCGAAACCAGAGTACACGGCTTATTTTCGGGGAGTTTGAAATGTTTCAAACTGACTCGCTTCATTCTTTGGGTTGAAAAAGAAGAAGTGCTCTCACTGAAGACCCCGCTAACCTGGGAAAACTAAAACAGTCTGTGTTTTATAACAATTTCTTTCCTTAGACATTTTTCCAAATTTCAACCTCATCTATTTTCAACTTTCAGGAACTTGCTGGGACTGTTTTTTCTGCATTCTGTTTTCTACCTGAATCGTTTTCAACTGAATCGAAAATAGACCTTTTAAAATATTTTCCTTGAACGAAAACGTGCTTCTTAAATTTCATAGTTCCCCATGTTATTCAATGGGAATTTCACTGTTTTTACTGAAACGTGTTTCATCAAAACCGCCCCTAAGAAAATATGAAGTGTTCCATTTTTTAACCCTATATGAGAATGTACTTTTGCGAAACGAACATTATCTGTTTTCAACTTTCCCGAAACGAACCTTATCAGTTTTCAACTTTTTCTAAAACGATCTTTCAATCCAAATTTAAACCCTTCTCAATATGAACTTATGAATGCATTTAAAAAAACTAAAACTAAAAAAGAATGACACTTTTTTTTCAACTAAATTTTTAATAAGGAATCCAACGAACATTTTTACATAAATTTGTCTTTTTCCGTTTAGAAGTTACAACCGAATTTCCTTCTTGTACAGGAACTTGCAACATTCGTTTATTTTTAATGAACTTTTTGGGTAAATTAATGTCTTTTAATGCTTTAACAAATTCAGGAGGTATGTGCAGCTTAGATCCTTTGCTTCGAAACATAGAGTCTATGAGGTCAATAATATTCGTGTTTTTCACAATACGTCCTCGGACCTGCAATTCGGCCTTAGGGCTCCAGCCAATAATATCAGAGTTCGTTTTAAAGACGTCCAACACATTTCTTGCATTTCGCTTCAAGTTAGTAGGAACGGTCTGAATGATAAGGTCTTCCACAGCATCTTTTACTTTCTCGTCTTTGACATGTTCTTCTTTCAATGGTTCTTCAGTTCTCGATGGTGTTTCCTGAGATGAAACTGGGGGATTAAAACTCGGTACATGAATACGTTTATTCAAGACTTGATTATATAATTTCACTTTCACTTCGTCAGACACTTTGCTTAGTAGGATTTTTTCATTTCTTTGTCTAAGTCCGTTAACGTTTCCTCTGTTGGTATATGACGTGAAATCCGTTCTTCGGGAATCAGTACCATTTTCTTGGCAAATTCCATTATTTCGTAAGCAGAGTCGTTAATACACTGAGAGCAGCAGGAATCAACACACCTAAAAATCCGCCTTTTTGAATAAGGAGTTTCTCTTTTTATATAGAGGCGTCTTTTTTCGAGAGAGTGCTCGCAAGGTGTGCTTATGCCGTTGCAGTGAATGTTTCTGGGCTGGTGTAAGCGGAACATTTCCTTTTAGCGTATTCATACAAACTTCGCATAGTGCTTTAATTCCATTTTTTCTACAATTCAATATTAGGTCTTTTAATACTTTTCTTGGACAGTGTTGAATTATGCATAAAAGTTGGACCTGCTGCTTAGACAACGTCATGATGAAAACTGAGACTTATTTCATTTCACCGAGGTTGATATATTACTTGAATGTCTCCTGGAAGAATCTGAGAGCGTAATCTTAATTCTTCCTTGGTCTCTGGTTTTAGATCAATCAATAAATAGCTGTAAGGGGATTTTGTGGCATCCAAATACACTTCTTAAAAAAATTTAAGTTTGCTAGGGTACAACTGCCTCCCTAAATGAGTGATTTGATTCACATCTCTTCGTGATTTAAACAGAAACAAGTAATGCGCATTCAGGGAAATTTCTCGCATTTCTTTGCCTTTATGAAAAATATTTTGAGTAATGAATATCACAGATACATTGAAATGATGACTCCCTCTAGTGAACAAGTGAGTTAATTTTTTATCGCTTCCGCATTCAGTCATGAGATCGTCAATAACAAACAGCATTCTTCCTTTCACATAGTCACGGAAATTAGAGGGAAGGCCTTCCGCAAATGTCACATTTTCTATTTCATCGTACAATGTTTGGTGAACCCCGTAGAACCAAACCACATGTTCGGGAGAGGGAGATATGACTTCCCCTTGATGTTGAAGTAAGCGTTTTACAAACTGAGTCTTCTCACAGCCAGTAGGAATCGCTATCAGAGCAGTGAAAGGATGTTGTAGTCTGGGCACTTCCATGTTGTCAACTGAAGTCATTAAAAAAGATACAAAATAATTTAAAGACACATAAAATAGATTTCAATCAATTTTTATTTTAAATTCTAAATTTTGATACAATTCGAAATTTATTTCGAACGAAATGATAGGCCAGCACGTCGTTTGTTTCAGATTTCCATCGAAAATTTCTTACAATGGAGTACAAGCTTTTTCCGCGACATCTAGAATACAAGAAGAAAATACAATATTGTCCACATACGGCTGTAAACGAACTTTGAAGAGGTACATCATTAAAATTTACAGTATCAAACTTGGCGACAAATTGAGCAATAGGGCCTTGAAAATATTCTGGAGAATGTCCGAAAGAATCAAAGAATTCCATTGTTTTGGGGTTTGACATATACAAAAACATCCTGGAAAACCAACAATCCTGGAAAACCAGTGTTTTCCAGGATTTCCATGTCGGTCCGTATTCACAACAAGGCATGCTGGGAACTTGGTAATTCTCTTGGGAAATCTGTCACAGGCAAACACTCCTAGAAATGATCGTCTTGTTACGTGATCTTGCTTTAGGGTCTTTGCAATTTGAACACTGTTCATTTCTTCAATTGGAGAAATCACAAAGAATGTTTCTGGACTTTGAAATTTCAATTATGTTTTAGAACTCTGCGTAGATTAGCACAGAAATGGTTTTTGCTAAAGCTTTTCCAAATTTGATTTCCACTCTTAAATTTCCTTGTTGGATCAGGTTCATATGCCCTCCATCACACAGGTCGGGACTGAGATTGAATGCATAAAGAGTGTATCCTTTGGAAAATTCCTCTCGATCGATATATATTCCACAATCTTGGCCAAGTTTCTCGGTTCCTTGAAATAGACTATGGAAAGAACGAATTGTGTTTCCCTTTTCAAAATTGGGTTCCAGAGGTTTATGAGGAACTGGCTGTCCGTCAACGTACACGGCTATAAAGTTGACATCATAATGCTTAAATTCAAAGGGGTTGGATTTATATGTACCATTAAAAGCATCGTTATCGACACATCCGATAATCAGTCTTTTGGGCATTTGTCCTAGGAATACGTTGTCTTGCACGAATGACATACTTCCTTGAGAGACGGAATACACTTTGCATAAAACACGGTCAATAGGATACTTGGCTGGAGATTTTTCTAAAGCTTTTGCATGGCCGATGGCAACTCCCGGGTTGACTTTCACTTTTCTCACAAAAATTGATGCATGTTCGATGAGAACTCTGTAATTGGGGGCCTCTGAGGAGGAAACGAGGCAGAAATCAGATTTACTTCGAACCAGTTTAATTTTCACATCCACTAAATTGAGAAGCAGTCTGTTTTGAAAAATAAATCACAGTGCAAGGTTCCAATCATGTCCAACGTTTTGCTGTCTTTCACGAGCTCATAGCGTTGATGCAATCCTTTGTTTGTTGCTGCATTCGTGGGATTAATTTCGTTCAGATGTCCGGCTGTATCCTTGTAAAATCCTTCACATGCTAAATAGGATTTCTTTGCGTCTTCTCCATAATTTAATAGAGTTTCAACATATGCTCTGTGAGGATACGTGTTGCTTGAGGACGAAATCACTCTTTCGTTTAAACTAACATCAACTTGGGAAAACAGAGAATGAAGAAAACAGTTAATGGGTCCCACGGGCTCTTTGTCAGCTATGACAGAATTGTCAGCTTTCACAATTTTAATTTTTACGTAGAGTTGACTGGAAGACAAATCCATGTATTCTTCCCCACTCCCAGAAATATTAAATTCCAGAGGTCCTCCATCTCGAATGTTGGCCAAGGGGTGATATTCGATCCATTGTCCTTTTTCTATGCTCGTTTGGGTGGGCGGTAAAGCAAATAAATCAAGCTCTGACTTGAGACATACGGAAGAATGACTGTGAATCAAAGCCATGGTTTATGGATCAAAAATATCGTGTGCTCTCCTCTTGACTTTCTTTGAACGAATGATGCGTTTCTTCGTATTTCTCTTCCTTTTAACACTTCCTCCCAACATTTTCTTTACTTTATTAGCTGCTTTGTCAGTGAGAATTTGTCCTGCTTCTTTAGCTCGTTGTTTGGCTGCTGTTTTTGCATCCTTTCCTTGCATTAAATCATTTGCAAGGTCGACCCCCGTTCGCAAGACTTGTTTTCCAAGCGTTTTTGCACCTTGTTTGAATAATGGTACCGCCGCTCTAAATAACGAGCGAAAAAGTCCCCCAAGTCCATACCCTTTTTGAAGGGGTGCTCCTTGATAGTAGACTAAACCTTTTCCAGTTTGATTGACGTAATATTCCTCGAAGGATTTTGTACAACAGCGGTATGGTTCATACATAACTACAGAGCCTTGAGACGAAAATGAAGTTTCACGATCGCTCTCCCACGTTCAAATGGTACTAATTGTCCCGAGTGATTCCTTATAACGATTTCTACGGTTTGGAAATGTTTTCTTGCGATAGGCAAATAATGAGGGCGGTCGTATAAGGCGCTCACCACATCTCCGTCTTCTCCGCACATTTTCACGATGCGAAGGAGCGGAGCAACCATGTCTCCCACAGGCTGAGGATCCACAATATCGCTGTACACGTACAATAGGGAAAGCGACGTGTTCAGATCGGCTACGAAATTTCCATGAATTGTGACATCACTCCCTTCTGATGCTGAATACACTCCAGATTGAAAACCTAGAATTTCAGCTATTCCAGGAAATAACTGCAGTTGAGAACCATGAGTTAAAGCTGCTTTGACACGTCTCGTGTTTTTATTAAAAAACATCGTAATTTTTTTCGACCAGTGCTGGGACATGGCTTTTACCACATCTCCCACAGAATCATAATATCCAGCAGGGATTTTTGCTGCTTTCAGTTGATTTGGGCCGACACCGTAAGCAAAGGAATTTGAATTTACATTCACATTAAACCAGGAATGAGGGTAGATGAGTTCAACGAGTCCCACTTCCCAGTCACCATTGAGTTCGATCGGTGTGGGAAGACGCGTGATGAAATGAGAAATTTTATTGTCTGCAAAGTAGCGGAGAGAGCTGTCGCTAGGTAACGTCAGATAGAAACTCATGTTGACGAATGATGTTTCTTCTAAAAACAAGGTCGGTTTTATAGAGAGGTCAAGTCTTCCGCGGGGATCCAAGCATTAAATTTATCAAGATACCCTTTAAATTTAACAAAGTATTCCATTTTTCCTTTTCTTTTGCGTTTCTTCAGAACACGTTCCACAGGAAAGGACTCTGAGAGAGTCACTTTTTGAAGCTCTTCAGCGTAAAAGGTTCCCTCCAGCTCTTCATTCAATAAGTCTTTTACTTTGTACACGGGAGGGGATCTTGGAACAAGGTCACTCACCACAAACACTTCTTCCGTCCAATTTGATTCGTATCCCTTTTCAAACTTTAATTTGGTTTTAGAAATCCTCACATGATTACCGACTTGAAATTTATAGGTTGGTTTTTCCCTCTTGAGGTCACCATACAGATTGTCAAACACTTCCTTTTCATTGTTTTCGTTCACTTCTACAGGCTTCATTTTTATACTTCGATGGGGAGAATTATTGTAACTGTGGACTAAATCGTTGAGTACGTGGATGAATCTGAACGTATTTTGACTTGAAAAGAATCGCCACATTCTAGTTTTCAGCGTGCGATTGAATCTTTCAACAACACTTGCTTTCGTCTCGTTGTTCGTCGTAAAGAAATGCACCTCGTGCTGTTTTAAAAACTTTTGCAATTCTTTGTTCTTAAATTCAGTTCCTTTATCAGTTTGCAGTTTTAATGGTTTTCTCTGTTCGAAAATCTTGGAAAACGCTTGAACGATATGTGACCCCGACTTTTGTTTTAAGGGAATTACCCACGCATATTTGGAAAATATATCAATACACGTCAACAAGTAACGAAATCCATCATTATGTTGACTCAAACTGGGAAGGTCAACCAAGTCTGCTTGAAACTGTTGATCTATTTTATTCACCAACACTCTGTTTCTCGGAAAATTATGTCTCGTCGGTTTGTGGAGGGTGTACGTTTTCTCCCCTTCAGCCATTTTTCGACGTCTTTTTTCTTGATTCCTTCTTTCTTGACAGCACGGAATAAAGCATTCACACCACCGAAGCTTCCTTCTTTTACGGCTGTAAGATAAGTCTGTTTCATTACATCCTCCATTACAACAATTCAACGAGAGATGTTCAACCCTAACAGAAAAATTCATGTTCACACCAACTCGTTCACAACTCAAATAACGTCCACTCTCCCTCACACTCCATTTTTAAATGAAATTCCAAGAAAAGTCCCCAAAAACATTTTAACACCGTGAACAAACATCTTCCTATCTCAAACATATTTTCCCAATGGTCTGATGGTCTAGGGGAAGAATGTACGCTTTCTGAATGAATTAATGTGAGTTCGAATCTCACCGAGACCATTAGAGCATTTTTATGTACTCTGAAATAAAAAAAAAATTAAAAAAATTGCAACGTTTATAAAAAAAACCTAACACCCCACGAAAGCTCTAAAAATATAAGTTTAATAAAACAAATTCGAGGAAACAAAAAATATTGGAATGGACAAAAAAAAAAAAAAAAAAAAACTTCCTCCAAAAAATTTGACAAAAGTCCAATAAATCTCCCGAGAAAAACATAAAGTTCCAAGAAGCACCGCCAGGGGCAGCACATCGAGTTGACATCCCCCTATATCCACCCCCATTCCCTCTCGGTCGTTGCCATCCATCAAAAACAAAGTTCCATTGAAAGTTCCAAGAAGCACCGCTAGGGGGCAGTACATCATGGGGACGACCACGTGACAAAAATTCTGACTCGGGGACAGCTGGGACAGTCTCGTGGGCAGCCAGGGGCAGCCTCGTGGGCAGCCTCGTGGACAGCCTCGTGGACAGCTAATGTTAAGTCTATGGGAGGGCTGCCCCTGTGCCAGAACCCGCCCTTTTCCTCTACTGTGACCCTTCAGCTCTTTAATCTTCCACAATATCACCATAGCAATATAAACAAATGTACCTTCGTGATGGTAAGGCAGTATTCCAGAAGAAAAGCGTAAGTCCTTGTGCTCTTTAATCTTCCTCAGAGTCACATAGCAATTTAAAAAAAATATCCCATCGTGCTGGTAAAGCGTGAATTCCAGCAGAACGGAAATCGAAGTCCTGTTGGTGCAGCCACGTTGTTACAGTCTCTCTCACTTTTACATTTGTAGCAAACTGGCAAGAGTTTCTTGAGAGTAACAAACAGATGTAAATCACAGGTTTTGAGGCCAAGCATATACGTAGGTGGGGTGCTTCAAAACACTCCCAACCATATCACCGAAACCACTGAGCCGTACGTTAATCCGCATGTTGTGTGACGTTATTCTTCAAACAAGACATCAAGTCTGCTCAACCGTTTAGGTTTTCTGAGCATGGTGAAGCATGTCAAGCCTCCGAAAACACCGCTTTTCTGTTACACTTGAACTGCGGACATCATTCAAAAGTACAGCACGGCAGTCACAAAGGACAATTGCTGTGATTTTTTTTACATGGAGACGACTTGATTTCTCTAGCATTTGGAGGTGACGGGAAATCCAAAGTCATAGATAATTAATTGGCTGCTTTCTGATGTCAAATGACGCATCCAAGTTTCGTCTTTCCTAACAATGCACTGCAAGAAAACCTCATCTTTTCGATGACTGCGTAACAAATGTGTGAGAAAGAGACTCATTCATCTTGCTTTATGTTTTCTCTTGAGATTCAAGTGTTCTGTTTTGGATGAACAAGATGGCGTCCCAGAGTTCGAAACTGGCCTGGACCGTCGAATTCTGTCTTCTGCTGAGTCCAACAAATGCTCGGTGCGATTTAAATAAGTGGAGTTTGGTGGCAGGGCAGCATAGGAAATGAGTAGGCATGAATCTTAAAACATTCCTGCACAATGCTGGGTCTTGTGATACAGACCGGTTTTTTTTTTTGCTGATAGACTCCAGAGACATTCAGATACACTGTCACTAAATATAGTAACACTTGGTTTTAGACAGGATTTGTCTGTCAGAATCTGTTCAGCGGGAATGAGAGCACCCAGTGATGCCCATGAGAACAATTCTGATATCATGTTACCGCTACCACCACCTATACAGTACAAAACGTTTCAGATATGTATCAATAATGTTACAATTTCTCATTTTCGTTTCACTTTCAGAGATATCTTATAATTACGTTTCAGCAATATCTATCTTGGAACATAACTCTTTGTACATTACGGTTACGTTAAAAATAGTATTAACCGATACTACTGTTTTATAGTTTCCTTTGTATATAATTGGTACCTTGATGTTACATTCCGGCGATATTTAAGATTTTTGGTTTGGCAACGGCGTGGATGCGCATGCGCATTTGTGCCATTTAACCGAAGCACTGTTGTAGTCATATTTCCACGTGCTACTGGGATTTTCTTTGGTGATACTGTCGTACTCGAGTTAGGTAGTTAGTTGATTTAATATTTCATCCTTTTTTTTGTGTGTGTGATTCAAGATCATCTGAAAGTAAGTAATTGTTTTGATTATTATAATTTTTAAATTCTAAAAAGCATTTTATAAAATCTAAGTAGATGGTTGGGTTTTTGAAATAGTAAACTATACCAGCATGTTTTTTTTTTTACTTGAAGTTGAGAAATTTCATATTGGTAGGTATTTAGAGAAATGACGAATTTGATTTTCTTTCTTTTTTTCGCTGAAATACAATCTATTCCGCATGTATAATAGAAATTCGACACCCTCATTTGGGACCGATTATTATTTCTTTTGTTAATAATATTTAAACGCCGTCACTATTCCCAATTGACAGCGCAGTGCGTTGAACCTGTAAAAACGTAAACAACTTGTAATACGATTGTCGTTGCTTTTGAAACAGCGGTCGAGTGTAATATTTTTTATTGTGATTTTACAAAGTTTATTAAAACTATAATGTTCAACGTAGTTAATACGTAACAATAATATGATGATATCACACATATCTTTCAAATATGCAACAGCAATTTAACGAAGTTACAAATATCTTTCAAATACGTAACAGTAACATGAAGTTGGAATGTAAGGGGTCCGGGTTCGAATCCCGGTCAGGCATGGATGTTGTGTTTGTCTTACGGCACTGGCTCTTTCCCTTCCCTGGAACCAGTGGCCCTAAATTAGGGACGGGCGACTGCTTACAGCCCATTGAGTTGCTCACGGTGGTCGTTAAACCTCCAATCAAAAAAAAAAAAAAAGTTGGAATGTTGAAGTTACAAAGACCTTTCACTGTAACGTATCAGTTATGTTCCGAAATTATGAAACGTTCAAGGATATTTTGACGTAACCGTAAATTTTCTGAAATATTACTGTTACATTGCGCAACGTATCTGAGAAATCTCAATGTTTCAGTGCTACGTACTTGTAACATATACGAAATACTCTCTGCTGTGTGGGCATGTTTCCGATCAAACGTGCAGTCTATTTGCCACTGTCTACCGTGGTGCTTTGGTTTCGGGCCAGTCAATCGGCACATTAAAGCTGAAACCTCGATTCATCTGACCACGCAACTCACTTTCAGTTGTTCAATGTCCAGTCGAGGTAGTTCTGTGCCTACAGCAGAGCAAAACCGCCGATGACAGTCCCTGAACATAGGCATATGAACGAGTACCCGAATCCTTAAACACAATTTCTCGAGCATCCGTTGAACTGGACGTTTGAAAACGTTTCTCTCTGCGTCCTGGATATAGTTTGCATTTAAATGAGAATCGTGAGCCACTTGGTTTCTCCTACAGCACATGATAACACGCGTCCATCTTGTCTATCGAACAGTTGACAGCACTGATGGACCATTCGTGGACGATTCGCTCACAACAAATCAATCTTGTCTGTGAGTGGTGGATGGTTCTCTTTCACCGTTGTGAATCATCATTTGGTCCTCCATTACTGCGACACACTCTGAAGTCGTAGCTCTTTCTGTGGCTTGCATAAGTTCGGAAACGAATTTTTAATTAGAAAAGTACGTTGTGTCAACGGTTAGAAAATTACGTTTTGTCAACGGTTATGTAAATGACCAATTAGCATTTACTTAGGGAATAATGGTGGACCTTAAGAATGGGAATGATACGTGAATGTCACTCCTTTGAATGATGTGCCTGAATAGTTCTACACGAGCAGGCTCTTGCCAAATCATTTGCCTATAACATACCTGTCTTTTCGCTATAAATGTAGATCTTAATCCTCAACGCCAGTGATTAAGTTATGTGTACTAAAGTCAATGTAATATTAGAAGGCACCCATAAGCATTCAAGAAAGAGGTCAATATTTGTGCTTACTAATAAGTTTATTTTGCTTGCATGCTGTTTATTCCACACTCATATCCGGTTCATTAGCGTACTCAATACAATAGCAGCGTTTTAACATCCAATCACAATGTAACAGCAGTCAGCAGCACGTCTATCATTGATAACATCAGTCCCTCGACAGGAACAGCTGCGTCGCATTTTTATTTAATGTTGTTATCAGTACACACATACGTCACTCTCGATCCAACTTCAGATTGTTGCCAACGTTATTCTCGTTTGAGGGAAAAGACATAACGTTAAGGTTTGAAAATGTCAAAGAGAACTAACACAAACTTACATAGAAAAAGAAACTCAAAAGGAAAACTAAAATAGAATATACGTTACATGTCCTGAATAGTGAATGGTTGAAGGTCACGCGCTCTTAGTGCAGTTTGTCAGAAAAGAGCTGTGGCTGAAAGCGCAGTACGGTATTCATGCAACGAATGATTTACTCAGATGACGTAGTGACAACCTGGAAACTGAATCATTCTCGCGAATGATGAATGAACTCCCAAGAAGAAGCGATTTATTCCATCACTAGTGGACAAACGTAACTGACTGACAAATTCATTCTCGCACTTTGCGAAGATGTGTGGTCAGTTGTCACCACATATACATTACGGTGGCCCTCGAAAGACCAACAATGTCTGGCTTTGCTCGTATGCCAGCTCCACCTTCCTGGATTTGGTAATCATTCATTATTCACATTTCGACAAATCTTACCATTCCCCTGCAGAACGGACAAGTCTTTGTCGTGCCGTCTACAAGTATATTCCATACTGCTTGATAGACTCACTGCTGCATGCTGTGAGACACATCCACTTGAGGAGATTGTGGTGATCATCATAATCTGAATGGTGAGTATAACTCGAAGAAATAATATTTTACATACACTGAGTACTTACTGTATTAGAGCTACATACCTAATAGTACGGGGGCCGTCCTTCTGCCTGCAAAACGGCTGTCATTTTGCGTGGTATCGACTTCTCGAAGTGTCTGTGTGGGGATCTGCAACCAAAGTTTTTGCATTGAGGTCCATAGTTCCGATATGGAGCTGGGTGATGTGTCTAACACCGCACCTGGCGTGCGAAAACATCCGACAGATGTTTGATTGGTTTGAGATCAGGCGAATATGGAAGCCGCTCGAGAGGTCTCCTGTCTATTTTTAAACTCTCCTGCATGATGAGGTCCCGATTACAATAGGCATTATCGTCCTTGTAAAATTTATTCACTCGTGTAGGGATGTACATGGCCTGGAGGCTGTCCCTGGTAGCAACCGATGTCCATACTTTTGATCACACGCACCAGACGTCCCTGTGCTAAACGTATCCCGTATCATAAAACCGTCCCCATCAGCTTAGAGATCCAAGCCTCATGTTGCTGCTACCTAGGGAGCCAAGGATCCAAAGCCTCATGCTACTCCTGCTAAATACAGTCCCAACCTTCTACAAAACGCAGTACATTTCATGACTCATTGGACTATATAAAGTACGTCGGGTATCGAGTGTGCATCCCCTCACTCCGGAGTAAGTAGCTCTTCCAACTGATCTACACGGACATGTGCTCTCACTGCTATCTGCCTTTATCTCATGTGCACCCTGCGGGGCAGGCACGTTACATCCCCCCCCTCGAAAGAGGGCCGGGACCATGTGCCGCTGTAGGCAGTCATCCTATAAAAAACGTGCATTTGAGAAATCCCAGACAATTTAGTGTGAGGAACGTAACATCACTGATTTATTTTTTCGAAGCACAGAAGAAAGGATTACCATTTTTTCTGTCTTGCCGTGTGGAAAGAACATCACATTATTGCGAGAAACTGAATAGCCCGGTCATCCTGGAAGTTCGCGTGCAATGTAACGTGCAAGGTTGTCCTCACTTCGGAGTGAGTTGCTCTCCCAACTGAGCTATACGGACATAATGTTTCGCTGCAGATTTGTCGTCTTGACACATGTTTTCCCCTCTGCAGTGCGTCACAACTACCACACCTGCGTCGAATCTTCTATCGTCCAACACGCATGCTGCCGGTACCAGAAGACTCGTTGACGTCGATGAACTGTTGTTAAGAAAGGGTGACGTTTAGGGAGTTCACTTTGTTTCTCGTTCGCGCCAGCGTGCAACGCACAGCCATGCGGAATATTCGTTCAGATTGAACCATACTGTATTGGGCAGTTAACGATGAAATGTTGAAGTGTCGATTTTCTTGTGCTAGGCAAAGCACTGACAATTTACCTCAGTAACCTACCTTTCGGGCTTTATAATAGTGTTGTGTGACGTATATTCTAATATAACTTTCATTTTTAGTTCCTTTTCCTATGTAAATTTAAGTTTGTTCTCTTTTGCATTTTCCAAACTTAACGTGATATCTTCTCTCTCACATGAATGAGGTTGGCAACACTTTTAAGGTCAGAGAGAGTGACGTATGAATGTGATAAGAACATTAGATAAAAAGGACGACACAGCAGTTGCTTAGTGTGTGTGTGTGTGTGGAGATGTGATGTTCGATCGCTGTTAAGATAGATGTGAAGTTCACAATTTGTAGTGCCATATTGTGGAGTTCATCAAATATTGCTGGACCAATAAAAGGTCATTGTAAGCTTGACTTCTGTATATGTTTCGTCTGGCCGTAAAAACATAATTTGAACTATCCCGTGCAACTATTGAATCGTATTCTCATTTAGTTCAACATTTCCCTAGTCATGGTTTTAGACATAGCGTAACACCAATTTCGCACACGAAAAAGGGTTACGTGATATTGTCCAATATAAAGTTCATGTCAGACAGAAGATATCACGTTAAGTTTGGAAAGTGCAAAAGATAACAAGCTCAAATTTGCATAGGAAAAGGAACTAAAGTGAAAGTTATATTAAAATATACGTCACAGTTGCTCTTGGTTATTTCGACATTTTGGAACCAGTCTTGGTGAACTTGACCCACGAAAAAACCACAAATCTCGTTGTTTCCGAAATGGGAGACACCAACACTTCGTGCCTCTACAATTCGGTCTTTAGTAAACTCCGAGAAATCTCTTTTTTTACAGTCCTGTCTCTAACGTCACTCTCAATTGAACCACCTACCACGAATACCTACCCCTTGGGCCTACAGACCACACCCTTTCCTTATAGTGGGCATCATGTTTAATAAATTCTAGCATATTGTTTGTTTATTTGTTTGGAGGTTTAACTACTATCGTGAGCAACTCGACGGGCAATAAGCAATTGCCAGTCCCTTAATGTGGGGCACTGCTTCCACGGAAGAGAGAGAACCAGTGCCGTAAGATAAACACAACATCCATGCCTCACCGGGATTCGAACTCGTACACATCTCGGACGAATGATAGAAGCCAGCCGAAAAATAATGAAAGCATGACACTTAAAGCTAACAGAAGTATGGAAGCATGACACTTAAAACTAATACTTAAAACTAATAGAAGTATGGAAGCATGACACTTAAAACTAATAGAAGTATTTAAGCATGACACTTAAAACTAACAGAAGTATGGAAGCATGAAACTTAAAATTAATAGAGGTATGGAAGCATGACACTTAAAACTAATAGAAGTATTTTAGCATGACACTTAAAGCTAACAGAAGTATGGAAGCATGAAACTTAAAATTAATAGAGGTATGGAAGCATGAAACTTAAAACTAATAGAAGTATGGAAGCATGACACTTAAAACTAATAGAAGTATGGAAGCAGCTCTTAAAACTAATAGAAGTGTGAAAGCATGAGTTTTAAAGACTCGGCTCTCACAAAATTCTGTTTTCTACACATTTTTTTATAAATGTTATGTGATTCATTTTACTTTTGTATATAAGATTTTGTTAACATTTTATGTTTTAGTAACTTATCCTTACAGCTCAGAGGCGAAGAAAAAGGAAACTCTTGCTTCTTGGCGAAACAAAGTGCATCCCCAAAATATTATGTCGAATAGAGCAATTCATTCGTGTATCCATCTGTTTCATAGAGATCCGAGCAAAAAACAAAAAATAAAAATTAATAAGTTCGCGCAAACTGTGTAGTAAGAAGAAGAAACAAGCGTTTAACATACTTCTGTCCCGCAGGATATTCGCAATGCAGAATTTACGAAGTCGTTTTTGAAATGTTTATGGCTGAATAGATCTGAAGAAAGCGAGGTACTTAACATACCGTATATCAGACTCCCAAAGGAACGCGCTATGCAGAATTTATGAGGTCACTGCTGAAGTATTTATTGCTTGACCATAACTAATGAACATGTCTGTGGATGAAATACACAGAGATATGACTACTTCATTTTTCCTTATGATGCAACATAAGGAAAAAATTATCATACATTTTGTTTCTATTGTTCTTTACCTCCGTAGTAGGCAACATATGAATGCCCTTAGGTGTAAGATGCTATGTTTGTTAAAGAAAATGCGGATTTTGAAGTTAAAAAGAAGACGTAAAAGAGATGACCCACGCACACTTTTCGATCTGCCATGCTTGAAACTTTGTGGAATATATATTTTTCTAAAAATATTTCCAAAAACTTATATCATTTTGTGATGATTGTGTTCAACTGTTTCAAAAGGTAATGCTATCAGATAATTAACTGTAAAATGCCTACAAATGTTGGAACATTCGTTTTACTTATTTTTACTTTCCACTTTAGAATTTTGCATGTTTTCCTACCTGAAACTAAACTCTTTTATTGGGTTTCATTTTGAAAACTGGCATTATGCCAATGATGGATATGATTTCTAGTAGCTGCGATGTATACTTCTATTTTAAGCTTCCTTTTGAGTTTCTGTGTTCTTAATGAAATCAAATTTCTCCTCGTTAGATATATTTTTTACCTAACGCTACAGAGTTCCTCCCGATAAATTGCAAGTTGACAACTCATATCAAGTGGTCAACGGGCACGCTACGTACTACGACTTCTGATACAAGAGCTTAGTGTGCAACGCTAGCGTAGGCATTGTTTCTAAAGGAATGTTTCGGTAGATGATTCTGTGACATCGTTTGTTAGTTTTTGCAGACGATTCATAGTTCATCTTTCTCAGTTGATTTCGAGAACTGATTGTAAACTAATTTACGAGTGATTATCCGTACACCTCTAATTTAACCTTTTTGTGTTCCTGTGTTTTTATATAAGTTTGGTTTATCCACGTTCACTACTTATCTGACCTATCGCCCACAGAGCTCATCCTGATGAGTTTGAAGTTGGCAACTCCTGAGAGAGGGTCAAAGGGCAAGCTACGTAGTAAAACAGCTGAGATTAGAGCTTAGTGTGCGATGTGATTTTATGCACTGTTTCTAAGTCAGTGTTTTGGTAGATGACTCTGAGACAGCCCTTACACTGAAGGCATTTGAATTAGAGATACCTGTCTAGTAACGTGTAACACCACCTTTCGTCCTGATGACGGCGGCGAGTCGTCCCGGCATGGACTCGGCAAGACACCGGAAGCATTGGCGAACCATACAGATCCACGACTCCTGAACAAGCTCCCATAGTTCACGAATATTTCATGGACGGGGGTCATCTCTCTAGATGGTATACCAGATGTGCTCGATGGGATTGAGGTCAGGTGACCTAGCTCGCCAAGGAAGCGATGTCACGTCGGTGGAGTGTTAATCCAGCCATTCGGATACAATTCGGGAGCGATGGCATGGTGCATTGTCTTGTTGCAGGAGGAGGTCGCCAGTGGGATGTTGAAGACGCACAAACGGGAGCAAATGGTTGTCCAGGATATCCCGGTAACGTTGACATGTGAGGAACGTTGTCACACGTACCAGGGGTCGCATTTTAGTCCACGTAAACAGTCCCCAGACGAGAATGCCACCCCCACCAGTTTGAAGAGGACCCTGCTGGCAAGAAGGATCCATCGCTTCATGTGGTTTGCGCCGTACTCGTATCCTGCCATCCGCATGTACCAACGTGAATCTCGACTCATCAGTCCAGGCAACATTTTCCCACGTGTCTAGGGTCCAGTGGCGATGTTTCCGTGCCCATGCTAGTCTTTGCACCCTGTTATGTGTGGTCAGCAGCGGTACCTTCCTGGGATGATGGCTTCTGTACCCCATAGCGAGGGGATGGTTCTGGATGGTGTGGCTGCATACACGTTTTTGTGCACCAGCGTTAAATTGCCGAGTAATATCTTGCACTGTGGCCCGTCTATCCACTGTTCCAACGCGAGCTTGCCGACGATGACCCCGCTTATCCACACGGTGTTGTCCTCGGCAGTTGGCCCTTGCAAGGATGGTTTTACCGGATTCGATGTATTCACGGTGCACCCGTGACACAGTGGATCGTGAAAATCCCAGTGCCTGCACGACTTCTGAGGTGGAGTGACCCATTCGTCGGGCCCCGACAATTTGCCCACGATCAAATGCGCTTAGATCCTTCGTCTTACGCATACTGCGTTCGACTCTTACTGATTCCCGTCGCATCTCTCCTTATATTGTGGGATCGCTGCATACATCATGTCGTTTCCGTTTACAGGGCCGCCCACAGCGCACATTTGCGTAACGCCAGCTGTCTCTAATTCAATTGCTCTTCAGTGTAAGGGACTACTGCAAATTCCTCTTTGAGAGTATGCCACATCGTATTCTGTCCGTTATAAAAAGCAAAGGCGGCCACACAAATAACTGATTTCGGTCTTTTTGTATTCTAAAGAATGTAAGTATTCATATGTGGAGTCATTTTTTCTAATACCTCTGACTAGTAATTTGTAGTTTCTTTGAAAATCTTAATTTTCAATAAATTGACAGGAGAGCTTAAATTTTTGTAAATGACTCTACTGTCTCCTATCCCATCACATTCATGTAATACCGCAGAAATTAAACCACTTCTTTCCAGTTTATTTGTCTACAAGAGCAGTGCATATAAATTCAATCTCATTGCTTGCTTCACTGCTCACTTGACGTACACGAACAAGATTTGCATTTTACGTAGTTTCTGTTGCTATATCTCAGGGAAGTCAACAGTGGCAGTAATTCACTGCCCAACAATGGTTTTGTTACAAAGAAAAATCTTTAATGGCTTTGTATGTAAATCCAAATATGAAGTCACAATTGCTCCACTGGGCCCCAATTTCTTGTAATGGAACTCTCTATTGGGGTGAATGTTGTGTAACTTAAAATAATTTTCCTATATTTCCCAACGGAGACATCTGTCTGCAGTCAGGATAGCTGTGTCTCTAAGAGTAGACATACTGGCGCCATGATTTCCTGTTGTGCAATTGCTTCTGGGAAGGAGGAACAAAACAGAATGTTTGTCAATCGAATACATTTAATCGGTTATGAAGGGCATGCATTTTCTAGTGGTTTTAAAAAGTAGTGTGGATTGTGTAAAGTGTCCGTTAAATAATGTCGTATATTTGTGAGAATCATTCATACAGTTCCTGCTACATTTGTGGACAATTTACTTTAAAATCTTAAAGGCGACATTTCACACTGTTGATTAGAAAATCGTATGAACTTTATTTCCAGTGCAAAATGGGTGATGAAGATAAATCTTGGGCGCCTCACATTTGTTGTAATTCATGTGCAACTTTGTTGACTGGCTTGTTGAAGGTATCACGTCAAATGCCATTTGCGGTACCAATGGTTTGGGGAGAACCGGAAGACCACTCAATAGACTGTTACTTCTGCATCACTAAGATATCTAGAATTACAGCTAAGACCAAAGACACGATTCAATATTCCAGTGTTCCTTCGACCATAAGATCTGTTTCTCATGGTCCAGATCTTCCTGTTCCTGTACGTCCACAGTCATGGAGTTTAGATGACAATGATACTGATGAAATAAATCCTCACAGCGAAGAAGATATTGAAGTTCAACAAAACCCTTTCTCGGAAGACTGTGCCTCACCTTATAAGTCAGGAAGATTAAAATGATCTGGTCCGTGACCTTCATTTACGAAAAAGTCAGGCAGAAATACTAGCTTCAAGATTGAAGGGATGGAATCTTTTACAACGAAGTACAAAAGTATGCAATTTTCGCCGACGACAGCAAGTTTTAACTCTTATTTTCGAAGAGTGGTGGTCTTGTGTACTGCAATGATATAGACTTCTCGTTTGAAGCCTTAGGACAGCACCACAAACCAGAAGAACGGAGACTTTTTATGGATTCCTCAAAAATAAGCTTAAAAGCTGCCCTTCTTCATAACGGAAACATGTATCCGTCAGAACCTGTTGCATATGCTGCAAACATGAAAGAAACATATGCAAACATGAAACTTGCTTCAAAGTATAGTATACAAAAAACACTCATGGAATATGTGTGGCGATCTTAAAGTGATAGCTTTACTCCTTGGTCTACAACTTGGATACATAAAATACTGCTGCTTCCTCTGTGAATGGAACAGTAGGGACCAGAATTCTCATCACATTAAAAATGTCTGACTTAAAAGATAGTCCTTAATTCCAGGTAATAAATATGTTGTTGCTGGACCTTCAGTAAGTCCTCAAAACGTGTACTTACCACCGCTTTACATGAAACTGAATTTTATTAAAAAATTTGTAAAGACATTGAATAAAGATGGAGAAACCTTTCGTTTTCTTTAGAACAAGTTCCCCAAAATATCTGAAGCCAGAATTAAACACCGCATATTTATTGGTCCACAAATAAAAGAACTTATGCGTGTTCTTGCATTTGAGGGCACTTTGAATGAGAATGTGGTACTGAACTTTTTAGGTAACCGGAAGGCAGAAAATTTTAAAAAACTTGTTCCTTAACTTCTAGAAAACTCTAAGGCCATGGGATGCAATATGTCCTATAAAATACATTTCATTCACTCGCATCTGGACTTTTTCCCACAGAACTTAGGAGATGTAAGTAATGAGTACGGAAAACGTTTTCATCAGTTTTTCAGGACATATATACCATAGAAAACTTCTATAAAGGAAAATGGAATCTTAAAATGCTATTTGATTACTGTTGGACTCTAAAAAGAGAGTAGTACAACCAAAGTACAGAAGAAAATCTAAAATAACTACTTTTTAAGGTAAGTGTAATTAATTACTTGTAGCGAAATGTGCATGCCAAAATGAAGTCTTATTGTACACTGAAACAACAGGTTACTCGAAAACTATGCCCGATAGCGCAATTTAGCAAGGATATTTGTAATCAGCTTGACAAATACCTTATGATTCGGCATATGCAAAAAAATTTATTTTTGTTATTCAATGCTATCTTTGCGTAATTTTTTACCACAATGTTACCTGCACAAATATATTATGCTGGCGAAGTTGCACTGTATTGACACAGATATGTAGGCATAAAATTAAATGTGGGAAAGCATGTAGTTGTAGCAACCTTTCCTGCATTAATCAATTCCATTAGTAAAACGTTTCTTAAAACAGTTATGGAAATATTTAAAATGAGCTCATGAAAAAATGTCTTTTTCACGAGCTCCTTTTATGCCGTTAAACCAATATAAAGACACCAACACGACCTCTGAAGGAAAGAAAATAATTAAAGATAAAATGGGAACACACATCTAATATACTTACTTGCAGGTAAAAACATCTAAAACTAATCTAGCATGGTGATCACTTATTTCGTTATTTCCTAACTGTTCATTGATGTACGTACGTACCAAATTTATCAGGAAGGCGAAGGTGGAGTGAATTATGTCTTCAACACCGCCTGTCCTAAATGGTATATTATCTATTTACAACAGCTGCTCATGATATGGTTGCACATTAAGCTGTTTCGGATCCAATGAATAATTTATTGTACTTCTGCACATCTGCAGCGCTGGTCGAAGTTAAAACTGTTTATGGTTATGAAAGAAGTTAATCGTAGTCGAGTGAGTTCTAATGTATATTAGAGCAATGAAAATAACGGAGTCATGGCAAACATTTCTTTGGACTGCTACGGTAACAGACTGAGGCGTAGCTAGGCATTTCTATGTCCTGGGCAACCATAAAATACTGCGCCCACATATCTCTCTCTTTCTCTTTCTATGTTTCTCTCAACTCTAAATTAACGTCATATCAAATTCCTTCTCTCAAATTAAAAATGACGTCATATCAAACTCAAATCAAATTGACGTCATATTAATCAACTTTTGCTAAATGCTTCGGAGTTCAGACCTTCGGTACCATATTAAGCGAACCTAATACAACTGGAAATCGAGGTTCAAAGCCATGGCAGTTAACGAATAGCCCCCAGAGGAAATTCAGCAAAATGCACGACATCCTTATCTTATAATATACACAACTATAGAAAAACAGCAGGCTCCATTGTTGTCGACGAAGGCTGTGATTCTTCTTTAGTTGAACGGACCTTCATTCTTCAATGTAAGCAACTAACTTTGCCTTAACATTTTGAAGAAGAATTGCGGATTTTACCCTGTAAAGGCTACCGAATTTATTTTTACGCTGTAAAGGCTGTAAAGGATATCGCCGCTCGTGGAGGCTCCACCAACTATTGAAGGTGAATAAACTTCGTTTTTCTTTGCTATCACAGGTGTCCAATAACTTGTTGGTAGATAGTGTATATATACACATCACAGATTGACAAACACTACCGCTTACAGATTAAAACAGCTTCCACGATAACCCTCACGCACGACACTACACTTTGTCTGCTTGCTCCAACATTATATAGCTCGCGCTTATCATGTCCACACACACATACGTCACTCACCCCCTGACCTTACGATTTCTGCCAACATAACATTCAGTGAGTGAGAAAATAAAACGTTAAGGTTGAAACGGTAAAAGTGAACGCACTCAAAATTTGCATAGAAAAATAGGTTTAAAAAGAACAATTAAATTAAAGTTTATTGAGTTGGTGCGAATGAAATGTCCCGTGCAACCGAGCAGTGGAGACATTTCATTCGTACCAGCCCAATATATAGGCCCCCACCACAGCGGAATGGAACCACCCACAGGTGTTGCGGGTATTACGTCACAGAGTTACTATAAATAAAGAACAAGGTTCAGGACCATTGTTTTTAACCTGAAGAACAAAGTTCAGGCGTGGTTTGTTTGGACGTAACGTGGCTTTCAAAGAAAACATGAAGACGCCGTATTTGAGAGTCATCTTCCTGTATGAATTTAAACTGGGCCATTCTGCAAGAATTGCCGCTCGAAACGTTAACAAAGCGTTTGGGGAGAATACAGCCAACGAACGAACCACTCGGCGATGGTCTGTGAAGTTTCGAAGCGGAGATACGGACCTGCAACACGTGGTCACCGACATGTTGCTGTTTCTGACGATGTTCTGTTACGTGTGGTTGAAGCGGACCCCCGAAAAATGTGTCGTGAGATAGCGGAAGAGGTAGGTTTCCACTACACTACAGTTTTTCGGCGTCTGGTTGCGCTGGGTAAGGTCAAAGAGTTGGACATATGGTTGCCACATGAGTTGAGAACTGCCAACAAGACTAGGCGTTTGGAAGTCTGCACGTCGCTGCTTGCCAGAAATAAACAAGAACTTCTACTGCATCGAATCGTCACTTTCGACGAGAAGTGGGTCCTTTATGATAATCTAAAAGGATCTGCACAATGGTTAAGTAAGGCACAGTCTGCTGGACGACATCCTAAGCCACACCTACACTTTAAGAAGATGATGCTCCTTGTGTGGTGGTCCACAGCCGGGATCATTCATCGGATTTTCTTAGCAAGAGGCCAAACCCTCACTGCAGAACGTTTTTGTGCTGAATTACACCACATGCACCGGAAATTGGTGCAGAAACAACCGGCTTTGGTCAACGGACATAGTGTTCTTCTGCTCCAGGACTACACTCGCACTCACGTCGCATAACGAACGATGCTGACACTAAGTGCCTTGGGCTATGAAGCACTGCCTCATCCTGACTATTACCCGTAGCCTACTTGTCTCCGACAGGCTATCATCTGTTTCGTCCCCTGGATCACTTTCTGTTTGGGAAACAGTTCACGACAGACAACGAGGTTCACCGTGCAGTTGATGACTTCTTCGGGTCCCAGCCACAAGACTTTTTTTGTTCCGGGATCATGGCCTTGCCGGACACATGGCAACTATATGTCTATGCCGAGGGGGATTATTTTGTCTAGGTATGTTGTCCTACTTTTCCGTTCTCGCCGTCTACGTGTGCTGGCCAGACATTGCATTCGCACCAACCCAATACGTCCTAATTTGCAACCGTGTTTACTCGTCAAGAAGTTCAGCTGAAAATATTATTGTTTGGTAAGATTTTGCTAACTAACTTCAATACATCCTTTATGTCTACTTCGAGTTGAAAGCAATGTACATTTTTGCCCTACGGAGTAATAATGCACATTTCACATTCCTCGATATCCCTTCCCCTTTGCCACATATTACTTCGGAACGGAAACGATATGTAGGAACAGAATCGTCTGAAAACAAAATGAGTAACCATTATTTTCAATGGAAGCCCGCACATTACGCCGCAAACGTCTCGGAATTCTCCCTTCGGAAACAAACAATCGGAATCGGAATTGTTTATATTGCTCGCTGAGAATTTTTCTTCCGAAGTGATTTGATTTCGAAGCAGTTTCGCATGCGCTAAGTCAAGAAGATCTGCCTCCGCTGTTCAGTTTTCGCATCGGCAGACGTGTAAGCTCCTGTCGCGATCTGAACTGTCTGCGTTTACTGGTTTAACCTTCTTGGAAGCTTTCAGATATGTCTGTTGACGAAGAATGAACCCTTTAAGCGGCCGATGCACCCGAAACCAAAAGTTGCCCAAATTTTCCTGCGCGACTCAAACAGAAGTATTCTCGATTCATAGAAGTATTCTAGTATTCTTCTGTACAAACGCTACGGCAAAACAATTCCTTTCCCTGTTTCATCTCAGGAGTATCGACTACAAATCTATCGCTGATTGTAAGTGCTTCCTTACAGTCCTTAGTCTTAGAGAAAGTAATTTGATTCCGTTATAGTCCTTTATTCTCTGTTCTATCAGCCAAGGAATGATTTGGAAGGAGTAGTCCACCAGACATGATAAGGAGTAGTCTACCAGACATGATAACTTATATGCTGATGATTTGGAAGGAGTAGTCCACCAGATATGATAACTTATATGCTGATGATTTAGAAGGAGTAGTCCACCATACATGAAAATCATGCCACAGGGTAGGAAAAAGTTACTCAAACATATTTTCTTTCCTTTCTTAGGTTCATGGCCATTTCTGTAGCATTCTTAAAGGAAAAGATAATGAGACAGGGACGATTAATGACAATCATACCCTCAAATGACCACTTGGAATGACAAACCTAAAGCAAAAGCAACGTTTTCTGATGCGCAGGTTCACTCGTTTCTGTCGTGTTCTGCCTGCTTATTAGACAACGAAAATATTCGTTCGAGCTGATTTCGACCTATTTTGTTAAACCCGAGTTAATTCGTTGCAGCCAGTTAAAGAGTTAATCAATAGTGTGCAAAAACATACAGCTTTGTATGACAATGGTCAGAAACATCATTACAATCGTGTGATGAAACGAAGCATGTGGGACGAAGTATAAGAAAATCTTACTAAATCTGCTAAGCAAAGTGTTATTCTTTTCTCATTTAATAAAAAATATATTTACTTTAAAAAAATACATGCACAAGAAAAATAGCGTCCGTAAGTTATTGCAGATGCCATAAGATCATCTTGTTTATGTAGAATTTAATTATCAGTGTCATTTTAGTTCGCGTTCATTTGGATATAATGCTCTTGTTTTAAGTCAGCATTTTTTTTACTGCCAACAACAACAACAAAAAAAAACCGAGTGTTTCTCCTTTATATGTCTACACATTTTTTTTTTCGCCTTCCGCTCTTCATCATCTAATCTTGTCAAAGTGCCACCTCGGTGGCAGAGTGGTACGAGGTGCTGTCTTCCAAGAATTCACCCAAGAAGGTTGTGGACTCGAATCCCGTGTATGGCGTGGATAGTGGGTTTACGTTAAGGCACTGGCTCTCTCCCTTGTCTGTACCATATTAAGAATAGTCTACCATATTAGGAATAGTGGCTCCAAATTTGGAACGAGCACCTGCATTTATAGCTTTTTAAGATGCTCACGGTAATCGTGAAGCCCTCTTCAAAAACAAAGCAAAAAAAAATTCTTACTTTGCAAATGCATCCGTGACCAGCTCACTACTGGTCACGGCACAAATGCATCCGTGACCAGTGAGCTGCCTTTTGGTGAATTGACGAACGCTTTCAAATTTTATTCTTCAATCTTCATAACACACCCAATTTGAAGAAGAGAAGGGTGGAAATCTGTTCTGATCAGCTGAAAGCGATTGAAGCCAATGCAGACATGCTTGTTTGTTTTCGAATTGGTTACAGAAAATGAAACGAGGGCGTATCTTTACGCTCCGGAAAAGAAAAATCAATCTAAGGAATGGCGTCACACCTCTTCACCAAGAAAAAAGAAATTCAAGAGCCAGCGATCAGCACAGCAAGTCATGGTGACTCTTTTTTGGGATGACAGGGGTGTCGTTCTCCTCGATGTTCTGGAACGTGGTCGTACTGTGACCAGCGAGTGATACATTGAGGCACTTAAGAAACTTAGAGAAGCCATATCTGAAAAGGATCCATATTTACCATGACAATGCGAGACCACACATATATTTTGCAACAAATCAGGAGACCAGCAAATTAGGCTGGTCGGTGGTCCCCCATACACCGTACCTCCCAGATCTGGCTCCCTCCGACTTCCACTTGTTCGGTCCAATGAAGAAGTATCCGGGAACAACGATTGTATGGTGAAAATGGCTGTGAAGAAGTGGGTACAACAGTTCAGACCTGAATTTTTCAAAGAGGAATCGAGAGCTGGGTTAAACGACGGCACAAATGCATCACTTGTGATGGAGACTTTGTTGAGTAGTACTTTTCTATAAAGAAAGAGTTACTCTACCAACATGTGCAATTTAAGCGACCTCTGTCAGTTAATAAAAAAGGTTATTCCCACTTTTGCATTACTTTCGGTACAACCCTCGTACAAAATATAGGAAGGGTAGTTAAAATATACAACTTATACAGAAATGAAGCTGAGATACAATTTTTAGAACAGATTCCTTTAAAGACTAATGTGATGCTACTCAGCGTGCGGAGATGCAAGAGACAAATACCAAATAAAGTAAACTACGGGAAAGTTGTCCACATATTTTCCAATTTTTAATGTCAACATTAGGAGTTATTTGCACTGCGATAATTCTAAAATGGAGAAAGAAATGTCATCTCCTAGAGTACTCAAACCGTTGTTTCCCTCGTCTATAAAGTGTCAGTTTGATTACTTCCTCTGAAATAGTACAAACATTAGCGGAGAGCCTTAGAAATTTTTGTAATCAAAGGGAATCCGCGGCAATAAGGCAGCTGAAAACGATCGGTTGTCAACATCAAAGTCTCGGATGTATACCCGGTGGTCATACGTAATTTGAGAATTTTGTAAAGTGAATATCTTGAACATTTTGGCTAGCGAATATATTTAGTTGGGATAAAGTTATTACAAAATGGCATGTGCTTCAAATAATTTATATGATCTCAATGCTCATTTTACCCTGTTCCGTCAAACATTCCAATTCTAATTTTCCAAAGTATCAGCACATTAATAAAGTATTTTTAGAATATTTAAAGATCTGTTTAATTATTCTTTAAACAATTTGCAGACTAGGTAAATAAATAGCCGGATCTTTTGTTTTCTTCTGACTGCAAAGTCGCAGAAATTCTCAGAAGTTTTTAACACTTTACGAATGCATGAGAAATATTAAAAGGTAATGTGAAAAATGTTTTAAGAAAACAAATGCCATGGAAGCCGAAAAGGGTATGTTATTTCAAAAAACTAATGTAAAAGTACAGAAAAATAAAATTGTGACATATATGTTTTAATTTAACTTTCAAATTTTATTGTTTATTCCTATTTATATTGCAATACTGGTCCTTTCCTTTTCTTTTTTAACGTCATATTTTCCAGAAGGTTACTTTTTCGGAAACTCCTGACAAGCAGTCAAGTCATTAAGACGTAGTTAACTGCATCAGAAAAAGGGTGTGGCATATCTAACGAACTCAAAAGGGTGTGGCATGTCTACTGTCTAACGAAAGGGTGTGGCACGTCTAACGAAAGGGTGTGGCACGTCTAACGAAAGGGTGGGACACGTCTAACGAAAGGGTGGGGCATGTCTAACGAAAGGGTGTGGCATGTCTAACAAACTCAAAAGGGTGTGGCATGTCTACTGCATTAGAAAAAAGGTGTGGCATGTCTAACGGACTCATTCACCTCGTATTATATCATGAAAGGAAGTTCAGTGGCTATGGACCAACAATGATTTGTTTACATCCACTTCATTTATTTATTTTTATTGATTGGTGATTAAACGACAACCCTGAATAACTCAGTGTGCTATAAGCAGTCGCCCGGCCCTAATTTAGGGCCACTGACTCCAGGAAAGGGAGAAAACCCAGTGCCGTAAGACAAACACAATATCCATGCCTCACCGGGATTCGAACTCGTACCAATCGCGGTCGAATGAACAGAAGCCATCGCTCAGACAAAGTGTTTGGCAAAACATTTTTTGTAAGTGGCCAAATTAGTAAATATTTTAAGCTCTGCGAGCCAAGAAGCAAACTAGAGGATATTTATGTAGGTATTTTTTTTCTTGTTATTTAAGTAGGCCTACCTACTTGAATAACAGCCGCCCAGGTGGCGCAGTGGTCTAAGCATTGGCCTCTGACCATTCGTCCTAAAAGGGTCCGGATTCGAATCTAGGTGAGGCATGAATGTTGTGTTTGTCTTACGGCACTGTCGCTCTCTCTTCCTTGGAACACATGACCCTAAATTAGGGACGGGCGACTGCTCATAGCACATTGAGGTGTTCACGGTGGTCGTTAAACCTCCAATCAAAAAAAAAAATAATGGATAAAAATAAGTAGACTAAAAAAAGACGTAATCATAAACTAAAAAATTAAAGTAACAATAATAATAATATAGCCGTGCCCAACGCGTGCAACATGCAGAATACGCACGGAGAGAAGCTGTCAAAGTATAACGACCTACGATACGAAGTCAAGGAAATGTTGCATATGGAGAACGTCACCACCGTCCCCATAGTAATATCAGCCATAGGAGTTGTACCTAAGACCATTCACAGGTCTATACAGACACTAGACCTTCAACCTAACATCTACATGGAACTACAGAAGGCAACTATCCTGAACACTTGTAGGATAGTAAGAAAGTTCCTGGACAACTGAGAGAAAGAAATACCACTTCTCAGACTTGGTACGTCGTACCCGTCCCGGAACGAGGAGAAGAAAAACTTCAGAAAGAGGTGGAATCTGTAATTATAATAATAATAATAATAATAATAATAATTAGACTAAAAAAGAAAAATAAGCAAACTGAAAATAACGTAATAATAATAAGTACTCTAAAAAAAAAGGCTACAATTGTTTGAAATACAGCTCTACTAATGAGAAGAATGAAATTGCTTTTTTTGGGATAACATTTCACCAAATTGAGGTTCACAGTTAGTACTTACTCCCTGTCATCAAAATTGATTGCAAATGTTCATCTGTTAATACTGACCTGTATTGAGAGTTTACGTATTTCATCTTTGAAAATGTTTTTTCACACAGGTAAGTGCTGCCAAATACATATATAAATCCCCGAGCATATGATCTTAACTGTTCATATGCATATCTTGGAAGACGTTAATATAATTCTGTTAGATTCTTCCCTTGAAATTTGCCTTTTAGCATGCCATCACTGTGCAGATTTATTACTTCCAATTGAAGGCTAGGTGGAAGCTCCTTAACTGTACAGTCGAATGGATTTTGAAATATAGAAACGTCTTCTGCACTTGCATCAAGATTCGAAAGCCGCTGCTGAAACTGTAGTTTGAGCTCAGAAAATATATCCGCTGCAAATTTGTGTGGGAATGGATATTTCACTTCTTCCTTTAATTTTTGACAGCATGGGAAATGTACAAAGCAGCTTGACATGATTTGTTTTGTGACTCAATTAACGCCAGTTGCCGTCGCAATGATTTTTGTCACATATGAGCATTGTTTTGCCTTGTAGTTTTAAATTGAATCCATAAAGAACCTGTATTATATCTGCAGCAAATGATAATTTCCAAAGCCATTCCGTGTTCGATAGTAGTGGTTGAGGGCGGTTTTTCTCGTTGAGAAAAATTTCAATCGCTTCTCTGAGTTCAAAAAATCTCAATAAAACTTTACCACTGCTGAGTCATCGAGCTGCTGTATAGTAAGGCAAGTCAGGATATTCTGCTTCCATTTCTGAAAAAAAAAAATCACGGGAACAGACGATGGTTACGTCCACGAGAGCGAATAAAGTTCACCGTTGACACAACTGGATCAAGAGCACAGGATAGATTCAAATATTTCCTACTAAGTACCTGCTGGTGAATAATACAATGAATAACGGTAGGCTTTGAAGACCTTCCGTTTTCACAAGCCTCGATAATTTTTCCCACTAAACATTTCCCTGTTCCACACATACTTTTACCACCACCAGTTGCGACACATTTTAGCTCATTCCATTTCCGATTGTAATTTGTCAACGTTTTCTCAATTTCTCTTAAAGTGTTTCCTTTTTTGGCTAACAAATGAGCTACTCGTAAACTGACTTCAGGTGCAGCCTCATTTCCATTTATCATTTTCGTGAGTAAATCGCGTTGTGATGAAATATTCCGTTTTAAAGTTACAAATTTTTCTGATTGTTGCTTTCCTGTGAGTTGTGAATGTTGTGTTGAGTGTTTAGTCTGGTAATGACGACGTACTGTATATTGTACTCTTTTAGTACACTTATAGTGTCATTGAACAATAAACACAATGCTTTATCATCTAATTCGGTAACAAAATAATTCAAACTCCACTCTGCCTTAAAAGCACGACATTCGAAGTCCACTTTTCTCATCTTTTCTGGTTTGACAGTGACATGATGGATATGCAAGGGTAATCAAACGAGAACAAAATGTCGCAGAACAGCGATACGCGTGGTACTGGAAACGCTGCCAAATTATAATTGTGTGATGTCACAGCAGAGACCACCGAATGCGAAACTATAGGAGCGCCACATACGGTCGTATATCGCAACGCCTCAACTCGGCCGTTCCGTTATAGCGCGTACTTAGACACTTTAAAGAATCTGAAAATGTAAAATCCATTCTTAGAGCTCGCGAGCGGTACAAAAAGAGGCAGCGGCCCATAGTTTGGCGACCCCTGGCTTAGACCACTGCGCCACTTGGCGGCTCATTCACTTTATTACTGCTTAACAAGGAGTTACGCTGCATGGATTTAGAAAAGTCGTGATTTATCATATGTATACATTAAAGATATACCTACCTTTTGCTCAGCGTATGGTTGTAAAATATCTACAAATGAATTTAGAATTTGGGACCATTGAAATCCTGCAGTTTTGGTATTAAATGCTGTAATCGAAAAATCAGTAAAATGTTAGATTGCTTTTTTTTATTTTTTGGGATTGTGGGTTTTACGACCACCGTAAGCAACGTAAAGGGCTATAAGAAGTCGCCTGAATCTAATTTAGGGCTACTGACTCCAGGGAAGGGAGACAGCCAGTGCCGTAAGACAAACACAACATCCATGTCTCACCATGATTCGAACCCGGACCCATCTCGAACGAATGGTCAGAAGCCAGCACTTACACCCCTGCTCCACCGGGACGACATAGATTACTTTTCACTTTGAATATTTTCCTTCACAAATTTATATTAAAAAAAGTAATTTCCGACTGTTTAAATTTTCGGGAAAAGTGTAATTAGCCCAGTCCAATCCAGAAAGAAAACTGAAGCCACCCTTTCTTTGTATTCTCTCGATTAATATCATAAATACATAGCGCAAGGGGGGTAAATGTTAGGAGATCGCACGTTTCCATTTTTAGACATTTTACACTTCAGTAGATAAGTTGTTTTTGTCTTCATTTCGGCACTATTTTTAGCGCAGTGGTATAAGCACTGGCTTATGATCATTCGTCCGAAAAAAGGGTCCAAATTCGAATCCCGGTGAGGCATGGATGTTGCGATAGTCTTATGACACTGGCTCTCTCCCTTCCCTGGAACCAGTGGCTCTAAATTAGAGACGGGCGATTACTTATAGCCCATTGAGTTGCTCACCATGGTCGTTAAACCTTCAATCAAAAAAAAAGATGGCTATGTGGTCCTGCACAATAAAAATTTCCTGGAAACAAACATGAAATACGAAGTTGTCTTGATGCATTTTTTGAGCCACCGATTTGTTGTTTTAAGAAATTCATTACGCGTCTTCAGTCATGTAGTTCTAATTTTCTGGCATACTGCAAAGCTTCAAAATTAATCAACATTAAGGCTGTCTTTGAATGAGTGTTAGGCTTCATCTTCTGTGATAGATGGCGCAAAATATTACTCCTTGGGCGTGGTTTTTACGTCTTGAAGGATTGCCCCAAAAGTTGGCGTCAGCGAATGACTGAAGACCTTACCATATTCAGAATGGCAACGGTCTCTTTTTGGCTCCACAATGAAAAGACAAAATACGTCCTGTTACGTTTTAACCAATGACATTGTTTGGGGGTGGAGCTTAGTAGGTAGGCGTAGTGTCTTTCTCAAATTCAAGTGTTTTCTGATAATGTACACATTTTCTCTTCAAAAAATGAACGTACAGTAGAATTTAAGATGATCTATAGAAGATAAGATTCCAATCTCACTTCAGTGCCCATTCTTTCATTTCTATTTGGCCTAGAAAATTAAGAAAATCAGACAGAAATGAGAGATTTCATTTCTTCTACACAGAAAAACACTGCCAAGTTAACTTCTGGCGCCATCTAGCGCCAAATTGGAATACTTTCGAGTCAAATAAATTGAATTTTAAAAAACGTTCTAACAAATTTTTCGGAAAAATAACTGCTGCACGTATTAGCTATGAGTAGTTTTTATTTGTGCTCAAAATTTCAAACTCTACAAAGTAATAGTTTTCGAGAAAATGCGAACAAAAGAATTTGCATTACAGATATAGGACAGAATTTCCGTTACACTCATTCAAAGACAGCTTTAAGGGGAAACTGCTATCGACATTAAATCGCCAGCCATGTTGGTCCGCAACATCCGACTTATCACGTCCCATGAAAAAGTTCCGTTCACTCATCGAGCGTGAGACTTGTCATTGTTTAGGCAATTAATTGCAATTTCTTCAAAATCGAGTTATTTATTAGTAGACGAAGAGTTCGTTACAGTTTTTACCTTGGTTTAATTAGTCATAGTTCTTCCTTGGACTCATCTGTTTGTGCCTGCAACTCCAAGTGTTTACATTGAAGACCTGTATTTTGGCATGGACAATAAAGAAAAGTGTAAGTAGAAATATCTTTCATTCTCTTTGGTCTTGTATAACTTAAAGTCACACGAGAGTAAAGGACGTGAAAAAACTAAGAAAGTTGGATGGCTAAGATTAAAAACTAGTAAACAATAGCGAAACAGCTCTTGTTACTAGTTAAGTTATGATGAAATCTTCCCGTCAAAACGAAACTAAAGATCACATATTCCGTTGTTTCTCTTTTCGTCCTGTAGCACGAACTAATGTTCGTTAGTTTATTGATTTGTTATGGATCTAGCGGCCACGCTTGTCCAGAGAGAGCTGTGCCACATAATTGAGTGAAAAGGAAATCGATTCGGGCTGTTAGGATGTCAACATAATCAACTAAGTATTAAGTGACTCCATGGGATTATCGCGGGTGCTAAGAATGATCGCGGAGGAAGCTTCTAGGCATGCGGTGCTATCGATGAATGTTGCGGGAATTCAAGATATGATCAAAACGTTTGGTGAATGTGAGAACGAAATAGTTTTTATATAACAAAGCCTACGAGTAGAAGTACTTGTAACATTAATCATCATCAAAGTACTCCTTTTCTGAACACGCAGGGACCAGCACACTGTTTGAAGCAATCTTAGAAATAATCCTTCTTTAATTTTGTCATAATCCTTCTTTAATTTTGTCATAACTCTTTTAGTGTTGGATCTGATATCGCCAGTGATGTCAAATAGCTTTCTTTGCTTACTGATTTCAGTTTGGAGAACAATCAGAAATTGCTTGGACAGAGACTGGGCGACTAAGGTGTGTGTACGGGAGCAGTGGAATGGATGTGATCACCAGAAATTGACGGTTGGAGGGTGTAGCATAGTACGGTAATCTGTTGTGCTGAGGAAACCATCCGATTTTCCATTTCTTCTTTCTTTACGTTTCACAGCTTCTCACAGATGTTTCAAAGCAACCTCTGTCAGAAACTGTGTCAGCAACAGAACTTTTTGGCTGAAATTCTGTGCGAATAAGACCATTTTATCGCAATATGACAGAAGCATGAACTTCATCTCTATTGAAGCATGAACGTATCTCTAGTGTCTTGCCGTCTTTGATTTGAGTGAGGTGGTAGTCTTCCGCTGAGAGACACGTACCTTCGTTCAGGGTCATACCCATAAGCCCATGATTCATACCTATAGGCCTACTACTCATACACATAAACCCGTGGCTCATACCCATAAACCCATGACTCACACCCACAGATCCGATAATCACATCCAGAAACCCATTATCATACCCATGACCCAAGACTCATACTCATTGACCAATGACCCACAGATAGGCCCACTTCTCACATCCATAGACCCAAGACTCATACCCACACACCCATGATTCATACCCATACGTCCATGACTCTTACCCATCGACACAATACTCATACCATAGACTCATCAGACTCATACTTAAAAACCCATGATGTATATGTATAGACTCATGACTACCACTAAAGACTCATATCCGTGAGTCATGGGTCTATGTGTGAGCCATGGACTTATACCATAGACTCATCAGACTCATACTTAAAAACCCATGATGTATATGTATAGACTCATGACTACCACTAAAGACTCATATCCGTAAGTCCATGGCTCACACATAGACCCATGACTCACACCCATTGACGCATGATTCGTGCGCATAGACCCATAAGTCATATCTATAAACCCATTAGTCATGCCCATAGATCCCTGACTCACACATAGACCCATGACCCATACCGATAGACCTATGTCTCATACGCATAAACCCCATGACTCATACCCACAGACCTAATACCCATACCCATAAACACTTGACTCATACCCATGAGCCCAGTACTCGTACCCACACATCCATGATTCATACCCATAAACCCTTGACTCTTACACATCGACTGATATTATAGAACCATCATGACTCATACTCATATACTCAATACTCATACTCACACAACAATGATTTACACCCATAAACCCTTGACCCATCGACACAATACCCATACCATAGACTCATCATGACTCATACTCATATACTCAAAACTCGTACTCACACAACCATGATTTACACCCATAAACCCTTGACATGGGTATTGTGTATGGGTATTGTGTAGATGGGTATAATATTATTATACCCATCGACACCATACCATACCATAGACCCATCATGACTCATACTCATAGACCCATGACTCATACGCATAGGCCCATGACTACCATAAAAGACTCTTACCCATAAATCCTTGCCTCTACCTATAGGCCCATGACTCACACCCATAGACCTATGACTCATACGCGTAGGCCCATGACTACCATAAAAGACTCTTACCCATAAATCCATGACTCTACCTATAGGCCCATGAATCACACGCATAGATTCATAAGTCGCATCTATAAACCCATGACTCATGCCCATGGACCCATGACTCACACATAGACCCATGACTCATACCGATAGACCTGTGACTCGTACGCATAGACCCATGACTCACACCCAGTTACCACATCGAATAGGAAAGATGGGTCTTTAACGGGACGCTGACACAACTCTGAAAAAATGAATACACTAATGTATTTCTTTTTGTTCAGTGGTGAACAGGCGTGGATTGAATTAAGCTCTGACACGTTTCATTGTCTTTTGTACACTGCCGGACAATTGCTAAGGACGGATGACAATAGCAACAATAGCAACCATAAAATGGAAGGCAGGAAAATGTGGAAATTAGCATAAGTGCGGGATACAGTAAGACGTGTCGTGCGTATGCAAATTTAGGATTGCCGAACTTGTTCGTGACGTCATAGCGCTGATAAGAGGTATAAAGTATTTGACGCGTATTGACCGTTGTTGTTTAAAGGGATAGAATCAATTGACGAACTTGCAATTTTCAGTATGTCTTTCCGACATCACCTAGATGATTTTACCCGTGGCAGTATTATTGGCAAGATTGCAGAAGGGCGAAAAATAACAGATGTTGCTAGGGAGTTCGACGTCAGCCACAGTGTTGTTTCAAGGCTTTGGAAATCATTTCAAACAAATGGAGAGTGTAGCAAACGTCACAGGGGAGGTCGTGTTCGCAGTACGACACCTGCAGAAGATCGGTACATAGTGCTATCAACAAAAATACACCGGCGCAGCACAGCTAGTTAGGTAGCAAATCAGTTTATGGCTGCTACAGGCAAGCGGATCTCCCGAAAAACTGTCGCCAGACGTTTGCATGAAGGAGGACTATACGCTCGCCGTCCTGTTGTGTGCATCCCATTGTCCAGACGTCACCGTACCGCCCGTTTGCAATGGTGCCATCAACATCGCAATTGGACTGATAACGACTGGTCTGCTGTCCTCTTCTCAGATGAGAGTAGATACAGTCTATCGTCTGATTATCGACGACAACTGATCTGGCGTGATAGTGGTACTGCATATTGTCCAGCAAACATACAGGAAAGGGATCGATATCCGACATGTAGTGTCATGGTATGGGCTGACATCATGATCAATGGCCGTACGTCCTTCTATGTGCTTCCAACTGGGACTATGACTGGCCAACGATACATTAATGATGTTCTGCTACCTCATGTTCGCATGTTCCGTGGCGCTGTCGGTGATAGATTCATTTTCATGGACGACAACGCAACATGTCATCGAAGAGTCGCTGTCCAGGAGTGTCTTGAGAGCGAGGATATTCAACGCCTCGTATGGCCAGCACGTTCTCCAGATCTGAGTCCCATTGAAAATGTGTGGGATGCTTTGGGGAGGAGTCTTGCTGGTCGCCAATGCGCTCCAATAAACAAGGACACCCTCATCCGTGCACTGACAGAGGAATGGGATCAATTACCCCAACAGCTGCTTGATAATGTTGTGCAAAGCATGACACGACGTGTGGAATCTTGCATCGCCCTCCATGGTGACCATATTCCGTATTGACATCTTACGCCGGAACGCCTGCGGACGGTAATTGCATTTTTTTCACGTTTACGTATTCTGCACAAAATGGCCTGTTTGTCCCTTGAACACGTTCCAAAGCCTTCTGGATTTCAGAGCACAATAAATTGTCTTTCTTGTAATGTCATGGTATTCTGACATTATTTTATTTCACTTGGCATCCAACCACACTTACTTTTGTATGCGCTATATAGCCGTTTATGATCCGTCCTTAGCAATTGTCCAGCAGAGTATTTAGTCACATCTACTGAAGGTACTGAATGGAAAACCTGTCGCTTTAACGAGTTCCTTAATTGTCAAATGACGGTTGGAACTAAAACAAAACGCGGATGTAGTTAATATTATTATCATTTCGCGCTCTTGGCTGACAACCATTTTTTCTTCATCTTCAAGCAAAACGTTACCTTCACGGAACACCTGGAACCATGTGAATACTGATTTTTGATTCGCAGTACCATTTCCAAACACTGATTTAGATTCAAATGATTATCAGAATGGTGTGGTAGAGTTTGAAATGAAAATCATGTTTGCCTGTACCTAAAACTCTGGCATTCTTCTGAATTGGATGATGCACCACATACATGTCTTCATTCACTGAAAACAGAGTTTCGTTTGAATGAACTGCGGAGAGTGTAAGCGTCACTGTAGCAGCGACCGCTCCCATACAGTACCATCCCTATCCTTAGGCTTGCAACGGTGGTGCCGCCATTAACCGAAATGCTTGATCACGGTTTTGGGATTTGAACCAAACACGGCAGTGAAGGACAACTTTAACTTATAAACCGGCTAGAACGAATTAACTCGGGTTTAGCAAAATGGGCTTTAATGGAGTCCTTCACATTAATATTTCTGACTCATTACCTGCTAAAAGAGCTATAAGAATGGCGACGATCCTACCCATGCTTGTGTCCAGTGGCATGATATCAGAGTCAGCAGGACTTGGCCTTTCTCATCACGTCTTGGGTCATAAAATGGAGAAGGAAGTGCTTATGACATGTGACAGGAACTACTGCGATGAGAGGGTGGGGGATAATTATTTTGCCGTAGTAGCTTTGGTAAAATCCGGATGCATTGTTTGGGGAGCGTGAAGTTTCTGAACCATTTGGTTCTGGTACGTCGGCCGCTTAAAGGGTTGAGAAAAGGGAATGATTTGTGACCAAGCAAGACTGAAAGGAACACATCAACGAAAAACTGTTGGTAAAAGAGGTCAAGGTATGTCCGCAAGAGTGTAGCAGAAGGAAACACAACACATTGAATAATACACTGACGGAAAAAAAATTCCAACACCGCGAAAAGATAGTTGTAGAGGAATGAAATGGCGGCAATACATTTGTATAGGTAACATGTTGAATCGATTAGGGTTTCATGATCACAGCTTATTGTAAGCGCGAGAAGAGCCATTTTAAATGTGAAATGCTGGTACATTAATAACCGGTGTAACCGCCAGAATGTTGAATGCAAGCACGCAAACGTTCATGCATTGTGTCGTACAGGTGCTGGATGTCAGGTTGTGGGATGGAGTTCCATGCCTGTTGCACTTGGTCGGTCAATACAAGGACGGTTAATGCTGGTTGAGGGTGACGCTGGAATTGTCCTCCAATGATGTCCCATACGTGCTCGATTGGTGAAAGATCTGGTGATCTAGCAGGCCACGGCAACATGTCGACACTCTGTAGAGCATGTTGGGTTACAACAGCGGTATGCGGGCGAACGTTATCCTGTTGGAAAACACCCCCTGGAATGCTGTTCATGAATAGCACAACAGGTTGAATCACCAGACCGACGTACAACTGTGCCGTCAGGGTGCGTGGGATAACCACGAGAGTGCTCCTGCTGTCATAGGAAATTGCTCCCCAGACCATAACTTCAGGTGTAGGTTCAGTGTGTCTCGGCCGCAGACAGGTTGGTTGCAGGCGCTCACCTGGCCTCCTTCTAACCAACACACGGCCATCACTGGCACCCAGGCAGAACCGGCTTTCATCAGAAAACACAACAGATCTCCACTCCGTCCTCCAATGAGCTCTACCTTGACACCACTGACGTCGCAAACGGCAGTGGTTTGGAGTAAGTGGAATGCACGCTACAGGGCGTCTGGCTCGGAGCTGTCCTTCAAGTAACCGATTTGTAACAGTTTGTTGTGTCACTGTGGTGGCAACTGCAGCTCGAATTGCTTCCGCAGACGCGGTACGATGCGCCATGGCCATACGCCGTACACGGCGGTCTTCCCTCTCAGTAGGGCCACGTGGCCGGCCTGAACACGATTTTCTTGAGGCAGTACCTTCCCTTGACCACCGCTGCCAACAATCATGCACAGTGGCTACATTCCTGCCAAGTCGTTCTGCAATATTGCGGAAAGAAAATCCACCTTCTCGTAGCCCTATTACACGACCTCGTTCAACTCCTTGAGCTGTTGATAATGGCTTCTTCGTCTTCTTGAAAGCATTCTTGACTAACATCAACACCCTACGTCGAATCTCAACGATAACTAACGCTCACACACGTTACAGGGCGTATTTACAGCAAACCTGCTTTGCATGTTCCGAGGGGCGCTACTAGCGCCACACGTATGCGCCGAGCGCGAAAATTGCATAGACGTCATCTTACAGATGAACTCTTACCGCCTACCAACTGTCGTTTATCTAACACAACCCCTTCTTGGTGTTGGGATTTTTTTCCCGTCAGTGTAGTTGAATAGAAAACATTTCAAGATAGGTTTGAAATACAACAGAAAAAGAAAAACAATGAGGTAGGAAAAAAACGAGGAATCAAAAAAGCTGAGCGGTAGTAGATCAGAAAACAACACACCAGAAGAAATTTGAAGAATGAAACCTCAATTTAAGTTTACAATCGTGTCGGAGGATGGAAAGCAGTTCGGTAAAAATACACGAAAAGAGACGTGAGTTTAGTCGTGTGAAAAGCAGAAGATATGTTAAAGAAACGTCGTAGGAAAAAGAAATATAATTAGGTTTTTAATCGGGTATAAGGATAGAAGTCTATATGGTAAAGAAACGTTAAAAACGAAATTAAGATTAGTTTGCACTAGTCAGAATGGTGGGAAACAATACAGCAACGAAGTTGAAGTGAAAATAAGTACAGAGGGTGTAGCAAAGAAACATTAAAAGAAAAGACAGCAAAGTAGCTGATAAGAAGAAATAAAATTATGTAGAGGTAAAATTTAGTTGGAAAGAAAATCAAGCAACGTTTGAAACCAAGTTGAAGGCCAGAACGTTAGCTCCCTAATGGAACAAAGGAATAAAATTAGATCAATGAAATGTTAAATTTCGTCTTAGTAATATGGCAGAACCATATCCAACGTAAGCGTAATAATAGTATGAAGCTTCACCTAGAAAGCATGATCGCAAAGTTACGTATTAGACACAGCCGCTGTTCTTGTACCTAAAAATATGAAGCAGAATTTACCAGAAGAAATTGAATGACAAAATTATATTACTTGTCTACGTCTGTCAACGGCTTAAGAAACTGTATTCTCTGCCGCCGTTCTCTTTTGAAATATTCATTTTATCTGAATATTCGTTGACCCCTTTTCTGATATTTTCAAGAGATCAGATATCACAACTTCTTTGAGGGGCCCAAGAAAGTTTCTTTTTAATATTTAATATAGTGCTGAACTCTCAATGTTTTAACGTTTAACTTGTGAAAGTGATTATCATTTGAAATAGCAATATCCGTTATATATACACTTAAGTGCCAGGAAAACTAGTACACATGTCTAGTACTTGGTAGGTCCCCCACGGGAGCGCAGGACTGCAGAAATACGACGGGGGCATGGACTGCACTAGCTTGTGGAAATAAGCTGTAGACAATGCACAAAATACAATACTTCCTGCAGAGCGTTCCACAATTCGGGTGTATTACGAGGTCTTGGATTCCTATGTTCGATAGCGCTTTGCATGGCATCCCAAATGTGTTCTATCACGTTTAGATCTGGTGACTTGGGTGGGCTTGGCAACACCCCAAAATTCAGATTAATGCTCCTTTAACCATACTGTGGCGTCCCGATACTTGTGTGGAGGTGCATTGTCGTGTTGGAACAGGCCCAACCCATCAGCATGAATGCAGGACATGAACGGGTGTACCTCGTCAGAAAGGATGCGCACATAGCGTCGGCGGGTCAAAGACATTTCGAGACGTACCAGGGGTCCCAGTGAAGTCCAACTAAACACACTCCATACCATTACGTATCCCCACCAGCCGGTACAGTTCCCTGCTGACATGCGGAATCCATGGCTTCATGGGGTTTGCGCCACACACGAATCCTTCCATCCGCCCGATACAGTTGAAAACGCGACTTGTCAGACCAGGCTATTTGTTTCCAGTCATCAAGTGTCCAGTGGCTGTGTTGCCGTGCCCAAGCGAGGCGCGTATCTCTGTGTTGTGCATCCATCAAAGGGACTCGAGTTGGGCGTCGGCTCCCAAAGTCCATATAGTGCAGGGTACGTTACACAGTCTGGACGCTGATACTTGTTGAGGCTCCAGCATTGACCTTCGATTATACAAGCGAGAGTGTTGCACGCCTATCGCGTGAAACGATTCTTGACAGCCGACGATGGTCACGTTAACCCAATGTCTTTTTACGGCCACACCGGTATCGTAGGTTGGAGGTTTTGCAGGAATTCTTGCAGTCAGGGTACACCCTTGCAAGGGTCGTCTGTGAAAATCCGAACATCGTTTCTACCTCCGAAATACTATGGCCCATCTCATGAGCGCCAACTATGACACCGCGTCGAAAATCGCTTAAATCGTTATTACTTGTCATTCTCATGCCGAAAACAACTCTGACAGCTGGCAAGGATGTCTATCGCTTTACACACGCACTGGCTGGACACAACCAAGTACGCGCATAGGTGACGTTACTATGTATTTTGCATAAACTCGTCCGTACCAGTTTTTCTGGCACTTCTGTGTGTATATATATATGTATCATCATCTTCGTCAATCATCATCAATCCACTGCTGGATGAAGGTCTCGCCAAGTTTCTTCCACAATTGTCTGTCTTGAGCATGTCTTCTCCATGTCACTCCAGCATAATTTCATATTTCATCCATCCATCCCCCATGGGGTCTTCTTCTGAGTTTTTTCCTGTCCCTCAGAATCCCGTCTAAAATTTTGGTTGTCCATCGTGGGTCTGTTCTTCTGGCAACATATATATATATATATACACTATACTGATTAAAGTCACCGGACACCTAGAATAGAAACACAACATAGCATTTCTTGGCATACATTAGTACGGTGTCGGTCCACCTTTGGCCTTAATGCATGCACTGACACTTCGAGACTTGCTTTCGACAACACAGCGATACGTATGCGCTTCCGTTCAGTACATAATGCTGAGGTGAACTGTTGCTTAGTAGTAGACCTTGGTGCAAAATTTCTTATGCGGTAATCTAATTCATCCCATAGGTGATCTTTGAGATTAAGATCAGGGCTCTGTGCTGGCCAGTCGACACACGATACGGAATTATACTCAAACCACGCCGTAACAGCCCTTGTTTTACGGCTCGGTGCATTATCCTGCTGGTACCAACAATGGTCGGTTCCATTACTACTGCCACAGGGTTGGTAGGGCATAATTGTCTAGAATATCGTGGCAGACGTGTTGGTTAACAGGTTTGTTCAGGATAACCAATGGGCCGGGACCATACCACGAAAAACATCTCCACACGAGTACACTACCAGCTCCAAACTTGACCGTAGGAACAGTACGCTGTAGTAAATAACGTTCCCCCGGCTGCCTCCATACACACACTTGGCCATCAGACTGATGGATCGTGTATCTGGATTAATCAGTCTATAGGACTCATTTCCATTGATCTACGGTCAACGATAAATGTTCTTTATAATATGCTAAACGAGGAGTAGCATTTCGAGTTTTGATGAAAGACTAATGAGCAGCCGCACGACCACAGTAACGCATGGAATGAAGTTCTGTACGAATGGTACGTGTACATACCGAGGTTCCATCATTTTTACTCACCTGTACACTGAGGTCTTGTGCAGTAGTACTCCGTCGATTAGCTGTAACGAATCTTCTGAGGCTTCGATGTCCTCTATCACTGATTTTTTTTTTTGGTCTGCCGGTACGTTTTGCTACTTCAGGCACGCCATGTGTCTTCCAGTTATTCAGTACATCCAAAACAGTTGACGTGGGTACATTTGAATGTCTCTTGGTTTCTTTTATTGGCAACCCACTACTACAAAACCCAACAATCTTTCCTTTCTCAAAGTGAGTTCTCTCCCACCGCGACATTTTCACTCAAGCTCACAGTGCGATATGATCGCGGTTAGCTGCAGGTTTGTTTTTTTACCGTTTGCAGCTGCACCGTGCATACTAACAACGCAGAGGATCCGTTCATTTGCTTTTGAGGGGGTGTCCGGTGACTTTTGTCAATATAGTGTATATACATATTAGTCTTGCAGATATATCCCTAAAAATCTGAATGCAATTACTGATTGCTGAGATATTTTGCATTTTTTCGTCTAAGAAAAGCACTTACGCGCGCAAACCATAGTTGAGAGTTTTACGTATTTAAATTCAGAGTTTAAACGAAATTGACTCGCTTTCGGAAAATAATAGTTGCATGATTTGTCAAAGTTTAATCCCAAGGATTCACTGAAATGTCGATCTCAAAGGGTTGCGTACTTTATGAAATCTACGAGGTTTTCTGAACTCAAAATTATTTCCTCATGTGGATTTGACTTGTCAATATCTTTGTAAGCCAAATGGAAATTTAGTTCATGTTCGTATGTTTTAAATAAATTCAATTAAGAAAGGTTTTTGTTTGGTCTCTCATCTTAAAATATGTGATTATGTCTCCCACACTTGATTGACTAGCTACTTCAGTTTCCAAAGACAAATCTACAAACAGATTTATGGCGCATCAATGGAATCCTAACTTTCAACCGTTCTCGCGGAAGCAATACTTCGCCCAATCGAGCAATATATGCATATTTACCAACATCCCTTCAAGGCCTTCTACCTGGCTGAGATATGCGGACGATGTATGTCCACACGGAAAGGAGACTCTTCCGCTTTTCCTAGATAAAATTAATGATATTCACCGTACGATCAATTTCACTATGGAGCTCGAACACAATGGTGCCTTTCCTTATCTGGATGTTTTAATTAGCAAATTGCCTGAAAATTGCCTTCGCACACAAATCTACTATAACCCCGCATCCGTCCCCAACTTGATGCTTCCCAGCTCATTCTGCCCTGCTGATTACAAGACAGCTTTCTTCTGTTCTCGAATCAGGAGAGCCTATGCAGTCTCCTCCGATGCTCTTTCTAGACAACACGAGATGAATAATATTACCGAATTGGTCACTGCGGTATAATACATTCCGGACCTGGTACATAGCTAAATCGATAAAGTCAGAACCAGTCATATTAATCCTTCTATGCCGCAACTACGCTACCTGGGATCAATTGCCTTCATAACAAATGTTTCTTATCAGCTCAAGAACGCTGTCAAGAAAATGAACCTTAGTGTCGGCATCAGATCTCTGAAATCTTTATATGCCATGCTTAAGGAAAATACTGACAAGCCCTCGCTTTCCGATGAAGCTAGTGTATGCCATCACTCTACAATATACTGACGGCTCCAAGCGATACTACATTGGAATGACCAAGCGTTCTTTTAGAATTAGAATCAACGAGCATAAAAGGAATATAAAGAACGCTAAAGTAACAACGGCCTTATCCATAGAAGTCCAGTTCAAGTCCGCTACTACTATGTGGGATGACGTAAGGAAATTAGCTTTCTAATCCACCACAAAATCTACTGCCATTCGCGAAACTTTGGAGACCATCACCAACGGCGAATCATGCAATGACAGCATCTCGCTGGAGTTTCCACGAGTTTGAAATCAGCTCTTCAAATAGTGAATGCATTTTGTTTTCCTTCCATGATTCCGCGTGCTGAACGAACGTGGCGCCTCGGGTGTTTAAATTAATTATTACATTCGCATCTGTTTGTTTATTGACAAGTCAAGACACCGTGTTCAAATTGTTGAAGCATTATATCATGTCTACCTTCCTTGAAAAAGTCATCTGATTGATGTGAGAAAGCTTGGAAACTTTTATTTATAATCTACGCCAAAAAATTCTGATTACTAGTGTAGTTATACTATTTTAAATAAAAAAGCAATATGAATCTTTGTAAAATATTACGAGACTTGTCATAAATGTAATGAGACGCATGATAGTAAAACTATTTCTGCACTTCAAAGTGATCCTCTTCAAAATAGGTCCCATCGGAAACAACACGTCGTTGGAGATTGTCCTTTCATTCGTGGAAGTCGTCTTGTGTGAGCTCCTCCAGTGTGGCAGTCACATCTACTTGGAGGTCCTCGATTGCGTGAATATCATGTCCTCGGAGGAGGTTTTTGGGTGTTGGGAGAAAAAACTGTTATTTGGTGTTAGATCAGGGGAATACGGGAACCGCAGGAGCATTACGATATTCTCGGATGTCAAAGCTTCCGGAGTAGACAAGGCAATATGGCACTCTGGAATAGTCCTCTTTGGTGTGGCCACAATCACTGGTTTCAAGTAGTAGAATAACGTAGGACTATTCACATTTCGTCACGCATACCGATACGATGCCAAAACCTATCCTCCTGTGGAGTGCACTGCGATAGAAAGCGGCACGTTGTTTCATCTGCTGGGGCGTCAGTTTATTGGGAACTATTCGACAGCGCCTGTAGAGGAAACAAAGATGCACGAGAAACTAAAGGTTCTAATAAGGGTGGATCATTTCAGCTCTCAGTTATCCTCTACTGATTCCACGATTTACTGTCACAGCTTCGGAGAGAGTGCCAGTGTTTGTGGTGGTTGGACGTCTTAACCTTTATGACATATAATCTAATTTAACTTTCATTTTTATTTGTCTTTCTCTATGTAAACGTCGAGTTTGTTCTCGTTTAGCATTTCAATTTTAACGTTATACAGTATATTCTCACTCACTAAATGTTTTCTGGCAGCAGTCTTGAGGTCAAGGGTGAATGGCGTATTTATGGTTGACAAGCAAGGCCTCTGCAAATACGTATAATGTGTTAAACTGTGGTGGTGCGTTAGCGGTAGTCGTGGTAGCTAGCTGTCTTAATCTTTAAATGGAACTTTTTAATGCAGGTAGCGTTTGTCGATCTGTGGTATACAATATATTGACAAAAGTCACCGGACACCTAAAAAAAACCACACAACATAGTATTTATTGACATACATCAGTACGGTGTCGGTCCAGCTTTAGCCTTAATGCATGCACTGACACTTCGAGACATTCTTTCGACAAGGTTTTGGAACACAGCGATAAATATGCTCTTCCATTCAGTACATAATGCTGCAGCTAACTGTTACTTAGTAGTAGGCTTTGGTTCCAAACTTCTTATGCGGCGCTCTAATTCATCCCATAGGTTCTCTATGGGATTAAGTTAAGGGTTCTGTGCTGGCCAGTCCACACAATACGGAATTATCGTCAAACCACGCAGTAACAGTCCTTGCTTTATGGCTCAGTGCATTGTCCTGCTGGTGCCAACAAGGCTCTGTTCCATACTATTGCCACAGAGTTGGTAGGGCATAATTGTCCAGAATATCGAGGTAGACGTGCTGGTTAACAGGTTTGTCCACGATAACCAATGGGTCGGGACCTTACCACGAGAAACACCCCCACACGGGTACACTTCCAGCTTCAAACTTGACCGTAGGAAGAGTACACGGTGGTAAATAAAGTTTCTGTGGCTGCAGCCACACCCTCACACTGCCATGAGACTCATGGATCGTGTATCTGGATTCATCAGACCACAGGACCCGTTTCCATTGATCAACGGTCCACGATAAATATTCTTTACACCATGCTAAACGACGAGTAGCATTCCGAGTGAAGGTGAAAGGCTTATGAGCAGCCGCACGACTACGGTAACCCATGGAAAGAAGTTCTCTACGAGTGGTACATGCACCTACCGAGGTGCATGTACCATTTTTACTCACCTGTACACTGAGGTCTTGGGCAGTACTCCGTCGATTAGCTGTCAGATTTAACGAATCTCCTGTTGCTTCAGCGTCCTCTATCCCTGATTTTCTTTGGTCTGCCGGTACGTTTTGCTGCTTCAGGCACGCCATGTGTATCACTTATTCAGTACATCCAAAACAGTTGACTTGGGTATAGTTAAACGGCTCTCGGTTTCTCTTTTGATCGGCCCACTAATATAACACCCAACAATATTTCCTTTCAAAAAAGTCAGTTCTCTTCCGCTGCAACATTTTCATTATGACCTCACAGTGTGGTATGACCGCGGTCACCTGCAGGCATGTTTTTATAACGTTTGCAGCTGTATCGTGCCTTTTAACAACGCAGCGGAACCGTTCATTTGCTTTTGAAAGGGTGCCCGGTGACTTTTGTCAATATAGTGTATATTTTGTATTTTAGTCTCGTTAAGTTGCTACTGTGTTTTACGTTTATCCTAGTAAATTATCATATTGTGACTAATTAGCACTTCATGAGTACTGGAATATCCGAGTGAAGTACTTATGAGATACTGACGAAATAAATGAAGAACTGGAAGTAAATCTTTCTTAAACTTTAAGTGACTCCTGCTTCACTTAAAGTGAACGAATAGGAAGAACGAACTTTGCGCAGTGTTCCCAAAGGTACGAACGCTACACCTTAGGTTTTCTTCGAGTCAGGTGTCCCTATCGTTGAAACGTCGGAACCATTTTCGTGCAGTACTGCTGTCCACTGTTTTTTTAACTGCACAAATTTGTTTAATTTCAGCATTCAACTCTTTCCAAATAATGGAGTAGAGACCCCAGAATACCAAATTCGTCGATGTCTGATCTCTGCTTACTTGATTCTTGCAGTTTATAGCGAATAACAGCTAGTGAATTTTAATACAGATACATTCAAACCGAGACACTGTATTTAAATAAGTCATGTAACATAAAATTTGTTGGCATATACGAGTCCTCTAGACACGTACGAACTTTTATTAAATAAGATGAAAAACTCCCAGGCTATCTGTTACGTACCTGCCAGCAGGACGCACACGACATGAAGGCAGATAGGAATCAGAATAAAACGTCCGCGTAGCTCAATTGGTAGAGTGACTTATTCCGGAATGAGGAGACCCGGGTTCGAATCTTGGCGCAGATAAAAATGACGGAAAAATTTACTTTGTTATAATGGCGCCCGAACTATCCGGATGACCCGACCGTTCAAAATCTCGCAATGGTGTGATGTTCTTTCCACACCGCAAGATAGGAAAAATAAGAGAATCCCTTCTCCAGCGCTTCGATAAATAAAAGTGTGTGACGTTGCATTCCACACACTAGATTGACTGGGAGTTCTCCAGTGCACGTTCTATAGTGGATGGCTGCCTGCAACGATTCATGGTCACGGCTGACCCGTGGGCCATGCCCCCGGCACTCTTTCGGGGGGAGATGTGACGTACCTGTCAGCAGGACGCACACGACATAAAGGCAGATAGGAATCAGAATAAAACGTCCGCGTAGCTCAATTGGTAGAGTGACTTATTCCGGAATGAGGGGACCTGGGTTCGAATCCTGGCGCGGATAAAAATGACGGAAAAATTTACTTCGTTATATATCATGTAAGTGCACATTTTTGGAGGGCGATGTTTTCCTTAAATATCCGGAATCGTGGGACTAATAAGTTACACATAGATAATAATGCTTTTTCGCTGAAGTTTTAAATTCTAGACAAAGGAATCATTGACGATGATGATTTTGTCCCAGAAGTATGAATTCAAGAATGCGTGATTAACTGGTGACATTGTTTGTTCAATAAGTCTTGAAGCATTTTAAAAACGAGTTACTGCTTTTGATGTTTGTTCCAGAATTCGGGAAACAACATGGTTATAGGACTTACCGGTGATGATATTTAATCTCAGAAATCTGGATTTATGAGACAATGGGTTACTGATAACAAAGGAAATCCTAGACGTTTGAAACCCCTCCGAGAAGTGAGGAATCACGATAAAAGTAGTCATTTAGGATGATTAGACGTTTGAAACCGTGAGCTGGGATAGAGTTACTATCCTAGTTACCATTACATCTAAATCATAGTTACTGTTTACTGAGAGCATTTGCATTCATAGCCTCCGAGGAATATGCTGTAATTATGAATTCCCGACCTCCGTGTCAGAAACCTGGAAGAGGTTATTTTCAGAAAATGCCAACTTTATTCAAGACAGTCCTGGGCACCTAAGTAATATTAATACAACGATCTACACAGGTAATTCATTGTAATATATGCATTTGATCCTTTTAGTACGGGCGGAATGACAACGGACTTAATATTGCTACGAAGTCGAATTGCTCAAAATAGTAAAACTATACTAAAAATCCTAAAATTCTTGGCGTAGAATAGAAATAAAAGTTTCCAAGCTTTTGCACATCAACCAGATGGCTTTCTCAAGGAAGGTAGACAGCTAACTGCCAACTGGATAATAGAACGTTTCAACACTTTGAACGCGGTGACTTGACTAGACAATAAATGATTAGGAGCAAACGTGATATTTCGAAGGAACGAGGTCACGTTGGTTGGGCACGCGGTACAATGGTAGAGAACTCAGTATTATTTGAAGAACTGATTCCAAATACGTGGCAACTCCAGAGAAATGCTATCATTGCAAGCCTCGCAGCTGGTCAAGATTTCCAAGGTTTCGCGAATTGCGGTAGATTTGGGTGTGGAGTATGAAGCTAATTTCTTTACATCACTCCATATACGATCGGCGGACTTGAACTTGACTTCTCTTGATAGGGCAGTGGTTATTTTCCCGTCTTGTATCCCTTTTATGCTCCCTGATTCTGATTCCAAACGAACGTTTGGTCATTCCGATGTAATATCGCCTGGAGCCGTCCGGGTATTTTAGTGGGATGGCATAAACACCTGCTTCATTGAGAAGAGGGGGGCTTGTCAATATTTCTCTTAAGCATCGTGTATAAAGATGCCGGAGACCTTATGCCGACACCGAAGTTCATCCTCCTGAGCGAGTTTTTGAGTTGATAGGAAATATTTGGTATGTGGGGAATAGAGCTCAGGTAGCGAAGTTGCGGCATAGAAATGCTCTTAGCACTGATGGTTCTGGCTTTCTCGATAAAGTTATGCATCTGGATTGAAGTATATCCTGCCTGCGAGTGCTAGTCAATTGATGACGAAGGATGACTACCTGTAAGTACTGTAGATATTATTACTTTCGCATGCATCTAGCAAAACTGTGCCTAAGCTGAGCGAAGTGCTATATAAGGAGCGCAGTTCTGAACTTGTGAACTGCTATTGCGTTGATCGGGGAACGTTCTTGCCCTCTTCGCTCCCAGAACTAGATGAGTGGTGTAAATAATTTGTAGATGATTTGTAAACAGTTGTAAATAATGAAATGTGCCTGTGTTGTCCTAAGTCCTGAGCTTGTCAGTGCTAGTCCTTTGATCTCTCTCAGGGATTCAAGGCTCTCAGACCAGTTCTTGGTTTTTTGAGAGGGATTCGTATCCCAGGGGCTCCAAAATAAAAGTCCCATGTAACAATATATAACATTATGTTGAACTTGCTCCAGTTTCCTTACATCTGAGGATGACCTCATAGCAACGTTTAAATATCTTATGTGTGTGTGTGTGTGTGTGTGCTGTGATTTTACTTCATGTATTTTAATAAATGATACTAAAATTCATATCAATTGGTATTAACTTACCTTAATCGTGCAAAAACGGCTTTTATGTTGTATGTATTTACGTTAGCTATCGTGAGATAAATAAATTTCCCCTGACATGTTAGTTTCAGAAGTACGGAAAGTGTGAAAAATAAGTTATAATGACTTTTCTTTCACAAGCATAGAATATTTTAGTAAATGCATTATGATGATGTTGTTTATCCCGAAAGTTTGAAACTATAGAAAAGCCGTCATTTATTCATTCCCAAGTGATATCCACCAGCAATTGCCATACTTCGATGTCCAGGTCCTGTTCACCAGAAGTTACCTTACATTGATGTCCAAGTAATACCCAAGCAGCAATTGTCTTACATATACACTGAAGAGCAATCGAATTAGGAATACCTGTCTAGTAACTTGTAGCACCACCTTTCACCCTGATGACGGCGGCGATTCGTCTCGGCATGGACTCGACAAGACACCGGAAGCGTTGGGAAGCCATACGGATCCACGACCCCTGAACAGTCTCCCACAATTCACGAAGATTTGATGGAGGGGGGGTCAGAGCCTCTAACATCTCTCTCGATGGCATCCCAGATGTGCTCGATGGGATTGCGGTCAGGTGACCTAACTGGCCAAGGAAGCGAGATCACGTCAGTGGAGTGTTCATCCAACCATTCGGATACAATTCGGGAGCGATGGCACGGTGCATTGTCTTGTTGCAGGGTGAGGTCCCCATTGGGATGTTGAAGACGCACAAACGGGAGCAAATGGTCGTCCAGAATATCCCGGTAACGTTTACCTGTGAGGGACGATGTCACATGTACCAGGAGTCCCATTTCAGTCCACGTAATCAGTCCCCAGACGAGAATGCCACACCCACCAGCTTGAAGAGTACCCTGCTGGCAAGAAAGATCCATCGCTTCATGTGGTTTGCGCCGTACTCGTATCCAGCCATCCGCATGTACCGACGTGAATCTCGACTCATCAGTCCAGGCAACATTTTCCCACATGTCTAGGGTCCAGTGGCGATGATCCCGCGCACATGCTAATCTTTGCACCCTGTGATGTGCGGTCAGCAGCGGTACCCTCCTGGGACGATGGCTTCTGTATCCCATAGGGAGGAGATGGTTCTGGATGTTTCGGCTGCTTACACGCTTTTGTGCACAAACGTTAAATTGTCGAGTGATTTCTTGCACTGTGGCTCGTCTATCCGCTGTTACAATGCGAGCTAGCCGACGACGACCGTGCTCATCCACACGCTGTTGTCCATGGCAGTTGGCCCTTGCAGGGATGGTTTTACCGGATTCGATGTACTCACGGTACACCCGTGACACAGTGGCTCGTGAAAATCCCAGTGCCTGCACGACTTCCGAGATGAAGTGACCTATTCGTCGGGCACCGATAATTTGCCTACGATCAATTCCGCTTAGATCCTTTGTCTTACCCATACTGCGTCCGACTCTTACTGATTCCCGTCGCATCACTCCTTATATATTGTCGGATCGCTGCATACGTCATGTCATTTCCGTTTATAGGGCCGCCCACAGCGCCACATTTGCATAACGCCAGCTGTCTCTAATTCAATTGCTCTTCAGTGTATATGCAATTAATATCCACCAGCAATTGTCATACACTTTTGTCCAGGTAATATCCACCAGCATGTTGCCTTAAAGTCATGTCCCAGTAATGTCTAAGCGATGCGCAAGTATCTAACCAGCAATTACCCTACACTGATGCCCAAATGATATGCACCAGCTATTGCCAAATATCAATGTCTAAGTAATATCCACCAGCAATTGCCTTATATTCATGTCCAAGAAATATCCGCTAGCAATTTCCATACATTGTTGTTCAAGTATTTAATATCCATTGTGACGTACCTGCCAGCAGGACGCACACGACATAAAGGCAGATAGGAATCAGAATAATCGTCTGCGTAGCTCAGTTGGTAGAGCGACTTGTTTCGGAATAAGAGGCCTCGGGTTCGAATCCTGGCGTAGACCAAAAATGACGGAGAAATTTACTTCGTTATAATGGCGCCCGAACTATCCGGATGACCCAGCCGTTCAAAATCTCGCATTGCTGTGATGTTATTTCCACACCGCGAGATAGGAAAAATCAGAGAATTCCTTCTCCAGCGCTTCGAAAAAGAAAAATGTGTGATGTTGCATTCCACACAGCAGATTGACTGGGAGTTCTCAAGTGCATGTTCTACAGTGGATGGCTGCCTGCAACGATTCATGGTCACGGCTGACCCGTAGGCCCATGCCCCCGGCCTTCTTTCGGGGGGGATGTGACGTACCTGCCAGCAGGACGCACAAGACATAAAGGCAGATAGGAATCAGAATAATCGTCTGCGTAGCTCAGTTGGTAGAGCGACTTGTTCCGGAATAAGCGGCTTCGGGTTCGAATCCCGGCGTAGACCAAAAATGACCGAGAAATTCACTTCGTTATACCATCTGCAATTGCGTAACATTGATGCCCAAGCAATATCCACCAGTAATTGCCATTCATTGATGTCCGAGTAATATCCACCGAGAATCGCCTTACATTGATGCCCAAGTTGTTGATGTCCAAGAAATATACATTGTTGTCGAAGTAATGTCCTTTAGAAAGTGTTTAATGTATATTTATATTATTATTTGTCCTATGATTCTACGCTTGGTGGACAAGTATCTTCATCGTAATTATTTTGTATTATGATTTCCTACTTCTGGAATATTCTGCAGCTTGAATTTGAAGAAATATATGTATGGAATTTTATTTTAAAGATTTAAAGATACTGATGAAAGAAATATTGCTCAGTAGTTTAATAAATAATGAATGTGTCAGTAATAGCGTACTATGTAACGAGAATCTCTAATTTACCCTTTCTTCTGAGTTTGGGTAATATGCAAATTTAATTTAATTTCGTTAAATGTTTTTTGACTTAACGACACGTTATTTTTATCGAAGAGTGTTTCTGAGTTGGCATAATTGGCAGTGAGTCAGAGGTCAATAAAGAGTGATAACGAAATGCAAGCTGTGTGTGGTTTCTTTAAGGTAGATTCTTGTTAATGATAAGAAGTGTGCAGATTTACGAGCACAGTTGAGACGTTAATGAATTTTAAAAGAATAGCTTGGAGATATTAACGATTGGTTATGTTGAGATAGTTATTTGTTGAATGGAACTAAAACAACGGTTTGATATTTTGCGTTGCAAGACAACGCTTTCCAAGTTTAAAGTGCATGTTCAAAGCAGCATCTGATATTGTGTACTGATTGGAAACCCACTTTGTTCTGAAATGATGTGGCAATAAGAGGAAAAAATGTAGACATTGAAATTGTACCGACCGTTAGCCGATTTATGGACTTTGGAGCGTTAAGTAATATTTTATGTTTAAGGGTGTTTAATTACTTAAAATTACAAGTGAACAGTTGAGCTTCGAATCTTAAAGCTTCCAACTTTTACGAGAAAAAGTTAAATTAAACATTCAAATTTCAACAATTTAAACTTTCAGATTTCGACAAGGAGACAACTTCATATGTTTACAAAAATTACAGTGTCTTGCGGCTTTTTTACAGTACATGTGTCATAAATGAGAACAAATCGTACTTCTATGAGGAAAAGTATTAAAATACCTAAAAAAGAAGTATAAATTATGTACTCTAAAGTACAAAATGATTCTATGACACTGTATAACGAAGTAAATTTCTCCGTCATTTTTGGTCTACGCCGGGATTCGAACCCGAGGCCGCTTATTCCGGAACAAGTCGCTCTACCAACTGAGCTACGCAGACGATTATTGTGATTCCTATCTGCCTTTATGTCATGTGCGTCCTGCTGGCAGGTACGTCCCATCTCCCCCCCCCAGAAAGAGGGCCGGGGGCATGGCCTACGGGTCAGCCGTGACCATGAATCGTTGCAGGAAGACAACCATTGTAGAACGTGCACTTGAGAACTTCCAGTCAATCTGCTGTGTGGAATGCAACATCACACATTTTTATTTTTCGAAGCGCTGGAGAAGGAATTCTCTGATTTTTCCTAACTCGCGGTGTGGAAATAACATCACACCAATGCGAGATTTTGAACGGTCGGGTCATCCGGGTAGTTCGGGCGCCATTATAACGAAGTAAATTTCTCCGTCATTTTTGGTCTACGCCGGGATTCGAACCCGAGGCCGCTTATTCCGGAACAAGTCGCTCTAGCAACTGAGCTACGCAGACGAATATTCTGATTCCTATCTGCCTTTATGTCATGTGCGTCCTGCTGGCAGGTACGTCACAACTGTACGTCTCCTTTATGGCAATGCGTACCGATAAGAAATACTTAAATTACTCCTGGGTAGTTAAGTTGTCAAAGGCGTAAATTTCTGGCAAATTTTCCGGTTAGGTCCCGGATTAGGCAAGGGTGGTGTGCTTGTTTAATGGTACTGGCTCTTTCCCTTTCCTGGAAAGAGCTGCCCGAATTTAGGGAAGGATGACTTCATATATTCGTTAAATTTTGTGATGTATACTTCCACATACGAGCCTTCCTTTTGAGTTTCTGTTTTCTTATGTAAATTTAATAAATTCTTAGCTAAACATTTTGTCACGGAACGGCACATTACTTCCCCCAATAGCTTTAACTGTTTGGCAAGACTGACAGTGAGTCAGAGCAACATAAAGTGACCAAATGAATGTATGTAGAGGGTTTAAAGAGTTAGAGTTGATATCTGGAAAAAGCTTTTGATGAAGTCGATGAAACATACAGAGGTTGGACAGAATAATGTGATCAGCACTCTCAGAGACTTGACTTTTAATGCATATACGCAAAGGTGTCCACCATGTTTTGGTTGTGATAGCTTCGTCTAGAATCTCAAGTTCCTGTTTAAGTGCCTAAGTGTCTTGCTACAAAATATTTTTCAAGGTGACGACGAAATGAGCAACATAACGGACTTCGAAATAGGATAATTGTTGGTAGCCAGCTAGTTTGTGCCTCGGTGACAACAGTCGCCATGGCAATGGGGGTATCGAGAGCTACTGTGCTTAGATCTTGACAGCACACCGTGCTTGTGGCAAAACCTCTTCGGCGAAACACAAGAGCGGCCGGAAGACGGCCCTGACTGATAGAGACCGGAGAGCATTGAAGACGATTATTACCCATAGTAGGAAGACCACGGCGCCGAAAATTAGTGCGGAGCTCAATCTGTATCTGCAGACCCCAGTATCAACGAAAACAGTTTGCGAGGAACTGCATAAACAAGATATCCATGGCAGAGCTGCTATTGCAAAACTTCTGGTAACCCGGGTGAATGCACAACGGCCACGGCTGTGGTGCCACGTGCATACAACGTGGACTGCCGATGCATGGAACCGTGTAATGTTGTCGGATGAATGCACATGCACACTATTTTCCACCACAGGACGTGTTTGCGCGTGGAGAGCAAGCACTGTCAGAAGCTTACAGCCCAGACTGTCTGCTCTCAACAGTGCAACATGATGGTGGTTCTGTCATGCTCAGAGCGGTCATATCGTGGTTTTCAGGAGGTTCCCTGATCACCTTGAAAGGAAAGATGACTTGCAGGGCGTACAAAACCATTTTTGGACGACCAAGTCCATGCAATGGCTCAGACATTGCTTCCTGGAGAGGTTCCATCTATCAAAATGATAATGCCCCAATTCACAGAATTCGAAATGTCCAATCATGGTTTGAGGAACACGAGAAGGAACTTTCACATCTTACTTGGACTCCCCAATTACCAGACTTAAACATCATCGAGCTACTGTGGTTTGTGTTGGAAAATAGGGTAAGTTCCCGTTATCCTCTTCCTGCATCTCTCGAGGACCTGGATCAGTTTCTGCATGAATAATGGTGTAACATCCCACTAACCACCATTCCGGACTTGTATGCGTCCATTCCAAGGAGGATTCAGGTGGTTTTGAATGCCAAAAGTGGCCCCATGATCTACTAGGTCCGTAAAAACTTCTTTTCTTAGGTGTTCACATTATACTGTCCAACCCCTGTAAGTGATCGACGAACGAATGTCATTGTGTTGAGATTGTTGACAGGACTAACGTCAGTCAGATTTTATTATGACAACGGAATTTTAGATACCATGATGTATAAGTGATTATCAAATAAGTTAGTGGACTAAAGTGACCAGCTTGCTTTTTTATTTATACCTAGCGGTTTTGTGATTTTATTTTCGTAGTTGGGGATTTAAAGACCACTGTGAGCAACTCGATGGACTACAAGCAGTCCCCAGTCCCTATTTTTTTTATTGAAGGTTTAACGACCACCATGAGCAACTCAATGGGCTATAAGCAGTCGCCCGTCCCTAATTTAGGGTCACTGATTAAAGGGAAAGGAGAGAGCCAGTGCCGTTAGACAAACACAACATCCATGCCTCACCGGGATTCGAACCCGGACCCCGTTCGGACGAATGATCAGAGGCTATCGCTTAGACCACTGAGCACCCGGGCGACTCCCTAATTTAGGGCTACTGGTTCCAGGGAAGCGAGAGATCCAGTGGAGTAAGGTAATACAGTCATACATCACCGGGATTCGAACCCTGACCCATCTCGGCCTAATTGTCCGAAGCCAACACTTAACAATCTGCGCCACAAGAACAGCACTGATTTGTTTAAAAAATGCAGATTACGTGCAAAGTAATCATTCAAGAACATTAGCCAATTAGTTGGCTAATGATTTAAATTAAAACTACTGCTAAGTGAGTCAAAACTCCGTCAGTTCCTCATGGCCCCGAAGCACAAACAAAAGATATGTTCAAACATTCCGAATATACTAATTTCTGCTCTTTATTATTGGCATATTTTATCCTCTATGCTTTCTAAAGTTCCATTTATTTGCATGCTAATTAATTAGAGTGTGAATCCTCTGTTGCATTTTATGTCGTTTTTCTTTCAGAAACGGCAACTCCCAGGTCACAAATCACATTAATGGTTTTATGTTGAACACAAAAAAGTAAACAAGGAACGAAGTCATAAACTTGAAAAGTACGAAGAAAGAAAGACAGATTTCGTCATGCTGAAATCCCGCGACAATGTTTTCGTACCACGAGGACGGATATCATTATTTCAGAATCTAACCTAATTGCGGAGTTTGTGCCTGGGTTGCCGAGCTCTCTACGGGACGCAGTGCAAACAGAAATCGGAGATGCTGTCATGGATGAGCCTGAAGGCAGTGACGTTCCCATGGCAACGACGAAGTTCATCCCTTTCGCTTCCTCATCTCATCACAGGGTGATGGATGAGAGAAGGGCAGTTTTGCGACTGCACGTGCACTGTGCACGTGTACATGCCTTGCCAACAGATCTCGATGACATACCAGCCTCCTAAAGAAACCTGAAGGACGATGCATCTCCTCGGGACTTTTATCTTGAGCTGCCACCTTCCCCCTGGCGGGAAGCTTTGTCTCTAACGGCTACTGTATTAAAGTATGGACGATCTCTTTTTCCTTCCTACAGTATCTTTACATCCTCACCCAACTCTTCTCCTCCTCCTTCTTTCTCTCCATCTTCACTATTCCACGTCATCTCACACTCACTAGAAGGATTTCTGTAGAATATCGACTTTCCACAAGGATCAAAGGGACTGAGTAATAGATGAACTTGCCAAGGAAAAAGGAGACCACTCGGTCAAACTTTTCCTTTTTTATTTTTTGAACATAAATTTCAGCATCGAGGATTTCGTGGAATGTATCATTACTCCACGCTGCCATTTCTTGAAAAACCGCCGACATGTCAAGAAGAAATGCAGTCTTGAAATGCAACGTACTTCAAACATAAGCACCTCTTGAAGGAGAGAATGAAGTAAAGTATTGTTTCATTTATGCACACATAGTCTTCACAAGTAAATAAACATAAGCGTCAGTCAGAAAATATTCAACATATTTTTGAAGTTTTATAATTCTATTTTGCATTCACTTGTACATGATACATTTAGCGGTCACTGGAGTTGTCACGCTCTTGAATGTAATACCTTGTGGTGGAGGACATGTTGAACATTTACTCTTTTGATAGTGTCACATCGGGCTTATCACTACCTTACTAAATAGGAACTTTACCTAGCCGTCTTCGAGAAAGCCTAGCACGTGGAAATACACAGTTGCCTTGTAATGTTCCTTTAAGTTTAGCTGTTTTAACACTGCATAAATCAGTCTCACAACTTCACCTACAGTGAAGCAAGAGTTATTTAAGAAACTTCAGAAAATGTTACGTACGATTAGTTTTTACTCAGCTAAATATCCTTTAGCACAACTCAGTCTTCAACAATAGTAGTGAACTAATGCAATTTACTTCTGAGGGAACATTTAACGAAAAAAGCGAAACACCAACACTAAATATATAATACGCAAACGTCAAGAGATCACAACTTCAAGTAACACAATTTCGCATCTAATTTTATATCATCAAACTACCAACATCTCCAGGGGCGGATTTCCGAATAGGCGCACTAGGCCTGGACTCACCTCTCCTCTGTTTACGGGCTTGGGCCATCGTTTTCGTGACGTCACGCTAAGCGACGGAGTTGTGCACCGAGAAGGTTACAGCACTATACGTTTCTGGGCATTCAATCGCACTTAATGCTTAAAGGAACAGCTTAATAAAGTTCATATTTCAGCTTTCTGCAAGTATTTGTGTGACACAGCAGTTCTAACAAAATTTGAAAAAAAAAAAAGAACTGCTGTTCCGTACGAGTATAAACGGCTATACCAAAAAATTGTGTTAATGCAGTTTTAAACAGACGGAGAAAATAACTGAAACACAATCTGTTAGTACGTTGACTTATTGTTACATTGCAATTTGCGTCTATAAAAGGAAAGCTGCCGAAAAATTAATAAAACAGCATCCAAAATTCCGTTTTTAAACCCTAATTTTTTCTGATCAAATAACATTACTTTCATCCAAAAAAATAATAAATTTGAGGAGGCAAACTGTTCCAAAATTAAAATTCTGCAAATATGAAAAGGGAATTCACAAAGTAGAAAGAGTGTGCTAATGATGCACCAGATCAATGTTGCAGTACATACAGAAATGAAAAAAATTGAGGAAGGCCAACTATATACTAAATTATTACTGAGAACGTATTTGGGAAAGAAAGTCGCCAAAAAAAAAAAAAAAACAGAAAGAAAAGAAGAAATGCTAATAATGCTACTACAGTCTATATTTATGTGTGTTTTTAACAAATTAGCCTCTCCCCCTCCCCTAGTCCATTTTGAAATTGAAGGAATTAGAGATATAATCGTACTATTTATCTGCAAAATGTTACAGGGCATACAGATATAAATAAAAAAGATGTGATGCTACCAAGTAGACTGAATTGATACTGAGATTGTGTTACTCTCAGCACAGTGTACACACAGAAATAAATAAATAAAAAATAAACTTACCTTATACTGTTTTTGCTCCCCCCTCCCCCGTGGTTACGAAAATGTGTTAGAACATGCATGTTTGCTAATTTTTCCCGCACATGAAATGATGATTGAAAATATATAAAAACGAAAATTGATATATATTTATTTGCATGGGGTTTAGGGTAGTTAAACTGGGTTTAGGATTTAGTTCCCCTGTAATGATGATTATCAAATGTCTTTGCCAGAATTTCGAGATCTATATTCGCATTGTTAGTGAGGCACACAGGAAGAACAGATTCATTAAGTAGCTACTACACACATAGCATATTTTCTTTTCTCTGACTTGTTATATAAGCAGTAAGTTTTCAACTTGGTGAGTAGTTATTTAAAAATATCTTTAAAAATACAGAAGCGCACTTTAGTCCCAGTTCAAATTTGGTTTGATTACACTTTGAACGTTTTCCATTTGCCACATTAAAAAAAAACTTCTTTGCTGCTAATTTTGTTTAACACAAATTTTGCATTTTGGCTGGCGTGCAAAAATTAAGGACGAAACGGTTTTTCGTATGCAACGTCGTGCAGAAGTGCTCCATATCGACTCAAATTATATCATAAGATCCCCAAGATGTAAGAATATGGGTCAAGTAAGCAAATCCGTCCAAACAAGGAATCCAAAGGATATAAAGGCACTTTAATGAAAAGGGTAGCTTCGAGCACAACTGGACAGAAGACAGAAACGTCCATGTGACAGGCGGCCACCAAGAAAAATCCAGTTTTAGTAGGGAATATGATCACCGATGACTGCGTTGCAGGATTTACAACGTCTGTCCATGCTGAGGACGAGGCTGTCAAGGAGCTGTTGAGGCATCGCGGCCCATTCCTCTTGTAGCGCCAATCGCAGCTGCGGAATCGTTGCTGGCGGCTGGTGACGTGCTGCCAAGCGTCTCCCGAGAAGGTCCCACACGTGTTCGATTGGAATTAGGTCCGGGAACCTTGCGGGACATTCCATGCATTGAATATCTTCACTCTCCAACAGCTCTGCGACAGTCACTATACAATAAGGTGTAGCGTTGTCGTCCATGAAGAGGAACTCAGGACCCACAGCACCTCTAAACAGAAGCACGTGAGGCAGGAGAACGTCGGTACAATAGTGGACACCAGTGACTGAACCTCCTTGGAAGATGTGGAGGTCAGTACGGTTACCAAGCATGATACCGCCCCAAACGAGAACTCTGCCAACCTCCAAACCGGTCACTTTCGATGATGTTGGAGGTGTGATTGCGTGTTCCCTGCTCTCTCCAGATATGTATACGTCCAGAATCGCTCGTCAGACTAAATCGGCTCTCATCCGTAAAGAGAACTCGACCCCATTGCTGATGTGTCCAGTTCTTGTGTTCCTGGCACCACAGAAACCGCCGTCTCCGATAAGTAGGCGTTAATGGCACACACCGTACTGGTCGTCGTGCAAATAGACCACCTTTGTGCAGCCTCCTGGCCACGGTAAAACGCGATAACGGACGTCCAGTTGTCTGTTTAATGTGTCTTGTGATTTCTCCCGCTGTCTGCCGTCTGTCTCTTCTCGCCTGTAGGACAATATACCGGTCGTCCGCCGCCGTGGCTGCTCGTGGACGACCACTGCTAAACTCCCGGACAGCTGTTCCTGTCGTTTGAAATGCTCTCCAAGCTCGTGAAACGATGCTGTGAGCGATCCCAAACTCCTAGGCTACACTAGTCACACTTCGAACTTTTTGCAACTTCCCAATGACGCGACCTCGGGCAAAGTCATCCAGATGTCGTCTACTGGATTGCCTGTTGGCCATATCACACCGTGGCAGCATCTCGACGTCGTTCAAACCGATGTATACCGTGCAATAGCTTTCACCGAATTGCTGAGCGTACACCGCCCGTGTGCTTTATAGCCTTCCGACCCTCCCCCCGTCATCCTGCATATATGCGCATGCCCTACCGTACCTGACCCCAGTCTGTCCCCTGAGTGGTCTTTGGGTCCGTTCTGCCTGCTCCTTCCGCTGTTATGCCAATTTCTCCTCTTCTTCCTTAATTTTTGCACACCTCCTCTTCGTCCTTAATTTTTTCTCCTCTTCGTCCTTAATTTTTGCACACCAATGTACATGGAGTAACTGCTCACAATCATTAGTCAAAAGGAATTTAAATAATTCGAAGCAAATGATCTATATTTTTAAAATGTCTTCAGTTACCTATGGAAGGTGCCCGTCGCTTAGCGTGACGTCACAAGCAAGATCGTAATCCGGTGGCCAGGCCCGTAAATGTAGAGAGGAGGAGGAGTCCCGGGTGCCCCGACTAGGAACGTGCCTAAGGATCCAGAACTTGAGGGGCCCCTAAAACATGTAATGGAATTGCCAGTTTTGCTTTGTTTTTCACGGACTGAAACAAACCAATCCTTAAAGCGACTGCTTTATTTGTATTGTCAATTGATATTTTACTTTCTCATATTAGTAACATATATTTTTTCTTGCTGTTGCTGATACTCCAAATTTTCGAGTTCCCATCGATGTACTTCTTTTGAAAAAAACGGTAAAAATAATTTAGCCTCCCTTTAGTGGAAGGTGAAGGAAGCATTCACGCTTCTGACACTTTTCATTGTTTAAAGTGGTTCCAATTAAAATCTCTGCCCTAAGTTTCCAATGGTAAAATTTCTTTACATATTTTCTTCGCAATTAATGTATTCCCAAGCATAAAATTTGCACTTCGATAAAACTAACTTTACGTTATAGCGCAAATCGTATTTAAGTTATAGCATGGGATACTTAATACTTGCCAAAATATAACAATAATTAAGCAATCCAACATTTGTTTGCTTACTGATGTCATCAATGTACAGGTCGTGCCATCTATTAACAGGTATAGACATTACTCAAAGAAAAATGATTGATTTTTAATATGCACTGCTGGCCACCCAAAATGCAACACGAAGAAGGACACGAGATAGCAAAGCCAGATTTACTGGAGACATAACAACAGATACAAAGATGAAACGATTGAGCTTACAGGTCCGTGCGACATGCGAAACACACAGACATCAATAGTTCGTGTGGCCCCCATGGCTGGAAATAACGGCAGATACACGCCACGGCATCGAACAAAAGAGGCTTTGGATGTGGGCTTGGGGTATGTCGGTCCAGGCTGCTTCCACACGTTGCCACACTTAATCATGCGTAGCCGCGGATGGTGCTTGCCGGGCCACTCGGTTGCCGATCAGCGAACAGACGTGTTCGATTAACGACATATCGGATGAACAGGCATGCCACGGCAGCAGTGACACCTGGTAAGCCGTGAAGAATTCTTGCACGATGCGTGCCACGTGCTGGCGCGCATTGTCCTGTTGAAACGTGGCCACTGGCAGGTCCTGCAGGTAAGGGAGGACTACAGGCACCAAAACGTGGGAGATGTAGCGGTAGCTGTTGAGTGTACCGGCGATGCGTACCAGAGGGTTTCGGATGTGATATCCAATTACGCCCCAAACCATAACGCCTGGCGACGGACCGGTATGGCGATGAATAACGCAGGAGTCATACAGTCTCTCAGCGCGGTGACGCCACACGTGGATCCGACCATCGTGGTGTTTGCAGGCAGAAGCGGGATTCGTCGGAGAAGACAATGTCGTGCCATTCCGTAGTGCAGGTGCGGCGTTCAATGGCCCACAGCCGCCGCACTCGCCGATGGTGTAACGTCAATAGTAATCAGAGCAATGGGCGCCGTGCGACAAGTCCCCGCTCCTGCAGACGATGTGGAACGGTACGTGCTGACACAGGTCGTATGGTGGTGTGCCGCGGCTGGTTGCAGGGAGTCCACCCGATTCTCCTGCACGCCCCGAATCCATACTCGCCTCACTGTGGCTGGATGTTGTCCCACACGGGCGCCGATGTCTCGGTACGATAAACCGGTGTCGCGATAAGTCAGTATTCGTCCTCTGTCGAACTCCGAAACGTGCTGCAATGACTGCCGTGTTCTGCGACGAGGCATCAGGAAGCTTCTCACGCACAGGTCCGGCAGCACAACACACTTCCAGTACTTATACCCCGCCTTCTGTGCACCCTTCTTATAGTGCTTCTCGGTGGCGTGCCGGGCGCACATGATTTGCATTAGCCCTGCAATGCTAATCGTTCGCATGTCCTCTCGCGGGCTACGCATGCTGCGAATTTCAGGCCAATCGGATGCTTCCTTCTTGGTGTTGTATTTCGGGTGGCCATGAGTGAAATTATGGTTATGTTTTAGCAAGTATTAAGTATCCCATGCTATAACTTAAAGATAGTTTTATCGATGTGCAGATTTTCATCCTTGGGAATACATTAATTACGAAGAAAATATGTAAAGAAATTTTACCATTGGAAACTTAGAGCAGATATTTTAGGTGGAACCACCTTGAAGCTAATACGTAACTGGGCTGCTGTGATATAAATAACTTTCATGCTACTTTCAGCCAAGGGAAAGCATCTGTGTTGGAACATTTCCCTCTGAGTTGCAATGGAGAGTACTTATGAAAATTGCACTGATGATGGGAGATTTTGCTGTTTATTGAATTTTCCCTTTGGGGTAGGGTTATTAGATTTTTTTTTCTTTTGATTGGAGGTTTAACGACCACCGTGAGCAACTCAATGGGCTATAAGCAGTCGCCCGTCCGTAATTTAGGGTCACTGGTTCCAGGGAAGGGAGAGAGCCAGTGCCGTAAGACAAATACAACATCCATGCCTCACCGGGATTCGAACCCGGACCCCGTTCGGACGAATGATCATAGGCCAACGCCTTAGACCACTGCGCCACCGGGGCGGCTATTAGATTTTCCTCAGCTGTAATCAATTTTAACCAGAAAATTTGTGAACTAGTATTGAAATTTAAAATGGGCAAAATTTAACGAATTTTGCTGACCTATCATTTGCAAAAATGTTTGAAAAATCTGTGAAAACCAAATCTTTTTCCCTCCAGCGCCTCTAGCGTGAAACTAACGAACTAGCTGGGAAATTTAAATATTTGAGAAGGAACATTTAACTTGAGAAGCACATCATTTTCCTTCTAAGTTTAGTTTTTTCACAACAGAGCTTTAAATATTTGAACTTTAGAGTTTGACAGCCCTTAGCGGATTCTTCATGAAGTGTATGGGATATTTAAAGTGTCAAACTAAATATCCTTTGATTTCTAGCAGCCGCAATTTTTTCTTTTAAATATCTCTAAAAACAAAAAAGTTCGATGTGCACGGACAGACAAAGCGATTACACTAGTACTCTCTCTTACAAAACGTTCTAATAATAGGAAGAGAGAATGGCATTTTAAATAGTGAAAACTGTTTTCTTGGCTTTACTCTTTTTAATCTGGCAGATGAAATTGTTTCTGGCGATAAGAAGGAGGGGGCGCCCTGAATCTTTTAGCGCCTAGGGTCCGAAAAGATCTAAAGTCGCTTCTGAACATCTCCACTTAATGACGCTGCTCTAAATCGTCCAGTTCTCATCTCACACACATACGTCATACATTCGGACTTCAGAGTGTTGCCAAACATATTCTTGCGAGAGAGAAGATATCACGTTAAGTTTGAGAAACGCGAAGGAGAACGAACTCAACTTTACATAGAGAAAGAAATTAAAAAGAAATGTTAAATTAGACTATACGTCACAACCTTTATACAATACAATACAATACAATACAATTTATTCGGGTGAACCAAAATAAACATTTACAAATATATACAACAGAATACAAGCATCCACCCAGGCAGCAATGAGAAAATACCCTGAGGGGCCTGACAAAGCCCACGTCGCCTAGAAAAGGAGAAAAAGAAGAAAACAAACATGAGTATATTTACATATATATACACAATAAACTGAATTACAAATAAACCATATCGAGTCAAAACCACACTAATCACTTTGTGACCAAGTCTGAAGTAAATGCTCCAGTAACTTTTTTTTTAGATAACGAAAATGAAAAAAATTGTATCATTTCTTCAGGCAGACCGTTCCACACTCTTGGACCACCAGAGCCCACATTACCTAGTGCAAGATTAGTTCCAACAAAATTTGGTCGATAATAATTTGCAAAGAGTGTATTATAATCATGCAATGGCAACTGCAATGTCAATAAATCTGTGCTAACGTACCTTTTTTATTCTATTAAACATAAATGTTATTAATTTGAATTCATAAAGCTCTTTTATAAGATAATATAACGTAGTTTGTCAAAAATATTTTTTTTCAAGACAACCATGGTTTTGCTGGGTATTGACCTAGCTTCATCATGGACAAATGGCACGTAAATATTCAAATTGTATATGACATTATATATTGTATTCCCTGATAATACTGTCTAAAGAGTAAGTCGGAGAGTCCATAATATCTATTTTGTAACCTCTGAATTCGACTACTATTTAATTGTGATGTGGAACCCCAAATTAAAAAGCAGTAATAAGCGTAAGAAAAAAAAATGAATAGTATAACATAACAAGAGTACCCTTTGACAAATTAAAAGAAACCCTCCGAATGACACCAACGTTTCTAGTAAGAGTAGTACATAAAACGTTAATCTGTGAGTCCCATATAAGGTTCGACTGAAACACCACACCTAGAAAAGTAGTTTCTCGAGACAGTGGGACAACAACACCCCCTACAAAAACTGCACATCGATCCAGTCTAAACCTTCTGCCAATACTGAAAAGTGAACATTTTGTTTTAGAAGAATTTAAAGTTAAGAAATTATAATAAAAAAATCTACATATTTCTGAATCTCTCCATTAGCTATACCAGTTAGTGAATCTAGTTCATTATGACAAAAAAACAAAAACAAAAAAACTCTAGTGTCGTCAGCAAAACATATTGAAACAGAACAGACAAGGACAAAATTAATATCATTAATGTAAAAAATGAAAAATAATGTGCCCAATGCAGACGTCTGTGGAACCTCACAGATGATGTCCGATAGAGGCGAACAACTAGATCGCAATCGTATTTGCTAAATAGTTCCTAAATAAATCATTAGCAATACTTAGAATTCCAGCTAGATGTAATTTATGTAATAACCTCTCATGATTTATAGTATCAATAGCTCGCGATAGATTGAAAAAAAATACCAAGAACAGATCTTTCAGAGTCGAAGGAAGAATGAATAATATTAAGCGCTGCAAGAAGTGCATGTAGAGAAGATTTACGTTCGGATTGCCAAATTGACCAGGATGGAGAAGGTTATTACATGAAAAAAATTGCGTAAGATTGCCAAATTGACCAACAAAAACAAAAAAACTCTAACAGCTTTTCAAAGAATAGAAATAGGACGATAATTAGAAATATTAGACTTGGAACGCCTTTTGTAGACTGGAATAACAGAAGCAATTTTAAAAGCAACCGGCACTATGCCAGTCGAAAAAATTACTTAAAAATAAACAACAAAGGTAACTCCATAGGATCAGCAGCGAATCTTACAACAATAGGGCGAATTTGATCATGCTCAAGGCCCTTACTGACATCAATTACCCCATGTACTCCAGAAAGTTCAGAATTAGTAATGCCACTTAAAAAAAAAAAAAGAATTAGCAAGACCATAACTGTGACAACCAGCCGTACAGTCACCCGTTGACCACCGTTGAGATTTCGACGAAGGAAGTAAATTCCCAAAATATTCATTGAAAGTATTTGCAATTAATTTAGGATCATAATGTCAACTGACCAACTTTTATAGCGTCCACAGTTACATTATTTGCATTACCTCTGCGAAATAATTCATTATTACCAGACCATAACTTACTGGAATTGGAATTTGAAAATTGTGTTCATGTAATACCTGTTTTTGCAGATCTTAATTTTTTGTTTCATTTGTTGCGGTATGCACGAAAATTTGAAAGATCCTCCGAAATCCTGCTCCTAAAAAATTTATGAAATAGTTTATTTTTTATTCCAATCTCCCTTAGCAAGGGGTGAGTCATCGAATGTCTCCTAATTCGCTTTTTCGCCACACATTTAACCATTGGGAAACTTTTAATGTAATACTAGTTAAATACAGAAAAATCATTATTATAAACTTGTTCAGAATCACAATTAATGTCATCAAATATGCAAGACCAATTAGTGTCCGACAAGTAATTTCTAAACATATTCAAATTTTCCTCAGATAAGTTTCTAAAATAAATATCATCAAGAACCTTCCTACGAGGAAAACGATTATCAGAAACAATAAAAATAGCGTAGTCGTCACTAATTTGATATTCTAACACACCAGTATAATTATACGTAGTAAGACATAAATCAAGTGTAGGCTGTGAACTAAACGTTATTCTAGTAGGCACTTTAATATTAATATCAAAACCATGTAATAAAACAATGTCTCATAAGGTATCAATAGGAGTATCACCCAGTATATTAATATTTAAGTTAAAATCACCGAGAACAAAACATTTCTCCAAGACGACATTAATGAAATTAAAATAACTTAAAAAAAAAGTAAACAAATTGTTGCATATTACCCGAGGGTGGCCCATACATTACACTAACATAGGTACCCTGCACAAGGATTGTCAAGAACTCAATATCAGAACAAATACCAGACCATCCCGGGACAAGCATACAAAATAATTAATGGTGTATATAAATAGCAACTCCACCCCCCTTACTGTTTGAACGACTCTCCGAAACAATCTCATATGAATCAAGTGTGTATACAAAACCAGGGTAAAACCGTGTCACAAAGACACAAACTATATATCAACCCTTACCCCAATAAATGTTCAAGAAGAGAAATTTTATTAGTAAGGCTACACGCGTTTATGTGTTGTGACGTACCTGCCAGCAGGACGCACACGACATAAAGGCAGATAGCAGTCAGAACGCACGTCCGCGTAGCTCAATTGGCAGAGCAACTTATTCCGGAATGGGGGGACAGGGTTCGAGCACCGGCGTTGACAAAAACGACGGAGAAATTTACTTCATTATAGTGTATAATATTTAAGCTATTATCAGATAATTGAAATTGAGAAATTAGTGATGGCCGAAAGTATCGGTACTGGCGATCATCAAGCTTCATTAAAGAAAAAAAAAATTGCAAAAAGTATATGTAAAGTATAGAATATGAACACAACTCTGAACATCGGGGATATCATATTAAAAAATGATTAAAAAGCACCTCATAACCACAAACACATGTAATTCCAATCCAACTAAAAACAAGAAAGATGACATCGAATTTTTGGGTGTAATGAGCACGTTTTTTAAATCCGTTCTGACGCAAATTAAATTTATCAAAGCTATTCAAAGTCAATGGAACCTGTATGGGAAACAATAGTATCTTAACTAGAAAATCCTAAGTGCATAAATGCACATAGTGAATAATATGTGGCTAAAGAAAATGAATCTATAACTATTATTTACAGTAGCAAAATACTGTTCTTCACGTGTTTATACTAGCAATTTTAAGCAGAAGTCAACAGGTTCCTGGTAATATTAACAAAAAGCAAACTACAAGCAGCACAATCAAAAAGATTCACCCCAACTTTGAAAAGTAGGCCTACATCCATTGTCGTCCGGCTTCCTTTGCTAGTGAACGAATAACTACGGTCGATAAGACATATATCACAACGAACGGTAAGAACTACCAATTGAGTAAAACGTGAATGAAACGGCACAAAAACGAGTACAAATGGCAAAATTCGAATGAAATGAGAACATTAAAATTGATTGAAAAGTAAAACTAACAAAGTTAAAAGTTAAAAATGACAAAATCGCGGAACCTATCTACATTCTACCCATACTACCAGCATCCATATATGTTTCGGCAAATATTATGCCTTCATCAGTGGAAGAGTTCACAAGTGCCTAGTACTCCGCAATTAACTCAGATGTAATATAATGATCCTCACACACGGGGTGCAAATTCAGAATCCACCAGCTCACAATTTATTACAGAGCAACCTTCTGTTCAATACTAAACTGTCAGTAATCACAATCTTAGATCCATTAAGTAAACACCTATTTCTGAATATGAATCACGCCGCAACACACGGAGAAAATAAACCAAAAGCGGTCCTGAACCAGAAACCATTTCACCACCCAAGCGATGAGCAGCAACAATGTCTATTGCAAGCAAAAGTGCCTATATTTTGAAGAAAAGAAAGAAGCAGAAAGAATCGAGTCAACCAGGCACCGCACTCCCTGGAAAACTATAAAACCTATACAAAACATTTACCCAAGAAAATAAATGCATTATGCATGAAAATGCCACTCATCGCTCTAGATCAGCGGTTCTCAAACTCCTGACATGTCGGATCTCTTTTCACCCAAGGGGAAGGTCGTGGAGCAACAATTTTTTTTTTTTATGTTTCCGTATTTATATCCAATGCAAAATTGTTTTTATACAGGTAATGAGGATTTAAGAATTTCATTTCTCCAATTTCACGTTTCAGTCTTGAGCCACCGATCCATTGCAAATATTAACCCCCCCCCCCACCACCAGACGCGCACTCTTACGAGGCGTTCAACTGACGATATATGATAGTTCATTTCGACGGACAGAATGATGATTGAGCGAATGTCGTGGTCACTTGGTGCAATCGTGTGCTGTATTGCAAATCCAGGAATCGAGCAACAAACAACAGTGCCAGGGAAAGGCCTCGTCATATATGTTCTCTGTTTCATGGGCGGCATCGGCCTTCTAAGAAAATCGTTTCCTTTCAAGGCAAGTCCTATCGCAGCTTCGCAGCAATAATGCTATTTCGATCATTGGGCCTGACAGCACGCAGGCTTGAGAGAAAGATTTGAGTAGCGACCTCACACTTTCAACGACGATAACGGTAGGTTGTGCTTTACTTTGCCTGCCTGTTTCGAAACTGCTACCATGCCGTCCCGGTGATAAAGGGCAACTACGTGCGCGGCTACCGATATGGGTAACTATATATCGTTGGTACATGCTATGAATGAAGCAGTATGTACATTCATTGCATAAGAAAATTGAGGAAGAGCGTGAAATTTTCCAGGGCATTATCATTGTGGAATGTGATAGTGTCACCAGATATTTTTCACGCAGAGTGTCGCGGAGCATACTTTGAGAACCGCTGCTCTGGAGTAATGGTATTATTGTAGCGTACAGTAAATTGTTATTGTCATATTCACCCATCTATTCCATTAAGCGCAATCGGTTAACTGTAAAATGCTACACGGTGCGTAATGACGCACAACGAATGTCGAAAATATTGCGTAAAGACATTGTGCTCAAGAAGAAGCAAAAATGTGTGGAAAAATCTGATAAATTCCCGGATGACACATACAAAAAAATGATTTTCAGATCCAACTTTTTAGGAGGCAGAAATTTCGTGTGGAAGACAAGCTCAATTGGAAATGGGCATTTACGTGGAGAAGACAGAAATCATGAGATACCCTGATCCTCGGCAACGCGAAGCTGACGGTTTACTCGCTGGGTGTCCAACTCATCGCTTTGCAGTTACACTGGCGGAAAGTGAAAAAAAAACACCAAGAAGGAGACATCTGATACCAACAAATATTATACAGCATAATAACGGAATACAGAGGATAACGTGATCAAAACATTATGGCAAAATACAGCTGTATTTGCTGGTAAACCATTTCCATGTAACATGGTTAGTATGAGGTTGAACCGCCATGAACTGCGTCACACTGTGCAATTCTGGCATGGAGTCTGTCGTACAGATGTTGGATGTAAATTTGGGGTATTGAGTTCCAAGCATCCTCAACCTGGACGCGTAAATCGGGAATGGTCGTGGCTGGCCGTGGAGACCGGATAAGTCGTTGTCCCATAAAAACCCACACGTGCTCAATGGGTGACAAATCCGGTGAACGTGCAGGCCATGGAAGTTGTCTCACACCCTGAAGTGCATGTTGTGTTGCACGTGTCGTGTGTGGGCGTGCGTTATCATGCTGGAAAACACCACGATGGACCGACCTTACAAATGGCACAACAACGGGCTGAATGATGTTGTTGATGTAGGAGGTTCTGCTTAACGTACCCGGTACAAACACCAGTTGTGTACGAGAGTGATAGCTGATCGCTCTCCACACCAGGAGACTAGGTGTAGGCCCTATGTGTCGCTGGTAGATGCAAGAAGGGTAGATACGCTCCATTGTGCGTCTGCGAACACGCATACGGCCATCGGAGGCTCCCAAGCAGAATCTGTTTTCATCGCTGAACACGACCGATCGCCATTGCGGTCTCCAGTGCAGACGTTAGCGACACCACTGCAGCCGTTCCTGACGGTGGGCCGGAGTCAGAGGTACACATGCCAGAGGCACACGTGCACGTAGTCCTGCATCCAGTAGACGGTTGCGGATTGTTCTCACAGTCACCTCAGGTGCAACGGCAGCTCGGATTTGCGTCGCAGTGAATGTTCTGCTTGACAACGCCGCTCTTCTTATCCGTCAATCGGTCCGCTCATCAGTCCGTCTGTGACTCCCGATTCCACGTCTTCTCGTGCGCGAATGTTCCTCGGACCATCTACGCCACAATCGTACCACCACCGATACTTTCCGTCCAATTCGCTCCGCAATACCACGATACGACCACACGGCCGCGCGGAGTCCGACTAGACGACCTCGCTCAAAGTTCGATAACTGCTGAAATCGTACACGTCTTCCATGTCCAGGCATTGCAGCTTCTTTAGGGTCTTCGCACGTGTCCGTACGCCAACGACTGATTACATTCACTTCGCCGTACTCCTTAAATACCACCGACGATAATTTGCATATTATGCCGTGCTGTGGCGTAAGCGCTCACCGGTTGGTCCCGAAATTAACATCACACCTACGTAAACTCGACCCCATAAACATATGTAAATTTTATGATCGTTCGCCAATTCCTTCTTGGTGTTCTTTTTTCACTTTCCGGCAGTATATATAGGTAAGAGGACATCACTGCATTCACGTAGAAGATAAGTCGGTGACAGTATGAGTAAACTGGATGATAGTATTTGAAACTTGGATGATAGTGGGTACCCCACGCAAGGGTCACTGTCTCGCAGAGGTGGTACAGAAAATGCAGTATCTCCGTTATGCCATTTCTAAACTGATATACGGATTTGGCATAATTTAGAGCGATAAAACGTTTTGTTAATTGGGTTAGAAGTAACGGTAGAGATAGAATCGTAGTAAGTTCATGCAATATCTTGGAAATATTAATTCCTCCCGAAAAGCTGCTTGAAGTCCGGAACATTGCCGACCGACAAACAGATGATCAGTAGTGAGGTATGACCGATCGCTGCATCTCATACAACATAGGCAAACATAATTTAGTTGTCAGTCAAAAAACTGTTTGATATTTCGTACAAACTGCACTCTTGGTTCTATTCCCGCAGGTACATTTTATCTGTAAATGTAACGAACATTTCCCTCTGAAAGAAAAAAGAGGACGACTCGGTTATTTAGGATTTATTGCCGCATCACTAGACTGATCGTCTTAGAAAACTTCAGAACTTATGCACAGATGCGAGACTCTTGAGGGAAATCTGTTTTGAGGCTGACGAAAATAGCTACCAGTTGCTTACCGTTTTGAAATAAATGACTCTCTGAGGCCGATGCTCATGACGATAAAAAAGAAACATTTGCTCGTTTAGCTTTGCGTAACTTTCGCTGGCGCACATTTGGTCCACGTGAAGAGGCAATTACAATCCAGCTCTGAGATGTGCGAGGTTGATTGTATCTTTGATGATAGTGGAAACGATAATGCCTCTGGAAACGGATGCTCTTTATGGAAATAGTACGGCGTTGCTTTAGACAAACATTTAACTGCCGACCACGCATTTCAAGCTTCTTAAGAGACTCTGAATTCAAACAGCTACATTATGGAGTAATACGAACACCGTTGCAGAAATAACTTAAGATAGAGCATCATTCAATCAATGTTAAGGGTTTATGATGGAAAGATGTACATGATAGTTGACATGAAAAACCCAACCGTGATCTAAAGTAGAATCGTTTCTTCAAATATATAACGCTATGTTACGAAAATTTATGTACCACTAAGTAGTTTTATGTAAATTTTAAAATCAATGCTTGCATCAGTAAAACAAACACACGGAACAATGTCCAAAAGTCTGAGGCAGCCCCGGTGGCGCAGTGGTCTAAGCGATGGCCTCTGATCATTCGTCCGAAAGGGGTCCGGGTTCGAATCCCGGTGAGGCATGGATATCTTACGGCGCTGGCTTCACTCTCTTCCCTGGAACCAGTAGCCCTAAATTATGGACGGGCGACTGCTTATAGTCCATTGAGTTGCTCACGGTGGGCGTTAAACCTCCAATCAAAAAAAAAAAAAAAAAAAAAAAAAAAAGAAGTCTGAGGCGCAACAAGCAAAACGACTTTTAAAAAGAAAGGTTTAAATTCAGAAGCTTGAGATATGTCCCATAAAGCGTTTAATGTTCAACCGATATCTTGGGCACAAAGATGCTAAATGGCTCTAATTTAGAATGTTGCGCTGTATCTTAGAATCACGTTAAGCATTCTAACACCAACACAGTAACCGCATTTTTATATAAGAAGCCAGGATTTAACGAAAAAAGCAGGTACTCTGGCTTGGTATATTGTTAATTTGAAGTCTGATTTGATCGTTTATAACGAAAAACAAGAAAGATGACACCGAATTTTTGGGTGTAATGAACACGTTTTTTGAATCCATTCTGACGCAAATTAAATTTATAAAAGCTATTCAATGTAACCGGAATGGAAAACAATAGTATCTGACGGAAGAAAGAAGTTTTTTATTAGGGTTTTAAATCCCGCAGATATTCCTGTAAACGTAATCGTGAGCTTACGCCCTCTGGTTGCAGACATCCATTAAGAAAAATTTGAATTTATATGAAAAACATTTCGCAGCAGAAACGCTCTCCAACGAAGAAATATTTTTTTAAACCAGACTCTTCGAAACAGAGATATGGACTAATATAAGATATGCATCTACGCCCCCTGGCGGGAAACAGATGCATTATTTTAGGAAAAAAATATTCTCAAAAGGTTTTTCGATGTGAGTGGTATCGGTCCAAGAAAAAACACTTTTAGTCGAGTTTTTAGGTGCTCAGATTCTGCGGCAAATACAACAGAAGCAGAAATTAACTCATATGCCACCTATTGGCCAAACCATTCTTTTTCAAATATTGGAAATATATGAAAAACGTTTTCCATCAGGAGCTTTTTCAAATGGGAGTTTTATAAGCAGAAATAACGCAGAAAACGCAATTTGCTTTTGCGCCCACTAGCGGAAAGTCTATTATTTATTTGAAAATTTTGAATTTATAAGAAAACATTTTGCATCGGAAACACTATCTAACAAAGAAGGAATTTTCCAAATCGGACTCCTAGAAGTCGAAATATTTACAAAAATAAGATATACATCTACGCTCCTGGCGGAGAAACTGCGCAATATTTTGAAAAGGAAATATTCCGAGAAGGTTTACTGATGTGAGTGGTATCGGTCCACGAAAAAAGTTTTCCATCTATATTTTAAAAGCTCAGATTGTATGGCAAATACATCAGAAGCAAAAATTAACTCTTATGCCCCCTGGTGGCCAAAATATTCTTCAACGAAATTAGAAATTATATGCAAAACATTTTCCATCAAGAGCTCTATCAGCTGAAGAAACGTTTTTTTCAAATCGGAGTTTTAGAAGAAGAGATATCGGGGAAAACGTGATTTACTTTTACGACCCCTAGCAGAAAATCTATGCATAACTTGAAAAAGTAACTATACCTAAAATGATCAGCGATATAAATGGAGTAAAAAGATAGCAGAATTTTTTCAATCGGATGTTTGGAATCAAATATTTGGAATAAAATGTATTTTAAATTCGATATCATAATGTATTTTAAATTCGATATCATCTGCATTTACGCCCTCTAGCGGCGAAATTATGCATCGTAAAAAAAACGAAATAAAGGATCATCATTCTCGTATTTCAAGCTTCCAAATGCTAAAATATTTTTTCAAATCGGACTAATAGTTGCAGAGATATGGTGTCTACAGGCGGACGGTCGGACAAACCGATAACATAAGCACTATATTTTTTTAAAAAAAGAAGGGCTAAAAATTAATGAAATATAACGAGGGAGAGAAAATATAACATGATCACGTTTAACAAGCAAAGTAAAAATAATTAATGAAATTCCGTGTTTAACAAGGCAGAACAAATCAGGTCCGAACCGTCCTGGAATGGAGGAATAAAAATGGTGGCACGTAGGGCAAAATTTCAACAATGAAAGAGAATCTTGTTGCGTTGGTAAAATAATGTTGATAGAAAAGCAATGCCGCTGGAATTCATCAAATTCCGAAGAGAGAATTGTGCAAGACACGCTCTCTCTAATTAATAACGAGGATGTACACCATCTATTCTTATAATAGTATAACTGATACCTTTCGTGCAGAGAAAGATATTAAACTTTCGTACATCAGCTTCCTCAAGGAAGGTAGACAACAAATTGCAAACAATAATAGAACACTTTAACAATTTGAACGCGATGACCTAACTAGACGACAAATGAATAGATGTAAATGTAATTATTCAAGAAGGAAAAGAAGCATTATTTGAAGAACTGGTTCCAAATTCGTGGCAACTCTTGAGAAATGCAATCATTTCAAGCATCAATGTCAGCAAAGATTTCCAAGGTTTCTCGAATGGCAGTAGATTTAAGAGTGGAGTACGAAGCCAATTCCTTTACATCGTCTTACATAGGAGCAGGAGATTTGAACTTAAATTTCCTGGTTAAAGTTTGCCATTCGATAAACCTTGGAGATCATTACCGATAGTGAGGCTTCAAGTGATAGGGCCTCTGTAAAGTTGCCCTAAATTTGGAACCAGTTCTTCAAACAATGCTTCTTTTCCTTCCTAGGTACCGCGTGCCCAACCAACATTCCCCCTCGTTTTTTCTAATGAATACTTTCATTCGCATCTACTCATTTATTGTCTAGTCAAGTCATCCAGTTCAAAATGTTGAAGCCTTCTATTATTCAGTTTGCATTGTCTGCCTTCCTTTAAAAGCCGTCTGGTTGATGTACGAAAGTTTGGAAACTTTGATTTATATTTTACGTTAATGAATTCGTATTACTAGAATTACACTGCCGGACAATTGCTAAAGACGGATGACAATAGCAACGATAGCAACCACAAAATGGAAGGCAGGAAAATGTGGAAATTAGCATAAGTGCGGGATACAGTAAGACGGGTTGTGCGTATGCAAATTTTGGATTGCCGAACTTGTTCGTGACATCATAGCGCTGATAAGAGATATAAAGGATTTGACGCGTATTGACCGTTGTTGTTCAAACGCAAAGTTGAACAGAAAAGAATCAATTGACGAACTTGCAATTTCCAGTATGTCTTCCCGACATCACCTGGATGATTTTACGCGTGGCCGTATTATTGGCAAGATTGAAGAAGGGCGAAAAATAACAGATGTTGCCAGGGAGTTCGACGTCAGCCACAGTGTTGTTTCAAGGCTTTGGAAATCATTTCAAACAAATGGAGAGTGTAGCAAACGTCACGGGGGAGGTCGTGTTCGCAGTACGACACCTGCAGAAGATCGGTACATAGTACTATCAACAAAAATACACCGGCTCAGCACAGCTAGTGAGGTAGCAAATCAGTTTATGGCTGCTACTGGCAAGCGGATCTCCCAAAAAACTGTCGCCAGACGTTTGCATGAAGGAGGACTATACGCCGGCCGTCTTTTGTGTGCATCCCATTGTCCAGACGTCACCGTACCGCCCGTTTGCAATGGTGCCATCAACATCGCAATTGGACTGATAACGACTGGTCTGCTGTCCTCTTCTCAGATGAGAGTAGATACAGTCTATCGTCTGATTGTCGACGACAACTGATCTGGCGTGATAGTGGTACTGCATATTGTCCAGCAAACATACAGGAAAGGGACCGATATCCGACATGTAGTGCCATGGTATGGGCTGGAATCATGATCAATGGCCGTACGTCCCTCTATGTGCTTCCAACTGGGACTATGACTGGCCAACGTTACGTTAATGATGTTCTGTTACCTCATGTTCGCATGTTCCGTGGTGCTGTCAGTGATAGATTAATTTTCATGGACGACAACGCAACATGTAATCGAACAGTCGCTGTCCAGGAGTGTCTTGACAGCGAGGATATTCAACGCCTCGTATGGCCAGCACGTTTTCCAGATCTTAAACCCATTAAAAATGTGTGGGATGCTTTGGGGAGGAGTCTTGCTGGTCGCCAATGCCTTCCAATAAACAAGGACACCGTCATCCGTGCACTGACAGAGGAATGGGATAAATTACCCCAACAGCTGCTTGATAATGTTGTGCAAAGCATGACACGAGGTGTGGAATCTTGCATCGCCCTCCATGGTGGCCATATCCCGTATTGACATCTTACGCCGGAACGCCTGCGGACGGTAATTGCATTTTTTTTCACGTTTACGTATTATGCACAAAATGGCCTGTTTGTCCCTTGAACACGTTCCAAAGTCTTCTGGATTTCAGAGCACAATAAATTGTTTTTCTTGTAATACCCTGGCATTCTGACATTATTTTATTTCACTTGGCATCCAACCACACTTACTTTTTTATGCGCTATATAGCCGTTTATGATCCGTCCTTAGCAATTGTCCAGCAGTGTATAAACTCTATGCGTATTAGAAACCACGTGAACCTCACTTACGCAGCATATAGGCAGAATACATGGTCACGTGCATGGGAACTATTTAAGATTGCTGTTCGTCAGTAATCGTCAATAGTGTTGATCATAATGGGTAAAACAAAGGATCCTTCGGAGTTTGTTAAAGGGCTGATTGTGGGTGCCCGTGTGGCGAGAGCGACGATTTCGAAAGCACCAGAGCTGAGTGGTTTCTGGAAAAGTGAAAGGTGACCTCTGATCATTCGTCCGAAAGGCGCTTATGTTCAAATCCTGGTGAAACTTGGACTTTGTGTTTGTCTTACGGCACTGGCTCTCTCCCTTTCCTGGAACCAGTGACCCTAAATTAGGGACGGGCGACTGTTTATAGCCCATTGAGTTGCTCACGGTGGTCGTTAAACCTCCAAAAAAAAAGTGAGATATCCTTTGTCTTTAAACAAAACAGTGGAAAAATAACCCACATTGCTTGTCTTACGAGCAGTCATTATGCTGGCGAGACGACAATCTGTCACGAAGAAGATCGTCGTCGTCTGAGCAAGCTTGTACTGAGAAATAGGAATTCCTGAGTGCAACAATTTACCGAAACATTCAACGAAGGCTGTTTTTGACCCATATCGCACAGAACTGTGAGCAGGGAATGAAGAAGATCGGTATTGGCGCTCGCATGCCTGTACGGAAACCGCTAATTTCTGCGAAGAATGGGGACAGTTCATCTACAGTGGTGTCATGAATACCTCGACTAGACACTGGAAGACTGGGAAAAAACGTAATGTTGTCCGACAAGTCCCGGTACACCTTATTTTGTACCGACAGTAGGCAGACAGTTTTGTGGAAGCCCCATGAAGCAAAGGGCCTAGCTTTCCTGGCAAACACAACTCAAGTTTTGGAGGTGGAATCATGATGCGCAAGTTTTGGAGGTGGAATCATGATGCGCAAGTTTTGGAGGTGGAATTTGGTACGGGCGGGTTCTCTGATATTGCTGGATAGTTGAGTGTTCTCCAAGGATTATCTGAACATTATTGCCAATCAAGTACATTCAGTAATGCTAATCCAGCAAGTGGCGGCTGTCTCGTGGACCACCATGCCATTGTTCATCGCAAAAGATGTTTTCAGCGGTGGTTCTGCAAGCATGAGAACAAGTTCCACCATCCTCTCTGGCCATAACAATGCTCGGATCTAAATCCAATTGAGAATGTATGAGACATGTTAGAAACACAGATCCGGGAGAAAAGTCCTATTTCGTCAAATGTGAGATAGTTAAAAGATTGTCTACTAAACACCTGGTATTCTTAGAACGTAGATTTGTCGGAATCTTTGCCAAACCGCAGACGTGCTGTAATATTGGGCCAAACGAGGTCCAACTCGGTATTAGATTAATGTTTCTAATTCGGTGTGCGGTATGTGTAGTGCATACTGTTTTAAATATGTTCGGTTCGTGTCTTTTCCAAATTGCTTGCTGAAACATTAGTCACTTAAGCCTTTAAGCGGCCGAAGTACACTGTTGAAAATTTCACTTCAACGTTGCAGCACAATATCGTGTTGCAGCTGACACTTACACTATGATCTGGTGCGATTTTCACACTTGCACCATAAATTAAACACTTAATTTTGGTGATATGCATGAAATCGTTTGTCTTGCACCAAGTTTTCGTGCAAATTACCAAATTTAGCCAGAGTGGCGTTACCTTGTACCACATTTTAGGGCAGTGAACAAAACGGCGCATGCGTCTTCGTCATCCAGTCATCCGAAGGAGACAGATGTTGTGTTGTGCCGCCATGTTGGTTTTGCAGTCACAGTGAGTACGAGTTTGGAAAATTTTAAAGAAGTGTTGACTCAATTAAATAAGGTAAGTGATCGAAATCATTTTTGTAGCCCATACATGCCTGGTGTTCCTGACATAATAATTTTCATGTCGAACTTAGTAACGTGTAGGACAATACAATTTTATTTTTCTGAGGAGGTTGTTCACATGGGATTAGCTTCTAATGTAGTATAACAAGCTCAAATTGCTGGATTAATTGACCCAGTGTATTGGTCTTGAAATTGAGACTATATGTGCTAACATAAGCAATGAATATTAAAATCTTCCGAATATGCGAGAAGAAATTTAAAAAGAAAAAAACCCAGGAACCTTTTATTCCTAAATTGATAAAATAAACAAACTTTTTGGAATTGCACACAAAAACCCTGTTTTCAGAATATTTTATCCATAAAGAAGTGATGTAAAAAGACTACACTTGCTTTTGGTGATATGTTGCACCAATAAGTGGAACTACACCAACTGCACCACATTTTAGAAAAGTCACACCAACAAGTTGTGAAACTTTGCACCATATTATGGAGTAAAGTTGCACTATAAAATGGTGCATCCTTACATTTGATAATGTAAGATTGTACCATTTTTGGTTCAACCTATCCCAAAATGTTTAACAGTCTACCTGAAACCATATACCTCCCAAAATATTCTGTATTATCCAAACAGAAATGTTCACAAAACGAAAACAACGACAAAACGATTTCTTACCGCCACAGATCTTAGCGGTACGGACCATAAACCTCTTATTCGTGAGAAGAAATCCCCTTTAGTCCCATATTCTCTTTTCCATGACCCAAGCGTGATGGGGAAGGGATAGTCTCTCTCCCACGGACATCATGCCACTGGGAAGAAGCAACTGACTGAAACATCTTCTCTCTCCTTTCGTAGGTTCTTCACCATTGTTATAGCCCTTTTCGCAGGTAATCACCCAGAAATGATTAGTGTCAATCATCCCCGTAAATGACCATTTTCTTTGAACAACAAAGCTAAGGGTTCTTGATGCGCAGGTTAACTTGTTGAAGTCTGTTTTTAGACAGTGAATTTGTTCGTTGGAACTGATTCTCAGCAAAATTTTCTAACCCCAAGTTAATTCGTTTCATCCTGTTATATGGTTAAATAACCAATAGTACTTAATCTGACTCTCAGCAAAATTTTCTAACCCCAAGTTAATTTTTTCCAGCCTGTTTAAGGGTTAAATAACCAATAGTACTTAATCTGATTCTCAGCAAAATTTGCTAACCCCAAGTTAATTCGTTCCAGCCTGTAATAGGGTTAAATAACCAATAGTACTTAATCTGATTGTCAGCAAATTTTTATAACCACAAGTTAATTCGTTCCAGAGTGTTATAGGGTTAAGTAACCAATAGTACTTAATCTAATTCTCAGCAAATTTTTCTAACACCAAGTTAATTCGTTCCAGCCTGTTATAGGGTTAAATAACTTATAGTATTTAATCATACGGCCAGGAGTCGCTTCAAAAATAACACTTACACAATAAACAAGAAAGATGACACCGAATTTTCGGGTGTAATAAGCACGTCTTTTATATCCGTTCTGATGCGAATTGAATTTACCAAAGCTATTCAAAATCAATGGAACTGGTATGGAAAACAGTAGTGTCTGACCGAATAAAGAAAATTCAATCGGGTTCTTAATCTCGCAGATATTGCTATAAATGGAAACGTCAACTTACGCCCTCTGGTCGCAGACTTGAGCGTTAAGAAAAATTTGAATTTATATGAGAAGCATTTCTCAGCGGAAACGCTCTCCAACAAAAAATAAATTTTTCAAATCGGGCTCTTAGAAGCAGAGATATTGAGGAAAACGTAATTTGCCTTTACGCCCCTAGCGGAAACTCTACGCATTACTTGAAAATTTTGAACTTATATGAGAAACATTTTATACCGGATACGCTCTCTGACAAAGAAGGGGTTTTCGAATCCGACTTTTAAAGGCAGATATATTGACAGAAATAAGGTAGACATCTACGCCTTCTGGTGAAAAAACCATGCGTTATTTTAAGGTGAAAATATTATCAAATGTTTATCGGCAAAGCGGTATCGGTCCACAAAAGAATTTCTTTAATCGGGTTTTTAGAAGCTGAGATTTTGCTGCAAATGCCCACGAAGCTGAAATTTAACCCTTACGCCCCCTGGTGGTCAAACCATATTTTATAAAAAAATTAGAAATTACAATAAAAAAAATTCCCACCAGGAGCTGTACCCGGTGCTGGAAGAATTTTTGAAATCGGAGTTTCAGAGGCAGAGATATCGGGGAAAGCGCAATTTACGTTTACTTCCCCTAGCAGAATGTCAATGAATTATTTGAAAATTTTGACATTATATAAGAAACATATCGCACCAGAAACTCTGCCGAACAAAGAAGAAATTTTTCAAATCAGATCCTTAGAAGCAGAGAGAGATATTTACAAAAAATGAGACATATATCTACGCCCCCTGACGGAGAAACCATACATTATTTTAAGAAAAATAAATTCTGGAAAGGTTTGTCTACGTGAGTAGCATCGGTCTACGGAATAATTTTTTCATTCGAGATATAAAAGCTCAGATTTTGCTGCAAATGCATTAAAAGCAGAAATCAACACTTACGCTTCATGATAGACAAACCATTTTATATCAAACATTAGAAATTATATGCAAAATATTTCCCATCATGAGCTGTATCCACTGAAAGAAACATTTTTCAAATCGAAGTTTTAGAAGCTAAGATATCTGGGGAAAAGCAATTTATTTTTACGTCCCTAGCGGAGAATGTATTCGTAACTTCGAAAAGTGACTATGCCTAAAATAAACTTCGACTTGAATGAAATCTAAAAGCAAAAGAATTTTTTGAATTGGATGTTTAGAAACAAATATATGGATTAGAATGTGTTTTGAATTCGATATCATCTGTATTTACGCCCTCGAGTGGCAACAATTTGCAACGGAAAAAAAAACGAAATAAAGGATCATCATTCGCACATTTCAAGCTTCCTAATGCAAAAATATTTTTTTCAAATTGGTCTATTACTTGCAGAGATATCGTTTCTACAGACGGACGGGCGGACGAACTGATAACATAAGCACGATCTTTTGTTACAAAAGACGTGCTAGAAATTTACATAATAACCCATTCTTTTTTTTTTTATTATTATTTCCTTGGCGTCATTCGAAAGTGCACTATGAAACAAAGACCCAAGGTTTTTGAAAAGATGAATTTTACATAGAATCTCGAAAACAATTCCTATTGCAAAAATTAAGTTTAAAATTTCTTGCTGTACCATCGCGTTTTTAACATTACTTTCTTTGGATATAATTGTGGGCAAGATTAACAATAAGAATAAATAAGCATAAATCGTATAAAATAGTTTGGAATTAACGGTAGGAATGAAAATGTGGCGTTCGGTAATTCAGAACTTTTTTGGATATGCTTTGAGCAGTTGCTTTAGAGCATTTGAGATAAGTCTAGGATTCGAAGAGCTGTATTTTAGTGTTTTTTTTTCGAGACTGTTCTTTTCAGTGGTAAACTAGGGAGCCATGTTATTCTAAACCCTTTTTGAAAGTAGAATAAAGTAAGGCTGCCTTTCAGATTCAAGACGTCAGTTTTAGTAGTTGTCTTTTAGAAATGATTTCCAGTAGCATTAGCCGCCAGTCTTTCATTCGAAAGTACGTTGCAGTTGTCTGGGTAGCATTCAGCTTCCAGATATGTCATTTTCAACCAGTCAGCAGTCTTTTCCAACTCATTATAACTTCAATAAGTTCGCATGAAAGAGATTCTGCAGTAGCAATAATCCATTGTTCCTGTAGACATATCCTTGGTTTCCGTTCTAAACCCTATTCTCCAAAGAATGTAGAAGAAAACAAGGGAGAGCAAAAAAGTTCTGCTTGTTGATTGTCGTTAGAAAGAAAGCATCCGAAAAGAAAAAATGAAACATTATCAGCAAAGAAAATAAATAAAACAGAAAGACGTTTCGTCATTATACCAACAGATCATCGTCCTCTGTTTTCATTCTAAAAAAAACAAGTCAGTTTTTGGAGAAAGAAAGTTTAGAACAGGAGAAAGAACATATTTTCCGTAATAATTAAGTAACTTATAAATGACTTAAAATAGTATAACTATACTAATAATCCGAATTTTTTGGCTTGGAAAAGAAATGAAACTTTCCAAGCTTTCGTCCATTAACCAGATGGCTTTTTGAAGGAAGGTAGACAGCAAACTGCAAACTGGATAATAGAACGTTTTAACAATTTGAACGCAGTGACTTGACTAGACAATAAATGCATAAGCGCAAACATGATAACTCGAAGAAACGAAGTCACGTTGGTTGGGCACGCGGTAGCATGGTAGAAAATGCAGCATTATTTGAAGAATTTTGTGTCATTATTTTAAGTCAAATTCAAGTCCGCCGATCCTATATGGTGTGATGTAAAGAAATTAGCTTCATATTCCACACCCAAATCTACTGCCATGCGCGAAACCTTGGAAATCTTGACCAGCTGCGAGGCTTGTAACGATAGCGTCTCTCTGGAGTTACCACGTATTTGGAATCAATTCTTCAAATAATGCTGCATTTTCTACCATGCTACCGCGTTCCCAACGAACGTGACCTCGTTTCTTCGAATTATCACGTTTGCGTCTATTCATTTATTGTCTACTCAGGCCACTGCGTTCAAATTGTTGCTGTTAGCTGTCTACCTTCCTTGAAAAAGTCATCTGGTTGATGTGCGAAAACTTGGAAAGTTTTAATTTCTATTCTACGCCAAGAAATTTTGGATTATTAGTACAGTTATACTATTTTGAGTATAATTGATGTACAGTTCCTACTCATTGAACTTATAAAGTGAGCTGCACAGATATTCATATACGTATGATGTACAGTGCATCTCTATTTTAATCTTCCTTTTCAGTATCTTTCTCGTATGTAAATTATGTATCCTCTTAATTCTGACATCAAATTGAGACCTAACAATCTTACTCACTTTTAGTTTGGTATCACATGTGTGGGAGAGACTGAGAATCTTAAAATTCAGGATGGTGTCTTTTTGTGTGTCTGCCGCATTGCAAATTCCAAAAATTATCAAAATGCTGGGTTCACATCAACGTACAGGTGTTTGGACAAAATAATGTGAACACCTGGAAAATGGGCGACATTTCTACATTAATACGGTGTTGGACCCCCATTTGCTTCTAATACAGCTTTCAGGTTTCTTGAAATAGTTTCATACCAATTTTTGAAAAGTCTCCAGTGGAATGCTGTACTATGTCTTTATTAATACGGTGTTGGACCACCATTTGCTTTTAATACAGCTTTCAGGTTTCTTGAAATAGATTCATACAATTTTTGAAAAGTCTCCAGTGGAATGCTGTACTATGTCTTTATTAATACGGTGTTGGACCACCATTTGCTTTTAATACAGCTTTCAGGTTTCTTGAAATAGATTCATACAGTTTTTGAAAAGTCTCCAGTGGAATGCTGTACTATGTTTTTATTAATACGGTGTTCTACCACCATTTGCTTCTAATACAGCTTTCAACTTTCTTAAAATACACTGCTGGCCACCCAAAATGCAACACCAAGAAGAAAGCATCCGATTGGCCTGAAATTCGCAGCATGCGTCGCCCGCGGGAGGACATGCAAACGATTAGCATTGCAGGGCATATGCAAATCAGGTGCGTCCGGCACGCCACCGAGAAGCACTATAAGAAGGGTGCACAGAAGGCGGGGTGTAAGTAGTGGAAGTGTGTTGTGCTGCCGGACCTGTGCGTGGGAAAGCTTCCTGATGCCTCGTCGCAGAATACAGCAGTCATTCCAGCACGTTTCAGTGTTCGACAGAGGACAAATAATGGCTTATCGCGACAGCGGTTCATCGTACCGAGACATCGGCGCCCGTGTGGGACGACATCCAGCCACCGTGAGGCCAGTATGGATTCAATGGGTGCAGGAAGGACGGACGAACCGATGTAAGCGATTGCCGCAGCCGCGGCACACCACCGAACGAGAGATCCGGCATGTTGTGCGGCGGGCATTGACGGCTCGCACCGCCACATCACGAACGTTAGCGCAGGAATTAGGGTGTGTTGCGCAACAACCTGTGTCAGCACGTACCGTTCGACGTCGTCTGCAGGAGCGAGGACTTGTCGCACGGCGCCCATTGCTCCGATTACCATTGACTTTACACCACCGGCGAGTGAGGCGAAAGTGGGCCGTTGAACGCTGCTTCTGGACTACGGAATGGCACGACATTGTCTTCTCCGACGAATCCCGCTTCTGCCTGCAACACGACGATGGTCGGATCCCCGTGTGATGGCACCGCTGGGAGAGACTGTATGACGCCTGCATTATGCATGGCCATACCGGTCCGTCGCCAGGCGTTATGGATTGGGTCGCAATCGGATATGACACCCGCACCTTTCTGGCACGCATCGCCGGTACACTCAACAGCCACAGCTATATCTCCGACGTTTTGGAGCCTGTATTCCTCCCTTACCTGCAGGACCTGCCAGCGGCCACGTTTCAACAGGACAATGCGCACTCGCACGTGGCACGCATCGTGCAACAAATCATCACGGTCCACCTGGTTCTCCCGATATGTCGCCCATCGAACACGTCAGGTCGCTGATCGGCAATCGAGTGGCCCGGCAAGCACCACCCGCGGCTATGCCTGATGAACTGTGGCAACGTGTGGAAGTAGCCTGAACCGACATACCCCAAGCCCACATCCAACGCCTCTTTCGTTCGATGCCGCGGCGTGTAGCGGCCGTTATTGCCAACCACAGGGGTCACACGAACTATTGGTGTCTGCGTGTTCCGCAAGTCCCACGGGACTGTAAGCTCAATCCTTTCATCTTTGTATCTGTTGTTATGTGTCCAGTAAATCTGGCTTTGCTATCTCGTGTCCTTCTTGGTTTTGCATTTTGGGCGGCCAGCAGTGTAGATTCATACAGCTTTTAAAAAGTCTCAAGTGGAATGTTGTACTATGTCTTTATTAATACGGCGTTGGATCACCATTTGCTTCTAATACAGTTTTCAACTTTTTTGAAATTGATTAATGCAGCTTCTGAAAAGTCTCAAGTGAAATGTTTCACCGTTCGTAGATCAGAACATCAACTAATTGCTTCAAAGATGTTGGAGGAGGGAATCTTCTTCTTACTGTGTTCTCCAAAACAGAGCATAGTGGTTCGGTGATATTCACGGTGGTTGAGCTGGCCAAGGTCTGGCTTGAGTTGGTCGAAGATCATCTTAGTATTCATCAAACCAAGACTGAACTGCTTCTGCTGTATGAATGGGTGCATTGTCATCTTGAAAAATGACGTCAAAGTACTCACTAGCAGTAACTAGACCATGTAGGATAATGATGGAGTCAGCCGAATACCAAGATATGGCCGCTCAAATCATCACAGATTTAACCCCATGTTTGACAGTTGGAACCGGACACTCCAAACAGTACGCACGCTTCTCTGGTAGTTCTTCATACATAAACCAGACCTGCTGCTCAGAATAATATAAATGAAAACTCATCGGACCATACCACACGTTTCCAGTGGTCAGCTGTCTAGGGTTTATGCTTATGACACTATTATTTTTGTGTTGTATTCGTTGGCTTCTCTGATTAAAGGCCTAGCAATTGAAGCTCTTTCATAGATGCTGGCTTTGTGAAGTTTTTGTATACTATTTTTGTGAAAAACTGGTCTTCCAGGTGGCTATTGCGTTCTGCTGGCACTTTTGATGCAGTAGTCCTGGGTTGTTTGGACACAACCCTTGTTGGTGTTCGACGGGTCCTCTCATTCAATCTCGGTTTTCGGCCACTATACTTCTTTGCCGATGAAGTCTTGTTTATGTAGTCATAACTGTGGTAACTGTTGCTCTTGAAACACCAAACAATTTGGCGGTTCTAAACAGGCTTCCACGATTTGTCCTCTTTGGAAGTCTGAGAGACGGTCACTCATTTCACAAACCGCACCTATGGACTACTGCTGAACATAACTTGTACTTCACTGGCATACAACCTTGGGAATATGTGCAAAGAAGAGATCACTAAAGGTGATCATAAGTTTGTTATTTTCAGTGCAACTTACATGAATAACATTAATCCTATGATCATGGTGTTCACATTATGTTCTCCAAGCCCTGTATGTAGAGTACTGTGACGTATATTCTAAAATAAATTCCATTTTTAGTTCCTTTTACTATGTGAATTTGAGTCCGTTCTCCTTTACACTTTCCAAACGTAACGTGATATCTTCTCTCTCACATGAATGAGGTTGGCAAAACAGTTGAGGTCAGAGTGAGGGACGTATGAATGTGATAAAAACGATAGATAAAAAGGAAGATACAGCAGTTGCTCAGTGTATGTGTGTGTGTGTGTGTGTGGAGATGTTTGATCGCTGTTAAGATAAATGTGAAATTTACAACTTGTAGTGCAATATCGTGGATGTCTTCAATTTGCTGGACCAATAAAAGGTTATCGTAAGTTGACTTCTGTTTATGTTTCGTCTAGCCGTAAACTAGTGCATCACATTCTCACTTAGTTCAACATTTCCTTAGTCATGGTTTTAGACATAGCGTAACACCAATCTCGCACACGAAAAAAACTTACGTTATAGTGCGTAAATGTCACTCATTAAATACCTTTGGGCTAAAATTCAGGCTGACGGATGCCCAAAAAAAAGGTATCTTGAAATATCATTTCCCTAAAAATATATCTGTAAAAAAACATGTCGCGTTATATACACAGTGCGTCAAAGAATGTTTAAGACTGGGTCTGTAAAATGACATAGAAACAAGAAATTATAATTTGTTTTGGTTTGTTATTCAAAATAAGTCCCTGCGGCTTTCAAAACACTTGTTACAGCGATTTAATAATGATTCGAATGCCTGTTCCAGTTCACTTTGCGGAATTGCCTCCAAAGCAAGCGTCGAAGCTGTTTGTATGATCGGAATATCATCAAAATAACACCATTTCAACGTCACTTTAAGTTTTAGGAACAAAGAAAAGTCGCAGGGTGCTAAATCAGGAGAATACGGTGGATGATTTAGCACACAGACGTTATTTTTCCGCCAAAAATCTACAAACAAGAAGTGAGGTGTGACTGGGTGCATTATCGTGCAATAAAGCACCAACTGTTTTCATCTCGATATTCTGGACGAATGCGACAAATTCTGCCCATCAAACGCCTCAAAACATTCAAATAAAACTCATCAGCAATTGTTTGTCCACTTTGGAACAAATTCTTTGTGGATAATAAATACCCTTACTATCGAAGAATGTAATGAGCATTGCTTTGATTTTCTATGGAACTTTTCTTGTTTTTTTAGCTTGTGGCGAGTTTTTTGACTTCCATTCCGCACTTTGTCACTTTGTTTTAGGATCATATTGAAAACACCATGTTTCATCACCAGTAACAATCGATTTTAAGAAGTTTGGATCATTTCAGCGGCTGAAATGATGTCTCTGCAATATGCACTTCTCCTTGATTTTTGTTCATTGGTTAACGTGTGTGGAACAAATTTAGCACAGACTTTTGTTTTGCCCAAATCTTCATGCAGGATGGTTCGAATCGTTTCTTTGTTGATGTTTAAAGACTCGTCCATCATTCTTAGTGACGCACATCGATTGTTTGCCACAAAATCACGCACTTTTTCAATAATCTCAGGTGTCCTATAGATGAACTAGGTCTTCCGGTATGCTTATCATCTTCTAGCGTCTCTCTTCCATCCAAAAACGTTTGTGCCACAGGAAAGCGTTTGATCTACTTGAACAAAACTCACCGTAAACTTGTTTGATCATTTGGTACGTTTCCGAGGCATTTTAACCAAATTTTGCGTTAAATTTAATAACAGCCCTTTGTTCCATCTTAATAATTCAACATGAAAAACATTTTACGTCTTTAATGAACGGCCGTTTCGTTTGAGTTACTTTAACAACTGCGCAGTACTTTTGGCAGAAAGCAAGCAGATGGTTCACGGTTTATAACGCATTCGCGATTACACTGGTGGCGCCACCGTAGGCTGAAATCTAGCGCCAGTCTTAAAAATTCTTTGACGCACTGTGTAAGTTCTTTTGGACCGTAAAATGCAATGCCAATACGGACTTTTGCTGACGTTGTGCAAAATTCAGCTTTATGTTAAAGTGATTAAAACAACATAAAAATGAAAAGAAAATACTGATTTTTCTGTTTCATTATCTCTATATTCTGTAGTCTGGTTACCAGTTTCAATGACATCTATTGTAGTGAAAATAAAATACGTTCATTTGGTAAAACACATTGCTTCTTATTATATTGGAACCATTTTTATCAAGAATATTTTACACCTCAATGCTCTACTATTCTTACCTTTACAAGTTCAGTAACATTTCATTACCATACTTTCGAAAAAAAAATCCATGGATACTGTAGAAGACAACGTTTCAGTTCAAACGAAGTTTTATAGGTGCAACGCTTTCACAGAGTTAAAGTTAGGTGTTTAAAAACTGTTGGTAGGCACTGACTAGATTTTGTATTTTTATCTCATAAATGTGGATTTGGCGTGAAATTGTTTCCCATAAAATACATAAAGTATCCAAGAATCGTTTAAAATTCGATTTTCTTATCTTCCTTGAGCTAATTCGAGCTCGTACGTTCTTTTTTTTTTATTCCGTTAAGTTGAGTTCGTCCAAAAGTGATCTCTTTTCTTCCAACAACTCCCGAGATAAAGATAGGTGGTTACAAGTCCTGAAATCACAGTAGAACATCAAGGCAGTGTTTTCTCTCAATTCTTGTCTTTCTCTATCTCTTAGGTAGCACAGCTTCGAAAGTAGGTCAAAGCTCAGTCAATATCCTTTTCTTTTATAGCGAACCCCCTAAGGGAAGTTGGAACGGTTCCCTGTGGGAATTGTGCAGCATCATAAAAAACCAACACGACCGTCCAGGATAATTTGTCCTTTGGCTGAATGTCGGTCGGGAGAAGTGAAAGCGCCATGAGCATAAAGCGGTTATTAGAGAAGACAAAGATTAATTGCGCTATAGTAAGGGCATAAGACGTTTAAGATACAACTTGTACCAAAACCTTTTCAACAAATTATTAAAGGGGAATTTCCCTAACCGTTGGCTTTCGAACAAATGTCGATGATATATTTACAAGACAATATTTAAAAACGTCGATATCGTAAAGTAGTTCCTTAGTATTAATTTCATCCTCTTTTGTTTAATTGAATATATCTAAATCTCTTTTTTTACATGGTGAAGGGAAGGAGAAATGTTTTCCATTTGAGGCATTTCTCTTTCGTTAAACTATAATGATTCTAATGGTTACAATTGTATGATAAGGGTTTGAACGGTTGTACCCTTAAAACATTATTAATAGTGCATCTGTGTTAATTGTAACAATGGATTTTCTTAATATTATGCTTCGGTTAACTAGCACAATATTCTTAATCACACAATGAGGAGTATTAAGCTTTCCAACGGCCAGAAGATAGCAGTCTGCTTGCAGAAACAGCAAGTGTTTCTATTGGTGTCTGAAGCGTGTCATTCGAACAGAACCTCAACGTAACCAACGAATTAACTTTGGAACGTTCAGCAGCATGAACTTTTGTAGTTCGGGGATCAAAATGTTTGACAATCAAAACTTCGTCAAGTATATGTACACTCACTGTCATAAAAATCCGCGCACCAAGAAAAAGCCGTGTGATTAAAGCGAAACTCTGATAATAGCTACGGGGAGAGCAGACATGCAAATGATTAAAGTTTCGTGCGATTCCGCACGCACGCCGGTGTGTCCAAGTCTGCCACTGCAATCGCAATACTCGGGGCGTATAACGCGCCACGCAGGGGACTCCATATTCATGCCGACGTGCACGTAGCCGACGTAGATGTGCGTACGGGCAACTGACGGAGTTTGAACGAGGCCGTATCTTCGGAATGAGAGAGGCAGGGTGGCCAGCGCGCCGAATCGGCCGCCATTTGGGCCGGTCGGACCGTACGGGGCGATCGTGTTGGGAGCAATGGACACGGGAAAACACCCAGACACGGCGGACCGCCTCTGGACGACCCAGACACAACATCAGCAGAGAGGACTGTGGGATCGTAAGAGCGGCACGCACAGATGCAACGACGTCCATGTCCAACATCCAGTAACACATGTCGGCTGTACAAGGGACTTCTGTGTGCGCCAGAATAATTTCCAGACGCCTGGCAGAGGCGAATCTGCATTCTCGACTGCTCTTACGTTATCTGCCATTAACACCGGACCCTCGTCGACGTCGATTGCAGTGGTGTCAGCAGCGAGCAACGTTGAATGCTACGAACTGGCGACGTATAGTGTTCAGCGACGAATCCTGCTTCTGTATGGGAACAGACGACCACCGTGTCAGAGTGTGGAGGACCGCATGTGAGCGCTACAATCCCAACCTCACTGTACAGCGGCACACGTCCCGAACTGCAGGCGTGATGACCTAGGGAGTCATCGCGTATGACAGCTGGACTTCACTCGGAGTGATCCTAGGGGCGTTGACAGCCCAGCACTACGCACAGGAGATCCTGCGGCCCCATGTGCTTCCTTTCCTGGCGGAGCTGGCCTGAGCCATTTTCCAACAAGATGACCCCGTTCGCACTCGGCTCGGGTTTCCCAGGACTGTCTAAGTCATGCTTAAATGCTTCCGTGGCATGCCAGATCGCCTTATACCTCTCCCATCGAGCACGTGTGGGACCAGATGGGACGCCAACTATCTCCAAATTCCAGTGTTCGTTATTTATATCGTCAGTTGCAAGAAGTGTGGGTCAATCTGTTTCAGGATAACATACGGAGTCTCTTTGACTCCATGCCGGACAACATCACCGCATGTATCCGAGAACGAGGCTGCCCGACGTGGTACTAACGCTGACCGGAATGTATACCGTATGTTCGCGGGAAATCGTACTGCTGCTGGGATATTGTAATCACTTCTGTCCTTGGTATGTACCATCTCACTACCAAAATCTCATTTCAATCCGACGCCTACTTCTTAGTGCGCGGATTTTTATGAGAATGAATGTATACAGGGTTACATGGAAGGTCCATGATCAGGCTAATATCTTACGAACTATGGAAGTTAGCGATTTACTTCTTGTGCAGTTGTATAAGAAACTCCTTATGACGCACACAGTAACACCATGAGATATCCCCTCGCCCACTTTTGGGGGTGTGGGGGTGTGGTTCCGGCCAGCCCCGCCAAGAAAGGCAGCATTGACTTTTTTTTGCTTTTGCATATATGGCAAAAATGGTCAATTAAAAACTTGTTCAGCGCGGCAAAAATAGTGCATATATGTTTTCGTCCCATATTAAAAGATGGAAGCGGACTCTCCAAATGCGAAAAAAGCGGAAAGCTATCTGCGTCGCTGTGTCCGAAGCATATTCGCATAGATTTGAAATAGACAGGCCAAAGCGGGACAATACGGATATTCTGGCATAAGTATTTGCACATCCCCACAACAGCACAAATTAAGTTGTCCGGGAAAGTCAATTAAGCCAACAGCGTGTACTACAAATTGTGCACAGGAACCATATGCATCCATATTCATTTCATTCGCAGCAGTCATTGTGGCCAGGAGAGGAGGAGAAAAGACTTGACTTTTGTAATGCCATGTTGAATGCTTTAGAACAGGATCCAGAGTTTCTGTCAAACATTTTAGGGACAGACGAGTCACGCGTCATACGAGATGGCGCTGTAAATGCGCATAATGTAAACTACTAGGCACAGGAAAATACCTATTGGACGGGAGACACACACCATCTAGAGAGGTGAATCGCTAAGGTTTGGTGTGTAATTTGGTGGGAACCAGCTTGTGTGACCGTTCTTTTACAACCAATTCTGAATAGTGAACGATATTTATACACTGGCGTGTAAAAATTAAGGGCGAGACGGTTTTTGGCATGTAACGTCGTGCAGAAGTGCTCCACATCGACTCAAATCATACCATAAGATCCCCAAGGTGCAAGAATATGGGACAAGTGAGCAAAACCGTCCAAACAAGGAATCCAAAGGATACTAAGGCACTTTATTGAAATGGTAGCTTCGAGCACAACTGGACAGAAGACAGAAACGACCATGTGGCAGGCGGCTGCCAAGTAAAATCCAGTCTTTAGTAAGGGATATTATCACCCGTGACGGGTTTCAGGATTTACAACGTCTGTCCATGCTGAGGACGAGGTTGTCAAGGAGCTGTTGAAACATCGCGGCCCATTCCTCTTGTAGCGGCAATCGCAGAGGCTGAATACTTGCTGGCGGTTGGTGACGTGCTGCCAAGCGTCTCCAGAGGAGGTCCAACACGTGTTCAATTGGATTTAGGTCCGGAGACCTTGCGGGCCAATCCATGCGTTGCATATCTTCACTCTTCAACAGCTCTGCGACATCCACTGTGCGATGAGGTGTAGCGTCGTCGTCCATGAAGAGGAACTCAAGACCCACAGCACCTCTAAACAGACGCACGTGAGGCTGGAGAACCTCGGTACAATAGCGGACACCAGTGACTCAACCTCTTTGGAAGATGTGGAGGTCAGTTCGGCTACCAAGCATGATACCGCCCCAAGCGAGAACTCCGCCACCTCCAAACCGGTCCCTTTCGATGATGTTGGAGGTGTGATTGCTTGTTCCCTGCTCTCTCTAGATGTGTGTACGTCCAGAATCGCTCGTCAGACTAAATCGGCTCTCATCCATAAAGAGAACTCGACCCCATTGCTGATGTGTTCAGTTTTTATGTTCCTTGCACCACAGAAACCGCCGTCTCCGATGAGCAGGCGTTAATGGCACACACCGTTCTGGTCATCGTGCAAAGAGACCACCTTTGTGCAACCTCGTGGCTGCGGTAAAACGCCATAACGAACGTCCAGTTGTCTGTTGCATGTGCCTTGCGATTTTTCCCGCTGTCTGCCGTCTGTCTCTTCTCGCCTGTAGGACAATATAGCGGTCGTCCGCCACCTTGGTTGCTCGTGGACGACCACTTCTAAGCTCTCGGACAGCTGTTCCTGTCGTTTGAAATGCTCTCCAAGCTCGTGAAACGATGCTGTGAGCGATCCCGAACTGATCGGCCACACTAGTCGCACTTCGACGTTCTTCCAACTTCCCAATGACGCGACCTCGGGTAAAGTTATCCAGATGTCGTCTACTGGATTGCTTGTTGGCCGTATCAAACGGTGGCTGCAACTCGATGTCGTTCAAGCTGATGTACACCGTGCAATAACTTTCACCGAATTGCTGAGCGTACACCGCCCGTGTGCTTTATACCCTTCCAACACTACTCGCACCCTGCGTCATGCTGCATATATGCGCATGCCCTACCGTACAGGACCCCAGTCTATCCCCTGAGTGGTCTTTCGGTCCGTTTTGCCTGCTCGTTCCGCTGTTATGCTAATTTCTCATCTTCGTCCTTAATTTTTGCTGCACACCAGTGTTTCTCTTTCAAACGGATGTAACGAATTGTTTGAACAATGTATCATTCCAAACTTTATTGAACATGCGATACCAGTACGACCGGGCACCACTACATAGGAGTGCACTCGTATCAAAATTGCTAAATATGTGTTTGACCGGAGATGGATACGACCAGGAGGTCCCGTAGGATGGCCTCCACGCTCACCTGACTTTAGCCATCTGAACGTTTTCCTTCGGGGCTATCTTAAATCACAGGTGTATGCAACACCACCGCTAAATTTTGCAGATCTGCAACAGCGTATAATATCAGCCTGTGCCTCTCTTGATTGGGATATGTTGCAACGCATGCACGGTCAGATCGTAGAACGCTTGCAGGCGTGCATCATTGCTGAAGGGCAACATTTTGAGTATGCAAATATGTAAATTGCATTTTCTAAACTAATAAAATCTCTACAGTATTATGCATTCAGATCTTATACCTTTGTCTAGATACTTGGGTGTTGCTTCAGGATGTTGAGATTTACTTGGGGCCACATTTCCGGTCCCCTTCTATCTTTTGTTATGGGACAAAGACATTTATGCACTATTTTTGCCTTCCTGAATAAGTTTGTAATTGACATTTTTTCCCTATGTGCAAAGGGGGTCGCGATAGCCCCATCACTCCCCAAAACAGGGTGTTGAAGGGATCCCTCGTGGTGTTATTGTGTGCGCCATAGAGGTTTCTTATACAACTGCACAAGAAGTAAATCGCTAACTGCCATAGTTCGTGAGATATTGTCCTGATCATGGACTTTCCTTGTAACCCTCTATATAGCTAGTCTTGACGAGAAGGTATATTGTATACAACGCAATCTACCCACTCTTTACTCTGCTCACTCCACTCATCATATACATCGTATTCATCTTGTCAAAACATACACAGGTCATTCAGTCTTGACCTCAATACATGCCACACGACACTTAGTGAGTAAAAATATAACGTTTTGATTGAAACGCTGAAAGAGAACGAACTCAAAATTTACATACCGAGAGAAACTAAAAATGAAATTTACATGAGAATATAAGTCATAAAACGTCGCGTGCAGGTCTCATAATATAGCAGTTAATTAATTATATATTGAAGAAAATTGTAGATAGATTGTACGCAACTTACGAATCATTTAGATTGACTGGGAGAAAAAGTCAGCAGGAAGGATCTATTGCTTTCACTAAAATACCCAAGATAAAATTTCATGCCTTACGAACCTTTTCACAAACATTAAATTTTTAGTACAAAATGTCATTGAGCGCATTTTGTCCTAATTACAAGGAAAGGTTTATTTTATTTTTGTGGACGGTTATTTAAAACACTTCCTATGAATGATAGCTCCGCAGCTGAAATCCGAGAGTTTCGACCAACAATTTAGTACCAGATAAATGATTTGAAAGATATTGATCAGCATGCAATATTTTGGGCAACGCGAGCTTTTCATCCATGAACACTAAATTAATAACGGAATACGCTTCAAACTCCTAAACTCGTTAAAACCATCTGCTTTCTACCTCTCCAACTGAATTCTGCGCAGCTTTAGTCGTACAGATGATCATACTCAAGTACCTCTATTCAAAACAGTTTTGGAGTTCCTAATAGTGCTGATGTAGTGGGAAACGATCCTTCACGTATACCTCTCATTTAATGCCCCTGAAGCTAAACTGTTTCAGGAGACTACTGAGTTCATCTTCACAACTGGCAGCATTTTCACGAAAGAGAATGATGAATATGCGGATAAAATTCCTTTGAAATTTGCAGATTGAAGGAGGGGGGGGATAGCCGGCAAGAGAGAGAGAGAGAGAGAGAGAGAGAGAGAGAGAGAGAGAGAGAGAGAGAGAGAGAGAGAGAGGTAGAAAATGCACTGCGTTTTGTGAGTTACGACAGCCAACCTAATACTTCATGTGCATTCCTTTTACCCAGAAATCGGACGCCACCCGGCGGCGTATCATTGACTCTACGAGGTGTCCGTACAGTTGTGTGGAGATCTACAATCATGATGTTTGTATTGCCGTCAACAGTTCTGGTATGGAACTGGATGGTGTGGGCAGTTACCTCACCTGTCTTTCCACAACATCCCACGCATGTTCATTTGACTTGATATCAGGCGAGTTTAGAGGTTATAACATAAGCACTTGTCGGTGTGTCTTATTTGGAAAAGTATTCGGCTCAGAAGCAGAAGAATGTGGGTTTGAGATTCACTACCGGAAAATTTGTGTTTCCAGAATGGTCCCGACCGTAAAAATGGATCTACTCGCATTTAGGTTCTTCGAAAAATGTATGATATTCCTTCTGCACATCGTCTGGAATTAATGAGAATTTCTTCTTTGCTTCGAAAAATGTGTCATGCTTCTTCCACACATCGTCTTGAATTTGGGAGAATTCCTTGTTCTACAGAGAGTTGCTTCAAGAGTGGTTTGCGGCTGACCTGAAATCTGCAATTTCGTGTCCCCGCCGTTTCCAGGTGGGGGGATATATGTGACGCACTACAGAGGTGACGCAAATAACAAGACGGCAAGTAGCAGGGACGAGCACTTGTCGGTGTACCATAATTGGTAAAGAGTTCGACTCCAGAGCAGAATACAAAGTTTTAATCATACAAAATGAAAGCGTAAGGCATTTTGAGCTGACACCGAAATTTCTCAAGGTGGGAGTCAGAATAATTGTCTGTGAATGTATCTTCATCGTAATATAAAGTATGATAGAATGTGCATTTCACTTGTTATGAATATCCTCTTCTTTTGTTTCCTTGGAAAAAATTGCTGAAATTTCATGTGCACTAGAACATCAATGTAATGTGTTCCATCATTGAAAACATTGCAGATCTGAGCTCTGGCTAGCAACTGATTTAAAATTATGACGTCATAAATCTACATCACGCTCAATCTTCGTTGTGTAAACGAATTGTTTAATTCACATTAATAGTAAAGGAATAAAGTAATTATATCTGGATATCTTTCAGTCTATTCACTCTGTGATCTTCTACACTGAAGAGCAATTGAATTAGAGATACCTGTCTAGTAACGTGTAGCACCACCTTTCGCTCTGATGACGGCGGCGATTCGTCTCGGCATGGACTCGACAAGACACCGCAAGCGTTGGGAAGCCATGGGGATCCACGACCCCTGAACAAGTTCCCACAGTTCACGAAGATTTGTTGGAGGGTGGTCAGAGCCTCGAACATCTCTCTCGATGGCATCCCAGATGTGCTCAATGGGATTGAGTTCAGGTGACCTAGCTAGCCAAAGAAGCCAGGTCACGTCGGTGGAGTGTTCATCCAACCATTCGGATGCAATTCGGGAGCGATGGCACGGTGCATTGTCTTGTTGCAGGATGAGGTCCCCAGTGGGATGATGAAGACGCACAAACGGGAGCAAATGGTCGTCTAGGATATCCCGGTAAAGTTGACCTGTGAGGGACGTTGTCACACGTACCAGGGGTCCCGTTTCATTCCACGTAAACAGTCCCCAGACGAGAATGTTACCCCCACCAGCTTAAAGAGTACCCTGCTGGCAAGAAGGATCCATCTCTTCATGTGGTTTGCGCCGTACTCGTATCCTGCCATCCGCATGTACCAACGTGAATCGCGACTCATCCGTCCAGGCAACATTTTTCCACATGTCTAGGGTCCAGTGGCGATGTTATCGCGCCCATGCTAATCTTTGCATCCTGTGATGTGCGGTCAGCAGCGGTACCCTCGTGAGACGATGGCTTCTGTACCATATAGCGAGGAGATTGTTCTGGGTGATGTGGCTGCTTACACGTTATTGTGCACCAGCGTTAAATTGCCGAGTAATTTCTTGTACTGTGGCCCGTCTATCCGCTGTTACAATGCGAGCTAGCCGACGATGACCCCGCTCATTCACACGCTGTTGTCCACGGCAGTAGGCCGTTGCAGGGATGGTTTTACCAGATTCGATGTACTCATGGTGCACCCGTGACACAGTGGCTCGTGAAAATCCCAGTGCCTGCACGACTTCCGAGATGGGGTGACCCATTCGTCGGGCCCCGACACTTTTTCCCACGATCAAATGGGCTTATATACTTCGTCTTACCCATACTTCGTCCGACTCTTGCTGATTCTTATCGCATCACTCCTTATATTGTCGAATCGCTGCATACGTCATGTCGTTTCCGTTTACAGGGCCGCCCGCAGCGCCACATTTGCATAACGCCAGCCGTCTCTAATATAATTGCTCTTTAGTGTATAATCCAGTTGTTTTAAAAGGTATTATTATACTTACCATCCAAACTCTTTGCAAAACACGAGGGTAAATTAAGAAGTAACGTCAATGTTGTCGTATATTAAAGAAACAAAGAGACATACATTATTTCTCAACATGGTACCCCTGTCTTTCAACGCATATACGGTATTATATCTGACTACAAACTTCTGGATTCCTGCAGAGAAGAATGTTTAGCTTTGTTCCTGCAGCCGCGAATGCACCGCTTCCTGTACATGGTCATAACTTTCAAAACGGCGGCCTCTCAAAGCGTCTTTCAGAGTCCGAAGACATGAAAGTCGCACTGTGCCAGATCGGAACTGTAAACAGGATGTGTTAACACCTCAAACTTCAACTCTGTGCTTGTATTTTGAGTTTCCAATGCCATATTCGGACGGGCGTTGTCGTACAGCAACAGCAGATTTTTTTGGAGAGCATTCCGCGTCGTTTTGTGCGAATTGCTGGTTTCAATTTGTCTTTCAGCAAGTCACAAATGACTGACTGTTAATTGACTCACCCTGTGCTTGATAGCGTTCAACAGTGGGTATTTTCATGTCACAAAAGAGAGTCAGCATTAAGTTTCGTACCGAAGGGACAACCTTGAAATTTTTGCACGGGGAGCTCGGATTTTTTTTCACATCATGCGTTGCCTCTTGCTTTCCAGGTCGTAATGATGGACCCGTGTTTCGTCCTCAGTGATAATTCCCTCCAGAATACTGGTATATGACTCATACCACTGCAAAAAAATTCTGCCAATTTCCAGGAGCTGTTGCTTGTGCGCATCAGATAACTTCCGAAGCACCCATCTGGCACACACATTATGATATCCGAGATAGTCATGCACTCTTAAGAATGCAGAACCATAGCTAATGCTTACCTTTTGGGCGATCTCAGACAGAGTAACCGGGCGGCCTTCTTTAATGAGCGCATCCATGCAGATGGTCCTTTGTGTGAGAGGTTGAGGGACGGCCCGAGAGAGCTTCATCAAGCACATTCGTTCTGCCTGCTTGAAACCTTTCTATCCACTTGTACAAATGTCTCTGGTTCATTACGAGAGCATTGACCTTACTGTTTGATTCATTCTCGCAAATAAACCTACATACATGCAAACGTATTTTCTCCAGTTAACCGAAGTTTTTTAACTGTTTTCGAAAAAATGGGAGTAGGCTGTGTTTGGGACACACCCGCAGGTTTTATTCAAGTGGATACGTGTTTGACAGTAAGGGGTTTGAGGTGGAAGTCGGTAGATAAATAAAAGAGGAATTCAGTTAGATTATAATTTTATTCATTAAAGGGCGATTATATGAGAAGTGACAAACATGTGACATACAGTTCACATCTATGTTTCGTACAAAGGTTAATTGGATACAAGTATTGCCTAAGGTAGTTGTTTTTTTTTTTTTTTTTGATTGGAGGTTTAACGACCACCGTGAGCAACTCAATGGGCTATAAGCAGTCGCCCGTCCCTAATTTAGGGCCACTGGTTCCAGGGAAGGGAGAGAGCCAGTGCCGTAAGACAAACACAACATCCATGCCCGACCGGGATTCGAACCCGGACCCCTTACGGACGAATGATCAGAGGCCAGCGCCTTAGACCACTGCGCCACCGGGGCGGCCTTAAGGTAGTTGGATAATTTATATAAGTCAAGCCGAAATTGTCTTTCATGAACTTGAGTAAGTTGATGTTTTGTTGCGCCACCGGGGCGGCCTTAAGGTAGTTGGATAATTTATATAAGTCAAGCCGAAATTGTCTTTCACGAACTTGAGTAAGTTGATGTTTTGTTGCACATCAATGTTGAAGTCACCAGTGAAAATGATAGCCACTTGGGTATCCGGTACCATACGTGGTATGATTTTCTTGATGTTTTCAGACTAATCGCACATCATCCGGAATATGAAGACCTCTAGTGATGTTTGTGAAACGTTGGGATGAATATAAACCGAACCAAATATGAAGCGAGTTTGAGCAGACACTGTCACATCAACCAGATACATGTCACCCACATAGTCATCTACAATTCTCAATCCGTTGTTGACTGAGACATTTACGGGATGGTAATCTTTTAGACTATTGATGTTTCTGCAAATGTCAACCTCCTCCCCCCGCAGTTCGTTGTGTAAGCGAAGTAGTACGTTTGGAAGTTGATGGTTTGTGTTGGGCTATTGCCCAATTTCTTTTCGCTTTCAATTCGAAGCCGGACAAATGTATGGGACTGGAATCATCCATCCAAGTTTCACTCACGGCCAAGTAGTTCATTGGGTCACATGTACTACCCGTAAAAGTGCTTGGTTGTGGCTTTACGCGTTGCGCCGCTTCGGCTTTCTTTTTCTGTCTATAAGTCCTACATCGTTCTGTATTAGTTATTTTGAGCTTATTCGATTCCTTTTGAGTTCTTCTTTCTTCTGATATACGTTTGCAGTATTTTGAGTCGGACTTTTGCTTCCACTATGTAGACATTTTGATTTTCTCACAAATATTTTTTCGTTCATCACTACTAACTTATAAAAGTACTTATTAAATGTTTATGAATTATTGGTTTTTAGATAGATGTCATCCAGACGAATCATTTAAGATCAATATCACAATCCTACCTCTACGCGATCTCGAGTTATACTGATTTCTAAGCGCTTGACCATTCACTCAGCGTATTCTACCCTAAAATGGGGGACGCCCTCCCTTCTTCCCGCGCATGCGCATTACCTTGAAGTTGATATTTTAAGAATCATTGGTTATTGCCTTTTTTATGTCAGTTATTAGATTTTAGCTATTTGTTATAATTTAGAAATTATAAGCATTTGATCAAGCGTAAGAAATCATGTGGGTAAAACTTTCCTAGAGGATACCCCCATGGTACTGATTTTAAGGACGTATCACGTCAAAAGAACGACAACGTACTGTTATTACTTTCACACCTGACATCCCAATAAACTCAAAGGAACCACAGGGATTTTTTTACTAAACTGAACCACCTCCTTTTTTTAAAAAACTTTTCGTACATTTATTGCAATCTCTCGAAACCTTCTTTTCCTTTTTCACATCCTTCTGCTTACGCTTTTCGGCATTTCAGAGAGTAAATATTTTCATGCACGTGCAATATTACGTTACCATAAAGCAGAAAATTTCAATCGAAACTTTTATTTTCATTTGCCTTCGGTAAGTATGACACACGCATTATAACATGGCCTGCATAATCTCCAGCATCCACGTTACTCAAAATTTATGAGAGATTTCAACATTTTTTCTGACGGAATCGTAAAACTTTTATTACGACAGCTGTTGTGGGCACTTGAAGGTTCATACACATTTAGTTGTTTTGTTGAAGATGAAAGACTACTTTCTGCGATATCCCAGTTTCGGTGGGGTTATTAGAAATGGAAAGATGACTGAAACCATTTTTTGCCATTTCAAATTTATTAACCGTATGAGGATATCCGCATTTGTTGGCGATGTCGTTTAGGAAAATCCTTCATGATACTTCACGATCAGGCGTAAAAATATCAGTTCAGTTTTCTCCCGGACCGTGAGTTTTGTAGGTTGCATTGGAAAGAGAAAACAAGCATTAGCTTTGTTTGTGAGCTATATTTAAAGAATTAAAACTTCCTGAGTCAGAATTTTATGATTAGCTTCTATATTTCTGCTCTTTAAATGCAAACTTAATATTAAAAAAATATTAATTTTGCAGAGAGACAAAATCATCGCTGTTTCCACGCTTTTCTTTAATTAACGCACAGCAACCGAAAAATTGTATTTTGACACCGCCTCGGACCGAATCCTAGATCTCTCGATTACTAGCCGAGTGCGTTCGCCTTACGCTATGGTGCCAACAATACGCGGCGCTGTGTGTGTCTATCTGTCAACATCTGTCTTCATTAATACAATTTTACGGTTGCTGTGTGTTAATTGAAGAAAAACGACGAAAGAGCGATTACTTTGTCTATTTACATTGTCTCCACGCATTTGGGAAATTTTCATCCTTTCTCTCTCCTTTTGGATTCATTAGCCATAATTAAATAGCTTGTGCCGTTAAGCACCACCAGATGAAGACGTCTCAGTTGTTGAGCCCATCCCTACTGATTTGTGAAGTCAGATGCTGACAGATAAACACACATAGCGCCGTAGATTGTTGGCACCGTAGCATAAGGCTGACGCACTCGGCTAGTTATCGAGAGATCTGGGATTAGATCCCAGCGGTACTGAATACAATTTTTCTGTTGTTGTGTGTTAATTTAAGAAAAACCTGGAAAGAGCGATGATTTTATCTATTTACATTATCTCCACGTATTTAGAACTATTTCACCATATTAATTCTGCAACTAAATGGGGAAAAATTTATATGGATCAGGTGTTATATTTCAAACTAATTCAGAACTTATCGTAAAAAAATTCACAATCGAAAAACTTATCGTAAAAAAATTCACAATCGAATGCAATAGAAGTTTATCACTCTTTTGCACACTTTCACGTTTTATTCAAACAACAATTCAAAGAAATTGTTAACTCCTCAAATAAATTAGATAGAACTTAATTAAAATTTAATTTTAAATTAATTATATACACTTTGCAAGAAACGGGATTGAACTTTATTATGCTATTGTGTTTTTGTAATTTAAAGTCAAACTTTAACGACGGTAAGCTTATCGTAGCGGTCTTTCAGCTGCAAATTTATGATATGCTGCGTTACAAGAAAATATTTCTATAAAGACCCTACAGTCGGTAAGCAGAAGTCCCAAAATGTAGTTACCCATCATATAAGCTACTATATAGTGCGAAACTATACTAGGTATGCATACATTGTCATTTCAAAATTGAAAATTCACCGGCGATCTTTTCATTCCGTTATGTTTCATTGACAGCAGGTATCAAAGTGTTCCATGAAAGTACGTGTAATGAGCATATTTCGTTCTAGCTGGTATCAAATATCACTTAAAGCGTATGTCATTTGAACGAGGCATGAAAAAATTATATATGTTAACAGGCAACCAATGGAAAAAGTTTGGAAATAGACCTGAACGTCTCACTAAAATAACAGTCTCAGACACTCTAGGTATCTAAAATTCATTATATTTATTCTGTCCGACATTAAAATTAACAGGCTTCAGGCATTTGATGGAAACCTCGGCAAAAGTTTCAGTCCGATAGCGAAATATCCACACGCCTGGAGTGCGACATGTATCTGCACTGGCTCAGATAACTTCACAGACACTCCGCTTCTCAGAAGCCCCTACGGTAGGCTATAAGTTCCGAGAATGTTCCAAAAATAAAAATTCTACCATTAAGATCCATTACTTCAGCATCAAAGTTTTAAAGGTATGGAAGCTTTGTGTGGAAGTATGTCTGCAACAATATCGGCCAAATTGTAACTGCCTTTGAGCATTTAGACATTTAGACTTACAACACTGTGCATGAATTCTAGTAAAACGATTGCATCTGGAAAAACCTGAGAGGTTTAAATTCGCTTAGTCAGAGCATTCTGAAGTATATTAATTACAAAATTACACTTTCTGCTTAATATCTGATGGGGGCAAGTATGTCACGACAAATATCATTAGAAAGAGACAAACAAACAAATGGCTCACAGTTGTTTGACTTTTGTATGAATCTGTAAGGGTTGTTCAAGTGAAACATAGAATTGAGAGATGACGTCTGTTCTAATAAAAATTGCGCCGTCAAAAGTGGCGGTATTGTATACAGGTAGCATGAGACCACATACTTCCAAAACTTCCATCTAATTCCCGACTCAAAGAATATCAAAGGAGATCTCGTAAGAGAAAACCGTTTTACTCATCAGAGGAAGAGCTCGACCCAGGAAAGATTCCTAAGCTGAAGAAAATTCTTGGGTCCACCTTAATCTCCTCTTGTGCTCACGGCTTTTTTTTTTTTTTTTTGATTGGAGATGTAACGACCACCGTGAGCAACTCAATGGGCTATAAGCAGTCGCCCGTCCCTAATTTAGGGTCACTGGTTCCAGGGAAGGGAGAAACACAACATCCATGCCTCACCGGGATTCGAACCCGGACCCCTTTTTGGACGAATGATCAGAGGCCATCGCTTAGACCACTGCGCCACTGGGGCGGCGCTCGTGTCTTCTGTTCCTTTCCATCGGGGGTGGGGATTCTTTTTTTTTTTTTTTAAATATGTTTCACATTTCGTTCTCTCTTTATTCTTTTTTTATTATTTTTGGCTTTAAATCATCCCCGTTCAAAATTGGTTAGAAAGACTTTTTTGCGTTTTTTTAGGCTTTCTCACTATATTTGTTTGAGACATTGTGGGCTTCCTCCTAAATTTTCTATTTTTTGTGCAAAATAAAAATAGAAAATTTAGGAGGAAGCCCAAAAAATCAATTTCATTCATTTACGGGGCAGGGAAGGGCGGGTTTTGTTTTATTTTATGTTATAAACATTATTATTTTTATTTACTCATTTTAATATTTTTTTCTTTTAAAGTCCAATTTTAAAAATCAAATCAAGGTGATCAGTTTTCATAACACAGCTACAGAGTGCAATGAGCCGTTTCTATAGTCACGCCATGATATGAATGCCTCCAGACAAGTGTAATGACAAAGGAAGGCGCTGGTTAGCCTAAAGTTTTTAGCGCATACAAGTAGTGTAAAAGGAAGGCTGCTCAGCATGCCGTATGGTGTTTAAACGTTGGGAGGAGTTTTGAGAAGAACGTCAAAGGAGATCGAACCTCGTACGATCGATGAAGGTAGCCACACCATCACGCAGGAAACGAAATGCAGTGGTAAACAACTCTGTGAAGGAAGACCGCAGAGTGACCTTTCGACAAAGAGCACAGGACTTGTACATTACCATGATATTCCTCAAGAGTAACATCAGTGATTATTTCGGCTATGGAAGGAGGAATTCAGAAGGACTTATAGACGAAATAGAAGGCAGAGCGTATGAATGTTGTGTTTGAATAACTTACACGCTACTAAACGTGAAACGAGTTGGTATAAATAACTCACACAACGATGGTGGTACAACCATTGCAAGACAGCAATGAAACGCATGAAAGTGTAGCGAAAACAAGCTTCGCCACCAAATAAAGCCCGTGTCTTCGCAACTGTCGACTTACTTTTGAAAATCTACTCAAAAAAGTCCATTGCACATTGATTGGGTATCACATGGTGCTGCTATTAGCGCCAGAGGTATCTCAATACTTTACAAAAACTCCGTCACGCCATAAAAAGCAAGTGCTAACAATTGGTATTACGCTGCTTCTGCACGACTACAGCTGACTTTACATTGCAGCTATGACTGGGAAGGCCCGTTTTTTCCTACAGACACGATTGTCTTCATGTACATTTCGTATTTTCGAACGCATGTAATAGTCCTTGCAGAGCTTGCGATTTACGTCAGATGACGGTATCCGAAATCTTCAGGACTGGTTCATCCACCACCAGCCGTCCTTCTATGCGGAAGGTATTCAAACATTTTTCACAGATAAGCCACTTGTCTGAAAACAGGAGATAAGTATGTGTAGATATTATAGAAACCTTGTGCTTTACTTTTTTGAATTACGAAATAAGTTCTTTAAAATGGGATTCTAAAATTGATTAACGTTAAAATACTTTGATTTCACTTCAAGCTAAATCTTATTTTAGTGGCTGAACTGTCACTTTACCGGATTACTTCAACTTTGTCCGTTTGTAGCTGAAAACTTATATTGACATGTATTTCACTTTCAAGATAACGACTAGAGTTCCAATAACAACAAACTTCTGCTTACGAACCTCATATACATTTTCAGCACGTCAGGCACCTCACTTTGTTCGTAAAAAGGATATATAACTTCGCATACCAAATAATATCACGTATTTACAACATGGCTAGCATAACATCCCTCAGTAGATTACAAATCATGCTCAATTCATATCCCTCTTACAACACAAATACAGCTCTCTCATCAAATATTGCACATCGAATGCTGCGCTTACAAGAATCACCCTCTTCTGTTCTAACACCAACGTCGCACACTGCTCACTGAGATTTTAACTCAGAGCCATTTTCGTTGATACTCTTTGACACGATATCATGTTGCGAACTTTTACCAACTGTTCAGGATTAACTTTGTTACGTTAAGTCAGAAATTAATTTAACGAGGAGAAATCAAATTTACACAAGAACACAGAAACACAAAATAACGTTAAATTAGAGATATTCGGCACAAAATGTGTCAGCATCCCCGCAGGGGTCTAAGCGATGCCTTCTGACCAATTGTCAAAGATGGATCCAGGTTCGAATCCCAGTGGGACATGGATGTTGTCTTTGTCTTACGACACTGAATCCCTCCATTCCCTGGAACCAGTAGCCCTAAATTAGGGACACGATGGTCGTTAAACATCCAAACAAAAAAAAATGTATGAAGCTGTGGTGAAATCTAATAAACCAACAGTGAAGCCAGCCTCAGTTCACATTTCATTTGAACGTCTCTTATTAATGCGTTTCAAAAACAACGTTTTAGTGATGAGGGCCCACTGTACGGATTGAATTATATCAAATGCTTCTGCAAAGATTTATCGCCTCAACAACCAAACGCACATCTCATATAAAACACAATACTATGAATTATATTTATTACAATATATGAACACACACTTGTTACCACTAATACTTAATAAAATAAAGTTAATAGTCAAACGCAAGATTGCGTTCTATCATAGGGGCAGCGGATGGCCTAGTGGTCAACGTTCGAAACTGCCACGGAGGAACCTCGGGTTCGATCCCGGGCAGGTCCGAACGCTCGAACCACTAAATATCCGCTGTGCGTCGGATGGGCACGTTAAGCTGTCGGACCTCGGGTACTGTCCCCCCAGTAATAAATAAGGGCGTCTTCCTCCCCTTTCTACCTCGCTCCCGTGTCACTTTCCTATCGGAAACTCTAGACCAAATCTTCTAGCTTCGTATTTCTAAGACCTGGGATCAGACACTCCCTTCCTGAAATCCTCTGCATGTGATCTGATCTGATCTGATCATTCTATCAAAGCACTCAAGTATTTTATGACAAAGTTGAAGTCCGAGGTACTATAAGGACCAAGACTCCTCACCGAAGCTCTGTATTTACAGAACCAATCGCAGGCATTACGAGAACTGAGATTTTCGCCTCTGCTTCGCGCTACAGAGCCGTCTCAGGCACCACTAGGACTAACACTGTTCGAAGCAACTCTGTTTTTACACAGATTATCTTAAGTATCACAAGGATTGGAATTCTTTGCCTGGCCTGTGCACTGTGCTATAGAGAAGTGTCAGTATTCAATGACTGAGATCACTGCCTGCACTCTGTACTACAGAGTATCTTTGTCTGTAACAGATTTTTAAATTAAATAAATCCAACTATTCAAGGAAGTTAAATAAGTGTAGGTTCCTCAGGACTTGGATGCCGTTGCATTTTATTTATTGAATAGTAGTAAGACTTTTGATCTCATAAAGGAATGCCGAACCGTTTTATCGATTCTGCCTCTGCTAGTGAAGAAACTTCCACATCTTTGGCCAACATTTACATTTGGCTTTGCAAACATTTAAGCCCATCCAATTCTTTAAAAATGCCATTTTAAAGGCTTACATACACTTACATCGGAAAAGGATTTCCTGATCAACTTAGAACATTTAGTTTTTCCATAAAAACGTCAAAAACTGTCATTTAATTAGCTGAAAAATTATCACGTGACTGAAATATTACAAAACAAAACTGACACATACCCAATTAAAATAGGTTCTGTCAACATTTAAATTTACCATGTTACCCACTACGTATCATACATAGTCTTACTACTTGAATGCTAACTTGACAGCATTTGTTAATTTTACAGCCTATTTTTTCCACACTAATCGAAGCTGCAACATAGATTAATTTTTGCACAAAATAAAAAACGGCCCCTTTCAGGACTATCACCTAAATGCAATCATTACAAATCAATCCATTACTTTAAAATTATTTTAAATATCGACTGAATTTATCTCAGCATAAACACGGGCTACATCTAAATTTTGACTTATAAAAAAGGTGGAAAACCTTTTTAGAGCATTGATATAAGCATAACTTATTGTGACTTTTTATTAAACTTCATACTTCTTAAAAAAAAACCTACTTCCCACAACCTATCCATATTTTATGCACATTTTGGACAGCAGAACATTAATATTTCAAACAAAATGTTAACATAGTTTAGAAACAAATACGTCCTTATTAAAATACAGCATAAAATAAGAAATGTCTCTTTTTAGGGCATTCACCTAAATTTACTTAAAACAAATTATTAATACCCACAATTATTAGTACCTACAAAAATTTTACTAAATAAACCAGTCTCTTAAACATATATAGCAAATATCTAATATTCAATTAAATCTAAGTTATATTTGGCAGCGAAATAAGTTTTTAAATGTCTTTTAACAAATTAAATTTTGTTGGAAACAGCCTAAAATGTAAATTAATTAAACTGATGTACTCTCCTACCTTGTCCTTTCATTACAAATTTACTCACTTAAAAATATCTCATATGATGTTAAACTGTCATTAAACCATTCAGAATATTAAATTAATGAAACTAAAATTCAAAAGAGGTCCTTTTTCAGAGCCCAAATTTACAAAAGTGTTCACCCAACTTCTATCCGTCCGTATGAGATGGGTCCAGGTTCGAGTCGTTGTCAGGCATGGCTGTTGTGTTTGTCTTACGGCACTGGCTCTCTCTCTCTCTCTCTCTCTCTCTCTCTCTCTCTCTCTCTCTCTCTCTTCCCTGGAACCAGTAGCCCTAATTAGGTTCGGTTCAACAAGTTGCTCACGGTTGTCGTCAACCCCTTTCCTACAAAAAAAAAATATACCTAGAAGAAGAATAGTATAAAACAATATTTGTTCATATTCAAAAGCCACTTTAATGTAATCGTGAACTATATATAAAATATTTCTTAAAAATCAGCAATTTATTGTTTAGTTTTTTAAAAAATGACAACTTTCAGGGTACTTACTGCACTCATAGTAATTAAGTTAAAGTAATTGAAACCCTCCTCTCTTTCCGCGAAATTTCTTCCTTTCCCGCGAACTTTCAAAATTGAATTTGGCAGCAAACTAAATAAGTTCTTAAATCTTATTTAACAAATTAAAATTTTTACAGTAGAAATCCCCTTAAATTTGAATTATTTAAACCGCTGCACCAACCCACCTCCATCTTTTGTTGCAAATTAACTCAATTAAAACTATCTCATATGATACTAAATTATCATTTTAAATTTAGAGACTATTAACTTAATCGAATTAAAAATACAAAGAGCACCTTGTTAGGGAACAAATTAACAAGCGTGTAAACCTAAAGCCAAAAAATAACAAAAAATGACATTTAATAAATTTAAAGCCATTTTAAACAATAAATGATTTAGAAATTGAAAAAAATTTACAGAAAAGTCTCTTTTTCAGAACACTTACTGACAATACGGCTATTCAATTAATTTAAAATCATTTTATTAGAAACTCCTTTGCCGCCAAATTTTTGTTTCTTCCAGCATCCTTCCTTCCACTTGCATAGGTTTCCTCCCAGGTAATGCATATTTCTCTTTTAACTCTAATGTTTATATATTTTTTTACTTTTTATTTGACCTTCTCTCTTTTCAGAGACAGGCGTACGTCGTTAGGTCATTTCTTGTCTGACAGAGTCCTTCCACAGGATAAATTTCAGGCAAATGAACGTTTTAGGGATTTAATTGATTTCGCCATTCTACCAAGGTAGTCTAGAACGGCTATGGCCATGGACTTAGAGAGATAGCTTTATTCATTTTGTGATGTCAGTTTCTTTACATGAGCTAGTATGTGCGTGTCTTGTTAAGCGCCATACAGAACAGCGTAGGAAACCAATCGGAAACTTTTGCTTTTTCGTGACATCACTATAAGATAGAAATCGCTTCTCTAATGCCATAGCCTTATGCTTTCTAGGTGGTATTGATTATACAAGTGTTGTTCCAAAACAACTGAGAATGATTTTTATGAAAAAATAGGAGTACCTTTATTATCAAGGAAGTGGTCCTCTTTTTCGAAATACTGTCCATTGCATAGAATACAGGTGTCCCAACGTTCCTCCCACTTTTTGGAAATGCTCAATTTAATTATCAAGGAACTGGTCACCTTTTCCTAAATACTGTCCATTGCATCAAATATAGGTGTCCGAAACTTTTTGAAAATACTCACCTTAATTATTAAGGAGGTGGTCATCTTTTTCGAAATACTGTCCATTGATTGCATCGAATATAGGTGTTCCAAACTTTTTGAAAATGCTCACCTTAATTATCAAGGAAATGATCATCTTTTTCGAAATACTTTCCATTGCATCGAATACAGGTGCTCCAACGTTCCTCCCACTTTTTGAAAGTGTTCCCCTTAATTATAAAGGAAGTGGCCATCTTTTTCCAAATTCTGTCCATTGCCTCGAATACAGGTGTCCCAACTTTCCTCCCACTTTTTGAATGTCTTCTGGAATTCTTCTGAAATGCTGTTGTAGCCCCCCACCCTGCACAACTGTAATAAGTCGCGTTGATCAGTCTCAAATTGCCGTCCCCATTATGTCTTTTCGAAAATGGGTAACAACTAAAAGTCACGTGGGCCGCCCCGGTGACGCAGTGGTCCGAGCGATGGCTTCTGATCATTCGACCGAGTTGGGTTCGGGTTTGAATCCCGGTAAGGCATGGATGTTGTGCTTGTCTTACAGCGCTGGCTCTCTTCCTTCCCTGGAACCAGTTGCCCTTAATTAGGGAAGGGAGACTGATTATACCCCATTGAATTGCTCACCATGGTCGTTAAACTTCAAATAAAAAAAACAACAGAAAACAATTACATGGTAACAAGTCTGGACTACATGCAGGTTGGGGCATTAATTTAATATTCATTTTCTCTAAATAGGAAACGACAGAACTGGTCCTGTACCGCCTTGTATTGTGCCGCACATGAAAAGAAATGGGTAACCTAAGTTAAACATACTCGTTTCATGCCCAAATGTTCGGTTAAAATTCTGTGAATTGGTGATTTTGAAATGTGAACAATATCTTCGATAACTGTAAATGATATGTGTATGTCTTCCCGTGTAATAACGCCTACTGTACTGATGTTTACTTCTGTAACACACGTTGAAAGTCTTCCTCCACAGACGATTAAAGCCTCCGACTGACGACCAATCATAAATTCTTTATGCCACTGTAAATTGTTGAATTTCCTAGACATTCATCTTAATAAACCTCTTGCATAACACAGAGTCTGTCCGACGGACTTCTTAAGTGGACAGCAAAATTTAATGACACATCTTTGTTCCTCTTTCACATCCATTTTCCCGAAAAACCACAGCGCAAAAACACTTGTTGGGGGCAGGCCCTGATTTACGGGAGGGCACACGGGGCACGTGCCCAGGGCCCGATTTTGGGGCCCCCAAATTTGAATTAAATGTGTGCTTAGTTAATGGGAATTTTGTGTGTGTACATTTAAAATTTATTTTTTACTTTTGCATGCTCATGAGTCATGTGTTTATAAATGTGGTACTTGCATGCAATGCAGTGAGTTCAAGGAGGTTATATTACTGGAGAGACTACTCCTATCCACGCAGCATTGGCCGCCATAAGTCACCGTCCGTGCTGCAAATGACGTCATGAGCAGGCACGACGCAGCCGCAGTAAAGGAGCTGCTTTGAAACCAATGGAACAAAAGCTTCTAAGCGTATAAACAGATAAAATGAGTAATTCAATAATATTTATCAATGATACACAAGCTTACTGTTTCATTAACGGTATGCCGCCCCGGTGGCGCAGTGGTCTAAGCGATGGCCTCTGATCATTCGTCCGAACGGGGTCCGGGTTCGAATCCCGTGAGGCATGGATGTTGTGTTTGTCTTACGGCACTGGCTCTATCCCTTCCCTGGAACCAGTGACCTTAAATTAGGGACGGGCGACTGCTTATAGCCCATTGAGTTGCTCACGGTGGTCGTTAAACCTCCAATTAAAAAAAAAAAATCAACGGTATAATTTGGTTCATTTTTGCCTGCTTGTGACGTCACACCACAGATTAGTTGTGACCTATGGCGGCAGAGCCAGTGGTGTCTCCAGGAATATAACCTCCTTGAGTGAGTTTGAGTTTCGAGTTTCACGTAAACACGTGGCCATTAATGAGTTTCAGTGGTTTAATAACCTTCAAGTGGCCATTGAGAAAGAGAATGGCTTCCATTGATTCAGGTGACCTTTTCTTGCTTCTCCGAACGCCCATAAACTCAACTGATCCTTCAACTTCCTGCACACGGCTTGTCATTGTCGCAACTGTAACCGCGAACGCGATGGCTTAATTGTATTTTGCGTTGCGTTTCTTGTAGTCTGATGGAATGTTGGATATATGCTAATTTTGTATATAACAAAATTTAGTTAGTTGTAACAATATATTTAAGTTGAAATATTTAACAGTTAAATTATGTCAAAACGAACATATTTATCCTGCAGTGCTAAACGGAAAGTCAAACAATTGAAACTGAAAGATGATGACCTGCAGCATGGTAGCATTGAACGTTTTGCCATTAAAAAATTATATCTAACATCACTTGGTCCCAAAAGTCTTACACATTCCTCTAATTTTTTCTACTGTTGAGTCTCTTGAGTGTTATTTGTCTTTGGAAGCCAGTAATCTAACTTCAGAATCATCTACCATCACAGATGCTCCTATTTTGGGAAATCTTTTGAATTCATCTAATGAAGAGAGCACAAGTTCTACAATAAATGCAGTGGATCCTGCCTTATGGGGAGAAATTACAGAAGAAATGCGCGAATGCTTTTTGAACAATCAACCAGTCCAAGATTTGAAGTTGCTGGCATTCACAAGGAAGGATATCTGTGGTAAAAAACGTTTTGTAACAGAAGGTAATTTTTTCAGAATAAAACAAAAATAATGAGAAGGTAAAACGCGACTGGTTTCTTTTATCCCCATCAACTTGTTTACTATTCTGCTGGATATGCAAATTGTATGCTAGGAGCACTACAGCATTAGGATCCACAGGTTTTTCTGACTGGAAGCATGCAAGCGAACGTCTTACAGAGCATGAAAATTCACACATACACAGGCAAGCACTATGTGACTATTCATCACGCATGAATGCTTCTGCACGCATTGACTGTCAGATAGTTATGCAGTATCGGAATGAATCCAAGAACGGGCAAGATGTTTTGCATAGAGTTGTTGCAACAGTTAAGTATCTCTCAGTTCGTGGGTTGCCAATGTATGGTGATGATGAAACAATTGGATCAGTTCAGAATGGAAATTTCCTGGGTTGCTTAGAATTAATTGCAGAATTTGATCCATTCTTAGCTCAACACTTGAAAAGATTTGGGAATCCAGGAAATGGTAACACCAGTTACTTATCTTCAACATGTGTGGATGAATTTGCTGAATTGATGGCTGTACGTGTTTTTAATGCCATCACTGATGAAATAAAAATGTCAAAATATTTTTCTGTCATAGTTGACTCTACTCCAGACATTACACATATAGATTAACAGGCTTTTATCATAAGGTATGTCAACAAAGATTGTGAAGCAAAAGAACGGCTTTTGACATTTATTCCATTCCATGGACATACTGCAGAAAATATTAAAAATGCCATGATATCTTTTCTACAGGAGGCTGGCCTGTATATTATGAATGTCAGAGGCCAAAGCTACGACAAAGCCAGCAACATGTCTGGGAAGTTGTATGGTGCTCAAACACCCATTAGGGAAATCAATCCACTAGCGGAATATGTGCCATGTTCTGCTCACACGTTTAATTTAGTTGGTGTGAATAGCATAGATAGTTGTTTTAAAGTTCTTTTTTTTCACATTTCTGCAAAAACTCTATACTTTTTTTTTTCTGCATCAACTCACCGTTGGAAGGTGCTTCAGGAGAAAGTTCAGGAAGCACATGGAAATTCATCACTCACACTGAAGAGTCGGTCAGTTACCAGATAGTGTGCAGATGCTGCAGCTACACTATCAGTGAGGAAAAATTATCGTGAAATAGAGAAAGTTTTAGTATTTCTGTCTGAAAATCTAAATGATACTCCACAGACAAGAGATGGAGCAAAATCACTGCTGAAGAAAATGCGAACAATGGAAATATCGATCAGCATAGTAGTTTGGGACACAATACTTCAGCGATTAAACTGTGCAAATCAAACTTGCCAGAATCCAAAAGGAAATATTTCTGAAGTCCCTAAAATTTTCCAGTCGTTAATTGAATTCATTCAGTTCGTGAGGGAAAATTTTGAAGTGTATGAAGAGGAAGCTAAAATATTAGTGTCTGGAAATGTGCAATACCATGGTCATGATTTTTAAAGAAAGAAAATGCCCAAGAATAAACACCTAGATGAATGTAACAGTGAACATATAGAACTCAGTGCAAGGGATATATTTAGAACTCAGGCTCATTATGTGCTTTGTGATGCTTTAGTCACTCAGCTTTCAAGCAGAAAAAGTGCTTATGAAAATATGAAAAAATTTGAATTTTTTACAAAAAAATCAAGATCTAAAATTTTTGAAGGGGCAAAAGCATTGCAGGAATACTATACCAATGACCTTGACAACCAGTTTGCCGATGAGTTTTTGCAATTCTCCTCAATGGTGGAGGAGCATGCAACCATTCCCCAGAAGCTGCAAACTTTGAAAGTAAACAATTTAGAAGCCACATTTCCGAACACTGAGACTGCACTTAGAATGTTCATGACATTACCGATTTCAAATTGTACAAGTGAGAGTTCATTTTCTTTGGTGAAAAAACTGAAAAATCCTTTACGATCAAACATGCGACAAACGAAACTGGAATCATTAGCTCTGCTTTCTTTGGAAAGTGATGTGACACAGTCTTTAAATTATGATTCTCTAATACATGACTTTGCATCTAGGAAATGTAGAAGAAACATACTTAACCCAACTGTTTCGTCCTGATATAGGAGGTAAATTTAATTTTTTTATTCATTCCTAAAAATAAAGAATAGGAAATGTGTCATTACAAATAAAAAGATCTGGTGCCCAAACACAGCACTTTGTCATCGTATTTTCAGTTTTGTTTGACACTGGGCAATTTATACATTCATGTCATTATGTGCTCATTAGATTTTGGTAAAAATTGGGTAAATGTGTAGTTTAGCGTCCTAAATTATTTGGTCGAAAAAGTTGCAAAATTTCGAAAAAGTGTGACGTACAGATTCTAAAATATGCAATTTAAGGGGGAATGGTGAAAAAATTTCATCGTTAGAATGAATATTAAAGATGTTTACCGAAAAACTTGAATTCCAAGTATGACGAGTCAGCAGACGCAGCGGGAGGCCATAAACAACGCTGCGGCGACGACATGAAGCTGTGCTCCGTTGAAAGGAAGGATCGCTGCAGCCAGGATATTCACTGGCAGAATAGTACAACAGGAACCGGGTTCGCTGTTGTCAGGAAAAAGTGTAGTGCTACGCTCCAGGAAATAGTTAATTTCGATGTAAGTTCTTGACATCGCAATCGGACAGTTTCTTCGTATGGGATTCTTTGATGCTGAATGTATGAACTCATTTCTCCATGGAAACTTTTTTTTTATTTAGTAATCAAACTTTCACTTTGAGGCCTGCCATCTAACTTCCGTTGGAGGGAATGCGACACCTACTCTAATGCTTTTCTAGAAACAAGAAAGGCATGTACATACTTACTATTTCGTATCACGGAATTACATGCCAAAGAACGAAGACAATCTCTGCATGTTGCTTTAAAAAGTGAGACAGAAATTACAAACTACATTCTTTAGCGTAGCAGTATATTCTGTTACTGTTTCCTGACAAGAGCGTACCTGGTTCCTGTTGTACTCTTCTGCCCATGAATTCCCAGCCGCAGCAAACCTACCTTTCAACGGAGCAAAGCTTCATTCAGGTCGTCGCCGCAGCGTGTATTTACTCATTTACTCATCCTCCTTGGACTACTTGGAGGTAAGGCTTTTGGTAAACATCTTTAATATGCATTTTTTTGAAATTTTACAACTTTTCTGACCAAATAATTTAGGACGCTGAAGTACACATTTACCAAAAATTGAACCGGTACTAGGTGTTCCCCTCAGCTTTTCAGAATATTATTATTATTATTTTTTTATTATTATTTTTTGTATAACTCATACTCTTCCCCATCAACACAGAATTTTATGTTTTGCAGTTTTCTGATATGTTGATTTGATCTTGGTAGAAACCGGGTAGCTGAAAGTAGGAGTTCCCCATAGCACTTTTTTATGCAGCTTCACATCTCTTTTTATGAGAAAGTCCACTGGAGGTCACCATGGATTTTTTTCTTGTTTTAGTTCACATTTTTTGTTGGATGCATTGTTCTCATGTTCTAGACGCAAAAATCAGTACATTGCAAGGCCACAATATTCACTAAAATTAAAATGTCCATTCATTTTGTCATAGATATATTGTTACAATTAGAATCTATGGGGTCATTAACACCACAAACAACTGATCAACCAGTTGTCCCCGCGCAGCCAGAGTTGTATAAAATAAAACGTATCTGCGTATACAGCTATTGAAATAGAAAACTCGCTGCAAACCCGCAAACAATAATAACAATAGAATAAGATAATTTAAAGGAAGATTAATGAAACAAATAATTATTATAACATTACAGATTCCAATGGGCAAAATATTAAAATATTGGACTACGAACCTCATAAAAACAAGAGATTAATTAAAGAAAGTTTTTATATCCAGAAAAAACAGTTCTGTTAATGAACCTTCAAAAAATATCAATATCATTTTCAACAAGTTAATTCGAAAATACTGGACTTACAAAATGCATAAGGAAATTATTTTTATTTAATTGGCAACTGAAAGAGGAATCGGGCAATAAAATTTTAATTCTGTGTAAACAAAACTTTTAATACAGTTCGTATACATTGAGAACAGGCCTTGATAAAATCTAGGGGCCAGAAATGTTTGTAAAAACAAAAGACCTCAGAAAATGTGAAAAATAATTAAGTTCTTCAGTTGAAATAGAATTAAGTATATTAATCTGAGTAAAGCGTTGGGTAAGTGTTTCAATTGCTGTATATAGGCCTAACATTTATATTTTTTTAATCTACATGCAAAAACTATCTGCAAACCTGCTGATGATTTGGAAACTATAAGCTTACGCACGTACGTCTACATTCTGATACTCTGCACACAGTGACTATTATTTGGTCGATAGAGAATAAGGAGGGGGAGACCCCGAAAATGTTTTGTGTCCTGGGCCTTGCATGTAGTAAATCAGGCCCTGGTTGGGGGTTCACAAAACAACGCTTATTAAATTGGGCACCACAGACGACGCATGCGTGATAAATAGGTGTGGCCTTGTTGCTATGGTTTTCGGGGCTAGTGCCAACGTCGAACGCAGTATTGCACATTTTTTATAAAAACATTCTCAATTGTTTTGGGACAAGTCACGATATGTCTTGTCCTAAAACAACTGACCGACGTAAGATTAAATCTTCGCAGCTACGTCGGTCGATGATTCGATTCTAGTTGAGAAATCTGAACAACTGAATACTCTCCATGCGTCAGACGGGCACATTAAGCCGTTGGATCCGGGGTAGTAGAGTCGCCCTTAAGTTATCCGACTACGTTCAATTTTTTGGTTTTTGTTTTCTTTTAAGTGCAAGAATGAGTATTTTGATTATGTTTTCAGGTAGGTCAACACCCAAAAACGCATAAACGATGAGAAAAAAATTATATCAATATAAATTTTCAGGGAATTGGGAACTTTACGAAACAATTTAAAGAAATTTTTAGTTTAGGGTAAACGCCCAAAATTCAAAAGTCTTGGATATATGATAGCCACTTTTTTTTTTTTTTTGAGTGGAGGTTTAACGACCACCGTGAGCAACTCAATGGGCTATAAGCAGTCATCCGTCCCTAATTTAGGGTCACTGGTTCCAGGGAAGGGAGAGAGCCAGTGCCGTAAGACAAACACAACATCCATGCCTGACCGGGATTCGAACCCGGACCCCTTACGGACGAATGATCAGAGGCCGGGGCGGCCAGCCATTTTTCATCAGTATATGAGTATGACTATTATTTACAGGATCAGCTAAAAGTTAAGTGATGTTCCCAAACACTGCTGAGATGCAATCATTCATTTCGACAAATTTCTTCACTATTTTGAGTGAGTACTCGTAAATAGCTGTAATTCAACTTTGAACTTACGCACTACAAAACTTTTGGTTCAATGCATGCAACACATTCAAAGAAAGAAGTGTATACCAAGTTTTCAATTTATTTACATATTTTCTTTTTTCAGTTATCAGGTTTTTTGTAAAGAGTTCGGGGCGAAAATCTGATTCTTCAAAAAACGGTTTAAAGTTTAAAATTCCAAGTTTCTTGCAAACATAAATTTCATCAAATAGTGTAACCGAAGTGTTGCCAGATCTGTTTTAACTATAATTCTGAGCAAAAATAGCAAGATAAACCTAATTATTTCCCAACTTCCGGTCTTAAAAAATATCACTTTCGGATACTAGTATTAATTTTTTTTTTTTTTGGATAATTTAAAAAATATCGTTTTCGATTCTTTTGACAGCTGAGTTTTGATATTAAAATTGCTATGACTCCCTATTAACTCTTCGTAGACTAGGAACAAAGGCAGTTTTCGAATTCTAAAGAACTGGGCTTTAAAATGAAAGAATTAAAAAACATGAGAAATATTGCCCGAAACGACCTTTTCAATGTAGTCATATACCTTAAACATAACGTCATTTAACCCTTCCTTTCGTATTGTGATCTTCCTTGGGGAAAGCCTTTGGCATCACAATTAATTAAAAAAATTGATGGCATTTTACTCCTGTTAATTCGTCACTTTTTTGGTAGCAAGTTGCCGAAACCTTTCCTTCATGTAGGCAACTCTTCAGTAAACCTGAAAATTTCTGTCACGAGAATCGAACAAGCGTCTCTCGCCTTCCACCAAAGCATGCTGTTTATTGCTACATCACTCTGAACATTTCAGCTTTTGAATATATTAAATGAGCCATGTTATACAGAAAGTTTTGTTTACACTTTTTATTCGGTTATAGGGCTTAATCTTTATTAACTAAGATCGAAGCCAATCAATACGAGGAATTATACACCAACTACGTAGAAAATGGTATACCTATATTAGTAATTTGAATTTACTGGAGTAGTATAAAAATCACTTTCCCAAGCTTTCGCACATCAACCAGATGCCTTTTTCAAGGAAAGTGCAGATGTCTAATACAAACCCACATTCGGCCCCAACGTGATGCTCGGCAGCTCGTTCTGTCCTGCAGAATACAAAACAGCTATCTTCCGTTCTCGAATTAGAAGAGCCTTCGCAGTCTCCTCCGACGTCCTTTCTACACAACGTGAAATTGGAAGCGTCATCGAATTGGCCAATGATGCAGGATATTTATTAAATCAGATACATAACTTTATCCAAGAAGCCGAAGTCAAACGTTCTATTCTTCCTATGCCGCAGCTTCGCTATCTGGGCTCGATTCCCTACATATCAAATGTGTCAAAAACTCAAAAACGCCCTTAAAAAGGTGAACTACAAAAACGCTCTCAAGTAGGTAAACTACAAAAACGCTCTCAAGAAGGTGAACTACAAAAACGCTCTCATGTAGGTGAACTACAAAAACGCTCTCAAGAAGGTGAACTACAAAAACGCTCTCAAGTAGGTGAACTACAAAAACGCTCTCAAGAAGGTGAACTACAAAAACGCTCTCAAGTAGGTAAACTACAAAAACGCTATCAAAAAGGGGAACTACAAAAACGCTCTCATGTAGGTGAACTACAAAAACGCTCTCAAGAAGGTGAACTACAAAAACGCTCTCAAGAAGGTGAACTACAAAAACGCTCTTAAGTAGGTGAACTACAAAAACGCTCTCAAAAAGGTGAACTACGGTGTTCGCAAAAAGTCTCTTTCATCTTTATATACCCATACTATGCTAAAGAGAAATTCTGATACCCCCTCCTTTTTCCAGCGAGGCAGGTGCTTATACGATCCCTCTACAATATCCGGACGTGTTCACTCATAATCAGTGTCACTTAGAATCAGTGTCAAAGAGCATAAAAGGGACACAAAATACGGAAAAGTAACCACGGCTCTATCCAGAGAAGTCCTATTCAATTCCGCTACTCCTAGTCCGCAAACCAAATGTTCACTTAGAATCAGTGTCAACGAGCACAAAAGGGACACAAAACACGGAAAAGTAACCACGGCCGTATCCAGAGAAGTCAAATTCAAGTCCGCTACTCCTTTATGGGTTGGTATAAAAAAATTAGCTATCTACTCTACTCTTAAATCTACAGCCATTCGAGAAACCTTGTAGATCATTACCAAAAGTGATACTTGCAATGATAGCGTCTCTCTGGAGTTGCCACGAATTTGGAATCAGTTCTTCATGCAAAGCTTGCTTCCTACCAGAATACTTCTCGCACAACCAACGTGATGCCTCGTGCCTTTAAATTAATATTACTTCGTATTTAATGTAAAGTCAAAGCACCGCGTTCAAATTGTTAAAGCGTTCTATTATTCAGTTTGCAGTTTCTGTCTAACTTCCTTGAAAAAGCCATCTGGTTGATGTGTGAACTCTTGGTAAAGTGATGTTTATACTACGACAACAAATTCGGATCACTAGTATAGGTATACTATTTTTTAAGATCGTAGCCATTCACTAATCTTTAATATTGGACAAATTATTCCAGGTGGTCTAAAATAGGAACGGACAAAGCAAGCGCCTTAGGACAAACACAGCGCACATGCTTTATTCAGTACTCGAGCCTGAGCTTAACTCTAACGATTAGGGAGAAAGCAAATCCTGCTTCGGAGCATTTGGGCAAAGGGACGACTTTTGGCTCACATCGGTGAAAATTAATATCCACGAAATGACCAGATTTAATGTTTTCTATATGTATCAAAGATTATTTAACCGGTTTTCAGCTGTCTAATTTATTAAGGCATATTAATTTTTGGGTGTCATGATCAGAAAGAATTGTGGGTTCTGTTTGTGACAACGCGTTCTGTGCAATGTTTTGTATGCATGAATAGTTGAACATCTCACATCTGGGATAAAGTGAAATCCTCTTCTTTGCGACACATTTTTAAATCATAATAAAGTTTGCAAATCTCTTGTATGGTAAGTTGTTTGAACATGCCGGGGATTTGTTTGCCAGACCGTACCGCTCTTCTATCTGCCGACGGAGGATTTGAAACTTGGGCTATTTATGACTTCTGCTTTACCTGTTACTTGCTTTTTGTTTCTTTGCATTTTACGAACTTTTCACTGTTTGTGTAGTTGACTCTAGTTATTTACCTACGCTACCAGGTTCGTTGTCGCGAGTCTCTCGAAACGACGTGCCTTGAAATTCATTAACGGTCTTCGCCTTTTTATTTGTTATAACTATTTGATCCAGGATGTCATCGCACACGAGACGTGGAAATACAGCCATTTTGTACAAAAAAAGAAGCCCTTTTAGATGAGATGCTAATATATTGGGTACAACGGTCTGCCAAATAGTATTTAGACAAGTTTTACTCCCATTAGAGGACAACAAACAAGCTTTAGGAAATGAAATAATGAAGCTGGCTAAAATTTATCACTAAAGTTCTTATACCTAACTAGCATATAACCCGTCTTAAGTCGTTTGTTTTTAAGCTTTAAATATATATTAATAAATAAGGGATGTTCCCCGTTCTGCGACGGAGTGAAAGTTTTAATTGAAGCAGATTGAAAACAAATAAAATAGACGCCGGATTTTTGTAAGGAAAAATAGTGAAAACTTGTATATTAAGATCTCATTCATGTTAGAACTAAAATAATATGCTATTTATTTCCGTTTTTTAAAAGACCTCGCGATAAATAGCATTCTGTGTAAAATATTAGTTGTTTCACAATTGTGGATTAGAGCGTTTAGATAGATCGATATTTTGCAAAATGTGTAATACACAGCTGAGTCACATTATTGAGAGCATCTCCTACTTTTGACATCAACAGTGCGTTGCCAAAGAAAGAATGCACGTGTCGTGAGTTAGCTTGGAGGGTATATAAAGTGTGCTGTAGACATTCTGCAAACATATCACTCGTTGCTGTAATGGATAAAATGAACGATTTATCAGATTTTCAAAAAGAGATGATTATCGGCTTTCGGGCCAAATGTGGCAGTATTTCTGAAACGGCGCAGTTTGTGAACTCTTCTCGTGCTGCTGTGGTTATAGTGTATCGTGTTTGAAGAAACGGCACCATTGCGAATGAGTGACTTGAATACACCCCACGTGCCGTTAATGTGAGAGGTGACCTTCGGCTTCGAAGGTGCGTGAGAGCAGATCCACGCGCTACAATGGAGAAACTCACTGGCCGAATGAATCAGGGGGCTACCGGAAGTGTGTCCAAAACGACAGTTCAGCGAACCCTGCTGCGTATGAGGCTCCGATTCATACGGATGGTCACTGCACCTATGCTAACGAGCGTGAATCAGAAGAACAGGCTTACATTTGCACGGCAGTATGGGAATTACACCTCCGCTGATTGGCCAAGGATTGCATTCTCCGATGAGTCACGTTTCTGCTTCATCGAACGGATTGACGTTGGCGTATAAGACAAGAAACGTCGGAGAACAAACACTCTTCAACCATTGCTTGGAGAACATACGCTGCTGGTTGCAGTATTATGGTCTGGGGAATGTTTTCGTGGCATTACCTGGATCTACTGATACCTGTGGAAGGCACTATGCACCGAATTCGTTTTGAATACATCCTTGCAGACCACGTACACCCATACATGCAGGTTGTCTTCCCTGGGACGGATGGAATCTTCCAGCACGACAATGCGACGTGTCACACAGCTAGAAATGTCTGAGAGTGGTTGGAAGAGCAAGATGAAGTCTTCAAAGTACTTCTCTGGCCTCCTAATTCCACAGACTTAAACCGTATTGAGCATCTGTGGGACCACCTCGACCGTGTTGTTCGCTGTATGGATTCTCCACCAAGCACGCTCCAGCCGCTGTCAGATACACTACAGTCAGCATGGATCCACATACCTGTGAACATCCTTCACACCTTATTGAATCACTCGCAGCCGGTCTAGCTGCTGTCCACGCAGCACACGGCAATTACTCTGGATATTAGCTGGTGGTCACAATAATGTGACTCGAAACACTAAACTCGGAAAGTAGTTTTCGTATAAACTTACCTTAATAAGTTTTACTTTGATTTTTCGCGTTACATTATTATACTTTTTTCTCTGGCGCACTTGTTATTCCCTTCATGGCTTGTTTTAGACTATCCTATTCGACGGTTAGTTTGAAACTTCATACCAAAGCTTTTTCTATAAAACAATCTGACATCTGGTATTACAAATCGGAACTACCCAAATTCTCGACAATGTGCTATGGTGCGACATCTGCTTTTAGATGCAATCTTGCTCACTTAGACATCTCAAGATTTCAGTTTTTATTGTAGGTTAGAGCGTTCAGATATATTGATATTTTGCAAAATGTATAATATGATTAGCACTAAACTGGGAAAGTTAGTTAAATTAAAAAAGGAAAAAATAATTGAAGCGTACAAATTAATATTGAATTGTGCTAAATTTAATTAATATACAAACGCACTTTGCCGTGATATTAAAATTTTAATTCGAATTTTGTAGATCGGAAAAATAGAACTCGAGTCATTAATAATCCAAAGTTTTTAAATTAGCACGCGAGCACCTTGACATCTAAAAGTGATTGCGTGCTATTATATAGCGGGCAATCATTTTGACATCGCGAGAGCACACACGAATTGATCGATAAGCGATGGCGAAGCAATGCAGATGTTGCGGTGACGTCAAGCGTTCCAGATAGACAGACAGATAGATATCGGTGTTTATATATATTTAATTAAAAAATAATGAATTACACTCTAAAATAACGTGTTGGCCAAAATCTTTTAGAAAATGCGAATGAATACACACAAACATGATCCTTTAGAAATCGTGTTTGGAAAACTAATACATAAAACAAGTGTTTGAAATTGAAAATGTCTTTGCTTAAATATATACATGCATAGCAATAAACACGATACAGAAATAGGTGCATTTGAAATGCAGGTTCAACTAAGTTTGTCCAACTTATGAATATTTTATACTAACGGAATGCTAGCCAACCCCCCCCTTCGTCGGTGGCGCAGTTTCTAATTACTGGCATCTGAACCGTTCGTCTGAATAAGCCAAGATGAGGAATGGGTATGCATTTGCCTTTCGGCACTAACTCCCTTCTTTCCCTGAAATGAGTGGTCTTAAATTAGGAACAAGCTACTGCTTATAGCCCATTGAATTTCTTATGGTGGCCATTAAACCCTGAATTGTTTCAGAGCATAAGTTTAAAAGGGTTTTGTACCCTTTTAAACTTATGCTCTGAAACAATTATTTCATTATTTTTTTAACTGGGGCTTTAACGGATATCGTGAGCCACTCAGGGGGTATAAGTAGGGAAGTAATTTTATCGCGGAAACAAAAGGCGAATTTCGCGGAAAGGTCACGGTAAATTATGAAATGTCGCGAAAAATTCGCGGCCGATGATATACACTAACATTTCTAAAAAAAAAAAAAAAAAAGTCTACCAAGTTACGAAAAAGTAATACAAATCACTAGTATGTCAGTAAATAAGCATTATAACTATAAGTTTTTAGAATTGATACTTACATTTATAAACCATTGAAATTCTGGCAGTGTTATTAACGCCGTTACAGGAGATCAAGATTTCCATTTAGGTGCACAGCATTTTGATACATTATACTGTCATACACAGATTTTCTTTTTTAATGCTGTGTCTGTTGTCCTGTAACACGTTTTTAAATTTAGAAAATGATCGTTCAGCATCGACACTGTTTGTAGGTACCGACAGACAACGGATGGCAACCTTACTTAACTTAGGAAAACGACCTTTGTTCGTATTCCAGAAGTCTAGCAAACCTTCGCTGACACGAAATTCTTTTACACTCGCTTTATATGAACGAAATTCACATTTTAGTTGGTCCTCATGTTCCAACATAGGAATGTGGCTGAAAACAAACTAATCTTCTTCGTCGTCTAAAAGGTCCAAGGACTGAAATTGATCGTATCAAACAAACTACATGCTTTGAAAAAATTTGAGGCTGGCTGACAAAGACGATGCTTTTTATCTTCCAAAAAATAATGCTTAATTTCATCACAAGTGGATATACACTATCTACCAACAAGTAATTGGCACCTGTGATAGCAAAGGAAAACGAAGTTTATTCACCTTTAATAGTTGGCGGAGCCTCCACGAGGGCGATTACAGCTGCGACCCTCCGGGGCATACTCTCAACCAGGCATTGTACGACGGCTAGCAGTATTTTCTTCCACTCGGCTTGGAGAACACAGGTCAGTTCCTTCACCGATTTCTGACCGTGGGGGCACCCCTTAAGCCGACGCTTCAACTCGTCCCAGAGGTGCTCGATAGGGTTAAGGTCCGGGCTCTGCACTTTTCTGAAGTAAACGGAATTACTGACTACGGAGAATTTGTCAAAATACTGAAGTTAGAAGGAACGGAAACTTTTTAAAACGGAAGTTTGATTAAAAGATGGACACTTGCCGGCCACTTTGTTGCACAGTATTGTCTCCAATCATCTCCACTACTCGTTCCGAATTACAACATTTTCAAAGTAGTTTTACTTTCTCTTATATACTTCAATGTTTCACAAAAAAGGAAAAGTTGAGCTTGGCGCCCTCCTACGTTTCTCACCCAGTGCGACAGCACAGCTCTACAGCCAGCCTTAGGGCAGGTTCCTAGAATGATATATATTTTCTCTACATTGTTGGACTACAACCAGCCTTAGGGCAATTTCCAAGAATCGTTGTACTACAGCCAGCCTTAGGGCAGGTTCCAAGAATGGTACATATTATCTCTACATCGTTCGACTACAGCCAGCCTTAGGGCAGGTTCCAAGAATGATACATATTATCTCTACATCGTTAGACTACAGCCAACCTTAGGGCAGGCTCCAAGAATGATACATATTATCTGTACATCGTTGGACTACAGCCCGCCTTAGGGCAGGTACCGATAATGATACATATTATCTCTACATCGTTGGACTACAGCCAGCCTTAGGGCAGGTTCCAAGAGTGATACATATTGTCTCTACACGGTTGGACTACAGCCAGCCTTAGGACAGGTTCCAAGAATGATACATATTATCTCTACATCGTTGGACTACAGCCAGCCTTAGGGCAGGTTCCAAGAATGATACATATTATCTCTACATCGTTGGACTACAGCTAGCCTTAGGGCAGGTTCCAAGAATGATACATATTGTCTCTACATCGTTGGATTACAGCCAGCCTTAGGACAGGTTCCAAGAATGATACATATATTATCTCTACATCGTTGGACTACAGCCAGTCTTAGGGCAGATTCCAAGAATGATACATTGTATCTACATCGTTGGACTACAGCCAGCCTTAGGGCAAGTTCCAAGAATGATACATATTGTCTCTACATCGTTGGACTACAGCCAGCTTTAGGGCAGGTTCCAAGAATGATACATATTATCTCTACATCGTTGGACTACAGTCAGCCTTAGGGCAGGTTCCAAGAATGATACATGTTGTCTCTACATCGTTGAACTACAGCCAGTCTTAGGGCAGGTTCCAAGAATGATACATATTATTTCTACATCGTTGGACTACAGCCAGCCTTAGGGCAGGTTCCAAGAATGATACATATATTCTCTTATGCTTCAAGAAAATCTTCAATTTAACTCTCTCAAAAATTATAATAACTCCCATTTTCGCCTAAAGAAGGACAAAAAGTATTACGTAGACAAAGATGTATAAATCAAAGTGGAAGCAAGAACTAATCAAACCAATAATTTTAAAAATTTTGTCAGGAAATACATTTCTGCCAGCAGAAATCCATGGTTTCTAATCACAAGGGAATTTCATAATTTCTTGAAACGAATTCCTAGAACTTCCCTTATGGCGTAGTGGTCCAAACGCACTGGGAGTACGTCCAGTGGTCCCCACCTCAGGTTCTCTGTGAGGCATGGCCGGCGAGCCTGTGTTTTGAAACCAGATAACCCCCCTCTCCCCAGTTAGCACCGGTCCGAAATCGGACTGGCGATGCCCATAGTCCTTAAAGCTTCTCACACAATGGACTTTTATCCACTCCAATACAAAAATAACAACTTCCTGATATTTACCAGACGATCTATCTTCTTGGGCTTCTTACATTCTTCATCACTTACTCAGGTCTCTCGTTTTGATTTTCTCCACTTTTGCTTGCGTTCATTTTGCGAATTCCCCGGCATTATCGAAAATGTTAACGCGTTCATACGAAGGCAAAATTTAAAAATTTTCGTACAAACCACTGCGATATGCTATTATCTCTACACGGGTGCAACTTAATTCTTATTAGGTGTGCAACTTAATTCTTGGATACAGGCACGACACGTTGACAGCAAATTATAGCAAATCGAATACGTACCTAATCAGGGAAATAATCCCCATCGTGTTGGATACATTTGAGCAATCTGTCAGGGAGCTGCCGAATGCCACTGCGGGAAAAAGGGGGCTGTTTCGGGTTGATAAAGATATCAATACTTGTGTGGACATCCTCGAGAGAAGTGAAGTGCGTATCACTCAGGTGATGTTGCAGGGAGTGAAAGAGGTGATAATCCGACGGGGTGAAGTCTGGAGAATACGCCGGGTGGGTCAAAAGCTCCCATCCCAGGTCGGTGATCTTTTATAAAGTCGTTTTCGCGGTGTGAGGACGCGCGTTATCCTGAAGCAACAGGACTGACCTTCTGCCCTTGCCGGTGTACGGCCTTTTTTGCCTCCATTGCGTCACTCACACGAATGAGTTGCTGATAATAGCGTTCATCATTGACCGTTTCACCAGGTTTGAGCAACTCATAATGTACTACACCGCGCTAATCCCACCATATGCACAGCAACGACTTCCTGTCGTGGACATTCGGTTTGGCGGTAAGCAGACCTGGATAAACCCACGATTTGCGCCGCTTAGGATCATCATAGAGGATCCACTTCTCATCACAGGTCAAAATCTTGTGGAGGAAATCCTTCTTCTTGAATCTGGATGGCAAAGACACAGCAACATTGTAGTGCCTAGACTTGTTCGCAGCTGTGAGTTGGTGGGGCATCCAACGGCCCTACTTTTGAATCCGTCCAAGCTTGTGCAGGCGTTTTGCAATGACTTGCCGTGTTACTCCGAGTTCCTCGGCAAGCTCTGACTGTGTGCGACAGGGATCCGCGTCCAAAACTTGTCCCAGTTCCTCATCGTCAACTTTCTGTGTCTATTCCGGACGTTCTGCATTACGGAGATCGAAATATCCCTGCTTAAACCGCTGGAGCGACTTCTTACGCGTACTGTTGGACACAGCAGCCTCACCTAAAGCAACATAAATCATTTGCTGGGCTTCCGCGGCACTTTATTTCAGCTGAAACGCGAGCAGGAGGCAGTTCCTCTAATGTTGCTTCTCGAACGACAGTGATTTCACCGTCAACTTTCGTCCCTTCTGTCACTGCAGCTGTGAGTGGTAACGGTTTCCTGGAAAGCTGTCGGATGGCGCTGCAATCAGCCATTATCACACACAGCTATTTGCATTTGCCAACGTCCTATAATTGCTTGCGGTTAGGGGCCGAGAATTAAGTTGCACACCTAATATATTTGAATAGATCTCGTCGAGAGCTTTAAAACGATACCACGCACAGTACTGGTGTGCTCAAGGTTGGACAGATGATTGTTGCGGGCAAAATGTATTGCGCGGTACGCGAATTGGACTGCATTATGTTTAGAAATATACTGACATGATTAGAGGGCGACACGCATTGTTAACGCTGCAATCATTTCATTTGGGACCTATTTTTGTCACAGGCGGTCGGCCGTAAGTCGCCCCATACTATCCATGGAGTTAGACGTTGTATAACGAAGTAAGTTTCTCCGTCATTTTTGGTCCACGCCGGGGATCAAAACAGAGTCCACTCATTCCGGAACAAGTGGACTCGGGTTCGATCCCCAGCATGGACCAAAAATGACGGAGAAATTTACTTCGTTATAATGGCGCCCGAACTTCTTGGATGATCCGGCCGTTAAAGATTTCGCAATGGTGTGATGTTCTTTCCACACTGCGGGGCAGGAAAAATAAGAGAATCCCTTCTCCAGCGTTTCGAAAAAATAAATGTGTGTGACGTTGCATTCCACACACCAGATTGACTGGGAGTTCTCAAGTGCACGTTCTACAGCGGATGGCTGCCTGCAACGATTCATGGTCACGGCTGACCCGTGGGCCATGCTCCCGGGCCTCTTTCGGGGGGGAGATGTGACGTGCCTGCCCCGCAGGACACACACGACATAAAGGCAAATAGCAGCAAGAACGAACGTCTGCGTAGCTCAGTTGGTAGAGCGACTTGTTCCGGAATAAGTGGACTCCGGTTTGATCCCCGGCGTGGACCAAAAATGACGGAGAAATTTACTTCGTTATAGTAGTCTTACGCAAAAAAAAAAAAAAAAAAAAAAAAAAGGAAAAAGGGAGAGACAGGAAAAAGCTGATATCAATCAAAAGATTAGCCAGAAATTGCCAGCAGCATTTGTTTGCCTATACGTTTCACATATGGTAACAAAATTACATTTGACAAGAGATCTCCGTCTCATAACTTTAACAGTGAAGAAAATGTGTCATTAGTTTCCCTCCTATTTTTATCATAAAACAAAATTTCCTGTTAGCGGCATGAAAGATGCGAGGCATGAATTATCACAAAGAAAATGCAATCAATTTGTGGCAAAATCTTTGCAACTGCAAATCGCACCGGATTTTTTTTTTTTTCAGTTTCATCCGACATTTCTAAGTTCGTCAGCAAAAATTACCAAATTATCCTTTCTTTTCATTTGTCACATGTAGACGTCTGCCATATTATCAAAAGGATCCACTTTTAAGAGTGCGATTACTTCAAAGAGCAGGTATCTCCCTTCTGAAGGTGAAAATACGTATAAATCTGTGCCAGCCGGTGCTGGTACGAATATCCTCTTTTAGTGTCGTATTTTTCGGTAGCTACAAATAGAAGTAATGTTGAACGTCGCGCTTCGATATTGCCAAATGTAGCACTGAGAGAATAACAGTTGCTTCACAACTTTTAGAACCTGAACCAAGATTTCCATATTTCTTTCTCTCTTTCTTGAGATGCATATATCGCACTACAAAACTCGTTCGTAAAAGTCCGAAGGTATTTTTCCATACCAACCTATCAAATTTCTACTCACAGTATTCAGTGGCAAAAATATTTCGACGAAATATGGTAATCTACTTGTCTGCTGAAAGTCAGTTTTCTGTCGATAAAACGGAATGTAGCAGTACGGCGGAAAAATACTTAGATTCACATATGACACGAGTTTCGCCGTTATATAGCTAAAACGTCACAGAGAATGATGTCTTCAATGACAATTCTTATTTCTCTGGCGATCTGCTAAGTATTCGACCGCACTTTATCTTCATACTTTCTCGTTCTTTCCTTATGGCATTTAAAAATATAATATGAAAAATACCATGTTTAAAAACTTGTAAAAGATTTACACATTTTTGCTGAAATTTACTAAAACAAATTATCAACGCACTTAGCATTTACAGGTGAAAAATGAGCCCTACGTGCGTTCAAAAGTAATTTCATCCTTTTAAAAAGAAACCAATGGTTTTCGAAAAAGTAATAAATGCCCTGCAGGTTCAGAAAAAATAGAAAGGTGGATTTGTAGCAGTACGGACTCAGTAAAAATTGCTTTACGGACTCAGCAAAAATTGCATGAGCTGGAATGGGAAATATTGTCGCACCCCTTATTCCCCGATCTTGCCCCGCCCGACTTTTATCTGTTCCGCTCTTTGTCGAATTTTCTAGCTGAAAAAAACTTTGCTTGTGACGATGATGTGAAGCGTTGCATGGATGACTTCTTCAACTCCCGCTCGCAGACTTCTATCGCAATGGGATATTTCAACTCGTAGATCGGTGGAACAAGATCATGAATTCCAATGCTGACTACCTGGATGATTAGGTTAAGTGTTTTGTACGATTTTTTAAGCTTGACATACATGCTTCTCTATTTTCCGGGTACTTTCGGTACAACATGATAGATTTTTCGCAAAATATTTGATCAATATAAAGAGTGAAAGGGCATGAATGACATTTCATCCCTAATTGCGCTAGCACTTTTCTTTTCCTTGTGCTACCTGCCCTGTATTTGGAACGGGTGACCTATTCTAGCCATAGACACTGATTAAAGTCCTTAATCTAAAAAAAAATTACAACCTAAATTAACTTTCATATTCAGTTCCTTTTCCTATGTAAATTTGAGTTTGTTCTCCTTTATGCTTCCAAACTTAACGTGACATCTTCTCTCTCACGAGAATACTGTTGGCAACATAACTGAGGTCAGAGAAAAAGTGACGTAGGACTGTGATAAGAACTATAGATAAAAAAGACGATTCGACAGTTGCTCGTGTGGATGTGTGGGTGTAGACGTTCAATTAGATAATGTAATCTGATATCTGCTGTCTTAAATTGTGGAGTGCTACTGAAATACGTGCTGGGACCAATAAAAGTTTATCGTAAGTCTAACTTATGTTTATGTTTCGTCTGGCCGTAGAAGCTTAATTAGGAACTATTGCATGGTATTCTTGTTTATGATCTTGCTCACGAGAAAGACATTACGTTATACGTACGGTACTATGGAATACGAGTTCTTAAATCGCTAGTTGCTAAGAGTAATTAGAAGTGTAGGGTTTTCTACTATTCAACATACATCGGATAAAAAATAAGTTTGAATATAACAATAGAATAAAAAAGTTAATAGAAATTTATTACTTAGCAATACATATGAAAGCAGTCCTGAAATTTTCGTTCTCGGGATTTTGTTATCTTAATCAATGAAATGACGCTTGTCTGAAGCATATGTATGTGCCTGCATTGTGTTTTATTCTATGTCAACAAAACCTCTGACGATGCTGCTTATTCAGCTTTATGTTTACACTTGGAGAGTTCATACACTGCTTTGTTCTATTTCCTCTGTGGCAACATATTTTTGAAACCCCTACTCAGTTTACAGTCTGTCCTCTTCCGTATTTCTAATCGCATTTAATTGAAAGAATACTCTGCAGAATATGCATCAGAGCAACGCCCTCTCATGAAAATTGTTTCCAAGCTACGTAGTTCAAGACGCAAAGTTAGACATTTTTCTCTTGGTTTTCGATGCCTTTTCGTGTAAGCGTGACTTTTCTTCCACGTGTAAACAAACAAGGTAATGATTCAATATTTACTTTATTCAGGGCTCCTGTGTGTGTGTGTGATTCTCATTTCGAAAAACTGATGATAATGCGCAAAGTCAATTACGCTTCAATCCTTTTAGCGTATGGTTCCTTTTGTTGAACGAGTTTGTGCATAGTTCTAATAACTTTTAATGGTATACAGTCTTAAACTTTACATTCAGTTCAAAATTCGATCCCAGTATTTTCATCCTTTAAATAACAGGCAACGCTTCTTAATTCTAGCCAAGAGCAAAAGGACATTTTCAGATTCCGTTATTACGCAAAGGATGACATCAAATCTGAATTCGTGAAAATCTATTTTACATACAGGCATGGAAGATAATTCTCTCCGCTGAGAGTTCCATTCGGAAACTCATGTTTAATACCCATTGTTTTCAAAAAATACGCTGCACACTCACTTTCTGAAACTGTAAACGTCTGTTCTTTTTATTGTGTACAAGAAGTAAAACAATATTTTCTAATCTTCTTAATTTGGAAATGCACGAAAAAGAAAGAATCTAGTTGTCTCTTTTTCGACAATTTTCAAAAAGATTACATTGGCATCGTTGTATTGAATCAAGACTGCACTCCTGGCTAAGACGAGTCATTTTAAAATTGCATTGGCTTAAAAATTTTGACAAATTTTCTGTTTCTAATGGTTTGTCATGTGTTTCTTGTAGTTCCCGGTATGCAGTTCAAGGAAGTATTTCAAACGTGTACTCTATCACCCTCCAATTTTAAGAACTGCTAAATTGAAATTTTAATATATTTGTTTTAAAACCCACAAAATGTAGTGCATTCTACACTGAACAGCAGTTGAATTAGAGACAGCTGGCGTTATGCAAATGTGGCGCTGTGGGCGGCCTTGTAAACGGAAACAACATGACGTATGTAGCGATCCGACAATATAAGGAGTGATGCGACGAGAATCAGTAAGAGTCGGACGCATTATGGGTAAGACGAAGGATCTAAGCGCATTTGATCGTGGGAAAATCGTCAAGGCCCGGCGAATGGGTCACTCCATCTCGGAAGTCGTGCAGGCACTAGGTTTTTCACGAGCCACTGTGTCACGGGTGCACCGCGAGTACATCGAATCCGATAAAACCATCCCTGCAAGGGCCAACTGCCGGAAACAATAGCGTGTGGATGAGCGGGATCATCGTCAGCTAGCTCGCATTGTAACAGCGGATAGACGGGCCACAGTGCAAGAAATCGCTCGGTAATTTAACGCTGGTGCACAAAAACGTGTAAGCACCCACACCATCCAGAACCATCTCCTAGCTATGGGGTACAGAAGCCATCGTCCCACTAGGGTACCGCTGCTGACCGCACATCACAGGGTGCAAAAATTTTCATGACCGCTGGAACATCGCCACTGGACCCTAGACATGTGAAAAAATGTTGCCTGGACTGATGAGTCGAGATTCACGTTGGTACATGCGGAAGGCAGGATACGTGTACGGCGCAAACCACATGAAGCGATGGATCCTTCTTGCCATCAGGGTACTCTTCAAGCTGGTGGGTGTGGCATTCTCGTCTGGGGACTGTTTACGTGGACTGAAGTGAGACCCTTGGTACGTGTGACATCGTCCGTCACAGGTCAACGTCACCGGGATATCCTGGACGACCATTTGCTTCCGTTTGTGCGTCTTCAACATCCGACTGGGGACCTCATCCAGCAACAAGACAATACACCGTGCCATCGCTCCCGAATTGTATCGGAATGGTTGGATGAACACTCCACCGACGTGACCTCGCTTCCTTGGCCAGCTAGGTCACCTGACCTGAACCCCATCGAGCACATCTGGCATGCCATCGAGAGAGATGTTCGAGGCTCTGACCCCCCTCCACCAAATATCCGTGAACTGTGGTAGCTTGTTCAGGGGTCGTGGATCCGTATGGCTTCCCAACGCTTCCGGTGTCTTGTCGAGTCCATGTCGAGACGAATCGCCGCCGTCATCAGGACGAAAGGTGCTGCTACACGTTACTAGATAGGTATCTCTAATTCAATAGCTCTTCAGTGCATTAGGGGTATGCAAACGTTTCCGTCGTGCTAGTTAGCAGGCCCTGTAGGGCTAACCCGCCGGCGACCCGTGCTGTCAGTTCGTACATGAAGCCAAGCATGGCGGTCGATAAAGTTCATTTGTGGCACTGTTTGTCATTCATGTTTGATTTATTGGAAGTGCGAGTGCAGCATACGGTTCAATATGTCAGGCGTATGGCGAAACGGTTATGGGTGAGCGGACGTGTCAAGAATGGTTTGTCAGGTTTAAGAAAGGTGATCTAAGCTTGGAAGACAAGCCACGTGCAGGTAGACCGCAGGAACTCGCAGACGAGGAGCTGGAATCGTTGTTGCTAGAGGATGCCACACAATTGACCAGGCAACTGGCTAAATGTTTGAAAGTAGCTCAATCGACGGTGGTACGGCGTCTACAGGTCTGGGGAAGATCTAGAAGATTGGTAAGTGGGTTTGGCATAACTTTAACGGATCGTAATATTGGTCAACGATTGGGCATCTGCATGTCGTTGCTGAAGAGTTTTCAAGGAAGGAATTTTTTATGAAACATTGTCACCGTGGATGAAAAATGGGATCCATTGCGACAACCCCGTACGCAAGCGATTCTGGGTCGACTCAGGCAAACATAAACATCCACTACAAAACAGAATATAAACGGGAAAAAGGTGCTGTTGTGTTGGTGGTGTGATATGCATGGAGTACTGTGCTTCTAACTGTTGAAACAGGGCGAAACAATCACTGCACAACGATAGAGCAATCAGTTCATGAAACTGAACGCCGCAATCAAGCAAAAAACGCCCGGACAAGTAAAGGACGCTGCCCAGTCGTCCTGTTACACGATAATGCCAGACCACATGTCGATGCCACGAAGAAATCAACATTTGAACCGTTACACTGGGAGGTTTTACCCCACCGGGCTTACTCCCCGGACATTGCACCCCCAGACTTTCATCTGTTTCGCTCTATGCAACATGCCCTAGCCCTACAGCGGTTAACCACAGTTGCAGAGGTGGGAAATTTCGTCACTGCATTCTTTAGCTTAAAACCCGAATCCTATCACAAGGGCATTCATTTGTTGCCTGAAAAATGGCAGATGGTCATTGATGTTAACAGCCAATATTTCGTTGAATAAACGTGTACTGGGTTCCTGATAGTTCCTGTCTCCTTTTTCCTTAAAACTGCGGAGATTTTTGCTTAACCCTTATATTCACATTACATCAATAAAACAAATGCACATCTTAATAACATTATGATGTGAAATAGTGTATGGATCTTATATCGACTTGTGAAGTTTTAAGGTTAGATTTAATGTTTGTATAATACTTTGTAAGTTCAAAATGTGAGGTTTAAATGCTTAGTTGTAAACTTTGCCTCTGAACTGTAATAGTTGTGTCTATAGTTGAAAGCTTTACGTGCTTACAGGCCTAGATTGCTTAAGATATGTATTTGCAGATATTACCTACCTGTAAATACAATAAATAACAAGAAAGATGACACCGAATTTTCGGGTGTAGTAAGCACGTCTTTTGAATCTGTTCTGATGCAAATTAAATTTATCAAAGCTATTCAAAGTCAATGGAACCGGTATGGAAAACAATAGATCTGACGAAAGAAAGAAGATTTTCAATCGGGTTTTTAATCCTTCAGATATTGCTGTAAACGGAATCGTGAGCTTACGAACTCTTAGAAACAGATATAACGACAAAAATAAGATGCGACTTTACGTCCCCTGGTGGGAAAACATTGCATTATTTTAGGAAGAAAGTATTCTCAAAAGGTTTATCCATATAAGCGGTGTCGGTCCAAGAAAAAAAAATTAGTCGAGTTTTCAGGACACCAGATTTTGCTACAAATACTTCAGAAGCAGAAATTAACACTTATGCCTCCTGGTGGCCAAACCATTCTTTACCAAACATTAGAAGTTATGTGAAAAATATTTTCCTTCAGGTCTTGTATGTGATACAGGAAGAATTTTTCAAATCGGAGTTTTAGAAGCAGAAATAACGCAGAAAACGCAATTTATCTTTGTGCCGCCTAGCGGAAAGTCTATGATTTACTTGAAAATTTCGAATTTATAGAAAAAACATTTCGCATCTGAAACACTATCCAACAAAGAAGGAATTTTTCAAATTGGACTCCTAGAAGTAGAGATATTGACAAAAATAAGATATACATCTACGCCACCTGGCGTAGAAACCATGCATTATTTTTAAGAAGAAAATGTTTCTAAAAAGTTTGTCGACATGAGTAGAATCAGTCAACAAACGACTTTTTCTTCCATCGAGATTTTAGAAGCTCATATTTTGCTGCAAATACATCAGAAGCGGACATTAAGACTTGCGATACCTGGTGGCCAAAACATTTTTTTCAAAAATTAGAAATTGTGTGCAAACAATTTCCGATCAGGATTGTATCCGATGCAGAAATAATTTTCAAATCGGAGATTTAGAAGCAGGAGGTATAGGGGGAAACGCAATTTACCTCTACGCCCCCTACCGGAAAGTCTATGAATTACTTGAACATTTTGAAATTATATGAAAAACGTGTCAAACTGAAAACACTATCCAACAAAGAAGGAATTTTTCAAATCGGACTCCTAGAAGTAGAGATATTGACAAAAATAAGATGTACATCTACGCCCCTGGCGGAGGAACTGTGGACTATTTTAAGAAGAAAATATTCCGAAAAGGTTTATCGATGTCAGTGGCCTCAGTCCACGAAAGAATTTTTTCAATCGATATTTTAGAAGCACAGATTTTATGGCAAATACATCAGAAGCAAAAATTAACGCTTACGCCCCCTGGTGTCCAAAGTATTATTTACCAAAAATTTGAAATTATATGCAAAATATTTTCCATCAGGAGATGTATCCGCTGAAGAAAATGTTTTTCAAATCGGAGTTTTAGAAGAAGAGTTATCGGGGAAAATGTAATTTTCTTTTACGCCCCCTAGCGGAAAATTTATGCGTAATTTGAAAAAGTAACTATATTTAAAATACTCTTCGACATAAATGGAATCAAAAAATAAAAAAAAATTTCAATCGGATGTTTAGAGGCAAATATGTGGAATAAAACGTATTTTTGAATTCGACATCATCTACATTTACGCCCTCTAGCCGCGAAATTGTACATCGTAAAAAGAACCGAAATAAAGGATCATCATTCGCATATTTCATGCTTCCCAATGCAAAAAGAATGTTTCAAATCGGACTAATAGTTGCAGAGATATCGTGGGTAAAGACGGACGGATGGACAAACCGATAACATAAGCACGATCTTTTTTTACAAAGATAGTGCTTAAAATGAAACTAACAGCCAAGGTAGGGAACGAATCAATATACAGTCAATCCCAAAAGTTTAGACCCTTAATTTTTGCCGAGAACATAAATATAACCTCATATATGTTATTGGATCTTGCACCAAATCTGTAAAAACTAAATATAAAATGAAACAAATTCCAATTTACAATAAAGCAGTGAAACCACAATGTGGATCGTAAAATATTTTAAAAATAGGTGCCCCAAATATTTATAGATGGTTACAATATTATGTAAATTGTGAATACGTAGTCAGTGACGTAGCTTTAGGCTTATAAAAAAGTAGCTCTAAGTCAAAGAGAGTCCAGTTTTGCTGAGGAACAAGATGTAAGCTTGTAAATGACATTGCAAAAGCACTAAATCGTTGTAAAAGTATGATTTATCATGTTCTACCTAGTGATCAACTGTACCAGGCCACGGATGGCCTAGAGGGCAACGTTCGTGATTGCCACGGAAAGGACCTCAGGTTTGATCCCAGGCAGGTACGAACGCTCGATTCACTAAATATCCGCCGTGCGTCCGATGGGCACGTTAAGCCGTCGGACCCCGGGTACTGGCCCCCGGTAATAAATAAAGGCGTCTTCCTCCCCCTTTCTACTTCGCTTCCGTGTCACTTTCCTATCGGACACTCTAGCCCAAATCTCCTAGCTTCCTACTTCTAAGAGTTATTTAAGACCTGGGATCAGACACTCCTTCCTAAAATCCTCTACATATGATCATTTGATAAACTGTATCGGGCCGCGGGTGGCCTAGTGGTCAACGTTCCTAACTGCCACGGAGGAGCATCAGGTTCGATCTCGGGCAGGTGCGAATGCTTGAACCACTAAATATCCGCCGTGCATCGGATGGGCACGTTAAGCCGTTGGACCCCGGGTGCTGGTCCCCCTGGTAATAAATATGGGCGTCTCCCTCCTCCTTTCTACCTCGCTGCTGTGTCACATTCATATAGGGTAGTCTAGCATAAATCTCCTCCTTGTTTAAGGCTTTGGGTCAGACACTCCCTTCCTCAAATTCTCTACTTATGATCTGATCTGATTAACCGTACCCACAAAAACCTTGTTCAGGAAGGTCACGTGCAATGAGTTCTCGTGACGACAGGTGAATACAGTGAATGGCTTCGTCCCAGAAAGTGTGCGTACGTACAATAACCAAGGCTTCCCAATTGAAAGCAGCGAAGAAAACCGTACAGAGATGTATTAAAGAAAGTGGTTATATGGTACACACGAAAATGGCTCGTTAAACGCTGCTGTCAAATCGTCACCAAGAAAAGAGGTTGCAGTGAGCAAGTATGAATATGTCTGATAGCGACAAATGGCTGAACGTGCTGCTCAGTTATAAAAAAATGGACACTGGATGGTCTTCATGTATGTGCATGAGTGGCCACTTTATTATGACCACCTGACAGTTTTAAGCAAATGAGCTATGGCTGCACGCTGTTGCCGCCAGAGGGCAAGGCTTGTATAAAAAGGAAAAGCTTAGTGCTTGCGACAGTAGTAGAAGTGAATTTTGGGTGACGAGATTGGTAAAAAATGCGATTTGACGGACTTTCAACGTAGGATGATTGTAGGAGCTCGGAGCCATGGAGCGAGTATCACCAAAACCGCCGCATTCGTGAAATGTTCCAGAGCAGCTGTTGTTAAAGTGTTTAAAGACTGGACTGTCAGCCAAAAAACAGGGTCTCTACGTGCAACGTGTGGTCGTCATCGATTAATGACTGCTCGGGCGGAACGCGGGGTGTCCAGATTGATGACAGACAACAGAAGGGCGACAGTTCAGCAAATTGCAGACCATCTTAATCAAGGATCCCCTCAAATGATCTCTGCACACACTGTTCGCCGTACACTGCATCGGATGGGATATGGCACCCGAAGGCCTGTTCAAACACCTTTGATGTCTGCAGTTAACAAGAGAAAACGTCACCAGTTCGCACAGGATCAGAAGGATTGGGCAATCGATAATTGGAAACAAATTATGTGGTCCAATGAATCACGTTTTCAGTTGCACCATGCGGATGACCGAGTGAGAATTTGGCGGAAACAGCACGAAAGCATGGACCCCAAAGGCATTGCTACAACCCTTCAAGCTAGTGGAGGCAACGTTATGGTTTGGGGAATGTTTTCCTGGCATGCTTTGTGCCCTTTAATTCGTGTTGATCAACCTCTGACTGGCACATCATATATAAACATCGTTGCGGACAAAGTGCATTGTGTCACGTGGATGGTTTATCCCAATGACGATGGCTACTTTCAACCAGATAATGCGTTACTTCATCACAATAGAACACGCTAACCAGGATATGAACTTGTTGGCTCTATAAGTTAATAAATCATATAACAATCACATCTTCTTTTTTACTGATTGGAGATTTAAAGTCCACCATGAACAACTCAGTGGGCTATAAGCAGGTGCCCGTTTCTAATTTAGGGCCACCAGTACCAGGGAAGCGATAGAGCCAGCGGCGTACGACAAACACAACATCCATGCCTTACAGGATTCGAACCCGGACCCATCTCGAACGGATGATCACAAGCCATCGCTTAGACCTCTGTGCTACCGGTGCGGCAATCACATCATATGGCCTTTTTTAAAAAAATCACTTCTATCTAACCGTTATGCCAAAAATACACCTCGCTCAGGTGGCGCAGCGGTCTAAGCGCTGGCTTATAATCATTCGTCCGTGAAGGGTCCGGGTTCGAATCCCGCCCGGTGAGGCATGGATGCTGTCTTTGTCTTACTGCACTGGCTCTCTCCCTTTCCTGGAGTCATTTGCTCTAAATTAAGGACGGGTCCATTAAGTTGATCACGGTGGTCGTTAAACCTTCAATCAAAAAAAGAATACACACTCTCAAGACTATGAAATATTATTGTGACAATAGCTGAAATACATTTAAAACTTTAATTGTATATTTTTTATTGGAGGTTTAACGACCACCGTGAGCATTTCTGTGGGCTATAAGCTGTCACCAGTCCTTAATTTAGTGCCACTGGTTCTACGGAACGGATAGAGCCAGTGCCGTAAGACAAACACAGCGTCCATGGCTCACCGGGGTTCGAACTCTGACCCCTTTCGGGCGGATGATCAGAAGCCATTGCTTTGACCTCTGCGCCACCAGGGCGGCCTTTAAATATTTACCTCCCTGCAAATTAACTTTATATTCAATGAATTCGCTTCACTTTGATACTCGGATTATTTTGAGTCATGCGTATCTTTGTTGAAAACTTAATTAGTCATGCGATTCACGTTCAAACAATGGCCAGAGTTCAACAACATAATGCTACGTACAAGGTCCAGATCCTTTTATTAGTACCTACGCACGTCATAAGTCTATAACCATTAAACCGTTCGTTACACAATAAGATGAATAAAACTAAATCAAAGATGTGTCACAATACACGAAGACTTGCATTATTCTTCTAATACACGGTTTCACTAGGTAGTCCCCTAAAAGAAACAACTATTGTTTTCTTCCCATTCACTAGGTAGTCACCTAAAAGAGCCAACTATTGTTTCCTCTCATTCACTAGATATAGTGTTCGTAATGTACAGGGAAGCGAGAGAGCCAGCGCCGTAAAACAAACACAACCAACTAATTTTTTTGCTCCCATTCACTAGGTAGTCCCCTAAAAGAACAAATTATTGTTTTCCTCCCATTCACTGTGTAGTCCCCTAAAAGAACAAAACTATTGTGCTCCTCCGTTTCACTAGGTAGTCCCCTTAAAAAACTGACTATTGTGTTCCTCCCATTCACTAGGTAGTCCCCTAAAAGAATTAACTATTGTGTTCTTCCCATTCACTAGGTAATCCCCTAAAATAACCAACTATTGTGTTCTTCCTATTTACTAGGTAGTCCCCTAAAAGAACTGACTATTGTGTTCCTCCCATTTACTAGGTGGTCTCCTAAAAGAACCAACTATTGTTTTCCTCCCATTCACTGGGTAGTCCCCTAAAAAAACAAAACAATTGTGCTCCTCCGTTTCACTAGGTAGTCCCCTTAAAGAACTGACTATTGTGTTCCTCCCATTCACTAGGTAGTCCCCTAAAAGAATTAACTATTGTCTTCTTCCCATTCACTAGGTAATCTCCTAAAATAACCAACTATTGTGTTCTTCCTATTCACTAGGTAGTTTCCTAAAGAAATTGACTATTGAGTTCCTCCCATTCACTAGATGGTCTCCTAAAAGAACCAACTGTTGTTTTCCTCCCATTCAGTAGGTAGCCCCTTAAAAGAATCAGCTATTGCTATTCTCCCATTCTACGTAGAAACGCGCCGTTTAATTTACAAGTGGCTTTGATCCTTGAGAAATGCGCGGGAGTGATTTTCCTCATAAGCCGACGATTCATTGTGACATCACTTCAGCAGATGACCAGGCACACTAATTATGTTCGGAGGCAATCTGCGTGCTTTACTGTCATTCAAGATGGCTGCGTATACCGTTGCGTAGTGGATGTTTATTGTGAAAAGTTATTGGATAACAAAGTCTGTAAAGGTAACACAGCATGAATTCCTGGAGAAGTTTGGGGTAAGAAAAGCATCAAACAAACGTTACATCGTCGGGTTAGCGGAAAAATTTGAAACCACGGGTAGTATTTTGAACCAATATAGTGACAGACGTCCTCCTTTAGCAGAAGAAAAATAACGAAGAGGTAAAGCACAGGCTTCTGGCATCACTGAAGAAGTCACTAACTACGTTTGTCACAAGAAACTGGGTATTCTGTTTCCACGTGCCAAAGAGCCATGAAGAAAGCGTTGCTTCATCTGTGCCGTATAACAGCTGTGCAAGAGTTGTAAGAACTGGACCTTGAAAAGCGTGTGTCTTATTGTCATTGGTTTCTGACATTTTTACTCGCAATTTCGAATATTTCGGATTCCACATGATTGATTGACGAAGCATAGTTTCATTTGGACAGGCATATCAATTCCCAAAACTTCCGCATCTGGGCTAGACCTAAACCACACACGAAGCCCCATTACATTCTGCAAAAGTTGGTGTCTGGTGTACTGTGTCCCGAACAAGAATAACTGGACCAATTTTCTTCAGAAGCTTGGTAAACTCGGCGTCATATGTGAACATGAGCATTTTCAGACAATTTGTGGACCAATTAACCGACATCGATTTGACAACTGGATACTTTGAACAGCATGGAGAGACATGCCACAAGTCTCGTGTGAGCATGGCTGACATTTCCTCTTTCTTCGGAGACCGAGTTGTCTCCAAAAGACTGTGGGCACCTCGTTCATTCGATTTGAGTCCTCCCTGTATTTTCTTATGGGGATATTTGAATTGTCATGCTTACAGCAATAAACCTAGCACGTTAGAAGACTGAGAAAGCAGCATAGTACAGGAGAAGATCTCATTGAACTGAAAAGTGGACATCTCTTCTATTATCGTGGGACAGATACTGGCAGAACTAGTGGTGTTGGATTTATAATAAACAAGAAACTGAAGGATAAAGTGGTAGAAGTTGAAAGTTCCTCTGACAGAGCTGCACGACTCGTTATCCAACTATCGAGAAGATACCAGGCTCAGATTATTCAAACTTATGCACCCACCACAAGTCATCCTGAAGAAGAAATTGAAGAATTTTATGAGGAAATTCGTCATCTAAATAATAAAGGTAAGCAGCACTTGAAGATAATTATGGGAGATTTCAATGCAAAAATAGGGCACCGGCAACAGAATGAAACTTCAGTAGGTAAATTCGGTCACGGCAACAGAAACCAGCGTGGAAATACTCTCGTTGAGTTTGCAGAGGCAGAAGGATTTTTCATCTTGAATTCCTTTTTCAAGAAAAAGCCACACAGGAAATGGACATGGAGACATCCAGTTGGGACGACAAGTGAAATTGATTTTATTATGTGTAACAAAAAATTCGTCATCGAAGACTGCAGTGTGCTGAACAAGTTCAACACAGGTAGTGACCATAGATTGGTGAGATGTAAGATGCACCTCAACACTAAACTGGAACGTGGCAAGCTCATAAGACAAACAAAATGTATTGACATAATCATAAATATATAACACAAATAATATATTTTTGTAGCAACAGGGAATGAGAAGAGAAAAGGCCTGATAGGCCTGACGTGCCCTCTTCTCCTACAGGATCAAAATTTTCAGGAAAATAAAAAAAATGCTAAAAACATAAACAAGTCAAGTCCACATAATATAAAACACAGCTAGGGTGGTGCTATCAAATAATAAAGGTAATAGTACATTATGAGCTTTTGGTCAGTAAGAAATGCCTGAGTTTTCCTTTAAATATATTATTATTATTAAGTGATATAATATCAGTAGGGAATGTATTCCATAATGCAGGACCAATATAATTAATAAATGATCCAAAGATTCGGCTGTTTGAAAATACAACACACATAAAAATTGGAAAGGGAGTGAGACAAGGTGACACCATATCTCCGAAGCTCTTTAATGCCACATTGGAAAATGTCTTTCAATCACTGGACTGGGAAAACAAAGGGATAAAGATTAATGGAGATTATCTAACCCACCTTCGTTTTGCTGATGACGTAGTCATTTTTGCAACTACCCCATCAGAGCTGCAGAGTATGATCCAGGAACTTGCTGACAAGAGTAAAGAAGTGGGATTAAAAATGAACTTTCAGAAGACAAAAGTGATGTTCAATGCTTTTACAAGAAATGAAGATTTATCGATTGATGGAGAAAAACTGGAGATAACAGATACGTATGTTTATCTTGGACAGCAGATATCAAGTGAGGGTCACATTGATGAAGAAATTAATCGGCGTACAAAACTTGCCTGGAGAGCTTTTGGAAGAAACAGCATAATTTTCAAGAGCAATATGCCATTATGTCTTAAAAGAAAAGTGTTTGATCAATGCATCCTTCCAGTGCTTACGTATGGTGCAGAGACGTGGACCTTAACTAAAAGAGACATACAAAGGCTGCAGACAACTCAAAGAAGCATGGAGAGGTGCATGCTTGGTATAACCAGGAGAGATAAGAAGAGGAACTCGTGGATCCGAAAAATGACGAGAGTGGAAGACATCATGATCAGAGTTAAATCCCTGAAATGGCAATGGGCTGGACATACTGCCAGAAGGACAGACCATAGATGGACAGCCGAAATTTTAGATTGGATTCCAAGGGACAGGAAAAGACCCAGAAGAAGACCACATGGGAGATGGGTGGATGAAATTCGTAAATATGCGGGAGTGACATGGAGGAGACTGGCACAAGACAGACCGTTGTGGAGGAAACTTGGGGAGACCTTCGTCCAGCAGTGGATTAGATGATGATTGACACATGATAAAGATGTAGTATAATACAATATTTAATTTTGCCGTTAAATTGGCCACTGCACTACTAATAACTCCTATATTTCTTGAGATCTTATTAGAAAGGTAGTCAACATGTGAATTCGATTTTAAATCGTGCTGAATAATGATACCAAGATAGTTATGACTTTGAACCACTTCCATAGATGATCCAAGTAAATTAATATTCTGAATTAAGAAGGTGGGGGTTGACGTACTTTAAAAAAATCATTACTTTTGTTTTGTTAATATTAATAGCCAGATCATTTTTAGTTAACAAATTAGTGATAGATGTAGTGATAGTGATAGATTATTGTGAATGGTGCTACATTCCCATGAACTAAGGTACGTTGTAAACTAATATCATGGTTCTAAGTAGAGTGTGTTGCAAAATATAGCTGATTCTTTGGGGGAGGGGAGGACGTTACTACCTAGTGAAACAACCTGTACAATCTGCTCACTCAGTACAGTCAGGTCATGTCAACAATGATGATTCACGTCAGAAGTCCATAATCAGAAAGTAATTTTTGCACGTCAAAAGTCCGTAATAAATAAGTCGTTCGTTACACGGCACGCTGAACAGAACTCAATCAATTATGTCTCAAAATAGACGTGAACTCCCATTACTCAACGAATACAATCTTCTCACTAAATGCAACGCTACTCACTACTATGTACTCTGGTCATATTAACAATGCCTTTCAAACACTACTCGCCCTAAGCTCTTATGTCGGAACAATTTATTTACCGCGATTGACCCTGTGTCATGATGCCAACTTTTACCAGAGGACATTGAAACGCCAAAGGAAGGTTCAATTTGAGAGGTATATATCACACGATGCCTTCAAAAGTAAGTTACTTGCATCTTTTTCAAAATACGTTTTCCAATATTCAAAACTGCCTATTTTGTATGAAATAAGAACAAAGAATGCGTCTTTGACGGTGCCTTGTGTCCTCGAATTTGAGGAAAAGGGAACCTAGTTGAAACTCTCGTAGATGTGATCATTTACAACAAAAGAAGGTAGCCAAGCTCTTAAAAAAGGCAAAAGTAAGATGTTTCAGGCTCCGTAAACTGAGCCTGGAAAAAAAAATCAATGAAAACTGAAGCTGAGGTACACAAATGATTATCCGAATAGACAATATCAAGTAATTGACTGGTAAATTCAACTGAGAATTAATTCTCAAATGGAAGAATAATCAGAAATATAGGCTGATGAACAAAGTAAGAGCATAAAACATTTCCAACCAACGGCTCAGTAGTCGCGGAATAGGAAATGTAAGTAGTTTGTGGTGTTATCCTTTGACTACATCGCCAATCCCGGGCATTTCCTGTATGTGCATATCTTCCTCTGTTTATCTTTACGTATTGATTCAGCGCGGAACGAAGATGTTCTTGTTCCATAAGGAAGCAAATGTACATGCGAATGAGAGTGTTTGACGCCACCCGTCAGCACGTAACAAATGTCTCCTCGTTCAAGCTCAATTTTTTCCACGAATTTCAAATAAATTTCATTTTCATACCCAAAGTGCTGTTTTTTTTCTCTTATTTTTCAATCCTTAGTTTTGCGATATATAAAACTTTTTAAAATTTTAAGTGCTCATGAACAGCAATGAGTATCCATGAAAATCAGTGTAGAAATCTGGAGAGGGTAATCAAAAATGTACTAAAAGAAAATATCTACACTGCAAAATCTTTCTGAAATTCACGAACCACTTATCGCGATTCCATTCGCGAATTTACGAAGCATATTTCTGAAACAGCCTTTTTCGTGAAATGCCAAAAAAATCGCTGAATTTCGCCGATTTTTTATTCGTCAAGAAAATTCTTAAATTTTCAGAAAACTTTCCGCAATTCCTTTCGTATATTAAGGGTAAATTGCCGTTTTTAAGACGTGCTAACGGAATTTTCAGAAATTTTCCGCAAAATCATTTAACGGAAAAACACTGTTCTTATTTCATTCCGAATCCATACGACGGGAAATTTCGGTAATAGGACTGATTCACGGGAATACTTCAGGTTTGATTAACTATTAAATTTGAATCGTCTGTCGGAAGATCTGATTTTGAAGTTCGGTAGCGAGATCGGATATTATGCGTAGCATATGTCATGAACTTTGTTCTTCTTGTGACAACGGATATTCTTTCTCGACTCTTCCTATTTGTGCACTAGCTTTGTATATGGTGTTACCACAAGAAACATGGTACTTACATTCTTGCACAATATAATGTTTATACAGGGTGCCCAGTCAAGTCCTTTCTCAGCCCCGTAACATTCGAACGCCGACAGCTATAACCCTAAAAACGGTGTCTAGGTATAGTAAAATTGTTATGCGCTATTCGATGAGACCGCTTACAACGCCTCCTAGCGGCAAAGTCAAGAGTTAGCGTGCAGATCTCGAAAACTATACCAGATACTGGAAAATAGTCAATTACAACGTTGCAGAGCAGCATCGATTTAGTACGAAAAGACATTTTGCGCACATGAATGCTAAGAATAGAACGCGAACAACGCTGGTTTGTTCGTTCGCGATGACGAACACTGTTACGTCACGAAACGCGTCAGAAAGAAGATAATATCGCCTTCCGCAAAGCACTAGCCTGACGCAACTGTGGAATGTTTGGTTCCAACATGACGGCGCCCCTCCGCACCAGCCAGGAAACGTAAGAATGTACCTGGGCGAGACATTGGAGCAACAAATCATTGGCTATCGTGGTTGCGTAGAGTAGCCTGCACGCTCACCGGACCTCACCCCATTGGACTTCTTCCTGTGGGGCTACCTCAAAGAGCAGCTGTATCAGACCCCTCCGACAGCGTTGCAGGACCTTCGACGCCGTATAACTGTTGCTTTTTCCAGCGTGTCACCTGACATGCTGCAAAATGTGCAGCGTGAGATTCAATCTAGAGTCCAAATGTGTATTGTAGATGACGGAGAGCACATTGAGCATTGACGGTAAATGTGCCTAGTGACAACTAATTGCTCCTTTCTGACGCGTTTCGTGACATAACAGTGTTCGACATCACGAACAAACAAACGAGCGTTGTACGCGTTCTATTCTTAGCATTCATGTGCGCAAGGTGTCTTTTCGTACAAAGTTGATGCTGCTCTACAACTTTGTGATTTACTATTGTCCCGTATCTCGTATAGTTTTTGAGATAGGTACGCTAAATCCTGACTTTGCCGCTAGGAGGCGCTGTAAGCGGTCTCATCGAATAGCACATAGCCACTTTACTATACACCTAGACACCGTTTTTAGGACTGTAGTTACGGGGCTGAGAAAGGAATTTATTGGGCACCCTGTATATCAGGTTGTGGGACCCAAACAAAGACAAAGCTATTACAGCTTTCAAGAGTAAATTTTATATTTAGGAGTTCTGTGAAATAATAAAATAAATCAGTATAGTTCAACTTTTCTTAAAGATAATTGAAAACCAATGTCAGCTAAAAAGTACCTAAAGCTCCAAAGCATTCTGTTGCTTCGAAAAACCAGGAAGAAAAAATACGTAATTTGTAATAAATCCTGCAAAAATATTAAGTTCTTAGAATCTATTAAGAAAAATAATGAGCTACAACAGAAAATACATCGATGAGCCATTACATTGTGACCACCTATCTAATAAGCTATAGGACCCCCTTTAGCCTGCAAAACAGCGGCCACTCGGTGAGGCATCGATTCTATGAGGTGGCCATAGGTATCCTGGAGTACCTGGTACCATAATGTCAACAGCAGCTCCGCCACTTCCCGTACATTTTGAAGTGGTGATGATTTAGCAAGAACACTCATTTCCAAGTCGAACCACAAATGCTCGATTGGGTTCATGTCAGGTGAATTTGAAGGCCAGGGCATTAACAGGAAGCTACCAGCAAGCTCCTCGAACCACTCCTTGACGATTCTGGCAGTGTGGCATGGCGCATTATCCTGTTGGTAATGGCCATCACCACCAGGGAGCACAGTTGCCATGGATAGGTGAACTTAGTCCATAACGACGTTCAGATACCTCACAGCTGTCAGAGATTGTGCTATTAGGATAATGGGGCCTAAAGTGTCCCAAGAAAACATCGCTTACAGCATAACACCGCCGTCACCGGCCTGATTCCGCCCAACAGTGCATCCATGGGCCATAGCCTTCGTTGGTAATCAGAGTATCCGCGCTCGGCCGTCTTCGTGATGCACCAGGAATGGGTATGGTACGATTCGTCCACCGACGATTGGTCCAATGCCGATTCGTCCAATGCTGATTGGTCCAATGCCGATTCGTCCAAAGGGACGATTTGTCCAATGCCGATTCGTCCAATGGACGATTGGTCCAATTCCGTCGTATCTGTCCAAAGTGCTACTCGTGTTATAAAAATCTCAGCTGTTCTGATTTTATCTCCGATGTTATACGAAAGTGCCGGTAGTACAAAGAATGTAAAATAATGTTACATTTCATTGTGGTTAAAGATTTTTTTTTACTGTCCTTGCTGCCGTATGAAGTTACTAATGTACGAGCCGTTCAATTAACTTCAATGTTTCTCTTTTGCATGAAATAATATAAAATACTAGTTTTCCGTTTCTGTTTGTAGCAAGCAGTGGGGTTCCGCCAAATGGCCAATGGAAACGTTCTGGTCGGGTTCGGACAGAGGCTTTTTCACAGTTTTTATTCTAGCGATGTCAGATTCATAACGTTTACATATCAAATCAAGTTAATAATATTGAGCTTTTACTTAGGCACGAAATATTAATTCATAGGTCCTAGGCCTAGACCTTTTTTAAAAATTTTATTCTACCGATGTCAGATTCATAAAGTTTACCTATCAAGAAAACTTACTAATGTTATGCTAGTATTTTTAACTTTACTTAAACGTTAGAATATGACATCAGTAGAATAAAAAGTGTTAAAAGGCCTAGGAGTAGGTGCGTGTAAAGAGCTAAGAAATGATACGCTGAGTGCCTTTTATTAGATTTTATAACATATTTACAAATACCAAATACCTAGGTTGTAAATTAAAATCTTCTAAAAAGACCCGCGGCCTAGGTGCCTGGTAGAGAGTTGAGAAATGATCCGTTGAATGCCTTTTATAAGGTTTTATCAAATGTTTACAAATACCAAATATCTAGGTTATAACTTAAAATCTTCTAAAAAGGCCCGAGGCTTGGGCGCCTTGTATTAAGGCGTGATAAATGATACGACAAGTGCCTTTTATTAGGTTTTATAACATATTTACAAATACCAAATATCTAGGTTGTAGCTTAAAATCTTCTAAAAAGGCCCGCGGCCTAGGTGCCTTGTAAAGACCTGAGAAATGATACGATGAATGCCTTTTATTAGGTTTTATAAAATGTTTACAAATACTAAATATCTAGGTTGTAACTTAAAATCATCTGAAAAGGCCTGCGGCCTAGGTGCCTTGTAAAGGCATGAGAAATGATACGATGAGTGCCTTTTGTAAGGTTTTATAAAAGTTTTACAAATACAAAATATCTAGGTTGTAACTCAAAATCTTCTAAAAAGGCCCGCGGCCTAGATGCCTTGGAAACACCTGAGAAATGATACGATGAGTGCCTTTTATAAGGTTTTATAAAATGTTTACAAATACCAAATATCTAGGTTTTAACTTAAAATATTCAAAAAAGGTCCGCGCCTAGGTGCTTTGCAAACAGCTGAGAAATGCTCCATTGAGTGCCTTTTACCAGGTTTATGTAAAATGTTTACAATTGCCAAATATACGGAAATGATCTTTCAAAAGGATATAATGAGCAGAATCATTTAAATCCTTATTCCTTTCTGGAAAATAAAACAGTTTACCGTTGGTAAGATGATACCATTGGACGAATCGGCGTTGGACCAATCGTACCATTGGACGAATCGGCATTGGACCAATCGTACCATTGGACAAATCGGCATTGGACCAATCGTACCATCGGGCGAATCGGACATTGGGCCAATCGGCATTGGACCAATTGTACCTTTGGACGAATCGGCATTGGACCAATCGTCGTTGGACGAATCGTCCGGGACCGACCAGGAATATTTATTCGTCAAACCAGGCCACTTTCTTCCAATCATCCACGTCCAATCTCTATGATCTTGGTCCTATATCACGCATTGTTGGCGATGACGTGCAGTGAGTGTGGGGGATCCGGCTGGGTCTTCGGCTACGCACGTCCATGCGTAGATGGGTGCGATGAACTGTGTACTGCAATATATTGCCCTGATCACCACTGTTGTAGTTGCGGATGATTTATCGCACTGTGTGCCTGCTGTCACTGTGAACAATGCGCGACAGTCTCCGCTCTCCTCTTGTATCAGTTAGCTGCGGACGACACATGAATGGACGACGGTTAGTCGTTTGGCCATCTATGCACCACTTTTGATGCGTACTCACTACAGCGGCACTTGAACAACTCACAAGCCGCGCCGTTTCCGAGATCGTAGTTCCGAGGAGCCGTGTCATCACAATTTGTCTTTTATCAAACTCCGATAAATCGGCAGCTTTTTCCCATTCTGACTCCGAACACTCTACTAACCAAAAGCCAGTCCTCGGGTTGAATATATACTGCTCTGTGAACTTCACTTGCGCTACCGTTCGGTCTCTGTATGTGCTCATTTTACTAGGCTGGGGATAGGCATAATGTAATGGCTCGTCGGTGTAAAATTACTAATGCACCAGCATTAAAAGGTGAAAAAAAGCAGTTCGTCATTGCGGGATTTGAGTTCAGCCCAATACGTGACGGTTTTTTTCCTTGGATTTTTGGCTCGACGGATAGAAAGCGCGTCTTCAGATAAAGCCGAAGGAAGTTAATTCGATCCCAAACTAGTATAACAGGAAAGGACCTGACTATGTCGAAATTGAAGGTTTTGCAAAATTCCTGTATAAATGCGGAAAAACCTGAAACGGACTTTTCTGAAATAACCGGAATTAGTAACTATTGAAAATCTGTCACAATGCGGTAGTTAGAAGAAACGGAAACTTTTCTGAAAACGGAAATTTCGTTAAAAGTTGAACACCTAACGGCAATTTTGCTGCATCTCATTTTCAGGAATTGTCCATAAATTCACACGAATATTTTTTACAGTGTACTTGAAGTAGAGTGCAAATTCTAAATTAAAAAAAAAAAAAAAACTTACTGCCGAAAGTTAAGAAATAGCTGTCCCAAAAACCTATTGCATGACAGATTGGCTACACATAATTATTCGTACAAGTTTATCCTGCAGTTAACAAATCAGCCCAGTTCATTTCTGTGGAGATATTTCCATATGATACGTTTGACTATTTCTTTTTCGCGCACAGGAGGGATGTACAAAGACGTTGAAGTTAGGCCATCGATCAAAAATTTCGAGCTGCAGTTTTCTACTCTTATGATGGAAGGCGAAAAACAGAACAATTATCTCAATACTCAACTAAAAAAAGATGTCGACGAAAGAAAAAAGTGAGGAGGCAACAGCAGGGAGGAAATAAATGCGTCGAATGTATTTTTGTAATGATGTGATGTTTCATGCATGCCCCTGTTATTAGCTAGGGGGCGTAATGTGTGGGGGGGGGGGCGTAATCACCTTTCAAGCCTCCTGCTCTTGTTTTCATTACATTTCAGTCCGTGATGTCATTAACATGATGGATAGGGTTAGTAGAGCACTCTCCATATTTAGCTGATTATATTTTTTCTCTCAAAGATTGTTTTCATCACTTTAGTTAATGACCCTTGAGGGACGGAGTTTTCACAAAACCTGTCATTTGATTTTGAGCTTCGGAATTAGTGAGCAAGGTATTTTAGCTTTTGCCTTTCCTGAGTTTATGCCTCGCTAAATTTTTTTGCATGCCAGACACAGAATTAATAAGATAATGACGAACATATAGTATCCAGTCTGCTTATTATTTTCAACAAATATTTGGGTTACTTAAGAGGCTCATGTTTCAGAGCATTATAAGTACGCTGTGTGTGTGCAGTGATAGCACTCTAGAAGGGAGGTTTATGTGATTAGATGGTTATACACATTTTTAATTACTGCGCTTTGAGCAACCGCTTTTGCGTAAGGGAAGGAAACATTTCTCCCAATATGTTTGGAAATGTTCATCAAAGCGGAAAAAAACTTATGCCAGACGGATAACAAGAAATACAAAATAAATACATTTTATTTTGGGAATTAATTTTGATTTCCTTTCAATTCGTTTTAAATTCGTGCTTCGAAATGCGTAATTTTTGTCTGTTTTAATTTTAAATTAAGGATATATGGCAGCGTATGTTATGCCTCTTAAGAAAAGCCGCTTTACTCCAGAGGTCACGCAGTTACTCTTCTATTTTTATGAGAAAATTAAATTAAACCGATACGAACAGTTTATTGTGACTTTTGCATTTGGAAATGGCTTTGAGATAGTTATTAAATCTTTCCAGTGGCATTATTATACTACACTAATGAAAATCGGTATCATGTTTGAGGCAATACATATTCGTTCATTAACAGTAATGGTTTGAATTTACTGTATTTGATCTTATTTGATTTTTGAGCAGCAAAATCATGTTCAGCATAGCTTTATATTGATTTAATAGCATATAACCTTCCTGACACTATTTTATTTTAAGCTTTTATGTTTGTCGCAAAAGAAATTTCGAAATTTCGAAAGGATACACTTCCAAATAAATGATTGCTCTAATGCGACTTATGCAAATGAATTCCGTAAATTTATCAAAATCAAAATTCAGGAGTAGTGTACCACTGGATCATATCCATGTACTGGGAAAACTAACTGAAAGAACACGAGAATATGAAGAACAAGAGAAAATGAACTCCCATTACGCATGGCTTTTATTGATAATGAAAAGACCTTCGATTTCGTGAATCCATTAGCAGTTACAATGGCTTTGTAATCATGTGGTATTGAAAATGTGTACATTAACATTATTAATAACATCTATGAAAATGTGTACATTAACATTATTAATAACATCTATGAAAATGCAAGTGCAAAGATTCAGATATTTGAGGATACAGCACTAATAAAAATAGGAAATGGAGTGAGACAAGTTGACACCATATCTCCCAAACTCCTAAATGTCACATTTCAAAATGTCCTTCAATCATTGAACAGGGAAAACAAAGGGATAAAGATTAATGGAGATTATTTAACTCACCTTCGGTCTGCTGATGAAGTAGTCATTTTTTCAACAACCCCTTGGAAACAGCAGAGTATGGTCCAAGAACTTGCTGACAAGAGTAAAGAATTGGAATTAAAAACGAACCTTCAGAAGACAAAAGTGATGTACAATCCTTTTATAAGAAAAGAAGATTTATTGATTGATGGAGAAAAGCTTGAAACAACCGATACCTACAGTGTTCTTGGCAAGAGAGGGTCACATTCATGAAGAAATTAATCGCCGTATAGAATTTCGATGAAGAGTTTTTGGAAGAAACAGTACATTTTTTAAGAACAGTATGTCATTCTGTCTTAAAAGGAAAGTGTTTAAGTCAATGCACCTTGCCAGTGTTTACGTATGGATAAGATACATGGACCTTAATAAAAAATGACATACAAAGACTGCAGACAACTCAAAGAGGCATGGAGATATGCATGCTTGGTGTAACCAGGAAACATAAGGAGAGGAACTTGTGAATAAGGAAAATGACAAGAGTGGACGACATTATGGCCAGAGTGAAATTACTTAAATGACAACGGGCTGGACATGTGGCCAGAAAAACAGACCACCGATGGACAACTGAAATTTTAGACTGGATTCCAAGGGACAGAAAAAGACCCAGAAAAAGACCCCATGGGAGATGGATGGATGAAATCCGAAAGCATGCTGGAGTGACATGGAGGAGACAGGATGAAGACAGACAATTGTGGAAGAAACTTGGGGAGACCTTCATCCAGAAGTGGATTGATAATGGCTGACAATGATGATGATGATATATATATATATATATAAGCGTCTGGCGACGCTTTCCGATATTTAAGAGTTTTTTCCTTCTTTCTCTATCAAAGCATCATTCGTTCATCGGGTCATTTTGATTAAGTGCTCTTTTTATTCTGTTAGACCATATTCTTCTAGGAAAACCTCTATTTCTTCGTTTGTTGATTTACATTCCACAGCAACTTTGGGCAGTCTTTCTTTGGTCATTCTTTTAACATGACCAACGTCATTGTCTCTTTTGTACATCTTCAAAATTTGTTTCTTTCACTTCCATCAGTTCTTTAAGTCTTTCATTCGTTATTTTCTGTCTTCTAGACACTCTACATGACCTTCTTAAAGTATCCATCTGTACAGCTGTTATTTCCTTTCATCAGCTTCTGTTAATCGCCAGGCCTGAGCCCCATATTGTACGATGCTCTTAACAATACTATTATGAATACCACATTTCCTTTTTTATTTCTTGTTTCATCACTCCACCAGCGGTAATTTTTATCTAATTAATTTACATAAAATTGAAGGAAGAATACAGTTGCTGCCTAAATACGTTTGTTCATATCGCTGGAAGTTTCTTTTCTGCAATTAATATGTATTGCGTTGGAAAGAAAGTAATGTCTGCAAATGCAATGTAACAAAAAAGTACTAATTACCGTATATAGTCCAAGTACAAATCAGTCCCAAATGTAGTCGCCATCGTTTGCCATGGCCTGCTCCCATCGGTTGGGCAGCTGTTGGATACCATCCCTGTAAAAGTTCAAATCAGTCCAAAATGTAGTCACCATCGTTTGCTAGGACCTACCCGCATTGTTTGGGCAGTTGTTGGATACTATCCCTGTAGAAGTACAAATCAGTCCGAAATGTAGTCTCCATCATTTCCCATGGCCTGCTCCCATCGGTTGGGCAGCTGTTGGATACCATCCCTGTAGAAGTTCAAATCAGTCAAAAATGTAGTCACCATCGTTTGCTAGGACCTACCCGCATTGTTTGGGCAGTTGTTGGATACTATCCCTGTAGATGTTCAAATCAGTCAAAAATGTAGTCTCCATCGTTTGCCATGGCCTGCTCCCATCGGTTGGGCAGCTGTTGGATACCATCCCTGTAAAAGTTCAAATCAGTCCAAAATGTAGTCACCATCGTTTGCTAGGACCTACCCGCATTGTTTGGGCAGTTGTTGGATACTATCCCTGTAGAAGTACAAATCAGTCCGAAATGTAGTCTCCATCATTTCCCATGGTCTGCTCCCATCGTTTGGGCAGCTGTTGGATACCATCCCTGTAGAAGTACAAATCAGTCCAAAATGTAGTCTCCATAGTTTACCATGACCTGCTTCCATGGTCTGGGCTGCTGTTGGATACCATCCCTGTAGAAGTACAAATCAGTCCAAAATGTAGTCTCCATCGTTTGCCATGGCCTGCTCCCATCGTTTGGGCATCTGTTGGATACCATCCCTGTAGAAGTACAAATCAGTCCAAAATGTAGCCGCAATCGTTTGCCAGGACCTACTCCCATCGTTTGGGCAGCTAATGGATACCGCCACTGTAAAATTATGGCGACGTGGACGTCCAGGAAATGCTGCAATTACAGGAAGAGGTAGTGGCTGGGTGCGGCAGTAGCTCCCATCCCAGCAGGTACTTAATCTTGTGACAGATCGTCCTTTCTATGTGAGGTCTCGCTCCATCCTGCTGTACAAGGACGCCCTTGCGGTTTATCAGTTCTGGCCGTTTGGACGTGAGCAATGCGTGCAGATCTTCGAGCTGACGGCAGTACACATCGGTGGTGATAGTGGTAGTGTTCCAGAGCAAGTCAAAATACACGCCACCCTGAATATCCCACCAAACGGACAGTAGGACCTTACGTGGGTTTAAGCGGGGCTTTGAGGTCGGCATGTGTTTCTGTTTTGGGTCAACCACTGTTTTTTTTTTGACGCTGACATTGTCACACAGGAATCATTTCTCGTCAGCTGTCACAATGGGGTCCAAGAACGGAAACGCATGCACTCGTGAGATTTACTGTCTCCTCATCTGCGAGTTGATGGGATACCCAAACTCCTGTCTTGTGCACTTTCGCAAATTCACACAGATGCGTGCTAAAGCTCGTGTTCGTAGTCCCCACGTGCTTAACCAACTCCCGCGTGGTCACACGTGGGTCGGTCCCCACTAAAGTCATCATGATGTCCATATCCACTGTTGTGGGTCTTCCGATTTTGGACGGTCTGACAGGTCAAAAAGTCCTTCTCGAAACCGATCGAACCAACGGCAGCATTGACGATATGATATGGCATTGGGTTACACACTGGTAATGTTCCTTTCAGCACTTGTGGGGTTGCTGTCGCGACGAAACATATACAGCATGTAATGGCGGATGTGCCCTTGTCCACTTCCATGTTGGCTGGCGCTTCCACTTTTCTCATTCTGACGGCTAACTGCTACTAACTTGAGCCACCTACCTGCTGTTGTCATGCCGGTGTGCTACTCAATCTCAGTGGCCAATGTGTGTCATGGTCAGGGTTTCGCCTTCGGCTATCTCGTAATTGGACACTACTTTTTTTCCAAACCAGTGACTGGAACACACATCCGAAACATCACCTACCTGATGAGTAACAAATTCGTTCCTTTTCCAACTAAAAAGTTTAAATATTGCAGGAAAGCCATACATACTCACCTCATTTCGCAAAGTAGTGCTTTGTCAATGTTTCATCAGAGCAACAATCCTACAGCGGGTTTTGAGGACACACTCTCTCTAATGCAAGATTCCAAATACACCAATGACACGAAGTGCCGTCATTGCAGGAAATGGAACATGGACCAAAAGGTCCGTCTTTATGAAGGATGGGGATAGGATGTCAACGTCGACACCAGGAACATGGGCCACTCTATCTCAAAACTTACCACAAAACTTCGGTTTGCACGGCCAACGATTTCATGGGTGTACCCAGGCTACACAAACTCAATGAAAAAATTCAGAGTGAAAGGCCGGTGTGGTAGTAGAGAATACTTGGACGATCGTGGACAGTAGTGACTGGCACGCATCGTAACATCCGCCCGGCAGGTAACTGCCGCAACTCACAGCGTGATTCAATGCTGGGGCCAACAGTACTGTCGGTGTTCGTACTTTGCAACGTTCCCTGCGTTCTATGGGATTCCGCAGTCGACAACTCCCACGGTTGCCATTGCTGACCCGACAACACAAGGTTATGCGCATTACCTGGGCTCGGGAACATAGCCAATGGACGCATGACTCTGAAAACGTGTAGCCTGGTCCGACGAATCACGGTACCAACTGTTTCGGGCAAATGGCCGACTCCGGGTGTGGCGAAAAGCCCCCGATACATTGGATCCGCCTGCGTACAAGGATCTACGCAGCTCCTATGGTGTAAGGAGTTTTCAATTGGAACGCATCAAGGCCCCTCACATGTCTGCAGACCACTCTGACCGGGGAAGCTACGTAACCATCCTTGATGATCATTTACAAGCATTCGTGTCATTTAACCACTTCGAAGAGAGCGACCTCGTTCACCACGAGAATGTACTTTCGCACACGTACACAGTCGCCCGATTATTGCTGGAGAATCATTCCACGGAGTTTGGCATCTCCATAGAGGAATATCCCACGAAGAACCCCTCGTTTGCCGGATTTAAACGCCATCGGACACATTTCGGAAGCTGTGCAACGTGCCGTTAATGCTAGGAATCCTCGGCTGGCGAATATTACGGAATTGTGACACGCCTCTTAAAGAAGAATGGTGTGCAGTGTCTCTACAATATTATGGAGAGCTCGTGGAGTTTATTCCTCGTCGCGTTGCTTCCGTTATCTAATCGAGAAGAGGACCAATGCGGTGTTTGAGTGGTATCCCATTTTGTTTGGCAATACAGTGTAAGGCTGTAATTTTGTCTTATCAGAGACTGTATGAAGTGTCCTGCAGTTGCTCCGCTGATGTCCCAGCATGTCTCATTCATGCTCGATAGGAGAAATAAGCAGGAACCATACTGACAAAGGGATGGACGCAACACAACCTCTAATCAGAGGCGAGCCGTGTGTGGCCGGACATATTCTTGCTGGTAAACGGCCCCTAGCTGACGTGGAACGAAAGGTAAGACAACAGGTCCAGGATCCCTTGAACGTATAGTTGTGCATTAACTTCGGTTTTATCACAAGTACGGGCTTCCAGCTGTCTTAGATGAATCCCCATACCATAAAACGACTAGTTGGACCAGCGTGCGTCTCCACTAATGAGTTCAGATAGAGCGCTGTCCGGTCGTTATCTGTAACTGAATGAGTTAACATTAGATATAAGACAAAGGCGCCAATAAAAAATGGTGCTACGACAGTCAGAGACTGAACAGAATTCCCGTGCATGGCACAACTTCAAGTGAAGCCGCCAATGTAGCGTGGTTATTAGAAGACGTCGAAATGGGAGACGAGAATGGAGTTCTGTTTCTGCAAGTCGTCTCGAAATGTTGCTCGATGATACAAAATGCTATGCAGAGGCTCCTACATCACTCTGGTTGATTGATAGAGAAGCCGTCGAAGCTGTTTGGGCTTGTCAGATTATAAGGCGATCCCAGTTGTCCGCCTGGGCTAAAAAGAACCTTCTCAACGTGTGCGTGTGCCGTCATGTACTTACTGCTCCTAACACAGTCTCACTGCTGCATAACCATGAGAGAGATGGTGTGCGAATCGCTGTCACGACCGAGCTTCTTTCCGCAGTCCCATGATGCGACCCACCTCAAATGCATTCAGTTGTCCGTAGGATCAGTTAGGTCATCGTTTTTTTTTTTTTTTTTTTTTTTTGATTGGAGGTTTAACGACCACCGTGAGCAACTCAATGGGCTATAAGCAGTCTCCCGTCCCTAATTTAGGGTCACTGGTTCCAGGGAAGGGAGAGAGCCAGTGCCGTAAGACAAACACAACATCTATGCCTGACCGCGATTCGAACCCGGACCCCTTACGGACGAATGATCAGAGGCCAGCGCCTTAGACCACTGCGCCACTGGGGCGGCGTTAGGTCATCGTCGAGGCATGATTAGCGGCAAATGAAGTGAACGAACCCGATAATGCTAACGGGATATTCACAACGAAAACCTAACCTCTCTTATTTAGATGCGTGCTTCAAACGCCCTGTGTGAATGACAGGGACGTTCATTGACGGTGAAATTGTAGTCATTTGCATGCTTGGCCAAGAGATATTTGCATTCTGCTCTTTTCGGATAGAGAATTAACTTATAGGGGTGCATGTATTTGTTTCCTTAGAATGTACATTGGAATTGTACTGAATTATTAGGAGTTAACGTCTATTGTCTGAAAGTAACTTTTTACACCTCGATAAGTTTCTCTCGATCAACACTACTGCCTGTGAAAATTGCAACACCAAGAAGGAACCATGCGATTGGAATGAAATTTATACCACACTTTACTGATGTGACTGAACATAAGTGATTTAATTTTCAGAACAATACAGCAATTTTTACTTGCACAAATTAGTATCTTGTGAAGTCTCTGCGAGCTGCAATAAGAGCTTCTAGACGGCGTGGCATTGAATCAAAAAGGCGTTGGATGGTGTCCTGGGTAATTGCTTGGCAGGCGGCATGTATGCGAGCCAACAGATCATTGGTATTGACGGCTGGAGAACTTTGTTGGGCCACTTGCCGAGTGAACATATCTCAGACATGTTCAATACGTGACATGTCTGGCGAATGTTCAGGCCAGGGAAGAAGTGGTATATGTTGTGCTGAGAAGAGGGCTTGAACATTCCTGGCAACATGTGTTCGGTAGGGTGGGCCGAAAAACTCATGTTTGTTTTAATTTTCATATTGCCTAGCGTGGAAAAGTTGCCATTCGGGTGAACAAGAATATCAAAATATTGTTTTTTTAAATCGACTAATATCTTACGTCTCCGCACGCCACACTAAGTTTGCGTTTTTCCGACCTCATTGGGTTGTAAGCAAAAATGGATGGAATTTTTTTTGTTATTTAAATCGAGTAACCCCTAGAGCGGAAAAGTGTCTTTTAGTGTTTTTAATAAGAGTGAAAAATTAAGTTTTGAAATTGATTAATATGCTATGTCTCCGCACTGCTCGCGAAGTTCATCATTTTCTTCCCACGTTTGGCCCGTAGGCCTAGGCTAGGTAAAGGCATCCTGGCATGTAGGGCATCGAAAAAATCGGTAGGAAAATGCACGGTTCTGAGTGCACCATGTGTGTGCATGTTTAGTATACTCAGTTTGCTTTGCAATGTGGAGCGTGTAGCTCTTCGCTTGTTTCCAATATCACATATGGAAGCTACCCAGAACTCACCATGAGGAGGTCGCTACACTTCGAGTTCCGCCACATTCCCTCCAGCTCAGAATTTTATTTCTACATGGTATCTCTTGTTCGGCAATAAGCTTTACTCGAAAGATGTGGCATTAATTGCCGTGATGCAATTTTTGCTCTTATGAACGAATCTCTAGCTTCAAATCTACACACTGAGGCAGTGTCTTCGGTCACCAGTTTCATGCAACGTTCCATAGCTTGCGTGTGGCTGGGAAACGTAAATATATCTTCGCCAGCTGCGCCAGAAGTTGCGATTAGTCGATCCAAATCTTCGTCTGAGATGTATTTTGTCAGAGGTGGTTCAGTAAGACGCGTTTTAGTACAATCGATCATCTCATAATATTCATTAGCATCCAATCTGATGTGATACGGACATATCTGAAAGTAACAGATTCCATTACATATAATTCTTCCTTGATTTTGAAAGTGCTGCTTCTGCAAACAAAACCAGGGAAATCTTCCTCGAAGTTTGAATCCCAAAGCATTTTTCCAAAATACCTTACCCTTGTTTTTTTTAAGAACTTGGCTTCAATGGTTGATTATAAACTACTATAACGAAGTAAATTTCTCCGTCATTTTTGGTCTACGCCGGGATTCGAACCCGAGGCCGCTTATTCCGGAACAAGTCGCTCTACCAACTGAGCTACGCAGACATTTGTTCTGATTGCTATGTGCCTTTATGTCGTGTGCGTCCTGCTGGCAGGTACGTCACATCTCCCCCCCCCCGAAAGAGGGCCGGGGGCATGGCCCACGGGTCAGCCGTGACCATGAATCGTTGCAGGCAGCCATCCACTGTACAACTTCGCTGATGTAGGGGTCGCCGTTGAAACTGCCCTCAAGTCGTAGCAGCCGCGATCGCGAATGGTACCCAATGGCATCACACATCATTGCACTTGGCTTTCGGCCCGTATGACGCTCGACAATGCATTCTAAAAGGAGGCGCTCACCACAATACCGTCCTGTACGTATGAGGCCATCATGGTAGTCCAAGTTCAATCGGAACTCGTCCGAAAACACTACATGTTGCCAATCAGTAGGCCATTGTCTGTATTGAAAACCCCATTCCAGCCTGAGGCGTCCAAGGTTCAGGGTCAAAGTAATCCCTCGCAAAGGGATGCGTGCAATCAGTTCTCTGTGCAGCAGACGGCGTCGAACTTTTGAGGAAGACAATGCCACACCCGTTGCAATGCTCCACTGTTGTGCTAACACTTGCAAAGATGCAGAACGGTTCGTCATTGCCATGCAGATGAGGTGCCGGTCATGCCGCGGTGCCGTTACATTTCTTGGTCCACTGCCGGATTGTCGATGCACATGGTTCTCCTGCCGCCACGGGCGCGTCCACTGCCGCCACGGGCGCGTCATTGTCATGACCCGTCCGGAACAAGTCGCTCTACCAACTGAGCTACGCAGACATTTGTTCTGATTGCTATGTGCCTTTATGTCGTGTGCGTCCTGCTGGCAGGTACGTCACACTACCTGTCGTAATATTGCTTTCGGATAACTAAAGTAGCATTGCCTCTGGAAGGCTGAAGACATCAGATCTTGTCTCTAGCTTTCGATTACGTAATTGCACTTTGACGTTTTGTCAGATGCGGCCAAAGTTAAATTCGTTGAATCGCGAATAAGTGGCGTTCAGGTAGAAAAACGCTTAACATGAGTAAACCAAATTTACATAACAATACAGTAACTAAAAACCATGAATTATCTAATTTAATGAAGAAAGATTTTTTTGTTGCAAGCAGGGGTAGGTCACAAGGAAAAGTAAGTTTATAATATACGTCGCACAATCCCATGCACAGTTTTTCATTGGTCTACAATTCAAAATCTAAACTCGTTACACCACGTTAATCAGAGTGCGGTATTAGTTGAAGTGATTAATCTCTTGTGGATAGCTACTTGACGTGGTAACCCATCGTGCTGATCATTGTAATGGTGGATTTTCTGTCACATTCTGTAAGCTTCGCAGATTTACTGGGTAGGTTTTTGGCAGATTCAACCTCAGTCTCTTCCATCCTCACTTTCATATTGCTCAAAGATCACGTACGGAACGATTTCTTATGTAGCAACCTGTTATCAATCCGCACTGAAAATCAATCAACCCTGGCACACCTAGAAGGTTGCATTGGCAGTGGTGCTTTTGTCTCGTTGTAGTCTTACGAGCATATTTACAGTTGGGTCTGTCGCGTGGTTCTTGCGTATGATCAAATTTACTAAACACAGGGGTATCCAGTTTAATAGTAAAGCAATGCATATTAAACTACGAAAAAAAGTCGAGAGAGTACCTTGGTACTCTTTGTAGATGATTTATCCTATGCATCTTTCGCATACCAAGATCTTAGTGGATATGAAATAAAACGAGTGATTCGGGAGTATACATTTATTTATGCACAACACATTGCATTTATTCTCGTCACTCAAAATCGTACCGAGTAACACTCCAGCACACACTAAGAGGAATTGCATCACAAAAACAAACAATAAGGTTTTTTTAATTCCTGACATTGAGCGGTACTTAAATAAGTGGATTAATGAATGTTATTGTGGTAAACCAATGGAAGAAGAAGATACATGAGTCATAGAAGTAAATATTTAAAACCATGGCTGCGGCAATGGTAAGTAATTCGACTGTTTAGTTTTTCAAAATAATATTTATTGTTGTTACTTAGGTAAATGAATTAATGAATGCTATTATTGTAAAACCAGTGGAAGAAATGAAGAAATTAACTCGTGCACCAAAAGCTATTAAATCGAAAACAAATGCCGTCTCCTGCACGATACACTTTAATGATAAAAACTACGTACAATTAACTAGAAGAAGAAAACGTGTGAGTCATAAAAGTAAATATTTACTAAATTATAGCGGCTGCCATAGTATTTCAAACAATTTAGTTGTTAATAAACAGCATTTATTATTATTATTATTATTATTAATTAAGAAGTAGATTATGATTCCACCTCTTCCTGAGGTTTTCTCTTCCTTCCGGGACGGGTACGACGTACCAAGTCTGGGAAGCGGTATTTCTCTCTCTCAGTTGTCCAAAAACTTCCTTACTATCCTACAAGTGTTCAGGATAGCTGCCTTCTGTAGTTCCATGTAGGTGTTAAGTTGAAGGTCTTGTGTCTGTATAGAGATGTGAATGGTCTTAGGGAAAGCTCCTGTTTCTGATATTACTTTGGGGACGGTGGTGACGGTCTTCATATGCCACATTTCCTTGACTTGGTATCGTAGGTCGTTATACTTTGACAGCTTCTCCCCGTGTGTTTTCTGGATGTTGCACGTGTTGGGCACGGCTATGTCAATGAGGTATGTTGACTTCTTCTCCTTGTCAAATAGGAAAATGTCGGGCCGATTATGAGGGATGGTCTTATCTGTTCTGTTCGATCTGTCACAGTATATCATGTGGGTGTTGTTTTCTAGAAGCATTGTTTGCTCATACTTGTAGTAGAGGATAGGCTCAATTGTAATGAGGTGGTGCTTTCTTGGTGGTGTTTTCTTGATGGTTTCAATGAAGTCTTCGCGACTTCATTAACACCATCATTACTTCTTTTTCTGATGGACAATTTTGGCGACTTAATTGTGCCTGTTCGTGTACTCTGTGTGAGGACTCTGCACCCTGTTTTGATATGTTGGATGTTCTTTGGTATTTGATGGCATTGCCGACATGTGTCGCTTTGCACTGACGTGTCCTTCAGGATATGCTTCCGTTAGTTTCTGGTGCTTACAACTTGATCTTGTACAGCCATCAGGAACACTTCGTTCTCGGGGAAGAGTGATCCGTTTGCTAGCCATGCATTGGAGGCAGTCTTATCCACATGGTCCGATTGCAGATCGTTGTAGTGCCTTCCTTGTAAGATCTTCTTGCCCCAAGCTTCTTCTTTTGTCTCTCTTTTTCCAATCTCAATGTTCTGTGTAAAGAGGTCTAGGAATGTATACTTCTTGTCACTCTGGGTTATCGCTTGGTAGAGGGGCCCCTTGCTCTGATGGATTATAATAATTATTATTATTGTTATTGTTATTGTTATTATTATTATTATTATTATTATTATTATTATTCTTATTGTTATTATTATTATATTCAGATTTAGACGAACGTAAAAAAAACTCTGTCACCGAAGAAATGTGATATAGCTACTGAAGTCCATCTGCACATGCGCAAGCTAAAATGTGACCTCAAGATAGAACAAAAAGCTGAATTGCAAGTCTGATAGCTTACATCCCATTGTGGTATACGTCATTTTGAAGTTTTCGTCGATAGCAGGTAATCCTCTGTGACGTACCAGCCAGCAGAACGCACACGACATAAAGGCAGGTAGCAGTCAGAACGAACGTCCGCGTAGCTCAATTGGTAGAGCGACTTATTCCGGAATGAGGGGACCCGGGTTCAAGCCCCGGCGTGGACAAAAATGACGGAGAAATTTACTTCGTTATAATGGCGTCCGAACTTTCCAGACGACTCGGCCGTTCAAGAACTCGCAATGGTGTGATGTTCCATCCACACCGCGAGATAGGAAAAATCAGAGAATCCCTTCTCCAGCGCTTCGAAAATAAATGTGTGTGACGTTGCATTCCACACTCCAGATTGACTGGGAGTTCTCAAGTGCACGTTCTACAGCGGATGGCTGCCTGCAACGACTCATGGTCACGGCTGACCCGTGGGCCATGCCCCGGCCCTCGTTCGGGGGGTGGGGAGATGTGACGTGCCTGCTAGCAGGACGCACACGACATAAAGGCAGGTAGCAGTCAGCACGAACGTCCGCGTAGCTCAATTAGTAGAGCGACTTATTCCGGAATGAGGGGACCCGGGTTCAAGCCCCGGCGTGGACAAAAATGACGGAGAAATTTACTTCGTTATACCTCCCTTTCGAGGATCGAGAAAAAGCGACATTTTGCTACGACGAACGGTTTTCATAGCATCAAAAATACATTTTTGTTATGGCTTTTATCACATTTAGCATGAGGTTCTCGTAATTTACGCAGATTGCTATGATGTACTGTTACGTTTATGTAAAACACTGTGAAACAGTGATCAGCCAGCAAAATTCATTTTTGAGTAACAATAAAATTACTTAATGGAACAGCATTCAAAAATCAGACTTCAACAATGGCTTTGACTATTTCCGTTACCCATTTTCGTTACATAGCAATCTTTTACTTGGTATATATTTTACTACTGTCCGGAAAGATGCATAGCATTAAAAGGAAATGGGAGAGAAAATTATAATCAAGTTTGAGCACTTTTTAAAATAGGAGTTTTGCAGTAATATTTTAAATGTTTTACACATTATATTATTTAAGCAACTTTTTCTTACTGCAGCAGCAATATTACGTTTATTTTGTGATATCTAGTGTGACGAAATACAGAGATGAAAATATGTATCAAGATGACAAATCTTCAGCAAGATATTCTATCCGCGTAGCTCAGTTGGGAGAGCGACTTACTCCGGAGTGAGGAGACACGGACAAACTTGTGTTTTTACATTGGCGCCCGATTGTCAAAAATGGATCTACTGGCCGTTGGGTTTTTCGAAAAATGTGTGATATTTGTTCCACACATTGTTCGGATTTAATGAAAAATTCCTACTTCGCTTCAAAGACAAAAAAAAAAAAAAAAAAAAAAAAAAAAATAAGGGAGAGATGATGTGACGTACTACAGAGATGAAAACATGTGTCAAAACGACAAATCTGCAACAAGATATTCTGTCCGCGTAGCTCAGTTAGGACAGCGACATACTCCTGAGTGAGGGACACGGATTCCATGTCCGTCGCGGACAAATTTGTGTTTTCACACTACTTTGAATGTGTTACTTTGTTTTTCGAAAGTAATTTGCATTTGATGTCTCTGTATACCAATTCGCAGGAAGAATACTTTGACAGTTGGCCAACGATGGGCTATTCTTTGCAAAAAATACATGAAACAAATAAAGGTATTTCGTTGAATTAACTTTTGGTGCTCAACTTTCAAAACCTCTGTCGGTTCCAACAATATCCCAATGATTAACCTAGGAGTTGTGACGTATATTCTAAATTTACTTTCCTTTTTAGTTTCTTTCCCTATGTAAATCTTGAGTTTGTTCTCGGTTATATTTCGCATTTAACGTGATATCTTTTCTCTCAAACGAATACGTTTGGCAACATAATTGAGGTGGAATGAATGTGACGTATGCCTGTTGTTAGATAAGAACGAGAGATAAAAGCTACGAGAAAACAGTTGCTCGTGTGGTGTGGCGTGGTGTGTTTAATGTGGAGTGTTGATACCGGTCTGTAAAGTGAAGTGCTACATGTATGGATCAGGAGAAATAAAGCATCATTTCCGTAAGTTTGACTTCTGTTTCTAAATGTTTCGTCTGGCCGTTAAGGTTTAATTTAGGAACTATTTCATCGTATGGTGAGTTTTTTAAAATAACGTACAGTACGACAAGACTTTTACATTACAGAGTCCTTTTTTACAGGTATGCTTAAAGAAAATGGTAGTTTTATGAATGTGCAATGTCCTAATTTCAAGTCCTAATGAAAATATTGCGACTGTAATTATCGAACACGAAAAGAAAGAAAGATGTTTACCATGTATGAGCTGAGGAAATAAAAATTATGTTTTTTTTTTAAACTCTCATTAATATGTCCTAACGTCCTTTGCTAGCAGAAGAAAATAATCTCCCTGATAACGTAATCAATTATGTAATGCATTAAGTGCAAAAATATGGCAATTATAATTTTCAAGCAGAAAGAAGAATCAATCCATATCATCGATAAAACATACTAAGTAAAAAATTGGATCTTTAAAATCAGAGCACACTTTTTCGAAAAGCAGAAAAAAAAGTTACTACTTTTTTCTCTGCTACTCTCCATTTCTTTAAAGAAAAAAAGCATGCAAATTAAAACAGAAAAGTTTTACCCCAGAATATCATGCGAAAGTGTTATTAATAGACGAGTGGGTAAGACATGTCTCTTTCTAAGCCATACTTCAGTGTACAAGCTGAGCTTCAAGAGAAAAAAACATGCTAATACTGCTTCTGATAAGTACGGATTGCTAATAAATGTTTTTCTTTCTTCATTTCAGAAATTTGTATTGTAAAAAAAGAAGGAAAAGAAAACTACAAGTTCACTCACTCTCGCGTGATCTCATGTCTCGTCATTATGCACGAAAATAAATCGGAAGCTTTATTTTTTCTGAATATTTATGAATTATAACCTATCTTAATTAATTGAAGAAGCTGTGGTTATTTTTGGTGTACTTTTACGAAACTACGTATGATATTATATGGCCTGGGAAGCCACTTTCCTAGATGTTTCAAAAAATAGGGTACTGTACTTTTGGATTCGATGAAATTGTTACGTTTCCGGTAGATTTGTTACACTTCATGGGTTTTGTGACTTTTATAACCTATTTAACATTCCCTTTCTGCTGCTATCTCTTATGCAATTTTTGTTTACCTTCTGATTAGACTTTCCTAAATTAACGTCATATCTGAACTCGCAATCAATTTCGTTCATGTGACAATACTCTCTGTGGGTCAATGCTGAAGCAAAAGAAAAAAAAATCAAAGGGGCACAGTAGCAACTGTGCGGCAACCTGCAACGTAAGATAGTGCAGTCAGGTACTGCACATTCCTTTATATGAGTCCGGCTGTCTGTATAGCTTAGATGAGCAAGAAGCAAGTGGTTAGTAAAGCTGCCTTGTTGTGCATCCAAACTTCATCAAATTTGCCCCACAAGACCGCAGCTCCATTTTCCTTACTGCGTATATCTGGCTTGTAATTGCTTTGAGCTACATGGTTCTTGCAACCAAATATCAGCTATTTCTTTCAATATTTCAAATCGGATTTTTAGAATCGGAAATATCGGGAGAAATACAGGATATATTTTAACCTCCTTGCGAAAGAATTGAGAGTTATTTTAAGTAAAATCTCTACGCAACGTGGTCTCCATGATTCGAAACCTTTATCATGGAGACCACAAAACTCTGATTGAAAGAATAATTTCCAATCAGAATTTTAGAAAAATTGATATGGAATAAATTATGTTTTGAATTCAATGGTATTTCCGTTTATACTTCCTACCGCAAAGGATATGCACCTGCAATAGATCGAGAGGTAAATATTTTCGTTCTCACGGATCAGGCTTCCTAATGCAAAAATGTATTTCAAATCGGACGGATAGGTGCAGAGATACCGTGTCCGCAAGCGGACTGACGGTTATGCGTAATATAAATGCGAACACGTACTTTGTTTTACAAAAATGGGCTAAAAGGTACAGAAGTGTCTTTTAAAATACAAATTAAATTATTTGTAGTGTATCCTGTACGATGCAAGAGAATACATTTCAGTGATGCTTGTAAATGTGCCATGGTACCCACGGACAAACAGATAAAGGTTGTCAGTTGCTTATCTGCTGGTGTCACAACACGCGCTGAAGAAGTGCGGTTTGCTATTGCCAAAGTACAGCACGGCCCTTTGCTGAGACGTCGTGCTTTGTCGTACTGAAGTAAAACCTGTTTGAGACAAATCCTACATAAAACAGAATTTTTTTGTTTTCGTCCTGAAACAAAAGATAGAAAATTACATATTATTTAACCTGCCTCAAACAGAACCTGTCTAAAGCGGAAACACAAAATGCAAAAGAGTAAATCAACTGGTAAGTACGGAAAGTTCCCAGATGTTTCTGTGTATTCAAGTATTTTAAATGAACACAAAGCATTGCACATACATACATATCACTAAGCTGTTCTCTGATGTTCAAAGGTTAGCTCCTCACAGAAAGAACTTACTGTTGCTGTAATCAGGCGTTTCCAATTACAGTGATCTCAGCACACAGCTTGAGATTCATTGGTATACATCACACGCCGCACATAAGATCTTTTGTATCTTTCCATTTGTACCTTTAGTATTCCATACACGATTCTTACAGTCCCTCAGCCAAGATCTCTTTCTCGTGTGTATTTTGCCAGTTCCGTATAGTTTCCGTTGTGGATCATCCTACCCAAGTGTGGTAGGTCCAACATATCCTACACTTGAGTCATTTTTAAACTTTCTTAGAGTTTTAAAAATTATAGATGTACATCAGTGCGGGTGATCCACCCATAAGTATTGGTTCCAGTTGATCATTCCACTTAAGGGTTCTAGAACATAACCCAGTGAGTTGGGGTATTTTCGCTAACGTCCCACACAACTAGCTGATACCTGCCCAAGCTAGTTCTGTGTGACATTGGCGAAATAAATTGTACTTGAATTCACATGGTACAAATGTGCTTGAGATTGAAAACAAAGAGAGATTGATTTTGGGTTTTATACAGAAACACATTACAGCCCACACACTGTTTCGCTTTTCTTTAAGTACGTAGCGCTGCTCAGGTTTGGATCATGTGACCAACGTTGTTCTCTTTCTCGGATGTTAACTCCAAAGTCTTCGCTGCTGACTGCCTCGTACGGATTTCAAAGAAACGCTCCAATTTAATTCTCAACATTTATGTCTTCATTCAGATCATCATTCACAGCCTTTGCTTGTTGTGAGTTGCGTTCCTTCATTTTCCTTTTGCCATGCTGGCGCCAAAGATCATTCCTGATTTGAATAGAAAAATTAAAGTTACTGAAAAGCACCAAAGAAAGTGCGAGTGTCAAGCATATGGCAGAGAAATTCAATGCTGGAAAAACACACATTTAGGACATTTTAAAGCGAAAGGACAACTTAACAAAGTAGTGGCGTAAAGGTAACAGTTTAACGAAGAGAAAACTGCGAAAAACCAAAAATAAAAATTGGATAAGACAGTGATAAGACAGTCCGGGAGTGTTTCGTTTGTGCAAGAGCTCGGCTCGAGTGCTCTCACTACGAGTCGTGTTACTGTACAGAAATCAATGTTAGAATATTAAAAAAAAAAATGGAAGTTCGTGACTTTTGGTTGACTAAGGTACTACGAAGGATATGTTCCCTTAAGCAATTACTAATAATTAATGTATTTGATTCGTTCAAATGGAAGTGGCAATCAACATGGTAACTTACGTGGATAAGCTAAAACCGGAAATAATCGCCACGAGCATTTAGGCAAGCATCCCATCTTGACACTAATGGCCGGATGGCGTGATCGAAGAAAGCAGACGGCCGCTGGGCAATCCATGACAGCCTGTCTGACCTCGCCGTCGTTTGTAAAGCGGCGTCGTTTCATGAGTTTTTTTTTTTTTTTTTTTGGAAGGCCACATGTAATATGTGGTAGTCGCAAGGCGACATATCCGGATAATAGGGCTGATGGGGCAGGATATCACATCGCATTTTGGCAAGCTTAGCGCGTTTAACGTTGGAGGTACGCGGCGTTGCGTAATCATGCAAGAGAACCACACTATGCGTTAATTTCGTAGGCCGTTTTAACTTGATTGGCTACCGCAGGTTTTCGAGCATTGCATAGTATCATTTCTTATTCACTGTTTCACCGTGTGGTAACCAGTTCAGCAGTATTGGACAGCGGTGATCAAGAAATACGGTGAGCATCACTTTACCGGCGCTGCTGCGGGATTGCAAATAGAGAGCGATGACAGGTGATTCCACTGCAAGCTCATACGAGGGGTGGTTGGTTCAAAGTAACACCAGAACGTTTCGTCACCGGCCTCAATTATATCAAGGAACTTTTCCCACTCCTTCTCGTACCGCAGCAAGTTCTCCAAGGACAGGACCATTCGATCAGCCTTGTGTTCTGTTGACAACAATTTGAGAACGCACACCACGCTCACCTTTGCTGTACGTGAAGTGTTTATTGACTATTGTGTTCCTGTGGTTAGTTCCAACGCAGCACATAGCTTTTGCACGGTTAGTCGCCTATTCTCCTTAATGTGAGCACCAATCGCCGCGAGGTTTTCTTCTGTGGTTTTCCTGTTCGCTTGTCCGTGCCTCGCGACATCTGCCTCAGACGCACGTCCCTGTCGAAACACAATACGTTTTGACACCCATTCGTCGCGGTATACGTCCTGCATCCGCCGATAAATGTCCGTAGATATTGTGCCCTCCGTCGTTAAAAACTGAATTTCTGACTTCTGTGCACGTTTGGACGAATCCATCATTCACAGCAGCGCGAAATTTCCTGCTGTACTGCAAGTTACGATACTTCCAAACAGAATGACTGCCCCAGAACGAAAGCTGTTTATTAAACGATCGTATTCGACTACTTCCGCCTTGCACGCGCAGGTTTTCACTATGCCGCTGTTGCCACTTTGAACGACTGTTATTAGTGTGACAAAAATTCAAATGTTTGCATTCCAATGTCTTCCATGGATGCACATGTATAAAACGAAAACCTATTTTAAACAGAAAATAATTCCAGTTCTTCGGATTTGTGTTATACAGGTTTCACTGTTGTGACGTGCCTGCTAAGCACGACGCACATGAGCAGCAGGTAGCATCGAGAGCACATGCTCGCATAGCTCAGTTGGGAGAGCGACTTGCTCCGGATTCGATGCCCGGTGCGGACAAACTTGTACGTGATATTGGCGCCCAAACTTCCAGGATGACCCGGCTGTTACGTTTCTCGTAATGATGTGATGTTCTTACCACACGGCGAGACAGGAAAAATGAGAATCCCTTCTTCAGCGCTTCGAAAAAATAAATCAGTGTGATGTTACGTTCCACACACCAAATTGTCTGGGATTTCTCAAATGCACGTTCTTCATGGAGTGTCTTCCTACAGCGACTCATGGTCAAGGCTGCCCCGTGGGTCATGCCCCCGGTCACCCGTCGGGGAGAGATGTGACGTGCCTGCCCCGCAGGACGCACAGGAGATAAAGGCAGATAGCAGTGAGAGCACATGTCCGCGTAGCCCAGTTGGGAGAGCGACTTACTCCGGAGTGAGGACACCCGATATCGATACCCGGCGCGGACAAAGTATTACGTTAGTCTGTATAAAAACATAGTTCATTACTTTTGGAGGTGAACTCCCTGTGTTCAAATTTCACAGTTTAGAATTTCCTCCGAAATTATCGAGTGAAAAGAGTCCACAAAGCTCAAGGTGATATTAAAACATCTTCGAAACACTTTACGATAAAATAACATGTGCCTGGAGCTGTTCTTACATCTTTAAAGCGCTGGGATTCTTTCAGAGAAAATTCATACTGTTGTGTTTAAAGAATTTCATAGCAGTTGTTCTCATCGATATTTCTTATTTTCAGCTTTTAATCCAATCCAATACACAAACACGTGCTAGGAATTTAATGAAAATTCTTAGCACTATGTTGAAGGTACAAGAAAATAAGTGTATTTTTTTCATGTTCACAAAAAAAAAATTGATTTTTTTACTTTTCTTTCGAAATATTTTTTGCTTGAAGGGAAAAGATTTTTGCTGACGTTCGCTTCAGACAGAAAGACAATAGTTCACTTCGTCCATGAAGAAACCGGCCATCCGTGCAAAGAAGAATGTCTTACAGTTCCCCGATTCCTCCTCGGAGAGCAAGGAAACTTTTCCAATTACCTATTCACATATATAGAAGTTCGTTATATGTAGCATATCGAGGAAAGAGGGATCGATATTTTTTGGTACCGAAACGAAACTTTCATATTTAAATTTCCACGTTCTTTCTCCTGAGGACAAGAAGTGGGAAGATGATGCTCTGTTATTTTACAGGAATTGTGAGATGGAAACTTTTGGAAATCGCATATGCAAAGATGGAAACTTTTGGAAATGTGAGATGGAAACTTTTGGAAATCGCCTTTAAAACTAAAGTTCGTCTTTGCTCCAAAAAAAAAAAAAAAAAAAAAAAAAACATAGTCCTGAGAGACGTAGCTGTTTTTAGAACAAATCTTCACGTGAAACGATGCCTTATTTTACATTATACTCGAGAAAAGTTTATGAACGAGCAACTGAAATCAAGAACATGAATGAATTTTAAATATTATAAATAATAGTGACGTAAAAATGTCGGTAAATATTGACTTCACGAGAACCGAAAGCTTTATGACAAACTTTCAGTACAGCCATTCATTATTTTCAGCTTTTTATTGTAAATGATTTCTGAAATATAAACAAAAGATCTCGATTAAGGGACTATGACGAAGTAAATTTCTTCATCATTTTTTCGCCAGTGGCGGGATTCGAACACACAACTCTCGGTTCCGGAGCGCTATCCACTATACTACACTGGCATGTGTCCTCAGCCTTTATCTTATGTGCGTCCTGCGAGGCAGGCACGCCACATCCTTGCCCCCCCCCTGAAAGAGGGCCGGGGGCATGGCCCACGGGTCAGCTTAGACCATGTGTCGCTGTAGGCAGTCATCCCATGAAGAACGTGCATTTGAGAAATCCCAGACGATTTGGTGTGTGGAACGTAACATCACACACATTTATTTTTTCGAAGCACTGAAGAAGGGATTCTCATTTTTCCTATCTCGCGGTGTGGAAAGATTATTATTTTTAGAGGTGGACACCCTCTAAAAGTAATAATCTTTCGAAACGAAACCTAACAGCCAGACCATCCTTGAAGTTCGGGCGCCAATATGACGAACTAAATTTCTCTATCATTTTTATGCAAGGGGTGGCACTCGAACCACAACTCTCGGCTCCGGAGCTCCGAGTGCTATCCACTATACTACACTGGCATGTGCTCTCAATGCTATCTGCCTTTATCTCATGTGCGTCCTACTGGACAGGCACGTCACAGGACATATAAAATATTACTACAGACGAAACCCGTCGGAATCGATGGTTAGTTTGTTTGTTTGTTTTTGAAAAGAATAAACTCATATGAAACAACAAATGCAAACTTTACTTGATTGACAAATTCATTCAACGACTTCAGTAAAGACGATGGTCCAGATTCGTGATTTTTTTTTTTTTTTTGACTGAAGGTTTAACGACCACCGTGAGCAACTCAATTGGCTATAAGCAGTCGCCCGTCCGTAATTCAGGGTCACTGGTTCCAGCGAAAGGGAGAGAGCCAGTGCCGTAAGACAAAAACAACATCCATTCCTCACCGGTATTCGAACCCGGACCCTTCACGAACGAATCATCAAAAGCCTGCGCTTAGACCACTGCGCCACCGGGGCGGCCAGGTTCGTGATGAGCATCACGACTGCACCCTTTTTCAGCCGTAAAATGTGAGGCGAAAGACCCCTCATCTCGATCGTGTGCAAAACTTCAACTGGATAGCGCACTCTCTCACTAAAACCTTCAGTCACAATTGTATTTCCAAATGTTGTTGGAATGAGATTCGCATTGCGTAAACTCTTCACCCGTCGGACTCTCATATGAAAACAAATGTAAACTTTATTTCATTGACAAATTCATTCAACCACTTCAGTAAAGACAATAGTCTAGGGTGATGATTTTTTTTTCTTTTTTGACTGAAGGTTTAACGACCACCGTGAGCAACTCAATGATCAATAAGCAGTCGTTCGTAATATTTTCACTAACAATGGTCAACGGAATGTTTATTTACGTCTTTACATAATGGGGAACGTCTTACCTACGTGAATAAACTGGATCGAATGAATATTAAATTGTATATATACATCACACGGTCCAACGGCATAACGCAAGCAGGTCTTCGAGAGTGTCTGCTGTTAAGATGAGAAGAACTGTAATACGAATGCCTGATAGCGTTGCTTTGCGCAACGGTTCGCTCAGAAAAGAGACTTCGGACTTTGGACTATTTCATTCCCTCCATGCCTCCGCTTTCAACAGTGCGTGACTCAACCTCACGCTTCTTCCTTAGACTTTACACTGAAGAGCAATTGAATTAGAGACAGCTGGCGTTATGCAAATGTTGCTTCGTGGGCGGCTCTGTAAACGGAAACGACATGACGTATGCAGCGATCCGACAATATAAGGAGTGATGCGACGGGGATCAATAAGAGTCGGACGCAGTATGAGTAAGACGAAGAATTTAGGCGCATTTGATCGTGGACAAATTGGCGGGGCCCAACGAATGGGTCACTCCATCTGGGAAGTCGTGCAGGTACTGGGAATTTCACGAGCCACTGTTTTACAGGTGCACCGTGAGTACATCGAATCCGGTAAAACCATCATTGCAAGGGCCAACTGCCGTGGACAACAGCGTGTGGATGAGCAGGGTCATCGTCGGCTAGCTCGCATTGTAACAGCGGATATACGGGATACAGTGCAAGAAATGACTCGGCAATTTAACGCTGGTGCACAAAAACGTGTAAGCAGCCACATCATCCAGAACCATCTCCTTGCTATGGGGTACAGATGCCATCGTCCCAATAGGGTACCGCTGCTGACCGTATATCACAATGTGCAAAGATTAGCATGTGCGCGGGAACAACGCCACTGGAACCTAGAAATGTTGAAAAATGTTGCCAGACTGATGGGTCGAGATTCACGTTGGTACATGCGGATGGCAGGATACGAGTACGGCGCAAACCACATGAAGCGATGGATCTTTCTTGCCAGCAGGGTACTCTTCAAGATGGTTTGGGGTGGCATTCTCGTCTGGGGACTGTTTACGTGGACTGAAATGGGACTCTCAGTACGTGGGATATCGTCCCTCACAGGTAAACGTTACCAGGATATCATGGATGACCATTTGCTCCAGTTTGTGCGTCTTCAACATCCAACTGGGGACCTCATCCTGCAACAAGACAATGCACCGTGCCATCGCTCCCGAATTGTGTCCTGATGGTTGGATGAACACTACACCGACGTGACCTCGCTTCTTTAGCCAGCCAGGTCACCTGACCTCAATCCCATCGAGCAGATCTGGGATGCCATTGAGAGATATGTTCGAGGCTCTGATCCCCCTCCATCAAATCTTCGTGAACTGTGGGAGCTTGTTCAGGTGTCGTGAATCCGTATGGCGTCCCAACGCTTCCGGTGTCTTGTCGAGGCAATGGCGAGACGAATCGCCGCCATCATCAGGGAGAAGGTGGTGCTACACGTTACTAGACAGGTATCTCTAATTCAATTGCGCTTCAGTGTATATGGGAACTTTGCCGCTCCACCGCGCCTGAACCGTTGCCCCAAACTCCTTTTTTCCTTCGACTGGCACATTTACATGGTAAGAACTTTATTTTGATACCTCAACCATATCTTTACGTTCAGCCGTTCTCTCAAAGTAGGACTCACAGTAAAAAACCTTACAGTATTAATATATAGATTGTCAATCGTTCGTGGTTATCAGAGGAGAAATTTATCGAATCCTCTTCAATGCCATAATTAGTCCGCGCAAGCTGAAAACTCCCGACACTACTTATCCACTCATTTCAACGTTTGTTTAAAATCTCTAAATCAGTTAGAACCATAAGGTAAAATTGGCGGTAATCGAAAAAAAGCTAGTTTTGGGCTGTATGGCGGAAAAAAATAGCTCAAATGCTATTTTTGCGGTTTTGTCATGTCTTCGTGGAGGAGAACCTCATATCTGTGTCTCAATACAGTCGACACCCAATAAATTGGATACGAAGTGAGGGTGAAAAAATCGGGTTGTAGAGAAAACCGAAATTTATTTGAATTAAATTACATATTAAACCACATTTTAAAGGCGCTTTTATTTTACACTCTAATTTTTAAATGGTAATTATTTTAAAATGTATTCAAAGTGTAGTTTGATTCATCAAAATGTAGTAGAACAAGAATAAATTAGGTATTCTGAATTATTTGGTTAGTATTTAAAAAAAATTGTTAATATTCTCCCATCTTTTGTTGCTCTATTTGTGTTCAACTGCAGTTTCTAAGCAAGCAATATCATTAAAAGTGTCATCTCTTGTTCCATGCATGACTTCAATAAAGCTTCGTAAAATATTTTTTGTTGCTTGGGCCTCTTTTTTGGTAACAGTAAGGATAGGAGCATTCTCTCTGAGGACGTCTTTGTCGGCTTATTGAAGTTTAATTGGGCTATCATGTCTTCATTCCCTAAATCTGTTGCAGACCTGTGTTTGAGCGTTGATATTTACATATGCTTGATATGTTTCTTTTCATCTAATTCCCAATTTTGCAACATTACGTCTTATTCTTCACAATGCACGCACACACGCAAAGCCTGGTAAAAGCTGAACGTTTAGGAATTTCATTTCAGGAAGGCATCCATGCGCAAAACAGTTATCAACCAAGAGAATTAATTACTTTACCCCTCTGCAGCGTAATTCGTTCATCCGACATTTTCAGCTAGTGTTGAAACTTTCGTCGGATGCTCAGGCCTTTGCATTCGAAAGGTTGTCACTGGGCAGAGACTGTATTCCAGAAAATCATCTAAGTTTTTCAGGCTTATCAATCATTAGTGGCTTAGGTTTTACGGATCCACTCATGTTAGCTGCTTAATGCAACGTTACACAATTTTTCTTCTCTTTCCAGCATGATGTATTTCACTTTTCAAAGACATCATATTGTCTGGCAAACACTTAAAAAACAGGACCCGTTTTGTCGGGACTGTTTTTCAATATAATTTTCAATAATTTTTATTGGTAAGTACATTCTTGAACCATTCGAAACTGGTTTCTTTATCCACAGTCTCTCTTTCCCCCAAAGCTAATCATGATGTTTGATATCGTGAAGTTCTTTTGAAACCAGCTATCAGCCCCAGTGGCGTAGTGTTCTATCTGATGATTCGTCCGAGAAGGGTACGGATTCGAATCTCGGTGAGGCATGGATGTTGTGTTTGTGTTACGGCTTTTTCTCTTCCCCTTCCATGGAACCAGTGACCCTAAAATAGGGACGGGCGACTTTCTCGGTATCCGCATACTCTGCACATTTCACTCTTTTCCTTTCGCCTCGGCTTCCTTCGAATTTCTTTTTAATCGCCTCCATATCCTTTTCAGTAGAAAACTCTGTGCTACTCGCGCGGTGTTCCAGAATTCATTCTAATTTCAACTTTCTTCTTACTGCCGCCTTCAACAGCTTTATATTCCTTAACTTTACCAGCCATCGACAATGTGTTCAACCTGGGTTTTCAAGCTATTCGTAAGTTCAAAAAAGAAAAATTTAACGAAACAATTCTTGGATTTCTTCAAAACCAGAGCACGCATCACAAATTTAATAAACACTGCTACACAAGACCAGCTGTCGATTAGGTCGAATAAGAGGTGCGTTCGAAATTTTCATCGAAGGTCAGCTAAAGATTGCTTATTGACGTTTTAAAAGACACGCGGTACGGAGTCAAACTCAGTTGTCCCCCGCTTAAATGTGGCAGAATTAGTTTCTCTCTCCTTTTCAGTGTTAAAGCGGTCAGAGTGGAATTCTTTCCTCCTTTGTCTGTTGTTATCAATGAGCCATGCATCAGATTTTTATGCAGTATGCACTTCACGGTATATTCTTCATTTCGTGATGGGATTATATCTTTTTGGAGTTATGAAGCGGACCGTCAGACAAATTTCGACTTATCGCGGACGTAATTCCATTATACGCATCGGACATTTATATTTATTTGAGGATAACAAGAATTTCGTGTTTTTAAAGTTCGAGTTATAAAGAGTCAAAGACCTTATTGGCGCTGAAGCACCACGGAATGCACAATCTTCAGTTGTGCTCGGTAGAGGTTACGTAGCAGGGTTCGCTGAACTGTCGTTTTAGACACACCTCCGATAGCCCCCTGGTTCATTCGGCCAGTGTGTTGCTCCACTGTAGCGTGTCGATCTGCCCTCACGTACCTTCGAAGCCGACGTTCACCTCTCACATCAATGGCACGTGGTGCTCCGCAGTTTCCACGTCGCTTATTCGCAATGGTGCTATTTCTCCAATCTCGATACACTTTAACCACAGCAGCATGCGAACAATTCGCAAATTGCACTGTTTCAGGAATACTGACATTCTTGGCCCGAAAGCCGATAATCATCCCTTTTTGCAAATCTGATAAATCATTTCTTTTATCCATGACAACAACGAGGGATATGTTTTCAGAATGCCTACAGCAGACCTTATATACCCTCGAACCCAGCTCATGATACGTGCCTTCTTTCATTGACTACGCGCTGTTGGCGTCAAAAGTAGGAGGTGGTCTCAATAATGTGACTCGACTGTGTATGTGCGTCGCCCAAATGAAATACAAACTCCGGTTGACAGGTGGCGCTGCAGTAACCACGCATAAAATAGGAATACAACGTGCGATGCATTTAGTTGGTGCAACACGTTGGATGTGAGTGATATCGAAGGAACGTAAACGATGTATCTCACGGATACCTCCAAGCGGACACAGTGAGCCTCGATCCAGTATTTGAAGAAAGAGGAAAGCAAATTGACAGAAATCTTACAACGCAGGCAGGTGGTTTACGGAAATGGGTGCCTAGCACGCAGTACTTTCTTGAAATGATGCAAAGAGTTTCTGGGTGGACGCGAAAGCATTATGTAAATATCTTCCAAGATATGGCCAAGCACACGCCGCTATGACACAGAACACAATCGCTGCGCTGGGTGAACTGGAAAAGTTAACCGTAGAATAACAATTGCCGAGTTAGCAGCTGCAATTAGCGCCAGCAGGGACTCCACTTGCACAATCCTCCACGAAGAACTGGGGTATTCGTATATGCGTTCACGGCGGATTCCAAAGCTCCTGACAAAGGATACATAAACTTATCGACCAATGGGACAGCTACCCAAATGTTTGGGGTACCTATTTCTGGCGCTATCAGTACCCGTGTGTTATGTATATATTTACCAATGCACATATTCTTATGCTGCAATGCATTACACTTAACTCCAACAGCTAGTCTATGGACGACCTTATAAATTTTAGCCGGTATCGTATCACATAATGTCAGATAAGTAATGTGACCAGCGTCACCGAATTTCCCAAAACGAGAATTGATAAGACTCACCAGATGTTTAAAAAACAACCAATGAAAACATGACTCCGGTGGAGAAAACGTTTTCTTCGTACCAGAAAGGGTTAGAACAACTCCATGGAAAACCAGACTTGATATCTGGTAAAGAAAGTGCGAAGGAATAGGTGGATTGCACCTCTCAGACGTACTACTAGTTGGATATGAGAAGGGATGGGTAATATTTGCATATTCAAACCTCCCATGAACTGATGTTTCTACTGCAAAGGACAATCTCAAAAGGTGGAATTCCTACTTGATGATAAGCTGCTCTGCAATGCGATGCATACAAATCAACAACATTTGCATCGCTCTGCTGGCTCATAATGTCCAAAGAGCGATTTTGTTTTGAGCAATATCCCAGCAATTCCATGTGGTGAGCATTTAGATATACATGTAAGTGATGAAACTTTACTGCTCGTTTGTCTACGTAGTGATATGTTTTGTATTTAAGTAGTACTCGGTGTATTTTATTCTGCTCCACATGGTTACAATATTTTTATTCTCTGCTTGCTGTGATTCTGACAGGAAACAAAACAAGAAATAACCATACGATCATAAAGGGAAATATTTTTCACATGCCTTTGTTAAACGTATGTGCTCATAGCGTCGCTTTTTTCGCTCATCTATCTGTTCTGAGGTCTGTCAGTTGCCCCAATATGTTAGCATCTGTAAGTGATATCAGAAAAATGTTTTCTACATCTTGGCATATCCAACGATGAAGTTGATGATTAATTTTCTTTTGTATTTCTGCGTATAAAACTTTTCCGCTAGGTGCCATAAAAATAATATTATGTTTGGCACGATATCTATGTTTAGTTCTTTAAATCCGAGTGGAAAAAAATCCTTTCGACAGCCATGTGCTACACTCTCCAAGCACCTTTTGTTTTGCAATTTTCAAATTTTTACCGCTAGGTGGTTCAGATTCACACTACTGTGGAGTGGTGAAGGTCTACATCTAAAATTTGGATCTCTACTTTTAAAATTTCGATTCGGGCAATTTCTGTTTTGCGTCTGATAATATGCAAAAGAGGAAATATGAGCAATATTTTGAAGGCATTTCTGAACCTTTTCTCAAGTAAAACGTTTAAGATAAGCGAGATGGGATTACTTTTTTAGTCAACAAATTGTCGAATTGGATAAATTGTTTTAATATCGGTTAGCATTAGTCGCTACAAATATAACATGCATAGTGATTGATTTTCTAGATACATTATTTTACTATTAGACGTCGTCATGGTACTCGTATAGTTTGTATTTGGAAACAGATCATGCGGTCCCAAATGTTTAATTTAAAAATTATTTCTGAAACGAGCGGTGTAGCTGTGAAGGAAATTTCCTGCTCCATTTGCAATTTTTCTAATGCAAAATTTCCCCTCTTGGTATCATAAATTTCGGTTCATTTTTCTCTCCACGATATGCCAAACTTCTTCTGATCTCTCTGGAGAAATTTTGTAATCCTTTAACATTTACTGTCTCTAACTGCAAACACTATTATCCACGGATCCGATTTTTTTAATCATTACTACGATTTGTGGTTTGTTTTACAGCCCGATTTAATGCTAACGTTAACCACCACCAACATGGGGCAGTTAGTTTATTGTCAGCCTTGTGTTTTTTGGATAAATAACTGTTGTGGGTGTTAATACCGCTGCGGTCCATCCGAATTTCTGCAAATGTAACGCAAGTGCGTTAAAATGACCCTAAAATCGATGCTGAAACTTTTCTGGAGATTACCCCAGAAATGAGAAAACTACCTCATGTAAAAACCTTTTCGAGAATATTTATCTCCTACATTCTTGTCTCACCATGACATCTGAAGAAGATATCTTTCTCGCAAGTTAACATAAAATTCCATTTTTGTTAAATCTTTACTGACATTTCAGGTGTATAACGAGCACCACACTGTAAATTTTTTTTTTTAAATTCACTAGCCACTTTCTGTCATTTCTTTCGTGAATTAACGAAGCATATTTCTGATACAACCTCTTCCTTGAAAGGACAGAAAGAAACCCGAATTTAACGGATTTTCGTACCACGGGAAAATTCTGAATTTTCAGAAATCCTTCCGCAATTTCTTTCTTATTTATATTGACGGTAAATTACCTTTTTAGAGATGTATTAACGGAAAATTATGAATTTTCAGAAACTTTTCCACAACTCCATTTGTAAATTAAAAACTCCGTTCTCATTTTTTCAGTATCAGTACGACGAGAAATTACCGGTAATAAGAGCGATTGGTGAGAAAACTCAAGGTTTGATTATAACTTTTAAATTTCAATCGTCTGTTCAAGGATCTAATTTTGAAGTTCCGTAACGAAATCGGATATTGTGAATAGTATATCGTATGAATTTTGTTTATTGTTGCCCAGGATATTTCTTCCCCTCTTTCCTATTTTGTTCACCAGCTATTTATATTTTGTTACTGTAAGAAACCGGGTATTTCAATTATTGAAGAGATGATTATACTATGCCTGTGTATCAGTCTTTGGACAACTTAAGACAAGAGCTATTATAGCTATCAAGAGTAAATTTTGTATTTAGGAGTATTTTTTGTGAAATAACACTATAAAAAAACATTTAATTTTTTTAAGATAACTGAAAGTCATTGTCAGTTTAAAAACAAACAAGTTGCAAAGTATTTTGTTACTTCGAAGGATCACGATAAAAAATATTTAATTTGTGAAATGTCCTCCCGCAGAAAAGAAAATATTAAAAACATATTCAAAAAAATAATAAGCTCCAACAGAAAATAAAATGACTAAATCACTCGCATTTATGAAAAAAATAAAATAAATAAAAAATCATTGTTGCGCAATTTGTTTTACGATGTACGTGATTTGGATTTCCGAGCGTTTGTGGCGAAGTAGTTAAATGGATGAAATACGGGATTACACCATTGCACAATACAGATTTTGAAGTTGTGAATCCGTTTATTTGTGTAAATACGACATGAATGGTAAGGGGCCATCCATAAAGTACGTCCGAGATTACACGGGGAGGGGGGGGGGGTTCCTGACAACCGGACCAATCGTGACATGGGGAGAGGTTTAGTCTAATTTTGAAGTTCCGTAATAATCGTCTGTTCTAGGATCTAATTTTGAAGTTCCGTAATGAGATCGGACGTCCAGCGGTAAAAATTCAGTGGATGGTATGTCTTCGTTTTGTTTTCTCTTTTTCTCTTCTTTTAAAAGTTAAAAAAGGTATGAAATATTTTATGAAAGAAATACGGGATTACACCATATAATACAAATTCTGAAGATGACAATCCGATTTTTGGTGTAAAAGTGACAAGGATGGTAACTACACCAAAAATGTACACCAAAAATGGGATTGTCATCTTCAGGATTTGTATTATATGGTGTAATTCCGTATATCTTTCATGATGTATGTGCTCACCGGGCAAACAGGGGATAGGATTCTTAACCTCCAGATTCGCTAAACATGAATGCCGCTTTCTTCGACTAGCGAATCCTGTGATGGTTATTTTCAAATTAATCGGAAACTTGAGACTTGGTCGTTCTGGGTGGTGTAGTGGTTAGCATACCCGTGCGCTATCTGGGAGACGCGGATTCGGGTTCCGCTCCAGGACGATGAAATTTTCAAGTTTTCGGATATTATTTGAATTAACCTCCTTTTACACCAAAAATGGGATTGTCATCTTCAGGATTTGTATTATATGGTGTAATCCCGTATATCTTTCATGATGTATGTGCTCACCGGGCAAACAGGGGATAGGATTCTTAACCTCCAGATTCGCTAAACATGAATGCCGCTTTCTTCGACTAGCGAATCCTGTGATGGTTATTTTCAAATGAATCGGAAACTTGAGACTTGGTTGTTCTGGGTGGTGTTAGCATACCCGGGCGCTATCTGGGAGACGCGGATTCGGGTTCCGCTCCAGGACGATGAAATTTTCAAGTTTTCGGATATTATTTGAATTAACCTCCTTTTACACCAAAAATGGGATTGTCATCTTCTGAAATATTTCAGATTTCTGATGATGTTTAGATAAATCAGGATAATAAGTTCTCGTATTTGTACTACCAAATCTGTTGTGTTTTGTAGATGCTATGATCGGGAGTGTTGCAACCTTAAATGCGTGCGTTCATTTGTAGATCTTTATTTCAGAATGAAAAGGTTCGGGTAGCATTTGGGAATAAATTAATGCGTAAATAATAAATATTTTCTGAAGAAAAAGTGTAAATATATGGAAGGTTCTTTTAAATTATTACATGTTTTCTTTCTGTTTCTCAACGGACTTCTAAAAACAGTTGTCAAAAATACACTGCTGGCCATCCAAAATGCAACACCAAGAAGGACACGAGATAGAAAAGCCAGATTTACTGAACACATAGCAACAGATACAAAGATAAAACGACTGAGCTTACAACAGGCCCGTGCGATTTGGGACACGAAGACATTAATATTTCGTGTGGTCCCCATGGCTGGCAATAACGGCCGTTACACGCCGCGGCATCGAACAAAAGAGGCTTTGGATGTAGGCTTGGGGTATGTCGGTCCAGGCTGCTTTTACACGTTGCCACAGTTCATCAGTCGTAGCCACGGGTGGTGCTTGCCGGGCTACTCGGTTGCCGATCAGCGACCAGACATGTTCGATGAGCGACATATCAGGAGAACAGGCGGGCCACGGCAGCAGTGACACCTGGTGGACCGAGAAAAATTGTTGCACGATGCGTGCCACGTGCATTGTCCTGTTTAAACGTGGCCGCTGGCAGGTCCTGCAGGTAAGGGAGGACTTCAGGCTCCAAAACGTCGGAGATGTAGTTGTGGCTGTTGAGTGTACCTGCGATGGGTATCAGAGGGGTGTGGGTGTCGTATCCAATTGCTTCCCAAACCATAACGCCAGGCGACGGACCGGTATGGTGATGCATAATGCAGCTGTCATACAGTCTCTCGCCGCGGTGCCGCGACACGCGGATCCGACCATCGTGGTGTTGCAAGCAGAAGCAGAATTCGTCGGAGAAGACAATGTCGTGCCATTCCGTAGTCCAGGTGCGGCGTTCAACGGCCCATTGCCGCCGCACTCGCCGGTGGTGTAACGTCAATGGTAATCGGAGCAATGGGCGCCGTGCGACAAGTCCCCGCTCCTGCAGACGACGTCGAACGGTACGCGCTGACACAGGTTGTTGCGCAACACACCCTAATTTCTGCGCTAACGTTCGTGATGTGGCAGTGCGAGCCGTGAATGCCCGCCGCACAACATGCTGGTCCTCTAGTTTGGTGGTGTGTCGCGGCTGCGGCAATCGCTCACGTCGGTCCGTCCGTCCCTCCTGCACCCACCGAATCCATACTCGCCTCACTGTTGCTGGATGTCGTCCCACACGGGCGCCGATGTCTCGGTACGATAAACCACTATTCGTCCTCTGTCAAACTCCGAAACGTGCTGGAATGACTGCCGTATTCTGCGACGAGGCATCAGGAAGCTTCCCACGCACAGGTCCGGCAGCATAACACACTTCCACTACACTACTCACACCCCGCCTTCTGTGCACCCTTCTTATAGTGCTTCTCGGTGGCGTGCCTGGCGCACATGATTTGCATATGTCCTGCAATGCTAATCGTTTGCATGTCCTCTCGCAGGCGACGCATGCTGCGAATTTCAGGCCAATGGGATGGTTCCTTTTTGGTGTTGCATTTGGGTGGCCAGCAGTGTAAAATGGGTTTTCGGGAATTAGGACGTACATTTTAGAGGGGAGGTGTCAACAATCGGACAAAATGTGACATGGGGAGGGGGGGGTCTAAAAATAGAAAAACTCAAGGACGTACTTTATGGACGATCCGTAAGCCGGATAATGTCCGAAAACGTATAAAGTTCGTTGTACTGGAGCGGGAATCGAACCCACGTCTCTCGGATAGCGTCAGGCAATAACGGGAATGAGTTCTAGTCCTCCAGATTTGCTCTATATGAATGCCGATTGCTTCGACTGGCGAATACTTTGACAGTTATATTCTAATTCATCGGAAACTTAAAACTTGGTTGTTCTGGGTGGTGCAGCGGTTAGCATAACCTGCGCCCGGGAAACGCGGATTCGATTTCCGCTCCAGGGGACGATTTTTAAGTTTTCGGATATTATCTGACTTACCATTCATGCCATATTTACACCAATAAACGGATTTACAACTTCCAAATTTGTCAGTAGTTTAAGACGTGCGTAGTTGACCCTTACTGCAGCGGAAGGATTAGTTGGGGTAAGGGCTGGAAAACGCAGGGTCGTCGATTTTGCGGAATTTCTGTTTAAACGAGTTAGTAAAATCATGCAATGCATTGATTATGATACGCTTTCCAACATACCAGAAATGATTAGTCCAGTTATCACTCAGGTTATGAAGATAATGGCTGTGGAATAAATCTAGTTCCTTTGCCCTGACATTTGATCCCATTTCGATGATATTCAACAGAACCTGTTCGGTATACCTCCGAAATAACATGATAAAGATTTGTCGCAATCGAAGCATTTTTACGTAAGTTATGGTGCATAAGGGCTATGGAATAGATCTTGCTCCTGTGTCCTAACCTTTGACCCCGTTTCGCCCGTTTTCAATAGGATTCGTCCCCAGGTGGGCCCTTACAACATACTAACCGTTCATCGAAATCGAAGCATTTTTACATAAGTTATGACGCACAATGGCGTCATTATTCCGTTCCTATGTCCTGAACTTTGACCTAATTTCGCCCATTTTCAGTAGGGCTTGTCCGCAGGTGGTCCCCTACCACATACTAAAATTTCATCGAAATCGAACTACTTTTACGCAAGTTATGATGCATAAAGGCTATGGAATATATCCCGCTCCTGTGTCCTGACCTTTAATCTCAGTTCACCCATTTTTAATGGAGTTCGTCTCCAGGTTGTCCTTTACCACATATTAAAATTTCATTGAAATCGAACCATATTTACGCAAGGTCTGACGCATAAGGTCAATGGAATGGATCTCGCTCCTGTGTCGTGACCTTTGACCCCATTTATCCCATTTTCAATAGGGTTCGTTCCCAGGTGGTCCCCTACCACATGCTAAAATTTCACCGAAATTGAACCATTTTTACACGAGTTATCGTGCGGAAAGGCGGACGGACAGACAGACAGACGGACAAACCTGGAGTATATACGCTTCTTCAGCCTACGGTTGGAAAGCGTAAATAAGGAAAAACCTGAAATGGGTTTTTGAAATAAATGGAATTTCTGACTACGGAAAATCTGGGAACATACGGAAGTTAAAATAACGGGCACTTTTTAAGACGGACATATACCGGCAACTTTGCTGCACGTTATTTTCAGAAGATTTCCGTAAATTCACGCCACTGATTTTTTTACAGTGAATGAACAACTCTATGGGCTATTAGGAGTCAGCTATAAAGTGTTTGGTTCAAGTGACAAGAGATATAATTGTAAGAGAAGCACACTAACCATGCATTATCCGGTACTCTAACCCAAATCCTGCTCTGACGAAAACCCGGAAAATTACATCTCTGACTACTCACCCACCGGGTCGTCAACCGTTCGATTTAAAAAAAAAGGCCAAATTTGCGTTTTAAGTCACCTCAAAGTACAGTATATGAATATTATCAGCTTAAAATTATACAGTCGAGTCACATTATTGAGACCACCTCCTACTTTTGACGCCTACAGCGCGTAGCCAATGAAAGAAGGTACGTGTCATGAGCTGGATTGGAGGGTATACACTGGTGTGCCAAAATTAAGGACGAAGAGGAGAAATTAGCATAACAGCGGAACGAGCAGCTGAACGGATCGAAAGACCACTCAGGAGATAGACTAGTGTCCGGTATGGTGGGGCATGCGCATATATGCAGCATGACGTAGGGGGCGAGTGTCGGAAGGGTATAAAGCACACGGGCGGTGTACGCTCAGCAATTCGGTGAAAGCTATTGCACGGTGTACATCGGTTTGAACGACGTCGAGTTGCTGCCACCGTGTGATGCGGCCAACAGGCAATCCAGTAGACGACATCTGGATGACTTTACCCGAGGTCGTGTCATTGGGAAGTTAGAAGAAGGTGGAAGTGTGGCCGAGGAGTTCTGGATCGCTCACAGCATCGTTTAACGAGCTTGGAGAGCATTTCAAACGACAGGAGCAGCTGTCCGAGAGTTTATCAGTGGTCGTCCACGAGCAACCATGGTGGCGGATGACCGGTGTTTTGTCTTACAGGCGAGAAGAGACAGACGGCAGACAGCGGGAGAAATCGCAAGGCACATGCAACAGACAACTGGACGTCGTGATTCCTAGCAATGAAACAGCTTGTGTAAAAGCTAGCCAAAAACTGCATTGCGGTTTTATTGCTTCGGCAGGAAAAAATCCGCGTGTGTGAAACGGGCCTTAACCAACATGTCTTAAATCGGATAAGATTTAAATTTTGGAGTGAAGATTAAAGCACAGTACTAACTGTAATCGGTTTTTCTCAGAAGTTTTTTTCTCAAATTTAATATTTTTTTTACATTTAAAGGACAATTTTGTAGTTTAGTTTAACGTGTGGTGGAACATCAATGATACCGAAGTATTTTTTCATTTTACTGAGCATACTGTATATTGCTCGGATAACATTCTCACTTCTTGTCTATTTTTTACTGACGGCTATTTTTCCGGAAACGTTTCTTCTTCTTTCTTTCCATGGCATATTTCTAAGAATTTAGAATTAAAAAAAATATTGCTCCTTCGCACGGAATTCTGATAGAATTCGAGATACCTCATTTATTTATTTATTTTCGATAAATAGATTTCGAGTTCGATTTCGTGTATCCCTAAATAACAGTTCCGCAATTTCATCGGAAGCAACGGGTCCTTTTCCTTTTCATTTTATTTCCTTTTTTTTCTAGCCAAAGCTCTGGTTGCATTAGTGAAATGGAAATGAAATGAAAGTTTGTCGTGCTTGACTTTTCAAGAGCTCAGTATTTAATAAAATGGTTTCTTTCTAGCAATATCTGTTCTGAACTAGAAAATGCTCTCTATTGTAAATTTTTATCATTGCTGTTAAATAATGAGATATACTGCAAAACATTTTCTGAAATTCACTGACAACTTTCCATCATTTCTTTTGTGAACTAACGAAGCCTATTTCTTATTACTACCTTTTCCGTGAAATGACGGAAAGAAACCTGAATTTTACGGATTTTTAGTACCACGGGAAAATTCTGAATTTTCAGAAACCTTTCCGCAGTTTCTTTCTTATATTGACGGCAAATTACCATTTTAGAGATGTGTAAACGGAAAATTCAGAAACCTTTCGGCAGTTTCTTTCTTATATTGATTGTAAATTATCGTTTAAAAGATGTGTTAACGGAAAATTTTGAATTTTCAAAAACGTTTCCGCAATCCCTTTCGTATATTAATGAAAAATCTCCGTTCTCACTTTTTCCGTGTCTGTATGAGATTTTACTGGCAATATGAAAGTGATTGGTGAGAATACTTGAGGTTTAACTTTTAAATTTCAATCGTTTGTGGAATTTTGAAGTTCCGTAGCGAGATCGGATATTGTGGATAGCATATTGCATGGATTATGTTTATCGCGGCGAAGGATATTTCTTCTCCTTTTCCCTATTTTGTGCACCAACTACTTATATTGAAAATTTAAGTATTTCACAGTAATTTTCTAATGTTATCGTTTATTCGTTTGGGAGAACAGAATACTTATTGCGGTCTTCATCAGATTTAAGATAGAATAATTAATAGTTCCTTGGGTATTCGAGAGAGCTGATTAAATACCACGACGCTGTGAGAATTGTTATGGTGAATTTTAAAGTATATGATACGAGTAATTAGTAAAGAAATTCCTAACATGGTGTACTTAGTAACAAAGGCGCTGATTAACGATTACGCAAAATTCCGTTTTATGGAAAATTTGTCCCTTAAGGAATGAAATTTTGCAATCATACCTTCGTGGAGATACCAACCGAATTGAAGAAATGAGCGCACCTGGAGACGAAACGGTGGCACAGATCAGTATATATATATACAACCAGAGGATCGGCTTTCGGTTAGTAGAGTGTTCGGGGTCAGAATGGGAAAAGCTGTCGATTTATAGGAATTTAATAAAGAACAAATTGTGATGACACGGCTCCTCGGAACTACGATCTCGAAAACGGCGCGGCTTGTCGGTTGTTCACGTGCCGCTGTAGTGAGTGCGTATCAAAATTGGTGCACAGATGGCCAAACGACGAATTGTCTTCCAGCCCGTGTGTCGTCCGCAGCTCATTGATGCCAGAGGGGAGCGAAGAGTGTTGCGCATTGTTCACAGCAACTGCAAGGCCTCATTGCGACAAATCACTCGCCGCTACAACAGTCGTGATCAGGGCAATGTGTCACAGAACACAGTTCATCGCATCCTTCTGCAAATGAGCCTGCGTAGCCAAAGACCCAGACCCATGCTCACTATATGGCATTGCCAACAACGCATGAAATTGTCCCAAGATCATCGAGATTGGACCGTGCGTGATTGGAAAAAGTGGGCTGGTCTGACGAATCAGGATTCCTGGTGCATCACGTAGACGGCCGAGCGCGGATACGCCGATTACCAACGGAGGCTATGGCACCTGGATGCACTGTTGGGTGGAAACATGCCGGCGGCAGCAGTGGTATGCTGTGGGCGATGGTTTCTTGGGACATTTTAGGCACATAATCCCAACAGTACAATCCCTGGCAGCCGCGGAAGAACAATGGTCTAAGCGCTGGCTTATGACCATTCGTCCGTGAAGGGTTGTGGGTTCAAATCCCGGTTAGGCATGGATGTTGTGTCTGTCTTACGGCACTGGCTCTCTCCGTTCCCTAAAACCAGTGACTCTAAATTAAGGATGGACGACTGCTTATAGCCCATTGAGTTGCTCACGTATACAGATGGCATTTAGTCGTTAAATCTTCAATAAAAAAATTCCCTGGCAGATGTCAGGTATCTGAACATTGTTGCGGACAAAGATCATCTATTCATGGCAACTTTGTTGCATGCTGGTGATTTTTTTTTTTTTTTTTTTTTTTTGATTGGAGGTTTAACGACCGCCGTGAGCAACTCAATGGGCTATAAGCAGTCGCCCGTCCCTAATTTAGGGTCACTGGTTCCAGGGAAGGGAGAGAGCCAGTGCCGTAAGACAAACACAACATCCATGCCTGACCGGGATTCGAACCCGGACCCCTTACGGGTGAATGATCAGAGGCCAACGCCTTAGACCACTGCGCCACCGGGGCGGCCATGCTGGTGATGGCCATTTCCAACAGGATTATGCGCCATGCACACTGTCAGAATAGTCTGTTCAGAGGAACATGCTGGTGACTTCCTGTTAATGACCTGACCTCCAAATTCAAGTCCCATGAACCCAATTGAACATTTGTGGTTCGACTTGGAAAAAGCGGGTTCGCGCTAAATCACCACTACCCCGAAATGTACGGAAACTCAAGAACTGGAGGACCTGCTGTTGACATCTCAGTACAAGATACTCCAGCATACCTATCACTGCCTCATTAAATTGATGCCTCGCTGAGTGGACGCTATTTGGGAGGCTAAAGTGGATCCTACAGTTTATTAGGTAGGTGGGAAGTATGTAATGGCTCATCGTGTATATATAGTGTGGCAGTTAAGAAATGAGACAAAGATTGATATATTAAAACAACAAACTATATTTTGAATTGTCGCTTACACAGATTCAAAATAATATCCCTCCAAATCCCCGCAACGGTGAGATCTTTCGTACAGGTGGTAGAAGGCTAAGTGAAAGTCCTGAACGGGAGCCTCTTTCAGGCTGTTGGTCACACCTTGTTGGATGTCCTCAATGCCGCTAAAATGCTCCCCTTTCATGGCACAGTTCATCTTTGGGAAGAGCAACAAGCCTGTGGGAGTCATATCTGGCGAATAGGGTGGATTTTCGATCACACAGATGCACTTCGAAGTCAGAAACTGCTTCACAGGCAGCGCACAGTGTGCGGAAGCGTTGTCGTACAAAAAGAAACCAATTGCTTTTGTGGAATAGTTCTTTCCTGACACGTCGCCTGCGGGCGTATACAGATGGCATTACTACTAAATAGTCCTGGCCCTTCACTGTATTGCTTTCAGGAATAAATTTGCGGTGGATATTTCCCAGCATATACGAAAAAAAAAAAAAAAAAAAAAACAATGACCACTGTCTTGACGAGTGATTTTTGCAACCGAAATTTCTTCTGCCAGGAGAAAACGTTCCACGCACTGGAGTTTTGTTTCAGAATCAAACTGAAAACACCTATTTTCATCACCGGTGGCAATTCTTTGCAGCAAATCACAACTTTATCAATTGCATGAATGAAGTTGAAACACATGGAATAATTAATATAGACATAAATCATGCTGTTCTTTCCGTGTAACGTAACCACGTAAATTTGAAAATTTTACCGTCCTGGAACGGAAATCGAAACCGCATCTCCCGATTTTCGCTGGAGTATGCTGACTAGTGCTGTTCACGGATTTCGGATGTTTCGATATCCGGATATTTTAAGTATCTGAAAACCGGATTTTTAGCATTCAAACAGTTCGAACTCCGGATATCCGGATTTCGAACTTCTGTTCACGAATTTCGGATTTCCGGATATTTTACTACCGGAAAACCAAATTTCAGCATTCAAATAGTTCGAACTCCGGATAACCGGATAACGAACTTCGGTTATCCAGATATCGAACTTCGGAAGTAATGTTCACGAATTTCGGATTTCCGGATATTTTACTATGTCCGTTTGATTAGACAAAGCGATCTTTCGTGACATTATATGTACTAAGTGAAGGGATAATAAATAAAATTGCAGTGTTTTATCCTGTAACAAACTCATGCGGCAATTTGGATTTCGGCTTTATGATATTTCGAATTTTTTGAATTTGGAATTCGGATTATCCGGTTTTTGACAGCACTAGCCGGATAACCGAGTATCCGGATTTTGAAATTCGGATTTCAAATCCGGATTTCGGGTTTATGATATTTCGAATATTTAGAAATTCGAAATCCGGATTTCAAAATATCCGGTTTTTGACAGCTCTAACGCTAACCATTACACCACCCAGGACAATGAAATCCAAACAACTGAAGCATTAATCTGAAAAGTCAGCCATTTTGATTTCACTGCACTAGTCGAAACAAACGTGTGTCATCGTAGTGCTACGTCAGATCTCCAGCAAATGAGTATATTCGATTAATGCAGTGAAATGAAAATGTCTGACTTTTCAGATTAAGGCTTACATCTTGATTTATGTCTGTATGCAGGAATGAAATTTTGACAACATACAATCCGATGCTCTATTTGTTCCAGTGTCAACGTGTGCGAGGCACAAACCAGGTACAAATCTCCCTTTTGTGAAGATCTTTTTCTAAGATTACCTTGGCCGTTTCCTTACCGACACCAAGCAGTTCGGCAAATAGACTAGAGTAGTCTTTTTCATGGGCAACAATTTCGTTATTTTTCACGATATTTTCATTTTTCCGTATCAGAAACTGAACGTCCTATGCGTGGCTCATCCTCGGGGAACTCCCTCCGATTTTTAAATTTTGAAAACCAGCTGAACACCTGTACCAGAATTTTCAGTAAACTTTTAATACAGCTGTTTGTCCTATTACTCAACTTCTGACCTGCTTTATTAACTATTAACCTTGCACCATTCACACAGTCTTACTTCAACGACGGCCACGCGAAAACTGCAGCGTCACTCGACTCAAAAGTTGCACCTGCGATTACAGCACACTCTAGCGGTCAAAACTATAAACACGTTTGTTACTTTTTTGGAAAGGGCTGTCTCATAAGAAATCAGTCTCATTACTTAAAAGGCACACTGTATATACTTTTTTTTTTCAAAAGACGTACTAATAAGAAATTAAACATTGCATTGATCAATGTTGAAACAATTACACAGGGTGATTCGAAAGTTTTGCAATATTTGCATAAATGCATGTGCTGCGGGGGTATGTCACGTGTTTAAACTAGTTCAAATCGCACACTGTGGTCAGTCGAGAGGGACGTAAATTGGTTGTCGTTGCTGTGAGCAACATTGCATGTCGTCGTTCTGTCTGTGGTTGGGACGATTAATAGATGAACAGCCACAACCGGCTAATTAGGGAACTTTTGCTTTACGAGTCTGAATTCGGCCATAACCCTGCTAAAGCAACACGAAACATTTCTCATGCGAAAGGGAAAGGTTCCGTGAATCACAGTATCGCAATCAGATGGTTCAAGAAATTTCGCTCAGGTGACGGAAACCTCGACGATCAGCCAAGGTCAGGTAGGCCGCGAACCGTGGATTCGGAGGCCCTGCGTTAGGTAGTAGAGGCAAATCCGACAACCAGCACTCGGAGACTATCAGGCGAGCTGGGCATATCGCAGATCACCGTGGTTCGTCACCTTGAGGACCTCGTCAAGGTCTACAGGAGCTGCCGCATTATCCCTCACGAACTGACGCCGGCTGATGTAAGCCGCCGAGTGGAAGTGTGTACGCAACTCCTAGAAAATCCTCACGATGTACGTTTCATTAATATAATTGTTACGTGCGATGAAAAGTGGATCCATTTCCGTAATCCTAATACACAACGGTTGTAGTTGAACCCGGACTAGCTTCCTGAACCTGTTGCAAAACGTGGGCGCTTCGAGCACAAGGTGAGGCTCTGGGTCTGGTGAATTTCGAACGACAAATAATTTAATCCATTACGATTTTTTTGCAGACGGTCGAACTAACAACGCCAACCTCACTCTGAACAGCTAGAGCGCATGCATGCATGCCGTTTTAGAGGAGAAGTAACTCGCACTGGTTAACAGAAAGCGCGCTCTCCTACAGCAGGACAAGGCTTAGCTTCATACCGCGCGAACGACCCGGGTAAAACTCCAGAAACTTGAGAGCATCGAACTGATGTCATAGCCAGCATTGGATTATTACTTGTTCCGGTCCATGGAGGCACTTCAACAACCAGAAGGAGGTGGCAGCTGGGGTGAAGGAGTTTTTCGCCTCGAAGGACAAGAACTGGTACCTGCCGCGGAATCGAAGAACTGGCAGAGAGATGTCTAAAGACGGTGCAACACGATGGTTTATACTTTGAATGCTAGTCAGCTTTCGTCCTAAAGGTACGTATGAAGACATAACGTGATCCAAATATTGCAAAACTTTCGACTCACACTCTGTAGAATCGAAAAACTGGCAGACAGATGTCTAAAGACGGCGCAACACGATGACTTATACTTTGAATGCTAGTCAGCTTTCGTCTTAAAGGTGCGTATGAAGACAAAAAGTGATCCAAATATTGCAAAAATTTGGACTCAACCTGTGTAGGTTACATGTAGAACCAGATATTTTGATTCCTAAAAACTGTATGTTAATAGGCAAAGAAAATACCAGTTTCACAATGAAAAAGAAAATAAACATTTTGGACAGTTAAAACCCTTTAAGATCTTTCCCTCAAATTAAAAATTAAACTAGGTAGTTGAAACGAAATAAAATGAATCATTGTTTAGAATGGGCCTTCCCCTATCCGTGAACGTGCCATTGCATTCAAAAGTTAAAGGTCACGGTTATCCTTTCTAATCCTCCAAGAAATGCCTACAGTGAGTCGATTCTGAAGCATCACTGTGGCACCATATATTTGAATTTTCAGTGCTCCTCATAGAAAATCAATGCTTCGTATCACGGGCACGTAAAGGTCTGCAACAAATCCGTTTATAACGATGTCATTTTTTTCAGGTTTGATCCCTAAAAATTTATAGGTTAAAACCTTGAAGCGTTGTTAATAGCAACTACGGCAATTTTTCAAGAAAATGTTTTTTGAATTGTTTATTCTTAATTATGTTTAGCGCTCTCTTATCTACGGTAGCTTTCACATATTTACATTTTGGAAGCATTTGATACACTTTTCCGTAAGACGGTTTTTAAGATTGAACTATAAACGATTTATGGCATTTATTTTGAAGTAAAACTACGTCTAACTTCACGGATAGTATGAGGAGACTTACAACCGACCCCCTGTGACAAAAATAGGTCTCATTTGAAATCATTATAGTGTTGAAAATACGTGCCGCGCACTAATCGTGTTAGCATATTCGTAAATAACATGGAGTCTAATTCACGTACTTCGCACTACATCGGGTGCACGACGCTACCCTCGCTCCCTGTCCGCGGGGTAGATGACGCAATATTTCTGGGTGTGCCGCAGCGTTTGACTCAGTCTGTCTCGGCAGTCATGAGCTCAACACGACTGTGCGTGGTATCGTTTTAAAGCTGTCGACGTAATATATTCAAATTTACAAAGAACATTTCGCAGTGCTTTGAATTGATCATATTAAAAATTACTTTCTTGTGAACAGGTGAACACTTTTGACAATATCGTGGTCTATCTGGACAACCGTGAGGGCAAAACAACTGTGCGTGGTATAGCTTTAAAGCTCTCGACGAGATCTAATCAAATACACTGGCGGAAAGTGAAAAAAGAACACCAAAAAGGAGACGTCTGATACCAACGAAATTTATACAGCATAATACCGGAATACAGAGGATAACGTAAACAAAACATTATGGCAAAATACAGCTGTATTTGCTGGTAAACTGAAAAATAACATTTCCATGTAACATGGTTAGTACAAGGTTGAACCGCCATGAACTGGGTCACACTGTGCAAATCTGGCATGGAGTCTGTCGTACAGATGTTGGATGTAAGTTTGGGGTATTGAGTTCTAAGTATCCTCAACCTGGACGCGTAAATCGGGGATGGACGCGGCTGGCCGTGGAGACCGGATAAGTCGTTGTTAAATAAAATCCCTCACGTGCTCAATGGGGGACAAATCCGGTGAACGTACAGGCCATGGAATTTGTCTCACACCCTGAAGTGCTTGTTGCGTTGCACGTGCCGTGTGTGGGCGTGCGTTATCTTGCTGGAAAACACCACGATGGACCGACCTTACAAATGGCACAACAACGGGCTGAATGATGTTGTTGATGTAGGAGGTGCTGTTTAATGTGCCCGGTACAAATACTAGTTGTGTACGGGAGTGATAGCTGATCGCTCCCCACACCAGGAGACCAGGTGTAGGCCCTGTGGGTAGCTGGCGGATGCCAGAAGGGTGGAGACGCTCCCCTGGGCGTCTGCGAACACGCATACGGCCATTGGAGGCTCCCAAAAAGAATATGCTTTCATCGCTAAACACGAAAGATAGCCATTGCGTTTTACAGTGCAGACGTTGGTGGCACCACTGCAGCCGTTCCTGACGGTGGGCTGGAGTCAGAGGTACACATGCCAGAGGCACACGTGCACGTAGTCCTGCATCCAGTAGCACAGTCATCTCAGGTGCAACGGCAGCTAGGATTTGCGTCGCAGTGAATGTTCTGCTTGACAACGCCGCTCTTCGTATGCGTCAATCAGTCCGTTCATCAGTCCGTCTGTGACTCCCGGTTCCACGTCTTCTCGTGTGGGAATGTTCCGCGGACCATCTGCACCACCGATACGTCCCGTCCAATTCGATCCGAAAACGACGATACGATCACCCGTCCTCGCGGAGTCCGACTAGACGACCTCGCTCAAAGTCCGATAACTGCTGATATCGTACTCGTCTTCCATGTATAGGCATTGCAGCTTCTTCAGGGTATTCGCACGTGTCCGTACGCCGACGACTGATCACATTCACTTCGCCGTACTTCTTAAATACCACTGACGATAATTGGCATATTATGCAGTGCTGTGGCGTAAGCGCTCACCGGTTGGTCCCAAAATTATCATCATACCTACGTAAACTCAACCACATTACCATATGTAAATTTCATGATCGTCCGCCAATTCCTTCTTGGTGTTCTTTTTACACTTTCTGGCAGTGTATACATTAAATTAAAACATGAGCACTTTCAAGTCCACCGTGGACCCGTCATCAGATGGTGTGGTTGCATAATGCCCTGGGAAGGTATATATATCATCATCATCATCATCATTGTCAACCATTATCAATCCACTGCTGGACGAAGGTCTCCCCAAGTTTCCTCAACAACGGTCTGTCTTGGGCCAGTCTCCTCCATGTCACTCCCGCATACTTTCGAATTTCATCCACCCATCTTCCATGTGGTCTTCTTCTGGGTCTTTTCCTGTCCCTTGGAATCCAATCTAAAATTTCGGCTGTCCATCGATGGTCTGTTCTTCTGGCAGTATGTCCAGCCCATTGCCATTTCAGGGATTTAACTCTGATCATGATGTCTTCCACTCTTGTCATTTTTCGGATCCACGCGCTCCTCTTCTTATCTCTCCTGGTTACACCAAGCATGCACCTCTCCATGCTCTTAAAGTTCTCTGCAGCCTTTGTATGTCTCTTTTAGCTAAGGTCCACGTCTCTGCACCATACGTAAGCACTGGAAGGATGCATTGATCAAACACTTTTCTTTTAAGACATAATGGCATATTGCTCTTGAAAATTATGCTGTTTCTTCCAAAAGCTCTCCAGGCAAGTTTTGTACGCCGATTAATTTCTTCACCAATGTGACCCTCACTTGATATCTGCTGTCCAAGATAAACGTACGTGTCTGTTATCTCCAGCTTTTCTCCATCAATCGATAAATCTTCATCTCTTGTAAAAGCATTGTACATCACTTTTGTCTTCTGAAAGTTCATTTTTAATCCCACTTCTTTACTCTTGTCAGCAAGTTCCTGGATCATACTCTGCAGCTCTGATGGGGTAGTTGCAAAAATGACTATGTCATCAGCAAAACGAAGGTGGGTTAGATAATCGCCATTAATCTTTATCCCTTTGTTTTCCCAGTTCAGTGATTGAAAGGCATTTTCCAATATGGCATTAAAGAGCTTCGGAGATATGGTGTCACCTTGTCTCACTCCTTTACCAATTTTTATGTGTGTTGTATTTTCAAACAGCCGAATCTTTGCACTTGCATTTTCATAGATGTTATTAATAATATTAATGTATGCATCTTCAATACCGCAGGATTTCAGACCCATTGCAACTGCTGATGGTTTCACCGAATCAAAGGCTTTTTCATAATCGATAAAAGCCATGCACAATGGAAGTTCATATTCCCTCGCTCTTTCAATTAGTTCTCTCAGTACGTGGATATGATCTATTGTGCTCTAGCCACTCCTGAATCCAGCTCGTTCTCTCGGTTGAGCCGTGTCAAGTGTCACCTTCAAGCGGTGTGAAAGAACTTTAGTGAAGATTTTATAAACCACTGATAGGAGGCTGATAGGTCTGTAGTTCCTGAGATCCTCAATGTCACCTTTTTTATGTAGCAAGATCATTGTAGCATTGTTCCAATCCTCAGGAATTTTCCCTTCATAAGGCATCGAGTGAAAATTTGGGCGAGTACTGTTTCGATTTCTCCACTTGCTTCTTGTATGATGTCTACAGTAATTCCATCTTCTCCTGGAGCTTTTCCCAGCTTCATGTTCTTGATTGCATGTGCAACTTCTGCTGGAAGGACTGGAAGAACTCTGGTACTGGTACCTTTCATGATGTCTGGAGTACATGTATTATACCTTTCATATAATTTGGAGTAGAAATCTTTCACTCTTGTCAAAATTTCGCCTCTATTTCTTGTTACAGAACCATCTTCTTTTCTCAGTGCCATAATCTGTTTTTTCCCCTTACTGAGATGTCCCTTTGCTACCTTTAGGCTTTGGTTGTTTTCAATTGCTTTCCTTACTAGTTCACAGTTGAATTTCTATACGTCTTCAGTGATACTTTTTCTTACTGTCTTGCATAGCTCTATATATTCCACTTTGGAAGTCACATCTTCTTTAGTTGTCCTCATCACTCTTCTTTTTTGCATCAAGATTTTGGTTTTTCCTGATAATTTGTTTACATGCAATTTGTTCTTAGACCCAGCTAATTTTGTTGCTGTTTCCATAAGAGCTTGTGTTACTTTTCTGTTAACTTCAGAAATATCTACTTCTTCCGATGTTAGGCCTTCTAAAGCAGAGAATCTGTTCTTCAGTTCCAATTTGAAGGTATTATGGTGTTTTTTAAGGTTGGTTATGTCAATACATTTTGTTTGCCTTATGAGCTTGCTACGTTCGAGTTTAGTGTTGAGGTGCATCTTACATCTCACCAATCTATGGTCACTGCCTGTGTTGAACTTGTTTAGCACACTGCAGTCTTCTATGACGAATTTTTTGTTACACATAATAAAATCAATTTCACTTGTCGTCCCATTTGGATGTCTCCATGTCCATTTCCTGTGTGGCTTTTTCTTGAAAAAGGAGTTCAAGATGAAAAACCCTTCTGCCTCTGCAAACTCAACAAGAGTATTTCCACGCTGGTTTCTGTTGCCGTGACCGAATTTACCTACTGAAGTTTCATTCTGTTGCTGTTGCCCTATTTTTGCATTGAAATCTCCCATAATTATCTTCAAGTGCTGCTTACCTTTATTATTTAGATCACGAATTTCCTCATAAAATTCTTCAATTTTTTCTTCAGGATGACTTGTGGTGGGTGCATAAGTTTGAATAATCTGAGCCTGGTATCTTCTCGAGAGTTGGATAACGAGTCGTGCAGCTCTGTCAGAGGAACTATCAACTTCTACAACTTTATTCTTCAGTTTCTTGTTTATTATAAATCCAACACCACTAGTTCTGCCAGTATCTGTCCCACGATAGTAGAGGAGATGTCCACTTTTCAGTTCAATGAGATCTTCTCCTTTTCTCCTTACCTCACTTAGCCCGACGATGTCCCACTTGATCCTTTGTAGTTCCTCTTCCAATTCAAGAAGCCTTGAATCAGAAGATAGGGAGCGTCCGTTATACGTCGCCAAGGTCAGCATCAGATGGCAGCCTAGTCCAGTCCTCCGGGGATTCTTAGCACCCTCTGCCTTCATGTCGCACTGGCCGCTGCCTTGGCCAGGTACATTCCAGCTGCCGGAGAGTGAGGGCCAAGATTTAAGTTGTGGAGTCATTTTGGAGGGTTTGGCCATAACTCACCACGCTGGCCAAGCGGGTTGGTGAGTGTGGGATAGCATTTCCTCTAATCCCGATGGTATAGTTATACCGCTATTGGCGGTCGTCAGAGCCCCTTTAGTGGGAACAGGATGTACCACGAGAAGGCGGGGTTGACATTTGTCAAGGAGAGGCTATGATGTTACGCATCACCTGACCTTACAATATATATATATATATATATATATATATAGTAAGCACGTTGAGGAAACAGTATGTTTTAGCATGCGCATGTTCATTAAATAATCATGTCGTTTCATTGGAGCTGCCGGTATCGTCTTTTTCACTGTAGTAGTTACAAAGTAGTTTTCATGGTAACGGTGTATTGATAAGGGTATCGTCGTTACAACATTCTGCCCTATGTTTATGTATCAATAAGCTTTATGACAAGAGGATAGATGAACAGGTAGTCGGCGTATGTAACATGGTAACATCGTGCCAGATAGGTTGGTGTTGACCCTTCAGGCATAGTCTTGAAAGGGCGGTGAGAGTGGAGCATGTTTTAACATTGCATTTATGTTCAGAGACACGTAAATTAAGATTGCGACGGGTCGAACCTATGTATATCTGGTCGGTTCCATCAGCATTCATAGCTTTTAGTGGGATTGCATACACACCACATTTGGAACCAAGGGGAATCTGATCCCTGTCATTTTTAATATGGGCGAGAATGTTGCACGTTTTTATGTCAAAATCAAAATTAAATGGTCGATATGCGTTTTTAGGGTATTTGTGACAGCTGGGATGTATGGTAGTTTGCCGATATATGAAGTGGTTGGTCTCGTTCTTGGTAATGTTGAGTATGATGCATTAAAGGCACGGCGCATTATGGAGTTAACTGTGGTAAATGGATAATTATATAATGCTGCAATATCAATAATTTTTGTAACTTCAAGGTCTCTTTGATCGGTTGAGGATGAATGTGTAACTGCTCGGTGAAACATAAAGTGAAGAGCTTAGAGTTTTTGCCTGAGTTGGTGGAAGGAGTTACAGGGAATCATAGATATTGTTGCAGTTGGTTTTCTATATACAGAGTGAGTTACTTCGTTCGTATTAGGGTTTCTTTCCAACAAGATGTCCAGATATTGTAATGGTCTCGAATTCCGAAGAAATGTTTATGGAACTGTATTTTGTGGACAACAAAGTGGTGAACTCGGTAAGGCTTTGAAGGGTGGATTGCCAAAACAATAGCACATCATCCACGTCTCTCTCAGGTATAAAATAGGTTTCACATGAAAGTTTGTGAGGACTTCGTTTTCCAGGTCTTGTAACAACAACTCAGATAGAACTGCTGAGAGTGAGACACCATAGGGTCCCCCTCCCGTTGACGGTAAATAGTATCATTAAATCGAAAAATGTTCTGTTGTACACTAGTCTTAAGGTATTAACAATGCCTTGAATTTCAATATGGGTCTACGTTCTGTGGGCTGGCAGCATTTCTTCGATGATACGGTGGACAGCAAGCACAGGTACATTAGGGTATAAGGAAATGATATCGAGTGAGACCATTATAAACTGCGAGCTAGACGGTGTAACTGAATGTATTTTATTTAATGCCTGAGCGGAACTGGACACCGAGTATATGGATGAAATGGTAAATAGGGCTAGACAATTTGCCAATGCTCCCTTGAGGGGCCTAGTTGGACTTGCATAGGCCGAAACGAGGGGGCGTACGGGATTACCTGTTTTATGGGTTTTAAGTTTTCCAAATAATTCGGGAACACTGGTTCCAGGTGGTGGGTGCATAGCTTTAGTGATATTTAAAGGGAGAAGGCCTGAAGAATTTAACCTGGAGAGGGCCGAAACGGTAGCATTATTGGGATCACGGGTGCAGATGGTATGTGGAATGTTTGCAATTGCTTGGTTCATTTTATCAATGCAATATATATATATATATATCGAGAGAACAAGCTGGATTCAGGAGTGGCTACAGCACAATAGATCATATCCACGTACTGAGAGAACTAATTGAAAGAGCGAGGGAATATGAACTTCCATTGTGCATGGCTTTTATCGATTATGAAAAAGCCTTTGATTCGGTGAAACCATCAGCAGTTACCACGGCTCTGAAATCCTGCGGTATTGAAGATGCATACATTAATATTATTAATAACATCTATGAAAATGCAAGTGCAAAGATTCGGCTGTTTGAAAATACAACACACATAAAAATTGGAAAGGGAGTGAGACAAGGTGACACCATATCTCCGAAGCTTTTTAATGCCACATTGGAAAATGTCTTTCAATCACTGAACTGGGAAAACAAAGGGATAAAGATTAATGGAGATTATCTAACCCACCTTCGTTTTGCTGATGACGTAGTCATTTTTGCAACTACCCCATCAGAGCTGCAGAGTATGATCCAGGAACTTGCTGACAAGAGTAAAGAAGTGGGATTAAAAATGAACTTTCAGAAGACAAAAGTGATGTTCAATGCTTTTACAAGAAATGAAGATTTATCGATTGATGGAGAAAAACTGGAGATAACAGATACGTACGTTTATCTTGGACAGCAGATATCAAGTGAGGGTCACATTGATGAAGAAATTAATCGGCGTACAAAACTTGCCTGGAGAGCTTTTGGAAGAAACAGCATAATTTTCAAGAGCAATATGCCATTATGTCTTAAAAGAAAAGTGTTTGATCAATGCATCCTTCCAGTGCTTACGTATGGTGCAGAGACGTGGACCTTAACTAAAAGAGACATACAAAGGCTGCAGACAACTCAAAGAAGCATGGAGAGGTGCATGCTTGGTATAACCAGGAGAGATAAGAAGAGGAACTCGTGGATCCGAAAAATGACGAGAGTGGAAGACATCATGATCAGAGTTAAATCCCTGAAATGGCAATGGGCTGGACATACTGCCAGAAGGACAGACCATAGATGGACAGCCGAGATTTTAGATTGGATTCCAAGGGACAGGAAAAGACCCAGAAAAAGACCACATGGGAGATGGGTGGATGAAATTCGTAAATATGCGGGAGTGACATGGAGGAGACTGGCACAAGACAGACCGTTGTGGAGGAAACTTGGGGAGACCTTCGTCCAGCAGTGGATTGATAATGGTTGACAATGATGATGATGATGATGATATATATATATATATATATATATATATATATATATGTATATATATATTTATTTTTAACTGTAATTTTTTTAAATTGTGCAAAGACGGCAAACTGTGTTTTTTATATTCTTCAGCACGAATAAATTGACTTCCTATGGTACCTAGCCGCTTTTTGGTATGTAGAATCATTTCCTCTCATTTTATTCTTGCGTTATGGACAACAACCTAGTGAGGGTGTATAGAAAATGGAAGCACACATTGACCCTTCAGAAGACATATTTGGACTTCCTACTTAATTGTCGAGATCTGAGGGTCATACCAAAGTTCCTAATGCTTCGGCAAAAACCAATCTGCCCCCGTGATGCGCCTATCCTTCGTACGGCCGAAACAAAAAGACTCTCCAATACTATTCTGCAAAAAAGAGGATATTTGGACTATTTAAATCGACGAACATAAGATGCTGACTTAAACGTAACTAAATGGACACACCCTGCTGTCCTGGACAGAATACTGGCAATTACAAATGCCTTTAGCCTATCTGAGGACGCTAAGATGCGGGAAGCACATATTAAAAAGCTCCGATAACTGGTCGCACAAGAAGTTGACAATAGAGTTGTGTAACGTGGAACACTACCTAATCTGCAGTGCCTGAACTCAACATCCTACATCAATCTCAGTGGTATCCAACTGCACCCAGTTTAGCAAAGTGCGCTTGATAAATGACTTAAATATGCCTACCCTATCAACGTTGTCAATGATATCCAGCATATTCCACAGATTGAACAAATTGTTAAGGCGCTCCCTTATAATAATCAAGACGGCGCTAGACATCAAATAGCTAGAGCCATGAAGACTATTCATAACCAATCTAGTAAACATCCTGCACATAAGAAACTCAAATATGAACTGAACCAACTTAGACAGCTGCGTCAAAACCCCGACATCTCCATAATCAGTGCGGACAAGACCACCCAAGTTATTATAATGAACAGAACTGATTACATTGATAAAATGAACCAGGCAATTGCAAACATTCCACATACCATCTGCACCCGTGATCCCACTAATGCTACCGTTTCGGCCTTCTCCCTTCAAATATCGCTAAAGCTATGCACCCACCACCTGGACCCCGTGTTCCCGAATTATTTGGAAAACTTAAAACCCATAAAACAGGTAATCCCATTCGCCCCCTCGTTTCGGCCTATGCAAGTCCAACTAGGCCCCTCGAGGGAGCATTGGCAAAAAATGTCTAGCCCCATTTACCATTTCATCCATATACTTGGTGTCCAGCTCCGCTCAGGCATTAAATAAAATAAATTCCGTTACACCGTCTAGCTCGCAGTTTATAATGGTCTCACTCGATATCATTTTCTTACACCCTAATGTACCTGTGCTTGCTGTCCACCGTATCATCGAAGAAATGCTGTCAGCCCACAGAACTTACACATATATTGAAATTCAAGTCATTGTTAATGCCTTAATACTAGTGTACAACAGAACATGTTTCGATTTAATGATACTATTTATCGTCAACGGGAGGGGGCCCCTATAGGGTCCCCCCTCTCAGCAGTTCTACCTGAGTTGTTGTTACAAGATCTGGAAAACGAAGTCCTCACAAACTTTCATGTGAAACCTATTTTATATCTGAGATACGTGGATGATGTACTATTGTTTTGGCAATCCACCCTTCAAAGCCTTACCGAGTTCACCACTTTGTTGTCTACAGAATACAGTTCCATAAAATTTTCTACGGAATTCGAGACCATTACCCTATCTGGACATCTTGTTGGAAAGAAACCCTAATACGAACGAAGTAACTCACTCTGTATATAGAAAACCAACTGCAACAATATCTATGATTCCCTGTAACTCCTTCCACCAACTCAGGCAAAAACTCTAAGCTCTTCACTTTATGTTTCACCGAGCAGTTACACATTCATCCTCAACCGATCAAAGAGACCTTGAAGTTACAAAAATTATTGATATTGCAGCATTATATAATTATCCATCTACCACAGTTAACTCCATAATGCGCCGTGTCTTTAAATGCATCATACTCAACATTACCAAGAACGAGACCAACCACTCCATATGTCGGCAAACTACCATACATCCCTGCTGTCACAAATACCCTAAAAAACGCATGTCGACCATTTAATTTTGATTTTGACATAAAAACGTGCAACATTCTCGCCCATATTAAAAATGACAGGGATCAGATTCCCCTTGGTTCCAAATGTGGTGTGTATGCAATTCCACTAAAAGCTATGAATGCTGATGTAACCGACCAGATATACATAGGTTCGACCCGTCGCAATCTTAATTTACGTGTCTCTGAACATAAATACAATGTTAAAACATGCTCCACTTCCACCGCCCTTTCAAGACTATGCCTGAAGGGTCAACACCAATCTATCTGGCACGATGTTACTATGTTACATACGCCGACTACCTGTTCATCTATCCTCTTGTCATAAAGCTTATTGATACATAAACACAGGGCAGAATGTTGTAACGACGATACCCTTATCAATACACCGTTACCATGAACACTACCTTGTAACTACTACAGCGAAAGAGACAATACCGGCAGCTCCAATGAAACGACATGATTATGTAATGAACATGCGCATGTTAAACATACTGTTTCGTCAACGTGCTTACTATATATATATATACCCTCCCAGGGCATAATGCAACCACACCATCTGATGACGGGTCCACGGTTGACTTGTAAGTGCTCATGTTTTAATTTAATGTAAATATATTTTTAACTGTAATTTTTTTTAAATCGTGCAAAGACGGCAAACTGTGTTTTTAATATCCCTCAGCACGAATAAATTGACTTCCTATGGTATCTAGAAGAGAAACACAATATAACATTTATTGATATACATTAGTACCGTGTCGGTGCACCTTTGACCTTAATGCATATATTGAGCTCTCGGGACAGGCTTTCGACAAGGTTTTGGAACACAGCGATAGGTACGTGCTTTTACTCAGTACATAATGCTGCCGCTAACTGTTGCTTAGTAGTAGGCCTTGGTTCCAAACTTCTTATGCGGCGCTCTGAGTCATCCCATAGGTGCTCTGTGGGATTAAGATCAGGGCTCTGTGCTGGCCAGTCCAAACATGATACGGAATTATCGTCAAACCATGCCATAATAGTCCTTGCTTTATGGCTCGGTGCATTATCCTGCTGGTACCAACAAGGCTCGGTTCCATAATATTGCCACAGAATTGGTAAGGCATAATTGTCCAAAATATCGAGGTAGATGTGCTGGTTAGCAGGTTTGTCCACAAAAACCAATGGGCCGGGACCATAACGCGAAAAACACCCTTACACGAGTACACTGCCAGCTCCAAACTTGACCGTAGGAACAGTAAACTGTGTTAAATAGCGTTACACCAGCTACTGCTATACCCACACACGGCCATCAGACTTATGGATCGTGTATCTGGATTCATCAGTCCATATAGGACCAGTTTCCATTGATCTACGGTAAACGATAAATGTTCTTTACACTATGCTAAACGACGAGTATCATTCCGAGTGGACATGAAATGCTTATAAGCAGCCGCACGACCGCGGTAACCCATGGAATGAAGTTCCCTGCGAATAGCGAGTATACATACCAAAGTTCCACCATTTGTACTCACCTCTACACTGAGGTATTGTGCAGTACTCCGTCAATTACCTGTAATGACTATCCTGAGGTTTCGACGTCCTCTATCGCTGGTTTTCTTTGGTCTGCCGGTACGTTTTCCTGCTTCAGGCACGCCACGTGTCTTCCACTTATTCAGTACATCCAAAACAGTTGACTTGGGTATGTTTAAACGCCTCTCGAGTTGTCTTATGAACAACCCACTAATATAACACCCAACAATCTTTTCTTTCTCAAAGTGGGTTCTCTCCCGCCGCGACATTTTCACTCAACCTCAGTGTGCGATATGATCGCGGTCAGCTGCAGGCTTGTTTTCATACCGTTTGCAGCTGTACCGCGCATCTTAACAACGCAGCGTGTCCGTTCATTTGTTTTCGAAGGGGTGTCTGGTCACATTAGTCAATATAGTGTATAAAAACGTATCGCAGTGGTTTAAACTAAAATTTTTTAAAAATTGTTTTCGTGTGAACATGTTAACATTTTCCACAACGCCGCGGAATTCGCAGATTGAACGCAAGCAAAATTGGAGAAAATCAAAACGAGAGGCAAGGTCAAGTGATGAGGAATGTAAGAAGCAGAAGAAGACTGAGAACCACGTTGGGTAATTCGTGTATCAACCCGCTTTGCGTTCGTAATGTATCCAGCATTATTTGTAAAAATTTTGTAAGCTACTTTTCATATCATAGACCTGTGTTGGCTGTGACAAGTTAAATAAACGCTTTGAAACCATACTCGACTAACTCATTTAAACTTTGCGATCTGCAAATCGTAGTCATACATTCCAAACTGACGGCACAATCAGACTGAGCCTACCTGTATTATTTTTTTTTATAAAAGTCGCATGAAAATGGACAATGTTCGCTAAAAAATAAAAGGCTGTGCATTCAGAGAAAATTCCTGAAAATAACATGCAACAAATTTGCCGGAGGGTGTTCGTCTTAGAGAACTTCCAAAAACGGAAATTTTCTTATTTATTTTTTCTAACTTCCATGACAGATTTTTCATAGTCATGACAGATTTTTCAATTGACAGATTTTTCATAGTCAGTAATTCCGTTAACTTGTGAAAAGCCCGATCCGTGATATTCCGTATTTACAAAGGAATTCCGACATATTCAGATCCTTTCCGTTTGCACCAGGTGGGGATCGAACTAGCCTTGTTCCGCTTCGTGTAAAGACGTGCGTTCTATCCACTGAACCAGAAAGCTACGTGAAACGTCTTCGCGTATCAAGTTGAACTCCAATCGCTCAATGGTAAAATTTTGTTCTTTTCTCTTTGCTGTCAATGCGGGTATATTAGCAATTTTATTTTCTGTTGCATCTCATTATTCTTCAGAATAGGTTCATTATAATTTTAGAAGGAATAACAGAAAATGCTAAATCAAATGTGTTGACACTTTTTACTAATAATCCATGGTCTCTAGTTGAGTGTCTAGAAGTAGGAGTGTTTGATCCCGAATCAAAATTAACTCAGGAATCAACTTGGTGTAATACTGGTATTAAATGAAGATCTTATGTATGTGTTTCACTTTCTCATACTATAACATTGTAAACTATCGTCAATTGGACTGGCTTTGACATTGAAGGTATCGGGGGGGGGGGGGGGAGGTTAATGCTGAGGAGGCGGACTATGGAGAGGGGTGAGGGGGACTAATTATCTTTATGTAATTAAATATTGTCGCATGCTGGTTCGTCTTAGTGTTTGTAACTATTTCTTTCAGGGAGAAAAGGGCTATGTCAGGCCTAATGGCGTTTTCTCTCTTTCTTCCAAGTTGTCAACAATCATTAATTTTCACGTTAAAGTACACTATATTGACAAAAGTCACCGGAAACCCCTTCAAAAGCAAATGAACGGACCAGCGGCGTTGTTAAGATGCACGGTGCAGCTGCAAACGGAATAAAAACAAGCCTTCAACTGACCGCGATCATATCGCACCATGAGGTTGAGGGAAAATGTTGCAAGGAGAGAGAACTAACTTTGAGAAAGGAAAGATTGTTGGGTGTTATATTAGTAGGTTGTCCATAAGAGAAACAGAGAAGCGTTTAAACATACCCAAGTGAACTGTTTTGGATGTACTGAATAAGTAACAGACACATGGCGTGTCTGAAACAGCAAAACGGATTGGCAGACCAAAGTAAATCAGTGATAGAGGACATCAAAACCTCAGAAAAATAGTTACAGTTAATCGACGGAGTACTGCACAAGACCTAAGTGTACAGGTGAGTAAAAATGATGGAACCTCGATATGTACATGTACCATTCGCAAACAACTTCATTCCATTGGTTACCTTGGTCGTGCGGTTGCTCATAAGCCTTTCGTCCCTACTCGGAATGCTACTCGTGGTTTAGCATGGTGTAAAAAACATTTATTTATTTAATTTTAATTTTTTTATTGAAAGTTTAACGACCACCGTGAGCACCTCAATGGGCTATAAGCAGTCGCCAGTCCCTAATTTAGGGCCAGTGGTTCCAGGGAATGGAAAGAGCCAGTGCCGTAAGACAAACACAACATCCATGCCTCATCGGGATTCGAACCCGTACCCTTCACGGATGAATTTTCATAAGCCATCGCTTAGACCACTGCACCACCGGGGTAGCACACTTATTTTGAACTGTAGATAAATGGAAACGGATCATATGGACTGATGAATCCGGATACACGATCCATCAGTCTGATGGCCGTGTGTGGGTATGGCGGCAGCCGAGGGAACGCTATTTACCACAGTGTACTACTACTCCTACGGTCAAGTTTGGAGCTGGCAGTGTACTCGTGTGGGGATGTTTTTCGTGGTATGGTCCCGGCCCATTGGTTATCGTGGACGAACCTGTTAACCAGCACGTCTACCTCGATATTCTGGAAAATTATGCTCTACCAGCTCTGAGGTAATACTATGGAGCCGAGCCTTGTTGGTACCAGCAGGATAATACACCGAGCCGTAAAGTAAGTAACGGCGTGGTTTGACGATAATTCCGTGTCGTGTGTGGACTGGCCATCACAGAGCCCTGATCTTGATCCCATAGAGCACCTATAGGATGAATTAGAGCGCCGCATAAAAAGTTTGGAACCAAGGCCTACTACTAAACAACAGTTAGCGGCAGCATTATGTCTGAATGGAAGCGCTGTGTTCCTAAGCCTTGTCGAAAGCATGTCTCGAAGGGTCAGTGCATGCATCAGGGCCAAAAATGGACTGACACCGTACTAATGTATGTCAATAAATGCTATGTTGTCTTTCTCTTCTAGGTGTCCGAAGACTTTTGTCAATATAGTGTATATGCTATGTATGTTGATGCGAGAACTGAATAAATGAAATGAAATAAGTATTTAATATTTCTCGTAGGTGGAATTATTACAAATTTTTCATCGTGATTTTTCGAAGCAACAAAATGTTTCGATAATTGTCCTGGTTTTAAACTGATAATGACTTTCAGTTTTATTTAAAGAAAAGTGCAGTGTACTATTTAATAGCATTACTTCACAAAGCTGCTAAATATACAATTTTCTCTTCATAGCAATCATAGTTTTTGTCTTAAGGGATCCACAGAATGATACATAGACATCATACAGTCACCTATACAATAATAATTTAAATACCCTGTTTTTTACGGTAACACTATACAATAGCTGGTGCACAAAATGGGGAAGAGGGGATGAATCTGCAGAATTTCAATTTCGGATTCTACGACAGACGACTAAAATTTAATAGTTAATTAAACCTCAAATATTCCTGAAAATCACTCGAATTACCAGAAATGTTACGTCGTAAGGATACGGGAAAAGTCAGAACAGAATTTTTCTGTTAATATACGAAACATATTACGGTAAGTTCCTAAAAATTTAGAATGATCCGTTAAGACCTCTTTGAAATGGCGATTTACAGTTAATCTACGAAAATAATTGCTGAACGTTTTCTAACAATTCATAATTTTCCTGACTTACGAAAAATCCGCGAAATTCAGGGATTCTGTTTTCATGGAACGGAAAAGGTTGTGTCAAAAATATGTTTCATTTATTCACGAAAGGAATCACGGAAAAATGCCTCGTGAATTCCAAAAAAGGTTTTACGGTGCTGCAACCAAAATAAATGTGCTTTTCATTTACAGTCATTTGCAAAAGTTTAAGACCACCTGTTGGTATTAGGAGATTTCTGCCGATTGTGTCAGCGACTGTCTGTAATACTCAACTTCCTGTTGGTGTTGCATCATCCTACACCGGCAGCTGTTCATAGAGTTGGGGGAAGCGTGTTAGCGTTATTTTGCTTCTGGTTTTCGTGCTGAGAGGTTTCGTACGTATTTTCTATATAGCGAAAAATGGGCAAAAAAGCGTCATTACGTTTAACTCAGAGGGCACAAATAGTGACTTCATATTATAAATGATACTCCAAACATGACATAAGGAGAAAGGTGAATGTGAGCAACATTGCTATTCATACTACGATCATGAAATATCGAGATACAATGGAAGTTAGCGACCGAAAGAAAAGTGGACGTCCAAGAAAACAACCCCGCGTGATTACACCACCATAAAGCGAATAGTTTGGCTTTCCCAAAGGAGTTCGCGTAAGAAAATCAAGCCCTTTCTACATTCAAAAGGGTCTGATATTCTGTAGTATTAGCACTGTTTCCCAAAATCTTAGCAAAGGTTTTAGATTAAATTCTTACAAACCTGGAAATAAACCTAGACTAACCTCTGTCATGAAAAAGAAGAGACTCCAGCTTGTGAAGCGTCATCAATCGTGGAGTACTGGAAATCAGTCAAGGCCGTTTAGTATATCTTCAAGTACTGTTGATTTACAAGGACTACGACAAAGCTGCAGTTGAATTCCGTGATGGTGGAATGCAAGCTGATGTGATTCTTACTAAGAGATTCGTCAGTATCTCTTAGTATGAATGCGCAATACACCGATAAATGCGCAATAAACAATACACCGATGAATGCACAATACACTGATGAGGCATTACATCATGACCACCTACAAACCTAAGAAACTGTTGAAACCCATTTAGCCCGCAAAACAGCGGCCACTCGGCGAGGCATCGATTCGATGAGGTGGCGATAGGTATTCTGGGGTATCTTGTACCATAATTTCAACAACAGATCCTCCAGTTCCGGGACATTTCGGGCGTGCTGATATAACACGAACCCGCTTTTCCAAGTTGAACCACAAATGTTCGATTGGACTCAAGCCAGGTGAATTTGGAGGCTAGGGCATTAACAGAAAGTTACCAACATGTGTTACAGTACACATCGCCCCGATCACCACTGTTGTACTTGCCTTGCGGGTGATTTGTCATGGTTCCCAATCACTTCGTCCGTGTTCATTTCGTCCACGCTCACTTCGTCCAGTTCATTTCGTCCAACGTTCACTTTGACCACTGTTCACTTAGTCCAATGTTCACTTCATCAGCTGTTCATTTTGTCCATATTCATTTCGTTCTCCGAATGAATGGAATACTGTGAAAATTATCTGTTTTCATGGAGTTTTTGTGATAGGTAGAAGAAAAGGTCAGCGGACATTGCTTGCACGCGATTTTTTTTCCTGTCTGAGTTTCTCGATTAAAATATAATGATTTATAATATTATTTAAAGTAAACCAAGGAACTTAATTTTAAAGAACGTTTTAACTCTTTTGTATGGTACGACGTCAATCACTATAGCATGACTCACGCTATGCTCATGAAAGGATTATAAAGTGGGATTTTTTAATAACGCTGCACTTTTACTTAGGCACTAAATATTTACATAAGATGCCAAGTTATTAATATTTCTCTTTTACTTACTTAGGCACTAAATAATAATTACTATGCCTCATGCGTAGGCCCTTTTGACATTTTATATTCTGCCGATGTCATATTCAAAACGTTTACGTATTAACTCAAGGTAATCATATTGTGCTTTTACTGAGGCACGGAATATTAATTCATAAGCCCTAGGCTTAGGCCGTTTCAACAGTTTTTATTCTACGGATGTCGTATTCATTACGTTTACATATCAACTCTAGGGGACATTATTGCGCTTTTACTTACGCACTAAATATTATTTCATATGCCCTAGGCCTTTTTCACAGTTTTTATTCTAATCACGTCATATTCATAACATTTACATATCAAATCAAGGTAATAATATTGCGCATTTGCTCAGGCACTAAATATTATTTCATAATCCTTAGGCCTAGGCCTTTTTTACAGTATTTATTCTACGGGTGTCATATTCATAATGTTTATGTATCAAGTCAAGGTAATAATATTGCGCTTTTGCTCAGGCATTAAATATTATTTCATAGGCCCTAGGCCTTTTTCACTATTTGTATTCTAACTTTATTGTGTATTCATAACTCTGACATATCAAGTCAGATTATTAATGTTGCACCTTTACTTCGGCTCTAAACATTAATTAGTAAGCACTAGGCCTGTTTAACAGATTTTAAGGCATTACACTAAATATTCATAGTATTTGCATAACATGTCAAGTTATTAATATTGATCGTTTACTTAGCCATAAAATATTAATTACTAGGGCATCGGTATACTAAATACTAATTCTTTTCCTAAGACCTATGAATTAATATTTAGTGTCTAAGTAAAAAGCGCAATATTACTAAATTTTTATGTCATGTAAACTTTATGAATATGAGATCGGAGGATTAAAAACTGATAAACCGCCTAAGCTTAAGGCCAGTTAATTAATATTTAGTGCCTAAGTAAAAGCTCAATATTATTACCATGACTTGATATGTAAACATTATGAATATGGCATCCGTAGAATAATCTATGTAAAAAAGGCTTAGGTCTCAGGCCTATGAAATAATATTTAATGACTGCGCAAAAGCGCGTTCTTATTACCTTAATTTGATATGTAAACGTTATGAATAGGACATCCGTAGAACAAATACTGTAAAAAAGGCATTGGTCTGGAGTTTATGAAATAATATTTAGTGTCAAAGTAAAAGCGCAGTAATTTAAACTGAGTGGATGCGTGACGTTACAAATATCACATGGTCAGAATAAAAACTGTGAAAAAATGCTAGTCCTAGGGCCTATTAAATTAAATTTACTGGCTGAGCGAAGTGCAATATTATTACCCTGAGTCAAGCAATATGAATATGACATCCGTAGAATAGAAACTGTTGAAACGGCCTAAGCCTAGGGCTCATGAATTAATATTTCGTGCCTTAGTAAAAGCACAATATGATTAGCTTGAGTGGATACGTAAACGTTTTGAATATGACATCGGCAGAATAAAAAATGTCAAAAGGGCCAACGCATGAGGCATAGTAATTATTATTTAGTGCCTAAGTAAGTAAAAGAGAAATATTAATAACTTGGCATCTTATGTAAATATTTAGTGCCTAAGTAAAAGTGCAGCGTTATTAAAAAATCCCACTTTACACTCCTTTTATGAACATAACGTGAGTCATGCTATAGTGATTGACGTCGTACCATACAAAAGAGTTAAAAAGTTCTTTAAAATTAAGTTCCTTGGTTTGCTTTAAATAATATTTAAAATCATTATATTTTAATCGAGAAACTCAGACAGGAAAAAAAATCGCGTGCAAGCAATGTCCGCTGACCTTTTCTTCTACCTATCACAAAAACCATGAAAACGGGTAATTTTCACAGAATTCCATTCATTCGGAGGACGAAATGAATGCGGACGTAATGAACGGTGGACGAAGTGAACAGTGGACAAAGAGAACGCTGGTCTAAATGAACTCGACGAAGTGAGCGTGGACGAAATGAAAACGGACAAAGCGATCTGTCACCATTTGTCACACTGTGGCCCTGCGATCGCAGTGAACAATGCGCGACAGTCACCGCTCCCCTCCGGCAGCACTGAGTTGCGGACGACACACGGCTTGGGCGACGGTTCGTCGTTTGGCCACCTGTGCTCCACTTTTGATACTTACTCACTACAGCAGCACGTGAAGAACCCACAAACCGCGCCGTTTCCGAGATTGTAGTTCCGAGGTGCCGTGCCATCACAATTTGTCCTTTATCACACTCCGATAAATCGGCAGCTTTTCCCATTCTGATTCCCAACACTCTACTAACCAAAAGCCGGTCCTCGGGTTGAATATATACTGCTCTGTGAAATTTACTAAGTGTGCTCATTTTTCTAGGCTAGGTGTAGTCGTTATGGAATGGCTCATCAGTGTATGTGTCTGAGTCTGACGCGATGTGGAGATTTGGCTCATCAGTCCATGGGTCTGAGCCTGACGCGATGTGGAGATTTGGCTCATCAGTGTATGTGTCTGAGCCTGACGCGATGTGGAGATTTGGCTCATCAGTGCATGTGTATGAGCCTGACGCGATGTGGGGATTTGGCTCATCAGTGTATGTGTATGAGCCTGCCGCGATGTAGAGATTTGGCTCATCAGTGTATGAGTCTGAGCCTGACGCGATGTGGAGATTTGGATCATCAGTGTATGAGTCTGAGCCTGACGCGATGTGGGGATTTGGCTCATCAGTGTATGTGTATGAGTCTGCCGCGATGTAGAGATTTGGCTCATCAGTGTATGAGTCTGAGCCTGACGCGATGTGGAGATTTGGCTCATCAGTGTATGAGTCTGAGCCTGACGCGATATGGAGATTTGGTTCATCAGTGTATGTGTATGAGCCTGACGCGATGTGGAGATTTTCCTCATCAGTGTATGTGTATGAGCCTGACGCAATGTGGAGATTTGGCTCATCAGTGTATGAGTCTGAGCCTGACGCGATGTGGAGGTTTGGCTCATCAGTGTATGTGTCTGAGCCTGACGCAATGTGGAGATTTGGCTCATCAGTGTGTGGGTCGGAGCCTGACGCGATGTGGAGATGTGGCTCATCAGTGTATGTGTCTGAGCCTGACGCAATGGTGAGGTTTGGCTCATCAGTGCATGTGTCTGATCCTGAGGCGATGTGGAGATTTGGCTCATCAGTCTATGTATCTAAGCTTGACCCGATGTGGAGATTTAATTGGCTCATCAGTGTATGTGACTAAGCCTCACGCGATGTGGAGATTTGGCTCATCAGTGTATGGGTCTGAGCCTGACGCAATGTGGAGATTTGGTTCATAAGTCTATGTATCTGAGCCTGACGCGATGTGGAGACTTGGCTCATCAGTGTATGGGTCTGGGCCTGACTCGATGTGGAGACTTGGCTCATCAGTGTATGGGTCTGAGCCTGACGCGATGTGGAGATTTGGTTCATCAGTGCATGTGTATGAGCCTGACGCAATGTGGAGATTTGGCTCATCAGTGCATGTGTCTGAGCCTGACGCGATGTGAAGATTTGTCTCATCAGTTTATGTGTCTGAGCCTGACGTGATGTAGAGATTTGGCTCATCAGTGTACGAGACTGAGCCTGACGCGATGTGGAGATTTGGCTCATCAGTGTATGTGTCTGGGCATGACGCGATGTGCAGATTTGGCTCATCAGTGTATGTGTCTGAGCCTGACGCGATGTGGAGATTTGGCTCATCAGTGTATGTGTATGAGCCTGACGCAATGTGGAGATTTGGCTCATCAGTGCATGTGTCTGAGCCTGACGCGATGTGAAGATTTGGCTCATCAGTTTATGTGTCTGAGCCTGACGGGATGTGGAGATTTGGCTCCACAGTGTATGTGTCTGAGCCTGACGCGATCTGGAGATTTGGCTCATCATTGTATGTGTCTGAGCCTGACGCGATGTGGAGAATTGGCTCATCAGTGTATGAGTCTGAGCCTGACGCGATGTGGAGATTTGGCTAATTAGTGTATGTGTCTGAGCCTGACGCGATGTGGAGATTTGACTTATCAATGTACGAGTCTGAGCCTGACGCGATGTGGAGATTTGGCTCATCAGTGTATGTGTCTGAGCATGACGCGATGTGGAGATTTGTCTCATCAGTGTATGTGTCTGAGCCTGACGCGATGTGGAGATTTGGTTCATCAGTGTATGTGTATGAGCGTGACGCGATGTGGGGATTTGGCTCATCAGTGTATGTGTATGAGCCTGACGCGATGTGGAGATTTGTCTCATCAGTGTATGTGTCTGAGCCTGACGCGATGTGGAGATTTGGTTCATCAGTGTATGAGTCTGAGCCTAACGCGATGTGGAGATTTGGCTCATGAGTGTATGTGTATGAGCCTGACGCGATGTGGAGATTTGGCTCATCAGTCCATGGGTCTGAGCCTGACGCGATGTGGAGATTTGGCTCATCGGTGTATGTGTCTGAGCCTGACGCGATATGGAGATTTGGCTCATCAGTGCATGTGTAGGAGCCGGACGCGATGTGGAGATTTGGCTCATCAGTGTATGTGTATGAGCCTGACGCGATGTGAAGATTTGGCTCATCAGTGTATGTGTATGAGCCTGACGCGATGTGGAGATTTGGCTCATCAGTGTATGTGTATGAGCCTGACGCGATGTGGAGATTTGGCTCATCAGTGTATGTGTATGAGCCTGACGCGATGTGGAGATTTGGCTCATCAGTGAATGTGTCTTAGCCTGACGCGATGTGGAGATTTGGCTCATCAGTGTATGGGTCTGAGCCTGACGCGATGTGGAGATTTGGCTCATCAGTCCATGGGTCTGAGCCTGACGCGATGTGGAGATTTGGCTCATCGGTGTATGTGGTCTGAGCCTGACGCGATATGGAGATTTGGCTCATCAGTGCATATGTTGGAGCCGGATGCGATGTGGAGATTTGGCTCATCAGTGTATGTGTATGAGCCTGACGCGATGTGGAGATTTGGCTCATCAGTGTATGTGTCTGAGCCTGCCGCGATGTGGAGATTTAGTTCATCAGTGTATGTGTCTGAGCCTGGCGCGATGTAGAGATTACTGGAGAACCTTGTGCACTGTGGGTCGTATGCATCTTATCGTCTTGCCATTCATCTTCCAGGCGAACAATTACAAGAAGTCTCACGTCGAAACTTATGGAATAATTAATACAAGATATAAGTCAAGGTGCCCGTTCCATGTAACATAGCTACAGAAATTTGAAAATTGCATCGTCCTGGAACGGAAATCGAACTCGCATGTCACGACTCCCGTTCCAGGACGATAAACTTTTCAAATCTCTGTAGCTATGTTTCATGAAAAGAACAGCTTGACTTATGTCTTTTATTAATCATTCCATGTGTTTCAACTTGATATATGCTTATCTGCTGGTGATCTAAGATGAGACACGTTTGGTTCGACTAGTGCCGTGAAATCAAGACTGCTGACGTTTCAGATTAACGCTTCAGTTGTTTAGTTTTCATTGTCCTGTGTGGTGTAATCTTTAGCATACTCGAGCGCAAATCGGACAATGCATTTCCCTAAGGATAAGGAACGATTTTATTTGGGTCTGCACCTTCAGCGCGTTCAAAGTGCAATGAGCTTTAGTGACTTGAAGACCGTCACTGAAATTCTTCATAAGAGCTTCAAAGCAGCAGCAATCGCTCATGGCTTGGTTGATGACGACACTCAATGGATTCATTGCTTAGAGGAAACATAAACATTCAGCATGCCACAGCAATTCCGACAAGACATTCTCTTTGATTTGCGTCTTCAATTCGCCAAAAGATTCACTTAATCTTTATGAGCTGTTTCTCAAATTCCTTGTTGAAGACTTTATTTCGAACTTTCATGGCCACATTACTGAAAGTAAAGCGCTTCAAGAAATCCAAACTGTTTTTCAAATTCACGGGACAAAGTGCACGTATTTTGGACTTCCAGAGGCAGTCTTTGTCACCAATACTGAACACATCTTCAACTTGGGCGAAGAAGCAGCAGAAGCTGAGAGTTTCACCTTGACACTCAATATAAAGCAGCAGAAGCTTTATATGCGATGCTCATATAAAGCAGCAGAAGCTGAGAGTTTCATCTTGACACTCAATATAAAGCAGCGCATATAAAGCAGCAGAAGCTTTATGTGCGCTGCTCATATAAAGCAGCAGAAGCTGAAAGTTTCATCTTGACACTTAATATAAAGCAGGGCAAAATCTTCGATGAAATTATCGATGCTGTGAACGACGACAAAGAACAAAGTCGATTTTTTTTCATCGACGGTCCTGATGAATCCGGTAAGACTTGCCTTTACAACACAATGATGAGCTATTTGCAAGCGCAAGGCAAGTGTGTTTGGGCTTTTCGACGACTGAAATTGCTTTCCATTTACTGAAGGAAGGTCGAAAGGCGCATAGTGATTTCAGAATTCCAATTTCAAATGTCGAAACTTCTGTCTCCAGCATGAAATTGCCATTAAATCATCCGTCTAAGTTGAGACTAGCTTCGCTAATCATAATTAATCAGGCACAAGTGTTGTCACACTCATTGTAAATCATCGACTTGTTGCTGCGAGAAGTGATGAATGATGCACGTCCGTTTGGTGGAAAAGCTTTAGTGCTGGGCGGAGATTTCCGTCAAACAACCAACTTCGTTCCACGCTGCTAAGTTGGATCACCAACAAGCGGTACACGCAAAATTTAGAAGTATGTGTCAAGAATTTTCCACTCTGGAATTTTATCAATTAATCCAGTTTGACTGTCAACATGAGAAACCCCGATCACGACGATTTCAATTATTGGGTCTTGCGATTTGCTTCCTGATGTGTTTTTTGAAAATCAGCACATTACTACATCAATCTTTGATAATCAAATTCGCTCACAAACAGGTCAAGGCATTGTTGACATCACAATGAAAGTCATTCTGACCACCAAAAATGTAACTACAATCGAGCTTAATTGCGAAATTTTCGAGCTGCTTCCCAGTGATGAAAAGACTTATCGAAGCGCCGCCAGATCATTGCTGAAAATCAAGATGTCATCTCATTTCCGGTGGGAATTTATCGATCAGCTATGCCCATCAGGTATGCCACCACACGTGTTGAAAATCAAAGTTGGCTCATTTGTGATGTTACTGCGAAATCTGGATCTAAAGAAGGTACTTCTGAATGGCACTCAACTGGTCGTAAAAGCTCTTCACGCAAACATCATCGATGCTGAGATCATCACAGGCAGCAACAAAGGCGAAGAAGCGCAAATCCCTCGCATCATTCTGCAGCCAAATTAGACCGGTCTGTCGTTTATCATGTGAGTTTTCAAATTCCAATCATTTTAGCTTTTGCAGTGACAATCAACAAATCACTGGGGCAATTATTTGATCACGTTGTATCACAGGGGCAATCATTTGATCACGTTGTATCACAAGGGCAATCATTTTATCACACTGTCGTCTATCTAAAAGAACCTGTTTTTGGACGCGGCCAGCTATGCGTCGCACTTACAAGAGGACGAAGTCATGATAATTTTTTCGTGTATGTCTGTGACAATCCATATCATGTGTGACGTGTATTCAAATTTAACTTTCATGTTTAGTTCCTTTTCCTATGTAAATTTGAGTTTGTTCTCTTTTCCACTTTCCGAACTTAACGGCGCAGTGGTCTAAGCGATGGCCTCTGATCATTCTTCCGAAAGGAGTCCGGGTTCGAATCCCGGTGAAGTGTGGATGTTGTGTTTGTCTTACTGCACTGGCTCTCTCCCTTCCCTGGAACCAGTGACTCTAAAATAGGGACGGGAGACAGCTTATAGCCCATTGAGTTGCTCACGGTGGTCGTTAAACCTCCAATAAAATAACCCAACTTAAGGCGATATCTTTTCTCTCACATGAATGAGGTTGGCAACACTTTTGAGGTCAGAGAGAGTGACGTAGGAATGATAAGAACTTTAGATAGAAAGGACGATACAGCAATTGCTTAGAGTGTGTGTGGATGAATATGTTCAATCGTTGTTAAGATAGATTATACGACAGATAATTAACACATTATATGTGAAGTGCAAAACTCGCAGTGCAATATTGTGGACTTCGTCTACTGTGCTGGACCAATAAAAGGTTAAATGTAAGTTGAACTTCTGTATATGTATCGTCTGGCCCTAAAACCTTAATTTTAACTATCCCGTGCAACTATTGCGTCGTATTCTCATTTAGTTCAACATTTCCTTAGTCACTGTTTTAGACATAGCGTAACACTAATCTCGCACATGAAAAAGGGTTACGTTATACATGGTAATATTCCCGATGATGAACAAACGATCACGAAAAATGTTGTTGTCAAAGAAATACTCAATAAATAAATGATTAAAAAATTTACCTCCACTACTTTTTAAGCAATTGCAAAGCTTCCATATCTTCTTTTTCCCGGTCACTATTGACTGGCTTTCAACTTGTTTTTTAAATAATCATTGACTTCACAAACTGAACTTCTAATTGAAAATCTAGAAGTAGCATTTGAATTACTATTTATCCATCGCAAAGCTTTTGCAATAAATAATATATTTGGCATATTTTCTGTTTTTCATAATTCACAGTTCTTCTGTCGGGCATTGTCGCCATTTATTTGAAAAAGTATCTCCAATTCCAAAACTCTCTTGGTAAAATTACATTTCTTTTTAAGATACCCTTCACTATGAAGAATCGTTTAACCTCTTCATCTTCTTCAAATAATGCTTTTTTCTAATACACATTTAAGAAATCATATCACGTTTCCCACCCTATTTCTTTTTTGAATTGTTTGATGCAAAAATTCTCAAGCTGCTCCTTGGGTATTTCAGGCTTACATACATTTCACTACGTGAAAACTTTCTGTGAAGTTTATAGTTTTCTGTAACTCACATTTCCGTCGCGAGTAAGAGTAAGTAATTATTTGCATTAGTAGATGTCATACAAATTGTAGAAGTACGGTTGAATTTTTATTTTGACTGGCTCCATTCACTATCAAGAACATTGCTTATACGTTACGTATTTTAAATGAAGCGAGGTTTTTCCACCAGGCGACGTCTTTTCATTGTTACTTTATTGCTTTCCTTCACACAAAAATGGAAAGAAAGGTTTCCAAACGTCCCATATTTTACAGGTTCATTCAATTACCTTATGTTTCAGCCATATCTGTCGCTTTTTTAGCATCTCTAATTTCTTTGCTATCGTAGACATGCGGACGTTCTTTGAGCTAAACAAATCGAATACATGATGAAATTGCGGGTTGTTTAGCCCCATAACTTTACCCTACGCTCGATACTTCTAAATTTCATTTATTTGGAAGCAGCACAGAAGAAATATCTAAAAAATATAGCTGCTACTCAGAAGAAACTGCACGTATGTGGTGGAGTATTTTATTCTTCGATTGTTTTGATTTCGTGAAACTTTTAGTGTACTTATGATTCGACCGATAGAATTCTTTAAGTGAGCAAAGTTAAATAAATTTACAGTTTTTCTTTAAGAAAGAGCAGTAAACACAAGAATTCCTTGAAAGCCCTATGTGTGCAAGTGGGTTAGAATCTATCTTTTTCGGGAAGGCATGTGGGCTGAATATTTATGACGACCACAATCAGCAACCAAAAGAGCTACAAGCAGTCGTCTGTTCCTAATGTGGAGCCACTAGTTTCAGATATAGTATAGAGCCAGAACCTTAAGGCAAACATACCACACATGCCTTGTACTGGGCTCGAACTCAGGTGAAGCGTGAACGTCTAGCCAGAGACCACGGACTCTGAGTACTTGGCCGCTGGAGCGGCTAAGTTAAACACACTGAATATACAGGGTGACCAAAAAGTTCCCGAACCCTAATTTGAAAATTTTTTATTCGCATTATACAGATACATAAAATTTACTGACAGCTGTGAAATATCTTCCATTGACTTTTGAGCAACTGATATTGACCTAAAGAACGTGCTGGAAATGACCTCCGTGTTGCTGGAGACAAATATCCACGCAGCGGCACATGTCTTTCGTAACGCGTTATAGCATAGATGGGGTAATTTCCGCTGTAGCCTGGATAATGTTTGTTTTCAAGGACTGCAGGTCTTGCGTGTTGTTTGCATATACACGGTCATTTAAATATAACCACGAAAAAAATTAAAGAGGTGAGAGATCTGATGAGCATGCAGGCCAAAGTCCTTTTGAAATAATGCGGTCACCAAAGAAACTTCACAGAAGTTCCGTTGTTGCAGTAGCGATGTGATGTGTTGCTCCATCGTGTTGAAGCCATGCGAAGCGTTCGGGTCACAGGTCAACGGGTCGACAATTTTTTTGGGTTCTAATGGGTCCGGTCAAGGTATTCCTGACACGATTTCGACCCGGTTTTATTCCCATTTTATTTTTGAAAAGAGAAAAATATATTCCAAAGAAAAAATGCGCATTATGGAATTCTGTAGTCAATACTGGTACCCACGAAGTAAATAATGATTTGCCATGCAAAAATATTGTCGTCTCTTTATTAAAGCAACGAAGATTTCCACCGACCGACGTCAGACACACTGACACTATATCGTAAAACGATACTTCCTTTGCGTTCTTTTAAAGTGCGATTGCCCAGGGCAAGGTACAGGCAAACGCTATTTGGCTGCGTGTCAGATGATTCACTCGCTCCGTGCGAAGAGAGCATTCATTACATTGAGCATTCAGAGGTTTTCAATTGATATGCTAACATCCCGTTGCCATGACGAAATTAACTCCTTATTTCTTAATATGGATGGATTTAATATCAAGGAGGTGAAGGAAGGCGTCGAGGCTAGCAAATGCGTGCTTGTTAAAATCCACAAGAGGAAGAGGGAATGCTGGAAATAGTTTCGTCTCATTAAGGAACAGGTAAATAATTCTGTGTTGTTTGATCTTGCTTGTTGTTCAAAATCTGGAAAGTGTATACTTACAAAGAAAGATGTCGACGGTGTAATAAAAGATTATGGAATAAAAATCTAACGGGCCATATGAAAGTATGAGCACCTCAATCAAAGCGTGGAAAGGGTGAACAATCTAAATACATTTTAAAAAATGCATTTGTGTAATCGTAAATAATGATTCCCATTTGTAATGTCCTCCATGGTCACGGTCATAGTTAGCAATTACTTCTGGATTACGCAAAGTAGTGGCATTAAAAATGGCACTAAAATGTTTTTTTTTTATTGGAGGTTTAACGACCACATTGAGCACACCAATGGACTATAAGCAGTCACCCGTCCCTAATGTAGGGTCACTGGTTCCAGGAAAGGGAGACAGCCAGTGCCGTAAGACAAACACAATATCCATGCCTCACCGGGATTCGAACCCGGACCCCTTTCGGACGAATGATCGGAGGCCATCAATTAGACCACTGCACCACCGGAGCGGCACTGAAATTTAGCAAGTAACCAAATTTTATTATTAAAAAAGAATTTCAGTTATTAAATATCAAGCAGTTTTTGAGATGAATATATATAAAATTGGAAAGGGAGTGAGACAAGGTGACACCATATCTCCGAAGCTCTTTAATGCCACATTGGAGGGCGTTTTTCAGTCACTGAGCTGGGAAAACAAGGGGATAAAGATTAATGGAGATTATCTAACCCACCTTCGTTTTGCTGATGACGTAGTCATTTTTGCAACTACCCCATCAGAGCTGCAGAGTATGATCCAAGAACTTGCTGACAAGAGTAAAGAAGTGGGATTAAAAATGAACTTTCAGAAGACAAAAGTGATGTTCAATGCTTTTACAAGAAATGAAGATTTATCGATTGATGGAGAAAAGCTGGAGATAACAGACACGTACGTTTATCTTGGACAGCAGATATCAAGTGAGGGTCACATTGATGAAGAAATTAATCGGCGTACAAAACTTGCCTGGAGAGCTTTTGGAAGAAACAGCATAATTTTCAAGAGCAATATGCCATTATGTCTTAAAAGAAAAGTGTTTGATCAATGCATCCTTCCAGTGCTTACGTATGGTGCAGAGACGTGGACCTTAGCTAAAAGAGACATACAAAAGCTGCAGACAACTCAAAGAAGCATGGAGAGGTGCATGCTTGGTGTAACCAGGAGAGATAAGAAGAGGAACTCGTGGATCCGAAAAATGACAAGAGTGGAAGACATCATGATCAGAGTTAAATCCCTGAAATGGCAATGGGCTGGACATACTGCCAGAAGGACAGATCATCGATGGACAGCCGAAATTTTAAATTGGATTCCAAGGGACAGGAAAAGACCCAGAAGAAGACCACATGGGAGATGGGTGGATGAAATTCGAAAGTATGCAGGGGTGACATGGAGGAGACAGGCACAAGACAGACCGTTGTGGAGGAAACTTGGGGAGACCTTCGTCCAGCAGTGGATTGATAATGGTTGACAATGATGATGATGATATATGGAAGAGACTGGCACAAGACAGACCGTTGTGGAGGAAACTTGGGGAGACCTTCGTCCAGCAGTGGATTGATAATGGTTGACAATGATGATGATGATATATATATATATCATATATATATATATGTATATATATATATCATCATCATCATTGTCAACCATTATCAATCCACTGCTGGACGAAGGTCTCCATATATATATATCATCATCATCATTGTCAACCATTATCAATCCACTGCTGGACGAAGGTCTCCCCAAGTTTCCTCCACAACGGTCTGTCTTGTGCCAGTCTCCTCCATGTCACCCCTGCATACTTTCGAATTTCATCCACCCATCTCCCATGTGATCTTCTTCTGGGTCTTTTCCTGTCCCTTGGAATCCAATCTAAAATTTCGGCTGTCCATCGATGATCTGTCCTTCTGGCAGTATGTCCAGCCCATTGCCATTTCAGGGATTTAACTCTGATCATGATGTCTTCCACTCTTGTCATTGTTCGGATCCACGAGTTCCTCTTCTTATCTCTCCTGGTTACACCAAGCATGCACCTCTCCATGCTACTTTGAGTTGTCTGCAGCCTTTGTATGTCTCTTTTAGTTAAGGTCCACGTCTCTGCACCATACGCAAGCACTGGAAGGATGCATTGATCAAACACTTTTCTTTTAAGACATAATGGCATATTGCTCTTGAAAATTATGCCGTTTCTTCCAAAAGCTCTCCAGGCAAGTTTTGTAAGCCGATTAATTTCGTCACCAATGTGACCCTCACTTGATATCTGCTGTCCAAGATAAACATACGTGTCTGTTATCTCCAGCTTTTCTCCATCAATCGATAAATCTTCATTTCTTGTAAAAGCATTGAACATCACTTTTGTCTTCTGAAAGTTCATTTTTAATCCCACTTCTTTACTCTTGTCAGCAAGTTCCTGGATCATACTCTGCAGCTCTGATGGAGTAGTTGCAAAAATGACTACGTCATCAGCAAAACGAAGGTGGGTTAGATAATTTCCATTAACTCTTTATCCCCTTGTTTTCCCAGCTCAGCGACTGAAAAACACCCTCCAATGTGGCATTAAAGAGCTTCGGAGATATGGTGTCACCTTGTCTCACTCCCTTTCCAATTTTTACGTGTGTTGTATTTTCAAACAGCCTAATCTTTGCACTTGCATTTTCATAGATGTTATTAATAATATTAATGTATGCATCTTCAATACCGCAGGTTTTCAGAGCCATTGTAACTGCTGATGGTTTCACCGAATCAAAGGCTTTTTCATAATCGATAAAAGCCATGCACAATGGAAGTTCATATTCCCTCGCTCTTTCAATTAGTTCTCTCAGCACGTGGATATGATCTATTGTGCTGTAGCCACTCCTGAATCCAGCTTGTTCTCTCGGTTGAGCCATGTCCAGTGTTACCTTCAAGCGGTGTGAAAGAACTTTAGTGAAGATTTTATAAACTACTGATAGGAGGCTGATAGGTCTGTAGTTTCCGAGATCCTCAAGGGAAGCATATTAATGACTGACCTCTGTATATATATATATATATATATATATATATATAGTTTTTGAGGATCTCGGAAACTATATATATATATATATATATATATATATATATATACAGAGGTCAGTCATTAATATGCTTCCCTGCATTCTTTTATTCGGTACTTTGCATTGTTTTAAGCTAACCTGGTTCGGATGGTGTATTTGGTGACCGATGGTCTTTTTATTATTTTTATTTCTCTTGTTCAAAATTTTGCTTTGTTTTGCCCTATTGTTATTTGATCTTTCTCTTATGCAGCCTCTGGCGCTAATGAATTTCAAATCTGTTCACTGGTTTCTGTTGCTTCACATTATTTGCTTTTGCTATATATATATATACATAAAAATTGAGTTTCGAATTTATAGTTCAAAGCAGATTTGTCCAGGTCAGTTACGGATTCGGATCGAGTCGGGTACAGTTATATGACGAACAGGTCCGAGTCGGGTCTGGGTCCGAATTTTTTTCCCCTTTTACAACTCTGGACACAAACTGAAAAATAAAATCTTGGTAAATATCCGCATTTACAGTACTGTCAAAAACAGCAGTCCCACTAATTTGCGTTGAAATATAGCACGCCACTCACGGAATGTTTCAGAATGCAAAGGTACTGGATGAAGGATATGAGGATTCTCAATTGACCAATATCGCGTATTTTGCGAATTAACATACCCGTTCAAATTAAACCAGGGTTCATCCGAAAAGAAAACATTGTTCAATAAGCAATTGTTGTATCGAGTAAATTTACGAAACCAACAGCAATACAGCAGGCTTCTATGCGTATCAGGTGCCTTCAGTTCTTGGACATCTTTCACTTAGTATGCAAGAAGCTGCAATCTTTTATTCGCTTTCTGAGCCGTAAGAAAGTTTCACTTGCCGAGATAAGCTACGAAGCGGTTTTGTAGGTGACTGTTGCAAACGTTTTTGAACATCGTTTATCACTTCCGGTGTTAACACGCTTGGCCGGCCATTTCTAGTCATATAATAAACACTTCCAGATTTCCAAAATGTTACGAGTAAACTGTGTAGCGTTGATTTACTTACCACTGTATGCTACGGAAAATGTTTCCTGAACTCTTCTATACACTGTTTGTAAGACTGCGTTTGCAAATAAGATTCAAGTAAAAAAATTCTTTGTCCCTCGTCAAGCCCATGCCACTGTGCAAATGGAGCCGCTAAAGTAGGCAAACGGCGTAGCACACATGGAACCGGTGTTTCATTTCTGGCAGTCTGCCAATTTCCTTCAGGGATTCCACAAGCGCAGTATTTGGATCTTGACAAGTTGCTGACTCGTGTTGCCACATCAGTTGGTTGAACATTTGCTTACAGCACACGCAATAATTTTTTTTAATTCAGGGTTGGGGAACTTTACGATCACCCTGTATTTCTAATTGTGCGTGTGTGTTTAATGAATCAAGCATTTTATTAAGGAATACAATTTTAAGTTGCATCACCTTACGTAAAAAATCAAAAAGGAGCCACAGCGGAATTGTTGCTTCCGTTAATCTTCCAAAGTAAACTTCTTACACTGGTATTTAGTTTGTTATGTTAAAATTCTCCCAAAGAGACTGTTCGTTTGAATATATTTGTTTGCAGTACACCATGAAATCCTTAAGTTAGTCATGATTTCGTCGCAAATGAGACACACCGTTTCTGTCAGGTGTTTGTTGAAAAAAATGTTTCTTTTGCGTATGTTCTGAAAACGTTTTTTCATAAAACGTGGGACTACTTAAAGGGTTTTTTTCAAGCATGCATATTAGATGCAGTGATTCTACTTTAAGAGTTGTCTTAAAAAGAAAGAGAGAGAGAGAGAGAGAAAGTGATAATTGTAAGGAGATTTGTCTTGAAATAAAATGAAGTATTTAATTGAATAAGGTTAAAATGAATTGCCCAATTCAAGACTGTATATGTTCATTTATATTTTAATTAAGGTTAATATGAATTGCCCAATTCAAGACTGTTCATGTTCATTTATATATTTAAACTGGGTAAGGTTAAGAAGAATTACCCAATTCAAGTACGCCTACAGCTATATAGGAAGAATTGAACTTAATCCTAAATTCCCATGTGGACGCTGTCACTCAAAGCATGAGCCCCGAGAAGCCAGCTAGTATGATGCCCTTACGGTGGCGCAGTGGTCTAAGCGCTGGCTTATCACCATTCGTCCGAGATGGGTCCAAGTTCGATTCCTGGTGAGTCATGGGTGTTGTGTTTGTCTTATGGCACTGGCTCTCACTCTTCCCTGAAACGAAGTAACCCAAAATTTAGGACTGGTGACTGCTTATAACCCATAGAACTACTCACGGTGGTAGTTAAACTTCTGAAATAAAAACAAAACAAACGAAGGTTGCGTTATTGTCTATTGGTCATCATATTTCGTGTTGAATACTGCAGTTCCATTACTTTTTGCTAATTTATACGCTATCATTTATGTATACCTTATTTAGGTGATTTTCTCACAGGACCATAACTTGTGCTCATTTGCATACATCTTAGGTTCTTTTAGGGTTTGTTTTTCAATTATCAAAGCTGGCTTATGATCATTCGTCCGTGAAGTGTCTGGCTTCGAATCCCGGTGAAGCATGGATGCTGTGTTTGTCTTACGGTATTGGCTCATGCCCTTCCCTGGAACCAGTGGCCCTGAATTAGAAACGGGCGACTGCTTATTTTTTTGATTGGAGGTTTAACGACCACCGTGAGCAACTCAATGGGCTATAAGCAGTCTCCCGTCCCTAATTCAGAGACACTGGTTCCAGGGAAGGGAGAGAGCCAGTGCCGTAAGACAAACACAACATCCATGCCTCACCGAGATTCGAACCCGGATCCCGTTCGGACGAATGATCAGAGGACATCGCTTAGACCACTGAGCCACCGGGGCGGCACTGCTTATAGCCCCTTGAGTTGCTCACGGTGGTCGTTAAACCCCCAATCAAAAAAAAATCTCAAAAATGAAAAACTGTGCCACATACAGCATGTATAAAGTTCCTCGCTTTCTTTCATTATTTTGTCAGTTATTTTTACTTAACTAGATATTTGTGGATATTCCTTGAATTCGGAGGTCCAGTGTATATTAATTTCGCCAGAATAAATTGCATCTCGACAGATGAAGCCTTATTCACGTGTTACTTTATTTACCGTTATAACATAATGCAACTTAAAGGAGACATCTGATTTTGGAAAGTACTGATACAATCACCACCATGACTGTGTTAAGTCATTATGTATAGTGCTGTTTGTTGAAAGTACAACATTAGAAAGAATGTGTGCTGAAACTAGCAGGATGGGTATGTCACATCACATAAGAAGGTGCGAATAATTACAAGAGCAGCGCACGTGCAAATGCTTTGCGACAGCTACGCCCTCGTAGCAGTACCTCAGTCTGTATAGTAGCAGGACGCACAGGGCAAGTTGCCATAGTCGATACGCGGGAATTGAGACAGTAAGGTAGTGGTAGTATTTGAGAATTCCGCGCCACAGCTGAAGAGACCGGTATGTACATCTGAAGGACTTTGAGCGAGGTCGATGTGTTGGACTGCGGTAAGGCGGACGTTGAGCGATGGCGATGTGTTGGACTGCTATAAGGCAGACTTTGAGCTAGGCCGATGATTTGGACTGCTGGAAGGTAGACATTGAGCGATGGCGATGTGTTGGACTACTGAAAGGCGAACTCTGAACAAGGCCGATATGCTGGATTGCGGGAAAGCGAACTTTCCTTTCGCGACGTCACCGCTTGTTTTGGACGAAACGCGAGCACAATGATGCGAATATGGCGTCAGTGGAAAGAGGAAGGTCTGATGCATCGAAGTGTGGAGTCTGGAGACCAGCAATAGACGTACGCACGGAAAGACCGTTATCGTCACCGTATGGTGTCTGATCGAACAACCACATTCTGAGGGTTAGCACAACAATGAAGTCGTTAGCTCTGTCCGACGCCGTTGTCTTCGGAGAGGTTTATTCTCTCGCCATCCGTTGCTGCCACTTCTTTTGATGTTAAGCCACAGACTACAGCGACTGCAATGGGGATAAAAACTTTGATACTAGCGTGATGAATGGCAACGCATAGAGTTTGCCGACGAGTCGCGGTTCAATCTCATGTCTCTTGATGGAGGTATCCTTGTTCAGCGACACCGTAGTCAACTGAGGCTGGAGACACACATTATTCAGAGTCATACGGGTCCGACACCGGCCGTTCGGGTGTGAGATGCTGTTGGATTGCAATAAAGTTCTAGCCTCCTAGGCATCGCAGAAACCATGATAATTCAGTGGTACATCGCGGAAGTTGGGTAGCTTGAAGTTCTGTCATATCTGCAGACGGTCTCCGGTGTCATCTTTCAACAGGACAATGCCCATCTACATGTGGTGCAGAATGTTTTATCGCTCCTGGATATCAGGCATGTGTCACGTGTGAAAGCACAGGCTTGTCTACGTCGTACATTGAATCCGCGTCCCCTTACTCCAGAATAAGTCACTCTCCCAACTGAGCTATCCGGACATCTACTCTCATTGTTATCTGCCTTTATCTCATGTGCAGCCTGCGGTGCAGGCACGTGACACACGTCTTTTTTGGCCGGCAAATTCGCCTGATGGAACAAGTGTGGGATATGACAGCTCACTCTTAGCTCGTCAATCTCAGCCGTCGGGTACCACACACAAACTTTGGATACGAATCGAGATACCGCCGCCCCGGTGGCGCAGTGGTCTAAGCGATGGCCTCTGATCATTCGCCCAAAAGGGGTTCGGGTTCGAATCCCGGTGAGGCATGGATGTTGTTTGTCTTACGGCACTGGCTCTCTCCCTTCCCTGGAACCAGTGACCCTAAATTAGGGACGGGCGACTGCTTATAGCCCACTGAGTTGCTCACGGTGGTCGTTAAACCTCCAATTAAAAAAAAAAAAAAAAAAAAAAAGAATCGAGATACCATGGAATGACCTTCCGCAGTGCAATATACAGAACCTCTTCCGATCGATGTGGTGCCGTGCACGAGGCGTTATATTCACGCCTGCTGGGTATATAGGGTATTGAGTATTGTGAGGTACACATCCCTTATAGGTCTGTACTTCTGAGCAGTTACGTCTTGTACCATTAGCAATGTACTTTTATCTAACTTCAATATATCAGGTCTTATTTGGCGTTGCATTTTAAAGACAAAGCAGTATATTAGCTTTCACCTATTTCTTTTTCCATAGGTTTATTACCTGGCTCCTTCACATGTGTTCTTTTTGCTCCAGAAAACTTATCGTACTAATCAATCTGTTACAAGTGCATTGTTTTTAACACTAAAATTTCAAAAAGAGAACCAAGGAGTATTCTCAATGCACAACATAAAAAAAAACAGATTTTTTGTTATTTTTCGTTGGCCCTGTTGTGGAATTTTCAACCCTTTCGATACTTGGAAGAATGGCTTAGATGCATGGCTTCCGAAGACGTGGAATCAAAAGTCAATAATCTTAACCCTGCAATCGCTGTCGGCAGCACATCGTATCTGTCATGGCATCGTGATGAATAGAAGAAAGGAGACCGAGGGAGAAAAATGTTCTTTCTCTTCTTATCAGATATATTGATTTCGGGAAACGCGCGAAGCCCACCCACGCTATCGACTGATTCTAGGAATGACATTCCACAAGAGGAAGTCATGTAGTCTTTTGTCTTTGCAAAATCGACTCCCAATTGATATTCTTATCTTACTGGTTGAAAAAAATCGTTCTAAAACTTTTGTAACACGATTTTCTCGAAATCAGACGTCGCCTTCGTGAAAGTGGAGCGATAGCGTTACTGGTATTTTGAAATGTAACCTCAAAGGGGGGGGAGGCGCTAGTATTGTCAATAAGATCCGTTATGAAGATATTTCATATCACGGTAAGTCATCCAACTTTAAAACATTATGAAATTAAGTTCAAGATAATAACATGTCTAGTCACTAAACAGAGATAAGTAGAAGAAACAAAAAACGCGGTATTAATTGATTTTAAACGAGAAGTAAACTCACTCTTATTTTCTCTTCCTCAGCATAATTTAATTTATTCGATTATTACGTGCGAACATTGAACATTCCTCGATCCACAGTGTCACGTGTGTACCCAGAAACCTCATGGGAGGCATTACCACCCACCGTGGAGAACGCAGTGACATATCAGGTGTGCTGAATGACCGTGACCAGCGGCGTCTGGCCAGGATTGCCCATCGTAACAGACAAACGACACTGGTTCAAATAACACCCACATTCAATGCAGGAGGTACCAGAGACATATCTATCAGGTGAGAGCAATGAAATTTAGCGTCAATGAAGTATGGGAGCAGAAGACCCACCCGAGTGTCATGGTTAACACCACGACATCGGACACAGTGCCTCCCCTGGGCTCGTGAACATTGTAATTGACCCCGGAAAACTGGCAACATGTGGCCTGGTCTGATGAGTCACGCCACCAGTTGTTACGAGCTAATGGCTGGGTTCGGGTGTGGCGCAGACACCATGAAGCCGTACACTGAAGTTATCATCAAGACACTGTAAGCTGGTGGTTGTTCCACACATGTGTGGGGTGTCTTTACGTGGCACGGTTTCGGTCCTCTGGTCCTCCTAAACACGTCATTAACCGGTAATCACTTTGTTGCTCTTCTGCGTGACCATTTGAAGCCCTTCATGGACTTAATGCACCCCAACCACGATGGAATTTTCCAGGCATACAATGCACCATGTCATCGGGCCGAAGTTGCTCAAAATTGGTTCTAGGAGCTTTCTGAACAGTTCCGACGGATTGTGTGGCGACCACGTTCCCCTGACATGAACCCAATAGAGCACTTAATAGACGGGACGTTGGTGGAAAGGTCCATTCGCACCGAAGATCCTGCACCTACAACTACCAGGGAACTGTGGTCGGCTGTTCAGACGACATGGCTCAACATTTCTCCAGAAGTCTTCCGGCCACTTGTGGAATCGATGCCACGTCGAGTTACTACCCTTCTCCGGGATTGAAGAGGTCCTACACGATACTTGGTACTGTGACGTATATTCTAAATTAACTTTCCTTTTTAGTTTTTTCCCAATGTAAATCTTGAGTTTGTTCTCAGTTATACTTCACACTTAACGTGATATCTTTTCTCTCAAACGAATACTTTTGGCAACAATTGAGGTAGAATGAACGTGACGTATGCCTGTTATGAGATAAGAACCACAGATATAAACTACGAGACAACAGTTGCTCGTGTGGAGTGTGGGGCGTTGAATGTGGTTGATACTGATTTGTTATGTAAACTGTGAGGTGCTGTGATGTATTAGTGAAAACAACTGGAATAAAGCAAATTTCCGTAAGTTTGACTTCTGATTTAAATGTTTCTTATGGCAGTTAAGGTTTAATTTAGGAACTATTTCATCGTATGGTGATGTTTTAAAATAACGTAAGAAGAGCGACAAAGAATCAGTACGAAAAGATATTTACATTATAGTACATATCCCATGACTTTTGAAACTTCAGTGTATATTTTCATAATTGTCGCACCAAGCTGAAACGGTATCCGATGCCACCGACATCATCATATTTGGAAACCTTCCTAGAAATATTTTTCTTAAAGTTCTTTCTGAACACCTTTCGCCTGAGACGTAACTAGGAATTTCTGCACCAGGGACAACCAATATTGCGACCACATCTCTCTTTCTCTCTCTTTATATATATGTACTCAATGTACAAAACATCAGAAAGCATGAATAACATCCTATATACGCCGAGTGATCAACTCCACCAGATGCCGGAGGGTTCCCGGAGGTAATGTGACCCATGCCTGTTGCAGCATTGTCCGCAACTCCGCTACAGATGTCTTTCCAGGATCCATGGATGTGATGTGCTGCGCTCCTCGGCATTCGAGGGAGCTTCCACAGGGTTTAAATCCGGGAACCTTTGGTGCCATTGGATGGTGTAAACTCAGACGAATGATCTTCGAGCAAATTCTGGATGGTTTCGGCTCGGTGGGTCGGTGCATTGTTCTTCTGGAACAGACCATCGGCCGCAGAATGCGCGAAGCCCACGCAAGGGTGTAGGTGATTAACCAGCACATTCTGATAGCACGCACCGGTTAAGGACGTTTCCAGGCACTCTAAGTCACTTAATGTGTTCCATGAGAAGGCTCTTTAAATCACGACAGAGCCATCCCCATCTTGAAGGCAACCGACCTAGCACGATGGGGTCATGGCCTCATGCTGTCGACGCCACATTCGCACCCTCCTGTTAGCTCAAAACGGGATTTATCTGAGTACATGACACGGCTCCTAAGGAGAGGCGTAATGTCCGATCATGAGCAGTCAACAGTGTAACACCAGTAAGGCATCGGCTACCGTAACCAATTTATGCAGCGTGCACCGAACTGTTCGCTCGCACGACGCTACTTCGGGCATTTAATCTGGATATGACTTGAGCCATCGTTAACAAGCGGTCGGTATGTACAAGCCTGGATAGTCTGTCATGTATGGCGTGTACTCAATAACCGTTTGATTTCTGCGCGCCCGTTGGTCCGTCGATGGTATACTCGTGGTACACCCTTGGGCTCTTACCACTTGGGCAATAGATTGAACCACTTGTCTTGCGCCGACACTGTCTCCATGATCAAAGTCGCTCAGATCATCACGTTTATCCATTATCCGTCAATTGGAATACACAAATGGGAAACCCAGCTGTCAGCCTATTTATCGCCTTCTTTCGGTTTAAGTCCGTTCCACTCCACGGGGGTGGACGCACGTGTCAACTGCCCATCGCTCCTATCTCTAATGTTTTGTCCATTGAGTGTACTTACTATTGCCGCCGCCATAGTTTAGTACATATTTACTTCTATGATTAACATATCTCCTTTCGTTGGATTTACGAAAATAACATTCATTAATCCACCTACCTATGTACTGCTGAATGTCAGGAATTAGTAAGCCACTTTAGCACGTGTTTTGTAAAAAAAGATCGTGCTTATGTTATCGGTTAGTCCGTCCGACCGTCCGCTGTACCCACGATATCTTTGCAGCTATTAGTCCGATTTGAAAAATTCGTTTTGCATTGGGAAGCTTGAAATATACGAACGATGATCCTTTATTTCGTTTTTTTTTACAATGTTAAATTTTGCCGCTAGAGGGCGTAAATGCAGATGATGTCGAATTCAAAATACGTTTTATTCCACATATTTGCTTCTAAACATCCGATTGAAAAAAAATTTTATCTTTCGATTCCATTTATGTCGAAGAGTATTTTAGATATAGCTACTTTTTCAAATTACGCATAGATTTTCCGCTAGGGGGCGTAAAATTACATTATATTTCCCCTGATAACTCTTCTTCTGAAACGTAGATTTGAAAAATGTTTTCTTCAGCGGATACATCTCCTGATGGAAAATCATTTACATATAATATCAAATTTTTGGTATAGAATACTTTAGCCAATAGTAAGTGTTAATTTTTGCTTCTGATGTATTTGCCATAAAATCTGAGCTTCTAAAGTATTGATTGAAAAAATTCTTTCGTGGACTGATGCCACTCATGTCGATAAACCTTTTCGGAATATTTTCTTCTTAAAATATTCTACAGTTTCTCTGGCAGGGGCGTAGATGTACATCTTCTTTTTGTCAATATCGCTATTTCTAGGAGTCCGATTTGAAAAATTCCTTCTTTGTTGGATAGTGTTTTCCTTGTGCCATGTTGTTCATATAATTTCAAAATTTTCAAGTTATTCATAGACTTTCCGCTAGGGGCGTAGCGGTAACTTGCGTTTCTACCTATATCTCTGCTTCTAAATCACCGATTTGAAAAATTCTTTCTGCGCCGGATACAGCTCCTGATGGGAAATCGTTTGCACATAATTTCTAACTTTGTTAAAAAATAGTTTGGCCACCAGGGGGCTTAAATCTTAATTTCCGCTTCTGATGTATTTGCATCAAAATATGAGCTTCTAAATTCTCGATTGAAAAAAACGTCGTTTGTTGACCGATACTACCCATGTCGACAAACCTTTTAGAAACATTTTCTTCTTAAAATAGTGCATGGTTTCTACGCCAGGGAGCGTAGATGTATATCTTATTTTTGTCAATATCTCTACTTCTAAGAGTCCGATTTGAAAAATTCCTTCTTTGTTGCATAGTGTTTCCAGTGTGACATGTGTTTCATATAATTTCAAAATTTTCAAGTAATTCATAGAATTTCCATAAGGGGGCGTAAATGTAAATTGCGTTTCCCCCTATATCTCTGCTTCTAAATCTCCGATTTGAAAAATCTTTCTGCATCGGATACAGCTCCTGATGGGAAACCGTTTGCACATAATTTCCAATTTTTGTAAAGCATAGTTTGGCCACCAGGAGGCGTAAGTCTTAAGTTCCGCTTCTGATGTATTTGCAGCAAAATATGAGCTTCTAAAATCTCGACTGAAAAAAGTCTTTTGTTGACCGATACTACTCATGTCGGCAAACCTTTTAGGAAAAATTTCTTTTTGAAATAAGGCATGGTTTCTACACCAGGAGGCGTAATTGTATATCTTATTTTTTCAATATCTCTACTTCTAAGAGTCCGATTTGAAAAATTCCTTCTTTGTTGGATAGTGTTTCCGATGCGAAATGTTTTTCCTATAAATTCAAAATTTACAAGTAAATCTTAGACTTTCTGCTAAGGGGCACAAAGGTAAATTGCGTTTTCTGCTCCTAAAGCTCAGATTTGAAAAATTCTATCTATATCGCAAACGAGACGTGATGGAAAATATTTTTCACATAATTTCTAATGCTTGGTAAATAATGGTTTGGCCACCGGGGGTCGTAAGTGTTAATTTCTGTTTCTGAAGTATTTAAAGCAAAATCTGGGCTCCTGAAAACTCGACAATTTTTTTTTTCTTGGACCGATAACGCTTATATGGATAAACCTTTTGAGAATACTTTCTTCCTAAAATAATGCATGGTTTTTCCCACCAGGGAACGTAAAGTCATATCTTATTTTTGTTGATATCTCTGTTTCTAAGAGTTCGTAAGTTCACGATTCCGTTTACAGCAATATCTGAGGGATTAAAAACCCGACTAAAAAACTTCTGTCTTCTGTCAGATACTATTGTTTTCCATACCGGTTCCATTGGCTTTAAATAGCTTTGATAAATTTAATTTACCTCAGAAGGGATTCAAAAGACGTGCTTATTACACCTGAAAATTCGGTGTCATCTTTCTTATTGTTTGTTGTTATGATTTTGTTTCACATAGTATGTACCGGACTGTGGCTCGGTGTGTTCGTGAGTGACGAGAATAAATGCGATGTGCTGTACGTAAATAGCGAATACTGTCGAATAACGCATAGAATAAATTATTTACAAAGAGTACTGGGGTACTCTATGGATTTTTATCTGAGGGAGTGGGGAATGGTGTTTAGAGATTACCATGAGCAGGATAGAAGCAGTTACTGCTGCCCTTCCCTAATTTGGTACCATTGCTCCTAGGAAAAGCATGGGGATAACGACGTATGTGACGCACTACTTTTTTTGTATTGAAAGTTTAACGACCACCGTAACAACTCAATGGGCTATAAACAGTCGCCTGTCCCTACTTTAGGGCCACTGGTTCCAGGGAAGGGAGAGATCCTGTGCCGTAAGACAAACACAAAATCCATGCCTAACCGGGATACGAACCCAGACACTTCTCGAACGAATGGTCATAAGCCAGCGCTTAGACCACTACGCCAGGGGGGGGCGTATGCGACGTACCACAGAGGTAAAGTACGTGTCAAGACGACAAATCTGCAGAGATACAGTCCGTCAGTGTAGATTAGTCTGCTAGAGCAACTCACTCCGGACTGAGGAGAAAAGAATTCGATCTCCGTCACCTAAAAATTTGTGTTTTCACACGTTACGCAACATCCATTTCTCATCCGAAACGCGAACCCGAAGAACAGGAACAGACATAGCTAGGATTTCAATTAGAGAGGAAGAGGGGCAATCCCGGACACTATCGGACATTTTTAGTATATATAAACTATATTGACAAAAGTCACCGGACACCCTTTCAAAAGCAAATGAACAGATTCGCTGCGTTGTTAAGATGCGCGGTACAGCTGCAAACGGTATAAAAAGAAGCCTGCAGCTGACCGAGATCATATCGCACTGTGACTTTGAGTAAAAATGCCGCGGCGGGAGAAAACTGACTTTGAGAAATGAAAGATTGTTGAATGTTATATCAGTGGGTTGTCCACAAGATAAACCAAGAGGCGTTTAAACATACCTAAGTCAACTGTTTTGGAAAGTGGAAGACACATGGCGTGCCTGAAGCAGCAAAGCGTACCGGCATACCAAAGAAAATCAGTGATAGATGATTTAGAAGCCTCAGGAAAGTCGTTACAGCTAATCGACGGAGTGATGCACAAGACCTCAGTGTACAGGTTAGTAAAAATGCTGGAACCTCGGTATGTACACGTACCATTGGCAAAGAACTTCATTCCATGGGTTGCCGTGGTAGTGTCGCTGCTCATGTTTTTCATCCCCACTCGGAATGCTACTCGTCGTTCAGCATAGTATAAAGAGCATTTATCGTGGACCGTAGATCAATGGAAACGGGTGCTATGGAATGATGAATCCAGATACACAATCCATCAGACTAATAGCCGTGTGTGGGTATGGCGGCAGGCAGGGCAACCCTATTTATCACAGAGTACTGTTCCTACGGTCAAGTTTGGGGTTGTTTTTGTAGTATGGTCCCGGTCCATTAGTTGTCGTAGACAAACCTGCTAACCAGCACGTCTACCTCAATATTATGGACAATTATGCCCTACCAACTCTTTGGCATTACTATGGAACCAAACCTTCTTGGTACCAGCAGGATAATGAACCGAGCCATAAAGGAAGAACTATTACGGCGTGGTTTGACGATAATACCGTATCGTGTGTGGACTGACCAGCACAGTTCTCTGAACTTAATCCCATAGAGCACCTATGGAATGAATTAGAGCACCTCATAAGAAGTTTGGAACCAAGGCCTACTACTGAGCAACAGTTAGCGGCAGCATTATAGACTGAATGGAAGAGCATTCCTATCACCGTGTTCCAAAACCTTGTCGAAAGCATGTTTCGAAGGGTCAGTGTATGCATCAATTCGAAAGGTGGACAGACACCGTACTAACGTATGTCAATAAATGCTATGTTGTTTTTTCTCTTCTAGGTGTCCGGTGAATTTTGTCTATATCATCATCATCATCATCATTGTCAACAATTATCAATCAACTGCTGGACGAAGGTCTCCCCAAGTTTTCTTTACAACGGTCTGTCTTGTGCCAGTCTCCGCCATGTCACTCTCGCATACTTTCGAATTTCATCCGCCCATCTCCCATGTGGTCTTCTTCTGGGTCTTTACCTGTCCCTTGGAATCCAATCTAAAATTTCAGCTATCCACCGATGGTCTGTCCTTCTGGCAGGATGTCCAGCCCATTGCCATTTCAGGGATTTAACTCTGACAATGATGTCTTCCACTCTTGTCATTTTTCGGATCCACGAGTTCCTCTTCTTATCTCTCCTGGTTACACCAAGCATGCACCTCTGCATGCTTCTTTGAGTTGTCTGCAGCCTTTGTATGTCTCTTTTAGTTAAGGTCCACGTCTCTGCACCATACGTAAGCTCTGAAAGGATGCATTGATCAAACACTTTTCTTTTAAGACATAATGGCATATTGCTCTTGAAATTTATGCAGTTTCTTCCAAAAGCTCTCCAGGCAAGTTTTGTAAGCCGATTAATTTCGTCATCAAGGTGACCCTCACTTGATATCTGCTGTCCTAGATAAACATACGTGTCTGTTATCTCCAGCTTTTCTCCATCAATCGTCAAATCTTCATTTCTTGTAAAAGCATTGAACATCACTTTCGTCTTCTGAAAGTTCATTTTTAATCCCACTTCTTTACTCTTGTCAGCAGGTTCCTGGATCATACTCTGCAGCTCCGATGGGGTAGTTGCAAAAATGACTACGTCATCAGCAAAACGAAAATGGGTTAGATAATCTCCATTATTCTTTATCCCTTTGCTTTCCCAGTTCAGTGATTGAAAGACATTTTCGAATGTGGGATTAAAGAGCTCCGGAGATATGGTGTCCCCTTGTCTCAATCCGTTTCCAATTTTTATGTGTGTGGTAATATCAAACCGCCGAATTTTTGCACTTGCATTTTCATTGATATTATTAATAATATTATTGTATGCATCTTCAATACCGCAGGATTTCAGAGCCATTTTAACTACTGATGCTTTCACTGAATCAAAGGCTCTTTCATAATCGATTAAAGCCATGCACAATGGAAGTTCATATTCCCTCGCTCTTTCAATTAGTTATCTCAGTACGTGGATATGATCTATTGTGCTGTAGCCACTCCTCAATCCAGCTTGTTCTCTCGGTTGAGCTATGTCCAGTGTTACCTTCAAACGGTGTGAAAGAACTTTAGTAAAGATTTTATAAACCGCTGATAGGAGGCTGATAGGTCTGTAGTTCCTGAGATCCTCAATGTCACCTTTTTTATGTAGCAGGATCATGGTAGCGTTGTTCCAATCCTCAGGAACCTTCCCTTCATTAAGGCATACAGTGAAAATTTGGGCGAGTACTGTTTCGAATTCTCCACTTGCTTCTTGTATGATGTCTACAGTAATTTCATCTTCTCTTGGAGCTTTTCCCCGCTTCATGTTCTTGGTTGCATGTGCAACTTCTGCTGGGAGGACTGCAAGAACTCTGGTACTGGTACCTTTCATGATGTCTGGAGTACATGTATCATCCCCTTATTTATAATTTGGAGTAGAAATCTCTCACTCTTATCAAAATTTCGCCTGTATTTCTTGTTACAGAACCATCTTCTTTTCTCAGTGCCATAACTTGTGTTCTTCACTTACTGAGATGTCCCTTTGCTGTCTTTAGGCTTTGGTGGTTTTCAATTGCTTTCCTCACTAGTTCACAGTTGAATTTCCTTACGTCTTCAGCGATACTTTTTCTTGCTGCCTTGCATAGCTCTATATATTCCACTTTGGAAGTCACATCTTCTTTAGTTGTCCTTATCTCTCTTCTTTTTTGCATCAACATTTTGGTTTTTCCTGTTAATTTGTTCACATGCAACTTGTTCTTAGACATAGCTAATTTTGTTGCTGTTTCCATAAGAGTTTTGGTTACTTTTCTGTTAACTTCAGAAATATCCACTTCTTCCGATGTTAGGTCTTCTAAAGCAGAGAATCTGTTCTACAGTTCCAACTTGCAGGTATTAGGATGTTTTTTAAGGTTGGTTATGTCAATACATTTTGTTTGTCTAATGAGCTTTCCAAGTTCGAGTTTAGTTTAGTGTTATGGTCACTACCTGTGTTGAACTTGTTTAGCACACTGCAGTCTTCTATGACGATTTCTTTGTTACACACAATTGAATCAGTTTCACTTGTCGTCCCATTTGGATGTCTCCAAGTCCATTTCCTGTGTTTTATTTTCTTGAAAAAGGAGTTCAAGATGAAAAACCCTTTTGCCTCTGCAAACGCAACGAGAGTATTTTCACGCTGGTTTCTGTTGCCGTGACCAAATTTACCTACTGAAGTTTCATTGTTGCCTTTGCCCTATTTTTGAATTGAAATCTCCCATAATTATCTTCAAGTGCTGTTTACCTTTATTATTTAGATGACGAATTACCTCATAAAATTCTTCAATTTCTTCTTCAGGATGACTTGTGTTGGGTGCATAAGTTTGAATAATCTGAGCCTTGTAACTTCTCGAGAGTTGGATATCGAGTCGTGCAGCTCTGTCAGATGAACTTTCAACTTGTACAACTTTATCTTTCAGTTTCTTGTTTATTATAAATCCAACACCACTATTTCTGCCAGTATCTGTCCCACGATAGAAGAAGAGATGTCCATTTTCCAGAGTAATGAGATCTTCTCCTTTTCTTCTTACCTCACTTAGCCCAACGATGTCCCACTTGGTCCTTTGTAGTTCCTCTTCCAATTAAAGAAGTCTTGAATCAGAAGATAGGGAGCGTCCATTATACGTAGCCAAGGTCAGCATAAGATAGCAGCCTAGTCCGGTCCTCCGGTGATTCTTAGCACCCTCTGGCTTCGTGTCGCACTGGCCGCTGCCTTTGCCAGGTACATTCTAGCTGCCGGAGACTGACGGCCAAGATTTAAGTTGTGGAGTCATTTTGGAGGGGTTTGGCCATAACTCACTACTCTGGCCAAGCGGGTTGGTGAGTGTGGGATAGCATTTCCTTTAATCCCGGTGGTGTAGTTATACCGCTATTGGCGGTAATCAGAGCTCCTTTAGTGGGAACAGGATGCACCACGACAAGGCGGGGTTAACATTTGTCAAGGAGAGGCTGTAATGTTACGCATCACCGGACATTACATCACTTTGTCTATATATATATATATATATATATATATATATATATATATATATATATATACACTATCTATCAACAAGTAATTAAAAACTCCTGCCATTAACGATATCTGCGGTCTTGATACACGTCACGGAGGCAGCCGTTAACTATCTTGTGGGAAACAACAACGCAACCAGTCGCTTACAAAATGCCACGCAGTTCGGAGCTCTCTGATTTCGAGAAAGGTGTAATTATCGGGTATCACAGAAATGGCCGTTCCATACGTGACATATCCAGCGAGTTGATGTACCCAAAATCGACAGTGGCCTACGTGATTGGCAAGTGGAAGATGAGAGGTGACTGTCGGAATGTGCCCCGACCCGGCAGACCCACAAAACTGGGAGTTAGAGACCGACGGGTGCTGGCCAGAGAAATTCGCAAGAACCGCTCCAAATCGATAGGCCACATCCGCGAGGAGTTTCAACAGGCATCCGGAGGTATTCTTTCGATGAATACCATCCGTAAGGAAGCCCATCTGCTCGGTTATCATGGACGTGCTGCCACGCACAAGCCTTTGATCACCAAGTCCAATAGCGCTGCTCGGCTATCGTGGTGCAAAGAACGTCGACAGTGGACCGTTGAACAGTGGAAACAGGTTCTCTGGAGCGACGAATCAAGGTTCACCCTCTACCGTTCGGATGGCAGGATCTGGATTCGGCGTCGGCGTAGAGAACGCCTCCTGCCGGAATGTATTGTGCCAACTGTGAAGTTCAGCGGCGGTGGAATTTTGCTATGGGGGTGTTTCTCCTGGTATGGCACGGAACCCTTGGTCGCAATTCCTGGCAGACTTAACGCCGAGACCTACTGCATCATTTTGGATGACCATTTGCTTCCTCTTTGTGGCAGTTTGACTGGGTGGACCCATGTTACTTTCAGGATGACAATGCCACCTGTCATGTTGCGAGGTCCACCATGGCTTGGTATGGTGACAATGGGATTAATCGAATGGACTGGCCTGCGCAGAGCCCGGACCTTAACCCTATCGAACTCCTCTGGGACGAGTTGGAACGTCGACTTAAGGGGTGTCCCCACCGTCCGAAATCGGTGAAGAAACTGACCTGTCTTCTCCAAGCCGTGTGGAAGAAAATACCGCTTGCCGTCGTACAACGCATGGTTGAGAGTATGCCCCGGAGAGTCGCAGCTGTAATCGCCGCTCGTGGTGGCTCCACCAATTATTGAAGGTGGGTAAATTTCGTTTTCCTTTGTTATCACAAGTGTCCAATTACTTGTTGGTAGATAGTGTGTGTGTGTGTGTGTGTGTGTGTGTGTGTGTCGTGTGTGTGTGTGTGTGCGTGTGTGTGGGTATTCATATTAAAAAAAACAAAAAAACTGTTAAATATTACCCGTTTTTATGTACACCGTCTTAGTGTAGGTAACAACGGGTAATATTTAAGAAAACGTATTGTAGTAGGCTTCAAAATAATGGACCTTATACTTGTGTAAAGCCATTAAAAAAGTCTCCTAATGCTGAATCATCAGGTTTGCTTGAATGCCTACACATTTTTTTCTTTTTTTAGCGGTTTCATTCAGGAAAGCAAAAAGTACGCAGATGCTATAAAACCGTCTAGAAAATACAAGGTAATGGCATTAGAGAGGCGTGTTCCCTCTTTTAGTGACGTCACGCGGTAACCAAAGCTTCAGATTGGTTTCAACGTTGTCGTGTTTGACGTCAAACACGACACCGACGTATCAAGACGTGTAACGTGCGACTGGCGTCACAAAAAAAAAAAATAATTCTCGTCTCTAACGCCATGATTTGTACCGTCTAAATGGCCTTGGCTAGTGGCAGATCAGGCGAGTGCAGTGGGTGATTAAATGCACCAACGGCTTTCTCGGAACTGCGGAATTATGCTCTACTATTACCTGCCAACAACGTGCAGAAAAGGGTGTGGCACACATCAGCTGGCACGATGTGTAGGACACCCTTTCTCACAACTCCTTGACTTTTACGGACATGCTCGCTCATATGATTGACATTTTATGTTAACTAAGCTTACCAGTAGTTATTGGTTCTCACTTAAGTTCTGGTTAACTTATCACATTCTCACCTGATCCTGGTTGAGTGATTTTATGTTAACTAAGTTTCTTCGAGTGATTTCATGTTAACTACTGTAAGTTTGAAAATCCTCCAAATACGTGGCGACAGTAAATAAATAAATACATCGCTCTTTCTACGGTGTAAATGTAACGCACTCGGCTAGATATCGAGAGTTCTGTGGTTCATTTCCACAGCGGCGGCGGGAAAACAGTTTTTCGGTTGCTGTGTGTTTCTGGAACGTGGAAATAGCGATGTATTTATTTATTTACTGTAAGTTCATTCGTGTAATTTTATGTTAGCTAAGTTTATTCGAGTGATTTTATGTTAACTAAGTTAATCGAGTGATTTTATGTTAACTAAGTTTATTCGACTGATTTTATGTTGACTAAGTTTCTTAGAGTGATTTTATGCTAACTAAACTTACCAGTAGTTACTGAAGTTCTATAGGTTTACCTTATACCCCACAACATGGTTGCAGTTCATGTTTTCATGTGAAATTATTATTAGGGAACTTTTCATCACAATAAAAGTATTCTATTGAGAAGCAAACAGGAGACACCTTCGATGCAAAGGCTTAGTCTGCACTAAGGAGAAACATTTGAAGGCAGTTAAAAAAGAGTCAAACAATTCAGTCATTGTTGTCTAGCATTATCTCCTTTAAAACAGATTTAATATCCTTTATCAACAAAAAGTACCTCTTATTTGCCGTTGAGACTGTAAAGCGTTAAAGCCATTTGCCGGTGACGATACGAACTCGCATCCTTCAGCTCCAGAACCGAATGCTTTCCCAATCAAGCTACACGAACGAAATTTGTCGCTTAAACTTTGCATTGTTGGCATGAGAGTTACCTCTGAGTAGGTATGTCACATATATCTTCTCATTGAGAAAAGTCTGAGATGGAATCGTTGGTTTCAGGGTCATCAAGCAATTTACGCCGGAAGGAGGTTACTGTGGATGAAGGAATTCTCATTAGTTCAGACGACGTGTGGAACAAACGTCACAGATTTTTCGAAGAATCCAACGGAGAGGAGATTCATTTTATGTTCTGGCGCCAATATAGCGCAAAATCCATGGTGAAAATCGTACCCGCATCCTTCTGTTCTGGAGCCGAATGCTTTCCTAATTAAGCTACACCGACGAAGTTTGTCGCTGCAACTTGGCCGTCTTCACATGTGCGTTACCTGTGAAGACGGCAAATTTGAAGTATCACAACTTGGTGTTAATCCTGAACTTTTAACAGCATCTGAATACTGGGGTAGAATTCTTTTTCACAGGCAGTAAAATATATATATATATATACTATACTATTCAAATTAATTGGAACAAAGTAAAAAATCACTCTTTTTTCCAAAACTATGCCTTTATATCATTCTATGCCTTGATATACAGTGATAAATACCTGTATTAGTATGAAGTATGTCCTCCTTTAGCAGAAATGACCTCTTAAATTCGTTTTGGCATTGACTCCCCTAATTGAGTGCACATATTTTTGACTTCAAAATCGTGGAACCACACTTTTATAGCATTCGTTATCATGCATTCTTTGGTTGTACAGTCCATTTTACCTAAACGTCTCTTCAAAATATTACACAAGTTTACTATGGGATTTACGTCTGGGGAATTTCCAGGCCAATCAAGCAAATGAATTTGATTATCCAGCATGAAATTCTTGACCAATTTCGAATTGTGACACGGGGCCAAGTCATGTTGAAATGTCCCGTCAAAAGTTTGCAAGAATCGAACAATCCTACGTTGTAATATTTCTACGTATTTGGGTGAAATCATCATACCTTGAAAAGGAACTAAGCTTCCAGTGCCATTTGATGTGAAGAAAACCCCAAACATCTGTTTCAGATGGTGTTTTGCAGTTTGTTTGACATGCTCAGGTCTTAAAGGTTCAGTTGCTTTGTCTAACAGCATTTGCTTGGTAACCCTGCACAAATAAATGAGTTTAATCACTGAAAATTGCCTTTTTCCAGTCGTCAGCAGTCCATGATTTATAATTTTTTGGCCCATGCTAAACGTTTTATCTTCATTTTCGCATTCAAATATTGTTTTCTCGATGATCTTCTTGCCTTCCGGCCAACTTCCAGAAGCCTATGGCGTACAGTTGAATCACTGACATTACAACCACTAGCCAATAAATCTCTTTGAAGCTCGGTGCTTGTTTTTTTGGATTCATTTTACTATTTCTGATTAGATATTTATCGGTTCGTTGAGTTGTTTTTCGTTTTCTTCCACATTTACCTCTCCTGTATGGAGACGATGATCCAGATGCATTGTATCGCGTAAGTAGTCTTATTACACTTGATTTGCCTACACCAACTACAGAAGCGAAATGTCTCACTGTCATAGAAGTGTGATCCTTCAGAGCAATTATTTTTGCAAGCTTCCTTGGCGAAATATCCATTTTTCAATACACGAAAGCAACACATACTCACAGAGAGCAAAAACTAACATCCACTTGTCACACACGAAAGCTCACAACTGAAGGTGAAGTGCCTATTTCCAGTTTAAAACCTGTCAAACCACATTTTTACTATCAAGTCCTAACAGTCACACCACCTCACAGCTGATAAAACCGGTTTACGTGGGTTTTCGACATCAACTGGCGATCACATTACAATTCTGAGAATAAAATAGCTTGTCCCAAATAATTTGCACGGTATAGTATATAAATAAAAATGTCTTTCTGTTTCCTTTTCCATTTCTCTCACATTACATAATATATGCCTTTTGTACGAATCACTAATTTTCAAAATAAAGGTGTAAGTGATGAAGTAAAAAGTCTTTACCGACGGTAAATTACTGTCCGTACTGCACAAATTCCTGCGTGTTCTCGATAGAGTTAGAGAGAAAGAGAGACAGGGGAGAGAGTGGTGAAAAACGAACGTTAACCAGCACTCAAGTGAGAATCGTTCTGTTATTATCAGATTCGAAGAATTGTGAAGTTGGTTAAAATAGTGGTCCTTCGAGTTAAATATGTGCCATTATTGGCTTCAAGTAAAAGAAGTTTTGCATTTCTCTTAAGGTGGACGTCAAGTAATTTTGCTTCCTATACTTCCAATTGAAAAACTTTTGTACACATTTACTTCACAATTAGTGTGTTCCCAAGGATGAAAATGTGAACATCGATTAAAATAACTTCATATTATAACTTGGAATACTTCATATTTTCTGAAACTTAATCATAATTATATTAAAAATCAATAACTTTTCCTTTGGTGGTGTTGAAACCAGAAAAAAGATGGCGCGACCTGTACTTTGATGACGTCAATAGACAAACAAATATTAGATTGCATAATTATGGTTATGTTTTAGAAAATATTAAGTATTCCAAGTTATAAAATGAAGCTATTTCAGTCGTTGTTCAAATTTTCATCCTTGGGAATGCACTAATTGTGAAAAAAATGTGTACAGAAGTTTTTCCATTGGAAGTATAGGAAGCAAAATTACTTTACGTCCACCTTAAATGCAGTGCTGTTGTTTAGTGTTACGTTTCCTTGTGCCGTTATTATTATTGCCGATCTTATTGAAGTACTAGTATCACGCAGTTAGGAATTGTTTGAAACAAATACACGGCTGAACAATTGCTAAGGACGGATCATAAACGGCTATATAGCGCATAAAAAAGTAAGTGTGGTTGGATGCCAAGTGAAATAAAATGTCAGAATGCCAGGACATTTCAAGAAAAACAATTTATTGTGCTCTGAAATCCAGAAGGCTTTGGAACGTGTTCAAAGGACAAACAGGCCATTTTGTGCAGAATACGTAAACGTGAAAAAAATGCAATTACCGTCCGCAGGCGTTCCGGCGTAAGATGTGAATACGCGATATGGCCACCATGGAGGGCGATGCAAGATTCCACACGTCGTGTCATGCTTTGCACAACATTATCAAGCAGCTGTTAGGGTAATTTATCCCATTCCTCTGTCAGTTCACGGATGAGGGTGTTCTTGTTTATTGGAGGGCATTGGCGACCAGCAAGATTCCTTCCCAAAGCATCCCACACATTTTCAATGGGATTCAGATCTGGAGAACGTGCTGGCCATACGAGGCGTTGAATATCCTCGCTCTCAAGACACTCCTGGACAGAGACTGTTCGATGACATGTTGCGTTGTCGTCCATGAAAATGAATCTATCACCGACAGCACCACGGAACATGCGAACATGAGGTAGCAGAACATCATTGATGTATCGTTGGCCAGTTATAGTCCAAGTTGGAAGCACATAGAGGGACGTACGGCCATTGATCATGATGCCAGCCCATACCATGACACTACATGTCGGATATCGGTCCCTTTCCTGTATGTTTGCTGGACAATATGCAGTACCACTATCACGCCAGATCAGTTGTCGTCGGCAATCAGACGATAGACTGTATCTACTCTCATCTGAGAAGAGGACAGCAGACCAGTCGTTATCAGTTCAATTGCGATGTTGATGGCACCATTTTAAACGGGCGGTACGGTGACGTCTGGAAAATGGGATGCACACAACAGGACGGCGGGCGTATAGTCCTCCTTCGTGCAAACGTCTGGCGACAGTTTTTCGGGAGATCCGCTTGCCAGTAGCAGCCATAAACTGATTTGCTACCTCACTAGCTGTGCTGCGCCGGTGTCTATTTGTTGATAGCACTATGTACCGATCTTCTGCAGGTGTCGTACTGCGAACACGACGTCGCCCGTGACGTTTGCTACACTCTCCATTTGTTTGAAATGATTTCCAAAGCCTTGAAACAACACTGTGGCTGACGTCGAACTCCCTGGCAACATCTGTTATTTTTCGCCCTTTTTCAATCTTGCCAATAATACGGCCACGCGTAAAATCATCTAGGTGATGTCGGGAAGACATACTGAAAATTGCAAGTTCGTCAATTGATTCTTTCTCTTTCAACTTTGCGTTTGAACAACAACGGTCAATACGCGTCAAATCCTTTATATCGTTTATCAGCGCTATGACGTCACGAACAAGTTCGGCAATCCAAAATTTGCATACGCACAACACGTTTTACTGTATCCCGCACTTATGCTAATTTCCACATTTTCCTATCTTCCATTTTATGGTGGCAAATCGTTGCTATTGTCATCCGTCCTTAGCAATTGTCCGGCAGTGTAAAACGTTATACATAAAATAGTAAAACTGTAGAATGAGGAAAAATTCCTCATATTTAGAAAAAACACTTTAGTTCATAATTATTTTATTTTACCATATCGACCAAGGTTTCTCTGGGATCAGGTGGAGCTTCTTCAAAGCAAATGCCACGTAAATATTCAAATCGCATGTGACATCATCATCAACAGTTTTTACGGTCAAAAGTTGCTGTTGATTACTTTCACGCACTTAATAGAAATGGTGTGAATGCGATGCCGCTGAGAAGTTCCAAGGAATTTGTGGATAGTATGCGCGAAGAATAGTGTGTGTGTGTGTGTGTGTGTGTGTGTGTGTGTGTGTGTGTGTGTGTGTGTGTGTGTGTGTGTTCCAAAATATCAAGTTTGGAGGTAGAATCCTGACTGTCGATTAGTTTCATTTCTTCAAAGCGATATCTATGGTTGTTGCGTAATAGTGTTTTGCCATCGACGACCTTTTAAGGTCACAGATCCGAATGTAGGTCTTGTGCTTCAATAATTCTTACTGCACCCTTAAATACACTGTTATCGGAGATATCTTGGAAATCATTAGCAACCATGAGGCTTGCAATGATAGCATCTCTCTAGAGTTGCCAGCAATTTGGAACCAGTTCTTTAAACAATGCCTTTTGTTTTACTTCCAAGATACCGAGTGCCCAACCAAAGTAACACCTCGTGTCTTTCAATGAATAATTGCGTTCACATCTATTTGTTTATTGTCTAGTGAAGTCCGCAGAATAATATTGTTGACCCTACTATTGAGTTTCCAGTTTGTTGGGTACCTTTCTTGAAAAAGACACGCGAGAGCTTGGAAACTTTGATTTTTATTTTAAGTCTATAAATTCGGACTAGTAGTACACTTTACTATTTTTTGTAAAACTGTATTAGTAATCCCATTTATTGGCGCAAAAATTAGAAATAAATGTTTTCAAGCTTTTGCGCATCAACTTTTTCAAGGAAGGCAGACAGGAAAACAGGCAGGTAGAAAGTTTTCTGTCTACCTTCCTTGAAAAAGACATCTGGTTTATGTGCGGAATCTTGGGAAAGTTAATTACTACTCTTACGACGATAAATCGGATTACAAATGTAGTTTTACTATTTTATGTATAGTTTGTGTACTGTTTCTAGTTATTAATTTAAAACATTACAAATGATTTCGCCTTTACAGAAGGATACGCATAGTTTCGTGGCTCGATTACAGACCATGGATGGAACTTTCATCCGTAAGTTCTGAAGTATGAGGAACAGTCTAAAGAATTCTGACAGCGGTTCTTCTGGCTCAAAACACTTTCGGGTTCACAACGATGGTGGTGACACCTATGTTCTCGGACAAGAGTGAGATATTTTTAGCGGACTTCCTGGAAAGGGCGCCTCCATCATAGTAACGTATTATACACTGCCGGACAATTGCTAAGGACGGATGACAATAGCAACGATAGCAACCATAAAATGGAAGGCAGGAAAATGTGGAAATTAGCATAAGTGCGGGATACAGTAAGAAGTGTTGTGCGTATGCAAATTTTGGATTGCCGAACTTGTTCGTGACGTCATAGCGCTGATAAGAGATATAAAGGATTTGACGCGCATTGACCATTGTTGTTCAAACGCAAAGTTGAAAGGGAAAGAATCAATTGACGAACTTGCAATTTTCAGTATGTCTTCCCGACATAACCTAGATGATTTTACGCGTGGCGTTATTATTGGCAAGATTGAAGAAGGACGAAAAATAACAGATGTTGCCAGGGAGTTCGACGTCAGCCACAGTGTTGTTTCAAGGATTTGGAAATCATTTCAAACAAATGGAGAGTGTAGCAAACGTCACGGGGGAGGTCGTGTTCGCAGTACGACACCTGCAGAAGATCGGTACATAGTGCTATCAACAAAAAGACACCGGCGCAGCACAGCTAGTGAGGTAGCAAATCAGTTTATGGCTGCTACTGGCAAGCGGATCTCCCGAAAAACTGTCGCCAGACGTTTACATGAAGGAGGACTATACGCCCGCCGTCCTGTTGTGTGCATCCCATTGTCCAGACGTCACCGTACCGCCCGTTTGCAATGGTGCCATCAACATCGCAATTGGACTGATAACGACTGGTCTGCTGTCCTCTTTTCAGATGAGAGTAGATACAGTCTATTGTCTGATTGTCGACGACAACTGATCTGGCGTGATAGTGGCACTGCATATTGTCCAGCAAACATACAGGAAAGGGACCGATATCCGACATGTAGTGTCATGGTATGGGCTGGCATCATGATCAATGGCCGTACGTCCCTCTATGTGCTTCCAACTGGGACTATAACTGGCCAACGATACATTAATGATGTTCTGCTACCTCGTGTTCGCATGTTCCGTGGTGCTGTCGGTGATAGATTCATTTTCATGGACGACAACGCAACATGTCATCGAACAGTCGCTGTCCAGGAGTGTCTTGAGAGCGAGGATATTCAACGCCTCGTATGGCCAGCACGTTCTCCAGATCTGAATCCCATTGAAAATGTGTGGGATGCTTTGGGGAGGAGTCTTGTTGGTCGCCAATGCCCTCCAATAAACAAGGACACCCTCATCCGTGCACTGACAGAGGAATGGGATAAATTACCCCAACAGCTGTTTGATAATGTTGTGCAAAGCATGACACGACGTGTGGAATCTTGCATCGCCCTCCATGGTGGCCATATCCCATATTGACATCTTACGCCGGAACGCCTGCGGACGGTAATTGCATTTTTTTTCACGTTTACGTACTCTGCACAAAATGGCCTGTTTGTCCCTTGAACACGTTCCAAAGCCTTCTGGATTTCAGAGCACAATAAATTGTCTTTCTTGTAATGTCCTGGCATTCTGACATTATTTTATTTCACTTGGCATCCAACCACACTTACTTTTTTATGCATTATATAGCCGTTTATGATCCGTCCTTAGCAATTGTCCAGCAGTGTACATTCCTTCTGGACAAACTGAAGAAAAAACTAAAAGCGCCGGATTTGGCACAGTCTCATTATCATTTGAGCAAACAATTGATTGGAAAAACAAAATTGAAGACGCATTTGAAAGAAATAAAATTTTTGCCGCCTATTTCCCAAACCACATCACCTGTTGCTACGTTCTTTTAGGCACAACCACCGCGGTTTTATTTGGACGGCTCAAAAGAGCTGAATCATCGACACCTCAAGTGTGTTGACCTCGGAAGCGAATATACAACCAAGAGGCAAAATATTACGGCCACCTGCTTTATATTACCTATGTTGGTTAGGTGCTACCAAAGCAGATCTTACACGGAGAGGCAGGTGTCTTGTGCTGTCTGGTATAAACACGTTACCGGAGGATCCTGTAACGCTTTTGGATGAGCCACAGCAGATTGGATTTTCTGTTTCGAAGCAGACCACAAGTGATTTATTGAATTGATGTCTGTGGAATCTGGAGGTCAGGGCAATACCTAGAAGTCTTCATGTTTCATGAACCATTCTCCAAAAAGAAGAGCAGTGTGGCATGACGCATTATTCTGCCGAAAGAGAGCGCTATTAGAGAAGAATAATGTTGCCATGAAAGGATGTACTTGTTCTGCAACGATGTTTAGGTAGGTGGTAAACGTCATAATTTCTTGCACATGAATGGCTGGACACAGAGTTTCCCAACAGGACATTTCCCGAAACATTTCACTTCCCCAAACGGCTTGTTTTCGTCCCACAGTGCATCCTGGTGCCATCACTTCGCCCGGTAAACAACGAACACGTACCCAACACTCAACATGGCGCAACAGAAAACGAGATTCTTCAGATCAAATGGCCTTCTACCAATCACTCAAGCTGTAGTTTTGATGCTTGCATGCTCATATTAGGCTCTTCCGTAGGTGAACTGAGGTTTGCATGGACAACCCAGCAAACGATGGCTACGCAGCCTCCATTTTCAGCAGAATTCGATGTAGTCGATATTATGACACATTAATGCCGTCACCAGCATTCAAATTACCGGCGAGTTGAGTCATAATATTCTTTCTGTTGGATCGTGCATTACGGAAGAGCCTTTTCTCACCTTCAGCATCAACGAACCGTGGTCGTCCGACATTTTTACGACGGTTCGCGGTTTTCCCACCAGGGGCCCACTTTTTGATGGTACTAACCACGTCTCAAGGTTAGTAGATGACAAGTTTATGATAATCCTGCCCATCCGGTGATAGCTTTGTGACGTCACTGTCCACATCACCACGTTCCTTAGTATCGGCGCCATAGCAATGTGTCGGAATTATTATTCATAAACCAGCCGGAATAATCTTCATAAATTCTACCAGATTTTTTAATGCATAATGTTTTCAATTTTTAATTTCAAAAAAATTGGAGAATGTTGCCGAGATGATTTTTCCTATTCCTTATAAAGAAATTCTTTATTATATGATAACAATACACTGAAGAGCAATTGAATTAGAGATACCTGTGTAGTAACCTTTCGCCCTGATTACGGCGGCGATTTGTCTCGGCCTGGACTCTACAAGACACCGGAAGCTTTGGGAAGCCATACGGATCCACGACCCCTGAACAAGCTCCAACAGTTCACGAAGATTTGATGGAGGAGGGTCAGAGCCTCGAACATCTCTCTTGATATCATCCCAGATGTGCTCGATGGGATTGAGGTCAGGTGACCTAGCTGGCCAAGGAAGCGAGGTCACGTTGGTGCAGTGTTCGTCCAACCATTCGGATACATTTCGGGAGCGATGGCACGGTGCATTGTGCTGTTGCAAGATGAGGTCCCCAGTGAGATGTTGAAGACGCACAAACGGGAGCAAATGGTAGTCCAGGATATCCCGGTGACGTTGACCTGTGACGGACGATGTCACACGTACCAAGGGTCTCACTTCAGTCCACGTAAACAGTCCCCAGACGAGAATGCCACACCCACCAGCTTGAAGAGTACCCTGATGGCAAGAAGGATCCATCGCTTCATGTGGTTTGCGCAGTACTCGTATCCTGCCATCTGCATGTACCAACGTGAATCTTGACTCATCAGTCCAGGCAACATTTTCCCACATGTCAAGGGTCCAGTGGCGATGTTCCCGCGCCCATGCTAATCTTTGCACCCTGTGATGTGCGGTCAGCAGTGGTACCCTCGTGGGACGATGGCTTCTGTACCCCATAGCGAGGAGATGGTTATGGATGGTGTGGCTGCTTACACGTTTTTGTGCACCAGCGTTAAATTGCCGAGTGATTTCTTGCACTGTGGCCCGTCTATGCGCTGTTACAATGCGAGCTAGCCGACGATGGCCCCGCTCATCCACACGCTGTTGTACACGGCAGTTGGCCGTTGCAGGGATGGTTTTACCGGATTCGATGTACTCACGGTGCACCCGTGATACAGTGGCTCGTGAAAATCCCAGTGCCTGCACGACTTCCGAGATGGAGTGACCCATTCATCGGGCCCCGACAGTTTGCCTGCAATCCAATGCGCTTAGATCCTTCGTCTTACCCATACTGCGTCCGACTCTTACTGATTCCCGTCGCATCACTCCTTATATTGTCAGATCGCTACATATGTCATGTCGTTTCCGTTTACAGGGCCGCCCACAGCGACACATTTGCATAACGCCAGCTGTCTCTAATTCAGTTGCTCTTCAGTGTATGTCCTGCTGTGCGTTTTCCCTTTTAAATTTATATAAAAAGAGCAATAATTCATTTTGTGACTAAATTAACATTTAAAAGTATAACCATTTTACCGCGCTTTACATAACAAAAACGTGCGGGAGGAGGTATTTTTGATATCTCTATTACTAAAATATTTACATGACTGTGAATTTCTTCTGTATTTAATGTAAATGTGCTTTTGCATAAGCTTTTGTTTTGTGTCCGAGTTACAAAAACTGTTGACACGACATCTTTCTCCATAGTTTTCGGCGCGTAACTGGAAGACCCTCGGTTCGACTCCCGGTGGCGGCCAATGAGAATTTTTCCGTGACTCACTCATAAACGTGGAAAGAGCGAATATCTTTGTTTGATGTATCTGGTCCACGTTAATTTTCTGTATTAATTATTCAATCGCCTTCTAATTATTTCTTCAGTTGCTGCTTACCATTTTTGGTGAATCCCCAGCATTGTGCGGGGCTCCAAGAAGCAACCTGCCAACTTGGCTTTACAGTTAGCATGGGTGAGTCTGGAGGAATTTGAGGCCGCTGTGGTGTAGCGGAAGCATATCCGGCGCGTAACTGGAAGACTCTGGGTTCGACTCCCGCTGGCGGCCAATGAGAATTTTTCCGTGACTCACTTATTAAGGTAAAAAGAGCGAATATCTTTGTTTGATGTATCTGGTCTACGTTACATTTCTGTATTAGTTGCAGTTCAGATCTATGATTCACATGTTAGGACGGTGATGTCACTCAGTGACGTCACAACTATTCGTCTGCGAGGAAGGCCTGATGAGCAAACCTTACTGTCTATTAACCTTGACCACGTCTGACTGTGAGCATACCACAAGCCTTATCGTCTGGAAAATGCTCGGATCCAGTCTTCTGGCCATTACAATTTGGACTTTGACAAACTGGTTTAAGTCCGCCGCTTTTCTCGTCTGAAGAACAAGAATTATACTGATTACCAGAGGCTCAGTATCAGGTGGTATTTATACCTTTTCATATGATTCATACGCGTTGTCGTTTATTTGAATTTCCTTCAATTCCCATAAAGGTGTGATGATCATTATACTTGGGCTCTTCGGTGTATATAATAATGTATATTAAAACCATTCGCCTGATTCCATTCTCTCAAAGAAACGCTAAGGACGTAGCAGCATTCCTTCGCACGTGTATGACATACCTGCATTACACCCACATCGTTTTAAAAACAGTTCGTATAAAATTGATCCCTCCTCCCCACCTATTTTGAATTTTTTTTTTCAGCGAAATATTGATTTCATAGGAAGAATGTATATTTTTTCCAAATCTTTCTATTGGTTTGACTGGAACTCCTTTTGAAGAGACTGATATTTTCTGAAGGCAATTTAAGTTGCCACTTGTATGTACGCTTTTCTGTGGGAAGAAATCTTTTTTGCTTTTCAGTAAAGAAAAGAACAAACTAGCCCGAATACCAGGAACTTTTCAAACGAAGGTGCAAATCGTAAAAGAAGATTTCTCCTAAGACAGGTATAAGTAAAATACTTTTTCTGCTTTCCCAGATTTGTTCTTAAGTCTAGCATCCCACTGATGATTAATTACTTCCATTTAGAAACACGCAGGCGTCTTCGCTATGCCGAAATTAAAAAGTGAGGGAAATAAGTTCAGTTCTTGTTTAGAAAAATTCTCGGAAACGACTTAAAGAATTTTTCTTTACAAGTCTCAGATCTTTAGCCGATGTTTTTAAGGACCGGAGATAGATTTATTCTTTATAGGAGAGCAACAGAGCAAAATTGACTTTACAGCATGATTCAGTTTTATTTCTGTGAATATCAGTTCCAACTGAAATACTCGTAGTTTTATCTTCTTGGATTTAATATTTGCTTAAATACTGTTGCAAAGTAAAGCATCAGCTTAATCAGTTGAAAAAGTAAAAAACAAAACAAAAAGAAAACAGGAAAGATGACACCGGATTTTCCGTTGTAGCGAGCACGCCTTTTCAATCCGTTCTGATGCGAATTAAATTCATCAAAGCTATTCAAAGTCAATAGAAACAGTATGGAAAACAGTAGTATAGGACCGAAGAAAAAAGTTTTTCAATCCAGCAGATGCAAACGGAATCGACCGCACACGCCCTCTGGTTGCAAAACCTCTGTGTTAAGAAAACTTTGAAAAATATGAGAAACATTTTGGATCTGCAACGCTCTCCAACAAAGAAAGAATTTTTCAAATTGGACTCTTAGAAGCAGAGATATAGACACATATGAGATGTGAATCTGCGCCCCCTGGCAGAAAAAACATGCACAATTTTAAGAAGGTATTCTCAAAAAGTTTCCCGATATGCATAGCGGTATCGGTCCACGAAATAATTTTTTCAGTCGAGTTTCCAAGAGCACAGATTTTGCTGCAAATACATCAGACGCAGAAATTGACACTTAAGCTCCATGGTGACCAAACCATTCTTTACCGAATATTAGAAATAATATGTAAAACATTTTCCATCGGGAGCTGTATGCGATACAGGTAGAATTTTCCAAATCGGGGTTTCGGAAACAAAGATATCGGGGAAAACGCAATTTACCTTAACGCCCCCTAACAGAAAGCCTATTAAATATATGAAAATTTTGAAATTATGTGAAAAACATTTCGCACCAGAAACGCTATCCAACGAAGAAATAACTTTTCAAATCGAAGCAGTAGAAGCAGATATTGACAAAAATATGATATATATACGACCCCTGATGGAGAAACCATGCATTATTTTAAGTAGACAATATTCCAAAAAGATTTATCGACGTGAGTGGCATCAGCCCACGAACGAATTTTTTCAATCGAGATTTTAGAAGCTCAGATCTTGCTGCAAATACATCAGAAAAAGAAATTAGCACTTTCGCCACCTGGTGGCCAAACCATTTTTACCAAAAATTAGAAATTACATGCAAAGAATTTCCCATCAGGAGCTGTATTCGCTGCAGAAAGAATTTTTCAAATCGGAGTTTTAGAAGCAGAAATATAGGGGAAAACGCAATTTACTTTTATGGCATCGTAGGGGAAAATCTATGAGTAACTTGAAAAGGTGACTATATCTGAAACAATCTTCGGTATCAATGGAATCGAAAGGCAGAAAAAAAATTGTCAATCGGATGTTTAGAAGCAAATATACGGAATAAATGTATTTTGAATTCGATATCATCTGCATTTACGCCCTATAGCGGCGAAATTGTGCATCGTAAAAAAAAAAAAAAGAAACGAAATGAAGGATCCTCCTTCTCACATTTCAAGCTTCGCAATGCAAAAAGAATTCTTCAAATCGGGCTAATATTTGCAGAGACATGGTGTCCACAGGCGGACGGACGGACAAACCTGTAGCATAAGCACGAATTTTTTATTCAAAAGACTTGCTAAAAACTGGGGAAGACAGAGTTATACTGGATTTGAGTAAAAATTATTAGGTATCTTCTTATCTTCCATTTCTTTCTTATACAAAGAATTTCGTTCGTAATGAGCACTTTGCTTGGAAATGGGACTACAGAAGAACACGGACCCGGGCGATGAGAAAAATCCCAGAAACTGATCCTGGCCCGGCCCGCGCGGGAGCTTATATAAAATCTTTGTCTAATACCCGGGTCCGTACCGGCCCGGACTCAAGTTGATTTTCCCTTCACCTTTTTTAATTAATTTTATTTAGCACTTCTAACCGAATTGACTAATTCCGTGGGAAACGCACAACTGAATGTTTAGGCTATAGTCTCTCTGTTGTTCTTTGCCTAAATTCTTTAATTACTGTTTATTGCTTGTTATCTCTATCCCCTCCTCTCTCTCTCTCTCTTTGGGGGGGGGTCGACACCAACCCAACAGGAGTACTAACATTCTTATCTGATGATGAAAATATAAATGGGAGTAAAACAATATGCTTCATTTTTTCCTTATTCATATAAGGAAAATTTGCACAAATGTTCAATCCCCGGGCCGGACCTGGGTCAGTCATAAATAATGATATAACGGGCCCGTGCTGTGGCTGGTCACCGGATTTTAAAAAACAGCCCGTGGGCATCTGTAAATGATATCCCTCAAATTTAAAGCATTATCCAATGACTCAAATTAAGAATCTCTATTATACTCCATACTGCCCCACGAATATTTTTTACTGAGACAAAACATCTGTAACGTACCAGGAGATGTGACGTACCTGCCAGAAGGACGCACACGACATAAAGGCAGATAGGAATCAGCAAAAAACGTCCGCGTAGCTCAATTGGTAGAGCGACTTGTCCCGGAATAAGCGGACTCGGGTTCGAATCCCGGCGTAGACCAAAAATGACGGAGAAATTTACTTCGTTATAATGGCGCCCGAACTATCCGGATGAATTGACCGTTCAAAATCTCGCAATGGTGTGATGTTATTTCCACACCGCGAGATAGGAAAAATAAGAGGATCCCTTCTCCAGCGCTTCGAAAAATAAAAAATGTGTGATGTTGCATTCCACACACCAGATTGACTGGGAGTTCTCAAGTGCACGTTCTACAGTGGATGGCTGCCTGCAACGATTCATGGTCACGGCTGACCCGTGGGCCATGCCCCCGGCCCTCTTTCGGGGGGGAGATGTGACGTACCTGCCAGCAGGACGCACACGACATAAAGGCAGATAGTAATCAGAATAAACGTCCGCGTAGCTCAATTGGTAGAGCGACTTATTCCGGAATGAGGGGATCCGGGTTCGAATCCTGGCGTGGACAGAAATGACGGAGAAATTCACTTCGTTATAATGGCGCCCGAACTATCCGGATGACCCGACAGTTCAAATTCTCGCAATGGTGTGATGTCATTTCCTCACCGCGAGATAGGAAAAATAGGCGAATCCCTTCTCCAGCACTTCATAAGAAAAAAATAAAAAAAATAAAAAATAAGGGGGAGATGATGTAACGTACCAGGAGATGTGACGTACCTGCCAGAAGGACGCACACGACATAAAGGCAGATAGGAATCAGAATAAAACGTCCGCGTAGCTCAATTGGTAGAGTGACTTATTCCGGAATGAGGGGATCCGGGTTCGAATCCTGGCGTGCACAGAAATGACGGAGAAATTTATTTCGTTATACATCGACATGCGAAACAAATCTTTTCGAGCGACCTGTAAACTTCCTAAAATATTTTCTTTAAATTAAAAATCATTTGTATTCTTTTTGTATTAACAACTTCTTGGTGGGTTAGTACTCTGCTTTATGATACATGGAAAAATACAGAAATAAGATCTCAGGTTCGAGCGGACGTCTTTTGTTTTAAAGAAAAGCCTGAAGTACCCCACATACAGTACGACTTTGTGCCTCCGTCAGCTTGTGAACATCATATCTCTGCAACTATTATTCCGATTTGCAAAATTCTTTCACATTGGAAAGCTCGAAATATGGGATCGAAGATGGTTGTTTTCTGGTGTTTTTTCCAATGCATAACTTCGCCGCTGAGGACTCAAATGCAGATGCTGTTGAATTCAAAATACATTTTATTCCATATCATTGCTTATAATTATCCGATTGAAGAAATTCTTTCTTTGGGTATCATATGTAACGAAAGCTATTTTGAGTAGTCTTTCTTTATCAAGTAACGCGCAGTTTTCCGGCGTGGAGGCGTAAACGTAAATTGATATTTCCGTGATATCTCTGCTTCTAAAAGTCCGATTCGAAAAAATAGCGTCGGATAGAACTCCCGGTGGAGAATGCTCTTCATATAATATCTAATTTGTGGTAAAAAAAATGTTTTGTCACTAGGGGGCCTAAGTCTATATTTCTGTTTCCGAAAATTCGTCTCCTGAAAAATTGTCTCCTGAAAATTCGACTGAAGAACTCTTTTGCCGTCCGATACCACACACCACGGAAAATATTTGATGTATACATTTTGCTTAAAATAATGCACAGTTTTCCCGCCAAAGGCCGGAAAAACGTTTCTAAAATCAAATACGAATATAATAGACAAGCCTACAGCATCACAGAGCGGCGAAGAAGAGCTAAAGTGTGACGCCCCGGTGGCGCAGTGGTCTTAGCGATGGCATCTGATCATTCGTCCGACAGGGCTCCGGGTTCGAATCCCAGTGAGGCATGGATGTTGTGTTTGTCTTTCGGCACTGGCTCTCTCCCTTCCAGGAAACCAGTGGCCCTAAATTAAGGAAGGGCGACTGCTTATAGCCCAATGGGTTGCTCACCGTGGTCGTTAAACCTCTAATAAAAAAAACAAGTTAGTAAAATCATAAAATGCATTGATTATGATACGCTTTCCAACATACCAGAAATTACTACTCAAGTTATGTGGATAATGGCTATGGAATAAATCTCGCTCCTGTGTCCTGACCTTTGACCCCGTTTCGATGATATTCAACAGAACCTGTTCACTATACCTCCGGAACAACATGATGAAGTTTTGCTGCAATAGAAGCAGTTTTACGTAAGTTATGGGAATAATGACTGTGGAATAAATCTGGCTTTTGTGCAATGACCTTTGACCCCATTTCGTTGATATTCAACAGAACCAGTTCACTATACTTCCGGAACATGATGAAGTTTTGTCGCAATCCAAGCATTTCAGGTAAGTTATGATGCACTAGGGCAATGGAATGGATCCCACTCCAATGTCCTGAACTTTGACCCCATTTTGCCCATTTTCAATACGGTTCATCCCCAGTGGCTCCCTACCACATACTAAAATTTCATCAAAATCGAACCATTTTTACGCAAATTATGACGCATAAGGACAATGGAATATATCCCGCTCTTATGCCCTGCCTGACCTTTGACCGCATTTCGCCTATTTTCAATAGGGTTCGTGCCCAGGTGGTTCCCTACTACATACTAAAATTTCATCGAAATCGAACCATATTTACGCATGTTATGACGCATAAAGGCAATGGAATAGATCCCTCTTTTATGTCCTGACCTTTGACCCCATTTCTCCCATTATAACTAGGGTTCGTCCCCATGTGGTTCCTTACCACATACTAAACTTTCATCGAAATCGAACGATTTCTACTCAAGTTATGACGCATAAGGGCAATGGAATAAATCCCGCTCTTATGCCCTGCCTGACCTTTGACCCCATTTCGCCCATTTTCAATAGGGTTCATGCCCAGGTGGTTCCCTACCACATACTAAAATTTCATCGAAATCGAACCATATTTACGCATGTTATGACGCATAAAGGCAATGGAATGAATCCTGCTTTTATGTCCTGACCTTTGAGCCAATTTCACCTATTTTCAATAGGGATCGTCCTCAAGTAGTTCCCTATCACATACTTAAATTTCATCGAAATCGAACAATTTTTACGCAAGTTATGACGCATAAGAGCAGTGGAATGGATCCCACTCCTATGTCCTGTTCTTTTATCCTGCTTCGCCCATTTTCAATAGTGTTCGTCCCCACGTGATCCCCTACCACTTACTAAACTTTCGTCGAAATCGAGCCATTTTCACGTGAGTTATCGTGCGGACGGACGGACAAAGCGGGAGCATATACGCTTCTTCAACCTACGGTGGGAAAGCGTAAAAAAGGGGGCTGAAGTGCATGTTTCGACATGCTTGAACCCAGTATCCACATATTTCGCTGCTTTTCACTCCCTACTTCAGCAGTTATCATTCCTCCCATTACCATAATATTACTAATCTCATTTATTGGCGTCGAAATAGAGATAAACGTTTCCAAGCTTTCGCTGTTCAAAAGCTTGGAAACATTTATTTCTATTGCTTTTTCAAGGAAGGCAGACAGAAAACTGTAATCGGAGTAACAAAAGGCTTCAACAATTTGAACGCGGTGACTTGACTGGATAATCAGCCGACGTAATATCTATATCGTCTTTTATTTCAAAGACGATAGATATTACGTTGGTGGAACTTCGTATCTCGGAAGGAAAAATACCTTACTTGAAGAACTGGTCCCAGGTTCGTGACAACAGAGAGATGCTATCATTGCAAATATCGATGTTGGTAACGATTTCCAAAGTTTCCCGTAGATTTAGTGCTGGAGTAGGAAGTTAATTTTTTGTAACATGTTACATAAGAGCAACATACTTTAATTTCACTAATCTAAATGCCAGTTTCAATTCTTTGAATTTATTTTATTTTCTCCAGTTTGTTTTCAAAAATTTTCTAAAAATGTGTAACATCCTCTAAGAATCGGTTCCTAGGCGTCTTCGAGCAGTGATTGCACAGAAAGTTGGCAACGTGTGATTAGGTAGGTATTTCTAATGCAAAGTTAACTCAGTGTACTTTAGTAACACCTAGAAAGAAAATGCGGAAGTGACGATAACCACACAACTTTACTCACGTTCATCTTCACATATTGTAATCGGAAATTTTACATTCTAGAAGCACGGATATTCTAACAAAGTCAGAAATGAATTTATTCAATTCATAGAGAAACTCTTAGTAGTAAAAGCTGTAGAAGGTACATAACAAATTTGCAGAAGTGCCTATTTTGCGACACAAAATGAAATTTCCTAATACAATTTCTGAAAGCATATATATACCATCAGCAGTTACAATGGTTTTGAAATCCTGCGGTATTAAAGATGCATACATTAATATTATTAATAACATCTATGAAACTGCAAGTGCTAAGATTCGGCTGTTTGAAAATGCAACACACATAACAATTGGAAAGGGAGTGAAACAAGGTTAACAATATCTCCCAAGCTCTTTAATGCCACATTGAAAAATGTCTTTCAATCTCTGAACTGGGAAAACAAAGGGATAAAGATTAATGAAGATTATCTAACTCACCTTCGTTTCGCTGATGACGTAGCATTTTTGCAACTATCCCATCGGAGCTGCAGAGTATAATCCAGGAACTTGCTGACAAGAGTAAAGAAGTGGGATTACAAATGAACTTTCAGAAGACAAAAGTGATGTCCAATGCCTTTACAGGAAATGAAGATTTATCGATTGATGGAGAAAAGCTGGAGATAACAGACACGTACGTTTATCTTGGACAGCAGATATCAAGTGAGGGTCACATTGATGAAGAAATTAATAGACATATAAAGCTTTGCCTAGATAGCTTTTGAAAGAAACAGCATAATTTTTAAGAGCAATATGCCATTATGTCTTATAAGAAAAGTGTTTGATTGATGCATCCTTCCAGTGCTTACGTATGGTGCAGAGACGTGGACCTTAACAAAGAGAGGCATACAAAGGCTGCTGACAACTCAAAGAAGCATGGAGAGGTGCATGCTTGGTGTAAACAGGAGAGATAAGAAGAGGAACTCGTGGATCCGAAAAATGACAAGAGTGGAAGTCATCATGATCAGAGTTAAATCCCTGAAATGGCAATGGGCTGGACATACTGCCAGAAGGACAGACCATCGATGGACAGCCGAAAGTTTAGATTGGATTCCAAGGGACAGCAAAAGACCCAGAAGAAGACCACATGGGAGATGGGTGGATGAAATTCGAAGGTGTACGGAAGTGACATGGAGGAGACTGGCACAAGACAGACCGTTGTGGAAGAGACTTGGAGAGATCTTCGTCCAGCAGTGGATTGATAATAATGGTTGACAATGATGATTATGATGATGATGATATTTCCTGGACATGGTCATTAGAAGAATAGGAAATGTATCTAGATTCGAATGCCGCCTGCGGCAAGGATGGTGTGTTTGACTAACGGCCCAACCTCTTTCACTTTACTGAAACCAGTTGACATAAATTTGGGACGGGCGACTGCTTACAGCCCATTGAGTTCCTCACGGTTGTTAGTAAACCACCAAATAAAAAGAACAAAACAAAACGGAGAGTAGGAAGCACTGGAAAGCGAAAATAATGGTAACAGAAAGACTTACTCGTGCCGTGCTTGCCTCTGTTCAATATAATAATTTCTTCTCCGACTCAATTCAGGGAAGCCGTACCACTGGCCGAGTGGTCAGAAACACTAATTTCTGACAAGTCGTTCATAACGGGCACTAGAGGAAGCCCGTGACGAAGCATGAGTGGGACGTCTGTTCACAACGCTGGCGCCCTGCTGTCCTTTGAACCATTGACCCCAAATTAGGGACGAGCGACTGTTTATGAACTGCAAAGTTGTTCATGGTAGTAGTTGAGACCTCCAATCATAAAAATGAAACTCAGTTCTTGGGTTATCCTATCCCCGTACATATGAATTTACATCTTCAGTGGCGTAGGGTGACCTAAAATTTATCCGGGACTAAATATTTTTAAAAATTCTCTCAACCTTCTTCCGAACTGTGAAACATTATTTCAGTGGATTGTGCGGTTTCCAATCGCCGCCGGCTGAAATCGTATTTAGCCAAATAGAATGAAATAGACATTTTATATATATCTCATAATCATCATCAACAACCATTATCAATCCACTGCTGGATGAAGGTCTCCCCAAATTCCATCTCCCATGGGGTCTTCTTCTGGGTCTTTTCCTGTACCTCGGAATCCAGTCTAAAATTTCGGTTGTCCATCGGTGGTCCGTTCTTCTGGCAATATGTCCAGCTCATTGCCATTTCAGTGAATTCACTTTTCTCACAATGTCGTCCACTCCTGTCATTTTCCTTATCCACAAGTTCCTCTTCTTATCTTTCCTGGTTACACCAAGCATGCATCTCTCCATGCTGTTTTGAGTTGTCTGCAATCTTTGTATATCTTTTTTAGTTAAGGTCCATGTCTCAGCTCCATACGTAAGCACGGGCAGGATGCATTGATTAAACACTTTTCTTTTAAAACATAATGGCATACTGCTCTTAAAAATTGTACTCTTTCTTCCAAAAGCTATCCATACAAGTTTTATACGCCGATTAATTTCTTCATCAATGTGACCCTCACTCGATATCTGCTGCTCAAGATAAATGTAGGAATCGGTTGTCTCAAGCTTTTCTCCATCAATCGCTAAATCTTCGTTTCTTGTAAAAGCATTGTACATCACTTTTGTTTTCTGAAAGTTCATTTTTAGTCCCACTTCTTTACTCTTGTCCGTAAATTTCTGGATCTTACTCTGCAGCTCTGATGGGGTTGTTGCAAAAAGGACTACGTCATCAGCAAAACGAAGGTGGGTTAGATAATCTCCATTAATCTTTATCCCTTTGTTTTCCCAGTACAGTGATTGAAAGACATTTTCCAATGTGTGTCATTAAAGAGCTTCGGAGATATGGTGTCACCTTGTCTCATTCCATTTCCAATTTTTATGTGTGCTGTATTTTCAAACAGCCGAATCTTTGCTCTTGCATTTTCATAGATGTTATTAATAATATTAATGTATGCATGTTCAATACCGCAGGATTTCGGAGCCATTATAACTGCTGATGGTTTCACAGAATCCAAGGCTTTTTCATAATCGATAAAAGCCATGCACAATGGAAGTTCATATTCCCTCGCTCTTTCAATTAGTTCTCTCAGTACGTGGATATGATCTATTGTGCTGTAGCCACTCCTGAATGCAGCTTGTTCTCTCGGTTGAGCCATGTCCAGTGTTACCTTCAAGCGGTGTGAAAGAACTTTAGTAAAGATTTTATAAACCACTGATAGGAGGCTGATAGGTCTGTAGTTCTTGAAATCATCAATGTCACTTTTTTATGTAGCAGGATCATTGAAGCGTTGTTCCAATCCTCAGGAATCTTCCCTTCACTAAGGCATCGAGTGGAAATTTAGGCGAGTATTCTTTCGATTTTTCCACTTGCTTCTTGTATGATGTCTACACTGTTAAAAATTTCACAGTTAGATTACGGGCAATGGCCGGCAACTGGGGGCCCGGCCGTTGCCCATAAAACTACGGCTTGGCCCATTTTTGTGAAAGCCCATGAAATTACGGTCTGAACCCTAAATACTAAGCCCATAATCTGAAGAGCAACGCCCACAAAAAAATAAGTTTGACCGTATTGAGCTACGCCATAATTTGAAGGGCATTGCCCATAAAAAAATAAGTTTGACCGTATTGAGCTACGCCATAATTTGAAGGGCATTGCCCATAAAAAAATAAGTTTGACCGTATTGAGCTACGCCATAATTTGAAGGGCTATACCCGAAAAATAAGTTTGACCGTATTAACTTAAGCTGTGATTTGAAATGCAATCCCTGTAAATATGAAGTTTGGCCATATTCGGTTAAGCCTCACGGCAAGTAGTCACCGACTTTTACATAAATGCATTTTTTGTGGAAGAGTGTGCAAGTAAATGCATGTTTTTTGTGGAAGAGTGTGTGAGTGTGAAATTGTTGGATACTTACATTATAACTGAATCAATTCAGTTCTAATGTGAGTAATGATATTTTCATATCTTAAAATCAGGTTTATTACAATATGATAAATAATGACATCAGTTACACACAGATTTGTTTAACATTAGGCTTTACGAACTCTGTACACACAGTTGGTTGAACAATACTTACGTTTCTTTTAGACATGTTTTAATTGGAGAATTATTTCTAAAGCACAGTTGGTTGAACAATACTTAGTTTCTTTTAGACATTTTAATTTGCACATACGTACTTATGTAGTATTTGCATGAATGAATACAAAGGGCAGTTATGTAGTAAAGATATGTACAGGCATATTCTTGTATTTATATGTTATATCAATGACAAACAGAACTACGAACTGGCATCCGAGTACATTGCGTCTATAAGGGTATTCAATCCACAATGGTGTCAAAGTTGGTTTTTCATGTAGGTTTTGGCTAGTATTACATTTGACATAGGGTTGAATCATGCTTTTTTTGTTTTCACATTCACTGCCTTGTGTGCTGGTTCATTTTACATTCTACTGAGCACTGTGTTGTCAGTGTTCCCAGAACTTTTACTGTCTTGTTTCCTATCTCTAATTTTTGGATATTTACCTACTTTTCACATGTTTAGTAAAATTATGTCAAAAACTGGAGGTACTGCTTTTGAAAGATCACATTGCTTCCCCATAATTAAGGTATCAGAAAGAAAAGAAAAAAATACTTGAATGGAAATGAGAGCTTTTGAACTTGATAGGGCATAATTTCAAATCTCAGACCCCCCACCCAAAAGAAGAAACACTTGTTTAGACCCTGATTCTAACTGAGTCATTGTAGAACATTAATGCATATCAATATTTCTAAAATATTAAATTTTCCTGTTTGGAATGTTTTAGAAATGACTTCAGTGACTAAACCTGTTCTTTCATTGTTGTGTTGCCACAAGGAAACCATTTTGGAGCACAAATTTTTTTTTTGGAAAACTATTAAATAGTTGTATTTATAATATCTTGACAATACCTGAAGATACTGAAACAATTTTTATTGATGTGCAAATCAGGTGTTTAGTGACAAAGGAAAAGAACACGGCAGAATCTTTAAATTTCTCAAAAAACAATTTCATCGCATCATTTTGTACCAATTTCAGCACTATCATCTTAAAACATGAAATACATGCTTTGCATATTGAACATTTTGAATAGACCTTTAAAATAGGAATTACAAAATGTGTAAAAAAATTTTCATATTTTTTAACTTAAAAAAAAAAGTGGCTTCTGATTTATCTTAAAATATAAATTTTCCTGGGCATCCAGGTTTTACTACCTGGGTAGGTAAATAATTTATGTATATACCCAGCTGCGCATGTAACATTTCAGATATTTTCCAAGCCCTGCTTAAAGTGACACAGGTGAAAGATTTCACTCGCAGAAATTTAGAATGAAATCAATTCTTTTTTACATTTAACTTTAATTACTACATTTGCAAAGCAAAGAAACTGTTCATGATATATTTTCACTGTCATTTTCTTGGCCAGCATTTACCAGATTCAGTAAAAAAAGAATAACCGTCGAAACTCGTTATAATGAAATTCAAGGGGGACAAAAAAAAATTGTAGCAACGTATTGTTCTTAAAACATTACAAATTTTTCATTAAAAAGTTAGTATGTACTACAGAAATTTTCATTACGCATAAGATTGCAATGCTGTAAAAGTGAAATAGTGCCCACAGAGACAAGCAAAGGTAATTTTTTTGTAATGGGAAGTTTTTGCTAAAGTAGTAATAATGAAATATATAAGCTTTAATTAATATGTATGTATGAAATTATGTACTGTATATATTTTTACTTATACATATCAGGGTTTGAAAAATACCATGCCTGAGTCGTGTGAATCATTGACCTGGGCAGGTAAATAAATAATCTAGTTGCCCTAGGTGCCAGACTGGGCAATTAAATCTAAAAATGAAGTTCAGAATATAATTTTCTACTACAAGAAAAAAGACAGTCATCGCATGTCATGTTGCTTTTCACTGCTAATCACTGGAAGTTGTATTATTGTTACGCAGTGCCAAGGACAGAAGAATATCACTTCTTTAATTATATTATGCTTTAGGTCCATAAATTGGAAGCATATGTAATTTTGCTCCAAATGTTTAAAGTCAGCGACTGAATGCATGCCTCTGATGGAACTAGCCTCTTGTGTTTATTGACAAAGGGTTAAAACTTCATATTTTTCATATTTTAATGTATTTCATATTTTTTCAGATATTTCATATTTTAAACGTGTTTTAAAGATTTTTATTGTAATATGGACCTGTGAGTCTGACACTGTGAAGAGAAGCTGCGATAGGAATAATGCATCGCTCCAGTGAAGATGTGAAGCTTTGGTCCGTTAAAAGGAAGGTTTGTTGCTGTGTGGAAATGACGGGTACAAGAGAAAGAGGACTTACGTTATTGGCAGAAGAGCAATAAATGTTGTAGTGATACGCTACAGAAAATAGGTCCACAGCAGCCACCCTTTCTTTTGTTGTATCCTGTACGCTGTTGGCAGGAAAAACCGGATAAAACCTCTTCGATTTGCAAAAGATACATATGAGTAAGATAGAAACTCGCGTGCGAACAAGCTATTAACAGAAGAACCAAAAGTGCAGAGACACAGCAAATCTGTTCAAACCAAAACCGAAATTTATAGTTCCCCAGTTTTCTGTACAACATAGAAAAGCATATTAGTACTTTCGGTAAATGTGTACTTCAGCGTCCTAAACTATTTCGTTGGAAAAATTTAACTGTGGGTGAAAAGTTCGATGCACACATTTTTTTAAGCATGCAAAATAATAGGGAAAGGTGAAAAATTATATTTTTAAATAAAAAGGAAATAATTTTTCTGAAGTATTAACCTGCGAGTACGATGGTTTGTAGAAGGTGGTGCGGGAGGCTGAAGCGATGCTAACGGCCACCACGTGAAGGTGCTGTGCGACGGAGCGAAGTACGAGTTGGTAGCAAATGCGTGGAAGAATACGACAGCAGTAGGGTATATTTTTCGGAAGAGTATCGTGTAATTGTGCGCAGAAGTAGTTCAAACCTGTTTTATTCATTTTTGAGAAAGATATGTGCAGAATGTCGTTATTAGTGGTTTCACAGTGTCTCCGAATGGAAAGAAATTAAGGAATGTAAAATAATTTATGTACGACAGAAGTTTTGAGGAAGACGTTTTGGTTCCGGTTGAACCCAAAGTTTTAGTTTTGGTTTGGAAGATGTGCACAGGTAGGTGATTTCTTCAAGCACTTCATTTGCAGTTCTGCTGTTATTCAGTACATCGTAGCTCACATTTTTTCCCTCGTGACATGGATATTTTTCAAAATAAGCAATTTTCTTCAATTCATATATCACACTATGGCAGGGAGACAGCTTCTTGTATTGTGGCGGATAATGAAATTTTAAGCCCTGACGAAATCCGAAATGACTGACGATTTTGTACTTCCACTTTCTCAAAATTACCCTTAAAAAAAACAAAAACTTACAATGCTGCACAAATTCAACCTCTTTCTTTCTGCGTATGTCTACAAGACTTTTCGATGACTACGTACTGCTAAACCGCTTCTTCTTAATTCTTCCGCCCGTTACTTGCCCTTCTCAACGAAGCTTCCATTCACCGGACTCCACCTTGATGCCGTTGCCGCTCTCTCGTCCTATGCCGCACGTACTCTTCCAAACCATCGCACTCTCAGGTAAATACTTTGGAAAACTTATTTCCTTTTTATCTAAAAATACTATATTTTTGCACCTTTTCACATTATTTTGCATGCTTAAAATATTGTATGTCACACTTTTCCCACACAGTTACATTTTTCCGACGAAATAATTTAGACGCTAAAGTACACATTTACCAAACTTTCTATTTCGGATCAGGGAATCATATGCGAAAGAATAAAAAATTTCACGTCTGCTTTAAAAACAATTACAAAACATGAACAAACTATATTGTGTAGCATATGGGTATAAAATGGTTCGCTCTCCTGGCAAGAAGGTACTTGCTTGGACTTGTAGTCATCCGCACGTGAATTGCACGGCGAAGCGAATCTTCCTTTCAACAAAGCAAATCTTCACATCGTTGCCGTAGTGATGTGTTAGGCCTACCACAGCGTCGCACTCGCAAGTCAATATTACAAGTTTCCGACAAAATAATTTAGGACGCTAATCTACACATTTACCGAATAATCTGCCAATGATGAAGATTGGAGTGCCATTTCAGGTGGATTCAGTAGTTTTAAAGAGTTTGTAGAAATCAATGAAAATGCATTATTGGGGAATTGAGGGATATTCAAGAAATAGCCAATGAAATTCAGGATGATGATGAAGAGACATAACGAAGAATTAACAAAAGATCCCCAGACTGTCACGAAAGCAGTGTAGAAGCTTTGGAAACACTGTCACTACATACAACTCACCGATACATCTAATTGCCACACATTCCTGTTTAAACAAACTTGAAAAAGCTGTTTTTCAATGAGAGGCAACAGCAGAAACAGTCTTCAATTTTACATAACTTTAAAAAGCCATAAATATAAAAAAGGAATGTAATTAAAATTTTGAGATCAAGTAATTTACATTTTTGAGTAATCTAAGCTTTAAAGTGTTAAATTTAACTAAGTAAATTCAATCATTGATATTTTTCTTATTTTGCATGTTATTCTCATGTTAATTACTTTTTAAACTTAATTTTGGCTGGAATTACACTAACTTTTACTTATGCTGCGCTCTTATTTATGCGTGCTTTGGTTTGCGCTGACATATATGTGAAATATTACTGTATACATGTGATGATGAGGTGATTATAGATATAATTAAAAAATATATATTTTTTGGCTCTTCTGGTTTCCAATTAAATTTATGTAATTTATGTGTTGAGTGGTAAAAAAGCTGTTTTCAATGAGAGGCATATGGGGTTTGTATATATGCAGATTTCAATTGTTTGCTTCTTCCTGCTGAAAACTAAGCTAGGGATGCCTATGAGTTAACTGAATATACCATAGTCACAAAATGATTGATAATTATATACTAAGGAATGTGAGTGAAATGGTATTCCTAAAAGCAATCAAAACCATGTAGCAGTCAGGGAGAATCACAAATGTGTTTCCTGAACGAAAATGTGACATTTCATCACATGAAACTTTTTTCCCACCTCTAAATTGAGGCCATTGGTTCTAGGGAAGGAGAAAGCCAAAGCTGTTATGTTATGTAAAAAACAGGTTTCTTTTTTAAAGGTTTTAACGGCTAATGTGAGGAACTAAATGGGATATAAGCAGTCCCCGTCCCTAATTTAAGAGTCACTGGTTCCAGGGAAGAGAGAACGCCAGTGCTGTAAGACAAACACAACATCCATGCCATACCGCGATTCAAACCCGGACCCACTTGGACAAACAATCATAAGATGGTGCTCAGACCACTGCACCACCAATGTGGCAAAACTAATGCCTCATATGGGACTTAAACCATATGTTAAATTGTGACTGCTAGCCAAAAACCTTGATGTACAACCAACTCTGATACCAGAACGGCTTGAACATCCTCTAGACCAATAGTTCTCAAAGTGGGTTTCACTAAAATAATAGGGGGGGCATATGCGGATTTGTTAGCAACCATACCGAGTCACATAGTGAACCAATTTTCAAAACAAAATTAATCTGAATTTATGGCTAGTGCTGGTAGGATGTGTGGTGAAGTTTAGCATATTTAGCTGAAATTTCTGAAAAATGAACTAGTGGAACTTCTCATTACAGGGTGAAAACAATCTGTTCAATGTTGAAAAAACAAAACATAAGCAATGACCAAAAAACTTTATGAGAAAACCAAATTACAGGGAACAGCTCTGACCAATTTTCATAACTGAATTCATTATCATCAGAAAATGAGCTAACAATTGGAAACTTGATGTTAAACAGCTAATAATCGTCCATCTCTGCACTCTCCAAACATTTACAAGGCAGTATTTCCCATTCCCACTGAATAAACTAGTTACTCATTCACATACAATGCAGAAATGTGTAATCTTCTATTGCCAAATAAAAAACTTATGAGACATCTTTTAACTCTGGCTGGTTTGAAAAGCATTTGTTCTTTGAAATCACTGACTAGTTTTTTTTTTTGTTTTTTTTTATTGGAGGTTTAACGACCACCGTGAGCAACTCAATGGGCTATAAGCAGTCGCCCGTCCCTAATTTAGGGTCACTGGTTCCAGGGAAGGGAGAGAGTCAGTGCCGTAAGACAAACACAACATCCATGCCGGACCGGGATTCGAACCCGGACCCCTTACGAACGAATGATCAGAGGCCAGCGCCTTAGACCACTGCGCCACCAGGGCGGCGACTAGTTTTTGGATTCCAATGGAAAAATAATTTCCAAAATTGTCGAGCACTGCCTTAAGTATTTGTTGCCTTTTACAACTACATATTTATGTGAAACTAGTGTTTTATCCTTAACCACCATAAAAACTAAATATTGAAATAAGCTGGATGTTGAAGATAACTTGTTTGTACATAAGCAAGAAAACTCAAAATATTGATGAACTTTGCAAGAGTAAATGAGCTCATACATCTTACTGATACTAAACAAATGACTTGACCAGTTTTATTTGATTTTTTTTAGCCATTTGTGCAATTTCTGTGACATCAGTGTATGTAATTTTAGCAAATATACGTGTGTATTTGTATTTTTTATATATTTTATACCCACATAAACACACTGGAATAAACTTTTCATTAAAGAATATGCCTGTACATATCTGTACTCCATAGCTAATCTTTGTATTCATTGGTGCAAATATAATACTTCACAAGTTCTTAAGTACATGAGCAAATGAAAAGGAGTCTTAAAAAAACCCAAAGTATTGTTCAGCCAGTTTGTGCTTTAGAAATAATTCTGTCTAAATTCAGGAGTTGAACACTATGCCGTAAAAAAAAAAAAAAAAAAAAAAAAAAAGCACAAAACGATAAGACAATATTTATGCGTGTTATATTGCAAAATGGAATTCATTTCAGACTACAAACATACGAAGAATGCTGCCCTACGTAATTCCCAAATCAGCATGTACAGATCGAATTTATTCGACATCCTAGTCAACGCTAGGTATAAACCTGGCGATAAAGACTTGCACAGAAAGTAAAGCACTGTATCATATTGATAGTAAAACATATATGGATGTGAGAGTTATGCCCCTACCCCAGTCAAATGAAATCTTAGCTACTACATAGATTTTCCTGTGTGACAATGCTTCAGCCACCCTCGTTTGGTGGTGAAACTTTTAAAATTATATATATATATATATATATATATATACGTACACAGTTCGTGAGCTTAATATCAAACAAAAATGTGTGTAATTGATTTCGTTACTTTTACATATCATAATAAACTTAATTTTAAAAAAGTGTCTACTCACATGTTTTCATGGCGTCTTTCCTGCACATGTTCGTGACTTCGTGTTCGTCAGTTAGGGATGGGCGATATTTATCAATATCTCGAAATATCGATATTTTTGTCCGATATTTCGATATATAGTATTGATATCCAAGTTACGATATATCAGAAAATCACTATATCGGTGCGAAAACAGCTTTTCGAGAGTTTTCTTGATGTCTTACAAGTTATGTAGTATAAAGTTTGTTGTAATTCAGGCTATGTATATATCAGACGTAATTTTCTTTATCATCCTTTGACAATTATCTTGTTAATACATAGTGAAACTTCCTGAAGTAATTATATAATCTGGTAAAAATATGAGCATAACAACTTTCGTCTTGATCTGTTGATTTTCCCACACTTACAGCATGTTATTTCCTCTGATTGTCAATTCGTTTTTTTGTTATCTAGGAGAGACAGGCTTTCATACATTAATTAGTAAATATATACTTGATGAATTTGGATTATGATATTTTTTTTGTTTTTCATACATTAATTAGTATGGCTTTCATTAATTAATTAGTAAATATATATACTTGATTAATTTGGATTACGATATTTTTTATGTTTTTATTTTTATAATCATATTTTAATGGAGGACTAATAATCGTTAGCATTTTTTTAAATATCTTTCTGGAAAAATAATTGCTTTCTATGAAAAGGCCATCACAAATTATTCATACTCTAATTACTGTTTTTAACAAAAATGTCACTTGTAAACATATTATAAGCACTTTAATTTTTTTGCTTATGCCATGGGAACTATTTTTGCTTACACCATAGAAGTAATTATATCTGTATACTCCATTAACATTGTGTTCTGTCTTAAACGATAAAAAAATAGCAAACATTGTTCACACCTTCTGAAAAATATAAATGCATACAAAATGCTCTAAAAATTACAATAACAAAGTTTTTTTAAAGATTTTTTTCCATAACATTTCCTTGCAAGCTGATATAATGTTGTTAACTTTGACATTTGCATCCCAATAAAAATAGTTATTCTTTCTATAATTCAGTTATTCCCATGTTAATTGATGGTTAAGATTCCAGTCTGCTGGGATTAATAAGTACTTTTGTTTTTTTTGTCATTTATGCCATACTGAAGCTTCAACTTACCTTTTCTCGAAATGTTGGAAATACATATTTCTCATAATCTCACATTGATGAAAAACTCATGAAAACATTCCTATGCAACTGGGATTTTTGGAAACTTCTTGGCAGAAACCATATCCCTGCTCGTCGAGCAATGCCCACACACGAAACAAGAAAATCACCTTTTGGGTTTTGGAAAGTATATTCAGCATTTCTGCAGACTACAAGCTCACTTCTGTTGCATGATTTTTTTATTTATTTTTGCATCAAAACTTTCTTCTATATATTTTTTTATTTTAGGATCTGAAAAACAATATTTTATGTGTTTTTCATATCACTAAAAATACAGCTTGAGAGCTGCAATCTTGCATAAAGATAGTTTTAAGCTATAAAATGTAATAATAAAGGACAAATAAAATTGCTCCCTTTTAGCAGGAGAAAGCAGCTCTTGAAAAAAAAAATTCAGCTGATGTTTCTAAGAAGTTATCTGAGAAAACTGGTAGGATATTTATTCCCCACATTCACTGCCAAGCTTGTGTATTATAATTAGTTATTACTTATTACCAAAACAATTTTTTAAGGTAAAGAATATTTTTATGTCTTAAGAGACACATATGGTTGAGTCGTCATTAGACTATGTAAATGCTATCTGTGGAGAGTAGTTACTCAATTATGTTTGCTCATGCTGATGAAACAATCCTGTTGGCAGAGAGCAAAAGTGAGTTGCAGCGTATGTTGTCCCACATGTATGAAGTTTGTATGAATTTCAAACTTAGTATATGAAAGGAAAAACCCAAAGTTATGTTTTTGACATATGAATTGTTTGTATTAAATCAAACAGATCAGTCTAAATGGCAAAGAGATTGATCAGGTAAATCAATTTACATATTTAGGAAGCATGTTTGACAGAGAAAACAAATTAGGTGGTGAAATTAGTAGGCTAGTAAATTCATCTTTGAAAGTCACAGCTACTTCAGGAGGATTTTGAATAAATGATGAATGATAGGTTCTCAAAAAGGTCCCTAATAGTTGTGTGTGAAAAAGTACAGTAATTGTTCCTACTCTGATGTGCAGCAGTGAAGGTGGAGTACTGCAGATGAAACATAGGAGTGATTTGCGAGCTGTAGAGATGTGTTACTTATGGGGGTGGGGGCAAGATATGTTTTGATCATGTGAGGAATGAAGAGGTTTTGTAGATGAGTAGTGTGAAGCAAAATATTGTTTGTAAGGTGGGAACAAATATTCTTGGGTGGTTTGGAGAATGAGTGGTGAGATGATTACTAGGAGAATTTATTCTGCACAAGTGACAATAAGAAAATGTAGAAGATCAAGGGAGGACCAGATTCAGGAATTCCTGCATGAGAAAAAGAGAATAAATGTGAAGTACAAATGGTCTTGTGTGTGATGGATGTCAGTGAAGCTCAAGTTGTGAGCTGAGATCACTGTAAATGCAGATGTTTGATACATCAAGAGTAAATAAAATGTATGTCCATCAGTTTTAAACTTTAATCCAGCAGATAAGCTCTCATCAAGAAACTAACCTATGATCTTAGAGAACAGCTTAGTGATATATATGCATGTAAAGAGAAAATCCCTCATCTACAGCAAGTTGAATATAACTAGAGGTGAGGAATCAGTACTTATTTTTGTGTTGTTTTAGTGTTAATAAGTGAAACATTAAATGCTATATCCCATTTGAGTTCAAAACTGTAAAAAAATTTTTTAAATCTGCTGACTTCCTTAATTTTAAGGATAGACTCCACCAATGAGCATTTAAAATGTAAAAAAAAAATGATATGATATCAAAGATAGCTCCTCAGGTGTTTTAGACTTGATAAAGAATACTTCAGATATTTATTGTGTACAAGTTTTTAATGGAGATGAGAAATCCAAAGAAATGGTATGAGAACTGGAAAAAAATGCTTGAAGTGAAGTGGTGTGTGTGTGTGTGTGTGTGTGTGTGTGTGTGTGTGTGTGTTGATCTCCATGAGCATCTAAAGTTGTTCCCGAATGTGTAGAAGCTTGATTCACCATAAGCAGACACATGTCCCTAATTTAGGGCGAGTGGTTCCAGGAAAGACAAGACAGGAACAACTTCTTTATGTATTTTACCACTTGGTAGGCACATTTTCCATGATTATTTAGATACTGAATAGTTTCCATGACATTTAATGAACATTTCATGACTGAATAGATTTTATTCATGACATTTAATAAATAGATTTCTTGACTGAATAGATTTCATGACATTTAATTGCTAAAACCTGGAAAGAGCGACATCTTTGTATATTCACTGACGCCACATATTTGGAGGATTTTCACATTTAATGAACAGTGCTTCTTATTTTGAAAATTTGACTGTTTTCTAGCAGTTTCTGAGGAAGACGTAATCTTTTTGTATGAGAATTTTCCTGATATTGATGCTGAATCAGTTGTAGCAGGTATAAAATCATATACAATTTTTGCAAACTTGATCAAATGTAAAACCGATGGGCACAATGCAAGGTATTCATATAATCTGAGCATTGTTTCAGCTAATATATTAATATAGTCTTTAATGGTAGTCTAAGAATTCCCTTCCTACAGCTAGTGTCAAACATTTGGCACACAATGTATTGCCTTTTAATCAAACCAAGAACCCATATTTATGAGTACAAATGCAATTTTTACATTGCACATTTATTAGATTTTAGCAAGAAAAGAATTTTGAAAAAAGTAACCTTGTATACTGTAAAGAAACACTAGAGAAATCAAATGAGGAAGAGCACTGCACATTAAAACTTTTCTGGACAACAGAATTTTGTTAATGCCATTCCGTTTAAGAATAACAGTTTTCACAAAAAAAAAAAAAAAAAAAAAATATGTTCACAGTTTTTATCAAGAGAGAAATAGACATAATGACAAAATGGATAACACTGGGCAAATTAGGCCGAAACCTGTTAACAAGGTTTGTTGTATTTTCAGTTTTTTTTTTGTTATTTTTTTACAAAAAAAAAATTATATATGTATCTACAGTGTATATGCACACTAACTTTGAAATAATATATTTTCATGTATGTGTGCAAACTTCTTCAAAATTGCATTAAAAAAGCTCTAGCCATTTACCTCTCAACAATATTATGACTTTGCAGAACATTCTGCATTAGAAATTGCAATAATATGCTGTGATTACAGGCTAAGGGGGTAATGTTTCAGACAGAAGTAACCCAGTGATTTTGTTTTAGGCATTTTACTCAGCTTTTGTACTTAAATAAACATTTCGAATAATGGAAAAACCTTAACATGTGTAGAATAATCAAATCAATGAGACTTATTTACCCAATTGCCTGTGGTTTACTGGTCTTCCATGTAGCAAAATATTTCTTCCACAAATTCCATTTCAAGTGTGTTTTTTTATTCATATATATTCTTTAAAAAGATGTTGAGTGTGCTCAACAGGAAAGTTGACATCTAATTTGTTTACTTTCAAATGATAACCAAAACCTTCAAATATCGTTGGTGACAGTTGATACTATCCACAGCCCCCCCCCCCCCATTAGTGGAAGGGGAGTGCAGATGTTATATAAACACAAAAGTGCACAACACTTTTATGATTGCTTTTTTGACTAATTTTGTCTCACTGTATCAACAATCTTGCATAGGTAGCAATGTTAAGTACAGAGAATCATGATAACATGTTTTGTTAAAAAAAACAGTTTCCGCATTTATGTTCTGTAAATTTATGTGACAACTTCCTGCCCTTTGGCCACTTTCATCCCATCTGTGCTCTGCCCCTTCATTAAGAAATGCAACAAGGGGCATATATAGATTTTTTCTGATGGCGTGCCAATGAAATGAAAAAAATTAAATCCACCAGGACAAAATAAAACAATGAGAATAGAAAAAAATAAAAAAAAATTTGTAACGTAAATTAATGAATTTTTTTATTAAATTAAGCATTTTTGTTTCCAATGTAAGGCACATTTTAACAATAAATAAAACACATTTAAACACTTTCGGGGGGGGCATAAATATATACCACCTTACATTACATAAATGTATAAAATATATAATATAAATACGCCCTTACATTACCTTGGCTACGATGTAAACAACCCTGATGTTGGCTTTCCAGCTCAGCATACAAGATATATTTTTAGCGAATTTTTATGAATTATAAAAATGTAAAATGTTAATTCCGCTGTCGAAAATATTTATTTACGTAACAAAACAACGTAAAAGGGCAAAATAAAAGCACTAACCCATGGCGTCGGTCTTGTAAAAAAACGTTAAATATCAATTCCGCTATCAGAAATAATTATTTACACAACAAAACGACTGAAATGGCAAAATAAACGCACTACGTTTATTTCCAAGTACAGCGACCGTCTTGTAAAAGGTACGAAGTTAGTAATATACAGTACTTTTCTGAGATATCACTATTTTAATGGTATTAACAAAACTTGATTGCAGTTATATTTTCAAGCTGCAGGATAATTTAGTACTGGCTGAGATTTGTGCGAACAAGCCAACAGCCAATTAGTCCCAAGTTCCCAATAGCCAATACTTAGCACAACATTGGATCGGATTCAGTGATAACCCTGATGCAGTATGCAGTGAATAAACCGAAATATCAGTCTTATTGAGATCAGAAGTATTGAAAAATATCGAAAAATCAATCTGATATATTGATCTTTAAATACAGATATTTTCGATTCAATATATCGGTCTCAGAAATATTAAAAGATATCATACTTTTGAAAATATCGCCCATCCCTTGGTCTTGGTAAAAGAACGAACAATCCCCGTAAAATCACGTGACGACTCGCTGACCAATAGCAGAAAGTGGCGCATGCCGCATTCCTTTTCTGTCATTATCGTTCATTGGCTAACCTGTGCCTCTTAGCAACGCTCGTAAAATTACGGTTAGGAACCGTTTTCATACATATCCATGCCCGTTAAAATACGGGCATCGCCTTTAAACTGCAGAAACGAGCCTTGATCGTAAAAATACACGGGCAACAAGACTTTTTTTACGGGAATTTTTAACAGTGTACAGTAATTTCATCTTCTCCTGGAGCTTCTCCCCGTTTCATGTTCTTGATTGCATGTGCAACTTCTGCTGGAAGGACTGGAAGAACTCTGGTTCTGGTACCTTTCATGATGAATGGAGTACATGTATCATCCCTTTCATATAATTTAGAGTAGAAATCTTTCACTTTTGTCAAAATTTCGCCTCTATTTCTTGTTACAGAACCATCTTTTTTTCTCAAAGCCATAATCTGTTTTCTTCCCTTACTGAGATATCCCTTTGCTATCTTTAGGCTTTGGTTGTTTTCAATTGCTTTCCTAACTAGTTCACAGTTGAATTTCCTTACGTCTTCAGTGATACATTTTCGTACTGTCTTGCATAGCTCTATACATTCCACTTTGGAAGTCACATCTTCTTTAGTTGTCCTCATCTCTCTTCTTTTTTGCATCAACATTTTAGTTTTTCTTGATAATTTGTTCATATGCGACTTGTTCTTAGACCCAGCTAATTTTGTTGCTGTTTCCATACGAGATTTGGTTACTTTTCTGTTAACTTCAGAAATATCCACTTATTCCGATGTTAGGACTTCTAAAAAGAGAATCTGTTCTTCAATTCCATCTTGAAGGTGTTATGGTGTTTTTTAAGGTTGGTTATGTCAATACATTTTGTTTGTCTTATGAGCTTGCCACGTTCGAGTTTAATATTAAGGTGCATCTTGCATCTCACCAATCTATAGTCACTACCTGTGTTGAACTTATTTAGCTCACTGCAGTCTTCTGTGACGAATTTTTTGTTACACATAATAAAATCAATTTCCCTTTTCATCACATTTGGATGTCTCTATATCCATTTCCTGTGTGGCTTTTTCGTGAAAAAGGAGTTCAAGATGAAGAGCCTTTCTGCCTCTGCAAACTCAACGAGAGTATTTCCACGCTGGTTTCTGTTACCGTGAACAAATTTACCTACTGAAGTTTCATTCTGCTGCCTTTTTCCTATTTTTGCATTGAAATCTCCCATAATTATCTTCAAGTGCTGCCTGCTTAGCTTTATTATTTAGATGACGAATTTCCTCATCAAATTCTTTTAATTTCTTCTTCAGGATGACTTGTGTTGGGTGCATAAATTTGAATAATCTGAGCTTTGTAACTTCTGGAGAGTTGGATAACGTGTCGTGCACCTCTGTCAGAGGAACTTTCAACTTCAACAACTTTATCCTTCAGTTTCTTGTTTATTATAAATCCCACACTACTAGTTCTGCCAGTATCTGTCCCACGAGAGTAGAAGAGATGTCCACGTTTTAGTTCAATGAGATCTTCTCCTTTTCTCCTTACCTCACTTAGCCCGACGATGTCCCACTTGATCCATTGTAGTTCCTCTTCCAATTCAAGAAGCCTTGAATCAGAAGATAGGAAGCCTCCATTATACGTAGCCAAGGTGAGCATCGGATGGCAGCCTGGTCCGGTCCTCCGTTGATTCTTAGCACCCTCTGCCTTCATGTCTCACTGGCCGCTGCCTTGCCCAGGTACAATCCAGCTGCCGGAGACTGAGGGTCAAGATTTAAGTTGTGGAGTCATTTTGGAGGGTTTGGCCGTAACACACCACGCTGGCCAAGCGGGTTGGTGAGTGTGGGATAGCATTTCCTCTAATCCCGATGGTATAGTTATACCGCTATTGTCGGTCGTCAGAGCCCCTTTAGTGGGAACAGGATGCACCACGAAAAGGCGGGGTTGACATTTGTCTAGGAGAGGCTGTGATGTTACGCATCACATGACATTACTTCCCTATATGGAACCAGATATATATATGTGTGTGTGTGTGTGTGGTGCTCTATAACATAAACAACAGTAGAAATTAAGCTAGTGGTAAACACTAGGAACAAAACAGTAGCATACATTAGCGGCAAAATAGTAGCAAACAGTAGAAACAAATCGGTAGTAAACAGTACGAAACAATATAAAGAAAACAGTAGCAACAAATCAGTAGTAAACAGTAGAAAACGATATAAAGAAAACAGTAGCAACAAGTAAGTAGTAAACAATAGAAAACAATATAAAGAAAACAGTAGCAACAAGTAAGTAGTAAACAGTAGAAAACAATATAAAGAAACCAGTAGCAACAAGTAAGTAGTAAACAGTAGAAAACAGTAGCAACAAGTAAGTAGTAAACAGTAGAAAACAATATAAAGAAAATAGTAGCAACAAGTAAGTAGTAAACAGTAGCAACAAGTAAGTAGTAAACAGCAGAAAACAATATAAAGAAAACAGTAGCAACAAGTAAGTAGTAAACAGTAGAAAACAATATAAAGAAAATAGTAGCAACAAGTAAGTAGTAAACAGTAGCAACAAGTAAGTAGTAAACAGCAGAAAACAATATAAAGAAAACAGTAGCAACAAGTAAGTAGTAAACAGTAGAAAACAGTAGCAACAAGTAAGTAGTAAACAGTAGAAAACAATATAAAGAAAACAGTAGCAACAAGTAAGTAGTAAACATTAGAAACAAAACTTTAGAAAACAATATAAAGAAAACAGTAGCAACAAGTAAGTAGTAAACATTAGAAACAAAACTTTAGAAAACAATAGAAACAAATAGTAGTAAAAGTAGAAACAAATCAGTATTAAACAGTACAAACAAATAAGTAAATAAGTATAGTAAACAGTAGAAACAAAACAGTGAAAAGTAGAAACAAATCAGAAATAAACAGTAGAAACGAAACATAGTAAAGAGTAGAAACAGAACTTAGTAAACAGTAGAAACAAAACAGTAATAAACAGTCGAAACAAAACAAAGTATGTTTGCTTTCGCTTCCAGTTAACCAGGTTATTTTGCTAAAAATCCACATTAAATTTTCTAGACTATTTCTTATGCTTTAACACCAAGCAAAATGGTTTAAATGGTCTTTAATGGGTTGTTTTTTTTTCATTCCTTAATAAATTAAATGCGTGTTCCAGTAAAGCCCCTTTGTTCATTTTACTTACACGAGCGATCATTTCCGCTTGCTTAACTCCACAAACGAAGATCAGCCTCTCACTGTCTGACGACGCGGAAGCAAAATTGCTTCTGTTACACAGAATTGTGACCTGCTCCGAAAGACAGTTTTACGTATGCGCAGTTCAGCAAGCATCTGCTCATTCATTACTATTCTCCGAAGCTTCGTCAAGGCAGCCAAGCCGACGAGTTGCTGGTGTTGCCTCTACCACCACGCGATATTCATTGCGCACTAGTGAACGGATATGGAAAGCTATAATGTGTTACACAGTTACGAAACTAATGTGTTGGCTCAGATTTGGAATTTGGAAAATTTGAGAACTGGTTAAAAATATGGATTTTTTTTCGGAATTTTTCCAGTTAAAAGAAAAGGATTTTTTTTCTCATTTTCATGCGGGGCTTAGTTAGCCCTGGATGCCCATAATGCCATTGAATATTTTCATTTTAAAAAAAAACCGTTCGAAATTCCTCAAATATAATAAATACCTTATACACTGCCGGACAATTGCTAAGGACGGATGACAATAGCAACGATAGCAACCATAAAATGGAAGGCAGGAAAATGTGGAAATTAGCATAAGTGCGGGATACAGTAAGACGTGTTGTGCGTATGCAAATTTTGGATTGCCGAACTTGTTCGTGACGTCATAGCGCTGATAAGAGATATAAATGATTTGACGCGTATTGACCGTTGTTGCTCAAACGCAAAGTTGAAAGGGAAAGAATCAATTGACGAACTTGCAATTTTCAGTATGTCTTCCCGACATCACCTAGATGATTTTACGCGTGGCCGTATTATTGGCAAGATTGAAGAAGGGCGAAAAATAACAGATTTTGCCAGGGAGATAGATGTCAGTCACAGTGTTGTTTCAAGGCTTTGGAAATCATTTCAAACAAATGGAGAGTGTAGCAAACGTCACGGGGGAGGTCGTGTTCGCAGTACGACACCTGCAGAAGATCGGTACATAGTGCTATCAACAAAAAGACACCGACGCAGCACAGCTAGTGAGGTAGCAAATCAGTTTATGGCTGCTACTGGCATGCGGATCTCCCGAAAAACTGTTGCCAGACGTTTGCATGAAGGAGGACTATACGCCCGCCGTCCTGTTGTATGCATCCCATTGTCCAGACGTCACCGTACCGCCCGTTTGCAATGGTGCCATCAACATCGCAATTGGACTGATCTGCTGTCCTCTTCTCAGATGAGAGTAGATACAGTCTATCGTCTGATCGTCGTCGACGACAACTGATCTGGCGTGATAGTGGTACTGCATATTGTCCAGCAAACATACAGAAAAAGGACCGATATCCGACCTGTAGTGTCATGGTATGGGCTGACATCACGATCAATGGCCGTACGTCCCTCTATGTGCTTCCAACTGGGACTATGACTAGCCAACGATACATTAATGATGTCCTGCTACCTCATGTTCGCATGTTCCGTGGTGCTGTCGGTGATAGATTCATTTTCATGGACGACAACGCAATGTGTCATCGAACAGTGTCTTGAGAGCGAGGATATTCAACGCCTCGTATGGCCAGCACGTCGTCCAGATCTGAATCCCATTGAAAATGTGTGGGATGCTTTGGGGAGGAATCTTGCTGGTCGCCAATGCCCTCCAATAAACAAGGATACCCTCATCCGTGCACTGACAGAGGAATGGGATAAATTACCCCAACAGCTGCTTGATAATGTTGTGCAAAGCATGACACGGCGTGTGGAATCTTGCATCGCCCTCCATGGTGGCCATATCCCGATTGACATCTTACGCTGGAACGCCTGCGGACGGTAATTGCATTTTTTTACGTTTACGTATTCTGCACAAAATGACCTGTTTGTCCCTTGAACACGTTCCAAAGCCTACTGGATTTCAGAGCACAATAAATTGTCTTTCTTGTAATGTCCTGGCACTCTGACATTATTTTATTTCACTTGGCATCCAACCACACTTACTTTTTTATGCGCTATATAGCAGTTTATGATCCGTCCTTAGCAATTGTCCAGCAGTGTATTTTTTTTTCAAGAAGTATTTACATTTTATTTTCATATTGCCTCTTGCGATAAGTGAACTGTCCATTCATTTATTGTAAAGAAAAGGACATAACCTTAAAAATATTCGCAAACATTTTCCACAAAACAAGTGGAATTTTAATACTTATTATACATCGTGTAAATCAAAAATCCGTACTCGATGTTTTCTCTCATAAGTTGAGAAAAAAATTTCTTCTCCGCGTATTTAAAAAGAGCTACCCTCCCTTTTAAATGCTCGGGGAGAAATCAACGCGGGAATGATCCAGCCTGAAATTTTTAAGATTTATAAATAATTTCATCCAGTGGTTTTTCAATAAGACTGAATGATTTATTTTGAAAGTTTTAAAATAAAATAATCAAAGAAATATATATTCCGGAATTTTCCGGTGTGCAAATTGCCAAGAATATCGTAAGATGTGCCTGATGTAACGTGCTGCAAGCTCTAGTTTTGTAAACTGAACATATTTGATCACGTTAAGAAGGTTTACCTCCCATGAGCTGTTAGTTTTTCAGTTGATTCATTTTTCTTATCCGCATGTCAAAGCTTCTGCCGGAAAGAGATTTCAGTCAAGACTAGAATGAAAAATGGATATAATCTTTCTTCAAGATAGCTTCAGATATATTATTGTAGCTGTGTTGAAAGTTGACATTTATTTTCTACGCGTTTAAATTCGTACCCAGGTAGCGTAAACGAACAGATAGTCAACTGAACTTTTTCTAGAAATATTAACTTGATTCTTCGGAACGTTTAAGGCAAAGAACTGGCATCCCGAATGGTTTCTTTTCAATGAAGATCGCAGTCAAACGGATCTCGATAATTTTACAGAATTTTAAAAATCTTGAATTTTTGAACTCAAACATGTAAAAAAGGTCTTTCATTCATATATACATTGATGCATTGGTAGGAAGTTACATAAATACATTGATTACACGAACTTTCTTCTAAATAACAAGGATAGTTTGAATTATCCATTATTCCGTACTAAATTTGTAGTGTATTTTGAATTGGTTGTATTGATTGGCCTATGCAAATCATGTGATGCATTTTGAGGCAGTTATATCTATTTGTTACATACCTGATGGTTGATGCGTTTCAGAATCACAATGCAATTAGAGGTATGCAAAAGTTTCCGCCGTTTTAAGGAGAAAGGAGACAGGAACAATCAGCAAACCTGTACAGATTTACTCAACGAAATATTGGCTGTTAGCATCAATGACCTTTTGCCATTTCTCAGGCAACAACTGAATGACTATGTGAAAGAAGGAATCGGGGTTTGAGTTGATGAACGAAGTGACGAAAGTTTCTACCTCTGGAACTGTGTTGAACCGCATTTGGGCTAGGGAATGTTGCATAGAGCGAAATAGATGAAAGTATGAAGGTACAATGTCCCCGAGAAGTAAGTCGAGTACGGTAAACACCCCCAGTGTAACTGGTTAAGGGTTGACTTCGTGGTGCCACCGACATGTGGTATGGCATTATCGTGTAAACAGGATGACTGGGCGGAGTCCCTTACCTGTCGACGTGCGCTTTTGCTCGATTGCGGCGTTCAGTTTCATCAACTGATCGCTATATTTCTGTGCAGTGATTGTTTCGCTCGGTTTCAACAGTTCGAATTACAGCACGCCACGCATATCCGACCACACAAACAACAGCACCTTTTCCCGTGTATATCTTGTTTTGCAGTGGACGTTGATGGTTGGCCTGCGTCGACCCAGGATCGCATGCGTACGAGGTTGTCTGAATAGACCGATTTTTCATCCCCAGTGACAACCTTCCACAAGAAATTCTTCCCTTGAAAACTATTCAGCAAAGACATGCATATGCCCAATCGTTGACCAGTATTACGCACCGTTAAATTATGCGGAATCCGTTTACAAATCTTCTGGATCTTCTCCAAGACACCGTCGATGGAGCCACATTCAAACGTTTCGCCTGTTGCGTGATCAATTGTGTGGCATTCGCTTGCAATAGCGATTCCAGCTCCTCGTCTGCGAGTTTCCTACGGTTTACCTGCACGTGGCTTGTTTTCCAAGCTTAGATCACCTTTCTTAAACCTGGCAAACCATTCTCGACATGTCCGCTCACACATAACCGCTTCGCCATACGCCTGACATATTGAACCGTATCCTTCATTCGCACGTTTCCCTTATAACGAAGTAAATTTCTACGTCATTTCTGTCCACGCCAGGATTCGAACCCGGATCCCTTCATTCCGGAATAAGTCACTCTACCAATTGAGCTACGCGGACGTTTTATTCTGATTCCTATCTGCCTTTATGTCGTGTGCGTCCTTCCGGCAGGTACGTCACATCTCCTGGTACGTTGCACCCTAAATTAAACATGAATAACAAGCAGTGCCGCAAATGAACTTTATCGACCGCCATGCTTGGTTTCATGTACGAACTGATAGCATAGGTCGCCGGCCGGTTAGACCCCTACAGCGCCCGCTAGCGGAACCGGCGGAAACTTTTGCATACTCCTCCAAGATACTGCTCAGCAGTTGTCACGCGACGTGTGTTACGTCATGCGACAACTGCACGGGGAAGCGAAAAATACGATGACATTGAACAGCAAGAAAATGGTTCCTAGTCGAAATACTATACACATTGTTTCAACCTTTGTTTTACTGCCATTTAAAGTGCCTGATCACTGAATTATGACTATCTAGCAAATATTTTGTAGGACCCTGTTTTCGCCCTCAGTAAAGCCGCTATCCGACGTGGCATCGATTCAATAAGATGCCAGAAGCACTTTGGAGCCATCCAAGATGCGGCCTTCAATGCAGGTATAGAGGTGATTGGCATATCCAGACGCCAGATATGACGTTCCATAGTGGCCCACAAGTGATCTATGGGATTGATATAAATGGGAGTTCAAAGGCTAATCGGTATGCCGGGAGTCTGAACTGTGTTTCTCAAACCGTTCCTGCACAACATTGGACCTGTGGCTGTGCACATTGTCATATTGAAAGACACAGTCACCATTCGGGAAAACGTGCAACATTTCTGGGTGTACAGAGTCAGTAAGCAATTCACGACAGTGGGCACCAGGCGTAGGTTGTTCCGCATGCACCAGGTGTTCACGTTCCTGCCATATAAACATGTTCCTGCTCATACAACCACTTTGACCGGCTTGCACTGTAGAGACATGCAGGAAATCGAGTGCCTCATCTTATTTGCGCCAAATACGTACACGACCATCCACAGAGGGAAGTAAAATACGCGATTCGTCAGACCAGCACACATTTTTTTCACTCATCCGACGTCCAACTCGATTGATCTTCGCATCAGGCGAGTCTTTTGCGCCGATGAACTGTGGTTAGGTGAGGATGTCGTCCGGATTGTCTGCTGTTATAAACCATATGTACGAGCACGCGGTGCATGTTCATGACAGATACTGTTCTGGGTTGGCCTCTGTTGTACTGGGTAGTCAACTGCTGAAGTCAACTATCAACTGGTGGTTTGTACGAGTCGTCGAACCCGACCCTCAATTTTCGCATTAAGCTTTCGATTCCCTGTGCAGTTTTCAGTCCGTGTCATTGTTTGACCATTTCACGCCAGTCCCCATACACTTTAGCTAATGCGGCTGGCGAACAGCCCACCAATTCAGCCGTTTGGGAAATCGAGGCACCCGCTCTTCGAGCTCTCGCAATCTGTCCTTTCTCCAAGTCCAATAAGTCTTTCTGTTTACCCATCACGATCCGATTTTTACTCCCTACATCTCCTCTCACACGTTCTATATGCTACGTCGGTCGACTAAACGCGCACTTTCGGAAATCACTTGATCAAAGAGCAGCATCCTTTCTGGATAGGGGTGGTCATAATTCAGTGATCACTCGGTGTGATTTTATTAGGGGCATGTAAAAGTTTCCACCAAACCGCTTGCGGGCGCTGTATGGGTCTAACCGGCCGGCGACCCGGGCTGTTAGTTGGTACATAAAGTCAAGCAATGGCGTCGATAAAGTTCATTCGCGGCACTGTTTGTTATTCATGTTTAATTTAGGGAAAGTGCGAGTGCAGCATACAGTTCAATATGTCAGGAGTATGGTGCAACGGTTATATGTGAGCGGACGTATGGAGGATGGTTTGCCAGGTTTAAAAAGGTGCTCTAAGCTTAGAAGACAAGCTACGTGTAGGTAGACCGGTAGAACTCGCAGAGCTGGAATCGCTGTAGAAAGAGGATGCCACATAATCGACCACGCCCACGCAACTGGCGAAACGTTTGAAAGTGGATCAATCGACGGTGGTATGTCATGTACAGGCATTGGGATCATCCAGAAGATTAGTAAGTGGGTTCCGCATACCTTAACGGAGCGTAATATTGTTCAACGATTGGACATCTGCATGTCGTTGCTGAAGAGGTTTCAAGGCAAGGATTTCTTGTGGAAGGTGTGAAAATGCAGTTTGTCCACGCCGGCTTTACTCACTCCGGAGTAAGTCGCTCCCCCAACTGAGCTACGCAGACACGTGCTCTCATTGCTATCTGCCTTTATCTCGTGTGCGTCCTGTGGTGCAGGCACATCGCATCACCCCCCCCCACGCACACACACACACACACACACAAGAAAGCCGGGGGCATGGCCCACGGATCAGCCCGGATCATGTGTGGCTGTAGGCAGTCATCCAATAAAGAACGTGCATTTGAGAAATCCCACACAATTTGGTGTGTGGAACGTAACATCACACTGATTTATTTTTTCGAAGCACTGAAGAAGGGATTCTCATTTTTCCTGATCCGCGGTGTGGAAAGAACATCACATCATTGCGAGAAATTTAACTGCCTGGTCATCCTGGAAGTTCGGGCGCCAATGTGAAAACACAGGTGTTTTCCAAGCCGGGCATCGAACCAGGATCCCCTCACTCCGGAGTAAATCACTCTCCCAACTGAGCTACGCGGACATGTACTCTCATCTCTATCTGCCTTTATCTCATGTGCGTCCTGCGGTGCAAGCACATTACAAAGGTTGTCACCGGGGTTGAAAAATGGGTCTATTGAGGTCACGTCGGTGGAGTGTTCATCCAACCATTCGGATGCAATTCGGGAGCGATGGTACGGTGCATTGTCTTGTTGCAGGATGAGGTCCCCAGTGGGATGTTGAAGACTCACAAACGGGAGCAAATGGTCGTCCAGGATATCCTGGTAACGTTGACCTATGAGGGACGATATCCCATGTACTAAGAGTCCCATTTCAGTCCACGTAAACAGTCCCCAGACGAGAATGCCACCCCAAACCAGCTTGAAGAGTACCCTGCTGGCAAGAAGGATCCATCGCTTCATGCGGTTTGCGCCGTATTCGTATCCTGCCATCCGCATGTACCAACGTGAATCTTGACTCATCAGTCCAGGCAACAGTTTTCCACATGTCTAGGGTCCATTGGCGATGTTCCCGCACCCATGCTAATCTTTGCATCCTATGATGTGCTGTAGCAGCGGTACTCTCGCGGGACGATGGCTTCTGTACCCAATAGCGAGGAGATGGTTCTGGGTGGTGTGGCTCCTTACACGTTTTTGTGCACCAGCGTTAAATTGTCGAGTGATTTCTTGCACTGGGGCCCGTCTATCCGCTGTTACAATGCGAGCTAGCCGACGAGGACCCCGCTCATTCACACGCTGTTGTCCACGGCAGTTGGCCCTTGCAGGGATGTTTTACCTGATTCGATGTACTCACGGTGCACCCGCGACACAGTGGCTCGTGAAAATCCCAGTACCTGCACGACTTCCGAGACGGAGTGACCCTATCGTCGGTCTCCGACAATTTTTCCACGATCAAATACGCTTAGATCATTCGTCTTACCCATACTGCGTCCGACTCTTACTGATTCCCGTCTCAAAACTCCTTATATTGTCGGATCGCTGCATACATCATGTTGTTTCCGTTTGCAGGGCCGCCCACAGTGCCACATTTGCATAACGCCAGCTGTTTCTAATTCAATTGCTCTTCACTGTATATCCCGTTGTTAAAGTAAATACCATCCGATGATAACGTACTTTGTCTGCATCAGTGGTAGTACAAATCCAAATGCAACATAAAGTCAAATTGTAGTCTAATACCTGTCAATTGTTATATTGAGTATTTCAGTGTAGCTTAGGATTAATGAACTATTGAATAAAATGAACTTGAACAGTAGTTTCATATTCTAATCTGTGGGGTTGTCACTATTAATCTAACTGAAACCCAATTTTTTTGCTTTTTGTTTGGGGTTTAATGACTAGCGTGAGCAAATCGATAGGCTATACGCAGTCATCCGTGCCTAATTTAGGGCCACTGGCTCCATGGAAGGGAGACAGCCAAAAACATTATCCCTACCTAACTGGGATTCGAACCGGGCCCCATCTCAGACAAATGGTCAGAAGCCACCCTTGGACCACTGTGGTACCCAGGCGGCATCCAACGTTTAAGTAAAGACATTTAGCCTCGTATAATTTATAGATTGATTGGGGAAGAAACCTCTATCTAAATTAATGAATGAATTTAAGGGATATCAGCAGTCGCTTGTCCGTAAATTAATCTTCACTAGTTCCAGGAAAGAGAGATAGCGAGCGCCGTGGGAAATATACACCGCCTATGCTTCGTTCGGAACTCGAACTGGGAACCATCTCGGACGGCTTGTGATCATTTGCCCAACGGAAAGAAAGCGATTATTCAAACATTTGAATCAGAAAATTAAATTGTACCTTTTCATGCTAATGTTATCATAAAAACATTGTCGATGAGAGTACAAAACTGATTACCGGGTGAGATATCAGTGTTGCCATTGTTCTGTAAAAGCTTCTGTTTTTCAGCTTCTAATAATTGGCAACTCTAATCTTAAGATGAGATACCGCGGTTGCGCAGTGGTCCAAGCGCTGGTTTCCGAGATGAATGTCGGATCGAATCCCTGTGAGGCATGCGGGTTGTGTTTTGTCTTGCGGCACGGTCTCTCTCCCTTCCTAGGAGCCAGTGGTCTTAAATTAGGGACGGACAACTCATTACAGCTCATCGAGTCTCTCACGGCGGTCTTTGAACCCCAAGACCTTAAAACGAATGACTGTGGATAAAATTAAAATCTTAATGACAGAAAATATAGCATTAATTATCTCCTGACGGAAACACGAAAATTCTACGTCCCGCTAAGAGCAGCGGTACCGCTCACCCATGCCATTTACACCTCGATCGTACCGCCACTTAAAAAAATTCGCATTTCTTGGATTATTTATGGGCGAATAATTATTTCAGGTGGCATATCGTTCTATTTTTCAATACGTTTCGCTTTATTTTCTATTCCACGTACCGTAGAGGCACTAAATTTCGGGAACTTTCCAGGTCGAAAGTGGTGGGCTCCTATTTTACAATTAATCTTGACAGATCGAAATCCAGGGCTTTCCTCAGCGTCCAATGGAAATGTCTCTCACTATCTCTGGAAATTGTTTTTTCGCTTTGTTGGACGTAAAGAGAAATATATTCGTCGGAAGACGAAGTCCCGTGATTGCATCAGCAATTCAAATGATCCTCTTAATTGAGACGACGCGATAAGTGAAAGGAGAAGAAGGCAAAAACCGACGTAGAAATAGATCCACAAGGAGCCGCGATGAAAGCAGAACCACGCTTCGGCGGGTTCTCTGTTCTTCAATCACCAAAATATCCACTTCATGAATCTTGGATAAAGGGGACGACGAAAGCGCTGAATAAATGTCAGAAGTTGGATTGCTTTTAATGAAAGTTAAAAACTGGAGGCGTGAACGATAAGTTTGTTCCCTCCCTCAGCTCAAACTTCATTACCTGCAATATTGGAAAACAATCCAGAACATTTGGCGTCGCGAAAGGCAGCATTCCAGTTTCGAATTTAGAATGTGAAGAAATGCCTGAATACTGTGTTAAACTTCCTGATTCATTTTAAAGCGCCAAATGCGATCAATATGCAGCACTTATTCTGCAATTTCCGTTTCTGAATGTTATCTTTTCATGCTAAGAAGGATTTTATCAAACGCATTTGGCAACAAATCCTATGAAACTTTTCATCTAAGTACTTCATTTTACATTTTTAAGCAATTTTTAATTAAATTGTTTTCCATTTCGAGATTTGTAGCCGAACAGCTTTTCATAGTCTAACGATTCAGAACGGTGATATTTTTAAGTGGGCTGGAAAAGTCCTCATATCTTAATCTCTTGGCAAATTTGAAATAGTCATTGAAATATTTAGGGTACTTTTAACAACACCATAAGCAACTCCCAGAGCAATGAGCCAGTCTCAACCATCTCTAACTTGGAGGAACTAGTTCTAGGAAAGAGAGAGAGCCAACACACTTGAGAACAGACTGAACCATTTGATACTAAACAAGAGAAATGCCACTAATTGTACACGGTCGAGTCACATCATTTTGACCATCAGTGGACAGAAGCTAGACGGGTTGGGAGTGGCTCAGTAACTTGCTGGAAGATGTTTTCAGGTAAGTGGCGCCAAGCCGACTGCAGTGCATCTGACAGCTGCTGAAGAGTGCGTAGTGGAGGATCCATAGAGCGAACAACACAATCGCGGTCATCTGCCTGGGTGGCGCAGTGGTCTAAGTGATGGCTGGTCCGGGTTCGAATCACGTGAGGCATGGTTGCTGTGTTTTCCTTACGGCCCTGGCTGTCTCCCTTCCTTGGAATCAGTGGCCTTAAATTAGGTACGGGCGACTGCTTATAGCCCACTGAGTTGCTCACGGTGGTCGTTAAACCTCCAATCCAAAAAAACAAAAATCGAGGTGGGCCTACAGATGCTCCATTGGGTTTAAGTCTGGGAAATTATGGGTCTATGGAAGTGCTTTCAAGTCTTCGGCGTGCTCTTACAACCACTCTCGGTCATTTCCAGCTGTGTGAAAAGTCGCATTGTCTGTCGTTCTAGGAGATCCTATCCGCCCCGGGGAAGACATTCAGCATGTATGGGTGTACGTGGTCTGCAAGGATGGATTCACAACGAATTAGGTCTTTAGTGCCTTTCACTGGTATTGGTGGACCCAGAGAATGCAACGAAAAAATTCCCTAGACAATAACACTGCCCACACCAGCTTGGGACCTTTAAGTAGTGGTTGAAGATTGTTTGTCCTCCGATGTTTTTCGCCTTATACGCCAACGTCCATCCGTTCGATGAAGCAGAAAACGTGACCCATCGGAGTAGGCAATTCTTGTCCAATGACGAGGACACAACAATGCGAATGAAGAGGACACAACACTCCACATGAATTCTGCCGCCCCGGTGGCTTATTGGTCTAAGCGATGGCCTCTGATCACTCGTCCGAAAGGGGTCCGGGTTCAAATCCCGTTGAGGCATGGATGTTGTGTTTGTCTTACGGCACTGGCTCTCTCCCTTCCCTGGAAACACTGACACTAAATTAGGGACGGGCGACTGCTTATAGCCCATTGTCTCACGGTGGTCGTTAAACCTCATTTAAAAAAAAATTCAGAATGAAAAGCGAACCATCACGGAATCAATGAACAGCAGTTAGTGAAGGTAATAATATGAAGGCATTTTAGCATTTTTGGATTAGGGCTTGGAAAAATTCCATTCAAGGTTAAACACCCAAAACGCCTTTCTACTAGAGACCACAAATGCTTAATTAGTTTCTCATTCCTATGACTTATTCGGAAAGATCTCGGAGGTTAGGCATAGCTGCATATTGTTTCGTATGCCTCTTTTCTGACAATTCCATCATACATATGAGAGATCCACACCTGAGTTATACTATACCCTGTTTAACTGCCCGGAATTCTATATGAGGCTAACTAAAATCTTTAAAAAAGAAACACTGAATTCCATAACTTTCTTTTTTGTGTTACAAAGCTCATTTAACTTATTCACATGTATTACATTTCTAATTTTACGCACCCTGCTACCCAGGTAAAATAAGCGACAATTCCATATACCCATTGCACATTCTAGGATAATGGTGTGTCACCTGTCATCCAGAATGCACGAAAATATTATCCAGTGGAGCCCAACCGCTCCACCCTCAATAAAAATTCTTTAATGGCTCAGCAACTGTCAAATGTCCATAGCAAGTGAAGTGTCCTACACTGAAAGCAAGCAATCTGTGACTAGACTGAAAAGATATCACCTTCAGTTCCCCGATATCATCATCATCATCATTGTCAACCATTATCAATCCACTGCTAGACGAAGGTCTCCCCAAGTTTCCTCCACAACGGTCTGTCTTATGCCAGTCTCCTCTATGTCACTCTCGCATACTTTCGAATTTCATCCACCCATCTCCGACGTGGTCTTTGTCTTGGTCTTTTCCTGTCCCTTGGAATCCAACCTAAAATTTTGACTGTCCATCGATGGTCTGCTCTTCTGGCAGTATGTCCAGCCCATTGCCATTTAAGGGATTTAACTCTGATGATGATGTATTCCACTCTTGTCATTTTTTGGATCCACGAGTTCCTCTTCTTACCTCTCCTGGTTACACCAAGCATGCACTTCTCCGTGCTACTTTGAGTTGTCTGAAGCCTTTGTATGTCTCTTTTAGTTAAGGTCCACGTCTCTGCACCATACGTAAGCACTGGAAGGATGCATTGATCCAACACTTTTCTTTTAAGACATAATGACATATTGCTCTTGAAAATTATGCTGTTTCTTCCAAAAGCTCTCCAGGCAAGTTTTGTACGCTGATTAATTTCTTCATCAATGTGACCCTAACTTGATATCTGCTGTTCAAGATAAACGTACGTTTCTCACGATATATTATAGACTATATGTAAATGATAAGCAATAGGAAACACAATTCATTCCCGTAGTTGACGTTCTCGCATTTTAACTATGTTGATGACTTGCATATATGGATTCTGATGGTGAAATCAGTCAGGTGTCATTTTATTTATTTTATGCGAAAAACTATAAAGTTATTATGGAAGTTTTGAAATCCGTCCCAGTTGTCTGAAGCGCTGGCTGGCTTCTGAACTACTCATTCAAGATATGCCCAGGCTCGGTCCCTGGATGAAACATAGCGCATGCTTTATCCGGTAATCAAAACCAAACAGAACGGCTTTCCAGAAATTTAAGCCCCTGCTCATTAGATCACAAAAGCTTTTAAGTTCAATTACAGAATTTAAAAATACCACTTTTTCACGGTATAAAATGAGACATTTTGACTTTAGAAGCCCGGGCCTCGATTTATAAGCCACATCAACTTGTCTGCTAATTGGTCGTTGAAATTTCTCAATGAGAAAATAATATACTGTGGACTTAAATTCAGAGTCGGCTTCTAAGCACCCGTAACGTTATGTTTATAAGATATCCTTCCGAAAGCGTACACAATGTAATAATCCGTTCACTAAGAATTTACTTAAAAGTTGCTGAAACGGATATTTCTGTTAGTCAGAATTTACTTTAAAGTTGCAGAAACTGATATCTCCGTTAGTCAACATTTCCGTTGCTCAGAAATATCACTGAAATCGCAGAGATAGATTTGAAGTAGAAGCTATCGTATTATAATTCCATTCCTCTCGCGACCCCTTCAAGATTTCATGGGTTGCATTCACCAATGGCTTCGAAAAGCCGCCAGAACTACGAGTTTACATTATTTATCTCGATATGATACCACTAAAACACGTCACTTTCACGCTGTTGATTGGCTGGTGACAGTCGTTTCGAGAGCCGGCAGCGCATGCGTTTTAACCATCGAGGTAGCCTGAACGCAGTTAGCTCGTTTATGATAATCTTGTTCCACAAAGGCTTAGACACGCATATTCATTCCCTGATATGGGCTTCCCCACTGGTTTGAACGTGGTCAGCAAGGGACCACCCTTTATTTTTTACAGACGCTTAAACAAAGTGGGGTCGTTCATTGGGATTACTCATCCAGCGGCTTAAACGACTTCAGCGCGTTCCTTGTCCAGGAATATATTTGTTTAAAAGATTGCGAACAGTGTTCCTCCTGGTCTAGCTGATTTTTCAGTTACATGGAAATGGGAAAGTTGCATCTTTCTGCAGTTTAAAATTGTTTGCCCCAGAATTTCAAGCTTCATTTACCCCTACCATGAATAGCCTTAAATTCTAACTGACCAAACAATCCAAATTCTAAACTTCTTAGTTGCACCTACTCTTCTGCTGCATGCTATCTTAACATTTATTTAAATAATAAGCAGGTTTCAAATGGCAGTGAGCCGCCCCAGTGGCGCAGTGGTCTAAGCTATTGCTTCTGATCATTCGTCCGAAAGGAGTCAGAGTTCGAAACTCGGTGAGGAATTGATGTTGTGATTTTCTTACGGCACTGGCTCTCTCCCTTCCCTGGAACCAGTGACCCTAAATTAGGGACGGGCGACTGCTTATAGCCCACTGAGTTGCTCATGGTGGTCGTTAAACCTGAAATCCAAAAAAAAAAATGGCAGTGAAAAAACAATTCTTTCAATTGTAATCTTTTGATTTTTTAATGTATCTTGGGGAAATCATTTTGCGTTTCTAGCTTTTCGCTGAAAGTGAATTTTAGAGTATGCGTTTCTTTTGCTAATCTAGGGGAATATAATATTTTTGCGTTCGTGTAAGCAAGCTATTCACTTAATATGGAGAGTGATTCAGATAGACATTTTAGTTCATCTTCCAGTACAACAACTACACTGAAGAGAATTGAATTAGAAACAGCTGGCGTTATGCAAATGTGGCACTGTGGGCGGGCTTGTAAACGAAAACGACATGACGTAGGCAGCGATCCGACAATATAAGGAGTAATGCGACGGGAATCAGTAAGAGAGCCGCGGATGCCTTAGTTGTTAGCGAGTCAGACTATCAATGCAAGGTTCCCAGGTTCGAACCTGTGCTGATCTTTCAGAGATGGTGTGATTTACTAACAATCGCTGAATATCCGCCGTGCATCGGACGAGCACGTTAAGTGACGGCCCCAGGCTGGACCCACAGGTTAAATGGGTAGCCTTTCCTATGCCCCCCCTGAAATTCTCTCGCCCCTCTCTGTGCAACATCGTACTTGTACGGTGGCGCCATCTACTGTACTCTAATCTCACTACAAACTGTTCTGTAAAAGTCGTTAGACTTGCTCTCATTCCTTCCATTTCTGTGTCCTGCCCAAAAGGCGATCTCGCTGTAGGTGGCTGGGACCTAAACTCTACTCACTGTGGACGGAAGTCCTACAAGAAAATGACAAATATAGGTAAGAATCAGTAACAGTCGGACGCAGTATGGGTAAGAAGAAGGATCTCAGCGCATTTGATCGCGGGAAAATTGTCGGAGCCCGACAAATGGGTCACTCCATCTCGGAAGTCGTGCAGGCACTGGGATTTTCACGAGCCACTGTGTCAAGGGTGCACCGTGAGTATATCATATCCGGTAAAACCATCCCTGCAAGGGCCAACTGCCGTGGACAACAGCGTGTGGATGAGCGGGGTCATCGTTGGCTATAGCTCGCATTGTGACAGCAGATAGACGAGCCACAGTGTAATAAATCATTCGGCAATTCAACGCTGGTGCACAAAAACGTGTAAGCAGCCACAACATCCAGAACCGTCTCCTCGCTATAGGGTACAGAAGCCATCGTCCCACGAGGGTACCAAAGCTGACCGCACATCACAGGGTGCAAAGATTAGCATGGGAGCAGGAACATCGCCACTGGACCCTAGACATGTGGAAAACTGTTGCCTGGACTGATGAGTCGAGATTCACGTTGGTACATGCGGATGGCAGGATACGAGTACTGCGCAAACCACATGACGCGATGGATCCTTCTTGCCAGCAGGGTACTCTTCAAGCTGGTGGGGATGGCATTCTCGTCAGGGGACTGTTTACGTGGACTGAAACAGGACCCCTATTACGTGTGACGTCGTCCCTCACACGCCAACGTTACCGGAATATCCTGGACGACCATTTGCTCCCGTTTGTGCGTCTTCAACATCCCACGGGGACTTGATCCTGCAACAAGACAATGCACCGTGCCATGTATCTGAATGGTTGGATGAACACTCCACCGAAGTGACCTCGCTTCCTTTGCTAGCTAGGTCACCTGACCTCAATCCCATCGAGCACATCTGGGATGCCATCGAGAGAAATGTTCTAGGCTCTGACCTTCCTCCATCAAATCTTCGTGAACTGTGGGAGCTTGTTCAGCGGTCGTGAATCCGTATGGCTTCCCAATGCTTCCGGTGTCTTGTGAAGTCCATGCCGAGACGAATCGCCGCCGTCATCAGGGCGATAGGTCGTGCTGTTCAGTGTATAGTAGCAGTAATGAATCGGAAAGTGATTTCAAAAGAACGATGTACTTTTTGATGCTAAAACGTGGTGCAAAATAAATCTGTATGTAACTCCCTCTCCCAGATTTTCCTTTATATAAAATCCTGGATTAAAGGTCAACGTTTCAAACAAAGAAGATTCTGGATTTCTTCACTTTGTTTTTTTCTGATGATTTAGTGGATCATATACTAACAAATACGCAGGCCAGTTTTTGTCGGCCAGTGTTCTGAAAACATTTTCTCGTGCAACGCATTGGTCACCAACAAATGCTGTTGAAATTATGGTGTTTTTGGTTTTAATTACGTTATGAGGAATTGCTCAAAAGGCAAAACAAAACTTGAATTAGGTAAGAAGCAAACTGCTCGAGACTCCGTTCTTCTCAAAAGCTATTTGAGTGATAGGCGATTTAGTTTGCTGATGAAATTTCGCCACTTTTCGGATAACGAGACATTTGATGAACGCACTCACCCACAGACAAAACTAGGAAAACTTTAGGAATTAGTTTCAAAAATGAATGAGACTTTCAGTTTAGAGTACAGACGAGAGCGAGACATCAACATCGATGAATCGCTCATGTAATACACTCAAGTGCCGAACGCCATGGGATAGCATTATGCAAATTTTTAACTGGTGCTGCCGTTGTATAAAGGCTTCGACGCACGCCACGATGTTTATCAGTTACGAGATGTAACCTCGTGAGTCAGGTTGAACAACCGCCAGTAGGATTATGGCAAGCCGACGTGAATTACACAGGTCTGCAAAAAAATATTTTTTTTCAGCTGCATGGGATGTTTTTGCTAATTATTATGTTTTCGAGTGTGCTGAATCCAAAAATGACCTCTAATTTCCCTCCATCACGTACAGTTTTTTTGCAAAATACAAGGTGTTTGCATAAAAAAGCATAACAATAATGAGAAAACCACCATTTCATTACAATGAACTAAAAAATATTTCTTATAATAAACAAACAATTTCTTCATGAAATGTACTTAACATTCAGTGTTCATTCTTTTTGCCTATGAAACCTTTTCTTCTTCTCTTTGATACTTCTCCGAACACGCTTCCGCTTTCCATTTTCTGTTTCCCGCTTGAGCATCTAACAGTAGTCAGCTAGCATATTGACGTCCCATCGTCCTTGGTAGCGTCTCTCGATATCACGGACATCCTGATGAAATCTTTCACCCTGCTCTTCACTGAGGGCTTTCAAGTTTTCGGGAAAATAGTCGACATAGGAGTGTAAGAAATGAACTTTTAAGCTCATCTTGCATCCTCGAGCTTTATACGGAGCCAACGTGCGTTGTACAATGGTTTTGTAGTGAGGGTCTTTAGTATTACCCAAAACCTTGTGCACTACGTCTTTGAAATAGTCCCACGCTTCTTTTTCTTTTTCTCCCATTGTTTTTGAAAAGAGGGGATCCGATAACAGTTTTCGTATGTCGGGGCCAGTAAAAACTCCCTCTTTCAACTTGGCTTCAGACAGTTTTGGGAACTTGGAACACAGATATCTGAAACATTCCCCATCTTTTGGCAGTGATTTCACAAACTGCTTCATAAGCCCCAATTTAATATGAAGAGGTGGTAATAAAACCTTTTCAGGAGGAACCAAGATTGTATTAATGATGTTATTTTCGCCGGGGATCAAGGCGTCTCGAAGTGGCCAGTCAGTTTTTGTCCAATGGAGATCTCTGGCTCTACTGTCCCACAAGCAAAGGAAGCAGGGATATTTCGTATAACCTGCCTGCTGGCCCAACAACACGGTTAGTATTTTGAAGTCTCCACAAAGCATCCAGCGATGTTCTTGATATTTTATTGACTTAAGAATCATTGCTACATCGTAACAGTTTTCCTCCAAATGTACCGAGTGTCCTACAGGAAGTGATGCAAATTTATTCCCATTATGCAGCAAGACTGCTTTGAGGCTTGTTTTTGAGGAATCAAAGAATAGGCGCCACTCAGATGAATCATATTCTATTTCAAAACACTTCATTAGCCCTTGAACATCACTACAAAAAACGAGATTTCCCTCTTTGGAGAAAAATGTAGTGAATTCTCTCTCTCGGTGCCTGTACCACGAAAATGAGGTTCCGGGTGACAGCAGGTTTTTATTTTTTAATCTTGACCCCAGCAATTCGGCAGCATCTTTTGAAAGGCCTAAATCTCTAACCAGGTCATTGAGCTCGCTCTGATAAAAATGTTGGGGTCCCTCATCAACAGAAAAGTCTGAACTAGATTCGTCCTGGGGAGGTAATGTGTTTCCGTCCTCAGAATCACTCAGGGTATCATCCAAACTGGAAGGTGGGTGTGGAACTGGTATTGCAGAGCTATGGGGCACTGGGCGAATAGCTGAATTTAGGTTTGGGTAAGATATTTTTTTTTTTTTATTGAAACACATCACATCTATCAAACAGAAATAGCAGTCGGTAGTGTGGTTTTGCTGTTCACGCCACATCATAGGAATGCCAAAACGAAATGAGTGTTTCTTACCCTTAAACCACAAACGGAGATCTTCCTCGCACCTTCTGCACACCTTATGAGGAGCCCAGGCTTTGTCGTGCAAAAATTAAGGACGAGACTGTTTTTCGAATGTAACGTCGTGCAGAAGTGCTCCACATAGACTCAAATCATACCTTAAGATCCCAAGATGAACGAATATGGTACAACTGAGCAAAACCGTTCAAACAAGGAATCCAAAGGATACAAAGGCACTTTATTGAAAAGGTAGCTTCGAGCACCACTGGACAGAAAACAGAAACGTCCATGTGACAGGCGGCTGCCAAAAAAATCCAGTCTTTAGTAGGGGATATGATCACCCATGACTGCGTTGCAGGATTTACAACGTCAGCCCATGCTGAGGACGAGGTTTTCAAGGAGCTATTGAGGCATCGTGGCCCATTCTTCTTGTAGTGCCAATCGCAGCTGCGGAATCGTTGCTGGCGGCTGGTGACGAGCTGCCAATCGTCTCCCGAGAAGGTCCCACACGTGTTCGATTGGATTTAGGTTTGGGGACTTTGCGGGCTAATCTGTAACCCATGCGTTGAATATCTTTAGTCTCCAACAGCTCTGCGACAGCCGCTGTACGATAAGATGTAGCGTTGTCGTCCATGAAGAGGAACTCAGGACCCACAGCACCTCGAAACAGACGCACGTGAGGCAGGAGAACCTCGGTACAATAGCGGACACCAGTGAATGAACCTCCTTGGAAGATGTGGAGGTCAGTACGGCTACCAAGCATGATACCGCTCCAAACGAGAACACCGCTACCTCTAAACCGGTCCCTTTCGATGATGTTGGAGGTGTGATTGCGTGTTTCCTGCTCTCTCCAGATGTGTATACGTCCAGAATCGCTCGTCAGACTAAATCGGATCTCATCCGTAAAGAGAACTCGACCCCATTGCTGATGGGCCCAGTTCTCGTCTTCCTGGCACCACAGAAACCGCCGTCTCCGATGAGCAGAAGTTAATGGCACACACCGTACTGGTCGTCGTGCAAATAGACCACCGTTGTGCAGCCTCCTGGCCACGGTAAAACGCGATAACGGACGTCCAATTGTCTGTTGCATGTTTCTTGCGATTTCTCCTGCTGTCTGCGGTCTGTCTCTTCTCGCCTGTAGGACAATATACCGGTCGTCCGCCGCCATGGTTGCTCGTGGACGAACAACCATTTCTCCTCTTCGTCCTTAATTTTTGCACACCAGTGTATTTATAGTAATAGATAACGGCACTTCGTTAATGGTGGACACTCGATAACAGGACGTCCCTTGGACTAGCACAGCACCATTTTGTAGACTACATCCCGGGGAATCCTAAAAAAGGTAAACCCATGTAGAAGATGTGCAGTACGTGTATGTTGTGCTCGAAGAGACACCAACGATTAAAGAGTAAGGAAAGAAACAGGACATACTGCAAGGACTGCGCCGTAGGACTTTGAGCTGTACGGTGTTTTAAAATCCATCACACGAGAAAGGACTACTGATTTAATGGAGGCAAAGAGTATGTTTGTATTATCCTTTCCATCTGTTTTTTTCTCTGTTTCGTCGTCATTCAAAAAAAGAAGAAAAACGCAGTCTCACTTATTTCAGTTTTATGTATATAATTTGAGTAAAGGGTTAAAATGCCGATTGCATTTGAATACCAGGAACATTTTGTGTTTTTAAAGTTTTAAATTCTGGCATAATTAATTCCATTATTTACATTGCACCATTGATGAACACTGCGATTCAGCTCGGAAGCGCAGAAATCCAGGGAATGAACCGTAAAATTGCAAGACTGCACGGGATGGCACATATCTGGTCTGGTTGCTGGCACACATCTGGTCTGGTTGCTAGCATCACATTGCTGAGCATTCCTTCCAACCTCCACCACGGACACCTCAGGCTGCAATGGGGTCTCGAATATACACTATCTTGACAAAAGTCAACGGACACCTAGAAGACAAACATAACATAGCATTTATTGACATACATTAGTACGATATCAGTCCACTCTAAGCCTTAGTGCATTCACTGACCTTTCGAGACATGCTTTCGACAAAGTTTTGGAACACAGCGATAGGTATGCGCTTCCATTTAGTACATAATGCTGCCGCTAACTGTTTTTTAGTAATACGCCGTGGTTCCAAACTTCTTATGCGGCGCTCTAATTCATTTTATAGGTGCTCTATGGGATTAAGACCAGGACTCTGTGCTGGCCAGTCCATACACGATGCGGAATTATCGTCAAACCACGCCATAACAATTCTTGCTTTATGGCTCATGCGCATTATCCTTCTGGTTGACTTTTTGAATAAAGGTCGTTCTACCTAGTGGCGTAATGTCCGTGTCACGTTTGATGGTTTTATAGTCAGTACTGCTGAGAAAAGAGGGACAGAGGAATTGGTTTATTCTAGCTTTCATCAAACGTGGCCTCTATGTAAAATCTATTTAGTTCAGCTACTATATCGGTCGCTTAAAGGGTTAATGTAACTTGTTATGCAGTGTTCTAGAATTTTGCACCTTTCATGATACTTACCCATGTTGTTAGCTCATATAAACAGCTGGTCAATATGTCAACCAGCACTAGACATTCGTGTGTCATACCTGTGGTGCTGCGTATCATATGTACTCCTTGCGCCATTATCTCGTGACGAAGTGTGTCTATTTATTGTCTTCCACTCATTCTTCGGTTTCATTCATCTGATGACGGGCTCTAGAGAAACCCGAAAGTCCTTATGGTTCTACTTTTAACCTTATGAAATATATTTTTTTAATTCCGTCAGTGAGTTTGAATTTGTGTTGTGTAGGGTTTCTTGTAATGCCCGTGCATCGAAGGCAAATACCTTGATTACTGTTTGACAATTTCTGCACGAATTTGGATATCTTCAAATAACCACTTACTTTTAATGTCAAAACACATGGCAACCGTAAAAGTTTAAAAAAAATGTCAGTAGGTCTCCACGTGTGTTCCGTTAGTTCCTCGCAGGCTGTCTAAACGATAGTCCACTTCCATCCACGTACGCAGCAGAATGTCAGGTTTAACAAATTGGAAAGCTGCAATAATGCGTTCTTTGAATTCAATGATAGATGCAACTTTTTCTTGTACACAACGTCCTTAATAAAGCCCCAAAGAAAAAAATCGAATAAAGAGAACGGGGTGGCGACGCCATCGGACCTGCGCTTCCAATCCAACGCCCTGGGAAATGGTGATCTAAAGGTCTGCGTCCATCCAAAGACCAGTACGGAGGCGCTCCATGTTGCTGGAAAAGGATGTCTTGAATATCCTGGAGTTGTGGAAAGGCGAGTTGTTCTAACATATCCAGGTACGTTATGCCAATAACGAATGGTTCGGCGAAGAAAAGGGGCCCTATTACTCTATCTTCCATTAGGCCAGCCCAGACATTAACCTTCGGAGTGTCTCTCTTGCGTGTTACGACTACATGGGGATTTTTCGTGCCCCAGATTCGGCAGTTACGTTTATTCACTCAGCCAGAAACATGGAATGTCGAATCATCGCTGAAACAGATCGGTGAAAGGAGTATGGGGTTTTTCTGCTGTACTCCGTGTTTGACTAGATTTTTCATTTCCTGAAACACCTGGCGCCATCTATCATCTGACTTAACAAACTTTAACACTTGCCACGTCTCTTGACGTTTAAAGTAAGTTTTTTCTATCGTATTGTTTAATAGCATTCTGAAGTTATGTACATCATTTATAGACTCCCTGTATTCTCTTTCCATGCCCTTCAGACTGAGAACAAATAAAATACTACAATGAGTAGCGGAGCTGTGTACTTTTATATGTGATTAAAATAAGTTCATTCACTGAAATATGGTCTTGTTTAAATTTTTTTTTCCGGGTGTCTCTCTGCCTCGGAATTATGCCAAAGTGAAATGCATACATAAGTTTTTTTTCAATCTTTTTTTTTTTTAATAGCATACTGAAGTTGACTCCCTCTTTATTTCTAGACTCCCTGTAGTTTCCGTGTCTTGTAGACTGAACCCCCAACCTAGCGTCATTTTCCCGATGTCAACACTTCCGGTCACACGACCGTGTGGACGTGCTTACCTCTGACGTAACTTCCGGTCACGTGACCTTGTACCTCTTCTTCCCTGAGATGTAGGCGAAGAAACATTTTGATGGTGGCAACATGAGTAGCGGGTGGCCTAGTGATCAACATTCGTGACTGCCACGGAGAAAACCTTGGGTTCAATCCCAGGCAGGTACGAACACTCGAACCACTAAATATCCGCCGTACGTCGGATGGGCACGTTAAGCCGTCGGACCCCGGGTATTGGTTCACGGTAATAAATAAGGGCGTCTTCCTCCCCCTTTCTACTTCGCTTCCGTGTCACTTTCCTATCGGGCACTCTAGCCAAAATCTCCTAGCTTTTTGTTTCTAAGGGTTTTTTAAGGCCTGGGGTCAGACACTCCCTTCCTAAAATCTTCTACATATGATCTGTTCTGATCTGAAGGTGGCAACAGAGGACGTGGCATTTTTTTTGTAGAAGTTGATGAAGAAACGTTTTTGGCGGATGGCAACAAGGGTCATGGCACTTTTTCGTGAAGGTTGACGACCAAACATTTCTGACGGAGGCAACAAAGCCTCCGATTTTTAACCCTTTAACGACCGTAAAGCCCAAAACGCCCGTGCATACAAACGGCCACAGCCGCCCTGAACGTCTGTCTAGAATGAGTCAGATTTTTTACATTTGCCTGTTCTTTAAATTTTCTCGACCTATGAGGCATCAGCAGGAGTCACCCTCAGTCACTATTGTTGTTATTAAACAAAGAAGTGAACCAACAGACAGTTTCGGGCGTTATGGTATTTGTAATGATAAAAGTTTTTTGGGTCATGGTCTTTAAAGGGTTAAACCTACGTCACTCTCCCGGTGGCAACACTTCTGGTCAGGTGAACTTTGGTGGCTCAGCCTTGCCGTTTTTGGCAATGTCAGCAGAGCGTGACGTCACTGATAACGTCATCTCTTCCCTCAGGGTATGTTGATGAAACTTTCAATTGTGAATAAAACAAATTCATTCACTTAAGTTTGGTCTTGTTTATTTTTTTACAGGTGTCTTTCTGCCTCGGAATAAAACAGCTACCTTGAACACAATTTGTAAAATGAATTTAATGGAGTGATTGACGGTCAACATATTCTCGAAAAGTTTTGAAAATAAAAGGGAATATGAAATGACAGAAAAAGAAATAAAAGGTAAAAAGAAGCAGCTGACAGCTGAATAACTTATTGTCTCTAAAAGTCTCTATTTTTTGCACTATCATTTTTTTCCTTCGAAAGCCAACTTCCAGAATGCAGGAGTGTCTAGCAAACTAATGAATCACAGTCGTGCTATCGGAGGAAAGAAAACACAAGAGACGCTGAGCATAGCCTTTGAGGTCTTTTTTTTATCTTATCATTTCAGTGCGAGTTTCTGAAAAGGAACTTTATATAGTACGTCGAAGATCAAATAAGACAGGAAGCTTATGAATACGCCAAAGTGAAATGCATACATAAATCTGAAGGTCTAGGTAAAGAAACATAAACAGAGTGACAGAGTGACAGAGACAAAGAAAGCGAACACACAGAACATTCCGTCTTTCCATTCCTTAAATACTCAGTCCAATGTACATTGTACACAGTATACGTTTTCGAAGCAAATACATAGGATTAGAAAAGCAAAAAAATAATTGAACACTTAAAATCCTTAATGAGGCCAAAACGTTTAATTGCTCCACTGTCTGAATTTCATCCCACGCTACCCGAGTAAAGTAGTTAAGCTGCAATTCCTGTGTTCTGAATTTTAATTCAGTGAAGGATTGTGTTGTAAACGCCACTTCTCTCTCTCTCTCACTCACTCTTTCAAACCTCCTAAATATGAAAAAAATTATAAATATTGAAGATGATAATCCGTTTTTTGGTGTAAATATGACAAGGATGGCAAGTCAGATAATATCCAAAACCTTGAAAATTTCGTCGTCCTGGAGCGGGAATCGAACCCACGTCTCCCAGATAGCGCCCTTGTCATATTTACACCAAAAAACGGATTGGCATCTTCAAAATTTGTATTATATGGTGTAATCCCGTATTTCATTCATAATCATCTGCTCCTGCGGGCAATCACGGGATAAGATTCTTAACCTACAGATTCGCTGAACATGATGCCGGTGGCCTCGACTAGCGAATCCTGTGATGGTTGTATTCAAATTAATCGGAAACCTGAGACTTGATCATTCTGGGTAGTGTAGTGGTTAGCATACACGGTCGCAATCTGGAAGACGTGGGTCCGATTCCCGCTCCAGGACGACGAAATTTTGAAGTTTTCGGATATACTTACAATCCTTGTCATATTTACTTAAAAAACCGTATTGGCATTTTCAAAATTTGTATTACATGGTGTATTACCGTATTTCATTAATGAAAATGTTTCTTTATACACTCTGTGCGCGTAACTTTTGGTACTAGTGAAGTAATAATATATTTGGTATTCACGGACATGGAACAAATCTTGATTGAAAGTTCCAAATGTCCCATTATACACGGTCGAGTCACATTATTGTGACCACCAGCTAATATCCAGATTAACAGCCGTGTGCAGCGCGGACAGCAGCTGGACGGGCTGGGAGTGACTCAATAAGATGCTGGAAGGTGTTCACAGATATGTGAAGCCATGCTGACTGCGCTGTATCTGACAATTGCTGGAGGGTGCGGGGTGGAGGATGCATAGAGCGGTCAACACGATCGTGGTGGTCTCACAGATGCTCAGTTGGGTTTAAGTGTTTATAATTAGAGGGCCAGAGAAGTACTTTGAGGCTGTCATCGTGCTCTCCCAACCACTCTCGGACATTTCTAGCTGTGCGATACTTCGCATTGTAGTTCTGGAAGATCACATCTGTTCCAGGAAAGACAATCAGCATGTATGGTTGTACGTCGTCTGCAAGAATGGATGAATAACGAATTCGCTCAATAGTGCCTTCCTCAGGTATGAGTGGTCCCAGAAAATGCCACGAAAATACTCCTCAGACCATTACGCTGCACCCACCAGCTTGTGTTCTGCCAGCAATGGTTGAAGAGTGTTTGTTCTCCGATGTTTCTCGCCTTACACGGCAACATCCATCTGCTCGATGAAGCAGAAAACGTGACTCATCGGAGAAGACAATCCTTTGCCAATCAGCGGTGGTGCAGTTCCGATAGTGCCGTGCAAATGTATGTCATTTCTGCCGATGCACGTTCGTTAGCATAGGTGCAGTGACCATCCGTCTGCATCGGAGACTCATACGCAGTAGGGTTCGCTGAACTGTCGTTTCAGACACACTTGCGGTAGCCTCCTGGTTCATTCGGTCAATGAGTTGCTCCATTGTAGCGAGCCGATCGGCCCTCGCGCACCATGAAAGCCGACGTTCACGTCTCACATCAATGGCACTTGGTGCTCCGCAGTTTCCATGTCGCTTATTCGCAATGGTGTCATTTCTTCAATCACGATACACTTTAAACACAACAGTACTCGAACAGTTTACATACTGCGCTGTTTCAGAAATACTGCTACCCTTGGCCCGAAAGCCGATAATCATCTCTTTTTGCAAATCTGATAAATCGCTCCTTTTATCCATGACAGCAACGAGTGATATGTTTTTAGAACACCTACAGCACAGCTTATATATCCTCCAAACGAACTCACCACACATTCCTTCTTTCATTGGCTACGCTCTGTTGACGTCAAAAGTAGGAGATGGTCACAATAATGTGACTCGATTGTGTAAATTAATAATCTTTCCGTTGATTAGGTGTTTTTAAAAGCTCCTAATTAACGGAAAGACGTTTCTTTTCCCTGCCTTTTTACTTCTTTTGTTTCCGTAGCTCAAGCTGCAGCCAGGAAATTCCTCTTTCAAAATGAATGAAACGAAAAGGAGTTTGACTAATGCACCCTTACGAACCGAAGATCACGAGCCTAGGATCGTATGGATGCTGGGGGAATGTGCCCCCTCATCTTTTTGTTTTTTTTAAGTAAGTACACTTCTGTCACCTTTGACTTCAGTTTATTATCCAACATCCTGTGTTTCCATAAAGTTTAATCTTGAAAAACTCATTATTCCTAGAATTAAAATTAAAATTCAGAAGAATTGAGTATTAAATTTTCCTAATAACAAATATATTTTTGTCTTCATACAAATGTGCATGACGTTACGGCCAAATATGATGATTTCGATATGACATTTAATTAAAATTAGCGTTCCGATGCCGAAATCGCAAGTTTGATATAAATTTTAAAGTACTTTCGAAGAATTCACGACGTGGATATAACATTCAATTTATAATTTTGAAGAAATCACGAGTTGGATATAACTTTTAATTTATAATTTTGAAGAAATCACAAGTTGGATATAACTTTTAATTTATAATTTTGAAGAAATCACAAGTTGGATATAACTTTTAATTTAATTTTGAAGAATTAACGAGTTGGATATAACTTTCAATTTATAATTTTGAAGAAATCCCGAGTTGGATATAACTTTTAATTTAATTTCGAAGAATTTACGAGTTGGACATAACTTTTAATTTATAATTTTGAATAAATCCCGAATTGGATATAACTTTTAATTTATGATTTTAAAGATATCACAAGTTGGATATAACTTTTAATTTAATTTCGAAGAATTCACGAGTTGGATATAACTTTTAATTTATAATTTTGAAGAAATCACGAGTTGGATATAACTTTTGATTTAACTAATCTGTGTTCCGTTTTCACATTCTATCGCCACACCCAGTCCCAGTTCTACGCTTCCATGCTAGAATTTTTTTTAGCTGCAGTCCTCCTGTAACAATTATTTTATTTTTCCAGAATTATCAAAAAAACACGGAAACTCAAAACATGAGGTGAACAAAAGGGAAATAGTTAAGTTTAACGCGCCTCAAATTCCTTGATTAAGGATGGGCTGAGAAATCCCTCATTCACATCTTCGCAAAACATTTTTCCAACAATGCAATACAACCAAGTTTCATTCAATGGAAGCAAAGTTTTACCCCAATTACCCGCACGAACATCCACGAATTTCAGGCCACTGTGCCGCACTACAGGAGTCATGATGATGTGAGCACGTGTTCGGACGATAAATCGGCAGCGATACATTCCGTCGGTTTACTCGGTTAGAACCGCTTGCTCCGGAGCAAGGAGGAGCGGTTTAGACAAATTTGAAATTTCTGATGATGCCAGTATATAGCACATAAACTACCAGTGAGGAGACTCATTTCTGTTACTCAGATGAGATGTTCTTCAAAATTCCAAGAGCTCAACAACAATCAAATATGCGAGTCGTCACAGCCAGTGTCGTAAGTTATCGGCGGACTCCCGATACCCTTTTGGAATGCCGACTGAAAAACTACCGGCGAATCACGGGCATGAAAAAGCCTGTAACATCCAATCAGACCGATCAGAAACACCATTTAATTCATCCCTTCTCTTTGTTTTGGTGAAGCCGGGATCTTATATTACACCTCGTATAATCAAAAGTTCCCCAAAATTTGGGATGGTTAGGAGGTTTCCCTTAAAAAAATTTTTTGTTTCTCAAGAGAGAAGCTGGTAAATTGTTCTTGAGGCAAAAAAAGAATAGTGTTGAAGTAATTAGGCAAGGAGGTTATTAAGTTCAACGAAACGGACGTGCTTTATCCATGAGGTGGAATTGGATTTTGACCCACAGGACCAATTCGCCAGAAGAGGTTATTTGAAAAGATGAACCTTTTATTCTCATTTCCCAACTACTACATGTTCCATGTGACGTGGCATGTCACATTTCATCTTAAATCCAAAACTTCTAAATAAGTGAACCATTATAAATAATTTAAACGAAATAGTTACTGGAAATTATGTTAATATAAATTTAGGTTAAAATAATCCCTAACAATAATAATCTAAAGTAAATTTCTCACACTTCCACCGAAACCATGTTCTAAGTATAAACAACATTAATTCTAAATGAATATCCACATTTAACTTCAGCCCTTGCATCGCAAAATTCAATATCTGCCGTCATCTATTCATTTTGAGTGTATTACATGTGAGAATTTTTATTCTATAAGCATGCTGTTTGCTGACATTAATTTAACTTTTGTGACATCTGAATTTAGGAGGAATCCCACCGATTGTTTGCATGAAATACAACGTGTAAGGTACCGTAACTTTGAGTGCAGGTTGCGTAAATCCGACTCCAGAGTTGTTTTAATCTCTAGACCAGTGGTCGTCAACCTCGTCCCTAATGCCCACTAGTTGTCAATTCAAGCTTTCATGGTGGGCGGTGGTTTTTTTTGTCCGTTCTTACAAATTTTGTTCTTCCGCCATATATCGAATACATTATTAACAACTTCGCAAGTTTGACTTTTTAAAATATGCTTTCGCAATTCACTTTCGAATTCCATCTCTAATCTTTGAATATAGGTAATAATTAATACAAAGAAATCCGTAAATACACAGTGTTGAGGATAACACAAAACACGTTTTATTAGTGATATAGGTCAACAGCTCCGGCACTAGTAGATTCTGTATCGATGGAAATGCAGAAATTCATTAAATTGAAATTATATATCATTGTCAATTATTTTCAATCCACTGCTGGACGAAGGTCTCACCAAGCCTCTTCCACAACGGTCTGTCTTGTGCCAGTCTCCTCCACGTTACTCCTGCATACTTTCGACTTTCATCCACACATCTCCCATGTGGTCTTCTTTTGGTTCTTTTCCTGTCCCTTTGAATCAAATCTAAAATTTCGGCTGTCCATCGATGGTTTGTCCTTCTTGCAGTATGTTCAGCTCATTGCCATTTCATGGATTTTACTCTGATCATGATGTTTTCCCCTCTTGTCATTTTTCTGATCCACGACTTCCTCTTTTTATCTCTCCTGGTTACACCTAGCATGCACATCTCCATGCTTTTTTGATTGTATGCAGCCTTTGCATGCCTTTTTTAGTTAAAGTCCATACGTAAGCACTAGAAGTATGCATCGATCAAACACTTTTATTTTAAGACATAATGGCATATTGCTCTTCAAAATTATGCTGTTTCTTCCAAAAGCTCCATAGACAAGTTTTATACGCCGATTACTTTCTTCATCAATGTAACCCTCACTTGATATCTGCTGTCCAAGATAAGCTTACGTATCTGTTATCTCCAGCTTTTCTCCATGAATCGATAAATCTTCATTTCTCTTAAAAGCATTGTACATCACTTTTGCCTTCTGAAAATTCATTTTTAATCCCGCCTCTTTAGCCTTGTCAGCAAGTTCCTGGATCATACTCTGCAGCTCTGATGGGGTAGTTGCAAAATTGACTACGTCATCAGCAAAACCAACGTGAGTTAGATAATCTCCATTAATCTTTATATCTTTGTTTTCCCAGATCAGTGATTGAAAGACATTTTCCAATGTGGCGTTAAAGAGCTTCGGAGATATGGCGTCACCTTGTCTCACTCCCTTTCCAATTTTCATGTGTGATGTATTTTCAAACAGCCGAATCTTTGCACTTGCATTTTCATAGATGTTATTAATGATATAATGCCGGCCACCCAAAATGCAACACCAAGAAGGAAACATCCGATTGGCCTGAAATTTGCAGCATGCGTTGCCCGCGAGAGGACATGCAAACGATTAACATTGCAGAGCATATGCCAATCATGTGAGCCCGGCGCACCACCAAGAAGCACTATAAGAAAGGTGCACAGAAGGCGGGGTGTAAGTAGTGGAAGTGTGTTGTGCTTCCGGACCTGTGCGAGGGAAGCTTCCTGATGCCTCGTCGCAGAATACGGCAGTCATTCCAGCACGTTTCAGAGTTTGACAGAGGACGAATAGTGGCTCATCGCGACAGCGGTTTATCACACCGAGACATAGGCCCCCGTGTGGGACGACATCCAGCCACAGTGAAGTGAGTATGGATTCGGTGGGTGCAGGAGGGACGGACGGACCGACCGACGTGAGCGATTGTCGCAGCCGCGGCACACCACCGAACGAGAGGACCGGCATGTTGTGCAGCGCGCATTGACAGCTCTCACCGCAACATCACGAACGTTAGCGCAGGAATTACGGTGTGTTGCGCAACAACCTGTGTCAGCACGTACCATTCGACGTCGTCTGCAGGAGCGGGAACTTCTCGCACGGTGCCCATTGCTCCGATTACCGTTGACGTTACACCACCGGCGAGTGCGGCGGCAGTGGGCCGTTGAACACCGCACCTGGACTACGGAATGGCACGACATTGTCTTCTCCGACGAATGACGCTTCTGCCTGCAACACCATGATGGTCTGATCCGCGTGTGGCTGCACCGCGGCGAGAGACTGTATGACGCCTGCATTATGCATCGCCATACCGGTCCGTCGCCTGGCGTTTTGTTTTGGGGCGCAATTGGATATAACACCCGCACCCCTCTGGTACGCATCGCCGGTACATTCAACAGCCACCGCTACATCTCTGACGTTTTGGAGCCTATAGTCCTCCCTTACCTGCAGGACCTGCTAGCGGCCACGTTTCAACAGGACAATGCGCGCCCGCACGTGGCACGCATCGTGCAGCAATTCTTCACGGCCCACCAGGTGTCACTGCTGCCGTGGCCCGCCTGTTCTTCCGATATATCGCCCATCGAACACGTGTGGTTGCTGATCGGCAACCGAGTGGCCCGGCAAACACCACCCGCGGCTACGCCTGATGAACTGTGGCAACGTGTGGAAGCAGCCTGGACCAACATGCCCCAAGCCCACAGGCAGAAGCGTCATTCATCTCCGACGAATGACGCTTCTGCCTGCAACACCATGATGGTCGGATCCGCGTGTGGCTGCACCGCGGCGAGAGACTGTATGACGCCTGCATTATGCATCGCCATACCGGTCCGTCGCCTGGCGTTTTGGTTTGGGGCGCAATTGGATATAACACCCGCACCCCTCTGGTACGCATCGCCGGTACATTCAACAGCCACCGCTACATCTCTGACGTTTTGGAGCCTATAGTCCTCCCTTACCTGCAGGACCTGCTAGCGGCCACGTTTCAACAGGACAATGCGCGCCCGCACGTGGCACGCATCGTGCAGCAATTCTTCACGGCCCACCAGGTGTCACTGCTGCCGTGGCCCGCCTGTTCTTCCGATATATCGCCCATCGAACACGTGTGGTTGCTGATCGGCAACCGAGTGGCCCGGCAAACACCACCCGCGGCTACGCCTGATGAACTGTGGCAACGTGTGGAAGCAGCCTGGACCGACATGCCCCAAGCCCACATTTAAAACCTCTTTCGTTCGATGCCGCGGCGTGTAGCAGTCGTTATTGCCAGCCATGGGGGCCACACAAAATATTGATGTCTGCGTGTTCCGCAAGTCGCACGGGCCTGTAAGCTCAATCGTTTCATCTTTGTATCTGTTGTTATGTGTCCAGTAAATCTGGCTTTGCTATCTCGTGTCCTTCTTGGTGTTGCATTTTGGGTGGCCAGCAGTGTATTAATGTATGCATCTTCAATACCGCAGGATTTCAAAGCCATTGTAACTGCTGATGGTTTATAAACACACATAAAGTATAAATAAAAATTCAAATTTAAGTACACAGTTTTTACAAACCCTCCCGTTTAAAAATTACTTCGCAATTGCGCTAAATTGAGTTACTGTGGCACCTGTGGGCGGTAAGGAAATTTTACCATCAATAAAAATACAAAAGTGTGCGGTAGATATTAAAAAATTGATGACCCCTGCTCTAGACAATTTAATTTATATTGACATTTTTCATCTGGAAAGTTGAAAATTGCCAATATTCCATAGTGGCATATTTACAATTTTCAACAATTTCTGAACATAGTGGTTCACGTCCAAAGCTGAGGCCGTATATTACATAAATTAAATTGTCAATAGATTAAAACAAATGTGAGATCGTATTTCTTATCCCTCGTAAGAATTGCACGTTAAGTGTTACGGATATCTTACAGGTTGTGTTTCATTAAACCATAGGTGGAATTCCACCTAAATCCAGGTGCCACAAAAGAGGAGCGTATTCGCACGGGAACGGGATTTGCAGAATAGCCTGCGTTTGCGGGGCATAATCGGAGCACTGAGACTCCGCTCTTCAGCGTTGTACTTTCCTAATCCTTCCTTTTTGCTCCTGATGTCCTATACTATCTGCAGACCCAGAGTGCTCCTCCTATTTTATGGTAGATCATTCAGTTAGTCCGTACTTTCGAGGTTTTCACCGTTAACCACACTGAGAATGACTGCAGGGCTCGCAGGTCATTTTCGTTCTCCTTAAGGGTGCTGAAGTTCGAAGCATCAGCTTACTGCTTTCATTGTGTCGCTTGCTTTATGGTATGTCAGTCATTTGTAGGGCTCCCCGTTCGGTGATTTCGAATACGTAATTGCATAATTGCACCATGACTGTGTGACGTGTCTGCCCAGCAGGACGCACACGACATAAAGGCAGATAGCAGCGAGGACGAACGCCTGCGTAGCTCAGTTGGTAGAGCGACTTGTTCCGGAATAAGTGGACTCGGGTTCGATCCCCGGCATGGACCAAAAATGACGGAGAAATTTACTTCGTTATAATGGCGTCCGAACTTCCCAGATGACCCGGCCGTTAAAGATCTCGCAGTGGTGTGATGTTCTTTCCACACCGCGAGACAAGAAAATTAAGATAATCCCTTCAGCGCTTCGAAAAATAAAATGTGTGTGATGTTTCATTCCACACACCAGATTGACTGGGAGTTCTTAAGTGCACGTTCTTCAGCGGAGGGCTGCCTGCAACGATTCATGATCCTGGCTGACCCGTGGGCCATGCCCCCGGCCCTCTTTCGGGAGGGGATGTGACGTGCCTGCCCGCAGGACACACACGACATGAAGGCAGATAGCAGCGAGAACAAACGTCTGCGTAGCTCAGTTGGTAGAGCGACTTGTTCCGGAATAAGTGCACTCGGGTTCGATTCTAGGCGTGGACCAAAAATGACGGAGAAATTTACTTCGTTACAACCGTTCAAGTTCAATCGGATTTTGTCGAGGACACTGCCACTTCCCTGCCTTCCCGCGTTTATTTTATTACAACTGTTCTCTGCTTAAATGTATAGAATCTTACCAAGTTGAATTTCGTATTTGTTTTCTCTCTTTCCCATTGTGAACTGTCGAACCCTGTTTGAGCTGATTAAAACAGGGACATCTGAGTGCAGTAGATATATCACAGCAGCTTGTTAACTATTAAATTGAAACAAGTGCCGTATCCTGCACGATACACTTTAATGATAAAAAAATATGTACAATTAAAATAAGTATGTGCTGAAGACCTTTCAATGTCACAAAAGCAACATCCTCAAAAGAAAAAATGCAGCAGTGAACACAGAAGTAGTGCCTATATACTTTAATAAAACAAATAGCAGTTAATGCGCATTTGCAATAACGGCAAAGTCCAAATCAAGTTCAGTTGGTATAAGCATAGTTGGTGGGCGTGACCTGGCCCAAAAGTGTCCTCCAAGGAAGGCGGATAAACACGGGGGTTTATCGTTGCAACATCTTTCGCTATTGACGAATATGTGAATACTTTCGGAGAAATGTGTTGATCGACGATTCCTGAGAGAATCCAGGATAATGGTGTCATTCCAACATGGTAGGTAAGAATCATTTAAACAAAGTCTCGACAAAGATGTAACACCAGAATGCGTCCTAAGATTATATTGATGTTCGTTAATGCGGCGCCCCAAATTACGAGTGGTAGAGCCAACATAACATAAATCGGGCTCGGCAGAGTTTGTACATTTTAGTGAAACCAAATATACACAGTGATGGTTCACACATTCAACACAGTCTCTGTCCTGTTTAACAGTGTTAAATAACGTGCGAGACCGTACACCAAACTTGAGTTTGCACTTATGACATATGTTCTTTAAGATATTACATACGGGTGGTATATATGGAATGTATCCCACAAATTGATAGTCACATTTATCTGCAAGCAAAGCTGCCTGTGGTCGACCAATTGATTTCTTAACAATCAAGCGATCAATCACGTGACGAAGGTAATCAAAAGTGAAGGCAAACTGTTTTATCTTAGGTAACTCTTGGTCCCGGAGATCCTGTGTGGACGAGTGTGTAAATGCACGATTAATACGAAAATGAAAAGCTGATAATTGTTGTGAGATTGGATGAGAAGAAGTAAAATTTCTTCATAAATAGTGTGTTAACCGTAATGAAAAGACATTGTGAAAATTTGGAAATGCTTCGTAGCAAAATGCATACAAAATATATAACAAGGGGCTCCGGACTATATAACAAGGAAAAACTAGATATCAATCTCCCAACTATATATAAATACTCCAAACTATACACAGTGCGTCAAAGAATTTTTAAGACTGGCGCTAGATTTCAGCCTACGGTGGCGCCACCAGTGTAATCGCGAATGCGTTATAAACCGTGACCAACTGCTTGCTTTCTGCCAAAAGTATTGCGCAGTTGTTAAAGTAACTCAAACGAAATGGGCGTTCATTAGAGAAGTAAAATTTTTTTCATGTTGAATAATTAAGATGGAACAAAGGGCTGTTATTAAATTTAACGCAAAACTTGGTAAAAGGGCCTCGGAAACGTACCAAATGATGAAACAAGTTTACGGTGAGTTTTGTTTAAGTAGATCAAATGTTTTCCTGTGGCACAAACGTTTATTGTACGGAAGAGAGCCGCTAGAAGCATGCCGGAAGACCAAGTTCATCTAGGACACCTGAGATTATTGAAAAAGTGCGTGATTTCGTGACAAACAATCGATGTGCGTCACTAAGAATGATTTAAGAGTCTTTAAACATCAACAAACAAACGATTCGAACTATCCTGTATGAAGATTTGGGCAAAACAAAAGTCTGTGCTAAATTTGTTCCACACACGTTAACCAATGAACAAAAATCAAGGAGAAGTGCACATTGCAGAGATATCATTTCCGCCGCTGAAAATGATCCATACCTCTTAAAATGGATTGTTACTGGTGATGAAACATGGTGTTTTCAATATGATCCTAAAACAAAGCGACAAAGTGCTGAATGGAAGTCAAAAAACTCGCCACAAGCCAAAAAAACAAGAAAAGTTCCATCGAAAATCAAAACAATACTCATAACATTCTTCGATAGTAAGGGCATTATGCTCAAAGAATTTGTTCCAAGAGGACAAACAATTACTGGTGAGCTTTATTTAAATGTTTTGAGGCGCTTGATGGGCAGAATTCGTCGCATTCGTCCAGAATATCGAGATGAAAACAGTTGGTGTTTGCTGCACGATAATGCACCCAGTCACACCTCACTTCTTGTTCGTAGATTTTTGGCGAAAAATAACGTCTGTGTGTTGAATCATTCACCGAATTCGCCTGATTTAGCACCCTGCGACCTTTTTTGTTCCCAAAAGTTAAAATGACGTTAAAAGGGTGTTATTTTGATGATATTTCGACCATACAAACAGCTTCGACGCGTGCTTTGGAGGCAATTCCGCAAAGTGAACTGGAACAGGCATTCGAATCATTATTAAATCGCTGTAACAAGTGTATTGAAGTCGGAGGGACTTATTTTGAATAGCAAACCAAACCAAAACAAATTATAATTTCTTGTTTCTATTTCATTTTACACACCCAGTCTTAAAAATTCTTTGACGCACTGTGTATATCAATACATATACTCGGAACTTTGACTATATATATACTCCGAACTATATATTAATCTCAAACCGACGAAATCCTAGCTAAATCCATTTGATTCTGCTTGGATTTCGTCAGTTTAGGAGCTCCGAACCGATGAAATCCTAGCTGAATCCATTTGGGATGAAAATTCCACACCATGTAAATATATGGATGTCCATGTATAGTGTATAAACGTAACAATTGGATAATTAATCAACTGCGGTAGTACAAATTAGTATTAAACACATTCACCTACATGAATACACAGGTTCAGTGGATTCTGAAGCAGATACCATGTGAAAACCGTAAAAAAATTCTTCCAAGCGGATACTTCCGTATACTGCTTCCATCATCCACTCCAAGCGGATGGCAGAGACGGTCTTTTTCACAACTCACTTGTTGACAATTTTATTCACTCAGTCCCGTATTGCATTTCTATCATACATTCTCCACTATAGCACACCAAATTTGGCCTACGCTTTTGCAATTGCGTATGCCACCATATCTGTTCCTCCATTCCAGGACAGTGTGCAAGCTATTATCTCTGAGGTGAAATTAGATAAATTTTGTTACACTTAACTTGTTAAAAGTGATCATGTTAGCTGTTATCTGCTTCGACCAATCATGGGATAATTTTGTTCGTTAAAAGGAATCGAATTAGCTTTGAATTAACATTACACTCAGCAAAGGTTCCTGTTTTGCTCGTAAAATCAGGGATCTTGATAAATACGGACTCGCTATCAGCGTGTTCTGTCAAAGCCGCCTAGAAAGTACAAACTAATGATATCAGAGAGATCAGTTCCACATAAAACATAAACGACGAACTACGCTCCCTTCATTCCGGTGGCAGAGCTTCTAGACGTCTGAATGCTGGTTGCTTAATATCTCATGTCTTTGGCTTCTCACAGAAGACATTAATGACGAACATATGTTGTCTTCTTTCGTGTGGCCGAGAGGTCTGATTGCTGGTTTCTCGGTTCTTTCTCAGTTATTACAAAAGTCATTAATGACAGACAAGCTTATGTTGCATTATTTCTGGTAGACGAGGGGTTTAAATGTTAGTCTCTCAATAACTGCAGTCTTCATCTTCTTACAGAAGTCATAAACAATTAATTTATGCTGCCTTCTATAGTGTGACCAAAGGGTTTGAATGCTGATTTCTCAATCGCATTCGGAGTTCTGTTGTTAGATGAATGGTAGATATCTTTATCCTTCCGTTCTAGTTTTTCTTCAATATATCTAAAACGAGGGAATCGTTTCACTACCAACAGAGAAACTTTTTGCAAGTAAGGAACATATTTTGTTGAAAAGAAAGTAATGTCTGCAAATGCAAGGCAACAGAAAAGTGCTATTTACTGTTTATACAAATAACAATCAGTCCAAAATGTAGTCACCATCGTTTACAAGAACCTGCTCTCGTCGTCTGATGGGCAACTCTTCGATACCGTTCCTGTGGAATTGTGATGGTTTGGACGCAGAGAAATGAGTAAATGCGCGTTCGACAGCTTCCCTGTTGCTGACCCGCTGTCCATCCAGGAAGTGCTTCATCAACCGGAAAAGGTGGTAGTCGCTTGGGGCAGCTTTCGGGAAATAGGCTAGGAGCTGCTGTTCCCTGATCTTGTGACAAGTCACTATAGGACTCGATTTACGAAAACATAAATGCGTACCAACATTTGCTAAACAAATTAAGTTTTGTGTAGCAATGAGAAACTTTTGATTAGCACTGAAACATTGCGCTGTAATAGTAGTCCAGTACCTACTCAAAAACAAACTAGAAAGAAATTTTAGATACATTATTTAGCGGGTGGCCAAGAAAAGGTGTTAAAAAGTAAAATGACACAACTTCGTTATTACTGGATCAAATTTACTGACATTTCCAGAGAAACTCAAGCAATAAGTGAAATTAATAGAACAGATTTTCAAAATGGACACCATCTCCACAAACCATCGTATAGAGACGGGACTGGAAATTGCCGATAACATGCTGCAACACGACTTTTTTGATGGCATGGATTTCGTCTGCAATGGCTTTCTTGAGGTCATCCAGTGTCTTGTGGCCAGTCCTAAAGACTCGGTCCTTCAAATAGCCCCACAGGAAAAATCACAATGAACCTTGCAGTGTTCAACGGTACTGAAAGGTTTCCTGTAGCCAGGAAAACACATCTGCAAATCTATGTGGACGTGCACCATCCTGCATGAACCAGTAGGTGTTGACCATCCGATGACGTCTTGCTCGGGGTTTAAACTTCTCGACCAGTAATAGTTCCGTTGATGAAGATGGGTCCGATTATGCGTTTTGCATTGATTCTACACCACACAGTCACACGTTGGAAAGGCAGAGATGCCACCAGGTGAACGTGTGAGTTTTCACTGCCACTGTCTCCAAACCCGTAATATTTTTGAGCTATAAACATTCGCTGCACCATGCTGAGGGACACCATTTTGAAAAGGCGTTTTTCGGAAATGGTGAGGCGTTTTCAAATTTCAATCTCTATACTGTCCTGTGAAAAACACATACCGCCATTATAGAGCACAGTGATCTGATGAGAGCACTTTACTTTGTAATACCTTTTTTTGGCCACCCTGTATTTACGTATTACCTTTTTTAATGCTGCTCCTCTTGAACAGCACACATTTTTCTTTTGCCATATGGCTGTGTGTTGGGCCTATGTGGTTTGCAAAGAAAATTTTACAGTCTCATCAGGTGAAAATTTGTCCATAGATAGTAATTTAACAGATATGCCCATTAAATTTTGTAATGAAGATTCATTAAGACTGCTGTGATAGTCCCTCTTTATGCGACTCATGTAAGAAACCCCCTTTTTTACAATGGCATTAGACACTGGAAAAACTAGAAGTATTTCAAAAAGATGAAAAATATTTCAGTAGATGTTTCTTTTGGATTTTAAAATGAAGAACCACAAGTCTTCTCTTGATAAAGTTGCCATATTCTGGAGCTAGAACTCCTTAAGCTCCCCCATTCTTGGCTTGCAGTATAAAACGAAGTAAATTTCTCCGTCATTTTTGTCAACGCCAGGCATCGAACCCGGGCACCCTCATTCCGGAATAAATCGCTCTCCCAACTGAGCTACGCGGACGTATGCTCTTGCAGTTATCTGCCTTTATCTCATGTGCGTCCGGCAGTGCAGGCACGTCACACGTGATAAGATAAATGTGGAATCGTGTGCCTAATTACATCCTGACCAAATCTTTTAAGGGAATCACGATCTTTTGGTCATAATGCCACATCTAAAGCCTTACGACACTTCACTGTACCAACTGTCAGGTCTGTAAATGTATTACTCATTCTCTCCTTGGGGTCTTTGTGGTTCACCTATTATAACCTTGAACAACTTCTGTCTGCCGAAGCATTTTAAAAAGAAGAGGAAATCATCTTTGAGGGGAAAAGTATTATCGACATAAGGGCCACAGCATCCAACATAAAAGTTCGAAAAGTTAACTAAATGTCAGCGTAACGTGAGTTCAAAATCAAATGTATCGCAATGTATGCAAGGCAAAGCCATATCTACGGAGCGATTCACGTTGATTTGATTCGCAGTTTGCGGTGTGATACCGCTTAAATAAAGCCCTGCAAGTCATCCGTGCTGTGTGTGGTTTCGCTCCATACTGCTGTAGGAGGATGCCATTGCAGATCAACAGTGCTGGTCGTTTCGACGTGAGGGATATGTAAAGATCGCCGAGCTGACGGCAGTACACATTGGCGGTGGTAGTGGTGTTTGTTGTCCGGTAGCAGCTCAAAAAACACAACAACCGATATTTCCCGCCAAACAGACTGCAGAATCTCAAGCTAGTGTAAGCTGCCATTGGAGGTCGTCTTGGGCTTCCGTTTTTGGTCCAACCATTGTTTCTGGGAGCTGACATTGTCTTACAGGACTCATTTCTCGTCACCTGTCACAATGCGATCCAAGAACGGTGAAACCTGGTCACGTGCAAGTTGGGAAATGCATGCATTCATGCGATTTGCTTTCTGCTGAACTGTGATTTGATGGAATACCCAAACTCTCCTCATGTGTAATTAGTACTTAATACAGACATTTGACGTAAAGTAGGAATATCAAACAGAAGTCATCGCTCTTTCCACGTTTATAAGTGAGTCACGGAAAAATTCTCATTGGCCGCCACCGGAAATCAAACCGAGGGTCTTCCAGTTACGCACCGGATATGCTTCCACTGCACCACAGCAGCGTCGAATTCCCCAGACTCACATACACTAACTGCCAAGCCAATTGGGAAATTGCTCCTTAGAGCCCCGCACAATGCTGGGGATTCATCAAAGATGGTAAGCAGCAACTGAAAAAATAATTAGAAGGCGAATGAATAATTAATGCAGACATTTGAAGTGGACTAGGAATATCAAACAGAAGTCATCGCTCTTTCGACGTTTATAAGTGAGTCATGGAAAAATTCTCATTGGTTGCCACCGTGAATCAAACCCAAGCTGAGTTCGATTCTTCTGTTTGATATCCACTCTTGTGTACCTTCTCAAGCTGACGCAGGTGCATGGTAATGCTCGTGTGGGTAGTCACTCACTGTTTAGCCAGCTCTTTCCTGGTCACACGCGGATCGGTCTCCACTAAAGTCTTCATCATGTCCATATGCATTGCTGGGGGTCTTCCCGGTTTGGAACGGTTTGGCAGGTTAAAATTCCCCTCTCCAAACCGTTAGAACCAAGGACTGCACTAACAATGTGATATGCCATTGGGATACACACCTATTATATTCCTTTCAGCTCTTGCAGGGTGCTGCCGCGACGGAACTCATACAGCATGCAATGGCTGGGGTGCTGCTGCGACGGGACTCATACAGCATGCAATGGCGGGGGTGCTGCCACGACGGGACTCATACAGCATGCAATGGCGGGGGTGCTTCTTGCCCAATTCCACGGTGGCTGGCGCTTACACTCTGGGCCTTCTGACGGCTAGCTGCCACTGTCATAAGCGACATACCTGCTGTTGTCATGCCGGTGTACTGCGCAATCTTAGCGTCCAGTGTGCGCCGTGATCGGGGTTTCAACTTCGGGAACCAGAAAGAAATGTTCCACAGTTCCAGATTATATCCGGTTTTCATGCAATTGTAAGATAGGAAATTGTTTGTGGTATTCTTGAATGACGCGCGCGAAGGTTCTGCATAGCTCAGTGACCAATTGATATTTGTGACATGACTGCGTCAGAGGTAACACATATGCCAGGACGGCATTACGTCGGTGTAGCTTAGTTGGGAAATCATTCGTTTCCGGAGAAGAAGAATGCTGGTTCGATTCTGCCACCGGCAAGTGGCTTTTATTGTATATTGGCTCTCCAACGCAATATGAATCTCCTGGCCGTTGAGTTCTTCGAACATCATACATTTTTCATCACACATTTTTCTTTGGAAAATGTATGATGTTAGTTAGAATTATTTTCATCATACATTTTTCAAAGAAAAATGTATGATGTTAGTTAGAATTTATTATTTTTAGAATATTTTTTCATCATATATTTTTCTTTGAAAAATGATCTTTTCTTAAAGAAAATATCATTTTTCAAAGAAAAATGTATGATGAAAAGAATAATTCTAACTAACATCATACATTTTCTTTGAAAAATGTATGATGTTCGTTAGAATTTATTCATTTTAGAATTTTTTTCATCATATATTTTTCAAAGAAAAATGTATGATGAAAGTTAGAATTTATTCTAACATCATACAATTTTCTTTGAAAAATGTATGATGTTAGTTAGAATTTATTCTTCTACAGTGAGCTCAACTTCAAGCATGCTTTGCCGGCTGACCTGGAAACCTACGATTCTACCAAAGCCCTTTCTCAAAGGGGGATTATGTGACGCACCTACCTCACAGTAAAGTTGCAGCGATTAATTTTGTCAGTGGGGATTAATTGGGAAAACATTCAGCTCCGGAGCAGAAGGATGCTGATTCGATTTCGCCACCGGCAAAAGTCCATTACGCTATATTGGCTCTCGAACGTAATGTGACTCTCTTGGCCGTTGGGTTCTCCGAAAAATGTGTGATGTTCCTTCTACATATCGTTTGGAATTAGTCGGAATTTATTCTTCTACAGTGAGCTCAACTTCAAGCATGGTTTGCCGGCTGACCCGGAAACCTACGATTCCGCCCCAACCCATTCTCGGGGATTATGTAACGCACCTACCTCAGAGGTAACTCACATGTGAAGACACTAAAGTTGCAACACACAAATTTCGTCTTTGTTGATTAATTAGGAAAGTATTCAGCTCCGGAGCAGAAGGATGCTAGTTCGATTCTCCGCTCTAGCGAATGGTTTTAACACAATATGTTAAATAATGTGAAACGCCATTGTTTGAATAACAGAGGCCCTTAATGTTTTATAGAGTTCCACGATTGTCGTTCATAAAGATTTATAAAGCTTCGCGAACGTGATCTACAAGATTCCCCAACAGTTTCAGAAAAGCGGTCTTGCTACAATCTCGCCTATGCGATGCTTTTAAGATTCAGAGTAGCTTCACGAATATTCAATTTCAGTATGTCACAACCGCTAACAAAGTAATACAACAGTTCGAAATAAATATCTTTTGTCATTCCCTTACTTGAAAGTGCCTCAAGACAATGTAAAATTAACTATGTTTCCGAATTTTAAGAATTATTTAACACGAATTAAACAGACAGAAATTCCCTAGTTTAACGAAACAAAATAATGATAATGCTAAACGGCGCAGTATTCTTAGGAACCTTTCTCATTAATTTCTTATGTTGTTTCACAAAGCAAGGAAGTTTCTTGAACAAAATTTAAGAGCTATCCGACGCACATAGAATCAAGCAACACGCAACATCTTGCTCGTGGAAATTACTAACGTATAATATTAGGTAATATCCTCTTTCACTTAACGAGACTCAGTTTTATCATACATCCTTGGAGCCTGAACGCTAACATAAAAACAAAACTAAAAAAGTGGTTTGGATAATTATAAAAATAAATGTCTTATCTGGGTTTTTTCCCGTAATTATAAAAAACAGAGGCAAAAGGGAAATAAATCAAGAAAAATTCATTTACGACATCGACAAAGTGTTTATAAAAGGAGAAACGCTAGTTTTCTTAATAATAAAGTAAATAAATTCCAGAATAAACGCAAAACATTCGAAATTTCTTCAAGGGTAGCAAAATATGGAAACAACCGGATTAATCTCATTTGTATGGACAATTTTCTTGGTGCATGAACCTCGGCAGATTGCGATATATGAACAAATGGGAGAAGTTCGTTATTTTTTGATTAAAAAAAAAGAGAGGAACGTGATTCTTTCGCAAATTTTTTTTTGTTTGTGCAGATGCAGAGTACACAAAATGTACAGTAAATTATCTTTGATGTCTCAAAGGCTCTGTTTACAGGGGCTCTTAGGGCTCTTACTTCTACGAGATAAAGCAAAGTGGGAAAATAGGAAAATACGAGTGTTTCCGTCCGCGAGTTGTTCGACCACTTTTAAACGACCTAGAGATCTGAAAATTGGTATGCTAATAGATCTTAACGTCCGTATACCTAGAAACGTCCGTAAAGCAAAGAAATCAAGATGGCGCCTTTGGAACACTACCTGCTAGAATATTTTCGCGAATTATTCGACCACTTCTAAATGATCTAGAGATCTGAAAATCGGAACGCTGATAGGTCTTGATGTTCGGATAACTAGAAAAGTCCGAAAACTAAAAAAAAAAAAATCAAAATTGTGGCTTTGGAATTTTATCTGCTTGAATTTCTTTACCACATCCACACCAAGAAAAGTCTTGAAACCAAGTTATTCACAAGGATGGCTTAGATTTACTGTTCAGAATGCTAATAGATCTTGAGGTCCGAGGGAGCGGGAAGGTTGCTGACCTAGAAAAGTCAGCAACTTTCCCGCCCCCCAATAAAGGTGGTGGCTTTGGAATATTGTCTGCTTGAATTTTTCTGCCACTTCTACCCCAAGAAAAGTCTAAAAACCAAAATATTCTAATGGGTGGCTTAGCTTTACTGTTTAAAATGCTGATACGTTTAAAGATAATTATGCCACAAACGTTGAAGAGCTATAAACATTTTATGAAATTTATATTCAAAAATAAAGAGCACAAAGTCTGTTACCATTTTACGTCAAACCGTATGCATTGACGTCACGATCTTGTTTTAAATAGTAAAACAGTTACGTATTTTATATTACTTTTCTTTCCCTTAATTACTTTTCCCTTTCTTTAATTTTATGTTCAAAAAATGATTTTGCACATTCACCGTTCCGAGAACTGGCATGACTGCTAGTTCTAAGGTAACTTATCTGCCGAACACGAACTGATTTCCTAGATATACAGCAAATTGTCGAAACAAATATATTAAGTAAAAAGTTAATTACATACGGCATTTTAAACGCGCTGTCATAATGCTGGTCATCTACAAATATCAGATATAGAAGAAGAACGATTTTAAACAAAACGCAAAAGAATGTAAATTAAAATTAACTTATCGTGCAGCAAAGAGAACATGTAGACAACAACTCCTGTGATAGGGATTTGATTATAGGCACCGTAAAAAAACCGTACTAAGAAAATCCATTAGCGGCATAATATGATATTTTCACATGAGCATTTCATTTTTCTTGATTGGAGGTTTTAAGACCACCATGAGCAATTCAATGGGCTATAAGCAGTCGCCCGTCCCTAATTTAAGATAACTGGTTCCAGGGAAGGGAAAAAGCCAGAACCGTAAGACAAACACAACATCCATGTCTCACCGGGATTCGAACCAGGACCTCTTTCGGACGAACGACCAGAGGCCATCGCTTAGACCACTGCGCCACCGGGGCGTCCCATTTCCTTTTATTCAGTCTCCTATATTTAGTATCCAGGAAAAGCAAAAGCTTTTTATCAAGGGTTCTTATAGGCACGCACCAAATTTGTCTTACTCAAATTACAAAACTAATCGATTTGCAGTAGCGAAATTGAGAAACTGCCATATGGAATAATTTGAATTTGGGATAATTTTGTGTGTGTGTGATTTTTTATTTATAAATATCGTATTTATATACCAATGCGCAAAAATGGGGTAAATTCTCATTGTTGGAAACAGTTGAAAATGTGTTCTTCCAACAACTTTTTTTTATTGCCATATGTACAGTGCATAACTATTTTTATTAGCATCTGGTGTTACAAGCAGCTTTGAAAATGTATTTATAAATTTTCTCTGAACTGCAATACTGATTTCACAATAGTGTTTCGAAAAGATTCCCTGAAACTCATTAGCATAATAAGAAGGAAAAACACGTTACAAGCCATACACATGTACCGCTTCAAAGCTTTTGTCAGGACGTATAACTTGTAAGGGCTTTTCTACTATTTTCTTCATTGCTTGATTTCTTACGTATTTTATGCAGTGAAGTGTTGCTTATATTTACTTCTTCTATTGTCCGAATATCATCATCATCATTGTCAACCATTATGAATCCACTGCTGGACGAAGGTCTCCCCAAGTTTCCTCCACAACGGTCTGTCTTGTGCCAGTCTCCTCCATATCACTCCCGCATACTTTCGAATTTCATCCACCCATCTCCCATGTGGTCTTCGTCTGGGTCTTTTCCTGTCCCTTGCAATCCAATCTAAAATTTCGGCTGTCCATCGACGGTCTGCTCTTCTGGCAGTATGTCCAGCTCATTGCCATTTCAGGGATTTAACTCTGATCATGATGTCTTCCACTCTTGTCATTTTTTGGATCCACGAGTTCCTCTTCTTATCTCTCCTGGTTACACCAAGCATGCACCTCTCCATGCTACTTTGAGTTGTCTGCAGCCTTTGTATGTCTCTTTTAGTTAAGGTCCACGTCTCTGCACCATACGTAAGCACTGGAAGGATGCATTGATAAAACACTTTTCTTTTAAGACATAATGGCATATTGCTCTTGAAAATTATGCTGTTTCTTCCAAAAGCTCTCTAGGCAAGTTTTGTACGACGATTAATTTCTTCATCAATGTGACCTTCACTGGATATCTGCTGTCCAAGATAAACGTACGTATCTGTTATCTCCAGCTTTTCTCCATCAATCGATAAATCTTCATTTCTTGTAAAAGCATTGAACATCACTTTTGTCTTCTGAAATTTTATTTTTAATCCAACTTCTTTACTCTTGTCAGCAAGTTCCTGGATCATACTCTGGAGCTCTGATGGGGTAGTTGCAAAAATGACTATGTCATCAACAAAATGAAGGTGGCTTAGATAACCTCCATTAATCTTTATCCCTTTGTTTTCCCAGTTCAGTGATTGAAAGACATTTTCGAATGTGGCATTAAAGAGCTTCGGAGATATGGTGTCACCTTGTCACACTCCCTTTCCAATTTTTATGTGTGTTGTATTTTCAAACAGCCGAATCTTTGCACTTGCATTTTCATAGATGTTATAAATAATATTAATGTATGCATCTTTAATACCGCAGGATTTCAGAGCCATTCTAACTGCTGATGGTGTCACCGAATCAAAGGCTTTTTTATAGTCGATAAAACCATGCACAATGGAAGTTCATATTCCCACGCTCTTTCAATTAGTTCTCTCAGTACGTGGATATGTTCTATTGTGTTGTAGCCACTTCTGAATCCAGCTTGTCCTCTCGGTTGAGCCATGTCCAATGTTACCTTCAAACAGTGTGAAATAACTTTAATGAAGATTTTATTAACCACTGATGGGAGGCTGATAAGTCTGTAGTTCCTGAGATCTTCAATGTCAACTTTTTTATGTAGCAGGATCATTGCAGCATTGTTCCAATCCTCAGGAATCTTCCCTTCGTTAAGGCATAGAGTGAAAATTTGGGCGAGTACTGTTTCGATTTTTCCACTTGCTTCTTGTATGATGTCTACAGTAATGCCACCTTCTCTTGGAGCGTTTCCCCGCTTCATGTTCTTGATTGCTTGTGCAACTTCTGCTGGGAGGACTGCAAGAACTCTGGTACTGGAACCTTTCATCATGTCTGGAGTACATGTATCATCCCTTTCATATAATTTGGAGAAGAAATCTTTCACTCTTGTCAAAATTTCGCCTCTATTTCTTGTTACAGAACCATCTTCTTTTCTCAGTGCCATAATCTGTTTTCTTCCCTTACTGAGATGTCCCTTTGCTATCTTTAGGCTTTGGTTGTTTTCAATTGCTTTCCTCACTAGTTCACAGTTGAATTTCCTTACGTCTTCAGTGATACTTTTTCGTACTGTCTTGCATAGCTCTATATATTCCACTTTGGAAGTCACATCTTCTTTAGTTGTCCTCATCTCTCTTCTTTTTTGCATGAACATTTTGGTTTTACCTGATAATTTGTTCACATGCAACTTTTTCTTGGACCCAGCTAATTTTGTTGCGGTTTCCACAAGAGCTTTGGTTACTTTTCTGTAAACTTCAGAAACACCCAACTTCTTCCGATGTTAGGCCTTCTAAAGCAGAGAATCTGTTCTTCAGTTCCAACTTGAAGGTATTATGGTGTTTTTTAAGGTTGGTTATGTCAATACATTTTGTTTGTCTTATGAGCTTGCCACGTTTGAAATTAGTATTGAGATGCGTCTTACATCTCACCAATCTATGGTCACTACCTGTGTTGAACTTGTTTAACACACTGCAGTCTTTGATAATGAATGAATTTTTTGTTACACATAATAAAATCAATTTCACTTGTCGTCCCATTTGGATGTCTCCATGTCCATTTCCTGTGTGGCTTTTTCTTGAAAAAGGAGTTCATGATGAAAAACGCTTCTGCCTTCGCAAACTCTACGAGAGTATTTCTACGCTGGTTTCTGGGGCCGTGACCGAATTTACCTACTAAAGTTTCATTCTGTTACCGTTGCCTTATTTTTATCTTGAAATCTCCCATAATTATCTTCAAGTGTTGCATACCTTTATTATTTAGATTTCCTCATAAAATTCTTCAATTTCTTCTTTAGGATGACTTGTGGTGGGTGCATAAGTTTGAATAATCTGAGCCTGGTATCTTCTGGAGAGTTGGATAACGAGTCGTGTAGCTCTGTCAGAGGAACTTTCAACTTCTACAACTTTATCTTTTAGTTTCTTGTTTATTATAAATCCAACACCACTAGTTCTGCCAGTATCTATCCCACGATAGTAGAAGAGATGTCCACTTTTCAGTTCAATGAGATCTTCTCCTTTTCTTCTTACCTCACTTAGCCCAACGATGTCCCACATGATCCTTTGTAGTTCCTCTTCCAAATCAAGAAGCTTTGACTCAGAAGATAGGGAGCGTCCATTATACGTAGCCAAGGTCAGCATCAGATGGCAGCCTAGTTCGGTCCTCCGGGGATTCTTAGCACCCTCTGTCTTTATGTCGCACTGGCCGCTGCCTTGGCCAGGTACATTCCAGCTGCCGGAGACTGAGGGCCAAGATTTAAGTTGTCTAGTTATTTTGGAGGAGTTTGGCCATAACTCACCACGCTGGCCAAGCGGGTTGGTGAGTGTGGGATAGCAATTCCTCTAATCCCGATGGTATAGTTATACCGCTATTGTCGGTCGTCAGAGGCCCTTTAGTGAGAACAGGATGCACCACGAGAAGGCGGGCTTGACATGGGTCAAGGAGAATCTGTGATGTTGCGCATCACCTGACCTATATCTACATTTAAATGTTTCATTTTATATTTTCCCTTCAGACAGAGAAAACCTTTGCGCATACAGTACAAAGATTCAAGCGTATAACAGACATTTTCCAACGATGTATGGAACAAGAACTATACCCAGCAGAAACACAAGTTTTTTGATACTGCTGGCCACCAGCTTGCAGTGATAGGCCACTGCTGGCTGAAATCTGCCTCTCACGGCAATGCAGCGATCCGTTGGTGGCAGCGCCATCAGTTATCAGTTGGTAGCGATTGATGGCCCTGCAGAGCCGTGAGTTGTGGGACACCGAGCAAGTGCTACTAGTGGCCCGTAGCTGGCAACCGATGCAACTCCAACACTAGGTGGAAGCAACGTGACTGCGCAAGCGCAGAAGCAACATGTGTTGTGTCTCTCAGGATGCCAGTTAGTTGAAGACGACGCTATCGCCGTCGCGTTATTTTAGTGGACGTTAAGAAAAAGAAGCCATATGTAGAGAGGCGAAATAATTTCCTAATAAAATGCCACGTCGACGAAGAAAACCATCGGAAGAAAAATATATAAATAATTATAATGAACTGGAATAAATAGTCAATTACTCTCGTGTATTTATATTACGGAAACTCATTTCATAGCAAAATCCCTGCACTAACACACAAAGAATCGAGAATACAGACAGCAATGAAAAACACCCACTCCAATCCCGTGAATAAGTAGAAATAAATTAATTCCTGTGTAATCTTCCGTTTTAACATACATTAAACCGCTTCAAACCAAAGTCGTGGAAAAACATTAATGAAACGTTATGTAGGAAAAAAATAAGAATTATACGCTTACAAAATTTATCTATTATTTGAAAAAACAAAACAAAAAAACTACGCTATGTGGACATAATTTTCTCATCCATGGGTTAAATACACAAGACTGGAGGAATTGATTCGCTGCTAAAAATAACGAGAAGTAAAATAAAATAGCTTTCCTCTTTAAAACAAATGTAGCTTCGGACCGCGGAAAGAAAACATACAACGTTAAAAATGTAACAGAATGTGGCATAAACGGGTAAATTTTTTAATTTAACAATCGCCTTTTAAAACTAAAAGGACAGCACAAAACTCTGGAAAGCGTCTATAAGTTGGTACACTCGTTGAGAATGAGAGAAGTTTCCTTAAGTTAAATAAAAACAATCGTTACGTTGAAAAAATAAATTTATGAGTTATATGAAGCTGACATTTATGAAAAATATCTCGCGATGTTGTAAAATTGAAAAAAGAACCTTGGTTTCACATCGCGCTGGAATGAAGCTCAGCTTTAAGCGATAACTCACGCGTGGCAAATCTGTGTAGTTGGCAGAGCGCTGGTTCGTTTCCAGCAATTGGGCGGTTTTCAGAAACTATTGAGGAAATTTTCGCAGTGCGGTGTCGTCATTCTGAAGTTTAGTAATGGGAAAAAAAAAGTAATTGTGTCCTCGGGAAAATGCGGTGGTGGTTTTTTTTTTTTTTTTTTTTTCTTTCCCTTTTTATGGCTGCTACTGGAAAATTGGCGGGCAAGTTTCGGCAAAACATCAGTTATGGCTCGTGCTTTCAGGGCCGCTGAAGAGCCACTGCCTGTGATGGGTAACCGATGGCCCTGTTCTCGCATATGACAGCTGCTGGTGCGCCAAGTGTTCGTCAGCTGCTGACCTGAATTGTTGGAACATGTGTTGACCGCCGGGACATTTTATTGACTGTTGGGTGGCGGCAACATCTCAGGTAACACAGCCTTGCAATTTAACATGTGCCCAACACTGAGCCACCGCCTTCTATTCCTAAAAGACGGCAGCTCAGTGTTGGGTCTACGTTAAATTTCAAGGCTGTGCTACCTGGGTTATAGTTATGGGTCACTGCTGGCACTGCTGGGTGCTAGTGCTGGCTTGAGTGCTGTCCCAGCAACACTGTTTTTGCTGGGTATTTGTCCATAAATTGAGATTGAGGAAAAAAATAACTGTCACAATCTTTTAAAACTGTACAAAATATATACAGTCCAGTCAAATTATATCGCCAACCTCCTACTTTTGATTTCAACAACGCGTAGCCAATGAAAGAAGACACGTGTCGTTAGCTGGCTTGGAGGGTATATAAGGTGTGCTGTAGGCATTCTGAAAACGTACCACTCGTTGCTGTCATAGATAAAGGGAGATATATTTATCAGATTTGCAAGAAGATATGATTATCGGCTTTCGTGCCAAGGGTGACAGTATTTCTGAAACAGCGCAGTTTGTGAACTGTTCGCGTGCTGCTGTAGTTAAAGTGTATCGTAATTGAAGAAATGGTGCCATTGCGAATAAGCTACGTGGGAACTGCGGAGCACCACGTGTCATTGATGTGAGAGGTGAACGTCGTCTTTGAAGGTGCGTGAGGGCCGATTGATCACGCTACAGTGGAGCAATTCACTGGTCGAATGAACCAGGGGTCTACCGGAAGTGTGTCTAAAATGACGGTTCAGCGAATTCTGCTGCATATGAGGCTCCGATGCAGACGGATGGTCACTGTGCCTCTGCGAACGAAGGTGCACCCGCAGAAAAGGCTTGCATTTGCACGGAGTATCGGAATTGGCTTCCGCTGATTGGCAAAGGATTGCCTGCTCCGATGAGTCGCTTTTTCTGCTTCATCGAACGGATGGACGTTGGCGTATAAGGCGAGAAACATCGGAGGACAAACACTTTTCAACCATTGTTGGCAGAACACAAGACGTTATGGTCTGAAGAATGTTTTCGTGGCATTCTCTGTGTCCACTTGTACCTGTGGAAAGCACTATGGAGCGAATTTGTTATTAATCCATCCTTTCAGGCCACGTACACCCATACATATTGCTTGTCTTCCCTGGGACGGATGGGATCTTCCAGCACGATAATGCGGCGGGTCGCACAGCTAAAAATGCCGGAGAGTGGTTGGAAGAGCACGATGAAGTCTTCAAAGTACTTCCCAGGCTCCCTAATTCCTCAGGCTTAAACCCAGTTGAGCATCTATGGGACAACGTCGATCGTGTTGTTAGCTCTATGGATCTTCCATCACGCACCCTCTAGCAGCTGTCAGATGCACTGCATGTCAGTATGACTCCACATACCTGTGAACACCTTCCAGCACCGTTTTGAGTCACTCCCAGCCCGTCTAACTACTGTCCGCGCTACACACGGCGGTTACTCTGGATATCAGCTGGTGGCCACAATAATTTGATTCAACCATGCATAATTGTTTTGCAGTATACTATAGCAATCCATTAATTTTATCTGATATTGTTATTAAAATCGAGATAGTAACCTGGTACACTTCATAGATAATTTATACTGTTGATCTTTCGCATGCCAAGATCTTTGTGGGTGTGAAATAAAACCAGTGGTTCGAGAATACACATTTATTTACGAACAATACATTTCACTTCTGTGAGTATTCGCATAAATGACGACCACACCGAGTCAGACTACCATGCATACTAAGCGGAATTACATCATTGCAACGAACAATAAGATTTACTAATTTCTGCCATTAAGCGGTATATAGATAGGTGGATTAATGAATGCTATTTTCGTAAAACCCTTAAAAGAAAATATGTGTGTCGTAAACGTAAATATTTGCTAAACAATATTATACAATTTTCAGCTTTAGACGAAAGTGAGAAACGAACCTGATACCGATGAAATGTCATGTAGCTACGAAAGCCCACTTGCGCATGCTCAAGCCAAAATCTGACGTCAAAACAGAAAGAAAAAACTGAATCGCAAGTCACTGTGCGGGGATTCGTAACGTTTGGTCTAGGATATCCACAGGTTATAACCCCATCGGGTTACGCATCTCCTTCCTTAGCAGGTTTACGTGCTCGTGAATAGCAGGTAAACCTGCTAAGGAATGGGAGGGGGAGGTGTTCGAGAAGAAGCCAAATCTTGCTGTGACGCAGCGTTATCATAGCATCAAAAAGGCATTTTTGTAATAAACATCAGGTTCTTAATTTAGCATCAGGTTTTCTTAATTTACGCAGATTGCAAGAAGATATTGTTGCGTTTGTATACAATGTAAAACGTGATAAATCATGTTCGGGTAACAATGAAATTAACTATTGTTGCATCACTTTTTTTTTTATTGGATGTTTAACGACCACCGCGAGCAACTCAATGGGCTATAAGCAGTCGCCCGTCTCCAGTTTAGGGCCACTGGTTCCAGGGAAGGTAGAGATCCAGTGCCGTAAGAAAAACACAGCATCCATGCCTCACCGGGATTCCACACCGTGCCTATTTTGTACGAATGATCAGAAGCCATCGCTTAGACACCTGGGTGGCGCGCCACTTCATTTAATAGCATTCAAAAATCAAATTTCAACAATTGTTTTAACTACTTCCGTTACCGATTTTCGTTACATCGAAAATTTATGTATGAGTTGCACTTTTCTGCTTTCGAGAAAGATTCATAGTATCAAAAAATGTTACTTTCGGTAGGCACAGACATAAAACGCTTTGGGGCGACCCCAGTGCGCAGTGGTCTAAGCGCTGGCTTATGACCATTCGTCCGAGTAGGGTCCGGGTTCGAATCTCCGCTTTTGTTTGTCTCACGGCGGTAGCTCTCTCCTTTTCCTGGATTCAGTTGTCCTAAACTGAGGATGGGAGACTACTTATTGCCCATTAAGTTGCCCACGGTAGTTGTTAAACCTTCAATCAAAAAATAAAAAATAAATAAATAAATAAATAAAATAAAACTCTTTGGAAGCCGGGTGTTCATCAAGCGACAGTGCTGTTTACTTGATACGTCCAAGCAATTGGTCAACGCAGGACGACCAATTAGATACTAATTAGGCAGATCCCTTTCCTGTCAAGAGACCGTTACATCAAAATGCAATGGTCTCGTGACAGACACATCGAAATGTTTTTGCATGGGTTTTATTTTACTGCAGCCGGGAAAGATTCACAGCATCAACACATTCAGGAAAAGGTACCCTTCAAATCTGGCTGTTTTTTTCCTGAATTAAACTATGTATTTAAGGGGGAAAATGCCCTTTTTCACAGACGGACTAGTCATGGGATCAATTAATTGTGTAGAGCCATCTGTGAAGATTTACCCAGTTATGACACTGTGTGGCTACGTCTTGATATGGTGGAGTAACTAATACGTCTTGCTATGTGGAGTAACTCGGTGGATACGTCTTGATGTGATAGAGTAACTAATACGTTTTGATATGTAGAGTAACTCTGTGGCTACGTCTTGATATGGTAGAGTAACTAATACGTCTTGATATGTAGAGTAACTCTGTGGCTACGTCTTGATATGTAGAGTAACTCTGTGGCTACGTCTTGATATGGTAGAGTAACTCTGTGGCTACGTCTTGATATGGTAGAGTAACTAATACGACTTGATATGTAGAGTAACTGTGTGGCTACGTCTTGATATGGTAGAGTGACTCTGTGGCTACGTCTTGATATGGTAGAGTAACCAATACGACTTGATATGTAGAGTAACTGTGTGGCTACGTCTTGATATGGTAGAGTAATTTTGACAGGAGAGATTTACCCAGTTAGGACACTGTGTGGCTACGTCTTGATATGGTAGAGTAATTTTGACAGGAGAGATTTACCCAGTTATGACATTGTGTGGCTACGTCTTGATATGGTAGAGTAACTAATTCGTCTTGATATGTACATTAACTGTGTGGCTACGTCTTGATATGGTAGGGTAACTAATTCGCTTTGATATGCACATTAACAGTGTGGCTACGTCTTAATATGGTAGAGTAATTTTGACAAGAGAGATTTACCCAGTTATGACACTGTGTGGCTACTCAAAGAAAGAGCTATGTAAGGCAATAGCTATGTTATGGGTGCTGAGATACGGAAATATGTGACATATACTAAAGAATGAGACAAAAAAGTTGTAGCAGTTGCTAGAGAGAGAAAGAGACTAAAACGTGCAGTAGTGCGTTGTACACGAGTTCTTAAGAAACCACTGCTATCTTACTAGTGTGAAAAACCTTAATCGCATTTCATGAATACTGTGGCATTTCTGATAGCCACCTATTCTAACAAGAGGAAGTATAAACTTAGAAACAAATCCGTAGATTTTTATTGGCGTAGGAAACAAATTGATTATAGCCGAGCTTTCGCGCACAAACGTGTGGCTTTAGAAAGGCTGATTAAAATCTAACTAATGCGGAGGGAATCAACAGTGGTCGGTTTTTTAACATTTGAAAATATATATACATATATATTTTCAAATATGAACTTAACTCAATGTAATATATATATATATATATATATATATATATATATATATATCACTCGTACCCGCCCAAGTCCATTCCTTAATGAAGGGAAGATTCCTGAGGATTGGAGCAATGCTACAGTGATCTTGCTACATTGAAATGGTGACATTGAGGATCTCAGGAACTATAGACCTATCCGCCTCCTATCAGTGGCTTATGAAATCTTCACTAAAGTCCCTTCACACCGTTTGAAGGTAACACTGGATATGACTCAACCGAGAGAACAAGCTGGATTCAGGAGTGGCTACAACACTATAGATCATATCCACGTACTGAAAAAACTAATTGAAAGAGCGAGGGAATAAGAACTTCCATTATGCATGGCTCTTATTGACTATGAAATAACCTTTGATTCAGTGAAACCATCAGCAGTTACAATGGCTTTGAAATCCTGCGGTATTGAAGATGCATACATTAATGTTATTCATAACATCTATGAAAATGCAAGTGCAAAGATTCGGCTATTTGAGAATACAGCACTCATAAAGATTGGAGAGGGAGTGAGACAAGGTGACACTGTATCTCCCAAACTCTTTAATACCACATTGGAAAATGTCTTTAAATCACTGAACTGGGAAAACAAAGGGATAAAGATTAATGGAGATTATCTAACTCATATTCGCTTCGCTGATGACATAGTCATTTTTGCAACTACCCCATCAGAGTTGCAGCGTGTGATCCAGGAACTTGCTGACAAGAGTAAAGAAGTGGGATTAAAAATGAACTTTCAAAAGACAAAAGTGATGGACAATGCTTTTACGACAAATGAAGATTTATCGATTGATGCGGAAAAGCTGGAGATATCCAATACCTACATTTATCTTTTATTGCTTTTCAAAAGCAATATGCCATTATGTCTTAAAAGAAAAGTGTTTGATCAATGCATCCTTCCAGTGCTTACGTATGGTGCAGAGACGTGGACCTTAACTAAAAGAGACATACAAAGGCTGCTGACAACTCAAAGAAGCATGCAGAGGTGCATGCTTGGTGTAACCAGGAGAGATAAGAAGAGGAACTCATAGATCAGAAAAATGATAAGAGTGGAAGACATCATGACCAGAGTAAAATACCTGAAATGGCAATCGGCTGCACATATTGCCAGAAGGAGAGATCATCGATGGACAGCAGAAATTTTAGACTGGATTCCAGGGGACAGGAAAAGACCCAGAAAAAGACCACATGGGAGATGGGTGGATGAAATTCGAAAGTATGCGGGAGTAACATGGAAGAGACTGGCACAAGGCAGACCGTTGTGGAAGAAACTTGGAGTGATCTTCGTCCAGCAGTGGATTCATAATGGTTGACAATGATGATGATATATATATATATATATATATATATATATATATATATTACAATAAGTTAAGTTCACATTGTTCAGTACGGAAAAAGCGGGAGACAAAATGTTATCAAGGTAAATATAAATCATAATGAAAACTCGGTCTTAACATTTCAAGATATCCGTCCAAAGAGGGTGCAGGTCACGGGAAATAGTATCGTTGCATGCGGACGTCGTTGTAAGGATTTCAACTGATTCTCTGTAGGCGGTTTCAAAGTGAGTGGTGTATGGTACTATCTGCTTGTATCTTGTCCACTGTGGTACTGTATTTCTTAGGCAAATTTCTCTGGAGAGGGCAGAGTTGAGGTTCTTATTTCTCACGTTCCTTTTGTGCTGTGTCACTCTGGCACCAAATGTTCTTTTAGTCATTCCTATGTAGTAATTTTGCATTCCGTTATGATATTCTAGTGGAATGGAGTAAACACCAGCTTTCTTATCAAAGCAAACTTCTCTCATGGAGGAGAGGATATTCAGAACTGAGGTAGTTGTTTTAATGCCGATGTCCATTCTTAGTTTTTTTAAGCTAATTTTTATAATAAACGTGAAGCCTGGGATGTATGGCAGTGATCCTATAAAGTCTAGATGGCGCTTGCGGGTAGGAGCATTAATGCGGTTCCTTACTGTATCAAGGATCGAAGTACTGTTGACTATATGAGATAATTGTTGACTATATGACATTGCGGTTTTTAGCACGTCTTTTGTAAAAAAAGAACGTGCTTATGTTACCGGTTTGTCCGTCCGTCTGTACCCACGATATCTCGGCAACTATTTGTCCGATTTGAAAAATTCTTTCTGCATTGGGAAACTTGAATTATGCGAATGGTGTTTCTTCATTTCGTTTTTTTAACGTACAATTTTGCCGCTAGATGGCGTAAATGCAGATGATGTTGAATTCAAAAATACGTTTTATTCCACATATTTGCTTCTAAACATCCGATTGAAAACATTCTTTTATCTTTCGATTCCATTTTTGCCGAAGAGTATTTTAGATATAGTTACTTTTTCAAATTACTCATAGATTTTCCGCTAGGGGGCGTAAAAATAAATTGAATTTTTCCTGATAACTTATCTTCTAAAACTCCGATTAAAATTATTTTTTTCTTCAGCGGATACACCTTCTGATGGAAATTCTTTTGCATATAATTTAAAATTTTTGGTATAGAATACTTTGGCCACCAGGGGGCGTAAGTGTTAATTTTTTCTTCTGATGTATTTGCCATAAAATCTGAGTTTCTAAACTATCGATTGAAGAAACGCTTTGCCGCCCCGGTGGCGCAGTGGTCTAAGCGATGGCCTCTGATCATTCGTCCGTAAGGGGTCCGGGTTCGAATCCCGGTGAGGCATGGATGTTGTGTTTGTCTTACGGCACTGGCTCTCTCCCTTCCCTGGAACCAGTGACCCTAAATTAGGGACGGGCGACTGCTTATAGCCCATTGAGTTGCTCACGGTGGTCGTTAAACCTCCAATCAAAAAAAAAAAAAAAAAAAAAAAAAGAAACGCTTTCGTGGACTGATGCCACTCACATCGATAAACCTTTTCGGAATATTTTCTTTTAAAATATTCCGCAGTTTCTCCGCCAGGGAGCGTAGATGTGTATCTTATTTTTGTCAATATCTCTACTTCCAGGAGTCCGATTTGAAAAATTCCTTCTTTTTTGGATAGCATTTTCAGTGTGACATGTTTTTCATATAATTTCAAAATTTTCAAGTAATTCATAGACTTTCCGCTACGGCGCGTAGAGGTAAATTGCGTTTCCCTCTATATCTCTGCTTCTAAATCTCTAATTTGAAAAATTACTTTTGCACCGTATACAGCTCCTGATGGGAAATCATTTGCACATAATTTCTAATTTTTGTAAAAAAAAATGGTTTGGCCACCAGGGAGCGTAAATCTTAATTTCCGCTTCTAATGTATTTGCAGCAAAGTATGAGCTTCTAAAATCTCGATTGCAAAAAAAGTCGTTTGTTGAAAGATACTACTCATGTCGACAAAAATTTTAGGAACATGTCCTTCTTAATATAATGCATGGTTTCTCCGCCAGGGGTCGCAGATGTATATCTTATTTTTGTCAATATCTCTACCTCTAGGAGTCCGATTTCAAAAATTCCTTCTTTGTTGGATAGTGTTTCCGATGCGAAATGTTTTTCTTAAAAATTCAAAATTTTCAAGTAAGTCAAAGACTTTCAGCTGGGGGCACAAAGGTAAATTGCGTTTTCTGCGTTGTTTCTGCTTCTAAAACTCCGATTTGAAAAATTATTCCTGTATCGCATACAAGGCCCGAAGGAAAATATTTTTCACATGATTTCTAATGTTCGGTAAAGAATGGTTTGGCCACCAGGGGGCATAAGTGTTAATTTCTACTTCTGATGTGTTTGTAGCAAAATCTGGGCTCCTGAAAACTCGACTAATTTTTTTTTCTTGGACCGATACCGCTCATACGGAAAACCCTTTGCAGATTACTTTCTTCCTAAAATAATGCATGGTTTTCCCAGCAGGGGACGTAGAGTCACATCTTATTTTTGTCGATATCTCTGTTTCTAAGAGTCCGATCTGAAAAATTATTTCTGTGCTGGAGAGCGTTTCCGGTGCGAAATGTTTCTCATATAAATTCAAGTTTTTCTTAACGCACAAGTCTGCAACCATAGGGCGTTAGCTCACGATTCCGTTTACAGCAATATCTGAGGTATTAAAAACCCAATTGAAAAACTTCTTTCTTTCGTCAGATACTATTGTTTTCCATACCGGTTCCATTTACTTTGAATAGCTTTAATAAATTTAATTTGCATCAGAACGGATTCAAAAGATGTTCTTATTACACCCGAAAATTCGGTGTTATCTTTCTTGTTTACTTTATGAAGGATCGAATTATTATTTTAATGAGATATGAAAACGGAAGATTTATATTTCTACACTTTTGCCTTCGGTATCCTTATATCGCTAAGGTCCAGAGCCTGTTAAGGTGGTATTCTTTTTTTGATTGGAGGTTTAACGACCACCGTGAGCAACTCAATGGGCTATAAGCAGTCGCCCGTCTCTAATTTAGGGTCACTGGTTCCAGGGAAGGAAGAGAGCCAGTGCCATAAGACAAACACAACATCCATGCCTCACCGGGATTCAAACCCGGACCCCTTACGGACGAATAATCAGAGGCCAGCGCCTTAGACCACTGCGCCACCGGGGCGGTAAAGATGGTATTCAAAATATAGGTACGGGCTAATTCCTTTAACGAAATGCGGATACAGTGCTTCAGCATCTACGACAGACAGAAACACTGTGCAAGTGGATGCTCTAGTGCAAAAAGTCAGACTGACGAATTTGGGTCTAATTGCTTCACATGCAAATATTTCTTTCTGTACCGCGCGATACATAGTTCAACCTAATCATCGCTCGTACATCTGAGGGAGGCCATGTTTCCTTGCTGGTCGTTACTCTCAGTTAAGTCTGTTCTCCATCATGTAGTTTTTTTATTCAAACTCTTTTTCCAAAAAACGCCGCCTATTAAGGAGACAGTAATGACTTAAAAATATGTCGATTTACATACACCTTATCCTTCGCCAATTACTTATTAATAAACTGTCATACTACACTGCTGTCTATTCAAAATGCAAGAGAGAGATATGAGATATTGAAGAGAAATATACGTAATTTAAAGGGTTAGTTATTTATGATACAAAACTTAAGTGCACAAAAGTACAGACCTGAAAGTAATGTGGAACACACAATTCGTAATATCATGTGTACCGACTACTAGAGGCAATAAAGGCTCGTACACGGCGTGTCATCGAATCGAAGAGATTCTGAACGTCGCACTGCGTAAACTTTAATATGACTCTCAGGCCTCGTTGAGTTCAATCCCCCACTAGGCCTTACTGGTTCCGAATCTTTCTAACGGGCCTGACGGAGGTTCTTTTGAGTGCCATCGAGTTGAACTCGACGGCTGAAATACTGGAACGTGTAGTCAGCAATTACTTACTATCTAAGACAACGAGTAACTCCAATAACAAGTCCTTTTTTAGACGTAGTAAAATTTAATAGATGAGAAAATAAGCTCCGTTCGATTAGCTATCTCCACGTGCCAACAGCCTTCCAGATGGCGAACACTTTACTAACGCTCAACTATCCCGGAAGACCGTCGCCACATTTAACTTTATGTTATTCCGCCCAAATTCCGGTCTATCTCTGATCGCCGAAAAACCCTGACTATTCCGTCACCCAAAACGTAAATCCCCGAGAGGTCTAACCGACACTCTCGGCTCGCGCATACCGTGCGACCACGTCGAAGGCGAAGCACTGAAAACGTTCCCAGCGGAATTTGTCATTTTCATGTAGGACTTTCGTCCACAGGGAGTAGAGTTTAGGTCCCAGCCACCTACAGCGAGATCGCCTTTTGGGCAGGACACAGAAACGGAAGGAATGAGAGCAAATCTAGCGACTTTTCACAGAACAGTTTGTAGTGAGATTAGAGTATAGTAGATGGCGCCACCGTACAAGTACGATATTGCACATAGATGGGCGAGAGAATTTCAGGGAGGACATAGGAAAGGATACCCATTTAACCAGTGGGTCCAGCCTGGGGGCCGTCACTTTACGTGCTCGTCCGATGCACGGCGGATATTCAGCGATTGTTAGTAAATCACACCATCTCTGAAAGATCAGCCCAGGATAGAACCTGGGGACCCAGCATCGATAGTCTGAAACACTAACCACTAAGCCATCCGCGGCTTAAAAAACGTTCCCAGCGAACGTGTTGCTCCCTTTTTTATCCTTATCCTTCTTTCTCCCCTTTGCGCTCTTCTGGAATCCTGTTTTCTTGGAGTTCGCCTATCTCTGGGAGTGGTGATCTTTGACCGATATATCAGACCCAGTCGTCCAGGTCAAGGTCAACGGATGCCACAAAACATATGCCTAGCTCGGCACTCCCTAATACGGTGTACAAAAGAAATGCACTACATGTCCTCCACGTGCGTTGAAATTTGCATTACATTACACTTGAAATGATAAATTGTTACAGAAAACTTTGCTACATGAAAATAATTATTGGGGGCTTGCCACTATCACCTTAAAATGACTTTCCTTTTTAGTTCTTGTATTTAAGCTAATTTTGTTTCGTTCTGTTTTAAGCAGTTTCTTGCTTAACACCATATTTTCTCTCTCGACTGAGTGCCTTGCGGCAACCTCAAATGCGGTGTTCTTTGGCTTTAGGAATACAAATATAACTGAAAGATCAGTTTACCTAAAACACCAACATTAGGTGAAGCTTGATTAATTACCGTTGCAGGTTCGTTTTAGCTTGAACCTTGGATAGCTTAACGTTTAATGTCCTTAACTAAGCACAGAAACCTTACTTCAAGAAAACTTGAAGAGATGTACTTATGAATGAATATTTCGTGCTGGTCGCAGATGAGTACTAAAATTTCCGTTTCTGCACGATGGTTTTATAGGTTGTCGATTAAAATCTAATGACTTATTCAAACACTTTTATTTACAATTAAAAGCAAAAAAACACTGTCATGGTTAAAAACATGAGACCTTTCAGCTTCGCAGCGAGCCCATCTTCAGATGTCAAATAATCAAGAGTGGAGTGCGATTATACACGGCCGAGTCACATTATTGTGACCACCAGCTAATAACCACAGTAACCCCCGTATGCCGCGCGAACAGCAGCTAGACGGGCTGGGAGTGACTCAATAAGGTGCTGGAAGATGTTCACAGGTATGTGGAGCCATGCTGACTGCTGAGCATATGACAGCTGCTGGAAAGTGCGTTGTGGAGGATCTGTAGAGCGAACATCACGGTCGAAGTGGTCCCTCAATTGCTCGATTGGGTTTACGTCTGGGGAATTAGGAGGCCAGAGAAGTGCTTTGAAGCCTTCATCGTGCCCTTTCAACCACTTTCGGACATTTCTAGCTGTGTGATACGTCACATTGTCGTGCTGGAAGATCTCATCCGCCCCAGGAAAAACAATCAGCATGTATAGGTGTACGGTGTTTGCAAGGATGTATTCATAACGAATTCGGTCCACAGTGCGATCCACAGGTATGAGTGGACCCAGAGAATAACACGAAAACGTTCTCCAGACCATAACGCTGCCCCCACCATGTTTTGTTTTCCAGCAATGGTTAAAGAGTGTTTGTTCTCCGATGTCTCTTGCCTTATAAGCCAACGTCCATCCTTTCGATGAAGCAGAAAACGTGACTCATCGGAGAAGGCAATCCTTTGCCAATCAGCGGAAGTCCAATGCCGATACTGCCGTGCAAATGTAAGCCTTTTTTGCCGATGCACCTTCGTTAGCATAAGTGCAGTGATCATCAGTCTGTATCGGAGCCCTATACGCAGCAGGGTTCGCTGAACTGTCGTTTCAAACACACTTCCGGTAGCCTCCTGGTTCATTCTGCCAGTGAGTTGCTCTACTCTAGCGTGTCGATCGGCCCTCACGCACCTTCGCAGCTGACGATCACCTCTCACATAAATGGCACGTAGTGCTTTGTAGTTTCCACGTCGCTTATTCTCAGTAGTGTCGTTTCTCCAATCACGATACACTTTAACCATAGCAGCACGCGAACAGTTCACAAACTGCGCTGTTTCAGAAATACTGCCACCCTTGGCCCGAAAGCTGATAATCATCGCGTTTCTGCAAATCTGATAAATCGCTCCTTTTATCCATGAGAGCAACGAGTAATGTGTTTTACAGATTGCTTTCAATACACCTTAGATACCCTCCAAGCCACCTCACGAGACTTGCCTTCTTTCATTGGCTAAACGCTGTTGACGTCAAAAGTAGGAGATGGTCACAATAATGTGACTCGACTGTGTATATCAAATAACACAAATACGTCATATTGGAGGCGCGCAAAATACGTCTACGCATGGTATTATAACATTTCACGAGTCCATGTAGGTTATAGTCCAAATTTATGCTAGTGGATATTTGGTCTTAACCAACAAACAACTTTATCGTTATTGTGGAAATTGGGACTTTTTTTAACAGCTACATTGTCCCTATTGATATCCCGAGGTTCACATTTTTCTGTGCGGAATGAGTCCACCATACTGACTACCCTAAGGTGCTGAAACACGGGAGTTCTTGTTGTAATGTCGAAATGCCATATATCATTCCAATAGCATGGAAATCATTACTGAATGTTAACAATAGCATAAATTTGGACTTTAACCTACATTGACTCGCGAAATGTTAAGTTGGCATGCACAGATGTTTTTTGCGCGCATCTTATATTGCTGTAGCCCTTTTAGCAGTAAGAAAATAATAGTGCCAATCATCCCCGTAAATGACCACTTTAAACAGCAAAGCTGCCGCCCCGGTTACGCAGGGGTCTAACCTCCGGTTTATGATCATTCGTCCGTGAAGAGTCCGGGTTCGAATCCCAGTGAGACATGGATGTTGTGTTTGCCTGTCAGCACTGGCTCTATCCCTTCCCTGGAACCAGTGGCGCTAAATTAGGGACGAGCGACTACTCAGAGCCCAATGAGTTGCTCACGGTGGTCGTTAAATTCCAAAACAAAAAATTATAGCAATGCTAAGGGGAAAGCAACGAGTCTGATACGCAGGTACGCTTGTTCCAGCCGCGAAATGCCCATTTCTTTTTTTTTTTTTTTTTTTTTTGGATTGGAGGTTTAACGACCACCGTGAGCAACTCAACGGGCTATAAGCAGTCGCCCGTCCCTAATTTTGGGTCACTGGTTCCAGGGAAGGGAGAGAGCCAGTGCCGTAAGACAAACACAACATCCATGCCTCACCGGGATTCGAACCTGGACCCCTTGCGGACGAATGATCAGAAGCCATCGCTTAGACCACTGCGCCACCGGGGGCAGCTGCCAATTTCTAATGAGCGAAAAAAAAATATGGCAATGCTAAGGGGGAAAGCAACGAGTCTGATACGCAGGTATGCTTGTTCTAGCCGCTTTCTTCACATTTCTAAGCAGCGAATACATTCATTCGTGGTGATTTCACCACAGTTTGCTAACCCCGAGTTAGTTTGTTCCAGTCGTTTAAAGGGTGATTACGTCTTAAAATTCCGAAAAGACTGAAAGAAGAAAAACTTTTTTCGTGGGTAGTAAAGTAAGAACACTGATTTCTGAAGCTGGGAAATCCTTCCTCATGTTGCAACTCTCCCCCCCCTCTTTTTTTTTTTTTAGACTAGCCTTGTTTCTCAGTTCTTCCTGCTTTGTATCTCCAACTACTTTCTACAATGCCTTCATATTGCATTGTATTGTTGGGATTTCCTTCTTTCTTCAGGCTCACAGAACTGTGTCTTCTGGTTTCGTGGCAGCTTCCTGTAGCAATCAAAAGGGGAAACTCTATCAGTTTTATTTCTCCTTTAGAGCTAACGCAAACATAACTCACTTGGTCTTCGAGAAATTGGCTCCTACGACGGCTTGCTGACTGCTTTTGTTGTGACGATCTTTTTTTTTTTTTTTCTATCCGAAGCGGAGACTTCTGTTATCATTGATGCCTCAATGAAAATGTCACAGCGACTTCACTTTCTTTCCGAATGATTTTTTCCCAATGGAACTTGGAGAACTCTTCTTGTTATCGGAATTTTAACAGCCTTTTCAAACCTAAGGCTTTTCCGGCAACGGATCATCTTACATAAAAATACAGAATACTTAAGGTTCTCCAATAATGTACTTCGACCAGTTTTTCTTACTGATTTGCCGGAGAACAGAACTTGTCCTGTTTTTCAGTTTAACCTTAGTGTATCGCAAACAAAAACCATTGTAAAAGTACAGTGTGTATGAGAATTATGTTTAAAACTTTGCTTATACATAGCAACGTTATTCAAAGATATACACCTACCAGTGAGGCAACTGTTAACAGAAATACATGTTTTTTGGAAGTAAAGAGCTTTCAATATGGGCAAAGTATTTTTTTCTTTGTTTTATTTCGTTTGGAGGTTCAACTACCAGCGAGAGTAACTCGATGGGATAAAAGCAGTCACTCATCCCTACTTTAGGGCCACTAGTTCCATGAGGGAAATAGATCCCGTGCCGTAAGACAAATACAACGTGCATGCCACACCGGGATTCGAACCCAGACACATCTCGGGCGAATGATCATAAGTTAGCTCTCAGACCACTGCCTTACTGGGGTAAGGTGCAGCGTCTCTTTTTTTTTTTTTTTGATTGGAATTTTAACGACCACCGTGAGCAACTCAATGGGCTATAAGTAGTCGCCCTTCCCTAATTTAGGGCCACTGGTTCCACGGAGAGACCCAGTGCCGTAAGACAAACACAACTCCATGCCTCATCGGGATTCGAGCCCGGACTCCTTTCGGACGAATGATCGGAGGCCATCGCTTAGACGACTGCGCCACTGGGACCGCGCAGTGTCTTTCAAACGCACAGTGTCTAAGCGATATTGTAGTTATGTACGTAGAAGAATGCCCGCGGTGAGTTTTTCCATTGCAGCTGCTATTCTTTGTTTCAGATCGTTCATGCAGCACCGGATTTTTGTAAGCACAGCATTCACCATATTCCTACATAAAACAAAAAAGAAAGAAAATCGCATAACGTGGTGTTCAGCGATAATTAAGGTTAAAGTACACGGTTCTGTCAGAATAAGATGACCACCCCCGGAATCACAGTGTACCCGCCCAGGCGTGTCACAGAGTGCACGTGACAAGGTCAACCACAAGGAGATATAAGCGGCCGGTATGACAGATGAGACATAGTGCGTAACGTTAGCACAATGCGCAGAGGTAGTGATTTGACGGAATGATCATCGGCTACCGCACCAAGGGTGGAAGCATCTCAGAAACAGCAGACTTCGTGAGCTGTTCTCGAGGTGCTGTAATAAGGGTACACCAAGAATGGATCGTTGGCACACCGAGTACCTTGTGACGTCATAACTGTGGAGCCCCGAAGGCCATCAACCCCAGAGGAGAACGTCACCTCCTTTGACTGGTAAAGCGCAAATGACGCGCAACAGTATAGCAATTGACAACGAAAATAAACGCTGGAGCACCCAGGTACGTGTTCCTGATAACATTAGGGAGAACCCTGTTACGTATAGGTCTCCGGGAGTCGACTTGGCGTCAAGGCGCCCATGTTAACCCAGGTCCATCTGCAACGATGTTTGCTCTTTGCATGGGATTACCGACATTGGACAGTGGGGAAAGGTTGCTTTCTCCGACGAAACGCGGTTACTACTCCACAGGAAGTGACGTGTGGTAGCGGATATGACGTCAGACATACAAGACCCAACACCAGAACACGCTTCTCGGTCAAGTACAGACCGGCGGTGGCATTGTGATGATTTCCTGGTATGACCTGGTACAATGGCACGACTGCATCCCTTTATGTTGGACGTTTACCCTTACCAACACAACAATGCGCCGTGCCACGTCACTAAGGGGATGCTTGACTGGTTCCAGGTACACGAAAGCCTTGTCTCCGTTCTCTCTTGGCCGGCGAAATCGCCAGACCTCAATCACATAGAGCAGTTGTGGGACTATTTGGATCGAGAGGTTCAACATGCCGACCAACAAACACGTCCTATTCGGTTTCTCTATGCTCTGCCGCAGTCCGAATAGGCACGTGTGCCTCGGGTAACCTTCCAGGGCCTCATCGCGTCCATGCTACGCCGTCTGGCCACTGGGACGCGGAAAAAAGGTGGTTGTTTCCATTATTAGGTAGGTGGTCATATTATTCTGATACGATTGTGTATAGGGCCATCATGGTTACCCTATCGGTTCGGAAAGCGTCCCTTGAGAGACTATTTTTTTCCTTTTTTGTTTCGGGGGTTAACGACTGAGTAGCAGTAAAGGCCATCTATAAGCATTCTCCATTCCTCCGTTTAGGGTCACCAGTTTCAGGGAAGGGAAAGAGCGAACGGCATATAGAACATGGAAACATCTCATGCTTCATCTGTAGCCTGACTTCATCATGGACCTGAATTCATCTGTGGCGCAGTGGTTTAATCGTTGGCCTCTGACCATTCGTCTGAGTGAGCCCGAATATAATTCCCTAATGTGGGAATGGGGGATAGGCAGTAGTACATTTGTACTGGTTCTCTCTCTTTCCTGAAACCAGTGGGTTTAAATTAGCGACGGGCGACTGCTCACAGCTCATTGGGTTTCTCATGGTGGTCGTTAAAATTCCAAACAAAAAACAAAATGCCTCATCCGGCTCCCGATCCCGTACCCAGCTCTAATGACTGGTCAGAAACCTGCTCCCCGACCATCGGGATGTCGTCCGAGACTTGTGCATAACCGCTCTCCAGTCCCGCGGAATATCCTTTTTTACGGAAATTGTGAGGCAGCAAGTTCATGCTGTTGTGGATAGAGAATGATTCGTAGCATATCAAGATTACTTCTCGATTTGATCTCTGATTCGTAGAAAAAAAGGGCATCCTCATGTAGCACCCCACACCTTTCATTAAATTTAGTGCTTTCTCTACTGTTCTCTTGCGTAACATGTGGATTTTTTTATCTTTCAAATCTCACAACTTTTTTGTTGACTTTGCTCAGTCGCGAAATCTTTCTTAATTTTTATGCGTTGGACGTCATGATTTTTTCCAAGAATGGCGTTTACCCTCTCCATTCTATCAATCATCGTATTTTCAGATTTCTTATGAACAATGCTGCCATTTGGAGTAATCACCTGCAACAGTCACTAGTTACAAAGATGCGTCTAAAAACACTTACGTCATATTTGCCATTTAGAACGAGGATCTGAAAATTAATTGCTGAAACTCTTTTCTACATACACTATATTGACCAAAGACACCAGACACCCCTTGAAAAGCAAATGAACGGATTCACTGCGTTGTTAAGATGCGCGGTACAGCTGTAAACGGTGTAAACACAAGCCTGCCGCTGACCGAGATCATAACGCACTGTGATGTTGAGTGAAAATGTTGTGGCGGGAGAGAACTGACTTTGAGAAACGAAAGATTGTTGGGTGTTATATTAGGGTGTTGTCCATATGAGAAACCGAGACGCGTTTAAACATACCCAAATCAACTGTTTTGAATGTACTGAATAAGTGGAAGACGCACGGCATGCCTGAAGTAGTAAAACGTACCGGTAGACCAAATAAAATCAGTGGTAGAGGACGTCGAAGCCTCAGAGAGTCGTTACAGCTAATCGACGGAGTACTGCACAACACTTCAGTGTACAGGTGAGTAAAAATGCTGGAACCTCGGTATGTACACGTACCATTCGCAGAGAACTTCATTACAAGGGGTACCGGGCTCTTACGGCTGCTCATAAGCTTTTCATCTCCATTCGGAATGCTACTCGTCGTTTAGCATGATGTAAAGAACATTTATCGTGGACCGTAGATCAATGAAAACGGGTCTTATGGACTGATGAATCCAGATACAGGATCCATCAGTCTATTGGCCGTGTGTAGGTATGGCGGCAGCCGGGGAACTCTATTTACCACAGTGTATTGTTCCTACGATCAAGTTTGGAGCTGGCAGTGCACTCGTGTGGAGGTGTTCTTCGTGGTATGGTCAAGGCCTATTGGTTATCGTGGATAAACCTGTTAACCAGCACGTCTAATTCGATATTCAGGACAATTACCTTACCAACTCTGTGGCAACAAGATGGAAATGAGCCTTTTTGGTACCAGCAGGATAATGCACCGAACCATAAAGCTAGGACTGTTACGGCGTTGTTTGACGATAATTTCGTATCGTATCTGGACTGGCCAGCACAGAGCCCTGATGTTAGTCCTATAGAGCACCCATGGGATGAATTAGAGCACTGCATAAGAAGTTTGGAACCAAGGCCTACTAATAAGCAGCAGTTAGACGCAGCAATATGTACCGAATTGAAGCACACACCTATCGCTGTGTTCTAAAACCTTGTCGAAAGCATGTCTCGAAGGGTCAGTGCATGCATTAAGGCCAAAGACGGACCTACACCGTACTAATGTATGTCAATAAATGCTATGTTGTGTTTCTCTGCTAGATGTCCATTGATATTTGTCAATATAGTGTATCATCATCATCATCATCATTGTCAACCATTATCAATCCACTGCTGGACGAAGGTCTCTCCAAGTTTCCTCCACAACGGTCTGTCTTGCGCCAGTCTCCTCCATGTCACCCCTGCATACTTTCGAATTTCATCCACCCATCTCTCATGCGGTCTTCTTTTGGGTCTTTTCCTGTCCCTTGGAATCCAATCTAAAATTTCGGCTATCCATCGATGATCTGTCCTTCTGGCAGTATGTCCAGCCCATTGCCATTTCAGGGATTTAACTATGATCATGATGTCTTCCACTCTTGTCATTTTTCAGGTCCACGAGTTCTTCTTCTTATCTCTCCTGTTTACACCAAGCATGCGCCTCTCCATGCTGCTTTGAGTTGTCTGCAGCCTTTGTATGTCTCTTTTAGTTAAGGTCCACGTCTCTGCACCATACGTAAGCACTGGAAGGATGCATTGATCAAACACTTTTCTTTTAAGACATAATGGCATATTGCTTTTGAAAATTATGCTGTTTCTTCCAAAAGCTCTCCACGCAAGTTTTGTACGCAGATTAATTTCTTCATCAATGTGACCCTCACTTGATATCTGCTGTCCAAGATAGACGTACGTGTCTGTTATCTCCAGCTTTTCTCCATCAATCGATAAATCTTCATTTCTTGTAAAAGCATTTAACATCACTTTTGTCTTCTGAAAGTTCATTTTTAATCCCACTTCTTTACTCTTGTCAGCAAGTTGCTGGATCATACTCTGCAGCTCTGATGGGGTAGTTGCAAAAATGACTACGTCATCAGCAAAACGAAGGTAGGTTAGATAATCTCCATTAATCTTTATCCCCTTGTTTTCCCAGCAAAACGAAGGTAGGTTGGATAATCTCCATTAATCTTTATCCCCTTGTTTTCCCAGCTCAGCGACTGAAAAACACCCTCCAATGTGGCATTAAAGAGCTTCGGAGATATGGTGTCACCCTGTCTCACTCCCTTCCTAATTTTTACGTGTGTTGTATTTTCAAACAGCCGAATCTTTGCACTTGCATTTTTATAGATGTTATTAATAATATTAATGTATGCATCTTCAATACCGCAGGATTTCAGAGCCATTGTAACTGCTGATGGTTTCACCGAATCAAAGGCTTTTTCATAATCGATAAAAGCCATGCACAATGGAAGTTCATATTCCCTCGCTCTTTCAATTAGTTCTCTCAGTACGTGGATATGATCTATTGTGCCACTCCTGAATCCAGCTTGTTCTCTCGGTTGAGCCATGTCCAGTGTTACCTACAAGCGGTGTGAAAGAACTTTAGTGAAGATTTTATAAACTACTGATAGGAGGCTGATAGGTCTGTAGTTTCCGAGATCCTCAATGTCACCTTTCTTATGTAGCAGGATCATTGTAGCAGTGTTCCAATCCTCAGGAATCTTTCCTTCATTAAGGCATCGAAGGAAAATTTGGGCAAGTACTGTCTCGATTTCTCCACTTGCTTCCTGTATGATGTCTACAGTAATTCCATCTTCTCCTGGAGCTTTTCCCCGCTTCATGTTCTTGATTGCATGTGCAACTTCTGCTGGAAGGACTGGAGGAACTCTGGTACTGGTATCTTTCATGATGTCTGGAGTGCATGTATCATCCATTTCATATAATTTGGAGTAGAAATCTTTCACTCTTGTCAAAATTTCGCCTCTATTTCTTGTTACAGAACCATCTTCTTTTTTCAGTGCCATAATCTGTTTTTTTCCCGTACTGAGATGTCCCTTTCCTATCTTTAGGCTTTGGTTGTTTTTAATTGCTTTCCTAACTAGTTCACAGTTGAATTTTCTTACGTCTTCAGTGATACTTTTTCGTACAGTCTTGCATAGCTCTATATATTCCACTTTGGAAGTTACATCTTCTTTAGTTGTCCTCATCTCTCTTCTTTTTTGCATCAACATTTTCGTTTTTCCTGATAATTTGTTTACATGCAACTTGTTCTTAGACCCAGCTAATTTTGTTGCTGTTTCCATAAGAGCTTTAGTTACTTTTCTGTTAACTTCAGAGATGTCCACTTCTTCCAAAGTTAGGCCTTCTAAAGCAGAGAACCTGTTCTTCAGTTCCATTTTGAAGGTATTATGGTGTTTTTTAAGGTTGGTTATGTCAATAGATTTTGTTTGTCTTATGAGCTTGCCACGTTCAAGTTTAGTGTTGAGGTGACTCTTACATCTCACCAATCTATGGTCACTACCTGTGTTGAACTTGTTTAGCACACTGCAGTTTTCTATGACGAATTTTTTGTTACACATAATAAAATCAATTTCACTTGTCGTCCCAATTGGATGTCTCCATGTCCATTTCCTGTGTGGCTTTTTCTTGAAGAAGGAGTTCAAGATGAAAAACCCTTCTGCCTCTGCAAACTCAACGAGAGTATTTCCACGCTGGTTTCTGTTGCCGTGACCGAATTTACCTACTGAAGTTTCATTCTGTTGCCGTTGCCCTATTTTTGCATTGAAAACTCCCATAATTATTTTCAAGTGCTGCTTACCTTTATTATTTAGATGACAAATTTCCTCATAAAATTCTTCAATTTCTTCTTCAGGATGACTTGTGGTGGGTGCATAAGTTTGAATAATCTGAGCCTGGTATCTTTTCGAGAGTTGGATAACAAGTCGTGCAGCTCTGTCAGAGGAACTTTCAACTTCTGCAACTTTATCCTTCAGTTTCTTGTTTATTATAAACCCAACACCACTAGTTCTGCCAGTATCTGTCTCACGATAGTAGAAGAGATGTCCACTTTTCAGTTCGATGAGATCTTCTCCTTTTCTCCTTACCTCACTTAGCCCCACGATGTCCCACTTGATCCTTTGTAGTTCCTCTTCCAATTCAAGAAGCCTTGAATCAGAAGATAGGGAGCGTCCATTATACGTAGCCAAGGTCAGCATCAGATGGCAGCCTAGTCCGGTCCTCCGGGGATTCTTAGCACCCTCTGACTTTATGTCGCACTGGCCGCTGCCTTGGCTAGGTACATTCCAGCTGCCGGAGACTGAGGGCCAAGATTTAAGTTGTGGAATCATTTTGGAGGGGTTTGGCCATAACTCACCACGCTGGCCAAGCTGGTTGGTGAGTGTGGGATAGAATTTCCTCTAATCCCGATGGTATAGTTATACCGCTATTGGCGGTCGTCAGAGCCCCTTTAGTGGGAACAGGATGCACCACGAGAAGGCGGGGTTGGCATTTGTCAAGGAGAGGATGTGATGTTACGCATCACCTGACCTTACATCCCATATAGTGTATATGGTACAGGAAATATAAGCTATCGTATGTGCTCGACATTTTCATGAGACTCACGTTAACGGCTTGCGCCTTTCCTGTGCGTAAAATATCTAGATTCCTTAAACATTTTGACATGAACACTTATGGGTGGTCTTCAGGGTGGCTTTCGCTGGTTGTTCTCAAATTTCCCTGGACTTGCATGTGTAATTCGGATTCCTTAAACATGTCCATGCACTGTACTCTCCCCTGCGGGTTCATGGCGACTGGCTGAAATGAGCTAATCAGTGGATCTGATGCTGCAGGAATTTGAAACACATGTGATACCATCTCCTGTACACAATGAAAATTTCGAGAGTTTTCCATACGATTAGACAGTAAACTATTTGCTATAACCTTTGATTATGTTTTATTTGTGGAAATTAAATTCTCTCATACCTTGAGGTTTATTACACCCGAACATATGTTGTTCCGCTTGTAAATCTTTCATCCTCAGCAGTAAAGAAAGTGACGTTGTAGAAGGTGTTTTTTTTTCTTGTATTTTTTATTTTTTTGATTGCAGGTCTAACGACCGCCGTGAGCAATTCAGTGAGCTATAAGCAGTCGCTGGTCCCTAATTTATAGCCACTGGTTCGAACCCAGATCATTTGTCCGATATGGGTTCGGGATTCCAACCCGGACCCATATCTGACGAATGATCAGAAGCCAACGCTTAGACCACTGCACCACCGACGCCGCAGATTGTTTTTTTACCCGGATGGTTCAGAAGGCGCTTTCTTACAGAGGCATAGATGTATTTCGTGATTGAAAGTTTAGAAAACGTGCCTCTCTGGCATCAAAATGTTGATTTGAGAACCCACTGATAGTTCAATTTTTCTCTTTGAGTCCTTCGATTTGCGCAATCACTTGGGGTCCGTAACCCAGACACCAAACAATTGCAAAAAAAATAAAGCCAGGAATTTAGTTAACTGCCGCAATTAACTTCAACGGTAGTTCAAATTAAAAAAGAGTAAGAATACGTGAGATAAGTATAGAAAGTGAAAGAGACATCAACAATCTAGTATAGAAAGTGAAAGAGATTTTATTAATCATGGGGAAAGATAAATTGCATGCGATGCCGCGACATTCCAAGTAGCTGATGCCATATAAGGGGTGGAGCCGTTTAAATCTTTTCATTGCAGAGCCGCGGATGGCTTAGTTGAGCCGCGGATGGCCTAGTGGTTAGCGAGTCAGACTGTCATTGCAAGGTCCTCAGGTTAGAGCCTGGGCTGATCTTTCGGAGATGGTGTGATTTACTAACAATCGCTGAATATCCGCCGTGCATCGGACGAGCACGCTAAGTGACGGCCCCCAGGCTGGACCCACTGGTTAAATGGGTATCCTTTCCTATGCCCCCCCCCCTGAAATTCTCTCATCCCTCTGTGTTCAACATCGTACTTGTACGGTGGCGCCATCTACTGTACTCTAACTTCACTACAAACTGTTCTGTCAAAGTCACGAGACCTGCTCTCATTCCTTCCGTTTCTGTGTCCTCCCTTTTGGGGAGGACACAGAAACGGAAGGAATCTGTGTCCTCCCCAAAAGGCGATATCGCTGTAGGTGGCCGGAACCTAAACTCTACTCACTGTGGACGGAAGTCCTACAAGAAAATGATAAATACTGCCAGCTGATCTTTTCATTGCAAACTTCTGGGTTTGTCCGGATATCTATGGGCTCCGCAGAGTTGACTTCTTTGAAGAGTTGTACTAAGCTACTTCCTTAAGTCTTTCCGCCGAACCGATTTCGCAGTGCTGTAGAATACTTTTCAGGAAAACGTGTTCGTTAAATTTCCTAGGTGCACCACTTTTGTGTTCTGGAAAGCATACGGAATATGATGCAGCTGTCTTGATATTCCATCGGTAAAGAGTAGAAGACTCCATAATTTATTTGGCAAGATAGGGCACCCGGGCAGTGTCACGGCGCCATCACACGAAGTCACTGCAGTGGAAGACAATGATGTAAGAGAAAACTGCAGAATAATTAATCGAGAACTAACGGAAGACCAAAACATCAGCATGGAATCCTTCAGCAGTATCTTCCAAGATCATCTCGGGAATCGAAAGGTGCGTGTACAATACGTTCTGAAGCACCAGGCGGCAGAATGAATATCTGTCACCGTGAAACAACTTACGAAAAGTCGGAAAATGAGTTTCTCTCCCAAATTTGCGCCTATGACGAAATCTGGTGTTACCAATTCGAGAAAGCGATGAAACGTATGCGTATGCAATGGAAGCACGCTACATAATCACCAAAAAAGAAAGCACGTGTCTCCATTGTAACAGGCAATTTCACGATGGCGCAGACGGGTTCGTTGCTCCGTGTTTAGCCACCACATCATGCGACCGTTAATGCTAAGACGTATTGTGGTACTCTGTGTAAACTGCATTAGGTCATCAAAAATCATCACCCAGGTATTCTGACACGTGGTGTGGGCATGTATCGTGTTCACCTACCAACCCGTTTGTCCAGCTTGCTGCGTTTGGACATCGTAGCCGTCTGCCAAATGAATTCATAACTCGAAGTGAACTAACTTACAGAAAACAAAACTGATGTTCTGTAAAATGCGTTCTTGAACTGAAGATTTGGAAGCTGGTAACTAACCGATGGCTACGTTAACCTTCGACAACAGATATCAAGCAAGGGCAATGTCGAAGATGAAATAAATAGGGCTAAAAATAGGCTGAATAGCTTTTTGAAGAAACAATACAGTTTTCAAGAGCAATTTATCATTCTGTCTTGAAAAAAATGTCTTTAATCAATGCATCCTTACAGTTCTTACTTTGATTAAAGACAATTAAGGATTGATTATGATACACTTTCCAACGTACCAGAAATCATTACTGAAGTTATGAGGATAATGGCTGTAGAATAAATCTCGCTCCTATGTCCTTACCTTTGACCCCATTTTGATGATATTCAACAGAACCGGTTAAGTATACTTCCGGAATAACATGATAAAGGTTTGTCTCAATCAAAGCATTTTTACGCAAGTTATGACGCATAAGTTCAATGGAATGGATCCCGCTCCTATGTACTTATCTATGACCCCATTTCGTCCATTTCAAACAGGGTTCGTCCCCAGGTAGTCCCCTACCACATACTAAAATGTCATCGAAATCGAACCATTTTTACGCGAGTTATCGTACCGAAGGACAGACGGACGGACGGGAGGGCGGACAGAAAGACAGACAAACAAACGGACAAAGCTGGAGCATATACGCTTCTTCAACCTATGGTTGGAAAGCGTAAAAAAGGTATACAGAGGCTGCAGACAATTCAAAGAAGTGTGACGTATATTCTAGATTAACTTTCCTTTTTTGGTTTCTTTCCTTATGTAAATCTTGAGTTAATTCTCAGTATTCTTCACGCTTAACGAAATATCTTTTCTCTCAAACGAATACGTTTGGCAACACAATTGAGGTTGAATGCACGTGATGTATGCCTGATCTTGATAAGAACAAGAGATAAAAACGACGACTGATCTATTGCTTGAGAACGTTGTAAGAGAGAGCGTTGTACCGTCAAGAGGGTTGCTCGAGAGCGTTGTAAGTGAGCGATTATTACGAGCGTTGGATTGTAAACTGATGATTATTAATAGGAGTGTTGTGATAATGTGTGGTGTGTGGAGTACATTGTGATGTTATCGTTCAGTCATGGAAGTGCTACTTCAGCCTGAATAAAGCTATGAATTCCGTAAGTTGACTTCTGTTATTTACACGTTTCGTCTGGCCGTTAAGGTTTCTTTCATTTAGGAACTATTTCTTAGTATGTTGATGTGTTAAAATAGCGTAGCAGTAGAAAATACTTTTACGCTACAGAAGCGAGATAGGAAAAAAGGTAATGTATTATGCAAATTGCAAGAGTTGTTGACATTAGGATCAAAATTAAGACTCGCGTAACATTGGTTTGAAAATATTGTTGAAATATTGCTGGTAGACACTGGATGAAGACAGAAAGTAGTCGGACCTCTTAGTAAGTAACTTGAGACCTTCCAACAATGTATTGATAACACTGGTCAACAGTGATTTTATTGCCGGCAACATTTCAGCGGATTTAGGCTGACTTTATGGCGCTGATTACGAATATGGACTCCGTTTTGCTAAATTGGCTTAACGTTTTGAGATAATGGAGGCCCATTGCAAAACATAAGATATGAAAAATGTAATGGCGAGGCGCAACCTACCCCAAATTACACTGAAACTGACTCAAATCATGCAGAAATAAACATAGGAAATACCTTATGGCTTTGTCTTCAGAACAAAAACACAAAAAAGTAAGATAATTCAGATATTCACAAAGAATGGATGCATAGAAAAACGCTTTTTGTACGATTTTCTCATGTGGGCCGTCAGGACAACAATGTTGGAGGATCCAGCAGAAGTCTGCCATCATGTGTCAGTCCCATATGTCTTGATATATTCCCTCCAATACCTTGTTATCCTGAAGGAGCCTCTCCCCTTGTTCCTCACTGAAATCACCAAGAATATCCGGAAATCTATACCTATAAGTGGCTATGGAGAAAGTGTACCTTTAGGCTCATATTAGTACCAAAATTGTTAAAGTTATCGAGTTTTGCACCAATTCTTCGTAATTATCTGCTTTGTGGTTAACCAAAAAGTTCTTGACAACTAAGACATAACTGCACCGGGTACATGTTTCAACATCATTCATAAATTTGATGAAATTCGAATCGTTGATGAGTTTACGAATTTGAGGACGATCAAAGGCCCTTGGAACTCAGTCCCAGGAACGATCTACAAATGTATTTGGAGCAATCTCCATCTTTGTCCAAGGCCTTAACAAATTGATTCACCAGTCCAAGCTTGATACGGACTGTGGGAGAATGATTTTTCCTCTGTCAACAAATGGCTCGTTAAGGATGCTAGCTGCACCTACAGTCATGTTTTCCCTTGAAGGGCATGTCATGTACCCCTAATGATTTTCTTTGCCCTACTATCCCAAAAGCAGATGAAACAAGGGTACTTTGTGTATCCATTTTGCTCATCGAGCAAGAAGTTAACCATCATCAACTCAAATAAATCACTGGTGCTCATGATAGCAGAGCTTCTGCAAGACATTTTTGATATTTTCATATTCTTCTTCAAGTTTTGTTCAGTGAGCAATTGGAAGAGAGGCATAGCAGTTACCCTTGTGCAATAAAACACATTTTAATCTTCTGGAGGAACTGTCTATAAAAACCCGCCAATCTCCTGGTCGATATTCCGGTAGTTCCATGTGGAGAATAAGTCCAGGAATGTTATAGCTATTCACAAGTTCTTCATTTTGGCTAAAGTAAGGAAGAATTTCCTCCTCTCTTGTCCGATAAGCTGTAATTTTAACTTCAGGTTTCAGACAGTTCATTTCTTTATAAATGCTAAAAGGTCTGGTATGAGATCATTGAGTTCTTTTTGGGAGAACTGCTGAGGTGTTGAAATTCTTCCTTCATATTTACTTCCACTGCTACCACCTGTGGTACACTCCAAGTCCTGTATTTCTTCAACATCTGACAATGGAAGGTCAGGCAGTGAGGTAAACACTGGTATGGGAACATCTTCGCAGTGTGGCATAGGTCTCCTTGCTGATTCCAAATCAGGATACTCCCACTAATGTTTCTTGTAGCGATTGAAGCTACAGAGCAAAAATGTTTCTTGTAGCGATTGAAGCTTCAGAGCAAAAAAATAATCATCATGGTGATTTTGCGGCTCTCTCCACACCACTGGCACACCAAAGTGTAAACATTCCTTTTTCCATTTTTACACTGTCGTAGGTACTCTACACAGGGTTTGCAAATCTTATGGGGAGCCCAAGACTGATCTTGGTCTCCCAGCTTCATTCCAAAATAAGCAACATATGCTTGTCTTACAAAGTCAGTGATATTTTGCCTTTGTTTTTGCAGATTGTATTCGCCAGAAATGTAACAGAATGCATTACCACTGTTTACGCAGCTTCTTTTTAAAGAACTCATATTTCTATGCTAAAGAAGAAAAAAAAATATGAGCGGCCCCGGTGGCGCAGTGGTCTAAGGCGCTGGCCTCTGATCATTCGTCCGTCTGGGGTCCGGGTTCGAATCCCGGTGAGGCATGGATGTTGTGTTCTTACGGCACTGGCTCTCTCCCTTCCCTGGAACCAGTGACCCTAAATTAGGGACGGGCGACTGCTTATAGCCCATTGAGTTGCTCACGGTGGTCGTTAAACCTCCAATCAAAAAAAAAGAAAAAAAAATATGATATTGCATGCAAGGATATTCTTTCAAAACAACATTAAAGATAAAATCAAACATTACAGTAATCAAAAACAGTAAATGGCCAGATCAAAAGCTGCTTCATATATCAGCAGCTGCAGGTAGTATTTGGGGTGCAATAAAAATTGAGGGGTGTGCATCATCTCAAAAACTAGAGCCAATTCGGCAAATCTGATGTCATTTGTTTTGTATTCAGCACGTCTCAAATACCCCAGATACGTTGAAAAATCATCGGCAGTAAATGAAACAAAATGTTGCCAGTTAATTCTTTACGACGATGATGATCACACATATTTATGAAATCAGTAATGAAGTGCGGGTGACATATACAAACGAACGGGAGGTTGAGGCTCTGGATACACTTAAATCGTGGCGGATTACACTGATTTTGTTATAATATGTAAGAGAATGTTCTTCGGGTAAGTGTGCGGATTGAAAAAGTTGAACCTGGTCTGTAAATCATGTTCGTGTCGAAGGCCCCTGTGGTTTGGACATCGTAGGCGAACGTTGAATAAACGCAGAATATAAACGGTCGTGTTAAAAGTTTATACGAAGCAGTTTCGTCAATGCGACGAGCTGCAGCGCATTCGTGACGTGATGAGGAAACAAGTGTACGCTGATGAATGCAAGGCACGCAGATTGCCAATAAAGTCGTTGTTCAGGACCCCTTAGTCCTCAAGTGAGTACTGAACAGGACGATCCACAGGTATCAGAAATGCGACTATTCGACAGATATTCAGTGACAGAACGACTGATTCCCTATTGCCAATATCTATCACTACCATTCACCGACGTCTGCAAGAAGCTGTCGTGCAAGAAAGACACCTCTAGCCCTGCATGGACATAGGCATGTCGAGCAATGGCAAAGCTGTAGTTTTTAACTATGTTATGTCCAAACTCACTGTCCGTTATTCGGAGGGTTTGCTATTTGGAGCTAAATATACAGAGTCATATATATTTGAGAAACTGCCCGCTGATTTGGAGAAACAAAATTTAACCTTTTACGTTTTATTTCTCAGAAATAGACCTTGTCCTTTCATGTCGCATCTATTACAACTGCACATTCTTCATGCTATAAATGTATTTCATTGAAGAATCTTGTTCTGTCGGTTTCTGCTCCAGCTTTTGACTACTAACGATGGCATAAACGTTAAGAATCTGGTATGAGACCAGTCCATTATGGATTTTAGCGACCGCCATCAGCAACTCAATAGGCTATAAGCAGTCGCCCGTTCCTAATTTAGGGCCACTGGTTCCAGTGAAGGGAGTGAGCTAGCGCCGTAAGACAGACACATCATTCACGCCGCAACTGGGATTCGAACCTCGGCATATCTCTGACTAACTGCTCATCATTCTTGGCGGCTGTCCTCCATTCTAACTATACTAGTTTTGTGGTAGTGTCTATAAAACTATTCATACGGAGGGTATCTGTAATAAATTGATACATATTTTAAATCTGATACGGTTGATGTAGAAGAACCAATATGCATTTCTCGAATGGAATGAGTGAAAAAATGCATCCAACTCTTTCAACGTTGCCACCGTTAACTGAGTACTGAAAAGAAATACGGTCTTTTCTTAGTTGCAAAATCAGCTACAACGAAAGCTGAAATTTCTCTTTCAAGCTCAGCGATATTTTTCTTCTGGAAAATGTTTTACGCCACATGTGAATTACATTTCCATCCAATCTGCGAATTTGTATCTCACGTGTGACGTGCTAAATCTAAATAAATCTGAAATTTTCAGATCCTTTGCCTAAATAAACACATAAAAGACATTTCATATCTTTTGTGAAAGAGACAGATAACAATTAAGGACAATCCTTAATTCCTTCCTGCCTCTTTTACATGAGATGACAGCCGTGCTTTTCTCTAAAGGAGTCGTAACAATACCTGTAACATGACAAGTATTATCACGGATGCTTGAGAGCTATCTATCTTCATCCCACTTATTTCAGATTCTCTGCAGAACTCAAAGAAACATTTACACAATAGCTAAATTGTGTACATCTGAATAACAATGGCATCGGTTGACAACACTTTCATCTCTCATATTATTATCCCTACCAAGTAATAATTTCTTTAAAATTTAACTGAAACAGAAATAAATTTATTTGGAAACAATTATCATACATGTTTCAAGGAAAAACCCTACCAGAAAATTTTAATAAATAGGAGAGTAATCTGGGGGAAAAGCCGATAAATATACCGAAGATCCAAAACACAATGACCAGCGCGTCTCTATGCAAATCGAGACAAGACATTTGAAGTTCATTAAACGGTATAATTAACACCTACCACCCCGCTGGCGCAGTGGTTTAATCAATGGCCTCTGACCATTCGTCCGAGATGGGTTCAGGTCTAAATCCTGTTGAGGCATGGATGTTGTGTTTGTCTTGCGGCACTGGCTCGCTACTTTCCGTGGAACAACTGGCCTTAAATTAGGGATAGGCGACTGCTTATAGCCTCTTGTAATTTCTCACTGTGGTCGTTAAACCCCGAATTAAAAAAACTACACTTTCAAGAAAAAGAAAAGTAAAAATACCTGTATTCAACATTTTGCCTCCGCGGTGGCGCAGTGGTCTAAACGATGGCTTCTGATTATTCGCCCAGAGAGAGGTCTGGGTTCAAACCCCGCGTATGGCATGAATGTTTGTGTTTTTCTTTTGGAACTGGCTCTCAATGTGTTACTGGATCGATCAGCACTGGCTCCCTTTGTGTTACGTGATCATTTGGAGTTCTGAATACCTTGTTCGCTATGTATATTTTTGATGTAAAATGAATATATTGCCTATGTCTGCCTGACAATACTGTATGACTGCGTCTGTTTATCCTCTCACTGTATCTGTACCACCAGCTCAAATAATATTTTTAAACCTTCAATCAAAATATCTATGTATAACACCTGACACTGAGGCTCTGTTAATCAGTGTTATTCTTTTTCTTCAGATGGGAAAAACAACGTACTTCAGTGCGTTCGACAAATGCCAAATTTTAATGGCCTGACAACTGGGTCAGAGCATTTACAAAACGGCAAGGCTTGTTGGGTGCTGACGGTCAGCCGTGGTCGAACGTGCCTGCACCGCAAAACGTACATGAGATAAAGGCAGATAGCAGCGAGACATTCTGTCCGCATTGGGAGAGCGACTTACTGCGGAGTGAGAGGACCCGGATCACGCGCGGACAAACTTGTGCTTTATATTTTCCCCCGAACTTCCAGGATGACCCGGCTGTTACATTCCTCTCAATGACTTGATGTTCTTTCCACACGGTGAAATAGAATCAACGAAAATCCTTTCTTCAGTTCTTCGAAAAAATAAATCAGTGTGATGTTACGTTCTACACACCAAATTGTCTGGGATTTCTCAAATGCACGTTCTTCATGGGATAACTGTCTATAGTGACACATGTTTCCGGCTGACCCTTGGACCATTCCCCCGGCCCTCTTTCAGGGAAGGGGGAGAGATGTGAAGAGCCTGCCTCGCAGGACGCACATGAGATGAAGGCAGATAGCAGTGAGAGCACATGCCAGTGTATATAGTGGATAGCACTCTGAGCTCAGGAGCCGATAGTTGTGGGTTCGAATCCCTCCCCTGGCATACAAATGATGGAGAAATTGCCTTCGTCGTAGTGTTAGTAACTTCAATAAGTGGTCCAAGGAGTGAAAACCACGAACCTCCTACAAGGTGTGGGTCTACCGCGGCTAATCGATGCTAAAGGTGAGCGAAAGCTATCTCGTATGGTACGAGACAACAGAAGGAATACAGATGCGCAACTCGCCGGTAATTCGAATGCTGCTGACTGGAGTAAAGCGTCACAAAACACAGAACATCGAACCGTGCTCAAAATGAGGCTGCTTAGCAGCAGGCGACTCCGAGCTCCTATACTAACCTCGTATCACCAACGAAAGTGACTGGAATGGCACGCGAACATCATTGGACCTTGAACGATTTGAAGAATGAAGTCGAGTCATATAAATCTCGTTTCCTGTTGCACCACGTGGACAGCCGGTAATATGTGCGTCGTTTACCTGGGGTACTGCTGGTATCTGGATTCACCGTGAGACGAAAACAAGCCGGTGGAAGAAGTGTAATGCTTTGGGCAATGTTGTGCTGTAAAACGTTGATTCCATTATTCATGTACAGAAAACTATAACATGTACCACTTACCTAAACACCATTGCAGACAAGGTACATCTTTTCAGCGCAAAGGTATTATCTTCTGGTACTGCCTTACTTTGGAGGGATAAAGTGCCATTTTACACTACCTGGATTTTTCCCGAATGGTTGGAGGAACATAAAGAATACTTTCACGTATTGCCCTGTCCTCCAAATCAGACATCAATTCAGTCGAGTTTCTGTGGTTTGTGTTGGAAGAGCAAATTCAGTCTGCGATGGCTCAACCTGCAATTTTCAAATGTTAAAGAGACTACTGGTAATGTGTTGTTTCCAGAATTGCAAGACACCTTTAGGAATCCAGTAGAGTTGACGACGGGCCGGAAAAGATGTGGCACGTGAAGAACCAACATCATATCAGGCAGGTGGTCATATAATTTTGGCTCTTCGGTATATATTTTTTTATGATGCAATTATTGTTTTCTCATTTCATTCGATCTTTACTTGCGGTATCAATCAACAAAGTAAGCAATTTTTCTTTTTTAAAGGGATATTTAATAATCGGTTTTTACCCATCCCATTACGTGTTTCGCGAACCGTAAAGTTGACTTTACGGCAGCTTGGACAGATTTTTGAATTTTTATTTTGTCAAGAGCACGTTTTCTTTCAGTGTGTGAGTTATGCACATAAAGAACATGGATTACATAAATAATATCAAAACCAAAAATTGAACCTAATTTACAGAACAGAAACGCCGGATGAGGACGTTGAGAACTTAGTTGATCAGCTGCCGTCATCCGTTCTTCTTCTGGGTTACTTCAATGCTCATAATCCATTCTGGGGTCGTGTGAGTATCGAAACCACTGTCCCTATGTGTGAGACGTGCAACTGCCGACTCACTGTCATACATGTTTTATGTGTTTGAGTACGTTTTGGGTTACATCCTTTTCAACATTCAACATTTTTTTTTTAATTGGAGGTGTTTTTTTTTTTTTTTTTTTTTTTTGGAGGTTTAGCGATTACCGTGAGCAAGCAACTCAATGGGCTATAAGCAGTCGCCCGTCCCTAATTTAGGGTCACTGGTTCCAGGGAAGGGGAGAGCCAGTGCCGTCAGACAAACACAACATCCATGCCTCACCGGGATTCGAACCCGGACCCCTTTCGGACGAATGATCAGAGGCCAACGTCTTAGACCACTGCGCCACCGGGGCGGCTAATTGGAGGTTTAACGACTACCATGAGTAACTCAGTGAGCTATAAGCAGTCGCCCGTCCCTAATTTGGGGTCATTGGTTCCAGGGAAGGGAGAGAGCCAGTGCGGTAGGATAAAACTCACCTGGATTCAAACCCGGACCCTTTCGGACGAATAATCAGAGGGCATCGCTTAGACCACTGCGCCATTTCTGACATTTCCGTACCAACATTTCCGTACTGATCTGTTGGATGACAGTGCAGCTACGCTGCGTTAGACTTTGGGAGACCGGTGCAATACGTTGGTAGTCTTTTCATTTTTTAAACACATTGACTTTTTAAAACTTATCTAGTGTTTTTCATTTTTCCCTTTTTATAGCCTGATTTTAATTATTGTACTACGTTTTGAAAGTATTTTATTTGTTGGTCTCTTATTTGGCGCTCTTGGGCCAAATTTGGCCCTTGCGCCAAAAACCAAAAAAAAAAAAAAAAAAAAAATCAACCAACCAACCAACCAACAGTACAGAAATAGAACAGTATGAGCACAATTTAGTCGTACACTCTCTGCTAAACGAAAATTCTTACTTTTTTTCTTGTTTCTTTACTTGTAGTCTTTAGAGAATTCTAAATTAGAAAGACTACTGTCAGTCGTTCTAATTTTCTTGTGAATGGAACTTTTCCGGTAAATTTCTGCAAACTTTGAGTAGAAAACACTTGTTTGAGCTTTGTAAGGAAGACGATGAAACCACCCACCTGTCAAGGAGGATCTTTCGATTTTAATAACTACGACGATATTGAAAACGAAAAACACTTCATAGCGAAACAAAAAAATCTTACTATGATAAACACGCTACGTGAAACACAACATCACGCTACGTGAAACACAACATCACGCTACGTGAAACACAACATGTGTCGGCCTCAAGGCCGTAGTCGGAAAATATTTTCAGGCAAGGTTTCTGAATTTGAAGATTAATTTTCACAAACATACGACAATTTATTTCCAGATACATATGCTAAAATGTTTTCTGTCACATTTTATTTGCACACGAAATTTTTCTACTTAAAACTCCTCATTTTTCAAATATTGACTTACGTGCTACACTGTTTACGCCGCAAGTTTATGGATCTATCTACTCTCTCTATATTTAGTACGGCATTTCGGGGGCGGGTTAAATTCCTTAAAACCCCTCCCTAGCTAAGATCCGGTCACCCTGATAAATCGTTAAGAACAACCCACTGCAATACATTTTAGTACAACGTTGCGCAGAAAACTTCCGTACGGTGAGCAGTTCACGGAAAGCTATTATAATTCTTTGAATCTGAAATAGAAAGCTTAACGCATACGCTAAGCATTAAGCTCTTTCTATTTTCATTATTAGAGTCTCTTAGAGCACAAAACACACGCTTTTCTTACAGAGCGGTAAAGAGACTTCAACGAAACACCAAATTGGTGCTTCCTTGTTTTCCTGGACAAGCATGCGTTTCCACGTGTGTCAGCTGACGAATCACATCTTACATTCTGGATTGGCACATGACGGTGGTGGATAGTTGACTCGATCAATTCACATTAACTTTCAACAAATTTCATTCAAAGTTCAGGTTTTTCACCTCCCTACAATATCAATCAAAAGCTCAAGCGTTTCACTACTCTGTTTTAAAGCAAAATTGCAGTGGAGTAGTAAATATGCATGGCAAAATGGACTTTTAATTAGACAAAAAATCTTGCTTAAATGATTGATATAGCAAGAAAAGAATATAAGGATTGGTAACTCATTAAAAAAAACCGAAGCTGTTTTTCTCAGCAATGACCAATTTAGCAAAACTTACTTTGGTAGAAGCTCCTCTTTTATGAAAAATATATGTATTTCCTTGCAAAAAAAATTGGGCTTACGAGCCCATAAAATACGTGTGTTTAATAGACTATATTTGTATCGTTGTTTGGGAGTTAAATGGCCAGTGTGGGCAATTCAGTTGGTTTTAATCTGTCGACATCCCTAATTTAGGGCCACTGGTTCCAGGGAGGTTTCTGATATGTTGAATGGGCAAGACAAACACAGCAGCGATGCCTTACCGGTATTCGAACTCGGACTTGTTTTGGACGAATAATCAGAAGTCAGCATTTAGGTATTCAGGTTCTTAATTTGGGGAACACGCCCAAATCCTTACCGGTATTCGAACCCGGACTTGTCTTGGGCGAATGATCAGAAGTTAGCATTAAATGTGTAAGATGAACAGATGATCGGACTTGTCTTGGACGAATGATCAGAAGTCAGCAATTAGAATAATTAGAAGTCAGCAGGTCATAGATCATTGTGCCACCAGGGAGGCAAAGCACTCCTTGTAGACAAAAATACTTGCACACCTAGATCGAATGGATAAATAACATTTGCTTATATCAATACATAGTCATTCTACCTGTGACTATTATGACTGCAGTGACGCTTCTAGGCATGATTTCCATGGGCTTCCGGGAGGTCTGTACCGTAAGGTTTCTGTATTCTACATGCAATATCCCTTGGAGAGCTTTCTCAGACAAAAGTTCTTACTTACCGAAATCAAATTTAGCGTTCGAGCTTGTCCCACAAATCCGCTATTGGATTTAGGTAGGGACTTTGGGAAGCCCAATCCAATACTTGGACGTCCTGCTTGTGAAACCAGAAATGCAGAGACCTTGCATTGTTGCGAAGCCTTTGATCTTGCTGAAACATGTATGATTTTCTACATAAGAACTATCACAGCACAGAGAGTGCTGAATTGTTTGAAATACCTTCGTACCTGGCTACCGTTAGACACGACAACCGAACGACCAAGTTCTTCCCCGCAGAAACAGCCTACATCATCACGCATCCCCTTCTGAACTTGGCTAAAGGGGCAAGGAAGAACCTATGACAGCGCTCTACGAAAAGATCCACACTCATATACGTCCATCCGAACGAAAGAGTGAGTAGTATGATTCGCCTCTCCATACAACCCTGTTCCATCCTTCTGTTACCCAAGAGCAACGAGTGAGGCCCGACTGTAGTTGTTGTCTCTGGAATTGTCTGGAACGATGATGGACTTGTGACCAGGTGGCGCATCAAGGTATCCGTAGAGATGCACTTTCCGACTGGCAGTTGCGATGCAAATAAATATTTCAGTGGTTTGTGCGATGTCGCTGTCTGGGTCTGTGGCGGGGTCGTGCGTACCTTCTTCTCATTCCGCAGAAAGCTTTGTTTGGGATTATCTTTGTCCTTTCTCTCAGAGATTAGCAAGGCTACAGTGGCACCATTTGCTTCCCGTCGATGCGACAGTACATTTTGGGAATTCCGAAAGAGCGGCGCACTAATTTTTTACTCAGGTAAAATCTAAACACCATGCCCCCTTTCAAAGTCCGCAGTTCAGATCCCCATAGCAGAGTCGTTTTCAATGTCGTCTGACATTTTTGCCAAGCGCCCCATAGGCGCCGACTCTATGAGGCTGGAGGGGTTTGGATCCCCCAATAATTGCCAGAAGGAGGCCGTGCCCCTCCTTACAATTATTTGTTAATAATAAAATTGTACTGAAATTTTCACAGATCTAGGAGAACGTATATTTCCCTTATAATTTTTTTATTTGCTTAAAACGGGGTTTCCTCCGTGTCTGTTCTTGCTAGGAGAAGTAGTGACCTTTTACGAAGGAGGACTCAGGTCTCGTGACTTGACTAGCCAATCCGCCAGATGTTTGTGGCTTTAATAGTACGGAAGACCTATTCTCACCTTACACACTTATTCATGCTGGAGGCTGTGTCCTTGATGTTCTCATCGCAGCGGGCTCCCAAAAGGGAACTACGCAGACGTTGCCTTTGCCTAAACCACAAACCAGGTCTTACTGGCCGTCGGACTATGCGCCACTGTGTCCTACATGTAATATGCTGTTCTTCGTACTACAGGAAAAGATTCACCTTCATCGTTCATGATATGTTTCGCATTTACGCACATAGTTGTGATTTTACACTGCTGGCCACCCAAAATGCAACACCAAGAAGGAAGCGTCCGATTGGCCTGAAATTCGCAGCATGCGACACCCGCGAGAGGACATGAAAATGATTAGCATTGCAGGGCATATGTAAATCATGTGCGCCCGGCACGCCCGCGAGAAGCACTATAAGAAGGGTGCACAGAAGGCGGGGTGTAAGCAGTGGAAGTGTGTTGTACTGCCGGACCTGTGCGTGGGATGCTTCCCGATGCCTCGTCGCAGAATACGGCAGTCATTCCAGCACGTTTTGGTGTTCGACAGAGGACGAATAGTGGCTTATCGCGACAGCGGTTTATCGTTCCGAGACATCGGCGCCCGTGTGGTACGTTATTGCAGCCAGTGGGTGCAGGAAGGGACAGACGGACCGACGTGAGTGATTGCCGCAACCGCGGCACACCACCGAACGAGAGGACCAGCATGTTGTGAGGCGGTATTGACGGCTCGCACCGCCACATCACGAACGTTAGCACAGGAATTAGGGTTTGTTGCGCAACAACCTGTGTCAGCAAATACCGTTCGACGTCGTCTGCAGGAGCGGGGACTTGTCGCACGGCACCCATTGCTCCGATTACCATTAACGTTACGCCACCGGCGACTGCGGCGGCGGTGGGCCGTTGAACGCCGCACCTGGACTACGGAATGGCACGACATTATCTTCTCCGACGAACCCCGCTTCGGTCTGCAGCACCATGATGGTCGGATCCGCGCGTGGCGGCACCGCGGCGAGAGACTGTATGACGCCTGCATTATGCATCGCCATACCGATCCGTCGCCTAGCGTTATGATTTGGGGCGCAATTGGATATGACACCCGCACCCCTCTGGTACGCATCGCCGGTACACTCAACAGCCACCGCTACATCTTCGATGTTTTGGAGCCTGTAGTACTCCCTTACCTGCAGGACCTGCCAGCGGCCACGTTTCAACAGGACAATGCGCGCCCGCACGTGGCACGCATCGTGCAACAATTCTTCACGGCCTACCAGGTGTCACTGCTGCCGTAGCCCGCCTGTTCTCCCGATATATCGTCCATCGGGCACGTCTGGTCGCTGATCGGCAACCACCACCCGCGGCTACGCCTGATGAACTGTGGCAACGTGTGGAAGCAGCCTGGACGGACATACCCCAAACCCACATCCAAAGCCTCTTTCGTTCGATGCCGCGGCGTGTAGTGGCCGTTATTGCCAGCCATTGGGTCTACACGAACTATTGATGTCTGCGTGTTCCGCAAGTCGCACGGGCCTGTAAGCTCAATCGTTTCACCTTTGTATCTGTTGTTATGTGTCCAGTAAATCTGGCTTTGCTATCTCGTGTCCTTCTTGGTGATGCATTTTGGGTGGCCAGCAGTGTAATTGTATTGTAAATTTTGAGCAAATTTGTTCCAATTGTCAGAATGGATAAATTTATTGTTAACAGAAAGCGTGAGCCAAGTGATTTTGTATCTAGTGAGCCTGATACGTCAGCATTATAAATTTTAAGTGATGAACATAACCATGTAAGCTTAGGTGCTGGCCATTCTTTGCCTGCATCGAGCGTTATTTTGGTTCTAATACGACTAAGACGCAAATAGCACTAGTACGAGGACGAGCAGTACACAAAAGAAACTTTCAAGCTCAATAAATGGTTTTAAAAAATTGCATGTTCCGCCAAAATGTACCATTGGACCGCCCCTCCCTTCTAATAATTTGCACAATTCGGTGCCTATGATGCTACCATTCACGTACAGCACCAAATACGAGCTACGCGTGCGCGCCTGGGTCTGCAAATTATTTACGTGTTTTTTACATTTATTTACGTGTGTTGAGGTTTCCTAATATATTTGTGTGCATGGCGTATGTTTCAAAACACTTTTACCATGTATTTTGGTTTTATCTTTTGCTATCCATCAGACAGAACAATTTTTCCTGTATCCAAATCGCTTAAATTTGTGTGCTTTTATATTTTTTTCGAACACATAACACTTCCCAATACACATTTTGATGCCCTGAAAGTTAAACCTATTCTTGGACATATTTGGGACGCTGATTCCAAATATGGCGTCAGTTTTGCCCTATCACCTCTGGTTTTGGAGATAGGGCATACCCACCCTATATGCTGATTCCACCGATCATCCGTCACATCTCGGGATCCTACATCGCACGGTCTGCTATTTTTGACATGATCTTGACAAATATTGATAATATACACTGAGTGGACCCTTTATTATGACCCACCTGACAGTTTTAAGCAAATGAGCTACGGCTGCACGCTGTTGCCGCCAGATGGCGAGGCTAGTATAAAAAGGAAAAGCTTAGTGCTTGCGACAGTAGTAGAAGTGATTTTTGGGTGACGAGATGGGTGAAAAATGCGATTTGACGGACTTGCAACGTGGATGATTGTAGGAGCTCGGAGCCATGGAGCGAGTATCACCGAAACCGCCGCATTCGTGAAGTGTTCCAGAGAAGCTGTTGTTAAAGTGTTTAAAGAATGGACTGTCAGCCAAAAAACTGGGTCTCTACGTGCAACGTGGGGTCGTCATCGACTACCTGCAACGTGTGGTCGTCATCGACTACGTGCAACGTGTGGTCGTCATCGACTACGTGCAACGTGTGGTCGTCATCGACTACCTGCAACGTGTGGTCGTCATCGACTACGTGCAACTTGTGGTCGTCATCGACTACGTGCAACGTGTGGTCGTCATCGACTACCTGCAACGTGTGGTCGTCATCGACTACGTGCAACGTGTGGTCGTCATCGACTACGTGCAACGTGTGGTCAGAACGGAGAGTGCCCAGACTGGTAACAGACAACAGAACGACAACAGTGCAGCAAATTACAGACCATCTTAATCAAAGATCCCCTCAAATGATCTCTGCACGCACTGTTCGCCGTACACTGCATCGGATGGGATATGACAGCCGAAGGCCTGTTCGAACACCTTTGCTGTCTGCTGTTAACAAGAGAAAACGTTTCCAGTTCGCACAGGAGGCACAAGGATTGGGTAGTCGATAATTTGAAACAAATTATGTGGTCCGATGAATCACGTTTTCAGTTGCACCATGCCGATGTCCAAGAGAGAATTTGGCGGAAACAGCACGAAAGCATGGACCCCAAATACATTGCTACAACCCTTCAAGCCAGTGGAGGCAACGTTATAGTTTGGGGAATGTTTTCATGTCATGCTTTGGGCCCTTTAATTCGTGTTGATAAACGTCTGACTGGCACATCATATCTAAACATCGTTGCGGACCAAGTGCATCCTGTCATGTGGATGGTTTATCCCAATGGCGATGGATACTTTCCACAAGATAATGCGTCCTGCCATAGTGCTCGTATTCTACAGGATTGGTTTCAGGAACATGCCGGCGAGTTTACTTTGCTTAGGTGGCCCCCACAATCTCCAGATCTCAACCCCATTGTGGGATGAAGTTGAAAGAGCCATCAGACATCTGGATCTACAACCCTGCAATCTCACACTCTTGGAAAGTGTTATTCATCAAGCATGGTCTCAGATTCCACAAACCACCTATCAACATCTCGTGGAGTCCATGCCACGAAGAATCGACGCAGTATTAAAGGCAAAAGTTGTCCAACGATGTAGTGAGGGGGTGGTCATGATAAAGTGGCCTCTCGGTGTATAAATACTATTGAAACAATCACATATTACTAAATCTGTATATTTCAACACAAGAGCATATAAACTGATCAGTCATTCAACATATGAGAAACGTCTTTTATAGTACTACTTTTGACATTATCTTGACAAATATTGATACTAAATAACATATTATTGAAACAAACACATATTACTGAATCTGTATATTTCAACACAAGAGCATATAAACTGGTCAGTCATTCAACATATGAGAAACGTCTTTTATAGGACTATTTCTGACATGATCTTGAGAACTTTTGATACTAAATAACAGACTGTTGAAACAAGCACATATTACTAAATCTGTATATTTCAACACAATAGCATAAACTGATCAGTCATTCAACATATGAGAAACGTCTTCTATAGGACTTTCTAGAGTGAAGATTACGAGAACAGCCCCGCTGAAAGTTCCAGATGTAATCTGCCATCATGTGGGCATCCTACCTACCTTGGTATTTGTCTTCTATAGTTTTTATTACCTGGTGAAATCTTTCACCTTGCTCTTCGCTTAAATCACCAAGGTTTTCTGCAAAGCGATCTAGGCGGCTGTGTTGGTAATGGACCTTGATGCTCATATTATAGCCGAGCTTATTAAAATTGGAGAGCACGTCCTCAATTAATTCAAAGTAGTTGTCTTGTCTGCCGTATGTTTGCCAAGGAATTTCTTGAGAACTAGAATAAACGAAGTCCAGGCACAAGACACAATGTTTTCCATTGAATCTATGAAATATGGATCGTTTATAAGCTGCTTTACTTGGGGACCATCGAAAATCATTGCTTTCAGTTTTTTCGTGCTCAGTCCAGCGAATGTACGTGATCAATCGCCAAAGCACAAACCTTCTGTGCTCAACGCCTTTACAAATTGTTTCGTTAGGCCTAGCTTGATATGTAAAGGTGGCAGGATGATTTTGTCTCTGCTTACCAAAGGTTCTTTAATGATTTTTGTTATCCAACTCCCATATCCTTTCTGAGATGCCACACTTTTCTTATCCAGTGGTCGTGTTCGGCTCTGCTGTCCCAAAGACATATAATGCACGGATATTTTGTGTAGCCACTTTGCTGACCAAGGAAAAAGTTCACCATCTTTAGGTCTACACAAATCATCCATTGATGTTCTTGATACTTCAAGTTTTCCAAGACTAGAGAGATTGTTTCGTTCGTCTCTGTCGAACTGGCTAAATGACCAATTGGAATTGAGACATATCTGTTGCCGTTGTGTAAAAGAACACATTTTAAACTCCGCCTGGAGCTATCAATGAAAAGGCGCCATTCATTTAGCATGTATGATGATAGACCCATTTTCTAGAGATGGCTCCTAACATCATTGCAGAACACTAAAAGGGCAGCAAATCCTTTTCTCTGCTACTGTAAAACGTAATGTTGGTTCCAGATTGAAGTTAATTTTTTCATTCAACCTGGAGGCCAGCAATACTTAAGACTCCTTTGAGATGTCCAGATCCCTGATGAGGTCACTCAGTTCATGTAGGTTAAAAGGTTGAGCACTTAATGAAGTTCCTACGAATTCCCTGTCACTTTCCCCACTGTTGTTATCTTGCATGTGATCAGACATGCTTGATTCCTTATCTTCTGGCAGCTCTGGTAGGTGGATGAAAGATGGAATAGGTACCTCATTTGAGTGTGGATGTGATCGTCTTGCTGAATCGAGGTCAGGATATGTCCAATTGCTTCGATTGTTTCGATTGATGCCTTTGATGTTGACAAGACAAAAATAACAGTCATCATGGTGGTGTTTAGGTTCCCTCCACACCATTGGTATTCCAAATTTCAGAGAGCTCCTTTTTCCATTTGTCCATTGCCGTAAATACTCCGTGCAAGATTTGCATACAACATGGGGAGCCCACGACTTATCTTGGTCTCCAAGCTAAACAGCAAAATAACCAAGATATGCCCTCTTCACAAACTCAGAAATAGATTTCCTAATTTCTTTAACGGTGTACTCGCCACAAATGTAGCAAAATACATCTGAATAATTCAAGCAACTCCATCATGGGGAAGCCTTAATCTGCAAACAAAATTAGATCACATTAAATTATCTTGTTGTATAGTTGTTCACAAACTCCCAATTAGATTAACAGACAATGGCTTTACACTCACAAAACAACAATATACAGTGACTTCACGCACATAAAATAACAATATTTCTGCACATCAGCATATAATGCGGGTATGCCCTATCTCCAAAACTAGAGCTGATAGGGCAAAACTGATGCCATTTTTGGAAGCAGCGCCCCAAATATATCCAAGAATAGGTCTAACGTTCGAAGCACCAGAAAACTTTTTTGTTGTTGTTGGGCTGTGTAATCAATGAAAATAATCTTTTCTTGCTTCCTGTCTAGACGTTGCATAAGCATTTTGGAACTGTAGCGATTATTTATTTTGATGGACACGGAAGTATTGCGAACATTTACTATGGAGCTCCCACTGTGGCTTTAAAGTGATTATTAAGCAGCAGTAACCATAAATACTACGACAACATTTGTCGGCCGAGGCTATCGACCCAAGCAATGTGTTTTGTGTATTATGTAGCTAAAGGGGCAAAATCAAATTGTTCAGTGAGCATCCCAAAGCTGCGAACGACTGCTTGCCATCGAGATTAATCCGATTGGGATCGGAGGCTAATTGGGTTTGTAAGGAAGCCTGCAGCAACCACCGACGCCGCCAATGGCATCGATATTGGGATCACTTCAGACTGCCGCTGTTCCCTTGATCAACAAGTACTTACTACTTACTGCCAATTTGCAGCTGCTGATGGTTTGTTTAATGGCTGTCGGGGAACTTCGAACGTTAAAGTAACTTTAAATCAGGAAACAAGTCACAACAGCGATTACCATTCCGAGCACACGTTAAAGATAAAAGAACATTCTTACGCTGATTAAAGAAAGAAACGAGGAGAACTTCCTGTTGTGAAACGAAAGGAGTACCAATTTGTGACTACACTTCGTTTCTTTGAAAGAGATGTGTTTTGACATTTGAAATCCCTTTAAACGTATTTTTTATATTGTACATAATTAATGCTTCAAATATTTATTTATCTTTTAAAGGTAACAACATTTGAAGGCAATGCTCTGAAATCGCTGCCTTTTTTACGCTTTCCAACCGTAAGTTAAAGGAGCGTACATGCTCCAGTTTTGTCCTTTTGTCTGTCTGTCCGCACGATAACTAGCGTAATAATGGTTCGATTTCGATGAAATTTTAGTATTGGTAGGTAACAATCTGGGGATGAACCTTATTAAAAATGGACGAAATGGGGTCAAAGATCAGGACATAGGAGTGGGATCCATTCCATCGCTCTTATGCGTCATAGCTTACGTAAAAAGGCTTCGATTGCGACACAACTTTATCATGATTTCCCGGAGGTATACTGAACCGATTCTGTCGCATATAATCGAAATGTGGTCAAAGGTCAGTGCACAGGTTCGACATTTATTCCACATCCATTATCCTCATAACTTGATTAAACATGCTTCTATTGCGACAAAACTTTAGTATGTTGTCCGGAGGTATACTGAACCAATTTTGTTGAATATCATCGAAATGCTGTCAAAGGTCAGGGCACAGGAGCGAGATTTATTCCAGAGCCATTATCCTCCTAACTTGAGTAATGATTTCTCGTATGTTGGAAAGCGTATCATAATCCGTGCATTGCATGTTGTTACTAACTTGTTATTATCTGCGACTGAAATGCCGAGTAAAAATGTACCTATGCTTCGTGGCCATTTGGTTCTTTAATAAGGGAGCTCTTTAAAACTACTTTGTTAATCCTTAATCTGAAAGGTAAGCATACATAAAAAACCAAATGCGTTATCAGAATTCGAAATTCATTATATATAAAAGAATCCAAAAAGCGAGATTAATAATTTTAGGTAAATTCCTTTCCTGGAATAAGATGGAAAACTGAGATAGGTGACATCAGTGCTGACAGCTCTTTAGATTGGTGAACATGGTAATACACAAATAGAAGATGCAACAGACTTCCATTTTATTTCCAGTGGCGTGCGGACGTTTATGCAACGCATGCAGTGCATGGCCCTAATTACGTGCAAAAATTTACTTTCTGAAAAAAAGAAAAGAATTATACGAAGAAAAGCTTTGTGCTACCGTTTTTTGCGGGAAAATGTAAGCCAAATGCCTGGTTTTAGAAGAGTTTTACTTAAAACCAAATTCATATATTTTTGCGCATTTTAGCCGGAAATGAAAGCCAAAATGCGAACCTAAGTTCATATGCCTGTACTCTTGTCAGCTGTGCCATTGGAATGAGCGTACCTTTGCCAGGTAAGTACGAACGGCAATGAAGAAATCCACTGCATGTGAAATTTCTGTTGCATTCAAGGCTTGGACAGTCAACCAATCAAAGAACCGGAGTCCATTCCCTCTCTCCTCACTGTTTATTTCCACTTAGGTTTGGGCATTTGTTATTTATCTGGTCGAAATGCGAAACAGAGAGTTGCATCAGCCAATAGAAACTGATATATACACTGAAGTGCCAGAAAAACTGGTACAGAGGAGCTTATGCAAAATATACAACAACGTCCCCTATGCGCGTACGCGGTTGCGCCCACCAGTGCGTATAAAAAGCGATAGACATCCTTGCCAGCTGTCAGAGCTGTTTTCGGCATGAGGATGACAAGTAATAACGATTTAAGCGATTTTCTACTCGGTGTCATAGTTGGCGCTCGTCAGATGGGCCATAGTATTTCGGAGGTAGAAACGAAGTTCGGATTTTCACGGACAACCATTGCAAGGATGTGCAGTCACTACAAGAATTCCGGCAAAACCTCCAACCTACGATATCAGTGTGGCTCTAAAAAGACATTGGGTGAACGTGACCATCGTCGGCTGTCAAGAATCGTTTCACGCGATAGGCGTGCAAAACTCTCGCAGTTGTCATCAGAATTCAATGCTGGAGCCTCAACAAGCATCAGCGTCCAGACTGTGCAACGCACCCTGCATGATATGGTCTTTGGGAGCCGACACCTAACTCGAGTCCACTTGATGGGTGCACGACACAGAGCTATGCTCCTCGCTTGGGCACGGCAACACCGCCACTCGACAATTGATGACTGGAAAAAAGTAGCCTGGTCTGACGAGTCGCGTTTCCAACTGCATCGGGCAGATGGAAGGATTCGTGTGTGGCGCAAACCTCATGAAGTTATGGATACCGCCTGTCAACAGGGAACTGTACCGGCTGGTGGGGGGTCCGTAATGGTATGGGGTGTGTTTAGCTGGACTACACTGGGACCCCTGGTACGTCTACAAACGTCTGTGACCTGCCAACGCTATGTGCGCATCCTTTCTGACGAGGTACACCCGTTCATGTCCTGCATTAATGCTGATAGGTTGGGCAAGTTCCAACAGGACAATTCACCTCCACACAAGTGTCGGCACGCCACATTATGGTTAAAGGAGCATTCATCTGAGTTTGGAGTGTTTCCTTTCCCACCCAAGTCCCCAGATCTGTACGTGATAGAACACATCTGAGATGCCATGCAACGCGCTATCGAACACAGAAATCCGAGACCTCGGAATACACCCGAATTGTGGAACGCTTTGCAAGAAGTATGGTGTGCATTGCTTACAACATATTTCCAGAAGCTAGTGGAGTGTATGCCTCGTCTTTTTTCTGCAGTCCTGCGCTTCTATGGGGCCCTACCAAGTATTAGACTGGTGTACCAGTTTTTCATTCAGTGTAGATTATGAACTACAAAATTTGTGAGATAGAATAAAAATAGCAATGTTTCTCACAATTAAATGTTTATTATACTCTCGTTTTGATTTTGTTAGGTTAAAAAATGATGTCAGTGTGTTTTACTCTTCCTCTTGGATTAAACTCTAAAACAATCTACACATTGCTCAAAGTTTCGCATGAACTTAATTTGGATAAATGCTTCTGGGAACTAATACCTGGTGTCATTAAATTACGTGAAAATAAAAATCAATTCACGCAATATACTGTAACCAAAGACAAGACATATCTAAAAAAATTAATAACAATTGAAAAAGTTCTGAAGATTTTGATGTGAAAGCCAAAATAAAGGAAGAGTAAAAAGAATTCGCAGGTTGGAATTACGCTATAAATGACGTATGTTTTTCGGTGGTTTTTTTTTTCATACCTACACATAACGTTCACGGCACGATACTATTTATTTCATAGCATTATAGTCACAGGTCTCGTGAATTTTTTTCTTCTTCAAAGCGGAAACCCTTACAACGTACTTTGCTAACACAGTGAATGCTCGGCTATACGTGTCGTGACGTGAATGCACCGCAGGACGCACATGAGACAAAGTCAGATAGCAGTGTGAGCACATGTCCGGGTAGCCCAGTTGGGAGAGCAATGTACTCCGGAGTGAGGGGACCCGAGTTCGATGTCCGACACGGACAAACTTGTACGTTATGTTGGCGCCCGAACTTCCGGGATGGCCCGGCTGTTACGTTTCTCGCAATGAGGTGCTGTTCTTTCCACACGGCGAGACAGGAGAAATGAGAATCCCTTCTTCAGTGCTTCGAAAAAGTAAATCAGTGTGATGTTACTTTCCACACACTAAATTGTCTGAGATTTCTCAAATGCACGTTTCTTCATGGGATGACTGCCTACAGCGACACATGGTCCCGGCCCTCTTCAGGGTGGGGCGGGGGGGAGATCTAACGTGCCTGTCACACAGGACGCACATGAGATGAAGGCAGACAGCAGTGAGAGCACAGTATATTATGGTGGATAGCACTGGGAGCTCCGGAGCAGAGAGTTGTGGGTTCGAGTTCCACCCCTGGCTTAAAAATGATGGAGAAATTTTATTCGTCATACGTGTTATCAACGTATAAATGAAATTTAAAAATATTACATGCTATTGTAAAATTTATCCTTTAAAGGAGTGTAAGATGTTCTTTAATAATTATTTAAAATCGAGTTGGTGGCGAAAAAAGTAAAGCAATCCAATTTATAAAATATTTAATCGCATTGCAAAACCCATAACGTCTGTAAAAATCAATCTGTCACGAAAGATCCTGACTCCAGATAAAGTAAAATCCCCACTACTAGGAAACACAGACCAATGTTCCAGTATGGAAGTCATGGATTAAATGTTTTTCTTTTCTGCGGGCCTTTGGTGCATCCATTTAAAACCAGAAGGTTGAATATTGACGATTAATTTAGAATTCCAATACTTCTACCCCAAGAAATGAAGAGTCACAAAATTAGGACCTACAGATTTGTCAGTTTTTAAGCTCGCATATGTGTGTGTCTCATGAAACGCGTAATTAGTTTTCATCCAATCCGAAAATAAACAACCTACCTTTCTCTGATGGAATCAAGGTTCCACTTCGGCTGCATCGCGAAAGAATACAATCAATCTAAGTTGTAACATATCAAGTTACGTATAACGGCTGTTTTGATTCTTTAAATCAAAGAACCGTGTATTTTTGACAATTTGAGATTCTAATTCAAACGTACGAAGGCAGTTCAAAAAGTGACAGCAAATTGAATATTTTGAGAAACGTAATACAATTACGAATACAAATGGTATTTGATTTTTCTACATAATCACCCACCTTTTCAATACATTTCTCACATCGTTGCGCAAACTTCTTTAGACCAGCAGAAAAAAATGCTTTTCGTTGTGCCTTCAGCCAGGAATGCACCTCTTCTTTGAACTCCTCATCACGGCCAAATATTCGTGCTCTCAAAGCGTTCTTCAGGGGTCGAAACACAAGATAATTAGAGGGAGCAAGCTCAGGGCTGTATGGGGGATGCTGTAAGATCTGAAATCTCATCTCCGAATGGTGTCAAGAGTTGCAGCGGCCGTGTGAGGACGGACATTAGTATGAAAGAGAAGAACGCCTTTAGACAAAAGTGCTTCCTCTGTGGCGGCTCCGTATTGATGGCTTCAGCTCCTCCCAGAAGAGAGTGAACTGGACCTTTCCGGCGGATGGTTGAGATTTGAACTTCTTCTTGACTGGAGAAGATGTGTGTCGCCATTCTGAAGACTCCCTCTTGCTTTTGGGCTCATAGTGATGCACCCAGGTTTCGTCCCCTGTGATGATACCTGCCAGGAAGTCGTCTCCTTCGTCGCTATACCGCACCAAAAATGCTGTGAAAGTCTGCACACGAATCATCTTGTGCTCCTTAGTCAGCATCCTAGGCACCCACCGTGCACATAATTTGCGATACTTGAGAACCTCCGTGACAATTGTATGAGCGGATCCGATACTAACATTCAATTCTCTGGCCAGAACGCTTAAAGAAATACGCCTGTTTTCACGAATAATGGCGTCAGCACAACAAACCTCCTCTTCAGTGACGGCCGTACTGGGACGACCGGAGCATTATTTATCATGGATGGATGCTCTCTCATTTTCAAAGGCATCTACCCACTCGAACACTTTCCTTTCGCCAATGCAGGCATCTGTATTCTGTTGCAGCATTCCTCTACGAATTTCACGAGTTTTCACACTATCGGGCCACAAAAAGCTGATGATTTCCCTGTGTTCCTCTACGGTGCAAACAGCAAAAGGCGCAGCCATATCGTTTATGCTGCTCTTCTGCTTAAGCACGCCACGCCATCTATTGGGCCGTGTCAACACCTTCTCGAAAAATGTATCTTCCCTGGGCGGGAGTTTGAAATGCCTGGGGTATTCGTTTCATGAAATACTGTCAATTTGCTATTACTTTTTGAACGACCTATGTATAATTGCAAAAAGTGTATAAATTAATTACGTATAATTAAGTTTACAAAGCGATAGAAACTACAGTAAAATATCGGGAGTAATGCAAAATTACATGTAAAAGTGAAAAACGTATAAACGAGGTTCCACTCTATTCGATATGAAAGCTCATCGTGCAGAATAACCTCATGCATAAGCCAAACCGAAGTTTACTCGTATTAGGAATAAAATGATTCAAAAAGAGAGATTGTTTAATCTCCTTTCAGGTAAATTCGCTTCCTGTAATGTGCTGGAAAATGTGTACCAAAGTTTTTAGTCTATTTGGTTGAAGATATTTGTTAACTGCTTATGTCACACCAAAATACTAGCAGTACTTCTCTCTTTGTAATGAAACGCTCAGTCAAGTTTAAGTCGTGTTCAGGATAGCATAACTAAGCACTTAAAGCAAACTTTGGCATTTTAATATTATTAAATATTATTAACTATGACCGTATACATTTATTTAACTTTCATTTCGCGACAGGACATGGACTCCACGATAATTTTCTTCGTAATGAAACGCTCGGTCATGTTTAAGTCTTATTCCGGATAGCATAAATAAACACCGAAAGCACGTTTTGTCATTAAATATTATTAACTATGACGTATACTCTAATTTAACATTCATTTCGCGACGGGGCAACAACTCCACGATACTTATCTTCGTAATGTAACGCTCAGTCATGTTTAAGTCTTATTCCTGATAGCATAACTAAACACTTAAATCAAACTTTGGCATTAAATATCATTAACTATGATGCATACTCTAATTTAACTTTCATTTTTAGTTTTATTTCCTATGTTAATTTTGAATTCATTTCCTTTAAATTTTTCAAATTTAACGTTATATTTTTCTCACTCAATGAATGTTTTTATGCCAGCAGTCTTGAATTCAGGGTGAATGACGTGCGTGTGTTGGACATGAAATGTTTGGTTGTTTGATTTTTATAGCGCAAGGGCCATGATTGGCCAAAGAGCGCCAATCATGATTGGCCAAAGAGCGCCGAAATGTTTGGGAAAGCAGCGACGTGGCGTAGCGGGGGTAGATTAGCGTGGCTTTACGTTGTATTTTCCCGACTAGCAATATGTAAAGAACATTTGTTCTGAGATTTTGGAGCCGAAAGATATAGAGGTTCAGTTTGTGGCTTACATTGAGAAGCAAACCGTTATACTTCACCTATCTAATAGCGCGTTGGCCCTCCTCGTGATCGGATAAGGGTAGTAATGCGATGGGGCATGGACTCCACGAGCTCTCTACAGTACTGTGGAGACAGTGCACAAAATGCTTCCTGAAGAGCATTCCACAATTCCATAATAACCGACGGTGGAGGATTCCCAGCATTGACGGCACGTTGAACAGCTTACCAAATGTGTTGGCAGGTTTCCAGTTAAAACCGCTTTGTTCTACCAAATGCGCTTTTGTACTTAGCTTTAATCGTTAAAAGTTTTCCGACAGAATTGGAAACCATTGTATCACCAGTGAAACAAACATTTTAAAGAAGTTGTTACTGTCTAATATGTTGACGAAATTAAACTTATTTACTTTAAATAACTAACTTACCAAAATGGAATGTACATACACTTGCGGGCCAAAATTAAGGACGAGACGGTTTTCGAATGTAACGTTGTGCAGAAGTACTCCACATCAACTCAAATCATACCATAAGATCCCCAAGATGTAAGAATATGGGACAAGTGAGCAAAACCGTCCAAACAAGGAATCCAAAGGATACAAAGGAACTTTATTGAAAAGGTAGCTTCGAGCACAACTGGACAGAAGACAGAAACGTCCATGTGACAGGCGGCTGCCAAGAAAAACCAGGATTTATTAGGGGATATTGTCACCCCTGACTGCGTTGCAGGATTTACAACGTCTGCCTATGCTGAGGACGAGGTTGTCAAGGAGTTGTTGAGGCATCGCGGCCCATTCCTCTTGTAGCGCCAATCGCAGCTGCGGAATTGTTGCTGGCGGCTGGTGACGTGCTTCCAAGCGTCTCCCGAGAAGGTCCCACACGTGTTCGATTGGATTTAGGTCCGGGGACCTTGCGGGCCAATCCATGCGTTGAATATCTTCACTCTCCAACAGCTCTGCGACAGCCACTGTACGATAAGGTGTAGCGTTATCGTCCATGAAGAGGAACTCAGGACCCTACAGCACCTCTAAACAGACGCACGTGAGGCAGGAGAACCTCTGTACAATAGCGGCCACCAGTGACTGAACCTCCTTGGAAAATGTGGAGGTCAGTACGGCTACCAAGCATGATACCGCCCCAAACAAGAACTCCGCCACCTCCAAACCGGTCTCTTACGATGATGTTGGAGGTGTGATTGCGTGTCCTCTGCTCTCTCCAGATGTGTATATGTCCAGAATCGCTCGTCAGACTAAATCGGCTCTCATCCATTAAGAGAACTCGACCCCATTGCTGATGTGCCAAGTTCTTGTGCTCCTGGCACCACAAAAACTACCGCCGTCTCCGATGAGCAGGTATTAATGGCACACGCCGTACGGGTCGTCGCGCAAATAGACCACTTTGTGTAGCCACCTGGCCACGGTAAAACGCTATAACGGGCGTCCAGCTCTATGTTATGTGCCTTGCGATTTCTCCCGCTGTCTGCCGTCTGTCTCTTCTCGCCTGTAGAACAATATACCGGTCGTCGTCCGCCGCAGTGGTTGCTCGTGGACAAGCACTGCTAAACTCTCGGACACCTGTTCCTTTCGTTTGAAATGCTCTCCAAACTCGTGAAACGATGCTGTGAGCGATCTTGAACTCCTCGGCCACACTAATCACACTTCGACCTTCTTCCAACTTCCCAATGACGCGACCTCGGATAAAGTCATCCAGATGTGGTCTACTGGATTGCCTGTTTGGCCATATCACACGTTGGCAGCAACTCGACGTCATTCACACCGATGTACACCGTGCAATATGTTTTACTGAATTGCTGAGCGTACACTGCCCGTGTGCTTTATACCCCTTCCGACACTCCCCCTACGTCATGCTACATATATGCGCATGCCCTACTGTACCAGACCCTAGTCTATCTCCTGAGTGGTCTTTCGATCCGTTCTGCTTGCTCGTTCCGCTGTTATGCTAATTTCTCCCCTTCGCCCTTAATGTTTGCACACCAGTGTACTGTAATAGATATAAGGTTTTTAATTAAGTAGTTATAAAACACTTACCAGGACCATGTGAAGACATCGCGTTTTTCTTACGAGACGCCACTACAAGTCACGAAAGTTGACTCGTGCTGCCATTTATTGACGATGAGAGACAATTTAGTAAAGTATTTTACGTAGTTTCATACGTGATGCAACCGGTTCTGGATGATTTTCTGCCACTGGGCATTTTTTTTGTAATTTAGAAACCATTGTATCTAATGTGATACACGAGAAACGAGGAGGTTAAATGCTTAAACTAGAAGCCTTTTTAAAAATATTAATGAGCGACAAAGGCTAACACATTGAATTTATGGTTACTGGTTACAACGTATGTGATAAATTCACAGGCACTGACCAGGGGAAAACACTGCAATCAGTACAGGGAGAAATAACACAGGATGACTTGTACAGGATTTTACACCAGGCTCAGGAAAGAGCGGAGCTTCAGAAAGCTGCGTCCTATATCAATCGATCAAGGATTGATTGTTAGAACATCAACTGAAGAAAAGTTAGATATTTTTACCATATAGTAAAAGAAGTTTATTTAGATTGAAACAGTGGTTTAAGACAAGATTTGGCATTTTCCTGTCGTTCCAGTATCGCTCTTTAGCAGAAGACGAAATTAATTTTTTAATCCACACACCCTCATCGACTAGCTTTATTGAATATATTATGAAAAGGAAGGAGATATTCAGTATTTTGATTGAAATCTGCTTTATTTACATTAAACATCTATTTATTCTAGTCGTTAAATGATTAATTTACTGACAATAAAAAATATTTCCTGTGTTCTTTCAAATCTTTCATTCTGAGAAACATTTAGGAAGCAAATCCATTATTTGCGAAACAAAGAAATAAAATTAGGTCCTAAACGAATTCTACGGTTTTGAATATTTAATGTTTATCAGGAAATGATATATTGGTGCTTTCTTTGAAGGCGCATTAATTATAAATGAAATCTTGAAATAAGGCAAGACCGAAAACCTGTCCTTTCTTGAATTTTTAATATTTCTCCTTGATTCGTTCATCTCACAAGATATTACGGCAGCTTTTAAGAAACTAGAAAATCAAAAGAGAATGGATCTGTTAGTTTTATGCAATTTGCATGCGTCATTTTTTATTAAACTTTGAATAACACAGGTCAAGGTGTGTTGAAAAACTCGTGCGTATGAATTTTATAGCAAAACGTAATGGGCGCTTAAATCCAGAAATATTAAATTTGAATTGCCATTTTGATTTAGAAAGTTTTATTTTTCTGGTGCAAAATATCTCGATGGCGTATTAACTGAATATACTCTGGAACGTGATAAAGATTTCAACCGGGAAGTATTTTTTTTTTCCAGTGAAATGTCAAAATACATAAAAAAAAAAAATTTGTTTTTCTGTTTTTTGCATATGAATTCTCGAAGAAGGAGAGCAGGTTTCACCAAAGTGCTAAAATATTTAATTCATACATACACTGGTTACAAAAAGTTAGGGGTGTAGCGGTTTCGAAGGAAACACGTGGTGACATGCACATTTAGTGACTACTGGAGATCTGTTATCAGCGTGTGTAGCTACGCCATATGTAAATTAGCGTCATGGAAAAACAGCATGTGACATGCCTGCTGGAAAACAAGAAGGAGAAAACGGGTTGTTTCACCATGTGGTCTAGAATTTTGTTGAATGTACTGCCTTCAGTGTAGGATTAACCTGAAACCTGTCTAGACGATGTTTAAGCATTAAGGTGGACGTCAAGTAATTTTGCTTTTTATACTTCTAATGGAAAAACCTTTGTACACATTTCCTTCACAATTAGTGTGTTCCCTAGGATGAAAATTTGAACATCGATTAAAATAACTTGATATTATAACTTGGAATACTTAATATTTTCTAAAACATAACAAAACTTATAATAAAAAACAATAACTTTTCCTTTGATGGTGTTGAAACCAGAAAAAAGATGGCGCGACCTGTACTTTGATGACGTTAGTAGTCAAACAAATGTTGGATTGCATAATTATGGTTATGTTTTAGAAAATATTAAGTATTCCAAGTTATAAAATGAAGTTATTGTAATCGATGTTCAAATTTTCATCCTTGGGAACGCATTAATTGTCCAGAAAAAAGCTGGCCCGACCTGTATTTTGATGACGTCAGTAGACAAACAAATGTTGGATTGCATAATTATATTTGTGTTTTAGAAAATATTAAGTATTCCAAGTTGTAAAATGAAGCTATTTTAATTGATGTTCAAATTTTCATCCTTGGGAACGCAATAATTGTGAAGAAAATGTGTACAGAAATTTTTCCATTGGAAGTATAGGAAGAAAAATTACTTGACGTCCACCTTAACAATAGAAATAGGGCTGTTGGCATGTTACAGGTAGTGTACGGCAGATCGATGTGGCTGCTCTTTTAGGAGTATCGCAAGGTGTAGGAGTTTCCGCAAAGTACACAGAAGATTTCTGTGGAATTGAAATATCGCTGATCGCCCCAGGGAAGGTCATCCGAGGATAACCACCAGGAAACGAGATCGTTACAGGGAGCTAAATGCCCGGAGAAGGACTAGTATTACTAGTAGCCATATCCGGGAATAACTTAAAAAATGCTTCCTGGTGCCACAGTATGTACTCAAACGGTACCAAAAGGTCTTTACGAGTACAGACTCACATCGAGGAAGCTGTTGAGATGTGTAGCATTGACATCAGCACACCGTCATGAAAGATGTACTTTCTTCCAACAGTATATACACTCGCGGACAATTATACTTGCGCACCTAGAAGCAAACATGCTAAAACCGCGAAACTTTGCAAATAGCTAGGGTGCGTGCTGGTATGCAAATAATCCACGTTTAGAGCGAGTGCGCATGACCGCACACTCTGTGGTGGCGCTGCAAGTATGAACCGACAGCCTTATAAACCAGCGTGTAGTCGATGCCCCATGAACGTGAAAAGGATCTGACGACGCAAGTAAGTATACAGAGTGACAAGAAAGCCGGGTAGACACCAGAGATGTCGATTTACGCAACTTACAGACTTTGAAAGAGGCCTGATCATCGGGCTGAAAATCGCAGGGTGATCGGCGCGCCGTGTAGCCCGTCACGTGGATCGTTCTGACCATACCGTTCGACGGCTTTGGGGGCAGTGGAAACATGACGGCACTGCCACACGGCGGAGCGGTTCCGGACGGACCAGGATGACCACCTGTATACAGGATCGACGGATCGTGAGCCAGGCACGAACGGATCCCAAGGAGACTCGGTCCACTATACAGGCAGATGTAGCGGCTCCTGTGTGCCCACAGACCATTTCCCGATGCCTGGCAGAAGCGAATCTGCCATCCCAGCGTTCCTTACGTGTTTTGCAATTAACACCGGAACATCGCTCCGTGTGCAGTAGTGCCAGGCCAGACGACGTGCAACGCCGAAGACTGGCGACGTGTGGTGTTTAGCAATGAGTGCCGCTTCGTTTTGGGGATAGATGATCATCATGTCAGGGTGCGGAGGTTTCCGGGTTAACGGCACAATCCGAACATTGCTATGGAGCACCGCACCTCCCCCACTGCAAGCATTATGTTCTGGGGAGCCATAGCCTACGATAGCCGATCAGCTCTTGTAGTGGTGCGTGGATCATTGACGGACCAGCGGTATGTGGATGAGATCCTACGGCCCCATGTGCTCCCATTCCTGGACGGGATTCCAGGTGCGCTATACCAATAGCATAATTCCCACCTCCATACGGCTAGGGTTGCCCAGGACTGTCTACGTCATGTCCAGACACTTTCATGGCCTACCCACTTCCTGGACATGTCTCCTATCGAGCATGCGTGGGGACCAGTTGAAAGGCCAGCTGTCGCCGTTCCGCACTATCCGGGATTTGAAGCACAGCATCCAACACGTGTGTGTCAGTCTACCGCAGGACAACATGATTCATCTGTTTGCCTTCATTCCGGACCGTATTACAGCATGTATCGCTGCACGGGACGGTGCGACGAGCTTTTGGAGATGACAGGACTGCATGCCACAGATCCCTCTGTAATTATCCTGCAGCTCTGTTTTTGCCATCATGTGTATCATTTATCTGTATCATTACGTTCATAAAATTTCAGTTCAATCCGATGCCTCCTTCTTGGTGCGCAAATTCCATTACCCGTGAGTGTATCATAGAAAACAGTACATGTCATGAGCTGAAATCTGCTTAAACGAATATACACTGCCGGACAATTGCTAAGGACGGATGACAATAGCAACGATAGCAACCGTAAAATGGAAGGCAGGAAAATGTGGAAATTAGCATAAGTGCGGGATACAGTAAGACGTGTTGTGCGTATGCAAATTTTGGATTGCCGAACTTGTTCGTGACGTCATAGCGCTGATAAGAGATATAAAGGATTTGACGCGTATTGACCGTTGTTGTTCAAACGCAAAGTTGAAAGAGAAAGAATCAATTGACGAACTTGCAATTTTCAGTATTGCTTCCCAACATCACCTAGATGATTTTACGCGTGGCCGTATTATTGGCAAGATTGAAGAAGGGCGAAAAATAACAGATGTTGCCAAGGAGTTCAACGTCAGCCACAGTGTTGTTTCAAGGCTTTGGAAATCATTTCAAACAAATGGAGAGTGTAGCAAACGTCATGGGTGAGGTCGTGTTCGCAGTACGACACCTGCAGAAGATCGGTACGTAGAGCTATCAACAAAAAGACCCCGGCGCAGCACAGCTAGTGAGGTAGCAAATCAGTTTATGGCTGCTACTGGCAAGCGAATCTCCCGAAAAACTGTCGCCAGACGTTTGCATGAAGGAGGACTATACGCCCGCCGTCCTGTTGTGTGCATCCCATTGTCCAGACGTCACCGCACCACCCGTTTGCAATGGGGCCATCAACATTGCAATTGGACTGATAACGACTGGTCTGCTGTCCTCTTCTCAGATGAGAGTAGATACAGTCTATCGTCTGATTGTCGACGACAACTGATCTGGCGTGGTAGTGGTACTGCATATTGTCCAGCAAACATACAGGAAATGGACCGATATCCGACATGTAGTGTCATGGTATGGGCTGGCATCATGATCAATGGCCGTACGTCCCTCTATGTGCTTCCAACTGGGACTATGACTGGCCAACGATACATTAATGATGTTCGGCTACCTCATGTTCGCATGTTCCGTGGTGCTGCCCATGTTCCGTGGTCGGTGATAGATCTATTTTCATGGACGACAACGCAACATGTCATCGAACAGTCGCAGTCCAGGAGTGTCTTGAGAGCGAGAATATTCAACGCCTCATATGGCCAGCACGTTCTCCAGATCTGAATCCCATTGAAAATGTGTCGGATGCTTTGGGGAGGAGTCTTGCTGGTCGCCAATGCCCTCCAATAAACAAGGACACCCTCATCCGTGCACTGACAGAGGAATGGGATAAATTACCCCAACAGCTGCTTGATAATGTTGTGCACAGCATGACACGACGTGTGGAATCTTGCATTGCCCTCCATGGTGGCCATATCCCGTATTGACATCTTACGCCGGAACGCCTGCGGACGGTAATTGCATTATTTTCACATTTACGTATTCTGCGCAAAATGGCCTGTTTGTCCCTTGAACACGTTCCAAAGCCTTCTGGATTTCAGAGCATAATAAATTGTCTTTCTTGTAATGTCCTGGCATTCTGACATTATTTTATTTCACTTGGCATCCAACCACACTTACTTTTTCATGCGCTATATAGCCGTTTATGATCCGTCCTTAGCAGTTGTCCAGCAGTGTATTTGCTGCTTAAGAATTGGGCCGAATGCAGCTGGAAAGAGTGAAACTACGCGCCAGAAAGTATTGCTAGCGTTTTTATTCAAAATGGTTATTTAGGGCCATGATTGACACCAATTCTTCTGACTGATTTCCTGCTAAAACACATTTTACAATAGCGACGAACATAAAAAATGATAGAGGAGTTATTTGTGTCACTTTCTTCTACCTATTGGTAAAATGTCCGTGTAAAGGAGACCAGCCCTTCTCCGTAATGCTTTGGGTTATGAAGCTGAGAATGACGGATTAGAGGAGAGCGCTCATGAACCTTGACAGGTTTATGTTCGGTACTGTTGAGATGAGAGGGCGAAAGAAATTCTATTAATTGTCGTAGCTTTCGTAAAACTTGTCTGCGATGTTAACATTCCTGTTTGGGGAACGGAGAAAATTTTGGGCGCCATTTGGTTTAGGTACATCGGTCACTAAATGTGTTAAAATCCACGGACTCAAGGTACCTAATGGAATTTCCGTCTTCGAAAGTTCAAGAGGTATGTAAAATATTTACACTTAAATTTGCAGCTCGTAGGTGAACTTATACAGAAATTTCCTATTTATAAGTGTATAAGTGTAATCAAAATCAATGTAAAAGATCTCACGTGACATTGAAAAGATTTTTGGAGAACGCTAATGCCCCGCGGAATACTGGTTGAAGACACTTTGGTTCGATTTTCATTAGAGCAACGTCGTTAAGAACTTACAATAATCTTATCGACCTCTCTGGTAGCTCACCAGTCGCGAGCTCCTCTTCTGAGAGATCCATGATCCTGTTTACGGTCCAGTATGCTGACTTTTCTGAATGCTAGTGTTGAGTAAAAGAATAAACTTCGGAGAGTACCGATGTGACATTTAGAAAAGGAAGCACAAAATGAAATCAAAATTTAATTAGTTATACAATAATATCGGTTTGTTGGCTTACAATCTTTAACGTTTAACATTATTGGATGATTTAAGATGCTTGACGAACCAGTACATTCTAATTTTTACCGTTGGTGTAGAAATCGAAGCTTATTCAACGTAATAGATACTTCAAAGTCACCATAGTCCAGGATACCAGAATCACACAATTCAGTATTTATAAGTTCAGTGTTCTTCTATTAAATTTCCAAGCACATCAGGTAAGCAGAACATCGATAAGCCCCCCCCCCCGGTGGCGCAGTGGTCTAAGCGATGGCCTCTCATCATTCGTCCGACCGGGGTCCGGGTTCGAATCCCGGTGAGGCATGGATGTTGTATTTGTCTTACGGCACTGGCTCTCTCCCTTCCCTGGAACCAGTAACCCTAAATTAGGGACGGGCGACTGCTTATAGCCCATTGAGTTGCTCACGGTGGTCGTTAAACCTACAATAAAAAAAAAAAAAAAAGAACATCGATAATACGTCACAGCAAGATGAAACTACATCACTATTTCTATATAACACAAGTTTGACAATTATCGCTAGCCGCTATCGAGTACAATCCACAAAGTTCAAATCGTGCGATACGTATTGCTTTTTATCTAAAACATAGCATATCGTAACCAACACGTAGCATATCTCTCTCCAGTCATAGATATTGTCTTAATTCATAGCACTTAACTTCTGTTTACACTTGACTGAAATTTGACCCACTGTCAGGCTGCCAACTTCGAAAAGCTCTTAAAGCGATACAATATACTGTTCAGTGAGAAACTAACGAGCAGGGCCCAAACTTACACGTGAATACAGAACCTTATTGCATATACTCTAATTTAAATTTAAGTTTTAGTTACTTGTCCTATGTAAATTTCGAGTTCAATCTATTTAAGCGTTTCAACCTTAACGTTATATTTTCCTCACTAACTGAATGTTATGTGGCAGCAGTCTTGAGGTCAGGTTCAATGACGTGTGTATGCTTTTACAAAAAAAGCACGATATACACTATATTGACAAAAGTCACCGGACACCTAGAAGAGAAACACACTATAGCATTTATTGACATACATTAGTATGCTATCTGGCCTTAATGCATGCACTGGCTCTTCGAGACATGCTTTCGACAAGGTTTTGGAACACAGCGGTAGGGATGCGCTTCCATTCAGTACATAATGCTGCCGCTAACTGTTGCTTAGTAGTAGGATTTGGTTCCAAACTTTTTTTTGGCGCTCTAATTCATCCCATAAGTGCTCTATGGGATTATGATCCGGGCTCTGTGCTGGCCAGTCCACACACGATACGGGATTATCGTCAAACCACGCCATAACAGTCCTTGCTTTATGGCTCGGTGCATTATCCTGCTGGTTACAACAAAGCTCGATTCCATAGTATTGCCACAGAGTTGGTAGGGCATAATTGTCCAGAATACCGAGGCAGACGTGCTGGTTAACAGGTTTGTCCACGACAACCAATGGACCGGGACCATACCAAGAAAAACACCACCACACGAGTACAGTGCCAGCTCCAAACTTGACTGTAGGAACAGAACACTGTGGTAAATAGCTTTTCCCCGGCTGCCGCCATACTCACACACGGCCAGGGCTGTTAGAATACAAGGGCTGGGTCATTGGCTTCTGACACGTTGATCCCTACGAACGCCAGCGTGTAACGTCAGTATGTTGGAACGGGGCTCACAGCTGGATTATTGCAGTGAGGGAATGAAAGCTAACGAGCATTTCAGTGGCTCTTGTAAAGAAATATAACAAATGATTCGTTCCAGGTATTTAACAGACTTAAATAAAAAGTTAGAGAAATGACTGATGATCTGTTAAAGACAAATGAAAATTTTCGTTATACACACACAATACGTTTAAATTTTCAGATCATAAGTTTTCCTTGTCAACATCTTGCATAATCCACCAGATGAGTGCATTAAAATATATTTGATCTGCGAGATTGCGCAAATAGATCACCTGAAGTGAAAAAAATAATTTTTTCCCACGTTTCCTTCTCTGTTTAATTTCTTAAATTTCGAACAGCAATAATAAAATCGCAAATTTTTTCGTATGCTTTTCTTTTCGTTTTTCCTTAAACTTTATTTGCGGTGTTTTTGTTGTGAGTCTTCGACATCTTTCAAATGTACTACATTCAAATTACGAACTTTTAATGTGCGAAATTTTAAAAGAATCAGAAAGGTAACACAATGTCCTTATTCCTTTGTATACCATTGTTAAAAATCTATGAATTAATTAATATATACTTTTGTATAGTGGCCCCCACTTTGGTTGAACTACAGATGCCTTTGCATTCTGAATTACTGCTATATATGCACTTGTACTGTATATTAAATGGTTAGTACACTTTTAATACGAGCTTCCATTGTTTTAAGTTTTTTATTCTTTAAATCAGGAATTTTCAGCTTTGTTTTAAGAACTCTGTTTTCCTACAATAGTCGTTGCGTAGTCATTTCCCCCCTACAATAGTTGCTGTCGTCTTCCGTTAGCTTGCATTTTTAACGCTTTGGTTCTCTCAATTTTTAAAATTTCGATTTATTTTTTAAGGGATGCAGCATTTTTAAGTAGCAATCTATTTTCCTCAGTTATTTTGATACAGGAAGAACAACTGATATCCCCCGATGTTTAATCAACTTCATAACAGATATCCTGCGTTTCTTGCACACAAATGTTTTTCAGTCTTAAAATATTCATCCGATCGAAAGCGCTTTTTAAAATATCTCGTTTGTGCTTTCTGTTACTTCGTGGAATGACACAGTGTCCGTTTTGTTGACAGTTCGGCAGATTCAGAACAGGCACCACGTTTTGTTTCAGTATTTGTTTTCTCCGTGAGTCGAAGTAGGCGATTTTTAAAATCATCTTCGTAATCGGAAGAATGGAAATGTTCACTGCAAACTCTAGCATTCGCTACATTCATAGAGTCTGACTCTGACCTATAGCACTTGTTCAGCCATTTTTTCACCAAATCTGGATTTTTTCAAAGGAAATGCATGGTACACAATATACTGACCTTTAGTTTTTTCGTAGTGGTTCTTACAAGTAGCAACAGCACAACTCGTTATTATTATCAGTATTTCAACGTAAACTAACTGAACGATTTCTTAAAAAGCAAGTTCTAAGAGCTGAATACTTATCCACAAAAAAGCAAAAGAAAGAATGTAGCGAAAGTAGAGAGACCCTTCACAGCAGCTTCATGGTTCCAACGTTCCAACCGGAGTTCCAACACAGTGACGGCAGAAACAGGTCATTTGACACCACTGAGGGGATCCGTGACGGTAAAGTTTCTTCAAAGGAATGACCCAGCCCTAGTATTTTAACAGCCCTGCACACGGCTATCAGACTGATGGATCGTGTACATGGCTTCATCAGTCCATAGGACCCGTTTCCATTGATCTACGGTCCACGATAAATGTTCTTTACACCATGCTAAATGACGAGTAGCATTCCGATTGGAGATGAAAGGGTTATGAGCAGCCGTACGATCACGGTAACCCATGGAATGAAGTTCTCTGCGAATGGTACGTGTACCTACTGATGTTCCAGCAATTTTACTCACCTGTACACCGAGGTCTTTTGCAGTACTCCATCGCTTAGCTGTAACGACTCTCCTGAGGTTTCGACGTCCTCTATCACTGATTTTCTTTGGTCTGCCGGTACGTTTTGCTGCTTCAGGCACGCCATGTGTCTTCCACTTATTCAGTACATCCAAAGCAGTTGACATGGGTATGTTTAAAAGCCTCTTGGTTTCTCTTATGGACAACCCACTAATATAAGATCCAACAATCTGTTCTTTCTCAAAGTCAGTTCTCTCCCTCCGCGACGTTTTCACTCAGCCTCACAGTGCGGTACGATCGCGGTCAGCTGCATGCTTGTTTTTATACCGTTTGCAGCTGTACCGCGCATCATAACAACGCAGCGGATCCGTTCATTTGCTTTTGAAGCGGTGTTCGGTGACTTTTGCCAATATAGTGTATGTATATATATATATATATATATACGGTTCACGATAAATGTATATATATTTAAAATTCTGCTCATCGTATATATATATATATATATATATATCATCATCATTGTCAACCATTATCAATCCACTGCTGGACGAAGGTCTCCCCAAGTTTTTTCCACAACTGTCTGTCTTTTGCCAGTCTTCTCTATGTTACTCCCGCATACTTTCAAATTTCATTCGCCCATCTCCCATGTGGTCTTCTTCTGTGTCGTTTCCTGTCCATCCGAATCCCGTCTAAAATTTCAGATGCCCATCGATGGTCTATTCTTCTGGAAATATGTCCAGCCCATTGCCATTTTAGGGATTTTACTCCGACATTTTTCTGATTCACGAGTTCCTCTTCTTATCTCTCCTGTTACATGATGCATGCATCTCTCCATGCGTCTTTCAGTTGTCTGCAGTCTTTGTATGTCTCTTATAGTTACGGTACACGTCTCTGCACCATATGTAAGTACTGGAAGTGTGCATTGATCAAACACTTTTCTTTTAAGACATAATGACATATTGCTTTTGAAAATTATACTGTTTCTTCCAAAAGCACTCCATGCAAATTTTATACGCCGATTAATTTCTTCATCAATGTAACCCTAACTTGATATCTGCTGTCCAAGATAAATGTAGGTATTGGTTATCTCCAGCTTTTCCCCATCAATCGATAAATCTTCATTTCTTCTAAAAGCATAGTACATCACTTTTGTCTTCTGAAAGTTCATTCTTAATCCAACTTTTTTTACTCTTGTCAGCAAGTTCCTGGATGATACTCTGCAGCTCTGATGGGGTAGTTGCAAAAATGACTACGTCGTCAGCTAAACAAAGGTGAGTTAGATAATCTCCATTAATCTATATCCCTTTGTTTTCCCAGTTCAGTGATTGCAAGATATTTTCCAATGTGGCATTAAAGAGTTTGGAAGATATAGTGTCACCTTGTCTCACCCCCTTTCGAATTTTTTATGGATGCTGTATTCTCAAATAGCCGAATCTGTGCACTTGAATTTTCATAGATTTTATGAATAATATTAGTGTATGCATCTGCAATACCGCAAGATTTCAAAGCCATTGTAACTGCTGATGGTTTCACCGAATCAAAGGCCATTTCATAATCGATAAAAGCGATGTGCAATGGAAGTTCATATTTCCTCGCTCTTTCAATTAGTTGTCTCAGCACGTGGATATGATCTGTAGCCTTTATATATATATATATATATATATATATATATATATATATATATATATGTATATAAAGACTACAGACAACTCAAAGAAGCATAGAGAGGTGCATGCTTGGTGTAACCACGAGGGATAAGAAGAGGAACTCGTGGATCAGAAAAAATGAAAAGAGTAAAAGACATCACGATCAGAGTAAAATCCCTGTAATGGCAATGGGCTGGACATATTACCAGAAGGACAGACCATCGCTAGACAGTCGAAATGTTAGACTGGATTCCGAAGGACAGGAAAAGACCCAGAAGAAGACAACATGTGAAATGGGTGGATGAAATCTGAAAGTATACGCGAGTAACATGGCACAAGACAGACCGTTGTGGAAGAAACTTGGGAGACCTTCGTCCAGCAGTGGATTGTGAATGGTTGACAATGATGATGATGGCATATCATCATCATCACCATTGTCAACCATTATCAATCCACTGCTGGACGAAGGTCTCCCCAAGTTTCCTCCACAACGGTCTGTCTTGTGCCAGTCTCCTCCATGTCACCCCTGCATACTTTCGAATTTCATCCACCCATCTCTCATGTAATCTTCTTCTGGGTCTTTTCCTGTCCCTTGGAATCCAATCTAAAATTTCAGCTGTCCATCGATGATCTGTCCTTCTGGCAGTATGTCCAGCCCATTGCCATTTCAGGGATTTAACTCTGATCATGATGTCTTCCACTCTTGTCATTTTTCGGATCCACGAGTTCCTCTTCTTATCTCTCCTGCTTACACGAAGCATTCACCTTTGCATGCTTCTTTGAGTTATCTGCAGCCTTTGTATGTCTCTTTTAGTTAAGGTCCAGGTCTCTGCACCATACGTAAGCACTGGAAGGATGCATTGATCAAACACTTTTCTTTTAAGACATAATGGCATATTGCTCTTGAAAATTATGCTGTTTCTTCCAAAAGCTCTCCAGGCAAGTTTTGTACGCCGATTAATTTCTTCATCAATGTGACCTTCACTTGATATCTGCTGTCCAAGATAAACGTACGTGTCTGTTATCTCCAGCTTTTCTCCATCAATCGATAAATCGTCATTTCTTGTAAAAGCATTGAACATCACTTTTGTCTTCTGAAAGTTCATTTTTAACTTCTTTACTCTTGTCAGCCAGTTCCTGGATCATACTCTGCAGCTCTGATGGGGTCGTTGCAAAAGTGACTACGTCATCAGCAAAACGAAGGTGGGTTAGATAATCTCCATTAATCTTTATCCCTTTGTTTTCCCAGCTCAGCGACTGAAAAACACTCTCCAATGTGGCATTAAAGAGCTTCGGAGATATGGTGTCACCTTGTCTCACTCCCTTTCCAATTTTTATATGTGTTGTATTTACAAACAGCCGAATCTTTGCACTTGCATTTTCATAGATGTTATTAATAATATTAATGTATGCATCTTCAATACCGCAGGATTTCAGAGCCATTGTAACTGCTGATGGTTTCACCGAATTAAAGGCTTTTTCATAATCGATAAAAGCCATGCACAATGGAAGTTCATATTCCCTCGCTCTTTCAATTAGTTCTCTCAGTACGTGGATATGATCTATTGTGCTGTAGCCACTCCTGAATCCAGCTTGTTCTCTCGGTTGAGCCATGTCCAGTGTTACCTTCAAGCGGTGTGAAAGAACTTTAGTGAAGATTTTATAAACTACTGATAGGAGGCTGATAGGTCTGTAGTTTCCGAGATCCTCAATGTCACCTTTCTTATGTAGCAGGATCATTGTAGCGGTGTTCCAATCCTCAGGAATCTTTCCTTCATTAAGGCATCGAGTGAAAATTTGGGCGAGTACTATTTCGATTTCTCCACTTGCTTCTTGTATGATGTCTACAGTAATTCCATCTTCTCCTGGAGCTTTTCCCCGCTTCATGTTCTTGATTGCATGTGCAACTTCTGCTGGAAGGACTGGAGGAACTCTGGTACTGGTATCTTTCATGATGTCTGGAGTGCATGTATCATCCCTTTCATATAATTTGGAGTAGAAATCTTTCACTCTTGTCAAAATTTCGCCTCTATTTCTTGTTACAGAACCATCTTCTTTTCTCAGTGCCATAATCTGTTTTCTTCCCTTACTGAGATGTCCCTTTGCTATCTTTAGGCTTTGGTTGTTTTCAATTGCTTTCCTTACTAGTTCACAGTTGAATTTTCTTACGTCTTCAGTGATACTTTTCCTTACTGTCTTGCATAGCTCTATATATTCCACTTTGGAAGTCACATCTTCTTTAGTTGTTCTCATCTCTCTTCTTTTTTGCATCAACATTTTCGTTTTTCCTGATAATTTGTTTACATGCAACTTGTTCTTAGACCCAGCTAATTTTGTTGCTGTTTCCATAAGAGCTTTGGTTACTTTTCTGTTAACTTCAGAGATGTCCACTTCTTCCGATGTTAGGGCTTCCAAAGCAGAGAACCTGTTCTTCAGTTCCAACTTGAAGGTATTATGGTGTTTTTTAAGGTTGGTTATGTCAATAGGTTTTGTTTGTCTTATGAGCTTGCCACGTTCAAGATTAGTGTTGAGGTGCATCTTACATCTCAGCAATCTATGGTCACTACCTGTGTTGAACTTGTTTAGCACACTGCAGTCTTCTATGACGAATTTTTTGTTACACATAATAAAATCAATTTCACTTGTCGTCCCATTTGGATGTCTCCATGTCCATTTCCTGTGTGCCTTTTTCTTGAAGAAGAAGTTCAAGATGAAAAACCCTTCTGCATATATATGTATATATATATAAATATATTTAAAATACAGCTCATGATTGTCATTGGCAAATAATTGAATTGAAATACCTTTAAGACATAATAAAAAGAGTGATTTTTGTAAGTTTAAAATGGCTCTTTTATAGCTGTTAGGCAGCCTAATATTGATCCTTATATTATTAAGAATTTAGTGCTGGTTATCCAGAGCATAACGTTAAGAAATGTGACCTTCTACAGAGGTAAAGCACGTGTCAAGACAACAAATCTGCTGCGGTTCATTTCAGTGTACCTCAGTTTGGAGGGCAACTTATTTCACTGTCGATTCTGTCACGCTCTTCGATTCTGTCACGCTCAAATTTGTGTTTTCACACAGGAACCTGAACGTATAAATGGATGAACTCGACGTTGTATTCTTCGAAAAATGGATGAACTCGACGTTGTGTTCTTCAAAAAATGTTTGATGTTTGCTCGACGCGTCGTCTAGAATTAATCACAATTCGTTCTTCGCTCCAATGTATTGCTCTTATCTAAAACATGGCATATGTTATAAAAAAAATAGAGAGAGGTGATGTGACGTACTACAGAGATAAAGCAAGTATCACGTCGATAAATCTGCAGCGGTCCATTCCGTCCATGTAGCTACGTTGGGAGAGCAACTTACTCCGGAGTGATGGTTAGCGAGTTCGATCCGTAACGGACAAATTTGTGTTTTCACAGAAAGTACATTGTTATAAGGACTACCGATTGTACGATTGTAATGTTATAAGTCAATGGTCAATTTAAAAAAAACAACACTGCAAACTCAAAACGTAGATTAAATTAAAGATATGCGTCTTCTAATGAAAGTGAACAACAAACGGAAAAAAATCTTTAAAATGTGTTACAACTTATGAATAATCCTAAAAATATCAGAATAGTGAGCAATATTTTTGACAGTTTCATAGGGAAATAATATTTATTCTGTAGTTCAGGCCATTGATTCTCAAACATTAACTATTTACATTACACGTATCACATGAAACGTTTAAAATTCTAAACCCGTAGTATGTCAAAAATTAATAACCAATAAATAGATAAGACGAAACACATGCTATAGTTACCAATGACGCAGAATGGAAGGAGTATATCTCTTTTTTTTTACTGCAGTGCAGAGATCATTTTGAATATTAGCAATAATTTACTCCCCGAGTTGGGTGTAGTTGGCCATTTTGATTTCTCTCTGCTTTCCCGTTATCATAAACTTTCACTGCGATTGCTCGCAGCTGATGAATTCCTTCGCACAGATTCCAACTCTTCTTCGCGGGCTTAAAATAAGGAGAAAAACGAAACTGAAAGATGCTATGGAGCCCAATTATTTAGCAAAACCTAAAAAAACATTTTCCATCCCGTTTCGCTCTAAAACTTTTCGTCTCAAAAAGAAGGGAAACGGAAGCACACTCTTTATAAATTTTTGCTGTTTTACTTCTCAAAAAAAAAAAAAATAATATGAGAAGTCGAAACACAATCGATAAAACTGAAGATGTCCTGGACAGTTTTAACCACAAGACTCTCTCTGCTGAGTGCATAAATCAGCATTTCTTAAGCAGGACTTCAGACCACTTTCTTCAAAACTTTGAGGATTTGTCATTAAAATCTGCGTCAGTAAGACGAACATCAATATCTGAGAATCTGGCAGCGGATGTACGTGTTTCTCTATTTTTCACCACTTTTTTTGCTCTTTCGGGATCTCAATATATGGGAATTTTATGAACACCAAACTCCGCAAACGAAGCAGCTTCTAAAAGACGCACACATTTTGAAACAAATAAGAACAACTAAAAGTGAAGAACTCAGAAAAAAAAAAGATAGCAATAGTGACTTAAATGTTTTTTTCAATTTCGAAACAAACAAATTAAATTGTGAAAAATACAAAACTAACGTGCATTTTTTCCCTCGTAAGACAAATGCAGGAAACGATTTCTAAGAGATATTAAACCTTTCCTTGATTTAAAAAAAAAAAATAGAAAGCAATGCTGTTTATAAAAACACAGACCCAAATCATTGCATGATCCATTCCCATTCAAAAATTTCCATAAGTATTGCACGGTACTACACTGCTGGCCACCCAAAATACAACACCAAGAAGGAAGCATCCGATTGGCCTGAAATTCGCAGCATGCGTCGCCCGCGAGAGGTCATGCAAACGATAGCATTGCAGTGCATATGTAAATAATGTGCGCCCAGTACGCCACTGAGAAGCACTGTAAGAAGGCTGCATAGAAGGCGGGGTGTAAGTAGTGGAAATGTGTTGTGTTGCCGGATCTGTGCGTGGGAGGCTTCCTGATGCCTCGTCGCATAATACGGCAGTCATTCTAGCACGTTTCGGAGTTCGACACAGGACAAATAGTGGCTTATCGCGACAGCGGTTTATCGTACCGAGACATCGGCACCCGTGTGGGACGACATCCGGCTACACTGAGGCAAGTATGGATTCGGTGAGTGCAGAAGGGACGAACGGACCGACGTGAGTGATTACGGCAGTCGCGGCACACCACCGAACGAGAGGACCGGCGTGTTGTGCGGCGGGCATTGACGACTCGCACCGCCACATCACGAACGTTAGCGCAGGAATTAGGGTGTGTCAGCACGTACCGTTCGACGTCGTCTGCAGGAGCGGGGACTTGTCGCATGGCGCCCATTGCTCCGATTACCATTGACGTTACACCACTGGCGAGTGCGGCGGCAGTGGGCCGTTGAACGCCGCACCTAAATTACGGAATGGCACGACATTGTCTTCTCCGAAAAATCCCTCTTCTGCCTGCAACACCACGATGGTCGGATTCGCGTGTGGCGGGACCGCGGCGAGAGACTGTATGACGCCTGCATTATGAATCGCCATACCGGTCCATCGCCTGGCGTTATGGTTTGGGGCGCAATTGGATATGACACCCGCACCCCTCTGGTACACTCAACAGCCACCGCTACATCTCCGACGTTTTGGAGCCGGTAGTCCTCCCTTACCAGCAGGACCTGCCAGCGGTCACGTTTCAACAGAACAATGCGCGCCCGCACGTGGCACGCAATGTGCAACAATTCTTCACGGCCCACCAGGTGTCACTGCTGCCATGACCAGCTTGTTCTCCCGATATGTCGCCCATCGAACACGTTTGGTTGCTGATTATTAACCGAGTGGCCCGGCAAAGCACCACGCGCGGCTTCGCCTGATGAACTGTGGCAACGTGTGGAAGCAGCCTGTACCGACATTCCCCTAGCCCACATCCAAAGCCTCTTTCGTTCGATGCCGCGGCGTGTAGCGACCGTTATTGCCAGCCATGAGGGCCACGCGAATTATTGATGTCTGCGTGTTCCGCAAGTCGCTCGAACCTGTATGCTCAATCGTTTCATCTTTGTATCTGTAGTTATGTGTCCAGTAAATCTGGCTTTGCTATCTCGTGTCCTTTTTGGTGTTGCATTTTGGGTAGCCACCAGTGTATATTTATTACATGAGGTTAAAAAGCTAAATACAAAATTTAAAAACACAAGGTCTTTCGCAGCAGCAGCTACTGCATCATCAGGTGACACGGAGCATATGATCATATGTAGATGATTTTGGAAAGGTGCGTCTGACCCCAGGCTTAAACAACCCTTAAAAATAGGAAGCTAGGAGATTTGGGCTAGAGTGCCCGATAGGAAAGTGACACGGAAGCGTGATAGAAAGGGGGAGGAAGGCGCCCTTATTTATTATCGCGGTGCCAGTACCCAAGGTATGACGGCTTAACGTGCCCATCCGACGCACGGCATATATTTAGGGGTTCGAGCGTTCTTACCTGCTTGGGATCGAACCCGAGGTCTTCTCCGTGACAGTCACGAACGTTTACCATATGAAACGAAAGTTTTAAATGGTCTTAATATGATGGTAAAGAAATTACATAGAGCCGCCTGACGTTACAATAATTACATACACAACCAAAATACATTCGTGACGCCCTCTGCAATAATAAGCACAGAAATATTAATTATAAATGTAACGATAGTAATCTTAACAAGTTCTTCCAGTCTCGAGAAATAATGTATGGTATATCCTCATTGCAACATTTATTACCGAACTGGAAGATAAATATGCTTTCAATGTACGGTAAAGATACATTGTCCTTCGGGCCGTGAGACAACAGATGCGAGGCATTCTAGTCAAGAACGTGAGTACCACCACTGACCAGGCGAGAGAGGGAAATGTCAATGGATCTACGCCTTGCACTGTACTTTTGTTCAGCCAACCTGATACCCAAATTTCTAGAAGTAGAACCTATATATGTACTTTCGGGCACATCAGGAATAACCGATCGAAGTGGTATACAATAGACCCCATGTCTGGAATCCCCATGAACAGGGTCTTGAGTCCGAAGGCCACTTGGTAACCCCGACATAAACTACGCAAACTAGAGCAAACACTAGGTAAGTAATCCAAAGAACCCACATATCTGACCGGGACAGGCGTGCGAGAGTAGTGATTCTCAACCTCGAAACACGAGCAATGATACGGGAGACACAACTCTTGGGTTAACTACGGCTAAGAGCCATATCATGAGCAATCCTGAATTCCCTCTGGTGTAAAGGAGAGCTGGAGGAGTCCGTAAACGCGCGACGGACAAAGGTGGTGAAAGCGTGTCAAGACGACAAATCTGTAGCGAAACATTCTGTCCACGTAGCTCAGTTGCGAGAGCGACTTATTCCGGAGTGAGGGCCACGGGTTCGGTGTCCGTCGCAGACAAACTTGTGTTTTCACACGGTAAAGGTGAGCTGAATTGGCAGAGATAATACAAGAAACAGCAGAAAGCTCACGGTAAACAGAAGTAGTTAAACGATGAGATACTGGGTCACATTGTAACAAAATGTCGAAAAATGGGAGGGAGTTAGAATTCTCAACCTCGAAAGTGTAATTATTAGATGAAAATTCAGCTGACATTAGCTCAGAAAAAGCCATAAGTTTACCAATTGAAAAAATCCAAAGAATTACGAATATCATCAATATATCCCACATATAATGCCAGACGCAAGACACATTGACTAAACACATGTTCTTCCAAAGATTACAAAGCGATTTCCGCCAAAATCCCAGACAAAGGTGACCCTCAACCTGAAAGTAATAAATACACTGAAGAGCAACTGAATTAGAGACAGCTGGCGTTATGCAAATGTGGCGCTGTGGGCGGCCCTGAAAACGGAAACGACATAACGTATGCAGCGATCCGACAATATAAAGAGGGATGCGACCGCAATCAGTAAGAGTCGGACGCAGTACAGGTAAGACGAAGGATCTAAGCGCATTTGATCGTGGGCAAATTGTCGGGGCCCGACGAATGGGTCACTCCATCTCGGAAGTCTTGCAGAGACTGGGAATTTCACGAGCCACTGTCTCACGCGTGAACCGTGAGTACATTGAATCCGGTAAAACCATCCCTGCAAGGCCCAACTGCCGTAGACAACAGCGTGTGGATGAGCGGTGTCATCGTCGGCTTGCTCGCATTGTAACAGCGGATAGACGGACCACAGTGCAAGAAATCACTCGGCAATTTAACGCTGGTGAAAAAAAACGTGTAAGCAGCCACAACATCCAGAACCATCTCCTTGCTATGGGGTACAGAAGTCATCGTTCCACTAGGGTACCGCTGCTGACCGCACATCACAGGGTGCAAATATTAGCATGGGCGCGGGTACATCGCCACTGGACCCTAGACATGTGGGAAAACTCTTGCGTGGACTGATGAGTCGAGATTCATGCTTTGGTACACGCGGATGGAAGGATACGAGTGCGGCGCAAACCACATGACGCGATGGATCCTTCTTGCCAGCAGGGTACTATTCAAGCTGGTGGCGGTGGCATTCTCGTCAAGGAACTGTTTACGTGGACTGAAATGGGACCCCTGGTACGTGTGACATCGTCCCTCACAGGTCAACGTTACCGGGATATCCTGGATGACCATTTGCTCCCGTTTGTGCGTCTTCAACATCCCACTGGGGACCTCATCCTGCAACAAGACAATGCACCGTGCCATCACTCCCGAATTGTATCCGAATGGCTGGATGAACCCTCCATCGACGTGACCTCGCTTTCCTTGCCAGCTAGGTCCCCTGACCTTAATCCCATCGAGCACATCTCTGATGCCATCGAGAGAGATGTTTGAGGCTCTGACCCCCTTCCATCAAATCTTCGTTAACTGTAGGAGCTTGTTCAGGAGGGGTCGTGGATCCGTATGGCTTCCCAACGCTTCTGGTGTCTTGTTGAGTCCATGCCGAGACGAACCGCAGCCGTCATCAGGACGAAAAGTGGTGCTACATGTTATTAGACAGGTATATCTAATTCAATTGCTCTTCAGTGCATACCTAGTAAAATAAGACTAAGGTCTGCGCGATACATTACAACAGAATGTGCTGCTCTCTAGGAACTGAAACTACCATGTTTCTTTTTTTCGCTTTTTTTAATTATACACTCATTTTTTTGTTACCTTAAAAAAGTATAAATGGGGTTCCACTGTATTTAAAAAAGTGTTACGTTCTTTTGTTCTCGTAATAAATGTTTCTTGCCACCCATGTGGCGCAGTTTTCTAAGCGCTGCCCTCTGACCGTTGTTCCGGGTAGTATCGATTCTATATACGGCATGGATGATATGCTTAGCTTACGGCATTGACACTCCTAGGCACTGTCTTTCTCCAATACTTTCAATCAGTGGTAAATTATAGATCTTAGAGTTGCTCACAGTGGCCGTTAAACCTCTAAATAATAAAAACAATTCCATTAAATAAACTATTTGGGAACAAATGTTTACACTTATTTTGGAATGGTAATGTAATTTGCGGCAGAATTTTCCGTTTCCAAAATTAACTATACAGAACTTGATGTACTACATATATGTGCTCTCTATGTGTACATTAATTATCTATAGCCAATGGATTGAACTTATGCTTTGAAGACAAAGCAGGCATGTTGAAGCTAATGTGTTGTAGAAATTCTCTTAAGTTATGTGATAGGAGTTCGAGCGCAAATTGGAGCTGTGTTGGCGAACGCAGTATATTTGTAGATCAAATAAATCTATCAGTGTTATTGTGGGCTATGCCATATTAATGGACTATGATTTATTCAGTGTTCGATCTAATGGACCTTCTTTGTTTGCTCAGTAACTCAAATATCGTTGCTTTCATGCTTTCAACTCCGTATCTTAGGAACACAAGTCAATCGACTTTCCGAGCACGTAGTATAACCAATAAATCTACTGCTACCATATTTCTAGAGGAATTCGTTCTTTTTCTCATGACGTGAATCCTCAGAAATGTTAAGGTCATTATTTTAGACGAAGGTGGCAAATATGTTACTAAGTACACTATCATACCACTATAATTACCCGTGGTGAGATGTCGGCTTATATTACTAGCGTTCGCTTCGTAAATAAACTCAATAAAGCAAAACAATTTATATTAAAATACAAAGCTCTGGTATCATTACCTTTTGACTTCATTTGTTGAGGTGGTGAAAAAAGCTTTATTTTTCAGTGCTTTCTCACATTTTATTTAAAACAAAGGCAACCGTTTTTTCCAACAGTTTCGAAGATTTTCATGTATACCAACACAAAATTCTACCGCTATGTGTTTAGTTTTTGCAAATTTTTAGTTACCCCGAGTTGATATTTTAGAAGAACTATGGCGAAAACTTCATCATTTGAAATCAGTCGTGATGGACTAATTGCGTCATCCTTAGGCAAGCATGGCGGCATGACGTATTGTCAAAATTACAGTCGCATACAATGCTGGTCAAAAGTAATAGCAATTCATCTCATTCCCGCTATTTTTCCCGGATTTTATTCACAAAATGTGAGCAAATTCCTTTTTTTAGCAAAATACTGTATGCACAAATAAACTTTCATTCATCATCATCAACAATTATCAATCCACTGCTGGACGAAGGTCTCTCCAAATTTCTTCGACAACGGTCTGCCTTGTGCTAGTCTCCTCCATGTTACTCCCGCATACTTTCGAATTTCATCGACCCATCTCCCAAGTGGTCTTCTTCTGGATCATTTACTCTCCCTTGGAATCAAATCTAAAATTTCGGCTGTCCATCGATGGTCTGCCCTTCTGGCAGCATATCTAGCCCATTGCCATTACAGAGATTTTACTCTGATCATCATGTCTTCCACTCTTGTCATTTTTCTGATCCACGAGTTCCTCTTCTTATCTCTCCTGGTTACATAAAGCATTCACCTCTGCATGCTTCTTTGAGTTATCTGCAGCCTTTGTATGTTTCTTTTATTTAAGGTCCACGTCTCTGCACCATATGTAAGCACTGGAAGGATGCATTGATCAAAAACTTTTCTTTTAAGACATAATGGCATATTGCTCTTGAAAATTATACTGTTTCTTCCAAAAGCTCTCCAGGCAAGTTTTATACGCCGATTAATTTCTTCATCAATGTGACCCTTACTTGATATCTGCTGTCCAAGATACATGTAGGTATTGGTTATCACCAGCTTTTCCCCATCAATCGATAAATCTTTATTTCTTGTAAAAGCATTGTGCATCCCTTTTGTCTTCTGAAAGTTCATTTTTAATCCCACTTCTTTACTCTTGTCAGCACGTTCCTGGATCATACTCTGCAGCTCTGATGGGATAGTTGCAAAAATGACTACGTCATCAGCAAAACGAAGGTGAGTTAGATAACTTCTATTAATTTTTCTTTCTTTGTTTTCCCAGTTCAGTGATTGAAAGACATTTTCCTATGTGGCATTAAAGAGTTTGGGCGATATAGTTGTTACCTTGTCTCACTCCCTTTCAAATTTTTATGGATGCTCTATTCTCAAATAGCAGAATCTTTGCACTTGCATTTTCATAGATGTTATTAATAATATTAATGTATGCATATTTCAGAGCCATTGTAACTGCTGTTGGTTTCACCGAATCAAAGGCCTTTTCATAATAGAAAAAATCCATGCATAATGGAAGTTTATACTCCCTCGTTCTTTCAATTAATTCCCTCAGTACGTGGATATGATTTATAGTGCTGTAGCCACTCCTGAATCCAACTTGTTCTCTCGGTTGAGCCATGTCCAGTGTCACCTTCAAGCGGTGTAAAAGAACTTTAGTGAAGATTTTATAGATCACTGACAGGAGGCTGATAGGTCTGTAGTTCTTGAGATCGTCAATGTCACCTTTTTTATGTAGAAGGATCATTGTAGCATTGTTCCAATCCTCAGGAATCTTCCCTTCATTAAGGCATCGAGTGAAAACTTGGTCGAGTACTGTTTCAATTTCTCCACTTGCTTCTTGTATGATGTCTACAGTAATTCCATCTTTTTCTAGAGCTTTTCCCGTTTCATGTTCTTGATTGCTTGTGCAACTTCTGCTGGGAGGACTGAAAGAACTCTGTTAATGGTACCTTTCGCAATGTCTGGAGTACATGTATCATTCCTTTCATATAGTTTTGAGTAGAAATATTTTACTCTTGTCAAAATTTGACCTCTATTCCTTGTTACGGAACAATCTTCTTTTCTAAGAGCCACAATCTGTTTTCTTCCCTTACTCAGATGTCTTTTTGCTCTCTTCAGTCTTCGGTTGTTTTCAATTGCTTTCCTCACTAGTTCACAGTTGAATTTCCTTACACCTTCAGTGATACTTTTCCTTACTGTCTTGCATAGCTCTATATATTCCACTTTGGAAGTCACATCTCATTTATAGTTGTCCTCATCTCTCTTCCTTTTTGCATCAGAATTTCGGTTTTTCCTGATAATTTGTTCGTATGCAATTTGTTCTTAGTACCAGCTATTTTTGTTGATGTTTCCATAAGAGCCTTGGTTCTTTTTTTGTTAACTTCAGAGATGTCCGCTTCTTCTAACGTTAGACCTTCTAGAGCAGATAATATGTTCCTCAGTTCCAATTTGAAGGTATTATGATGTTTTTTAAGGTTGGTCATGTCAATGCACTTTGTTTGTTTTATGAGCTTGTCAAGCTCGAGTTTAGGATTGAGGTGCATCTTACATCTTACCATTCTATGGTCACTACCTGTGTTAAACTTGTTTAGCACACTGCAGTCTTCCATGACAAATTTCTTGTTACACATAACAAAATTAATTTCACTTGTCAATCCATTGGGATGCCTCCATGTCCATTTCCTTTGCGGCAGTTTCTTGAACAAGGAGTTCATGATGAAAAAGCCTTCTGCCTCTGCAAATTCTACGAGAGTATTTCCACGCTGGTTTCTGATGCCATGACCGAATTTATCTACTGAAGTTTAATTCTGTTGCCATTGCCCTATTTTCGCATTAAAATCCCCCATAATGGTCTTCAAGTACTGCTTGCCTTTATTATTTAGATGACGAATTTCCTCATAAAATTCTTCAATCCCTTCTTCAGGATGACTTGTAGTAGATGCATAAGCTTGAATAATCTGAGCCTGGTATCTTCTTGAGAGTTAGATAACAAGTCGTGTAGCTCTATCAGAGGAACGTTCAAATTCTACAACTTTATCCTTCAGTTTCTTGTTTATTATAAATCAACACCACTAATTCTGCCAGTATCTGTCCCACGATAATAGAAGAGATGTCCACTTTTCAGTTCAATGAGATCTTCGCTTTTTTCTCCTTACCTCAATTAGCCCGATGATGTCCCACTTGATCCTTTGTAGTTCTTCGAATTCAAAGAGCCTTGAATCTGAAGATAGGGAGCGTCCATTATACGTAGCCAAGGTCAGCATCAGATGGCAGCCTAGTCCGGTCCTCTGGTGATTCTTAACACCCTCTGCCTTCATGTCGCACTGGCCGCTGCCTTGTCTAGGTACATTCCAGCTGCCAGAGACTGAGTGCCAAGATTTAAGTTGTGGATTCATTTTGAAGGGGTTTGGCCATATCTCACCACGCTGGCCAAGCGGGTTGGTAAGTGTGAGATAGCATTTCCTCTAATCCCGACGGTATAGGATCACCTCTATTGGCGGTCGTCAGAGACCCTTTAGTGGGAACAGGATGCACCACTTGAAGGCGGGGTTGACATTTGTCAAGGCGAGGCAATAGTATGTTGCGCATCACTTGACCTTACATCCTAAACTTTCATTAGTAGCGTGTTAAGCAATTTTAAATCAGTAGTGGTTAGCAAAATCAAAAGAGTTAGATATTTTGTACTAATTGACAAAATAGTGGTAACTGGTTAACAGGTTTTGGTCAGTTGTACTCAAAAATCTGCGAAAGGGGTTAGTTGCACTTTTCTCGGCACATGAAATAATTGTACTCAGAGACAACTACTTGCCTCGGAGCTACACCGTTGTGTGAGAGTACTTTGATTTCCTCAGAGTCTTTTTTGCTTATAGAAAAATTGCACTCACAGAACCGTAATTGCATGCGTGTATGTATATAGACCGCTTAAATCTATCTTCTACCGCAGATCTCGCAAGTACAATCACTTTGCGTTTCCTACCGGGGAACAAGGAATCAACTCGTGAATTCAAGACAAATGGCTGAGAAATTGTATGAATACAATGTACCAGCTATTTTGTGCTTCCTAAATTATAAAACGGCATTTGATGCCATCAAATGGGGTCTGCTCTGGTGAGTTCGTAGAGAGATGGCCGTACCGGAATAACTTACCTTTCATAGTATGTCACTTTACAAGGGTAACAAAGCCTCGGCCACAATTAATGACGAACATCATACACATTCAGCGTAGGAAAGGTAGTTCACCGGGGATGCATTTTCTCACCCATACTTTTTAATATACACTATACAGACAAAAGTCAGCGGACACCCTTCAAATGCAAATGAACAGATTCGTTCCGTTGTATAGATGCGCGCTACAGCTGCAACCGGTATAAAAACAAGCCTGAAGATGGCCGCGATCATATCGCACTGTGAGGTTGAATGAAAATGTCGAGGCGGGAGAGAACTAACTTTAAGAAACGAAACATTGTTAGGGTAATTAGTGGGTTGTTCATAAGAAAACCAAGTGCCGTTTAAACATATCTGAGTCAACTGTTTTGGATGTACTGAAAAAGTGGAAGACACAGGGCGTGCCTGAAGCAGCAAAAACGCACCGGCAGACCAAATAAAATCAGTGTTGGAGGATGTCGAAGCCCGAGGAGAGTCGTTACAGCTAATCGACGGAGTACTGCACAAGACCTCAGTGGAGCCTCGGTATGTACACGTACCATTCGCAGAGAACTTCATTCCATGGGTTACCGTGGTCATGCGGCTCCGCATAAGCCTTTCATGTCCACTCGAAATGCTACTCATCGTTTAGCATGGTGTAAAGAACATTTATCGTGGACCGTAGATCAATGGAAACGGGTCCAATGGACTGATGAATCCAGATACACGATCCATCACTCGGATTGCCGTGTGAAGGTATGGCTGCAGCCGGTGGAACGCTATTCGCTACGGTGTACCGTTCCTACGGAGAAGTTTGGAGCTGGAAGTGTACTCGTGTGGGAGTGTGTTCTTCGTGGTATGGTCCTGGCCCATCGGGTATCGTGAACAAACCTGTTAACCAACAATTTTACCTATATATTCTGGACAAGTATGCACTACCAACTCTGTGGCAATACTATGGAACCGAGCTTTGCTTGTACCAGCAGGATAATGCACCGAGCCGTAAAGCAAGGAATGTTACAGCGTGGTTGGACGATAATTCTGTATCGTGTGTGTGGACTGTCCAGCACAGAGCCTGGTCTTAATCCCACATAGCACTTATGGGATGAATTAGAGCACTGCATAAGAAGTTTGGAACCAAGGCTTACTACTAAGCCACATTTATCGGCAGCATTATGTACTGAATGGGAGCAGATACCTATCGCTGTGTTCCAAAGCATTGTCGAAAGCATGTCTCTAAGAGTCAGTGCATGCATTAAGGCGAAAGACAGGACGATACCGTACTAATGTATGTTAATAAATGTTCTGTTGTGTTTCTCTTCTAGGTGTCCGGTGACCTTAGTCAATATAGTGTATATGGAGAATGCAAAGTCAGGAAAGTAACGGAAAACTGGTACGGTGGGGTGTCAATAGGTGGTAGGAAAATATGAAATCTACGCTATGCGGATGACACCATTATAATAGCTGGTTCAGAGGAAGAAGTGGCGCAATTCTCAAACGCATCGAAGGCTATAGCGTCAAAGCTGGTCTCAAACTGCATAGAGCCATGTGCTGTCTTGGTAGTTGGCAAAGCCGGAGTGCTGCCTCAAAACTTCAAACAAATAGCCGGAAATTCAGAAGTCATATATCTGGGGGCCCGCATAACCAACACGGCAATTACGAGGGCGAGATTAAAAGGAGGATCGGAATGGCCAGATCTGCCCTGGCTGGGTTTACAAAAATCGGGACGAATCGCCACATCAGCAAAACAACCAAGATGAGGCTGGTCAAGGCCATCGTGTTCCCCATCGTAACTTAGGGTTCTGAAACGTGGACCTTAAATCCAGCATGTCGCAGACGGATTGAGGCGTTCGAAATGATCTGCTACAGACGCATGTTGAGAATATCCAGGGTTCAACATAGGACTAATGCGTCAATCGTGAGAGAGCTCGGTATAGACGCCACAAGCGATTTCTTACGACAATTCAACGACATTGACTAACTTTCTTCGGCCACATCATCCGACGGGACGGCTTAGAAAACTTTGCATTAAGGAAAAAGTCGACAGCAAAAGAGAGGACTCCCCAGACATATTTATCGATCAAATAAAAACTATCACAGATGTATCAGTTGCAGAAATTTGTGGAGAACAGACAAGAATGGCGAAAAGTGACTACCGACAGGATGTGAGTTGGGTCACGACGCTCTAACCGAATAACGAAGAGAAAGAGATGTATGTATACGTATATAAGTTTTGATTGATATCTGGAGAAGTCGCTAATCTATTAGCGTCACCCAAGTGATACCACTCACAGGTTGCCTGTTCATCTTCAAAAAAAAAATTAATTTTTTTATCTTGTTTCCCAGAGGGATCCGTCAAGCGCTGTCCAGCAACGATTATCTTCAGCCGAAGGATCCCTATTCCACCTACTGATTTATCACATTCCACCTACAGGAGTGTAGTCGATCGATGTTGTTATCTCAATTCTCAGGGCAACTCAGACATCATGTAAGGATTAGAAATTGGGGACAGTGCAACTGATATGGTTAGCGCTCAGCTTTATTGTTGACAGATCCCTCCCTCGCTCGAGATTGTTGCACACTAATTTAACGACCACGGGGAGAAGCTCGATGGGCTTCAAGCAGTCGCCGGTCCCTAATTTAGAGTCACTGGTTCCACAGAATGGAGGTAGTCATTGCCGTAAGACAAACACAATATCAATACCTCACCGGAATTTGAACTCGGGATCATCACGCATGACTGCTCAGTGGCTATTCCTCAAATAACTACTCCAAAAGGACAGCTCACGACTTATTCTACTCTTGCATCACAAGATGTGGGGAACTTAGGAACATTCCACAAACTAGTGCTTCACATCTATTGCAGTGCCTATGGTCATTTGAACTGAAAGTGATTGGAGAGAGGTCCTGATTTTCAGGGTGGCCCTCGAATTTCGTGAAATTCACACTTTGAGTCGTTAAAATGTTTGAAGGTCTGTGGGAAGGGGAATGGGCATTACTGCCAGGAAGGCTAATTAAATATTGGGTTGGTGCGAATGAAATGTCCGGCACAGGACCAGCACACGTGGACAGCGAGAACGGAACATTAGAACAACTTACCATGGCAAAATAAACCCGTTCGTCATCCACATATAATTGCCATCTATCCGGAAAGTCCATGATCCCGGAACGAAAAACGTATTTGTGGATGGGAGCCGAAGAAATCATCAACTGCACATTAAACTTCGTTGTCTGTTGTGAACTGTTTCCCGGACAGAAAGTGATCCAGGTGATAAAACAGATGATAGTCTGTCGGAGACAAATCGGAAAATGAGCAGGATGAGGAAGTGCTTCATAGCCCAAGGCACTTAGTGTCAGCATCGTTCGTTGTGCAACATGAGTGCGGGCATTACACTGGAGCAGAAGATCACCATGTCTGTTGACCAAAGCCGGTTGTTTCTGCATTAGTTTCTGGTGCATCTAGTGTAATTCAGCGCAATAACGTTCCGCAGTGATGGTTTGGTCTCTTGCCAAGAAATTGTGATGAATTATCCCGGCTCTGGACCACCAGACAAGGAGCATCATCTTCTTGGTGTGTAGGGTTGGCTTAGGATGTGGTCCAGCAAGCAGTGCCTTGTTTAACCATTGTTCAGATCGTTTCTGATTGTCACAAAGGACCCACTTCTCATCGCAGATGACGATTCAATGCAGTAGAGGTTCCTGTTTATTCCTGTCAGGAAGCGACGTGCAGACTTCCAAACACCTAGTCTTGTTGGCAGTTGTCAACTCATGCGGCAGCCACATGTCCAGCTTTTTAACCTTACCCAGCGCCGATAGACGCCGAACAACTGTCGTATGGTGGACACCTACCTCTACCGCTATCTAACGACACGTTTTCCGGGGTCTGCTTCAACCAAACGTAACAGAACATCGTCAGAAACAGCAACAGGTAGGTGACCACGTGCTTTGTTTTGCAGTTCCGTATCTCCGCTCCGAAACTTCACAAACTATCGCCGAATGTCCGTTGGTTTTATTCTCCCCAAACGCTTTGTTAACGTTTCGAGCAGCAATTCCTGCAGAATGGCACAGTTTAAGTTCATAAAGAAAGATGATTCCTAAATCCGGCATCTGCATGTTTCCTTTGCGAGCCACGTTACATCCAAACAAACCACACCTGAATCTTGTTCTTCACACACGTGCTAGTAATTTATAGTAACTCTGTGACGTAATACCCGCAGCACCTGTGGGTCGTTCCATTCCGCTGTGGTGGGGGCCTGTCTTCACTGCTCGTTCGCGTCGGACATTGTTGTTTGTTTTGACATTTCATTCGCACTAACCCAATTAAACTTTGAAGGAATGTGTGGTAGCAAACTATGCAATTGCACAAATTGTTGATTTGCACAAATCGAGAGTTGTGCGAAAGTTAAAGAAAACGGTAAAATTCGGAGAAGCTGAAAGTAGGAAAATGGCATATAAACGTGGAAGTAAAACTACATTAACGGAAAAGGCAAATAACGTTCACCATTAGGTCAACTGCGGCCTGGAGCAGTAAAAAGCCATCGCTTGCCTTTTAAACAACCAGGGCTGTGAACTCATATGTCGCTCAGAATACCATAACTCCCGAATTTTCTGCTGCTCTTTTCAAGTCGAAAAAAGAAGGATTAGTGCTCGGTCACCACACGAAACTTGGGATGTGTAGTCTTAATGTGCATTAACCTTCAGAAGTTACCCGGGGCCGATCAATGCATTCTTCCACGGAGAAGGCATACGATGTCATGAGAGTAAATGACATAGCCCCGGGAAATACCAACGCCTGCTTTTCTTATACGCTACCTGACAGAGAAAATGCCACACCATGAAGGAATGCTCGAAATAAGAACAAACTGCAGACACAGATAGCCACGTAGGTCCTGAACACATGATTTAATCGTCACCTACAGACTAGGATCCAGTGGCCGAATATACAGGATGATCAATAAGGAGTGTGGCCCCTATTTTGGGTGACACAGCGTTGAATCAGACGTGACTTCGAGGCAATGAGAGTCGGAATAGAGTCCTGGGGTATCGTGGACCATGTGGTGTTGATTCGAGTCCACAGTTCATTTGCGGTGAAGGGAGGATACTCAACGGACGTTCAATCGTGTCCCACAGATGCTCAATGAACGAGAGGTTAGGGGTTCGCGCTGGCCGCGGCAGCTCCTCAACATGACGACGAGTCATCAAGGTGCCCTTAATGCGTACCAGCGGTGAGCGGCTATTGGCGCTGATAGCACTCCCCACACCATGATTCCACGTTACCGGCCCGCGTGGCGCTCCACAACGGCAGAGGAATCCGCACGTTGGCAACGTGGCTTCCACACTCTCACACGGCGATCATCCGTGGTGAGACAGAATCGCGATACGTCCCTGAACACCACACTGTTCCATTTTGCACCTCACGCTGCACTGGAGCGACACCACGCAGAGCGGTGAGGACGATGGCTCGCTGTTAGAAGTGGCCTTCGCAACGGACGGCTGAACAGCAAACTAGACGCAGCCAATCAGCGTTACACTAAAACCAGACGCAGCCAATCAGCGTTACACTAAAACCAGAAGCAGCCAATCAGCGTTTCACTAAAATCAGACTCAGCCAATCAGCAATCAGCGTCGATATCAGAGCATCCAAGCCTCCCCGTACACTCCGCAAAATGTCGCCCGTTGTGACCTATGGGGCCGCTATGGCATGACGTCAGAAGCGACGACCGGTGCGCTTAGAAGTTCATCTGCGTGCTCCGGTCCCCCTAAGTTGTTGCACAGATCCTTCTTGGGACCACTGTTTTCAAATGCGATCGACGGTTGTGCCATCACGTAGCGTCTCGTCCGCAATACGACGCAAGGACCATCCGGCCGTGAGAAGGCCTACGGCATTGGCACCCCTTGTTCGTTCTCCAGACACGGTTACAGCAGAACCACTCACTTCTTGCGGCCTTGACGATGTCTCAACTGATGGCCTCACGGGCGGGTTGTCTGCTTATATCCCGCTTTCCGTTCGTGCGATTGGCCTGCAAATGCAATTATTTGCATAACCCGTACGTGTGCACCCACCTGCAATTTGCATGGTGCTACGTTTACGTCTTCATTGTGTGGCATTTTCTCTGTCAGGCAGTGTATGTTCAGCGACAATGATGACCATGAGTAACTTCTGCTAATCCTGTAGAGTCAGTGAAAATGCAGGGAACAGGTGGAGCTGGGAAATCCCCCTCACTATAAAAGGGCTTTTTCCGGTGGTCGTGGTAGTTTCGATGAATGGGCTTTCCAAGCGTTATGATCTTTAAAGGGTTAATTGCCAAGATAAGTTAATGTCTTAAATAACGAAGGACTCTAACAACTTTCAGTGGAAAAAATCAGCTTTCAAAGTCATGGATAGATTATTGTAACGCTTTACTCTACTACGTTTTCGTAATTTGGATGGCGTAACTACTACGCAAATAACTGCATACTCTTTTATCACGAAACCACGATAAAAATTACTCGTAATATGTTGCCCTACCGACTAACCCTTAAAGTAACCGATGTGCCTGAACCAAAAGTTGCCCAAATTTCCTTGCACTCCTGAAACAGAAGTTTTCTCACAGTGACCGAGTTATACGAAAACTACGGACTATAAATCTGTCGCTGGTTGTAAGTCCAGCGTTACAGTATGCAATCGGATTCCCTTATAGTCCATTATTCACTGTTCTAATTTTAAGGAATGATTCGAAGGAGTAGTCCCTCTGACACGGAAATCATGCCACTGGGTAGAAATGGTCAAATATCTTTTAGTTTTGTTCTTAGGTTCGTCGTCTTTTTTATAGCATTCTTAGCGGAAAAGGTAATCAGACACAAAGGATTAATGACAATTATACCCCTCCCAATACGTCGTCGAAGTGTGACGTCACACGATGGAGCTGGGCATAACCAAATGTCTGTTCCTCCATGATTCCCATAACGTTTCAACATGATTGAAGAAATGTGCTCGTATTTTGCAATTTCTTCATTTTTTTCTGACAATTTGAAGCTAATTCAACGCGGTAAAAATGCTGCGAAGTCCTCTCAAATCCAGCCATTTTATTATGAACCGCATAGCGAGGAAATACGTGGTCAAATTCATGCTACTATGAAAGATCAGATACATAGCATCGAGGTATTGTCTGCTTTTTGTGCTTATGTTTTATAAATTATCTTTCTTCTTTCAGTTTTATATCATATTTGAACTGACCACCCAAAGAGCACACAACTTTAACCCCTTAACGACCGTGATCCAAAAATCTTCTATCACTCTAAATGCCATAACGCCCGAAACTGTCTTTTGGTTCACTTCTTTGTTAATTAACAACGATAGTGACTGAGTGTGACTCCTGCTGATCCCTCATAGGTCGAGCAAATTTAAAGAACGGGTAAGGGTAGGAAATCTGACTCACTCTAGACATGTGTTTCGGGCGGCTATGTCCATTTGTATGTACGGGCGCTTGGGCGTTATGGTCTTTAAAAGGTTAAGGCTGGACCGTTTCATGTTGTACTAAAAATGGATGAAGTGCCTGGCAAGATTATAATTTTGCAAGAGCATCTGCTGATTTACACTGGTGAAAAACCTCACCAATGCACGGATTGGATTTAACCTTGCGGTATTTAAATACCTAATGATTTAATTTTAACGCATTTTGGTCAATGAATTTTATCTTACAGTATTTTAACTTACTAAAATTGGAGTCATATTGCTTCCCAATCATACACATTTCACATAGAGTTCCACACTGATGAGAAACTTCACCAATGTACAATATGTAACAAGTCATTTACGCAAAACAATGTCATCCGTCAGCTCATGTATGGATTCACAGTGCCAAGAAACGTCATCAATATGACCTTTGAAACAATCTATGCTTTCATAACCAACTGTACATTTTATAGATGCCCTTCAACTGTGTCAATATACACTGAAGTGCCAGAAAAGCTGGTACAGACGAGCTTACGCAAAATACATTGCAACGTCACCTATGCGCGTACTCGGCTGCGTCCGGCAGTGCGTATAGAAAGCGATAGACATCCTTGCCAGCTGTCAGAGCTGTTTTCGGCATGAGAATGACAAGTAATAACGATTTAAGCGATTTTCAACGCGGTGTCATAGTGTGCGCTCGTGAGATGGGCCATAGTGTTTCGGAGATAGAAAACAAGTTCGGATTTTCACCATTGCAAGGGTGTACCGTGACTACAAGAATTCCAGCAAAACCTCCAACCTACGATATCAGTGTGGCCGTAAAATTACATTGGGTGAACGTGACCATCGTCGGCTGTCAAGAATCGTTTCACGCGATAGGCGTGCATCACTCTCGCAGGTATCATCGAAATTCAATGCTGGAGGCACAACAAACATCAGCGTCCGGACTGTGCAACGTACCCTGCACGATACGGGCTTTGGGAGCCGACGCCCAACTGGAATCCCCTTGATGGGTGCACGACATAGAGCTATGCGCCTCGCTTGGGCACGGCAACACCGCCACTGGACACTTGATGACTGGAAACAAGAAGCCTGGTCTGACGAGTCGCGTTTCCAACTGTATCGGGCAGATGGGACGATTCGTGTGTGGCGTAAACCCCATGAAGCCATGGATCCCGCCTGTCAACATGGAACTGTACCACCTTGTTGGGAAGGGGGGATCTGTAATGGTATGGGGCGTGTTTAGCTGGACTTCACTGGGTCCCCTGGTACGTCTACAAACGTCAGTGACCGACCAACGCTATGTGCGCATCCTTTCTGACGAGGTACACCCGTTCATGTCCTGCATTCATGCTGATGTGTTGGGCCTGTTCCAACAGGACAATGCACCTCCACACAAGTCTCGGGACGCCACATTATGGTTAGAAGAGCAGTCATCTGAGTTTGGGGTGTTGCCATTCCCACCCAAGTCCCTAGATCTGAACGTGATAGAACACATTTGGGATGCCATGCAACGCGCTATCGAACACAGGTGTTAGAGACCTCGGAATACACCCGAATCGTGGAACGCTCTGCAGGAAGTATAGTGTGCATTTCCTACAGCATATTTCCAGAAGCTAGTGGAGCCCATGCCCCCGTCGTATTTCTGCAGTCCTGCGCTCCCGTGGGGGACCTACCAAGTATTAGACGGGTGTACGAGTTTTCCAGGCACTTCAGTGTATATTAAAACCTATTAGAGAATTTTACATTTTAGTTCTGGGTACGTAAAATCTCCCAGAAGAATTGAAAGTTATAAAAAGTTTGCATGTGTTTACCCGTAAATCGTTACGGAATTTGTTACAAGTGACTCGAGGCTAAACCTAATGTTCTGAAAATGATAACAAACCCAAAACAAGGATGTTAGTTCAGTATGCCTAATGAACAAGAAATTTTGATGTAACTAATCAGAATCGATGAGCTATTGACGTTCTTCGGATGCTTAGCTATTTCGGTGAAGTAATTCCACGACTATCTGCAGTACGAGTTGAATGATACTTCACAAGGCCCAAATTCTTCCACAGATGCTTGTTTGTCTTGAGTTGATTGAGAATAACTCCGCAACCAAGATTCCCACGCAATAAGTTCAATTACAACAAGAAAGATGACATCGAATTTTCGGGTGTAATAAGCACGTCTTTTGAATCCGTCCTGACGCAAATTTAATTTATCAAAGCTATTCAAAGTCAATGGTATCGGTATGGAAAACAATAGTATCTGACGGAAGAAAGCAGTTTTTCAATCGGGTCTTTAATCCCTCAGATATTGCTGTAAACGGAATCGTGAGCTTACGAACTCTTAGAAACAAAGATATCGACAAAAATACGGTGTGACTTTACATTCCGTGCTGGGAAAACCATGCATTATTTTAGGAAGAAAGTATTCACAAAAGGTTTATTCATATGAGCGGTATCGCTCCACGGAAAAAAAATTTTAGTCGAGTTTTCAGGAGCCCAGACTTTTGCTACAAATACACCAGAAGTAGAAATTAACACTTATGACCCCTGGTGGCCTAAACCATTATTTACCAAACATTAGAAATTACGTGAAAAATATTTTTGGTCAAGTCTTGTATGCGATACAGGAAGAAGTTTTCAAATCTGAGTTTTAGGAGCAGAAAACGCAATTTACCATTGTGCGCCCTAGCGGAAAGTTTATAATTTACTTGAAAATTTTGAATTTATAGGAAAAACATTTCGCATCGGAAACACTATCCAACAAGGAAGGAATTTTTTAAATCGGACTTTAAGAAGTAGCGATTTTGACAAAAATAAGATATACATCTACGCCCCTGGCGTAGAAACCATGCATTACTTCAAGAAGAAAATGTTCCTAAAATGTTTGTCGACATGAGTACTATCGGTCCTCAAAAGACTTGTTTTCAATCGAGACTTTAGGAGCTAATATTTTGCTGCAAATACATCAGAAGCGGAAATTAAGATTTGCGCCACCTGGTGGCCAAACAACTTTTTACAAAAATTTGAAATTAAATGCAAATGATTTCCCACCAGGAGCTGTATCCGGTGCAGAAAGAATTTTTCCGATCGGAGATTTAGAAGCAGAGATAGTGGAAAACGCAATTTACCTTTACGCCCCCTAGCGGAAAGTATATGAATTACTTAGAAATTTTGAATTTATAGGAAAAACATGTCACAACAGAAACACTATCCAACAAGGAAGGAATTTTTTAAATCGGACTCTTAGAAGTCGAGGTATTGACAAAACTAAGATATACGCCTACGCCCCCTGGCGTAGAAACCGTGCACTATTTTTAGAAGAAAATGTTTCAAAAATGTTTGTCGACATGAGCAGTATCGGTCTGCAAACGATGCTATTTTCAATCGAGAATATAGAAGCTCATATTTTGCTGCAAATACATCAGAAGCGGAAATTAAGGTTTACGCCCCCTGGTGGCCAAACAATTCTTTTACAAAAATTAGAAATTATGTGCAAACGATTTACCACCAGGAGCTGTATGCGGTGCAGAAATAATTTTTCAGATCGGAGATTTAGAAGCAGAGATATAGTGGAAACGCAATTTACCTTTACGCCCCCTAGCAGAAAGTCTATGAATTACTTGAAAATTTTGAAATTATATGAAAAACATGTCACCCGGAAATCACTATCCAACACAGAAGGAAATTTTCAAATCGGACTCCTAGAAGTCGAGATATTGACAAAAATAAGATATACATCTACGCCCCCTGGTGGAGAAACTGTGAAATATTTTAGGAAGAAAATGTTCCGAAAAGGTTTATCGATGTGCGTGGCACCTGTCCACGAAAGAATTTTTTCAATCGATATTTTAGAAGCTCAGATTTTATGGCAAATACATCAGAAGCGAAAATTAACACTTACGCCCCCTGGTGGCCAAAGTATTCTTTACCAAAAATTCGAAATTATATGCAAAAGATTGTAGATTAGGAAATGTATCGGCTGAAAAAAAATTCCAATCGGTGTTTTAAAAGAAGAGTTATCGGGGAAAATGTAACTTAATTTTACGCCCACTAGCGGAAGATCTATACGTAATTTGTAAAAGAAAATATATACAAAATACTCTTCGACATAAATGGAATCAAAAGATAAAAGATTTTTTCAATCGTCTGTTTAGAAGCAAATATGTGGAATAAAACGTATTTTTGAATTCCACATCATCTGCATTTACGCCCTCTAACGGCGAAATTGTACATCGTAAAAGAGAACGAAATAAAGGATCATCATTCGCATACTTCAAGCTTTCGAATGCAAAAAGAATTTTTCAAATTGGACTAATAGTTGCGGAGATACCGTGGGTACAGACGGACGGACGGACGAACAAACCGATAACATAAGCACGATCTTTTTTTTGCAAAAGACGTGCTAAAAATGGAAAGGGGCATTCAAATTCATATTTACAAACTACAAAAAAGATGCTTGTTCACAAGAATACCACCCACACAGCACAGAATATTTCGTATATGTTACAAGTACGTAGCACTAAAACATTGAGAATTTTCAGATACGTTGCGCAATTAACAGTAATGTTTCAAAAACATTACGGTAACGTCAAAAGTCCTCAAACGTTACATAACTTGAAACATAACCGATACGTTACAGTGAAGTGTCTTTGTAACTTTAACATACCGACTTCATGCTATTCTTGCGTTTTTTAAAGATATTTGTAACTTCGTTACATTACTGTTACGTATTTGAAAGATGTTTGTAACTTCGTTACATTACTGTAACGTATTTGAAAGATATTTGTGACATAATCATATTACTGTTACGTATTTACTACGTTAAACATTATAGTTTTAAAAAACTTTGTAAATTCACAGTAAAAAATATTACACTCGACAGGTGTTATTTGTGACATAATCATATTACTGTTACGTATTTACTACGTTGACCATTATAGTTTTAAAAAACTTTGTAAATTTACAGTAAAAAATATTGCACTCGACAGGTGTTCCAAAAGCAACAACAGTCACATTACGAGTTATTTACGTTTTCACAGGTTCAACGCAGTCCGCTGTCGATTGGGAACAGTAGCGGCGTTTATACACTGCCGGACAATTGCTAAGGACGGATGACAATAGCAACGATAGCAACCATAAAATGGAAGGCAGGAAAATGTGGAAATTAGCATTAGTGCGGGATACAGTAAGACGTGTTGTGCGTATGAAAATTTTGGATTGCCGAACTTGTTCGTGACGTCATAGCGCTGATAAGAGATATAAAGGATTTGACGCGTATTGACCGTTGTTGTTCAAACGCAAAGTTGAAAGGGAAAGAATCAATTGACGAACTTGCAATTTTCAGTATGTCTTCCCGACATCACCTAGATGATTTTACGCGTGGCCGTATTATTGGCAAGATTGAAGAAGGGCAAAAAATAACAGATGTTGCCAGGGAGTTCGACGTCAGCCACAGTGTTGTTTCAAGGCTTTGGAAATCATTTCAGGCAAATGGAGAGTGAAACAAACGTCACGTGGGAGGTCGTGTTCGCAGTACGACACTTGCAGAAGATCGGTACATAGTGCTATCAACAAAAAGACACCGGCGCAGCACAGCTAGTTAGGTAGCAAATCAGTTTATGGCTGCTACTGGCAAGCGGATCTCCCAAAAAACTGTTGCCAGACGTTTGCATGAAGGAGGACTATACGCCCGCCGTCCTGTTGTGTGCATCCCATTGTCCAGACGTCACTGTACCGCCCGTTTGCAATGGTGCCATCAACATCGCAATTGGACTGATAACGACTGGCCTGCTGTCCTCTTCTCAGATGAGAGTAGATACAGTCTATCTTCTGATTGTCGACGACAACTGATCTGGCGTGATAGTGGTACTGCATATTGTCCAGCAAACATACCGGAAAGGGACCTATATCGGACATGTAGTGTCGTGGTATGGGCTGGCATCATGATCAATGGCCGTACGTCCCTCTATGTGCTTCCAACTGGGACTATGACTGGCCAACGATACATTAATGATGTTCTGCTACCGCATGTTCGCATGTTCCGTGGTGGTGTCGGTGATAGATTCATTTTCATGGACGACAACGCAACATGTCATCGAACAGTCCCTGTCCAGGAGTGTCTTGAGAGCGAGGATATTCAACGCGTTGATGGCCAGCACGTTCTGCAGATCTGAATCCCATTGAAATGGTGTGGGATGCTTTGGGGAGGAGTCTTGCTGTTCGCCAATGCCCTCTAATAAACAAGGACACCCTCATCCGTGCACTGACAGAGGAATGGGATAAATTACCCCAACAGCTGCTTGATAATATTGTGCAAAGCATGACACGACTAGTGGAATCTTGCATCGCCCTGCATGGTGGCCATATCCCGTTATGACATCTCACGGTGGAACGCCTGCGGACGGTAATTGCATTGTTTTTTCACGTTTACGTATTCTGCACAAAATGGCCTGTTTGTCCCTTGAACACGTTCCAAAGTTTTGTGGATTTCAGAGCTCAATAAATTGTCTTTCTTGTAATGTCCTGGCATTCTGACATTATTTTATTTCACTTGGCATCCAACCACACTTACTTTTTTATGCGCTATATCCCTGCAGAGTCGGCATTTCGACGGATCAGGTACAGTCATCAGCCTAGCTTACGTTATCAGGAAACAAACTCACTAAAAGCCAAAGCAGGAAAAGGCCGAAAAATGGCACGAAGTCTGTTAATGACAGAATAATGCAAGAAAGATGACACCGAATTTTCGGGTGTAACAAGCACGTCTTTTGAATCCGTTCTGACGCAAATTGAATTTATCAAAACTATTCATAGTCAGTGGAACCGGCATGGAAAACGATAGTGTCTGACGGAAGGAAGAAGTTTTTCAATCAGGTTTTTAATCCCTCATATATTGCTGTAAAGGGAATCGTGAGCTTACGCTTTTTGGTTTGGTTGCAGACTTGTGCGTTAAGAAAAACATGAATTTATATGAGAAACATTTCGCACCGGAAACGCTCTCCAACACCGAAGGAATTTTTCAAATCAGACTCTTCGAAACAGAGATATCGACAAAAATAATATGTGACTTTACGTCCCCTGGTGGGAAAACCATGCATTATTTTAGGAAGAAAGTATTCTCAAAAGGTTTTTCCATATGAACACTATCGGTCCAAGAAGAAAAAAATTTAGTCGGGTTTTCAAAAGCCCAGATTTTGCTACAAAGACATCAGAAGCAGAAATTAGCACTTATGACCCTGGTGGCTAAACCATTCTTTACCAAACATTAGAAATTATGTGAAAAATATTTTCCATCAGGTCTTGCATCCGATACAGGAAGAATTTTTCAAATCGGAGTTTCACATTATAAAGCAGAAATAAAGCAGAAAACGCAATTTCCCTTCACTCCCCCTAGCGGAAAGTCAGTGAATTATTTGAAAATTTTGAAATTATATTAAGAACGTGTCGCACCGGAAACTCTGCCCAATAAAGAAGGAATTTTTCAAATAGGACTCTTAAAAGTAGAGATATTGAGCAAAAGAAGATATATATCTACGCCTCCTGGGGTAGAAAGCGTGCATTATTTCAAGAAGAAAATGTTCCTAAAAGGTTTGTCGACATGAGTAGTATTGGTCAACAAACCACTTTTTTTCAATCGAGATTTTAGAAGCTCATATTTTGCTTCAAATACATCAGAAACGGAAATTAAGGCTTACGCCACCTGGTGGCCAAACCATTTTTTACAAAAATTAGAAATTGTGTGCAAAGGCTTTCCCATCAGGAGCTGTATCCGGTACAGAAAGAGTTTTTCAGATCGGAGATTTATAAGCAGATATATAGGGGTAAAGCAATTTACCTTTACGCCCCCTAGCGGAAGTCTATGAATTAATTGAAAATTTTGAAATTGTGTGAAAAACATGTCACACTGGTAACATTATCCAACACAGAAGGAATTTTTCAAACCGGACTTCTAGAAGTAGAGAAATTGACAAAAACAAAGATATACATCTACGCCCACTGGCGGCGAAAATGTAGAATATTTATCGTTGTGAGTGGCTTCAGTCCACGAAATAATTTGTTCAATCGATATTTTAGAAGCTCAGATTTTATGGAAATATATCGGAAGCAAAAATTAACACTTATGCCCTCTGGTGGCTAAAGTATTTTTACCAAAAATTTGAAATTCTATGCAAACATTTTCTATCAGAAGGTGTATCAGCTAAAGAAAACATGTTTCGATAGGAAGTTTTAGAAGAAGAGTTATCGGGAACAATGTAATTTACTTTTACGCCCTCTAGCGAAAACTCTTTGCGTAATTTGAAAAAGTAACTATATCTAAAATACTCTTTTGCAGAAATGGAATCGAAAGGTAAAATAATTTTTTCAATCGGATGTTTAGAAGCAAATATGTGGAATAAAATGTATTTTTTATTTCGGCGTCATTGCCCGTGAGAGGATAGCGGCAAAATTGTGTATTGTAAAAAAAAAGGATATAAAGGATCATCATACGCATATTTCAAGCTTCCCAATGCAAAAATAATTTTTCAAGTCCGACTAATAGTTGCAGAGATATCGTGGGTACAGACGGACTTACGGACAAACCGGTAACATGAGCATGATCTTTTTTTTACAAAAGACGTGCTAATAAAAATCGGTACCAAATGAGCATGTGGAAATTCTATTATTCATGTGGAATAGACTATATTTCAGCGAAAAAAAGAAAGAAAATCAAATTCGTTATTTCTCTAAATACCTATCAATATGAAATTTCTCAGCTTCAAGAGAAAGAAACATGCTGGTAAGGTCAGGTGATGCGTAACATCACAGCCTCTCCTTGACAAATGTCAACCCCGCCTTCTCGTGGTGCATCCTGTTCCCACTAAAGGGGTTCTGACGACCGCCAATAGCGGTATAACTATACCATCGGGATCAGAGGAAATGCTATCCCACACTCACCAACCCGCTTGGCCAGCGTGGTGAGTTATGGCCAAACACCTCCAAAATGACTCTACAACTTATATCTTGGCCCTCAGTCTCCGGCAGCTGGAATGTACCTGGCCAAGGCAGCGGCCAGTGCGACATGAAGGCAGAGCGTGCTAAGAATCCCCGGAGGACCGGACTAGGCTGCCATTTGATGCTGACCTTGGCTACGTGTAATGGACGCTCCCTATCTTCTGATTCAAGGCTTCTTGAATTGGAAGAGGAACTACAAAGGATCAAGTGGGACATCGTCGGGCTAAGTGAGGTAAGGAGAAAAGGAGAAGATCTCATTGAACTGAAAAGTGGACATCTCTTCTATTATCGTGGGACAAATACTGGCAGAACTAGTGGTGTTGGATTTATAATAAACAAGAAACTGAAGGATAAAGTGGTAGAAGTTGAAAGTTCCTCTGACAGAGCTGCACGACTCGTTATCCAACTCTCGAGAAGATACCAGGCTCAGATTATTCAAACTTATGCACCCACCACAAGCCATCCTGAAGAAGAAATTGAAGAATTTTATGAGGAAATTCGTCATCTATATAATAAAGGTAAGCAGCACTTGAAGATAATTATGGGAGATTTCAATGCAAAAATAGGGCAACGGCAACAGAATGAAACTTCAGTAGGTAAATTCGGTCACGGCAACAGAAACCAGCGTGGAAATACTCTCGTTGAGTTTGCAGAGGCAGAAAGATTTTTCATCTTGAACTCTTTTCTCAAGAAAAAGCCACACAGGAAATGGACGTGGAGACATTCAATTGGGACGACAAGTGAAATTGATTTTATTATGTGTAACAAAAAATTCGTCATCGAAGACTGCAGTGTGCTGAACAAGTTCAACACAGGTAGTGACCATAGAATGGTGAGATGTAAGATGCACCTCAACACTAAACTGGAACGTGGGAAGCTCATAAGACAAACAAAATGTATTGACATAACCAACCTTAAAAAACACCATAATACCTTCAAGTTGGAACTGATGAACAGATTCTCTGCTTTAGAAGGCCTAACATCGGAAGAAGTGGATATTTCGGAAGTTAACAGAAAAGTAACCAAAGCTCTTGTGGAAACAAAATTAGCTGGGTCTAAGAACAAGTTGCATGTGAACAAATTATCAGGAAAAACCAAAATGTTGATGCAAAAAAGAAGAGAGATTAGGACAACTAAAGAAGATGTGACTTAAAAAGTGGAATATATAGAGCTATGCAAGACAGCACGAAAAAGTATCACTGAAGACGTAAGGAAATTCAACTGTGAGCTAGTGAGGAAAGCAATTGAAAACAACCAAAGCCTAAAGATAGCAAAGGGACATCTCAGTAAGTGAAGAAAACAGATTATGGCTCTGAGAAAAGAAGATGGTTCTATACCAAGAAATAGAGGCGAAATTTTGACAAGAGTGAAAGATTTCTACTCCAAATTATATGAAAGGGATGATGCATGTACTCCAGACATCATGAAAGGTACCAGAGTTCTTCCAGTCCTCCCAGCAGAAGTTGCTCATGCAATCAAGAACATGAAGCGGGGGAAAGCTCCAGGAGAAGATGGAATTACTGTAGACATCATACAAGAAGCAAGTGGAGAAATTGAAACAGTACTCGCCCAAATTTTCACTCGATGCCTTAATGAAGGGAAGATTCCCGAGGATTGGAACAATGCTACAATGATCCTGCTACATAAAAAAATTGACATTGAGGATCTCAGGAACTACAGACCTATCAGCCTCCTATCAGTGGTTTATAAAATCTTCACCAAAGTTCTTTCACACCGCTTGAAGGTAACACTGGACATGGCTCAACCGAGAGAACAAGCTGGATTCAGGAGTGGCTACAGCACAATAGATCATATCCACGTACTGAGAGAACTAATTGAAAGAGCGAGGGAATATGAACTTCCATTGAGCATGGCTTTTATCGATTATGAAAAAGCCTTTGATTCGGTGAAACCATCAGCAGTTACAATGGCTCCGAAATCCTGTGGTATTGAAGATGCATACATTAATATTATTAATAACATCTATGAAAATGCAAGTGCAAAGATTCGGCTGTTTGAAAATACAACACACATAAAAATTGGAAAGGGAGTGAGACAAGGTGACACCATATCTCCGAAGCTCTTTAATGCCACATTGGGAAATGTCTTTCAATCACTGAACTGGGAAAACAAAGGGATAAAGATTAATGGAGATTATCTAGCCCACCTTCGTTTTGCTGATGACGTAGTCATTTTTGCAACTACCCCATCAGAGCTGCAGAGTATGATCCAGGAACTTGCTGACAAGAGTAAAGAAGTGGGATTAAAAATGAACTTTCAGAAGACAAAAGTGATGTTCAATGCTTTTACAAGAAATGAAGACTTATCGATTGATGGAGAAAAACTGGAGATAACAGATACGTATGTTTATCTTGGACAGCAGATATCAAGTGGGGGTCACATTGATGAAGAAATTAATCGGCGTACAAAACTTGCCTGGAGAGCTTTTGGAAAAAACAGCATAATTTTCAAGAGCAATATGCCATTATGTCTTAAAAGAAAAGTGTTTGATCAATGCATCCTTCCAGTGCTTACGTATGGTGCAGAGACGTGGACCTTAACTAAAAGAGACATACAAAGGCTGCAGACAACTCAAAGAAGCATGGAAAGGTGCATGCTTGGTTTAACCAGGAGAGATAAGAAGAGGAACTCGTGGATCCGAAAAATGACGAGAGTGGAAGACATCATGATCAGAGTTAAATCCCTGAAATGGCAATGGGCTGGACATACTGCCAGAAGGACAGACCATAGATGGACAGCCGAAATTTTAGATTGGATTCCAAGGGACAAGAAAAGACCCAGAAAAAGACCACATGGGAGATGGGTGGATGAAATTCGAAAATATGCGGGAGTGACATGGAGGAGACTGGCACAAGACAGACCGTTGTGGAGGAAACTTGGGGAGACCTTCGTCCAGCAGTGGATTGATAATTGTTGACAATGATAATGATGATAATATACTAATTAAAGAACACAGCCATCTGCTTAGTTTTATGAAATGCTTTAAAAATTTAAAAATTTTAAAGATCAAAACAATTACTTACTTTCAGATGATCTTGAATCACAAAAAAAAAAAAAAAAAAAAAGATGAAATGTTAAATCAACTACCTAGCTAACTCGAGTACGACAGTATCATCAAAGTCAAAGAATATCCCAGTAGCACGTGAAAATACGACTACGAGAGTGCTTCCGTGAAATGGCATAAATGCGCATGCGCATCCACGCCTTTGCCAAACCAAAAATCCTAAATACCGCCGGAATGTAACATCAAGTCAGCAATTATGTACACTGCTGGCCACCCAAAATGCAACACCAAGAAGGAAGCATTCGATTGGCATGAAATTCGCTGCATGCGTCACCCGCGAGAGGACATGCAAACGATTAGCATTGCAGGGCATATGCAAATCATGTGTGCTCGGCACGCCACCGAAAAGCACTATAAGAAGGGTGCACAGAAGACGGGGTGTAAGTAGTGGAAGTGTGTTGTGCTGCCGGGCCTGTGCGTGGGAAACTTCCTGATGCCTCGTCGCAGAATACGGCAGTCATTCCAGCATGTTTCGGAGTTAGACAGAGGACGAATATTGGCTTATCGTGACAGCGGTTTATCGTACCGAGACATCAGCGCCTGTGTGGGACAACATCCAGCCACAGTGAGGCGAGTATGGATTCGGTGGGTGAAGGAAGGACGGACGGATCCACGTGAGCGATTGCCGCAGCCGCAGCACACCACCGAACGAGAGGACCGGCATGTTGTGCGGCGGGCACTGACGGCTCGTACCGCCACATCACGAACGTTAGCTCAGGGATTAGGGTGTGTTACGCAACAACCTGTATCAGTACGTACCGTTCGACGTCGTCTGCAGGAGCGGGGACTTGTCGCACGGCGCCCATTGTTCCGATTACCTTTGACGTTACACCACCGGCCAGCGCGGCGGCAGTGGGTCGTTGAACGCCGCACCCGGACTACGGAATGGCACGACATTGTCTTCTCCGACGAATCCCGCTTCTGCCTGCAACACCACGATGGTCGGATCCGCGTGTGACGGCACCGCGGCAAGAGACTGTATGACGCCTGCATTATGCATCGCCATACCGGTCTGTCGCCTGGTGTTATGGTTTAGGGCGCAATTGGATATGACATCCGCACCCCTCTGGTACGCATCGCCGGTACACTCAACAGCCACCGCACCATCTCCGACGTTTTGGAGCCTGTAGGCCTCCCTTACCTGCAGGACATGCCAGCGGCCACGTTTCAACGATGCGCGCCCACACGTGGCACGCATCCTGCAACAATTCTTCACGGCCCACCAGGTGTCTCTACTGCCGTGTCCCGCCTGTTCTCCCGAGTGACCAGAGGTTGCCGATCAGCGACCAGACGAACACATCTGGTCGCTGATCGGCAACCGAGTGGCCCGGCAAGCACCACCCGCGGCTACGCCAGATGAACTGTGGCAACGTGTGGAAGCAGCCTGGACCGACATGCCCGAAGCCCACATGCAAAGCCTCTTTCATTCGATGCCGCGGCGTGTAGCGGCCGTTATTGCCAGCCATGGGGGTCACACGAACTATTGATGTCTGCGTGTTTCGCAAGTCGCACGGGCCTGTAAACTTAATCGTTTCATCTATGTATCTGTTGTTATGTGTCCAGTAAATCTGGCTTTGCTATCTCGTGTCCTTCTTGGTGTTGCATTTTGGGTGGCCAGCAGTGTACAATGAAAACTATAAAACAGTAATATCGGTGAATGCTATTTTTAAGGTAACCGTAATGTACAAAGAGCTATTTTCCAAAATAGATGTTGCTGAAACGTAAATGTAAGATATCTCTGAAAGTGTAATGAAAATGAGAGATTGTAACATTACTGATGCAAATCTGAAACGTTTTGTGCTGTATGGGCAGTCAGTCCACAAAAGCTTCCCTTGAAAGTTTTGTCCATATGGCATGTTTCAGTTTGTTTCTCGGAGATCGATAAAATAAACACTGATATTTGACAGGTGATTACGGTACCATGAAAACTATAAAGCCATATCTAATATATTCAGTTGAACCTTAAAAAATCTGTTTTAAAGGACTATCGACAGCCGACAACGGTAGAACTAACTTTAGCTGACATGCAAATAACGTGTGTTTATGCCCAGTCGCCATTCTGTGACGGCACGACTTCGATGACGCAGGACCAATTAAAATGTCAAACGTTAAGTAAAAGCAACGCTTTCTGATGCGCAGGCTCAGTTGTTTCTATCGCGTTCGGTTCACTACTTAGACAGCGAATATATTCGTTCCACCTTGTTTCTGTTTACTTGTTAAAACCGAATTAATTCGTTCCATCCGGTTGTTAATACGCTAACGCGAAAAGGGAGAAGAAAAATAACATTACGCCTTCAAATATGAAAAGAAAAGCGACAAAAAGGGAAAAGCGCAAAGTGCGGCCATCAAACGCAACTACTATTTCCTGAAATTGCGATTAATTTCCAGGTCCTAAAACAGCTGTTTTTGATACTTTTCATCATTTTGACAGATAAATGTAGTTGGCATTGCGGATGCTTCAGTGAAGATGCGTTGCGCAACTCTAGTGCACAGTTTCCATCGCAGAGAGAACAACCGTAAAACGTTACGTTACGCATAACTAGGGGTCGTGTTCCAGTAATTACATGATTATTTCAGGCAACGTTCATGATTCTTCGGCTACCATATTTCGATAGAAAGTCCTTTTTTCCTCTGTTTCTGAAATTTTCGAAAATCTAAAGCAGTCACTCCTTCGAGAAACTAATTTGCATATGTCGGCGTTGTCTGCAGCAATGAGAGAGAGCCCATAAGAGCAAATCTTTATTTCGATAGCTTCGAAAATGAAGTGGTTTCCTATTTCAATTGCAGCCGGGGGAAAGATCTGAATTAATAATCTGGTGAAATATACCTTCAGCTAGTCTAACGTCGTTTTAGAACGTGGCAATTTAATTACAGTTATCTTTTTTTTGTAAAGCAGAATACGGAAAACAGTGTTCTTGTCTTGCTGAAACCACTTTATGTGCAAATTTTTTTCTAGAAGGAAAAAAATATGGATTGTTTGGAATGGAAGGTAAGACTTTTTAATATTTGCAGTTTATCATCCAAAGGATGTTCATTCGGCGTTGAATTTAACCACTAACATTAGAAATAGGACTTTTAAAAAATTTAGATCTCCCACTTCAGATTACATCTTTTAGCCGTGAAGTGGTTGAATTTGCATTGATAAATACACAGTTGACGTGGGCCAGGAATATCAAATAGAAGACATCTCTCTTTCCACGTTTGTAAGTGAGTCACAGAAAAATTTTCATCGGCTGCCACCGGAAATCGAACCCAGGTCTTCCAGTTACGCGCCGGACATGCTACCACTGCACCACAGTGGCCTTGAAATCGTCCAGTGGAAGCATAATCGGCGCGTAACTAGAAGACCCTGGGTTCGATTACCGGTGGCGGCCGGTGATAATTTTTCTGTGACTCACTTATAAACGTGGAAAGAGAGATGACTTCTATTTGATATTCCTGGCTCACGTCAACTGTGTATTTATCAATGCAAAAGAAAGAGCGATGACTTCTTTTTGATGAATTTGCATTGAATTGGTAATTGGGAAAGAAAATCATAGTCTTTGAAAGGGATCGAATTCCAGCAAAATACCGAGAATCCTGAATCCTTGCTCTCTGCTGCTCTTATTATTATAATTTTTTTTGGAGGGGGGGGGGTTACATTCAACAAGTTGCTGGTTGGATGTCGGCTTTCAAATGCACCCAACTTTCCTAACATGATGTCTTTTAATTTTATAATCCGTAAATACATTGTGTTGTATTAAATGTTCTTGGCGTAAGTAAGGTGAAATTGAAAGACAGTATTGACATACCTGTACATAGATCTATTGAGCCACATATGCGCCATTTTGTTCCACAACCGGTCGCCATCTGTGCTGCAGCAGCAGTATTCCATCCTCCAGGAACTTGGCATCTTCCTAGGCGATGAACTGTTCCAGGTGGTTTTCACAGATTTCCATGTAGGTTTTCTAGTAATCTGAATGTGCGAGGTCAGGGGAATATGGTGGGTAAGGTAGGGAATCCTAGCCAAGCTGCACCAGTTTCTGTTGACTCTGCAAAGAGACCTATAGTCTGGAGTTGTCCATATGGAAGACGACACCCTTCTGATTGGCCAATTCCGGACGCTTTGTATCGATTGCTGCGCGCAATCGGTCCAATTGGGAACAGTACACTTTGGAATTTAATGTCTGGTTGCGCGGCAGGAACTTGTAATACACGACGCTCTTCCAATCCCACCAGATTTTTCGTTTCAGAAATGGGTTTTTGGCGTTGCGTTTGAGCAGATAATCACAGATGGAAACGCGGTCCATGAAATTTTGGTCCGTTAAGCGCGCGCACCCAAACTTGGTTGCGATTAACGTATCCGATTGCCTCCAAATGCCTTGCAACGCTCATATGAGTAATGGTGAGTATCTCTGTGATATCCTGTGTCGTGTGACGTGAATTATTTTCAGTGAGTGTTGCGATTTTGTCATCATCAACCACTGTAGGTCTGCCGGAACGTTCCTGGTCTACCAGGTCGAAATTACCACTTCTGAACCGAACGAAACCACTTACGAACGGTACTTGCAGCTATAGCACAATCTCCATAAACGGCACAAATCTTTTGTGTAGTCTGTTCAGCGTTTTGTTCCTTTCAGGGATAAAAAAGAACATCAAATGACGAAAATGCACCTTACTGTCCTCCATTTTAAAATTTCACTTCAATCCACTTAACGTGGTTCCACCTAAAATCTCTGCATTTATGTTTCCAATGGAAAAACTTCTTTACAGATTTTCTTCGCAATTAATGTCTTCCCAAGGATGAAAATTTGCACATCGATAAAACTAACTTTAAGTTATAGCATGAGACGCTTAATACTTGCTAAACCATAACCATAATTAAGCACATATAACATTTGTTTGTCTACTGACGTCATAAACATACAGGTCGCGCCGTCTATTAAGAGATCTGAACATTACTGAAAGAAAATTGATTGATTTTTAATATCATTATAGTTATGTTTTAGCAAGTACTAAGCACCCCATGCTATAACTTAAAATTAGTTTTATCGATGTGCAAATTTTCATCTTTGAGAATGCATTAATTGCGCAGAAAATATGTACAGAAATTTTACAATTGGAAACATAAGGCAGAGATTTTAGGTGAAACCAACTTAAACTGCACAAATCCACATATACTAACTACTTGCAGAGAACGACACGTTGCAATGTGACCTTTCAGCCACGGTTATCTCTGTTCCATACTTCTGCTACACGTGCAACGCATTCAAGTTTCAACGCCACCTAAAGAAAACGCTGCGAACTTATTTTTCAACTCAATAATGTCTTTCCTTATTTTCTTTCCCATGATATGAACAAATATAATTATATATAATGTAAATGAATGTGATGTGAGCAATATCATATATGAACAATATCGTAATTTATTCAAAACTAGTCTTTGTAAGTCCTCGATTATCATTCTAAACGCGCTGCGTCTGAGTTTTACTAATGTATTGATTTCTTCTTCAACGCTATCTTTAGTTCTATCCCGGATGTTATTGGTATGGTCATCAACCACATCTATTGGGTGTGTGCATCAGTTCTACCCGTTTTTGTAGGCTACAAAGAGAGCAGCAGAACACAATAAATAACGTACCTAGGATTTCACATAATTGATATCATTCTATATGTCCTCTTGCCATCATTCTACACTGGTGTGCAAAAATTAAGGACGAGACGATTTTTCGAATGTAACGTCGTGCAGAAATGCTCCACAACGACTCAAATCATACCATACGATCCCCAAGAAGTAAGAATATGGGGCAAGTGAGCAAAACCGTCCAAACACGGAATCCAAAAGATGCAAAGGCAGTTTATTGAAAAGGTAGCTTCGAGCACAACTGGACAGAAGACAGAAACGTGTGTGTGGCAGGCGGCTGCCAAGAAAATTCCAGTCTTTATTAGGGGATATGATCACCCCTGACTGCGTTGCAGGATTTACGACGTCTGTCGATACTGAGAACGAGGTCGTAAAGGAGATGTTGAGGCATCGCGATCCATTCCGCTTGTAGCGCCAATCGCAGCTGCGGAATCGTTGCTGGCGGCTGGTGACGTGCTGCCAAGAATCTCCTGAGAAGGTCCCGCACGTGGTTGATTGGATTTAAGTCCTGGCACCTTGCGGGCCAATCCATGCGTTAAATATCTTCACTCTCCAACAGCTCTACGAGAGCAACTGTACGATGAGGTGTAGCGTTGTAGTCCATGAAGAGAAACTCAGGACCCACAACACCTCTAAACAGACGCACGTGAGGCAGGAGACTGACTGACAAAGGATGTTCCTTGTTTGCAAAGATGTTTAGTAAGGTGGTAATCGTCACACGTAGTTTCCTACACATGAATGACTGGATCTAGGGTTTCTCAGCAGAACATTGCCCAAAGAATTCCTCTTCCTCCATCTGTTTGTTTTCGTCTCACAGTTCATGGTGGTGCCAGCACTTTGCCAAGTGAACGAAGCACACTTACCAGGCCGTCCACATGGTGCAACAGAAAACGATTCATTGGAGCAGACGACATCCTTCGAATCATTCGAAGACCAGTTTTGATGCTTGCGTGTCCATAGTAGGCGCTTTCGACGGTATACCGAGGTTATCATAGGCGCTCCGAGCCGCCTGGGGCTACGCACCCCAATTTTCAGCACGGTTCGGTGTACTCTGTAGTGTAAAACATTACTCCTGTCACCAGTTTTCAAATTGCCGGAGAGTTGTGCCACAGTATCCCTTCTGTTGGTTCGTACTATACGGGATATTGTGACGTGCATGCGCCGCAGGACGCACATGAGATAAAGGCAGATAGCAGCGAGAGCATACGTTCGCGTAGCTCAGTTGGGAGAGCGACTAGTTCCGGAGTGAGGGAGATCCGGATTCGATGCCCGGCGTGGACAAAAAATGGGAAATTTACTTCTTTATATTGGTGCCGAAACTTCAAGAATGACCTGGCCGTTAAAGTTCTCGCAATGGTGTGATATCCTTTAAACACACCAAACTGACTGGGATTTCTCCAATGTACGTTCTTCAGCGGATGACTGCCTATGGCGAGACATGGACCCAGCTGACCCGTGGACCATGCCCCCGGCCCTCTTTCGGGGAGGGGGTGGATGTGTAACATGCCTGAACCACAGGACGCACATTAAATAAAGACAGATAGCAGCGAGAGCATACGTTCGCGTAGCTCAGTTGGGAGAGCGACTTACTCCGGAGTGAAGGGACACGGTTCGATCCCCGGCGTGGACGAAAATGAAGGAGAAATTTACTTCGTTATAATATCCTTCGCTCAATTGTAGCGTCGATGAACAGTGGTCAGGCCACAACTTATCGGCTGTTCGTGATTTTTCCCTCCTCGAAATTGTTAACCGCGGCTGACTCTGAGCACTCCGTAAATCTTGCCGTGTCGGAAATGCTCTTACTCCGTCATTTGACCATTATAATTTGGACTTTGTCAAACTAGCTTAAGTCCACCGCCCTTCCCATCCAGAGTTGGAAGCGGGACAAAAACATTTCACCAGCAGCCGGCCGCCACATAATTGGACCCGACACATACACAACCCAGACAAATCTGCTTTAAGCTATTAATTCGAATATATCATCATCATCATTGCCAACTATTATGAATGCACTGCTGGATGAAGGTCTCCCCATGTTTCTTCGAGAACCGACTGTCTTGGACAGTCTCCTCCATCTATGTAGTCTTCTTCTGGGTCTTTCCCTGTCCCTTGGAATCCAGTGTAAAATTTCGGTTGTCCATTGGACGTCCGCTCCCCTGGCAATATGTCCAACACATCGCCATTTCAGGAATTTTACTCTGATTGTGATGCGTTCTACTCTTGTCATTTTCCTTATCCACGAGTTCCTATTTTTATCTTCCTTGGCTACACCAAGCATGCATCTCTCTGTGCTTCTTTCAGCTGTCTGCTGTGTTGTGTGTCTTCTTTAGTTAAGGACCACGTCTCTGCTCCGTAAATAAGCACTGGAAGGATGCATTAAAGCACTATTCTTTTAAGACATACTGGCACATTGCTTTTAAAAATTGTATTGTTTCTTCCGAAAGCTCTCTAATCAAGTGTTTTACGCCAACTAATTTCTGCATCAATGTGAACCTCGCTTGATATCTTCTACCGAAGGTAAATGTAGGAATTGGTCATTTCCAGCTTTTCCCGCATCAATTCATAAATCATCATTCCTTGTAAAAGCATTGTACATCACTTTTGTCTTCTGAAAGTTCATTTTTAATCGTATTTCCTTACCCTTCTCAGAAAGTTCCTGGATCATACTCTGTAGCTCTTAAATATTGTTTCAAAGACCTCTAGAGTGTTCCTTGAAATATATTTCTCTTTTCAAAAATAAAACGGAAATAAAACCGAGTCAGGAACACTTTGACCCGACCCGTTTGATCCGAAAGAAATTGTCGACCCGTTGACACGCTGACCTGTTGACCAGGGACCCGTTTCTATCTCTGTGCCTATCTGATGAACAAGAATAACACTAAGTAACAGAGCTCCGTATTTCGGGATTATTTATTGCTTTTCATGACCTTCACACGCGTAGCCGTTTAACTGATTTTGTCTAAATACGCGGTGATCATAATTTTTTGGCCCTTCCGTGTTTATTGAGAATTATTGAACCACTGTGAGGGTATAAAGATATAAGCAGTCGCTCGTCCCCAATTTGAAGCCACCAATTACAGGAAGACAGTGCAGAACTCCTGCGCAAACCTAAGCCTCATCAGTAGCTGACGCGATTATCAAGAACACCGCCCGTCTAACCACTCAGCCACCAGGATGACGACTTTCTTTAACTCTGCTTTCGATTTGATCAGGACGGTTGGAGTTTATCTATATTTTTTTATTAATTTTTAATTCGTTTTGCTTTTGAAGTGCGTTATGGTGGACTAAAAAACTAGTTTTTTTAGTCAACCAAAGTTTTCGCAACTGTATTTCAACTGAACGAACTCGATGGAAAGATACTTTATCTACCCACACATGCTTTTTTTTCAATTTATGTTTTTAATTTATTGCTATTTTATGTTTAAACTAGATATGATAATATCCAATCATTTCAATATTTAATCACTGTTTAAATAGATTTAAATCAGATTAAATCTCCGTGATGTTTTCTTTAACACAGAGGCGAAATGATGAAAGTAAATTTTCGTCCTCATCCTCTTTTTAAAGAATTAACATACTTTAATCGGAATAAAAAGCTAGGATTTATCTTTAGCTTCTGGTATAAAACTATTATTTCGATCTTTATTGAGGGTTCTGCCACCACCCTGAGGAACTCAATGGGCTGTAGCAGTCGCCCGTCCCTAATTTGGGGCCACTGGCTCTAGGGACGGGAGAGAACCAGCTCTCTAAGTGAAATACAGCATCAATACCTCACACCGTATTCGAGTCCAGACCCATCTCGGGCGAATGATTAGAGGTCAGGACCAAGATCCTTGCTGTCCGAATTTTGCAAAAGACTTGTCAAATGTTTCATTTCTGAAAGCAGGAAATCCTACTTGAAATGAAATGAGTCAAGAAAAATCTATGGTTTTAGTTTCATTTGCTTCACTAATTATTTTTAATAAATAAATTCATAAGATATGAATTGGATATTGCAACCGTAGGCATTACGTATTTCCTAGAGCATTTCCTTTTCTGGAAACTAGGCTAAGAAAACGAATCAATGCTTTTAATCCCGGTTTTCGTTCTTTGAACAAAACTCCAGTAACGAGGGACAGATAACAATTGATTTTTTTCCATCTTTGCCGGATTGTTCAAATCTAAAGACCATTAGGATTAGATCCATTGAAGCGATCATGCTGAAGATGTTTTCCTTCAGAGAAAAGCAAATAAAATGAACTCTCTGTAGAAAGACGTTTTCTCTTCTAGAAATCCGACACCAAAGATTATTCACTATAGCATGGTCAGACGCCGTAAACAAAAAATGCTGTATGCGAATGTCAGACCAAACAAGTATTATATTGGAAAAGTTAAGCGCTAAAATTACAGTGTACGACGTTTATTTGATTAATGACCAAATGACGATTTTCAAACATATTTTTTTCATGATAACGAACACACTGCGTATCTGCCCATAATGCATAATCTAAAATTTTCAGTTTTATTTCAGCTGAGCTGGGATCTACTGCTGTTATGTCCATTCGTTTAACAAGAAGTTCTGAAATGTTTGATATTGCAGTTCATCTTTCTCTGTGACTTCTCGTAGAACACAACGAATGAATTCTACAGCTGTAAATCGAATACAATGCCTGAAAATTAACTTTGAAATATTTATTACATCATGTCTGAATCACACGCAACCGATTTTTAAATTATAATTTCGTTTCACAGAAATCAAAATGAAATATCCTTATTTTATGATATTTCCACCATGATTCTTCCAAAGCCACCTTGCCATCCGTAGTAGTTGGTTCGAAATTTTCGTTGAATAATAAATCTTCCTTTACTGTTCAACGAACCTTCCTATCTTAGAAACGCATACACTAATCGATGTTAAGTATAATGCTAATGAGTGGAGACTTTCATCGATATGACCCCTCTGGTCTCAACGTGTGGACGCATTCCATAGCAGCGACATCATCAACCTGCACGAAATATGCAGAGTGGGCTAAAAGTAAGTATACTGATCGGACAATGTTTAGCATCTTAGGTACAATATCCCTAGAACCTGTCCCCGACACTGGGACACTCTTTAGTCATTTAGGTGCTCGAAATGTCCTCTATCAAACTTGCGACATTCCTGGAACCAATCCCCACACTGTGACACACAGCAACAAACAAATTCCGGTTAGCATGAATATCCATAAATGCTTGCGAGATGAACTACTTCAATTCGTTTACTGTGTAGGGTATCCTCTCAAAATCCTTATCCTGTACCACGCCTCCACCCCAAAAGAAATCCGTAGATGTGAGATCGGGTGAACGTGGCGGCCAGTCAATGCTGCCACGTCACCCGTTCTAACGCTGTGGCAAGTTGTTGTCAAGGTAGCTCCGTACCGACAAAGCTAAATGAAGAGGTACCCTATTTTGTTGAAAAAACTATTCGGTGAAAACATCATTTGTTGAGAGTTGCCGAGCCACTACGTAGCGCAATATGTTTAGGTAATTGCTACCACTCTCTCTTGCATTAAAAAAATACCAGCACGATGACAGAATCGCTGGGCAGTGTACCCCACACAGTGACGACAGGGTGGCTGAGTTCATTTGCAATAGTCCCACGAGGATGTTCATCTGCTCAGTAAACACAATTATGCCTGCTCACATGGCCTGACAGCTTGAAACAGGCTCCATATGACCAGATGCTTTTATCAAGAAAGTCTGGTTCGTGTAAACTTTGGTTGCACATCATCATCTCACAGAATCGCAACCGACGATCTTAATCGTCCTCCACAAGGCCATGTAAGAATATGGGACACTACGACTTTAACTTCCAGTTACACATTAATCGTCGCAAGGACGTTCTCGGTACGGATGCCTCCTGAAACGCACGTCGCGTGGACATTTTCTGACTGATCACGATTGTCAGGGCGACTTCCTCGTCATTCTGCCCTGTCACAGACATCCGATGACGTCCAGATTTCGGAGCATTAACCAATAAACCTGTTGCATGAACTTAATCTAAGATACGGTAAATTGTCAGACGTGTTGGTAGAGCAGTGCCAAATGCCTCTTGGAACGCTCTGCGCACCCTCTCGACATTTTCAGTCTTCCTTTACAGCTTCAAAGTCCACTTTCTTTGTTCTTCAATCAAATTTCCTGCCGTCGTTCTGAATACCTGCAAAATAAAAGAAATAATAAATAAATGAAAAATAAATAAATAAAAATAAAATAAAGTGCCAATCGGAGCAGTACTGTATACCGACTTTAGGCACACCCTGTGCATATATGACCAAAAGTATTCGGAAACCCATTTTGAGTTGTGGATTTGTCCATATATATTACAACCATGGCTCATACCGTTGTAGAAAAATGCAGGTGGCCTAGCGAACATCATAGACAAGAAGAATTGATTGTTCGGCAGAGTTCGGTAGTTTTCAAGGTGGTACAGTCTTAGGATACCATCTTAGAAACAATTTTTTTCGGGAACCTTCTCCCTATTTCAGTTGCCGCGATCAGCTGTAAGTAAATAAGTAAATAATATTATTGTGAAATGGAAACGACTAGGAGTAACAACATCACAATCACCAGCTCGTAGGATATGTATAAATGACAGAGAGAGAGCCAACCGAGTTCTGAAGGTTACGGTGCCACAAAATCGCTCTGTCTTCGATTGCAACATATGCTCCCGAGTTCCAAAAACCTCTAGAAGCAATTCTAGCACCATAACGGGTTGTCTTTCCATGGCCCGACACTTTCACACACAAACCTGAGATCGTGAAGATAAATTGCTGCACGTCGATTGGTTTGGTGTAAGGTTCAGTGCTAGTGGTCTCTGGAACAGAGGGAACGCCTTCTCGAGAATGATGAATCACGCTTCAGTTCGACGGACGTGTCTACGTATCAAGCATGGCAGGTGAACGCTACTTTCCCGACCGTATTGTGGAAACTGTGAAGGTGGATTAAGAAGACATCATGCTTCGGTGATGTGTTTCATGGTTTAGGTTTTGCCCATGGTTCCAGTGTCCGATAATTTTAACGCTGAGGCATACAACAACATTTTCGTTCATACTGTGATCCCAACGTTATGGCAACACTCCTGTGAAGCCTCTTTCTTTTACCCATAGGACAACACTCTGTCCACAAAGCAAGGTCCGTGAAGGAATGATTCGATGAAATGGGTGCCGAAGAACTTCACTGGCCTACTCCAGAGATCCGATCTCAACTCCATCCGACAACTTCAGGATTAACTGGAACCATGCCTCCAAGGCAGGCCAAACCACCCGTCATCGGTGACTGATCTGCATAATGCCTTTGTGCCAGAACGAAAGGCAATTCCCTCAGCAATGAGCTAACATCCAGTGGAAAGCCTTCCCAGAAAAGTGGAGGCTGTGATAGCAGCAACGCGCGAGTGGACCAAATAGATATTAATTCTTTTTCGGTTGCAGGGAGTTTGTGTATAGGCGAGTGTCGGGATGTTTTTGATTATATAAACTGAAGAGCAATTGAATTAGAGACAGCTGGCGTTATGCAAATGTGGCGCTGTGGGCGGCCCTGTAATAGGAATCGACATGACGTATGCAGCGATCTGACAATATAAGGAGTGATGCGACGGGAATCAGGAGGAGTCGGAGTCAGTATGGGTAAGACGAAGGGTCTAAGCGAATTTGATCGTGGGAAAATTGCTGGGCCCCGACGAACGGGTCACTACATCTCGGAAGTCGTGCAGGCACTGGGATTTTCACGAGCCACTGTGTCACGGGTGCACCGTGAGTACATCGAATCCGGTAAAACCATTCTTGAAAGGGCCAACTGCCGTGCACAAGAGCGTGTGGATGAGCGGGGTCATCGTCGGCTAGCTCGCATTGCAACATCGGATAGACGGGCCACGGTGCAAGAAATCACTCGGCAATTTAACGCTGGTGCACCAAAACGTGTAAGCAGCTACACCATCCAGAACCATCTCCTCGCTATGGGGTACAGAAGTCATCGTCCCACGAGAGTACCGCTGCTGACCGCACATCACAGGGTGCAAAGATTCGCGTGCGCGCCTGGAACATCGCCACTGGACCTTAGACATGTGTCAAAATGTTGCCTGGACTGATGAGTCGAGATTCGCGTTGGTACATGCGGATGGCAAGATACAAGTACGGCGCAGCGATGGATTCTTCTTGCCAGCAGGGTACTCTACAAGCTGGTGGGGGTGGCATTCTCGTCTGGGGACTGCTTACGTGGAGTAAAATGGGACCCCTGGTACGTGTAACATCGTCCTTCACAGGTCAACGTTACCGGGATATCCAGGACGACCATTTGCTCCCGTTTGTGCATCTTCAACATTCCACTGGGGACCTCATCCTGCAAAAACACAATGCACCGTGTCAACGCTCCCGAATTGTATCTGAATGGTTGGATGAACACTCAACTGATGTGACCTCGCTTCCTTGGCCAGCTAGGTCACCTGACCTCAATCTCATCGAGCACATCTGGGATGCCATCGAGAGAGATGTTCGAGGCTCTGACCCCCTCCATCAAATCTTCGTGAACTGTGAGAGCTTGTTCAGGGGTCGTGGCTCCGTATGGCTTCCCAACGCTGTCGGTGTCTTGTCGAGTCCATGCCGAGGCGAATCACCACCGTCATCAGGGCGAAAGGTGGTGCTACACGTTACTAGACAGGTATCTCTAATTCAATTGCTCTTCAGTGTAGTGTATACAGACACGGCATTGGAAGGGCGTGTCGCATCGCCAGCACAACGCCTGCGCGATGGGAAAAGGGAAGGGGATTTCTAAATTTGAATGACGAATGTTTACCCTGATCTACAACTGTTATTATTTTAGATCTGTAGCATGTTGCTCATGGATCTCAAAGAGCTTATTTCAAAAATGGTGTTTAAAGCTGTTGGTTTATACAGCTTTTCCATAAAATGAAATTTTCGAATTTTCGTGTTAAGTAAAAGAATAAAAGTTTCAAAATGTTTGATTCCTAATTTTTTTTTGTGGTTGAAGCGACTTCTTATAGCCCACTGAGTTGCTCACGACCACCGTGAGCAACTCAGTGGGCTATAAGAAGTCGCCCGACCCTAATATAAGGCCACAGGTTCCAGTGAAAGGAGAGAGCCAGTGCAGTAAGTTAAACACAACATCCATGCCACACCGGGATTAGAACCCGGACTCCTTTCGAGCGAATGATCAGAAGCCATTGCTTATGCCACTGCGCCAAAGGGGCGACAATGTTTGGTTCTGTCCTATCTCTTATAAAATAATGTTGACACTCAAACTAGTTGAGTTATAGGACTGAACATAAACCTGGTAACATCTGGAGAGGAAGAAATGTTAAAGGAGGATGAGATAAAATTCCAATGAAATTTGGAAACGCGGTTCAAACACGTCTGAACTTACACTTCAACTCATCCTCACTTTGATGGAAGACTGAAACCTTCAATTTGGAGTTGTGTTCCTGCATTGAGGATGAAGTGACATCTACCTCAAATTTATCTTACTTTTGTGTTTTTGTGTTCCCATGCACATTTGGTTTCTCCTCGTTAAGGATTTTCTAACTTAACGACACACAAAGTTCCTCCCGACGAGTTTGAAGTTGGTGTTTTTACATCTAATCAAGGATACCAACTTTAAACGCGAGATAAGAGCTAAGAGTGCAATATTTGGTGTGCAAAGTTAACATGAGCAGATAGCAAATTATATTCGAAGAGCGAATATTTTATGAGCAATACTAAGATCGGCGATACGTTATGTATACGGAGAGATCATTGTAACGTAAGCGCACCGGACAAAAAATTAATCAACCATGGAAGAAATTCCCTAATAACGGATCACGGCGCCTCTTACCTTGACAACAGCATGAATCCGGTGTGGTAGAGACTTCACGATTTTGTGGATGTATTGAACATCGATTTGCATCCACTCGTGCGTCAATTAGTCCCGAAATTCCGCCGTGGGTTTCAATTCTGGCGTTTCACCTTCGGTTCCAAATGATGCCACAGATTTTCAATAGGATTTAAATCTGGGGATTTGGCAGGACAGTCGAGGTAAGGCAATGTTGCTGATTGTTTGTCGTACTACTCTGATACACTTTTAGCCCTGTTCACTCGGTAATTGTTAAAGAAAGACAGGAGTGGCAATGTAACGCTGCTCCTGGAGATGAAGGAGCACAGAGCAACGCCACTTCGTCATTCAGAATGCGAAGGTACGCTTGCTGGTTCAAAATCGTCGTAACTGCAACGAGAGGGCCCATTTCGGGGTACGAAAAACATCATAGAACACCGTCTACATCATAGAACACCGTCTACCTCGAACAACACCTTCGACACAATCATGATTTAAGGCTTCACTGGGTCTGCGATGCACTCGTCGCCTCCTGTCATTGGAGAACAAACAAAAACGAGACTCATCATACCAAATTACTCGTTTCCAATTCTCCACAACAAAGTAGTGGTGTCTCTGAGCACATTGATAACGTGCGACTTTGTGACTATCTGTAAAAGGCGTATTCTTCCGTAGTATTCTGCTCCTGACGCCCAACGCATGCAGTTCTCGTCGCAATGTCCTTTCGGAAATTGGTTGGAGATGACTTTCATTTACTGTTTGGAGCAATTGCTTCCTGGTTTGAAACCGGTTTGCAAGTTACAAGGCGTGAAACATGGTGGCGCGGCGGTCCCTGTTGATCAAAATCGTTTTCCGGCCACAGTTACGTCGCCGAATTTCAGTTAACTGTGAACTACACCACTGTTTGTAGACTCGCCGGACAGTACGCTTAGACACGCCAACAAATTGGGCGACTTCGTTCATTTTGGTCCGTGGGCACAGCCAAACGCGATGGTTCCTTTTTGCTACTCAGTAACGTCTGTTTTACGACCCATATTGAAGAATAAATTCAACACATGCACGTTGCTCTTCACCATTGCACGAGACAGAAATAATCCTATAGACCACGCCAGTGCTATTTATCTCCCACTAATGCTATGCGGGCGCCCTCTGTGCAACCGGTAATTCCCTACTGTCATTTCTGTTAGGGCTGACTAATTGTTTGTCCGGTGTTTTAATATGCGCGAAATTAATACAGACATTTAACGTGGACCAGAAACATCAAACAAAGATCTTCGCTCTTTCCACGTTTATAAGTGAGTCACGGAAAAATTATCATTGGCCGCCACCGGGAGTCGAACCCATGGTCTTTCAGTTACGCGCCGGATATGCTTCCGCTACACCACAGCGGCATCGAATTCCTCCAGACTCACACACGCTAACTGGTGTAGCGGAAGCATATCGTACGCGTAACTGGAAGACCCTGGGTTCGACTCCCGGTGGCGGCCAATGATCATTTTTCCGTGACTCACTTATAAACGTGGAAAGAGAGAAGATCTTTGTTTAATGTTCCTGGTCCACGTTAAATGTCTGTATTAATTATTCATTCGCCTTCTAATTATTTCTTCAGTTGCTGCTTACCATCTTTGGTGAATCCCCAGCATTGTGCAGGGCTCCAAAAAGCAACCTGCGAAATTGGCTTGGCAGTTAGGCGTGTGTGTGTCTGGAGGAATTCGAGGCCGCTGTGGTGTAGCAGAAGCATATCCGGCGCGTAACTGGAAGACCCTGGGTTCGACTCCCGGTGGCGGCCAATGATAATTTTTCCGTGACTCACTTATAAACGTGGAAAGAGAGGAGATCTTTGTTTGATGCGCGAAATTATTCACTGAATTCCATACACTGTGCTTCGGTGAACGAAGTGACGTTCTTGGGTTCAAAATGATTGGAACTCGGCTTTTGTAAGTTGAATTCTGTTATCATTGAACTCTAGCCGTTGTATTGAAAGTGATATTCATGTGAAGTTAGGATTTTTTCAGCAACAAGACGATCATCTGAGAATAATCCGCGTATCAAAGTGAAGCTAATTCTCCAGTTTCAGTGACGTCATAGGCTTCACGTGAAGTTAGCATAAAGTTCAATTCTGCACAAATCTCAAAAATTCGTTTTATATGATTTGTCTACTACACTGCTGGTCACCCACAATTCAACACCAAGAAGAACACGAGATAGCAAAGCCAGATTTACTGGACACATAACAACAGATACAAATGGGAAACGATTGAGTTTACAGGCCCGTGCGACTTGCTTAACACGCACACATCAATAGTTCGTGTGACACCCCATGTCTGGCAAAAACAGCCGCAACAAGCCGCGGCATCGAACGAAAGGCGCTTTGAATGTGGGCTTAGGGTATGTCGGTCCAGGCTGCTTCTAAACGTTGCCACAGTTTATTAGGCGTAGCCGCGGGTGGTGCTTGCAGGGCCACTTGGTTGCCGATCAGCGATCAGACGTGTTCGATGGGTGACATATCGGGAGAACAGGTGGCCCACGACAGCAGTGACACCTGGTTGGCCGTAAAGAATTGTTGCACGAAGCGTGCCACGTGCGGGAGCGCATTGTCTGTTGAAACGTGGCCGCTGGCAGATCCTGCAGTAAGAGAGGACTACAGCTCCAAAACGTCGGAGATGTAGCGGTGTCTGTTGAGTGTACCGGCGATGCGTACCAGAGGGCTGCGGGTGTCTTATCCAATTGCGCCCCAAACCATAACGCCAGGCAACGGACCGGTATGGCGATGCATAATACAGTGGTCATACAGTCTCTAGCCGCGGTGCCACCACACGCGGATCCGACCATCGTGGCGTTGCAGGCAGAAACGAGATTCGTCCGAGAAGACAATGTCATGCCATTCCCTAGTCCAGGTGCGGCGTTCAACGACCCATTGTCGCCGCACTCGCCGGTGGTGTAACGTCAGCAGTAATCGGAGCAATAGGCGCCGTTCGACAAGTCCCCGCTCCTGCAGACGACGTCGAACGGTACGTGCTGACACAGGTTGTTGCGCAACCCACCCTAATTCCTGCGCTAACGTTCGTGACGTGGCGGTGCGAGCTGTCAATGCCCGCCGCACAACATGCCGGTCCCCTCGTTCAGTGGTGTGCCGCGGCTGCGGCAATCGCTAACGTCGGTACGTCCCTCCTGCACCCACCGAATCCATACTCGCATAACTGTGGATAGATGTCGTCCCACACGGGCGCCGTTGGCTCGGTACGATAAACCGCTGTCGCAATAAGCCACTATTCGTCCTCTGTCGAACTCCGAAACGTGCTGGAATGACTGCCGTATTCTGCGACGAGTCATCAGGAAGCTTCCCACGCACAGGTCCGGCAGCACAACACACTTCCACTACTTACACCCCGCCTTCTGTGTACCCTTCTTATAGTGCTTCTCGGTGGCGTGCCGGAGGCACATGATTAGCATATGCCCTGCAATGCTAATCGTTTGCATGTCCTCGTGCGGGCGACGCATGCTGCGAATTTCAGGTCAATCGGATGCTTCCTTCTTTGTGTTGCATTTTGGGTGGCCAGCAGTGTATATTTGTTTGATTGTAATGAAGTTAAAGGTATGAAGATGCGTAAATTGTGGGGACCGTTTCTGTTATATTATTAGGTTACCCTACTTGCTCCCCTCCAACCCCCGAACCCCCGCTCACTACGTATGAAGGCTTTGCAGTGAAACCTTTGGACAATAACAAGCATGAACTCTACATGAAGTCTGTGGTGTTTGTGTTGAAAAACTAAGGAAGTGGAAAAAAGGTAAGTATCTATTCGTTCTGGTGTTCCAATGATAAGAATGTAATCAATGGTATCAGTGATGCCTGTTGCGTTGTTCATGTTATTTACAAGAATACCATACTAAAAATTAAGCACATTCTGTATCCAAAGCTTCAATGTGTTGTTCAAGCTATTACTCATCGAGAAGGTAGGCCATTTCCAATAGCATTTGAAACATTCGAAGAAGCTCTTATACGCTCTGAACGAGAAGCCACGGATAACGATGAAAAAGTTCCAGTGTGATAGCTACGACGCAGAACCTAATATTTTTTTCTTAAAAGTGAATTTAATGATTTAATGAGAGTCAAAGATTCTTCATAGATTTTTGGTTCCAATGTGATAGCTATAACGCAGAACCTGATACTTTTTCTTAAAAGTGAACTTAATGATTCAGTGAGCGACTTAGATATTACGAAGAATATTATCATTAATTTGGTGCTAATAATACATTAAGAATATTGACAAAAGTCCCCGGACACCCCTCTCAAAAGCAAATGAACAGATCCGCTGCGTTGTTAAGCTGCGCGGTACAGCTCCAAACGGTATAAAAACAAGCCTGCAGTTGACCGCGATCATATCGCACTGTTAGGTTCAGTGAAAATGTCGCGGCGGCAGAGAACTGACCTTGAGAAAGGAAAGAAAAGATTGTTGGCTGTTATATTAGTTGTTTGTCGATAAGAGAAACCGAGAGGCATTTAAACATTCTTAAGTCAGCTCTTTTGAATGTACTGAATAAGTGGAAGACACATGGCGTGCCTGAAGCAGTAAAACGTACCGGCAGACCAAAGAAAATCAGCGATAGAGGACGTCAAATCCTCAGGTGAGTCGTTACAGCTAATCGACGGAGTACTGCACAAGACCTCAGTGTACTGTTGAGTACAAATGCTGGAACCTCGTTATGTACACGTACGATTTTAGAGAACTTCATTCCATGGATTATCATGGTCGTGGGGCTTCTCATAAGCCTTTCATCTCCAATCGGAATGCTACTCGTCGTTTAGCATGTTGTGAAGAGCATTTATAGTGGACTATAGATCAATGGAAACGGGTCCTATGGACTGATGAATCCAGATAGACGATCCATCAGTTTGATTGGCCGTGTGTGGGTATGACGGCTGCTGCGGGAACGTTATTTACCACAGTGTACAGTTCCTACGGCCAAGTTTGGAGCTGGTAGTGTACTCGCGTGGGTGTGTGTTTCGTCGTATGGTCGCTGCCCATTGGTTGTCGTGGACAAACCTGTTAACCAGCACGTCTACCTGTGTATTATGGACAATTATGCCTTACCAACACTGTGGCAACGCTATGGAACCAAGTCTTGTTGGCACAAGGATGGTAATACACCGAGCCATAAAGCAAGAACCGTCACGGCGTGGTTTGACGATAATTCCGTATCGTGCGTGGACTGGCCACAGAGCCCTTATCTTAATCCCATAGAGCACATATGGGATGAATTAGAGCGCCGCATAAGAAGTTTAGAACCAAGGCTTACTACTAAGCAACAGTTAGCGGCAGCATTATATACTGAATGGAAGCGCAAAGCTATCGCTGTTCCAAAACCTTGTCGAAAATATGTCTCGAAGTGTCAGTGCATGCATTAAGGCCAAAGGTGGACCGACACCGTACTAATGTACGTCAATAAATGCTCTGTTGTTTTTCTCTTCTAGGTATCCGGTGACTTTCGGCATTTTAGCGTGTGTCCAAGTCAAGCTGTCTGAGCACGATGTAGATTTCTAAGTGCTTCAAATTTGCAAAAGATGATAATTTCCTTTACAAATGAAAACACACTTAAATTAAAACATCAGAAAGACGAGATCTTTCAGGTTTACAACCTCATCTTCAGACCAAGTGCTACAACGAAATGAACATACAAGTAATTATATACAGTACAGAATGACCATAACGCACTAGTCCATGCTTGAAGTTCATTGCCACAGGTAAGCTCGAAAAGAAAACATAAAAATACAATTAAATGTCGAGTACGTCTTCTTCACCTTGAAACAAGTCCTTGAGTAATAATCTCCACAGTTCGTGGATGTTAAATGGTAGATCGTCATTGCAACATTTATGTGCAAACGTAATGATAAATATACTCTCTGTAAGTAAATTACTGCATTTGGTAGGTGTAGAGGCTAGAATCGTAGTCTTATCCCATTTTGGCATGTAACTTCCTTGTGCAATGGTCTTGGAAAGTGCAGCGACAGCTGATCCAGAATGAATGGAATACCTGAGTTCTGACATCCCAACATCCTGGTGTATCCTATATAATTTGAGGGTAAAGTTGATTCCAGAGGTGTACAGTACACCCCATGCTTATTGATGGGCTGCACTGGGTCCCAGTCCTTCTTGATAAATGAGAAGGTATACCTGGTTCGAACTCCGAAAAGTAGATTATATTTTCTACAAAAGTTCTTAAGAATAGCGACAACGGGAGGCAAATAGTCAATTCAGCCCGCATAACTGGAAACATACACATCACGTTGTAAGGAGGAGAAAAACGGTCGATTAAAATCAGTAAAACCATTTTCTAAGTCATCATGAGAGTAGACGTGCATAATGGCAATCTATAAAATCTTTGCAAGTTCTTTATTTCCCAGTAGAACTGAAAAAGATTTTACAGATATATAATACTTGCATGTTCGTTTTGTTGTAGCACTCAGCCTAAAGATAGGGTTGTAGCAATCCTGAAAGATTTCGCCTTTCTGATGCTTTAACTTGTGTTTTAATTTGTAAATAAATTATCATCTTTTAACTATTGCACATTTGAAGCACTTTGGGTATTTATATTATGCATAGACAGCTCGACTTGAACATATTTCTTAATGACTATGGCATTAACACAGATAATTCCCGAGGATTAGGAACATCAAACGGAAGTCATCGCTCTTTCCACGTTTATAAGTTAGTCACGGAAAAATTATCATTGGCCGCCACAGGGAATCGAACCCAGGTCTTCCGGTTACGCGCCGGACATGCTACCACTGCACCACAGCGACCTCGAATTCACCTAGACTCACATACTAATAACCAAGGTTAGTAGACTACTAGGTTTGCTCATACGGGAAAAGCTTTCCTGCAGAGTATTCCGTCTGACGTCACCGGTCTTACAAGAGAACACAGCGAACACGAGAGTTGTGCGCTGTCTACTGACACGCAGGCAGTTTGTTGCTAGAAGCAATGCATTAGCGTAAACACTTCATAAATTTAGTTCTGCATAAATGAATTTATAATTTGTCTTAGAATTTGATTATCACTAAGTATCAGCATGGTCTCAGAAAAAAAAAATATTTCTTATGCAGAATGCTCTAAATAAACAAATGTGAGAAATAACATACCTGAAAAAATTCCTTTCTTCATGTAGTTATCTAGAGAGGCTTGCGTTTCCTATTTTTTTTTCTTTCTGCGGCGAATTGATGTGCCTCATTCGAATTGTAGTACGTGCTTTGATGAAAAGTTTAATGCCTCTGCTGAATTTTAGAGGACTTTTTTTCTATTACCTCTGATACATTTCTCATAATATTTTCAATTTTTTAAATTTCATGCTCGCCATGCATTTGGAGAAACATCCGCTCAATGCCGTCGACAATAGGCATCCACTCATCCTATGAATGCATAACTCCTCCCCTGCTAATGGTACTTCTCCAGTCGACCACCGTTTGTTGATAAATTTAAGGGCTGATTCTGTCCTAAAACTGTGCAGGAAAATTTGCATTTAAAAGCTACGTATCCAGCAACGTAGCTGAGGGCTTCGTGAGATACATCAGTGGTTGTACTTGCAGTGATATCACAATCATTTGATAGTAACTGAGAAATATCATCGAGCTTATTTTCTGATTCATCTGCATATAGAGATGCTGAAGAAAAAGCAGCACTTGTAATGAATTTTTCTACTTCCAAGAGCACAACGTTTGTTTTTGTCGCGGTATTTCCAATTGAATTACCAATCAGCAGCAATTTTATTCGATGCTTAACTTCTAACGCTTGTGGATGGTCGTATGTGCAGCCTAACGAACGCACTTCGGAGAGGAAACTTTCCAGAACATCTTGATTTAGCCTGTGCGTTAACAAATAGCGTATCTCATACTTCCCTTTTAATTCGTTGAATAAGGCCTAGCACAGATTTAATACTTACTAAAATTCCTTTTTGAAAGGGAAGAAGTGTTTTCTTGCCAACGACACGCATTCCAGAAAAAAATGAGTAAGCTTCCTTTAAGAGATCAAACTGTGGTCCAAAATTTCCAAGCCCTGATCTACACTGCTGGCCACCCAAAATGCAACACCAAGAAGGAAGCATCCAATTGGCCTGAAATTCACAGCATACGTTGCCCTCGAGAGGAAATGCAGACAATTAGCATTGCAGGGCATATGCAAATCATGTGCGCCCGGCACGCCACCGAGAAGCACTATAAGAAGGGTGCACAGAAGGCGGGGTGTAAGTAGTAGAAGTGTGTTGTGCTGCCGGACCTGTGCGTGAGAAGCTTCCTGATGCCTCGTCGCAGAATACGGCAGTCATTCCAGCACGTTTCGGAGTTCGACAGAGGACGAATACTAGCTTATCGCGACAGCGGTTTATCGTACCGAGACATCGGCGTCCGTGTGGGACAACATCCAGCCACAGTGAGGCGAGTATGGATTCGGTGGGTGCAGGAGAGACGGACGGACCGACGCGAGCGATTGCCGCAGCCGCCGTACACCACCGAACGAGAGGACCGGCATGTTGTGCGGCGGTCATTGACGGCTCGCACCACCACGTCACGAACGTTAGCGCAGGAATTAGTGTGTGTTGCGCAACAACCTGTGTCAGCACGAACCGTTCGACGTCGTCTGCGGGAGCTGGGACTTGTTGCACGGCGCCCATTGCTCCGATTACCAATGACGTTACACCACCGGCGAGTGCAGCGGCAGTGGGCCGTTGAGCGCCACACCTGGACCACGGAATGGCACGACATTGTCTTCTCCGACGAATCCCGCTTCTGCCTGCAACACCACGATGGTCGGATCCGCGTGTGGCGGCACCGCGGCGACAGACTGTATGACGCCTGTAATATATATCGCAATACCGGTCTGTCGCTTGGCGTTATGGTTTGCGGCGCAATTCGGATATGCAACCCGCACCCCTCTGGTACGCATCGGCGGTACACTCAACAGCCACAGCTACATCTCCAACGTTTTGGAGCCTGTAGTCCGCCCTTACCTGCAGGACCTGCCAGCTGCCACATTTCAACATGACAATGCGCGCCCGCACGTGGCCCGCATCGTGCAACAATTCTTCACGGACCACCAGGTGTCACTGCTGCCGTGGCCCACCTGTTCTCCCGATATGTCGCCCATCGAACACGTCTGGTCGCTGTTCGGCAACCGATGGCCCGGCAAGCACCACTCGCGGCTACGCCTGATGAACTGTGGCAACGTGTAGAAGCAGCCTGTGCCGACATACCCCAAGTCCACATCCAAAGCCTCTTTCGTTAAATGCCGCGGCGTGTAGCGGCCGTTATTGCCAGCCATGGGGGCCACACGATCTATTGATGTCTGTGTGTTCCACAAGTCGCACGGGCGTGTAAGCTCACTTGTTTCATCTTTGTATCGGTTGTTATGTGCCCAGTAAATCTGGCTTTTCTATCTCGTGTCCTTCTTGGTGTTGCATTTTGCGTGGCCAGCAATGTATAAGGTTTATTATCAAACGGTAAATAGGAATTCATTACATCAAAAAAACGATCGATGAGATTTATAAAATCGGCAGTAGCACATTCGTTAAGAAATAAATATTTTAAGGCGTTCCCCACTGTCTCTGACAATAATTGCGTAGCGTATTTCACGATTTGTCTTTCGGATCCTTTTACATCCAAGTGCTTTGATGTGACTTTGAACGCCAATTTTAATTCACCGCTATCCTGTTCCAAAATGCATTTAAAGAGTTGGCTATTAATGATCGATGTGTTGATTAAATTACCACTATCCAAAATATGGTTTCTGAGTAGTTTTACCATGTGAGGTACATCTGCCAAAATATACACCTCTCTCTCGGGATTATCGGAATTTTCAAAAAAATTGTGTTCAGGCAAAATGTTCAAATCTTTCCACAGTCTCTGATTAATTGGACCCAGGTCGGATACCAGTCCTGCAACTCTGAAAGCAATTTTTTTCTAATTCATCTATTATTTTTAGAACGACATTTGTTATTTTAGTGTGTTTGATATCAAACTCATAAAACACGATTTGTTTCCAAGGTTTTATCAGGCCTCGTGCCATGCAAACTGTGACATAGTTATGTGGACCTATAATAATATCTGTTTTGATGTCATAGCACATTCTTTCTGAAACTTTCATTTTGTTGATGGAAATAACACATGTCCTTTCGGCTTCAGTCATCTTATTCCCTTCCAGTTCCATGAGTCTCAAAAATGATTTTGGAAAACCTGTGGAGCAGCTGATTTTACTAATCCATCGGCGTGGGGTGGAAAGTCCTGGTAGAGGTATTTTCACTTGTTTGCGTAAATAATTGTACGCTTTTCTGGAAACTGCTCGCAAAGAAATTGTTGCAGCACTTATATCGCCGACATTCTATTTAACTTTTTTTCCTACCTAACAAAATTTTTATTTGTCCTTCAGTGAAAATCGTCGATAAAATTGTTTTGATTTTTTCAATGTCACATCCTCTTCTTTGTGGCTGACTACGTCTCAAATTCCTTCCTTTATGTTTGAAAAAACTCTTTTGTCGTCGCAAAATCCGAATTTGGTTGTTTAGCTGGCATGTAGATGTTTCAAGTTCTTTATTTCTGCACTTTCTGGCGTTTTCTTCTGTAAGGGATTCAATTTTTTGCCTTAAATTTATTATAACGTCTTCACTTGCTGCAGCCTCTCTCAAATCGTTACAGCTGGGCATCGAATATTACTTTCTTGTCCCACAATATTATTTCTCTTGCAACATTTTTGCTTTCTCTTTGTTCATACCGCAAATTCCTACTGAGGTTTGCTTTTATGCCATTTCCATTTCCAGGAAGATATAGAGTTGGAATAGCATCTTTCCGCAATTTCTTTTTCTGTAACAACCCCAATAATTCATTTTGCATATCCCTTTCATTGTTTTCTTCCGCAAAATGTTTGGAGCAAATCGTAGCATTCTATATTATAAAAGCATCACTTCGTTTGCAGCGCGATTTCCATAACTTGCAGAGCTTAGTCACTTTCGGAAATCTATGGTATGTGATCGGCGATCAATAAGTATTTCTGTAGTTATTTTTGCAATCTGCAATAGCGCAGGAACTTGAAAGCATCATGAAAAAATAAACTATTTGCAAACAAACCAAGCTATTCTACTTATGGTACATGTGCACTAAATTATTCAAGAAACAAGAAAACACAGCGCGCTTTAAACAAGAGTCAAATGACATTTGCTACTGCTTTGACATCTGCTCGAAGGTCACATCACGTCCGGAGTCTTTGTAAGACGGTGACGTCACCAGACCTCCTTACGGGTATAACTTTGTGTGTTAAAGAACCTTGCTAATAACTACCAAGCCACTAGGCAGGTTGCTTCTTAGGGCCACACACAATGCTGGGGATTCACTAAAGATGGTAAGTAGTAACTGAACGAATAACTTGGAGGCGAATGAAATATTTATACAGAGAATTGAAGTGGATTAGGAACATCAAACAGAAGTCATCGCTCTTTCCAAGTTTATAAGTGAGTCACGGAAAAAATCTCATTTGCCGCCACCGGAAATCGAACCCAGGGTCTTCCAGTTACGCGCCGGACATACTACCACTGCACCACAGCGGCCTCGAATTCTCCCAGACTCACATACTACAAACTGCCGAGCGACTTGGCAGGTTGCTGAGTCTGGGGGAATTTGAGTGGAATTGAAGCCGATGATTTCTCTTTGATGACTATCACATTGTTAAAGATTCTGCACAGATTTTAGGTTTCAGTGTGACAGCTAAAAACCTCAACTTTTTCTTAAAAGTGAACTTAATGATTTAGTGAGAGACTTAGACCTTATTAAAGATTATGCATAGATTTTAGGTTCCAGTCTGAAATCAAAATGTTTTTCAGCACTTGGCACATCGTTCGCTTGATATATGAACCAGAAGAAATTGTTTGTTCCCTATTTTGCTCAAGAAGGGGATTTAGTCTACTGTAAAGTATAACACTTAGCCTTTTACCAGTGGTGGCATTAAAACCTACGTCCTCCTTCACCGGAGCGGATATTCTCCAAACTGAATTACGCAGGCAGGCTTATCTCTGCAACTTTGCAGATTTGACTCATACGCCACCTCAGTTGTACGTCATCTACCTCATGTCAAGTCGTAAATCACATCATCTCTCCATGAAAAGGTGAGGGGACGAAATCGCAGGTTTCGGGTCAGCCGACAACCATGCACGAAAGACCAATTTCATTGTTGAAGTAATTTCATTAATTACGTGCGTTGTGTGAATGACTCATAACACAAACATTTCAAACCTAAGGGCCAGGAAATTCATTGATTCATTTTCGTTCCGGCGCGAACTCCAGTCCACCTTCTCCGGAGCGACTATTATCCCAAATGAACCAAGCCAACAGGCTTTCCTCCGCAGCTTTGCCGATTTGTTTGTGTTTTTTGCACAGATAGATGCCACCAGAAACTCATCGGCGGAAATGTACGGAACTCAGCTTAGAGGGGGAAAAGTCGTAATTTAAAAGGAGCCTGAAGAAGGGCGTACGATGTAAGAACAAATATTTGCATAACTGTTTACAATGTGATCAGTGCCTTCATTGATTAAAAACTAATCTTCAATTATCTTATTCCATAACCAACTAGTTTACGCATTCTCTGCTTAAAAAGTCGCATCATTTTGTTGAAAATTTGTTCGAAGAATACTAAATTAATATCTGTAAAATAATAAGAGATTGAGATCGTAAGAAGTATTGGTTTAAGGTTACTTGATGATTTATGCTAATTAAATGAATTAAAATACTTGCAATGAGCACGGGAGCACCGTTACCGAACACTGGACAACTGGAAAAGAATCCTTTATTCCAACGATTTCAGTTTTAATCCCTATAGAATAATAAGTGCTTGATGACTATAAGAAGTATCAGTTTAAGGCTACTTGATTAATTAAGCTCCTTCAATGAGCACAGGAGCTTCGTGACAGGACCCTGGACAACTGGAGTAGAGTCGTGTTCTCCTATGAGCCCAGATTTCATCCCTATAAAATAATAAGGGTTTGATTACTATAAGAAGTGTTGGTTTAAGGTACACTGTTAAAACATTTTGTGGTAGGTTGTACCAAAAAGTGGCGCTACTCCACTGCACCACTTTCTGAGGAAAGATACACCATTGTGTGGTGCAAACAAGACTCAGCAACATGATGCAACTTTGCACCACGTTATGAGAAAAGGCTGTGTCACATTATGAAGCAAGTGTGCACCATGTTGTTGGGTCTTGTTTACACTACACAACAGTGTATCTATTCTCAGAAAGTGGTGCAGCTGGGGTAGCACCACATTTTGGTACAACCTACCACACATTTTTAGCAGTGTACTTGGAGTGCATCTTGACCGAACACTGGATTTTCAAACCTGCAGTTATTGGAGTAGAAGATAATCCTCTACTCCAATGACTGCAGGTTTCATCCCTATAAAACAATAAGTGTCTGATGACTACAACAAGTATTGGTTTAAGGTTACTTGAGTTAAGCTACTTGAAGAATCCTTATATTTTAATTTATATCTTTCCTGTAGAATATGAAACTGTAAACTTAATTAAACACTGTAACAAACACTTTAAACACAGTTCAGAATTCTGTACTTAAAAGGTCAATTTCCCTTTATTCAAACTCCAAGTTCGTCGAGTATGAAGCACATCGACTATACTTCGCTTGTAAGAACAGTCTGAGTGTCAATCAATAATACACGATTGACACTCTAGCTAGTAAGAGCTAGCTAGAGTGTCAATCGTGTAGTATTAAGAAATAGTTACTTCGAGCAACTATTTCTTAATAATACACGATTGACACTCTAGCTAGCCATCACCAAATGTAATCCACAAAGATCAAATTGTATAACACTTATCTCTCTTCGCGTAACACATAGCATGTCGTACTCCACCCATAGCTCTGTCATTCTGCTTTTGCACATTGTTTTATTTACCTTTGACTGATATTGGACCCACTGTCAAGACGCCAACTCTGAAAAACTTCTCGAGAGAAATAATGTGCTAAAGTGAGAAAATATCTAACGAGGAGAAACTAAGTTTACATGAGAAAACGGAACACAAAAGGAAGGTTAAATTACAGATATACGTCACATTCCCAAAGTGCCGATGTACGAGTCCATATTCGACGCTGTGCCGTTGAATACCAGCACCCAGGCTTCTCGATTGAACAAAATAAAGTTAGTGGCGATAGAATCTTAGTATAGGAACTGTCCTCATGAGATCACTGGATTCTCCTATCCCAGATGAACAAGCACGTATTAATAAATCCTATATTTTAGACAAATTGCAGTTACAGAACATTACAGGACACAGCCTTCATCTTAACAGGTTTTAATTAACTAGTTGTTATTTCATCTTATATAGCGCACTCTTCATCTTAACAGGTTACGATTAATTTGCAGTTATAGCAATGTAAAGCCAATTTGCATGATTTCTAGTATTCTTATACTAGATATAATAATTACAAGTAGAAATGTTATGATTATAAATAGAAATCTATATTACGGACAGCAATTTTTGGAGAAACCGCATATATCGATATTCAGCATGGTTTCCAGCAAACAAAATAAGTGACATTTTACCCAGTCTTTAATCTTCCATCTTTTACTGGAAAACTAGCGATTGTTTGGCTATTTATTTTTCTCTGTGGTTACCCTTACAGAAAGGTCAGTTTTCATGAAGACAAGAATGCATCAGTTTTACTTTTACTTCCCCCCACACACACACATACACACACACATCCTGGGCAAATGCTGCTTTGATGCATTCAGTTACTTTATCTCTGCTCGTAACCTCTGCAAACCTTCCTGTATAGAGCAAAACACTGCATTAATGAAGTCTTTCTATCAATATGATTATCGACTGAGATTCCCTATTTTTTTTGAGCTGACACTCGACTCTTCAATGAGTGTCGTTCTAGTAGTTTCACCTATGTGACAAAGAATGACGTTAATCACGTTTGATGAATTTAGTTCGACTTCTACTCCGCCTTTGCTCAGGTGTCTGCGTGTTTACTATGATCGAAAAACTTTAGCGTTGAGTGAGGAAATTAAAGCAATCTGTTTAGCAGAAAAATGAGTTAAAAAGTTTGAAGTTGCAAAAACGTTTCGTTTCCGACAAACTCTCTTTCTACAACGTTAAAGGAGAATCATGAACTGAAACTAAAATTCAATGATAGTTTGTTGAGTGCAGAAAGAAAAAGTTTTTCAGAGGTTTTTCACTCAGATGGGGACACATTAAGGGAAATTATGATGCACAATCAAGCAACGAAAAATAAATCACTATACAAAAGAAAACAATTTTAAACAGACCTTCTATTGAAAGTTCAAAAATCTTGAGAGTTTATTTTTCATCTAGAAACATCAGAACTACTGCGTTAGAGAAAAAATAAATAAATTAATTGCTGCTATGATAACAAACACAAAATAAAGAACAATTGATTCGAATTTTCAAGATAAAGTGTGAACAGAAGAACGCATTGATACTTTTATTGCGAGTTATTGTTTTAATTAACAAGTGTTATTTAACTTCGACTAATTGATAAATAGCTTATGAATACTTTTAACCTGAAAATATTAAACTTGCTAAAAATTGCCCTGTTTTGGTCTGATGAGTTTTAACGAAGTTCGCATCACCGAGTGATCATTGAATTCTGGCCACAAGTATCAAACGTGGATGCCGTCCATTGACCACATGATTTCCGAGAAAGCGCGATCAGCCGACAGATGTAGTGTGACGTATATTCTAAATTAACTTTCCTTTTTAGTTTCTTTCCCTATGTAAATTTTGAGTTTGTTCTCAGTTATAATTTACACTTAACGTGATATCTTCCCTCTCAAACGAATACTGTTGGCAACACAATTGAGGTCAGAAAGAACGTGACGTATGCCTGTTATGAGATAAGAACCAGAGATATAGACTACGGTCAACAGTTTCTAGTGTGGGGTGTTGAATGTGGTTGATACTGAATTGTTAAATAAAATGTGAAGTGCTATTATGTATTGATGAAAACATCTGGAATAAAGCCAAATTCCGTAAGTTTGACTTCTGTTTAAATGTTTCGTCTGGCTGCTAAGGTTTAATTTAGGAACTCTTTCATCGTACTGTTATGTTTTAAAATAACGACAAAAGAGCAACACTAAAAGAAATTTACTTCGTTATATTGGCGCCCGAACTTCAAGAATGACCTGGCCGTTAAAGTTCTCGCAATGGTGTGATGTTCTTTCCATACCGCGAGACAGGAAAAATAAGAGAATCCCTTCTTCAGCGCTTCGAAAAGTAAATGTGTGTGATGTTACGTTCCACACACTAAAATTGACTGGGATTTTTCCAATACACGTTCTTCAGCGGATGACTGCCTACATTGAAACATGGTCCCAACCCTCTTTCGGGGGGGGGGAGATGTGACGTGTCTGCCCTTCAGGATTGCACATGAGATAAAGGCAGATAGCAGCGAGAACATACGCCTGCCTTAGCTCAATTGGTAGAGCGACTTATTCCATAATAAGGGGACTTGGGTTCGATGCCCAGCGTGGACAAAAATGACGGAGAAATTTACTTCGTTATAGAAGCATACATAGAGTGTGAATGGAGCACTAGATAATAAAATTCGAGGCGTGATGGGTAAACGAAAGAATTTATCGGACTTTCAGAATGGGCAGATAGTGGGAGTTCGGAGAGCGGGGGCTTTGATTTCCGAAACATCTGAACTGGTGGGTTGATCGCAACACGCTGTAGTTAAAGTGTAACAGACTGGCGTGAAATTGGCCAAAAAACGACCCGGAGGTAAACTACGCAGGACAGAGGATGGTTGATGTGAGAGGTGAGGTCGGGACCGATGGCTCGTAAAGGCGAGCAGACGCAGCACTCTTCAACAGCTGACCGCCCAATACAACAAAAGTTAACAAGGAACAGTATCTGCCATGAGTATTCGTCGCAAGCCCGCTCGTTTAGAATACAACAGCAGGTGACCCCGAAGACATGCTCTCCTAACCACGGTTCATCTGCACAAAAGGCTCGCTTGGTGCAAAGATCATGCATGTCGGACGTCGGATGACTAGAAGAAATGGTCAGTCAAGCAATTTGTCTGACGATTCGCGTGTTTTTATCAATTCTGTGCGTGGTCGTGAAGGCTTTGGGCTCAAACAACATGCTCCATCCTGCATGGTCTCCACAGTGCAAGTTTGTGATGGCGGTCGTATGGTGTGGGGCAGGTTTACCTTAAAAGGAACTTGGATCTCTGCTGCATGTGGAACAACGAATTACTGAATGTCGTGAATTGCTTTTTGACTCTGTAAACCCAGCAATGTGGCACATTTTCCTGAATGGCGAAGGTGTCTTGCAAGATGACAATGCGCCAACACACAGATCCAACCTTGTGTAGGAATGGTTTGAGAATCACAGTTCAGACTTCCAAAATATCAAATGGCCTCCGAACTCCCCGATATCGATCCCATTGAGCATCTACGACGCACAATGGAATAGCATATCAGGCCTGTGGGTACCTCAAACACCTCCATACCTGCACTAAAGTCCCCATTATACACTGCTTGGTTGGCCATACGTCGCAATTGCTTCCGGCACTTATTGAATCGATTCTACATCTGGTAGCTGCTGTACTGAGGGCCAAAGTAGGACCTACGAAGTAGTAGGAAGTTTGTCCTAAATTCAGTGATAACTCAGTGTATATAACTGTAGCAAAAAACCAGTAAAGGAACAGGCAGGGGCGGTTCGTCATTAGGGGCCAGAGGAACCGGGCCTCTCCTAAAAATTTCTATTTCTAGAAATATATATATTTTTTTGCCCTGATTCTTATTCTCTCTCTTAACTACATGGTGATAAACCTTTCGCTTCAAAAACCATTACCTAAGGGAAAAGTTTCCTTCAAAAACGAAAAACTATTCCCTGAGGAAAGAGATCACGTTCAGAGTGTGAGGGCCGCCCCGGTGGCACAGTGGTCTACGGCGCTGGCCTCTGCTAATTCGTCCGTAAGGGGTCTGGGTTCGAATCCCGGTGAGGCATGGGTGTTGTGTTTGTCTTACGACACTGGCTCTCTCCCTTCCCTGGAACCAGTGACCCTATGTGAGGTTAAAGGGGCTCCAACAGGCCCCAGTAACATCACTACGCAAGCGAAGAGGAGATGATTTCCTCCCCGTTTCATTCAGTATGAAGACTTACATACAACACTGTCTTAACCGCGCGTGCAAAAACCCCGCACTAATTTGATTAGCCAGGAGAGTATCCATTTCCTTAACGCCGTGGGTTGACAGAGAAGCTTACCCCGATCAGGCTCAATGGTGACGGGAGGGTTTCAAATGTAGCAAAGCTCAGTTAGTTGTTTTTTTCTGCGTGTGTCTCTCATGGTGATGTGTTGTTCCTTTGTGTCGTGACTTTTTTGCTTGTCGAGTACAATGAATGGAGTGGATATTTTGTTAAAATCTCCATTCTTTGCTTTAAATCTGGAAGAAAAGCTTCACTTAAAAAATTCAGTGCTTATCAAACCAAGAATTTTTAGTTTGAGCTTTACTTAAAAAACACAGTGCTCATCATCCCAAGAATTTGAGTCGAAAAGCTTCACTTAAAAAAATTGGTGCTTATCAGCCCAAGAATTTGAGTTTCCAAAAATATGAAGTTTACAAAGCGCTTTGCAGAACTAATTTCAGTTTTAAGTAAGATGATTTTCTATGTTAAAAATAAATAAATAAATAAATGAGAAAACCTGTAAGTATAATTTGCACATGAGTGCATATATGTTTTTAGGTTTCACAAATTCTTTAAAAAAATAGGTTAAACCTTTCAAATAATGCAAATGGTATTATGGTACTCATTCCAATTGGGACAAAATTCATGAAACATTCCCTTCCTGCATATATTTGGAGTTATTATTTTTTCACTACATTTTTTTATCCTGTGAATCCTGTGATTATTCTTCAATTGAGAAATCTGAAGAAACACAAAGCACAACTAACATAAACCAATGCTCATATGTTTTAAGGTAAAAATTTTATTTAAAAAGTTTTAAAATTTTTCTTTTAATAGTTATACATTCTATTCTGAGGAATTTATTTTCGTGTGCAATACAATAGTTGACACATTCCTACCTGATTTGGGCATTATTGTGAGTCAAGGGGGTAAACAGAGGAATCTTGGGGGGGGGGGTGGAGTGGGGGGGGGTCTGAATAGTTGGCCTAATAATGACAGTTTTTTTTATTTCATTGTTTGACTTCGGCTACTGGCCCCACCTCTTTCAGTTACCACGAGCCGCCACTGGAAACAGGTCCAAGTTTTCACTAGACGTTGTAAAAACAAACATTTTTCCGCGACGGACATCGGAGCCGTGTCACCTCACTCCGGAGTAAGTCGCTCTCCCAACTGAGCTACGCGGACAGAATGTCTCGCTGCAGATTTGTCGTCTTGACGCATGTTTTCACTTCTGTAGTACGTCACAACGTGTCAATGAAGAAAAGATTTCTAAAGGCTGAAAGCATGTTAGCCTATAATCACTTTGCTACGTAAAAAATGGGTGCGTATCAGAAACTGCAAACCCACTAGCGTCCAATATATTGTTTACAAAATCTTCACTCAGATACTCTTGCAATTTGTAAAGCGTGGATTTTCAGGCTGGAAGAATGATTAAAAATGAATCAGTACTCATGAAAATTAAGTGCTTCTTCACAATTTTACACTTTAACATCGTGTAAATTCAATCAATAATAATCAGCAGCATTTTTTTTACAATTTCCCTAATAAACAAATTGCGCCAAAAATGTGTACAATGTTAAATCATTAAAAATACAAAGACAAAATCTAGAAATATTAAGCTTTTAACTTATGTCCAAGAACAGTGGAAAATTCATCAACTCCTTGGTATGAACACTATGCAGAAAATTTATTTGCTTCAAAGATGCGCAGCTTTTTAGCTGTCACGAGTCCAGTGCATAATATTATTTTTCGTATTCTAATGGATTTCATATTGATTTCTCGGCATCAGGTATTTTGGGCCCCCATTCAGACATCTAACCCTAGAGGCCCATTAGGGTCTTAATACAGCATTGAACATGACTTTTAAGCTGATGAAAATGTGATTATATCATCGGGACAGATTTTCCCAATCACGGTTGAAGCTAGTTCAGAAGAAGCTCTTATTTTAGTTGTGATTACAAATTTAGCTCCTTTATGTAGGAAAGAGTTGCTATGTGTCCGTTCAAATTTCCGCACAAAAGAACAATATAGTTGGCGCTGCTGCGTTAAGCGAGCCTATTTGGAAATAAAAGAAAACTCTCATGCTCACTCCAACGCAAGAAGTCGTGAAGTGCTGACCTTCGACATGAGAAAAGAAAACCTGTTCCCGTGAGAACTGAAACTAAAAAGATGAAGTTATGTGTAAATGTACTGCGTTTGTGATGTTCCAAAAGCCAACATAAAATTGGATTGCTTGTGTTTTCAACCTACAGTGTTTTAGATGTTTCAGTGTTTCAGTGATGTGTTGTGAATATACTCATTTGATTAAAAAATAAAGGATTATCAATTTAAAGGTGGTAATTACCCAAGTAGCAGTGAATATCGGCTAGATATCGGGCCGATATCGGTTATGTCGGCTGAATGTCGTTAATCATCATCATCATCATTGTCAACCATTATCAATCCACTGCTGGACGAAGGTCTCCCCAAGTTTCCTCCACAACGGTCTGTCTTGTGCCAGTCTCCTCCATGTCACTCCCGCATATTTACGAATTTCATCCACCCATCTCCCATGTGGTCTTTTTCTGGGTCTTTTCCTGTCCCTTGGAATCCAATCTAAAATTTCGGCTGTCCATCTATGGTCTGTCCTTCTGGCAGTATGTCCAGCCCATTGCCATTTCAGGGATTTAACTCTGATCATGATGTCTTCCACTCTCGTCATTTTCGGATCCACGAGTTCCTCTTCTTATCTCTGCTGGTTATACCAAGCATGCACCTCTCCATGCTTCTTTGAGTTGTCTGCAGTCTTTGTATGTCTCTTTTAGTTAAGGTCCACGTCTCTGCACCATACGTAAGCACTGGAAGGATGCATTGATCAAACACTTTTCTTTTAAGACATAACGGCATATTGCTCTTGAAAATTATGCTGTTTCTTCCAAAAAGCTCTCCAGGCAAGTTTTGTACGCCGATTAATTTCTTCATCAATGTGACCCTCACTTGATATCTGCTGTCCAAGATAAACATACGTATCTGTTATCTCCAGTTTTTCTCCATCAATCGATAAATCTTCATTTCTTGTAAAAGCATTGAACATCACTTTTGTCTTCTGAAAGTTCATTTTTAATCCCACTTCTTTACTCTTGTCAGCAAGTTCCTGGATCATACTCTGCAGCTCTGATGGGGTAGTTGCAAAAATGACTACGTCATCAGCAAAACGAAGGTGGGTTAGATAATCTCCATTAATCTTTATCCCTTTGTTTTCCCAGTTCAGTGATTGAAAGACATTTTCCAATGTAGCATTAAAGAGCTTCGGAGATATGGTGTCACCTTGTCTCACTCCTTTCCAATTTTTATGTGTGTTGTATTTTCAAACAGCCGAATCTTTGCACTTGCATTTTCATAGATGTTATTAATAATATTAATGTATGCATCTTCAATACCGCAGGATTTCAGAGCCGTGGTAACTGCTGATGGTTTCACCGAATCAAAGGCTTTTTCATAATCGATAAAAGCCATGCACAATGGAAGTTCATATTCCCTCGCTCTTTCAATTAGTTCTCTCAGTACGTGGATATGATCTATTGTGCTGTAGCCACTCCTGAATCCAGCTTGTTCTCTCGGTTGAGCCATGTCCAGTGTTACCTTCAAGCGGTGTGAAAGAACTTTAGTGAAGATTTTATAAACCACTGATAGGAGGCTGATAGGTCTGTAGTTCCTGAGATCCTCAATGTCACCTTTTTTATGTAGCAGGATCATTGTAGCATTGTTCCAATCCTCAGGAATCTTCCCTTCATTAAGGCATCGAGTGAAAATTTGGGCGAGTACTGTTTCAATTTCTCCACTTGCTTCTTGTATGATGTCTATAGTAATTCCATCTTCTCCTGGAGCTTTCCCCCGCTTCATGTTCTTGATTGCATGAGCAACTTCTGCTGGAAGGACTGGAAGAACTCCGGTACCTTTCATGATGTCTGGAGTACATGTATCATCCCTTTCATATAGTTTGGAGTAGAAATCTTTCACTCTTGTCAAAATTTCGCCTCTATTTCTTGTTATAGAACCATCTTCTTTTCTCAGAGCCATAATCTGTTTTCTTCCCTTACTGAGATGTCCCTTTGCTATCTTTAGGCTTTGGTTGTTTTCAATTGCTTTCCTTACTAGTTCACAGTTGAATTTTCTTACGTCTTCAGTGATACTTTTTCTTACTGTCTTGCATAGCTCTATATATTCCACTTTGGAAGTCACATCTTCTTTAGTTGTCCTCATCTCTCTTCTTTTTTGCATCAACATTTTGGTTTTCCTGATAATTTGTTTACATGCAACTTGTTCTTAGACCCAGCTAATTTTGTTGCTGTTTCCATAAGAGCTTTGGTTACTTTTCTGTTAACTTCAGAAATATCCACTTCTTCCGATGTTAGGCCTTCTAAAGCAGAGAATCTGTTCTTCAGTTCCAACTTGAAAGTATTATGGTGTTTTTAAGGTTGGTTATGTCAATACATTTTGTTTGTCTTATGAGCTTGCCACGTTCCAGTTTAGTGTTGAGGTGCATCTTACATCTCACCAATCTATGGTCACTACCTGTGTTGAACTTGTTAGCACACTGCAGTCTTCGATGACGAATTTTTTGTTACACATAATAAAATCAATTTCACTTGTCGTCCCAATTGGATGTCTCCATGTCCATTTCCTGTGTGGCTTTTTCTTGAAAAGGAATTCAAGATGAAAAATCCTTCTGCCTCTGCAAACTCAACGAGAGTATTTCCACGCTGGTTTCTGTTGCCGTGACCGAATTTACCTACTGAAGTTTCATTCTGTTGCCGGTGCCCTATTTTTGCATTGAAATCTCCCATAATTATCTTCAAGTGCTGCTTACCTTTATTATTTAGATGACGAATTTCCTCATAAAATTCTTCAATTTCTTCTTCAGGATGACTTGTGGTGGGTGCATAAGTTTGAATAATCTGAACCTGGTATCTTCTCGATAGTTGGATAACGAGTCGTGCAGCTCTGTCAGAGGAACTTTCAACTTCTACCACTTTATCCTTCAGTTTCTTGTTTATTATAAATCCAACACCACTAGTTCTGCCAGTATCTGTCCCACGATAATAGAAGAGATGTCCACTTTTCAGTTCAATGAGATCTTCTCCTTTTCTCCTTACCTCACTCAGCCCGACGATGTCCCACTTGATCCTTTGTAGTTCCTCTTCCAATTCAAGAAGCCTTGAATCAGAAGATAGAGCGTCCGTTGTAGGTAGCCAAGGTCAGCATCAAATGGCAGCCTAGTCCGGTCCTCCGGGATTCTTAGCACCCTCTGCCTTCATGTCGCACTGGCCGCTGCCTTGGCCAGGTACATTCCAGCTGCCGGAGACTGAGGGCCAAGATTTAAGTTGTAGAGTCATTTTGGAGGTGTTTGGCCATAACTCACCACGCTGGCCAAGCGGGTTGGTGAGTGTGGGATAGCATTTCCTCTGATCCCGATGGTATAGTTATACCGCTATTTCGGACCGATATCGGTTACAGATATCGGACCGATATTGCAAAAAGTTATCCTTCCTGATATTTAGCCGATATCGGCTACAGATATGGAACCGATATCGGCTACAGATATTGGACCGATATTGCAAAAAGTTACCTCCCTGATATTTAGCCGATATCGGTTATATCGGCTACCGACATGGAGCCAATATCGGACCGACCTTAATTGCTACTTGGGGAATATCGGCTAGATATCGGGCCGATATCGGTTATGTCGGCTGAATGTCGTTAATATCAGTCGACATTGAGCCGATATCGGACCGATATCGGCTACAGATATTGGACCGATATTGCAAAAAGTTATCCTCCCTGATATCGGGCGGATATCGGTTATATCGGCTACCGACATGGAGCCGATATCGGACCGACATTAATTGCTACTTGGGTACTCTTTATGCTTTCAACCATTCGTTCAGTGAAATCAAGAATTCTCTTTCGTTTGTTGAATCCGTCATTTGAGATCAATGCGCGAACCTTTTTAGAATTTCTAACACTTTACACTTTTTTCTCATCAAGAAATGACAAAAACGCAACGCAGGTATCGAGATTTCATAATGTGGAATTGAAATTAGTAAATCGTATATGACTTCCACCGCGTTTTGGATCTATGTTAGAAACTTACATTTTTAAAACCCAATATAAGCCTTATTGTGAAAAACTGGATTAGATTATTGAAGAAATAAATATTCTGCTTCCAGTATTTGAAAATAATAAAAAAATGTGACACTGGAGCAACAGAACCTTCAAAGAAATATACTAAAAAAGATGACGATAAAGTTCAAGATGTGTGGGTCTGCTTAAATGAAATTTCGTTTGAAAATCAAAACAAATAAGAGTTTCTTACTGAAGTCTTTCCAATGAAGCGGAGCAACTTGAACATTTTCTGAGAAGTCTTAACATCTCTCATAAAGTAGGTCCCTCAACTTGGTGGGCAAAAAATGCAGCTATCTATCCTGACCTGTCAAAGTTGGCCAGACGGTACTTGTCATCGCCGCCGAGCTGTGGATGTTTAGCGAGGAAGGAATTCTATACGATGAGCAAGAACAAACCACTTCCATGAAATGCGGAAAAACTACGGTTTCTTCATCAAAATCATACACTGCAGAAGTATATGGGACAAAAGTTTAATAAATGAACTTTAATTTTAGACTATGCATAAATAGGATATTATGTTTTAATGTTAAGAAAAGATATATTTTGCAAAATTATAGGGCACCTTTCTTTTCTTCAGATTCGGTGACAGTATGGAATCAGGTCAAAGCTATTAATCCACTGTTGTGATTCGAGTTCAAATTGCAGAAAAAGCAATACGAATTAACCGTTTACTGATAACTTAGCTATTTTATTCTATTTTATTATTACTTCATTCAGGCATTAGGAAATCATTTTTCTGTATTTTTCTCGCAAATACTGCCATAATAGCTCTTCAGAAATACTTTCGTTTCTTCTTTTTTGTCGAAAAGAGTACTGTACACTCTCACGAAACCACGTTCAGCTCAATCCAACATAGGAGGTAAATAGTACAAACAAAGACATGAAATCATTCCTTATTTTCGTTTACTTAGTACATGTACTATTATTGAAAAAGAAAAAAAAAACTATCAAACAAAGACATGAAATTATTCCTTATTTTCGTTTTCTTAGTATATGTACCCGTAGCGCTAGCAAATCTTAAAACTCTAATAACATTATTCTAATAAATCTTTCATTTTTGCGATATAAAAGCAACAAACTCTCATGAAATGTATATTTCATTGTCGGGATTTTCAGTATTTAAATTAATGTTAAAACACGTTGTTCGAGGGGTAGAAATAGTAAAAAGTTATTTTATAAAGTTTATAGAGCTCTTATTGTTTACCTGTCTTTAAAGTTAACTTAAAAATATTATTTCATGGATCAGCTTAATGGATAACTTTGTAAATCGTTTTTGAAATGTTCATCTTGTGTACAGGGTGTTTATAAATGACAAGAACAGTTTCAGTGATTTGTTACACAAAGACTAGGGCAGATATCACTGTCATATACATATCTCGTGAGAGAAAGAATATGTCCAAGTGTTTTGTACATCACATCACAACGACAAAGTGGGAACCACGTGTGACACTGCAAATGTCGACATTATCAACAGCAAGACTAGGCATGCTGCACCTGCTCTTTCCAGAAGAGAAGCAACCGGTGTTTACAAATTGCTGATGCCACTTGTAAAATTCCCTTCTTGGTTGGTGGCTCTTTACCGTATGCACTTGGAAATTTCAGTTGAACGCCTGTTGCACACTTACTCTTATCACACAGTGGCAAACAATATGCCTTTTCGGAACCGGAAGGCACCATCGTTTAACAAGGTGTGGTAGGGGTAAAACAAGAACGCCAACTGGCGGTGAATGATGGAGATACACGCCTCGGCAGTAACAACGCGGAAACTTTCATGTTTCCTCTTTCACGTGGTACAGAAAAGTAAACGGTATTTCTCTTACCCTATGTGCAATAAATTATTGGAAGTGTCTCCACAATTTTTAAATGCTATGTATTTAAAATATCGTTTCTCTGAATGTCAATCACAGTTTGAAAAGTCAAAGCAAACTACGAGGGTTGTACCGAAAGTAACACAAAAGTGGGCATAACGTTTTTAACAACTGAGAGAGATCGTTCAAATTGCACATATTGGTAGTGTAACTCTTCCTATACCGTAACCCTTCTTCTTCATTGCAGGTAACTAATGGATTCCAAGCAGAAGCATCGTGCCGTCATTGAGTTCTTGACGAAGGAAGGGTGTAGGCTGTCCGACATCCACAGAAAGATACACAATGCTTACGGAGATGACACCACTGACATGAGCGATGTGCACACATTGATGAAGAAGTTTAAAGAAGGTGAAAATACACTGCTGGCCACCCAAAATGCAACACCAAGAAGGACGCATCAGATTGGCCTGAAATTCGCAGCATGCGTCGCCCGCAAGAGGACATGCAAACGATTAGCATTGCAGGGCATATGCAAATCATGTGCGCCAGGCACGCCACCGAGAAGCACTACAAGAAGGGTGCACAGAAGGCGGGGTGTAAGTAGTCGAAGTGTGTTGTGCTGCTGGACCTATGCGTGGGAAGCTTCCTGATGCCTCGTCGCAGAATACGGCAGTCATTCCAGCACGTTTCGGAGTTCGACAGAGGACAAATAGTGGATTATCGCGACAGCGGTTTATCGTACCGAGACATCGGCGCCCGTGTGGGACGACATCCATCCACAGTGAGGAGAGTATGGATTCGGTGGGTTCAAGAGAGACGGACGGACCCACGTGAGCGATTGCCGCAGCCGCGGTACACCACCGAACGAGAGGACTGGCATGTTGTGCGGCGGGCATTGACGGCTTGCACCGCCGTTTCACGAACGTTAGCGCAGGAATTAGAGTGTGCTGCGCAAGAACCTGTGTCAGCACAAACCGTTCGACGTCGTCTGCTAGAGAGAGAACTTGTCGCACGGCGCCCATTGCTCTGACTACCATTGACGTTACACCACCGGCGAGTGCGGCGGCAGTGGGCCGTTGAACGCCGCACCTGGACTACGGAATGACATGACATTGTCTTCTCCGACGAATTCGGCTTCTGCCTGCAACACTACGATGGTCGGATTTGTGTGTGGCTGTACCGCAGCGAGAGACTGTATGACGTGTGCATTATGCATTGCCATACCGGTCCGTCGCCTGGCGTTATGGTTTGGGGAGCAATTGGATATGACACACGCACCCCTCTGGTACGCATCGCCGGTACACTCAACAGACACCGCTACATCTCCGACGTTTTGGAGCCTGTAGTCTTCCCTTATCTGCAGGACCTGCCAGCGGCCACGTTTCAACAGGCAATGCGCTCCCGCACGTGGCACGCATCGTGCAACAATTCTTTACGGTCCACTATGTGTCACTGCTGCCGTGGGCCGCCTGTTCTTCCGATATGTCGCCCATCGAACACGTCTGGTCGCTGATCGGCAACAGAGTGGCTCGGGAGGCACCACCAAGCGGCTACGCCTGATGAACTGTTACCAACGTGTGGAAGCAGCCTGGACCGACATACCCCAAGCCCACATCCAAAGCCTCTTTCGTTCGATGCCGCGGCGTGTAGCGGCCGTTATTGCGAGCCATGTGGGCCACACGAACTATTGATGTCTGTGTGTTCCGTAAGTCGCACGGGCCTGTGAGCTCAATCGTTTCATCTTTGTATCTGTTGATATGGGTCCAGTAAATCTGGCTTTGTTATCTCGTGTCCTTCTTGGTGTTGCATTTTGGGTGGCCAGCAGTGTAGCATTGAAGACAAACCACGCACTTGTAGACCATCATCTGGATCACTGGCACAAATCATCAGCGAGTGGATGAATTGATTCGGATAGAGTGACGAGTCACAATCCGTGAGCTTGTTGCACTTCTGGACTCTGGTCACAGTGCCACACAGAAATGGTGGAAGACTTAGGGTATCGGAAAGTGTGTGCAATGTAGGTACCTCGGCAGTTGACACCCGATTTGAAATAGTGACGGGTGGAAGTCTGCTCTAAAATGCTGGAAGCGTTTGAAGCCAACGAAAACACGTTTTTTTCGATTTGGTGACAGGGGATGAAACGTTGGCGCATCTTTATGATCTGGAAACGAAGAATTAATAAATGGAATGACGTCACACTTCTTCACAAAGGCCTAAGAAGTTCAAGAGCCAGCGATCAGCACAGAAATTCATGGTGACTGTTTTTTGGGATGACAGGGATGCCATTCTCCTTGATTTTCTGGAACGTGGTTTTACCGTGACTAGCGAGCGGTACATTGAGACATTCAAGAAACTTAGAGAAGCCCTACGGAAGAAGAGACCTAACAATAATGTGAAATGCGTCCACATTCACCATGACGATGCGAGACCACATACATATTTAGCAACAACTCAGGGTATCATCAAATTAGGCGGGTCGTTGGTCCCCCATCTACTGTATAGTATACATACGGCGCCCTCCAAATCCCACCTGTTTCGTCCAATGAAGGATGGTCTCCGGGGACAAAAATTTGATGACACAGACGAGGTGACAGTGGCTGTGGAGAAGTGGGCAAAACAGCCCACACCTGAATTTTTTCAAAGAGGATTCGAGAGTTGGGTTCAACAAAGGCGCAAATGCATAGCATGTAATGGGGACTATGTTGCGTAGTACCTTTGTATAGAGAAAGAGTTAATCTACCAACATGTGCAATTTGAACGACTTCTGCCGGTTAATAAAATAGTTATTCCCACTTTTGCATTACTTTCGGCACAACCCTTGTATTTGGTTGGATTTTTTTATTCTTGCCAAGTCTTTCTCATAGACGATCCACTAAGCGTCACCGGGTAGGGGGAAATTACCAATTGCTGAAAATATAGCCGAGTATGCCGGCAATCCGGTACAACATTAGAATATACGCAACTTGATTTCGATATGAGATCGCACAGAAGTTTTATTTAGTTTAGGCAAATTCGACGCAGTTACCATGACAATCTGTTACGAGATCTTACTTGGGAGAGAGATATCCGCAAGGCAAGAAATCTTGATGTTCTTAATCTCCGTGGCTTGTTTTGTTCTTTCTCTCTCTCATCACGTCTTATGCATTTGCAATACCTAATCCACAACTGTAATCCCGGCAGATATATGTATATATATATCATAACTTCTACCAGATGGAATGTACATCCTGATTGCAAAACCATTAGCGGGTATTCAAGAGCATTTGCTTTGATTCAATCCTAACACTTAAATACATCAAAGCAATAATTCCTTTAAGAATTGTATTCGAAGTGGCTGCCTTTGGTAACAGCTGAAAGATAATGTTGTTTGAGTGTGAGAGCGGAATCATTCATGGGTAGCGGGGCTCGCATGAATTCAGTAACGAAACAAGCGCGTGACACAGTAATTCACTTCCTTGTTTAAAGATATTTATGAGCAGTTTAATTCCTAAAACTTCCGCGCAATGCTATTTACAATGCAAATGAATCTAATTTTCTGCTGATTTCATTTCTTGTATTCTTTGGAGCTTCAGATTCTTAGAGACACTGGTAATGGTTTTGATTAGTGAAAAGCTTCGTGCAGCTCTCACGAAATGACAAAGAACCGAAAACGAATTGAAATTAAATTGCAAATTGCTTTATTCATTCTGCGTCATGCGATGCTAATGTTGCGCGCCAAAAAAAAAAAAAAAATGAGATAAATAGTAAAGGAAACGGAAGCACGGATACGACATTTGTTTTAAGAACCGCTATCGAAAGACGTTCTTGTTCTTTGCTGCGCAGTGATCAGAAAGGATTTATCTAATTGGAATAGTTCAAGTGTACGATCCGTAACGACAACCCATCTTTTTTCCTACGTTCTCAAACATAGTTCGCTGGGTAACGCGAACCTTTAATTTATCAAAATAAAGATTTAGAGCGTTCACTACAAGACACAGGAAAGCATAATTGGATTATTATTTTTTTTTTCGTCTCTTCTGTCCAATTCAACAGATCTGTCATGTGACCCATCCGAAATGCGTACTTGAAGCCAATAATGGAGGCCTTCTGTTCCTCAGAGAGATAATAATAATGAGTATTCATTTCATTTTGTCAAGCAGAAGAGGTGACCTCTTTAAATGCCCAATTTTCTGGCATTTTGCGTAAATTAAAAACATTTTCAGCCAAACAAAATGCTTAGAACACGTCCACTATAATTACGCCAGTCTGCAAGCAGAACATTACTTTTCTTTTTAGGTTTAACGACCACCATGAGCAACTGTACAAGGCTGTCCCTCATTTAGGGACACTGACTCCTTAGAGTTTAGAGAGCCAACGACGTAAGGCGAGTACACTAGACATGCCTCATCCTGCTTTCGAATCGTAGCCTAATCGGAATTTTCAGTAGTGGCTCCCGTTTAGCAAGGAGGTAGAGCACACGTAAGCGAAGTACAGAATTTGTTATGTCAGGGCCCCGTATTCATTCACTACCTCATTACCCGTGCCATGCACCGATGAAAATGCTGTGACTGAAATTTTATATAACACGAATCGTAAAATACATATACATGACTATAGTAAACGCTTTGAATTATTAATGGGCAGTCTATAAGTTAGGTCTGCGTTTAGCTGTACCTACCTTCAAGTAATGCTAAGTATTAGAAGATTGGTTTGTACGCCATCGCCGTTGTCGTTCTCCATTTAAGCGATGTTTTCTTTCAACTTTATCTTTTTCCATCTTGTACTACAAAGAAAAAAATTTACGGAACCAATATTTTGTTTTAATTTCCATCACAGAAAATCAAATCTACGCCTGAAGTTACCTTCTTACAATTTTATTTATTCCATTTTATGAAATAAAATAACACTGATTCCTTTTTTACGCTTTCCAACCGTAGGTTGAAGAAGCGTTTATGCTCCCGCTTTGTCCGTCTGTCTGTCCGTCCGCATGATAAATCGCGTAAAAATCGTTCGATTTCGATAAAATTTTGGTATGATGGGAGGGGACTACCTGGGGACGAACCCTATTGAAAATGGGTGAAATAGAGTCAAAGGTCAGGACATAGGAGCGGGATTCATTCCATTGCTCTTATGCGTCATAACTTGCGTAAAAATGGTTCGATTTCGATGACATTTTAGTATGTGGTATAGGACCACCTGGGAACGAACCCATTGAAAATGGGCGAAATGGGGTCAAAGTTCGGGACATAGGAGTTTGATCCATTCCATTGCCCTTATGCATCATAACTTATGTAAAAATGCTTCGATGGTGACAAAACTTTATCATGTTGATCCTGATGTATAATGAACCGGTTCTGTTGAATATCATCGAAATAGCGTTAAAGGTCAGGACACAGAAGCAAGATTTATTTCACAGCCATTATTCTCATAGGCTGACTAAAAATGCTTCTATTGCGACAAAACTTTAGTGTGTTTTTACCGAGGTATACTGAACCAATTCTGCTTAATATAATAGAAATGGGGTGAAAGTTCAGGAACAGGAGCGAGATTTATTCCACAGCCATTATCCTGATAAATGGACTAATAATTTGCATAATTATTTATGGTATGTTGAAAAGCGTATCATAATCAATGCGCTGCATGATTTCACTAACTTGTTTAGAAATTACTCTGAAATGTTATTCCTTTTTATGAAATTACTCAGCAATGCGAAGAAAATGAAATAAAACACGACACAACACCTACGTAACAGAACAAACGTCGTAGACAATTGTTCGAGCACGTGCGTGTTGCCACAGATAAAGTCGTTTGTCTTACTAACGTTATTTTATTTTCCGGTATTTCTCCTTAATTTTACGTGTCGTGCGACAGCGGTAAGCTTAGTTCCGATTTTTGCCACCGGATAAAAGCATATAGCGCTGCAGGTACTGAATGATGCCAGAGCGTTAGGGAGAGACGTAGCCCATTATATAGGTTTCATTCTTATTACATGTTTCGAACTGAGCTTCCTGGTCGGATCAGTATTTCAATATTTTAAAGTTTTGCTGTAATGTTAGATTTGGCGTGGGTGCTTCCTGTCTTTTGATTTCCAATTTATGTTCGAACGAATGCTGCAACAAATAATAAACAATATATGTGATAAAGAAAACAGACGTTTAGCTTCTCCTACTTCATTATTTGTAAAAAGGATATTAACCTAACACTTATAGATCTGTATGCCGCCCCGGTGGCGCAGTGGTCTAAGGCGCTGGCCTCTGATCATTCGTCCGTAAGGGGTCCGGGTTCGAATCCCGGTCAGGCATGGATGTTGTGTTTGTCTTACGGCACTGGCTCTCTCCCTTCCCTGGAACCAGTGACCCTAAATTAGGGACGGACGACTGCTTATAGCCCATTGAGTTGCTCACGGTGGTCGTTAAACCTCCAATAAAAAAAAAATTGATCCGTACGGGGCGAGCCGGCTTGCCAAACACGATACGGGCTTTCATTAGTTAAGGAAACAAAGCAATGGCCGGGTTTTTTTCTCCATACACTTGCGGCTGGGCCAAGTCAACCCATTTTTTATTGCAATGGTAAAGAAATGAAAGAAAGTCGTGTTTCGCTATTTTCTGCTGTTTGGCCGTCTTTACTTACTAAGGTGACATAACCGAGGGCATAATCACACAGCCGAAGAGAGGCGCTCACGTTGTTCATACCATCTGTAGGTATTAAGATGCTAAAAACAATTTGTGGCTTGTTGACAAGAAGAAGATTCGACCCCCAGCAAATGTCTGTAGAGGGGAAACGCGAAGTGTCTGCAGTGGGGTGGGATGTGCGTGCGTGTGTCTGTATGAGAGAGTTGGGCGACATCAATTGTTTCTACTACCCCTGATTCCTATAGGGAATGACGTTTGCAGTATTACAGGTAGCTAGTTCGGTGAAAGGGACATTATAACGAAGTAAATTTCGCCGTCATTTTTGGTCCAAGCCGGGGATTGAACCCGAGTCCACTTATTCCTGAACAAGTCGCTCTACCAACTGAGCTACGCAAATATTTGTTCTTGCTGCTATCTACCTTTATGTTGTGTGCGTCCTGCGGTGCAGGCACGTCACATCTCCCCCCCGAAAGAAGGCCGGGGGCATGGCCCACGGGTCAGCCGTGACCATGAATTGTTGCCGGCAGCCATCCTCTGTAAAACGTGCACTTGAGAACTCCCAGTCAATGTAGTGTGTGGAATACATCACACACTTTTTATTTTCCGAAGCGCTGAAGAAGGTCATTATAACGAAGTAAATTTCTGCGTCATTTTTGTCCACGCCGGGGATGGAACCCGAGTCCACTTATTCCGGAACAAGTAGCTCTACCAACTGAGCTAGCCAGACATTCGTTTTTGCTGCTATCTGCTTTTATGTCGTGTGCGTCCTGCGGTGAGGTCACGTCCTGCGGTGAGGTCGTCTGCTGTCTATCAGTCTTTCACTTTTATGTCGTGTGCGTCCTGCGGTGAGGTCGTCTGCTGTCTATCAGTCTCTCACTAGAAAGACTGATAGACAGCAGACCCCTGTTGATGTCTTCATGGTCTCATAGTTGCAAACGTAACCTCCTTTACCATGGAATTTAAAAATTCCAAAGAATTGCGCGAAATAATTGCCACAGGAGAATACATCCTAGCAGATAATGTAAGCGGAATAAATGTTATTTGGGAGAATTTCAAACTGCTTCCCAATCCAGAAACCTTTCAATCAAAAAACTTTGTGCAGTGCATTTAGAGTAACAATGTTTTTAGTTATGAAAGTTCAGGTTCTGGAACATTTTACCTTAAGAAGCATATATGCGTTTCTGTTGGTACAAATTCCTCGTCCAAATTTTCTATTAGGTATAGAAATAAGTTTACAAGCTTCTTTTGTGTGAAGCACACCACTCATTTACATATCGGACATCCCCCTCCCCCGCGTTGTTGTCATATGACCGTAACTGGTTCAGAGCATTAAATATGACACAGAAGTTTGCCCAACTGTCAAACGCACTTGAACATCGGTAGGTGAGAGGCAGCAAGCTATACTGCACTTATTCGACATTGCATTCGTTACGAATTTCATTAACGAAAAAGTGCGCAGCCCCGGTGGCGCAGTGGTCTAAGGCGTTGGCCTATGATCATTCGTCCGAAGGGGTCCGGGTTCCAATCCCGGTGAGGCATGGATGTTGTGTTTGTCTTACGGCACTGGCTCTCTCCCTTCCCTGGAACCAGTGACCCTAAATTAGGGACGGGCGACTGCTTATAGCCAATTGAGTTGCTCACGGTGGTCGTTAAACCTCCAATCAAAAAAAAAAAAAAAAAAAAGGAAAAAGTGCTGCAAAAGAATGTGCATCGATCTGTTCCGTTCTGGAGGAGAATTTGTATCGAAAAGCAAGAATGAGCTTTGGTTTAGACGATTTAAAGCAGGTGATTTAGATGTTAGTGATCGAGAACGTAGCGGCGCCCCGCAGAAGGTTGAACATGAGGAACTGCAAGCATTGCTGGATAAAGATTCGTCTCAAACGCAAAAAGAACTAGCTGAACATCTGGGTGTAACTCAACAAGCCATTTCCAATCGTTTACGCACAGTGGGAAAGATTCAAAAGGAAGGAAAATGGGTGGCACATGACCTGGGCCAGAGGAACAAGGGTCAGCGTGTCATGAAATATTTGAATCTCTTGAATAAACAACACAGAATGTCATTCCTGTGGAAAATCGTTACAGGTGATGAAAAGTGGATATAGTACGACAATCTCAAATGCAAAAAAGCACTGTGTAGACCCCGGTGAAGCAACGACTTCCACACCGAAACGCAATATTCACTCCAAGAAAGTTCTGCTGTGCATCTGGTGGGATATTAAGGGTGTGCTCTATTATGAACTATTGGAAAAGAGTCACACTGATACTGCTGATCTCTACAAGCAACAATTGCTGAGATTCAACCAAGAAATCTGTTAGAGACGTCCATTCATAGGCGAAAGATTGTTTCCCGTGAAATTACTGGATGACAACGTTAGGCCGCATGTCACGAAATCGGTAAAGGAAACGTTATTGACGCTCGGATGGGAAGTTTTGGAGCATTCGGCGTATAGTACCGACAAAGCTCCTTCAAATTATCATTTGTTCAGATCGCTGCAACATGGTTTGTCTGCTGTACGGTTCCGTACATGTGAAGTGCAAAAATGGGTTGACGACTTCGTGGCGTCACACGACGAAGTATTCTTCATGGCTGGAACTCATCAACTGCTTAACGGATGGAGGAAGGAGATAGATAATGACGGCGCATATTTGGATTCATAAAGGTATTGTTGTTTTCTCTCAAATTACATGTTGCATTGCCTTAAAACGCTTTCAAACTTATTTGTACACCTAATATTTATATACTGCATAAGAGAGAATGTTTCCTGCTGCAATCAAGTATGTTATTGTACTTATGTGTATTCGGAGATTATATAAAAATTAAAACGTTTAATCTTATTAAAACTTCAAGTTTATGAACAAACCAGTGTATAGATTTTTCTCTCACTGTGCACGCAAAGTAAACTCCAGGTCCAGGAACTTCTCCCTTTTTTTTTTTTTTTTTTTTTAAATTTCAACGCACTCAGTGTTTTTTTTTTTTCTTTTTTTCTTTTAAGGTTATATTCTACAATAATTTCCAAAGTTTAGTAAATAATTTCAGGCTTAAATTTAACTTAATATTTTCAATAACATTTTATTTCATTGTTTAATTTTCACAGTTCAATAAAATTCCGTAGGAGGACAAAACAATACAAAATTGGCACATCACGGGCCGGGCTTCACGTGCAATATCTGAAATGGGCCGCGCAGCGTGTCTAATATCTGAAACAGGCCGGGCCTTAAATTCACAGGCTTGAGCAGGGCCGGGGTCACTAAATCGGGCCCGCGTAGATCTCTACTAACACACACACACACTGTTCCACTCATGAAACAGAAAAATTACATTAAAGTAAGCTAGCATCTGACACAGACAGAACAAAGAAAGAGCTTGCGCTTTTTCTCCGGTAACAAAACGAGAATGGGCACTGTGGAAGTTTGCTCCGATGCTTTTCTACCAAACTCCGGCTAGCTTCCAGCAGAGAGCTTAACTGCGCATGGTCAAATACACTGAGCTGAAGCAGGAGAAGATTGTGCTCACGCTAAGCAGAATTCAAGGGATATATATATATGAGATATGTGATGGAAAAACCTTAAATGCTTAACTGCAAGAAAACACAAGATGTTTTCAGGGCTGTTAGGTGCTTTCCTGAAAAATGGTGGGTAGAGTACATGCTGATGTGATTCTGTAGACGAAGCGACACTACTAGTTTGAAACCTGGTCATCTGATCTCTTGGCTACTCATACAGCGAACGATGCTTTTGTTTAAGACAAGAAGAAGTTAATCAAAGCTTTTGGGTATATTTTCGCAGAAAGTGAGCCTGTCTGATGTAAAATTGCCCAAGCAGATGCAAAGCATGAAGATTTTACACTACTTCATTGTACTTCTAGAGTGAGCATTAATTGGAAGGACGTCTCGTTTGAAATGACGTAGAAAAAGTGGTGTTGTCACCAACAGGGTAAAGTTTAAGAAATAAATGATTAAGTAAATTTGTACATTGAGGGTATTAAATTCGGAAGGGTATAAAGCACACGTGCGGTGCGCGCTCAGCAATTCGGTGAAAGCTATTGCACGGTGTACATCGGTTTGAACGACGTCGAGTTGCTGCCACCGTGTGATATGGCCAACAGACAATCCTGTAGATGACATTTGGATGACTTTACCCGAGGTCGCGTCATTGGGAAGTTGGAAGAAGGTCGAAGTGTGACTAGTGTAGCCGAGGAGTTCGGGATCGCTCACAGCATCGTTTCACGAGCTTGGAAAGCATTTCAAACGACAGGAACAGCTGTCCGAGAGTTTAGCAGCGGTCGTCCACGAGCAACAACGGCGGCGGACGACCGGTGTATTGTCCTATAGGCGAGAAGAGACAGACGGCCGAAAGCGGGAGAAATCGCAAGGCACATGCAACACACAACTGAACGTCAGTTATCGCGTTTTACCGTGGCCAGGAGGCTGCACAAAGGTGGTCTATTTGCACGACGACCAGTACGGTGTGTGCCACTAACGCCTGCTCATCGGAGACGGAGGATTCTGTGGTGCCAGGAACACAAGACCTGGACGCATCAGCAATGGGGTAGAGTTTGTTTTACGGACGAGAGCCGATTTAGTCTGACGAGCGATTCTGGACGTATACACATCTGGAGAGAGCAGGGAACACGCAATCACATCTCCAAGATTATCGAAAGGGACCGGTTTGGAGGTGGCGGAGTTCTCGTTTGGTGGAGGTATCATGCTTGCTAGCCGTACTGACCACCACATCTTCCAAGGAGGAGGTTCAGTCGCTGGTGTCCGCTATTGTACCGAGGTTCTGCTGCCTCATGTGCGTCTGTTTAGAGGTGCTGGGGGTCCTGAGCTCCTATTCATGGACGACAACTCTACACCTCATCGCACAGTGGCTGTCGCTGAGCTTTTGGGGAGTGAAGATATTCAACGCATGGATCGGCCCGCAAGGTCCCCGGACCTAAATCCAATCGAACACGTGTGCGACCATCTCGGGAGACGCTTGACATCACGTTACCAGCCGCCAGCAACGATTCCGCAGCTGCGATTGGCGCTACAAGAGGAATGGGCCGCGATGCCTCAACAGCTCCTTGACAACCTCGTCCTCAGCATGGACAGACGCTGTAAATCCTGCAACGCAGTCAGGGTTGATCATCTCCCCTACTAAAGACTGGATTTTTCTTGGCAGCCGCCGGTCACATGGACGTTTCTGTCTCCTGTCCAGTTGTGCTCGAAGCTAACTTTTCAAAAAAGTACCTTTGTATCCTTTGGATTCCTTGTTTGGACGGTTTTGCTAACCTGTTCTATATTCTTACATGTTGGCGATTTTATGGTATGATTTGAGTCGATGTGGAGCACTTCCGCGCAACGTTACATTCGAAAAACCGTCTCGTCCTTAATTATTTTTGCACGCCAGTGTAGTTTCGTAACTCTACTCGAAGCATTTTAACATGTGGCAAGCATTACGGCGAGAAGAACATGAGTTGAATTATCAAAGTTGTTTTACGTAACATATGAAGTCATTATAATAATCGTTTTGAATTTCTTTGTATAAGCACCACCTTATGTTTCCTATTCATCCGGTGACCTAGACGAAGTAGTTTTCTTGCTTCTGTCAGAAGACGTATTCATTACACCCGAGAATCCGATGTAGAATGTCTCGCTTTTCAGAGATGAGCATTTCCATGTAAATAAATGACTTTGGAAAATAGTATCATCTTTTGTTTACTGTCTTCTAAGCGGTTCAACGAACTTTAATGCCGAAAGGAGACACGAGTCTTTTATTTGGTCACACGGGTTCCAGTAAAGGGTCAGATGGAGCTCACTAGGGCCTGCACATCATCCTTGCCTCACCCGGGACTCGAACCCAGCTTCATCCCGGAAGAATTGCCTCAGATACAACCGTCCTCACCACTAGTTCACGGAGAAGTCCATTTTTTGGAATACCGTAAAATCTCCCTCGATAACGGTGCCAAACTCTCCTTAGATGTTTCTTATTGGGAGCGAAACTAATAAATTCACTGCCGTGTGTTTAAATTGCAATACCTGGAAAGAACTGAGATATTGAAGTGAGATTTATAGGGTACATTATGTATGATACAAGACATAAGTGAGCAGTATTACTGATCTGTGAATGGTGTGGACACAAAATACTCAGTAACTTGTTTATCCACCACGAGTGGTTTTAACAACTCGTACACGGAGTGGCATCAACTGGAAGAGGTTCTAGAGGTTACACTGCAGAACATCATTCACGTATGTCTTGATTAGTACCCTAAAGTCATCTTTGATAACTAGCGGCAGAGCCTAACGCACCAGTCTCCGATCGACCATATCTCACACGAGTTCAAAGGGCGACAAATCAGGTAACATGTCAAGCATCCAGGAGCTCTGAGCAATTTCCCCCCATATGTGGTCGAGCTTTGCGCTGTTGAAAGGTGGTACCAGAAACCGTCTGCAGATAATGGCAGCATTCGTACCTCGACATCTTCCGCGATGTACGTCTGGCTGGTCATGGTTAATGCAAATGCGTAGGAGACGGGAACGTGAATGGAACCCAACAGCATAACACACACGAACGTTCGGTGCCGGACCCATACGGCGCTGCGTAATGCATGCATCCAGCAGCTGTTCACTACGGTGTCACTATACAAAGATACTTCCATCATGAGGCATAAAGTTGAACTGCGACTAGCCAGAAAACACTGTTCACTCCATTCATCTTGCTAGTGTCTGCGTTCTAAGCCAAATTTTAGCCGCTAATGTCTGTGCTTAGGTCAATGGAAGTCGAGCTAACAGACGGCGAGCGACGAGGTATTACCGAAGAAAACAGCATCAGGAAGAGCTTGCAGATAACTCTTGATGAGATATAGACCTCCACTGTTGTGCTAATCCTTTCGACGCGGTTATTCGTTCAGGCAACACCGTACGGTGGAGACGATGGTCTTTCCGTACGTTCGTCCGTCGCTGGGTTTCGGACTTCTTTCGCCGGTGCGTCAAACCTTCCTCTGCCTACTGACAATGAGCTCGCGTTTAGTCCAACACGAGCGGTGATGTCGCGGAAAGAAAGTCTGCCTTCCCTAAGTCCAGCACATCGGCCTCGCTCAAAGTCCACCATCCCGAGGTACAACACATCAGTCTCACTGAAAGTCCATCAGCTGTAAGCACAAATCTCATCTCCTACGGAGGGCACACTCAGTTACTGCCACTACCTTACTGGGACAATTCCTGTGAATCGACTATGACAACTTGGCCAACGCGTCTTGCTTTTATGACACCTCGAGGACAGTGACGAGGGCGTGACTCACACAAATTATTTGCATATGCACTGGTTTGTAATTATTTGCACCCCCTCACATGAATTACCCATCCTGCGAACTTCAGTATGATAGCACACATTATTCCTGATTTTGCGTTTTCAACAAAGAGCAGTGTCTTATGGTTCATCTTTACAATAATCTATTAAGCAGATTTTCAGGAATGCATCATAGTTGATATATTTCTTTTCCTTTAAGAAAAATTGTTTGCAGCAGTTTTTGAAACAAAGGCATAATGCGTTTTCAAGATTATTCAACAGCTCAGGAACCCCGAAAATTTGCTTTTAAAGTTTTCCAAGAAAGAAACATTTAACAGAATATATGAAATTTTGAAAGTTAGTATTTTATGGGTGGGACCAAGTCCAAGCATTAAATTAATTTATTTTCTGTAAGATTTAAAACTAAATTTAAACTGAAATGATTTCATAAGTAAACTGTAAGGGTTCAGGAACGGCACGAAATGATTCCAATCTGATCCAATTCGCGACAGTCATTTCCTGGAGAAATCGCTCACCAGAAGAGTCAACGAGCAGCACAAACTGATCCAACCCTGAGCCGATTCACAACAGCCATTCCCTGCGGGAATTTTTCATCTGAAATGTCAACGAACGACACAAACCAATTCGACTGTGAACCGATTGGCGAGAGTAAATCTCTACAGAAATCATTACCCCGAAGAGTCAGCAAAAGACACAAACGGATGCGAATCAATTCGCGAGAGTAACTTCCTACAGAAATCGTTAACAGGAAGTGTCAACGAAAGACGCAAACTGATACGACTCTGAACCGATTCGCGAAAGCTATTCAGTTGTGAACCGGAAGTATCAACGAACGACGCAAACGGATACGACTCTGAACCGATTCGCGAGATCTATTCGCTGCACAAATCGTTAACTGAAAGTGTCAAGGGACGACACAAACGGATACGACTTTAAACCGATTCGCGAGAGCTATTACCTACACAAAGCGTGAACCGGAAGTGCCAACGGACGACACCAATGGATATGACTCTGAACCGATTCGTGAGAATCATTCCCTGCAGAAATCGTTAACCGGAAGTTTCAATGAACGACACAATGTGGTCCAACTCTGAACCCATTTGCGAGAGATATTCGATGTAGAAATTGTTAATCGAAAGTGTCAACGAACGACACAGTATGACTCTGAACCTATTTGCGAGTGCCATGATTCTCACGAATCGGTTCAGAGTCATATAGAGTCATGTGAACAGATCTGGCTCTGAACCTATTCGCGAGTGCCATTTCCAGAATAAATCGTTCACTGGAAGAGTCAACGAACGACACTAACCGATCCGACTCTGAACCGATTCGCGAGAGGCTTTCCCTGCAGAAATCATTAACCGGAACAGTCAGCAACGAACACCACAACCGGATACGACTCTAAATCATTTCGCGAGATTCATTTCATGAAAAAATCTTTCACTGGAAGAGTCAATGAAAGACGCAAACGGATCCGATTCTGAACTGATTCGTGAGGGTCATTTCCTGTAGAAATATTTAACGGGAAGAGTCAACGAATAACATAAACTGATGCAATTTTGAATTGATTCGCGATAGTCATTCCCAGCAGAAATCGTTTATCGGAAGTGTCAACGAACGACACAAATGAATCTGACTCTAAACTGATTCAAGAGATTCAAATAAATCTGATTCTAAACTGATTCCCAGCAGAAATCGTTCGAGACTGAAAGAACGACATTATCTGATGCGACTCTGAATCGATTCGCGAGAGTCATTTTGTGCAGAAATTGCTCACCGAAATAGTTAAACAATGACACAAACGGATCCACTTTGAATCTACACTATATTAACAAAAGTCATCGGGCACTTCTCCAAAAGCAAATGAACGAATCCGATGATTTCCTAAGATGCGCCATACAGCTGCAAAAGGTATAAAAACAAGCCTGCAGGTGACAGAGATCATATTAAGGCAGCGGGTGGCCGGGTGGCCAACGCTCGTGAATGCCACGGGAAGGGCCTCAGGTTCGATCCCAGGCAGGTACGAACACTCGATCCACTAAATACCCGCCGTACGTCGGATGGGCACGTTAAGCCGTCGGACCCCGGGTACTGCCCCCCCCCGGTAAAAAATAAGGACGTCTTCCTCCCTCTTTCTACTTCGCTTCCGTGTGACTTTCCTATCGGGCACTCTAGCCCAAATCTCCTAGCTTCCTATTTCTAAGGGTTGTTTAAGACCTGGGGTCAGACACTCCTTCCTAAAATCCTCTACATTTGATCAAACAGAGATCATATTGCACTGTGCGGTTGAGTGAAATGTCGCGGCGATTGAGAACTGATTTGAGAAAGGAAGATTGTTGGGTGTTATACTAGTGGGTTGTCCACAAGAGGAACGGAAAGGCGTTTAAACATTCCCAAGACAACTACGCTATCTACCAACAAGTAATTGGCCACCCCTGCAATCGACGATATTTGCGGTCCTGAAACAAGTCAAGGCCGCCGCCGTTAAATACCGTGTGGGAAACAACAACGCAACCGGTCAGTCGCATGCAAGATGCCACGCAGTTCGGAGCTCTCTGATTTCGAGTAAAGTGTAATCGTCGGGTATAACAGAAATGGCCGATCCATACGTGACATATCCAGCGAGTTGAAGTACCCAAAATCTACAGTGGCTTACGTGATTGGCAAGTGGCTGATGAGAGGTGACTGTCGGAATGTGCCCAGACCCAGCAGACCCACAAAACGGGGAGATAGAGACCGACGGGTGCTGGACACAGAAATTCGAAAGAACCGCACCAAATCGATGGGCAACATCCGCGAGGAGTTTCATGAGGCATCCGGGAGTGTTCTTTTGTTGAATACCATCCGTAAGGAAGCCCATCTGCTCGGTTATCATGGACGTGCTGCCGCCCACAAGCCTTTGATCACCAAGTCCAATAGCGCTGGTTGGCTAACGTGGTGCAAAGAACGTCGATAGTGTACCGTTGAACAGTGGAAACAGGTCCTCTGGAGCGACGAATCAAGGTTCACCCTCTACCGTTCGTATGGCAGGGTCTGGGTTTGGCGTCTGCCAGGAGAACGCCTCCTATCGGAATGTATTGTGCCAACTGTGAAGTTCGGCGGCGGTGGAATTATGCTATGGGGGTGTTTCTCCTGGTATGGCACGGGACCCTTGGTCGCAATTCCTGGTAGACTCAACGACGAGACCTACTGCACCATTTTGGATGATCATGCGTTTCCTATGTTGTGGTAGTTTTACGGGGTAGACCCATGTTACTTTCAGAATGACAATGCAACCTGTCATTTTGCGAGGTCCACCATGGCTTGGTATGGTGACAATGGGGTTAATCGAATGGACTGGACTGCGCAGAGCCCGGACTTTAACCCTATCGAGCACCTCTGGGACGAGTTGGAGCGTCGACCTGAGGGGTGCCCCCACCGTCCGAAGTCGGTGAAGGAACTGACCTGCCTTCTCCAAGCCGAGTGGAAGCAAATACCGCTAGCCGTCGTACAACGCCTGGTTGAGAGTATGCCCCAGAGGGTCGCAGCTGTAATCGCCGCTCGTGGAGGCTACATCAACTATTGAAGGTGAATAAATTTCGTTTTCCTATGCTATCACAAGTTTCCAATTACTTGTTGGTAGATAGTGTATTTCGGATGTACTGAATTAGTGGAAGACACGTGGAGCAGTAAAAAGTACCGGCAGACCAAAGAAAAGCATCGATAGAGGACATCGAAGCCTCAGGAAAGTCGTTACAGCTAATCGACTGAGTACTGCACAAGACCTTAGTGTACAGGTATGAAGTACTCCAGAAGTTTCTTTGCTACCGATATATGTACATAACTTGTTATAAAACCGCCGAGTAGTGTGATCATGTTAAGAGGAGAAAAACAATATATTGCGGAAATGAAGAATGTGGGCGTTTAAGAACCGGCTTGGTGTCAGAATGCTCTCATATTTATTTGAAAGAAGCAGAGGAACGTTTTGAAAACCTTTTGCCTTTTTGGTTTGTTGTATGCTGCCATTTGATTAGCAAATTCAAGTTAGATTCTGTCGATCTTATTGGGTGCATAAATATGACGTACGAAGGCTTTTTCCAAATCGTTGATATTCATCTCGGTTTAAAAAATAAAGTGAGCTTTTAGCGTAATCAGTTTTTTTCTATCTCGTTTGTCAGTGAACACTGAAATATCGAACCCTTTGTTTGGGGGAGAGTTTTTTCGCCAACTCTTTTAATAAATGATGAAGCTTGAATAATTTTTGATTTGGTACATGTATTTCTAACTAAACGAGGAGAAAGTCAATTAAAAAGAATGCGCAGAGAGAAAAAATGCAACCGGTGCGACAGATGTTAAAAGCGATTCATTTTGCGATTCAATTTCTTAATATTTCATTAATTTTTCGTCAGAGAGGACTGAAACACATAGCTGTGATGATGAGAAAAGACAGCTTTATCAAACCAAAATTCTTTTTGAGGATAATCAAGCTCACGTACTTAAATCTTGTAAATTTCTTAAGTTTAATAATATGTCACCTCAAGCGGTATTTCAAAATGGAAAAATTAAAGATGTATAGCTATTGGAAATCAGAAAAACACCTCCACTTATATACTTTTCATTTGAGCGATGCTTCCAAGAAATATTTTAGCGGCACTGAAGAGTTTGTTTTTGTCTCCAACATATTAAATCTTTTCTATAGATGTATGTAGGAGCTTAAAGGATTTCAGAATACTTTTTGAAAAGTGACTCAGATCTTTTACATTGATCGCCATAGAAACTGCTACACCAGGAAATATTTACCGGAGCGCCATGAAAATTGGAAGGTATGCGTCAAGGTTGGGTTATGTACGTAAATGGTCGCCAGTTGCGAGTCAATAACATGATATGTAAGGTAGGTAGAAGGACAAAACATTTCGGCGTGGCTCATTTTCGTAACCCTCACCTGCATGTGTGAACCACTCATCGTAGTGATCTCGGTGGCAATTGCACGCTTAACGAGATAGAATGTTTAGGCGACATCATTGGGAATCCTACCATGGCACCAAAACCTTCAACAGGGGCTTCAGCTTAGGGTATGAATGCATAGTTTGTCCCAGCGTCGCATCGAGATACAAAATCTTTTTGCCGAATGTGGCTCTTGTGATAGGTGGAAGATAACGTGCGTAACCGTGGCGCGGCTGCTACACGTAGACGGACATCCAAAAGCCTCGTACGCCGCATTCCATGGAAAGCTGTAAGAATTTTGCTATCCACAGCGGACGATATTTGACGAGGTGTACAAGTAACTATGAACAGCCCTGTATCGACAAGGACTGCAAAGCGCAAATTGTCTAATGTAGGTTTGAGTTCTCGCCAGCCATTGAAAACACCGACACTTGCCTCAGCACATGTTCATGCAAGGTTGCATTCGTGTCGTGCCACACGTGCGTAGCAGGATGAATGTAATCATGTGCTCAGCGATTGGTCTCACTTTCGTCGCAGCATTAACTATCGCCGATTGAGGGTTTGGAAACGACATGGTCACCGGGCTGATCTTGCTGTTATTCATCAGCGGTAAACGTCTTATTAACCTGGTGTCATGGATATGGGCACTATTGGTTGTAACCGTCGTTCATCGTTCGTACGCATAGTTCTCCGTTCGTACCAGTCCATGTGTACAATTACAGCGCGACGACACGACAATAACGTGTCGTCGCGTCCCATTCCATTGTCACCGGGCTGATCTTGCTGTTATTCATCAGCACCAAACGTCTTCTTAACCTGGTGTCATGGATATGGGCGCTATTGGTTGTAAGCGCCGTTCATCGTTCGTACGCATAGTTTTCCGTTCGTACCAGTCCATGTGTACAATGACAGCGCGACGACACGACAATGACGTGTCGTCGCGTCCCATTCCATTGCTGTATTTTCGTGGTATGTCTGATGCTAGATTCAACAAGATAACGCAAGTCCGCATACCTCCAACATCAGCCGACAATACCTACAAGATGTCTTGGTGCAGCCCTGGACGGAGGCATCCCGAGACTTCTTTTCAACAGACTATGTGGGACATCATTGGCAGGCGATTTAATGTCTTATCACGACCCGTCGCAATAGCGATAAATATTGATACAGGTCAACGACGCATGGTCAACGATACCTCAGTACATCTAAGAAATTATCCACTGGATACGACGCCGTGTTACCGAATGTATACTCCAGCATGGCAGACATACGGCTTACGCCACGTTATACTGTTTATACAACTGACGTTGGTCACGTTATAGAGTCTATTCCTCCATCGACTTCATGCAATGACTCAGAATTAAGTACATTTAGTCTCATTTCGTACATTCTCTCATGGAGTGGTATTTTGTACATGAAGCATTGTATTATTAAAGAACCTCTATGAACAGCTCTAAGGGCTATAAACAATCGTCTTTCCCTAATTTGAGTCCACTGGCTTCAGGAACGAGTGAATACTAGTGCCGTAAGTTAAACACACCTCCCATGTATCATTAGGTACTCGAACCTGGACCCACGGAACCGTCAGATGCCAGAGCTTAGACCACTGCTCCACTGGGAAGGCAGCCACTCATCCCCTCCGCCCCCTCCAAAATACATAGGATGTTCACACATTTTTAGAACGATTTTACAGCAATATAATTAATGTTTAAAATAAAATTATTTCTTCCTTAAATGTTCTGTCCAATAGCCCTTTCTCAGGACTACGAACGTAATCTAGAAAACAGGGGATTTCTTAAAATTCGTAGTGGTATTTTATTCCAGCCCTCTTCCACTGCTTTCCGTAAGTTCAATTATTGTTTTAAGTCAACATTTAGAAAGCCCTCTTTTTAGCTGTCCGAAGGCACAATAGTCCATTGGTGACACATCAGGGGACTTTGCAGGAATATGAGAAAAACGTATAGACTTTATACTTGTCTCTTTTTTCGTTTTTTTCTGTTTTTCCTTTTTTTTTCAAGGGAATAGAGTGGTGGATTCGGATGTATCACTAATAGCCAAATTTTGATGGAATTCTACTCTGTGATGGCTCTATGGAAAAATGAATGGTATGTCTACTTTAAATGTAGGAGTTAAACCATTATTTTGGTAATACAGGGTTATGGTAAACTCGCGCATCCGAAAGATTGAATTTTCACAAATTGTTGCTAAATCGTTATAATCATTCTTTCTGCCACTAGATGTCCCTACTATACTGTTAGGAAGTATCAGTGAAGCCGAGGTCACTGTGATGTGTACAGGTTGTTCGTAGGGTAGTTTCGTTCGTTGTGGAGATGAAATGTCTTTTTACCAGACGCAGCGAATTTTCATTCTGGAAAGTTATTTCGCAACTCGTTCATACGGATGTGTTGCCGAGGACATTCGCAAGAAATTTCAGGGTACAGCAGTCCCCAATAAGTCCACAACATCGCGATTAGTGGAGCATTTTCGGGACACTGGATCTGTTGTGGATAAAAGATGCACGCAAACGAATACACTTCTGCCGACGGTTCCGCTCATTCCTTGAACAACGTAGAATACAGAGTCTGGATATAGTTTTCTTCAGTGACGAGGCCTGGTTTCACCTCATAAGTTATGTCAATAGTCAGAACGATAGGATTTGGTCATGTGAAAATCCACATGTTTTTCTTTAAAAAGTTTTGCATTCGAAAAAACTTGGAGTTTGGTGTGCGACGACATCGCGCCGTCGCATAGTGGAACCGATTTTTTTCGAAGCGACTGCTGATAGTTCCGTCTACCAAGACATTATCACACAGTTTGTGGCACTCCTTGATGTCAGCGAACGACATTGTTGGCTCCAGCAGGACAATGCCACATGCCACACGTCGGTTAGTACCGTCAACGTTTTGCGAGATTTTTTCAGTAAAAGCCTCATTTCCAAAAGACCTGTGGCTTCCCAGATCCCCAGATTTATCGCCGCTCGACTTCTTTCTTTGGGGGTATCTCAAAGGTGTTGTGTATCACAATGACCCTCACACCCTGGATGAACTTAAAATGTACATCACAACAGCGATTGAAAAGATAAGTGTGGAGGTTGTTTCACAAGGTGTCATCAAACTGGGTAAAAAGAGCCCTCGTTTGCATTCGCGAACACGAAGCCCACTTTGAACATATGTTATAATGAGGTTCCCCTTCTTTTGTTGTTATAAAGGTAATATTGTAAGTTATATTTGACGATGTTTATTTGTTCAACAATTGTAATTAACCTCATAATTTTTTTTCTGGGTTGCGCGATTGAAAAATATATCTGACGATCTCATCGATTTGTTTCGGTATTTCCACAATGACGTAAAATGCGACAACCAATGAGGACACAGATTCCTTACGAGCCTAACTTAGAGTTTGTTCACTAATATGGAAAATTTTCACCAGTTGTACGAACAATAAATTAAAACACATATACTTTTTCCAAGACCAGATTTGTTCCTTAACTAATTCTGAACGGCAACGATAACAAACGGTAATATTGTTTATAAATTTGCAATCACATTGAAATCAATCCACATTTTCAGAGCAGTGTAAGTTTAAGTCGCAAAGAAAAATTCCTTCCCATATGAGCTAGTAAGTAGAAAATGATCGATTTACTCATCATCCAGATTTAAATTTAAATTGCATTAAACTCTTAATATATTTAAAAATTTAGCGTCTGTCTTCCTAATTACATCTAGAACATTGTAACAATTGAACCATTCCTCTTATACTGAAATAAATAGTCAATTATTCAATTCACCTGCCTATAAACGTCACCGCACACTCGATCCGAAACGGAAGTATTACTTTTTGCGTCGAAACCGATCGTAAGCAAAACGAATTTCGCTCGCGCACTAAGCAAGAACTGCACAGAAGGAATCGGAATCTTTCATTTGGTACAGTCAACCGCAGCGGAAATAGCATTATGCGCACTGTCTTCTACAAGTAGAAGTGGTATATTGCCTTTTTAATTTAATTTTATACTTACAGGCTTGATTTCAGTGACCAAATTGTGGCCTAATTTGTACCATTGTTGATTAATACCTGTGGCGGTCTATAGAACTAGAAAGCAAAAAGCCACTTCCAGTTACGCTGATGAGGGTAGGCGGTAACATCAGAAAAACTATGAAACAGTCCTTCAGTTCACTAGAATGCAGTCTAGTCTGGCAAGATGAGATCATCAACAGAGGAAGGCGAAACACTATCCAACATTTTTCAGTTAACCAGAATGCAGTATAACCTGACAAGATAAGATCATTATCTGAGGAAGGCAAATCTTCAGTTAGCCAGAATCTCGTATAGTCTTTTTTATTATTATTATTATTTTTTTTTTGATCGAAGTTTGTGACGTACCTGCACCGTGAGATAAAGACAGACAGCAGTGAGAGCACATGTCTGTGTAGCTTAGTTGGGAGAGCGCCTTACTCCAGAGTGAGGGAATCCGGGTTTGATGCCCGGCGCTGACAAACTTGTACGTTATATTATCGCCCGAACTTCCATGATAACCCGGCTGTTAATTTTTTTACAATGATGTGATGTTCTTTCCACACTGCGAGACAGGAAAAATGAGAACCTCTTCTTCAATCTTTCTAAAAAATAAATCAGTGTGATGTTAAGGTTCCACACACCAAATTGTCTGGGATTTCTCAAATGCACGTTCTTTATGGGATGACTGCCTACAGAGACACATGGTCCCGGCTGACCCGTGGGACATGCCTCCGGCCCTCTTTCAGGGTCGAGGGGGTGTAGATGGGACTTGCTTGCCCCGCAGGACGCACATGAGATAAAGGTAGTTAGCAGTGAGAGCACATGTCCGAGCAGCATAGTTGGGAGAGCAACTATCGATGCCCGGCGTGTACAAACGTGTACGTTATAAGGTTTAAAAAATGATTTATTGTACCTGATGGTACAGAGACGTGACAAACAGGTAGACGCAGACAGGAAACAGATGTTTCACATCAACAAGTACATATCAAACATGGTTTTTACAGTATGCTAAATGACCAATGTGTACAGAGAGCCAGTGGTAGACAAGGAACACATTGAGAGCCAGGGCGAAAGATAAACACAGCATCCATACCTCACCGGGATTCGAACCCAGGCACATATTCGACGAATGATCAGAATCCGTGGCTTAGACCTCTGCGCCACCGGGGCGGCGGTAGTATAGTCTGGCGATATGAGATCAACAGAAGAAGGCGAAACACTATCCAACAGTTCTTCAGTTTACTAGAATGCAGTATAATCTGGCAAGATGAGATCATCAACAGAGGAAGGCGAAACGAGGACAAAGTAAACATTTGTGGACTTAAATATAATTTATTCTTTGCTTGCAGCAGAGAGTGTAAATTTATAATAAATTGAATTATATCTAAATTTACATAAAATAAAATGACACTCATAGTTAAGTTCTATAAAGAAAAAGAAATAAGAAACAGCCGGAAATGTTCCTATAACTGCAATATGTAATAACATTACGACACTATTATTTTTCATGTGCTTGTACAGATTTTGATTCTATGTACCGTTTTCGATGTTAGTGAAGTAAACCTGATGCAAAATGTTTCGATGCAACGAAAATGAAAGGCATAAGTAGTCCCAACCATTCGTGAAATTGATGCTGTACCACGAAATGACGCAACAATAGTTAATTTCATTGATGCTCAACAATGAATTTTACTAAACCATCGCAGAACACTGTTTAATCCCGCTTTAGATAAACGTAACAATACCTCACTGAAATCGGCGTAAAGTACGAGAACCCGATGCTAAATGGGATAAAAGCCATTACAAAAATGCATTTTGATTCAACGAAGCTTTCCCGACCGTAGTAAAGCAGGCGTCATAGTGCTATTTGGCTTTTTCTCGATCCCCGGTGGTAAGGGGTTACCTCCTATTGATGAGAGTTTTAAAATTATGTATAACACGATGGGGGAGTATCCTAGATCTAAAGTTCCTCCCTCCCTAGCACACTTGTGGTCTAGATTTTCTCTCTATCTTGAAGTGAGATTTTAGCTTGCGTATGCGCAAATGGACTTTCGCAGCTACATCAGATTTCATCGGCATTAGGATCCTTTTTACGCTTTCCAACCACAAATTGAAGAAGCATACACTAAAGAGCAATTGAATTAGAGATACCTGTCTAGTAACGTGTAGCACCACCTTTCTCCCTGATGACGGTGACGATTCGTCTCAGCAAGGAATCGACAAGACACCGGAAGTGTTGGGAAGCCATTCGGATCCACGACCCCTGAACAAGCTCCCACAGTTCACGAAGATTTGATGGAGGGAGGTCAGAGCCTCGAACATATCTCTCGATGGCATCCCAGATGTGATCGATGAGATTGAGGTCAAGTGACCTAGCTAGCTAAGGAAGCGGGGTCACGTCGGTGGAGTGTTCATCCAACCATTCGGATACAATTCGGGAGCGATGGCACGGTGCATTGTCTTGTTGCAGGATGAGGTCCCCAGTGGGATGTTGAAGACGCACAAACGGGACCAATGGTCGTCCAGGATATCCCGGTAACGTTTCCCTGTGAGGGACGATGTCACACGTACTAGGGGTCCCATTTCAGTCCACGTAAACAGTCCCCAGACGAGAATACCACCCCCAACCCTGCTGGCAAGAAGGATCCATCGCTTCATGTGGTTTCACCGTAGTCGTATCCTGCCATCCGCATGTCATTGGTACGGTCCCGAAAAATTACCATTGGTACGGTCCCGAAAAATTTGCCACCTGAATGTATTAAAAAAAGAACCGTTATCGGATACTAATGCAAAATGAACCCCATCGTCATGCAATATGGTGCAGCAGCACAATTTCCATATGTGGCGAAAGAAAGTAAACGAAGCAATCCTGGATCGGTACATCAAATGATCAGGTTCTATAAAATGGCCTTCTCCCCAGCAGAACGAAGTATGTAAGTTTAACTTTTATAACTGCGAGTTATTTTTAAAATATCTCGTACCGATCTGAAATTAATAAAGAAAAAGGATTACTGCATGAAGTACATCGTAGCATCGCTTGAATCAGCGGGAATACGTTTTTCTCTTTTAAATAATTATTATATTACAATTTGTATAAATTATCTGTGCACTTCGCTATCAGTATTCGTTTCAAATAGCTTGATAATCATGAACCTACGAAAGCTATCGAATACTTTGACCGTATACTATTGGGCGCTAGGTTCCCTCTCGTAGTGTAAAACTCTGAAATTTTTAATAAGTTCTTTGTTTCTTGTCGCTGGACTTCTTAAATCACTCTTTACTTAGAAAAATTCAATTAATTCTTTCAACGATATTTTCACCGTACTGAGGATATTTTGGCCATAACGTTACGAGATTTAACTGTTTCCAACCGTATATGTAAATTGCTAACAGCAGAAGTTTGTTCAAATTAAATTTCCTTCCATATTAAAAAAAAATTGTCCTGTCAGATTTGCTGCTTTCCTTTATTCAAACATTTGGATGCTTCGAGATGAACGAAATCCTGCAAAACCGTAATCTTCATTTTGACACACATAAGCTTGCAACACGACATGATTTCTGGACTTACCATAAACGCACACCCACACAAAAGATAAATAAACTCATGTTTAGTGGACTTCTAGAGCATGCTGTATGTAAGAAAAAGAACTTTAGTATTTTGATAGGTTCCCATTTTTGAAAGGAGATTGTTAAAAAACCAGTGCACGTCCACGAGTGCACATATATATGTTGTTACATGTCCTAAAATGTTGATAACCACAAAATAAATTCAGAAGCTTGCTTAACTGGAAAGTACCGTTTACTTAACGCAAATGAAAGCATTTATTCGAATAATACATACACTGCCGGAAAGTAAAAAAAGAACACCAAGAAGGAATTGGCGGACGATCATGAAATTTACATATGTTAATGGCGTCGAGTTAACGTAGGTGTGATGTTAATTTCGGGACCAACTGGTGAGCGCTTACGCCACAGCACGGCATAATATGCAAATTATCGTCGGTGGTATTTAAGGAGCACGGCGAAGTGAATGTAATCAGCCGTCGGCGTACGGACACGTGCGAAGACCCTGAAGAAGCTGCAGTGCCTGGACATGGAAGACGTGTACGATTTCAGCAGCTATCGGATTTTGAGCGAGGTCGTCTAGTCGGACTCCGCGAGGCCGGGTGGTCGTATCGTCGTATTACGGAGCGATTTGGACGGGAAGTATCGGTGGTGGTACGATGGTGTCGTAGATGGTCCGAGGAACTTTCCCACACGAGAAGACGTGGAACCGGGAGTCACAGACGGACTGATGAGCGGACCGATCGACGCATAAGAAGAGCCGCGTTGTCAAGCAGAACATCCACTGCGACACAAATCCGAGCTGCCGTTGCACCTGAGGTGACTGTGCGAACAATCCGCAACCGTCTACTGGATGCAGGACTACATGCACGTGTGCCTCTGGCATGTCTACCTCTGACTCTAGCCCACCGTCAGGAACGGCTGCAGTGGTGTCGCCAACGTCTGCACTGGGGAACGCAATGGCGATCTGTCGTGTTCAGCGATGAAAGCAGATTCTGCCTGGGAGCCTCCGATGGCCGTATGCGTGTTCACAGACGCACAGGGGAGCATTTCCACCCTTCTTGCATCCGCCAGCAACACACAGGGCCTACACCTGGCTTCCTGGTGTGGGGAGCGATCAGCTATCACTCCCGTAAACTAGTGTTTGTACCGGGTACGTTAAACAGCACCTCATACATCAACAACATCATTCAGGCCGTTGTTGTGCCATTTGTAAGGTCGGTCCGTCGTCGTGCTTTCCAGCAAGATAACGCACGTCCACACACGGCACGTGCAACGCAACATGCATTTCAGGGTATGAAACAACTTCCATGGCCTGCACGTTCACCGGATTTGTCCCCCATTGAGCACGTGTGAGATTTTATGAGACAACGACTTATCCGGTCTCCGCGGCCAGCCACGACCATCCCCAATTTACGCGTCCAGGTTGAGGATGCTTGGAACTCAATACGCCAAACTTACATCCAACACCTGTACGACAGACTCCATGCCAGAATCGCACAGTGTGACGCAGTTCATGGCGGTTCAACCTCGTACTAACCATGTTACATGGAAATGCTATTTTCAGTTTACCAGCAAATACAGCTGTATGTTTCCATAATGTTTTGATCACGTTATTCTCTGTATTCCGTTATTATGCTGTATAAATTTCGTTGGTATCAGACGTCTCCTGCTTGGTGTTTTTTTTTCACTTTCCGCCAGTGTATATAACAGCTTTCTTTAGATCAAATTTCGAACGGGATTATATCAAGAATCGGGGAGTAGCTTTTTGTTTACTAGAATTTACAGAAGGCAAACAAGGAATGAAAATATGTATGTATAAAGCGAACACCATGATTTACCAAGTTCACTTCTATTTCATTTTATGACAAATGGAACTATGTTTTTATTTTTTAGAGCTGAACATACAAACTTTGCTTATTGACAGTTTGTTATACGCAGTTTGTGAGCCCTATGGCGATCTTTGTGAACCGAGAACTCTCTTTAAAAGCTATGTTGATTTCTGTTCCTCGATAAAGGAACAGCAAACAAGAAGTACCTCTATTTGTAATCGTTTCAATCTATCTCGCGGTTTGTAAACATGCAGTTCCATTACCATGCGGAAAGCAATCGATCTATGTTGAACAAAGACAAATGAATTTTTCCGTCAGTTTATCCAAATGTAAATTTCGAAATGCTCTATTTGATCAAAAGTATCCGGACACATAGCTACCAAAAATTTTCTGCAGTAGGAAAGGAATTACACTGACGACCCATTCCATTATGACCACCCAAAGCGCAGAGAAATGAGCGCGCCTGGAGACAGAATGGTGGCGCAGGCCTTCTGGACGTGTGACGATCGACAATTAACCGTTCATGTTGGCGCTGGCCACGGTGCTTACACTCACGGATTAGTTGGTCGTCTCCTCCAAGACAAAAGCCGGACTCGTCACTGAAGATCACCCACTGCCATTCCGAGTAGATCCATAACAGTCTGGCACGACACCATTGCAGTCTTTGGCGACGATGCAATGGTGACAAGGGCAGTCTGCGTGTGTGTAGTCCTACGTCGTGCAGCCTCCTGCAATGGTACTGGATCTAATCGGACGAAGCATGGAGGGCACCACTGTTCGCTGAATATCCGCAGTCGTGGCTGTTGGATCACATCGCGCATGTCGGACAACCCTAGGTCCTCTCTCTCCGTGGTTCATCCAGGTCTCCCAGATACTTCCTGTTGCTGCTGCGTGCCTTTTTCTATCTACTGCAACCAATAGCGTGCTATGGTGATATCCGTACGACCGCTCTGGCGCGCAATACGGCGATTAACCATCTCATTCACCGGAGCCTCACGATGCGGCCCCTCTGGAACTCCTCCAACTGCTCGAATTGCTTCCGAACTTTTCTCCGAGGAATGTTTCACTTGAAAAGGAAACAACCAAAACAGCGCTAAGAGCCCTCCTTGTTTGCGTCATATGCCCGACCCCGCGTGATACTTGAATAATTTCATGTCTCATGATGTCAAACCTACCCACCAAGTTTCATTCCTGACGGTTGCTTCCTTCTGGGTGCAACTATTTTTTTGACGATGAGTGTATATGCGTTTTCTACATATATACTAACTGTCATTAAACTCCGTAGACCGTAGAGTGGATTTTCTACATATATACTAACTGTCATTAAACTCCGTAGAGTGGATTTTCTACATATATACTAACTGTCATTAAACTCCGTAGAGTGGATTTTCTACATATATACTAACTGTCATTAAACTCAGTAGAGTGGATTTTCTACATATATACTAGCTGTCATTAAACTCCGTAGAGTGGATTTTCTACATATATACTAACTGTCATTAAACTCCGTAGAGTGGATTTTCTACATATATACTAACTGTCATTAAACTCCGTAGAGTGGATTTTCTACATATATACTAACTGTCATTAAACTCCGTAGAGTGGATTTTCTACATATATACTAACTGTCATTAAACTCCGTAAAGTGGATTTTCTACATATATACTAACTGTCATTAAACTCCGTAGAGTGGATTTTCCGTTTTTTTTGTGATCTTGTGTTTTTCACGTTAACTTTGAACACCAATGTATTTGTCGCTCTTCATCGAGCTGAAACTGAATTTATAATCTTCGTTCTTCCTAATAGAAGATTCTAACAATAATGTGGTGCCTCTTCGGATCACGACGGTTTATGTATATAGATGGTACTTTTCATCTGCTGCAGTAATATTCGGAGAAATCTATTACCGAATATCGCTAAAAATTAGTGTTGCATTCTTTTCGCCGTTTGTTGCAACGGAAGTTGACGCAACCATTCAAAGTAAAAGATTACTCGATGCGTTTGATAATACTCAGTTTAAATATGCAGAAAATATTATTTTCCGAAATTTATCCGTTGCGGTGCTGTGCTCGGTTGTTATTAGCTTTTCGGTTCGCAGGAATCAATAATCTAAGTTAATATTTTGCGCACTCAAGTCTTCGGCTCCATAGTAAAGCACGAAAGTTTAATTCCTTGTAAAATTTGAAATATGTTGTAAAGCAATCTAGATATCAGTAAACTTAACAGAATTTACTGAAGTCTTGATTGACCTACCCGAGTATTATTCATAAGTACACATGAGGTAGAAAGAGTAAATGTTTTGGCTTGTGTTTTCTGGAAATCGTTTTCATCGAATTATTCACAGCACATTACCATTAGAAAACTGAGTGAGCTCACTTATTTAACATTTTGCTCTGGGAAAACATTTCATAAGGTTCAAAAACAATTTATTTAAACATAGGAATATGTATACCTTTAAATTAGGCACAATTACCCTCCCAATTAAAATGCAGTCTAAACGCTTACTTCTGACCATTCGTCCGAGGTGGGGTCCGAGTTCGAATCCAGTGAGGAATGGATGTTGTGTTTGTCTTACGCCACTGGCTCACTCTCTTCCATGTAACCAGTGGCCATACATTAGTAACGGGGGACTGCTTATAGCCCATTGAGTTGCTCAGGATAATTGTTAAACTCCCAAACAAACAAAAAAATAGTCGACCCGGTGGCGCAGTGGTCTAAGCGCTTGCTTATGACCATCCGTCCGAGAAGGGTCCGGGTTAAAATCCCGGTGAGGCATGGATGTTTTGTTTGTCTTACGGCCCTGGCTCTCTCCCTTCCATGGAACCAGTGGTCCTAAATTAGGAACGGGCGACTGTTTATAGCCCTTTAGATAGTTGCTCACGGTGGTCGTCAAACCTTCTATAAAAAAATCAAACAAAAAATAAATAAAAAGGTTATACCTACTGTAATCACAACCACAATGATATTCAAAGTGGGATATCGGATTTCGTTAAAGAACATGGTTAGTAGGGAATATGATCAGGAGCATAGCGTGCCCGTTTAAGCTGGGAGATCGTTTGTGAAAATAAAGTTTCATAGAATCTGCACAACAAACTTCACTTATTAATTTGAAGATGTAATTGCATTTTTATCAACGGGTGAATGTCTTAAGAGGGAATAACGCAACAACTGTTCAATTATTCCAAAAACATTAACTCTAGAATAATTTTGAATATGTTAATATACCAATTAATGTAATTTTAGCTATTTCACCCGTAAATACTGATAGCGTACAGCTTCCCTTTGAAAAAACAAAAACAAGTTATGCATAATGTGCTCCGTTCGCGTGAGACGCAAAGAGTGTAGTGGAGAAATACAAGAGTGAAGCTGGAATTATTTGTATTTTATGATTTTTAAAAGCAACCATATAATGTGTCTGAAAACTCAGGAAGTTATCACTTGCGTAAGTATTATATTTCTGTATTAAAAGAAGGAAACTTAAAAACCTATTATCCTCACTTATTTATGCATTAGTTTCAATCGCAGACACACTACAGCATTTTTTACTATTTGAAAAGTGTATGTGTAGCTTTAGGAACAATACGTAAAGTTTTTTCTTATTCAGTCACTTTAAATGAAACTGGAGTCGCTGAAAGTTCAAAGAAGAATTACTTTCAGTTCGTTTTTTTTTCAGCAACACTTCACTAATGAAGACTTTTAAGTAATTATTCAAACCACAACAATAGTCACTTAGTCGAAATTAGTAAACAATAGAAATTTGACGGCACTCTAATACAAAATACATACACTGAAGACCAATTGAATTAAAGATACCTGTCTAGTAACGTGTAACACCACATTTCGCCCTGATGACGGCGGCGATTCGTCTCGGCAAGACACCGGAAGCGTTTTTTTTTTTTTTTAATTAGAGGTTTAACGACCACCGTGAGCAACTCAATAGGCTATAAGCAGTCGCCTGTCCCTAATTTAGGGTCACTGGATGCAGGGAAGGGAGAGAGCCAATGCCATAAGACAAACACGACATCCATGCCTTACCGGGATTCGAACCCGGACCCCTTACGGACGAATGATCATAGGCCAGCGCCTTAGACCACTGCGCTACCGGGGCGGCACGGAAGCGTTGGGAAGCCACAAGGTTAGTAGACTCCAAGGTTATGCTTATCCGACACTTCCGCTGAGCACTGTCTCAAAGGTCGCCTTCGTGACGTCACAGTCCCGGAGATCTGCACACCCCATCCTCCTAAAGCTGCTTGCTCTCGTTTTTCTGGTTCAGGGTCTGAAAGCTACATTGTCTGATTTGAAGCTAGGTATTTGTAGCAAACAAATTATCTTTTCCTTGGTCATACTGAACATGCCTGGTTCGTGCGCAATAGCAACGTGTCAAAATTATTATTCGAAAACCAGAAGGAATGGCATTCATTACCATAGGTTTCCGAAAAATGAAGTTTTGCGTAAAACATGTAAATTGAGATGCAAACGAGCTGACAGTTTCAACGAAATGAATTCAGCTATTTGTTCGGAACATTTTCCTGAGGAAGACTACGAACGCGATTTAACGAATGAACTTCTAGGTTTGCCTATCCGCAAAATGCTAAAGGACACAGATGTACCAAGTTTAAACCTCCCGGGAAACTTTAATGTAAATTCTAATTCAGAGAGAAAGAACAGACAGGAGAAAAGGAAACGAACTGATCTTGTTGGCGATTTGATAAACTCTGATAATGCAGAGGAAATTTTGGAAGACATGTGGAGTGCCAATGATAAAAATACTGAAATTGAATGTATGAAAGACCTGAAAACAGAAAATGAAATTCTATTGAAGGAAAATTATATTTTGATGAAGGGAAATTATATTTTGATGAAGGAAAATGAAAAGCTGAAAAAACAAATATTATATTTGTGCTCTTCAAACCATAGTCTAACTTTACGTGTAAAAGTCCTCAAAGTAAAACAGAATCAAATGCAGAAAGAATTATTAGAATTGCGAAGGTTACAGAAAGATGAGAAAAAAGACAGAGAAATGTGCATAAAAAATTTGCTTTCTACAGTTGTAACGTATACTCTAGATTCACTTTCCTTTTGATTTTTACTATCTCTGGTTATTTTATTTTACTATGTAAATTATCTTCTTACTGAACGAGATGTTATTTCTCCCACTGAATGAGATCTGGCAATGAGTGTAAGTCATGACGTGGTGGTAGCCAGTATAAATAGGCGCGTTCAACGATACGTAGGGAGAGCTGTTGTTGTACGGAGAGAGCTGTTGTTGTACGAAGTGAGCTGTTGTTTATGTGTCAGAGAGCTGTTGTTGTATAGAGAGAGCGGTTGTTTATGTGCGTGAGAGCTTTGTTTCGTGTGTAAAGAGATCTTCCTTTATGTGAGAGCCAGAAGTTTACCAAATAAAAGATTGTCTTAGTAAGTACGTCTTTCTCAGTTCATAGTTTTGTCAGATCTCTGTCTGGCTGTTAGGTTAATTTCATTAGTTGATTATCATTAACAACCAGCATAAGACTTTATTCATCTTAATTACTACTACAACATTACTAGCAGTTAAAAGCTTGTTCATTATTATTACTACACTACTAGCAGGAAAGTTTATTCATGATATAATTAACAAACAACAAGCATTAGAAGAAGCATTAGCTTAGAAGAAGCTGAATTCATTATAATTAGTAGTAAAAGCTGAATTCATTACACAGTGTTTACTCCAGGACAGATAAGGGTTTTGTTAGGCCAAAAACGGATTGTTTGGAATTCTACTCATATTGCAGCTGCAATAACATTAAGAACTGTTTCCAGGAGCGCATATCACTACTTGAGAAATAAAGTTAATATTCCGCTTCCTGCTTTGTCAACGCTGCGCCGATGGGTAGCTACAATTAAATGTTCACCTGGAATTCAAGCCACAACTTTAAAATTGATGCAGAGCCAAGGAATGCAAATGACTGAAGCCGAAAGAACATGTGTAATTTCTATAGATGAAATGAAAGTTTCCAGCAAAATGTGCTATAATATTGAAACAGATGAAGTTATAGGACCGTGTAGGTACGTACTGGTATTCATGGCAAGAGGATTTGTTAATCCCTGGAAACAACCAGTATTTTACGATTTTGACGTTAGTGATTCCAGTCTCAGAGAAATATTACTGAAAGTAATTTGTGCCGTAGAAAATATCATGTTTCCTGTATTTGCTCTTACTTCAGATCTGGGAGCTTTAAACCAGAAATTATGGAAAGAATTGGCTATATCGCATGAGAGTCCGTTCTTTGAAAATCCTTTCGACAAAAACAGACATATAAATGTATTTGCTGACATTCCGCATATGGTAAAGTTATTGCGAAACCATATTTTGGACAGTGGCATAAAAATAAGAAATATAGTGATAAATTGCTCCCTATTTGAAAAGCTATTAGAGAAGGACTGTAAGGAATTAAAAATAACATATAATATGAGTGACACACACATACGTGTTTTTTTTTTTTTTTTTTTTTTTTTTTTGATTGGAGGTTTAACGACCACCGTGAGCAACTCAATGGGCTATAAGCAGTCGCCCGTCCCTAATTTAGGGTCACTGGTTCCAGGGAAGGAGAGAGCCAGTGCCGTAAGACAAACACAACATCCATGCCTCACCGGGATTCGAACCCGGACCCCGTTCGGACGAATGATCAGAGGCCATCGCTTAGACCACTGCGCCACCGGGGCGGCCACATACGTGTTAAAGGAGCAAATAGGCAGATTGTACGTTATGCTGTACAGTTGCTTTCGGAGCGTGTTGGAAATGCCATCAAATATTTATTTCCCGAAGATGATGAAGCAGCAAATTTTATTCTTCTTGTTGACAGATTTTTTGATACAATGAATTCGAGGCAACCATTCTCAGACAAACCATTCCGATGTGCTTTAGGTAACAATCAACAGCAATTTCAACTTCTGAATGAGGCTTACAACACTTTTTCGCAGATGCGCGTTGTTGGAAGAAAAAACGCCCTACCATTGTTGGAAGAAAAACGCCCTACAATTTTTTTACGTGAAATAATGTCCCGATTCTTAAAGTTCTCAAAATTTAGCGAAAAAAATAGAACTAAAGAAACAAACAAACAAAAATTGCAAAGATCCATGATTTTAATTTCTCTGTTCAGCGATTAGTTACAAATAATAACAGAGCATTTAGTGAAATTAATTTCCAACTTTTTTATTAAGCAAGTTAGTGGAATACTACTCAAGTTTTTATTTGTTCCCCATAAAAGGATTTCTTCATGAGGTTCTGACAGCATAGTCTTATAAGTTTTTTTTTCCTTCTTTTGAATTTATTTAAAGACAGTATTACAGTTGCATATAAATAAATTAGAAGGTATAATCACTGTCCCTGCACTTTTTCTTAGTGTCATGTCAATATCCTATTTAGATATTTAGATTAAACAGATTTAAAAAAAAATGAAAGAAATGCATAATAAGTTTCTTCACATTCTCGGTTTACTCTAAATAAAATATTCACATGGATGTCCGTTTTTCCTGATTATATTACAGATGTGCTTTTGCATTACATCTTGGTTGCAAGCTTTCAGATTCAGAGCGTATTTGAGTAAAAAGTTGTTGACATTTCTCCCGCGAGTGCTTCAATTGTATTAACAATCTATCCGTCCTACTGGCTGCGTCGTGTGGTACACTGACGTCACTACGTAAGGGACCGGCACTTTCGTTGCGAGGGAGGCAGGCTGAGCAAACCTTACTGTCTATTAACCTTGGGGAAGCCATACGGATCCACGACCCCTGAACAAGCTCCCACAGTTCACGAAGATTTGATGGAGGGCGGTTAGAGCCTCGAAGATCTCTCTCGATGGCATCCCAGATGTGCTTGATTGGATTGAGGTCAGGTGACCTAGCTGACCAAGGAAGCGAGGTCACGTCGGTGGAGTGTTCATCCAACTATTCGGATAAAAGTCGGGAGCGATGGCACGGTGCACTGTCTTGTTGCAGAATGAGGTCCCCAGTGGGATGTTGAAGACGCACAAACGGGAGCAAATGGTCTTCCAGGATATCCCGGTGACGTTGACCTGTGAGGGACGGTGTCACACGTACCAGGGGTCACATTTCAGTCCACGTAAACAGTCCCCAGACGAGAATGCCACCCGCCGCTCCGGTGGTGCAGTGGTCTAAGCGATGGCCTCTGATCATTCGTCCGAAAGGGGTCCGGGTTCGAATCCCGGTCAGGCATGGATGTTGTGTTTGTCTTACGGCACTGGCTCTCTCCCTTCCCTGGAGCCAGTGACCCTAAATTAGGGACGGGCGACTGCTTATAGCCCATTGAGTTGTTCACTGTGGTCGTTAAATCCCCAATCAAAAAAAAAATGCCAATCCCACCAGCTTGAAGAGTATCCTGCTGGCAAGAAGGATCCATCGCTTCGTGTGGTTTGCGCCGTACTCGTATCCTGCCATCCGCATGTACCAACGTGAATCTCGACTCATCAGTCCAGGCAACATTTTCCTACATGTCTAGGGTCCAGTGGCGATGTTCCCGCGCCCATGGTAATCTTTGCACCTTGTGATGTGCAGTCAGCAGCGGTACACTCGTGGGCCCATGGCTTCTGTACCCCATAGCGAGGAGATGGTTCTGGATGGTGTGGCTGGTTACACGTTTTTTTGCACCAATGTTAAATTGCCGAGTCATTTCTTGCATTGTGGCCCGTCTATCCGCTGTTACAATGCGAGCTAGAAGACGATGGCCCCGCTCATCCACACGCTATTATCCACGGCAGTTGGCCCTTGCAGTGATGGTTTTATCGGATTCGATGTACTCACGCTGCACACGTGACACAGTGGCTCGTGAAAATCCCAGTGTCTGCACGACTTCTGCGATGGAGTGACCCATTCGTCGGGCCCCGACAATTTGCCCACGATCAAATGCGCTTAAATCCTTCGTCTTACCCATATTGGTTCCGACTCTTAGTGATTCCCGTCGCATCACTATTTATAATGTCGGATAGCTGCATACGTCATGTCGTTTCCGTTTACTGGGCCGCCCATAGCGCCACATTTGCATAACGCCAGCTGTCTCTAATTCAATTGCCCTTCAGTGTATATACACCAGAGATCGGCAGACGCTATTTGCATGTACAACATAGCATACAGCTTCCACGACTACAGCTAACGGACCGCACCTTTCCTTTCTTGCACCAACATTACTGGAACCCAGTCTTAGCAAAAATACAGTTATAAACTTTCGACAGATGGCGCTCAACCGGTGTGCATTGTACGTTCAGTCACAGAGGAGATGTCGTGGCAGCCCTGGTGGCGCAGTGGTCTAAGCGATGGCCTCTGATCATTCGACCAAAAGGGGTCTGCGTTCGATTCTCGGTGAGGCATGGATGCTGTGTTTGTCTTACGCAGTGGCTCTCTCCCTTCCCTGGGACCAGTGATCCTAAATTAGAGACGAACGACTGTTTATGGTCCATTGAGTTGTTTACGGTGGTCGTTAAACCTCCAATCATAAAAAAAAGAGAAGATAACGTGTTTCCTGAAGAAGATACTTACCATGGAATTAGGTGATTACGAGAATCATGTTGCGTAGTTTCCGAGATTTTCAACATTCTGAAGAAGCTAAAAATCAGACGAATGTTTGTCTACTAGACCATAAAAAAGGTTTCCTGTGACTGGGACCGTCGCTGGCCTCTCTCCAGAAAGGGTCAGCCCCGTACCGTGATGACTGCTCACATGGTGAAAACAGTTCCAGCCCGTATTCGACGACATCCCGTCATAAAACAATCAGTGATGGCTCGTGAGATGAACATTTCAAGAATATCGATGTCACGCGTGCCGCGGAGTGACCTAACGGTGAGAGCACACCGGCGGCATACAAGTCACATCCTCACCCCGCAACTAAAGCAGAACAGGGTGCTAAAAGCGAAACGTTTGCTGCAGCGTTACGCAAACAATCGCCACAGACAGTTCCTTTTCTCTGATGAAAAAAATTTCATTATTGAAGAGAATTTCAACCGCCCAAAATTCAGGGTGTACGCGTCATTATCACAAGAAGCTCAGGAGAAAGCGCCAAGGATCATGAGGGGCCATCATCATCCAGCTTCTGTCATGGTTTGGGGGGAGTTTCCTACGAGAGTACCATGGAGCTCCATTTCTGGGGGAAAGGGGTGAAAACATCCGCCAAAGCCTATCAGGAGAGGGTTGTGGAACCAGTGGTCAAAACTGTGAGTCACACCTTCTTCCAAAACCCACAGTGGAGCTTTCAGCAGGATTCTGCACCTGTCCACAAGGCCAAGTCAACCCAGGAGGGGCTTCAGGCGAATTTCCCAGACTTCATTTCCCCAGATGATTGGAATTACAGAAGCCCAGCCCTCATCCCATTGGACTACAAGTTGTGTGCCACACTGGAAGACATGGGCTGCAGAAAGAGACACCCCAGTATTAAAAGTCTCAAACCTTCTTTGGTGCGGACAGTAGCAGCTTTCCCTGTGGAGAACGTGAGTAAAGCTATTGATGAGTGGCCACAGAGACTGAAAGATCTGTGTGAAGGCAAAATGATGCCATTTTGAAACGTGATTGGTGCCATGTATTCACAAGTGTACTACTTACGTCATATCGAAGGCATATTAAAATATCTTTAAATTTCTTTTGTTATTTCATTGACTACTTTGTAACAATATTTATGGTAAAACCAGGTGTAGCTTTTCGTGACACCACACATGTCACGCACCCTGACTTCAAGACTGCCGCCAACATAATATTCAGCGAGTGAGAAAATATAACGTTAAGGCTTAAACGCTAAAAGAGGACGAACTCAAAATTTACGTAAATAAAGACAACTAAAAATGAAAATTAAATTATAATAGACATCATAGCTCGCAGACAAAATAAAGAACATCAACTTATGACACAACGCGTAACAGCTCCATGAAATAGCCATTCGTCTCCAATTTCTTTTTCCATCTGCTACATTGCCAGCGCACACCTTAACACGCCATTCCGTCTGGCATGGAAACGCATTAAGGGTAAGAATCTGACCAGCAGCGCCATTTGTATATGTCTGTAAAGGACTCAAAGGTGACTTTGTTTGAAACCGCATCAGAAGCAAACGGGAACGTGTTACAGTGTTTACGCTTAAAGGGATTTTTAATAGGAATAAATAAAAAAAAACTCATGTACATAAGAAACAGAACACCTTAAACGAGTCGAGTTAGGACTTTGATTTTTTTATGGGATATGCTAATTAGGCAATATCTCAGAAACTTTTAACGTTTCTTTGTCATAAGTTCATCCATACCTCTTCTAGGCAGAACAGATCGTGCAAAGTTACAAACCAAAAACCGGCCGTTTTTCTGTATTAAGCGTCGCGTGGTTCAGTCCGCATGTCAGTGCTTGGCCACCAGTGGGTCGTCATGTAAGACAGTCGTACAGTCACATCAGCGATTTCGACAGAGGTCGCATATGGGAGTTAGACACGAAGAGAAGGTTCTGAACGTCGTACACAGAAAATGCCGAGGAACAAACATAATCTCACGGAGATGTCTTTGAGTGACCGTTCTGCATCGTCAACCGCGTTGGCGCAGCAGTGGATAACTGTGACGCATTGTCCCATGTCAGTTGTAACAGTACGTCACTGGTTATTACAGTTCAGACTTCCGGCTCGTGGGCATGTCCTCAGGCAACCTTAGACTCCGCAACAGCGGACTGCCAGTCTGCAATGGTGAATCAAACGAAGGGAGTGTCATAAGAATTGCACAATATCGTGTTCAAAACGTGCTTCTATTTAGGCGGACATGATAGCCACTTCTGCGTCCGCCGACGAGTGGGGAAAGGCATCGAGAAAAATGTATTCGCACCAGGCATACCTCATCAACACGAGGCATTATGGTCTAGGGTGCTGTCGGGTACGAAAGCAGATCCCGTCTCGTGAGAGTCAGTACCACCATAAAGAGTTTTCGTTACGGCAATGACTTTCTACGACCGGTCGTTCTTCCGAACCTGCAGGACGTCCCCGTGGCCATATTTCATCAAGACAATTCCACACCGCATGTTGCAGCGACACCCGTTTTTTCTTCAGGGAGGAAAACGTTCCACTTCTGCCGTGGCCGGCTAGATCGCCGGATTTATCACTCATCTCTGGGACAGATGCTGAAACGACAGGTTCAGCTGTACGACAGTCTGCCAGCAACTCCTGACGAATTTTGGAAGCAAGTCAATACTGTATGGGTGGCTATTCCACAGGAAATCATTGACATACTATTTGATTCGATACCTCAGCGGGTAGAACAGATGATACAAGTCAGAGGTAGCCGCATCGATTATTATCCATATCGATTATTATCCGCATAGATTATGATCCATATCGATTATTATCCATATCGATTATTATCCATATCGATTATTATCCATATCGATTATTATCCATATCGATTATTATCCACATCTATTATTATCCATATCGATTATTATCCATATCGATTATTATCCACATCGACGCACCTGGTACGTATGAGACCGAGATGTGAATTATTTGTTCTGTATTACCTAATGAACATATCCTTTTAAAAAACGTCGAAGCTCCATTCTTTTGAGGTGTTCTGTTTTTTATGAACATGGGTGTATATCAGTTTTACATTACGATTTGATAGGTGTGCCGCGCATACCTAGCTAGATATGATTTCTTTTAACAGAGGAACAACTTTCACAACAACGAGTCATTCAAATGAATAGTTGGTTGATGATGAGCAGACAGTAAACCCTTTTCTCTTGGAGGGCTTTAGGAGGAGGCTGAAGAACTGTAACTTTTCTTCGTAAATATTCCAGATTTTAGTTGGGAGACTAGGATGGCTAACACATTCTATGAACACCCTATCTACCAAGCAAATTATCTAGGATGTGCACCAGCGTTATAGTCCGTAAAAAGGAAATGAAGGACAAACAGCAACCCAAAACAGTCCCAAATGGGGATTGTTTTGTTGTTAAATTTTTTTTCAGATCAGACTCTAATAGATACAGAGAAAAACATACTAAATATTTACGCTTACTAGCAAGGAAATGGTGCATTATTTGGGGCAGGAATTGAAGGCAATAAATTTTTGTAGTTAGCAGTATCGGAGCGAAGATCGATTTTTTAAATCCGGTGTTTAGCCGAGCATACATTGCTGTAAACATTAAGCGATATCGTGAAAGTATGGCGTCTACGTAGTGGAGAACTCATCAAAAACATTATCTGTCAAAGGAAAGAAAATTCCAAATCAGACTATTAGAAGCAGAGATATCGAAAAAAATATTATATACAAGTACTCCTCTGGCGGAAAACGATATGCATTACTTCAAGCAGAAGATATTCTAAAAAGGGTTTTTGTAGTGAGCGGTGTCTGGTCCCAAGATAATTTTTTTTCAATCAACTTTTTCACTTACGGCAAACCTGTTCTATGACAAAAATTATGAATCTTACGTAGGACATTTCCATTTGGTATCTGTATTCTGTGCAAAAAAAAATTTCAAATCGAATGTTTAGAAGCAGTGATACCAAGAAAAATTGGGCATTACTTGAAAAAGAAACTGTACGTATCTTTGTTGTAAATGGTATCGTAAGGAAGAAAGAAATATTTCAACCGTATATTCAAAAGCAATGATATGGACTAAAATGCGTTCTGAATTCGATGGCATCTGCATCTACGCCCTCTTGCGGAGAAGATACGCATCGGAAATAAAGCTGGAAAGCAAGGATCATCATTCCCATATTTCAGGCTTTCCAATACAAAAATAATTATTTTTCAAATAGAATCAATAGTTGCAGAGATGTGGTATCAATAGGCGGACGGACAAAATGATAACATAAACACGCATTTTTTTCTAAACGTCATCCTAAAAAATGAAAATACACGTTTGATTTAGTATCGTAATCAAGTGGCTGATCTCCAGGTAGTGTCTGAGATATAACCAAAAATATTTTGGTTGCTTTCACTATTACGTCCTTGTGTAAAGGTAAGATACGTTGGCTACTTGGCTCGTAGAACTGTTCACCGTTGTCCTAAGACGACAGGACAACTGGCAGAATAAAGGAAGGAGAAAATAGAAAGAAATAGAGGTGGCGAACCTGTCTGAAATACACATCGGTTGCTTAATGGAAACTGCAAACAATGTGGCCCGAAACAACGAAGTATTTTTGCGGCAGCAATTACCTTGTTAATTCCGTCTGGCACGTAATTACATCCCATACAATGCAGCAGATTTTAATCAGAGCAACACAGAAGCTAGCTTAAAATTTCAAATTTCAAAACCTATTCAAATTTTGAAATACTTTCTTTATATACAGCAAATTTATTTTGCCGAAGAATAAAAGAAAAGAAGTTTCTCTTCCTTTATTCAAGAGCAAACAATTGTATACTAAAATCTTGGTATTGTCCAGTGTTTAAAGGTGGAAATAATACACTTGTACCCTTATATCTGAAGAAAATTTAAAAGTATGATTATTGTGCAAGATAGTGTTTCATTAATATGCCTCTAAGCATTTTATTTTCCCGAAATCAGTTTCTTTTTTGCTATCCTAAAATTAAAAAAAAAGGAAAAAATTAAAACCCAAGGTGTTAAATAGATGATTAAAATAAAAACTAACTCATCTCGAATCCAGAACAAAAACAATTAACAGAACAACTAAATCATGACTAGAATTTTAACTCTTTGGCTAAAGGATGAATAAATATAAAGAGAAAGTAGAATAGTACTTTAAAATCTGTCGGCAGAGAATATATCTCTGTTTAAATTTTTTCCAGGTAGATAAAAATAAATGCCACTCCAATGGCTGAGTGGTTGGAAGGTCTGCATTAGAGACCTCTTCGATGCGGGTTCAACTGCAGGATGAAGCATTGGTAGTTCTTTTGCCCTACGGCGCTGCCCATGTAGTAGCGTTTGTGTGAAACCGACTTACGAGAACACTACATAAATCAAAACTTCACCTACAGTGAAATGCAAGTCACTCAAATAAAGTTCAAGAGGTTTTACTTACAGCTAATCCTTTTTTGCTGTCAATATGCACTTGATCATTTGCACTTCAACAAGGTGAGATCACGAAAACTTAGATTTATATCCACAGTCAATTAACTATGAAACACAACACTAGAACTTTTTTATCTATCGTTCTTATCCGGCCGCACATATGTCACCCTTGTTCCGACCTCAGTATGTTGCCAACAACATTCTCGTTTGAGGGAAAAGACATAACGTTAAGTTTGGAAAGTGTAAATGAGAACAAACTCAAATTTACATAGGAAAAGTAATTAAAAATTAAAGTTAAATTAAAATGTACGTCACAATGTCCTTTTCCTGAAACAAATGGCCTTACGTTAGGTAAGGGAAACTGTTTATAGTCCTAAGAGTTGCTCGTGGTGGTAGAGATGGTAGTTCAGTAAGGAAACAGAAACAAAGAAGAAAACGGAAACAGAATAGGTGACTTTGTCGCTTAAAAACTCCTGAGTACTCATCTCTATACAAAATTTATACGCTGACACGTCATGCTATTGAATTTATATAGCTCTGCATGTATAGGTCCAAGGAAAAGTACGTTATCCAAAGAGTTCTCCTGTGTCTATTGCAATTATCTCAATCATGGTGTCCAGCGTTCGAGATCTTTACAAGAAGGGTTGAAATTCTTGGTATTCAACGTCATTAATGGAAGAAAAAAAGACTGGAAGCTATTGAAGCGGTCTGGGAAAAAAGCAAAGTTGAATGTGAGAAGGCTCAATCCTGGATCACGAAGTGCAAAGGAAGTGACATGAACTTCGAATGTAAGCCATGATTAAGACATTCGAAATTTCTAGATTGCCATATTCTTTTACATGTTGTTGTTGAAGTTGATCGGGCGAGAAGTAGTCGTTAGCTGTCGTCCGGGTTAGATTTCTCAAAAAACGTCGACTGTTCGGCACACGCAATGTTATGCTTCCGTAAGTCAACCAAGGGTTTCCGAAGTACTCCACGTGAATTGGCTACAAAATAGGTACACTGTCGTATCAGTGTTTGCTGAAAAGATTTGGCAAATACAAAACACCATGGTTTAGTCAAGTCAATTGCAACTTACAACGAAGAAATGAACCCGCCTCAACAATCACAGCAGCCAAAAGCAGAGGATTGCGCAGGCCATCCTTCACTTCCTGTGTCAAAGGAAAAACTACTCCAAATGAAGGCAGAGTTGTATCTTTGCTGGAATTTTGAGGATGCAGTGCACTTTAAACTGGTTATTAAAGGACTTGCCTGTAATGCCGAACTTTATTTAGCCCAACTGAAGCCACTGCGCTCTGTAATGCTTCAGCAACCGCCCCGAGGGCGCAGTTATCTAAGCGCTGGATTCTAAAATTGAGTCTATTAATGCACTTCCGCCGTGCGCTCTGTAATGCTTCAGCGGTCACACCGGGGCACATTTATCAGAGCGCTGGATTCTAAGCATTCGTCCGAGATGGGTCTCTGTTCGAATCCCGTGAAACATGGATGTTGCGTTCCTCTTACGGCATCAGATCTCTCCTTTCCCTGGAACCAGTGACCCTAAATTAGGGAAGGGGGAACTGCTTATACGCCACTGGGTTGCTCACGGTGGTCGTTAAACCTGCAACCAGCCTTTCTGAATAAAATATGCTTCAGGGCTATCTAGTGTGAGTAACATACAGTGAGTGCTCCTCCAGCAAGACAATGCCAAATACACTCATCATCAAAAAAATATTTTCCCCAGAAAGACGTGTCGGATTGCAATGCTATTCGGGAGGAAGATAAAAGTTACCAGGAACAATAAATAATTAAAAATTGAGACTGGTATGGGCAATATTTATTGAGCTGCAAGCAAATAAATACTGTCTCTCAGTATGGCGTCGGGCCGCCATGTTTGCTCACACAGCATGCCAGATGTCTCGGCATGGAGTTGTACAGGTTCTTATGGTGTCCTGCGATAAGCCATCCCATGCAGCTTGAATCTTCTCACGCAGTTCCTGCAGATTGTACGGCAGAGGTGGAGTGTGGATAGCGCGTCCAATAGCATCGGTGATACGGCTGGCCATGGTAGAGTGTCAGTGCCTTCAAGGCAAGCTCTCGAGACATGAGCAGTATGCGGAAGCGTTGTTCTATTGGAAATTCGCACTGAAATGAGCTTTCGGAAAGGTAGGGCCACTGGTTGCAAGACTTCATTAACGTAACTTTGGGCTGTCAAAGTGCCTGTAATGAACACCAAAGGTGATCTGGCATCGTAGGCAATTACACCCCACACCATGACGGTACCAAGCTTTCTGGACGTGTGAAGCTCGACAACAAACCGTTCATGTTGGCGCTGACCAAGGTTCCTCTACACACGGATTCGTTGGTCGTCTCCTCCAACACAAAAACAGGACTCGTCGCTGAAGATCACCCGCTGCCATTCTGAGTGGCTCCGTGACAGTCTGGCACGACACCATTGCCGTGTTTGGCGGCGATGCAATGGTGTATCCGCAATCGTGACTTTTGTGTCTCTCCACGCATATCGGACGATCCGTCGGTCCTCTCTCTCCGTGGTTCGCCGAGGTCTCCCAGAACTTTCTTGTCGCTGATGCGTACCTTGTTTTATCCACTGCCCCCAACAACGTGATATGGGGATATCCACACAATCGGTATTGCTCGAAATACGGCGATAAGATCATCCCGCTTCGCGGAGCCCGACGTCGCGGCCCCTCTTGAACTCCTCCAACTGCTCAATTTGCTTCCGAGGTTTTCTCCGAGACATACTTCACTTGCGAAGGATGCAACCAACGCATGAGCGGCTGAGCGTGATACTTGAATAATTTACATGTCTCACGATGTCAAACCTACCCACCAAGTTTCGTTCCTATCGGTTGCTTCCTTCTGGGTACAACATTTTTTTTTTTTTTGACGATGAGTGTAGAATACTATGATTCGGACAAAATAAGAACTTCGAGAACTCCGAAGACTGGCAGTTTAGTTGCTTCCTCTGCCAAACTGTATAGTGTAGGCCTAGGGTCTTACTACTTCGAGGGCCGACACTTGAACTGCTCCTTCAGTCAAAGTGTATAACGCTGGCCTAGATCCTTCTGACTACTTGGAGGACTGGCATTTTTGGTGCTGCTTCAGTCAAAGTGTATAGAGCGGGCTAACATCCTTCTAGTTATCATCATTCTCGCATTATGGCTAATTTTCTTCTAGATAATCGCTTTAGAACACTGCGGAAACTCAAAGGTGGCTGTCGGAAGATGTTCACCTGCAAATACGAAACACCGTGTCAAAAATATATTGGGCAACTTGCGTTAAAGACGTCTAGCTTTTAGAAATAGTTTTCGTATTTCGCTAAGTAATATCTGCTATTCGTATTGCAGTTGTACATTACATATTCAAATATGTAATGATAAAAGAGAATGTGAGTGTGTACCCGTCTTTATGTATGTCCGCACATGAAGACAGTAACTCCTCGAGAAATCATGATAAAATCTTCAAAATTTGGCTGATTGTTTTATTCTGACCCAAGTTGTGGTGGCCCTTTCCAGTCGAAATTCAAAGGAATGCTTGCTTAGAAAAAAAAATTATACTATTATTTCTATGGGAATAAAAAAGTCTTGTGTGAAACAGCTGATAATACTTATGTGGCCTTGAATTAGCCGTAATTTGTGTGCCGTGATTAGAGGCACCACGAAATTGTTCCCCTTAAGTGTTCGTCACGAGAAGAAAAAAAAATTCTTTATTCGGACTTGGTTATTTTAATGGTGGTAACAATACTTTTGTGGCAAATAATATGCACAGATGAGCTATTGCATTATGACCATCTACCTAATAATCAATAGGACTCCCTTTAGCCTCAAAAGCAGCGGCCACTCGACGAAGCATCGATTCGATGATGTGACGATAGGTATCCCAGGGTATCTGGTACCATAATGTCAACAGCAAATCCTGCAGTTACGGTACATTTCGGGGAGATGGTTATTTAGCGCGAGCCAGCATGTTCCTCGAACCTCTTCTTGACGATTCTGGAGGTGAGGCATAGCGCATTATCATGTTGGTAATGACCGTCACTAACAGGGAACACAGTTACCATGAACACGCGAACTTTGTAACGCAACGATGTTCAGATTCCTGACAGCTGTCAGATACTGATATTGGGATAATGGGACCTAAAGTGTCCCAAGAAAACATCCCCCAATGCATAACACCGCCGTCACCGGCCTGTTCCCTCCCAACAGTGCATCCAGGTGTCCTAGCCTCCGTTGGAAATCGGCGTATCCGCTGTCGAACGTCTACGTGATGCACCTAGGAACCTTGATTCGTCAGACCAGGCCACTTTCTTCGAATCATCCACGGTGCACTGTCGATGATCTTGGGCCCATTTCATGGGTTGTTGGAGATGAAGCGCAGTGATCATGTAGAATAAGCTGGGTCTTTGCCTACGCATGCCCATGCGCAGAAGGCTGCGATGAACTGTGTGCTGTGACAAATTGCCCTGGTCAAAACTGTTGTAGCTGCGGGTGATTTGTCGCATTGTGGCCTTGCCGTCGCTGTGAACAATGCGCGTCGGTCTCCGCTTCTCTCTGGCAACAATAAGCTGAGGACGACACACGGCTGGACGATGGTTTGTCGTTTGGCCATTTGTACACCACTTTTGATACATACTTACTACAGCCGCACGGGAACAAACGACAAGTGCACCGTTTCCCAGATCGTAGTTCCGACGGCCCTGCCATTCCAATTTGTCATTTATCAAACTCAGAAAAATCGGCAGCTCTTCCCATTCTGACTCGGAACGCTGTACTATTCGGAAGCCGTCCCTTGGGTTGTATGTGAACTTCACCTGCATCATTCTGTGAACTTTACCTGCGCCATCGTTGGTTCTGCAGACGCGCTCATTTCTCTAGGCTGGGAGTAGTCATAATGGAATGTCAATCTTCCGATACAGTGCCACCCTATTCATTTCGCACACTGTTCGTAACATATTTTAAAAAGTCTGTTTGTCAACTATTTTCGCAACAGCTGTAAATGTACACTCATCTTTGTAAAACACAGAACACCTGAAAGGAGTCGAGCTAACACTTTGTTTTTACATGATATATTAATCAGGCAATCTCGCAGAACTGATTAACATTTCGGCGTCATAGGTGCGTGCGTGCCGCATCTAGACCAATCAGATCACGCAACGTCACAAACCGGAAACCGGCCGTTTTTCTGTTATAAGAGCCGCACGGCTCGGTCTGCATGTCAGTGCTTATTCAGCAGTCGGTAACGATACTTCGTCGTCGAGTAAGATAGTCGCAAAGTTGCACCAATAAGTTCGACAGAGGTCGCTTTATCGGCATGAGAAACCGCAATTCTTCATGCCAGAAGAACGCGGCTCATATGCGGGCATACCAGAAGACTGCGGCCCTCCTCTGTCTACTAGTATGTTCATCGTGGTGAGAATGCTCAGGGAATAGAACGATAAATGCCGCAAGTCACGATGAGAAGGTTCTGGATGTCGTACACATGCAACGCCGAGGGACAACCGTCACCTCATAGGGATATCTTTGAGTGACATTTTTCTGCAGGATCAACGACGTTGGAGTAGCAATGGCAAACTGTAACGCATTCTTCCATGTCAGCTGTAACAGTTTCGGTTATTACAGTTCGGACTGCAGGCTTGTCGGCCCCTCCTCTGTCTACTTTTGACGCTGCAGCTTCGGGCTACCAGGAGTGGCGAGAGAAATGTACAGTATCGTGTCCTCCGACGAAGCACATTTCTGTTTAGGCAAAAGTGTTTGCGGCATCTGTGTCCGCCGACGACACGGAAAGAGGCGTTGGGAATTTTATATTCGCACCAGGCGTAACGGACCAACATTAGGCCTTGTGGCCTAGCGCATTATATGGTACGAAAACAGGTCACCACCTGTGAGAGTCCGTACCACCGTCACGAGGTCCAATTACATCAATGACATTCTGCAACGGGTCGTCCTTCTGTACTTGCAGGACGTCCCGGGGACCATATTTCAGCAAGATAATGCCGCACCACATGTTGTAGGGACAAAACGTGTCTTCTTCAGATTGAAAAACGTTCCACTTCTGGAGAGGCCAGCTAGATCGCCAGATTTATCATCCAAAGTAGATATATGGAACATGCTCAAACCGAAGGTGCAGCGGGACTACCTTCCGCCAGCAACTCTTGATGAGTTTTGGACGCGGGTCAGTAACCTTGGATGGCTATTCCACGAGACATTATTCACACATCATTAGATTCGATGCCTCAGCGCGTACAACAGGTGATACAAGACAGAGGTAGCCACACAGATTATTCGCTACACCGACTCATCTGGTCCCTAAGTCACCGAGATTCCAATCATTTGTTCTGTAGTGCCTAATGAACATACCCTGTAAGAACCCTAACGCCATCACAGTCCGGTATAAAGTTCTGTTCTCCAGTGTCCTGGTTAATGATATATGAAATACTATTGGAACGAAGTGAGTGTTCGTGTTCCTCCATTCATAACCCAAGTTTCCTTAAAGTGGATTTACTATTCCTTAACCAAGATTCCTTAAAGGGTGCTGAAATGAGGAAATGCCGATCAATATGAACTGTATTTGGCAAGGACTATTGACACAGTTAAAAACTTATAATGATGATGTACGGCCTTTGTAAAAACCTGAAGATAACCATACTGTTATACAAAACAAATACCACCGTCTATGTACGATATTTAATTAAAAGATGAAATCTATTTACAAATTAAAACCTCCACTAGCACTTTCGGGGTAACACTTACCCCATCATCAGGTAAAACAGAGAGGTTAATGCAGTACTCGCGTAGACCTTTATAGGAGCGCAGCAATGCACCATGGTATAGTTCTCTCAAGCGTCACAAGGTTAAGGTTATAACGAAGTAAATTTCTCCGTCATTTTTGGTCTACGCCGGGATTCGAACCCGAGTCCGCTTATTCCGGAACAAGTCGCTCTACCAACTGAGCTACGCAGACGTTTATTCTGACTGCAATCTGCCTTTATGTCGTGTGCGTCCTGCTGGCAGGTACGTCACATCTCCCCCCCCGAAAGAGGGCCGTGGGCATGGCCCACGGGTCAGCCGTGACCACGAATTGTTGCAGGCAGCCATCCACTGTAGAACGTGCACTTGAGAACTCCCAGTCAATCTAGTGTGTGGAATGCAACGTCACACACATTTATTTTTCGAAGCGCTGGAGAAGGGATTCTCTGATTTTTCCTATCTCGCGGTGTGGAAATAACATCACACCATTGCGAGATTTTGAACGGTCGGGTCATCCGGATAGTTCGGGCGCCATTATAACGAAGTAAATTTCTTCGTCATTTTTGGTCCACGCCGGGTTTCGAACCCGAGTCCGCTTATTCCGGAACAAGTCGCTCTATCAACTGAGGTACGCAGACGTTTATTCTGACTGCAATCTGCCTTTATGTCGTGTGCGTCCTGCTGGCAGGTACGTCACAAAGTGTTGCCATCACAGCCGAGCAATAGATACAATTTCCAACTTTAGTTACACATCATACAAATTGTGTTGCGCTGTTAAAATTGACATATTCACATGTTATTGTTTTATTAAATTTATTTAATAATTATAGTTTAAAGTTCAAATTGGCGACGTGGGTTTTCCAAACATTTGGTATGTCCACTTTCCGCAATAATACGGCATTACCTAGGAACGTCGTAAATTGAACTTTGCAACCAGACTGGGCGAACATTAGACTGCTGAACACCCCAGCATACATACACTCACTGCACCTTTCTGAAAGCCTGTACATTAAAGCCTTGGGGTACAGGTGCTGTAATGATAACACGCCAGTGGACATACCAAAAGTTTGGAAAAACCACGTCGCCGATTTGAACTTTAAATAATAATTATTAAATAAATTTAATAAAACAATAACTTGTGAATTTGACAATTTTAACAGCACAACAGAATTTTTATTATGTGTAACTAAAGTCGGAAATTGTATCTATTGCTCGGCTATGATGGCAACACCTTAATATTGTGACGCTTGAGAACTATACCATGATGCATTGCTGCGCTCCTATAAAGGTCTACGCGAGTACTGCATGTACCTCTCTGTTTCATCTAATGATGAGGTAAGTGTTACCCCGAAAGTGCTAGTGGAGGTTTTAATTTGTAAATAGATTTCATCTTTTAATTAAATATCGTACATAGACGGTGGTATTTGTTTTGTATGACATTTCGTTAGAATTGTGCTTTTATCTAATCATACTCTTATCTGGCAACCTGAACTAAAATCGCTATGCATTGTAGGAATTTGGGTCGGGGAGGGGGGGGATAACTATGTAATACTGTGCCTGCACACCATTGATTCTTATTACACCTGATGATGAGGCCGTCGCGGCTGCGAAAGATTTTGCCTCTGTCTTTTAGTTGATTTTAAATTGTAAATAATATCTTTTTATCTCTGCAGTTTAACTCGGCTAAAGTTTTGTGACAGCTATTGCTTCTACAATTTTATTTGATGAATGCATTTTAAGCATCATAATGTTTTCTTCAATGCCAGAAAACCTGAAATATTGTACGCACTTTCCTCCACCCTCCAAATCCAGGAAGTGTTATCTAAGATATCGAATTTAGAGTTCCGACGAAGTAGAGAGTGTACAAAGATATTAGAAACGCGCGTAAAATACAATAAAATGCATTCCCGTAGTTGATGTCCTCACATTTGAACTTTAACGACCACGAGCAAATATGTTGTCTGGTAATATAGTAAACTTTGTCAGAAAGATTAAATAACAAAAAAGTGCCCAGGAGAGCGTTAACATAAGTTTAAGAAATCAATCGCTTATTCTAGTAAATAGATTGCATCCAAAAAAACTTAAGCAGGAGAAGCGGCGGGGTATATCATACATATACACTGAAAGGACAAATTATTGCGTTCAGCCACCTATTATAATAACGTGTGGCATCACCTTTTGCGGGCAGGACAGCATCAAAATGTCGTGGTACTGACGGAATGATGTTCTGAAACACAGACTCAGGTAACGCTGACCAGCAATCTAAGTGTGCTCGGCGTAGAGCAGGTGGAGATGTAGGTGAGGATAGTTGATCACGAACAGCTCGTTCCAATACTTCCCATATATTCTCTATGGGGTTGATATCCGGTGAGCGATGGGGCCCATGCGATTGTGGTAAGCTATGAAAACAGGGCCGCAACGGGCATCGAACCTGTGTCCCCTCACTCCAGAGTAAGCCGCATTCCCAACTGAGCTACGCCGACAGAATGCCTGACTACAGATTTGTCGTCTTGACACATGTTTTCACCTCTGTAGTACATCAAAAAACTCACTGCTATGCTCTTGGAGCCAGTCGGTCGCTAGCCGGGACGTATGGCGTGGAGCGTTGTTCTATTGAAAGATCGGAACTTGGTTCGGACAGAGGCCCGTGATGAAAGGGTGGAGATGGTCGGGCAGAAGCTGCACATGGCTGGAACCAGTGACGAAAGACACAAGAGGTACCAAGGAACGTAGGCCAGGCCACGTGAAAGCTGCCCAAACAGTTACACTGCCTCCACCGGGCTGTAGTAGCCTAAATTAGCATGCGGGTTCCATAGCTTCGTGTGGATACCACTGTACACGCTGCCTGCCATCGGCGCGATATAGTGTGAAACGGGATTCGTCAGACCTTATGCTGCGTTTCCAATCATCCATGCTCAAGTTTTGATGGTGTGATGTATTATGTATTCTGAATTAACTTTCATTTTTAGTTCCTTTTTTCTAAGTAAATTTGAGTTTGTTCTCCGTTATAATTCCAAACTTAACGTGACATCTTTTCTCTCACGGGAATACTGTTGGCAACACAATTGAGGTCAGAGTGAAAGTGACGTATAAATGTGATAAGAACGATGGATAAAAAGGACGATACATTTGTTGATGTGGAAGTGTGGCCACGGATGGTCTAGTGGGCAACGTTCGGGACTACCACGGAAAGGGCCTCAGGTTCGATCCCTGGCGGGTACGAACGCTCGATCCACTAAATATCCGCCGTGCGTCGCATGGGCACGCTAAGCCGTCGGACCCCGGGTACTGTCCCCCCCCCGGTAATAAATAAGGACGTATTCCTTCCCCTTTCTACTTCGCTTCCGTGGCACTTTCCTATCGGGTGCTCTAGCCCAAATCTTCTAGTTTCCTGTTTCTAAGGGTTGTTTAAGACCTTAGGTCAGACACTCCTTTCCTAAAATCCTCTACGTATGATCTGATCTGATGTGGATGTGTGTAGGTGTAGACGTTCGATTGTTAAGTTAAATGTGAAATTAACAATTTTAGTGCCATGTTGTGAAGTTCTATTGACTTAGTACTGGAATAAAGAAAGAATTTCCGTTGACTGCCTTCTGGGGTGGATTTTATTAAAATATTTAAACTTACGCTTGATTTTGATCATTGGCTAATCTTATTGCCTGAGGTTAGTCCTCCCACCCCAGAAGAACCTATTGATTTTTCTGCAGTCCTTCAGAGCAAGCGATTAATTATTACCTGAGCACAAGAGCCAACTTGGTCAGGTTTTAAACAGCCTACCAGGGTTATTTTAAGACAAGCCAGGGTTCACACAGGTGGTGTATCACACCATTGATACGGATGGTGCTAGTCCTATAGCATGTAAGCCTTATCCATTCCCGAACCAGAAAAAAGTTGAGTTCCAAAAACAAATTCAGGACATGCTCCATTCGGGGATTATTAATGAATCACTTAGCCCTTGGGAAGCACCTGCTTTTCTTGTTCCAAAGAAACAATCTGCAGAGTATCGTATTGTGATAAAGTACCGGAAACATAATTCTTTGACGAAAGTATCAATTACCCGTTACCCATAATAAGCGATTTTCTCCAGGAGTTATCATCAACAAACTGGTTAACAACTTTAGTTTTGGCTAGCAGCTATTGGCAGGTTGCTGTCCACCCTAATTCAGTGGAGAAAACTGGATTCATTACCCCGTTTGGAGCATATGAGTTTCTGAAAATGCCCTTTGAATTTTCATACGCACCCGTAACCTTTCAGCGCCTTATGGGCTCAGTCCTACGTCCTATGCTCGGACCTAATGTCCATATATATCTGGACGATATTATTTTTTTCTCTGAGACTTTTGAAGAGCATTTGCCTCTGTTGGACCACGTTTTTTAACTTTTACATAATGCGGGATTGACATTAAAACCTGTTCAATGTCGAATTGGACAGGAAGAACTGGTAATATCTGGGATTAACAATTACCCCCAATGGTCTTCTAATTGATCACTCAAAGGTCAAGCCGATTTCTGAATTCCCAAGGCCTATGTCAGCAAAAGAGTTGTCTCGATTCTTGGGCACGTCCGGGTGGTATCAACAGTTCGTTCTGGGGGTACGCTACTCTACGCGAACCCTTATTTGCATTCAAACGAAAGCATAGACACTTTGTTTGGCCTACAGAAGCAAAGATTGCTTTTAATACTCGGAATTACTCTTCTACTGAGCGAGAATGCTTAGCTATTTTGTTTGCAGTTACAAAATTTAAATGCTATCTTAATCACTAAACTGTCAATGTCATCACGGATCATTCGGCTTTACAATATTTAAATACTGCTAAGAAACTTTCTCGAAGACTGTTAAAATGGACACTTAAACTTCAAGAATTTAATGTACGAATTCAGTATCGCCCTGGCAAATTTACCCAACTGCCTGACGCACTGTGTCGCTATCCTGTCAGTTCTGGTAGCCAGGCTGATACTGAACCTCCCTTGCTATTTCTAATCTCTGAAATCACTTCAAGGGAGCAGATAATTTCTGAGCTGCCGAATGATCCAGATTTTGGGGAAATCTATATTTCTTTGCTTGCTGGTTCTGCTCATAGTGAACCTATCGCTACACGCGTCATTTCCCGTTATTCCATCCGCGCGTTGGTTGAAGCAGACGACAGGGGCCGAAGTCTAAAGTGTACCCGAACTTTCTTTAGCGGGACGTTGTCAAAATTATGAGATCATTAAAGGTGATTTGTATTACAAACAAATTGTGAATTCAAGAGCTGAGTACCGCCCTGCGATACCTCAGTCTCTCCGCATGGCTTTATTACATGAATTTCATGACATTCCTCTTGCTGGCCACTTAGGCATACCAAAAACTCGTATTAAGGTTAGAGACGTAGCCTGCTGGCCGGGCATGTACGGTAGTATGCTCGCATACGTTCGCTCTTGTGAGTACTGTCAGAAGTACAATTATGATAACAAACGACCTGCAGTTCACCTTATTTCTAGTTCTAGTAGCCTAATTATGTTTTTAAAACTATATCGATAGATTTATTGAGCCCTTATCCATTATCAACTAAAACTAAGTCTCGTTATATTTTATTTGTTACAGATAACTTTTCTAAATGGGTGGAAGCATTCCCCATAAAAGCAGCTACTGTTGATGTAATATGTGATACTCTTATACATAATATTTTTAGTCGTTTTGGCTGTCCCTGTACCGTAGTGTCAGACCACGGGATTCAGTTCATTTCAGAGTTATTCGAGCGAATGTGTGCGGGGCTCCAGATAAAACACAAATTTATCAGCCCATATCATCTTCAAGCCAATCCGACTGAGCGTGTTAATCGAACTTTACGAAAGATGATCTCAACTTTCATTGGCAATAATTATAAGCGTTGGGTCGAACGTGTTGAAATGTTTTGCTTCGCCCTTTCATCAGTCAACTGAACTTTTTCTCGGGAGTACCCCCTTTGAAAATGTAACTGTCATTGAGGACGAAATTAACCAAATACCAACATCTGAGTCTGTAAAGCAACTGGCAGAAAATGCACAAGCTGCTATCATTCGAGCTCAGTTAAATCAAGCTCGACACTATAATTCAAAAAGGAGAGAACCAGATCTTGCAGTTGGGGATATGGTATTGTTAGAAACTCATTTTGAATCCTCCGTTGCACATACGTTTGTGAAAAAATATGCACCCTTATGTGAAGGCCCCTTTGAATTGATGGCATTGTACAATAATAATGTAGTATTAAAGAAGCCATATGGCTCTCTACATTCTGCCCATGAGCAGCAATGTAGAAAATAGGTTGTTAGACATATTGCTGCAATTATCGACCCTAAGTCTGGTTGGAATCCTCAGGCAGAGGGTGGGACTCCTTCACAAGCCTTTACAGTTGATGGTGAAATTATGACCCCACCCCTGCCCTGTCCGATTCTCTACCTTCGTCTGAGCAGGTCTTTCCTTCCAATTCTTTTCAAGATTCTCATCTGACATTCTCCCATTCACTCGAGATCCTACAATCATTTCTACTCCTCAGTCTCCTGCCTTCTTAAGACACGAGAGTTCATCTTCAAATACTTCCAGTTCCACTTGATATTCTCGTAATGTTCAACGTGGTTCATTTTCATCTGCTTCTCATAAATCAATTGCTCCATTTACTTCTTCACGCATGGTGCTTCCGTTTGGTCCTTCATCTAAGACACTAAAAAGAAGAATAACTGACCTTTCATCTTCTTCAGGCAGTTCTATCTCTCCTGTGGCCAAATCCGTACCTCTTGTTGGTGCTGAATCATCGGACACTATAGTTGAGGTTCTTTAGTCTCTAAGTGAGAAAATCCCTGCTTCTGTACCCATTGAGCAGTTGCCTACTTTAGGAACATTTGGTCAGTCTACAGCAGGGCAAAAGGTCCTTTTTCACCAACTGTGTTCTCAAAACCTTGCAAGCGTCCGCCGCCTGAATTTTCCCTCCTGTTCCACACACATACAATGCAAATTCACGTGTTAGTTTGCAACCCAGACAACGAGAACAGACCTTTTATCCGCTTGGATTCCGTCCTTGGAATCTCCGCTCGGGACGGACGGAGCCAATACCTTCCTCAACTATTCTTCGTCGTCCACGGAAGCGTCCTTCTACCTGTACGTCGCATCTTCGCCCGCCAAAGAAACGGCCTGATCTACAGTCATCTCTGATTTCTAGTTCGTCTTCAAGTCAGCCTGGAAACTCCTTGCGTCAGCCTGATGAGTCCACTTCTTCCGGTCAACTTGCCCTGTCAACAATGAAACCTGGCATATTCCTGCAATCCAGTGATTCTCGACGTGTGCCTTTGAAGCGCGAGGCTTTGAGTGTGCCGTTGCCTCCCCGACAAAAAAAAAATCAAGCGTATTGAGACGCAAATCTTCTACGCCAGAAAAAGGTAACATCTAAAAAATGGTTTGTTATTACAAATGACTTTAATTCCCAAGAACTTTTGCTGCATAGAGATTTGCTCTATAAAAAGATTATTTACTTGATCATTTTTTCTGTACTCAATAATATGTATCACAGAACTTTTTCACGACATAGACTCTTTGACTTGATATAAGACAACTGTTTATGCTAGTGTTCAAAATTGTTGCACTTCAATAGCATTCATTAAGTCTTACGTTTTGCTGCAGCATGGCAAAATCATGCCAAATACCTTGTCTCCTTGTCAGTCAGCTAACTTTTCCCACTATTATGGAACATGTGTAAATATCAAATTGCACATGTAATGTTTAATGTTTTTTTGGTGTGGCGCTACACGATTTTTTTTAGTTCAAGTGTACTAAAATGCTTGTCAATTCATATTGTAAATGTTGCCTTATCGACATGAAATTGATATTAGCCATTGCCTTTTTGTTGATATCTATAGATTTTCACTCCCAGGGTAGGGTTTCCCAGGGTTTTCCCTATCCCATCTAAAACTCGATGTGCAAATGCATGGGAGAAGTCAGAAGTCGGCCCTGGCCGCCAAGTGTTCAATTAAAGGCTTTCTGTTGTTGTTCTATGATTAACCTTTTTGTGCTTGACACTTGCTGTGTGTTGCTGATTTTTTCTGCAAGAAGAGCAGTGTTTTTTTCAACACACTAAACATAAACCATGTTTTCTCTGCTTAAATGTTCTAAGGTTCAGCTAACTTAGTTCGAATGTTTCGTCTTCCCTGAGAAGTTATCAGGTGTTTACGAATGTATGAATTAACTCCACGCTAAATCTGTTGTAGTTTTGTTTCCTGCATTACGCAGGTTTCTTTGCATGATTTGTGCCTATAACGTCGACATTTGATAAGGTACGAAATGTTTAATGTTTCTGCTATGAAAGTTAGTGATATTGAAATATTTATTTGTAAGGCATCTTTGTTCTCTGCACCGTATGTCAATACATGTTTCGGGTATTGAAGAGATGAGAGTATGTATCTCATGAAGTTGTAGTTGTATGTCTATGCGATATTTTCGATGTCTAGAGGCTTTGTGTACTGATTTGAAGTCAGCTGCTAGCAACTGGTCAACGAATGTCTTCATGTATTGGGTAAGTTCTTGTCTGAAAGAATTAAATGAGTGACCAGATTATGTTTCAATGGAGACCTCTACTAAATTGATAGGTACTTGGCACAACAAAGATTTAAAAACAAATTATGAGGGAGATGATGTGACGTATATTCTAAATTAACTTTCATTTTCAGTTCCTTTTTCTATGTAAATTTGAGTTTGTTCTCCGTCATATTTCCAAACTTAACGTTACATATCTTCTCTCTCACGAGAATACTGTTGGTAACACAGCTGAGGTCAGAATGAAAGTGACGAATGAATGTGATAAGAGCGATTGATAAAAAGAACATTACGACAGTTGCTCATGTGGATTTGTGTGGTTGTAGACGTTCGATTGTTAAGTTAAATGTGAAATTGAAAAATTTAGTCCCATGTGCGATGGTCTATTGACTTAGTGCTGGAATAAAGAAATAATTCCCGTAAGTTGACTTCTGTTTATGATTCGTCTGGCCGTAAAAACTTAATTAGGAACTATTGCATCGTATTCTTTATTTTATTTTAACATTTCTCAGTCATGGTTTAGACATTACGTAAAACCAATCTTGCTCACGAAAAATACATTACGTTATAATGGGCCTTCGCAAACTGCAGTCGAATTATGCGATGCTGTGCCGTTTACATCTGGACAAGATATGGTTGTCGACTGCACCAGCCGAGTTGTGCCATATGTCGACGGAGCATAGGATTGTAGATGCTCCTTCATTAAATTGTGACGTGACTTGCTCCAAACAAGCCTTCCCATCAGTTTGTACGATGGGTCAATCTTCGGCGCCTTCGATTGTACGATGCAGGCCAATCGTCGGCTCCGTCGGCATAAAACCGCTAACAATCGGATCAAATGTGGCCAAATTATCCTATTCTTAGCGGTTTTGCCGGATTTCAGGTGCTCCTGGTACACACTTGCTGCGGTTTGTAGTAGAATTCCTAATAGTTTAGCCGTTGCGCTGTTTGAACATGCGGCCTTCTTGGTTCCCACGACTTGACCTCAATCAAACTCACTTAAGTCGCGTCCTCGACATACGTTGGCGCTTGACGGAGTGTATTCCTGTGCGTACAGACCTACTCTATTTCAAGCCCCAGCTGGTTTTCCTGCACACTGAGATTTGCTGCAGTCCTGCTGATTTGCATATTTTCTCCGGGATGTACGTAATAATTTGTCCTTTCCTAATAGTTTAGCAGTTTAGCTCGTAGAGTGCAACAGACTTTTAATTAATCATCCTGATAAATGCCATACCTTCTCTTACAAAAAGTAGAAGAGAGAGAGAGAGACAGAGAGAGACAGAGACTGCCAATTTCAAATCTCTCGGTCCTTCGGTAACTGTGATACCTGAGAAAGAAGATGTGAAGCTCCAGCCTTAGAAAGGGACTATTAATCTAGATGTCCACGCCAACTCTTATTCAAAATATTTGAGAGAAATATCAGGGGAGAAAATATATCGGCACTAATACAGTAGATGATAATGCTTATTCTTTATGGACTAGATGAAAGGGAAAGTTATGCTTTTTAACGGTCTGGCTTTTCAGTTTCGGGACCGTACACTTGCACTGGTGAGTCAAAGTACCTTTAAAAGGGTCATTGACCTTTTCCCCTTGCTTCGAGGCACATGAACATTTTTGGATTTAAAGCTTATGCCTCTATTACCAGACAGCTTTGGAAAAAGCTGAGGAACCACCCACAATAACAGATGGAATGGATGTTTTATGGATGTGAAGATAAATCGAAAAAGTGCAGACTTTTTTTCCTGGAAAAAAATTCTAAATTTTCCGGAGTGTATAATTTATTGGAAGAAAAAATGTAAGTGCTATCTGCGATATCTTCGGAAACTAAAACTTATTCTGAAGAATCAACCCAGGATATTGATTTCAGTAATGAAATGATTGACAGGGCTCTTTTGGGCTCCATTAAAGGCAGCAGATATTAATTGAGGATGTAACTCAAGTACTACAACACAACCAGCTATGTCATCTACAATCCGTCAATGTTTCGCTCAATGTTACGTAAAATAGGTGAATCAAAGTGATACACAGATATATTTCTGCATTTTTCTTGAATTCCAAATATTATCTATAGTAATGTCATCTTCCTAAGTTAGATAGAACTGACGAAAGAAAAAGTGAACATCCCACCTAAATATCTGTCATAAAGTTCTCAGCACTTGGCGAATTCCGATAAAACATGACAGATGACACCGAATACTCGGGTATAATGAGAACATCCATCGAATCCTTTCCGACATAAAAAGAAAATATTTCAAACCAGATTTTCAGAAGAAAAAAATCAGCTAAAAGAAAATGCATGAAGAAAATCCGAGCATAACTATTCATTGATGTCGATACTCTTGGATTTGTTCCTGAAATTAAATGCCGGGCAATATTCAGAAGATTGTTTGTAATCTACGGTAACCATTTGCATGAGCGGGTGTTCACAATCAGTATGCAAGTCAAACTGTTGGTCCGTACGGGCGTTAAAGTCACTCTTATGAGTGGAATCGCATATATAAATTACTGAAAGGCGGACTGGTGACCCTACCGCCAATGGGCCGCTCAGCAAGAACTAATGGAATATGAAAACACAGTCTGTCGGTGACGAAGATCAAATCCGACCCCCCTCCTCACTCCGGAGTAAGTTGACCTCCCAACTAAGCTACACTGATGGAATGTACCGCTGCAGATTTGTCGTCTTGACACATATTTTACCTCTGTAGTATACACTATCTACCAACAAGTAATTGGACACCTGTGATAGCAAAGGAACACGAAGTTTATTCACCTTCAATAGTTGGTGGAGCCTCCACGAGCGGCGATTACAGCTGCGACCCTCCGGGGCATACTCTCAACCAGGCGTTGTACGACGGCAATCGGTATTTTCTTCCACTCGGCTTGGAGAAGACAGGTCAGTTCCTTCACCGATTTCGGACGGTGGAGACACCCCTTAAGTCGACGCTCCAACTCGTTCCAAAGGTGCTCGATAGGGTTAAGGTCCGGGCTCTGCGCAGGCCAGTTCATTCGATTAACCCCTTTGTCACCATAACAAGCCATGGTGGACCTCGCAACATGAGAGGTGGCATTGTCATCCTGAAAGTAACATGGGTCCACACCGTAAAACTGCCACAACGTAGGAAGCGCATGGTTATCCAAAATGGTGCAGTAGGTCTCGGCGTTGAGTCTACCAGGAATTTCGACCAAGGGTCCCGGGCCATACCACGAGAAATATCCCCATAGCATAACTCCACCACCGCCGAACTTCACAGTTGGCACAATACATTCCGGCAGGAGGCGTTCTCCAGGCAGACGCCAAATCCAGACCCTGCCATCCGAACAGTAGAGGGTGAACCTTGATTCGTCGCTCCAGAGAACCTGTTTCCACTGTTCAACGGTCCTCTGCCGACGTTCTTTGCACCACGTTAGCCAAGCAGCGCTATTGGACTTGGTGATCAAAGGCTTGTGGGCAGAAGAACGTCCATGATAACCAAACAGATGGGCTTTCTTAAGGATGGTACTCATTGAAAGAACACTCCCGGATGCCTGTTAAAACTCCTCGCGGATGTGGCCCATCGATTTGGTGCGGTTCTTCCGAATTTCTCTGGCCAGCACCCGTCGGTCTCTAACTCCAAGGTTTGTGGGTCTGCCGGGTCGGGGCACATTCCGACAGTCACCTCTCATCTTCCACTTGCCAATCACGTAGGCCACTGTCGATTTTGGGTACTTCAACTCGCTGGATATGTCACGTATGGATTGGCCATTTCGGTGATACCCGACGATTACACCTTTCTCGAAATCAGAGAGCTCCGAACTGCGTGGCATCTTGCATGCGACTGGTTGCGTTGTTGTTTCCCACACGATATTGAACGGCGGCGGCCGTGACGTGTATCAGGACCGCAGATATCGTCGATTGCAGGGGCGTCCAATTACTTGTTGGTAGATAGTGTACGTCACACCCATCTCCTTCTTAATGTTTTACAGCGAAGAACGAATTTTTCATGAATTCTAGACCATGTGTGGAACAAACATCACACATTTTTCCAAAAACCCAACGGCCGGTACATCCATTTTTACATCCGGGCGCTAATGTGAAAACATTTTGTCGATGACGTGAATCGAGATCTCCACCATCCCCACACACGCTCCGGAGTAAGTCGCTTTCCCAACTAAAATAGTCGCTCTCCCAACTATGTCATGGCTTCGTGTTTTCTAGACGGCCTTGCTAGAAACTGCAACTCGGCCAAAATGGGAAGGGCGACAGGTAAACCGTCGCCCCGTACCGCGGGCCAACCACTGGACACTTCCAAGCTCTGATGCCCGCCCACTGTGTGACGTTCTAAATTAACTGGAGGGCCTCGCTTTTTTTTTCTTGTGATCGGATCGATACTTTATCACATTTCAAGAGTACAGAGCATTGAAAATACACTATTACATCGACATTTGTGTAAAGACATAATCAACGACATTATTTTTTTTATTTTTTTTTCAGTTGGGGGTTTAACGGCCACCATGAGCAACTCAATGGGCTATAATTAGTCTCCCGTCCCTATTTTAGGCCTACTGGTTCCAGGGAAGGGGGAGAGCCAGAGCCGTAAAACAAACACAAAAACCATGCCTTATGAGATTCGAATCCGAACCAGTCTCGGAGGAATGGTCGTATTTTTAAACACTGTATGTGGACACACAAATTTGTCCCTGATGGTATCAGACCGCGCCCTCTCATTCCAGAGTAAGTTGCTCTCCCAACTAAGCTACTCGCATGGAATGTATTACTGCAGTTTTGTGGTCTTGACACGTGCTTTACCTATGTAGTACGTCACATTTGCGCAAAATGAATGAGGATAGGACATGTTCAGTGATGTATGATGATGATATGTACACTGATACACTGACCGAACTCTTTCAGAGTTTCGTATTCCGAAGAGATCTGAGGATCCCTCCCTTATCATCTGCTTCCCGGTCTTGAGGTTACTCTACCTCAACTTCTGTTTACCACTCCGGTGCCGCAGTACTCTAAGCGCTGGCTTATGACCATTCGTCCGAGATAGCTCCGGGTTCGAATCCCATAAGCCATGGATGTTTGGTTTGTTACACGGCACTGGCTCTCTCCCTAACCTGGAACCAGTGACCCTAAATTAGAGACGGACGACTGTTTACAGCCTATTGAGTCGCTCGTAGTGATCGTTAAATTCCCAATAAAAAAATTGTCCTTGAGAACAGATCATCCTGAGTGAAGGTGACCTCCTTGACCAACTAAATAATCCCCTCCCTGGCCTTTGCAGACTTAATTAGGTATTAGATGTTCTTTGTATTACCAATTCCTAGGATCAAGACTGCTCTTGGCACTGAGAGGGATTCAACGGTCAAGGATCGAGTGAACTATGTTCATGGTCTGGACTCAGCAGCGGCACGCTCTCACTTGACAGAGAACCAAAATATTCGAGAGAGACTACAATCACTGTAGTCTGGCACAGATGATGCCACCAAAACCACCCTACGTTTGAGAAGTGTAATACAAAGCTCTGTCCGACCCGAAATATGGTTGTTCACATACAATAAAAGCGTTCAAGGCTAGTGGATTCAACATTTTGAAGAAAGACATCTATGCTAAACGTCATAGCTAAGGAATTTCGCACGTGGGAACGTTTCGGTTAGTATAACGCAGAAAAATCCTAGAAAAGTTAAAAATGTTGGTCCCAGGACTAAACTCATCGACACAAACCATCGTTGCAGTAAAGACAGGAGTGGCCCTAGGATCCATTTAAATCGTAATGAACCAAGATTTGAATCTGCAAAAACGCCACAACAGCAGAGTACATAAGCTTATCTCATAGCACGTTTTGGAGAGGACTGGATGTCGAAAAACATTTAGCCGGCTGGGGATGGAAATACACAGTCCGGTCAAAAACGTATGACCGCCTGTTACCTTGACACATGAATTCTTCGTGCAGCCAAACCACAGATATATGGCGTGGCATTGATTCAATGAGGACTTTTAACTGTTCTGTAGGGATGCTATACTATGAACTTCTCTCAGGTCATCAAGCGTCATCAGTGGTGGATCCATACGTTGAACCTGTTGCTCAATCTCACAGATGTTTAATGGGATTGATATCCGGGTGGCTTGGATAATAAGCTAAAATCACTGGATTTTCCCCAAATCATTTTCTCACACGCATAAAAAGCAACATGACAAGAGGCATTATCTTGCTGAAAGCAACCCGTGCCATTGGGGTAGACAATCATCATGAATGAAAAGACCTGATCCATCACAACTGATAGGTAGCCTGAAGCGTTCACCATCAGATGGAGGGGAATGATTGCACCCAATGATTCCCAAGAAAACGTGTTCCACATGAACAGACTTCTTGCTTGTTTCATCTCGAGAATGATGTAGGGATGATTTCTGTCACCAGTGCTTTACCATACTATCCATCGACCACCCATACACGATAAAGTACAAACCGTGATTCATCTGAAAAGGCCACTTTCTTCCACTGTTCGATGGACCAGTGCCAACTCTCAGATGCAAATTCACCTCGTAATGGTCGATATTTGGCAGTCCGCATGGGTACCTTGAGTGGACGTCAGCTTAGGAGACCAACAGAGAGCAGAGTTCGTTGGACTATGTTCTGCAGTACGCTCCGCGATGTGCCTGCAATAAATGCTTTGGCCAGTTGTTCCACTGTGGCCTGTCTGTTGGATCGTACTAGTCAGGATAGCCTTCGCCACCAGGGGTCGTTAATGCTCCTTGGGCGCCTACTATTACCCATATTATTACTCGTACTACAGATTGTGACGGTTTCCTTCCATTCCTATAACACTTTAACACCTGCTGCATGTGAACAGCAAAAATATCGGCGATTTCTGTAATGCCACCACCCTTCAGTCGATAGCCAAGAATAATTTATTTTCCAAACCCTGTTTGGTAACGTCCTTTTCCCATGCAAAACTGCATACCGTTCACAAGTTTTTTGGATACTAAACGCCTTACATGATATACATATGTTGATACCCACGTCATCTGGCTTCTGGTTACGGTTCCTTCTTACATCAGGAATGGTCATAATGTTTTGATTGGAATGTGTATATGGTAAGACTAGACGAAGCCTACATTTACATATTATATTGCAACAAATCCTAGGCAATTTACTAAGGCATGGCGACCTTCTCGAAATGGTATCGTGAATGCACTGAAACTTTTCCCCGCGTAGCTTTGTAATTGTTCCTGGATTCTCATGCCCCGACAAGATGAAGATTCTTAGGATGGCTAAATATTCCAAAGTTAACTCACCACGTTATCAGACAGAGATTCTGACACCAATTTACGACAAGGAAATGCAGAAGCTATATGGTAGTGATAGAATTCCAGCACGCATAGACGCCACACATCGAAATCGAACAAACATTTCTCATGTCAGATGGACCAGAGGACAAGGAATCAGGCAATATCATACAACTGCAGCACTCTTTAATCTCCTTGCGCCACAGCAATGGATTTCTGAGCCTTCGATACGTGATCTTCGGAGCAGACAACCACGTCCAAAAGATGGTATTTCGAAAGCATGAAAGAACTGTGGACAATACCGGTATGACTGCAATTCCAAACATCTTTTTAATGTAGAAATCATGTTCTAGAGCGACAGCTACAATGCAAAAACCTTCGGTGGTGGGGAAAGCGTGTTTGACACCCCCGTCGTTTGAAAATTGTTACTCTTAACCCAGAACGACATTCATCAGTAAAGCCATCTTCTGTAATCAATCCGCCTCACTGTCAGTGATGCTAATTTGAGAAAAAAACTGTGTTGGAAAATAATGTACCGTTCAGTCATAAAATGTTTAACCAGAAGAAACTACAAGAGGTATCCTGAAAGTAATGCCTCGTTCTTTATAACTTTTGAAATTTTGAAGTGATTTTAATGAAATGCAATGACATGTATATGATATACTAACAATGTGGGAACAATTTTTTTCACAATCGGAAATAAAGATCATGAATGACAGAGAAAGGGAGAGAGCCGTAATTGAATTCCTGGAAAAAGATGGATGTGAGGCTCCAGAAATCCACAGAAGACTCTTGGCGATGTATGGAGCTGCCACAATCGATGGCAGTAATGTACGAAGATGGATGAAGAGGTTTCGATAGGAAGACAGTTCAGTGTCGGACAAACACTAGAGTGGAAGACCCGCAACTGCAGTGACAGATGCCAACAAGCAACGAGTGAAAGACCTCGTCACAGCTGATCGTCGTGTCACCATCCAGGAGTTGCAAAAACAAACAGTGCTCACAATGTGCAGAAACTTAAGAACCCAAATGAAGCTATCAGAAGGAAAACACGTGACATCCCATTCCATAGTGTTGTTTTACACCATGATAACGCACGTCCCCACACTTCAATGGAGACTTCACAGGCTATTGCCAAAATGGAGTGGACGGTGATATTCCAACCCCCGTGCTGTCCTGATTTGGCTCCCTCAGACTGTTTCCTGTTATCCCCTTTGAAAAACACTTTTTGTAGGGAACGTTTCGACGATGTGACAGATGTTAAACTGGCTGTGAATTCATGGGTGAAAAGACAGCCTCAGAAATTTTTCCAAAATGGATTTTACTAATGGGTTCAAAGATGGCGGAAATGTATAGAAAGTGATGGACAATACTTTGTATAGGCTAGCATCATTAACAATATGTCCAAGTAGTTTGCTACCAAGTTTCACTTTCTTGCTGTTACAAATAAAAACATTTTGAGGGATGAAGCGTTACTTTCAGAATGTCCTTCGTAATTTTACATAAGATAACAGAAGCGCAGAGGAAATATAATTAGAAATTCCTTCCTTTTACATTGTGTTCCACTCACACAAAGGCTAAATGTATGGAAAAACCATTGCTCTTGCATTTCAATTGAAAGGTGTGATTGCGTATTTTTGTAAAGTGGAATGACTTATATTCATGGATAACGTGACATGAACAAGTAAAATTTTGAATAACACCCATACCCTAAATTTATTTGACAAATGGTCTTTGCAATGGGGAATTCACTAAAACCTGAAACGATCTCGTTGTTTGAAAGAAGGCTATTATTCATTGGCAGTCTTTAAATATGCGTTAATCGATACACGTTCCAGGTTTATTTTCAACCCCAAAAAATATTCTATTATTAAAGAAACCTCTTTTGTTTTCTTGTGCGAAGGAAAAAAAGTTTAGCTATCTTTGCTAACTACTATTTTGGAAAGCGTAATTTTCCGGTTTGGTCAGAAGAAAAAAAAAAAAAAAAAGAAAAACTGCAAATAGCTTGGAGGACTGGCGGCATATGATCCTCACAGAGATTTAAACAAATTCTCCCCCAAGTAAACAGCGCCGAAGTTTTAACGAGTTGGCCAACTCTTTGGAAGCAGATTCACAGCCTCGTTTCCAAAAGGAAAAAAAAAATAAAACTGCATTGTTCTACGCCTGTAAACCAGAGCACAGAGAAACGATTCGCTTTATGAAAATTTCATTCGTTATTTGGACCACTTGCATCGTTCTAACAAATTGCTGAAGGTTTGTATATTTGTTAATTCAGTTGCATTTCTACGTGGCAATACAATGAACAATTTACCCCTAAAAATGTCGTGACAATGGGCTTTCGGATTTGACTCAAACGGTATTAATAACACTACTGTGATTAGCATCATTAGATGCATCGGATTGAGCCGATAGAGGGGTTAGAATCCGTGCCGGTAGAGGAGTTAGAAACCATGCCTACTTGCACCGGAGCCTACTGTTCTCCCAACAAAACTACCCCGACGAAGCTTATCGTTGCAACTTTGCCGTCTTGATATGTGACGTACCTACCGCACAGGTGACGCACTTATAAAGGTGGCAAGTTGAAGAAATAAGCCCTTGTCGGTATAGCTTAATTGGGAAAACATTTGGCTCCGGAGCAGAATGATACGGAGGGTTCTAGCCCCTTTACAGGGACATTTAGGTTCCACGTTGGCTCTCGAGCGTGGAAATGGATCTACTGGCCCTTAGATTTTTCGAAAAGGGTGTGATGTTCTTTTCAAACATCGTCTGGAATTAATTACATCATCTGAAAGACAATTCCTTCTTCGCTTCGAAAAGATGTGATATGCATCTTTCGCACCTTGTCTCGAATTAGTGGGAATTCTTTTTTCTACAGAGAGTTAGTTGAAGCGTAGTTTTCGGCGTACTCAAAACCTGCGATATCCTATCCCGCCTTTCGCAAGAGGAAAGGGGGGGTATATGTGACGTACTACAGAGGTTACGCACATGTCATGGCCGCAAGTAGCAGTGATAAGCCCTTGCCGGCGTAACGTAAATGGAAAAGCATTCGGCCCTGGAGCACCAGGGTTCGAATTCCGCCACGGATCTGTAGTTAGGCGCTACAAAACTTGTTTGTTGTACAAGAATGTTATTGCACCCTTTTTGAAAATGCCAAAACAGTTGAAATCTCAAGGTTTCGGATCCAGTGGACACGGTGCATGGGGCATCTTTATCGAACCGTTCTGTTCAGTGAACACTTAAACAATCAGGACCCTGTACGGTCGTCGTGTACTAGAAAAGGCCGCTGTCGGTAATACCACAGTGCCGATACCGGGTATGCTCCTCTGGAAACGAAATATATCGCTATAATATCTTAATAATGTTCTTGTCATGCGTCTTCTAAAACGCCATGCCGGTAATATCCATGCCAAAGACCAATAAAATTTTACCCTCGGGCAACTCAGCATGGAGTATGTTTCGCTTAAGTACCAGATCCTTTTTTTTACTGGAGGTTTAACGACCACCGTCAGCTATTCGATGGGTTACAAGCAGCTACCCGTCCCTAATTTTGGGTCAGTGTTTCCAGAGAAAGGAGAGAACCAGTGCCATAAGACAAACACAACATCCATGCCTCACGGGATTCAAATCCGGAACGCAGCCCTGGTGGCGCAGTGGTCTGAGCGATGGCTTCTGATTATTTGTCCGGAAGGAGTCCGAGTTCGAATCCCGGTGAGGCATGGATGATGTGTTTGTCTTACGGCACTGGCTTTCTCTCTTCCCTGGAACCAGTGGCCCTAAATTAGGGACGGGCGAATACTTATAACCCATTGAGTTGCTCACGGTGGTCGTTAAACCTCCAATAAAAAAAACAAAAGCAAACCCGGAACCAACTTGGACGAATAATGCAAAGCCAGCTGGCGCGGGCAGTCCCAGGTTTAACCCAAGACTGTGACTGTTGTTGCCTGGGTGCGCAAATATCCATTCAACTTTCATCTAAGCATAGGAACTTTCTGAGCTTCCTATTATTGCGACGATACCAAGCAATATTATTTCGTGCCAATTCGCAGTGGAATTCTTTCTGTGTCGTGGTTGGTTATGCTATTTCGTAGTGGAATTGCTTCTGTGTCGTGGTTGGTTATGCCATTTCGCAGTGATATTCTTTCTGTGTCGTGGTTGGTTATGCCATTTCGTCATCGAATTCATTCTGTGTCGTGGTTGGTTATGCCGTTTCATAGTGGAATTCCTTCTGTGTCGTGGTTGGTTATGCCGTTTCATAGTGGAATTCCTTCTAAGTCGTGTTTGGTTCTGCCATTTTGTAGTGGAACTACTACTGTGTCGTGGTAGTTATGCCATTTCGTAGTGGAATTGGTTCTGTGTCGTGGTTGGTTATGCCATTTTGCAGTGAAATTCTTTCTGTGTCGTGGTTGATTATGCCATTTTGCAATGAAATTCCTTCTGTGTCGTGGTTGGTTATGCCATTTCGTAGTGGAACTCTGGAACTCTTCCTGGGTCGTGGTTTGCAGTAACAACGTCGCTAGTTTGCTCATTAGCCCTAAATCTTCCATCAGATCGGTTCAAACCGTTGTGTGAGAAAAACCTAGTAGTGTGGAAAGGTTATTCACACTCATCCTACAAGACTGCTGCAAGGTCTCGTAGATGCGTCATGTGGCTCCTTGTCTGGAAATCTAAACCGGTCGACCTGTTCTTCAAACATATTTTACTAATCCTGCCTCTTTTATATCATTTCATCTATTGTTCACCGCCGTCTTCTTGAGGACATTTGGTCATACTGCTGTACGCAGACTTTGTGCCACCCCATTGAATACTGCAATAAGACATTCAACTTCAAGAAAACATTTTATTCTTCCATTGTCACTGATCTTCTCCGCTACTCCATTCGTATTACAACTTTCGTTACCCAATCGATAGGCACGAAATGAGTCCGGACAACGTACTATGCAACTGCCAAACATCGCCTGTGTTGCCAATGTTTCTGAAATGTAGACCAATGAATGTATCCATGTACTTCCCAAACCAGCTGATACTTAAAAACAGGTAGCGTTATTGCATTTTTAAGTAAATTAACCTACAAAAGCATAGCCATTTTCCTGACGTTTCCATTATAAGTATATGTTAATCTTACTAAAATATTCCCAAAGCTCCTAGTTTATTGTACGTATAATGTATAAGGAAGGTGGGGGGGTCGCAATTTCTTTACACAGACACGAAAAGTTTGTTGAGTAACCATTCCTCAAATAATGCTAATATAAACTGTGTGGTCGGTTTATTACTTCCAATAACTTATTAGTGTGTTCAGCACATTAATACCTTATTAAGCATATTTTATGTCAGTGAATCAAGACGCCTGTTGATATGTTTGACTTCGTTCTGCAGTCGATCCACTGGATAGAGGTCTGGATACTACGTGGCTTATGCAGCAGGGAAAAGTTTCTATCATGTTCCTGAACCCACTTCAAGATGATTTGGGCATTGTGTTTTGGTATGCTGCTCTTCTGAAAGTATCCATGGTCAGATATCTTTTAGAAGTATCCATGATAAGATCGATATAATAATAAACAACAATGGTTAAATACTCTTGGAAATTCAAAGGTGCCTCACTCGAATCAAGAAGCGTGAAACGCATTCCATTAAAACAAGGTCTACACCACTATAATGCGTCTGCCAGTCGGAAGAGTCATGGCCGTGCAAGATGAACCCACACTCTCGTCCTGTTTTCTCTAAATTTTAATACTCACATCTTACAGTTGAAAACGAAATTAGCCAAAACTCGTGTCCCTTACAAATTGCGGGCTACACTCCTTGCGCAGTTATATAAGAATAAAAATATCAACGTTTATTCACAATGAATTATTTTTAATAAATATTCTTGTTCACCGTAGTCTTACTATTTTAGGCCACAGCACAAAGAAACTGCGATCGACGAGAAATTAAAAAAAAATTAATTTGATTGCCCGTGATCCTGTTCCAATCGTTTTAAGATCGACTTCCTGTTCTCTGATTCCCACTGGAGACGTTTTGATCGGTTCTCTGCTGACATCAATCGTGCACAGACAGGTATTTTGCTGTTAAAATGCAGATGGGGTAGCTTGTGAATTTATTGAATTTTTGTCGAATGGTGCGAAAAACAAAGGCATGACTGCAATGAAAAAAAAAACCCTATCATTAGATGACTCAGATATGACCAAAGAAATAATGCGAGTTTCCTGGGGGAAATAACGTACACTTCGTCGTTTAAATATAAGAACAAATCAGTTCATTAATTGAAATTGCACTGAGAGCTCACTGAATTATGACCACCTGCCAAATATTTCACGGGCCTCCCTTTTGCCCGGAGAATGGCCTTTTCCGGGCGTGGTATGGAATCCCAGAGGTTCCTGTACAGTTGTATGAAGATCTTCAACCAAGATGTGTGTTCTGTGGTCCACATTTCTAGCATGGTGTTGGGTGGTGTGCGCAACAGGCTCACCTGTCTTACACAACCTCCCATGATATCATGACTTGCACAAAGACATGAAAGACACCATCATGTCTTGCACATTTGTTTTTCTCTCTCTTCTTCTATGCTCGTTCTCCTCTGATACGTCTTGCAAGCTGGATATCTTTGGGCATGATGGTTACCTTCTTGGCATGGATAACGCAAAGTTTAGTGGCCTCAAACAGACCAAAAAGATAGGCTTCACTAGCTCCTTGGAGTGCCATCACAGAGGAACCCTTGGAACGGAAATAGATCATGAAGTCTTGGGCTATCTCACCCACCAAACGCTGGAAAGGCAATTCCCTGATGAACAGTTCGGTTGATTTCTGATAGCAACGAATTTCTCTAAGAGATACGGTACATGGCCTGTAACGATGTGGTTTGTTCACACCACCGGTTGCTGTAGCACCTTTCCTCGCAGCCTTGATAGCCAGCTGCTTCCTCGGTGCTTTTCCTCTAGTTTACTTCCTGGCAGTCTGTTTTATACGAGCCATGTTGACCTCTCATGATTGAAGATAGAACACGTGTTATTCTCCTGCTTGCTGAAAGCAAAATGGAAAAAAAAATTCAAATGTGTTGAGATCAGGAAAATTTTGGGACGATGCAAGGTATCTTTTATCAAGACTATTCGTTGAACAAATCGTTTCTCATGGTACTGCAGCCAAGTACGAAAACGACCATCCGCAGAATGGAGTATTGCATTTGATTCATCAAACAGAGCACCTTCTTCCAATTTCCTGAGGTTCTGTCCACATGGAGTTGACCCCAGGAGAGTAGTTTTCTTTGATCGACTCCTAGTAGATTGTGGCAGATAAGGCTTCTGCTCTTTTAGAACATCCTTACCAGAGATCGGAGCATAGACGGGGGGAATTATGTTTTGGGTTGACTGTATCTGGTTTGAGTCCAACCACTGTGTCCGGGCTCTGATATTGCCATACAGGACCCATGTCTCGTCAACTGTCACAATGCAATTCAAGAACGGTTCAACTATCAACGTGCAAAGCAGGGAAAAGCATGCACTCATGCGATTTGCTTTCTGCTCAATTGTGAGTTGATGGAGTACCGGAGCTTCCCTCTCGTGCACCTTCCCAAGTTGACGAGGTGCATGCTAATTCTTGTGTGTATGTAGACCTCAGCTGTTTGGCCAAATCCCTCGTAGCCACACGTCGGTCGGTCTCCACTAAGGTCTTCAGCACGTGCATATCCACTGTTGCTGGTCTTCCGGTTAGGGGACGGCTTAAGAGGTCAATATTTCCCTCTCGAAACCTTTCGAACCACCGACAACACTGACGATGTAATTTGATATCAGGGTACACACTGGTAATGTTCCTTACTGCACATCCGCCACTGCATGCTGTATGAGTTTCTACAGTGTCGAAACTCATACAGCATGCAGTGGCGGATGTGCTCCTTGTCCACTTCCATGTTGGCTGGCGCTTACACTCTTGGCCTTCTGACGGAAAACTGCCACTGACTTAAGTTCTCTACCTGCTGATATCCTGCGGTGTGCTGCGCAATCTCAGTGGCAAATGTGTGCCGTGGCGGGGGCTTCGAATTTGTGTATCTTGTCATTTGACATTACTTTCTTTCCAATCCAATAGAAAGACGTTGGTTCTGAAACCACCACCAACATAAAGTTATATACACATTTTGAAGATGGCAATCCGATTTTTGGCGTAAATGTGACAAGGATGGTAAATCAGATAACATCCGAAAACTTTAAAATTTTCATCGTCCTGGAGCGGGACTCGAACCCGAGTCTCCCAGATAGCGCCCGGGTATGCTAACCACTACACCACCCGTAACGACCAAGTTTGAAGTTTCCGATCAATTTGAATAAAATCATCACAGGATTTGCTAGTCGAAGCAACCGGCATTGATGTTTAGCGAATCTGGAGGTTTGCCCTGAGAAGCAAATAAATCATGAAAGAAATACGGGATTACGCCATATAATACAAATTTTGAAGCAGACAATCTGATTTTGGCGTAAATGTGACAAGGATGGTAAGTCCGATAAGATCCGAAAACTTGAAAATTTTCATCGTCCTGGAGCGGGACTCGAGTTTTCGGAAATTATCTGTCTTACCATCCTTGTCATATCTACGCCAAAAATCCTATTGTCATCTTCAAAATTTGTATTATATGGCTTAATGCCGTATTTTTCATGATTTATCTGCTTCTCCGGCCAATCACGGGATAGGATTCTTAACCGCCAAATTCGCTAAACACGAATGCCGGTTGCTTCGACTAGCGAATCCTGTGATGGTTATTTTCAAATTGATTGAAAACTTGAAACTTGGTCGTTCCGGGTGGTGTAGTGGTTAGCATACCCGGGCGCTATCTGGGAGACACGGGTTCGAGTCCCGCTCCAGGAGGATGAACATTTTCAAGTTTTCGGATATTATCTGATTTACCATCCTTGTCACATTTACGCCAAAAATCGGATTGTCATCTTCAAAATTCGTATTATATTCGTATTATATAATCCCGTATTTCTTTCATGATAAAGTTATATGTTACACATGAGTGAAACAAATAAGAATTCATTACATGGTAAGCACTGATTCTTTCATCCTCGCCTTTGTGATCCTTATTAAAGTGAAATATACGTATATTCACATACTTAGTTTCAAAGACGCATATCTAAGCACGTAAATTTACATATATTTAAAGTTAAAACTTCATACACTCTATGTTACATTGGAGATAAATTCATATATACGAATACTGAACGTTTGAGAAATCTCATCATTGGAAAACATATCACGGTCACGTGGTGCAGATATGCTGATGCAGCAATAATTCATTTGTGAAATCAAAAATATCTTTCAGTGGTCGTAAGGGGAATTTGTGATTTCAAGGGCTGCACTATTAAAGCTCAGATTTATAAAACAGAATCATTTTTCAAGCATCAAAATGTATTTGTATTACAACTTGCGCAATTTATCACAACATGAAATTCAAAGTCCTTTTTATTGCATTACCATTTGTTTTGGCATCAAGGGCTTGCTCCTGGATTTCTACTTTCTTCCTCTCGGCTATGAATTTTATCGCCCAAATAACAGCCGACGACTTACCATAATCTTTTTTATCCTTTTTTTTTCTGATCTGACATTTACTTCCAGAGCAATTCTCTCCAAGATCTGACCTCCTCTCTTAAAACTGCTTTTGATGGAGACACCCTGTTTTCTTGCTTAACTTGGAGGCAAAATCATGAAATGGGGACAAGATGTCTAGTGCAGAAGAAAAAGCAAAACAAAAGTGAGCAACATAAAAAAAGCGGATCTCATCTTTCACTTTAGGGAATACTGGGCTCCGAGTTTTCGACGTTTATTTCTGCTCCAGTTTGGTGAGAAATATTTCTCATGAAAATCCTCAAGACAATGGCGTTGTCTACCGAAATGCCTCCAGGCTTTCTGAACTGCGAATAAACTTGCAGCGAATAAAGCATTCTACTTCTTGCTCTATATCTTATGATTTTGTCAGTCCTGATTATCGTCCTGATGCATTTTCTTCCATATACTTAATATTAATTGAGTCAATTTGTTTTTCATACTCTTAATTCGAATAAACAGAAGATAAGAAATACGTAGCACTGTGGAGATAATACGATTGACTTTTATTATTTTAAATTTTCCTTAAAAGATGTGTAAGCACATAAATGTTTAATAAGTTTCAGACAGTGTTTTGAAAGATACAGCTACAATTATGTTCTTGGAAAAGTAGCATGCTGTAGATACAACTACTTTTCCGAAAATGGCTATATAGATGCACAACTTCTTTCAAAGGAAGCTGCTTTCGTTACTTTTTCGTTAATAAGTAGCTACTTTCCAAAGTTTACTTTCAGTAGACACCAGCTTTAAATTAAAAGTGCAAATCCCGAAGATGATATTTATACGTACATTTTTACATATGGCACTCAGAACTAATCACCAAGCTAACTATCAAAAATATATGACCTTTGTATTTACCTCAGCTCTGATCATTATACACCGATGAACCATTCCATTATTACCACCTCCCGCCTAGCGAAATGAGTTCGCCTGGAGACCGATTGGTGGCGCAGGCGGGAAAGTTCACAGAGCAGTATATATACAACACGAGGACAAGCTTTCGGTTAGTAGAGTGTTCGGAATCAGAATTGGAAATGCTGCCGATTTATCGGAGTTTGATAAAGGACAAGTTGTGATGACGCGGCACCTCGGAACGACGATCTTGAAACGGCGCCGCTTGTGGATTGTTCACCTGCCGCTGTAGAGAGTAAGTACAAAAAGTGGTGCACAGATGACCAAACGACGAACTGTCGTCCATCTGTGTGTAACCAGCAGCTACACAGTTCATCACAGCGTTCTGCGCATGGGCCTGCGTATCCGTAACCCAGTCAGGGTCCTATGCTCCCTGCACGTCATCGCCAACGACTCATGAAATGGGCCCAAGATAATAGAGACTGGACCGTGGATTATTTGAAGAAAGTGGCCTGGTCGAACGAATCAAGATTTCCTGGTGCATCACATACACGGCCGAGCACGGATACGCCAATTACCAACGGACGCTATGGCAGCTGGATGCACTGTTGTGCGGGAACAGGCCGGTGGCGGAGGTGTTGTGCTGTGGTCAACGCTTTCTTGTTACATTTCAGTACCCATTGTTCCAATAGCAGAATCCCTGACAGCTGCCCGGTATCTGAACATCGTTGCGGACCAAGTTCACCAATTCATGGCAACTGTGTTCCCTTCTGGTGACGGCTATTACTAACAGGATAATGCGCCATGCCACACTGCCAGAATCGTCAAGGAGTGGTGCGAGGAACATGCTTGTGACTTTCTGTTAAGGTCCTGACCTCAAAATTCACCTGACATGAACCCAATCGAACATTTGTGGTTCGGCTTGGAAGAGCGGGTTCGCGCTAAATCACCACCATCCAGAAATGTTCGGGAACTAGAGGACCTACTTTTGACATCATGGTACCAGATACCCCAGGATAGCTATCGGCACTTCATCGAATCGATGCCTTCCCCCAGTGCCGCTGTTTTGCGGGCTAAAGGGGGTCCTACAGCTTATTAGGTAGGTTGTCATAATGTAATGGCTCATCCATGTGCATTTTAACACATTCAGTGGTACTTATTCCAGGATAGCTAGACTAGCTTAACAGTTCTGTTAAATAATTATTACTTTAACTAATGTTGCAACTATTGTTGCAACTATTATCCAAACGTATGTTGCTTTCTGTGCGAGATACTAACTATGCGCTTGTTAGGCTTAGTTTCGCTTTAGCTTCACTGCAATACTCGTTGAACCCGGAACTTGAAACATTATACGTAACTGAAGTCCATAATTAAACGTACAATAACCAAACACGCTGTTCACACATTTTTTAGAACGATTTTCCAACAATATAATTAATATTTAAAACCAAAATATCTCATTTTAAATGCTCAATCTGGTTGCACTTTCTCTCGATGAACCTACATCTTGATTTCCAAGATAACAGGGCATTTCTTAAAACTGGACTTTATTCCACTTCTCTTCCACTGCTTTTCATAATCGAATCATTGTTTTAAGTCAGCATTAAAAAAGCTATCTTTTTAGCAGTCCAAAGGCACAATAGTCCACTGGTGACGTATCATGGGACTTTGAAGAAATTATGAGCAAATGGCATAGATCAGATCAGATCATATGTAGATCTTCGGAAGGGAGTATCTGACCTCAGATCTTCAAACAACCCTTAGAAATAGGAAGCTAGGAGATTTGGGCTAGAGCGCCCGATAAGAAAGTGACACGGAAGCGAGGTAGAAAGGGGAGGAAGAAGCCCTTATTTATTACCGGGGAAACCAGTACCCGGACTCCTAGGGCTTAACGCGCCCATCCGACGCATGGTGGATGCTTAGTGGTTCGAACGTTCGTACCTGCCTGAGATGGAACCCAATGTCTTATCCCTGGCAGTCACGAGCGTTGACTACTAGGCCACCCGCGGCCCGCAAATGGTATAGACTTCATACCCGTCACTTTTTTCATTTTTTTCAAGAAAAAGAGTGGTAGATTTGGATGTATGACTGGTAGCCTTATTCTGCTGGAGTTCTACTCTTTAAAAGCTCTGTGGATAAAGTAATAGTATTTCCTCTTTAAATATACGAGTTAAAACATTATTTTGGTAATATGTTGAATATTTTAACATTCATTTAAACTTTTTTTAACCTAAATTTCCCATTAAACGAGAAAGCAGCAATAGTCATGAATTAAGTTGTTTTTTAATTCAAATATTTGTTTATTAACTTGTTTACAGTTGATACAGAGATTTTTAACGACTTAGCAATTGCTCTTTGGGTCAGTAGATTTTTGTTTAAGAGCAGAGACCTTACTTTTGAAATAGTCGTAAAAGTATGTATCTTCTTCAGATATTTATTTGTAGTTTGTTTTCCTGTTAAAAGCGATTCTTGACGATTTTTCCTTCTATTGTTAATAATATTGCTTATTTTACATTTAGAAATGGGATTCCACGATTTTCTGATTTTCAGAGCGTTGTTTAAATACAGAATACCAATATTTCTCTTAGTAAACAGCAAAAATATAACCTTCTATCCACATCATGAATGAAATACGGGATTACAGAATGCAATACAAATTTCGAAGATGAAAGTCCGGTTTTTTTGGTGTGAATATGACAAGGATGGTAAGTCAGATAACATCCGAAAACGTGAACATTTCGTCGTCCTGGAGCGTGAATCGAGCCCGGATCTCCCAGATAGCGCCTGGGTGTACTAACCACTACACCACCCAGAAAGACCAAGTCTCAAGGTTCCGATCAATTTGAATATATACCCTCACATGGATTCGCTAGTAGAGACGAAATTTTCAAGTTTTCGGATATTATCTAACTTACCATCCTTGTCATATTTACACCAAAAACGGACTATCATCTTCAAAATTTGTATTATATGGTGTAATTCCGTATTTCATTCATAATTTATCTGCTCCTCTGGGCAATCACGGGATAAGATTCTTTACCTCCAGATTCGCTAAACATGAATGCCGGTTGCATCGAATAGCGAATCCTGTGATGGTTATTTACTCTCTTCAAGAATTAGTCTCTTGGCTTAATCATTGAGCTTAATAACAGAAAATATGCACCAATCATCTGAAATCACTTCAGTACAAATTCTAAGCAGCAATTCGTAACAATTAGAACTATATTCAAAACAGCGTAGTCTTAAAACACATTCAGTGTCAGGGACAAGTAAGAAAAAAGGGAGCGTTAGGGAGAAAATGTGATTCTTTCCAAAATTTCTACCCTTACCTTCATTTTGAGTACACACCGGTGAGCTATTACATTGTGACCACCACCAGATCAGAGAAGTCAGTGCGCCTGCAGACCGAACGGTGGCGCAGGTGAAGGTCATATACAACCCAATAACCGGCTTTTGGTTAGTAGAGTGTTGGAAGTCAGAATGGGAAAAGCTGTCGATTTATCGGAGTTTGATAAAGGACAAATTGTGATGGCATGGCGACTCAGAACTACGAACTCGGAAACGACGCGGCTTGTGGATTGTTCACGTGCCACTGTAGTAAGTACGTATCAAAAGTGGTGCATAGATGGCCAAACGACGAACCGTCGTCCATTCATATGTCGTCCGAAGCTCAATGATGTCAAAAAGGAGCGCCGGAGACTGTCACGCATTGTTCACAGAGACCGCAGGGCCACAGTGCGGTAAATCACCCGCAGCTACAACAATGGTGATCAGGGTGATGTGTCGCAGTACACAGTTCATCGCAGCCTTCTACGCGTGGGCCTGCGTAGACGAAGACCCAGCTGAGACCCTATGCTCACTGCACGTCATCGCCAACGACGCATGAAATGGGCCCACTATAATCGGGATTGGACGTAGATGATTGGAAGAAAGTGGCCTGGTATGACGGATCAAGATTCCTGGTGCATCACGTAGACAGTTGAGTGCGGTTACGTCTATTACCAACATAGGATATGTCACCTGGATGCACTATAAGACGGAAACAGGCCCCGGCGGCGGTGTTGTGCTGTGTGCGATGTTTTTTTGGTGATATTTTAGGCCCCATTATCTCAATAGCACAATCCCTAACAGCTATCAGGTGTCTGAACATCGTTGCGGACCAAGTTCACCCATTCGTGGCAACTGTGTTCCCTGCTCGTGATGGCCATTACCAACAACATAACGCGCCGTGCCATACTGCCAGATTCGTCAAGGAGTGGTTCGAGGAACATGCTGGTGACTTTCTGTTAAATTAATTGGGACAAAGTAAAAAATCACTCTTTTTTTCCAAAACTATGCCTTTGTATCATTCTATGCCTTTATATCATTCTATGCCTTTATATCATTCTATGCCTTGATGTACACTGATAAATACCTGAATTAGTATGAAGTATGTCCTCCTTTAGCAGAAATGACCTCTTGAATTCGTTTTGGCATTGACTCCACTAATTGAGTGCACATATTTTGGACTTCGTAATCATGGAACCACACTTTTATAGCTTTCGTAGTCATGCGTTCTATGATTGTACAGTCCATTTTACCTAAACGTCTCTTCAAACTATTCCACAAGTTTTCTATGGGATTTAAGTCTGGGGAATTCCCAGGCCAATCAAGCAAATGAATTCGATTTTCCAGCTCTTGACCAATTTCGAATTGTGACATGGGGCCAAGTTATGTTGAAATATCCCGTCAAAAGTTTGCAAGAATGGAACAATTCTACGTTGTAATATTTCTACGTACTTGGCTGAATTCATCATACCTTGAACAGGAACTAAGCTTCAAGTACCATTTGATGTGAAAAAATCCCCAAAACATCTGTTTCAGATGGTGTTTTACAGTTTGTTTGACATGCTCAGGTCTTAAGGGTTCACAGTTGCTTCGTCTAACGACATTTACTTGGTAATCCTGCACAAATAAATGAGTTTCATCACTGAAAATTACCTTTTTCTAGTCGTTAGCAGTACATGATTTATATTTTGTGGCCCATGCTGAACGTTTTATCTTCATTTTCGCATTCAAATATTGTTTTTTCGTTGGTCTTCTTGCCTTCCGGCCAACTTCCAGAAGCCTACGGCGTACAGTAGAATCACTAACATCCCAACCACTAGCCAATAAATCTCTTTGAATGTCGGTGCTTGTTTTTTTTTTTTTTTTTTTTTTTGGGGGGGATTCATTTTACTATTTCTGATTAGATATTTATCGGTTCGTGGAGTTGTTTTTCGTTTTCTTCCACATTTACCTCTCCTATTTGGAGACGATGATCCAGATGCATTGTATCGCGTAAGCAGTCTTAATACATTTGATTTGCCTACACCAACTGCAGAAGCGATATCTCTCACTGTAATAGAAGTGTGATCCTTCAGAGCAATTATTTTTGCACACGCTTCCTTGGGGAAATATCCATTTTTCAATACACGAAAGCAACACGTACTCACAGAGAACAAACACAGAGAGCAAAAACTAACATCCACTTGTCACACACGAAAGCTCACAACTGAAGCTGAAGTGCCTATTTCCTGTTTAAAACCGGTCAAATCGCATTCTTACTATCAAGTTCTAACAGTCACTTCACTTCACAGCTGATAAAACCGGTTTACGTGGGTTTCCGACATCAGCTGGCGATCACATTACAATTATGAGAATAAAATAGCTTGTCCCAATTAATTTGCACGGTATAGTAATACCCTGACCTCCAAATTCACCTGACATGAACCCAACCGAACATTTGTGGTTCAACTTGGAAAAGCTGGTTCACGCTAAATCACAACCCCCCCCCCGAAATGTACGGGGACTGGAGGACCTGCTGTTGACATTATGGTACGAGCTACACCAGGAGTTACCTATCGCCACGTCAGCGAAATGATGCCTCGCCGAATGGCCGCTGTTTTGCGGGCTAAATGTGGTCCTACAGCTTATTATGTAGGTGATATTAATGTAATAGTTCATCGGTGTACATCACCGATGGCCATTACAGACATCTTCAAGATGTCAAAGGGTTGTGAAACTCTGTTTCGCAACCCTTTGACATCTTGTCAGCGTTGCGAAACAGAAATTCTCTGAGAGAAAAAATGTGGCGTTCAGTGTGAAAACATTTAACGAGAATCACCTTAATTTACATAAGAAGAGAGGTAAAAGTAAAAAGAGGAGATAAAAGGAAATTTTAAAACAGCTCGGGAAATTCAAATAAAAATCAAATCAAGAAATATCTTCGAATCCATTCTTTTTTGATTAAGAAAATCGGTTCTTGCCATTAACTCTCCTCAGTAAATACGCTAGCACCAGAGGGCGAACACAGAATTTTTTTTTCGGGGCAGCCGACGAGAAATGGAAGTTTTCGAAATTCACAGAACACAACAAAAAGGTAACGAAAAATAGAAGCAAAACTAAAGCATTTTATTCTAATGCAAGTTAATGTATTTTATTATACACGGTTGTGCAAAACTTAAGGACGAAGTGGAAAAAGTAAAATAACACCCTAAAGAGCAGCAGGACCAAAACATAAATTAACTAATGACCGTGTTTGTGAACAAGAGCAATAGCACATGCGCAATCATGAAATATGACGTGTGGTTTGCGTGACGTCAGAACACAATGCGGTCACGAAATCCAATGACATTAGCTGAATGGAAGACATCGGACAGTGTGCATAAATGTTACAGGCCTTCGATTGTGCTTTTTGTGTGCTAAAAATGACGAAATGGCCGCCCCAGTGGCGCAGTGGTCTAAGCGATGGCCTCTGATCATTTGTCTGTAAGGGGTTCGGGTTCGAATCCCGGTGAGGCATGGATGTTGTGTGTGTCTTACGGCACTGGTTCTCTCCCTTTCCTGGAACCAGTGACCCTAAATTAGGGACGGGCGACTGCTTATAGCCCATGGAGTTGCTCACGGTGGTCGTTAAACCTCCAATCAAAAAAAAAAAAAAAATGACGAAATGGTCTGTCAAGAAAATCTTGAAGATTTTACTCGAGATCCAATAATTGGGAGGTTCGAAGAGGTGCGAACTGTGACTCGAGAATTCGACATCGCGCATAGCATCGTATAGCGTGCTTGGTCGGCCTTCAGAATTATAGGTACAGGTGTGCTTAAGACCGGTGGTAGTACTAAAAACCACCCCCCAGTGATGAGAGCTATCTGCTCCTACAGGCCAAGAGGGATAGACACCAGACAGCGAGTTACCTTGCAAAACAAATTAACACGAGCAAAGGACGCACAACATCGCGATTTACAATCGCGAATCGTCTACACAAAGGTGGGGTGTTTCCCCAACGATCAGTACGCCGTTCTAACTGTTCACCGGAAACACCGTTTACAATGGTCCAGAGAACATAAGGGCTGCATAACAGAACAGTGGGGTACGGTACTCTTTACTGATGAGAGTAGATTTAGTCTCTCTAGCTATTCTGGACGTCACCTAATCTGGCGTGAGGTAAGCAAACGGTATCTCCCCGAAACATCAACGAAAGGGATAGATATGGCGACCGCAGTGTACTCGTATGGGGAGGCTTTATTGTTGGTGGACGTACGGAGTTCCTGATAAAGGTACTGTGACAGATGCGCCCCACTGTAAACAGGTAATCTTTTCCCATGTTCGTCTGTTGCAAGGTGAGAGTGGTCCACAATTCGTGTTAATGGACAACCTCATCGTACAGTGGCTGTTGATGTGCTGTTGGAAAGTTAAGACATTCGGATGATAGATAGGCCAATACGTTCCTCCGACCTAAATCTCATAGAACACGTGTACGGTGGGACTATCTAGTGAGACACGTTGCGGCACGTCAGCACACACTGGAAACTTTCTAAAAGTGAAGGCTGCTTTGCCAGGAGAATGGGCGATGTTACCGCGAGAACTCTTCAACAACCTAGTGCGAAGTATGAACAGAAGATGCAAATAATGCAACCACGTAAGGTGTGATCATATCCCCTACTGGGGACCTCTTCTTCCCTTCGTGCCGTCTTTGGCAGTGATGCATCTGTATCACAGCACCCAGTGCTATGTAGCAAATTCTGAATAAAGTTCCACCATATCCTTTAGTATCTGCAGTTGTGTCGGGTGATCATATCCCCTACTGCAGCCCTCCTCTTCCCTTCGTACCGTCTTTGGCAGTGATGCATAAGTATCATGGCACCCAATGCTATGTAGCCAATTCTGAATAAAGTTCCACCATATCCTTTAGTATCTGCAGTTGTGTCAGGTGATCATATCCCCTACTAAAGACCTCTTCTTCCCTTCGTACCGTCTTTTTTTTTTTTTTTGATTGGAGGTTTAACGACCACCGTGAGCAACTCAATGGGCTATAAGTAGTCGCCCGTCCCTAATTTAGGGTCACTGGTTCCAGGGAAGGGATAGAGCCAGTGCCGTAAGACAAACACAACATCCATGCCTGACCGGGATTCGAACCCGGACCCCTTACGGACGAATGATCAGAGGCCAGCACCTTAGACCACTGCGCCGCCAGGGCGGCGTACCGTCTTTGGCAGTGATGCATCTGTATCATGGCGCCCAGTGCTATGTAGCCAATTTTGAATAAAGTTCCACCATATCCTTTAGCATCTGCAGTTGTGTCGGGTGATCATATCTCCTACTGAAGACCTCTTCTTCCCTTCGTACCGTCTTTGGCAGTGATGCATCAGTATCATGGCACCGAGTGTTATGTAGCCAATCTCAATAAAGTTCCAGTTAGTATCTAAATAAGTTCCTCTAGTACCTGCAGTTGTGTTGGTGTTGTTTCTGTCATCATTCCAGTAAGTAATGGAGTTTCTGTGCTTTGACTTCCACATAGCGAGGCCGTTTCTGCGCGACGCTACAAGTCAAAACCTGGCTTTTTCTTAATTTTTGCATACCAGTGTATTAAAACTTTTTTTCTAATGTAAGTCGCATTATGACCCAAAAGCATAAAAGATGAAACACCTTCGGGGAAGAGGGGCGGCAAAGCCCGCTCAATTCCTCTTTAAATACGACCCTGGCTAGCATCATCTTTTCATATGCGCTGTGAGAATGAGAAGATTTTCCAGTTAACAAATTTGCTTCAATAACCTTCAAGAAATCTAGAAATGTCACGCTTAATTTGAATAATTTTTCACCCTTTTCTTTAAATTAGATGAATTTGCAGCGTAATTTTCTTCTACAAACCACTTTAGTTTGTAATATGTTACTAATACAGGTACATCTTTCTATTTTTAGCGTTCTGCGTACCACAGTGTTGTTAAAGTAGCTTGCTACAGCGGTAGCGCTACTTGTAGCGCGTTACTATCGGTCATCGGTTTTAGGAAGAAACTTGCACTGTTCTGATATCATCTGGGAAAGGTATTACAGCCGCCCCAGTGGCACAGTGGTTTAAGTCGTCCGAGATGGGTCCCGGTTCGAATCCCGGTAAGGCATGGATGTTGTGTTTCTCTTACGGCACTAGCTCTCCTCCTTCCCTGGAACCACTGACCCTAGATTAGGGACGGGCGACTGCATATAACGCAATGAGTGGCTCACGGTGTTTTTTTTTTTTTTTTTAAATATTTTTTTTTTTTGATTGGAGGTTTAACAACTATGCAAAAATTAATCCCTAATTTAGGGTCACTGGCTCCAGGGAACGGAGAGAGCCAGTGCCGTAAGACAAACACAACTTCCATGGCTCACCGGGATTCCAACGCGGACCCCTTTCGGACGAATGATCAGAGGCCATCGCTCAGACCACTGCGCCACCGGGGCGGCACGGTGGTTGTTAAAACCCCAATAAAAAAAAAGTGTTACAAAATAAATGACCCTAGATGGGTACGGGTTCGAATCCAGATAAGGCAGTTTGTCTCATAACAGCGGCTCTCTCCCTTCCCTGAAGTCAGAGGCCCAAAATTTGGGACCGGCTACTGCTTATAGCAAATCCAGTTGGCCGCTCCGGTGGCGCAGTGGTCTAAGGCGCTGGCCTCTGATCATTCATCCGTAAGGGGTCCGGGTTCGAATCCCGATCAGGCATGGATGTTGTGTTTGTCTTACGGCACTGGCTCTCTCCCTTCCCTGGAACCAATGACCCTAAATTAGGGACGGGCGACTGCTTATAGCCCATTGAGTTGCTCACGGTGGTCTTTAAACCTCCAATCAAAAAAAAAAAAAAAAAAATCCAGTTGTTCACAGTGATCGTTAGCTGAATGGCAACCGAGCTAACGTGCCTTTGCAGCTCTCGTCACGGATCTTGCTTTTGGGTGATATTCTGTTTTAAGTGAGAGTTCTGTCTGGTTTTATTTTGTTTAACTGAAGTTCCGGGTACTATTATTTTCTACCTTGAGTGCTTTGTACATATTATTTATTGTTTTGGGGTACCTAAGCTGACAACCCTTATTGCATGATTTTTTGGCTGGAGACAACATGGTGTATGCCTGCATCGTTGTTCGAGTAAAACATCAACTCGAGGTCAACGCAACAGATAATACTTCTTCTTCATTAAATGGTTCTTCCGCATCTTCTAATATCACACGCAAGGATATCACCAAACATCTGCTACTTCGAATGTGCTGAATCCAGTCAACTTTCCAGCACCTAGTGCAAATCCAGTTTCAACCTCAGCAACTTCAACTTCAGTGACTTCAACTTTTAGTTATGCCAACAAGCTTACTCGAGTCATTCCTGAGTCGCATGACCATGTGCCTAATCATCTATTGAAGACCAGCTTCCTGGTCTTCAATAGATGATTAGGCACATGGATGACCTAAGGATTAAACTTTCTGTAGACGCAGCTCTTCGCCAGCAATACGTGGATAAAATGAAGTTATGATTATTCTTCCTAGCTCAAAGAGATACCCATATTGACTGCTACATCGCAGGGCCCCTAAAGGTAATTACAAATGTTTTAATTACAAATGTGCATAAATTTAAATGGGAAATTGTGTTTTATTTTGCCACCTCTGAACCTTTTCATATAATTCTTGCTAATTGGATTGATGTTAAACTAACACATCAATCCTACCCTTGTTGCTCAAAGACCTTTAACGGTGAACCTCTCCCCAGTCATTCCTAAGTGCCTAGCGAACGGTTAATCAGTGCTTTCTCATCCATTAAAAAAGTAGTTTAGTTAGGACGACAAAATAACTTCCAGCTGTCCGTTTAACCACCCCTTTGCCATTTTCACAGTTTTCGTCGTCAATACAGAGCAATTTTCCCTTCTGAAATTGGCCTTCAAACCAGACCTAAAACACTTACTATAATTTGGTGTACAGCGCTAGGTTTCGCGTACCCTCACCGACAGGTATCTGCTATTTCAAAACTATAATTTGGTGTACAGCGTAGGTTTTGCGTGCCCTCACCGACAGGTATCTGCTATTTCAAAACTGACATCTGCTGCGCCAGAGACTGACATGGATACAACATTCCCTTCCCTGACACTAGTGATGCTTCTACATCTGATTCTGGCACTCCTTCCATCCCTGTATCTTCTGCTGGCTTAATCTTGCCACCTACTAAACTTAAAACTACGGCTACTGAATCTCCACCAGCTCGTACTAATCCTGAAAATGAACAGTCTGATATTACTATAGTTATTCCTCCTCAAATTGTTCCAGAAAAACACTCTTCACCTAAACCTCAAAACGTGTTAACTGATTTTATCTGCTCTAATAGATTTGCTGTACTGTCTGTCGATTCTTCCGATGTCAGTGAAGACTGTATTTCTAATGACAGTTCAGAGGAAGAGGAATCACAGCTTGAAATTCTTAATCTTGAACTACAGAAAGCTCGTCTTAAAGTAAAGCGTGCATTCAAATTCAAATGTTCCCCAACTAAATCCCAAGACAAAACGAAAATGTGAGGAATACCGGGAAAAATCATCTACATTGCCCTTAAATTGCTAAAACTGTATCAAAAGCCACATGTTTTCTAAAAATATTATGTAAGCATTTTATGAATTGGCCTCTTTTGATTGTAGTTCTGGTACGTTTTCTTCATGTACTTGATATAAATTGTGCCCATTTGTTTTTCTAACGCTTAATTCAAATAAACAGTAGATGGACAAGGCAGCACCATGGAGTGAATACGACTGTGACTTTTGTTAAAGGTGATTAAAGTTGAAAGCAAATTTTGCTTAAAAGATGTGTGCCCTCAAACATGTTTAATAAGCAGTTTGCATTTTTTGCATGTCATTTACCAAACACACTAAAAATTAAATGTGAGGAATGCTAGGGAAAATATTCCTCTTTTACGTTCTCGTAACATGAAGAATCTTTATCGAAGAGCAGCTAATTTTCAGAAACTTTAATTTACCTAAAACAAATATGCCACAACCACCTCAATTTAAGCCATTCTGCCTACACAATAAGAAAATATAACGTTGTCTTAAGATTTTATTCACCGGAAAGTAACTGAAAAAAGTTTTAAAGCTTTTCAACTGTACTCGGTTCTTTGTTGTTTACAGCACGTTCAACAATTTTACAACGTATTGTGCTCCATATCCTTGGAAAGTAGTTTTCCCTTTCAGGTGCTCTCATTGTGTTTTTATAATGATGACTTTACTTTTTTTAAGATCATGCGACCCTCTAATTCGTTTTCAACATATTTTAATTCTAACTCTGGGCGAGTGTTTCTATAATGATGACCTAAATAAGCGATTATTACCTTTCCCCTGTTTCTTCAAAATGTTTATATCGCGCCTGACGACCCATGTTTCATGTGCGTAGTTACTTTGCACCGAAAATCCTTTTCACTTCTTTTTAACATCTGATGTTTCGTAATTTCCTTGTACAGCATAATTTATTACATTGCTGTTTCCAACCTACGAGAGTCACATGCATTGAGATCTTTCTTCCAAGAAGATCAAAATTTATGAGGTGCTTGCAAGTATTTTCTTTAAAGCTGTTGACTGCAGGTAAAAGCGTTGATATCACACACACACACACACCTACCCCTTATTTACTCTCGCTATTCGACGCAGAGGAGCGAGACTCCGGCACAGTCTCTCGCTTCTCTGAGGAACTTGGGCTCTGGCACAGAGAAGACAGACTTCTAACAGATTGTTGCTGAGAATTTCTGGAACCAGATCTCCAAACAGGAATATAATGTTTTTTACAATTTCTACTTCGAATCATAAGCAGTTTCCCAGATGGAAAACGGAAACTTATTGCATGTTGTTTTTTTTCTAATTTGTCTATCGATTGGAAACATCTTTTGAGGGTTTCATAGCTTTAGCAGAGCCAGTGGCGCACTCACTGGGAGGGCCTATACTACCCCTCCCCCGCTTTGGGCTGACAGAACGGAAACGTTTGACGTCGCAGTTCGAAGCAAAAGTTCACGATACCCCTACATATACTCCTTAATCATAATTATGTATGATTAAGAAGTAAATAAATGTACATGTTCTCTCTTATATTTACACTGAAGAGCAACTGAATCAGAGACAGCTGTCGTTATGCAAATGTGGCGCTGTGGGAGGCCCTGTAAACGGAAGCGACATGACGTATGCAGCGATCCAACAATATAAGGAGTGTAGCGACGGGTATTAGTATGAGTCAGACGCAGTATGGGTAAGACAAAAGATCTAAGCGCATTTGATCGTGGGCAAATTGTCTGGGCCCGCCGAATGGGTCACTCCATCTTGGACGTCGTGCAGGCAATGGGGTTTTTCACGAGCCACTGTGTCACGGGTGCACCGTGAGTACACCGAATCCGGTAAAAACATCTCTGCAAGGGCCAACTGCTGTGAACAACAGCGTGTGGATCAGCGGGGTCATCCTCGGCTAGCTCGCATTGTAACAGCGGATAGACGGGCCACAATACAAGAAATCACTCAGCAATTTAACACTGGTGCACAAAAACGTGTAAGCAGCCACACCATCCAGAACCATCTCCTCGCTATGGGGTACAGAAGCCGTCGTCCCACCAGGGTACCGCTGCTTACCGCACATCACAGGGTGCAAAGATTAGCATGGGCGCGGGAACATTCCTACTGGAGCCTAGACATGAGGGAAAATGTTGCCTAGACTGATGAGTCGAGATTCACGTTGGTACATGCGGATGGCAGGATACGAGCACGGCGCAAACCACATGAAGCGGTGGATCCTTCCTGCCAGCAGAGTACTTTTCAAGCTGGTGGGTGTGGCATTCTCGTCTGGGGACTGTTTACGTGGACTGAAATGGGGCCCCTGGCCCTCACAGGTCAACGTCTCCGGGATATCCTGGACAACCATTTACTCCCGTTTGTGCGTCTTCAACATCCCACTGGGGACCTCATCCTGCAGCAAGACAATGCACCGTGCCATCGCTGCCGAATTGTATCCGAATGGTTGGATGAACACTCCACCGTCGTGACCCCACTTCCTTGACCAGCTAGGTCACCTGACATCAATCCCATCGATCACATCTGGGATGCCATCAAGAGATATGTTCGAGGTTCTGACCCCTCCATCAAATCTTCGTCAACTGTGGGAGCTTGTTCAAGGGTCTTGGATCCTATGGCTTCCGGTGTTTTGTCGAGTCCGTGCCGAGACAAATCGCAGCCGTCATTAGGGCGAAAGGTGGTGTACATGTTACTAGACAGGTATCTCTACTTCAATTGCTGTTCAGTGTATTTGTTATAATTATAACAAAATAATCATAAGGCAGTAGTTATGTTAAATATATTTAGAAAAATGTAACCAGCAAAAGAATTGCATCTATTGCTTCCTCTAATCGTTTAACTTTCTTTTTCTGTAACATTACTAGTAACTGGATAAGAATATAAAAGCAACCTCCTTCTTAATTGTTATGGCACCTGACTATTTTTCCTGGTAAATTTAGGGGGAGCCCCCTTGGGACATTTCTGGGTGCGTTACTTCACAGGGCCGAATGTTTTCCATGTAGTTTGTCGTTTTCCAAAAGTCCGTTTTCGCTAGTACGGGTGTAGGTGAGAATCTTCAACCGCAACCACTTCTAAAAAGCCAATTCAAAACATTCATTTGTGTTTAGATACCGTTCACAACTGGAAATATTTAACTTACATTTTGTGGTCACAAAAATGCTAAATGTAACTAAAAACTTAACGATCTGATTTTGCAATGAAATTATATACCCAGTGCAGCAAATTCCATTTTTACTTATGCTATGCAAAGAATGAACTCGAAGAGCATTGCAAATAGAAAAAAGTTTATTCCAACTTGAGACATCATGTCCAGGACTAGACGGGAAGCAGAGTAAATGTACGAGCTTGTACGAAATGTATGACTCACATTTTTATGTCAAAGCACTTGTGAAAATACAAGGGCTGGTAACAAAATAATAGAACTGACTTTTCGCGCGGAATAGAACCCGAGAAACGGTCACATGCCGAAAGTTAAACCTAAGGTAGGTATACAGGCTACACGTACAGACACGTCTAGTCTTGTTACATCTCGTATGAGAAGAGCACAGTAGGACTTCTATAATGTATCGTTTTGTTCTGGGCTTCGGAAGCACGCCGTCAACTCATGAACAACATTACGCGATAAAAACGTCTTTGCCTCCAAAGATCGAGAACAAAAACAATGTTTTACAAGAAGCCTTCGTTGGTGAACTGACGTTATGTACAAGCCTGTTTCGTTGGCATAAAAAAATTACGAAAGGTAGACAAAATGTTGAAGATTTAGTCAGGCGAGGACGTTCATCGAGATTATGATTCTTTGAGTCCGATTGTCGAAGAGCTATCTCAGTGTTAAAGGTCTTTATCAAATCAAAATCTAATTAATCTACGGTAAGAGCTTTTCACTTTAGCTATTTCGAATAATAGCTTGTCAAAATGTAAATCGCTCCTCATGTTTTCTCCTGTGGTGTCTTCTAAACGTGAAACTGGTTCGCCCTATTAGAACAAGCATATATTAAAAGAACATTATAAGATCTTTTGTTTACCACTATTTTGCTAATGTAATAGCTTAAAGCCCGAGTGGCATTATAATCGATAAATCCCGCAATACTCAGATTTGGATAGTGCCTCTTACGTGGGAAATGCACCTGTTCGCACAGTTGTCAAACTGCAGAACTGTTCTCTTTCGCAACCAAACGCTCATTCACAATTCTTATTTTCCTAAATAGGCGCCTGCAGACGTTTTCTGTTTTCCATGGTAAAATGGACGATGAATGAATGCAGACTTCATAATGTTGGCAGCATGAAGAAGAGACTCTCGGCAGTACTATACACCATCTTAGCAGACGGGTTTTCCAGGTATTTCCAAAGCTCGTATGATAGCTGTATCGGCCGGGTGGTGACTACCATTTGAAAGACAATTGGAAAACTGTTTTTCATATTCACATTATTGTTTTTTTTAATTGTGTGCACGCCAGTTTCATATTCCATATCTTCCAGCAGTAGAATAAAAGCCCAGTCCTATTGACAAAGTAAACAGCACACCTTAAAGTGTTTGTCCAAACAACATCTCCCATAATTTTTGCGTATGTCTACCACATAGATGGAAACGAGTCGACAGTTTCGTGCGGATCAAACGGGTCCGGACAAGGTGTTCCTGAAAGATTTCGACCCTATTTTATTTCCATTTTGTTTTTGAAAAGAAAGAAATATATTTCAAAGAAATTTGTGGTCAATATATTGGTGCCAACGGATTGAAAAATGATTAGTCATGCAAAATATTGCCGTCTCTTTCTTAAAGCAAAGATTTCCCCGACCAACGATACGACGCCTTCTTCTGACTCATTAATACCATATCGTAAAACGATACTTACTTTGCGTTTGTTTGCAGTGCGATTGTCCAGACAAAGACACAGGCAAACGCTTATCGTCTACAGGCTGTCCACAATGTCTTATTACCCCCTCCCCTGTAATAAGAAATGTAAGTGAGCTATGTATCTGTTGTATGATGTATATGTTGAGGCATCTTTAAACATCCAGTGGATCCGTTTGGGTTCCGTCATTCTCGTGACATAGAATTATTTTACGCCATGTCATGTGGGACATTTTCCGAAGTAGTTGCGAGGTGATACGAGAGAAAGCACGTCTCACTCCTTGTTTAAGTTCATCAGTGGTTTGGTAGCGCTTTGATGTGCAACACCCTCCTTTATGAAACCCCAAAGGGCATTATCACACGTTGAGAGATATAGGCTCCGAGGTGGCCATTCAAGTGGAATTCAGGTCATTCTTCATGTGCTTGTGCAGTGTCAATCGTGGTATTCCAAGCTAAGCTGATCGTTTGCGGAGCGACTTCGTCGGTGACCTGAAAACTGATTCCTCGACCGCTTGACACGGTTGCACTCTGGTTGATGGTATTCCCATTCGTGGTTAATCCTTGATGTTGCCTACTTCGAAGAGTTTATGTTCCCACCGCAGCAGAGTCTCTTTTGGAGGGGACTGTTTGTGGAATCCTTGTTGGAAATCGGCACGCATGTCACGCATTATCTTCCCTGTGTGTGGACGCTCGTGGACACTGACAACAATCCGCTGTTCCAGGGTGTATTCGCTGGTATCACACATGGTTACGGTACCTAATCTGTAAATAAACACAATACAGACCATAACTCAACGTATATATCATACAACAGATACATAGCTCAGTTACATTTCTTATTACAGGGGGAGGGGTAACAAGACATTGTGGACACCCTGTACTTCTCTGGTGATTCACTTTCTCACACCTCGCGTGTCATATTGTAAGTCTGAGAGTTACTTTCCACACCGCATCTTTTGCATTCAGAGGTTTTCGTTTGACGTGCTAACATCCCGTTCCATTGCGTGTCGTGTCGGAATTAATGACTTTCTGTTAATATCGATGAATTTAATATTAAATATATTGAAAAAGGTGTCGAGGCCAAGAAATACGTGCATATTGAAAACCAAAAGGGGAAAAGTGAATGCAAGAAGTTGTTTCGTCTCATTAAGAAAACAATTATATGTTTCACAGCAACACCAATTTTCATAAGCTTTTGATGAGTTGAAAGTTTCCAAAATGTGAATTTGATTTCATGAGTGTTCCTTACTTCTGAAGGGCAATGATGAAATCAACATCCACATTTTTTGGAAACTTTCTGGTCATTAGAAGTTGGTGAAAATTGGTGTTGCTGGGAAACATTCTGAAGCTTGATATGTTATCAAGAAAACAACAAAAACTGAAATTAAACATACAACAAGTTACTTAATTCAAAAATGTTGACTGTAACACCACCAAAATTAAGTGGAACAGCCTTAACATCATTGTGGTGTGATCTTTTGACTATTGCAGATGTGTTTGAAAACATGTGTAAAACGGTTAGGTTATGTTAAGGACGAGAGTTTCAACACTTTCTCTAAGTAAGCGTGTAAACATATACGTCCCCGTATTACATTTGTATGATTTCTATATAACCTACGATACCCACTGCTAAGAGACTTTTTGAACGCCTTATGTGTGTATATATAAAAATCATATAACTTATGTATACACACGGATGAGTCATCACATTATGGCAACCGATCTAATAAGCTGTAGGACACCATTTAGCCCGCGAAACAGCGACCACTCGGCGAGCCATCGATTCGATGAGGTGGCGATAGGTATCCTGGGGTATCTAGTACCATAATGTCAACAGCAAGTCCTCCAGCTCCCGCACATTTCGGGGTGGTGGTGATGTAGCGCGAACCTGCTTTTCCAAGTGGGACACAAATGTCTGATTGGGTTCATATCAGGTGAATTTGGAGGCCAGAACGTTAACAGAAAGTCACTAGCATGTTCCTGAAACAACTCCTTGACAATTCTAGCAGTGTGGCATAGCGCATTATGATGTTGGTAATGACTATCACCAGCCGGGAACTAGTTGCCATGAATGGGAAAACGTGGTCCGCAACGATGTTCAGATACCTGACAGCAGTCAGGAATTGTGCTATTGGGATAATGGGGCCTAACGTGTCCCTCTAAAACAACGGCCACAGCATAGCACCCCTGCCGCAGGACTCTTTCTGCCCAACAGTGCATCCAGGCGCCATAGCCTCCGTTCGTAATCGGCTGATCCGCGCTCGGCCGTTGACGTGATGCACCAGGATTCTGGATTCGTCAGACCAGGCCAATTGCTTCCGATTATCCACGGTCCAATTTCGATGATATTATGCCCATTTCATGCGTTGTTGATGATGACGTGTAGTGAACATGGGGACTGAGCTGGCTCTTCGGCTACACAGGCTCATGCGCAGAAGGCTGCGATGAACTGTGTGTTGTGACACATTGCCCTGATCACCACTGTTGTACCTGCGGGTGATTTGTCGCACTGTGGCTCTGTGGTCGCCGTGAAAAATGCGCGATAGTCTCGACTTTCTTGTGGCATCAGTGGGCTGCGGACGACACACGGCTGTACAACGGTTCGTCATTTGGCCATCTGTGCACCACTTTTGATACGTACTTGCTACTGTGGCACGTGAACAGCGCACAAGCTGCGCCGTTTCCGAGTTAGTAGTTATGAGTCGCCGTGCCACCACATTTTGTCCTTTATCAAACTTCGATAAATCGACAGCTTTTCCCATTCTGACTCTGAAGGCTCTACTAACCGAAAGCCGGTTATTGTGTTGTATATATGCTGCTCTGTGAACTTCACCTGCCGCACTGTTCGGTCTCGAGGCACGCTCACTTCTCTAGGCTGGGGTTGGTTTTAATGTAATGGCTCATTAGTATCTCTCTATATATGCATATGATTCTGTATAAATGCATATTAAGTTCCGAATTCATTGTTCAAAGCAGATTTGTTTGTGTTAAATCCGAATCCGAGTTGGGTCCGTGTCGGATCCAATTATGTGACGTCCGTGCCCAAAATGTTTGACCCGTTTCAAAATCTGGTCTACTACGAGAGTTTAACTTTAGACAATGCTTTACTGACTTCCAAAATATCAACCTAGCATGAAAGAAGCTTATGATATCAGATGCTTTTTTTGTATTTTGATTTAAGAAACTTCGACCTGGCCATGCAGTTCTAAAAGATGAATGAAGGTCTGAACAAAAGCGCACCACTGATGGTGAATTCTTCGTCTACGCCTTAGCTCACCTGCAAACAAAAGAACGTTCATAGAACACAGTGCTTCTTTGTTCAGGTATTTGTTCATCTTCAAAGCGGTATGTGAAGGCCCCTTTGCAGATAGCACGTAAGGTGGCGTGTACATAGGTATACAAAGTAATTGAAGCACACGTCAAAAGAGCTGCGATAGTAATTTAATAGGATGTTGAGACAGCCTCTACGTTCTTAGCAGCGTGTCTTCGACATGGATTTAATTTTTGGTACAAGTATTCAGAGAAATATTGGACTGTTCCTCATGCAGGAAAGTCTGAAGCTCATTGTGCGGCGAGGGAAGAAAAAAGTGCTTCTCGTTCTCCTCTTCAATTCTGCAAATAACGGATCAATAATATTTAAGTCAGGTCTTTGTGCAGGTGATGAAACGTCTTTAATTTCAGTTCCATGCTCTTCAAACGAAGATTCGTTATATCTGGAATGTGTATTGAAGCGCTAGCATCTTGAACGATGACATTGTTGGCCGGAAATAATGTATGGGCTATGGGATTAGCCCGGTCGCCCAGAGTATGAAGGTACGAAGTGGCTGTAATTCACGCCTTCACAGCGATAATATACGAAAAGAATACAGAAATTTCTGCCCAAACTATTATTCGTTCCCCACCATGTTCGATGGCCCTTAGGAGGCAGTATTAGGTATATGCTTAATTTGACATTCGTCGAATGTGAACTCGCCCAGAAACTGGAAAAACGGTAAGTGATGGTTCTTTGCACGAAATCACGTTTCCAGTCATCCAATGTCTAAGTTGTGTCCTCGTGACACAATTGGATCCTCAGTTTTGCAGCATTTGCATCAGTAATGAGTACCATTTTTTTTTTTTTGAGATTGGAGGTTTTACGACCACCGTGAGCAACTCAGTGGGCTATAAGCAGTCGCCCGTCCCTAATTTAGGGCTACTGGTTCCAGAGAAGGAAGAGAGCCAGAGCCATAAGACAAACACAACATCCATGCATTGGCGGGATTCGAACCGGGACCGCTTTTGGGACGAACGATCGATCAGAAGCCATCGCTTAGACCACTGCGCCACCAGGACGACAATGAGTACCTTCACAATAGAGGCCCTAATAGAGGCTCCATTAATGTCATACTTACGATATTCCCAGAGAACTGTTCATCCTAGATACTGGATTGCTGAGAATCATTTCTGCAATTGCTTTTGCTGCAGTAGGTGAATACGTTCGGGCATTGTTTTTTCATTCCCATTTCACTGCCCATACATCTCTTTCACTAAGCTACGATTTGCTGCCAAAATTCTCTCTGTTGGCTGTAGGTTTACAGACTTGGTAAATGTTGTCTTCAATTCCGTTTCTCTGGACCCATTCAGCCAATCCGGAGCTGAGTCATTGATGCCTTAGCCAAACGGTCTCCTACAATTTGCGCAATTTGGAATCGGGCAGATAGGTCACATATTATCATGCATTAATATTTCTCGAATCTAGCAAAGTTTATTGCTCGTATCCTTGGTCCTTCATAGTGCAGGATATAGCATACAAACACACACAATCATCACTACGTCATCATAGCTAATTACGTGATCTGTTTTTAAATGGTAGTACTTTTATAGCAGATGTTTTTATTATTTCATCCAGCCCTTTTACCTTGGTTTCGATGATTTACAATATCTAGACAATACAGAAAAAAAAAATCAGTTACAAACTGAAGGGAGTCGCCCGAAAGGTACGAAACAATCTAATTTTGTGCTTACTGTATTTCAATTGCATCATAACAACAACGTTCTTTGTGGCTCTGGCTTGGAAAGAAAGGCCGAAGAAAATACCAAAGCCTGTTCTTCATCTTTAAAAGGTAAAGGTTACTGCTTGGTACGAGGGTAAATGAAAAAGTAAGGTCAATGTTGTCGTATAGTAAAGAAACTAAAGCATACATATAACAGGTGCCTTATTTTTCAAAGTAATCCCCCTGTCTCTCAACGCATATTTTGTATCTATCTACAATCCCTGGATTCCTGTAGAGGAGAATATTTTTATTGCTCCTTTACCTGGGCATGACTTTTTAAACGGCGGACTCGCAAAGCGTCTTTCAAAGGCTCGAAGACATGAAAGTCGCACTGGGCCAGATCACGGCTGTAGGCAGGGTGTGGTATCACATCCAACTTTAACTCGGCTTTCGTTTATTGAGTTGCCAGTGCTGTATGTGGACGAGCGTTGTCATCCAGCAACAGACTTTTTTTGGATAGCATTCGCTGTCCTTTTGTGCGAATTGCTTGTTTCAGTTTGTCTTTCAGCAAGTCACAATATGACTGACTGTTAATTGAGTCACCCTGTGTTTGATAATGTTCAACAACGGGTACTTTCATCTGAAATAAGAGAGTCAACATTAATTTTCATGTCGAAGGAACAACTTCGTAATTATTTTTCGCATTCCATGTTTTCCCTTTTGCTCTCGGGTTTGTAACGATTGACACATGTTTCGTCCTCAGTGGCAATCCTCTCCAGAACACTGGGATTTGACTCATACCGCTGCAAAAGATGTTTGCCAATTTCCAGGCGCAGCTGCTTGTGCTTTTCAGACAACTGCCTTGCCATCAATCTGGCACACACTTTACGATATGCGAGCTCGTCAGCCACTGTTGATAATGCAGAACCATACCTAATGTTTACCTTTTGGGCGATCTCAGACAGAGGAACACGGCGACTTTCTTTAATAGCACATCAATGCAATCCAGATGGTCTTCTGTGCAAGAAGTCGACGGACGGCCCGAGCGAGCTTCATCAAACACATTCATTCTACCGGCTTGAAACTTTTCTATCCACTTGTACACATGTCTTTGGCTCATACACTTGTTCTCCTCATATTGCACAAGCATCCTATAATGAATTTCAGCTGGTTGCAGCCCATAAAAATTTCACTACACTTTGCTCCTCGACGATGGAGCATTCCTACAAACGGGCGGCCATGTTTACGCCCTTACAACAGCTGGGTAGCTGTGGTTAGAAGATTAGCGATTGCAGCCTTCTACGCCAAGGAATTCGGATTCCTAGTATAGTTATTGTTTCTTTATATTAAGCTTTTAACTGTAGAAATTAAATGTTGCGCAAATTCACCATTTGGTTCTCATATGGATTACTGAAAGTGACAAGACAAACAAGAGTTACTTTTCCACATGCCACAAAATTCTCCTGCTGTTTCTCCCTTTAGATCATTACTTGTTTCAGCATTTGTATCACTTTCACCATTTGAACTCGAGTGTAGAAAACGTTATTGATGAAATTCATAACAAAATGAGCAAGGTTTTCTTCAAATCCGGATTTGATAATCCTGTCAGTCATCGTTTTAAAAGTGTTCAAGCTAGTGATGAGTACTTTGAATAAGTTTTGAATTAGATAAAGTGCGTCGATTTTCAAAGGTCATCCTGAAAGTAATGCCTCGTCCCTCGTACGATTTACATTTGTAGCAGCAAAAATGTAAAACATGGTGGCAAATATTTGGACATATTTTTAATAATAATGCTAGCCTATTCAAAGTATTGTCCATCATTTTCTATCAAGGAGGTTATATTACTGGAGACACTACTCCTATCCACGCAGCATTGGCCGCCATAAGTCACCGTCTGTGCTGCAAATGACGTCATGAGCAGGCACGACGCAGCCGCAGAAGAGAAGCTGCTTGGAAACCAATGGGACAAAAGCAGATAAAATGAGTAATTCAATAATCTTTATCAATGATACACAAGCGTACTGTTTCATCAACGGTATAATTTAGTTCATTTTTGCCTGCGTGTGACGTCACACCACAGATTAGCTGTGACCTATGGCGGCAGAGCCAGTGGTGTCTCCAGTAATATAACCTCCTTGCTTTCTATACATTTCCGCCATCTTTGAACCCTTCGGTAAAATCAATTTTCGAAAAATTCCTGAGGCTGTCGTTTTACCCATGAGTTCACAGCCAGTTTAACATCTGTCACATCGTCGAGACGTTCCCCACGAAGGGTGATTTTCAACGGGACGAACAGGAAAGTCTGAGGGAGTAAAATCAGGACCGTAGGGGGATTGGGGCATCATCGTCCACCCCATTTTAAAAATAGCCTGTGAAGTCTCTATTGAAGTGTGGAAACGTGCGTTACCATGGTGTAAAACAACAATATTAAGTGGAATGTCACATCTTTTCTTTCTGATAGCTTCATTTAGTTTCTTCAATGTCTGCACATAGTGAGCACTGTTTTTTGTTGGAACTCCTGGATGGCGACACGACGATCAGCTGCGATGAGGCCTTTCACTGTTTGCCTGTTGGCATCTGTCACTGCAGTTGTGGGTTTTCCGTTCCTTTGTTTGTCCGACACTGAACTTTCTTCCTCTGGAAACCTCTTCATCCATCTTCGGACATTACTGCTATCGATTATGGCAGCTCGATACACCGCCAAGAGTCTTCTGCGGATTTCTGGAGCCTCACATCCCTCTTTTTTTTCCAGGAATTAAATTACAGCTTGCTGATTTTCTCTGCCATTCATGATCCTTATTTCCGATTCTGAAAACAATTGGTTCCCACATTGACACCATGTCAGTGCAGTTTCATTAAAATCACTTCAAAAGTTATTAAAGAGGAGGCATTACTTTCAAGATGCCCCTTGTAATTATTTGTCGTAAGGTAGGCACAATGCAACAATCCAATAGAAAACTGCTATTTCAGTCATGTGATATGAAACTTGCTTCTCAGATGTTCGGATCATTGTGAATTGGAGCTGCGAGTCTGAAATGCTCAGGAATGTTAAAATTACTGTGTAAGACTCAAACATTTCCTGCATCCATTTATTTGCGTTGTCCATGTACCTTGAAAATGGCGATTTTCCTAAAACGCTCTTCCTTAAATGCTTCGGAAACGAGTGATTCGGCAAAAAAAAAAAAAAAAACCTTCTAACGTCAAGAGCATTCCAGTTAGCTTCTCTTCGAGTATATTTAGAGGACATATCTTTACCTCCCATGCTCCGTTTCTTGGGGAGACATAAAATATGTCAAAACACCAATGTTTAGTCGACGATATGAGACATGTCGACGCTATAGATGTGGCTAAAATAAGGACACAGGGGCACTGCCGATGGAGGGGGGGGCGGAAAACCGCTTCCATAACACAGAGTTTATGGCACTCCATATTTTCTCTCTTTTCTATTCGAGGAAACAGAGAACGCGCAAAAGTAGATGCAATTTATAGGAATCATACTCTAGCAGTGAATGAATGACTCTCATATCTCTGCGAGGAGCACCTGTCATTAGCGCTCAACTCAAGAGAGCACTCGAGTGGAAGAATAATGGTCCAAAGATCGAAGGCTTTGCACAGAAATCTTGCAAAAACCAAAGAAGATGCTCCAGGGTATCTTCTTGGCTTCAAATCCCTCAGATTTCTCGAGATGAAGAAAAAAATTTTGCTCATTCATAAAGAAGCTTGATTTTTTATCTTCTGACGGGGAAAGCAAGTTTTTTTTCCCGGGTCAGCAGAAAAAGAAATAAAATAAGAGAATTACGTTTGATACATTTTTGGTATATTGTTCTCTGCTCTTTTCACGCTCTTCATCCGCATTTTTTTTCGTGAAGAGTCACATTAATTACTGGGGCGGAGCAAGTAAATGGATGTATTGAAAGGCGTAATTTTTATGTTAGAAGGTTAGATTAATGGAGCTACTTAATTTTCATTTACTTCGAGACAGTAAATTGATTTCGTTATTTAAGTTCACTTTCTCTTTAAATGAAAGGAAATTTTCTTTAAAAAGTACGTAAATTTATTTTACCAAGCATTCTCCTGAAGAAAAACGAAAAGAACGCAGTTTACAGTTTCGATGAATCGCGTTTGTTACGCATGAGTGTTATCGATATCTGATCAGGTAAACGGAAAATCTGTAATAAACAGCACAAGAAGTTTTTTCAACACGTCTTTTGTAAGAAAAGATTGTGCTCGTGTTACCGGTTTGTCCGTCCGTCCATCTGTAGACACCATATCTCTGCAACTGTTAGTCCTATTTGAAAAATTCTCTTTGCGTTGGGAAGCTTGAAACATGCGAACAATTATCCTTTATTTCGGTTTTTTTCTGTACAATTTCGCCGCTAGAGGGCGTAAATGCAGATGACATCGAATTCAAAATACATTTTATTCCATATTACGGCTTCTAAGCATCCGATCTAAAAAAATATTTCCCATTTCGATTACATTTATGTCGAAAAGTATTTTAGGTATAGTCACTTTTTCAATTTACGCAAATATCCACTAGGGGGCGTAAAGGTAGAGTGCGTTTTCCCCGATATCTCGAATTCTCAAACACCGATTTGAAAACTTTTTTCTTCAGCGGGTACAGCTTCTGGTGGAAATTCTTTTGCGTGTAATTTCTAATTTTTGGTAAAAAAAATAGGCGGCCACTAGGGGCGTAAGTGTTAATTCCAGATCCTAAGTATTTTCCACAAAATCTGAGCTTCTAAATTCTCGATTGAAAATATTTTTCTTGGACCCATGAAGCTGACGTTGATAAACAATTTCACAATATTTTTTTCTTAAAATATTGCACAGTTTTTCTGCCAGGAGGCGTATGTGTAGATCTTATTTTTCTCAATATCTCTACTTCTAATGACCCGATGTGAAAAATTCCTTCTTTGTGGGAAAAGCATTTCCGGTTTGAAATGTTTTTCATATAATTTAAAAAAAATTAAGTAAATCATAGACCAGCCGCTAGGAGGCGTTGATGTAAATTGTGTTTTCCGTGATATTTCTGCTTCTCAAGATCCGATTTGGGAAATTCTTCCTGTATCGCGTATAGCTCGTGTTGGGAAATGTTTTACATACAATTTATAATATTTGGTAACGAATAGTTTGGCCACCAGGTGGCGTAAGTGCTAATTTTTGTTCCTGATGTATTTGCACCAAAATGTGAGCTCCTGAAAACTCGATTGAAGAGATCCTTTCCTGGACCGATACCGCTCACATCAAAAAACATTTTGAGAATACTTTTTAGCTAAAATAATGAATGTTTTTCCCGGAAGGGGGCGTAGATGCATATCTTATATTTGTCGATATCTCTGCTTCTAAAAGTCCGATTTGAAAAATTATTTCGTTGTTGGAGAGCGTGTCCGCTGCGAAGTGTTTTTCACATAATTTCAAATTTTTCTTAACGCACAAGTCTGCAAGCAGAGGGCGTAAGCTCACGATTCCGTTTACAGCAATATCTACGGGATTAAACATCCGATTGAAAAACTTCTTTCTCCGCTCAGATACTACTGTTTTCCATACCGGTTGCATTGACTTTGAATATCCTTGATAAATTTAATTCGCGTCAGAAAGGATTCAAAAGAGGTGATCATTACAATCAAAAATTCCGTGTCATCCTTTTATGTTTTGTATATCCTGCTTTACCGCAGCTAGTAGGTGAGGTATTACAGAGGAGAAGCACAAGTGAAGACGGAAAAATTGCAGCGACAAACACCGTCGGCGTAGCTTAATTGGGAAAGCATTCGGCTCCGAAGTGGAATGATGGGGGGGGGGGTCGATCCCCACCTCCGGCAAATTTGTATTTTCATATTGTGCGCCGGAACATATAAATGGATCTACTGGCGGTTCAACTCTTCGAAAAATTGTGATGTTCCTTTCACACAGTCTGGAATGAACGAGAATTCCTTCTTCGTTTCGAAAAATGTGTCACGCTTCTTCAACACATCGTCTGTAATTAGTCAGAATTTCTTCTTCTACGGGCAGTTACTTCAAGCATGGTTTGCGGTGGACCCGAAATCTGCGATTTCATTCCCTCTCCTTTATCAAAGGGAGAATATGTGTGTCGTACTATACTCAGAGTCAAACTAAAAGTGTACTAACTATGTAAGGTGCGAAAAAGCCACCTCCGCGACGAAAAGTAGTCCTTACAGTGTGGAGCGAAAACCAGTGGAATTGTTGCGCAGAATCCATTTTTGTTTGCTCAGCAGTTTATCCGACAAAACTGCCATGTAAAAAGAGTTCTAGAAATTAGTGCGCTTTTAGAAATAAATTCGTTACGAGAAGTTGCTGAATCAAGAGCCTCGCACTTTCGGCTGTTTCTGATTACTTGGGATACAACTCGGACAGGGGAAATGGGCGGAAGACCTCTCCCAACATTAACAACACAGAGGCAATAAATTGACAATCGGAGAAACTCAAAGGCAGTAGGGGAAGCAGTTCGGCCTCCACCAGACCCCCACTGACACAATCACCACTACTTGTGAGATATGTGGGAAGGGGGAGATCAGAATGGGAGGAGTAGAAGAGCAAATTAACGCGGATGGATACCGTTCTTGCGTTCCACGACGAGTCGTGATAAGGCTCTCCCGCCTTTACTAACAGCACAGTTTTAGGGTAAATAGGTGATGTACATGTCAAGTCGGCAAATTTTGCGTTGTAGCTGAATTAGGAAAGCGTTCGGCTCCGCAGCAGAGGGAAGAGGTTTCTTTTTCCGCCACCGGCAAAAAGGGCTTTTACGCAATAAGTGGTCTGACGTCACTACTTTTGAATCCACGGAAAAGTTTCCAAAGATCGTTTTTGTAACGTTTACGGGTACTCAGAGATGAGCATAAGGAAGCCAAAATTACTCATTTGGCAAAAGCATATCGAAAGAAATGTGGAAATGTAGATAACCTAGGATATGGTTAAAACAGGTAGAAAAAATGCAAGATAAATAACACCAAATACTAAGGTGTAATGTTCACATCTTTGGAATCCTTCCCGGGCCAAAAAAAAAGAGGAGTTTCTAAAGCGGACTTTTAGAAACTCAAGACAAAAACAAAATGCGGTGTTTATACCCCTAGTGGAAAAATCTAACAAATAGACCTGATGTTGCACTGGTTGTGGCAAAAACAACAACTTCAATTATCATCTGGGCCAACGTATTCTATGTTACTGAAATTATGGTTAAGAAATATCGAACGGAAATATTTTATTAAAATATGTTAAAGGAATAAAATAAAGAATTTTCAAAAGAAAAAACATAATAAAATCTATATTTGTAGCGGTACAATACGCTGAAACAAGAAGTCATGATTGATTATGAATATAGGGAACTTGAAATAGTTGAAAATCTGCATTTTAATAAGGAAGAACTCTACACCAATTATGTAGAAAATAGTCTGATAATCCGATTTATTGGCGTAGGAATATATAAATAAGCGTTTCCAAGTTTTCGCACATGAACCAAATGGCTTTTTCAAGAAGATAGACAGAATCTCCAATCTGAATAATAGAACGCTTTACAAATTTTAACGCTGTAACTTGACTTGACAATAAACGAACATATTCAAAGACATGAGGAGTCATGTTCGTTTAGTACGCGGAATCTTAGTAGGAAAACAAAGATATTCACTATTTGAAGAACTGGCTTCAAATTGCTGGCAACTCCTGTGAGACGCTATCATTGCAAGTATCACTGAAAAAAAAACCTATTTCCAGTGAAGCAGGCGTTTATGCGACACCCCCCCCCCCCCACAATACCCGGAGGGCTCTAAAGGATACTACATTGGAATGACCAGGCGTTTATTTAGAATCAGAATCAAGGAGCATAAAAGGGACACAAAATACGGAAAAGTAACCAAGGCCCTGTCCAGAGAAGTCAAATTCAAGTCCGCTACTCTTAGGTGGGATGATATAAAAAATTATCTACCTGCTCTATCCCTAAATGTCCCGACAGTGATACATTGGAGTTGCCACAAACCTTGGAGAGTAATCCCGACAGTGATACTTGCAATGATAGCGTCTCATTGGAGTTGCCACAAATTTGGAGCCAGTTCTTCAAGTAACGCCTTTTTCCTACCAGACGTGTACAACGAACGTGATGCTTCGCGTTTTTATATGAATATTACGTCGTATCTATTTTTGTCAGATCAAGTCACCGCATTCAAATGGCTAAAGTGTTCTATTATTCAGATTGCAGTTTTTGTCTATCTTCTTTGAAATAGCCATGTGGTTGACATGCGAAAGCTTGAGAACGCTTACTTATCCATGGTGCAAAGTAAAGTCCTAACTCACCGCAATAAGTTCGGAACGAACGGTGCTAGAGCCATAAAATCTGGGTGTAGGTACAGTAAAATGGCCATGCCCGATTCGATGACAGCGCCCCTAGTGGTGAAGTGGAATTTGACAAGTCTAACTCGCGAACCAAGACATAATAAAAAAATGCCAAGGACAAAGTGGTAAGGCGTCATTGAGTTAATAGCAAATGACATCTTACGTCCACCAAAAGAGTGTATGGAAAACGTGAAACGCTGTTGAAGCGGAATCTGTTTCTGGGCACTGACGCAACACACATTCGTACGTAAATCCCCAAATAATTAAAGTAGCAGCGTCACATGCCGCTCGTTTGCTTACAGGGCACAAAGAGCTGCGTACGAATGCAAACGACGACAATGACGTAGCTAGTTAGTTGATTTTAATGGCGCAAGGGACAGGTTTGGCCAAAGAGCGCCAGACACAGAACTATCAGAGTAAGATTTTTAAAAGAGGGGTGTAATGGTTAAGAACAGAATGAATTTGTAAAGTTTAGAGAAGATAATAATAAAAAGGTGTAAAGGCTAGTTCGATTTTTTTTAGCTAAATAAGTTTTTAAAAGTCAATTTGTTGTGTCGCAGTGGTCGCCCAAAAGCTTCTGAAGCGTAGCTGCGCCGTCGTGCAGTACATGAGACTGAAAATAGTGAAACCGATGATTACGAAAACGAACACAACTACACAAAACATGAGAGACAGTGAGTAGGCAGTCACACTTCTCACACACACATCGGGGCAGTGTCGCCAAACAGCAAATAGCGGTGAGTGAAACGACAATGCCCAATGAGGAGACCCGCAAGAACAACTTCCTCCCTACGGTTCCGGCGACACGATGATTTCCAGACTCCAAAGATAGGTTTAATACGGTGCAGTTTATTCTCCACCTGTTGGTCCTACAGACCCTGCCACGTTCGCCTGATATGATCATGAACAATAAAGCGAAAATCACGGTCAAAGCGTGGCAAGGGTGTGACAACCAAAGAGGAGGCAGATCTAGCAGCAGCTGGGATCCCAACATGTCCAGGAATCCAGCAGAATCGTATCTGGACACAGTGCTCGAGGAAAGAACGAAGTGTCGTCGAATGGTAAAAAGAATTGGGTGGCCGGTGAATTCTAAAGATGACATAGATTGCACAACACTCAACGAATCAATGTTCACAGTAGCACGCTTATGAGAGCTCGATTGCACGTGAACAAGTGCAACATACACAGCACATATAGCACCCAGCCTATGATATAAAATCCCGTCAGAGAATTGCGGTCGTCAAACGAGTGAACGTTCACATGACGGGCTATTCGAATGATGAGTACTGTGAGATGGGGCTGCTGTACGGTGGGTGTCAACGTAACGCTAGGGAAGCAGCACGGCAGGCCTTACGTTTTCCGGCTGGTCCACGTCCAACTGATAGGACTATCATTCATGCTATTCAACGGCTCAAAGCGACTGGCAGAACAGCAGCTCGTCCACTCTCGGGGTGACCTCTAAACGTAAGATCTCTACAGGTTCACCCAGATGACGTCCTGGGATATGTCCTCGCCCACCAACATAGCAGTACTAGACCGTCAGTGCGGCATGTGGTTTGACAGCCTCACGGCAGTGGCCCGAAATCAATTCCACTTCAACAACGTTTCGCGTCTTTCAAACAGTTATTTGGTGAACGTACGATGTCATTTCGGACTAAGTCAATGACGCTTACAACTTTGTTACTGACATTTTGTCATTATCTCTCTTGGTGCCAGCATCGTTCGTTGTGCAACATGAGGGCGGTCGTTGTCCTGGTGAAGAACAACACCATGTCGGTTGACAAACTTCGGTTGTTTCTGCAGCAATGTTCGGTGTATCTGGTGTAATTCAGCACAACAACGTTCTGCAGTGATGGTTTGGCCTCTTGCCAAGAAACTACGATGAATTATCCCGGCTGTGGACCCCCAGCCAAGGAGCATCATCTTGGTATGTAGGAATGGCTTAGCATGACGTACAGATGGATGTGCCTTGCTTAACCATCGTGCAGATCGTTTCTGATAATCATAAAGAACCCACTTCTCATCGCAGGTGACGATTCGATGCAGTAGAATTTCGTGTTTATTCTTGGCAAGCAGCGACGTGCAGACTCCCAAATGCCTTGTCTTGTTGGCAGTTGTCAACTTATGCGACAGCCCATATGTCCAGCTTTTTGTCTTTACCCAGCGCAGCCAGACGCCGAACAACTGTCGTGGGGAGAAAACCTTCCTCTGTTGCTATCTCACGACACGGTTTGCTTTTCGGGGGTCCACTTCAACCACGTGTAAGAGAATATCGTCGGGAACAGCAACAGGTCTGTGACCACGTGCTTCGTTTTGAAGGTTCGTATCTCCGCTTCGAAACTTCACAAACCATCGCCGAATGGTTCGTCCGTTGGCTGTATTCTTCCCAAACGCTTTGTTAACGTTTCGAGCGGCAATTCCTGCATAATGGCACAGCTTAAATTCATACAGGAAGATGACTCAAATTCGGCTTCCCATGTTTTCTTTGCAAGCCACGTTACGTCCAAACAAACTACGCCTGAATCTTGTTCTTCACACACATGCCAGCTATTACAGTAACTCTGTGACGTAATACCCTCAACACTTGTGAGGGGTTCCATTCCGCTGTTAGGTGTGTCTGTCTCCACTGCGCGTTAGAGCCGGACATTTCATTCACACCAACCTTTCGCAATTTCATTTATTGGGTTGTCGGAAAAGTCATGACGTATTTTGGCACCCGATGGCGGTTGGGCAGTTTTGGAAGTACTTAGAGGCATGCGCAGCTCTGTTATCGCTATGGCATTCGACAGGTGTCAGTTCTAGCTGAAGGTTAAAAGGAATAATGAGCGATTTGGTTGATTTGCCGAGATTTGACATCACGTTGAAGATGAAAGACCAAACTCTGCATTTTCGCCATATTTTACTGTTTTACTTCCGCAAAGGGAAGAACGCGCGTCAAGCTTGTGAAAAGCTGCTTAAAGTGTACGGTGATAATGCTCTACAAGAACGTCATTGCCAGCGGTGGTTCGCAAAATTCCGTGCTGGTGATTTTGACCTCAACGATGCCCCTCGGTGCGGGCGGTCAACCGAGGTTGATGACGACCAAATCAAGGCATTGATCGAGTCAAACCCACGTTACACGACACGAGAGATTGCAGACACATTGCGCATCCATCATTCAAGCATTCATGACCACCTGAAGAAGCAGGGATACGTAAGCAAGCTGGATGTGTGGGTTACTCATGAACTCAAAAAGCTCAATTGACGGCGCGTATAAACATCTGCGATATGCTCATTAAATGTGAGGAAAAGGATCCTTTTTTGAAGCGACTGATAACTGGTGACGAAAAGTGGATTGTGTACAACAATGTGCTGCGCAAACGGTCTTTGTCTCGACGTGCTGCTGGGATTTAACGACATCCAAAGCAGACATTCATCAGCGGAAGGTTATGGTCTCAGTGTGGTGGGGTTTTAAACGTGTAGTGTTTTTCGAGCTCCTACCACGGAACCAAACAATCAATTCGAATGTGTACTGTCGGCAATTGGACAGTTTGAACGAATCCATCATCCAGAAACGTCCAGAGCTCGTTCATCGTAAAGGTGTTGTGTTCCATCAGGACAACACGAGACCACCCACAAGTTTGATCACCCGCCAAAAATTATTGGAGCTTGGTTGGGATGTGTTGCCACACCCAGCATACTCGCCTGACCTTCGCCGTCAGGCTTACACTTGTTTCGTTCTCTTCAACAGTCCTTGGGTGGTATAACGTTCAATTCAGATGAGGCTGTAAATCAGCACCTTGTATAGTTTTTCGAAACGAAAGACAGGTCCTTCTATGAATAAGGCATTCTGCAGCTCACTGAAAGATGGCAAAAGATTAGCAAGCAAAACTGGCATTATATCATTGATTGATCTTTTTTCTTTCTATCAATAAATTACCTTTGCAAAACATGGCCAAAATACGTCATGACTTTTCCGACAACCCAATATTTATGTCATGAAGCTAGAACTCCAAATGATCGCAACATACTCTAACGAAGGTCAGATTTTAGTCTCAAAAATGCGACTAAGTGCTTGAGGATTGGGAAAATCACTTAAAAAGTAGCATAATGTGCAAATCCAAAACTTCTTTGCGCAGAACGTCCAGTTCTTTGGAAATGGCCTTTGAAGTTATGGCATTTTCGCCGACTATGGGAAGACAACGGGAGGCTTGCCCCTCCAATAATTTTATGTGGGACGGGTAATACCCACCCAAAACTTTTCGTCCTCTTTAATTAAATAATCGCTTTGGCCTCATAAGGTTAACCAAGCTCCACCTTATGAGGCCAAAGTGATTTATTTCCAAAAAAATAATAAATAACAAAATAAGTAAAAAGTTCTTTCCCATATCGAGCATTGCGCACTTGATAAGAAACTGGAGTATGTGTGTTTGACATGTTCTCGTAATATGTGGTAAATATGTAAAGCAATTAATAAAAATTAAATAATAACTAAAAATATAGAAACGCATTATCTCTACAGCCTTTTTTAACTACACTGCTGGCCACCCAAAATGCAACACCAACAAGGAAGCATCCGATTGACCTGAAATTCGCAGCATGCGTGGATTGCGAGAGAACATGCAAACAATTAACATTGCAGGGCATATGCAAATCATGAGCGCCCGGCAGGCCACCGAGAAGCACTATAAGAAGGGTGGACAGAAGGCTGGGTGTAAAGAGTGGAATTGTGTTGCTCTGCCGGACCTGCGCTTGGGAAGCTTCCTGATGCCTCGTCGCAGAATACGGCAGTCATTCCAGCACGTTTCGGAGTTCGACAGAGGGCAATAAGTGGCTTATCGCGACAGCGGTTTATCGTACCTAGACATCGGCGCACGTGTGGGACGACTTCCAGCCACAGTGGGGCGAGTATGGATTCGGTGGGTGCAGGAGGGATGGACGGACCGACGTGAGCGATTGCCGCGGCACACCAACGAGCGAAAGGACCGGCATGTTGTGCGGCGGGCATTGACAGCTCTGACCGCCACATCACTAACGTTAGCGCAGGAATTAGGGTGTGTTGCGCAACAACCTGTGTCAGCACGTACAGTTTGACGTTGTCTGCAGGAGTGGGGACTTGTCCCAGGGTGATCATTGCTCCGATTATCATTGACGTTACACCACTGGCGAGTGCAGCGGCAGTTAGCGCCGCACCTGGACTACGGAATGGCACGACATTGTCTTCTCCGACGAATCCCGCTTCTGCCTGCAACACCACGATGGTCGGATCCGCGTGTGGAGGCACCGCGACGAGATACTGTATGACGCCTGCATTATGTATCGCCATACCGGCCCGTCGCATGGCGTTATAGTTTGGGGCGCAATCGGATATGACACACGCATCCTTCTGGTACGCAGCGCCGGTACACTTAACAGCCACTGCTACATCTCTGACGTTTTGGAGCCTGTAGTCCTCCCTTACTTGCAAGACCTGCCAGCGGCCACGTTTCAACAGGACAATGCGCGCCCGCACGTGGCACGCATCGTGCAACAATTCTTCGCGGCCCACCAGGTATCATTGCTGCCCCTGGCCCGCCTGTTCTCCCGATATGTCGCCAATCGAACACGTCTGGTCGCTGATCGGCAACCGAGTGGCCCGGCAAGCACCACACGCGGCTACGCCTGATGAACTGTGGTAACGTGTGGAAGCAGCCTGGACCGACATACCCCAAGCCCACATCCAAAGCCTCTTTCGTTTGATGCCGCGGCGTGTAGCGGCCGTTATTGCCAGCCATGTGGGCCACACGAACTATTGATGTCTGCGTGTTCCGCAAGTCGCACGGGCCTGTGAGCTCAATCGTTTCATCTTTGTATCTGTTGTTATGTGTCCAGTAAATCTGGCTTTGCTATCTCGTGTCCTTCTTGGTGTTGCATTTTGGGTGGCATTAGTGTATGTATTTTTGCGCTCCTTTCTTTTTTTTTATTTGAGTAACCCTGCTAATTTCTTATGCTTTATGAAAAAATTTTAGGCGTATAATAACCGGAATCATACTTACATAGACTGCAAACAACACGAAGAAACATGGAGAGATGCATGCTTGTTATAACCATAAAAGATAGGAAGAGGCATGAATTGGTTAAGAAGGAGGAAAAGACGAAAGTTGATAACATCATAATACTTCTAAAGATCCTCAAGTGGCAATAGGCTGGCCATAATGCTAAGAGAACTGACACTGTCGGACAACTGAAGTACTAGATTGGGTACCAAAGGACAGGGAAAGGCACAGAAAGAGACCGTGTGGAAGATGATTGGAAAAAATTCGAATTCATTCTTGAGGGACTTGGAAGAGACTGGCTCCATATAGGAAGTTGTGGAACACATTTGGGGAGACATTCATCCAGCAGTACAAAAATAATAGTTGTTCTTGATAATGATGATATATAGCGGGCGTGAATGCAGATGATGTCGAATTCTATATACACTGGCGTGCAATAATTAAGGACGAGACGGTTTTTCGAATGTAACGTCGTGCAGAAGTGCTCCATATCGACTCAAATCGTACCATAAGATCCAAAGATGTAAGAATATGGGACAAGTGAGCAAAACTGTCCAAACAAGGAATCCAAAGGATACAAAGGCACTTTATTGAAAAGGTAGCTTCCAGCACAACTGGACAGAAGACAGAAACGTCCATGTGACAGGCGGCTGCCAAGAAAAATCTACTCTTTAGTAGGGGATATGATCACCCTTGACTGCGTTGCAGGATTTACAACGTCTGTCCATGCTGAGGACTAGGTTGTCAAGGAGCTGTTAAGGCATCGCGGCCCATTCCTCTTGTAGCGCCAATCGCTGCTGGCGGCTGGTGACGTGCTGCCAAGCGTCTCCCGAGAAGGTCCTACACGTATTCGATTGGATTTTGGTCCGGGGACCTTGCGGGCCAATCCATGCGTTGAATATCTTCACTCTCCAACAGCTCTGCGACAGCCACTGTACGATGACGTGTAGCGTTGTCGTCAATGAAGAGGAACAAAGGACCCACAACACCTTTAAACAGACGCACGTGAGTCAGGAGAACCTCAGTACAATAGCGGACACCAGTGACTGAACCTCCTTGGAAGATGTGGAGGTCAGTACGGCTACCAAGCATGATGCCGCCCCAAACGAGAACTCCGCCACCTCCAAACCGGTCCCTTTCGATGATGTTGGAGGTGTGATTGCGTGTTCCCTGCTCTCTCCAGATGTGTATACGTCCAGAATCGCTCGTCAGACTAAATCGGCTCACATCCGTAAAGAGAACTCGACCCCATTGCTGATGTTTCCAGTTCTTGTGTTCCTGGCACCACAGAAACCCGCCGTCTGCGATGAGCAGGCGTTAATGGCACACACCGTACTGGTCGTCGTGCAAATAGACAACCTTTGTGCAGACTTCTGGCCACGGTAAAACGCGATAACGGACGTCCAGTTGTCTGTTGCATGTGCCTTGCGATTTCTCCCGCTGTCTGCCGTCTGTCTCTTCTCGCCTGCAGGACAATATACCGGTCGTCTGCCGCCGTGGTTGCTCGTGGACGACAGCTTCTAAACTCTGGGACGGCTGTTCCTGTCGTTTGAAATCCTCTCCAAGCTCGTGAAACGATGCTGTGAGCGATCCCGAACTCCTCGGCCACACTAGTCACACTTCGACCTTCTTCCAACTTCCCAATGATGCGACCTCGGGTAAAGTCATCCAGATGTCGTCTACTGGATTACCTGTTGGCCATATCACACGGGGGCAGCAACTCGACGTCGTTCAAACCGATATACACCGTGCAATAGCTTTCACCGAATTGCTGAGCGTACACCTCCCGTGTGCTTTATACCCTTCCAACACTCCCCTCCCCCACGTCATGCTGCATATATGCGCATGCCCTACTGTACCGGACCCTAGTCTATCTCTTGGGTGGTCTTTCGGTCCGTTCTGCCTGCTCGTTCCGCTGTTATGCTAATTTCTCCTCTTCGTCTTTAATTTTTGTACACCAGTGTATATTTTGTAACTTATCTTTGCTTATAAAATCTGATTTAAATAATTATTCCTTTCCTTCGACACCTTTTTTAAACGAAGAAAGTTGTAGGTACGTAAAATTTTCCCTTCAAATATTGAAGTTTTTCCGTTATGGGGCGTAAATACACTATATTATCAAAAGTATTCGGACGCTACCAAATATTTGCATAAGTGTAAAGAACGGTTGCGCAGGAAAGTGCGCTGTGAGTAGGGAGTACGTATATAAAGTTGAGATGTTCTGTCGTGTTATCAGTAACTTTGAACCGGATATGCCACGTGGATGTCAACTTTCCGAGTTTCAGCGTGGGCTGGTTATAGGATGTCATTTGAGTAACGTTCCCATATGGAGCATTGCAGCTAAACAAAACCTACCAAAATCGAATGTAAGTGATTTCATGAAATGATGATAGCTGTATGGTGCAACTACAGCACAGAAACGTTCAAGAAGGCCGACAAACTGACGGAACGTGACAAAAGAGCCATTTTCTCTGCCGTTTCCATCCCTGCTGAAGTAGAAAATGCTTGAAATTGCTCGGTTAGTACCATAACTATCCGCAGAGAGTTGTGCAGCGTGGATTATTATGGTACAGCAGGGGCACACAACCTACACATCACTACCGTGAATGCGAATCTCCGTTTGGAGTGGTGTGTCTCCCTTCGTTCCTGTACTGTGTGCTACTGGAAAGTTGTTCTTTGGAGTGATGAGTCACCCTTTTCACTCTTTCAATCTGATGGGCGTGTTTGGATTTGGAGAAAGCCCGGCGAACGATTTTCGTCGGACTGTGTTCTTCCAATTAAGTTCGGCGGAGGTTCCCTCATGGTATGGTGTTGTTTTTCGTGGATGGGACTCGGCCCGTTGGTTATTATACCATTAACTCTGAAGTGTACCTCGACGTTCTGGATAATTCTGTCTTACCAACAATGTGACCGGCCGTTGTCAGAGGCTGGTTGAGTGAGTACTGAGCTATTGATTGCGAATCAAATCGACTGCTGTTCCAATAGACTCTGCTAGCAGAGCGAGGGGAGTGAATTGCTCCCCTCAAACATTTTTTTTTTTAATTCGATCCCTGAATATACAATAGGGTTTCGAGGCAGTGGGTTTGGACTTAGTTAAAACTGCCCTTGTAAGGGCAAAGTCCAAACCTCGGTCAAAGCAAGGTGCGCAACTCTGACAAACGAGCGGGTACGTCGTCGTCGTGCCGGTCCCCCTGATCTACGGATCAGGCCAAATCCCGCACTCAACCAGGGTTAGGTGCAGGTTACAGCGGAAGAACCCGAGGGTACCGCTGAGCACCTGACTTTCGAACGACATAAGTCTGACCGACCAGGGACACAGGTCCCAGGGCTTACACTCGGTTAGCAACCCGAGTAGAGAGATGGCAGAGGACGCGGGGGCTTCAACCCCCGGTCCAAGTGAGCCCGTTGAGGCAGACTGCGGCTTAGAAATTCTGTCGGAATTCGCAAGCGCAGTCAACTCCTTCTTTCAAGAGTTGGAGAGGACTCTAGAGAATCCGTCAAATAAGGTTCTGGTTATCACCAGAACCAAGATAAGAAAGGTAGCGAACTCGCTACAAGCAGCTTGCACTAAGCAAGTGATAGAAATGAGTCTCATCCAAGGGAGACTACAGGAAAGAAGTGAGCACGCTAGCGCGGCTCCAAAAACATATGCCGAAGCGGCTCGAGCGAAGCCCGGCAAGGGGAACACGGCCCCTAAACAGAAAACGGCTAAGAAGGAGGTAGCCAAGAAGGTGGTAGCCAAGAGGGTCGAGAAGAGGCACGTGCTTCTCGTTTACCCCGTAACAGACAAGGGTTCTCCCTCGTCAGAAGACGTTAAGGCGGTTCTGCAAACTCAGATTTGCCCCGCCAAACTCCAGATTGGGGTTAAGGGAGTTAGAAAGGTCAATGGGGGAGGAGTAATGGTCGAATGCTCCTCCGCCAAAGAAATAGAGAAACTGGATTCGGAGCTAAAAAGCAATGCAGTGACGAAGGTGAACCTTCGGTCCAGATTGCCAGCTAAAAGGAATCCGAAGTTTATCGTCTACGGGATAGACGGAAACCTGTCAAGGGAACAGGTCGAGCAATGTCTCGCGGAACAGAACCCAGAGTTGGAGGAGAGCAGCCTCCAGCTCAAGTTCTCGTTGAAGGTGAAGGGAGGGAAACGCCACTGGGTAGCAGAGGCGGACCCACTGACCTTCAAAAAAGTGATGAAGCGAGGCAAGCTTGGAGTGGGATGGACCGTCCACTCAGTAAGGGAATATCTGAGGGAGGTCCGTTGCTACAGGTGTAACGGGTTCGGGCACTTTAGGTCAAGGTGCACCGAAGAGCAGGATAGGTGTGCCCGGTGTGGGGAAACCAGGCACAAGCGCCAGGAGTGCAGCAATAGCCCGGTCTGCACTAACTGCTTGGCAAACAACAAGAGATTCAGGCGTCGAGTGGATGTAGGCCACTCGAGTCTAGACAAGGAATGCCCAAGCCTTGTCAGAGAACTGGCTCTGCTAAAAGAACGCACTCATTATGGATAATAAACCAAAGAGAGGCGTTAAGGTGCTTCAAATCAATCTGCACCACGCACGGGCAGCAACAACACAGGCCCTGGTGACAGCCACTGAGCAAAAAGCTCATATTCTGCTATTGCAGGAACCATTCGAACAGGGGGAAGAGTGGTGGGCTTCCCTAACTCCTACCGGATCTACCACCCTATGGTGGCAAAGCCCAGGGTAGCCACGGTCGTGAAAGACCCGTCCCTAGCGGTTCTCGAGATAAAATGCTCCGAGAACGTGGTCGCCCTGGGCGTGGAATGTGGTGATGGGAAATTTTTAATGGTGAACGTATACAGTTCTCCAGCAGGCAATTTGAGAGAATCGCTGAATGAGCTAATGGCTCTATTAGGGGAATTCCCCAGTCATGAGATAATAATAGCAGGCGACTTCAACGCGAAGAGTCCTCTCTGGGGTAATCAGAACGAGGACGAACGCGGCCAGCTACTAGTGGACTTTGCCAACGCGGCAGACCTGAGTTTCTTGAACGATCCAGAGAGCACCCCGACCTTCCAAGGGGCGAGGGGCTCCTCTTGGATCGACGTGACTCTCGTCAGAGTCTCTAAGCGCAGCCTTGTCCAGGATTGGCAAGTACTGGACGACGAGAGCTGCAGTGACCACCTAGCGCTATCTTTCATTTTGGGATCGGAAAAGCCCATCCGACCCAAGCGCAAAAGGTTCTTAATGAAGAATCTAGACTGGTGGGATTTTAAAGCCAAGTTAACTACCCTGTTGGGGGTAGGAGGGAAGAAGAGGCCGCAGAAGTGTCGGACCTCAACTCCCTCTTTGAAGAACTTACCAGTCAAATAACAACGCTATGTGAGAGTAGTAGGGGAAATAAAAGGGGAGCCAAGGACCCCCACCCCTGGTGGTCGGAGAAACTAAAAGCTCTAAGGGCTAGAGCTTGGCGGAGTAGGAAAGCTCTGCAAAGAGCAAAAGCTACTCCGCAAGACAGGGAGTGCACAGAAGTGCATAAAAAGGCTCGTTCAGCATACAGGAGAGAACTGAATCTCTCGAAAATCTCCTACTGGAGAAAACTGTGTGAGTTTCAAACTCCGGCTGACCCTTTCGGGATCCCCTACAAGATCTCGAGGGGATCCATAACCGAACCGCTAAAACTGGCAGCGGTAGAAAGGGCAGACGGTAGCCTATCAAAGACTCTTGATAGTACCGTAGAAAGTCTCTTGGATTACCACTTCCAAGGAGACGAGGGAGAAGGGGACTCCCCTCAACAAAAAGAAATAAGGGAAGAATGTCGGATCCCGCCGGACACTGGTGAGGACCCCCCTTCACGAGAGACGAAGTGGAGAATGCCCTCTCCAGTCTAAATACGGGCAAAGCACCAGGCAAGGATGGGTTCGACCTCAGCATAGTCAGAGAAATCTACTATGCAAATCCCGGGTATTTTGTGGCGCTCCTAAACGAATGCCTTGGGAGGGGAATCTTCCCAGACTTGTGGAAAACAGCGGTGCTAGTTCTTTTCAACAAGACCGGAAAGAACAAAAATGATCCCGCAGCCTATAGGCCCATCTGCCTCCTCTCGGCGTGGAGCAAGGTGCTGGACAAGCTCATAACGAACAGAGCGCTTGGCTTTCTCATGGAGCAGGGAAAGCTAAACAGGAACCAATTCGGTTTCCTTCCGGGGCGTTGCGCAACGCAGGCAATTCGCAGCCTCCGAGAGAGGGCAGAGAGGAACAAAGCGGAGGGGCTCCATACCTGCTTCATCTCACTAGACGTGAGGGGGGCATTCAACAGTGTTTGGTGGCCAATGGTTTTAACCAGACTTAAAGAACTTGGCTGTCCAAGGAACCTGTTCAAACTGATCAGCAGCTACCTGTCTGATAGAAGAGTCGAGTTCGAAGCGGGGAATGGGCAATCCTCGCGTTCGTACCATAGAGGGTGTCCGCAAGGATCCAACTCCGGGCCGCTCTGGTGGAATATAGTTGCTGATTCAGCACTGAACCTAGACCTGGGGCCCGCAGTGGAGATTCAAGCCTATGCGGACGATTTCGTTCTCGTGGTCTCCGCCTCAGGGAGACACGTGATCGAAAGAGAAGCACATAGGGCCTTAGATGTGCTAGAAAATTGGAGCAGAGAAAGCAAACTGTGCTTCGCTCCTGAGAAGACCACTCTGCTAGCAATAGCTAAGAGAGGAGTAATGAAAACACCACCCCAGTGCAGATTCCAAGGGTGCACTATCAAGGCGGTGCGTGAAATGAAATACTTGGGTGTGGTTCTGGATCAGAGTCTATCAGGGCTGCCACACCTGAGGCACCTTAGAACAAGGTGCACGGTGATTCTCAATAGATTGAATGGCATGAGGTTAACGGGCAAAACCAAGAAGGCCATCTATCAGAGAGGAATTGAAAGAATTCTGACGTATGCAAGTGGAGCATGGTGGACTCCCACAGTCAGAATGAAGAAGGTGATAAACCAAATCCAAAGGTTGGCCCTACTAGGGATAACCGGTTGTTTTCGCACAACGTCGACCCTAGCACTCCAAGTGCTGGCTGGGTGCGAGCCGGCAGACCTAGTAGCGGAAAGGGAGGCAGCAATACACTGCCTAAGGTCAGGCGAAGACGCCTACCTTCTCGGTGCGCCGCATCGAGCCTCCGACATGGAGATGGAAAGCGTGGACTGGCAGATCCACCCTGCCGAGGAAATTTGCCCACCGTGGGACAAGGAGAAACCCACGGGAGTTGGGCATGAGCTGTTCACGGACGGCTCAAAGTTGAAGGGACAAGTGGGGGCAGGCTTCTGTGCGTTCTCGGACGGGAACGAAGCCACTGCAGGAAGCTTGAAATTATCGCAGAACGCTTCTGTCTTCCAGGCAGAACTTCTGGCGATAGAGACGGCACTCACCTCGGCACTCCCCAGGCGTAGTGACGAAAGAATAAAACTCTACTCGGACAGTGAGGCAGCACTGCAGGCTCTGAGTAGATTCAGGGGAAGAAACCCCATCGTCCAGAGGATCAAAACCCTCTTGAGGGCAGAGGGAGATGGGGCAGTTAGTTTCCACTGGGTACGAAGCCATGTCGGAACCCTAGGAAACGAAAGGGCAGATCAGCTGGCGAAGGCAGCCACGCTGAAAGAGACTGTCGACGTGCAATGCAGAACGCCGCGAAGGTGTATTCGCGCAGCATTAGCACGTCGGACCATGACCGAATGGCAGGTCAGATGGGACACGGGAGAGACAGGGCGGAAGACACACAGAGTGTTTCCGAAGGTCTCGACCAAACGAGCACAGACAAATAAGTTCCTGAATCAAGTACTCAGTGGCCATGGCATCAGCCCTGAATACCTAGGCAGATTTGCCATCAGGAACTGCACTTTTCCCTGTGGAAAGAGAACGGCAAGCATAGAACACTGCGTACTTGAATGCAGTGGCTTCGCCGAATGGAGAAACACACTGATCCCAGGTGTGCAAAGAACGCGAAGATTGGATCTGCTCATCCAATCTTCCGTTAACAGGAGGAGGATAATAGCCTTGGTTGAAAGGCTAACCCTCCAGCAACATACCATCTTCCCCAATCAAACGGGGACCGAAACGCAGGAGGTGAACGTGCACACCGAAAGCGATTCGGAAGATGAATGAGGGTAGAAGTCTGTGGGAAAGCAGACGAAGAGACCACCAATGTAAATATTCTGTAAATAAATTTTTTTGCTATCTCTTGATGTTGTAAGTCCTAAGCATGAGGACAGTGTATACATGTGTGTAGATGTTTTGAAAAAGAAAATAAAGGGAAATTATTCCCCAAAAAAGAAAAAAAAAGTTCGAGGGCAAGGAATCTTCCAGTCAACGATAAAGTAAGAAACGACCTATCCCGCCAGACAGAGCGGGAACCCAGACAAGGTATACTAGGTCGCCTGCCAGCACGTCACCACGGGCTGGTCTCTAGGCCATTGGGGTGGCCAGGGTCCGAACCGGCGTCTCAAGGCAGGATAATTGTCGCAACATGTCAAAATAACATCCAAGGTGCTCAATAAGTCCCCGTGGAGCCAAGACAGATTGGCGGAACGGGACAATGAAATCAGTATCTTACCAACAATGTGGCAGTATTATGGAAATGACCATTGTCTCTTCCAACACGATTCAGCTCCCTGCCATACTAGACGGCGTGTGCGATTGGTTTCTTGAAAATGAGGTGGAATTGTTAGACTGGTATGCTCAGAGTCTTAATCTGAATTCTACAGAAACCTCTGGGATGAATTGGAGTGACGGATACGAAATCGACCACAGCGAGCGTCTTGACTCTTCTCTCTGGCAGATATTTTCAGGACGAATGAGGAGCCATTCCTATCGAGACCTTCGGGAAACTGGATGATAGTACGCCTCGAAATATTGCCGCTGTCATACAAGCAAAAAGTAGACCAACTAACTGATAAGTGTAATAATAAAGCCATTTTTCCCCAAATTGTGTAGTGTCTAAATACGTTTGATAATATAATTTTAACCCTTTCACGATCATGACTCTAAAATCTAGTATAACTCTAAATACCATAGCTTCCGAAACTGTCTGTTGTTTCACTTCTTTGTTTAGTAATAACAGTGGTGACTGACTGTGACTCCTGCTGATCCCTAATATATCGTGCAAATTTAAAGAACAGGTAAGAGTAGGAAATCTGACTTACTTTAGACAGGCGTTTCGGACGGTTATGGTCTTTTGTACGTAAGGGCGTTATGGTCGTTAAACGGTTAACGGAACAAACTGCATTAGGGGTGCAGCACTGTGAAGAAAAAGTGAAGCAGTATTTTTTTTTCGGACGGGGGGGGGATTGACGACTACCGTGAGTAACTCGATGGGCTATAAGCAGTCGACTGTCTCTAATTTACGACCACTGGTTCCAGGGAAGCGATAGAGCCAGTACCGAAAGACAGTGCATCTATGCATCACCAGGATTTGAACCAATAATCCATTTCGGACGAGTGGTCAGAGTCCAGCGTTTTGACCACGGCTCCACCACCAAGGCAAGTGCAGTAATTTAAAAGGTGAGAGATAAAATTAGATATACGGACAAAAATGAGACAATTTTCTGCACAAAAGGAACAAAATTTAGTCACAGCTGGATTAAAATACTGCATTTCAAAATTAAACATTACCCTGGACAAGTAAAACTAAAAATCCTGGCCTAACCATGGATAAAGGTCATGCTAAAAATATTAATAACATATTTGGAATAGTCAGAACCCTACGAGTCGCAGTCTTACGCTTGATAAAAAAATTAAATCTCAAAATTAAGGCACTATTACGGAAAGCTTGTTTCTGCCCTATTATCACCAATGGAAATGCTTTTTGGCGAATCTGTGCTAATACTAACAGGGTAAAAATTGTCCGCATGTCAGTACGTCACGCTAAAAAAAAAATGCTTCTCAGTAAGAAAAAGTTTCATATCATGAATCAGATAAGTATTAAATATATATTCTATTGACTATAACATCTATGAGCTTGCCAAAAAGTATTAAGAAAAAGTAGGAATTCATCCAAATCGCCTTGTGAGAAAAGCAATTAATTGTGATACAATGGTTGAGGGAAAATAAAAGCTACCAAAACACATTCAGGGTTTTATCCCTGACACAAAACTAAGTCTGGGATTAAGAGATTGAGATTCTCACTTATGGCCGGACGCAAAATAGAAAGGATGCTTCATCGCCAAAGGAGAAAAGAAAAGGAACAGAAGAAAGGGGACATACATCTCAAGGATATTTTCCGTTATTTGAGAGATATTGCTGTCACTCAGTTTTTCTAATTTTTGCACAATTATTTGGTATCAACCTAGATCCCCTACTTTTTGGCACGTCTTTTGTTAAAAAAAGATCGTGCTTATGTTATCGGTTTGTCCGTCCGTCCGCCTGTAGACGCGATATCTCTGCAACTATTATTCCGATTTGGAAAATCCTTTTTGCATTGGGAAGCTTGAAATATGCGAATGATGATCCTTCACTTCGTTTTTTTTTTTTTTTTACGATTTACAATTTCGCCGCAAAATGGCGTAAACGCAGATGATGCCGAATTCAAAAATACGTTTTATTCCACATATTTGCTTCTAAACATCTGATTTTAAAAAAATATCTTCCGATTCTATTTATGTCGAGAACAGTATTTTAAGATATAGCTACTTTTTCAAATTACGCATAGATTTTCCGCTAGTGGGCGAAAAGTAGATTACATTTTTCCCGTTAACTCTTCTCCTAAAACCCCGATTTGAAATTTTTTTTCTTCAACGGATACACCTCCTGATGGAAAATCTTTTGCATATAACTTCGAATTTTTGATAAAGAATATTTTGGCCACTAGGGGCGTAAGAGTTACTTTTTGCTTCTGATATATTTGCCATAAAATTTGAGCTTCTAAAATATGGATTGAAAAAATTCCTTCGTGGACTGATGCCACTCACATCGATAAACCTTTTCGGAATATTTTCTTCTTAAAATATTCCATAGTTTCTCCGCCAGAGGGCGTAGATGTATATCATAGTTTTGTCAATATATCTACTTCTAGGAGTCCGATTTGAAAAATTTCATCTTTGTTGGATACTGTTTTTAGTGTGACATGTTTTTCATATAATTTCAAAATTTTCAAGTAATTCGTAGACTTTCCGCTAGGGGCCCTAAAGGTAAATTGCTTTCCTCCCTATATCTCTGCTTCTAAATCTCCGATTTGAAAATTCTTTCTGCACCGGATATACAGCTCCTGATGAGAAATCCTTTGCACATAATTTCTAATGGTTTGGCCAAAAGGGGGCGTAAATCTTAATTTCCGCTTCTGATGTAATTGTAGCAAAATGAGCTTCTAAAATCTCGATTGAAAAAAAGTCTTTTGTTGACCGATACTACTCATGTCGACAAACATTTTAGGAACATTTTCTTCTTAAAATAATGCATGGTTTTTACGCCACGGGCATGGATGTATATCTTATTTTTGTCAATATCTCTACTTCTAAGAGTCCGTTTTGAAACATTCCTTCTTTGTTGGATAGTGTTTCCGATGCGAAATGTTTTTCCTATAAATTCAAGATTTTCAAGTAAATAATAGACTTTCGGCTAGGGGGCACAAAGGTAAATTGCGTTTTCTGCGTTATTTCTGCTCCTAAAGCTCTGATTTGAAAAATTCTTCCTGTTTCGCATACAAGACCTGATGGAAAATATTTTTCACATAATTTATAATGTTTGGTAAAGAATGGTTTAGCCACCAGGAGTCATATATGTGTTAATTTCTGCTTCTGAAGTATTTGTAGCAAAATCTGGGCTCCTGAAAGCTCGACTAATTTTTTTTTCTTCTACCGATACCGCTTATATGGATAAACCTTTTGAGAATACTTTCTTCCTAAAATAATGCATGGTTTTCCCACCAGGGGACGTAAAGTCACATCTTATTTTTGTCGATATCTCTGCTTCTAAGAGTTCGTAAGCTCACGATTCCGTTTACAGCAATATCTGAGAGATTAAAAACCCGATTGAAAATCTTCTTTCTTTCGTCAGACCTATTGTTTTCCATACCGGTTCCATTGACTTTGAATAGCTTTGATAAATTTAATTTGCGTCAGAATGGATTCAAAAGACGTGCTTATTACACCCGAAAATTCGGTGTCATTTTTCTTGCATTATTCTGTCATTAACAGACTTCGTGCACTTTTTCGGCCTTTTCTTGATTTGCTTTTTAGTGAGTTTGTTTCCTAAAAACGTAAGCTAGGCTGATGACTGTACCTGATTCGTCGAAATGCCGACTCTGCAGGGATATGCGGAACTCCCTCAAAAATTTGATAGTGAAGGCGTTGCGTGAGCAATGCTGCCGGGATTCGGTAAATCTTTCACACGGATAGGATCGGTCCAGGGATCGGCTAGAGTTTGCTAACCCCCCCTCCCCCGGAAACCACCAATTCCCACCCATTTGCCAAAACCTCCGCGTACAAATGGGCCGAGGTTCTTTAATTTTGCGACTGGCTGAAAGATTTATTCGCCAGAGCGATGGAAATTGGGACCTAAGTCCTTTATTGGTGTCTAGGCTAAGAAAAAAGTTACAGGCTTGTTGTTTACACTGAGGGTATCATGCATTGGGAAATTAATCCTTTATTTTCATGAGCCCTCTCACAGAGATGGAAAAATGAAAACAATTTACTCTATAAAGTTCATAGCACTAGGGCGAGTGCTGTGGTGAGGATTCTGAGCGTGAGTCACCGTTCTACCTCTCACGTCCTTTCTGGTTCTTCTATGAGCAGCTCTTCTTGCTTCGCAACGAAGTCTTTGACCAAATCAATGAGTCCTTGTCTCGCTCAGTGGTGACCGCACAGAATCGACAGATCCTTCGCCTTTACCAGTTCTGGAGCGAGGACTTTTCCCCTTCCTGAAAGAGAAGCACATTCGAGAATCATGTGGGCGACGTCTGCGGATTGGAACACCGGGACATTTCCCGATGGGCCCCTTCCGTATATTTTGTCTCTTACTTTCTTAAAAAATGTTTTCACTTCAGTTGTTTTAAGCACACAACTGAACCACAAAACTGTTTTATAAACGAAATACACAGAACGTAATTACACTATCTACCAACAAGTAATTAGACACCCCTTGCAGTCGACGATATCTGCGGTCCTGATACACGAAACGACCGCCGGCGTTAAATATCGTGTAGGAAACAACAACGCAACCAGTCGCATGCAAGATGCCACGCAGTTCGGAGCTCTCTGATTTCGAGAAAGGTGTAATCGTCGGGTATCACAGAAATGGCCGATGCATACGTGACATATCCAGCGAGTTGAAGAACCCAAAATCGACAGTGGCCAACGTTATTGGCAAGTGGAACATGAGAGGTGACTGTCGGAATGTGCCCCGACCAGGCAGGCCCACAAAACTGGGAGTTAGAGACCGACGGGTGCTGGCCAGAGAAATTCGGAAGAACCGCATCAAATCGATGTGCCACATCCACGAGGAATTTGAACAGGCATCCGTTAGTGTTCTTGCAATGAATACCATTGGTAAGGAAGCCCATCTGCTCGATTATCATTTACGTGCAGCCGCCCACAAGCCTTTGATCACCAAGTCCAATAGCGCTGCTTGGCTAACGTGGTGCAAAGAACGTCGACAGTGGACCGTTGAACAGTGGAAACAGGTTCTCTGGAGCGACGAATCAAGGTTCACCCTTTACCGTTCGGATGGCAGGGTCTGGGTTTGGCGTCTGCCTGGAGAACGCCTCGTATCGGAATGTACTGTGCAAACTGTGAAGTTCGGCGGCGGTGGAATTACGCTATGGGGGTGTTTCTCCTGGTATGGTACGGGACCCTTGGTCGCAATTCCTGGTAGACTCAACACCGAGACCTACTGCACCATTTTGGATGATCATGCGCTTTCTACGCTGTGGCAATTTTACGGGGTGGACCCATATTGCATTCAGGATGACAATGCCACCTGTCATGTTGCGAGGTCCACCATGGCTTGGTATGGTGACAATGGGGTTAATCGAATAGACTGGCATGCGCAGAGCCCGGACCTCAACCCTATCGAGCACCTCTGGGACGAGTTGGAGCTTCGACTTAAGGGGTGGCCCCACCGTCCGAAATCGGTGAAGGAACTGACCTGTCTTCTCCAAGCCGAATGGGAAAAAATACCGCTAGCCGTCGTACAACGCCTGGTTGAGAGTATTCCCCGGAGGGTCGCAGCTGTAATCGCCGCTCGTGGAGGCTCCGCCAACTATTGAAGGTGAATAGATTTCGTTTTCCTTTGCTATCACAGGTGTCCAATAACTTGTTGGTAGATAGTGTATAACAAGCGGGAGAAAAAAAAAACTTCTATTTTAAATTAGGGAAAAAAATCCCCTCACCAGGCAACTGCTAGAAATCCAACTACAATAGATGGGCCATGTGTGTTTGCGAACTTCTGGGTTCACATAGTAGCTGAGGAACGAGAATATATGTACCGTATGTTGCGGGAGTATGTATACGATGTTCTATATATTCTTCAAGGAAGTGGTTGGGGGGGGTATAGTTGATTTTACTCCCGTTCGTTGTAGGAGGCATTCGTGCTGTGCTAATGAGAGCATGATCATATGTAGAGGATTTTAGGAAGGGAGTGTCTGACCCCAGGTCTTAAACAACCCTTAGAAATAGGAAGCTATGAGATTTGGGCTAGACTGTGCGATAGGAAAGTGACACGGAAGCGAAGTAGAAAGGGGGTGGAAGACGCCCTTATTTATTACCAGGGGGCCAGTACCCGGGTCCGACGGCGTAACGTGCCCATCCGACGCACGGCGGATATTTAGTGGATCGAGCGTTTCGTACCTGCCTGGGATCGAACCTGAGGTCCTTTTCGTGCCAGTCACGAACGCTGCCCACTGGGCTACCCGCGGCCCATGTGCTCATGAGAGCTGAGTTCGACCTCAATTTTAAGAGCCCCAGCCCTAGCCCGCCCGAGCTAATTTTATGTTGCAAATAGAGCCTGGTCTCGAACGAGCCGGAAAACTATGATTAATCTGGTTGGGCATTAAAAAAACCTCCTCTTCCAAACTTCCACTCCTTCCTCCCCGTGAAATTAACCGATGTCTTTCTCAACTGCGGATTGGGGAAGAGATATCTATTTCTATAGTTTCTTTCACCATTCATTTCATCCTCAAATGTTTCGAGGGGTCCGGCATCAGGAAAAATTTGGAGGCACAACAATCTATGTATATTAACAGCATTGGAGTGTGGGGGCTGGACCCCCACACTCCTATATTTTTTTCACTACTTTAGTTAAAGTAGTGAAAATACTAACCCATGTTTAATAAAGTTGCAGAACAATGCTATATAATGGTCATTACGGGATGTACTATTTACTGTATGACAAAACATGAAGTTATAAAATGTTTTGTTTACGTTATTTAGTAAGGTGTCTTTACAATACATAACCGCAGCATAAAAGAACTTTTTGTAATTGAAACACATACGAATATATGATCACTAAATGAAGAATCTGTTCGCCACGATATTTAAAAATCTTTATATTTCTAACTGTGATTGTCCACAATAGAAATATTACAAAAATTTCAAAACAAATCGAAAATTTTACATTGTAAAAGTTCTGTATTTTTTTCATTTATTTAAATTTTTAAAAATCAGGTCTTATGCGAAAGGATTTTTGGTACAACTGCAACATAATTTTGGTAGTAGCAGTTCTTTATCTCTTTCTCTCTCAAATATTTGCTGGAGTTTCTTCCCACTTCGTTGTAAATTTAAGAACTGGAAGCTCAAAGGTATGAAAATCAAGATTATTTTTCGATCTGTCAAACATGAAAAGGCTTTATAAGCAATGTTTTAAAAAAACTTTAATGTCCTAACTTCAGCGTTTTTAAGAGAAAATTTTAAACAAATATAAATTAGAAGCTTCTCCAGAGCAATTACATACATAACTAACTGAAGTAGTGATTTAAACCAGTTTATTCGCTTTTACCACGTCGATTAGGTGAGTTTGCCACGATATTTAAATATCGTGAAATTTTTAACTGGGATTGTTCACAACAGAAAAAATCGGGTACAATTTTTTTGCAGTAAAATCTTGGAATGGGCCGATAAAAAAATTTCCGCAACACCCAGTTCAATTTAAGGACGACGGGTATGCTTTTTAGACCCCCCACCCCATATGCACGCGACTGTTATTAGAGCAATTGTACTTTTTGTTTTATTTCTTAAATAAAATAAGCGATTTTCAGTTGATAAAATAGCACTGCAGAACTACAATGAAGATCAATTGAATTAGAGATACCTGTCTAGTAACGTGTAGTACCACCTTTCGCCCTGATAACTGCGGCGGTTCGTGTCGGCATGGACTCGACAAGACACCGGAAGCATTGGGAAGCCATACGGAGTAATACGGAGCCACGACCACTGAACAAGCTCCCACAGTTCACGAAATTTGATGGAGGGGGGTCAGAGCCTCGAACATCTCTCTCGATGGCATCCCAGATGTGCTCGATAAAATTGAGGTAAGGTGACCTAGCTGGCCAACGAAGCGAGGTCACGTCGGTGGAGTGTTCATCCAACCATTCGGATACAATTCGGGAGCGATGGCACGGTGCATTGTCTTGTCGCAGGATGAGGTCCCCAGTGGGATGTTGAAGATGCACAAACGGGAGCAAGTGGTTGTCCAGGATATCCCGGTAACGTTGACCTGTGAGGGAAAATGTCACACCTACCAGGGGTCCCATTTCAGTCCACGTAAACAGTCCCCAGACGAGAATGCCAGCCCCACCTGCTTGAAGAGTACCCTGCTGGCAGGAAGGATCCATCGCTTTATGTGGTTTGCGCCGTACTCGTACCCTGCCATCCGCATGTACCAAAGCATGAATCTTGACTAATCAGTCCATGCAACATTTTCCCACATGTCTAGGGTCCAGTGGCGATGTTCCCGTGCCCATGCTAATCTTTGCACCCTGTGATGTGCGGTCAGCAGCGGTACCGTCATGAGATGATGGCTTCTGTACCCCATAGCGAGGAGATGGTTTTGAATGGTGTGGCTGCTTACACGTTTTTGTGTACCCGCGTTAAATTGCCGAGTGATTACTTTCACTGTGGTCCACAATGCGAGCTAGCCAACGATGACCCCGCTCATCCACACGCTGTTGTCCACGGATGTTGGCAATTGCACCCTTGCAGGGATGGTTTTACCGGATTCGATGTACTCAAGGTGCACCCGTGACACAGTGGCTCGTGAAAATCCCAGTGCTTGCACGACTTCCGAGATGGGGTGACCCATTCGTCAGGCCCCGACAATTTGCCCACGATCAAATGCGCTTAGATCATTCGTCTTACTCATACTGCGTCCGACTCTTATCGATATCCGTCGCATCACTCCTTATATTGTCCTATCGCTGCATAGTCATGTCTTTCCGTTTACAGGGCCGCCCACAGCGCCACATTTGCATAACGCCAGCTGTCTCTAATTCAATTGCTCTTCAGTGTAGACAGCTTGCAATTTCATCGGTTAAAGTGAAACTTCATGCTATTAAAACGCTTAATATTTTGTTGTGTAAAAAGTCTTTTTGCACTTTTGTAGAACTAATTGTAAGACAAGACGTTTGCCTACTAACACCACTTGATTCGGCCATGTAGGCACCAATATTTTGTAGTACTTCTTGCCATATATCCGGCAGCTAGAAGATTCCATCCGTCCAGAACTTAGCAGGTTTGGGGGTAAGGAACTGAGAAAGATGAATTCTGCAGGAGTCCAAAGAAGCTAAGTTTTTTTACGTTGAGCGAATTCTACAGAGACCGAGATAAATAAAAATCTGCAGGCTTTAGACCGAGTGAGGTGGCACTGTGGTCTAAGCGCTGGCTTATGATAATTCGTCCGTGAAAGGTCCGGGTTCGAATCCCGGTGAGGCATGGATGTTGTGTTTGTGTTACAGCACTGGCTCTCTCCCTTCCCTAGAACCAGTGACCCTAAATTGGACAGGCGACTGCTTATAGCCCACTGAGTTGCTTATGGGGGTCGTTACACCATTAATAAAAAATAAACAAATACCGGGTGAGGCAGGATATCCTAGACAAGAGTAACCAATTTTTCCCTGATCAGTATAGAATTATAATCTCAATTCTCTTCTGTTCCCTGTTTTTGAACGTTTTTCATCACATCCGGCCCTCAGCTATTCAAATTGGGAAGGGTAACCTATCAGAATTGGTTGTTTGGTTATGACGCAGCACCACGTAACAGAAGAATCCCTGCAAGATCCACCGCACACAAAGCATTGCCTTCTTAGGCAATGCTTTGTGTGTGGTGGGGTTTTTTGGGTATTAAATGGCGGGGCTTGTTTGGAATTAATGACGGCTTATCTCGCTTATTCCACGATCTTTTCCACTCCACGTTAGTGAACAGAATCCATTTCGCATCGCTCATTTCAATTCGCTTCAGAAATGGGTTGTTTCCATTCCGTTTTATTAGTCAATCCCAAACAGATGTGCGGTGAACATTTTTCTCACTTACATCACGCGGTGCCGAACCATTAACACTTTTCACATACATCGACGATCCAAACCATTATGATAAGTGGGCCCTTATGCAAATCGAAGCAACTGCAGGTAAACGACGGCACGTATGAGGGTCATGTAACGATATAAATAACACCTGATGCTTAGCTCTGTTAAGTAGTGTTAATATTGCTCTTCAGATGGGAAAAGGTAGCTGACTTAAGCGAGTTTGACAAATGCCAGATTGTATTGGCCAGACGACTGGGTCACAGCATTTCTAAGAAGCAAGGCTTGTGGGGTGCTCTCAGACAGCTGTGTACAGTACCTTCAAAAAGTGACCCTAGGAGCGAAAATCAGTGGACCAAGGCTTGTGGGGTGCTCTCAGTCAGCTGTGTTTAGTACCTTCAAAAAGTGGTTCGCGGAGAGATAATCCGAGAAGCAAGGCTTGTGGGGTGCTCTCAGTCAGCTGTGTTTAGCACCTTCAAAAAGTGGTCCAAGGAGGGAAATTCTGAGAAGCAAGGAATGTGGGGTGCTCTCAGTCAGCTGTGTTTAGTGCCTTCAAAAAGTGGTTCGAGGAGAGAAATCATCCGAGAAGCAAGGCTTGTGGGGTGCTCTCGGTAAACTCTGTTTAGTATCTTCAAAAAGTGGTCAGAGGAGAAAAAATCACGAACCGCCGACAAGGTGTGGACCGACTACGGCTCTTCGATGCTAGAGGTGAGGTAAGGCTATCGTGTATGGTACCGAGCCATCAAAAGGGATACCGTGGCGCAACTTGCCCATACTTTCAACAGGAGTAATGTGTCAGTTGTCCGTAATATGGCGCAACGTACCCGTAAATGCACAAATAGCTCGCAATTGGTGACGGGAGTAATGTGTCCCAACGTACAGTAAATTGAACCTTGTTGAAAAAGGGGCTGCGTTGCATTAGGCCGCTCCGAGTGTCCAAGTTATAATTATGTTCACCGTCGAAAGCATCTACAATGGACACGCAAGCATCAAAATTGGAACAGTAAATGATTGGAAGAAGGTCGTCTGGTCCAATGGATCTCGCTTCCTGTTGCACCATGCGAACGGTCGGGTACCAGTGCGTCCCCTTATAATGAATTAGCTTTGTTTATCTTTTTGCTAAGCTAATTATTATGAATGAATAATGCTCTAAGCTTCAAAATGATGAATTCCCAAAAGGGTGTTGTTACTCGTTAATTATGAACTTAAAGTCTCAACGCTGGTTATTTATATTAAGTAATCAAAGTCATAAACCTAACAGCCAGACAGAGGTCTGACAAAACTAAGAATTGAAAAAGACTGAACTTACAGAACAACTTGTTTATTATGATGACTCCTGGTCAACTAAGGCACTCATATATCACTACTACACAACAACACACTGCAACGTAACACCAACCACCCTCAACTCCAACGCAACAACACAACAACAACGCAACACCAACTACAACACAACCCTCAACTCCAACGCAACAACTACACAACACTCTACTTCTCGATGAACGCGCCTATATACGAGCTACCACCACGTCATGACTTACACTCATTGCCAGATCTCATTCAGCGGGGTGAAATAATATTTCGTTCAGTAGGAAGATAATTTACATAGTAAAATAAAATAACCAGAGATAGTAAAATCAAAAGGAAAGTGAATATAGAGTATACGTTACATCATCTCCCCCTTAATTTTCTTCTTTTTTTTTTTCTTTTTTTTTTCTTTTTTTTTGGTTTCCGAAAAATCTATCAATTTTGGAGTGTAAGTCTTACATTTCGATGATTGACGTTTCTCGATCTTTTTTTTGATTTGTTGTCTGGTGGTAGCCGTATTTACATTATCAACTTGGCATAACAATTTACGAATCTGTATTCGACTGTGAAATTTGTAGTGTAGAACAAAACCAAACCTGCATCGGCATACTTTCCTTTTATTCTGCCTAGCAGGAATCACTTTTTTAATTTCAAATCACGTGCCTCATTCGTTGTAATACAGAACAACTGTATCAGCAGCGAAGATTGCCTGAAGCTGCCTAACAGTAACAATTTTATTATTTTCATTTCAAATTACGTTTGCCTCATGCGTGGAAATACAGAACAACTGTATCAGCAGCGAAATTTACCTGGAGCTGCCTAACAGTAACAATTTTATTATTTTACCCTAAGCACATAGATATATACATAAAAAAAAGTGGATTAGTAGATGGACATAGAAGAAATATAAAAAAACACACATATATACACAAAAAGAATGCATAGGCCCACACGAAAAAAAGAAATTCTGACACGCCAACTGGTCGAGCAGGAAAAACAATGAACTGAGAAAGAACCTGTCCACGAGAACTTACTTATCTCGAGGACGCATAAAAAATTCTAGTGCGAAAACGTTTTCCAGGCCTAATGGGACTGGGGAAATCAGGTGGCTTGGATCTCTTCCGGGACGGTAATGGAACATCGGTCTGTTGTCGGTCAGGAATCTGGCGGTCTGGAAATCCCTGCGGCTGAGAAGAACGGTCAGGAACGTCAGAAGTCTGGCGGTCTGGAAATCCCTGCGGTTGAGAAGAACGGTCAGGAACGTCAGAAGTCTGGCGGTCTGGAAATCCCTGCGGTTGAGAAGAACGGTCAGGAACGTCAGAAGTCTGGCGGTCCGGAAATCCCTGCTGCGGCTGATAGGAACGGGCTCCCCCAGGCTTTGGATATGAAGTCCCTTGATGCTGGGGCCCGTTGTGTCCTTCCAGGATCTTTTTGGAGGGACGTGTCTCCGGCCACATCGCTTGTTTTCGTTTACGCCCACGGGGCATGATAGTAGTAGCAGGCATCGGCCCTGTTTGCCCTGAACGGAGGTTCCAGGGGCGAAACCCGGGCGGATGCAAAGATTTCTGCCTTCGGCGCTGTTGCGGCGAAGCAGATTGGGGAGACAAGTGACGTTTGCGCCCAGCTTTTGGTGGTGCTGGACGGTGTGGAATATTAAATGTTGGATTCATAACTGACAAATCCGAAATGTCCGACGCCTCTGAGTCGCTGCTATAATTCAGCGGTCGTGCAGGGCGATGTTTGGATTTGCCTATAGGAATACTTTCCGATGAGGTATTCAAAGAAGAAGTATCCCGCGTTGGTGCAGAGTTAGCCGGAAACAGCGCAGCAATAGTCTTGGCAATGGTTGGAGGGAAAGGAACGATACTAGTATTCGACGAACGCGAATCGAGCCTTGGTCTCACGGGAGAATCAGGTTGCGGTTGTAGAAACTCGTCTGGAGGGGGGAGGGTGAAGGAAAAATCACTGGTGATTCGTCAAAAATGTTCGGTGGGTCGTCCACAATTTCTGGCGGTTGAACATGAGATATAGATTCTTGAGTCTGTGGAACAGAAGGTTGAGTAGGATTGATAATGAACTCGATATCCCGTTCGTGATACTTGCGACATTGATCAACATGTACATATTGAAAATTGTTGTTCGGTTTCTCCAGAACAATATTATTTTCAAAGATATTTGCCACCCGATATGGACCTTCGTAGCTGGGTGCAAATTTCTTCACTAAAGTATGCGAAACAGAAGACTGGAAGTGCGTTTCCACGAGAGTGAGATCTCCAACGACAAGATCTGGTTCCCTACGCCTAGAATTATAATATCGTGCTTGAGCCGCTTGTGCTCCTAGCATTGCAACACGAGCTTTTTCTGCCATAATGTGTACTGATTGCGGAGTTGGTCGCTGGTTTAATTCGTCGATAATCCCCGTTAAATTTTCAAAAGGGGTTTTAATTTTGCGACCCAGAAAAAGTTCTGCAGGAGTAATTTTAGTAGACTCGTGGACAGACGAGCGGAGGGCGAACGCAAAAAGTTCTAAATGGTCATCCCATCTTTCATGGTGGTCCATTACGAAAGTCGCAATCATTTTCACTAGCGTTCGGTTAACGCGTTCTGCAGGATTACTCTGGGGATGATATGGGGAAATGAATTTATGTTTAATGTGTAATCTCGCACACATTCTTTCAAAAATGTCAGAAATAAATTGAGGACCATTATCCGAAACTACTTTATTAGGTGCACCATATCTAGAAAATACTTCATTAACTAAGACATTACAAATAATCTCAGCCGTAGCGGCTTTAATGGGAAAAACTTCAACCCATTTAGAAAAATTATCAGTTAGTACTAAAACATAACGAGCTTTATTTTTAACAGATAATGGATAAGGTCCCAATAAATCTATGGAAATAATATCAAATACATGAGAACTTGAACTAGATTTCAAGTGACCGGCCGGTCTTACATTACGGTAATTATTAATCTGACACAAGTGACATGATTGAACGTATGCGAGCACACTTTGGTACATGCCAGGCCAATAGGCAACATCCCGCAATTTACAACGGGTCTTGCGAATACCTAAATGGCCTGCAAGAGGTTTGTCATGAAATTCATTTAAAAGAGCCATTCTAAGGGTTCGCGGAATACATGGGCGAAACTCTGCCCTAGTAGTCCGAGACTTTGTATAATAAAGAAGACCCTCTATTACTTCAAAATGTTGTGACCTTCCAGCTAGAGAAGGATCACTTGGTAGGGGCGAACCCGCAAGCAAAAAATTGTAAATATCCCCAAAATCTGGATCATTTATTAATTCTGCCATTATCTGCTCTCTGGATGTGATATCAGCTATCAGAAGTAAAGGCTGACATCCAGGAGTAGTTTCGGTGGGGACCCCACTAATCGGAACGCGAGATAATGCGTCCGGTAATTGATTCTTATTACCTGGCTGATACGAAATTTTGATATTGCTCTCTTGTAACTTCAGAGCCCACTTCATAAGTCTTTGAGATAGGTGCTTAGCAGAATTCAAATACTGAAGGGCAGAATGATCCGTAATTATGTTAACTGTCAATTCGTTAAGATAACATTGAAATTTATTCAGTGCATACACAACAGCAAGACATTCACGTTCCGTAGCTGAATAATTGCGTTCAGCTTTGGCTAAAGTACGAGACGCAAAAGCTATTGGATGCCCAGCTTGTGACAAAACGCAACCAAGACCAACTCCGGATGCATCAGTATAAATATCAAATTCTTTAGAATGATCCGGGAAAGCCAACACCGGAGGCTGAGTCAATGCAGACTTCAGTGTTTCGAATGCAGCGTTAGCTTCAGGTGTCCAAATAAACTTCTTGTATTTACGCTTTAAGGCATACAATGGCTCACATATTGTAGCATAAGCGGGGACGAACTGCTGATACCATCCGGTCATTCCCAGAAAGCGGGATAGTTCTTTTGCTGTTTTAGGCCGAGGAAAGTCAGCAATAGGCCTAATTTTTTCATTATCAGTGAATAAGCCGTGGGGAGTGATTTTCAACCCCAGATATACAATCTCGTCCCGCGCTATCTGGCATTTACTAGGTTTTAACGTCAAGCCAGCATTGTATATAAGTTGGAACACCTGTTTGAGCAGAGAAAGGTGCTCGTCAAAAGTCTCTGATGTGATAATAATATCATCCAAATAGACATGCACATGGGGACCCAGGACAGGTCTGAGAACCGTGTCCATAAGCTTTTGGAAAGTAGCAGGTGCAGAAGCTAAACCAAAAGGCATACGTAAATATTCATAGGCCCCAAAAGGAGTCACAAAGCCTGTTTTATCGACCGAGTCCGGATGTACTGCCACCTGCCAATATCCACTCGCCAAATCCAAAGTTGACATCCATTTGGTTGACGACAAGTCATTTAGAATATGTGACATGACAGGTAGGGGATAATTGATTGTTTTTGTGACTTGGTTGAGTTTGCGAAAATCTGTCACGAAACGAAATTCATTTGGTTGTTTCTTTGGAACCAAGAAGGCAGGAGCCGCCCAGGCGCTTGTTGATTCCCTGATTATGCCTTGCTTAATCATTTCCGCAATTTGACGTTGCATTTCCTGTTTTTTATGTGGAGCACAAGGGTAAGGTTTCGTCGCAATGGGTTTCGGAACCATCAGTGTCAATAACATGATAAACCACCTGTGTGAAACCAGGTTGATCCGAAAATAAACCAGGGCTTTCCTGTAAAAGGAGAGAAAGCTGGTCTCGTTGCCCTCATTCAATTGGTCACTCAACAATAAACTCGTAATATCTACAGGAACCGTCGGAATCATTTCGACAGGTTCCGGAAAGGAAATCACATGTTGTACAAAATTCAAAGTTATTTGAAACTTGTTAATAAAGTCCATACCCATGAGACATTTCACGGGTAGCTCGTCTATAAGCAGGAAAGAATGTGTAAAACGAGCTTTTCCCAGCCCTAAAGATAATGTGACAGTTCCTGAAATACTGAAGATTTCGTTATTTGCACCTCGCAAATACTGCGTTGCAGGCTGAACATGTATTGCAGAAAAAACATCATTGCAAAACTTTGTATTTAGGGCTGATATCTCAGACCCAGTGTCGAACTTTGTCTCGACAATAATGTCTTCAAGTGTCAAGAATACATCAGGCAACTGAGGAGTTTGAACAGTCACTAATATTGTTTTAGGGTCAGAATGTTTGGTATCAGGAAGCAGGACCGACCCTTCGTCTACTTCCTGTGGAAGTTTAAAGGAATTCTGGTGGTGTTATCATGTGGTCGGAAACCTCGACCCTGCCGGGTATCGGGAAAATTTTCACGATAAGGAAAATTGTGTGCACCCTGCGTCGGGAACTCCGCGTGTCTGTTGAGATTTTCATTTTCGTTACGTCTGCCCTCAGCACGGGCAGAAAAATTATTATTGCCCTGAGCATGATAACGTTCCGAATGCTGCTGAGTGGAACGGGGTCGAGCATACTGTGCATTATGACGATATCCCGAAGCTTGCTCCGAAACTCGTTGCTGGTTCGCCACTCTTCTGTGTGGTGGAACGTATGAAGCTTGGGTGGGCACTTGTGTATGCTCGCGCTGAAAGTTTTGTCTATTATGCCGCTAAGGGTTTTCGGAATAAGCCTCGCGGGGTGCCCGAGCATGGTGAGTTGAAGCATGTTTGCCATGTCGCTCTTCATACGTGCGTATGAGGCGAAGGCATTCATGAATAGTGGCAGGGTGTCGAACCTCAAGAAAATCTTGCAAGAATGGGTCGAGCTGCTGTACGAGGGTATCCAACATGTCAACATGACTGGCATGTGGATCCCATAGATTATATAGGCGTGTAGTTTCCAACGCAAATGCAACAGGGCTATCATTGGGACCTTGTTGACGTGAAAACAGCTGTTGAGCAAGGCTAGCTCGACTGAGGCCGAAAGGAAAGACCTCCAAGAATTCTGCACGGAAATTCTCATAATGAGAATCCGGGTTCGACCCTCGCCACTGCCGATACCAGGTCTTGGCGGTATCTCTCAAGCAAGTTCCGGCAATTTGGACCTTGCAGTCTTCCGGAATTTTATATAAATCAAAATGGTCTTCCAGATCTTCGAGGAACTTTAAAGACCCTCCAAACCATTGAAATAAATTGTTCCTGCATGCGGCACGAAATGGGCAAGCATTCTGCTTCGCTGAGAGGATTGAATTCCCTCAGCTACGACCCGCGACTCAGAGTGATAAGAAGCTGGTGCATTCCGAAATGGTGAAGAATGCTTGGGTATGTGTAGATTATTCATATCCAAGTCAGAGCCACAGGCTTCGTACAAATTGTCCAAACAAACACCATTACCCTCGAGACTTGCCGGAAGGTGGAAATTTGCAGTTGTCTCAGGTAAGGAAGCCATGGGTAATAATAGTCAGGATCTCGTGTTCGAGAAAAGTTCGGGCGCCAATTATAATGAATTAGCTTTGTTTATCTTTTTGCTAAGCTAATTATTATGAATGAATAATGCTCTAAGCTTCAAAATGATGAATTCCCAAAAGGGTGTTGTTACTCGTTAATTATGAACTTAAAGTCTCAACGCTGGTTATTTATATTAAGTAATCAAAGTCATAAAACCTAACAGCCAGACAGAGGTCTGACAAAACTAAGAATTGAAAAAGACTGAACTTACAGAACAACTTGTTTATTATGATGACTCCTGGTCAACTAAGGCACTCATATATCACTACTACACAACAACACACTGCAACGTAACACCAACCACCCTCAACTCCAACGCAACAACACAACAACAACGCAACACCAACTACAACACAACCCTCAACTCCAACGCAACAACTACACAACACTCTACTTCTCGATGAACGCGCCTATATACGAGCTACCACCACGTCATGACTTACACTCATTGCCAGATCTCATTCAGCGGGGTGAAATAATATTTCGTTCAGTAGGAAGATAATTTACATAGTAAAATAAAATAACCAGAGATAGTAAAATCAAAAGGAAAGTGAATATAGAGTATACGTTACACCCTTTACTTGGGAAAGTGTTAGCACCAGGATGTACCGTGCAACCATAACCAGCCTGTAGAGGAAGTGTAATGCATAGGGCAGTGTTCTGTTGAGAAATCCTTGGCCTAGTTAATCATGTGCAGAAAACTGTGGTGTCTACCACCTACTGAGACATCATTCCACACCAGGTACTTTCTTTCATGGCAATCGGATTTTGTCTCTGTTAGTGCCTTCTTTCTATTTTTATTGTGTGAGGAATGAAGATGTGTTGCGGTTGCGTAATGTAAAGCAAAATGTTTGCAAGGTGGAGACTAATATGCTTCGGTGGTTTGGCCATGTTGGAAGAGTGAGTGATGAGATAACAAATATATATATATACGATCGATGAAGAAACAGGTTTCTTCATCGTGGGGTGCTCGAGATATTTTAAGTGATGAGATACTTACTGAGATCTTTTTAGCCCAAGTAGCAGGAAGGAAAGGCAGACAAAGGCCAAAACAGTCGTGGAAGGATCAGATTCAGAAGTGTCTGTATGAAAAAAAGATTATGAGCACGAAATATAGAAGGTCTTGTGTACGGCGTGTGATGGATGTCAGTGAAGCCCGAGTTGTATGCCAAGATCGCTGTAAATGGAGTAGTTTGATACAGCAGCAGAAAGTAACAATTATCTGGTAGTTGGTATTTACTTGTGTAGCTAAGCTCTAAATCTCAGAAATCATCTTAGGTGTATGTATGTGTGTATGTATGTATGTACACCGGCGTACAAAAATTAAGGTTCGAATGTAACGTCGTGCAAAAGTGCTCCATATCGACTCAAATCATACCATAAGATCCCCAAGATGTAAGAATATGGGACAAGTGAGAAAAACCGTCCAAACAAAGAATCCAAAGTATAAAAAAGGCACTTTATTGAAAAGGTAGCTTCGAGCACAACTGGACAGAAGACAGAAACGTCCATGTGACAGGCGGCTGCCAAGAAAACTCTAGTCTTTAGTAGGGGATATGATCACCTCCGACTGCATTGCAGGACTTACAACATCTGTCCATGCTGAGGACGAGGTTGTCAAGGAGCTGTTGAGGCATCGCGGCCCATTCCTCTTGTAGCGCCAATCGCAGCTGCGGAATCGTGGCTGCCGGATGGTGACGTGCTGCTAAGCGTATCCCGAGAAGATCCCACACGTGTTCAATTGGATTTAAGTCCGGGAACCTTGCGGGCCAATCCAATCAATGCGTTGAATATCTTCACTCACCAACAGCTCTGCGACAGCCACTGTACGATGAGGTGTAGCGTTGTCGTCCATGAAAAGGAACTCAGGACCCACAGCACCTCTAAACAGACGCACGTGAGGCAGGCGAACCTCGGCACAATAGGGGACACCAGTGACTTAACCTCCGTGGAAGATGTGGAGGTCAGCACGGCAACCAAGCATGATACCACCCCAAACGAGAACTCCGCCACCTCCAAACTGGTCCCTTTCTATGATGTTGGAGGTGTGATTGCCTGTTCCCTGCTCTCTCCAGATGTGTATACGTCCATAATCGCTCGTCAGACTAAATCGGCTCTCATCCGTAAAGAGAAATCGATCCCATTGCTGATGTGTCCAGTTCGTGTGTCATTGGCACCACAGAAACTGCCATCTCCGATGAGCAGGCGTTAATGGCACACTCCATACTGGTCGTTGTGCAAATAGACCACCTTTGTGCAGCCTCTTGGCCACGGTAAAACGCGATAACGGAAGTCCAGTTGTCTGTTGCATGTGCCTTGCGATTTCTCCCGCTGTCTGTCGTCTGTCTTTTCTCGCCTGTAGGACAATATATCGGTCGTCCGCTGCCGTGGTTGCTCGTGGACGACCACTGCTATACTCTTAAACAGTTGTTCCTGTCGTTTGAAATGCTCTCCAAGCTCGTGAAACGATGCTGTGCGCGATCCTGAACTGCTCGGCCACACTAGTCACACTTCGTCCGTCTTCCAACTTCCCAATGAAGTTGGAAGAAGGACGTCCGCTCGTCATTTGCCAGTACAACTTCCGCTGAACCACTGAACTCTCGATTATACTGGCCCGAATGTCTATGTAAGAGTATGTACCTTGTCATACGGTGGCTTGACGCTCGAATGCGCGACACAGCCAATGTCGCACCACATCCAAATGTAGACAGTGGCGCTGGACCCTCTGTGAGAACACCATCCCTCGAGGACGCCTTACTAGAGTTCATAGAGGAGGAGCCAACGACCAGCAGCCGTGTGATCGCCCGACTGTTCGGTGTGCACCAAAGTACCGTACTTGCCGTTCTGCACGACGAAGACCTGCATCCATATCACATAACACGGGTGCAAGGCCTATTACCACAGGATTATCCTCGAAGACAGGCATACTGCGAGTGGATGCTACAACAACATGCTGCCGATAATAGTGTAGTTTCATCCGCCGGATCTTGTGGACTGATGAAGCAAGGTTTACACGGCAGTGTATCTGCAACACCCATAATAGTCATGTTTGGGCATTGGACAATCTACACGTGAACACGCTCACCAGGTCCGGTGGGGGTGTTGATATCTGGTGAGTTATTGTGCGCGATATCCTAGTGGGACCATATCTTCTTCCCGAACGTGTCACATCTGCCAACTACATGTTGTTTTCTACGTGATGTTCTTCCGGACCTATTAGAAAACGTACCATTGGCTGTTTTCAGCAATCTATGGTTTCCAGCATGATGAAGTACCAGCGCATTCCACTGCAAATGTTCGCCAGTGGCTGGATACGGAATATCCCGGTCGATGGCTTGGCCGTGGCGGTGCTGTCACATTGCCCGCTAGATCGCCGGATCATAACCCATTGAACTTCTTCCTCTAGGGTCATCTGAAGGAACTGGTATATCGACGGTTTGTCAACAGCCTGCACGACCTAGTGGCAACCCTACACGAGGCCCTAACAACTGTAACCCCTGCTATGCTGCAACGCGTGCAGATGTCTATTCCTCGACGGGCTGCCGCCTGTTCCGCACTACAAGGTATTCATTTTGAACACATGTTGTAATCTGACACGAATCCAAGTGTTTTATCTTTTGTGTTGTAGTGGTACAGATCAATAAATCCCGTGTTTTCTGTCAAAGTGATTGAGTAAGTTATTTTTAATGTCTGTATTCTTACCGGATGTGACGTCACCAACTTTCGGCGCGTATATCTCCGGAATGCGACGTCCGATCGCACAACGGTTTTACGTTTCTTTCTCCACGAGGAATCGACCGGTAGGTTTATTGTGCGATCAATTCTGATCACCCTGTATATATATATATATATATATATATATAGACAGTGTCCGGCCGTCAAAGCCCCAAGACCAAATAAAAATACATGTATACAGCAAATTATGCTACCTTTATCAAGAGAACACCGGCATAAAGGTGACTTTTCTGGATTCCGCTAGAAGGCTAAAGTCACCAAAAGTCTGCGGATGTATTCTCGAAGTGACCGTCTCTGAAAAACAAAAGAGCAAAAAACGTTAGTCACCCCTATATAGCAATTGAGGTCAATAGTCACGGTCAGTGTATATATAAACTTCGAGAACACATCCGCAGGCTTTCGGTGAACCCAGCCTTTAAGCGGAATCCAGAAAAGTCACCTTTATGCCTGTGTTCTCTTGATAAAGGCGACATAATTTGCTGTAAACATGTATTTTTATTTGGTCTTGGGGCCTTGACGGTCCGGGCACTGTGTTCATGGGGTGCGTGGTCTTTTGTTGGTCGGAGTCTGTGTTTTTTTTTGTTTTTTTTTATATAGGTTGGAGGTTTAACGACCACCGTGAGCATCTTAGTGGGCTGTAAGCAGTCGCCCGCCTCTAATTTAGAGTCACTGATTCCAGGGAAGGGAAAGAGCCAGTGCCGTAAGTCAAACACAACATTTATGCCACACCGGGATTCGAACCCGGACCCCCTCTGAGAAATAATCAGCGGCAATCGCTTAGACCACTGCCCCACCGGGGCGGCGGAGTCAGATTTTGGCTTAGTTGTTTTAAACAATTAAATTTCGGATTTCTGTTTTTAGGTTTCTATGTTCCTGTTGCATCGAATGATAATTTTAATATATATGATGTGAGGTTTGGGCTGGCGGCTATGCGCAGCCTCAATCACATCCTATGACATCTCTTCGTTTGTAACTTATGGAATTTTTTTGAAGTTCTTCTTTTGTTGCGTTATATATATATCATCATCATCATCATCATTGTCAACCATTATCAATCCACTGCTGGACAAAGGCTTCTTCAAGCCTCTTCCAGAATGGTCTGTCTTGTGCCAGTCTCCTCCATGTTACTCCGGCATACTTTCGAATTTTACCCACCCATCTCCCATGTGGTCTTCTTCTGGGTCTTTTCCTGTCCCTTGGAATCCAATCTAAAATTTCGGCTGTCCATCGATGGTCTGTCCTTCTGGCAGTATGTCCAGCCCATTGCCATTTCAGGGATTTTACTCTGATCATGATGTCTCCCACTCTTGTCATTTTTCTGATTCACGAGTTCCTCTTCTTATCTCTCTTGGTTACACCAAGCATGCACTTCTCCATAGTGCCTTGAGTTGTCTGCAGCCTTTGTATGTCTCTTTTAGTTAAGGTCCACGTCCCTGCACCATACGTAAGCACTGGAAGGATGCATTGATCAAACACTTTTCTTTTAAGACATAATGGTATATTGCTCTTGAAAATTATGCTGTTTCTTCCAAAAGCTCTCCAGGCAAGCTTTATACGCCGATTAATTTCTTCATGATGAAGAAATTAATCGGCGTGTATACTGTATATATATATGTATATATACACTTCTGGCCACCCAAAATGCAACACCAAGAAGGAAGCATCCGATTGTCCTGAAATTCGCAGCATGCGTTGCCCGCGAGAGTACATGCAATCGATTAGCATTGCAGGGCATATGCAAATCATGTGCGCCCGGCACGCTACCGAGAAGCTCTATAAAAAGGGTGCACAGTAAGCGGGGTGTAAGTAGTGGAAGTGTGTTGAGCTGCCGGACCGGTGCGCGGGAAGCTTCCTGATGCCTCGTTGCAGAATACGGCAGTCATTCCAGCACGTTTCGGAGTTCGACAGAGGACGAATAGATGAAGAAATTAATCGGCGTGTATACTGTATATATATATATATATATATATATATATGTGTGTATATATACACTTCTGGCCACCCAAAATGCAACACCAAGAAGGAAGCATCCGATTGTCCTGAAATTCGCAGCATGCGTTGCCCGCGAGAGTACATGCAATCGATTAGCATTGCAGGGCATATGCAAATCATGTGCGCCCGGCACGCTACCGAGAAGCTCTATAAAAAGGGTGCACAGTAAGCGGGGTGTAAGTAGTGGAAGTGTGTTGAGCTGCCGGACCGGTGCGCGGGAAGCTTCCTGATGCCTCGTTGCAGAATACGGCAGTCATTCCAGCACGTTTCGGAGTTCGACAGAGGACGAATAGTGGCTTATCACGACAGCGGTTAATCGTACCGAGACATCGGCACCCGAGTGGGACGACATCCAGCCACAGTGAGGCGAGAATGGATTCGGTGGGTGCAGGAGGGACGGACGGACCGACGTGAGCGATTGCCGCAGCCGCGGCGCACCACCGAACGAGAGGACCGGCATGTTGTGCGGCAGGCATTGATGGCTCGCACCGCCACATCACGAACGTTAGCGCAGGAATCAGGGTGTGTTGCGCAACAACCTGTGTCAACACGTATCGTTCGATGCGGTCTGCAGGAGCGGGAACTTGTCGCACGACGCCCATAGCTCCGATTACCATTAACGCTACACCACCGGCGAATGCGGCGGCAATGGGCCGTTGAACTCCGCACCTGGACTACGGAATGGCACGACATTGTCTTCTCCGACGAATATCGCTCCTGCCTGCAACACCACGACGGTCGGATCCGCGTGTGGCGGTACCGTGGAGAGATACTGTATGACGCCTGCATTATGCATCGCCATACAGATCCGTCGCCTGGCGTTATTGTTTGGGGCGCAATTGAATATTACATCCTCATGCCTCTGGTACGCATCGCCGATACACTCAACAGCCACCGCTACATCTTCCACGTTTTGGAGCCTGTAGTCCTCCCTTACCTGCAGGACCTGCCAGCGGCCACGTTTCAACAGGACAATGCGCGCCCGCACGTGGCACGCATCGTACAACAATTCTCCTGTTATCCCGATCTGTCGCCCATCGTACACGTCTGGTCGCTGATCGGCAACCGAGTGGCCCGGCAAGCACCACCCGCGGCTACGCCTGACGAACTGTGGCAACGTGTGGAAGTAGCCTGGACCGACATACCTCAAGCCCACATCCAAAGCCTCTTTCGTTCGATACCGCGGCGTGTAGCGGCCGTTATTGCCAGACTTGTGGCCCACACGAACTATTGATGTCTGCGTGTTCCGTAAGTCGCACGGGACTGTAAACTCAATCGTTTCATCTTTGTAGCTGTTGTTGTGTTTCCGGTAAATCTGGCTTTGCTATCTCGTGTCCTTCTTAGTTTGCTATTTCGTGTCCTACCAGCGATTTGGAAATTCTAGTGGTCCGCTTAGCCAGTGAAATATTTATTTCTAATTCTAACATTGCATGCTTGCGAAATGCAATGACACGTGCTTGTGTGGTTGGATGCCTGTAGTGTCTTTTTGCAATTAATGGAATGTTTTCGATCAACGTCAACAAGGCTTACAGAGCGTGTATAATATGCCTGTGAATAGTCTCCTAGAACAAGCTTTGTGAACCAATATTGACATATTAAAGTCTAACAGTGTCCTTTTCGTAAACAGTAAATGGTAAAAATTTACTTTATTAGTTCCCATTTTTTAACCTACGCTAAATGAACATGAACACGGCGAATTTCATTTAAGTAGGCGTCTGGAAACCTCTTTCAGAATATTCATACAACATATGCTTGCAATACATATTAACATTTATAATTGTTACTAACGAAATTCATCGACAAAATGCGAAAATACATTTTACATAATGGAATAATCTGATGATAGAGTATGAAATAAACCCAAAACTTCTTTTGTTATTGATTTAAAACAACAAGCCTACAAATGCTTAGGCAGTTGTTAGAAATGTTGCCGTTATTTGAGAAGAAAGAATTAGCATGTCAACTGTAATTGTTAAACTGTATTACCGATGCCAGCAAATTTGATCAAGATGGAATTTTTTTATTCTTTCCTTTGAGAGAAATCAATAATATTTCTCTTTAGGGGAGTCCTCACCAATTGTACTTCTGTTCGCCTTGGGTTTATGGAGATTCGATGTTCACCTAAAAAAAAAAATGCTGTTCGTAAACACGCTCACTTCCACGATCCCAGTTACAAAGTCAAAGCAAATAAAATTAACCATTTGAGCCTTTGTTCTAGGAAACGGTCGATGAATCCGGGGAAATGTTTTCCTACCAACAGACTACGAGCAGAGAGCCAACAGTAATAGTGGGAAACTTATTTTAAGGGTTTTCTCATGACATTCAAAGTTCCTTTGTTTTCTGCTTAAATTTCTGAAGTGAAAGGTGACCGGAAGGATGAGATTTGTTAAATATAAAGCTTCATTTTGACTTTTGAATCTGATAAACTTTCGATTTTTTTAACAAATGTTCTACAAATAACATTTTTGTATCTGTTTGAAAATTTGGTCGTCGAGTAGAAATTTCAAGCACTATGTTTTGAATTTAAATGATTAAATTAACATCAGAAGAATAAAGTTTCCATGATATGAATTTAAACATACTTGTCGTTTATTATATTGTTGTACCGCGGGGTGACGAACTTAAATGGAATCAAATTTACGGATTACTTTTGGTAGCTGGACAGCTATTGGAAGATGACCCTTGGCTAAGCGTTAGAATTTACAGTAATTTCACGTAGGAGCTTTAACCGCCGGAATCTTGTTGAGTGGTTGAGAGAGCTTCCTAAAATGTAGCCAATGAAAATTAGTAAGTTCCTCTGATACTCAAAAATGACCCATCCTACGTCAGGACTGGCGCCAGACAAATAACCTTTAATTAGTTAACATAAAATTGAAAATTATAAACACTTTGATGTTGCATACCAAGAGAGAGAAAGAAGAAAAGGAGTGACATCTAATGACTTCCCCTTTCGACTTAGCGCTAAGTTTTAATGTAACGGTACAATTCAGTAAAATTTCGATGGCTTATACTGTCCGTTAACCTACAGTTTTAGCCGATACAGTTCTATACAGGATGACTGGAACGTACCCGAACAGACAACGCTGCCACGTATAAAAGATAAAATAGAGCAACTTACAGTGTACCTACTTGTTCTGTCTTGACTTTAATCTACCTGGGTACACGCACGAATACCAACTGCATTCATTTATGGTGGGATGCAACCCACCTGTATGAAAGCAATCTTATTTAAAGCGTGCGCAGTTTCGATGTGGTTCACAGAGTGGGTCAAACACACTCTCTCTCTCATTCAAGAACATTTCAATGAGACAGACCGATGTCGTTGATTTGACACAAGGAACGTTCTGCCTTCCCTTGCTTCAGCAGATATAGGTGCCCTCCTAAGATTTCTAACTGTTATTGTTGTATCACAAGTCAGCCGATTACCGCCCAATATAGGTGCCCTCCGAAGATTCCTAACTCTTATTGTTGTATCACAAGTCAGCCGATTACCGCCCAATATAGGTGCCCTCTGAAGATTCCTAACTCTTATTGTTGTATCACAAGTCAGCCGATTACCGCCCAATATAGGTGCCCTCTGAAGATTCCTAAGTCTTATTGTTGTATCACAAGTCAGCCGATTACCGTCCAATATAGGTGCCCTCCGAAGATTCCTAACTCTTATTGTTGTATCACAAGTCAGCCGATTACCGCCCAATATAGGTGCCCTCCGAAGAATCCTAACTCTTATTGTTGTATCACAAGTCAGCCGATTAACGCCACTCTGAAATTGCGTAAATTTTGCAAACTAGTGACATTTGTAAATTGTGATATTCAGACAGGCTGTTCTTCAGCTCCGAATTACTTGAAAGAAACAAGAATTTCCTCCGTAACCAACGGAGTAACAACTCGAGGATGTCAACTTCCTTTAGACGCCAGTAGTCTAACATGATTGCCTTCTGAAGTCATGATTCCTCATCACTATCCAGTTGCTTGCATGTGATCGTGCATCAGACAGGAGTACTTTTAACCTCCTTCTTTCGCGGTAAATCCAACCGCCCTCCTCCAGACATCCTATCGTTTTCTTGAGCTCACCGCGGCAGACCTTCTCACGTTCGGAGCTTCACAGAACAGTCTCTCATCTTGCTCTTCAGTTTTTACATTTTCTCCTGTTGCTAGGGCTCTGTTCTGTATCGGCTGTCATTTTTAGCACGTCTTTTGCAAAAAAATATCGAGCTGATGTTACTGGTTTGTCCGTCCGTCTTAAACCACTATATCTCTGCAACTGTTCGTCCGATTGGAAAAATTATTTTTGCATTGGGAAGCTTGAAATATGCGAATGCTGATCCTCTATTGCGTTTTCTTTTTACGATTACAATTTCACCGCTAGAGGGCGTAAATGCAGATGAATGTCGAATTAAAAATTAAGTTTTATTCCTCATATTTGCTTCTAAACATGCGATTGAAAAAGATATTTTAACTTTCGATTCTATCTATGTCGAAGAGTATTTCAGGTATAGTTACTTTTTTCAATTTCCGCATCGATCTTCCGGTAGGGGGCGTAAAAGTAAATTACATTTTTCCCGATAAGTCTTCTAAAATTCCGATTTGAAAATGGTTTTCTTCAGCGGATACACCTCCTGATGCAACATTTTTTGCATATAATTTCAAATTTTTGGTAAATAATACTTTATTCACCAGGGGGCGTAAGTGTTAATTTCCCTTCTGATGCATTTGCCGCAAAAATCTGAGCTTCTAAAATATCGATTGAAAAATTCTTCCGTGGACTGATGCCACTCACTTCGATAAACTTTTTCGCAATATTTTCTTCTTGAAATATTCCACAGTTTCTCTGCCAGGGGTCTTAGATGTATATCTTATTCTTGTCAATATCTCTACTTCTAGGAGTCCGATTTTAAAATTTCCTTCTTTGTTAGATAGTGTTTTCAGTGTGACACGTTCTTCATATAATTTCACAATTTTCAAGTAATTCATATCTAGGGGGCGTATAGGTGAATTGCGTTTCCCTTTATATCTCTGCTTCTAAATCTCCGATTTGAAAAATTCTTTCTGCACCTCTAAGAGGAGTGAGAAAGCTTGGCGAATCCTTGTACTTTTTACGTCAGTAAATAAGCAGATTCACTACGTTATAAGCACTTTTTGATTGTTCCCATTGTTAGTCCTGTCACGAATTCTAAATCCCTTAAAGATAAAATCGGGAAACCGTTAAAGGAACTCAAAATTGCATGCCCACAAATGAGCATTTTTGGAACTCACAACTGAGAATCTTTTTCCTTTCTCGATTGCTTGTCAAAATGAAATGTTTTCACTATTTCTGTGAAATAAATAAGATATTCTCTGTTTTTATGCCTGAAATATTCTTGAGAGACTTTCATAATCTCTAGAACTAGTTTAAGTTTTGGTATTAACGTATACTATATTAAATAGAAAGGAATTTAATTTGCTGTTGAACACATTTCCTTGTCCAATGAAGCTAAAACTTTCGCAAAATAACGGAAAGTGGAATACGACACAACTTCCGTCTGTCATGCTTTGCTTGCTGAGAATTTACGTGCCCTTAGGAAAAGCGCAACATCGTTTCAGTAATTGTAACACGAATTTTATCGATAATTCTGCCTCTCTGGTTCTTAAGCTTTGCCTGAATGTCCGTTACCCCAGATAACTTCATTGGAATGCGCTCTGCTTCGAAAACGATTCATCCTTTTCACATGTGGTATCTTGTAACTACCATCGCATTCCGTCCACGTCGCTACTTTCCCCAAGGAAACTCCTTAACTCCCTCCTTGAACAATGATGCCTTATTTTTCGGCGTTTTGATAGTGAAACTTAAGAAGTCTCTTTGAGATGCTATTTTTTTCGAGAAAGAACAAGAGAGGCGCCGGAAATCCCTTCTAGGCGATGTGCTTGACCTCGTCTTTTCGTTCGAAGTACTGGAGAGGTGTATTTCTGAAATGAAAAGTGTCCCTCCTAGCAGGTACGTGACGTCCAAAGGCTATGACTGTAATCTTATTTATTCCTATTTCTCTCGCTTTTACGTCAGAAGTTCCTCAGGAAACAGATTGAAAAGCTGCAACCATTTTTAGTGTTTGTAACCAGCTTTCCTCTGATGTTCAGAAGCATCTGTTGTTCTTCATATTCTGTATTTTTAGATTTGCATGCACTTACTAAGGGAAGACGTTCATAAGGAATTAACTTGGACACCAGTAGCTGGAATGAATATTTTTCTATAGCATTTCTTTTCACTAGACACTGGCTGCTGCAAGAAAGTAATCATCTATATATTAATTGTATAAGGTTTTTTACTGTAAGACTAGTTGTGAGAGAACGGCTGAACGTAAACATGTGGTTGAGGTATCAAAATAAAGGTCTTACCATGTACATAGATGTGCCAGTTGAATAGGAAAATGAGATTGGGGCAACGGTTCGGGCGTTATGGGGCGGCAAAGTCAATGGGAGAAGCGTGCGGTTGACTCACGCGCTGTTCAAGGCAGAGGTATGGAGGACCAGAAGTCCGAAGTCTCTCTTCTCAGCGAACCGTTGTGCAAAACAACGCTAGTAGGCATTGGTTTGAAACTTCCTATCGGAACAGCGAACACTCGAAGACCTGATTGTGTTACCCCATTGGACTGTGGGATGAATATATACAATTTAACATTCATTCGATCCAGTTTATTCACGTGGGTAAGACGTTTCCCATTATGTAAAGATGTAAATAAACGTTTCATATGAGTTTCTTTCCTAAAATTAAACAAAAAAAAGCTAATCGTAGATTCCGACGGGTTTCGTCTACCGGGGAAAAAATATATGTCGATATGTTGTGTTTGTCCTTCGGAACTGGTTCACTCTCTTCCCTGAAACCAGTGACCCTAAATTAGGGACGGGTGACTGCTTATATCCCAAGCGTTGGCTTATGATCATTCGTTCGTGAAAGGTCGGGGTTCGAATCCCGGTGAGGCATGGATGCTGTGTTTGTCTTACGCCTCTGGCTCTCTCCCTTCTCTGAAACCAGTGACCCTAAATTAAGGACGGGCGACTGCTTATAGCCCATTGAATTGCTCACGGTAGTCGTTAAACCTTCAGTCACAAGAAAAAATAAATAAATAAATAAAACACGAACCTGCACTAGTTTACATTTGTTGTTTCATATGAGTTTATTATTCAAAAAATAAATAAAATTACCGTTGATTCCGACGGGTTTCGTCTAGTTTCCGCTTAACTGTGCACTTGCTGAAAAGAAATAATCATGAAGAATTAACCTGGTACAAGTAATTGAGATTATACAGGGTTATTTGAAATGAAATAGACGGCTTCAACATTTTATAAAACAAAAACTGTCTAATATATTGACACTCCCGACGCACCTTGCCATCACAAATTTAACGGTTTTATTACGAGCGTGGATCGAAATGTAATCAAAACTATTTTTTTTGGCAGCAGTTTAATAGTTACGCAAAACAAAAACATATACACAGTGAAACTGCATTGCTTAGCTACTTTTCAGCATATGAACCGGGACGCTGGAGACATTTATCTCAGCTTGGTACCAGTTTTAGTATACCTTGTTCATAAAAGTCCATTTTCTGGGCTTACAGATACCTGCGGACCACCTCTTTGTCTTCGTCAGCCGAATCGAAGAGTTGTCTGCGCAGGAATCTTTTCAAGGGAACAAGCAGATGGAATCTTTTCAAGGGAACAAGTCCGAAGGAGCCAGTTCCGGACTCTACGGGGAGTGCTGGATCACATCCTAGCCAAATTGCGCAATTTTGTCACGAACGTGTTGTGCAACATGTGGCCAAGGGTTGTCATGAAACAGTCTGACATTTGCAGCGTTCCTGTTTGGTCTTTCATCACGAAAGGTACGATGTAACGTTGTGAATGTGTTAGCGTAGGTTTTGGCATTCACAGTTTTCCCCGTTGGGTGAAACTCCACGAGAAAAACGCAATGCATGTTCCAGAAAACCGTTATGTTTTTTGTGCAGATTGGATTACTCTGAGTGTTTTTGGTGGCGAGGAGTTGGAATTTTTCCATGTCCGAAAAGAAGTCCGGGCTCGTGGATGTTGTGTTTGTCTTACGTCACTGGATCTCTCCCTCCTCTGGAACCAGCGGCCCTAAATTAGGGACGAGCGACTGCTTATAGCACATTGAGTTCCTCTGGGTGGTCGTTAACCCTTTAACGACCATAGCCGCCCGAAACGTCTGTTTAGAGTGAGTCAGACTTCCTACCCTTACCTGTTCTTTACATTTTCACGACCTATGAGGAATCAGCAGGAGTCACCGTCAGTTACCATTGTTGTTACTAAACATAGAAGTGAAACAACAGACAGTTCCGGGAGTTATGGTATTTAGAGTGACAGTAGATTTTAGAGTCATGGTTGTTAAAGAGTTAAACCTCCAATCACAAACAAAAAATGTTTCCACACCATACTGGCCTTCTTTGTTTCGTAACGCATCAAGTGGTCCAAGAACGACATCACTTCCGCCCCTTCTGATCGTCCGTTATGTTTTTTTTTTTTGCGATTTGAAAACGTCTTTTTCTGCAACCTGATACACTCCTGATAGTAAATTCTCAGCATAATATTTCTAATATTTGATAAATAATAATTGTTTGGTCACCAACAGGCGTAAGGGTTAATTTCTGCGTCTGATGTATTTGCAGTAAAATCTGAGCTCCTGAACTCGATTGAAAACATTCTTTCATGGACTGATGTCGCTCACACCGAAAAACCTTGGTTTGAAAAAACCTTCTGTTTAAAATAATGCATGTTTTTTCTGCGGGGGCGGGACGTAGATGCATCTCTTATATTTGCCGATATCTCTGCTTCTGAGAGCCCGATTCGAATAATTCTTTCTTTGTTAGAGAGCGTTTCCGCTGCGAAATACTTCTCATACAATTTACAAGTCTGCCACCAGAGGGCGTAATTTGACGTTTCCGTTTACAGCAATATCTCCGTGATTAAAAACCCAATTGAAAAACTTCTTTCTTTGGTCAGATGCTACATTTTCCATACCTGTTCCATTGATTTTGAATAGCTTCGATAAATTTAATTCGCATCAGAACTGATTCAAAAGACGTGCTCATTACACCCGAAAATTCTCTGTCATCTTTCTTGCTTCAAAGTCTAAGTGACATTGACAGAACTGCATGTCGCTACTTCTGTACAGCTATGAAGGAGCGTATTTGGCAACAATTGGACTACAGTGTTGATGTAATTTGTGTGACTAAAGGTGCACACGTCGAAAATCTGTAAGTTGCTGTAACATACTTCGAGTTTCCCCCACAAGCGGTGCAACATGAGTGTCAATATCTTCAACAGTTTTATTAAATATTCAATACCTTAAATAGTTTCACTATTCGACGGAGTACCGAATGGTGAAGCGTGACTCTTTCCTCCGCTTCGGAGTCCAATGGCGCCGATCTTTACACTACTACAACCGACGCTTGGCGTTGATCTTTATGATCATAGGCTCGTCGGCTGCTGTTAGTCCATGGACACCCATTAGGTTTTGGTCTCAACGAAGCATTAAGATACTGGCGTTGTTTCCGGAGACATTTTGGAACTTGGTGGTGACTGTGGACATCGAGGACAGGCGTTTTGTTTTTGTCGCACCACTCGCTTTGGTACTGGGTGGTCCCACTCTATCATTTTACATGGCCTACCAGGTGTCGTGGTTACTCTGTTGTTACTTCTATACGATTCCACTTCACAAGAACATCACTTGCAGTTGACTGGGGCAGCATGGAAGAAATTCCCGAACTGACTTGTTGCTAAGGTTTTAGACTATGACCGAGTGTCTTTGAAAGTCTCTGAGCGTGTTGTACTGCCCATTCTTCTGGTCTTGCTTTTCTATGATGTTTGCCAAGCGACATCTTTTCATTCCTGTACAAGCCATATCTCTGACGTAATCGGAAAATCCATTACTCAAATAAGTTGTTCGGATACTCTTTTACGATACAGTGTATGTGTAACGTACCAGGAGATGTGACGTACCTGCCAGAAGGACGCACACGACATAAAGGCAAAATAGGAATCAGAATAAAACGTCCGCGTAGCTCAATTGGTAGAGTGACTTATTCTGGAATGAGGGGATCCGGGTTCGAATCCTGGCGTGGACAAAAATGACGGAGAAATTTACTTCGTTATAATGGCGCCCGAACTATCCGGATGACCTGACCGTTCAAAAATCTCGCATTGGTGTGATGTTATTTCCACACCGCGAGATAGGAAAAATAAGAGAATCCCTTCTCCAGCACTTCAAAAAAAAAAAAAAAAATAAGGGGGAGATGATGTAACGTACCAGGAGATGTGACGTACCTGCCAGAAGGACGCACACGACATAAAGGCAGATAGGAATCAGAATAAAACGTCCGCGTAGCTCAATTGGTAGAGTGACTTATTCCGGAATGAGGGGATCCGGGTTCGAATCCTGGCGTGGACAAAAATAACGGAGAAATTTACTTCGTTATATATTTCAATTTATTAACTTTCTTAATTTCCGTATCAATGCAGGAAACTAAACTTTCGATACATATCTGTATAACTGCATATTTTGTTTCGTGTATTATGACTTACATTATATTCAGTATCTTCTTTACAAAAATATTACCACTTAAAAAACAATTTCGGTTAGTCATCTGATCGTTTTGTTTCTCCTTGTAGGCTTGCGTTTTCACTAATGTTATATTCATGTTGATTAAACTGTAACATTGTCCCATGTGGTCATTTTTGTATTTAACGTGTAACGTTTCTACGGAATGTAAATGAAAGAAGTCCATTTAATATATATCGTTGAAGTATTCGATAATTTATTTGATCACAAGAATTTGATATGGTTTAGTACTTTAGGGACCAGTACTCCCGTATTCTGTTACTGTTCTATTTTATGCCATTAGTCCCTTAAGCAGAAATGTATGACTAAACGACATATTCCGAAAATTGCATTTCATACAATAACTTCTTTTTCTTCTTAATGTGCCATCTCCTAACGGAGGTCGGCGACACCTTGGCAAAACTTCTACGATCGGTTGCACCGCTAACAAGAAAGATGACACTGAATTTTCGGGTGTAATGCGCACTTCTTTTGAATCCGTTCTGACGCAAATTCAACTTATCAAAGCTATTCAAAGTCAATGGAACTGGTATGGAAAACAATTGTATCTGACGAAAGAAAGATGTTTTTCAATCGGGTTTTTAATCCCACAAATATTATAATATAACGAAATCGCGAGCTTACGTCCTCTGGTTGCAGACGTGTGCGTTAAGAAAAATTTAAATTTATAGGAGATACATTTCACAGCGGAAACGCTCTCCAACAAATAATTTTTCCAATCCGACTCTTCGTAGCATGTGATATGGACAAATATGCATCGACGCCCTCTGGCGGGAAAACCAGGCATTATTTTAGGAAGAAATTATTCTCAAAAGGTTAAAAAAAAAATTAGTCGAGTTTTCAGGAGCTCAGACTTTGCTGCAAATACATGAGAAGCAGAAATTGACATTTATGCCCTCTGGTGGCCAAACCAGGGGTCATAAGACGGCATAAATATTACAAATTATATGAAAAAACAAATTCCATCAGGAGCTTCATGCCCATCAGGAAGAATTTTTCAAATCGAAGTTTTAGAAGCAGAAATGACGCAGGAAAGGCAATTTACCTTTGCGCACCCTAGCGGAAAGTTTGACTTACTTGAAATTTTTGAACTGTTATGGAAAACATTTCGCATGCGAAAAACAATCCAGTAAAGAAGGAATTTTTCAAATCGGACTCCTAGAAGAAGATATATTGAGAAAAATAAGATGTACATCTACGCCCCCTGACGAAGAAATCATGCATTATTTTAAGAAGGAACTATTCCTAAAAGTTTGGTTGACATTAGTAGTATCGGTCCGCAAACGAATGTTTTTCAATCGAGATTTTATAAGCTTAGATTTTGCGCCGAATACATCAGAAGCGGAAATAAAACTTTCACCCCATGGTGACCAAACCATTTTTTACCAAAATTTGATATTATATGCAATGGATTTCGCATGAGGAGCTGTATCCTGTACAGAAACGGTTTTTGAAATCGGAGTTTTAGGAGCAAAGATATCGGGGGAAACGCAATTTATCTTTACGTCCCCTAGCGAAAAGTCTATGAATTACTTGAAAATTTTGAAATTATGTGAAAAATATGTCACACCGAAAACTTTATCTAATAAAGAAAGAATTTTTCAAATCGGAACATTAGAAGCAGAGATATTAACAAAAATATGATATACATCTACGCTCGCTGACGAAGAAACCATGTAATATTTTAAGAAGAATATATTTCGAAAAGTTTTATATGCGTGAGGGACATCGGTCCAGGAAAGAATTTTTTCAATCGAGATTTTAGAAGTTCAGAATTTATGGCGAATACATCAGAAGCAAAAAATAACGCTAACGCCCCATGGTGGCCAAAGTATTTTTTACTAAACATTATATGCAAAAGATTTTATAACAGAAGCTGTATCCACTGAAGAAACATTTTTTTAAAATCGGAGTGTTAAAAGAAGAGATGTCGTGGAAAAGGTAATTTATTTTTACTCTCCTTAGCGGAAAATTTATGCGTAACTTGAAAAGTAACTATACCTAAAATACTCTTTAACATAAATGGAATCGAAAGATAAAATATTATTTTTTAATAGGATGTTTAGAAGCAAATATATGGAATAAAATGTATTTTGAATTCGACATCATCTGCATTTACGCCCTATGGTGGCAAAATTGTGAATCGTAAAAAAACAAAAGCGAAATAAAGGATCGTCATTCGCATATTTCAAGCTTACCAATGCAAAAAGCATTTTTCGAATCGGCCTAATAGTTGCAGAGATATGGTGTACAAAAGACGTGCTAAAAAGATGTTCGATGTTCACTCCAGTCCACTCCTTAAAATTGTCCAGCCAAATTCTTCTTTTCCCTTCTATTCTTCCTCCAATAAACACCTGGAGGACATAATTTATACTTGATGTTTCTAGTAAATTCTCAAGTAATGCAGTTTTCTTTCTCTTGATGTTAATTAACAATTCGCTGCTTCCCTTTACCTATTTTTTTTTTAACATTTTCATTTGTCACTTGATCCATCCATGGGATCCTCAGTATCCTTCTGTGAACTAACATTTCAAATGCTTCTACTCTTTTAATGGTGGTGAATTTTAGCGTCCATATTCCAGCGCCATACAGCATCACAGCCCAAATACAAGCACTTCATCATGTGAATACGAAGATCCAGGTTTAAGTTTATATTACGTAGCATAGACTTTATTTTAAGAAAGCTTTGTCTAGCAATTTCTATCTTTGATTTTATTTCCATTTCAGTATCATTAGTGTCATTTATCTAGCAACCCAGATATTTAAACTTACTGACTTTCTCTATTCATTTTCCATTTAATGTATTAGGTTTGTTCGTGAAATGGGACCACTGTTGAGAATGCCCAGCTTAGTGTTGTTGGTATTTATTTTAAGACCCATTCTTTCTCTTTCCTCATTTACTCGATGCAGTAAGGTGTGTAGGACCTGCACGTTAGTTGCAAACAATGCAGTGTCATCAGCATACCTTAAGCTATTTATCTTTTTCCATTAATATATATTACTTCTTCTCAAGTGTCCATTGCTATTACAATATGTGCATTATGCTATACCATAACAGGAACCGAAATTATAAGTTGAATGAATATGTATGCGATATTACTACACTGCTCAAAATAATTAAGGGACATGTGACTTTGACGACATTATGCTGGCTAATCATGTGATATCTTACGGAAACGTGGAAAACGGAAATCGAGTGTGACCTAGACAGCCAAATCATGCATATCCTTGTGCAAATTAACATCGGTAACTTAATATTCCAAAAAACACAGATTGGGGCACAAATGAAGGTCTTTGGGGAGCTCCCTTAATCTGACGCGTTTGCCGTGACATTTTGTATCTCTACGTCTTTGGTTCGACAGCATGATTTGCAGAAATCAACGGCATGAAAGGCTATTGGCAGGGTGGAAGTAGATTAGACCCAGCGGGTGGTAGCAGAAGCCATTGAAGTGTCATTTTCTGACTATCGCCAGAAAATGACACTCCGTGACACTGACTGCCTTCATCTTGTCTTCTTCGAAGTGTTCGAAGAAGACAGTCCACGCGCTACTACGACCGTTATCTATAAAGGCTATTCCATAAAACCTGAGAGTAAAATCACACAAAATGAAGAAAATATAGGTACAGCAAAATATATGTTATTCTTTCTCAAAGTATTCTCCCTCAGATGATATGCAACGGTCCCATCGTACAGTCCACATTTTAAAACATGCGGCGAAGGCGTTTTGTGGGAGCTGCTTAGCGACCACTGTACACTCTGAATAACGTCATCATCTCTATTAAATTTTGCGCTACGGAACTTCTCCTTCATTGTTGGAAGCAACCAGAAATTGCACGAGGCGAGGTTAGGACTGTAGGCGGGCTGTGGTATGATTTCAATACTGTATTTCGTAAGAAAACAGAAGCAGCCACATGTGAGCGGGCGTTTTCATGGTGTAGGGTTCACTTGCCCACCATTTCCTGTGGCTCAATCGATATGTATCGTCGATGTTTCGATGTTCATAATGTAATACACAGCATCGACAGTGATTTGTGGAGGAACGGCATGCTGTTAGACTAAACCTTTATGATCAAAGAAAATTATCATCACCACCTTCCCAGCTCATTTGGTTTTGTGGACGTTTTACCGAGGAGGTGATCCCGTATGTTTCCAGACAATCATTGCGCGCTTCTTGATGTTGTCTAATAAGTGGACCCATGTTTCATCGGCAGTTATTACTGTGTTTAGAAAGTTTGGATCCTTTGCAATCATTCGTTTTCACTCATGACACTCCTGAACTTTGTGGCTAACAGCTGTTCTCTTGTTAGGTGATGAGGTACCCATCTGGAACACACACGATGCAGCAGTAATTTGTCACGTAGAATGCGGAATGTCGACGTTTTTAAAATATTAGTTGGTGCCGCTATGTCCTCATACGTCATTCGTCGATCTTTTTGCAGGATTGCCCAAACAGTGTTAACAATACGCTCGGTAACAACACTTTCAGGTCGACCAGGCCTAGGAGCGAGTTCTTCCGACAAATGCTCTTTTTCAAAATCATGAAACTATCTAAAAATCATTGGCTCACCGAAACATTTATCGTTGTAGGTTTTTTCCTTAAACCAATTATTTCTGGAGCCGTTTTACTCAAATGATAGAAAATATTTATCACACAACGCATTTTACTTCTTAACTCTGAATCACTTACCTCCATAGCTGTATGGCGAAATGCAGACGTACCTTAAACAACTGCGCAATAACAAAACCGAAATCATCTGCCACGGCTAATAACTGTTGCCCTAGGTATTTCCTTAATTCATTTTGTCGTCTGCGTGGTTGTTTTCCCCTCCGCACTGTTGCCAACTCCAGAAAAATACTTTTAGTTTTTATGGAACAGCCTTGGTATTATTAACAGCATGTCGGAACAGGCGGCAAAATGTTACTCACTTCCAGCGGGAGTTCTCGTGTCAACAGAAAGCAGGTTGTCAACTCAAACTATTCGAATAGCCTTTACAAGGTAACTTTTACGCAGGAAGACCAATGGTGTGTTTCTCTTTACCCGCACAATAATGACGGCCCGAAAAAACTCGGCTGATGTAAAAAAATCGTGGTTAGGAACATAACAATTGGAGACAAGTTCTCCTCTTTGAAGAGTAGAAATTCACTGTGCAGTCTAACAGTCTGCGAATTCTTTTATGGGGGAAACTGGCACAAGAAATAACCCACCTCTTGAGCACAAAAAATCACATTACTGCGGACATGAATTGATGATCTGGGTAGGCATAGGTAACGGTGAACGTACGAACATTTGAGTATTCCGAAACGGCTCAGAGATAAAGATAGGAGATTCTCAGACGTATTGTCATGCTGTATGCAGCATTCGTGGGTGATTTGTTCCTTTTCATAGACGATAATGCTCGACATCACAGAATTCTGCTAGTGGACAGCATGCTCAAGGGGAAGGAATCGAGCGTATGGAGTCGCCAGCATACTTCCTTGATTTAAAGGAAATTGAGAATGCATGGGACGCCCTTGGGAAACTCCATACAGTTCATCCGTCTCCTCCGCTGACTCTGAGTGAAATAGCGACTTCCTCATTAAGGAGTGGCGAAGTTACCCTCAAAACTACTTTGTCCTTGATACCCTAAAAAACCTCAAAATATAGATGGCAGTCCTTTGTGCTATACATATTTCAGAGTAGTCAGTCCTTTGTCCTATATTAATAGTCAGTCCTTTGTCCTATATTAAAAATGAATGGTCAGTCCTTTGTCCTATATTAAAAATGAATAGTCAGTCCTTTGTACTATATTACACAGTTGTCAGTCCTTTGTCCTATATTAAAAATGAATAGTCTGTCCTTTGTACTATATTACACAGTAGTCAGTCCTTTATCCGCGATACCCTCAAAACCTCGAGATATAGATACCCTTAATACCACGAAGATACCCTCAAAACCAGTTTGTCCTTGATACCCTAAAAAGCCTTGAGATATCGATGGCAGTCCTTTGTCCTATATTACACAGTAGTCAGTCCTTTGGCCTATATTAATAGTCAGTCCCTTGTCCCATATTAAAAATTAATAGTCAGTCCTTTGTCCTATTTTACACAGTGGTCAGTTCTTTGTCTTTGATACCCTCAAAACCTCGAAGATACCCTCAAAATCTCTTTGTTCTTGATGCGCTAAAAACCCTCGAGTTATCGATGGCAGTCCTTTGTCCTATATTACAGAGTAGTCAGTCTTTTGGCCTATATTACACACTAGTCAGTTCCTTGTCCTTGATACCCTCAAAATCAATAGACTTCCCGCATTAAAAAGTGGCGAAGTTACCCTTAACACCTCGAGCTTCAGATACCCTCAAAACTAATTTGTCCTTGATACGCTAAGAAACCCCGAGATATAGTCAGTCATTTGTCTTATATGAATAGTCAGTCCTTTTCCCTATATTAAAAGTAAGACCTTTGTCCTATATTAAAAAATGAACAGACATCCTTTTGTCCTATATTACACATTAATCAGTTCTTTGTCCTTGATACCCTCAAAAGTTTCAGATATAGATTAACTGAAAACCTTGAAGTTACCCTCAAAACCACTAGTGACTTCCCTCATTAAGGAGTGGTGAAGATTCCTTCAAAACCTCGTAGGTAACCCCACGTGCAGCGGTCTTAGCTGTACAAGAAGAAACTAGAGGTTCAAAAAGTAATTTTTTTTGTGTACAGATATGCATATTGTTGTGGCTTAAATGTTTATATTGCATAACAATTCGCTAATGTGCTTTGTCTTACCCATACTACTGAATTTTTTTACTGTATTTCTCATAAAAACAATATTTTACGTTCAACAACGTCAGTCACACATGATTTTTCTTACAATATCACCTTCTCCCCTAATTCTTTTGAGCAGTGTATTTAAGATGGAAAGCCGTCATGCGGGAAAGTTACGTAAAAGTATAATTTACCTTATTCTTTGTGAAGTTCTTACGTCTGGTCGCTGTCAGATCGACTGAATTCCGGGGATGATCCGGATCAAAAATATTTGACCCGATTCAATTTCTGGTACGCACTCTGTTTTGAGCCGACTGCAGTGGATGTTGATTCTCTCTGAAGAAACTGGCTTCAGATAGAGCTAACATGGTATCTTGTTTTATTCATTTGTTCGGTAAACCGCAGCAAAAACAGAAGTTTTTGGAAACCGCTGGCCACCAGCTGGCAGTGATGGGTCAGCGCTGGCTGAAATCTGACACTCACGCTCCGGTAGCGATCCGTTGGTGGCAGCGCCATCTGTTGACATCTATTGATGGTCCTGACGCACCGCCGTGAACTACGGGCTTCCACGCAAGTGCCACTAGTGGCCCGCCCCGCACGGGGATAACTTGTTTTCCAGTTATTTGGGGATCGGCGCCCCTACGGCCCGAGCTCACCTTGTGACGGAGTACATTTCGTTTACGCTTGAACGATACCATCACCGAAGGGACAGCTGTTCATCCAACTGATGGGGGATGGCGTCGCCACGGCCCGAGCCGATTTTCTCTTATAATTTTGCTTTTTCGTCTTTAGTTCATATCTTGACATGTGCGCGCCTCAGTTGTAGGCTGCTGAGGTTGTGATGAGGCGCCAGCTCCGGGTTTTGTTCCTCGTTCCCTTCCCAGTCTTTTCTCTTTCATGTCACATTTTTCTGTTTTTCCGGAGCTGGTTAGCTTAGACCTACCTGCACGTTTGCCGTGTGCGGTGACCCGTACAGGTGGAAAAGAGAATGCTGGAGGCTGAGGTATCTGCGGGCCGGGTTGTAGTCGTCTCCAGATGCCAACAGTCCTCTTTGCCCTCTGCTTCACCCTAAACGGGAGGCTGGGAGCTAACCCACTCCTAGTCAGGAAGTCTGTGGCCGAGTGGCGTCCAGACTTCTAGCGGCTTGTCGTTCTGTTCGGCAGGGTGAGTTTGGGGGTAGGATGGGCATGCCAAAGGAGTGTTCCCCAGGCATGGGAAAGTATGGGTGCCCCCCGAGCGCATGTCTGCCCTATCAACTTGCTATATCTGCTGGCTGTCCCTAGAGCCGTGTCCTGCGTCCGCTTGGGCTTGCGGACCTCCGGTTCTCCCTTGTTGGGTTCGGTAGTGGGTGGGGAGGTTGGCGGACGAATCTTTTTTTCTCCCTCATGGCAAACCAATGAGTTTCCCAAGCTGTACCTTTGAAGCGCCGTGTGGAGGATGAGACACCCTCCTCCACTAAGAAATTACTCAGTTCCAACTGTAATGCTCTGCTTCTTCTACTTCATTCTGTTGATCCTGCACAATCCCTCAGTTCAAAGAGTCCTTTCTGGATTAATAAGGCTCTTCAGGCCGTTGCGGGCTCACCAAATAGTGTTAAGAAGCTCCCGTCAGAGGATCTCCTTGTGGAGTCATCAAATCCACGCCACAGTGCCACCTTGCTGGAGACGACCGTTCTGCTGTACGTTCCAGTCCAAATATCTCCCCATGATTTCCTCAATTCCTCTCGCTGTGTTATCAACTCCCGCGACCTCCTGAAGTGCAGCGATGAGGAATTTCAGGAAGAACTTGGGGAACAACATGTCACTGGGGTTCGGCGTGCTCTTTTCCGGCGGGATGGGAAGTCTATTCCATCCCGGATGGGAAGGAATAGACTATTGTGCTCACATTTGACTCCCCTACCCTGCCAACTTCCATCAAGGCGGGGTACTTGCGTCTCGATGTTCGACCATACATCCCGAACCCCTTGAGATGTTTCAAGTGCCAGCATTACGGTCACTCCCAGCAGTCTTGCCGTAATGTAACAAGGTGTGGGCGCTGTGGGTCGCTTAAACACTCTTTGGCGGACTGCTCCGCTGACTCGGATCACTGTGTCAATTGCGAGGGATCTCACCCGGCTTTTTCTAAGCAGTGCCCAAAGTGGATCGAGGAGCAGGCTATCCAACGCCCTAAGACGACTGAACATCTGTCTTATCCTGAAGCTAGACGGCGGATAGCGCCTCCACCACCAGGACGGCGCTCCTATGAATCGGTTGTGGTCCAGAAAGCTACTGTTGCGGTGCAGACTGAGGTGACCATCCCAGCGCGGTGTCCTTATGATTTTGAGTACATCGTTGCTGCCGGATTGGAGGCACTCAAGTCTCACCGCATTGAATCCAAGGCACCTTCAACGTCGACGCCTAAAACATCCTCTGTGCAGAAAACATTCTCTGCCAGCACTGGGACCCAGGTCCAGGGCGCAACACGGAAAAAGCCGGAAAAGGGAAAACTAGGATCCTTCCCTCCCAAAACAGAGCAGGGCAAGACCACCAATACCCCCGGTAGCTCAGCCTTGTGTGAGTAAGCACAGCCCTGTGTTACCTCCGGACATTGCAGATGGTCAGGAGCTGATGGACGACTCGGAGACCTTCTAGTCGTCTGTCTTTTTCATTTTTCATCCTTTCCTTTTCTTTTTCATTATGGCTACGCTCCTTTAGTGGAATTGCCGAGGTCTGCTACCGCGAATTGATGATCTGAAGGGCTTAATGTCTTCGCACACACCTGTGTGCGTTTGCCTCCAGGAAACAAAGCTTCGCCCAACGGACGCTCTTCCGCAGCGGTGATTTTCTGTTTTCCGCAAGGATCACGAGGACGGTGTTATCGCCTGCGGAGGAGTGGCCGTTGTTGTTCCTCATGGTGTTCCTGTCACTGCAGTTGCCCTTCGGACGACTTTACAGGCAGTGGCAATCAGACTTTCTGTGAACACCCTGTTCACGGTCTGTTCCATCTACCTGCCACCGGCTGAAGCCGTGAGACTTTCAGATCTGGAAGACTTAGTCGCCCAGTTGCCGCCTTCTTTCTTCATCCTCGGAGGTCTTAATGCACACAATCCGTTGTGGGGTTCCAGCTCTCGAGACCCCAGGGGCCGTGTTGTTGAGTCCCTTCTCTCCAACACGTCCCTCTGTCTCCACAACACAGGGGCAGTCACTTATTTTCATGAACCCACCCGCTCGTACTCAGCCATTGATCTGTCCTTGAGTTCGCCATCGTTATATCCTGACTGGTCCTGGAGCGTGTCTGATGATCCCCTTGGCAGCGACCACTTTCCCATCTTTCTCCGTCTAGAAGGTGACGGGTACCGTCATCCTACTCGCCCTGCTAGATGGGCTATCGATCGAACCAAGTGGGACTCATTCACGGCTTCAGTGACCATTACTCCAGACATGGTGACCTCGGGTACGATCGATGAAGTTGTTACGGCGGTAACGAATTGTATTGTGCAAGTGGCAGACTTTACCATCCCTAAGACTTCGACTAAACTTCCACGTTGCCCGCGACCTTGGTGGAATTCCACTTGCAAGGCAGCTCGTCAGGCCCAACATCGGGCTTGGGGTAGGTTTCGTCGGTACCCCACCGAAGCGAACCTCCTTGCTTTCAAGAAAGCCAAATCTTACGCGCGATTGGTACGTCGTCGTAGCCAACGGGAATCTTGGATACGCTACGTATCCGGGATTAACACCACTACCAGCTCTAAGATCGTTTTTGACAGGATCCGCAAGATTCGGGGTAAGTACCCTTCTGGGGAAATCTCCATTCTTGAGAGTGATGGAGGAACGGTTGCTGACGCTCAGAGTGTTGCTGACTGTCTGGGCGCCGCATTTTCTTCGGTGTCCAGCAGCAGCAATTACCCTTCTTCGTTCCGGCAGTTACAACCACGGCTTGAACGGTCCAAGGTTTCCTTTCGACCGTTTTCCGCTGACGATTATAACAGCCCGCTGACTGCCGTCGAACTGAAGATTGCGCTGAATCGGTCCGGCCGAACATCTGTCGGACCGGATAACATCCATTATAAAATGCTGAAGCACCTTTCTCCATCCTCTCTTGAATGTCTGCTAGTCCTGTTTAACAGGATCTGACACGAGCATGACTTTCCCGAATCTTGGCGCACTGCCATTGTCGTTCCTGTTCTCAAACCTGGTAAAGATCCCGCTGACCCGTTGAACTACCGACCCATTGCTATGACGAGCTGCCTCTGCACGGTTCTAGAGCGCATCATCAATTGTCGTTTGGCTTTCTATTTGGAATCCCGTCGCCTTCTTTCACCTCATCAGAGTGGTTTTCGGAAATTCCGATCCACCTCAGATCATCATCTTCGCCTTGAGTCATCTGTCCGGGAGGCGTTTGTCCGGCGTCAGCACTTGGTCTCCGTGTTCTTCGATATGGAAAAAGCCTACGATCGAACCTGGAGATACGGCATTCTCCGTGATCTGCATGACTGCGGATTGCGGGGAAATTTGCCAACCTTCATTGCCGGATTTCTCCAGAACCGGATGTTCCATGTGCGCGTCGGATCGACCCTCTCTGCGTTATACCCACAAGAGCAGGGTGCCCCTCAAGGCTCCATTCTTTCTGTGACATTGTTCATCCTTCTTGTTAATCATCTTTTCACCCTACTTCCTCCGACGGTCCGTGGCTCCATGTACGTGGATGATCTGCAGATCTCTTGCGCATCTCTCAACATGCGCACTATTGAGTGGCAGCTGCAGTCGGCCATTAATAAGATCTCTACCTGGGCATCCCACAATGGATTTGGCTTCTCGACCCAGAAGACCTTTTGCGTGCATTTTTGCCGCAAACGGGGCCTTCACTCAGACCCCAGTCTCCGTCTGGATGGTTCAACCATTCCTGTGGTGTCAGAAGCCAAGTTCCTTGGGCTACCTTTTGACCGAGCACTCACCTTCCGACCTCACATCCAGTCTTTGAAGGTGTCGTGCACGACGTCATTGCATTGAGTATCCTGAAGGTCCCCTCTCGAACATCCTGGGTGGCTGACAGGTGCTCAATGCTTCGCATTTACCATTCTCTGATTCGGTCGAAGTTAGACTTCGGATGCATAACGTACCGTTCCTCACGTCCTTCCGTGTTACGGCCCCTGGATCCTGTCCATCACCAGGCTCTCCCGTACCTCTCCCGTGCATAGCCTGTATGCCGAGGCCCATGAACCGCCGTTGTGCATCCGACTTAAGCAGCTGTGTCTTCAATTCTTCACCAAGTTGAAGTCTCTTCCTGATCATCCACTGCATGGTTCCATTTTCCAACTGCAATGTGTGCGCTTTTTCTCACACCGCCCTTCCTGTGTTCCGACGTTTGGGATTCGGTTTTCGAACTTAGTGCGCGATGCTGGTCTAGACTTGTCAAGGATTGGTTTGACCCGGTTCTACAATGAACCGCCTTGGCAGCCGGTTCAAGAAACGGCTGACCTTTCTCTTTGTGTGTGGCCAAAGTCTTCCACTCCTGCTCTGGTGTACCAGCAGCTCTTTGCCGAGAAACAGTCTCTCTTCCCGGATTTCGTGCCTGTATTTACTGACGGGTCGAAATCCGGTGAGATTGTTGGATCTGCTTTCCTGAGTGGCGATGCCTCCCATGCTGAGAGGCTTCCGCCTGAATCCACCGTCTTTTTGGCAGAGATGCGTGCGGTCCACCACGCTTTGTGTCACATACAGTCTAGATCTCATCGTCGCGCTATGATTTGCTAAGATTCCCAGTCCGTCATCCAAGTCCTTTCTTCTCCAGAGGACACGGACTCACCGGTCATCCGTGATGTCCGTCGTCTTCTTGAAACTTTGGAAGGTGCTGGATTCCTGGCCATGTTGGGATCAGGGGTAACGAGCTGGCATATCTATCTGCCAGGTCTGTTTCCTCCATGTCGCCAGCTCGGCTGCCACTGTCTTTCCGAGATTTTCGCCCTTTGATCCGGAAAATTGTTTTGGATGAGTGGCAGTCCCTGTGGTCTCAGCAGGGCAGCAATAAACTCTATTCCATCAAACCACCGATCGGACTATGGAAGTCTAGTTTGCGGAAGAACCGTCGTGAGGAAGTTGTTCTTGCGCGTCTCAGCATTGGGCACTGTCGTTTTACTCACCGCATTTTGCTGTGTGGCGACAGTGCCCCGATGTGTGAGGCGTGCCAGTGTCGTCTCACCGTCCTTCATGTTTTGTGTACTTGTGTTCGTTTTTGTGATCATCGTGTTTTCGTTATTTTCATTCTCACTTGTTGGACGACGGAGCAGCTACGCTGCAGACTCTCATTGGTGAGGACTGCGACCTGACCGCAGTGTTCTCCTTTTTTAAGAAAATTGACTTTTTTAACCTCATCTAGTTTTTACCGTATTCATTTCCATCTTTAACTTTTACCGCTTCATCCATCCTGTTTTTAACTTTGTGTACGTGTTTTATTGATTTTGTTCTCTTTTGATGTCTTTTGTTTGGCGCTTTTTGGCCAACCATGGCCCTTGCGCCATTAAAATCTACTAACCAACCAACCAATCACTAGTGGCCCTTAGCTAGCAACCGAAGCAACCCCAACAGCAGATGGAAGCAGCGGGACTGCGCATGCGCTGAAGCAACACGTGCAGTCTTTCGTGGTACCAGTTAATTCAAGACGATGGCCTTGCCATCGTGTTGTTTAATGTGTGTTAAAAAGAAAAAGCCACATGTAGAGAAACGGATAAATTTTCTAATGAAGTGCCGCGTCGATGAAGATTACCGTCGAAGGAAAATTATATAAATTATTAATGAACTGGAAGAAATAGTCAATTACACACATGTGTTTATTGAAACTCATTTCGTAGCAAAATTTCTGCACTAACACACGAAGAATCAAGAATAAAAACAGCCATGAAACGCACTCACTCCATTCCCATGAATAACCAGAAATAATTTCTCTATAATCTTCATTCACTAAACCACTTCAAATAGAAGTCCCGGAAAGACATTGACAAACCGTTGTGTTGGAAATAAATAAGAATTATACCAACACAAAATGGATATTTTTGTTACAAAATTATCTAGTATTTGAAAAAAATAAAATAAAAACGCAACGCTATGGGAACATAACGCACTCATTCATGCGTTGAATACGCAATACTGGAGGAATTCGCTGCTAAAAATAACCGGAAGTAAAATAAAATATCATTCTCATTTAGAACAAATGTAGCTTCGGACCGTGGAAAAAAAAGATACAACGTTAAAAATGTAACATGAATGTGTAAATATATTAACTAAACAATCGCCTTTCAAGATAACAAGGACAACACATAAACTTTGGAAAACGTCTTTAAGTTGGTACACTCGTTGAAAGTGAGTGAAGTTCCCTTGAAGTAAATAAAAAAATCGTCATGTTGAAAATATAAATTTACGAATTATATGAAACGTATATTTAAGAAAACGATCTCGCAATATTGCGAAATTAGAACCCTTAGTTTCACATCGCACAGAAGAAAGGCTCACTTCCAAGCGGACGGGCACGCGTGCCAAACCACTGTGGTGTTAGAGCGCCCGCACCGCAAACGAGCCGTCCTTGTTTTGAAGCCAGTCAGATCCATCGGACGATTTGCCGGACCTGTTGTGGTAATTTTCTCAGCGCCGTGACATCATGTAGGCGTTTCCTTGAGGAAAGAAACAACAGTTGTGTGTGCCTTTGGTGAACTATGATTTTTTTTACTACTACTGGGAAACTGACGGACAAGATTCGGCAAGCCATCAGTTACGTCACTTGATTGCCGGTACAACTGCCGGAACACTGACAGACCACATAAGTCTAGCCATCATTTATGGCACGTACTTGCAGGGCCGTTTGTGGCAGCTGCAGTCTGTGATAGATAACTAACTGATGGCCCTGTTCTGGCATATGACAACTGATAGGGGGCCAACTGCTGGCCCATATAATGGCCGCCGGGACATTTTATTGACAGTTCGTGTAACGGCAACATAGTGCAGGGCCAGAGCTGGCACTGTTGGCAGTGCTGGACCAGCAAGACTGTTTTTGCTGGCACCGCCCACTTTCAGAAGCTGACGGAAGGGAAAAAGCTACAAACTTAATTCATTATAAATGTGCTAATCAATGATCATCTCTTGCAGTTGTAGTTTCTCGGTGAGAACGGCTCCGTTCCCCTTGATGTTTTGATATTTGGATGATTGACCCATTTGTTTTGTGAACGGCTAACATGTTTTTATGTCGCCCCGGTGGCGCAGTGGTGTTTTATAAGCGCTGGCTTTTGATCATTCGTCCAAGGTGGACCCTGGTTCGAATCCCATTGAGGCATGGATGTTGTGTTTATCTTACGGCCCTGGCTCTCACCACTCCCTGGAACCAGTGACCCTAAATTAGGGACTGGAGACTGCTTGTAGCCCATCGAGCTGCTCAAAGCGGTCGTTAAATCCCCAATCAAATTAAAAAATCTGTTTTTGCAGACTAGAAGAATCCAGATAGTGTATCCATAGAATTTTGCTACAAAAATCCTTATCGCTGCAGACGTGGAAAAGCATGTGGAAAGGCAACAGTTGCTATCAGTATATTTCTATTATGGCTTTTTTTTTTTTTTTGAGGTTTAACGACCACCGTGAGCAACTCAGTGGGATATAAGCAGTCGCCCGTCCCTAATTTAGGGTGACTGGTTCCAGGGAAGGGAGCGAGCCAGTGCCGTAAGACAAACACAACATCCATGCCTGACCGGGATTCGAACCCGGACCCCTTACGGACGAATGATCTGAGGCCAGCGCCTTAGACCACTGCGCCTTTAATTTCACATAACGTTTTACTTTATCGAATTTGTTCCTTCTAGTTGTGCTTTTGATTCAAACAGAAATTTTATTTGTGCTAGCAACGCAGCATTTTTCTTCGTTTTTTTTTCTTCGTATTCACGCTGAGATGAAAACCTATTTTAATTTGTATCGTTATTTCATCTTTTGTTATCCATGTTTCCGTTAAAAGAACCATAGATTTCCTGTCTGTTGCAACGTTACTGCTGAAAAGCAATTTCAATACGATCAAAGCAATTTCAATACAGCACTTGGGAATTGAATTCCAGCGTCAAACAGCGCCTCTTGCTACATTTTGTTGAACATTTAGTTGCATGCTGTGCGAGTGAATTTATGATTTGTTACCACACTACTACGTATGCATTGCTGCATGTCAAAATAAATAAATAAAAGGAACGGAACTGCTCAAAACTTGATTTTATTCATCCAGTCTCTGGAGCGTTCTTTGTTAGTGCGTTATGGGTTCAAAATTGCATAAAACTTGGTTTTATAAGTCATTACCTAATGCAAAACTTATCACATTGAGCAGGCGCGCGCGCCCGCTATTCTACGGTGGGATGGCATCGTTCGTGGGTAGGAGCAAAAAGAGACAGGTGACTCTTTCTGTGACGTCAGAATCTAATTGAATAATGCAGAGTGATGGCGGAATGATTGACTAGCAATCCCACCATCTTGTAAGGAGCAAGGCTCAGGATCTCCATGGCAACGGCAGCCCAAGAGCAATTGTGGAGACATGCTTTTTGCTAATGATCTTTCCTCATCTCTTATCTAGGGGAATCAATGACTGCTCCATCCCTCGTACCTTATCGAAACAATTTGAAACTAGCCGAAAGACATCAGCTGCTCAACAGAACCAAAATGCCAGGCTAATGACTTTTGCCGCCGTTAGATCTCTTATCAAAATGCAAAATTTATGGCGCAATTTAATGTGGCGTTCTCCATTTTAAGATTAGGAATTATGGGAACTCATGTAATAGTTTCCTGGAAGAAAAGAACATATGCTGATGCCGAAAAAAATGTGATTCACATAATTGATATTCTTAGTTCGAATTCCTTATCGGTAACACTTTTTATATCACTTCGGGAGCAACAGTAATGTAAACATGCAACGGAATGCAGTCTTTTGTTATCCAGGGAAGCTCACAATTCAAACAATAGCAAGAATTTAACTTAAGGATTCCTAAACAGCATTAGTTAGCTGTCAGAGAACCAGAAAAATGTACTCATTTTTTATTGATAATATCCACGAGAGGAATTCAGAAAGTGCTGCCAACACTTTTTATTTGATATATTATATTGTTATGCTATTTAAGGGTAATACAGTCTGTATCTTTAACCTTTTAACCGGCTGGAACGAAGTAACTCGGGGTTAACCAAATCGATGAACTGAACTCCAACGAATATATTCGCTGTCTGAGAAGTGGGCCGAACGCTACTGGAAGGAATTCATTCAGAGTATGTTTAGTGGTCCCAAAGCTGTTGTACGAGTTACCTTCAAGAATAAAGCTTCGAAAAATGTTGCTTTCGCCCTTAGATTTGTTATTCAGACTGGTCATTTAGGCGCATGATTGACACCAATCCCTTCTGACAAATTACCTGATAAAGGGCTATGGCAATGGAGACGAATTTAAAAAAAGAGGAGAGAAGAAATTTGAGTAATTGTTTTTAACCAGTTGCATGATTTTTGTTTCAGGTAGACTAGCCTTTCGCTATCATGTTTTAGGCCATGGAATAGAAAAAATAGGACTAGCAGGGAGGGCTTATAACCTCTGACATGTTTTTTTCTCTCGTTTCTGCTGAGATGAGAAGGAATAAAGATAAATTATTGTACCGTAGCTTTCGTAAACACCGTCGCTATGTGAACATTTCTGTTTCGAAGGAGCAAATGTTTTGGGCACAGTTTAGTTCAAGCACAGTACATCGGCTGCTTAAAGGGTTAATATGAAAAAATATGGACCTCAGCCCCTTAAATCACTGTAGAATTCAACATTGGTGTTGTTGGACCATTTAACGGATCATGTCTGGAATGGACTACAACAGCATACAGACATGTCGCCACTCTGCTGACCCAGCATCTGTTTTTCTCCAGGGGTTCGCCAATTGGTGAAAGTTTTGTGCGTGTCGCGCTTCTCTTGATAAACTCTTGCCACGGTTTTGCTTGAAAAGACCAGAAGAACAGTTGTTCGGGTGTTGCTCCAACCGGCATGTCTGGTCACAACTATAACCCCAAGCTCAAAATCGCTAAGATCACTCGTTTTGCCCATTCCGACCCGCAATCGAATGCTACCTAACGTTGTACGAGTTGGTAAACCTGAGCTATACCATGCACACCACCCATAGGACATCTGTGATGTTCTACTTGCGTGAGTCAGAGACATAAGTTGCAGCGACAAGCCTTGCCGGGGTATTCAGTCGAGAGTAAAACCCTCTCCGGAATAGGAAAACGGGGTGACGAATGACACCACCCGCAAAAGAAAAAAAGGGCAATTCTTCATATTGTCGCCTGAACGTAAAATGGATTTGCTGACTTCAAAAAAAAAAAAAATATGTAGTTAGTCTCACATCTGATTGAGCCGTCAGTTTGGAACGTAGGACTACGACTTGCAGATCGGAGAGTTGAAATGAGCTAGTCGAGTATGGTTTCAAAGCGTTCATTTAATTTGTTATACCAACACAGTTCCATGATATGAAAGGTAGCTGACATAATTTTTACAAATAATACTAGATATACTGCGAACACCAAGCAGATAGATACACGAATTACCAAACGTGGTGCTCTGTATGATCGGTTACAACATCCATGCCGAGATCTCGGGATATAAACTCTTTGAATCTCTCGTAAGTGGCTCTGTCTTTGATATTCAAGTTGAAATCGCACAACATCATGAACAGCATGTTGCCGTATCTCTTTCTGGCCAGTTGTAGGAAGGCATCAGAAAACTTTGGTGTGTATAATACGAGCTGCTTTCAGGCGTTCTCGATACTCTTTAGTTCATTGGGCTGCAGTCTTTTTGCTCGTCATTTGCTGATTTTTTTAAAAATGCGCGCGTTCATTCTGCAAATTCCGCGGCAGTGTCGAAAATATTAACGCGTTCGCATGAAAACAATTTTTAACAATTTTAGTTTAAACCTTTAACGACCATAACGCCCAAAACGCCTGTAGGTACTAACGGCCATAGCCTCTGGAAACACCTGTGTGGAGAGATTTAGATTTCCTACATTACTTCTTCAAATTTTTTCAACCAATGAGGGATCAGCGAAAGTCACCTTCAGACACGTGTTCCATTGGATTTAAGTCCGGAACCTTGGGGGCCATACCATGCGTTTAATATCTTCACCCTCTAACAGCTCTACGACAGCCACTATACGATGAGGTGTAGCGTTGTCGTCCATGAAGAGTAACTCACGACACACAGCACCTCTAAACAGACGCACGTGAGGCAGGAGAACCTCGGTACAATAGCGGACACCAGTGACTGAACCTCCTTGGAAGATGTGGAGGCCAGTACGGCTACCAAGCATGATACCGCCCCAAACGAGAACTCCGCCACCTCCAAACCGGTCCCTTTTGATGATGTTGGAGGTGTGTTTGCGTGTTCCCTGCTCTCTCCAGATGTGTATACGTCCAGAATCGCTCGTCAGAATAAATCGGCTCTCATCCGTAAAGAGAACTCGACCCCATTGCTGATGTGTCCAGTTCTTGTATTTCTGGCACCAGACGAACCGCCGTCACCGATGAGCAGGCGTTAATGGCACACACCGTACTCGTCGTCGAGCAAATAGACCACCTTTGTGCAGCCTCTTGGCCACGCTAAAACGCGATAACGGACGTTTAGTTGTCTGTTGCATGTGCCTTGCGATTTCTCCCGCTGTCTGCTGTCTGTCTCTTCTCGCCTGTAGGACAATATACCGGTCGTCCGCCGCCGTGATTGCTCGTTGGCGACCAATGCTAAACTCTCGGACAGCTGTTCCTGTCGTTTAAAATGCTCTCGAAACTCGTGAAACTAAGCTGTGAGCGATCCCGAATTCCCGGGCCACACTAGTCACACTTCAACCTTCTTCCAACTTCCCAATAACGCGACCTCGCGTAAAGTCATCCAGATGTAGTCTACTGGATTGCTTGTTGGCCATATCATACGGTGGCAGCAACTCGACGTCGTTCAAACCGATTTACACCGTGCAATAGCTTTCACCGAATTGCTGAGCGTACACCGCCCGTGTGCTATATACCCTTCCGACACTCTCCCCCCCTTACGTTATGCTGCATATATGCGCATGCCCTACCGTACCGGATCATAGTCTATCTCCTGAGTGGTCTTTCGGTCCGTTCTGCTTGCTCGTTCCGCTGTTATGCTAATTTCTCCTCTTCGTCCTTAATTTTTGCACACCATTGTATTTGAATAGATCTCGTCGAGAGCTTTAAAACGATAGCACGCACAGTCGTGTTGCGCTCATGGTTGACGACATAAACGTGGCGGCGGCGCCCTCCCCCGCACACAGGAAGCAAGGGAAGCGTCCCGCGCACGATGTATCGCGCAATACGCTAATTGGACTCCTAACACGATTAGTGTGCGGCGCATATTTTTAACGCGATCATGATTTCAATTGGGACTTATTTTGGTCACAGGCGGTTTGCCTTAATTCGCCCTATACTATCCGCTGAGTTAGACGTAATGCTACGTCAAAATCTGTGATGATACTTCCTCACATCGTCTGGAATTGTTAAAATGAGCCATTTATGTACCGAAGGCAGATTTTCAGTCTGGAACTCGCTCTTTGGTTAAACGTCGCCACTGTACGCGCAGAAGTATGTAATGGTTTCACATAGAGGTCAGTTGCAGATCTTGAATCGAAAGCCGCACATGCAAGTTTGTTTTCAAAATGTTTTACTGAATACTGCGATGTAAAATGTTCACATGAACAGTGTGTGGCAGATATGCTTTCCTTCCAAGTTGTAGCACCTACAGAGTGTAAGAATGTGGACGTTTATAAAATTACCTTTTATTTCGTTTTTAAGAGCATGTTGTAAACGATCGATGAGACAAATCACGTAAGTCTTCAGGAGAAGAAATTTTGAAATGGCCTATTTTAGCAGCAATAGAGGCCTCACAGTCTCCTCTTTCATTGTCTAGCAGTTTAAGAAACACCAGGAGTATTGTTTTTACGAAGAGCTTGTGTAGTATATATCTAAGAGCTTGTGTAGTAATAAATAAAATAATAATAAATATTTGAACGAATAATTAAATAAATATTTATTTTTTAATATTTATTTAATTATTCGTATAGTAGTTAATGTTAGCCTTACAAGCACCTGACCCGTAAAGAACGAAAAATGTCAAGTCATGTAATTTATATATTTATTCAAATTATATACACATAGTCACAATGCTGTATATTTGAAGTGAATGCAATTTAACTATAGATATGATATTCCTTTAGGGCTTTTTTAAACTATGCAAAACTAACAAGGGATTTTATTCAAATCCGCAACTCGAGCCGGAGCAATGAGCATTAATACTAAAATGCAACAGATGGGTACGAGTCCTAGGAACCAAAACTTTATCATACCCTTGAGTTTGGTAACTGTGCACAGAATAACATACACTGATGAGCCATTAAATTCTGACCACCCCCAGCCTAGAGAAATGAGCGCGCCTGGAGACCGAACGGTGGCGCATGTGAAGTTCACAGAGCAGTATATATACAACCCAAAGACCGGCTTTCGGTTAGTAGAGTGTTCGGAGCCAGAATGGAAAAAGCTGCCCATTTATCGGAGCTTAATGAAGGACAAACTGTGACGGCACGACGCCTCGGAACTACGATCTTCGAAACGGCGAGGCTTGTAGCTTGTTCACGTCCCGCTGTAGTGAGTACGTATCAAAAGTGGTGCACAAATGGCCAAAATGTCGTCCAGCCGTGAGTCGTCCGCAGCTCATTGATGCCACAGGAGAGTGGAAACTGTCGCGCATTGTTCACAGCGACCGCAGGCTAACAGTGCGGCAAATCAACAGCAGCTACAACAATGGTGATGAGGACGATGTGTCGCCGCACACAGTTCATAGCATTCTTCTGCGCATGGACCTACGTAGTTGAACACCCAGCCGAGGCCCTATGCTCACTGCACGTCATCGCCAACAGCGCGTGAATTGGGCCCAAGATAATTGAGATTGGACCATGGATTATTGGAAGAAAGTGGCCTGGTCTGACGAATCAAGATTCCTGGTGCATCACGTAGACTGCCGAGCGCGGATACGCCGATTACCAACGGAGGCTATGGCACCTTGGACGCACTGTTTGGCGGAAACAGGTCGGTGGCGGCGGTTCTATGCTGTGGGCGATGCTTAGTTGGGAGACATGAGGTCACATTATCCGAATAGCACAATCCCTGACAGCTATCAGGTATCTGAACATCGTTGCGGATCAAGTTCACCCATTCATGGCAACTGTGTTTCCTGCTGGTAATGGTCATTACCAACAGGATAATGCGCCATGTCACACTGCCAGAATCGTCAAGGAGTGGTTCGAGGATCATGCTGGTGTATTTCTGTTAATGCCCAGGCCTCCAAAATCACCTGACATGAAACCAATCGAATATTTGTGGTTCGAATTGGAAAAGCGGGTTCGCGCTAAATCACCACCACCCCGAAATGTATAGGAGCTTGAAGACCTTCTGTTTGCATTATGGTACCAGATACCCAGGATACCTATCGCCACCTCATCGAAACGATGTCTCGCCGAGTGGCAGCTGTTTTGCTGGCTAAAGGGTGTGCTGCAGCTTATTAGGTAAGTGGTCATAATGTGATGGCTTATGGGTGTATATTCATGAGATTGAGATAAAGTGGCTTAAACACGCTTATGCATTAACGTCAATAACTATACACTTTCTCAAATATCAAACATTTATACTAAACAAGCGTTACATGTTTACCGATGGATTCAACAAACGAATAATCGTTTTTGTAAATAAAAAAATTCTATTAATGTTACTTTTAGTTGTCCTACTCCAAGCAAGTGGACAATAAGACATATAGGGATAAATTAAAGAATAATAAAGTGTAAATTTAATCTTTTGTGGTAATATATTCGAAACTCTAGATAAAACTGTTCAGGATCACAAGTGCCGCGAAGTAACATCAACATGGGTATCCCACTTTAGAATTTCCTGAAATATTCCTAAAACCTTCACCCTTTCTTGAAATAACAAAGGAATATAATTTAGAATAACTTCCGGAAGAGCCTCAGCGCGAACCTTTCGGCTAGAAAATAACATACATTCTATTTCCGTAATGTTAAGAGTCAATGAATTAAAAACGAAACCAAGTCTGATAATCCTGTAAAGCGTAGTGAACATGAGGTATCAAGTCAGACACTGCATTAACGGGGAAAAAAAGACTCATGTCATCAGCAAAAAAAGAAGCGTATACGCACTGGAGCAAACATAAAAAATATCATTAACGTAAATTAAAAACAGTAATGGCCCCAGGACAGATCCCTGTGGGAAACCAAAAAGAACAGTTTTAACATTAGAGCGAACATTCCGAAATTGAACGTACTGCTTCCTCCCAGTCAGATAATTTTGAAAAAGGATCCTCGAAGACTCCCTTAATTCCAATGTTGTTCAAGCTTAGAAATGAGAGTGTCATGACTAAATGTATCGAAGACACAGTATAAATCTCAAAAACCTCCCACGACACACAAGCCTTTATCAATATGCATTTGTAAATAATTCGAAACATCTGGAATGGCTGTCTCCGTAGAATTACCACAACGGAATCCATATTTTTTTTTCTATTTAGCAAGCTATTAGTTTCAAAATAAGATAACGACCGACTATAATCAATTTCTCAAAAATTTTAGCTAACACAAAAATGACAGATATAGGACGAAAATTTGAAACATCGGTCCCAGATCCCCCTACTTTTTATTAACACGGACTCTACTATACGTATGTAGACTCTATAATAACCACTGATTCAATAATACCCGTATGTAGAATACTATTAAAAATATGAATGAGTGGAAATTAATAATTCAGAAGATACAAAATTCACTACCCTTGGGTGAACATCATGAGGTTCAGCACACTTAGAAGGATCTAGTTCATTCATCACGGACAATAAATCATTCGCAATAGGCTTAAGAAAAACATGAAGGGGAAAGATGGCAAGCAGTCACTATAGCTTTTACAACAAGTAGGTATATCAGATATCAAGTAACCTTGTAGTTCAATAAAATAGTCATTAAAAAAGGAACAACCGCGGAATCATTCGACAAGCGAATCCCATTATGCTCAACTGAGACGGGTGTTTAGTCATATTTGAAATTTTTCAAACGCTCATTGATGGAATGCCGTATCCTCTTGCTGTCAGTAGTTCAAGCAAGGTGATTATAATAAAATATTCTTTTAGTATGCTTGAAGTTAGAATTTAACCAACTGCGATGCGCCTGCGAAAGTTGGCAAGATAAGCTGGATCTCTAGTACGAAGAAATAATTTAAAGAGCTTATTTATGTGCCTTAAAAGGTTAGTAGTCAATCAATGTTTTCCAAGACGCACACTAGGAGAAACAGTTCGTAGAGGAAAGTATTTCTCATAGAGACCCCCAAAAAACCCCTCCAAAAGACATCGCAGGAGTCCAATCAATAGAATGTAAAGCAATCTCAAAAGCCAGAAAAGATCATTATGTCTCAAATTTCTCTTTAACAGAGACTCAGAAACAGAACCTACTCTGTGTTCATGGCCAATTTTTAAATTAAACATCTGTAAGTCATCACTGAAATCATACGATATTACACCCAAACGTGAGTTATGAATATTTGTAATGCACAAATCCAACATAGACAAGGAATTAACTGCAATACCCATTGGAAAAGTAACATTAGTCATCCCAGAAGCAAGAACTATGTCATTGAGTATAAACAATAGGCATTATTATCAGTAGCTATTAAATTTCTTAAAAGAATGAAGAATCCTCCTAAGGAAATTTACGAAATCCAAAAAATCTGAATAGAAATCAAGGAAAGGACTCAGTTTTCCATGCAGTTGACGATATGTTACATTTATTGAATTACGTACTTAGTTCCACTGAAATCATCTCATAACCTTCATTAATAACTGCATATTTTTATTACGCAAGAAGCACCACGTTTGTTTAATATAAAAAACTACAAAACCGCCCCGAACCCCAGAACGAGGGGCCATAACAATATGATTGCCAGGAATATTACACGCACAATCACTACTTACACTTACCCATGTTTCTGAAACACAAATAGCATCAATCTTATTGTTTACCAAAGTATTTATTTACCATACAGACTGCAATCATGTAACGTGCTTGCCGGCAGGGCGCACACGTGATATAGGCAGATAGCAGTGAGAGCACATGTCCGCGTAGCTCAGTTGGGAGAGTGACTTACTCCGGAGAGAGGGGACCCTAATTCGATGCCGGGCGCGGAAATACGTGTACGTTGTATTGGCGCCCAAACTTCCAAAATGACCCAGCTGTTAAGTTTCTCGCAGTGATGTGATCTTCTTCCCACGCGGCCAGACAGGAAAAATTGAGAATCGCTTCTTTAGTGCTTCTAAAAATAAATCAGTGTGATGTTACGTTCCACACACCAAATTGTCTGGGATTTCTCAAATGCACGTTCTTCATGGGATGACTGCCTACAGCGACACATGCTCCCGGCTCTCTTTCTGGGGGGGGGGGGTGACTTGCCTGCCCCGCAGGACGCTCATGAGTTTAATCTTTTGTGGTGATATCTAAATGATATCCCTTTGTTATTTCAAGAAAGGGTGAAGATTTTAGGAGTATTTTAGTAAAATCTATAGTGGGATGCCCATGTTACGTTAATTAGCGGGTTTTGTGATCCTGAACAGTTTTATCTAGAGTGTCGAGTATATTACCACAAAAGATTGCGTTTTCGACCGCTTCGTGGGCACGTCCCCAGAGGTTCGTTATCTGGATCACATAAAGTTTCCGTAATTTCGCATTTTCTTAATTACGATATTTAATGTAATTCTTTATAAAAATAAATTATAATCTACAACTAACAAAATGATTTCACGGTTTATAAATTGAAGCTCAACAAATTCTTTGCGGGCATGTGCTATCGCAGGAAACCTGTCACGGAAGGGGGGACCAATTCTCTGCGGGCATGTTCCACCGACAGGTTTCCTGTGGTAGAACATGTCCGCAGAGAATTTGTTGAGTTGTAATTTATATACATTGAAATTATTTTGTTAAATTGTAGATCATAAGCATTTTTTATAAAAAAATTACATTAAATTAACAAAATTAAGAAAATACGAAATTACGGAAACTTTATGTAATTCAGATAACCAACCTCTAGGAACGTGGCCACGAAGCGGTAAAAAACGCAATTTTTATTTTATACCGCCGCTTAAATTTTTTGTGGTCAATTCTCCGCTTTGTCTTTGGCACGAAAATCATGGAAATATCTAAATTTCTTATTGATAATGAAATATTAAAAAAAAAAGTTTTGTAAACAATAGTTGCTCAAGTAATGGGGAATGTAGCCACACGATATTTATTTATTCAGAACAGTTTATGGCACTGGAATTGCAATGTGGACAGTACTCCGTACGCGGTGCTATATATCTTATCTTTCATGGAAGCATGAATTTAACCACGTATTTCCTGACCGTGTGGTTCATAATAAAATGACTGGATGTGAGAAGACTTCACAGCATTTTCACCACTTTGAATAAACCTCAAATTTTCAGGAAAAAACATGAAGAAATTGCAAAGTATGAGCACATTTCACCTATCACGTTGAAACGCTATGGGAACCATCGAGGAACAGACATTTGTTTATGCCCAGCGTCATCTTGTGACGTCACACTTCGACCACGTATAAATATAAAAATGCTGGTAGATTTTCATAGTAATCGAAATTTGAATAAAAAAGATTTCCCCATCAAGATATTAGCGATGGCAACACAATTTCGCTCACGCTTCCCAAAAACATCTGGCTTGCTAGCTTTTAAATGTACAATTTCGAACGAAATTGTTTATAAGCAATGTTCTTTTTACATTTATGCTGAAAGTAACAAAGTATTTTGTTCTGTTTTCTATTATTATTTTGATTTGTTGTCTATTAATATTTTAACGATGAAAGGGAAGAATAACGACGTATTTTGATTTGTTTCGTGTAGGCTTGAAGTTTTAAATTTACAGTTATGAACGAAATTGCCTTTGTGCCGTCTTGCAGAATAGGTTAAGCAGACATGTCAGACAAACAGAATAACTAGACACAAACAGAATAACTAACAACAGAATAAGTCTGATACAAACCGATCAAGTGTGTTATTAGTATATCAATTTATAGTACACATTATATTATGGTATGGTATGAAATCCTGTATTATAGAAATATTTTTAATATCATCACGTTCGAAGAACGGGTATTTAGCTAGTTAAATACTAAAAACATACCCCCCCCCCCAAAATGAAAACCTTTTAAATCCAAAACCGCTTTTTTCCTAATTTTCAAAGTATTCGAACCCCCTTTTTCCGGCAGAAAATACGACCATTTCTGCACCAGAGATATTTGATATTGTGTGTTCTTGAAAATGTACGAGCCAACCCAAAAAAAGTGCTCTATTATGTTTAGTACGATTTTCATTAATGAGCACTCTTGTATCTCTATTAGAGTTCTTAACCGCATCACAGACGTTCAGTCTTTGACCTCCCGTCCCCCACCCCAAGGAATTTTTCTCTAGTTGTGCTGCTCTTAAATTGGACTATTATACTATGAGGAATCTTTCCAGATCCAGTATTTCTCATTCTGTGAATAGTATCAACCTTACTAATACAAAAATGTTTAATACCTAACTTATCAGCAGTATATGGAAGGATTTCGATCAAGTCCTCGTCCCTTTCATTCTGGTTCATCGGAATACCATGTTTTTCCAAATTCTTATTTCTTGCTTATTTAATCGTATTTTTTAGATATTCAATATCACCATGCTAAGTCTATACCCTATACTCCAATTCAGCAATCTCATTTCGTGATTCATCTATCAAACTGTCAAATTTCTTGAGCCTGACCAATAATTCATCACATTTCTGTGAAGAAAAAAACTAGACAGATTTTCTTAGGTCAGGTATCTCATCTTTCAACTCGACAATCATATGTTTCTTATTTATCTGCTCAATAAAATTACCAGAAGCACACATCAGCGAAAGGAGGGGGGGGGGGGGTATCTGTCGTTTTCATTCCTCCAGGACACCAGAAGCAGCATCCATCTTAGAAGGCACAATAACAACTTCGACGCTTTTCGAGGAGTTTCCTGTAACACGTGTCTTTCCCCGTCTACAACTTCAGACTGCCATTTTTTATGCTTTCCAACCGTATGTTGAAGAAGCTTATATGCTCCAGCTTTGTCCGTCTGTCTCTCTGTACGATATCTCGCGTTAAAATGGTTCGATATCAATGAAATTTTAGTACGTGGTAGGGTACCACGTGGGGACGAACCCTGTTGAAAACAGGCGAAATGGGGTCAAAGGTAAGGACATAGGAGTGGGATCCATTACATCGCCGTTATTCGCATACCTTACGTAAAAATGCTTTGATTGTAATAAAACTTTATCATGTTGTTCCGAAAGTATACTGAACTGTTTCTGTTGAATATCATCGCAATAGGGTCTAAGGTCAGGACACAGGAGTGAGATTTATTAAACAGCCATTATCCTCTTAACTTCAGTAATATCTTGTGTAATGATTTCTGGTATGTTGGAAAGTGTATCACATCCAATGCATTGCATGATTTTACGAACTTGTTCCTTATTTTCCCTGTTCCTTTTCCGATACAAGGTTTTATTCAGCGAGCAAAAAGTGAAATAAATTTACTCCTGCATTTACTAAAACACTGAACAAAGTCAATTTCAAATATTTTTCCTTGACAGGTGAAACAGTTACGTTGAGTATGTTAATATATAAATGCACTGAAGCAGACGAGCACTTGCAAAAGTTGCAGACGAAATCTGAGAAGTTATCCTAGCCAGCGCAGTGGTCTAAAGCGCTGGCCTCTGATCATTCGTCCGTAAGGGGTCTGGGTTCGAATCCCGGTCAGGCATGGATGTTGTGTTTGTCCTACGGCACTGGCTCTTTTCCTTCCCTGGAACCAGTGACCCTAAATTAGGGACGGGCGACTGCTTATAGCCCATTGAGTTGCTCACGGTGGTCGTTAAACCTCCAATAAAAAAAATAAAAAAAAAAAGTTATCCTGTCAGTTCGGTCAATGGCAGCCCACGTCATACAGTTTGCACACGTCGCGTTAGATATAAGGGTTAAACACATAGCTCTATGAAAAACAAACCAAATGTCGTACCTCATGTCTCTCCGAACAAGGTTGTAGACCAAACACTTAGCAACGCACATTGATAAACTCTCTCTTGACCACAAAGACAATTATCCTCAGAAACAAACAACTTACCAGCAACTCATAATATACGCCATTCACAACTTCATGATCTTTTTGATTGTCTAGCAGGTTAGGAAGCATCAGCACTGCTGTGTTCACGAAGAGCTTGTGTGATAGATACAGACATCCTAAACATCACCGTTTTAGGGGAACCAAAAGAGTCAATCCAGTGGATTCAAATTTGGAGAGCGTACAGTCTATGCTGTTTGTCCACCACTACCATTCTAACAGTCAGGAAACGTACATATCAGATGTTTTTGATTAATGAAGCTAAAATGTTTTGGAGCTGCATTATTGATGAACCACATCTGATGGCTTGTTGCTAATGGAATGTCTTCCACTAATGCAGTCAGTCCTGCCACCAAGAAATTCCTGCATAACTGATCGGTGGCAGAAAAATAAATCGATCAGGTGGTGCATTTGCACGAAACATCTGGTAATACCAAGACTAGATAATTGCATGAGGTTTCGCCAAAGCCCAGTAAAGAATGTCATCAAAATTTGTAATGCCATTTGGCCTGGTGTCAAGGTTTACTGATCTCGCCACCGTCAGAGAGTCATTTAGCTTCTTGGCCTGGTGTCAAGGTTTGCGGAGCAATCTTTAGCTTCTTGGCCTGGTGTCAAGGTTTGCGGAGCAATCTTTAGCTTCTTGGCCAGGTGTCAAGGTTTGCGGAGCGATCACCGGCTGATCTCGTCACCGTCAGAGAGTCATTTAGCTTCTTGGCCTGGTGTCAAGGTTCGCAAAGCGATCTTTAGCTTCTTGGCCTGGTGTCAAGGTTTGCGGAGCGATCACCTGGCTGATCTCGCCACCGTCAGAAAGTCATTTAGCTTCTTGGCCTGGTGTCAAGGTTTGCGGAGCAATCTTTAACTTCTTGGCCTGGTGTCAAGGTTTGCGGAGCGATCACCGGCTGATCTCGCCACCGTCAGAGAGTCATTTAGCTTCTTGGCCTGGTGTCAAGGTTTGCGGAGCGATCTTTAGCTTCTTGGCCTGGTGTCAAGGTTTGCGGAGTTTGCGGAGTCAGAGAGTCATTTAGCTTCTTGGCCTGGTGTCAAGGTTTGCGGAGCGACTCTTTAGCTTCTTGGCCTGGTGTCAAGGTTTGCGGAGCGATCACCGGCTGATCCGCCACCGTCAGAGGTCATTTAGCTTCTTGGCCTGGTGTGTCAAGGTTTGCGGAGCGATCTTTAGCTTCTTGGCCTGGTGTCAAGGTTTGCGGAGTGATCACCGGCTGATCTCGTCACCGTCAGAGAGTCATTTAGCTTCTTGGCCTGGTGTCAAGGTTCGCGGAGCAATCTTTAACTTCTTGGCCTGGTGTCAAGGTTTGCGGAGCGATTACCGGCTGATCTCGGCACCGTCAGAGAGTCATTTAGCTTCTTGGCCTGGTGTCAAGGTTTGCGGAGCAATCATCTACAACAGCCGTTCACTGCTCGTCCGGATATTGGGTAAAACGACAGCATGACGATAAACTGATGAGGCGATGCAGCTTGTTTGTTCCTATATGTCCCTGATGCTCAGTTTCAACAAGATAATGCCCGCCTTCATGCTGCCATCATCAGCAGACAGTATTTACAGGGTTGTCAAATGCTGTCCTGGCTATCATTATGTTGGAAGTCATTGGCCGACAACCTAATACCTCTACACGAACTCTCGCAGTGTTGATGTTAGGCGTATGCAAAAGTTTTCGCCCCGTGGTGTCAGTTCGTACATGAAGCCAAGCACGGCGGTCGATAAAGTTCATTTGCGGCACTGTATGTTATTCATGTTTAATTTAGGGAAAAGTGCGAGTGAAGCATTCGGTTCAATATGTCAGGCGTATGGCAAAACGGTTATGGGTGAGAGGACATGTCGAGAATAGTTTGCCAGGCTTAAGAAAGGTGATCCAAGCTTGAAAGGCAAGCCACGTGCAGGTAGATCGCCGGAACTCACAGACGCGGAGCTGGAATCGTTGTTGCAAGACGATGACACACAATCGACCACGCACCTGGCGAAACGTTTGAAAGTGGCTTGATCGACGGTGACACGGCGTCTACAAGCCTTGAAAAGGATCCAGAAGACTAATAAGTGGGTTCCGCATACTTTACCGGAGAATAATAGTGGTCAACGATTGGGAATCTGCTTATAGTTGCTGAAGAGGTTTCAATGGAAGACTTTCTTGTGGAAGGTTGTCACCGTGGATGAAAAATGGGTCTATTAGACCAATCCCGTACGCAAGCGGTCCTGGGTCGACCCAGGCGTGCCATTAACACCCACTGCAAAACAGGATATCCAGGTGGAAAAGATGTTGTTTTGTGTGTGGCGGGATATGATGGAGTGCTGTATTTTGAACTATTGAAACCGGGATAAACAATCACTGCTCAAACGATATAGTGATCAGTTGATGAAACTCAACGCTGCAATCGAGCAAAAACGCCCATGGGCAGTTAAAGGACGCCACCCAGCCGATTTTCCTCCAAAGATCTTTAAGATACTTGCCAAAGTCTTCTCACACGTTCTCCACTGAGGAAAAATTTGGAGATCGTGCGTTTACAACATTAAACGCTAATGAAAATAAAAGCGCTTCCGGGAAACTTAAATTTACAATCAAATAAAAATTTCCGGTATTTCGTTTGAACAACGGGCATAGAAGATGCGTATTCCTGAAAACAAAAACAAAAAAACAACCCGAGTTTTCAGTATGAATAGTTCTGATTTTTGTTTTGCCGTTTCATATTTCCCCTAATTTTTTTTATAAAAAATCGCTTTGTCGTTGTTATGCTGTTGATTAATTTACTTGAAACTCCAATGAGTTTAACCCATAAACGACCATACATCCCAAAATTTCCGTACTTGCAGACGAACACGTCCGCCCGAATCTCTCATATCGATTTATTAGAATTTCATATCCCTACATGTTCTTTGAATTTGCACTGCTTCTGCGGAATTAGCAAAAATGACCATCAGCCACTATCGTCACTAAACAATGAAGCGAACCAGTAGTTCTTTTCTCTCCGGGCGATAACATTTACTCTCACGACATCGCATCTCTTCTTTGTGGAATAACACAGTGTTCGCACCTTGCAAACTTTTCGATGTCGATTCATATCAAGCCGACAGACTGAGAGTTTGGTGTGGTGACCCAACACTAATATGCTTTAGTTAATATATGAAAGGAGGGGGCAGAAGTTTGAAAAACAGCAACAGACAATTTCGGGCGATATAGTATGATGGGAGACGGTCTTTTTCTCCAAAGGGTTAAGCCTAACTTATCACACTTCAATTTCCTCGAGCGGGTTAGGTCTTCAACGAACCAGAACAATTGCATGGATTAATGTGTGGTAAAAGTGTCTGTTTTAACCTTTCTTTGAAAGAACACAGTGCCTGTAACACAAGAAACCTAAAGCCAGGTTCAACTAAATAAAGAAGGTTTAACACGTACGTGTCTATTCATACGTCTAGGTTATCCATTTAAATTCACAGTGTAGGAACAATAGGCGAGTTAGTAAGCTGGCTAATAGACTAGAAGTCTCAAAGATAGCAGTACGGACGTTAATTACGAGAATGATAACACGTTACGTACAAGAAATCATACATTTTATCTCACAGTGTTGATTAACGTACAAACTTCGCAGAAATCTTCTTATCATATCTTTTCATCGCTTTGTACAGTGACCTTTCTCTTAGCAAGTTCTCAGCGTTGCTAAACATGACGAATTTCGAGGTTAAGGGCATGACGTTTAGAAGTAAAATACACAACCAAGAAAGTACTCAACTTACGCAGCGAAGGAAACTCGAAGGGAAAATTAGATCTAGAAATATTCATTGAAGTGCCAGAAAAACTGGTCTAATACTCGGTAGGTCCCCCACAGAAGCGCAGGATTGCCGAAATACGACGGGGCATGAACTCGACTAGCTTCGGTAAATATGCTGTAGGCAATGCACACCATACATCCTGCAGAGCGTTCCACAATTCGGGTGAATTCCGATGTCTGGGATTCCTGTGTTCAATAGCGTGTTGCATGGCATCCCAAATGTGTTCTATCACGTTCAGATCTGGGGATTTGGGTGGAAATGGCAACACCCCAAACTCAGATGAATGCTCCTCTAACCCTAATGTGGCGTCCAGACACTTTTGTGGAGTTGCATTGTCCTGTTAGAACAGGCCTAACCCATCAGCATTAATGCGGTACATGAACAGGTGTACCTCGTCAGAAAGGAAGCGCACATAGCGTTGGCCGGTCACAGACGTTTGCAGACGTACCAGGAGTCCCAGTGAAGTCCAGCTAACCACACCCCGTACCATTACCGACCCCTCACCAGCCGGTACAGTTCCCTGTCGACAGGCGGGATCCATGGCTTCATGGGGTTTGCGCCACACACGAATCCTTCCATCTGACCGATACAATTGGAAACGCGACGTCAGACCAGGCTACTTGTTTCCAGTCATCAAGCGTACAGTGGTGGTTTTGGGTTGCCGTGCCCAAGCAAGGCGCATAGCTCTGTGTCGTGCACCCATCAAGGGGATTCGAGTTGGACGTTGGCTCCCAAAGCAAATATCGTGCAGGGTACGTTGCACAGTCCGGACGCTGATGCTTGTTGAGCCTCCAGCATTGAATTCCGATGATACCTGCGAGAGTGTTTCACACCTATCGCATGAAACGATTCTTGACAGCCGACGATGATCACGTTCGCCCGATGTCTTTTTTACGGCCACACTGATATCGTAGGTTGGAGGTTTTGCCGGAATTCTTGTAGTCGCGGTACACCCTTGCAATGGTCGTCCATGAAAATTCGAACTTCGTTTCTACCTCCGAAACACAATGGACCATCTCACGAGCGCCAACTATGACACCGCGTTGAAAATCGCTTAAATCGTTTTACTTGTCATTCTCATGCCAAAAACAGCTCTGACACCTGTCAAGGATGTCTATCGCTTTCCATACGCACTGGCGGACGCAACCGAGTACGCCCATAGGTGACGTTGCTATGTATTTTGCATAAGCTCTTCTGAACCACTTCAGTGTATATCGCAGGACATAAATGAACTTAAATTTTTATCTCAGATAATCTTCGTTATTCCACTTTCTGTGTGTATCACATACTTGTGCCCATAATAATGAACACTTAGATGAAAACCTTGCAACATTGACTTTAATGATCAACTTAATTACATTCAACAAGAGCCTTAATATGGTTCAGAAAACATTTCGTCACCCCTCATACTCTACACAAACAGCTTCCCCATTCTGCATCTCTAGATTACCAGTTTACCCAATGTCAAGGCGTTACATACACAGTCAAGTCACAATTATTGTGATCACCAGCTAATATAAAGTGTAACCTCCGTGTGCAGCGCGCACAGCAGCTAGACCGGCTGGGAGTGACTCAATATGGTGCTGGAAGGATTCACAGGTATGTGCAGCCATGCTGACTGCAGTGCATCTGACAGCTGTTGGAAGGTGCGTGGTGGAGGATCCATTGAGCGAACAACACGATCGGGGTGGTCCTACAGATGCTCAATTGGGTTTAAATCTGGAGAATTGAGGGGCTGCGGAAGTACATCGAAGTCTTCATCGTACTCTTCAACCACTCTCGGACATTTCCAGCTGTGTCGCACGTCGCATTGTCGTTCTGGAAGATCCCAAGAGCCCCAAGGAAGACAATCAGCATGTATGGGTGTACGCTGTCTACAAGGATGGATTAATAATGAATTCGGTCCATAGCGACTCCAAAGGTATGAGTGGACCCAGGGAATGCCAAGAAAACATTCCCCAGACCATAGCGCTACTCCCACCAGCCTGTGTTCTTACAGCAATGGTTGAAGAGTGTTTGTTCACCGATGTTTCTCGCTTTATACGCCAACGTCCATCCGTTCGATTAAGCAGAAAACACGTGATTCATCGGAGAAAGCAATTGTTTTCTAATCAGCGGAGGTCCAATTCCGATACTGCCGTGCAAATGTAAGCCTCTTCTTCCGATGATCCTTCGTTAGCATAAGTGCAGTGACCATCCGCCTGCATCGGAGCCCCACACGCAGCAGGGTTCGCTGAACTGTTGTTTTAGACACACTTCCGATAGCCTCCAGGTTCATTCGGCCAGTGAGTTGCTCCACTGTAGCGTGTCGATCGGCCCTCACACACCTTCGAAGCTACCGTTCTCTTTTTTTTTTTTTTTTTTTTTTTTTTGATTGGAGGTTTAACGACCACCGTGAGCAACTCAATGGGCTATAAGCAGTCGCCCGTCCCTAATTTAGGGTCACTGGTTCCAGGGAAGGGAGAGAGCCAGTGCCGTAAGACAAACACAACATCCATGCCTGACCGGGATTCGAACCCGGACCCCTTACGGACGAATGATCAGAGGCCAGCGCCTTAGACCACTGCGCCACCGGGGCGGCACTACTGTTTTCCTCTCACATCAGTGGGACGTGGTGCTCCGCAGTTTCTGCATCGATTATTCGCAATAGTGCCATTTCTCCAATCACGATACACTTTAACCACAGGAGCACGCGAACAGTTCACGAACTGTGCTGTTTTATAAATTACTACCACGCTTGGCCCGAAAGCCGATAATCATCCCTTTTTTGCGAATCTGATAAATCGCTTCTTTTATTCATGACAGCAACGAGTGATATGTTTTCAGAATGCCTACAGCACACCTTAGATACCCTACAAGCCAGCTCACGACACGTGCCTTCTTTCATTGGCAACGCGCTGTTGACGTCAAAATTAGGAAGTGGTCACAATAATGTGACTCGACTGTGTATAAAGGAACTATCAGAAGTTCAGATAAGTCGTTAAGTGCAGAAGTGTACTCGAGTGGCAAACGAATTTAACATGAAATATAGGAGAAAATCAGGAACTTAAATTGGCATATAAGTCGCACCTTCAATAGATGTTTACCAGCATAAAATTTTAGTATATTTCCAAACATAGTGATCGGTTGACATTTTTACTCGTTCCTTAGCTTTAAGATATTTTCCATATGAAATTCTCAAACTCTTGGTCTGAGAATTTCACATGGAAAATATTTATAAAATAATAACAAAAACAGGTGAATGACTACCAAGTAATAACACTCATCCATTTTTAAAATAAGAGGTAGAGACATTTTTTCAGGGTATTGCATATATACACTGAAGAGCAACTGAATTAGAGATACCTGTCTAGTAACGTGTAGCAGCACCTTTCGCTTGATGATGGCGGCGATTCGTCTCGGCATGGACTCGACAAGACACCGGAAGCGTTGGGAAGCCATACGGATCCACGACCCCTGAACAAGCTACCACAGTTCACGAAGATTTGATGGAGTGGGGGGGGGGGGGGGTCAGAACCTCGAAATTCTCTCTCAATGGCATACCAGATGTGCTCGATGGGATTAAGTTCAGGTGACCTAGCTGGCCAAGGAGGCGAGGTCACGTCAATGGAGTGTTCATCCAACGATTCGGATACAATTTGGGAGCGATGGCACGGTGCATTGTCTTGTTGCAGGATGAGGTCCCCAGTGGGATGTTGAAAACTCACAAACGGAAGCAAATGGTTGTCCAGGATACCCCAGTAACGTTGAACTGTGAGGGGCGATGTCACACGTACCAGGTGTCCCATTTGAGTCCACGTAAACAGTCCCCAGACGAGAATGCCACCCCCACTAGCTTGAAGAGTACCCTGCTGGCAAGAAAGATCCATCGCTTCATACGGCTTGCACCGTACTCGTATCCTACCATCCGCATGTACCAACGTGAATCTCGACTCATCAGTCCAGGCAACATTTTTTCACATGTCCAGGGTTCAGTGGCGATGTTCCCGCGCCCATGCAATCTTTGCACCCCGTGATGTGCGGTCAGCAGCGGTACCCTCGTGGGACGATGGCTTCTGTACCCCATAGCGAGGAGGTGGTTCTGGATGGTGTGGCTGCTTACACGTGTTTTTATGCACCAGCGTTAAATTTAAGATTGATGTCTTGCACGGTGGCCCGTCTATCCGCTGTTACAATGCGAGCTAGTCGGTGATGACCCCGCTTATCCACACGCTGTTGTCCACGGCAGTTGGCTCTTGCAGGGATGGTTTTACCGGATTTGATGTACTCACGATGCACCCGGGACACAGTGGCTCATGAAAATCCCAGTGCCTGCACGACTTCCGAGATGGAGTGACCCATTCGTAGGGCCTCGACAATTTGCCCACGATCAAATGCGCTTAGATCCTTCGTCTTACCCATACTGCGTCCGACTCTTATTTATTCCCGTCGCATCACTCTTTATATTGTCGGATCGGTGCATACGTCACGACGTTTCCGTTTACATGGCCGCCCACAGCGCCATATTTGCGTAACGCCATCTGTCTCTAATTCAATTACTCTTCAGTGTATGTATAAGGGTTACATATACATGTAATACACTAAAAAAAAGAAAGGTTTTTTTATAGTTAGCTATAGTTACTTAGTTTAATAACAGTTAGAGCTATTTTTCAGTGTATTACATATATACGTTTAAAAGGTGTCTTTTCATTAAGCGAGTTTCTTCAACATGGGAGTTTGCAGTGTGGATTACTACATTTCTTTTGCTTCTTCATTACATTTCATGACATGACGTTTAGAAAGAAAGAAGACCCGAAATTAAAATAAATTAAGTCTTCTTACCTCACGGCACATCGCACTCTCTGGGTTATACGCAATGGTAGTTGCCCTTGACAACACTTTTGTCGATAATGCCAGCCAATTTCTACAGAAATTAATAAAACAGCCCAGACTGATTATCCTAAAAGCAAAAAAAAAGAAAAAACTTTCATTTTCTTTCCGACAATGCTTTCATGCCGAAATTTGTTTCAGCGCCTCGTCTAATATAATTAATTTCCTTTTTTTCGCCATTTAATCACACGCTTAAGATGAAATACAGTTTTTCTTAACATAATCTAACTTGGCGTGAACAGTACTACATATTAGGGACCCAGTAGACACCTTCGTGAACTAAGTGAACTACAATCTCAAGTTTGATGAAATATTTGTAGTCATTCTGCAACAAATACTCCAACCGGAACATGGACTTCGATAAAATATTACGTAATCAATTTTGTTTCACAAAGAATACGAAAAGTAATTACAAGCTTCTCATTATTTTCACAATTGATAATTGATAAGGCCTAAGATTACGAGGGTTGTACCGAAAGTAATGCAAAAGTGTGCAAAGCAAATCTTTAAACGGAAAATATTGAAGCATTTTCACTAGGTCTCTTATATATTTCATTACACTTAAAAATGTAACTTTTAAAATATTTATTATTTTGAATTATAATTTCAAGCTCCCTGCGTTAGTGTTTTATATTTAGCAGTGGAGCAGGAAAATTTAATTTGGATACACTCATTAACTAGAAAGATATGCAAGAAGTCGCCTTTTTATTTGGGAAGCATTTGTAGGAAATGGAGTTTTGATTTCTTTAAGGTAACCGAAGAGAGCATGGAGAATTCTTTTTTGATATAAGTAACATAATAAGCACGTCGAAGAGCTTCAAGGAAGTCACGTTTAAATTTCGCATGAGTAACTGAAATGCGTACAGAACATCGTATTCCAATTTTATTAACTTTAAGGCAAATTGGTTACCTAATTTGAGTGGAAGCATGTGCCGAACTCTGTTGAGTATGTGCTGCCGAAGTGAACGGAATCATTTTCAGTTTTTGATCTGAGGGCGAATACGCGAAAAATTTGCTTTCATTTGAACGAATTCCGGATAAAAGAACAAATTCATGTTCGGTTGATGCCCAATGGAGAAACTTCTGCTGTCTTGGAAGCATATGCAGAAAGTGAGCGACTTTTGAAGTCTAAATTAAATCTGACGTTGGTTGAGTTGGAACTTTATCTGCTGATTTATTATTTTACCTGCTGCTCATCAGCTCCGATTTAACGCAGAGAGACGTGTGCCTCATTTTGATCGCATTAATCTTTATGTATTATAACGAGACGAATTAGTAACTCTCCCCGTTTGTTTTCTTTTGCCAACAGCTTTCTAGAAATTCCCTCACACTTATAATGTATCTGTGATTGTTCTGTTCCTCGAATGGAGGCCTAACATGCTAGGCATTAAATTACCATTGACGGAGATTTAAAAAGAGGGGAAGACAGACGTTCCTCGTCTTGCAGTGAAGGCAACGTTCCTTCCTATGTATTCAAAATATGGATGGAAATTGGAAATCAATGCTTTGAAGTGCTTGCCAAATACCTCGGCTTCCTCAATATACATTATGAATAATGTACAAATATATTTCAAAGCAAAGAGTAGTGCAGTATAGGATTGATTCTGTGATTCGCAAAGACCCAGTTTCAAATTTGCCAAGAAAAAAAAATAATAAAGGTTTTTCAAAATTGTATTAGGTAATATTAGTCACTGTGGTAAATACACTGACGGAAAAAAAATCCCAACACCAAGAAGGGGTTGTGCTAGATAAACGACAGTTGGTAGGCGGTGAGAGTACATCTGTAAGATGACGTCTATGCAAATTTCGCGCTCGGCGCATACGTGTGGCGCTACTAGCGCGCCTCGGAACATGCAAAGCAGGTTTGCTGTAAATACGCGCTGTAACGTTCGTGAGCGTTAGTTATCGTTGATATTCGACGTATGTGGTTGATGTTAGTCAAGAATGCCTTTAAGAAGACGAAGAAGCCATTATCAACAGCTCACGGAGTCTGAACGAGGTCGTGTAATAGGGCTACGAGAAGGTGGATTTTCTTTCCGCAATATTGCAGAACGACTTGGCAGGAATGAAGCCACTGTGCATGATTGTTGGCAGCGGTGGTTAAGGGAAGGTACTGCCTCAAGAAGACCGAGTTCCGGCCGGCCACGTGGCACTACTGAGATGGAAGACCGCCGTGTACGGCGTGTGGCCGTGGCACATCGTACCGCGTCAGCGGCAGCAATTCGAGCTGCAGTTGCCAACACAGTGACACAACGAACTGTTACAAATCGGTTACTTGAAGGACAGCTCCGATCCAGACGCCCTGTAGCGTGCATTCCCCTCACTCCAAACCACCGCAGTTTGCGACGTCAGTGGTGTCAAACTAAACCTCATTGGAGGACGGAGTGGAGATCTGTTGTGTTTTCTGATGAAAGCCAGTTCTGTCTGGGTGCCAGTGATGGCGTGTGTTGGTTAGAAGGAGGCCAGGTGAGCGCCTGCAACCAACCTGTCTGCGGCCGAGAAACACTGGACCTACACCTGGAATTATGGTCTGGGGAGCTATTTCCTATGACAGCAGGAGCACTCTCGTGGTTATCCCACGCACCCTGACGGCACAGTCGTACGTCGGTCTGGCGATTCAGCCTGTTGTGCTGCCATTCATGAACAGCATTCCAGGGGTGTTTTCCAACAGGATAACGCTCGCCCGCATACCGCTGTTGTAACCCAAAATGCTCTACAAAGTGTCGACATGTTGCCGTGGCCTGCTAGATCACCAGATCTTTCACCAATCGAGCACGTATGGGACGTTATTGGACGACAACTCCAGCGTCACTCCCAACCTGCATTAACCGTCCCTGTATTGACCGACCAAGTGCGACAGGCATGGAACTCCATCCCACAAACTGACATCCAGCACCTGTACGACACAATGCATGAACGTTTGCGTGCTTGCATTCAACATTCTGGCGGTTACACCGGTTATTAATATACCAGCATTTCACATTTAAAATGGCTCTTCTCGCGCTTACATTAAGCTGTGATCTTGAAACCTTAATCGATTAAATACGTTACCTATAAAAATGTATTGCCGCCATTTCATTCCTTTACAACTATTTTTTCGTGGTGTTGGGATTTTTTTTTCCGTCAGTGTGTGTTTTTCTCTTTAAATACGGACTGAGCTTAAATCACGTTTAGTTTTTTTTATTTTTGTTTTAGGGTGTAACGACGATCATGAGCATCTAACGATATACACATGCACCCGCTCCAAATTTGGGACAACTGGTTCCAAGAAGAACTGTCCGACCGAGGCCTGGGCTCGAACATTTGGCCAGTAGCGAGCGCCTATAAGCACTAGGTTGCCGCGGTGAATAGGCCACGGCTCATAATTTGTAGTGAACTGAAATGACGGCAAATTGCTAGGTATTTTACGCGGAGGTTCCAAAAAAACTGGGAAGCCTGATACCATTCCCGTTGTATACCACCACACCCATACGGTAAATTGGCATCATCCGTAAACGACGTATATACAGAGGCAGATATCTCCACAAGCAGATGTAGTAGCATTCGCAGTTCAGATCGAGGCTAACAGGATTTAAGCGATTTCGAATCAGAGATGGAAACGGGACACGAGTCAAATGGTCGACAATTTCTTGCGGGTCCAGCGGGTCGGGTCAAGGTTTTCCTGACCGGAGCTTCAAATAAAGACATCGCCTCTATGGCACAACAACAGTTGGCGTATGATTATCTGTGCATCATCCAACGAATTGCTCGACGGATGCTCATTAACTGACAGACGAACGAAAGTTTAGTAGTGTTGAATGGTGCAATTTTATGCTCTTCGCCAGGCTAGATTCTGGGGAAAGCCTGCGCCGGATTAAGGCCATAGTGTGCCACTAGGGTAACATGCCTGAGTAGGCCTCAAATGAACTGATGGACAGTTATTATGAAATCTCGTGAAACGTGAAACTCTAGCGACATGCGTTGCATTTGCGGTAATTAGTATGTCGTGCATTCTTCAAACTATTAAATTATGTGCATAGTTTTCTTACCAGCAATTATAAGGAAGTACCAATATCCCTTAAGTATAAATAACTTATTGTACAAAATTACATTTACTTAAGTACGAGGTAGGATATAGAACTCGTTTATATACTGTATTGACAAAAGTCACCGGACACCGTTCAAAAGCAAATGAACGGCTCCGCTGCGTTGTTAAGATGCGCTGTACCGTTGCAAACGTTATAAAAACAAACCTACAGCTGACCACGATTATATCGTACTGTGAAGTTGAGTGAAAATGTTGCGGCGGGAGAGAACTGACTTTGAGAAAGGAAAGATTGTTGGGTGTTGTACTAGTGGGTTGTCCATAAGAGAAACCGAGAGGCGTTTAAACATACCTAAGTCAAATATTTTGGATGTACTGAATAAATGGAAGACACATAGCGTGCCTGAAGTAGCAAAACGTACAGGCAGTCCAAAGAAAATCAGTGATAGAGGACGTCGAAGCCTCAGGAGAGTCGTTACAGCTAATCGACGGAGTACTTACTGCATAAGACCTCGGTGTAAAGGTGAGTAAAAACGCTGTTACCTCTGTATATATACGTACCATTCGCATAGAGCTTCATTCCATGGGTTACCGTGATCGTGCGGCTGCACATGAGCTGTTCATCTCCACTAGGAATGCTACTCGTCGTTTAGCATGGTGTAAAGAACATTTATCGTGGACCGTAGATCAATGGAAACGGGTCCTATGGACTGATGAATCCAGATGCACGACCCATCAGTCTGATGACCGTGTGTGGGTATGGCGGCATCCGGGGAAAGCTATTTACCACAGTGTACTATTCCTATGGATAAATTTGGAGATGCAGTGTACTCGTGTGTGGGTGTTTTTCGTGGTATAGGCCCGGCCCATTGTTTATCTTAGACAAACTTATTAACCAGCACTTCTATTCTGGATAATTTTGCCCTACCAACTCTGTGGGATACTATGGAACTGAGCCTTGTTTGTACCAGCAGGATAATGCACTGAGCCATAAAGCAAGGATTGTTACGGCGTGGTTTGACGATACTTCCTTATCGTGTGTGGACTGGCCAGCACAGAGCCCTGATCTTAATTCTGTTGAGCACCTATGGGATGAATTAGAGCGCCGCGAAAGAAGTTTGGAACCAAGGCCTACTACTAAGCAGCAGTTAGCAGCAGCATTATTTACTGAATGGAAGCGCATGCCTATCGCTGTGTTCCAAAACCTTATCGAAAGCATGTCTCGAAGGGTCAGTTTTCACACAGTATTTATTAGAAGAAAGATACAGGAGATGTGCTTGAATAAATCGTCTCAAATGATGCATGACAAAAAAAAATATTTACAGATGCTTGTAGCTTACGCTACTGCTTATTTACACGGTTTTTTACATTGATGATAGCAAAAAAACAGTTAATTACACTCGAGTGTCTGGTGAGGCAACAAAAGTCTCTGACAAAGCAAAGAATAGGAACAATTCAGCTTGAAGAGCGTTATACAATATTAATTTTGCACAGTATTGATGCAAGGAATAATACAGAATTCGAGCTTGCAGACATAGATTCAAAAGACAGGTGATGAGAAATTAACAGAATGTGCAGCTTGCGCTACGTTAATTACAGGATTCGGTGCAACGTTTGCATGACAACAGTTAAGTGCAGTAGAAATCTGGCGAGGCAACATGAATCTCTGGTAATACAGAGAGTAAAATCAATCCAGAATGATGAGCACTATAGAGTATAAATTTTACACAATATTGATGAAAAAAAAAAGTTCTGACCGAAAGGTGATACATTGTGGATGACCTGGAAAACGAGGAGGTTGCAGGTGATCAAGGAGACAAATATGAAATCAAAAGTTCGAAAGACAGATGATGAAAAATTTACAGATGAATGTGGCTCGCGGTACTACATGTTACATACAACGGTGATATGAAAAATAGTTATATACAATAATTTTCCTGAAAATACAAAAGAAAAAATAATCTCTGAAGATACAGAGACAAGACACAACTCATCACAGTGAGTATTGTAGAACACAAATTTACACAGTTGAAAAGTAAAATTACACATTTGAATCAGGAATTGAAGATAAGAATATACTGTAAAAACGACAAAGTTTACAGATGTCTGTGGTTAGTGAAACGACCTATATACATGATTCTGTACAATGAGAAGTTACAATTTATATATATTGGTTTGTCAGAGGTGGCGGAAGTACAGTTTGTTTCCTGCAGAAGTAATATATCAGCATTCAGCGGAGCAAGATCCTCTTGTACCAGCGCATTCGCAAGAGGTGTAGCAAAACCACGACAATTAAGTGACACCACCTTGAATGTCTAGGTTAGTCGTGGGATGCAGTAGGAATTGACTGGCTGTAGTGATAGAGTGGAGTCGACGGAGAAAACAAGCACTCCACGGGACCTCGTTCGCAGTGCGCCGAAGAGTGTTTTCAAGTGAGTGTAATTGAATCAGCACTTGTGGAAGAGCTGCTTCATACTGCTGAATAGAAGTGCGTGCTGAGGAAGGGCTAGAGGACCCTAAAAGGCAATCCAGCACGTCCTCGTATGGCAGAGGCTCAGCAGGGAAAGCATTTTCAGCAAGAAAAGTTGTGAATTCATCTAGTGAGGGAAAGGCACCCTCACATGCTGTCTCAGAGGAAGTGTGTAGAGGCGACCTGGAGAACGGTCGTCGAGAGCTGACGGAGCGAGTGGATGAGCGGGTAGAAGAGCGAGATGATCTTCGGGACGCCAGAGTCTTTGACTTCTTCGTCTTGGGGTGAGTAGCACCACTGCGTTTTCCAGCAACCACAAAAGCTTCATGATCGTCTGGAGAGTCTGAACCCGAAGCGGTACCTGTGACTCGTGTCATGGAGCCAACGGTAAAAGCTGAGGAGTGGTCAACATGTACATCAGCAGTGGTTGTAAAAGTATTAGGGGAGTCGATTTTGGAAGCCTGGGAAAATTCTTAGGATCAGCAGGAGGTGGAGGCATCAAAGTCGTTTGTTGACCAATGGCAGTAAGCTCACTTTAGGAAGATCTTGATTCCGCGACTTTCCTCTAATAGGAAGAAGTCTGTGAAGCGTTGGTGGACAAAGTAGAAGAAGATGTAGTGGGTGGAGCTGTTTGCAGGGAGGCACGTGGGCACTGAGCCCTTATGTGACTTTCGCTCTGACAGATAGTGCAATACTGTGAAGTGATTATCTCAACTCTTCGGCGTTGCTGTCCACAGCGGATGTGCAAAACATTCGGAACCGCTTTCAGCTGAGCAACAGATGAAAAGAGGACTCGAGCAGTGCGGCGGAAACCCCGAATCGATTTGTCTTCTGGGCCTCTGGGAGCCGCAGAGAGAGTTGTTATGGAGCCAACAACTCTGCCGTACTTGCTGAGCAAGGTGCAGAGTGCAGCGTCGGATACTTCTGGTGGTACGGGGTAGAAGGTCACCTGCACCGGGCGGTGCGCAACCGGTTGTGCTAACAGATGCACGTCATTGATGGTTAGACCTTCCGTAAGGACCTGGTCAGAATGCGCTTTATCCTTAAAATAGACCAAGACAGATCTGGGTTTTCGAGCTACAATACTGAACAAGATTTGTAGAACGTAAAGTCTATTGCATCCTTTGGTAAGATAGTTTTGAGGGCTCGGCTATATTGCCACAGCTTAGTGTCGGGAAGCGCATGAAAATAGACGCCCCGTTCCATAGTGGAGGAAAAAAGGTGACCAGCTCGGGAATCCTCTGGTATGTCAATTGTAGCAGTAGAACCGACGACAGTGACATAGGATTCAGGAAAAGGCATAGCAGACGAAACTGGGGTTGTGAGGACCCCAGAAGTTGCAGAAGCATAGGACGCTTGGGCAGACATGGGTCGAGAATTCGATGAAGCGGCCCCTAGCAGTGAGGGCGGATCAGAAAGTTGATGAGAAGTAGAAGCTGTGAGCTCAGTATTGCTGATAACGGATACGTCATCAACTGCTGAGATGTAGATAGAAGACTTGGCACCATGGCACCTGGTGGGAGTTATAGCTGGAGAAGAAGATGTCTCCATGACGTCGCAATGACGCTCGGGAGCCACCTCATTAAGCTGAGCAGGAGCTACCGCGGTAGAAGAAGAAGAAGAGGAAGCTGGCTGATCTGCCAAGATAAGGATGTGGGCGTCACCCTTGTCTGCCTCCGCCATCGAAGCAATGGCGAGACTTTAACGATAAAAGACCAGCTTGGTTGAAAAATAAAACAGTGAATAATGAGAAAATATGGCACTCACCAACCTGGGAGATACATGAACGTAAAGTGTAGAACTTCAACTTGAAGATACACGCAACCACAGAAACTAAAGCACTCAATAAACACCTTATAGCAACAAAAATCACGGAGCTCAAATCCCAACCACTTCGAGCTTCGAAGGGTCAGTGCAGGCATTAAGGCCAAAGGTGGATCGACACCGTACTAATGTATGTCAACAAATGCTATGTTGTGTTTCTCTTCTACGTGCTCGGTGTCTTTTGTCAGTATAGCGTACTGTATAAAAATAACACAATATCCATTCAGCTAGTCTCAAAAGGGTTTTTTGTCTTGGTTTTATTCGCGCAAAATGGTGTATTAAATCATAGAAATGCATTATTCATACTTTCAATTATCATTTTTATCAATGGTCTTACCCAAGTACTTTCAATTCCATTCCCATTGCAAGCTCTTTCTTTTTCTCATATCTACTTCTGTTTCTGGCGCCCGAAAACATTCGCCATACTGAACAAGATTTGTAGAACGTAAGCCTTATCTCGAAATATCAGTTCCGCCTAATTTAAACGTAATCAAACACAGTAAAATGCCAGCATTTAGTTTTAACAAGAAGCTGGGACTGGGCGGAATAAGTCCAACCACACACTAATCGGTGCTTCGTAGTGAGAAATCTGAAACCTTCTCGCCGACGCAACTGTACAAATACAGTTGCAACACGAAACGTTCATCGTACCCGAGTCACTTCCATCATAGCTCTTTGTTTATAACCATTGTTTATGATCGACAGGAAATCATGGGAGGGGAAATTCAAGAGTCCTGATATTTTATTTGATACTGGAGTCTGGAGATACAGATTGAACTCCGCACTAATTTTCGACTCCGTTGTCTTTTTATTACGGGTAGCAATCCCCGTTAATGCTATCCTGTCCCTATCAGTCAGGGTTGTTTTCCGGCCTCTCTTGTGTTTCGCAGTCGACGTTTTGCCACGAACACGCTATCATGATGCTAAACACAGTAGTTCTCGATACCCCCACTACCCTGGCGACTGTTGTCACGGAAGCTCCAACTAGCCGGCCACCAACAATTAACTCTCTTTCGAAGTCCGTTAGGTCTCTCATTTCGCTGTCACCCTGAAGGACATTTTGCAACAAGACACTTTAAATGCACTTAAATGGGAGGTTGAGTTTCTAAACAAAGCTATTACAACCAAAAAATGGTGAATACCTTTGCGTGTTGCGACGCAAGCAGCTGCATTAACAGTCACGTCTCTGAGCGTGGTGTTCACATTATTGTGTGCAACCCATTTATGTTTCTGTGTATTTTTGTGTAGCACCATGTCACCTGGGCCCTTTATAATGTTGGGCCCCTTTACTATATAGCTCCGTTAGGCCCCACCTTAATCCGGCGCTGAGGAAAGCAGAGATGTTTTCAGCACCGTGAATGGTGGCGAATCGGGGGTATGCAACTGAGACGCAAGCATGAAACAGCAGCAGCAGCAGAAGGTCTGGTGCTTTCAATCTGACAAACCGCCAAGGATTGTCCGAAAAAGCCACAGTGCAGTGAGGAAAATCGTTGTCTTTCTCCACCTGAAAACCAATTAAAAATAACTGCAGAATTGTTTACCTCTCGCGACCTTTTAACGGTTGTCGCATAGTGCAAGAAATACAAGGGGCTTCCTGAAAGTGATACCATCCCTTAATAACTTTTGAAAATTTTGAAGTGATTTTCATGAAACTGAACTTACATGTACTATATGTTACCAATGTGGGAACAATTGTTTTTCAGAATCAGAAAATAAGATCATGAATGACAGAGAAAAGCAGCGAGCTGTAATTGAATGCTTGGAAAAAAGAAGGATGCGAGGCTCCAGGAACCCACATAAGACTCCTGGCGGTGTATGGAGCTGCAACAATCCATATCAGTACTGTCCGAAAATGTGCTGATAGATCTTCGGACATTACTGAAGAGGGTTCGAGAGGGCTGAGTGGAAGACCCGCAATTGCACCGTAGATACCAACAGGCAACGAGTGAAAACCTCATCACGGCGGATCGTTGGTTCACCATCCAGGAGTTGTGTGATGCAATTCATTGTGGTCATAGTGCTATGGAAACATTAGTTAGGAATCTGGGCTACAGAAAAAATTGCTCAAAGTGGATGCCAAGAAACCTAACCCGTGAACAATGTGAGCAAAAGAAGGACATGTGCCGAAACCTCTTGGACTGTTATGAGAGTTTTTATCTAATGTTGTGACGGGGAATGGAAACTGAGAGTTCTTTCATGACCCAGAAACAAAACGTGCGTCAATGGAATTGCACTACACATCTTCACCTCGACAGAAAAAGATGAAAACAACTATTTATTCAGGGAAAGTGATAACGACAATTTTCTGGGACAAACGTGGTGTCATTTTGACTGATTTCCTTGAACGGGGTGCAATAATAACAGTGTTCACTATGTGCAGACATTGGAGAAGCTAAAGGAAGCTAACAGAAAGAAAAGATGTGACATTCCACTTCATAGTGTTGTTTTACACCATGATAACGCACGCCCCCACACTTCAATGGAGACCTCACAGGCTATTGCCAAAATGGTGTGTACAGTGATATCCCAACCCCATACACTCTGGATCAGGCTCCTTCAGACATTTTCCTGTTTGCCTCTTTCAAAAACACCCTTCGTGGGGAAAGTTTCGACTATGTGAGAGACGTTACACTGGCTGTAAACTCATGCGTCAAACGACAGACTTAGGAAGTTTTTCAAAATGGATTTTACCAATGGGTTCAAAAATGGTGGAAATGTATAGAAAGTGATGAACAGTACTTAGAATAGATTAGTATTATTAACAATATGTTCAAGTATTTTGCCACCAAGTTTCACATTTGCGCTGCTAAAAATAAAAATGATATGAGGGACGAGGCATTACTTTTAGGATGTCCTTTGTAGTACCCTAGATTAAAAAGGGGCACCTGCTGCAGCATCATGATAATGTGCGTGCCCACACTACAGTCGCACTGGGAATTTCCTCGTCATGAAGGTAGTACTGGTGTCTGCACATTAATTTTATTAATGTGACTTGGCAGGGTTTGTCTTACTTCTGTTTCTGAACGCGAAGAACACGTTAGAATGACGTCATTTTTCATCCAATGAAGAGGCCGAATCTGCGTATTTCATGAACTTGAACGCAACAAAGAACGAATCTGCGAAGAAAGAGTTTTAAAGCGTTTTGGACGGATGCAAAAGTGCATAAATGTTAATTTTAATTACTTTGAAAAGGTAAAAGTGCTTTTTTAAGTTATGTTGACGTTGCTGATTGCTTTCCTCCATGTCTCTTGTAAGTTTGAATTTTTTCAACCTTCATATATTCCAAAGGTATTATTAATGCAATGTTAGCAAAATATATACAGATAAAATATATAAAAACCAAATATTTTTTGAGATTAGGGAATTCAGAAGAGATGCTACTCACAACATAATTATTCCCGGCAGTAACAATTAGAGCATCGAGATTGAATCTTAAGCTTTACACAATGGCATCGCCGCGTAAAACGGTTGAGCTAGTTTTTAATAAATGTGTCGCTTGCTTGACTTCTTGCCTAAATCATATTCAAGAAGTCTTCATATTTTCTTAGTTCTCCTGGTCACCATTCCTTTTTGATAAAATCTCCCGCGGCTTCCAAAGGACTGAAAACCAAAGAAATACAATTAGTGATACTGAGCTTCGTTGAAAAATCACACCCTTCTACGAAACGAATCGCAAAGCTCATTCGCTTGTGTTTCTTTGCTATGTATCCCTTTAGTTTTCCTCCAAAAGAAGGCAAAACATGTTTCCATGTTGGGATGTCTACTTACGGGATTTTAAAGAGATCTACTCGAATAAAGTAATTATTCTGTTAGCATCTTTCTCCTAAATTCTTACGGAAAAATTCGTAATTTTAGTCATGTTTGTCTTCGCAAAGTACTTACTCTAATTTGAGATAATTTTACAACTCGCATACGTTACTGGAAAAAAATCTCAAATTCATAATTATCTTACACACTGTTTTTATTTTTATCTCATTGTTTTCATGCCAAAGAACATTTCAATAAGGGATTTTTTCACACACTTTTAATATTATAATTTTATAGCTATTCCCTATAGGGGAATTCTTCCTGCACCTTAAATGCAAATATCTGTCTTCAATTTTGCTTTGGATTGATATTTTGAATTTGAGTTTTTTTTTTTCTTAACAAAGATATCGAGGGAATTTCTATGAAAGTTGCATATTCTGAAAAATAAATGCCTCTTTTTTTATTCTTTTCCTGAAATGAGAGATAACTCTTTTTAAACTAATGGGAAATTTGTTTAGTGGCAATCCTTGGAGACATTAATTTATTCCAACTTTATTTCTGTTTCGCTTTACAATTAGGTGTGAAATTCATTCTGATCTGAATTTCGCTTTGGTATGTTCAGTTCTCCCACTAAAGTTTTGCAGCATCTTTAGATTTCCTTTCAAAAAAATCAAACACGTTGAAAAAATATATTGGTCGAAACTACTAAAGGAAAGTAAATATTGATAAATTCTTTCAAAGCAAGATGTAAAAAAGTTTACTTTTGTTGCTAAAGAGCTAAAAGTAAGCAATTCGCCTTCTGCAAGGTAAGATGACTTTTAATAATACAAATTATATTTACCTAATTCATGAAGGCGATGACACGGGAAAAGCACAGATATAAATAATGTTTTTATGAAATGTTTTCATTAGCAATTTAGTCAGGAACATACTGTATTTTATTGATTTTACCTTAGAAAATAAAATCATAAATATGTGTGATAACATTCGTTAATCGGCATACAAAAGCGCGATACAATTTAATCTTTCTCTTGAACCACTTATTTCAACATTCGAGGACACACAATGAATAATGAAAATAAAAAAAGTGTTTTGTTCAATATAATATGTATATTTGGCACCGAAGAAGGCTAGTGTTATACGTTTTATTGAATTTTATGTAAAATAATAGTTACATATTGGTCATTAATTTGTCTGTAACTATTATCTTAACGTTTGCACTTAGTGAATAAGAAGAACTCATAGCTGTCAAAGCATAGTAAATTTTCATGAAGCAGCCAAACCCACACATACCACACTTTAAATATTCCTTCTAAAAATGTAGGATCTGAAAAACGTCTTTATTTATAATTTTAAAATTATGGTAGATAAAAGCTCTGGCGAGCACTTTCTCGACCACTATGGCCGCATCATCAGGCCATTGAGTGAAAACATATTAGAACGGCACAAGGTTAAATAGTAACAAACAAGAGCATAAATAATACACATTATGTAAATGATCACACAAATCATTGCCATTCATTACAAAATTATTTTTAAAAGTTAATTTGACCCACACCTGATGAAGAGTCATAATATGATCCACACCTGATGAAGAGTCATAATATGACCCACACCTGATGAAGAATCCGATGTGGTTTCGAAAGTTCTTGTGTAATTTTTGCTTTTATGTAAACTATGGTGCTTTTACATTAAAGTGTTTTTACCTTGTAATATCGTGTTGAAACGTCAGTAGTTCACCCAATCTACAACGCAAGCACGAAGCACTTATGGAGTTGTTAAAAGTTCATTCGTAGTCATTTGGATTCTTCTTCCCGAGAGTACTGTAAAATCAAATTTCTCCAGATAGAAGGAATGTATACAGGCGCGTCTTCATTACAGCATTTTGGTCAAAGTTTAATGAAATATAGGCTCTCAGTAAGCATAGAACGTTTATTAAGAGCAGTCGACAGTAAGCTCGCATTTTTTCAATCAGGTCTGTTTCAGGAGCAATTTTTGACAATGTCGAAGCAGCAGATTCTTTACGGATGGCATATTACCTGTGTTCAGCCCAGAAAGTACCGAAGCTTCGATAGGGTGAGCCCACATAGCAAAGATTTGCCGATTGTCCATTCTTATCAAATAAAGGAATGTTATAAACTCCAAAACCGGTGTTGGAACTACGTCTCTATCACGTCTAATTAATGAAAATAGGTTTTGGGTTTTAACCCCGAACTGAATAAAATATTTTTTTCATACATTTTTCAATATAGAGACACAGTTTTGATAGTCCATGCTCCCCACATACTTAATTTTTGGTACATTTCTCGTTAGTGTTGTTAATGTTTTCCGTTGATATTGTTGAACAAGTCTTTGAACACAGCCAGCGGTGTATCCATGAACATCAGCAATCTCAGTAAGTTTTCGTATTTCTCGGTTTCGCCTGTTAGACGTTGATGAGAGAGTAAAGCTCTATGTACAAGGAATCTAAGTGCTGAAAGTTTGTAGTGGATTGGGGGGGATAATAACTGGGGTTGAAGTTGGTTTTCGATAAACTGAAAAGTCGAAAGTGAGTGCTCAGAGGTGTGGGAAATCAAAAAGTCAAGATAAGAAAGTGAACCAGAATCCTCAATCTCAACTGTAAATCTTATACCGGGGAAGATGGATTATAACTTCGAAGCTAAGTTAAAGAATTGAGGGACAGGATGACACCAAACAAGAAAGACGTCATGAACGTATGTAAGATACAAAGATGATTGAACGGAACAGGATTTAAAATAATTATTTTGCAAATCCTGAAGCAAGATATCAGCAAGAACTGGGGACAAAGGGGAACCTATCGGTGCACCCTCCTTCTGTTTAAAAATAGTCTGTTGAAATCGGAAGAAACACCAATCTCCAATGAGTTTTAAAGCTTGTAGGATAGCATCTATTTCAGCAGAAGAATAAGAATTTTGGGTATACAAGATCATTGCAATAAAAGTTTAAACAGCGGAGAGGGATGATATATTGGGGAATAGATTCACAACATCTGACGAAGCAAGAATAAACTGAGTTTTCGGGAATTGAAATTACTTAATTGTTAAAATAGCTTCAGATGGACAGAGTAAATTGAGTTAGCTATAAGAGGCTTCAAAAAGGCTGCTAAGGATTTTTCCAGCTTTCTAGTTGGATTAGCATATCCTGAAAATAGGAGCCGAACTCGGCTACCGGGTATATGGGTTTTGATTTTGCCAAATGCCTCCGGAACTCTAGATCGCGGAGACGGTAGTATGTTGCGAGAGATAAAAGTTGGTGAAAAGCCGAAGTTACGTAGTTTTGCAATGGTTATATGCTGTTGGATCAGTATCAATGATGCAATGGGGAATATTTAAATTATTATCTACATCTCAGCACGAAATACCTTAAATCTAATTCAACTTAGTGCTTCAGTGGAGACTTAAATTGTCACTTAAATGTGGCTAACCTTGAAGAGACTCAGTCATTTGTAAGCGCTGAAAACTTAATTAGGCATATACACAGTCCAATAAAAAAATATGATCACTTGTGAATATGAGGTGTGACCTCCTCGTGCAGATATACGGAGTGGCATTGATTCAATGGATGCCTCTGAGCGTTTCTGTAGGGGTTCTATACCATGCAGACACCAGAGCTTCTAGATCATCATCAAGAGTCATTAGTGGTGCATTCATACGTCGAATCTGTTGGTCAAGATAGTCTCAGAGTTGTTCAATGTGAATGATGTACGTTGGCCAGAATAGTAGGCTAAAGTCACTTGAATGCTCTTCAAACCCTTCTTGTACACGCATAGTACACTGGTGTGCAAAAATTAAGGGCCAAGAGGAGAAATTAGCATAACAGCGGAACGCGCAGGCAGAACTGACCGAAATACCACTCAGGAGATAGACTAGGGTCCGGTACGGTGGGGCATGCGCATACAGTATATGCAGCATGCCGTGGGGGGGTATCGGAAGGGTATAAAGCACACTGGCGGTGTACGCTCAGCATTTCGGTGAAAGCTATTGCACGATGTACATCGGCTTGAACGACGTCGAGTTGCTGCCACCGTGTGATATGTCCAACAGGCAATGCAGTAGACGACATCTGAATGACTTTACCCGAGGTCGCGTCATTTTGAAGTTGGAAGAACGTCGAAGTGTGACTACCCCATGGTAGATGATGGATGAAATTCGAAAGTCTGCTGGAGTGGCATGGAGGAGACAGGCTCAAGACAGACAATTGTGGAATAAACTTGGAGAGACCTTCATCCAGCAGTGTATTGATAATGATTGATGTTGATGATGATGATGAATAACTATAAGCAGTATGTAGTGTGAATTTCTTCTCAACTGAACTTGATACATCGTGCTATTGGTATGACGAATAACTATAAGCTGGTATGTCTCAGCTGAACTTCATACATCCTGCTATTGGTATGATGAATAACTATAAGCCGGTATGTAGTGTAGATTTCTTCTCAGCTGAACTTGATATATCGTGCTATTGGTATGATAAGCCGGTATGTAGTGAGGATTTCTTCTCAGCTGAACTTGATACATCGTGCTATTGGTATGATAAGCCGGTATGTAGTGTGGATTTCTTCTCAGCTGAACTTGATACATCGTGCTATTGGTATGATGAATAACTATAAGCCGGCAGGTAGTGTGGATTTCTTCTCAGCTGAGTTTGATACATCGTGCTATTGGTATTCGCTGCCTTATCTTCGAATTCACGTCTGCACGAATATACGAGGTCCGATCAAAATGTTCCGAGACTATGCCGATATACAACAAAGGACTTACGTTACTTAAGTCTGGCTATGAACTCCCTCAAAGTAGTCACCTTGGGCAGCGATACACCGCTGCCAGCGTTTTAGCCACTGTTGGAAAGCTCTCTGGAAGTCCTGCTCGCGAATCGTGTCAAGCACCGTCTGCGATTCGCACTGGATGCCATCTACGGTTTCAAAACAGCGATTCTTGTGCTTCAGCTTCATTTTTGGGAAAAGAAAGAAGTCGTAGAGGGGCCAAATCCGGCGTGTGAGGAAGGGTAGTCATGGCTGCCCCGGTGGCGCAGTGGTCAAAGCGATGGCCTCTGATCATTCGCCCGAACGGGGTCCGGGTTCGAATCCCGGTGAGGCATGGATGTTGTGTTTGTCTTACGGCACTGGCTGTCTTCCTTCCCTGGAACCAGTGACCCTAAATTAGGGACGGGCGACTGCTTATAGCCCATTTGAGTTACTCACGGTGGTCGTTAAACCTCCAACCAAAAAAAAAAAAAAAAAAAAAAAAAAAAGGTAGTCATGCTGTTGCGGCTGCAAAATGCAAAACTGGCGTGTTGCTAACTCTCTGTGAGCTGCTACATTGTCGTGATGGAGCAGGAAATCGCCCATGCTCTATCTCGGTCATTTCTAGCTGTGTGACACGTAGCATTGTCGATCCCATCTGCCCCAGGGAAAGCAATCAGCATGTATGGCTGTACGTGGTCTGCAAGGATGGAATCATAACGAATTCGGTTTATAGTCCTTCCACAGGTATGAGTGGACCTAGGGAATGTCAGAAAATGTTCCCCAGACCATAACGCTCCCAGCACCAGCTTGTGCTTTTCCAGCAATGGTTGAAGTGTGTTTGTTCTCCGATGTCTTTCGCCTTATACACCAACGCCCATCTGTTCGATGAAGCAGAAAACGTGACTTATCGGAGAAGGCAATCCTTTGTCAATCAACGGAGGTCTAATTCCGATGCTGCCGTGAAAATGTAAGCCTTTTTCTGAGATGCAACTTCGTTAGCATAGGTGCAGTGAGCATCCGTCTACATCAGAGCCCTATGCGCAGCAGGGTTCGCTGAACTGTCGTTTTAGAGACACTTCCGGTAGCCCCCTCGTTCATTCGGCCAGTGAGTTGCTCCACTGTACTGTGTCGATCGGCCTTCACTCACTTTCGCAGCCGACGTTCACCTCTCACATCAATGGCCGTGGTACTCCACAGTTTCCTCGTCGCTTATTCGCAATGGTGCCATTTCTCTAATCACGATACACTTGAACCACAGCAGCATGCGAATACTTCACAAACTGCGCTGTTTCAAAAATGCTGCCACCCTTGTCCAGAAAGCCGATAATCATTCCTTTTTTGCAAATCTGATAAATCGCTCCTTTTATCCATGACAGCAACGAGTGATATGTTTTCAGAATGCCTTCAGCACACCTTATATACCCTCCAAGCCAACTCACGACACATACCTTCATTCACTGGCTACGCGCTGTTGACGTCAAATGTAATGGGTGGTCACAATAGTGTGACTCTACCGTGTATAAGATATATTTTAATTTTATTTTCCCTTTTGTGAAACCAGTACTCTTCAATTCTTTCATCCTTTCTTTTTTTTTATCATCATCCTTCTTCTAGACGTTCGCTACTGATGAATATGTAAATTTGAATCAATAATTCATGTCTACTTTGTCAAGGGAAAGATTTCCTTCTGTGTTGATCTTTTGTATTTGCCTCAGAGCTCATCTGAGTATTGTCTTTAAGCTTTATGCTCTGCATTATTTGTAGATTTTATTTCACATTTTGTTTAAATAAAACATTAGCGAACGCGTGTCTCCAGGGATTAATTTTTGTTCCTACCTGATTCTAGCTACACAGTACTCTCAGGTTACAAGATCACCGTATTTCGGAATGTAAGGAATCTCGATACATCTTGCATTGTCAGTTATTTTCCTCTACTTAACCCACTCTCACTTTGACAGCCTCCATTATGATGATATTGCGCAAACCGGTGAAGAAACTTACTCAAATTTGCTGACTCACCACGAAGACGATGAAGGACCCCATTTGAATTTCTGAATAATGTATGATTTACGATCCATACAACGCTTTTGTCGAAGCTATTCGAAAAGAACAGTGGCGCTGTAGTGGATGTGGCAAGTCTTGGTAACAAGTAAAGAAAATGGCACTTCGTCTGCGTTCTGTGGAGTGCGGGGAGAAGCTATGGATGTCTTCTTGATAACCAGCTTGACATATTTTCCCGTTGTTGAAAACAAAAGTGATTTCAAACTTCGGTGAGGGATACTTGAATATTTTACGAAGGAAGCCATTAGAGTACCTGCGTGTGGGAAGTACTTAACATCTTATTTTCCTAAAATGGTAGAAATTTCCATGAAATGCCTAAGCCCGACAGACAACTAAAATTGTGAAAAGCGGATGCCGAAAATCGAAGGACAGGGATTCCAAAATGTAAGTCAAAAAAGAGTAAATTGAATGAAAACCTCGGATTCCAATTTTAATATTGCAGAACTTCAAGCGTGACGTTTCACGTTTTTTATTCTTAACTGCCAGTCCGGTTCATGTACAATTTGTTTTCGAAGAAAAGCAAGAAAATTTGACACGAATTTTCGAGAAAAAATGCGAATGTTTTTACAAAAGTTTCAAATCTACCATGCTAAAGTTACATTGGTTGACAAAAGATAAAGTACAAAAATTAAAGCTGATATACCAACATAACGAAAGCCGAAATTTAACTAAATTCGGTAAAGAGGTACATCTGACGGTGATAAAAGACGGTTAGAAATATGATTTTCACATCACAGCCACGAGTACCCTAGCGATTAAGGCAACCGGCTTCAAACCAGATTGTCACATCCCAGCCACGAGTACCCTAGCGATTAAGGCAACCGGCTTCAAACCAGATTGTCACATTCCAGCTACGAGTACCCTAGCGATTAAGGCAACCGGCTTCAAACCAGATTGTCACATCACGGCCACGAGTACCCTAGCGATTAAGGCAACCGGCTTCAAACCAGATGGTTGCGAGATCGATCCCAGTAGGGTGAGTTTCGCTAAAAAGTTGAAAAACCGCCGTGAATTGAATGGGCTCGTTAAGCCGTCGGTCTCGGGAAATTGGATACCCCTTTTAAATAACGTAATTTTTTCCCGCCATTGTTCTATCTTCGAAGTGCTCATTCTGTCGTTATATATACACTCACTGACAATGAAATTTGCGCACCTAGAAGAAAAGATGCTACGACCGCGAAACTCTGAAAATAGGTAGATTGCGGGCTAGTATGCAAATGAACCACGTTTGGTGTGATTGCGTATGGCCGTACATCCTGTGGCGACGCCGCAAGCACAAACCGGGAGCCTTATAAACCAGCGTGTAGTCGATGCCCCATGAAAGCTAAAAACACCAGCCGACGCAAGTAATAGTACAGAGTGACAAGAATGCCAGGCAGACGCCAGAAGCGTTAAGTTACGAAACTTATGGACTTTGAGAGAAGCCTGATCATCGGGCTGAAAACCGCATAGCCCGCCACGTGGATCGTTCTGACCATACCATCCGACTGTGTTGGGAGCAGTGGACACGTGACAGCACTGCCACACGACGGAGCGGCTCCGGACTGACCAGGAGGAACACCGGTAGAGAGAATCGACGGATCGTGCGTCGGGCACGAACGGATCCCACGGGACCCGGTACCTTATACAGGCAGATGTAGCGGCTCCTGTGTGCCCACAAACCATTTCCCGACGCCTCGCGGAGGTGAATCTGCGATCCAGCGCTCCTTACGTGTGCTGCCTTTAACACCGGAACATCGCCGGCTCCGTGGGCAGTGGTGACAGGCCAAAGCGACGTGGAACGCCACAGACTGGTGACGTGTGCATAGTTAGCAAGGAGTGCAGCTTCGTTTTGGGGACAGATGATCATCTTGTCAGGGTGTGGAGGTCCCCGGAACTACACAATCCCACCTCGCTATCGAGCGACACACCTCCCCCACTGCAGGCATTATGGTCTGGGAAAACATAGTCTACGATAGTCGATCAGCTCCAGTAGTATTACGTGCATCATTGACGGGCAAGCAGTTTGTGGATGAGATTCTACGGCCCATATGCTTCCATTCTTGGTCGGGATTCTAGGTGCGCTATACCAGCAGGATAATGCCCTCCCGCACACAGCTCGGGTTACCCAGGACTGCCTACGTCATGCCCAGACACTTCCACGGCCTGCTCGCTCCGCGGACATGTCCGTTATCGAGCATGTGTGGGGCCAGCTGCCGTCGTGCAGCACTATGCGGAATTTGGAGCATACCGACCAACACGCGTGTGCCAGTCAGCCGCAGGAAAACTTCAGGCGTCTGTTCACCTTCATGCCGGACCGTATTGTAGCCTGTATCGCCGCACGAGGCGGTGCGACACGCTATTGAAAATGACATGGACTACGTGCCACAGATCCTTCTGTAATTGTCCTGCAGCTCTGTTTTTCCCATCATGTGTATCATTCACCTGTATCATTACGTCTGTAAAATTTCAGTTCAATCCGATAATTTATCCTTGGTGGGCAAATTTCATTGTTCGTGAGTGTAGAGTCAGCATTCCGGACTATATACTGTACCTCGCGCACTTTCACTCTGGCGCTCATACTTCTCTGATCTATCTGCCCTGTATCCTTTTTGGGCTCCTATGTTCAATGTAACCTAACTTCGTTTCCATCACACAGTACAAATATTCCATGGGTCACCGGCAGGTGCGCAAAACAGTCCTTGCGGATGTAATATCCACGAAAAACTGGCGTTAACAGTGTTTGCGCCAATATCGATAGGCACATGATATCCAAACGACACGCACATAAGTCCTTTTAACCGTTTAACGACAGCGATCCTAAAATATTTTATCGCTCAGAATACCTTAACGCTCGAAAATGTCTGCTGCTCGTTTCAGAATTTCATTCCCCCTCCCTTCTGCAATAAGAAAACAAGTTAGTAAAATCATGCAATGCATTGATTATAATACGCTTTCCAACATACTAGAAATCATTACTCAAGTTATGTGGATAATACCTGTGGAATAAATCTCGCTCTTGTGTCCTGTCCTTTGACCCCATTTCGATGATATTCAACAGAACCGGTTCAGTATAACTCAGGAATAACATACTAAAGTTTTGTCGCAATAGAAGCAGTTTTACGAAAGTTATGAGAATAATGGCTGTGGAATAAATCTCGCTTTTGTGCAATGACATTTGACACCATTTCGTTGATATTCAACAGAACCGGTTCACTATACCTCCGGAACAACATGATAAACTTTTGTCGCAATCCAAGCATTTTAGGTAAGTTATGATGCACAAAGGGCAATGGAATGGATCCCACTCCAGTGTCCTGACTTTTGACCCTATTTCACCCATTTTCAATAGGATTCGTCCGCAGTGGCTCCCTACCGCATACTAAAATTTCATCGAAATCGAACCATTTTTACGCAAGTTATGACGCATAAGGGCAATGGAATAAATCCTGCTCTTATGCCCTGCCTGACCTTTGACTTCATTTCGCCCATTTTCAATAGGGTTCGTGCCCAGGTGGTTCCCTTCCACATACTAAAATTTCATCGACATCGAACCATATTCACGCATGTCATGACGCATAAAGGCAATGGAATGGATCCCACATTTATGTCCTGACCTTTGACCTCATTTCGTCCATTTTCAATAGAATTCGTCCCCATGTGATTCCTTACCGCATACTGAAATTTCATTGAAATCGAACCATTTTTACGCAAGTTATGACGCATAAGGGTAATGGAATATATCCCGCTCTTATGCCCTGCCTGACCTTTGACCCCATTTCACCCATTTTCAATAGGTTTCGTGCCCAGGTGGTTCCCTATCACATACTAGAATTTCATCGAAATCGAACCATATTTACGCATGTTATGACGCATTAAAACAATGGAATGGATCACGCGTTCATGTCCTGACTTTTGACCCCATTCCGCCCATTTTCATTAGGGTTTGGGCCCCAGGTGGTTTCCTACCACATACAAGAATTTCATCGAAATCAAACCATTTTTACGTAAGTTATGACGCACAAGAGCAATGGAATGGATCCCGCTCCTATGTCCTGACCTTTGACCCTGTTTCGCCCATTTTCAATAGGGTTCGTCCCCAGGTGGTCCCCTACCACATACTAAAATTTCGTCGAAATCGAACCATTTTGCCGTGAGTTATCGTGCGGACGGACGGACAAAGCTGGAACATATACGCTTCTTCAGTTCAACACAATTTTATTAATAAGGTTGGGTTCAAGAAGCGAACATGGACGTCCTGATACATATATTGTACGGTAAAATATACAAACTCTAAAATTTTATGTACATTATATACAGCACGATGTATTGATTCACAAAGGAGCCTCGTGGTAAGAGGTGCAGGCATTTTGCACAAGAACAATAAGAGAAATTGTCGAAACATTTTGTCTCGAAGCATAAGTATATTATAGTGCTGACAAATAACAGAACGAGAATATTATAATGACGCACTGTACAAAAGGAGAACTGTAGATGACAAAGTAGACAATGTGAAACCTAAGGCAAACGGAATTACGATGTCTCAGTACTGGTAGAAAAAATGATAATCAAAGAGAAAACAAGTAAGACCATATACATTTGTACAGTATAGTGCATATTATATTCACATTTGTTAGAAGATATAAGTTTCATGTTGAAGTTTGATTCCGAAAACCAATGGAGAGCATGCACGTTGAACTGAAGTTCAACAGAGCTAGGAGCAACGAGGTTATAAACTACCGACAGTCAGTTGCAACGTCGCTGGCATGCCGGCAAACCAGGAAGCGGCCGGAGACCTGGTGGAACGGAAAGGTTGTTCTCTCTGTTGGGCAACGGCCACAAGGTTCTCTAGACGAAGTCTTGAGAGGAGACGCTCTCGAAAGTGGCACAGTAGTTCCACAGAAGCTTGGTGGATGGTATAAGGAGATGAGATATCTCGGCAGCGCTGAGGAAATACGTAAATGACGTGTTTCACCAGGATGAAAATATATGAGCAGATGGGTGGAAGCTTGACTGGCGGAGAGACCTGCAGGAGGAGTGTCTTATAGGCATCGAAAGGAAGATCAGTTGTGGCTGAACGTTGAGCAATGGAAAATGCAAGATGGCGTAGTGGAAGGAGGATGACACAATGTAGATAAACGTGAGAGACATCAGCTTCTTGAGCACAGCAAAGAGGTGAGTCAAGAATCGTCATGCGGTGGAGGATGGATGGAACGGGAAGACGGTGGTGGAGAAAAAGCCAGTGAGTGTTTATTTCAAGAGGAGCTGAAAAAGGAGAAAGGGTGGCAGACCAGACAGCAATGAGAGAGGATTGGGAGACATCAGGGATGTGAAGAGGAGAAGGAGAGTGGGATTTTAAAAGTAACCGATAGAGAACTGAGGTTGAAAGAGAGGAGAGTGGAAGTGTAGATCTGCCGACTGAAAGAAAGAAAGGAGGGGGAGGGAGGCGGAAGGAACAAAGGTCAGGCCGGTGGTGGTTGCGAGATGAGGAAACTTAGCAATGATGGTAGAGAGTAGGGAGTCATAGACAGAGCGAGAGGAGGGTGAAAGTAGAACGGTGGGTGGGAGGCTGGCGTAGGGTCCCAAGGACAGATCTGAGGTTACAAGGTCTTTTACGGTTACAACTCCGACTCGGAGCCAAGAAGGATAGGCGAAGCATGAAAGATGAGGGGGGTGAAGAAGAGAGGAGAAGAACAGGGGTTCGGCAAGGAGTTCAGTGGTGGAATCAGGTGGGGATCGAGTGAGCGGGAGAGAGCGGAGAAAGGTAAGAGTCTCCCGTTAGGCAGGAGGAAGGCGAGAGTGAGTGGTAGTACGGAGGTCCATTAGAATGAAAGAAGTGAAAGTGAAATTCGTGTTTCCCGAAGAGGTGATGACATTCCTTCCGGTAACGGCGTCGGCAACAGGTGAGGTATGAAGACGGAGGAACGAAGTAATGCGGAGAGCTTGATAGTACAGTCGTGTATCAATTAGGCCAATGCCACCTTGGTCAGGAGGAAGGCTGGGCTTGTGGGCACTGAGCCAGTGGTGTCCGGTCCAGATAACTGAGGTGAAGCAGCGAGTGATATCATTGAGACGAATAAGTGGGGATTTAGTAGCAAGCCAGGAATGTGTGCACATGGAGAGAAGATAGGTTTGCGCAAGACGTGCACGTTGAAAATATGAGGTGCAGAACTGCGCTTTTCGCCAAAACGCAGTTGACCGATGAAGACGTGGCTGGACGGTATTACACGTTGTGCTGGAGGCTTCACCTGGGACGCCAAGATGTACGCCAAGGGAACGTTGAGAGGCTGAAGACCAGTGCGCTCCCCATGGGGAATCCAAGCGGTCAACCCATGAGCCGCACCACAGGCCTGTGCTTTTGGTTGTATTAATCGCAGCTCCGGAGCAGGAGGCGTAATCGGCGAAAAGACTTTGGAGCAAAGAGAACTGTGAATCCAGGCGTATACAGAAGGTAAGGTCGTCTGCATACGCCACGGAAGTGGTGACATGGTGTCTCGTGCGGGCGATGAGTGGCGGCAGGGTGGCTTGAAAGGAGCGTTGAACGGAGCGGAGAAAAGGTTCTAAGGCTATAGCGAAAATTTGACCGGAGAGTGGGCAGCCTTGCCTCACTCCACGGCGGAAGAGGATTGGTGCTGTAAGAAAGGTGGGCAACTTGACCTGGAAACTGGCGTCCTGGTTGAGGGAGGTGAGGAGAGAAATAAACGGAGATGGAAATCCAAATCGGAGAAGTGTGGCGGAGAGATAAGTGTGGGAGATACTATCAAAGGCGGACTGTTGGTCTAAAGACAGGAGGGCGAGGGGTTCAGAGCGGGAGCGCGCAAGGTGAATTAGATCAGTCAGGAGATGGATGTTGTGAGATAGGGAACAGCCGGGAACTGTGTAAGTCTGGTTAGAGGAGAGGATGTAAGTGAGGATGGGATTTAGTCGTTGTGAAAGAAGCTTGGTATAAAGTTTGTAGTCGAGATTCAGTAGGGAAATTGGGCGCCAGTTCACCAAGTCAAGGAGATCACCTTTCTTGGGGAAAAGGACAACGTATGCATTTATGAATCTCCTCGGGAGAGGAGAGTAAGTAAGGGCAGAAGAGAAAGCGGATAGGAGAAACGGAAGAAGAAGAGGCAGAAAAGTTTTATAAAAGCTAAAGGTTAGGCCGTCCGGACCCGGAGCGGCACTAGAATTCAGAGAAAAGAATGTAGTGTTTAGTTCAGAGGGCGTGGGGGAAAGGAGAAGAGAAGAAGCGAGATAGGGGGGGGGGACCTGAGGTAGATTAGAAAGGAGAGAATCCATTGCTGCAGAGGATGGTTGAGGAGGTTCACTGAACTTCATGGAAAAGTACTGACGGACATGGGAACAAAGCGTAATCGGCTCATCTGATACCTCTCCAGAAGAAAGGCGTAGATGATGAAGTATGGACGAAGCTCGTCGGGTGTTTTCCACCGACGTCAGGAACTCATAGTTGTGAGCATCCGGCGTCAGGTAATGCAAACGAAGTCTGCGGAGAGCTTGTAGCGCCAGAGGAGTGAGAAGAGATCGAAGTTCTTCTTGAAAGGAGGAGAAGAGAGGATCACTGAGACTGAGCATGGATAGCATTGAACGAACATAGTCTAGGCGCATGTTCTGGAGTGTCTTTAATTGGAAAGAGTAGTTTCGGACATGCAGAACGAGCTGTTGCTTGATCTCCAACCAAGAATTTAATCCGCAGAGTGCAGATTGAAGCTGCGGTAGTCTGTAAATCAGGAATGACCGGACAAATAGAGAACACCGCCATGAGCAGAATGCCGTGTCGGAGAGAAGTTCATCATCAAATGTCCACGGGCGAATTATCCTGGGTTTGAATGGTGCAGTATGGACTATGACGGCAATGGCGCAGTCGTTAGATGAGGCCGTGGGATGCACACTCGATTCTGTCACGGCAGGAAGTAGAGTACTGGAGGCATAAAATTGTCAAGGCGGGCTAAGAAAGGACTTTGCGCATGAGAGGAGCGCCAAGTGTAATTAGTCGACCATGGATGAATATGCCGATGTACATCATGAAGAGCGTTGTTGGTGACAACTGTCTGGAGCAGGTTCGCCAGGGCATGGCGGCGTTCTCTATTTGTAGAAGACCTATCCAGAAGAGGATCCAGGGTACAGTTAAAATCCCCACCAACGAGAACATGGTCTGACGATGGGACACGGTCGAGTGCTCTGCGAAGACGCTTGAAGAGAATTGATAAATGTGTTGTAGTGCTTAGAATATAGATATTGAATAAATGATATCTGGAAGACGCGATGGTAAAGGATGCATGCTGTAAGAGATCTCAACAAATATTTCGCACAGAGAGGGATGTGATGATAGAATTGAGAGTATGACTAATGCCGATGGCAAGACCGCTATGAGATGTTAGTCCATAGGCGTGATGAAACACACAGTTCCACTGGCGCCATCGAGAATAGACGGTAGTTGGTTTGCAATTTGTCACTTGAAGGAGGAGAATATCAGCCCCCAACGGGTTGAGGTCTTCATATGCCAGAGAGTTGCTGAGGGGGAAGCGAATCCCCTGCAATTAAGTGACACGATCTTGAATTGTGGGGTTCCTTGCCTCTAGCTGAAGATCTTTCAGAGCTGGAGGAAAAGACTTGAGACGATTATAGAAGATTTGTGCCCACGGATGGGTGGGAACATTCTGGCGGCAGAAATGCGACACATTGAAGATCTGCTCCGGCACAAGTTGTCGAAGCGATGGATTCTTGACTGCTAAGGCACGCGCTATTGCGTAGCTTGTCGGATTCGTTAAGGATGTATGGAGATCAATGTATGAGAGTGGTACGGGAGGTATATTGGCTGTCTGGAGAAATGCAGCGAACTCTTCGACCGTGGGAAAGGAGACTTCGGCTGGCGAGGTGTGTCGAGGAGAACTGCTAGAGAGGGAGGTTGAACGAGGTGAAGTAGAGTTTTGCTTTTCGCTACTCGCCTGCTGCGGCCAGAGCCGCGGCGCTTCAGTGGAGGCTCGGTCGTCTCATCCTCACCCTGCGTCTCTGGACCAACGGACTCCACATCAGCTGTTTCGGAGGTTCCAGTGGTAATAGCTGGTTGTAAAACTTCTGAAAGGGACTCAGTGGTGGAGCGACGACGTTGCGGGAGTGAGGAGGCAATTGTAGGAAAGTCCTCTAGTGAAAAAGAGTAAGCGGCTGTGGGCGCGTTGCGTTGACCAACGTCTGTAAGCGAACTTTTTTCATCATATCTTGGCTCCGAGGCCTGTTGTGCTGAAGTAGATGTTGTAGTACGCTTCGAGGTAGGAACAGTACCTGTAGGAGCGCCAGTCGGAGTCGGAAGAACTTGATGTGGGCAGTGCACGCGAAGATGGTTTTCGCCATGGCAAAGCGAGCAGTGCAAGGAGGTAATGACGTCGATTCTCCGACGTTGCTGGCCACACCGTACGGTTAGGGTCTTCGGGCACGAAAGCAGATGATCGTCCGACGGAAATATGACACGGGCCCTTCGACGAAACCTGCAATGGATTTGTCATTGGGATCTCTGGGCGCTGCCGAAAGGGTCGTTATTGGTCCAACCACTCGGCCAAATTTGCTGAGTAAAGTGCATAGAGCGACATCTGAGACTTCAGGCGGGACTGGGTGGAAAGTGACCTGGATAGGTCGCTGCGCCACAGGTTCAGCCATAAGATGCACATCTTTGATGGATAAGCCAGCAGTCATCACAAGGTCTGCATGTTCTTTACGGGCAAAATACACTAATACGGCCCGTGGCTTTCGAGCCATATGAGTGATATAAGCTCCTGTAGGAAGCATCTTCTTTAGGGCAATACTATATTCCTTGAGTTTCGTGTCTGGTAATGCATCAAAACAGACACCGAAATCCATTGTGGAGAAAAATTGTTTCCCGGCTGGGGAATCCTCTGGGATATCGATGGTGGCAGAAATATCCTCAACACTGACGTAAGAGTCAGGAAAAGCGGGAGCAATAAACGTGGAAGGAACCCTCGCTCCGGGAGATCACTTTGGAGTAAGTGAGAGACATAGAGTTGGCAGCGGAAGGATACGACACAGTGCTGATTGCTGGTAGCGGCTTGGTAAACTGAGTTGAGCCAGTTGAAGGCAACGCAACCATGCAATCGGTCACATCCATAGCTTCGGTAAATGAACCAGGGACGTGCGTCAAGGTGACGTCACTCTCCTGGACAGGGATATCAGCTTGAGCTTTTGCAGAGGAGTCGCGCGTCACATCTTGAATGCGTATGACGTCTGCGACGTGCATAAATGCTGAATGGTCTCCTGAGAGTGAGGAGGAGGAGGAGGTTGAATGAGCATCACTGATGTGGGCGTGGACATCACCCTTCTCAGTGCCTTCCATTGAAAATGGCGAGGGTTAACTTGAGGATCGATCAGCTTGATCGAAAATAATAAAACGCTGAATGCAAACAAAGTATGCAACTCACCGACTTGGGATCTGAGCTAAAAGAATGTACAGATCTTCTTCTTGAAGGGGAACACAAAAATAGGAACAAACACTCACTATATACACTGCTGGACAATTGCTAAGGACGGATCATAAACGGCTATATAGCGCATAAAAAAGTAAGTGTGGTTGGATGCCAAGTGAAATAAAATAATGTCAGAATACCAGGACATTACAAGAAAGACAATTTATTGTGCTCTGAAATCCAGAAGGCTTTGGAACGTGTTCAAGGGACAAACAGGCCATTTTGTGCAGAATACGTAAACGTGAAAAAAATGCAATTACCGTCCGCAGTCGTTCCTGCGTAAGATGTCAATACGGGATATGGCCACCATGGAGGGCGATGCAAGATTCCACACGTCGTGTCATGCTTTGCACAAAATTATCAAGCAGCTGTTGGGGTAATTTATCCCATTCCTCTGTCAGTGCACGGATGAGGGTGTCGTTGTTTATTGGAGGCCATTGGCGACCAACAAGACTCCTCCGCAAAGCATCCCACACATTTTCAATGAGATTCAGATCTGGAGAACGTGGTGGCCATACGAGGCGTTGAATATCCTTGCTCTCAAGACACTCCTGGACAGCGACTGTTCGAGGACATGTTGCGTTGTCGTCCATGAAAATGAATCTATCACCGACAGCACCACGTAACATGCGAACATGAGGTAGCAGACCATCATTAATGTATCGTTGACCAGTCATAGTCCCAGTTGGAAGCACATAGAGGGACGTACGGCCATTGATCATGATACCAGCCCATACCATGACACTACATGTCGGATATCGGTCCCTTTCCTGTATGTTTGCTGGACAATATGCAGTACCACTATCACGCCAGATCAGTTGTCGTCGACAATCAGACGATAGACTGTATCTACTCTCATCTGAGAAGAGGACAGCAGACCAGTCGTTATCAGTCCAAATTCGATGTTGATGGGACCATTGCAAATGGGCGGTACGGTGACATCTGGACAATGGGATGCACACAACAGGACGGCGGGCGTATAGTCCTCCTCCATGCAAACGTCTGGCGACAGTTTTTCGGGAGATCCGCTTGCCAGTAGCAGCCATAAACTGATTTTCTACCTCACTAGCTGTGCTGCGCCGGTGTCTTTTTGTTGATAGCACTATGTACCGATCTTCTGCACGTGTGTTACTGCGAACACGACCTCCCCCGTGACGTTTGCTACACTCTCCATTTGTTTGAAATGATTTCCAAAGCCTTGAAACAACACTGTGGCTGACGTCGACCTCCCTGGCAACATCTGTTATTTTTCGCCCTTCTTCAATCTTGCCAATAATACGGCCACGCGTAAAATCATCTAGGTGATGTCGGGAAGACATACTGAAAATTGCAAGTTCGTCAATTGATTCTTTCCCTTTCAACTTTGCGTTTGAACAACAACGGTCAATACGCGTCAAATCCTTTATATCTCTTATCAGCGCTATGATGGCACGAACAAGTTCGGCAATCTAAAATTTGCATACGCACAACACGTCTTACTGTATCCCGTACTTATGCTAATTTCCACATTTTCCTGCCTTCCATTTTATGGTTGCTATCGTTGCTATTGTCATCCGTCCTTAGCAATTGTCCGGCAGTGTACTTCCAAAACTGGGCACAAACACAGAGCTCGAAAGGAACGTCACTATATCGGTTATACGCTTCTTCAACCTACGGTTGAAAAGCTTAAAAAAGGATTAGTGCTGGGTCACTACTCGAAACTTCCGATCTTTGGGCTTGACATACACTTACCTTCTGATGTTTTCTTGGGCAAGTCAGGGTGTTCATCTGCTGAGGCCTTAGGCAGAGGATGGAGTAGTAGCAGCAAAGAAAATCTGGTTTACTTTACCACTTTTCCAGATCTTTCTTTAAAAAGTATAGTCTCAATCTGATTACTTGGATTAAGCAAACTGAAATACTTTTTACGACAGATTCCTCCCTCTCACATAAACTCCACTTTTGGGACAATGCAAAATATCCCAGACAGACGAAGTACGTGTCAACAAAGCAACAGTTCTTCTGAGCAATGTCATAAGGCTGAACGATATAGCCCCAGGTCAAGCCACCACCTCGTTCACTACGTTGTTTAACGACAAAACTAGCGATTGAGAGATTGACTGACTTCTGTTAATCCGTCGAGCGCCGTGCAAATTAAAAAAAATGGAGTTTAGGAAATGTTACTCGTGCTATCCAGGTGACTCGAGCGCTTATGGTTGTTTGCATGTAAGGGCGTTTTAGCCGCTATGCTCGCGAAAGAGATAAAGGAGCGCATAAACACCAACCACCTTATAGCGTAGATCGAACGCTGCAAAGTCCTTCAGCAGCCAAATAGCTGTGTAGTATTAGGTGCTGGCTTTGGTTCATTTGTTCGAGACGAGCCCGTGTTCAAATCTCAATGAGGCATGTGTATTGTGCTTTTCATAAGGCTCTGGATCTTTCCCTTCCCTGGAACCAGTGGTCCTGAATATCATAAACCCCGTCAGTTTGCAAGGAGCGTTGGAGAACATGCAGAAAAACACCCAGAATTGCATGGAGTATTCAAAGAGGTGAGTAGACATCTATCGGATGTTGGAAGAACACAATCAAGCAGACGTAACCAGAAAGCATAATCTTTTTTCGAATGGTCATCTCCAGGCTATGGTACAAAGAAATCCAGGAATGTGTCTCAGCGACAAGTGCTGTATACCATATAGACAGAAGCGGCAAAACATTATGACAGAGCGTTTTCATGAAAATTGAGGCTATTCAGGACATTTGCTAAATCTTCTTGCGTAATATCATAAATTAAATGCATAGCCGTCTGTGCACGATGTACGATATATGTATTACAAAAATGGTATTACTAGTATTCAAGCAAGAAATCTCATACAGACTTCGGAGTCAGTACACGAAACATTTTGTCATTCATCAAGAAGGACTGTGAGCCCGTCTCTCTGGCAAATAGACACGGAGTTTATTGTATTCCTTTGAAAGCCCATGATAATGAAAATAGTGATCTGGTATATATCCGCTTCAAGCCACAAAATGTATCGAAAAGTGTTTCGGAGGACAACCACACTATTAGGAATAAAATGGAGTCTACAGCACTTTCAAGAACAGTTACGTTGGAAGACAAGACACTATCCGGAATGGAACGCTGTCAGTATTTTAGCTATCACCAAATCCAGACGATCCTTACTATTAACGGAAAGCCTGTTCATTCAATCATTTGGGAAAATGATTGTAATGAACAGACTCCTCCTGTGATACTAATGCCGTGGACTAACCTGCTGTGACAAGTGAAAAATGCACGAATGCACCGAACTATCTAATAATACTGTATGTTGTAATTTGGCGTTCATATGCCCTTTGCATGAACTCGGGGTGCCGGACCGTGATGTTTAGTACGTATGTGACCTCCGACCAGATTACGTCATAGACACCCGATGGATTCTTGTATATATAAATGAGTTCCTGCAGCACAAGTTGATCACTCGGCCTGATGATGAAGTGCCGGGCACTTCGAAAGATCTTGCGCAGTTAGTCATGTAATTTAGTAATAAAGATTTTAAATAACTATACGTTTAACACAAGTTTTTTAATAATCACATCGTGCACAGATGGCTATGTATTTAAAAAAAATTGAAGCAACTGAAGGTAAACGGCGGCGCGCATGAAAGTAGTGCAATATCTAATATACACTGTTGGCTACCCAAAATGCAACACCAAGAAGGAAGCATCTGATTGGCCTGAAATTTGCAGCATGCGTCGCCTGCAAGAGGACATGTAAACGATTAGCATTGCAGGGCATATGCAAATCATGTGCGCCCGGCACGCCACCGAGAAGCACTATACGAAGGGTGTACAGAAGGCGGGGTGTAAGTAGTGGAAGTGTGTTGTGCTACTGGACCTGTGCGTGGGAAGCTTCCTGACGCCTCGTCGCAGAATACGGCGGTCATTCCAGCACGTTTCGGAGTTCGACATAGGACGAATAGTGGCTTATTGCGACAGCGGTTTATCGTACCGAGACGTCGTCGCCCGTGTGGGACGACATACAGCCACAGTGAGGCGAGTATGGATTTGGTGGGTGCAGGAAGGACGGACGGACCGACGTGAGCGATTGCCGCCGCAGCTCACCGAACGAGAAGGCCGGCATGTTGTGCGGCGTGCATTGAAGGCTCCCACCGCCACATCACGAACGTTAGCGCAAGAATTAGATTGTGTTGCGCAACAACCTGGGTCAGCACGTAACGTTCGACGTCGTCTGCAGGAGAGGGGACTTGTCACACGGCGCCCATTGCTCCGATTACCATTGACGTTACACAACCGGCGAGTGCGGCGGCGGTGTGCCGTTGAACGCCGCACCTGGACTACGGAATGGCACGACACGGTCTTCTCAGACGAATCCTGCTTCTGCCTGCAACATCATGACAGTCGGATCCGCGTGTGGCGGCACCGCGGCGAGAGACTGTATGACGCTTGCATTATGCGTCGCCATACCGGTCCGTCGCCTGGCGTTATGGTTTGGGGTACAATTGGATATGACACCCGCACCGCTCTGGTACGCATGGCCGGTACACTTTACAGCCACCGCTACATATCCGACGTTTTGGAGCCTGTAGTCCTCCCTTACCCGCAGGACCTGTCAGCGGCCACGTTTCAACAGGACAATGCGCGCTCACACGTGGCACGCATCGAGCAACAATTCTTCACGGCCCACCAGGTGTCACTGCTGCCGTGGCCTGCCTGTTTTCCCGATACGTCGCCCATCGAATACGTCTGGTCGCTGATCGGCAACCGAGTGGCCCTGCAAGCACCACCTGCGGCTACGACTGATGAACCGTGGCAACGTGTGGAAGCAGCCTGGACTGACATACCCCAAGCCCACATCCAAAGCCTCTTTCGTTCGATGCCGCGGCGTGTAGTGGCCGCTATTGCCAGTCATGGGGGCCACACGAACTATTGATGTCTGCGTGTTCCGTAAGTCGCACGGGCCTGTAAGCTCAATCGTTTCATCTTTGTATCTGTTGTTATGTGTGCAGTAAATTTGGCTTTGCTATCTCGTGTCCTTCTTGGTGTTGCATTTTGGGTTTCCAGCAGCGTAGATCTATGTTAATCAGTGTTGTTCTTGTTCTCCAAATAAGAAAAGCAGCAGACTTAAGCGAGTTTGACAGAAGCGAAGTTGTACTGGACAGACCACTATGACAGTGAATTTCTGAGGCGGCAAGGGTTATGGGGGTGCTAACTGTGAGCCGTAGTTAATACCTTCAAAAAGTGGTCCGAGAAGGGGAAAATCACGAACTGCCGGCAAACTGTGGGCCTACAACGGCTCATCGATGCTAGAGAGGAGCGAAGAATTAGGTACGATCCAGCAGAAGGGGTACTGTGGCGCATCTTGCCGGTAATTTGAATGCTCGCGCCAGGAGTAATGAGTCACAACACACAGTAGATCAAGCCCTTTAGAAAATGCTGCTCCGAGTGCCCATGGTAACCACCGTCGAAAGCACGTAAAATGAGAACTCGAGCATCAAAAATGAACCTAGTATGTTTGAAATAAGGTCGTCTGGTCCGATGAATGTCGTTTCCTGTTGCATTATGTGGACGCCCAGGATCGTGCGCGTCGTTTTTCTGTGGAAATGTTGTCACCTGGATGCAACGTGGGAAAAAAAGAAGCAGGTGGAGGAAATGGGAATGCCTTGAATAATATTCTCTGTTGGGAAACCCTGGGTCTAGCCATTCATGTGCAGGAACTATGACGTCCCCAACTTACCTAAGCATCATTGCAGTGTAAAGTACGACTTCCACGCACAAAAGTGCGGAAGGATACATTGACATTTAATGACTTGAGCGTGTGGTGAGTGATGAGGAGAGTTGCGAGAGAGATATCGAAGGAGGAGGACATGGCGAGCTTTGGCTAAGACAACAAGTTCAGTTTATACCGCGGAGTGTATTCTAGTTGATGTTTTTGTGTAAAGTAATAAATGTTTTGTGTCGTGATCGAGTGTCTGTGATGTTACAGCAGACCTAGGTGTCCTTTCACGGTAACGATATTTCGCTCTACTAGCGGCTTCTTTCAGCAGGGAAATGTGCCATGCCCCAACTATGTCCTTTCACGGTAACGATATTTCGCTCTACTAGCGGCTTCTTTCAGCAGGGAAATGTGCCATGCCCCAACTATGACGTCCCCTACTTACCTAAACATCATTGCAGACCTAGCTGTTCTTTCACGGTAACGATATTTCGCTCTACTAGCGGCTTCTTTCAGCAGGGAAATGTGCCATGCCCCAACTATGACGTCCCCTACTTACCTAAACATCATTGCAGACCTAGCTGTCCTTTCACGGTAACGATATTTTGCTCTACTAGCGGCTTCTTTCAGCAGGGAAATGTGCCATGCCCCAACTATGACGTCCCCTACTTACCTAAACATCATTGCAGACCTAGCTGTCCTTTCACGGTAACGATATTTCACTCTACTAGCGGCTTCTTTCAGCAGGGAAATGTGCCATGCCCCACTGGCCGGATTGCTAATGGTTCACGGAACATAAGGAACGCTTCAAAGTGTTGTTTTCGCGCCTTCAAATTCCATAGACATCAATCCAATCGAGAATCTATGGTTTGTGTTGGAACAGCAAATCCCATCTGCGGCTGTTCAACCACGTGACTTACAAAATTAAAAGAACTGCTGTTAACGTGTTGGTACAAGATACCACGAGACATCTTCACAAATCTCGTAGTGTTCATGTCTCGGCTGCTAACAGGTGTTCTCGGCGGCACGTGGAGGACCTACATCATATTATCCAGGTGTTCGTAATGTGTGACGTACAGTCTAAAATAACTTTCATTTTTAGCTCTTTTTTCCTATGTAAATTGAGTTTGTTCTTTATACTTTTCAAACTTAACATGATATCTTCTCTCTCACAAGAATGAGGTTGGCAACACATTTGAGATCAGAGAGAAAGTGACGTATGAATGTGATAAGAACAGTGGATAAAAAGGACGGTACCGCAATTTCTCAGTGGATGTGTGTGTGTAAACGTTCGATCGCTAAGATAAATGTGTGTTGTATGTTGGATCTACTGAAATTTTGCTGCACCAATAAAAAGTTATCGTAAGTTGACTTCTGTTTATGTTTCGTCTGTCCATAAACTATTGCATCGTATTCTTATTTAGTTCAACATTCCTTAGTCATGGTTTAGACATAGGGTAACACCAATCTTGTTCACGAAAAAGACATTACGTCATAAATGGTTTGGGTCCTCGGTGTATGTCTTACAACCATACAGCATTTCTAGTACATATCAATCGGGAGGCACCTACCTCAGACACAAGACAGAGAAATAGCGTGGACTATCGGATATATGCTGCCCTTCTATTAATACACGATTATCTGCGTGTCTATAAATAATATTTCTTTACAAAACATTTAATATTGTATGCTAAATCCTTTGGGACCTGTGATGGGCTTTTGTCTTTGTGGAATACTCCATACTAAATTTGTGTAAGTGTCCTTCCCGTATGTTCCGTCATTTGTTCTTCAAAGTAGTGACAAATTCAGATTTGGTTGTTTGGCGATCCCTTCTTCTACGCAACCGACATTCCAATTGGCCAAAGTTATTTTCTAAAAAGTTCAGGTGAGGACTCTAAGCTGGCAAGGCCAGTTTTCAATGTGCAAGACCTAATACTAATCTGTGACAACGCGAGCAGCATAACATGATGCCTTGTACTGCTGATACAGATATGAGCATTCTTCAAAGTGCTGGACCATCGTTGGTAGCGCATAATTGTTTAGGAAGGCTATGGAGAGCTCTGCATTCGCGGTTTTGTCCAAAACGACTAATGTGCCAAAGTGAGGCCACGAAATATACACAGTCGAGTCACATTATTGTGACCACTTCCTACTTTTAACATCAACAGCGCGTAGCCAATGAATGAAGGCACGTGTCGTGAGCCGGCTTGAAGGGTATATAAGGTGTGCCGTAGACATTCTGAAAACAAATCACTCGTTACTGTCATGAATAAAAGGAGTGATTTATCAGATTTGCAGAAAAGGGATGATTATCAGCTTTCGGGCCAAGGGGGGCAGTATTTCAGAAAGAGCGCAGTTTGTGAACTGTTCGCGTTCTGCTCTGGTTAAAGTGTATCGTGATTATAGAGAAATGGCACCATTGCGAATAAGCGACGTGGAAACTGCAAGGCACCACGTGCCATTGATGTGAGAGGTGAACGTCGGCAGCCAAGGTGCGTGAGGACCGATCGACACGCTACAGTGGAGCAACTCACTGGCCGACTGAACGAGGGGGCTACCGGAAGTGTCTCTAAAACGACAGTGCAGCGAACCGTGCTGCGTATGGGGCTCCGATGCAGACGGATGGTCACTGCACCTATGCAAACAAAGTTGCGTCGCAGAAAAGGCTTACATTTGGAACACAGTATTGGAATTTGACCCCGGCTGATTGGCGAAGAATTGTCTTTTCCGATGAGTCACGTTTTCTGCTTTATCAAACGGATGGATGTTGGAGTATAAGGGGAGAAACACCGGACTACAAAATCCTCTTCAGCCATTGCTGGAAGATCAAAAGCTGGTGGGGGCAGCGTTATGGTCCGGAAAAGCCTTTTCGTGGCATCCCCTGGATCTCCTTATTCCTGTGGAAGGCACTATGGACGAAATTCCTTTTGAATTCATCTTTGTAGACCACGTACATCCATACATGCTGATTGTCTATCCTGGGGTGGAATGGGATCTTCCAGCACGACAATGCTACGTGTCACACGGCTAGAAATGTCCGAGAGTGGTTGGAAGAGCACGATGAAGAGACTTCAAAGTACTTCCGTGGCACCTTAATTTACCAGACTTAAACCCAATTGAGCATCTGTGGGACCACCTTGATCGTGTTGTTCGCTCTATGGATCCTCCACCACGCTCCCTACAGCAACTGTCAGATGCATTGCAGTCGTCATGGGTCCACATACCAGTGAGTACCTTACTGAGTCACTCCCAGCCCGGCAAGTTGCTCTCCGCGCTGAACACGGCGATAACCCTGGATATTAGCTGGTGGTCACAATAATGTGACTCAACCATATGGTTCCATGCAATTTAGCTTCTTCTACTCAACTTCATTGTCGGTACGATTCAGTCTAGAAGGTATCTTTTTCCTCGTATCCGCAACAACCAGAAATGACTATCGGGTTGGTAGGTTGCGTACCGTCTGTCTAAATCAGTTTTTTATTGGTCTGCAGTTCAAGATCGTCGCTCTTTACACCACGATAAATCTGACATTTTCCCAAGGGAATATTAGCTTGTAAACGGCTGCTCGACTGTGGAAACCTTTGTCGAGCAGGGTCCTGCCACTGCACTTGCTCTGAAGTCAGTACTTTCTTTTACACCAGGAATCCAATAAATCTCTGAACAGCTAAGTTATTTCATGATAGCTCGGAGATTTGTCAAAGCTGTATGGGGAAGAACTTTCTCAGCCAAATCTCCAGATTCTTCCGCTACCTGAATTTTTTTACCAAGCTAAAAGAAACTTCTCTAGGGCACAAACAGATATGTTAGGTCTCTTTCTTCTGGCGTTCCCTCGGTGGTTTTGGTAGTTTCGAGGGTGTAGCCTTTACCTTAGTGTGAATTATTAGTGTTTTCTGGTTTCGAAAAGAAATGGATCCCAGTTTTTTTTTTTTTTTTTTTTTTTTTGTAGTTTCAGTAGTTAGGCAATTTCGCTTCTATTTTTCGGTTTACATTTTGCTAGGCTTTATTGTTTTATTTTTTGGGATGCCTTTCTTGAGCCCCCTACATATAAGTTTTTTTTCAATTTTTATGATGAGTTTTTAGGGATTTTTACGGGGAGGGGGGGGTTACATTCACTCTAATTTACTTAATATCCATTTAAATTGACCATACATTTTTATTCTAAACGTAATGCCGAACTTCCAAGTTTTCTCGTACGCGCATGCTCGTGTGGTTGTGATAAAATAACTATAATGTTGAACGCATATAGGATTCATCGGTATTCTGTCAGTTGTAGAAATCTGTTATTATGCGACTGACGGTTTATGCTACTGCAAAGGTGGAAGAAATTAATAATTTACGCGAAGTTTGTTTGTAGTGTGATACAAAATTAGGATGTTTACATTTCTTCACTGGCCATCGGTATATTTATAGCGCTATGTTCCAATGGACCGATTGATATTTCAGAAATTACTGTATGGAAATAAAATGACTAACCTTATTTAAAATAATCAAATAAAAGGAAGGAAAAGCACTACAAACTAAAGTTTTTCTCCTTACTGTGACACACACATAATGCATTAAAGAAGTAAATGAAGTTTCGAAAGTACAACACTCAGGAGCTAACGTGAAGTACCAGAAAAAATAACACATACACAACTTGCAAAAAACATCGTAGCACAAGGAATGGCCTAAGGCGTGTGAACACAGACGAGCTGCTTTTCTCACCGGGTGTATTCCCATGGAATTATCACGTGATACAGTCAACTCAGAGCAGTTACACAGTCGAGAACAGCGCTTCGCCAATGAAAGATGGCACATGTCGTGAGCTGGCTTGGGCGGTATATAAAGTGTGCTGTAGGCATTCTAAAAACATATCACTCGTCGTTGCTGTCACGAATAAAAGGAGCGATTTATCAGATTTGCAAACAGGGATGATTATCGGCTTTTGGACCAAGGGTGGCAGTATTTTTGAAACAGCGCAGTTTGTGTGCCGCTGTGGTAAAAGTGTTTCGTGATTGGAGAAATGGGCCCGTTGCGAATAAGCGACGTGGAAGCTGCGGAACACCACGTGCCATCAATGTGTGAGGTGAATGTTGTTTACGAAGGTGAGTGAGGACCGACTGACACGCTAGAGTGGAGCAACTCACTGGCCGAATGAAACAGGAGGCTACCGGAAGTGTGTCTAAAACGACAGTTAAGCGAACCCTGCTGCGTATGGAGCCCCGATGCCGAAGGAGGGTCATTGTATCTATGATAACGAAGGTTCGTCGGCAGAAAAGGCTTACATTTGCACGGCAGCATCGGAATTGGATTTCTGCTGATTGGCAAAGTAGTGCCTTCTCCGATTAGTCATGTTTTCTGCTTCATCGAACGGATGGACGTTGGCGTATAACGGGAGAAACATCGGAGAACGAACACTCTTGGACCATTGCTGGAAGAACACAAACTGGTGGTGGCAAAGTTATGGTCTGGCGAATGTTTTCGTTGCATGCTCTGGGTCCACTCATTCCTGTCGAACCACTATGGATTGCCTTACCTGCGGCGGATGGGATCTTCCCGCACGATAGTGCGACGTTTTACAGAGCTACAAATGTCAGACAGTGGTCAGAAGAGTACGATGAAGACTTCAAAGTACTTCCGTGGACGCCAAATTCCTCAGACTTAAACCCAATTGAGCATCTGTGGGACCACCTCAGTCGTGTTTTTCGCTCTATGGGTTGTCCACCACGAACCCTCCAGCAGTTGACAGATGCACTGCAGTCATCATGGCTCCACATACCTGTGAACACTTTCCAGCACGTTATTGAGTCACTCCCATCCCGTCTAGCTGCTGTCCGCACTGCTCACGGCTTTACTCTGGATATTAGCTGAGGGTAACGATAATGTGATTCAACCGTGTAAATAATAAACAATTCTTTTTCCGTGTATAGAAATAATGTCTGCGGCTGCTGTGAGAAGTAGTTATGTCTTATTTTTCCGACACACAACACGAATAAAGGAAGGTGATTGATGTGTGAGGTGAACATTGGTTTCAGTTAGTGGCATTTTTCTCTGACCCGAGACCCTGTCCTTCAGGTAATATCAGTGTTATCTCTAGTACATTCATTAAACGTTTTAAAAACAAGCAACCACAACCAAGCTTCGCATATTATAGAGTTATGACATAGTACGCAGAGGAAACGCATGTCAAGACGACAAATCTGTAGCGATACATTCCGTCTGTGTAGTTTAGTTGGGTAGAACAACTGTGCTCCTGTGCGAGTAGGCGTGGGTTCGATTTGCGCTACCAGCAAATTTGTGAATTTTACAAGGTTTTCGAGCAGTTTCAGAAATTAGAATGATAGAAAAAATGCAAAACGATTACTGCGCGTACGTAATTGTAGTATTTGCAGATGATGTGATATAAAGGTATATAAAATTTTTAATGGAGTGAAATTCGACTGTCCTCCCGGCCATATCCCATCAAGGAGAGTCAGATATTTTTAGCACGTCTTTTGTGAAAAAAAAAAAAAACAGTGCTAATGTTACCGGTTTGTTCGTCCGTCTGTGGACGCCATATCTCAGCAACTAATAGTACCATTTGAAAAACTCTTTGCATTGGAATGCTTTAAATGTGCAAATGATGTTCCTTTATCTCATATGTTTTACGATGCACAATTTCTCCGCAAGAGGGAGTAAATGTAGATGATATCGAATTCAAACTATATTTCATTCCATATATTTGCTTTTAAACATCCGATTGAATTTTTTACCTTCCTATTTCATTTATGTCGAAGACTATTTTAGATACAGTCCATTTTTCAAATTACGCATAGATTTTCCGCTAGGGGGCGTAAAAGTAGATTGCGCTTTCCCAGATATACCTGCTTTTAAAACTCTGATTAAAAATTTTGCAGCCGATACACAACCTGTGTAACGTATACTCTAGATTCAGTTTCTTTTTGATTTTACTATCTCTTGTTATTTTATTTTCCTATGCAAATTATCTTCTCACTTAACGAGATGTTATTTCTCCCGCTGAATTATATGTGGCAACGAGTGTAAGTCATGACGTGGTGGTATGCAGTATATATAGGCGCGCTCAAGTATAAGTCCCATACGGAGCGGATTGGAGCCTTCTCTTCTTCACCCCTTGTAGATTCTTTGCCCCTGTCACCCAATTCGCCCCTAGATAAAAAGTATATCATGCTGCCATCTTTTGGTTTAAACAATATACAGTAAGTGGAACTAGAAAAGCTTTTAAAAATTTTCTTTTATATCTGAGTCGTTCCGCATGGTTTATATATTTTTCTATCCACAAAATTTTTTTCCTTCATTTTCACAAGTCTGGGGTGTAATTACCTTTATTACTCCCCCCCCCCCGGTAAAACCGCCATTGCACAAAAGCCAGTTGAAAAGAAATTTTACGAACGGAATTAGTGTGAAAGATAGATATATGTTCAAAGTATTAAAAAACAACCGTTTATGAGCGCCGAGACGATTCAGACATTAGTCTCAGAGCGAGGAGGTATAAAAGCATTTATTCCGCTGATGTCCAACGTATATTGCGTGATCTTTAATCCATTTCCAACGACCGTTTTGAAATTCTACGATATCTTTGTGAAATGTATCACCTTCCAGAGGTGACTCTGTAATGTTAGGACAAAGAAAAGACACGTGGTGTATGATCAAGATATTTGGGAAAGGAGCATGCTGGAACTGACTCATGATTTCCCAGTGGACTTACTCGTCATCCACTCTGAACAGCATCTCTAATTTTCTGCCTTCCGTCTCTAAACTTTGCATACGATGTTCTTACAAGCTATCGACTCGTTACATTCTGTTCATGCCCTTCAACAAGTTACTAATGAGTCCCGATGGGAATGCTTCTAGGTGTTTAAAAAAATCAAATAACAGGAAGTCCTTTCAATGGAAGGAAACTTAAATCATTCCTGAGTTATAAATTGTCAACTAAGAATTTTTGCTACACTGGTCTAATTAACTGTGAATGGACGGTATAAATACTGTGCAGTGTTTGTTAGAGGTGATTAGTCTTGAAAATTGTAGTCTGAAAAAAAATCTATTTTGTAATTATCTGCAGTGGTGTAAGTTGTAATAAAGCACGTGTGGCGTGTACTTACGGGATTCAGGTTCCTAATGAGCGCTGGGAGGGATTTGCTACTCATTTGAAGCGAGCTGACTCCGGGACGCTACTAAGTTTCGAACAGAATATCCGTAACGAATGAAACTACTGCATAGCGAAATAAATTCTTTTCGCAGGTGGGGAGATTCGAATCCATGTCTTGTTGCTGCGAAGCCGGACATTTTCCCGACGGAACTGCGCCGGCAAAGCTTACCGCTGCAACTCGCCCCTTTTGACTGTTTAGTCACTTCAGTGCTAGATATGCCACATATATGTCCCCATCGAGATAGGCGAAATCACAGGTTTTCGGGTCAGCCGACAAAAACCCATTGCAAGAAGCTCTCTGCAGAGGAAGGATTTCTTATTAATTCCTGACGACATATCGAGAAAGCATCACACATTTTTTTCTCGAACCTCACCACCAGCTGATTCATTTTACGTTAGTGTGTCAATACGTGTCCTTTCCAGTCAGGGACAGGGTTCTAACTAACATTTTCCTTCTCTGGGATCGGGCATTCTACCAATTGAACTATGTCGACAAAGGCTTATCGATGTAACTTGCCGTTCTTACTCTTGCGTCACCTCAGTAGTAGGTACGTCATAAGCACGCGACCATTAAGGCAGCAGTGAAGCATGCTTAAAAACAAATGGCTCAGCAGAGATTCTGAGGCACATGATAAATCAGTAATTTCGTAGGACTTAATTACACTGGTTTTCTTCGTAATGCAACGTGAGGTTGAGAGAATGGAGGCCTGTCACCAGAAACTTCACAGATAAAACGAATCGTTTTATACTTTCGGAGAGTTAATCACTTTTCTTAAACGTCACTTAGAAGGTAATCAGAGTATTAGTGTTCCACTTACTTCGTCTATAGGGTTTCTTGCTTATTCTCGTTGCGGTAAATCAGAGAACTAGGACAGTTATCTCAAAATCAGCTGTGCATCAATTTGGGAATATGCACTCATTGCCATAAAACTCCGCGCACCAAGAAGGAGGCGTTGGATTGAACTGCGATTTTAGTAGTGAAATGGTACATACCATGGACAGAAGTGGTTAAAATATCATCAGCAGCAGGACGATTTCCCGCGGACATACGGCACACATTCCCCTCAGCGTTAGTACCGCGTCGGACTGCATCGTGCTCGGATATGTGAGGTGTTACGGTCTGGCATGGAGTCAAAGAGACGCTGTATGTTATCCCGGGACAGATTGGCCCACATGTTTTGCAACTGACGCTCTAAATCACGAACACTATTAAGAAAGCTGACGTCCCATCTGGTCCCACACGTGCTCGATGGGGGAGAGATCAGGCAATCTAGCAGACTACGGAAGCGTCGAAGCATGACTTAGATTGTCCTGGAAAACACGAGCCTTGTAAGGACGAGCGTTATCTTTATTGGAAAAAGACTCCGGGCCACCCCGCCATGAAAGGCAGCATATGGTGCCACAGGATCTCGTGGTACGAAGCGGTGGTCTGTCAACGTCCCTCGGATCACTGCGAGAGAAATCTAGCTGTCATACGCGATGGCTCCTCAGACCATCACGTCTGCAGTTCGGGACGTTTGCCGTTGTACATTGATTTTGAGATTATAGCGATCACCTGCGGTGGGCGTCCGTTCCCAGTCTGATTCGTCGCTGAAGACTATACATCGCCAGTTCGTAGGATTCCATGTTGCTCGCTGCTGACACCACTGCAATCGACGCCGACGATGGTCAGCTGTTAATGGCGGAAAACCTAAGGCCCGTCAAGAGTGCAGATCCGCCATTGCCAGGCTTCTGAAAACGTTTCTGGCAGACACAGGAGTCCGTTGTACAGCCTCCACATTTTTCTGGATGTTAGACAAGGACGTCGTTGCATCTGTGCGTGCCGCTTTCACGATCCCACGATCATCTCTGCTGGTAGTGTGTCTGGGTCGTCCGGAGCCAGTCTGCCGTATCCGAATGCCTTCCCGTATCCATTGCTCCTAACACGATCTCACTGTACTGTCCGACCGGCCCAAATGGCGGCCGATTTGGCGAGTCGGCCATCCTGCCTCTCTCATCCCGAAGATTCGGCCTCGTTCAAACTCCGTCAGTTTCCCGTACGCACATCTACGGCGGCTCCTCGGCATGTCTATCGCTAAGGCAACTCGCCTGACTCTTACCGCGCACTTCGGCTTGCATGTAGAGTCTCCTGAGCGGCGCCTTAAAAGCCCCAAGGATTGTGATTGCAGCGCTGGTTTTGGGACGGTAAGAGTCAGGTGAGATCACTGAGCGAAAGATATGCGGAATCTTAAGAAACTTTAATCACTTGCATGTCTGCCCTCTCCGTTGCTGTTCTCCGAGTTTTGCGTTAATCGTACGGGTTTTTTTTTTTTTTTGGTGCGTGGATTTTTATTACAATGAGTGTAGAATCTGGCCTTGTGATTTCTGAAGAAAATTCATTAGAAAATATTCTTTGCTGCATCACTCTGAAACGCAGACGACATTCAGCCCCTTCTGTACACTGTCGAATATTTCAAAATGCTCCGCAATTGCACCATTCATGTTTGGTTTTCTGTAAAAGGCACTTAAATAGTATTCAATGTACAGACTTCATGTAAAAATGTCGAAAAAAATACATGACAGTAGTGAAAAGCTACATAAAACAAAATACAGTTAAATGCGAAATTTTTTGGTCATATGACTGGAATTATCATTGAGCATCTGTGGGACCACCTCGATCATGTTGTTTGCTCTATGAATCCTCCACCACGCACCCTCCAACAGCTGTCAGATGCACTGCAATCAGCATGACTCCACATACCTGTGAACACCTTCCAGTACCTTATTGGGTTACTCCCAGCCAGCCTAGCTCCTTCCCGCTCTGCACACGGCGGTTACTCTGGATATTAGCTGGTCTACAGCCATTACATCAGTCAACATGATTTTTGGCATATTTTTTTGTATGGAAAAATGAAGATGTTTGCAACATAACTTTTGAAGCTGAATTCAAATATTCAATGAGAATTTTTCTGTCACGCATAATTCTTCTATGATGAAGCTTTTTATTAATAAACATATCGAAAGATTTGACCTATTTTGTCACAATTGGTTATGTAAGTCTCCCCCAGATATTTTTAATATATACGTGCTGGAAGCAGGAAGACAAATTAGGCAACGTATCGCGACATAAACACGTCACTAGTCTGAGCAACCTATGAGCTAACACTCACTATATTAACACTAGTCTGAGCACTAGTGAGCTAAACTCACTGTATTAACACTAGTGTGAGCAGTAATGAGCTAACACTCACTATGTTAACACTAGTATGAACAGTAGTGAGCTTCGTCTTCTCTTTTCGGCCTCCCCTGCACTTTCTTCTACCCTGAATACTCTTATTTCTCTTCATGATCCATCCTTCACTTTCCTCCTTTTTCTTCGGATGGATTCATCTCCTTCTACTTCTAAACGCCTCCCACCACTTCTTATCGACGCTCTAGCGGTATTTCATTCTCTCCCGCTACTCCGCGCTCCTCCCTCTACCACTCTGGACCTGCTTGCAGAACCTCTTTTCTTTTCCACTCTGATTCATCCACCCGATCAACCATACTTTCTTTTCCCCTCTTGGTTCCGCTCAGGAATTCTCACTGTCGAAGCTTTATTAACTTCCGATTTGACCTGGAAACCCCTCTCTTCTCTTTTCCCTGACCCTTCTTCCACCTTAGAAGAGGAGTATGACCTTCTTTGCTCCGCTCTCCGTACCCTCTTCCCACTTCTGGTTTCGGACACTGGCCTTATTTCTGTCTCTGGACCGAGCCTCTCTCTTCCTTTCTTCCTTCCCTTTCGGGACTCTGTTGCTCCCATTTCTTCTTTTTCCACCGCCTCTATCTATGCGATCCTTCGTGCGCCCCTCACTTCTCCGCATGGTCTTCTTGATGCTTCTCCTTCTCTTCTGCTGCCTATCTGGTCTGTCTCTTTCTCTCCCCTTTCTACCCCGTTAGAGCGAAACATCCACTGGCGGTTTCTTCACAGCCGCCTTCCTGTTCCTTCTTCTCTCTTTCACATGTCTATTTCTTCTACTTCTCTCTGCTGCATTTGTGGTGTTGAAGGTGATGTTCCTCATGTCTACTGTCACTGTCCCGTTCTCCTTCCATTTCTCAATACTGCCTTTCGTCTTGTAGGCACCATTTGCTCCAGAGACATCCCTTTTCAAGCGTACGAGTGGCTATTGCTTACCAAATATACCCCGGCTATTTTGCCGAATGCCTGTGCCTATCTCTTCGTACTTGTGAAACATGTCGTTTTTCTTTATCATCAATCTCTCCGCTCTCCTTCTACCACACCTAGTATCCTCTCTGCTGTCGCGGCCTTACGGTCGATTTTTAGGAATCGCATCGTGTCTCGACTACGCCTGGAGAACTTCGCTGCTTCCACCCCTCAATCTCAAGCCTCTTTCCGGTCTACCTGGGCGCAGGGGACCGGTTGGTTCGAAATCACTGGATCTTCCATTCATCTTTCTTTCTGATTTTTTGTTTTTTTCCAGCTTCGAAGATCTGAATGCATCCGTCGAGATTTTGTGTTCTCTCTTCCTGGTGTTTCGTCACAGCGTCTACTAAGTGTTTGTCATGTAACTGCTTATGATTTGTATTGTAGAGGTTTTCTGCAATTTTTGTGTAATTCGTGTGCATGTACCATATTGTATTTGTTTCTTCGTTGCACCTGTCCTTAATACTTATTCTTCACTCAGGTGTCTGCTTTTGCTGCCTGTACCTTCATTGAGTTGCGCACCGTGTATTTGTTCTCTAGGAGCAATACGAGAGGTATTGGCCTGCGATACTTTGTTCTTTCTGTTTTTTCTTGCTGCATTGTGTTGTATCTTTTAATTTATACCTTATTTCTGTCTTGCATTTTCACATTCTTTGACGTCATGTATTTTTGCTCGTCCCATGTCGTTGTTTTTTGGACCGATACAATACTGCACGGCTTGCTGTTTGTATTTTGTGTATCCTTGTGTTTCACTTGGGAGTTCGCCCAAGTTTCCACTATGTTCTGTAATACTTATCATGTTTTTGTCACATATCGTGTGGTTTCCTGGATTGTGGGAACTTCTGTACCTTTATCGTAGTATATGCTTTTGTTGTGTTTTAGATGTTCCCTTCTTTTTGTGCACTGCGTTGTACAGCCATGTTCTTGTAAATATATTTACCTGTTGTTTTGTGCTCTGCTTTCACTCTGCACGTCATCACATGCTTTATTAATTAATCATTACTTTTGCTTGTGCATCATCTTCCTCAAGCAAATATTGTTCCTTATTAACGATTTTAACATTTTGTTATCCTTAGTTGACTGCCGTATCACATTCACCTGTAATATTTCATCAGTATCGCTCATTGTTTTGTTGTTTATTTTGCCATATGTGGTACGCCTGTATTCCCTATTTTTTTTGCCAATAAAGTATATTTTGAAATAACACTCACTATATTAACACTGGGAGAGTTTGATTTCTCTTTTGTTTAGTGATCAGATTAGTGCGCAACTGTGTAGGGGTTGAAACTGTGCCATTACGGCAAGAAAGGGTTTAAATCATCCAGATACCTTCTGTTATGTGTGCAGGTTATTAACATTTTAAGCTCAAATGCGAAATTACACTCGACTCGTAAAAAAATGTTATGCGCTATATTTTGGCTGTAAAGTGTCCAAGATAAGAACTGAGCCGCTCATACGAGTATGTACTGTTCGACCTGTGTGAAGCATTTGACAGAATTGGTAAAGGGTTCCCGGCATATGTGCTTTGCATTTCCCATGGTTTGTAGGGAACCCAAAGATCATTCATCGGACTGCTATTTTTGTTTTACAAACGTAAAAGGAATAACAGATAAATCCAAACCGAGTGATTTGCCATCTGCTATTAGGCCAGATCCTAACAGTGAGGACTTATACATATACCACAGATTCCAATAAAATGACTGCAGAAAACGAAGGTGCGAAAAACGTTGCAGCTAGCCTAGCTCAATATGAGAAGCAACAAGACTCTACTTTTGAAAAAGTACCTCTTCTTTTGAGCCACAGTCGTTAACTTAAGCAGATTTGAACGACCTAGTTCGGGAATTGAATTTGTCGAAAATACAGTCCGAACGTTTGAGGTCTAGACTGAAAAGCGTTAATCTACTTCAGTGAGACACTAAAGTGCGTTTCTTTCGTAACAACCAGGGAGTTCAAGAAAATTTTATTTAAAAAAAAACGATTTTGTTAGTTGTAATAATATTTGCTCTATGATGGATACTATTCACCATGAATATTAAACAACCGAGTGGTGATTGTTCAATGATTCCTCCAAAACTAGTCTGAAAGGTGTCCTTTTTCACAACGGAAACTAATTTCTTTCTGTGTTGTTAGTCCATGCAGCTAATATGAAAGAATCTTAGGAAAATATGAAATTCTTTTTGGAAGACATTCAGTGTGATAAGTACACTTTTAACATCTTCAACACAGGGAGTGATCACAGAATGATGAGATGTAAGATGCACCTCAACGCTAAACACGAACGTGGCAAGCTCATAAAACGAACAACATTTATTGACATTACCAACCGTAAAAAAGCGCCATAATACCTACAAATTGGAACTGAGGAACATGTATTATCCGCTCTAAAAAATCTAACACCAGAAGAAGTAGACACCTCGGAAGTCAACAGAAAACTAATGAAGGCTGTCTGGAAACAGCAATAAAAATAGGTGGTAGTACTAAAAACAAGTTGCGTATAAAAAAATATCAGAAAAAGCAAAACTGCTGATGCAAAATGGAATGGAGACGAGGACAAATAAAGATGTAAATTCCAAAGCAGAGTACGTACAGCTATGCAAGACAGTAAGAAAATTTATTTCTGGAGATGTAAGGAAATTTGGCCATGAACTAGTGTGAAAAGCAACTGAAAGCAACCAAAGCATGAGGAGCGCAAAGGGGCATCTCAATAAGGGAAAAAAACAGATAAAGGCACTGAGAAAAGGAGATGGCACTGTAACAAGAAATAGGGGATAAATTTGGACAACAGGGAAATATTTCTACTCAGAACTGTATGAAAGAGATGATACATCTACTCTAGACATGAACGTTTCTAATACCAAAGTCTCTCCAGTCGTTCCGGCAGAAGTTACGCTTGCAATTAAGAACATGAAACGGGGGACAGCTTCAGGAGAAGATGAAATCACCGTGGACGTTATACAAGAAGCAAGTGAAGAAATTCAAACTAGACGCGCCAAGGTTTTTGCTAGATGTCTCAATGAAGAGGAGATTCCTGACGATTAGAACAATGCCACAGTGATCCTGCTACATACTTGGGTAGAAAAGGTTGCATTGAGGATCTCACAAACTACAGGCAAATCTGTCTTCTATCAGTGGTTTATAAAATCTTCACCAAGGTTCTATCACATAGCTTGAAGGTAACACTGGACATGGCTCAACCGAAATAACAAGCTGAATTCAGCAGTGGCTACAGCAATATAGATCACATCCATGTGCTTAGAAAACTAATTGAAGGAACGAGGGAATACGAAGTCACACCAGGAACTTGCTTTTATCGATTATGAAAAGGCCTTTTATTCCGTGAAACCAACAGCCATACAATAGCTTTGAAATCTTGCGGTATCGAAGATGCAAGCATTAATATCATTAGTAAAATTTATAAAAATGCAAGTGCAAATATTTGGTTATTTGAGGCTACAGCACAAATAAAAATTGGAAAGGGAGTGAGACAAGGTGACACCATATCTTCCAAACCCTTTAATGCCACGTTGCAAAATGTCTTTCAATCATTGAACTGGGAAAGCAAAGGGATAAAGGTTAATAGAGATTATTTAACTCAACTTCGTTTTGCCGATGACGTAATCATTTTTGCAACTGCCCTTTCAGAGCTTTAGAGTATGATCAAGGAACTTGCTGACAAGAATAAATAAGTGAGATCACAAATGTACTTTCAGAAGACGAAACTGATGGACAATACTTGTACAAGAAATGAAGATTTATCGATTGATGGGGGAAACCTGGAGATAACCGATACCTACATTTATCTTATTCAGCAGATATCAAGCAAGGTCACATTAATGAAGAAATTAATTGACGTATAAAACTTGTTTGGATACCTTTTGGAAGAAACAGTACAATTATAAAGAGCAATGGGCCATTTTACCTTAAAAGAAAAGTATGTATCCTTGAGTGCTTACATACGGAGCAGAGACATGGACCTTAACTAGAGAAAGACATAAAAGCTCTGTAAACCGCTAAAAGAAGCAGGGAGTGGTTCATGCTTGGTGCTGCCAGGAAATATAAGAAGAGGAACTCATGGATAAGGAAAATCACAAGAGTGCAAGAAATCGTGAATAGATTAAAATCCCTGAAATTGCAATGGTCTGGATAGGTTGCCGGAAAAACGGACCACCGATGGACACCTGAAATTCTAGACTGGATTCCAAGGACAGGAAAAGACCCAGAAGAAGACCACGTGGGAGATGGATGGATTAAGCTCGAAAGTATGCTGGAGTGGCATGGAGGAGACTGGCGCAAAATAGACCGTTGTGGAAAAAATTTGGGGAGATCTTCATCCAGCAGTGGATTGATGTAATGACTGATGATGATGAGGAGAAGGGGAATATATATCGTATTTGGAAACAAAATATTTAAATAGTGCATGGCTTTTCCCTGACTGAAAAACCATGCACTATTTTAACAAGGTATTCTCAAAAGGTTTTCGAAGGTGAGTGGTTTATAGAAGTGCAAAATTTGCTGCAAATACATCAGAGACAGAAATAAAAATTGGCCCCATCTGGTGGACAAACTGTTCTCTACCAAAAATTAAAAATTCTGTGTAGAACATTTCGCACCAAGAGCTGTATCCTATACAGAAAGAATGTTTGTAATCGGACTTTTAGAAGCAGAGATATCGGAGAAATCCCAGTTTATCTTTACGCCCCGATAGCAGAAATCTGAAAATAGTGTTGGTTACAAACGGCCTCGAATGGAAGAAAAAAGTTTTCAACTGGATAATTTAGAAGCAAATATATGGGGTAAAATGTGTTTTGAATTCAATAGCATTTGCCCTTGCGCCCTCTAGAAGCTAAGTTATGCATTGGGAAAAGGACAGTAAGCAGGGATCATCGTTTTCGCATTTCAAGATTTCCAATGCAGAACGAATTTTTCAAATCGGACTAATAACTTCAGAGATACGGTGCCCACAGATGGACGGACAAAGTAATACTACCAGAGCATATTATACACTACCACCCTACCTCTTTTGTACCCGGTACCCGGACAGAACGACCAAAACTACGTGGGCATGACCAAGAGGTCCTTAAGATTAAGACTCCAGGTGCACCAGAGAGATGTCAAAAGAGGACTTCTCACTACGGCACAAGCGCGTGAAGTAGCCAACAACTCTGCAACACCTTTCTGGGGACATATAAAGAAATTCGCACGATACATGACCGCCAGAGCCACGCTCCTCAAAGAGAGTATAGAAATCATATCCGGCCACAGGATATGCAACGAGGAAACATCAATGAACCTCCCACATGTATGGCGCACGCTGCTGAATACGCGTGCCCTTGATCACACATCTTTAATATGACGCGCACGTTCTCTGACATCTATAGCAAACGTCTATTTTTGAATACATAACTGGAACTCTGTTTTTCCTTTTGAATAATACTTTTTCCTGAAGTCTTTCTTATTTTTTTTCTTTTTCTTTCTGGTATTATTAAAACTAGTTACACGCAATCGGTGAATATCACATGATTTGTTTTTGCAAAATCACAACCAGCAAGTAATAGTTTGTCACTCAGTACAAGGCTGTGAACGATGTGGAATATTTGAACAGCATTGTTATCCCAAACTAAAATTAATGGTTTGACTTTTAGTACAAGGCTGTGAACGTTATGAGATATTTTTGAACAGCATTGTTATCCGAGACCAAAATTGGTTTCATTACGCTAAAATTAAGATTGAATGAACTGAACAATTTCAGTAACTACACAATGTAGAATTTATTTGTAGCCATTAATGCCCTGGTGAGCGTAAGGTGGGATTTTAATTTTTTCTTTGCTGAAAATTGTTATCTTCAAAGGAAGCAATTACCACAAAAAGTTACTTTCACCAACGCTTTCGTTAAAATACTGCTTTAAAATGTAGTTCTTTCCGGTTGATCAATCGCATCACCACGAAAATACTCTTAAACATTCTAGTAGAAGGACCATACAAAAATTTAAGGATCTTTGATTGCCCATAAGAAAATTTAATTATTTCTTGATGTTGCAGAACATGCCGATTGTCAAAGATCTTAGCAAATAGGAGAAATTAAGGAAGATATCCGTTCTTTTCTTTCTTTTAAAATTTTCAACTTTTTTCGAGCAAGAAATGAATGCTTTTTAGAATGGTGGCCCAGTGGCATTTATTTTCTATGGTGCACACATGATCGATTGAACTGAATTACTTATGTCCCATGTTTTCGAAAAATATTTATGGGATGATCGATTAAAAATTTCTTTGACAGGTAATTATTTAATTTAACGGAATTCTAAAGATTTCGAATGATCAGTAGATACGCTTTATTGTAAAACGCTGTCCATTCGATCGCGTCGTCTAGACTGTGGGCTTTTAGAATCTGGTGGTTCTGCAGGTCTTGCGTTCGGAATCCGGGTATTACACGAACGTTGTGTTTGTATTCGAGACCTTCAATTTGTTTTTACGTACGTTACTTCAAAAGTATTATACACTAAGTTTATTTGGTAAATAAAACAAATGACTCTATAATCCTTCGACATAGTTTCCTTATTTCTCAACTGTGACTTTCCAGTATTTGGGAAGTTCTTCTGAGAATCAGGGTAATTTATATCAACCCCAATGATAATTAAAATCTAGTCCTTTGAATTATACTATGGGTGGTTCTCAATTTATTGATTTGGGAAACACTTCGAAACTGACTTCTGTGCATCGTGAAAGCATATATTGAATTCTATTCCCTATATTCTTATAGACCAAAGGCATAGCGCAGTTGGTAAAGTCGCTATGCATTTTGCAGGAGGCGGGTGTTCGTAACGGGCGTTCGAACCCCGGTCCATCCCGTCAACTAGTCTGCGGTTTTCCCTGGGTTTTCCGCAGGCTCCCCGTGTTTGGGGACGCAAATGCATGGATGGTTCCCTCTGATGTCGGCTCCGTACGCGCTTTGCCCCGGAACCCTTCCATAGGATGCCTGGGTTAATTAGATGAGTGTCGATGTGTTGGTAGTAAAACAATAAAAGGCGAATAAAATCTGATGTCCCATGGCATCTGGCACCAATGGGATTTGTAACCATGGTTGTTCATGATGGCAGTCTTATAGGAGAACGTATTGCATGTTTCCTTTTTAATTCTTGTTTTTACCTGTCTTTCATGTAAGTTTTAAGCCCGAAGAATTCATAATAATCAGCTAGTTAAATACACAGTCGAGTCACATTATTGTAACGACCAGCTAATATCCAGAGTAACCGCCGTGTGCAGAGCGGACAGCAGCTAGGCTGGCTGGGAGTAACTCAATAAGGGGCTGCAAAGTGCTCACAGGTATGTGGAGTCGTGCTGATTGCAGTGCATCTGACACCTGTTGGAGGGTGCGTGGTGAAGAATTCAGAGAGCGAACAACACGATCGAGGTGGTCCCACAGATGCTCAATTGGGTTTACGTCTGGGGAATTAGAGGATCAGGGAAGTACCTTGAAGTCTTTATCGTGCTCTTCCAATCACTCTCGAACATTTCTAGCTGTGTGACACGTTGCATTGTCGTGTGGGAAGATCCCATCCTCCTTAGGGAAGACAATCAGTAGGTATGGGTGTACGGTCCCGTACAATTTGTCCAATGACGATTGGTCCAAAGCCGATTCATCCAAAGAGACAATTGGTCAAATGCTGGTTCGTCCAAACAGACAATTGGTACAGTGCCGTTTGTTCCCGTGGACTATTCGTCCAATATACGATGAGTTCAATGCCGATTCGTCCGATTAGACAATTGGTCCAATGCCGATTCGTCCAATGGTATCATTCTACCAGCGGCCGATTTTTTTTTAAGAAAGGAATAATAATTTAAGTTGTTTTTCTCTTTATTTATATCCTTTTGAAAAATTATATATATATATATATATATCATCATCATCATCATCATTGTCAACCATTATCAATCCACTGCTGGACGAAGGTCTCCCCAAGTTTCCTCCACAACGGTCTGTCTTGTGCCAGTCTCCTCCATGTCACCCCAGCATACTTTCGAATTTCATCCACCCTTCTCCCATGTGGTCTTCTTCTGGGTCTTTTCCTGTCCCTTGGAATCCAATCTAAAATTTCGGCAGTCCATCGATGATCTGTCCTTCTGGCAGTATGTCCAGCCCATTGCCATTTCAGGGATTTAACTCTGATCATGATGTCTTCCACTCTTGTCATTTTTCGGATCCACGAGTTCCTCTTCTTATCTCTCCTGGTTACACCAAGCATGCACCTCTCCATGCTTCTTTGAGTTGTCTGCAGCCTTTGTATGTCTCTTTTAGTTAAGGTCCACGTCTCTGCACCATACGTAAGCACTGGAAGGATGCATTGATCAAACACTTTTCTTTTAAGACATAATGGCATATTGCTCTTGAAAATTATGCTGTTTCTTCCAAAAGCTCTCCAGGCAAGTTTTGTACGCCGATTAATTTCTTCATCAATGTGACCCTCACTTGATATCTGCTGTCCAAGATAAACGTACGTGTCTGTTATCTCCAGCTTTTCTCCATCAATCGATAAATCTTCATTTCTTGTAAAAGCATTGAACATCACTTTTGTCTTCTGAAAGTTCATTTTTAATCCCACTTCTTTACTCTTGTCAGCAAGTTCCTGGATCATACTCTGCAGCTCTGATGGGGTAGTTGCAAAAATGACTACGTCATCAGCAAAACGAAGGTGGGTTAGATAATCTCCATTAATCTTTATCCCCTTGTTTTCCCAGCTCAGCGACTGAAAAAACACCCTCCAATGTGGCATTAAAGAGCTTCGGAGATATGGTGTCACCTTGTCTCACTCCCTTTCCAATTTTTACGTGTGCTGTATTTTCAAACAGCCTAATCTTTGCACTTGCATTTTCATAGATGTTATTAATAATATTAATGTATGCATCTTCAATACCGCAGGTTTTCAGAGCCATTGTAACTGCTGATGGTTTCACCGAATCAAAGGCTTTTTCATAATCGATAAAAGCCATGCACAATGGAAGTTCATATTCCCTCGCTCTTTCAATTAGTTCTATCAGCACGTGGATATGATCTATTGTGCTGTAGCCACTCCTGAATCCAGCTTGTTCTCTCGGTTGAACCATGTCCAGTGTTACCTTCAAGCGGTGTGAAAGAACTTTAGTGAAGATTTTATAAACTACTGATAGGAGGCTGATAGGTCTGTAGTTTCCGAGATCCTCAATGTCACCTTTCTTATGTAGCAGGATCATTGTAGCGGTGTTCCAATCCTCAGGAATCTTTCCTTCATTAAGGCATCGAGTGAAAATTTGGGCGAGTACTGTTTCGATTTCTCCACTTGCTTCTTGTATGATGTCTACAGTAATCCCATCTTCTCCTGGAGCTTTTCCTCGCTTCATGTTCTTGATTGCATGTGCAACTTCTGCTGAAAGGACTGGAGGAACTCTGGTACTGGTATCTTTCATGATGTCTGGAGTGCATATATCATCCCTTTCATATAATTTGGAGTAGAAATCTTTCACTCTTGTCAAAATTTCGCCTCTGTTTCTTGTTACAGAACCATCTTCTTTTTCTCAGTGCCATAATCTGTTTTCTTCCCTTACTGAGATGTCCCTTTGCTATCTTTAGGCTTTGGTTGTTTTCAATTGCTTTCCTCACTAGTTCACAGTTGAATTTCCTTACGTCTTCAGTGATACTTTTTCTTACTGTCTTGCATAGCTCTATATATTTCACTTTGGAAGTCACATCTTCTTTAGTTGTCCTCATCTCTCTTCTTTTTTGCATCAACATTTTGGTTTTTCCTGATAATTTGTTCACATGCAACTTGTTCTTAGACTCAGCTAATTTTGTTGCTGTTTCCATAAGAGCTTTGGTTACTTTTCTGTTAACTTCAGAGATGTCCACTTCTTCCGATGTTAGGCCTTCTAAAGCAGAGAACCTGTTCTTCAGTTCTAACTTGAAGGTATTATGGTGTTTTTTAAGGTTGGTTATGTCAATAGATTTTGTTATATATATATATATATATATATATATATATATATATATATATATATATATATATATATATATATTTGGTATTTGAAAACATTTTTTAAACGCGATAAAAAGCGCTCAACGGAACATTTCTCAGCTGTTTGCAAAGCGTCTAGCCCGCAGGCCTTTGCAGAAGATTTTAAGTTACAACCTAGATATTTGATATTCGAAAAACATTTTATAAACCCTAATAAAAGACACTCAACGGATTATTTCTCAGCTCTTTGCAAGGCAATTCCTCGGCCGTGGTCCGTTTTAGAAGATTTTAAGTTACAGCCTAGATATGTGGTATTGTAAACATTTTATAAAACCGAATAAAAGGCCCTCAACAGTTTATTTCTCAAAGACCTTTTCAACTCTTTACAAGATACCAAGGCCTAAGGCTATCAATTAATATTCAGTGCCTAAGTAAAACGGCAATATTAACTTGACTGGATATGTAAATGTTGTGAATATGACATCTGCAGAATAAAAACTGTTAAAAAGGCTTAGGCCTAGGGACTATGAATTAATGTTTATTGCCCGAGTGCAATATTATTAACTTGACTTGATGTGTGAATGTTGTGAACATGAAATCGGTAAAATGAATACTGTTAAAATTCCCAAGGCCTAGTGGTCTATGAATTAATATTTGGTGCCTAGGTAAAGGCATAATATCATTGATTTGATATGTAAATGTTGTGAATATGACAACGGTAGAATAAAAACTGTTAAAAAGGCTTAAGTCAGACCCCATCCTGGTTTCCAGTGGCCCCTTAGCCGAATCCCACTGCATGCTACAAACACAGAAACGAGAGACTAGTCTTTTCTACACTGCTGGACAATTGCTAAGGACGGATCATAAACGGCTATATAGCGCATAAAAAAGTAAGTGTGGTTGGATGCCAAGTAAAATAAAATAATGTCAGAATACCAGGACATTACAAGAAAGACAATTTATTGTGCTCTGAAATCCAGAAGGCTTTGGAACGTCTTCAAGGGACAAACAGGCCATTTTGTGCAGAATACGTAAACGTGAAAAATGCAATTACCGTCCGCAGGCGTTCCGGCGTAAGATGTCAATACGGGATATGGCCACCATGGAGGGCGATGCAAGATTCCACACGTCGTGTCATGCTTTGCACAACATTATCAAGCAGCTGTTGGGGTAATTTATCCCATTCCTCTGTCAGTGCACGGATGAGGGTGTCCTTGTTTATTGGAGGGCATTGGCGACCAGCAAGACTCCTCCCCAAAGCATCCCACACATTTTCAATGGGATTCAGATCTGGAGAACGTGCTGGCCATACGAGGCGTTGAATATCCTCGCTCTAAAGACACTCCTGGACAGCGACTGTTCGATGACACGTTGCGTTGTCGTCCATGAAAATGAATCTATCACCGACAGCACCACGGGACACGCGAACATGAGGTAGCAGAACATCATTGATGTATCGTTGGCCAGGCATAGTCCCAGTTGGAAGCACATAGAGGGACGTACGGCCATTGATCATGATGCCAGCCCATACCATGACACTACATGTCGGATATCGGTCCCTTTCCTGTATGTTTGCTGGACAATATGCAGTACCACTATCACGCCAGATCAGTTGTCGTCGACAATCAGACGATAGACTGTATCTACTCTCATCTGAGAAGAGGACAGCAGACCAGTCGTTATCAGTCCAATTGCGATGTTGATGGCACCATTGCAAACGGGCGGTACGGTGACGTCTGGAAAATGGGATGCACACAACAAGACGGCGGGCGTATAGTCCTCCTTCATGCAAACGTCTGGCGACAGTTTTTCGGGAGATCCGCTTGCCAGTAGCAGCCATAAACTGATTTGCTACCTCACTAGCTGTGCTGCGCCGGTGTCTTTTTGATGATAGCACTATGTACCGATCTTCTGCAGGTGACGTACTGCGAACACGACCTCCCCCGTGACGTTTGCTACACTCTCCATTTGTTTGAAATGATTTCCAAAGCCTGGAAACAACACTGTGGCTGACGTCGAACTCCTTGGCAACATCTGTTATTTTTCGCCCTTCTTCAATCTTGCCAATAATACGGCCACGCGTAAAATCATCCAGGTGATGTCGGGAAGACATACTGAAAATTGCAAGTTCGTCAATTGATTCTTTCCCTTTCAACTTTGCGTTTGAACAACAACGGTCAATACGCGTCAAATCCTTTATATCTCTTATCAGCGCTATGACGTCACGAACAAGTTCGGCAATCCAAAATTTGCATACGCACAACACGTCTTACTGTATCCCGCACTTATGCTAATTTCCACATTTTCCTGCCTTCCATTTTATGGTTGCTATCGTTGCTATTGTCATCCGTTCTTAGCAACTGTCCGGCAGTGTATTATTTGATTCAAGAGAGAAACATGGAAGTTGATTGAACGGCTCATATATCACGAACTTCATACGGCAGCGAGGACGGTATAACAAGAAACAATCAAGATGACACCGAATTATAGGGTGTAATAAGCACGTCTTTTTAATCCATTCTGATGCAAATTAAATTTATCAAAGCTATTCAAAGTCAATGGAACCGTATGGTAAACAATCGTATCTGACGGAAGAAGGAATGATCATGATGATCATATGTATAGGATTTTAGGAAGGGAGTATCTGACCCCAGGTCTTAAACAACCCTTAGAAATAGGAAGCTAGGAGATTTGGGCTAGAGTGCCCGATACGAAAGTCACACGGAAGCGAAGTAGAAAGGGGGAGGAAGACGCCCTTATTTATTACCGGGAGGCCAGTACCCGGGGTCCGACGTCTTAACGTGCCCATCCGACGCACGGCGGATATTTAGTGGATCGAGCGTTCGTACCTGCCTTGGATCGAACCTGAGGTCCTTTCCGTGGCAGTCACGAACGTTGCCCACTCGGCCACCCGCGGCACGGAAGAAGGAAGTTTTTCAATCGGGTTTTTAATCCCTCAGATTTTGCTGTAAACGGAATCGTGAGCTTCGCCCTCTGGCTGCAGACTTGTGCGTTAAGAAAAACATGAATTTATATGAGAAATATTTCGTACCGAAAACGCTCTACAACACAGAAATAATTTTTCAAATCGGACTCTTAGAAACAGAGATATAAACAAAAATAAGGTGTGACTTTACGTCCCCTGGTGGGAAAACAATGCATTATTTTAGGAATAAAGTATTCTCAAAAGGTTTTTCCATATGAGCGGTATCGGTCCAAGAAAAAAAAAATTTAGTCGAGTTTTCAGGAGCCCAGATTTTGCTACAATTACATCAGAAGCAGAAATTAAAACTTATGCCCCTTGGTGGCCAAACCATTATTTGCCAAACATTAGAAACTATGTGACAAATATTTTCCATCAGGTCTTTAATGCGATACAGGAAGTTTTCAAATCGGAGTTTTAGAGGCAGAAATAACACAGAAAACGCAATTTACCTTTGTGCCACCTAGCGGAAAGTCTATGATTTACTTGAAATTTTGAATTTATAGGAAAAACATTTCGCATCGGAAACAGTACCCTTAATAAGAAGGACTTTTTCAAATCGGACTCCTAGAAGTAGAGATATTGACAAAAATAAGATATAAATCTACGTCCCCTGGCGTAGAAACCATGCATTACTTCAAGGAGAAAATTTTCCTAAAAGGTTTGTCGAGATATGTAGTATCGGTCAACAAACGACTTTTTTTTCAATCGAGATTTTAGAAGCTCATATTTTGCTGCAAATACATCAGAAGCGGAAATTAAGACTTCTGTTGGCCAAACCATTTTTTACAAAAATTAGAAATTATGTACAAAGGATTTCCCATCCGGAGCTGTATCCGGTGCAGAAAGAATTTTTCAAATCGGAGATTTAGAAGCAGAGATGCACAGGGGAAGCAATTTATCTTTACGCCCCCTAGCGGAATGTCTATGAATTACTTGAAAATTTTGAAATTATATAAAAAACATGTCACACTGGAAACACTATCCAACAAAGAAGGAATTTTTCAAATCGGACTCTTAGAAGTAGAGATATTGACAAAAATAAGATATACGTCTACGCCCCCTGGCGGAGAAACTGTAGACTATTTTAAGAAGATATTCCGAAAAGGTTTATCAATATGATTGGCATTAGTCCACGAAAGAATTTTTTCAATCGATATTTTAGAAGCTGATTTTATGGCAATACATCAGAAGCAAGAATAAACACTTACGTCCCCTGGTGACTAAAGTATTCTTTACCAAAAAGTTCGAAATTATATGCAAAATATTTTCCATCAGGAGGTGTATCCGCTGAAGAAACATTTTTCAAATCTGAGTTTTAGAAGAAGAGTTATCGGGGAAAAAGTAATTTAATTTTACGCTCCCTAGCGGAAAGTCTATGCATAACTTGAAAAAGTAACTATATCTAAAATACTGTTCGACATAAATGGAATCGAAAGATAAAAGAATTTTTTCAATCGGATGTTTAGAAGTAAATATGTGGAATAAAACATATTTTTGAATTCGACATCATCTGCATTTACGCCCTCTAGCGGCGAAATTGTAAATCGTACAAAACAAAACGAATTAAAGGATCATCATTCGTATATTTCAAGCTTCCCAATGCAAAACGAATTTTTTAAAACGGACTAGTAGTTGCAGAGATACTGTGGGTAAAGAAGGATGGCCAGACGGACGGACAAACCGGTAACATAAGCATGATCTCTTTTTACAAAAGACGTGCTAAAAAGCGTTTCGGACAAAAAAAAAAAAAAAAAAAAACAGTAAACACAAGATTACGCATGAAATGTACTATTATTTTACATTCTTTGGAGTAATGGTACTTACATAAAAAGTGGAAGTAGAATCAGAACGGATGAGATTTGTCTCGCACGAGTAGCATTTCGGACAGATCAGACGAAGTTGGGCCAATCGTCCCATTGGACGAATCTGCATTGGACAAATCGTCCCATTGGACCAATCGGTATTGGACCAATCGGTATTGGACGAATCGGTATTGGACCAATCGTCGTTTGATAAATCGTACCAGACCCATGGGTGTACGTGGTCTGCAAGGCTGGATTCATTACGAATTCAGCCCATAGTGCCTTCCACAGGTATAAGTGGACCCAGGCGATGCCACGAAAACATTCTCCAGACCATAACGCTGCTCCCACCAGCTTGTGTTCTTCCAGCAATGGTTGAAGAGTGTTTGTTCTCTGATATCTCTCGCCTTATACGCCAACGCCCATCCGTTCGATGAAGCAGAAAACGTGACTCATCGGAGAAGGCAATCCTTTGCCAATCAGCGGAGGTCCGATTCCGATACTGCCGTGCAAATGTAAGCCTTTTCTGCCGATGCGCTTTCGTCAGCAAAGGTACAGCGACCGTGCGTCGCCATCGGAGCCTCATACGCAGCAAGGTTTGCTGAACTGTCGTTTTAGACACACTTCCGGTAGCTTGCTGGTTCATTAGACCAGTGAGTTGCTCCACTATAATGTGTCGATTAGCCCTCACGCACATTCGCAACCTACGTTCACCTCTCGCATCAATGGCTCGTGGTGCTCAGCAGTTTCCTCGTCACTTATTCGCAATGGTGCCATTTTTTCAGTTACGATACACCTTAACCACAGCAGCGCGCGAACAGTTCAAAAATGCGCGGTTTCAGAAATACTGCCACTCTTGACCCGAAAGCCGATAATCACCTCTTTTTGCAAATCGGATAAATCGCCCCTCCCTTTTATCCATGACAGCAACGAGTGATATGTTTTCAGATCAGATCATATGTAAAGGATTTTAGGAAGGAAGTTTCTGACCTCTGGTCTTGAACAATTTTCGAAATAGGCAGCTAGGATATTTGGGCTGGAGTATCCCATTGGATAGCGACACGGAAGCGAGGTACAAAAAGGGAGGAAGACGCCCTTACTTATTACAGGGGCCGTATCCGATGTCCGAAGGTTTAACGTGCGCATTCAACGCAGGGCGGATATTTTGTGTTTCGAGCATTCGTACCTGCTTGTGATCGAACCTGAGGTTTTCTCGTGGAACTCACGAACGTTGACTACTAGTCCACCCGCGGCCCGATATGTTTTCAGAATGCCTACAACACACCTTATATGCGCTGCCCCGGTGGCTCAATGGTCTAAGCGATGGCTTCTGATCATTCGTCCGAGATCGGTCAGGGTTCGAATCCCGGTGAGGCATGGATGTTGTGTTTGTCTTACGGCACTTGATCTCTCCCTTCCCTGCAAGCAGTGGCCCTAAATTAGGGACGGAGGACCGCTTATAGCCCACTAAGTTGCTCAGGGTGGTCGTATAACCTCCAATTTAAAAAAAAAAAAAAACCTTATATACTCTCCAAGCCAGCTTACGACACGTTCCTTCTTTCATTGGCTACGCGCTATTGAGGTCAAAAATAGGTGGTCACAATAATGTGACTCGGCTGTGTATATTTCTTATTCAGCTCTACTGTTTCTTCCTCAGAAAATTAGTTACACACAACTTCGTTTTGTATTTTCACTCTTGATCCTGACTTTTAGGCATTTCTTGTTTTTAAGCCTGACCTTACGGATTTCTTATATTTTTCAAGTTTTGCTTCGTAAAACTTGAAAATTTAGTTCATAAGCCAGAAAATCAAATAACCACACATTCTCTGATGAATTATCTTAGAAAGAAATATGTGTTTTGCAAACCTTTAAGTTTCGGTGCTGTTGCGATTTATTTTGTTAGAGCGTGTGGAGAAAAAGTAATAGAAACACGGTTCGAAAGAGCAGTAAAAATTTATTGCATTCTCAGTTCTTTCAGCCAAAATGCTTTTCATAAGTATGTAAACGTTTTATAAATATAAAATATAAAGATGTTTTTGATAAATGTGGAAAATGTTTTCCTAAGCACAAAATATAAGTGCAAACAAGTTTTTCATAATTATGCGAAAATCGATTTTCTCCCTTCTGTGCCAATGAGAATGAGGTTCTTATTAAAAGGAGAAACTTTTTGCGCTTTGTAGAAGCATATCTATATATATTTTTTTCATTTTCTCGTTTGATTTGATGTTTCTTTTCTTGTCTGATTCACCATTCCTTTCATAAACGAGAATTCGTTGTCTTTTGAAAATGCAGTTTCTATTCCTTGTTTTCAGTAATGGTGTACATAACCGTTCTAGATTTATTAACGTAAAACAAAATCAAAGTTGAAGAAACTATGTAAAACAATATTATTTTGCTTGACTCTAATTCTTGAGTCTTTACTGCCATCCTGAGTGAGGACAATGTTTTTTTTTCATAAAATCCTCTAAACGTTCATAATTTCAAAAAAATGTAGTTCTCACAATATGACTTTGAATGTTCTTCGCATAACGTTTGAAAAGAAAATGTACAATAAAATCAAAGTTGAAGAAACTATGTAAAACACTTTTTATTCACTTTAGTCCTGTATTCATTATTGCGTCTTTGAGAACAATGTTTTTTTCATAAAATCCGATACATTTTCGCAATTTGATATAAATTTATTTGTCGCAAATGATTCCGAATTTCGTTCTGCATAATTGGTGAAAGATAAAATGCTCAAACGTAATAAATGAGAAGTAAATCCGTTCTTAAAAATATAAATATCAGCATTTTTTGTTGATCCTTACCGGTTTTTGACATCGTGTAAGAATTAATGGTCTTTGGTTATTTTTTCTAATGATAAGGTTTTATGTTTTATGGCATGTAGCAGGATCCCCAGTAAAATCCAGAAAATTAATCATCTGCAATGATTTAAAACATTGATTTTTTTAGATTCTAAATGTGTCTGGTGGATTAAATTAAAGATCTATGAGACCTGTAAGAAGCGTATTTTTTTAGCTCCAGTGTGCCTCAAAATGAAAAGGCAGAATCAAACGAGAGAATTCAAGCAGCTTGCATTTTAAATATTTAATCAGGCATTATTTCTTTACCAGACAGTGCCACCATCACGCGCTGTTTTACCTGCATTCTTTTAAAATAGCTCACCATGCAGCTCTCCCAATAATGTGTATATTTGGGAGAAAACGTCTTAAAGAAAGCACTCTTCGTTTTATTAAAAATTACAGATTGTATACTGGATTTCAACGTTTACCAATGAGTGCTGACAAAGGCAAAGTCAAATGGAAGTCAGTGCGTCACGTGTGGTGCGTCCCTCTGGAATATTGAGAAAATATACCTTTTATTTTGTTTTGCATTACAGCGGTGTGTTTGCGGAAGAAATCCGACGTGAAATGGAACATTCTTATATTCGAATTTATCCGTTCATGTTACCTGTTTGCCTTGAGAGCAGGGTCATTTTTTGGAGACTAGCGTAGATATTAATTATAAATATAATGATCCAATATATTGGTGTCAAGTAGGAAAAACACACGAATTTGACTTCGCAAGCTTTCCCCATTAACAGACGGCTTCATCAGGCGGTTATATAGAGAAAACAAAATCAAAATTGTAAACAGAACGTAAATTCGAACTTGATAATTGACGTCATGCGTGAAGACCGCCGCGCGCATAAATAATAACGGAACGTGGTGAATACGATATCTTAAAAGCTAATGCAAAGAATGTGAACTTTAGGGAGAAACTAGAATCATTAAGACCATCTTGCGATGCCTTGTAGATGATTCCAGGTTACCGATAGTTCGAAAAAGACATCTATCTGTGTGGCATACATGCCGGCGTGTTAATATTTCATGTTTTCCTTATGGCAGCTGTTTTTGCGTCTCCATATGGTGCGATCTTGAAGATATTCTGCTATCGTGGTTGAGCGTTATGGTTGGCTACTTCCTTGGAAAGGGATGTAGTAAGCATCTTTTGCGCAACGTCCCTCTTGTGTTCATTCAATCTCTCTTCAAATGGCCTTTTGTGAGTACTAGGTAAACTTTAGTACAGGAGTCTGTGCATAACAATGGGAGGCAATGGATGCTTGCATCTGTGAGCTTTAAGGTGCCATTACTTCTTGCTGCACTGAGGAAGGTTGCCATGTGTTCAGAAGGTTTTAAGCCGATATCCAATCCTTTCTTCTGGAAGTGATTTTTGGTAAAATAAGATACTTTGGGAATGCATTGGATAAAACCAACAAATTTTAAAAGTGCTCTTCTCTTCACTGTAGCAAGTGCGTTGGCCTCAACTTTCCCTATTGTGTCCTCTACGGGGATTTATACAGAGATTGTGTCCTTAACCTATATACAGCGTAGAGGTATTTCACTGGTAAGTCCGAACTACATTTTTTCAGAGGAACATATCCAGAGTGTATTTGCCGATAGGACTCTGTAGTGAATTTTTCTTGAAAAAAAGAATTATGCCTACAACAACAAAAAATGAAAAGAAGTTGATGCTGTTAAAGTGAAAATAAGTCACAGTTGTTTACTATATACACTGCTAGCCACCCAAAATGCAACGCCAAGAAGGAAGCATCCGATTGGCCTGAAATTCGCAGCATGCGTCGCCCGCGAGAGGATATGCAAATGATTAGCATTGCAGGGCTTATGCAAATCATGTGCGCCCGGCACGCAACGACACCGACAAGCACTATACGAAGGGTGCACAGAAGGCGGGGTGTAAGTAGTGTAAGTGTGTTGTGCTGCCGGACCTGTGCGTGGAAAGCTTCCTGTTGCCTCGTCGCAGAATACGGAAGTCATTCCAGCACGTTTTGGAGTTCGACAGAGGACGAATTGTGGCTTATCGGGACAGTGGTTTATCGTACCGAGACTTCGGTGCCCGTGTGGGACGACATCCAGCCACAGTGAGGCGATTATGGATTCGGTGGATGCAGGAGGGACGGACGGACGTGAACAATTGCCGTAACCGCGGTACACCACCGAACGAGAGGACCGGCATGTTGTGCGGCGGGTATTCACGGCTCGCACTGCCACATCACGAACATTAGCTCAGGAATTAGGGTGTGTTGCGCAGCAACCTGTGTCAGCACGTACCGTTCGACGTCGTCTGCAGGAACGGGGACTTGTCGCACGGCGTCCATTGCTCCGATTACAATTGACGTTACATCACCAGCGAGTGCGGCGGCAGTGGGCCTTTGAAAGCTGCACCTGGACTACGGAATGGCATGACATTGTCTTCTACGGCGAATCCCGCTTCTGCCTGCAACACCACGATGGTCGAATCTGTGTGTGGCGGTACCGCGGCGAGAGACTGTATGACGCCTGAATTATGCTTTGCGATACCGGTCCGTCACCTGTCGTTATGGTTTGGGGTGCAATTGGATATGACACCCGCACCGCTTTGGTACGCATCTCCGGTACACTCAACAGCCACCGCTACATCTCGACGTTTTGGAGCCTGTAGTCCTCCCTTACCTGCAGGACCTGCAAACGGCTACGTTTCAACAGGACAATGCGCGCCCGCACGTGGCACGCATCGTGCAACAATTCTTCACGGCCCACCAGGTGTCGCTACTGCCGTGGCCCGCCGGTTCTCCCGGTATGTCGCCCAACGAACACGTCTGGTCCCTGATCGGCAACCGAGTGGCCCGGCAAGCATCACCCGCGGCTACGCCTGATGAAGTATGGAAACGTGTGGAAGCAGCCTGGACCGACATACCCCAAGGCCACATCCAAAGCCTCTCTCGTTCGATGCCGCGGCGTGTAGCGGCCGTTATTGCCAGCCATGGGGGCCATACGAACTATTGATGTCTGCGTGTTCCGCAAGTCGCACGGGCCTGTAAGCTCAATCGTTTCACCTTTCTTTCTGTTGTTATGTGTCCAGTAAATCTGGCATTGCTATCTCGTGTCCTGTTTGGTGTTGCATTTTGGGTGGCCAGCAGTGTACTTCGTCATATTTCCGTTTTTCTCCGGCTTCTTACACTTGCGCAGAGTCCATGTTCACTTGATCGCCAAAGTACCATTACAGTTGTTCTCTGCATGCTCATAGTAATATTTCCCTGTTTCTTGGGCTTTTTACACTAATGCAGAATCCACTGGCATCGATTCATGAATGGCTATTGTAATTGTTGATCACGTTCTTTATATCATAATCCACTGTTTCTCCATTGCAGAATCTACTGGCTTCGATTCTACTTGCACTGGTGATTTTACTTGCACTGGTGTAATGTCCAGTGCGTTCACCTCTTACCATCCACTACAGTTGTTGATTGCATCGTACAGATCAGAATTCACTATTTCTCCGAATCCTTACGCTGGTACAAAATCCAGTTGAATCTAACTCTAATCGGCCATTAGAGTAATCAATTGCATTCTTCAAATCATACTTCGGTGTTTCTTCTGCTTTTTTACGCTTTCCAAAGGTAGGTTGAAAAAGCGTATGTACTCTAGCTTTGTCTGTCTGTCCGCGTAAAAATGGTTCGATTTCGATGAAATTTTAGTATGTGGTAGCGGACAACCTGTGGACGAACACTATTGAAAATGGGCGAAATCAGCTCAAAGGTGTAAGGACATAGGAACGGGATCCATTCCATTGCTTTTATGCGTCATAACTCGTGCAAAAATGGATCGACTTCGATGAAATTTTAGTATGTGGTAGGGAACAGCCTACGGACGAACCCTGTTGAAAATCGGCGAAATAGAATCAAAGGTCAAGGCATAGGAGCGGGATCTATTCCATTGCCCTTATGAGTCAGAACTTGACTAAAAATGGTTGGATTTCGATGAAATAAATTTTAGAATGTGGTAGAGGCCCCACCTAGGGACAAACCCTATTGAAAATGGGTGAAATGGGGTCAAGGGTCAGGACATAGTAGAGGGATTCATTCCATTGCCCGTATGCGTCATAACTTACGTATAAATGCTTCGACGGCGACAAAACATTATCATGTTGTTCCGGAGGTATACCGAACCGTTTCTGTTAAATATCATCGGAATGTGGTCAAAGATCAGGGCACAGGAGCGAGATTTATTCCACAGCCATTATCCTCATAACTTGAGTAATAACGTGAGTAAATATTTGTGGTGTGTTCGAAGGCGTATCATAATCAATGCATCGCACGATTTTACTAACTGGTTTTTACACTACTTCATAGTCCAATGACATCCACCTGTGTTCAAATTATAGTTCACTGTCCGGTATCTTACTGTAGAACAGCGTCCAGTGGGATCCACCCTCAATCAACTACTATAGTTCTGATTTACATTGTTCAAATCATATTTCATTTTTATTCTTATTATTACGAGGGCTTATGCTCTACGAGTATCTCAAAACTGAAGGTCACTAACATAGGCATAGAGTTTTGTAAATATAAAGGTGATGCCCAAACAAACAAACAAAAATAACAAGAATGATTATTCACCAAGTTTCTTTAAAATAAATGGGATAATAAATATAACTGCTATTTTTAATCGCAATCCAGTAGTAAGTTTTTGTAATAGCGCCCATTTTTTATTCAATACTTCTTGGGAGTAAATTTAATCTATTGGGTTGGTGCGAATGAAACGTCCGGCGCGAACGAGCAGTGGAGACAGGCCCCCACCATACCGGAAGGGAACCACCCACAGGTGTTGCGAGTATTACGTCACAGAGTTAATATAAATATATACTAGCGTGTGTGTGAAGAACAAGGTTCAGGCACAGTTTGTTTGGATGTAACGTGGCTTGCAAAGGAAACATGCAGACGCCGGATTTGAGAGTCACCTTCCTGTATGAATTTAAACTAGGCTATTTTGAAAGAATTACTGCTCGAAACGTTAACAAAGCATTTGAGGAGAATACAGCCAAAGAACGAACCATTCGTCGATGGCTTGTGAAGTCTCGAAGCGGAGAGATACGGACCTGCAAAACGAAGCACGTTGTCACCGACCTGTTGCTGTTTCTGACGATGTTCTGTTATGTGTGGTTGAAGCAGACCACCGAAAGACGTGTCGTGAGATAGCGGTAGAGGTACGTGTCCAACACAAGACAGTTGTTCGGCGTCTGGCTGCGCCGGGTAAGGTCAAAAAGCTGCACATGTGGCTGCCGCATGAGTTAACAACTGCCAACAAGACTAGGCGTTTGGAAGTTTGCACATTGCTGCTTGCCAGGAATAAACAGGAACCTGTACTGTATGAAATCGTCTCTTGCGACGAAAAGTGGGTCCGTTATGAAAATCGTAAACGATATGCACGATGGTTAAGCAAGCAAGGCACAGCCTGCTGGACGGCACCCTAAGCCACCCCTACACACCAAGAAGTTGATGCTTCTTGTCTGGTGGTCCACAGCCGGGATAATTCATCGGAGTTTCTTGGCAAGTGGCCAAACCATCACTTCAGAACGTTATTGTGCTGAATTACACCAGATGCACAGGAAATTGCTGCAGAAACTGGCTTTGGTCAACAAGCATGGTGTTCTTCTGCTCCAGGATAACGCTCGCCCACATGTCGCACAACGAACGATGCTGACACTAAGTGCCTTGGGCTATGAAGCACTGCCTCATCCTGACTATTACCCGGACTTGTCTCCGACAGTCTATCATCCGTTTCGTCAGCTGGATAGCTTCTTATCAGGGAAACAGTTCACGACAGACAACGAGGTTCAACGAGAGGTTGATGACTTCTTCGGGTCCCAACCACAAGACTTTTTTCATTCCGGGATCATGGCCTTGCCGGACAGATTGGCAACTATGTGTCGATGCCGAGTGGAATTTTTTTGCCTCGGTAAGTTGTCCTACCTTTCCGTTCTCGCCGTCCTCTGGTCCTTTGCCGGACATTGCATTCGCACCAACCCATTATACTAGAAAAAATATTCTTGTTTTCCTTCACACACTTTTCTTAATGATTGTTTCATTTCCCAGTCGATTTAGAAAATGTTTATCATTTGAATGAAGCACATGATTACAAAATGTATGCTAAAACAATATTCCCGATACACACCATTTTAAAACTGTGTTTTGAATATTTAATTTTAATTCATAATAACCTTTGGCTGATATTAACTGATAAAAACGTCTTATCCCATAAAATTTAAATACAGCATACAAATACTTGCGGAGAGATTATTTAGGTTGTACTCGCAGATTTTGGGGCGTGCTGAGCATGCCCTGATTTATGATGAACCAAGCTTAAGCAAAAGGGAATGCACGTATTGTGCCCTGTCGTCCCCAAAACATGAGCTGTTTTAGGATAAAATATATTCCTAAAAGAAATTCCTGAGAAATGGTAAACCCTGAACTATTTAATTTACAAGAAATTGTAAACCCTGAACAATTTAATCCCAAGAAATTGTAAACCCTGCACAATTTAATGTCCAAGAAATTATAAACCCTGAACAATTTAATCCCAAGAAATTGTAAAACCTGAACAATTTAATTTCCAAGAAATTATAACCCTGAACAATTTAATTACCAAGAAATTTTAAATTCTGACCAATTCATTCTCCAAGAAATTATAACCCTGAACAATTTAATTCCCAAGAAATTTTAAACTCTGAGCTATTTAATTCACAAGAAATTTTACAATCTGAGCAATTTGATTCCCAGGAAATTGTAAACCCTGAAAATTTTGATTCCCAAGAAATTATAAACCCTGAACAATTTAATTCCCAAGAAATTGTAAACCCTGAACAGTTTAATTTCCAAGAAATTATAACCCTGAAGAATTTAGTTCCCCAGAAATTGTAAACGCTGAACAATTTGATTCCCAAGAAACTGTAAACACTGAAAAATTTGCTTCCTAAGAAAGTGTAAACCCTGAACAATTTAATTCCCAACAATTGTAAACCCTGAACAATTTAATTTCCAAGAAATTGTAAAACCCGAATAATCTACCACAACCAACTACTGTTTTAGCTCTGTACAGATGCACCTAGGTAAGCGTTTTTAGCACGTCTTTTGTAAGAAAACGTTGTGCTTATGTCATCGGTTTGTTGGTCCGTCCGTCCGACGTCTGTAGACAGCATATCTCAGGAACTATTAGTCCGATTTGAAAAATTCTTTCTGCATTGGGAAGTTTGAAATATGCGAATGCCAATCCTTTATTTCGCTCTGTTTTTTACGATGTACAGTTTTGCCGCTAGAGGGCGTAAGTGCAGACGATATCGAATTCAAAATACATTTTATTGCATATATTTGCTTCTAAACATCGGATTGAAAAATTATTTTATTCCATTTATGTCGAAGAGTATTTTAGGTATAGTTATTTTTTCAAGTTACTCATAGATGGTCCGTTAGGAGGCTTAAAATTAAATTACGTTTTCCCCGATATATCTTCTGCTAAAACTCCGATTTGAAAAATAATTTCTTCAGCGGATACAGCTCCTGATGGAAAATATTTCGCATATATTTCTAATTTTGATAAAAATGTTTGGCAACCAGGGGGGCGTAAGTCTTAATTTCCGCTTCTTATGTATTTGCAGCAAAATCTGAGCTTTTAAAATCTCGATTAAAAAAAAATTCGTTTGTGGACCGATATCACTCACATCAACAAACCTTTTCGGAATGTTTTCTTCTTAAAATAATGCATGGTTTCTACGCCAGGGAGCTTAGATGTATATCTTATTTTTGCCAATATCTGTGCTTCTAATGGTCCTATTTGAAAAATTTTTTCTTTGTTGGATAGCGTTTTCAATGCGAAATGTTTTTCATAGCAATTCGAAATTTCCAAGTAAATCATAGACTTTCTTCCAGGGGGAGCAAAGGTAAATTGCGTTTCCCCCGATATTTCTGCTTCTAAAACTCCGATTTTAGAAATTCTTCTTATATCACATACAGCTCTTAATGGAAAATGTTTTTCATATAATTTGCATAATTTGGTAAAGAATGGTTTGGTCACCAGGAGGCATAAGTGTTAATTTCTGCTTCTGATGCATTTGCAGCAAAATCTGAGCTCCTGAAGCTCGACAAACATTTTTTTTTTCTTGGACCGATACCGCCCACATCGAAAAACCTTTTGATAATACTTTCTTCTTAAAATAATGCATATTTTTTCCGCCATGGGGCGTAGATGCATATCCCATATTTGTCGATATCTCAGTTTCGTAGAGCCCGATTTGAAAAAAAAAATAGTTTTTTGTTGGAGAGCGTCTCCACTGCGAAAAGTTTCTCATTAAATTTCAAATTTTTCTTAACGCATAAGTCTGCAACCAGAGAGCTAAGGTTCACGATTCCGTTTACAGCAATATCTGCGGGATTAAAAATCGATTGAAATACTTCTTTTCTTCGGTCAGACATTATTGTTTTCCATACCTGTTGCACTGACTTTGAATAGCTTTGGTAAATTTAATTCGCATCAAAACAGATTCAAAAGACGTGCTCATTACAAAGGAAAATCCGATGTCATCTTTCTTGTTAGCTTTATTATCGCGTAACGATCTTGACTTGTAAGCACAATCTTTGGCACTGCAAGAACATCACATTAGCCTACAGGGCAACTAATAGAAACGTAGTTCTCTTAACGGCAAGTAAAATTATACGACTTTCGGAAATGTATCATGAGAGAGCCATCCATAAAGCGAGCACCGGCTAAAGATAAAACAGCAAAAAATGTATTGATAACTATTTTTTAATGTCCTATGAATTCTAGATACCTTAATGTACTCTTGAACATACTTCCCGTGGATATAAAGGCATTTGTCATACCGTGGTACAAGTTTCTGAATACCCTCCTCATAGAAATTTGCCACCTGGGATTTGAGCCACTACTCAACCGTCGTCTTAAGGTCGTCATCGAACTGCTGACCGGCAAGAAATCGTTTCTTGTGGAGAAACAAATGATAGCCACTGGGCGCCATAAATATTACCCACTGGGGGCCAATATTTATGACTATATTTATATTCATTTCTCTTATCCATGAACATTAGTACATATTTATGGCTATATTATACACTGGCGTGCAAAAATTAGGGACGAGACGGTTTTTCGAATGTAACGTCGTGCAGAAGTGCTCTAGGTCGACTCAAATCATACGATAAGATCCCCAAGATGTAAGAATATGAGACAAGTAAGCAAAACCGTCCAAACAAGGAATCCAAAGGATACAAAGGCACTTTATTGAACAGGTAGCTTTGAGCACAACTGTACAGAAGACAGAAACGTTCATGTGACAGGCGGCTTCCAAGAAAAATCCAGTCTTTAGTAGGGGATATGATCACCCCTGACTGCGTTGAAGGATTTACAACGTCTGTCCATGCTGAGGACGAAGTTGTCAAGGAGCTGTTGAGGCATCGCGGCCCATTTCTCTTGTAGCGCCAACCACAGCTGCGGAATCGTTGCTGGCGGCTGGTGACGTGCTACCAAGCGTCTCCCGAGAAGGTACCACACGTGTTCGATTGGATTTAGGTCCGGGGACCTTGCAGGCCAATCCATGCGTTGAATATCTTCACTCTCCAACAGCTCTGCGACAGCCACTGTACGATGAGGTGTTGCGTTGTCGTCCATGAAGAGGAACTCAGGACCCACAGCACCTCTAAACAGACCCCCGTGAGGCAGGAGAACCTCGGTACAATAGCGGACACCAGTGACTGAACCTCCTTGGAAGATGTGGAGGTCAGTATGGCTACCAAGCAGGATACAGCCCCAAACGAGAACTCCGCCACCTCCAAACCGGTCCCTTTCGATGATGTTGGAGGTGTGATTGCGTGTTGCCTGCTCTCTCCAGATGTGCATACGTCCAGAATCGCTCGTCACACTAAATCGGCTCTCATCCGTAAATAGAACTCGACCCTATTGCTGATGTGTCCAGTTCTTGTGTTCCTGGCACCACAGAAACCGCCGTCTCCGATGAGCAGGCGTTAATGGCACACACCGTACTGATCGTCATGCAAATACACCACCTTTGTGCAGCCTCCTGGCCACGGTAAAACGCGATAACTGACGGCCAGTTGTCTCTTGCATGTGCCTTGCGATTTCTCCCGCCGTCTGCCGTCTGTCTCTTCTCGCCTGTAGGACAATATACCGGTCGTCCGCCGCAGTGGTTGCTCGTGAACAACCACTGATAAACTCTCGGAAAGCTGTTCCTGTCGTTTGAAATGCTCTCCAAGCTCGTGAAAGGATGCTGTGAGCGATCCCGAATTCCTCGGCCACACAAGTCACACTTCGACCTTTTTTCCAACTTCCCAATGACGCGAATTCGGGTAAAGTCATCCAGATGTCGTCTCCTGGATTGCGTTGGCCATATCACGCGGTGGCAGCAACTCGGCGTCGTTCAAGCCGATGTACACCGTGCAATAGCTTTCACCGAATTGCTGAGCGTACACCGCCCGTGTGCTTTATACCCTTCCGACATTCCCTCCCCCCTACGTCATGCTGCATATATGCGCATGCCCTACCGTTCCGGACCTTAGTCTATCTCCCGAGTGGTCTTTCGGTCCCTTCTGCCTGCCCGTTCCACTGTTATGCTAATTTCTCCTCTTCGTCCTTAATTTTTGCACACCAGTGTATCGGTTCCCTTATCCATAAATATTATCCACTGGGCGCCATAAATATTAGCCACTGGGTGCCATAAATGATAGCCACTGGTCGCCAAGTCTGGGTGGTAGGGAGTCTAGACCAGCTACTCCCATCCTAATTTGGTGACCAGGTTTTACGTCACATTCGCGTCATGGTGTCTTGCGTTGTCATGCAGAGTAACAACTACCTTGGTTAGCATGCCGTGCCATCTGTTTTGAATTGCACGCCGCAACTTTTTCAGTGTCTCGCAATGTACTGCAACGTTTTGCGGCCATGCCTTTAAGCAGGAATTCCACAAATAAGATTCCTATTCTGTCCCAAAAGACAATGCACATGACTTTCCTCATTGACATTGTCTGTTTGAATTTTTTGGCCGTTGGCGAGCCCGTGTGTTCCCACTGCAGAAACTTCTGTTTCGATTCAGGTGTGATGTGAGAAACCCAAGTCTCATCTCACGTCACTATACGACTTAAAAAAAAAACCCATCGCCTTCCTTCGCGTAACGATCCAAAATTTCCAAAGCAGATCCTATGCCCTTTGTGTTTTGCTCTTCCGTCAGTATCTTTGGCACTCATCGCGCGCACACACACTTTGCTGTATTGAAGCTGTTTTAAAAATAGTCTCGTGCAGTGATGATTTCGAAACTTCAGGGAAATGAATGTTCCGAAAGATCAGAAATTGTGAAGCGTCGATTCTTCCTAATGTGTTTTACTTAGTTTGACATTTCTGGCATTCAGAAACCTTATCACAAACCGAACTTCGCAGTCGGCGGGCCGTTCTGTTAACTTAACCCTTTAACGACCATGACCCAAAAATCTTGCATCACTCTAAACAACATAACGCCCGAAACTGTCTGCTGTTTCACTTCCTTTTTAATAAAAACAACAGTGACTGGGAGTAACTCCTGCTGATCCCCCATAGGTCGAGAAAATTTGAAGAATCACTCTAGACAGGTGTTTCGGGCGTCAAAGGCAGTTTGTACATACGTGTGGTTTAGGCGTTATGGTCATTAAATGGTTAAACATTATTAACGGAAAGCACAAACCTTAGGGTGTCCCTGAACTTCGTGTACAAACTTGGAGCGGAGGTAGAGAACAGCGTTATGAACCAGAATTAAATAGGAAAGCATGGGACGAAACCTCACCCTCACGTGAGAAAGAGACACAAAGACACCGTAAGGCCACGTTACAGAAAGCAGTGTAAAACGCTTTATTACACAACAAAAAAGTACAATGTAGGACTTACAAGCATCACAGGAGGTGTTCGAAATTGCGTCCATTGGCCTGGATGCACGGATAACACCTACGCGACATGGATTGGTGAACATTGTCGAATATACCTGGCGTTTCGCGGATCATAGTGGCAGCGATGGAGATTCGTGCCACCAGGTCCACTTCAGAATTTACTGGCGTGTCGTACACAATGCTCTTCATGGCACTCTAGAGATAATAATCAAGAGGAGATAAATATGGTGATCTCGAGGGGCCATTCGACGGGACCGCGCCCAATCCACTTGGTTCCAAATGTCCGGTCCGAATGGCCACGTACGCACCTTGCGTAATGAGATGGCGCACCATCATGTTGCAACCACATTCCGCGTCGAACATGTGCAGGGACATCGTGCAGCATTTCCGGAAGAACCTCCTGAAGAAAGATGAGATAATTGCGAGCGTCCAGTCGAGGTGGTAAGATGTATGGCCCGACTAAACTGTCCGCTACGATGCCCGCCCACTCATTAACAGTGAAGCGTTGTTGTGCGGCTCGTGGTCGGGTTCCGTGTGGGTTGTCTACGGCCCACATGCGCGCGTTGTGCGTATTGAACACCCCGTCACGTGAAAAGGTTGCTTGATCACTGAACACAACAGAACTAGGAAATTGCGGGTTGGCCACACTTATGTGCAGAAACCACTGTGCAAACGCGACACGTCGTGGGTGATCATCCGGCTGCAGTAATTGAACTCTCTGAAGATAAAAGGGATGTAAGGCTTCGCCCTGCAGAACACGCCAGACAGTTGATCGAGACGTTCCGGCGGCAGCGGCAAGCGCCCGTACACTGGTCCCGGGATTTCGGTCCACAGCATGCAACAGACGCTCTTCCAATATAGGTGTTCGCGACCACCCGGGATCCTGCATCGGTGCTGTGAAGGATCCACGTTCCGCAAGGGTCTGATGTACCCGAGCGAACATTTGATGATTTGGTTGGCGCCTCGTTGGATATCTTTCCCGATACAACCGACCAGCAGCGCGTCCATTTCCGTTGGTTAGGCCACGGACGAAGTGCATATCCGTCAACTCGGCGTGTGTGAAACGATTCATGTTGATCGCACGCAGTCCGCGTCTACAATGAGGAAGTCCACGTGCCGACTTTGCGAGCTCGCGTACAGCGCCGCCTGTCGTTTCCTTCCATGCTTTCCTATTTAATTCTGGTTCCTTACGCTGTTCTCTACCTCCCCTCCAAGTTTGTATACAAAGTTCCGGGACACCCTGTATAAGGACGACCTCACGAAATGGTGTTAGGTCGTGGCTAATGGATGCATCAACACAACTGCGCATGCGCGACTCTGAAGAGAATACTTGCGCGGGAGTAATGAGTGAACTGTATTTATTTTCCGGATGGCTTTAGTACAAATCCGCAATGGCAACAATATCATCGGTTTCTATTCCACTTTTCCGATTATTCTAATCATAGTCAGCCTTAAAAAGATACTCTACTGAAAAGGAACTAATGCGACTGTTGAGTGGAATACAACATATAAGGTTTTTAACCCTTGTATGTATGTATGTGTGTGTGCACTATCTCTTTAAAATTTAGTACTCCAAAAGGGAAAAAGACGTACGGTCGTGCATCAGTAGCAGTTAACATGAATCATGCCGTTGAAAGACTTCCAGCTATAATGTAGAGCAGCCATCTCAGGCCACATTGATGAGTAAACTGTGGAGATGCAAATGGTTAGTTTAACAAACAGTGTGACAATTAAATAATAAGACTGAATTTTTTTATGAAAAGGAAAAGCAGGAAAACTTAAGTGAAAACATTTTATTCGAAGTATTTAATGTAACTAAAATGTGTTTTAGAAATGAAGTGGTGCTTCTTTAGAGATACTAGTTGATTCAGTAAATCCTCAATGAAATCAATAGACTTTGCTATAGTTGTGAGAGCTGCCCTATTAGTGGTTGCCTTCTGCTTGTATGTCACGGGGTCTTAAAAAATTTCACCTTCCTCATCCAAACCATTTCTAATCAAATCTCTTATAACTTCTGGTCCAGAGAAATCACTAAAGCTACCTGATATACATTTGCCACTCTGTAAGTGACATAGCATTGAATCTAGCAAGTCTGTATAATCACTGCTAAACTTTGAAGTGTAGCATAAGTTTGACCTTTTGATGTTCAGTCCATACACACACAGAGCGGATTCCACTTCCGCCTGCCAAAGCACATAACTTTGGTCGCAGTTCGGCACACTTGGTAAACCCTACTTTTATATCTGGGTTTTCAGCACATAATTTCTGAATAATTTTTTTGCAGTTGCATAATATTAGTCTTTTCTGTTTGACTCCTTTCCCACATCCTTATTCATAACGGAAACACAGTATTTTGTGCCTGGCCACATCTTGCTGTTCTGACCACTTTTATAAAAAGCTACGAACTCATCAGCCACTTCATATTCCTCCTGCTTGAGGTAAAACGATCAGCCAACGAAAGGAAGGTGCAGAGGACATCTTTTGGTATAGAGTGAAGAGCTGAGGTCACAGTTCTTCCTATGTCTTCGATGTCTTAAAACAACTTTCCCATTTGAAAACAGCTGTTATTTAGGCCATAACAAGCAGTCACACGGTGACAAATCTGGAGAATAGGGGGATGTTTGAGTATACACACTTGTTTTCGTGCCAGAAATTGCTGTACACTGACGGCTCTGAGTGCGGATGCGTTATCATGAAGAAGGAATGATTGCCAGTTTGTTTTTCTTCTCAGACCTTGATACGAACCATCGGCTTCCACCGTAGTTCGAAAATGGATGTGTAAGCATTGCCGGTGTCAGTTGCACCTTCAGGAATGAACTGGTGACGCAGAATTCCTTTGCAGTCGTAAAGCTACACAAACAATATCTTGATTTCTTAGTTCTGTAACCTGATATTCTTTTCTTTGGATGAATCTGACGATTTCAACTAAGCAGTCTGACCCTTCATTTCAGGATCATAACGAAAACACCAGGGCTCGTCACCTGCCACAATACTTTGGAGAAAAGTTTTCATTGTTTCTGCAGTCTCCAAGATGTATTTTTTGTAATCTACTCGTGCATGTTTGTGCTCGTCTGACAAAGCATGTGGGACAAAATGAGCACAAAATACCCCCAATCGAATGTTGCACTAAAATTTGACGAACCATCTTTTTATGAACACCCAGCTCACATTCCTGCATCCTCAAGGTGGTCACTCAGCGTTCATTCTTTTGTGAACTTTCTCCATGAGATCAGACGTGCGCCCTGAAATCGGGCGCCCGGGTCGTTCGTCATTTTCCAAATCTTCCCACCCATCCTTGAAGCGTGCATACCCTAGGAATATTTGTGCACGAGATAGGGCAATTAGCCCCATACACATCACGCAAAAATTTCAACGGTCTCAGAAACAGTTTTACCGATTTTCAGACGGAACCGGATATTTGCTCTCTACTCCATGACAGGGCTGTGACAATGTTCTTCCACCGAATGTTGTCCTGCACAGCGTAAATAACCATCTGCGCAATTCTAACGCAAACTCTGTTGCCACCGCATAGCCGATAAATGACTTATCAAACCATGCCTTCCCGACTTGTGTGTTTTACCAGAATTTAAAACAAGAAATATGACACCGAATTTTCCGGTGTGATGACTAAATGATTTGAATCCGTTCTGAAGAGAATTAAATTTACCAAAGCGACTCAAAATCAGAGGAACCGGTAAGGAAAACAGTAGTGTCTGACCGAAGAAAAAGTTTTTCAATCGGGTTTTTAATCCCGCAGATATTGCTGTAAACAGAAACGTCAACTTACGCCCTCTAGTTGCAGACTTGTGCGTTAAGAAAAAATTTAAATAATATGAGAAACATTTTGCAGCGGAAACGCTCTCCAAAAAAGAAGGATTTTTATAAATCGGGCTCTTAGAAGCAGAGATATTGACAAATATAAGATACGCATCTACGCCCTCTGGCGGAAAAAACACTCATTATTTTAAGAAGAAAGTGTTTTCAAAAGGTTTTTCGATGTATGCCGTATCGATCCATGGAAGAATTTTTTCGATCTTATTTTCAGGAGCCCAGATTATACCGCAAATACATCAGACGCAGAAATTAACTGTTACGCCCCTTGGCGGCCTAAACAATTATTAGATCAAATATTAGAAATTATATGCTGAGCATTTCCTATCTGAAGGTTTATCCGGTACAGAAAGAAATTTTCAAATTGGTGTTTTAGATAAACAGTTATTAAGGAAAACCCAAATTACATTTACGTCCCCGTGCGGAAAGTATATGCATTACTTGAAAATTTTGAACTTATAAAAGAAACATTTTACACCGGATACGCTATCTAACAAAGCAGGAATTTTTCATATCCGACTTTTAGAGGCAGTGATATTGACAGAAATAAGATAGATATCTACGCCCGCTGGTGGAGAAACCATACATTATTTTAAGGAGAAAATATTCTCAAATGTTTATTGACATGCGCGCTATCAGTCCACAAAAGAATTAATTTCTCAATCGGGCTTTTAGAAGCTGATATTTTGCTGCAATAACCTACGAAGCAGAAATTTAACGCTTACACCCCCTCCCCCTTCCTGGTGGCCAAACCATATTTTATAAAAAAAATTAGAAATTACAATAAAAACATTTCTCAACAGGAGCTGTATCCGGTGCAGGAAGAATTTTTCTAATCGGAGTTTTAGAAGCAGAGATATCGGGGAAAGCGCAATTTACCTTTACTCCCCCTAGCGGAAATTCAATGAATTACTTGAAAATTTTGAAATTATATTACAAACATGTCGCACAGGACACACTGTCCAACAAAGAAGAATTTTTTTCAAATCGGATCATTAGGAGCAGAGATATTGACCAAAACAAGACACACGTCTATGCCCCTGGCGAAGAAACCATGCATTATTTTAATAAGAAAATATTGAGAAAAGGTTTGTCTACGTGAGTAGTATTGGTACATGAAAAAAATTTCACTCGATATTTTAGTAGCTCAGGTTTTGCTGCAAATTTGTCGATTATAAAAAGGCTTTTGATTCGGTGAAACCATCAGCAGTTACAATGGCTCTGAAATCCTGCGGTATTGAAGATACATACATTAATATTATTGATAACATCTATGAAAATCCAAGTGCAAAGAATCGGCTGTTTGAAAATACAACACACATAAAAATTGGAAAGGGAGTGAGACAAGGTGACACCATATCTCCGAAGCTCTTTAATGCTACATTGGAAAATGTCTTTCAATCACTGAACTGGGAAAACAAAGGGATAAAGATTAATGGAGATTATCTAACTTACCTTCGTTTTTCTGATGACGTAGTCATTTTTGCAACTACCCCATCAGAGTCGCAGAATATGATCCAGGAACTTGCTGACAAGAGTAAAGAATTATGATTAAAAATGAACTTTCAGAAGACAAAAGTGATGTTCAATGCTTTTACAAGAAATGAAGATTTATCGATTGATGGGGAAAACCTGGAGATAACAGATGCGTAAGTTTATCTTGGACAGCAGGTATCAAATGAGGGTCACATTGATAAAGAAATTAATCGGCGTACAAAATTTGCCTGGATAGCTTTTGGAAGAAACAGCATAATTTTCAAGAGCAATATGCCATTATGTCTTAAAAGAAAAGTGTTTGATCAATGCATCCTTTCAGTGCTTACGTATGGTGCAGAGACTTGGACCTTAACTAAAAGAGACATACAAAGGCTGCAGACAACTCAAAGTAGCGTGGAGAGGTGCATGCTTGGTGTAACCAGGAGAGATAAGAAAAGAAACTCGTGGATCCGATAAATGACAATAGTGGAAGACATCATGATCAGAGTAAAATCCTTGAAATGGCAATGGGCTGGACATACTGCCAGAAGGACAAACCATCAATGGACAGCCGAAATTTTAGATTGGATTCCAAGGGACAGGAAAAGACCCAGAAGAAGACCACATGTGAGATGGGTGGATGAAATTCGAAAGTATGTGGGAGTAACATGGAGGAGACCGGAACAAGACAGACCGTTGTAGAGGAAACTTGGGGAGACCTTCGTCGATCAGTGGATTGATAATGGTTGCCAATGATGATGATGATGATATCAGAATATGAAATCAATGTTTACTCCCCCTTGTAGGCAAACCGCTTCAAACCAAAATTATATGGAAAATATTTCCCATTACGAGTTTGTATCCTCTGAGGGAATTATTTTTCAAATCGGAGTTTTAGAAGCAGAGATATCTGTGGAAAAGCAATTAACTTTTACGCCCCCTAGCGGAGAACATATGCGTAAACCGGAAAAGTGACTATGCCTATAATAATCTTCGACATAAATGGAATCGAAAAGTGAAAGAATTTTTTGACTTGGATGTTTAAAGGCAAATATGTGGAATAGAATGTGTTTTGAATTCGATATGATCTGTGTCTACAGTCTGGCGGAAGGATGGACGGACGGACGGGCAAACCAATAACATAAGCACGATCTCTTTTTTACGGAAGACGTGCTAAAAATCAATCTCTTGCTTAATTGTCGTACTGTGCATAGCTCTTTCAGCAATAAATAACACGTTATGCGATGTTGGGGTTTAAAAACAAGCTTTGCTGATTGAAAAACTGCGGAGATACCCAAAAAGTTTATATTTTTTTGTGAAACCCATTATATGTTTTTTTTTTTTTTTTTGGTTGGAGGTTTAACGACCACCGTGAGCAACTCAATGGGCTATAAGCAGTCGCCCGTCCCTAATTTAGGGTCACTGGTTCCAGGGAAGGGAAAGAGCCAGTGCCGTAAGACAAACACAACATCCATGCCTCACCGGGATTCGAACCCGGACCCCGTTCGGACGAATGATCAGAGGCCATCGCTTAGACCACTGCGCCACCGGGGCGGCATTATTATATGTTTTCAAAGCATGGAAATAAAAACGATCGTGTTTTTTTTATTTTTTAGTTTTATAGGAATGGTGATATTAAAAGTGGCTTTATTTTGAAGCAAAACCTAATTTTTGATGAATTTTTATCTCATCGGCTTACCAGTCAAACAAAAAATGCCTTTTAGTATGGGAGCTTTCTATTTTGTTGTTAGTACTTTTACGAAATACGTGACCACTTCCCATCCTTATTACACTAGTTTCGAGCTTTGTGTATTACGGCTTTCAAATTTATCTTGAACTCCTCTCCAAAACAATTCATAGCGATCGTAAATGGGACTGAAGCATTGTTGCAGCTTTTCTCGGAATCTCTGCCAATTCTTATGATTCGAATTCTCAAATCTCCATAACAGCGATGCCGCCCCGGTGGCGCAGTGGTCTAAGCGATGGCCTCTGATCATTCGTCCGAACGGGGTCCGGGTTCGAATCCCGGTGAGTCATGGATGTTGTGTTTGTTTTACCGCACTGGCTCTCTCCCTTCCCTGGAACCAGTGACCCTAAATTAGGGACGGGCGACTGCTTATAGCCCATTGAGTTGCTCACGGTGGTCGTTAAACCCCCAATAAAAAAAATTAATAACAGCGATAGTATGTATCAGAAAATATTTTCATTTCTCGTATAAAATGCCGTTTTGAAAATATTGGAACACGAAAATCAAAAATGCATTATTCAACGAGTTTCATAATGTTTTAGACTTTAAGTAACGTATTTTTTGTCACGCTGTTCAGAAGGTTGAGTTTTTCCAACTCATCCGATACTGGCAACACTTATTCCATACAATGGGTAACTGGCAAGCTTGCCTGAAAAATTATTAACATTATTGGCTGTGATGCAAGCTTTAATCCTTTGTTAAAAATATTTGACAGCATGAGATTCCAAAAATAAGGGAAAAAACCAAAATTATGGCTTTTGACAGAGGAACTGGTAGTACTGAATGTAACATACACTAAAGAGCAATTGAATTAGAGACAGCTGGCGTTATGAAAATGTGGCGCTGTGGGCGGCCCTGTAAACGGAAACGACATGACGTATGCAGCGATTCCGACAATATAAGGAGTGATGCGACGGTAATCAGTAAGAGTCGGACGCAGTATGGGTAAGACGAAGGATCTAAGCGCATTTGATGGTGGGCATATTGTCGGGGCCCGACGAAATGGTCACACCATCTCGGAAGTCGGGCAGGCACTGCGATTTTCATAAACCACTCTGTCACGGGTACACCGTGAGTACATCGAATCCGGTAAAACCATCCCTGCAAGGACCAACTGCCGTGGACAACAGCGTGTGGATGAGCGGGGTCATCGTCGGCTAGCTCGCATTGTAACAGCGGATGGACGGGCCACAGTGCAAGAAATCACTCGGCAATTTAACGCTGGTACACAAAACGTGTAAGCATCCACACCATCCAGAACCATCTCTTCGCTATGGGGTACAGAAGCCATCGTTCCACGAGGGTACCGCTGCTGACCGCACATCACAAGTGCAAAGATTAGCATTGGCGCGGGAACATCGCCACTGGACCCTAGACTTTTGGAAAAATGTTGCCTGGACTGATGAGTCGAAATTCACTTTGGTACATGCGGGTGGCAGGATACGAGTACGGCGCAAACCACATGAAGTGATGGATCCTTCTTGTCAGCAGAGCTGGTGGTGGTGGTGGCGGCATTCTCTTCTGGGGACTGTTTACGTGAACTGAAATGGGACCCCTGGTACGTGTGACTTCATCCCTCACAGGTAGACGTTACCGGGATATCCTGGACGACCATTTGATCCCATACGTGCGTCTTCAACATCCCACTGGGTACCTCATCCTGCAACAAGACAATGCAGCTTCCGATTTGTATCCGAATAGTTGGATGAACACTCCGCCGGCGTGACCTAGCTTCCTTGGCCAGTTAGGTCACCTGACCTCAATCCCATCAAGCACATTTGGGATGCCATCGAGAGAGCTGTTCGAGGCTCTGACCCCTCTACATCAAATCTTCGTGAACTGTGGGAGATTGTTCAGGGGTGGTGGATCCGTATGGCTTTCCAACGCTTCCGGTGTCTTTTCGAGTCCATGCCGAGATGAATCGCCGCCGTCATCAAAATGAAAGGTGGTGTTACACGTTACTAGACAGGTATCTCTAATTCAATTGCTCTTCAGTGTAAGTCTAAATGGCATTGTGATTGAGTAGGTAAATGAGTTTGAATATTTGGGCAGCTTCTTTGACATAGACATGAGATTAGATGTCGAAATTAGTAGGCGAGTGAATTCTTCATTGAAAGTCATAGCTGCTTTAGGAGGTCTTCACAGGAATGATGGATTCTCAAAACAGTCCCGAATGGCTGTGTATGAAAGTGTAATTGTTCCTACTCTGATGTATGGCTGTGAAATCTGGGTACTACAGAAGCGACATAGGAGTCATTTGTGTGCCGGAGAAATGCGGTATTTGGAGGGCGGGGTTGTGGGAAGACACGTTCAGATCATGTGAGGAATGAAGATGTGTTGCAGTTGTGTAATGTGAATCAAAATATTGTTAGGAAGTTGGAGACTAATATGATTCGGTGGTTTGACCATGTTGAAAAAATGAGTGATGAGATGCTTACTAAGAACATTCTTTCGGCTCAAGAGGCAGGAAAGAAAGGCAAAGGAAAGCCAAGGAAGTCATAGGAGAATCAGATTCAGGAGTGCCTGAATGAGAAAATGATTTGAGTATAAAGTATAGAAACGTCTTGTGTACGTCGTGTGATTGATGTCACTGAAGCCCGTGTTGTGGGTCAAGGTCGCTCTAAATGGAAAAATTTGATACGGTAAAAGTAAGTAAGTAATCATTGTATTATCTGCTAATTGTTTATTTGTCAGATGATCTTTCTTTGAGAAGCTAACTTCGCATGATCAGAGAACAGCTTAATGATGTGTAATGTAATAAAAGGAGGGAATCTGCGTGAGATAACCCGTCACTAAACGGTTCATGTTAAAAAGCACAGAAGCCGTGCTCTATAAGATAATGATTAGTGGTGGGGTTCAAACCCACGCATCCTTGTCCTGGAGCTAGTTGTTCTTACATCTAAAATACAGGGTGATTCAAATTAAAGTATTCCTGTTTGGAACGGTGTGGAGAGAGAACCCCTGGACGTAAGGGCCCCAAATCTGGAGGGTATACATGTCAGACCACGGGAAAATGATTGGGGGAAAAGCAATTGTAGTTCTAAAAATGGACGATAGGTGAACATGTGGCGCTGCGAGAGTGTGCAGATAATAAATATAAAACACGACACTAGCAATTACCAACACACTCGAAGTGATATCATGTGCCCTTTAATAATACACACAAACTATCGATCACACAGAGCTGTGTCTCACAGCACCAACGAAACACGCATCGAACACAGGCTTCACATCGAAACATGACAGCAAACCAATTCGTCAGAGCTGCCGTACAATGGCGTCACATGCGGTGTTCAATGTGTCCACCGTGCTGCAGGACCAAGTGATACCGTATCACAGCAGCACGTAACTGATCACTGCAAATGTTGCGTGCGTGTAAGGTGATATGGCTCTTCAAATCTGCCAGGTTTCTTTGATAAACTTTGTGTTTCACGTAGCCCCAAAGCCGAAAGTAACAAGGGCTAAGATCCGCAGACCGCGGAGGCAATCTTGTAGGAAATGCACGACTGATAACTCGATCCTCGGAAGACTGATTTCGTAGCAACGGTTGAACGGCTCGGAAAATGTGTTCGGGCGCACCATCTTGTTAGAACGTTGTTGTATCGATTCATCCTCGTTGCTGGAGTTCAGGAATGACGACATTCTACAACATATCTCGATAACGCGCTGCTGTCACGGAACAGGTACTTGGACCCTGCGGGACTGAGTTCCGCAAAGAAAAATGGACCAACCAAAAAGTTGGTTAATGCACAGGGTAGAAAGGCCTGTGCATGGTCTTTGGTCTTGGACCATGTTAGTCCTTGCACGCGCGTCTTATGCAAATGTTGTTCTCCAGCACAGCTTGCAGCGCCACATGTTCACCTATCGGCCATATTTGGAACTACAATCTTTTTCCCCCAATCATTGTCCCGTGGTCTGACATGTGTACCCTCCAGATTTGGGGCCGTTTCGCACAGGGGTTCTCTCTCCACACCATTCCAAACAGGGATACTTTAATTTTAATCACCCTGTACATCGGCGAAGCTTATCGATGCGCATTTGCCATTTTGAAATGTGCGCAACCTCAGAGCTAGGTACGTCCCATTAACCCCTTCCTTGGGAAAGGGCTAAGACGGAATCTTAGATATCCCGGTTAACTAACAAACCATGCTTGAAGGAACTCTCTGTAGAAGAAGGAATTCTAATTAATTCCATATGATGTAAGGAAGATGCAGTACATATTTTCCAAATCTCACGGCCAGCAGATTTGTTCACTTTTCAAGGTTAACATGAGCGCGCATCTCATTATCTGGTATCTCCCATAGTTTCAATAGCTCGTAAATGTTGTACTTTGTGACATAAAGCGCTGTTATCTGATAGTCTGTAAAACCAATGCTGTTGACTTCGCATCAGTAGCTTACTTGTGAGGTGCGTATAAACTTTTTTTTCCAGAAAAAAAAAAGTTTATACGCATCTCACAGGTAAGCTACTGATGCGACAACGAAACTGTGTTTGTTCGCAACATTTCATTACTGCAACGCAAAGAAACCGTTCAAATCGGAATTGGGTGTTTTATAGATTTTGGAAACATGTTTTGTAACCGAAAATCCAGGTGCTGTTTTATTCTCAAGAGGGGAACACTCGAATTCTGAAAAATTAACTCCAGGTCTTTTAACATCCTATGAATCATCTATCTTCCACCGTGGCTCTGAATATACGAATACTGCTGCAAAAAGCGGTAAGATACATTGTGAAAACTGCAACAGCATGAAAGACTGTTGATATTAACTCGAAATTTGCAGGACAGAAACAACAGGTTCAGGCAAGCAAATCATTAAAATATTAGTAAAAATGCGCATGAGGTTTCGGAGCAGCCCTCTGAACTGTCCGGTCTTTGGAATATAGAGGTGGCTCAAATGAGATGTTGCAATCAGTGAAGAGCCAACATTGAATCGAAAATGTTTTTCTTGTGTCTCACTAAGCCCCGTCGCCAAAGAAGGTCGCATTATGAACACCTAACAGACTTATGGGACAAAACGCTAAGAAAGTGACGCAAACATGGCGTCAGGAGTCATATGGGACAAAATGCTAGGAAAATGACGCAAACATGGTGTCAGGTGTCAGATGGGACAAACCGCTAGGACAGTGACGCAAACATGGCGTCAGGAGTCAGATGAGACAAAACGCTAAGACAGTGACACAAACATGGCGTCAGGAGTCTATTGGGACAAACGCTAGGACAGTAACGCAAACATGGCGTCAGGAGTCAGATGGGACAAAACGCTAGGAGAGTGACGCAAACATGGCGTCAGGAGTCAGATGGGACAAAACGCTAGGAGAGTAAATTAAACATGGCGTCAGGAGTCAGATGGGACAAAACGCTAGGACAGTGACGCAAACATGGCGTCAGGAGTCCTATGGGACAAACCGCTAGGACAGTGACGCAGACATGGCGTCAGGAGCCAGATGAGGTTAGGACGCACAGGATTCCGGGAAATGGACCGCAAATTCTCAGGACTGCACGTGATGACAGACAGTTCTACCGCATGACAGTGACCAACTGCGCAGCAAAATCCACGGTGTGCACTGCGCAGTAGTAGACTCTTTAGTTGCAAGTCACTGCCTGAATACTAAGTGCCATGCAATAATGAGGGGTTCTCATTAGTCATTCTAATGATTTTTAGTGTATTTGGGTTGCAGATATCAGTTTAAAATGTCTATGTTATACCAAAACACCTGGAATACTCTTCGTACTGAAACGTTCCGTAATTTAAGTCGTGATCCAGATAGCTCAACTAAACACTTAAAGCAAGCTTAGGCTATAAATAGCACAAATGGCCAGAAAATTCAAGTCTACTTACTATTTCAACCTTTTATTGGTCTCGATAGCTATTGAATACAGTACATCAAATCAGAATTCACGTCTTATGTGCTCATCTGGTACTTAGACAGCCAAATGCTACCAACTGTCAATACACAGAATGCTTCTCAAGTCTTTAACCAAGTCGACAACCGTTTATGCCTCAACATCACAGAAGGCCAATATACAACGTAAAAGGATTAATCAAAAACAGGTAGGTTAAACTCCCTTAACTTCTCTTTCCAACGCAGTTGCAAAGATCTAACCAACTTCTAATGAGAACTATGATACATTCATAAACATCACTCCTATTTGTCTAGTTAACATAAGTCATTGAACGTTTGAGCTCAAGTAAGGTTGCGACAAAAAAAAAGATCGCAAAATCGCACAACTGCAGGAATGATTCAGCCACCTCTACCACATGGCAGTGACCGGTCTCACTGTGACATCCACGGTACTAACGCATTACTGCAGCATTATCACAGGTTAGGCTTTCACCTCCTGCACAGTTCAACCTTGTCTGCTTAACGGAGGACTTTTCGCTTGAAGCCAATTGGTGCACATTCCTTTGACCTTCGACCACAGCCGCCACCGGATGAAAAGGTGTCTCGAACACAGATATTGGAGCGCTAATTCGCAACAGGTCATGCGAGTCACAATTCAACTCGATGCACCAAGCTGGTTGCATACGTGTTCGAACTCATCGTGGTGAACGGCCTCTTGCAACGTGATACCGACCCAATGACAAATGTGATGGTTTAGGGCGTCATTGGGTTCAATCTGCGATCTCGTGTGGCAGAAATTGAGGGAATCCTCAAAAGCCAGCGATACATTAGGGTTGCTTTAGAGGCAGAAGTGATACTCTTCCTTCAGAGTTGCCCTCGCGCTATTGCAGAAGGACCATGTTCGGCCTCATGTGGCCCGAAGTGTTCAAGACCTCTTTTATGGACCACAGGTGTCGCTTCGTCTCTGTCCTGCACGTTCACCAGATATGTCCCTGATCGAACACGTCTGGGGCATGGTAGCTAAACGACTGGTCCGCCAAACGCCTCACTAGTCATCACAAATGAATTTTCGCATAGAACCAACCTGGCAGGCTATTTCCCAAGACGATATGAAATATTCTCATCCATTCAGTACCACGCTGTGCAGAAGCTGTTATTGTAGCTCAAAGTGCAGTACCACGCTGTGTAGAAGCTGTTATTTTAGCTCAAAGTGCAGTACCACGCTGTGTAGAAGCTGTTATTGTAGCTCAAAGTGCAGTACCACGCTGTGTAGAAGCTGCTATTGTAGCTCAAAGTGCATTATCACGCTGTGTAGAAGCTGTTATTGTTGCTCAAAGTGCAGTACCACGCTGTGCAGAAGCTTGTATTGTTGCTCACGGTGCAGTACCAGTCTGTGTAGAAGCTGTTATTGTTGCTCACGATACTGAGTTCTGAAGCGAAAATATCTTGTATAGCTCTACAAACGTAATCAATTATCTCCTGTAACATGAGGAATCTGTCATGTAAGTTTCATTTTAATAGGGAGATTCTTTTTTGGTGTTGCAATTTTTAAGATCAGTAGTGTAACAGAAAGTGATAGGGAAGTTCTGTAAAGGTCTCTCCGCTCAGATCGCTAATCAGCGCTGTCTCAAATCAGGCAAATCCTACATGAGACTATTAGGACTCGTGTTAGCACCAGTACAGTGATATACGCTGCGAGGCATAGATTACCATGGTCTAGCAGTCATCCACAAGCCGTTTAACTAATACCACAGAACAATTAGAGTGGGGAAAGAAACGTCGACCTCAGTCTGTTCACCAAATAAAGAAATGTGCTGCCTGCAGAAGAGTCAAGGTACACTGTCTACCAGTCCAATGATCATTCCTGGGTTTGGTTTGATGACGGGAGAAGGTAGCTAGCTTCCTTACTGTGTCGTTCTGACAATGAAATGTGATGGAAGTAGGGTAGCATGATAGTGCATGGAGCTGTTTTCCATAGCTCCATTTGGGCCCATTAATGGTTTTGGAAAAAGTGCATGAACTCAACCAAAAAATCAGACATATTTTGCACTATCAGCGTTTTTGCAGTATTTAAAGGAAGGCCCATTTCTCTATCAGATGGAAAACGCACCACACACCATACTGCTCGCGTTGTTACAGATGGCTTTTAGGACATGGAGAGCTAAATGTCGAACTGGCGAACTCATCATCCTAACCTAAGCCGTATTGAAAATCTTTGGAACAAGTTGTATCGTCGGGTGCGTGGAACGAGACATGCCCCTACAAAGTTGAACTTTTCATTGCTCTGAGGGCTGTATGGAGGAAGATATCGGCGGACATTTACCAAGAAGTGGTGTAGAATATTTTACGAAGACTAGATGCCGTCATAAGTGCCAAGGATTTCAGCACGTAGTGTTAAATGTTTTGCAAATATAGTTTTTTCTTAGAAATGGGAATGTCGTGATATTTATGGAATGGCCGTGTTTGTGATGTAAAAACAGCCGCTGAAGAAACAAAGTGTGAGAACATTTTAGCTTGAATTTCGGTAAAAGGGAAAATTGTGGCAATCCGGGCTAGTTTCACAGCATTACGCACATTTTGGTGTGGCGTGAAACCTGATATCTTTGCCACAGAGCCGAGTCCTATTTTTGTGACCACTTCCTACTTTTCACGTCAACAACTGATATCCAGTGAAAGAAGGCACGTATCGTGAGCTAGCTTTGAAGATATATAAGGTGTGCTGTAGACATTCCGAAACCATATCACTCGTTGTTGTCATGCACAAAAGGAGCGGTTTATCGGATTTGTAAAAAGGGATGATTATCGACTTTCGGAGCAAGGGTGGCAGTATTTCTTAAACAGCGCAGTTTGTGAACTGTTCGCGTGCTGCTGTGGTTAAAGTGTGTCGTGATTGGAGAAATAGCACCATTCCGAATAAGCGATGTGGAAACTGCAGAGCGCCACGTGGCACTGATCTGAGAAGTGAACGCCGGCTGAGAAAGTGCTTGAGGGCCGATCGTACGCTGCAGTGGAGCAACTCACTGGCCGAATAAACCAGCGGGCTACCGGAAGTGTGTCGAAAACGACAGTTCAGCGAGCCCTGCTGCGTATGGGGCTTTGATGCAGACGGATGGTCACTGCACCTATGCTAATGAAGGTGCATTGACAGAAAATGCTTACATTTCCACAGCAATATCGGAATTGGACCTCCGCTGATTTTCAAAGGGTTGTAAATCAGCGACAGTTCTATGCCAATCAGCAACAGTTTTTAATTTTTTTAAACGACAGTTCAGAGAACCCTGTTTCATATGGGGCTCCGATGCAGACGGATGATCACTGCACCTATGCTGACGAAGGTGTTTCTGCAGAAATAGCTTACATTTGCACGGCAGTATTGGAATTGGATCTCCACTGATTGGCAAACCATTGCCTTCTGGATGAGTCATGCTTTCTGCTTCATCAAACGAATGGACGTTGGCGTATAAGGCGAGAAACATAGAAGAACAAACAGTCTTCAACCATTGCTAGCAGAACCGTGACCTACGAAGACCACAAGCTGGTGGGGGCATCGTTATGGTCTCGGGAATGTTTTCGTTGCAGTCGCTGCGTCCACTCATACCTGTGGAAGGCACTATGGACCGAATTCGTTATGAATCCTTCCTTGCATACCAGGCACACCCCTACAAGCTGATTGTCTCCCCTGGGGCGGGTGGGATCTTCCAGCACGACAATGCGATGTGTCCAACAGCTGGAAATGTCCGGGAGTGGTTGGAAGAGCACGACGAAGACTTTAAAGTATTTCCCTAGTCTCCCTAATTCCCCAGACGTAAACCCAATTGGGCATCTGTGGGACCATCTCGATCGTGTTGTTCGCTCTATGAATCCTTCACCACGCACCCTCCAGCAGCTGTCTGCTGCACTGCAGTCAGTATGATTCCACATCTCCACATACATGTGAACACTTTCCAGCACCTTATTCAGTCTCTCCCAGCCGGTTTAGTTGCTGTCCGCATTGCACACGGTGGTTACTGTGGATATTAGCTGGTGGTCACAATAACGTGACTCGACCGTGTACTTTCTCAAAATACACGGTGGAGTCACATATTGAGTCACATATTATTTGTATTTTCTCAAATACATGGCCACGGTCTTCTCTTCCTTCCTGTGACAAATATAACTCTTTGTCACAGGAAGGGGGAGAAGGTATGAAACAAAAGAAAATCTAAATACTTTTGCTGTAGTATTACTTCAAGATTGTTTTTTCACTACTATCTTATGCGTGACTATCTTCCAGAGAATTTCGTCTTTGGGTTGTTTAGACTCTTCTATTAATCACTCAGCTAGCAGAATGAGATGATCTTTCGAATGATCTAGATATTCAGGACCTCAGGTTGTGCTCTTGAAAGTTTGGGAGGCGACACATATCACACAAAACTGCTGCTTAACTTATACATACCAGGGAAGAGCTAGTTATTATAGTTGTGTAACCCCAGGAGTGTATGTTTTAAATCGGAATAAAGGTCAGAAACGAGTTCTTGGACCACTGCGTCACCAAGGCAACACAGTTTCCAAATCATATACTTTGGAATACGTTGTGCGAGTTGCTATCGGTGAACACATCTGCCTTCATCAATTACTCATTCATTCGCTTCTTGTCACCAACTAACAATTTAAAGCACATTTTCAATTAAATTTCCTTTATCATTAATTTTTTATGATTGAGTTAATTATTAAGGTTCCATTGGTATGCAGGCTAAATAAATGAAAAGAATGTTTCGTAACTTTAATAGCATGTTTTTACTTTTCTAAAGAGCTCCTTTCAGTGGAAGAAATGAAGAAAGGAGAGAAGTTTGCTACTTTTAAAAGAAAAGTTGCGGAATGCAATCCATTATTGCACTTTCCTCGCAAGAAGTCCGCCACGTGGGCTGTTATTTTCTTAATTGTCTGAACTTCGGAGACCAGTTGTGACACAGATGCTTCGCTGAACATTATGTGTGTTACGCACTACAATTACTGTTCATTTCGTGTAATCTTCCTTTGCCTAGCTGCAAGCGACGATCTTTCGGTGGCTGAATTTATTGGTTTTGACGGAAACCCATTTGTGAAGGGACAACAATTAGTGAATAATATAAGAGCACATACCACACCAAATCAGATACGAAAAGTGTAAAATTGCGCTTCTAGACCAAGTCAGAAGGGGATGTGACAACTTTACATTCTTTTTAAAATTGACGCTTCAAGAGTGGTAGCGAAGAATGGACGGAATTTGTTTCATTGTGTGAGGAGGGATGACGAAAAGGCATTCCGATGCCGCCGGGTCTTCGGGTTCGACAGTGTGTTGTAATCTGTTAGACAGCAGTCAAAGCCACGTGCCTGGGAAGGACTTTATCCTGACGTTGCCGTAGCAACGACGGAAGGCCTAGGAGAACAGGGAGGCATTGGAGAGAATTAACTCCTCCAGATTCTAGGCGAGTCTCCGTCGACACCAGTAATTCTCCATGTCGCATTTCATGCATCGGTGTTAAGAAATACCTGGTGTCAGGTACTCAGACATCGTTTCGTTGGGTGTATTCAATTCCTCAGGCGAAAGTTTCTCTTTTCCAAGAAACGAAACAAAAAGAGGAGAAATTGTGCGAAGTTAAAAGTTTGGAATGATCTCGAAAACGGGCATTCCTTGGGAATCTAATTTCCTTAAATTTTTGTGTTATTTCGGATTCTTAACTTTGAAAATGCCCCTACGCGTGGGATTAAAATCCGAGTTTCACAAGCTGTTGCTATAAAAAAGAAGAGTTAAGTGCTCTTCAGCCTGTAAAGGGTTTTTTTTATTGGAGATTTAACGACCACCGTGTGCAACTCAATGGGCTATAAGCAGTCGCCCATCCCTAATTTAAGGTCACTGGTTTCAGGGAAGGGAGATAGCCAGTGCCGTAAGACAAACACAACATCCATGCCTGACCGGGATTCGAACCTGGACTTCTTTCGGACGAAAGATCAGAGCCATCGCTTAGTTTCAATATTCGCTTTTATTCACGTAAAACAATTACAACAGAACATCCCCAACCTCACACGCAGTGTGAGAGAAGGGCAGAAATAAAACAAAATGTAGATATTTACAATGAAATGATAAATGTACAGATGAGCAATGACAGGCATTGCATTATTTGCTGTAAACAGCAGTAGCTCTGGGATAAATGTTCATCGAAGTCTTGGAACATCATTGGAGCGAAAAAATTTACAGAAAAAAAAAATCTGTGCAGTTCTAGTGACATGGGAATCACTGGTGGCAGAGAGTCACTGTGCGGATGAAGAGAACTGTGTACAAAAGGTGACATCAGCAGGAAGCAAACACAATCCAGTTCCAGGAGAAAACATGGTGAGGGAACAGTAAAAATTGAAAGTTCCGACGTAGGTTTATTAAAACAGCAGATGAACAGTCTGGGCACTAGAAAACTGAAACCAGGGACGACACGGCGACCATGTTGTGAAGAAGGCAGGTAACCGTGCCGTATCTTTCGCCAAGGAGTATTCCAGGGTGAGTCTCGCTTTAACCCTGTTGCGGTAGTGTGCAACCAAGGAGGTAGAGAATGTGATAGGATCTGGATCTTGTAACTGTAGCAGGTGAGAGAAAATAATATATTTAGCTAGAATAAATAAATACGAACAAACTGGTAAAATAGAGCAGAAACTTGTAGAACTGTGGCCGAGGAAACGATAATCTTCTAGGGTGAGATCACTGGTACAAGAAGGATGTGCAAGTTGGAACATACTGTGAAATAGTGGGAGCAGCGTCGGACAGTAAACAAACATGTGTAAGACGTCTCCAACGACGTTACAAAAAGGACAGAGATCTGATGATACTATATTTCTCCGGAACAAAGTCGAAGGGACAGGCAGTCGATTGTGCAAAAACCTCCAATGCACATTAAGTTCTGAGGAGAGGGCAGGTGAATGTTGGGCAGTAGACCAGACTGAGGTTAGTGCAAAAGAAGGAACAGAGGGAATAGGGCAAGGTACCGCAGAAGAAGAACGGAGAAAACGGTACAGGGTGCGGGTGGAAAGACTGTGGAGAGGGAGGAGATCACCGGAAAAGGGAAGGAAGAACGGAAAAGGGAGAGAGGCAGAGGAAACGGAAAGGAGGTCAGAGGAATCGACTAGGGAAGGAAAAAGTGATTGAAGAGCATGTTTAAGTTGGAGGAAGTTATCAGAGAGTTCGGGCGAGGGTGGTAGGGTGGGAAAAAGTTCGGAAACGGGTTTCCATGAAAAATCGGGGAGGACCAGTTGGGAAACGGAGACTACACCAGCGTGTAGCCATGCGGGGAAAAAGAAAAAGTTGGCAGTAGGGGGTTGGAGGACGGAGGAGAAAAAAGAGGCTCGGAAAGAAGATCAAGAGTGGAAGAGGGGGTTGACGAATGAGCGGTAAAGAACGAAGGAACTGAACAGCTTCATGGTAGACTAGAGGAAAACGGGGGGAATGACAGTGTGAATATCCATCTTGAGAAGAAGATGGACGGTAAGGCAGGGATTTAGGGGGAAGTCAGAACATTAAGCAGAAGAATGGAAGCGGAAGAGTCTGGTGGAACTGTCAAACGGAGGAAATTGAAAATTCTTACAGCTTTATAACGTACGGTAATCTCTGGCATATTGAGGCCACCACAAGTCGAAGGTAGAGACAATACTGAGGAAGATAACCAATGAGTAGATGACCAAACAATGCTGAGCATTGCTGATGTTGTTGCAGTTTGAACGTAGGCTGGTGGCGGTTGTGCAATCCAGGAATGATAAACTAACGAGAGGATGTGGGTGCCAGAAAGCCGTGCACGACTGTGGTAGGTCAAACAGCACTTGAGCTTGGACCAGTAAGCAGCGGTGTGACGTAGTTTCCTGACGAGGGGTCTCCAGGTGGCAGCCGCTGCTGAGACCCGGCTGCCAATGTGCACCCCAAGTATCTTTTGACTGGTGGAAGTCCAATGAGCGCCCCACGGTGTGTCGGGGCGATGTCTCCAGGAGCCACACCACAAGCCTGTACACTTTGAAAGGTTTAGTGAAGCGCCGGAAGCCGCAGCATACACTTGATACCATGCAAGAACAATTGTGAATTGCCATTCTTCTCGGATGAGAACTGTGATATCATCGGCGTAGGCAGTAAGAACGATAGAATGGTGCCTGGTGCTATGCCGAATGGTGGAGGGGGAGGTTGTAGAAGAGAACGGATAGAGCAAAGAAAAGGCTCAAAGACTAGAGAGAAAAGTTGTCCGGAAAGAGGACATCCTTGACGGATGCCCTTACGAAACGGAATGGGGGCTGTAAGGAAGGAGGCCGTCCGGATATGGACAACTGAGTCCTGGTACAGGGCAAGGAGGGCTGTGATGAAGACAGATGGGAAACCGAAGGCAGAGAGCACAGAGGCAAGCCACTGATGACTCACGTTATCAAAGGCCTGCCTCTGATCAAGATTGAGGAAGGCTAAAGGTTCGGAGGAAAGGTGGGCAAGGCAATATGAGTCACGGAGAAGATTAATATTAGTATGAATGCTTCGGCCAGGGATGGTGTACGTTTGGTCGGGATGTATGACGGTGGGAAGGATAGGGTTCAATCGAAGAGAGAGTATTTTAGTATAAATCTTGTAGTCAACATTAAGGATGGATATAGGACGCCAGTTATCCAACTCCAGCAGACACCCCTTCTTTGGAAGAAGAATGATGTGAGCTAGAGTAAAAGCGGGGGGAAGAACAGTTAAGGAAAAAGCAGCTGTAAAGCAAGGCAATAGGAGAGGGTGTAAGAAAGAGGAAAACGTACGAAAGAAATTAACTGTCAACCCGTCAGGACCAGGTGACGAGTGACAGTTAAGTAAGGCAAGTGACTGTACTACTTCTGCTGGGGTGATAGGCATAGAAAGAGATGTAACAAGATGCGATGGAATATGTGGTAAGGCACGAAGAATCGAATCAGCATGCGGAGAACTTGACTGGAACTGAGCAAAACGTGACTGGAAATATGTTCTAACACCGGAGCAAATGAGAGTGGGGTCATTAGTAACAGTTCCATCGGGTAACTTCAGATTACGGAGGTGATGAGCAGAACGTTTGTGGAATTCCAGTTGTTGAACCTGTTCACATAGATAGTCATTTGGCTGGAGATAAAGGAGCTTGAGGCGGTGAAGAGCTTGTTGGGAGACAGGAAGTAGCAAGGCACGAAGTTCAGCTTGGTAATGAGAAAACAGCGGAGAATCAAGATCTAGGGTGGAAAAAATCGAGCGTGCAGCATCAATCTTCATAGAGGCGGTGGTACGTTTTTCGTGGGAATATTGCTTGGTATAAAGAAGAATTTGGGATTTGACATTTAACCAGTGTTGCAAGGGACAAGAAGCAAAAAGGGAGCGTATATAAGGCTTGTTGGAGCTGCGATTGGATGGAATTTACGTAAGTTGAATCAAGTAAAAGATCATCATCAAGGGTCCAAGTACGGTAGTATTGCCGAGGAGATGGACCGGTGTGAAGACACATTACGACACAGCTGTGGTCGGAAGAAACTGTCGGTGTGTGAGAAAGGGAGATAACTGAAGGAAGAAGAATTGAAGAAACATAAAACCGGTCAAGTCGGGCAGTTGTAGGGGAGGAAGTGGAGTAGGAGCGCCAGGTGTACGAACGAAGAAATGGGTGCAGGTGTCGAAAAGCATCTTGGAGTTGTAGCTGGTTGATGGCTGTAGAAAGTGCTCTGGTAAGAAAATACCTGGTATCCGTGGAACCGTCCGATCTGTCGAGGGATGGGTCAAGGGTGCAGTTAAAATCACCACCTAAGATGACAATATCAGTGGCCGGAAGACCCTGAACAGAGGAAACAAAATGCTCAAAAAGACAGTCTGCATACTGTTGATTGCCGGAAACATAGATGTTGAAGATATGGTATCGGAAGTTGTGAAGTCGGAAAGACAGAAGCTGCAGGAGGTCACGATAAATCGGTTTGACCGTGATATCAGTAATGAAGGATCGAAGACGAAAATTGATGGCCACCGCAAGTCCTGCGTGAAGACTAAGTCCATGGGCATGGTAGAATTGAAATGGCCAGGTTCGCCACCGGTGGTATGGGGTGTTGGGATGGCAGTTAGTCTCCTGTAGCAATAATATATCCGCATCATGCGGTGTAATGTCTTCAAACACTAACGCATTGGTAGGAGGGACGGAGCATCCCTTACAGTTGAAAGAAAGTAATTTTAACTTGAAAGAGGTTGTAGTGGTTGAATATTACTATCAGCACTTTTGTGAAAACTGGTTACACGTTTCTTTAAGTTAGCTGTCTGCGCATTAGTGACTGTGTTAATTTTTGGCAAAAGAGCAAGTAGATTCTGAAGTTGGGTGATAATAGTGGGAAGCTGAGCATTACGTGATTGAACGCAGTCTAGCTGCTTGAGAGGACGTGACGGTTGTTTGAGTATAATGAGAGCAAGATCAGAGGGCGCCAGCGGCCCGTCTAATGCAGGGAAAGCTTCCAGATATTCAGCGAAAGCTTTTTGATCCAACAATTTTGGAACAGCTGGGGACTTAAGAGATGTAGGAACTGCTGTTGGAGAGAAAGACTGTCGAATTGGCGAACGGGAACGAGAGCAGCGAGGAGAAGACGTCACTGGCGAGATGGAACTCTGTCTGGTACGTTTCAACGTGGGAACGCCGGGAGAAGCTGGTGGGTGTAGGACAGTTAGATCTGACTCCACATTAGGGGATCCAAGGGAAGAAGATGAAGCAACACGACGGACGGGTTGCCATTCCTTTTCTGAGATAATACCCTCCGAAGAACGTAGAGGTACCACAGCAGCAAGTGGGTCCAACGATGGAGAGGTGGCCAAAGTACCTGTAGTAGATATCGAAGACTTGGAGACTGATGATGAATCATCACTTGCTGGGGAGAATCATCTGGAACAACAGTAGAAGGGATCAAGGACGTCTGCGGAGCCGAACTTGGTGTGGCCAGAGAAACTGGTGTTGGAGCCGAACCTGGTGTGACCAGAGAAACTGGTGTTGAGGCTGGGGTGTTGACTTTGGGTGGTATGGGAATAGGGGCTTGGCAGATACATGTGGACAACGTGATTGGATGTGGCCATATGCCTTGTATTTAAAACAATGCAAGGCAGTAACGATATCGATCCGGAAAATCTGCTTCCCTACAACCACAGTGAGGTCAGTAGGGCAATCAGCAATGGCATCTTCAGTAGGAAACAGGATCCTTGCTTGGCGACGCAGACCTAAGATGTTCCTGTCATCTGGGTCTGTTGGTGCGGAAGACAGAGTGGAAATGGATCCAACTACTTTTCCACAACGGGAAAGGGCCGCCATTAAGTAATGGTCCTTGATTTCTGGTGGTACGGGGTAGCACGTAACAAGTACGGGGCGCTGCGTGAGCGGGACTCCCAGTAAGGTATGATCCCCAACATGCAGTCCGTCAGATAAGACGCGCTCCACAAACTCTGGCTTCGCAAAATAGATGAGAACAGTCCTAGGCTTCCTCGCCATATGGGTGATCGCTCCCTTAGGGAGGATTTGGCGGACGGCTAAGGAGTATTTCTTAAGGCTGGTGTCCGGGAGGGCATCAAAACATACGCCAAGTTTCTGTGTGCGTAAAACCTCCTGCCCAGCAGCTGAAGTTTCCGGAATTTCGATGCGTAATTTCTTGTTGTCTCTAGTGACAATCATATCAAGAGGCGTTGTACATGGATTCTTCACTGTAGAGGAAGAAGAACTGGTACCCTTCACAACGGAAGCATAAGGTAGAGTTGCCGTAGGAATGGGCGGAGATGGGGAAGGTCGAGACGCAGTGCTCGCAGGAGCAGATGAAGTACCAGAGGCAACGGATACTGAAGAAGTTAATGACGTCACGGTGGTGGAAAATGTCGGGAAATCAACATCCATAAAGTTGGAAGAAGAAGTGGTAACATCAGATAACGCGGCTTGGAAACCAGCTGCGTGTGGTAGTGACGATGACCGAACGTGGCCAGGTGGGGGCGGAGCTTTGCTATCAAGCTTCAGACCCGGCCTATCAGATGCGGTCGCCGCCATTTGCAATGGCTGGCTTGCTAAACCCGACCCTGGGCAAAGCCAGGACGGAAAAAGAGTTAGTACAAGTAAAGTTTTACTTACAGGACGTCAAAGTCGGACTCAATCGACACAGGAGACGTTCACAACACAGGAGATACACAAAATGACGGCACACACACAAAAGAACACCAATAAACGCAGGTCAAACACGGAGAACAGGTCAACACAACCTTTACAAGGCCATCGCTTAGACCACTGCGCCACCGAGGCAGCGTAGTTTCTTTAGTCGAAGATATAGATCAGTGTTTGTTAATAAGCGAAACAGCTGGATTTCTAATAGAACACGTTGCAGTTCAACAAAACCTTCGAAAAATCTACAATAAATAGATGTTTTACGGAGAGCCCATTTAAGAGGGGGAGCTGCGGTCCCACACTTTCACAATATTTTTTTCTTTTTTTTTTTTTTGCAGATAACACAGCGAAAGTTGTAAGAAACTGCCTTGTGAAAATATTTCTTTTTCTTTCCCCTTTTCTTACGAAGGGTGCTCAAAAAATATAGTCGCCCACAGTCCATCCTCAAATCTTTCGAAAGTATTACAGATGTTATTTTGTACACATCTGTAACGGGGGGGAGGGCGGATTTTCATGCTTTAAGAATTCGTTTGAATCATGATATTTAGATTATATCATGATTCAAACGAATTCTTAAAGCATGAAAATCATTCATTCATCATTGTGAACCATTATCAATCCACTGCTCGATGAAGGTTTTCCCAAGTTTCCTATACAACGGTCTGTCTTGTGCCAGTCTCTTCCATGTCACTCCCGCATACTTTCGAATTCCATCCACCCATCTTCCATGTGGTCTTCTTCTGGGTCTTTTCCTGTTCCTTGGAATCCAATCTAAAATGTCGGCTGTCCATCGATGGTCTGTCCTTCTGGCAGTATGTCCAGCCCATTGCCATTTCAGGGATTTAAATCTGAATATGATGTCTTCCACTCTTGTCATTTTTCTGATCCACGTGTTGCTTTTCTTACCTCTTCTGGTTACACCAAGCATGCACCTCTCCATGTTGTTTTGAGTTGTCTGGAGCATTTGTATGTCATTTAGTTAAGGTCTACGTCTCTGCACCATACGTAAGCACTGGAAGGATGCATTGATCAAACACTTTTCTTTTAAAACATAATGGCATATTATTCTTGAAAATTATGATGTTTCTTCCAAAAGTTCTCCAGGCAAATTTTGTACGCCGATTAATTTCTTCATCAATGTGAACCTCACTTGATATCTGCTGTCCAAGATATACGTACGTGTCTGTTTTTTTCAGCTTTTCCCCATCAGTCGAAAAATCTTCATTTCTTGTAAAAGCATTGGACATCACTTTTGTCTTCTGAAAGTTCATTTTTAATCCCACTTCCTTACTCTTGTCAGCAAGTTCCTGGTTCATACTCTGCAGCTCTGATGGGGTAGTTGCAAAAATGACTACATCATCAGCGAAGCGAAGATGAGTTAGATAATCTCCATTAATCTTTATCCCTTTGTTTTCCCAGTTCAGTGATTGAAAGACATTTTCCAATGTGGCATTAAAGAGCTTCGGAGATATGGTGTCACCTTGTCTCACTCCATTTCCAATTTTTATGCGTGTTGTATTTTCAAACAGCCGAATCTTCGCACCTACATTTTCATAGATGTTATTAATAATAATAATGTATGCATCTTCAATACCGCTGGATTTCAGAGCCATTGTAACTGCTGATGGTTTCACCGAATCAAAGGCGTTTTCATAATCGATTAAAGCCATGCACATTAGAAGTTCATATTACCTCGCTCTTTCAATTAGTTCTCTCAGTACGTGGATAGGATCTAGTGTGCTGCAGCCATTCCTGAATCCAGCTTGTTCTCTCGGTTGAGCCATGTCCAGTGTTACCTTCAAACGGTGGGAAAGAACTTTAGTGAAGAGTTTATAAACCACTGATAGGAGGCTGATAGGTCTGTAGTTCCTGAGATCCTCAGTGTCACCTTTTTTATGCAGCAGGATCATTGTTCAATTGTTCCAATCCCCAGGAATCTTCCCTTCATTAAGGCATCGAGTGAAAATTTGGGCGAATACTGCTTCGATTTCTCCACTTGCTTCTTGTATGATGTCTACAGTAATTCCATCTTCTCCTGGAGCTTTTCCCCGCTTCATGTTCTTGATTGCATGTGCAACTTCTGCTGGGAGGACTGGAAGAACTCTGGTACTGGTACCTTTCATGATGTCCGGAGTACATGTATCATCCCTTTCATATAATTTGGAGTAGAAAATAATTTCAACAATCTGAACCCAACTGGAAAGGATAAAGCACAACTGAACTGGTATCCATCTTTCATGAATTTGCACATTTTCTTACTACCACTGATTCGTCCGTGGATCATGGGATACGCACTTCAATACCGCGGGGATATTTTTATGGCTGCCTCATCATATTTTGGGAATGTTTTCTCTTGGGTATTATTATTCATCTACCCATAAATGAATTCCTAGATGTGGTACTACAAATAGAGCGTCAAAATACTCCCCAGCGCCCGGACGCCGTCCCAATGGCGTAGTCGTCTAAGCGATGGCCTGTGATCATTCGTCCGATATGGGTCCAGGTTCGAATCCCGTGAGGCATGGATGTTGTGTTTGTCTTACGTAACTGTCTCTCTCTCTTCCATGGAATCAGTGACCCTAAATTAGTTACGGGCGACTTCTTATAGCCCGTTGAGTTGCTCACGGTGGTCGTTAAACCTCCAATCAAAAATAAAAATAAAAAGCCCCCGGACCCCATGTCTCCTTAAAATGTTCTCTGGTTTTACGATAACGACAATTAAAAATAATTCATTTGGGCCATCTATCGAAGCACAGCGCATTCGCCGCAGAGACTATTTCCTGCATTGTTGTCTTCCTGTATGTTGCCGAGGTTTGTTTACCGTTTTTTCAAGAATATTTTCATAAGTTTCACACACAAAAAATCGCACGTGTCTCTTGAGGTTCGTTTGTCTAATGAAGTTTAAGAATTATTAGTTTAAAATCTATTAACGGTAAAGATTGGCGACAGCGTTTGCTTCTAAGGTTACTTCGTTCTTTAGAATAGGAATCCCAAGTCCGGGACGACATGACCTTCATTAGTCTTTGAGTTTCTAAGGGGAAAGGATGAAAAGAAAGGAAGCTACTGTATTCTTTGATGTAAAGAGCCTGTCTTTTAACAAAAAAAACTATGATTTTGTTTTAATGATACTACAGGTGACTTCTATTGGCCACAGTTGAAATATTAGCCATAAATTCTAAGTTGGCCTCGTGCCAAATTTCAGTAGTGTACACAAAGCGGTTCTACTGGAAAGTTGTGTGCCGCCACGGTTGCGCAGTAGTCAAAGCGATGGCTTTTGGTCATTCGTCCAAAAGGTGTCCGTGTTCGAATCTCTGTGAGGCATGGATGTTGTGTTTGTCTTTCGGAACTGGCTTTCTCCCTTTCGTGTAACCGGTGGCCCTAAATTAAGGGCGGGCGACTGCTTATGGCCCATTGAGTTGCTCATGGTGGTCGTTAAATCTCCACTCAAAAAAAAATTGTGTTTAAATTACTACAATTACATATTCTATCGCCATGGATTCTACAATTGAGATGGCAATCAAATTTTGTTTTAAACCCGAAAAACGTGCGGTTGAAACGTTTGCTATGGTCCGTGGAAATAATGGAGGTTGTGACGTACTTACCTCAAAGGTGACGCACATGTCAAGACGGCAAAGTTGCAGCGACAAACTTCGTCGTTCTAGCTTAGTTGGGAAAGTATTCTGCTCCGCAGAGATAGATGCGGGTTCGATCATCGCCACCTGCAAATGGCCTTTACGCTATATTGGCCCCCGAGCGTAAAATGGATCTTATAGCCCTTGGGTTCTTCGAAAAAATGTATGACATTCGTTCCACACATGAGTTGGAATTAGTTAGAATTTCTTCTTCTACAGTGATCTCCCCATCAAGTATGTTTTGCCAGCTATATCCGAAACCAACGATTCAGTTCCAGCTTTTTCTCAAGGTGCGGGGGGGGATATATGTGACGTACCTGCCTCATAGTTGAGGGGCATCTGTTACAATTACCTAGTCCGTGGGATTTTGAATGATAATGGTATGCCTACTGGCAGTGCTTCGACAATGAAGTATGCAATCATGTACTTTTAGGTAGTTTGTCTGAATTTGTGATATCCGTAACGGAGACCATCTTGGATTAATATGTGACGTCATTAATCCAAGATGGTCTTCGTTACGGATACTAATTTGTTTTTGAGCTGTAACTGCTTTTAGGGCGGTTCTATGAAAATTGTACTAAGTAGATTTTAGCTAAACATGATCAAAAGAATAGAAAAGTTCATAACCCAGTACAAACAGTCTTGCTGGGACAGCACGGGGCAATTGCTGGAAGCCAGCACTTCCAACAATGAACCAGCACTATGTTGCCGCTGCCGAACCGTAAATGAAATGTCCAGGCGGCCAACAGAAAGGCCAGCAGTTCAGGCCAGCAGCTGGCCAACAGTTGCCACCCACATTAGTTGTCATATGCCATAACAGGGTCATCAGTTATCTATCACAGGCAGTTCCTGCTACAAGTGGCCCTTCAGCGGCCCTGCAAGTATGTGCCATAAATGATGGCCAGAGTAATGTGGTCCACTAGTTTCTCTTCCCTGGAACCAGTGAGCCTAAATTAGGGACGGGCGACTGTTACATATTCTATTGAGTTGCCCACGGTGGTCGTTAAACCTCCAATGAAAAAAACAATGTGGAAGGTAGTTGCATGAAAACATGATACATAAAGGGAGTAAAGAATTATTTTTGTGTCTGCTTGTTCATGTATGCTTTCAGGGTTTCCAACATCATTTCCAGCTTGGCTTCATTTCTCTAACTGGCTACCAAGACTCTTTTTATCCCCTGTGCATGCAAAATTGTTATACTTGAGAGGTAATATGTTAACTCATCTTTAGATTTAGAATGCAATCGGAGGATTCTCATGGTATATCTTTCAGTGTTTCTAGAATACGTGATTTTGTACTAAACAGGTGTTGCTTTTCCTTCTCTTCTAGGTAGGTATTTAATTCTAAATGAGTTTCATCATACTTGAGCAGATAAAGTTTAATTTTCTTGTTGAATTAAATTGCAAAGTCTTCATATATAACGGTTTGTGCAGTGCTTTCAATTCTGCCATTCCGTCAAGGACAGCTGCTGAATATGTTTGCTCTGGTATAAATGATCTGTCATCACTAACAAATGAAGAGACCTCTGTCGTGTTGTTAGAATCCTCTGTATGTTGTTCCTCTTCCAGTATTTTCATCAGCTTGCTTTTGTTTGCAGGTAAAACCATTGTGCCATCTAAGTTGAACATTGAAAGAGGCACTGCAGAGAATTCATAATTACTTAAGCATTCCTGTAAATAAATGTCAGATCGACTTCGTCAAGCAATCATCAAACGTATTAACAAAAAACGATCTGCCTTCAACTGCATTATGGTGTGTGATACTTTTGTCTCAACAACATTGCGTGCACTTTTACACAACTGAAGGTTCTCTTTTTTTTTCCATGGTGCCCACAGGCTACAACTGCTTGATTCAATCCGGTCTTCTTTAAAGTTATTAAACATTTGACAAATCCTTTCTGTTGTTCTTGATGTGTCCCTCTGAATATTTTCATCAAAAACTGCCTTTGTTGAGATGATTTCTTTTCCATCATAATTCACAGGATTAGTCAATGTCATGATCGAGTTATAGATCTGTTGAACATCTTTCTTTTGGAGTGTTGTTTTGCATATTGTTAGGTGTTGATGTTTTTATCTTTCGTAAACTGCTATTCCTACAATTTGTCTTGCTACTGCAGACAGCCTGGACAGCTCAAGACAGACTAAAAAGAATTATGATTGAGCCTTTTCTTTTGAGTAATATTGGGTTGATGTATAAGTTCATGCCGGGTTTTTTTTCATTGCACCACAATATTGTATTACATCAGAAGGGAAAACTGAATCAATCAATTATGTATTCCCCTCGGAATTGTTTACGATGATGTTTCAACGTCTTAATATGTCTGCAATGCCATTCTTAAAAAAAAACGTGCAGGTTTTGCTGCTCAGAAATCATCAAGGAAATTCGGGAGATCAACATCATTGTTAAACGTTCTGCCACGGAGTTCATTCGAAAGAGATCGGAACAGGTGATAGTCTGATGGGCGACATCTGGGAAATAGGCCGGATGTGGAAGGATCTCTGATTTCATGTCCTGAAAGGCCATTTTCGTCATGTTTGCAATCTAAGGGCGTGCGTTATCATGTTGGAGAAAGACAGGGTGGCGTCGATGTGGCCGTTCCTGCTGTATTGCTCCCTCCACACGGCGGAGTTGCTCACAATAGAGTGCATCGTTGATGGCCCGATTCCTCGGCAGCATTTCCCAGTGAATAATACCTTCCATGTCCCACCAGACACACAAAATGATCTTCGTAGGATGAAAGTAATGTTTTTGGACGAGGTGTGGGTCTTTTGTTTGGTCTTAACCAGTCCCTCTGATGCCTAAAATTTACGTACAGGCACCACTTTTCATCTCCAGTAACAACACTTGCCAGGAAGGGTTTGTGTTGCTGAGAACATTTGGGATAACGGGCGAGCAAGGAATACATATATCAACAGTCTGATTCTTGTTATCCTCGGTGAAAGTGTGAGGCACCCAATACCCCAATTTCTGGACCTTTCATATACGTTAAAAGCGTCGCTCCACTGTGGCCTGATCATAGTCCATCTCAGTGGCCAATTCGCGTGTGGTTTGACGCTGATTCAGGTGGATGAGATGGTTCAAACGATCCTCATCAAAGTGAGATAGTTCAAACGATCCTCATCAAAGTGAGATGGACAACCTGAGCGTGGCGAGTCGTTGAGGTCAAAATTGCCCCCACGGAACCTCTCAAACTATATTCGGGCTGTCCTTGGAGCAATAGTATCCTCCCCATACACAGCATAAATTTGTCGAGTAGCCTAGCTGGTTGTGGATCTCTTATTAAACCTGTAGAGGAGCAGAAGTCGGAATTGTTGTTTCCCCTCTACTTGACACTCCATACTTCCTGACCTGTAAACCAAAAACCCATTTGGCACAATCACACAATGCAATATGATTTAGATATACGATATTACTGGCTATATTTTGATGTACAACCGGCCATCTGCACTGTCACTTCTGACCTGAGAACACTCGTGAAATAAAACAGTATGAACTTATGCATCAACACAATGTTAAACACACCACCAAGTACTTTTATTGCCCTGTTCTTATGTTCCAGAGCTTTACTTGAACCAAAATCCCAAAAGGGTACTTTTGTGTTGCTTATTACCCAACTGCTCTTTTACTCACTACAAAAGTTCGGGTGTTTAGCTTTCAAGCTGTTTCATTTTTGCTAAGTACCATGCTATCATCATACTTGCCTAATTTATCAAATCGAGCGCAAAAATGTATTTAACAAACTCTTCAGGTGATGCTAGGTGTAACTTCCAGTTTGCAGTTTGGACGGGTATGATAAATAAAGGCAGTCCACCATATGATCATATTGAAAAGCGACTCTGAGAGTTGGCTTTTCTTCAGATTCTTTAGCCTCAAATGCTTCCCTTCTGGCAATTGAATTGAATTGAATTGAATGAAAATTCTACCACACAACACAGTACATTTATATCTAACAAAACACAAACATCAAAAATTGTCATATGTACTAAACTAAATTTAAATAATAACACAGTATTAACGCAATGGAATAAAAACATGAAGTCAGTGATATCACAAAATTCAATATAAATTAATAGCATTTAGTACTAATTATTTAATCCAAGAGAAAACAAGGGCTCAGCCGCCTCAAATATATTTAGTATAATAATCATAAACATACAAGCACTAATACCGCTTACAATTGACCAAAAAAATCGATACAATGTAATTTATTAAAAAAAATAACATAATGTACTATGGAACTGTAGCATGGAGCCAGGGAAAAAGGCTTAAATTTAAGCCTGACGAGCCCCCGATCTCCAAAGGTAGATGTGTCAGGTCAAAACGATGAAGATAGCATCATCAAAAATACGACCGGTGTTGAGCATACAGTAAAAGAAAGAATACATGAACTCAAACAAACAACAAAAACTCTCGTAACAGTTTTTTAAATAACCTAGAGTCCACAATTTCCCTGATATATAATGACAGTTTGTTCCACTCACGGGGTCCAGCTGCAATAACACTGTTATGCAGCAATCTTGTGCGCGCCCCCAATCACATTCAAATTCGTCAGAACTATATCAATACAATTATGGACTTATTTTGTTTCTTGGGATCTTCTACTTGAAAACTTTTAACTTTTTAAGCTCAGGTTGATTCCTTTCCTAGATTTCAACATACTCTTTGTAGAATTTATCGATGTTGCATTTGGATAGTGCAAGCCTTGGTGACGTGTGTGCTTCAGTTTCTCTTCTTACTCACTTCCTTGCTAGAATCATAAGTACAATTAATTTCGCATCATAAAGTACAATTAAGGTGGTCTCAAGTCCTGTACCGTTCAAAAAAGGACCAATAGCTCTCGAAGCATCGCCCCTATTATATGTTGCTGACCTAGTCTAAAAATCCAATTCTTTGACAAGTCCATTTTTGCCACAGCTAATTTTAAAACAGGCATGTAAAGGCTATGATCCAAATGCTTTTGTTTCTAGGGTGACAACAGATGTTATTTTCTCCAACTTCTTCATGAAAGTGATCTACGTTTGTATGTTTGTTAGTCTGGCATCTATGAGTGGAAGTACACAGACTCTAGGTTCTTTAGTTGAAGGATTACTTATAATGGAATTGAAAGCTGACAAAGTCAGAACTGTAGTGCGTGGTTCTGACTCTATCTCATATTCATCAGTCTCGTTCCTAAAGCGAATGGTAATAGGCACTGAGAAATGGATTGCGTACGCTAATGTGAGGTGGAGAAGATCTGAAAGCAAGGCTTATTAACCTACTTCAAAGGACGGTCAGATTCCCAAGAAGCTACACTGCAAAGAACAAGTGGTGTGAATTAACGGAACATTTCTTAAAATAACATGCAACAAAATTTCCGGTAGGTATGAGTCTTTTAACGAAATTTCCGTTTCAAAAGTTTCCGTTTCTTTTAACCTCCGTACTTTGACAGAATTTTCGTAGTCAGGAATCCGTTAATCTGCTTATTTCAGAAAAATCCGTTTCGGGTTTTCCCGTATTTTCCCTGGAAGTCAGCAAAACATTAATTTCTGACTTTTTCAGCCCAAGTTATCAAGCCCGTTTTTATTCGTCCCTGGTGGGATTCGAACCAGCGACCTTCAAAACGGGAAGAGCTTGACTTACCGCTGAGCCCGTAACTTGTGTACACCAGTCTCATGCATAAGGTAACACTCTAATTGCTCGATGATGAAGTATTTCTTTTTCTGTTATTAATGTGGGCAAATTAGTCAATTTATTTTCTGTTGGATCTTATTATTTTTATGAGCAGGTTTGAAATAATTTAATTTTTTCTGTAGGAGTCCTTAATACAAGTTACGTAATTTTTTCATCCGGATTATCCGAAGAAACAGAATACTTTGAAACTTGAGATCTTATTAAACTAAGAATGACTTTCAATTATCTTTAAGAAAAGGAGAAATGCACTACTTTATGGTGTTATTTAACAAAACTCCTAAATATCAAATTTATTATTGATTGATATAATAGCTTTCGTGTTAAGGACTCTACTGACTGGTACATAGACATAAAACAATCAATTTAATTGTTAATGAAACCTCAAGTATTGCCGCGAATCGCTCAATACCGGAAATGTTTTTTCACATGAATACGGAAAAGTGAGAACAGAATTTTTCTGTTAATGTACGAAGTGAATTGGGGAACGTTTTCTGAAAATTCAGAATTTTCCTGGGGTACGAAAATTCCGTGAAATTCAATATCTCTTCCCTCTTTTCACGGAAGAGATTGCGTTAGAATTATGCTTCGTTAATTTAAGAAAGAAATCACGGAAAATGCCTCATAAATTTTAGAATTTGTGTATCGTGTATAATGCTTCACTTGTGGTGGGAATATAATTTTTGTTTTCCATTTTGAGCTGCTGCCAAGCAACCAAACGTTCAATTCTGATGATGTTTCCAAGTCGACCAGCTAGAACCCAGCAAAAATACAAGTGTTGGGGAACTGCTGGACACCAGCTGGCAGTGATGGGTCACTGATGGCTGAAATCTGCCGCTCACGGCACGGCAGCGGTCCTTTGGTGGCAGCGCCATCAGTTGGCAGCCATTGATGGCCCTGCAGCATCGCCGTGAATTATGGGCCTCCAAGCTAGTGGCCCGTAGCTGGCAACCGTAGAACCCCCAGCACGAGGTCGAAACTACGAGACTTCGCATGCGCAGAAGCAACACGTGCTGTGTCTCTCATGGTGCCAGTTAGTTGAAGACGACGCCTTCGCCATCGTGTTATTTTAGCGGATGTTTTAAGAACAAGCCATATGTAGACAGGCGAATTAATTTCCTAATGAAATGCCACGTCGACGAAAATTACCGTAAGAAAAATATATAAAAAAGATTTAAAAACTTCGGAAAGATTTTGAAGATTTCAGAAGAAAAATGTATAAATAATTATAATAATGAACTGTAAGAAATATCCAATTACTCTCATGTATTTATAGAAACTCATTTAGTAGAAAAATTCGTGCACTGACACACAAAGAATCTAGAATACAGACAGCCATGAAATACACCCACTCCATTACCATGAATGACAAGAAATAATTTCTGTGTAACCTTTCGTTTTAACATACACTAAGCCGCTTCAAACAAAAGTCCCGCAAAAGCATTAAAAAATCTTTATGCTGGAAAAAAAATAAGAATTTTACGCGTACAAAATATGTCAATTATTTGAAAAAAAAGCAACGCTATGTGGATATAATGTACTCATTCATGGGTTGAAAACATAAGACTGGAGGAATTCGCTGCTAAAAATAACGTCGAGTAAAATAAAACATTTTTCCTCTTTAAAACAAATGTAGCGCCGGACCGCGGAAAGGAAAGATACAACGTTAAAAATGTAACAGAATATGCCATGAGCGGGTAAATATATTAATTAAACAGTCACTTTTGAAAACCACAAGGACAGCACAAAACTTTGGAAAGTTCTCTTAAGTTGGTACGTTCGTTGAAAATGAGTGAAGTTCCCTTAAAGTAAATAAAAACAATCGCTACGTTGAAAAAATAAATTTATAAATTATACGAAACTGGCATTTATGAAAAATACCTCGCAATATTGTAAAATTAAAGAGAGAACCAGTCGTTTCACATCGCACAGCAAGTGCTCAGCTTCAAGCAATGGCTCGTGCGTGCCGTACCAGTGTATTTGCGGGCGCGCCCGCTTCACAAGCAGACAGTCCAAGCGGGCTTCTTTTCAGGACCTGTTGAGAATATTTCCCCAGCGCCTTGCCGTAATGCAGAAGTTTCGTAGGGGAAAAAAGTAGTTGTGCCTTTGGGAAGCTGCGGTTAGTCTTTTTTTCATGGTTACTACAGGGAAATTGGTGGACAAAATTCGGCAAACCATCAGTTACGTCACGTGATTGCCAGCTGCCACTGCCGGGTAACTAGCGGACCGCATTAGGCTAGCCATCATTTATGGCACGTGCTTGCCGCAGGGCCGCTTGTGGCAGTCACTGCCAGTGATGGATAACTGATGGCCCTGTTCTGTCATATAACAGCTGATGGGGTGCCAACTGTTGGCCAGCTGCTGGCCTGAACTGCTGGCCCATGTAGTGGCCGCCAGGACATTTTATTGACGGTTGGGAAGCGACAACATAGTAAAGGGCCACTGCTGGCTGGCTTGAGTGCTGACACAACAACACTGTTTTTGCTGGGAAGCAGCACTTGATCACCAACGTCCAGAAATGATCAACAGGAGAGGCTTTGTATTTCAATACAACCAGACTTCATATTTTTTCGGCCACAAGGAATTTTTTTAAGCTGGCTGGGACCTCCTGCGTCACGCGGTCTATTCCCCTGATCTTGCGCCTTCAGGTTTCCATTTATTCCGGTCTCTGCAGAACTCGTTCAATGGAAAGAACTCCGCTTCTTTGGAGGCTCACAAAAACCGTCTTGAGCAGTTCTTTGACTTCAGTCAACAACTTTCTGTGCGGAGTCTTCAAGTTACCAGGCAAGTAGGGAGAGTAACTAAAAAAAATGGTGTCTACGTTGCTAAATTAAATGGCAAGCTAATGTAAAAGCTTTATTTTTTGCTTTGGTCAACAAATGTGGAAAGACTTTTTTCGGAAACCAACAGTTATTAATCTTAAAAAAAACACGCAAAAAGTAATGATTAACTGCAGAACAAACATACATGATTCACACGCTACTTGAACTAGAGCTACAGGCATTCGAAATTCTATTGTAAGTGGGAAATTATATTCTACTGCGGATTCTCGAGAATACTAGAGGAAACATCAATGTCATCTCCCGTGGGATACAAAATGAGCTTCGAACTTAGTACTGTTCATTCGAGATTTTTAACACGAAAATGCACATCATACGGTGCTTGTTATGATCCCAGGTTTAAAGAATTAAATTCAAGAGTGATTTTGGAATCACCATTAACTTACAGAAAATGATAATATCAAGTATGAGCTAAAACGAAGTTTGAACTCGCACTTCTAGAAAAAAATAAGCAGTGAAAGATGGGATTTTAGATATTTTAGCATTTCACTGTGATGAAAAAATTATAATGATGCTTATATGAATTTTAAAAGGTATTTAACTGTAAATGTGAAAAAGAGATGGAAATGATAACTGTGACTTAAGTGCAAATTCTCTGAAGAAAATTAACTTATTTGGATTCAGTAATTAAAGACAATTTTCATGAAAAAAAAGAACAGGATGATTAAGAAATAATTCCGAAAAAGCAGTGGCAGCATAGTTCGAAAATTTGAAACAGGAATGTAAATAAACTGATAAAAATAAACATACAGATGCGGGGAAATCAAAGGGAAAGTTTAAGAAGTTCTTAAAATAAAGTAATGGAAATACTAAGCACGATTCACGACGATAATTTCATTAATAACATTATCAGATATTCAAATGTAGCAGACTGCATTCAGCACAAGTTTCATATCCATACTTTAAATCAAACCACTTTGAGCATCTACTTCTTTTCTAGTCTTCCAATTAATAAAGTTTATTCTAACACTTCTAATTCAAGAACATTCAACATTAGTGCTACGTTTGATCTTTGAAGTGGCCAGATACTCTGGTTTCTTAGTTGTCGTCCGATCTGTTCCAGGGAAGTGGCTATCCCCCTTCCCTGGAACCAATGACTCTAAATTAGTGACAGGGGCTGCGCGCAGCTCTTAGTGTTGTTCATGATAATCATTAAACCAGGCTCCCAATTCAACAGCTTTAAACATCATTCATGCGTGTACTCTAAGTCAACAATATTAGAAACGAATTTTATGTTCAGACGGCTAGAATTAATGAGGAGTAGCATGAAAAAGACGCCAAATGATAACTACATTTGACTCATTAATGCACCCATTGAGGGAAATCCTGTATTAACATCAAATTCTCGTTTTTTAGATGAATTTGAAATGTATCATTCATTCGTGTCATTCATATGCTAAATATTGAACACTGAGATGAGATAAATTATGAGAGGATAAAATAGTTTGTACAGGTGAAATAGACAGAGATCTGAAGTCGTTCAGAATTGACAGTTGGATAATCAGTACGTGAATCAGCAGGCCCTGGGCACTTCTTTTATAATAACCCTTAAACCCGCTAGAACGAATTAACTCGGGGTTAGGAAAATGAGCTGACATCAGCTCTAACGGATAAATTCGCTGTCTAAGAAGCCAGCCGAATACGCCTGGAACGAGTAAACCTGCGCATCTGAAAGCATTGCTTTGCTTTCAGCTTGTTATTCAAAGTGACCAATATCAAGGATGATTCATTCTAATCGTTTCTGAGTGATTACTTGATAAAAGATCTATAAAAATGGCGTAGAATATAAAACATTAAAAAATAGAAGTTATTTCAGTCACTTGTGCCATGATATCTATGATACCCAGTGCTATGATATCCTCGTCAGTGGTAATTTCGTTTCCCCATTATGACTTGGGTGATCGAACAAACAATAAAAGACTAAGAAGGAGAGCTTATCACCAGTGTCATGCTTACGGTCGGTACTACTGAGATGGGAAAGGAATTGTTTTGCAGTAGCTTTAGAAAATCTCGAGCGCTATATGATGAACATTTCATTTTGGGAGTTGCAGAAAATTTTGCGCCTCATTTGGCTCATGTACATGAGCTGTTTGAAAGAATTAAGGGCATGACGGTGTTGGTGACAGGAACCCTGGACCGTGTACGTAACATTTTCCGATATCGACGACATTTCTTCAAGATCTTTTTCAAAATAATTGCCGAATGCAGATGTTGAACTGCGTTGACCACAGCGATCTACTCGTTTGCTGCACACGCGTGGGTTGCTGTGGTCTAACCACTCGTACGCAGCAAAGTGAGTGATACAAATGTTTACATTTGCAGCTTACCAAAATCATGAACTTCTTTGAATTCAAGACCATGAAGAAAGTTAAGTAAGATTATATTTCACGTTTTCTTCAAATTTGACCTTGTGAAATATCTCGATAGCAGCTCGTCAACAATAATTGTAAATTAGAAATCTTTCGAACAAATCGAGGCCATTTCTGAAACTTCTATTTCTTTTATGAATTTGAGTTCACAGAAGTTAATCACACTGTTAGTACTTTTACTGATATTTTCCCTGAAATACTTGGTAAAGTGAAGAAACTTTCTAAATTGAAGCTTCACACCTCTTGATTTCAGAAACGAATAGAAGACAGAGAAAGAAAATGAAAGAGAGGAACAAGGAAAGTGGCGTCTTTGGAAAAGAAGATGAACTTCCCAAACTCTTTATGAATTAGTTTTGCTGCGTCACTTGGAGAAGTTCGGTAAATCTGAAAAAAATCCTGTCTCTTCTCCACAAAGTTGAAAGAAACGTAACTTTTGTCTGTAATAAATGATGACAGTAAAAAGAACAGATTTTAATTACTATCCGTAAAGAAAGAAAATAATAGGACCTTTAATGCATCCTTGATTATGAACTTCTTGAGTAAGTTCCAAAACTTTTGAAGTTTCACTGAAATAGTTTAAAGAATGGAACATTGGACGATAGAAGACTTAAAAGTTGAGCAAAGTATCTGCTGGTAATCTTACAAAAGAATGATTCTGAATTATGAATGGCCTCTTACTTATAAAAAGAAGAACTGGAATTTTTAGAAACCTCTTCGTGGAGATTACTTACATATCATTGCAATGTTTCTTTCCTGCGGATGAGGAATGGTAAATTTAATGCAAGAGCCGATCAAAATGTGGGCAACATGATGTGTCTCTTTATCATGGGCAATGTTTTTAGTGTTTAAATGGAGGCGATGTCTGTTAATTGTTTATATTACACCAAGAACCCAACGTGTTACGTCACTGTAAATCATTTCCTGAATTAAGCCTGGTCTTATTGCAGAACTTGGCTTTACTGTAAAGCTTGGCTTTGTGCTCCGGGTAGCTTAAGTACAACATATTAAGCACTGAGTTAGGCACTTAAATGGCAGTAATTACCAGAGAAATAGTCTTGTATTTACAGTAATCGGCTTGCTTATTAGGTCCACTCCAGGAACTTTTAATGTCAGTATAACATTACATGTAGAATATAATTCCAACTTGGTATGCAAATAATGGTTTGTTTCGATATCAGAGTAAAATACTCCCTTAATTCAGAATACTTTTCATGTCTTATAACTAGACAAACAATTTTACTTCAGTGATCAAACAAGCATAATATTCAACGTGAAGGAATGAACCAAATTATATAAGATCAAATGCTAATCTCATAACAGCAAAGTAGTCCGAGTTCTCTCAACAATCTCTCTATAAAGCAATTACAACGATCTCACGCTCTAGCCGACTTCTAACGGAATCTCAGATACAATCGTCAAATATCACTCTTATCAGTTTCACTCTCATGCGTGATTCGTCTTTTACCTAGCGTCAAGTTGCCTTACCAAAACAACATTCAGAGAGAGAAGATGTAGATTTAAGGTCAGAAGCCACTTAAAGAGAAGTAACAAAAATTTACATAGTTGACAGGAACGAAAACAAAAAGTTATGGAGACCAGTCCTGAAAAAAAAATAGGTAATTTTTTTTATTTCAATTTTTTTCCCCTACAGAATTTGCTGAATCGAATGATATACGACACTTGATAAACAGAAAATAATTTGTAGGCGAAAACTATGTTCGGAGTTAAGCGTACAAGTTGCACAAGTAGGCGTGCCCAGCCACATCTGAGCAAGCCTGAGACGGTCGAATATCTGTCGTCATCCTGGGAAGGTGGAAAAACGGATTGTAGCAGGTGCGGGAAAACAAAGGAAGACTGCGAGCAGAAAGCTGAAGTTCAGCAAAGCAGAGGAAAAGGAGTATGACGCGGGAGGCTTCTAGTCACAGGTCTTCGGTTTTTTTTTTGCCTCCCCTGAAAAGTTGTGGTTTGGTACATTTAGGAACATTTTCTCATAAACCACTGAAAAAAACGCTTGAAATTTTTTTGTATACATTACTGTATATATCAACAACCACCTGAAATAGAATCATGACTAAATAATGTACCCAATTAAAATAATGTACTCAGTTAAAATAATAAATACAATTGCTAATGAAACGTCAGCAAAATCGACAGCAATATTAATTAATTACTACAAAATTAATTAATTGACCGATTGCGATAATTCTAGTTTAGGTACTGTATAGTATCTTTAGGAAAATACATGCCAAGTTTGCAATTAATAGGCCAAGTCTATCGTGAGAAACATGTACCTAAGTACATCGAGACCTCCCATATGGTTAACATGCGAAGCCTAAAAAGGGACTGCTCCCCTTAAATTCGAGTATACGTTACACATAGTGAAGTCACCAGACCTTTTTCAACAATGGTCGCTTTTTTGGAATATGAGTCATTGTTAATTTCGAACTTCTCCACAGCAAACGTGGAAAGAGCGATGACCTCTGTTTGATGTACCGTATATGTTTAAAAGACATCACGCCAAACAAAGGAAGTACAGTTATTCGTATCATGTTTCCTCCAGTACTGCACAATGACTTATTTCTTTCGCCTTTACGAAATTTTACCTACCCACTGGGTGCTGCTTTGCCTAGCAAACAAACCCACGTATCCTGGAACCATTCAATACTTTTATGCCTACAGACTTTTCCAAAAGTGCTAAATTTTAATGTGTCCTGGATTTATCGTCTAAACCCAACAACCAAGCATTACAACGATACATGCGCTGGCCATATACAGAAGCACTGCGAAAAGTGTTTGAGGGAATTCCATAGAAAGTTTCACCTAGCTAACTCATGAGCTGTTATACACTGGCGTGCAAAAATTAAGGACGAGACTGTTTTTCGAATTGAAACGTCGTGCAGAAGTGCTCCACATCGACTCAAATCATACCATAAGATCCCCAAGATGTAAGAATATGGGGACAAGGGAGCAAAACCGTCCAAACAAGGAATCCAAAGGATACAAAGGCACCTTATTGAAAAGGTAGTTTCGAGCACCACTGGACCGAAGACAGAAACGTCCATGTGACAGGTGGCTGCCAGGAAAAATCCAGTCTTTAGTAGGGGATATGATCACCCTGACTGCGTTGCACGATTTACAACGTCTGTCCATGCTAAGGACGAGGTTGTCAATGAGCTGTTAAGGCATCGCGGCTCATTCCTCTCGTAGCGCCAATGGCAACTGCGGAATCGTTGCTGGCGGCTGGTGAAGTGCTGCCAAGCGTCTCCCGAGAAGGTCCCACACGTGTTCGATTGGATTTAGGTCCAGGGCCCTTGCGGGCCAATCCAATCAATGAATTGAATATATTTATTATTTAACAGCTCTGCGACAGCCACTGTACGATGAGGTGTATCATTGTCGTCCATGAAGAGGAACTCAGGACCCACAGCACCTCTAAACAGACGCACGTGAGGCAGGAGAACATCGATACAATAGCGGACACCAGAGACTGAACCTCCTTGGAAGATGTGTAGATCAGTACGGCTACCAAGCATGATACCACCCCAATTGAGAACTCCGCCACCTCCAAACCGGTCCCTCTCGATGATGTTGGAGGTGCGATTGCGTGTTCCCTGCTCTCACCAGTTGTGTATACGTCCAGAATCGCTCGTCAGACTAAATCAGCTCTCATCCGTAAAGAGAACTCGACCCCATTGCTGATGTGTCCAGTTCTTGTGTTCCTGGTACCACAGAAACAGCCGTCTCCGATGAGCAGGCGTTAATCGCACACACCGTACTGGTCGTCGTGCAAATAGACCACCTTTGTGCAGCCTCCACCTGGCCACGGTAAAACGCGATAACGGACGTCCAGTTGTCTGTTGCATGTGCCTTGTGATTTCTCCTGCTATCAGCCGTCTGACTGGTCTTGCCTGTAGGACCATATACCGGTCGTCCGCCGCCGTGGTTGCTCATAAACGACCACTGTTAAACTCTCGGACAGCTGTTCCTGTCGTTTGAAATGCTCTGTTTGTGAAACGATGCTGTGAGTGATCCCGAATTCCTCGGCCACACTAGTCACACTACGACCTTCTTCCAACTTCCCAATGACGCGACTTTGGGTAAAGTCATCCAGATGTTGTTTACTGGATTGCCTGTTGACCATATCACACGGTGGGAGCAACTTGACGTCGTTCAAACCGATGTACACCGAGCAATAGCATTCACCGAATCGCTGAGCGTACACCGCTCGTGTGCTTTATAACCTTCTGAAACTCCCCCCCCCCTACGTCATGCTGCATATATGCGCATGCCCTTCCGTACCGGACCCTAGTCTATCTCCTGAGTGGTTTTTCGGTCCGTTCTGCCTGCTCGTTATGCTAATTTCTCCTCTTCGTCCTTAATTTTTGAACACCAGTGTACGATGGTCTTCATGTTCTATCACGACCGTCATATTGATCTCTGTTTCTGACATAACGGCGGCTGAATATCAAGACTGAGCAAATTTTTTAAACTGTCAGCCATCTTTGAATTCTTAGGTTTTTTTGTCACCAGGGGGAGTATGTGTTTTTTTTTTTTTTTTTTTTTTGCTTCTGATGTATTTGCAGCAAAATCGGAGCTTCTGAACACTCCATTACAAAACATTAGTTTGTGAACCGATACGCTTACCTTGGAAAACGTTTTCAGAATACTTTCTTCTGAAAGTAATGCACAGTGTTTTCGCCAGGAGGCTTAGATGCATACCTAATTTTTGTCAATATCTCTGCTTCTAAGAGTACAATTTGAAAAATCATTTTTCTGTTGCAGAGCTCTTTTGGAACGAAATGTTTCTCATATAATTTCAAAAATTTCAGGTAATTTATAGACCTTCCGCTTGGGAGGTTAATGGTAAACTGCGCTTTCCCCGACATCTCTGGTTCTAAAACTCCGATTTGAAAATTTTTGCCTGCGCCGGATACAACTCCTGATGGGAAACGTTTTGCATACATTTTTATTTTTTATTTTTCATAAAGAACGGTTTGGCCACCAACGGTCGTAAGTGTTTATTTCTGCTTCTAATTTATTTGCAGCACAGTTTGATCTGAAAATTCGATTGAAAATTTTTTTTTTTTTGGAACCATACCGCTGATTTCGGAAAATCTTTACAGAATACTTTCTTATTAAAATAATGAGTAGTTTTTCCGGCAGGGAAGTAGATGTATGTATATCATATTTTTGCCGGTCTTTACTTCTAAAAGTCCGATTTGAAAAATTATTTGTCGGAGAGCATTTTTGATGCGAAATGTTTCTCATGTAATTTAACATTATTCCGAACGCACTAATGTGCCACTAGAGTGCGTGAGCACACGTTTACGTTTTCAGTAGTAACTGCGGGACTAAAAACCCAATTGAAAAAAAAAATTCTTCAGTCAGGTACTACTAACTATAAAAACTGTTTTGTGTGCATTTTCTACCCAAAGTAAATCACAATTTTGCGGCCAGGGGGCGCAAGTATTTAATCTGTTTTTCTCAATATCTCTGCTTCTACATATCCAATTCGAAAGATTCTTTCAACAAAGGATGTCATTTACTTTTTGGAACAATTTCGGTTTATATTTGAGGAGATTTATAGTTCATAGTTCTGTCACAAGGTGGGGTTTTTTTTTGTAATTCTGTTTGCAGATGTACCTCCGCTTCTAAAAATCCTAGTGTGAAATTCCTTTTTTTATTGTGTACTATTCGCTACAATAGATATGTGGAGAATAATCGTCTTTAAATAATTCACATACTTCTCGCTAGGCGGCGTAAAGGTACAAACCTTTTTCTCGCTAGGCGGCGTAAAGGTACAAACCTTTTTCTCGCTATCTCCGCTTCAAACAGACGTATTCGAAAAGTTATTTTTTCCTAGCATACCTTTTTACGTGAATACTGTTTTTCGCTTATTTTTGAACTTTTCTCTTATTTTCCGCTAGAAATTGAATAACTGTTAAATTTTATTGGCATCGGAATGGATTCAAAAGACGTGCTCATTATAACTGAAAATTCGGTGTCATCTTTCTTGTTTTACGTTTCATAAAGAGCCGTAAACTTTTAAAGCAGCACCTTGTTTGATTTTTGTAATCGGATGTAAAAATACCGCAACACAACTTCATTCGACCTTCATCAGAATTAAAATAAAATTTCACTACTTATGCTATGCACGGATCCTTACTACAATTTCAGTTATTATTATTTTATTCGCTCACACTTACGTCACGATCTCGTAATAAACGCAGCAAAACCAGCTGTGAGAAGTGTTGCAATTCACAATAAAAAGTCCTTTAGCCGTGAACGGATTTGAAAAACATCTCGGGATGAATAACCTCAATATTTTCAAAAGCCTTTTGAAATTTGATTTGCAGTTTTCGTTTTTCAGTGGTTTTATTAAATTTTTGTTACTAGTTGCTTTTATCAGTTTGTCGATCTTATGTTAAATAAACTTCATTTGAGCAGTTTCAAAAAACGAAAGAATGTTACTTTTGAGTTATCTGCCATGAACATTTAATTCTTGCGTAAATCCCAATCTATCGCTCTACACGAATATAATTATTTATTGTGAAAACTACATAGTATTATTTACATTTAGCAGATGCAAATAACATAGTCAAACCAAATCAGTACAACTCATAAGCCGTTTCTTCTAAGATTATGAGATGGATGTACGAAATTTCTTTTGTATTACAGATAAGTAGGGTATTAATTTTATCGCGGGAAAAAAGGAGAGAATTCGCGAAATGGTTGAGGGGTAAATCTCGAAGCTTCGCGAAATTTTTGAGGCTTTTCGTGAAATTTCGGGGTTTACCTTGAAATTTTGCGCAATACCGTATTTCCTGAAATTTTCGGCTTTCAGGCTTTGGATATGTAAAGATACGTTACCTGTCACAAAAGCGGTTATATTTTCAAAAGGTATTTCATGCTTATTGACGCACTGAAGTATTTATTGCCTCGCTGAGTGCTTTAAAATTTACGGATTCCCAAATGAGAAACTCGAGGAAGATTGCATTCAAAGAGGTTTCAGCATTCATTTCAGCTGATGAAACAGCAAGAATATTCGAAATGTACCAATCTTCAGAATCAGTTGTTTCGTCTGCTACGGTGTTCACACCGGATACTGATTTAAAGACATATTTCACTTGTTGCTTATGAATATCATATTTTTTGGTAAATAACATTTCCGCGTCCAATTTGCATTTGGAAAAACACCAATATCTTCTCAACGAATTTTCCAAGTAATCTTTTAATATAGGGTTATCCAATTTCGAAAGTGGGATGTCAGCTTCACAAAAGGCCCCCAGCTAATTTCGAAAGTTCAGTTGAGCGATTCTGTTCTTGTTTAGTTCTTTTCTCAATTAATCTATCAACACATTTTTGAATTATTATCCGTTGACATGTTTCTGACACACCTTTTTCTAATGCAGCTAGCTTGCTAAATACTTTTCACAACTGTCCTTTCTTAAAAAAACACTGGCATGTTGCAATACAAACGGGCCAATAGAGTTTTGTTCACGTAAAACGTTTCCTTGTTGTACTGCTTGCATCTTTCTGATGCACTCACCTCATTGACGTGGCTCTTCCTCTAAATTAACAAACAATATCTAGGAACTTCATAAACTAAATACTCACACAAAAACACAAACATTTTCTAAGCTGAGCGCCTGCGAAACTCAAGCACCCTTTTCTGTAAGCTGCTTTTCCCACTTAAAAGCTACAAATACAGTTGACCGCATCCGGTTTACAGATTTCTAGAGCGGCAAGTCGCCGAGGCCATTCAAGAGTAGAGGAGTATGGAAATCACGAAAGGCCACACCTGTGTTCTTCAGCTGAGTGCATGTGTTCTGGAATTACCCGTCAAACTTGTTCATAAGAGTGTCTTTGTAACGAACAATCTTGAGGGGTAATTCTAGGTTTAAAGTTCTAGTTTGGACTTTGAAGTAGAATTAGTTTGCGGTATATTTTTGGTGTAAATTCTAATAAAAGCAGTATTAAAATTATTTAAATATGAAAAATAACCTAAAAATTATAATAATTTACACAAAAACAGGGAAAACATCAGAAAATAAATCGCGGATATATTTGGTATTCGTGAAATTACAGAAACACCCCTAAAATTCGTGAAAGAAAATTGGGGAATTTCGCGCCCTGAAACAATTACTCGCGTACTCATGAGGAAGCAGAGAGTGAGCTCTGGTAGCTTTTACGAAAGCTAATACCCTGTGGCGAGCAGTTTAGTAAAAATGTTTTTTGCTACGCTAAAACACTTTCCACTCAGTCTTCATGACTGCTCTGAGTTGTTTCCTCTCTGAGCAGAGCAGTCTCAAACCCAAGGAGTAGCCACCGCTTTTAAATTTATTTTGACTGCCATCAAGACATGTGAGTTCACATTCTCTTTGCGCTAGAATTTTTATAATTCGCAAGCCCTACTGCGTGATCAGACTATTGTCTCATCTGCACAGTATTTTATTTTTTTTCGTTTCTTGGTTTAGCGACCAATATGAGCGACTTGTAGGGCTATTAGCAGTCGTTCGTACCGAATTTAGGGTCACTGGTTCTAGGGACAAGGCACACATGCGCCATCAGACAAGCATACCACCCATACCTCATTCCTGGATCAACTCCCTAGCTGATCTCGGACTAATAGTCAGTAGCCAGCACCTCAGAGCATTCGAACAATGGACGCGGCCATCTTGCGATATGAATATTCGATTCCAACATTTTTGAATACAGAACACAGTTTTTCCTATTTAGACACACGTGACATCTAAAAAAAAATTCGTTGCCCTAATTTTCTGCCCAGTTAACCACAAAAAAGGCCGAAGAATCGCTAAGGCTCACTATGGGCTTTTTATATCACTGGCTACAAGCAGTCACCAACCCTTAATTTAGGCCCGTTGATTCCGGGGATGGAAAGAATCCAGTGCCGCTTAGGACACACTATCAATGCCTCACCCTGGATTCTTTTAAGGATTGCTTAAAAGTTTGAAGCTTGCCATAGATTTTGGAGGAACTCAGATTGCTAACCATATACTTCTCGAAAAAAAAGGTAGCTCATAGGAGTAACACTGTTAATATGGATGGATTTAATATTAAAGAGGTTGAGAAAAACCTCCCCCTTTCCTTATCCCCAAGAATTAAATTTAAATATGAAGGATAAAAACTAGCTGATGACCATCAACCAAATACGAAGGATAAGTAAAACCACCCCCTTTCCTTATCCCCAATGATAAGAACTCTGATTGCTAACCGGATACTTCTTTCTCTGGCATTACACACACCGGTAACTCAATTAGAAACTTTTATTAGAACCCACGAATTAGAATAATTCCACTGTTCGAATTCGGGAAGGATATCCAAAAACTCATCATTTGTAGCCAGTTATTTTTTCGAAAAGTGGACTAATACTTTTTCGAAGCTTGAAGCAATTCCGTTTCTCCTGTTTATAGGAGAATTTTCTCTTCAGTTCATTTAAAAGTTTGGGCGAGCTTCGAAATGGTAATTTTGTTTAAGTGCCATTACAAGGATCAAAGATTTTCCTTTGTACTTATTAATATCACTACATGCAAAGAGACGGAGCCTTCTGATCTCGTCAGGAATTAGTGTGGTCCCCCCCTTTATCAGGTTCTTTGGGATTTACGGCTTTTCTTAAATTTTTCCTGCTGAGAGAAGAGTAATGCTCTTTTCCGATTTCAGTTGCAGTTTTCACTGAAACTACGCAAGACTGCATTAAATTGCTCTGTATTTGGAATTTATTCAGAAATCAGAGATTCTAAATCAACCAAGAGCTATTTAAGGACTTGCAAGTCAATAAGAGAGGCTAGAATAACCTAAATACTTTCACTAGGATCAGTTCCAGGAAATAATTTCGTTATTAGCCAAGTCATAACAATGCTCGTAATAACGTTCAGGTGTTCATACCAATCACAAAGAATGTCCGTGTTGCGAATACCTGTAGTAGCCATACTTCATTGGTAAATCGTGCGAAACACTTCACAATTTGGCAGATTGTTTCCAATGTAGTCAGAGTTACAATGGTAGCAGGTTTGAAGTCAGAATTCCAAAAAATGGGGATTTCTACACGCAAACTTATGCAAAGCAATTTTTACGGAAACCGGCGAGCTACGAAACAGTTGCGAAAGTTTTTGTAACCTTCAACATGCTTGCGTGCTTCGCAGTTGGGACGACAGAGGTGTAACCAGGCATTTCTTCTCCCGGGTCAAACCACAAAATGTTGCTCCTCCCGGATATCTTTCAATCTTAATATTAATGTATATATGTACACTGCTCTACAAAACAAAATTAACGTCATACCCCAATATTACCTCTATACGGAAGGACTTGTTTGTACACCATATCCCAAACGCTTACGAGCTCGGATCTTCGGTACGATATAAAACGAACAAAATGAAGCTGGTAATCGTGGCTCATAGCTCTAGTAACGATAGAATAGTTCCAGAGAATCTTCAACAATATGAACGACATTTTATCTTGCATATCACATATAGCTCACCTAGCTAAAGGAAACCGCAGGATGCATTATCATCAAAGAATACCATGGTTCTTTTTTAGCTGGATGGACAATATCCGCACTTTCATTCAATTCTGAATGAGAGCAAGTAATATCTATTGAGCATTTCTTGAAAGAAAAGCGAATTTTATGCTCCTGAGGTTAGAGAAACTGGGGAGAAACATATCATAAGTAAATTCTGTAAATGGACAAATTAAGTATGGTGCAAAAATAGTGTACCAGAAACTGCTGCAAAAGTTTCAATTCCAATTTGTCAGACTTTAAGCAGGGATCTTTGCGCTCTCACTTGAGCAGTAGCACGCCTACCCCTCCCCAGTTAAGCTTCTTGGAGCCGGCATCACAGAGTCGTATCAGAATGGAATGGACGCGATGCGGCCCTGGAAGGTTGCCCGAGTCACAAGTGCCCATTCGGACTGCACAGCACGGAGGTCCAGGAGATGACATGGTTGCGCGTCGGCACGTCGAACCTTTCGATCCAAATAGTATTACAAGTGCTCTATAGGATTGAAGTCGGGCTATTTCGCCGGCCAAGAGAAAACGGAGACATCGCTGTCGTGTTCTTGGAACCAGTCAGGCATACCTTTAACGACATGGCACTGCGCACTGTCCTGTTGGTAGACACCCTCACAACCAAAGTAAACATCCAACAAAAAGGGATGCATGTGTTCAGCGAGGATAGGCAGGCAGCCATTGGCGTTCAGGGACCAATGTAGTGTTACCAGAAGATACCAGAAAAACATCCCCTAGACATGCACACTGCCAACACCGGCCAATACCTGACCGACAAGCGTGTCCGGGTGTTGCCGCATAAGTTCGCTATAACTTCTTCCCTCTCAAAACTGTGCAACCCGAACCACGCACGACCAATCACATGCGAGTACGCCTTGAGCCATGTGGTCAACATCTCGCTCTGCTGCGCCTGTCAAGCTACCAACAACTTTCTCTGCTAAGCGAAGTCCCCCATGTTTTGTGAACTTCTGGCTCAATGCCGAATTCTCCATGGAAAGAATTTCCTTTCCCCTTTGTGAGATGTTGTAGCGTGCATGTGACTTCGAAGCCCATTTGGGTTCGGTTCGTTACTTCCTTTACAATGTACGGCCTTTAGAGAAAATACCAGATTTGGTTACAAACATTAATTGAATTTTAAGACACAAGTCTATTTGAAGAAGTACGTGTTTACATTTTCACGGTCGTACGGTTACCAACCGTCGAACCTAGCAAGAGCTCTATCTTCCTCGTCATAGCCACGTCGAATCCCTTATGTCCTTCTTTCTCTCTCCTCGCGGACCCCTCCACATTTTGGGGGTCCCATTGTTGACACCACGTAACGAATGTTCCTGTATTGTCGTCTCCAAGCATGTAAGAAGGCCTACAGAATATCGCCATGTACTTAACACCAACGACTATCTTACCAATTAGAGCAAAATGGCGTCGTCGAGGGAAATGTCACAAAATGTCCAGCAGTGGGTTTGCAAAAATAAATTGTCCGTTCTCATACGAGATATATTACGCTGCCTTTACTTGGACACATACGCATACATGCACACAAAAAATCATATTCATCACTGTATGGCAAACTTGAATACTGCATCAATTAAATATTTGAGTCATATTTAAATATTTAAAAGGACTTCTCGTTCGCAGAGATACTCACACCCTTCTTCTGTCCGTGGGACTCTGTACGAATAAATTGTCCGTTCTTATACAAGATATCTTACGCTGTTGTTACTGGAACACACACACATACACACACACACACACAAATCATATTCATCACTGTAAAGCAAATTTGAATAGTGCATCAATTATTTAATATGTAAATCATATTTAAATATTTATAAAGACCTCTCGTTCACAGAGATCCTCACACCCTTCTCTCCGTGTGACACTGGTGCACAATATAACCAACTTGTTGTCGTTTTTCCTCTTACAGGGCAAAAATGGCTTCCTGTCTCCCATTTTGAATTTTTTCTATTTTTCCTGCCCTAAATATTTTCACATGATCACATCCGGGAAGCAGTTTCTATTCACTGAACACCTACTCGAAAAGCTAAGAGTGACGTCACAAATACGTCTCGGTTGATGCTATGGTGATGACTCTTTCTACTGTGCCAACAAAGTGGGACAAACGTTCAGACAAAGCAAATTATATTGTTTGTGACCTATTATTGGCGTGGCAAAAATTCAGGTATTTACATTTCAATGTCTCAAGCTGTTAAAAACAGAAAATAATTTCAGTACCTTGGACAGATTTCATTGCATTAAATGAAATCCTAACACTAAATAATAACTTTTTAAAATGTAAACAAAAATAAGTTAAAGAAATCTTGAAATCCGAAATGGTGAAGCTGTGGTATTAAATAGAAATTAAGAAAGGTAAACTTTCATGGTTATTGAATGGCTGGCTTATCAGCAAAAGATACCGTTTATATTTTCTGAGGAGGGAGCACTGTTTAATCCTCTATTCCGCGTAATCCGTATACTTTCAGGAAATTTCGTCGAAGTTCTAATAATGTGTAAAGCGTAGTGCTTTCCTGAAATCCGAGTTTCAACAATATGTTCCGAAATTCAACTAACTATGTATAATTACTGGGATCTTCAAGCGAAATGCAAACAAAGTTTAAGAGAAACAAAAGTGATTTCATTAAAAGCAATTTGTGTCAGAGCTGTCTTAATAACTGTTTTCTCCGCAAACGCTCGGAATTTTAATTAAAATTTCTTCATGCGTCCCGTTTTACGGCCCTCCCATTGGACGGCATCAGCTTCTCCGTGATTTGACACTTAAGGCTTAAACAATGACGCTGCTTTTCCTCTTTGGTATTTCTCCGGTTCATTTTGCAACTACGGTGTTGCATTAAATGACCTTTATTGCGCCACCTTGCTGCTCGGCATACAAGACTTCTGTCCCGCGGTCCAGCTGGTTTGCATGGGGTAGTTCCTAACGGAGCTAAGATTGATTTATTCTGCCGATTAATAAAGAGAAACTTACTACAATAAATTTCCAAACAGGAGCAATTTCGTTTCATGGTGTTTTTAAGCTTCATGCACTAAAACCATGTCGTCGTTTTCTCGCAGTCATCTTGGGAAATGATCTGATCATTCGGCGGGTGAAATTAATTAGCGGGCTCGTGTTAAACTTAACACACGTACTCATTTTCAAATGGTGGTCCAGCAGGCAATGCCGTTTAACATAATCCAGAACGTGTGATTTTCTTGCTAAGTGGGCCATTAAATCACGTTTAAGCGCGAGACAAATGCGTGCGGTGCTACAATGTTTACAAGTTTCTTGGCCAATATTTGGACATTTAGTTTGAACGGGAAAGCAAATCTTCCTTTTTGAGAAATAATGTTTCTAATAATAAGAATCACGAGAGATATAAATATTATGTCTCCATATAGGGTCAAACCCGTATACACATGCATAACAAAGTTCAAGGAGACACGAAAACATTCGACATATGCAGTGCTCGAAATGCGCCGGTGTGGATTACTGGAACTTCTTTACGATTTCCTACCGTAGGTTAGAAATCGCCAATGCTTCACCTTTGTCCGTCCGTCCATCTGTCTGCACGATAATTCGCGTAAAAATGGTTCGATTTCGATAAAATTTCAGCATGTGGTAAGGGAAAACCTGGGGACAAACCGTACTGAAAATGGGGGAAGAGGGGTCAAAGGTCAGGACATGGGAGCTGGATCCATTCCATCGCCTTTATACGTCATAACTTACGTAAAAATGCTTCGATTCCGACAAAACTTTATCATGTTGTTTCGGAGGTATACTGAACCAGTTTTGTTTATTGTAATCGAAATGGAGTCAAATGTCAAGGCACAGGAGCGAGATTTATTCCACAGCCGTTATCCTCATAACTTGACTAAAAAGCTTCTATTTCGACAAAGCTTTAGTATGTTGTTCCGAAGGTATGCTGAACCAATTCTGTTTAATATCATCAAAATGGGGTCAAAGGTCAGAGCAAAGGAGCGAGATTTATTCCAGAGCCATTTTCTCATAACTTGAGTAATAACTTGAGTAATGATTTCTGGCATGTTGAAAAGAGTATCATAGTCAATGCATTGCAAGATTTTACTAACTTGTTTTCTAATATTTCATCCTGGCAATAATTTCAATTGTGGGAACAGCAAAAATGACCCCCCCACACACACACACACATTTTATTTACACTTACTTCCAAGCGCGCATTTTTAAAAATCGGAACCTTATGTGCCTCGTGACCTTGAGAAATACACAATCTACCAACAAGTAATTGGACACCTGTGATAGCAAAGGAAAACGAAGTTTATTCCCCTTCAATAGTTGGTTGAGTCTCCACGAGCGGCGATTACAGCTGCGACCCTCCGGAGCATACTCTCAACCAGGCGTTGTACGACAGCTAGCGGTATTTTCTTCCGCTCGACTTGGAGAAGACAGGTCAGTTCCTTCACCGATTTCGGACGGTGGGGGCACCACTAAAGTCGTAGCTCCAGCTCGTCCCAGAGGTGCTCTATAGGATTACGGTCCGGGCTCTGCGCAGGCCAGTCCATTCGATTAACCCCATTGTCACCACACCAAGCCATGGTGGACCTCGCAACATGAGAGGTGGCATTGTCATCCTGAAAGTAACATGAGTCCACCCCGTAAAACTGCCACAACGTAGAAAGCGCATGGTCATCCAAAATGGTGCAGTAGGTCTCGGCGTTTAGTCTACCAGGAATTGCGACCAAGGGTCCCGTGCCATACCAGGAGAAATACCCCCATAGCATAATTCCACCGCCGCCGAACTTCACAGTTGGCACAATACATTCCGGCAGGAGGCGTTCTCCAGGAAGACGCCAAACCCTGATCCTGCCATCCGAACGGTAGAAGGTGAACCTTGATTCGTCGCTCCAGAGAACGTGTTTCCAATGTTCAACGGTCCACTGTCGACGTTCTTTGCACTACGTTAGCCGAGCAGCGCTATTGGACTTGGTGGTCAAAGGCTTGTGGGCGGAAGCACGTCCATAATAACCGAGCAGATGGGCTTCCTTACGGTTGGTATTCATCGAAAGAACACTCCCAGCTGCATGTTGAAAGTCCTCGCGGATGTGGCCCATCGATTGGGTGCGGTTTTTCCGAATTTCTGTGGACAGCACCCGTCTGTCTCTAACTGCCAGTTTTGTGAGTCTGCCGGGTAGAGGCACATTCCGACTGTCACCTCTCATCTTCCACTTGCCAATCACGTAGGCCACTGTCGATTTTTAGTATTTCAACTAGCTGGATATGTCACGTATGGATCGGCCATTTCTGTGGTACACGACGATAACCCCTTTCTCGAAATCAGAGAGCTCCGAACTGCGTGGCATCTTGCATGCGACTAGTTGCGTTTTTGTTTCCCACAAGATATTTAACGGCGGCGGCCGTAACGTGTATTAGGACCGCAGATATCGTCGATTGCAAGGGTGTCCAATTACTTGTTGGTAGATAGTGTAGCTGTGTGGGAACCGTAAAGCTTAGAGGAGTTCTGTACATAGACCGATGAGGCATTACATTTTGACCACCTACTTAATAAACTGTAGGACCCCATTTTGCCTGCAAAACAGTGGCCACTTGGCGAGGCATCGATTCGATGAGGAGGTGATGTGTATCCTGGGGTATCGGGTACCAAAATGTCAACAGCAGGTCTTCCAGTTCTCGTACACTTCGGGGGTGGTGATGATTTAGAGCCAACCCCCTTTCCAAGTCGAGCAACACATGTTCGATTATGTTCATGTCAGGCACATTTGTACGTCAGGGCGTTAACAGAAAGTCAACATCATGTTCCTCAAATCACTCCTTGATTATTATGGCAGTGTGGCATGGCGCAATATTCTCTTGGTAATGGCCAAGAGGATATTTGTCATGTGCTTGCTATTGGGATAATAGAATCTAAAATGTCTCAAGAAAACGTCGCCCACAGCATAACACCGGCCAGTTTCCTCTCAATAATGCATTCAGGCGCCATAGCCTTCGTTGGTAATCGGCGTACGCGCGCTCGGCCGCCTAGGTGATGCACCAAGAATCTTGATTCGGCAGACCTGGCCAGTTTCTTCCAACCATCCACGGTCCAATCTCAATCATTTGGGGCCCATTTCATGCGTTATTGGCGATGACGTGCAGTGAATATGGGGATCCGGCTGCGCTCTCGGCAATGCAAACGCAGAAGGCTTCGATCAACTGTGTGCTGTGACACATTACCCTGATCACCGTTGTTGTAGCTGCGGGTGATTTGTCGCACTGTGGCCCTGCAGTAACTGTGAATAGTGCGCAACAGTCTACGCTCCACTCTGGCATCAATGAGCTGCGGACGACACACGGCTGGAGGATGGTTCTTCGTTTGGCCATCTGTGCACCCCTTTTGATACGTACTCACTACAGCGACGCGTGAACAACCCGCAAGCCCCGCCGTTTCCGAGAACGCAGCTCCGCAGAGCCTTGCCTTCACAATTTGGCCCTTTATCAAACTCGTTAAATCGGCAGCTTTTCCCATTCTGGCTCCGAATACTCTACTAACCGAAAGCCGGTCCTCGGGTTGCATATACACTGAAGAGCAATTGAATTAGAAACAGCTGGCGTTATGCAAATGTGGCGCTTTTGGCGGCCCTGTAGACGGAAACGGCATGACGTATGCAGCTATCCAACAATATAAGGAGTGATGCGACGGGAATCAGTAAAAGTCGGATGCAGTATGGGTAAGACGAAGGATCTAAGCGCATTTGATAGTGGGCAAATTGTCGGGGCCCGACGAATGGGTCATTCCATCTTGGAAGTCGTGCAGGCACTGGAATTTTCACGAGCCACTGTGTCACGGGTGCACCGTGAGTACATCGAATCCGGTAAAACCATCCCTACAAGGGCCAATTGCCGTGGACAACAGCGTGTGGATGAGCGGGGTCATCGTCGGCTAGCTCGCATTGTAACAGCGGAGAGACGGGCCCCAGTGAAAGAAATCACTCGGCAATTTAACGCTGGTTTTCAAAAACGTGAAAGCAGTCACACCATCCAGAACCGTCTCCTCGCTATGGGGTACAGAAGCCATCGTCCCACGAGGGTACCGCTGCTGACCGCACATTACAGGGTACAAAGATTAGCATGGGAGCGGGAATATCACCACTGGACCCTAGACATGTGGGAAAATGTTGACTGGACTGATGAGTCGAGATTCACGTTGGTACATGCGGCGGATAGCAGATACGAGTACGGCGCAAACCACATGAAGCGATGGATCCTTCTTGCCAGCAGGATACTCTTCAAGCTGGTGATGGTGGTATTCTCATCTGGGGACTGTTGACGTGCACTGAACTGGGGCCTCTGGTACGTGTGACATCGTCCATCATAGGTCAACGTTACCGGGATATCCTGGACGACCATTTGCTCCCGTTTGTGCGTCTTCAACATCCCACTGGTGACCTCATCCTGCAACAAGACAATGCAGCTCCCGAATTGTATTCGAATGGTTGGATGAACACTCCACCGACGTGACCTCGCTTCCTTGGCCAGCTAGGTCACCTGACCTGAATCCCATCGAGCACATCTGGGATGCCATCGAGAGAGATCACCCCTCCATCAAATCGTCGGGAATCGTGGGAGATTGTTCAGGGGTCGTGGATCCGCATGGCTTCCCAACGCTTCCGGTATCTTGTCGAGTCCATGCCGAGACGAATCGCCGCCGTTATCAGGACGAAAGGTGGTGCTACACGTTATTAGACAGGTATCTCTAATTCAATTGCTCTTCAGTGTATACTGCTCTGTGAATTTCACCTGTGCCCCGTTTGGTCTCCAGTCGCGCTCATTTCTCTAGGCTCGGGGTGGTCATAATGTAATGGCTCAATAGCGTATAAACTGTAAGTTCAATCCGTCAATGAATGAAAATGAAGCTACTCATTGCGCATGATCCCACTTTGCCGGAGCCCCAGATCAGCCCACTAAAAATATATGTTATTTGTATTATATCATTAATTTAGTGTATTCAATTTGAAGAGCTTCTACATAGAATTGACAGTAATGCAGTAAACAAAAATTTTGTTTTTGCAGCAAAGAACATAAACGTTTACCACTATTTTTTTTAGGGTGATGAGTTTTGCTATTAATTTAAAACCGAATATTCATTCTGATTGCTTAGATTCTGATCGCCCGACTTTACACTTCATGAATGTCCCTATTAGACGGGGGCTATCTTCTTGGCTCGGGGCCTTAAAGTTTTGGGCTGAAGTCCAGCTGAATCAATAGTGTTTAGTCGAGGTTCTAGAGTCTCGTTAATCCGTTGGTCCCGGGGTAGAAACTCCTCGTTATAAACAAGTCTAAACTCATGCATAAATAATTCCCGCTGGATCCACAAAGCAACCAACTGAAATCGACAGCCATCATTTCCGACTTATGGTTCAATAGTATTCCAGGGAATTGTCAATCACATTTTCAAACAAAAGAGTTTCTCTTCCAGTTTTTTTTATTTTACTTTTTCGGTTTTTGAGGTTTTTTGGTGAAGGTATTTTTTTTTCCGATGATTTTTATCTAAATGTTGGGCATAACGGCACTTCAAAAGTTCCATGTTGAGCACTGGACATATGCGAATTTCGTTACACCCGAACAGATTAAATTTTTGCATGAGACATGTTGAAACTAGTCAATCATAAACTATTTATCAACTTCCAAAAATAATTTTAAAATAGCTGTAAAAAATAAAAATTTTACATTCTACAAATTACCCCGGATGTATTAGCCAATTCTTGCTTGTTTAGGCTTGTCATGAAAGCTACTTTAAAAGTTGTCCAACTTCCTATGACCTGGAGTTTCAGATGTTTCTAGATGAAATGTTATTTCTAATAAAAAATTAGGTGTTTGAAAAGTGGCGAGGAGAGGGAAAAACGACAGCATATCTCCAGAATATGTATATTTAGCGAGCTTAGTGAGGGGAAAGAGGGAGGTAATAAAAAAAAAGCAATTGAGTAATTCTTGTCTTCAGGGGAACTGACCGATTTGTAAGGGCAACCACGGGCTGTTGTAACAATTTGGGCCGCGGGTGTCCTAGTGGTCAACGTTCTTGACTGCCACGGAGAAGACCTCAGGTTCGATACCAGCCAGGTACGAACTCTCGAACCACTAAATATCAGCCGTGTTGTCGGATGGGCACGTTAAGCCATCGGGCCCCGGGTACTGGCTCCCCGGTAATAAAGAAGTGCGTCTTCCTCCCCCTTTGTACCTCGCATCCGTGTCACTTTCCTATCGGGCACTCTTTCCCAAATTTCCTAGCTTCCTATTTCTAAGGGTTGTTTAAGACCTGGGGTCAGACACTCCCTTCCTAAAATCTTCTAGATCTGATCTGATCTGTTGTAACAGCAGGCGATTCCTTGTTTTCCAGTGAAAGTCACTCATTTTGTTTGCTGATAACCGTGCTGAATTTAGATATAAGCTGTTTTACCAAAACCTATTGCTTTTAATGTGTGGTTAAAAAAAACAAGAGTGAATATCAGGAAGTACAAGGGATCTACAAAGTCTTCGATTTATGCGTAACTTCGTAATTATGCAAGCTCGTTATATGTAGATTCGACTGAATTAGTTTTTTTTATGGCATCTTCGTGTTATGATGTTCTTGGGATAATATTATTAAACAGTTTGAAAAGATTTTCTCCGCAGTTCACGACGGGACATTTAAAAAAGGGAAAGGTGTTATTAGGAAATTCATAAACGACCTAGAAAAACTCAGGGTAAGAAACTTGCTGTTAACGCACGATGTACAAACTTGCTGGATGGTTCCAGTTATAGAAAAACTTTAATAACTAAAAACACACACACAAGTTAAAATCTATTTACATGGTTTAAAACAGCATGAGTACTTTCGTGCTCGCTACGAGTACATCATCAGATGAAAGACAAGTCGGAGTTCCAGAAAACACATTTATGTATCGGTGCCGTTGCCAATCGTTCACACTGAGGAAAGAAATACAAGAAAGTTCACTTGCTCTAATGTTATGTGAGCAAATAGAGGCCTATAGAGTTCTATTAATGATGGGCAGAGTCTGCTGTGTAAGAGGTAGAAACAGGAATCGAGGGCAGTAAAGTTTTCCAGGCCTGGGAAATATAGCTGGGCACTTCATCGTTGCAACAAGTGTCCATTATTTCTACCTCGTAGTAGAGGTAGAAAGAATGGAGACGTCTGTCCAAGATGGGTAATGTGTACCAGCTGAAGAAAGCCTGGCTAAAGCAGTCGATGAAGAGCCATTTTTTACACTATATATAGTCTAAAAATGGCTCTTCATCGACTGCTTTAGCCAGGCTTTCTTCAGCTGGTATACATTACCCATCTTGGACAGACGTCTCCATTCTTTCTACCTCTACTACGAGGGAAACAGTGCTCTTTACAGAGAGTCTGCACATTTTGCATCGAGTGGACACTTGTTGCAACGATGAAGTACCCAGCTATATTTCCCAGGCATTTAAAACTTTACTGTCCTCGATTCCTGTTTCTACCTCTTACACAGCAGACTCTGCCCATCATTAATAGAACTCTATAGGCCTCTATTTGCTCACATAACGTTAGAGCAAGTGAACTTTCTTGTATTTCTTTCCTCAGTGTGAACGATTGGCAACGGCACCGATACATAAATGTGTTTTCTGGAACTCCGACTTGTCTTTCATCTGATGATGTGCTCGTAGCGAGCACGAAAGTACTCATGCTGTTTTAAACCATGTAAATAGATTTTAACTTGTGTGTGTGTTTTTAGTTAATAAAGTTTGCATATAACTGGAACCATTCGGCAAGTTTGTACATCGTGCGTTAACAGCAAGTTTCTTACCCTGAGTAGTCTATGTGGCACAAAATCCCTGTTTATTATCGACCTAGAAAAAGGTTTTCTATATGTCAACAAAGATGCTACTTGTCGGTTTTGCAAAATACGAACCTTTATTCGATTTCGTTTTCTGAACAGAAATTCACTCTTAGTGCGGCACAGGAAAGCTCTGCAGAAAATGAAGAAAGAAATGGATTGACGCAGTGAGAAAAGGTATAAGATTTTTTTTTTTCATTTGGGCAGTGAAGAAAACAGTTTTACATTTTATGCAATGAAAAAAACATTTTCCAGTTTGTGCAATAAAGAACATACCTTGATTTACTGAAATAAATTTTGTTCACCACTTTCGAATAATGAAAGTACATAATTTTTATTTTATACATTAACAGAGTGTTTGAACTACTTTTACGGAGTTTGAAGAACTCAGTAACTTTCCGTGTCTTAAAAGTTTTAAACAACTAATATTTGTGACAGAGAGAAAAAGGTTTTAAACCAGTGAACTTTTCTAGGGAATTACTAAAAAAAAGGAAAGATACGCTCAGTTTTTGTCATCAAAAAAATGTAGTTAGTATAGTAATCAAAATACTGTTTAAAGAAAAAGCATTCACGACAGAAATTGTTAATTAAAAATTTTCGCATTTATAGTAATACATGAACGTTTTCTGACTTTAGGACCCAAAATCCTTAACTTTTGTTTTCGAAAGAGACAATTTCTAATATTTAAGTGCGCATTGCAATAGATGACGCACGGTAATATGTTAAATACGGTAATAACATTGACTGAAAGTGCTTTTTCTACGGTGCTCCTTTAGAGAACAGCTCTCCATGCTCTTGGCTTCCGAAGAGCCATCGCAGCTACGTCATCAAGCTCGGCTGCGTGTCTCAGGGGGATGAAGCTCTAAGGACAAGCCCTTTTCTTTTAAGTCCTGGTCTTCCCGAACCGTCTAAATAAAAATTATGATTGTTAAATGGGAGCTGAGGTGGGGTCTGGGGGTTGGCACACTAGGGAGTGGACTAAATACTTACTACCTCACCCCTCGGCGGCCAAATAATGGACGATGCGCAGGGTTCAACTCTGAATGAACGCGGTATAACTTACAAGAGTCAAATGATCTGCTGATAATGTGTTGTTACCAGATACCACAAGACACCTTTAGAAATTTTGTTGCGTCTATTCCTCGCCGGGTAAGAGCTGTTTCGGTGGCACGTGGTGGAGCAACATTTTATTAGGCTGGTGGTCGTAATGGTTTTTTCCGCGGTGTATGTTCAACGAAGTTATCTACGGAGTATTTACTTTGTTAAACAAGTTACTTCGTTAATCTCTTAAACTACCGCTATCCAAAGATTAAAAGTCTACATAACGAGGAATACGTTTTTAGAAATCCGAACTTTTCTAATGAAACGGAAAACAAATCATAAACCTGGCGCTTCCTCTCAGCGATCCTAACCCTCCACATTTTGGGGGTCACAAAAAATGGTCGTATTCAGGGCCATTGGCTCTAGTGTTAAAGCATGGACAAACGCACTGCATATGCCACATACGGGACTCAGTGCCCCAAAACTCGGACGATGAGCTATAACCTCGCACATGTGAAAATTTGGCTACATGAGCCTGATGATAGCCTTGAGTTATAAAGGATTTAATTTTTCAGGGGAACAAAATCTTCGAATCGACCTTGAGAACTGAAAAACCTTAGTAGTTAATAACAATAAATTTTATTTTGTCCAATTTTTGCGGCAATTTTTGGTTCTCATTGTTTTGGCTTATCGGTTGAGCATCAGCCTCGTGTATATAAATGTATTTGTTCTTATGGGTTTTGCCTCAACCTCGGGTATACGAGTGTTTTTTACTTAAGGGCTTTGCATCAACCACGGGTATACAAGCGTTTTTGACTTATGGGTTGTATCTCAACCTTGGTTATTAAAATGCTTTCTCTACTTATGGGTTGTGTCTTAGCCTCGGGTATTCAAGCGATTTTTTGACTAAGAGATTGTGCCTCAACCTTGGTTATTAAAATAGTTTTTTCTACTTATAGGTTGTGCCTCAAACTTGTATACCTCGGGGACACAAGCGTTTTTTTGATGTACGGGTTGTACCTCAACCTTGGGTAATACAAGTGTTTTTAATTAAGGATTGGGCTTCAACCTCGGGCATGCAGTGTTGTTTTGATTATAGGTTGCGGCTCAACCTATCGGTATATAAGCATTTTTGTGTTCATGTATCATTTAACATCAGGTAGCAAGAGTGATGTGAAAAAATGAATGCACGAAATTGTACGCATCTTCAACTCATAAGATCTCAGGCAGACTTTTCATCTCAGTGGCTTCGAAACCTTTTCTTAAGAAAGGATTTTAACATCGATTTATGCTGTAAGGCTTTTTAGATTAATTGCTTTTATTATACTTCTTTCTTTTTCTCTACTGGAGAAATTAAATAATATCTCTTTATGGACATAAAATTTTTAGGTATCATTTAATTTTAATAAGTGGCATGTAGCAACACTTCAAATTTTTAACCAGGATCCCGAAAATGTTGTCGTAAAATATTATACTGTGACCCGGAAGTAATACAATTTATTATAGTATTCAAAAACTCGCATTTAATAAAATGATACAAAATGATTGATTTATAAGCAAATCCTTGGGGTTCATTTCAGTTTCCACATCTTAGAAGTTGTCACTTCAACTGGATATCAGGTTGATAATTGAAAAATAATCTGTCGTTTCATAACACGATAACGCTCACACAGCAATCCTAGCCACACTTAGAATGCTTGTAGTATAAAAACACTTAGACTTACAGTCACTTAGATAAAAAACAAAACTACGTCGTTAGATTCATAATACAATCTAATCGATCTCTCTGACAGTTCTGACCTTTCTCAGCTCGTTCGGGTCCACGGTCATTTTTTTAAAATCTGCTTGACTTGACTGACTGCCAGGAAATTGCTATAGAATTACCTCTTAGGAGCTCTGACGTGATGTTTAGTACAAAAAGATAAACGAGAGGTAAGTAAAAACGTACGAGAAAGCAAACAAATGCAGAAGGTTAAATACGTAGCATGGGTCACCGTCTCAATAACATTTTGCCAGGAAAATGTAGAAGTTTTCTGTCGTAAATGATTTAAAATTAATCAACTGCTAAATTTGTGAAAGTTTAAGTCCCCCAATAATGTTTGCTGCCATTTCATTCAATTGCATCATTTCATTTCGTGTATGCCCCATTTCATTTTGTGATTGCGTCATAAGTCTACAGAAAAAGTTTTCGAGTCGGTTGAGCATTTCAAGTTTAGTTGGCTGCGTATTTCAATGGAGAGAGGTTGTCATATCCATTTTCCCTATCTCACATTATGGACAATAAAATCATCACTGAATGTTTTCCGTAGGGTGAACTGCTCTAAAGAGTGAAGTTTGCTTGTTTTTTCAGATGTATCAACCTTGCAGCACTTGTGTTGCACACATATGTCGGACGTCCAAAAAGGAGAGAGATCTGAGGAGAAATGCATAACTGGTAGTATGAAAAATCCTTCAAGCTAGATAATATGGGGGTGCTATGTCAAAATCTCGTACTGCTTCTGTATATTTCCTGCCCCCAACACTACCATGGAAGCATGTGGAAATGTCGCGATATAAGCTGACCCTTCATATGAACATTCACGGATGCATTACATTCATTCATGACGGTGATCCATGCAAACCATGATAGTAAAGTACTCTCTGACTAAGATGAAAAGCACCATGCTCGAGTGGCGTGGTAACTGACCAGACCTAAATCCCATGGTTAATCTTTGGGTTACTTGATAGATAAGGTATCAGGAAACGGATATCAAGGTTTTGATTGAAGCCCTCAAGTATGTTTGTGTAAGGAAATATCCATGATATAACGTACATCCCACTTTCCGTTTCGGTTCCTGTTATCTTAAGTAAATTTTGGGTCATTTTCCTTAATTGTTTTCTGATCTTAACGCTACATTTTCTCTCTCGCTGAATGTTTTTATGGCAACCTGACTTGAGGTCAAACGTTCAATGATGTAGGCTAACTAGACAAATAGGAGTGATGTTTATGAATATATCATAACTCTCATTAGAATTTGGTTAGATCGTTGCAACTGCGTTGGAGAGAGATGTTAAGAGAGTTTAGCCTACCTGTTAATGATTAATCCTTTTATGTTGTATATTGGTCTTCCGTGATGTTGAAACCATAAACTGTTGTTAACTTTATTAAATACTTTAGAAGTATTCTGTGTATTGAGAATTAGTTACCTTTGGCTGTCGAAGTACTACATGAGCACATAAGATGCGAATTCTGATTTGATGTGCTGACTTTTTATTTTTATTCATACAATTTAGTTGCTACAGAGTTCATGCGTAATCATTATATTGGATTAATTATGTTTCACAACTTTACAATCAATGTCTCCTGCAACAACTGGGTTGCAGAGAGAAAAGTCCAAGAAGGCCTGACGAGCCCTCGACTCTCCAGTAGAAACAAAAGAGGGAGACAGAAAAAAGAAACAAAAGCCAAGTCAAGTCAAACCAATACAAAATCAAGCATAAAAATAAAACCATCCTGATACAGCTTGATAATCAATGGGATTATCTGACAGTATGAGGTGTTAATGTTAGTAAATAATGTTTTAATTTTTGTGTGAATAAATTAATATTATTTAACGTAGTCAAAACGGCAGGCAAACTATTCCAGAACAGAGGCCCTGAGTAGTTAATCATTGTCCTGTCCCATTCCGTATTACGGAAGGAAAGAGTTAAATGTGTTCTAAATCTTGTAGAATAACTATGAGTAAATTAATCCAAAAATATTATGTTTGAATAATTATTGTTTTTAATTCTTTTAAACATCAACTTACCAATGCTATAAAAATACAATTGTCGAATATTAAGAATATTGAAACTATTCGGAATCAATTTATGTGCAGCAACAAAGTTTTGGTAAGAAATGTCAAAAATTTTAATTTCCAACACTCTGAAAAAATCGGTTTTGGAGTTGTAAATTATATAAGCTGTAATTTGTTGTCAAGATCCAAACCGAAATACAATAATATATATATATATATATATATATTCTATAAAGAAGAAACCTAAGCAAAAAAATACATATATAATTTTGACTCACACCTAGTACAACATAGAAAAGGTTATGTATCTACCTGTGTGAGTAAAAGGAGAAAAGATAAAAAAATAAAATAAAACAACTGAATGTAGAAGGTGTCGAGAATACTGAGCCTTGGCTTTATCAAGGACCAGCAAAAACTCTGCATTTTCTCACTTCCACAAAGACCTAGTTGGAAATGGGTTTCTGCAAGGCCATAGATGCAAGTAACATTCCCACCTAAAATAGTTTAAAAAATATATATAAGTCATGTCCTCCGTAGAGTTGCATGACCTAGCACTAGTTAACAATTTCGCTTGCATCCATTAACCTTCCTGGCCCGACCCATGCTCTTCATCTGTTACTATTAAACAGAGAGAAGAAGATTAAAGAGAACTCAAGCTGTGAGAGTGACATAATAATTAGAAATGATTTTCAGCCATAACGAAATTCCAAGTTCGTTTGAGAGAGAATTTAAACCTGAAAATCAATGCAAAAGAAATCCAAATTTTACATTGCAATTAAAAAAGGAAATGTTAATTTTTAACGAACAGATTTTTGAAAGAAAACTTGAGTCTAAAACCCCCTACTCTACAACTTATGACAGCACGAAAACGAGAATAAGCTAAAGATAATAATTAACTAAAGAAAACTTTGTGAAAGTTATATACCTTAAACAGTTAGTTGCAATATGTACAAAGTATTTCAGCAGTGCTTTAAGTGCATAATTAATTAGTTATTAAGAACTTAACTACTTTGAAAAAACAGCGCATAGACATATTTGGGGTACCTAGGAACAGAAGATGGCTAAGCTTGTTCCTTTTCTATGCGCTGTCTATGCGCTGTTTTTTCAAAGTAGTTAAGTTCTTAATAACTAATTAATTATGCACTTAAAGCACTGCTGAAATACTTTGTACATATTGCAACTAACTGTTTAAGGTATATAACTTTCACAAAGTTTTCTTTAGTTAATTATTATCTTTAGCTTATTCTCGTTTTCGTGCTGTCATAAGTTGTAGAGTAGGGGGTTTTAGACTCAAGTTTTCTTTCAAAAATCTGTTCGTTAAAAATTAACATTTCCTTTTTTAATTGCAATGTAAAATTTGGATTTCTTTGCATTGATTTTCAGGTTTAAATTCTCTCTCAAACGAACTTGGAATTTCGTTATGGCTGAAAATCATTTCTAATTATTATGTCACTCTCACAGCTTGAGTTCTCTTTAATCTTCTTCTCTCTGTTTAATAGTAACAGATGAAGAGCATGGGTCGGGCCAGGAAGGTTAATGGATGCAAGCGAAATTGTTAACTAGTGCTAGGTCATGCAACTCTACGGAGGACATGACTTATATATATTTTTTAAACTATTTTAGGTAGGAATGTTACTTGCATCTATGGCCTTGCAGAAACCCATTTCCAACTAGGTCTTTGTGGAAGTGAGAAAATGCAGAGTTTTTGCTGGTCCTTGATAAAGCCAAGCCTCAGTATTCTCGACACCTTCTACATTCAGTTGTTTTATTTTATTTTTTTATCTTTTCTCCTTTTACTCACACAGGTAGATACATAACCTTTTCTATGTTGTACTAGGTGTGAGTCAAAATTATATATGTATTTTTTTGCTTAGGTTTCTTCTTTATAGAATGTGAATTCTGAATTTTCAAAACTGCTGCGTTGCGCGTTTTGATTTTCAGGTTATTTTGCAACCTTCGTTTTAAATTCTAAAGTTTTTCCTTAGTCTTCAGTTTTGCTCTTAAGTATATATATATATATATATATATATATATATGTATGTATATCGAGACCAACAAAAGGTTATATATATATATATTTCGAGACCAACAAAAGGTTGAAATAGTAAGTAGACTTGAATTTTCTGGCCTTTGTGCTATTTAGAGTCTAAGCTTGCTTTTTAAGTGTTTAGCTGAGCTATATGGACCACGACTTAAATTTACGGAACATTTCTGTACGAAGAGTATTCACACTTTGATTTGTTAGTGTTCTGGTGTAACACACTTTGATTTGTTAGTGTTCTGGTTTAACTGTTATCTGCAACTGAAATACACTAAAAACATTAGAATGACTAATGAGAATCCCTCATTTTTAGCACGTCTTTTGTAAAAAAATGATCGTGCTTATGTTACCGGTTTGTCCGTCCGTTCCCACGATATCTCTGCAACTATTAGTCTGATTTGAAAAATTCTTTTTTGCATTGGGAAGCTTGAAATATGCGAATGATGATCCTTTATTTCGTTTTTTTTTATGGTGTACAATTTCGCCACTAGAGGGTATAAATGCATATGATGTCGAATTCAAAAATACGTTTTATTCCACATATTTGTTTCTATACATCCGATTGAAAAAAAATATATCTTTCGATTCCATTTATGTCGAAGAGTATTTTAGATGTAATTTTTTTCAAATTACGCATAGATTTTCCGCTAGGGGGCGTAAAAGTAAATTACATTTTCCCCGATAACTCTTCTTGTGAAACTACGACTTGAAAATTTTCATTCAGCAGATACAACTCCTGATGAGAAATATTTTGGATATAATTTCAAATTTTTGGTAAAGAATGCTTTGGCCATCAGGGGGCGTAAGTGTCATTTTTTGCTTCTGATATATTTTACATAAAATCTGAGCTTCTAAAATATCGATTAAAAAATTATTTCGTGAACTGATGCCACTCACATCGATAAAATTTTTCGCAATATTTTCTTCTTGAAATATTCCACAGTTTCTCCGCCAAGGGGCGTAGTTATATGTCATATTTGTGTCTATATCTCTACTTCTAGGAGTCCGATTTGAAAACTTACTTCTTTGTTGGATAGTGTTTTCTGTGTGACATGTTTTTCATATAATTACAAAATTTTCAAGTAATTCATAGACTTTCCGCTAGGAGGCGGAGGGGGGTAAATTGCGTTCCCCCTATATCTCAGCTTCTAAATCTCCGATATGAAAAATTCTTTCTGCACTCGATACAGCTCCTGGTGGGAAACCGTTTACACATAACTTCGAATTTTTGCAAAAAATGGTTTGGCCACCAGGGGCGTAAATCTTAATTTCCGCTTCTGATGTATTTGCAGCAAAATATGAGCTTCTAAATTCTCGATTGCAAGAAACTTCGTTTGTAAACCGATACTACTCATGTCGACAAACCTTTTAGAAACATTTTCTTCTTAAAATAATGCATAGTATCTACGCCAGGAGGCGTAGATGTATATCTTATTTTTATCAATATCTCTACTGCTAGGAGTCCGATTTGAAAAATTCCTTTTTTGTTGGATAGTGTTTCCGATGTGAAATGTTTTTCATATATTTTCAAAATTTTCAAGTAAATCATAAACTTTCCGCTAAGGGGCACAAAGTTAAATTGCATTTTCTCCGTTATTTCTGCTTCTAAAACTCCGATTTGAAATATTATTCCTGTATCGCACACAAGACCTGATGGAAAATATTTTGCACATAATTTCTGTTTGGTAAAAAATGGTATGGCCACCATGGGGCATCAGTGTTAATTTCTGTTTCTGATGTATTTGTAGCAAAATCTGGGCTCCTGAAAACTCGACTGAATTTTTTTTTATTGGACCGATACCGCTCATATGGAAAAACCTTTTGAGAATACTTTCTTCCTAAATTAATGCATAGTTTTCCCACCAGGGGACATAAAGTCACATCTTATTTTTGTCGATATCTCTGTTTCTAAGTCCAATTTGAAAAAAATATTTTGGTGTTGGAGAGCGTTTCCGGCGCGAAATGTTTCTCATACAAAATCCTGTTTTTCTTAACGCACAAGTCTGCAACCAGAGGGCGTAAGCTCACGATTCCGTTTGCAGCAATATCTAAGGGATTAAAAACCCGATTGAAAAACTTCTTTCTTCCGTCAGATACAATTGTTTTCCATACCGGTTCCATTAACTTTGAAGAGCTTTGATAAATTTAATTTGCGTCAGAACGGATTCAGAAGACGTGCTTATTACACCCGAAAATTCGATGGCATCTTTCTTGTTTTTTTTTTAGTTTGTTTTTTATTGGAGGTTTAACGATCACCGCAAGCAACTCAATGGGCTATAAGTAGCCACCCGTCTCTAATTTAGGGTCACTGCTTCCAGGGAAGCGAGAGAGCCAGTGCCGTAAGAGAAACACAACATCCATGCCTTACTGGGATTCGTACCCGAACGCCTTTTGGACGAATGATCAGAGGCCATGGCTTAGACCACTGTGCCATTTTTGCATGCCACTCACTATTCAGGCAGTAACTCGCAACTAAAGAGTCTACTACTGCACAACGAGGATTTTGCTATGCAACTGGTCTCTGTCATGCGGTGGAGGTGTCTGTCATCAAGTGCAGTAGTGCGATTTTTCGATCCTTTTTGCCAGATTCTTGTGGGTTCGAGCCACATCTGTCCACTGACACCACGTTCGCCTCACTGTACTGGCGTTTCGTTGCGTACGAGTGGTAACTTCACGGTAGGAAAATCCAGCTTCTCTTATGCCAACAATACTTCCTCGCTGAAAGTCCGTCAGACGTTGATAATGCGACATTCTCGGGAGACGGGGCATAGTGAGACAGAAGAAACACCCTTTCCACTCAAAGTCGGCACTTCAATGATTGCAACATCTCGTTTGAGCCAGCTCTTTATACCAAAGACCGTAAAGTACAGAAGGCACTGCTCCGAAACTGCATGAGTATTTTAATACAAAAACCGTCCAACACCCCACTAATGATACCATTTTCTTCAGCCCACCCCACCAACATAAACTGGCATCCCTTCGTTTTCAAATGCAACGGGCATACACACATTTCTCGGACCAAAATCAGTGTAAACGGGAAATCGAATATATTCATAACATCTCGAGTATTAACGGATACCCGGAGTACCTCATTAACAAAATAAATTCGCAGATTAAATAATCCTTCTTTATAACATTAAATAGGCCGTCCCGGTGGCGCAGTGGTTTAAGCGGTAGCCTCCGATCATTCGTCCAGAAGGGGTCGAATCCCGGTGAGGAAACGGATGTTGTGTTTGTCTTACGGCGCTGGCTCTCTCCCTTTCCTGGAACCAGTGACCTAAATTAGGGACGGGCGACTGCTTATAGCCCATTGGGTTGCTCACGGTGGTCGTTAAAACTCCAATCAAAAAAAAAAACACATTAAATAGTGATCGACGTCAAAAACAATACGTATCTTCTCTGGATTAACACACCGCCATTACCGTCCTCCTGGGGAATATCTGTAACCGATTTCAATTGGGCTTCGAACTGCGCTCCATCACACTGTTTGCATTACTAAGGAAGGACAAAGAAACGCCGCCTGAGGAACAAAAATGGGGCATATATCGTGTCCCCCTCCTGGACGCCAATGGACAATGCAGCTCCAGTTACATCGGATTCACGCCTAGGAACTTAAGATGCAGACTGCGTGAACATAAATATAATCTGCAGAACGCGCAGCAAAACACTGCCCTAGCCCGAAATATCTATAACGGAACATATAGATGATTTTTGCGTTATCCCTGATTGGGATAACGCAAAAATCATCATAACTCCAAGAAATAAGGCCACGCTGTAAATGACTGAAAGTTTGCTAATCATTCAACACCGCGGAACATGCTCTAATGACTATGTCCCCTGCGACATACCGCCCCCCCTCGGTCTAACCAAAAGATCTGTCTTGTGAGCCGCGGATGGCTTAGTGGTTGGCGATTCAGCCTATCAATGCAAGGTCCTCAGGTTCGAACCTGGGCTGATCTTTCAGAGATGGTGTGATTTACTAACAATCGCTGAATATCCGCCATGCATCGGACGAGCATGTTAAGTGAGGGCCCCCAGGCTGGACCCACTGGTTAAATGGGTATCCTCTCCTATTCCACCCCACCCCCCTGAAATTCTCTCACCCCTCTATGTGCAATACCGTACTAGTACGGTGGCGCCATCTACTGTACTAAAATCTCACTACAAACTGTTCTGTCAAAGTCGCTAGACTATACACATTCCTTCCGTTTCTGTGTCCTGCCCAAAAGGCGATCTCGCTGTAGGTGGCTGGGACCTAAACTCTGCTCACTGTGGACGGAAGTCCTACAAGAAAATGACAAATACCTTAGAAGATCTTTCTTGCATCTGAAGATCGGCTATAGTAGCCCGAAAGTACTAATGCGTTTAAAGTGTATATATAATCATTTGCATGTTCCAACCTATCGTACATATCCTGCAAGTTTCTAACTAATACCAGCAGTATCTTCATGGTGTTGCAGTTTTCACAAACAGTAGTGTAGTAGACCTAAACTTCTATCTGATCTTAAACTATTGTCGTTTTCAAGAGCTCGTACTTATGTCATAACACGACTCTTCTTTTATCTGCGACACATTTTTTTATTTCATGCTAAATTCTCTAAACTTTACAAACTAAAATAACAGAATCTAACAGATTTAGAAATCGTGTCAGGCTGAAGTTCGTTCTTTGATCTGTTTACATTTTCTTCATCCTCACAAGTCGTCGATTCCTTAAAAGAGGATTACCTACTTTTACTTGAGTTACGTTGACATACACAGTTGTTTTTTGCCCGCATTCCTATTTTTGCTTTCTACCGTAACTATTGCTCAGTATTTATTATGAGTTACAAGAAAAATTTCTCGATGCAGCTCTGTTCTCTCGAAAGAAATTTGTTATGCACGCTAAAGCTTTCAATCTTTTACATTGCATCATAAAACACAATGCTTCAAAGTTCCATTTTTTCGTCTTCCATCGTTTCCTTAAAGGGATTTAGCATTTCTTTTTACTTTCACTCCCTTGAGTTTCGAAAGTAACTGAAGTGGTTTTTTTTTCTCGGAATCGGAAATCGGAACACATGAAACGTTTTACAGGCTGCGCTTCCTACATAAACAGAATGAAATTTGTTGTTTCCTAAATCTTTGATTTTCAATCTTTTCATAATGCATCCAGAAACAAAATTATTCTGTGCTCTCAAGAGTGTGGTATTCCTTTGAAATTTAAACAAAAAATAAATAAGTTCTCGTCTCTATTAATATTATAAATTTAAAATAATATTGAATATGTTTCCGATTTTGCTACTACTTCAACATAATTTGACATTAAGTTCCCATTTTGTTATTATTTTACAATAATTTTAAATAAATAATTCCCTTTGTTATTATTTTACAATAATTTTAAATAATGTTGAATATGTTTTTGATTTTGCTAATACTTCAACATAATTTGACATTAAGTTCTCATTTTGTTATTATTTTATAATAATTTTAAATAAGTAATTCCCTTTGTTATTATTTTACAATAATTTTAAATAATGTTGAATATGTTTTCGATTTTGCTACTACTTCAACATAATTTGACATTCAGTTTCTATTTTGTTATTATTTTACAATAATTTTAAATAAATAATTCCCTTTGTTATTATTTTACAATAATTTTAAATAATATTGAATATGTTTTCGATTTTGCTACTACTTTAATATAATTTGACATTAAGTTTCCATTTTGTTATTATTTTACAATAATTTTAAATAAATAATTCCCTTTGTTATTATTTTACAATAATTTTAAATAATATTGAATATGTTTTCGATTTTGCTACTACTTTAATATAATTTGACATTAAGTTTCCATTTTGTTATTATTTTACAATAATTTTAAATAAATAATTCCTTTTGTTATTATTTTACAATAATTTTAAATAAATAATTCCCTTTGTTATTATTTTACAATAATTTTAAATAATATTGAATATGGTTTCGATTTCGCTACTACTTCAACATAATTTGACATTAAGTTCCCCTTTTGTTATTATTTTACAATAATTTAAAATAAATAATTCCCTTTGTTATTATTTTACAATAATTTTAAGTAAATAATTCCCTTTATTATTCTAAAATAACTTCACATAAAATTTCCCCTTTGTTATTATTTTAAAATAACTTCACACAAAATTTTTTCTTTGTTATTATTTTAAGATAACTTTACATAAAAATTCCCCTTTGTCATTGTTACGTGACAGTATAACCTATATTTACCGAAATTAGCGAAGAATGAAATTTGAATTTCGTTTGTCTCGCCTATGATTTTATATATCCCATACATGTATCAAGAAGTCAGCATGTGAATATAATTAAACCTTCTGACTCTTTCTTTTCCGTTCCGAGAACGAAAAAGGAATAAAAAGAATTCAATGCTTCTATAGCAGTGGTGCGCAACCTTTTTATAGGTGCGACCCCACTGAAGACTTATTTCATTATAGAGACCTCATGTCACCATGTAAATTAAAGAAGGGGTTAAAAATTATTAATTGTATATGCATTTTTAAAAGGCATTTATTTTATATTCACCAATATTGGTTACACTTATTAATTAAAAATTAAAAAATGTTTCATCTAATTAGAAATAATATGTAGAAAATAAACAAAGACAACGCTCTTTCCACGTTTTAGCAACACATAGCAACCGAAAAATTATTCAGTCACCGCTGAGGATCCGAATCCCAGATCACTTTATATCTAGCCGAGCGCGTTAGCTTTACACCACGGCGGATAACAATCCACAGCGCTATGTGTGTTTTTCTGTCAGCTTCTGACATCATAAATCCGCACGATGGGCTCAGCTACCGAGACGTCTCCATCTGGTGGGCATTAACGGCACTGGCTATACACACTCTCTACCAACAAGTAATTGGACACCCCTGCAATCGACGATATCTGCGGTCCTGATACACGTCACGGCCACAGCCGTTAAATATCGTGTGGGAAACAACAACGCAACCAGTCGCATGCAAGATGCCACGCAGTTCGGAGCTCTCTGATTTCGAGAAAGGTGTAATCGTCGGGTATCACAGAAATGGCCGATCCATACGTGACATATCCAGCGAGTTGAAGTACCCAAAATCGACAGTGGCCTACGTGATTGGCAAAACGAAGATGAGAGGTGACTGTCGGAATGTTCCCCGACCTGGCAGACCCACAAAGCTAGGAGTTAGAGACCGACGGGTTCTGGCCAGAGAAATTTGGAAGAACCGCACCAAAACGATAAGCCACATCCGCGAGGAGTTTCAACAGGCATCCGGGAGTGTTCTTTCGATGAATACCATCCAAAAGGAAGCCCATCTGCTCGGTTATCATGGACGTGCTGCCGCCCACAAGCCTTTGATCACCAAGTCCAATAGCGCTGCTCTGCTAACGTGGTGCAAAGAACATCGACAGTGGACCGTTGAACAGCGCAAACAGGTTCTCTGTAGCGACGAATCAAGTTTCACCCTCTACCGTTCCGATGGCAGGGTCTGGGTTTGGCGTCTGCCCGGAGAACGCCTCCTGCCGGAATGTAATGTGCCAACTGTGAAGTTCGGCGGCGGTGGAATTATGCTATGGGGGTGTTTCTCCTGGTATGGCACGGGACCCTTGGTCGCAATTCCTGGTAGACTGAACGTCGAGACCTACTACACCATTTTGGATGACCATGCGCTTCCTACGTTGTGACAGTTTTACGGTGTGGACCCATGTTACTTTCAGGATGACAATGCCACCTGTCATGTTGCGAGGTCCACCATGGCTTGGTATGGTGACAATGGGGTTAATCGAATGGACTGGCCTGCGCAGAGGCCGGATCTTAACCCTATCGACCACCTTTAGGACGAGTTGGAGCGTCTACTTATGCGGTGTCCCCACCGTCCGAAATCGGTGAAGGACTTTACCTGTCTTCTCCAAGCCGAGTGGTAGAAGATACCGCTGGCCGTCGTACAACTCCTGGTTCAGAGTATGCCCCGGAGGGTCGCAGCTGTAATTGCCGCTCGTGGAGGCTCCACCAACTATTGAAAGGGAATAAACTTCGTTTTCCTTTGCTATCACAGGTGTCCAATTACTTGTTGATATACAGTGTATTAATAATAACAGTTAAATCCAAAGGGCGCGACCCAAAGTGAAAATATGCAGATGTCTGAGAATCGGATCAGCAGACGTAACCGAATAACAATTTTTCGGTTGCTCTGTGTTCTTAAAACGGAGAAGGAGCGATGTCTTTGTTTATTCACTGACGCCACGTATTTGGAGAATTTTCATTTTGGATCTCGCTCTTTGGATTTAACTGCTATAATTAATATATAGCCAGTGCCGTTAATGCCCACCAGATGAAGACGTCTATGTAGCTGAGCCCATCTTATGAATTTATGATGTTAGAAACTGAGAGAAAAACACACACACAGCACCGTGGATGTTTGGCCACCGTGGTGTAAGGCTAAAGCGCTAGGCTAGATATCGAGAGATCTGGGATTCGGATCCCCAGCGGTGACAGAATAACAATTTTTCGGTAGGTGTGTGTTGCTAAAACGTGGAAAGAGCGATCGATGTCTTTGGTTGTTTACTGACATTGGAGGATTTTCATATGTAGGAAGTACTGAAACAAAAAATAAACACAATTAGTGGGACGAAAAGACTACAGCCTTTTTTTTTTTTTTTTTTTTAACAGTCCAGGTGTGAAATATGAGCTTGAATCTTGGGAATTATACTCACTATTCTTGGTTTTATACTTGAGATCGCCAATCTGAAATCATCTTCAACTTCCGTTTTAGATGTTTTTTTTGGTCTTGATTGTGGTGATAGCAGAAAATGCAGTTTCGCAGAAGTAAGTTGACGCAAAAGAAAGTAAATATTGCAGTGATCTCTTTGCTCCGCGAGAATATTGAGACAGCTCAGGATTAGGAGGCGGAGAGAGTAGCAACTCCTGCGCAGGACGTGCGGCGTTTTGGCTGATGCGTGTACGTCACCTCTCCACCGAGACGTTCCGGTACGCAATAGTATTTGAGAAAGCTCAGAATTGCAAATTATCTAATTGTAATCGTATTCTTTTGGTGTCACTCTATTTTCTAAAAAAAAAGTGGAGAAAGAAATGTCAACCCCTTAATAAACCCTGGCTACGCCAAAAAGGTCCTGACCCACAGCTTGCGCACCCCTATTCTAGGGCAAAGAGTTAAATTATTTTACCTCGCTGAAATAATCTTGCATTTCGAATTAAATTGCATGGCGGCAACATTTTAAATTATTCCTGTAAATCATCAGTGACGTACTGTTCCAATAGATATCCCTTGAACCCTTGTCACTTTGTCCCGCATGAAGTATGAGTGTTGTGCTTGTTTTACAGATCTTGTCGCCCCCTCACCCTGGAGCCATTTCTCCAAATTAGGGACGGGCGACTGCCTATTATAACACACACAGCTGCTCACGGTCGTCTCTAAGCCCCAAAATTAAAAAACAAAAATGCTAGGGTATGGGTTGGTATCATGTGTGACTTACATCTTTAAATTAGCCTGCCATTATAAGTTTCTGTTCCAATATAAATTATCTTACTTCTTCTGTAATTTCCTTCTGAACAGCACGTGAAGTCCTTCAAATTTCCTGATAGCTTTAGGCAACGAAAATTCCCAAATCCTTATTTAGTTTTCATTAATCGAAAATCAGTTACCTGCAAAAATAATAATAAATAAATAAAATTCGGGCTCTCAAAAGTCAAAACAACACTTTTCTTAAATGCCGTTTGCCTCCTTCTATGTTCGTCTCATTGTCCTCTTCATTCTCAAAGGATCCTCGTGCGATCAGATAGTGAAATCGAGAATGCGGATTACTGACTTTCCCACGCCGAGAAAGAGGTATATAGTGAGTCTTTTCTCAAAACAACACATCAGCGCCAGCCAATTACAGCAAACCGTAACCAATTTCATTTTGCTAGCTAATGCGCATATGCTAGTTGGCGGTGTTTAATATTTTTTTTATTTAAAATCAGTTGCGGAAAGAACTGTTGTAAACATTTTTGAAATGTTTTTAATATTTTGTTTGTTTGTTTAAAATCAATTGTGGAAAAAACCGTGATAAAACTAGGGGGATTGGAAAAAAATTAGGGTTTCAATCCGAGTTCCAACTTCTACTGCATTAGTAAGAGAAGCTGAGAAAATAAAAAATTTTTCCCGAGTGGTTTTGATGCCTGCCCAGCTCATTGGGTTGGGCTCGCATTGCCCACAGCCGCTTAGAGGGAATATTGTTTTAAGGTGGAACCAGAAAACCAAACAATAGATGTTTTCCATTTCCAAGAACCACCTTAGAAACAAAAGTTACAACATAAAAAAAAATAAACAATGATATTAACCTACAGTAAATTCAACAGCTCTTAAATTGAAGCTATTAAACTGAAAAAAAAATCGTTAAAATGAGGTTCCTTCTCTTATTTTCCCAATACCCCATATCCTTTCCTGCACCTAAAAATCATCCCAGTTATCGACAAACATGCATACACGCGTTTGAAATCGCGGAAAATGGATTCATTTCCCCCTTTCCTCTTAACGTTTTGCGATATTTGAGTGCTGAAATGCCAGCCATAATTTCTCATCTATTTTTATTGTCTTGCGAACATATTTATTCGGCGTTCTAAAATGGGTTTTAAACCTACTTTCTGTAGTGAGTCATAAATTACTGAAATTTCATCATTCTTTATAATCACACTTTTGTACCTATAATTTTATCTTCCAAATTGTGCTTTTTCCAGTAAAAAAAATTAGGTGGATGAGCTTTACTGCAATTTATATTTGTTGTTCTTCACCTAAAGCTTCTCGATGTTTGGTAAATTTTTTCTCAGTATTTATGGTAGAAAGGAAAAAGAAAAAAATCGTCTTGCTAAATGCTGCAAAACATTTCCTGCGTGCCATTGCGCTTCCACATATTTTTATGTTTCTTTCTCCTTTGACGAGTAAATATTTCATGATATGAAATTTTCCTTAAAAATGTATTCACTAATATGGAAGAAAATTTGTTGCTGAACGTAAGTTTGCGATGAAGGCAAGGCGCATTTAATTAGTAGCGAATGCATGAATAACAAATTAGTTTCAATAGAGCAACGCAACTCAGTGCGCTTCCTCACAGAGACCGCTGAAAGCCCTTTCGGCTTTACAATGGAAACAGAAAACGATGAGGAACCAAATCGGATATTAGTTGCAACCTTTACTAAGCGAAGTTAATATAAAAATCGCTAATCAGTCTCCTTTGAAATCAGATGTGAAAAACGAGACATTTCATTCGAATTTAAAAAGTTCGAGTGTCCAATAAAACTTCTTGATCTTTATATATTTGTTTATATGTCAATCGTAAAAGTAATTTAAAGGCGCTTAAACTTTCGTTATTTTGTTACAAACAGATGGCATTTATTAGCCCCAATCGCGGCATGCGATTTGATGTAGACACTAATTTACTAGAAATAAAGATATTCTGCGACCGGGTGGAAAGCAAAGTTTGTCAAAAAAGGAAAGGAGAATCTGTGGCTTGAATGAAGACAAGTAAGGGATAAATGAGAGCAACGTGTGACTGAGTGGAAAGAATAATTACTTAAAAATATAGGCAATCTCTTATTCAGTGGAAAGAATTATTATTCAAACAAATACACTGGCTGAAAGTGAAAAATGAACACCAAGAAGAAGACGTCTGATACCAACGAAATTTATACAGCATAATAACGGAATACAGTGGATAACGTGATCAAAACATTATGGCAAAATACAGCTGTATTTGCTGGTAAAATGAAAAATAACATTTCCATGTAACATGGTTAGTACGAAGTTGAACCGCCATGAACTGCGTCACACTGTGCAATTCTGGCATGGAGTCTGTCGTACAAAAGTTGGATGTAAGTTTGGGGTATTGAGTTCCAAGCATCCTCAACCTAGACGCGTAAATCGGGGATGCTCGTGGCTGGCCGTGGAGACCTGATAAGTCGCTGTCCCATAAAATCCCACACGTGCTCAATGGGGGACAAATCCGGGAAAAAGTGCAGGCCATGGAAGTTGTCTCACACCCTGAAGTTCATGTTGCGTTGCACGTGCCGTGTGTAGGCGTGCGTTATCTTGCTGGAAAACACCACGATGGACCGACCTTACAAATGGCACAACAACGGGCTGAATGATGTTGTTGATGTAGGAGGTGCTGTTTAACGTACCCGGTACAAACACTAGTTGTGTACGGGAATGACAGCTGATCGCTCCCCACACCAGGAGACCAGATGTAAGCCACGTGGGTCACTGGCGGATGCAAGAAGGGTGGAGACGCTCCCCTGTGCGTCTGCGAACACGTATGCGGCCATCGGAGGTTCCCAAACAGAATCTGCTTTCATCGCTGAACACGACAGATCGCCATTGCGTTCTCCAGTGCAGACGTTGGCGACACCATTTCAGCCGTTCCTGACGGTGGGCTGGAGTCAGGTGTACACATGCCAGAGGCACACGTGCACGTAGTCCTGCATCCAGTAGACGGTTGCGGGTTGTTCGCACAGTCACCTAAGGTGCAACGGCAGCTCGGATTTGCGTCGCAGTGGATGTTCTGCTTGACAACGCCGCTCTTCATATGCGTCGATCGGTCCACTCATCATTCCATCTGTGACTCCCGGTTCCACGTCTTCTCGCGTGTGAATGTTCCTTGGATAATCTACGCCACCATCGTACCACCACTGATACTTCCCATCCATATCTCTCCGCAATACGACGATACGACCACCCGGCCTCGCGGAGTCCGACTAGACGATCTCGCTCAAAGTCCAATAACTGCTGAGATCGTACACGTCCTCAATGTCCAGGCATTTCAGCTTCTTCAGGGTCTTCGCACGTGTCCGTACGCCGACGATTGATTACATTCACTTTGCCGTACTCCTTAAATATCACCGAAGATAATTTGCATATTATGCAGTGCTGTGGCGTAAGCGTTCACCGGTTGGTCCCGAAATTAACATCACACTTACGTAAACTCGAACCCATTAACATATGTAAAATTCATGATCGTCCGCCAATTTCTTCTTGGTGTTCTTTTTTCACTCTCCACCAGTGTATATGTGGGGCATTGGGAAACTTCCCCACTAATGTTCCATCGAACCGCAACACTTAAATAATGGACCGGCTGGACAAACTCTGAACACACACACATTTAATCTGACATACACTTACAATTGATATCAGGATACACTAACAACGGAACCTACTCGTTCCGCTAAGAAATACAAAATGGCGAACACATCCAACAGCCTTCGGCACACAGCCCTGTCTCGGTGTTCACGCTTCCGAACTCTCCGCAGCTCTACTTCTTGTCTCTGGAAGTATGTTTTAGCGAATTGTTCAAAAATATAGGCATCTTCTCATGAGCAGAACAAAGAGTTATTCAAAAATATAGCGATAACCTACTTTGTTGAAAGAAGAATAATTCAAAAATATGTACGCAACCTCGTACTGAGTGAAGAAAAAAATGTTCAGCGATATAAAAATCCTCTACCCTGGGTGTAAAGAAGAATTATTCAAAAATATACAAATACTGCTAAGTTGAAAGAAAATGTATTCAAAAACATAGGCCAAGTACGACTGAGTGGAAAGAATAATTATTTAAAAATATAGCAACTACCTATTATGTTGAAAGAAGAAGAATAAAAGAAACAAGTTAGTAAAATCATGCCATGCATGTATTATGATACGCTTTCCAACATACCAGAAATCGTTACTCAAATTATGAAGACAATGGCTGTGGAATAAATTTCGCACCTGTGCCCTGACCTTTGACCCCATTTCGATTATATTAAACAGAATTGGTTCAGCGTACCTACGGAACAACATACTGAATTTATGTCGCAATAGAAGCATTTTAGTCAAGTTATGAGGATAATAGCTGTGGAATAAATCTCGCTCCTGTGTCCTGAAGTTTGACCCCATTTCGATGATATTCAATAGAACCGGTTCAGTATACCTCCGGAACAACATGATAAAGTTTTGTTGCAATCGCAGCATTTTTACGTAAGTTATGACGCATAAAGGCGATGGAATGGATCCCGCTCCTATGTCCAGACCTTTGACCCCATTTTGTTCATTTTCGACAGGTTTCGTCATCATGTTGTCCCCTACCACATATTAAAATTTCATCGAAATCTAATCATTTTTACGTGAGTTATCCTGCGGAAAAGCAGACAGACAAAGCTGGAGCATATACGCTTCTTTAACCTACGGTTGAAAAGCGTGAAAAACAAATATTCAAATGATATAACAATCTCTGACTGAGTGGAAAGAAAGATTTTCGAAAGTATGCATGTGACCGAGAGCGAAAAAATTACCCAAAATGAATAAATAAGATAATCAGAAAGGCATGCAGATTACTGAAGAGAAAGGTTAGACAAAAAACTGAAACTGTAATAGAGGAATCAATTGCAAATACAGTATAAACAAACTCTGAAGCAAACTAAGTATCACAGATATGGGCATTTTGAGGGGAAGAATAGTTAGTCAAAACTATGGGCTACTTATGACTTAATAGAACAATAAATTTGGGAGAAATAAATGCGATCTATGATAAAGGAAAGAACATTTTATTGAAATATGCCGACAGCCTCTGACTGTACGGAAATACAGGTAAATCATGGACACAAGGTGTCCGAGAAAGGTTGGATAAAGTTTAAATTTATTTCATGAGTAAATGAAGAAAATTTGAATACAGTTTTTATCGTATGAAAAAGTAACTCAAAACGTTTATAGAACAGCTGCATTTAACATGCGTTGTGGTCGCGGTCTCGATCCCACCGCGGACCATCAATGTTGTAACCGTGGTCCCACCGGGGACCACCAATGTAACGACCGTGGCCGAGCAATTATTAAATTTCTTTTCCACGGTAATTTGACGTTGTCCTTGGCGCGAAGACTGAATTTTCATGGTCAAACCGTTAAACACTTAGATAAGACAGCATTCATCTGAAAAGAGGTCACAATACTTCTCTGACTTCACACGTAAACAATTTAATCGATACTCAAGATTCTCAAATAGCGTATTAAATCCGTTTATTTTTGCGGCGTAGAAATACAAAGATTCGCCAAGCTTTCGCACTCCACTGGAAGGCTTTCTCAGGGCAATGGTAGACATAAAAATGCAGGGAATTGGAACACGTAAGGAATAAAGCTGATTTTTTGAAACTAACGCGGGTGTCATCATGAGCGTATTACACGAATTTTCACCACGCAATTATACGGTGTGCCGCGATGTATTTCCATCTTTTAATAACGCATGCCACGCTCTTGGTAGTTCAATAGAAACTATATCATTGCACGCTAGTTTGCTGGATAGGATTTCGACTGTTTCCCTGATGGCAGTCTCTTTAAAGTTCGTGTATGGGGCAATTCTTCTAATACTATTCCATAGAGGAGCGGCAGATGAATGCATGACTTCACTGGCGAGGGCTGTATTCTGCATGTCCTGTTTGACACTTCGCACGTGCTCTTGACATCTAGTGTCCAAGGATCACTTTGTCATTCCGATATATAACTTTTCCGTGCTGTCAGGATATACCAGCAGTATAGCGTACACACCTGCCTTTTCTTTCTCACACTGTCTCTCCTTGCAACTTGATATCATATGTGATAACGGAGTCTGGGACTTCAATGCTATCAATATGTTGTATTTGCGTAATAAATTATTTAACCAATATGTAAAGCCTGGAACATACGTGATGGATCTTGCGAATCTCACCGTCTTACTAGGTGGTTTCGTTATTGCTGACATTATACAATTTCTTACAGTTCTATGTATTCTGTCTATGTCATCTTTATTATATGCAGCCTTTTTAGACCTTTGCCATAAATATTATCAATTTCCTTATTATTTATGTAGTCGGGTTTGCAGACGTTATATGATCTATAGAACCATACTCTAAACGCAGAAAGTTTGTACTCTTTTGGGCAGTGCGAATCATTAGGAACAAGGTTCGGTACTGCGGTCGGTTTATAATAAACGTCAAAATCGAAGCTGGATGTTCTGTCTTCTGAGCGTGACGTCAAGATAATTCAACGCCCCATCTACTTTAAGCTCCATGGTGAACTTTATCGTATTGTTAGTTTGTTGTGCATGAAATCATTTAATTCATCTGCTCCGTGTTCCCATATGAAGAATATTTCGTCAGAGTAGCGGATCCACACTCGGGGGTTTCTTGATACAATTTAGAAAGATGAGATTTTCTAGCTGTCTAAGTACTGCTTCCGCAAGGACTGAAGATAGAGGTGAACCAATCGATGACCCTTTTGACTGTCGGTAGTTTATAACCTCGTTGCTCCTAGCTCTGTTGAACTTCAGTTCAACGTGCATGCTCACCATTGGTTTTCGGAAACAAACTTCAACATACAGCTTATATCTTCTAGCAAATGTGAATATAATATGCACCATACTGTACAAATGTATATAGTCTTACTTGTTTTCTCTTTGATTAACATTTTTTCTACCAGTACTAAGACATCGTAATTCCGTTTGCCTTAGGTTTCACATTGTCTACTTTGTCATCTACAGTTCTCCTTTTGTACAGTGCTTCATTATAATATTCTCGTTCTGTTATTTGTCAGCACTATAATATATTTATGCTTCGAGACGAAATGTTTCGACAATCTCTCTTATTGTTCTTGTGCAAAATGCCTGTACCTCTTACCACGAGGCTCCTTTGTGAATCAATACATCGTGCTGTATATAATGTACATAGAGAGTTTGTATATTTTACCGTACAATATATGTACCAGGACGCCCATGTTCGCCTCCTGAACCCAACCTTGTTAATAAAATTGTGTTGAACTGAAGAAGCGTATATGCTCCAGCTTTGTCCGTCCGTCCGCACGATAACTCACGTTAAAATGGTTCGATTTCGACGAAATTTTAGTATGTGGTAGGGCACCACCTGGGGACGACCCCTATTGAAAATGGGTGAAATAGGGTCAAAGGTCAGGACATAAAAGCGGGATCCATTCCATTGCCTTTATGCTTCATAACATGCGTAAATATGGTTCGATTTCGATGAAATTTTAGTATGTATTGGGGAACCACCTGGGAACGAACTCTATTGAAAATAGGCAAAATGGGGTCAAAGGTCAGGCAGGGCATAAGAGCGGGATATATTCCATTGCCCTTATGCGTCATAACTTGCGTAAAAATGGTTCGATTTCGATAAAATTTTAATATGTGGTAAGGAACCATCTCAGGACGAACCCTATTGAAAATGGGCGAAATGGGGTAAAAGGTCAGCACATAAAAGCGGGATCCATTCCATTGCCTTTATGCGTCATAACATGGGTAAATATGGTCCGATTTCGATGAAATTTTAGTATGTGGTAGGGAACCACCTGGGCACAAACCCTATTGAAAATGGGCGAAATGGGGTCAAAGGTCAGGCAGGGCATAAGAGCGGGATTTATTCCATTGCCCTTAATCGCCATAACTTGCGTAAAAATGGTTCAATTTCGATGAAATTTTAGTATGTGGTAAGGAACCACATGGGGACGAACCCTATTGGAAATGGGGTCAAAGGTCAGGACACTGGAGTGGGATCCATTCCATTGACCTTGTGCATCATAACTTACCTAAAATGCTTGGATTGCGACAAAACTTTATCATGTTGTTCCGGTGGTATAGTGAACCGGTTCTGTTGAATATCAACGGAATGGGGACAAAGGTCATTGCACAAAAGCAAGATTTATTCCACAGCCGTTATTCTTATAACTTGCGTAAAACTGCTTCTATTGCGACAAAACTTTAGTATGTTATTCCTGAGGTACACTGAACCGTTTCTGTTGAATATCATCGAAATGGGGTCAAAGGTCAGGACACAGGAGCGAGATTTATTCCATAACCATTATCCACAACACTTGAGTAATAATTTCTGGTATGTTGGAAAGCTTATCATAATCAATGCATTGCATTACTTGATTAACTTGTTGTTTGTAGATGCCTCCATCCAACTTGAAATAGTTGTGGTTAGTAACCAAACTTAAGGCGCCGACAATTTTCTTTGCTTGAGTTGGTGTGAATTCACGGGAGGTGTCGATTGTTTCCTCTAGGTTTGCAACGGCCTCTGGTATAGGTATAGATGGATATAAAGACACTATATCGGAACTTCCCATTATATCACTATCAAGTATGTTCAAGTTTCTTGCGCGCTCAACAAATTATTTTGTTGACTTGAGTACGTAATCGGAGTCTTTTAACCGTTCAGAGTAGAATTTGGCTAGTAATTTTTCTAATATGTACGTAGGAGATTTGTTCTTTGCTACAATAGGTCGAAGGGCAGATCCAGGTTTATGATTCTTTAGTCGTCCAAAGAGTGGTGGAATTGTAGAGCCCGGAGGAAGCTTCGCTGACATCCAATAGTCTCCGGTAGATCTTTGTCCCTGGCCAGAGCTTAAACTTTCCGTATTATGCTGTGTAGAGGATTCCTCGATTGCAGAATTGAGTCCGATTGATCTACAAATTCTTTAAGATTACTAATGTAATCAGACCTGTTCATAATGGCAATCTGATTCGATTTTTGGTTAGGGTAATCGATATTCTATGATCATTACGCAGGTTCTCTAAAATTTTTTTAATCTGAGTGTTACTTTTCTTAATGTTCCTTTCCGCAATATTCCTCTTTTTAAAATTCACTACACTGGCTCTTAATTTTGATATTGCTAAACATCTGGCCATATCACGATCTTCTGCTGGAAATTGGGAAATTATGCTTTCTAAATCCGATATTAATTATTTTATTCTGAGCTTCGATGGAGGGCAATATTTTGGTCCGCGTTCCAAAACGTTCACTTGTTCCTCAATCATTCTTACTGCCGCTTCATTTATGAAGGGGACTTTATAGTTATTGGTTCAGATCTGGATTGATCGAAGAATTTGTAGTTTTTTTATGATGTTTCTTACCCAGGATATCTTCCTCCCTTGAAATGAGGATACTGACTTTCCGGAGAAGTATATCAAATATAAAATGGGTGGAGCTATCATCTCTAACACCTGGTAATGTCTGAAAGTTCTAGAATGCAATTTCATTACCAGAATTCGTTTTTCCTTCACTATGTGCGACTGTGTTCTTTCGAGCAGTTCGATTTTACGTCGCTGGAACCAGTTGTCATTTAGTACTGACTTAAATTGTAGAAACTTCGGTATGACGTTGTTCTCTTTGCAGGACATCAATAACTCCAGGTTTGCTGTTTCTCTCGCTATTACTAATCGAGACTTTCGGAAGAGTTTAAAAATCGATGACTCGATGCCCGGATATGGCATCGGTAACGTAATTATAAATACACCACACTGTGAATACATTACGTATTTATAATTACGTTAATAATTACGTTAATTTAATCGATTATATAAAGATACCGAATTCTAGGCTATGTACACGCAAATCTTTTGTTGGAGGAGTGGTCTTTTCTGACCGGCATTTACTCCAGGTAAAGAGTTTTTGTGCTCCTAAACCTTGCAGTTGAGCCCTTTAAAAGAAATCTGTCAGCTCAGTTCACTACATGAGGTAATTGCCAATGCACAATTTTGTTTTGTCTCAGTTCCTTACTCATTACTTGTTTTTTTAGTCGTAAGCGTAAATATATAAATGTACGTACAATTTGATGATACCGAGGATGTATCCACAAAAATCAAAGCGTCAGATATTTGGGTAATATTTACTGAGGTACACGCTACTAAATAGTGTCTCTAAATATGGCGTCGGGCAGCCATGCTTCCTCACGCAGCATGCCAGACATTTCATCACAGAGATGTACAGGTTCCTAATGGTGTCCTGCGATAAGACATCCCATGCAGCTTGAATCTTTTCACGCAGTTCCTGCAGATTGTGTAGCAGGGGTGGAATGTGGATAGTGTATCCAATAGCATACCACACATTTTCAATCGGCGATAGTTCTGGCGATTCGGCAGGCCATGGCAGAGTGTCAGTGCCTTGAAAAAGCTCTCGAGACAGCTGCAGTATTCGGACAAGCGTTGTCCTGTTGAAAAATCGCAACGGCGTGAGCGTTTAGAAACTGTAGGACCACTTGTTGCAGGACTTGATAAACGTAACGTTGGGCTGTCAAAGTGCCTTAATGAACATCAAAGGTGATCAGGCATCGTAGGGTATTGCACCCTACACCCCGACACCAGGCCTTTTGGACATTTGACGCTCGACAACAAACCGTTTATCTTATCGTTGACCACGGTGCCTGCACACACGGATTCTTTGGTCGTCTCCTCCAAGACAAAAGCGGGACTCATCACTGAAGGTCACCCGCTGCCATTCTGAGTGGCTCCATGACAGTCAGGCACGACATCACTGCAGTCTTTAGCGACGATGCACTGTTGTTAAGGGCAGTCGTGATAACGATTTGCGTGCGTGTAGACGTACGTCAAGCATCCGTCTGTCAATGGTGCTGGCACTATTAATGTTTAAAAACCAGAGGTTGTACTTTCGTGCAACAAGTCAAAGGGTAATTAAGGCTCTCAAAGCACGATCACATTCGTCTTAATATAGAGCACAAACACCACACCTCCCAATCCTTGTCTAAAAAAGTTGGTTAAAAAAGTATTTATTAAAAATGGGTGAGTTTAAAAGCTCTAGCCGGCAATTTCGCGAACCATTATAGTCGCATGATCAGGCTAATAAGGGAAATCACTATGAAGCGGTACATGACATATAATTACAGAGATAAGCCCAAGATTACAAATATGTAAATGAGATGAGTAACATGTATATTAAATGTCAATCACTACAAATTATTTACAAAATTACCTAAATTATCTTGAGGGACCCTCGCTTGGACATTACAACATGATATCTCTACAGGCAATAGGAACATAAACAGGTATATCCTCATTGCAGCACTTAGGTCCCAGTTTTATAATGTGAAGACTCTCAGTAAACAACATAGAACTTTTTGTCGAATCTGTTGATAGCAAGTTTGCATTGTCCCAATCCGGTTTTAGGTCTCCCTCAATGACAGTTTTTGACAAAGTCGAAGTAACTGATCTTTTACGAATTGCCTATTTATGTACAGCCCATCTGATTCCCAGGCTTCTGTAGGTTGAACCCACATACCAGAGATTTGCAGTTTGTCCATTAATGTCCAACAGTGGGATACTGTAAACACCAAAATGGTATTGAGTTGGTATTGTGTCTCTATCATGCCGAATCATAGAAAAAAGGTTTTTGGTCTTGCCTCCAAAACCCAAAGAACACTTTTTGCAGGTGTTTTTTAGCAAAATAACAACTGGTTTCAATTAGGTTATACTACCCACGTGGGTAATTGTGGGTACACTTCTGGTGAGGGTTGCAGAACTCTTCCGTTTATATTGTTGTATAAGTTTTTTAACACAATCCGTGGGGTACCAATATACTTTTGCAATCTCGTTAACTTCATCAGTTCCTGATTGAAGAATTCGTAAAGGCTCTATTAACTAGGAATCTAAGTACTGAATACTTATAGGGCGTTGGTGTACAAGAATTGAAGGGGATCAGAACCGAGATAGAGGTAGGCATAAGGTATACAGAGAACTCAAAGTTTGTTTGGTTATAGGAGTGTGAAACCAAAGAAGTCAAGGAGAGGGCAGTGACCCTTCTTTTTCTATTTCTATAGTAAAATTTATGTCAGGAACTATGGATGATAAATCAGAGGCCAAAGCATGGTATCCAGCAATTGAATGAAGGCCAGACAAGGAAAACATCATCAACATATCTGATGTATAAAGATGGTTTACCACTGCAGGATTTAAAATAGTGTTTTTCTAGGAGCTGTAGTAAAATTTCAGCAAGAACACGTGACAGTGGGGAGCCAATAGGTGCTCCCTCCTTCTGTTTGTAGACAGTACTTGGAAAGCGGAAAAAACTTTTGTCCCCTACGAATCTTAAAGCTTGAAGGGTAGTATCAATTTCAACTTGACTATATTGATTCTGGGAAAGTAGAATTTCCTCAATGTGGGAGTAAACAACTGAACGAGCGATATTAGGAAAGAGGTTTTCAACATCAAGGGAGGCTAGGAATAACTAATTTTTCGGAAATTGGCAGGATTTCATTTTGTTAATGGCTTCTATTGTAGTTTTAACAGAGTAGGATGAACCAGTGGTAAAAGGCTTCAAGAAGGTCGCAAGATATTTGTATTCCAGATTTCTGGTTGGATTTGCATATCCTGTGATGAGTAGTCGGATAGGGTTATCAGGTTTATAAGTTTTGACATTTCCGAAAGCTTCAGGGACTCTGGAATCCGGGGTAGGTAACATATTCCGGGAGATACAGGTTGGTAATTAGTAAGCCAGAGTTGCGTAATTTTGAAAACTTAGTAATTGTATATGCAGTTGGGTCTGAACTAAAGGTAGAATGAGGAATTTTCTGAATAGTATCCAACATTTTAGTAATGTAGTCAGCTTGATCTATAATGACAATTTCGTTTGTTTTGTCCGCTCCATGAATGGCTAGCTCCAGGTCTCTTGTAAGGGCAAGAAGTTCAGATTCAGAATATTTCCAAGAAGAGCCAGAAATTACTTGTTTATTAAGCAGGAAACCACATTTTTATGACGAGTATATTCCTGTATTTCTGGTGGGAGGTGTTTAATGATTTCTTCAGTCTGGGGAATAATCTTCATTAGGTTTGGGTTGAGAATTGGGAAACAGAATTTGTAACCTAGATTTAAGCCTTCAGTTTGGTTTGTCGTCCAAAGTTTGGAACTCAGATTTATGAAGGAAGGAGCCGATTAAGTGGTCTTCCAGGTCCCCCAAACTGGGTAGAATCTGAAGCAGCTTTTCAGCAACAACATACTTAAGTCTATTTATATGACCTCTTCTTTGTTTTTCAAGAAAGTGTTCAGTAATAGAATTAACTATTACACATGAATGGTTTAAATATAGAGGGTGAGCCTGCTTTGCAAAATCTTGGTAAGCAAGGTACGTTCTTCGATTTAGGAGGTCAATAAAACTTCTTTTTCGTCTGATTTCAGCCCCCAATCTCTTCTTCTGTGCTGATGCTATCACTAAAGCATCACGATGAGAGATAATAATTGTTTAAAGCGGAGGAACGTAGGTATGACTTGCAGTGACCGGCAATTAATCGAAAATGAGAGGTGCTTACTTTCTGTACACAGTTTTTTCTTACAAGAGACGAAGTCTTTAACCGCTCCTTCCATAAGGATTGATTGGATAACAGTGAGTATACTCAGGATCACAATAACAACTTCCATAGGCAGCATTAATGTTTAAAAACACGAGGTTGTACTTTCGTGCAACAAGTCAAAGGGTAATATTAAGGCTGTCAAAGCACGATCAGATTCGTCTTCATATAGAACACAAACACCACACCTCCCAATCACTATATAAAAACATAGGTTAAAAAACATCATTATTTACAATTAAAAGGGTGAGTTTAAAAGCTCTAGCTGGCACTTTCGCGAACCACTATAGTCGCATGATCAGGCTACGTGGGGAAATCACTAAAAAGTGGTACATGACTTATATAATAACAGCGATGAGCGCAAGATTACAAATATGTAAATGAGATGAGTAAAAGATCTTAAATGTCAATCAATACAAACTATTTACAAAATTACCTAAATTATTTTCAGGGTTCCTCGCTTTGATGTTCTAACATGATATCTCTCCAGGCACTAGGAACACAAACACGTATATCCTCATTGCAGCACTTAGGTTCCAGTTTTATAATGCGAAGCACTTAGGTCCCAGTATTATAATGGAAGACCACTTAATCGGCCTCTTTCCTTCATAAATCTGAGTTTCCAAGCCTTTGACGACAACCCAAACTGAAGCCTTGAATCTAGGTTACAAATTCTGTTTCCCAATTCTCAACCCAAACCTAATGAAGATTATTCTCCAGACTGAAGAAATCATTAAGCACCTCCCCCCAGAAATACAGGAATATACTCGTCATAAAAATGTGGTTTCCTGCTTAATAAGCAAGTAATTTCTGGCTCTTCTTGGAAATATTCTAAATCTGAACTTCTCGCCCTTGCAAGAGACCTGGACCTAGCCATTCTTGGAGCGGACAAAACAAACTAAATTGTCATTAGGGATCAAGCTGACTACATTACTAAAATGTTGGATACTATTCAGAAAATTCCTCATTCTACCCTTAGTTCAAACCCAACTGCCTATACAATTACTAAGTTATCAAAATCACGCAACTCTATCTTACTAATTACCAACCTGTATCTCCCGGAATATATTAGCTCCCCCGGGTTCCAGAGTCACTGAAGCTTTCGGAAAGGTCAAAATTCATAAACCGGATAACCCTATCCGACTACTCATCTCAGGATATGCAAACCCAACCAGAAATCTGGAAAAATCTCTTGCAATCTTCTAGAAGCCTTTTACCACTGGTTCATATCTTACTCTGTTAGAAGCACAATAGAAGCAATTAACAAAATAAAATCCTACCAATTTCCGAAAACTCAGTTATTCCTAGCCACCCTTGATGTTGAAAACCTCTCTCCTAATATCCCTCGTTCAGTTGTTTACTAACACATTGAGGAAATTCTACTTTCCCAGAATCAATATACTCAAGTTGAAATTGATACTACCTTTCAAGCTTTACGACTTGTTGGGGACAGAAGTTTCTTACCTTTCAAAATATTGTCTACAAACAGAAGCAGGGAGCACCTATTGGCTCTCCACTGTCACTTGTTCTTGCTGAAATTTTACTACAGAACTTAGAAAATCACTATCTTAAATCCTGCAGTGTTCAACTATCTTTATACATCAGATATGTTGATGATGTTTTCCTTGTCTGACCTCACTCAACTGCTGAATTGCATGCTTTGGCCTCTGATTTATCATCCATAGTTCCTGGCATAAAGGTTACTATAGAAATAGAAAAAGAAGGGTTACTGCACTTCCTTGACTTCTTGGTTTCACAACTCCCCTAACCATACAAACTTTGAGTTCTCTGTATATCGTAAGCCTACCTTTATCCCGGTTCTGATCCCCTTCAATTCTTGTACATCAACGCCCTATAAGTATTCAGCACTTAGATTCCTAGTTAATAGAGCCTTTACCCATTCTTCAAATCGCTATTATTGTAATCAGGAACTGGTGAAGATTAACGAGATTGCAAAAGTACATGGGTACCCCACGGATTGCGTTAAAAAACTTATACCACAATATAAACGGAAGAGTTCTGTAACCCTCACCAGAAGTGCACCCACAATTACCGACGGGGGAAGTATAACCTAATAATCACCAGTTGTTACTTTGCTAAAAAAAAACCTGCAAAAAATATTCTTTGGGTTTTGGTGTCAAGACCCAAAACCTTTTTCTATGATTAGGCATGATAGAGACACAATACCAACTCAATCCCATTTTGGTGTTTACAGTATCCCACTGTTGGACATTAATGTACCAACTGCAAATCTCTGCTATGTGGGTTCGACCTACAGAAGCCTGGGAATCAGATGGGCTGAACATAAATAGGCAATTCGTAAAGGAGCAGTTACTTCGACTTTGTCAAAAACTGTCATTGAGGGAGACCTAAAACCGGATTGGGACAATGCAAACTTGCTATCAACAGCCTCGACAAAAAGTTCTATGTTGCTTCCTGAGAGTCTTCACATTATAAAACTGGGATCTAAGTGCTGCAATGAGGATATACCTGTTTGTGTTTCTAGTTCCTGGAGATATATCATGTTGGCATATCCAAGCGAGCGTCCCTCAAAATGATTCAGGTAATTTTGTAAAGAGTTTGTAGTGATTGACATTTAATATCTTTTACTCACCTCATTTACATATTTGTAATCTTGTGCTCATCTCCGTTACTATATAAGTCATGTATCACTTCATATTGATTTCACTCCTTAGCCTGATGATGCGACCACAGTGGTTCGCGAATGTGCTCGCTAGAGCTTTTAAACCCACCCTTTTAATTGTAAATACAGACTTTTTTAACCTACCTTTTTAGATAGTGATTGGGAGGTGTGGTGTTTGTGCTCTATATTAAGACGAATCTGATCATGCTTTGACAGCCGTAATTACTTTTTGGTTCTGGCACTAATCGAACGAAGCATGGAGGGCACCACTGCTTGCTGAATATCCTTAATCCTGGCTGTTGTGTCACTTCGCGCATATCGGACAATCCATCTGTCCTCTTTCACGGTGGTTCGTCTAGGTCTCCGAGATCCTTCTTGTAGCTGCTACGAGATGTGTTCTGTCCACTGCCACCAACAGCGTGCTAAGATGATATCCACACGATTTGTATAGCGCGCAATACGGCGATAAAACCGTACGGCTTCACGGAATGCCAAGACGCGGCCCCTCTCAAACTCCTCGGAATGCTGGGATTGTTTCCGAACTTTTCCCCAAGGCATACTTCACTTCCAAAGGATGTAACCAACACAACAGCACGAGTCAGAGTAGCAAGCGCGTGCACTACGGGACGACCTTATATAACCGTTCAGGCACAGCGCTACGACCCCTCCTTGCTTGAGTCATATGCGCGGACGCGCGGGATACTTAAATCATTTGCATGTCTTACGATGTCAAAAATACCCATCAAGTTCCTTTCCTGTCGGTTGCTTCCATCTGGATGAATTTTTTATTTTAGCAAGTCTTCTGTAAGAAAAGATCGTGCTTATGTTATCGGTTTGTCCGTCCGTCTCTCCGTCTGTCCGTCTGTAAATACGATATCTCTGCAACTAATAGTCTGATTTTAAAATTATTTTTGCTTTAGGAAACTTGAAATGTACGAGTGAAGACCCTTTATTTGGATTTTTTTACGATGCACATTTTCGCCGCTAGAGGGTGTAAATGCAGATGATATCAAACTCAAAATAAATTTTATTCAATACATTTGTTTCTAAACATCCAATTCGAAAAATTATTTTGCCTTTCGATTCTACTCATGGCGAAGGTTATTTTAGGTATAGTCTCTTTTTCAAGTTATGAATAGATTCTCCGCTAGGGGGCGTAAATGTAAATTGCGTTCTCCACGATATCTCTGCTTCTAAAACTCCGATTTGAAAAAAATATTTCTGCATCGGGCAGAGCTTTGCATGGGAAATTTTTCGCATATAATTTCAGCCTAGCCACCGTGGGGCGTAAGTGTTAATTTCTGTTTCTGTTGTATTTGCAACGAACTCTGAGCTCCTAAAATCTCGAATGAAAAGATTCTTTCGTGGACCAGTACTACTCATGTTGACAAACCGTTTCGGAATATTTCCTTCTTAAAATAATGCATGGTTTCTTCGCCAGGGTGAGTAGATGCATATCTTATTTTTGTCAATATCTGTGCTTCTAATTGTCCAATTTTAAAAAATTCTTCTTTGTTGGATAGAGTTTCAGGTGTGACATGTTTTTCATATGATTTCAAAATTTTCAAGTAATTCATTGACTTTTCGCTAGATGGAGTAAAGGTAAATTGCGCTTTCCCTGATATCTGTGCTTCTAAAACTCCGATTTGAAAAATTCATACTGCACCGGATACAGTTCCCAGTGGAAAATGTTTTGATTGTAATTTCGAATTTTTTATAAAATATGGTTTGGCCACCAGGGGGTGTAAGCGTTAATTTCTGCTTTGTAGGTATTTCCATCAAAACCTGAGCTCCTAAAATCTCGATTGAGAAAATTATTTCGTGGATAAATACCGCTCATGTCGATAAACATTCGAGAATATTTTCTTCTTAAAATCATGCATGGTTTCTCCGCCAGGGGTGTAGATGTATATCGTATTTCTGTCAATATATCTGCTCCTAAGAGTCAGATTTTAAAAATTCCTTCTCTGTTAGATAGTGTTTCCGGTGTAAAATGCTCTCATATAATTTCAAATTTTTCAAGTAACACATAGACTTTCCGCTAGGGGGCGTTGAAGTAAATTGCGTTTCCCCGATATCTCTGCTTCCAAAATTCCGATTAAATAATTTCTGCACCGGATACAGCTGCTGATAGGAAATGCTTTGCCTATAATTTCTGATATTTGATAAATAAATGTTTAGCCACCAGGGAGCGTAAGTGTTAATTTCTGCGTCTGATGTATTTGTAGCAAAATCTGAGCTCCTGAAAACTCGATTGGAAAAATTATTTCGTTGAACGATACCGCTCACATCGAAAGACCTTTTGAGAATACTTTCTTCTTAAAATAATGCATGGTTTTCCCGCCAGTAGGCGTAAAGGCATATTTTGTTTTTGTCGATATCTCCGCTTCTAAGAGTCCGATTTGAAAAGTTCTTTCTTTGTTGGAGAGGGTTTCAGTGGGGAAATGTTTCTCATGTAATTTCAAATTTTTCGTCGCGCACAAGTCTGCCACCAGAGGGCGTAAGTTCACGTTTCCGTTTACAGTAATATCTGCGGGACTAAAAACCCGATTGGAAAACTTCTTTCTTCGGTCAGATACTGCTAACTATGCAAACTGTGTGTGTGTATTTTCTTTCCAAAATAGTGCTTGATTTCACCGCTAGGGGCGCACATGCTTATTCTGTTTTTTTCAATATCACTGCTTTTACATGTACGATTCAAAAAATTCTTTCAACACCGGATTCCATTTACCTTGTAGAACCCTTAAGGCTAGTACATGAGGAATTTTGTAGTTCACAGTTCTGTCGGTAGGTGATGTTAGTGTTCTTCAGTTTGCAGCTGTATCGCCGCTTCTAAAAACGCTATTGAGAAAGTCTTCTTCACTGTATTCCATTCGGTACAACAAAGATGTGGAGCATTATCCTCTTTAAGTAACGCAAAGATTTCTCACTAGCTGCGTAAAGGTCGAACGCTTTTTCCATGAAGAATAATTTTTGCCTATCTTCAACTTTTCCGCTATGCAAAATTCTTCCGCTAGCAGACGTAAACTTTTAATTTCTTTGTCTCTGGTACCTTCCTTGTAGTATGAGAAAAATTTTGTTCGACATTTGTCAATTTTCGTAACATGCTTATTGGCCGATGTGGAACTAAGTAGATGTTTCTACACTACCTACCAACAAGTAATTGGACACCTGTGATAGCAAAGGAAAACGAAGTTTATTCACCTTCAATAGTTGGTGGAGCCTCCACGAGCGGCGATTACAGCTGCGACCCTCCGGGGCATACTCTCAACCAGGCGTTGTACGACAGTTAGAGGTATTTTCTTTCACTCGGCTTGGAAAAGACAGGTCAGTTCCTTCACCGATTTCGATAGGTGGGGGCACCCCTTAAGTCGACGCTCCAACTCGTGCCAGCGGTGCTCGATAAGGTTAAGGTCCGAGCTCTGCGCAGGCCAGTCCATTCGATTAACCTCATTGTCACCATATCAAGCTATGGTGGACCTCGCAACATGACAGGTGGCATTGTCATCCAGAAAGTAACATGGGTGCACCCTGTAAAACTGCCACAACGTAGGAAGCACATGCTCATCCAAAATGGTGCAGTAGGTCTCAGCGTTGAGTCTACCAGAAATTGCGACCAAGGGTCCCGTGCCATACCAGAAGAAACACCCCCATAGCATAATTCCACCGCCGCCGAACTTCACAGTTGGCACAATAGATTCCGGCAGGAGGCGTTCTCCAGGCAGACGCCAAACCCAGACCCTGCCATCCGAACGGTAGAGGGTGAACCTTGATTCGTCACTCCAGAGAATCTGTTTCCACTGTTCAACGGTCCACTGTTGACGTTCTTTGCACCACGTTAGCCGAGCAGCGATATTGGACTTGGTGATCAAAGGCTTGTGGGCGGCAGCACGTCCATGATAACCGAGCAGATGGGCTTCCTTACGGATGGTATTAATCGAAAGAACACTTCCGGATGCCTGTTGAAACTCCTCGCGAATGTGGCCCATCGATTTGGTGCGGTTCTTCCGAATTTCTCTGGCCAGCACCCGTCGGTCTCTAACTCCCAGTTTTGTGAATCTGCCGGGTCGGGACACTTTCCGACAGTCACCTCTCATCTTCCACTTACTAATCACGTTGGCCACTGTCAATTTTGGGTACTTCAACTAGCTCGATATGTCACGAATGGATCGGCCATTTCTGTGATACCCGAGGATTACATCTTTCACGAAATCAGAGAGCTCCGAACTGCGTAGCATCTTGTATGCGACTGGTTGCGTTGTTGTTTCCCACACGATTTTTAACGGCGGCGGCCGTGACGTGTATCAGGACCACAGATATCGTCGATTGCAAGGGTGTTCAATTATTTGTTGGTAGATAGTGTATTTCTGGATGTTTTACCGATTGTTGGAACCATTTGATTGTTTTCCAAACCGGTTCCATTGATTTTGAATAGGTTTGATAAATTTAATTCGTGTCGTAACAGATTCAAAATTCGGTGTCATCTTTGTTGTTGTTTTTTTCTTTTTTTTTCTTTTTGACGATGAGTGTATATTTTGATAATTTTTGCTGTTCCATCAGCTGAAACGAATGCTGAAAGCTGTAATGCTGTAACTTCTTTTTGAATGTAATCTTCCTCGAGTCCACCATTTTGGAATCCGTTAATTTTAAAGAAGTCACGAGGCAATACTTCAGTGCGTCAATAAGTATCAAATACATTTTGTGAATTAAACCGCTTATGTGACAAACAAAGCATCTTACATATCCAAAGCGTGGGGAAAGAGCCTAAAAGCCGAATATTTGAGGAAATACGGTATTTCGTGAAATTTCGGAGTAAATCCCGACATTTTGCAAAAAGCCTCGTATTTTTTTATTTTTTTTTTGTTTTGCAAAATTATACCACACAAATTGCTTCCCTACTTTGCCCATGGAATTGTGCACGTTGGTCGTTAGACCTATAAACAAAAAAAGCTGTTTGTGGGTATACATAATGAAAGACTAGTACTTCTTACACAAATTTGTGCTTAGTCATCAACATCTTGAAAGTACACTATCTACCAACAAGTAATTAGACACCTCTGCAATCGACGATGTCTACGGTTCTGATACACTTTACGGCCGCGGCAGTTAAATATCGTGTGGAAAACAACAACGCAACCAGTCGCATGCAAGATGCCACGCAGCTCGGAGCTCCCTGATTTCGAGAAAGGTGTAATCGTCGGGTATCACAGAAATGGCCGATACATACGTAACATATCCAGCGAGTTGAAGTACCCAAAATCGACAGTGGCCTACGTGATTGGCAAGTGGAAGATGAGAGGTGACTGTCGGAATGTGCCCCGACCCGGTAAACCCACAAAACTGGGAGTTAGAGACAGACGGGTGCTGGCCAGAGAAATTCGGAAGGACTGCACCAAATCGATGGGCCACATCCGCAAAGAGTTTCAACAGGCATCTGGGAGTGTTCCTTCGATGAATACCATCCGTAAGGAAGCTCATTTTCCCGGTTATCATGGACGTGCTGCCGCCCACAAGCCTTCGTTGACCAAGTCCAATAGCGATGCTCAGCTAACGTGGTGCAAAGAACGTCGACAGTGGACAGTTGAACAGTGGAAACAGGTTCTCTGGAGCGACGAATCAAGGTTCACCCTCTACCGTTCGGATGGCAGGGTCTGGGTTTGGCGTCTGCCTGGAGAACGCTTCCTGCCGGAAGGTATTGTGCCAACTGTGAAGTTCGGCGGCGGTGGAATTATGCTATGGGGGTGTTTCTCCTGGTATGGCACGGGACCCTTGGTCGTAATTCCTGGTAGACTAAACGCCGAGACCTACAGCATCATTTTGGATGACCATGCGCTTCCTACGTTGTGGCAGTTTTACGGGGTGCACCCATGTTACTTTTAGGATTGCAATGCCACCTGTCATGTTGCGAGGTCCACCATGGCTTGGTATGGTGACAATGAGGTTAATCGAATGGACTGGCCTGCGCAGATCCCGGACCTTAACCTTATCGAGCACCTCTGGGACGAGTTGGAGGGTCGACTTAAGGGGTGCTCCCACCATCCAAAATCGGTGTAGGAACTGACCTGTCTTCTCCAAGCCGAGTGGAAGAAAATACCGCTAGCCGTCGTACAATGCCTGATTGAGCGCATGCTCCAGAGGGTCGCAGCTGTAATCGCCGCTCGTGGAGGTTCCACCAACTATCGAAGGTGAATAAACGTCGTTTTCCTTTGCTATCATAGGTGTCCAATTACTTGTTGGTAGATAGTGTATTTTATGGTAGCAAACAGAGTAGCCAACATCGTGCTTTATTGTTCAACATGCAACATTACATCAGAAAACTTGAAAATGCATCACCCTTGAGCTGGAATCGAACCCGCAGCACGGTTTCCGTTCTAGAATGCTTTCCATTATATAGCATGTCAGTCGGACTATGCTATCCGTCACCCTAGCATTTCCGTTCGAGCATGCTATGAAATCTTTTGTTCTAGTGCTCATAATGTTTCATAAACTTGATGCTGTGTTCAATCGTTTCATGTATCTCTTTTATTACACTTCATGTCTCTTTTCTTGTGTATGGTCATGGTTATCAATGTGAAAATTATTTAATAAATTAACTTTTGCATAAAACATATTTTTTTTGCTTAAATATTTACCTTGATCTAATTCTTATATTGCGTTAAAAAGCAGAACTTTGAAATTCGGGAATTTTGACTTTACGGTTGTCTTTAACTCTTCAAGCGGTTGATGTTTTTGAATAAAATCGTGCCCAAACATTTCTAAGCTTTCCAAACAGAAGTTGCTCACATAGCGACTGGATTTTGCGAAAGCTACTAAAGAACAATAACTTTACCTCCCCTACGTCAACAGTACCGAATATAAACTTATCCTTAGTCATAAGATCTCGCTTCTATAGTCCTCTGTTCTCTGCTCCTAAACATGATGGTGAAGGGGTTGTTCCTCTAACAAGGACAACGTGCAACTGGGTAGAAACAAGTGCTTCAAAAATCTTCTTTCTCGTCTTAGGTTAGTCGACATTGTTATAGCCCTTTTAGCAGATGATTAGTGTCAAACATCCTCTGAAATGACGAGTTTGAAAACCAAATTAGTTATTTAGTGTCAGTCATTCGCCTAAATGACCACTTTGAGAAGCTAAGGAGAAAGCATCGCTCTCTGACGAGAAAGTTCACTCATTCCAGGCGCGTTCGACACACTTTTTAGACAGCGAATATATTCGTTGGAGCTGATTGCAGTCGATTTTGCTAACTTCGAGTTAATTCGTTCCAACCGGTTAAAGGGTTAATTTTGTGGATTTGAAGTAATCTTTTGAAAAATGTCTTCTACATCCACTAATAAGAAACCATCTTTGAAAGTTCGAATATGCAGAGGTACATACGAAAACATGGACTGTTAACGAATGCTTTTGTGAAGTCCCAGTGGCTGACTGGTCTAGTGAGCAGAATTCGAATCATTCTTCCGAGATCGAATCCCGGATGAGGTAACAACGGGGTGCTCCTGTCTCATGGTTTTGTCCTATCTATGCAACCACTAGATCTAAGTTTGGAACGAGCGTCTGCTAATGGTCTCAGAGCTGCTCGTTTTGGTCGTCAAATCCCAAAACAAAATAAATAATTTCTGGACCTAAAATTAACGAAATCAGGGATAAAGTAAAACCACAGAAACATAAAGAAAAACCTCAACGAAACTTGAAGTGTTCAACAGTTAAAAACTGTTCTGCTGAACTGGAAATCACTTTGCATTTTTTAATGAGTGTTGTTTCTAGTTTAGCATGCAGACAATTTTTTTAAGTGAAATCTGATGAATGTTCTTCAAAAAAGGGATAAGCAAAATACAGTCCATCAATTCAGAGCTACGTTTCTGGTTTGGCCCCTGTCTACCATTTCTTTAGATCTTTCTACTTCACAAAAGCATAAGGAAACTAAAAGAACAGCAGCTGTGTTACAGAAATTTTTCTGCAGATGTTCTAAACTTCCAACATTAACAAGTTTAAATAAAAGTAAGAAAGGGATAAACAAAAAAAAGTCCATCAATTCAGAGCTACGTTTCTGGTTTGGCCCCTGTCTACCCTTTCTTTAGATCTTTCTACTTCACAAAAGCATAAGGAAACTAAAAGAACAGTAGCTGTGTTGCAGAAATTTCTCTACAGATTTTCTAAACTTCCATCATTAACAAGTTTAAATAAAAGTAAGAAAGGGATAAGCAAAATAAAGTCCACCACTTCAGGGCTACGTTTCTGGTTTGGCACCTGTCTACCATTTCTTTAGATCTTTCTACTTCACAAGAGCGTAAGGAAACTAAAAGAACAGTAGCTGTGTTACCGAAATTTCTCTGCAGATGTTCTAAACTTCCATCATTAACAATTTTAAATAAAAGTTCAGACTGATTTTTGTTTTTCATATTTTTTAAAGAAGTAAAATCTTTGCCAAGGACCAGGCTGGGAAAAGATGCTTCTGACATTAAATAAAATTCAGGGCTTCCCAATTCTACTTCTTGTCCAAATTATTTTCTGTTTATAATGAGCACAGCCGCCAAATGTACTGGGAAGGAAGATTTTTCCTTGCGTCTCATAGTTTTAGTAGTCTTAGTATCGTGTTACTCATTACAAATTTCCGGAAATAATTATTTTTCCTCAGATATTAAGACCCTTCATTAAAGTCGAAAATTCTGAACTGTTAAATCTGATATCGTAAAGGAAGTTTCAAATAGGATGATAGATGCATCGCCCGAGTGTTTCAAATAATAATAATTATTATTATTATAAAAGAAAAAGTTCTTGTCCAGCTTTGAAGTGCCGAAGATCCGTTTTCGAACTAAATATCCTGAAAAGACAAATATTAGGTATTTGAAACCGATGTTTTAATGTAGAAATAAGCTGGATATGTTAACAATACTGAGGTGAAAAAGCCATTCCTTGCACTGTAGGCAGAGTGGTCAGAAGCTTACGTATCTGGCTAGATGTCCAAGTTCGGCGGGCTTAGAGCTCCCGATGAGCATGGATGGTACGTCTAAGTCCTTCCATTGTTCCTATACACCCTGCGGGACACAACAAAGGATGTTCCTACATTTTTAGAACGTTTTTGATAAGAAATTACAGAAAGTAAAAGAAGTTCAAAGAATTAAAACTGTCAACAGCGAGTTAGATGAACACGAAAAAACCATCTGCTGCAGGTAAATATTGTCTGCCAAGAAAATGGCGCATAAACAAACTGTGCGTCGAAATTTATGTTTTTGCTTTTTACGAAGAGAAATATTCGTATTCAGTAATTAAACAAGTTACTGAAGTAATGTCATGCATTGATTATGATACGCTTTCCAACATACCAGAAATCATTACTCAAGTTATAAAGATAATGGCTGTGGAATAAATCTCTCTCCTGTGTCCTGACCTTTTAGCCCCATTTCGATTATATTAAAAAGAATTGGTTCAATATACCTCCGGAACAACACACTAACGTTTTGTCGCAATAGAAGCGTTTTTAGTCAAGTTTTGAGGATAATGGCTGTGGAATAAATTTCGCTCCTGTGTCCTGACCTTTTATCCCATTTCGATTATATTCAACAGAATTGGTTCAGTATACCTCCGGAACAACATACATACGTTTAGTCGCAATCGAAGCATTTTTACATAAGTTATGACGCATAAGGGCAATGGAATAATGCCGCTCCTATGTCTTGACCTTTGACCCCATTTCGTTCGTTTTCAATAGGGTTCTTCCCCGGGCGGTGCCCTACCACATACTAAAACTTCATCGAAATCGAACCGTTTTTACGCGAGTTATCGTGCGGATTGACGGACAGACAAACGGTCAGACAGACGAACAGACAACGCTGGAGCATATATGCTTCTTCAGCCTACGGTTGGAAAGCGTGAAAAACATAAAAATCATGGAAATAACATTTCTAAATGTAGGATAAGCAATATTATTAATAACAGAGGGAAACATCGTTAAGCATTAATTTTAACAGGAAAAGAACACCGAAATCGAATATCAATAGAAGGTACTATTTCAAAGGTAAGGTCTCTGCTTTTAAAAGAAAATTCACTGACCTAAAGAGCAATCTCTAAGTCGTTACAAACCTCTGTATCAACTGTAAACAAAGCAATAAACAAAGATTTGAATCTGATAAAAGACAAAAAATATTATCTTCACTGCCATTTGCCAAAGCACTTGGCTCAGCATAGAACACGGCGTAGACGTCTTTATGAAAATCGCTTCGTCTGAGATAGATGAAAATTTATTGTTACTATGGATAAAGCTTGAATCTATCTAAACGAATTTACCAAAAAAGGTCGATTTAATATGCAAAAGAGCAGAAAAAAACTTACAAACTTGGTTCCAAGAATCCAAAGAAAGTTTCAGTGAAGGATTCGTGATCATTGCTGATTTCTCGTACATTGGAAAATTAAAGTTAAGAAAAGTAGAAAAAAATGTTAAAATAAATTCTAGATGTTACCAAAATTATATTTTCACTCCTATATTTAAAGAGAAAATACCATTACTTTATTCACAGAGCCTTCAAAGTGTAGAACTCCATTGGATAAGGTTACCGCTCATACATCCAAATTAACAGTTCTATTTCTTGAAAAAATGACAAGGTGACGGATATCAAGTCTATACCTTTTGCTCATATTCCTTCTAAGTCCCCTGACGTGTTACCAATGAACTATTGTGCCTTCGGACTGCTGAAACGAGAGCTTTCTAAACGGGAGACCTGAAACAATTATTGGGCTACGGAAAGCAGTGGAATAAAATACCACTACTAATTTTAAGAAATGTCCTGTTATTTTGTATATCTAGATTGTCCAGAGAAGCAGCTAACAGATCAACCTTTTAGGAAAGAAATAATAAATAATTTTATTTTAAACATTAATGATTTTGCTAGAAAACCGTTCTAAAAATATGTGAACATCCTGTGTAGGGAACCCATAGACGGGCGACTATTTTAATGCTCATAATGGTCGTTAACATCCCTTCCCCCTAAATTAAATTGTCATGTAAAATACAATTATTACGTGAAAATATTATGCCCTATCATTAATATTTCGGCAATCCTCTATTAATATTGAATGTGATCCTACTCAAACACTACGTCATAGGCCAAACTGTGAATCTACACGTTGGGTATCATGAGACAATAGTATCACTGTGTATGCTAGATGTCTCGATCGACAGAGTTAACAGGTGCCACATGGAAATGTACGTGGCCTTTCAGTGACAAAGAAATTTCCTAGGTAGGCGGTTGGGGCATGATATTCAAATGGTATCGGAATGGGGGTGAATCTGTCAAAAAACGACCGGACACACCTCTGAAACAAACACGGCGTCAGAGCAGAGATCTGTAAATGACTGTTCGTTGAGAAAAGAAATCAACATTATAATTATCTTAAATCACGTTAACATTATTTGAGACTATTGGGACTGATGTTAGGCATCACTACAGTTCACAGGAATATGCACATGGGTTACCCTAGTCGAGCAACCATCCGCAAGATGTTAAATACTTCGACTAATGCCACACGCCGATCAGCGTGATGTAAGGAACATCGATCTTAGACTGGTACACCAATCGAATACTATACTTTGGATCCGCCAATGGAATACTATGTTTTGCATCTAGGATTGTACACCAATTAAGAACTGTGCTTGTGCTTTGGATCTTGGATTGTACACCAATGGAAAACATTGTTTTGGATCTTGGACTGCGCACCAATACAAAACTGTGCTTTGGATCTTGGACTGTACACCAATGGAAAACTATGCTTTGGATCTTGGACTGTGTACCAATACAAAACTGTGCTTTGGATCTTGGATTGTACACCAATGGAAAACTGTGCTTTGGATCTTGGCCTGAACACCAATGTAAAACTATGATTTAGATTTGGACTGTAAACCAATGGAAAACTATGCTTTGGATCCTAGACTATGCACCGATAGAAAACTATGATTTGGATCTTGGATTATACACAAGTGAAAAATTGTGCTTTGGATCTTGGATTATACACAAGTGAAAAATTGTGCTTTGGATCTTGGATTATACACAAGTGAAAAATTGTGCTTTGGATCTTGGATTATACACAAGTGAAAAATTGTGCTTTGGAAATTGGATTGTACATCAATGGGAAACTATGCTTGGGTTCTTGGACTGTACACCAATGGAAAATTATGCTTTGGACTTGGACTGCGCACCAATAGAAAACTATGCTTTGGATTTAAACTGTACATTAATATGCAAAACTGCTTTGGATCTTGGACTGTACACAAATGGAAAACTATGCTTTGAATTTGGACTATACACCAATGGAAAACTATGCTTTGGATCTTGGACTTGTACATCTTTGGAAAACTATGCTTTAGGCAGACGAGTCACAGAACACAATCTAGTAGTTCGATTGTCTTTACTGCGTATGGCGAATCCATGAAGAAAGGTACTTTATGGACTGTATCAGCCCGACAACAAAGTTTGGTTGAGGTAGGGTGAAGGCATGGAGCTATTTTTTATGATTTGGCTCGGGCCCATTAATCGTTTTGGATAGAACCATTAATGCTGAGCTGCGTGGTGACTACCCTGGATATTGAAATTATGAATTAGAAACGAAGTGCCGATACCTTGGGAAAGGTCTATACCTCTATCAGCTGGACATCGCGCACGATATGATTCTGTTCGTGTTGAACAAACAAAGTGCCGATACCTTGGGAAAGGTATATGCCTCTATCAGTAGGATACCGCACCATGTGATTCTGCTCGTGTTGATTCAGATTGGTATGAGAGCAAGGGCTTAGGAAAATTTGACTTGCCAGCTGTGAGTCCTTATCTGAACTATTACGAATATATGGAATGAGCTGGATCATCGGGTGTGTAGAAGAGATCTTTCAGCAAAGAAAGCTAAACCGACAGGTGCTTTGAAGGCCAAATGACGGAACATACAGTCGGATTTTACAAAAAAAGAGCTGGTGGAGAGTATTTCACGTAAATAAAAAGCCTTCAAGGAGCAAAGCTTACAAAAATCTGGTGGAGAGTATTACACGAGAACTAGAGGTCGTCATGAGGAACAAAGTTTACAAAAATCTGGTGGAAAATATTCCACGAAAACTAGAAGCCGTTATAAGGAGCAAAGCGTACAAAAAATCTGATGAAAAGTATTCTACGAAAACTGGAGGCCGTCATGAGGAGTAAAGCTTACCAAAATCTGGTAGAGAGTATTCCACGAAAACTATTAATAGAAACCGTCTTAAATACCAAAGCTTACAAAAACCTGATGCAGAGTATTCTAAAAAAACTAGAGTCCGTCATAAGAAGTTAAGCTCACAAGAATCTAGTGGAGTTTCGCGAAAACTGAACGCCGTCATGAGGAACAAAGCTTACAAAAATCCGGTAGAGAGTATTCCACAAAAACTAGAGGCCGTCATGAGGAGTAAATCTTTCTATACTCATTATGAAATTGTGTGTAAATAAATATCATTTGAATGCAGCAGCAGTTGTCCGGGTATTAATGGTAGGCCAACGTTAACCTATTTTAATACTTCGATTTTAATTTGTTTAATCAGAGATATTCGTGCGACTCAAATCTAAAGCGAACACTAAGGACCGTATCAGGTATGCATTTTTTGATGAATGTAGCTCACAAATGCTGATCATATCCTATATCACTAACGAAACAATGATTGTTCGAATTGTTTAATATTGCGTTAGTATTCGTATGATGTAGAAGCAAAATATGTTTAATAGTAAAAGGAAGTTAAACCAAAAAGAGTGTTTTTTTTCTCATGATACAGAATCACAAAAATTGCGATGACTACCTACAGGTATAAATCAGAAAACTCAGTTTTCAGCAAATGGATTTGGAATTACCAGAAATATTTACTGTATGTTCTAGAAACAAGATAGATAGCACAACATACTCAAGTATAATGTGTGAGTCTTTCGACTGCTGTCTGACAAGAAAATAGTTAAACGAGATACATTTTTACAAAGGCAAAAGTTCAGCAAAAACGAACGAAAATGCATGCATGTCGTAAGTAGAAGAGCTGATCATTATTTAAAATAATCGATGCGCTTGGGGTCCGGTCCTTCTTAGTAAATGGAACCCGTTACCAAAAAAAAAAAAAAATATGAACCGGATTTGTGGAATCCATAAATATTTGAAAGTAGAATTAACGACTTTCGCCTACTAGCGGGAGAACTGTGAATAATAAAAATACATAAAATATGCTAAAAAAAATCGTTTTACGGATACACAATATTGACAAAAGTCACCGGACACCACTTCAAAAGCAAATGACTGGATCAGCTGCGTTGTTAAGATGCGCGGTACAGCTGCAAACGGTATAAAAACAAGCCTGCAGCTGACCGCGATCATATCGCACTGTGAGGTTGAGTAAAAACCTTGAGGCGGGAGAGAACTGATATTGAGAAAGAAAAGATTTTTGGGTGTTATATTAGTGGGTTGTCCATAAAAGAAACCGAGAGGCGTTTAAACATAGCCAAGTCAACTGTTTTGGATGTACTGAAAAAGTGGAAGATACATGGCGTGTCTGAAGCAGCAAAACGTACCTGCAGACCAAAGAAAATCAGTGACAGAGGACGTCGAAACATCAGGAGAGTCGTTACAGCTAATCGACGGAGTGCCGCACAAGACCTCAGTGTATAATTGAGTAAAAATGCTGGAACCTCGGTATGCAAACGTACCATTCGCAGAGAACTTCATTCCATGGGTTATCGTGGTCCTGCGGCTACTCATAAGCCTTTCATCTCCACTCGGAATGCTACTCTTCGGTTAGCATGGTGTAAATGACATTTATCGTGGATCGTAGATCAATCGAAACGAGTCCTATGGACTAATGAATCTAGATACACGATCCATCAGTCTGATGGGCGTTTGTGGGTATGGCGGCAGCCGGGAAAATGCTCTTTGTCGGTGTACTATTCCTACGGTTAAGTTTAGAGATGTAGTGTACTCGTGTGGGTTTGTTTTTCGTGGTATGGTCCCAGCCCATTGGTTATCGTGGACAAACCTATTAATCAGCATGTCTACCTTGATATGCTGGACAATTATTCCTTACCAAATCAGTAGCAATACTATGGAACCGAGCCTTGTTGGTACCAGCAGTTTAATGCACCGAGACATGAAGCAAGGACAGTTGCGGTGTGGTTTGACTATAATTTCGCATCGTATGTGGACTGACAAGCACAGAGCCCTGATCTTAATCCTATGAAGCACCTATGGGATGAATTAGGGTGCCGCATAAGAAGTTTGTAACTAAGGCCTACTACTAAGCAACAGTTAGCGGCAGCATTTTGTACTGAATGGAAGCGCATACCTATCGCTCTGTTCCAAAACCTTGTCGAAAGCATGTCTCGAAGGATCAGTGTATGCATTAAAGCCAAAGGTGGAGTGACACCGTACTAACGTATGTCAATAAATGTTATGTTGTGTTTGTTCTCCTCTAGGTGACCGGTGACTTTTGTTAATATAGTGTATTTGAGAATTTTCATAACGCAAACTACAATGGCAAAAAGAATTTTCCAAATGCTATTATTAGAAGCACAGCTATTAAGGAAATGTTTATGCGCCCAGGCTCTTTTGCAATTTGTAAAGTGTAGAATGTTCACAATATTTACCACAGCAAATGGTATACAGCTTTTATAGATTGTTTTCAATATGGGTGTTCACACAGTCATAAAAAAAATTGAAAATTACATAGTTTTTGACTGTTTATATATAGGTTTAAACCGCTAGCATCTTACATGAGCAGCGTGGGTATGTGAAATTCAAACCATAGGGTTTCCGTGAGTTACCGAACTGATGGCGAAACAACACTAACAAATGCAAAATTGGCAACACAGCACTGGTTGCCATACTACAGATGCATCACTTCGAAAGATGGTTCGAAAAGAAGAATAGATCCTCAGTAAGGCATATGATCACCCTTAACGTCATACATGATTTGCACAGTCTGTCCCCAAGTAGCACATGACGTTTAAAAGACGTCGCATTTCGGTTGCAAAAGTTGATATTTGGTCTTCCGTACAAAGACTACGTTTGATAAACGTTTGTTAAATGTTACATCCGTTACCGTTGCGATTTTGTCACATTCATTACGTTTGCTAAACGTTGCATTTTCGTCATGTTAGCAAGGTCACAGCTAATCTTTGGCGTGACATTACATTCAGGCAAAAAAGAACAAAATTATAGTGTTGATAAAATAGTAAGCTTGTGTATAATTGATAAAGATTATTGAATTCCTCCTTTTTTTTTTGCTTATACGACTAGAAGATTTTATTCCATTGGTTTTAAAGCAGCTTCTGGTCTGCGGCTGCGTCGTTCTCTAACCTACTGTTACGTCACTTGTACTACGGACGGTGAGTTATATCATAGCTGAACTCGATCGTCCAGCGCTGCATGCCTAATCGATGGATTTTATCGTTCTTGTTCTTTTCCTGTTTCAATTCATAGGCTTCGATTTCGAACACAATTCATGTATTCGCTTCGTAACTCGTGGAGATTCCCGTAACACGTGAAGACATTCATGTATTCGTTTCGTAACACGTGGAGGTAGGTTTAACACGTGAACACATTCATGTATTTTCTTAACAGGTATATATATCATCGACTGCATTTTAAACTAGGAGTAGTAAAGAATTTGTTAGATTTTCGGATCTAAACACAGCTGCTTCGTTTTTAATTTTGTATTTTCGTGAAAGAGTAACAAAGATATATTTCAAGGAAACGAAATTTTAGACCTTTTCATTTTTATGAGCTACTGAATATTTGGTTAGATTTTTAAATAACAAATGCAGCTAGTTGTAAAAGAAATTCTAATTCTTCAAATGTTTAGAGAGTATTGAATTTATACTTAATTACTCAAATGTGCTTCCATGTGCCTCTGTGTAGCAAACATTGTTACAAACGCAGCTTATTGGTATGTTAGTTATAAAGGATACTCTATATTACTGTTATCATATATTAGATCAGCATTTCTTAGGGCTCATTCAGCCAGTTTTTTTGCAAGAAATATATTGTGTGTAGAGTAACAAACGGAATAAGCTGTTGGAGAGATACTTATTAAATCCAGAAAGCTTCAACATTGAAAAAAATTCAAAACCCACCCTGTACAGAGTCCTGTGGCCAAGAAGTAAATTGTCAGTCACAATTCAAAGTCGACGTAAGGCACGCAAAAAAAATGTTTCTTTTTTTTTTGAAAATGCACGTTTTATACCAGATGTGAATTAAGCTTACTGAAATCATAATGTATATGTATCCAAATGGAATATATACAAATATCCAATGCAACATTTTGTTAGACTGCAGGAGTACACACTTACATCCACATGTGCCCATCTCCCCCTTCCACATATCAGAGTTGTGCCTATCAAATAATGAAGCAGAGGAATGCTATTGAACCTGTCACAGGCAAGGTGGCCAGTTGCTTTGCTTTTCCAGTTACAGTTTACTAAACTTTTGTTCAAATTTCAGGAATGCAGGGGTGGGAGAAGTTGGAAGCAGAGTTGTATAAAAATAAAATGTACCTGTGAACACAACCATTGAAACAAAACTTGCTGCAAACCCGCATATCACGATGGCAATATAAGATAATTTAAAGAAAAAATAAAAAATAATTATTAGGACATTACAAATTCCGATGACGGCAAAATACAATTGAATATGTGCGTGAAATTGACCTTTATGGCAAAATATTGGATTATGAACCTCATAAAAACAAGATAATTAAAAGAAACATTTTATACCCAGAAAACAGTTCCATTAATGAATCTTTAAAAATTATAAATAGTATTTTCAACAGCTTAGTTCAAAAATTACTGTGCCGCCCCCAGTGGCGCAGTGGTCTAAGCGATGGCCTCTGATCATTCCTCCGAACGGGGTCCGGGTTCGAATCCCGGTGAGGCATGGATGTTGTGTTTGTCTTACAGCACTGGCTCCCTCCCTTCCCTGGAACCAGTGACCCTAAATTAGGGACGGGCGACTGCTTATAGCTCATTGAGTTGCTCACGGTGGTCGTTAAACCTCCAATAAAAAAAAATTACTATCGACTTACAAATTACTTAAGGAAAATATTTTAATTTAATAACTAGTTGCTGCAAGAGAAACCTGGCAATAAAATTTAAATTGCTTCTGTGTAAAGGAAACTTTTGATACAGTTCCTATGTACTGAGAAAGAGGCCACAAACGTCCAAATGTGCCCATATTGGCAAAATCTGCTAATAATTTGAAAACTATCGGCGTGCGCACATACTTTTACATTCTACTACTTTAGTTGGAAGTATAGTTTTATGAGGATTTTTTTCTAAATCGAATTAATTTTCTCTCAACAATATTATTTTTGAACACATATCACTGCTCCTTTGTTTCTGTAATGCTTCAAAACCATCTTGATAGCTGTTTACTTTTGGTGCTACTGGTTTTGAATTTAATGTTCACTTTGAATTTTGTAGCTGTTTGTTCCCAAATGGCAATAGTAATAGACCAATTTTTGTATTTGCTAGTTGAGTCTGTATCTTCAGATTTCTCTGAATGAATAATCTTTTCTAAGCAATTAAATTAGAGAGCCACAAACCAATATTTCTATTCACTGTCGGATTAATACTTTTCCGATTAGGCCAGTGCTTCCTAATTAGCCTTTCTCTGAATTATGGATCTCTTCTATTATCAGATTGTTAAGGGCAACAGATTAAAGGCTGGATCACATAGCTACGCTGTGTAGAAAAGCCGTACAAACTGTCACAGTTTGATTGTACACATTTTTTCAGCAATGTATGTATGTATGTATGGTGATGCGTAACATCACAGCCTCCTTGACAAATGTCAACCCCGCCTTCTCGTGGTGCATCCTGTTCCCACTAAAGGGGCTCTGACGACCGCCAATAGCGGTATAACTATACCATCGGGATTAGAGGAAATTCTATCCCACACTCACCAACCCGCTTGGCCAGCGTGGTGAGTTATGGCCAAACCCTCCAAAATGATTCCACAACTTAAATCTTGGCCCTCAGTCTCCGGCAGCTGGAATGTACCTGGTCAAGGCAGCGGCCAGTGCGACATAAAGGCAGAGGGTGCTAAGAATCCCCGGAGGACCGGACTAGGCTGCCATCTGATGCTGACCTTGGCTACGTACAATGGACGCTCCCTATCTTCTGATTCAAGGCTTCTTGAATTGGAAGAGGAACTACAAAGGATCAAGTGGGACATCGTGGGGCTAAGTGAGGTAAGGAGAAAAGGAGAAGATCTCATCGAACTGAAAAGTGGACATCTCTTCTACTATCGTGGGACAGATACTGGCAGAACTAGTGGTGTTGGATTTATAATAAACAAGAAACTGAAGGATAAAGTTGTAGAAGTTGAAAGTTCCTCTGACAGAGCTGCACGACTTGTTATCCAACTCTCGAAAAGATACCAGGCTCAGATTATTCAAACTTATGCACCCACCACAAGTCATCCTGAAGAAGAAATTGAAGAATTTTATGAGGAAATTTGTCATCTAAATAATAAAGGTAAGCAGCATTTGAAAATAATTATGGGAGATTTCAATGCAAAAATAGGGCAACGGCAACAGAATGAAACTTCAGTAGGTAAATTCGGTCACGGCAACAGAAACCAGCGTGGAAATACTCTCGTTGAGTTTGCAGAGGCAGAAGGATTTTTCATCTTGAACTCTTTTTCAAGAAAAGCCACACAAGAAATGGACTTGGAGACATCCAAATGGGACGACAAGTGAAATTGATTTTATTATGTGTAACAAAAAATTCGTCATAGAAGACTGCAGTGTGGTAAACAAGTTCAACACAGGTAGTGACCATAGATTGGTGAGATGTAAGATACACCTCAACACTAAACTTGAACGTGGCAAGCTCATAAGACAAACAAAATCTATTGACATAACCAACCTTAAAAAACACCATAATACCTTCAAGTTGGAACTGAAGAACAGGTTCTCTGCTTTAGAAGGCCTAACATCAGAAGAAGTGGACATCTCTGAAGTTAACAGAAAAGTAACCAAAGCTCTTATGGAAACAGCAACAAAATTAGCTGGGTCTAAGAACAAGTTGCATGTAAACAAATTATCAGGAAAAACCAAAATGTTGATGCAAAAAAGAAGAGAGATGAGGACAACTAAAGAAGATGTGACTTCCAAAGTGGAATATATAGAGCTATGCAAGACAGTAAGAAAAAGTATCACTGAAGACGTAAGAAAATTCAACTGTGAACTAGTGAGGAAAGCAATTGAAAACAACCAAAGCCTAAAGATAGCAAAGGGACATCTCAGTAAGGGAAGAAAACAGATTATGGCACTGAGAAAAGAAGATGGTTCTGTAACAAGAAATAGAGGCGAAATTTTGACAAGAGTGAAAAATTTCTACTCCAAATTATATGAAAGGGATGATGCATGCACTCCAGACATCATGAAAGATACTGGTACCAGAGTTCCTCCAGTCCTTCCAGCAGAAGTTGCACATGCAATCAAGAACATGAAGCAGGGAAAAGCTCCAGGAGAAGATGGAATTACTGTAGACATCATACAATAAGCAAATGGAGAAATCGAAACAGTACTCTCCCAAATTTTCACTCAATGCCTTAATGAAGGAAAGATTCCTGAGGATTGGAACACCGCTACAATGATCCTGCTACATAAGAAAGGTGACATTGAGGATCTCGGAAACTACAGACCTATCAGCCTCCTATCAGTAGTTTATAAAATCTTCACTAAAGTTCTTTCACATCGCTTGAAGGTAACACTGGACATGGCTCAACCGAGAGAACAAGCTGGATTCAGGAGTGGCTACAGCACAATAGATCATATCCACGTGCTGAGAGAACTAATTGAAAGAGCGAGGGAATATGAACTTCCATTGTGCATGGCTTTTATCGATTATGAAAAAGCCTTTGATTCAGTGAAACCATCAGCAGTCACAATGGCTCTGAAAACCTGCGGTATTGAAGATGCATACATTAATATATATTAATATACATCTATGAAAATGCAAGTGCAAAGATTAGGCTGTTTGAAAATACAACACACGTAAAAATTGGAAAGGGAGTGAGACAAGGTGACACCATATCTCCGAAGCTCTTTAATGCCACATTGGAGGGTGTTTTTCAGTCGCTGAGCTGGGAAAACAAGGGGATAAAGATTAATGGAGATTATCTAACCCACCTTCGTTTTGCTGATGACGTAGTCATTTTTGCAACTACCCCATCAGAGCTGCAGAGTATGATCCAGGAACTTGCTGACAAGAGTAAAGAAGTGGGATTAAAAATGAACTTACAGAAGACAAAAGTGATGTTCAATGCTTTTACAAGAAATGAAGATTTATCGATTGATGGAGAAAAGCTGGAGATAACAGACACGTACGTTTATCTTGGGCAGCAGATATCAAGTGAGGGTCACATTGATGAAGAAATTAATCGGCGTACAAAACTTGCCTGGAGAGCTTTTGGAAAAAACAGCATAATTTTCAAGAGCAATATGCCATTATGTCTTAAAAGAAAAGTGTTTGATCAATGCATCCTTCCAGTGCTTACGTATGGTGCAGAGACGTGGACCTTAACTAAAAGAGACATACAAAGGCTGCAGACAACTCAAAGAAGCATGGAGAGGTGCATACTTGGTGTAACCAGGAGAGATAAGAAGAAGAACTCGTGGATCCGAAAAATGACAAGAGTGGAAGACATCATGATCAGAGTTAAATCCCTAAAATGGCAATGGGCTGGACATACTGCCAGAAGGACAGATCATCGATGGACAGCCGAAATTTTAGATTGGATTCCAAGGGACAGGAAAAGACCCAGAAGAAGACCACATGGGAGATGAGTGGATGAAATTCGAAAGTATGCAGGGGTGACATGGAGGAGACTGGCACAAGACAGACCGTTGTGGAGGAAACTTGGGGAGACCTTCGTCCAGCAGTGGATTGATAATGGTTGACAATGATGATGATGATGATATAAGAGTAAAGAAGTGGGATTAAAAATGAACTTTCAGAAGACAAAAGTGATGTTCAATGCTTTTACAAGAAATGAAGATTTATCGATTGATGGAGAAAAACTGGAGATAACAGATACGTATGTTTATCTTGGACAGCAGATATCAAGTGAGGGTCACATTGATGAAGAAATTAATCGGCGTACAAAACTTGCCTGGAGAGCTTTTGGAAGAAACAGCATAATTTTCAAGAGCAATATGCCATTATGTCTTAAAAGAAAAGTGTTTGATCAATGCATCCTTCCAGTGCTTACGTATGGTGCAGAGACGTGGACCTTAACTAAAAGAGACATACAAAGGCTGCAGACAACTCAAAGAAGCATGGAGAGGTGCATGCTTGGTATAACCAGGAGAGATAAGAAGAGGAACTCGTGGATCCGAAAAATGACAAGAGTGGAAGACATCATGATCAGAGTTAAATCCCTGAAATGGCAATGGGCTGGACATACTGCCAGAAGGACAGACCATAGATGGACAGCCGAAATTTTAGATTGGATTCCAAGGGACAGGAAAAGACCCAGAAAAAGACCACATGGGAGATGGGTGGATGAAATTCGTAAATATGCGGGAGTGACATGGAGGAGACTGGCACAAGACAGACCGTTGTGGAGGAAACTTGGGGAGACCTTCGTCCAGCAGTGGATTGATAATGGTTGACAATGATGATGATGATGATATACTGGTCGCAAAAAGTTAGGGATATTGCATGAAGTGAAGCCACGTAACATAAACGCCAGAGTGTGTTTACAAAAACAATTCAATGGGCCATTTCTGCTCACAACAAGTAGTACCACAATATATACAAAAGTGTGTATTCAGAGAATGTCCAAACCTCTGGATTTCAGTATCCAGTAACACTACCTATGTGTCGAAGAACGTCTTGACACCTACGAAGCATACTTGCAGTGATATTATTGATTATTGTTTGGTGCAGTTAGTCCCATATTAGTCAACACATTACAGAGGTCTGCCAGTGTACTGGGGTATGGAATCATCTCAGTTGCTGAGACCATCAATATGTATTCGTGTAGTCAGATGCTGATTGATAAACGACGCATGGCACTGAGAATTGTTGGCGCCGTAGCGTAAATTCGAACGCACTCGACTAGTTATCGAGAGTTCTGGGGTTTGATCCCAGCGGTGTCGGAATGCAATTTTTCAGTCGCTATGCGTTGTTTAAAAAATAACGTGGAAAGAGCGATGACACTGTCCATTTACATTATCTCCACGTATTTGATATATATTAACCTTTGGAATACGGTTATCTAAACGTTGCTGTATAGATTCCCAAATTTTCTTAGTAGTATTAAGGTCAGACCTGAGGTAGCTGTAAAGATTCGATCTTGTGGTTTTCCAGCCAGGGCCGGTCCAAGGGGTAGGCCAGGTGATAAATGTGTAGATTAGCGTCCTAAATTATTTCGTTGAAAAAATTTTAGTGCCTGGAAAAAGTGCGATGTACAGATTTTAGTGTATGGAAATTAATGTCAAATGGTGCAAAAATTGCATATTTTAAATGTGTTTTAAAGATATATTTTTTTCGTAATATTGACCTGTGAGTCTGACGCTGTGAAGAGAAGCTGCGGTAGGCCTAATGTATTGCTCCGGCAAAGAATGTGAAGCTTTGGTCCTTTAAAAGGAAGGTTTGTTGCTGTGCCAAAATGATGGGCGGAAGAGTACAAGAGAAAGAGGTTATGTTGTTGGCAGGAGAGCAATAAATGTAGTGATACGCTAAAAAAAATAGGTCTACAGCATCCACCCTTTATTTTGTTGTATCCTGTATGTTGTTGGCAGGAAAAACCGGAAAAAAACTCTTCGATTTGCAAAAGATATGTATGAGTAAGATAGAAACTGACCTGCGAACAAGCTATTAACACAGGAGAACCAAAAGTGCAGTGACACAGCAAATCAGCTAGGAATGGAAGCTGTTCAAACCAGAACTGAAAGTTATAGTTCCCCAGTTTCCTGTACAACATAGAAAAGCATGTTAGTACTTTCTATTTTGAATCAAGGAATCGTATGCGAAAGAACGAAAAATTTCTCAACATCGCTTTAAAAACAATGACAAAACATGAACGAACTATATTGTGTAGCGTATGAGTATAACACGGCTCGCTCTCGTGGTAACAAAATACGCGCTTGGACTTGTAGTCGTCCGCGCGTGAATTAAACGCTGCAGCGAATCTTCCTTTCAATGAAGCAAAGCTTCACATCGTCGCCGTAGCGATGCGCAGAGTCACACAATATAGACGTACACGCGTACTCCATACGTGGATAGTTTGCAAATTATTAGCAGATTTTGCAGATAGTTTTTGCTTGTAGATTAAAAAAATAAAAATGGTATTACAGCAATTAAAACACTTAAGGTTTTACTAAGATTAATATATTTAATTCTATCTTAACATGAGAATGTTCAACTATTTTTCACATCTTCCGATAGAGTTATTTTGTCTTTGCAGAAGTTTCTGGCCTCTTGATTTTATCAAGGCCTGTTCTCAATATATAGGAACTGTAACAAAAGTTTCATTTACACAGAAATATTTTTTTATTTTATTGCCAGGTTACTCTTGCAGTTGCCAGTTATTAAAATAAAATATTTTTCTTATATATTTTATAAGTACTATTTTTGAATTAAGTTGTTAAAGATGCTATATATAATTTTTGAAGGTTCATTAACAGAACTGCTTTTCTTGATATAAAAATTAGTCTCTTGTTTTTATGAGGTTCATAGTCCAAAAATATTTACGTTTTGGCCTTAAGGTCCATTTTACACACATTTTTGCGGATTCAGTCGTAATGTCCTTTTGCCCTCTCTGGAATCTGTAATGTTCTAATAATTATTTACTGTTATAAGAATTTTTCTTTAAATTATCTCGTTCCATTGTTATCGTGATTTGCGGGTTTGCAGCAAGTTTTCTGTTTCAATGGTTGTGTATGCAGCCACATTTTATTTGTATGCACCTCTGGCGATGCATTAGGCCTACCGCAGCGTCTCTTCACAGCATCACACTCACAGTTCAATATTACGATAGAAAATCTTTAAAACACATTTAAAATATGAAATTTCTGCACCATTTGCCATTAATTTCCGTACTCTAAAATCTTTACGTCACATTTTTTCTAGGTACTGACACTTTTCCGACGAAATAATTTAGGACGCTAATATACATATTTACCGGCTAGGTAGGCAGCCATCAAATGGAAGGGATGGCCATGGATTTATAAATTTTCTTACATAGTAAAATTATCCGCTAACTTTTTTTTTTCTTTCATGAGCTAGTCTGTATTTGCCACAAAAATGAAAGCTGAATACTCCTTTGTTGTTTCTCTGGCACATGCAGAGTTCCTATATATATACCACCAACAACAAGAAGCATTTTCAATTCTTGTGCGGTTTTTTTCTGAGAATTCTTCTCTGTTGCTTTTACGCATTTGGGTTTTCAGGGGGAAAAAAATTAACCTTTTTTTTTTTTTTTTTTTTTTTTTTTTCGTTCCTGATGTTTGTTGACATTTTTATATACACTGAGTGGATACTTTATTATGACTACCTGACAGTTTTAAGCAAATGAGCTATGGCTGCACGCTGTTGCCGCCAGAGGGTGAGGCTAGTATAAAAGGGAAAGCTTAGTGCTTGCGACAGTAGTAGAAGTGATTTTTGGGTGACGAGATGGGTAAAAAATGCAATTTGACGGACTTTCAACGTGGGACGATTGTAAGAGCTCGGAGCCATGGAGCGAGTATCACTGAAACCGCCGCATTCATGAAATGTTCCAGAGCCGCTGTTGTTAAAGTGTTTAAAGACTGGACTGTCAGCCAAAAAACTGGGTCTCTACGTGCAACGTGTGGTCGTCAACGACTAGTGACTGCTCGGGCGGAACGGAGAGTGTCTAGACTGGTAATAGGCAACAGTGCAGCAATTACAGACCATCTTAATCAAGGATCCCTCAAATGATCTGTGCACGCACTGTTCGCCGAACACGGCACGGATGGGATATGGCAGAAGGAGGCCTGTTCGAACACCTTTGCTGTCTGCAGTTAACAAGAGAAAATGTCTCCACTTCGCACAGGAGCATAAGGATTGGACAGTTGATAATTGGAAAAAAATTATTTGGTCCGATGAATCACGTTTTCAGTTGCACTATGCCTATGGCCGAGTGAGAATTTGGCGGAAACAGCACGAAAGCAGGGACCCCAAATGCATTGCTACAACCCTTCAAGCTGGTGGAGGCAACGTTATGGTTTGGGGAATGTTTTTCTGGCATGATTTGGGCCCTTTAATTCCTGTTGATCAACGTCTGACTGGCACATCATATCTAAACATCGTTGCAGACCAAGTACATCCTGTCATGTGGATGGTTTATCCCAATGGCGATGGCTACTTTCAACGAGATAATGCGTCTTGCCATAGTGCTCGTATTGTACAGGATTGGTTTCAGGAAAATGCCGGTTAGTTAACTTTGCTTAGCTGGCCCCCACAATCTCCAGATCTCAACCCCATTGAGAATTTGTGGGATGAAGTTGAACAAGCCATTAAACAGCTGGATACACAACCCTGCAATTTCACACTCCTGGAAAGTGCTATTCATCAAGCATGGTCTTAGATTCCAAAAACCACCTATCAACATATCGTGGAGTCCATGCCACGAAGAATCTACATCGACGCAGTATTAAAGGCAAAAGGTGGCCCAACGAAGTACTGAGGGGGTGGTCATAATAAAGTGGCAACTCAGTGTATAACAAATAAGGCTTCAGTGACAAGCCTTATTGTTATGTACATCTTGAAAATAAATCCCAAATTCCCACAGCTTAGGGTAAAGCGGAAAAAAACACTTTTTACTATGAAAACTGCAACAAAACTCCTACAGATTGCGAACCATATATAAATCAATGGTTTTCTATCCACTCATTGATAGCACTTTGTTTGCCATTCAGGAGAGATTTACTCAGTTGCAAAAGCTTTTCAACGCTTCGGGTTTCCTTTATAATTTGAAGAAATTGCCTGACAGGGGATTCTTTAAAAGAAAAGTGTATTCAGTTAGAAAAATTCCTTAAGGATGCTGACAGTGAAGAAAAAGATATCGATGGGGAGCAACTGTTTGAAGAGCTGAGGCATTTGCAAGCACTTATGAGCAAATGCAGCTCAGCTACTACAATAGAAGCTCTAAACTTCATATTCCAGTATGATATGGTTCATTGTTATCCCAACAGTAGGATTTGCTTTCGAATATTGCAATTCCTGTCTGTAGAAAGCGGGAAAAGAAGTTTTAATAAATTAAAGCTGATAAAGACTTATTTGAGATCTACAACGATGCAGGAACAGCTATCAGCTTTATCCATCATTTCTATTGAAAATAATATTGCACAAAAAAATTTCTGAAGCAAAGAAGAGGTTTTTGCAAAGTAAAGCCAGACATGAAAGTTTCATGTAAATAACACAAACAACTATGTATGATTCAGTCATTTTGTGAGTAAAATTATCATTATTATATTGGACTATTTATTTGTAGCATAGCATATAATAGTGAGTTAGTGACATATCTACTGAGCATGCGAAGTTAAGATTAGAGCTATTTGCTGTGTTTGGGTCCATACTGGAAAAAAAAAAAAAAAAAAAAAAAAAAGATCAAAGGGAAGAGGGGATCAAAGGAGTCTTTCTGGCTGTCGAAAAAAAAAAAACAGAAAAAGTTGAATGCCATGATGACAGCACTTTCAATAGATTTCATCAGTGGTTTAGCTTTTTTTCTCTTCCTTTTTTTTTTTTTAAATTTTCATTCCAGTTAATTGTAACTGCAGCTTGTGCTCATTTTGGCTTTTCACTTTACTAGTAACTTGTTTTCCAGTGTTTACTTCCCTTTTTGTTTCTTCTTGCTTGATTCTTAATATATATAAAGATAAATTAAAGCTTGGGGGTATATCATAATATAATTTTATGAGCATAATTTACCAGTACTAATTAGGGCAAACTTTTGAATGTGATTTACATTAAGAAATAATAGGGCATTCAAAACAGTTGAATTATATAAAGAATCTGCATAAATGATTTTTTTCTTTTTAAATTTTACTCAGGTTTGGTTATTTATGGCTCTAGTTAGGAAAATTAGGGATGTTATGCAAAACACAGGTGAGTGTAAATTAAGTACAACCTCCTGTAGCTTTAAAACTTGAGCTTATATCCCTCAGATCAGTATTTCCCCTCCTACCAGTAGATCTCTCTGTAGAGTACAACTGGATCACCCTGTGAAAGTAAACCAAGTTGGTGACTTCACCAAGTTGATAAATATAATATTAGTTTAATTAAAGGATTAAACCATGTGTGAAATTATAGAATAAATAAGCAGCATTTATTCACAATTAAATAATTTATTTTAAGATCTATAGTTTTGTTGAGCCTTTAGCTCGGCTTCATCAGGACAAAAGGAGCATAAACATTCATATGTGACATCATCAGGTAGTTGATGATCATGGATTTTGGTGAATTGTCTCCATGCAATTGAAAGAAATCGAGTAGGTGTCATGTTGTTGACAAGTCATAAAGAAAAGTGATGGAAACAAATTGGTGTTTTCTACCCAAGTATATCGTGCAGTACATCTATGCGTTACAGAGGATTCCTTGCAGAAAAAAGCTAGATTTTTGCCGCCGCAGTGATCTAAGCACTGGCTTATGACTGTTCGGTTCTTCCAAGTGGGTTGGGTTCGAATCCCAGTGAGGCATGGATGTTGTGTTTGTCTTACGACACTGGGTCTCTTCCTTCCCTGGAACTAGTGATCCTAAATTAGGGACAGGCAACTGCTTATAGCCCATTAAGTTGCTCACCATGGTCAGTAAACACAAAAACAAAAAAATAAAAAAAAGTTTGATTTTTTTTTTAAGAAATTGTGGCACACACAGGATATAGATTGTCCTTTTGTTGTAGACAAAGCTGTCCAGAAATTTAGGAACTTTCAAATGTTTAAATTTCAAAGTTATTTTGAAATCTATAAACAAGGCAAATTTTTATGGATCAAAAGACTACGTTGAAGATATAACTGGGGAATTTATCAGATCGCTTGTGAATGTGGACTTTCATGTATAGGACAAATCCGTAGGGCTTTTAAGTTTCCATGTGAAGGAACACATGACTTACGTATGGAACTGAAGAAGTCGTCTATAGCCCAACATTGTCATGAAAATAACCAGATTTTTTTATAAAATGCTACGCTTATTGATAAACCTGATTTGACTATCAAGCTTAATATATTAGAAGCTTTCCACATATAGTGCAACTGCTCATGGCTTGTCAACGACATGACATCTACTAGATTTCTTTCAAACACGTGGAAAAACTTGCCAAAAGCAGTGACTGTCAGAATGCTGATGATGTCACGATGATTTGAACGTTTGCACTCCATTTGTCCTAATGAAGCCAAGCCAAATGCTCAGTGAAACTACAGTAGATTTAAAATCTTAAAATAAAATATTTAATTGTGAATAAACATTGCTTATTTAAAATATTCTATCTCTACAGCCCAAGTATTGAAGTCATAAAATATATTTGGGAATTACTTGGAGCAAAAACATAACGTACAAGAGCATTAACCAGAAAAGAAATCATGTGTTTCTTTGGAAAAAAAAATAAAATAACCGTTTGCAGTGGGGTTTTTTTCGGGTTTTTTTAAGTAACTCCCCCCCCACACACACACACACACGCCTGTTTATTGAGGGGGGGTAAAAATCCTGCTTGATCTGCAGCATTTCCATTCGGTAGAAATTTTGTGTGTAGCTGGCTTGCAAAACTCCTAAAGCAGCAACTGCATCAATCTGCCGTACACCTGCATGTAGCATGTCAACAGCCCTATTTCCGATGTCAATACTTAAACGTCGTCTGGACATCTTTTCAAGTTAATCCTACTCTGAAAGAAATGCATTCAGCAAACTTGTAGTCCAAGCAGTGAGACGACCTGTTTTCTACTTCTCGGAAGCTACTTTTATCGGAGCTTGCACACACGCACACACACACACACACACACACACACACACCACATGATATGTCATCAGGATGCTAATTTATGCTGATAACCTATCTCCTGTAGTCACTAAATATGCATATCACCATGTTTCCCTTTTGAAACCATAATATCCCAAACTTTTTGTGAGTACTGTACATATATATATATTTTTTTTTCTTGTGATTCAGAATACATGACTTGTGTTTGAAGCCTATGAAAATAATGAAATGAATGCATGAATTGTTCATTTGTTTCATTATAACTTTTTTTGACCACCTATGAATTGAAACAGAAAAAGAACTTATACATTTTAGGAACTTGAAGTTAATGTTATGTACAGAAATAGAGAGAAGAGCACAGCACAATGTCAGAGTACAACAACAAATGGCATTAATGAACAACCAATAGAATAAAATATTATTTTCTGGTTGGCCAAACAATGCAAAGAGTTACTCTTGAAATGAGTATATATGTATGAGTAGCAACAGAATTTAGCCCAAGACAGAACAAACTAGATTGGGCGACTGTTTTCATATCTTATTTGCATACAAATTCTTGAAAAATGTGTTTCAACATGCATAATCAATTGATTCTTACAATTATTTATATGCTACGTACTGTTTGTTACACAATAGGACCCTCAAGCGGAAACTAAAAATTGCAATTTCTAAGCACAAGATATAAACTAGGGACATTACACTAAACAAACTTCCTCAAATACTAAGACAATTATAACCAAAAATTAAGTCTAAATTCGCAAACTAGTGAAAAAAAGATTAAGAACCAAATACACATGGGTTGAAAAAATACAAAGCAACTAACATACCAAAATAAAAGGCTCCTCTGTAAAAATACAGAAAAAATGATAAAGGATCGTAAACTGAGATATAAATACACAGATCTGCAGCAGAAACACAGATAGCCTTTAGCTACACTTAAAAGAAAAATTAAAAACAAAACTGTGAAAGTACTACTTGATTTATCTCCCAGCATTGTTTCACCTCACATTTCTAATAATCTATCAGCTAAATTTCAGATGTGTCCAAAAAACTCGTAAATGAACAACACAACTGACTCAGTTTTATGTTGCAATAACTTAGATGTTAGTGGTATTAAAATGTCTACTTTATGTTCAGTTAAATATGAGCAACTGAATTTTCAAGAAAATTGCAACAGCCACAACGAAGCCAGTGAAATGGACTTGAGTCAAAACATAGTTTGTGAAGTCGTATACCTTGTGAACAATAAATATACAGGGTGTCCGAGAATTATTGGACACAGTACAAAATTATGTAAAACAAAACATTAAGTAGATAGAAAGAAACTGACTGTACTAACTTACAATGTAACTACACAAGTTAATAAATTTCGATGTGAGATCCCTTGGTTGCTCGTAGTACGTCCAGGTGATACTCGATTTCATGCCATGTATTGGCAAGCATCTGAGGAGTTATGGAATTAATAGCAGCTGTGATACGCTGCTTCAGTTCCTGCAAATCAGTACAAGGCGTCTTATAGGCACGATCCTTCACATAACCCCACATGAAATAATCCAATGGAGTTAGATCTGGGGAGCGAGGAGCTACAGAATGGGACCACCACGCCCAATCCATCTGTTGGGGAAATTCTCATTTAGGCACTTACGTACACACATTGACCAATGCGAAGGCATGCAGTCTTGTTGGAAAACGACGTCATATCTTTTGATCTGGGGTATAGGGAAAGTTTCTAACATATCCAAGTAAATGTCACCATTTATGGTTTTTTCACAGAAGAAGGGGCCAATCACTTCTCTTTTTTATAGGACGCACCACACATTAACTTTTGGAGAATCACGTTCCAGTTCAATAGCAGCATGAGGCGGTTCACTGCCCCATATCCAAACAAAACATAGTTTACGAAGTGAAACAATACCTCATACATGAAATGTGGATTAATCACTAAAAATTACAGTACTGAGAAAGTTTTTATCGTTTTCCACTTGATTCAGCATATCCACAGCAAAATCGTATTGCAGAGTGTGATTATTTGCATGCATCTTTTGCACTATTTGAATTTTATAAGCATGAAACTAATTTCTTGTGCAAGATATCGTGAACTGTCTAATTTTGGAATGCACAGTTCTCTGCTTGCTTTATGAACGGATTTCCTGGGGCTTCGTCGGAAACTTTCATAGCTTGGTCAACCATCTCACCTCTGACGCTTGGCCTACCGGTTCCTCCACGATGTTCCACATTGCCAGTTTCTTTAAACTGTTTCATTCACCGCTTAGTTGAATTTGTTGACGGAGGATTACAACCATATTCTAAACGGTACCGTCTTTTAACTTTAATGACAGACTTTAATTCCGCAAACCATAACACACACATCGCCTTCTGCTGTATGGATGACATGACTACTGATTGCGCATTTCTCATAAATTCCTCATCAGGCCACACCTAGCGCCATCTATCGGATTCTGGGAGTAACAATTCTGCAATAAAAAAATATAGGAACCGTGTTAGTAATATGTGACATAGAAAAACAGACAATGCTCATAGTTTTTTTTGTACATAATTTTGTAATGTGTTTAATAATTCTTGGACACTCTGTATAATGGTGAGAGATTGTTTTGCACTAGTAACTGTGATAGAAATGCTTTCTTTTTTATAACATTACTTTCCTAACAAAGTCATCCCTTATAAAGCTTCAACAAAAATGAGTGATAGTAAAATAACTATTAGGAACAAGAAAAGTTTTCTGAAGGGGCCTTCATATGATGAAAATCATATTTTATGATATGATGAAAATGATTTTTTAGGTTAGCTAAGAACTTAATTTATTTACCCCCACATTTTTGTAGACTAGGTAACAAGACTGTATACAACAGATTATCATGGCAGCCTTAAGATAAGCATTACCGTACGTCCCTCTTACGGAGCACAAACGTTGCTAAAACGGTTTTGCTACGTTATGGAAACGTTTGTTTTCAATGTAATATGCAAAGTAAAAGATTTGAAGAGTGATTCCGTATCAACTCAACACAATTTGAAGGCATTTTTTATCACACCATCTCAGATTTTAATGAAAATTGGTACATAGGTGACCTCTATATAGATTAAGAAAAATATCAAATTTCATCGTCATATAGCCACCGGTTTTGAAAATACAGCTATATAAAATGTCCAAAAACACCCCAAAATCAGAAGATTGATATGTTTTTAAATTATGATTGCAGCTCCCCTAATTAAGATAGAGAGATGGGAAAGGTATCTTTTTGTAGTATTTTTTATGCTCTTTTATTTGATGTACAACAAACACCATAGGGGTTAAGATTGAAAAAAAATTCAAATTTTGAATTTTTCAAAATGCGACACTCCAAAAAATTTGAAATTTTTTAAAACAATCTATATGTTTGGTATTTGATTACGTGAGTTGTAACTTGGGATGATAATGGGTTTACTTAAAAAGCTATATTCAAATTTAGCCTAACACAAGAGTTTAATGAAAAAAAAATGAAAAAAACATGTAAACTGAAAATAAATTTGGGCTAAATCTCAAAAAGTTTCATTAATAACAATAGATATAGTATTTTTGTTATTTAAAACTATTTATTTAAACAATGTTTTATTTTTAATTGATTTGTTTAAAATCTGAGACTACATGGGTTTAAAAATTTTATTAATTTCATTATTCAGAATTTGTTATAATTCACAATTCAATACAAAAAAAATAAACAGACTTTAAAAAGTAATTTCAATTACTGATCAAGAAACACATCAAAATAATAACATATGGCATTGAATTGTTTACATTTATGCAAATTATATTCCTAATCTTAAACTTAGATCGTCACTTAAAGCAGAATCTCCTAAAATTAAAAAAAAAGTTGCATCATTGTTTTGAAGTGAAATCACACTTGTAGATCTTTGATATAGTCTTTAAAAGCTTCAGTAGTTTGGTGTATTTCTGTTTCAGAGAGATTGTAGAGTCTTTCTGTCGGAGTCAAAGGATTTACTTTACACAAGACGTAACTTTCAGGAAGCTATAATACATCTTGTGGGCTAGGGTAGGAAAAGGATGTAGATGGACCTGCTGGATGTAAAAATGAGACCTTAACTTCATGCTCACTCTCTTCTTTTGGTAGAACATACGCTACCCACCAGTTGTTTTCATAGATTATGGTTATGTAACCACTAATTTCTGTTATTTGCAGTCTGTCTTGTAATGCTGATACTTTTTCAGTAGCTGACTCGTTTGATTCTGAGAACATCTTCACTTTTATTTTTGAATTACTCAATGGGATAGGAATAAAGGCATGACGTTTCTGGGTACCTTGCATTGTTAGAGACTTGCTTTGGCGATTTTCCAAAAATTGGTCTGTTTCTATGTATTCTTCTTGCCTTACATATGTAAAGTTTGCCACAAAAATGTTCTGAATTGCCCATTCGTACAACTGAAATGGTGTTTGAATTTAATTCTCGTAAGGGCGTTGTAAGCTGGCTCGGGCAGCTAACCTTTTCACCGTTCCACCAACGCCATCACATGGCCCCTTCCCATGTGCTGTTGCTGAAAAATGCCATTCATCATCAATGTTGAAGTCATCTTGATGGAAAAATCAAAGTTTGTGAAAAAATCTCCGATTTTTGCACTGGGCTGCAGACCCGTCAGAGAAATAGTACATTTTTTTGACGCTGTTGTCACCAAACTTACTTTTCAAGAAGTTAATAAGGTTTTTTTTTTGGAAGCAGTACAGTGTAATTATGTTGTGCTCTAAACATTCAGAAATTACTACAAAACTTGCATGTTCAGTCTTTTCTGTTTTGTAATAGATGACAAATGGGTGGACTGGGGCTTGCCCACTGGTCCAGTGATAGCTCTGGGCTTCATCTTGAAGAAGAAAACTATAATTTTTAGCAAAATCACGAATGATGAGAAATTCTTTTCCTTAGTACTACTATTCATAAAAGAGCTTTGCTGCTTAGCAATGAAGTCATGTCTGACCAAAGCAGACGTTTTTCGCAAAACAAATCAATAAAATTTGAAGTTGATTTTTCTAATGTCTCCAAGTTGCATCTATCAACTGTAATCCATTGGCGAAAAGTTAGTTTTTCAACCAAGTTCTCAAAACCATGTTCCCAGAACAGGTGGGACACTTCCCCAAATGACAATCTATGGAAGCAGGGTTGCATAATACTGTTGCTACCCCCGGGTCGCCGGATTATCGAATAAAAATAATAAGCTTTAAGAATTTAGATGTCAGGCAATGGCTGATGGCCCGGATTTAGAGACTAGAATTTAGAATAATATTTGTGAGCTCTTTTTATCGTCGAAATCTTATATACTGGTGAAAAGAATTTATCCTGTAATTTAGCCAATTAAAACCAAGAAATTCTGACACTCATTAATTAGTCATGCAACTTCAGGACTGGCACGAGACAACAGACATTTAATCAATTAACAACACAATATGAGGATAATGATGAAGGCGTCTATGTACAGAGGATTGTGAAGGAGGGGCATCAAGTAGACTCGCCCCTTTCGGGATAGCTCTTTATTCTGAATTTATCATTAAAGTCAATGATTATTTGTTGGCCTATACAGTCCGGCTTTAAAAACAGTTCTCAGCCGACGAGAGTCTATTGGCTGACCGGAGCCAATCTAATCACAACTGGCATGCATACATAAATTCTGTACTTACAGATATGCTGTTTCCTCAGGTATCCATGTTTGATGTATTTATATTCGAAGCGCACCTGTGTGATGACACGCCCATTTCAGAGCGGGCACTATAACCAATGGAGAGGGGAGTCGAATCCCATCTCCCACTTTCTCTCGTGCACTGCATTCACCTGCATGGAATCGTGGACGCATTTATGCGCACCAATGTCATGGTGGAACGAAACCGCTGACGTGTAGAAGGATCCGTTCGTCTCTCCAAAGGTGTTTCTCGCATACATCACCGGTCGGCATCTCCGTCATTCGGGGCTGTAATGCCATCACATCGTGTGACCTCCGGTGTACTGGCTTTCTCTTACGTGCATTCTAGCACCAGGAAATGAAGTATCGTCCTCTCTCCTATTCCTCGCGGTAATATCAACCGCTCGGCCGCTCCTTGTATAGCTGGCCGGCATCTTCGGTCCGAAGCTCTTCCTTCGAACTGGATCCGCTTCACCGGATCCGTTCCCTTCACGGCTCGGAACCAGACTATTCTTTTTCGCTTGTTTACATCATTCACAGATTCCTTGTTCTTCTTCTTAGGGGTCTGTTTAAACTCTCTTGTCAGCCTCAAAGCATTTGGCGTGGTGAAGTGGTATATAATACATGCCTCTGCATTCGGAATATGTGGTGGGTCCCACTTCCTGAAAGTACAGAAAACACATAACTTAACTAACACTCCTTTGTCCTGCCAAGGTTCGGAGTAGCAAACGCCATAAGTTTCCTGATCTGTTGACACTTTAATGGCTATCCGATTTGACCGACACGCACTAAGGGGGCGACGCAACGTGTTCCCCACACCAGGCTAGGATTTCTCCCTTCCAAGAAAAAGGGCTCTTATCTGTGTTCTCCTCTTTTGCAATGCGGGAAACTACTAGCTGTTAATTTTCACCCCATAATTAATGCTGTTCCCGCCTATTGCCAAACCTGCTAATCGAATTCATTTCCGTACCTAAAAGTCGTAACAATACTCTTGCAAGACAATGTTTGTAGGAAGATAAATTGTCCATTCGTTAGTGAACCAATTCTTGTATTTTCCATCATCAGTTTTACATTTTGGTGTGTGGTGCAAACACATACCGTATGAGTACCACTAGACCCTACCAGGACACGGTTTTTTGGTCTGAGCTCTGCGAATTTGGAAAAACTGACTTTCGTGCTTGCAAATTGTCAAATTACATAAAATCAGCCTGTTTGACAATTAAACTTTATCTTCGTTTTCAGTCCTAACAGAAACACAATCTTTCATTCCAGGTAAAACCCGATTAATTTCATCACTTTGGTAAAACGATCGTACTACAACTACTTCAGAAGAGAGAGACTTACCTGGTTTTCTATTAAGGCTTTCCAAAATTACTTTCTCCTTCAGAATTTTTTTTATTGTCTTACCATATAATTAGGAGCATTGAATTCTTGCATGATTTTCCTAACACTCCATGACTCTGGTAAGCAAGTCAAAATCATCAACTGTTTATCTCTAGTGCAGTTAGAAAAATTACTTTTAAGATTGTCCATAAGAGAGTCGTGAAGTATTTCATCCTCGTCATCAGATGATTCTTGAATATTTGTAAAAAGCTTCCGTTTCATAGCAGAACTGGTTTTTTGAATTTTGGTTGAAGCATAACATTTAGATTTTAGCTTTTTCTTACTGACAGCTGATTCACCCAATTCATGGAGCGAAGTATTCAGTGTTTCAATTACTTCTGACATAGATGCAAACTTTTCGTCCATTTTCTCATCAGCACAGGTTTCATTTGCTTCTTGACTAATTATTAAAGTTTTCAGCTGCTTTCTGCAAGAATCACAAATTTTAGTCTCCTTTGATAATTCATCAAAGTTTTCCAACATCCAGTCTGTCACATTTCTATATGGATTGAAACATTGTATTAATGCATATCTTGTACTTTCCATTGTTGATTATTTGTGCATAAAATGTAAAATTCAAATAGTAAAATAATTGCCTCCCATTAACTGTTCTTTTTATTCTTTCTAAAAAAATCCTGCACAGCTTCAATTTATAAAAGTCTAGTTTCAAAACTGAAAAGGATGTACTTTATTCAATTTAAAGTTTTCAACCACAAAAGTTTTCAAACACATATCACTTTCACTGCAAGAAACACATATGATCACCATCAAAACCTAAAGCAGACTGAGAAACACATCTATTCACCATCAAAACCTAAAGGAGACTGAGGTCTGCAAGTTAGGAATGCAAGTTGCTGCTTGTTGGGTCTTGTTACCAATGATCTAAACAACAGAATCAGAGTTTTAAGTCGGAACATGCAGAGTTTTGTCCAAAACAAAATGTAGCCTACAGTATAACTGCACAGTCTTTATTTTTTTATATTGTATTGGGAATTATTACAAATTCTGAATAATGAAATTAATAAAATTTTTAAGCCCATGTAGTCTCAGATTTTAAACAAATTAATTAAAAATAAAACATTGTTTAAATAAATGGTTTTAAATAACAAAAATACTATATCTATTGTTATTAATGAAACTTTTTAAAGATTTAGCCCAAATTTATTTTCAGATTACATGTTTTTTATTTATTTATTTTTTTCGTTAAACTCTTGTGTTAGGCTAAATTTGAATATAGCTTTTTAAGTAAACCCTTTATCATCCCAAGGTACAACTCATGTAATCAAATGCCAAACATATAAAGATTGTTTTAAAAAAATTTCGAATTTTTTGGAGCGTCACATTTTGAAAAATTCAAAATTTGAATTTTAAAATTTGAATTTTTTTAATATTAACCCCTATGGTGTTGTACATCAAATAAAATAGCATAAACAATACTACAAAAAGATACCTTTCCCATCTCTCTATCTTAATTAGGGGAGCTGCAATCACAATTTAAAAACCCATCAATCTTCCGATTTTGGGGTGTTTTTAATACTTTTTATAGCTGTATTTTCAAAACCGGTGGATATATGACGATGAAATTTGGTATTTTTCTTAATCTATATAAGGCCACCTATGTACCAAATTTCATTAAAATCTGAGATGGTCAAGTCAAGTCGTTGTGTTGCGTCGATACGGAATGACCCAAGAACGAAATCGAAACGTTGTTCTAACGTTTTGCAACGGCACACGTAAAGCCAAAGAAAAACAAGTCTTGAAACTGGAATATAACCTTCGATAAAACGTTGTGGTAACGTTTTTTGCGATGTTTGACGTAATACACAAAGGATAGCAACGTTTAATAGAGGAAATTTAGACGTTGATTAACCGTTGCTGTTACATTTACTAAACGTAATACAGAAAGGAAAAATACGTTGTAAAATCGAAAATAAAACGTCGCTAAACGGTTGTTAAAACCGTTTCTCAACGTAATAAAGAGGGAATATGACGTTTAAATAACGTCATTTAAACGTTGCTAAACGTTCTTAAAAACGTTTCTCAACGTAATAAGGGAAGGAATATGACGTTTAAATAACGTAATTAAAACGTTGCTAAACGGTTGTTAAAACCGTTTCTAAACGTCATAATGAAAGGAATATGACGTTTAAATAACGTCATTTAAACGTCTTAAAAACAGTGCTACAACGTTATAACAACGGTTGAAAAACCATTGAATGAACGAGACGTATTAGGGTTTTATAAACGTAATATTGTGACGTTTTTTCAACGTCTCGCCGAACTGGTTTTACAAACGTTTTTGTGCTACTTGGGTCCATACTTTGCACTAGGTTGTTGATGAGTTTTGCGGTAACATCGCTCATTCTTCCGTCAGCGCAGTCTTCAGCTGTTGGACAGTTTCCGGTATGTGTTGACATGCCGCAAAACTTCTTCCCACAGCGTTCCACACGTGTTCTATTTGATTTAGGTCGGAGAAACTTACTACATCATGTATACATTTAAGGTGGCTAGGGGCTGGTCCTGGTCCTGCATTTTCAAGGGGCCCCATAATTCTGCATGATGCTTGAAGAATTGACAGAGTTTTACCTGTCTTTTTTTCAGATAGCACAGCAGAAGCTATAAGAAACCGCCTTGTAATTTTTTTCCATTTCCTTCCGCTTTTTTAGGAGAAGTCCGCAAAAAATCAAGTAGCCTTTTGTCCATAGTCAAATGTTTCGAAAGCATTACAGATGTTTTTTGTACACATCTGTAATCGGGGGAAATTTTAATAGGTTAAGAATTCGTTTGAATCATAATATTTGGACCATCGTATGATTTTACCCACTACTTTGATATAATTTCAACAAGCTGAACTTTTGGGGAGAGATTAAAACAACTGATCAAACAGAAATCATCGTCTTTCCACGTTTTTATAAGTGAGTCACGGAAAAATTATCATTGGCCGCCACCGGGAATCGAACCCAGGGTCTTCCAATTACGCGCCGGAAATGCTTTCACTGCACCACAGCGACCTCGAATTCCTCCAGACTCACACACAATAACTGCCAAGCCAATTGGCAGATTATTTGTGCAGTTGCTGCTTACCATCTTTTGTGAATCCCCAGCATTGTATGGGGCTCCAAGAAGCAATCTGCCAATTGGCTTGGCAGTTAGTGTGTGTGAGTCTGGAGGAATTCGAGGTAACTGTGGTGCAGTGGAAGCATATCCTGCGTGTAACTGGAAGACCCTAGGTTCGATTCCCGGTGGCCGCCAATGAGAATTTTCCCGTGACTCACTTATAAAAACGTGGAAAGAGCGATTACTTCTGGTTGATGTTCCTAGTCCACGTAAAATGTCTGTATTAATCAAAACAACTGAACTGGTATCCATTTTTCAACGACGCATTTTTACATTTTCTTGCTACCACTGATTCATCCATGTTTCATGGGATACACACTTCAATACGGCGGGGATATTTTTATCGCTTCCTCATCATATTTTGGGAATGTTTTCTCCTGGGTATTTTTATTCATCCACCTATAGTAATTTCCTAGATGTGCCATTTATACTAGGGCCCCAAATTACTGTCCAGACCCTTGTCTCCTCAAATGTGCTCTGGTGCGGGCCAATTCCTCCGCTGGATCTTCACTTTCCAACAGCCCATCAATAGCCGCCATACGATGGTGTTTGGCGTTATCGTCCATTAAAACGAACTGGGGGGGCAGTGGCACCTCGGATCAGACGAACATGAGGGAGGATTCCTTACCTCCTACCTGTATCTGGAACTCCGAATTCCCATCTATCAGAATGCGTCCCCATACGAGATCACAGCTGCGAACATAGCCGACTCACAGCTGTTTATCCAGGTCAGCCAAACACCAGTTCCGCCAAACCGAATATCCATGCCAGGAAAAGTTGTTGCTGTGCATATGGTGGGATTAGCGCTGTGTCGTACACTATGAGTTGCTCAAACTTAGTGAAACTGTTAATGCTGAGCGTTATGTCAGCAAGTCATTCGTGTGAGTGACGCATTGGAGGCGAAAAGGCCATACACCGGCAAGGGCAGAAAGCCGGTCCTGTTGCTTCAGGATAACGCGCGTCCTCACACCGCGAAAACGACTTTAAACACGATCACCGACCTGGGATGGGAGATTTTGTCCCACGCGGCGTATTCTACAGACTTCGCCCCGTCGGATTATCACCTCTTTCGCTCCCTGCAACATCACCTGAGTAATACGCGCTTCACTTCTGTTGAGGAGGTACACACAAGTATTGATGACTTTATCAACTCGAAACAGCCCTCTTTTTTCCGCAGTGGCATTCAGCAGCTACCTGATCGATGGCTCAAATGTATCCAGCACGACGGGGACTATTTCCCGGATTAACTACGTATTCGATTTTCTGTAGTTAGCTGTCAACGTGTTGTGCCTGTGGCCGAGAAATAAGTTGCACACCTAATAGATGATAGGCACAAAATCTCTCAGCATGAAAACCAGAAGCAAATTGACGCTCACACGCTTTTCCAATCTCTATCAACAGCTGCTGCTGTAGGATGTTGCAACCCCGACAGGAAGTTGATTAATACAGACAGTAGCTGACGCAATCGGCAGGAAGCTCCTAATACCAACAGGTGGTCTTAAACTTTTGCAAATGGCTGTAATTTAATCGCAAAACGTAAGCAGGGAAAAAAATGTCATGTAAGCAATGTCCGCTGACCTTTTTTTTTTTTTTGCCAAGTAACAAAAATTCCAACAAAAAAGAATATTTCCACGGTATTCCATTCATTCTGAGGAGGAAATGAATGTGAAGAAAGTGAACAAAAAAACTAAATGAACAGTGAACAAAGTGAACGGTTGACGAAATGAATCGGACCAAGTGAGCGTGGACGAAATGAACACAGACAAAGCCACAGGGAACCAGTCTATTGGTCACTGATCAAAGTTTCACTGCACGCATTTGTTCATCGTGTCCGTTTGCGTATCTTTGGTGAACGTCGTAGCATTTGATTGAGCGCTTTTTTAATCTTTCCAACCGTAGGTTGAAGAAGCTTATATGCTCCAGCTTTGTCTGTCTGTTTGTCTGAACGATAACTCGAGTAAAAATGGTTCGATTTCGATGAAATTTGAGTATGTGGTAGGGGACCACCTATGGACTAACTCTACTGAAAATGGGCGAAATGAGGTCAAAGGTCAGGAAATAGAAACGGGATCCATTCAATTGCTCTTATGCATCATAACTTAGGTAATAATGCTTCTATTGCAACACAACTTTATCATGTTGTTCCGAAGGTATACTGAACGAGTTCTGTTGAATGTCATCGAAATGGGGTCAAAGGTCATGGCACAGGAGCGAGATTTATTCCACAGCCATTATCCTCATAACTTCGGTAATAAGTTGAATAATGATTTCTGAAAGCGTATCATAATCAATGCATTGCATGATTTTACAAACTTGTTATTCTTTGCCGGCTATTGCCTTCCGGACTTTAATTTTGGGCATCTGAGTAGTTGCACTGCTACACTTGCAATATGATTTGTCAACATTTATTTATTTCCACCGTTGTTCTTATCAAAGATATATCTGATAGTAAAGTGCAGTATGTAGTCATGCAATTTTACTATGAAAAGACATACATACGCTCCTGCCATGGAGATATAAACAAGAAGAATTCGCCTGCAAGAGAGGTGCATCCCTCAGAAAGATTCAGTTCTTCAAAAGAAAAGTGTAAAAAGTATGATAATCTTGTTTGTGCGTGGTTATTCTTCTTATCCAGGTATTGCAATCTTTATCTTCCGGTTGAGTCCATTAATTCTTGCGCTGAGCTTCATCAGCTTAGTAGATTGTGATTCAAAAGACTTCTAAAGAAACCATGTTTTGTGGTGATGAAAGGAAGACGGTGAAACAATAAGAGAGAGAGAACTATCTGTATTATCGAGATAAAGCCGCAGCTCATCACGAAACTTGTTGGATTGGCGAAAGCAATTTATGATGATGAGCGCGGTGAACAAAGGATTCCGTTATCCAATCATGAAGAACAAAAGGACAAGATGTCGTCGACCAACTTAAAATGAAGAAAACTTATATTACTTTGGGGAGATCTTGAGAATTCACGTTAAATAATAAATTTTATCGCCATGTGTAATGGTAGAAAATGAGTCCAGTAAATGGAAATTTTTTCTTCAATGGCGGATTTGCCTTTAATGAAAAAGAATACGTAAATGAAAAACATATGGCGTTTCTATAACAACTACATGAGAGGCCCAAACGTCAAAACGGATATTAAAATTAGAAGGCCAAAGGAAGCATTTATGAACGCTCAATGAGACTGGCCAGACGAATTCTCACAGTAAAGTGAAGATACATATTCTATCCCTAAACGTTAAGTAATGTAATTTGTCTTCACGCACTCTCTTTCTGAATGATTTACTCTATGGCGCTGTTACGCAATACCAGGAGCAATGCAGAAGATAAAAAAATGGACATCATCTGAATTTTCACAATGCCATTTAATCCAAATGAACAGGTATGAGTGCTATGGGAATAAAAGAGGTTTCACGCAAACATGTGATTACACAGAATGCATAAATAATATATCTTTCTTAATCCTTTGAATAAAAAAAGAACTTAACAGCACACAGATGTTTTGTTCTCTTCACCTCTGGCAGACTAATTCCTCAAAGCAATAAGAGGGAAAACAAGAAAGATGACACCGAATTTTTAGTTCAAATGCGCACGTTATTTGAATCCATTCCTAGAAGAAAAATATATTTCAAAACAGATTTACAGAAGATCTGAAAATTAAGCAGAGCAGAAAATTCATTTACACCACCAAGGGAAATACTGAGCATAGTTTAAAATGAGTAATGAAAGTAGGGTTAGTTGCAGCAAATGGAACCGGTTAAAAAAATTAACCATATTTCTGCAATCTATCAAAATATCAAAAAATGGAAATGCCTACTTAGAAAATATCCAGAAATAGTATTGAATGTTAAAGAGTACAAACAGAAACTATGGACGGAAAAGTATGTTACGAGAACTAACTAATTGGTCACCAAAAGTTTCACATAGCGGAGGGAAGATATGAGAGACAAAGGGATTTCGAATCGAACTTAGAAGAGGAGAATATAGGAAAACGTTATAGAACTTTACGCCACCTAGTAGGAAGATTGGGGTAACTTAAAGAAGAAAATGAGTTAAAAATACTCTACATAGTAAAGAGTATCGCGCCAAAATCACATTTAAATGATTCGTAGAATCAAATTGACTCTTTCAAATAAAGTCATACACTAGCGACCTCTGGCAGCAGAATTTTGAGTAATGAAAAAGTAGAAAATACACTAAATGTATCTTCATAGGAAAAGGTATGCTAAGGAAAAAATGTTTTTCGAATACAACGCTTGGAAGCAGAGAGAGCGAGAAAAAACTTTTAAAATTTACGCCTCCTCGATGGGAAACGGAATTATTTAAAGAGTTTAAATGTTCCACAATCTTTACAGTAGCGAGTGGCAACAACACAAAAGAAATATTTCAATAGCATTTTTGGAAGTGGAGATACCGGTTCCAAACGTAAATAAATATACATCAACACCACCTAGCGCCAGAACTGTGAACTAAAATCACCCATGAGGGCCTGCAAACTGTTCCACGTGGTGAATAATGCCCGCTCTTAAAATAACTTTTCAGACTGGATATTTGGAAGCAGAAAAATTGTATCTACAGACGAACAGACGGGCGGACAAAGTGATAATATAAGTACCTACGTTCTTGTTTTACAAAATACGTCCTAAAAAGGGAGCAGGTCACACAACTACAACCGAAAATGTAAATGGAACTCAATGCTAAACACTGACGTACTTTACTTTTCATTATTTTGAGACCACGAGATCACCTATATTTCTCGTGCACGGAGCCTTGTGCTAGCGTTTTTGTTAAACCAGCTAATCTAACATTTTTAGCACTATTTTGTTAAGAAAGATCAGGTTTATGCTATCACTTTGTCCGTCTGCCTGTGGACACCATATATCTGCAAATATCTGTCCGATTTGAAAATTCTTATTGCATTGGAAAGCTCAAAATGTGAGAATAATGATCCTTCATTTCGTTTTGTTTTCTACGATGCACAATTTGGCTGCTGGAGGGCGTAAATGCAGATAACGAATTCAAAATACGTTTTATTCCATACATTAGCATCTAAATACTCGATTGAAGAACTTCTTGAGACAGTCAGTCATGGATTTCATGTAGGACTTCCGTCCACAGACCAGGTTTAGGTCCCAAGCCACCTACAGCGCATCCGCCATTTGTGCAGAACACGGAAACGGAAGGAGTGAGAGCAAGTCTAGCGACTTTGACAGAACAGTTTGTAAGTGAGAAAGAAAAAAAAACACAGTAGATGGCGCCGCCGTACAAGTAGATGGCGCCACCGTACAAGTAGATGGCGCCACCGTACAAGTAGATGGCGCCACCGTACAAGTAGATGGCGCCACCGTACAAGTAAGCTGTTGGTCATAGAGGGGTGAGAGAAATTCAGGAAGGGAATATGAATGGATACCCAACATAACCGGGGATCAAACCCTCCCGGGGCCATCATTTAACGTACTCGTCCGATGCACGACGAATATTCAGTGCTTGTTAGCAAGTCACACCATCTCTGGAAGATCAGTCCAGGATCGAACCTCAGGAACACCCATTGACAGCCTGACTTGCTAACCACTAAGCCATCAGCTTCTTTTACCTTTCGATACCTTTTATATCAAAGACTATATTAGGTGCAGTTACTTTTTCAAGTAAAACATAGATTTTCGGCTAAGGGGCGTAAAGATAAATTGCGTTTTCCCCGATATCTCTGCTTCTGAAACTCCGATTTAAAACATTCTGCCTGCACAGGATACAGCTCCCGATGGGAAATATTCTGCACATAATTTCTAATATTTGGTAAAGAATGGTTTGGCCACCAGGGATGTGAGTTTTAATTTCTGCTTCTGATGCATTTGCATTTGCAGCAAAATCTTAGCTTCTGAAAACCTGATTGGAAAAATTCCTTCGTGGACAGACACAATCTCGTACAATCTTTTCAGAATATTTCCTTATTACAATATTTCATGGTTTTCCCGCTAGGAGTGCAGATGTGTACCTTATCTTTCTGTATCTCTGCTTCTCAGTGTCCGATAAGAAAAAAAAATTCTTAGTTGGAGAGCGCTTCCGATACGAAATGTTTCCGACATCATTTCAAATTTTTCTTAACGCACAAGTGCGCCATTAGAGGGCGCAGGTTCATGTATCCACTAACAGCAACATCTGCGGGACTGAAACCCTTATCAAAAAATACATTTTCTCAGTCAGGTACTACTAAAGTCAGGTACTACTAACCATGAAAACTTTCTGTGTATTTTTCTTCCCGGAATAATGCACAATTTCGCCGTTAGGGGTGCCAATCTTTAATATGTTTTTCTCAATACGTCTGCTTCTTAATGTGCGATTGATAAACGTATTTCACCATAGGATACCCTTTACCTTATGATATACTTTAGGTTTGTATTTCAGGAGTTTTGTAGTCCACAGTTCTGTCGCTAGGTCGTGCTTCTGTACTTTTTTTTTGTAGCTATATATCCGCTTCTAGAAAACCTATCGATATTTTTTTTTACTGTATGCGATTGGCTACATTAAATATTGGGAGCATTATCCTCTTTAAATAAGGCAGTTTCCCTGCTCGGGGGCGTAAAGGTCAAAACGCTTTTTTCCTACCTGTGTTTCGAGGAGATGTATTTGAAAGGGTTGTGACGTACCTGCCCCGAAGGACCACCCGACATAAAGGCAGATTGCAGCGATAACGAATGTCTGCGTAGCTCAGTTGGTAGAGCGACTTGTTCCGGAATAAGTGGACACGGGTTCGATTCCCGGCGTGGACCAAAAATGACGGAGAAATTTACTTCGTTATAAGGTTTATTTGTTTAACGTAGCTTTTTCCATGAATAATATTTTTCGCTTATTTTCAACCTTCCATTATTCAAAACTCTTCTGGTAGAAGGATTAGAGTTGTACCATGTTTCCTTTTATATGTCTCCTTTTAACTGTTCTATTTGAAAACATCTTTGTCTCTGATAACTTTCTTCTGCTATGAGAAAGTTTTTGTATGCCTTTTGTTAATTTTCGTAACATACTTTTTAGCCGCTAGTGGAATTATGTAGCTCTTACTATTTCTGACTGCTTTATAGATTGTAGAAACCTGGTTGACATTTTTTAACCGGTTCCATTGTCTATGAATAACTTTGTTAAATTTTATTCTTGTCGGAAATAATTCCAAGGACGTGCTCATTACAAACGAAAAGTTGATGCTATCTTTCTTGTTTCATTTATATTTTTATGGGAAACTTTGATAATATTCCTTGTTGAATGGAATGAGTATTAGGAGATTTTCTCTTTAATTAATTAATTTATTAACAATAATGTCACTCCTCTTGCAAAGCTTGTTATCAGTTCGGCAGATGATTGGAGAAGAAAGAAGAAACAGCATTTTGTTGTAGGAAACTTTTTGCTTGTATTTCATTTTTTTTTTTTGATTGGAGGTTTAACGACCACCGTGAGCAACTCAATGGGCTATAAGCAGTCGCCCGTCCCTAATTTAGGGTCACTGGTTCCAGGGAAGGGAGAGAGCCAGGGCCGTAAGACAAACACAACATTTATGCCTGACCGGGATTCGAACCCGGACCCCTTACGGACGAATGATCATAGTCCAGCGCCTTAGACCACTGCGCCACCGGGGCGGCTAGCATTTCTTTATTATCAGTCGCCGAGTAACCAGGTGAATTTTCACTTTCACTACATCTTCATCAACCTATTTGAGCGTCTCCATCATATCATGAAATATTCTTGCATGTCAGTATTAATTCTTTCATCACTGTCGTCATGTTGCTACCATTGATTTCTAGTGACGGGAAGTGACAGCTTTGCCAAAAGGTTTTAAAGTATTTTGAAAAAATGAAATGATATGCAACAGAATCACGAGGGAAGCAGGGGTGAAGACGCAATTTGTATCTTTTTTTGTGCCCCCTAGAGCACAGTATTTAAAAGCACCATAAATGTTGCATTAAAGAGACAAGTAATGCATTTTTTTCTTTTACAAATATCACGACCACCACATTTGAGACGCATATCAGTTATCGTTGGACGAATCGTATTAGATGCATTCAGTACGAAGACGACTCTCCTTGCTTTTAAGTACTATTGCTGTATGCTCTGAAATCTTTTCCCTCCGAAATAACAGAGAAAGCAATTACGGAGCGTACACTCCTCTTTCAGTCTTCCAAACTCATAATGACTCTTAGTCTATTTTTCTGCGAGTCTGAAACTGTGATATTTTAGCTTATGCAGCAGGAACGTCGCTAGACTTCGAAATCAGGATGGGCTACGGGTGGACGAGCATTATTATTGGTGGGGTTAACTTGAGAATGTTCTATGTAATTGTGTTCGTTTTTGTGCTGCCCGTTTTTACTATTTTCATTCTCATTTGTTGAACGACGACGCCGCTTCGCTGCAGAGTCTCCTAGATGACCACTGCAGTACATTCGCTATCTTTTCGTTTTTAAAACAAATTGACTTTTTTAAACGTATCTAGTTTTTACACTTTTCTTCATTCTCATTTTTCACTTTTAGCGCATCAGCCGGATTTTAAGCACTATCCCACGTTTTTAGCACGTCTTTTATAAAAAAAGATCGTGCTTATGTTATCGGTTTGTCCGTCCGTCTGTACCCAAGATATCTCTGCAACTATATTAGTCCAATTTGAAAAATTCTTTTTGCATTCGAAAGCTTGAAATATGAGAATGATGATCCTTTGTTTCGTTTTTTTACGATGTACAAATTCGCCGCTAGAGGGCGTAAATGCAGATGATGCCGAATTTAAAAATACGTTTTATTCCATACATTTGCTTCTAAACATCCGATTGAAAAAAATATTTTATCTTTCGATTCCATTTATGTCGAAGAGTATTTTGGATATAGTTACTTTTTCAAATTACGCATAGATTTTCCGCTAGGGGGCGTAAAAGTAAATGACATTTTTCCCGATAACTCTTCTTCTAAAACTCCGATTTGAAAAAGTTTTCTTCAGCGGATACATCTCCTGATGGAAAATCTTTTGCACATAATTTCGAATTATTGGTAAAGAATACTTTGGCCACATCGGGGCGTAAGTGTTAATTTTTGCTTCTGATGTAGTTTCCATAAAATCTGAGCTTCTAAAATATCGATTGAAAACATTCCGTGGACTGATGCCACTCACATCGATAAACCTTTTCGGAATATTTTCTTCCTAAAATATTCCACAGTTTCTCTGCCAGGGGGCGCAGACGTATATCTTATATGTGTCAATATCTCTACTTCTAGGAGTCCGATTTGAAAAATTCCTTGTTTGTTGGATAGTGTTTCCAGTGTGACATGTGTTTCATATAATTTCAAGTAATTCATAGGCTTTCCGCTAGGAAGCGTAAATGTAAATTGCGTTTTCCTCTATATATTTGTTTATAAATCTCCGATTTGAAAAATTCTTTCAGCACCGGATACAACTCCTGATGGGAAATCGTTTGCATATAATTTCTAATTAAAAAAAATGGTTTGGCCACCAGAGGGCGTAAACCTTAATTTCCGTTTCTGGTGTATTTGCAGCAAAATATGAGCTTCTAAATTCTCGATTGAAAAAAACGTCGTTTGTAGACCGATACTACTCATGTCAACAAGCCTTTTAGAAACATTTTCTTCTTAAAATAGGGCATGGTTTCCACGCCAGACGGCGTGGATTTATATCTTATTTTTGTCAATATCTCTACTTCTAGGAATCCGATTTGAAGAATTCCTTGTTGGATAATGTTTCCAGCGTGACATGTGTTTCATATAAATTCAAAATTTTCAAGTAATCCATAGGCTTTCCGCTAGGGGGCGGGGCGTAAATGTAACTACTTGCGTTTCCCGCAATATCTCTGCTTCTAAATCTCTAATTTGAAAAATCATTTTTGCATCGAATACAGCTCCTGGTGGGACATCGTTTGAAAATAATTTTTAATTTTTGTAAAAAATGGTTTGGCCACCAGTGGCATAAGTCTTAATTTCCGCTTCTGATATATTTGCAGCAAAATATGAGCTTATAAAATACCGATTGAAAGAAAAGTCGTTTATTGACTGATACTACTCACGTCGACAAACCTTTTAGGTACATTTTCTTCTTGAAATAATGCATGGTTTCTACGCCAGGGGCGTAGATGTATATCTTATTTTTGTCAATATATCTACTTGTAAGAGTCAGATTTGAAAAATTCCTTCTTTGTTGGATAGTTTTTCCTATGCGAAATGTGTTTCCTATAAATTTAAAATTTTCAAGTAAATCATAGACTTTCCGCTAGGGAGCATAAAGGTAAGTTGCGTTTTCTGCTCCTAAAATTCAGATTTGAAAAATTCTTCCTGTATCGCATACAAGATCTGATGGAAAATATTTTTTACGTAATTTCCTAATATTTGGTAAAGAATTGTTTGGCCACCAAGGGCATAAGTGTTAATCTCTGCTTCTGATGTATTTGCAGCAAAATCTAGGCTCCTGAAAACTCGACTAAAGTTTTTTTTTCTTGGACCAATACCGTTCATATGGATAAACCTTTTGAGAATATTTTCTTCTTAAAATAATTCATGGTTTTCCGCCAGGAGACGTAACGTCACATCTAATTTCTCTCGATATCTCTATTTTTAAGAGTTCGTAAGCTCACGATTCCGTTTACAGCAATATCTGAGGGATTAAAACCTCGAATGAAAAATCACTTTCTTCCGTCAAATACTATTGTTTTCCATACCGGTTCCATTGACTTTGAATAGCGTTGATACATTTAATTTGCGTCAGAACGGATATAAAAGACGTGCTTATTACAACCAAAAATTCGGTGTCATCTTTCTTGTTAATACTCTTTGTTTGATTGTCTTGTGTCTCGCGCTCTTTGACCAAATACGGCCCTTGCGCAATTAAAATAACATAACCAACCAACCATATACACGGGCCTGACTAGTTACGCCACTAGTCTCAGATACAAGTGTTGCTAGAATGCTGCCTTCGACTTTTTGCTTGATCTGAGTGAATTGTCTTAAATTTATTTTCAAAATTTTGCATTCTTGCTTACGAAAATGGTACTGTACTTGAACAGTTTAAAGGAAAACGTCGTTTTTGTTTATCTAAATCAAATTTCAAGTCGCGCCACGCAGATACAATATCTCGCCTCCTCCCTTCTTAACACTGCCTTCCCTCAAGCCAGCAACTTTGCCTTGCACTCCTCCTCTGCTACAAAACAGTCGTCAGCCACTTTCTCTGTCCCAGGACGGTCTTAAGAGCGCTAATGTAGCTTTAGACTACACTTTCCGTGTTGGAATTCCCTATTTTGTAAAGAAAACAAACAGCAGAGCAATTAGTAGTGACACCCCCCCCTCCAAGTTATTTCCCATGCAGCCTCCTCATTAGCCCCCCTGACCATACAGACATGAAAAAGGAGCTTAAACTAAGAAATTGGAAGAGTTGAGGGCAATTGAATTTTCATGGATGCTGTTTTGATAAACAGCATCCATGAAAATTCAATCCCTACGGATGCTGTTTTGATAAACTTTCTACTGAGAAGTAAACAACCCACTTTCTATGGGGAAATACATAGGGCTTCATCAAATAAAACACAAGATATAATATTTGTCTAAGTCCAGATTATATTTTAAAGCTAAATATACTGAAAAAAGGCCCATTTTGAACTGGGTGGGCTGCAGGGTGGGCAAGACAAATTTCAGGATAGCTGCTTCTCCTGTAATGGAGCAATTATTTTTTTTCCGTGATCATACAATAATCGTATTAGTTTTTATTACAGTTTTAGTAGGATATGTCTTAGTAAGTTCTTTAATGTCTTTAAGTTTTAACAGTAGAGGGATAGATGGGCAAGAGTTGGAAAGTGTATGAACGGTATAGCCGGCAATATTTTTATTGGTGATTGCTTTACTATCTTTAAAACTATTGTATTTGATAGAAGAATTGGATGATCCTGATTTGACTTGTAAGGGCGACTGGGCGGCAGTGATATTGAATATATGAATACGCAGACTTGGGAGAAAGGGTTTATGAATCTTATATAATTCCTAGAGGTGAGGAGGAGGCTGTGCGATTATTGGAAGTGGATAATGCTTGGAGTGTACCTATAGCTAGAGGAACTCGGGTGGTGGTGACTAGAGGGGATGTAATTCACTCTTGGACTATTCCTGTTTTAGGAGTTAGGGCGGATGGTATCCGCGGGCGGTTAAACCAATTAGTTTTTATAGTAAATCGCCCAGGGGTTTTTGTAGGACAGTGTTCAGAAATCTGAGGTTCTAATCATAGATTTATACCTATTGTTGTAAGAACTATGTGTAAGAGTGATGTTTTGAGGTTGTGAAGATAGAAAAGTGGCCGAGATGAGGTGTTAGTCTCTTAAATTAATTACGGAAAATAAAGTTATTAAATATCAGTTTGTCAGGCTGGAGAAGAAAATATTCCTCAAATAAGTCCTATGTATTGAGTGGTTTTCCCGGTGGTAATAATATTTTAGTAATGATTGCTTGTGTAATAATAAATATAGAAAACAATGTAAGGGTTTATTACGTAAATAGAGAAAAAAGTTCGCAGAGATTAAAGAAACGATCATAATAAGTATATTTTTTGTATTTGATCCTGTCTCAGTTAGAGGATTATCATTAAATTGAGTAGCAACTATATTGTTTTTGGTGGTAGTTCCTTCAAGATATTTTTTTATTTGAGGTCGTGGGGGAGGGGTATTTGGAGATATTAAGAATAAAATTTCAGACATATTCAAGGAGATTTCTTCTCCACATTTTTTGGGCTTAGTGTATTTCAGTACCGCATTGTTTTTTATTCTTAGAGTGAATAATATAATAGGGTTGTTTCCTTTTATTTTTACCGGAACTAGACACTTGATAGTAACTTTGAGGATAGGGTGGGTGATATGAATTATGGGTTTAATTGCAAGTTGAACAACTAAATTTAAGGAGAGAAATGCCCATTTAGTCCCAGATGGGGCGCCATCAGGTCTAGCTCCATTTATAGTGTTAATTGAAAGAATAAGACTTTTAATCCCACCTGTTACACTTTCAGTCCGGCTGGCTGCTAATATAATAGCGGGGCATTTAATTATTGGACTCATTTCTAGAATTAGTTTGACTTCTTGGGGTGGTTTTGTGATTTCAGTATTTATACATGGATTTATATTAGTTTTGGAGTGTGCAGTAGCTTTCATTCAAGCGTTTGTGTTTAGAGTTCTTGTTATATTATATTCATTAGAAAGTTATTAGTTGACAAGTGTGTTTCATCCCTTACATATAGTAAGATTAAGACCCTTGCCATTAATAATGGGCCTTGGGTATAGTGTTGGGTACCGCTAAAATAATATTGTTTATGGAATTTGACTTATTAGGGTTATCTTTTTGTTTTATCTTGATAATGGTTTCGTGGCGGGATGTTGCTCGAGAAAGAACGTTTCAGGGGTATCATATGAGGGTGGTTATTCAAGGTTTGGTAGTTGCTATATTATTGTTTATCGTGCCAGAATTATTGTTTTTTTGTTTCTTTTTTTTTTTTAACCCTTTTTCATTTTAGTTTGGTTCCTACAATGGAATTGCGGGCAGCGTGGTCCCCGTCAGGAGTGGAAGCGTTTAATCCTTTTCAAGTTCCTTAACTTAACACAGTAATTTTATTATCTTCTGGGGTTAGAGTAGCACGGGCCCCACAATGTCTTTTGTTAAATGATTTAGAAAATACGGTCAAGGCGTTAGTAGTAACTTGGGGTCTTGGTATATATATAACTTGGGGTCTTGGTTTTATATATTCTTTTTCTTCAAAGGTTTGAATATTTTGTAGCTACGTTTGGAATCAGAGACTCAGTGTTTGGGTCAGTTTTTTCCAACTACAGGATTCCATGGACTTCATATGGTTATTGGCTCTTTATTTTTGGTTGTTATTTGAATACGAGTTATAATACGTCATTTGTCGAATAAGCATCATTTTGGATTTGAGGCGGCGGCTTGATACTGACATTTTGTTGATGTAATTTGGTTATTTTTTTTTCAGCAGTGTATTGGTGGGGAGGGTAGGAGAGCAGTTTTTGGTACAGCCTATATCCAATTGAAAAGAAAAAGAGTGTATTTAATGACTGTAGTGACGGGTGTATTCGTAGTAATATTGGTGTACATATTGTTTTTAAGAATGTCGTTAAGGGTAGAAATCATAAAAAACTCGGCGTCAGCTTATGAGTGTGGATTCGATCAAGTAGTGGGATCTCGGATGGAGTTTTCTTATCGGTATTTTTTTTATTTCTATTTTATTTTTAGTGTTTGATGTAGAGATCACTCTTTTAATTCCCCTTCCCTTTGTAGAGATAAGAATTACAAGAATAGCAGGATTAGGAGTATTTATAGTCGTCTTATATTTAGGGTTAGTGTATGAATATTATAATGGGTGCTAGATTGAGCAGAGTAGAATTGTCTAAGTCTTAATCTTAGCGCACTAATCTTCCACAAGAATAGAAAGCTAAATGCGCTTTCAATGTTAATGAAAAGAGGTGATCAGCTTGGATCTGATTTGCAATCCGCTCTTGATGGAAACATGCTGATTAGTTTTTTTGAGCTGACCATATTTTGAATACAGTTAGGGAAGGAAATGTGAAACACTAACTACATTTTGTTCTCTGGACCACTGCCATGTGGCATGCCCTCTGCTTCGAGTGAGTGGTACGCAGTGATAGGGCTACCTCCCTTTCACACCAACTCTGTCCAGATATCTGTGAATGGCATTGACAGAGACTAGCGGTGTAGTCGATCTGTGATTGGTTGTCTCCATCAAGAAGTCGTATTTCTGGTCCTGACAGCAATCCGGCAAATCTGCTGCCTACCGGCCCTGTCCGTTTACACGAGGACGAGTGGTTCCGAAATGACGGCGTAAAACATTCTTCCATGGACATTTGTTTAAGCAGCTCCCAACTGCTCGGTCATCTCGACTCAAATACACTTCAGATCTTCACAACCGCCATCGTACACACATACACTATATTGACAAAATTCACCGGACACCCCTTCAAAAGCAAATGAACGGATACGCTGCGTTGTTAATATTTCGCGGGACAGCTGCAAACGGTATAAAAACAAGCATGCAGCTGATCGCGATCATATCGCACTGTGAGGTTGAGTAAAAATGTCGCGGCGGGAGAGAACTGATTTGACAAAGGAAAGATTGTTGGGTGTTATATTAGTGGGTTGTCCATAAGAGAAACCTAGAGACATTTTAACATACCCAAGTCAACTGTTTTGGATGTACTGAATAAGTGGAAGGCACATGGCGTGCCTGAAGCAGCAAAACGTGCCGGTAGAGCAAAGAAAATCAGTGATAGAAGATGTTGAAGCCTCAGGAGAGTCAGTGTAGCTAATTGACGGAATACTACACAAGACCTCAATGTACAGGTGCGTAAAAATGATGGAACCGCAATATGTACACGTACCATTCGCAGAGAACGTCGTTGCATGGGTTACCGTGTTCGTGCTGCTGTTCATAAGCCTTTCATCTCCACTCGGAATGCTACTCGTCGTTAAGCATGGTGTAAAGAACATTTATCGTGGACTGTAGATCAATGAAAACGGATCCTTTGGACTGATGAATCCAGATACACGATCCATCAGTCTGATGGTCGTGTGTGGGTATGATGGCAGCCGGGGAATGCTATTTACCACAGTGTACTGTTCCTACGGTCAAGTTTGGGGCTGGCAGTTTACTCGTGTGGGTTTGTTTTTCGTGGTATGGTCCAGGCCCATTAGTTATCATGGACAAACATGTTAACCAGCACGTCTACCTCGATATTCTGGACAATTATGGCCTACTAACTCTGTGGAAATACTCTGGAACCGAGCCTTGTTGGCACTAGTAGGATAATGCATCGAGCCATGAAACAAGGACTATTACGGCGTGGATTGCAAATAATTCCGTAACGAGTGTGGACTGGCAAGCACAGAGCCCTGATTTTAATCCCATAGGGCACCTATGGGATGAATTACAACGCCCGAATAAGAAGTTTGGAACCAAGGCCTACTACTAAGCAACAGTTAGCGGCAGCATTATGTACTGAATGAAAGCGCATACGTATCGCTGTGTTCCCAAAACCTCGTCAAAAGCATGTCTTGAAGGGTCGCTGCATGTATTAAGGCCAAAGGTAAAACCAACACCGTACTAATGTATGCCAAAAAATGCTATGTTGTGTTTCTCTTCTAGGTGTCCGGTGAGTTTTGTCAATATACTGTATATCTGCAACAAGACTCTGATGAAATCAGTGACATAATAAAATATCCGCCTACGACATACAGACGGCATTAGGCCTTGATGGTAAATTGGCAGGTTCGATTTCTGATGTCAACACTGTCCACTCTTATCCAAATGCCACAATGCGCACAACTAACGGAGCTAGTGTAATCTTTGGCATTTTAAAGTTAGCCAGAGCCGCGATTTCATCCTTCATTTGCGTGTCACTGTCCAGCACTTTCAATTTATACAAACGCAGCTCAACGTTTTTGAGATGCAGTAGTTGTGTCGATGAAATGTGTAAATTTTAAAGTAGTAAAACCATATTAGTAACCCAAATTTATTGGCTTAAAAAGACAAATAAAAGTTTCCAAGCTTTCGCACATCAACCAAATGGCTGTTTCAAGAAAGGTAGACAGCTAACTGCAAACTGAATAATAAAACGCTTTTACAATTTGAAACCATTTTCGATAACACGATTCTTTCAAAAATACGAGGCGCCATGTTGGTTGGACAAGCGGTACCTTGAAAGGAAAAACAATATTATTTGAAGAACTTGTCCCAAATTCGTGGCAACTCTAGAGAGACGCTATCATTGTGACGCGCACTTTTGGTAATGATCTCTTAAGGTTTTTCGAATGGCAGTAGATTTACGCGTGGCGTAGGAAGCTAACTTCTTTAGGTCATCCCACATAGGATCAGTGGACTTGAACTTGACTCCTCTGGATAAGACAGTGGTTACTTGTACATCCCTTGTATCTCTTTTATGTTCGTTAAGTCTCATATTAAACGAACGCTAGTTAATTCCGATGTAGTATCGCTTGGCATTAACACCAGCCTCGTTGAAAAGAGAGGGCTTATCACTGTTTCTCTTAAGCGTTGTATATTAAGATATCGCGCGCCTTATGCCGACACCGAAGTTCATCCTGTTCAGTGCGTTCTTGAATTGATAGGAAACCTTTCGTATGCAAAGATTAGAGCAGTGGTAACGTAGTTGCGGCATACAAAGGCTAACACGCTTGGTTTTTAACGCTTTCCAACCATAGGTTGAAGAAGCGTATATGCTTCAGCTTTTTCCGTCCGTCTGTCCGTTCGTCTGTCGGCACGATAACTGACGTACAAATGGTTCGATTCCACTAAAATTTTAGTATGTGGTAGGGGACCACCAGGGGACGAACCCTATTGAAAATGAGTGAAGAGGAGTCAAAGGTTAGGACATAGGAGCGGAATGCATTCCATTGCCTTTATGCGTCATAAGGTGCGTAAAAATGGTTCGATTTCGATGAAATTTTAGTATGTGGTAGTTGACCACCTGGAGAGGAACCCTATTGAAAATGGGACAAAAGGAGTCAAAGGTCAGGACATGGGATCGGGATCCATTCCATCGCCCTTATCCCACACTGTTAAAGTGGACCTCAAGTAATTTTTTTTTCCTATATTTCCGATGGAAAACCTTTTGTACACATTTCCTTCACAATTAGTGTGTTCCCAAGGATGGAAATTTGAACATCGATTAAAATAACTTCATATTATAACTTGGAATACTTAACATTTTCTGAAACATAAGCATAATTTTATTAAAAAACAATAACGTTTCCTTTGGTGGTGTTGAAACCAGAAAAATGATGGCGCGACCTGTACTTTGATGACGTCAGTGGACAAATAAATGTTGGATTGCATAATTATGGTTATGGTTTAGAAAATATTATGTATTCTAAGTAATGAAATGAGGCTATTTTAATCGATATTCAAATTTTCATTCTTGGGAACTCATTAATTGTGAAGAAAATGTGTACAGAAATTTTTCCGTTGGAAGTATATGAAGCAAAATTACTTGACGTCCACCTTAAAGTGGCAATTCTTGTATTTATGTATGCACATTTTATTTTGAAAACGGCTCTAAGAATTTTGATGAAAGTCGTTAACCTACAGTTTTCTGGTACTAGAAATCGACTTAGCTTGATCTCGACTTTAGGAGAATTCGTCTAGTGGGTTAAATACCCATCCTGAATTATAACGTTTTTAGTGTCATGGTGTCGTTCCATTAATGTTTCTAATGCTTAGAAATCTTATGACGTCACAATCTCGCGTTTGAGAATGTTGGCGCGCGGTCACGCCATCTGTCTCATTACGTCGCGCGTTGTGTGTTGGATCCTATTAAAGTTTTATGACGTCATACTCTTGCGAACAGATGGTCGCGATTCCCATCTGCTTCATTACGTCACGCGGTGTGTGCGTATGTCCGTCCGCTCGATAACTCGCGTAACAATCGTTCGAATTCGATAGAATTTTAGTATCTGGTAGGGTATCACCTGAGAAGGAACCTTATTTAAAGTGAACGAAATGGGGTGAAAGGTCAGTACATAGGAGCGGGATCCATTCCACTGCTGTTATTTGTCATAACTAACGCAAAAAAGGTTCGATTTCGATGAAATTTTAGTATCTGGTAGGGGACCACCTGGCCACAAACCCTTTTGAAAATGAGTTAAATGGGGTCAAAGGCCAGGACATAGGAGCGGAATCACTTCCATCGTCATTATGTGTCATAACGTACGTAAAAATGCTTCGATTTGGATGAAATGTTAGTATGTTGTAGGGGCCTGCCTGGGGACCAAATCTGTTGAAAATGGGCGAAATGGGGTCAAAGGTTAAGACACAGGAGCGGGATCTATTCCATAGCTCTTATGCATCATAACCTGCGTAAAAATGCTTCGATTGCGACAAAACTTTATCATGTCATTTCGTGGGTATACCAAACCGGTTCTGTTGAATATCATCGATATGGGATCAAGTGTCAAGGCACAGGACCGAGATTTATTCTACAACCATTATTCTTATAACTTGAGTGATAACTTGAGTAATGATTTCTGGTATGTTGTAAAGCGTATTATAATCAATGCATTGCATGATTTTAGAAACTTGTTCGATAAAGTTAGGCAGGATACACCTCGAACCAGATGCATCAGTCAGCCAATTCGATGATGTGTTTTAGTCTCACTTTCTAGAAGGAACATCAGAGGAGACGGCGAAGGCTCTTTTAATTCGAGAACGCAAGAGAGCTGTTTTGTAATCAGCGAGGCAGAAGAGCTGCGTACCATCAGCTTGGTGACAGATGCGGGTTTATAATAGACTTGTTTGCGAAGGTGGTTGTCAGGCAATTAGCTCAGTAAAACGTCCATATAAGGAAAGGCACTATTGTCTTCAAGCTCCATCGTGAAGCTGATCGTAGATTGTATATAATTGATTCTATCGAGTAAGAGCGGGAGGTCTCCTTTCCGTGAGGCCATATGAAAAATATGTCATCTGCATTTCGTAGCAAGCGGGTAATCTTGCTCTTCTTACTGTTAGTTGAATACTGACACCAGCAATGTGATTTTGACCTTTGTAAGAGGCATATACTCGGTATTGGTTCTACATTTCTTTAGCTCCCTGTATTACATTGCACTTCTTGCCCCAACATATCTCTGTTTTTATTGGTAAACAGAACATCTTCCGACTATATTGTCCATGATGCTACTTCCCTTACTCCTGCAGTCACCACTACGACACCGAACAAAAATGGGTTCAATTTTAATCGTACGTGCATTCTAACTTTCATTTAGCTTTGTCTGTTTGCGTTGCATTATTCAGTCCGGTTACATGTGCTAGAATTTATTTCTATATTTTCCCTGTGAAAAGCGAGTATTTATTTAGCTCCACTTCCTTTTTCGGACAACCCCCCCCACCACCGCCACCACCCCTTCCGTTACAAAAATCGAAATGGATATACTCACATGGTTTCTTGTACAGAAAGGGAACTTGCATTTCTTTTCGTAGTTTACTCGCCACCTTTATCTTCTAAGAATATGAAACTGGAGTGACAAACATTTCAGGATATGTTTCTCTTGACTCAGCCATAATCTTCCGAAATATCCTCTCACGTATCCATATGAACTTTAAGCAGCAGAACTTCATTTATTATTTCTCCATTGTACGCTGACAAACAGCCTAAGAAAATTAGAAGCTGAGCGTAGCCAATGCCAAAAATTTACTTGTATTATTACTCAAATATTGATGGATACGCTTTGTCTACTACGACTTCAGAGCGTACGTTACGACTTCACATGTTCTCGCAACTTCTCAGCTGGCCCGAAGACTGCGCGAGATGTCTCCGGCGAACACTGCTCTCATTGGTGCTCCTAACAAGCGGGAGTAACACCCCTTCCTCTTTTTTTTTTTTTTTTTTTTTTGATTGGAGGTTTAACGACCACCGTGAGCAACTCAATGGGCTATAAGCAGTCGCCCGTCCCTAATTTAGGGTCACTGGTTCCAGGGAAAGGAGAGAGCCAGTGCTGTAAGACAAACACAACATCCATGCCTCACCGGGATTCGAACCCGGACCCCTTACGGACGAATGATCAGAGGCCATCGCCTTAGACCACTGCGCCACCAGGGCGGCACACCCCTTCCTCATGGTACAGAAAGAGAGGTGATCGGGCTTGCTACCAATGTCGTCGAACCCTCCGCTCTTCATGCTTGGGGCCGCGGATGGCCTAGTGGCCAACTTTCATGACTGCCACGGAAAAGTCTCAGGATCGATCGCAGGCAGGTACGAACTCTTGAGCCCTTAAATATCAGCAGTGCGTCGTATGGGCATTTTAAATCGGCGGACTCTGGCTGCTGCCAATCCCACCCAGTTATAAATACGGGCATCTTCCTCCCCCTCCTTTCTACCTCATTTTCGTGACTTCCTGTCGGGATCTCTTACCCAAATCACCTAGCTCCCTACTTCTAAAGGTTGTTTAAGACCTGTGAGGTCAGACACTCCCTTTCTCTACCTAAATCTCTCCTTTTCCGCGCTTGTCCACTGAGGTTAGTTTGATTTAGAACCAAGGAGAATCCTTTCGCTTTCCTCCTTGCAGGAACCCAGAGAACTGTCATTTTCTAGCTGTATGGCTGGACGTCTTTTTTTTAAGGGGGGGTACTTACTCAAAGACACCCTAAGCGAAAACAAATTCCCTTCCTCAACTCTTTCTGAAATTCTCTAAGCTATCACCGACATTCATATCTCAGAACTATCCCTTGGTAACAGCTGCTTCATTTGGCAGTATGTGACGTACCTACCTCAGAGGTGTCGCATATGCCATGACGGCAAAGTTACAAAAGCAAACGTCGTCGCTGTAGCTTAATTGGGAAACCGTTTGTCTCCGGAGCAGAAGGATGTGGGTTTAATTAGCTGCACCGACATGGAGATATTTTGCTATATTGTTTCCCGAATCTCTTGGCCGTTAGGTTCTTTGAAAAATTTGTGATGTTCCTTCCACACATCATCTGGAATTAGTCAACATCCTTCTTCTACAGTGAGCTCCTTCAAGCGTGGTTTACCGGCTGACCCAGAAACGTACCACTTCGTCCCGGCCTTCTCCAAAGGAGGGAGGGAACGGTGCATATGTGACGTACTTACCTCAGAGGTGACGCACATATCAAAACGGCAAAGCCGTAGCGACAAACTTCGTAGGTGTAGCTTAATTGGGAAAGCATTCGTCTCCAGAGCAGAAGGATTCGATTTTTCCCACCGGCGAAAGGTTTTTTGGTATAAGTAATGATGAATAAGTACTATGTATGCATTTATTTATTTTTTGAAGGGAGGTTTAATGACAACCGTAAGCAACTCAGTGGGCTCTGTGACTTACTACAGAGGTAAAGCACGTGTCAAGACAACAAATATGCAGCGATACATTCCGTCCGTGTAGCTTAGTTGGAAGAGCAACTTACTCCGGAGTGAGGGGGCACGGCCAAATTTCTGTTTTCACACGCTATAAGCAGTCGCCCGTTCCTAATTTAGGGCCAGCGGTTCCATGGCAGGGAGAGAGTTAGTGCCATAAGGCAAATACAACATCCATGCCTCATCGGGATTCGAACCTGGACCCATCTTGTACGAACGATCCGAAGCCATCGCAGAGACCACTGCGCCACAGGGGCTGCATTTATTTATTTATTATGGATATGGTTTTAACAATAAAATGGCGGAATTGCGGGTCGCATGACAAGAAAATTTGTTCCGTGACCTAGATTTGCTACCCGTGATATAAGAATGTCTCACGCGCCCAATTTAGGTTACCGGTAACGATAAAACCAGCACCTCAGTGCAACCCCCCCCCCACGCACCAGTCCGATTCGAACACAGGCCCAGTTCGGACTCTTGGCCAGCAATCTGCGCTTCTGACAACCTGGCTATTGCGGCTTCTCACATCCTTGGAAACAGCTGCTGGAATTACTTCTATCTTCTGACATACGCACTTTTGTAGAAACGTGCCGTTCCTTGAACAAACACAAAGAAAGAACCTAAATGAATGAAAATTAATCTCGTTAGAAGACATATTTATTTGCTCTTCATCGACGCAGTTCCTTTTTCTTAAGCAGACATGAATTTTGATTAACACGCTAATAGACACTTACGCAAATATATGATCACTCCACAAAAGTAACGAAAAGGTAAAACTTAATGCATGCCGCAGATATTTTATCACGTACTAACATCACTGAAAGCACAGCTACGAGTCATATGTTAACAGATATATCCTTCGAACAGAAAAAGAAGTAAGCATCATCAGTGACAAAAAATGCAGCTAATAATGCAAGCTAAAACAATCAGATTAAGTCTCGAAACGCTCACCATAACATATGTCCACCAAAGAAATGAAGTACAACAACTAAGAGCTTCCTTTTTTAATATACATTTCCAGATAAAGGATCACGTGAGAATTGCAGCAGATAACCAAGTCACGTGACCAATTTTCGAGTATACCTTCACCAATGTGTTATTGCGAAGCACGACTTAAATTCGCAGAAAGCCCTTTTTTCGAGATGTGGGTGTGGAGTGGGAGTAGCAAAATAACTTTGTGCATTAATTCAACGCATTAGATAACCAAACAAAATATTACTCGGAACGTTGCTTTGAGGATTTTAGCGAAAAGCAGATTAAAAGGGGCTTTTCTTGTTTAAATGCATGTACAGCTTATTATAGCCTTTCTGTAAAAAAGATTACCAACCACAAAAAATCCATTTGGTGGTGGTTTCCATATTTTCATAAAAAACACTTTCTTCCAAATATTTAAAAATATGGATTAGAAACCACTTATTGTGTTTGCTAAGGCTGATGTTCTGAATTTTGGTAAAATTATAAGCTGACTATCCCTGAAAAAAAATGCTTCTTATTTGTGACTAAGCGTTAAAACAGAATTCACATTAAAATTCAAAACATATTAAGACTCTTTTTCCAGAATAAATCGCAGAAAAAAAAACATTTAAAGCACAATTTTAAACCAGACAGTGGTACTAATTATCGATTTAACGATAAACATTCGGTAAGGCTTATCTACTGTCATTTTCATATCGAACGAAGTTGTCAGAGTCATAGTTCATCACACTCGAATATCCCCTTAAAACAAATAACTTGAAAACATTATTCACCATGGGGATTAATTTCTTTATTCTCTGTTCGGTTTGTACACTTATGACATAAATTTGTTCAGTTTGTACACCTATAACGGAATTATTTTCGGTTTGTACGCCCATGACAAATTTGTTTGGTTTGAACGCCTATAACATCAATATGTTTCGTTTGTACCCCTGTGACATAAATTATTTCGGTGTGTACGTCTGTGACATTCATTTGTTTGGTTTCTACATCTGTGACATTAATTGCATACGCAGTTCGTTTGTAAGAAATTAGATTGCAGACAGAGAGCAGTTTGCGAATACTAGGCATAAATCTCATACAAAATTCATACGTAAAAACTGGACACAAGTCAGGTGCATAAAACAGTTTTTATATACAGGCATATTATTACTTCGTATTAATATATTATACGAGGATCGTTCAAAAAGTTCGTATTCTTACACATACAGAAAAGCTGTAGCAATATGATTTTTTTAGTTTTTCCATATAGTAGTTCCTGGTCACTGCAATGCACTTCTCTCGACAATGCTGTAATTTAGTAGTTCCTGGTCACTGCAATGCACTTCTCTCGACGATGCTGTATTTTAGCAGTTCCTGGTCACTGCAATGCACTTCTCTCGACGATGCTGTAATTTAGTAGTTCCTGGTCACTCCAATGCAATGCACTTCTCTCGACGATGCTGTATTTTAGTAGTTCCTGGTCACTGCAATGCACTTCTCTCGACGATGCTGTAATTTAGTAGTTCCTGGTCACTGCAATGCACTTCTCTCGACGATGCTGTATTTTAGCAGTTCCTAGTCACTGCAATGCACTTCTCTCGACGATGCTGTATTTTAGTAGTTCCTGGTCAATGCAATGCACTTCTCTCGACGATGCTGTAATTTAGTAGTTCCTGGTCACTTCAATGCACTTTTCTCGACGATGCGGTGTTTCAGTAGTTGCTAGTCACTGCAATGCACTTATTTCGACGATGCTGTATTTTAGTGTTCCTGGCCACTGCAATGCACTTATTTCGACGATGCTGTATTTTAGTGTTCCTGGCCACTGCAATGCACTTCTCTCGACGATGCTGTATTTTTGTAGTTCCTGGTCACTGCAATGCACTTCTCTCGACGATGCTCTATTTTAGTAGTTCCTGGTCACTGCAATGCATTTATCTCGACGATGCTGTATTTTAGTAGTTCCTAGTCACTGCAATGCACTTCTCTCCACGATGCTGTATTTCAGTAGTTCCCTGGCCACTGCAATGCACTTCTCTCGACGATGCTCTAATTTAGTAGGTCCTGGCCACTGCAATGCACTTCTCTCTACGATGCTGTATTTTAGTAGTTCCTGGTCACTGCAATGCACTTCTCTCGACGATGCTATATTTTAGCAGTTCCTGGTCACTGCAATGCACTTCTCTCGACGATGCTCTATTTTAGTAGTTCCTGGTCACTGCTATGCACTTCTCTCGACGATGCTCTATTTTCTTGATTGCAGTGGGAAGAAAAACAATAACTTTATTTTGGTCGTCCAACCATGAACCCAGAACTACGACTAACTCACAGTCGGAGACCTACTGTTTACCACAAATACAGTTAGGGGCAAGTTCTGGGGAAAAGCGTTGGTGCTAAAGCAACTCAAATCTTACAGCTGGTATGGTCATCTTCGCAATCTGGAATGTTTGGTTAGATGCATTGTTTTGAAACAGGAAGTCACCTCTTTGAAGTATTCCAAGCCTGTTATTCTCGATGACTGCAAAAACGTTCGCTCAATAGTTTGGCGTAATATGCACCAGGGACAGTGGTGCCGATTTCCATGATATCAAATTGATATCTTTTGTACCTGAAAAAACTGATGACATATGTTTGCCGTCTCACAAAGCAACACGTAGCTTCTTGGAAGGCAGACATCTTTGCTTTCAGATCACCTTTGTTGTTTAGTCTATGATTCAACGTGATGAATCCATGTTTCATCAACTGTAATAGCACGGCACCAGAAGCATTTGGGATCCGCACGAAGCATGTACAGGCTGACGAGACACATCCGTTTGTATCATACCTTATGTATCTGTTGAATTTTGTGGAAGGTTATGCACACGGTTCATATTATATCTTTAGGTAGCTGTGGAGATCGTCCAGTACGATTGGTATCATCGCAAGAACGAATCTCTCTGTGACACTTGACAAGTGTGGAAAATACAGGAAACTTATCCCCCAAGCATGTCATCATGAATACGGGAACACGTCTTTGATAGAAAGGTGTTTTATCCCACTTTTATTTTTTTCATCTCGAAGTAAAGATGGTGTACACTACTTTCCACAAATTAAGGGGAAAAACACGATTATTTGTTGAAATAGAGATCGAAATGCACGAAACTTTGATATAACGACGTGTAAATCTATTGTGAAGTAAGGATATTGTATGAAAATGAGTGGTGATGGCATCCGTTTATGCAAATAAGCAGCAGCAAAGAACTGGCCGTTGCAGAGGTGTACGTAACACCGTTTACGGAGTATAAAGAAAGTATTTTCAGATAGCAGATTTGTTGTAATGGCTGCAAGGCATCCTTTAACAGATGAATTGAGGTGGACAGCGATAGGAAGACTAGAGAGCGGCCAAAGTCACGTGGTAGTTGCAAGATTGCTTCATGTCACTTATTCTGTGGTCCACACATTGTGAAACAATTCCAAAATACGTAGTCAGCTTTCCGATGGAACAGCGAATAAAGGCTTAGGCCAACGACATTCGTGAATGACAATATCTCCGAATAGCTGTGCATAGGAATAGGACGGCAACTCAAACACAGATGTGATACACTTTTGCTGAGGCTACAGAAACGGCGGTATGAGATTCCACTCACGTAGAAGGCTTCTCGAAGCAGGTGTTTTTGCTAGGCGACCAGCATTCTGCGTGCTCCTTTCCCCAGTCACAGGCATGGGTGGATCCAGAAGTTTACTCTAGGGGGATTTTTCGGGTAAAAAAGGGGGTCAGAAACCATTATGAAACGGTTTTTAGATATAACGTTAGTATATATGTATACATATATACAGTGTCATCATCATTGTCAATCATTATCAATCCACTGCTGCACGAATGTCTCCCAAAAATATTTTTTACAGCGGTCTATCGTGTGCCAGTCTCCTCCATGTTACTCCCACATGCTTTCGAACTTTATCCACCCATCTCCCATGGGGTCTTATGTATATCTTATATATAAACCACAAAACGTCTGTTTGTCTGAAGCAGCAAAAACTCTCGAACGCCGAACTATGGCATGGTGAAATTTGCATAGCTTATTAATACTGAGATTTCTAGGTCAACGCAACTATTTTAAGATATCTACGTTGTTTCGTTCGCGAGTTATGAATTAATTAATAAGCTGATCAATAAAGTCAGCGTCGTTTACTATGTCATCGTTATCTGAAAACACGTGACTGCATTCATCGCCGCGGCACATCCTCAGGTGTGTTTCTATTCTTTGAGAACTGTGCATAAAAAAATGCAAAAACGTACTTTGCGAAATCTTAACGAAACGGGCTGAAATTTGTACCAACACCATGAATTGGTAATAAGAGGAATCCCTCAAAATTTCACCAGAATCCGGTCAAAACTTTATAAAATAGGCATGGCATTTTTTATTCATCGGTAAACAGAAATATATACGCAGAAACCGTTTGGCGGCTAATTTAAAAAGTTATTTACCGATTCAGGCGAAATTTGGAGATCATGTTCCTATTAACGATTTATGGTGTTCATGAAAATTTCAGCCAGTTTCATAAAATATTCGCAAAGATACGTTTTTAACTTTTTTATCCCAGAGATTCGCTCCTCAAAGACGTCTGAAACTGAATGCACGTGATGCATTTGATGCTTCTCACATGGACAGCTGTATGTTGGAATGTCAAGAGCAAAGGATCCAACAAAATTATATATTGTCGCCGATGAAGGAGAAACTAATAATGTTGTGCACGACCAAGAGCTGAAATAATCACACTGTGAATAAATAATTTGTAATGACAGAATTTATGAAATCAGCGTTTTTCTTTCTTGCAAGCATAAATTTTTTCCTGATTTTTTCAGTGACATATAAGGGAATATGAAATTAATATGCCTAAATTCCGGGCAAAGCCAGGTAGTAAAGCTAGTATATATATATATATAATGTTAGTAGCGGAAATGCCGAAATTTACCCTGTATTCGCCACGCTGCTTTCCTCCCAACCCACCCAAGCGGGGATTGACTTCGGAGTGGGTGGAACAACGGCAAGCGCCCGTGAGGCGTGAGGGAGCAGGGAAAATAAGAATAAAAGAAAGAAGACCTGAAAATACCATCTGGGAGGAAGCGGTGGGGACATTTTACAACCCAACTGAGATACATACGTAGATCAGATTGTTATTTACAGTTTCTCCTACCTACTCTGATTTCAGTGTCAAGCTTTGACTTACCCTGTTTCGAGACGTTACAGATGCTGGACAGTATGAAAATGGCAAAAAACTAACAAAGAATATCACCATGTTTTTTTCTGCGCTGTCTCTGTTTTCCCCTTTATCTTTTGCGCGCTCTCTCTTTTTATTCTATTCCCTTCTCTTTCTTTTTCTTACTGAACCTGAATCAATGTAACAAGTATTTTAAATCATCCGTACTAAGTTTAATTGTCATTGTTTTTTTTAGAAAAACGGAAAACAAAGTATGCCAACTTAATTATTTACGATCTTCGCTACTTTAAACGTAAAAACTTTGCTATGGTTTGGGGGGAGCGATCGCCCCTTGTTGCCCCCGCTGGATCATCCTCTGTTCACAGGGGGATCTTTTGAATTTGGCAAGAATTCACGTCTAATGGACTGAAAACTAATGGATGTCAGTACTCTTCACAGATGAGTTCAGATTCTCTTTGGAGAGCGATTTCAGATATACACTGATCTGGAGAGTACAAGGGGCACGCTATGAGTTTTCTATGAAAGAGCAACGTATGGTGGTGGTTGCGTGCTGACTTGGGGTGGTCCCCTATTAGGTGGACGAACAGTCTTCTATGTGCTTCGAAGAGGAACCATGAATACTTGACGCTATAGGGATGATGTCCTGGATCGCTATCTCTGACCTTATTCAGTTGTCATAAAAAACACTTTTTTCGAACAAGACGATAATTCTTTTCCCCACGAGCAAGGCTAGGAGAACAATTTCTTTCAGAGGAGACATTTGTCCGTATAAACTGACCAGCTAAGCATTTCGATTTTAATCGGATCGAGCATATCTGGAATGCATTAGAGAGCCTTTATGGAGGTGCCATTGTAGATACACATCTTCTACAAGAGAACAACAGTCGTTCCCACCGAGTGAGACTGATGAAACAATACCCACAAAGCACAGAATATATCGTATGTGTTACAAGTACTTAGCACTGAAACTTCGAGAATTTTCAGATACGTTGCGAAGTGTAACAGTAATGTTTCAGAAAACTTACGGTTACGTCAAAATGTCCTCAAACGTTGCATAACCGATACGTCACAGTGAAAGGTTTTTGTAACTTCAACATACAAACTTCGTGTTACTGTTACGCATTTGAAAGATATTTGTAACTTCGTTACATTACTGTTACGTATTTGTAAGATATTTGTGACATTATCATATTACTGTTAGTTATTTACTACGCTGAACATTATAGTTTTACTAAATTTTGTTGAATCACAATAAAAAATATTACACTCTACAGCTGTTTCAAAAGCAACAACAGTCGTATTACGAGTTGTTGACGTTTTCACAGGTTCAACGCAATCCGTTGTCCATTGGGAACAGTGGTGGCGTTTATATATTGATAACAACAGCAATAAAAATGGGTCCCAAATGAGGGTGTCAAGTATCTGTTATATAAGTGGAATAGACTATATTTCAGCTAAAAAAAGAAAGAAAATCAAATTCGTCATTTTTCTAAATACCTGCCAATATGAAATTTCTCAGCTTCAGGTAAAAAAAAAAAAAAACATTCTGGTATAGTATACTGATACAGCAACACAGCCATCTTCTTAGATTTTGTAAAATGCTTTTTAGAATTTAAAAATTGTAATAATCAAAACACTTTACTTTCAGATGAATTTGAATGACAAAAAAAAGGATGAAATATTAAATCAACTAACTAGCTAACTCGAATACGACAGTATCACCAAAGAATATCCCAGTAGCACGTGGAAATACGACTACTATAGTGCTTCGATGAAATGGCATAAATGCGCATGCACATCGACGCCGTTGCCAAACCAAAAATCTTAAATATTGTCGGAATGTAACATCACGGTAGCAATGATGTTCAATGGAAACTCTAAAACAGTAACATCAGTGAATGCTATTTTTAACGTAACCGTAATGTACAAAGAGTTATGTTCCAAAATAGATGTTACTGAAACGTAATTGTGAGATATGTCTAGAAGTGTAACGAAAATGAGAGATTGTAACATTATTGATACATATCTGAAACGTTTTGTGCTGTATGGGTATCTTCAAGCGAAGACCATTGTGCGTATCATATTGTCCAGTCAGGTCTCCCGACCTTAATCCAATTGATCATGAAGACGTGCTGCTGCTCTCACCTCCCTCCGCTAGCTACCGAGCTCCAAGATGTCACCTTCAACAGAATGAAGCATCGCTTTTAGATGTAACCACACTTACTTGAGGTACGTTGGCTGTTTCCTTTGACACCTTATTTTTCTCATGGTTCTATATGTGATCAGTTTTGTCGTAATGCAGTGTTTTTTTTACGAAATGTTTCAGGGAATATCTCCAGCGAACAATATAGTACAAATTTTCGTAACATTTTATCATGTATTTTTGGTGTTATCGCGATTTTGTTGTTCATAAAATCACCTTAACTCAAAAGATGACACCGAACTTTTGATTTTCATGAACACGTCTTTTGAATCCTTTCCGACGCGAATATAATTAATTTATCGGAGGCATTCATTATCAATGGATTCTGTTAAAAAACAAAAATCAACCGGACTTTTACAATCGATAAAACATCCAGAAATAGAAACAGTTACTTATTTCCACCAGAATCTAAAAATTATAAAAATTATATTACAAAAATTAGCAAATTGTTTACAAAAATTTCTCATAGCAGAAGGAAGGTACCTGAGACAAAGAAATTTTGAAATCGAACAGTTAAAGGCAGAAATATAGAAGGGTACATGATATAACTTGATGCCTCTTAGCGGAAGAATTTTGCATAATGAAAAATTTGGAAAGAATCGAATAGTATACTTCATGGCAAAAGCTATGCTCATGGAAAAAAAAACATTTCAAATACGTCTTCCAGAAGCAGAGCTGGTGAGAAAAAGGTTTGGACATTTACGCCCGTAAGAGAAAACTAGTGCATTATTTAAAGATTATGATATTCCCGATTTTTATTGTAGCGAATGACATACAGTAAAAACCAAAAATTTTCAGCGTGGTTTTTAGAAGCGGAAATATCACTTCAAACAGAGCTACAAAATCGGCATATAGCGACAGAACTACGAACTACACAAAACTCCTCTCAAGTACGATCCTAGAGTGTTTCACAAGCTAAAGGGTATCCGGTGTTAAAAGAAAGTTTTGAATCGGACATTTAGCGGTAGAGATATCTATAAAAACCGGTTAACACTTGGCGCCCCTAGTGGCGAAGTTGTGCATCATTTTAGGAAGGAAATATACAAAGAAAATTTTTTATAGTTACTAGTATATGTGACCATGGAGAAGACTGGCACAAGACAGACCGTTGTGGAGAAAACTTGGGGAGACCTTCGTACAGCAGTGGATTGATAATGGTTGAAAATGATGAAAATATGTGACCAAAACAAGAATTTTTTTGACCGGGATTTTAATCTCGCAGATATTGCTCTAAACGGAAAAGTGATCCGTCCAGTGGCAGACTTGTGTGTTAAGAAGAATTTGAAATTATATGAGAAATATTTCGCGCCAAAAACGCTCTCCGATAAAGAAAAGAAATTTGAAATAGAACACTTAGAAGCAGAGGTATCGGTAAAAATAAGATATGTTTCAACACCCCCTGACGGAAACATTTTGAACTATTTAAAAAAGAAGGTACCCTGAAAAGGTTTAATGAGATGAGCGGGTATCTCTGTCCAAGAAATAATTTTTTTCGGTCGAGTTTTCAGAAGCTCATATTTTGCTGCACATACTTCAGAAACAGAAAAAAAAACGCATACGCTCCCTAATGGCTAAATCATTATCATAATTTGGAAATTATATGTAAAACATTTTTCATCCAGAGCTGTATCCGATGCAGGAAGAATTTTTCAGGTTGAACGTTAGAAGCAGAGATATAGGAGAAGTCGCAATTAACCTATACTCTCCTAGTGGAAAATTTGTATTTTATTTGAAAAGAAACTTATCGTATTTTATTTTGTAATAAAAAAAGTAAAATATGAGAACAGTATTTATTTAAAAAGAAACTATTTAAAATTTCTATATTTTTATGAAAAAGAAACTTATTTTCCTTTGATACCATTTATAACGAAGACTATTTTAGATAAGTTTTTTTCAAATAAATTTTTATTTATTTGAAAAGCAACTGTTAGCCAAAATAGTCTTGGTTATAAATGACATCGAAAGAAACAAGTAATTTTTTCGATCGGATTTTTAAAAGCAAATATATGGAATAAAATCTGTTTTGAATTCTACAGCATCTAAGTTTACGCCCTCTAGCGGCGAAGATGTGCAATTGAAAAAAACCGGAAAGCCAGAATCATCGTTCTCACATTTCAAGCTTTTCAATGAAAAAATAATTTTTGATTTCGGACTAGCAGTTGCAGAGGTATGGTGTCAACTGTAGGACTGACAAAGTGATATTATAAACACGTTATTTTTTTACAAAAAAAGCATGCTAAAAAGAGAACGAATGGATTTACAACATTGAAAATCAGTAGAATTACACATAAGAATATGCATTGCCTGCAAAGAAAAGTTTAATATTCAGATTGAATAGCAGTTGGTTAAATCATAAACTCTACGCTTCCTCCCTTCAGACGCTTGTTCTCCTAATCGGCCTTTCATGCACGGAATTTGAACTTTCACACATAGCAGGAAGATAAACATTTTGAACTACCTTATGACGGGGAAAAAGGTATGCAGTAAATATTTGAAGACTATGCAGTTATTACGTTGTTTCCGATTAAATATTGGATTCGGGGTTTTTTAGGTATATTAGGAATGAACATAATGCGAGATATGAGTTTTGATATGTAAGTTGTGAAGGCTGATGCTTACGAGGGGAAGTCAGAAAGTAACCTTCCCTATTGAACAATTTTAAAAGTACTGATTATATTGAAAAACATTTTGCTGACGTATAGCTTGAGAAGTTCAGTCTTAGGTGGCTTCAGTGTGAAGCTCCAGAGACACTACGTTCCTGAACTGCACAGATTCAAAATGGCTACTGTACTGATTGAATGAACAAAGGAAGAAGTCCAAGGAGTCATTCGCTTCTTGTGGGCAAAAGAGACGCAACCTATTGAAATTTACAGTGAACTTCATGCTGTGTACGGCCCGAACGTGATGATACTGCAGCTACAAGTTCACGGTGAATTTTAATAAGATGCGTCCCTATCGCGCACAAGAATCGAATGGCCCCTCGCACTTCTTCTTCTGCCATTCAACCAGTGGTCATTTTTAATCTATCTAGATCAGGAACGTAACATCTCTGGAGCTTCAGACTACAGCCACTTAAACAGAACTTGTCAAGTTACACATCGGCAAAAACATTTTCGATACAGAAAGTTAGTCGACGGTTTTGCAATATTTGGATCACTTTATGTCTTCATACCTACCTTTACAACGAAAGCTGACTAGCATTCAAAGGTTAGGCCATCGAGTTGCAGCCTCTTCAGCCATCTGCCTTCCAGTTTTTTGATTCCGTGGCGGTACCAGTTCTTGTCCTTTGAGGCGAAGAACTCCCTTTTTCCCAGCTGCCACCACCAAGTTCCTCCCTCTAAGAAAGTAGGCCAGGGACCGGAACAGGTAATTATCCGACTGTTCAAAGTGAGGACTATATGTTGGGTGTGGCATATGTTCAATGCTCTCAAATTCCTGTAGTTTTCCTCCGGGTCGTTTGCCCTGTATGAGGTCGAGCGTTGTCTGGCAGTAGGAGAGGGCGCTTTCTGTTTACCAGTTCCGGGTATTTCTCCTCCAAAACGGCATATGTGCGCTCCAGCTGTTCAGACTAGAGGTTGGCGTTGCAGGTCCGACGTTCTGGAACACATTCGTAACGAATTATTCCCACGACATTCCACGAGACGCAGAATACCACCTTGTGCTCGAAGCGCCCACGTTTGACAAAAGGCTCAGAAAGCTGGTCACGGCTCAACCACTGCCGTTGTGTGATAGGATTATGGAAATTGGCCCACTATTCATCGCGCGTAACAATTCCCTTGATGAAAGGTACATCGCGTGGATTTTCTAGGAGTTTAGAGCACACTTCCACTCGGCGGTTTGCTTCAACTGGCGTTAGTACGTGAGGAATAATGCGGCATCTCCTGTAGACCTTGCCGAGGTTCTGAACGTGACGAACTACGGTGGTATGAGATTTTCCCAGCTCGCCTGATAATCTCCGAGTTCTGGTTACCGGATTTGCTTCTACGGCCTGGCGCATGGCCTCCGAATCCACGGTTAGCGGCCTACCGGACCTAGGCTGATCGCCGACGTTTCTCTCACCTGAGCGAAATTTCTTGAACCATCTACTTGCGGTGCTGTTGTCCACGGAACCTTTGCCCTTTCGCCTGAAAAAGTTTCGTGTTGCTTGAGCAGAGTTCAAACTCGTAAAGTATAAAGGTCCCTAATTAGCAGGTTGTGGCTGTTCAACTTTCAGGCATCCCAACCACAGACAGAGCGACGACATGCAATGCTGTTCACAGCAAAGACTATCACTTTATATCCCTATCGACTGAGCAGTGCGCGACTTGAACTAGTTTAAACACGTGACATACCCACTGTAGCACATGCATTTATGCAAATATTGCAAAACTTTCGACTCACCCTTTGTACATGCAGTACTTTTAAAGTTCTTCAATAGGAAAAGTAGCATTCTGTCTTCCCCTCGTATAAAGTACGTCTCATTTCGCCAGATGTGTCAGTTCCAAATGTATTGTGTCACAATGAAGAGGACCCTGGATCAGAGCTAAATTATTGGCATTCTCTTAGATTAGTTTAAACTTTGGCACAGTGTTTCTGAGGCAGGTTGCAACATCAGTACAGTTCTTGGGAAAGGCACCGTGATTGAACACATAGCAAAACATTGGTTTGCTAAATTCCGATCAGACGATTTGAGCCTCGGAAGTGAACGACGCGGTAGACCAGAAGGAGCTGTAGGTAATGCTCACATGGAGACACTAATTGAATTCTACCTACATGGAGAACTTAACGTACAACTCGGAACACACTATGCTTCTATTATTCCATGTTTAGCCGCCATAGGCAAAGTGGAATTGTTGGATAAATGGGTTTAGCATGAATTAAAGGAACAACACAAAACAGGATGATTCAATGGCTCCCCATCTCCAAACAAAGGACTGAAATTTTGAAGCGCTGCCTCGCGTGTGGTAAGAAATTAATCCTGTGTGAAAATAGCCGACGTTTGGCGCAATGGCTTTACCACAGTTAAACTTTTAAACACACCCTGAAGTAAGTACTCTTTTGCCGGTAGGCGATGGTCAATGTTTAGGAGTCAGCAGCTGGTGTGATCGACTCATCCTTCTTACAACCGGGTCAACCATCATGGCGGTCAGATATTATCAGGACCTTGATATTGCGCATGGAAAATTGGCAACGAAACAGACGGTATGATTTAGTTCCCATTGGCTGTAGGTTATCCGGAAGCTGCAACGTTTGAGGTAAGATATATTACCATATCCGCCTGATTCACCCGATCTGTTCCCTTCGGATTTCCCTCCTTTTCTCCTTTAGGGTAAATCGTTTCAGAATTAAATATCATTTGAGATAACATTCCATGAGCTTATCGTATCCAGAAACTCGACATTTGATTCCACGACGACACACAGAAGCTTCCATCTCGTTGGCAAAAGTGCGTGGTTGCTGTCTGTGATTATTTTGATTAATAAAGTTCAGTTCGTGCCGTATTTTGGTCGTTTCGAGTTTTCATTAATATACCGACATTTCATGCGCAACATCCTACACAAAGCCCTTCTATAGGTGTATGTTTAAAGAATACTTTTAAACTTCGGAGAATGTCTGCGAACTTAATTGCAGCATTGGAAAGGTATGAATGACCTGGGCTGAAATGTCAGCATCGAAGACGCGGATGAATCGAGCGCATCTCGTACCAACGAACGTCTAATTGACATACAAGAGGCACATAGGACACCATCTGAAACAGGAGATGATTACTATGAAAGCCATTAACGATGGCTTTCATAGTCACCGTTCCCTTCGTTCTGACAGTGAAGGAAATGAATGAACCCTTCACGAGCGTTGACCAGTTCTTAAGCATTTCTCAAATTAAGAAAGAAGTTTGTAATTACGGAGTTCTGATGATATTACACGCACCTTTTCAAACACATTAGATCCAATATTATCCATTTTCTCGCGTGTACTAAATGTAAGAGAAAAAAATAAATTAAAGTAATACTAGTATTCGTATATCACAATGGAATTTATTATTGTTTTCTTGTGTTTTGTTTCACGGTTTAACTACCTCAGTGGAATATAAAATGCATCCAGGCTCTAATTTGTGCCCGCAGTTCCAACAAAGGAAAAAGGCGAAATAGTGTAGGACATGTTTAACCCTATGCTTCATTAGGTGTCTCAATCTTCACACAAATGGAAGGATTAGCCAGAAGACGGCATCGCTGACCACTTGGCAAAGAAGGCCGGAACAGGAATTACAAAAAATAAATAAATCCAAATTTATTTCTCACCTGTCTATTGTAACTATCATTAATTTTGATACCGTTAGAGGAGTTTCGTTAATGGATACACAATCACTCTGGCCTAGTACTGCAATTAAAGAGAAGAAAATATTAGTTCTGATTCATAAGGGTCACTGGTAATGCACGATACTGCTACATGGAATGAAATGGGTATTTCACTGTGATAAACAATCGCAGTAAGTTTTTAAACGTTGTTTAAGATCACCAACATCCCGTCACGTGAGTGTCGTTCGCCTTACTTTGTATCAGTCGGTAATACATAGCCCAGTCCCATTATTGTGACCACCGCCTACTTTTGATGTCAACAGCGCGTAGCCAATGAAAGAAGACACGTGTCGTGAGCTGGCTTGCAGGGTATACACTGAGTGGCCACTTTATTATAACCACACCTTCAGTAATTCGTTCGGCCACCTTTTGCCTTTAATACTGCGTCGATTCTTCGTGGCACGGACTCCACGAGATGTTGATAGGTGGTTTCTGGAATCTGAGACCATGCTTGATGAATAGCACTTTCTAGGAGTGTGAGATAGCAGGGTTGAGGATCAAGCTGTCTGATGGCTCGTTCAACTTCATCCCATAAATTCTCAATCGGGTCGAGATCTGAATATTGTGGGGGCCACCTAAGCAAGGTAAATTGACCGGCATGTTCCTGAAACCAATCCTGTACAATACGAGCACTATGGCGGGACGCATTATCTTGTTGAAAGTAGCCATCGCCATTGGGATAAACCATCCACATGACAGGATGCATTTGGTCCGCAACGATGTTTAGATATGATGTGCCAGTGAGACGTAGATCAACACGAATTAAAGTGCCCAAAGCATGCCAGGAAAACATTCATCAAACCATAACGTTGCCTCTACCAACTTGAAGGGTTGTAGCAATGCATTTCGAGTCCATGCTTCTGTGCTGTTTCCGCCAAATTCTCACTCGGCCATCGGCATGGTGCAACTGAAAACGTGATTCATCGGAACACATAATTTGTTTCCAATTATCGACTGTCCAATTCTTGTGGTCCTGTGTGAACTGCAAACGATTTCTCTTGTTAACTGCAGACACCAAAGGTGTTCGAACAGGCCTTCGGCTGCCATATCCCACCCGATGCAGTGTACGGCGAACAGTGCGTGCAGAGATCATTTGAGGGGATCCTTGATTAAGATGGTCTGTAATTTGCTGCACTGTTGTCCTTTTGTTGTCTGTTACTAGTCTGAACACTCTCCGTTCCGCCCGTGCAGTCACTAGTCGATGACTACCACACGTTGCACGTAGAGACCCAGTTTTTTCGCTGACAGTCTAGTCTGTAAACACTTTAACAACAGCTGCTCTGGAACATTTCATGAATGGAGCGGTCTTGGTGATACTCGCTTCCTGGCTCCGAGCTCCTACAATCATCCCACGTTTAAAGTCCGCCAAATCGCATTTTTTACCCATCTCGTCACTTAAAAATCACTTCTACTACTGTCGCAAGCACTAAGCTTTCCCTTTTTATTCTAGCCTCGCCCTCTGGCGGCAACAGCGTGCAGCCATAGCTCATTTGCTTTAAAATTGGCAGGTGGTCGTAATAAAGGGGCCACTCAGTGTATAAGGTGAGCTGTAAGCAATCTGAAAATATATAACTAGTTGCTGTCATGGATAGCAGGATATATTTATCAGATTAGCAAAAAGGATGATTATCTGCTTTTTTAGGGTGACAGTATTTCTGAAACAGCGCAGTTTGTGAACTGCTCACGTACTGCTGTAGTATAAGTGTATCATGATTGGAGAAATGACACCATTGCGGATGAGCGAGTGGAAACTGCGGAGCAGCACGTGTCATTGATGTGAGAGATGAAAGTCAGCTTGGAACGTGCGTGAGGGCCGGTCGAAATGCTACAGTATAGCAACTCGCTGGTCGACTGAACAAGGGGGCTACCGGAAGTGTGTCTAAAACGACAGTTCAGTGAACCCTGCTGCTTATGGGGATTCCATGCAGACGGATGGTCACTGCACCTATGTTAACGAATTTGCATCGGCAGAAAAGGCCTATATTTGCACGACGTTACCGGAATTGGACCTCCGCTGATTGGCAAAGATTGCCTTCTCCGATGGGTCACGTTTTCTGCTTCATCGAACGGATTGACGTTGGCGTATGAAGCGAGAAAGATCGGAGTACAAACACTCCTCAACCATTGCTGGAAAAACACAAGCTGGTGGGAGCAGCGTTATAGTCTGGGGAACGTTTTCGTGGCATTCTCTGGGTCCACTCATACCTGTGGAAGGCACTAGACCGAATTCGTTAGGACTATATTCTTGCAGAACACATACACTTATGCATGCTGATTTTCTCCCTTGGATCTTCCAGCACGACAATGCGACGTGTCACACAGCTAGAAATGTTCAAGAGTGGTTGGAAGAGCACGATGAAGACTTCAAAGTACTTCTCTGGCCCCCTAATTTGTAAACTCAATTGAGCATCTGTGGGATCACCTCCATCGTGTTGTTCACTCTATGTATCCTCCACCACGCACTCTTCAGCATCTATCAGATGCACTCCAGTCAGCATGGCTCCACATACCTTCCAGCACCTTACTGAGTCACTCTCATCTCGACCAGCTGCTGTTCGCGCTGCACACGTCGGTTACTCTGGATATTTAGCTGGTGATCACAATAATGTAACTCAACCGTGTTCATTCAGTACTCAAATCCTTAGAGACAGTGGTGATGGACATCCCAGTGCAGAATGGAACAGACACAAACCGAACGCAAGCAGTAAATATTCAGAGAGCAGGGCTTCTCAACAGTGTATCGCAATCAAAGATCATGGATAAACTAGGTGATCTGAGCGACCTTGATCGCAGATGCGTTATAAGCCCAAGACAGATGGGTCATTCTATCGTCCAAAGGTAAAAACCCGAGGGCAACCGTATCAAGGGTGTACCGCGAATATACCATCGGCCGACGTACAAGCGACCAGAGAGCAAACAGTGGCCGACCAGACGCAATCGATGACTGGGGTGGACGTAGACTCTCCAGGCTCGCACAGACTGACCGCTTGGAAAAAGCGGCGCAAATCACATTCAGGTTAAAGGTTGAAGGCTTAAGCAGTGGCAACGAGCTCGCGGTACCGCTCGTTGCCGCTCTGGGGTACGGGAGCGGACGCTATACTCGTGTGTCTGATGATAGCTCGTAATCGGAAATTGAGCCTCACATGGTGCCCAGAACATCAAAATTGGATTGGTGCTGCGTCGTGTGATCAGATGAATCACGCTTTCAGCTGCTCCTTGCTGACGGAATGGTGCGCGTGTGACGTCGACAGTAAGAGGTCACGGCCCGGTCTTGCCATGTCGGCTTTGATCAAGGCTGTGGTGGTTCTATGATGGTTTGGGAATACTTCTCATGGGACACATTAGACACCTCAGTGTGTCTGGAGAGGGTATTAACTGCTACGCGCTACCAGCATGTGGTGGCGGATCAGCAACACGCTTCCAATGCCTTTGCGAATCCTGCGGCCGATGCTCTGTTTTAGAAGGGCAATTTGCCACCCCACAAAATTCCAACCACACACGCATGGGTCGAGAAACAGTCATGAGTTTAAAACCATCCAGTGGCCCCAAGGGCCCTGGATTAAAACCATGCAGAAACTCTGGGATGCCGTTGAGAGTAACATCAGATCCATTAATCCTGGGCGGACGTCTCAGATGGACTTTTGGACAATGCTGCAACAGGCATGCCTAGCATTACTTCCTGAAATCTTCCGGCGCCTGGTGGTGTCTATTCTGGGGGTGTAGAGGCTGTTATTTGCGCTAGTGAAGGACAAACATGCTATTAGATAGGTATCTGTAATATTTTGTCCATTCAGTGTATGTCGGATACTCACTCGCGTTCCATCACTTTTTTTAAGTATTGGATAAATGGAGGGATTAACGTACACTATGGGCAACTGTTAGGGATATAAGCTGCCACCTGTTAGTAATATAGCATAACTGATTACCGGGAGGGAACAAAGACACATTGGACAATCTATCCCATCATGCCTCATCCCGAACCCAAACCAGGTTCCACTTCACACGATCAGAATCCAGCTCCTCAGACCGTATGGATAACAGGGTGGTGCTCGTGTATTACCGAGAAAATAGATATTTACATTTGCACGAACTGGATGAATTCAAGATCTAATGTGAATGCGATATATATACAGGGTGCATAGGAAAGTCCCTTTGGCCTGAAATAACTTGCGAACGGAAAGAGGTACAGTTATGTAAATGAGATAACGGTATAGTAAAGCGACTGCGCCCGATCGACTGCAACCCATAGCAGTGCCTCTAGTGGCGAAGTGCGGAAGTTAGCCATTGGAAAACGAAAAGGGAGAGCAAAATTTTCAATTACAAAGTTGTAGAGCATCAATTAATTAGTATAAAAAACGACATTTGTTTCACACGGATAAAATAAATTGTCGCCTGAATTCCCTAAAATGTTCGAAATCGATGCGCGACTATTCGAATCTGCATATTCACATTTCGCAAATGTAGCCGTATGCAAATGCAGATTGTGAAAGGTGTACCGTACCTACGATATGAAAACCAGCAGCAGGATGTACCCTGATCAGAAGTTTAGCTGTGCAAGAACGTACGCTGTGTGAGAATGGCGAGCTTCACTCACTCCCAATATTGCGAGATGGTGCTTATTTACGGCGAATGCCAACGAAACCCGGCGCTAGCTGCACGGGAATATGCCGTTCGTTTTCCAGCTGGGCCACATCCAAGCGCGGTTACCATCGCAAGTGTAGTGAGACGGCTCAGGAAGACGGGAAGCACTAAAAGTAGTTCTCGTTCTGGCAGACCAGTCGGTGCGGGTATGCGTATAAAGGCAGAGGATATTTTGGCATATGCACTAGACCATCCACAAAGCAGTACAAGAGATATCAGCAGGTCGAGTGGCTTAACACGGGGCCATGTACGGCAAATACTGCATGCTCAAGGTGCAGATCTCTATCGTGTCACTCCGCAGCAAGAACTGTTACCACAGGACAATGAGCGTCGATTTGATTGGTGCAACTATGGGCGTTGATTAATGTTGAAGGTGACTCAGACCTTTTATCCAACATTCTTTGGTCGGACGAGGCAGTGTTCCACCGTACCGGATTACTAAACCGACACAACGCCCACTACCCAGCGATGGAAAATCCCTCGTGGGGACGATCCACCAGACATCAAGTGAGTTGGTCCATTAACGTGTGGTGCGGTATTTGGAAGAACTGCTTAATGGGACCTGTTTTCTACGAAAATACATTAAACGGGCAGAGATACCTCCAACTATTACAGGATATCATACCTGACTTTTTAGATGACATTCCCCTGTCCGCATTACGTTCCTCGTGGTTCCAACATGACGGTGCCCCTGCACACCAGCCAGCGGCAGTGCGACGCTTGCTCACAGATTGTTTTGGGCAACGAATCATCGGGTATGGTGGTGCTGTTTAATGACCTCCACGATTGCAGGACCTCACTCCGTTGGGCTTCTTCCTCTGGGGTTACGTAAAAAATCAGGTGTATGCAACAGCGCCTACAAGTCTGCTGTATCTACGTCGTCGTGTTACAGATGCTTGGAATAGTGTGACACCTTTCATGCTGAGGAATGTGCATGCAGAGTTAGGTTCACGAATACAAATGTGTATCGAGGGCAATGGCGAACTCTTCGAACATACTCGACATTAACTTTTTATCACTGTGCGCCCTTTTGCCTTTTTTGGTTTTGGTTTTGCTTGACGTCATCAAACTGTATTGACATAAGTGCGCATTTATGCAATAAATTGTATGTATTTGCTCGCCCTATGCCTGTTCCCTTCAAACGTTCACACAAAAGGTCGCGCATCGATTTCGGACATTTTAGGGTATTCAGGCGACAATTTATCCTATCCGTGTGAAACAAATGCCGTTTTGTACTAATTAATTGATGCTCTACAACTTTGTAATTGGAAAATTTTGCTCTATCTCTTTTCGTTTTCCAATGGCTAACTTCCGCATTTCTCCACTAGGGGCGCTGCTATGGGTTGCAGTCGATCGGGCGTAGTCGCTTTACTATACCGTTATCTCACCTGCATAACTGTACCTCTTTCCGTTCGCAAGTTATTTGAGGCTAAAGGGACTTTCCTATGCATCATGTATATGTATATATATTTTTTTACCTATAAACACACTAGGACCGGAATTCTGCGGTATGAGTCCCGTACATCAGATTTTCGTACACGTTTCCTGGGATATGTTCTAAAGTAGGGTCATACCTACAGTATAATAAGCCCGACTCACATGCATAACTGAATTTGCAAAAAGCTGTGTAAAATACACGGTCGAGTCACGTTATTGTGACCACCAGCTAATATCGAGGGTAACAGCCGTGTGTAGCGCGGATAGCAGCTAGACGGGCTGGGGGGTGACAAAATAAGGTGCTGGAAGTTGTTCACAGGTATGTGGAGCTATGCCCACTGCAGTGTATCTGACAGCTGCTGTAGAGTGTGTGGTGGAGGATGCATAGAGAGAACAAAACGATCGAGGTGGTCCTACAGATCATCCGTTGAGTTTAAGTCTGGGAAATTAGAGGGCCAGGGAAATATTTTGAAGTCTTTATCATGCTCTTCCAACCATTCTCCGACATTTCTAGCTGTATGGCACATTCCATCGTCGTGCTGGAAGATCCCATCCGACCCAGGGAAGACAATCAGCATGCATGAGTGTACGTGGTCTGCTAGAATGGATTCATAACGAATTCGATCCATAGTGCCTTCCACAGGTATGAGTGGACCCAGATAATGACACGAAAACATTCCCCAGACCATAACACTGCCCCCACCAGGTTGTATTCTTCCAACAATGGTTAAAGAGTGTTTGTTCTCCGATGTTTCTGGTCTTATACGCCAACGTCCATCCGTTCGATGAAGCAGAAAACGTGACTCATCTGAGATGGCAATCCTTTGCCAACCAGCGGAGGTCCTATTCCGACACCGCGGTCCCTTTCTGTCGATGCAGCTTTGCCAGCATAGGTACGGTGACCATCGGTCTGGATCGGAGCCCCATACGCAGCAGGGTTCGCTGAGTTGTCGTTTTAGGCACACTTCCGGTAGCTCCCCTTTTCATTCGAACAGTGAGTTGCTCCACTGTAGCGTGTCGATCGGCCTATGCATCTTCGAAGCCGAAGTTCACATCTCACATCAATGGCACCTGGTGCTCCGCAGTTTCCACTTCGCTTATTCGCAATGGTGCAGTTTCTCCAATCATGATAGACTTTAATCACAGCAGCACGCGAACAGTTCACAAACTGTGCTGTTTCATAAATACTGCCACCTTTGGCCGAAAAGCCGATAATCATCCCCTCTTGCAAATCTGATAAATCGCTCTTTTTGTACATGACAGCAACGAGGGATATGTTTTCAGAATGCCTACAGCATACTTTATATACCCTGCAAGTCAGCTCACGACACGTGCCATGTTTCATTGGTTACACGTTGTTGACATCAAAAATAGGTGGTGGTGAAAATAATGGGATTTGACTGTGTACGATGTAAACAATCGTAATTGCAAAACAAGTTAGTAAAATCATGCAATACATTGATTATGATACGCTTTCTAATATACCAGAAATCATTACTCAAGTTATTACTCAAACTATGGGAATAATAGCTGTGCAATAAATCTCGCTCCTGGGAGCTGACCTGTTGACCCCATTTCGGTGATATGAAACATAATTGATTCAGTATACCTCCAGAACAACATACTAAAGTTTTGTCGCAATAGAAGCATTTCTAGTCAAGTTATGAGGATAATGGCTGTGGAATAAATTTCTCTCATGTGCACTGACCTTTGACCCCATTTCGATGATATTCAACCGAACCGGTTCAGTGTATCTCCGGACATGATAACATTTTGTCGCAAGCGAAGCATTTTTACGTAAGTTATGACGCATAAGAGCGATGGAATGGATTACACTCCTATGTCCTGACCTTTGACCCCATTTCTTCCAATTTCAAGAGGGTTCGTTCCCAGGTGGTTCCCTACCACATATTAAAATTTCATCGAAATTGAACAATTTTTATCTAACTTATGACGCGTAAGGGCGATGGAATGGATCCCACTGCTATGTCCTGACCTTTGATCCCACTTCGACCATTTTCAATAGGATTCGTCCCCAGGTGATCCCCTACCACAAACTAAAATTTCATTGAAATCGAACTATTTTTATCTACATTATGACGCATAAGGTCATTGGAATGGATCCCGCTCCTATGTCCTGACCTTTGATCCCATTTCACCCATTTTCAATAAGGTTCGTCCCCAGGTGATCCCCTATAATATACTGAAATTTAATCGAAATCGAACAATTTTTACGCTAGTTATCGTGCAGACAGACAGACAGACTGAAAAGCTGGAGCATATACGCCTCTTCAACCTACGGTTGGAAAGCGTAAATGAAGTACTATACCGAGCAAATTAATTGGGACAAGCTATTTTATTTTCAGAATCGTAATGTGATCGCCAGTTGATGTCGGAAACCCACGTAAACCGGTTTTATCAGCTGTGAGGGGGTGTGACTGTTAGAACTTGATAGTAAGAATGTGGTTTGACGGGTTTTAAACAGGAAATAGGCACTTCAGCTTCAGTTGTGAGCTTTCGTGTGTGACAGGTGGATGTTAGTTTTTGCTCTCTGTGAGTACGTGTTGCTTTCCTGTATTGTAAATTGGATATTTCCCCAAGGAAGTGTGCAAAAATAATTGCTCTGAAGGATCACACTTCTATGACAGTGAGATATATCGCTCTGCAGTTGGTGTAGGCAAATCAAGTGTATCAAGACTGCTTACGCGATACAATGCATCTGGATCATCGTCTCCAAAAAGGAGAGGTAAATGTGGAAGAAAACGAAAGACAAATCCACGAACCGATAAATATCTATTCAAATATAGTAAAATGAATACCAAAACAAAAAAAACAAAAAAAAAAAACAAGCACCGACCTTCAGAGAGATTTATTGGCTAGTGGTTGTGATGTTAGTGATTCAACTGTACGCCGTAGCATTCTGGAAGTTGGCCGGAAGGCAAAAAGACCAACGAAAAAACAATATTTGAATGCAAAAATGAAGATAAAACGTTTAGTATGGGCCAAAAAATATAAATCGTGGACTGCTGATGACTGGAAAAAGGTAATTTTCAGTGATGAAACTCATTTATTTGTGCAGGGTTACCAAGCAAATGTCGTTAGACAAAACAACTGTGAACCCTTAAGACCTGAGCAAACAAACTGTAAAACACCCTCTGAAACAGATGTTTTGGGGTTTTTTAACATCAAATGGCACTGGAAGCTTAGTTCCTGTTCAAGGTATGATTAAGGTATGATGAATTCAGCCAAGTACGTAGAAATATTACAACGTAGAATTTTTCTATTCTTGCTAAATTTTGACGGGACATTTTAACATGACTTGGCCCCATGTCACAATTCGAAATTGGTCAAGAGATCGAAAATCAAATTCATTTGCTTGATTGGCCTGGAAATTCACCAGACTTAAATCCCATAGAAAACTTGTGGAATATTTTGAAGAGACGTTTAGGTAAAATAGGACTGTACAACCAAAGAATGCATGATAACGAATGCTATAAAAGTGCGGTTCCACGATTATGATGTCAAAAATATGTGCACTCAATTAGTGGAGTCAATGCTAAAACGAATTCAAGGGGTCATTTCTGCTAAAGAAGGACATACTTTATACTAATATAAGTATTTATCAGTGTATATCAAGGCATAGAATGATATGAAAGGTTATATATTACACCTATTATGAGCTCTTTAATCAGTACTATTCTTGTTCTTCAGATGGGAAAAGCAAACGATTGAAAGCGACTTTGACAAAGACTAAATTGCAATCGCCAGGCGACTACTGTAGAACAATTTACTTAAACTAGTATAACTGTATTGGTAATCCAAATTTTTTGCCGTAGGATAGAAATCAAATTTTCTGAGCTTTTGTACATCGTACAGAAGGGTCTTATTATTGAGTTCGCAGTTTGCTGTGTACATTCCGTAAAAAATGTCATCTGGTTGAAGCGCGAAAGCTTGGAAATTTTAATTTCTATTCTACGCTAAGAATTTTGGATTACTACTGTAGTTAAGGCAAGGAGATACTAACTCGCCAAAGCTATTTGCATTAACGCTGGAACACATAATGAGCAAATTCAATTGCTTAGAAAAGGGAATCAACAAAAATGGATTAAGGTTGAACAATTTGAAATTTGCAGTAGACATAATCCGTATTTCAGGAAATAAAAAAGAATTAAAAGAAACGATAGAAGGACTAACAGATTTATCAAAAGAAATTGGATTAAAAAATGTCAAACCAACTTATTAATAGCGAAGTACAATAAATATTAGAATAAATGATAAAGTAATAAAATATGTGGTAGAACACATATACCTAGGAAAATTAAACTACCTCAAAGAAGCAGGTAGCTATGGAAAAAACTGACAGAAGAATAACGAGTTAGTAAAATCATGCAATGCATTGATTATGATATGCTTTCGAACATACCAGAAATCATTACTCAAGTTATGAGAATAATGGCTGTGCAATAAATCTCGCTCTTGTGCCCTGACATTTGACCCCATTTCGATGATATTAAACAGAATTAGTTCTGTATACCTAAAGAACATCATGATAAAGTTTTGTCACAATAGAAGCATTTTTTACGCTTCAAACCATAGATTGAAGAAGCGTATATGCTCCAGCTTTGTCCGTCCGTCTATCTGTCGGCCCGATAACTCCCGTAAAAATGGTTCGATTTCGATGAAAGTTTAGTATGTGGTAGGGGACCACATGGGGACGATTCCTATTGAAACTGGACGAAATGGGGGTCAAAGGTCACAGCATAGGAACGGGATCCATTCCATTGCCCTTATGCGTCATAACTTTCGTAAATATGGTTCGATGTCGTCGAAATTTTAGTATATTGCAATGGACTACCTGGGAATGAACTCTGTTCGAATTGCGTAAAGTGGGGTCAAAGGTCAGGACAAAGGAGCGGAATGCATTCCATTGCCTTTATGCGTCATAACGTGCGTAAAAATGGTTCGATTTCGATGAAATTTTATTATGTGGTAGGGAACCACTGGGGACGATCTCGTGACGTCACAATCTCGCGCTTGCGATGTTGGCTCGCGGTCACGCCATCTGTCTCATTACGTCACGCATTGTGTGTGGGTCCTATTAAAGTTTTATGACGTCACACTCTTGCGAGCAGATGGTTGCAATTCCGATCTGTCTCATTACGTCACGGGTTGTGTGCGTCTGTCCGTCCGCACGATAACTCGCGTAAAAATCGTTCGATTTCGATGAACTTTTAGTATGTGGAAAAGGATCACCTGGGAAGAAACCCTATTGAAAGTGAACAAAAATGGGGTCAAAGGTTAGGACATAGGAGCGGGATCCATTCCACTTCTCTGATGCGTCCTAACTAACGTAAAAAAGGCTCGATTTCGATTAAATTAGTATCTGATAGAGGACCACCTGGGGACAAACCCTATTGAAAATGTGCGAACTAGGGTCAAAGGTCAGGACATAGGTGCTGAATCACTTGCATCGCCATTATGCGTCATAACGTACGTAAAAATTCTTCGATTTCGATGAAATGTTAGTATGGTGTAGGGGCATGCCCGGGGACAAATTCTGTTGAAAATGGGCGAAATGGGGTCAAAGGTTAGCACACAGGAGCGGAATCTATTCCATAGCACTTATGCATCATAACTTACGTAGAAATGCTTCCATTGCGACAAAACTTTATCATGTTATTTCGGAGGTATACTGAATCGGTTCTGTTAAATATAATCGAAATGGGATCAAAGGTCAGTGCACAGGACCGAGATTTATTCCACAATAAAAATTCGAGGAAATCGTTCAGAGCATTTCAATAACGGCAAGGCTTGTAGTGGTACTCACAGCCAGCCGGGGTTAGTACTTTCAGAAAGTGGTCCGAAGAGGGCAACCCGCAAACTGCCTGCAAGTTGTGGGGCGAACCAGCTTGTCGATCCGAAAGGGGAGCGAAGGATATGTCCTATGGAAGGAGCCAGCAGAGAGAAAAAGTATTGTGGCGCTGCTCTCCGTTAATTTGAACGCTGCTGACGGGAGTAATGTAAGAGATACAGCGATCGCTAATAGTTTTCATTTCCAATTAGTCAGGACAATTGGAGAAAATAATGGCCGCGTATTCCTGTGATTGAATCAATCGATTCTCTATGTTGTAGCATCATAACATTCCGTAGCGTAGAGTAGCATCGTAGTGGATTTGTCGGACGTCAAACTGTTCTGCAGGGTGTTTCTCGGGCATCGTTTAGAATCAGGTTTCTGATAGATATGCATTAATTACTCACACAATAAGTAATGTGCCACGCACTGCCTGGTCCATGAATTTGAAGTGAATCACTAGAGGAATAAATTGTTTTACCGAGATACTGCGCTGTCCATCAGAGTTATGCACTGGATTACTGTGGGAAATTTGCACCTCAGCGCGGCTGTTCAAAATGTATCACCGGAGATCGTCACCAAGTAGTAAGCAGAGGATAAAACCTTTCTCTTCAAGTTAATACTAGAAATATGCAGATTAAGAGGGAAGCAAAACAACGAGAATCGTTTCGTATATAGCTGCCTGAAACGGCAAGTAAGTATTTATTAACGCGATATTTTGGAAACTTGGATTCTGAGAAACAGATAAGGAGTCTTTCGCTTTTAAAATTTCTCCAAACGAAGGAATGATATGACTATTATTTCATGTACTTAACTAAAATTTTCCACATTGACAACATGCCTCTGATTTCATTTCAGCGGCGATCAGATGGTTAGTTAACCCTCGAATTCCACGATTAATTGGTTTCGACAAAAGCATTCACTAAAAAATTGCCTTGAATAGTGAATGTTTCACCCTGATTAAGGTGGTTTACAGATCGTAAGCACGCCACCTGGTAGTCAACCATAAATTTTTGGTAAATAAACGACATCTTTACGGTGTTTAAATTGTTACTGTATTTAACCATGACAAACTGGCAACGTTCTTCTTAAAGTGGTTATATACCTGTTTTTAACAACTCTTTTGTAAAAAAAGAGCGTGCTTATGTTACCGGTTTGTCCGTCCGTCAATCCGCCTGTACCCACGATATCTCTGCACGTATTAGTCCGATTTGAAAAATTCTTTTTGCATTGGGAAGCTTGAAATATACGAATGATGATCGTTTTTGTGTACGATGTATGATTTCGCCGCTAGAGGGCGTAAATGCAGATGATGTCGAATTCAAAAATACGTTTTATTCCACATATTTGCTTCTAAACATCCGTTTGAAAAAATTATTTTACCTATTGATTCCATTTATGTCGAAGAGTATTTTAGATATAGTTACTTTTTCAAATTACGCATAGATTTTCCGTTTGGGGGCGTAAAATTAAATTACATTTTTCTAGATAACTCTTCTTCTAAAAACACGATTTGAAAAAAAATTCTTCAGCGGATACACCTACTGATGGAAAATTTTGTGCATGTAATTTAAAATTTTTGGTAAATAATACTATGACCACCAGGGGGCGTAAGGGTTAATTTTTGCTTCTGATGTATTTGCCATAAAATCTGAGCTTCTAAAATATCGATTGAAAAAATTATTTCGTGGACTGATGCCAATCACATTGATAAATCTTTTCGGAATATTTTCTTCTTAAAATATTCCACAGTTTCTCCGCCAGGGTGCGTAGATATATATCTTTTTTTTGTCAATATCTCAACTTCTAAGAGTCCGACTTGAAAAATTCCTTCTTTTTTAGATAGTGTTTCTAGTGTGACATGCTTTTCATATAATTTTAAAATTATCAAGTGATTCATAGATTTTCCGCTAGGGGACGTTGTGGTAAATTGCGTTTCCTCCTATATCTCTACTTCTAAATCTCCGATTAGAAAAATCTTTCTGCACCGGATACAGCACCTGATGGGAAACCGTTTGCACATAATTTGTAATTTTTGTAAAAAAAATAGTTTGGCCAGCAGGGGGCGTAAATCTTAATTTCCGCTTCTGATGTATTTGCAGCATATTATGAGCTTCTAAATTCTCGATTGAAAAAAACGTCGTTTGTAGACCGATACTACTCATGTCGCCAAACCTTTTAGAAACATTTTCTTCTTAAAACAATGCATGGTTTCTACGGCATGGGCGTACATGTACATCTTATTTTTGTCAATATCTCTACTTCCAGAAGTCCGATTTGAAAAATTCCTTTTTTGTTGGATAGTGTTTCCAGTTTAAAATGTTTTTCATATATATTCAAAATTTTCAAGTAAATCATAGACTTCCCGCTAGTGGGCGTGAAGGTAAATTGCTTTCCCCCTGTATCTCTGCTTTTAAATCTACGATTTGAAATATGCTTTCTGCACCGGATACAGCTCCAGATGGGAAATCCTTTGCACATAATTTCAAATTTTTGAAAAAATGGTTTGTCCACCAGGGGGTGTAAGTCTTATTTTCCGCTTCTAATGTATTTGCAGCAAAATATGAGCTCCTAAAATCTCGATTGAAAAAAACGTCGTTTGTAGACCGATACTACTCATGCCGCCAAACCTTTTAGAAACATTTTCTTCTTAAAATAATGCATGGTTTCTACGGCAGTAGCGTAAGTCTTATTTTCCGCTTCTAATGTATTTGCAGCAAAATATGAGCTCCTAAAATCTCGATTGAAAAAAACGTCGTTTGTAGACCGATACTACTCATGCCGCCAAACCTTTTAGAAACATTTTCTTCTTAAAATAATGCATGGTTTCTACGGCAGGGGCGTAAGTCTTATTTTCCGCTTCTAATGTATTTGCAGCAAAATATGAGCTCCTAAAATCTCGATTGAAAAAAACGTCGTTTGTAGACCGATACTACTCATGCCGCCAAACCTTTTAGAAACATTTTCTTCTTAAAATAATGCATGGTTTCTACGGCAGTAGCGTAAGTCTTATTTTCCGCTTCTAATGTATTTGCAGCAAAATATGAGCTCCTAAAATCTCGGTTGAAAAAAACGTCGTTTGTAGAACGATACTACTCATGCCGCCAAACCTTTTAGAAACATTTTCTTCTTAAAATAATGCATGGTTTCTACGGCAGGGGTGTACATGTACATCTTATTTTTGTCAATATCTCTACTTCTAGAAGTCCGATTTGAAAAATTCCTTTTTTGTTGGATAGTGTTTCCGGTGTAAAATGTTTTTCATATAATTTCAAAATTTTCAAGTAAATCATAGACTTCCCGCTAGTGGGCGTGAAGGTAAATTGCTTTTTCCCCTGTATCTCTGCTTCTAAATTTCCGATTTGAAATATGCTTTCTGCACCTGATACAGCTCCAGATGGGAAATCCTTTGCACATAATTTCAAATTTTTGAAAAAATGGTTTGTCCACCAGGGGGTGTAAGTCTTAATTTCCGCTTCTAATGTATTTGCAGCAAAATATGAGCTCCTAAAATCTCGATTGAAAAAAAAAGTCATTTGTTGACCGATACTACTCATGTCGACAAATTTTAGGAGCATTTTCTTCTTGAAATAATGCATGGTTTCTACGGCAGGGGGCGTTGATATATATCTTATTTTTGTTAATATCTCTACTGCTAAGAGTCCGATTTGAAACATTCCCTCTTTGTTGGATACTGTTTCCGATGCGAAATGTTTTTCCTATAAATTCAAAATTTTCAAGTAAATAATAGACTTTTCGCTATAATTTAAATTGCCTTTTCTGCGTTATTTCTATTTCTAAAACTCCGATTTAAAAAATTCTTCCTGTATCGCATACAAGACCTGATGGAAAATATGTTTAACCTAATTTGTAATGTTTGGTAAAGAATAGTTTGGCCACCAGGGGGCATAAGTGTTAATTTCTGCTTATGATGTATTTGTAGAAAAATATGGGCTCCTGAAAACTCGATTGATTGTTTTTTTCTTGGACCGATAGTGCTCATATGGAAAAACCTTTTGAGAATACTTTCTTCCTAAAATAATGCATGGTTTTCCCACCAGGGGACGTAAAGTCACATCTTATTTTTGTTGATGTCTCTGTTTCTGAGAGTTCGATTTGAAAAAAAAAAAATTGTTGGAGAGCCTTTTCGGTGCGTAATGTTTGTCATATAAATTCATGTTTTTCTTACCCACAAGTCTGCAACCAGAGGGCGTAAGCTCACGATTCCGTTTACAGCAATATCTGAGGGATTAAAAACCCGATTGAAAAACTTCTTTCTTCAGTCAGATACTATTGTTTTCCATACCAGTTCCATTGATTTTGAATAGCTTTGATAAATTTAATTTGAATCAGAACGGATTCAAAAGACATATTACACCCGATAACTCGGTGTCATCTTTTTGTTTCATGTACAATTAGTCGACTGGCAACACTTCAATGGGCAACACGCTTTTATTTCCTGTTCAGTAGATATAATTTATTCTCTGTAATTAGACATATTAATGAACATTACTGTATTAGACATTTTTATTTCTCATTAGATATGTTAATTAACACAGCATGTATTATTATTTATTTGTCATTAGACATTTTAATGAACATTATAGTCATTAGACGTTTTTATCTCCCGGTCATTAGACATGTTAATGAACATTATAGTCATTAGACGTTTTTATTTCCCGGTCATTAGACATGTTAATGAACATTACGGTATGGTACTGTAAAATTACGGTTTATTGACCATCTACTCAGCTGCCGGTATATTTACCTTAATTTAAGCCTGCAGTGTTTTACAGTGTTATGATTTTATCATGGGCAAACTTGGTTTGGTGGATTCCAAAAATAAAAGAATTTAAATAAATAAATTTTGTGAGGAAAAGTGCGACTTTCTCTTTCCATTAGTACACTGAAACGGCAATTTACCTAACTGAAGGGTAGATTATCAGATTTATATGAGACTTGATCATCATTTACTAACAGTCTGTGAAAATTGCAACACCAAGAACGAATCGTGCCATTGAAATGAAATTTATGGAAGATTCCTCATGTTGCAGGAGATAACTGATCACATTGTAGAGATATACAAGATTTTTTCGCTTTAAAACTCAGTATCGTGTGAAGCCACCTATAGCAAATATAACAGCCTTTAACGACGTGGTGTTGAAGGGAAGAGTTTTCTTATATCTTTCTGGAGAATATATACCTTTCCAGGCTGTTTCTATGTGAAACCCAAGTTTGTGGTGAGTGGCGAAAGCACTTGAATGGCCAGTCACTAAGTTTTTTTATTTTTTTGTTCGATTTGGGACATATCCGATGAACGAGCAGGTCAGAGAAAAAGCGATTCCTATGAAAGAGGTCTTGTGTATTCGGGCCACATGTGCCCGAGCACTGTCCTGCTGGAATATAGCGCAAGGACAATTCTGAAGGAATCTCTGCCTCTAAATCATCACTGATGTATCGCTTGCTCTTGAAGGATGCCCCAATTCCTATCAAGTGAGATGGCGAAATGAGCCCAACGACGCCTCAAAACATGACGCTTGGCCTTGGGCCGTTATGAAGCTACAAAATGCGCGATGCAAGGTACAGTTTACCACGATGTCTTCGAAACCATATGCGACCAACACGGTGCATCAAGTTAAATCACGTCTCGTCAGAAAATACGATATGTTTCCAATCAGCACGCCAATCACTGTGTTCGAAACCCCATTGTGGCTGTGGTTGAGGGTCAAGGGAATGCTCAGCAATTGGCTGCTAACGACCAGTCCTCTTTTAAGCAGACGATGTAGATCTGTGCTGGAGAAAAAGGCCGTGGATGTCGCCGTGCGATCGGTCAGTGCCATGCAGTAGAGGTGTCTGTCATCCCGTGTGGTCGAGCGACTTTTCGGCCCATTTCGCTGATTTCTGTGCGACCGATCCTCTTCTGTCCACTGACGTCACGTTGACGTCACTGTACTGGTGTTTCATCCCGTACGATTGAAAATTTCGCCGTAGAAATATCCAGATTCTCTCATCAGAACAATCCTTCCTCGCTAAAATTCCGTTCAGTGTTCATACCAATGGTAATGCGACATTCTTCTGCGACAAGGCATAGACACAAAAGTTACCCTTTCGACCCAATGTCCGCTTTTCACTGATTGCAACACCTCGGTTAATCCAACACTTCATACCCAAGACCGGACAATTCCGAGGGTGCTTCTCCGAAACCGCATACGCATTTTTACTGATATTTTAATCATTTGCATGCCCCAGTCATTTGTATATATCACATAAGTTCCAAGTTAATACCAGCAGGCCTTCATGGTGTTGTAATTTTCAGAAACAGTAGTGCTCTTTCTATCGTTCTAGCTGTACAAAATGTGTCCTTGCTTTTCTTTTGTTTCGGAGCTTAGCTACGACTATGAGCAAATCTCTGCATTAGAGCCATCCGTAATTTAGGGACGCTGTTTCCAGGCAAGGGACAGAGTGAGAGCCACCTTACAGTCGCACCACGCATCCCTCCTCCGGAGATCAAACCGAAGACTATCTTGGACGAATATTCAGAAGACACCACCTTAGATCACTCCGAACAAGGCGATTGACCAGTTTCACAGGTCTCACTGGGATAAGTCGCTTAATGCGCAAACTTAAGACATATTTCATATGTATTTGGTAGGTTCCTCGTTTCATGTGCATTTGACAATCTTTGAAATAAACATGACTCTTGGTATGTTAAAGTCTGACTAAATAATCATTTGTCTCTACGTGTAATACCAGGTGGTTATAAAATAAGTGTCCCTGTTCTCGGATGGCTAGAAAAGCTGGAAATTGAGGTATCAGGACGAAACTTGGTGGGGGTAACCTACTAAGGACATGGGAGAACGATTTATTTCTGAAAAAATAGTTCACTTTGGCTCATCAGGGGAAACAGTGACTCTTAATGCTCAAGAAAAGTATTGATACGTGCGTGAATACTGTTTGACAGCGCAAATGTTTCAGGGCAAATTCTGCTCAGTATGTTGGCCATCATGCTGCGAATGAAAAAAAGCACGTGACACGGCTGCTCGCAGCATGTCGATGTTGGTCGCTTCTCGTTTGATATTCGTTTTCAGATCTCGGAGACAGTTTACTTCTTCCCGATAAACTCTGTCTTTCAGGTATCCCCACGGTCATAAACCACAAAGATGAATGTCCGGTGAGCTGGCTGGCTAGGAATGCAGAAACCATTGAGAAATCACACATTCGTTTCCGAATGTTCGACTAAGCAATTCTTTTAGCACTGCTGTGTGACTCTTCGTTCCGGCTTGCGCTGTCGGCACTGGCAACTACAATTTTATCCACGACATTTTCGGAAACTGGCGGGGGTCCACATCCCGACGCTGTACCCAAATCTCTAGTGACTTCAAACTTTTTCATCATCCTCTTCAACGCAGGGGGTGTAAGGTTTCCAGTCCTCTCAGTAATCATTTGATGCGTTGGTAGTTGCGTACTGCACCATTGACATTACACTGATTTTGATTATAATTGACATTACACTGATTTTGATGATAATTGACATTACTCTGATTTTGATGATAATTGACATTACATTGATTTTCATAACTGAAATTACACTCATTTTGATTATAATTGACATTACCCTGAGTTTTATGATAATTGACATTACACTGATTTTTATGATAATTGACATTGCACTGATTTTTATGATAATTTACATTACCCTGATTTTTATGATAATTGACATTACAATGATTTTGATGATAATTGACATTATATTGATTTTTATGATAACTGAAATTACCCTGATTTTTATTATAATTGACATTACACTGTTTTTATGATAATTGACATTACCCTGATTTTGATGATAATTGACATTACCCTGATTTTGATGATAATTGACATTACAGTGATTTTGATGATAATTTGATAATTGACATCACATTGATTTTGATGATAACTTAAATTACACTGATTTTGATGATAATTGACATTACACTGATTTTGATGATAACTGACCATTGACATTACACTGATTCTGATGTTTGCGCTGCGCCTTTACAAGAGCCACAATCATTACCGGCAGCCTGATCATTGTCTTCTGTATTCTTCCAGATGCAGTATGCTAAATTTGAGTGTACGTTCCATGTGAGCGACGTGCAATCTTTTGAATTTCAACAGTGATGCTTCTGTTTCGCATTCGTCTCAGTTAATCTCTTGTGATGGCCAGTATGTTCAGCAGATTTTTTCCTGGAACGTTGGTGCTACCAATAACCAGTAAAGTCACGCATGTGTGAGCTTTTCCTCACCACAGTTCCCGTAACGGCGCAATTTTGAACTAAATTTTCTTTACCTGCTAAATCGTTTCCCCAAAGTTTCGCCGCGGTAATTCCACTTCTCGCTTTTCTAGAGAGACGAGAATGGGGGTGCTTATTTTACAACCACTCGGTATATAGCATCGAGGAAGAGAAATTTCAAGAATAATCCTTTACGTGGCCGCGGTACATCAGTGGTCTAAGCACTGGCTTCTGATCATTCGTCCGAGAGGGTCCGGGTTTGAATCCCGGTGAGGCATGGACGTTGTGCTTAACTTACGGCCCTGGATCTCTCCCATCCCTGTAACCAGTGGCCCTAAATTAGGGACGGGCGACTGTTTATAGCCCGCCGAGTTGCTCACAGTGGTCGTTAAACCTATAATAAAAAAAAAAAAAAAAAGGTGGCTTAGTTATTAGAACCAAATGGTGCTCTACATTTTTTGCCCTCCTCAAACAGAAATGTTCACATAGCGAGCTATTTTGAGAAAACTAATACATAGCAATCCTTTTCCTTCTTCCCTGTCAGTAGTGTCGACCGAAATTCTGTAACTAGTGATAAGTGATCTTTATTCTCTAATCCATGACCCAAAGCCTGATAAGGCATTGCTAGTCTCCCTGACACGGACATCGTGCTAACGAGTAGAAACAAGTGGCTTAAACATCTTATAGTTCCCTTCTGAATTTCGTTACCATTATTTAGCAGGTAATCGGTCTGGAGAAATAAAGACTTTATCCTTAGAAAGAAATGCAGTGACAAATTTGGAGAAGGTTATGAAGGATAAAGACATTTCAATGACAACAAAGATCAGAATTGTTAAATCTGTGGTCTTTCCTGTTTTAATGTATGGTTGTGGAAGCTGAACGTTGAGGAAGAGTGAGTATAAGAATGTAAATGCTTTTGAATCGTAGATGTGGAGACGGATACTTAGAACTTCATGGACTACAAGAACTAATCAATGAGTACTTGACCAAATCAAGCTCGGCAGCTCTGTTGAGGCAATGATTGATATGGAAAAACTCAGATATTGTGGACATGTGATGGGGCTTAAAAATGATGGTAAGGTTAGAGAAAGCAGAAGAAGGGGGAAGGTGGAGCGCAAGATTTTGGATGGATTTAGAGACGCTTGTAGAATGACCATTGTAGAGTTTCTAGATCTTGCTGAGAATAGATGGAGATGGTGGGCTTTTGTTTATGGCGTCACCAAGAGTCAAATATACGGCCCGATGGAACCTAGCAACAGTCAGAAAGGATTAATCTCAATCATCCCCTTAAATGACCACTTTGAATGACAAAGCTAAGGATATAGAAACGCTTTCTGATGGAAAACTTCCCTTTTTACAGATGCGTATGGCCCACTTCTGAGACAGCAGACATATTCGTTCGGATTGACTTCAGCTCATTTTTCTAACCTCAAGTTAATTCGTTCCAGCCGATTAAAAGATTAGACTTGAAATTAAATATCATCCTCCAGCAAAATATGTAACGAAGAAGCATTGAACAAAATATATAAACTGATCATAAAACGGCATTAAGTGGATCGTGAATGGAGAAACTGAAGAGAACTATAAATTGTTAGTCCACACCCTGAACTTGAATAAGGAGACACACCATAATGTATTACTTTAGTGATGCTGGAAATTATAGCTAATTCGAGTTCTATAATATAATGGTATGTTAAATTTTAAGTTTTCGTCAATGTCAAATACTATCGGTGGCGGCACTTACGAACCAATTTAGCCTTTCTCTTTTGTTGTTTGAGAAATTTCATAAACACATGCTATCAATTTCTCCCAACGCATGTGACCAGAAGTAGCAATAACAGTAGAGAAGCCCACATGTAAAATTTAATCTTCTTGGAAAGAGGATAATATTATCCCTTCTTGTTCTTTGTTATCAAGATATCATAAGTCGAAGGGGACAGATGGTCTTGTGCCTGGTTCAGACCAATAATTAAAATCGATAACACGACATCAATATCTGAAGCACGTTTTTTTAAGCTCCACGGAAAACGTCATTTGTCGTCGTGATCGCTCCCTTGGAATGATTAATGATCTGTATCGATTATTATTCCATTCTTACATGTTGCGCAAAGGCAGTGATACTGTGTCTCAATGCTATGTGTGTTACATCATTAAGGCAATTATTGTTGAATCAATACATTCTCACGGATTTGCTTTATGTTCTTTTTTTCTTAATAGATTCGACAGTTTGTTCTCGTTTAGAAGGTATTTGTTGACATCTTGTATTTCTGCGATTCTTCTGTTGGAAGTAATTTCAGGGATTGCTTTAAATAAACAAGCTTGCAGAAACTGAAGTGGAGAGAAGTCGCCTTTTTGGGTTTGAACCTTTGTTTAGTGGATTGCACGACACTAACTACAAATAACACTGGTCTAGAAAAATACAATTTTTTTGGCTCCAGAAGAAATAGCATACGATTTTAGTGGTATTTTAATGCAGAATTCAAATATGGTATAAGTTTTTCTATCACGCAAGGTTTTTTAGTGACACGTGGTTTAAATTTGAAACAACAACAACAACACGTATTTACATCAACATTATAAACCATATATGAATTACCTAAAGCGTAACAATTGATGACTTCCTGGTGTATTTTGTTTGCGAAACGGCCATCTTGAGTGCCCAGCAGTGGTCAGCCAGCATACTGGAACCCCACACTGTTAAACGTATTGTGGTAGGCTGCACCAAAGGGTGGTGCTACAAAAGCTGCACTACGTGCGCGAAATATCTTGACAAAATCGCTCTCTATGTTTGTCACTGTCAACATTTATATTATCGGGAAATAAATTCAAGTAAGCGTACAGATTTCCGGGAGCATATTATGTCCGGTTTTAGTACAAAATATTGACAATCAAAATATCTACCCGTCATAACACCGAAAGGTCGAAACATCAACAATCAAAACACCGACAAATCATAATACAGACAGTTAAAAACATCAACAATCATAACACCGACAGTTCAAAACATCAACAATCATAACACCGACAGTTCGAAACATCGACAATCATAACACCGACAGTTCAAAACACAGACAATTATGTATATAACATAAATCGCTGGCCTTGTTAGCAGATTTGAAGTTACGAACTTGATGTTTGGCATGTGTAAAGAAGTAATAGAGTATAACTGCCGGAGTACCACATATCAATCTTCAGGTGACCAAAAGGGCTTATAGTCCTCAGGAATTTTTAGCATATTTGAAGTTACAAATTTCATATTTGGTATATGTGAATGACTAACGGAGAATAATAAGGGCAATAATACACATCAATCCTAAAGTGCATATCATGACCTATAGACAGCGATTTAAATCGGGTAGTGAAAGTATTCATAACGAATTTCACAGCAGTATAATATCATAAGCGGAAAGCTAGCACTCAGTTTCAGTTCATCTGGATTCTTGCTTTTAGCATAAAATAATCCGTTTAGTGCAGCTAACACGCCGGTGGAGTTATCGCTCATTGGTCCGTTTTTGGACGGATTTTTCATTATAAACGTCATCTTCGAATGCGATTTTATAATCTTTCACAGCAGCCGCTCGGTTTTTTTCTCGTGGGAACTAGTGTGTGTAAAACATATCTGCCGCAAACCAGTTCCAACCGGCTACTACTGATTCGAAAACGAGGCGAAGCAAACCTATTTCATTTGATCAAGCCTTATACTTAGTTTTTTTTTTTTTTTCAGACATTTCAGAATTTTTTTTTTCAGACACTTCTGTTTTGACCAACCCGTATTTCCTGGGGTTTATCTCTTTCTTTTCACAGATTTGGATAGAATGAAATCTATAATTTATTTCTCGTAGGCGAAAATTAGTTGTCTGGAAAAAAATAACACAAGAAAAAGCATGGTCATAAGACCCCCCACCTCTTTGCCTTATGTCCAATTTCGCTCCTCATTTGCATTTTTGGAAAAAAACATGGATTGTTTCATCGATACATAGAAAACCTGCTCCGATAACGTTGAATGATTGACTTTGCGTCAACGAGTAATCACCGATTTTAAACATTGATGCCTTTCACCGATGTGCCCAGTCCATACATAGATTTGCGCCCAGTCCATACATAGATTTGCGCCCAGTCCATACATAGATTTGCGTTCTACAGTAGACGAGGCTCCGGGCTCCTTCTTGCTACCTGAGGAAACTTACTTCGTTATCTGTGAAAGCAGAAACGATAACTAGCTTCCGCTGGCGTAAGGCTGTTATAAACGCTTTCGGAAAAGATACTTCGTTCCGCTTTTATACAGAATTTTTCGTCTCCTACCTGATGTGGTTGCACAACACTGCACTCTTCATTTCCGTCCTAAAGATCTATTGAGAACTGTCTTCCGTTAAAACCAGTTCCTGAATTTTTTTCTTATCTGTAATAAATTTTATCTGGATAATTAAAGTATTTTAAGAATTATGCCTGAAATTTGTGAATTTCTACCAACACTGAAAGGTGTGGGAAAACAGGGGGTGTGAAAGGATATCTCTATTTAAAAGAATGTAAACGCAATGACCTGTTCTACTGGATTTGTGATTAGAAAGGGAAAGGATGCAAAGGCAGAGCCCAAAAGGTTCTGTGTCATGGTGAACAACACATTTGAAAGACACCAACCACCTAGCACACCCATGCCCCAGTTGCTTTGAAATTTCAACTAGAAAAAAAGCTGGTAGAAGTAAACGAAAAGACTAGCTCATCAAACTACCAATTCAGTTGGTTCAGTGAACTATCACAGGGGTGAGTTTAGTCGCTTCCCAAAGCATTTCATCAAAAGATGCTCTGAGACGACGAATCAAATAAAGCTCGACGAAAAGACACTCATCAAGAACAAACATCACCTGTAAATTTAAATATTTCCAAAGAACTGAAACATACAGTAACAGATGATTTATTTCTGGTTAAGGAATGAATTCTTGACGAGGACAAAATATTCCTCTTCTCGACAACTACGGAAACTAAAAGGCTTAGCGAAACCAAGAAGTGGATCACCGATGGAGCACTTGAGACAGTGCCGACAGTTTTCTATCAGCTACATTCTATTCGTGCCCCAGTTGGACCAGAAAATAACTGTCGTGTACCTTGGTATCTAGAAAGCAGCAAACCAATTATACAAGATTTGATTATTTTTTTGTCAGAAAAGATTTTCCATTACAGCCAGATTACATGGTAACTGACTTTCGAAAGGCTGTTATAAACTCTGGCAAGAATGAGTTCCGTCAGGCTCAACATCACTGCTGCTTTTTTCATTTAGGGCAAAACAGAAAAATTGTAAACTTCAAAGCATTACAGGACTTTAATGCAGATATGGGAAGTACAGTGTTTTGGTTCGCCACATCGCTGCTTTGGATGCCATCCCTCCTGACCAAAATCCTGCAGCACTTTCCGAAATGAAAACATTATTCGAAAATGCAAGGTTGCTCCGGTGACTTGCTCTGTAATGTTTAAAATATATTACATAACGACTTGCTCCGGTGGTCAGAAGACTATTATGTTTGTGGACCGATTCGGCAAGGATTACATAACGGGGATGTTCAACGATCAGAAGCATTGTTTTCCCTACAAATCTGGTCAGTTCACGTAAGTGATTGTCTCCCGAACATAACATAAAGTCGAGGCTTGGCATCATTGATAAGAAAATTTGGTTGAACGTCCTCGCGTTGCTATGTTACATTAAATAGCAGAACAACGGAAAGAACAAAATGCTGTCGATCATGACACAGAAGCCATAAATCGAGGCGAAGCTTCCATACCACCAAAGAAAGAATTTATTATACGAAAAAAAAATCAAAGTATTCTAGAAAGCCGTGACTCGCGTTCTGGTTTAGATTTTTGTCGCGGAATAGCGTACAACCTCTCCTTGTAATTTGTTTAAACATTGAATCGTTTTCTATGGCACAAAGCAACAGTAATATTATTCAAAAAAATATATTTTCTGTAATCTGCGTTTCAGCAAGTTGCAAAGTTCTCATTTTGTTCCTGTTTTGCAGTTCATTTTATGGAACTTTGCTGGTAAAACGTTTTAGCTTTTGCGGTGACATTTTGTACATATTTTAATTTAAAAATATTATGCTAACTTTAATTAAGGACATCTGATGAGGTTAGTTGAATATTTAAAACCTCAGTGCCGGTGAATGCAGCAAGAAAAACTTCGCGGCGTTTGTCTTATCACAGGATGGGTAAATTTGTTTTGAATTCTACATGTTTGTGAACTAGATTGGCGAAAAAGATACTCTTAACAAATTAAAAGGTGATTGACATACCTAAAGGGATTGGACAGAAAACTGTAACATCCAAAAAGGGCATTATACAGAGTACAAAATACCAACACGTCATAACACCGACAGGTAGAAACACGTTGTTAGCATTTGTCAGTGTATGACGAAGTAAATTTGTCCATTTTTATGCCAGGGGAAAGGATTCGAACCCACAACTCTCGGCTCCGAGTTCTATTCACTATACTATACTATACTGGCATGTGCTCTCATTATTATCTGCTTTAACCTTATGTGCGTCCTGCGGGGAAGGCACGTCACAAGTGTTTTGAACTGTCGGTGTTATGATTTGTCCGTGTTTTAATTGTCGGTATTTTGATCTGTCAGTATTTTGATTTGTCGGTGTTTTGATCTGTCGGGGTTTTGATCTGTCGGTTTTTCGATTGTTGGTATTTTGATCTGTCGGTGTTTTGATCTGTCGATGTTTTGATCTGTCGGTATTTCGATTGTTGGTATTTTGATCAATCGGTATTTCGATTGTTGGTATTTTGATCTGTCGGTGTTTTGATTGTCGGCGTTTTGACTGGCACCCATTAAGTCCCATAACTTTGCACAGGTACGAATCCAAGAGTTCGGACACTAAGTCACGATAGTTTTCTATCTTAAAAGTTCAGAGATTTTTTAGTATCACTTTTGAAAGATTTTCAAGCTGCTTTTTCAACTTGTCCTTAAAATTTTCATCCTGTATTCGCCCCTTATTTAAAGGTCTACAAAAATTCCTCCCTTAATTTTGTCATCACTAATTTTGAGGAATTTTTTTGTTAAATATGTGAATCCAGCGCTATTTTGGTCCATTGCCTTAACCGAGTTTTTCATGTTTAATGTGTATGTGTTTTGGGGGAAAAGGGGGGGGGTAAACAAACATTTTCGGGGTTGACTAGTTGAGGGTTTACGACATTTGTCTTCTCTGGGGTTAGTGACTCACGTTTCAGCCAGTCCTTTACCATATAATGTCTCCTTCTTCCTCGACTATCTTACTCACACAGGAAACAACAAACCTTTGGGTATCCAACCAGCAAACCAAGCAAAAGGGCAAGGACGTTTTCAAATTTTCACAGATGCTTCGCGAACACTTTGCATACTGGATCTTTTCATGTGACTCTTTCATCTCAGTAGCATGGTCAAATGTCACCGACGAAATTTTTTTGCTGTCAGGAAGCACAGCTGTCAGGCTAACTATAGAGAAGTCAACGAACAAGCACCACTTTTTGTATCACCTTTATGACCGAATGCTTCCATTACAGAACAGACTTAATTACAAAATATTAATTTTACTTAATGCCTTTATAATGATAGTTTTTTCTCATACTATATTTAAAAAAACACACACAACAAACAATAATTTAAAAACACCGTTTATGTACCTTATTTCTGTTGATGTAATAATTAAAAATGCAACTACCGATACTGAAAGAAACTTTGTCACACAAAATCTGTGGATGATAAACAAATTCTGATTACAGTTCTTTTTTAATTCAGCATAAAATGTTACACTAGAAACACAATTAATGTTCCATTGGACAAAAACTGTGTTTACCAGTGTAATGGCTGCAGCATATCTGACTTATTTGGCTTGTGAGCTTAATGATACCATTCGTATCATCTATGGCTACTTGCAGTTTACTCATCCTTTAATTTTAAAATAATTGGTTCCTGGTAAGGGAGATAAACTGGCATTTTAAAACAGTGTACACATTCCATGACCCACGATTCGAATTCGATCCAGCGACACGGGGAATCATAAGCCAATTCCTACATTTAGATTCAAGAAAGCAGCTGATTTGGGGAACTTAGTGTCCATGTCATGAAAAATACACTCGTGCAGTGTTTTAAGGAAAACAATACTCAATGGGGAAAATTTTGTTAATTGGTTGAATATACACTGAAGTGCCAGAAAAACTGGTACACCAGTCTAATACTTGGTAGGTCCCCCACGGGAGCGCAGGACTGCAGAAATATGACGGGTCATGGACTCCACTAGCTTCTGGAGGTATGCTGTAGGCAGTGCATACCATACTTCCTGCAGAGCGTTCCACAATTCGGGTGTATTCCGAGGTCTCTGATACCTGTGTTCGATAGCGCGTTGCATGGCATCCCAAATATGTTCTATCACGTTCAGATCTGGGGACTTGAGTGCGAATTTCAACACCCCAAACTCAGATGAATGCTCCTCTAACTTTAATGTGGCGTCCCGACACTTGTATGGAGGAGCATTGTCCTGTTGGAAAAGGCCGAACCAATCAGCATGAATGAAGGCCATGAACGGGTGTATCTCGTCAGAAAGGAGGCGCACATATTGTTGACCGGTCACAGACGTTTGTAGACCTACCAGGGGTTCCAGTGAAGTCCAACTAAATACACCCCATACCATTACGGACCCCCCACCAGCCTGTACAGTTCCTCCCTTAATTTTTGCTTCTTTTCTTCCCAGGTCCTCCCTTATATTTTGTTCCTCCAATCTTCCTACTCCTATTGCGGTACAGTTCCCTGTTGACAGACGGGATCCATGGCATCATGAGGTTGGCGCCACGCACGAATCCTTCAATCTTCCCGGTACAGTTGGAAACGCAACTCGTCAGACCATGCTACTTGTTTCCAGTCATCAAGTGTCCAGTGGCGGTGTTGCCGTGCCCAAGCGAGGCTCATAGCTCTGTGTCGTGCACCCATCAACGGGACTCGAGTTGGGCGTCGGCTCCCAAAGCCCATATCGTGCAGGGCATGTTGCACAGTCCGGATGCTGATGCTTGTTGAGGCTCCAGCATTGAATTCCGATGATACCTGAGAGAGTGTTGCACGCCTATCGCGTGGAACGATTATTGACAGCCGACGATGGTCACGTTCACCCAATGTCTCTTTACGGCCACATTGGTATCGTAGGTTGATTTTGCCGGAATTCTTGTAGTCACGGTACACCATTGCAATGGTCGTCCGTGAAAATCCGAACTTCGTTTCTACCTCCGAAATAATATGGCCCATCTCACGAGCGCCAACTATGACACAGCGTTGAAAATCGCTTAAATCGTTATTACTTGTCATTCTCATGCCGAAAACAGCTCTGACAGCTGGCAAAGATGTCTATCACTTTATATACGCACTGGCGGACGCAAACCAGTACGCGCATAGGTGACGTTGCTATGTATTTTGCATAAGCTCTTCTGTACGAGTTTTTCTGGCACTTCAGTGTACTTTAACAATCAAACAGAAGCGTACTAATTCGTGTAAATTCTGCATCACTGAAATTCCGAGTGAAGAAAGAAATTTTGCGAATTCTTTTTAATTCAGTATCAATGGAAGTCTCAGCAAATCTTGAAAATCCATCTTTATTTTGTATCATTGGATGTCACAGCTAAACCGTAATGTATATCTCCAATTTAACCTACCGTTTAAATTTCTGTATTCTGCGACGTATATTCTAATTTAACTTTCATTTTCAGTTTACTTCCTTATGTAAGCTTCGAATTCATTCTCTTTAAGCGTTTCAACCTTGTTATATTTTCTCACGCACCGAATGTTATTTGGCATCAGTCTTGAGGTCAGATTTAAGTGATGTGTGTATATTTCGACAAAATAAGAACGATGTATATATTGTGCGGAGTGAGCAGTGTTAAAAGTGAATGGATTAGCGCAGCCTTGCGTTGCATGCTATACCTTCGTCAAGACTAACTATGTAAACTACTGTTTGTGAAAATTGCAACACCATGAAGGATTGATGGCAATCTGGTGAAACTTACGGGATATGCAGAGCTGAGTAGGGCATGCAAATGATTTGAAGTTCAGAGTCATTGGGCATGTCTGGGCCCGGCAGCGCTCTCTGGATAGTGTAGTGAGAGGTATAAAGAGAGGCCTGTTTAGGATACACACCAGTAATGCATCGCGGACAGCGAGTTGTAAAACGGTATCCAGAATGAAATAATGCCTCGGTGATGACGAAAGGCGCGATATTACTATACGACAGAGTTTGAACGGGGACGAATGATTGGCCTGCGTGAAGGTGCATTTTCGTACCGCGACATTGCGGCTCGGAAGGGACATAACTCCACGACAGTGATGCGCGTGTGGAGGCAGTGGACCGAGGGGATCCAGGTGCATCGAAAATCCGGTTGTGGACAGAGAAATGTGACGACATCGCGGGATGACCGACACCTCGTCCGCATGGCTTTGACGAACCGTTCCGCATCTTCGCAAGTGTTAGCACAACAGGTGAACACTCCAACAGGTGTGGCATTGTCTGCCTCCACAGCTCGATGGCGTCAGCAGCAGAGAGAACTGGTTGAAAGCTTCCCTTTACGGCGGATGCCTTTGACCCTGAACCATGGACGTCTCACCCTGCAATGGTTTTTTTTTCTATACAGACAATGGCGTGCTGATGGGCATCATGTTGTGTTTTTGGAGGAGTCTCGATTCAACTTGGACTACCATGATGGCCGCATACGCATTAGACGGTATTGTGTCGAGCGCTTTCTTCCAGCATTCATATACGAGCGTCATACGGGGTGAACGCCAAGTGTGATGGTGTGGGGTGCCATTAGGTACAATTCGCGATCTCGACTGCAACGATTTGAGGCCAATCTCAACAGCGACCGGTACATCAGGGAAGTTGTACAGACAGAAGTCATACCAATCCTTTAGAGCTCTTCTGCGCTATATTCCAGCCCGACCACAGCCAGGAATATTCAAGCCCTATTCGTAGTACAGCAGATACCGCTTCCTCCCTGGCCTGCACGCTCGCCAGATATGTCGCTTATTGAACATGTCTGGGATATGGTCACTCTACAACTAGCTTAACAAAGTATTCCAGCAGTGAGTACAAATGATCTGTGGTCTCGCATACGTGCCACCTGACAAGCACTTACCCAGGACACCATCCAACGCCTTTTCGATTCAATGCCATGCCGACTAGAATCTCTTATTGCAGCTCGCGGAAGCTTCACAATATACTGATTTCTGCAGATAAAGATTTTTGTGTTGTTCCAAAAATTAAATCACTAATGTAGTCACATTAGCAATATGTGGCATAAATTTCATTCGAATCGCATGGTTCCTTCTTGGTGTTGCAATTTTCACAAACAGTAGTGTATATATACTGTAAATTCCTATACGTATGATACATATGGTGCATTTTTACTAAAACGATTGTTCACTGTGCTTTATATCAATGCGAGACGACTCAGGAAATCCCAGAATACTTTGTTATGCATTGATGGTCATGGATTAGTAAGTTAGCCACCTAGTTATGGAAGTGCTCTAAGGACTGGAATTTGATCATTTTTCCCAGATGAGTCCGGTTTCGGATCTCGGTCAGGCATTTATGTGTTTATCTTTCAGCACTGGCTGTCTCACTTCCCTGGAGCCAGTGATCCTAAATCAGGGGCCAGTGACTGCTTATACTCCACTGAGTTGCTCACAGAGGTCGTTAAACTACCAGACAAACAAACAAACAAACTAGTAGATTAATGCAATGTACCTATAACATTTGATTATTCTTCGTATGCGTAAAGAATTTTTAACTTTACCAATTTCTGACAAAAATATTAAATTGTTCCATAATTTATTATTTCAATAGATACGATGGCTCTTGAAATATAAAGATGTTACGTTTTCTCTCTTATCAACCCTGGGTAAGAACTAGTTACTTCCGCATTAGATTTCTATGGGGAAGTGACTAATTCTATGGAGTAATAATATTTGATACATTGGTAGTTCTCGTCTGATTACCGAATTAAGAAGCATTCCGACAGGCAGTAAATCAGAAGGTGCCGCCCTGTCGACATTATCTCTGATGTTTCCGGAAAGAATTTCCAGCCTTCTACTTTGGCTGTGAATTATAATAAAATTGTAAACATTATATTTTCCCTTTCGGATTCGAACTCCAAGAGCCGAATTTTAAAATTTCTTTATGTTAGAAAAATTATCTGTAGATCTTACTAAAACAAAAGAGGGTCTCCTTTCGAGCATTATTATGTCTTCCTAAAAATACATCTAATTATTCCCTTAATCTCCTCATTTAATCTTTGATGCTTCGGAATTGCTGATCACCATTTTTATCAAAGGCCTGCAGTGGTTCGTTATTAGAAAAAGGTGCGGAAACTCTTAAATACGTTATGTGTTGCGGTTAAAAGTGAAGCATATTAGTTTTTAAACATTGCTCTTAAAGACTGATTACTTTTGCACAGTGCAAAATGTAAAAACATAACTTACATGCTCATATCACATCATACCGTGTCATGTCAAGTTGTGTTATGTTATGTTATGTCATGTCGTATCATGTTATGCCTTGTCGTATCGTGTCATGTCATGTTAAAAACTTCCGCATTCCGTAATAGTTTTATAATACATTGCGAATGCTGAAATTAAAATCTCTGCCAAGCTTTCCCACAAATGAGAATTAAACTTACGCTGAAGATTACATTATCTGTGGAACTGAATGGATCTGCACTTTGATCGTAAAATTCAGTGAAATTTTATTCAAATTTTCAGATAATGCGAGACTGTCCTTGTCCGCTCCTTGCTTTTTTTATATAGTGAATAATGTTGCCTTCGAAGCAGCCACGATGGGACGTATTTTGCATGATCAAACTGAGTTAGCGTAGGCTCAATAATTTTTATGAATAACTATGCGGTTATTTCTCTGATTGAAAGAGAATACCTAACTGGGGTGATTATCAAATTGGTCCAAGAAAATCCTCTTTCACATTCGCTAGAAGATACAGGAAAGTTTTGCAAAGTTCACTTCAGATATAAAAGTTGCTTGAGTTTTTTTTTCTTTTCCTTGAAGTTATAGGAATTCTCAAAAATTACGAATCAAAGCCCTTTCATGAAGTGGAAACCTGCTATTTAACTTCCCGATTTCTGGTGTTCGTCATATGATATATTTCCCTTTATATACAATATACGTATATCGCTGTACGAAGGTTATACAGAGATAATGTAAAAACATAACTTACATGCTCATATCATCATATCTTGTACATTATGAACAGGGAAGAAACGTTTGCTTGTACAAGTTGACAAAAAGTCAAAGTCAACAGGTTATCTCCTGTCATCTCTCACCCATCTTGCGGTAATTTACATGTAACTGCTACGTATTACGATATTTTAATTAAATTATTATTCCAAATACAAAACCAAATAATTTGTGATGAAAAAGGTGCTGCGAGGCCGTTCCCGCGTGTTTCACCAGAAAAGGCCCTGAAAAACATTATGATATCCTATGAGTTCCGGGCCTTTCCGCCTTAACCGAAGCTCGGCATTCATGGCATTTTGCTTTGAATCTTTCCAGTACGGGTGATGTGACATATAATGTCTTTCTAGCTTTGTTTACTTTTCTCATGAAAATAATGGTTACTTTGCGTTACGTTTTTCCATACTGAACGTCATGTATGAACTCAAATATGCTTTCCTTCCCTGGGCTATAACTGTCAGCCAGTTAACTCATGATAATTGGTTTAAGTACATAGATCACCCTACTTAAAGTCAATATTAACTTGGGATTTCGCTCACGCTGGCACTTAATTCGTCTGTGAATGTGCACTTATTACCTGTGTGTTCAGCGATTCTATCTCCCACCTTTATTTCGAGGAATAAATGGACCTCAGAGACTTGGTTGTAAGTCAAATTAGTATTTATTGTACACGTTTGGTTAGTGCATTGTAGAACCTGAATCCTCATAATACCATATGCACATCTGACTATTTTTATTTTCTTTTTTGGCTATATAGCTACACTGGTGCTCAAAATAAAAAGACAGTTTATAAATTCGTACGTAACTCAAAGCATATTTATGCAACTTCATTGAATTTTGGTAAAGAGGTTTATTACTGCATTACTAATGTAACTCAAGAAGATGAAAATCCTGATCTTATACTGCATAATATGCATGTGTTAACATCATATCTTGTAATTTACATGAAAGAGCAGTCCATGCAATATTTAAAGTATTTTGTTTAAGCCAGGTGGTATTTTTACATGCAGTCTGATCACCACTGACATCCATCAGATCAAGCAAAGGCTCGTCACATCGTTCATGAAGGTATTCGTACTAATGAAGCCTTGAGGTATTAATCACCACTCCTCAACAAAGGATGTACCGCCTCGGTGGCACAACGGCCTAAGCACTGGCTTAGGATCATCTATCCTCTTGGGTCTGGATTCGAATCCGCAAGGGACCGTAAAGGTAAATTGCGTTTTCCGCGATTTCTCTTTTCCTAAAACCCCAATTTGAAAAATTCGTCCTGCATCGGAACCAGCTCCTCATGGGAAATGTTCTACATATAATTTCTAATTTTTGATAAATAATGTTTTGGCCACCAGGGGGCGTAAATGTTTATTGTTGCTTCTGACCTATTCGCGGGAAAACCTAAGTTTCTGAAAACTCTATTGAAAAATTCCTTTCGTGAACGGTACCGTTCACCTGGAAAAATAGACCATAGTTTTCCCGCCAGAGGGTGTAAACGTATATCATATTTTTGTCGATACCTCTGCTTCTAAGAGTCCGATTTGAAAAATTATTTCTTTGTTGAAGAGCAATTCCGGGGCGAACTGCTTCTCATATAGTTTCAAAATTTTCAAGTAAGGCATAGATTTACCGTTAGGGGACGTAAAGGTAAATTGAATCCTCCCCGATATCTTTGTTTCTAAAACCCCGATTTTAATTTTTTTTTTTCGTATACAGCACTTGATATCTTTTGATTATATTTCCAATTTTTGATAAAAGACACATTTCTTTCAATATACATGTGAAGGTTCTTATAAAAAAAACCGTTTTATTTCGTCTTGAGATGCTTTGTTTAACATTCTGTGGCCTTGTTTTGACAAAATAATATTCTATTCTAGTGAACCCAGTTTGCCATTTTATGAACTTTATAAATGTGTCATTCTATTTGTGTCAAGGCCCACATAATGCATTTTCAGCATATTTAGTAACATCCACAATTTATCTGATGATTTTGTGAATGTTTAACATGCCGTTACAAAAGAAAAACATATACCAAGAAAGGTTATGTAAAAAATTTGCTCGTCAGTCACTTCCTCTTGGCCCTTTTTTATTAGCACTTCTTTTGTAAAAAAAGATCGTGCTTATGTTATCGGTTTGTCAGTCCGTCCGTCCATCCGTCTGTACCCACGGAATCTCTGCAACAATTAGTTCGATTTGGAAAATTCTTTTTGCATTCGAAAGCTTAAAATATGCGAATGACGATCCTTCATTTCGTTTTTTACGATGTACAATTTTGCCGCTAGAGGGCGTAAATGCAGGTGATGTCGAATTCAAAATTATATTTTATTCCACATATTTGTTTCTAAACATCCGATTGAAATAAATCTTTTATCTTTCGATTCCATTTATGTCGAAGAGTATTTTGGATATAGTTTCTTTTTCAAACTACGCATAAATTTTCCGCTAGGGGGCGTAACATTAAATTGCATTTTTCCCGATAACTCTTCTTCTAAAACTCCGATTTGAAATTTTTTTTCAGCGCATACATCGCCTCATGCACAATCTTTTGCATATAATTTCAAATTTTTGGTAAAGAATACTTTGGCCACCAGGGGGCGTAAGTGTTAATTTTCGCTTCTGACGTATTTGCCATAAAATCAGAGCTTCTAAAATATCGATTGAAAAAATTCTTTCGTGGACTGATGCCACTCACATCGATAAACCTTTTCGGAATATTTTCTTCCTAAAAAATTCCACAGTTTCTCCGCCAGGGGGCGTAGATGTATATCTTATTTTTGTCAGTATCTCGATTTCTAGGGGTCTGATTTGAAAAATTCCTTCTTTGTTGGATAGTGTTTTCCGGGTGACATGTTTTTCATATAGTTTCAAAACTGTCAAGTAATTCATAGACTTTTCGCTAGGGGGCGTAAAGGTAAATTGCGTTTTCCCCTATATCTCTGCTTCTAAATCTCCGATCAGAAAAATTGTTTCTGCACCGGATACATACAGCTCCTGATTGAAAATCGTTTGCGCATAATTTCTAATTTTTGTAAAAAAATGGTTTGGCCAACAGGGGGCGTAAACCTTAATTTCCGCTTCTGATGTATTTGCAGCAAAATATGAGCTTCTAAATTATGGATTGAAAATAACAACATCGTTTGTAGACCGATACTACTCATGTCGACAAACCTTTTAGAAACATTTTCTTTTTAAAATAGTTCACGGTTTCTACGCCAGGGGCGTAGATGTATATCCTATTTTTGTCAATATCTCGACTTCTAAGAGTCCGATTTAAAAAATTCCTTCTTTGTTGGATAGTGTTTCTAGTGTGACATGTTTTTTCTATAATTTCAAAATTTTTAAGTAATTCATAGACTTTCCGCTAGGGGGCGTAAATATAAATTGCGTTTTCCCCTATGTCTCTGCTTCTAAATCTCCGATCTGAAAAATTCTTTCTGCACCGGATACAGCTCCTGATGGGAAATCGTTTGCACGTAATTTCAAATATTTGTAAAAAATCGTTTGGCCACCAGGTGGCGTAAGTCTTAATTTCCGCTTCTGATGTATTTGCAGCAAAATATGAGCTTCTAAAATCTCGATTGAAAAAATGTCCTGTGTACCGATACTACTCATGCCGACAAACATTTTTGGAACATTTTCTTCTTGAAATAATGCTTGGTTTCTACGCCAGGGACGTAGATGCGAATCTTATTTTTGTCAATATCTCTACTTCTAAAAGTCCGATTTGAAAAATTCTTTCTTTGTTGGATAGTGTTTCCGATGCGAAATGTTCTTCCTATAAATTCAAAATTTTCAAGTAAATCATAGACTTTCCGCTAGGGCACACAATGGTAAAGTGCGTTTTTTGCTCCTAAAACTCCGATTTGAAAAATTCTTCCTGTATCGCATACAGGACCTGACGGAAAATATTTTTCACGTAATTTCTAATATTTGGTAAAGAATGGTTTGGCCACCAGGGGTCATAAGTGTTAATTTCTACTTCTGATGTATTTGTAGCAAAATCTGGGCTCCTGAAAACTTGACTAAATTTTTTTCTTGGACTGGTACCGCTCATATGGATAAACCTTTTGTGAATACTTTCTTCCTAAAATAATGCATGGTTTTCCCACCAAGGGACGTAAAGTCACATCTTATTTTTTCTCGATAACTCTGTTTCTAAGAGTTCGTAAGCTCACGATTCCGTTTACAGTAATATCCAAGGGATTAAAGACCCGATTGAAAAACTTCTTTCTTCCGTCAGATACTACTGTTTTCCATACCGGTTCTATTAACTCTGAATAGCTTTGATAAATTTAATTTGCGTCAGAACGGATACAAAAGACGTGCTTATTACACCCGAAAATTCGGTGTCATCTTTCTTGTTTATCTTGTTACGGAAGGAAGGAAGGACAATTTTTTCTTAGTTGAGAGATCAGTTGATTAAATAAGTGAAGTGAATGACCTACATTTTTAGTGCCATATACACATATGTGGAACTTTCTTTTTGTACTCTCTGTTTAGGCGGAATTTATATAATATACAGGGATTGGACAGAATAATATGAACACTTAGGAAAAGAAGGTTTTACATACCTAATCGGGTGTGGGACAACTTTTGTCATTCAAATCCGCCTGAATCATCCTTGGAATGGGCGCATACAAATCCTGGATGGTGGTTAGTGGGATGTTACACCATTCTTCATACAGAAACTGTTCCAGGTCCTTGAGAGATGTAGGAGGAGGATAACGGGATCTTACTCTGTTTTCCAGAACAGACCGCAGTGGCTCGATGTTATTTAAGTCTGGTAATTGGGGAGGCCAAGGAAGGGGTGAAAGTTCGTCCTCGTGTTCCTCAGACCATGATTGGACATTCCGAGCTCTGTGAGGAATGTCCAATCATGGTCGTTATCATCTTGATAGAAGGCATTTCCTGCAGGAAACAATGCTTGAGCCATTGGATGAATTTTGTCGGCCAAAATGGTTTCATACGTCCTGCCGGTCATCCGTCCGTTCAAGGTGATCAGGGAACCTGCTGAAAACCACGATATAGCCGCCCAGAGCATGACAAAACCACCACCATGTTGCACTGTTGGGAGCAGACAGTATGGGTTGTAGGCTTCTGACTGTGTTCTCCACATGTAAACATACCCTGTAATGAGGAATAGCGTGAATGTGGATTCATCCGACAATATCACACGCTTCGATGCATCGTCAGTCCACGTTGTATGCTCCTGGCACTACTGCCATTCATCCGGGTCACCAGAGGTTGTGAAATAGCAGCTCTGCCATGACTATATTGTTTATGTAGTTCCCTGCGCACTGTTTTCGTTGACACTGGAGTCTGGCGATGCAGATTGAGTTCCGCACTAATTTTCGGCATTAAACAATCCTCTTTAATGCTCTCCTGTCTATGGCAGTAAGCATCGTTGTCCGGTCGCTCTAGTGTTTTGCAGACGAGGTTTTGCCACGAACACGATGTGCTGCCATGACGCTAGCCACAGTAGCTATCGATACCCCCAATATCCTGGCGACTGTTGTCACGGAGGCACCAATTAGCTGGACACCAACAATTAGTACTTTTTCCAAGTCCATTAGTTAGGTCATTTCGTCGTCACCGTGAAAGAAATTTTGCAACAAGACACTTTAAAAGCACTTAAACAGGACCTTGAGGTTTTTAAACAACGCTATTACAACCAAAACGTGGTGGATACCTTCTGCGCATTGTGACGTACGCAGTTGCATTAAAAGTCAAATCTCTGAGCGTGGTGTTTACGTTATTCTGTCTAACCCCTCTATTAATAATGTATTTGTTTTTGTAAAGCGCTAGAAATGTATGCTTTCACGTTTGTAATACCTCATCCTTTTTCAAGGATTAGACAATATTGTGGACTTCAACAGCGTTTATAATCGAAGTAATTGATATATTTCTATGAAACTATTTATTTATATTCTTGTTTCAAAACTAATATACGCATCAATATTTTCCATGAGGCTTGGTAATTGGAAATAAGTCCTTCCTGAAGCTTAAAAGCGAAATGAACGGCATTCGTCTTGAATCAAATGATGGACTGTTGATGCTAAGAAAAGCGACGCAACTGCATTAAAACTCGGATGAATGCTACATTTTTTGTGCGAATGTGTTTCCTGACAGAAAGGTCTGTTAATACCAAACATTTTGTGTGTTTTTTTCTCAAAACACCAAACCCATAGTCATTCTACCGCATGTAAACAAATGCCAGCCATGGGCGATACGATCCCCAGGTGGCTTTATTTCAACAGCCAATTATAGACCGACTTGCTAGGGACCCACCCCAGTTGGCACAGCCTTGCAATTTAACTTGGGCAAGTCTCTGAGCTTGCAAACTAATGGCCGTAACAGTGTAGTGACAAGTGTAGCAGTGCCTGAAGCACTGAGCCGCCGTCTTCTATTCCTAAAAGACGATTGCCTACCGTCTTCTATTCCAAAAAGACGATTGCCTACCGTCTTCCATTCCTAAAAGAAGTTGGACCTACTTAAAATTCCAAGGTTGTGCTACCTGCAAACCTTATACAGGGTGTTCCACTCACTCTCTGCCTCTGAATTTCCCTTATAACTTGCAAACTAATGGCCGTAATTCAGTGTAATTTGACACGAACCTACCTTGTTGTATAAGAAACACGATGATCACAGAGCAAGTGTTGAAACTGGTCGTCATTAGCATCAAGACATGCCTGTACACGCCTCTTCATGTTACCGACCACCACATCGGGAGTCACAGTCCTAATTTCCCACCGAATGTCTTCCTGCGGTTCTATGGAGTCCGTGGCTTGTTGCGATACACTTTCCCTTTCAGCATGCCCCATAGGAAGAAATCAGGTGAGGTAATGCCAGGCGACCTCGGTGGTAAAGTCCCTTAGACCCTTAGAAAGGATGCGATCTTTAAAGAAAGAAGAGGTTTCAGCCATGGAGCCATTGTGGGTGTGGCAAGTGGCACCATCCTGCTGAAAATAGCCAGTACGGAGTTCCACATCGTCCAACTGATTCACAAATTTATGGAAGATTACTATGTAGACTGCGGTATCCACCGTTGTATGGAAGCACTATCTCTAGGACTCTTGCATAAGTGCATCCTAACCAACGAATCTCAAATAAATCGGCGTGACAAGTGTAGCAGTGCCTGAATAAGGCGCCCATCATTTACAGACCATATCCGAAGACCGTAGCTGCATTTCAAGCGGAAAAAACGTGAATTACGTTAGAAATTTTTGAAGTAACCGTAGTTTCTTCCGATGAGCATATTTTTCAAATTCCTGATTTAAGACGCTCTCCGATGTAACGTACTACGTGACATGACGCAGATGACGCACCAATGAAGTGATGTATGAACCAAATTCACAATGTAACAGCGATAAGCCTGTCGGTGTAATTCAGTTGGGAGAACAGGAACTTCGGAGTTGGAAGACGTAAGTTCGAATCTCACCACGGGCAAAAGGTTATATGTAATACCAGTTGAAATGTTTTTTTTTTGGAAGCACTGTGCTTATATTTCTTTTTAAAATGTTGTCATAAATAAACTATTTAAGCACATTACTTGTCTAGTGAGTTGTTCAAGCTCATGCTATGTGGGATTCAACTCTGATGCTCTGAAATTGTCATTAATACCAGCACCGTTCCAAAATAAGAACAAAAATCAGTTCAATTTTGGTTTCAAAGGCAACATGCTCAAAAGTTTGAGTTTTTTCCCACTTGCGATGGCAAAAGGTCATGAAGACGCACCAGATTTTTATTCATTCATTGTTTTCGAAGCAACATGCGTAAAGGTTTCTTCGCTTGTGCGATCTGAAACATCTTGACAAAAACAGGAAACTTTACTGTTTTGATATTCATCCACGATTTGTGAGATATTATGTTTAAGAAATGTTTCCTCTCGAATGGTTCTGAACGCAATTCCAAAAAGAGAATGTCAAGACAACTTAATTGTATTACTTTTTAATCATGACTAGACGGAGTCAACTAGCAAACTGATTTCCGGCGTTTAGACGTTGGCATGATACCAAACACCAATACGAAATTAGAACGATACAACATTTTATTGTTTTATAATTCAGTCATGGTTTAGAAGAAAACCGCTGAGGAATTCGAGCATATTTTTCCGTTTTCTTCACCGATGCAAAAGTATTAACAAAGAATAAAACTTTTATTTTTATTCTTCCGAGTTGTACAGATGGGATTGGCTTGCTGCTCTTCGTCCTCAGCTAATTGAGTTGGAATGCAGGGTAGCACATGAATGGAATATTTGTCCTTTCAACAATTAAGTGAATATTAAAATACCGTAATCTCTACTCAGAGCACTTCGCGTAGTTAGGGGTGAAATTATTTACAATAAAGAGATTAGGTTGATCACAAAACAGTTTGAAATATTACACCATTGATCGTCTCTGTCTCGACGTGGCTCCTGAAAAAGAGTAATAATAAGGAATGTTCGGATATTCTCTGTAAGTGGAACCCGACATCTATTGCACCGTTTTCAGGGGCTTTTTTCTACAGTTATAATGTCATGTGGATTGATGTTGGTGATCATGTGATGAAATGTTTGTCCCAGTGATGATGCAATTTTGGTTTTCAAGAACAGGTTCCCCTTATTATTGGAAGACAGCCTTGGATGCGATCTTCAACTCCTGTAATGGGCCCTGGTGTTGCAATTCTGTGTGCCTGAACCAGTCGAAGAGAATCTGTTATAGAACTCACGCCGTTTCTGCACTTCCTAGTCCATTCGTGCACTTGCTGAAGTGAAAGATATGCATCACCCTGCTGCAAATTCAATATACGATGAATTTCAATAGGTTTAATGCCTTCATTACTCAAAAAACAGGTGACATAACATTTCTCTTCTTTGGTGAATGTCTCCTGTAGGGCGACCATCTTTACACTGCTACTCTGACGTCACTAAGCTTGTCTACACTATACTACCACATGTAAGAAAATAGCTTAGCCAGTGCCAAGTTACAGGATAATAACACTGTATTTTGAATCTTTATCACACTTTTAAGGTTTTCATTTGACTCGTGATATAATACTTTTTGTTTTAAACTATGCATGATGTTGAGATAGTGAGTTTCTGCAAGCCAGTAAAATTCTTCTACACCCATTTCATCAAACTATTTCTATGCGGACATTGCTTTGTGGGCCGGTGCATCCTGCTCTAGGTAAATGAGAGAGCCTTCACCGAACCGTTGCAACACCATTGGGGCAGACAGTTTTGAGAATGCGAGTATAGGCAGCAGCATTAAGATCCCTGGGCGCTGCAATTATGATGTCTCCTCCACCAAAGTTCACAGTTGGTTTGACACAGTGGGGCAGTTAGTGTTTACCTGACCTCTTCCAGACTCATACTGTTCCGTCGGACTCCAAGATGGTGAAACGTGAATTTTTACTCCAGAGAACTGAAGCAGAGCTTTAAACCACTCCATCCAACGTTTGCCGTTGATCTTGCTAATGTCAGGCTTGTGTGCGGCTGCGCGGTCATTTCCTTCAGGTCTCAACGAACTGAAATGTTGCTGGCGTTGCTTCCAGAGACAGTTTGGAACTCAGTGGTGAGTATTGCAATCGAGGACATGCGGTTTTGTCGCAGCACCTACGTCAGCACTTGGCGGTCAGGTTGTGCCATTTTACATAGCCTAGCAGGTTGCGATTGCGCTGTTGTTGCTCCCAAGAATCTCCGTTTTACAATAACAATACTTACAGTTGATCAGGGGTATGTGCAGCAGAGTAGAAATTTTCTGAACTGACTTATTGGTCAGATGACATCGTATGACCACGGCACGTTGAAAGCTACTGAACTGTTCAGCACAGCCTGTTCTAATTTTCATTGGCTATGATGTTTTGCATGGCACGTGAATCTTATTGTTCCTGTACGGGAGATGGCTGTAAGGTACGTGGACAAATCCACCATCCAAAAAAAGTTTCTCGATACTTTTGATTATATAGTGTATCTTAAGGTTATCCATTTATAATAAGTGGGCAATTCTGCGCTGATAGTTCCTGTTTATGCAGTATCCATATGGGTTTCAGGATCATCTATGTACGAAGACGGCTCAAAAAGTAACGAGACTGATTTTACATGGGACAGAAGGGTAATGCAGCAAACATACATACATACTTTCGAAGTATTCTTCCTCTACCTGAAGCCCGGGCCCTACCTTTCTATTCACTTCCGGAAAGTGTGTTCGAAGCCCTTCCACGACATGAGGTGCAGGACACCTATCACAACCTTGTTCAGTTCAGTATTTGATGCAAACCGACGCCCAAGAAGTTGTTTTTTCACTTCAAGGAATAGGTGGAAGTAACACGGCGCAAGATCCGGTGAATACGGTACATCACTGCGATACCTAGATCTTGGATAACTTGCTGGGTAAGCAAATCTCAATTCGCTGGGTCTTTGTCCTGACACAAAATTTAAGCAGTTTGAACAGATTCTGGGCGTTCGGGGTAAACGTTTTCTTTACGGGACCTTTGAGGAATTCAAAATAACAGACACCAGTAACAGTTTTCCCTTGTTGAACAAAATGGTCATACACATTTCCCTTTTTATCGAAGAAAACCAGGTGCATGACCTACCCTGAACTTGATTGAACCTTTGGTTTCTTGGATCGAGGACTCCATGAGTGTTTCCATTGGTTGCTCTGTTGTTCTGTTTCTGGATCAAAATGGTGAAAAAATGTTATGGAACGACTCGATCCAAAAAGTGTGGCTCAGGTTGTAGACGGCAATTCAATTGGCGATAATACGATTTTCCCTGTGTTCATCCTTGAGCAAGTGCGGAATTCACTTCGAAAGAACTTTTCCGTACTTCAGCCGGTTTCTCACACGGTTAAAAATTTTGTGATAGGTTGCACTAAAAAGTGGTGCTACACCAGCTGCACCACTTTCTGAGAAACGATACACCACTGTGTCTTGCAAACAAGAACCAATAGCATGGTGCAACTGTGCACCACGTTATGGTACAATGTGGTACCACATTATGGAGCAAGCTTTCCCATGTTATTAGATATTGTTTGCACCACACAGTGGTGTATCTTTTCGCAGAACGTGGTGAAGCTGGTGTAGCACCACTTTTTGGTGCAACCTGCCACAAAAATTTTAACAGTGCACGATGTCATCAACGGACGTCTGCATCATATTAGCAACCTCTTTAATGGTCATTCAGTGGTCATCACGCAGGAATGCCTGGATGGCATTGACATTAACCACCGTAGTCGACGTTGAAGACCTACGGAGCGTGGCGCATCTTCCAGACACTCTTCACCATCTCATACCACTTGAACGTCTTGCACAAGACAAAATATCTTCCCTACAGGCTGTTTCATACGTTTCGTGCGTTTCTGCATTGGTATTATTCAAACTCTCGCAAAATTTATAGCTGCTCTTTTTTCCAGTTTTAATCCCTACTGGGTTACAGAAACATGTCTGAACGCTACGCCGTCTGCTATAAGGATGAACTAGCGGAGCGCAGTAACGACGCGTCGTCAGGTGACTGACCTTGCAGGTGTACCGAAACAGGCAGCTGCATTTTCCTGCGTGGGTTTGTTTTGGCGCTATAACTTGATTTTCGTTACTTTTTGAACGACCAACGTATAATTCAGGGTGATTCATAAAGAAGTATAAAGTTTCAACGCACTATAAAACAAGAACAATATAAGATATTTTATGTTACCTGTAACAGAATTGTAGGGGAATGTTTCAAGTTTTTTTAGAGACAGTCACAGATGCTCTGTGTGTGCACCCTTAGTCACACGACACATATCGAGCCGGTAATCCATATCCGCCCAAACGCGAGGTACGATATCTGAATAACGTGCAGTGATAGTGGCTGTGATACGCTGTTTTAGCTCCGATAGATCAACAGGAAGGGGAGGGGCGAATACCTTGTCCTTTTCTTTTCATTTCTCAAAATTCTCCAGACATTGGGCTGTGAAATCTGCACTTCACGACTCACCCTCCGCGTTGATTTTCCCGGGCATCGTTGAATGGCGGTGCAAACACTATCAACGACTTCTTCCGATACACGCGGTTGTCCAGGACTTTTAAGTTTGCGCAAAAAGCCCGTAGTTTCAAATTTTTTATGCCAATCGTAGATAGGTTATCTAGTTGGAGGTTCTTTTCCGAATCGTGATCGAAAATGCCATTGCACAACAGTTAAAGATTCCGGTTTGCTCAATTCAAGAACACAAAACGCTTTCTCCACTGCAGACGCTGCCATTTTGACTGACTAGTCACGTGACATGCGCGCTATCGCCTACGTCACTTCCCTCAGTAGCGAGACACAAACTTTATGAGTACATCTACCTAACGGTTTGCAGTTGTGGTCCGTGTCTTCAACTGTTACTGTTTTACAGCATCTGGAAGCTGTATACTTCTTTATGAATCAGAGTGTACGACAGATGGGTAACTTTTGCCTTTGCATCTTCTTATGAAGTCCTTATACAGTACCCTTAATGGTATCGGTTTAATAAACTGAAGAGGCAATATAGAGCAAAGCAAAACCAAAACGGATTTATACCGAAACATGCAAAGATACATAGCGATATCTTCAGCTTTCTATAATTAAGGAGTAGACAATCTTGCATTAGTTCTCCGAAACTTGATGGAGATCAGCGGTTTTAAGGATGAGTTTTGCGTTTACTGAAAGCTTTACTTTCTCTGAGTAACAGAAGTAAAAATTTCATGACTTCGTTTGTGCATACTTTGGAATTACTGGATTAAGCATTAGTTGTTTTCTTAGTCCAATACACGTTTCAAAGCCGCCTTTTAGTCTATGAGAACATTTCTTTTATTTTGTAATGCTGGGAAATATTATTAGAAAAAGCAATGAAAATGTTTTTAAATTCTAGGGAGGACATGTCATTAGTCTGCACTTCTGTGGTTAGTTTTCTTTTCTTCTTTTCTTTAGCAAAATCTTTGAGCCAACTGGAAGAAATCGAGTACCACTTTCGTTCCGGAAGTGCGTCACTATATAAAAAAATCAGTGAACAAACGGTGTACAACAAAAATACTTTTTTCCATCATTATACATGTACAAGGATTTACTAAAATAATGGAAATACCAGTGCATGCAATGAGCCCTATTAAAATCATAGGGATGACGTCCACCGCGATGTGAGGTAAATAAAGGTGTGCAATACGATGTCGGCTGTCTCAAGCAATGCCACAGTCTTATGTGAAGCAGCAGTTGTGGCGTAATTGCCGACGATGTCAGATCTCGGTGACTTCAAAAAAGTCGTGATCGTTGGCCCGCGTGTTGCAGGAGTTTTGGTAAGTAGAACGGTAGAAATATAGTAGTAGGTAGTACACACGACGATAATGACTATCTATCAAAGTAGACACGATGTTGCCTACAAAAATTCAAACTGCAAACACCATGCAAAAATGTCAGATAAAGATAAGCGAACGTTGGCACCGATTATATAATGGCAGCACAAGACCTCGGCACAAATAACAGCATACTTTAGCACCAATCGGAATGGTTCTGTTTCAGTCATAACGTTTCGTCTGAAACTGCGTCGGGCCAGTATTTATGGCCGTGTTGCAATCCACAAACCTCTGGTTACAAACATAAATGCAACACAACGTGTAGGGTAATGCAAAGCTCATAAAAACTCTGATGCTAACGACTAACAACGCGCCATCTTGTCGAATTAATCGTGCTTTACATTGTTTTCCAACGCTGGTTGAGTGTACGTCTGGCGAAAAACTTGTGAAGCGTTCCATTTCGACTGTTTGGTTGATTATGCAGGTTCGTGTTAAATGTGGAATGGACGAATCCATTCTTGGTGACCACCTGCACCCAGTGTTGCAAGAAATATTCCCTAACGACCTTCCCTGGTTTCAAGCAAATAATAGCCGCGCATTGTGCTAAATATGTCATGTTGAGATTTACAGAGCCTGTAGGTGTATCATCTACCCTCACCACCTAAATCTCTAGTAAATAGTATTGAACATTTGCAGGAATATATGGATCTAAAGATCACAACACACTTTCACCTGCAACATCACCGAAACAGTGCTGACCTATTTTACAGGAAGAATGGTCTCAAATTCTATGAGGGAAAGTTAGAAAGTAATTTTTCCAAATGAAGAATTTTAAAAGTACTGCATGTATTGAAAATGCTTTTAGCTGACGTGTAACTTGACCTGTTCTGTTTTAGGTGGCTGCAGCCTGAAGCTCCAGAGACATTACTTTCGTGAAATGACACAGATTCAAAATGGCTACTGCACTGGTTGAATGGACAAAGGAAAATGTCCGAGGAGACATTCGCCTCTTGTGGGCAAAAGGGACGCAACCTATTGACATCCACAGTGAACTTCATGCTGTGTATGGCCCGAACGTGACGATAGTGCAGCTTGAAGTTCACAGTGAATTTCAATAGGTGGCGTCCTTTTTGCCCACAAGAAGCGAATGACTCCTCGGACTTTTTCCTTAGTCCATTCAGTCAGTACAGCAGAACATTTTGAATCTGTGTAGTTCAGGAACGTGTAATGTCTGTATAGTTTCAGACTGCACCCACCTAAAACAGAGCATGTCAAGTTTACACGTCAGCAAAAGTCATTTTTAATACATGCAGTACATTTAAAGTTCATCAGTAAGGAAAGTTTCTTTCCTATTTCCCCTCGTATTATCGCATGTGCATGACTTACATACATAAATCTGTACTGAGTCGAACTTCTGCTATTTTGAAAGTCCAAGGTGGGCCTACAGCTTATTCACAAAAAGTTATCCAGAAACAGTAACGGTTTCCATTATTTTAATAAACTCCCGTTTATCATCTGCTACGAAAGCCTTTCAGTTTTTGAGCTGTTAGCTGAACTAATGATGTCGTCATAATTAACAACACCGAGACGTATGCCATAACGCTTTTGTGCTTAATAATTAACTTTTACGCTGAGGCGTTACATGAAATTATAACGAGTGAAATTATAACGTTGCGCTGGTTCTATTTTTTAGCTCTCCACTTGTTTGAACATGTTTTTGACTATCTTCAGCATAATGCTATTATTATTATTTTGTCATAAAAATTCGAAAATATATGTCACGTATTGATAATGAATAATATATAAATCATATTGCAAAATCCCTTGCATGTCTTTAATATACGAGAAGAGCAGGTTTCCGCTTAAGACGCGTGCTAATGACATAACTTTGGTTTGAAAATAGAAGTTTCCTCTCAGTGAAATAAAAGTTTCATGTTAATTAAAGCGTCATTCATCATTTTTGACGGAGTTTGGTTTACAAAGTCCTAAATGTTCCGAATATTTAGTTAAGAAACCTTTCGCTCTGTCCGATTTGAAAAATCGACTAATTGTGGCTGGAGTAATTTTGTTATGCTGAAGATGGGTAATGAAATTAAAAACGTTCAACAAGATATGCGATTACCAACACTGTGGAAGTATAGACTAAAAACGTATTGGTCTACCTTTCGTCTAGTTACTTCCATTCCGATTTTTTACAAAGTATACGGAAACACCAACAAAGCTCAGAAGAACCCAGCGAATGAAAGCGTTCTCCTCCACACTTCACTTTAATCAAGATTAGTGTTGTAATTCTCAGTATTTAAAAAGTCTTCATCAGAAAGACTCTTTTTTGTTACCTTTAAATAAAACAAGAAGTATGATTTCAGTTATTGTTCGGATGAAGCAAACACCTCGAGATTTTGAGAACAAATATTTCTAGTTAACGGCACTTCGAGATTTTGAGAACAAATATTTTCCGTGGCTTTAAAAATTGGAAACATATGAATTGCATATCTTTCTTTATGTTAATGCTAGTTGAAAGCCATACAATAATGACGTGGGAAATAAGATATGCGGAGTAATTCTTTAATAACCAGGTATTCGTTTTAGAAAATAGTAAAACTATGCTAGTAATCTGATTTATTGGCGTATATATAAACAATTTTCTTGGAAACAATATAAGCAATTGTTTCAAAGCTTTCGCACATCAACCAGATGGCTTTTTAGGGAAAACACACAGAAACTGCAATCTGAATAATAGAAAGCTTTAACAATTTAACGCGGTGATTTTACTTGAAAATAAATAAATACGACGCAATATTCATTTAAAGAAAAGAGACATCACGTCTGTTTATATTAAGATAATACACTGCCGGACAATTGCTAAGGATAGATGATAATAGCAACGATAGCAACCATAAAATGGAAGGCACGAAAATGGGGAAATTAGCATAAGTGCGGGATACAGTAAGACGTGTTGTGCGTATGGAAATCTTGGATTGCCGAACTTGTTCGTGACGTCATAGCGTTGATTAGAGATATAAAGGATTTGACGCGTATTGACCGTTGTTGTTCAAACGCAAAGTTGAAAGGGAAAGAATCAATTGACCAACTTGCAATTTTTAGTATGTCTTCCCGACATCACCTAGATGATTTTACGCGTGGCCGTATTATTGGCAAGATTGAAGAAGGGTGAAAAATAACAGATGTTGCCAGGGAGTTCGACTTCAGCCACAGTGTTGTTTCAAGACTTTGGAAATCATTTCAAACAAACGAGAGTGCAGCAAACGTCACGGGGGAGGTCGTGTTCGCAGTACGACACCTGCAGAAGATCGGTACATAGTGCTATCAACAAAAAGACACCGGCGCAGCACAGCTAGTGAGAAAGCAAATTAGTTTATGGCTGCTACTGGCAAGCGAATCTCCCGAAAAACTGTCGCCAGACGTTTGCATGAAGGATGACTGTACGCCCGCCGTCCTGTTGTGTGCATCCCATTGTCCAGACGTCACCGTACCGCTCGTTTTGCAATGGTTCCATCAACATCGCAATTGGACTGATAACGACTGGTCTGCTGTCCTCTTCTCAGATGAGAATAGATACAGTCTATCGTCTGATTGTCGACGACAACTGATCTGGCGTGATGGTGGTACTGCATATTGTCCAGCAAACGTACAGGAAAAGGACAGATATCTGACATGTAGTGTCATGGTATGGGCTGGCATCATGATCAATGGCTGTACGTCCCTCTATGTGCTTCCAACTGGGACTATGACTGGCCAACGATACATTAATGATGTTCTGCTACCTCATGTTTGCATGTTCCGTGGTGCTGTCTGTGATAGATTCATTTTCATGAACGACAACGCAACATGTCATCGAACAGTCGCTGTCCAGGAGTGTCTTGAGAGCGAGGATATTCAACGCCTCGTATGGCCATCACGTTCTCCAGATCTGAATCCCACTGAAAATGTGTGGGATGCTTTGGGGAGGAGTCTTGCTGGTCGCCAATGCCCTCCAATAAACAAGGACACCCTCATCCGTGCACTGACAGAGGAATGGGATAAATTACCCCAACAGCTGCTTGATAATGTTGTGCACAGCATGACACGACGTGTGGAATCTTGCATCGCCCTCCATGGTGGCCATATCCCGTATTGACATCTTACGCCGGAACGCCTGCGGACGGTAATTGCATTTTTTCACGTTTACGTATTCTGCACAAAATGGCCTGTTTGTCCCTTGAACACGTTCCAAAGCCTTCTGGATTTCAGAGCACAATAAATTGTCTTTCTTGTAATGTCCTGGCATTCTGACATTATTTTATTTCACTTGGCATCCAACGACACTTACTTTTTTATGCGCTTATACAGCCGTTTATGATCCGTCCTTAGCAACTGTCCAGCAGTGTACAACGTTTGTCACATATTTTATTTTTTCAAGTCAACAAGGGTTTCGTTGGGTATTGACGTAGCTTCATCACGACAAATGACACGTAAATATTCAAATTATACATGGTATCATAAATGGTGTTTAGTTAATGGTGTTTGTTGTTTAGAGTCACGGGGTTTGGTTAGTTACTTCCACGCGCTTGATAGAATGGTGTGGATGCCATCTCATTGACAAGTTGCAAAGAATACTGATATATACCGATAGCTTCCAACATATCAAGTCTGGTGGTTGAATCTGGCTTGTCAATTAGTTTTCCTTCTTCAAAGTGAAACTGAACCGCCCCGGTGGCGCAGTGGTCTAAGCGATGGCTTCTGATCATTCAACCGAGATGGGTCCGGGTTCGAATCCCGGTGAGGCATGAATGTTGTGTTTGTCTTACAGCACTGACTCTCTCTTTTCCCTGGAACCAGTGGCCCTAAATTAGGGACGGGCAACTGATTATAGCCCATTGAGTTGCTCACGGTGGTCGTTGAACCTCCAATCAAATAAAAAAACAAGAAAGATGACACCGAATTTTCGGCTGTAATAAGCACGTCTTTTGAATCTGTTCTGACGCAAATTAAATTTATAAAAGCTATTCAAAGTCAATGGAACCGGTATGGAAAACAATAGTATCTGACGGAAGAAAGAAGTTTTTCAATAGGGTTTTTAATCCCTCAGATATTGCTGCAAACGGAATCGTGAGCTTACGAACTCTTAAAAACAGAGATATCAACAAAAATAAGATGTGACTTTACTTCCCTTGGTGGCAAAACGATTCATTATTTTAGGAAGAAAGTATTCTCAAAAGGTTTTTCCATATGAGCGGTATCGGTCCAAAAAAAAAAAAAAAAAAAAAAATTTAGTCGAGTTTTCAGGAGCCCAGATTTTGCTACAAATACATCAGAATCATAAATTAACACTTATGACCCCTGGTGGCTAAACCATTCTTCACCAAACATTAGAAATTATGTGAAAAATATTTTCCATCAGGTCTTGTATGCGATACAGGAAGAAGTTTTTAAATCGGAGTTTTAGGAGCAGAAATAACGCAGAAAACGCAATTTACCTTTGTGCCCCCTAGCTGAAAGTCTTTGACTTACTTGAAAATTTTGAATTTTTAGGAAAAACATTTCGCATCGGAAACACTATCCAACAAAGAAGGAATTTTTCAAATCGGACTCTTAGAAGTAGAGATATTGACAAAAATAAGATATAAATCTATGCCCCCTTGCGTAGAAAGCATGCATTATTTCAAGAAGAAAATGTTCCTAAAAGGTTTGTCTACAAGAGTAGTATCGGTCAACAAACGACATTTTTTTCAGTCGAGATTTTAGAAGCTCATATTTTGCTGCAAATACATCAAAGCGGAAATTAAGACTTACGCCACCAGGTGGCCAAATCAATTTTTACAAATATTTGAAATTATGTGCAAAGGATTTCCCATCAGCAGCTGTATCCGGTACAGAAAGAATTTTTCAAATCGGAGATTTAGAAGCAGAGATACAGGGGGAAACGCACTTTACCGCTACGCCCCCTAGCGGAAAGTCTATGAATTACTTGAAAATTTTGAAAATATATGAAAAACATGTGACACCGAAAACACTATCTAAAAAAGAAGGAATTTTTCAAATCGGACTACTAGAAATAGAGATATTGACATAATTAAGATATACATCTACACCCACTGGTGGAGGAACTGGAATATTTTAGGAAGAAATTATTCCGAAAAGGTTTACCGATGTCAGTGGCATCAGTCCACGAAATAATTTTTGGAATCGATATTTCAGAAGCTCAGATTTTACGGCTAATACGTCAGAAGCAAAAATTAACACTTACGCCCACTGGTGGCCAAAGTATTCTTTACCAAATATTAGAAATTATATGCAAAAGATTTTCCATTAGGAGATGTATCGGCTGAAGAAAGCATTTTTCAAATAGGAGTTCTAGAAGAAGAGTTATTCGGAAAAATGTCATTTACTTTTACGCCCCCTAGCGGAAAATCTATGCGTAATTTGAAAAAGCAACTTATCTAAAATATTCTTCGACATAAATGGAATCGAAAGATAAAATAATTTTTTCAATCGGATGTATAGAAGCAAATATGTGGAATAAAACGTATTTTTGAGTTCGACATCATCTGCATTTACGCCCTCTAGCGGCCAAATTGTACGTCGTGAAAAAAACGAAATGAAGGTTCATCATTCGCATATGTCGAGCTTTCCAATGCAAAAAGAATTTTTCAAATCGGACTAATAGTTGTCGATAACATAAGCACGATCTTTTTACAAAAAACGTGCTAAAAAGTGAAATTGATGATCTGTTTTGTAACTGTGTTTATAAACACCGTTACAAAACAGATCACCATAGGCAGCGATGACTTCTTTAGGTCACAGTTACGAATACATGTCTTCTGTTTCTTCAAGCGGAAACGCAAGGCTCTCCGGAACTGTTCTATTGGGTTGATGCGAATGAAATATCCAGCAAAGGACCAGCACACGCGGACGGCGAGAACCGAAAAGTAGGACAACTTATCGACACATAGTTGGCCATCTGTCCAAAAAAGGCTTTTGGCTGGGACCAGAAGAAGTCATTCTCTGCACGTTGAACATCGTTGCCTGTCGTGAACTGTTTCCCGGAGAGGAAGTGGTCCAGGTGACGAAACAGATGGTCTATCGGAGACAAGTCCGGGTAATAGGCAGGATAAGGCAGTGCTTCATATCCCAAGGCACCTTAGTGTCAGCATCGTCGTTCGTTGTGCGACATGAGGGCTGACGTTGTTCTGGAGCAGAATACTATCATATCTGCTGACCAAAGCCGGTTGCTTCTGCAGCAATTTCCAGTGCATCTGGTGCAGTTCAGCACAATAACCTTCTGCATTGATGGTTTGGCCTCTTTCCAGGAAACTCCGATAACTTATACCGGCTCTGGAGCACCAGACAAGAAGCATCATCTTCTTAGTGTGTAGGGGTGGCTTAGGATGTCATCCAGCACGCTGTACCTGGCGTAACCATTGTGCAGATCTTTTCCGATTATCATAAAGGACCCACTTCTCTTCGCAGGTGACGATTGGATGCAGTAGAGGTTCCTGTTTATTCCTGGCAAGCAGCGAAGTGCAGACATTCACACGCCTAGTCTTGTTGTCAGTTGTCAACTCATGCGTCAGCCACATGTCCAGCTTTTTGACCTCACCCAGCGCAGCCAGACTGTCGTGTTGTGCACACCTACCTCTGCTGCTATCTCACGACACGTTTTCCGTATGTCAGCTTCAACAACACACAACAGAACATCGTCAGAAAGAGCAACAGGTTGGTGACCAAGTCCTTTGTTTTGCAGGTCCGTATCTCCGCTTCGAAACTTAACAAACCGTCGCCGAATGGTTTGCTCGTTGGCTGTATTCTCCCCAAACGCTTTGTTAACGTTTCGAGCGGCAATTCTTGCAGAATGGTGCAGTTCAAATTCATACAGGAAGATGACTCTCACATCCGGCGTCTGCATGTTGTTTTATTGCAAGCCACGTTTCGTCCAAATAAACCGCACCTGAATCTTGTTCTTCACACGCGTGCAAGCTATTTATAGTAACTCTGTGACGTAATACCCGCAACACCTGTGGGTGGTTCCATTCCGCTGTGGTGGGGACTTGTCTCCACTGCTCGTTCCCGTCGGACATTTCATTCGCATCAACCGAATATATACGAAGCACCATATTCACATGTAATTTGATAAATTCCCCACGAGTTTTTGTCTTTAACATAGTCCTTTGATACTAAAAAGTTCATTCTGTTAATGGGTTTAAGAATCACTTTAAAAATAAAGGTTATGAGAATTATTGAACTGTTGAAATTAATGTCACGAGAAAATGGAATAATGGCAAAATTATCACGTAATGTGCTCATCACAGGACTTAAAGTGGAGTGAGGCTTCGGTTTCCGGAATTTTGTTAGAGCCTCGTCTATAATGGAAGGGTTGTATCCTCATTGTATTGCAACACGTTCAAGGAAATCAAGTTCTTTTTCGAAAATGTCTTTATCCGAAAATATGTGTAATGCGCGATATACGCAACTATGTTGAGTTTTTGTTGCCAAGGGTCATTGGACTTGGCATGTGGAGATGAGAAAACAGCTTTCAGACAAAACTAATTATGTCGTTTGTTATTTGAAAATAAATGTATCCCCGAAAACTACATTGTAGTAAGCATATTCTTTGACAAAACAGATTTGAATTTAAAATATTTCAGATTAACGCGGATTTATGGCAAAAGAGATTTCCTGTAACCAGACACAATCATACCCTTCCTTCAGATAAGGAATGTACTACATACTGCCAAAGCTAAATTTAAAATTCTTGACAGAAATATGGAAAAAAAAGAGCAACTTAGAAAACTAATCCGGTACAAGACCTATTTCCATCGACATTTTATAAGGGAATAATGGTGAAAAGTTCAACGTTTGAAGAAGCTGGTAAAATGCAGAAACTACTAAGAAACATTAACTCATCCGTCTTCCAGTGAAAGAGATATCATGACACATACACTACATTAACATAAGTCACAGGACACCCCTACAAAAGCAAATGAACGGATCCTCTGCGTTGTTAAGTTGCGCGGTACAGCTGCAAACGGTATAAAAACAAGCCTGCAGCTGACCACGATCATATCTCACTGTGAGGTTGAGTTGAAATGTCGGTGCGGGAGAGAACTGACTTTGAGAAATGAAAGATTGTTGGGTGTTACATTAGTGGGTTGTCTATAAGAGAAAACGAGAGGCGTTTAAACATAGCCAAGTCAACTGTTTTGGATTTACTGAATAAGTGGAAGACGCATGGCGTGCCTGAAGCAGCAAAACGTACCGGAAGACCAAATAAAATCTGTCATAGAGGACGTAGAAGCCTCATGAGAGTCGTTACGGCTAATCGACGAAGTATTGTACAAGACATCAGTGTACAAATGAGTAAAAATGCTGAAACCTCGGTATGTACACATACCATTCGCAGAGAACTTCATTCCATGGATTAACGTGGTCCTGCGGCTGCTCATAAACTTTTCATTTCCACTCAAAATGCTACTCGTCGTTTAGCATGGTGTTAAGAACATTTATCGTGAACCGCAGATCAATGGAAACGGGTCCTGTAGACTGATAAATCCAGATACATGATCCATCAATCTGATGGCCGTGTGTGTGTGTATGGCGGCAGCCGGGGGAACGCTATTTACCACAGTGTACTTTTCCTACGGGAAAGTTTGGAGCTGGCAGTGTATTTGTGTTGGAGTGTTTTTCGTGGTATTACCCTAGCCCATTGGTTATCTTGGGCAAACCTCATAACCAGCACGTCTACCTCGATATTCTGTACAATTATTCCCTACCAACTCTGTGGCAATACTAAGGAACCGAGTCTTAAAGCTAGGACTGTTATGGTGTGGTTTGACGATAGTTCCGTATCGTGTGTGGACTAGTCATCACAAAGCCCTGATCTTAATCCTATAGAGCACCTATGGGATGAATTAGAGCTCAGCATCAGAAGTTTGGAACCGAGGCTTACTACTAAGCAACATTTAGCGGTAACATTACACTGAAGAGCAATTTAATTAGGAATACCTGTCTACAAACGTGCAGCACCACCTTTCGCCCTGATGACGGCGGCGATTCGTCTCGGCATGGACTCGACAAGACACCGGAAGCGTTGGGAAGCCATACGAATGCACGACTCCTCAACAAGCTCCCAAAGTTCACGAAGATTTGATGGACAGGGGTCAGAGCTTCGAGCATCTCCCTCGATGGCATCCCAGATGTGCTTGATGGGATTGAGGTCAGGTGACCCAGCTGGCCAAGGAAGCGAGGACACGTCGGTGGAGTGTTCATACCACCATTCGGATACAATTCGTGAGCTACATTGTCTTGTTGCAGGATGAAGTCCCCAGTGGGATGTTGAAGACGCACAAACGGGAGCAAATGGTCGTCCAGGATATCCCGGTAGTGTTGATCTGTGAGGGACGATGTCACACGTACCAGGAGTCCCATTTCAATCCACGTAAACAGTCCCCAGACAAAAATGCCACTCCCACCAGCTTGAAGAGTACCCTGCTGGCAAAAAAGATCCATCGCTTCATGTGGTTTGCGCGGTACTCGTATCCTGCCATCCGCATGTACCAACGTGAATATCGTCTCATCAGTCCAGGCAACATTTTTCCAAATGTCTAGGGTCCAGTGGCGAAGTTCCCGTGCCCATGCTAATTTTTGCACCCTGTGATGTGCGGTCAGCAGCGGTACCCTGGTGGGACGATGGCTTCTGTACCCCATAGCGAGGAGATGGTTCTGGATGGTGTGGTTGCTTACACGTTTTTGTGCACCAGCGTTAAATTGCCTAGTGATTTCTTGCACTGTGGCCCGTCTTTCCGCTGTTACAATGCGAGCTAGCCGACGATGACCCCGCTCATCCACACGCTGTTGTCCACGGCAGTTGGCCCTTGCATGGATGGTTTTATTAGATTCGATGTACTCACTGTGCACCCGTGACACAGTGGCTCGTGAAAATACCAGTGCTTGCACGACTTCCGAGATGGAATGACCCATTCGTCGGGCCCCGACAATTTGCCCACGATGAAATGCGCTTAGATCCTTCGTCTTACCCATACTGCGTCCGACTCTTACTGATTCCCGTCGCATCACTCCTTATATTGTCAGATCGCTGCATACGTCATGTCGTTTCCGGTTACAGGGCCGCCCACAGTGCCACATTTGCATAACGCTAGTTGTCTCTAATTCAATTGCTTTTCAGTGTATGTACTGAATGGAAATGCACGGCTTTCGCTTTGTCCCAAAACCTTGTCGAAAGTATGTCTCGAAGGGTCAGTGCATGCATTAAGGCCAAAGGTGGACTTACACCGTACTAATGTATGTCAATAAATGCTATGTTGTGTTTCTCTTTTAGGTGTCCGGTGACTTTTGTCAATATAGTGTATTTTCAAGTACCACGGATAACAGCGAACAAACAAAATCTGGGAAGCACAGAACATCGTTGGCAGAGTCAATATAGAAAGCACTTGCTGAGACCTCTTTCTTGAAACAAGTTCTCGGACATGTTGCATTAATGGCATCTAGCAGACAATTACAGTTCCGATCAAGAAAGATGACAGGAAATGTTTGGTTGTAATGAGGACGCCTTTTGCATATTTTCCGACACGAATAAAATATTTTAAAGTTAGTCATAGTCAGTGGAAATCAGATAAAAAAATTAACCAGATTTCTACTAAAGATAAAAAAATAAAAATACATGGAGCTGCTTAATCCACAAGCAGCTGAAATGTATGTAACAAAAATGAACAAATTCTGCGCAAAATGTTTCTGATAGAAGAAGGAATATCATAAACAAAGAGATCAGAAGAAGAAGTGACAATAGAGGCAAACACGATAAAGGTTCACGATCCCTAGCAAAGGAGTTTTGAATAATGGAAAAGTAGAGAATATGCTAAAAGTGTTCTTTATAACAAACGCTATGCAAAGGAAAGATATGCTAAACTGTTGTTTTTTTCCAATACGTCTCTGAAAGCAGAATAAGAGAGAGAGAAAATGGTTTTGATATTCACGCCATCACATCAGCGGGAAAACTGTGCATTTTAAAACGATGATATTCCCCATGTTTACTGTGGTAAGTGACATATAGTTGGAAAATAAATGTTTCAATAGAATTTTTGGAAGTGAAGATACAGTTGCAAACGGAAATACACAGGAACACCACTTAGTGCAGAACTGTGAACTACCAAAGACCCACAAATACAGGCACAACGTTTTGCAAGGTATGTGGCATTCCGTCTTAAAGGCATTTTTAAATCGGACTTTTAGAAGCAGAAAAGGTTAAGAAGTTGCACCACTTAGACGGGAAAACCATGCATTATTTTGGACAGAAAATGCACATAAAATACACTATCTACCAACAAGTAATTGGACACCTGTGATAGCAAAGGAAAACGAAGTTTATTCACCTTCAGTAGTTGGTAGAGCCTCCACGTGTGGCGATTACAGCTGCGACTCTCCAGGGCATAATCTCAACCAGGCGTTGTATACGACGGCTAGCGGTATTTTCTTCCACTCGGCTTGTAGAAGACAGGTCAGTTCCTTCACCGATTTCGGACGGTGGGGGCACCGCTTAAGTCGACGTTCCAACTCGTCCCAGAGGTGCTCGATAGGGTTAAGTTCCAGGCTCTGCGCAGGCCAGTCTATTCGATTAACCCCATTGTCACCATACCAAGCCATGGTGGACCTCGCAACATAACAGAAAGCATTGTTATCCTGAAAGTAACATGGGTCCGTCCCGTAAAACTGCCACAACGTAGGAAGCGCATGGTCATCCAAAATAGTGCAGTAGGTCTCGGCGTTGTGTCTACCAGGAATTGCGACCAAGGGTCCCGTGCCATACCAGGAGACACACACCCCTAGCATAATTCCACCGCCGCAGAATTTGACAGTGGCACAATACATTCCGTCAGGAGGCGTTTTCAAGGCAGATGCCAAACCCAGACCCTGCCATCCGAACGGTAGAGGATGAACCTTGATTCGTCGCTCCAGAGAACCTGTTTCCACTGTTCAACGGTCCACTGCCGACGTTCTTTGCACCACGTTAGCCGAGCAGCGCTATTGGACTTGGTGATCAAAGGCTTGTGGGAGGCAGCACGTCCATGAAAACCGAGCAGATGGGCTTCCTTACGCATAGTATTCATCGAAAGAACAATCCCGGATGCCTGTTGAAACTCCTTGCGGATGTGGCCCATCGATTTGGTGTGGTTCTTCCGAATTTCTCTGGCCAGCACCCGTCGGTCTTTAACTCCCAGTTTTGTGGGTCTGCCGGGTCGAGGCACATTCCGATAGTCACCTCTCATCTTCCACTTGCCAATCACGTAGGCCACTGTCGATTTTGGGTACTTCAATTCGCTGTATATGTCACGTATGGATCGGCTATTTCTGTGATACCCGACGATTACACCTTTCTCGAAATCAGAGAGGTCCGAACTGCGTGGCATCTTGCATGCGACTGGTTGCGTTGTTGTTTCCCACACGATATTTAACGGCGGCGGCCGTGACGTGTATCAGGACCGCAGATATCGTCGATTGCAGGGGTGTCCAATTACTTGTTGGTAAATAATGTATTTCGTAGTTAGTAGTATCTGACCGAAAAAGGTTTTTCCAATCGAGTTTTCAAACTCGCAGATATTATTGTAAACGACGAAAAGTTGCCTAATGTCTTCTAGTGGTACACTTTTGTTTTAGAACAATTTGAAACACAGAAACTGAGCATTATTTTATGCAGAAGTTTTTTTCAGAAAGATTTTCGTTGTAAAGTCGTCGTGGAACGTTGTAAAGTCGTCATAGTACGTTGTAAAGTCGTCGTGGTACGTTATAAAGTCGTCGTAGATCGTTATTAAGTCGTCGTGGATTTTCGTTGTCGTGGTACGGAGTTTATCACCCACCATGCGAAACACCTGAGGTGCTAATCGGTCTCCCGGCCTTACGACTGGTTCCAAAATTTGAATCAGCTGTGTCTTATCCTGGAGCTGAGCCCGGGCCCAGCTCGGGCAATTACCCTAAATCCAGCGCCTTTAACCATTCTGCCACCACGTTGGTGCCCTGGGCTATTCTAGAAGTATTGTTGGTCAATGAATTTTACAGCATTCGCAGAATGCTTTTTGAAATTTATTTTTCTTAACTTTGTAACAAGGTACTTCCGAAACAAATATCGGCTTTTCCTATATTGTCTTCCTTTCTATTTATTTCCCTCTCAATATCCTTTACATCTCTAAAAATCAGTTTGCTGAAAGCTAAAACATATTAGAAATGACACCTTCTTTATTGCAGGGATACCTGAAGTTCTTCAAATGTTATCCATCAGTTATCGTAACGGTTATGAGAACATTTTTGTATCAGATGCTTTAACGAGGCAGAAGAAAAGAAATTCGCGTTGATAAGCACGTACTAACATCGAAAACATTTCAGATTTTCCGTATACATTGATGACAATGGCATCCGCAAATGATCAGGTAAACAGAATCCTCGGAATGCATTGTTGTATTTGTCCCCACGTTCCATTGATTTCCCATGGACATCGGTGGGTCTCACATTTCTGACATATATTCGTCATTAGAAGCCTGAATGACGGGATTCTGGTTCTGCATCATGTAATGGTTAACCTAAGAGAGGAACATATTACTGTCATACCAAGAAAATTAATCTTGCACGTAATGATAGCTTTCACTTGCAAGGGTTCAGAGCGAGAAAGACAAATGTTGTTAGTCTCCTGTTCAGGAGCTCCCGGCTGTTGAGGTCAAAAGAAAGACGGACCGTCCTAACCAGCGAAAGAACAGACTTTTCTTTTGTTAATATGTTGAAAGGCATTAATTATTTTCTGCAATGCAATGATATGTAATCTTGTTTTATTTTTCACTTCTTTAACCACATTTTATTGGGGAAACCTCTGCTTAACGTTCAGTTCTAAGAAGGTACGCAAAAAATATTCCATTCCTGAACAATGTGGATTTTGACGTCAAAATTTTTCAATGGCTTTCTGAAGTGTCTTCCAGAGTAGAGCTGGAGTCGTATTTTACAAACCACTGCATTTCTTCCGCTCCCCAAACAATGGGGGAGAATGACGTATCAATTTTGTATTTTGCCAAGCAAGGAATGCAGCGTGTTAATTAGCTTGTTATTCAAAAAATGACTTACAATCAAACTTATCACTAAATTACTGTAACCAAACATTCCTATAGATCCATCTGGTAAGACTGCAAGACGTCCTAGAGGCTCAGAAGTCTAAGTCTAAGCGCTGGCTTCTGACTGTTTGCCATAGAGGGCTGTCTATGATAACGGATAGTGCGTTTGCGTTAAGTTCTTCGCTCGAACGGGTGACCCTAAATTAGGGATGAGTGACAGCTTATAGCCCTTGATTATAGTCTGTGAACCTAGGAAGAATGAATGGAAGTGAATTGCTTAAAGCTTTTACTGTAGGCACACACCTTTGAAGACATTATAACTCTCACAATGCATACAGTATCACATGAAGAATGCTTTCACCAATACTTAACTTGATTAATGAAAACAAGGTAATTTCAGCAAATATTAGTGCCGGTTATATAACCAGTTAAGATATAAATAATGTCGTAACACTCAAATAACCTGCATGACTAACGTTGATAACAGCTGACCATCTATCCCCTATAGCACATCTCACACAGTGACTCGTGTTTTTATCTGCCTTGTCTCACTTTTGTTCTGCTGCCTTATGGGGAGAGACGTTTATGGCATTCAGAAATGACGTTAAGCACGGAAAGTAATAGAGACAAAAAAATGCATAACAAATAGCAACCACAAAAGTTAAAACTAATTATAAACTCTCCTAGGATTACAAAGCCACGTGCCGCTACCAACATTTCACAAAGGCAAGAGTATTTCAACACCAGAGAATTAGTAAAAAGACCATAATCGCAAAACAAACGGCAGTCCATTCCTAGAAATGTTGATTTTTACAGTCTTTTCTTCAAAGATTGGATTGCTTTGCACGAGAAACTCAAGCAAATAAAGTATTGCACGTGGAGTTCTGGTGTGGGAACATATTCTATAGTTGTACTTTATCATTTTCTAGAATATTGTTACAAATGAAATAAAGTATCACGAAAATATACACTAAAGAGCAATTGAATTAGAGATACCTGTCTAGTACAGTGTAGCACCACCTATCGCCCTGATGATGGCGGCGATTCGTCTCGGCATGGACTCGACAAACACCGAAAGCATTGGGAAGCCATACGGATCTACGACCCCTGAACAAGCTCCCACAGTTCACGAAGATTTGATAGAGGATGGGGGGAGGTTCAGATCCTCGAACATCTCTCTCTATGGCATCTCAGGCGTGCTCGATGGGATTGAGGTCAGGTGAACTAGCTGGCCAAGGAAGCGAGGTCACGTCGGTGGAGTGTTCATCCAACCATTCGGATACAATTCCAGAGCGATGGCACGGTGCATTGTCTTATTGCAGGATGAGGTCCCCAGTGGAATGTTGAAGACGCACAAACGGGAGGAAATGGTCGTCCAGGATATCCCGGTAGTGTTGTGTTGATCTGTGAGGGACGATGTCACACGTACCAGGGGTCCCATTTCAGTTCACTTAAACAGTCCCTCGAGACGAGTATTCCACCTCCACCAGCTTGAAGAGTACCCTGCTTGCAAGAAGGATCCATCGCTTCATGTGGTTTGCGCCGTACTGGTATCCTGCCATCCGCATGTACCAACGTGAATCTCGACTCATCAGTCCAGGCAACATTTTCCCACATGTCTATGGTCCAGTGGCGATGTTCCCGCACCCATGCTAATCTTTGCACCATGTGATGTGCGGTCAAGCAGCGGTACCCTTGTAGGACGATGGCTTCTGTAACCCATAGCGAGGAGATGGTTCTGGATGGTGTGGCTGCTTACACGTTTTTGTGCACCAACGTTAAATTGCCTAGTCATTTCTTGCACTGTGGCCCGTCTAACTGCTGTTACAATGCGAGCTAGCCGACGATGACCCCACTCATTCACATGCGGTTGTCCACGGCAGTTGGCCCTTGCGGGGATGGTTTTACCGGATTCGATGAACTCACGGTGCACCCGTGACACAGTGGCTCGTGAAAATCACAGTGCCTGCACGACTTCCGAGATGGAGTGACCCATTCGTCGGGCTCCGACAATTTGTCCACTTTCAAATGCGCTTAGATCCTTCGTCTTACCCATACTGCGCTCGACTCTTACTGATTCCCGTCGCATCACTCCTTATATTGTCGGATCGGTGCATACGTCATGTAGTTTCCGTTTACAGGGCCGCCCACAGCGCCACATTTGCATAACGCCAGCTGTCTCTAATTTAATTGCTCTTCAGTGTGTTACTGTATTGATTGAATACATTTAATATTGCAAAGACTCGGCGTATGTTGTCCTAATTTTTTCTCATTCAGCCGTTGGCGAATGTTGCTTCACCACGGATTTACGTTTTGGTCCACTGCTGTTGGGAGCCTGAAAATCGGAAAATTACGACTCCTTAGTAGTTTTGCGAAAATCCTATTTGACCAAAATCCAACGATTCGTACTCGTGTATGGACATTTTTGAAGTTGAGAAAGTTTACAGTTTCAGATTTTCAACACTTGAATTATATTTCTTTTTTATCAACTTGAAATTTTACATATACGGAAAATCAATATTTATTTATTTATAATGTTTGGAAAAAAGCATTTTTGGGTTCCTTTTTTGACTAAAAATAAAATAATTTAATTTATTTTTTTAAAAACGTATATAACTTGCAGTTTTTCTTGGTGATTTGCATTATAATTAATTGCCCTACAATCTGATACTATGCAATTTTACTATCTTTTATACACACTGCACGATACTATTTTAAATTGTCTTTTTTTAAAGAAAATATTAAATATATTTAATTTTAGGTCGCGTATAAACTATTCACCATAACAAAATTCCATAGGATCAAATCATTTGAGACATATTGAAATATATGCATTTAAAGTTCCCTGCAGATATCTTTAGTAGATTAAAAGTTATATTACTTTGAATATTGGCATACACTTGAAAAACGAAGCTACGGATGTTTTCTCTGAAAGTTTAAGTTTCATACATTTCAAAATTGCCTTTATTCTTCAGTAAAATAACATTTCTATGTACATGATAATGGAATTCTGCCAATAAATACAGTGGTATATACATCAGCTGGAAAGTTCCAGTGAAACGTAAAACAAAATATTGTTAAAATCATAAAATTCTTTCGCCACGTAGGGCGAAGGAGAGGCAGACAATAAAGCACGAGCGATACAAATGAAAATGTTTACCTACAGTATTGTAGACAGGGCAAGACATGATTCTATACTATGCGCAAATTCCAATTAAGCATTACTACCATACTGAAGGTTAAACATGCACAAGGTACTAATTCACATAAAAGACCATGGGTGAGAAGGAACTAACAGGTGCAACAGTATTTAGAGATATGACAGTAATGGTAGAAACAAATAAGCACAAATACTTATCATATGTACAGAATTGTGCAGTGACAAGAGAGAAATATGCTAAACGAACCCAGGAGAGTAACTTTACAAAAAAAACAGAAACCGAACAGTAATGCAATGCCCAAGTTTCATATCATATGTGCAGAACAATACAGTGACAAGGAAGAAAGCCGCTAAACATACCCAGAAGGGCAGCTTCTCATGAAACAGAAATGCAACAGTGATGCTACATTCAAAATTTACAACATATGTACAGAAGTATTCAGTGACAAGGGGAAATAACGCTAAATGTACTCAGAAGGGCATCTTGTTACATTAAATTATACACACAGTGACTGATATTTTAAAAATATATTGCTTACAATATATTCAGTAAAATCCTCCAGGTTCGTATGAGGTGATTTCCTGCTGTTTCTTTCTCTCTTCTGTTCCCAGTTTGACCATCACCACAACAGTTTTGTATCTTTGGTATGCCGCACTTCTTTGCTTTTTTCGCCCGAGTCAGGCTCTGCTGTCTTTTGCTTTTGCCAGAAGTAGAAACTTTTTCGCAGGAGACAGTCCAGGTTTTTCTTGCCTTCTTCATATAGTTATATTATATTCAAAACTGAATTATGAAGTTTTCATACAGTGTTTGATATGAAGTGTGATTGTGTCACACAGTTGAATTTAAAGTGCACGAATAAGCGCCTTGAACTTTAAGATGGGTGGTGTAAGGCTAACGCACTCGGTTAGATATCGAGAGATCCGGGATTCATTTCCGCGGCGGCGGCCGAATGACAATTTTCGGTTGCTGTGCGTTGTGAAACGTGGAAAGAGCGATGTCTTTGTTTATTCACGTATTTGGAGGATTTTCACTTTGGATTTAACTGCTATAATTAATATATAGCCAATGCCGTTAATGCCCACCAGATGGAGACGTCTCGGAAGCTGAGCTCATCTTACGAATGTATAATGTCAGATGCTGACTGAAAAACACACATAGCGCCGTTAATCGATAGCGACACTGGTGTAAGGCCAACGCGCTCGGCTAGATAACGAGAGATCCGCGATTAATTTTCCCGGCGGCGGCCGAATGACACATTTTCGGTTGCTGAGCGTTGCTAAACGTGGAAAGAGCGATGTCTTTGTTTATTCACTGACGCCACGTATTTGGAGGATTTTCATTATGTACTGAATGGAGGCGCATACCTATAGCTGTGTTCCAAACCTTGTCACAAGCATGTCTCGAAGAGTCAGTGCATGCATATTAAGGCCAAAGGTGGACCAACACCATACTAATGTATGTCAATAAATGCTACGTTGTGTTTCTCTTCCAGGTGTCCGGTGACTTTTGTCTATATATATATATCTAACTATCTCTCTCTCTATATATATATAATGTTGTATCATATTCCCACTGTTATACTACAGTATAATTATAGTTTTATCTATCTATCTATCTATACAAAGGAAACGCCAGTTATGTACAAATTTCTAGGGAGTAAGTGAATCATAAAAGATTGAGAACCACTGCTCTAAGGCTTACAAGGGCCTGCAGATCGGGAATTCATTCACCTGGTTAAATCACGAGATACCACTTAGTGTAATTCAAAGTGAACTCTTTGATCTAAAACAATGCAATTTTCTGAAAATAGGTAACCTACAAAAAATTTTAATTTTCGCAATCCCAAATGCTCTCAATGACCGCGTATTTTTTTTATATATATTTTTAAAATACAGGCAGCTAAAAGTCTTATCAGTGGATATAGAGGGCAAATTCATTTCTATCTGAGCAGATAAGTTGGAGCATGATCCTAGGCGTTTAAATATTTGTGTATGCAGACGCAACATTCTTCGAATATTCAGCAGCACAATGGAGACTCCCTTCAAATGGTCCAAAGTGTTACGTTTATTCATTAGATGGGACGTGAGTTTATACCCACAGTTGTAAGTATGTGCATCTTTTGGTATGCAAGTGTTGTTGCAGACACATTGGTATGACGATTAGGTGCTTTCATTGAGAAAATTCTGGGAATTTTTCGTACTCATCTATTCGTTCAGTGTATGAGAAAAAAGGGAGAACGTTATCTTGATGTTGTAGGAAAACAATCTAAAACATCGAAGCATTTTTTTGCCTATAGGAATATTGGCAGAATAGTGGCTATCCTTAATTTCAGACAATAGATTTCCGGGAAGGGACAGAAATAGAAGTGTAGGTCAAACGAACCGTACATATCTTATCTAGAACTGAAACGGGGGCCCAAGCCAAAACGTGATACAGAAACTACAGCCTCTGAGAGTTGGTCCACCAGAGTGACGGTCTTGAATCTTTTGAGAGTAACCGGTACGAGGGAGAGGGCGGATTCGAGTTCGGGTCATACAATATATTAAGGATTGGACCCCATCCGCAGCAGCATGAACATCGCATAGATAATGTTAAAAACGCTGGCACGACCTAATTTGGAGTTAGTGGTCTCAGCGCCGTGGGACGAACACATCACCCATCTAGATTCAAGACCCGAACCTTGGTGGATCTCTGACGACAATTCAGAAGCAAGCTCCTCTGACACAGGTATACTAGGCCAGTTTCAAACAGCTTGAGTTCGTTCAGAAATATTGGCCTGTTTACACTAATATCATTCGAGTGGAACAGAAATGCCAACGTTTACCACAATCAAAGGTTTATTATACATCGAATATAGTTCCGCAGAGCGTTTGGCTTGGCTTCACCAGGAAGAATGGAGCGCAAACATTCAAATCATTGTGACATCATCAGAGTTCTGACGTTCACGGTTTTTGGTGAGTTGTTTCCACGCGCTTGAAAGAAATGGAGTCAACGTCATGTCATTGTCAAGCCGTGAAGATTTCCGTTATATGTGAAAAGCTTCTAATACATTAAGCTTGGTAGTTGAATCAGGTTTAACAATGAGCGTAGCATTTCCAAACAAAAATGTATGGTTGTTTTCGTAACAATTTTGGGGTATAGAGGACTTCTTCAGTTTATAGTTCCGTACGTAGGTCTTGTGTTCCTTCACACGGAAATTTAAAGCCCTGCGGGTCTGTCTTATATATGAAAGTTCACATTCACAAAGTATCTGATGAATTCCTTAGGAATTCATGTCTTCGACGACATCTTTTGATCCGGAAAAAGTTATCTTGTTTATGGGTTTGAAAATAACTTTGAAATTAAAACTCTTGAGAATTTTTGAAATTCCGAAGCAAATATGTGGAGCAAATGGGATAACCGCCCAATTCTGTGGTATTGGGTGGTCTACCGGCGTGAGTGAGCAGACAGGCTTCGGTTTCCTAAATTTTTGGATGCTTTGTCTATAACGGAATGGGTATATCCTCTGTGTACTGCAACTCGTTTAAGAAAATCAAGCTCTTTCTGCAAGAAATCCTCAGTTGAGCATACATGTGTTGCATGATATACGTATGTGTAGAAGGCAGAGATTTTTTGTTTCGATGGTTGATTTGATTTTGCATGTGGGGGTTTTGAAACAGCGAATGGTTTTCGATAAACTGTTGTGCTAAAGGAAACTTCAGGGCGTGACAACTCTGATGATGTCACAATGATTTTTAATGTTTACGCACCATTCATCCTGATGAAGCCGAGCCAATCGCTCTGTGAGGCTGTAGTCGATGTACAATAAACCTTTGATTGTGGTAAACGTTGGTATTTTTATTTTACGGAGATGATTCATGGGGAACTCTAGATAAAAAAATTTAACGTGATTTGAAGTACTGAACAACGCAGAGACTCTCATCACAAGATCACGTGTGGCCTTCTGGAAGGTTCCCTTCTTGTTGTCCGCTGTCTGCCACCAAACACCCACGGTACATCCGAAGTCATGCGAAGCCATTCCTCCGAAGGAATAGACTTCTTGTAACAAACGATCACAATCCCCATCTCTACTGGGCAATCTCTTGCTCGAATGACTTTGTCTGTTCTGTACCATAACTCGCAACCCAGTTGGGAATTAACAACAAACCTACTATTTATGTTAAAACACTTCATTAATTACTTTAAAAACAACTGCTTTAGTCTAGCAAAGGAAATACAATGTGACATCCTATATATTTCATTCTCCTTCTTCTTCACGTGCCATGTCCAATAGGGTGAGCCGAAAATTGTTTTGTTTTTTAAATCGTAACTAAAAGAGACATACAAAGGCTGCAGACAACTCAAAGCAACTTGGAGAGGCGCATGCTTGGTGTAACCAGGAGAGATAAGAAGAGGAACTCGTGGATCCGAAAAATGACAAGAGTGGAAGACATCATGATCAGAGTTAAATCCCTGAAATGGCAATGGGCTGGACATACTGCCAGAAGGACAGATCATCGATGGACATCCGAAATTTTAGATTGGATTCCAAGGGACAGGAAAAGACCCAAAAGAAGACCACATGGGAGATGGGTGGATGAAATTCGAAAGTATGCAGGGGTGACATGGAGGAGACTGGCACAAGACAGACCGTTGTGGAGGAAACTTGGGGAGACCTTCGTCCAGCAGTGGATTGATAATGGTTGACAATGATGATGATGATGATGATGATAGCGCGGCAAACTTGCCTAAGGTGTCAGTTAGAACCGACAAGAAATTTAATCAATTTCGCTCAATATCTAGCCCGCCTTCGGCATTGAAAAGTTAGAAAAAAACAAAAAAATCCACTTTGAAGCCTTTTTCGGGAAATTTCTTTTCGGATTTTTGTTTTTGAAATCGATCTTGACATAGCGCGGAAAAGTTGCTTAATGGGCCAGTTAGAACCCCAAAAAAAATTTCGTCAATTTTGCTCAATATCTAGACCCGTCCCTCTGACATTGGAAAAGTATAAACAATTCAAAAAAATAAATAAAAAGTCAAAAGTGCACTTACTAGTATATTACTTCTTGCAATACAGAAATCTAGAAACTGGAAGTATAATAAAACAAAAAAGAGGAATATTTACAAAGGTTAGGCTTTAGAATATTACTGTCCCTTGTTGTCAAAGGTTGGAAGTTCTGTTTTTGCTTGAATTTTAGACCGTATGAAACCGTCTCTTGCAGTATCACCACAAACTTTCGTTGCAGCTTCAGATATGAGTTTAATACATTTCTCGACTGATTTGTGTGACATGGAAACTTCTGGAAAGTTAGTGCCGGAACCTGTTCTTGTTTGTACATATCTTTTAACTCGTCATCTGTTATATGCATTGTAAGGGGCTCCGTTTTGGAGCAATTCAACCAGTTTATGACATCAATGTAATCAATGACGTTAAGGTTGAGTTCGGGAGGTTTGAAAATGCGTATGCCTTCGAATTTCTTATTCCTGGTGTTCAGGATTAGCTTCACTACCAATTTCCGGATGTGGCTTCGAGAATACGTTAGCATTGCCAGTAATACGTTTTCGGGATGCGCAAAGTATGCATTGTTTGAAATTACAGTTCGGTAATTTTCTTTACATGGTCAGGCAACTGCCTTGTGAGAGAAATCGTTTTCCAGATATTTCTGTCTCCATCTTGACACTGGGGTTTTATTTTTATCTCGAACCACATTGGTGCGCAAACCAGCATCACAAACTTTACGAAGATTATCGGATGGATTTTGGGTACTGTTGCGCACTGTAGCGCCCGAAAAACTGGTACAGAAGAACTTATGCAAAATACATAGCAACGTTGCCTATACGCGTACGTGGTTGCGTCCGCCAGTAAAGCGATAGACATCCTTGCCAGCTGTTAGAGCTGTTTTTGGCATGAGAATGACAAGTAATAACAATTTAATCGATTTTCAACGTGGTGTTATGGTTGGCGCTCGTGAGATGGGCCAGAGTATTTCGGTGGTAGAATCGAAATTCGGATTTTCACGGACGACCATTGCAAGGGTGTAACGTGACTACAAGAATTCCGGCAAAACCTCCAACCTACGATACCAGTGTGGCCGTAAAAAGACATTGGGTGAACGTGACCATCGTCGGCTGTCAAGAAACGTTTCAAGCGATAAGCGTGCAACACTCTCGCAGGTATAATCGGAATTCAATGCTGGAGCCTCAAGAAGAATCAGCGCCCGGACTGTGCAAAGTACCCTGCATGATATGGGCTTTGAGTGCCGACGCCAAACTCGAGTCCCTTTGATGGGTGCACGACACAGAGCTATGCGCCTCGCTTGGGCACGGCAACACCGTCACTGGACACTTGATTACTGGAAATAAGTATCCTGGTCTGACGAGTCGCGTTTCCAACTGTATCGGGCAGATCGAAGGATTCGTGTGTCGCGCAAACCCCATGAAGTCATTGATACCGCCTGTCAACAGAGAACTGTACCGGCTGGTGCGGTGGCCGTAATGGTATGGAGTGTGTTTAGCTGTACTTCATTGGGACCCCTGGTATGTCTACAAACGTCTGTGACCGGCCAACGTTTTGTGCGTATCCTTTCTGACGAGGTACACCCGTTCATGTCCTGCATTCATGCCCTGCATTCATGGGTTGATGTTCTGCATTCAAGGGTTGCGCTTGTTCCAACAGGACAATGCACCTCCACACAAGTGTCGGGACGCCACATTATGGTTAGAGGAGCATTCATCTGAGTTTGGGGTGTTGCCCTTCCCACCCAAGTCCCCAGATCTGAACGTGATAGAACACATTTGGGATGCCATGCAATGCGCTATCGAACACAGGAATCCAAGAACTCGTAATACACCTGAATTGTGAAACACTCTGCAGGAAGTATGGTGTGCATTGCCTACAGCATATTTCCAGAACCTAGTGGAGTCCATGCCCCATCGTCTTTCTGCAGTCCTCCGCCCCCGTGAAGAACCTTCCAAGTATTAGACTGGTGTACCAGCTTTTCTGGCACTTCAGTGTATAATCGTAACAGACGGTTTGCGGTCGTCAGCCAGCGTGCATGACTGATTTTGCCTGGATTGGTCTTATCCAAATTTGGGGGCAACTGCCATTTTTAACAGCAATGCATGTGCGATACAAGTATTGCTGATCAGTGCTTAGATTGTTGATATCTTTAGGGTCCAAATGCGGGAGGGTTTTATCAATTTTGTCAAATTTGACCACTGTCTTGTTTTCACAATCTTTTAGAAATGAACCAATATGTCCAGAATAGGAATATGTTCATTTTCTGTGGCCATTGAGTTCCTGAATGAGTGCCTTAGTGGCAACTCATTGGTATGTAGCAAACATATGCTTCATTGCAGAGGTCTTTCACAGTGGGTGGTCAAGCAAACCTATTACTCCACCCTTCCATCCTGTATTAACATTTGTTCTATCGCGTCCGATGATCATTAGGCTCTGGAGATTGACATTTCGCGTTTCCGTAGAAGCGATTATGCTTTTGACTATTTCTTTCGCATTTCCATCAGAATTTAGCGAGATATGTCCTATGTACTTGCCTTCGGGCTCCTCTATCAGTACTATGTGCGCTTCATGTTTTATCTCTCGACGACCTATCATCAGCTTAAAAGTCGGATCTTTGCGCCCATCAAAATACAAGCTTTTAATGGGAGTCTCTTTTATCGCACGCCACTCGTTTCCTTGGATTTCTTTTTCTTCTCTACTTCCCTTCTGATCTTATTCTTTTCAAATATATACGTTGGGTTTTCTGGTGATACTAGACTGAAATCTTCAAGAACTGCTGCAGTAATTTAGGCCTCTGCTCTATTTGAGGCGCCCGTTAAATCTGCTGCCAATTCAGTACGAAACATGCTAATCCTCATTTGACTTGATGATGGTCCGACTTCTTTCTTATAACTTTTCTCTAAAGGATAGGTCCACTGGAAGACTCTATTTGTGTCCGTTACTGATTCAAGTTCAGTATCGTTGGTTGTCGCTTCCAAATTGACCTGACATCCCAGATTTTCCTTAACCGGAGTAACCTTGTCCTTTTGAAGTCCCCTCGAAATCGGACGCTACTTTTTATCTGGAACAATAGATTTATTGGGTTTTCGGCGTAATCCTCCCTTCTTTGCAATTGCTGTGTTGTTGCGATATCAAAATTTCCGATGGCAATCTGTCTTACAGTCCTTTGGTCATTAAAAAATTGTCATTCCCTGTCCGGAACTTTCAAATTTTTTTCGCAGGTACACACTGCTAGATCATGACACTGGCAAGGACAAATGTCGAATAAATTTCCAGCGAATGTTTTAAATTTCTGTATTTTAGAATTCAGGAATGGTGTACATCTACTTTTTACAGGTTTCACTACATTCTTGTATTTATGGTTGTAGAATAAAATCATGGCAATCACGCGTTTTAAATATTCAACAGGAGTGGATGCACGTACCAAGATGTTAATAATTTTCCTGGCAACTACATCTGCCACGCTCCAAGAAAACTTCATTCTCCCTTGATCTGCAAACGGGTTCTCTGGTAAAATCTAATCATGTCTTAGTAAGCTTGGAGTAGAACTACATCGTGGGGAAATAAATATTTTCCTGTACCAAATAACGGACAGCTTGTGCTTGCCCGAGTCATCTTCTGCTTAGCTTATTGTTTTTCCATTACCATTACTCATCGTCAAACTGCTAAACACGTCCTCACCGCCATATCCTACCTACCCACCCTTTTATTTTATCTTTGTTCCAGGGGTTAGCAGGCAAAGTGAGCAACTCAAAAGGCTATAAGCGATACTCGTCCATAATTTAGCACCCCTGTTCCGAAGAAAAGGACAAAGACCAGTACCGTATGATAAGCAAGACACTTATAGCCTATCCGGAAATCGAACCAGGACTCACTCGAACGAACGATCCGCAGCCAGTGTTTAGGTAACTGTGCAACCGGACTGGCGCGTCCTGAGGGTCCTTGCTTTAAATTATGATGGCAAACACTCTTTTACGTTTTCTGAAGGAACTCATGGATCAGGAAAATGACAAGTATGGATGATATCATGATCAAACTAATCCTTCATAAGTGGCAATGAGCTGGACATATTGCTAAAAGAACGGACAAACCTTGTATACCTGAGCTACTCAACTAGATACCAAAGTACAGGAAAAGACGCAGAAGACGACCACGTGGAGATTTTCGAAAAGCATGTTGGAGTGGCATCGAAGATAGAGGTTCATGCCAGAGACTTATGAAAGATAATTGGTCAAGTTTTTATCCAGCAGTAGAGTAAGAGCGGTTGATGGTGAAATGAGGAATACTACATTACAATTAAAATTTTAAGCTGCTAGTGGTTCCCAGAAGCTAACTTCTGGTTATTCATACTGGGGTACGATTCTCTGATGAGGAGAATGTTGTACTTGTCCCACGATCCAATTTGTGCAAATTAGACAACAGGGTGCTTGTATTCTTAGATGCTCATTCTTTCCTTTAAAAAAAAAAAAAAAAAAAGATAGAGATTTTATTTATTTGTACTCAGACTGGCGATCAATGATTCTACTTTGAGGGCAATTCTTCTCTCCTGATATTTACCGAATTCCAAAAAAGTTGACGATGAGAGTTGTCTCAAACCATTTCCAAATCAGCGCTGTACACTGTGACGTACTGCAGAGGTAGAGCACGTGCCAAGAAGACATATCCTCAGCGATATATTCCGTCGGTGTAGTTTAGTCGGTTATAGCAACTCACTCCGGAGCTAGACCGGGATTCGAACTTCGTCACCGACACATTTGTGAATTTCACATTGGTTCACGAACGTAAAAATGGATCTACTTACAGTTGAGTTCTTCGAAATATGTGTGATGCTTGCTCCACACATCGTCTGGAAATAATGAAAGGTTCCTTTTCGCTTCGAAAAAAATTAAGAGGAAGGTGATGTGACGAACTACAGTGGTGAAGCACATGTCAATACGACAAATATGCAGCGATACATTCCGTCAGTGTAGTTTAGTCAGTTAGAGCATCTCACTCCGGAGCAAAGAGTTGTGACGTACTACAGAGGTGAATCACGTGTCAAGACGACAAATCTGCATCGATACATTCCGTCAGAGTAGTTTAGTTCGGTAGAGCAACTCACTCCGGAGCACAAAGTTGTGACGTACTACAGAGGTAAAGCACGTGTCAAAACGACAAATCTGCAGTGTTACATTCCGTCAGTGTAGTTTAGTCGGTTAGAAAAAATCACTCCGGAGCGGAGGAGACGAGTATTCGAACCCTGTCAGCGACAAATTTGTGAATTTCACAACGCACTTGTCTTATCTTTATTAACATTTTAGCATGTGTAACCGTCCGTATCCCTTCCGCTCTAAATTCGCAACAATAATTAATTTGAATGCATTTGCCCCCACAAATGTGCAATGAAGGATTGTTTTGGAGACATGAAATGCAAGGATTAACTATCATCTAGGTGTCGTCACCTCAAAAAATCTTAAAAGCTACATGTTTCTTGTACGGAAAACAGTTTATATTAATTGGAAATCATTTTAAATGCGGTTTCTATATGTGTGTGCATTGCTAGTACCACATAAAAAGCCTTTGTTAGTGGCCCCTTTTATATGGCGCACCATATAGGTTAGGGCAGCGGGTGGCCTAGTGGTCAACGTTCGTGACTGCCACGGAAAGGACCTCAGGTTTGATTCCAGGCAGGTACGAACGCTCGATCCACTAAATACCCGCCGTGCGTCGAATGGGCACGTTAAGCCGTCGGACCCCAGGTACTGAGCCCCCGGTAATAAATAAGGGCGTCTTCCTCCCTCTTTCTACTTCGCTTCCGTGTCACTTTCCTATCGGGCACTCTAAACCAAATCACCTAGCTTCCTATTTTTAAGGGTTGTTTAAGACCTGGGGTCAGACATTCCTATCCTAAAATCCTCTACATGTGATCTGATCTGACGTTGTTAGGCGGGTTAAAGTTGTTTGGCGGGGTAAAGTTGTTTGGCGGGGTAAAGTTGTTTGGCGGTTTCCAGTTAAACCCGGTTTATTCCTCTTCTAACCGGTTTCTGCGTGTACAGCTGCAAAGGAATTCTCCGAAATGGTTAGTCACAGCCGGAGCCGTGTAGGTACGCGGTCATAAGTGAAAGTGAAGAGAGAACAAAGGCAACGGAAATGGTTTTAAGTACGGAACAGCGGATTTTTGTTGTGGAACAGTATTTCAGAAATAACTCATACAAGTTTTTAAATATGTTCTTTACAGAGAAATGTCCACATTTTACAACACCGGCGAAATCAGTGGTACAGAAGTTAGTGCGGAAATTTCGTGAAACTGGCACGGTGTGTAACAGGAAAAGAAACAAACCCAAGACAATTCGCACTGAAGACAATATCAAGGATGTGTGCACAATGATGTTACAAAGCCCTGTGAAGTCGATTCGCCGATTATCGTCCGCAACGGGAATATCTGCTACGTCATGCCGACGCATACTTAAGGTGGATTTGAACTTTTGGCCGTACAAAGTTATTGCGCTCCAAGGATTTAAAACTTCTGATTATGCAAAACGGATGCAATATTGTAAGTGGTTTCAGGAGACCATTATCAGCGGTAAAACGGACCCAACACTTTATTACAGGACATATGAAGCACAGTTTCCTCTGTCCGAGTACGCCAATGCGCAAAACAGCAGGATTTGGACAGACACGAATCCCAGACGGACAATGGAGACTCCTCTGTGCGACCAAAAGATGGGCGTTTGGTGTGCTGTGTCTACAAAAAGGATAGTCGGCCCATTCTTTTTCACTGAAACCATCAACTCGGAAGCACTATGTTCAGCAACTGTTTAACCCATTTTTTGCCGCACTTACAGAAGAAGAGCGAACATATGCTTTCTTTCAGCAGGATGGTGCAACGGCGCATACTACGAGGAACAGTCTACGTGCTGTGCATGAAGTGTTTGGGCAGGAAAGAGCTGTATCAAAGAGACTATGGCCACCGAGATCAACCGATTTCTCCACCTGCGACTTTTATCCGTGGGGAGCATTGAAAGGAAAAGTGTACGCAACTAATCGGCACACCCTTGATGAATTAAAAGTGAACATTACAGATGCCATAGCCTAAATTACTGCCGATGAGTTGTGGCGCGTTACGAACAACATGTTCCCTCGTGTGCAGCTGTGTCTTGATGATGTAGGACAGCACTTTCAGAATTGTTGTAAACGCAGGTAAGTTACACCTTTTATCTGTCATTTCAACTATTATTTACCATGTATAGTAAACATTGCATGACTGTTGTCGTTTATTATACTCGGGCCTCTTTTATATGGCACACCCCGTAGCTGTGCTGCTGTTTCTGGGAGATGAAACTCCTATGCGGAGAGGCGGGTTTTTAAGCTACCCCAATTAGAAACTTTATTGAAATGCCAACATAGTAGTTTCAGTTTTGTGTACTTGAAGTGTTCCGCATAGTGTAATAGTAGCATTTTCGAACAAATATCTTGAAATGTTAATTATGTTTCCATCTCGGATTAATGCAGTTTCGAATTTTTTCTGACACATTGTTACGGAAATGGCAATTATACTCCGCACTTCTGTGCAACAAAAGAATACATTAAAATTAGATTTTTTAACAATTCATGACACATAATGGCAATGCTACTCTAGGAAAGTAATTTTTTTACTGATACATTTTTAAAAAATGAGTGAGCATAGCTCTTAATGCAAAACAGATATTTACCAATAATTAATAACCTGCCGTTGAGCTGTAATTATTTGGACACATACTTTCAGTTTTGTTCAATAAGCGTTAAATTAAGAGCCACATATTAAAAGCATAAACTCCGGTATTGAAAAAAGCAGACAAAGACCACGAAATTAAAAGAAAATGCGGAAATACGTTTTCATAGGGATTCAATGCTTTCTGTGTACCTCCCTTATTGCATGCTTCTTACTTATTGTGTTTTATTGAAGGGCAAAAATGGTTTGTTCATAACTAAGTCGCTCGACGTTTTCATTTCGTGAGGACTCCACCCACCTCAACAAGTGTCATGCCATGTCATTTCTCTTCTTTAACAGTCGGCGGAAGACGTTGTTGTATCGCAGAATTCTGAAAGAAGGCCATTGTGTCGTTTGTCACCGTTACAAAGACCGGCTCGAAAATACGCCTCACTCTGCTGACAAGCGCGACATTTTCATTTCTCAAAATCTCCAGCTTGCCTTTTTGTAGTCGGACGTGTTTGCCTACATATATTTTTAGCAGCGGAATAGGATTCTTAACATCGGCTTTACGTTATTTACTGACACTTCGCAGCCCCGAAAAGTAATTTAACTTCAGCTAAATTTGAGCTTTAATTCCGTCAATTGGTATACGAGCAAACACAATTTTTTTTTGGCTTAGAAGTTATAGAACGTCGAGCTTACTAAAACAGAAGACAACATATGCGATTTAAAGCTAAAGCGTTGGCGTAAGTTGTGAAGTAATTTTCAAACTTTTTCTAGTCTTTGCATTTAAGGGTGGTTCTAAAGCTTCAGTAATTTGTGGTAAAGCTTCGAAAAATATAATATAAAAGAAGTGTAATGTTAGTTTGTGAAATCATCAAATGAGTCAGCCGGCCCCGGTGGCGCAGTGGTCTAAGGCGCTGGCCTCTGATCATTCGTCCGTAAGGGGTCCGGGTTCGAATCCCGTCAGGCATGGATGTTGTGTTTGTCTTACGGCACTGGCTCTCTCCCTTCCCTGGAACCAGTGACCCTAAATTAGGGACGGGCGACTGCTTATAGCCCATTGAGTTACTCACGGTGGTCGTTAAACCTCCAAAAAAAAAAAAAAAAAAAAAAGAGTCAAATTTAAAAGGGCTATAAAAAATTCAAAATACAGTCATTGTCTTGTAACTTGGCAATATTGCTACCGATGACTAAAAGATTTTCTTACAGGCTGCAACATTGTGCAGATAAGCTTAGGGACGTAACAGCAGCAGTGTAAAAATGGCCGACCCACTTAAGGCATGCACCAAAGAGAAGCAACATTCTGTAAGCTGCCCAGGTGGCTCAGTGGTCTAAGCGATGGCTTCTGATCATTCGTCCGAAAGGGGCTCCGGGTTCGGATCCCGATGAGACATAGATGGTGTGTTTGTGTTACGGCATTCGCTCCGTCCCTTCCCTGGAACCAGTGACTCTAAATTAGGAACGGGCGACTGCTTATCGCACATTGACTAGCTCACGGTGGTTGTCAAACCTCCAATCGAACTAGTTAGTAAAATCATGCAATGCATTGATTATAATCCTTTTTCCAACATACCAGAAATCATTACTCAAGTTATGAGAATAGTGGCTGTGGAATAAATCTCGTTCCTGTGCCCTGACCTTTTATCACATTTCGATGATATTCAACAGAACCGGTTCAGTATACCTCCGAAATAACATGATAAAGTTTTGTCACAATCGAAGCATTTTTACGTAAGTAATGATGCATGAGGGCTATGGAATAGATCTCGCTCCTGTGTCCTAACCTTTGACCCCATTTTGCCCGTTTTCAATAGAATTCGTCCCTAGGCAGGCCCCTGTAACATACTAACATTTTATTCAAATCGAAGCATTTTTACGTAAGTTATGACGCATAATGGCGATGGAAGTGATTCCGCTCCTATGTCCTGTCCTTCGACCCCATTTGGCCCATTTTCAATAGGGCTTGTCCCCGCTTGGTCCTCTACCACATACTAAAATTTAATCGAAATCGAACCTTTTTTACGTTAGTTATGACGCATAAGAGAAGTAGAATGGATCCCGCTCCTATGTCCTGACCTTTGACCCCATTTCGTTCATTGTCAATAGGGTTCCTTCTCAGGTGTTCCCCTTTCACATACTAAACATTCATCGAAATCGAGCGATGTTTACGCGAGTTACCGTGCGGACGGGCATACGCACACAATGCGTGATGTAATTAGGCAGATGGGAATCGCGACCATCTGCTCGAAAGAGTGTGACGTCATAACACTTTAATAGGATCCACACATGACGTAATGAGACAGACGGCGTGACCGCGCGCCAACATCTCAATCTCGATATTGTGACGTCATAAGATTTCTTAGCATGGGCAACATTAATGGGACGATGCCATGACAGTAAAAACGTGGTGATTCGGTGCGGTTGTTTAGCCACTAAACGAATTTTCCTAAAGTCGAGATCAAGCTAAATCGATTTCAAGTACCAGAAAACTGTAGGTTAACGACTTTCATCAAAATCCTTAAAGCCGTTTTCAAAATAAAATTTACACACATACAAGAATTGCTCCTTTAATTGTATGGGATAAGAGCGATGGAATGGATCCCGATCCTATGTCCTGACCTTTGACCCCATGTCGTCCATTTTTAATAGGGTTAGTCCCCAGGTGGTCCCCTACTACATACTAAAATTTCATCGAAATCGAACCGATTTTACGCGAGTTATCGTGCCGACAGACAGACAGACGGATGGACAGGCAGAGCTGGAGCATATACGCTTCTTCACCCAACGGTTGGAAAGCGTAAAAAACAAAAGGAAAACAAACAAGTTAGTAGTTAGTAAAATCATGCAATGCATTGATTATGATACGCTTTCCAACATACCAGAAATCATTACTCAAGTTATCACTCAAGTTATGAGGATAGTGGCTGTGGAATAAATCTCGGTCCTGTGCCCTGACCTTTTATCACATTTCGATGATATATTTAACAGAACCGGTTCAGTATACCTCCGAAATAACATGATAAAGTTTCGTCGCAATCGAAGCATTTTTACGTAAGTAATGATGCATAAGGGCTATGGAATAGATCTCGCTCCTGTGTCCTAACCTTTGACCCCATTTCGCCCATTTTCAACAGAATTCGTCCCCAGGCAGGCCCCTGTAACATACTAACATTTTATACAAATCGAAGCATTTTTACGTAAGTTATGACGCATAATGGCGATGGAAGTGATTCCGCTCCTATGTCCTGACCTTTAACCCCATTTCACCCATTTTCAACAGGGTTTGTCGCCAGGTGGTCCCCTACCACATACTAAAATTTCGTCGAAATCGAACCGTTTTTTACGTTAGTTATGGCGCATAACAGCAATGGAATGGATCCCGCTCCTATGTACTGACCTTTGACCCTATTTCGTTCATTTTAAATAGGGTTCCTTCCCAGGTGATCCCCTACCAGATACTAAAATTTCATCGAAATCGAACAATTGTTACGAGAGTTATCGTGCTAACGGACATACGCACACAACGCGTGACGTAATGAGGCAGATGGAAATGGCGAGCAAGAGTGTGACATCATAAAACGTTAATAAGATCCACACACAACGCGTGAGGTATTAAGACAGATGGCGTGACCGCGAGCCAACATTCTCAAACGCGAGCTTGTGATGTCATAAGATTTCTAAGCATTGGTAACATTAATGGAACGACGCCATGCCAATAAAAACGTTATAATTCGGGGTGGGTATTTAACCCACTAAACGAATTCTGCTAAATTCGAGATCAAGCTAAATCGATTTCCAGTACCAGAAAACTGTAGGTTAACGACTTTCATCAAAATTCTTAGAGCCGTTTTCAAAATAAAATGTACATACATACATACAAGAATTGCTACTTTAATGTGGACGTCAAGTAATTCTGCTTCCTATACTTCCAATGGAAAAACTTCTGTACACATTTTCTTCACAAATAATGCGTTCCCAAGGATGAAAATTTGAACATTCATTAAAATAGCTCCATTTCATAACTTGGAATACTTAATATTTTCTAAACCATAACCGTAATTATGCAATCCAACATTTATTTGTCCACTGGCGTCATCAAAGCACAGGTCGCGCCATCTTTTTTCTGGTTTCAACACCACCAAAGGAAACGTTATGGTTTTTTAATATAATTATGCTTATGTTTTACAAAATGTTAAGTATTCCAAGTTATAGTATGAAGTTATTTTAATCGATGTTCAAATTTCCATCCTTGGGAACACACTAATTGTGAAGGAAATGTGTTAAAAAGTTTTCCATTGGAAATATAGGAAGCAAAATTACTTGTCGTCCACCTTAATAGTGTGGGATAAGGGCGATGGAATGGATCCCGATCCTATGTCCTGATTTTTGACTCCATTTGTCCCATTTTTAATAGGGTTACTCTCCAGGTGGTCCCCTACCACATACTAAAATTTCATTGAAATCGAACTATTTTTACGCACCTTATGACGCATAAGGACAATGGAATACATCCCGCTCTTATGTCCTGACCTTTGACCCCACTTAACGCATTTTCAATAGGGTTCGTTCCCAGGTTGTACCCTACCACATCCTAAAATTTGATCGAAATCGAACCATTTTTTCGTGAGTTATCGTGCCGATAGGCTGAGGGACAGACGGACGGAAAAAGCTGGAGCATATACGCCTCTTCAACCTACGGTTGGAAAGCGTAAAAAAGGTTCTGTAATCCGTTTTTTGAGTAGTGAAGGCGTGAAACCTATGGTAATTCATCGTCTAATGATGTTGCAGTATGGTGATGCATGTCTGTCACTCTAGCAAGTGCACGAATTAACTAGGAAATTCTGAAACCGTGCGTTCTGTGACAGATTTTTCCCCGATCGAGTCACACAGTAGTTTTCTTCAATTTAGAGTCTAGTTTTCTTCAATTTTCTTCAATACAGAGTCTGTTACAGCAGCTGAAGGCATTGTGATGGGAAATCGCTGAGTGACTGTAGATAAAAAACTGTAGTTGCACTTTGGAACATCAGACATGGTTCAGCACACCACGTCATCCATGATGTGCTCCATTTCAGCAAAGTGGGCGCCACGCCATCTGATTCCAGATTTGAAACTACGACGTGTTTATGCCGTTGAAGAACTTTTGTGGGTCTTTGAAGCAAAAGTGATGGCTTCCTACACATGATTGTTCACGGAGATGAAACCTGTGTTCTCTATCATGAGCCAGAAACCAAGAGAGCGAGCAAAGAATGGTGCTATCCCTCGCACCAAAACGGAAGTGGTTCCTCACTCGGCCAACTACAGGAAAGATCATGTTGACTCTCTTTTTGGATGAACGAGGCATAATTTTGAAGCACTACATGCCCAGGGAGAACATTGTGAACAGTGACACGTATGCAGATCTTATCAGGAAACATCTTCAACCTCCCATCAAATCCAAAAGACGTAGACTTCTCAGTACTTGTCTTGTCGCAACATAACAACGCTCGTCTCCATAATGCTCGTGCAACGGTACAAGACCTACACTTCAAGTGTCCTCCACATCCGCCGCATTCTCATGACCTTGCTGCACGTGATTAACACATTTTTAGACCACACAAAGGTGTGATAGGAGGAAAGACTTTCAGGTACGTTGAAGAGGTGTAGCAGGTGGTGCATGAGTGGTCGCACACGCGACCGAAATAATTTTTTCCTACAGGAATCTATGCACTTTGTAAGCACTGGAGGACTTATATTACACAAAATGAAGATTACATTGAAAACTGATGCAGGTGTATACAACTTTTGTTCAATAAATTGTGAGAAAAAGTTATTTAAGGATTTTAGTTCACTCTCCCTTGTACTTTAGTTTACATTTGGAAGGCCAAAATCAAATGGTGTCTACCAAAAAATATTTTGGGAAGAGAAACAAAACCTTCGAATTACATTTCTGCTGTTTCGTATGTTTACCTTCTAATACACTGAAGAGCAATTGAATTAGAGACAGCTAGCGTTATGCAAATGTGGCGCTCTGGGCGGCCCTGTAAACGGAAACGACATGACGTATGCAGCGATCCGACAATGTAAGGAATTATGCGACGGGAATCAGTAAGAGTCGGACGCAGTATGGGTAAGACGAAGGATCTAAGCACATTTGATCGTGGGCAAATTGTCGGGGCCCGACGAATGGCTCCCTTCCATCTCGGATGTCGTACAGGCACTGGGATTTTCACGAGCCACTGTGTCGCGGGTGCACCGTGAGTACATCGAATCCGGTAAAACCATCTCTTCAAGGGCCAACTACCGTAGACAACAGCGTGTGGATGAGCGGGGTCATCGTCGGCTAGCTCGCATTGTAACAGCGGATAGACGGGCCACAGTGCAAGAAATCACTCGGCAATTTAACGCTGGTGCACAAAAACGTGTAAGCAGCCACACCATCCAGAACCATCTCCTTGCTATGGGGTACAGAAACCATCGTCCCACGAGGGTACCGCTGCTGACCGCACATCACAGGGTGCAAAAATTAGCATCGGCACGGGAACATCGCCACTGGACCCTAGACATGTGGGAACATATTGCCTGGACTGATGAGTCGAGCTTCACGTGGGTACATGCGGATGGCAGGATACGAGTACGGTGCAAACCACATGAAGCGATGGATCCTTTTTGCCAGCAGGGTACTCTTCAAGCTGGTGGATGTGGCATTCTCGTCTGGGTACTGTTTACGTGGACTGAAGAGAGACCCCTGGTACGTGTGACATCGTTCTTCACAGGTCAACGTTACCGGCATATCCTGGACGATCATTCATTTGCACCCGTTTGTGCGTCTTCAACATCCCACTGGGGACCTCATCCTGCAACAAGACAATACACCGTGCCATCGCTACCGAATTATATCCGAATGGTTGGATGAACACTCCACCGACGTGACCTCGCTTCCTTGGCCAGCTAGGTCACCTGACCCTCAATCCCATTGAGCACATCTGGGATGTCATCGAGAGAGGTGTTCGAGGCTCTGACCCCTCTCCATCAAAACTTCGTGAACTGTGGGAGCTTGTTCAGGGGTCGTGGATCCGTATGGCTTCCCAACGCTTCCGGTGTCTTGTCGAGTCCATGCCGAGACGAATCGCCGCCGTCATCAGGGCGAAAGGTGGTGCTACACGTTACTAGACAGGTATCTCTAATTGAATTGCTCGCCAGTGTACATCATTGGTTCGAATTATGGAAAAGAAATTCCAAAGGAGCGGAAATCTACAAGGCTCTCATAACGAAAAGATATTTTATCAGTGTTTGAAGAAATTCTTCATTTTCAAATTTCATAAAAGGAAATTTGTCTTTAGAGAGATAAGCGTAGCGCTTCAATTGTTAAGTAAGCCAGCGATATATTCTGCCTTCTAAACCTTTCAGATTATTTGCGTTATCGTTTTACAGAAATTGTTTCCACTTTCAGTTACGCTTCTTTTTCTGGACGTCATATGTTAACCTTAATGAACTTTTCTTATGGCGATGTCTGGGAGTCAGTCCAGTCAGATTACAGTCATGAAGAGTGTTGCATGTGCATTGAGAGGTCATTGAATTACAACCTTATAACTGATATTTCGTTGTAGTCAGGAAGAAGGCCGTCACCACGTGTGGCATCAACATCAAATCTACGAGGTGTGTGCACAGTTGTATATGAATCCACAACTGTTTTTACTGTTGTCCACAGTTCCTACATGAATAAGGGTGGTGAGTTCAGCTTTCTCACCTGTAGTTCGATACATCACACAGGTGTTCAGCTGGGTTCACATAAAATTCGTTGTGACGTACACTCTAATTTAACTTTAACTTTTAGTTTCTTTTCCTATGTAAATTTGAGTTTGTTCTCTTTCACACTTTCGAAACTTAACGTTATGTCTTTTCCCTCGAACGAGAATGATGTTGGCAACATCCTGAGGTCGGAAAAATAGTGACGTATATGTGAGGCCTGGATAAGAACGAGAGATAGAAAGGCAATGCAGCGGTTGTTTAAAAGGGGGATTTTGAATGTGAATGTTTATACTTCTTTTTGATACGCGACTGCTTTATTATAGATCTTATTGAAGGCTACGTGTTCTAATTTAAGGAAAGTGTTGTGTTTCGTAGTTAAGTATTATGGTTGATATTAACTTGTATTGATATGCCAAACTAATAACTTGTGAAACTATACCTGTTACACTGTTATAATGACAACGGTAACGACCTATGCGGCGTTTGATGACACACCCATAATGCATCGTTGCTTCCATAAAGGAGTACTAAATTTCCTCTGTTCTACCTGATGATGGGGTAAATGTTACCCCGAAAGTGCTAGTGTTGTATTTTAACTGTACATATCTTTCATATTTTATTAAATATCGTACATAGACGGTGAGGTTTTTATTTATTTTGACATATTGTGCGAAGTCATTCTTTCATCATAACTCAAGTTCCAGTGTTGTGTTACATTGTTAATTATCATTGTAGAAATTAAAACACGTTTAGTTGAGCTTACTGTGCTGAAGTGAACAGCAATAAAGGATTAGCTGTAAGTAAAAACCTCTTCAACTTTGTTTGAGTGACTCGCATTTCACTGTAGGTGAAGTTTTTATTTTATGTAGTGTTTTAGTAAGTCTATTACACACAAACGCTACATAGTTTAGGTGCCAGTCAAGATGATTTTATCAACGCTGTGTACGTCGAACTACGACGTATACTCTACAATAACTTTCAGACTCTAATACTCGAATTTAACTTTGAGTTTTAGTTTCTTTCTCTATGTAAAATTTGAGTTCATTCGTCCTTAATCGTTTCAACCTTAAGGTTATGTTTTTCTCACCCAATGAATGTCTTCGTGGCATCAGGCATCATGCCAGGGTAAAAGACGTGTGTGTGCGTTGACATAATAAGAACGAACTATACAATATATGGAGAGAGCGACGAAAAGTACGGTGTGGTATGGATAGTTTAGGGTTGCTTTACGTTGTATTTTCGCGGCTATATGTTAAGAAGTTTTAATCTTTCTGAGCAGGACTGTATTAAGTTCTTTGGCTGCATCTGCATAGTCTCCTTTCAAGAGTTTACGGCACTGAATCATTATGAAGTCCTTTAAAACACGAAACTGTAGCAATATGCTTGTGATAATTAATATATAATGAATTCTTTAAACTACGTCAAACAGAAGTCATCGGTCTTTCCACGTTTATAAGTGAGTTACAGAAAAATTCTCATTGGCCGCCACCGGAAATCGAACCCTGGATCTTCCAATTACCCGCCGGATATGCTTCCATAGCACCACAGCGGCCTCGAATTCCTCCAGACTCACGTACACTAACTACCAAGCCATTTGTCAGGTTGCTTCGTGAAGCCCAGCACAATGCTGGGGATTCAGCAAAGATGGTAAGCACCAACTGAACAAATAACTAGAAAGCGAATGAATAATTAATACAGACATTTTCGTTGGGTTCGATTCCCGGTGGCGGCCAATGAGAATTTTTCCCTGACTCACTTATAAACGTGGAAAGAGCGATGACTTCTGTTTGATGTTCCTAGTCCATGGAAGACCCTGGGTTCGATTCCCGGTGGTGGCCAATGAGAATTTTTCCGTGACTCACTTATAAACGTGGAAAGAGCGATTACTTCTGTTTGATGTTGCTAGTCCAAGGAAGACCCTGAGTTCGATTCCCGGTGGAAGTCAATGATAATTTTTCCGTGACTCACTTATAAACGTCGAAACAGCGATGACTTCTGTTTGATGTTACTAGTTCACGTCAAATATCTGTATTAATTATTCATTCGCCTTCTAGTTATTTGTTCAGTTGCTGCTTACCATCTTTGGTGAATCCCCAGCATTGTGCGGGGCTGCAAGAAGCAACCTGCCAAGTGGCTTGGTAGTTAGTGTGTGTGAATCTGGAGGAATTCGATACCGCTGTGGTGCAGTGGAAGCATATCCGGCGCGTAATTGGAAAGCCCTGGGTTCGATTCCCGATGGCGACCAATGTGAATTTTTCCGTGACTCACTTATAAACGTGGAAAGAGCGATGACTTCTGTTTCATGTTCCTCGTCCACGTCAAATGTCTGTATTAAGTCTTCAAACTAATAAATTACCTGCAAAATTTTCATACCATTTCACTGTATTTCCCATTGTTCTCACAAAAACAGGAGTTAAAATCTTAAGATTCCTAGATATTGTCTTGTATGTTTAATAACTTTGCATTGAATACTTTTCTTGGTGCATGTTTTTTGCTATGCAATATGAAGTTACAGTGGATTTCGTCCATTAATGGTGGATCCAAGTGCAAACAGATAGGTGTGGGTGGATGGTTGGGAAAAAGCTGAAAATCTCTCTCGCTGAACCACAGCCATATGAAACTTTTAACTTTACTGATTCACTGCCTTGAAATCTGTTCGTCTTCTTGTTTCCGTTCCCGATCGAGTGCAAACATACGAAACAAAACTAAAACTCTTTTACTTCTCTATATAAAAATAATCATCATCAATAACAACCATTATCAATCCACTGCAGGATGAAGGTCTCTCCAAATTTCTTCCACAATTGTCTGTCTTGGGCCTGTCTCCTCGCTGTCACTCCAGCATACTTTCGAATTTTATCCTTTCTTCTCCCATGGGGTCTTCTTCTGGGTCTTTTCTTGTCCCTCGGAATCCAGTCTAAAATGTCGGTTGTACATCAGTGGTCCGTTCTTCTGGCAACAAATCCAGCCCATTGCCATTTCAGTAATTTCACTCTGGTCATGATGTCGTCCACTCCTGTTGTTTCCCTTATCCAAAAGTTCCTCTTCTTATCTTTCCTGGTTACACCAAGCATGCATCTCTCCATGCTGCCTTGAGTTGTCTTCAGTCTTTGTATGTCTTTTTAAGTTAAGGTCCATGTCTCTGCTCCATACGTAAGCACTGGCAGGATGCATTGATTAAACACCTTTCTTTTGAGACATAATGGCATATATAAGTACACGCATATATATAGATTTATCGATTGATGGTGAAAAGCTGGAGACCACAGATACGTACGTTTATTTTGGACAGCAGATATCAAGTGAAGGTCACATTGATGAATAAAACAATCGGCGTATAAAACTTGCCTGGAGAGCTTTTGGAAGAAACAGCATAATTTTCAAGAGCAATATGCCATTATGTCTTAAAAGAAAAGTGTTTGATCAATGCATCATTCCAGTGCTTACGTATGGTTCAGAGACGTGGACCTTAACTAAAAGAGACATACAAAGACTGCAGACAACTCAAAGAAGCATGGAAAGGTGCATGCTTGGTGTAACCAGAAGAGATAAGAAGTGGAACTCGGGGATTAGAAAAATGACAAGAGTGGAAGACATCATGACCAGAGTAAAATCCCTGAAATGGCCATGGGCTGGACATACTGCCAGAAGGAAAGACCATCGATGGACAGCTGAAATTTTAGATTGGATTCCAAGGGACAGGAAAAGACCCAGAAGAAGACCACTTTGGAGATGGGTGGATGAAATTCGAAAGTATGCGGGAGTAACATGGGGGAGACTGGCACAAGACAGACCGTCGTGGAAGGAACTTGGGGAGACCTTCGTCCAGCAGTGGATTGATAATCGTTGACAATGATGATGATGATATAAGTTGTGTGTTATATGCAGTGTAGCGGCATGCTTCTTTGGCTCTCGGTAATTGGACCCCCATTTTTGCCCCCTTTTAATCCGGCACCCGTTTCTGAATGTTTGGAGCCTCAAGATATAGAGTTTCAATTTGTGGCTGTCTTTGCAAAGTATGGCTGCTAATTCTTTATTATGCTGCTAATGATTATCTATAATGCATTGTTGACCTGGACTACCTGGATGCAAATAAAAAGACTGATTTTGTAAGTTAACAATAGTGTTTTTGTTTTGGCCGTTAGGTCGCCTAATTTAGCTCAGAGTATAATTAAGAACTTTATAAGCTAGTTCTCCGGAGCTTACTACTAAGATGTTCCAGTGCTGCTAGAACCATAGTACGATAGGTAACATTTAAGTGAAATAAAGACAAATAAATAAAGATTACAGAACAATTCCTGATTACGTGAGTCTCGTGATATGAGCCATCTTTTTTTTTTTTCTGGAAATACCCGGTTCCCTCTGAGTGAAAGTACAACATTGTGGAATGCATATATCTCTGGTAGTAGCCGGCGTCGTACATTGATCCACACTCTTCATGGTTCCATATTCATACCAGCTGAACATGTCTCATATTATACAACCTTCCTCATCGAACGGAATAATCGATGTCATGCATGAAGTCATGATGTTGATGCAAAGGTCGGACACAATCATCAGCAGAACGTAATCATCGCGATTCACCGTACCAGCACACCTGCTTCCAATCTTCAATTGTGCAGTCGTGATTCTGTTCGCGCCGGAAAAGTCCTTTACGTCGATAGACTGTTGCTAGGAGAGAGAGAGAGAGAGAGGCATACGGGGGCGTCTGATCTTGTAACCTATCCTTCTAGCGTGACCCATATTTTATTGGATCGTGATCTGTGAAACTGTGCTGCGCGTATTGCCCTGTACAGTGCAACGTGCATATCGTTCACCTCTGAAAACAGATTTGCGCCGTCCTATACAGTTATAACGCCAGCTCCTTGTTTTTGCACTTTACCAACGCTCTTAATACTCTTTAACAACGGATGCCTTCGAACAACCCATACGTGTCGCCATATCCCAAAATGGATGCGCCAACCAATTGTGTACAAACAACGGCCTACGGTAAAGGCCGATAAATGCTTGCTTTTGCCTATCACGTTCGAAACGTCACTCACAAATGAACTGCAAACCTGTTATACACACAGAAGAGCCAAAAATATTTTGGTAACTTGCGAAATCTGACTGTGCTTCTTCACGTGCTGCCAAAACAGCTCGGTGAAGCTTGGACGCTGCAAGATTTCTAAATATGTCTTGTGGTATTTGGCAGTGCTCAGATAGGCCGAGCCTAAGCCAGAAGTCCAGCCCGGGATCTTGTGAACTTGGGCTGCATATTTACTACGGTTCTGGTTTGGGCGGACTCAGGCTTTGAGGGAGAGATTTTATTCTTTTCTTTTTTTAATGAGATTTAAATTAATTTTGCATATTCTTACACTTTCAAGTTTGTTCAGAGAATTCCTTGGTTACTGGGTCTGGGTATTTATTTATTCCTTATTTAAATTCCTTGGCTAATGGGGAAGGGTAATTTATTTTAAGCTTGGATAGCTAATGCGATTGGACTCGCATTAGTGGATTTCCGCGGCGTAGGAAAAGTTTCTTGAAGAATTTTAGACACTAGATAGCAAATAGCATCCCTACAAAATTGTGTCATTGCGCAGATCGCCTGATGTCTCAGGATGCTCTATAGCCTGTCTGGGTTTCTGCTACCCCTGTAGCCCGAAGCATTTCAGGAGGAAACGAATTGGTCAAAAAATATATGACTGTACTATAGAAACAGATAGATATCCTTTCCGCACTCCCAGTAAAGAAAAAATCGGTTAATTGCAGGGGGAGGACGAGAAAAAGTATGGAAGGGGATATTTTTTTTTAATTAATGCCTAAACAGATGAGTTTTATTTTTCGGGGGCGTTCGTCCTGGGCTCTGTCTCGAAATATCAAATTCGGGAGCGTTCGTCCCGGGCTCTGTCTCGAAATATCAAATTCGGGCGCGTTCGTCCCGGGCTCTATCTCGAAATATCAAATTCGGGCTCGGTCTTGCTCAGTCTGACATTCTTCGGGCTTGGGCGAGTTCGGGGTCTAAAAATTAGGACCTAACTCAGCACTGGTATCTGGTACACGCCCGTTACCAGCTGATATTTGTGTAAGTTGTGTAGATCAACCACCGCAGATCGACACAGGATTTGCTGTTCCAACACAAAACCCAGATGCTCTGTTGTATTGGTGTCTATGGAATTTGGAGAACAGGACAATATCTGGACGTTTTTCACATGTTCCGCGAACTGTTGTTGAACAGTCCGGGAAGTGTAGCATGCCGGGTTATCCTGCTGAAAGGAAACATTACTTCAGGGGAATACCGTTTCCATGAAAAGATGTACCTGGTCTGCAATGGTAGGTAGCAGATGTCATCGTTTCCTGCACATGGATTATTAGACTCAAGGTTTCGCAGCACAACGCTGCTTAAAGCATTCCACATACACTGCTTAAAGCATTTTTAAGAAGTTGTTGAAGAAAAAATGCTTTAAGAAGCGTTAAAAAACGTTCAAATGTTTATTTGTTCAGTGTAAAAAACAATAATGTTCATTTTTATATTATATTATCTTTTATAAATATATATATATATCATCATCATCATCATTGTCAACCATTATCAATCCACTGCTGGACGAAGGTCTCCCCAAGTTTCCTCCACAACGGTCTGTCTTGTGCCAGTCTCCTCCATGTCACTAGCGCATACTTTCGAATTTCATCCACCCATCTGCCATGTGGTCTTCTTCTGGGTCTTTTCCTGTCCCTTGGAATCCAATCTAAAATTTCGGCTGTCCATCGATGGTGTGTTCTTCTGGCAGTATGTCCAGCCCATTGCCATTTCAGGGATTTAACTCTGAGCATGACGTCTTCCACTCTTGTCATTTTTCGGATCCACGTGTTCCTCTTCTTATCTCTCCTGGTTACACCAAGCATGCATCTCTCCATGCTACTTTGAGTTGTCTGCAGCCTTTGTATGTCTCTTTTAGCTAAGGACCATGTCTCTGCACCATACGTAAGCACTGGAAGGATGCATTGATCAAACACTTTTCTTTTAAGACATAATGGCATATTGCTCTTGAAAATTATGCTGTTTCTTCCAAAAGCTCTCCAGGCAAGTTTTGTACGCCGATTAATTTCTTCACCAATGTGACCCTCACTTGATATCTGCTGTCCAAGATAAACGTACGTGTCTGTTATCTCCAGCTTTTCTCCATCAATTGATAAATCTTCATTTCTTGTAAAAGCATTGAACATCACTTTTGTCTTCTGAAAGTTCATTTTTAATCCCACTTCTTTACTCTTGTCAGCAAGTTCCTAAATCATACCCTGTAGCTCTGATGGGGTAGTTGCAAAAATGACTATGTCATCAGCAAAACGAAGGTGGGTTAGATAATCTCCATTAATCTCTATCCCTTTGTTTTCCCAGTTCAGTGATTGAAAGACATTTTCCAATGTGGCATTAAAGAGCTTCGGAGATATGGTGTCACCTTGTCTCACTCCTTTTCCAATTTTTATGTGTGTTGTATTTTCAAATAGCAGAATCTTTGCACTTGCATTTTCATAGATGTTATTAATAATATTAATGTATGCATCTTCAATACCGCAGGATTTCAGAGCCATTGCAACTGCTGATGGTTTCACCGAATCAAAGGCTTTTTCATAATCGATAAAAGCCATGCAAAATGGAAGTTCATATTCCCTCGCTCTTTCAATTAGTTCTCTCAGTACGTGGATATGATCTATTGTGCTGTAGCCACTCCTGAATCCAGCTTGTTCTCTCGGTTGAGCCATGTCCAGTGTTGCCTTCAAGCGGTGTGAAATAACTTTAGTGAAGATTTTATAAACCACTGATAGGAGGCTGATAGGTCTGTAGTTCCTGAGATCTTCAATGTCACCTTTTTTATGTAGCGAGATCATTGTAGCGTTGTTCCAATCCTCAGGAATTTTCCCTTCATTAAGGCATTGAGTGAAAATATGGGCGAGTACTGTTTCGATTTCTCCACTTGCTTCTTGTATGATGTCTACAGTAATTCCATCTTCTCCTGGAGCTTTTCCCCGCTTCATGTTCTTGATTGCATGTGCAACTTCTGCTGGAAGGACTGGAAGAACTCTTGTACCTTTCATGATGCCTGGAGTACATGTATCATCCCTTTCATATAATTTGGAGTAGAAATCTTTCACTCTTGTCAAAATTTCGCCTCTATTTCTTGTTACAGAACCATCTTCTTTTCTCAGTGCCATAATCTGTTTTTTTCTCTTATTGAGATGTCCCTTTGCTATCTTTAGGCTTTGGTTGTTTTCAATTGCTTTCCTTACTAGTTCACAGTTGAATTTCCTTACGTCTTCAGTGATACTTTTTTGTACTGTCTTGCATAGCTCTATATATCCCACTTTGGAAGTCACATCTTCTTTAGTTGTCCTCATCTCTCTTCTTTTTTGCATCAACATTTTGGTTTTTCCTGATAATTTGTTCACATGCAATTTGTTCTTAGACCCAGCTAATTTTGTTGCTGCTTCCATAAGAGCTTTGGTTACTTTTCTGTTAACTTCACAAATATCCACTACTTCCGATGTTAGGCATTCTAAAGCAGAGAATCTGTTCTTCAGTTCCAATTTGAAGGTATTATGGTGTTTTTTAAGGTTGGTTATGTCAATACATTTTGTTTGTCTTATGAGCTAGCTACGTTCGAGTTTAGTGTTGAGGTGCATCTTACATCTCACCAATCTATGGTCACTGCCTGTGTTGAACTTGTTTAGCACACTGCAGTCTTCTATGACGAATTTTTTGTTACACATAATAAAATCAATTTCACTTGTCGTCCCATTTGGATGTCTCCATGTCCATTTCCTGTGTGGCTTTTTCTTGAAAAAGGAGTTCAAGATGAGAAACCCTTCTGCCTCTGCAAACTCTACGAGAGTATTTAAACGCTGGTTTCTGTTGCCGTGACCGAATTTACCTACTGAAATTTCATTCTGTTGTCGTTGCCCTATTTTTGCATTGAAATCTCCCATAATTATCTTCAAGTGCTGCTTACCTTTATTATTTAGATCACGAATTTCCTCATAAATAATAAAGGTAAGCAGCACTTGAAGATAATTGTGGGAGATTTCAATGCAAAATAGGGCAACGACAACAGAATGAAACTTCAGTAGGTAAATTCGGTCACGGCAACAGAAAACCAGCGTGGAAATACTCTCGTAGAGTTTGCAGAGGCAGAAGGGTTTTTCATCTTGAACTCCTTTTTCAAGAAAAGCCACACAGGAAATGGACATGGATACATCCAAATGGGACGACAAGTGAAATTGATTTTATTATGTGTAACAAAATTCGTCATAGAATATATCATCATCATCATTGTCAACCATTATCAATCCACTGCTGGACGAAGGTCTCCCCAAGTTTCCTCCACAACGGTCTGTCTTGTACCAGTCTCCTCCATGTCACTCCCGCATACTTTCGTATTTCATCCACCCATCTTCCATGTGGTCTTCTTCTGGGTCTTTTCCTGTCCCTTGGAATCCAATCTAAAATTTCGGCTGTCCATCGATGGTCTGTTCTTCTGGCAGTATGTCCAGCCCATTGCCATTTCAGGGATTTAACTCTGATCATGATGTCTTCCACTCTTGTCATTTTTCGGATCCACGTGTTCCTCTTCTTATCTCTCCTGGTTACACCAAGCATGCACCTCTCCATGCTACTTTGAGTTGTCTGCAGCCTTTGTATGTCTTTTTTAGCTAAGGTCCACGTCTCTGCACCATACGTAAGTACTGGAAGGATGCATTGATCAAACACTTTTCTTTTAAGACATAATGGCATATTGCTCTTGAAAATTATGCTGTTTCTTCCAAAAGCTCTCCAGGCAAGTTTTGTACGCCGATTAATTTCTTCACCAATGTGACCCTTACTTGATATCTGCTGTCGAAGATAAACGTACGTGTCTGTTATCTCCAGCTTTTCACCATCAATCGATAAATCTTCATTTCTTGTAAAAGCATTGAACATCACTTTTGTCTTCTGAAAGTTCATTTTTAATCCCACTTCTTTACTCTTGTCAGCAAGTTTCTGCATCATATTCTGTAGCTATGATGGGGTAGTTGCAAAAATGACTATGTCATCAGCAAAACGAAGGTGGGTTAGATAATCTCCATTAATCTTTATGCCTTTGTTTTCCCAGTTCAGTGATTGAAAGACATTTTCCAATGTGGCATTAAAGAGCTTCGGAGATATGGTGTCACCTTGTCTCACTCCTTTTCCAATTTTTTTGTGCAATTTTTATTAAGGAACTACAGACCTATCAGCCTCCTATCAGTGGTTTATAAAATCTTCACTAAAGTTCTTTCACACCGCTTGAAGGTAACACTGGACATGGCTCAACCGAGAGAACAAGCTGGATTCAGGAGTGGCTACAGCACAATAGATCATATCCACGTACTGAGAGAACTAATTGAAAGAGCGAGGGAATATGAACTTCCATTGTGCATGGCTTTTATCGATTATGAAAAAGCCTTTGATTCGGTGAAACCATCAGCAGTTGCAATGGCTCTGAAATCCTGCGGTATTGAAGGTGCATACATTAATATTATTAATAACATCTATGAAAATGCAAGTGCAAAGATTCTGCATAGAATATATATATATATATATATATATATATATATAAATTATTGTTTTCTTTCAATATAACTATCATAAATAAATATCAGTGTGAAAAGGAAAAAAATGTTTATTGGCTCAGTGTGAAAAAAAGAATAATGTTCATTTGTTCAGTGTGAATTTTTTTTTTACATTTGTCCAGTTTGAAAAAATGAACAATTTTGAACAAATGAACGAAAATGTTTATTTGTTCAAAAATGTTCAAAATACTTTAAGCATTTTTGAACATTTTTTCAAAATGTTCAAATGTTAAAAGATGTTCATTTGTTCAGTCTGAAAAAAATAAAATGTTCATTTTTTTATATTATAGTATCTTATATATGTATATATATAGGGTCACATTGATGAAGAAATTAATCGGCGTATAAAATTTTCCTGGAGAGCTTTTGGAAGAAACAGCATAATTTTCAAGAGCAATATGTCATTTTGTCTTAAAAGAAAAGTGTCTGATCAATGCATCTTTCCAGTGCTTACATATGGTGCAGAGACGTGGACCTTAACTAAAAGAGACATGCAAAGGCTGCAGACAACTCAAGGAAGCATGGAAAGGTGCATGCTTGGTGTAACCAGGAGAGATAAGAAGTGGAACTCGGGGATTAGAAAAATGACAAGAGCGGAAGACATCATGATCAGAGTAAAATCCCTGAAATGGCAATGGGCTGGACATACTGCCAGATGAACAGACCATCGATGGACAGCCGAAATTTTAGATTGGATTCCAAGGGACAGGAAAAGACACAGAATAAGAACACATGGAAGATGGGTGGATGAAATTTGAAAGTATGCGGGAATAACATGTAGGAGACTGGCACAAGACAGACCGTTGTGGAAGAGGCTTGGAGAGATCTTCGTCCAGCGGTGGATAAATAATGGTTGACAATGAATATATATATATAAATTTTTAATGTTTTTATTTAGTATAACAATCATAAATAAATATCAGTGTGAAAAAAATAAAATAAAAAAATAAACAAATGCTGATTTGTTCAGTGTGAAAAAAAATAATGTTCATTTGTTCGGTGTGAAAAGAAAAAGTGTTCATTGTGAAAAATGAGCATTTTTCTTCAGTGTAACATTTTTGAACAAATGAGCCAAAATGTTCAAATGTTCATTTGTTTAGTGTTCAAATTTTCAAAAATGCTTTAAGCATTTTTTTCACTACTTAAAGCATTTTTTAACACTGCTTAAAGCATTCCACTTCCTCCACCGGATTGTTTTCGTTCCACGGTGCATCCTGGGACGAATACTTCCCCATGCAAACTGCAAACGACGCACACGTACTTGGACGTTCACACGGTGCGACCGGAGAAAAGATTAATCGAACCAGTCGATCTTCTTCGAATTATTTAACGTCCAATTTTGACGCGCGCGGGCCCATTGTACGCGCTCTTAACTATGAACCCAGGTTAGCATGGGAACTAGGAGTGGCCTGCTGCTACGCACCCCCATTTTTAGCAGGGTCCGATGTTCAGTGTGTTGTGACACATTACTCTCGACATCAGCATTGAAATTACCGGCGAGGTACGCCACATGGTGCCTTCTGTTAAGTCGTATCATACGGGATAGTCTTCTCTTACTTTCTAGTATCGATGATCCATGGTCGGACAGCACTTTGCAGGAGGTTTGTGGTTTTTTACGCTTTCCAACCGTAGGTTGAATAAAATTGTGTTGAACTGAAGAAGCGTATATGCTTCAGCTTTGTCTGTCCGTCCGTCGGCACGATAACTCACGTGGAAATGGTTCGATTTCGACGAAATTTTAGTATGTGGTAGGGGACCACTTGGGGACGAACCCTATTGAAAATGGGAGAAGCGGGTTCAAAGGTCAGGACATAGGAGCGGGATCCATTCCATTGCTCTTATGCGTCATAACTTCCGTAAAAATTGTTCGATTTCGATGAAATTCTAGTATGTGATAGCGAACCACCCGGGGATAAACCCTGTTGAAAATGTGTGAAATTGCGTCAAAGGTCAGGACACAAGAGCTGGATCCATTCCATTGCCTTTATGCGTCATAACTTGCGTAAATATGGGTCGATTTCGATGAAAGTCTAGTATGTGTTAGGGAACCACCTGGGGACAAACCCTATTAAAAATGGGTGAAATGGGGTCAAAGGTTAGGACATAAAAGCGGGATCTATTCCGTTGCCTTTATGCATCATAACATGCGTAAATATGGTTCAATTTTGATGAAATTTTAGTAGGTGGTAGGGAACCACTTGATCACGAACCATATTGAAAATAGGCGAAATGGGTTCAAAGGTCTGGCAGGGCATAACAGCGGGATATATTCCATTGACCTTATGTGTCATAACTTGCGTAAGAATGGTTCGATTTCGATGAAATTTTAGTATGTGGTAGGGAACCACTGGGGACGAACCCTATTGAAAACGGGCGAAATGGGGTCAAAGGTCAGGACACTAGACTGGGATCCATTCTATTGCCCTTGTGCATCATAACTTACCTAAAATGCTTGGATTTCGACAAAACTTTATCATGTTGTTCCGGAGGCATAGTGAACCGGTTCTGTTGAATATCTACGAAATGGGGTTAAAGGTCATTGCACAAAAGCCAGAATTATTACAATGCCATTATTCTCATAACTTGCGTAAAACTGCTTCTATTTCAACAAAACTTTATGATGTTGTTCCAGAGGTATAGTGAACCGGTTCTGTTGAATATCATCAAAATGGTGTCAAAGATCAGGACACAGGAGCGAGATTTATTCCACAGCCATTATCCACATAACTTGAGTAATAATTTCTGGTATTTTGGAAAGCGTATCATAGTCAATGCATTGCATGATTTTACTAACTTGTTTTCTCCTCGGATCACTTTCTGAAATTATTAATCACGGCTGACCGTGTGCACCCCACAGGCCTTGACGTCTCGGAAACGCTCTGAACATGTCTTCCGGCCATTACGATTTAGCCTTAGAAGAACAACCACCTGAAGAACAAGAATGACACTGATTAACTCTTTAACGACCATGACCCAAAAATCTTGTATCACTGTAAATACCATAACTCTCGAAACTATCTATTGTTTTGCTTCTTTTTTTAATAACGACAATAATGATTGAAGGCAACTCCTGCTGATCCCTCATAAGTCGAGAAAATTTGAAGAACAAGTACGGATAGGAAATCTGACTCACTCTAGACAGGCGTTTCGGGCGGCTATGGCAGTTTGTATGTACAGGCGTTATGGTCGTTAAAAGGTTAACAGAGCTGAGCATCAGATGTTATTTACAGTGTTTCGTGACTTTCATACGTGTCATGGTTGTTTACCTGAAGTTTGCTTGATTTACATAAAGATGCGTTGGTCATAATGTCTTAGTTCTTCGTTGTACATCTCTGCTCATTACATCAGCATCGGGTGGTACTCACTTTGCAATGGGGGTGGTCGTAATTCAGTGAGCACTCAGTGTATAGTTGCTGATTAGGGAACTGAGAGGGGCTCAACGTCTGGCGGAGGCATGGTGAAGTTCAGCTGCTTGGAGGCATGAAGGTGAAGTTCAGTGTCTGGCGAAGACATGGTGAACATTTTTTTATTATTATTGAAGGTTTAACGACCACCGTGAGCAACTCAGTGGGCATCAAACAGAAGTCATAATGATGACTTCTGTTGATTTCCTAATCCACGTATATCGTATATTAAGTATTCATTCGCCTTCTAGTTATTTGTTCAGTTGCTGCTTACCATCTTTGGTGAATCCACAGCATTGTGCGGGGCTCCAAGAAGCAACCTGCCAAGTGGCTTGGCAGTTAGTCGTATGTGATTCTGGAGGAATTCGAGGCCGTTGTGGTGCAGTGGAAGAATGCCCGGCGTGTTACTGGAGGACCCTGGGTTCGATTCCCGGTGGTGGCCAATGAGAATTTTTCCGTGACTCACTTATAAACGTGGAAAGAGCGATTACTTCTGTCCGATGTTCCTAGATAACGTCAAATGTCTGTATTAACTCAGTGCGCTATAAGCAGTCGCCCATCCCTAATTTAGGGTCACTGGTTCCAGAGAAGGGAGAAAGCTAGTGCCGTAAGACAAACACAACATCCATCCCTCACCGGGATAGGAACCCGGACCCCTTTCGGAGGAACGATCAGAGGCCATCGCTTAGACCACTGCGCCACTGGAACGGTTGGTGAAGTTCGCTGTCTGGAGAACCCATGATGAAGTGTATATTGGGACAAAGTCCAATAAAATACTGTTACACACGTTATTGTACATGAGCACTAAAACGACAAGTTGACATCGATGAAAATGAAATATTTATATCTTAACCTAAGAACATCTCTACATATTTAACATATTTCCATTATACATTTGTATATTTTGTAAGCTTATACAGTGTGCGTAGGAAAGTCCTTTTAGCCTGGAATAACTTGCAAACGGAGAGAGGTACAGTTATGCAAGTGAGATAACGGTACAGTAAAGTGACTGCGCCCAATCGAATGCAACCGATAGCAGCGACCCTAGTGGCGAAATACGGGTTAGCTATCGCAAATCGAAATCGAAAACGAAAAGAGATAGAGAAATATTTCTAATTACAAAGTTGTAGAGCATCAATTAATTAGTACAAAACGACATTTGTTTCACACGTATAAGATAAACTGTCGCCTGAATACCCTAGAGTGTCCGAAATCGAATCGCGAAAATTCGAATCTGCATATTCACATTTCGCAAATGTAGCCGTATGCAAATGCAGATTATGACGTTGTACCGTACCTATGATATAACAAGAAAGATGACACCGAATTTTCGGGTGTAATAAACACGTGCTTTGAATCCGTTCTGACGCAAATTAAATTTATCAAAGCTATTCAAAGTCAATGGAACCGGTATGGAAAACAAATAGCATCTGACAGAAGAAAGAAGTTTTTCATTCGGGTTTTTAATTCCTCAGATATTGCTATAAACGGAATTGTGAGCTTACGCCATTTGGTTGCAGACTTGTGCGTTAAGAAAACATTGAATATATATGAAAAACATTTCGCACCGGAAACGTTCTCCAACATAGAAATAATTTTTCAAATCGGACTCGTAGAAACAGAGATATCGACAAAAATAAGATGTGACTTTACGTTCCCTGGTGGGAAAACCATGCATTATTTTAGGAAGAAAGTATTCTCAAAAGGTTGTTCCATGTGAGCACTATCGGTCCAAGAAAAAAAAATTTTGTCGAGTTTTCAGGAGCCCAGGTTTGCTACAAATACAACAGAAGCATAAATTAACACTTACGCCCCCTGGTGGCCAAACCATTCTTTACCAAATATTAGAAATTATTTGAAAAATAATTTCCATCAGGTCTTGTATGCGATACAGGAAGAATTTTTTAAATCTGAGTTTTAGAAGCAGAAATAACGCAGAAAACTCAATTTGCCTTTGTTTCCCGTAGCGGAAAGTCTATGATTTACTTGGAAGTTTTGAATTTATAGGTAAAACATTTCGCATCGGAAACACTAACCAACAGAGAAGTAATTTTTCAAATCGGACTCCTAGAAGTAGAGATATTGACAAAAATAAGATATATATCTACGCCCCCTGGCGTAGAAACCATGCATTATTTCAAGAAGAAAATATTCCTAAACGGTTTGTCGACTTGAGTAGTATCGGTGAACAAACCACTTTTTTTTCAATCGAGATTTTAGAAGCTCATATTTTGGTGCAAATACTTTAGAAGCGGAAATTAAGATTTACGCCCCCGGTGCCAAAACCATTTTTTTACAAAAATAGAAATTATGTGCAAACTATTTCCCATCAGGAGCTCTATCCGGTGCAGAAAGAATTTTTCAAATAGGAGATTTAGAAGCAGAGATACAGGGGGAAAGCAATATACCTCTACGCCCGCTAGCGGAAACTCCATGAATTACTTAAAAATTTTTAAATTATATGAAAAACACGTCACACTGGAAACACTATCCAACAAAGAAGGAATTTTTCAAATCGGACTCCTAGAAGTAGAGATATTGACAAAAATAAGATATACATCTACGCCCCTCGGCGGAGAAACTGTGGAATATTTTAGGAAGAAAATATTTCGAAAATGTTTATCGATGTGAGTGGCATCAGTCCACGAAATAATTTTTTCAATCGATATTTTAGAATCTCAGACTTTATTGGCAAATACATCAGAAGCAAAAAATAACGCTTACGCCCCCTAGTGGCTAAAGTATTTTTTTTAACCAAAAAATTGAAATTATATGCAAAAGAGTTTCCATCAGGAGATATATCCGCTGAAGAATTTTTTTCAAATCGGAGTTTTAGAAGAAGAGTTATCGGGAAAGCTGTAATTTACTTTTACGCCCCTTAGCGAAAAATCTATGCGTTATTTGGAAAAGTAACTATATCTAAAGTACTCTTCGACATAAATGGAATCGGAAGATAAAATAATTTTCTCAATCGGATGTTTAGAAGCAAATATGTGGAATAAAACGTATTTTTGAATTCGACATCATCTGCATTTACGCCCTCTATCGGCGAAATTGTACATCGTATAAAAAAAAAACGAAATAAAGGATCATCATTTGCATATTTCAAGCTTCCCAATGCAAAAATAATTTTTCAAATCGGACCAATTGTTGCAGAGATATCGTGGGTACAGACGGACGGACAAACCGGTAACATAAGCACGATCTTTTTTTTACAAAAGACGTGCTAAAAACGAGTAGCAGGATGTACTCTGATCAGAAGTTTAGGTCTAAGTACGCTGTGTGAGAATGGCGAGCTTGGATTTCTCGGGTTACGTAAAAAATCAGGTGTGTACAACAGCGCCTACAAGTCTGCTGGATCTACGTCATGCAATAAATTGTGTGTATTTGCTCATACGTATGCCTGTTCCCTTCAAACGTTCACACAAAGGGTCACGCATCGATTTCGAACATTTTATGGTATTCAGGCGACAATGTATCTTATCCGTGTGAAACAAATGTTGTTTTGTACTAATTAATTGATGCTCTACAGCTTTGTGATAGAAAATTTTGCTCTATATCTTTTTGTTTTCGATTTGCAATGGCCAACTTCCGCAGTTCACCAGTAGGGGCGCTGCTGTCGGTTGCATTCAATCGGGCGTAGTCGCTTTACTATACCGTTATCTCACTTGCATAAATGTACCTCTCTCCGTTCGCAAGTTATTCCAGGCTAAAGGGACTTTCCTATGCACCCTGTATACGTTTCAGCCAGTGACTTATATTGAGCTGTACATATTATGCTCACCTTATTTCAGCTAGAGTCCTACTGGTTTGCACATGTCAGGTTTAAGCATATCTGTTACATTTCAGTTCAAACTTGCCACTTGCCCGGTGTCCATTGTTGTACTACATCATTTAAAGGATATTCATTATTCACAGTTTAACACGAATAATTGCACAATTCTAAAAAAGGGGTAATGAGTTAAAATCATTCTATGACTGTTGTTGAGACCAGACAACATCGTCGTAGGAAGAATTTCAGCAACTCAAGTGTTTCACTGTTTGATGCCAAGTTATTGTGAAGTACCAAAATTAAAATAGTCAACAAGTCGCTCTACGCTCGTATCACCGGACATGTTTCAGTCTACTCTGTGCCCATCTTCAGCGGTCGGGTGCAATAGACACCAATCTGCTTTTATTGCACTAACTACTTCCAAGCCACCAGTCGACCCATCGCCCATTGGTCCTCCGTCCGTACGTACATTGATCTCGTGACTTTCGACACTTTCTATTGTTGTGCCATGTGGTGCTCATCCTATGTAATCTACTTATCGTTATTGGATGAGGCATTTCTTATAGATTTAGTTTTTATGATCCTTTTTTTGTTTTTTTTTCTTTTATTAGGAAAAAAATAATAACAAAAAAAAAAAAAGAAACAAAATCAGATTCAATAAAAGAAAAGCAGATTGGTATCTCTTGCACCCGAAGGCGTAGAATATCAATGAATGAAATACGGGATTACACCCTTCTCCGGGCAATCACGGGAATAAATTCAGAACCTTCAGATTCGCCTTATATGAATGCCGGTTGCTTCGACTAGCGAATCATCTGAAGGTTATATTCAATTTAATCGGAAACTCGAAACTTGGTCGTTCTTGGTGGTGTAGTGGTTAGCATACTCGGGCGATATCCGGGAGACGTGGGTTCGATTCCCGCCCTAGGACGACGAAAAATGTTTCTGTTATTATTTGACTTAACATCCATATCATGTTAACACCAATAAACGGATGCACATCTTCCAAATTTGTATGCCGCCCCGGTAGGGCAGTGGTCTAAGGCGTTGGCCTCTGATCATTCGTCCGAAAGGGGTCCGGGTTCGAATCCCGGTGAGGCATGGATGTTGTGTTTGTCTTACGGCACTGGCTCTCTCCCTTCCCTGGAACCAGTGACCCTAAATTAGGGACGGGCGACTGCTTATAGCCCATTGAGTTGCTCACGGTGGTCGTTAAACCTCCAAAAAAAAAAAAATGTGTATTGCACAATGGTGTAATCCCGTATTTCATGCATTGATACATGAGAGTAATTGACTATTTCTTACAGTTCATTAATTGTTTATATAGTTTTCCGCCGACGCGGCATTTCATTAGGAGATTAATTCGTCTCTTTACATATGGCTTTTTTTCCGTTAACATCTACTAAACTAACATGATGGCGTCGTCTTCAACTAACTGGAATCACGAGAGTCTGTGCATGTGTTGCTTCTACGCATGCGCTCTCCCGTTACTTCCACCTTGTGTTGGGGTTGCTTCGGTTGACAGCTAAGAGCCACTAGTAGCGCTTTCTTAGAGGCCCGTAATTGACGGTGATGCTGCAGCGCCATCAACGGCTGCCAACAACGGATCGTTACCGTACAGTGAGAGACAGATTTCAGCCATCAGTGACCCATCACTGCCAGCAGGTGGCTAACAGTTTGTCAACACTTGTGTTTTTGCTAGGTAGTGCCAGTAGCCTTAGGTTAGGGACAGCTTATAGTCCTACGAATTATTCGTACGGGTTGTGAACAACCATAAAATCATGATTAAGGAGAATCAGTTTTCAAATAACATTACCCATTGTAAGTGTCATACGTGATCAAAGAGGACAGTAAGCATCCGAAACCACTGGTGATCAAAGATTGCCTCCTGCAAAAAGAATCAAAAGCAACTAAAGTGAGCTGAGCCTAGGAACAGCCATCAAAGGGCACGCGAAGCAGTCATTAGCGCTCAACCACAGGAGAGGTAATGTGTAAGGCACAAGCATCACCTACAGGAGTAGGAGTAAGACTACGATCACTTTTTGCCATTGGTCAGTTCTTAAAACAGAACAATTATGAAAGAAGAAGGTCATCGCATATAAAGCCGTAGTATTTTTAAACATACAACTGTTCCAAACTACTTCGTATTTCTTCTTCATTTCAAATTTCACGATTGAAACCGTTAAAGCGAAACATCTTTTAAACACGGCAAAGACCACAGGTAAAACATTTCAAACTCAGATGTACACCGGAGAACCAAAACATTGTGACCAGCGAGTATTTATGCTAATCGAAGCAACTGCAGGTATGAAGGTCATGAAACGGTGTAAATAACAACTGATACTGAGCTCTATTTATCAGTATTATTCCCCATACAGCACCAAATGGTTCAGATATGTATCAATAATGTTACAATCTCTCATTTTTGTTACACTTTCAGAGAGATCTTACAATTACGTTTCAGCAACATCTATTTTGGAACATAACTCTTTGTACATTACGGTTACGTTAAAAATAGCATTCACGGATATTGCTGTGTTATAGTTTCCGTTGTACATAATTTCTACCTTAATGTTACATTCCAGCAGCCCCGGGGGCGCAGTGGTCTAAGGCGTTGGCCTCTGATCATTCGTCCGTAAGGGGTCTGGGTTCGAATCCCGGTCAGGCATGGATGTTGTGTTTGTCTTACGGCACTGGCTCTCTCCCTTCCCTGGAACCAGTGACCCTAAATTAGGGACGGGCTACTGCTTATAGCCCATTGAGTTGCTCATGGTGGTCGTTAAACCTCCAATCAAAAAAAAATGTTACATTCCGACGATATTTAAGATTTTTTGTTTAGCAACGGCGTGGATGCGCATGCGCATTTATGCCATTTCACCGAAGCACTCTCGCAGTCGTATTTCCACGTGTTACTGTGATATTCTTGGGTGATACTGTCGTACTCGAATTAGCTAGTTAGTAGATTTAATAAGTCATTATTTTCTTGTGTGTGTGTGTGAGTAAGTAATCGTTTTGATTATTATAATTTTTAAATTGTAAAAATCATTTTATAAAATCTAAGTAGATGGCTGTGTTGTTGTATTACACTGACGTGCACAAATTAAGGACGAAACGGTTTTTCGAATGTAACGTCGTGCAGAAGTGCTCCACATCGACTCAAATCATACCATAAGATCCCCAAGATGTAAGAATATGGGACAAGTGAGCAAAACCGTCCAAACAAGGAATACAAAGGATACAAAGGCACTTTATTGAAAAGGTAGCTTCGAGCACAACTGGACAGAAGACAGAAACGTCCATGTGACAGGCGGCTGCCAAGAAAAATCCAGTCTTTAGTAGGGGATATGATCACCCCTGACTGCGTTGCAGGATTTACAATGTCTGTTCATGCTGAGGACGAGGTTGTGAACGAGCTGTTGAGGCATCGCGGCCCATTCCCCTTGTAGCTCCAATCGCAGCTGCGAAATCGTTCCTGCCGGCTGGTGATGTGCTGCCAAGCGTCTCCCGAGAAGGGCCCACACGTGTTCGATTGGATTCAGGTCCGGGGACCTTGCGGGCCAATTCATGCGCTGAATATCTTCACTCTCCAACAGCTCTGCGACGGCCACTGTACGATGAGGTGTAGCGGTGTCGTCCATGAAGAGGAACTCAGGACCCACAGCAACTCTAAACAGATTCACGTGAGGCAGGAGAACCTCGGTACAGTAGCGGACACCAGTGACTGAACCTCCTTGGAAGATGTGGAGGTCAGTACGACTACCAAGCATGATACCGCCCCAAACGAGAACTCCGCCACTTCCAAACCGGTCCCTTTCGATGATGTTGGAGGTGTGATTGCGTGTTTCCTGCTCTCTCCAGATGAGTGAGAATCTCCCAGAATCGCTCGTCAGACTATATCGGCTCTCATTCGTAAAGAGAACTCGACCCCATTGCTGATGTGTCTAGTTCTTCTGTTCCTGGCACCACAGAAACCGCCGTCTTCGATGAGCAGGCATTAATGGCACACACCGTACTGGTCGTCGTGCAAATAAACCACCTTTGTGCAGCCTCCTGACCACGGTAAAACGCGATAACGGACGTCCAGTTGTCTGTTGCATGAGCCTTGCGATTTATCCCGCTTTCTGCCGTATGTCTCTTCTCTTCTGTAGGACAATATACTGGTCGTCCGTTGCCGTGGTTGTTCGTGGACGACCACTGCCAAACTCCCAGATAGCTGTTCCTGTCGTTTGAAATGCTCTCCAAGCTCGTGAAACGATGCTGTGAGCGATTCCGAACTCCTCGGCCACACTACTCACACTTCGACCTTCTTCCAACTTCCCAATGACGCGACCTCGGGTAAAGTCATTCAGATGTCGTCTACTGGATTGCTTGTTGGCCATATCACACGGTGGCAGCAACTCGAGGTCGTTTAAACCGATGTACACCGTGCAATAACGTTCACCGAATTGCTGAGCGTACACCGCCCGTGTGCTTTTATACCCTTCCGACACCACCCCCCCGCATACGTCATGCTGCATATATGCGCATGCCCTATCGTACCGCACCCTAGTCTATCTTCTGATTGGTCTTTCGGTCCGTTCTGCCTGCTCGTTCCGCTGTTATGCTAATTTCTTTTCTTCGTCCTTAATTTTTGCACACCAGTGTAGTATGTACTATACCAGCATGTTTTTTTTTTACTTGAAGCTGAGAAATTTCATATTGGTAGGTATTTAGAGAAATGACGAATTTGAGTTTCTTTCTTTGTTTCGCTGAAATATAATCTATTCCACATGTATAATAGAAATTCGACACCCTCATTTGGGACTGATTTGTATTTCTGTTGCTATCAATATATAAACGCCGCCACTGTTCCCAATGAACAGCGGACTGGGTTGAACCTGTGAAAACGTAAACAATTCGTAATACGACTGTTGTTGCTTTTGAAACCGCTGTCGAGTGTAATATTTTTTATTATGATTTTACAAAGTGTATTAAAACCATAATGTTCTACGTGATAAATACGTAACAGGAATATGATGTCACAAATATATTTCAGATACGTAACAGAAATGTGACGAAGTCACAAATATCTTTCAAATACGTAGCAGTAATGTAACGAACTTATAAATGTCTTTCAAATACGTAACAGTAATGTAACGATAAATATCTCTCAAATACGCAACTGTAATGTGACGGAGTTACAAATATCTTTCAAATACGTAACAGTAATGTGACGAAGTTACAAATATCTTGCAAATACGTAAGAGTAACATGAAGTTGGTATGTTGAAGTTACAAAGACCTTTCACAGTAAAGTATCGGTTATGTTTCAAAGTTATGTAACGTTTGAGGACATTTTGACGTAACCGTAAGGTTTCTGAAACATTACTGTTCCATTGCGCAACGTATCGGAAAACTCTAAATGTTTCAGTGCTACGTACTTGTAACATATACGAAATATTCTGTGTTGTGTGGGTCGTGTTATACAGATGGGAAAGGCAGCGGATTTAAGCCAGTTGGTCAAAGGCCAAATTGTAATGGCCAAACGACTTGCTGAGAGCATTTTCGAGACGGCAAAGATTGTTGGGTGATCACCGTCAGCCGCGATTAGTACTTCAAAAGAGGTCCGAAGAGAGACAAACCAGCAGCCACCAGTAAGGTGTGGGACAATCACGGCTTATCGATACTAGAGGTGAGCGAAGACTATCCTGTATGGTACGAGCACATACATGGGGTACTGTGGCGCATCTAGCCATAATTTCCATGCTGTTGACTATAGTAATGTGTCAAAACACACAGTATATCAAACCCTGTTGAAAATGGGGCTTCATAGCAGCAGGGGCCCCGAGTGCCCATGCTAACCTCAGTTCACCGTCAAAAGCGCCTACAATAAGTATGCGAGCATTGAGACAGGATTTGGATAATTAAAAGAAGGTCGTCTGGCCCAATGAATGTCATTTCCTGATGCACCTACTGGACAGCTGGATACATGTGCGTCCTGCACCTGGACAAGTGTTGACACCAGAATGTACCTTGGGACGGAAACATACCGGTGGAGGAAGTGTAAAGATTGGGGCTATCTAATCATCATTTTAGACTTGGCACAGCCTTTCACGTCACCGATATTCTCTTTTAGTAGTGTCCTTTTTCAGAAAGATAACGCGCCATGAAACACTGCTCGGATTATTCGAGAAGGGCTTGCGAAAACGAGGAAGACGTCCAAGTATCGCCTTAGCTTTCATATTCCACAGACATCAATCCAGTCGCGCATCTATTGTTTGTTTTTGAACACCTAATCTTATCTGCGGTGGCTCAACTACGTAACTTACAAGAGTTAAAGGACCTGCTGATAACATGTTGGTACCAGATACCACAAGACACCTTTAGAAATATTGTATTGGGTCTTTTCATAATTATTGCCCGATGCCGGCAATGGAAGGTTACAAATGACTCCTCGTAGGAGAAACTACCAATAGCCCCTGCAAAGTGAATCGAGTTGGTCGACGTAACATGATAACATGTTGGTACCAGATACCACAAGACACCTGATAACATCATAATACTTTATTATTGTTGTTGATACCATGTTGGTACCAGATACCACAAGACACCTTTAGAAATATTGTATTGGGTCGTTTCATAATTATTGGCCGATGCCGGCAAGGGAATTTGCACAGCCGGTTACAAAGGACGCCTCATAAGAGAAGCTACCAATAGCCCCTGCAAAGTGAATCGGGTTGGTCCACGTGTATAAAACAGTATTTCATGCAGATGCCAGCATTTGGGGACGTGATGGAGCAACGCGACGTGAGATTAGTGATTCTGCACGAATTCAAACTTGGCCGGAATGTGTCCGAAACGGTCGCAAATGTCAATAGAGCGTGGGGTGTTGGCACGACAATTGACAGAACTGTCCGTAGATTGTTTTCCAAGTTCCGTGCCGGTGGTGTTGCCATCGACCATAAGCCAGGAGCCGGTCGTCAGGATGTTTGTAACACGGTACAGTTAAGGCGAAAAGTGGAAGAAAAACCAACGTCCACAGTACATGAGCTCAGTGCCAAGCGTGTCTCATCATGAGCTACAGTTTCCAGACACCTCGCAGCTATGTGCAAGTTTAAAAAACCGGATAACTGGATTCCACACATACTCATCGAACAGCAGCAGATACGGCGTCTAGAAGAATGCATTGCCTTCCAAAAACGTGAGGCTAGCGCTACCTTTCTGCATAGGATCCTTACGGTTGATGAAAAATGGGTGCTTTATGACAACAAGAAGCGAACAGCTCCGTGGCTCCATAAAGGGGAACCACCCAAATACATGTCCCAACCCGAGTTGCACCCACAGAAGGTCCTGATCTCTGTGTGGTGGACTGCCAAGACTGTGGTTCATTATGAGTTTTTGCCGCGAGATCAAACAATCAAAACAGACTTGCAGTGGCTTCAGAATCTCACCAGAAATTATGCACCAAACAACTATCGCTCGTCAATCGTTCGGGTCCCATACTGCTTCAGGATGGCACACGACTGCATGCATCTATTGGAAGCATAAGAAAAATCAACGCCTTGGGGTTTGAGGTCCTCTCTCACCCTGTTTATTCACCTGACTTGGCCCCCCTGAGACTTTCACATGTTTTGGGGCGAACAGTTTGCTAACAATGATGCTGTGATTCATGCCGTTAACGATTTGTTAGACCATTGCGATGCCAGTTTCTGCCACCATGGCATTTTTGCACTGAAAACGCTTTGGGCACAGTGTATTGCTGCCGATGGCAGATATTTTTCGGAATAAAATGCATTTCGTCGTCTGTTACTACTGTTTGTTTCTTTCTGTCCGAATCGACCAATAATTACGAAACGACCCAATATCTTCCTTTATCTCCGGGTAAGAGCTGCTTTGGCGGCAGGTGGAGGACCAACATCAAATTAGGCCGCTGGTAATATGGTGTTTTGACTCTTTGGTGTATATGATGCCCCCGTGGTGCATTAGTATAAGAGCTGGCTTCTGGCTCTTCGCCCGAGTAGGCTCCGCTTCGAGTCCTGGATTCTACATGGGGTGTTTGTTTGTTCAATGACACTGGTTATCTTCCTTGCTTGGAGCAAGTAGTCTTACGTTACGGACTGGCAACTGCTTATTATAGCCCGTAGAGTTGCTCACGTTAGTCTTTATATCCCGATGCAGAAGAAAAAATGATAAGTATGCTTGCTTGTGCTTTGAACATATTCGAAAACGATTTCACGACTCAGGTTGGTCCACCAGCATCAGTTGCAATGTAGGTTCTGTTAATTCTGTCAAAAAAAGAGCAGTGCTTTAAAGAAACCGCTACTGGTAGCGCCTACACACTATTTCTTTTACATTAGCCAAATGAACCTAATACGAGATGATATACAAATCATGCCCTCACGCTGGGAATGGAAAAGTGACTTTTTCCTTCAATGCAGGTTATTTATTTACAGATTTTCCATTTAGTTTGGCAACGTAACATTATCTCTGCGAAACCCCGGTCTCCCTAAGGCACGTCGTCCAGACTCCGTCTGTGATTCAGTGAACGATTAATTCATTCGATATTATTCCCCGAACTCGACAAACTCAGTGACGACTCCTTATTTTTCCTTTCTTCGAGAGGAAAGACATGACCTCAGAAGCCAATTACGCTACTGCCGCTGGATATTGTGCTGAAACTGCTACCTCGTACCACGTCAAAGAAATGTGATAGAGACATCAAGGCTTCTGGGAGAATTACGACAACCTAATTAGAAAATGTGATCTTCCGTTCCATTTCTTAAACTCGATGTCCTCAGAAAGCATCTGATATCAGCTTTCATCTTTTGCAATGCAATTTAGACCTCATATTCGTAAATCAGTTAATCAGCTTTTCTTAAATTTTTTTGTCATTTAACCAATTCATTTGTAGCTGAAAAACAGCGTTACTGGACGATAGGCTTCGCTAATACACCGGTCACAAAACTTTAAGGATATTGCATAAAATGAAAGATGTATGCATCTGACTCAAATAACAGGCTACGTAACACAAATGACAAAGAGTGCGTTTACAAAAACAATTTATTGTGCAATTTCTGCACACAGCAAAGTAGCATTGCAGTGTAGGCAAAATGGTAAATTAGGAGAATGTCCGTACCTCTGGATTAGAGTATCCAGTAACACCACAGCTGTGTCGAATAACGTCTTGACCCCTACAAGGCATAGTTGCAATGACATTATTTATGAATGTACGGGGCAACTTGTCCCATATAACAGGCAACATGTTACGGGGGTCTGCCAGTGTACTGGGGTATGGTACATGATAATCCAGATGTTATTGTACAGCGTTCCATAATCCAGACGTCTATTGGGACAAGGATACATTGCAAATATCCTCGTCTCAATAGGATTGAGGTCAGCAATAGGATTGGGAACCTCGGAGGCAGTTGTAGCGATTAAATTTCATGATTTTCCAGCTCCTGAAGCAAACTGAAGGAACGATGACTGGTTTCATTGACATCGAGAAAACGGAAAGCATGCCAAATAGCAGCGTGGAACAGTGTCACAATGGGCACAATGATCTCGTTTCGATGTACTGAGGCATTCATGTTGCCTGGACAAACACAGAAGGAAGAACGGCCATTAAAATACACTCCAGACCAGAACTCACTGCTGCTGGTAGGCGTGGATGGACTACAATAGCGTGGATTCGTTTGTGTACCGGATCTCCTCCACACGTGTCCTCGTCGAGCATCAGGATAAAAAGTGAAACGGGATACGTATGGGAAAGATACATGATGCCATTCTGTATTCCATGACATGTACTGTTTGACCCTGGTACATATTTGACAACGTTTAGCTCTTGTCAGTGCTATACACCTCAGTGGCCTCTTTGCTCTGCGTCCGTACTCGTGAAGATGGTTTCTTACCGGTTGAGTACATACTGTGACACCAAAGACAGGTCGAAGTGATTCCAGAATTTGGCCACTGGTGAAATGAGGCCTCCTGCGAGTCCCTTACTGTCAAGTAGAGATATTACATCCTGGTGGTTATCCTCGGGCAACCACCGTTGAATCGATCTGCAATATTTCTGTACCGTTAAAATCTTGCGCGTAACCGACTTTTTCTACACTTTGCGAAACTCCTAAAGGAGCAGCCACATCCATCTGCGCTTGAAACGTGCCAACAGCTCGATTTTGTTCTCAATGCTTAAACTTCGTCTGAACATCATTTGAGGTCAATCCCACACTGAAGGTAATAAATTTAGCAAAATAGAAGAATATGCGAAACGACCCGTTTTCCACTTCTCGCAGGTTGGTTTTTATCGGAGCTCCCACGCAACGTGGTGTATTGTCGTGATGGGAATTCACACATGACGTAGAAACCCACGCTGAAAAATGATCCGTAATAGTCTCTAAATTTGCATATCACCACGTCTTCCCTTGGAAACTGTAATATCGTCAAATACGTGGAGATAATGTAAATAGACGATGCCATCGCTCTGTCCGCGTTATTTAATAAACAATGCATAGCAACTGAAAAATTGTTCATCCGATACCGCTGGGATCGAACCCCAGATATCTCGATAACTATAGAGAGTGCATCCGCTTTGCGTTACGGCGCCAACAATTCACAGCGCTATGCGTGGTTTATCAGTCAGCATCTGACTATACAAATCCGTATTGATGTGCTCAGCAACTGATGTGTCGCCATCTAGTGATATTCCACAGAGGAAGCTACTTAATTACAGCTGATAAATCCAAACGGTGATGGAAATAGTGAATATATTTCAAATATGTGAATATAATGTAAATAGACGATGTCGTCACTCTGTCCACGTTATTTTATAAACAACGCATAGCAACTGAAAAATTGTTCATCCGACACCTATGGGATCGAATCCCAGATCTCTTGATAACTATAGCGAGTGCATTCGCTTTACGCTACAGTGCTTACAATTCACAGCGCTATGCGTGGTTTATCATTCAACATCTGACTATACAAATACGACTATGTGGTTTATCAGTCGACATCTGATTATACAAATACGACTATGTGGTTTATCAGTCGACATCTGACTATACAAGCGATGTCTGATTAACAATTTTACAGTTGCTATGCGTTGTTTATAAAATAACGCGGACAGAGCGATGACATCGTCTGTTTACCGCAATATCCTTAATTTTTTTATGCGAGCACTGTATGTTTAGTTTGTGTGCTTATTTAATACGTCTGTGTGTTTGTCTCCTTAAAATTGTCTGTTGCTGAGATATGGTACCATTGAGTGCCAATGCGCAATTACCGTTATTAGTTTTCAAGACGATAACTTTTGGACGCTTGGGCTTTACTCAGCTGCATGGAGTTTCACTGTTTGTCAGTATATCAGAAAGCAGTTTTATCAGCATTGTTTATTCGCCTCGAAAGGCTACCATGTTTCTATATATTAGACAAAAATCACCTTTTTGACTCCAAGATAATGACAACCAGGACCGTAGCAATAGTTTCTTATCTGGGAGGGCCAAACTTGAAAGTACGCCTCTTCGAGTTCAAAACTGCGCCTCCCTTCGAGTTCAAAACTAAAGCTCTTCGAGTTCCACTCAAATAATACTTTTTTTTTACTTTCTAACACACTGCCATTATACGAAAGTGCTATGATCGTTCAAAAATCGCACTTGAAGTTTTTGACATAATTTTATTAAAAATGTAAAATTTAGGTAAATACACAAGTTAGTAAAATCATGAATTGTATTGATTACGATACGCTTTTCAACATACCAGAAATCATTACTCAAGTTATGAGGATAATGGCTGTGAAACAAATCTCGCTCCTGTGTCCTGACTTTTGACGACTCCATTTCGATGATATTCAACAGAACCAGTTCAGTATACCTCCAGAACAACATGTTAAAGTTTTGTCGCAATCGAAGCATTTTTACGTAAGTTATGACGCACAAGTGCAATGGAATGGATCCCAGTCCTATGTCCTGACCTTTGGCCCCATTTCGTCCATTTTCAGTAGGGTTCGTCCCCAGGTGGTTCCCTACCACATACTAAAATTTCATCGAAATCGAACCATTTTTACGTGCGTTATGGTGCGGACGGATAGGCAGACAGACGGATAAAGCTGGAGCATATACGCTTCTTCAATCTACGGTTGGAAAACCTAAACAAGAACCACAGGTTGTAAATACCGAATAAAGAGCAAACATTACGTGAACGCTGACAACCCACATCCCACAGAAATGTAGGACGAAAAACAAACCGGAGCACAAAGAATGATTATCGAATAGTGTATGTAACAATTTACAGAAGCTTTAGGGGTGGGGCTTGGAAACCTTCCCTTCAAGATTGAATGTTCAGAGAACTTTCTGCGTCATATCACAAATGGGTAATTAGTTCTTCATCCCAACACATGTTCGGAAAGGTTATGGAGGTTAGGCATATCATCATATTGTTTTCTATGCCTTCATTCACTCTTTCGGAAAATTCCCTTAATGGATATGAGATGTTCACACCTCATACTGTATGTTACACTCTACCCTGGTTAACTGCATGGAATACTGCATGACACTCTAGAAAATCTTTAATAAAAATCCTGCATGGTGTAACTTTCTTTTTTTAGGTACAATTTCTGTTTTTTACATTCGCCAGAGCACGAATTGCTGGAATGACTATTCTGAGAGGACAATCGTCCTCCCTGCCCTCCCGGTAGGTACGGCCCTGTTGACAACAGTTGTACCATGATGTTAGGTTAAAACTTTACATAAATATTTCGCGTTCAGTGCTATTGGTATTAAAAATGCAAGACGATTGCAATGTGCTGCCATCTGGTGGCCGGTTCCTACTGGCATTTGTCCCATGGCTGTTGAGGATGATTCAGTGCTATTAAAAAGAAAACAGGTTAATAAACACTAAGCGTCAAATGAGACTAGATAAACGCTAAAGTTTGTCCGAGATGGATTCGGGTTCGAATCCCAGTGAGGCATAGATGTTGTGCTTGTCTTACTGCACTGGCTCTCTCTCTTCCCTGGAGTCAGTGGCCCTAAATTAGAGACGGGCGACTGCTTATAGCTCATTGAGTTGCTCTCGGCGTTCGTTAAACCTTCAATAAAAAAAAAGCTAAAGAGTTTGTAAAATATCAATTCTTTTTGTACAGAATCAGTATTCTGAAAAGTGAAACAGAACTCAGAGTCAGTTGCTCACGGTATGAAGGTAACATGAGAGCCCACGTTTATGATATTATGATTTTCCTGTTCAACGAAATAAAATGATTTATCTACAGAACGCATCTGTAAGTTCTCATGCTTTTGAGATCTGCTATGTCATTTCCTATACAGTAATACCTCCGAATAACGGTCACTGCTCAGACCGGGAGAAAGCGACGGTTGTTGGAAGGTCGGTGGTTAGGCCTAACTTAACATTACTAGGCCAATGCGTTTGTGCCAAAGCAGAATAAGTGTATGAAGCTTACGCACAATAAACAAAAAAGGTTGCAGTGTTTTTTTTTCAAATATGTAAATTTTTTGAATAAAGCTGAATACAATAATTTAACAGATAATTAATAGTGCAGAGGATTTTAAGAAAACAGTGTCTGACGTCTGGTGTTACACAGCACTTACAAATAGCAAGATAGGAGGTTAGGGCACGCTATAGGAAAGTAAAAAATAAAAATGATAGATAATAAAGCATAATTGAACAGTTAGCCACCCGCGCGCCTTAAAATATGAACAGAGCCCACATGGACCGAGAGACATCTCCCACAACGTTCAGTTCCAGGCCCCATCGTTCACCACAGCAGTCCTCGTCGGCGATTGAAACGTACACGGAAGCTGCAACTCGTCTCATGTAGAACTCAACTTTTAACTTATTTCTTTTTACTTAAGCATACCACTGTACCAGCCATAATCCAACCCATTATGCCTTTAGCAATATTTTTTGTCCATATATTATCCTCTTGCTGAAGTACCGAAGAAACTACTACAATAGATAGTGTGTCCGTTAGATCTACTTCGGTTCAGTCCGTTGGGCGCAGTTATGAGGTTTTGTGTTTGGGAGGTTATTTCTAATGTTAATCCTACGGAAGCTTTTCGGTATCAATCTAAACTTGCTGTTACTCGGAGGTACTATACTGTGCAAATTAATTGGGGCAAAGTAAAAAATCACTCTTTTTCCAAAACAATGCCTTTATATCATTCTGTGCATTGATATACACTGATAAATACCTGTATTAGTATGACGTATGTCCTCCTGTCCTCCTTTAGCAGAAATTACCTTTTGAATTCGTTTTGGCATTGACTCCACTAATTGAGTCCACATATTTTTGACTTCATAATCGTGGAACCACACTTTTATAGCATTCGTTATCATGCGTTCTTTGGTTGTACAGTCCATTTTACCTAAACGTTTCTTCAAAATATTCCACAAGTTTTTCTATGGGATTTAAGTTTGGTGAATTTCCAGGCCAATCAAGTAAATAAATTTGATTTTCCAGCATGAAATTCTTGACCAATTTCGAATTGCGACATGGGGCCAAGTCATGTTGAAATGTCCCGTCAAAAGTTTGCAAGAATGGAACAATCCTACGTTGTAATATTTCTACGTACTTGGCTGAATTCATCATACCTTGAAGAGGAACTAAGCTTTCAGTGCCATTTGATATGAAAACCCCCCAAAACATCTGTTTCAGAGGGTGTTTTACAGTTTGTTTGACATGCTCAGGTCTTACGGGTTCACAGTTGCTCCGTCTAACGACATTTACTTGGTAACCTTGCACAAATAAATGAGTTTCATCACTGAAAATTACCTTTTTCCAGTCGTCAGCAGTCCATGATTTATATTTTTTGGCACATGCTTAACGTTTTTTCTTCATTTTCGCATTCAAATATTGTTTTTTCGTTGGTCTTCTTGCCTTCCGGCCAACTTCCAGAAGCCTACGGTGTACAGTTGAATCACTAACATCACAACCACTAGCCAATAAATCTCTTTGAAGGTTGATGCTTGTTTTTTTTTCGATTCATTTTACTATTTGTGATTAGATATTTATCGGTTCGTGGAGTTGTTTTTCATTTTCTTCTACATTTACCTCTCCTTTTTGGAGACGATGATCCAGATGCATTGTATCGCGTAAGCAGTCTTGATACACTTGATTTACCTACACCTACTGCAGAAGCGATATCTCTCACTGTAATAGAAGTGTGACCCTTCAGAGAAATTATTTTTGCACTCTTCCTTGGGGAAATATCCATTTTTCAATACACAAAAGCAGCACTTACTCACAGAAAGCAAAAACTAACATCCACCTATCACACACAAAAGTTCACAACTGAAGCTGAAGTGCCTATTTCCTGTTTAAAACCGGTCAAACCACATTCTTACTATCAAGTTCTAACAGTCACACCACCTCACAGATGATAAAACCGGTTTACGTGGGTTTCCGACATCAACTGGCGATCACATTACAATTCTGAGAATAAAATAGCTTGTCCCAATTAATTTGCACGGTATAGTATCAGTTAATGGAGGTTTCAGTGTATGTGATGTTCCACGTTCTCGAACGCCTAGTGGTCTGAAGCACCAGCTACTAACCATTCGTCAGAGATGTACCCTGGTTCGAGTCCCAGACGAGGCATGAGTGGTATGTTTGTCTGATAGCACACTATGACTTGGAGCATTGTCCAGCTGGAAGTATTCAGCTTTATTGGGATAAACCGTCAACATAACAGGGTGGACTTGGTCGACAGCGGTATTTAAATACCTTCGTGTGGTCAGACACGTATCAAAAGGCCCAAACACTCCCTCTGAAACATTTCCCAGACCATAACGTTACCTCCGCCAGCTTAAAGAGCAGTGACGATGCAAGATGGGTTTAAGCTTTCGTGCTGCTCACAGTTCCATCTGTATGATGTAGTTGAAAACATTATCCGCCTGATCACATTACGCATTTGCATTTATTTACTGTCCAATCGTTGTGTTCTTAAGCAAACTGAACGCTTTACTTCGTGTTCGTTGCAGTTACTGGCATTTGGGTACCGGAAGCAGAAGGACAGGCAGTCTGCTTCAAATGCCCATACGATGTAATGTGAAGCGAACTGTACGATAAGAGGTCACTTGTCTTAATCTCTTTCGGGTTGTTTGTATCTGACCTAGTGTTTCCGGTCTTTATCGTATGGGCACCAGAAGCAGACGGGTTGTAATGTGAGGCGAACTGTACGTTGAAAGGCCATCGGGCTGAGTCCCTGATTCGGACTATCTGTATCTGACCAAATGTTTCCCGTCAATAATGTATGGGCGCCAGAAGCAGACGGCTTGTTCTTCTGCTTCTGGCACTCCTACAATGTAATGTGAGGCGAACTGTACGTTGAGATGCCATCGATCTTAATCCCTGGTTCCGATTAATTGTATCTGACCTAGTGTTTCCCGTCTTTATCGTATGAGCACCAAAAGCAGACGGACAAACCGTCTGCTTCTGGTGCCAATACGTTGTAACGTGAGGCGAACTGTACGTTGAAAGGCCATCGGGCTTAGTGCCTGATTCGGATTATCTGTATCTGATCAAATGTTTCCCGTCAATATCGTATGGGCGCTAGAAGCAGACAGCTTGTTCTTCTGCTTCTGGCACCCATACGATGTAATGTGAGGCGAACTCTACGTTGAGAGGCCATCGGAGTTAATCCCTGATTCAGATTTTTGTGTCTGACGAAGTGTTTGCTGTCTGTTGGATTGAACAATTCTGCCTACTCTCCGCTCAGCTCCAGCATCCCGTAGCCGTTGACGACCACACACCTTCCGCTCAGATCTGGCTTTTTGGCTAGTTGTCCACTATCTGTAAACTTTGGCAAGTGCTTCCCTCGAACATTTCAGAAGTGCAGCCATGTTGCTAATGATCGCACCAATGCTTCGAGCATTGACGATCATTCCAGGTTCAAAGTCCTTCAGATTGCTTGTTTTATCTATTATTTCTTGCGCAATGCCCTTCATTAGTCTCTTCATGCCTTCAGCGTTCCTTTTTTATACAGATTCACTCGTCTTGTGTCAGCAGCATCTTCAGGGTAGTTACTTTGCATAAAATGGTCTAGGCGTCATAATAATTTGACCACACAGTGTTCACGCAATTGGTGATTCTTTAACCCGTCCCGTTGCTATTACAGTATTATTCCATCTGTTTTTGCATAAATGAAGCGTTCCCTCAACAACTTCAAATTTAGCTGAGAACAATTGTTGATTAACTAAACAACTGAATCAAAGAGTAGAACTACTACTACTCGAACGTGACCGGGAAACGTACAACATCCGACATTATGTGTACAGGAAATACACTGCATGCACAAGAATAATTCCTATGAAGTACTTCCACCCGATGAGATATAATAAATCAGCAATTGACTTTGTGTTAAATCGGGCATTTACGCAATGCTCCTCCCACTCATCACGTCAGCACGAGATTAACATCAAGGATATTGCAGCGAGACATGGATACAGTGAATCTATTGTAAACAACTTATTAGTTAAAACAAAAGAGCCCGAAAAACCACGCTATCCCAGGACAACAATAAACACAGTTCCGTTGGTTCACTTGATTACAACCCCGGAATATACCTGTTGTGAAAAATATTTGCAAAAGAAACCATATTGATTTTGGTGTTAAAACGAAAAATATAGTATCCATGATCAGAACAGACCGAGATTACATCGAAATGGCTGAGAAATCTGGTATATATAAAATTCCTTTGAAAGCAGAGTCACCTACGGCAACTGATAAGGTGTACATAGGATAGACCTCTCGTTTCCTAGAAACTAGAATTAAGGAACATCGATACAATATTTGAACTAGATCAGAGGCAACATCTCTCTCACGATTATCGAATAAAGGTGGATATTTCCCCAACTAGAACGAGGCCTCAATCTTAGTCACACCCTTTAAAAAATCAGCCTTGCTGTTTACGGAAAGCCTCATCATACATAGCCTGGGACATTTATGCTGCAGTGACTTCACACCTCTATACATCCCACAAGCTTGGAAACGTCTACTGGATAAAACTGAAAATGATGGAACAAATAATTCACCATTAAATGTGTAAAATCAGCCAACAAAAATAATGAATTTTGTCTGCGGCAATTGCCCAGAACATGGTTTCCTCCACAATTTGCGCTTTTACGTCGCAATATTTGAACCCAAATCCTTATATACATAAGCTTCGAACGATGTTCCACAGTGTACTCACATCACTCATAGTGAGTCTGAAAGTACTCGTGTATTTTCAGTAATACAGACATTTCGCGTGGACCAGGAACTTCAAACAGAGGTAATCGCTCTTTCCACGTTTATAAGTGAGTCACGGAAAAATTATCATTGGCCGCCACCGGGAATCGAACCCAGGTCTTCCAATTATACGCCGGATATGCTTCCACAGCACCACAGCGGCCTCGAATTCCTCCAGACTCACACACGTTAACTGCCAAGCCACGTTGGCAGGTTGCTTCTTGGAGCCCCGCACAATGCTGGGGATTCATCAAAGACGGTGAGAAGCAACTGAACAAATAATTAGAAGGCGAATGAATAATTAATACAGACATTTGACGTGGACCAGGGACATCAAACAGAGGTCATCGCTAGAAGCAAGCCAAGAAACAACCTGCCAAATTGGCTTGGCAGTTAGTGTGTGTGAGTCTGGAGGAGTTCAAGGCCGCTGTGGTGCAGTGGAAGCATATCCGGCGTGTAACTGGAAGACCCTGGTTTCGATTCCCAGTGGCGGCCAATGAGAGATTTTTCGTGACTCACTTATAAACGTGGAAAGAGCGATGACCTGTGTTTGATGTAATTTAAGTCATTTTTTAACCTGTATACAGTAAATGCTTTTAATTCGTGACACATTTTTAATTTATGTTAATCGTGCTCAGACAGCAGAATATTCCTATGTCTGACTCATGGCACGAAATTTTTTGTGTTGAGTAAAGCTCTGCAATTGACATCAGGTAATTTCAACATATGAGACTACAAGTTACATAGATCTGCAATTTATGCGTTAACTAGTGTAATAGCCTTTGAAACTATTTAGTGGCAGAATGCCTATGAAAGTAGCAAAACATTGCAATAGCTTCATTTATACCTATCGGGTATAATGGTCCCGCTGCAGGACGAGGAAAATTTTCAAGTTTTCGGATATAATCTGACTTACCATCCTTGTCACATTTACGCCAAAAATCGAATTGTCATCTTCAAAATTTGTATTATATGGTGTAATCCCGTATTATAATTTATCTGCTACTCTGGGCAATCACGGGATAGGATACTTAACCTCCAGATATGAATGCCGGTTGCTTCGACTAGCGAATCCTGTGATGTTTATATTCAAATTAATCGGAAATTTGAAACTTAAGCGTTGTGGGTGGTGTAGTGGTTAGCATACCCGGGCGCTATCTGGGAGACGCGGGTTCGTGTCCCGCTCCAGGACAATGGAAATTTTCAAGTTTTCGGATATTATCTGACTTACCATCCTTGTCACATTTACGCCAAAAATCGGATTTTCATCTTCAAAATTTGTATTATATGGTGTAATCTCGTATTTTTTTCATGATTTTTCTGCTACCCCGGGCCATCACGTGATAGGATTCTTAACCTCCAGTTTCGCTAAATATGAACGCCGGTTGATTTGACTAGCAAATCCTGTGATGGTTATATTCAAAATAATCGGAAACTTGAAACTTGGTCGTTGTGGGTGGTGTAGTGGTTAGCATACCCGGGCGCTATCTGGGAGACGCGGGCTCGTGTCCCGCTCCAGGACAATGAAAATTTTCAAGTTTTCGGATATTATCTGACTTACTACCATCCTTGTCACATTTACGCCAAAAATCGGATTGTCATCTTCAAAATTTGTATTATATGGCATAATCCCGTATTTCTTTCATGACCTATCAGGTACTTTACAATTAAGATAAACTCTCAGAAATGCGCGATGTAAGGATCTCTAATCAATGTTAAATATCCAGATCGTTAAGAATTCTGTTTTTTAATAGTCAATGTGACTCCTTCCATGGTAAATGAATTTAAATGTCGAAATTGCCATTATGCTGTGTTAAAAATAAAGGTACACATTGTGCAGAAATGTGATAAAATCTGACTGATGGAATAGCATTCTAAAGATTAAATGGAAGAGTAGCTTAGGTAATCGTCATTTGCTGTATTATTGCACCTTAATAGTGCTTTTGTGTTCTCAGTAATTGGTGCTAGTGGAATTCTTAAAGGCGTTCAGCTAACGAGAGTCGTTTCGACGCTCGAGACACCGTATCTCTGGTACTTTTTCTTTCTGGCTGACGTTCGCGTAAATAGCAGTCTTGACCCCTCTCTCTCTTTCTTTGGAAATGTAACCACTATCAAGTTGGTGGCGATAAAAAAAAAAAAAAAAAAAAGTAAATAAAAATAAAAGGTGGAGGAAAGGGAAGAACCGGTCTTTGCCGCGCTCGTTTGCTGCGAAAATGGCGTGCTCCAGCTATTTAGACGTGCGCCTGCGTCGTGGTTGTGCTTTTCCGGACACGCCAGATCCCAAGGTGCGGAGACTGCGGCTAGGATCCTGAGAAGCTGGTAGCTCTCGCTTCATCCTCTGCATCCGTACTTCTCGACGACCGCTGTTCCAAAATACCTCCGCTACCACAAGACAGATGTTCCCGCCATCTGCCGCAGACGGCGGACTAACAAACCCAAACAACCTTTGACATTTTTCGTTTCCCATCCATGAGCCACGGTGGTTTTTGGGCCGTTTGCTAATATTTGCCGCATTCCGGACTTGGCTTGCTGACAACCTCGTGGGAGCACAACTGTGCCGACAACGCTGGGACCTGCTCACATCTTGCAACAGGTACTTACTTGACTGTTTACCCCCCTGTAGAAAGCGATCTGGTTGCAATTCTTGCAACGCACTGATGCAACAGTAACGTGCTCGGAATTTGAAATTAAAAGCACTCACTTGCAGAGGGAATTCAGGTACATTTAAAAGTCATATACACGCTATAAAACATTACTAGTTACTTTGACAGGACTTCCTGCAATTGAGATTTCACAGCGTTAATTGACGAGCAAGGTCCGAATTTTTCTGAAGCCAGCTCAAATAATTTTGGAAGAACTTTGCGATCCGTTTTCTCAAGGGTTGAAGAAGAAAACATTTTAAAGAAATATTCTAATTACAAGAGGGACGAAATAAAAGGTAGGATTCATGATATATGCTTATTAACACTTCTCTTTCAAAACTGTTTTTCAGACCTTGCACTCATATATCTTATATTTCTATATATGTGCACTATCGTCTCTTTCTAGCTCGGACTCACTCAGTTCCGTTCCAATTGCAAAAATATAAGCCAATGCGCATATATCTGTATTCAACTAATTAATCGCAGAATATTGTGCAAGAAGAAAAACGTTCTTGTATTCTGCAGTGTTGCAGTTATTTCGTAACAGAATTTGTAGTTCTGGAGCGTATTTAAAATTTACCATGTATTCGAAAAAACAGGGATAATAATTGCGTATATATAAAATTTATTTCTCAAATCTTTTACGCAGAAGCCTATGCGAATTTTTTTTATAAGTTTCGAAAAGTGTTTTTGCGATTAATTTCTTTTTCCTTATGTTTTGTAAAACTAGAGGCAACTGTAGTAAAGTTTCGAAATATTGAATTGTATTATTCTTAAAATGTTAACTTTAATATCTAATTACGGAAGAGATATTTACGTAGTATTAAACGAAGTATTAAAACTGAATCGAAATTTAAATTCTGGGTATCTAAGTAGTGTAATGAATGGGCCCAATTTTGGGATGCGTTTCAGTTTGAGTCTTTTTTACGAGATGCAGTAACCTATGTCCCATGTGGCTACAAATTATTTTAAATTTTTTGTATAATAAACAAATAAAAATCATTCATAAAGTAACACGCTCCTTCATGATGTGCAGCGTTGGTGACTTTTTCTTTTATAAATTGTAGGGATTCATATTTCGAAAACATACTTAATTTGAAACCATCTATCAGTTAATACATCAATGCATCTGTTCATAACAAAGGAACTCGCACACTATTTATCTTGTTCCATATATTTTGTAGCTAAATATAACACCGTCTTTGCGCGTTCTACGAAATGTACGTGAGGCACATAATGGCTCAAATACTTTAAATAAAATGCTACCTACATAAGATAAAAACATTAGTACTTTCAAACTACTTTAGTTCATCATCAGATGTAGTACAAAGATATGAAGGCCGGAACGGTATATATATGTGCAAGAACATGTTACGTGGGGAATCATGGGAAAATGGTAATTACGTGACCAAGTGACGTAGACAGTGGTAATCATGGTATAATATATAACTTTAAAATAACTTTTTCCAGGTAGAAGGTATGTCATAAAGTACAGACTCATTGCAACAGTTGTATCGGTGTTTCAATATTAAGATGCTTTCTGTCATAAGAATTAGTGATTTAGACCTTGGGGTTGCAATAAATTTTGCGTTGTCCGAATCTCTAGTATGAGTTCCATTACAGGCATTACGCGATAAGGCAGTATTTTGTTGTGCGGTCTGCACGTTATATTGAAATTTCAAGTGCCGTCTACGGGAACACAAATATAACGTGCAGACCGCACAACAAAATACTGTCTTATCACGTAATGCCTATAATGGACCTCATATTCCAGATTGGGACAACGCAAAAATTATTGCAACCCCAAGGTCTAAATACCTAATTCTTATGATTGAAAGCATCTTAATATTGAAACACCGAGACAACTGTTGCAATGACTATGTACCTTATGACATACCTTCTACCTGGAAAAACGTATTATAAAGTTATATATTATACCATGATTGCCACTGTCTACGTCACTTGGTCACGTAATTAACATTTTCCCATGATTCCCCACGTAACATGTTCTTGCCCATATACAGTATATACCGTGCCAGCCTTCATATCTTTGTACTACATCCGATGATGAACTAAAGTAGTTCGAATGTACTAATGTTTTTATCTTATGTATATAGCATTTTAATTAAAGTATTTGAGCCATTATGTGCCTCAGGTACATTTTGTAGAACGTGCAAATACGGTTTTATATTTAGCTAGTATATGTTGTACGTATATCAAATTATTTTCAAATATTTTGTGCCTGACAAACGCGTTAAGAAGATACGTGAGTGAGCAGGTACATTGTGATGATGTACTAAAGGGTTAGTGTTGGAACCACACCTGATTTTTATTTAAAGCTCAGCTTAATAAGGGTTTAACTCTTATCATTTGTAAATATCTTAAATAATTCTTTGAATATAGAAAATGAATTAGCTTAATGTATGTAGGTGTTTGCTCATGTGCTTGCCTATAGGAATTTTAGGAAAAAAGAATCGTACAAATTGTTGAAAAATAGTGATTATGTTGAGTAAAAAGGAAAATTTAAACTATGGAATCCGAGAAGTGGACATAATTTAATGTTGCTAATCAAAGGATCAAAAGAGCAAATGAATGAAAAAAAATCCTCTGACGTTTAAGAAAGTTTCTTTAATATAGTTAGACACGCAATTGCAAGAAAATATGTATTTACAGGCACATGACTGTTTCTCTGTGCTAAATATAATTATCCTAATGCAGTCGCTCGCTACCTTTTTTGAGTTCATCAAGTGGAATTCCATAAATATATTGAATGCAGAAACGATACAAAAACTATTGCACTTTAAGGCCATTTAAAAAGTTACTTGCACTTGTCACAAAAAAAAAAAAAAACACAAAAAAAACAGCAACAAGAAAATGTGAAATTAACTAAGAACTGTGAGATAACAAATACACTGTGAAAAGAAAAATATTTTTATATTGTACTTTTTTCTGCAAGTTAAATACTTGCGGTGATTTTAAATAAAAGGATAAGTTTTGACAGTCACAAAGAACTGCCGTGACGGATGTACTAGTTTAGAGATGTTAGAACTAAGTTTCTTGATGTCTGGTTTGATAGAAAGCTACGCCGTGTTGAGCAGGTCACAGTTTTACTGCAAGGACTAAATATGTTAGACTCTACCATATTTAGTAAAAATATCTTAATATAGAATTAAATTTTCGTTATTAAAAATTTTTGTTTAAAGTAACAGCAAAACCAAGTCTATGAAACGGAGTTAAGAGAACTACCGGCCAAATGTTTGCTGAAACGCGAAATTACAAATACAGTTGTGGTCTCAATATTTTTTTCTTATGCATTGTGCCAGAGATACTGTTATTTTTTGTGACGTATATTAAAAAACAAATTTCTGTGATGCTTTCTTCAACCCAGTTTTAAGTGGATCTTTGTTTTTGTAATATCTTCAACAAGTAATATATTTCTGATTGACAAGATAAATACAGAGGAAAGTATTGATTAAATTTATGCAGCACTACCGAAAGGCTTTTTAAGGGAGCACGATGATCATTCTAGAATTTTTTTAAATTACGAATTACTTTCCTATGAGCCATTGTTTCATCAAAAACCGTTGTCAATCTTGTGCTACTAAAAGGTCCCTTTATCCTATTAGGTCTGGGCTTGAATACCGACAAAAGTCATGGATATTTCTGACCCTTCGGTACCGGCTTCTTGATTTACTTGGAGATAGTGCGTCAAAGCAGACTGATGTTCGTGGAAATCTTTAAACCTGAGAATATAAAATGTCTTAAATCTCATCTACGACTTTCCGCCTTGATCTTTAGTTTGCCTCTGGTTCCATGATGTTCCCTGATTCCGCGTACAGTAGATTTCGGTTAACTGGGACACCACGGAACTAGAACACTTTGTCCTAATTAAGAGGATGCCCCGATTATGCGAAGCGTTATCCCAAAGAGTCAATTTTGGGTGTCTTTCAAGAATTGTTTCAAACAAATAGCTTCCCCGATTAACGAAAGGCCCAATTAACCGAAATCTACTGTTTCCGTCTCTTGTGTAGAGATTTGTTAGAGAGATCATCGGTCTCTTCGTAGCAAATTATGTTGCGCAGATTTGAACCTTTCATCCGGTAGGCTAAGATTGGCAAGTTCCATTAGCCCATTGAGGCGTAAGGTTTGTTACACTGACAGTAACATCTATCTCAATTTTTACAGGTTATTCCAATCGTTCGTCTGAACAGTGTTGCGCATCGTTGTACCGTTATTCCAGAAATCCGATAAACGCTGCCATATTCTTATGCACCCTAACTTTCTTTCGTTTTTCTAGCCCATTGCTACTTCAGGTTTATTACCGTAAGAATGATAACTGTTTCGTATGGTTTCCAAAATTCAAGAGTTCCACTTCCTCTTTTTCTCCAGGTTACCCCAATAATTCATACCTCCACACTAGAGCTTTTGTGGTGATTGCATATCTTTTTAATAATATCTCAAATTTTTCATCCGTAGCTAAGAATTGGTAGGATGCAATGACTATTTTTTTCCAACGTAATGTTTAATGTTGCACTCATTTGATAAATTTGAATAAGAACGGGGCAAATGAAATAACTTAATATGGCACCGTTCGATAATTCGTTGAATCCGCTGAAAACTGGGCAAATAGAAAATGAACATACTCATACAAGCATGCCCATAAATCATACACTTTCCCTAATTTTCACATAATTCTTTGTGACAATATTATGCGTGATACATAATTAAAGGAACCAGACTTTTTGAGTATTTTTTTTGTTTCATAATGCAAGAAACGAGTATAGTTGTAGAACGCAACGCATAGTGCAAACGGAGAAAAACATTTACGTTCACCAAAGAAACGGCATACCAGTTGATCCCGTTCAAAAAATCGGTGAAAGCTATTGCTGTCTTTTGGTACTCCATATCATCATCATCATCATCATCATCATTGTCAACCGTTATCAATCCACTGCTGGACGAAGGTCTCCCCAAGTTTCCTCCACAACGGTCCGTCTTGTGCCAGTCTCCTCCATGTCACTCCCGCATACTTTCGAATTTCATCTACCCATCTTCCATGTGGTCTTCTTCTGGGTCTTTTCCTGTCCCTTGGATTCCAATCTAAAATTTCGGCTGTCCATCGATGGTCTGTCACTCTGGCAGTATGTCCAGCCCATTGCCATTTCAGGGATTTAACTCTGATCATGATGTCTTCCACTCTTGTCATTTTTCGGATCCACGAGTTCCTTTTCTTATCTCTCCTGGTTACACCAAGCATGCGCCTCTCCAAGTTGCTTTGAGTTGTCTGCAGCTTTTGTATGTCTCATATATAGTAATTGAAATCGTCATATCAATATATTCTTTATATCAGTTTGGGATTTTACTAGGAAGCGGGCGCATTTTCAAAGTAGCATTTGGGAAAACAAACTATGTCTATGTAAGAAATTTCTGTTGTAGACGTTACTTATTTTTGTTCATGTATGAGAATTGTACAAAGGTTTTACGCTCACATTGTTGTAACCGGATAAACCGCTTTGAGTTCATGTGAGAAATACGATATCAGAAGGCGTTACTTGTCTAAAGTTGTTTTATACCCTAATAATATGAATCAAATTATTAACAACCTTTTCGTGGAGTATTAAAATATTAGCAGCACTTAAAAGCAGAACTGAAGTTAAAAAAAGTAATATAAACCTTTGCCATCGATTATGATCATAGTATTGAAGCAGGGCCGTAGCTACTGGTGAATGCTAAGGGTACTACTGGTAACATAGGGAAGGCTAGAAAAAGTTTAGTACTTCCGTAAAGAAACATAAACTATATTGACAAAAGCCACCGGACACCTGGAAGAGAAACACAACATAGCATTTATTGACATACATTAGTACGGTGTCGGTCCACATTTGGCCTTAATGCATGCACTGACCCTTCGAGACAGACTTTCGACAAGGTTTTGGAACACAGCGATAGGTATGCGCTTCCATTCAGTACATACTACTTCCTCTAACTGTTGCTTAATAGTGGGCCTTGGTTCTAAACTTCTTATGCGGCGCTCTAATTCATCCCATAGGTGATCTATGGAGTTAAGATCAGGGCTCTGTGCTGGCTAGTCCACACACAATACGGAATTATCGTCAAACCACGCCATAACAGTCCTTGCTTTATGGCTCGGTGCATTATCCTGCTGGTACCGACAAGGCTCGGTTACATTGCATTGCCACAGAGTTGGTAGGGCATAATTGTCCAGAATATCGAGATAGACGTGCTGGTCAACAGGTTTGTCCTCGATAACCAATGGCCCGGGACCGTACCACGAAAAACACACCCACACGAGTACAATGCCAGCTCCAAACTTGACCGTAGGAACAGTATACTGTGGTAAATAGCGATCACCCGGCTGCCGCCATACCCACTCACCGCCATCAGACTGATGGATCGTATATCTGAATTTATCAGTCCATAGGGCCCGTTTCCATTGATCTACGGTCTACAATAAATGTTCCTTCCACCATGCTAAACGACCAGTAACATTCCGAGTGGAGATGAAAGGCTTATGAACGGCCGCACGTGCACGGTAACCCATGGAATGAAGTTCTCTGCGAATGGTACGTGTACATACCGAGGTTCCAGCATTTTTACTTACCTGCACACTGAGGTCTTAGACAGTACTCCGTCTATTAACTCTAACGACTCTCCTGAGGCTTTGACGTCCTCTTTCACTGATTTTCTTTGGTCTGCCGGTACGTTTTGCTGCTTCAGGCAAGCAATGTGTCTTCCACTTATTCAGTACATCCAAAGCAGTTGACTTGGGTATGTTTAAACACTTCTCGATTTCTCTTATGGACAACCCACTAATATAACACTCAACAATCTTTCCTTTCTCAAAGTCCGTTCTCTCCCGCCGCAGCATTTTCACTCAACCTCACAGTGCGATATGATCGCGGTCAGCTGCAGGCTTGTTTTATACCGTTTGCAGCTGTACCGCGCATCTTAACAACGCAGCGGATTCGTTTATTTGCTTTTTTATATACTGTATACATTTTTCCTGAGAGCACCTCCTGTTTTGGTACTCTTATTGGTAGCAAATCAGGAGGTACGCTCGGGATGTTTTGCTTTTGTTTTTTGTTTTCATTTTTTGAATGAAATGACTCAAAACTGTTTAACCGAACAAGAGGAAGTTTGATATTTACAAGCTTTGTTTCAAAACTGTTTATGTTGATCTGTTCATAGTTATATGTTGAAATTCTACAAATGTATCCTTTATATCACGTGGCACAATTGCTCATTTCCTCTGGTCCAGGCGATTAAAATGACATCCGAACGAAATATCTTTTATAAACTCCGAAGGAAAATCGTTCAAGGAAGACAGAAGCCAACATACTGATTAAATTTTTATTCCAAAATAGTCAATTAACTATTAAATTAAAATTACATTTACCGGAAACTACAGAATTTGATTTATTTCACGGGAAAACACGGTTTTGAAATGATACAGGTGTCTGGAAAACATGTCTAATAAATGATCTCTTTTACAACACTTTTCTGTCGAGTCTAAACTTTTAAGACATGTAGACTCTCATCCTTTCACGTTATCAATATGTATAATTTTATCCCTTACATGTATTGGTTTCCCATTACGTAGTATTTCAATGCTCGTGTTCCTTTGCTTTAGCGTCGACATTTATTTGTACTCAAACTTTTGCGATGTACCTCATTAAATGCAAAGAAGCATTTTAACATTGAGTAATCATAGTCTGTACGGGGTAATGGACAGGTACGTAGTGTACGATTGCAACAGTTCATCATGGAAGTCAGAGTGACAAGTTGCCCTACAAACGTATTGCTGAGTCTTAAACAAGCTTCTGTAAAAACACTTCAGTTTTTTAAAACTTGCAATTTCTTTTTTGGTAGCTTGACAGACATGATCTTGAATCACCTGATTTACGGGGTTTTCCGCTCAGCCATATCGATATAAAGCGCTTTAAGTGTGATATTGAATATATATGTGTTTGTTCTGGGTACGTTAAACAGCACCTCCTACATCAACAACATCATTCAGCTCGCTGTTGTGCCACTTGTGAGGTCGATCCATCGTGGTATTTTCCAGCAAGATAACGCACGCCCACACACGGCACGTGCAACGCAACATGCACTTCAGGGTGTGAGACAACTTCCATGGCCTGCACGTTCACCGGATTTGTCCCTCATTGAGCACGCGTGGGATTTTATGGGACAACGACTTATCCGGTCTCCACGGCCAGCCACGACCATCCCCGATTTACGCGTCTAGGTTGAGGATGCTTGGAACTCAATTCCCCGAACTTACATCCAACATCTGTACGACAGACTCCATGCCAGAATTGGACAGTGTGACGCAGTTAATGGCGGTTCAACCTCGTACTAACCATGTTACATGGAAATGTTATTTTTTCAGTTTACCAGCAAATACTGCTGCATTTTGCCATAATGTTTTGATCACGTTATCCTCTGTATTCCGTTATTATGCTGTATAAATTTCGTTGGTATCAGACGCCTCCTTCTTGGTGTTCTTTTTTCACTTTCCGCCAGTGTATGTTCGTTGAGTCTTTCGTAGGAGAGACTGAACCTCCTCTGGCGGACCCTAGCTATAGAACTGTATGGACGACAAAAGAAAAGTGATAGTGACGTGTATATATTCATAACATTAAGACTTCGATTGCTACTGCAGAAATTTTCAATACTTTTCGGATCTATCTATGGCAAATTAACAAACAATTTACCTCATTGCTGACTGTGAAAATAACAGAACCACACCAAACCAATAGTTTGTTTGCTGACTGTCAATATTTATATTGTTTACGTCGAAAGTTTTTCCACGTACATAGTTTTGGTTACAGACAATATTTATGTTAGATCGCGTGATGAAGATCAGACTATAAAATAAATGTTTTTGGTTGTAGAATGATTTACTTTTAAAGTTTAAGTCAACCTTATTTTAGCTTCAAGCTTGCAGCCTTAGCTTTGCGTTGTTAACCAGGACTATTCTAAGTCGTTCTTGTTTGCTTGAAACAGATACAGTCTTAACTAAACATGAATGGCACTTTCAAGATAACGACAGAAGTTATTAGATAGTACTCACGTTACCTAATTCTACGTTTTTTCAATATTCTAGCACGTTAGACAGTCGACAGTAATCACGTAGTTCTCAACCACAAGATGAACAGACTTCATATATCACATATCACCATGTACTCGAAAGATAGCTGTCGTATCTTCGTAGCTTTCGTAACATCGCTTAGCAGAACATAGCTCTTATAATATCGCCATCAACTATAACGAAGTAAATTTCTCCGTCATTTCTATCCGCGCCAGGATTCGAACCCGGGTCCCCTCATTCCGGAATAAGTTGCTCTACCAATTGAGCTACGCGGACGTTTTATTCTGATTCCTATCTGCCTTTATGTCGTGTGCGTCCTTCTGGCAGGTACGTCACATCTCCTGATACGTTACATCATCTCCCCCTTATTTTTCTTTTTTTCTTTCGAAGTGCTGCTCATATTTTTCCTATCTCGCGGTGTGGAAATAACATCACACCAATGCGAGATTTTGAACGGTCGGGTCATCCGGGTAGTTCGGGCGCCATTATAACGAAGTAAATTTCTCCGTCATTTCTATCCGCGCCAGGATTCGAACCCGGGTCCCCTCATTCCGAAATAAGTTGCTCTACCAATTGAGCTACGCGGACGTTTTATTCTGATTCCTATCTGCCTTTATGTCGTGTGCGTCCTTCTGGCAGGTACGTCACATCTCCTGGTACGTTACACAACTCTGAATACAATATGTTCAAAGAATATAGATAGCTCTGTTCATACAAAAATTGCTCTACCCTCTGCTCACAAACTTCGTTCTATTCTCTATTTTCTTTTTTGAAATCGCTATACTCTCCTCACCCCCCCCCCCCCCCAAATCGCTCTATTATAAACTACAAAAATCACTCTACTCTTTGCAGTAAGAAATTCCCTTTACTCTCTGCACTACATAGGGCGCTATACTTTCTGCACACAAATAATCGCCTTGACCTCTGCACCACAAAAATCACTGGATTCTTGCACCCCAGCTCATATCTTGGAACACTTTTTTCTTGCGTTTTTGCACACTGTCAGACTGCGAACATTTGCCAGCTCGCCGAGAGGAATTTTAGGGCGTTAAGTCAGGAAATGAGAAGTAATCGGATTTACCTGAAAAGACAAACTCAGCAGGATGGTTAAATTAAAGGTATGCGTCACAAGGCACAGAAATAAGTTACGTACTGAAAATGAATAAATAAAAGTGGCCTGATGTTGACAGGAAGCTGTACTGGTGGCATACCAACTAACACGTCCGTAGAAGAAGTTATCATTCAGGAAAATTTTCCCGATAAAAAAACGGTTCGAAAGAAAGGTGAAATATAAAAAATTGACTCGCGGTACTGGGTTTACTTTAGTTGTTTTCTGAGTTAGAGGCATTTAGAGACATAACTAACTTTTTTCCTTATTTGGATTAAATTATAAAGAGCTAATTGAATTTTAGTTCCACATTGCTGTGAGGATTTCTATAATTGGTAAATCCGATTTTAAGATTGTACAATTAGTTACGTGGTGCAATAGTATAAATATTTTGAAATCAGTAAAATATTTTAATAGCAAAAGTTAAGCCTTTCACGCCGATACAACACGTGAATAACAGAATGTTCTCATAAATTTAATGCTGACTTCGTTTTCGTTATATTCCGTTAAACTCTAATTCACGCATACGTTATTTGTGCAGAAATATAACCGTGTGTTTAAAGATTTGTGAGAACCATGAGCTAAGCACGATGCGGATATTTTTTTCTTCCGCGTCCGTCTTTCTAGTTCAAATCCATCGAAGCTCCTAATGATCTTATCAAAGCATTGCAATATATTCACTATTCACAGTACCACGTGATCAATAATCAGCTCTGTCAAAAGATCCTTTAACGACCTACCGGAAAGGTATTCGGTTTGTTCTCTTAAACTTTGAGACATCGCAGTCGACAAAACGTGTCTATTGAAAGACCTGCTGCTACTGAAAACAGCGATAATAAGAGCTGGCAAGTTATAAAATATTTCTGCTTAATATTTAAAAACATGCCGTACGTACTATCTAAATAAATTTGTGCTGATTACACATTGGTGTGCAAAAAATTAGCATAACAGCGGAACGAGCAGGCAGAACGGCACGCTCAGCAATTAAGTGAACGTTATTACACGGTGTACATCCGTTTGAACGACGTCGAGTTGCTGCCACCGTGTGATATGGCCAACAGGCAATCCAGTAGACGACATCTGGATGACTTTACCCGACGTCGCGACATTAGGTAGTTGGAAGAAGGTCGAAGTGTGACTAGTGTGGCCGAGGAATTCGGGATCACTCACAGCATCGTTTCACGAGCTTAGAGAGCATTTCAAACGACAGGAACAGCTGTCCGAGAGTTTATCAGTGGTTGTCCACGAGCAAGCACGGGAGAAATCGCAAGACACATGCACCAGGCAACTGGACGTCCGTTATCGGGTTTTACTGTGGCAAGTAGGCTGCACAAAGGTGGTCTATTTGCACGACGACCAGTACGATGTGTGCCATTAACGCCTGCTCATCGGAGACAGCGGTTTCTGTGGACCCAGAAACAGAAGAACTGGACACATCAGCAATGGGGTCGAGCTCTCTTTACGGATGAGAACCGATTTAGTCTGACGAGCGATTCTGGACGTATACACATCTGGAGAGAGCAGGGAACACGCAGTCACACCTCCAACATCATCGAAAGGGACCGGTTTGGAGGTGGCGGAGTTCTCGTTTGGGGCGGTATCATGCTTGGTAGCCGTACTGACCTCCACATCTTCCAAGGAGGTTCAGTCACTGGTGTCTGCTATTTTACCGAGGTTCTCCTGCCTCACGTGCGTCTGTTTAGAGGTGCTGTGGGTCCTGAGTTCCTCTTCATGGACGACAACTCTACACATCATCGTACAGTGTCTGTCGCAGAGCTGTTGGAGAGTGAAGATATTCAACGCATACATAGGCCTGCAAAGTCTTCGGACCTAAATCCAATCGAACACGTGTGGGACCTTCTTGGGAGACGCTTGGCAGCACGTCACCAGCAGCCAGCAACGATTCCGTAGCTGCGATTGGCGCTACAAGAGGAATGGGCGGCGATGCTTCAACAGCTCCTTGACAACCTGGCGGAGTTCTCGTTTCATGCTTGGTAGCCGTACTGACCTCCACATCTTCCAAGGAGGTTCAGTCACTGGTGTCTGCTATTGTACCGAGGGTCTCCTGCCTCACGTGCGTCTGTTTAGAGGTGCTGTGGGTCCTGAGTTCCTCTTCATGGACGACAACTCTACACATCATCGTACAGTGTCTGTCGCAGAGCTGTTGGAGAGTGAAGATATTCAACGCATAGATAGGCCCGCAAAGTCCTCGGACCTACATCCAATCGAACACGTGTGGGACCTTCTTGGGAGACGCTTGGCAGCGCGTCACCAGCAGCCAGCAACGATTCCGTAGCTGCGATTGGCGCTACAAGAGGAATGGGCGGCGATGCTTCAACAGCTACTTGACAACCTCGTCCTCAGTATGGACAGACGTGGTAAATTCTGCAACGCAGTCAGGGGTGATCATATACCCTACTAAAGACATGAATTTTCTCGGCAGCCGCCTGTCACATGGACGTTTCTGTCTTCTGTCCAGTTGGGCTCGAAGCTACGTTTTCAATAAAGTGCCTTTGTATCCTTTGGATTCCTTGTTTGGACGATTTTACTCACTTGTCCCATATTCTTACATCTTAAGGATCTCATGGTATGATTTGAGTCGATGTGGAGCACTTCTGCACGACGTTACATTCGAAAAACCATCTCGTCCTTAATTTTTGCACGCCAGTGTACAAGAGCGAGTACCTCCTCAGATGTGCAGACACAAAAGATCTCAGGAATTTCTGCAGATACAGGAACTCGCCGACAAAACTGGAGAAGAGGGATTAAAAATGAACTTGCGGAAAATAAAAATTAAAAACAACTCTTAAACAAAATTGAAGATTTTTACGTAAATTGGACAAATTTAAATATAACCGATGACTAAATTTACTTTGGACAAGAGATATAAAGTGAAAAGGCATATAGAAGAAGGAATTATTAGGCATAGAAACTTGGCTGAAGTTCCATTGGAAGAAACAATGCAATTTTTGGCAATGTCCAAATACAAGCAACTTTGAAATCCACCGGAATAAGCAGCAAAGTCTCGCGGCGTAGAATCGCTGGCAGAGCCGATAGCTTTCTTCGCTAACGACCGTCGTCTCTAGGACCCCTAAGGGGATCATCTGCAAATGGCGTTTGTATCAGTAACCTAGGTAGCACAGACGTAAAGTCTGACGTACTACATTGACAGAAAAGCATCTGCTCTCTATTTGAGTGTGACGACGTGTTTCGTCGATACCTTTGTGCATGTACTTTTCTTTTCTCATATTAATATTTTGCATTCTTTACAAAATATGGTGTTCTTACTTAAAATTAGGTGGGTCACCTTTTGCCTTTTTTCCTGGTATTATTTTGGGATGCTGCTTTACACGACACAAACGGTAGAGTCACATTATTGTGACTACCAGCTAATACCCAGAGTAACCACCGTGTGCAGCGCGGACAGCAGCTAGACTGGCTGGGAGTGACTGAGTAAGGTGCTGGAAGGTTTTCACAGGTATGTGGAGCCATGCTGACTGCAGTGTATCTGACAGCTGCTGGAGGGTGAGAGGTGGAGGATCCATAGAGCGAACAACACGATCGAGATGGTCCCACAGATGATCAGTTGGGTTTAAGTCTGGGAGGCAGGGAAGTACTTTGAAGTATTCAGCGTGATCTTCCAACCACTCTAGGACATTTCTAGCTGTGTGACACGTCGCATTGTCGTGCTGGAAGATCCCATCCGCCCCAGGGAAGGCAATCAGCATTTATAGATACACCATGGTCTGCAAGGACGGTTTCATAACGAATTCGGTCCATTGTGCCTTCCTCAGGTATTAGTGGACACAGGAAATGCCACGAAAATATTCCCCAGATCTTAACGCTACCCCCAGCAGATTGTGTTCTTCCAGCAATGGTGGAAGAGTGTTTGTTCTCCGATGTTTCTCGCCTTATATGCCAACGTCCATCTGTTCGATGAAGCAGAAAACGTGACTCATCGGAGAAGGCAATCCTTTGCTAATCGGGGAGGCCCAATTCCGATATGTGCCAATGCAAGCCTTTTCTGCCAGTGCACTTTTGTTAGCATAGGTGCAGTGACCATCCGTCTGCATCGGAGCCCAACTCAGCAGTGTTTGCTGAACTATCATTTCAGACACACTTCCGGTGGCCCCCTGGTTCATTCGGCCACTGAGTTGCCCTACTGTAGCGTGTCGATCGGCCGTCCGTCACGCACCTTCGAAGCCGTATATTCACCTCTCACATCAATGGCACGTGATACTCCGAAGTTTCCACATCGCTTATTCTCAATAGTGCCATTTCTCCAATCACGATGCACTTTAACCACAGCAGCACGCGAATAATTCACAAACAGCGCTGTTTAAGAAATACTGCCATCCTTGGCCCGAAAGCCGATAATCATCCCTTTTTGTGAATATGATAAATCGCTCCTTTTATCCATGACAGCAACGAGTGATATGTTTTCAGAATGCCTGCAGCACATCTTATGTACCCTCTAAGCTAGCTCATGACACGTGTCTTCTTTCATTGTCTACAAACTGTTGACGTCAAAAGTAGGAGGTGGTAACAATAATGTGCCTTGACTGTGTCTAAAAGCGAATGGCAAATACACCAATATTTCTTTATCTGTCCCCCTTCCACTGGAGTTCTAAGTTACGTGCTCCCATAATTTTTAGCCTAAATTGAGCCATCCATTGATTTATGCAATTCAGGAAAATGGATATTACGCAATTAACTAAAATTGTTCCTGGCACTTGAGCTGGTATTTGCATGTGAGCTACGTGCTCTGAGCTTTCATCTAAATGCTGTTATTACATTATTAAAACTTTAAGTTCAGAAGTAGCTTTATTTTCACTAGTTGCCCTATTTATCCTGCTGTCAAGCTAAAAAACATTTAATTTTTTAGGGGGCGAGGGGTTATCGCAGTGTGTATTATTATTATTCAACATATTCGGTTGACCAAAAGTTATATAAAGCTTAAAGTAATTGATATCTGTGCTACGCCAATGTAGCACAGATGTCAATTACTTTAAGCTTTAAAACAAGTGGTATTAAATTTCTGTATCTCCCTTGGCTCGGGAGATCTTTGTATCAGCTCATTTGCATATACTGACCCCTTGTTTACGCTTTCCAACCGTAGATTGAAGAAGCTTATATTCTCCAGCTTTGTCCGTCCGTCTGTCTGTCTGCCTGTCCGCACAATAACACGCGTAAAAATGGTTTAATTTCGATGAAATTTTAGTTTGTGGTAGGGGACAACCTGCGGACGAACCCTATTGAAAATGGGTGAAATGGGTTCAAAGGTCAGGACATAGGAGTGGGATCCATTCCATCGCCCTTATGCGTCATAACTTACGTAAAGATGCTTCGATTGCAACACAACTTTATCATGTTGTTCCGAAGGTATACTGAGCCGGTTCTGTTGAATATTATCGAAATAGGGTCAAAGGTCAGGGAACAAGAGCGAGATTTATTCCACTGCCATTTTCCTCATTACTTCAGTAATAACGTGAGTAAAAATGCTTCTATTGCGACGAAACTTTAGTATGTTGTTCCGGAGATATACTGAACGAATCGGTAGACAGGGAAAGGAGGAGGATTTGTCTGCGAGCGATTTCTGGTATGTTGGAAAGCGTATCATAATCAATGCATTGCATGATTTCATTAACTGATTTTTTTATTTGGAATCTCACTCATTTTCCTGCTACACAACTGCATGGAGCAAGTTGCTTCAATCTGTAGCCAGCCTTTGAGGTTAGTGTATTGCCCATTCAGGATCCATTCTTCTGATTTAAATATTTATTGCGGTTTTTTTTCCTGTGTAAATAAAACGAAAATTTTGAATGGAAAACAAAAACTTTAGTCAACAACATATTATCCATTTTGTTCGATGACGTTTTGCCATCTCGCAGGCAAGTTCATGATTCTGCGCTTAAAAAGCGTTTTTGTTTTATTCGGCAAAAAAAAAAAAAAAAAAAAAAAACTGTTCCAAGAATGATTTGGTAGCCTTATCAGCAGCTAAGAATTTACCATTCAGGCGTTTTTCGACGAACGATACAAATGGTAGTCTAATGGAGCCAGTTCTGGTGAATATGGTAGATGTGGTAACACATCCCACCCAAGCTGCAAAATTTTTGACGAGTGGCCATATTTATATGTGGTATTGCGTTATCATGGTGAAACACAACACCTTTGCGATTCACCAATTCTGGACGCTTCTGTTTGACTGCCTCACTTAGTTTATCAAACATTATACACGTCCGAATTAATGATTTTGTACCTTGGAAGCTTTTCAAAATACACAATACCTTTGCAATCCCACCAGACTGACAGCATAACCTTCCTTTGGTACATATCTGCTTTTGAAGTGCTTTGAGCAGGTTCATCAAGCTTGCTCCACGATCTTTTTCATTCGACGTTGTTGTAGACGCTCCATTTTTCATCAACTATTATCATAAGTTTAAAAAATGGATCGTTTTCTTCACTTTTCAAGAGCGAATCTCAGATGCCAACACGCTTAGTGAGATGAATTTCTTTGATCTTATGTGGTTTTCAACAAATTTTATTTAAGAACATAGGCTGTTACATCAATTATTGTTCGCGCCTATCGAAAGCATAAAAATGCACATGACATTTATAATGATATGTACACATGAAAGAGAGTAAAGCTACCCAGATTAAAATAATAAAAACACGAATGCAGGCAAGCATTCTATGAGTATCGTAATGGTACAGGAATCTGGGGTTACGTGCAACCCCATAATACGTGAAATACAACTAGAGAAACACAGGAAGCATATTTAGCATATGAGAGCAAATAACAAAATGATTTCGGGAGAGTGTGCTAGAACAGAGAATGTAAGTAAATACAACGATGTATGTAATAAACAAAAACAATACACAAAGCACAAGATACAACATCGCAAAGTCGGTGACACAACAAGAACTTTGATCAGAAAATACAGGGATGCTAACGGAGATAATATCGTCACAGAACACGACTCACCTAATAAGACATAATGACATACTACAGGATAAAAATATGTTCTTGAGCAGAATTACATATAATATGCAATGTAAGAAAAAAGGAAATTTGTACAACATGTGCCACACAAATAAAGTTAATTAACAGTACACACAATGTTACTCGACATTGGCGAGGGAAAAAAAAAGCAAACTGAAGAAAACAGTAAAGACACAATACACACTAGGTACGGTGAGTGAAAAAACAAAACATTAGAGAACAGTGAATACACCCTGGCGGAAACAAAAATCAAAAGCTTGATGAGTCAACGTCTCGTCATGTTGGTTTCAACGTATTGAAGGAAAGAAAAGGATGACGCAGTTCTACACTCTGTTCTTAAAATAGAAGAAACACGACTAATAAAATCAATAGAACACTCAGAGTGGTTAATATCGTTAAAGTACATATGTAACACAGTTATCACTCAGGGAAGCTATGCAAATGAAATCTACAAGAGAGGTGCAGACCATAGGTTATGAAAGAGGTACAACGTCATCATTCTGATACAGAGAACAAGAAAGAATACACTAGAAAAATGCACAGCACATTTGCGGAGTAATACGATAATAACGTGTTCGCCTACAACACGGATAAAACTATAATTACTATGTGTAAGTACGTACAAACAAATACGATATTTACAGAAAACAGCAGGCAAGTAACGTTAATCATAAATGGGGTCACAATAGGAAGAAATAAAAACACGTACTGTGGTGCGAAACTCAAGTATGTACAACACAATACAATATTAACATGTTACCATAATTATGCGTACGTAGGTTGCCACAGTGTGGCTACTCAGAAAAAAAAAATAAAAACGCAGAGCACTCTTGGCACAGTGAAACAAATATCTAACGAAAGACATACTGGACTTAGTGCAACCAAACACAAAAAGAAAAAGCACACAACATATACTCAAATGGCGAGACGGACAGAATTCCCATCCATCGTAAACCATCCTGAGTGCTCGGCCCAGGTGGTGTGAAATGTTGTGAGAGAATTCGAAGATAGGGCGGTGTTATATTCAAGTCGAAGGCGTGCAACTATTCGGCCTCGAAAGCAAGATAGCAAACGACTTCCGGCCTGCAGAATTGAAAGTGGTTGCGATGCAGAACGTTGTGATTGATGAATCATGTGAATGACATGTTTGACAAGTACAAAAAGAAAACAGCAGGTATCTGGTAGACGTGTTGGCGGATGCTTCGTTAATAGAAGCCACGGATATGCTTGGAATGGAAGATCTTGAGAAACGATGAGGCCAGCCAGGCGGAAAGCAGAATTGAGAAGAGGTAGCAGGATAGGGCAGTGGCAATAGGTGTGGTAAACATCACCGACATTACCACAGAAAGAGCAGAGTGGAGAAGAGACCAGAGACATACGTAAAAGAAGATGGGGAACAGCGAGACGACGGTGAAGCAAACGCCAGTGAAGATTGCGCTCGAGCGGAGAGGAGAGATGAGAAGAGGAAGCTGACCAGACGGTCATGGAAAGCGAGGGAGAGAAGTCAGAGACGGGTTGTGGAAGATCCGAAGGTGAACGGAGAAAACGATAGAGGGAGGCAGTGTTGAAGGAAAGCACAGGGGCGACAGAGTCAAGGAGAGGAAGAAAGAAAGGAATAAGAAGACTGGGTCCAGAGACAACACGGAGTCCGTCGGCAGGAACGAAAGCAGGGTATAGAGAGAGGAGGGAAGTGCGAATGAGGGCATACTCCTCCTCGAGAGAAGGAGTAGGAGTAGGAAAAAGGGAAGTAATGGGTTTCCAAGAGAGGTTAGCAGTAATCAGGGAGTTAACTGTTAAAATGCCAGAACGAACCCAGAGTGGGAGGAGAAAGAAAGGTTTAATAGGAGGGTGGATCAGTGAGGAAAAGAAGAGTGGTTCGACAAGGAGATCAAGAGTAGTGACAGGAGGAGCCCGGGAAAGAGGAAGGGACCAAAAAAACGTAAGAGCTTCAGAGATAGTAGACGGAATGTTAGAGGAAGGAAGGGTGTAAAATTCCATGCGGAGGAAAAGAAGAAAAGTGAAGGACGGATCATGGACAGAAAGGAGTGCATCAAAAGTAATCACGAGAGAAGGAGATGGAGAGGTAAGCTGACGAAGAAAATTGGTAATACAGTACGCTCTTTAGTATTGATGAATATCAATGAGCCGGATGCCACCATGCGACTCAGGAAGATACAATGTCTGTGCCACCGACCAATGCTTGGACTGCCAGATGACGGAAGTGAACTGACTATTGATGTCAGTAAGACAAGAGGCCAAGAAAACTGTTGAATTCCAGGAATATGTACATAGTGAGAGCAGGTAACGCTGGACAATATGTGCACGTTGAAAATAAGATGTAAATGGAAAAACGAAACGCCGATACGCAGCTCGGCGCCGAAGCCTTGGGAAAAGGTTAGTCCATGTTGCTTGTCCAGCGGTAAACGGATGACCAGCATAGGTGCCGAGGATCTTCTGGGTCGAGGATGACCACACCGCTCCACAAGGGGAGTCAGTGCGGCCTATCCAAGACCCGCACCAGAGACCAGTACTCTTAGAGACATCAAGTGAAGCTCCCGAAACAGCAGCATATTGGTGATAGGTGATGAGCAGGTCTTCAAACTGAGCATCTCTCCTGATACAAAACGTTGCATCGTCTGCATAAGCGGAAAAAGTATATTCGTGATGTCGCGTACTTGCTACGGTAGGCGGCAGCGAAGATCGAAGAGAGCGATGAGCAGTAATCAGGAACGGTTCAAAGGCTAATGCAAAAAGTTGCCCAAAGAGGGGGAAACCCTGCCTAATTCCACGTTTAAAAGGAATTGAAGCCGTCGGAAAGGAGGCCGCCCGGAATGAAAATGGGCGCCCCGATAGAGACTAAGTAAAAGAGTAACCAAAGAAGAGGGGAAACCAAAGCTATGAAGAGTAACAGAAAGATAGTCGTAAGAAATGTTATCGAAGGCTGATTTTTGATCAATGTTAAGCAAGGCAAGTGGTTCAGAAAATTTACGAGCAAGAAAAACAAGAGATGTTGTTAGCGATAGACCGACCAGGCACAGTGTATGACTGGTCGGGCGAAAGGATGAAAGGAAGAACAAGATTCAAACGACGGGAAAGGAGTTTAGTAAAGAATTTATAGTCGAGATTTAGAATGGAAATAGGACGCCAATTTTGCAGGTCCAGGGGGTCTCCCTTCTTCGGCAAAAGAATGACGTGGGCCACCGTAAACTCCGGCGGCAGTGCAGAAGAAGATTGAGCTGCGGAGAAACAGGCGAGAAGGAAGGGGAGAAGAGATGGAAGAAAAGCACGGTAAAAGGAAAGAGGAAGGCCGTCAGGTCTAGGAGAGGCATGAGGATTTAGAGAGGTGAAAGCCTCTCTAAATCCTCATCAAATTCAATTGGCCTTCTTGAGCGTGGTGCATCTTTCTCATCAAAATCTCCAGACCGAAATTTCGCAAACCAATTCTGACACTGTCGTAGTTTTAAGCCATCTTCACCATACACATCACATAACTTTTTATGAGCTTGCACAGCATTCTTTTCTTTTCGGAAGTAATACAGCGAAACATGACGAAAATGTTCCTTTTGATTGTTTATTTTGAAATCGACGCCGAACAAACACTTCTTAACGGAATCGTTCAGTTTCTATTCTTAAAACCAGCTTGAACTGTCAGCAACCACGTTACATATTGAACTTGCGGTTTGAAATGACGTTAGTTACATTTCAAGACATGTGTCGCCATCTATGTGTAAAAAACGCAATGATATTTTGGTCAACCCAATACCACAAAAAGGTATAACACACTTATACTACTAACGATTTGCAGACGAGCCCTTTAGGAGTCTCAGAGTCGACGGTCGTCCGCTGAGAAAGCTATCGGCTCTTCCCGCGCTGTACGCCGCGAAACTTCGCTGCATCTCCGGGTGGATTTCAAAGTTGTTTGCATCAGGATATTGCCCAATTTTCAACAGCAATTGGCCATTATGTGTTAAAAGGACTTAATCAGTGCATCCTTCCAATTATTATTTGTGAGTCAGGTACACGCACCTTAATTAAAAAAAGATTTATAGAGGCTGCGTGAACTCGTGGAGAAATGCAGGGTTGGTGTAACCAGGAAAGATAGGGAAAGAAACTCATGCATCATGAAAATTACGATAGTTGATGGTATCATCATAAAAATAAAGACCAGCAAGTGGTAATAGGCTTGGCATATTAATAGAAGGACTCTCCACCTTTGAGCGACTGATTCAGGATAGACAGGAAAAGACCCAGAGAAAGACCATGTCGGAGATGTGTTGATGATATTCGAAAGTATGCTGCACTCTCATAGAAGACGGTAGATCAAGACCTAGATTTGCGGAAGAGGCTTAGGTAGACTTTCGTCCAGCACTGGACTGAGAATGGGTGTCGAAATGATGGTGGGCAAGACAGTGTCGCTACAACGGTCTGTTTGTATGTGTGAGTGGGCGGATAATCTGGGGTATTCAGAAAATTATAAGCCCGGATACACTATCAAAAATGATAATCTAATAATTGTAGATTTCCTTAATAATGCAGCATTCAAAAGTATTAATACCTTAAGAAAAAACTCGGATGTGAAGAAGAGAAGCAAGTGTAAAATTACAATTCTCTTTTTTTGAAGCGATTCGGTTATCATAATTAATTCTTCTTCTTCTTTTTCTTCTTCGTATTATTATTATTATTATTATTATTATTATTATCCAAAAATAAAATAAAGAGAGAAAGACGATTCCACCCCTTTCTAGGATGATAATTTATTTTCCTTCCGGGACGGGTACGAAGTACCAAGTCTGAGAAGCGGTATATTTCTTTAGTTGTCTAGGAACTTTCTTACTATCCTACAAGTGTTCAGGATAGCTGCTTTTTGTAGTTCCATGTAGGTGTTAGGTTGAAGATCTAGTGTCTGTATAAAGCTGTGAATGGTATTAGGTACAACTCCTTTGGCTAATATTAGTATGGGGACAGTGGTGACGTTCTACATATGCCGCATTTCTTTGACTTCGTATCTTAGGTAGTTACATTTTGACAGCTTTTCTCCGTGCGTCTTCTGGATGCCGAACGTGTTGAGCATCGCTACGGTCAATGAGGTATATTGGCTTCTTCTCCTCGTCTACCAGGAAGATGTCGGGCTGATTGTGGGGAATAAACTCATTGGTTCTGATCGACCTATCCCATTACATCTTGTGGGTGTTATTCTATAGGAGTGTTGTTGGCTCATACTTGTAGTACGGGCTGGCTCAGTTGCAATGAGGATAATAATAATAATAATAAATTATTATTATTAACTGCGTTAAAAGTTTCGAACGCAAAATTCCTTTCTTCTCAAGAAAGAAGAAAGTTGAAACAAAAGGTTTTCATGGAACGGCATTTTTATAGAATATTTGATGCTCCATAGGGTATTTTTACTCAATTCTTGTTTCCTTTCATCGAATTAAAACAAAAAAAATTAATTAATATTAATAATGCAGAAAGAACTCCCAGGAAGATCATAGAGAAAAGTGAAGTTAATGTGCTTACGTAATGTAACGTTTGTACATTTATTTTTAGTCAGAAAAAAAGGGGTGGAAAATGGCATGAAGGAGAGCGAACGCCGATTAGCATACTTAAAATTGTAAAATGAAACTAATGAATTTTTAGATTACTTTATTAAAATTATTATTTACAAAGATTCGTTAATTTCATTCACTAAAATTACTTAAAAAGCGAGTATATAATTAGTTGACATTAATTAAATTGATTTTTTACGTTATCCAATAAGAGCCAGGAAAAACAGCTGTTGGCAAGAACTGGGAGGTAATAGTATTGTTAACAAAAGTATTCATTCTTTTGTAAAAATAATTCAATGAGAGAATTCCTTCAAGAATGTTTAACGAAACTAGGGTTTTTAATTAAAGCATTTCTTCTTTCTTTAATAATGCTGTAACTGCGATTTCTGCCATTTAAGTAAACAATATTCTCCAATACCTATTTATAATGTATTGAGGCTTTTCATTTTTCTAAAATATCCAACCCTTTTTGAGAGTCTGAATTTTTCAGGAAGACGTCCCTCGTCGATATCAGCAGTTAAATTGTCAACCGAAAATATTTTACAGCAAGGTCAAGAAATTTCTTAAGGACATTTTTTATATCTCACCTATGCAAAGATTGTGAAAAAGAGACACACAGTTAAATATTAGAAATAGAAACTTTTACATGTAAGCCTAATGTGAGTGAAACACGAAGTTAAATATTAGAAACCAAAAACAAAAAGTTACACGCAAAGCTAAACGTATCTAAGGCGAGTTAAAGGTCATGTCTTGAAAATGTCTGTGTCCAGTAACCATTCGATTTTCTCAGACCTTCGTGTAGAAATGAGTGTTTTATCGGCTTCCTGGCCTTCGAATTCTCTGGAGCTTGCTCCTGGAGACATTTTCTCTTACCGAATTTGAAGAAGCGTCTCGGTGGAACACAAATCAGGGACAGTGGGGAGCCCCAGAAAGACTCAGAGGTGTTGTCTACAAGACAAGTGATGCGGGTAAAAGTTTTTTCGTAAAAACGGTTTCACAAGCTGAATCAAAATGTGCTAAATGCATTTGAATAACAGGAGACGGTTTCCCCAAAATAAATGAAAAAGGCATGGCACATGTAGGGCTAAGAACTTACTGAAAGCCCATCTCAAAAATACAGAGGCTAATGCTTGTAATTCACCTGCTTTCCTCGTCGCGAACAAACGGGAAAATATGCAGCGAAAAGGATCGAAATCTCCGGTATTGCTTCCACGATTATTAAGATGAAACAAGCAAACTGTTGAGATTTCATTTATCTAAAACACTTCCAGAAAAAAAAAATAACTTTTGTGTTTTTCTCTTTTTTGACTTTTGTTGTAATCTTCTATTTCTATATTAATACTCGAAACAACATTACGTGTGAAGACACAACATTTAATTGTTCCTAATCGAACATCACTACATAATTAGGAATATAGCTTGTCAGCTTAACGGCAATAAACATAATATAAATAAAAACATCAGTCTGACTGCATGAAACGTCTGCCTCGTCCGTTGCGCTCTACTGTTGTTTTTGAAAGAGTACGTGCCTTCAAAGCACGCTGCAATCTCGTGTGCTACATGACATATTATTACACGTGACATGATAGACAATTACGTAACTACAACAATTTTATTTTTCATTCCACGTCTTTTAAATAATATACACTGGCGGAAAGTGAAAAAAGAACACCAAGAAGAAAACGTCTGATACCAACGAAATTTATACAGAAAAATAACGAAAAACAGAGACTAACGTGATCGAAACATTATGGCAAAATACAGCTGTATTTGCTGGCAAACTGAAAAATAACATTTCCATGTAACATGGTTAGTACGAGGTTGAACCGCCATGAACTGCGTCACACTGTGCAATTCCGGCATGGAGTCTGTCGTACAGATATTGGATGCAAGTTTGGGGTATTGAGTTCCAAGCCTCCTCAACCTGGACGCGGAAATCGGGGATGGTCGTGGCTGGCCGTGGAGACCGGATAAATCGTTGTCCCATAAAATCCCATACGTGCTCAATGGGGGACAAATCCGGTGAACCTGCAGGCCATGGAAGTTGTCTCACATCCTGAATTGCATGTTGCGTTGCACGTGCCGTGTGTGGGCGTGCGTTTTCTTGCTGGGAAACACCACGATGGACCGACCTTACAAATGGCACAACAACGGGCTGAATGATTTTGGTGATGTAGGAGGTGCTGTTTAACGTACCCGGTACAAACACTAGTTGTGTACGGGAGTGATTGCTGATCGCTCCCCAAACCAGGAGACCAGGTGTAGGCCCTGTGTGTCGCTGGCGGATGCAAGAAGAGTGGAGACGCTCCCCTGTGCATCTGCGAACACGCAGACGGCTATCGGAGGATCCCAAGCAGAATCTGCTTTCATCTCTGAACACGACAGATCGCCATTTCGTTCTCCAGTGCAGACGTTGGCAACACCACTACAGCCGTTCTTGACGGTGGGCTGGAGTCAGAGGTACACATGGCAGACGCACACGTGCACGTAGTCCTGCATCCAGTAGACGGTTGCGAATTATTCGCAGAGTCACCTCAGGTGCAACGGCAGCTCGGATTTGCGTCGCAGTGGATGTTCTGTTTGACAACGCCGCTCTTCTTATGCGTCGATCGGTCCGCTCATCAGTCCGTCTGTGATTCCCGATTCCACGTCTTCTCGTTAGGGAATGTTCCTCGGACCATCTACGCCACCATCGACCACCACCGATACTTCCCGTCCAATTCGCTCCGCAATACGACGATACGACCACCCGGCTTCGCGGAGTCCGACTAGACGACCTCGCTCAAAGTCCGATAAGTGCTGAAATGTTACACGTCTTCCATGTCCAGGCATTGCAACTTCTTCAGGGTCTTCGCAAGTGTCCGTACGCCGACGACTGATTACATTCACTTCGCCGTACTCCTTAAATACCACCGACGATATTTTGCATATTATGCCGTGCTGTGGCGTAAGCGCTCACCGGTTGGTCCCGAAATTAACATCACACCTACGTAAACTCGACCCCATTAGCATATGTAAATTTCATGATCGTCCGCCAAATCCTCCTTGGTGTTCTTTTTTCACTTTCCGCCAGTGTATGTACCTGAGAGGGAAATTTTGCGCATCAGAGATTTTATATGTAAAGTTCGTGTAAATAGGGAAGAGTAAATTTTATCTGAATAGTGAAATAAATTTCCTATGTCATGCTTTATGTATCCAGGAAAGATAAAGGACTCGTGGATAAGGAAATTAAAAATAATAAGAAGAAGAATGATAATAAATTTTATCCTTGCTGTTACATTTTAGATTTATGAATATACATCAATGTTTTGTATTATAGAGAACAGCAAGGGAGAATAAGGGAAAAGACCTCAGAGATTTTTACTTTAGTTTATTTCTGAATAAATTTAGGTTCTTTTTTCCGGTCAACTTCGACAGGTAGTGCGTCCCAACATTCAGGATCATGAGAGTGTTTTGGATATATGGGTCTTAATGATGGCCTATTTCGCTTTTCACAGTTATAAGTATGAAAATTCAATTCATTGATCATCATCATTGCCAACCATTATCAATCCACTGCTGGACGAAGATCTCTCCTAGTTTCCTCCACAACGGTCTGTTTTGTGCCAGTCTCCTCCATGTTACTCCCGCATACTTTCGATTTTCTTCCACCCATCTCCCATGTGGTCTTCTTCTGGGTCTTTTCCTTTCCTTTCCGCTGTCCATCGATGGTCTGTCCTTCTGGCAGTATGTCCAGCCCATTGCCATTTCAGGGATTTAAAACTGATCATGATGTCTTCCACCCTTGTCATTTTTCGGATCCACGAGTTCCTCTTCTTATCTCTCCTGGTTGCACCAAGCATGCACCTACCTCTCCATGATTCTTTGAGTTATCTGCAACCTTTGTATGTCTCTTTTAGGTAAGGTCCACGTCTCTGCACAGTACGTAAGCACTGGAAGGATGCATTGATCAAACACTTTTCTTTTGAGACATAATGGCATACTGCTCTTGAAAATTATGCTGTTTCTTCCAAAAGCTCTCCAGGCAGGTTTTGTACGCCGATTAATTTCTTCATCGTGACCCTCACTTAATATCTGCTGTCCAAGATAAACGTACGTGTCTGTTATCTCCAGCTTTTCTCCTTCAATCGATAAATCTTCATTTCTTGTAAAAGCATTGAACATCACTTTTGTCTTCTAAAAGTTCATTTTTAATCCCACTTCTTTACTCTTGTCAGCAAGTTCCTGGATCATACTCTGCAGCTCTGATGGGGTAGTTGCAAAAATGACTACATCATCAGCAAAACGAAGGTGGGTTAGATAATCTCCATTAATTTTTATCCCTTTGTTTTCCCAGTTCAGTGATTGAAAGGTATTTTCCAATGTGGCATTAAAGAGCTTCGGAGATATGGTGTCCCCTTGACTCACTCCTTTTCCAATTTTTATGTGTGTTGTAATTTCAAACAGCCGAATCTTTGCACTTGCATTTTCATAGATGTTATTAATAATATTAATGTACGCATCTTCAATACCGCAGGATTTCAGAGCCATTGCAACTGCTGATGGTTTCACCGAATCAAAGGCGTTTTCATAATCGATATAATCCATGCACAATGGAAGTTCATATTCACTCTCTCTCTCTCAATTAGTTCTCTCAGTACGTGGATATGATCTATTGTGTTGTAGCCACTCCAGAATCCAGCTTGTTCTCTCGGTTGAGCCATGTCCGGTGTCACCTTCAAGCGGTGTGAAATAACTTTAGTGAAGATTTTATAAACCACTGATAGGAGGCTGATAGGTCTGTAGTTCCTGAGATCCTCAATGTCACCTTTTTTTATGTAGCAGGATCATTGTAGCGTTATTCCAGTCCTCCGGAATAATCCCTTCATTAAGGCAGCGAGTGAAATATTGGGCGAGTACTGTTTCAATTTCTCCACTTGCTTCTTTTATGATGTCTACAGTAATTCCATCTTCTCCTGGAGCTTTTCCCCGCTTTATGTTCTTGATTGCATGTGCAACTTCTGCTGGGAGGACTGGAAGAACTCTGGTACTGGTACCTTTCATGATGTCTGGAGTACATGTATCATCCCTTTCGTATAATTTGGAGTAGAAATCTTTCACTCTTGTCAAAATTTTGCCTCTATTTCTTGTTACAGAACCATCTTCTTTTCTCAGTGCCATAATCTGTTTTCTTCCCTTACTGAGATGTCCCTTTGCTATCTTTAGGCTTTGGTTGTTTTCAATTGCTTTCCTTACTAGTTCACAGTTGAATTCCTTACGTCTTCAGTGATACGTTTTCGTACTGTCTTGCATAGCTCTATATATTCCACTTTGGAAGTCACATCTTCTTTAGTTGTCCTCATCTCTCTTCTTTTTAGCATCAACATTTTGGTTTTTCCTGATAATTTGTTCACACGGAACTTGTTCTTAGACCCAGCTAATTTTCTTGCTGTTTCCATAAGAGCTTTGGTTACTTTTCTGTTAACTTCAGAAATAACCACTTCTTCCGATGTTAGGCCTTCTAAAGCAGAGAATCTGTTCTTCAGTTCCAACTTGAAGGTATTATGGTGTTTTTTAAGGTTGGTTATGTCAATACATTTTGTTTGTCTTATGAGCTTAACACGTTCGTGTTTAGTGTTGAGGTGCATTTTACATCTCACTAATCAATAGTTTACTACCTGTGTTGAACTTGTTTAGCACACTGCAGTCTTCTATGAAGAATTTTTTGTTACACATAATAAAATCAATTTCACTTGTCGTCCCATTTGGATGTATCCATGTCCATTTCCTGTGTGGCTTTTTCTTGAAAAAGGAGTTCAAGATGAAAAACCCATCTGCCTCTGCAAACTCTACGAGAGTATTTCAATGCTGGTTTCTTTTGCCGTGACCGTATTTACCTACTGAAGTTTCCTTCTGTTGCCGTTGCCCTATTTTTGCATTGAAATCTCCCATAATTATCTTCAAGTACTGCTTACCTTTATTATTTAGATGACGAATTTCTTCATAAAATTATTCAATTTCTTCTTCAGGATGACTTGTAGTGGGTGCATAAGTTTGAATAATCTGAGCCTGGTATCTTCTCGAGAGTTGGATAACGAGTCGTGCAGCTCTGTCAGAGGAGCGTTGAACTTCTACAAATTTATCCTTCAGTTTCTTGTTTATTATAAATCCAACACCACTAGTTCTGCCAGTATCAGTCCCACGATAGTAGAAGAGATGTCCACTTTTCAGTTCAATGAGATCTTCTCCTTTTCTCCTTAGCTCACTTAGCCCGACGATGTCTCACTTGATTCTTTGTAGTTTCTCTTTCAATTCAAGAAGTCTTAAATCAGAAGATAGGGAGCGTCCATTATTCGTAGCCAATGTCAGCATCAGATGGCAGCCTAGTCCGGTCCTCCGGGGATTCTTAGCTCCCTCTGCCTTCATGTCGCACTGGCCGCTGTCTTGGCCAGGTATATTCCAGCTGCCGGAGACTGAGGGCCAAGATTTACGTTGTGGAGTCATTTTGGAGGGGTTTGGCCTTAACTCACCACGCTGGCCAAGCGGGTTGGTGAGTGTGGGATAGCATTTCCTCTAATCCCGATGGTATAGTTATACCGCTATTGGCGGTCGTCATAGCCCCTTATAAAATTCCATAATTGTTCGGGTTGTCGTGAATATGGTGAGAAGTGAAAAGTGAGAAGTTGGTATGAGAAGCAGAAATTGTTTTTAAGTCTAATCATCATCATCATTGTCAACCATTATCAATCCACTGCTGGACGAAGATCTCTCCTAGTTTCTTCCACAACGGTGTGTCATGTTCCTGTCTCCTCCAAGATACTTCCGCATACTTTCAAGTTTCATCCACCCATCTCCCATGTGGTCTTCTTCTGGGTTTTTTCCTGTCCCTTAGAATCCTATCTAAAATTTCGACTGTCCATCGATGGTCTATCCTTCTGGTAGTATTTCCGGACCATTGCCATTTCATGGATTTTATTCTAATCATGATGTCTTCCACTCTTGTCATTTTCCTGATCCACGAGTTCCTCTTCTTATCTCTCCTGGTTATACCAAGCATGCACCTCTCCATGGTTCTTTGAGTTGTCTGCAGCCTTTGTATGCCTCTTTTAATTAAGGTCAACGTCTCTGCACCATATGTAAGCACTGGAAAGACGCATTGATCAAACACTTTTCCTTTAAGACATAATGGCATATTGCTCTTGAAAATTGTGCTGTTTCTTCCGAAAGCTCTCCAGGCAAGTTTTATACGCCAATTATTTTCTTTATCAATGTGACCCTCACGTGACATCTGCTGTCCAAGATAAACGTAGGTATCTGTTATCTCCAGCTTTTCCCTGTCAATCGATAAATCCTCATCTCTTGTAAAAGCATTGTACATCACTTTTCTCTTCTGAAAGTTAATTTTTAATCCAACTTCTTTACTCTTGTCAGCAAGATCCTGGATCTTACACTAACGAACCTTTTGTAATTATTCTGTAACATTTATAGTTTATTGATATTGGTTTCAGTGATTTGTCCCCATGAAGAAAAGCAATAATTAATATGTGATTGTATAAGTGTGTAGTATAAAAGTTAAAAAGAGCTGATGATAACATGGTCAAGATAATATCTCTGCAATTGCGATGAGCTGTACATATTTCAAGAACTGATCAACGTTGGACAATTGTATTATGAGACTGGTTTCCAAGAAACAGAAAAAGAAGCAGAACATGACCATGTGAGAGATAGGTTGATAAAATTCGAAAGCATGTTGCAGTGACATGGAGGAGATTTATCTCAAGAAAAAAAAGTTGTGGAAGTACCTTGAGGTGAACTTCTTCCAGGGGTGGATGGTTCATGCTGCTGCTACTGATGATGTAATCTCATTTGCTTGGCGAAAATGTCGAATGTGCTAAATGTCATTTGAATAGTGAAGGGTTTTAACAAACTTAAAGGTCCTTTACATTCAGCTAATTTTCAGAATCGTGACGTATTGTAGACGTGAGGCACATTTTAAGACGGCAAAATAGCAGCTATAAACTTTTCCGGTTTAACTTAATTGGGAAGGCATTTGGATCCGGAACAAACAGATGTGGGTTCGAGTCCCACAAACGGCAGAGAGAGGGAATTTGTTTCACATATTCTCCCGAATGTAAAACTGCATCTACTGGCCGTTAGGTTCTTCGAAAAATGTGTGATCTTCCTTCCACACACACATCGTCTGGAATTAGTCAGAATTCCTTCTTCTACAGTGAGCTGTCCTTCAGGCGTTGTTTGCCGGCTGATCCGGAAACCTACGACTCCTTCCTTGCCCATTTTCAGAGGAGGGATATATGTGATGTACCACAGGGATGACGCATATGGCAAGAGTGCAAATAGCAGTGGTAACCTCTTGCCGGTGTTGCTTAATTGGGAAAGCATTCAGCTCCGAAACAGAAGGATACGAGTTCAAGTCTCTCCACTGGCAAATTTGGGTTTCACAGAATACATTTCAACATAAAATTGCATTTTCTTTTAATCTAATGTATAGTGGAACCTGGTTTATACCTTTTTCACTTTTCTTATACAGAATTCAACGTTAGTTCCGATAGTTTGCTTTAGTTTCTATCGCGTTTTTAATTCGGTTAAACGCAGTTCATTTACACGCTTTTTGCGATTATTCCTAAACATTTGACTTTCACAATATCAAAGACACATGGTTCTTTGATTCTTTTATATACACTGACGGAAAAAAATCCCAACACCACGAAAAAATAGTTGTAGAGGAATGAAATGGCGGCAATACATTGGTATAGGTAACATATTTAATCGATTAAGGTTTCAAGATCACAGCTTAATGTAAGCGCGAGAAGAGCCATTTTAAATGTAAAATGCTGGTACATTAATAACCGGTGTAACCGCCAGAATGTTGAATGCAAGCATGCAAACGTTCATGCATTGTGTCGTACAGGTGCTGGATTTCAGTTTGTGGGATGGAGTTCCATGCCTGTTGCACTTGGTCGGTCAATACAGGGACCGTTAATGCTGGTTTGGGGTGACGCTGGAGTTGTCGTCCAATGATGTCCCATACGTGCTCGATTGGAGAAAGATCTGGTGATCTAGCAGGCCACGCCAACATGTCGACACTCTGTAGAGCATGTTGGGTTACAACAGCGGTATGCGGGTGAGCGTTATCCTGTTGGAAAACACCCCTGGAATGCTGTTCATGAATGGCAGCACAACAGGTTGAATCACGAGACCGACGTACAACTGTGCCGTCAGGGTGCGTGGGATAACCAGGAGAGTGCTCCTGCTGTCATAGGAAATTGCTCCCCAGACCATAACTCCAGGTGTAGGTCGAGTGTGTCTCGGCCGCAGACAGGTTGGTTGCAGGAGCTCACCTGGTCTCCTTCTAACCAACACACGGCCATCTCTGGCACCCAGGCAGAACCGGTTTTCATCAGAAAACACAACAGATCTCCAATCCGTCCTCCAATGAGCTCTAGCTTGACACCACTGACGTCGCAAACGGCAGTGGTTTGGAGTAAGTGGAATGCACGCTACAGGGCGTCTGGCTCGGAGCTATCCTTCAAGTAACCAATTTGTAACAGTTCGTTTTGTCACTGTGGTGGCAACTGCAGCTCGAATTGCAGCCGCAGACGCAGTACGCTGAGCCACGGCCGTACGCCGTACACGGCGGTCTTCCCTCTCAGTAGTGCCACGTGGCCGGCTGGAACCCGATCTTCTTGAGGCAGTACCTTTCCTTGACCACCGCTGCCAACAATCATGCACAGGGGCTACATTCCTGCCAAGTCGTTCTGCAATATTGCGGAAAGAAAACCCACCTTCTCGTAGCCCTATTACACGACCTCGTTCAAACTCCGTGAGCTGTTGATAATGGCTTCTTCGTCTTCTTAAAGGCATTCTTGACTAACATCAACACACTACGTCGAATCTCAACGCTAACTAACGATCACGAACGCTACAGCGCGTATTTACAGCAAACCTGCTCTGCATGTTCCGAGGGGCGCTACTAGCGCCACACGTATGCGCCGAGCGCGAAATTTGCATAGACGTCATCTTACAGATGTACTCTCAACTGTCGTTTATCTAACACAACCCCTCCTTAGTGTTGGGATTTTTTTCTGTCAGTGTATGTAACGCGGTGTGTTAAAACGTTGATTGAGGTAATCAATACAGCGTTGCTGTGTTCCTTCTTGGTGCAGCTAAATTTGAACCTCAATCCCATCAACAGATGGGTATGTTGTTTACTTTTGCTTTGGATTAAAAATTTGGTTTTGCATTTAGAAAACACTCACATAAGCACTATTTAAAATTTGATTAATATCTGGAACGTAACTTTGTGGCTCCACAATTTCGTGGCGTATAATTCTAGATACATCATCAGTAACTAACATTCTAGTTTCAGGTGGATGCATTCATGATCCCCAGGGGGAGAAAAAGGTGTTAATCTAGTTGTTGCATAATAAAGCACTAGACTCAGATGCTTAGTTGTCAGGATGTCGCTTTTGAAAAATGAGTTTCCACTTTATTTATTTGTGGTTTGTGGAACCACTGAGAACATATAAGACTAAAATAAATCGTTCGCGCCCAAATTTAGTACTTTGGTTCCAGAGAAGGGAAATAGTCAGAACTGTAGGACAGACTCATTACTCATGCCGCATCCATGATTAGTGCTAGGGCCCAATTATTAGCCAGAAGACCGCGTTTCCGACTCTACTCGGGGGTTTGAAATTTCATCGTATATTGATATGTCAAAAATGTTGCGTATATAGACAGATATCGAATTCTGATTCTTTTGTAAAAGTTGCCGAATGAAGAAAAATTGTTTTCATCGGATTCCTAAAAGCAATTATATGCAATGAAATATATTTTGAATTCGATATTAACTACCTTTATGCCGCACTAGAGGTTAAGATCAAACCTCACTGGGCCACCCGTGTGGTGAAGTGGCATAAGCGCTGGCTTCCGGCCATTCGTCCGCGAAAGAGCCCGGGTTAGACTCCCGGTGAGGCATGGATGTCGTGTTTGTCTAACGGCACTGGCTCTCTCCTTTTCTTGAAACCAGTGTACGTACATTAGGGGGGACGGGCGACTGCTTATAACCCATTGAGCTGCTCACGGTGGTCGTTAAACATTCAATCAAAAGAAAATTAAAAAAAAAAAAAAAAAGCCCATTGGCGCCCCCAGTGGTAAAGACCAAACGGCAAAGAACATCATCATCACAGTTCTGGTTTTGCCAATGCAAAAAGAGTTTTAATAGATATTGAGATATGGTGTTCACAGACGGATGGCCATAGTTACAGTCAGTTCTTCTTTTTTCTCTTCTGTAGAAAAATATGCCGATACTTTTACACTAAAATTGTAAAGCTGCAGATGTTGTACTTTAAACAATATTATTGCTACCCGGTACAAAATGAAAGCACATACAATCGTGGCCAAAAGTCCTACACCAGTAGACCGAAAGTCAAATTTTTGATGTTTGAAGTCAACTTATACAGCGTAATGGTAAAGTCAGGAATACATATTATACATCATTTTAATGGTAATTTTATGTTCAATTGAAATATTTTAACAGAATGTTATTACCAGTAATAGAAGTGAAGCTACAAGTAAAAGTACAGCGTCTAGTCATAAAAAGTAAAAAATAGTGAAATTAGTGTACAATGCATTTAGCGTAAAATTACTGTACAGTACATTATTGACACTTACAATACACTTGAAATAACTGACCAACAAGCAAAATACGCTTTAATATTTAATTGGATAACCACGGTTACTTAGTAACACAGTGCACCTTCTTGGCATGGAACTAATGAGCTTCTATAGTTGTCCATTGGTGATAACAGAGTGCTATATGGCCCTTATAGACCCAATTAAAGTCTTTAATTGGGTCTGTAAGCGCCGTATGGCACCGTGTTATATCACCAGTGGACAACTAGAGAAGCTCAGTCACTTCAAGTGCCCTACAAATGTCAATAATGTACTGTACAATAATTCTATATTAAACCAATTGCACAAATTCGACTATATGTTGTTTTTAATTATTAGACGTTGTTCCTTTGCTTGTAACTTTACTTTTATTACTGGTAATAACATTCTGTAAAAATATTTGAATTCAGCATAAACTTTCCTTTAAAATTATGTATAATATGCATTCTTGACTTTACCATTGCGCTGTATAAGTTGACTTCAAACATCAAAAATCTGACTTTCTCTACTGGTGCAGGACTTTTGGCCACGATTGTACTTTACATGTTAATATATGAAAACAGGAATTTGTCGGCGACGGGGATCGAACCCGCGTCTCCTCGTTGCGGAGTAACCTATAAAGCTACACAGACGAAAAGTATGTATGCTTTAACCGACGAAGCTACACAGACGGACAGTATAGCTGCAGATTTGTTGTCTTTACACGTGGATCACATCGTCCCTCCTTTATTTTTATTATTTTTCTGAAGCGAGGAAGAAACCTTTTATTAATAATACGATTTGTGGAACGAACATCAGACAGTTTTCGAAGAACTCAACGGGCAGTAGATCAATTTGTACGTTCGGGCGCCAATGTGAAAACAGGAATTTGTTGGTGACGAGGTTTGCTTCTCATCGCTCAGCAGTGAGTTACTCTAACCGACAAAGCTCAGCTGCTCGAACCCAGGGGTTCCCAAACTTTTTGAGACCGCGCCGCCCTTCACATTTCACATTTTTCGTGCGACGCCGCTGTACCCGAAACTACAAAACAAGTTAGTAAAATCATGCAATGCATTGATTATGATTGCGCTTTCCAACATACCAGAAATTATTACTCAAGTTATGTGGATAATAGCTGTGGAATAAATCTCACTCCCCTGTCCTGACCTTTGACCCTATTTCGTTGATATTCAACAGAACCGATTCACTATACCTCCGGAACAACATGATAAAGTTTTGTCGCAATCCAAGCATTTTAGGTAAGTTATGATGCACAAGGGCAATGGAATGGATCCTACTCCAATGTCCTGACCTTTGACACCATTTCGCCCATTTTCAATAGGGTTCGTCCCCATGTGGTTCCTTACCACATACTAAAATTTCATCGAAATCGAACCATTTTTACGCAAGTTATGACGCATAAGGGCAATGGAATAAATCCCGCTCTTATACCCTGCCTGACCTTTGAGCCCATTTCGCCCATTTTTAATAGGTTTCCTGCCCAGGTGGTTCCCTACCACATACTAAATTTTCATCGAAATCGAACCATATTTACGTATGTTATGACGCATAAAGGCAATGGAATGGATCACGCTTTTATGTCCTGACCTTTGATACCATTCCGCCCATTTTCAATAGGGCTCGTGCCCAGGTGGTTCCCTTCCACATACTAAAATTTCATCGAAATCGAACCATGTTTACGCAAGTTATGACGCATAAAGGCAATGGAATGGATCCAGCTCCTATGCCCTGACCTTTGAGCCCATTTCACCCATTTTCAATAGGGTTTGTCCCCAGGTGGTTTCCTATCACAGAATTTCGTCGAAATCGAACCATTTTCACGCAAGTTATGACGCATAAAGGCAATGGAATGGATCCAGCTCCTATGTCCTGACCTTTGACCCAATTTCACCCATTTTCAATAGGGATCGTCCCCAGGTGGTCCCCTACTACATACTAAAATTTCGTCGAAATCGAACTATTTTCACGTGAGTTATCGTACGGACGGACAAAGCTGGGGCATATACGCTTCTTCAACCTACGGTTGGAAAGCGTAAAAAAATTGCCAAAATTCGAGTTTGTGGCATTTTAAAAAAGAAAATAGACATTACTAGCTTGTATTCTTTCTAATGTAAAAATACGAAATTAGAGTAAAATTACAGAACTGAATAAGAAGAAATTGATGAGATAGGTAGTTTTTCACAATGGTAACACTCTTCATTTGACTTTTCATTTTACAATAATTTTAGAAACAACAGAGGTATTTGCGTCTTAATGTCATGGGGTAGCTTGTTTCTCGTCACACAAAACATCGAATCTGGGGATATTGTTCGATACAGCTACGGGGATCTCCTTCTCAATGTTAACTTTGTTTCTATATCTGGATTTTATTACCGCCAGAGCTGAAAATCCTGCCTCGCAAAGGTAGGACGTGGCAAAAAGGAGAATTACTGTCACGGCTTTCTTTCTCAATTCTGGGTACTTCTTTGCCACACTGTTCCAAATCTGTGGCAGAGTTCCGGAAGAGAATGTCATTTTTAGTGTAGAGTCTGAAGAAATGTCTACTAACTGTTCCTACTCAGCAGTAGTGAAAGTTGGTGGTGGATCTGCTATAAAGGGGTCTGTACACCACTTATGTTCATCTGTTTGTGGAGGAAAATATTTGTTGAATTGAAAGTTGAGTTGAGATAGATACTCCAAAATCACAGATTTCAATTTCGCACTTAATAACATCGCGTTTTCTTGTATACACTTGTGTAACTTATGAACACGTTCAAAATCACCTGATTTCGTATTGTTCTTCCACAGAAGTAGGTTTCTTTTGGAAGCGCATTAACAACAAGAAAATGATGTGTTTTCTTTTTCTTTAACATTCTTTCATACAATTCATTCTTTAAAATATGTACACGTATTGAAAATGTACGTGTTGAGTTTCACTATAAATTATATTTTAGTTTTTACTTAGAGTCGCGACGCACAGATTGGAAACCTCTGCTCTAACGGAGAAAGCTGAGTTGCTCTAACCGACGGAATGTACGCCTGCAGATTTACCGACTTGACACTTGCTTCACCTCTGTAGTACGTCACATATATTACACTGAAGAGCAATTGAATTAGAAACAGCGGGCGTTATGCAAATGTGGCGCTGTGGGCGGCCCTCTAAACGGAAATGACATGACGTATGCAGCGATTCGTAATATAAGGAGTGATGCGACGGGAATCAGTAAGAGTCGGACGCAGTACGGGTAAGACGAAGAATCTAAGGGCATTTGATCGTGGGCAAATTGTCGGGGCCCGACGAATGGGTTACTTTATCTCGGAAGTTGTGCATGCACTGGAATTTTCATGAGCCACGGTGTCACAGGTGCACCGTGAATACATCGAATCCGGTAAAACTATCCCTGCAAGGGCCAACTGCCGTAAACAACAGCGTGTGGATGAGCGGGGTCATCGTCGGCTAGCTCGTATTATAACAGCGGATAGACGGGCCACAGTGCAAGAAATCACTCGGCAATTTAACGCTGGTATAAAAACGTGTAAGCAGCTACACCATCCAGAACCATCTCCTCGCTATGGGGTACAGAAGCCATCGTCCCACGAGGCTACCGCTGCTGACCGCACATCACAGGGTGCAAAGATTAGCATGGGCACGGGAACATCGCCACTGAACCCTAGACATGTTGGAAAATGTCGCTTGGACCGATAAGTCGAGATTCGTGTTGGTACATGCGGATGGCAGGATACGAGTACGGCGCAAACCACATGAAGCGATGGATCCTTCTTGCCAGCAGGGTATTCTTCAAACTGGTGGGGGTGGCAATCTTGTCGGGGGACTGTTTCGTGGACTTAAAAGGGACCCCTGGTACGTGTGACATCGTCCCTCAAAGGTCAACGTTACCGGGATATCCTGGATGACCATTTGCTGCGTTTGTGCGTCTTCAACATCCCACTGGGGACCTCATCCTCTAACAAGACAATGCAGCTCCCGAATCGTAACCGAATGGTTGGATGAACACTCCACCGAAGTGACCTCGCTTTCTTGGCCTGCTAGGTCACCTGACCTTAATCCCATCGAGCATATCTGGGATGCCATCGAGAGAGAGATGTTCGAGGCTCTGACCCCCTCCATCAAATCTTCGTGAACTGTAGGAGCTTGTTCAAGGGTCGTGGATACGTATGGCTTCCCAACGCTTCCGGTGTCCTGTCGAGTCCATGCCGAGACGAATCGCCGCCGTCATCAAGGGGAAAGATGGTGCTACACGTTACTAGACAGATATCTCTAATTCAATTGCTCTTCAGTGTATATCAAATTGCTGCATAAAATAACCTAGAACTTCGTAACAAATAGCAAATGGTGAATTAAAAATTTCTGTCAAGCTTACAAATGAGAGTTGCATTTACATTAAGGATTACATTACGCTTTAATTAAAAATAAAATAAAAAGAAACTATTATTTTTATCATAAAATACAGTTAAAATTTTTATTCAGCTCTTGAGATGTTCCACCTCTCTAGTCCGCTTTTCGCTTCACCTGCCGAATGGTTTCCTCTACACTATTAAAAAAAATCTACTTAAACATGAGAACCTGAACCTACTCGTTTTTTGAGTACAATCGTATCGTAAACGAGTACATGACATGCTCAAACATAAGTAACCATACGTACTTACAAATAACTGCGTCAACAAATATAAATATAATATCGTATTACTTCATTTTAGATATTATAGGTTTCAAGAGAAATTGTTTAATAAATGTGCAAAGTGGCAAGCAAAAATAATTAGTACAGCAAAGTCACTGATCACAAATATTTTAATTATGCATAAAGTATTTTTATGTACGATTTTACATTAACTATATTTGTGTCAATCTCATAAATAATATATTGTCGCTTCATCACTATAAATATATTTTTCATAAAACCGTGCTGTCCATTTGCCTAGCATGTGACAAAGAGTATATCTATTGTCCCAGGTGTGCCATCGAATAATGTACTTCCGTTGATTCTATGAATAAATGAGTATGTATGGAGTACACGTAATCCAAATTTAAAATCGGGGCCGCTGGTGGGCTAGTGGACAACGTTCGTGACTGCCACGGAAAGGACCTCAGGTTCGATCCCAAGCAGGTAGGAACGCTCGATCCACTAAATATTCGCCGTGCGTCAGATGAGCACGCTAAGTCATCCGACCCCGGGTACTGGACCCCCGGTAATAAATAAGGACGTCTTCCTTCCCCTTTCTACTTCGCTTCCGTGTCAATTTCCTGTCTGGCACTCCAGCCAAAATCTCCTAGCTTCCTATTTCTAAGGGTTGTTTAAGATCTGGGGTCAGGCACTCCCTTCCTAAAATCCACTACATATGATCCTATTTGAAATCGAGCGCGGATGGCTTAGTGGTTTGAGATTCAGACTACTGATGGAGGGACCCCAGGTTCAAACATAGTCTGATAGGCTTGAATCAGGGTGCTCTCCGTGGTGGTGTGAATTTCTAACAATCGCTGAATATCGGACGAGCACGTTAAGTGACGTCCTCTGAGTAGGAAAACCCCGGTTAGAGTTCCTAAGCCACCCCTAATTTCTATCTGCCTTCTATGTGCAAAAATGTACGGTGGCGCCATCTAGTGTGCTATCTGTCAGTTACAAAGTATCCTGTCAGAATTGCTAGATTCGCTCTAACTTGCTTCAGTTTATGTGCCCTGCCCGAAAGTGCACAAAAACTGAATGGAGTTAGAACACATATACGGATTTTTTTTAGTACATATATTTGAAACGCATGTACTCAAAAATGAGTACATGTATTTCAAATTAGAAATACCAGATATACTCACAATTGATTCCCAGTACCTACTCAAAAATGAGACACAAGTACTTGGAGCTATTATAAGCCGAGAATGTACTCAAATACGAGAACATTTTGCCTATTTCTAAGTACCAATTTTCAACAGTGTAAGGAGTCACGATCGGACGTGTTATTTTATTTTTATTGGGGGTTTAACGACAACCGTGAGCAACTCGATGAACTATTAGTACTCGCCCGTCCCTGATTTAAGGCCACTGATTCCTGGGAGGAGAGAGAGCCAGTGCCGTAAGACAAACACAACATCCATTCCTCACAGGGATTCGAACCCGGACCCATTTTGGACAAATGGTCAGAAGACAGCGCTTAGACCACTGCACCACCAGGGTGGCAGACTTATTTTGTAAGATCTGACCGGGCTATTAGAATCTCAAAAAAAATTATGAATTATAATGAAGGTGTTGTTGTTATTGAAAGAAACTTATAGCTGAGATTATTACCAAATTCATCTCAGAAAATTCCCTTTTACATTTACTGCAAGATATGCCAATGACTTGCAAAATTCAAGTATGATGTCACTCAAGCGAAATAATTACATGCTGCGGTCATTGCGTTATTTTAATTAAATAATTATTTCAAAACTCAAGACCAAAAACTTTACGCTAATGAAAAGCGCAGGCGCATTCCGCCAGAAAAAAAACTGGTTACAACATAAGCACGCCCTGTTTTTTCAAACGACCAACAAAAATATATTTCTATGCGTTAAAAATTTTACTTTAGTTTATTTAACTAAAGACGTTAAATGAACTACCTATGAATGCTTATTTAACTAAGGAAGGTAAATAAACTACCTTTAGTTTATTTAACTAAGGAAGTTAAATAAATTGCCTTTAGTTTAATTAACTTGGTATGATCAACAGAAATACCTCTTGTCCTTTGGAAAACGTTTTTCTAAAATTCACTGGTTAATACTTAAACTAAAAACAGTTATTTTAGTTTAAGATATCTGGGTGCTAGAGTAAGTGTAAATTCTGCATCGATTTAGTTCCACAGAATTTTCGAACACGTTATGCATAGATATTAGAATCACCGCGATTTATTTATTTGCTTCTCTTTCTTTAACTGCTAAAGTATTCGTGCATAGAACTAAGCTTTAAGACAATGAAAAAAAGCACGTCTTGCAATTTCAGATGATATTTTAAATCATGCTGGGAACCTCAAAATCCATTAGGATATATCCATGCTACTACAAAAAATCTATTTACTTCAGATGGAGAAGAAGAAAGAAGTCTTGCAAACGTGAATTAAATAAATTTAGAATATACATTAGTGTACGCATTCCAGAGTGCTCTTGAAGCTTGATGTTTTTCCGATAATTTCTTCATTTGTTTTTGTGCCTTTTATGTTTACAAACGGTGAAAGAAAATAAAATTTTTAGACCCATGTTTCACGGAAATGAATAGGAACGTTTATTTCCCAAATCAGAACAGCAAAAAATAACAATAAAAAAAGTCAGAATGCTTCAGATTAGAATATTAGGAAAACGACCTTTTAATAAAAGTGCTTGGCTGTGCCAATGAAAATGACTAGTAATCTGGGATGACTTTACCGTCAGAGGAACATTGATTTAGCTTTGCATTCATAAAAATGCGTCATATAAATTTCATGGCTTTAGTTGATTAGGTAGTTATTTTATGCAGAACATCAAACAAAAATTATGTCATTTGGTTTACGGCTGTTGAAATTAAAACACCCAATATTAAGTGCTATAGTGTTGAGGGAATGGGGAAAATTTGCCTAAAAGAGTGCAGAGCAGGGCAGAGGACAAGGATTAGAACAAACATTTTTAAGGGTTAAATCCACTACCAGCCTCTTACTTAGGGTCACTGCTTCCAGGAAGTGGGCAGGACAAGCGCCGTAGTGCATTAGCCCCACCCGTGCCATCCAGGACTAGAGCGCGGACCCATCTAGAGCAATTAACAAGAGACTTTACGTATGATGACCCTGCTCAGTAGATTTTCATACGCGCAAATGAACAGCAATTCTACCTCCCAGATATACATACATCACTAAGCTGTTCTCTGAGATTCAGAAGTTAGCTCCACAAAGAAATACAAACAACCAGATAAATTTTTTAACTGATTATTTACTTACTGTTGGCGTATCAAACTTCTCCATTTACAGCGATCTTGATACACAATTCGGGCTTCACTGACATCCATCACACGACGTACACAAGACCTTCTATACTTAATACACATAATCTTTTTCTCATGCAGACATTCCTGAATCTGATGCTCCCATGACTTCCTTGCCCTTCCTCTGCCTTTCCTTCTTTTCCACTTGGGCTAAAAAAGACTTTCTTGGTAAGCGTCTCATCACTCATTCTTTCAACATGTCCAAACCACCAAAGCATATTAGTATCCACCTTTCCAACAACATTTTGCTTCACATTACACAACTACAACACATCTTCATTCCTCACATGATTAGAAAGAGTCTTGCCACAACCCCCTCCCGTAAGTAACGCATTTCTCCAGCACACAAACGACTCCTATGTTTTTTCTGTATCACCCATGTTTCACTGCCATATATCAGAGTAGGAACAATTACACTTTCATACACAGCCATGTGAAACTCTTATAAGAACCCATCATTCCTGTGAAAACCTCCCAAAGCAGCCATGACTTTCAATGAAGAATTCACTCGCCTACTAATTTCATCATCCAATTTGTTCTTTCTGTCAAACATGATTCCTAAGTACAGAAACTCATCCACCTGGTCAGTCACTGTACCATTTAGACTTATATTACATTCAGTGCTAGCAGTTCTTCGATCAAAAGCCATAACTTTGGTTTTTCCCTTATTTATACTCAGTTTGAATTTCATGCAAACTTTGTACAACCAGCGGCATCATACTCTGAAACTCACTCTTGCTCTCTGCCAACAGGACTGTGTCATCAGCATACAGCAATCTGCACACATGGATTTTGCTAAGACATATACCAGCACTGTTCATCTTGGCATCACGCACACACATCCATAAATATATTAAACAGCCATTATGACATTACACAATCTCGTCTGACCCCTGCACCAATAGAGAACCATTTTGAAAAACACCATTCACTTGTACACGAGCTCTACTGTCAACATACATAGCTTTTACGCTATTTAGTAGATTCCCAGTAACACCATATTTATTCAATACCTTCTAGGAAAGTGTCCTATTTACTCAGTCGTAAGCTTTCTGTAAATCTATGAAGGCAGCAAACACTTTCTTACCAACAGCCAGATACTTTTCAAAAATCATGCGTAATGCAAAAATTTGGTTAGAATTTGGTTAGTACACACTTTAACAGACATACTCTGAACATACCACACTTTCTCTGATGTAAGACCTCGAACCTTTACAATTATGGCCTTACCAAACACTTTCCCTGGCACACTCAGTAGGATAATACAACGATAATTCTTGCAGTCAGCCTGATAAACTTTTCTTCTTATACAAGGGAAAAGGTGGTTCACCAAAAATGAAAAAAATCATCGAGCTACAGTAATGTGTTGGATTAATTAAAGTCTTACCTCGGATTGCAGAGTGTATGAGAATAAAATATTGGGTGGTTCAAAAGTCATTGCCATTTTGAAGAGTCGTCCTCAGTCAGGCAATTACTCGGTGCGCATGCGTTATGCATATAAAAACAACGCATGACGGAAAAACTGGTATCGTCTAGTTGATATATTGGGTTGTCGGAAAAGTAATGACGTATTTTAGCCATGTTTTTCATAGGTCATTTATTGATAGAAAGAACAAATATCAATCAATGATATAATGCCCGTTTTGTTGGATAACCTTTTGCCATCTTTTAGTGAGCTGCAGAATGCTTCGTTCATAGAAGGACCTGTCTTTCTTGGCGAAAAACTGCACAAGGTGCTGATTTACAGCCTCATCTGAATTGAATGTTATACCACGCGAGGACTGTTGAAGAGAGCGAAGCAAGTGAAAGACTAACGGCGCAAGGTCAGGCGAGTATGGGTGTAGGCAACACATCCAACCCAAGCTCCAATAATTTTTTGCGGGTGATCAAACTTGTATGTGGTCTCGCGTTGTCCTCATGGAACTCAACACCTTTAAGATGAACGAGCTCTGGAAGTTTCTGGATGATGGATAAGTTCAAACGGTCCAATTGCCGACATTACATATTCGAACTGATTGTTTGGTTCCGTGGTAGGAGCTCGAAAAACACGAGATCTTTAAAATCCCACCACACTGAGACCAGAACTTTCCTCTGATGAATGTCTGCTTTGGATGTCGTTTGAGGCGATGCAGTAAGTTGGGACTAAGACCGTTTACGCAACACATTGTTGTACAAAATCCACTTTTCGCCACCAGTTATCAGTCGCTTCAAAAAGGATTGTTTTCCTCACGTTTAATGAGCATATTCCAGATGTTTATACGCGTCGTCAATTGAGCTTCTTTGAGTTCAAGGGGAACCCACACATCAAGCTTGCTTACGTATCTCAGCTTCTTCAGGTGGCCGTGAACGCTTGAATGATGGATGTGCAATGTGTCTGCAATCTCTCGTGTCGTGTAACGTGGGTTTGACTCGATCAATGCCTTGATTTGGTCTCATTAACCTCGATGGGCCTCCCGGACCGAAGAGCATCATTGAGGTCAAAATCACCAGCACGGAATTTTGCAAACCACCGCTGGCATTGATTTTATTGTAGAGCATTATCCCCGTACAATTTACGCAACTTTTCACAAGCCTGAAACGCGTTCTTCCCTAGACGGAAGTAAAACAGTTAAATATGGCGAAAATAATACACACTTTAGTCTTCCATCTTCAACTTGTTGTCAAATCTCCGCAAATCAAACAAATCGCTCACTATGTCTTTTAGAATGCAGCTAGAACAGGCACCTGTCGAATGCCATAGCGATAACTGCCTCTAGTACTTCCCACACCGCCCAACCGCCATCGGGTGCCAAAATACATCATGACTTTTCCGACAACCCAATAAATAGGAGCAAACGGTGTTGTGATTTATTGGCAAATTTTCTGCTGCCTGAAGCTATGGACTAGAAATACACGATCTTAGTACTGTTACAAGGCTCAACTTCTTTTTAAAAAGTTCAGCCCTGCAGCTGCAGAGAGGGAAATTTGTGCTGTGGAAGATGAAGGAGCAGTGCCTAAAAGAAAGGCAATATCTTGTTTTCTGCGATTTGAAAAAGGGGTCTGCAAGAAAAAGCACCTGCTGGAAGACTTTCGACAGTGAAATCTGAAGCTGTACGCCCAGCCGTAGAGGTAAATCCGTGCACAACTAATGGACAACTGTTAAATGAGCTGATAATACCTCAGCCCACAATATTTGCGAACTGCACACGCTCGGAAAGACGCACAGAAGCTATCGACAATCATCCCGTGAACTAACTGCTGCTCAAGCTCAGCGACATGTGTATTTGTGTCACCAATTGTCAAAAAATCCCCAGAACGGCCATTTCTGTAGGCTAATTGTTACATGTGATGAAAAGCAGATTTCTTTTTCTCAATACTGACATGAGAAAACGGTGGTTAGATCCCTAAAGGCCACCAGAACCCGCCACAAAAGGGAACGATTTGAGCACAAATGTATGCTATGTACATTGTGGAACTAGAGTGCCTCATTCATTTGATGTTTGTTCCAGATGGCCGAGGCATTATTTGGCAGAGCTGTACTGTGGCCAGTTACAGCGGACGTATGTCGCTTTAAAACCGGTCAACATGATAATTTTACTGCTCATCGTGCTGGTGAACTAAGAAAAACAGAAACTGAAGGGTATTCGATAAATTCCCCATCCTGTTTGCAGCCCGGTACTTGCGCCTTCGGATTACCACTTATTCCGGTTTATGGCACATTTTCTACGTAAGAAACACTTTCAAAACATCCACGATGTTGAACTTGGGATCCAACACGTTTCCGGTTCGTAATCAAAAAGTTTATATCACAAGGGTATTCAAGACATGGATGGCATCACGATTGTGAAGACCATCTAGCACGATAGACTCTATTTCGAAGATTAAACGTTTACTTTTATGCATTTGTACACGTTTCCATCAACTGTCAGAAAATGGCAATGACTTTTGAATAATCCTGGTAGAACCAGTTTTGTCAAAACTTTGCATCACACGTGTCGGGAAAAAAAGAATTTTTACCGATGTCGTAGTGTGGTATTGTTCTCCGAGCAGGAGGAGACATGAGCAACTGCGTCATAACAGCGCTTAGTATTCGAAAAAAGGCATTTCTTGTGTACATAACGTTTCAAATATTTTAAGTTCGTATGTTAAAACAAATTCCTTATTGAAATGTATGGATGCATATTTTTTTCAGCATGGAAATGTGTTTATCTTGAATCCAATTTCCAAACAAAGTCTTGTGCTTCATAAATACACCAAGTATGACGGTAGCTAGCAGTATTATAACGACTGAACATAATTTGCTTAAATATCGGTTACCTCGTATTTTATATTTGAACTTGTGATCAGCAAAATCAAAACAGTTATTGTCATTTATTAGGAGATCTCAGGAAACGTGTGCAGCATAAGATTATTTATTACAAAGCAAAGTATCTTTGTGACGATACAAGCAACGTTCCATCATCAGATGAGTAACGGCATGTGAGAAGACAAGCATAGGATTACATCGCAAAACAATAAAGACCCCAGCTAGGTTATTTATCATCTTACTTTGAAACAACAACACCACATTATTTGTTACATTAAGACCTTCCTTTGAGAGACTTAATCAATAAACACAGGCTCACTACTTGTTACTTACCCTTAATATTTAAAGCAAAGTATACGTGCGTGTTAAGTGGCGAGAAAATAAAGACGTTGCAGGGAATGTACATGGCTAAGCAATTTTTTTAATTATTATTTGTTCTATTTTATCATTTTATTATCACTCTTACATCTTTTGTACATTTTTAAAAATGATTCTGAATAAGATAAGCGTAATTAAAAATTGAAAACTGAAAAATAAAATTAAACTGGTTTTTAAAAACCAGACGAAGATACAAAAATCATTAAACACCCCAAGGTTTGACAAGCTTTGGGACAGCCCCCCCCCCCCCATGGAACAGGGTTTAAAGCGCTGGCTTATGACCATTCGTCCGAGAAGAGTTCGGGTTCAAATCCCGGTGAGGCATGGATGTTGTGTCTGTCTTACGGCACTGGCTCTGTTCCTTCACTGGAACCAGTAACCCTAAATTAAGGACGGGCGGCTGCTTATAGCCCACTGAGTTGCTCACGGTGGTCGTTAAACATTCAATCAAAAAAGAAAAAAAGTTTGGGATTTATACTTCTATTTAACATTCGTTTTGAGTTTCAGTTTTCTTATCTAAAATTACCAAACTGTACACCATTTATAAACTAAAACACTTCCTTTAATGATGCAATGTTAATACACCGTTTCAGCCGAGCTTTCGGGCTCCACCGGGAGACTTCGTTTGGGCTAAGTTATCAAAGCCTTCTTAGAAAGAGCAACTTACAATGTTATTAGAATTCAAAAAAAATTATATTATGGAACCAACAGTTCCGTTTCACGTTGAAGTCTGTGTTTAGACATGCTCACGTAGTGTGCAGTCCATGTTTCAGGTATGCTCCCGCAACATGGAGAGAAATTACCTGTTGTTTCTTTGATGCTTTCTCAGATTCCTCAGACATCTGATAGCTCAAAAGACAAGCTTTCGCTGCATGGGTGTGGGTGGGTGGGTCATGATCTTGAGACTTTCACGCGTGGCTGTGCCAACATAGCATGTATTGGGTGCTATCTTTTTCATCATACTTTCAAGTTCCGAAACATCGTTAACAAGTATAGAGTAAATAGGGCTATTCGATCTCCTGCGTCTATATACGACACGGTATCTACAAGCACATGGCTAATAAATAAAGAGAACTCGGGGGAATTTATGGCATACCGTAATCTATCCAGACTGCAAACCAAAGTCATACGTTCGGTTAACTAAAAGATCACTCCAGGTAAGAAACAAGGAACATATAAGAGACGTTAAGGACGGGAAAACGACAACCGCTTTGTGCACGGAAGTCATCCAAAAAGGAGCAACCCCACTTTGGAGCACGATGAAAAGAATAGCAGCCTACACGAGCTATAGTGGCATAGCCACGCGTGAAATGAAAATCTTGAAAACGTGTCCCACCCACACCCATGCAACGATAGCTTGTATTTTGAGCTATCGGATGCCTTGAGGAATCTCCTAAACAAGTATCAAAGAAACAACAGGTACGTTATCTCCATGTCGCGGGAGCATATCTAAACACGGACTTCAACGTGAAACGGAACTGTTGGTTCCATAATATCACATTTTTTGAATTGTAACAATATTGTGCAATGCTGTTTCTAAGAAGGATTTGATGACTTAGCCCAGAAAGTCTCCTGGTGGAGCGCAAAGGCTCAGCTTGGACTGTGTACTAATATTACGCTATTAAAGGAAGTGTTTTTAGTTCTTTCCTAAATTGTGTCATTCCTCGTTAAAGATTTTCTCTCTGAACGGCATGTTATTTCAACGAACAGCTTGTATATTTTGGCAAAAAAATAGAGTGAGCCAAGGAGATAAGTTGCCAACGTTGAACAAAAAACCCGGTGTTAATTAATGTAGATGACATTTGGCGATGTATTCTGAAAGCACGAAAATCTGAGGCTACATCTTTCCTGCACAACACGACGTCAGAGTACGCTACTCTCTAACACCTCTTGTAAAGCGACGCTGTTATCTCTCTTCCTAGTAAACGAACCCACCGCTTGATAGGTATATATGTAGAAGGACATCACATTCACTTAGACGATAGTTTGATGACACTATGGATAAACGGCGTGAGTTAACAAAGTTTGAAAAAGGGATGATAGTGAGTGCTCGACGCATTGATCACTCTGTCGCTGAAGTGGTACAGGAATTGGAATACGCAATTCCTGTACATTACAGTATCAAGAGCGCATCGGGAATACTCCATTTCCGGAATAACATCGCATCCTGTAAAATGCTGTGAGCGTAGAAAAGTGGTGTATGAATGTGACCGTTGTTGACTATCTCAGAAAGTTTCACCCACGCAGTAGCACAAATTATCCGTCATCAAGGTTGAAGGTGCCTAAAATGTCTCCACTAAGATCATCAGGACCTCTTTAGCCGCAATAGTCTGTGGGAGCAGCCGATCCACCAGATTCACATTCCTAACACCACATCACCGGACTCTACGACACAGCATAGCTAAAGAACATTGACACTGGACTCTGGATCATTGGAAACAGGTCTCATGGTCCGATAAGTCCAGTTTCCAGTTATTTCGCTCAGACGGGAAGGTGCGGATATGGTGGAAACTAGAAGAAGCCATGGACCCACATGCCGAAAAAGAACTGTTCAGGCTGGTGGAGGCTCGGTTATTGTCTGAGAATGGGTTCATATGGCATATGTCGGGACCTCTGGCACGTCATAATGCATCTCTAAAGGGTGTACGATACGTGTCCTTCTTTGCAGACAATTTGCAGCCATTCATGGTCATCGTGCATCCACAGCCTAACGGACTCTTCCAGTAAGACAATGCACCTCCTCACAGCTGTAGGGACTAGAACATGGTTTTAAAAGCATTCCGCAGAAGTTCCCACTTTAGAATGGCCTACTCTTTCACCAGACATAAATTTTTGGGATGCTGTGGGAAGGTCAGTTCCAGTTTTTGATCTTCCACCCAGAAAAGCAGACGAATGACGGATTGCGGTTGAGCATTCATATGTGGATTTACACTGCGGCCACCCAAAATACAACACCAAGAAGGAAGCATCCGATTGGCCTGAAATTCGCAGCAAGCGTCGCCCGCAAGAGGACATGCAAACGTTTAGCATTGCAGGGCATATGCAAATCATGTGCGCCCAGCACGCCACCAAGAAGCACTATAAGAAGGGTGCACAGAAGGCGGGGTGTAAGTAGTGGAAGTATGTTATGCTGCCGGACCTCTACGTGGGAAGCTTCCTGATGCCTCGTTGCAGAATACGGCAGTCATTCCAGCACGTTTAGGAGTTCGACAGAGGACGAATAGTGGCTTATCGCGACAACGGTTTGTCGTACCGAGACATCGGCGTCCATGTGGGAAGACATCCAGCCACAGTTAGGCGAGTATGGATTCGGTGGGTGCAGGAAGTACGGACGGACCGACGTGAACGATTGCCGCAGCCGCGGCACACTACCGAGGGAGAGAACCGGCATGACGGCTCGGCGGGTATTGACGGCTCGCACCGCCACATCACGAACGTAAGCGCAGGAATTAGGGTGTATTGCGCAACAAACTGTGTCAGCACGTACCGTTCGACCTCGTATGCAGGAGAGGGGACTTGTCGCACGGCGCCCATGGCTCCTATTACCATTGACGTTACACCACCGGCGAGTGCGGCGGCAGTGGGCCGTTGAACGCCGCACCTGGACTACGGAACAACACGACATTGTCTTCTCCGACGAATCACGCTTCTTCCTGCAACACCACGATGGTCGGATCCGCATGTGGCGGCACTGCGGCGAGAGACTGTGTGACGCCTGCATTATGCATCGCCATACCGATCCGTCACCTGGCGTTATGGTTTGGGGCGCAAATGCTTATGACACCCGCACCCCTCTGCTACGCATCGCCGGCAAATTCAACAGCCACCGCTACATCTCCGACGTTTCGGAGCCTGTAGTCCTCCCTTACCTGTAGGACCTGCTAGCGGCCACGTTTCAACAGGACAATGCGCGGCCGGACGTGGCACGCTTCGTGCAACAATTCTTCACGGCCCACCAGGTGTCACTTATGCCGTGGCCTGCCTGTTCTCCCGATATGTCACCCATCGAACACGTCTGGTCGCTGATCGGCAACCGAGTGGCCCGATGAACTGTGACAACGTGTGGAAGCAGCCTGGACCGACATACCCCAAGCCCACATCCAAAGCCTCTTTCGTTCGATGCCGCGGCGTGTAGCGGCCGTTATTGCCAGCAATGGGTGCCACACGAACTATTGATGTCTGCGTGTTCCGCAAGTCGCACGGGCCTGTAAGCTCAATCGTTTCGTCTTTGTATCTGTTGTTATGTGTCCAGTAAATCAGGCTTTACTATCTCGTGTCCTTCTTGGTGTTGCATTTTGGGTGGCCAGCAGTGTAGATACCTTTGGAAGGCTTTCGTTTCCTTGTGGACACAATTTCCTTGCCATATGACTGCCCTTATTCGGGTGAAACTGGATCAGCCCTTTACTAGGTAGATATCCCATGATTTCTCCCAACTAAGTGTAATTGGAAATCCGAAAGCATTTTAGGTTTGTTGTAGATTTATGTGAATCGACGAATAAGTGTTTAGCTATCTGATTGAAGTTTTTACTTCGATGCAAAAACTTATTATTAAATGTCAGCTGTACGATTTGATGGTTATAGTGTATTGACGACTTCAACTTCTAGTATTTGGAGAATATACAGTTGAATTCCGTAAGCTTCTGCTTTTTTTATTCAAGTGGTATTTTCTACTGTGTGAGATATATACACCGGTCTGCTAAAACATTAAAACCACCTCTGCGTCATGCAAATAAATATTCTCAGTCAGTAAGTATTTCGTTTCATCTCAACTTAGAAGAACAAAGGATTTAACTGGTTTCGGCAAAGGCGAGAACGTTCTGGGAAGACGCTTTGGTAAGAGAAACTCTGAAACAGCGATACTGGTAGGCTGGTCACGCTATATAGTAGTTAGTATCTATCATAGATGGTCCAACACAGGTGACACTTCGAGCCATCGACAAGGTGCCAGAGATCAGCGTATGTTATCTCGTCCTTGTTATCTAGTCATTGATGCCAGAGATCAGCGTAGGTTTTTTCGTCCTTGTTATCTCGTCATTAATGCCAGAGATCAGCGTAGGTTATCTCGTCCTTCTTATCTCGTCATTGATGCCAGAGATCAGCGTAGGTTATCTCGCCCTTGTTATCTCGTCATTGATGCCAGAGATCAGCGTAGGTTATCTCGTCCTTCTTATCTCGTCATTGGTGCCAGAGATCAGCGTAGGTTATCTCGTCATTGATGCCAGAGATCAGCGTAGGTTATCTCGTCCTTCTTATTTCGTCATTGATGCCAGAGATCAGCGTAGGTTATCTCGTCATTGATGCCAGAGATCAGCGTAGGTTATCTCGTCCTTGTTATCTCGTCATTGATGCCAGAGATCAGCGTAGGTTATCTCGCCCTTGTTATCTCGTCATTGATGCCATAGATCAGCGTAGGTTATCTCGTCCTTGTTATCTCGTCATTGATGCCAGAGATCAACGTAGGTTATCTCGTCCTTGTTATCTCGTCATTGATGCCAGAGATCAGCGTAGGTTATCTCGTCCTGGTTATCTCGTCATTGATGCCAGAGATCAGCGTAGGTTATCTCGTCCTGGTTATCTCGTCATTGATGCCAGAGATCAGCGTAGGTTATCTCGTTTTGTCCGAAAACACAGTTCATCGTATGCTCTTTGATATGGGTCTCCGCAGCCGCGGACCCATTCGTGTGTTATGCTCACAGCCGTTAACGGTCGTCAACGCTTTTAGGGGTAGGTAATTATCAACATTGGACCATAGGAGACTGGATGAGGGTCTCATGGTCAGACGAATTCCGTTTTTATATTCTCAATATCTTGAAATCGTTTTCCTTTCAAGTGATATTTGTACGTTTGGGAAACAAAAGAAGTCTCAGGGAACGGGTTCTGGAGAATAGGATGGCTGTCGGATCCGTGAAATGCGGTGCTTAGCAAGAAAGCTCTGCACAAGTCACGATACACAGGCTGGCGGCGCTGTCATGGTGGAGTGACGACTCGCCACTCTGATGCAATGTCGGATTTTGGCAACGAACTTGGCCTCTCAGTCACAGTAAAACTTCACAGTACTACTCTGTGTTGCTTGTCTGGCCTGATAGAGCCTATTCATGATACACAATTCCCGCATGATTAAAAAAATAGTCACCATCGTCTTGACTTTGCTGCGGCTTTTTCGTGCTTTTTGGGATATTTGGGATTTCGGGGTCTCCACTCTCAAGACTGGACCCTAGTTTCAGGTGCATACCCTTAAACCCACAATTCATCACCAGCTATGATAGTTTCTAAAGAATTTTCGACTCACTCAATCAGGTCAGTAGCATCTGAAGCACGGGTGCAATTGTAGCACAAATTTGGCTGAAACACGCCTGATACCGGAACCTCCCATAAGAATCGATTGAACTGAGCCAATACTAATGTTGAAGTCTTGAGATAACTCACGCATAATGATACATCGGTTTCTCCCCACAGCAGTGCGCACAAGTTCGATATTGTTTTAACTTTTGCTGGTTGCGGACCTTCCAGACTGTTCATTACTCTCAACACTTTCACGACCGTCTTTAGAACGTATATACCACTCATAAACTTGTGCGCGACTCGTCGCAATAGAAGCTTCCCATAGACTTTCTGTAAATTTAAATGTGTCTTTGCAAGTTTCACCAAGATTTTGACAAATTCTGATGCAAATTCGTTGATCAATATTTTCCGACATGACAAATGCGACGAACAGCTTGACACACATAAGGACAAAGCACTACCGTAAAGCAAGTTAGTAAAATCATGCAATGCGTTGATTATGATACGCTTTCCAACATACCAGAAATCATAGGAAAATGCCTTGGTTTTGAGAGGATTAAACTACTAAGGTACGACGTTTGAAATTCACATATATCAAAATTAAATCTCTTTGTGCCCGTGTTAGCTATTTCTATTGTCGAGAGCTACCACACATAAGCCGTTTTATAATTAAAAATCCCATCTAAATCGGTCAATTTTCACGGAAGTTATCGTGTGAAAATAATGGCTAACGATTCTCAGGCATGCACATTGCCCGCATTTGTTTATAAAAAAACATTTTTGGCGGAACCGCTTCCAAAGTCGTTACGGAGCAACGTATTGTATTTCTTCGTAATAGAAGCATTTTTAGTCAAGTTATGAGGATAATGGCTGTGGAATAAATTTCGCTCCTGTGCCCTGAACTTTTGACTTCATTTCGATGATATTTAAAAGAATTGTTCAAAATACCTCCGAAACAACATGATAAAGTTGTGTCGCAATCGAAGCATTTTTACATAAATTATGACGCATAAGGCTGATGGAATGGATCCCGCTCATGTTTTCTTACTGTTAACCCTATTTCGCTCATTTTCAATAGGGTTCGTCGTCAGGTTGTCACCTACCACATACTGAAATTTCATCATAATCGAACCATTTTTATGTGAGTTATCGTGCAGAAGGACAGACAGACAGACAAAGCTGGAGCTTATACGTATCTTCAACCTACGGTTGGAAAGCGTAAACAAGTTAGTCAAATTATGAAATGCGTTAAATATGATACGCTTTCTAACATACCAGAAATGGGGTGCAGACAAACCCTCCTCCCTAATCTGACTGTTGATTCCTTCAGTTTATTTCCGGAACAACATACTAAAGTTTAGTCGCAATGGAAGCATTTATACTCAAGTTATGAGGATAATGGCTGTGGAATGAATCTCTCTCCTGTGCCCTGATTTTTGTCCCCATTTCGATGATATTAAACAGAATTGGTTCAGTATACTTCCGAAACAACATGATACAGGTTTGTCGCAATCGAAACATGTTTACGTAAGTTATGACGCATTAGGGCGATGGAATGGATCCCGCTCCTATGTCCTGACCTTTGAAGCCATTTCGCCCATTTTCAATAGGGTTCGTCCCCAGGTGTTCCCCACCACATATTAAAACTTCATCGAAATCGAAGCATTTTTACGCGAGTTATTGTGCGGACACACATACAGACGGAAGGATAAAGCTAGAGCATATACGCTTCTTTAACTTGCGGTTGGAAAGCGTAAAAAGCCGGAGACTTAACTCCCGACTCATGCGTAGTAGGTTCCAAGATCGTGCCAAACTGCTTCCTGTTGTGTCGCGCGATTGCGTCATGTACAGCTCTTTTGTCACAAATCGTTCAACTTTTCACACTTGCATAGTTCCAAAATTTATAAAAAACCTTTCATATCTTGGGCGATTTTTGTTCTACGAAGGTGTGCAAGATATAAAAATTTCTTGATAGCAACTAGAATCTGATGACCGCTATCTATGAAGCTTCTTTAGTAAGATACAGAATGATATTCCAAAGAATAATTGCTGTATCAGTGAAATGTATAATCTGGTCCCTGCCTAAATTCCTAACTTACCGTACATTTTAAGTGAGTTCTCAGTTATTCTGAAATTGTTTGTCTCTAAATTATCATATATTCAAACGTTTTCATCTCATCATTTTTCTTATACTTTTCCTTTTCATTATTTTTTATATATTTTTCCTTTACTCATTGGAATCCTATGCATATTTCACTGCTTCAGTTATGGGTATGAGTGCAAGCAGTTTTTACGGTAGAAAAAGGCAGTTTTATCTTGACATGGGCTATTGGAAACTTCAGTTTTGCTAAATTAGTATAACAAAACGGTATTTCATCACCTATACACTGAATAAACAGTATCTAAAATATTCGTTTATTAGGCGTAATATAAACACAAAAACTACCGATCCTTCGCTCTCCTAACGGAGCTGCTTTCAAGGGTATATGTTAGAGAAGAATTCAAAATAGTCCTAATTACAGAGCTTGATATTTGTCATTGACTTGTGTAGTATAGAAATATTTCATATTTTAAAGTTACTATTTATCCTTTCACACTTGTACAGTCCTAAAAAATGTGGACATTTTTTCATATCTTGGCCGGTTTTTGTCGTACACATGTGTGTGAAATATCGAATTTCTTTTATATAGCACCTGGCATTTGGTGGCTCTTTTTCATTAGGCCATTTCAGTGAAACACCGAATAATATAGAATACCTTTCGTATCTTATACACTACTGTTTGTAAAAATTGTAACATCATGAAAGAATGCTTGAATCTTACAGGACATGTACAAACAGGTTGGAACTTGTATATGATTAAACGTCAGTGAAAATGCTCATGCAGTTTCAGAGCAGCGCCCTCTGAACTGTCCGGTCTTGGGTACGAACGACAGTTTCAAACAAGATGTTGCAAACAGTGAAGAGAAAGGGAGTTTCTTGTGTTTCTCTATGCCTCGTCGATGAAGAAGGTCGTATTATAAACACTTGATGAGCAAGGAAGGGTCGGTGGGACGAGAGAAGCTGGATTTTCCTACCGCGAAATTGACACCCGTACGAGACGAAACGCAATTATAGTGATTGAAAATTCAGCGTCTGGGGACAGATAAGGCTCGGATGCACAGGCATTTCGAAAATGGACCGCAAAATCGCAAGAACAGTTCGCCGTAGTCTGCTTAACACAGCCAATTGCTGCGCATTTCTTTGACCCTCAACCATACAAGCCTCGGGTCGCAATGGGATTTCGAACACAGACGTTGACGCGCTGATTGGCCACAGGTCATGTTTATTGACGACTCACAATTCAATTTGGTGCACCACGATAGTCGCATACGTGTTCGAAGACATAGAGGTGAACGGCTCCTTGCAGCGTCATAGCGGACCAATGTCAAGCGGCGCCATTGGGTTCAATTCGCAATCCCGCCAGACGCGCCATTGGGTTCAATTCGCGATCCCGCCAGACGCGAATTGAGGGAACCCTTAATAGCCAGCGATCCATCAGGGATGCTTTAGAGGAACAGTCGATAACCTTCCTCCAGAGTTATCCTGGGGCTATACTCCACTAGGACAATGCTCAGCCACATATGGATGAGAATGCCGAAGATCTCTTCCATCCACGAAAGATATCTCTTCTTCCCTGGCCTGTACGTTTGCCGGATGTGTTCCGGATCGAACATGTCTGGGACATGGTAGTTGAGCGTTTGACCCGTTAAGCGCCTCTGCCAGTCACCCCAAATGTACTCTGGTCTTGCATGGAAGCATCCTGCCAGGCTCTTCTCCAGGAAGACATCAAAACCTTTTCTATTCAATGCCACGCCGTGTGGGTGACTTAACACGATATAGAGATTTGAAGTGAAAAGTCTTGCATTCCTGGACAAATGTAATCAGTTATCTCGTGTAACATGAGGGATTTGTGATATAAATTTCAGTTGAATGGAGCTAGTGTTGCAATTTCCGCAAACACTAGTGTGTATGTATAGCAAGATACCAGATTATATACACCGATGGGCCATTACATTATGACCACCATTATGGTATCTGGTACACCAAGATGACCACCTGGTATCTTGGTGTACCAGATACCATAATGTCAACAGCAGATCCTCCAGTTCCCGTACATTTTGGGGTGGCCATGATTTAGCGCGAACACGCTTTTCCTAGTCGAACCACAAATGCTCTATTGGGTTCATGCCAGGGCATTAACGCAAATGTTCCTCGAACCACTCCTTGACGATTCTGGCAGTGTGGCATGGCGCATTATCCTGCTGGTAATGGCCATCACCAGAAGGGAACACGGTTGTCATGAATGGGTAAACGTGACCCGCAACGATGTTCAGAAACCTGACAGCTGACAGGGATTGTGCTATTAGGATAATGGGGTGCATAGTGTCCCACGAAAGCATCGCCCACAGCATAACACCTCCGCCGCAGGCTTATTTCCGCCCAAAAATGCATCCAGTTGTCATAGCCTCCAAAACCTCCGTCGTCTCCACGGATACGCTGCTCCGTTGGTAATCTGCGTATCTGAGTTCGGTTATCTGCATGATGCACCAAGAATCTTAATTCGTCAAGCATCCACTTTCTTCCAATCATCCACGGTCCAATCTCGATGAGCCGCCCCGGTGGCGCAGTGGTCTAAGCGATGGCCTATGATCACTCATCCGAACGGGGTCCGGGTTCGAATCCCGGTGATGCATGGATGTTGTGTTTGTCTTACGGCACTGGCTCTCTCCCTTCCCTGGAACCAGTGACCCTAAATTAGGGACGGGCGACTGCTTATAGCCCATTGAGTTGCTCACGGTGGTCGTCAAACCTCCAATCAAAAAAAAAAAAATCTCGATGATCTTGGGCCCATTTCATGCATTGTTGGCGATGACGTACAGTGAGCGTGGGGACCCGGCTGTGTCTTCGGCTACGCAGGCCCATGCGCAGAAGGCTGCGATGAACTGTGTGCTGTGACACATTGCCCTAATCACCACTGTTGTAGTTGCGTGTGATTTGTCGCACTGTGACCCTGCGGTCGCTGTGAACAATGCGCGACAGTTTCCGCTCCCCTCTGGAATCAATGAGCTTGCGGAAGGCAAACGGCTGGACGACAGTTAGGCGTTAGGCCTTCCGTGCACCACGTTTGCACGTGAAAAACTCCAGAGTGTAGTTCCGATGCCCCGTGACATCATAATTTGTCGTCCTCAAACTCGCATATATCAGCAGCTTTTCTCATTCTGACTCCGAACACTCTACTAACCGAAAGCCGGTCTTCTTTTTGTACAAGGAGTGTTCAAATGAAAAGGTACGAAACGACACTGTGGGTATAAATGAAGACTTTATTCAAAGTATACACCATAGGCCGTAGCACAACGATCCCATTGAGTAACGAGCCGAAGGATTCCTTGTTCCCAGAATTCCTGTGGCCGTGACGAGACCCAGTCCTGCACAGTGTCCTTGAGTTCGTCGTCCGAGTGGAAGCGCTTCCCTTTCAGATGTTTTTTCAGGGGACCAAACACATGGAAATCGCAGGGCGACATGTCCGGGCTGTAGGGCGGATGGTCAAGCTGCTCCCACTGGAACTTGGCCAGTTCCGCGTGTGTGACCCTGGAGACGTGGTGACGTGCGTTATCATGGAGCAGAACCACACCCTCCGCGATGGATAGCGGCCGGTTTAACACCTTCCGCTGTCAGAAATCGGATAACGCCTCGCTGCTCCTCAATCGTCGAATTTTACAATGTGAACGCCATCCTGTCCTCACACGCACTGTCGCGTCAGTTGGACGGCGCTCTTTATAAGAGCCTCTGCTCTCTCCTGCGCATGCGGGCGCCCGCGCATGCTCCGATCCACGCCGGCGACTCCAATCGCATCCCTAGATGTGTCGCTACGTTCTCCCATAGCAGCATAGGCAAATATGTTAACGGTTACGTTCTTATGACGTTTCGTACCTTTTCATTTGAACACCCCTAGTATATATACCGCTCTGTGAACTTCCCCTGCGCCACCGTTTTGTCTCCAGGCGCGCTCATTTCTCTAGGCTGGAAGTGGTCATAACGTAATGGCTCATCGGCGTATATTGATATCGATACATATATATCATCTTGAATCCTGCTCTGATGTTCCTTCTTGAAAATGCCTCCCTGAAGAGACCCAAAGTTTGCCAGTTTTTGAATTTATTTTACGCCTAATAAACGGATACGAGTTTTTAATACACTATTTATTCAGTTCATATGTGGTTAGTATTGTTGCATTTTTCCGCGTCACAAGGATCAGCTGATTAAATTTTTAATTGTTTCATCATTCACATCATAAAAACTTGAAAAAATGTGAAAATTAATGGTCTCAAAATCCCCGTTAAATATTACGAATGAAGATCATTTCCATCAATTTCATACATTTCAATTTACTTACACTTCTTCGATAAAACCGTTCCATTTAAAGGTGTTATTTGAACGTTTAAAATGATAAAAACCATCAAATCGTTTTTTATTGCCCCTGTGAGAACACTTCTAACAAGATGTTTGTCAGATTTGTAATTTTTGTCATTTAATGCATAAATGGTTTTGAATGATATAAAGTACCAGTAGAAAGGGATGTTAACAAGTAAGCTTTGAGATATCGTTATAAATAATAACTATTTCAATAACTTTTCTAATTAGCAGCAAATAATAATTTCCATTGGATGCTTTACGATTACATGTTACTTTTAAAGTGCTACACATTACCTTTTATGAACGTGCTGTTTCCTTTTAAGTAACAAAGCAAGCTTTCCGAATCATTAAGGATGTGCGTTATTTGCATATATTTGCTAAGAATTCAATCGCGAATATTTTGCTCAAATATTTACTTAACTGTGCATTTTGAAAAACCATTTGTTTTCTTATGAAACTTTGATAAAATGAAGTCATTTTCTTATTTAAATAGAACTAGTAGTTTCGATTTTCTGCGGACTTCCAATTTATTTTACTTTCTGAAAACAATTAAAACTTCTCTTTTGTTTTGCTGTATGTAAATAAGTGCTTGTTAATTCATAACTCTCTTCAAACTGTTAGCATTTTCTTTAAACTAGCATTTAAAGATTCTTATAAAGGTTCACGCGATAACCGGTGTCTCGTAGGAATAAAAAAACTAGTGATTAAAAAGTTGGTTGTTTTCTATTTATCTACATCTGAAACAGGGGTCAATTATAAAATGATTGAAAAGATGTTACATTCCTTAATAAATTGCTGTTACTAAAACTTTTATTTTACAGTTTTTATAAAGATGTTTAAGCATTATTTTCAAATGGTTTGGAAGACATCGCAATGAACAATTTCCTAAGGGTTAAGCTTGCCGCAATGCTGTCGTTAAGAAAAAAACTAATTTTTCTTTATTTATATATGTATTAAATAAAATCAGCATGAAAAATGAATTGAAATAATAAATAAGCGGCACAACTCACAAAAAATAGAGGATAAAGCGGAACAGTGGGCTCTAGTTCAATTGGGTGGTAGCTCGAGGAGTTACCTGAAGACGCATTCATTCGTGTACGAGAGTTCAATGTAAGGTGACTGCTCTGGCGATACCAGTGTTACTCGATCCAAGGCAGGTATGAACGCTCCAACCACTAAATATCCATAGTGCATCGGATGGGCACGTTAAGCCGTCGGACACCGGGTACTGCCCCCCCGTAGTAAATAAGGGCGTCTTCTTCCCCCTTTCTACCTCTCTTCCGTGTCACTTTCCTATCGGGCACTCTATCCGAAATATCTTAGCTTCCTCTTTCTAAGGATTGCTTAAGACCTGAAGACACACACTCCCTTCCTAAAATCCTCTACATTTGATCTGATCTGATCTGATCTGATCTGATACCAGTGTTACATCGCAGCTGCATGCTGCTGACAAGGGCATTACAAAGAACCTGTGGTACTAAATCTCACCCTTGTACAAGTGGAGATCAGAGCTCCAGGAGCACTTTGAGATTAGGTAAACGAGCTGAAATCATTCTCTCCAGTACGTCCCGCACATGGTTCGTTGGGTTGAGATCTGGGGAATATGCTGGTCAGGGCATACGCTGAATATCTTCATACCGAAGAAAATCTACCATTGAAGTATCCATGTGTGTACGCACGTTATTGTTCATAAACAGGAATTATGGTTCAATAGAACCCTTTAAAAGCTTTGTACGAGAATTTCATCTCTGTGTCAGAAGCCAGTCAAAGTTCATCCAGAGGAAACATGGAGCTGCTTGTGATCATGTAACATAGTGTCACTCCAAACCAGTTAATCACCAAGTCTATAATGGTGCATTTATTTGCTGTTTGAGTTGGTATTATGGATTCCGGGTTCTCTCGAGAAGAAAACATGATTGATAGGACGTGACATGAATCTGGATTCATCAGAGAACAGGACATTGGCCTTTTGGCTTTCAATCCACTTCTGGAGTTGTCTACGCTATGAGAACGCGCCTTTTCTCCCTGACGGAGTCAGAGACTTACAAACTATAGATCGTCTCGCATAAAGTCCGTGCTCAGGAAGCCTTCTGTACATTGTTTGCCGCTAAAGTTTTCATCCACATGTTACTGACATTTCTACAACCAGCTCTCTTGCTGACACGTGTGCCTTAAATCTCTCAGTTAGTTCCACAGAGAGGTGATCTTGAGCCGTTTTAATTTATGATCTAGGCTGCATATGTGAACGAATAACGTTTCCTTTCTTTTGGAACCTTCTCCACACATCCTTGCACAAGGGATTGGTGAACACCTATCACTCTGGAAGCATCGCTTTATGTTAGGACTGATTACTACACCAGGAGAGCCTGAGCACGTAAAAAGACAGCCATGTGTAACATAAAGATTGTTGATCTCAAAGACTACAGTCTTGTGACGATTATACGTAATAATAGAATACAACATGGTTTGTAACAAATATTTATTTTTTCCAGTCGACCATGGTTTCCCTGGGTATTGAGCTAGCTTCATCAGGACGAATGGCACGTTAAATATTCAAATTGTATATGATATCATAAATGGTGTTTACAGTCACGTGTTTTGGTAAGATGCTTCCACGCGCTTGATAGAAATGGAGTAAATGCCATGTCATTAACAAGTTGCGAAGGCTTCTGATATACAAGGTGCAACCAAAATTCCGGAAAAAGACACATAACTGATGAAATAATGGTCGTACAGGAACAAAACTGGTGGCCAGGTATAGGTAAAGGGCAATGGACGATCGAATGGGACCAACAGCGGCGCGCTCTAGCGGATATTTGCCGTACTTATGAAAACTAGCTTCGAAACAAAGCAAGATAGGGCAAAAAAATCAACTGCAAAGGTATAAAGCATCCACTGGTTAGTAGGAAGGGACACGTTTTGCTCGAACCAGCAAGGGAACGTTGCTGGTTACAAACGCAACGAATGCGGACGTTCGGCGGACGGTAAGAGTCTGAAAAAGCTATCGCGTCACGGTGTGCAGGCGTAATTGCATTTTGTATGATTACATAAAAGTGCTTACTCCGTTTCAATAACATCATCAATCTCTTGTCTCTTTTGCTGTTACATGCGTGTTGCATGTCGGATTCGGAGCACGTTTTCCGACTGATACCGTCCAGCGAACCTTCGCATTCGTTTACGTTTACAGACGTTCCATCGCTGGTTTCCGGCAAATCACGTGTCGTTTCCTACGAACCAGCGGATGATTTACAACTTTTCAATTGACTTTTTTACCCTATCTCCGTTTGTTTCGAATCTAGTTTTCATAAATAAGGCCAATATCCGCTAGAGGGCGGCGCTTTTGGTCCCATTCGATCGGCCATGTCTCTTTACCTATACCTAGCTACCAGGTTTGTTCCTGTACGACCATTATTTCACCAGTTATGTGGCTGTTTCCGGACTTTTGGTTACACCCTGTATATGGAAAACTTCCAAAATATCAAGTTTGGTGGTTGAATTTGGCTTGCCAATTAGTTTTGCTTCTTCAAAGAGAAATTTATGGTAATTTTCGTAACAGTGTTTAGCCATCGTAAAAGGACCATACATTTCTTTTTGAAGAAGCAAAACTAATTGACAAGCCAGATTCAACCACCAAAATTGATAATTTAGAAGCTTTCCATATATATTAGAAGTATTCGAAACTTGTTAATGCCATGGCATCCACTCCATTTCTATCAAGTGCGTGGAAACAACTAACCAAAACCCGTGACTATAAACACCGTTTATGATATCGTACACAATTTCAGTTTTTACATGCCATTCGTCCTGATGATGCTAGGTCAATACCCAGAGAAACCATGGTCGACTTGAAAAAATAAATATTGACTCCCACCCAACGTAAAAGAAAGTAATTCACGATAATATACGGAATGTTTTTTTCTAATCTCGAAAACTAAACCGATTCGGATAATTCTTTCACCGCTGGGAAGCTTACTTCTTTCCGGTGGACATAGGCTATTTCTTTTATCTATACTAATACTAATCTTGTATTTAAATTTTATGTATGAAGAAGACCGTCTGTTTTAACTTCAACTTAACCTTGATGCTATTTGAAAGGACCACACCTATTGGTGTTGATCTATAGCTCCACCTATATTTGATACTCCTGCGTCAATTGTTAGGAGTCTAATGAAACCTAATCCTTACAAAGAAAATGCCATGGTAACATAAACAAAAAAATAATTATGACAATATGTTCCTCCGGTGCGTTGTTTTTTCAAAAATCGGACTCTTCCCCGTTTGCCTGAACCGCGGAAGCTTGCGAGGAGTGAGGCGTCACCTGACGACTGTTGCTCTGATACGCTGAGTAATACCACAGCAGCCGACTTACACCCAGTCTGTAGAGGGCCCCGTAAAAACACATTTGGCCCCCTTAGGAATGGAATTTTTAAAAATCGCCCCGCCTGTATTTTAATCTGGGTGATGAAGAGTATGTATGCCAATTTTGGTGGAAATATATCAAACCGTTTAGGAACGTATGTGGAACAAACCTAAAAACTTTCACTTTCATATACAGAGAAAAGAGATAGCACAGAAAACATTAACCTTTGGCGAATCCCGCATATGCTCCACTGTTGTTCTAGGGTTTTCAGTCCTCATGTGAGAATTTGTTAACTTTCCACTTATGTGGAATGTCGATTTGTCACTGAAAATTAGACGCTCGCTAAAACCATCTTCTTCTAAACGCTCCTGCATTTCTGTACAGAATTCGCGACGTGCGGTTCTGTCATAGTCAATTAGACTTTGCAATAACTGCAGTTTGTAGGGAGTCATTTCAGTCACTTCCTCAAAATTTTCTAAACATATGGTTGTGGAATTTGTAACTCCCGACCGTTGTGGATTACCTTGGGATGAGTTGGTAAATGGCACAAACATGCTGCCGTTATTCATATGGTACCCATCGTCTTCCAGGACTTTTAACTTTACACAAACATACTGTTGTTTCAAACTTCTTGTGACACTCTTTTTGAAACACGTTCTATAACGCTTTTGCATAACAGTAACAGAATTCGATTTGTTTAATTCAAGCACACACAACTCCTCAGCATTTACGGCCATCTTACCTGACAATTCACGTGACACATAACCTTTTGGTGACACCGTCTATATAATAAAATAGTTACTGATGGTAATAGATCGGGGGCCGAGGATGGCCTAGAGGGCAACGTTCGTCACTGCCACGGAAAGGACCTCAGGTTCGATCCCAGGCAGGTACGAACGCTCGATCCACTAAATATCCGCCGTGCGTCGGATGGGCACGTTAAGCCGGCGGACCCCGGGTACTTTCCCCCCGGTAATAAATAAGGGCGTCATTCTCCCCCTTTCTACTTCACTTCCGAGTCACTTTCCTATCGGGTACTCTAGCCCAAATCTCCTAGCTACCTATTTCTAAGGGTTGTTTAAGACCTGGGGTCAGACACTCTCTTCCTAAAATCCTCTACATATGATCATTTGGGTAATAGATCGGTGAACTGTGAGTGTTAATATCTTACAAAGTCTTAGTTTTATATGTGAAATGTTGAAACTGTGTATTTGATTTGCAATAACCTAGTGTTTGCTCTAACTCACTGGCAGCGTTTCCAAAATATGAAACTGTTCCGAAAATTAATATGCCGTTCAGTAAGGAAATCTAAGACCAACGAAATTTAAATAAGAAAACAGAAACGTAAAACGAACGTTAAATAGACGTATATGACACAGTTTGAATGAGCCACTCATGTGATGGTGTAGCTTGTATACTGACATCTGAGTATGTATGCTCGCGTATGTGTACCTTTGCGCAATTGTGAGGCTCTTAATGCGGACAATGCCATTGTGTGCGTACCTGCTTGGGCGCGAGGGAGTTCTTCGAAGTAAATGGGTGTTAAAGAAATTAATCAGAACGAAGAAGGTCATTGCAAATAGATATACGCATTTAATTTATAAGTTTCGAAACCTTTGAGTTAGAGTAATAATGTACTTATCCATTTTGTAAGACACTTCGCAAAATCACAGTGGAACACAGACATACCTCATTCGTGCAATGCGAAAACGTAACTTCTCAAAGTTTTAATTTAAAGTTGCGTTTTGAAGTTGTGTGAAGAGAATTATTAACTACGGTACTTAACAGTAATAAGCTGTTGGCTTTATGAATGAGTTATCGTCGATCTGCCTTTTGCGGAAGCATGCGACAGAACATACGATGTTGTTGTTGCTCATGACTTGTAGTGAATTATCGCGGAATACGAATTAGGTTAAATGTTCTATGGAGACGAAATTCAAGTAATCGCTTAAACTTGACCTTAGTAAAATGTCATGAGTCAGATTTCCATACCGTGCTCGTCGATATAAAGTAGGAAGCGTAGAAAAGCCAGGAATGGACGTTTCCCGTTTACGTCTTAACCTTAGTCGAAAAACAGAGGAAAAAGAACAGTTTGAGGTTATCTTTTTACAAGCGAGGGCGAAAACTGGTCATAAAGGGCAATAATAATACATACATCTCACGTGACACGAAAGGCTTAAGCGTTAGTAAGCTGCCATGGAATATACACTGCCTGACAGAGAAAATGCCACACCATGAAGGAATGCTCGAAAACAGAGCAAACTGCACACACACACACACACACATGGCAAAGTAGATCTTGAACACATGATTTAATTATCATATACAGACTAGGCTCCAATTGCTAATTATACAGGATGATCAATAAGGAGTGTGACCCCCATTTTGGGCGATACAGCGTTGAAACCGACATGGCATGGAGGCAATGAGAGTCCGAATAGAGTCCTGGGGTATCTTGGACCACGTGGTGTCGATCCGAGTCCACAGTTCATCTAGCGGGGGTGGAAGGTTACTGAACCAACGTTCAATCGTGTACCAGAGATGGGCGAGAGGTCAGGGGATCATGCTGGCAATGGAAGCATCAGCACACCGTATAAAGCATTCAAACTGATCCAAGCGGTATGCGGCCGGCCGTTTTTCTGTTGCAAAATGGCGTTTGGGATGCTCTGTAGGTACGGTAGGGCCACGGGCCGCAGCACCTTGTCAACATAGCAACGTGCCGCCAATGTGTCCGTAATGCGTGCCAGCGGTGAGCGGCTGTTGTCACTGATAGCACCCCACGCCATGATTCCACTTGCCGGGCCGTGTGGCGCTCCACAATGGCGGAGTAATCCGCCCGCTGGCCAAAACGCCTCCAGACTCCCACACGGCGATCAACCGTGGTGAGACAGAATCGTGATTCGTCGCTGAATACCACATTGTTCCATATTCGGTACCCCACTCAGCTCTGGAGCGACACCACGCCAAGCGGTGACGACGATGGCTCGCTGTTAAGGGTAGCCTTCGCAACGGACGGCTGCACAGCAAACCAGACACAGCCAATCGGCGCGACACTGTACGCGTCGACATCGGACCATCCAAGCCTCCCCATACACTCCGCAAAATGTCCCCCGTTGTGGCCTGTGGGTCCGCCACGGCATGATGTCGGATGCGATGATTGGTGCGCTCGGACGTTCGTCTTCGTGCCCCGGTCCACCTACTACATTTCACAGATCCTTTCTGGGACCACTATCTCCAAATGTGACCGACGGTTGTGGCATCACGTTGCGTTTCCTCCGCAGTACAACGCAAGAACCATCCGGCGGTATGAAGGCCAACGATGACACCTCTATTGAACTCATCCGTTTGACGAAATTGCGTACGATGGCGTCTAAACGGCATTGGACCCCCTTGTTCGCTCTACAGACACTGTTGCAGTAGAACTACTCTCTGCCGTGTCGACGTTTCGACTGATGGCTTCACGTGCTGGTTGCCAGCTTATATCATGTGCACCGTTTGTGCGATTGGCCTGCAAATGCAATCATTGACATAATTTGTACGTGTGCATCCACCCTGCAATTCGCATGGCGCTGCGTTCTTGTCTTCGTGGTGTGGCATTTTCTCTGTCAGGCAGTATAATAAAGATGAGGGAAGTGACCATATCATTACAGAAAAATAAATCGCTTGAACAACCATAACCCATCCCCAGTGGCCAATCTATATGAATATACAGATCATTCGTTCCAGCTGCGCCCTGGTTCGAAGCAGCGGGTGTTGCATAGGCTGTTTTACGGAGCCAGAGCTCTCTCCCTTGCCTGGAACTAGTGCTCCCAAATTACGCACAGGAGACTAATCGTATCTCGACGAGTTGCCCATGTGATGGTCGTTAAACTCCAAAAAGAAAATACTTTCTTGAGCATTTACACCTGTTGAATCTCAAAGTAATTGTAGCACGGTATGGAATCAGCCAATATCTTTTGTCTAAACATTCTTTGTTGCAAATGCATTCTTTCTTTATTTTGAAAACATAAATACGAAGGCCGTTATATAAAACCTCACAATATTTTTTTTGAGATGGCAGCAGTGCGAAGGGGGAAAATAACCACGCAGACGCAGACGATTAACTGAATTAAGGAAGTGTCTATGGCAATAGTTATTAGACGTGGGAGAGGATTGTGGTTTTGCTATTGCGCAGTTGTTTAAGGTACGTCTGCACTTCACCATACAGCTATGGAGGTGAATGATTCAGAGTTAAGAAGCGAAAGGCGTTGTGCGATAAAATGTTTCCATCGTTTGGGTATACCGGCTCCAGAAACAGTTGATTTAATGAAAAAAAGTTTACGAAGATAAGTGTTTTGGGTGAATCAACGGATTTTAGATGGCACCATGATTTCAAAAAAGAGCGTTTGTCGTCAGGACTCGCTCCTAGGCCTGGTCGACCTGAAAGTGTTGTTACGGAGCGAATTGTTAGCAGTGTTTGGGCAATCCTGCGAGAAGATCGACGAATGACGTGTGAAGAAATAGCGGCGTCATCGAATATTTCAAAGACGTCCGCATTCTACGCGACAAATTACTGATGCATCGTGTGTGCTCCAGATGGGTACCTCATCACCTGTCAAGAGAACAATTGTTAGCCAGACTTCAAGTGTATCATGAATGGAAACAAATAATCGCAAAGGATCCAGACTTTCTAAACACTATAATAACTGCCTATGAAACATGGGCCCACTATCTCGACCACCTCACGAAGCGCGCCAACGCGTTTTTGGAAACACATAGGCTCGCCTCATCCGAAGAAATTCGGCCAAACCAAATCACCTGGGAAGGTGATGATAATTTTCTTTGATTATAATGATGTAGTCTACCAGCATGCCGCTCTACAATTTACTGTTAATGATGAGTATTGCATTTTAATCTAGAAGCGCCTGCGGCGACACATATCGATGAAGCGTTCGGAACTGGAGGGTAAGTGGACCCTACACCGGGATAACGCTTGTCAACATGTGGTTGCTTGTGTTCAACTGTTTCTTATGAAATGCAGTGTGGAAGTCATACTGCCTGCAGTCCTGACTTCGCCTCGTGCGATTTCTGGTTGTTTCCAACAATGAAGGCGAAGTTCCGTCGCGTAACATTCAACACAGATGCTGACGTTATTCAAGTTATACAGGGATCGCTAAAGCAGATTCCACAAAATGCCTTTGCCACGTGCTTTGAAAAGTGTACTGGACGATGGTGCCGTTGCATATCATCCAAGAAAAGATATTTTGAGAAAGGATAACACATATTTTACTGTACTCTTATTTCTTCATTTTGTGTGATTTTATCTCAGTTTTTATGGAAGTGGTTCCCACACTGTAAAAAATAAGTGGTGTGAATTCACTAGAAAAAGTTGACGGTAGGTGTCCGTCTTTTTGACGAAATTTCCATTTTTAAAAGCACTCGTTCCTTTTAATTTCTGTATTTTAACAGAATTTCCGTCGTCAGTAATTCCGTATATTTCAGAACAGTCCATTTCAGGCTTTTCCGCATATACACAGAAATGTCGCAAAATAAAAAATTTTCAGGTGGTTTAATTTACCTTTTCATCGTTTTGCCCCTAGTGTGTTTTGATGAAGCGACCTTTCATGCGTAAACCGCATGTGCTGCTGCTTAGCTAGGAAGGCCGTAATGCACATTAACACATATAAGGTAGAATTTTAAGTGCACGATGAGGATTTTTTGTTTCTTTTTCTTTTTTGTTATTAATGTGGGTTAATTAGTCATTTTATTTTATGATGAAGCTTATTAAATTTCTGAATAGGTTTGTAATAATTAATTTTGTTTTCTGTATGAGTACTTATTACAAACTAGGTATATTTTCCATCGTGTTTTATTTAAGCAACAGAATGTTTTGGAATCTGAGATCTCTTTAAACTGAACATGAGTTTCGGTTATCTTTAAGAAAGCTTCATAGTAATGTTTTACAAAACTCCTAAATATAAAATTGATTCCTGAGTGCCATAAAACCGACAATCCTCACACATTTTTACAACGATTTTCCAGCAATATATTTAATGTTTAAAATAAAATTATTTCTTTTTTAAATCTTCTATCTGATGGCCCTTTCTCTGGACCATGAACTTACATCTAGATTTCCAAGATAACAGGGCATTTCTTAAAATCGGTAGTGTTATTTTATTCCACTCCTCTTCTATTACTTTCTATAATCCAATAAATTTATTAAGTTTGGTTTTAGAAAGGGCTCCTTTTAGCAGTCCAATGGGGCAGTAGTCCACTGCCGACACAACAGTGGGCTTTGAAGGAATATGAGAAAAAGGTTTAGACTTGATATCCTTCTCGTTTTTTAATTTTTTCAAGAAATAGAGTGGTAGATTTCGATGTAAGATTGGTAGCTTTATCCTGATGGAGCTCTGCTCTTTGAAGGCTCTGTGCGTGAAGGAATGGCATTTCTTCTCTAAATATGGGAGTTAAAACATTATTTTGGTAATATATAAAATTGGTTTCAACATTATTTTCAATTTTTCCTAACTTTAATTTCCCATTGTATGAGAAACTAGGAATAATTATGAATCCTTTTCTGAAACTTTCTTAAGGTTCTTGGAACCAAGTTTGATAAGTCTTTTTCTGCTCTTTTGCCACAGTAAATCGACCTTTTTACGTTACAGTCGTCTAGACAGATCCGTGCTTCATCAATAGTCATAATAAATTTCCATCTGTCTCCGGCTAAGTGCTTTTCATCAAGAAGTCTACACCGTGTTCTACGCTCAGCCACGTGGATAGGTTTTTTTTTTTGTTTTGTTTTCTTTTTTTCTCAGATTCAAATCTTAGTTTATTACCTTGTTTACAACTGATTCAGAGATTTTTAACGGCTTAGCGACTAATCTTTGGGTTAGTGGACTTTCCTTTGAGACCACAGATCTTACTTTTGAAATAGTAGTACCTTCTTCGGATAATAATACATAATACTTTTGAAAATACGTAATATATACTTTTGAAATACTATATATAATTTTGAAATACTATATATAATTTTGAAATATAATATATATATAATATATACTTTTGAAATATATATATACTTTTGAAACATAATATATATATAATATATACCTTTGAAATACTATATATACTTTTGAAATATAATATATACTATATATAATATATACATTTGAAATATAATATATATATATATAATATATACTTCTGAAATATATATATATACTTTTGAAATATATATATATATACTTTTGAAATATATATATATATACTTTTGAAATATAATATATATATAATATATACTTTTGAAATATATATATACTTTTGAAATATAATATGTATATATATAATATATACTTTTGAAAAACATATATACTTTTGAAATATAATATAAATATAATATATACTTTTGAAATATATATATATACTTTTGAAATACTTTTAAAGTACTGTATATAATTTTGAAATATAATATAATATAATATAATATAATATAATATATACTTCTGAAATATAGATAGATAATATATATTTTTGAAATAATAGTACCTTCTTCGGAAAATAATAGATACTTTTGAAAATAAATAGCATTTACGTTTGGAATAAAACATAATAAATAATATAACTTTTGAAACATATATATGTTTTTGAAATACTTTTGAAGTACTGTAATATAAATATGATGTAATATATACTTTTGAAATATAGATAATATACTTTTAAAATACTATATATACTTTTGAAATACTATATATATATCTTTGAAATATAATAAAAACATAATATAATATATGTATAATAAAACTTTAGAAATATATATATATATATATATATATATCATCATCATCATCATCAACAACCATTATCTATCCACTGCTGGACGAAGGTCTCTCCAAGCCTCTTCCACAACGATATGTCTTGTGCCAGTCTCCTCCAAGTTACTCCCGCATACTTTCGAATTTCCTCCACCCGTCTCCCATGTGGTCTTCTTCTGGGTCTTTTCCTGTCACTTGGAATCCAATCTAAAATTTCGACTGTCCATCGATGGTCTGTTCTTCTGGCAGTATGTACAGCCCATTGCCATTTCAGGGATTTTACTCTGATCATGATGTCTTCCACTCTTGTCATTTTTCTGATCTACGAGTTCCTCTTCTTATCTCTCCTGGTTACACCAAGCATGCACCTCTCCATACTCCTTTGAGTTGTCTGCAGCCTTTGTATGTCTCTTTTAGTTAAAGTCCACGTCTCTGCACCATACGTAAGCACTGGAAGGATGCATTGATCAAACACTTTTATTTTAAGACATAATGGCATATTGCTCTTGAAAATTATGTTGTTTCTTCCAAAAGCTCTCCAGGCAAGTTTTATACGCCGATTAATTTCTTCATCAATGTGACCCTCACTAGATATCTGCTGTCCAAGATAAACGTATGCATCCGTTATCTCCAGCTTTTCTCCATCAATCGATAAATCTTCATTTCATGTAAAAGCATTGTACATCACTTTTGTCTTCTGGAAGTTAAATTTTTAATCCCACTTTTTTACTCTTGTCAGCAAGTTCCTGGATCATACTCTGCATCTCTGATGAGGTAGTTGCAAAAATGACAACGTCATCAGCAAAACGAAGATGAGTTAGATAATCTCCATTAATCTTTATCCCTTTGTTTTCCCAGATCAGTGATTGAAAGACATTTTCCAATGTGGCATTAAAGAGCTTGGGAGATATGGTATCACCTTGTCTCACTCCCTTTCCAACTTTTTTGTGTGCTGTATTCTCTAATAGCCGAATCTTCGCAATTGCATTTTCATAGATGTTATTAATAATATTAATGTATGCATCTTCAATACCATAGGATTTCAAAGCCATTGTAACTGCTGATGGCTTCACTGAATCAAAGGCCTTTTCATAATCAATAAAAGCCATGCACAATGGAAGTTCATATTCCCTCGCTCTTTCAATTAGTTCTCTCAGTACGTGGATATGATCTATAGTGCTGTAGCCACTCCTGAATCCAGCTTGTTCTCTCGGTTGAGCCATGTCCAGTGTTGCCTTCAAGCGGTGTGAAAGAACTTTAGTGAAGATTTTATAAACCACTGATAGGAGGCTGATAGGTCTGTAGTTCCTGAGATCCTCAATGTCACCTTTCTTATGCAGCAGGATTATTGTAGCATTATTCCAATCCTCAGGAATCTTCCCTTCATTAAGGTATCGAATGAAAACTTGTGCGAGTACTGTTTCGATTTCTCCACTTGCTTCTTGTATGATGTCTACAGTAATTCCATCTTCTCCTGGAGCTTTTCCCAGCTTCATGTTCTTGATTGCATGTGCAACTTCTGCTGGGATAACTGGAAGAAATCTGGTACTGGTACCTTTCATGATGTCTGGAGTACATGTTGCATCCCTTTCATATAATTTGGAGTAGAAATATTTCACTCTTGTCAAATTTTCGCCTCTATTTCTTGTTACAGAACCATCTTCTTTTCTCAGTGCCATAATCTGTTTTCATCCCTTACTGAGATGTCCCTTTGCTATATTTAGGCTTTGGTTGTTTTCAATTACTTTCCTCACTAGTTCACAGTTGAATTTCCTTAATATATATATATATATATATATATATATAAACCTTTTAAATACATATATACTTTTGAAATACTATATATACTTTTGAATTATAATATAAATATAATATAATATGTACTTTTTATATAGAGATAATATAGATTTGAAATAATATTACCTTCTTTGGATAATAATACTTTTGAAATAATAGTACCTTCTTCTGATAATAATGCTTTTGAAATAATAGTACCTTCTTCGGATAATAATACTTTTGAAATAATAGTACCTTCTTCGGATATTCATTTGGTGTTTCTTTTCGTGTGAAAAGCAATGCTTGACGATTTGGCCTGTATAATTAATAATATTGTTTATTTTACATTTAGAAATGCTAATGTTATGATTTTTGCAGCGTTTTCTCATTACAGAATACGAATATTTCTCTTCGTAAAGAGCAAAAGTCTAGCCTTCTATCCATAGCTTGTTTACGTGCGCCATTTTCTCAACAGACGCTATTTAACTGCAGCAGATGTTCCTTTCGTGCTGAGTTAACACGCTGTTGCCAGTTTCAGTTCTTTAAACCTATTATTTTCTGTAATTTCTTAGCAAAAACGTTCGAAAAATGTGGGAACATTCTCATTAAATTTTGTGTTAAGAGGTCCATAGATTGATTCATAAATGCCATACAATGAATCACCTGTAAAATAATTAAAGTACACAGTTTCTCACGGTAACACAATTTACAATAAATACCTGGAGCACCAAATGGGGGAGACTGGAAGAAATATCCTGTGGCATAATAACCAAACTTTAATGCAATATGCTATCTACAATATCCAATCTAGCTACAGAACTTCAAAATCAGTTCCTCCGACAGAAAATTGAAATTTAATAGTTAATTAAAGTACATTGCCGCAAATCGCTTCTATTACCGGAAATGTTTCGTCACATGGATACGGAAAAAAATTGAGAATAGAATTCTTCCTTTAATATACGAAAGGAATTGCGGTTAGGTTTCTGAAAATTCAAAAATTTCCTGGGGTACGAATAATCCGTGAAATTCAGGTTTCTTCCCGTCATTTCTCGAAAAAGATTGTATCAGTAACATACTTCGTTAATTTACGAAGGGAATGATGGAAAATGACTCGTGAATATCAGATTTTGTTTTCCAGTGTACAGCATTCACCGAAGTGATCAAATTCTACTGGAAAGTGATCTTCCTTTGGGCAGAAAATGCAGCAGGTAACAGGATTTATTTTTGTCCTAGTTCACCATCCAGCCATATGATGGCGCGCAGCTCAGTCTGAATTAAGGTTCTTGTAGGCGCTTATCTTACACTAGCATTTTCCCTCTCACAAAAATAAACACAAACAGACATTTTTCTACAACAGGACTAGTGATACGCGTAACATGCTTCTGGTAGGATTGTTTTAACGCATGAGGAGACACTGCAATTGTAGCAGCGTAAAGGAACAGAAGTAGAGATAGCATACTTGTAATGAAAGCAATGGAGAACAGAAACATATTATAAAATTTGTTGATGCTAATAAATGCACTCAAGTGCCAGAAAAATTGGTACAGACGAGCTTATGCAAAATACATAGCAACGTCACCTATGCACGTACTCGGTTGCGTCCGCCAGTGCGTATGTAAAGCGATAGACATCCTTGCCAGCTGTTAGAGTTGTTTTCGGCATGAAAATGGCAAGTAAGAACGATTTAAGCGATTTTCAACGCGGTGTCATAGTAGGCGCTCGTGAGATGGGCCATAGTATTTCGGAGGTGGAAAGATGTTCGGATTTTCACGGACGATCATTGCAAGGGTGTACCGTGACTACAATAATTCCGGCAAAACCTCAAACCTACGATACAACTGTGGCCGTAAAAAGACATTAGGTGAAGGGACCATCGTCGGATATCAAGAATCAGTTCACGCGATAGATGTGCAACACTCTCAAAGAACTCATTGGAACTGGAGCCTCAACAAGGATCAGCGTCCGGACTGTGTAATGTACCCTGTACAATATGGGCTTTGGGAACCGACGCCCAACTCGTGTCCCCTTGATGGGTGCACAGCACAGAGCTATGCGCCTCGCTTGGGCACGGCAACAGCGCCATTTGACACTTGATGACTGGAAACAAGTATCATGGTCTGACGAGGCACGTTTCCAACTGTATCGCGCAGATGGAAGGATTCGTGTGTGGCGCAAACACCATGAAGCTATGGATCCCGCCTGTCAACAGGGAACTGTACCGGCTGGTGAGGGATCCGTAATGGTATGAGGTGTGTTTAGCTGGACTTCTCTGGGACCCCGTGTTCGTCTACAAACTTCTGTGACCGGCCAACGCTATGTGAGCATCCTTTCTGACGAGGTACACCCGTTCATGTCGATGGGTTAGGCCTGTTCCAACAGGACAATGCACCTCCACACAAGTGTCAGGACGCCATATTATAGTTAGAAGAGCATTCATCTGAGTTTGGGGTGTTGCCATTCCGACCCAAGTCCCCAGATCTGAGCGTGATAGAACACATTTGGCATGCCATACAACGCGCTATCGAACACAGGAATCCGAGACCTCGGAATACACCCGAATTGTGGAACGCTCTGCAGGAAGTATATTGTGCATTGCCGACAGCATATTTCCATAAGCTAGTGGAGTCCATGCCCCGTCGTATTTCTGCAGTCCTGCGCTCCCGTCGAGGACCTACCAAGTATTAGACTGGTGTACCAGTTTTTCTGGCACTTCAGTGTACATGTATTGACACAAATACATGGATTGTCAGATCACTATAAGATAAAACCATCTTGGTTGTAGATAGACGCCATTAATGATGAGCTGCTGTCAGAAGTAATACATGCAATAGTGAATAAGAACGGAAGCCTCCTTAATCCGGTAGGCGTGAAATGGTTCAACGGTAAATAGGGTGGCAGCTACAGAAGTCATCTCGTTGTATGATCACTTGTGCGACTGTAGGTGCGGTGTGAACATTTCAACGGACAGTACTATTCTCTCGTTCAGTAGTCGTCCACTGTACTCCACTACCAGTAAGACGAGTGCGGTGACCTTCGTGCAATCGCATTTGCCTGCATTGGGGCACTCTGCTATTATCACGCTCGACACGTTCCGCTACACGCCGAAGTGATCATCCCATCGCTCGAAGGGCAATATTCTACCTTCTGTCGAAGTCGCTCATTTGCTGACATCGGTATCAACAGTGGCGTCATGGCACCCTGAGTAGCTTTATACAAGCGTTTCTTCGAAATTCAAGCTCTCCACGTTTGCGCTTATACAGGGTAAAAGAAACGACCGCATAAACACCCCAGGGGTGATTCCTTGGGTCGATTCAAACATAAAATATTCTATGACATTTTTTGATTTAGGGCTTAGCTTTCCATATATAAGCTCCCAAAGGTGAGTGACGTCCCGTCCGGAATCGCCTGTTTTTGAGGCTTCAAGCACAACCCAAGTGTCATGCAGGAAAGCTCGTGGCGGATGCCTGATTCTGCAAGCTCAGTACCTCGGCAGTCATCACGACTGATTTACATATCGCAGCGCTCTGCGAGGCCGTATGTCACGCAACAGGGCGACCACTTCCGTTCGTCTCGAGAATTGCGGACGTAACACGACTCCGGAAACAGGCTGGATGACTGTTGTACAGCGATTGCAGCATCAGGTATCCGCCCCGAGCTTCCCTGCATATAACTTGGGTTGTGCTTGAAGCCCCAAAAACAGGCGATTCCGGAAGGGCCGTCACGCACCTTTGGAGACTTATATCTGGAAAACTAAGCCTTAAATCCAAAAATGTCGTAGAACATTTTATGCTTGAAGTGACACAAGGAATCATTCCCTGGGGTGTTTATGCGGTCGTTTCTTTCCACCCAGTATAAGCCAAAGCATTCAGTCTGTTGGCTTGGTTTTTATATTATTTCTGCATCTCTGCACATCTCATCGACCTGCAGATTTGAATTTTCTTTTGACCAATCCTTCTTGGTGTTGCAGTTTTGGCGTCACAGTGCATAAAGTTGCAGCATATTAACACACAGATGCATTCGCGCCCTTGTATATGGCGGAATTAACCCTTGAAGAGGCCGATGGGCCTGAACCGAATGATGTTGAAAATTTACTGCGCTCCTCAAAGAAAAAAGATCATATAGTGGTCGGGATTTATGAAAACTACAACAAAGCTATTCCTTTCCTCCTCTCACTTCAGCAGAACAGATCACCTGTCAAAAAATAATCGCTCCCTTCTGGTCCTTGTGAAATTCACAGCTCTTCCTCAGCCGGCGCGGGAACTCGAACCTTCTGCTCCAGAATCGAATGCTTTTCCAATTAAGTACAACGTCGAGGGCTTTTCACTGCTACATGCCGTCGCGATATGCCTGTTACCTCTGAGGTAGGTACGTCACATATCCTCCCCCTCCCTATTTGAAAGGGCTGAAACAAAATCGTAGGTTTCCGGGTCAGCCGGCAAACTACACTTGAAAGAGAGCTCACTTTAGAAGAAGACATTCTGACTAATTCCAGATGATATGTGGAAGAAGCATCACATATTTTTCGAGGCGAAGAAGGAATTCTCATTAATTACAGATGATATGTGGTGGAACACACATTTTTCGAAGAACCCAACGGCCAGGCGATTAATTTTTACGTTCGGGCGCAAAGGTGAAAATCTATTTTCTGCCGGTAGCGGATCGAAACCACATCCTTCTGCTCCGGAGCCGTATACTTTCCCAATTAAGCTATACCGACAAGGGAATGCCACTGTTACTTTCCACCTTGACATGTGCATCACCTCTGAGGTTGGTACGTCACGTGATTTATTTTCTGTTCCATGACCCAATGCATGCTGGGATAGGGATAGTATTCCTGATACGGTCATCATACCACTAGGCACAAACAAGTGACTGAAATATGTCTCTCCTTTCCTAGGTTCTTAGCCATTGTTAAAGCTCTTTTAGCGGGTAAACAATCAGAAAGGATTAGTGTCGATCATTCTCTTCAATGACGTCTTGGATTAAAGAGCTAAGGAGGAAGCAACGGTTTCTGCTGCCATAGTTCACTCGTTCCAGCTGCATTTGGCCCTCTTCTTAGACAGCAGATATATTCGTTCCAGCTGATTTCAACCCGTTACGCTAAACCCGAGTTAATTCATTACAGTTGGTCAAAGGATTAACATAACTCATATAATTAACTTAGAGCGAATTAACCTGTAAACGGTATTACGCAACTTACAGTAAATTGATAATTACCGTAAGATAATTTTTATTCAATAATTATCAATTACAGTAATTGATAATGTAGTATTAATTTATTTACAGTAATTGATAATGTATTATCAATTACTGTATTATCAATTTACTTACAGTAAATGGATAATTACTGTAAGATAATTTTTATTGATAATTACTGTATATTGATTTTTACTTACAGTAATTGATATTACTGTATCTTCCCCGCTAATTTCAACCCATTACGCTAAACCCGAGTTAATTCATTACAGTTGGTCAAAGGATTTACATAACTCATATAATTAAGTTCGAGCGAATTAAAGCGTCTACGGTATTATGTAACTTACAGTAAATTTGATAATTACTGTAAGATAATTTTTAATTGATAAATTATTATCAATTCATTTACAGTAAATTGATCATTACTCTAAGATAATTGTTTTATTGATAATATATGTAATTTGATTTTTATTTGCAGTAATTGATATTATTGTATGTTCCAGCTGTATTCGGCCCGCTTCTTAAACAGCAGATATATTCGTTCCAGCTGATTTCAACCCATTACGCTAAACCCGAGTTAATTCATTACATTTGGTCAAAGGATTAACATAACTCATATAATTAACTTAGAGCAAATTAACGCTTAAACGATATTACGTAACTTGCAATGAATTGATAATTATATTATTATGAAAAATAACATTGGAATTTTTTTTTTTTTTTTGAAAAACCCAAATTCCAGTACAGAGAAAACGCCTTTTCTTCTTCAAAAGAATTCACTGTTATTTTTGTTGAAGTCAATTTCGTCCTCCTCTTTTCTTGTGCAAAAACATAAATAACTAAGAAAATAGTTTCTTCAGAAGTGCTAATGCATTAGACGGTCTTCTTACAGTTTTTGGAACCGATCCACGTGTGCAACATTATTCCATTATCATGACTTCTTTTCATGTATCTGAGAAGCCTTTTCCTAATAATGTTAGAGGAAAATAATTTTTATGAGAGCAATTGCACTCCAACAAGAGGGAAGGCGAACAAAGATTGCGCATAAATCATAATATGTAAAGCAAAATATTTCTTATCACGTTTAAAGAAAGTCGGTTCCCTAATAAAATGTCTCACTCAAAGAAGATAAAATAAGTAAAGCAACAGACAACATTCTTTTCTCAGATACAACTTAGAAGAGAATTAATAAAATTTTGGCGGTAGTAATCACTGCCTTTACTTTTTTCATCACTCTTATGCATTGTGTATATGCCTGTTAAGATGAATTATTGAGTATTCACCTCTTTGTTATTATGACTGTTTACAATTCAACAACTCCTTTCAAAACAAATATAGTGATGCTTTACTTCCGTCTGTTCCCTTACACACTGTCCATTGTTTAGCGCTTCTAAAAAGTAAAAATGGTACCCAAAACACTTGATCCTTGTATTTTCATGCATATTTAGGAGAGTAACATCTGTAACACAATATGTTGAATGGTTTAGCATGATCTTCTTCGATGTTCAAACAAAAGTATTTAGATTATTTTCGTGTCGTTTTAACTTTCCATTTAAATAAAGTAGACACTGGAAAAACACAGTAACATTGACAAGGCAAAGTGTTGGCATAATGTAGTTCTTCAAATAGCGCGGGTCAGTGAAAGAATTTCGAATAGAAAGAATATGACATATACTCTAATTCAACATTAATTTTTGGTTGTCTTTCTCTACGTGAAAATTGCGTTCATTCTCTTTCAGCTTTCCAACTTTAACGTTATATTTTCTCATTCACTAAATGCTATTCTGGCCTAAGTCTTTGAGGTCAGTAGCATAACTAGCACAACGTGCGGCTCTCCCGCAAGATTTAATTCAGCGCCCCTTAGCGCAAAAATTCTCCCAGGATTTGGAACATGAGGGAGAATGTGTGGTTCGGATGGTAGGGGGTTCAGGAAGATAAGGAGGGGGTCTGAAAAAGTAAGGGGGATGGCTAGAGGTCTGTAGTTTTAACTTTTTGAATAATGTTTGGAACAGAAATACTGTGTAAGGCTCAGCCAATCAAGATTAACACGGTGCGCGGACCCTTGCATGAACATGAATGAACATTTTATCGCAATGAACGAATTCGGCAATATATATTTAAATGGTTAAGGTTAATAATTATAAGACTTCGTAATCATCCGTTTTACTTTCACTTGTTTCTGAAGTGCTCAGTTTTTGTCAAATGATGGCTTCTAAACTTTGAACAATTGACGAGATAAACTAATCATCACTCTTTTCATGAGAAACTTCGCTTGAGCTTAACAGGCTCAGCGCAAAAAAGAGCTTCCTGTGTTTGGGAAGTTTCTTCGCTCGCTCTCCTTCTTTTCTTCCGATGCTGTGCTCCACTTGGACATTTTTTGTGACATTTTCCAAGTGGATATCGTTCGCTTGTATATTGATGTTTTTACGCAGCGAATGAGATAGACATGCTTACTATAAGGAAGCACTAAAATCAATAGCAACGTTTAATTGTTTTGTTCAAAATAAAACTAATAATTTGAAGATATCACCCTCTTATACACAGCAGATCTGCGGCTGCTGTCAGTAAATGCGTCTGTCTTGTTCGCAATCCTTGGTGACTGACTGTTTTCGCACATCCTTCACGGGGGATTCTCATATGGCTTCGCACTTTTCCTCAGCAGCAAAGAGGCAGGGCAATTGCAGAGCGATCGTATTACATGCCGGAGCCAAAGGCGGGAATAACTTTAATCTGTAGGGTATCCAGTGTTTTAAAAGTGAAACTTGACATTTTTTTACCAATGACATTTATTTACCTGCAATGCTAAATATATCTTAAAGGAAAATACTAATCTTTGGGTAAATTATTTGTTCGTTTGTCTTTGTGCATGTTCGGATTTTTTCATAAAACTATAACTGTCAGCTATAGTACGCCCCTTCTCTACCTGTGCCCCCCGCCCCCCGAGGTGCGGGGGTGGTAGTTACGTCACTGCTTTAGATCCGGGTGCGTGACAGTGTGTGTGTTGGCATGATAAGAACGAGCTATATAATGTCAGAGCAAGCAGGGGTAAAAAGGTGGTGGTGTGATGTTGTGGTGTTCTGTTGGTAGATTACAAAAGTAATTTGTTGTGATTGGTAGATTTGATGTAAACACGTCGAACCTAAGCTGATAGATGCTCAGTATTATGCTGATGTGATTATTTGTGATGCATTGTGAATCTGAAGTGCTTTGACGTTTCTACATTGAAGACTGTTTTCTTGTAAATGGTTTCAATAAGTTCTCTCTTCTGTCCGTTAGGTCGCCTACTTTAGCTCAGTGTGTAATTAAGATTATTTTATGTCCTATCATCCGAGTCTTTTTTTTTTTTAGTGAAACGCGAATAATTGATTGATGGTACGAAGGTAATGTTTAAGTAGCTACATATTAATCAACAAACATTGCAAGTAAGACAAAAGAACATTTGAAATCACTCACTTTAAAACGATAACTCAACTTACAATTTTATTTACGAAGGAGAAAGACATGGATGAACTTCACCAACGGTTGAAAAGACGATCCATAGTTCTAAGCGTATGCTTAAAACTGCTTTCGTCGAAGGGTTACACGAAGCATAAGCACAGAAACATTTGTTCTTTAACGGCGGGCGCATAACACAAAGTTAACGACAGTTATTTTCCATTACGAACATCACTGAATGTCTTCTCAGCGAGGAAGAAGCCCGACGTTGTCATCTCGTACACACGCGCTCGTGCATCCTTCCTTATCCTCGAGTTTGGTAGAATATGACGCGCTACTTGATGTTACGGTGTTTCCAACACGAGGTCAGTCCACACTGCATGGAACTTTCACAAGACTGAACTTCATGTTATCTTTTATTAAAAGAGTAGCATAACATCTCAAGAAAATGTTTGTTAATTTGTTTCATCTTTCTGGAATAGCTGAGCAATTAGAACATTTCCAAGAAGTACATTTAATCATGGTAAGAAAGAATTTCATGAGTGTAGTTACTAATTCTTCAGTTTCTCTACGTTATCTCAGTATTTAGGTCTGTTTAACTGGGTATTTTGATCTTGTAAAGCAAAAAGAAGTAAATATCACAGTATCGCATGCCAGTAAAAAAAAGAGGACCGCATAAAGTAGTGTGAATACGGTACATAAAATTTTTATCAATGTTTTTCGGTTGTTTGAGTGCAGAGCCCGCAAGAAATTTTAAAGAGGAGTGAAACAAAGTGACATGACATCTCTCAAGCTCTTAAATGTCCCACTGCACGCCGTCTGTGAAATACTCAGTTGAAAAAATAAAAGCGATAATGATTAATCGATATCTTTGTTCTGAAAAAGACATAGCCGTCCCCGGTGACGCAGTGTTCTTAGCGCTGCCTGCTGATCATTCGTCCGAGTTGGGTCCGCGCTCGAATATAACGCTTAACAATCTTTCCTTTCTCAAAGTCAGTTCTCTCCCGCCCCGACATTTTCACTCAACCTTACAGTGCGATATGTTCGCGGTCAGCTGTAAGCTTGTTTTTCTACCGTTTGCAGCTGTACCGCACATATTATCAACGCAGCGGACCCACTCATTTGCTTTTGAAGGTGTGTCCGGTGACTTTTGTCAATATAGTGTATATAGCTAGTCTTGAAGGTACAGCGTACAACGCAATGCTGCGCTAATGTATCCACCATAACACTCTTCGTTCCACACATTATATACATCGTTCTTATCTTCAGTGAGCGAAAAAATATGATGCTATGGTTGAAACGTTTAAAGAGAACAAATTCAATGTTTACATAGGGAAAGAAACTAAAAATGGAAGTTAAGTTAGAATATACGTCGTAAAGAAATAGATGTTGATAGGTCAAATTTTGAAACAAATGATGCCTACATATGCCTTAGACAACAGATATGATGCCACATCGAAAAAGAAATTAATGGAATATTAAATTTGGCTGAAATTCATTTGTAAGAAACGGTGCAATTTTCGAGAACAATTTACAATTACGTCTTGCAAGAAGCATACTGGATCAATGCATCCTTTCTAGTTCTTACGTATGGATCAGAAGCATGGACCTTAGCAAAGGCTGCAAATAACTCAAAGAAGTATGAAGAGATGTTTGTTTGGTACAACCAAGAAATATAAGAAGCTGAACTCATGCGTTGGGAAAATGAAGTGACTGGATGACATCATTATTAAAATGAAGACCCTCAAATGCCAATGTACTGGACATCGTTGAACAACTGAAATTTTAAACTGGATACTAGGAAAGAGGAAAAGACTCAGGAGATGGCACGTTGGGGATGGATGGATTAAATTTGAGAGCATGCAGGAACGGCAGGGAAGAGAATTTCTCAAAACGAAGAGTTCTGGAAGAGAAGATATCAATCCATTATTGACGAAGGGTAGATTTTTAAAGAGCGTGGACTAATAATAGTCAAAATGCAGATGCAATCGTTCTGTTTGCTTAAAAACGAAACCATTTTATCAATACGTACATTTTACTGTCGATTGTTTCGGGGTTTAGAGATCACCATAGGCAACTCTAACGGCTACAAGCAGTCGCCCGTTCCTAGACTTTGGCTTTTGGCACGGTTTTTTTTTTTTTTTTTTTTTGTATTACAAGTTTAACGACCTCCGTGATCAATGGGCTATTATAAGCAGTCGCCCTTAACTAATTTAGGTTCACTGGTTCCAGGGAAGAGAGAGAGAGAGAGAGAGAGAGAGCCAGTGCCGTATGACAAACACAACATCAATGCCTCAACAGGATTCGAACCCGGACCCTTCACGGACGAATGATCGTACGCCAGCGCTTAGACCATTGCGCCACCGGGGCGTCTCCTTTGGATTCAGGAAAAGTCCATAGAACAATCACACCATACAAGTCTCATCCTGGAATCGAATATGGTCCACATAGACACCACGTTCCCCTGATCAGAAGCAAGCGCCTCAGACCACTGAGTCACCTCTGTGGCACTATGGCGTATGTGAGACTGTGTTGCTCTTTGGTTTTCAGAATATAAATATACGAGAAAAGTCAGTTTTCTTATAACACCAACAGTAATGAATTATCGTAACTTATTAGCTTTACCTTAATCTTACCTGTGGATCAGAAATATGGACCTTAACAAAGGCCGCAAACAAATAAAAGAGGTATGCAAATAGCTTAACTTAATGACTGGAAATATCCTTAATTGGAAACCGAAATGTCACTTAAAGAACACGTCAAGAAATCTACTTACTGTTCAATATTTTATTCATGTTAGGAAAACGTTACTTTAATAGTAGAATAATCGACATTTCATAACCCACGATAATATTCACGTCGCAGTGACGAGTGTCACTTCAGTAATAATGAAGCATAGTTTTTAACACACTCTCTTGAATAAAAACAGATTTACATAGCATTCAAGTTCCCCTAAAATATCTCTTTTTAATTTAATTATTACAATCTCCAGCTAAATTCGAACAAGAGCAGAGCTGAGTAGCAAGGCAGACAGCCAGCTAGCCACGATACACCTTAAACAACCTTCCTGTCCCAGTTTTACACGAACGTTACTCACCTCCCGACCTCAATTCAGGTTGTCACAAAATATTCAGCCGAGAAAGAAAATGTGGCGTTTAGAAACCTTTTAAGGAGAGCAAACTAGAATTTATACAGATACAGGAACTTAAAAGGGAAAGTTATCGTAGAGTATAAATGTTCATTACAAGACATAGAATGCAAAAAGTAAATATTGAAACTGTTGAGAGTTACACTCTCGACTGGTTGATAATATGTATTGCATGCTTGACATTTCACTGATAATCCAAACGACAAAATGATGGATTGAAACGAGTCATAGATGTTACGAATTTCATCAAAAAATTAAAATGCAGATGCGATGGCTCCACCTTTTCCGGTACAAGGACAGCAAAAGTACAAAGATTATAAACGAATAGTTTCCTCTAGGTGGTAAAAGACAGAGACGATGAAAAGGTATCCGGATGGAAATCTGACAAGTTTCACACCTTCAACCTGCGGCGAACTGTTTATGGCTGAGAAGAAAAAAATACTGGGGTAAAATGATAATGAACATATTTTTAGATGTATGACGAGTCATAATTTCCTGTGCCAGTTGAAGTGCGGATATAAGGAGACCGAAAAATTTCCTAAATAGCCGAAGAATCAATAGAGCTCATGAGAGAGAGGGGGAAATGTAAGTTTTCCGTCAGCTACTCAAAGCACAGATGTCATCAGATACGAGGTAGGCATTTTAAAAATGTCCTTATTAAGGTTTAATGAATGTAAACATGGTCACAAGATAAGTTGATTTCGTGCGAGTAGAATCATTCAGTAATTAAAGCGCCGTCTTAACTTCTGAAAAACTTCTGTAAACGTCATCATCTCGACCGACATCGGCGTAAAAACTGTGAATATCTTCTCACGTATCAAAACAGATTGTGACCTTGTCGGGTATACTGCATCCCACTAACCTCCGTGGACGACAACGAATCTACTATTTCATACATAGGCTCCACACAGCGTTCCTTAAAAATTCGTGTCACGGAGCATGGATATAACATATGAACAGGATCTACATCTATAGCAGTAGCGCGCCTTGTTTCTGAGGGTACTTATTACCCTAATTGGGATGAAGCACTAATCATATTAACTACCTCCAACAAATTTGTTTTACTTTTTGCTAAAACTTTACATATTTTTAACTATGGTACTTTACGTTGTAATGACGTTTTACCGAAACATATCCCGCACCCGTGGAAATCACTTATTCAGAATATAAACGGCACACTTGGCAATATGCATGCCCTTCGTCATGAATAAAAACTATGTAAATTTGATCTCTATTATGTTCACCACCACACATTCTGTATTTTATGTATCTGACATCATTTTTACGTCCTTGTTCTGTATATATACCCCTCACCAGGGTTTATTGTGTCCTTTTAACATCTGATGATGACCCCAATGTGTGATCGAAAGATCTAATGTGTGTTTTTTAACATTTTTAACTTAATAAAGTTTTTAAAGTTCATGATCGTGTAACTGACGACGATTTAATTACTGAATGGTAAACATGGCCGTTCATCAACAAGGTTTAGTGTGCGGCATTATCACTCATTAACACATTAAGAAGAAAAAAGATTCACTGTGTACAGGCAATTCCACAACAAATGCCATTTACCAGAAAGTGAATAACTTATATTTTGCTCCCTGTTCTGAAAAAATTCATTTTGAGAAAAAAAGTCGAGTTAATTATTCAAGCGCTTGCATTTTGTTGTTCATTCCTACAATGCTAGTGGTTGTTTCTGTATTTGTTTCGGTAATGTGGCTTGGCGTCTCATGTGCGTAGTGGTGAAAGAATGTAAGAAAACTTGAGAAAGAAAGGAATTATATCTAAAAGAAGGCGAAAACCACCAGAAGAAGGGTGGGTCTATTTAATATGAAGGTACAAGTATCAGTGAGTTCAGTGCTGTCTGTTAAAAGTGATATTCGGAAGTTTATTTGAAATACCGTCACTGGTAACTAACAAAACGTACTAGAAGTAATTTTTGTCTACAGAATTTTGATGTGGTCAGAAAATGAAAATGTTCATAGTTTGTGGAAGGGGAAGGGGGTAGAAAGGTAAATAATTATAATGAGTGATTAATTAATGCCCCTGGGTATATGGAATCACTCCTCTTAAATTTAGGGCCACTGTTTCCAGTGAGGGGGAAAAACCAATTTCAAGGGGCATACCTTATCGGGGTTCAGACGCTGGACCTCAGCGTGAATGATTCTCACATTCGGCCACCTAGTCGGCCTAGGAGTATATAAATCAACGTTTTTTTCTTTTAAATATTAAGTTCTTCCCGCAAAATTTTATTTTCGTTTCACAGAATTGCACATATAGTACCATGTAATAAACTGAAGAATATTATTACCTTGCCATAGTGCAATAGCACTGATTAGTTTCTTGCTGTAAAAATCATTATCATGCACTTGTTCATAAAAACTAAATTTCAGCAAAATTATATTTCAACAAATCATTATTTTCACAGATCAAAGAATCTCTGCTCTGTTACAGCGCACTGTTCCTCCCAAATGCACTTTAGCCAAATTTAATACATCTATTAATTTCTTCTTCAATGTGACCAGATCTTGATATATGTTGTCCAAGGTATACAGTACACATGTAAGCATCAGTTATTTCTAAATTTGCCCCATCAACGTCTAAGTCTTCAGTTCTTGTTAAAGTATTCTATAACAATTTTGTTTTCTATAATTTCTTCTTTAATACCACTTCCTTACTCTTGTAAGTAAGTCCCTGAATCATATTCAGTAGCTATTATAGGGGGTAAAATCAGTGTCTTTTTTAAACCAAAGGTATCCATTATTTATTAAAGGTATCGGGAAGATAAGGATACCTTATTTATTAAGGTATCTTTATCTTCCCAGTTTAATGTTTAAACGGCAATGTGCAATGTCATATTGAAGAGCTTCGGAGATATGATGTCACCCTGTTTCACCACCCTTCCATTTCCATGTGTGCTTTCCGTGAAACAGTAAAAATACATTAAGTTTCGAAAAAAATGCAACACCAGGAAGAAATGCACGAAAATGGTGCACATTATCGAGCAGTTAAGTAAGACAAGCATATGTTCAACGAATGAGACCAATTGACATGAATTTAACACATTCATTGCCTAAACTTTACTTACAATAGTGTAAAGTGCGCGTAATTGAGCAATAATGAACAAGACAACACAAATTTAGAAGCTGTAAATCCGTTTATTGGTATAATGTATGACCTGAATGTTAAGTCAGATAATATCCGAAAACTTTAAAATTTCGTCTTCCTGGAGCGAGAATTTCATTCATTGATATTTCATTAAATGAAAAAGACGTTGTTCAGAGCTAGCTGATGTACGAAATCTTAAGTCAGAGAATTAAACGCACTGGTGTCGAATTTGGATGTTACCTGGAAGTAAAAGTGCAAAGCGATTTTAAAAAGGAAACTTCCCTTCATTGGACACAAATATGCTTTTAAATGACACTTCCTTTTACCTTAAAGTAGATAATTGCTTTTCACGTGCTGTACTGAATGGTTTTAAAATCCATTCTAACCGCACAGTTTGGCCGTAATAAAGCAGCTAGATCCTTCAAAAGATGCAAAAGAATTTTCCAGCCTAATGAGTTGAAGCATGGTAAGGAAAGCCGCAGAACATTTTTCGATTTATGCTTTAATCAAAATTCCATCAGCTTCCTCAAAGATTTCCTTCGGTGAACTGAGTTCAGAAAAACTAAGCTTTCACTCCTTGAACCATGTTCTATGTTGCATGTGTTTGATACTTGAATATCTCGAAAAAGACCTTCCCAATAATACTTAGAAAGATATGCGACTCAAGATGGGAAACGTTATTTTTTCTTTAATGATAGAATCTATTCCTTCATCATCCTTATTATGTTCCATGAATTAAATACAGCAGCAAAAATGTCTTCGAGCGTCTGTTGATACATCCAATTTTATTTAAATCGAATGGCATTTAATTCGATTTACTTTCTTCTTGACCTTTCTAATGAACCTTATTCGTTAGCTGAAGAGAGCTGCATAAAAAGTTATACCCACCCTAACCAGAAAAATAAGAACCCTTATTTAGTATCGAGTAGGCCACCCGTGATGAGAATTACTACCGTATGGTGCACGGCATAGATTCTACACAGTCTGTTTACAAAGTAATGAATGCCTCCATATTTATGAACAAGCCCAGTGGAAAGGCGTCAAACTGAAAATAACGAGAACAAAGCTCAGAATTTCTACTTTAATTCACATATTTCATTTTCAACGCATTCCAACCGTAGGTTGAAGAAGCGTATGTGCTCCAGCTTTGTCCGTCTGACTGTTTGTCCGCACAATGACTCGCATAAAAATGATTCCATGTCGATTAAATTTTACTATGTGGTGGGTGACCACCCGGGGACGAACCCTATTGAAAATGGGCGAAATGGGGTCAAAGGTCAGGACATAAAAGCGGGATCCATTCCATCGCCCTTATGCGTCATAACTTACGTAAAAATGTTCTTTTATGTTTTTAGTGGAGGTTTAACGACCATCGTGAGCAACTCAATGGGCGATAAGCAGTCGCCCGTCCCTAATTTAGGGTCAGTGCTTCCAGGGAAGGGAGAGAACCAGTGCCTTAATACAAACACAACATCCACGTCTCAGCGGGATTCGAACCAATGATGAGTAGGCAGCGCTAAGAACACTATGCCACCGGGGCGGCTAAAAATGCTTCGATTACGATAAAACTTTAACATGTCTCGGAGGTGTACTGAACCGGTTCTGTAGAATATCATCGAAATTGGGTCAAAGGTCAGGACACATGAGCGAGATTTATTTTACAGCCATTATACTCATAACTTGACTAAAATGCTTCTATTGCGTCAGAACCTTAGTATGTTACTCCGGAGGTATACTGAACCGGTTCTTTTGAATGTCATTGAAATGAGGTCAAAGGTCAGGGCACAGGAGCGAGATTTATTCCACAGCCATTATCCTCATAACTTGAGTAATGATTTCTGGTATGATGGAAAGCGTGTCATAATCAGTGCATTGCATGAGTTTACTAACTTGGTTTTCTACATAGTCCTACTCACAGGTACGCCAACGTTACATACTTTTGTTTTATATCCGTCTCTATAAAAATCTTCAGGTTGTTCTGGGAACCATTTACTCGTAGCGGTTTGAACGTCTTCGTCAAAGATGAACTGAATTCTTTTCAAATGTCTCTTGAGAACAGAAAGCAACCTGAAATCGGACGGCGCCAAATCTGAGCTATTGGTAAGGTGTTCATAAGTTTTAAATTCGATTATCTCTATGCCCCTGATGTGAAAGCACTGGTGTGGTGTTTGGCGTTTCCTTGTTGCAGAATCATTACACTATAAAACATTTTCTGAAATTCACGAGCCCCTTTCCCTCATTCCTTTCGTAAATTAACGAAGCATATTTCTATGATACAACCTTTTCCGTATTCTTAATTTTTAGAAACCTTTTCTTTGTTCTTTTCGTATGTTAACTGAAAAACTCCGTTCTCACTTTTTCCGTATCCGTATGACGAGAAATTACCGATAATAGGAGCGATTGGTGAGAGCACTTGACGTTTTATTAATCTTTAATCGTGTGTTAAAGGATCTGAATTTGAGGTTCCGTAGCAAGATCGGATATTGTGGATAGCATATCGCATGAATTTGGTTTACTGTGGCAACGGATATTTCTGTTCTGCCCTATTTTGTGCACCAGTTATTTGTTGTACAGGGTGAAACAAAAACTCCGGAATCAGCCACATAACTGGCGAAATAATGGTCGTACAGGAACGAAATTTGTGACGAGGTATAGGTAAAGTGCCATGGCCGATCGAATGGGACCAACAGAGGCTCCCTCTGGCGGATATCTGCGGTACTTATGAAAACTAGCTTCGAAACAAAGCAAGATAGGGCAAAAAAGTCAATCGCTAAGTTGTAGAGCCTCCGCTGGTTAGTAGAAAATGACACGTGGTTTGCCGGAAAGAGGCAAGGGAACGCCTGTAAACGCAATGAACGCGAACGTTCGCCGGACGGTGTCAGTCGGAAAACCGTGCTTAGAAACCGACATGCAACACGCACGATACAGCATAAGGGACGAAAGAATGAAGACGCTGTGTAAAAAGTATTTGTTCTGCAAATATTAGAATTAACGACCTCTATCTGGTTGCACGATAAAATAAGTTAAAACAACATTAATTAAAACTTTATTAAAAGCATTGACACACATGAGGCCTTTTGGGCATTACAATACGCCCATCTTCAGATGGTAAAATTAGACCGTACATCCAAGTATATATTATATAAGTAGCATAAGTAAGAGTCCAGAATCAATAGAAATTTACATATTACTCTTGACATTATGGTCAGGGTTAGAAGTCTCTAGTTCCCAATTATGTCACTGGGTGAAAGAGATTTTGCCACGGTCCTGGAATTTGACTAGGGAAGCTGCCATTGTAACAGGAGTCGCCTAAATGGTAAGTTTGCAGGCTCTGCAAGAATAACAAGTTCTGATCATCGAAAAATATAAAGGGAAATGTTGTAACAATAATTCACCTATCGATATTCCACACGCATGGAGATACCTTTAACAATCTGAAAATCAACGTATGATTAAACAGAAGTCTGATAAACTCTGCTTGCTTGGCTTGGTCGACCAGCGGGACGAATATGTCGGCCAGATTCCCACAGATGTCGCTATACAAGAATTGCGCAATATGGTATAAGTGTTTATAGCTTATACGCTGAAGTTCACATACTGCCTTTCATTCAAGCATGTCATATTACATCTGGGTTAATTGCGGGGTCTTAGAACTTGTGAACTCTTCCACTGATGAAGGCATAATATTTGCTGAAGCACGTATGGATGCTACTAGTATGAGTAGAATGTAGATAGGTTCCGTGTTTTTATAATTTTTAACTTTTTAACTTTGTTGGTTTTACTTCTCAATAAATTTTAATGTTCTCATTTCATTCGAATTTCACCATTTTATAGTTGTTTCATACCGTTCAATTAACCTTTTACTCAGTTGGTCATTTTTTCCTTTTGTTGGTATATATCTTGTCAACCGCTTATATTCGTTCTCGTGCTGAAGAAGCTGGACGACAATGGATGTAGGCCTACTTTTCGAAGTTGGGATTAAGTCCTTTTAGTTTTGCTACTTGTAGTTTGCTTTTTGTTAATATTACCGGGAACCTGTTGACTTCTGCTTAAATTGCTGGTATAAACACGTAAAGAACAGTATTTTTGCTACTGTAATTAGTAGTTACAGAGTTATTTTTTTAACCACGTATTATTCTCTATAGGCATTTATGCACTTAGGATTTTCTAGTTAAATAACAAGTTAGTTTGAGTAGAGGCTGAAGAGATAATTATAACCTCGTCCCATTGGGAAACGTAGTTACCCATGCTTACAGTTCTTGCTGGAGCCGTGGACAGGTTCCCCTGTTTCGAATCATTTTTATGTTCTTTCAAACGTAACCCAAGGTTCCTCCGAGTGGAGCCTATGTAGCAGGAAGAAGGCAATGACGGGTCCAGGGTTCGTAGAGGTACTTTATAAATGTTAGAAAGAGTGCGATGTGTCCGTACAAGTTTCACTCAAAAAACAATAGATGACGTTGCTGCATTAAGCGAACTTATTTGGAAATAAAAAAGAAAACTCTCATTCTCACTCCAAGGCAAGAAGTAGTGATGCGCTGACCTTCGACCTAAGAAAAACTGTTTCCGTGAGAACCAGAAGCAAAAGATGAAGTTATGTGTGAACGTACTGCATTTGTGATGTTGTTCCAAAACTAATATAAAATTAGATAGCGTGCGATTTAAAATATCTGCAGTGTTTTTTAGATGTTTTAATATTCAGTGTGATGCGTTGTGAAAATATATTAATTTGATTAAAGATAAAGGATTATCTATTTAAAGGTGGTAAGTACTCTTTATGCTTGCAATCATTCGTTCTGTGAGTTCATGAATTCTCTTTCGTTTGTCAAATCCGTCATTTGAGATCAATGCGTGAAGCTACTTAGAATGTATAACAATAAACACCATGTTGTTTGTCCTTATTAACTTTGTCATGATCTGAACGTACAAAAACAAAATATTCCGGGTTCGGTTCCCAATTCCCAATTGCAGTCTTCTACAAGTGTTCCTAACAGTTGGGGTTCGCGTTGGATGAAAGTCCACTGAAACAATATATCTTGTGGTAGAAGTCTTGGAACTTAGGGCGGCTTCATACGTTCTCAGGGATTTCCTAATTATTTTCTTGAATAAATAATCAGGATATCCAAAGTTATTTGCTCGATTTTTAATGAAGGAAAGTTCTTGAGTCCTTGTCTGCTGAGAAGAGCTATGGGTTTGAGCTCGTTTAATCAAAAAAGAAATTCCGGCTGGTTTGTAGTTCTGAGGGTAATAAGAATCAAAAGAATGTTAATGCTTTTAATAAAGTTTTAATTAATGTAGTTTTAACTTATTTTATCCAGAAACTAGGCAGAAGTCGTTAATTATAAAAGAATGAATACGCTGTTGAAACAGAGTAAGCATTTTTATGTAATAACACAAAATGCAATTACGCCTGTAAACCACGACTCGGTAGCTAACGGTTTTCCGACTGCCACCGTCCAGCGAACCTTCGCATTTGTTGCGTTTACAGGCGTTTTCTTGCTGGTTTCCGGCAAACCACGTGTCGTTTCCTACTAACCAGCAGATGCTCTACCACTATGCAATTGACTTCCTTGCCCTATCTTGTTTTGTTTCGAAGCTAGTTTTCACAAGTACCGGAAATATCCTATACAAAGTGCGCTGCTGTTGGTCTCATTCGATCGACCATGGGCCTTTTCCTATACCTAACCACCAGTTTTGTTCCCATACGACCATTATTTCACCGGTTATGTGGCTGTTACCGAACTTTTGGTTACACCCTGTTGTGTTGCTATTAGAAACCGGATACTTAACTCCTTGTAATTATACGATGTCTATTTATCAGTCTTTGGACCCCTTAAGAGAAAAGCTGTTTTAGCTATCAAGAGTAAATTTTATATTATTTTATTTAGTAGTCTTGTAAAATAATATTACAAAAATACATTTCATCTTTTTCAAAGATAATTAAAAGTTGTTTAAAAAGTTGCAAAGCATTTTGTTGCTTCAAAAAATCACGATGATTTAATTTGTGGAAAGATCTCCTACAGAAAAAAAAGAATTATTACGAACGTATTTAGACAAATAATGAGCTCCAACAGAAAATAAAATGACTAAATCACTCTCATTAAGGAACAAAACACATTCATCGTCTCGCAATTTGTTTTACAATGAACGTGATTATGATTCACGAGTGTTTCTGGCTCAGTGGTTAAAGATGCGTGTTATCTGTCAAACCAACCCAAACGACAGGGGTTCGATCCCGACTGCTGCGAAAAAATTGTTTGATGTAATGGCTGAAAAATGTGGGGTTTTCGATTTTGCGAAATTTAAGTTTAAAAACCGAAAAAAAATCGTAAACGGACTTTCGTCAAAATAAACGGAATTTTTGACTACGGTAAATCTGACTACGGTAATTATAAACGGAAATTTCATTAAAAGACGATCACTTATCGGCGCGTTATTTTCAGAATTTTCCGTGAATTCACACCACTTATTTTTTACGGTGTAGCTTTTTTTACGCTTTCCAACCGTAGGTTGAAGAAGCATATATGCTCCAGCTTTATCCGTCTGTTTCTCTGTCCGTCCGCACGATAACTCGCGTAAAAATGGTTCGATTTCGATGACATTTTAGTATGTGATAGGAGATCAGCTGGGGACGAACCCTATTGAAAATGGACGAAATGGGGGTCAAAGGTCAGGACATAAGAGCGTTATCCATTCCATGGCTCCTATGCGCCATGCCTTATGTAAAAACGCTTCGATTGCGACAAACCTTTAACATGTTGTTCCGGAGGTAACTGAACCGGTTCTATTGAATTTCATGGAAATGGGGTCAAAGGTCAGGATACAGGAGGAACGAGATTTATTCCACAGCCATTAGCCTCATAACTTGACTAAAAATGCTTCTATTGCGCCAAACCTTTAGTATGTTGCTCCGGAGGTATACTGAACCGGTTCTGTTTAATATAAACGAAATGAGGTCAAAGGTCAGGATAAAGGAGCGAGATACACATAGCACCGTGGATTGTTGGCCACCGTGGTGTAAAGTTAACGCGCTCGGCTTGTTATCGAGAGTTCTGTGGTTCAATTCCACGGTGGCGGCTGGAAAACAATTTTTCGGTTGCTATGTGTTTCTGAAAGGTGGAAAGATCGATGTATTTATTTATTTACTGACGCCACGTATTTGGAGAATTTTCCCATTATAATTTCACTAAAAATGCTTCTATTGCGACAAAACTTTAGTATGTTGTTCCGGAAGTATACTAAACCGGTTCTGTTTATTAAAATCGAAATGGGTTCAAAGGTCAGGGCATAGGAACGAGATTTATTCCGTAGCCATTATCCTTATAACTTGGCTAAAAATGCTTCTATTGCGACAAAACTTTAGTATGTTGTTCCAAGTATACTGAATCGGTTCTGTTGAATATCATCGAAATGGGGTCAAAGGTCAGGGCACAGGAGCGAGATTTATTCCACAGTCGTTATCCTCATAACTTGAGTAATGATTTCTGGTATGTTGGAAAGCGTACCATAATTTTACTAACTTGGGTTTTTTTTTCTCAGGCACGCATGATTTTACTAAATTGCTTCTGTTTCTTCCCAGAGACGCTGGCTATTAGTTGCTTTACATTTTTTTAGGGTACTCATGTAGCTCTTAGAGTTGATAGTCGTACATCTGATCATGTGCTACTGATGAATAATGCCTATGTAGTTCCAGAAGACAGTGAGAAGGCACTTACCAGCAGAAATTTGAGTTCAGATTTTTTTTTTTTTTTTTTGCTCGAAAAGATGGTCGTCGGTATTTCAACAATTGATTTTTCATTTCCGGGAAATAATGGTGAACCTAACTCTCATCAGCAGTCACAGTGCTTTGCAGAAAATCACTTCCAAGTACCTTTGTCGTATTTCAAGTCTTGATTTCTTCATTGCAGTTCCTTAGATGACGCGGTACCCAACAAGCCCACACTTTGTTGTATCTTAAAACGTTAACAGTGTCATGGACAGTACTGAAACTAATGTTCAGCTTAAAGGTGGTGGTTCTCTGAGTCATTCTTCGATTTTTCCTGATGAGCTCATTGACTTTTTGCCCTTTCAAATAGCAAGTTGCGATTACGGGCCTCCCAATCCTCGGCTGATGCTTGAAGGCCAATATTCCTCCGTTATGTCCAAAGTTCGAGAACCATTATAAACCGCCACTAATCTAGCGTGAATTTTTTTGGGAGGTACGTTTTGATGAGTTAAAGTCTCTGTAACTGATCGTCCTTTGACACTCGTCGGCATTGTTCAAAAAGAATCATCCATTTTGAAAACAAAATACGAACAAATGGATGTATGGAGGGTTTTTTTTCATGCACTGAAATGAAGCTAATACAAAAAGAATCGTTCGCTCGGAAACAAGTCATACGCAAGACTTTTTTGCGGTGTAATTGCTTATTGAACACGCTTTGTATAATGTGCTTTTGTTCGTTGCTGTCCAAAGATAGCTATTCTTTCAACAAAATATCGCTCAACCTTGTTAGTGTTGACGGAATAGCCATCAATGCAGTACAGCTCTTCCCGGCATGTCCTTCACATTTTCAATTGGATAAAGGTCAGGGGACTGTGGAGCCCAAGGGAGGTAATGGAAGTCCTTTTCATGCTCATCAAAATATTTTTGCACGACTCCGGCTCTATGTGTTTTTCCACGGTCATCCATAAAGATGCCATCAAATGCGGAAAATCGTGTAACACTGCACAGTGTAATTAGTCCGTTAGAGCACACAGGTGTTCACTAGAATGATCTTTGCTTCCGGGGGTGTCAGTGGACCCATCTGAACATCCACCGTAGGATGGTGCTACCTAGAAATGATTCAATTATGCTCACAATCAACTTTGATTAATATATAATTAAAATTGATTAACGCTTATATGCGAAATAAACTATTATTATAAGGTTTAATTAAGTTTGCATTACTCAGAATTTCATTACTTTCTGTTTGTTGTTTACGGCGTTTATCTCAGTTATGCCTAATGAAGCCACCCGTGCATGGTGAAAACTTGCTGTCTGTTTACTTTTTTATTTTACACCATTAAAACGGATTTAGAATTCATTTTTGTGATCAATCTACCAGATCCTTATCATTAAACCAGATATTGAAAAACTGATAAAAAACAAACAATATAAAATTTCTCGCTAGAGACCTACAAAAAAATAAAAACGTTTTGGCGATGCCTGCATATTTTTTAAGCAAGTAATTTATTTTGTTTAATTAATTTCTGTACACACTTTTTTAATTTTAATATTTTGGTTTTGGGATTTATTTATTTTTTGAATCTTTTGTTGTAGGGTACCCGCTGGGACCTGCCTTTATTCAGACAATCTTAAATTAGCCTGTAGATGTTAAAAGGTTGTTTGTCTCTGGTATAAATCTTAAAAAAAATATATCAGTAATGGGTGCAAAGTAAAGTAACAATGATGTGCACAATGAGTTTTGAAGCACTAGTATGAGCATATCAGTAATTATTTGTATGCTCGTATTATTGATATGCTGAAGCACTTCCAAACATGTAGAAACAAGAGACATCTTTTGAAGTACTAGTACGAGCATGTCAATAATTATTGATATGCTCGTAGAAATTATAATTTCTCTCTATATATATAAAGCGATCTAAAGTGTCCATATTAAGCAATACAGATGAAATGGTAGAAGGAGAGAAACTGTTTCAGATTTAAAGGAGGAAGAAAAGAAGCACGTGTCTCAGATAGGAGAATAACAAAAAGTAGTTCCTTAAAATATTGTACTCTCCTATGTTTTACATGGAAATATCGAGAAATTGCCTTTCAAGGCACGGCATTTTCGATTTCCTTCCTTTCGGAACCCTGGGATCGAAGCAGTCAGTTTTATCCCATAAAACTCAGAAAGAATTTGAGATCCCATGTATATGAGATTTTCTCGAGGAAAATCTCATATCCTACAAAACACAATTCCCAAGGATCAAAGGTACCATTTGTTCAAGATGTGTGTCACAGGCGTGCCAATCATTTGCGCTAGTAAAGACGGAAAAATAGTTCGAAAAGACGGCAAGAGGACTTTTCCAAGAATAGTAGCTGAGAATTTTAGCTTAGAACGAAAGCTTGCGAGACTGAGGCACAAATATTCCGGAATATAATATATTTGATTCCATTCATGAAATGAAAAAAAAAAGTGCGAAAGAAAGGTACAAGACGGAACGTCTAAGTTTTACTTTGACAGCGTTCAGATCTAGGTCCTTTTGATCTAGAAAGATCAGAAGAGGCAAGTCATACATTCAAAACTTATTTTTAAACGTGCAGCGGTTCCCAAACAAAAAGTTGAGAAACGGATTTTACATACTCTATAAAGAGTGTGTCACGCTCCACAGAGATGGTGCAAATGTAAAAACGGAAAGCTGCATTTATAATAGCCTTGCCGGCGTTGTCCAATTGGTAAAACAGCTACTACGGAGTAGAAATCCACCACTTGCAAGAAAAGGTCAAGTTGTGCTGTATTGATGCCCGAACGTAAAAACAAATCTAGCTGCGCGGATCGAAAATTGGTTTCGCCATTGGTTTTCGAAGAGGACCGGAGACAGCGCCTTTGGATAAGTGCACCAGCCATGACTCATACAGGCCGCCCCGGTTGCGCAGTGGTCTAAGCTATGGATGCTGGTCATTCGCTCGAGTTGGGTCCCTGTTCGAATTCCGTGAGGCATGGATGCTGTGTTCGTCTTACGGACCTGGCTGTCTAACTTCCCTGGAGCCAATGGCCCTATATTAGGGACGGGCGACTGCTTAAAGCTCACTGAGTTGCTCACGGTGGTCGTTCAAACTGGAATAAAAAAATGACTCATACAGGACAAGAGTCCGGGTACGTTCGGAAGAATGCTCTGAAGCAAACACCTGAAATCACTTGACCACCGGGGCAGCATATTCTTGCAGTGAAAATCTCATTGCGAATGATTTAATAAAAAACCAATTTTAAGAACTTACGCTATATTTTGCCATTTATTTCAATATCATTTGTTTATTTTATAAGATATAATTTATAACAGTATTGTGTACAAAACAATGACATATCGTAGAAAAAAGATGGCACTGCACTGTAAAACAAATCCTGAAATTCACGAGCCACTGTCCTGATTTCTTTCGAGAATTAACCAAACATATTTCTGATATAGACTTTTCCGTGAAATGACGGGAAAAAAACCTGAATTTCACGGATTTTCCGCACGCCGGGAAAATTCTGAATTTTCGGAAACCTTTCCGCAATTCCTTTCGAGAATTCACCAAGCATATTTCTGATACAGACTTTTCCGTGAAATGACGGGGGAAAAGACCTGAATTTCACGGATTTTCCGTACGCTGGGAAAATTCTGAGTTTTCGGAAACCTTTCCGCAATTCCTTTCGAGAATTCACCAAACATATTTCTGGTACAGACTGTTCCATGAAATGACGGAACAGAACCCGAATTTCAGGAATGTTTCGTACGCCGGGAAAATTCTGAGTTTTCGGAAACCTTTCCGCAATTCCTTTCGAGAATTCACCAAGCATATTTCTGATACAGACTGTTCCATGAAATGACGGAACAGAACCTGAATTTCAGGAATGTTTCGTACGCCGGGAAAATTCTGAGTTTTCGGAAACCTTTCTGCAATTCCTTTCGAGAATTAACCAAGCATATTTCTGATACAGACTGTTCCATGAAATGACGGAACAGAACCTGAATTTCAGGAAGGTTTCGTACGCCGGGAAAATTATGAGTTTTCGGAAACCTTTCCGCAGTCCCTTTCTTATATTGACGGTGAATTTCCGTTTATAAGTGTGTTAACGATAAATTCTGCATTTTCAGAAAATTTCCGCAATTTTGTCTTATATTGATGGTGAATTCCCGTTTTTTAAGGTGTGTTAACGGAAAATTCGGAATTTTCAGAAAACGTTCCGCAATGTTTTTCTTATATTGACGGTAAATTTCCGTTTTTAAGATGTGTTAACGGAAAATTCTGAATTTTCAGAAACCGTTCCGCAATGTTTTTCTTATATTGACGGTAAATTTCCGTTTTTAAGATGTGTTAACGGAAAATTCTAAATTTTCAGAAACCTTTCCGAAATTCCTTTCTTATACATGTATTGACGATAAATTTAAGTTTTTAAGATATGTTAATTGAAAATTCTGAATTTTCAGAAACCTTTCCGCAGTTCCTTTTGTATATCAAAGGAAAAACTCCGTTCTCACTTTTTCCTTGTCCATATCACGAAAACATTCTGCTAACGGAAGCGATTCGCGGGAATACTTGTATTTGGCTTAACTGTTAAATTTCAGTCGTCTGTTAAAGGAACTATTTTTGAAGTTCCTACCCATATGAGGAAAACATTCCGTTAAAAGGAGAGATTCCCGGGAATATTTGAGGTTTGATTAACTGTTGAATTTCTATAATTTCTTGAAGGATTTGATTTCGAAGTTTTGTAGCAGGCTCGGATATTGTGGGTAGCATATCCCATGAAATTTGGTTATTGCGACACATGATATTTCTTCTCCTCTCCCTCGTTTTGTTCACCACCTATTATATATTGTGTTATCATAAAAAACCGGGTATTTAAATTATTGTACAGGTGATTGTACGATGTCTATGCATTAGTCTGTGGAGTGCTTAAAACAAAAGCTATTATATCTACCAAGAGAAAATTTTACATTTAATTCTTTTTTTTAAATAATACTGTAAAACAGTACATTTCACAATTTCTTAAAGATAATTGAAAGCTATTGTTAGATTAAAAAAGAGATCTCAAGTTCCAAAGCATTATGTTGCCTCGAAAAATCACGTTGAAAAGAATACTTAATTTGTGATAGGTCCTGCTACAAAAAATATAATACTGTCACAAACGTAATCAAAAAAGATAATAAACTCCAATCGATAATAAAACTAGGACAAGCCGCCAACGGCAACCGATAACTAGGGTACAGTTGGCAAATTTTGAGCGTAGCTATTGCAAAATCTAAGCTCATTAAGGCGTCTATTATAACAAATTCTAAAAAAAGAACGTGTAAAATTTATGACTTCCAGAACAACGAAACATTCTAAAAATGAAATGCCTGAAATTTATCATGAACTACTTTCCTTCACGCTGGTTGTGATTAGGTTGCATGTAAACCACTCAGATGGGGAACCAAGTTTTTCATTTTGTTTAGCGGAAGACAGACACACACGTACATACACAAACTTCCCTTTATTATTATAGATTAGGCAAGTGTTGAGCTAACAGACGGAGTCTTTCCATTTCTTCGTTTTTCAATTCAAACGATTTTTTTAAATTAATGTTAGTGAACCGACTTTCGTTAAACGGTTCAAGTAGAAGGCCATCTAGTTTTAATTGAAATTCCTCGGTGACATAGAATTTCGGGAATCGGAAGGCGTCGACATTGTCCGATGTCCAATCGCATGTCAAGACTCACGGTGATCGGATGTGTCATGTCGTAGCTATCCCCGGACAACTAATTGTCCCGAGTCTAGTATAGAGAGCGGATTTTTTCAGTTATTATTAAAATTGGTCAGGTTTTTAATGGTCATTATTTTTATACGACGCGACCAATCACCATGGTACCAACAACATGTCACTCAACAGGTCCTTCCCTTTCTCTGTGGCAAGCGTCACCGCGATCGGCTGAAGATCTTTGGAGGAGATAGGTAACAAACGACCTATTCTCAAAACCCGGAAACATTCCTAAAATTGCAAGTTTTTGGACAATTATTCCTCAATGACACGGAATTTCAGTAATCGGAAGGCGTCAAAACCTGACCATGGACGATGTCCAATCGCCTTCAAAGTATCACGGTGATCGGATGTGTCATCTCGTACCTATGCCCGAACAACTAATTGTCTCGAGTCTCGTAAAGAGAGCTCCGCACGGCCTTCGGCCTCACTTCGCTCAATCACTAAATCACTCGCATTAAGGAAAAAAGTAATAAAAAAGAAAGGGATTCATCATCGCGATATTAGTTTATCTTGAACGTGAGTGCAGTTCCTAAGACTCTTTGGCTCAGTGGTTAAGACGCACGGCTTGTAACCCAATCGACCTGAGTTCGAACACCGGCTTGAAAGGTTTCTTTGGCGCAAGGGTTGAAAAATTGAGCGTAATCGATTTAGCGATTTTTTTGTATAAATACGGAAAAACTTGAAACGGACTTTACTGAAATAAACGGAGTTGCTACTAGGGAAAATCTGTGAGAATACGGAAGTTAAAAAAAAAAACGGGCACTTTTAAAAACAGAAATTTCCTTAAAAGAGGGACACCTACCGGAAACTTTGCTGCTCGTTATTTTCAGAGATTTTCCGTGAATTCACGCAACTTATGTTTTACAGTGTGTAAGTAAGAGCGCCAAAGGACAATCTCCAAAGTACTAGGGCTAATGCATTTCAAAATTTATATCGTTTCTGACGTCATAATGCAGAGCTCTCAGGATGATGTTTAGCTATTCTGTTGTAGAACATTGGATATATAAAGAGAAATCGCGCTCTTCGCAAGGAGATGAGGAATACTTTATGACATGGGATAAGAAGTATTGCTGATGTGTAATCCATGCTGCAAATATATTGATCCTTCTTTGAACGAAATTTGAAGTTTCGTGTTGTACCACGTACTCCTATTCCACCGTCAGATCCCCATGAACTGCATGCACTCCTATAGAATTTTCTGTAGCATCATACCAGACAGAGCTCTCTCTTCCTCTTTCTGTCTACAATTCCCTCTAGAGTACGTATTATCATAAAATCTTCTTATGCTCTACAGTAGCGGCATGTAGAGGCTTCCAGTGGAAAGACAGGAATGAACATTGTAGTAGATAGTTTCTAGCTGTAATCCTAAAAACATCATTAAGGTCATTTAATTTTCATTTCTCTTGAGCATTTCTTTCCTGAATCATAAAATTCGACAGCTCTTCCTTTGGAATTTCCTATCTCTTAAGCTTTGTGATGCAAAATTTCGATAGTTGATCGTTATGTTTTCAGGACAGAAGCTTCTTATTTTCTATAGACTAGAGGTATAATTTTACTCGGGTAAAATAAAATTTTTGTAATTTTCTTAAAGCGGCGGAAATGTCTTACTTCAGACGATTATAGCCTAATAATTCGATTTTACACAGGATTTTATTGTTAGTCAAATCGGTTAATGTCCGCATGAGTCATAGTAAGTTTCGGATGAACACTTTCATATACGTAAATTATGAAAGAAATACTTTAACATACGAGCGCGCGCGCACACTCCACAAACTCAGCAATCCATTAAGACCGATCGTGTCCTGGAGGTCAGCGCCGACGGACTATTTAGAGAACGCATTATCCAAATTGTCCACTGATAGTAACATTGAGGAGATTGCATGAAGACAGACTGTTGTGGAAGAAACTTGGGGATATGATATATACACTGTCTACCAACAAGTAATTGGACACCTGTGATAGCAAAGGAAAACGAAGGTTATTCACCTTCAATAGTTGGTGGAGCCTCCACGAGAGGCGATTACAGCTGCGACCCTCCGGGGCATACTCTCAACCAGGCGTTGTGCGACGGCTCCCGATATTTTCTTCCACTCGGCTTGAAGAAGACTGGTCAGTTCCTTCACCGATTTCGGACGGTAGGGGCACCCCTTATGTCGACGATCCAACTCGTTCCAGAGGTGCTGGATAGGGTTAAGGTCCGGGCTCTGCGCAGGCCAGTCCATTCGATTAACCTAATTGTCACCATACCAAGCCATGGTGGACCTTGCAACATGACAGGTGGCATTGTCATCCTGAAAGTACCATGGGTCCACCCCGTAAAACTGCCACAACGTAGAAAGCGTATGGTCATCCAAAATGGTGCAGTAGGTCTCGAGGGTCTACTAGGAATTGCGACCAAGGGTCCCGTGCCATACCAGGAGAAACACCCCCATAGCATAATTCCACCGCTGCCGAACTTCACACTTGGCACAATACATTCCGGCAGGAGGCGCTCTCCAGGCAGACGCCAAACCCAGATCCGGCCATCCGAACGCTAGAGGGTGAACCTTGATTCGTTGCACCAGGGAAACTGTTTCCACTGTTTTACGGTCCACTGTCGACGTTTTTTGCACCACGTTATCCGAGCAGCGCTATTGGACTTGGTGATCAAAGGCTTGTGGGCGGCAGCACGTCCATGATAACCGAGCATATGAGCTTTCTTACGGATGGTATTTATCGAAAGAACACTCCCGGATGCCTGTCGAAACTCCTCGCGGATGTGGCTCATCGATTTAGTGCGGTTCTTCCGAATTTCTCTGGCCAGCACCCGTCGGTTTCTAACTCCCAGTTTTGTGGGTCTGCCGGGTCGGGGCACATTCCGACAGTCACCTCTCATCTTCCACTTGCCAATCACGTAGGCCACTGACGATTTTGGGTACTTCAACTCGCTGGATATGTCACGTATGGATCGGCCATTTCTGTGATACCCGACGATTACACCTTTCTCGAAATCAGAGAGGTCCGAACTGCGTGGCACCTTGCATGCGACTGGTTGCGTTGTTGTTTCCCACACGATATTTAACGGCGGCGGCCGTGACGTGTATCAGGACCGCAGATATCGTCGATTGCAGGGGTGTTCAATTACTTGTTGGCAGATAGTGTATATGCCGCCATGGTTGCTCTCACAGCATGCCAGACGTCTCGACATGGAGTTGCACAGGTACCTAACGGTGTCCTGCGATAAGCCATCCCATGCAGCTTGAATCTTCTCACGCAGTTCCTGCAGATTGTATGGTAGGGGTAGAGTGTGGATAGAGTTGCGTTCAATAGCATCCCCCACATTTTCAGTTGGCGATAGGTCTGCCGTGGCGGCTGGCTATGGCAGAGTGTCAATGCCTTGAAGGCAAACTCTCAAGACAGCAGCAATTTGCGGACGAGCGTTGTCCACATGGAAAATAGCACCGGAGTGAGCCTTCAGAAAAGGTAGGGCCACTGGTTGCAGGATCCCATTAATGTAACGATGGGCTGTCGAAGTGCCTGTTGTGAACAACAAAGTTAATCCGGTATCGTAGGCAATTGTACAACACAGCATGACAACAGGCTTTCTGGACGTGTGATGCTCGACAACAAACGTTTCATCTTGGCACTGACCACGGTGCCTCCACACACAGATTCGTTGGTCGTCTCCTCCAAGACAAAAGCCGGACTCGTCACAGAAGGTAACCCGCTGCCATTCTGAATGGCTCCATTACAGTTTGCTACGACACCATTGAAGTCTTTGGCGACGAAGCACTGTTGTTAACGGCAGTCGTCTTAATGGTCTGAATGCTTTTAGTCCTACGTCGTGCTGCCGTCTGCCAAAGATGATGGGCAACCCTCTGGCGCAGTGGCCAAAGCGCTGGCTTATGATTATTCGTCCAAAAGGGTCCGGGTTCGAATCCCGGTGAGGCATGGATGTTAAGTTTGTCTTAACACCCGAGCTCTCTCCCTTCACTTTAACCAGTGGCCCTAAATTAGAGACGAGCGACTGCTCATAGCCCATTGACTCACGGTGGCCGTTAAACCTTCAAACAAACAAACAAACGGTGATGCTGGACGTAATTTAACGATGCATGGAGGGCACCACTGCTAGCTGAATATCCGTAATCGCAGCTGTCGGGCCACGCCGCGCATGCCGGACAGCCCGTCGGTCCTCTCTCTCAGTTGTTCGTCTTGGTCTCGCAGACCCTTCCTGTCGCTGCTGCTTGCCTTGTTCTATCTACTGCCGCCAACAGCGTGCTATGGAGATATCCGCATGATAAGTATGGCGCGCAATACGGCGATAAGACTATCCCGATTCCCACAGCTCGACGACGCGCACCTCCAATGCTCGAATTGCTTCCGAACTTTTTTTTTTTTTTTGTTGATTGGAGGTTTAACGACCACCGTGAGCAACTCAATGGGCTATAAGCAGTCGCCCGTCCCTAATTTAGGGTCACTGGTTCCAGGGAAGGGAGAGAGCCAGTACCGTAAGACAAATACAACATCCATGCCTCACCGGGATTCGAACCCGGACCCTGTTCGGACGAATAATCAGAGGCCATCGCTTAGACCACTGCGCCACCGGGGCGGCCTTCCGAACTTTCCTCCGAAGCATATTTCACTTGCAAAGGATGCAATCAACATAACAGATTGAGTCAGAATGGTAAGCACGCGCAACGGGACGATCTTATATAGCAGGTCAGACACAGCGCTACGACCCCTCTTTGCTTGGGTGTCATGCGCGGCCGAGCTTGATACTTGAATCATTTGCAAGACTCACGATGTCAAACCTTCCCACCAAGATATATATACACTGAAGAGCAATTGAATTAGAGATACCTGTCTAGTAACGTGTAGCACAACCTTTCGCCCTGATGACGGCGGCGGTTCGCCTCGGCATGGACTCGACAAGACACCGGAACCGTTGGGAAGCCAAACGGATCCACGACCCCTGAACAAGCTCCCACAGTTTAACGAAGATTTGATGAAGGGGGTCAGAGCCTCGAACATCTCTCTCGATGGCATCCCAGATGTGCTCGATGGGATTGAGATTAGGTGAACTAGCTGGCCAAGGAAGCGAGGTCACGTCGGTGAAGTGTTCATCCAAGCATTCGGATACAATTCCGGAGCGATGGCACGGTACATTGTCTTGTTGCAGGATGAGGTCCCCAGTGGGATGTTGAAGACACACAAACGGGAGCAAATGGTCGTTCACTATATCCCAGTAAAGTTGACCTGTGAGGAACGATGTCACACGTACTAGGGGTCCCATTTCAGTCCACGTATACAGTCCCCAGACGAGAATGCCACCCCCACCAGCTTGAAGAGTACCCTGCTGGCAAGAAGGATCCATCGCTTCATTTGTTTTGCGCCGAACTCTTATCCTGCCATCCGCGTGTACCAACGTGAATTTTGACTCATCAGTCCAGGCAACATTTTTCCACATGTCTATGGTCCAGTGGCGATGTTCCTGCGCCCATGCTAATCTTTGCACCCTGTGATCTGCAGTCAGCAGCGGTACCCTCGTGGGACGATGAATTCTGTGCCCCATAGCGAGGAGATGGTTCTAGATGGGGTGGCTGCTTACACGTCTTTCTGCACCAGCGTTAAATTGCCGATTGATTTCTTGTTACAATGCGAGCTAGCCGACGAAAAACCCGCTCATCCACACGCTGTAGTCCACGGCAGTTGGCCCTTGCAGGGATGGTTTTACCGGATTCGATGTACTCACGGTGCACCCGTGGCACAGTGGCTCGTGAAAATCCCAGTGTCTGCACGACTTCCGAGATGGAGTGACCCATTCGTCGTGCCGCGATAATTTGCCCACGATCAAATGCGCTTAGATCCTTTGTCTTTACCCATACTGCGTCCGACTTTTACTGATTCCCGTCGCATCACTCCTTATATTGTCTGATCGCTGCATACGTCATGTCGTTTCCGTTTACAGGGCCGCCCACAGCGCCACATTTGCATAACGCCAGCTATCTGTAATTCAATTGCTCTTCAGTGTATATATATATACAGGGTGCATAGGAAAGCCCCTTTAGCCTGGAATAACTTGCGAACAGAGTGAGGTACAATTATGCAAGTGAGAAAACGGTATAGTAAAGCGGCTACGCCCGATCGAATGCATCCAATAGCAGCGCCTCTAGTGGCGAAATGCGGAAGTTAGCCATTGCAAATCGAAAACAAAAAGAGATAGAGCAAAATTTTCAGTTACACAGTTGTGGAACATCAATTAATTAGTGCAAAACGACATTTGTTTTACACAGATACGATAAATTGTCGCCTGAATACCCTACAATTATAACGAAGTGAATTTCTCCGTCATTTTTATCCGCGCCGGGGTTCGAACCCGGGTCCACTCATTCCGGAATAAGTTGCTCTACCAATTAAGCTACGCGGACATTTTTTATTCTGATTCCTATCTGCCTTTATGTCGTGTGCGTCCTTCTGGCAGGTACGTCACATCTCCTGGTACGTTACATCATCTCCCCCTTATTTTTTTTTTTTTTTTTTTTTTTTTTTTCGAAGTGCTGCTCTTATTTTTCCTATCTCGCGGTGTGGAAATAACATCACACCATTGCGAGATTGTGAACGGTCGGGTCATCCGGATAGTTCGGGTGCCATTATAACGAAGTGAATTTCTCCGTCATTTTTATCCGCCCCAGGATTCGAACTCGGGTCCACTCATTCCGGAATAAGTTGCTCTACCAATTGAGCTACGCGGACATTTTATTCTGATTCCTATCTGCCTTTATGTCGTGTGCGTCCTTCTGGCAGGTACGTCACATCTCCTGGTACGTTACACAATGTCCGAAATCGATGTGCGACGATTCCAATCTGCAAATTCACATTTCGCAAATGTAGCCGTATGAAAATGCAGATTATGACGTTGTACAGTACCTACGATATAAAAACCAGTAGCAGGATGTACCCTGATCAGAAGTTTAGGTGTACGTACGCTGTGTGAGAATGGTTAGCTTGGATTTCTTGGGTTACGTAAAAAATCAGGTGTATGCAACAGCGCCTACAAGTCTGCTGGATTTACGTCGTCGTGTTACAGGTGCTTGCAATACTGTGAATCCTTTCATGCTGAGCAATGTATGCATGCAGAGTTACTTTCACGAACACAAATGTGTATCGTGGGCAATGGCGAACTCTTCGGACATACTCGACATTAACTTTTTACCACTGTGCGCCAGTTTGGCTTTTTTGTTTTTGTTTTGTCTGACGTCATCAAACTGTATTGACATAAGTACGCATTTATGCAATAAATTGTGTGTATTTGCTCATACCTATGCCCGTTCCCTTTAAGCGTTCCCACAAAAGGTCACGCATCGATTTCAGACATTTTAGGGTATTCAGGCGACAATTTATCTTATCCGTGTGAAACAAATGTCGTTTTGTACTAATTAATTCATGCTCTACAACTTTGTACTTAGGAATTTTGCTCTTTCTCTTTTCGTTTTCGATTTGCAATGGCTAACTTCCGCATTTCGTAACTAGGGGCGCTGCTATTGGTTGCGTTTGATCGGGCGTAGTAGCTTTACTATACCGTTATCTCACTTGCATAACTGTACCTCTCTCCGTTCGCAAGTTATTCCAAGCTAAAGGGACTTTCCTATGCACCCTGTATATATATTATGTGATGAAAGAATCACTCGAAGCCCTTCACATCTTCGTTAACAACAGAGTTATAATCAATGTTTTTCATAACAAGCAACAGCAATTTTCTAGCGTAACAGCATCAGTTCACTATCAGGAAAAACGGGCATTAAGTTTACATTTCGTTATGACCATGACGCAATTTCTCACTCACATTTTCTCCTGATACACAACTACAAATGCTTTTTTTTTTAACATTTTGTCTCATTTACATCGTAATAACTTCTGGCTGCTTTCTATTTACATAATGAAATTTACGAGACATTTCACGACGTGTGTGTGACAGTTTGATCATAAGACACACACCCTCTTAGGTATGCTGATCAGCAGTGGTTAAAATGTGTTATGCATGCAAATCCACCTTCGCTGCTCTGTTGCGCGCTTTCTAACTGTCCTCCATCTTTCTGCAAACACTGAATAATTGCTTCTATGTGATTTCACACTCCGATGAACTATTGCTATTTCGCAAAGATCAGCTGCTTCTATGTCGTTTAATTAATGCAAATGAACTATTTCCACCCCCAAGAATTCTGGCGAATTATTACGACCTCATACTGCGCACACAGATAACCTATTTCTGCGTACTACGCATGCGGATAGGTTCCTAATAATGGATTCCGAGCACTCATGTATTCAATATCAACCACCTGGAAAAAGTATGATTTTAACAGGAAAAGTATGATTTTTCTATACTACTTTTGAACAGGAAATGTATGATTTATTCTATAGAAAAAGTATGATTTATTCTATAGAAAAATATGAAACATGACAGGAAAAGTATGATTTATTCTATACTAGTTTTCAACAGGAAAAACGCAATATTCTATACTACTATACTATATTCTATATATATACTAATATTCTATACATATACTAATTATTATAAAACAATTTATACATATTCTATACTATATTATATTCTATACTAATATTCTATACTAAAGATTCTATACTACTTTTCAACAGGAAAACGCAATAGAAGAGTATGAACCACGATAGGATAAGTATTATGTATTCTATAATTTATTCTATAGAAAAGTATGAACCACGACAGGAAAAGTATGATTTATTCTCTACTGCTTTTCAACAGGAAAAGTTAGATTTTTTCTATACACTTTTGCTTTTCTAAATACGAACGTTTTGAAAATGTGGAATTTCTTTAGGATTATTACACGATTTATCGGTCACCGCAGTTTTTCCATTTTTTTTTTTTTTTTTTTTTTGGAATCCTATACTTGGGGCAAAGCTAACCTGACTGAGCAGTTAAAGTTATGGTGTGTGTACTTCCACTGCATAATAAAAACTCCTATTCAAGCTTGAACCGGGATCTAAAAAAGCACGTGGACATATATACATAGTCGAGTCACATTATTGTGACCACATCCTACTTTTGAAGTCAGCAGCGCGTAGGCAATGAAAGAAGGTACGTGTCATGAGCTGGCTTGAAGGGTATATAAAAACGTGCTGTAGACAATCTGAAAACATATCACACGTTGCTGTCATGGATAAAAGGAGCGTTTTATCAGATTTGCAAAAAGGGATGATTATCGGCTTTCCGGCCTAGGGGGCAGTACCTCTGAAACATCGCAGTTTGTGAACTGTTCGCGTGCTGCTGTGGTTAAAGTGTATCGTGATTAGAGAAATGGCACCACTGCGAATAAGCGACGTGAAAAGCACCACGCGCCATTGATGTGAGAGGTGAACGTCGGCTTCGAAGGTGCGTGTGGGCCGATCGACACGCTACGGTGGAGCAACTCACTAGCCGAATGAACCAGAGCGCCACCGGAAGTGTGTCTAAAGCGATAGTTCAGCGAATCCTGCTGCGTATGGGGCTCCGATGCAAACGGATGGTCACTGCACCTATGCTAACGATGGTGCATCGGGCCGCCACGGTGGCTCAGTTGTCTAAGCGATGGCCTCTGATCATTCTTCCGAAAGGGGTCCGGGTTCGAATCCCGGTGAGGCATGGATGTTGTGTTTGTCTTACGGCACTGGCTCTCTCCCTTCTCTGGAACCAGTTTTCCTAAATTAGGGACGGGCGACTGCTTATAGCCCATTGATTTGCTCAGGGTGGTCGTTAAGCCTCCAATCAAATAAAAAAAAGGTACATCGGCAGAAAAGGCTTGCATTTGCACTGCAGTATCGGAATTGGACCTCCGATGTTTGGAAAAGAATTTCCTTACACGATGAGTCAACTTTTCTGTGTCATCGAACGGATGGACGTTGGCGGATAAGGCGAGAAACATCGGAGAAGAAACACTCTTCAACCCTTGCTCGAAGAACACACGGTGCTGGGGGAGCGTAATGATCTTGGGAATGTTTCTGAGGCATTCTCTGGGTCCACTCATACCTGTGGAAGGCACTATGGACCACATTCGTTATGAATCCATCCTTGCAGACCACATACACCCATACATGCTTATTGTCTTCCCTTGCGCGGATGGGATCTTCCAGCACGACAATGCGACGCACAGTGGTCCTCCGAATCGCTAAAAACCCGGACAAAAATAATTTTTCGAACTTCATATTTTAAACACACAATTCGCTTAATGATAATCCTCAGTAGTCATTCTGATAGGACTAAGTGTTTTTGAAAGTATACTCCAATGGTTCTGGTCAATACTTAAATTCAAAAGTGCTGTAACTCTTTCTTGATTAATTTTGCAATTCTGTAGGTGATTTCGTTTACATTGTTTCTGACTGAACAATGCAAAATAAAATACTAAGTGTATTTCTTGTGAATGTGCTATGGTCTTATATATAGGGCCCAATTACAATTTTTAGTGTTTTTTGGTTTCTAAGTACTGATAAAAAATACAAATTTGAATGCCTGTATTTTGCGAAAAAACAAAAATGTTTTTAGAGTTTTAAAAAAATGGCCAAACATGTCCACCGCGAAACTTACAAATGTATATTGGTAGATATTTAAAAGTCTATCACTGAAGGTTTCATCTGCAACACCTTGCAATGCTGTGAACTATGACCTTTTGTTTGTGAAGCTTCCCTGTTATTTATGAGCAGCCAGCTGCTGACATCGGGAATGTGTTCACCCGCTATACAACTTGCGGGCGCTGAGCACTTCCTGAAATTTATGTTTGTTTACTCAAGGGGTGACTTGTCGGTGGTAAACCACAGACCCTTGATTTCTTCAGTTTCCTGAGGGCTGTTGTTTGTATCAGGTCAGTGAATAGTGTGTGACAATATAGTGTGTGAAAAAATGAATTTACATGTTAGCCGCCGAGAACTTCAAGTCTTTAAATTGAAAATGAAAGGAAAGAATAATGAGACCAGTGTGCTACATGAAGAACATGTTGTGCAATATATGAAGAACAAATCTGAATTAAATTTGGACAGTCACAGCACAAAATCTCTACACAGCGTAATAAGAATGAGCTTTTTTCTTAAATACTATCAGCTTTGGAAGAAATGTCACCGAACCGTAAGCATGTTTCTTCGTAAATATTCAGACTGGTTACAGCAAGAAATTGAATTACCATTTGCAGACTTTCCTTCCAGTTCTTCGGAAAAGCGTGGCCGTCCTTCGAAGGTATTTCTGCAATTAAGTGAAAGAAGTAAGAAGCGGAAAATTCAAAATCTGAGGGAGAATGTGGGTGCTGCGGAGCTTTCATATGACACAGTGATGAATTTGAGGGCTGCAGGTGACGAAAATGCAGCAAAATTATTAAAAGAAGTGACCACAACAACACCTACCAGAGGTAAACAAATTCGTGACTCATGGTTGAAGAAAAGAAAACAAGCCACGAAGCTCTCAGAAGAAGAAGCGTTATCTATGAGAGTAAGTACACATTTATCAAAACATTAATATATGTCTATTAAAAAAAGGCAATTAATCACAATCATGACTTATATCCAAGTTATTTTGCAATTCTGAAAGCAAAAGACGCAACTTATCCGCAAAATATAAGTGTTAGGGAGAGTGCATGTGAAGTGAAAGTCCAGAATTTATTGGACCATATCGGTACCCGAATTGTGTCATTTCTACCTGAAAGTGAGCCGTCTAACAACGAAAAAACTTATATTTTACATTGTAAATGGGGTTTCGACGGTAGCGCTGGTCATTCCCAAAACAAGCAGAAATGGGTTCAAAGCGGCAGTAGTGATGAATATTTATTTATGACATCTATCGCTCCTTTACGAATGGTTGACAGTGAAAAGGAAGATTCCGTATGGAAAAATGAACGACCATCATCAACCTGTTTTTGTAGGCCTATTCGTCTCCAGTGGCTTCATTAAACCCCTGCGGTTGCCCAAGCAGAAAGAGAATACATGAACAAACAAATTAAAAATTTACAGCCATTAAGAAGTGACAACGTTACAGTACAGTATTCTCTCGTATTGTCAATGATTGATGGGGAAATATGTAATGCTCTGACCCAGTCATCAAGCATGAAATGTTACATATGTGGCGCGAAAGTGTTGGACCTGAACAAGTTAGATTACGTTACACAAGTGCCAGAGGATACCTCTTCCTTTGAGTTTGGACTGTCTATTCTTCATGCCCATATACGTTTTTTTAGTGTATTCTGCATATCTCTTACCGCTTATATTTTAAGAAATGGAAAGCGAGTAAGAAAGATGGAACCCGTGAGCTTCTGGAAAAAACGAAAAGAATTGTCCAAGATTCCTTCAGGAATAGACTAGGACTTATTGTAGATGTCCCAAAACCAGGCTATGGAAACACGAATGATGGCAATACCGCCAGAAGATTCTTTACAAATCTCGAAATAAGTTCCGAAGTGACTGGAGTAGACCAAAATTTGATTTCTCGTTTTGGAAATATTTTGACAGCAATTTCATGCGGCCACGAAATAAATGCAACGAAATTCAATATGTACTGCATGGAAACAGCACAGTTATTTCTGAGATTGTATCCCTGGTACTATATGCCACACACGGTACATAAAATTCTTGTTCATGGATCCGTAATTGTGCAGGCAGCTATTTTATCGATTGGAGAGCTTTCAGAAGAAGCCTTTGAGTGTAGAAACAAAGATGTGAGAAAATTTCGAGACAGCTTTACCCGAAAAATTTCACAAGATAGCAATTTGGACCTCTTTCGCAGGTTAATGTTGACTTCTAACCCATTAATTTCCAGCTTGGGAGGACTACCAAAGAAAAACAAATAAAATTACCTTCGGAAGTGCTAGGTTTATTGGCAATATCCGATGAAGAGGAGGAGGGGAAAGAAGGCGACGAATGTGAAACATCTGATTCAGAAGACGAATGACTGATTGGATATCTGGACCCTTCTTACAGTACTGTGAGTAATTATAATTCATTAAAACACTTAAATAAGCGAATATTTAGTTATCCCATTACAGTTTATTTCGTTTAAGACGTACAAATATTTTTGTCCGCCTTTTTTCCTATCCGGACCACTGTGCGACGTGTCACACCGATAGAAATGTACGGTTGAGTCATCAAAAATACTTCTCTGGCCCCCTAATTCCTCAGACTTAAACCCGATTGCGCAGCTGTGGGACCACTTGAGTCGTGTTGTTCACTCTATGGATCCTTCACCATGCACTCTCCAGCAGTTGTCAGATGCACTGTAGTCAGCATGGCTCCACATAAATATACCTGTAACACCTTCCACGTCCTAGCTGCTGTTCGCACTGCAAATGGCGGTTACTCTGGATATTAACATGGTGGTCTCAATAATGTGATTCGACGGTGAAGATGTTCTAAATGTCGTACTTACGTACATCAGAGAAACGAAAATCCCTGTTTCGCTCGTTTTAAAAAAATCACATTTTGGTGACGTGATTGTCACTTTTATTTTGCTTCAGAGAGGCTATAGATTATACACGGGGGATATTTACTGCGAACGGGAAAGGAGAATTGCATTAGCCTGAGGGAAAGGGGGAGATAATGGCTTTTTTTTTCTTCGTGGTTACTTTTTTAAAATACTCATTCAGAAATCGTTTGACTGGTGGTCGGCATGATTGCGAAGGTGTGGGGTATGAAGGGGAACATCGATATGTAACACGGGAAGTTTCGTTTCGTCTTGCCTTAAGTCACCCTTAAGGGGAAGGGTCCACGACACATGGCACCCCATTAGTGCGAGGAGAAATACTGAAACACAAGATATATCTTATCGGTAAATCGGTTTCATATCATAAGCAGTGTAGTCTGGTTAGCTTTCCCCCTAATATAGTTTTCCTTCTCATCTAATACTGGTTTTCTCTCTCCAGTCTAAGGACTTCAAAAATTCGACGTCGAATCAATGTAACGTGCTACCGAGGATTTTTTTGATCGATTTTTGGTCGATAGGCAACGTCGAATATAAATATCCATGTCCACTTTTGTTGCGTCTTTTCGACGTCAAATTTTAAACCTATTAAGTCGATATCAAGTAAACAGTAGACGAAGATTCGATATTTCATAGTGTAGACGTCGATTCTACATTGATATTACGCAGTTTAGTCATTCATTCTAGTACTGTTGTAATGTCGAATCTACGTTTACTCTACCATTTAGATGTTGAAACATGAAATTCTAAACGTTTAATCGTGGCATAAAACGTAGAATGTATTCGTATTTGTAGTACGATTCTACGACGCTGTGTACGGTTAAAAGATCAAATAATTTTTTTTTATTGTTTGAACATCCAAGTCTTTTCGGACGCATTCGAAAAGACACACAATTCTCAAAATTTTCACAGAATTTCTGGTGATCTATCAGCATCGCGCTAGGCTTATTCCTAATTGGGATATGCGTACATACAAATTATATATCTGAAAAAGTAATTGTACTTAAAGAAACGAGACTCGACTTCTTATAAACATACTTAAGCAAAAAAAAAAAAAAAACAGCTTTTAACTTACCGGCGAAAAAGGAGACAGTTAAGAATCTCATCTTACAATAGAAATGATACAAGCAACCAACACTCCAGCATCTAAAAAGTTTGTTTGGCGTAATGGTTGCACAAGCGCATGCGCTCGATGATTACAGATCGCATAAAAAACATCGGTCATTCGACCTAATGAAACTATAGGGATAAACTGCTTAAAACCGTCTACGTGTATACTGAAATTCAATGTAATATTCGTCTCGGCGATTTTACGTCGAAAACTATGCCTCGATGTAATATCGACCTGGGTAACCTATAACGAAGTAAATTTCTCCGTCATTTTTATCCGTGCGGGGCTCGAACCCGGATCCCCTCATTCCGGAATAAGTCACGCTACCAATTGAGCTACGTGGACGTTTAATTCTGATTACAATCTGCCTTTATGTCGTGTGCGTCCTTCGGGCAGGTACGTCACATCTCCTGGTACGTTACATCATCTCCCCCTTATTATTTTTGTTTTTCGAAGTGCTGGAGAAAGGATTCTCTTATTTTTCCTATCTCGCGGTGTGGAAATAACATCACACCAATGCGAGATTTTGAACGGTCGGGTCATCCGGATAGTTCGGGCGCCATTATAACGAAGTAAATTTCTCCGTCATTTTTATCCGCGCCGGGGCTCGAACCCGGATCCCCTCATTCCGGAATACGTCACTCTACCAACTGAGCTACGCGGACGTTTTATTCTGATTCCTATCTGCCTTTATGTCGTGTGCGTCCTTCGGGCAGGTACGTCACATCTCCTGGTACGTTACAAACCGAACATCGACGTCGTTTCGACGTTGCTGTGCTACTGGGGAAGCCATATAGATCTAACAGAACGAGTTGAAATATTCTAAAATGAAACTGACATTATCAGTAGAAACGGAAAAAAACCGCAAAACTAATTATCAAATAGGATTTCCCTAACCCTTAAACGACCATGATTCTAAAATCTAGTATCACTCTAAGTACCATAGCTCCCGAAACTCTGTTGTTTCACTTCTTTGTTAATCAACAACAATGGTGACTGATGGTGACTCCTGCTGATCCTTCATAGGTCGTGCAAATTTAAAGAACAGGTAAGAGTAGGAAATCTGAATCACGCAAGACAGACGTTTCAGGCAGCTGTAGTCGTTTGTATGTACGGGCGTTATGGGCGTTAAAGGGTTGTGGTTTCCTTTGGGGAAATCAATGGATGTCACACATACCGTAAGTTGATTTATACACTGCTGTTAATAGAAATTGCAACACCAAGAAAGAAACAAGCAATCACAACAAAATTTATGGGAGTAATTAGTTATGGTACGATCACAATTGCATACCGGTTCGTGATGAGGATTGCCAAAAAATTAGTAATAAGTAAATCCACCATGGGCGGTGATAACCGACCTCACACGCCGTGGAATCGAATTAAACAGATTTTAAATGATCGTCTGCTTTATTGCATTCCATTCTACTTCTATCCGCATCCACAACTCGTTGGTTGTGATAGGCGGCGAGGTCATGCGAGCCAGTCGTAACGCGTTGACACCCCAGACGTTGCCTGTAGGCGACAAATCTGGCAAGTGAACAGGCCAGGGTGGACGAGCGACTTCATGCGCACAGAGTACGTCTTGGACAGTACGTGTAACATGCGATCGGGGATTGTCTTGTTGGAAGACTGCTCCCGGGATCGTCTGTAGGAAGGGTAAAAGTTCAGCTTGCGACATTTCCATGATGTAGCGTTGGCTGTTCAATGTGCGTGTGATGCGTGGTAGGCGAGTGCGTGAATGAAACGTGATAGCTCCCCAGACCATCACGCTCAGCGTAGGACCGGTATGGCGCTGCAAAATGTAGCCTTCCAGATGCCATTCGCCACAGTATCTGCGAATAAGGATTCACCGGTCGTGATACATTAGATTGAATCTGGACTCGTCCGAAAACAGAGTACACTCCCATTTAGCACTGCAGTTTTGACGTTCGCGGCACCACTGCAATCGCTGGCGCTTATAAGTCAGGATCAAGGGAAGTCGCAGAAATGGACGGCGAGCAAGGAGGCCTCTCTGCATCAATTGGTGACAAACAGCGCTTGCCAACATCCGACGATATGTGATCATCCTCCATTGCTGTGCAATTGCCGTGGTTTGTGGTGTGCGGAACGTCACTGCCATACGGTACAAGTGCCTGTCTTCCCACTCGTTCTTGCGATTTCATGGTCGAGACCCTGCACGACGATGCATAGAACCTTCTGCTGACCATTGACGCTATGTACGCATAACGGTAGTTGCGTTACGCATAACACGTGCAGCCATATCACGGTATGATAATCCACCTTCTCTGAGTCCAACGATTCTACCTCTTTCAAACTCCGACAAGTGTTCGTATGGTTGTCTCGTCCTCTTACGCGTCATGTGCACTTGTAAACAACTGCGTACGTTCGAGTTTAGCGATAGCAAATTTTAAAACCTGCTCTCTGTACGTCTTATTTTATACCCCTTTGTGTGATGTTTACGATAGCTTTGTTGCGCGCGCCTCACACTTGCATGTGCGCTGCAATTGTAATCCTTTGCATCTCCTATGCTGTAGTCCACCTTGCAAACGCCGTGCAGATCCGAGTATTTCTTCATGGTCTTGCAATTTCTGTTAACAGCAGTTTTGTATTGAGCTTTTCTGCCTGCGAAAAATTTGTTCAGAAGAATAGATAGGAAACAGAAAATTCCTCACGGTAAAGTCTATTTCCGTAGAACTACGTTGAATAGGACGATATTTCGTGACTTTGCTCTACGAAATACTAGAAATCTATTTGATGGGTGACATTTTCCTTCTAAGAAATGGCTGTGCATTGCCAAGGTAGAGAATCAATTCTTTCAGATCAAGTGCTGTGTGACTTATTTTGAGTTCGAAATCCTTTCTATCTGTCTTCGTAGGTAGGTATATATACCAAACATACTGAGCGGGAATGATAGAAGACAATATTTGTACTCTTGACGAGCTAAGAGCCAGACAGTCTCTTCTTCCTTTCCTGAAAGAGAAAAACACAGCTAAGAAAAATAGTTGAATTTCATTTTCTCTAGATAACTTTGTGACTTATCCAAGAACTTTCGCGCTATTTACTTGGAGATACGGTGGAATCGAAACATAAGAATGTTGCTAAAGAAACGAAGTTAGTGTAATGAAATTCCTTCTTTTTCGGAAGATGCCGCCAAGACTCGGGAACGCAGTGTCATAAATAACTCGTGAGAGAAGAAATATCCGTCACCAAATTTGCAAGAATACACACATTCAAAGATTTCAGTTTTTTTTTCTTTTGAGTACGCAGCTTTCCCAAAGACTCAAAATTCCTAATAGCATAGCGATATGCTCTCGACAAATATTATTCGTAGATGATTCGTGCAGTCTTTCAGCGGCTCCCGCCTGATTTTTTGACAAGTGTAATTTCACCTGATATTTGGCTTCGGAATAGATGCATTCCAAATATACAAAGTATTTCAAAGTATTTTTTAATGAAAAAAGTTACTTTGTGGAAATGGTGTCATTCTCTGTAATTATTCTTCAAAACAAATGAATGATAAATAAAGATAGCTAAATTATAAGTGGCAATTTCCGTGAAATCCGTACTTAATGAATCATACTCTTTAGACATGCTTTCGATTTTTCACCAGTTAGTATCGTTATGAAACCTGAAGTGATTTAGTTAATAATTGCTTCGAACGATCGAAAATTGCAACACGTTAATATCTCAGCATTGAAAACATTAAGGGAATTTCTCATTGTGATAATGGGAATGCTTTTAAGTGTTTAACAATGTTTAGAGGAATTGTTTATCTTTGCAGGAAATAACTGCATGTTTATCAGTTCAGTGAAAAAAATGATATCGCATTTCGGAGTTACAGACAGTTTATGTCGAGTTTTGAAACATGATAAATCCGGTATTCAATATTCCGCGAAACACCATGTGGAAAGAACAGGGCTTTTTAATTACAATACGTATTAGGTAGTTCGGCAAGTATCCGAACATTTTCTTTTGCGTAATTTTCAGAAACATGAAGACGTAAAGTCTGGCAGATGCGTAGTAGCCATCTCATGTTCTGTTAGTGCCTACCGATCGGCGAGTGAAAGTTGTAATAACGATAGGGCAGCTGAGACGATCCGTAGCTGTGGAAGAACGACGTGATTTTATTTTTTTTTTGACGTTTTTACGTTTTGTGGTCAGAAAGCGTGACGCAAACTTTTCTGTTGTCGGTAGTATGTCAAACTGCATTCGAAAAAACGGCTGTGTTGGATGAAAGGGTTTTGGGAAGGCAGGACATCACCTCAAAGTGCTCCACACTAGCCAAGACACAAAAGGAATTCCACTACGATATTTTGCACGGAGTAACCTTTCAATCACTGAACTGAGAAAACAAAGGGATAAAGATTAATGCAGATTATCTTACTCACCTTCGTTTTGCTGATGACGTAGTCATTTTTGCAACTACCCCATCAGAGCTGTAGAGTTTGATCCAGGAACTTGCTGACAAGAGTTAAGAAGTGGGATTAAAAATGAACTTTCAGAAGACAAAAGTGATGTGCAATGCTTTTACAAGAAATGAAGATTTATCGATTGATGGAGAAAAGCTGGAGATAACAGACACGTACGTTTATCTTGGACAGCAGATATCAAGTGAGGGTCACATTGATGAAGAAATTAATCGGCGTACAAAACTTGCCTGGAGAGCTTTTGAAAGAAACATAATTTTCAAGAGCAATATGCCATTATGTCTTAAAAGAAAAGTGTTTGATCAATGCATCCTTCTAGTGCTTACGTATGGGGCAGAGACGGGGACCTTAACTAAAAGAGACATACAAAGGCTGCAGGCAACTCAAAGGACCATGGAAAGGTGCATGCTTGGTGTAACCAGGAGAGATAAGAAGAGGAACTCGTGGATCCGAAAAATGACAAGAGTGGAAGTCATCATGATCCGAGTTAAATCCCTGAAATGGCAAAGGGCTGGACATACTGCCAGAAGGACAGACCATCGATGGACAGCTGACATTTTAGATTGGATTCCAAGGGACAGGAAAAGACCCAGAAGACTATTACATGAAAGATGGGTGGATGAAATTCGAAACTATGCGGGAGTAACATAGAGGAGACTGGCACAAGACAGGCCGTTGTGGAAGAGACTTGGAGAGACCTTCGTCCAGCAGTGGATTGGTAATGGTTGACAATGATGATTAACCTTGCATGGTATCGTCGCAATTATAGTGTGCTCGCAAGGTTTTTCTGCCTCGATGAAAGTTGTGTGGATTTTACGCAGCCGTGCAACGATATCAGTAAAAGCTGGTTTTCCTAACGACGGGTTTTATACGCAGCGGAAAACGGAAAACGTCGAGCGCATTATTCTCCCTTCTTGTACAATGGAAAGAACCCAGACTGTTTTCCTAGAAGGAAAAAACCGGTTCTCCTCCGACTTGAGACGCCCTGCGTGATAAGGCAACTGCTCTGAGAGCAGTCAATTCCATAGCACGCAGCGCGCTAGCGTAATTCATTCACCAAGATATTTCGTTTGATTTCGGTTATTGCTAACCTATTATTTTTAACAATGTCATTGGATCGTTTCTCAGCTGCCAAGGATGAGAAATTAAGAGAATTGGTGGAAATCCTATTTTATGGAACATTATTCAACTCAGGAAAGCAACATCCTCAGAGACGCTTTTGCATACCCCCTCGGCGACAGTAATGAGTAAAAATAAATATTTTGGGCATCATTGTTATTCTATTTCAATGCGTGCTTTTTGTGGATTCTACACCCTCGAAAATAACGTTTTCAGATTTATTCATTGCTCTATTGCATATAATTTGTTTAATGTAGTAACATTTCTAGTGTATACATACTTAATAAAAAATGATCCGCAATTACACAAATATTTGTTTTAAAAATACATGCTCCTCTAGTTACTTACCTCAGAGTGACGGCAAGCTTTTCTGCAGGTGTTATTGGCTTCTTCACTCGATTATATGAATTACAGGCTATTTTATTTTCAAAAAGAGTCAAAATGAAATTAAACTGCTCCCTTGTGAACCTGAAATATGCTTTAAACTTAAGCTCATCATCAAGGAAATGGTCTTCTATCAAACTTCTGTACACTCCTTCTTCTGTAACTTCTGTATCATCCATCTACCACAGTTAACTCCATAATGCGCCGAGTCTTTAATGCATCACACTTAACATTACCAAGAACGACCCCAACCACTTCATATGTCTGCAAACTACCATACATCCCTGCTGTCACAAATACCCTAAAAAACGCATGTCGACCATTTAATTTTGATTTTGACATAAAAACGTGCAACATTCTCGCCCATATTAAAAATGACAGGGATCAGATTCCCCTTGGTTCCAAATTCGGTGTGTATGCAATCCCACTAAAAGCTATGAATGCTGATGTAACCGACCAGATGTACATAGGTTCGACCCGTCGCAATCTTAATTTACGTGTCTCTTAACATAAATGCAATGTTAAAACATGCTCCACCTCCACCGCCCTTTCAAGACTATGCCTGAAGGGTCAACACCAACCTATCTGGAACGATGTTACTATGTTACATACGCCGACTACCAGTTCATCTATCCTCTTGTCAGAAAGCTTATTGATACATAAACATAAGGCAGAATGTTGTAACGACGATACCCCTATCATTATACCATTACCATGGAAACTACTTTGTAACTACTACAGCGAAAGAGACAATACCCGCAGCTCCAATGAAACGACATGATTATGTAATGAACATGCGCATGCCAAAACATACTGTTTCGTCAATGTGCTTATTTATATATATATATATATATATATATACCCTCCCAGGGCATAATGCAACCACACCATCTGAGGACAGGTCCACAGTGGACTTGAAAATGCTCATGTTTTAATTTAGTGTACACATATTTTTAACTGTATTTTTTCATAAATCCTGTAAAGACAGCAAACTGTGTTCTTAATACTCCTTCTTTTTCTTGACATAAATACATCGCACCAATTGGCGGTTGTTGTTTTTTTTTTTTTTTTTTGTGGAACCGTTCAAGCATGAAATCCTCCTTTTCTTCAACTCTTCTTCCAAGTACTTAACACGCCATAAAACACATACATAGTTTCTTCTTTGAAACACGCGTTTTTACACTTTTTGAATGGCACTGCATTGTTAAACGAGTAGATGTCCTTACACTGTTGGGTCACGGCTGGCTTATCCCGTCTTCGTCTACCCCGTGGAGGGAAACATTCCACGCCAGCGTATTACGTTACGCAGAGCCCGACGTGAATGGGGAGCGTTTTCCGTTCGCCGCTGCGTAGAAAAGACGTCTCTAGGAAAACCCGCCTTTCCTGTCCTAAATTGAACAGGCAATTCCACGATCTTTGCCCCCATGCAGATTTGCACGAGCGTAAAATCTTACTCGTTGTAGGCATGGATGTATGTAGCATTGCTTTTTGGGAGAAGTACGATGGGAACATCACTATGTTATCGGAACGGCATAAATTATTTCTAGAGAAGCACATCCCGATGTGGACATCAACTTATCCTCGTACAGTACAACGCACGTCTGCACATGGCCCAATTGTTCAGCTGTTTATTGAACAGAAACCTTGGGTGAACCTTCCCCACATACAGTATCCATCCGATTTGACCCCTGTGATTTCCGCTATTTGGGGTATTCAAAAATAAAAATGTCGGTAACTCATTTCAACAAAAAAAAAGGGGGGATTGGAATATCCTAATCACGGCCATTTTTAATGATGGAATAAATTATCAATATTTATTCACAATCAAAAGTTTTATTAACATCGACTATAGCTTCGCAAAGCGTTTGACTCAGCATCATCAAGACAAATGGAGCGTAAACATTCAAATCATTCTGACAGCATCGGAGTTCCGACAGTCACGAATTTTGGTGAGTTGTTTCCACGCGCTTCAAAGATAGGGAGTAGACGTCATGGCGTTGACAAGCCGTGATGAGTTGCGGTATATGTGGCTTCTAATGTATTAATCTTGATAGTCGGATCAGGTTTATCAATAAGCATAGCATTTTCAAACAAAAATGTATGATTTTTGCAGGGGGTTTCTGTGTGAAGGAACACAGGGCTCACGTACTGAACTGAAGTCTCTATAGCCCAATATTGTCACGAAAATAACCATTTGGAAGAAACATAATTTTCAAGAGCAATATGCCATTATGTCTTAAAAGAAAAGTGTTTGATCAATGCATCCTTCCAGTGCTTACGTATGGTGCAGAGACGGGGACCTTAACTAAAAGAGACATACAAAGGCTGCAGACAACTCAAAGCAACATGGAGAGGTGCATGCTTGGTATAACCAGGAGAGATAGGAAGAGGAACTCGTGGATCCGAAAAATGAAAAGAGTGGAAGACATTTTGATCAGAGTTAAATCCCTGAAATGGCAATGGGCTGCATTACTGCCAGAAGGATAGACCATCGATGGACAGCCGAAATTTTAGATTGGATTCCAAGGGACAGGAAAAGATCTAGAAGAAGACCACATGAGAGATGGGTGGATGAAATTGGAAAGGGTAAATTAAAGAACGTGTAAAACATAAATTAGAAAGCCAGGCTACCTTCATCAGGAGAGCATCAACCGGGGGAGTGACTTTTCTGGTATCAGTAAAACGACTAGAGAAAAAACCAATAGTCGACTGACCTTGATCCCGAAGCCACTGGAATCCATAAAAATGCAATAAGAAACCTTTCCAATATTACAAAACGGTAATAAAGTTAGGGAACTATTACTCACCCGATGGCGGCGTGTTATAGTATAACTCGAGAGACTGAAATACGAAAACACGAAATAAGTAACACTGAATTGGTGTAAATGAAATTTAAACAAATAAGGAGTAACCTAATTGGCCGAAAGAGGTGAACGTAGTAATAGACGTAAGATTGTTGTATGTAGATGTTTTTCAGCCACAAGGGACCTGCCAAGTGGCACTTGGTATTTCCTGTTAAAATATAAATTATAAGGTAATGTGTTAGTACAGTCGTATGGCAACGGTGTGGATGACACTTCCGTACCTGTAGACAACGCAATTTGGCCACGGGTGGTTGAGAGCGACGAATTTGTTTCTATTCATGGGACTCGCCTAATCGCTGGATCCTCACATTCTGTCATTGCCCATCGGCCGCGCGCTGCCCACGTGGCGTCGGGTTGTGTTTTTTTCGATCTATTGGCGCTAACATCGTCCGACTGCCCGTCGCTCCGACCCAAATGCTTGGAGGTAGAGTGGCACACCCACCGTGCGATTTGCACGTTTGCAGCACACCTTCTTCTGGGTGCGGCAATTTCTATGTCGTGCAGTGTATATGTTATCGTTAAAGTATGGAATCCGTTATTTCATAGAATAACGATCTACACCCCGTTAAAGGGTAAAATAACCGAGTAAATAAATCCAAATTCAAAAGGCTGTAAAGTGAGAACCACTGGTCAGAAATAGCACACCATTTTCAACCCACTATAAAGTGTTATATATTAATAATGATATTAACTTTTATGTTTCGTTTAAGAATATAGAAAGTATTACTTTCATTTACACGCAATAATTAACGATAATTTGCTGAACTTAATATATAGAGATTACTGTGGCCGAATATTATTTTGCGCCAGACTCTCAGAACATCAACGAGAAACACATTTACCTTCCACCCCTACTGAATTTATGAACTCTTCCAGACCGTAGGGGTGGACTTGTTTCGGTAAACCGTCTAGTGTGCTGTGCAACTGTTGGCGCGTTGACGCCAGTTCATTCAAGTTAGTTGATTGCTTCCATGTGCCGGCTGCTGTGCGCCTAACAAAGTTGCTTCGATGTGTCAGGTATTGAGTTAAAGTTATTTTCTCAAGTTTCATAATTGCGTTAATTTGATTAAGTTTCTTACGTTAAAGTACAAATTTTTTTAAACCTCAAGTTGACTTGAACGATGAATTCATTAAGTGATGGCAAAAAAAAAAAAGACGCAATGAAAGAAAGATTTGAATCTTTACTAAGTAAGCGTGATGTGAAAGAGAACAGTTCTTTGCTCACCTTGTTTATTTTACACTTTAACTGTCTATCATTAGTTTATTTATAGAATTTCTAGTTATTTCATAGAATAACTACACTATCTACCAACAAGTAATTTGACACCCCTGCAATCAACGATATCTGCGGTCCTGATACACGTCACGGCCACCACCGTTAAATATCGGGTGGGAAACAACAACGCAACCAGTCGCATGCAAGATGCCACGCAGATGGGAGCTCTCCGATTACGAGAAAGGCGTAATCGTCGGGTATCACAGAAATGGCCGATCCATATGTGACATATCCAGCAAGTTGAAGTACCCAAAATCGACAGTGGCCTACGTGATTGGCAAGTGGAAGATGAGAGGTGACTGACGGAATGTGCCCCGACCCAGCAGACCCACAAAACTGGGAGTTAGAGACCGACGGGTGCTGGCCAGAGAAATTCGGAAGAACCACACCAAATCGATGGGCCACATCCGCGAGGAGTTTCAACAGGCATCCGGGAGTGTTCTATTGATGAATACCTTCCGTAAGGAAGCCCATCTGCTCGGTTAATGGACGTGCTGCCGCCCACAAGCCTTTGATCTCCAAGTCCAATAGCTCTGCTCGGCTAACGTGGTGCAAAGAACGTCGACAGTGGACCATTGAACAGTGCAAACAGGTTTTCTAGAGCGCCGAATCAAGGCTCACCCTCTACCGTTCGGATGGCCGGATCTGGGTTTGGCGTCTGCCTGGAGAACGCCTCCTGTCGGAATGTATTGTGCCAAGTGTGAAGTTCGGCGGCGGTGGAATTATGCTATGGGGGTATTTCTCCTGGTATGCCACTGGACCCTTGGTCGCAATTCCTGGTAGACTCAACGCCCAGACCTACTGCATCATTATGGATGACCATGCGCTTCCTACGTTGTGGCAGTTTTACGGGGTGGACCCATGGTACTTTCAGGATGACAATGCCACCTGTCACGTTGCGAGGTCCACCATGGCTTGGTATGGTGACAATGGCGGTAATAGAATTTACTGGCCTGCGCAGAGCCCGGACCTTAACCATATCGAGCACCTCTGGGACGAGTGGAGCGTGCCCCCACCGTCCGAAATCGGTGAAGGAGCTGACCTGTCTTCTCCAAGTCGAGTGGAAGAAAATACCGCTTGCCGTCGTACAACGCCTGGTTGAGAGTATGCCCCGTAGGGTCGTAGGGTCGCAGCTGTAATTGCCGCTCGTGGAGGCTCCACCAACTATTGAAGGTGCATAAATTTTGTTTTCCTTTGCTATCACAGGTGTCCAATTACTTGTTGGTAGATAGTGTATAATAATAATGATATTAACCTTTATGTTTCGTTTAAGAATATGGAAAGTATTACTTTCATTTACACGCAATAATTAATGATAATTTGCTGAATTTAATATATAGAGATTACTGTGGCCGAATATTTTTTTTGCGCCAGACTCTCAGAACATCAACGCGAAATACATTTACCTTCCACCCCTACTGAATTTATGAACTTTTCTAGACCGTAGGTGTGGACTTTGTTTGGTAGATCGTCTAGTGTGTTGTGCAATTATTGGCGCCAGTTCATTCAAGTTAGTTGATTGCTTCCATGTGCCGGCTGCTGTGCGCCTAACGCTGCTTTGATGTGTCAGGTATTGAGTTAAAGTTATTTTCTCAAGTTTCATAATTGCGTTAATTTAATTAAGTTTCTTACGTTAAAGTATAATTTTTTTAAAACCTCAAGTTGACTTGAACGATGAATTCATAGAGTGATGGCAAAAAAAAAAAAAAAAAAACGCAAACGCAATGAAAGAAAAGTTTGAATCTTTACTAAGTAAGCGTGATGTGAAAGAGACCAGTTCTTTGCTCACCTTGTTTATTTTACACTTTAACTGTCTATCATTAGTTAATTTATAGAATACCCAGTTATTTCATAGAATAACTAGCTAAAGTGTGGAATTATTAATTTATTACACGCTTTAAATAACTTGATTACTTATTTCATTAAATAACTAGGTATTCTATGAAATAACTGAATCATACACTTTAACGGTAACATATATACAATCTGCCACATCTAAAAGAGAAAGAAATTTCCTGCACAAACTCACGTACGCGCGCGCACACACAAACACACTTATGCATGCTGTCCGGTGGGTTTTCAATGCAAACAATTTTCGTTTTATCAAGCAAATTTATTTTCTCGCAAAAGACACATTTTATATAGCTTTTGGAATTTAAGAAATCAAATATTACCTTACGGAATGTTTACCGTCTCACAAATAGTATTTACTTTCATTTTTTAACGTACTTTTACTTCTAGCATGAGAATGGATCACGGCTTTTCCTGAGCATTAAAATATTTGGTGCCATGATTCATATACGTACTTCTAAGCTAAATACAACTTACTCCTAACGCGGTTAAATATATTTTTCTTTTTGATGTGTCCTAAATAATTATTTTAATGAAACTGTGTTGTGTATGAAAATTTGCCCCAGGGCTGCAATCAATATGGCTTACTCGATTTTCATCTTTTGTGATACTATTTACTAACACTTCTCCTGTGTTTCGGAGAGGAATTTCGTGTTTGCTTCTAAAAATAATAAGCCAAGACATTTAGTCGTGCATTTATGATCTTCCCAAGATTATTTTACTTGTTCTTTGATGTATTTTTAAGATACGCACTCAGAGTGTTCCACTTCTGAGCAGCAGATGTAATGAAGAGTGACACACCTGTTTAAAAGCCATAAACGGAGCTCCTGAATACTGCTTGAACACATAATTATGAACTAATTCACCACGCCGAGTCGGCTCGCCAATGACATGTCATCATCAGCGGAGCGCGCATGTGCAGGAACAGTCTTCTTTCATGTCCAATAACATGTTGAAATGCGAAAGTTTATGTACACTAGAAATCAAAATTAACGTGTGAAATGAAATAGAGGGAGATAATTATAATCCAAAGCGCTCAATGAAATCTTACGATGTTCACAGCACATATGCGGACTCGAGAAACTAATACCCGCAGTAAGATTTGCATTACAGTAAGCAAAATGCTGTCAAATGTGTAAACTGAGTTAGTTACATTCCTCAAATCATCAGAAAACGGCAGTGCTATTACTCCTTGACAGCGCGTGTAAGAAGCGCTGCAAATGCTTCCCCCATGTCTCATACACGTGTATCCGACGCTGTACGGTGGCGAGCGATAGGACAACTCCAAGCAGGCCAGTCTCCGGCCGAGTGCAAAAGGGACTTGAATATCTTCCTCAGAAGGGATAAACATTTATGTCAGCAATTCAACAACACCGGTAGGGTGTCACAAAGGCCTGGACAAGATCGTCCAAGGAGAGCGACAGCTCGTGAGAGCCGTTATGTTCCTTTAACCCTGCTGCATCATAGGTCCTATACAGCACGGCGATTTTCTTAGGACAGAGATGGCAAACCTATGACACGCTTGTCACTGGGTGGCACACGAACACGATTTGGATGGAACGCAAGTATTAAAACATTAAATAAAAATTCAGACTTTTGAAAACAAAAATTTTTCTACAGCCTGTATGTAATGTATTTTTGCAAATAACCGAGCTCTGATAAGGAAGTTAATCGAACCAAGAAGTATCCTCGAAAGGGGTAGTAAATCAACTTCACTTTATTTAATCGTCTTATGTATTAATTCCTAAAAGACAAGTGTCAGGCGCACACAATTATTAATTTTCTTTTTGGCATTCCGCTCCTACGGACTTCCACCACGAGACGTCAGCACCTGCTTTCGGCTCAAGCCTCCCTCTCTCCGACTCCCCCACCCCCACCTTTACTGGAGGGAGAGAAAACCAATGAAACAGGATGACGCGCACGAGAAGGCGAGTTCCGTGAAAGTAACATTGAAAAATGAACGGCGAGATTTCAGATTTCTGTAACTTAGCAACTCTGCGACGCCAGTCCAGATCTTCAGTTTGTCAGTGAAAGTTGATTTACTTGTTGGTACTGCTTATTCCTCTTGTGTATTGGAATTGTTTCTTTACTGGTGATGCAAACATGTTTTCTTTGCCGGAAATGCAGAAACTCAACCAAGACAGTGGCCGAGTATTTCCAATAACAGTGGACATCGGAGTTTGGAATGATTGAAAAAATTAATAAAGCTTTCTGTTGCCTGTCTACGGAAACATTAGTGTTCTGCACATTCAATCTAAGGCGTCATTTTGAGAGGAATCATTAAATGCTTGTTCCATATCAAATGAAGAAAGAAGGGGTGCATTTCACAAACAGTAAAACAATCAAATTGTTTCGCATCTTCTTCAGGGCCAATGATAATATCACTGCGACTAGTAGTCATCTATCTCGCAGCATGAGAAACAGCTTTGTGACGGTGCTTTTTCGAAGGTGTCTTTCTTAGCCACGTCCGTCACATTATTCAAAGATTTCCCCAACAAGTATAAAATTTTGAACAGGATTAAGGAAATGCCAGCCATCAGGAGCACTATGAAAGGTACAATAACAAGAATGGGTGAAGATGTTTCGGATCAAATTAAATCTAGTTTGGACAACGCCGATATGTTTTCAATGTGTCTTGATGAAAGCACCGATACAAGCAGGGTTTGCTGTTTTTGTTAAATTTCCTTATGAAAATGTGATGAGGGAGGAAATTACAGTGAATCTTTTCAAACACGACCATCCTCCGTACCGATAAAAGAATGGTCGTTGGGAGGGGAAGGGTTGCTTAAAAAGAGGTTTTAATACTAAGTATCGGTATTTTCCTTAGACATCAAGAACGAGTTAAATTGCAATGTGTGAGGTATCTAAGTATAAAAATCATTTTAAAAGACCAATATCTATTAAGAAGTAAACATAAATCAAACTTTTTAAAAAAAGATGTAAGTTCAGTTTGCCTCAAAATTTTTGAACTTCCCTCTAACTACAGATTTTTCGATTGTCTGTTTTATCTGGGAAAGTAACATATATAAATAAATGCTCATCGACCATGCATTCAGAATTAATCGTTAATTCATCTGTAGTCTTTAAGGTCTCTTGGGCTGAAATAACTTGTTTGGTTTTGTCATTAACCCCATCTTCCTCAGAATCTGAATAAGCGCCTGAAAGGCAGAAACATTTTCATATAAGTAAGGCCTTTTGAATCCGAAAAACATCTGTGAACAGTAAATACGTACTAACAATTTTAATGTAATCTACTTACCTTGAGCTACGGCGTTTTCCAAAAGTCGTGCCTTCCAATTTTCCACCTAGGTCATCGTAGCACTCGATGCTTTCCTGATACTCCAAATATGTTTGGTCGTAATCGATGCCAAAAACCTTTGAGAGTTCAATTAATATCTCATTTGCTGACGCTGATGCTAGTTTTATCAAGTGGCTTAGTTTGGTTTTCAAGTTTTGAATTCGTCATTTCACAACTATCAAAACACTTTTTGATAAGATCTGGACTAACATTCCTCCAGGCAGATTTTATCCACTGTACAGCGTCTGCAACTGTGATTTTCTTGGCCAATTCCGAGGTAGTTGCGCTTTCATGAATTCGAGCGAGGATGGACTGCGATGCATAACGCCGGTATTCATTTTTGAGCCATTTAATCATACCGTAATTCGAAGGCTGTAAATTAGCCGTAGTGTATGGGGGTAAAAGAGCAATTTTACAACAATTTTGAGTCTTGCTTTACGTGCATGGCAAGTGGCGTTGTCTAACACAAGCAGGACACTTCTTCCTTGATTTCTCATCTTTTGATCAAAATTTATAAGCAACTCTTTAAATATAAGGAGAGTCATCCACGCCTTTGAATTTGATTTCCAAATCACACCCATATTTGCAATGGTTTTTTCCCTTAAAACATCTTGGTCTTTGGTATTTCCAGTTCACAAACGTTTTCTCTTTTTCGCCTGCAACACTAACACAAAATGCAAGCGTTAAGGGTTGTTATACAATTTTGCCTCCTTGTGATTCTTCCAATTTTTGCATCATGCTTTTCGTCGGCAGAGTACGGAAAAAAAGTCCGGTTTCATCCACATTGAAAATATCCTTGTCTTCATAACCGGCCAAAACTAATGGGAGTCTCGTAACCCAGGCCTTACAAAATTGCTGATCTACATCTTCCGCTTCACCGCTCAATGCACGAAAACCGATGTTATGTCGGATCCGAAATTGTTCAACCATCCATTGCTAGCAGAAAAGCCTTCAATACCGAGATCATCTGCTGTCTCGATAGCCTTTTGCTTAATCAAAGGTCTACTGGTCGGAACGTTCTTTGCCCTTGCGATTGTGAACCACTCCAACACAGCTTCGTTGATATCCGAAAACTTTGCGAGGCAAATCCGCTTGACTCCACGAAACTTGAAGTTATCCCATTCTTTTAAAATTGTAACTTTGTCCTTGATAATCTTGTTTATTTGAGTCTTACTGCAATTAAATGATTCTGATAACTTCCTTTCAGATTTTCCACTTTCATGCAATTTTATGACTTCAACACGCTGTTCAAGAGATAAAAAAAAAAGAAAACGGTTTTTTTGACATTGCAAGAAGCGAAAATTATCCACCTGAATTCATGAATGAACAGTAGATTCACTACTGGCCCGAGACAACAAAGATTTATTTATTTCGTCCGATAATGCAATGTCCGAATGTCTGCCCTCGAATGAGCAATCACACGTGTACACGTCAAGGTCAGACAGCTGTCTCCTCTCCACTTATTCCGCCGCGTCCAAACGGGTAGCATTCTTCTTTTAGGGAGGGAAGGAGGGAAAACTGGTCGCTCCTGGGAATTGGTTTGGTCATTCTTAGGGGACTTTTTGACATTACTGTATTAAATTGCTGAGTTTGCCAGCTACAATCACAGGGAACGATATAATGTGTGAAGTGAAGCAAGAATTTGTAGTAAAAATGGGATTTGGCTTAAATAAAATAGCGACTGTGATGGCGCCCCAAATAAGGGTTTATAAATTTTTTGGGCGAAGTACGTATAGATCAGCACCGCATTGTGCAGTTCCATTGCATATTGCACCAGGAAGCACTGTGTGCTTAAGCAAGTCTGAAGTCCTGTGAAAGTGTACTCTCGGTGGTAGCTAAAATAGTGAACTTCACATGTGCACGTACTCTGAATGTTCGCCAGTTCTTTAAGATATCATATGAGGTGGAATCACAATATGTCGGACTTCTTATGTGGTACAATAATGTTCACCAGCTGAGTCGTGGACAAGTACTCCGCTCCACAGGTTTGTCGAGCTTTTGGATGAAATTTGTTTCTTCTTAGCACAAAAACAGCAAGAATTCCCAGAACTCGCGGATCCAATTTGGCTGTGTGATCTAATGTTTTTCAGTTATACAATGCAATGACTTGATTAAAGAACTTGAATTAATAGGAAGCACTGCAAATGAGATCATAAAGTCATTTAAGCACAAACTTGAAGTATTCTTCAGAGATATTGAAACAAAGAAGTTTAAGTACTTTCCTCCGTTTAGAGCGCAACTTGAATTACTCCCATGTTTCGTTGTTAACATCGCTCCGGAGACACAGAAAACATCCTTAAGAGGTATTTAAATGTTTTAAGAAAATTTAAAATACATTAATCTCGAGCGTGATTTTCCCAGATTTGGAGAAAACGTTTTAGGTTATCACAATGCCTCATGTTGTTAAAATGAATGACTTTAATTTGACTTTTTTCGAGTGGTTGGATATTGAGAATTTGGGAATGGAGTGTACTGTTGACGTTGTGTACTCTACCAAGAAGCCAGAGAATTTGATACTTGAACAGTGGAACAGCCTCCCGCAGAAATTTTTTGGCTGTGAAGAGACTTGCTACAGCCCTAATTACTTTGTTCAGATATTCATACCGCTGTGAGCAGCTGCCTTCTGCAATGAGCTTTGTAAACTCAACGGTCAGAAATACACTGCCGGACAATTGCTAAGGACGGATGACAATAGCAACGATAGCAACCATAAAATGGAAGGCAGGAAAATGTGGAAATTAGCATAAGTGCGAGATACAGTAAGACGTGTTGTGCGTATGCAAATTTTGGATTGCCGAACTTGTTCGTGGCGTCATAGCGCTGATAAGAGATATAAAGGATGTGACGCGTATTGACCGTTGTTGTTCAAACGCAAAGTTGAAAGGGAAAGAATCAATTGACGAACTTGCAATTTTGAGTATGTCTTCCCGACATCACCTAGATGATTTTACGCGTGGCCGTATTATTGGCAAGATTGAAGAAGGGCGAAAAATAACAGATGTTGCCAGGGAGTTCGACGTCGGCCACAGTGTTGTTTCAAGGCTTTGGAAATCATTTCAAACAAATGGAGAGTGTAGCAAACGTCACGGGGGAGGTCGTGTTCGCAGTACGACACCTGCAGAAGATCGGTACATAGTGCTATCAACAAAAAGACACCGGCGCAGCACAGCTAGTGAGGTGGCAAATCAGTTTATGGCTGCTACTGGCAAGCGGATCTCCCGAAAAACTGTCGCCAGACGTTTGCATGAAGGACGACTAAACGCCCGCCGTCCTGTTGTGTGCATCCCATTGTCCAGACGTTACCGTACCGCCCGTTTGCAATGGTGCCATCAACATCGCAATTGGACTGATAATGACTGGTCTGCTGTCCTCTTCTCAGATGAGAGTAGATACAGTCTATCGTCTGATTGTCGACGACAACTGATCTGGCGTGATAGTGGTACTGCATATTGTCCAGCAAACATACAGGAAAGGGACCGATATCCAACATGTAGTGTCATGGTATGGGCTGGCATCATGATCAATGGCCGTACGTCCCTCTATGCGCTTCCAACTGGGAATATGACTGGCCAGCGATACATTAATGATGTTCTGCTAACTCATGTTCGCATGTTCCGTGGTGCTGTCGGTGATAGATTCATTTTCATGGACGACAACGCAACATGTCATCGAACAGTCGCTGTCCAGGAGTGTCTTGAGAGCGAGGATATTCAACGCCTCGTATGGCCAGCACGTTCTCCAGATCTGAATCCCATTGAAAATGTGTGGGATGCTTTGGGGAGGAGTCTTGCTGGTTGCCAATGCCCTCCAATAAACAAGGACACCCTCATCCGTGCACTGACAGAGGAATGGGATAAATTACCCCAATAGCTGCTTGATAATGTTGTGCAAAGCATGACACGACGTGTGGATTCTTGCATCGCCCTCCATGGTAGCCATATCCCGTATTGACATTTTACGCCGGAACGCCTGCGGACGGTAATTGCATTTTTTTCACGTTTACGTATTCTGCACAAAATGGCCTGTTTGTCCCTTGAACACGCTTCAAAGCCTTCTGGATTTCAGAGCACAATAAATTGTCTTTCTTGTAATGTCCTGGCATTCTGACATTATTTTATTTCACTTGGCATCCAACCACACTTACTTTTTTATGCGCTATATAGCCGTTTATGATCCGTCCTTAGCAATTGTCCAGCAGTGTAGTTTTGGTTCAGACTTAAGTGCACCTTGCGTGATTTTGAAGACAACAGGTTATGAAGCGTACATAAATGCCTTAATTAGCTACAAGCATTCAGCAACAAATTTCACATTAAAGTGGTCATGTAAGTATGATTTTTCTGATATCTTCTTACAAATTAAATCAGGTTCAAATTTAAATTGTCTTAGTCTTGAAACTCATTTACTCGCATGTTCTGTTAATGTCGTTTTTATGGTATTCACAAAAGACTGCTTTATGACGAAATGTTAATTTTAAAAAAAATGCAAACAATAGGTGGGACACTTGAAACCAGGAAAGCAAACTTTAAGTGGGACACTAATCCGAAAAGCTTCGCTATCCGTGGTCTAGGATATCTACAAGCTTACACCCCATCGTGTTATACATCATTTTAAAGCTCTCGTCAACAGCAGGTAACTCTCCCACTTGGGGAGTGCAGAAGATGCCAGTTTCACTATGACGCACCGCTTTCGAAGCATCAAAAATGCATTTTCGTAATGGCTTTTATCCCACTTACTATCAAGTTTTTGAGACATTGTTACGTTTATCTAAAACGTGGCGTTTGGCGAGAATTAAGTAAAATTTACTGTTGAGTAACAATGAAATTACTACCGTTGCATCATTTCATGGGATAACATTCAAAAAACAAGAATGATTTTGAGTTTCCGTTACACTTTTTGTTACATTGGACATTTTTTACTTTAATTTACTTATAGCATCAAAATGCATTTTTCTAAAGACCTATATCACAATGTAAATTTGGAAGTTGCGAATCCATTTATTGGTGTAAATATGATACACTGGTGTGCAAAAATTAAGGACGAAGAGGAGAAATTAGCATAACAGCGGAACGAGCAGGCAGAACGGACCGAAAGACCACTCGGGAGATACACTAGGGTCCGGTACGGTAGGGCATGCGCATATATGCAGCATGACGTAGTGTGTCTGTGTGTGGGGGGGGGGGGGGTAGTCGGAATGGTATCTCAGCAATTCGGTGAAAGCTATTGTACGGTGTAGATCGGTTTGAACAGCGTTGAGTTGCTGCCACCGTGTGATATGGCCAACAGGCAATTCTGGTGACGACATCTGGATGACTTTGCCCGAGGTCGCGTCATTGGGAAGCTGGAAGAAGGTCGAAGTGTGACTAGTGTGGCCGAGGAGTTCGGGATCGCTCACAGCATCGTTTCACGAGCTTGGAGAGCATTTCAAACAACAAGAAACAGCTGACCGAGAGTTTAGCAGTGGTCGTCCACGAGCAACCACGGCGGCGGACGACCGGTGTATTGTCCTACAGCCGAGAAGAGACAGACCGCAGACAGCGGGAGAAATCGCAAGGCACGTGCAACAGACAACTGGACGTCCGTTATCGCGTTTTCCGTGGCCAGGAGGCTGCGCAAAGGTTGTCTATTTGCACGACGACCAGTACGGTGTGTGCCATTAACGCCTGCTCATCGGAAACGGCGGTTTCTGTGGTGCCAGGAACACAAAAACTGGACACATCAGCAATGGGTAACAATGAAATTACTACCGTTGCATCATTTCATGGGATAACATTCAAAAAACAAGAATGATTTTGAGTTTCCGTTACACTTTTTGTTACATTGACATTTTTTACTTTAATTTACTTATAGCATCAAAATGCATTTTTCTAAAGACCTATATCACAATGTAAATTTGGAAGTTGCGAATCCATTTATTGGTGTAAATATGATACACTGGTGTGCAAAAATTAAGGACGAAGAGGAGAAATTAGCATAACAGCGGAACGAGCAGGCAGAACGGACCGAAAGACCACTCAGGAGATACAATAGGGTCCGGTACGGTAGGGCATGCGCATATATGCAGCATGACGTAGTGTGTGTGTGTGGGGGTAGTCGGAATGGTATCTCAGCAATTCGGTGAAAGCTATTGTACGGTGTAGATCGGTTTGAACAGCGTTGAGTTGCTGCCACCGTGTGATATGGCCAACAGGCAATTCTGGTGACGACATCTGGATGACTTTGCCCGAGGTCGCGTAATTGGGAAGCTGGAAGAAGGTCGAAGTGTGACTAGTGTGGCCGAGGAGTTCGGGATCGCTCACAGCATCGTTTCACGAGCTTGGAGAGCATTTCAAACAACAAGAAACAGCTGACCGAGAGTTTAGCAGTGGTCGTCCACGAGCAACCACGGCGGCGGACGACCGGTGTATTGTCCTACAGCCGAGAAGAGACAGACCGCAGACAGCGGGAGAAATCGCAAGACACATGCGACAGACAACTGGACGTCCGTTATCGCGTTTTTCCGTGGCCAGGAGGCTGCGCAAAGGTTGTCTATTTGCACGACGACCAGTACGGTGTGTGCCATTAACGCCTGCTCATCGGAAACGGCGGTTTCTGTGGTGCCAGGAACACAAAAACTGGACACATCAGCAATGGGGTCGAGTTTACTTTACGGATGAGAGCCGATTTAGTCTCACGAGCGATTCTGGACGCATACACATCTGGAGAGAGCAGGGAACACGCAATCACACAACCAACATCATCGAAAGGGACCGGTTTGGAGGTGGCGGAGTTCTCGTTTGGGGCGGTATCATGCTTGGTAGCTGTACTAAGCTCCACATCTTCCAAGGAGGTTCAGTCACTGATGTCCGCTATTATACCGAGGTTCTCCTGCCTCACGTGCGTCTGTTTAGAGGTGCTGTGGGTCCATGAGTGTTTTTTCGTGGAAGACAACGCTACACCTCATCGTACAGTGGCTGTCGCAGAGCTGTTGGAGAGTGAAGACATTCAACGCATGGATTAGTCCCCAAGGTCCCCGGACCTAAATCCAATCAAACACGTGTGGGACCTTCTTGGGAGACGCTTGGCAGCACGTGACCAGCCGCCAGCAACGTTTCCGCAGCTGCGATTGGTGCTACAAGAGGGATGGGCCGCGATGCCTCAAAAGCTCCTTGACAACCTCGTCCTCGGCATGGACAGACGTTGTAAATCCTGCAACGCCGTCAGGGGTATCATATCCTTTACTAAAGACTGGATTTTACTTGGCAGCCGCCCGTCACATGGACGTTTCTGTCTTCTGTCCAGTTATGCTCGAAGCTACCTTTTCAATAAAGTGCCTTTGTATTCTTTGGATTCCTTGTTTGGACGGTTTTTCTCACTTGTCCCATATTCTTACATCTTAGGTATTTTATGGCATGATTTGAGTCTATGTGGAGCACTTCTGCACGACGTAGCATTCGAAAAATCGTCTCGTGCTTGATTTTTGCACGCCAGTGTATAAACGGTAAATCAGATAATATCCGAAAACTTGAAAATTTCGTCGTCCTTGATCGAGAATCGAACCCCCGTCTAACGGATAGCGCCGGAGTATGCTAAGCACTACACCACCCAAAACGACCAAGTTTCAAGTTTCCGATTAATTTGAATATAATCATCATAGGGTTCTCTAGTCGAAACAACAGGCATTAATAATAGGGAATCTGGAGGATTAGTATTCATTCCCGTGATTGCCCGAAGGTGCAGGATGGTGTCGTCGCATTTGAGACCGTGGTTGAAATGGTAGCATATGCGACCGGAAGGGGCAAAGAGGAGTGGGGATGAAAGGAGGGAGGCAGGTTGGGGAGATTAGGTGTGAACCACCTGGGGTCTTCCAACGGTCAATGCGATCGGGGTTGAAAGGTCAGATAGTAGGTGGGTTCAGGGCCGAGCAGATCACTTTTGTAGGAATTAATTGAATAAACAATTTTCGCACTCTTTAATTTCTCTCACTTTATATAGGAATTACCATTGACATTCTTGCAGTAACAGAAATGTCCAATTTTTGTCATCGATTTTTGATGCTTTCGTATTTACTTTGTCTTTTACAGTCTTGGAAAAAGAAAATGAAATTTGGGAACATTTGGATTTCCTTTCTTACTAAAAGCGAAGAAACTTGCAATTAATTCTGAATGCAGCTATCGCCATAAAATCCGCACACGAATGGAATAAAATCTACGGCAGTTTGTAGTAGAGAAAGTACTATGGCAATTGATTGGGAAAAGGAAGTGTTTTATTTTTTATATACAGATCAAGTTTTACTAGGGGTATCTTCAGCTGCAATCCAAAAACATGAGTAAACCTTTATTTTGTAAATACAAACAATACAATAATTATAAGACTTTTGCTAAAAAAGACTATCAATCAGGAAATGGTGATATCAGCATACCGCTAATTTTAGGTTTGGGGCACTTGGATATTTTTTGCCAACAGTGAGCCGCAAAAAATCTGCTTCCAGGGTTGTGTGTGGATCGCCAGTCCGATACTGAGCGTTCGTATGAAGATCTGAAATTTACAACAGCTATTTCTGCAGATGTTTTAGGAATAATAATAATTCCAGGTATGTATAAAATAATTCTCGAGGAATTAAAAGAGCAATACATGAAGGCAGGAATGTTTTCTGGGGAATGATATTTTCTACATTTTCTAACCAATTGTTATTATGTGGTTGTAATAAAGTCAGAGCATAAATAAGCTATTCTTAAAAATGACAAATGAAGCAAAGCCATATTATTATTTAATATTTTCTGAAGATCTAAATTTCATGTGGAAAAAACCGCGAATCCCCAGACGCGAGTTCAAAACACGTTGTGGTCGCAAATACTACCTGTCTCATCACTACGCATTGTCAGCAGCTGCTCCTCCTCCATCTGACCTCCCTTCCTTCTTTCCCCATCCATCTGCGTTAAGCCTGTCGCATTTACTACCATTTCAACTCCGGTCGCAAATACACTGCCGGACAATTGCTAAGGACGGATGGCAATAGCAACGATAGCAACCATAAAATGGAAGGCAAGAAAATGTGGAAATTAGCATAAGTGCGGGATACAGTAAGACGTGTTGTGCGTATGCAAATTTTGGATTGCCGAACTTGTTCGTGACGTCATAGCGCTGATAAGAGATATAAAGGATTTGACGCGTATTGACCGTTGTTGTTCAAACGCAAAGTTGAAAGGGAAAGAATCAATTGACGAACTTTTGCAATTTTCAGTATGTCTTCCCGACATCACCTAGATGATTTTACGCGTGGCCGTATTATTGGCAAGATTGAAGAAGGGCGAAAAATAACAGATGTTGCCAGGAGTTCGACTTCAGCCACAGTGTTGTTTCAAGGCTTTGGAAATCATTTCAAACAAATGGAGAGTGTAGCAAACGTCACGGGGAGGTCGTGTTCGCAGTTCGACACGTGCAGAAGATCGGCACATATTGCTATCAACAAAAAGACACCGGCGCAGTACAGCTAGTGAGGTAGCAAATCAGTTTATGGCTGCTACTGGCAAGCGGATCACCCGAAAACTGTCACCAGACGTTTGCATGAAGGAGGACTATACGCCCGCCGTCCTGTTGTGTGCATCCCATTGTCCAGACGTCACCGTACCGGTGATGTTGATTGCAATGGTGCAATCAACATCGCAATTGGACTGATAACGACTGGTCTGCTGTCCTCTTCTCAGATGAGAGTAGATACAGTCTATCGTCTGATTGTCGACTACAACTGATCTGGCGTGATAGTGGTACTGCATATTGTCCAGCAAACATACAGGAAAGGGACCGATATCCGACATGTAGTGTCATGGTATGGGCTGGCATCATGATCAATGGCAGTACGTCCCTCTATGTGCTTCCAACTGGGACTATGATTGGCCAACGATACATTAATGATGTTCTGCTACCTCATGTTCGCATGTTCCGTGGTGTTGTCGGTGATAGATTCATTTTCATGGACGACAACGCAACATGTCATCGAACAGTCGCTTGTCCAGGAGTGTCTTGAGAGCGAGGATATTCCACGCCTCGTATGGCCAGCACGTTCTCCAGATCTGAATCCCATTGAAAATGGGTGGGATGCTTTTTAGAGGAGTCTCGCTGGTCGCCAATGCCCTCCAATAAACAAGGACACCCTCATCCGTGCACTGACAGAGGAATGGGATAACTTACTCCAACAGCTGCTTGATAATGCTGTGCAAAGCATGACACGACGTGTGGAATCTTTCATCGCCCTCCATGGTGGCCATGTCCCGTATTGACATCTTACGCCGGAACGCCTGCGGACGGTAATTGCGTTTTTTCACGTTTACGTATTCTGCACAAAATGGCCTGTTTGTCCCTTGAACACGTTCCAAAGCCTTCTGGATTTCAGAGCACAATAAATTGTCTTTCTTGTAATGTCCTGGCATTCTGACATTATTTTATTTCACTTGGCATCCAACCACGCTTACTTTTTTATGCGCTATATAGCCGTTTATGATCCGTCCTTAGCAATTGTCCAGCAGTGTACGATTGCTTCGTCGCAGAATACCAATGAATGAAATACGGGATTACGCTATCCGGGAGACGCGTGTTAGATTTCCACTCCAGGACGACGAAATTTCCAAGTTTTCGGATATTATCTGACTTACCATTCATGTCCTATTTACACCAATAAACGGATTCATAATTTCCAAATTTGTATTGTACAATGGTGTAATCCCGTATTTTATTCATTGTCTTATACCACATATTTACCATCAGGTTCTTGTAATTTAAGCAGATTACCGTGAAATATTGTTAGGTTTATGTGAAACGTGATGAAATAATATTCGGCGATAGTTTAGTAAAAATATTGTTGAGTAACAATGAAAATTAGCTATTGTTGCGTCACTTCATGGAGCAGAATACGGTACGATTACATTTCAATAATGGTTTTGACAATGACGTACTGTTACCCATTTTTGTTACATCGAAAACTTGCACTTGGGATTTATTGTCGGAAAAGATGCAAAGCGTAAAAAAACGGAAAATCACGAAAACACGCAGAAGAAAGAAATAACGGGAACTGCTAGAATTACTGAAGAAATATTATGGTTTCCCTACAAAATTTATAAATGTAATAGAAAATATGGACCAAAATATAAACACACATTTAATTACAGATAAGAAATCTTAGAAAGAGATTAAAGTCCCTTGAGGAGTTCGACAGGGTTGCCCACTGTCTGCAATATTATATAAATTAGTTATAAATTCCTTACTTATTGGATTAAATAATGAGAAAAATTTGGCTGGAATTTCAGTTCCTGAACAAGTTAATTCTGTAAAGTGATGTGGTTTTTACGCTTTCCAACCGTAGGTTGAAGAAGCGTATATACTTTAACCTTGTCCGTCCGTCTGTTGGCACGATAACTCGCGTAAAAATGGTTCGATTTCGATGAAAATTTAGTATGTGGTAGGGGTCCACTTGGGGACGAACCCTATTAAAAATGGACGAAATGGGGTCAAAGGTCAGGACATAGGAGCAAAATCACTTCCATCGCCATTATGCTTTATAACTTACGTAAAAATTCTTCGATTTGGATGAAATATTAGTATGTTGTAGGAGCCTGTCTATAAAATGGGCGAAATGGGGTCAACGAATCCTATTGAAAATAGACGAAATGGGGTCAAAGGTTAGGACACGGGAGCGGAATCTGTTCCATAGCCCTTATGCATCATAGCGTACGTAAAAATGCTTCCATTGCGACAAAACTTTATCCTGTTATTTCGGAGGTATACTGAACTGGTTCTGTAGAATATCATCGAAATGGAATCAAAGGTCAGGTCACAGGACCGAGATTTATTCCACAGCAATTATCCTCATAACTTGAGTGATAACTTGACCAGAAATCATACTCAAGTTATCACTTGAGTGATAACTTGAGTAATGATTTCTGGTATGTTGGAAAGCGTATAATAATCAATGCATTGCATGATTTTACTAACTTGTGTTTTCTAAAGATGAAAATTCAATTTAAAAATTGAAGAGATATACAAAAAAATTAGTTCTATGTTTGGCTCAAGTTTGAATGTAGAAAAAAGTAAGGGTTTTTTATTTGGAAATTGGAAGAATTTAAAACAAAATCTTTTTAAAATTACTGATACACAAATTCAAATCTTGGGAGTACCATTTGAGACTGCAGGTTCATGCCTTTCTAAGAAATGGCCAGACTGTTTAACTAGAATGTAAAAATACAATGAAAAACTTGAAAATAAAATTTTTTCGTTATTTTCAAAAGCTAAAATCATAAATTTCTCTGCATTTTTCAAAATTGTATTACTCTTTGAGAACCACGCCATTACCAGTTGCTATTGTAAAAACAGCCGAAAAATTAGCCTTCAGATTTATTTAGGAGGGAGGGGGGACAAAATAAAAAGTGAAATTTTACATAATGATGTTGAGTTTCGGGGTTAGGAACTAAACGTCTAACACTCACAGGTAAAATACCAAGTTTTCCAATTCTTAGAAAAATTTTCCAAAACGAAAAACATCTGGCTTTTAAGATTTTAAAGTTTCAGGTTGGTCGTGATTTAGAATGTTTCTGTTCCTTGAGACCAGAACGGCCGGCCTTTCTCATTTTTTGCGGAAGGGAGGTATGTTGATCTCCGTAAGCTATGGGAAAAATAAATGAAAGATCTATTCTAGAAAATATTACTCATGACAATAAATTAAGAGATATCTATAATGCTTTAAATTTAGAAAATCAGACAAAATTTGAAATCTCAATGAATACTCCATTTATGAATTCCATTTGGAGACAACAACTTCCGATTAAATTAAGAACTCACATCCGCGATCTAAATTTTAAAATTACACACATTATTCCTAATCGTAAATGGTTACATGAAATGCATCTGTCAAATGTTTCGTACTCTAAACATTGTGGTCTCTTGGAGAACACTGAACACATTTTTGTTGAATGCGATTTTTTTAAAAAAACATTTGGATATGGTTAAAGAATTACTTAAATTTAAAGGAGGGTTTTGACAGTAAACAAATCTTATCTCATGCACCTCTGAAATATAGTGATCTAAAAAGTAATGCATTTCATTCTCTAATTGCAATGACAGAATATAATCTGTGGAAGAATAAAAGTTTAATGTCATTTAATCAGAAATATTGAAATTCGTAGCAGATAAAATTTGCAAGAAAATGCGATTTTCGAAGAGTTCTAAAATTTGAAAATAGGAAATATATATGGTGTAAACAAAAGTTGTAAAAAGTAGATAGCATTAAAACCAATAGTTTATAAAATAGGTAGTGATATTTTTAATAAAATATTGGAATAAAATAATATTTAATACGACACAAATTCATAGCAGGATCCAAACTCAAATTTTAAGTTTTCATGTGTTGGAAACTGTTTCTCTTCCTGTGGCTACATTGTTTTCGTATTTTCACTTTCTTTCACAGTTATTTTGTGTGTGTCTGTGTGTGTGTCTTGTTTTTTTTCCTTTTCTCTCATTTTTAGCACGTCTTTTGTAAAAAAGATCGTGCTTATGTTATCGGTTTGTTCGTCCGTCCTACCGTCCGTCCGTCTGTACCCACGGTATCTCTGCAACAATTAATCCGATTTGAAAAATTCTTTTCGCATTCGAAAGCTTGAAATATGCGAATGATGACCCTTTATTTCGTTTTTTTACAATGTACAATTTCGCCGCTAGATTGCGTAAATGCAGATGATGTCGAATTCAAAAATACGTTTTATTCCACATATTTGGTTCTAAACATCCGATTGAAAAAAATATTTTATCTTTCGATTCCATTAATGTCGAAGAGTATTTTGGATATAGTTTCTTTTTAAAATTACGCATAGATTTTCCGCTAGGGGGCGTAAAAGTAAATTGCGTTTTTTTCGATAACTCTTCTTCTAAAACTCCGATTTGAAATTTTTTTTTCAGCGGATACATCTCCTGATGCACAATCTTTTGCATATAATTTGGAATTTTTGGTAAAGAATACTTTGGCCACCAGGGGGCGTAAGTGTTAATTTTCGCTTCTGATGTATTTGCCATAAAATCTGAGCTTCTACAATATCGATTGAAAAAATTCTTTCGTGGACTGATGCCACTCAAATCGATAAACCTTTTCGGAATATTTTCTTCCTAAAATATTCCACAGTTTCTCCGCCAGTAGGCGTAGATGTACATCTTATTTTTGTCAATATCTCGACTTCTAGGAGTCTGATTTGAAAAATTCCTTCTTTGTTCGATAGTGTTTTCCGTGTGGCATGTTATTCATGCAATTTCAAAATTTTCACGTAATTCCTAGACTTTCCGCTAGGGGGCGTAAAGGTAAATTGCGTTTTCCGCTATATATATCTGCTTCTAAATCTCCGATCTGAAAAATTCTTTCTGCACCGGTTACAGCTCCTGATAGGAAAGCGTTTGCACATAATTTCTAATTTTTGTAAAAAAATGGTTTGGCCACCAAGGGGCGTAAACCTTAATTTCCGCTTCTGATGTATTTGCAGCAAAATATGAGTTTCTGAATTCTCGATTGAAAATAATATCGTTTGTAGACCGATACTACTCATGTCGACAAACCTTTTAGAAACATTTTCTTCTTAAAATAGTGCACGGTTTCTACGCCAGGGGGCGTAGATGTATATCTTATTTTTTAACAATATCTCGACTTCTAAGAGTTCGATTTAAAATATTTTTTCTTTGTTGGACAGTGTTTCTACTGTGACATGTTTTTCGTATAAATTCAAATTTTTCAAGTAATTCATAGACTTTCCGCTAGGGGACGTAAAGGTAAATTGCGTTTTCCCCTATATCTCTGCTTCTAAATCTCCGATCTGGAAACTTCTTTCTGAACCGGATACAGCTTCTGATAGGAAATCGTTTTCACGTAATTTCAAATGTTTGTAAAAAATTGGCGTAAGTCTTAATTTCCGCTTCTGATGTATTTGCAGCAAAATATGAGCTTCTAAAATCTCGATTGAAAAAAGTCTTTTGTGGACCGATACTACTCATGTCGACAAACATTGTAGGAACATTTTCTTCATTAAATAATGCATGGTTTCTACGCCAGGAGCGTAAATGTGTATCATATTTTTGTCAACATCTCTACTTCTGAAAGTCTGATTCGAAAAATTCCTTCTTTGTTGGATAGTGTTTCCGATGCGAAATGTTTTTCTTATAAATTCAAAATTTTCAAGTAAATCATAGACTTTCCGCTAGGGAGCACAATGGTAAATTGCGTTTTTTGCTCCTAAAACTCCGATATGAAAAATTCTTCTTGTATCGCATACAAGACCTGGCGGAAAATATTTTTAACGTAATTTCTAATGTTTGGTAAAGACTGGTTTGGCCACCAGGGGTCATAAGTGTTAATTTCTACTTCTGATGTATTTGTAGCAAAATCTGGGATCCTGAAAACTTGACTAAATTTTTTTTCTTGGACTGGTACCGCTCATATGGATAAACCTTTTGTGAATACTTTCTTCCTAAAATAATGCATGGTTTTCCCACCAAGGGACGTAAAGTCACATCTTATTTTTGTCGATAACTCTGTTTCTAAGAGTTCGTAAGCTCACGATTCCGTTTACAGCAATATCTGAGGGATTAAAGACCTGATTGAAAAACTTCTTTCTTCCGTCAAATACTATTGTTTTCCATACCGGTTCCATTGACTTTGAATTGCTTTGATAAATTTAATTTGCGACAGAACGGATTCAAAAGACGTGCTTATTACACCCGAAAAGTCGGTGTCATCTTTCTTGTTAAAGAATCACTTCGGTATGGGTCTCTTCATAGCGCTCCCTGATGGAGTAATTCTAAATAAATTGTATTAAACCTGCTTCGGGTGGATGTGAAAGAATACTGTTAAAACTTTTAAGTACTTATTGTGAAAATTTGGGATCCACATGAAATTTATTCTGAGTAATTTATATTCTCTGAGAAATAATTTAACTTGGTATTCTTTGTTTTTTAACACAGGAACTTGTTTATAGTGCTCCTTACCTATCTATTCTGCAAAATAGTAGCTTTAATGAATTCCGCATTTTTAGATAAATCTTTAAATTAAGTAAATGGTATGAAAGTTAATAAAAGTTGTGTTTAAATGTGATTCAGAAAAAAATCCTTAACAATTCTTTATGAATCCTTCATGGTCAACTTTCATTAAAGACGGACATGAGACATAAAATAAAGAAACAGGACACCAACTCTCAGAATAAACATGAACATAAATTTAGAAAGAGATAAAAAGCACTGTAAAACTAATTTTACCTGTCACAGGTAGAAATCTACGATAACATACAACGTACTGAACTCCAAACAGTAAAAAAAATTAAACAAATTTTAGGAAATTCTCTAAGCACCATCTAACCTGGAAGATGCAACAGTAAGGACGTCTGCAAACCTTAGTAACCTCCTAGCGCATTAAACTCGCTTTAAATGAATCAAGACCCTTTCCTAGCTCGTTTGAATGAGCGACACTGTTCTTTTCATAAACTCATTGCTAAATCTACGCTTAATGCGTAGATTGTTTACAAACCCGGAAGTCGGCAATGTAAATTACCTTTCAGAAACACTGCCATTTTGCGAACATCTGGAGTCCTTTTTAGAGCGACATCATAAATCATTAAAGTACAGGTTGCAGACGATATTCTGGTTTTAGGGATTGCAAATTTCCAAGGATTTCTATCTACATTTCCTTTCAAGTAACAAACACCTTTATAAATGGGCACCTGAATACGAGGTTTTTTACTTTGAGTCCTATTTTGAGAGAACGGCTGAACGTAAAGATATGGTTAAGGTATCAAAATACAGGTCCTATCATGCAGATGTGCCAGTCGAAGAGAAAAATAAGATTATGACAACGGTTTGGGCGTTCTAGAGCGGCAAAGTTCCCATGTAAAGTCTATGGGAGAAGCGTGCGGTTGACTCACGCGCTGTTGAAGGTCCTATCATGTAGATGTGCCAGTCGAAGAGAAAAATGAGATTAGGGCAACGGTTTGGGCGTTCTAGAGCAGCAAAATTCCCATGTAAAGTCTATAAGAGAAGCGTGCGGTTGACTCACGCGCTGTTGAAGGTCCTATTATGTAGATTTGCTAGTCGAAGAGAAAAATGAGATTAGGGCAACGGTTTGGGTGTTCTAGAGCGGCAAAGTTCTCATGTAAAGTCTATGGGAGAAGCGTGCGGTTGACTCACGCGCTGTTGAAGGTCATATCATGTAGATGTGTTAGTCGAAGAGTAAAATTAGATTAGGGCAACGGTTTGGGTGTTCTAGAGCGGCAAAGTTCCCATGTAAAGTCTATGGGAGAAGCGTGCGGTTGACTCACGCGCTGTTGAAGGTCCTATCATGTAGATGTGCCATTCGAAGAGAAAAATGAGATTAGGGCAACGGTTTGGGCGTTCTAGAGCGGCAAAGTTCCCATGTAAAGTCTATGGGAGAAGCGTGCGGTTGACTCACGCGCTGTTGAAGGTTCTATCATGTAGATGTGCTAGTCGAAGAGAAAAATGAGATTAGGGCAACGGTTTGGGTGTTCTAGAGCGGCAAAGTTCCCATGTAAAGTCTATAGGAGAAGCGTGCGGTTGACTCACGCGCTGTTGAAGGTTCTATCATGTAGATGTGCTAGTCGAAGAGAAAAATGAGATTAGGGCAACGGTTTGGGTGTTCTAGAGCGGCAAAGTTCCCATGTAAAGTCTATGGGAGAAGCGTGCGGTTGACTCACGCGCTGTTGAAGGTCCTATCATGTAGATGTTCCAGTTGAAGAGTAAAATGAGATTAAAAAAAATGAGATAGAGTAAAATGCGCTGTTGAAGGTCCTATCATGTAGATGTGCCAGTTGAAGAGTAAAATGAGATTAGGGCAATAGGTTGGGCGTTCTAGAGCGGCAAAGTTCCCATGTAAAATCTATGGGAGAAGCGTGTGGTTGACTCACGCGCTGTTGAATGCTGTTGCACGGAGGGACAGAGATAGTCCAAAGTCCGAAGGCTTCTCTTTTCTGAGAGAACCGTTGCGCAAGGCAACGGTAGCAGGCATTCATATCAAAGTTCTTCTCATCGGAACAACGAACACTCTCGAAGACCTGATTGCGTTATGCCGTTGGACTGTGTGATGTATATATACAATTTTATATTCATTCGATCCAGTTTATTCACGTAGGTAAGACGTTTCCTATTATGTAAAGATGTAAATATACATTTCGTTGCCCATTGGTAGTGAAAATATTACGAGTGACTGTTTACAGCTCATTGAGTTGCTCACGGTGGTCGTTAAACCTTCAGTCAAAAAAAAAAAATCACGAATCTGGACTATTGTATTTACTGAAGTAGTTGAATGAATTTGTCAATCAAATAAAGTTTACATTTTTACATTTTATGTTTCATATGAGTTTATTTAAAAAAACAACAAAAGAACATCGATTCCGGGTGAAGAGTATTCGCAACGCGATCTCATTCCAACAACATTTGCAAACACAGTTGTGACTGAAGATGAGAGTGAAAGAGTGCGCTACCCAGTTGAATTTTGGCACACGATCGAGATGAGTTGACTTCCGCCTCACATTTTACGACTGAAAAAGGGTGCAGTCGTGATGCTCATCGCGAACCTGGCCGCCGGTGGCGCAGTGGTCTAAGCGCAGGCTTTTAATGTTTCGTTCGTGGAGGGTCCGGGTTCGAATACCGGTGAGGCATGTATGTTGTGTTTGTCTTACGGCACTGGCTCTCTCACTTTCCCTGGAACCAGTGACCCTAAATTAGGGACGAACGACTGCATATAGCCCATTGAGTCAAAAAAAAAAAAAAAAAAAAAAAAAGAAATCACGAACCTGGACTATTGTCTTCACTGAAGTGGTAGAATGAATTTGTCAATCAGAAAAGTTTACATTTGTTGTTTCATATGAGTTTATTATTTTCAAAAAAAAAAAAAAAAGCTAACCGTCGATTCCGACGTGTTTTGTCTAGTTTCTTCGTTTCTTTTAGTTGTCGAACCGATGACAACTCGCTTTCGTTTTGAACTTGACGAACGAATCATACCTCTGCGTGGAAAAGAAAGTCAGAAATAGACAGATAGTAAACGTTATTTTTTATTTCGCATTCTCAGAGTTTTGCACTTCGCGTGTTTTCTAACACATAGAAACACATCGCATCACAGGTGGTACAGTGCTCAGAGGCGCATATTTCTGGCTAGTTGACCGAGCTCAGTCCAGTTTGCGTACCGGATGATGTGCTAGTCCTAAGACCCTGGTTTTCTCTCTTCCTTGGAGCACATGACCTCAAATTAAGGAAGAGAGACTTCTTATGTAGTCTTAAGAGCTGCTTATCTTGGTCTTCAATTTCTCGCTTCCAAAAATAAACAGAAAACAAACAAACATTAAAAACAACATGAGCTGTAGCCAACTTGATACCAAGCCTTTTTTTATGCCATTTATTTAATTTCTGTGTGGCAGCATAGCATGCATTCTCTCTCCTGAAACTTGAGTGCTGGTGTTCGCATTTTGTATTGACTGCATTTCTTTAATGTGGAAATTTATCCCATACTGGTGCCAAATAGCACATACTAACCAACAATACTAAATCTACTGATTAAAATTTTATTACGATAGCCTCGTAAGCGTTTCGAAAAGTGAGAATTGTGAATCTGGCAAGGATTAAAAAATACTCTTTACAAAATAAGATGTTTAGCTTCCAGATGGAAAGAACAATTGTGCAATTGCCTATTCGTTTGGTGTGAATGAATCGATAATGCACTCAACAAAAAGACTTGTAGCTTTTTAAGGTCTTTACAGAGAAAGGTTTCGAAATGCCGCTGATATATATATATATATATATATATATATCATCATCATCATCATTGTCAACCATTATCAATCCACTGCTGGACGAAGGTCTCCCCAAGTTTCCTCCACAACGGTCTGTCTTGTGCCAGTCTCCTCCATGTCACTCCTGCATACTTTCGAATTTCATCCACCCATCTCCCATGTGGTCTTCTTCTGGGTCTTTTCCTGTCCCTTGGAATCCAATCTAAAATTTCGGCTGTCCATCGATGATCTGTCCTTCTGGCAGTATGTCCAGCCCATTGCCATTTCAGGGATTTAACTCTGATCATGATGTCTTCCACTCTTGTCATTTTCGGATCCACGAGTTCCTCTTCTTATCTCTCCTGGTTACACCAAGCATGCACCTCTCCATGCTTCTTTGAGTTGTCTGCAGCCTTTGTATGTCTCTTTTAGTTAAGGTCCACGTCTCTGCACCATACGTAAGCACTGGAAGGATGCATTGATCAAACACTTTTCTTTAAGACATAATGGCATATTGCTCTTGAAAATTCTGCTGTTTCTTCCAAAAGCTCTCCAGGCAAGTTTTGTACGCCGATTAATTTCTTCATCAATGTGACCCTCACTTGATATCTGCTGTCCAAGATAAACGTACGTGTCTGTTATCTCCAGCTTTTCTCCATCAATCGATAAATCTTCATTTCTTGTAAAAGCATTGAACATCACTTTTGTCTTCTGAAAGTTCATTTTTAATCCCACTTCTTTACTCTTGTCAGCAAGTTCCTGGATCATACTCTGCAGCTCTGATGGGGTAGTTGCAAAAATGACCACGTCATCAGCAAAACGAAGGTGGGTTAGATAATCTCCATTAATCTTTATCCCCTTGTTTTCCCAGCTCAGTGACTGAAAAACACCCTCCAATGTGGCATTAAAGAGCTTCAGAGATATGGTGTCACCTTGTCTCACTCCCTTCCCAATTTTTACGTGTGTTGTATTTTCAAACAGCCTAATCTTTGCACTTGCATTTTCATAGATGTTATTAATAATATTAATGTATGCATCTTCAATACCGCAGGTTTTCAGAGCCATTGTAACTGCTGATGGTTTCACCGAATCAAAGGCTTTTTTCATAATCGATAAAAGCCATGCACAATGGAAGTTCATATTCCTCGCTCTTTCAATTAGTTCTCTCAGTACGTGGATATGATCTATTGTGCTGTAGCCACTCCTGAATCCAGCTTGTTCTCTCGGTTGAGCCATGTCCAGTGTTACCTTCAAGCGGTGTGAAAAAAGAACTTTAGTGAAGATTTTATAAACTACTGATAGAGAGGCTGATAGGTCTGTAGTTTTCCGAGATCTCAATGTCACCTTTCTTATGTAGCAGGATCATTGTAGCGGTGTTCCCAATCCTCAGGAATCTTTCCTTCATTAAGGCATCGAGTGAAAATTTGGGCGAGTACTGTTTCGATTTCTCCACTTGCTTCTTGTATGATGTCTACAGTAATTCCATCTTCTCCTGGAGCTTTTCCTCGCTTCATGTTCTTGATTGCATGTGCAACTTCTGCTGGAAGGACTGGAGGAACTCTGGTACTGGTATCTTTCATGATGTCTGGAGTGCATATATCATCCCTTTCATATAATTTGGAGTAGAAATCTTTCACTCTTGTCAAAATTTCGCCTCTATTTCTTGTTACAGAACCATCTTCTTTTCTCAGTGCCATAATCTGTTTTCTTCCCTTACTGAGATGTCCCTTTGCTATCTTTAGGCTTTGGTTGTTTTCAATTGCTTTCCTCACTAGTTCACAGTTGAATTTCCTTACGTCTTCAGTGATACTTTTTCTTACTGTCTTGCATAGCTCTATATATTCCACTTTGGAAGTCACATCTTCTTTAGTTGTCCTCATCTCTCTCTTCTTTTTGCATCAACGTTTTGGTTTTTCCTGATAATTTGTTCACATGCAACTTGTTCTTAGACCCAGCTAATTTTGTTGCTGTTTCCATAAGAGCTTTGGTTACTTTTCTGTTAACTTCAGAGATGTCCACTTCTTCCGATGTTAGGCCTTCTAAAGCAGAGAACCTGTTCTTCAGTTCTAACTTGAAGGTATTATGGTGTTTTTTAAGGTTGGTTATGTCAATAGATTTTGTTTGTCCTATGAGCTTGCCACGTTCAAGTTTAGTGTTGAGGTGCATCTTACATCTCACCAATCTATGGTCACTACCTGTGTTGAACTTGTTTAGCACACTGCAGTCTTCTATGACGAATTTTTTGTTACACATAATAAAATCAATTTCACTTGTCGTCCCATTTGGATGTCTCCATGTCCATTTCCTGTGTGGCTTTTTCTTGAAAAAGGAGTTCAAGATGAAAAACCCTTCTGCCTCTGCAAACTCAACGAGAGTATTTCCACGCTGGTTTCTGTTGCCATGACCGAATTTACCTACTGAAGTTTCATTCTGTTGCCGTTGCCCTATTTTTGCATTGAAATCTCCCATAATTATCTTCAAATGCTGCTTTACCTTTATTATTTAGATGACAAATTTCCTCATAAAATTCTTCAATTTCTTCTTCAGGATGACTTGTGGTGGGTGCATAAGTTTGAATAATCTGAGCCTGGTATCTTTTCGAGAGTTGGATAACAAGTCGTGCAGCTCTGTCAGAGGAACTTTCAACTTCTACAACTTTGTCCTTCAGTTTCTTGTTTATTATAAATCCAACACCACTAGTTCTGCCAGTATCTGTCCCACGATAGTAGAAGATATATATATATATATATATATATATCATCATCATCATCATTCATTATCAATCCACTGCTGGACGAAGGTCTCCCCAAGTTTCCTCCACAACGGTCTGTCTTGTGCCAGTCTCCTCCATGTCACTCCCGCATACTCTCGAATTTCATTCACCCATCTCCCATGTGGTCTTCTTCTGGTTCTTTTCCTGTCTCTTGGAATCCAATATATCCTCAAGATATCAAAGGAGTGAAGAACAGGCTAACTTCTCTGTTCTTGTAGAAACACTTTTGGGGATTTCACGGTTGAGCCCATGTTTCTGTACCATGTCTTACACCCCATTGACCTTAAGAAAGAAGATAACCATCTTTCTGATTTATGAATGTCAATTTTGAAGAAAAAATAAAGTTTCTGATGTCATTCTACTTCTTTTTCATGAAATGCATGTGAGAAACAAATGTATGAATGTCAAACTATTCCTTATTCTTTCTGATGCTCATCACCAGAAAGAAGAATGCAACTTTCTCACACTCACCTCGAGGTCGTTCCTCACTCTTCCGGCTCACTTCGCTTCATCGACAAACACATTTATATCATTCTTTTTTTCTTTCTTCCCTTTTGACGCAGGACTACGTCTAACACCGCGGATAGTATGGGGCGACTTACGGCTGACGGCCTGTGACAAAAATAGGTCCCATTTGAAATCATTATAGAGTTAAAAATACGTGCCGCACACTGATCGTGTTAGCATATTCGTAAACGGCATGGAGTCCAATTCGCGTCCAATTCATCGTGCGCGTGGAGGAGATGATGCCCTATTTCTTTGTGTGCAGCCGCGTTTGACTCAGTCCAGCTCGGCAACCGTGAGCGCAAAACGACTGGGTGTGGTATCGTTTTAAAGCTCTCGACGAGATCTTTTCAAATATAGGAAGGACATGTCGCAGTGGTTTGAACTAAACGCTTTAAAAAATGCTTACTTGTGAGCCGGTGAAAATTTTGGATAATATCGCGGTTTATGTGGACAACCGTGTGTGCAAAACGTCTGTGCGTGGTATCGTTCTAAAGCTCTCGACGAGATCTATTTAAATATATAAAGAACATATCACAGTGGTTTAAACCCTAAAAATTTTGAAAATTGGTTTCTGTTGAACGGGTTAACATTTTGACAATGCAGCGGAATTTGCAGAATGAACGCAAGCAACAGTAGAAAAAATCAAAACGAGAGGCAAGAGCAAGTTGTGAGGAATGTAATAAGCCCAAGAAGACTGCGTTCCAACGAAATAGAGAGTATCGAAAACGCCTGAAAGCAGTCTACGCCAAACAAAAATCCAACACACAGATCGAACCCGTACCCGAAGTAGAGAAAATCAGAAAGAGAGGCAAGAGCAAGTGGTGAGGAATGTAATAAGCCAAAGAAGACGGCATTCCAACGAAATAAAGGGTATCGAAAACGCCTGAAAGCAGTCGACGTCAAACAAAAATCCAACACCGCATTGAACCCGTACCCGAAGTAGAGAAAATCAAAAAGAGAGGCAAGGGCAAGTGGTGAGGAATGTGATAAGTCCAAGAAGACTGCATTCCAACGAAATAAAGTGTATCGAAAACCCCTGAAAATAGTCGACGCCAAACAAAAAACCAACACACAGATCGAACCCGTACATGAAGTAGAGAAAATCAAAAAGAGAGGCAAGAGCAACTGGTGAGGAATGTAATAAGCCCAAGAAGACTGCATTCAAACAAAATAGAGAGTATCGAAAACGCCTGAAAGCAGTCGACGCCAAACAAAAATCTAACACACAGATCGAGCCCGTACCCGAAGTAGAGAAAATCATAAAGAGAGGCAAGAGCAAGTGGTGAGGAATGTAATAAATCCAAGAAGACTGCATTCCAACGAAATAAAGAGTATCGAAAACCCCTGAAAGTAGTCGACGCCAAACAAAAATCCAACACACAGATCGAACCCGTACCCGAAGTAGAGAAAATCAAAAAGAGAGGCAAGAGCAAGTGGTGAGGAATTAATAAGCCCAAGAAGACTGCATTCAAACGAAATAGAGAGTATCAAAAACGCCTGAAAGCAGTCGACGCCAAACAAAAATCCAACACACAGATCGAACCCGTACCCGAAGTAGAGAAAATCAAAAAGAGAGGCAAGAGCAAGTGGTGAGGAATGTAATAAGCCAAAGAAGACTGCATTCCAACGAAATAAAGAGTATCGAAAACGCCTGAAAGCAGTCGACGCTAAACAAAAATCCAACACAGAGATCGAACCCGTACCCGGCACATCGTAAACTCGCTGATTTCAATTCCCCGAGTAGTTCTACGTTCCAAACTGACGGTTCAGTCAGAACTAAGCCTACCTGTTGATATGGGGGAGGGGGGGGGACCGATTTAGCGACCATCACGAGAAATCCTGAGATAGAGATACGTGCAACAACCCGTTCGTGGCCGGAGTCAGAGCGCTGTTTTATGTCTAGTCGTCTTAGCTGGTCCCGGTTTCGAGTTGTGGATAAGTCATGGGTGGTGTGTTTGAATTATGCGCCGACTTTCTTCTTTTCCAGTAATCAGCGGTCTAAAATTAGTGACAGTTGACTGCTTATAGACTTTAGAATCGATCATAGTGTGCGTTAAACGCTGAAACGTAACATAGAGTTTCTTCTCTCAGAGAACCAGTACCGTAAGACAAACAGAACACCCCCACATACTTCATCGGAATTTTTAACACGGATTCAGTAGATGAGAACCCACAAACCTACTCATCTCGCCACCCCACCAGCATTAAGAAGCAATTCCAGTGAATTTATGTTTATTTTCCGCCATGTTTTGCCCTTCGCCAAAAATAAACTTGAATCTTCTCTTTTTCATTTGTGGGCTTAACGTCCACCTTGAGCAACTCGTTAGGCTGTAAACAGTCGCCCTTTCCTAATTTAGGGCCACTGGCTCCAGGAAAGTGAGACAACCAGATCCGTAAGACAAACACCACATCCATCCCTCGTTGAGACTCGAACTCGGACACATCTTGGACAAATGAGCGTAACCCAGCACTCAGACCGCTGCGTCAGTCGGGCGACTTGAATCTTCTTTAAAGACGAATGGAATTACTATATTTTTTCATGCCCTGGCTTTCATACAGCGATCTATAGTTGAACACAACCAATCCACCTGTAATGCATCAGAGACTATTTGGCGACAGGTCGATGATCGTTTAACAGGTTTTCCTGAAGTAGACTTTGAAATAACTCGAACTCTTACCAGTACGAAACAAACGTAATGAAATATTTGAAGGCATGGAGTAGGATGAAGCTGCGCAACATCTATATTCAGACATCAATGTTAACGAGCCATCTAGGTGACTGAGTGGTCAGAGTCGTAGGCGTCTAACTATTCGTCAGCGTTTGGTGTGGATTTCTAGTTATGTAAGACGTGTGACCTCAATCTTTGCAAACAAGGCAGGAGCCCTAATCATACTCAAATTCTCCGTTCCCACTTACACCGATGAGTCACTATATTATGACCGTCTACCTACTAAGCTGTAGAATCTCTCCTTTAGCCGGCAAAACAGCGTCCACTCAGCGAGGCATCGATTCGATGAGGTGACGATAGGTATCCTGGGGTATCTGGTATCATAATGTCAACAGCAGATCCTCCAGTTCCCGTACATTTCGGGGTGGTGATGATTTAGCGCGAACCCGCTTTTCCAGTTCCAACCACAAATTTTCGATTGGGTTCATGTCAGGTGAATTTGGAGGTCAGGGCATTATTGGAAAGTCATCGGCATGTTCTTCAAATCAATCCTTAAGGATTCTGGCAGTGTGGTATGGCGCATTATCCTTTTGGTAATGGCCATCACCAGCAAGGAACACAGTTGCCATGAATCGGTGAACGTGGTCAGCAGCGATGTTCAGGCACCTGACAGCTCTCAGACATTGTGCTAACGGGATAATGGCGCCCAAAGTGGCGCAAGAAAACATAGCTGACAGCATAACACCGCCTCCTCCGCCCTGTTTCCGCCCAACAGCGCATCCAGGTGCCATAGCTACCGTTGGTATTCGGTGTATCTGCACTCGGCCATCTACGCGATGCACCAGGAATCTTGATTTGTCGGAACAGGCCACTTCCTTCCAATCATCCACGGTCCAATCTCGATTATCTTGGGCCCATTTCATGCGTTGTTGGCGATGACGTGCAGTGAGCATGTGGACCCGGCTGGGTCTTCGGCTGCGCAGGGTCATGCGCAGAAAGCTGAGATTAATTGTGTCCTGTGACACATTGCCCTGATCACCACTGCTGTAGCTGCGTGTGATTTGTCGCACTGTGGCTCTGCGATCGCAGTGACAATGCGCTCCCCTCCGGCATCAGTGAGCTGCGGACGACACACGGCTGGACGATGGTTCCTCATTGGACCATCTGTGTACAACTCATGATACGTACTCACTACAGCGGCACGTGAACAACGCACAAGACCCACCGTTTCCGAGATCGTAGTTTTGAGGCGTCGTTCTACCACAATTTGTTCTCTATCAAACTCCCGATAAATCGGCAGCTTTTCCCAATTTGACTCCGAACAATCTACTGATCGAAAGCCGGTCCTAGGGTTGTATGTATTCTGCTCTGTGAACTTCACCTGCACCAACGTTCAGTCTCCAGGCGCGCTCATTTCTCTTGGCTGGGGGTGATCATAATACATGTAACTGAAAAATTTCAGTCGTTCTCAGCGTATGGAAGGCATAAAACGTATTATTTCCTTTGGTAGCGTAAACATATTTCTTTATATTATTGTTAAAATAACTTCAGAGGTGAATCAAATATTTAGTCCCCCCCCTGGACTTATTTTGTTGTTGTTGATCTAATATTTTTCCGTCACCTGGAGAAATTTTAAGCTGTTAGAAGTCATTCATCTCTAATTTAGAATCACTGAGCGCAGAATCTAATTTAGAATCTCTAATTAAGAATCACTGAGAGGCAATCAGGGCTTTATTAGAAATACAGCATTCATGTCTTTTCCCCGGGATCCTAGTTCGGATCTCAGTAGTACGAGAAAAAAGAATCCCTCCGCCTAAATTAGTGGACCGGAATTCGACTGATTTCTCTAACCCTGTAGTTAGTTTTTTTGTTATTTGGTGGTTTTATGATCACCGTGAACAATTTCATGGGCTATACACAGTCACCGTCCCTAATTTTTTTCCTCTGGTTCCAGTTCCTTGGAAGAACTCTTGAAATACCTATTATTCAGTTTTTATTTGTAAAATAATATTTTAGTATGACTATAACTGAGCTCCTCTCAACAATTAAAGTCCTAAATAACGTGAAGAACAGAAGTTTGCGTAACGTTTGTTACTAATAGTGTGAACCCACGTAAAACTTGCATTTCATCGAGAGATGAATTACTGGCAAATGCATTTATGCTTAGGAGAGTCATTTTTCAATTACATCACAGTTAAATATGCATTGTTTGCGTTAAGTCTCATCGATGTGATTTATTATATGTATTTATTTAATACTTAGTAATCTATAATAGGTTTATTTTTAACACTGATCTTTTATTAATATTTTGCCTCCTTCTAAATATGCCATATCATATGGAGATATAAGCGCATTTCCTTTTTTTTTTTATAGTAAAACGGAACCTTTTCTTTCCGCAGAATACATTTCTCTAGAATCTAAATTAATACTGTCACCAGTATTTCTATTGAGGAAAAACAGATCGATTGTGCGAATGCCCCTGGCAATGGCTGGCATGTCCCATTATGTATGCGCATCATCATCTTCCCACATTTCTTCCAGTAAAAGACTTTGAAGAGATGCAAATTAAATACAAACATGCTTTAAAATTTTTCTTCAGCTTGCGCTGATTTGTGGCGTATTTTGAAGGACCGCTCTCCCATGTCGTCAAAAACCGCATGCCGTCGGTTACAACAGATGCACGCGAAATTTCTGTAAGAGATGCAGAATGAATTTCAGTCACTGGCGCCTCAAAATGTTCCTTCCTCCACGGGCAAGAGGAGATGTTACCGAAATACTTCCCATTTGTAATTCCATTCCAAACCACGCCGAGACATGTGACGATATCGCCGAGGAATTCGATGCTTCCGAATTTTATGCGCTTCGCTCTTCTTATATCTTCTTTACTTTATCTTTTGAATAAGAAGCAAACAAATCGATTAGAAAATCCTCTTACAACTGAATAATTCCTTTGATTTCCTCGGAAAAACTATCGGAGAAAATTCCATTTTGATTAGGAACGAAATAACGGAATCAGGGTTTGACACATGTATTGGAGAACGGAAAAAACAGCTGTTTCTGAAGTTTTGCTCGCATAACATCAAAGCGAAGCAAACGAAAATAATAGTTATAAGGATTTACAAGTTCGGTATAAAAGAAGAATGCGACTTAGAATGCATGTTACAGTTTAGGGTTGCGCGACTAAAAGGTCCCTACTGGAACCATTACTTCGAAACAACTCAACGAACGTAGTATTCATGTCTTAGTATAGAATAACAGTTTCTTCATTGAAGAGCACATAGCCACACCGGTGGCAAAGTTTTCAATCAGTAGGTTTCTGGGTAGCCGTACGACTTGGATCCCAGTTCGAATCCCGGATAAGCCATATGCGGTGTGTTTTTCGTATATGCTTGGGTGTCTCTGTTCTCTAAAAACAATGAAGCTACATTCTGTTTCTTGGTATAATCTGAAAACGGTGAGATTTAAGAAAAGAAAAAACAAACCTTGTAATAATCCGCTGCGGCACATAATTCGCAGCCCATGGAATTAAGAAAAAAAAGAAATCACGATATAATCCGCACCTGCGTTGCTAATCTCAAACTCCTACATAGAAGTCGCGATTCACGGGATGACCCAGCAGTCCAAAGAAGTAAATAAAAGAAAACGATCTTCTTATTAAAAAAAAAATTAACTGTTAATTGTAATTTCTTCTGAGTTAAGTAAAAAGCAAAAATGTGTTACGCTAATGTGTTATGTTAAAACCAAAAATCAAATTTTTTCAGCATTATCGCAGTTCCGTAATGAGGCTTTCCCCCTCCTCCCCCCTACCTCTTCCTCTCTTTCGCTGTATGATTCCTTCCGTTCTTCAATCATTACCCTCTTCCCTAACCTTGCCTCTCAAGCTGGGTTAACTCTTGTTCCCTCTGCCTCTCTTCCTCTTCCCTTTTTTCCTTTCCGTTCGGGGCTCATCACTTCCTCTCTCCAGTTTTTCTATCTCGTCTCTTTACCGTTGTCTCATTGATCCACTGTATGCTACACCATTGATGATTCCAGATGTTCCGAATGTCGCCCTTTCACAAGTGTGGTCCATGTCTAATTCGCCACTATCTGTTCCAGCAGAAAGAAACATCCAATGGTTGTTTCTTCATCGGCGGTTACCAGTTCCGACCAAATTATTCAGGATGACGCTTGTTGATTCGCCTAACTGCATGTTTTGCTCTACGATTGCGGATGTAGATCATGTATATCAACATTGCACAGTGCTTCTTCCCTTGTTACATCTGACCTTCACTACTGCACAGTGCCTTAGTACTACTGATCTCTTTCTCAGCCTATAGCACGCTACTCAGTTCCAGTACTCTGCCTATTCCTATATCAGAGTCATGTGCTTATGTTTTCATATTAGCAAAACATGTGATTTTTTGCTACTATCAACAGCTACGTTCTACCCCTATACAGCCTACCATCTTTCAGGCGGGAGCTGCCATGTGCAGTCAGTTCCGGAACAGACTGATTTCACGCTTGAGGCTTGCTTTCACTGTTGCTAAGGCTGCGAATCGAATCCCACACTTTATGTCAGTGTGGTCACCTTTTCGTCAATGGTTTTCTGGTCCATCAGAAGACCTTAGACTATTGTTCTGACTTCTGTGAATTTGTTTAGACTAACTAAAGTATAGTTTTGTAATTAACGTGTTCTTAGGTGCCCACTTCACCATTGCTGCCCAATGTTACTGCGCGTCTGCATGTTTCTCACCAACAAGGTCCTGTAGGTGAGGGTTTTTTTTTTTTTTTTTTTTGTTACACCACAGGCACTTAGATAAAGTTTAAAGTTTTATGTTCAACGCTTTCCTTATGTCTGCCGGGCTTTATAATTTCTGGTTTATGCTCACGGTGCTGAGCAAATGTTTGTTAATGTTTAAATTTAATTATTAATTTTGCACAGTGGGGTTTTTGATCATGTTACATGTACATAAAGGTATATGATCAGTCAAATACACAATGTTCAGCGAGGTTTAGCACTTTTGTTGTACAAAGAATAATTGTTCCTCGTTCAGATATTTGTACTATACCTGAAGTATAGTTGCTATGCCAAAAGCTCAGTTTTGTATATACTAACGTACTTTCGTAATTGCACTGTAAAATTTATGTTCGGCACATTTCGCATGTTGGGTCAAGATTAGATGTCTTAAGTTTTATGCTCATGGTGCGGAGCAAACGTTTTGATAGTATTTCAATTATATGTTTAATGTTACACAGTGTGGTTTTTCTCATGTCACATGTGCCTACCAGGAAATAATCAGTCTTTTACATAATGTTCTGCGCTGTATTGCACATTTGCTGTACAAAGAGTCAGTTTCATATTTTCATTATTTGTATTGTACCCGAAGTATAAATTTTCTGTAAAACGCAAGTTCTGTTTGTACTAATATACTTTACTCTTTGCACTGTGAAATTTACAGTTGTACCATGGAATTGTAATTCTTTATTAGTGTCTTCCCTATGCCGTTGCACCTTGTGTACATATGTTGTTGTTCATTACATGTTAATCTATAGTATTGTGATTGAGGCACTTGTTTAAGCTTAAGTAATAGTTCTTTTTTATAATTTGACAGTGTTTCACAATAGAGATATTGCATTCAATTTGTATAGAGTTCACACCATCATTGTAATTAAATTATTTATTCGCTTATCTTTCAGACACTGAAAAGTATAAGCCTTATGCTCTTTTCTTCTTTTTTCAAGATTGCTCAAAATATACATGTTTGTTTTTGCACTGTAAAATTTATAGTTATACCTTGTAATGGTGTTCACCTATTAGAGATGGCACTCTGCTGATGCACATTGCGAACATATGATGTACATAGAATAAGTCAACCCTTCAGTCCAGTATTGTCAGTGTTATGAATTTGCTTACATTGTATATAGTGCATCCACATAGTGTAAATATCTCATCGTCATTGTAAATAGGTCATCTACTTGTTTATCTTTTGGTAACTGTTAAGCACAGGCCATCTGTATCTTCCTGTCCATGTTTGCTCCAAATAAATATTGTTGAACCTCATAGTTCAATAGCTACATCTGCTGCGCCCACGAACGTGAGTGACACTGAGCTCCCCACAGCACGTGATCGATCGCGAAAACAAAGGATACCGTCTTCTTTGGGTTGTAATTTCTGTCAAAATGCTCGTAAGACAAAAAAACAACAACAAAAAAACCCTTCACTCTAAATGTTTGAGGACTTCTCTCTTCGCATTGCTTTAAGCTTTCCTAACATATATTTTTGGTAATTTTCCAAGTATAGACCTATCCTGACATTCAGATTTTACAAAAACCAAAGAGCCGCGAAAACGCTTTCTATTTCCTTTTAAAGTTACGTGTTATCCGCATCGTTGTATAGTCTGCAGAATCTAAATTTATAACTTTTTTTAACAGACAACCCGCGAGTTAGACGAAGAAAATTACTGTAAATTACAGACGGACGACTGCTTACATGATTTATAGTTGCTAATTGTGGTTGTTAAACCCTGAAAGAAAAAAGTACATAACTTAATTTTACGGTATTCTTTGCGAAGTACTCATTGAATTACGACAAAGTACTTAATATTCATAGGCTCGCCTTTCACCCAGTAAACTGCCTAGTCTCGGCACGGCATCGACTTTATGAGATGTGTGCGCAATTGTGTGGGGATCGGCCGGCAACGAAGCTGTTCGTTTTGTGGTCCAAAGTTTCGGTTTAGACCGAAGTAGTGTGTCCAGCTGCGCCACCGCATCCTACGAAAGTTCATTCGGGTTAATCTCAATTGAGTTTGGAGGCCATTCGATATGTCTCATATCAGCATTGTGTTCGTAGAACAATTCCTATACCAGCTGGACCCGAGGACAGAAAAAATTTTCTTCCTGGAATTGCCTAGTCCTTTCTGGTAGGAAATATAACATTGTATGGTGTATGAACTTGCTGACAAGAGTAAAGAAGTGGGATTAAAAATGAACTTTCAGAAGACAAAAGTGATGTTCAATGCTTTTACAAGAAATGAAGATTTATCGATTGATGGAGAAAAACTGGAGATAACAGACACGTATGTTTATCTTGGACAGCAGATATCAAGTGAGGGTCACATTGATGAAGAAATTAATCGGCGTACAAAACTTGCCTGGAGAGCTTTTGGAAGAAACAGCATAATTTTCAAGAGCAATATGCCATTATGTCTTAAAAGAAAAGTGTTTGATCAATGCATCCTTCCAATGCTTACGTATGGTGCAGAGACGTGGACCTTAACTAAAAGAGACATACAAAGGCTGCAGACAACTCAAAGAAGCATGGAGAGGTGCATGCTTGGTATAACCAGGAGAGATAAGAAGAGGAACTCGTGGATCCGAAAAATGACGAGAGTGGAAGACATCATGATCAGAGTTAAATCCCTGAAATGGCAATGGGCTGGACATACTGCCAGAAGGACAGACCATAGATGGACAGCCGAAATTTTAGATTGGATTCCAAGGGACAGGAAAAGACCCAGAAAAAGACCACATGGGAGATGGGTGGATGAAATTCGTAAATATGCGGGAGTGACATGGAGGAGACTGGCACAAGACAGACCGTTGTGGAGGAAACTTGGGGAGACCTTCGTCCAGCAGTGGATTGATAATGGTTGACAATGATGATGATGATGATGGTGTATATAGTTCGCAAGCGGTCTGTGGTAGTAGCTGGCGTCGATACGTTGGTCCAAATGGACATAAGGTCCCAGTTCTCGCCAGCTAAACATGCTTCGTATCACACAACAGCCCCGATCAGGCTGGATGGTAGATACCATGCATGAGGGATCCATAGCTTCATGCTACTGACGCTAAATATAGCCTCGACCATCAGCAGAATGGAGCACATACAGTGATTCGTTGGACCAAATCATCTGCTTCCAATTTTGTATCGATTGACTGTTGTTAGGAGAACATGGAATATAACACGTGTTCTATTGTAGCTTATCAGTGGTTGCGTACGACGTAAAGCCACGCAGGATGTTGTTTCTGGTTCATTCATTGCAATGGGCGGTAAACTGCGAAATTCCACTGCGCTTATTGCCCTGTATAAGGAGACGCACATGTAGTTCGCCGCCCTTTACAGTTTTATGGCCAATTGCTTGTTTCGCCATTTTTTCACCACTCTTGGTGTACGTTAACCATTTAACGACCATAACGCCTGAAACGCCCTTACATCCAAACTACCACGACCGCCAGAAAACGCCCGTCTAGAGTGAGTAGGATTTCCTTCCCCCACTTGCTCTTTGAATTTATACGACCTTTACTTTATTAGAAGAAAATTCCTTCCGTCACTATTATTGTTGCTAAACAAATAACTAAAGCAGGCGTTGGTACCTCTCGGGTATATACTATTTACTCTAATGACATCGCATGCCTTCCTTGTGGCAAAATGCAGTAATCGTCCCCAGGAAACGTCTGAAACTCAATGCACATCAAGACTACAGATCCGAAGTTCCGTGTGGTGGCCGAGCACCTCTTTTGTTAACTTGTAAAGTTAAGGGGGGGGGGGTTTAGATTCTGAAGGGATCACAGACACTTTCGGGCGTTATGGTATTCTGCGCAACATGTGGAGCCATGCTGACTGACAACTGCTGGATAGTGCGTGGTGGTGGGTCCGTAGAGCGAAAAACAGGATCAAGGTGGCCAGATTGATGCTCAATTGGGTTTAAGTCTGGGGAATTAGGGGGCCAAGAGAAGTATTTTCAGGACTTCATCGTGATCTTCCAACCACTCTCGAATATTTCTAGCTATGTGACATGTCGCATTGTCGTTCTGGAAGATCCCATCAGCCACAGGGGAGACAATCAGCATGTATAGGTGTACGTGGTCTGCAAGAATGGGTTAATAACGAAATCGGTCCGTAGTGCCTTCCACAGATATGAGTGGACCCAGAGAATGCCACGAAACATTCCCCAGACCATAACGCTGACCCCATCAGCTTGTGTTTTTCCTGCAATACTTGAAGAGTGTTTGTTCTCCTTATACGCCAAAGTCCATCCGTTCAATGAAGCAGAAAACATGACCCATCGGAGAAGGCAATTCTTTGCCAATCAGCGTAGGTCCAATTACTACTGTGCAAATGTAAGCCTTTTTCTGCCGATGCACCTTCATTAGCGTAGGTGCCGTGATCATCCGTCTGCATCGGAGCCCTATACCCAGAAGGGTTTGCTGAACTGTCGTTTTCGATACACTTGTGGTAGCCTTCTGGTTCATTCGGCCAGTGGCTGCTCCACAGTAGCTAATCGATCGGCCTTCGCGCACCTTCAAAGCCGACGTTCACCTCTCACATCACTGGCACGTGGTGCTCCGCAGTTTTCACGTCGCTTACTCGCAGTGATGTCATTCCTCTAATCTCGATACACTTTAACTACAGCAGCACGCGAACAGTTCACAAACTGCGCTGTTTCAGAAATACTGCTACCCTTGGCCCGAAAGCCGGTAATCATCCCTTTTTGCAAACCTGATAAATCGCTCCTTTTATCTATGACAGCAACGTGTGACATGTTTTCAGATTGCCTACAGCACACCTTATATACCCTCCAAGCCAGCTCACGACACGTCCCTTCCTTCATTAACTACTCGCTGTTGACGTCAAAAGTAGGAAGTGGTCAGAATAATGTGACTCTGCTGTGTATGTGGAACGGGTATGAAATACAGTGACTGTGCTTATGGGGAACGAAACATGCGCTGCAGGTCGAAAGTGAGCGCGCCCGTGAATAGTCCATTACCGTATACACAAAGTCCACCTCACACTCTGCATTAATTTGTAGATACGTGTCAGTGAACGTAGACGTGTTGTTTGTCGCGTGTTGTGAAAACCCTGAGTTCGAAAACTGAGCAACACATAAAAAGGAATCTGGTGAAATTAAAGGAAACGTCTACCGAATCGTCCTGTATGTTAAGTGAACTGCACAGTGAATCATGCATGTCACGTGCGCGTATTTCTGCGTGGCATTTAATTTTCAGCGAAAGCCAGTGGGATATTGAAGACGACAAATATCCGGGCTCAACAAGAATTCCGAAAACAGAATACAACGTGTAAAAATTCTACGAAATTTCCCGAAATGATCGTCAATTGAGTATTATAATGGTAGAAGAAGTGATAAATATCGATAAAATGGCTATTAGGTAAATTTTACATGAGAATCTGAACATGGCAAATATTTGTGCCAAGAAGGTCCAGAAGCGTCTCACGCTTGAACAAAAGATAATCGTAAGAGAATTTGTGCTATCATTCTGGAGCAAAGTCTGGAAAACCCCAACTTTATAAAAGGTCTTATCACCTGTGATGAAACATGGATATGACGCTGAAATGTTATATGCATTGGAAAACACCAACAAGGATGAAGAAAGTACGGAAGTAAGTCCTGTTTCAGGGCCGTAGTAGTGGTTTTTGTCTTTGACACTAGGTGTAAGTTTAGGAGAGTTGGTTGCCAATGGAGCAACAGTGGGCGAGCCTTACTACAATCAGATTTTGGTGACTTTGAGATAGTGAGTTAGAAGACAGAGGTCAGAGTTGTGGAAAAATAGCTTTATTCTTCACCAGGAAAACACGCCAGCTCATTATGCAATCTCAGTGAAGCAGCCGAGGAAAGCTTCGAGGTCCTCCAATACCCTGCTTACACACCAGATTTGGCACCATATGATTTTTTTACATTTTCCCTAAAGTCAAATCTGTATTCAAGGGGACACGTTTTGAGTCAGTCACTGGGGTGAAGAAGTCTTCTCAAAGGGATCACATCAGGTGAGATACTGCAGTGATTTGCCAAGTGGAATATAAAAATGCAATGGTGTGTTGATGCGAAGGGAAGTACTTCCAAGGAGATAAGAATTAAGAATGTAAGTTTTTTGTTATTTAACTTAAATTATAGCGCCAGTCTTGTTCTTTAATAGCCATACGTCGTATGTATCCTAAACGCAGCTTCAGCTTGAGATTAGAAAGTCTTAAAAACTGCTTCTCTTTACATGTTGAAAATCATTTCCCACGAATCTTCTACCAGTTATTACTTCTAACGTGTCGGTAAGGTAGATGAACACAACAAATGCATAAAAAAGTCTACTCCACTCGGAATACGGAATTAAAAAGGCATTAGTTTTTAAGCCCTTTAATTTCTTCTACTTCGCTTTCCTTGTATTGCTCACACACGTCCATTTATTACGAGGAATTTCTGCGCATGTTACTCGGTATCTTATAATACGCAATTTTTTATCAGTGACCCCCTAGACACTTCCCGTTACAAAGGATTTTTTTGCACAGAATTCTTGGTTATTCTTGAGAAGACACTTTTTCTTTCCACCTAGCTTTCTTTATTCCGTTTGCGAGAAAGCATCGTCTCCCGTGGGTATCGCATCACTTGTTAAGTCAGCCAGGGCTTCTGGGAAAATGGGAATTGCATTCTGCGGTGGTAGTTTTGAAACCAGTCCGCTTTTTATTCCTCTTCTTTGGAGTAACAGTGTCATTCACGCTTTCACTCGGGAAGCAGAAAATTGTCCACTAATTTAAAAATAAGAACTTTTTTCTTTTCTTGGAATTCCTGCTTTCTCATTATTGTTCTGGTTCCCTAAGTTTCTTCGCTCCAAGTATGGAACCTATTTTAAAGCATAAGTCATCAATTGAAGTCAAACACTGCTGCCAGTTTCAAGAAAAGAAGATGATGTAAGGCATTTTCATTTTTTCATTCGCTTGTCGGTTTTATTCAATGGTGGACTGAAATCTAATCCGGTTGATAAATTTCTGAAAGAATTATTCAGAGCAGCGCACCAGACTTACACAATTGGAAAATTTATACCGCCATTTGAAATCGTACTTGCCGTCCCTGTGCCGCAGTGGTCTAAGCGATGGCCTCTGATCATTCGTCCGAAAGGGGTCCGGGTTTTTCTTTTTTTTTTTTGATTGGAGGTTTAACGACCACCGTGAGCAACTCAATGTGCTGTAAGCAGTCGCCAGTCCCTAATTTAGGGCCACTGGTTCCAGGGAAGGGAGAGAGCCAGTGCCATAAGGCAAACACAACATCCATGCCTCACCGGGATTCGAACCCGGACCCATTCGGACGAATGATCATTGGCCATCGCTTAGACCACTGCGCCACCGGGGCGGCTGGGTCCGGGTTCGAATCCCGTAAGGCATGGATGTTGTGTTTGTCTTACGGCACTGGCTCTATCCCTTCCCTGGAACCAGTGACCCTAAATTAGAGACGGGCGACTGCTTATAGCCCATTGAGTTGCTCACGGGGTGGTCGTTAAGCCTCCAATAAAAAAAGATCGTACTTTATATTAAATCATCAACAAACAGACACAACTAACACGCTTAATTTGATGCAGAAAAATAGATAAAACTTGTGATGTATTACAGACATGCAGCATGTGTCAAGACGAAAAATCTGCAGCGATACATTCCGTCGGTGTAGTTTATTCGGTTAGAACAACTAGCCCCGGAGCGAGGAGACGCAGGTCTTTTATTTTTTATTTTTTTCATTGGAGGTTTAACGATCACCGAGAGCAACTCAACGGGCTATAAGCAGTCGCCCGTCCCTAAGTTAGGGCCACGGACTCCAGGGAAGGTAGAGAGTCAGAGCCGTAAGACAAACCCAACATCCATGCCTCACCGGGATTCGTACCCGGACCCATATTGGGCGAATGATCAGAAGCCATCGCTTAGACCACTGCGCCACCCGGGCGGCAAAGAGAGGCAGGTTTAATCACTGCCATTGACAAATTTGTGAATTTCATAAACTGACACGTTGAAAATGAATCTTGTTAAGCCAAAATGATAAAAAAGGCAGCTCAGATTTACCAAGAATTTCTGCATCACATTAAGCTCGCTTTGATCTTTCCCGACTATAATTACTAGAGCTGTAGGCCTCCCTAGTTCTGCGAGATGTTATCCTAGAATAGTCGACGAAGCTTTTCTCTTCTCGAAGGCGACCATGTTCAAACCATTTTAATATGATTTAAATCATTTTTTTATAAAAAAGGATGTATCTAGCGCAAAATGAGCTGCATATGTGAATCTAATGCAGATGGAATCAATTCTAAGCTCCCAGAATAGGAATCCTTATGTCGTCCCTATAGAGAGTATCATAGGAAATAGAATACTCTGAGAAATTATCACGACACAAATTAATTCGGATAACTAAATTTCTACACTACCGTATACACATTTTCGGCGCCAAGGTGTTGGCCAAAAAAAAAAAAAATACTTTACTAATTAAATGTGTATGATCATTGTCAACTGTCACCAATATACAACTGGATTAATGTCTCTTCCACAGCTTTCCGTCTTGAGCAATTCTCTTCCGTGTCCTTCCGTATTGCTTTCGAATTTCATTCATCCATCTCTAACGTGGTCTTCTTCTGCGTATTTTCCTGTTGCTTGGTATTCAGACTAGTATTCCAATTGGCACGTAACTATTGAGGGAACGCAAGTTGCTGAGATAAGACAGTGTCGGTGTAGTTCTGTAAGGAGAATAACCGGCTCCGGAGCTGGAAGACGGGATTTAATACTGTATTGGTTCTGGAACGTAAAGTGAATCTCCCAGCCGTGAGGTTCGAAGAAAATCTGTAATGCTTCTTCTACACGTCGTCTAGAATTAATGAGAATTCCTTCTTCAGCGTTACCAAAAATGAGCAACTTCTTCCACACACGTCTTCTGGAATTAATCAAAACTCCTTCTCTTAGAGCTAGACACTTCAAGCATGGTTTGCTGCGGACCCGAAATCCGAGATTTCGTGCGTCCGTCTTTCTCATGGGGAGATATATATGACGTACCACTAAGGTGACGCAAAAGTCAGAAACAGCAAGTTGCTACAATAGGCAAAGGTCGGTGTAGTTCAGGCTTCATGATAACTGTAGCCGATTATTCTCCCAACTTTATGCTATAAATTGTCCAACGGTTTTCAGTTCTTCTTGTGATATGTCAAGCCCATTAACGCTTGAGGGATTTCCCTTTGATTACGTGTCATCAACTCCTGTCATTTTTCAGATCCTTAAGTTTATTTCCCTATCTTTCTTGGTTACACCAAACACGGATCTCTCCGTGCATCTTTGAGTTCTCCGCAGTTGTTGTATGTCTTTTCTTGGTAAGGTCCATGTCTCTGATCCCTAAGCAAGAACTAGAAGGATGTATTGATTAAACAAATTTATTTTAAGACACAATGGTAAAATGATACTGAAGATCTCCATTTTTGCCTAAATCACTACTCTACTGACAGAACTGGGGAAACTATAGGCTTCTCTTCAAACCAGAAATTTCATCCTTTGTGCTGACATCAGGCGATGAGCAGTGGTAACCGAAAGGATGTTCATATCTTCTTGCAGTCAATTTTGCTAGTATCGTTGGACTGTGGCATTGTGTTGGCCTACACTCCAAGTCAACCTAAGAGTGAACTATTGTGGAAGGTAGGGTGGCAGTGGCGCCGTGGAATGCAAGAACGGTATCAATTGGATCACATTCTACGCCCGCCATTACTATCATGCATTACTCCCACACTGACCACCCTCATCAATTAGGACTTTATAACTTAGCTGAATCTCACTGCGTCGGTTTTCCTTTTATCCTCTTCCACTACGGCTGCTTAAAAACACCCCCGTCGCATTTTCCCAAATGTCAGCTGATTGTCCCTTTGTTGCGATTATTGGCTAAAATATTCTATTCCTTTCAAAACGTGCCCTCCCTCTCCGTTTTCAAGTTTTACACATTTTATAACTAGACAGTAAGCTGCCAAAGGTGCTAGCTCCTTGATAGAGTTACTTCTCGTAGTTAATCTTTCTCTAAAATGCTTTGCCACTTTAAAATTTGTCTTAAATATCAATTTTGCTCCAGAAACGTCTGAGCAGCAAAAATGGATTGTGATCAATAATTGTGTTGTTTTTTACTCTTAACGCTAGGATCTACTTTTCGTAGCTGTGATAGCTGCTCCGTACCTTGCGCAGTAATACACCTTTAGGTTGATTTAGTATGTAGATATTGTGATATACCGCTAGTCGACCATCTCCCGCCTCGAAGACCGATGATCAGTACTTCTCTAAATGCTTAACTGCCATACGTCTCCCCATTCCATACGATCTGACGTACTCCTCAAATAAGTCATTGAAGGCTGAGAAACTGTTACCGCCACAAATTTCTGGTACGTTCAACTGAGAGGTTGACGCGTCCGCACTTATGTTTTCATCACTGCTGCTGGATTTGTCTGATACTGGCGCAAGTTGCACATCACGTCATGTCTTTTGCACTGGAAGAACTTCATAGGAATCAGCCAGCGGATTCTAAATATAATGATCACCATGTTCCAAAATGTATATGCAAAATACCGGGCACAGGTTTCTCTATCGGTTTTAAACCGACACTTTTTCTTTCCGATTCGAATACTAGAAAATGAGTCATAGAAAGAGAAAGTGAGAAGTTTGTCCACAGGCACGCCATACTGGATACAGAAACAAGCAAAGAAATAACCAAGGACATGCTTAAAATGTATAATGACGGTGAAATTAAGACGTTATGAATTTCGGGAGTGCATGAGTGTAGAGATTCTTAGAAATTAGGTTCGAGTAGATTATTCACGTCTAAAATACAAGACGAGTTAGGTAAGTACTTTAAAAATTAATCGTTATCATCATCATGACGCAATTGGATCCCGGTGGTCACATGATCCTTTCAACAAGTCTTATCGATCTTCAGCCCGTTCTCTCCAGTCAGTTCTAATCTTTGATTAATTCTGCCCATCTAATCTTTAGTCAACGTAAAGGTCTGAATGTGTCAGTTTTGTAATTCACCTCACGTCTAAATAATATCCCCGGGCATTCTAGCCACATGTCCAGCCCTTCGCTGACGTCTGGTGTTCATTGTTTCAGTAATGTTCTTTCGTTTTTCATGTAGTTTCTCAAGTATTTATTAATGAATGCCAGCTTTGAATACTAGATGAAATCAAGCTATGAGCACTGCGAATCTTAATCAACGAATAGAGTAAGCTGAAAGATCTTTGTCTTCATTTTCGTTTGACATTGAGTCATATTATTGCAGTAGTATCTCAGAATATGCAAACGCGCGATCGTCCAAAAGTTTTAATATGTCTCTAATAATTTTTTCGTTAAATGGTTACACTGCTCACTACGGTAGATAAGCCATGCGATAAAGGATCTCTCTTTTATCTTTCCAATGATAGAAGAACACTATGCCGCCCCGGTGGCGCAGTGGTCTAAGGCGTTGGCCTCTGATCATTCGTCGGAAGGGGTCCGGGTTCGAATCCCGGTGAGGCATGGATGTTGTGTTTGTCTTACGGCACTGGCTCTCTCCCTTCCCTGGAACCAGTGACTCTAAATTAGGGACGGGCGACTGCTTATAGCCCATTGAGTTGCTCACGGTGGTCGTTAAATCTCAAAAAAAAAAAAAAAAAGAACACTATAACGTAATGTCCTTTTCGTGAGCAAGATTGGTTTTAAGCTATGTCTAAACCACAACTAAACAATGCCGAACTAAATAAGAATACGATGCAATAGTTTACTGCCAGACGAAGAAGTAAACTTACAATAACTTTTTATTGGTCCAGCACTACTTCAGTAGATCCAACATATAACACAGCAGGTACACTTCACATTTATCTTAGCGAGTGAACGTCTACACGCACACATCGACCACTGAGCAACTGTCGTATCGTCCTTTTTATCTATCGTTCTTATCACATTCATACGTCACTTTCTCTCTGACCTCAAATGTGTTGCTAACCTTATTCTTGTGAGAGAAAAGATATTACGTTAAGTTTTTTTTATTTATTTAAGGTTTAACGACCACCGTGAGCAACTTAACAAGGTATGAGCAGTCGCCTGTCCCTAATTTAGGGTCACTGGTTCCAGGGAAGGGAGAGAGCTAGTGCCGTAAGACTAACACAACATGCATGCGTCACCCGGGATTCGAACCCGGACCCCTTTTGGACTAATGATTAGAAGCCATCGCTTAGACCACTGCGCCACCGGGGCTCACGTTAAGTTTGGAAGTATAAGGAGAACAAACTCAAATTTACATAGGAAAAGGAACTAAAAATGAATGTTATTTTAGAATATACACTGAAGAGCAATTGAATTAGAGAAGCTGGCGCTATGCAAATGTGCCGCTGTGGGCGGCCCTGTAAACGGAAACGGCATGGCGTATACAGCCATCCGACAATATAAGGAGTGATGCGATGGGAATCAGTAAGAGTCGGACGCAGTATGGGTAAGACGAAGGATCTAAGCACATTTAATCGTGAGAAGATTGTCGGGGCCCGACGAATGGGTCACTACATCTCGGAAGTTGTGCAGGCAGTAGGAATTTCACGAGCCACTGTGTCACGGGTGCAACGTGAGTACATCGAATCCGGTAAAACCATCCCTGCAAGGGCCAACTGCCGTGGACAACAGCGTGTGGATGAGCGGGGTCATCGTCGGCTTACTCGCATTGTAACAGCGGATAGACTGGCCACAGTGCAAGAAATCCCTCGGCAATTTAACGCTGGTGCACAAAAACGTGTAAGCAGCCACACCATCCAGAACTGTTTCCTGGTTATGGGGTACAGAAGCCATCGTCCCTCGAGGGTACCGCTGCTTACCGCACATCACACGGTGCAAAGATTAGTATGGGCGCGGGAACAGCGCCACTGGACCCTCGACATGTGGAAAAATGTTGCCTGGACTGGTGAGTCGAGATTCACGTTGGCACATGCGGATGGAAGGATACGAGTACGGCGCAAACCACATGAAGCGATGGATCCTTCTTGCCACCAAGGTACTCTTCAAGCTGGTGGGGTTGGAATTCTCGTCTGGGGACTGTTTACGTTGACTGAAATAGGGACCCCTGGTACGTGTGACATTGACCCTCACAGGTTAACGTTACCGGAATATCCTGGACAACCATTTGTTCCCGTTTGTGCGTCTTGAACATCCCACTGAGGACCTCATCCTGCAACAAGACAATGCACCGTGCCATCGCTCCCGAATTGTATCCGAATGATTGGATGAACACTCCACTGACGTGACTTTGCTTCCTTGGCCAGCTAAGTCACCTGACCTCAATTATATTGAGTACATCCGGGATGCCATCGAGAGAGATGTTCGAGGCTCTGACCCCCTCCATCAAATCTTCGTGAACTGTAGGAGCTTGTTCAGGGGTCGTGGATCCGTATGGCTTCCCAACGCTTCCGGTGTCTTGTGGAGTCCATGCGGAGACGAATCGCCATCGTCATCAGGGCTAAAGGTGGTGCTACACGTTACTCGACAGGTATCTGTAATTCAATTGCTCTTCAGTGTACGTCACAACACACAGTATTGTGCGTGTAGTACATTACCCGCTGATGGACCTGCATTTTTTATGCCATTCATCTTACTCGATCGCAGTAAGGTAAATTCATTGCAAAACAAAATCGATATAACGGAAATGGGCAACGGAATTACTAGTGTCTCATAACAGGCAAGAGCTCTGCCTAGTTCCTATTTAATTGGGCGTCCGCCTCTGACCAATTGCGTGGTCGACTCAAATACACGGCGCTGACACTTAATCGACATCGGGATGCGAAAGCGGTTTATGTCTGTGGTTACGGAAAGTAGGAGTTCGCTCATCACTTTTGATGCTATGCATTTTTCCCGAAAGTACTGAAGTATATCAAATACATAAAATTCCGATGTAACGAAAATGGGTAACGGAAATAGTCAAAGCTATTGCTGAAATCTGGTTTTTGAATGCTGTTTCATGAAATTATACAACAATAGCTAATTTCCTTGTTACTCAACGATATATTTTCCTACTCTTGCACCGAACATGTCTTCATCACGTTTTACATAAACGTAGCAATATTTCATTGCAATCTGCATAAATTACCAGAACCTGATACAAAATTTGTTAAAAGCCATTACAAAAATGCGTTTTTAATGCAATGGAAACGGTGCGTCATAGTGAAATCTGGCTTTCTCTCGACGGGTAACCTGCTATTGACGAGAGCTTTAAACTGGTGTATGACTCGATAGGGTGTAACCTGTAGATATCCTAAACAAAAAGTTACCAAACTCCCTCACTAACACACTTGCGATTCAGTTTTACTTTCAAAGGTCAGATTTTAGGTCGCGCGTGCGCAGATGGACCTTCGTAGCTAAATCGCATTTCATCGGTGTCAGGCCGTCTCTAACCTCCGTCTAAATCTGAATAATATCTATACAAGTACGTAGTATAAAATAAAGTCCCGGGTAGGAGTCTGTCTGTTTGTTCGCGCTAATCTCGAGAATCCCTGGACAGATTTTTTATCCATTCCATAGAACATTTGTCGAGGAAGGTTTAGGTGTATGAAACATTAATCTGTCATTCAAGGGAGCCGAGCAGTAACGATTTTAGTGGCAAGTCAAAGAAAAAAACGCTGTTCTCATTCTTTCGTGGCTTTCACTGCCTAAGACACGATGCGCGGCAACCGGCTTACGGAACTTTTTTGCTCATTGGAAAAAAGACGCGAGACGCATGGGCGGCGGCCGGTCTGACAGCATGTAAGACAACAGACTTAATGCGTAGTTACATCGGACGCTCAAAGAATTGGTTTATCGGTGCTCGCACAGACTAAATGCGTAGTTACATCGGACGCTGAAATAATTGGTTTATCGGCGCTCGCACAGACTAAATGCGTAGTTACATCGGACGCTGAAAGAATTGGTTTATCGGCGCTCGCACAGACTAAATGCGTAGTTGTTTTCGTCAACACGTACATATCTCTTTGAGTATCCCTTTAATTAAAATTTAAATATTGTATTAACATTCTGCCGGGACGAAAATCGAATATAGGTCGTACCACATTGGACGCTAAAGGAATTTGTTTATCCCGTCATAATGAAAGTTTCCAAGAAACAGAATCTCGATTTGTAAATGACAGACGACGAATGGCTTTACAAAGAGAAAGACAGTCGCCTGTTGAATGTAATAATCATGTCTTTTTAGATTCGTCGGAAATTCTAAATTGCTACCGTGCAAAGCCGGGCTGGGTCGCTAGTATAAAAATAAATATTGTTTTTGAAAATTAAACAGTCGAAATACTTACCATTGCCGCCGCAATAGTTTAGTAAATATTTACTTTTATGACTTACATATCTTCTCTTTCATTGGTTTTACGACAATAGCGTTCATTAAACCACCTTGCTTAAGTACCCCTCAATGTCAGGAATTAGCAGACCTTATTGTTTGTCGTTATGATGCAATTCCACTTAGTTATGTACCAGGCTGTGGCCCGCCGTGGTCCGTGAGTGACGCAAATAAATGTATATTCTCGAATCACTCGGTTTATTTCCCACCCACAAAGATCTTGGCATGCGAAAGATATATAGCATAAATTATCTACAAAGTGTAACAGGGTATTCTCTCCCGATCCATTTTTTTTCGTGGGAAGAAATCATGTTATTGGAATTACAAGCAGTGCTGTCATCTGCAGGAAAAACAATTAAGACCTCATTTACCATTCAACGTTCATTTGTATTAACTAATATTTTCTGAACACCGTTCAACAAATGAAAACATTGTTTGCAGTTATTCACTGTCCCAGCATGTAAGTGGATTTCATGTTGGTAAAGATCCCGCTGACTTTGTGTCAATCGGTAAAAGAAAAATATGTCCTGTGTTTCACTGTTTTTCTTTTTCACATTTGCGAAATCGAAGCATGGCTTTTGCCAGGTCAGGGCAGGATAATTAAGCTCGTATAATGCAATTGAATGGATAACATTTGGTTGTAACACATTAATCCGAGGAAATTAACTTCTTCGCTCTAATGTTTTCCGATAAATGACTGCTCAATATATGTATGGTCAGCCTCGGGCATGATGAGATGCAATCTTCTTCATTTCACCAGCAGTTTTCTACGACAACGATGAAGCACACTAAATTAATAAAGTAATTTTTCCAGTTCAAACGTTTACACTCACGACGATGTTTACAGTAAACCCAAATGTTTTGTGGTAACAATCTACTCTTGGTAGTGCTTCACTCTATTAATAATTTTAACAGAAATAAACAGTGTAGGTTTTTGAAGAAAAGTACTTTGTACTATGTATGACGAAGAAGTCTTTTCATATTTCTACGTTATTTTAAAAACACAACCATGAGATGAAATAGTTCCTAAATTAAACCTTAACAGCCAGACGAAACATGTAAACAACAGAAGTCAAACTTACGGAAAAGATGCTTTGTTCAGGATGTAGCACTTCCATAACAAATCATAACATCACATATTACTTCGCATTAAACTCTCCACACACCACACAGCTCTTAACACAACGCTCAACTTGCAACACTTCTACAAGCAACGCTCTTTTTAAGAACGCTCGCCCAGCAACAATTCTGTCGTCGTTTTTATCTCTCTTTCTTATCTTATATCAGGCATACGTCACGTTCATTCAACCTCAATTATGTTGCCAACAGTATTCGTTTAAGAGAAAAAATATTACGTTAAGAGTGATGAAATATAACTGAGAATAAACTCAAGATTTACATAGGGAAAGAAACTAAAATGAAAAGTTAATTTAGAATATACGTCACATATGAAAAAATTTAAATTACAGTCTTTTTCATGAGAATAGATTTTACGAAGGATACTTAAATATAAATATTTTGCACATCTTAATAAATTGATATTTTTCACATTTCAATAAATTCACATTTTTCACATTTCAATAAACTAATATTTTTCACATTTCAATAATATCACATTTCTCACATTTCAATAAATTGATATTTTTCACATTTCAATAAATTCACATTTTTCACATTTCAATAAACTGATATTTTTCACATTTCAATAAATTCATATTTTTCACCTCTTCTAATTTGAATGAGACGTATCTGTGAACAAGGCATTACTTCGCAATTATGAAGTCCAGTCGGTAAGAGTGTAATTCCATTTCATGCGGACTCTCCTATGGTTAGCATGTAACGGCACATACACACACAGCAGATCATTGGAACATTAGTATCCGCAGTTATAGAGTCTTCTAATAAATAGCACAGGGGGCAACGTTCGTGGCTGCCACGGAAAGGACCTCGGGTTCGATCCCAGGCAGGTACGAACACTCGATCCACTGAATATCCGCCGTGCGTCGGATGGGCACGTTAAGCCGTCGGACCCCGGGTACTGCCCCCGGTAATAAGTAAAGGCGTCTTTCTTCCTCTTTCTACTTCGCTTCCGTGCCACTTTCCTATCCGGCACTCTAGCCCAAATCTCCTAGCTTCCTATTTCAAAGCACTGTTTAAGACCTGGTGTCGGTCAGACACTTTCTTTCTAAAATCCTCTACATAATATCATGATCATTGCTTCCTGTGACTCCGATGAAGTCTGAACGCTGACTGGGATCATTTGCTCTTCGCTGACTGGGATCATTTGCTCTCCTAGCAAATAATGTTATGTGTCAGCTGTCACTCCTGGACGAATCTCACTCAGCAAGGTGTAACGTATGTCTCTAAATTAACCTTACTGTTGGAGTTTCTGGCCCTAAACCGTCGTTGTTCGCGCTATGAGAATTTCTTTCCCGTTTCGCATATAAACCACGCCATTTATTTACAAGTGACCCGGATGGCACCCCGCCCGCTCTAACTGACTTTTAGAATCCTCTAAACAATCTGTTGTCAGTTCCGAAAAGGATTGGCGCATGTTTGACCTTCTAACAGTCTGCCTTTTGCTCCGTGTGAGCTTTTCTCTCATCAAGCGACCACTGGGCGTTTGCGTCACGTGAGAGTGTTTTTATCAAACAAACATTGGCTACTGTGTTTTGTATTTTTATAGATAACGTGATGATACGAGTGCGTTTTTCGTCTAATTTGATTTGCATCTATAAACCGATATACATATTAATTAGATTCCTTGCAAACAAACAATTCTGAAGTGTTATTATTGAGCAGACTACTTACAACAGCGTGAAAAAAGATATTGTGAGAAAAACTCTCACGCACGACCACTGGCTTTGTTCAATGTGTAGCGACCAGTTTGTAAGTTATGTTACTTCTCAGTCGTATTTCTTTCCGACCGGCACGTCAACTTCTCTGAATTTATTCATATCTTTTAGGAATGGAATACAATACAGTGACTCGAAGTTAAATTAAAAACCACGAGCCGCCCCGGTGGCGCAGTGGTCTAAGGCGCTGGCCTCTGATCATTCGTCCGTAAGGGGTCCGGGTTCGAATCCCGGTCAGGCATGGATGTTGTGTTTTTGTGTTTGTCTTACGGCACTGGCTCTCTCCCTTCCCTGGAACCAGTGACCCTAAATTAGGGACATGCGACTGCTTATAACCCATTGAGTTGCTCACGGTGGTCGTTAAACCTCAAACCAAAAAAAAAAAAAAACACGACCTGTATAAAACGTGTGTGGTAGTGGAACAAACGAAGTCCATTTACTCTTTGAATTTGTACGGCATGTTATCTTCATGATCAGTACATGGAATTAGTTTTGTCTACGAGATTGATAAATGGTTCGTTCAACAAAACTGTTTCAGTTGTTCAAAGAGTAATTTTGCTGGTGATTACAAACTGTAAGTAAACAAGCAGGGCGTCAAAGAGAACTAGTTAGTGGTTGTCTATGTGTTAGTGCTAAGCATTTAGTATTTAAGCAACTGTTGTTTCAACAAACAATCTGAAAAACACGTGTCTCCCGATGTCTGTTTCACTTTCTTGAGTTGATTTCCGAGCCATGGCTGACCCCAAAGAATTGAACTACCTCCATTTCACTGGCTGTCCTCTAACCTCTGAACGGCTTTCCATCATGCTGAATCTTTTAGACGAGGAAAACGCCTATCCCTGATTCACACTGGTGCGTTCCACGTAGTAGTGATAGCTTCCGATAGAAAGCGTTCTTTTGACCAGGAGTTCTGCTTTGCGCCGTCAAGAATTGTTGACCAATACGCAGCTTAGCAATGCGTATGTTTGTTACAGCAGGACCTTGAAAATTTGGCATAATTCTCCATACCTTTGTTTCTCCTTCACACTTTTAAGCAAAAGAAATTGCCTGCATTGGAAGGAACAATGCAGTATCGTGATCACAAATACGTAGAACAACGATGAGAGGAAAATGAATGTCGGATCAACGCAACACTGCTACTTCTTACTTCCATCAAACGGCAGAGGAGCGTAATATTCCTATAACACTTTTGTAAACTTGTGACGTATACTGCTACATGACTTTCCTCTTAAGTTTGTTTTCTTTTGCAAATTGTATTACTTCTCGGTTAAACGTATTCCAGCTGAACGACACGTAAATTGACAGTGATTCACAGCAAGATAAAATGGCAACATTGAAAGCAGTTGAGTGCACTTGTTGACATGTATGCAGGTGAAGATGTAATGATTACGAGTCGACTATAAAACTTTGATATACAGTAAAGCTTGTTGAGATACCCTATCAGGTAAACAGTGGCAATTCCGTGATAATTTCAGAAATTTCTATTTTGACCACAAAAATTCAGCGCCCATGGTTATCCAACCCCAGCATCCCATACGTAACACTTACTAGATTACCTAGATGGACCTTACTAGATTACCAGCGAGGGCGATCCTGAGCCAGTCTTCTCCAGGTGTTTCCTATTGGTCTGGTTAAAGGGTCTTCCCATCTAATGGGAAGTCTACCAGGTTTGCTCTTGGTTGACCTTGGATACCAGTTTGTTGCACGGTAGGTCCACCTGTTATCGATGAATCTGGCGATGTGACCTGCTCATCGAGCCTTGTTGTCATATATTGCTTTGTTTTTTGCGATGAGTCCGGGTGTACATAATGTGAGGTGAACGCTACCTGCTCGAATGTGCAGTGCCAGTTGTAAAGCAGGATTGATGGAGGAGGCTTCATGCTCTGGAGCTGTTTTGGGTTGGGAGACCTCGTTCCATTCCCGAAAATCTTGACATAGCTGCCAATAATGACATTCTCGAAAATTCCAGCATTACCGTAAAAGTTCGATGAAGGCCGTTTTCTGTAACAACAGAACACAAAGCGAGATTAGGACTGGTTTGATGTAGACAAAGCGAGATTAGGACTGGTTTGATGTAGACAAAGCGAGATTACGACTGGTTTGATGAGATGGTGTTGAAGAACTTTACTGACATGAACACAGCTGCGATTTCAACCCCATGGAAAACCTTTGGGATGAATCGGAAACCGGACTACGATCCAGGTCCAACCATCCGACATCGGTACTCTTTTGGTAGAATGGAGGGAAATTCCCGCAGCAACGTACCAAAGTCTAGTGGAAATCCTTCCCAGTATATTGGAGGTCGACCATTTCTTTTTTAACCGCTGACGCTAAGCCAACCGGCCCCTCCACGATGTTCCACATTGCCAGTTTCTTTAAACTGTTTCATCCACCGCTTAATTAAATTCGTTGACGGAGATGTACAACCTAATTCTCAACGGTACCGTCTTTTAACTTTAATGTTATACTTTAATTCCGCAAGCCAAAACACACACATCGCCTTCTGCTGTACGGATGACATGACTACTGATTGCGCATTTCTCATACATTCCTCATTAGGCCACACCTAGCATCATCTATTGGATTCTGGGAATAACAAGTCTGCAAAACAAAAACATAGAAACCGTGTTAGTAATACGTGACATAGAAAAACAGACAATGCTCACAGTTGTACATAATTTTGTAATGTGTCCAGTAATTCTCGGGCACCCTGTATATTTTATGAAGTTCTTTAAGAACGTTGAGCTAAGAACATAGCTAAGCAAGTTTAGTAACAACTATCATATGATTAAAACACAGCACACAAATCTGGATTAAAGCTCCATAAAGGCGTGTGCAAAATATTCCGAGAAGAGCTTGAATTCAATTCTGAAAGATATGGCACATTATTTGGACATTTTATAATAACAAGTTTCTAAAGAATTCGAAATGTCTTTTAATTCAAAGTAACACCGACTCGAGTAAATGTGTAACACGGACGCGTTTTACATGGGATCACACTACGGAACTTTTTAGACATGAACACTGTACTATTCGGAGAAGGGAATTTCTACAAATTTCAAGCATGAAATAATTCCATTTTCTTCAAAAAACAAAGATATCTTTCCTGTGAACTGCACCAGGAAACACCATGAAATATAAAAGCACAGCAGATCTTTTAAGAAAGTTACGCACGTGTAAGGTCGAAACTTTAAATTTAACTGTGTCAGTTTAGCAAATAAGATATTGCGTAGCTTCTCTCCGTTTTAATCAGCAAATTTCCTCGAAAGGAGAAACCCTCACAGGGAACTAACTCTAAAATTCGCTGAATCGGAACTTTGATATACTACAGTGTCCTTATTTGCTTAGGATAAATGCAAAAGTGGAATAAATTCTCAGCGCATTGGGGAAAGCAGCAAACGTCGTAAGCGTTGGAATCAAGAACTGGTAATTACATTGAGCTTTACTATTCTGTTCATCCATTAGTTGTTCCATCGCTGCTTTCACATTTCACCGTCGGCACCTTTTCGTAGTAAGTACTCAACTTAATTTCAAAGAATGGACGTTTTGAAGACATAAAAAAAATCTCACCGAAATTCTTTGTTTCTCTCAACGTTGAACAAGGGATACATTTTTAAGTTAATTTAGCACAGTTGTCAAATTGTCCACAGAAATGTGAATAACTTATCTGCGATCAAGACACAGCATGCGAAAGAAGAAATTTTGGAATAGCAAGATTAAAAAAAAGTACATTGCGGTTATTCTTTACCTGTAAGACACTAACTCCTCGTTATTATTATTTTCTATGGAATTCAGATTTTTTAGAGTGTTGCTCAGACGAAAAGATCTTTGAAAAGAAAAAAACATTTACCAAATTTGCTTGGAGTAAAATCTACGATTCGAAATTCAAGATGAAACGGAGATAATATATCTGAGAAGTACTTTCTTGTGATAACTGTGTAGTTTATCTAATGGAGTTAAATTTACTAAACATTTTGCACCAGGCAGATGAAATACCAAATCAATATTTCGATTTCTTAGAAGTATCTCTTTGTGACCCTCATTATTTGTGAAAATTGCGAATCTGAAATCGTTTGCTCCTCTGGCCACAAGTTAATTTTTATATTTCTTTAGGGAGGTACATGGTGTTGTAGCAAAATTATTTTTTGGTATGAAATATTATAAATTGCGCTGTTGTCTTTTGCAAGTTTAGCGAAAGCTTACAATCCAGCGTAGGTAAGAAAACCATCCAAACTAACGGAAGAAACAGTATTGTTAAGATTATATCTTTAACAACAGACACAGCTTGAGACAGAAGTTAAAATTAGAAAAAACTTCATGTTTAATTTAATAGGTTTCGATGTAAGAAAATCACATTTTATTGCGTTTTAATATTCACATACCCAAAGCGTGTGCAGTATTTCTGAGTGTCAGATATACTATATTGATAAAAATTAACGGACACCTCTTCAAAAGCAAATTAACGGATCCGCTGCGTTGTTAAGATGCGCGGTACAGCTGCAAACGGTATAAAAACAAGCCTGCAGCTGACCGCGATCATATCGCACTGCGAGGTTGAGTGAAAATGTCGCGGCGGGAGAGAACTCCCTTTGAGAAAGGAAATATTGTTGGGTGCTATATTAGTGGGTTGTCAATAAGAGAAGCCGAGAGACGTTTAAACATACCCAAGTCAACTGTTTTTCATGTACTGAATAAGTGGAAGACACATTGCTTGCCTGAAGCAGCAAAACGTACCGGCAGACCAAAGAAAATCAGTGAAAGAGGACGTCAAAGCCTCAGGAGAGTCGTTAGAGTTAATCGACGGAGTACTGTCTAAGACCTCAGTGTGCAGGTAAGTAAAAATGCTGGAACCTCGGTATGTACACGTACCATTCGCAGAGAACTTCATTCCATGGGTTACCGTGCACGTGCGGCCGTTCATAAGCCTTTCATCTCCACTCGGAATGCTACTCGTCATTTAGCATGGTGTAAATGACATTTATCGTGGACCGTATATCAATCGAAACGGGTCCTATGAACTGATGAATCCAGATACACGATCTATCAGTCTGATGGCCGTGTGTGGATATGGCGCAGCTGGGGGAACGCTATTTACCACAGTGTACTATTTCTACGGTCAAGTTTGGGGCTGGCAGTGTACTCGTGTCGGAGTGTTTTTCGTGGTATGGTCCCGGCCCATTGGTTATCGTGGACGAATCGGCTAACCAGCACGTCTACCTCGATATTCTGGACAATTATTCCCTACCAACTCTGTGCCAATACTATGGAACCGAGCCTTGTTGGTACCAGCAGGATAATTCACCGAGAGATAAAACAAGGGCTGTTACTGCGTGGTTTGACGATAATTCTGTATCGTGTGTGGGCTGGCCAACACAGAACCTTGATCGTAATACCATAGATCACCTATGGGATGAATTAGAGCGCCGCATAAGATGTTTGAAACCAAGGCCTACTACTAAGCAACAGTTAGCGGCAGTATTCTGTACTGAATGGAAGCGCATACCTAACTCTGTGTTCCAAAAAACTTGTCGAAAGCATGTTTGGAAGGGTCAGTGCATGCATTAAGGTCAAAGGTGGACCGATATCGTACTAATGTATGTCAATACGTGCTGTGTTGTGTTTCTCTTCTAGGTGTCTGGTGACTTTTGCCAACATTAGTGCATGCTGGAAGAAATATATTCCGTTGCATAATCCCCACTTCCGATAACTGACGTAACATTTTCTTTGAAAGTTTTCCTAAATGAATGTTTAAACCATCTCAAGCAATGGCTAGACCCATATTCTGATGACCACTGGTTATAAAACTCAGTTTAATAGGTTTTAGTGTCTCTAATGAGGTGAAGGTGGGGCCTTTATGCACTGAGAGGACAGAAATCATTAGATACAGATCTGGTAGAAACGGGTTAGTCCACCTTTTGCCCGGATAATGGCAGTCACACATCACTGCATTGAGGCTACTACGTCAGAAAATCGTTTTACAGGTATTTACACCCATTCTTGCTGCGCCGATGGTCTCCTGAAGCCACTTACAATATTGCATCCGTTTTGTATAATCACGAGTTTAAAGTTCTTGGAGCGCCATAACTTTGTACGGCCGAAAATGCAAATTGACCTTAAGTATGCGTCGGCATGACGCGGCAGATATTCCCGTTGCAGATGATAATCGGCGAATCGACTTCCGAGGGCTATGTAACATCATTGTGCACACATCCTTGATATTGTCTTCAGTACAAATTGTCTTGGGGTTGTTTCTTTTCCTGTTGCACACTGTGCCGGTTTCACGAAATTTCCGCACTAACTTCTGTACCACTGATTTCGCCGGTGCTGCACAATGTGGAAAGTTTTCTATAAAGCACTCATTTAAAACTTTGTATGAGTTATTTATGAAATTCTGTTCCACAGTAAAAATCCGTTGTTCCGTACTTAAAACCATTTCCGTTGTCTTTGTTCTCTCCTCATTTACAGATATGACCGCGTACCTACACTGCTCTGGCTTTGACTAACCACTCCGGAGAATTCATTTGAAGCTGTACACGAAGAAACCGGTTAGAAGTGGAACAAAGCTGATTAAACTGGAAACCCGCCAAACAACTTTAACCCGCCTAACAGCGTCGGGGGTGGGGGTTAGCGTCATTTTCTTGTAGGACTTCCGTCTACAGGTAGTAGAGTTTAGGTCCCAGCCACCTACAGCGAGATCGCCTTTTGACCTAACAGCGTCTGGCCACGGGGCCTCTTTTATATTGCGCACCCGGTATTTGTTGTTTCCAAATAGATTGTACAAGTGGTGTGCTCATTATAGTAAGAATCATCCTCTTGTTAGGAGTGTTCTTTCGCTAAACGATGACTGCATATTATTTTTGTTCTTTAAAATTCCGAGGAAAGAATTGAAACAAATTAACTTCGGACTGTTTTTGATCCCTAGAAAATCAGCTAGAGCTGAAGGCAGACTTTTATGAACACAGCGTTTCTTTAAAATACTTTCTTTCATCCTGAAACTTTCAGATTTATAAGCAGTTTTCATTGAAGTTCGGGACTTAATGGGTTTTTCTGCAAGCGGAAGTTTTGTCGTAAAATTTTGTGGTCCACAAGTAAACCGAAGGATTGCAGGAAATATAGTGTGTAATCGGATTACATTTGTTTACAGGACTTCAGTTTAGCCGGCTAAGCAAACATCGGAAACACAAAAAAAGTATGAGACGCATATTTATCCTGACGTGAATGAAACACCTAAAAAATTGTGTACCACCGCTGTCTCCACAGTTTATTTTTATTTTTTGATTTTGTCTTTCTTCTGTGAAAACAAATGCGCTTCATTTAATATTCAGATAGTTTTATAAATCTTCGGAATCGATGGAAGCTATCGTCCTATAAAAATTCTCACTTATTTGTCGATGGCAAAGCTCTGTAAAACTGCCGGTAAATTCAAAGGGTCATGTCTGCCGCCTTTTGTTTTATGCTAAGGAAACTATAAAACTTTTGAGAGATGCAGATTTTTAATACCCGAAGTTTCATCAAAAAAAAAAAAAAAAAGAAATCACGACTAATGAAGTTCTTTCTACATGTTGTTTACTTAATGATCAAGCAACAAAAAAAGATGGGTTCCGTTATTTCATTTAATCTTCTTAAATTGTTTTTCATAAGGAATGGCAGTTCATTTAAAAGTACTTAAAATTCAGAAAGAAAAAAATGCAAAGCAGTAACTTTCTTATTGCCGTCGTAGTCGAGTGTCTTCAGAAACAATAAGCGACTAGCTTGTTTTTATTACGCTGCTAAACTTGTTGGTTTTATGTCACCTGCCTGTTCAAATTACTAGCTACTCCTTTTCACAAATTATACCCTTAAGTACTTCTGTATATAAATCTTAGAATTTGCTGTTTATTTGCAGATCCTTTTGGCATACAAATACGAATAAATACAAATTGGAAAGGGATTGAGACAAACTGACACCATTCTCCCAAGCTCAATATCGTAGCTAGTATGTAGCATTGAGGCCCTGGTGCAGAATCATTTAGTGGGCCCCGTTGTTCGGTAGAAATACTGTACTGTCATTTCAGTTATTCCTAGACGTATTGATGTGAATTTCATTTTACACACGGCATTTTCTTACATACTATACAGGTAGCACATTAGGCCATCGGAAGTAGTGGCCTGCACGGGTCTGATATTTTTGACCCAAACCGACACGATAACAGCGGTTCAAATGCGGTTCGGCCCGGTTCAAAAGCACAGTCCTTGTCCGACCAAGTCCATCTAGAAAACACAAGGCCATAACATTAGAGAGATGAGTTCTCCCTTTCAGTGAAGTCATGCAGAAACCAAGGCGTCCGATTGGTTTCCAACGCTGTCGTGTGCGATGTCAAACACGACGCCGTCGTATCAGTCCGTGTAACATGAGAGGGACGTCATAGTTAAATATAAAATCAAACCATCTTGAGAACGACAATGTGTTTGTTGTAGCAGAAAATCTTTTTCTTTTACTTTAAAACATTGGTTTTGACAAAATCTCGAGTCCCTTGAGGACTGCATTTCCAACTTAATCGCGTCTTACGCAATTAATTTTTGTATTTATTTAGCCACTAATCATGAGAAATAGAATTGGTAACTACATCCTCGAACAGACACCTTTTTTTAAGGCTAACCATTATTTTGATCCATAACGCAGTATTGGTAAATCGTCTCTTTTTTTTTTTTTAAGGTAAATGTAGAAAGGACACGAATTTTAAAATATCTCTACGGATCCATGTACTTTAATGTCTGTAAGTCGGTAAGGGTTTTGGAATGGTGGAGCCATCACAGTGGGCCCTCCTCCAAGGCTAAAACAGGACAGCAGAGCCTACCAATGACCCTGCGCCAACAACATACGTCTAACATTATATCATTAGAAAGCTTTTGCTTAGCTAATTTATAAGAGTGCGCTCGATCCGGCGGCCCTTTTGGTTTGAAATTTGGCTATGACTTTTAGCAGGAAACGCCCACCATATACAGTAGTGGCCAAAATTGTGGAAACCTTTTGGAAAAAGTGTATTTTTGAGGTTTGAGTGCTCATAACACCATTTTTTGCGGAGTAATACCATAAAATTATATGTCAATGGAAAGATAATTTTCTTAAGAATGTAATGCAATAAGATATGTTCAATTATCTGTATTCTATGAAAAGTTATAGCCAAATAACCAGAAAAAGGAAGAACAACTTGCTTAGGTTGATATGAAGTAGTTTTCCTTCATTTGAATGTAACCAATGAACATGAGTGTTTGGAGAGCCAATCAGGGGTCATTTTGTTTTGGCAATAGGCTAATCAGGTCACAGTGGAATTCAGGTATTGATGTCATGCATTGGAGCTGAGAGGAGGACATTTTTCAGTGTGTTATATAACTGCTATCAAGTTTGTTTGCTTTTTGAGTTCTTTCACTAAGTGAGCTTGTAAAACGTAATGAAATTAAACAAATGGCGAAAAGTGTTGACTGGTCACCCAGAAAGCGATGTAAAATAGAACTATTAACTGAACAAGACTTCAGTCATGAACAAATTAGAAGAAAACTTGGTGGAAACTTAACCAAAGGTGGCATTTCTAAATTTTTGAAGAGGTATAAGGAGACTCAGTCACTACAAAACCAGACTGGTAAAGGCAGGAAAAGGTGCACAACAGCAAGTGATGATAAACGAATTAAGAGACTGTGCCTAGGTGACAGAAGAAAACCATCTGGGTGTATACAAGATGAAATGGCGCAATGCAATGTGAAGTTGAGTGCAAAGACTGTTCGGAACAGACTGCAGGAATTTGGTCTAAAAGCCAGAATTCCAGGAAAAAAAACATTTTTATCTCTCAAACAAATGTTGAAAATATTGAAATGGGGCAACGGAACATGTTAACTAGACAGCGGAACAATGGAACAGTGTCATTTGGAGTGGTGAGACCAAAATCTCCGTGTTTGGTGCTGATGGCATATAAAACGTAAGGAGAAGAATCGGGAGATTTACACCCTGATTGCATTACATGTACCGTAAAACAATCAGTTAGTGTTATGATCTGGGGTTGTATGACATCAAAAGGTGTGGGTAGAATTTGCGTGATTAATGGAAATATAAATGGCCAAAAATACATTAATGAAATACTTGAGCCCAAACTGAAGCCTACCGCACGTGATCTTTTCCAAGATAATGTAGCATTTATATTTCGCCATGATTCGCTCCGTGTCATTTTGCTGCTGTGTACAAAACGTGATTTCAAAATAATCATATTCCACTGCTGTAATGGCCTGGGAATAGCCCAGACCTTAACCCCATCGAAAATCTTTGGAGCTGACTAAAGAAGCTTGTTAGTCAGAAGCAACCCAGCAATAAAACCCAATTAATAGAAGCAATAATTCAATCTCGGTTTTACATTATAACACCTGCAGAACTTAAAAACTTGGTTCACTCCATGGGAAGGCGTTGTAAGGCCGTAATTAACGCTAAAGTTTACCCAACTAAGTATTAACTGACATGGTAAAAAAAAATTTATATCTCATTTTTTCTATGTGTTTCACTTTTCTTCTTTATAACTGCTGTTCTAATACAAAATCCTTCATAAACGTTATTGCATTACATTCTTGATGCAATTATCTTTCCATTGTTATATAATTTCATGGTATTACTCCAAACAAAAGTGGAGCCATCAAACCTCAAAAATATACTATTTCCAAAATGTTTCCACAATTTTGGCCACTACTGTACATAGACCGAAGGAAATTTTTTTTTTAAAAGACATAACACGTTATTTCAGTGAAAAAAGGCCTTCATAGCACGATGTTTATTATTAATACCTGTACTTAGAAAATAAACATTTTATATAGCACGGCAACGTACGAGATCTTTCAAAGCACCAAGTACTGCATCGTCAAGTATTTCAATAAATATATAATCAAACATGATATATATACTATACAAACTGTTTATTTCCTAAGTACAGGCATTAATAATATACATATTATCGTGCTATGAATGTTATTTCTTTTTGATATAATGTTTAGCGCACGATGAATTCTTATTTAAATGAAATAACACGTTACAGAGTGATATCAAGCTCAAATGGAGATAACGATTAATCATACGTACTAAAACAAAACATTCGTTTGTTACAAAAAATTCAGACGCAAAGTATGCGAGAAAGTGTGCCATTTCTTGAGTGTTCCAGCGGGAAATGTCCCGGTGGGCGAATTCGCCCCTGGAGTGAAGTACGGTGTTTCTGTGCGGAGAATATTGGCATGCTTGTGTACCTGCTATGCACTTGAGAAGATTTGTTATTGTTTTAAGTTCTGTATTGATAATTATAGATTAGTTAAAATAGCAGTCTACATTCACTCGGAGAAAGGACCTACAACATTCCTGCGGAATAAAAACGGCTTCGAAGTTTCTGTACGCTCGTAGAATGAACCAGTACATTGAGGTTGGCAGGCGGCAGCTTTCTGCTGAGGAAAGCTGACGTTTTGTGACTAGCCATAACCAGCACTCCAGTCGAAGTCGCTCCTTCAGCAGAAGTCTATCCCCTGCGGTAACGTAAAAGTGCGGTTATTAAGTTGCTCCTATGTATAGCTACGATGCCCTATTCACACCTGTTTTGCATTTCCTTCATTGTTAATAGATGTTTTTCAATTTTAATTATTTTGCACTTTCCAGCGACTTTCTCAATCATATTTTTTAGTTTTCCGTGCCAGTTGCACACAATAAAACTCTAAAAGGAAGGGTGTCTATATCTTTACAAAGTCATTGCTTTTTGTAGAACTTTTGTTTCTTGGAAATTATAAAAGATTTGTAAGGGTGAATTATGTGTCTATTGGTTGTTTCGAGACTAATTTTCGTTTATTGTGGAGGGAGACCATGCGTCTACATAGCGATTTAATGCAAGTAGAATTAAGCAAAAGAGCTATGAGGTCTTGTGAATGAACAGGGTTCTTGATCTGGAGTAGGATATAGCATTACAAATTTTGTTTGGTTTTGCAAGAGTGGGGTATGAATATTAATAAAAACGCTATAATTCGGGGTGGTTATTTAACCCAGTAAACGAATTTTCCTAAAGTCGAGATCAAGATAAATCGATTTCTAGTATAAGAAAACGGTAGGTTAACGACTTTCATCAAAATTCTTAGAGCCGTTTTCAAAAATAAAATGTACATACATACATACAAGAATTGCTACTTTAAGGTGGACGTCAAGTAATTTTGCTCCCTATACTTCCAATGGAAAAACTTCTGTACACATTTTCTTCACAATTAATGCGTTCCAAGAATGAAAATTTGAACATAGATGAAAATAGCTTCATTTCATAACTTGGAATACTTAATATTTTCTAAACCATAACCGTAATTATGCAATCCAACATTTATTTGTCCACTGACGTCATCAAAGTATAGGTCGCGCCATCTTTTTCTGGTTTCAACACCACCAAAGGAAACGTTGTTGTTTTTTAATATAATTATGCTTATGTTTAAGAAAATGTTAAGTATTCCAAGTTATAGTATGAAGTCATTTTAATCGATGTTCAAATTTCCATCCTTGGAAACACACTAATTGTGAAGGAAATGTGTACAAAAGGTTTTCCATTGGAAATATAGGAAGCAAAATTACTTGACGTCCACCTTAATAGTGTGGGATAAGGGCGATGGAATGGATTCCGATCCTATGTCCTGACCTTTGACTCCGTTTGCCCTATTTTTAATAGGGTTCCTCTCCAGGTGGTCCCCTACCACATACTAACATTTCATTGAAATCAAACCATATTTACGCAAGTTATGACGCATAAGGGCAATTGAATGAATCTCGCTCTTATGGCGTGACCTTTGACCCCACTTCACCCATTTTCAACAGGGTTTGTCCCCAGGTGGTCCCCTACCACATACTAAAATTTTATCGAAATCGAACCATTTTTACGTGAGTTATCGTGCCGACAGACGGCCGGAAAAAGCTGGAACATATACGCTTCTTCAACCTACGGTTGGAAAGCGTAAAAAATGAGAAATTTAAATAATCTCGTACATCTGCATGTGAATAACCTGGTGTCTTTTTGAAGTTGTCGCGAAGCTTTATGTTTGGTTTTAAAACACATTCATTCTATTGATTTGACAAAATGGTGTTGCAGATTCAGCATGATAACTTGAGCCAAAGAAGACAATGGCCTAAGTTAAAACCGTTGAGAATTCCACTGAAATATTTCCCCTTTAACATAGGCGTCCTTAAAACTCAGTCGACAAACAGAAAAAATTCATAATTTGATCGAAAACAGAGCGGAAAAGAAGTTTAAAAAAACAACAACAATAAGCTCTCAAGACGTTTTAAGGCTTTACCGATAGGAAAAATAGACTCCTGCAAGTTAAATAAAAATCTACTTCATTCTGAATCATTGAAGTTTTGCATAATTTTATTTACGTCACAACTTTTGACGTAGATGTTCTGTACCTTATCTTCAGACTTCGTTTAAAATATTAAATAAACTCAACGCAATGCGATTTTCTCTGAGAGGAAATATTTCTAAAGAAATACTCAAAATATCACTGCAGCATTTCTTTTTGTGCGACTTATTTCCCAAACGCTTCGTTAAGTTTATTTTGATTCCGGGATTTTACGAGTTTTTCGGAATTTATTTGACATTTCTCTATGCCGTTTGAGAAAAAGTTTTCGTATCTTAGATCTCATATACATTATTCGCATGCAAAATTCGCGGAACGACTTGTACGTTTTCATAAGATTTCTTCAAATTGAAATTCTTTTATTTGAAACTAAAATTTTTACTGTGTTAATTACAGTAAAATTTCTGTTATTACAGATACTGCGGGTCTGCAAACTAAAAGAGTAAATTAATAAAGTGATATATACACCCGAAATAGGGAAATTGAAGGGAAAGTTAGAAAACGTTCCATGTATGCAACTTTTGTTATAACCCAACAGAACAAAAAAAGAGGCGCTATTTTAGCATGTTACATTAGGTGAGGTTAAACCGGTCAATCGTAAACTGCGTGACAATTGATTGAAGAAAAATACTATTCGTTAAGTAAAACCTATAGCTAACGATAAAATTAGGACTGAAATCTTCAATAAGCAAAGCTATTAATTAATGTAAAAATTAAAGTAACTGCAAAAGTTTTGAAATTTCACTTGTTACATTTGCTTTGCTGTTTATGCGTTATGTCGGTGATACGATTCAATTGTTCTTGTTTCTTCTTTTTATGGTAGCTGCTGTACATCTTTAGTTTTTTTTTTTTGTTGTTGTTGTTTTTGAATGAAACTTTTTTCCTCAATACTCGACAAACCATCACTGAACTTTGGTTTCAATTTATACCTGTATTGCAAAAATTGTAAAAATAGAATTTTTATTGGAATAATAAGCTGCTTTGCAATTTCAAATGCTTTAACTAATCCTCTTCACTAAATTAATCACTTCCATTTCATAACCGCGCTTTAAATGTTCGCGCTTTTATAAAACCATGAGTTTTCGATTTTTGTAAGCGTACGGCACACACTGCTGTTTAACTGAGCAGTCGAAGTTCAACTAAATTTACCAAATGTGACCAAAACATGATTTCTTTTTTAACTAGCGGACTCTACCTGAAAAATACTTATTGAACAGCGGGTTTATATGTCTGAACAGACACGGAATTCATACCTATCTTTATGAACGTCATCAACCCAGTGATGACGTCACGCAAAAGGATCGCGGTTGCTGCAAGTGGAAATGAAGCGACTGCAAGGTGGGAAGGGATGAAAGGCAGCATTTGGTCAATATATGTATGTGTGCATGGCAAGGCCAGCATGAGAGGAAATAAGTTAAAGGAATTGCTAAAATATATTTGTTTTCATGCACAGTGAAATGATTCTAACGTCAACACGGAATTTAGTTATAGTTTTACAGTAGAAGAGGAAGAACTAAAACCTGTGTAAGTTCCTATGAATTATAATGCGCCGCGTTAGCATGGCAGTGATTAATGTAACTCACTTAAATTAAACCATTCGAATTGGACCCCTCTTCCCCCGGGAGACGTCGCCCCACCAACGTTCGGGATCATCTTGATCCTTTAATAATAATAAAAAAAACATTTATTAAATTTTTTGTAACAAATAATCTCTTAAAACAAATACGAAGAATAGCAATTTTCACAAATTCAAATGATAACATTTTTTCGCAAAATCCGTTGGCACCAATAATTTTGGGTTCCAAAGAAATTCCAATTTTAAATTAATACTAATCGTTAATCAAATATGTTTAAACTATGTATAACACTATAAATCTCTGAAAATACAACTGCTCACTCAAAATTCCAAAAGAAAAAACGACAATCAACGATACGAAACAGCAGAAACAACTAAAAACCATAAAAGCAATATGTAACTACAATTCCACAATTATAATTCCACGATAACACTATATGCAAATACAATTCTACAATGCAAAGATAAATATAATACTCATGAGGACTAAATCTAAATATACAAATCTTCACCACCAAACAATGTAGTTTACACGTCAATAAAACAAATTATTCAAAAGCAACAGTTAGACATTTGTAGTCAAATTATTATCGATTAGTATGAAAAGGAAATCAAATATCCGTTTATTGACGTATAAATATTATTAATAAAGCGTAAGCTTTCAACACCAACGGCTGCCTTCTTCAGACTTTTTCGTGGTTTGGAAAGACATGAGGAATAAACAATAGAAAATTTGGAAACTCGTGCTTAGCTTTGGGATACGCTCACCGAGATCGATGTCACGCCACCTGCTATCATCCCGAAACACCCATACCTCTCTGATTGATGCGGGAGTGTATTCCATACCATTGGAATACATGGATGGTACCACCAAGCATTACATCGGAATGACAAAACAGTCTTTCGCTTTTCGACTAATCGAACACAAGCGGGATGTCTCGACAACCGCGTTATCCAGGGAAGTGGTTTCCCATTCCGCCATCCCGAAGTGAGACCAGATAAAGCGAATTGCTCCTTATACTACCGCTAGGGGCACTGCCATCAGGGAAACCATGGAGATTTTGAGTAACCCTGTGGTTTGCGACGATGACGTCTCACTTGAGCTTCCCCAAATATGGCGCACATTTCTTCACGCTTAGCACGCTTCTGTTGACATCTCTTTTTGTCGCATGCACCCGACGCAACATATCACATTCTCAAATTCTGTTCATGTTTATTTTAAAATTTTCTATTGTTTATTCCTCTTGTCTTGCCTAAATACGAACAAGTCTGAATAAGGTTCTCGTTGGTGTTGAAAGCTTACGCTTTATTAATAATATTTATACGTCTATAAACGGATATTTTATTGCCTTTTCATACTGATTCGTTGACGTAATCTACCCGAACTTTAGTTTTATATTAAGGAATAATTATATCCCAAAACAAAGTCAATATTGTTATACCAGTAAGCGAAATATCTTAGCGACATACCAATAAAATGAAATACTAATTGGAATTCAAGTAATTCATTTAAACGAAAAGACAACGAGGCAATCAATAATTACAAACAAATCATAGCTCAAATTCTGAAGCTATGTGACCTGTGTAAATGTCACTTAAATCTTTTGCTGATGACCATGCATTTTTTTGCTGATGAACTACGGCATATGCGGTTTCTCAAATTTTTATTGTTCGCAATATATGGTTGAAATAAAAAGGAAGAATATTACGAAGTTAGTTCAGGGCTGTGGCGGTTCTAGAAACTCATCTTGTAGGGGGGCAGCGTCGCTTCGGTCTACAGAACAAAGATAGAGATGTTTTGTGGAGGGCACACACACTCTCTCTCTCTCTCTCTAACTCTCTCTCTCTATATATATATATCTCCCTCACTCTCTTTCGATCTATCTCATTCTCTCTCACTCTCTCTCTGTATCTCTCTATCTTTTTTACTCTCTCTCTCTATCTATGTCTCAGACTCTCTCCCTCTCTTCCTATCTCTCTCTATATATCTGTTTTCCTCTCCCCCCTCTCTCTCTCTATATATATATATATTTACTCTCTCTCTATCTATGTCTCACTCTCTCCCCCTATCTTCCTATCTCTCTCACTATCTCTCTCTATGTATATGTCTTCCTCTCTCTCTCTATTTTTTTCTCTCTCTCTATCTATGTATCACTCTCTCTTCCTATCTCTCTCACTATCTCTCTCTCTATATATGTCTTCCTATCTCTCTCACTACCTCTCTCTATATATATGTCTTCCTCTCTCTCTATCTTTTTTACTCTCTCTATCTATGTCTCTCTCTATCTTTTTTACTCTCTCTATCTATGTCTCTCTCTCTCTCTCTCTCTCTTTCTCTCTCTTTTAATATCTCTCACTCTCTTTCTATCTTTCTGTGTCTCTTTCACTCTCTCTATCTATGTCTCTTTCTCTCACTGTCTCTCTCTCTCTCTCTCTCTCTCTCTCATTCTCTCGCTCTCTCTATCTCTCTCATTTTGCATGGCGTTCAATTGCCCCCATTTCGAGAAAGCAACTGACGATTTCTAAAAGTCACGTCTGGGTAAAGTATTTCAAAATAAAGTTTGGTCTCTTCTATTCAGATGAGTTAATTTAATAGAAAATTTTCCTGCTTGGACATTTGTTACCAGTTTTGGGTTATGGCCAGTCGTGGTACGTACCTCGCTAAGTCACCCAAACTATCTCACACACACGCTTCAAAGTCTACCCCACGCGGGTGCTTTCCCTGCTTCCAATTACTAATGGTGTCAGAAATAATTTAAAAAATAAGGAAAGACAGAACAAAACTCACCCATTACGTTTAATGATCAGTCAATACTATTTTCACTTCAGCTCTCATGTTTGGCTGTTTTTGAAAAAGTTCTACTTTTTTCTTCTTGTTTTTCTGCTGAAGCTCCAATGAAATATTTCATTTTCAAATTTACAGCCAATTTTAGTTAAGAAAACTTTTACGAAAATCTGTGGATTTAGAACTATAATTCCACAAAAATGAATGCATTAAATACCATCGGCATATCGCAGTTGGTTAAGTCGCTGTGCGCAGTACGGAAGGCGGCGTTTCTGACGAGTGTTCGAATTGCTGTCCTGCAGGCCATCTAGTCTGCGGTTTTTCCGGGGTTTTCCGCAGGCTCCCTGTGGTTGGGGAAGCGAATGCGTAGATGGTTCCCTGTGAAGTTGACCCCGGACACATTTTGTCCCTTATGCGTGTGGAGCAGAGGAATGGCAAGCCGGCTGAATTAATTTGCCAATAACCCTCAAGGAGGCATAGTCAACTTTGCGGGAATTTACCCGCCGTGGGTGTACGAGATAAATGGATGAATGGAATGCATTAATTATTTTGATGTTGGCAATTCGAAAAGGAAAAACATGCTTTACGGAGGGCGATCACCCCAGTTTTCCCCGGCGCTGTATCCGCTACTGATTCAAGGGATCCATAAAAAAACTTTAGTCAATGCGCAACTTCATATTGTGGAAACTCTTTGTATGGAGTTTCGACTCCACTTACATCAAGTTTCCAATTTATCAGTACTGGTAACGTACAGACTTACTCAGTGAATGTTACCAAACCTGAGCCATTGCAAGTTGAATAGCATCACCCAGTTCAAGTACATTGACTCATAACGGATCCTGACGTTCAATATCTTGTTCGACTTCATTCTGGAAATGCTCCATGGGATGGAGATGCGGGTACTGAGATGGTCACAGAAGCAAGGAAAACTATTCATCAGCATAAGAGTGATGTTTGGCCTATGAATTGATCAGCAGCCATGTTTAAATACATTTGGACGTTCAGGCATGGGTTCAGTCGAATCAGATGCCCTAATATCTCCTATGAAATCATGACACGTGCTATTTAGCTCCTTCCCTGTGAACATACACACATCTAGAGATTCGTGACTATGCGGAATGATTCCGTGCTCTTATGCAATTCTAACTCTCCACCGTGCAGTTTCTAACGGAATACTTCAAACCACTTGACTCTTCCCCTGTCCTTTCGGTTCGGTGACGTTTCCTGCCTCTTTAACCTTCCATTTTTATTGACTTTTTCTTACAAAATGTTTTTTTTTTTTTTTTGCTTCTCTTTATATTTTCCGTCCTGAATGTCACATCTGAACTCGCCATAGTTTTTTTTGTGGCCAATGAGTTCACGCATGCAGGAAGAAAACCCTTGTTTCTAATTGCTGACTGTGACTTGAAGCTTTGAGACTCACTGAGTTGTAAGTAATACTTCGAATTCACCTAAGGGCAATATTTTATCGCACGTCGTAAGATATAAACTGTGAGGAGGGCAGTCTATCACGAACACCTTAAGTTTCAGAGATACTTAAATGATTGCTGTAAAATATAAATCTATCTTGCATATTTCGCTTAAAATTGAAATACAGCTAAAAGATATGATTTAGATTCAATGTAGGTTTCTTTCTCTCGAGGCGATTTGAATAAGGAAATTGACAGTGTAAAGACGTTTGAAAAAGGAAGTGTTCTGTGAAGACGTAAAATACTCCTAACCAGTTAAGATATTTTATATTTGCGATTAGTATCATTTTATTTTGTCTGGCTTTGCGATATGGCGTGACAGCAGAGAACCATTTATACGCTGAGTTTGGAGAAAGTGCATGCCTTCTTTTAAAACTCAAGATATACAGGACTTTTATATGAACTATGGGCAAGCTCAGATCGAACGAATGAGGGTGTTCATCACAAAAAAGTTTGGAAGGAAATATGTTTCACTTCTTACCTTTTGAAGATTTATTGCTTTTCTAAGCTATAAATCCAAGTTATGTCAACTCCTAAAAGCACTAAAACTATTTCTAAATCTTTACTTTAGATACGTGAGGTTTCTTTCATGGAGAGTGCAGGGTGTTCGTGATTTTGAAACACCTCGACGGAGAGAACAAGGTTTGGCATTTATGTCGCCATAAGCTTTCCACCGCAAACGAAGTCACTCGTATTTTTAGCAGCATTACTCCCGGTAAGGTTTCGCTGTCAGTATTTCTTTAACACTGATACTGTAAAATATATCTGAAAAGACTTACCGAACTCAACTCATAATGCACTTAGTTCAGGATCATGCACTTAGTAATTCAGGTGTGATGCTAGAGAGGTCCATTAAAGTAAAATTATTCTATCGCACCAGTACTTTTACGAAATTTCTAGAATACTTATACGCTAATCTATTTTTCTTTTATACAGCGGTTCAACCAGCGTTAGCCGATGTTAAATCCCTTTCTATGTTTTGCTTCAAGTAATTTTGCTTCCTATACTTCCAATGGAAAACCTTTTGTACAAATTTCCTTCACAATTAGTGTGTTCCCAAGGATGAAAATTTGAACATCGATTAAAATAACTTCATATTATAACTTGGAATACTTAATATTTTCTAAAACATAACCATAATTATATTAAATATCAATAACTTTTCTTTTGGTGGTGTTGAAACCAGAAAAAAGATGGCGCGACATGTACTTTGACGACGTCAGTAGACAAACAAATGTTGGATTGCATAATTATGGTTATGTTTAAGAAATTATTAAGTGTTCTAAGTTATAAAATTAAGCTATTTTAATCGCTTTTCAAATTTTCCTCCTTGAGAACGCATTAGTTGTGAAGAAAATGTGTACAGATGTTTTCCATCGGAAGTATAGGAAGCAAAATTACTTGACGTCCACCTTAAAAACCAGTTCCGCTCATCTTTTGATAACCAAATCTTCCTTTCCACCCTCTCCTAACTTTCTTCCTTTGTCCCTGTCTTAATCTGTTTCACACTCTCTGTGGCCCTCTTTCATTTTCTGTCACGTTTTTCTCTTTCTTTAACAGTTTATCTTTTGGATGTATATCCCTTCCTTTCTCTATCGGCTTTGTTCTGCCTGCTTCTACCTTTTTTCTCTGTTTACCTCTTTCCTTCTTTTTACTGTCTCCTTCAGTTCTTGCCTCTTTCTTTTTTTGTGTCCCTTGGTTTCTTTAATTCTTTCTCCGTAACTTTTTGCATCCATTCATTTGCCTTTCTACCCCTCTTTCTCTCTGTAGTGTTTCTCTCTGTAGTGTTAAAATTAGTCGCGACGTCCCTATTTTCATGACATTTTAACTTGACTGAGAGTTGTAGGATTATACCACTTTTATTTACCATGGGCTATCGTGAGAGCTTGATCCTGACCAGCAGGAACATGTGTAACTGGTTTTAGTTCAGTGGAGAAACTTCTTCCACAGTTGAGTGCTGGAGTTTGTGGTAAAAACATGTTGCCTTTGCCCTCTTCGCTCCGTTCGATAATTTGTGATGTTTGTCACGTGCAAATAGACATTACTCCAAATCATCAGACAAAAATTCTTGCTCTTAAAGAGCACAGATCTATGTGTTTGATAGAAATTGGCTCTACTATTAGTGTGGAAAAATCTAGTGACTGTAGAATTGTCACTGCTTACAAGGATCCTGGATCACTCCAACGATGACAGGGAAATATGGCAGAAATGGAAACAAGAAAGATTGCCCCAAAATTTTGGTTGTAATGAGCACATCATTTGAATCCCTTCTGACGCCAATTAAATTTATCAAAGTTATTCAAATTCAGTGGAACGGATTACGAAAACAATCAACCTGGATTCCACAATCCATAAAACAACCAGAAATAGAAAAAGTTACTTACTAACAACAGCGCCTAAAAAGTATGTTACGAAAATTATGGCGCAGAAAGAGCTCCTCACAACAGATGGAAAATATCGGAGACAAAATAATTTTCAAATCAAAAAGTTAAAAGGAAATGTATAGAAGGAAACATGATATAATTCTACGCCTTCCAGCCGAAGAATTTTGTACAATGGAAAGTTGAAAATAGGCGAAAAATATTCTTCATGAGAAAAGCTATGCTAAGGAGAAAGAACATTTCAAATACGTCTACCAGAAGCAGAGATAGCGAGAAAAAGGTTTCGACCAGTACGCCCTTTAGCAGAAAATCTGTCATTATTTAAAGAGGATAATGCTCCACATCCATACTGTAGCGAAAGGAATGCATTAAAAATAGAAATTACTCAAGAGAGTTTTCAGAAGCGGAGATATAGTTGGAAACAGAAGCACAAAAACACTAACTAGCTACAGAACTGTGATATAAAACTTATCAAATACACTCACGGACAATGAAATTTGCGCACCTAGAAGAAAACATGCGAAACTTTGCAAATGGCAGTGTGCGTACTGGTATGTAAATGATCAACGTTTGGTGCGACTGCGCATTACCGCGCACCCTGTGGTGGCGCTGCAAGCACGAACCGACAGCTTTATAAACCGGTGTGTAGTCGATGCCCCACGAAAGCGAAAAGCACCGGCCGAAGCGGGCAAGACTACAGAGTGACAAGAATTCCGAGTAGACGCCAGAGACGTCGATTTACGCAATTTACGGACTTTGAGAGAGGCCTGATCATTTGGTTGAAAACTGCTGGGTAATCGGCGCGCCGTATAGCCCGCCACGTGGATCGTTCTAACAATACCGTCCGACTCTGTTGGAAGCAGTGGATACGTGACGGCACCGCCACACGGCGGAGCGGCTCCGCACAGGCCAGGAGACTACAGGTAGAGAGGATCAACGTATCGTGCGCCAGTCACGAGCTAATCCCACGGTGACCCGGTTCACTATACAGTCTGGTGTAGCGGCTCCTTTGTGCCCACGAACCATTTTCCGACGCCTCAACGAAGCGCATCTGCGATCCCAGCGCTCTTTACGTGTGCTGCCATTAACACCGGAACATCGCCGGCTCCGTTTCTGTGGTGCCAGGCCAGAGCGACGTGGAGCACCACAGACAAGCAACGTGTGGTGTTCCGCGATGAGTACTGCTTCGTTTTGGGGATAGATGATCATCGTGTCCGGGTGTGAATGTCCCCGGGTCAATGGCACAATCCCAACCTCGCAATCGTGCGCCACACTTCCCACACTTCAGGCATTATGGTCTGGGGAACCATTTCTTACGACAGACGATCAGCTCTTGTAGTGGTGCGTGGATCATTGACGGGCCAGCGGTATGTGGATGAGATCCTACGGCCTCATGTGCTCCCATTCCTGGCCGGGATTCCAAGTGCCCTATACCAGCAGGATAATACACGCCCGCACACTGCTAGGTTTGACCAGGACTTTTTACGTCATGTCCAGGCACTTCCATGGTCTTCCCGCTCCCCGGAGATGTCCCCTCTCGAGCATGTGTGGGACCAGTCGAAACGCTAGCTACCGCCGTTCCACACTATCCGGGATTTGGAGCACACCGTCCAACGCGTGTGGTCCAGTCTGCCGCAGGACAACATCAAGCGTCTGTTCGACTCGATGCCGGACCGTATTGTAGCTTGTATTGCCGCACGAGGCAGTGCGACGCGCAATTGAAGATGACCGGACTGCATGCCACAAATATCTCTGTAATTGTCCTGCAGCTCCGTTTTTGCCATCATGTGTATCATTCATCTATATCATTACGTCCATAAAATATCAGTTAAATCCGATGCTTCCTTCTTTGTGCGCAAATTTCATTGTTCGTCAGTGTACTTAAGTGTTCCGCAAGGTAAATGGCATCCGGTATTGAAAGAAATTTTTAAATGATCCATGTAGAAGAAGAGATATTGAGAGAAACAGGTAAATAATGGGTGCCACCTAGCGGGGAAAATATGCATGATTTTGGGAAGAAAATACCTACAAAGAGTTTTCAAAGTTAGTACTACCTGAAAGAAAAAAGGTTTTCCAATCGGGTAATTAGTCCCTCAGGTATTGCAATCAACTGAAATTTGAACTTAGCCCCTGTAGTGGCAAACTTATGCGGTAAGAAAAATATTAAATTAGATGAGAAACATTTCGTAGAAGAAACGCTCTCCAGCATAAAAATAATTTTTCAAATTGGACCTTTAGAAGCAGAGATATCGACAAAAAATATGATATACATTCATGCCCACTGGCGGAAAAACTATGCGTTATTTTAAGAAGAAAGTATTCTGTAAAGATTTTCTGAGATGAGCGGTATCGGTCCACGGAAGAATTTCTTCAATCGAGTTTTCAGAAGCTCAGATTTTACTGCAAATACATCAGAAGCGGAAATAAATCCTTCCCCCCCCTTCCTGGCCAAACCATTTTTTATCAATTTATTCTTTTCCTATCAGAAGCTGTATCCGATACAGAAAACTCTATGCATTGCTTGAAAAATTTGAAACTGTGTGAGAAATATTTTGCACCTAAAACGCTGTTCAACAAAGAAATAATTTTTCAAATCGGACTCTTAGAAGCAGACAAATCGACAAAAATAAGATACACATCTACGTCTCGTGGCGGAAAAACTACGCTTTATTTTAAGAATAAAGTATTTTCAAAGGGTTTTCAAAGGTGAGCGGTATCGGTCCACGAAAGAACTTTTTCAATCGAAGTTTCAGTTGCTCAGATTTTGATGCAAAGACATCACAAGCAGAAATGAACACTTACGGCCCTAGTGACCAAACAATTTTTTATCAAAAATTAGAAATTATATGCAAAATATTTCCCATCCGGATCTGTATCCGATACAGGAAGAAATCTTCGAATCCGAGTTTTAGAAGCAGAGAAATATGGGAAAACGCAATCTAGGACCCCTAGCGTGGGGATGGGGGGGGGCGTAAAGGTAGATTGAAATTTCTTTCAACACCGGATAAAAATTTCTAAGTCGTCAAAACTTTGAAATTGTGTGCAAAAGATTTCGCACCAGAAACTCTATCCAACAGAGAAATAATTTTTCAAATCTGACTCTTATTAGCCGAGATATTAAAAAAAAAGATGCACATCTACATCTCCTGGCGGAGAAACCATGCAGTATTTAAGAAGAAAATATTCCGAAAAGGTTTATTGACATGAGCGGTTCCGTCCCCGAGCAATTTTTTCAATCGAGCTTTCAGAAACTTATTTGTTACTGGAAATACAACAGAAGCAAAAATAGATAATGCTGCCCAACCGTTCGTTAACAAAAATTAGAAATTATATGCAAAACATTTCCCATGCGCATATGTTTTTGATTCAGCAAGAAGTTTTCAAATCGGACATTTAGAAGCAGAAATATCGGGGAATACGCAATTTACCTTTACGCTTCCTAGCGAAAAATCTACACAATATTCGAAAAAGGAACTGTGTCCAAAATAGTCTGCGTTATAATTGGCATCGAATGGAAGAAATAATTTTTCAATCGGATATTTAGAAGCAACTGTATGCAATAAAATTCATTTTTAATTCGATAGCATCTGCACTTAACGTCCTCTAACGGCGAAGTTTTGCATCGGAAAAAACAGCACGAAAGCAATGATTATCATTCGCGCATTTCAAGCTTTAGAATGCAAAAATAATATTTTTTAAATGGGACTTATTAGTTACAGAGATATGGTGTCTACATTCGGACCGACGGACAAACCAATAACATAAGCACGGTCTTTTTAACAAAAGACGTGCTAAGAAAAACACACTCCCAAGATTGATAAAAGTTCCACACAGGAACAACCAAATTAACACTCCCAAGATTGATAAAATTCTACACAAAAAAAGCCAGTGACGCTTGGATGTTGCGTTTGTGTAACGGCACTAGCTCTCTTTCTCTCCTGGAACCAGTGACCCTAAATCAGGGAAGGAAGATTCATTGTAGTTCATCGAGTTGCTGATGAAAATGAAACAAAAAATTGTGGAGCATTCTTAAGAAAACGCTTTGTGAAAATGTACTGCTTAGCAACATTTCATAACGGATGTAATAAAAGTAGTTCAGCCATGAAGAAATGAAAAACATCTACTCTAAACAAGTGGAGTCAACGACAAAACGCAAAACGTGTTCAGAAGGTCACTGCACCCAAAAGAATGCACCACTTTTAAGTAAGTCACATTTTTTTTCTTTAAACACGTACAAAATAAAAAATAAACATTATTTTGTTACAATTGATTTGCAGGCTACTGTGTATCATTTTCTATTGACTTCATATTTCTTTCTTTAATTCTATCGCTCACTACGTTTGTGTGTGCAGTCTGCCTTTCTTTCTTTTGCGTGAGTAAAAGAAAGAAACAAAGACACTCTCGGTCTCTGTCCTTTGACCAATGTCTATCACAGTGTTGCATTCAGAGAGTTTTTTCCGGGGGGAGGGGGAGGTTCAATTTCAAATTTTGAGGGGGCTGAAACTTGTTGAGTGATTATATACATATAATCATAATTTTGTTATTTATAATAATTATAAAATTTTTAAATACAGTACAAAATTTTTCTTATGCTCGTATGTCGCAAATGCAAATTCCAAGTAATCTACACGTACAAGTGATTAAAATGTAAAAATGTTATACCTTTACTTTAATTCAGTAACATACCACAGATTTCACCATAGGGTGATGTAAAATATTGAGGACACTAGTAAGATACCGCTGTGCTGGAGGAAATCCTCCCCAAAACAATAGGATTGGCAAAAATGACCTCGCCTTACTACAGGCATGTTTCTGTTTATTAAGGAATCATTACAGTGCTACGTGAAAATGTATGGTCTAAACCATTCCCTTGCCGTTTGGTTTCAGCCCCTTTAGATTAGTACATAGTAGTAAAAAAAAAAAAAGTAACTAACCGTTTGGATGCCAGTTTGAGGTGCCCAGTTTTTTTTTTTTTTTTTGTCACAGAGTGTAAACCACCCTTCGCCAGGGAAAAAAACACTTTTTATTAGAACAATTTCTAATATTTACTATTGTTCAAAATTAGGTAGCAAATATTGTGTTGTATCGGAAACATTAACGTCACGTTAGCTACACTGAAGCTTAACTGTGTACATGGAAAGTCGACATCCAGAAGGCTGAAATAAAGCTGAATGCCAGCTTCCAAAATATGACGTATCGCAGTGCAAGCACCTCTACTCTGCGGAATCAGGTTTTTATTGCGGAAGTAGTCCGAGACCATGCTTGAAAAATTGCCCCTCCAGCGAGGACAGTTTAATGTTTTTATGAAGGATGATAGAAATTTAAGATTGAAGTCTATGTGGATGATTTTTTTTATTATTGTAATATTCTCTCTCATTAAGTTTTTTTAATTAATTTCTTCAAATATTCTGCTATAAGCGAAAACAATTGGACCAAATATAAAGGGAGATCGCCCAAAAATCTACGAGTGGGGGGAGTTCATTGATTTTCAGGGGTAGGATGCTAAGCACCACCGAAAAGATGCCTGAATATATCACTGCTTTGTCTCTCTATCATTCTCCTAAATTTTATTATTTCAGAACAATTATTCTCCGTCTTTCGCTGGCACACAGTCTTTCCGCACCCTTCACCAAAATGAAATATAAGTAGACCAATAACACTGATACGCAATTTTTCAACTTTTTTGTGTTGTTTTCAAATGAATAGGTGTATCTGAATGGATTTTTTTGCGCAGATTCCGAAAATGACCTTCAAAATTCCGTATCACTTCAGGTTTTTTCACTAATGACGGAAATGTGAAAATTTAAAAAACCGTTATTTTTTAATGACATTGCTATATGGCAACGTTCGTAACGTGTGAAAATGTTCTCTGGAGGGGCGGAATGATTGTTTAAGGAATAGATAAATATAAATACATATTCAAAAGCAATCATGCCTAACATTCGCCACTGGGCTCCCCTTCAAACTTCCTCTTTTTGGATTGTCTTCGGTGTGCGTCCTTACAGTCTCTGTTCAACATCCAACAACAGTCGGCCATCACATGTACAGTCCACTTTACTTGGTATCTCTTTCCGTCACTTTAATATCCTGATGGAAGCGCTCGCCATGCTCTTCCGAAAAATAAACAAGATTGTTAGGAAAGTAATTTAGATGAGCATGAAGAAAGTGAACTTTAACGCTCATGTTGCAACCAAGCAGTTCATAGAATTCCAGCATGTCCTCGACTAAAGTGGTGTAATTTGAAGCCTTCGTGTTTCCTAAAAATTTGTGTACCACATTTCTGAATGCAGTCCAAATTCGCAATTCGCACTCACTCATGGTTTCCTCGAATATGTTGTCTGCCATTAATTTTCGTATTTGAGGGCCTATGAAAATGCCAGCTTTAATTTTTTCAGACGTGATTGATGGAAACTTACCACCATGATACTGAAAGCAATTACTGTCCCTGCTTAAAGCTGTCACGAATTGCTTTACTAAGCCAACTTTGATGTGTAAAGGTGGCAACAGTATTTTCGAGGGATCAACCAGTGGAAGTAAAACAATGTTTTTTTTCGCCAGGTGTGAATATACTTCTGACTGGCCACTGCTGCCGAACTCAATGTTCCGTCCTTGCTCTGGAGTCCCATTCACATAAAAAGCAAGGAAATTTGGTGTAGCCTGTTTGTTGGCCGAGCAATATTCCAATCACCTTGAAATCCCCGCACAAAGACCATTCATGAAACTTGTACTGCACACTATCCAGCAGTAATTTAATGTTCTCGTATGTCTCTTTCAAAGTCACAGAATGTGCTACTGGAATGGATAGATGGATGTTAGTGTTGTGTAATAAAACACCTTTTAAACTGGATTTGCTGGCATATATGAACAACCTCCACTGTCCTGAATTGTAATTAATGTTGAAATATTTCATGATTGCCGGAATGTCTCGACAATATACCAAACCGCCTTCCTCAGCAAAAAACGGAATCAATTCTGCTTCTCGGTGTCTGTACCAGGAGAATCTCGTATTAGGGCATAGTAAATTCTCTTCCTGAAGTCGTGATCCTAAAAGCTCTGCTGCGTCTTTAGGTAAATTCAGATCACGAACCAAATCATTCACTTCATGCTGGGTAAATGGCACTGGGGTTTCATCCTCCATGCTGTCCGGTTGGTACATCTCATCACTTGTATCACCGTCTGAATCGGTGTCTGTTGGGGGCTTGATATTAGACGGGGATGGCACAGGAATGGATTCACTATGGGGCACTGGTCTTATGGCAGATGGGATATTGGGATACACAATGTTACGCTTAGTGGTTCTGGTATGGCCCACGATATTCACTGTGCAGAAGTAACAGTCGTCACTGTGATTTTTTGGCTCACGCTACACCATGGGTACACCGAACAGCATTGATGCCCTTTTTCCACCTTTCCAGTTCCTCAATCCCTTCACACGTGCACGACACACATTGTGAGGAGACCAAACTTTGTCCTGATCTGCTAGTTTAATGCCGAAATATTGAAAATAAGCATTTTTCAAGAAAGACGTAATATTTTGCCTCTGTTTTTTTCCTGTCGTATAACAGCCACATATGTAGCAAAAAAGTCTGGGTGATTTACACAACCACGTGAAGCCATTGCACACGCCATAAAGAAACAACCGAATGGGACCAGTCCCTTCTTTGCACTGACTAGTGTAACACGATCTGCCCCGAATGGAGCCACATGTGACCAATAGAAAGAAGGGAGCAGTGGCGTGAGGTATGAGTCATATTGCCGTGCCATGATAACATTCTCTCATGCTCCGCCTTTGTGAGTGGCGCAAATCGTGACGCCATACAGGTAAAACAGTTGCATTTCCATTATCAGCTATATATTTATGTTTATCTCTTCCTTAAACAATCATTCCGCCCCTCCAGAGACCATTTTCACACGTTACAAACGTTGCTATATAAAAATGTCATTAAAAAATAACGTTTGTTTTTAATTTTCACATTTCCGTCATTTGTGAAAAAACTTGACGTCATACGGAATTTTTGAAGGTCATTTTCGGAATCTGCGCAAGAATTCCATTCAGATACACCTATTCATTTCAAAACGACAAAACCTTGCATATTAGTGTTATATAAGAAAGAGTGAAATACAATTAAACTACGTTTGATAGAGTCTGGAGTGTCGTTAGAGAGGTATGACAGATTTCAGATGGATTCCGAAGGAAAGGGAAATTACAACCAACGTTCAGTAATACTGAATAGCAAATTTATCCGCTCGGACACCGACTGATCACTAAATTTAATCGATATTATGCTTTTCTTAACCTTCTGAAGATATGTTGTCATTCTCGGATTTTAGACCATTAAAACTCGTCAACAACCGAAGAATCGATCTGTTCCACCCACTCTGAGGACAAACCAATCGATTCTTCTCTCTCTCTCTCTCTCTCTCTCTCTCGGTTCCTTATTTTCTTTTTGCCTTATGTCAATCATTCCCGCCCTCTCCATTCCTTTTAAATTCACTTTCCCAGTATGATGCTCATCTGGTGACCGTCGCTCAAAGAGCGAGAATTTAAAAAGTTCTCTCTCTCTCTGTGCTTACATGTTGGTGTTGGAAAACCTTTTCCAGCACACATTAAAGGAAGTATCAATTGTTACATTTTCGAAAGCGCTTTTCACAATGTAATGCAGATTATCATAATATGGGAAACGTACATCATTGATCTTCGAAACGCATTAACTTCAAATTTGCAGACCAAAGAAAATTGCCATAAATCGATGTAGAAAGAGACACCAGTTATCATAAAAGACAAAACACCTGACTCTTTTTTTTGTGATTGGTGGTTTAACGACCACTTTGAGCAACTCATTGGGCAGTAGCCCTTCCCGAAATTAGGACCCAGATAATGAAGAGTTCCAGTGCTGTAAGACACACACGACATCCATGCCTTACCAGGATTCGAACACGGACCCATCTCGGATGAATGCTCAGAAGCCAGCGATTAGACCACTGCACCATTAGAGCGGCTACCTCACTCTTTCATGTTTAAATGCTAGAATTTTGTATCGACCATGTGTGTAAGCTTTCCCCGTTCCAAGACGAAACAATTTTTCGGAATTTTTCCCCTCCCTATAACACGTGGCTCTAAATTAGGGACAGATTTGTGCTTTAACGTCATTAGAATTTCTCATGGTGGTTGTCAAACCACGAAACAAAACCAAAAATGTTTTGGAAGACGTAACCATTGGGACGAAAGTTTATTCTAGCATTTCTATGCCACAGTCTTGAATTCTCAAACTGTGCAAGTCATCTACTTGAACATGTCTTCTCTTTTAGAGAGGCAACGATTTTTCTGTGAACACTTCTTCGATCGCTGAAAAGAAAGCAAACTTAATCTCAGTTACAGAAATGTTATACTCCCGGAAGGGGGAATTTCATTTCATCACTGTGTCAGAAAGTCATGACGCAGGAGTTAGCAATGTGTACGGTTATTAGGCTCCTTAGATTTTAAGAGCATCATATAAAATTTATACAAGTGGGATCCGTTTTGCTAAGAAGCTCCAAATGCCGACGGTAATATTTTGGAACTTGGATAATATGTATTTCAAGGTACCAATATAAAAGAAAAACGCATAAACGAAAAAGTGCGTAAATGGAATTAAGTATGCGCTTTCTTTTGTCAACACTAAAAAACTCCTTCCGATTTATAAGAAACTATAGCCCATAAAAAAAATTTCTCTTATTAAAACGCTACTCTGTACATGAGTAAAACTGGCTAAATGCAGACAGAATTTTGAAGTATCAAATACAGGGTGACCCAGACTGACAGCGCAAGTTGTTTTTCGACTTTTATCTAAATGTTACTATTAATGTTTATGAAATTATAGTTTTAATATCTAACTTACTGATAAACATTCCTCCCGATTATATGCTAAGATTATTTTATTTTATGATTACTAATAATGTATCTGTATTGTTACTTTCATGTAGGAGTTCCCTTTTTAATACCTTATAATTAAAATGTGTGTTATCACCAAATTTTATTTTGCGCAATAAAGTACTTTTGTGCCAAAACTTTTCTTAAAATTGGAAGTAAGAAAACAGGAATTACGGTGATAAAACAACGCATCTGATGACATTCACTTTGTTTTGCAGTGCATTCAAGTTATATCTTCTGCTAAATTCTTTTGCAGTGCATTCAAGTTATATCTTCTGCTAAATTCTTTTGCAGTGCATTCAAGTTATATCTTCTGCTAAATTCTTTTGCAGTGCATTCAAGTTATATGTTCTGCTAAATTATTTTGCAGAAATGCTCTAATAGGTATTAACGGGACCACTGTAAACGTTTATCAACTCTTTGTAAACACTCTTGGCTACGTCGGTAGCCGAATGGTCAGAGGTATAGATTTCTGACCAATCGTTCGGGCCAGGTCTGTGCTCGTGTCCCGATAAGACATGGACAGTTTGCGTGTCCCTTCTTGGAACCAGTTGCTCTAAATTAGGTATGGACCTAGGGTTGGGAAGTTACGCGTAAGAAAATATTTTGTTTCGTGACGCGTAAAATTCGCGTAAAAATTCGCAATTTATGTCAATAGTGTAAAAAAAATGTAATGAATTCAAAACTTGCTTTAAATACAACAAAAAACGAATTATTACAATGTTACTCGAGTTCCGAGGCTAACAGCGACACGTGTGTGGATTACTTGCAGCAAATTAAACGAGCTCTCTGTATTACGTCATATTATTACATATTATTAAATCGAATTGTTATTAAACTGTTACTTTGTTCTGAATCAGGCAACAAAGATTTGGTGAACTGTCACGAACCATTTATGAAAGGTACTGTCTTCTATATCACATAATAATGTGCTGTTAGACTGTTGCGAACATGCTCCGGCAGGTAATCTTTTTAAAATGAGGCAACAATGATTTGTTGGACTATTACAAATGCGTTCAGATTTGTTTGGTTGCTAAAGCAGGCAAAACCGAATTGTGCAACAGTTGCGAATCATCTCTGGCAGGTGTTCTTTTCCAAATCCGGCAACAAAGAATTGTTGAACCGTTGCAAACTAGTTCTGGCAGGTAATATTTTCTAAATTAGGCAAACTGAATTGTTCAGCTATTAGGAATTAACTCCTAATCAAGTAACAAAGAATTGTTAAGCTGCACCAGCTCTGGTAGATACCGTTTTCTAAATCAATCACCAAAGATTTGTTAAACTGTTGCGAACCAGTTGTGACAGGTGCCACTTTCTTAATCAGGCGCCAAAGATTTGTTGCGAAATAGTTCCGATAGGTATTCTCTAAATTAGGTAGAATCGAATTGTTAAACTATTGCTAACAAGCTCTTATGTTGTTTTCTTAATCAGGTAGCACAGATTTGTTAAACTCTTGCGAACCGGCTCTGACAGGTGCTGTTTTCTAAACTGTGAAAAGTGATTTAAAAAATGTCAGTGATTCGCAGATATACGTTATTGTAGATATTTTAATAAATCAAAGGAACAAATCGTGAGAAAATCCGTTTATTTGGCGTAATGAACACTAAAGAAAACATTCTACCTTTCGCCACCATTGGGTGGCTTCTTCAGCCTGAAGTAACGCCTAAAGAATACACAAGATTTTAAATATAATTCAACATTAATATAAACATAAACTTAGTACAGTGCTATAGGTGAAATGTGCCTTGTGCAGGAAGGTAAAGCACATTGGTTAGGTGCCTGCTGTTCGTAGAAACACGCGCCATGCAATAGGTAAGTCAACTGAGAGTTCTTCATTACCCGTGAGCGGGTTGGTTAAAATCTCAATAGATTCCCTTATAGAAGTGGCCTTTGCATTTGTGTAGGAGTCACATGTCAACTCATGCGGCAGCCACATGTCCTGAATTTTGACCTTACTCAGCGTAGCCAGACGCCAAACAACTGTCGTTTGGTGGACACCTACCTCTGCCGCTATTTAACGACACGTTTTTCCGGGGTCCACGTAGCAGAACATCGTCAGAAACAGCAACAGGTCGTTAACCACGTGCTTCGTTTTGCAGGTCCGTATCTTCGTTTCGAAACTTCACAAACCATCTCTAAATGGTACGTTCGTTGGCTGTGTTCTCCCCAAACGTTATGTTAGCGTTTTGAGCGGCAATTCCTGCAGAATGGCCCAGTCTAAATTCATACAGGAAGATGACTCTCAAATCCAGCGTCTGCATATTTCCTTTGCAAGCCACGTTACGTCCAAACAAACCGCGCCTGAACCTTGTTCTTCACACACGTGCTTTTTATTTATAGTAACTCTGTGACGTAATACCCACAAATCTGTTGGTGGTTCCATTGCGCTGTGGTGGGTGCCTGTCTCTGGAGCTCGTTCAGGCCGAACATTTCATTCGCACCAATCCAACAACCTTATGTTTCCCATGGACGTGATTCTCTCTATGAGGCCAGTCTTTCACAGTACAGTGTTTGTAGGTTGCTGTACCGTCGCATAGACAGAGACCGCAACAATATTTCGTAAATCCACCCGGAAATTCGAGTAGCAGGGTGATGATGTTAAAATTTCCACACACTTCTCAGCAGTACTTGTTGTTTGGATTGCACTTAGAAGCAGCGACATACTCTCGTAAATTTCTTCCATGTCCACTGAATGCGCCACTGGTATTAATGATTTAGTGTTGCAGTTGTGTAGCAGCATTGCCTTCAGGCTCGTTCTTTAGGGCTCAATGAAAAGCCTCCATTCCTGATGGATATGCTTGAAACCAAGTTCAGCTCTTAATCCGTCAAGTTCAGCTCTTAATCTGTCAACATTTGTACACACACACACACACACACACGCGTACGTACGTACGTGGAATTTTGCATTGTAAAGCACACTCAAAATTGTTCATGCCTTTTTCTGTACAATGAAATTCTAGTGCATGGAGCCAGTAAGTTCCACCGCTACAAACTAGACCCTAAAAGTTCGGCTTGATGTTTGTTAGGATTAACGTCTCTGACTTACTAGTTTAGTTCCTTTTGCTGAATCTGATACCGTGTCGTGTTTGTCAGGGACGGTAAAATAGATCAAAAGATAAAATAGATCAAAGGTAAAATAGATCAAAGGTCCAGTCTATACTCCATTTTCTTCTTTTGGAAGGTTGAATTCCTCCAATTGCTAAAGTGTCTCAGAAAAGGGCAGTTCAGATACGTGTGATATAGGACGTATGGCAGACGGAACAGTAAGATATTCCACTTTACATTTTGTTATCTTTGGAAATCCCTCTTTTGTAGTCATACAAAAAAAAAACAGTCAGCTGCATGGCTAGTCATCTCGCGCCAGACCGTAGGAACTGCAAAAGGCATACACCGTGGTTTGTTTCCATTCACCCACTTTATCAAATTTGAGTAGCAAGTTTATACAGGTATGTGGGGAGCAGATGTTTTGTGTTGGTCACGAACACGGCACTCAAATTATAATACAAAGCTTGTTTAAGTTTGGCTGTTGAAGACCGACACTGTTTATTCACTGTGAACTATCCAGCGAGTTAACAAAAACTGTTCTATGAATTTACACATTTGTGGCATGTTCTATCGGTTATGCGAAAACTAAATGCACATACACACTGTACAACGATCACTGCAGCCTATCACAAGCACAAAATCGTCTCAACTGAATCAGGTAGAACACATTTCACCACGAAAAAAAGAACCACTCTCTGCCACCTGTCGGCCTGGGCCCTGCAAACGTTTGGTCAAATAAGGGGAAATCCTGAACGTAAACAAAGGCATTTTCGCGCGCAGCACAGAGATGAATGACTCATAATTCCTTCAAGTCCTACCATAAAAAATTATCATAAGGTGGAAATGAGCCTGGGGAAAAATTTGTGGATACACTGAGAAGTACTTCCAGCGGAGGCTTTTGTGTCGATAAGGTAACTCTTCGGATTTTCGGATTTTGTAATGTTATTTTCCATTGTTTTTTACAAAATGGTGCGTGATGGCTCATTTTGAAGGCCATATTTGTTATCAACACATAAAATTGACTATAGACGTATATTCCCATGTGAAGAAACGCTGAACGCTTACCAACCTATTCCACATCAGAGAGGACATCTCGTCGTCTATTTACAGACAATCACAAGTTGATGTTATTTACACTGACTTTGCTAAAGCTTTTGACAAAGTTCACCATGGCATTTTACTCAAGAAATTGAACTATATTGGCCTCAGTGATAATCTGATGTCTTTGTTTTAGTCCTACCTTTCCAATCGATCCCATTATGCTATTTATAACAACCATGTTTCGGATCCCTATGTTGCCACGTTTGGAATACCCAAAAGCCCTAACTTACGACCACTTTTGTTTTCCATGTACATTTATGATTTTCCTTTTTGCATTGATGGCCATCGTGTCTTGTTCGATGTTGACCTCAAGCTTTATCGCAATGTACGAACTCTTGAGGGCTGTCTTGCTCTTCAAACTGACGTCAATAACCTGCTTGAGTGCTGTACGTTAAACCATCTACACCTCAACACCTGTAAGTGTCATGTCGTTTCCTTTTCGCTGAAAAGAAACCCAATTTTTATTACAAAGCTCGCGATTATTCTCTTAGCCTGACAAACGATGTCCAGGATTTTGGAGTCACGGATTCCAACTTGGACTTCAAAAGTCATGAAAAAAAATTGTGCGCACCACGTACAGAAATACTTGATTAATCATGCGATATTCCAAGTATTCTTCGAATCCTCAGACACTTATTCGCATTTTTGAGACTACTTTCAAGTCCTCACTGGAGTATTAGGAGATCATTTGGAGCCCTAGCCTCGTACCTCTAGCAAACGAAATCGATAAAGTTCAAAAAAATTTCTTAGACACCTTGATATACAGGGTGATTCAGCTAAGCGTGTAGAAACTTCTGGAAGGGATAGGTTGCACAAAGACAAATCGCAATCACACAGCAATACAGGGTCGGGAATGCCATCTTCATGCGATAGATGGCATTGTTAAGCCGCGAGACTGCTCACACGTTCTTTCAGGATACCGTGATTTGTAAACCGCCCGCAGAGGTAGTAGGATGGCCGAGTTCAATGTGGATGGCTGAGTTCTTCCGTGCAATGTGGTTCCAGCACGATGGGTCCTCCGTCGATTTCAGCAATGATGTTCGTCATAATTTAAACATGACATTTGGACATCAGTGGATCGGACGTGGTGGTTCCGTTCATTGGCCTGCAACATCGCCAGACTTAACATGCCTTGATTACTTCTTCAGAGGTTAAATCAAAGGACTGGTGTACGACACCTCCGTTGAAAGAGATGAGGAACTTGTAGCACGCATCTCTGTAGCCGATTTGGAAGTCCGGGACACGCCAGAAATTTTCCAAAATGTACGTCATTCCATGCGCCGACGATGTCAAGCGTGTGTTACAGCCCATGGTTGCAACTTTGGACACCTTCTGTAACCTCAATGCATCTCACAAATGTCTTGTGAGTAATAAAAAGCGTTTTGTTCTCTTACGTGCTACTCTTTCATTTCTCGTCATCTCTGTACACTAGCACATGAAGATGAAGTTGCCGACCCTGCATTGCTATGTGATTCCGATTTGTCTTTGTGCAAGCTACCTCTACCAGAAGTTTATACACGCTTAGCTGAATCATACTGTATAATATAAAGTTTAAAAAAATATGTATAACTACTATATATATATATATATATACACTGAAGAGCAATTGAATTAGAGACATCTGGCGTTATGCAAATGTGCCGTTGTGGACGGCCCTGTAAACGGAAGCGACATGACGTATGCAGCGATCCAACAATATAAGGAGTGATGCGAAGGGAATCAGTAGAAGTCGGACGCAGTATGGGTAAGACGAAGGATCTAAGCGCATTTGATCGTGGGCAAAATTTCGGGGCCCGAAGAATGGGCCACTCCATCTCGGAAGTCGTGCGGGTACTAGGATTTTCACGAGCCACTGTGTCACGGGTGCACCGTGAGTACATCGAATCAGGTAAAACCATCCCTGCAAGGGCCAACTACCGTGGACAACAGTGTGTGGATGAGCGGGGTCATCGTCGGCTAGCTCGCATTGTAACAACAGATAGACTGGCCACAGTGCAAGAAATCACTCGGTAATTTAACGCTGGTGCACAAAAACATGTAAGCAGCCACACCATCCAGAACCATCTATGGGGTACAGAATCCATCGTCCCACGAGGGTACCGCTGCTGACCGCACATCACAGGGTGCAAAGATTAGCATGGGCGCGGGAACATCGCCACTGGACTCTAGACATGTGGAAAAATGTTGTCTGGACAGATGAGTCGAGATTCACGTTGGTACATGCGGATGGAAGGATACGAGTACGGTGCAAACCACATGAAGCGATGGATCTTTCTTGCCAGCAGGGTACTCTTCAAGCTGGTGGGGGTGGCATTCTCGTCTGGAGACTGTTTACGTGGACTGAATAGGGACCCTGGTACGTGTGACATTGTCCCTCTCAGGTCAACGTTACCGGGATATCATGGACGACCATTTGCTCCCGTTTGTGCGCCTTCAACATCCCACTGGGGACCTCATTCTGCAATAAGACAATGCACCGTGCCATCTCTCCCGAATTGTATCCGACTGGTTGGATGAACGCTCCACCGACGTGACCTCGCTACCTTGGTCAGCTAGGTCACCTGACCACAATCCCATCGAGCACATCTGAAATGCAATCGAGAGAAATATTCCAGGCTCTGACACCCTTCCATCAAATCTTCGTGAATTGTGGGAGCTTGTTCAGCGGTCGTGGATCCCAACGTTTCCGGTGTCTTGTCGAGTCCATGCCGAGACGAATCGCCTACGTCATCAGAGCGAAAGGTTGTGCTGCACGTTACAAGACAGGTATCTCTAATTCAATTGCTCTTCAGTGTATATACACTGGTGGAAAGTGAAAAAAGAACATCAAGAAGGAGACGTCTGATACCAACGAAATTTATACAGCATAATAACGGAATACAGAGGGTAACGTGATCAAAACATAATGGCAAAATACAGCTGTATTTGCTGGTAAACTGAAAAATAACATTTACATGTAACATGGTTAGTACGAGGTTGAACCGCCATGAACTGCCTCAAACTGTGCAATTCTGGCATGGAGTCTGTCGTACAGATGTTGGATGTAAGTTTGGGGTATTGAGTTCCAAGCCTGCTCAACCTAGATGCGTAAATCGGGGACGGTCGTGGCTGGCCGTGGAGACCGGATAAGTCGTTGTCCCATACAATCCCACACGTGCTCAATGGGGGAGAAATCCGGTGAACGTGCAGGCCATGGAAGTTGTCTCACACACTGAAGTGCATGTTGCGTTGCACATGACGTGTGTGGGCGTGCGTTATCTTGCTGGAAAACACCACGATGGACAGACGTTTCAAATGGCACAAGAACGGGCTGAATAATGTTGTTGATGTAGGAGGTGTTGTTTAACGTACCCGGTACAAACACTAGTTGTGTACGGGAGTGATAGCTGATCGCTCCCCACACCAGGAGACCAGGTGTAGGCCCTGTGTGTCGCTGGCGGATGCAAGAAGGGTGGAGACGCTCCCCTGTGCGTCCGTGAGCACGCATACGGCCATCGGAGGCTCCCAAGCAGGATCTGCTTTCATCGCTGAGCATGACAGATCGCCATTGCGTTCTCCAGTGCAGACGTTGGCGACACCACTGCAGCCGTTCCTGACGGTGGGCTGGAGTCAGAGGTACACATGCCAGAGGCACACGTGCACGTAGTCCTGCATCCAGTAGACGGTTGCAGATTGTTCGCACAGTCACCCCAGGTGCAACGGCAGCTCGGATTTGCGGCGCAGTGAATGTTCTGCTTGACAACGCCGCTCTTCTTATGCGTCGATCGGTCCGCTCATCAGTCCGTCTGTGATTCCCGGTTCCACGTCTTCTCGTGTGGGAATTTTCCTCCGACCATCTACGCCACCATTGTACCACCACCAATACTTTCCGTCCAATTAGATCCGCAATACGACGATACGACCACCCGGCCTCGCGGAGTCCGACTAGACGACCTCGCTCAAAGTCCGATAATTGCTGAAATCGTACACGTCTTCCATGTCCAGGCATTGCAGCTTCGGTGTCCGTGCGCCGACGACTGATTTCATTCACTTCGCCGTACTCCTTCAATACCACCGACGATAATTTGCATATTATGCCGTGCTGTGGCGTAAGAGCTCACCGGTTGGTTCCGAAATTAACATCACACCTACGTAAACTCGACGCCATTAACATATGTAAATTTCATGATCGTCCGCCAATTCCTTCTTGTTGTTCCTTTTTCACTTTCCGCCAGTGTATATACATACACAGAGAGAAGTGTCACCGGATTAACTAAAACTTCTTGACCTCCATTTCTGTCTCATTCTCGAAAAGCACTGATAATAGGAAGGTTTAATGATTCTCCTCTGTTTCACAGATGCTATTAATGTCTTTCGGGTTTCACTTGAAGACCGCCACCTCACCCTCGAGCATTCAGTTCAAATGCCTCTTTGTTTAGATATTTTGTACTCCAACGTTTTTCTATGAATTTTTCATTTTCTTCCAACTTGATAGACATGTTTATTGTGTTGCGATGAAAATCGCATATGCATCGAAGTTTGTTTTTATGTTGTTGTTTGACAGGACCAATTACAGTCAGTTTGCTTATTTTCTCTATATTCTCCCTCTGGCTAGGAACTCAGGTAGTGTATTAGCGGAAAAGAAATTTCGTTGCCATAAATTCAGCAACTTTCTCTCATTTTGAGGCGTCACCTCATATTTTTCAATATATTTACATTCCAATTCGTTGCTGGAGAGTGTGTGGAAATCTTTCCTTGTCAAGACGTCGTCTTTCGCTTTAGTACTCATTAGAATGCCATCCATTTTATCGCATATATTACTTATGATACGTATTGCTGGGTCTGCGTTAGAAATTTTGGGCACGACAGTAATTCTGTTTTTTCCTTACTTAATTTGTTTTTCCTTTTGCTACGGACCCAGTTACACCCTAGTATTCGAACATAGGCGATTTCTCATAGTTTCTTTCGTGTTCATAAGGGTGGGGTGCTCTTACCGTTAGAAAAAAACAAGGAACATGACACCGAATACTAGGGTGTAATGAGCAAGTCTTTCTTATATGAAAAACGTATTTTTCAGAGCAAATATTTAGGAGAAAATATTCAGCAAAGAAAATGTGTCTACCAGGGAAAATCTGAGCGTAGTTTAAAATATGCGATGTAAGCAATGTTCTTTATAGTGTATTGAACTAAAGAAAAAAATAAACTGGATTCTGACACATTCAGTAAAATATCTACAAATAAAAGTAGCTACTATCAACACCAAGCGGTGTAACGTCAACAAATAGAGGTAACTACTTTCAGCCTCCAAGTAGCAAAGCATCCACAAATACAACTACCGTCAGCCCCGCGCGATAAAACACCCTCAAATTGAAGTAGCTACTTTCAGCCCCAAGCGATAAAGCATCCACAAATAGAAGTAAATACTTTCAGCCTCCAAGTAGCAAAGCATATACAAATAGAACTACCGTCAGCCCCACGCGATAAAACACCCTCAAATTGATGTAGCTACTTTCAACCCCAAGCGGTAAAGCATCCACAAATAGAAGTAACTACTTTCAGCCTCCAAGTAGCAAAACAACCACAAATAGAACTACCGTCAGCTCCGCGCGTTAAAACACCCGAAAATTGAAGTAGCTATATAATTGCTGTTCCAGGCGGTAAAACATCCACAAATATTGGTAACTACTGTAAGCCCCCACGTGATAAAACATCTGAATCATTAAAACACCTACAAATAGAAGTAGCTGCTTTCAGTCCCAAGTGATTGAAATGTGTGCAACGAAGACTTACAAATTGTGCGCAAAACATTTCGCATAACGAAACAAATCAAAGGCAAAGGAGATTTTCAAATCAGTACTAAGAAACGAAGATATTCTTCGAAATATAGTACAAAGAGAAATGATAACTTACACCCCATTGGGAAGAACTGTGCGGTACAAAATGTTCGAAATACATGAACAACATTTCGCGTTACAAACGCTATCAGAAGCAAAAGGAATTTTTTAAATAGAAGCTGAGATATCATCATTACAGAGATTTACATTAAAGCCAGCTTAAGAAAAACTAAACATTATTTCGAGAAACACGAAGTACACATAAATGTTTTTCATATAAGGGGCTTCTGGCTGAAAATTAAATTTTTCAGCTACATTTTTAGAAGCAAAAATCTGCTTTGCAAACGTGCCAGAAACAGAAGAATGCACTTACGCCCCCTCGTGGCAAAACATTTTGTCACAAAATATTGTAAACTGCATTCATTCATCAACCACTGTATAACGCTAAAAACTTTTTAAAATTCGAATTTTTTAAGCAGAATTTCGGGGAAAATACAATATACCTTTACGTCACTAGCGCTGATACTATGCATTATCTTGTACAGAAACTGTGCGTAAAACGAGCTTTGTAGTAAATGATACCGGGAGGTAAATATAGTTTTCTGAATCGGATTTTTAAAGGCATAGTGTAAAACATGTTTTCAGTTTCGTAGTTTGTGCCTTTCCGTTCTCTAGCGGAAAATTTATGCATTGTAAAAAAACAAAACATATATATAGTCCATCGCTTTCTTAGTTCAGGTTTTCGACTGCACAAAGAATTTCTCAAATCGAACTAATAGTTGCAGAGATAGGGTGTCCACAGACGGACGGACAAATTGTACCATAAGCGCATACATTTTTTTCAAAAAATGTGCAAAAGATAAGCTAATCTAATATCTGCGTTGTGAGGCAGTGTTGACTTGTACTGCTTCACATGGCAGATATTAGCTTAGACTTACGCTAAAGTAATTAACTTCAGGAAGGCGCCACATGCGATCGAGCAAGGTTACAGTAAGTTTGCAATGCCGCTCAGATGGCCGAATGCTCAGATGCACTTATTGAGAGCTAGTACTTTGGCTTGAGTGTGAAAACACAAGTTTGTCGGTGACGTGTATCGAACAGGTGCCCTCTCTCACGCCGGAGTAAGTTTCTCTCCCAACTAAGCGGAATGCACCGCTGCAGATTTGTCGTCTTGACACGGGATTCACCTCTGTAATACGTCACATCATCTCCCTCTTAACGTTTTGTTTCCTTTTTTGAAGCAAAGTAGGAATTTTCCATTAATTCCAGACTGTGTGTGAAAAAAACATCACACATTTTTTTCGAAGCACCGAACGGCCAGTAGAGTCATTTTTACGTACACTGTTAAAAATGTGCCGTAGGTTACACCAAAAAGAGGTGCAACTCCAGCTGCACCACTTCCTGAGAAAAGATACACCACTGTTTGGTGCAAACAAAACCCAACAGTGTGGTGCAACCTTGCATCATAATGTAGTGCGGACTTGTACAATATCGTAGGCAACGTTGCAGCGTATTTTTGGGTTCTATTAGCACCACTCAGTAGTGCATATTTTCTCAGAAAATGGATGGTGTAGCACCACTTTTTGGTTCAACCTACCACACAATTTTTACCAGTGTACTGGCGGCAATGTGAAAACACAAGTTTGTCCGTGACAGATATCGAAACCGCCCCCCTCACTCCGGAGTTAGTTGCTCTCCCAACTAAGCTACACGGACGGAATGTACTGCTGCAGATTTGTCGTCTTGACACGGAATTCCCCTCAGTAGTACGTCATCGGAAATTCTAGTTCTGGATGATGTATGCTTGGTGTGTTTTTCTCACGCTGCTAGCTCTCTCCTTTCTCTGGATCCACTGACCCAAAATTAGGGATCTCTGGCTGTTTATATATCCGTTAGAGTTGCTCGTGGTGGTCATTAAAGCCCCAAATCAAACTAAAGAAAGACTGCAGTAGAGTATTACTAAGGCTTCACTTTCATAAGCAGTACTGAGGTTCCCCTTTCCCTGCTACGAAAGGTTTCAGTTTGAAATTATCCGCTATGCAGCTCTGTGTATATGAATACCAAGTGTTCCATTCCCCATACATAATTGAATGGAAATTATTGTGATATATCATCTATTAAATACTTCTGTAATAAAGACAACTAAATGTGACGAGCTCTTATGCCTTTCTTATTTGAAACGAACGTCATTGTAGCTTTGACTGATACATCGCTAGCATGAGTCAGCTCTCATGATTTTTAAATATTGAGTTGATGCACACCTTCATGCCATTTTATTTGACGTGTGTTTCCCAGCTCAGTAGTGACGATGCAGATGGCCAGCTGTATAACAAATTGTGGCCAGCAATATCGTGTATCTAAATCATATTGCGTTAATATGATTGTGGCGAATGGTTGTCTTGATTTTTAGGTCCGGAAGTATGGAGTGCCAAACATAGAGGAATGGACATTTCCGACATCGGCTCCTCTAACGAGTTTAACAAAGGATCCACAGCCGCAGAGGCCACTCGACAACTTTGTACTGTGTATGGGGAGGATGCTATACTACGAGGACATCCAGCAAATGGTTTGAGCGGTTCCGAGGTGCCAATTTTGACCTCAACGACTCTCCACGCTCAGGTCGTCCATCTCACTTTGATGAGAATCGTTTGAACGCGGATCCAAGTGGATCTCATGCACTTGGATCCGCGTTACACCACACGCGAATTGACCACTGAGATAGACTGCGATCTGGCCACATTGGTGCGACACCTGGAACGTATGGCAAAGGTTCAGATATTGGGGTCTTGGGTGCCTCACACTCTCACCGAGGACAACAAGAATCAGCGTGTTGCCATATGTGGTTCCTTGCTCCCCCGTTATCACGAATTTTCTCAGCAACACAAACCCTTTTTGTCACGTATTGTTACTGAAGATGAAAAGTGGTGCCCGTACGTGAATATCAGGCATCGGAGGGAATGGTGAATCCCAAACAAGACACCCACACAACGTCCGGAACATGACCTTAATCCTGCGAAGATCATGTTGTGTGTCTGGTAGAACACGGAAGGCATTATTCAATAGGAAACGCTGCCGAGGAATCTGACCATCAACCCTGCACTCTACTGGGAGCAACTTCGCCGTGTGGAAGGGATTATTCAGAAGAAGCGGTCACACTGACGCCACGGTGTCCTTCTCCAGCACGATAACGCACGCCCTCACAGTGCAAACATGACCAAAATGGCCATTCAGACATGAAATGGGAGTTCCTACCACATCCGGCCTATTCCCCAGATGTCGCTCTCTCAAACTATCACTTGTTTTGATCTTTCTCGAATACACTCCGCGGCGGAAGGTTCAACAATTATTTGATCTCCAGAATATATTTGATGACTTTTACGTAGCAAAACCTGCACGTTTTTTCAAGAATGGCATTACAGATCTATCCAGGTGTTGGTACACCATCGTAAACAATGAATGTGGGGAATACGTATAGTTGATTGATTCTGTTTTCCCTTGTGATGTAATACATTCCCGTAGTACGGTGAAAAGAACTGTATGAACTTAAGCATCAACCCAGAAGTATAACTATAATACTAATCCGAAATTTCTTGGTGTAGAATAGAAATCAAAGTTTACAAGCTTTTGCTTATCAACCAGATGGCCTTTGGAAGGTAGACAGCAAACTGCAAACTGAATAATAGAACGCTTCAACATTTAACTAAAAGATGAGAACGTAATCAGGTATTCAAAGACTCTAGGCGTTATCATCGTTTAGCACGAGGAATCATGGAAGGAAAAAATAGGCATTCACTATTTGAAGAACTGGGTCCAAAATCGTGGCTACTCCAGCGAGACGCAATCATTGCATGACTCGCTGTTGGTAATGATCTCCAAAGTTTCGCGAATTTCAATAAATTTTGGGGTGGAGTAGGAAACTAATTTCTTTACGTCATCCCACATAAGAGCAGAGGACTTGAACTTGACTTCTCTGGATAGGGCCGTGGTTACTTTGCCGTTCTTTATGTCACTTTTATGTTCGTTGACGGTAATTTTAAATGAACGTTTAGTCATTCCAATGTAGTATCGCTTGGAGCCGTCCAGATATTGTAGCGGAATGGCATAAACACCTGCTTCACTGGAGGTGGGGTCTTGTCAGTGTTTCCCTTAAGCATGGTATATAAACACGTCGGAGACCTGATGCCAACACCGAGATTCATCTTCTTGAGCTCATAGGAAATATTTGTCATGTAGGAAACTGAGCCGAGGTAGCGTAGCTGCGGCATAGAAAGATTAATATGACTGGTTCTGGTTTTCTCGATATAGCGATGTACCAGGTTCGGGGCGTATCCTGCCTCAGTAGCAAACTAAACAATGTTTTACAATTCGCATTGCCTAGAAGGAACATCTGAGGACTCCGCAAAGGCTCTTCGGATTCGGGACCGGAAGTAAGCTGTCTTGTAATCGGCAGGGCTAAATGAGCTGCGGAGCATCAGGTTTGGGACGGATGTGGGCTTATAGTAGACTTGTGTACGAAACCGATGTTCAGGTAATTTACTGTGTAAAACATCTAGATAAGACAAGGCACCATTGTGTTCAAGCTCCATAGTAAAATTAATCGTAGCGTGAATATTTCATTTCATTTATTTCGTATTTCGGTTGTTACAAATATGCAGTAGACATTGAAATGTAAAACAAATCAATACAGCAGCAACCAGGAAATAAGAGGGAAAAGGCCTCCACGAGGCCTGACGAGCCCTCTCATCCTGACGACTTAACGCATAAAAAAAGTCCAAAAACAAAGCAAGGAAGACACACCTACAACCGCTTAAAGAGGTGAAGATGATGGTAATAAGGGCATCACGAAACTAAATATAGCAAGTATTGTTTAAGTTTTCTTTTAAACAAATTATAATAATTAATAGCCAACAATTGTGGTGGAAATTCATTTCAAATTCATTTCAGGGAAACAAGGCCTCTGTAAGTTATGTCTAGTTGAGTAAGAATGGCTAGGGACGTTCATGTGAAGGGGAACAAGGCATCTGTAAAGTTTATGTCTAGTTGTGTAAGAATGGCTAAGGACGACTAAAGAAATTAAAGAAGAGAATAAGTCATTCTTTACCCTTTTAAACATGAGTTTTGCTGAGTTAAAACGGAAAAATTGAGCAAAATTTAATAACTGAACATAATTGGGCTACAATCTGGAAATCAAATTAAAATTTGAAAAGGAGGAACCTGAAAGTCTGAATTGCAACGGTCTCAAAAATCTATTTTGTAATGTTTAGTTACGTTATAATTGGTGGTCGAGTCCCAGACCAAAATACAATATGAAAAGTAGGGATAAATTAAAGTGTAATAAAGTAAAATCATAACTTTCGGAGACAAATAAGTTCTTACTAGCCCAATGATTCCAATATTTCGAGAAATTAGGGAAATATGATAATCAGTGTGAGAGTTGGATTTAAGATTCGACTGAATAAAAACACCTAATTTTTTAAGACTTTGTACAACCTCAATCTGTGTGTTATTTAAAATTATAGATTGTATAGGGTTGGTATTCGGACCATAGGAGAAAATTAAAAGTTTTGTTTTCTTGACATTGATAGCAAGAGAACTACAGGCAAACCAAGTGACCGCAGTGAGAAAATGATTTTGTATTATCTGAATCAATGAGTCAATTTCGTTACCATGAATAAATGGAGTTACATCAACATAATACAGAATTAGGTCAGGGTCAATGAAGTTGTAAGCCTAAATCGTTTATATAAATGTTAAACAATAAAGGGGAAAGAATAGAGCCTTGGGGAACTCCTGATAAAAGTAATTGGTGATTAAACTTGATGTTCTCAATCTCTGTATATTGATACCGATCGGAGAGGTAACTTCTAAAGAGTTGCAAGATTGAACCCTTAATACAGAAATCATAAAGTTATTTAACAAGACCTATGATTTAAAAGTACCAAAAGCTTTGAAAAAATCGATAAATAAACTCACTGAATAATTAACGTTTAGTAGATTAGTCTGAAATTTATTTTTTAAATACAATAAAGCTATTTGAGTTGAAGAGTTTGGAACAAAACTAAATTGATTTTTATTAAATGACTGAAATTTTTTTTATATTGAGAAAAGTTTTCCAAATTATAATTTCTCAAAACGTTTAGGAAAAAGGGGAACTTTTGCAACTCGACGATAATTATTAACATCAGTTGGGGATCCCATTTTTAAGACAGGAGTAATTTCAGATATTTTAAAAGAATTCGGATAAAAGCCCGAGGATAACATATTATTATAAAAGTGTAATAAAGGTGTTGTAATGTAATAAATTATTGGCTTTAATACAATAGGAATGATATCATCCGGTCGTGCAGAAGTATTTAAATTTATTGCTTGCATTTGATGAATAAGTTCAGTTTTAGGAATTTTTAAAATATGAATAGAACTGGAACAGCGAGTCTCAGGAAGAGAAGCTTATTGAAAATTAAGTTTATATACCTGCTGAGAAACTACTTTTACAATTGAAACAAAGCGATCATTAAAATGATCAACAGTGGATGGTAAGTCAGTGATCTGAGCAGAATTACATGTAAAAGAAGTAGATGAATAAGTTCAGTTTAGTAATTTTTAAAATATAAATACAACTAGAACAGCGAGTCTCAGGAGGAGAAGTTTGTTGAAAATTAAGTTCAGATACCTGTTGAGAAACTACTTTCACAGTTGAAACAAAGTGATCATTAAAATGATTAACAATGAATGGTACGTCAGTGATCTGAACAGAATTACATGTAAGAGAAATCGGCAAAGTAGAACGGTAACCACGACCTAAAGTGAATATAAATGTTTCCAAGTTAATTTCGTATTATTTTGAGAGAAAATCCTGAAATAATACTCCCTTTTTAATATTCTAATCTAGAAAAAGCGGGATGATCTCCTTTCCGTGAGGCCATTAGAAGAATGCATCGTCCGCATATCGTAGCTAGGTGGTAGGCTTGAGTGTAGGCCTTTAGCCTTCAATATGCGCATTAAGTATTTATACAACTAACAGTTGTATGCCTAATTCTTTTAATTTGTAAAATTTGTATCTCTTCTGCATGGCAAGGTATGATAAATAAACCTTTTCTGGTAAAACTCACTCAAGCAAATGTAACTTCTACGTTAAATCTTCTGGAAGTAGTGCAGTATGGCAGCTCCTGAAGTGCACACGGATGTAGCAATAATTAATAGGGAAAATGCGCCGTTAATTTACATCCCTTGCTTTACCTGACAGACTGCTCGTCACTGGAAGATCGAACTAAATCACATACAGTCACTGCGTTTACCGAGAAGCGGGAAGAAAGCGATGCATTTGATGACGTCATTCCCGAATTCCCTGCGTGTTATTACGAAACACGCAATGATTATTCCGCTTTGTTAAATTCCTCCCACACCTAATTACGAGTTTAAATGCAATAAGAGCTTCAAATCTCTCGAAAGTTTTAACACAAAATGCGAAATACAGTCGTCGTTAAAAAGTCTTATCCACTCTCGGAAAATGCTTACAAATGAGGAATATAATTTTTAGAATTGCTTCAAAGAACAAAATTCGGTCATCTCAGAAAACTCTATCTACAAGGTCAAAAGAAAAAAAAAGCCGCTACTTTTTGTCAGTTCAAATATGGATCATTTCTATTTCCCGACCCCAGAATCGCACTGACAAATATTTTGCAATTATTTCAGCACATTAATGTTGCTTACCTACACCGATGATCCATTATATTATGACCACTACCCAACCTAAAGAAATGAGCGCACCTGGAGGCAGAACGGTGGCGCAGGTCAAACTCACAGAGCAGTGCATATACAACCCGAGGACTGGCTTTCGGTTAGTAAAGTGTTCGGAGTCAGAATGGGAAGAGCTACCGATTTATCGGAGTTTGATTTATCTGCTTGATACCACAGAAGGTCATTAGTGAATAAGGCCTTTAACACTGGGTGCTGGTAAGAATGGAATAGTACGTTGCATTTACGACACATCCTGCAGAACAACTAATGTCCATAAAGAATGTTACTCAGCACAGACATCGGAGATCCATGCTTCACAGGTGGAATCAAACAGTCGAAGGGAAGGGGAAGTATGCATCTGGAGGATTTCGGTAGATGTACACTCTGCCAGTTGGTGGGAAATAATGTGAAGTTCGACTGATCAAGCCAGATGACACGTTGTGAGTTTTTAGCATTCCAGTTTTTATATGTTTTGCAGCGTATTACACTTTTTGTTGCATTGATGTTAGTAATAAGAAGTTTGTGGAGTGCAGCACAGCTATAAATACACGCACGATGAAATTCTCGACGAAACGTTGTGACGGAAAGAGAATCATTCGGACTGGTGTACAACTCTTCTGCTATTTGTGGTGTCCTGTGCTTCTGTTGTACAATCCGCGCCAACGTTCGCCTATCTGACATATTCGTATTGCGTCCACAACTTGCCGTGTCCGTTGTGATAACTAGAAATAACCTTCGGTAAATTTCCTCGTGTTACACCTACTACAGGGTGATTAGCTGCGAGCTGAACGCTTATTATGTGGAATATATGATAGGAAATATGCGATGAACGTGAAGCCCGAACGGAGCTGTTTTTTATTCCCTGACGAAGCAGTCGACATGTATTATGTGTGAATAAAATATCTCCCCTGCAGCTGGGTGTCCCCTGACTGACGCGCCATCTGTCTAGTAGTGGTGAGAGAATAGCGTGCCCAGCAGAAATATAAGCGAGGAGGTGTCTAATGAAGATGGTGTTTTCAATTGAAGAGCATGTGTTCATTGTGCGACAGTACTAAGTAACCGGTTCCTTCAAACAATGCCAGAAGGTGTTTCTGAAGAAATTTGGTGGACGTAAACCACCCACCAGAGCAACCATTTCGAAATTGGCGAAGGAGCTGCAGAGAAAGGGAAGCTTGGTGGATCTGCATACGGGCGGGACTACCCCAGATGTGAAGCAGGGGTTATTAGCATCCCCACAAAAATCTATTCGGCGGCTATCCCAAGAGACTGGACGATCGTATTCGACATGTCAAAGAGCCGCCAAACAGGCGAAGAATTAAGCCGTACCGTATCACGGCTATGAACGAGTTACAGGCACCGGATTTTGCAAAGCGATTGGCATATTGTCAATGGTTTGTCAAGGGATGTCAACAGGGCAGATAACCGCGCCCTGATAGACATAACATGGTTTACGGACGAAGCATGATTCCATTTATCTTGCTATGTAAACTCCTAAATTACACGGGTGTGGGAGAGTGAAAATCCCTAGGCCATCCGTGAAGAGCCATTGCATCCAGTGAAAATCGATATCTGGTATGCGGTGTTCCGACACCGTATAATTAGGCCAATCGTTTTCATAAAATCAATGTAGGTTTTACATGGATCAAGGTATGTTTTATAATAATTTCATTCAAATGTGCCTTTGAAACCGTGAGTTAATCAAAAAAATAAGTTTTCAGTGCGGAGGAAATCACCCTGTATTTATTTCGTTATAATATCTGAAGCTCCTGCAAGAACGCGCACCAATGATCGTGCCATTTTTGAGGTCACAGTGATCTCACATTGTCGACAATTACTCCACAACAGCTGTTTGACCTTGGGAACCGTAAAGAGTAGAGGAGTGGTGTACACTTGAGCTATAAGTTCAATCCTTGAAAGGATTGAAATGAAGTCATCCATAGCGCATGATCGATTCTTGCCCAACCCCTTATCAACCTACTAAAGATGTCTGTAATTGTTATGTCATTAATTTAAAAATTTCAATTTGAAGAGCTTCTCCACAGAACGAAGAATTGGGAGTATTAAAAGAAACACAAATTTTAGACAAAGTCATCTCTCTTTCCACGTTTTTCTTTAATTAACGCACAGCAACCGAAAAATTGTATTTCGAAATCCTGGAATCGAATCTCAGATCTCTCGATAACTAGCCGAGTGCGTTCGCTTTACCCTGCGGTGCCAACAGTCCACGGCGTTATGTGTGTTTATCTGTCAGCATCTGACGTCACAAATCCGTAGGGATGGGCTCAGCAACTGAGACGTCTTCATCTGGTGGGGCTTAACGGCACAAGCTATTTAATTATAGCTAATAAAATCGAAATGGCGAGAGAAATGGTGTAAATCTTTCAGATACGTAGATTCAATGTAAATAGACAAAGTCATCGCTCTTTCCCCGTTTTTCTTTAATTGACACACAGCAACGGAATTTTTTTTTCCTTTGCTATATGTTAATAAACATTTTTTCAGGTTGCTGTGTGATAATTAAAGAAAAACGTGTAAAGAGCAATGACTTTATCTATTTACGTTGTCTCTACGTATTTGGAAGATTTTCACAAATTTTAGTTTTGCAGTAGTGAGTATAAAGTTTTTCCACTTAGTACTTTTTTTTTTAGGGTGGTGAGATTACTATTAATTTGAACCTGATATTCATTCTGATTGTGGAGATGCTTACTTCCCGACTTTCTATTTCATGAAAGTCCCTATTGAAAGGAGGCTTCCTTCTCTGCTTGATACCTTAAAGTTCTGGGTTCAAGTCCAGCTGAATCACTGATGATTAACGGAAGTTCGGAAGTCTCATTATTCCGTTGGTCCCGGGGTACAGACTCCTCGTTATAAACCAGGCTAAACCCAGTTCTCGGTCTAGCATAAGTAATATCCGCCGGATTCACAAACCAACCAACTGAAACCGACCGCATCGCTTCTGACTTATGGTGCAACAGCAATCCACGGTATTGTCAATTACATTTTCAAACAAAGGAGATTTTCATCTATAATTTTTTTTTAAATTTATCAGTTTTGGAGATTTTGTGGCGAAGGTTTTTTTTTATCGGGTGTTTTTTAGCTAAATATGAGCGTACCGGCACTTCAAAATTTCCATCTGGAGCACAGCTTATTCCCATCACCAAGCTGTCTCACTACGGCGCAATTACACAAACTATGTACAAGAAATAATCTGGATGATGTCAGAACACTTCTTACAAACTTGGAGTACGATTCTTCTGTAAGACAAAAATTCGATAATTTTTTTCACAGAAATACGTGCAATGATCTTTTTGTTGCAAATAATGATGATTGGAATTCTTGGTAAAGTATTATCACAACCGCTGTGATCTTCCCATCAAAAAGAAATATGGACTGAAATGCACCCTAAATGTACAATAAGGAAACGTCGTAAGAAAAAAGAAGATATATATCGCTTTACTAGCGAACTGAAAAATAAAAGAAAAATCGAGCTGTGTGTAGGGAGGTTTAAAAAAAAGGAAAGTTGGATGGAGTTTTCTGACTCGGAACACTTTGAAAGCTTCGTTGCACTTAAAAGGAAAGGCGACATTGAAGGTGCCGCTAGAAGAAGGTGCTGTTTACGCAACGCACATTGAAAAGCGACTTGGAGTCGCATGTGATGCAGAAAAATTATGAACATGAAATATAACACCATCCCGGCACCTTTGGAAACAATAACAGTTCTCTTGGGATGAAATTCTGAACCATTCAATCCCGCCTTTTTAATTCGGAGCGCTTTCTTCTTTCTCTCCGCTTCAGTTTACTTCGAAATAATCTTTAGAATTTTTGTTCATGGGTCTCAGAAAAGTATCGTTGTAATAGAAATTGAACGTGCGACAATTCAATAGGTAGAAGATACTAAATAGTGAAGTGCATTTTTTTTTCTGCAACTGTGAAGCCAGGATTTATGTTCACACCAAAAGAAAACAAATGCAGTAATGCGGGATGTCAGAATAATGGTACAGCTTACGCCTCACAAAAACTACCCTACATCAATTCTCAGCTGATACGGTGCGTATTATTACTACGAGGGAAACCCAACAATCAGCATTTTCTTAGAACCTGTAACGTACTACGTGACATGACGTAAATCACCTACTATTGAGGTCACGCGATAAGCATATCGGCGTAGTGTTTAACTGCGAGAACAGTTAAACTATGAGTAAGGAGCTGTAGGTCCGAATACCACTTTCAGCAAAAGAAATGTTTTGAAATTTGGCAATGATTTGTTATAAGTACACGTTACACTAATCATGCCGCGAAATAAGTATGCAATACAAATTTTGAAGATGACAATCCGATTTTTCACGTAAACGTGACAAGGATGGTAAATCAAATAATATCCGAAAACTTGAAATTTTTCATCGTCCTGGAGCGGGACTCGAACCAGCGTCTCCCAGAAAACGCCTAACCACTACACCACCCACAACGACAAGTTTCAGTTTCCGATCAATTTGAATCGTTCTGGGTGGTGTAGTGGTTAGCATACCCGGGCGTTTTCTGGCTAACCACTACACCACCCAGAACGACCAAGTTTCACGTTTCCGATCAATTCAATCGTTCTGGGTGGTGTAGTGGTTAGCATATCCGAGCGTTTTCTGGGAGACGCGGGTTCGAGTCCCGCTCCAGGACGATGAAAATTTTCAAGTTTTCGGATATTATCTGACTTACCATCCTTGTCACATTTACGCCCAAAATCGGATTGTCATCTTCAAAATTTGTATTATATGGCGTATTCCCGTATTTCTTTCAAGGATGCAATATTTTTCACGGCGAAGGTAAACAAAGAATGGTATTTCACTGCGCACAACAAATGTTCAGTGCTGACTGTTCTTCGCATTGTTGTTGTCTCTGATGGTGTTGTTGTCGAAGCATAAGTGAAAGAAACCACGCAGTACGGATGTTATATAATGTTGTGCGCAGTACAGTATATACGAAGTATTTGGACAGATTTATGTGAACACCAAGGAAATGAAGGTTTTACATACCTAATAGGGTGTGGGACCACCTTCGTCATTCAAATCCCCTGGATCCTCCTTGAAATGGAAGCATACAAATGCTGGATGGTGGTTAGCGGGATATTACAAAATTCTTAATGCAGAAACTGCTTCAGGTCCTTGAGAGATGCAGAAGGAGGAAAACGGGATATTACTGTGTTTTCCAACGTAGAGCACATTGGCTCGATGATGTTTAAGTCTGGTGATTAAGGAGACCACAAAAGGTGTGGAACCTCGTCCTCATGTTCCTCAAACCATGATTGGACATTTCTATAAATTGAGGTGTTATAATCTTATAGATGACATCCCCTGCAGGAAACAATGCCTGAGCCATTGGAGGGACTTTATCTGCCAAAAAAGTTTCATACGCCCTGCCAGTCATCCGTCCTTTGAAGGTGTTCACGGTACCTGCTGCAAACCACGATATGACCGCCCAGAGCATGACAGAACCCCCACCATACTGCACTGTTGGGAGAAGACAGTCTTAGTTGTACGCTTCTAACGATGTTTTCCACACGTAAACTCTTCCAGCGATGGGTAATAGTGGGAATGTGGATTCATCCGACCTCATTGCATGCTTACATGCATCGGCAGTCCAAGTTGTATGCTGCTGGCACAACTGCCGTCGCAGTTGTTCATTCACCCGGGTCACCAGAGGTTTTGCAATAGCAACTCTGACAAGAATATTCTAATTATGCATTTCCCTGCTCACTGTTTTTGTTGATACTGGATTCTGGAGATGCTGGTGAGCTCTGCACTTATTTTCAGCACCGTCGTCTTCTTATTACGAGTAACAATGCTCTTTAATGCTCTCCTGTCTCTATTAGGTAGAGTCGTTTTTCCAACCGCTTTTGTGTTTTACCATGAACACGGTATGCTGTCATAACGCTTGACAAAGTAGCTCTCGATACCTCAATTACCCTGGGGACTGTTGTCACGGAGGCCCCAACTAGTCAGCCACCAACTTTAGCCATCTTTCGAAGTCCGTTAGGTCGCTCATTTTGTCGTCACCCTGAAATAAATTTTGCAACAATACACCTTAAATACACTTAAACATGACCTTGAGGTTCTCAACAAAGCTATTATAACCAAAACGTGGTGGATACTTTTGCGTATTGCGACGTACGCAGCTGAATTAAAAGTCACGTCTCTGACCGTGGTATTCACATTATTCTCTCCAGTCCCTGTATATGCTTGTATATACACAGGCGGAAAGTGAAAAAAGAACACCAAGAAGGAGACGTCTGATACCAACGAAATTTATGCAGCATAATAACGGAATACAGAGGATAACGTGATCAAAACATTATAGCAAAATACAGCTGTACTTGCTGGTAAACTGAAAAATAACATTTCCATGTAACATGGTTAATACGAGGTTGAACCGTCATAAATTGCGTCAAACTGTGCAATTCTGGCATGGAGTCTGTCGTACAGATGTTGGATGTAAGTTTGGGGTATTGAGTTCCAAGCATTCTCAATCTGGACGCGTAAATCGGGGATGGTCGTGGCTGGCCGTGGTGACGGGATAAGTCGTTCTCCCATAAAATCCCACACGTGCTCAATGGGGGACAAATCTGGTGAACGTGCAGGCCATGGAAGTTGTCTCACACCCTTAAGTTACACGTACCATGTGTGGGCGCGCGTTATCTTGCTGGAAAACACCACGATGGACCGACCTTACAAATGGCACAAGAACGGGCTGAATGATGTTGTTGATGTAGGAGGTGCTGTTTAACGTACCCGGTACAAACACTAGTTATGTACGGGAGTGATAGCTGATCGCTCCCCACACCAGGAGACCAGGTGTAGGCCCTGTGTGTCGCTGGCGGATGCAAGAAGGGTGGAGACGCTTCTCTGTGCGTCTGCGAACACGCATACGGCCATCAGAGGCTCCCAAGCAGAATCTGCTTTTATCGCTAAACACGACAGATTGCCATTGCGTTCTCCAGTGCAGACGTTGGCGACACCACTGCACCCGTTCCTGACGGTGGGCTGAAGTCAGAGGTACACTTCCAGAGGCACACGTGCACGTAGTCTTGCATCCAGTAGACGGTTGCGGATTGTTCGCACAGTCACCTCAGGTGCAACAGCAGCTCTGATTTGCGTCGCAGTGGATGTTCTGCTTGACAACGCTGCTCTTCTTATGCGTCGATCCGTCCGCTCATCAGTCAGTCTGTGACTCCAGGTTCCACGTCTTCTCGTGTGGGAATGTTCCTCGAACCATCTGCGCCACCATCGTACCACCACCGATACTTCCCGTCGAATTCACTTCGCAATACGACGATACGACCACCCCGGCCTCGCGGAGTCCGACTTCGACCTCGCTCAAAGTCCGATAACTGCTGAAATCGTACACGTCTTCAATGTCCAGGCATTGCAGCTTCTTCAGGGTCTTCGCACGCGTCCGTACGCCGACGACTGATTACATTCACTTCGCCGTACTCCTTAAATACCACCAACGATAATTTGCATATTATGCGGTGCTGTGGCGTAAGCGCTCACCGGTTGGTCCCGAAATGAACATCACACCTACGTAAACTCGACCCCATTAACATATGTAAATTTCATGATCGTCCGCCAATTCCTTCTTGGTGTTCTTTTTCACTTTCCGCCAGCGTATAAAACAAAGTGGGAAAATAAGAGTGTTCCCGTCCACGAATTGTTCGATCGCTTCTAAATGATCTAGAAATCTGTAAAATAGAATGCTGATACATCTTAAGTTCCGGATACCTAGAAACATCCGAAAACTGAAAAAAATGAAAATGGAGGCTTTGCAATATTGTCTGCTTGAATTTCTCAACGCCTAGAAATGTCTGAAAACCAAAAAAATTTAAAACGGTGGCTTAGCTTACAGCAAGATCTCATTCATGTTTCTATTCCTGGATATAGCTTTTAAATAACCGGTATTATTTATTTTCAAATATTTGATAAACATTTCACGATTAGATTAGTTTTAACTGACATAATTGAATATTTAATTTATGAGAACAAACTTGTGGTGCTGAATAAAGTAAAAATATCAACGTTTACCACAATCAAAGGTTTATTATATATCGACTATAGTTTCGCAGAGCTTCTGGCTCGGCTTCATCAGGACGAATGGAGCGTAAACATTCTAATCATTGTGACATCCACATTCAAATCATTGTGACATTCAATCATTGTGACATGTCACAATGATTTGAATGTTTACGCTCCATTCGTCCTGATGAAGCCGAGCCAGAAGTTCTGCGAAACTATAGTCGATATATAATAAACCTTTGATTGTGGTAAACGTTGATATTTTTACTTTATAATGGAATATGCCCAAAAATAGCCCTTTCTTGATCTGTCTGATTTTAACAAAGTTCGCATGTGTCGCAAGTTTCTAACTCTCCCTTCAACTTCGTTATAAACAGGTCCTACAGTACGATAGCAAAAAAAAAAACATGAAGAAAAAGTCTGATACGAACTATAATAAACTATACAATGGCGCTGGTTTTGGAAATTTATAACCTCACGAAGTGCGTATGATGGAATGCGCAGATCATGATTTGTTCAGAATTTAAAACGGTGTGCCTAACATTACAACGAACATACGAGCACACATCCTTGTTTAAATGAATTTTCCATATGGAGCAACGAAGACGGTCTGGTATTATTAGATTCTGCTTTGACGTAGTTTTTTTCTAATATCGGATTTATACCGACCATCGTATGCAACACTAAAGGCTGTAAGTAGTCCCCCGTCGCCTCCCCGTTGGTCCAAAGTGGTCTAAACGCTGGATTCTAATAATTCGTCCAGGTTAGAATCCCGCGCGAGGAATGGATTGCTTGTTTGTCTTACGGCATTAACACTTCACTTTCCCTGGAGCTAGTCGCCTTAACTTAGGGACGGGTGGTTGCTTATAGCCCATCGAGTTGCACACTGTAATCGTTAAACCCCCAAACAAAAAAAGAACATTCCGTCCCTAATTTGAGCCTTTTGTTTCAGCGCGATTAGATAGGCACCCCACCTACGCCTCATTAGAGGCCCGCTCCTAGCTTGGGCTCATCTCAGACGAATGAACAGAAGCCAGCTTCCCAAATTACCCGAGCATTGGGTCGACTTCGATGTAGTATTATATAACCCTCAATTGAAATATAACTGAATGCATACCCCTTTATTTGTAATTTAACACTATACACGGTGCAGTCAACTCGAAGGAAATGTATCAGCAGTCACATAAAAAGATAAGTAAATTAGGATATGATTCTTCTCTGGTAGCAGACTGTGTAAATAATCATCTGTGGAGTCTAAGTGATGAATTAATTCATCAGCCGCTACCGGGAGTAGAACCCAGAGTTTTCCAGGTACGCGCCGGACATGGTACCACTGCACCACAGCGGCCTCGAATTATCCAGACTCACATACGACTAACTGCCAAACCACATGGCAGGTTGCTTCTTGGAGCCCCTCACAATGCTAGGGATTCACCAAAGTTGGATAGCAGCAACTCAACAAATAACTAGGAGGCGAATGAATAATTAATACACACAATTGACGTGGATTAGGAACATCAAACAGAAGCCATCGCTCTTTTCACGTTTATAAGTGAGTCACGGAAAAATTCTCATCGGCCGCCACCGGGAATCAAACCCAGGGTCTTCCAGTTACGCGCCGAACATGCTACCACTGCACCACAGCGGCCTCGAATTCTATAGACTTACATACGATGAACTGCCAAACCACACGGCACGTTGCTTCCTTGGAGCACTTCACAATGATTCACCAAAGATGGTAAGCAGCAGCTAAACAAATATCTAGGAGGTGAATGAATAATTAATACACACAATTGACGTGGATGGGTAACATCATGTTTGATCATGAAAGAAATACGGGATTACACCATATAGTACAAATTTTGAAGATGACAATCCGATTTTGGGCGTAAATTTGACAAGCATGGTAAGTCAGATAATATCCGAAAACTTGAAAATTTCATCGTCCTGGACGGGACTCGAATCTGCGTCTCCCACATAGCGCCCGGGTATGCTAAAAAATAAAATTGCTGAAACTTATATTGATAAGTATCCGATGAAATTTTCAAGTTTTCGGATATTATCTGACTTACCATCCTTGTCACGTTTACACCAAAAATCGGATTGTCATCTTAAAATTTTGTATTATATGGTGTAAGCCCATATTTCTTTCATGATCAAACATGATGTTCCTAATTCACATTAATTGTGTGTACTGTTTATTCAATGTGATTGATGTCCGACGAGCACGGTGGCCAGTATGGTAAGCTAAATTCACTGGAATGCTCCACAAACTATTCTCCGCCGCCCCGGTGGCGCAGTGGTCTAAGCGATGGCCTCTGATCATTCGTCCGAATGGGGTCCGGGTTCGAATCCCGTGAGGCATGGATGTTGTGTTTGTCTTACGGCACTGGCTCTCTCCCTTCCCTGGAACCAGTGACCCTAAATTAGGGACGGGCGACTGCTTATAGCCCATTAAGTTGCTCACGGTGGTCGTCAAACCTCCAATCAAAAAAAAAAAAAATAACTATTCTCCTACACGCATAGCTACATGCATTATCTTGTTGGGAGCAATACATGCAATCGGGATGCCAGGGGAGGCATTCGAACCCTCAACTATCGGCTCCGGAGCTCCGAGTGTTATCCACTATACTGGCATGTGCTCTAACTGCTATCTGCCTTTATCCCATGTGCGTCCTGCGGGGCACGCCCGTCAGACAGTCATCATGAATGAGAGCACAGGATCCGCCACATTGGATAGGCAGCCTGAAGCTTTCCTCATGCAATCGAGGGGGGATGATTGCTCCCAGTGATTACCAGGAAAACCTGCCCCACATGTACCACCTCCTGTATGTTTCTTGTCGAGCACCGTGTCGGGTTGATCTCTGTCAGCAGTGCTTCGTCGTTACTCTCTATCCACCATCCGTACGATAAAGCAGAAAACCTGTTTCGTCAGAAAAGGCGACTTTCGTCCACTTCTCGATGGTCCATCTCTCCTATCTCATGCAAATTCACGCCTTAATCGTCAATGTCTGGCCGTCAGCGTGGATACCTTAAGCGCACGGCGGCTTCGAAGACCCATAGAAAGCAATGTTCGTTCGACTGTGGTCTGTGATATGCTCCTCGATGTGCCAGTTGTTTCACTGTGGTCTGTCTTTTGGATCGTACTAGTCGGGTGAGTCGACGCGGCTCACATCGTCAATGCTCCATGAACGTCCAGTATTACCCCCATTATTGCAGGCCTTGCTGGATTGCTTCCATTCCTGGAACACTTTAACAACTGCACCACATGAACAGCCAACAATATCGGCCATTTCTGTAATGTTACGACTCTTCATTTGGTAGTCAACAATCGTTCCTTTTTTAAACTCTGTTAGGTCACGTCCTTCTCCCATTTTCAAGTAAAATTTCATACCCGTGTTAAGAGAATACAACGCGGTTTGTCACAAATATTTATTTTTTCTGGTCGACCATGCTTTGTTTCGCTGGTATTGACCTAACTAGACGAATGGCACGTAAATAATCAAATTATATATATATATATATATATATATATATATCATAAACGGTGTTTACAGTCACGGGTTTTGTTTAGTTAATTACAAGCGCGTCACAGAAATTGGGTGAATGCCATGTCATTAACAAGTTGCGAAGACTTCTGATATATATAGAATGCTTCCAAAATATCAAGTTTGGTGGTTGAATCTGGCTTGTCAATTAGTTTTGCATCTTCAAAGAGAAATGTATGGCACGTTTCGTAACAGTGTTCAGCCATCGATGACTTCTTTAGGTCACAGTTCCGAATGTAGGTCTCGTTCTCCTTCAATCAAAAACGCAAGGCTCTACGGGTCTGTCCTATACAGAAAACGCCAGATTCACATGGAATTCGATAAATTCTCCACAAGGTTTTGTCTTCAACATAGTCCTTTGATCCTAAAAAGTTCCTTTTGTTTATACATTGGCGGAAAGTGAAAAAAGAACGCCAAGAAGGAATTGGCGGCCGGACGATCATGAAATTTACATATGTTAATGGGGTCGAGTTTACGTAGGTGTGATGCTAATTTCGGGACCAACCGGTGAGCGCTTACGCCACAGCACGGCATATTATGCAAATTATCGACGGTGGTATTTAAGGAGTAGGGCGAAGTAAATGTAATCAGTCGTTGGCGTACGGACACGTGAAAAGACCCTGAAGAAGCTGCAATGCCTGGGTATGGAAGACGTGCACGATTTTAGCAGTTATCGGACTTTGAGCGAGGTCGTTAAGTCGGACTCCGCGACGCCGGGGGTCGTATCGTCGTATTGCGGAGCGAATTGAACGGGAAGTATCGGTGGTGGTACGATGGTGGCGTAGATGGTCCGAGGAACATTCCCACACGAGAAGACGTGGAACCGGGAGTCACAGACGGACTGATGAGCGGACCGATCGACGCATAAGAAGAGCGGCGTTGTCAAGCAGAACATCCACTGCGCCGCAAATTCGAGCTGCCGTTGAACCTTAGGTGACTGTGAGAACAATCCGCAACCGTCTACTACATGCAGGACTACGTGCACGTGTGCCTCTGGCATGTGTACCTCTGACTCCAGCCTACCGTCAGGAACGTTTGCAGTGGTGTCGCCAACGTCTGCACTGGAGAACGCAATGACGATCTGTCGTGTTCAGCGATGAAAGCAGATTCTGCTTGGGAGCCTCCGATGGCCGTGTGCGTGTTCGCAGACGCACAGGGTAGCGTCTCCAGCCTTCTTGCATCCACCAGCGACACACAGTGCCTACACCTGGTCTCCTGGTGTGGGGAGCGATCAGCTGTCACTCCCGTACACAACTAGTGTTTGTACCGGGTACGTTAAACAGCACCTCCTGCATCAATAACATCATTCAGCCTGTTGTTGTGCCATTTGTAAGGTCGGTCCATCCTGGTGTTTTCCAGCAAGATACCGCACGCCCACAGAAGGCACGTACAACGCAACATGCACTTCAGGGTGTGAGAAAACTTTCATGGCCTGCACGTTCACCGGATTTGTCCCCCATTGAACACGTGTGGGATTTTATGGGACAACGACTTATCCGGTCTCCACGGCCAGCCACGACCATGCCAGAGGTGCACAGTGTGAAGCAGTTCATGGCGGTAACTCACATCTTTTTTCTGTTACGCCACTTAACACCCACCAGGAGCAGTTTTGAGGTTTATGAGCAATTGCTCGTCGCTAATTTGGCGGAACACTGATTCCGCAGGTAGGACGGAACCAGCACTGTGAGACAAACGCACCACTAGCGCCATATCATGGCTAAGACGACAAGTCAGTGGTTCAGATGCTACAGTTCTTACCACCTAGTCTGCGGGTTGGTTTAAGTCATGTGTGAAAGTCATGTATTACAAATTGCCTTTCTACGAAGAGAACATATATCTAATAATAACTACCTTTTGAAGGAGCATTAGGAGATTTCCCTCACAGAGCTATAATTCTGTAATTCAGTTTGTTTTCCCCAAACATGAAGCTCTCAAACGTGAAATTAGGTCTAACTAGAGGAATTTTATGACAGATATTGGACTCAGGCATTCTGCAAATATCACGATAAACCGAATAAAGACGGTGCATTAAGGGAAATTAGTTGTTAACAATCTCGTGAAAATGTTTGTTAACGCGATATCGGCCAAAAAGAATACAATGCGTTTCTAAACGTGGGCGTAAGAGTTTATTCTATAGGAAAATTGATGGTGCTGATTAATTTCCTTTCAGATAAAATCGCTGAGCTCTGTTGGGGAATATTCCGTTGTTCAACAAAATATATTTCGATAGAATAATAAACATGCACAGTATATAAGAGGACGTAAAGATTGAAAATGATATTAATGATAATAAATGATAAGGTAATGGCTTTCTATTCCATATACTTTCTTGAGGTACTCGATCAAATTTAGAAACCCTGCTGAGGGCGATCGATATCTGAGAACAAGTAAGTAATTATATACATTTCAGGAATTAATGACTGTTTTGTAAATAACGATATTTTCTTAGTTACGCAGTTTTTTTCTTTCGGCATTTTTCATAGAACATGGTCTCGTGTAATATAAAGAAGTCGTAAAATTACCCAAATACTTTTCGCCTATTCAGTTTTGGTTTCACAGATCCGGTTCGTCAAACCTTGTTCTATTGCCGCGGAAATTCTTCTAATTTCGAGCATATTCCTTTAGGTAAAAAAATACCCAAATTCGAGCTTTAATTACTTAATTAAATATTTTAATTATGTTAGTTCGTTAGCGTGACTAATTAATCATTTTAATTAGGGTAATTCCTTATTGTGTTTGCAGGGGTTATTATCCCGCCCTAGATCTCATAAAGATTTGCTGTTTTCTTTTTCTTCTTCTTGCTTTCCCTTCGCGTGGGAAGAAAATCGGAATGCAAACGCTAGGCCAGGTGCAAAATTCCGCAAACGAAGTGAAAGGTATTTTCATTGCCAGGCATTTGTAAAGAACCAGCACGAAGGATTACATACTACAGCCTTAGCTAACAATAGGCCAGTGGTGACTATATGACGAATGTCCAAGAAAGAAGCCAAAATCTGGTAAGAAGATAAAGCTTATGTAATAACTGTCACCCAGTCTCTTTGTCAGGGAAACGCAACTCAGACTGGCAAACGTGCATTCCAGCGTACTTAAGATTTAGATGGGTAATATCTAATAGCCTTATAATAGAACCTCAAAACAGGACGACAGTTAGGGACGAATAAATTTTTAAAGGGCTTAGCTTGGCAGATGGTCACCTGGGCAGAAGAACATCTGCTCGATTAGCCACTGGTCAGCGTTCCACTGGACGGCGCTTAGCTAACAATAGGCCAATCATGACATAGACATTCTGACGCAATCGAAACACATAAGAGAAAGCTAAGTGAGGGTGTTTTGTCACACGCGAATCGTCAGAAATCACGTGACAGCTGGGTAGTGCCGATTGATAATGAAAGCTGAAGCGTGAATGGGAAGAAATCGTTTGTTCTGTAGGTGTTGAACGACGATCAGCCTTTTTACGCTTTCCAACCGTAGGTTGAAGAAGCGTATATGCTCCAGCTTTGTCCGTCCGTCCGTCTGTCTGTCGGCACAATAACTCGCGTAAAAATGGTTCGATTTCGATGAAATTTTAGTATGTGGTAGGTGACCACCTGGGGATGAACCCTATTAAAAATGGGTGAAGTGGGGTCAAAGGACCCGGCATAGCAGCGGGATTCATTCCATTATCCTTATGCGTCATAACGTGCGTAAATATGGTTCGATGTCGATGAAAGTTTAGTATATTGCAGGGGACCACCTGGGAATGAACCCTATTCAAAATGGGTGAAGTGGGGTCAAAGGTCAGGACATAGGAGCGGAATGCATTCCATTGCCTTTATGCGTCATAACGTGCGTAAAAATGGCTCGATTTCGATGAAATTTTATTATGTGGTAGAGGACCACCTGGGGACGATCTTATGACGTCACAATCTCGCGCTTGAGATCTGGGCGCGCGGCTACGTTATCTGTCTCATTACTTCACGCATTGTGTGCGGATCCTATTAAAGTTTTATGACGTCACACTCTTGCGAGCAGATGGTCGCGATTCCCATCTGCCTCATTACGTCACAGTTTGTGTGCGTATGTTCGTCCGCACGATAACTCACGTAAAAATCGTTCGATTTCGATGAACTTTTAGTATGTGGAAGGGGATCACCTGGGAAGGAACCCTACTGAGCGTGAATGAAATGGGGTCAAAGGTTAGCACATAGTAGCCAGGATCCATTCCACTGCTCTTATGCGTCATAACTAGCGTAAAAAAGGTTCGATTTCGATTAAATTTTAGTATGTGATAGGGGACCACTTGGGAACAAACCCAATTGAAAATGGGCGAAATGGGGTAAAGGTCAGGACATAGGAGCGGAATCACTTTCATCGCCATTATGCGTCATAACTTACGTAAAAAATCTTCGATTTGGATGAAATCTGAGTATGTTGTAGGTGGCCTGCTGGGGACAAATCCTATTGAAAATGGGCGAAATGGGGTCAAAGGTTAGGACACAGGTACGGAATCTATTCCACAGCCCTTATGCATCATAACGTACGTAAAATGCTTCCATTGTGACAAAACTGTATCATGTTATTTCGGAGGTGTACTGAACCGGTTCTGTTTAACATAATCGAAATGGGATCAAAGGTCAGGGCACAGGACCGAGATTTATTTCACAGCCATTATCTTCATAACTTGAGTAATAATTTCTGGTATGTTGGAAAGCGTATTATAATCAATGCATTGCATGATTTTACTAACTTGTTGTTGTTATGGAGACTTTTTTTTTTTTTTATTGGAGGTTTAACGACCACCGTGAGCAACTCAATGGGCTATAAGCAGTCGCCCGTCCCTAATTTAGGGTCACTGGTTCCAGGGAAGGGAGAGAGCCAATGCCGTAAGACAAACACAAACATCCATGCCTGACCGGGATTCGAACCCGGACCCCTTACGGACGAATGATCAGAGGCCAGCGCCTTAGACCACTGCGCCACCGGGGCGGCCATATGGAGACTTGTAGCATATCTGAAAGAACTGATCTGAATGGTTTTACCCAAGGTCGAATTATTGGTAAACTCAAAGAAATGTGGACAGCAAGAGACCTAGCGAAGAAGTTCGGAATCGCCCAGAGCGGGTATCACGCATCTGGAAATTCTTTTCTGAACATGGAATAGCTAACGAAAGCTTCAATAGTGGTCGACCACGCAATACTATTCCATCGCAAAACAGTTTGTCCTGCTGCAACTGCTAAAAGATCTTCGAATAACTTCTGGCAATTTAGTAAAACGGCTGTAATCAAGCACGGGTACGAAAATATCGCGTCAAACCGTGTCAAGGCGTTTGAATAAATTCGGATTGTATGCCAGAAAACCTGCAGTGTGTTGTATTGATCCCAGCATGCAAAACAACTCCCTACCGATGATGGCGCGAACACTCCACATGGAGAGAAAAGTAATGAGCCAATGTCCTGTTCACAGACGAAAGTCGATTTTGTTTATCGTCTGACTCTAGACCGCAATACATCTGGCGAGAACCCAACACTACCTATTCTCCTAGAAATATCGTCAAAATCGGTCATTACAGGGTTGGTGCAGTAACGGTCTGGTCTTTGATTATTATCAACGGGCGTACAGAGCTCCCAGTGTTGGAGAAAGGATCAATGAATGCCTAGCGTTATTGTTAGGAGCTCATTTTAGAATGTAACGGTGTTTCATGGTGCAATGGAAAATTCTTTCGTCTTTATGGATGATAACGCCCATCCTCACCGATCATAATGTATTGATGAACCATTGGAGAGCGAGGGGATAGACCAAATGGAGTGATCTGCGTACTCCGCGGAACTGAATGCAATCGAAAATGCTTGGGATGCTCCACAGAGGTCCATTGCTGCGCATGATCCCTCACCTGATACGAAAAAAAAACCTGGAGGCGTGGTGATGGCGTTGAAAGAAGAATGGAGAAATCTCCCTCAGGTTCTTCAGGACAGTCTGGTAAAAATCATTGGCCCCCGATGCCAATCATCCATTAATGTCAGGGGTGCATATACACTATATTGACAAAAGTCACTGGACACCTAGAATAGAAACACAACATAGCATTTATTGAGATGCATTAATATGATGTCGGTCCACCTTCGGCCTTAATGAATGCACTGACTCTTCGAAACATGCTTTCAACAAGGTTTTGGAACACAGCGATAGGTATGCGCTTCCATTCAGTATATGATGCTGCCGCTAACTGTTGATTAGCAGTATGCTTTGGTTCCAAACTTCTTTTCCGGCGCTCTAATTCATTCCATAGGTGATCTATGGGATTAATATCAGGGCTCTGTGATGGCCAGTCTACACACGATAGGGAATTATCGTCAAATTACGCCGTAACAGTCCTGGCTCGGTGCATTATCCTGCTGGTACCAACAAAGCTCGGATCCATAGTATTGTCACAGAGTTGGTAGGGCATAATTGTCCAGAATATCGAGGTAGACGTGCTGGTTAACAGGTTTGTCCACAATAACCAATGGGCCGGGACCATACCACGAAAAACACACCCACACGAGTACACTGCCAGCTAGAAACTTGACCGTAGTAACAGTACAGTGCGGTAAATATAGCGTTCCTTCAGCTGTCGCCATACCCACACACGGCCATGAGACTGATGGGTCGTGTATCTGGATTCTTAAGTCCATTTAACCCGTTTCCATTGGTCTACGGTGAATGATAAATGTTCTTTACACCGTGCTAAAAGACTAGTAACATTCCGGGTGGAGATGAAAGGCTTATGAGCAGCCTCACGGCCACGGTAACCCATGGAATGAAGTTCTCTACGAATGGTATGTGTACATACCGAAGTTCCAGTATTTGCACTCACCTGTACACTGAGGTTTTGTGCAGTACTCCCTCGGTTAGCTGTAACGACTCTCCTGAAGCTTCGACGTCCTCTATCACTGATTTTCTTTGGTCTGCCGGTACGTTTTGCTGCTTCAGGCACGCTATGTATCTTCCACTTATTCAGTACATCCAAAACAGTTGACTTTGGTATGCTTAAACGCCTCTCGGTTTCTTTTATGGGCAACCCACTAATATAGCACCCAACAATCTTTTCTTTCTCAAAGTCAGTCCTCTCTCTCGCTGCGATATTTTCACTCAACATCACCGCGCAATATGATCGCGGTCAGCTGCAGGCTTGTTTTTATACTCTTTGCAGCTCTATCTCGCATCTTAACAACGCAAAGGACCCGTTCATTTGCTTTTGAAGGGGTGTCCGGTGACTTTTGTCTATATAGTGTATATGTTATTAAAATGATCCATGAAACATTAATAATTTTTTCTGTCAATTTTAGTTAATGTGAGCCAATGTCAGAAAATGGTACTTTTTGTTCTTTTATCGATTTCCTCTATTAATATGTACAAAATCATGCGTATTCATGTGTGTACAGGTCCGTTTCATTTTGGTGTACTCCTTATTGAAATATTTTTGCCCATATGCTGTTGGAATAAAAGTATGCTGCGAAAATGTAAGTGATTCTTAATTCACCACAGATCTCTTCTGCAACTGTTTTGAACCATTCTCTTCCATGTGACTCCGAAATGCTTTTGAATGTAATCCACCCATGCCGCAAGTGGTTTCCTTCTGTGTCTTCTTCCTACGCAGTAGAAAAATTGAAGATGAGGATACATATTAAACATAAAATCTAAATCCATGCAAGATATTCTTGTGATTTTATTGAAAACACAATAATATAGCTGTAATGACAGCATCCGATTTTGTGCAAAGACGCTCCAAAGGACTTATCTTCAGATTTTTTGTTTTAACTGGAACGTCTATTACAGGTTTTTGCATGTCAATATCATAAAACACACCTGCTTTTTAAAACAGCGTGATACCAGCGCGCATTTTTCAACACGACACCCTATCCTACGGAGTATTCTCATATCGATAATTTAAATACGACAAAGCCATTCACGTGAGGCACGAGCGGATATATAACCCAGCATTTTAATTGGGGCAGATCCTTTTGTTAGTCACGCAGTCGGCATGACAAATGACTCATTTGACCTTCGGAGTCTGGAACGACCTATGACCTTCAACACTTGGAATATTCAGATAACGCGGCTGGCAATTTAAAACAGAAAAGGGAGAAAATCTACATTATAAAGGATGAAGTAATTGCCTCCAAGTTGTAAATGGCGAACAGGTTGGCTTCCTGTTCTGACGCGCCGGGAAAATGGAACTGGACAGTATCGCAGCCCAAAACTACCCCGCGCCATTATTCATCTACGACCGAGAGAGGAAAGAGATCATCGCCATCAAACGGCTCTTCATAACAACCTTAAAAATCGAAAGAGAGAGAGAGTAGGTGCATCTCTGCTTCTTGCGCTACTTATATCAGCGTTAGGATTGAATTCCGATTGATACTGTAAACAGGATGATCATTAACAATTCTCAAACTTCACCACGGAATTTTAAGCTATTTATTTTAATATTAACACTGGGAAATCTTATTCCAGTATTTTATTCCACTTTCTCATCACAAAAGTTGGAACAATGCCGTGTTTTTTATGATCTTGAAACTTGTTTCACTGCGCAACAAGTGCACGCCTTCTTAATTTAATATAGAGCCAAACCATCCCCCTTTTTCGGAGGTGGGATTCGAACCCGACCCCACGTATTCCTGCTCTGGAGCCGGACATTCATCCAACTGAAGAACGCCGACAAAGCTTATCGCTGCAATTTGCCGTTTTCACTCTTGGATCAACCACTGGTATGCCACAAGTACGTACATTGTTAAGTTGCATTAGGAGAGTATTAGCCCTCCACTAAGAAACTATACAGTTATTTCAAGACATAACAGCTGCGTCCAAATTTATATTTATTATAGAAGCATACACTATATTCGCAAAACTCACGGGACATCTGGAAGAGAAACACAACATAGCATTTATTTACATAAATTAGTACGGTGTCGGTCCACCTTTGGCCTCAATGCATGCACTGATCCTTTGAGACATTCTTTCGAAAAGGTTTTGGAGCACAACGATAGGTATGCGTTTCCATTCGGTACATACTGCTGCGCTAATTGCTTAGTAGTAGGCCTTGACTCCAAACTTCTTATGCGGCGCTCTATTTCATCCCATAGGTGCTCTATGGGATTAAGATCAGAGCTCTGTGCTGGCCAGTCCACACGCGATACAGAATTATTGTCAAACCACGACGTAACAGACCTTGCTTTATGGCTCGCTGCATTATTCACCTGATACCAACAAGGCTCGGTTCCATAGTATTGCCACAGAGTTGGTAGGGCATAATTGTACAGAATATCGAGGTAAACGTGCCGGTTAATAGGTTTGTCCACGATAACCAATGGGCCGGGACCATACCACGGAAACACCACCGCAGGGGTACACTGCCAGCTCCAAACGTTCCCGTAGGAACAGTACACTGTGGCAAATAACGTTCCCCCGGCTGCCGCCATACCCATACATGGCCATCAGACTGATAGATTGTGTATCTGAATTCATCAATACATAGGATCCGTTTATATTGATCTACGGTCCATGATAAATGTTCTTTACCCTTTACTAAACTTCGAGTAGCATTCCGAGTGGAGTTGAAAGGCTTATGAACAGCCGCACGACCACAGTAACCCATGGAATAAAGTTATCTGCGAATGGTACGCGCACATACCGAGGTTCCAGCATTTGTACTCACCTGTACACTGAGGTCTTGTGCAGTACTCCGTAGATTAGCTGTAACGACTCTCCTGAAGCTTCGACGTCCTTTATCACTGGTTTTCTTTGGGTCAGCCTGTACGGTTTGCTGCTTGAGGCACGCAATGTGTCTTCCACTTATTCAGTACATCAAAAGCAGTTGACTTGGGTATGTTTGAACGCCTCTTGGTTTCTATTATAGGCAATGCACAAATGTAACACCCAAAAACATTTTCTTCCTCAAAGACAGCTCTCTCTCCCGCCGCGACATTTTCACTATGCCTTACAGCGCGATATGATCGCTGTCAGCTGCAGGCTTATTTTTATGCCGTTTGCAGCTGTACCGCGCATCTTAACAACGCAGCGGATCCGTTCATTTGCTTTTGAAGGGGTGTCCGGTGACGTTTGTCAGTATAGTGTATGTAGCGTAAAACCTTTTTGCCGGTGGTGCAATTCGAACGCACGTTTCCTCGCTGCGAATGCGGTTATTTTGCCGACTGAACTACACCGCCGTTGACTTATCGCTGCAATCTGCCGTTTTAACTTTTGCCTCACCTTAGTGGTACGGCACATAAATTTCTTCACCCCCTTCCCCCGCCTCCTTGAGAAAGGCGGGGGCTCGAAATCCCAGGTTTCGGCTCTGCGCAAACGGTGATTGATATAGCTCGCTGTGGAAGAAAGGATTCTCATTTATTCCACACGATGTGTGGAAGTAACATCACACCTGCCAATCACGTGCAGAAATCTTTTACGCTTACCACCTACCTACACATCGTTTCACACCGGGTGCATCATTTCATGGCAACGGTATTCTCCTCTAGAATGGCCTCCTTTCAGTAGAAGAATGCACCATGCCACAATGCTTGGATTGTTGGAGAATGGTTCGCGGAACATGAGAAAAACTTCCATATATTGCCCTAGCATCCGAATTCCCCAAACATCAATCCAATCGTGCATCTGTGCTTTGTTTTGGAGCACTAAATCCGATCTCTGCTGCGTCTAAACCACATAACTCATACGAGTTAAAGGATCTGCTGGCTACTTGTTAGTACCAGATACTACAAGACACTTTTAAAAAATCTTGTAGGATTTATGCCTCACCAGGTAAGAGCCATTTTGGCTGCACGTGATGGTCAACATCGTTATTAGGCAGGTTAGAATGATGTTTTGGCTCTTAGGAGTATACCTAAAGCAGGCAAAAATTCAAATTCAGGCCCCCTAGAAAGGATGCAATCCCCTGACGGAAACAATGTCTTCGCCATTGAATGCACCTGGTCGGCCAGAAGAGTGACATAGTCACCACTAGAGATCCGTCCGCGTAAGATGATATTGGGACCTGCTACAAACCACGAGATCATGGCCCAAACCATTACGGAACCTGTAGGAAGGAGACAGCCTGGGTTGTAGGCTTCTTCGGGGGTTCTCCACACGTGTACCCGTCCTGTGATGGGGAACAGTGACAAACTTGATTCATCGGAAAACAAGACAAGTTTCCATTGATCCGCAGTCCACGTTTTATGTTCCTGGCACCACTGTAGTCTCGGTTTCATATTTACCTGTGACACCAGGGGTTTTGCAATCGCAGCTCTTCCGTAAATATTTCTATGCAATTCCCTTCGCACGGTATGAGTCGACACTGTGTTGTGGAGATGTGCATTAAGCTCAGCAGTCCCTTTCGTTGCCGTATTCTTCCTCCTTGCTGTCACAATCCTCTTTAATGTCCTCCTGTTTCTCGCAATGAGTTTGGGTTTCCTTCCGCTATTGTTTCTCGCAGATGATGCTGTGCCGTGATCATTGTATGCTGTCATGACCTTTGACACGGCACCTCTCTATATCCCCAATACCTGTGCCACTGTGGTTACCGAGGCACCAACCAAACGGGATTCTACAATCTGCCCTCTTTGGAACTCTGACAGGTCACACATTGTGCCTTCACCTGGAATGAATTTATGCAAACACCGATTTACAATGCAATCATACAAACCCTTGTGACTATAACCAACACTTTTTTACAAAACAAATTGTAGCTACATAAAAGCAGCACATACTAAAGTCACTGTTTTTAACGTGGTGTTTTCATTATTTTGGACAATCCCTGAACGTGAGCGCATGTCCACCTGTTCTGTACCAGCGTGACACAACGACGTTCTGGAGTTCAGGAACAGAGCGAGGAACGGATGCCAATCGGAGAATGCTGTGAACTACGGTATCAGACAGATGTTCGATGGGATTTAAGTCTGGGAAACTTAGAAGGCAGGGTGGGACTCAATCCTTGAATCATTATTGCGTAATGCGGGCTTTATACATTCACCGTTGCCTTACTAAAAGAGTTCAATGACATCAGAATACACAATAACGATGTAGAGCAACACTTGGTCCAAAACAATGTCTAGGTATGATCTGTAAATGACGGTGCGTTCAACAGGAATGATGAGACCCACTTGTGTCCAGAAAAACTATTCCCGTAACATACATTCGCCGGCGGCTTGTGTCTACCAAGACCTGTACTCTAGTTATTTGGATGCAGCTGTTTACCCGCCGCGACGTAGAATGAATTTCCATTTCTTTTTCAATTACTGCAGTCTAGAGTGTGTGTGTGAGTGTAAGATTTTTAATGTTGCTTCTCTCCGAGGTTCTATTTGTATTTTTTGGCAGTTTTAAGCACACATTTCCATATCTTTAGCACGTCTTTTGTGAAAAAAAGATCGTGCTTCTGTTATCGGTTTGTCCGTCCGTCCATCAGTCCGACTGTACCCACGATATCTCTGCAACTATTAGTCCGATTTGAAAAATTCTTTTTGCATTGGGAAGCTTGAAATATGCAAATGATGATCCTTTATTTTGCTTTTTTTTTTACGATGTACAATTTTGCCGGTAGAGGGCGAAAATGCAGATGATGTCGAATTCAAAAATACCTTTTATTCCATATATTTACTTCTAAACATCAGATTGAAATTTTTTTTTCGTTCGATTCCATTTATGTAGAAGAATATTTTAGATATAGTTACTTTTTTCAAATTACGCATAGTATTTCCGCAAGGGGGCGTAAAAATAAATAACATTTCCCTCGATAACTCTTCTTCTAAAACTCCGATTTCAAAAATGTTTTCTTCAGCAGATACATCTCCTGATGGAAAATCTTTTGAATATAATTTCAAATTTTTGGTAGAGAATACTTTGGCCACCAGGGGGCGTAAGTGTTAATGTTTGCTTCTGATGTATTTGCCATAAAATCGGAGCTTCTAAAATATCGATTGAAAAAATTATTTCGTGGACTGACGTCACTCACATCGATAAACCTTTTCGAAATATTTTCATATAAAAATATTCCACAGTTTCTCCGCCAGGGGGCGTAGATTTACATTTTATTTTTGTCAATATCTCTACTTCTAGTAGTCCAATTTGAAAACTTCCTTCTTTGTTGGATCGTTCTTTCCGTGTGACATGTTTTTCATATAATTTCAAAACTTTTAAGTAATTCATAGACTTTCAGCTAGGGGGCGTAGCGGTAAATTGCGTTTCGCCCTATATCTCTGTCTCTGCTTTTAAATCTCCGATTTGAAAAATTCTTTCTGCACCGGATACAGCTCCTGGTGGGAAATCATTTGCATATAATTTCTAATTTTTGTGAAAAAAGAGTTTGGCCACTAGGGGGCGTAATTCTTAATTTCCGCTTCTGTTGTATTTGCAGCAAAATATGAGCTTCTAAATTCTCGATTGAAAAAAACGTCATTTGTTGGCCGATACTACTCATGTCGACAAACCTTTAAGAAACATTTTCTGCTTAAAGTTTCTAATTCATGGTTTCTACGCCAGGGGGCGTAGATGTATATCTCATTTTTGTTAATATCTCCACTTCTAGGAGTCCGATTTAAAAAAATCCTTCTTTGTTGAATAGTGTTTCTAGTGTGACATGTTTTTCATATAATTTCAAAATTTTCAAGTAATTCATAGACTTTCCGCTAGGAGGCGTAAATGTAAATTGCCTTTCCTCCTATATCTCTGCTTCTAAATCTCCGATTTGAAAACTTCTTTCTGCACCGCATACAGCTCCTGATGGGACATCGTTTGCACATAATTTCTAATTTTTGTAAGAAATGGTTTGGCCACCAGGTGGCGTAAGTCTTAATTTCTGCTTCTGTTGTATTTGCAGGAAAATATGAGCTTCTAAAATCTCGATTGAAAAAAAAGTCGTTTATTGACCGATACTACTCATGTCGACAAACCTTTTAGGAGAATTTTCTTCTTGAAAAAATGCATGTATATCTCATTTTTGTCAATATCGCTACTTCTAAGGGTACGATTTGAAAAATTCCTTCTTTGTTGGATAGTGTTTCCGATGCGAAATGTTTTTCCTATAAATTTAAAATTTTCAAGTAAATCATAGACTTTCCGCTAGGGAGCACAAAGGTAAATTGCGTTTTCTGCGTTATTTCTGCTCCTAAAGCTCCGACTTGAAAAATTCTTCCTGTATCGCATACAAGACCTGATGGAAAATATTTTTCACATAATTTATAATGTTTGGTAAAGAATGGTTTAGCCACCAGGGGTCATAAGTGTTAATTTCTGCTTCTGAAGTATTTGTTGCGAAATCTGGGCTCCTGAAAACTTGACTAATTTTTTTTCTTAGACCGATACCGCTTATATGGATCAACATTTTGAGAATACTTTCTTCCTGAAATAATGCACGGTTTTCCCACCAGAGGACGTAAAGTCACGTCTTATTTTTTTTTTTATTTGATTGGAGGTTTAACGACCACCGTGAGCAACTCAATGGGCTATAAGCAGTCGTCCGTCCTTAATTTAGGGTCACTGGTTCCAGGGAAGGAAGAGAGCCAGTGCCGTAAGACAAGCACAACATCCATGCCTCTCCGGGATTCGAACCCGGGCCCCTTTCGGAAGAATGATCAGAGGCCATTGCTTAGACCACTGCGCCACCGGGGCGGCCATCTTATTTTTGTCGATATCTCTGTTTCAAAGAGTTCGTAAGCTCACTATTCCGTTTACAGCAATATTCGAGGGTTTAAAAACCCGATTGAAAATCTACTTTCTTTGGTCAGATCCATTGTTTTCCATACCGGTTCCATTGCCTTTGAATAGCTTTGATAAATTTAATTTGCGTCAGAAATCAAATTAAATAAAAAAATTCGGTGTCATTTTTCTTGTTTATTTTATTTTCAAAAGTTGTATTTGTCTCTAGAGAAGTATAAAACACAACCGCACACATGCACTTTAACTCACGACATTAATATTCAAAGGGTATGGCATTGATGAAGTACTTTCGTACATTCTCTTGATTCCGAACACAGTTTGAAGGTAGATATAAATAAAAACGATCCGCTAAATAATAATAACATGGTTGTTACATGCAAGTGGGTCGCCCGAAAAACAAATATAAAGAAAGTACTGAAATCAAAGGACAGAAACTCGACATATAAAAGGCGCCGTGTAACCAAATCAAGTAATGGTGACCAAGAAAGTATGCGTTGTGTGTTAAAGGCTACACAAGAGCTCATGCATTCTCTTAGCTTCAACGCGCAAACAAAGTCGACAGAATTATCAGTGTTTTGTAACCACTATCGGAAGTGGAAACACGCACACCTACCTAACCTTGCTAATGGCTATACTATTTGCTCATTCACAAGACAGAGCGGTGTGAGACATCTTCCGGTAGCCAATACGAAATTAATGGCCCATCCTAGGTAATATGCATCGCGTTACTCTTTCACATTTGAATTGATTATTTTTAATTATTTTTATTACTATTAAGGTTCTCAGCAATATTCTTTTTCAAAATAATAAAACAGTTAAGGTTTTTATCAATACTTTTTTTTTTCAAAATTGAAAGCAATTAAAATTTAAAAAATATTTTACAGAGAATAAAATGATAAAACTGAACATTCTGCCCAATAAATTTGAAATCACCGAAATCTTGCCAGTCTTGTGTTCTTCAAAATATTCTGTTGAGTGAAAAGATTGAAATGGGAAAGTGACGATAAAAAAGACAGTTTCTTGTTCTCTTGAAATGTTACTTCCAAATTTATTCACATGAATGCTTGTTTTTGTTTTGTTTTGTTTGGAGGTTGAACGACAACCGTGAGCAACTCGATGGGCTATGACATACAGTCGCCATCATTAATTTAGGGCAACTGATTTCATGGAAAGGGAGAGAGCCAGTGGCGTAAGATAAACACAACATCCAATTATCACTGGGTTCGAACCCAGACCCATCTCGGATGAATGGTTAGAAGCCAGTGCATAGATCACTGTGTCACCGGTGCGGATATGAAATCCTTCCGCTTCTGATACTAGGACTCATACTAATACAAATTATTCTTATTTACCTGGATTTTTTTAATTCGTGTAATAGATAATTCTCTTAACTATTTTAAATTTTTATGTACCTTAAGTATAATATTCTGATAAGTCGAAAGAAAAGTCTTCGATAAAAGCAGCTGCAGCCATATGAATAGGATGTGAGAAATACCTCGCTAAAGGATACGAAATTTGCGTTGTTTTTATGTTTGCACTCTCTTCCTTGGTTGCTATGTGAGGGCGAAGAAATTACAGATAACATTCTGCTGTAATTCCCAGGAATTCAGACCATAATTTTGTCTTGCGCTTTTTGACGCTATAGATTTTGTGATGTAAAAATTGACCCATCGAGAAATGGCCTGCATACAAATTACCCCGGTAAATACACCTTCCATCAAGATATTTGATATTGTTCTTAGTGCATATACAAACAGTATTGGTTTATATCTCGGCAATATCCATATCAGCAGACTCAAGTATGTTAGTGACACAATGCTGTTGGCGGAGAAAGAAAGTTGTTCAGGAAATACGATGTTTGTATGAAATTCAAACTGAGTACCTAGTAGGGAAAAACTAATGTTATAAGTTTTCAGCAAAGACTTATTGGTACTGAATGCTGGATCAGTCGAAGTAATGCAAAGACGGACTAGATTGATGAATTTGCATATTTAGGAAGCATGCTCGACAGGGAAAGCAAATTGGATGGTGAAATGTATAGGCGAGTGAACTCATCTTCGAAAGTCTATGTTAGGGCGACGAAAGAGTAAAATAGGCGAGTGAACTCATCTTCGAAAGTCTGGTAGGGCGGAAAAGAGTAAAATAGGCGAGTGAACTCATCTTCGAATGTCTATGTTAGGGCGAAGAAAGAGTGAAATAGGCGAGTGAACTCGTCTTCAAAAGTCTGTTAGGGCGAAAAAGAGTAAAATAGGCGAGTGAACTCACCTTCGAATGTCTATGTTAGGGCGAAGAAAGAGTGAAATAGGCGAGTGAACTCATCTTCGAAAGTCTATGTTAGGGCGAAGAAAGAGTGAAATAGGCGAGTGAACTCATCTTCGAATGTCTATGTTAGGGCGAAGAAAGAGTGAAATAGGCGAGTGAACTCATCTTCGAAAGTCTGTTAGGGCAAAAAAGAGTAAACTAGGCGAGTGAACTCATCTTGGAATGTCTATGTTAGGGCGAAGAAAGAGTGAAATAGGCGAGTGAACTCATCTTTGAAAGTCTGATAGGGCGAAGAATGAGTAAAATAGGCGAGTGAACTTATCTTCGAAATTCTATGTCAGGGCGAAGAAAGAGTGAAATAGGCGAGTGAACTCATCTTCGAAAGTTTTTTAGGGCGAAAAAAGAGTAAAATGGGCGAGTGAACTCATCTTCAAAAGTCTATGATAGGGCGAAGAAAGAGTGAAATAGGTGAGTAAACTCATCTTCGAAAGTCTATGTTAGGGCGAAGAAAGAGTGAAATAGGCGAGTGAACTCATCTTCGAAAGTCCATGTTAGGGCGAAGAAAGAGTGAAATAGGCGAGTGAACTCATCTTCGAAAGTCTATGTTAGGGCGGAGAAAGAGTGAAATAGGCGAGTGAACTCATCTTCGTAAGTCTGTTAGGGCGAAGAAAGAGTAAAATAGGCGAGTTAACTCATCTTCGAAAGTCTATGTTACGGCGAAGAAAGATTGAAATAAGCGAGTGAACTCATCTCAGAAAGTCGTAGCTGCATTAGAAGCAGAGTTGGAAACGGGTCAAAAATTTTGTACCCGGCAGTCACATAATTGGACCCGACACGGACGTGACCCGGGCAAATCTGCTTTGAACTGTAGATTCGAATATTCATTATCATCATCATTGCCAATCATTATCAGTCCACTGCTGGATGAAGGTCTCCCCAAGTTTCCTCAACAACGTACTGTATTGGGCCAGTCTTCTCCATCCCACCACTTCCCACGTGGTCTTCTTCTGGACCTTTACCTGTCTCTTGGAATCCAGTCTAAAATTTCGGTTGTGCGTCTGCGGTCCGTTCTCCTGACAAATGTCCAAAATTGAAATTTTGGGTATTTTACCCTGATCATGATGTCTTCCACTCTTCTCATTTTTCTTATATACGAGTTCCTCTTTGTATCGTTCTTGGTTACGCCAAGCATGCTTCTCTCTGCGCTTCCTTCAGTTGCCTGCAGTCTTTGCTTGTCTTTTTGGTTAAGGTCTACGTCTCTGCTCCGTACGTAAGCATTGAAGGGATGCATTGATTAAAAACTTTTATTTTTAGACATAATGGTACACTGCTCTTAAAAATTGTACTGTTTCTTCAAAAACGCCAATTAATTTCTTCATTAATGTTATCTTCGCTTGATATCTGCTGCCCAAGGTAAATGTAGGAATTCGTTATCTCCAGCTTTTCCCCATCAATTGATAAATCTTCATGTTATTTAAAAGAGTTGCACTTCGGTTTTGTCTTCTGATAGTTCGTTTTTAATCCCATTTCTTTACCCATCTCAGCAAGTTCATGGATCATATTCTGCAGCTCTGAAGTATTATTTCAAAGACTTCTGAAGGGTTCTTTGAAGTGTTTTTTTCTTTTCAAAAATAAAACGAAAAAAAAAACCGGGTCGAAATCGGGACAGGAACACCTTTACCCGACCCGGTGACCCGTTGGCCCGTTTCCATCTCTGATTAGGAGGAGTTCCGGAATGATACTTTCTCAAAAAAGTTCCGAATGGCTTTATACGAAAGCGTAATTTTTCCTACTCTGATGTACGGAGGTGTAATGTCGGTACTGCTGAAGATACATAGACGTTGTTTGCATGCTGAAGAGAGTTGTGGTAAGAAACGTCCTGATTACTTCAAGAACGTAGATCTTCTTGCAGGATTGCCAAAATAGTGTTAACAATGCGCTCCGTAACAATACTTTCAGCCGAGGAACGAATTTTGCCGACAGAAGCTCTGTTTTGAAATCATGGTGCCATCTAAAATTCGTTGACAAACATTTATCTTTGTAAGCTTTATAACGAAGTAAATTTCTCCGTCATTTTTGGTCTACGCCGGGATTCGAACCCGAGGCCGCTTATTCCGGAACAAGTAGCTCTACCAACTGAGCTACGCAGACATTTATTCTGATTCCTATCTGCCTTTATGTCGTGTGCGTCCTGCTGGCAGGTACGTCACATCTCCCCCCCGAAAGAGGGCCGGGGGCATGGCCCACGGGTCGTTGCAGGCAGCCATCCACTGTAGAACGTGCACTTGAGAACTCCCAGTCAATCTGCTGTGTGGAATGCAACATCACATATTTTTATTTTTCGAAGCGCTGGAGAAGGAATTCTCTGATTTTTCCTGTCTCGCGGTGTGGAAATAACATCACACCAATGCGAGATTTTGAACGGTCGGGTCATCCGGATAGTTCGGGCGCCACTATAACGAAGTAAATTTCTCCGTCATTTTTGGTCTACGCCGGGATTCGAACCCGAGGCCGCTTATTCCGGAACAAGTCGCTCTACCAACTGAGCTACGTAGACATTTATTCTGATTCCTATCTGCCTTTATGTCGTGTGCGTCCTGCTGGCAGGTACGTCACAGCTTTTTTCATTAAATCAACTCTTTCTGGAGCCATTTTACCCATACGATAGCAAAATTTTATAACACAACGCATTTCACTTCTTAACTCTGAACCACTCACCTACATAGATGTATGGCGAAATGCAGACGTACCTTTAACAACTGCGAAATAACAAAACCAGGATCTTCTGCCATGGTTAATAACTGTTACCACAGATACTTCCTTAATTCAGTTATTCGTCTGCGTGGTTATTTCCCCCTTCACCCTGTTGCCAACTCAAAAGAAATTACTCTCAGTTTTTATGGAACGGCCTTGGTACAAACAGCTTGGTGAAGCATTTCCGAATGGGTTATTTGCCAATTCAAGAAGTCATTTGAACACATCATGGAGATCTTATTTCAGAGAGAAAAGGATTTTACCTAAAGTGAAAGAATCATTCTTTCCGTTACTGTATGCGAAAAGAAGAATAACGTTATCAAAATCGGTATTTCTCACCCTATGTGACACCTTAGAAGTTCCACTTATAAAGAAATAACAGATTACGAATCGCACTGCGGCCATGAATTTATCCAGATGTCCGACTCCGAGAGATTTCTAGAAAAAGGCAAACAATAGAAATGGAACAGAATAATAGGAGCAGGATTTTAAACTCGAAACGCACTCTTGTGGCGACGGGAAAAAAACATTGCTCGTAACTAGTTGATTCATCCAGACAGATACTGAAGCTTTATTCAATATTAACAGGATTCTTTTCAATTTCTCTATTTCGTGTTTTTCCCTTGGTTTGAAGGCTGTAACAATAATAAATGCTATTCAGCAGCAACTAAAGAGATATATTTTCTGAGCACAGGAAAATCGCATTAAATTATCTGATTTGTTCTTCCACTGTCTTATTTGATTACGGTGCATTTGTGGTGAATTATATCTATCATTGTCTAACATCAAATACGCCACCGAATTTCAAATTATCTGGATTGATAATTTCAGAATAAATTATCTGATTTGTTCTTCCACTGTCTTATTTGATTACGGTGCATTTGTGGTGAATTATATCTATCATTGTCTAACATCAAATACACCACCGAATTTCAAATTATCTGGATTGATAATTTCAGAATACATTATCTGATTTGTTCTTCCACTGTCTTATTTGATTACGGTGCATTTGTGGTGAATCATATCTATCAATGTCTAACATCAAATACATCACCGAATTTCAAATTATCTGGATTGATAATTTCAGCAATTATCGAAGGTACCACAACAAAATATGTCTGTCACACGCACACAAAGTGACACATTCTTGTAAAGTCTGGTTCTGTGAAAAACCTGTTTTTCTCTACAATAATGTTATGTGACAAAATTGTTTCCATACAATACTTTCGTACATTTCCGCATTCAACTGTTATCATGAAACCAGCTCTTTACTCTTTAGATAGCTTGGAAGATTTTTTTTTCCTTGAATCGACCCGACAGCTTTCAATTTTCGTCGGATATGCTAATGTCTACCACCCACGACAATGGCCGCCCCCGTTCTTTCCCCAATAGATTTATCTCGCATAATACAGTGAGCGAAATTATTATGGGCGACGTGTCATTTAGTAGAAAAAAAGCCATTACAATATAAAGGAAACAGATGACATTGAACAAATTGTACTCTAAGTTATGTGCAAGAAAAGTGAACAGCTGTTAGGCTCAAAAACATACTTGTACAGGCTTTGTACACGTTCAAGCGATAAAGAAAGTGATAAATAATTACGGTCCACTGGGCTTTTAATTCGTACTGGTCTGTAACCCGTGCCATGCACTGTTGAAAAACCTGTGACTGAAATTTTGTTTTGTCATACAACACGAATCGTAATAAAATCTATAACTCTAATAAATGGTTGAATTAATTATTAATATAGGACACCAACAACAAAATTTTCGGAATATTCTCATTCATTTTTAATTTTTCCAACTACTCTTATATGAATTTAACGATGACTTATATTGTACCCATAAACATGGGCTTACTCGTCGTTGACGGGCTTACATTGGACTATTGAGGCATTCTTTCAATGACCCGAAAGGGTATCGTGTCTAGATAACTACACAATGGGGTTAAAAATGTGTTTTATTTTGCCATTTTGGTTTTAACATTTTTGTTTTTCTGGTATCATTATATAATCTATACTAATACATAAAGAGAGAAAGTTTGTTTATGTGTTTGAGGTCTCAAAAACTACTGAACCAATTTGGATAATTCTTTCAACGTTGGGAAGCTTTTTTCTTTCCGGGTGACATAAGCTATTTTGTTTATTTTATTTTTTTATTATTTTTTATTATTCCTTTATTACTTTTTCATCGTTTTTTCTGTACTACCAAATCAGATCGTTTCAAAAAGTTCCCGATTTCCCTTGTATCGTTCCGCTTTGTTTACATACAACCTGATCTCACCCAACGTGAAAGAAAGTAATTCACGATAATATACGGAATTTTTTTACTAATCTCGAAAACTACTGAACCGATTCGGATAATTACATATTACGTAGTTGATAGCGAAGGGCTTAGTTCCAAGTCCGACCACCGCAGGAAGTCAGATGGCGCTGCAAGTACTGAAACGAGAACAAACACCAGAATAACGAACGGCGGATTGTACAAAGTAAATGTCAGGGTAGCAAAAAAAAAAAAATACTAATGACAATGAAAATTAGCGATGACAAATCTGTGGGTCACGAAATGCCACGGAAGCGTCGAATCATGACGTGAACAGTCCTGGGAAACCCGAGCCGTGTGCAGACGGGCGTTATCTCATTGGAAAATGGCTCCGGGCTACCCCGACAGGAAAGGCAGCACATGGGGCCGCAGGTACGTAGCGCCGGACTGTCAACGTCCCTCGGATCACTGCGAGGAAAGTTCGGCCGTCATACGCGATGGCTCCCCAAACCATCACGCCTGCAGTTTGGGACGTGTGCTGCTGTACAGTGAGGTTGGGATTCTAGCGCTCACCTGCTGTCCTCCATACTCTGTGTTGTCTGTCCGTTCCCATACAGAAGCGGATTTCGTCGCTGAACAGTATTTTACCGGCCAAGGTTCAAGTAATTTTAGTTTTTTGACTAAAATCAAATTTGGGCGGATTACGATACCAAATCTGGCATGCTTTCGTCGTGCTAAAACAACCGATTTCTACCGGCCATTTAAAACCCATTTAGAAGAAACTGTTTAGCATTTGTTGGTAACTAGAACTATTCATATTTCCATCCATGCATGTAATATTGCTTTTTTTATGAGCCATGCACCCCACATCATGGCGGAACCACCTCCAAGTTGTGTAGTGAAAAATACTAGCGGTTCTTGTTTGCCATCTTTCTAATAACCGTGCATACCATCCGGGCCTGCCAGATTAATTTTTTTTTGTCGGAGAAAGTAACTTTTCGCCACTCAGAACTTCAATTAATGGTGCTGAGAGTGAAATCTCTTCGATTAGTTCTGTGAACGGACGACAGCAATGGTTTCCTCTGGAGATTTCTCTAATGAAGTCCTGATTGATTCAGCAACTGCTGCGTTCGCCGATCAGTAATTGGCAAATCTAATTAGTCGGGCAGTTGTCGAGCTGTTACAATTATGTTGAATGCTTTGGAAGGCGAAGTTTCCGATTCGTAACTTTGGACGGTCCGTCGATGCTCGTCTTTTGACGGTACCCATCTGAATCCTTCAGGTAATTCCGAACGAATTTTGAGTTCCTGTTGATAGCTTGGGCAATATCTGTAGAATTTATATTAGTTTGTGCTCTTAAGACATTGATTTTCCCCACTTTCTATGTGAGACAATCGAGAGCCCAACATCATGCTTATATTTTTTAACCTAACGCTTTCAATAAGTTATTTCCTTAATTCTGTTTTCAGACTGTTGATACAAATCATTAACACCTGTTTCTCTCAAAGAGCACCCGTATCGCTAAATTTTCAGCTGAGCAGGGCAATAATTTCTTCGCTTTTTAAAACCTGATTTCACCGATCAGCTTTCGCCCCTCATGCGAATAGTACATTTATGGGCATCAATGAGTGCGTTTCGAATTTGCACACGACAGTGGGGGTATACACTGAACAGCAATTGAATTAGAGATAACTGTTTAGTAACGTGTAGCACCACCTTTCGCCCTGATGACGGCGGCGATTCGTCTTGGCATGGACTCGACAAGACACCGGAAGCGTTGGGAAGCCATACGGATCCACGACCCCTGAACAAGCTCCCACAGTTCACGAAGATTCGATGAAGGGGAGTCAAAGCCTCGAACATCTCTCTCGATGGGATTGATGTCAGGTGACCTAGCTGGCCAAGGAATAGAGGTCACGTCGGTGGATTAATCATCCAACCATTCGGATACAATTCGGGAGCGATGGCACGGTGCACTTTCTTGTTGCAGGATGAGGTCCCCAGTGGGATGTTGAAGACGCATACACGGGAGCAAAAAGGTCGTCCAGGATATCCCGGTAACGTTGACCTGTGAAAAACGATGTTACACGTACCAGGGGTCCCATTTCAGTCTACGTATATAGTCCCCAGACGAGTATGCCATCCCCACCAGCTTGAAGAGTACCCTGCTGGCAAGAAGGATCCAGCGCTTCATGTGGTTTGCGCAGTACTCGTATCCTGCCATCCACATGTACCAACGTGAATCTCGACTCATCAGTCCAGGCAGAATTTTTCCCCATGTCTAGGGTCCAGTGTCGATGTTCCTGCGCTCATGCTAATCTTTGCACCCTGTGATGTGCGGTCAGCAGCGGTACCCTCGTGGGACGATGGCTTCTGTTACCCATAGCGAGGAGAAGGTTCTGGATGCTGTGGCTGCATACACGTTTTTGTGCACCAGCATTAAATTGCCGAGTGATTTCTTGCACTAAGGCCCATCTATCCGCTGTTACAATACGAGCTAGCCGACGATGACCCCGCTCATCCACACGCTCTTGTCCACGGCAGTTGGCCCTTGCAGGGATGGTTTTACCGGATTCGATGTACTCACTGTTCACCCGTGACACAGTGGCTCGTGAAAATCCCAGTGCCTGCACGACTTGCAAGATGGAGTAACTCATTCGTCCGGCCCCGACAATTTACCCACGATCAAATGCGCTTAGATCCTTCGTCTTACCCATACTGCGTCCGACGTTTACTGATTCCCGTCGCAGTAGTCCTTATATTGTCGGATCGCTGCATACGTCATGTCGTTTCCGTTTACAGGGCCGCCCACAGTTCCATATTTGCATAACGCCAGCTGTCTCTTATTCAATTGCCCTTCAGTGTACAACATATGAATCGTCCTTCACGTCTATATATATATCTGCCTATAATATGTTGGGCAATAATTATTTCGTCTACTGTAGTCAATAAACGTTCCTCAGCCGAAAACAAGATACTAATCTAAGCTCGTTTACAGTGAAACGCAATCGAAACAGGTCGGAAAGGGGTCCGGGTTCGAATCCCGGTAAGGCATGGATGTTGCTTTGTCTTATGTCACTGACTCTCTCCTTCCCTGGAGCCAGTGACCCTAAATTACGGACGGGCGACTGCTTATAGCCCACTGAGTTGCTTACTGTGGTTGCTAAACATTTAACAAAAAAAAAAATCAAAACAGGAATGCTCGAACTGTTATCTTTAGAGACTCGTTATGTAGTTGTACTTAGATTGTTGTCACGTGTTGCCAACGTTAAATTCAGCGAGAAGGAATTCGTGGAATTCATACAGAAACACGTAGAGTAAACCGAATTCACATAAGAATACAGGAACTCAAAAGGAAGGTCAAACTGGGATACATGTGATATCATACAGTGCCATCCACATACACTGACTGAACGAAAAAAAATGCCACACCATGAAGGAATGCTCGAAAACAGATCAAGCTGCACACACAGATAGTCAAGTACATCCTGAACAAATGATTTAATTGTTACATGCAGGCTAGGCTCCAGTGGCAGAATATACAGGATGATCATTAAGGAGTGTGGCCCCCATTTTGGGCCATACATCGTTGAATCCGACGTGGCATCGAGACAATGGGAGTTCGAATAGAGTCCTGGGGTATCGTGGACCATGTGGTGTTGATCCGAGTCCAGACTTCATCTTTATTTTGTGGGGGTGGAAGGGTACTCAACCAACATCCAGTCGTGTCCCAGAGAAGCTCGATGGGTGAGTGGTTGGTGGGGGGGGGGGTCGTGCTGGCCACGGAAGCAATCACACTCCATGTAAAGCACTCAGTCTGATCCGAGCGGTATGCGACCCGACGTTATCTTTTTGAAAAACGGCGTTTGGGAAGCATTGCTGATACGGTAGTGCCACGGACCGTATCACCTTGTCAACATAACGGCGTGCCGTCAATGTGCCCGTAATGCGTACCAGAGGTGAGCGGCAAGTAGGCTGATAGCACCCCACATCATGATTCCACGTTGCTGGCCCGTGTAGCGCTCCAGAATGGTGGAGGAATCCGCTCGTTGGCCACTTCGCCTCCAGACTCTCACACGGCAATCATCCGTGGTGAAACAGAACCGCGAATCGTCGCTGAACACCGCACTGCTCCATTTGGCACCCCACGCAGCTTAGAACAGACACCACGCCAAGCGGTGGCGACGATGGCTCGCCGTTAACGCAGCATAATGCAACGAACGGCTGGACAGCAAACGAGACGCCTTCTCAACGGACGGCTGGACAGCAAACGAGACGCAGCCATTCGGCGCGACACTATCCGCGTTGATATCATAGCATACAAGCCTTCCCGTAGACTCCGCTAAATGTCGTCCGTTGTGGCCTGCGGGTCCGCTACGGCATGACGACGGATGCGACGATCTGTGCGCTCGAACGCCCGTCTCCGTGTCCCGGTCCCCTACGACGTTGCACAGATCCTTCCTGGGATCACTGTCTCAAATGCGACCGACGGTTGTGGCATCACGTTGCGTTTCTTCCGCAATATCACGCAAGGACCATCCGGGGGTACGAAGGCCTGCGATGACACATCTCGTGAACTCATCCGCTTGACGAAACCGCGTACGACGGCATTGGCACCCCTTGTTCGTTCTGCAGACAGGATTACAGCAGAACCACTCATTACTAGCGGCTGTGACGACGTCTCGACTGATGGCCTCACGGGCTGTTTTGTCGACTTGTCGTGCGATTGGCCTGCAAATGCAATCCTAACTTGTACGTGTGCACCCACTGTTCACTTTGCATTATGCTGCGTTGACGTTTTCGTGGTGTGGCATTTTCACCCTCACGGTCATGTAGGAACTGACCGCGAGGATGCACTCATCAAGTTGATGATGGGACCAGGAGATGCCCATGGAAACACTTTTTATTTCGTGATACAGACGCCGCTGATGATCTAGGCCATCTTGAAGCAGTTGGTCGTCGGCGCGTTTTCAAATACGGCATATTGAAGCTGAAGACTGAACTCATAGGATCGGGAGTCTCATTTCCAGTAGTCCCACATCCATACATTGTGCTTCCCAGCATGCTTCAAGCGGAATTGTCGATTAAGGTTGGTTAACGTGAGTACATGAACAGGCTACTGACCACTTAGTTCCATCGGATATAGCACCACTGTTTCGGGTGCTCTAAAACAGACTTCTGGGTGTAGTCTGACGTGAATTCAAAGATCGTGAGACGTCTACTTTCTCGTACAGCACGTGTCAACCGACGTTCACGTCTACTGGCAACGAGTGGTGGTCATCCGTTTATGGAAATTTAGATGCCCGTTTTTGGACAAATCATGTCACACATTCACTAGGGTGACCCTCAAACACCTTAGAAGGCAAAAGGTTGCGGAACTGCTGGCCCTGTCCTCTTCGTGCTGGTTATCAATTCCAGTCCAGATTCCAGAAAGCCTTCCCGTTTTCCTTCTGCAAGAGCTTTGACGGCGACCACTGAAGAATACAGGTATGGCCATGCTTTTGAGTGCATTTCTTTCCATAAAAACACTTGCTGTTATGCAACCAAATCCTCAAAAACTTTAAAAGTTTATCAATAGAAAATAAAGGGAGCAGTTACTTGAAATCCGATTGGCCTGGGTAGTATAGTGATTAATATACTCGGATGGAGACGGAGAAATCAATACAGCTTTTCTATAGCAAGAATGGTGAGTTTACATGTTGCCATGAAATCTGCGCATGATTAACCTTTCACAAACATTTGAATCCACGAAATTTAAGAAGTAATATATTACTGCGACCGATTCAATGAAAAAGGTTGTCCCTCCTAGCAAAAACACAATTTATTGGGAAACAGCTGGCCACCAGCTGGCAGTGATGCGTCACTGCTGGCTGAAATCTGCCGCTCACGGCCTGCTAGCTATCTGTTAGGGACAGCGCCATCAGTCGGCAGCCATTGAAGACACTGCAGCATCGCCGTGAATTGCGGGCCTCCAAGCAAGTGCCACTAGTGGCCCGTAGCTGGCAACCGATGCAACTCCAGCACTAGGTGGAATCAACGAGACTGCGCATGCGCAGAAGCAACAGGTGCTGTGTTTCACGTGCCAGTTAGTTGTAGACGACGCTATCGCTATTGTGTTATTTTAGTTAAAAAAACAACAACGTGTAGAGATGCGAATTAATTTCTTATAATGAAATGTCACGTCGACGAAGATATCAGATTAAGCCATGAAATAGACCCACTCCATTGCCATGAATAACGAGAAATAATTTCTGTGTAATATTTCGTTTTAACATACACTAAACTGCTTGAAACAAAAGTCCTGGAAAAACGTTAAAAAAACGTTATGTTGGAAAAAAAAATATTTATACGAGTACAAAATTTATCAATCATTCGAAAAAAAAAAAAAAAAAAAAAAGCCATGTGAATATAATGTACTCAATACTCATCCATGGGTTGAATACACAAGACTGGAGGAATTGACTTCTAAAAATAACGAGAAGTAAAATAAAATAGTTTTCCTCTTTAAAACAAATGTAGCTTCGGACAACGAAAAGGAAAGATACAACGTTAAAAATGTAACAGAATCTGACATGAACTGGTAAATATATTAATTCAACAATCGCCTTTCAAGACGATAAGGCCAGAACGAAACTTTGGAAAGCGCCTTTAAGTTGGCACACTCGTTGAAAATGAGTGAAGTTCCGTCAACGTAAAAAAAAACAAAAACAAAAAAAAATCGTTACGTTGAAAACATAAATTTACGAATTATATGAAACTGACATTTATGAAAGATACCTCGAAATATTGTAGAATTAAAAAAGAGAACCATTCGGTATACATTCCGCAGGAAACTGGCTCAGCTTCAAGCAAACGCTCGTGCGTGGCAAATCAGTTCCGTTGGTAGAGCGCCCGCTTCCCACGCAGAGAGTCCTTGGTTCGTTTCCACCAGGACCTGGTCAGAAAATTTCCCCAACGCAGTGCTGTAATGCAGAAGTTTTGTAAGGCGAAGAAAAAAGTAGTTGTAGCTTTGGGAAGCTGGCGGTTATCCTTCATTTTTTTATTGCTACTACTGGAAAATTGGCGGACAAGAATCGGCAAGCCATTAGTTACGTCACGTGACTCCCGGCTGCCACTGCCGGGAAACTAGCGGACAGCACTAGGTTAGCCATCATCACTGCATGTGATGGATAACTAATCGCCCAGTTCTAGCATATGACAACTCATGGGGGTGCCACTGTTTGGGCCGCTGCTGGCCCGACCTGCTGACCCATGTGGTGGCCGCACGGACATTTTTATTGACGGTTGGACGGCGGCAACATAGTGCTAGGCCACCGCTGGCAGTGCTGGCCCAGCAAGACTGTTTTTTCTGGGTTACATTGATAACATACACTCATTGCCATAAAACTTCGCGCACCAAGGAAGCACCGTGCGATTAACGCGAAACTCGGCGAATAGCTAAGCTAAGGGCAGACATGCAAATGATTAAAGTTTCGTGCGATTCCGTACGCCCGCGCGTCCAAGACCGGCTCTGAAATTGCCATCCTTGGGGCTTATAAGGCGCCTCGCAGACGACTCCACATTCGTGCAGAATTGCACGGTAAGAGTTAGGTTAGATCCCAGAACGACAGACATGCCGAGGAGCCGCTGTAGATGTGCGTACGTGCAACTGACGGAGTTTGAACGAGGCCGTATCGACGGAATAAGAGAGGCAGGGTGGCAGGCGCTCCGAATCGGGCGCCATTTGTGACAGTTGGGCAGCACGGTGCGATCGTGTTCGGAGCAATAGGCACGGGAAGTCATCCGGACACGGTGGACTGGCTCGGGACGACCCAGACACACCACCAGCAGATAAGACCGTTTGTTCATAAGAGCGGCACGCACAGATGCAACGACGTCCTTTTCAAATTTTCAGAGACTTGCGGCAGCTGTATAAGGAACTTCTGTGTCCACCAGAACCATTTTCAGATGCCTGAAAATGGTTCTGGTGCACTCTCGACGGACCTTACATTTCTGCCGTTAACACCTGGCCATCGTCGTCATCGATTGCAGTGTGTCAGCAGCGAGCAACGTGAAATGCTACGGACTGTCAACGTATAGTGTTCAGCGACGAATCCGCTTCTGTATGGGAAACAACGACCACCGTGTCAGAGTGTGGAGGACTGCAGGTGAGCGCTACAATCCCAACCTCACTGTACAGCGGCACACGTCCCGAACTGCAGGAGTGATGGCCTGGGGAGCCATCGCGTATGATAGCCGAATTTTACTCGCAGTGATTCGAGGAACGTTGACTGCCAAGCGCTACGTGCAGCCATTCCTGGAGGGGCTATCAGGAGCGATTTGCCAACAAGATAACGCCCGTCCACACACGGCTTGCCTTTTCCAGGACTGTCTACGTCATGCTTCGATGCTTCCGTGGCCTGCAAGATCGCCTGATTTCCCGCCCATGGAGCATGTGCTGGACCAGATGGGACGCCAACTATTTCCATGTCCCAGTGTTCGTGATTTAGAGCGTCAGTTGCAAGAAGTGTGAACTAATGTGTCCCAGGATAACATGAATCCATGCCAGACTGTATCACCACATATATCAGAGCACGAGGCAGTCCGACGCGGTACTAACGCTGACAGGAATGTGTACTGTATGTATGCGGGAAATCGTCCTACTGATGTGATATTGTAATGACTTCTGTCTTTGGTATGTACCATTTCACTACTAAAATCTCATTTGAATCCGACGCCTCCTGCTTGGTGCGCGAATTTTTCTGGCAATGAGTTTTTTTCTGCTTTACCTTGTGTGTGCGTTTGTGTGTGTGTGTGGTGGGAGGGTTTAACGAACAGATTAAGCAACTTTCAGGGCTATTAAGCTGTTGCCAGTCCCAAATTTCAGGCCACTGATACTAAAGAGGGGATAGATTCTTCGTCACCAGACAAGGGCACCATCCGCACCACCACAGACGATTGATCAAAAACCAAGGCCTGAGACCACTGGATTAAAGGGCAGCTCTGCAATTTGAAGTCCTACATGAATGGTTCTTTACATAACCAACAAACAGCTATCAAACACGCTCGCAAAATATCACTACTGGGTGGCACTTGATTCAATAGAAATAAGACTTGTCTCATTCAATGTAAACTTAATACAACTTAATTATCAATATACCACTGTGAATACCCAAGAGACGCATATAGAGTATTAAATTCGTTTATGTTTGTGGCGCAGTAAGATGATTTTTTTTTTTTAGATTTTTTTAACATTGGTGATTTTTGAAAATAACGTGGGAGACATCACGAGCATATTACATATTGTGTATTACATAATACACTGACGGAAAGTGACAAAAGAACACCAAGAAGGAGACGTCTGATACCAACGAAATTTATACAGCATAATAACGGAATACAGGGGATAACGTGATCAAATCATTATGGCAAAATACAGCTGTATTTGCTCGTAAACTGAAAAATAACATTTCCATGTAACATGGTTAGTACGAGGATGAACCGCCATGAGCTGCGTCACACTGTGCAATTCTGGCATGGAGTCTGTCGTACAGATGTTGGATGTAAGTTTGGGATATTGAGTTACAAGCATCCTCAACCTGGACGCGTAAATAAGGGATGGTCGTGGCTGGCCGTGGAGACCGGATAAGTCATTGTCCCATAAAATCCCACACGTGCTCAATGGGGGACAAATCCGGTAAACGTGCAGGCGATGGAAGTTATCTCACACCCTGAAGTGCATGTTGCGTTGCACGTGCCGTGTGTGGGAGTGCGTTACCTTGCTGGAAAGCACCACGATGGACCGACCTTACAAATGGCACAACAACGGGCTGAATAATGTTGTTGATGTAGGAGGTGCTGTTTAACGTACCCAGTACAAACACTAGTTGTGTACGGGAGTGATAGCTGATCGCTCCCCAAACCAGGAGACAAGGTGTAGACCCTGTGTGTCGCTGGGGGATGCAAGAGGGTGGAGACGCTCCCCTGTGCGTCTGCGAACACGCATACGGCCATCGGAGGCTCCCAAGCTGAATCTGCTTTCATCGCTGAACACGACAGATCGCCATTGCGTTCTTCAGTGCAGATGTTGGCGACACCACTGCAGCCGTTCGTGACGGTGGGCTGGGGTCAGAGATACACATGCCAGAGGCACACGTGCACGTAGTCTTGCATCCACTTGACGGTTGCGGATTGTTCGCAGAGTCACCTCAGGTGCAACGGCAGCTCGGATTTGCGTCGCAGTGGATGTTCTGCTTGACAACGCCGCTCTTTTTATGCGTCGATCGGTCCGCTCACCAGTCCGTCTGCGACTCCCGGTTCCACGTCTTCTCGTGTGGGAATGTTCTTCAGACCATCTACGCCACCATCGTACCACCACCGATACTTCCCGTCCAATTCGCTCCGCAATACGACGATACGACCACCCGGCCTCGCGGAGTCCGACTAGACAACCACGCTCAAAGTCGGATAACTGCTGAAATCTTACACGTCTTCCATGTCCAGGCATTGCAGCTTTTTCAGGGTCTTCGCACGTGTCCGCACGCCGACGACTGATTACATTCACTTCGCTGTACTCCTTAAATACCATCGACGATAATTTGCATATTATGCCGTGCTGTGGCGTAAGCGCTCCACGGTTGGTCCCGAAATTAACATCACACCTACGTAAACTCGACCCCACTAACATATGTAAATTTCATGATTGTCCGCAAATTCCTTCTTGGTGTTCCTTTTTTCACTTTCCGCCAGTGTATTACATATTGTGTAATATGCTCGTGATGTCGCCCACGTTATTACCAAAAATCATCTTTGTTCCAAATAATATAACTCTACCAAAAATCCGAAAATTTCTTGGCGTAGAATACAAACCAAAATTTCCAAGCTTTCGCACATCAACCGGATTGCTTTCTCAAGGATGGTAGACAGCTAACTGCATCATCTTTATTCCTTACATGTTCCAATTCCCTGCATTTTTATGTCTACCATTGTCTTGAAGAAGCCTCCCAGTGGAGTGCGAAAGCTTGGCGAATATTTGTGCTTACTACTTCACAAAAATAAACGGATTTAATACGCTATATATGCCTCTCTTGAGTATTAATATAACTAATAATTTCGACTACGTTTGAGTTAATTTTAGCTCCTCTTTTTTTACTCGGCTCTAATTATAGTGATTCTTGATGCATCCCGAAAAGTTCGTCGTTGCGTCCTTCATTTAATTTCAGCAGAGAACGTGGATGAAAATCTAATTTATCTTTGGCTTTCACATGCAAATTTTATAGCAACCCTTTATTGAGCAATCCACAGCGAAGGGACTCTCCCAGTAATGGGCAACACAACGAGGCTGCTCATCACGAGTGTTCCTTTAATGTGTTAAGAAAGTAAGCAAACTTCTTAACGTTGAGCTGCCGAAAGAAGGACGAGTACTCACCGACGCTCGAAATCCACAGGAACCATACTATTCCGCTGCGTGAAATAAATATGTCACAAAATGTCTGAGAGTGATGACATGCGCATAAAGCCAACGACCCCAAAACAAATTACATTTTAATGCAAAAGCACTTTACTGAAATACAAGTACAACTTGAAAAATGCATACATTCATTTACACACGTATAATACAGGGTGATTCATAAAGAAGCATACAGTTAAAACGCACTATAAAATAATAACAATGTAAGATATTTTATGTTACCTGTAACAGGGGAATGTTTCAAGATTTTTTAGAGACAGCCACAGATGTTTTATGTGTGCACCCTTAGTCACACGACACACATCGAGCCGGTAATCCATTTCCCGCCCAAACGCGAGGTAAGATATCTGAATCAAGTGCAGTGATAGTGGCTGTGATACGCACTTTCTATGGAATCATTTTCATCTTGTTTCTCCAAATTCTCCAGACAGTGGGTTGTGAAATCTGCATTTCACGACTCACCTTCCTCGTGGTCTTTCTCGGGGTTCGTTGAATGGCGGTGCAAACACTATCGACGACTTCTTCCGATACACGCGGTCGTCCAGGACATTTAAGTTTGCACAAACAGCCCGTAGTTTCAAATTTTGTATGCCAATCGTAGATAGATTTTCTGGTTGAAGGTTCTTTTCTAAATCGTGATCGAAAATGCCGTTGCACAACAGGTAACATATTCCGTTTTGCTCAATTCTAGAACACACAACGCCTTCTCCACTGCAGACGCTGCCATTTTGACTGACTAGTCACGTGACACACGCACTATCGGCTACGTCACTTCTCCCAGTAGCGGGACACAAACTTTATGAGTATATTTACCTAACGGTAAGCAGTTGTGGTCCGTGTCTTCAACTGTTACTGTTTTACAGCATCTAGAAACTGTATACTTCTTTATGAGTCACCCTGTATTTATATAGCCATTCATGAAGTTTTTTTCATAAATTATTCATTAAATGAATGTAATTTAGATATATCAGACGTAATATCTATAATAATAAAAAGGAGATTATCTGTGTTGGGGGAAAGAAGAGGTGAGAACCATTATTCGTCGGGAAATCGTGTAGACTTTTCAAAATTTGGTAGGTTGTGTTTCACTGTTGTCTGATTTGCAGTGAAAGGTTTGGAATCAAATTTTTATTTTACGAGTGGTCTGCTAGAAGCAAAACAAGCTTCACAGTGCTGTGCTATCAGGTAATCAGAAACGATCGTGCTGTTTTATAATGCATATGGGACCCATTTGTCTAGCTTCCATGATTTCCCCAGTTGATGCAAGTGTAAACGAATTGTTTCACCTCTCACGTTAAACATTTGTGAAAGTTCTTCACATTTTAATCTAGAATTTTTTGAAACAGGTAAGTAATTCGTCATTATTAATAATGTAGGGTCCTGATGAACGTGGTACACCTTAAAGTGATTTATCACCAAAAAAGAATTTTTAAACTATGACTGAGCAGTCCATTATGCGAAAGCATCTTTTCCAAATGCCACACATTTCTTACGGGACGCCTTTGAATCATTCTAACCGAGATTAAATTAGTAGAACAGAAAAGCCCGAATTACACTAGATGCAACGGACGTTTTAAAAGTGTTCAAAGTCACAGAAAAAGAGTACACACCAAGTTAGAGCGCACCGACTGACTGACGCGTATATTTGCCTTATGACGCATATAAAACATTGCGCACTGCAAACCAGTACAAAATAAAATAAGTCATTGCTACGAACTCTACCGAAAGTACCACGAAACGTTTTTGGTTACTTAATATTTTTTCAGGAACTGTTTCTCAACATAGGCCTTCCAGAAGCAAAAACGTTTACCATGCTGGACTATTTTTTACAGTAACAATTCTACACTGCTGGTCACCCAAAATGCAACACCAAGAAGGACACGAGATAGCAAAGCCAGATTTACTGGACACATAACAACAGATACAAAGATGAAACGATTGAGCTTACAGGCCCGTGCGACTTGCGGAACACGCAGACATCAATAGTTCGTGTGGCCCCCATGGCTGGCAATAACAGCCGCTACACGCCGCTGCATCGAACGAAAGAGGTTTTGATGTGGGCTTGGGGTATGTCGGTCCAGGCTGCTTCCACACGTTGCCACAGTTCACGGATGGTGCTTACCGGGCCACTCGGTTGCCGATCAGCGACCAGACGTGTTCGATGGGCGACATATCGGGAGAACAGGCAGGCCACGGCAGCAGTGACACCCGGTGGGCCGTGAAGAATTGTTGCATGATGCGTGCTACGTGCCGGGCGCGCATTGTCCTGTTGAAACGTGGCCTCTGACAGGTCATGCAGGTAAGGGAGGACTACAGTCTCCAAAACGTCGGAGATGCAGCGGTGTCTGTTGAGTGTACCGGCGATGCGTGCCAGAGGGGTGCGGGTGTCATATCCAAATTGCGCCCCAAACCATAACGCCAGGCGACGGACGGGTGTGGCGATGCATAATGCAGGCGTCATACAGTCTCTTGCCGCGGTGCCGTCACACGCGGATCCCACCATCGTGGTGTTGCAGGCAGAAGCGGGATTCGTCTGCGAAGGCAATGTCGTGCCATTCCATAGTCCAGGTGCGGCCTTCAACGGCCCACTGCCGCCGCACTCGCCGGTGGTGTAACGTCAATGGTAATCGGAGAAATTGGATCCGTGCGACAAGTTCCCACTTCTGCAAACGACGTCGAACAGTACGTGCTGACACAGATTTTTGCACAACACACCCTAATTCCTGCGCTAACGTTCGTGATGTGGCGGTACGAGCCGTCAATGCCCGCTGCACAACATGCCGGTCCTCTCGTTCGGTGGTGTGCTGCGGCTGCGGCAATCACTCGCGTCGGTCCGTCCATCCCTCCTCCACCCACCGAATCCATACCCGCCTCACTGTACCTGGATGTCGTCCCACACGGGCGCCGATGTCTCGGTACGATAAACCGCTGTCGCGATAAGCCACTATTCGCCCTCTGTCGTACTCTGAAACGAGCTGGAATGACTACCGTATTCTGCTACGGGGCATCAGGAAGCTTTCCACGCACAGTTCCGGCAGCACTACACACTTCCACTACTTACACCCCATCTTCTGTGCACCCTTCTTATAGTGTTTCTAGGTGGTGTGCCGGGCGCACATGACTTGCATAGGCCCTGCAATGCTAATCGTTTGCATGTCCTCTTGCGGGCGACGCATGATGCGAATTTCAGGCCAATCGGATGCTTCCTTTATGGTGTTGCATTTTGGGTGGCCAGCAGTGTATAAGAAAAGCTTTCTAGATGCTAAAAAGGTAGCCTGCTGGGATATTTCCTACCAGAACATTTCCATAAGCGAAGCCTTCTAGCAGCAAAAATATTTACCGTGATGTGGCATTTTGCAGGATCAATGCATCTACATTATGTTTTGCCACAGAATAGGTAACACATCAGCTGAAACAATTCAAATGATTAACCCCATGGAAGATTCCAGAGTCTTCCAGACCAAAAGAGACATGGGAGGTCGCCCAGAAAAGCCATGCTGACGGTATGTTTTTTACCATCAAGGGGTGGATCATCATAAATATGCACCATAACGACAAATTAAAAAAATAGAGTACTACCAGATAATTCTTTGCCCCAAACGATATGCAGTGCCACTAAAAAAATGCGCTGTGGTAGTCTGGTGACTAGGAGCTGCACCATGACCATGCCTCCGCCCATTTGTCTCGCTTTGTTCAAGCGGTTTTAGCCAAACACCGGATCGCACAATTGAGGCAAGTTCCATATTTTCCAAACATGGCTCCTTAAGACATTGTGGGTATTCCCGAAGTTGGAAACGTCTTTAAAGGAGAGAAGATTTGAAGACACAGAGGAGATCATGAAGAACGCGACGCAGCAGCTATTGGCGATCCCTAAAAGGGACTTCAAAAAATGGTATGATCAGTGGACAGAGCACTGGAACAAGCGTGTACTGTTAGAAGATGCCTACTTTGAAGAAAACTTGGACAGCAACACAGTAGGCCACTTACGTTTACTTGTTTTGCCCCTATGCCGGATATTATATCATTTGCCGCTGAGGAAGAATTGAAGTTAGGTTTCCAAAAGCTCTGTACTTTTTCTTGACCAGTGAATATATCGCCGGTTTTCTCTTAATTTTTTTCTAATATATATTGTAGTGCAACTGAATGTAATTCATTCCAGTTTTAACACAGGTGTAAAGCATTGTGCGCATATGTGTCCGTTTTTATGTGGTACTTTTCACATATACGTGGGCTATTCGGATACCGACCTACGGTGGGCTGTGAAGAAAATAAACAACGATAACAAAATATCTTATTGTATACGAAACAGACTTACAAGTCTAGGCTACTTTGCAACATAGTTACATCCTAAACCAAGACACTTATCGTATCTGGGAACGAGCTTTTGTATCCCTGTATCAAAGAAGGTGAGAGCTCTACCATGACTAGATGCCATTCCTCAACTCCTCAAAACGGTTGCCATCAGCTTTTTCTGTGAAAACGTTTATTTGCACCTTTTGGGCTTGTTTGTTGAATGCGTGTGCATACATTGCTTTGACTGCTCTTTGCGTTCGACATTCAAGAACTTAATCCACGTTTAATCACTCATCAGGACATCGTCAAGAAGTGCATCCCCAACTTCGCTCTACCGCTATGAGAATGTCAAAGCTGATCGCATTCTCTGCATTTTGTTCACATTAGTAAGCATTTTTGTCATCCATCTGGCACAGAACTTATGGCAGCCCAGCCTACCAGACTGATCTCTTACAGAACAGTTGGAAAAATTTGGGGAAAATCACACAACAGCTTTGATATTTGACGTCTTTCGCAAACTTTTTGGTCAACATTTTGAGCAAGTTCATCAGCCATCATAGATGGCCGACCTTGACCACCTTCATGATGCACATCTGTTCGCCCATCTCCCAATTTTCTACACCACTCTCTCACACATCCTTCACTCATAAGTTCAGGCCGTACACTCTACTCATTCTCCGATGAATTTCTGCGTCACGTTTCCCTTCAGCGTGAAAACAATTGATGACAGCGCGAATTTCACAGCTGACGGGAGCATCCATTGCACCACACATGTTTACTCGTCCGTATGACACTGAGAACTAATGCCAGATGGCTGGCCGTGTGGCGTATGGAGGTAAGCATCACATGATGCTCTGGCGCATGCGCGAGCTGGCTACTGTGCATACATCGCGCGATTAATTGCAACGGAGGTTGAAATCCGAATAGTCCTCGTACAATTTTAATACCTTAGTTTGACGTAACATTTCTTTCTTCTTAAACCCTTTCGTCCTTAAAATTATGGCTGGTCTTCTATTGCATTTTGGGACTTTAGGATCAGCAGTGTCCACAAAATGGCAACCTACCTCAAAAGGCGTTTCAACGAATATGTCTTGATTTTTATGCATGAAATCAGGTCACACTACCAGACGTTATTTTTACCAAAAAGGCATTAACTAAACTGTTAAATGCTACTGAAGTAATTCACCGCTGCTGTCACACGTACGGTCATTCACAAACATAATTTTCAAATTGTAGGTCAAGATTAAAAACACTTTATTTACAATTAAAAATTAATATTTACACGCGAGATCTTTCGGGGCTGAACATAGCACCCATCATCAGGCTCAAGCGCCACGAAACACAGGAGCAGACATTATATACTGTCAAACACGACCCACAATTCACTCGGTTTTCTCAATCACCGGTGATGCCATCAACAAATCGTTAAAGTCCAAAAAAAAATCAAGTCATAATATCTTATCCTATAAAGTCCTCTTCTTCAGAGTTGTGTGAGGAGGGGGCAACCATCTTTCTCCACTGTCTTGGAACAAATGTCGGGAGTTTAATGTTACAGCATGTTTCCCCATATGCAATAATGAAGAGGCTTTCCGTAAGGAAGACAGTACGTTTATTAACACTTGAGTTAAGTACCCTAACATTTGTCCAATCTGGGGATTAACCTCCTTGGTTAACAGCTTGAGTGAAAGCTGTGGAAACCATTCCAGAACGAAGAGCGTATTTATGTTCACCCATTCTGACATTAACGGTTCTTGGGGTAGAACCTATATAGTATTTAACTGCAGTATCTGAATCCTCATGAATTAATGGTATGCAGTAGACGCCTGGTTTGTTAAGTGCTGGGACTCTATCTCTATCATTTCTTATCGTGGAAAAAAGGTTTCTGGTGGACACTCCAAACGTTAGATTGTGTTTGTAACAGGCTTTTCTTAAGATAGACACAAGAGGTGGAATGAAATCAACTTTGCCGATGTACTTAGTAGGTTTTTTCTCTGTGGACAAAATCGTGAATCTCAGTCTTTGAAATTGTTGTAATAGTCCTTGGAAGAGGTTGACAGAGAACCCAAACAATAAGGCCAAATTTTGAACTCTAGAAAGTTCATCACGTCGAGTTTTACTTGTCGAAGAATGGGTGAAGGCACGTCTTATTAAGAAGCGTAAAGCTGAAGCTTTATGTTCGGGAGGGTGAGAAGAAGTGAATGGGATCATACAAGGTATGAACGTCGGTTTACGGAAAACACAATGCTTGATTTTATAACCAAACTGTGCTAATGAAATTGTACGATTACACTGTTCGACAAATTGTAACTTTTTTCATGTTCTCTGCACAACAATAAGTGATCTCAATAGAGTTCTTTGTATTGATTCTGAATCTATTTTAGATGTTTCTATGACATATACTTTTTTTAGAAACATAACATCAAAAATATTCATAATAACACACATAATAGAAATAGAAGTGACATAATGAAAATTTCCTGCCTCTCCCTAGAACTCCCGAGCTGATGATTTCCGTTTGTATGAAGTTCGTGGTGTTTCTCTGACTAAACCCTAAACCATTTCAGGATTCCACTTCCAGCATTTCAGGATTCCACTTCCCTTTATATCGGTCTTCTATTGTCGAAATTTCAACGTTCTCCGTGTTCATCTCTCACGGAGTCAAAGTTGTATGGAAAGTCAATGAGGAAGTTCAGGAAATAAAGTTTGAGGGACATATCTCGTTGTAAGCCATCACCATTGTAGACAGAATATCTTTGTAAGCCGGTGACTTTACATTGCCTAAAAACTGTTGTGTCACCTCTTTGAAATATGTCCCTGAAGTCATTCAATTTCATGAAGAGTGGACTCGAATGCAGGGTCTTGCATTAGTTGTCGAATGTCAAGACCATTGAACATCTCCTCCTTCATTTTAGCAGCGCTCAGTTCAGGAAACCTCTGTTGCAAATATTTAAACGCAGCCAGCCTCATTACTTTTCAGAGCTTTTACAAATATCTTCATTAGTCCCAGCTTAATGTGGAGCGGTGGGAGCAGAACCTTTTCAGCATTTATTAAAGGAATAGCTTTCACATTTTTTTGCCAGGTGTTAGATTTTCACGAGGTGGCCACTGTTTCACCACATTGTGATTCCCTTTTGCCCTGCTATCCCATTTTCAAAGGAAACAGCCGTATTTTGTGTATCCACGCTGCACACCAAGCAACATCTATACTACTTTTAAGTCAACACTGGTAGGCTTCATAGTTGGATTTTACTAATAGAATTTTCGTATTATCATATGTTGCCTTCATATTAGGTGAATGTGCCACAAGGACAGATGGATACACGTTACCATTGTGTTGCAAGACACATTTCAAGCTGGTTTTGGAGGAATCCACAAACATTCTCTATTGCTCAGGTTTATGAACGGTAGGTACCAAGAGCTTCAAACTACACATCAATGTTTTTACAGTAACATAGTTTACCACTTTCACTGAAAAACGACTTGTTCTTACTGTGAGGTGACCTGAAGTATGACACCTTCGTTCCCGGAGCAAAATTATACCATCCCTGGACTCGAGACGCTAATAGTTCTGACTGTGCCTTTGATAGATTAAGATCTCTTACCAGGTAGGTCACTAAATTCTACTTGTGTGATCATATGAGGATTTGAGGAGCATGCACTGTCAACTTCTTCATCTTGTTCACATACAACCATTTCCTCTTCATCACTACTTTCATTGTGCACATCAACGAGTACCGGAGGTTGTGGCACTGGCAGTTCCTCTGAATGCGGTACCGGTCTTATGACTCAAGGAATATTAGGATAAACAACAGAACGTTTATTTTTTGAAGAAAATCCGGCCTCTTTCGTTATACAAAAATAACAATCTGTCTTCTGATCTTTCTGTTCCTTCCATACAGTAGGTGCTGCAAATGGTATATGACGCCCTTGTTCTTTCAACCATGTTTTGAGAGTAACAACACAATTTACACAACATGAATGTGGTGCAAACCTTTTGTCATGATCACCAACCTTACATTAGGAATAAAATTCATAGGCTTGTTTTATCACTAGTGTGAATGCCTCCTGTTCTTCTACGGTGTAAACTCAGCACACACATAGAAAAACAGGTTGGGAGAATTATCGCACTTTCACGACATGTTTCCCGTATAAACAACTGACTCTGACTGAAGGAGTGTGTGAATGGTGCATGCTGGTCTTAGAGCGCGATGATTCATGGTATACTGCGATAAAAGCACTGGACAAAGTCCAGCACGGGAACTCCTGTTTTGAGAGCAGCCGTCTACGGTTGCGCAATACCCGAAATACAGTAATCATTGTTTTTTCAGAAATGTTACCAGATAGGACGGAACGGATTGCAGATTGAGGTTCAGCGGACCAAACTCTATAAGAAACACCGACTTGCGTACAGGAAACAAAATCTGTGTTGAATAGTGTTATGAATGATTGGCTCTGAAAAAGAAACACTTTTGGTCTAAATATGTATATTGTTAGGCTATAAAAGTAGCACTTTTCTGAATAGGCTTTTTTTTGTTTTATATAAACTAGTATATTTTATATAGAAAATTAACCAACTATTATGAAGCGCTTTTTTCTCACGCGAGGGGCTTTGCAAAACGCTGATTTTACTGAGAAATTGCGCTAAAGTTTGTAGAACTATTTGAATGAAGAGGTAGTTTCACAAACAAAATAAATTAATAATTTTAGAACTGATGAATTCATAAAGAAAACATTTTCATAAAGAGACTTTCGAAAAATTGCATAGTGTTAGAGACTTTCGAAAAATTGTATAGTGTTAGAGACTTTCGAAAAATTCCATAGGTTCAAAATTTTGTAAGCACCAGTTGCGAATTCGGAGTATCCAAACCAGATGTTCTTACCTATATGTCAAACCGATATTTGTATTTGTTGGTTGCAAAAAAGGCATTGGTATATGCACGGTCGAGTCACATTATTGTGACCACCAGCTAATATCCAGCGTAACTGTTGTATGCAATACGAACAGAAGCTAGACGGGCTGCTGGGAGTAATCCAGTAAGGTGCTGGAAGGTGTTCAGAGGTATGTGGAGCAATGATGACTGTAGTGCATCTGACAGCTGCTGGAGGATGCGTGGTGGAGGATCCATAGAGCGAACAACTCGATCGAAGTTGTCCCACAGATGCTCAATTGGGTTTAAGTCTGGGGAATTAGGGGGCCAGGGAAGTAATTCGAAGTCTTCATCGTGCTCTTCCAACAACTCTCGGACATTTTTAGCTGTTTGACACGTCGCATTCTCGTGCTCGATGACCCCATCCGCACTAGGAAAGACAATCAGAATGTATGGGTGTACGTGGTCTGCAAGGATGGTTACATAACGAATTCGGTTCATAATGCCTTCCGCAGGTATGAGTGGACCCAGGGAATGCCACAAAAACATTTCCCAGATCATAACGCCGCACCTACCAGCTTGTGTTCTTCCAGCAATGGTTGAGGAGTATCTATTGTCCTATGTTTCTCATTTTAAACGCTAACGTCCATCCCTTCGATAAAGCAGAATACGTGACTTATCGAAGGAGACAATTCTTTGCCAATCAGCGGAGGTCCAATTCTAATACTGCCGTGCAAATGTAATCCTTTTCTGCCAATACACCTTCGTTATCATAGGTGCAGTGACCATCCGTCTGCATCGGAGCACCATACGCAGCAGGGTTCTCTGAACTGTCGTTTAAGACACACTTCCGGTAGCCCCCTGGTTCATTAGGCCAGTGATTGCTCCACTGTAGCGTGTTGAGATGCACTCACGCACCTTCGAAGCCGACGTTCACCTATCATATCAGTGGCATGTGGTGCTTCGCAATTTTGCACGTCGCTTCTTTGCAATGGTGTCATTTCACCAATCTTAATACACTTTAACCATAGCCGCACGCGAACAGTTCGCAAACTGCGTTTTTCAGAAACACTGCCACCCTTGACTCGAAAGCCGATAATCATCGCTTTTTGCGAATCTGATAAATCACTCCTATATACCTTCCAAGCTAGTTCACGACATGTGCCTTCTTTTATTGGCTACGCGATGTTGACGTTAAAAGTTGGAGGTGGTCAAAATAATGTAATTTAACTGGGTATTTGTAGATACAAATACTACATTTTTAAATTTTCTTCTTCGTTGGATTTTTAATCACCAACAACAATGGGTGATGATGAGGTTAACAGAAGTGAACTTCCATTTCAGTCCTCCTTTAATCGTAATGTAATTTGTAACTGGTACTTTAATACAGTGCGATGTCGAAAGAGCAAAAATTAAGTTAAGGAAATTTCATTTGCAACTTTCTAACATCTCAAGACCGAAAAAACAAGCCATATGTAGAGCAGACTAAAGTAATAACTATGTTTCCCCAGATATTTTAAAACCTACGCCCACCAGGAAAACTCAGAAGTCATTTACCTTGACGTGCTTTGAAAATAAGATTAGCTTCTTCTTGAAATTGTTTAATACTTACATGAATAATTATGGTCTTCCCCTAATCATCAAATTTAAATGAATGAGGAATATCATGAAATTTTCAAGTGTTTTACTCGCGTAATCCATTCTTTTATCCTTCACTTCCAAGAATGATGAAACTTTAAAGAAAAATAATTACATAATTTTTATTTCGCGGAGGATTTCCGTGCATCGGAATTGCGTAATTTAAAAAATAACCCAAAAGAATGCGACTCGTTAGATATAAAAGAGTAATTTAATCACTTGCGACATATTTTCTATTCAGTAACACAAAATAAATTGGATTTAAAATGTTTCGACACGAAAAAACAGGTCGAAGCCTCGCATATGAATTTTAAGAACAATTTCTGTTTGCGCTGGGTGATATTTATGTTCATTGATCGATAGGAATATTTGTATCTCGAAAATATCGGAACATATGAGGTTCAAGCTTAAACCACACGTTACAAAAACATTTTTTTTTCTGTGGAATAATATTTATTCCCCCGACTGGGGATGTGAATAAATATATTTCAAAAAATGGATGGGTCTTTTGATCGACACGACGAACGAAGTGGTTTATTTACTTAAAGATTTAATATGAGGTACACGTCTATTTTTGGATCGAAATCCTCAGAATTTCTTGAGAATTTACTGAAATGTCAGGAGATCAGCGGTGAGCTTACCGTCGGGGCAAACCTTGCGACTGATAAGTATCGGAATGTTTCTTAAGATTTCAATCATATGTTTAAGTAAATGGCAAAAGCTCAACCGACCCTGTGTCGCAGTGGCCTAAGCGCTGGCTTCCGAAAATTCGTCCGAGTTAGGTCTGGATTCGAATCCCGAAGAGGTATGGATGTTGTGTTTGTCTTACGACACTGGCTCTCTCTCTTCACTGGAGTCAGTGGCTCTAAATTACGGACCGGCGACGACTCGCATAGCTCATCGATTTGCTCAAGTTGATCGTTAAACCCGTAAAGCAAACTAAGACCAGTTGCGTAAGACGTCACGTATGCAATATCACAAAGAATCCGTTGTCGGGTTGAGGTTTAACGACCGCCGTGAGCAACTGCGAAGGGTATAAGCAAACACCCTTCCCACTAAATGTAGCGCCACTAGCTCCGGGGAAGGGAGAGAGCCAGTGCCGTAAGACAAACAGAACATCCATGCCTAATCGGAATTCAAACCCTGACCCACACTGCAAAAACAAAGGGGTGTGATTTCACGGAAATTTTCTGAAAATAACGTGCACCAAAGTTGCCGGCAGTTATGGGTGTTTTTCTGAAATGTTCGTATTTAAAAGTGCCCGTTTATTTTAACTTCCGATTTTTTACAGATTTTCGGTAAACAAAAATTCCTTTTGTTTGAGAAAAATCCATTTCAGGTTTTTTTTTCGTATTTAAACTGAAATTCCGCAATATCAACGGCCCTGTACAGCACTTACCCCTAGACAATCCTTCCGCTGAGGTCAGAATCGAACCCCCGACGCTTGTACTGGCTCAACAGGTAACGGGCGCCTTTAACAACTGAGCCACAAACGCTCTGCAATCCGACTCACGTACATCGTAAAACGAATTCCGCGACGACAAAATTTTATTTTTTTGCCATTAATGTGAGTATTTAACCATTTTGTTTTCTGTTGGAACTTATTATTTTGCTAAATAGGTTTTTAATTTTTCTTTTTTCAAACTTGATTTTTCGAAGCTAAAAAATGCTTTGCAACTTGATTTTTTTAAACTGACAATGACTTTCAGTTATCTTTGAAAAAGGTAAAATGTACTTTTTGTAATATTATTTAAAAAAAAAAAACGAAAGATGAAAGGAGTGACGGAAAGTGGCTCGTGAATTTAAAAAAGTTTTTTACAATGTGTGTGGGTGCATTTGGTGGAATTGTTAGGATTCTATGCACTGGTAATTCGTGACAGATGGTCAGGCTGCGATGTCAGGCTGTGATGTCAGGAAGGGAACCGAACAACTGCGATGTGTTCATGATGCTTTGCGCCAACGCTAACCAGAGCTCATCAGTGACAATTGGGAGGTCTGCGAGTGGATACTATGCTAAGTCATATCTTCAGAGTGATCCGCCGTAAACTTATAAGAATTTGAATGGTGCAGCTTCTACCGCACCTTCCATACAGTCCAAATCTTGCCAAATCTGACTGCCACCTGATTCACTCCATGGCCCATTTCCTTCAAGGACAGCACTCCGCTTTATTGGTGAATGGGAAATTTAAAATCAGAGTCTCCGGTCTCGAAACCTTCCGAGTGGTACCCCTGGGGTCGTTGCTCTGGTGGAACTCTGACAAAGGAGTATAGAAAAAAACGGCCCGTAATTTGCAGAACATGGTAAGCGTGTGTGACTTTCTTGCACTGTTAAACATTTTAGCTGCAAATTGAACGAAGTTTTGACTTACGCTGGTAGAACCCAGGCGACTAACCAGAAACCAGAGCTCTGACCACTCTGCCACATGGGCAGTAGATAAGACTTCTCCAATGTGCTTCTGTTATGGAGCTGGTTCTGTCCCCTTCGTGGTACCAGTGGCCCCAACTTAGGGGACAAGACTGCTTATGTCCCTTAAGTAACTCATGTTGGTCGTTAAACCTCAAAACAACAAGTTAGTAAAATCATGCAATGCATTGATATGATACGCTTTCCAACATACCAGAAATCATTACTCAAGCTATGAGGGTAATGGCTGTGGAATAAATCTTGCTCCTTTGCCCTGACCTTTGACGCCGTTTCGATGATATTAAACAGAATCGGTTCAGTATATCGTCGGAAAAAAACATACTAAAGTTTTGTCGCAATAGAAGCATTTTTAGTCAAATTATGAGGCTAATGGCTGTGGAATAAATCTCGCTCCTGTGCCCTGACCTTTGACCGCATTTCGATGATATTCAACAGAACCGGTTTAGTATATCTCCGGAACAACATGCTGAAGGTTTGTCGTAATCGAAGCATTTTAACGTAAGTTATGAGAATGGAATTAAGGGGAATGGAATGGATCCCGCTCCTATGTTCTGAACTTTGACCCCATTTCACCCATTTTCAAAAGAGTTTGTCCCCAGATAGTCTCCTACCACATACTATAATTTCATCAAAATCGAACCATTTGTACGGAAGTTATGACGCATAAGGGCAATGGAATGGACCCCGCTCCTATGTCCTGACCTTTGACCCAATTTCGCCAATTTTTAATAGAATTCGTTCCCAAACTGGTCGCCTACCATATACTAAAATTTCATCGAAATCGAACCGTTTTGACGCGAGTTATCATGCCGACAGGCGGACGGACAGACAGACAGACAAAGCTGGAGCATGTACGCTTTTTCAACCTACGGTTGGACAGCATAAAAAAACAAAGAACTAAATTTATGCCCTGTATATGTCACTTACTGCGGTTTTTCCGGGGTTTTCTGCAAACTTTCTGTGGTTTAAGGTCGCTAATGCATAGATGAAGTCGGCCCCGGACGACTTCGACGACTTCATCTATGAAGTCGGCCCCGGACGCACTTTGTCCCTTATCCGTATGCAGCAGAGAAATAGCAAGCCGGCTGCATTAATTTTCCAATAACCCTCAAGAGCGCATTGTCGTATTTGAGGGATTCAACCCACCGTGGGCGAACGAGATAGATGGATGGATATATCACTTAAGCTTTAATTTTTTTCGAACAGAGTCTTACCACAACATTAAAGCTTTCTGATTTGGTGGTTTTATCAGCTTGTCCTGAAATTTGAAGAAAAATTACAGGATATCGTTTTTTCTTATGAACAGCATCATTTGCTAATGAAGAATCTGTACTTCATGCGCCTATACATTCTGCAGATGCATTTGAAAGCAAAGGAAATAAGTAATATATTTCTTTCTTTAGCAAAAGGTACCTTGAAGCTTGAAATGGTGTGCCTGGGAAGGGGAATATAGGAAAAGAAAAGAAAAATATAGTTGTAAAAATCCCTGCTGTAATTTGATAGATCTCCTCTGAGTTGATCACAAAAAGGACAGCAATAGCTCATTGCTTCCTCTGTCGGCGGACTAATCAGGTTAGGCACATATTAAAACAAAACATATAGTAAGACGAAAGGTCCATAGATGTTGTTCGAGAAATAAAGAAAAAGTTTCGTCGTTGATTTATGTCGCAGTCAATTTAATTAAAAAGCAGCTACTGAACGAACATAAAGGGCAACATAAAATCTCATTTCAGAAGAATGCTGTTAAATTAATTAGGTATTTCAGCTGAAGCATTTCTCCTTCAGCGCTTTTGCCAAAGTTTATACTTACAGAATAGGCGATTTTTGCCTCGAATCGTCTGCCTGTACATTGAATACTTTTTTAACAATATGATGGAATAAATAACAAGCTTAGAATTAGCCACTTGGAGTTCTATGAGCTTTGAAACGGCTGAAATTTGCTTATCTTCGGGATTGTTAGAGATATTCTTTCATGAGGCGTAAAATGAGCCAATTTCTTTATCTTCATCCCTAGTAATTGCTAAATTTAAAAATAATATGATTCCGCCAATGCTGCGTGTTTTTCTTGAGAGTGGAAATTGCGTCTCTTACGACATGATATCATTCATTACATGTACAATACATATATAATTTTTTTATTAATTTCTGTCCTTTCTTTCCTTCTTAAACGCGAAAGAAATAAAGTTGTAGCCAGGAATGGCGGAACAACCATAAAGCAGATCGAACAAATTAATTTGAAATAATGATGAGTCAGCTGGCGACAGGAATGCTGTGTCAATCGATTTCTTTGACGCTGTATCGTAATGACTCCATTCTTCCCCCCTTTGCACTCAGAAAACAAAGCTAATGTCGCCTTTGTTAAACGACGGGATTACTATGCTATGATAATTTTTTGCTTCCTCAAAAGTAGCTTCAGGCTATGAATTGATTCGTTAAATTTACAAAATTGAAACTGGTATTTTCGGCGAAATGTATCAAAAACTTCTAAAATGGATAAGGTGATTCTAAAGGCTCTCCCATCACTTAAAATATAATTAGAGTTTGACTTTTAATATATAACTAAATAACAGGCAAGAGATATACACTGAAGTGCCAGAAAAACTGGCACAGACGAGCTTATGCAAAATACATAGCAACGTCACATATCGCGTACTCGGTTGCGACCGCCAGTGCGTATATAAGGCGATAGACATCTTTCACAGCTGTCAGAGCTGTTTTCGGCATGAGAATGACAAGTAATAACGATTTCAGCGATTTTCAACGCGGTGTCATAGTTGGCGCTCGTGAGATGGGCCATAGTATTTCGGAGGTAGAAACGTAGTTCGGATATTCACGGACGACCATTGCAAGGTGTACCGTGACTACTAGAATTCCGGCAAAACCTCCAACCTACGATACCAATGTGGACGTAAATAGACATTGGGTTGAACGTGACCATTTTCGGCTGTCAAGAATCGTTTCACGCGATAGGCGTGTAACACTCTCGCAGGTATCATTGGAATTCAATGCTGGACCCTCAACAAGCATCAGCGTCCGGACTGTGTAACGTACCCGGCACAATATGGGCTTTGGGAGTTGACGCCCAACTCGAGTCCCCTTGTTGGGTGCACGACGCAGAGCTATCCGCCTCGCTTGGGCACGGCATCTCCGCCACTGGACCCTTGATGACTGGAAACAAGTAGCATGGTCTAACGAGTCGCGTTTCCAACTATATCGGGCAGATGGAAGAATTCGTGTGTGGCGCAAACTTCATGAAGCCATGGATCCCGCCTGTCAACAGGGAACTGTACCAGCCGGTTGGGGATCCGTAATGATATGGGGGTGTTTAGTTGGACTTCACTGGGACCCCTGGTACGTCTACAAACGCCTGTGACAGGCCATCGCTATGTGCGCATCCTTTCTGATGAGGTACAACCTTTCATGTCCTGCATTCATGCTGATGGGCTGGGCCTGTTCCAACAGGACAATGTATCTCCACACAAGTGTCGGAACTCCACATTATGGTTAGAGGAGCATTCATCTGAGTTTAGGGTGTTGCCATTCCCACCCAAGTCCTCAGATCTGAACGTGAATTAACACGTTTGGGATGCGATGCAAAGCGCTATCGAACACAGGAATCCGAGACCTCAGAATACACCCGTATTACGGAACGCTCTGCAGAAAGTATGGTGTGCATATCTTTAAAAGCTGGTGGAGTACATGCCCCGTCGTATTTCTGCAGTCCTGCCCTCCCGTGGAGGACCTACCAAGTATTAGACTGGTGTACGAGTTTTTCTGGCACTTCAGTGTACACTTAGTAGAAAAACAAATTAGAGATAGCGGTGATGGGCAGTTGAGATGGGCATCCCACAGCGCACAGTAGAACAGACCCAAACCAAACTCAGGCGATAAATATGCGAATAGCAGGGGTAACAGTGTAACGCAATCAACGAACATGAGTACACGTGGTGATCTGAGCGACTTTGATCGTGGAGTCTGACAAATAGGTCATTCTGTCTCCTAAGTGGTAATGATCCCAGGGTTCCAGAGGATAATTATATAAAGAGTGTACCGCGAGTAAACTATCGACGGACGTACCATAGCCCAAAGAGCAAGCAGTTGCCGACTACACACCGTTGATGACCTGAATCGACGTAGACTATCCAGGCTCGTAGAAACCAACCGCTTGGCAACAGCGGCGCAAATCACATCCAGGTTAAAAGTCGGAGAACCACGCAGCGTCAAAAGGCGAACTGTACAGCGCATGCTCCATACCCTGATCTACGAGGGCAGACGTCCTACATGTGTGCCATAGTTGACTGCACGTCATCGAACAATACGCCTCGTCTGGTGCGGAAAACAAAAAAACTGGATAACTGCAAAATGGCGTCTCGTCGAGTGGTCATATGAATCCCGTTTTCATCTGCATCGAGTTAAGGTACGGGACGGGCTTGGCGTCGACAGCATGAGGCCATGCCCTCGTCTTGCAACATCGGCTCTCTTCAAAGCGGTGGAGGTTCTGTGATGGTTAAGGGAGCCTTCTCATGGAACACATTAGGTTTCTCAGTGTGTCTGGAGAGGTCCTCAACCGCTGCGCTCTACCAGCACGTGCTGGTGGATTATATACACACTTTCACGGCATTCGAGTATACTGCGGCGGAGAATCTATTCCAGCAGAACTGTGCGCCACCCCATCGGGCGATAATTACCATGCATGGCTCGAGGAACACTGATCTGAGTTTAGAGCCATCCAGCAGCACGCAAGGTCCCCGGATTTAAACCGTGTTGAAGCTCTCTTTGATGATGTCGAGCGGAACGTCAGATCTATGGACCCTGGACCAATGTCTCGGGTGGAGTTATGGATAATGCTGCCACAGGCATGGCTGGCATTACTTCCCAAAACCCTACGACATTTGGTGGAGTCGATGCCCGGGGGTGTACGGGCTCTTTTTGATGTTACCGGCCTGTAACACCGTTTGTTATTCAGGTATTCATTTTTATTTCCGGTAATAGAAGATCTTCACGAAAATACTTGGTGGTTTGATTAAATGTCAAATTTCAATAATTTCTCTAAGGATTTGCTTTCGAATTTCTGTTGCAAGATCGGATATTGTATTAGCATATCACATGAAGTTTTGTTACTATGTCACAGGATGTTTATCCTCCTTTTTCCCATTTTGTGCCCCAGCTATTATACAATGGATACTTAATTTATTGCCCAGGTAACTGTACGGTGTCTATGTATCAGTGGTACATGCAAACGACAATAGCCGCCCAAAACGCTTCTCTAGGGTGAGTCAGATTTCCTACCTTTACCTTTTCTTCAAATTTGAGGGATCATCAGGGGTCACATTCAGTCATCATTATCGTTACTAAACAAAGAAGCGAACCAACAGATAGTTTTGGGCGTTATGGTATTTAGAGTGACACAAATTTTAGAGTCATGGTCGTTAAAGTGTTAAGTCAAAAGCTATATAGGTATCTAGAGTAAATTTAACATTTAGGAGTTTTGTGATATAATGTGAAAAATTACATTGCACCTTCTCTTAAAGATAATTGAAACTAATTGTCAGTTGAAAAAGAAAAAAGATCTAAATGATTCTGTTCCTTCGAAAACTCACGATGAACGCAATACGTAATTTGTAACAACACCTCGTAAAAAAAATGCACTTGGTATGCACAAAAATTCTACCCGTTTTTGTAATAGATGCAAATTGCGATCCGAGTAGTTACGTCACATATGACGCTGCGTTGCCGAATTTTCGGCCAATAAGGCGCGGATCAGCAGAGCATATAGAGGCACCAGGTTTGCCCGAGTAAGTCATTCGAAACGGTAATCACGGACGGTGTAACATGGCATGCGATAAGGAGCACATTTGACATTGTTTACTGTGCGAGTTCAATAAAGGCAATGGCTTGCAGCAACATCTGCCTAGTGTATGGGGAGGATGCAGTTGATGATAGCACATGTCGGCAATGGTTTCGAAATTCCGGGACGGGGACAGAAGCTATAAAGATCAGCCACGTCCTGGACGTCCATCTTTGGTTTATGACGAGGATGTGGACCAAGCCATAAGAAATGACCCACATCCAACCGTTCATGAATTAGCGGAAACGTTGTCGGTACACAGAACAACAGTCGAAAGACGGATGCATGCGCTTGGGTTCATCACCAAGTTCGATAACTGGATTCCGCACCAGCTTTCTGCAAAACAACGAAAGGAGGGAATCCGTACCTGTGTTTTTTTGCTTTCTCGTCACAGAAATCAACAGTTTTTGGGACGATTTGTAACGGGTGATGCGAAATGGGTCTGTACCGTAATGTAAAGGGTCGATGGACTGTGTGCCAAGGTGCTGAGCACGCTCAATCGACCTCAAAGGGAGGACTGCATCCCCAAATCTTTTGTTGAGTGTTTGGTGGGATGTCCAGGGAATAATCCACTGGGAGGTGTTGGCACCTAATTGAACGATAAATGTTGACCTTTACTACCAACAGTTGGACAGATTGAGCTAACATCGAAGCGGCCAACACTCGTCTGTCACAAAGGCGTGATCCTTCGTCATGATAATGCCAGACCTCATGCTGCTTTAATCACTCGGCAAAATTTACTGAACTTTGGTTGGGTAGTGTTACCTCATTCGGCGTATTCCCCTGACCTTGAACCTACGGATTACCGCTTTTTTCGATCGTTACAGAACAGCTTCGCTCTCCATACCTGTGATGATGTGGACGATGTAAAAACGGCATTACAAGACTTTTTTTGCTCTAAAACACAGGAGTTTTAGAGTAAAGAAAGGATGCACCTACTCATAGACAGATAGTAAGAGGTCATACAGAATGATGGCAATTATGTGAAATCTTAGGTACGTTATTTGTTGTGTTGTCCTCCTTTCTTTGCAGCCTACAAAAACGGGTAGAACTTATGCACACACTCAATATTAAAAAAAATCACCATCGAGCAATTAAATTTTACCTTGAACGTGAGCCTAATTCCTGTGGCACTCTGGCTCAGTGGTTAAGACCCGGGATCGATCCTCACTACTACCGGCGCAAAAGGATTCTCTCGCATAAGGACGGAAATAATTCTGAGTGTTGGATTTTACGAAATTTCAATCTAAATGGGGAAAAACTTGGAACATGATTTTCTGAACTAAACGGAAATACTGACTACAAAAATGTATGAAAATACCGGTTAAACAAAACGGGCATTTTTAAAAACGGAAATTCGGTTAAAAGACGGTCAACTTTGTTGCACGTTGTTTTCTGAAATTTTCCGTGAATTCACACCACTTATTTTTAGCACGTCTTTTTTTAAAAAAAGATCATGCTTATGTTACCGGTTGACCCGTTTGTCCGTCCGTCTGTACCCACGATATTTCTGCAACTATCAGTCCAATTTGAAAAATTCTTTTTGCATTGAGAAGCTTAAAATATGCGAATGATGATCCTTTATTTCGTTTTTTTTTACTATATACAATTTCGCCGCTGGAGGGCGTAAAGGCAGATAATGTCGAATTCAAAAATAGGTTTTATTCCACCTATTTGCTTCTAAACATCCGATGAAAAAATTATTTTATCTTTCGATTCCATTTATGTCGAGGAGTATTTTAGATATAGTTACGTTTTCAAATTACGCACAGATGTTCCGCTAGGGGGCGTTAAAGTGAACTGCATTTTCCCCGATAACTCTTCTTCTAAAACTCCGATTTGAAAAATGCTTTCTTCAGCGAACACACCTCCTGATGGAAAATCTTTTGTTTATAATTTCTAATTTTTGGTAAAGAAAAAATTGACCACCAGGGGGCGTAAGTGTTAATTTTTGCTTCTGATGTACTTGCCATGAAATCAGAACTTCTAAAATATCGATTGCAAAATTTCTTTCGTGGACTGATGCCACTCACAACGATGAAATTTTTCGGAATATTTTCTTCTTAAAATATTCCACAGTTTCTCCGGCAGGGGGCGTAGATGTATATCTTATTTTTGTCAATATCTCTACTTCTAGGAGTCAAATTTGAAAAATTCCTTCTTTGTTGTATAGTGTTTTCAGTGTGACATGTTTTTCATATAATTTCAAAAATTTCAAGTAATTCATAGACTTTCCGCTAGGGGGCGTAAAGGTAAATTGCTTTCCCCCTATTTCTCTGCTTCTAAACCTCCGATTTGAAAAATCCTTTCTTCACCGGATACAGCTCTTGATGGGAAATCTTTTGCACATATTTTCTAATTTTTGTAAGAAATAGTTTGGCCACCAGGTGGCGTTAGTCTTAATTTCCGCTTCTGATGCATTTGCAGCAAAATATGAGCTTCTAAAATCTCGACTGAAGAAAAAATTCGTTTGTTTACCGATACTACTCATGTCGACAAACCTTTTAGGAACATTTTCTTCTTGAAATATTGCATGGTTTGTACTTGTACGATAGGGGGCGTAGATGTTCATCTTATTTTTGTCCATATCTCTACTTCTAAGAGTCAGATTTAGAAAAATTCCTTCTTTGTTGGATAGTGTTTCCGGTGCGAAATGTTTTTCCTATAAATTCAAACTTTTCAAGTAAATCATAGACTTTCTGCTAGGGAGCACAATGGTAAATTGCATTTTCTACGTTATTTCTGCTCCTAAAACTCTGATTTGAAAAATTCTTCCTGTACCGCATAAAAGATCTGATGGAAAATATTTTTCACATAATTTCTAATGTTTGGTAAAGAATGGTTCGGCCACCAGGAGGCATAAGTGTTAATTTCTACTTCTGATGTATTTGTAGCAAAATCTGGGCTCCTGAAAACTCGACTAAATTTTTTTTCTGGGATGGATACCGCTCATATGGAAAAACCTTTTGAGAATACTTTCTTCCTAAAAAAATAAAGGGTTTAAAATAATTTAAAATAAAATAATGAGCGGTTTTCCCACCAGGGGACGTAAAGTCACATTTTATTTTTATCGATATCTCTGTTTCTAAGAGTCCTATTTGTAAAATTCCTTCTGTATTGGAGAGCGTTTACGGTGCGAAATGTTTCTCATATAAATTCATGTTTTTCTTAACGCACAAGTCTGCAACCAGAGGGCGTAAGCTGACGATTCCGTTTACAGCAATATCTGAGGGATTAAAAACCCGATTGAAAAAACTTTTTCTTCCGTCAGATACTATTGTTTTCCATACCGGTTCCATTGACTTTTGAATAGCTTTGATAAATTTAATTTGCGTCAGAACGGATTCAAAAGACGTGCTTATTACACCCGAAAATTCGGTGTCAATGTAGAGGCGGTGAGTTTCTGTTGAAAATGTTTGCTCACCAAATCATTGCACTTGATTAGTTGGTAGCTATAAGTATTTACATAACTGAAATTTCGACACGAAATTTGCATGGCGTCCGCGACAAATACCTCCAAGCGTGATACTTTTTCTATATCGAGCAGAGCAAATTTTTATTTGCATCATTCTTAATCTGACGAAGATAGGCATTACTATGTTCATTTCTTTTTCTTATTATCCATGCGTTTTACAGTAACCGCATATCTCATAAAAAAGAACAGCAGTCGTTCCCTGTGGAAATTTGTGTACATACTGGAAAGTTGAAACAAAATATGAAAGCATAATCTTCTCCTTACTTTCAACTGCTCCTCTGGAGAACTTTTCGTCCAATTTTCCTTTTCAATTCAGCACCTTTAGTAGAAGAAATATTCTTGTTACATTACGCGGCAGTAAATAAGTAAAAAATACAAGAGGGAAAAAGACCACTGAACTGCAAACAGCGTGTTTATTTTGTATTTTATTTATCCATGAACGCGAGCGAAAACGTAAAATTTGACATCTCAGTAACTCAGCAGACATGCATCCGAAAACCGTTTTTTCGTAGTGAGAAATGAAGTAAAAGGAAATGTCGTATCTTCCAGGCGTTCGGTGGACTAGCAAATTGCGGCTTTCGAAACACGAGGTAAATTGTAAGAATAGGGTGACATTTCAAATGTGTGGTTTCTATGTTTGTCAAACTTTCACATTTCTTTCTTCAGACTTGCTCCGTCGATTCCATTGAAACTAGATTCTTGCCTTGTTTTACGAAAAAAGGTGTTTTATTTTTAATCTATGAAATGGTCTCAAAGTCTGGATAAAACATTTTGACTCTCTCCAAAGAACATACGTAGGAACATTGTAGAATTGAGAAAAGTATGTCAGCTGTTTTGCGGGAACAAAAGCAAACAAACGACATCGTTCTATTCTGCGCACTTTATTTAGGAAATTGATTTTATTAATAGAAGTGCTCTGGTATCTCCTAATATTTATGGTTTTGGCTTTGCAGCAATATCTAAATTCAGTTGTAAAACGATGTCCTGTTCACAAATGCTGAACAATTTAGTTTTTATTTATAGTTAATAAAGCAAAATAGTTTACTAGGAATAAACATGTGAAAATATGACAGTATTACAAAACGTTTAAATCATAATATCTTAAAAGCAAGTATTGCAAAATGTTTTTCCACCGATTGCACGATTCAGTGGTATAGAACGCTTCAGCAAGGTAAATTTTATCATCGTAGAATTCCAATATCAATAGCTATTGCAAAGAATTTCAAATACTATTCAATGTCAAATTCAACCACTTAATTTTCAGAGAGCATTCCTCTGGCAGTCGGTGTTTAAGTACTAAATACAAATTCCTTTGCTGTTAGTACTTTCGTGGTTGAAGATAAGTACGTGCCCTTTAAATGAGATCTCCTGTGAAACCAGTTTGGTTTCATTGGTGAAATGAAGCTTCAGATCGGAATTGCGCTCGTTAAAACGTTTTCAAAAATGAAAATGTGTACAATTACTGCTCTTCACTTGTAATATTATGATTAGAAGTTTCTTCCAGAGACGTCATGATTTTCTTTTGCTTTGAAGTTACATGCTCAACTCAAATAAATGAATCATGGTGTTCAACCCAAAATACGAAATAGTAAATCCGCATGGGTTTCTTTTCTTGTCAATATTTGCTTCCATTGCTTCACGTAGAATAAAATTTTCATTTCTCAAACGATTAAACATTCAGTACCTTCCTTCGATGAAAGCCGGTTAACTTCTAAATGAACCGAAGAAAATAAAGTCGCTTCTCTGCTGAAGAGACTATTGCCTCCAGACGGCCACAGAGAGATACATATGCACTCGTGTCCAAAAATTGAGAGTCAGCGACAAAAGCCTAAGTTTTGGGCTCGCAATTCGTTGGTTGGCGGTCAAAACATTTTGATGTCATCGAAACACTATGTGCGAGTGTTTGGTCATATGGAAGTTGTCAGGAACCACGTGACAGCTGTTCACTGCCAATCGGCGATAAAATCTGAAGCGTGTGTGTGAAGAAACTGTTTTGTAAGTGCTGAATTGTAGATCTGCCTTTTTTTTTGTGTGTGTGTGTGCTGTTATGGGGACTTGTAGTACATCTAAAGGAACTCATCCGGATGACTTTACCCGCGAATTGTTTGTAAACTGGAAGAAGGGCGGACAACGAGAGACCTAGCGAAGGAGTTAGGAATTGTCCAGAGCGTAACATCTCGGATCTGGAAACAATTTTTGGAAAATGGAATACCTACCAGGAGGTTCAGTAGGGGTCGACCCAGTGGCGGCTCGTGAGTACATCTACAGAGGTTCACAATTAATAATTTGCAGTTTTTGAGATACACTGTGTCACACACTTGTGTGTTGCTTGCAATATTCATATAATTTAGGCGCTGCTATACCTTGATGTAATGTATTAATTTTGGAACGAAATTTTATAGATATTACTGTACTTTAACTGTTTCACAACTTAATAATAAAGGATTACTTTATTGATCATACTTGTTATAATATGCTAATTGTTCTTTTTTACTGAAACAATTATTTTCATTTAATTTTAAAGTAGTAAAATAAACGCAAAACAGAAAGCTTGTTTTAAGTGTTAAATATTTAGATAGTTAGTCATAAGGCCTCATGCTCTCAATTATTAGATTAGATTATTAAACACACAGAAAAAGGAAAATAATCAAAGCTGCTGCATATGATGGTGAGGTCTAGTATTTACTTACACAAATTTACTTGGATGGTAGCTTACACAAATATTTTCTTAAAGCACAGTTTTTGTAAACAAAGTCCATCCTTCTATCTTTCCTTGACACAAAAACATCAATAACTCTTTCATTGAAATTACGGATATTAGAAATCATTTCCTTCTCGATTGCAAGCATGGCTAAAGCTGTAAGCCTCTCTTGACACATCGTAGACCGCAAAAATGTCTTTATCCGTTTTAGGGTTGAAAAACACCTTTCAGCTTCAGTAGTCGCCATTGGTATTGTTGCAATAATTAATAACAGTTTATAACTTTCAGAAAATGATGACAATAAGTTGTTTTCAATAAAAAAACTGTAAAAGACTAACTGCGCCACGCATGTTTTTGAAATCAGTTCTTTTGTAAATGATTTCAAGCTCTGTCTTGAGGCGATTTTTTTCAAGAAATGAATACACTTTTACTGTATCTTCAAGCAATTTCTCGGGGAATTTCTGTTCAAACTCTTCAAACTTTTGTGATTCAAAAAGGGATGCAGCTGAGCAAGATGTTGTGAATGAAAATCTTGTTTTTATTTGCGTTGTAATAATGTCACAGGTTTCCTTGGCAGCCACTGTTCTACTTAAGTAAAAATCTTCTTCACGCCTTGATCATTTAGGTGCATTTTCTGGGTAGTGATTAACCAGCTCTGTCACTTTGTCCATGTTACCTCTTTCCTTATCAATGGCTTTGACGAAGTGGTCAACACTGGCTTAATTCTCACAGCATCAGTGTAAGTTAGCTGTAATTAGTTGTACAAAATATCCACATGTGGCATTAATCTGTGAAAAACAGAAAGCCAAAATATGAACTTATTATCTCTAAGGAGACGAGCTAGAGTACCAGCTTTAATTATGGTGATTGGTTGCTTAGAGGTTGATTGGATTTTCTCCATACATTCAATTAGTTTCTCTCTGTACTCAAAAACAGTATTAACAGTTCTGATCTTAAAATTCCACCTTGTAGCTGACGCCCGAGGTATTCGTTTGCCAACTATATTGTCCAAAACAGACACTCTCTGAGGAGAATTCGAAAAAAAAATGTTTATATCACTGAAGTCCGAAAAAAAAATTCTGACATCTTGGTTTTGGCTTGTTGCTTGAGCTACAGTCAAGTTCAACTGATGAGCGTAACAGTGAACGAAAAAAGCATGTTTATAGGTTTGTTGCACTATGGTCTGCACGCCAGCATGGTGCCCACTCATTACATTTGCACCGTCATAGCTTTGAGATACAAGTTTTTCTGGATTTTGCACAACATAATCTAAACTGGTACAAATACATTTGGCTATAGATTCTGCGTCGTGCCCTTCAGGGTTATCAAATTTCCAAAATCTTTCAAATGGTTGGCCATTAGCTAAAACATAGCGGAAAACTATAACTAACTGAAATACAGACGAGACGTCTGATGTTTCGTCCGCAATCAAAGAAACATACCGTGCAGTTTTTATTTCTTCTATTATGTTTTCTTGACATTCAAAAAGGATACAATCTAACAATTCATTTTGAATTTCTTTCGAGGTACCTTTAAAGACAGTAGCGGTACTCAAGTGCTCTTTCAAAGATGAGTCAAGTTCTGCAGAAAAGTTTACAAGCCCTTTAAATATGTCAGGATTTAAGGAATCCTCATCCTCACGATGACCTCGAAGGGCCAACTCAAATGCACCGCAAAATTTAATACAGTCTATAAGCTTAAAAAGGACATACCTATTTTTAGTCACTTGTTCATTGTGCTTTTTAATATTTTGTCGATAAGCACTGTCAAGCTGCTGACGAACGTCAAACTTTCCCAGCAAATTGAAATCCAATGTAGCACTTATGTGTCCATGAGAACTTGCGTGTTTTTTAATTTTTTGTGTCAAATGAGCTAAGTCACAAACGCCGTTTTTCACCCAAGTAGGATCGCCCTTTTCACGGGAAAAAAACAAACAACGAAAAAAATATTTTGTTTGTTTGTTCACATCCACAAAGCCAAGGAATTTTTTCGTATAGCTCTTCTTTAAATTCTCTTTTAAAAGTTCTAGATTTTGATGTCGATGTTTGACTTATATTGTGACGGGGCGTTGGCCTGCCACTCTCTTTTATTGCTATTTTAACTTCTATGGGTAAATTGCCAAACGCTACTTCCTTTAAATTACTGAGTACTTACAGGCACTTTCCATTGCTGTACAGTAAATAAAAACAACAGTTCACTAGCTACACTACAATAGATAAACTGTAATAAGTGTAATTTCAACTAAAACTTTATCACCAAAAAATAATCGAAACTGGAAACTCCAAAACACAAATGTAACACGCGCGCAAATGTTGGAAGCATCCCCCATCAACTACTGCCGTGCAGCAACTGAGCTGAGCTGTGTCACAGGCAGCTCATCGGTATTCTCCGTTAAGCCGCTTGTAGACATGTTTCCCCTACCGCGAGCAAATAGACTCGCCCGTCTGTCGCATATCCCGTGTGTCCAGTATCGAGAGCGGCACCTTCAGTCCGCTCCTAGCCACTGGCGCGTCCTTACACTTAACCTCCCTTTGCGCGCTCTACGCTGCTTTTCATTGTCCGCTCTTTTAGACTTACTGAAGATAAGCCATTTAGAACTGCGTCAATAAAGATGTATTATTTATATCGTATAATTATTTTTCTATTTTTTATAGGGGTTCGCGTGCTCTTGTGCTCTTATGGACGAGCCGCTACTGGGTCTACCACACAAAACTACCAGATCACAAGATAGTTATCCTGCTGAAAGATCTCGCCAATTAACCGCTGATAAGTCAGCAAAACAGCTGGGATGAAGTACGGTTACCAAAGTTTCGAGCCAAAACTTGTCAAAGCGTTTAAATAATATTAGATTGTATGCCCAAAAAGATGTACAGTGTGTTCCATTGACCCCAGCATGCAAACCAACTAGCTATCGATGGTGTCGTGAACACTACAAATGGAGAAAAGAGTAATGGGCCGATGTCTTGTTCACAAACAAAAGCCAATTTGGTTTATCGTCTCACTCTAGGTGGTAATACATTTGGTGAGATCCCCGCCCTACATATTCATCCAGAAACATCGTAGAAATTGACCATTTGTAGAAATTGACCATTTTGGATTAATGGTCTGGTCTGGGAATAATGATCGTGTAAAGCTCCCATTGTTGAAGAAATGGTCAATGAATACCCAGCGTTATTGTGAGGAGCTCCATTTAGAACATATAAATGTGTTTCGTGGTGCTGTCGGAAATTCTTTAGTTTTTATGGATTAAAACGCCCGTCTTCATCGATCCTCATGTGTTGATGATCGATACGACAGTCATCTTCAAAATTTGTATTAAATGGTGTAATCCCGTATTTCTTTCATGATTAAACATGATGTTCCCAATACACGTCAATTGTGTGTATTAATTATTCAATCGCCCTCTAGTAATTTGTTCAGTTGCTGCTTACCATCTTTGGTGAATCCGCCAGCTATGTGCGGGGCTCCAAGAAGCAACCTGCCATGTGGTTTGACAGTTAGTCGTATGTGAGTCTGGAGAATTCGAGGCTGCTGTGGTGCAGTGGTAACATATCCGGCGCTTAACTGGAAGACCATGGGTTCGATTCCCGGTGGCGGCCAATGAGAATTTTTCCGTGACTCTCTTATAAACGTGGAAAGAAAGATGAATTATGTTAGACTACAGATTACTGACGAGCAGCACAGATCACATGGTAACGAATGTGACCACATATTTTGCATAATCGCTGCGTAAGGGACGCTTACGTACATCTGTGTAAAGGTTTCTAATTCAGTGACCGCTGTTTGTAGCTAGAGAGAAACGACTGCTAGTGTAAGAGGCTTTACAACGGTGAAGCACGAAAGATCCAATAGTTGCGGTAAAATATACATAGTTCTGTATAAAGCCTCGTTTTGTCAGTACGAGAATCAGCTCGTACCGAGAAAACTTCGTTGCCTAGGGACATGTTGAAAGAACTACATTTTAAAGTACAGGAGCTAGGAAGAAACTTCTCATTGCTCCACTTAGAGACAAAGATTATCAATATTTACAGGATTTATGTTGTGAAGACTACAAGAGGAAATGAATCTGATAAAGCAAATAGTTTCACGCCAAAATTTGGTAAGCATGCTGGGCGTTGGCCATTCCAGGTGCTCCGACATGAAGATACATCTGGAAATATGACATGAGTAAAGCAAAGGATTTGTCCCAAAAATATTATAATGCAACCCCAACAGGAGAAGTATGAGAATCGTATTTTGTTGATGATGGTTTTGGAGGTTACCGATCTCTGGGACATTAGTAGTCGCTCTAAGGAACATAAGCAGTCGTCCGTCCCTAATTTGGGGCCACTGGATCCAAGGAAGAACAGACCCGTGAGATTACCGCACAATCCATACCTTGCCCGGAACTCGAGTCCCGTCCTACTGGGACGAATAATCAGGGTCTTGCACGTAGACCCCTAAGTCAATGGGGTTGCTCAAAAAACGTTCAGTGCATCGAAGTTTTGAACACTATTGCTTTGAATTTCTTCACGTTTTGCATAATTACACTGCGATGCAGTCCACGGCAGTATTAATTAAACTGAGCACATTTTTGTTCTACACTGCTGGCCACCCAAAATGCAACACCAAGAAGGAAGCATCCGATTGGCCTGAAATTCGCAGCATGCGTCGCCCGCATGCAAACGATTAGCATTGCAGGGCATATGCAAATCATGTGCGCCCGGCACGCCACCGAGAAGCACTATAAGAAGGCTGCACAGAAGGCGGGGTGTAATTAGTTGAAGTGTGTTATGCTGCCGGATCTGTGCGTGGGAAGCTTCCTGATGCCTCGTCGCAGAATGCGGCAGTCATTCCAGCACGTTTCAGAGTTCGACAAAGGACGAATAGTGGCTTATCGCGACAGCGGTTTATCGTACCGGGACATCGGCGCCGTGTTGGACTATATCCAGCCACAGTAAAATCAGTATGGATTCGGTGGGAGCAGGAGGGACGGACAGACCGACGTGAGCGATTGCCGCGGCCGCGGCGCACCACCAAACGAGACGACCGGCATGTTGTGCGGCGGGCATTGACGGCTCGCACCGCCACATTACGAACGTTAGCACAGGAATTAGGGTATGCTGCGCAACAACCTGTGTCAGCACGTACCGTTCGAAGTCGTCTGCAGTAGCAGGGACTTGTCGCACGGCGCCCATTGCTCCGATTACCATTGACGTTACACCACCGGCGAGTGCCACGGCAGTGGGCCGTTAAACACCGCACCTGGCTTACGGAATGGCACGACATTGTCTTCTCCGTCGAATACCGCTTCTGACTGCAACACCACGATGGTCGGATCCGCGTGTGGCGGCACCGCGGCGAGAGACTGTACGACGCCTGCATTCTGCATCGTCATACCGGTCCATCGCCTGGCGTTATGGTTTGGGGCGCAATAGGATATGACACCAACACCCCTCTGGTACGCATCGTCTGTACACTCAACAGTCACCGCTACATCTCCGACGTTTCGGAGCCTGTAGTCCTCCCTTACTTGCAGGACATGCCAGCGGCCACGTTTCAACAGGACAATGCACGCCCGCGCGTGCAACGCATCGTGCAACAATTCTTCACGGCCCACCAGGTGTCACTGCTGCCGTGGCCTGCCTGTTCTTCCGATATGTCGCCCATCGAACACGTCTTGTCGCTGATCGGCAACCGAGTGGCCCGGAAGCAGCCTAGACCGACATACATGTGGAAGCAGCCTGGACCGACATACCCTAAGCCCACATCCAAAGCCTCTTTCGTTCGATGCCGCGACGTGTAGCGGCCGTTACAGCTAGCCATTGGGGCCACACGAACTATTGATGTCTGCGTGTTCCGCAAGTCGCACGGGCATGTGCGCTTTATCGTTTCATCTTTGTATCTGCTGTAATGTGTCCAGTAAATCTGGCTTTGCTATCTCGTGTCCTTCTTGGTGTTGCACTTTGGGTGGCCAGGAGTGTAGCTGTGCTAAGCATTTGGAGCACATGTAAATTCCGTCTTCATATGCTGAATATTATGTCTCTGTGTCTTTCTAGAGTTCTTCATGATCTCTAAAGCGTGTTCCTTGATTTGTAGAAAAAATAGCTACTGGGTGGCGTCAAGTGGTACAGAATCTCCCTACACCGTAACCGTACATTCATAAATGTTCTCAGTAGCAGTTCCTTCTTTCATTGGAGATTTATTCAATTCCATTGCTTCACAACAGAAACTTTCTTCACAACACGTGCCTGACGTAGCAAATCGACTTATTGAACAATGAGAACTGTTTCTAAAAGAACACAATAATAGCAAGCAAGCTTCGACGTTTACACGTTATTGCGACGCCATCGGGCTTTAAATTGTAAATTTGATGCCCCACCTTATGGGTGGGAGTGTTTCTGATACGGTTCTTTACACTGCGAATTAATAATCAAAGATGCCCCTTGTTTTCCGGAAACCGTATGCTGTCAAAACAAAATGTCGATTCTTTATGATATTATTACTTCTTTACCTTCAAAATGAAGTCATTTTTAATGATTTCATTTGCTGGTCTATTGTGAAACGTAGTCCTACACAAATTAACGGAACTAAATGGAAATACACAAAAAGGAGTTCAGTCGTCCTATAGGGTAAAAGACCTTTTTGACTGTGGTGGGATTTAAAACCGCGTCTCTTCCCTTCGGAGCCGGTTATTCTTCCAACTTGCCTTCACCGACCTTGGCTTATCGCTGCAACTTGCGATTTTGAATCTTTTTTCACCTGGGTGGTACGTCACATATAACCCCTCTCGATAAAGGCGTAGGCAGCAAATCACAGGTTTCGGGTCTGTCCCAAACCATGCTTGAAGGATAGCTCACTGTAGAAGAAATTTTTATTAACTCCAGACGATGTGTGGAAGAAGCATCACACATTATTATCGGCCAAGAGATTCATTTTTACATTCGGTGTCCTATATTGCGTAAAATCTTTTTGCCGGTAGTGAGATTCTGAGCCACGTGTTCTTGCTGTGGAGTCGGCTATTCTCCCAGCTGAACTACACTGACCATGGCTTATTGCAGCAACTTGCAGTTTTGACTCTTGCGTGACCGTTTGGTACGTGACACTCCATTCAAACGTGGATTATTTTCTTATGTGGAAATATTTACATACGAGTTGGTATACACGTTGGGGATGAGTTGGTATACACTTTGTGGATGAGGTGGTATACACGTTGTGAATGATGGTATACACGTTGCAGCCGCTGATGTTCAAAATCGTCAGTGGCCCACGTGATTGGCAGGTGGAAGATGAGAGGTGACTGTCGGAATGTGCCCCGACCTGGCAGACTGGGAGTTAGAGACCGACGGGTGCTGGCCAGAGAAATTCGGAAGAACCGCACCAAATCAATGGGCCACATCCGCGAGGAGTTTCCACAGACATCCGGGAGTGTTCTTTCGATGAATACCATCCGTAAGGAAGCCCATCTGTTCGGTTATCATGGACATGCTGCCGTCCACAAGCCTTTGATCACAAAGTCCAACAGCGCTGCTCGGCTAACGTGGTGCAAGGAACGTTGAGAGTGGACCGTTGAACAGTGGAAACAGGTTCTCTGAAGCGACGAATCAAGGTTCACCCTCTACCGTTCTGATGGCAGGTTCTGGGTTTGGCGTCGGCCTGGAGAACGCCTCCTGCCGGAATGTATTGTGCCAACTGTGAAGTTCGTCGGCGGTGGAATTATGCTATGGGGATGTTTCTCCTGGTATGGCACTGGACCCTTGGTCGCAATTCCTGGTAGACTCAAAGCCGAGACCTACTGCACCAATTTGGATGACCATGCGCTTCCTATGTTGTGGCAGTTTTACGGGGTGGACCCATGTTACTTTCAGGATGACAATGCCACCTGTTATGTAGCGAGGTCTATCATGGCTTGGTATGGTGACAATGGGGTTAATCGAATGGACTGGTTTGAGCAGAGCTCGGTCCTTAACCCAATCGAGCACCTCTGGGACGAGTTGAAGCGTCGACTTAAGGGGTGCCCCTCCCCTGTTTGAAATCGGTGGAGGAACTGACCTGTCTTCTCCAAGCCGAGTGGAAGAAAATACCGCTAGCCGTTGTACAACGCCTGGTTAAGAGTATGCCCCTGAGGGTCGCAGCTATAATCGCCGCTCGTGGAGGCTCCACCAACTATTGAATATGAATAAACTTCGTTTTCCTTTGCTATCACAGGTGTCCAATTACTTGTTGGTAGATAGTGTACATACTAATGAAAAATGCTTCGCTAGAAACAGGAAAAGATGATCTCCATAAAACATACTGAATGTGTGACTGTGTTTCATTATGTGAAAACATATATCATAACCTTGCGAATAAAATATAACTGGTCAACCCCAGAGGTATCAAGCAAAATGGTAGTTACATGTATGACGCTGCACATCAAAGGAATATGACATATCTATTTGTAACTCTCCGAAAAAAATAGACTACTTTAATGTCAAACATGGAATTCGTCCCATATTGAAAATTTACAACATGAAATTTCGGTTTTACTTAATCTTGACGCAATACGTACCTGCACACTAGTCAGAGAACTGTTTGGGCAAACCGATGCCAAGGCTACCATATCGGGTTAGGTCTTACTTTGTAAATTGCAGTCCAGACAAAGTATGTCAAATGTATGGCTATAAATGAAACGTAAGGATACATTTTTATTTATCGCTAGAAACCGGGTTATATGCACAAAAAACTGCAAAATATGCACTGATAATGCGAAATATGCAATTCTAAATTTACTTATTTATCTTCAAAGATATGCTGGGGTCACAGAAACGACTTTCCGAATATGAACTGAAGAACCACACAAATTAATGCATTATTATTGAATATATTAGGGGTATGCAAAAGCTTCGGCCACACCTGCTAGTGGGCGCTGTAGGGATCTAACCGGCCGGCGACCCGTGCTGTCAGTTCGTACATGAAACCAAGCATGGCGGTCGATAAAGTTCATTTGCGGCACTGTTTGTTATTCGCTTTTAATTAAGGGAAAAATGAGAGTGAAGCATACGGTTCAATATGTCAGGCATATGGCGAAACGGTTATAATTAAACGGACGAGTCGAGAATGGTTAGACATTTTTAAGAAAGGTGATCTAAGCTTGGAAGACAAGCCACGTGCAGGTAGACCGCAGGAACTCACAGACGAAGAGCTGGAATCGCTGTTGCAAGAGGATGCCACACAATTGGCGAAACGTTTGAAAATGGCTCAATCGACGGTGGTACGGCGTCTACAGTTCTTGGGGGACATACAGGAAATCGGTAAGTGGGGTCCGCATACTTTAACGGAGCGTAATATTGATCAAAGATTCGGCATCTGCATGTCGTTGCTGAAGAGGTTTCAAGGGAAAAACTTCTTGAGGAAGGTTGTCACCGGGGATGAAAAATGGGTCTATTGCGACAACCCCGTACGCAATCGATCCTGGGTTATCCCAGACCAGCCATCAACATCCACTGCAAAACAGGATATCAACGGGGAAAAGGTGCTGTTGTTTGTGTGGTGGGATATGCATGGAGTGCTGTACTTCGAACTGTTGAAACCGGACGAAACAATCACTGCAAAACGATATAGCGATGAGTTAATGAAAATGAACATCGCAATCGAGCATAAACGCCCATGGACAGGTAAAGGACGCCCTCCAGTCATCATGTTACACGATAATGCCAGATCACATGTCGTTGCCACCACGAAATCAACCCTTGAAATGTTATACTAGGATGTTTTACAGCACCCGACTTACTCCCCGGACATTGCTCTCTCAAACGTTCATCTGTTTTCGCTCTATGCAACATACCCTAGCCCAAAAGCGGTTCACCACAGTTCCAGAGGTGGAAAATTTCGTCACTGCGTTTTTCAGGTCCAAACCCAGGTCCTTCTGTCACAGGAGCATTCATTTGTTGCCTGAAAAACGGCAAAAGGTCATTGATGCTAACGGCCAATCTTTCGTTGAATAAATGTGTACAGGTTTCCTGATTGCTCTTGTCTTCTTTTTCTTTAAAACGGCGGAAACCTTTGCACTCCCCTAATAATAACTAACAACGTGTAATAACTGATTTAATTATTAAACAGAAAACTCCTTAAACGGTACGATTTCACACAGAATAATTTTTGTTGCAATAGACGGAAATATATTTATCTAAGGGTCCAGATACAGAGTAATTCACTGTGGACTTTGCCAAAAAAAAAAAAAGCGCTAAAATTTCGAAATGGGAAAACATTCCAAACTGAATTTGAAGACGAAGTGCCGTACGTTCTGACATTTGAATCCATATCTCACCGTTTGGCGCGTATGCCCAGATGGCGCCACAATACACGGTGCCTGGTGGGAAAGGTTTCGCGCCATTCTCTTTGTCCGTCGGCTAGAGTAGAGTACGTTGGTGTTCACGATTGCTGAGCGCGTGTTTATTGTTAGAAGTTATTGGAATTCCGACTCTTCCAAGGAGTGGGAGAAAGAGTTTCAGAAAAAATTTCCCGGTCGCGAACCACCTACGAAGATGACGATTTCAAATCTTGCGAAGGAACTTGAGTCGACAGGAAGCCTTGTTGGTACGCATTCAGGAGGGCGACCCGCAATGTCAGAAAACACTTTGCAGTGTATGAAAAAGAGGTTGGTTTCCAGAGGAATCGATACGCAGGCTGTCGCAAAAAACAGGACTGTGATGTTCCACTAGCCGGAGAAAAAATGGGTAAACTGAAACCATGTCGTGTTACAGTTATTCATGAACTGTTAGCAATTGACATGCCGAATCAAAATCATTACTGCCGGTGGTTTAAGGAATTATTCAGTCAAAATCCAGGCGTATTAGACACTACACTGTTAAAAATGTTGTTGTTGGTTGCACCAAAAGGTGGTGCTACACCAGCTGCACAACTATCTAGTAAACATACGCCACTGTGTTGTGAAAACAAAATCCAACAACATGGTACAACCTTGCACCATATTGTGGTGTAGCCCTGTATCATAACGGGGTTTAAAGTTACACAATGCTGTTGGGTTTTGTTTGCACGATATAATGGTGTATCTCTTCTCAGAAAGTGGTGCAGCTGGTGTAGCACCACTTTTTGGTGCAACCTACCAGAACATTTTTAACGGTGTACGTGGTTCACGGATTAAGCCTGGCTCCACCTTTCAAGCTATGTGAACTCACAGAATACACGGGTATGAGCGTGTGAGAATCCCAAGGTCATTCACGAGCAAAGAATGCATCCCATAAAGATTCGCTTATGGTGCGCCATTTCACGGAATCGGATAATCGGTCCCATTTTCTTTGAGCAGACTGTTAGCACAGAAGTGTATCTCAATATTTTCACGCCTTTCGCGAACTAACTGGATGATATTGAATTCCAGAACGGCTTCTTCCAACAGGATAATGCAACTTGTCACACTTCCAATGCCAGCATGGCTGAGACTGGAAGTTTCTTTGACGATCAGGTTACCTCCAAAGGTTTCTGGCCGCTCAGGTCACCAGATTTGACTCCACTCGATTACTTCTTATAGGGTCATCTGAAAGGTACTGTATACAGCAATAAGCCTCGGACTATTCGGCAGCTGAAAAAACATCACACGAGAAATTGAAGCAATAAATACCAACATGCTGAGCCATACATTTGACAATATACAGGTTCGACGGCTAAGGACTTCCTGTCTGAGAGCTTTGTCAATCCTTAAGATCCTTGCCTCAGTCTCCTAGGGTACAGACAGGACTTCCTTGTTCCGTATTTACCATTCTCTCATTCGGTCTAAGCTGGATTATGGCTGTATGGTGTATGGTTCTGCGCGTTTTTCCGTTCTCCGGCCGTTAGATACCATCCACCATCAAGCGCTGCGTCTTTATACGGGAGCATTTCGCACGTCACCCATTCCCAGCCTTTATGCCGACGCGAACGAACCGTCGCTTCATTTACGTCGTCTGCAGCTGTCTCTTCAATTTTACCTGAAACTTCAATCTCTCTCAGACCATCCTTTATACGATGCAGTTTTTCATCCCCAGCATGCTCGTTTGTTTGAGATCCGTCCCTCGTGCATTCGAACTTTCGGTCTTCGTATGGCGGCCGTAGCTCGTGATGCTGGGCTCGACTTGTCACTCGTTGGAGAGACCAGGGGCTTTGAGGATCCCCCATGGCACCCTCTTGGCGTCATGGTTGATACCACCTTTACATCTTTTGATAAGTCCTCAACCCCTGCGTCAGTGTACCAACAGCTCTTCGCTGAACACCGTTACGTCAATGCAGACTTTATTCCTGTTTTCACCGATGGATCTAAGGCGGCTGGTGTTGTTGGATCCGCCGCCGTCTGCATTGACGAAGTTTCTGTTGCCCGCATTCCTGCCGAGGCCACGGTGTTTTCGGCGGTGATGCATGCTGTGTATCTTGCACTTGTTCACGTGCAGTCTACTAAATGAAGCAACGGTTCAACCGATGATAACGAAAAGGAACACAACTGCGCAAAACATGCATCATCAGCGTGCTATTGTGTACACTGATTCGTTGAGTGTTCTGCAATCTTTGTCACCTTTGGATTTCACTGGCCACTCCTTCTTGTTACCGTACGGAGACTTCTTCGTTCTTTGCTCTAGGCCGATGTTGAGATACGATTCTGCTGGATTCCTGGGCACGTTGGGATCCCAGGGAACGAGTCTGCCGATGCTGCTGCTAGATCTGCCTCCTCTTTGGTCGTCACACCCTTGCCACTGTTTCACCGATATTTTCGCTTTCTTGTTCACGATCATATCAGGCGAACGTGACAGGGTCTGTGGGACCAACAGGTGGAGAATAAACTGCACCGTACAAAACCTAACCTTGGAGTCTGGAAATCATCGTGTCGCCGGAACCGTAGGGAAGAAGTTGTTCTTGCGCGTCTCCGCATTGGGCATTGTCGTTTCACGCATAGCTATTTGCTGTGTGGCGACACTGCCCCGGTGTGCGAGACGTGCGACTGTTTCCTCGCCGTCTCTCATGTTTTGCGCAGTTGTGTTCGTTTTCGTTATCATCGGTTTCACTATTTTCAGTCTCATCTGCTGGACGAAGGCGCAGCTACGCTTCAAAAGCTTTTGGGCGACCACTACGACACTTTCGCAGTATTTTCCTTTTTAAAACAGATTAACGTTTCAAAACTTATTTTAAAAAAAAAAGGTTATAATAATTATAATACTAAATTAATAAATTTATATATAAACCTAATTAACTAACTAGTCTTCACAACTTTCATCATTCTCCTTTCTAACTTTTACCAAGCCTGTCTGCTCTTAATCATTTCACCCCACTTTTAAAAATATTTAACTGATAGTTCTGTGTCTGGCGCTCTTTGGCCAAGATTGGCCCTTGCGCCACTAAAATCAATTAACTAACTAACTTTGACAACATACAGCGACGAGTTGATCTCTGTTTGGATGTTAATGGCGAATATTTTCAAAATCTTCTCTGATATTAATGTTATTATGAAAATGTGAGGCACTTCGTCTTCAAATTTCAGCTTTAATTGTTTTCCCCTTTCAAAGTTACAGCACTTTTTTGTGTTAAAGTGCCGAGTCAATCACTTTGTATTAGGTTTTGTTGTTTGTCACTTAAAACTAATCAGAACAAGTTAGTAAAATCATGCAATTCATTGATTATGATACGCTTTCCAACATACCAGAAATCATTACTCAAGTTCTTACTGCCGCCCCGGTGGCGCAGTGGTCTAAGGCGCTGGCCTCTGATCATTCGTCCATAAGGGGTCCGGGTTCGAATCCCGTACAGGCATGGATGTTGTGTTTGTCTTACGGCACTGGCTCTCTCCCTTCCCTGGAACCAGTGACCCTAAATTAGGGACGGGCGACTGCTTATAGCCCATTGAGTTGCTCACGGTGGTCGTTAAACCTCCAATCAAAAAAAAAAAAAAAAAAAGTTCTTACTCAAGTGATGAGGATAATGGCTGTGGAATAAATCTCGCTCCTGTGTCCTGACCTTTAACCTCATTTTGATGATATTAAACAGAATTGGTTCAGTATACCTCCAGAACAGCATTTTAACGTTTTGTCGCAATAGAAGTATTTTTAGTCAAGTTATGAGGATAATGACCGTGGAATAAATCTCACACTTGTGTCCCGACCTTTAACCCCATTTCCATGATATTAAACAGAACCGGTTCAGTACATCTCCGAAACAACATGATAAAGTTTTGTCGCAATCGAAGTATTTTTACGTAAGTTATAAAGCATAAGAGCACTGGAATGGATCCTGCTCCTATTTCCTGACTTTTGACCCCATTTCGCGCCTTTTCAATAGGGTGTGTCCCCAGGCGGTGTCCTACCACATACTGAAATTTCATCGAAATCGAACCATTTTTACGAGAGTTATCGTGCGGACGGGCAGACAAACGGACAATGATGGAGCATATGCGCTTCTTCAACCTACTTTTGGAAAGCTTAAAAAAGATCTCTGTACGTCCTCTACGTCTAAAGAAGTTATTGGACAGTGTTTATACCTTTCCGCTTTCGTTCCTGGGGCTTGTGATGCCAATTAGTGACCATCACCATTGGTAAAATATATTTTTTTTAAATTCCTGAAACGCATAGTTTTTAATTAAAACGGCGTTAAATTTCCCTTTAATTTTGTGACCAATTTGACTGAGGCGATCGAAATGGCATTTTCAACTTTATTTCTTCTGTTGCAATAATTATACTAGTAAGAACATGTTTTCCTTTGCTTTCGATTTTTCAAAACCAGTTTACAAACTAAAAGTAGCTTGCTGTTATTGAATGCACCCTTATTTAAATTTCGCATTAACTTTTGTAGGAATTAGAAGGATATTTCAGCTAGAAGGGGCACCCATTAAATAACACCAACCTTTTGCATTGGAGACTGACAGAGGACATTTATAATGCCACGTTTCTGGCTGTAACGTATGGAGTAAGGTAGTTTATTATTAATAGTACGTCTTTTGTAAAAAAAATGTCGTGCTTATCTTACCACTTTGTTCATCCGACCGTCTGTAGACACCATACCTCATCAACTGATAGTCCGATATAACAAATTCATTTCGCACTGGAAAACTTACAATTTGAGAATCCTTGCATTCCGTTTTATTTCCTTACGAACAACTTCGCCGCTAGAGGGCATAAATGCAGATCCTATTGAATTCAAAATACATTTTATTTCATATATTTGCTCCTAAATATCGATTGAAAAAAATCTTTCTTCCTTTCGACACCATTTACAATGCAGGCTGTTTTAGGAACAGTTTTTTCTTTTTCAAGTAATGTATAGACTTTTTGCTAGGGGCGTAAAGATAAATTGCGATTTCCCCGATATCTCTGCTTCTGTAAGTCCTATTTGATTTTTCTGTATCGCATACAGCTCCTGATGGTAAATGGTTTACATATAACTTCTAATTTTCAGTAGAGAACAATTTAGCAGCCAGGAGGTGTAAGTGTTTATTTCTGTTTCTGATATATTTGCAGCAATTTTTGAGCTCCTGAAACCTAGATTGAAAAATTTCTTTCATGGACCGATACCTCTCACCTCGCAAAACATTTTGAGAATACCTACTGCTTAAAATACTGCATACCTTTTCCGCCAAGGAACGTAAATATATATATCAGGAGCGAATATTCAGGGAACGCTAGGTGTGCTGAGCACATCCAGACACAGTCGTAATTTAACCTATATTATCGATAATATTTTTTCGAATTTATTTCTAATAAAACTCGCCAGAGTTCTTCCTAAGGCTTCGTGTGGTGGTTATAATTAAATTCCCCATATAATGTTTCTACTAAGAAGAAAAGTTTCGTTCAGCAAGCATATCGCATTCGCGCTAGGATCCCCGGGTGTGCGGTTTCGCAGCCGTGCATCTGACGATCTTAAAGCAGCTGTGGTACAAGAGCTCCCTAGATGGCACTGCAGGTTACGTTCTTATTTCCGTGTGGTTTCAAACGTAACATAGGAACTCTCAGGGTGTGCTAGCTGAAATGAGCACCGCTTGCAGTCCCACGGAGCAGCGCAGTTCAACGTTGTGATACGAGTTGCTATTATATTGTTTTTTTTTATGTACTTCTAATATGACTCGCCGAAGTTCATCCTAAGGCTTTATGTGTTGTGGCTAAACGTTATTCTCTTGCGTAATGTTTTCATGAAGAGGAGAAGGTTCATTGCTTTGTGAAGTAAACAAAATGTAGTAAGTAATATTTGCAGCTGCAGGAGTGATATTTTACCCCAAGTCGTTAAAACAACTATAATTCAAAGCTCTCCAGATGACGCTACAGGTCATGTTTTTATTTCCTTGTGGTTTCAACACAGAGGCTAAAATTCCCAGGGTGTACGCACTTAAAAAAGCACCACTGGTCATACTTGTTTGCGTTTGGAATAACGTGGAGTCATAAACACAATTCAGCGTTCTGCTACGAGTTACGGTTTTGTTTTTATCTTTTCGTCGATGTGTGAATCGGTGTGTTTATGATCACGGATATATATAAACATAAAATTTTAATTTTGACATCCATTTAGGTTGACGGTGTACTATGCGTCCCATTTTCTGCCAGAGCTTTTGCATATTGTATAAAGCGGGTTAAAGTAGGCAAACCTCGTGCTCTACCTAAAACTCATAAAAAAAAAAAAAAACATACCGAAAATTCGTTCAACACTCTAGTATTTGCACAGGAAATTCAGATTTTTCTTACAATGGAGTGTATGTAAAGATCTTTACCGTAAGTAATTAGACGACAGCTAAATAAAAGAAATGCTTTAGTATATTCAAGATTAATGCATAAATTTTGCAGCCCGGTACACATAACACAATTTTTACGTATTTTTTTCCTATAACAGTGCACACCCAACCTAAACGGGTACGCGACGCCACTGGTATAAATATAGTATCCAATTTTCGTCGAAATCTCTGCTTCTAAAAGCCCGATTTAAAAAATTCTTTGTCGGAGAGCGTTTCTGGTAAGAAATCTTTGTCGTATAATTTAAAATATTTTTATTGCACAAGTGTGCCACTAGAGGGCGTAAATTCACATTTCCATTTACAAGTTGTTTTCAGCAATATCAGCTGAGACTAAGAATCCGATTGAAAACATTCATTTTTGGTCAGATACTTACTTAACTATGAAAGCATTTAGTGTGAGTTTCCTTCCCAAAATATTTCACAGTTTCTACGCTAGGGGGCACAAAAATTAACTAATTGTTTGTTTTCAATATCTCTGCTTCTTCATGTCCGATTTGAAAAATTTCTTATGGCATCGGGTGCCATTTACCTTGTGGAACACTTTAGGTTTGTACTTGAGGAGTTTTTGTTGTTCACAAGTCTATCGCTAGGTAGCGTTTGTGTACGTCTGTTTGCAGGTGTACCTCCGCTTCTAAAAGTCCCATTAAGAAATTTCTTTTTGTACTGTATGCTATTCGCTGCAATAAGAACGAGAAATAGTATCCTCTTGAAGTAACGCAGGGTTTTAGTGCTAGGTGGCGTAAAGGTTATAACGTAACCCTTTTTTCGTGTGCGTGATTGGTGTTACACTATGTCTAAAATCATGACTAAGGAAATGTTAAACTAAATGAGAATACGATTAAATGGATCCTAATTAAGCTTTAACGGCCAGACGAAACATATACAGAAGTCAACTTACGATAACCTTTTATAGGCCAAGCAAAATTTAAAGAACTCCACAATATGGCACTACAAGTTGTAAATTTCACATTGATCTTAACAGCGATCGAACATATCCCACACACACACATACACTAAGTAATTGCTGTATCGCCCTTCTTATCTACCGTTCTTATCATATTCATACGTCACTCACTCTGACCTAAATTGTGTGGCCAACCTCATTCTTGTGAGAGAGAAGATATCCCAATAAATTTGGAAAATGTAAAGGAGAACAAACTCAAATTTACTTAGGAAAATGAACTAAAAATGGAAGTTATTTTAGAATATACGTCACAAGGTCAAAAACATTTTCCTTGCTATCACTGCTTCCGGAGGACGTATTAAGAAAGATATTTTTCCTTATCTTAGCTTTCGCAATGAAGAATATTTTTCACATACACTGGCGGAAAGTGAAAAAAGAACACCAAGAAGGAGACGTCTGATACCAACGAAATTTATACAGCATAATAACGGAATACAGAGGATAACGTTGATAAAAACATTATGGCAAAATACAGCTGTATTTGCTGGTAAACTGAAAAATAACATTTCTATGTAACATGGTTAGTACCAGGTTGAACCGCCATGAACTGCGTCACACTGTGCAATTCTGGCATGAAGTCTGTCGTACATATGTTGGATGTAAGTTTGGAGCATTGAGTTCCAAGCATCGTCAACCTGGACGCATAAATCGGGGATGGTCTTGGCTGGCCGTGGAGACCGAATAAGTTGCTGTCCCATAAAATCCCACACGTGCTCAATGGGGGACAAATCCGGTGAACGTGCAGGCCATGGAAGTTGTCACACCCTGAAGTGCATGTTGCGTTGCACGTGCCGTGTGTGGGCGTGCGTTATCTTGCTAGAAAGCACCACGATGGACCGACCTCACAAATGGCACACCAACGGGCTGAATGATGTTGTTGATGTAGGAGGTGCTGTTTAACGTACCCGGTACAAACACTAGTTGTGTACGGGAGTGATAGCTGATCGCTCCCTACACCAGGAGACCAGGTGTAGGCCCTGTGTGTCGCTGGGGGATGCAAGAAGGGTGGAGACGCTCCCCATGTGCGTCTGCGAACACGCATACGGCCATCGGAGGCTCCCAAGCAGAATCTGCTTTCATCGCTGAACACCACACATCGCTATTGCGTTCTCTAGTGCAGACGTTGGCGACAGCATTGCAGCCGTTCCTCACGGTGGGCTGGAGTCAGAGGTACACATGCCAGAGGCACACGTGCACGTAGTCCTGCATCCAGTAGATGGTTGCGGATTGTTCGCAGAGTCACCTCAGGTGAAACGGCAGCTCGGATGTGCGTTGCAGTGGATGTTCTGATTGACAACGCCTCTCTTCTTATTCGTCGATCGGTCCGCTGATCAGTCCCTCTGTGACTCCCAGTTCCACGTCTTTTCGTGTGGAAATGTTCCTCGGACCATCTACGCCACCATCGTGCCACCACTGTTACTTCCCGCCCAATTCGCTCCGCAATACGACGATACGACCACCCGGCCTCGCGGAGTCCGACTAGACGACCTCGCTCAAAGTCCGATAACTGCTGAAATCGTACACCTCTTCTATGTCCAGGCATTGCAGCTTCTTCAGGGTCTTCGCACGTGTCCGTACGCCGACGACTGATTACATCACTTTTCCGTACTCTTCAAATACCGCCAACGATAATTTGCATATTATGCTGTGCTGTGGCGTAAGCGCTCACAGGTTAGTCCCGAAATTAACGTCGCACCTACGTAAACTCGACCCCATTAACATATGTAAATTTCATGATCGTCCGCCAATTCCTTCTTGATGTTTTTTTCACTTTCCGCCAGTGTATTTTAAACTTTTCCATTATGTAAAATTCTTCCAATAGAGGGTGTAGAGTTACATCATGTTTCTTTCTGTACATCTTTTTTATATTGTTTGATCTAAAAATCTCTTTGTCTGTGATACCTTCCTTCTGCTATGAGATACTATGAGAAACTTGCTATAGAAACTTTGAGAAACGTTTGAATCGCGTACGGATTATATCCAATTGCATATTTTATCCATTTTAGGGCATATTGATTAACAAGACGCGACCCGTAAAAATATAGTTTTAAAACTATGAAAACTAACTAAAACTCTGTGCACGAGTTGTTAATTTCGGTGCTATACTTTGTAGCCGCTGTGGGTGTAAGTACCTGTTTTTATTTCTGGATGTATTATCGATTGTAGAAATCCGGTTGGTTTTATTTTTCTATCCGGTTCCATTGACTGTGAATAACTTTGATAAATTCTATTTGCGTCGTAAGAGATTCAAAAGACGTGAGTATTACAACCAAACATTCCGTGCCATCTTTCTTGTTCTCACTGATCCTACTATCTTTCGCTTAAAAGTTCTTTGAGTGTGGGCTGTTCCTTGCTTTTCTAGACCTCCGAAGATAAAAGCTTGTCTTTCTTTTTAAGTAAAGGTATTAAGTACACCTACGTTCAAACGTCAAATAAAGTTTTTTTTCAAGAAAACTACATTTTTACGGGTCGCGTCTTGTGCATCAACATGCCCTAACGTCTAAAATGGCTAAAATATGCAATTGTATATAATCCCTACGCTATTTATCATTACATATCTTTTCTCCTTCTAATACGTAAATTCGTGACTTATCTCATGAAAGTCGTATTAAAGTACTTTTACTACGATAAAAGTATTAAAGAACTTTCAGTACACGTAAAACGCACGAATTCAACCGCGCCTTATGTAATGAAGTGAGACAGATGGGTAAAAAAAATGCCCTAAATTCTAAAACGGGGAAAATATGCAATTATATATAATCCCTACGCATATCATTACATATCTTTTCTCCTCCTAATATATAATTTCGTAATGTATCTCATGAAAGTCGTATTAAAGTATCTTTTACTACGATAGAAATGTTAAATGACTTTCAGTACACTAAGAACGCGCGAATTCTACCTCACCTTATATGATGTGTAAGCAGTAATTGTTCCTCCGGTTGTAATCGTAACTTAGTTACAAGTGAAAAGTGACTTTCTTCCTTCGTATTTCCGATGTAGCTATCTTTTTCTAGTGATCACATACGCTAGGGCTCATGAGAGTTTCACCTGTATCAAGAGGATATTTCAGCAAAGTTTTCGGCATCAAGTTAGTGTAGAATCGCTTCATCCTCTGGGAGCTGTAACTTTTAAAAGCTAGAGCCATCAGTCTTCTTCTCAAACAATAATGAAATTTGTCGTTCATTTATACTTATTCGCTACTGAATTAGGTTCTGGATTCAACTACTCGTGAAAACGGAATGCAATGCATCTTTCAAGTGCAAATTCTCCAGTATGAATTATTTCAGGAAGTTATATTTACCATTGTATGAGAGTTAATCAAACTTCTTGTGTAACGCTAAATCACCGGCTTAAATGAAATATTTTATGTTCATTACCTGAAAAGATAAATACAAAATAAAAATTCCTGAAAATTCACCTGGAAGTTCTAATTTAATTTGTAGCGCAAGTTATGAAGGAAAAGCACTTTGTCTTTCCGCAGACCTGATATGCCAGCCGTTGGTATTTTAGAACGACTGGTTGCATGAAGGGGAGAGAGTCATTGCCGGAAGGCAAACACACTGCACATGTTCAATGTGGGATTCGAACTCGGACCTTTCTCGGCTGAATGGTTTAAAGCCATTACCTAACATCACTCGGCAAGTGTGGAAGCTTTGTTAAGGAATAAGAAGCGGATGAGATTCTTCATAGCTCTTGTATTTTAATATTTTAAAATAGAGTGCTTTCTATATCTTTCTAGGTATCGAGCTTTGCTAATTCTGAGAGGCGTTCTTGCATACATAGCGCTGGGCCGGAAACGGAACTGCATTTTACTGCCAACACTTGGATCTCTCGTAATTCAGAGTTGCAACATCTCTTAAGCTAGTTGTCGTTACTCTCCAGCTAAAAGAGATCACTCGAACAACTGGTCAGAAGCCAGGGCCACCGGTTCTGCCTTTTTCTGTGTAAGATTAAATAAAGTGCTAAACCATTCGGTCTCGAATTTCTGTCAGTTCTTCTACTAGGTTGAGTAAAGATACCACTTTTGAACAACATTTTTACCTCTAAAAGCGGAATTGGAGTTCAATTTCTTCTTTTGTGGCAGTTATCATCGTCAAGTTCTTCATACACACGTCTGTTTCTTTTTATAATGGCTGATATACAATGAGTGGCCACTTTATTATGACCACCTGACAGTTTTAAGCAAATGAGTTATGGCTGCACGCTGTTGCCGCCAGAGGGCGAGGTTAGTGTAAAAAGGGAAAACTTAGTGCTTGCGACAGTAGAAGAAGTGATTTTTGGTGACGAGATGGGTAAAAAATGCGATTTGACGGAATTTCAACGTGGGATGATTGTAGGAGCTCGGAGCCATAGAGCGAGTATCACCGAAACCGCCGCATTCGTGAAATGTTCCAGAGCAGCTGTTATTAAAGTGTTTAAAGACTGGACTGTCTACCAAAAAACTAGGTCTCTACGTGCAACGTGTGGTCGTCATCGACTAGCTCGGGCGGAACGGAGAGTGTCTAGACTGGTAGCAGGAAACAGAAGGGCAACAGTGCAGCAAATTACAGGCCATCTTAATCAGGGATCCATTCAAATGATCACTGCAAGCACTGTTCGCCGTATACTGCATCGGATGGGAATATGGCAGCCGAAGGCCTGTTCGAACACATTTGCTGTCTGCAGTTAACAAGAGAAAACGTCTCCAGTTCGCACAGGAGCACAAGGATTGGACAGTCAATAATTGGAAAAAAACTATGTGGTCCGAGGAATCACGTTTTCAGTTGCCCCATGCCAATGTCCGAGTGAAAATTTGGCGGAAACAGCACGAAAGCATGGACCCTAAATGCATTGCTGCAACCCTTCAAACTGGTGGGGGCAACGTTATGGTTTGGGGAATATTTTCCTGGCATGCTTTGGGCCCTTTAATTTGTGTGGATCAACGTCTGACTGACACATCATATCTAAACATCGTTGCGGACCAAGTGCATCCTGTCATGTGAATGGTTTATTCCCATGGCGATGACTACTTCAACAAGATAATGCGTCCTGCCATAGTGCTCGTATTGTAAAGGATTGGTTTCAGGAACATGACGGTGAGTTTACTTTGCTTAGATGGCCCCCACAATCTCCAGATCTCAAACTATTTGATAATTTGTGGGATGAAGTTGAATGAGTCATCAGACAGCTGGATCCACAACCTTGCAATCTCACACTTCTGGAAAGTGTTATTCATCAAGCATGGTGTCAGATTCCTCAAGCCACCGATCAACATCTCGTGGAGTCCATGCCACGAAGAATCGACGCAGTAATAAAGGCAAAAGGGGGCCCAACGAAGTACTGAGGGGGTGGCTATAATAAAGTGGCCACTCAGTGTATATACGTATATATCACCGATGATATATATCACGAGCCATTACATTATGACCAGCCACCTATTAAGGTGAAGGACCCCCTTTTGCCTGCAAAACAGCGGCCACTCGGCGAGGCATCAATTCGATGAGATCGAGATAGGTATTCTGGGATATCTGGTACCATAATGTGAACAACAGGTCCTCCAGTTCCCGTATATTTCGGGGAGGTGGTGATTTAGCGCGAACCTCTTTTCCAAGTCGAACCACAAATGTTCAATTGGGTTCACATCAAATGAATTTGGGGGCCAGGGCATTAGCAGAAAGTCACCAGCATCTTCCTCCAACCACTATTTGACGATTTTGGCAGTGTGGCATGGCGCATTATTCTGTTGGTAATGGCCATCACCAGCAGGGAATACAGTTGCCATGAGTGGGTAAACTTCCTCCGCAACGATGTTCAGATACCTGACAGCTGTCAGGGATTGTTCTATTGGGATAATGGGGCCTAAACTGTCCCCAGAAAGCATCGCTCACAGCATAACACCGCCAGCGCCAGCATATTTCCGCCTAACAGTGCTGAATTACCAGGCCAAGGAAGTTGCACAAGATTGCCTAAAGACGTCACATAAGCTTTAATGATTTTTGCACGGTGGTATAGGGCCGAATCGTCCTGGAAGATCTATGGCTGACCCTTTGAACAAATCACGTCCTGAAGGCACCATTTTGTCCTGGAGGACACTTTTGTACACTTGTGCATTAACAAGCTAAAGGTTACCAGGAACAATAAATTACTAAATATTGAGACTGACATGGGCAATATTTATTGAGCTACATGTCAATAAGTAGTGTCTCTCAGTATGGCGTTGGGCCGCCATATTTGCTCATACAGCATGCCAGACGTATCGGCAGGGAGTTGTACAGTTTCCTAATGTAAGGGCGTGATAAGCCCTTACTGCGCCTGGGGCAAACCGCAAAATATTGCGCCCCATCCTGCCTCTCTCTCTCTCTCTCTCTCCCCCATCTCTCTCTTTCTCCTTCACTCTCTCTGTCTCTCTTTTTATTTCTCTTTCTCTCTTTTTTTATCTCTCTCTCTCTCTCTCTCTCTCTCTCTCCATCTATTTTCTCCTTCAACCTCTTTCTCTCTTTTTTTATCTCTCTCTCTCTCTCTCTCTCTCTCTCACCTCTGTCCTTTTCTCCTTTTCTCTCTCTCTCTCTCTCTCTCTCTCTCTCTCTCTCCATCTATCTTTCTCCTTCAATCTCTTTCTCTCTTTTTATTTCTCTTTCTCTCTCTTTTTATCTCTCTTTCTCTCTCTCTCTCTCTCACCTCTCTCCTTTTCTCCTTTTTCTCTCTCTCTCTCTCTCTTGCTCTCTCTCTCTCTCCATCTATCTTTCTCTTTCACTCTCTCTGTCTCTCTTTTTATTTCTCTTTCTCTCTTTTTATTTCTCTTTCTCTCTCTCTCTCTCTCTCTCTCTCTCTCTCTCTCTCTCTCTCTCTCTCTCTCTCTCTCTCACACACACACACACACACACACACACACACACACACCAAAACCAAAAGAAAAAAAAACAGCATTGAATATCTAAGCAAGCACAAGCTACAGAGAAGAATTTTTAAGAAAAATAGCTTTAAATTAAAGACAGCAAAAAAGCAGATACAATTTCAGAAATTTAAAGGCACTAAAAAGTCTTTCTAACGAAACTAGGAGTAAAAATGCATTTCTAAGTTCTAACGAAACTAGGCGTAGAAAAGGCACAATCAAAATGTGACTGTTTTTAAAGCTTTTCGCAACTGCTTAGGAGTTTGGACCTTCGGCACCACATCAAAGCAGACCGAATGTAACTGCCAGTCGTGGCATGCAGCCACAATAAAGACTGAATAGCCTCCAGACTATCTTCAAAAATGTTAACATCCTTATCTTGCAACGCACGTATAGTCCATCCAACTAAATAAATAATGGGGGCCCCATTGTTGTTGAAGGATGCCATGGTTCGTCTTCAGTTGGACGGACTATACAACCACACCTTCATTACTGAATGTGAGCAACTAACAACTCCTGAACATTTTGAGAAGGAAATTCTAATTTTAATTCTGCCAAAAAACTTGTGTAAAAGTTTCAATTCCAATTGTAATTGCATTCCAAACAGTGATTTCTGCGCCCTCTCTTGAGCGGCGCCTGGAGCAGCAGCCTCGTCTGCCCCGCCCTAGTTACGGCTCTGCCTAATGGTGACCTGCGATAAGCCATCCCATGCAGCTCGAATCTTTTCAAGCAGTTTCTGCAGTTTGTGCGGTAGGGGAAGAATGTGGATAGCGCGTCCAATAGCATCACACATATTTTCAATCTGCGATAGGTCTGGCGATGCAGCTGGCCATGGCAGAGTGTCAGTACCTTGAAGGTAAGCTCTCGAGTCAGCAGCAAGATGCTGACGAGCGTTGTCTTCTTGGAAAATCGCATCCGACTGAGCGTTCCGAAAAGGTAAGGCCACTGGTTGCAGGACCTCATTAACGTAACGTTGGGCTGTCAAAGTGACTGTAATAAACACCAAATCTGATCCGGCATCGTAGGCAATTGTACCCAACACCATGACACCAGGCCTTCTGGACGCGTGACGCTCGACAACAAACTTTTCATCTTGGCGCTGACCACGATGCCTCCACACACGGATTTGTTGATCGTCTTCTCCAAGACAAATGTGGGCCTCGTCACTAAAGATCACCAGCTACCATTCTGAGTGGCTCCATGACAGTCTGGCACGACACCATTGCAGTCTTTGGCGACGATGCAATGGTGACAAAGGCAGTCGTCATAACGGTCTACTTGCGTATAGTCCTATGTCGCGCAGCCGTCTGTTAATGGTGCTGGCACTAATCAGACGATGCATGGAGGCACCACCGCTCTCCGAATTTCCGCAGTCGTTTTTGTTGGTTCACTCCGCGCATGTCGGACAACCCATCGGTCCTCTCTGTCCTTGGTTTGTCTAGGTCTCCCAGACCCTTCCTGTCGCTGCTGCGTGCCTTGTTCTATTCACTGTCGCCAACACCGGGATAGGTAATATCCACACAACCGATATGGCGCGCAATACGGCGGTAAGACCATCCCACTTCCAGGAGCCCGACGATGCGGCCCCTCTGGAACTCCTCCAACTGCTCAAATTACTTCTGAACTTTTCACCAAGGCATACTTCACTTTCAAAAGATGCATCCAACACAACAGCAGGAATCAGAATGGCAAGCCTGCACGCAACGGGACTACCTTTTACAAAGTGGTCAGGCACAGCGCTACGACCCCTCCTTGCTTGCGTCACATGCGAGGCCGAGTGTGATACTTGAATCACTTGCATGTCTCATGATGTCAAACCAACCCACCAAGGTTTATTCTTATGGTTTGCTTCCTTTTGGTGTTCAACTATTTTTTTGACGATGACTGTATAATTTATAACGCTTCTTTCTCTTTCGCCTTCAATTCGGCTTTAAGAAAATTATTGTTAACGAACTTCTTATACTCCATTAAAGCATAATTTTCACAATAATATTTAACATTTTGAAATTTCGTTTATACGTTGTTTACATTTATACGTTTTTAAAGCCATCTCCTAGGAATGCGTATAGATCAGATCATATGTAGAAGATTTTAGGAAGGCGGTGTCTGACCCTAGATCTTAAACAACCCTTAGAAATAGGAAGATAGAAGATTTGGGCTACAGTGCCCGATAGGAAAGTGACACGGAAGAGAGGTAGAAAGGGGCAGGGAGACGCCCTAATTTGTTACCGGGAGGCCAGTACCCAGGGTCCGACGTCTTAACGTGTCCATCCGACGCACGGTGGATATTTTAGTGGTTCGAGCGTTGGTACCTTCCTGGGATCGAACCTGAGGTTATCTCCGTGGCAGTCACGAACGCTGACCATTAGGCCACCCGCGTCTCGGGAATACGTTCAACCGAAGTTTCACTGTATTTGCTTTATGAAGGCTGGTGGGAACGAAAACTGCTTAAGTGCACCATTTACCATTTTCATCAATTGTAATCGAAATTTCATTTGCTTGGGAATTTGGATATCGAATATTTGTTTGCAATATTATATGGATAACATCTGAAAATGTTATTGCAAAAGGAATATGCATTATAATTTCCTCTGAGAACAACTTTATTGCGAAAACGTTGTTATTTTCGTACGTTACCGCTTAATGTTTTTGAATAATACGTAAATGCGATCAATGATCAAAAATTAACCAAATTTATCCAAATAACGAGATTTCGAAATTTAAATGCTCTTGCATTTAAGTCTTACTCTTCAAAAGTTACTTCGGTTCGATTTCTATTATCAATGAAATATAGAGTTTCACTTACGTTATTTGAAAAAATAAAAAAAAAATGAAAAGACCAATTCTTTGTAGAACATGCTAAATCTTTCAGTTACCTATTTTTTCCGAACAAATAATTTTTCTTTTACTGAATACTTCCAAAATGGCAGATGATGGCTTCACTTCTTTTTTCAAGAACACCGGAGCTGAAGAATGGGATAAAAAGACGATGTACATACTTTGAATAATCAACTATCTAATCACATATTTTCCATTTGTTTTAATACTGGAGGAAAGATGACCTGAGGTTATGAATTACTGACCTCCCCTCTACTATTGATCCAAAGAATAAAATTGTTTCCGTTCTTGAGCTCACACTTCTTTTGTTCTTAGATAGAAATATCTTTTCAAATTTAATTAGGTATTCAAATTTAATTTACGTAAAACTAAGAGCTGAACTGATTTGGTTTTAACATGGATATATTTGAACATGATCATTTGCCGAATTGATGAAGAAGAAAAGAGCGTTTTCCCTTTTGTGTAAATTGGGCACTCTTATGTACGAACAGATGCTCATATGTGATCATTTCACCCACTCTTCGGTACAGAAAGGACAGAGCAAGAGTTCTGCTTAAAGGCTGTCATTTTACTTCGAAAAGCTCTTTTAGGTTTCCAGAAGTTTTGAGTAAAATATTATTAAAATGTGGTAAACGGTTAAATAAACATGGCGGTTCAACTACTCAGTTTCGCTTTCCTGTCGTTGAAGACAGGCAGTGCACATGTTACCGGCAATGTCTGAAATTAGGCATTGTACAGAATGTCTAGGAAATCTGTAGAATGCCGAAAATGGGATGTCAGTGTATTAATATGAAACGCTTATCATTTCACACATTCGCCTTTTGACATTACATAGGGACATTGCATAGGCATTCTATGCAATGTCAAAAGGCAAATCGGGAAAGTATAAAATACTCCAGCCAGTGATTTTTTCACGTGGCGAGACACGTGACTTTCAATGTTCATATTAAGCGCCGCCAGTTACTTTTTTTGCGCTTTCCAACCGTAGGTTGAAGAAGCGTATATGCTCCAGCTTTGTCCGTCTGTCTGTCCGTACGATAACTCACGTAGAAATGGTTCTATTCCGATGAAATTTTAGTATGCGGTAGGGGACCACTTAGGGACGAACCCTATGGGGTCAAAGGTCAGGACATAGGAGCGATATCTATTCCATTGCCCTTATGCATCACAACTTGCGTAAACATGGTTCGATTGCGACAAAACTTTAGTATGTTGTTCCGGAGGTACACTGAGCCTGTTCTGATGAATATAATTGAAATGGGGTCAAAGGTCAGGACAGAGGAGCGACATTTATTCCACAGCCGTTATCCTCATAACTTGAGTAATAACTTGAGTAATGATTTCTGGTATGTTGGAAAGCGTATCATAATCAATGCATTGCATGATTTTACTAACTAGTTTCACTTGGCGAAGCACGTGACGTTCAACGATCGGTTCAAGCGGACAGTATTTAATATTATCGCCATTTGTATTTCTGTCTTTGTTCCGCAGTGATGAAACACCCGTGTTCCAATTTGCGCAGTAGACGTTAGCCCATACTGTGGAGTATTATATTGGCAACAGATTGTTCTCGCGCAATCTGTTGGCAATTATCATGAGTGCGTCAGAAGATTGTTTTTATCGACTTGGAACTACTGGAGGATTTTTTGAACCAAATCTATGCCAGGTCACAATTCAGATCATATGTAGAGGATTTTAGGAAGGGAGTGTCTGACCCCTAGGTCCTTAACAACCCTTAGAAATTGGAAGCTAAGAGATTTAGGCTAGAGTGCCCGATAGGAAAGTCACACGGAAGCGAGGTAGAAAGGGGGAGGAAGATGCCCTTATTTATTACCGGGGGCCAGTACCCGGGGCCATACGGCTTAACGTGCCCATCCGAAGCACGGCTAATATTTAGTGGTTCGAGCGTTCGTACCTACCTGGGATCGAACAGGTCACAATTCACTTTATGTCCAACGGACTTGCTCAGAGTTGAAGACGTTCCCGATCACGAAATTCCTTCTCAGGTCAGCTGCTATCCCCCAGTCCACTGGAAGTTGTTAAGGATTCGTGAGGTGTATGTGCAAGCAGTGCCGTATTTAGGAAGGGGAGAAGGGTGGGGGGCTGACCAGGCTATAGATCAGGGGGAATCTTTGAGGGAGCGATTTTTCTCTCTGATCTGTGCAATTATACGACTGCAAAACTTGGTAAACATTAAACAATAATTACATTATTTTGCAGTGCTATATTTATAACCAAAAATTCATAGAGAAGTCCTGTGGTATGCAGTTTGCAGTTTGAGATTTCCTGCTCTTTATTTGGGAAATAATGCAGCTTGTCATCTCAGCCGAACACCCATGGTTCGTTTCCTTTTCATTGCGAAAAAATTCCAGTGCTCTGAATGGAGCAGGGGGGGGGGGTTGAGGCAGAGCAGGAGCATAGGCAGGAATCTGGTATAGCCTGTTGTGATTCATCATTGGAGAACTTCGATGAACTTTACTGAACTTCGAAAAGCACAATGAAAGGTAAGTTTATCATTTAACCTTGATGCATTACTAACTGATTGAATGATTACTCTACTTGTTTAAATTTTATGCAGTACGTTCGTTTTAAAATTACATAAATAATAAGCAATAATAAAAATAAAGTCGCTTTTTAAATATTTTACCAAAATAAAATACGAAAATTTGATTTTTAAATCATCCGAAAAATGTCTAACAGAATTTCAATACATAAAAAAAAAAAAGAGAAACATGAGTAGCAAAGGTGTTAGTTCAAAAACCGCCGAGAGGCAAATTTCTTCTAACTCAGAGTACCAAAATATGAAGTGCTCTTGTGTGAAAAAGACAATTAAATGTAATTCAAAAGGCCATTCTAGCCTTCCTTGTTGCAACAAGTAGGTCAGTGCTAATTTTTTCTCTTGTTCTTTCAGTAAGAAAATCGGATACTTCACTTTGTATTCCTTCCTTGATTTTCATATACGTCTTTTCAGTAAAGGCCTTTTCATGATTGTATTTTCATACGTTGCCCAAATAGTCCTTGTCGTTTTATATAATGCCTAGGATTTATATAAAATTCCTAAGAAAAGTACACTGAAGTGCCAGAAAAACTGCTGGTACAGACGAGCTTATGCAAAATACATAGCAACGTCACCTATGCGCGTACTCAGTTGCCTCCGCCAGTGCGTATTTAAAGCGATAGACATCCTTGCCAGCTGTCAGAGCTCTTTTCGGCATGAGCATGACAAGTAATAACGATTTAAGCGATTTCCAACGCGGTATCATATTTGGCGCTCATGAGGTGGGCCATAGTATTTTGGAGGCAGAAACGAAGTTCGGATTTTCACGGAAGACCATTACAAGGGTGTACCGTAACTACAAGAATTCCGGCAAAACCTCCAACCTACAATACCAGTATGGCCGTAAAAAAACATTGGGTGAACGTGACCATCGTCGACTGTCAAGAATCGTTTCACGCGATAGACGTGCATCACCTTCACAGGTATAATCGGAATTCAATTCTGGAGCCTCAACAAGCATCAGCGTCCGGACTGTGCAACGTACCCTGCGCGATATAGGCTTTGGGAGCCGACGCCCAACTCGAGTCCCCTTGATGGGTTCACGACACAGAGCTATGCGCCTCGCTTGGGCACGGCAACACCACCACTGGACACTTGATGACTGGAAACAAGTAGCCTGGTGTGACGAGTCGCGTTTCCAACTGTATCGGGAAGATGGAAGGATTCGCGTGCGGCGCAAACTCTATGAAGCCATGGATCCCACCTGTCAACAGGGAACTGTACCCGCTGGTGGGATGCCTGTAATGGTATGGGGTGTGTTTAGCTGGACTTCACTGGGACCCCTGGTACATCTACAAACGTCAGTGCCCGGTCAACGGTAAGTGCGCATTCTTTGTGACGAGGTATACCCGTTCATGTCCTGCATTCATGCTGATGGGTTGTGCCTGTTCCAACAGGACAATGTACCTCTATACAAGTGTCGGGACGCCACATTATGGTTAGAGGAGCATTCATCTGAGTTTGCGGTGATAACATTCCCACCCCAGTTCCCAGATCTGAACGTGATAGAACACATTTAGGATGCCATGCAGCGCGCTATCGAAGACAGGAATTCGAGACCTCGGAATACACTCGAATTGTGGAACGCTCTGTAGGAAGTACGGTGTGCATTGCTTAGAGCATATTTCCAGAAGCTAGTGGAGTTCATGCCCCGTCGTATTTCTGCAGTCCTGCGCTCCCGTGGGGGACCTACCAAGTATTTGACTGGTGTACCAATTTTTCTGTCCCTTCTGTGTATATACAATATTAAAAGAACATAAATATTTCATGCTTTGCATAAAAAAGTCACGCATTCTATAGATTTCCTAGGCATTCTGTACAATGACTGTTTTTCACACATTGCCGGTAACATATACAAGAACATATAGCTGATTCATAAATTTCCTTCAAGTTAATGCTTTATATCAGCAGTTTTGCGTAGCCGCTGATAAGAAAGGTGGTTTAAGTCCGTCATGAACCTTCTCAGTTTCTTCTTTGACCAATTAAGTTCTGTCATTTGGACAGTTAGCTCCTACTTTGGAAGAAGAAAAGATCCGTTGATGTCACATAAGTGTCTCTAAAGACGACCGTAAAAACATCTTGAGTAGTTTATGCAGCAGCAGCAAGAAACGAGCTGTGGATTTCGTAGTTCAAATGACGCTCCTATTACCTAAGCCTCTTTCAGCGGCACCCACGGTCGATGAAAATAAATTTATCCACTGTACAACAGTGATACTTATGTTTTCTTCAACACTGAAAGGGAAAAATCGTTACTTACATTCTTGTTGGGTTTCTTATCTTCTCAGATCCGATATTTACACGATATCTCTAAGAAAAGTTGTATTCTGAACTCAGCTGTATTTTTGTTTCTTTTCTGCTTCAAACAAAACTACATCCTACATAGATTTGCTATTGATTTTCGGTAGAATAGAGAAGCTCTTTCGCAGCACTTTTTTTTTTGCGTGGAAAATAACACAAGAAATGTTCTTTTGCTTCTTGACAAAGCGTCATGTGGCTTTTTATAAGAGTAAAAAAAAAAAACATCTCACCGTACAAGCAATCCGAATTCCTTACTATCGGGAGTTGAAATTTCACACCATAAGCCAACAAACGCCTACTACGTAGATTAAAAAACAAGCTAGGTTGTTGTATATGCTTGTTTGAGTTTTGTGTTACATGAAACGAAAGAATGCCTCTGGCACAACTTTTTCAACAGTTTCCTGAATCTGTGAAGCTGCTGCTGGAAACATTACTCAAAATAAGAGAGTAACTGAAAAGAAAGCGAAATAAACATTTTTATTTTTATTTTATTAATATCCTTTTTACGAAGCATCGCAACTGAAATACGGCTCAAGATACTAAGTTATCTTTTGAATAAAAAAAAATGTCTGTCATGTAGTGCACAGATTATGAAGTCATTTTCTAAAATTGAAATTAGATAAAGATTCAGCACAATATCTCTTTTCGTTTCCCTAGCTTTTTTCCACAACAAAACTTCAGATGTGATGTGCTCAAAACACTTTATGAGTGGCCAACAGGCGTTCTCAAATCTGATGTACAGGTGAAATTGTCTAGGCGGTTACGAAGTAAATAGCGAAAGTTCACGAAAAGTTTGCGGCTTTTAGTGAAATTTCGGGGTAAATTCCGAAATTTCACGAAAATCCACACTCAAATATTCTGCTTCAGGCTCTTTCCGCACGCTTTGGATATATACGAGATGCGTTGTCTGTCACAAAAGTGGTTATATTCGCAAAAGGTATTTCATACATATCGACGCAGTGAAGTATTGCCTCGCTGACTGCTTTAAAATTTACGGTTTCCAAAGTGATGCACTCGGGGAAGATTGCATTCCAAGAGCTTTCAACATTCATTTCAGTTGATGGAACAGCAAAAATATTCAAAATGTACCTATATTCTGAATCAGTTGTTTCGTCTCTTACGATGCTTGCACTTGTTGCTTGTGAATATCATATATGTATTTTTGGCAAATAACATTTCTGCATCCAATTTGTACTTGGAATAACTCCAATATCTTTCAACGAATTTTCCAAGTAATTTTTTTAATGTAAGGTTATCCATTGAAAAGTGGGATATTAATTGTACAAAAAGCACCAGTTAATTTCAAACGCTCAGTTGAGCTGTGCTGTTCTTGTCTAGTTCTTTTCTCAATTAATTCATGAACACATTTTTGCATTATTTTCGGTTCACTGTTCGGGCACACCTTTTTTATGTTGCTTGCTTGCTAAGTGCTTTCTTCAACTGCCCTTTCTTGAAAACCCCATTCGTATGTTGCAACATGAACAGAACAATAGCTTTTTGTTCACAAGCTGTATTGCTTTCAGATGCACTCATTTTACTCACCGGGCTCATTCTCAAAATTAACAATATAGAAACTTTATAAATTAAATACTCACACCAAAATACAAACGTTTTCTAAGCTTGAGCATCTGCAAAACTCAAACACTCTTTTCTGTTAGCTGTTTTATCTTATTAAAACTACTAATACAGTTGTCATCAGGTTTACTAGTGCGGCAAGTCGCCAAGGTCATTCAACAGTAGCGGAAGATGGAAATCACGAAAGACCATTCGTGCATTCTTCAGCTGAGTGCATGTGTTCTGGAATTACCCTCCAAGCTTGTTCTATCAGAGTCTCTTTGTAACGAACAATCTTGAGGGGTAATTCAAGGTTTAAAGTTGTGGATTGGACTTTGGAGCATTTTACTTTGTTGTATGTTTTTCTCGTAAATTTGAATAAAGGTAGTATTAACATTATTCAAATATTAAAAATAATTTAAAATTTATAATAGAAATTACGCAAAAATAGGAAAAAATCTAAAATTCGCGGATATACAGTATTTGATATTCGCGAAATTTCAGAAAATCTCCTAAAATTCACCGAAAGAAATGGCGGAAATTCTTGCCACGAAACATCTACTAACCTAATCATAATCTTTCGTATTCAGTATCCAATCATAGCTACTTCTATATAGCATACCATATGCTGTATGGAAATAAAGCTTGTCTTGTTGTCAAATAGTATTAGCTCTGTTGAAATTCAGTGTGAATCCTTGATCACGCTTTTAAAGAATAGCATCTGAGTAACGTTGTCCAGTTATTAACTTCATACTGGACTGGTGGCAGCGATTATTAATTTCACGAATCTTCTTTGGATTATCATACCAGGAAAAATTCTGACCAAATGCCGGACGGGAAAATTTTTTATAAAGTTCAGCACACTCATCACAACGCCAAAATTATAGCAGTGGTTGACTGTTAAACGACCCCTGTTAAACCCTCCAAGACAACAACAGTCGGAATTTGGGGTTTGAATCTATTGATGGTAGATTAGAAATAATGTACAGAATGGAATAAAAGTTATGAAATGCATAAAAATAAGGCATCTATAACGGTCGTTCCATTAAAACGTAGATTATTTTTTTCTTGAATTGGCAGCAGTGTGAAGGAGAAAAATAATCACGCAGACGACTAACTGAATTAAGGAAGTATCTATGGCAAAAGTTATTATTAGACGTGGCAGACGATTCTGGTTTTGCTATTGCGCAGTTGTTTAAGATATGTCTGCATTTCGCCATACAGCTATGAAGGTGAGCGATTCAGAGTAAGGAAGCACGATGCGTTGTGCGATAAAATTTTGCTATAGTTTGGGTAAAACGCCTCCAGAAGTAGTTGATTTAATGAAAAAGTTTACAAACATAAATGTTTGGGTGAGTTAACGATTTGTGGATGGCACCATGATTTCAAAAAAAGGGCGTTTGTCGGCAGAACTCGCTCCTCGGTCTGGTCGACCTGAAAGTGTTGTTACGGAGCATATTGTTAACACTCTTTCGGCTCTCCTACAAGAAGATTGACGAGTGAAGACATAGCGGCGTTAACTAATATCTCGAAAACGTCGGCATTTCGCATTCTACGCGACAAATTACTGATACATCGTGTGTGTTCCAGATGGGTGCCTAATCACCTGACGAGAGAACAATTGTTAGCTAGAGTTCAATTGTGTCATGAGTGGAAACAAGTTATTGCAAACGATCCAGACTTTCTAAACACAGTAATAACAGCCGATGAAACATGGGTCCACTATTTTGACCTCCTCACAAAGCACGCAACGAGTGTCTGGAAACACAGAACCTCGCCTTCTCCGAAAAAAGTCCGCCAAACCAAATCAGCTGTTAAGGTGATGATGATAACTTTATTTGATCATAAAAGCTGTAGTCTATCAGCATGCCGATCCTCCACAAATTACTGCCAATGCTGATTATCGTAATACATTTTAGTCTTGAAGCGTCTGAGACGACATATATCGATTAAGCAACTGGAACTGTTGGGCATGTGGACCCTATACCATGATAAGACCCGCCCTCATGTGGCTGCTTGTGTTCAACAGTTTCTTACGAAATGCAGTATTGAAATCGTGCCACAGCCTTCCTACAGTCTTGACATAGCCCGTGGGATTTCTGGCTGTTTCCAACAGTGACGTAGAAGTGCCGTGACGCAACATTCAACACATATGCTGACGTCATTAAAGCTCTGCAGGGTTTTCTAAAGCAGCTTTCACAAAATGCCTTCGCCACATACTTTGAAAAGTGGACTGAGCGATGGGACCGTTGCTTATCATCCGAGGGAAGATACTTCAGGAAAGAATAACATATGTTTTGCTTTACCTATATTTCTTCATTTTGTGTGATTTTACTCTCAGTTTTAATGGAACGGCTGTTGTCGAAGTGTTAAATATTTTGGTGAAGTCGAAATATTGGTGGTATATACCTTTTCAAAGGAATTCCACTCTGTCAGCAAAGGGGAAATATATTGCCACGGAGTTTGCAACCAGACGGATGATCCTCTCGGAGTCGTCCGGGCAGCCAAGTAGTTAGAGGCGCTGGTAAATGACCATTCGCCCCAGAAGAGTTCGAGTATAGAATGTATCATGGAAAATGTATTTGTTACACAGAACTTCTCTCTCCAACCTAGAACTAGCTTCCCCAAACTAGGGATGGCCGACTGTTCATTTACCAAGGAATTACTCATGTCGGTCGCAAAACCTAGAAAAATAACAACTATAAAAAATCGAGAGAGTACCTTGGTACTCTTGGTAGACAGTATACATTTGTTTATGTACACAGAGTATACATTTATTTATGTACAGCACATCACATTTATTTGCGTCACTCACGACCACACCGAACCACAGTCTGGTATATATTCCCACACAGCACAGAATATTTCTTATATGCAACAAGTACGTAACACTGAAACATTGAGATATTTCAGATACGTTAGTAGTAATGTTTCAGAAACCTTACGGTTACGTCAAATGTCCTCAAACCTTTCATTGTAACCGATACGTTACAGTAAAAGGTCCTTGTAACTTCAACATACCAACTTCATGTTAGTGTTACGTATCTGAAAGGTATTTGTAACTTATTGTTGCGTATTTGCGTATTTCAAAGATACTTGTGACATCATCATATTACTGCTACGTATTTACTGCGTTGAGCATTGTAGTTTTAATAAACTTTGTAAAATCACAATAAAAATTATTACACTCGACTGCTGTTTCAAAAGCCACAACAGTCGTATTAGGCGTTGTTTACGTTTTCACAGGTTCAACGCAGTCCGCTGTCCATTGGAAACAATGGCGGCGTTTATATATTGATAAAAAAATGAACTAAAAATCTGTTTCAAATGAGGGTGTCGAATTTGTACATATATGTCGAATAGACTATATTTAAACGAAAAAAAGAAAGAAAATAAAATTCGTCATTTATCTAAATACCTACATATATGAAATTTCTCAGCTTCAAGTAAAAAAACAAAACATGCTGCTGTAGTATACTAATACAACAACCCAGCCATCTACTTAGATTTTATAAAATGCTTTTTAGAATTTAAGAATTACAAGAACCAAAACAATTACTTACTTTCAGATGATCTTGAGTCACAAAAAAGAAGCATGAAATATTAAATCAACTAACTAGCTAACTCGAGTAGGACAGTATCACAAAATAATATATCAGTAGCACATGGAAATACGACTACGTGAATGATTCGGTAAAATGGCGCAAATGCGCATGCGCATCCACGCCGTTGCCAAACCAAAAATTTTAAACATCGCCGGAATGTAACATCAAGGTAGCAATTATGTGCAATAGAAAATATAAAACAGTAGTATCGGTGAATGCTATTCTTAATGCAACCGTAATGTACAAAGAGTTATGTTCCAAAATAAATGTTGCTGAAACGTAATTGTTAGATATCTCTGAAACTGTAACGAAAATGTGAGGTCGGGCCGCGCCTGTCGCGAAGTGGTTTAAGCGATAGCCGCTGATCATTCGTCCGAAAGGGGTCCGGGTTCGAATCCTGTGAGGCATGGATGTTGTGTTTGTCTTACGGCACTGTCTCTCTCCCTTCCCTGGAACCAGACATCCAAAATTAAGGACGGGCGACTGCATATAACCCATTGAGTTGCCCACGGCGGTCGTTAAACATCCAATCAAAAAGAAAAAAAAATGAGAGACTGTGACATTATTGATACATATCTGAAACGTTTTGTACTGCATGGGCTAAGTGGAGTTAAATCACAACAACAGACTATAAGATTTACTAATTCATGACACTGAGTGAATTAATAAATCTTATAGTCGTAAAACCAATGAAAGAAAATATGCGAGACATAAAAGTAAATGCCGCCCCGGTGGTGCAGTGGTCTAAGGCGCTGGCCTCTGATCGTTCGTCCGTAAGGGATCCGGGTTCGAATCCCGGTCAGGCATGGATGTTGTGTTTGTCTTACGGCACTGGCTTTCTCCCTTCCCTGGAACCAGTGACCCTAAATTAGGGACTGGCGACTGCTTATAGCTCATTGAGTTGCTCACGGTGGTCGTTAAACCTCCAATCAAAAAAAAAAAAAAAAAGTAAATATATTTTTACTTAACGATGGCGGTGGCGATAGTATTTCGACTGTTTAGTTTTTTAAAAACAATATTTATTATTATTATTATTATTATTCAGATGTAAGCAAAAGTAATAAACGTCCCTGATGCCGATGGAATGTGATGTACCTACGAAAGTCCACCTGCGCATGCGCAAGCTAATACATGACTCCATTGCCTTTCTATTCATTCACAAATTCTTATTTTCGTTATCTGTCCCAGAAAGAAGTATTTGAAATAGACGCGTCAGCAAAGAAAGATAAGGATTTCTAACCTTAACGAAAAGTTCTTGGCTTAGATATGAAAAGTGTGCTCTATTATGAACTATTGGAACAGGGTCAAACTGTTACTACTGATCGCTACAAGCAACAGTTGCTGCGATTGAACCAGGAAATATGTCAGAAACGTCCATTCACAGGCAAAGGATTGCGTCTCGTGAAATTACTGCATGACAACGCTAGGCCGCATGTGGCGAAATCGGTCAAGGAAACGTTATTGTCGCTTGGCTGGGAAGTTTTGCAGCACCCGGCGTATAGACAAGACAAAGCTCCTTCAGACAATCATTTGTTCCGATCGATGCAACATGGTTTGTCTGCTCTATGGTTCCGTACATGTGACGAAGCGCAAAAATGGTTTGACGTCTTCACGCGTCACACGACGATGTCATGGCTGGAATCCATCAGCTGCATCGACCAATGGCGGAAGGTGATAGATAACGACGGCGCACATCTTTATTCGTAACGGTATTGTGGTTTTCTCCCAAATTACATGTTGTGTTGTCTTAAAACACTTTAAAGCTTATTTGTACACCTAATATTTTGACTTTTACTGCAATGAATGAACGTTTTTCTTTAGAGCACTGAGGAAGTTTTCCCTAAACAAATTCATTTCCAAAAACTCATAGTATTTAGAGAAAGAATAGAATGCTGAAGTCGCGAAGTTTCCTAGCAAACAAACACGCAGCAGTAGAACAATTTATTTTTGTTAACACAATAGTTATCTTATAAAGTTGCCTTTTATTACCACAGTAGTTATCTTTATCCAATCACAATAAAAATATGATTCTCAATCACAAAAAAGTGATCAAATACCACCAAATAAACGCATGTAAACAAACGATCGAAGCAAATGATCTACCTCCTCAGCTAGGTATGCGCAAGTCGCCCAAAACGTCCTCATTACTGAGCATCAAAATGGACCCTCTCTATGTAAAACTGTGCATTTGACTTACAAGTCACGGAACCCAACGTTGAAGTGTGATAGAGGTGGAGCTGTCGTTCACAGTTCGGCTTGGCTCCATCAAGAGTTTTATACAAAACCGTGAATGGTGAGTTCCACCGAGATGTTCTGGACAATTCTGCGCTACCAAAATAATGGCAATACTTTTGAGAAGGCCCATGCCTCTATCAGCAGGGCAATGCCCCATGTCCTACTGCTCGCGTTGTAGCAGATAGTTTAGAGGGCATGAGCGTCGAGAAATCGGGCTGCTTATTCCAGAGATCTGATATAAACCATGAAGAAAGTTTCTGCGACGAATTGGATCGTCGGGTGCGTGGAAGAAGAGATTGTTCAAGAAACAAGCTGAACTGGTCACTACTATCAACTAAATGGCGAAACATATCAGCGGAAATTCACAGACAAAAAAAATTGGGATAAAATATTTCACGAAAACTAGAGGCTTCAGTCATATGGGCTAAAGGTTCCAGCACACAATATTTAATATTTGGCCCAGAATGAGTATTTGTAAACACGCAGGAGAAAGAGTATTAATGTCAGGGTAGCCTATATACTGTGTAGCAGCATTTTACAAAGCAATTTTCTACGGAATAACTTAGTAGTCAACGAACTGCTCGCACATAAATAATTACTTCAAACTATCGAATGCACGATAAAACCTGCTACGTTTTACAGTAAAATATGTCAATTTATTTACATATTAAAATACATAAAGTTAAAAACCTAATAGGGCGTGGTCTATCAGAACTACCATAGTTCCATCATCAGGCTGCGAGCGTCGGATGTCTTAGACAGGGTGATATACAGTAAAAGCACACTTATAATAAAAAATAGTAAAAGTCTACTCTTCGGCTAAGTCAGTCGTTGTGGTATAAAGCTTCTTGAGAATTGCAAGCCAGGGGTGGGGAACAAACGCAGCTAAGTCTTCATTACAGCAACCTGATGAAGCTTTAATAATACAGAGACTTTCAGCAAGTAGCGGGGAATGTCGATCGGAAGCTGCAGTCAAGATAACCGTCTGGTTCCAATCCGGCTCATGATGACAAGTAGCAACGCCACGTGTCAAGGCAGTAGAAGTCAGTCCAACACGTAAGGCGTATTTATGTTCTAACAGATGGATTTGCGAAACGTGGAGCCTATATAGGCTCCACATACCCCTGGTGTGGTGGAAATAAGCGGTACACAATAAACCCCAAACTTAGATAGAGGATCAACAGGATCCCTATCCTTGCGAACAAGAGAAAGGTTATTCGTAGAGCAAACTTCAAAAGCAAGATGAAATTTAGAACAGAAGTTTTTCAGAACATTGACAATCGGTGGAAGAAAAAAGAAAGGTTTTTAACTATATGCATTTTAATATTAAGTAAATTGACATCTTTTACTGTGAAACTTCGCAGGTTTTATCGTGCATTCGACAGTTTGAAGTTATTATTTATGAACTTCTCGTTTAGCACGAATTTTCATCATCGATCATTATTCAATGAACTGCATTTCTCTCTGAACTGGACTCGTGTAAGATTCATAGATATTTCCAAAGCTATTATGTAACATTGCTGTGGCTAATTTGTGACATGCTCTAATTGAACAAACTTCTACAAAGAGAATTGTTAGAAATTCCTTAATCGCAAAAAGATCAACTGAGCATTTTTATTCTCCTTGTGGCATTCAAGCACTTTCAGCTGTCACGGTCTTGTCGTTCCAGTTGAATAGATGTAGGTCTTTGAAAAAATATCACTTATCATCCGTCAGCAGCTGATTGGAAGGAGCAAACTAGGCCGAGAATTTTAGTCTTGCACTCCACTACGAAATCACATATACTTACAGAGGAATACCTCACAAATTACCGCATTAAATAAATTCTGTTAGATCATGGATAAAATATGATTGTTCAAACATGCGGTGTGAAACGAATTTTTAAAATTGATTGATTCTTAAATTCCTGTAAAAATTTCGTGATCGATTTTTTTTACGAGAATTTAAGAATGGAAGAGTTAAAAATCAGCTCACAAACCACGTTCAAAATGGAGTGTCAGATAATTATTTTATTTTGAGAAAACACGGTTTTGACAAAATCACAAGTTCATTTCTAATTAAATCACTATAGTGATCATTCTGAAAGCTAAAACGCGTTAGGACGCCACGTAACAATTTTCCTAAGCAATTAATTTCTTATTTATTTAGTCACTAATCACGTACTGCGCAATGATTTTGGTAACTCCTCTTTGAGCAGACGCCCCTTTAAGTCTACCCATTATCTTGACACATGAACTGGTTCTGGTAAATTCTTGTTTCTTTTAAGGTGACACGGTTTTCGGGATATCATGAACTATATCGTACTGTTGAATATTTGTTTATTTTAAGGGACACGGTTTTCGGAATATATCTGCGAAAGAATCGCGTTGTGTCAATCTGTGGATAAGGGAGAGGAGATGGTAAGCCCTCATAATGGGTACTAATAATGTGTCCTTCAAGAGCACAAGATGAGGGTAGGGCCCATCAATGATCCTGGGCACGCAGATTACTGACCTACGTCTAATAGTATTTAGCTTCACTTTTTTCTTTTACTAAAATATATTTTCACACAGGTATAATGCTTAAATAAAGTTAGAAATTATTATTCATAAGTGCCTGAAGAATTATTCGTTGGTTCCAAAAAATTCGGACAAATAGAATGCTAGAAAGTGGGACATAACTCAAGTGGTCCACCGGGAAGTGTCCCGGTGAGCCAATCCGTCTCTGCCAACCGTCGTCCTTAGCTCGTAAGATATGCTCGCGTTTCTAGGAAAAATACGATCATGTGCAACAGTGAATGTAAGATTTTATGTTATTTTATGAGGTCCGTAATAACGCACTGTTCATTTTCTTACGCAGTGTTTTACTGCAAATAGTTTATTTTGTTGTTGTGGGAGTCTTTATAGAATTTAAAAGAACATATGTTGCGCGGTTTCAAGTTAACTTTCTGATTTGCTATATCTCATGTTCTGTGTTATGTTTCAATAGACTGGAAATTTTACAACTGCTTCAAAAGAATCCGGACTCTTCTTAAAATTTCGAATATAGTCTGTCCTGTTTATAACAAAATCCAAGGGAGCTCATCAGCGCTTCGTTTTACCCGTAACTTTGTTTAAAAGAAAAAGCTCTTGATTAAATGTAGCAGTAGTTTGTAGTATGTGTAACAACAGTACTAACGTAATATAGACAGAAAATATAACTTTAGTCTCTTACTTTCATAATCACGATTCTTAAGAACCTTACTTTTTCTATTCAAGACAGTGTGACGTACCTGCCAGCAGGACGCACACGACATAAAGGCAGATAGCAATTAGAATCAATGTCCGCGTAGCTTAATTGGTAGAGCAACTTATTCCGGAATGAGTGGACCCGGGTTCGAACCCCGGCGCGGATAAAAATGACGGAGAAATTTACTTCGTTATAATGGCGCCCGAACTATCCGGATGACCCGGCCGTTCAAAATCTCGCATTGGTGTGATGTTATTTCCACACCGCGAGACAGGAAAAATCAGAGAATTCCTTCTCCAGCGCTTCGAAAAATAAATGCGTGTGACGTTGCATTCCACACACCAGTTTAACTGGGAGTTCTCAAGTGCACGTTCTACAGTGGATGGCTGCCTGCAACGATTCATGGTCACGGCTGACCCGTGGACCATGCCCCCGGCCCTCTTTCGGGGGGGGAGATGTGACGTACCTGCCAGCAGGACGCACACGACATAAAGGCAGATAGGAATCAGAACAAATGTCTGCGTAGCTCAGTTGGTAGAGCGACTTGTTCCGGAATAAGCGGCCTCGGGTTCGAATCCCGGCGTAGACTAAAAATGACGGAGAAATTTACTTCGTTATAACAGGACATTAATGTTTTTATGATATCGTTCTTCTGCTGCGCTAGAAGTGTACATGTAGTGTAACATCAAGAATCTTGCTAGAGTGTTCAGTGCAGATATTGCAGATGCAGCCGATAATGTCCTTCCCCAGAATCTGAGCCCAAAATGATAATCCTTTCCCCTGGATTTAATACATGATCTCAGAATCTTCTATACAAGTGGATTTACAACAACGTCACTGTCGCCCGGGTGGCGCAGTGGTGTAAGCGCTGGCTTATGACTATTCGTCTGAGAAGTGTCCGGGTTCGAATCCCGTGAGTCATGGATGTTGTGTTTGTCGTACGGCACTGGCTGTTTCCCTTCCCTGGAACCAGTGGCCCTAAATTAGGCCCGCGCGACTTCTCATAGCCCATTGAGTTGCTCAAGGTGGTCGTTAAACCTTCAATAAAAAACAACAACAACAAAAAAAGGCAACTAACCGTTGGCAATGAAAGAATCTTTGAACATTGCTCTGTCGTTTAGTTGGTTCTGTACGATTTTATCTCCTATTTTAATGCGTTCAGGTTCTGCTTCTTCAATAGCCATCTCTGTTCACCTCAGTACTAAGTATCCCTTTAGCTGTTCCGGGATTCCTTTATCTGCTTCACTCCCACCACAACCCAAGAGAAACCCCTTCCGTGGAAATCAGTTACAGATGTTAGAAATATGTTTCCCCTTGCTTTATTTTTTGACATTCTTCAATTCCTTTGTCTTTCTGGGCAATATAGTAAAGGATTTTTAACACTTTGTAATTCCTATAACTTATAAATTTGATTTTATTATAAATAAACAGTGAGTGTACCATGCAGTTTTCTACCAAAACAGGAGAAGTGATAGTCCTTTCGTTATAACTGTAAATTTGCTGTAAAAGTCTTATTTGCGAACGGGAGCAACTGCAATTGTCGTTAAGTGAACAAATGTTTTTATAGATTCTGATACAGACTAAAAAAAAGTTATCTGGATTTTTGTTTTATTGCATTTTTCTTAAAATGAGTGAACTACAAGTTTTACTGAACGAAAACGAAAGCTTATTTTTAATTCATGCGTGCTTTACATCAAAATTGAGTTTCTTCTCTTTTACCTTCATTTGAAGTTGGAAATTCATTACAATATTAAAATGCCTTAAGGTCATAATTTTAAGGAATATCAAACTTTTTTCCTTCAGACAGCTTTGCACTTCAAGATTGTTTCTGTTTTGCTACATTATGTTCTTGTCTCTTTTTATTTTTCTCGTCTCTTTTTTATGTTTATCTGCTGTTCAGAAGGTATTTCAATCAGATGAACTGTTTAATTTCGTCTTCTTTATTTTGAGCCTAACTTTTCGTGTTGTTAAATACAGCCCTTAGTGCTGTTTTTAGAATCGATCGCCATTTTGCTCCGCGCTTTCTGCTTGCGTGTAAGCTGCGTGACATCACTTCCGTTAAGAACTTCGTTCAACTTAATGAAGTACGAAATGGTAAAGCGGGAAAAAAACAGCAAATGAAAGAAAATAGGATGGCATAAGGTGAAAAAAAGGTAAGAAAAAATCTAGAAAACATGCAAATAAATGAAAGAACGCTGAATGGCGGAACATAAAGTCTCGTCCCACGCAGTTGAAGGGGAAAAATATATTAAATATCGAATCCCATCTGCTGCAAAGTGGAGATCAACTTCCGGCTTCCAGATGGAACAAGGAAAAAAATTAGTCATAATGGACTTCACATCCGGCTGTTACTTGAGGACTCAAGTTCTTGTTTCTCTCGAAAACGAATGGACGCTACAGGAAGGAAACATTGTGTCCTGCTCCCGCCCGACTAACTTCCTGACCCCGGGTAGCCCTTCCGACATCACAATGACCAGTTCTAATCAATGTGTTTTTGCTGTACTCGTATCTCTTTCGCTCTAAACATCTTTCGAAAGGTTTGTTATTGTGTGACAAAGGAGTCTGTCACGCGATAGTTCCATTTGCGCAATGCTGCGAATACGACACAAAGGCAAACGAATAATAGGTTTTAAGTTGCTAAAAAGATGTCTGCCAACTGTTTTGATAAGACCTGATACGAAATTCCGAAGAAAAAAGTAATCACGGGGAAACTGCGGAATAGTTTCCTGTTTCTTTTCTTATGGAAACCCTTCCGTGGAATGGAAATTGATCAAGAAAGAACTCCGAGGCTACGTTGTATCATTCGGAAATTTCTAGTATACAGTTCATTTTGAATTTTTTATTTTCTACTTTTCATTTTCATGTTGTAAACAGCCCAGTATCACTAACCCTCTGTAATAGAAGCAAAATTTCGTCATCCCACAGATTAGGAGTGGTATGTTTTCATCATCCATCTCCCCAAACATCATCTACAACTATCTTTCGTGAGAAATTATCTTCCATGTCTCTTCCAGGACCGCATTAAGGGGGTGTCCATAGGGACTATATAGCCTTGGGTCCCACCATGACCAAGGGCCCATGAGGCATGTCTGGGGAAATAATAGATAAATAGACAGATAGGTAGGCAGAAAGAGAGAGAGAGAGAGAGAGAGAGAGAGAGAGAGAGAGGTTTATAAAATAGTTTTATTTTTGTCTCGTATGATTTTCACTTGGTCAGAAACATAGCCTGGAAGACAAACAAATTTCAAGACAGTGACCCACCTAAGTTAAATTTTTCATGTCACTGTTTCCGGGGTTACAGCGGCGAGACACTTTCAGCTTTTTCACTACCTTCTACCCACACCTCCCAATTTCCACTTGGAACCATGGTCGGAGTCCCCTGTGGCTTCACATTGTATAACAAACAAGTTAGTAAAATCATGCAACGCATTGCTTTCCAACATACCAGAAATCATTACTCAAGTTATGAGGATAATGGCTGTAAAATAAATCTCGCTCCTATGACCTGACCTTTGACCCCATTTCGATGATATTCAACAGAACCGGTAAAGTATACTTCCGGAACAACATGAAACGTTTTGTCTCAATCGGAGCATTTTTACGTAAATTATAACGCATAAGGGCAATGAAATGGATCCCGTTCCTATGTCCTGACCTTTGAAACCCATTTCACCCATTTTTCAATAGGGTTCGTTCCCAGCTGGTCTCCTACCACATACTAAATTTTCTTCGAAATCGAACCACATTTACGCAAGTTATGACGCATAAGAACAATGGAATGCATCCCGCTCGTATGTCCTGACCTTTGACTCTACTTCAACCATCTTCAATAGGGTTCGTCCCCGGGTAGTCCTCTGCAATATACTACAATTTCATTGAAGTCGAACCATATTTACGCAAGTTATGACGCATAAGGGCAATGGAATGGATCCCACTCCTATATAATGACCTTTGACCCCATTTGACCCATTTTCAACAGGGTTCGTCCCCAGATCGTCCTTTACCACATGCTAAAATTTCATTGAAATCGAACCATTTTTACGCGAGTTATCGTGCTGACAGACGGACAAAGCTGGAGCATATACGCTTCTTCAACCTACGGTTGGAAAGCGTAAAAAAGATGCACTATGAAAAGAATACGATACTAAATCATTAGAACATCCAAGACAAAATCTAGGAATATAAAGCTTTTAACTCATGTTGTTGTGAGAACAATGAAAAATGCAATGACGGATTATGAAAACTCTGCAAAGTTACAGTTTCGTGTTTTAATGGACTTCAAAATAATTCCCCGTCCTAAGTTTTTGGGGCCCCACTCAGATGTCTTAGCCTTGGGGTCCACTCAAATGTCTTAGCCTAGGGGCCCACTTAGGATTTAATCCGACTGGTCTCTTCGACATGCTTTCCAATATAATCCACCTATCTCCCATGTTGGCTTCTGAGTCTTTTCGTGCCCCTTCGCACGCAGTTTAACCATGGGTGCCCATAGATAAATTTTCAGGAGGGGCCAAATAGAAAAATTGTAAATACGAATAATATATACAAACACCGGAAGCAAATTTACATTGTGCCTTAGTTTTTACCACACACACAACACATAAATTTCAGTGAAACCCAGAAAACTCAAAAACAATGTTCACAAGTTAGTAAAATCATGCAATGAATTGTTTATGATACGCTTTCCAACATACCAGAAATCATTACTCAAGTTATGTGGATAAAGGCTATGGAATAAATCTCGCTTCTGTGCCCTAACCATTGACCACATTTATATGATATTCAACAGAACTGGTTCAGTATACCTCCGAAACAACATGCTAATGTTTTGTCGCAATAGAAGCATTTTTAGTCAAGTTATGAAGATAATGGCTGTGGAACAAATCTCGCTCCTGTGCACTTACTTTGGACCCCATTTCGATGATATCAAACAGAATTGGTTCAGTATACCTGCGGAACTACATAGAAAAGTTTTGTTGCAATAGAAGTATCTTTAGTCAAGTTATGAAGATAATGGCTGTGGAATAAATCTCGCTCCTGTACCGTGACCTTTGACCCCATTTCGATGATATTCAACAGAACTGGTTCGATGTACTACCAAAATAACATACTAAAGTTTTGTCGCAATAGACGCCTTTTTAGTCAAGTTACGAGGATAAAGGTTGTGGAATAAATCTCGCTCCTGTGCCCTGACATTTGACCCCATTTTGATTATAATAAATAGAATTGGTTCAGTACATCTCCAGAACAACATGAAGTTTTGTCTCAATCGAAGAATTCTTACGTAAGTTATGACGTATAAGGGGATTGGAGCGGATCATAGGCGTAACCACTGGGATCGGGTGAGTCGGGGATCTCCAATGTAAAGAAGCCCCCAATTTTTTCGGGAATATAAGGATATAATGCACATTTTATGATGTGAACGAATTAAATTTAATAATATAAGATTGTAAATTTTCGTAGAATGTAAACACGTGTGTGATGTGTACTTAATAAAACAGCGATATCGATTCCTAATAAGCAAAGACAGTTCTACAACTTTGTAATTTACATTTCATCATAGTTTTACAGTTGCTTTCGCTAAGTTCCACAATTTGCCAATAGAGGCGCCTATGTCGTGCCCGTCCGTTAGATCGCGCCTCAGCAACTACGTTGCTGCTGCGTGAGTCTGTGTAGGGCGAGGAGGACCCAAACTCAGTCTTATACAGTATGTGTGCCAGAAGAACGGACCACCGATGGACAACCGAAATTTTAGACTGGATTCCCAGGGATAGAAAAAGACCCAGAAGAAGACTCCATGAGAGATCGATGGATGAAATTCGAAAGCATGACGGAGTGACATGGAGGAGGCAGGCTCAAGACACACAATTGTGGAAGAAACTTGGGGAGACCTTCATCCAGCAGTGGGTCGATATTGGTAGACAATGATGGTAATGATATAATATTGTTTATGAATGTATACATACAATGTGTGATCGACCCCCCCCCTCCCCAGATTCCTGAACACGGTCACGCCACTGGAATGGATCCTGTCCTATGTCCTGACCTTTGACCTCATTTCGTCCATTTTGAATAGAGTACTTTCCCAGGTTGTTCCCTGCCACATACTAAGAATTCATCGAAATCGACCCATTTTTCCGCGAGTTATCGTGCTGGCAGACAGACAGACAGACAAAGCTGGAGCATATACACTTCTTCAATGTACTGTTGGAAAACGTAAAAAAATGGACAAATGAAAATTGACCATCTTTTACCCTTTTGGCTACTTGTATCAATAAGCACGTCCTTTGAATCCGTTCTGACGCAAATTGAATTTATCAAAGCTATTCAAAGTCAATGGAAAACAATAGTATCTGACGGAAAAAAGAAGCTTTTCAATCGGGTGTTTAAACCCTCAGATATTGCTGTAAACGGAATCGTGAGCTCACACTGTTTGGTTGCAGACTTGTGCGTTAAGAAAAACATGAATTTATATGAGAAACATTTCGCACCGGAAACGCTCTTCAACACAGGAAGAATTTTTCAAATAGGACTCTTAGAAACAGAGATATCGATAAAAATAAGATGTGACTTTACGTCCCCTGGTGGGAAAACCACGCATTATTTTATGAAGAAAGTATTCTCAAAAGATTTTTCCATGCGAGTGGTATCGGTGCAAGAAAATATAATTTAGTCGATTTTTCAGGAGCCCAGATTTTGCTACAAATACATCAAAAGTAGAAATTAACCCTTATGCCTCCTGGTGTCTGAACCATTCTTTACCAAACATTAGAAATTATATGAAAAATATTTTCTATCAGGTCTTGTATGTGATACAGAAAGAATTTTTCAAATCGGAGATTTAGAAGCAGAAATAACGCAGAAAACGCAATTTACCTTTGTGCCCCATACCGAAAAGTCTATGATTTACTTGAAAATTTTAAATTTATATGGAAAACATTTCGCATCCCAAACACTATCCAACAAAAAAGGAATTTTTCAAATCGGAGATTTAGAAGCAGAGATATAGGGGAAAACGGAATTTACCTCTACATCCCCTAGCAGAAAGTCTATGAATTACATGAAAAATTTGAAATTATATGAAAAACATGTCACTCTGAAAACATTAACCAACAAAGAAGGTATTTTTCAAATCGGATTCCTAGAAGTAGATATATTGACAAAAATAAGATGTACATCTACGCCCCTTGGCTGAGAAACTGTGGAATATTTTAAGAAGAAAATATTCCGAAAAGGTTTATCGATGTGAGTGGCGTCAGTCCACGAAAAAGTTTTTCAATCGATATTTTAGAAGCTCAGAATATATCGCAAATACATCAGAGCAAAAATTAACACTTACGCTCCCTGGTGGCCAAAGTATTCTTTACCAAAAATTTGAAATTATATGCAAAAGATTTTCCATTAGGAGGTGTACCCGCTGAAGAAAAAAATTTCAAATCGGAGTTTTGGAAGAAGAGTTGTCGGTAAAAATGTAATTTACTTTTACGCCCCCTATCGGAAAATCTGTGCGTAATTTGAAAACGTAACTATATCTAAAATACTCTTTGACATAAATGAAATCGGAAGATAAAATAATTTTTTCAATCGGAGTTCAGAAGAAAATATGTGGAATAAAATGTACTTTTGAGCTCGACATCATCTGAATTTACGCCCTCTAGCGGCAAAATTGCACATCGTAAAAAACAAACGAAATAAAGGATCATCATTCGCACATTTCAAGCTTCCCAATGCAAAACGCATTTTTCAAATCGGACTAATAGTTGCAGAGATATCGCAGGTACAGATGGACGGACAAACCGGTAACATAAGCACGATTTTTTTTAACAAAAGACGTGCTAAAAATACCATTAAGACAAATTTCTGAGAAAACTTTAAGAGGCCTTTGTTCAGCAGTGTTCAGTGCTGCCATACATGATATATGTTTTATTTTTTTGCTTTCCATACGTCTCCATACTGTATGTACAGTATGTATGCTGCTTTCCAAAATGCAACTGGAAATTTCATTATTACATTTTACTGCAAATTTCCGCTTTTGAGGTGAATACGTCTTTAAAATCAGACCAATACTAGATGGCTAGTACGAAAAGTTGACCGTTAGGAAAAAACTTGGCCTCGAGTTCGGTCTTATAATTTCTACACTATCTACCAACAAGTAATTGGACACCTGTGATAGCAAAGGAAAACGAAGTTTATTCACCTTCAATAGTTAGTGGAGCCTCCACGAGCGGCGATTAGAGCTGCGACCCTCCGGGGCATACCCTCAACCAGGCGTTGTACGACGGCTAGCGGTAATTTTTTTTTTCACTCGGCTTGAAGAAGACAGGTCAGTTCCTTCACCGATTTCGGACGGTGGGGGCACCCCTTAAGTCGACGATCCAACTCGTCCCAGAGGTGTTCGATAGGTTTAAAGTCCGGGCTCTGCGCATGCCAATCCAATCGATTCACCCCATTGTCACTATACCAAGCCATGATGGATCTCGCAACATGACAGGTGGCATTGCCATCCTGAAAGTAACATGGGTCCACCCCGTAAAACTGCCACAACGTAGGAAGCACATGGTCATCCAAAATGGTGCAGTAGGTCTCGGCATTGAGTCTACCAGGAATCGCGACCAAGGGTCCCGTGCCATACCAGGAGAAACACCACCATAGCATGATTCCACCGCAGCCGAACTTCACAGTTGGCACAATACATTCCGGCAGGAGGCGTTCTCCAGGCAGACCCCAGCCAAACCCAGACCCTGCCATCCGAACGGTAGAGGGTAAACCTTGATTTGTCGCTCCAGAGAACCTGTTTCCACTGTTCAACGGCCCACTGTCGACGTTCTTTGCACCACGTTAGCCGAGCAGCCCTATTGGACTTGGTGATCAAAGGCTTGTGGGCGGCAGCACGTCCATGATAACCGAGAAGACGGGCTTCCTTACGGATGGTATTCATCGAAAGAACACTCCCGGATGCCTGTTGAAACTCCTTGCGGATGCGGCCCATCGATTTTGTGCGGTTCTTCCAAATTTCTCTGGCCTGCGCCCGTCGGTCTCTAACTCCCAGTTTTGTGAGTCTGCCGGGTCGGGGCACTTTCCGACAGTCTACCTCTCATCTTCCACTTGCCAATCACTTAGGCCACTGTCGATTTTGGGTACATCAACTCGCTGGATATGTCACGTATGGATCGGCCATTTCTGTGATATTCGGCGATTACACCTTTCTAGAAATCAGAGAGCTCCGTCTGAACTGCGTGGCATCTTGCATGCGACTGGTTGCGTTGTTGTTTCCCACACGATATTTAACGGTGGCGGCCGTGACGTGTATCAGGACCGCAGATATCTTCGATTGCAGGAGTGTCCAATTACTTGTTGTTAGATAGTGCATAATATCAACGCGAACCAAACCTACCTAGTGTCATTCGATAGCTAAGGGAACAAAGGCTTGTTAGTGACCTTGAGTTCGTGAGCCGCGATAAGCGGGGAGGGGGCGTCGTTTTGGGGATTTTTTGCTGGACCTCGCAAACTAAAAAAACAAAATCAGTATAACTCGGGACTGCGAAGCACTAAGACGTCGAAATTGGTCTCAAACGAAAGCTAACATCGAGATCTGTCAATTTAAGATATGTAACGTACCAGGAGATGTGACGTACCTGCCAGAAGGACGCACACGACATAAAGGCACATAGCAATCAGAACAAATGTCCGCGTAGCTTAATTGGTAGAGCAACTTATTCCGGAATGAGTGGACCCGGGTTCGAACCCCGGCGCGGATAAAAATGACGGAAAAATTCACTTCGTTATAATGGCGCCCGAACTATCCGGATGACCCGACCGTTCAAAATCTCGCATTGGTGTGATGTTATTTCCACACCGCGAGATAGGAAAATAAGAGGAGCACTTCGAATTAAAAAAAAAAAATAAGGGGGAGATGATGTAACGTACCAGGAGATGTGACGTACCTGCCTGAAGGACGCACACGACATAAAGGCACATAGCAATCAGAACAAATGTCCGCGTAGCTTAATTGGTAAAGCAACTTATTCCGGAATGAGTGGACCCGGGTTCGAACCCCGGCGCGGATAAAAATGACGGAGAAATTCACTTCGTTATAGATACTAGAAGTGAAATAGAATACGGTGTTGATTATGAACCTTTGGATCGCAATTGAAACATTTAAAAAAATTCACAATGTCGTCATATACTGGTCGGAAAGCCAAACAGAAATACAATGAACGTAGTCTAAACGGAAGAGCACCTCGTCAGCTTTCAAGTAATGATAATTGATGATTGATATCGTCAGCTTTTGATAAACACCGCAGTATCCGCGGCAGAGCACATGAAAAAGTATCAGGAGCAAAAGAAAATTGCTACAGCGCAGCGCGCGAGAACTTCGGAGGCAGCCATGCACGAGTCCATGGACGCGGACCATCAAAACGATTCTGCCCATGCTTCAGAACACGGAAACGACGAAATGGAAGTAGATTTCGAGAGATCGGTGCAGTTTGAGAAGTGTTAGTGATCGGCGAATGAACGTTTCGAGAACACGTTTGTGAGCAATCCGTTTGGTCATTTGTGCGGGGTTTGCGACAAACTGTGCTTTCGAAGGATTTGAAGCCAAAATACGTGGAATTGCTCGAAAACACGTTTCTTGGCGAGAACGTTGCTGAGTTTAGGTTGTGCAGTATGTGTCGTAAATCATTGAACAGCAACAATATTTCGAAGTTGTCGCGATCGAACGGTTTCAAGTGTCTACCGAAACCGATCGGTTTGCCACCGTTGGATCCGATAATTACCAGATTGATTTCTCCGAGGCTTCCATTCATGCAGATTCGTCGACTTTGCTACGAGGGCAACTGTGGAATCGTTGGCCAAGTGATAAACATACCGGTGGATGTTAACACAATGGTGCAGCAGTTTTCATGACGTATGGACGATCATCATACTTTCAGCGTAAATATCAAGAAAAACTTAATCCACAAGTCGACGTACTGGAGTGGTTTCGTAAAGAAGTCAGTGGTGAAGGCTTGGCTTTGATTCTTGGTGGACCAACCGTTGTACAAGCATTACAACATCCCAGATCAATTGGGAAGCATTTGAAGAAAGCGAGCAGATGTATAGTGAGTATCCGATCGAATTTATAGAGCCGGATTCGGTGCTAGAGTCGGAAATTCTGCTTGCGAGACAACACACAATGCTCTGGAACGAAGAGCAGTGCTTGGATATCGCGCCAGGGCAGCACACGACTCCGATCGACTTGGTGTACGACGTGCACGCAGAAGAGTTGTCCTTTCCGGTGATGTATTACTGCGTCCACTGTCAGTTCAGTCTCGACGAACGTGTAACTCCGTGCATGAAGGCAATGAGCACAATTCGTGGAAGCGATCAGCGTGGAGTTACCCCGGATCATGTTCTTTATATCGCGATGAAGATTTTGAGAATGAGAGTAGTCGAGGGCATTTACAAATATGTTCAGATGTGTGAAGCAAACAGACAACATCACTCGAAAAATGTTAGACGACGGGAGTTTCCTCGAGGAGTGCATGGAGATGAATTTGGCATTCCTCAAAATGATACCAAACTTTCTGCAATTGACTACTGAATTTGTCTTTCCTTCATTTACTAGACCCAAATAAATAATGTGCGCTAACGTGCCGTATTCACGTAAAACCTTACGACCGTGCTGCGACACGGTCTTTTTCCGTATTTTTACAGCACACGCACGTAACCAGAGATTCTACACAAAAAACGGCAACGAGAATTAGTGTTTTTGCAAAAATCTCGAATGTACCTTAACGGAAGGAGCATGGTCCAAATACCCCCTATCGCCCTCCTATATGGGCGCCCATGAGTCTGACTGCTTATAGCCTACTAAGTTGCTCACGGTGGTCGTTAAACCTCCAATCAAAAAAAGTCCTAGACCAAAGACTTGTTTATTAATATTCGCAAACTCTCTGTAATAGAAAAATATTTATTATCGAGTTGGTCCACCCTTTGCTGCGATCGCAGCCTGAACCAACGACCTCTGTCTGTTTTACTTGCTTTTGCAAACTGTTCACTATACTACGTTTGTCAGTTGCACTTATTAGCTGTGTGAAGAACCTGTGCATTCATGGTAAGTCCTGCTCATGGTTTACAGTGCCTCGGCATTCATAGTAAGTCCTGTATTTTATTCCTTTGCTGTTTTAAGTGCCAAGCGTTAGCTTCCCTTAGATCCTCTCTTAGCCAAGTCCTCTGAGTTATTTACTTCAACCCTTACCTTTAATTGTGACTGCCTCCTGCGCTTTTACGTTGCACCAAGTGCTCGTGCATAATCTCGCTTCAGCACCAGGACCTGTTGGGCTTTAATTTCCTTTCATTTTTCTCGCTTCATCTCCACGACATGTTACCTTTAATTTCCTTTTAATTTAAGCATTTTAGAATTGAAAAGCTGGTTTGTTAATATTTTTGGGTCTACAGCATGGCGACTTCCGTTTCTCCTTCACCTTCGGGCGACAAGGCGGAAGTGCCACGCCCTGCCAATCTCTGTACAATGGATGCCACCGAAACTGCTGATAAGACTTTCTCATCGTCGTTGCCTGGACGTACTTCATCTTTCCAGCTACGTTCGGAACTTTTGCTTGGTGATCAACCTCTTTTTCAAAGTTTTATGCTTGACGTTCCCACTTCTTCTCTGACTTCGACGACTTTTCAATTCTACGGCTAGTGTGCCAAGTGCTTCTTCTTCCGTGAGTTTCGCGTTATCAGTGCGTTAGCGTTTTAAACCAGGTCAATTGTTTTCTTCTTCGACGTTATCATCATCATCTGCTCCAGTAGTTGTTGTTTCTGATAAAATGGTTCTTTTCATTTACGCTTTCCAACCGTAGGTTGAAGAAGCGTATATGCTCCAGGTTTGTCCGTCTGTCTGTCCGCACGATAACTCGCGTAAAAATCGTTGTTCGATTTCGATGAAATTTTAGTATGTGGTAGGCGACCACCTGGGGACAAACCCTATTGAAAATGGGCGAAATGGGGTTAAAGGTCAGGACATAGGAGCGGAATAACTTCCATCGCCTTTATGCGTCATAACTTAGGTAAAAATGCTTCGATTTGGATGACATGTTAGTATGTTATAGGAGACTACCTTGAGACGAATCCTTTTGAAAATGGGCGAAATGGGGTCAAAGGTTAGGACATAGGAGCGGGATCTATTCCATAGCCCTCATGCATCATAACGTTCTTATAAATGCTTTGATTGCGACAAAACTTTATCATTTTATTTCGCAGGTATACTGAACCGGTTCTGTTGAATATCATCGAAATGGGATCAAAGGTCAAGGCACATGACCGAGATTTATTCCACAGCCATTATCCTCATAACTTGAGTAATATTTTCTGGTATGTTGGAAAGCGTATCATTATCAATGCATTGCATGATTTTACTAACTTGTTTGATTGGGGGTTTAACGACCACCGCAAAAAACTCGATGTGCTATAAGCAATGGTCCATCTCAAATTTAGGGCCACTGGTTCTACGGTAAGGAAAGAGCCAGTGCAGTTATACCAACTCATCATCCATACCTCCCTGGAATTCAAACTCGGACCAATCGCGGACAAACTGTCAGAAAACGGCGCTTAGACCACTGAGCAACTGGGGCGGCAAAAAAATTTCTAACTTTTAGGTACACTGAGGCATTCATGTTGGCTTGACAATCATACAAGGAAGTGCGGCCATTAAAAGATATTCCTTCCCAGCCCAGAACTGACTGCCGCTTGTAAAGGTGGACGGACTGCACATAGCGTGGTTGCATTCATATGCCGGATCTTGTCCTCGCGTGTTCTCGTCGAGTATCAGGATAAAGAGTGAAACGGAATTCGTCTGTGGAAAGTATATAGTGCCAATCTGTATTCCATTGCATGTACAGTTGGACTGAGGTACATCAATGACGACTCCGCCCCGATGGCGCAGTGGTCTAAGCGATGTCCCCTGATCATTCGTCCAAAAGGGGTACGCCGCCCCGGTGGCGCAGTGATCTGAGCGATGGCCTCTGTTCATTCGTCCAAAAGGGGTCCGCCGCCCCGGTGGAGCAGTGATCTGAGCGATGGCCTCTGTTCATTCGTCCAAAAGGGGTCCGCCGCCCCGGTGGAGAAGTGATCTGAGCGATGGCCTCTGTTCATTCGTCCAAAAGGGGTCCGCCGCCCCGGTGGAGCAGTGATCTGAGCGATGGCCTCTGTTCATTCGTCCAAAAGGGGTCCGCCGCCCCGGTGGAGCAGTGGTCTAAGCGATGGCCTCTGATCATTCGTCTAAAAGGGGTCCGCCGCCCTGGTGGTGCAGTGGTCTAAGTGATGGTTTCTGATCATTCGTCCAAAAGGGGTCCGCCGCCCCGGTGTGGTAGTGGTCTAAGCGATGGCCTCTGATCATTCGTCCAAAAGGGGTCCGGGTTCGAATCCCGGTGAGGTATGAATGCTGTGTTTGTTTGTTTTGCACTGGCTCTCTTCCTTTCCTGGAGCCAGTGACCCTAAATTAGGGACAGGCGGCTTCTTATAGTAGCCCATTGAGTTGTTGACGGTGGTTTTTAAAACTCCAACAAAAAAAAAAAAACAACAACATCGATCTGCCGTTCTCCTGTCTGTAACATGCCAACAGCCCTATTTCTGTTGTCAATGCCTAAACGTCGTCTGGATATTATTTCAGGTAAATACCACACAGAAAGCAATACATTCAGCAAACTTCTAGTCCAAGAGGTGAAACGACCCCGTTTTCCACTTCTCGGAGAGTGCTTTTATCGGAGTTCGTGTTGTGTTGACGTGGTACTAATTTACAAATAACATAGCTACTCACTCTGATAACCGATCTCCAGTAGCCGCTAAATTTGCATATCACCACGTTTTCCTTCGAAAGCGCAATATCCCTAAGTGTTTTGTGAGCAGTGTATTTTTGAGAATTCGTTGGAGTAAACTGCTATCATTGGGAGTCTTAGTCTCAATACGTCAGTAATTTATTAGTATACTGAGATACGGCTTAGACGATTTATGCGACACATTTCTGACAGATCTACTGGGGTCTATGTACATCATGGATATGCCGCCTATTGACCTTCTTTCCTTTTACAAGATGACTTCTCTGCTTTCGAAAAGGAAGGCTCTCTGTCTTATGCTTATGTACGATGTCGTAAACAGTGATATTCAGGACACTTTAATTTTAAATAGAATGAATTAATCGTGCGCCACCTTTAGTAAGGTTAGGTGCAAAATTTATTATATGCCATTCTCCAAGACAGAAATTAGGAAACATTCTCCGTTGTGTTAAATTTATAGACTTCATAACTCATGTTAAGGCTGCCCAGATGATTTTAATGTAAATTATGACTGCTTTCATAGAGCACATTTTAACAAGCTATTATAATTATCTTTAATGTATACCTATGTATCTTATAGCAATGTGTGTAATTAGATCCACCATCTGTAGGTATAAAAAAATATAAATAAATAAATAAAGTAATAAATAAATAAATTAACGAAATCGATAACAACATCACATGGAACTTGTATCAAAATGCATTATCTGTAAAATTCTAGAAATTTTACCCGAATTTCCACTTTATTTATCTATCACTTTTTTGCGGATCTCCGTTAAAATATTGTTACTTATAAAAAGCGGATGTGGTAAATCAGGTGATGCTTATGATTAAAAATTAAACAAAGTAAACATATTGTGAAATATGAGGCCTTACAGTTTTACCTATTATTTCCAATTGTCTTTATTTAATCTAGCGTAATCATTATGTAAAATTATTCAGGTTCAATAAGCAGAATAAGAGAATGGGCAATCACCATTTATAGTTTATCTAACGCATGTAGCTATATATTCTTTCCTCTTGAGATGTGCACCACGATGGTGAATTAGGTGGTGATTCTCAGGGCCCGTCCTTGAAGAATCAACAATAGCTAATGGCGGACCCAGCATTTCTTTATAGGGATTGCCCAAAATATTTCAAATGCAAATAAAAATATCGTGGAAAAAAATTCCCAAAATATTGCAAGACGATAAAAATATCTCCGCTGTATTCAAAGACACCTGCAATTATTCATTAAATATATACACTCTTTGCAAATAAAAAAAGGTTAGATGCAATCATGTGGGCCTTAAATGTGCTTTACGCCAGGTACAGAAAACGGAAGTGACGTAGGACAGCTTTGGAGGTCCTGAAATAATGGTTGGTAGACAGATCGGAATAATTTGGAATGCCCGACGGACAAATGTGAGCTGATATCGAAGTAAGAGCAGGAGGTGCGCTTTAAGAGGGAAGGGGAACAGCAGACTTTATTTTTAGTGGGGAGATACAATACTCCTGACCCGCCGACTTAAGGTGACCTCCTAATAACGAGAGGCCTTTGGACAGTCCCGTTGGGATGGGGCTCTCGACCATCAGATCAGATCAAATCATATGTAGAGGATTTTAGGAAGGGAGTGTCTGACCCCAGGTCTTAAACAACCCTTAGAAATAGGAAGCTAGGAGATTTGGGTTAGAGTGCCCGATAGGAAAGTGACCCGGAAGCGAGGTAGAAAGGGGCGTGGGAGACTCCCTTATTTATTACCGGAGGGCCAGTACTCGGGGTCCGACGGCTTAACGTGCCCATCCGACGCACGGCGGTTATTTAGTCGTTCGAGAGTTAGTACCTGCCCGGCATCGAATCTGGGGTTCCTCCGTGGCAGTCACAAACGGTGACCACTAAGCCATCTGCGGCCCTATCTGAACGGTTGCTGATTGCTTTCACCACTGTGTCATGTTTATGTATGCATACATATATCTCCTTGAATTTAATCCCTTTCAATAATGCCACAGAAAATAAACTCTTAGGAGTTCCGACGTGACGGTTAGCACAGAAAACACAGCGAGCGGTAGGTGAAATTTTTATAAGAGAAAGTAAACCAGTATGGAAAGTTAAACTAGTAGTCAATGGATCTTCCTCTACTGGGAGTCATACATCCATTTGAGACGAATCCGAAATCCTCACAACTCCTCACACCAAATTTCAATTATTGTTCACTGAAAGCCTATACATAGACAAATTTTCCGACACTTGTTGTAATGATGAACTACCCAGAAATATTCCCCGGCCCTGGAAACACCTGATCTCGACCACATCCATATTATCTTCAACCTCTCTGAATTCTCCCCTCAACATTTCTCCCCCTCCCCTCTCCCCCATTCTCTCATCCCTACCACCCCTTTTTTGTGATGACATGGCACACGTGGTTCATTTGATCATCCACGGACACGTCATTTACGCATCATTGTAATTAATTTTCATTCGACCATTCACTATTACGTCATTTGTTTTTATCTGTGTAATTCTCTATATATGTTGCCTCTTCCATGGTGTGTGGTTCTTTTATCGCGTCTGATGATGGGTACCTGCTGGCAGGACCCGAAAGGTCTTACGCATTTTAAACATTTTTAACTATGTCATCTTAGTTCAAGTGTATCATTAAATTCACCTTTTGTATAGTGTGCAGACGGTCGTATTGTTTATGCTTTTAAACTGGTAGTATTCGTCACAATTAACAGAAGAACAACGAGTGTTTCGCTTTTGATTACATCACGGAGATATCGAAGGTCATGTTTATTTTGATGAAACGAAAAAACAACAACAAGGAAACGGAAGCATGGAATGTTAACAGTTTCAAAATATTAAAGTGCATAAATATTCTTTCCTCATTTATCTCCAAGTTGGCTACTAAAAATGACAAAATATGTTATTTCTAAGATGTTCAAGAAAAAGACGCATGCTGTTGGAGAAATGAAAACAAATACCATAGTTGTTATGTTTGAGAAGGTATCTTTCATCCACTAAAGAAAAACAACTTGAAAAACAAGGGCGGGGGGAGGGGGGTTATTTTGCAGTAGTGTTCCGCCACTTGATGGAGCCTCAGCAGTCCTTGAAAAGCGAAGAAATCAGTTTTCGGTACGGTGGATGGTCGTTTCGTGTGGGTTTTGTTTCACTAGGTGTGTGAAAAGCTCCGCGCGCATCCCGTGGAGAGATGTTACTCGGGAAAGCATCAAGGAATATTTTTTTTTTTTTACTCCAATCGATCATCTTCCGCTTCTGGTGCCGAACGGAAGTGAAGTTCACTTTTTGTGTCCTTTAGAGAAGCTCACTCCTCTGATATGTAGCTGGCATTAAGACTCTCTGTGTAGTTTCCATTCCGTCGAAATATTCTCCTGCCTCCGGGCATCTTTCCTCTCTTCCCCATCCGCAGGGATATTCAGGGACAAAGTGTCTGCACATGGATACGGGGAAAGAATTTCAAAACTTTAACCGAGACCCCGCCTAAGTCATAAATCATGATTATGCAGTTCCAACAATTTTTTTTTCTTTGCATACTTAGCATCTTGGTTTATCTTTCCGCAGCCTTTGGAATAGTGATATGAATAACAAACCACTCTATTCTTCAGTCTGAATTTTCTAACGCGCATTTTTTTAGTGTCGATAAAAGGAAGCGTTATCTCGATCGAAATTCAGCGCGAATGCAGTGTTTTTGTGTGTGCCGCTTGATGAAAGGCCACGTGATGTTCTGTTGCTCATGCCATTTTGTTTTGTTTTGGAGTAAAAACAACGTTATGTCTGTACATGTGTTATAGCTTTGTTTACGTTTTTTGAGTTACACATATAGACGCCTCCTCACTTTACCTAGACATGTTGTGACGCGCTGCAGAGGTGACACACATGTGAAGACGGCAGTTAGCAGTGATAAGCCCATATCGGTGTAGATTAATTGGGAAAGCATTTGGCTACGAAGGAGCTCCACGACCGGCAAAATTGGGTTTTCAGACACTGAAAAAAATAAGTGGAGTGAATTCACGGAAATTTCTCCCCTTTCGGACGAATGATCAGAAGCCATCGCTTAGACCACTGCGCCACCGGGGTGGCCCGATTTTTTTTTAAATTCCGTATTTTGATAGATTTTTGGAGCCCAGTAATTTCGTTTATTTCACAAAAGTCCGTTTCAAGTTTTTCCGGATTTAGACAAAAATTTCGCAAAATCCAACACGCTGAATATTTCAGCTCTTACGCGAAAGAATCTTTTTATGTTTGGCACTGCTTTTGGGAATCGAGCCCAGGTCGTTTTGATTGAATCCCCGCGTATCTTAACCACCGAGCCAGAACTTCACAGGAATCACACTCACGTTCAAAGTAAAACTCATGCCGCGATGATGATTTTTTTCATTAATGCGAGTGATTTATTCATGTTATTTTCCATTGGAGTTTATTATTTTTTTGAATACGTTTGTAATATTTTTTTTGTGGGAGGTGTTATTACAAGTCACGTATTTTTTTAATCATGATTTTTCGTTTATTTTGAGTTTGAGATTTTTTTTTCAACTGAAAATAAATTTAACTTATCTCTTAGAGAAGGTGCAATTAACTCATGAATATGATGTGGAAAAATTTGTTTTCTCATAATACGTGGAAAATATGTCATGATAATTAACATAGCAATCAGACCTCTCTGAATTGACTGTATCTTTACTGTTCTCACGTAATATCAATCGCTCAGGAAATTTGAAAATTTAATCGCCCTGGAGCGGAATCGAACCCGCATCTCCCGTGTAACTGTTAGCATGCTCGAACGGGTAATCGGGAGCTGCGGGTTCGATTCCCGCTCCAGAGCGATGAAATTTTCAAGTTTGCTGAGTGATAAATATTACGTGAGAACAGTAAAGGTACAGTCAATTGAAGGATGCCTGATTGCTGTGTTAATTATCATGCAATGAATTGTTTCATAATATTACTAGCAGTGATATCCGGTATTTCTCGGGTAAATATTCGTGGAATCACTAAGTTCAGCGCGTGAAATTTTATGAATGAAAAATATATTCCTGTAATGTTCCCGTTTATACCAAATTTGATTCTAAATTGAAAACTGTAGAACTTTTTTTTATACCAAATTTGGTGGTTGTAAATTGAAAACTGTAGAACGTTTTACAAAAATTGTGTATGGGCAACCTTTAACCCCTTCCAAAAACCGTGGACGGTCAAAGTTAGAGTACCATGAGATAAATACCAAATTTGGTTGTTCTAAATTGAAAACTGTAGAACCTTTTACGAAAATTTTGTCTGGGGGCCTTAAACCCCCCCGGATCCGACACCTTCCAAAATTTGTCTACGGTCTAAGTCAGAGTATCATGAGATAATATACCAAATTTGGTGGTTGTAAATTGAAAGCCGCAGAACTTTTTACGAAAATTTTGTATGAGAGCCCTATGACCCCCGGCTTCGAACCCTTCCCAAAACCAAGTACGGTCTAAGTCAGAGTACCATGAGAAAGTATGCCAAATTTGGTGGTTCTAAAATGAAAACTGTAGAAATGTTAACTAAAATAACGGAAATTTTGTATAGGGCCCCCTTGACCCACCCCATGGGGTCCGATCCCTTCCAAAACCCTTCTACGGTCTACGTTAGAGTACCATGTGATAGTATACTAATCTGTTGGTTCTAAGTTAAAAACTGTAGATTTGTTTATCGGACAAACAAACAAACATACAAACAAACAAATATACAAACTTTCACTTTTATATACGTATATAGGTTACATATTTTTCTCTCAATTTTTCAGAGTCTTGAAGATCGCTTCCCAGAGCATAGAAAAACACTTTTTATTGAAGAGCTACTACACCGGCGTGCAAAAATTATGGACGAGACGGTTTTTCGTATGTAACGTCGTGCAGAAGTGCACCACATCAATTCAATTCATAATATAAGATCCCCAAGATGTAAGAATATGGGATAAGTGAGCAAAACCGTCCAAACAAGGAATCCAAAGGATACAAAGGCACTTTATTGAAAAGGTAGCTTCGAACACAACTAGACAGAAGGCAGAAACGTCCATGTGACAGGCGGCTGCCAAGAAAAATCCAGTCTTTAGTAGGTGATATGATCACCCCTGACTGCGTTGCAGGATTTACAACGTCTGTCCATGCTGAGGACGAGATTGTTAAGGAGCTGTTGAGGCATCGCGGCCAATTCCTCTTGTAGCGCCAATCGCACCTGAGGAATCGTTGCTGGCGGCTGGTGACGTGCTGCCAAGCGTCTCTCGAGAAGTTCCCACACGTGTTCGATTGGATTTAGGTCCGGAGACCTTGCGGGCCAATCCACGCGGTGAATATCTTCACTCTCCAACAGCTCTGCGACAGCCACTGTACGATGAGGTGTAGCGTTATCGTCCATGAAGAGGAACTCAGGACCCACAGCACCTCTAAACAGACGCACGTAAGACAAGAGAACCTCGGTACAGTAGCGGAAACCAGTGACTAAACCTCCTTGGAATATGTGTTGGTCAGTACGGCTACCAAGCATGATACCGCCCCAAACGAGAACTCCGCCACCTACGAACCGGTCCCTTTCTATGACGTTGGATGTGTGATTGCGTGTTCCCTGCTCTCTCCAGATGTATAAACGTCCAGAATCGCTCGTCAGACTGAATCGGCTCTCATCCGTAAAGAGAACTCTACCCCATTGCTGATGTGTCTAGTTCTTGTGTTCCTGGTACCACAGAAACCGCCGTCTCCGATGAGCTGGCGTTAATGGCACACACCGTACTGGTCGTCGTGCAAATAGACCACCTTTGTGCAGCCTCCTGGCCACGGTAAAATGAGACAACAGACGTCCAGTTGTCTGTCGCATGTGCCTTGTGATTTCTCCCGCTGTCTGCCGTCTGTCTCTTCTTGCCTGTAGGGCAATATACCGGTCGTCCGCCGCAGTGGTTGCTCGTGGACGACCTATGCTAAACTCTCGGGCAGCTATTCCTGTCGTTTGAAATGCTCTCCAAGCTCGTGAAACGATGCTGTGATCGATCCCGAACTCCTCGGACACACTAGTCATACTATAACGAAGTATATTTCTCCGTCATTTTTATCCGCGCCAGGATTCGAACCCGGGTCCCCTCATTCCGGAATAAGTTACTCTACCGATTGAGCTACGCGGACGTTTTATTCTGATTCCTATCTGGCTTTATGTCGTGTGCGTCCTTCTGGCAGGTACGTCACATCTCCTAGTACGTTACAATACTTTGACCTTCTTCCAACTTCCCAATGACGCGACCTCGGGTAAAGTCATCCGGATGTCGTCTACTGGATTGCCTGTTGGCCATATCACACGGTGGCAGCAACTCGACGTCGTTCAAACCGATGTACACCGTGCGATAGCTTTCACCGAATTGCTGAGCGTAGACCGCCCGTGTGCTTTATACCATTCCGCCACTCCGCCCCCTACGTCATGCTGCATATATGCGCATGCTCTACCGTACCGGACCCTAGTCTATCTTCTGAGTGGTCTTTAGGTCCGTTCTGCCTGCTCATTCCGCTGTTATGCTAATTTCTCCACTTCGTTCTTAATTTGTGCACACCAGTGTAATTGCTCACTAATTAGTGATCTCACTAAATTACCATGTAAAAGAATATGCCCGATGAGAAATTGTTATATGCTTCAAGAATTTTATATGATTTCAATGCCTGTAACTGTTGTATGGCAATGGCGCTTCGACCAAAGACGAAGTAATAGAAAATATTTACTGTTTGCACTTCTGGAAAACTTTTCGCGTCACCTTCGAAGATACTTACATTCAGCACATAGGGATCTTTTCCTTCAATCTTATTAATGTTTTCCAAATACCGCATTTTGTACTCGGAAGTTAAACTTTCAAAGTAAGACACCATTGGGGACTGGTTGTCTTTCGCTTACGTAACGTTATTAAAGCTCGTTGCCATGAAGAAAGTCACGTGTCTGCTGCATCCTCATATAGGCAGTGGAAGCCACGATAGAATGCGAACGGCGGTTTATTCTTTGACTCGTCACTAAAATTGTTACTGCTCGACTCCCTTTTGTCATAGATTAATAATTCATACTCCTAAATCTTCCTCGACAAATGCTCTAATGAAATGGTGAAAACTGCATCAAAATCCGTCCAACGATTCTCGAGATTAGCCCTAACAAACAAACAGACGCCTACCGGGGACTTTATTTTATACTATGTATAGATTTCACAAAACTTCTAAATATAAAATTTACTCTTGATAGCTTTTGTCTTAAGGACTTCACAGACTGATACTTAGACATTTGTACAACCACCTATAAAATGAATTAAGTGCCCGGTTTCTTATGGTAGCATAATGTATAATAGCTGGTGCACAAAATGGCGAAAAGAAGATGAAATATCCTGTTCCACAATAACCAAAATTCATGCAATATACTATCCACAATATCCGCTCTTGCTACAGAACTTCAAAATCAAATATTTCAACAGATTATTGAAATTTACCAGTTAATCAAACTCCCAGGTATTCCCGTGAAGCTCTACTATTACCAGAAATTTTACGTCATATGGATGTGGACCAAATACGTAGTGCGATCAAAATGTTTCGAGACTACGTACGTAGCGCGTCAACGGGTGGCAGTACGCTGATGCGCGAGCAGCGATCGAGGGCAGTGTCCTTAAGGACACTGCCCTCGATCACAATGACTCATAATTCATGAGTCATGGTGCAGAGTGGCGCTGTACTGGGAACATCGGGAGTTGTGCTACACGATATTTAGTGATCACGTGCAGAACACAGCTGCAATTTCGGTATGGACTGCTAACTGAAACAGCGAGCGAACATCAAACTCTGCGTCAGACTCGGCAAATAGGGAACGGAGACGCATGAAATGTTGCATCAGGCTTATGGCAATGAAGCAATGAGTCGTGCGAGGTGTTTTGAGTGGTACTCTCGCTTCAAGAGCGACAGAACGGCACTGCAAGACGACTAGAGGTCAAAGTGACCGTCCACGAGCAAAACTCACGAAAAAGTGTACAAAATTAGAGAACTGGTGCATGAGGATCGTCGGAGAACCATTCAAGACATTGCTACCATCGTCAATGTGTCACACGGAACAGTGCAAGAAATTCTGACTTCGGTTTTGAACATGCACCGCAGTGCTGCAAAGCTTGTGCCGAAGATTCTGAACCCAAACAGAAGGCGCTCCGCGTCAAACTCTGTCAAGATTATCGTCAGTAGGTGGTGAATGAACCAACGTTCCTGCCGCGGGTCATCACTGGGAACGAGACTTGGGTTTGCGGTTACGACTCGGAGACCAAATAACAGTCGTCGCAGTGGAAAAGCCCGGCATCTTCACGACCGAAGAAGGCCCTACATATACGGAGCGCAACCCGAAGCATGATCATCGTGTTCTTTGATATTCGTGGAGTTGTGCACCGTGAATTCGTCCCCCAGGGCCGGACCGTCACCGCCCTTTTTTACTGCGATATTCTGCGGCGTCTTAGGGAGGACATTCGCAGCAAACGACCTGAAATGTGGCGCAGGGGCGATTTCCTGCTCCATCACGACAATACAGCAGCTCACAAAGCGTTAACAACACGCCAGTTTTGCAGCCACTACGGCATGACTACCTTCTTCACCCGCCTTACTCGCCGTATTTGGCGCCCTGCGACTTCTTTCTGTTCCCGAAGATGAAGCTGAAGTTCAAGGGTCGCCGTTTTGAAACCGTAGGCAAGATCCAGCGCGAATCGCAGACGGTACTTGACACGATTCGGGAAGAGGACTTCCAGCGAGCGTTCCAACAGTGGCAAAAAATCTGGCAGCGGTGTATCGCTGCCCAAGGAGACTACTTTGAGGAGATCATAGCCAGACTTAAGTAACGTAAGTGATTTGTTATACATCGGCCTAGTCTTGGAACTTTTGATCGGACTTCGTATTAATGGCATTACCTTGTATCTTACGCGAGGTAAGTCGTTCAATTGCCATTTCAGAAGCGAAGCTATGACTTTAGATACTGATGTGTATTTCTGCCCCTTAGCAGCGCAATTACGCATGATAGAAAATTAAAAGATACATTCGAAACATTCCCGTAATGGAAATTTTCAAACACAAAAGGAATTCTTGAAATCGAATTTTCAGAAGACGAGATAAAAGGATATGCATTTACTCCCTCTAGCGGAAAAGTGCGCATTCTTTAAAATACATTATGCGACCGATAATCTTCAAAGTAGACCGTACGCGGCACGAAAGAGTTCTTTCAATGGGAATGTTTGTTGGTGGAAAAATACACTTATGTTTATAAAAAACAGAACACCTGAAAGGAGTCGAGGTACGACTCTAATTTTTTACGCTTTCTAACTGTTGGTTGAAGAAGCGTATATGCTCCAGCTTTGTCCGTCTACGTCCATCCGTCCGTCCGTCTGTCTGTCTGTCCGCACGATAACTCGCGTAAACATGGCTCGATTTCGATGAAATTTTAGTATGTGGCAAGGGACAACCTGCGGACGAAACTTATTGAAAATGGGTGAAGTGGGGTCAAAGGTCAGGACATAGGAGCGGTATGCATTCCATTGCCCTTATGCATCATAACGTGCGTAAAAATGGTTCGATTTCAATGAAATTTTATTATGTGGTAGGGGACCACCCTATTGAAAATGGACGAAATTTGGTCAAAGATCAGGACATAGGATCATGATCCATTCCATCACCCTTATCCCCTACTATGAAAGGAGCAATTCTTGTACGTATGTAAATTTTATTTTGAAAACGGGTCTAAGGATTTTGATGAATGTCGTTAACCTACCGTTTTCTGGTACTAGAAATCGATTTAGCTTGATCTCGACTTTAGGAAAATTCGCTTAGTGGGTTAAATAACCAGCCTGAATTACCACGTTTTTAATGTCATGGCGTCGTCCCATTAATATTACGCATGCTTAGAAATCTTATGACGTCACACTTTCGTAATTGAGATGGTGGTGTGCGGTCACGCTATCTGTATCCTTACGTCACGCGTTCTGTGCGTATGTCCGTCCGCACGATAACTCACGTAAAAATCGTTCGATGTCGATGAAATTTCAATACATGGTAGGGGAACACGTGGGAAAGAACCCTATTGAAAGTGAACGAAATGGGGTCAAAGGTCAGGACATAGGAGCGGGATCCATTCCACTTCTCTTATGGGTCATAAATAACGTAAAAATGCTTCGATTTGGATGAAATGTTAATATGTTTTAGGGGCCTGCCTGGGGACAAATCCCGTGGAAAATGGGCGAAATGGGGTCAAAGGTTAGGACACAGAAGCGGGATCTATTCCATAACCTTTATGCCTCACAACTTACGTAAAAGTGCTTCGGTTGCGACAAAACTTTATCATGTTATTTCGGTGGTATACTGAATCGGTTCTGTTGAATATCATCGAAATGGGATCAAAGGTCAGGGCACAGGAGCGAGATTTATTCCACAGCCATTATCCTCATAACTTGAGTACTGATTTCTGGTATGTTGGAAAGCGTATCATAATCAATGCATTGCATGATTTTACTAACTTGTTACAGGATATGTTAATCAGGAAATATCGCGGAAATGATTAGAATTTCGTCATCATAAGTCTATGCGTAACGCGTCTAGGCAAATCAGATCGCGCAACGTCGCAGATCGGAAATCGGTCGTTTTTCTGTTATAAGCGCCACGTGACTCGGTCGGTATGTCAGTACTTACTCAGCAGTAGTTATCTGTCTCCTTGCAGTGTAAGAAGTCGTACAGTCCCATCAGCGAGTTCGATAGAGATTCCTTTAACGGCATGAGAGACTGCATGCAATGCGTCCCACCGGGAGATTGCCGGTCGTGTGGGACGCAGTGAGTCCGTCCTGGCAGGAAATAAAGAATCAGGACGTAGGACACAAAGAGTAGATTCTGGAAGTGGTACATATACAACGCCGAGTGACAACCGTCATCTCATGAGGATGTCTTTGAGTGTCCGTCTGCGTCATCAACGGCGTTGGCCCAGCAGTGGCGAACTTTGATACATTTTACCCATGCCAGCTGTAACAGTACGCCGCCGATTATTACGGTTTGGACTGTGGACTCGTCGCCTCCTCCTTAGGCTACCTTTGACACCGCAGCAACGGACCACTAGGCTGCAATGGTACATCGATCGAAGGGAGTGGCATCACGAACGGCACAATATCGTCTTCTCGGACGAAACGCGTTTCCATTTAAGCGAAAATGATGGCTGCGTCTGTGTCCGCCTACGACAGGGGGAGAAGCGTCGGAAGAGTGTATTTGCGCCTGACATACCACATCAATACGAAGCATTATGGCCTGGGGTCCTATTGGGTACGATAGCAGATCCCCTCTCGTGAGAGTCCGTGCCACCATAAGAAGTGCCCGTTACGTTAATGACATTCTACGGCTGGTCATCCTTCCGTACCTGCAGGACGTCGCCGGAGCCATATTGCAGAAGTAAAATGCCTCACCGTATGTTACAGTGACAACACGTACATTCTCCAAGGATAACAACGTTCCACTTCTATCGTGGCCCCTCAGATCGCCAGATTTATCACCTATGAAAAATATGTGGGACATGCTCAAACGACAGGTGCGGCCTGCACGATCATCCGCCAGCAACTGTTGATGAACTTTGGACGCGGGTCAATACAGCCTGGATAGCTATTCCACAGGACATCATTCACAGATTATTTGATTCAATACCTCAGGGCGTACGACTGTCCACCAACAACTCTTGATGAGATTTCGACATGGGTCAATACAGCCTGGATGGCTATTCCACAGGACACCATTCACACATTTTTTGATTTGATGCTTCAGGGGTACGACCGTCCGCTAGCAACTCTTGATGAACTTAGTACACTAGTCAATACAGCCTGGATGGCTATTCCACAGGACACCGTTCACACATTATTTGATTCGATGCCTCAGCAGTACGACCGTCCGCCAGCAACTCTTGATGAACTTTGGACGCAGGTCAATACAGTCTTGATGGCTATTCCACAGAACACCATTCACACATTATTGGATTCGATGCCTCAGCGCGTACAACAGGTGATAAAAGCCAGGGGTGGCCACACCGATTATTAGATACATCGACACATCTGGTACTTATGACAGCGAGATGCTAATAAATTTGTTCTGTAATGCCTAATGAACATATACAGCAGGTGATACAAGCCAGATGTCGCCACACCTATTATTAACTACATCGACACACCTGGTACATATGAGAACGGGATATTAATCATTTATTCTGTATTGCCTAATGAACATATACAGCAGGTGATACAAGCCAGAAGGGGCCACACCTATTATTAGCTACATCGACACACCTAGTACGTATGACACCGGGATGCTAATGATTTGTTCTGTATTGCCTAATAAACATATACAGCAGGTGATACAAGCCAGAGTTGAGCACACCTATTATAGGCTACATCGACACACCTGGTACGTATGACAACGGGATACTAATAATTTGTTCTGAATTGCCTAATGAACATATACAGCAGGTGATACAAGTCAGAGGTGGCCACACCTATTATTAGCTACATCGACACTCCTAGTACGTGTAACACCGGGATGCTAATCATTTGTTCTGTATTGCGTAATTAACATGTACAACAAGTGATACAAGTCAGAGGTGGCCACGTCTATTATTAGCTACATCGACACACCTGGTACGTGTGACACCGGGATGCTTATCATTTGTTCTGTATTGCTTAATGAACATATCCTAAAAATCAAAGTCGTAGCTCGACGTTTTTCAGGTGTTCTTTTATTTATGAACATGAATGTGCATAAGTTTTGCTATTAAGTGTCATCTGATGAATTACAACTTGATGATTGCCAACTAAAGTGTGTTATTGACTGAAACTTGCAGTGTGTTACCACTTCGTGGAAAATAAACAGCAGTTCCCCGTTTATCAGAGTGTTGACTCTTTTCATCCTGGCCGTTTACTCTAATTAGAAGCTAAAGCGTTCTGTGTTCAAGAAGTTAGCCAGCGACTAATCGTTCAATTTATTAACAACATTATTCCACTAAGACCATTACGAAAGCACTTTAACAACAATCGATAATGTACTATACCCAAGCTCTCTCTCTCTCTCTCTCTCTATGCAGGATGTAATGTTATGCATATTTATTATTTGTTCAGTCATTTATTGATTAAAAGGATTTTCCTTCCAAATTCTTATTATGCGTTTCATTTGAACACCCATTAAATTTCGGAACGTCAACACTGTAGTAAACTAACAAGTAACCTTTTCCCACTAGTGCAATAAAACCAATTTTTCTCATGTAAGTTGTTTTCCTCATTTTTTCTTATATGAAATAATGAAATATATGGAACAGAAAACGTCAGTGGTTTTCTGCTTATTTATCCGATTAAGTTAATATGAGAACTTCACCATCAAGCGCATACTATGCCTCTGAGACCTGTTTTTGTTCAACGCGATTCACCTGCACTGTATTTAAATTTTTGCAATCCATTTAACAAAAATAATTTCGTTTCTTCGATATTGTTGTGCATTTTATTTAATATCCTATTATGTTTGAGAATTTTAGTTAAATAAACTAATCGAACTATATTTTATTTTGATGATGCAGTGTCTTATCAGTTTAAAAACTTTCTTCTTCTTCCCTTTTTCTTTTGCATATTTTTTATGTTTGCATATCAATTTAATATCTCTGTAAAGAAAATAAATGTAAGCGTAATTGCCTTGCCAAAAATAATCATGCGTTCATGTAAAAAGCAAAACGTTTTCGAAAGGAATAAATTGTTTTGAAGGAAGATCATATGAAAATTCCTTTTCGCGGGACGTCTAAAAAGCAGTAATTTTCCTTTTGCCTTTATTTTGCTTTGTACAAGTACATGCATGGTATCTCGCAAAGGTTCATTGTTTGCTTTTACATTTAGAAGTAAAGTAACCGATGTTGTTCCTTTTTTCGACCGTAAGGCATGTTTTGGAGAAAATTAAGTAAACAAGGAGCTGAAAAAAACGATCTCACTTTGTTTTAAGTTCTGTTTTATTTTACTTTGTTGCATCGCTTCAGTATAAACCATAAACATTTTTAATTGCGCTCAGTTGCGTTGCGACCTTGTTTGAAAATTTTAGCAGTTCCAATCAAAGCGAATGTATAAAAATACAGTGCGCTGCCGTTAATATCTGGACGCTTGCTTGTCTGCAAATAATCTTTACAAGCATTTTAATTTGTTGAAGCTTTTAGCCTTCGTGACCATCTCTAATCTTCGTGGAATACTCTAAACCAGTTTTTGAAAATCACCACTGAAATACATTAAAACCAAGATGAGGCTGTCTTATACACGATTTAACTTTTCCCTAAAAACTTGCAAAAAAATGACGTTCATTTACAAGTTAAAAACATTCATGAAGGGCAAGAACTTTCGGGGCTACCTTAGCTCCATCATTAGCCCGAGTGCACGAAAGGAACAGTCAGCAGTTAATATACAGAGTTATAGTAAACTACAAACATTATAATTGGAGCAAAGCAATGTTGCCACCAAAAGAATACATGGTCACAAATAATGAAAAATAGGAAGAACAAAAAATATTGTCAGAGGTTGGGAACAAAACTTTAAGTAACAGAACCCAGGGGCGAGGAATATCATAGGAATACCATCTATGCAACAACCCGTGGATGTCTTGAAAATACATAGACTTTCAAGAAAAATAAAATATTATTTGTCTGGTGCAGTAGCCATAATCGAAACATGGTTTCAACCCGAAGTATGTCCACCGCGAGCAATTTTAAGTGCTAAGGCAGTAAAAGTCAAACCTGCCCGTATTGCATATTTATGTTCAGACACACGTACTTTCAAGGTGCGGATAGTTGAACCTATGTAAACCGTATTAATGACATTTGAAGATGTTGCAACAAGTGGAATGCTGTACCACTTGTATGCCAATGATATGTTCTGCCATTCGTCGTTGACAGCGGTGAACAGTTCAGCTTTCTTTGTCGAGTGATCTCTTCCTCCATGTACCCGACAATCCAGTTCATCCCGAGAATTCTCTATGTGGTATAGCGGGGAAGCCCACATTTTCCGGTGATGGATTAGAACACACATCTTCTTTTTCCGGAGTCAGATACTTTATCGCTTGACCTACACCGACGACGGCTTATCGCTGCAACTTGCCTTTTCACATGTGCATCATTTCACATATATCCTCCCTCGAGAAAGGCGGGTGCATGACATCGCAGGTTATGTCGGGTCAGCCGACTCACCATACTTCACGGCCAGGAGATTAATTTTTCCTTCGTGCGTCAATATAGCATAAAAGCGCAATTTGCCGCTGATAGGATTCGAACACACATTTTCTTTCTCCGGAGCTAGATATTCTACCATTTGTGCTACATCCACGAAGACTTATTGCTGCAACTTGACGTTTTGACATGTGCGCCACATATGAGGGATGTAGGTCACAAGGGTTTGGGTCAGGATTCTGGGCTGACCAGTAGAACCTGTGTCAGCCCATGTCTTCAACCAATCCGCAACGTTAACTTGTCTAAAAGAGGTATGGTCCTTCCCTAAAGTACTTCTAGAACTTTGGTAGTGAATAATTGTTCAAGGCATCCAGGTAGAGTTCAGAAATCAGGGTTTTGGACACAATGAGTAATGCGTGTATGCCAAACCACTTAACAAAAACAGTTGCTTACAATCACCCTGCCTCCAATAAACTTCACTGTTGTGACGGTACAGTACGGAAGATTCCTTTCTTCGAGCGTCCGCCACACCTAGGACCGTCCACCAGACTGGTAGATTGTGTACCGTAACTTGTCAGTCCAACGCGTTCTCGATTTCTATTGGTCTTCGGTCCAAGATCGGCGTGTGTTATATCACGCTAATCGGCGTGTGGCATTGCACGATATGATTTGCGAGCTTGTGAATGGCTGCGTAACCATGGTAACTCAGTCCAAAGCACAGTTTTCTATTTGTGTACAGTTAAAATCGACGTATCTTACACCACGCTAATTGGCGTGTGGCATTGCACGACGTGATTAGAAGCTTGTGGATGTCTGCGTAGCCTTGGTAACTCAGCCCAAAGCACAGTTTACCACTGGTCTACAATCCAAGATCGACCTCTTACACCACACTAATCGGCGTGTGGCATTACACGACGTAATTAGCATCTTGTGGATTGCTCTGTAACCATGGCAACTCAGTCCGAAACACAGTTTTCTACTGATCTGCATTCCAAGATCGACGTTTTTTACAGCACGCTAATTAAAGTGTGGCATTACCCAACATAATTAGCAGCTTGTGGATGGCTCCGTGACCATGGTAACTTAGTCCAAAGCACAGTTTTCATTGATCTACAATCCAAGATCGACATCTTACACCACACTAATCGGCATGTGGCATTACCCAACATAATTAGCAGCTTGTGGATGGCTCCGTGACCATGGTAACTTAGTCCAAAGCACAGTTTTCATCGATCTACAATCCAAGATCGACATCTTACACCACACTAATTGGCGTGTAAGCATTACCCAACATAATTAGCAGCTTTTGGATGGCTCCGTGACCATAGTAACTTAGTCCAAAGCACAGTTTTCCACTGATCTGAAGTCCAAGATTGACGTTTTTTAAACCACGCTAATCAAAGTGTGGCATTACACGACGTGATCTATCAGCTTGTGGATGGTGGCGTAACCATGGTAACTCAGTCCAAAGCACAGTTTCCTATTTGTGTACAGTTAAGATCGACGTCTCTTACACCAAGCTAATCGGCATGTGGCATTACTCGACGTGATTAGCAGCTTGTGAATGGCTACGTAATCATGGCAATACATATGGTGCAGCATGGTACTCACTGCAGCTAGCTCTGTTAACGTCAGTCCCATTAGTCTCCCATTGGGTTTGCGTGATTTGAGACTGTTGATTTGCGTTCTGAGATTACAGTAATTTGGAGTACCCTCCTGTCAGGTTCTGTTAGCTTCCGAAGTTTACCGGGTCGTTTCTTCGTAAATTCAATCCCAATCCACTACTATTTGCATATCACGTAATCAGCCTTCGATTTAGGAATTTGCAATGCCGCTCTAATGTCACATCTGTACTGATTGCGTATGTGGCATGCTACAATCAACCCGAGCTGGAAATCAATTAAGACTCTATGTAGAGGCACCTCGTATGTACAATGAATTGCCAGAAAAACTGGTACACCAGTCTAATGCTTGGTAGGTCCCCCACGGGAGCACAGGACTGCAGAAATACGACGGGGCATGGACTCCACTAGCTTCTGGAAATATGCTGTAGGCAATGCAGGCCATACTTTCTGTAGAACGTACCACAATTCGGGTGTATTCCGAGGTTTCGGATTCCTGTGTGCGATAGCGCGTTCCATGGCATCCCAAACGTGTCCTATCACGTTCAGATCTAGGGACGTGGATGTGAATGGCGACACCCCAAACTCAGATGAATGCTCCTCTAACCATAACGTGGCATCCCGACATTTGTGTGGAGGTGCATTGTTCTGTTGGAACAGACCCAACCCATCAGCATGAATGCAGGACATGAACGGGTGTACCGCGTCAGAAAGAATGCGCACATAGCGTTGGCCAGTCACATACATTTGTAGACGTAACAGGGGTTCCAGTGAAGTCCAGCTAAAGACACCCCATACTAGTACGAACCCACCACCAGCCGGTACAGTTCCCTGATGACAGGCGGGATGCATGGCTTCATGGGGTTTACAGCACACACGAATCCTTTCATCTTCCCGATAGAGTTGGAAACGCGACTCGTCACACCAGGCTACTTGTTTCCAGTCATCAAGTGTCCAGTGGCGGTGTTTCCGTGCCCAAGCGAGGAGCATAGCCCTGTGTCGTGCACCCATCAAAGGGACTGGAGTTGGGCGTCGGCTCCCAAAGCCCATATCATGCAGGGTACGTTGCACAGTCCGGACGCTGCTTGTTGAGGCTCCAGCATTGAATTCCGATGATACCTGCGAGACTGTTGCACGCCTATTGCGTGAAACGATTATTGACAACCGACGATAGTCACGTTCACCCAATGTCTTTTTACGGCCACACTGGTATCGTACGTTTGAGGTTTTGCCGGAATTCTTGTAGTCACGGTACATCCTTGCAATGGTCGTCCGTGAAAATCTGAACTTCGTTTCTACCTCCGATCTCACAAACGTCAATTATGACACCCCGTTGAAAATCGCTTAAATCGTTATTACTTGTCATTCTCATGCCAAAAACAGCTCTGACAGCTGGAAAGATGTCTGTCGCTTTATATACGCACTGGCGGACGCAACCGAGTACGCGCATATGTGAAGTTTCTATGTATTTTGCAAAAGCTCGTCTGTACCAGTTTTTCTGGCACTGCAGTGTACAGTTGTGATACTGTATCATTACAGCCCTATTAACATATTTAGAGTTAGGCATTATACGTGATGCTTGTGTAAAACCGAATTCACTGAGGTGTCCTGTTATTAATGATAGGCCAGTGTACATTTTTGACGATGCAATATTTTCAGCTCATATGTCCCGTTATTTCTGAGATTGTTAGTTTCTCAGATTTAATTTTAGAAGTCGCTGTACAAGCCTGTCAACATCAGTCATGCTCACATGGCTTATTACAGAACACGTGGCTATCTTTACTTTTGACCACTAGCTGATCGAGCGCACAAGTGAGTTTGAGTTTCTGAAAGCATTGGACTGTTTGGTAACTGCTTTCGCTACCATCTGCGAAACAAAACGAATAAATTAACGATTTTCTGTGAGGGCTCAGGAAATTTTGAAGCAAAAAGTTAAATAATTTTGTCTGAGAATGTTCCTGTTTTTTCTTCACTAAAATATTATGAATTTGGGAAATTTGCCTAAGGCTGAAAAGGAATGAGCTCTGAAACTCGTTCCCTTGATGTGCATTGTAAATGTCCTTCTAATCTGGGGAGGAAGAATACAAACAAAAGAGGACTAAAATGCTGACCCAAAATTACTCTTTTGGTCTTCTCTCTAATAAAAGCCGGGACGTAGTCCGGTTGAACTTGCAAATGAGTAAATAAATATTGTTTAATTTAGTTAATTAATGCAATAAATAGAATAATGCGTAATGTAAAGAAAGAAATCTATAAAATTGCTATTTCAAATGGTGGTCGAAATCCGCTAACTTTCGTGGTTAACATTTGTGTAGTAAACGTATACTTTATTTCTATTTGATTAAAAGGATACTCGTAAGTTTTTGAAAAATCTGAATTTCCTTAATTGAATCTTAAACCGTGAAATTATCCGGATGCTGTTGTAGAAAGTTTTGCTGTAAGTGAACGAATAATGTGAAAATAAAAGGGGTTAGTAAATGAACGCCTCTTAGTCCAAGAGGATGACATTGCTAAGCAAACAATGACCGAATAAAAAATTAAAGAAAATAAAAAAACGAATGGAGTAAACAAGAAACACAAATTTAGTCAAACGGTGTACCAGCTACGTATGTGTGACGTACTAGAGAGGTGAAGCACGTGTTAAGACGACAAATCGGCAGCGATACATTCTCTCGGTGTTTTTTTTTTTTTGGGGGGGAGGGGGTTGGAGGTTTAACGACCACCGTGAGCAACTCAATGGCCTATAAGCAGTCGCCCATCCCTAATTTATGGTCATTGGTTCCAGGGAAGGGAAAGAGCCAGTGCCGTAAGACAAACACAACATCCATGCTTGACCGGGATTCGAACCCGGACCCCTTACGGACGAAGGATCAGAGGCCTGCACCACCGGGGCGGCTCATTCTGTCGGTGTAGCTTAGTTGGATAGGGCAACTCGCTCCGCAGCTAGGAGACGCCATTTCGATTCTCGTCGCCTGCAAATATGTGAATTTCACACATACTTGTAATAGCATGTTGTAGACGCATCCGTTGGCATTAGCCCTTTCAAAATAGCGTGGCACAGGTGCTTGAAGCAGCAATTCCTATTCACAGCTTTGCAAAGTTACAAGCACATAAAGAATGTTTTGCTGTTTCTTCCTATGGACTGATTCACTGAGTCTCAAATTTTAATGACTTTGTGAGGTAAACCTCTATTTAATTTTCCCTTTCAGTTACTGTTTTCTTATGTAAATTTAGTTGCTTCTTTCTTCTCAAAATACGTGGAAAATTCGTCGTGATAATTTACTCAGCAGTCAGACATCTCTGAATTGACTGAATTTTTGATGTTCTCACGTAATATCAATCTCTCAGAAATCTAAAAAATATTGTCTCCCTGGAGCGGGAATCGAACCCGCATCTCACGATTACCGTTCGAGCATACTAACCGTTACACCACCCAGGACGAAGAAGTCCCAAGTATCTGGGTATTAAAAGCATCGGAATATTCTCCGATCGCATTCTTAATCGAAGCAGACTGTGCTGCCATCTAGCGTTGCTATCATAACTCGTTCAAGTATATAATGTGAAAGAAATATTCCTCTCATAATACGTGGAAAATACGCCATGATAATTAACACAGCAATCAGACATCTCTTTTTACGTGAGAACAGTAAAAATACAGTCAATTCAGAGATGTCTGATTGCTGTGTTAATTTCCATGGCGTATTTTGCACGTATTATGAGATAAATATTTCCTCCACATTATATCATCATCATCATCATTGTCAACCATTATCAATCCACTGCTGGACGAAGGTCTCCCCAAGTTTCCTCCACAACGGTCTGTCTTGTGCCAATCTCCTCCATGTCACCCCTGCATACTTTCGAATTTCATCCACCCATCTCCCATGTGGTCTTCTTCTGGGTCTTTTCCTGTTCCTTGGAATCCAATCTAAAATTTCGGCTGTCCATCGATGATCTGTCCTTCTGGCAGTATGTCCAGCCCATTGCCATTTCAGGGATTTAACTCTGATCATGATGTCTTCCACTCTTGTCATTTTTCGGATCCACGAGTTCCTCTTCTTATCTCTCCTGGTTACACCAAGCATGCACCTCTCCATGCTGCTTTGAGTTGTCTGCAGCCTTTGTATGTCTCTTTTAGTTAAGGTCCACGTCTCTGCACCATACGTAAGCACTGGAAGGATGCATTGATCAAACACTTTTCTTTTAAGACATAATGGCATATTGCTCTTGAAAATTATGCTGTTTCTTCCAAAAGCTCTCCAGGCAAGTTTTGTACGCCAGATTAATTTCTTCATCAATGTGACCCTCACTTGATATCTGCTGTCCAAGATAAACGTACGTGTCTGTTATCTCCAGCTTTTCTCCATCAATCGATAAATCTTCATTTCTTGTAAAAGCATTGAACATCACTTTTGTCTTCTGAAAGTTCATTTTTAATCCCATTTCTTTACTCTTGTCAGCAAGTTCCTGGATCATACTCTGCAGCTCTGATGGGGTAGTTGCAAAAATGACTATGTCATCAGCAAAACGAAGGTGGGTTAGATAATCTCCATTAATCTTTATCCCCTTGTTTTCCCAGCTCAGCGACTGAAAAACACCCTCCAATGTGCCATTAAAGAGCTTCGGAGATATGGTGTCACCTTGTCTCACTCCCTTTCCAAATTTTACGTGTGTTGTATTTTCAAACAGCCTAATCTTTGCACTTGCATTTTCATAGATGTTATTGCCACATTATATACTCACAGGAAAAGCAGTCTTGCTGGGCCAGCACTGAGCCATTGCTGGAAGCCAGCAATGGTCAATCACTATGTTGCCACTTTCGAACCGTCAATAAAATGTCAGGACGACCAACAGAAGGGCCAGCAGTTCAGGCCAACTGTTGTCATCCCATCAGTTGTCATATGCCACAACAGGGCCATCAGTTATCCATCACAGGCAGTAGCTGCCACAAGTGGCCCTTCAGCGGCCCTGCAAGCATGTGCCAGAAATGATTGCTAGCCTAATGTGGTCCGCTAGTTTGTCGGTAGTGGCAGCCGGCAACCACGTGACGTAACTGATGGCTTGCCGAATCTTGTCCGCCAATTTCCCAGTAGTAGCGATAAAAAAAGTCAAGGAAACTGCAGTTTCCCAAAGCCACAATTGATTTCAGCCAGCAGTGACCCATCACTGCCAGCTGGTGGCCAGCAGTTTCCCAGCACTTGTGTTTTTGCTGGGCTTGAACGAGTTGTGATATGCTTAACAACGCTAGATGGCAGCACAGTCTACTTCGATTAAGAATGTGGTCGGAGAATATTCCCATGCTCTTATTACTCAGTTACTTGGGACTTTTTCTTCCTGGGTGGTGTAACGGTTAGTATGCTCGAACGGTAATCGGGAGATGCGGGTTCGATTCCCGCTCCAGGGCGATGAAATTTTCAAGTTTTCTGAGTGATTGATATTAGACGTGAGAACAGTAAAAATATAGTCAATTCAGTGATGTCTGATTGTAGTGTTAATTATCATAGTTAGTTCTTTGTTGCATATTTTCCCACTGTTACATCTTCGAACAGCTTTTACAGTTTGACAACACTGTGACAGTGAGTCAAAGGAACATCAAATTACTACTTTGAATGTATAGAAGTGGAGTTCGTGGATATTTGTAGAGATGTCGAGTGATTGCATGTATATTATTAAAAGTTGATAGCGCGAAAGAGTTAAGCCCTGTTAATACACTGCTCACAAAATGTAAGGGATATTGCGTTATTGAAAGGAAAACGTGGTGATAAGAAAATTTAGCGACCCCTGCAGATCGGTTATCAGCATGAGTAGCTACGTCATATGTAAATTACCACCGTGTCAACACAGTACGTGGCGTTCGAGCTCTGATAAAAATAACCTGCGGGAAGTGGAAAACTGGTCGTTTCACCCCTTGGTCTAGACGTTTGCTGGATGTATTGCCTTCTGAGTGACATTAACCCGAAATGATGTGCAGATTACTTTTAAGCATAAACAGTAGAAATAAGGCTGTGGGCGTGTTACAGGCAGGTGAGCTGCAGATCGATGTGGCTGCTGCTTTAGGAGTTTCGCAAAGTGTTGTAAGTCGGTTACGCACAAAATTTCTACGGCACGGAAATGTTGCAGATCGACCCAGGGTTGGTCGCCCAAGGATAACCACCAGTCACGATCGCTACCTGACAGTAAGTGAACGGTGACGGCCTAGTATCACCGGTAGTAAAATCCGGGAATCACTTCGAGCTGCTTCTGGTATAACAGTATCTGCGGAGATATATAGCGTTGGCATCAGCTCAACGTCGTCAAAGATATTCCTGAGTCAGACAATACATACGATGGAGTACATAGTGCAACAATGTACTTTTCGCAGACGAATCCCGTTTTGCTCTTTATCGTGATACTCAAAAAGGTCACATGTGGAGGAGATCTGACACACGACTGCGACACTATGTCTGCAGTCCGTCCATCCTTACCAGAGGCAGTTAGTTCTGGTCTGGGCACTAGTGTGCTTTAATGGCCGTACTTACTTGTACGTTTGTGAAGGCAACATGAATACCTTAGTGTACCGAAATGAGATCATTGTGCCCAGTGTGACACTGTGTCACGCTACTGTTGGGCATGAATTTCGCTTTCGTGAAGACAATGCAGCAAGTCACCATGCCTCGAGGGTGTTTCAGGAACTGGAAAATCGATGTGTACCGAAACGATGCCATTGTGGCAGTATTTCATCCTGCTATAGGGCATGCATTTTGTTTCCTTGATGAAAATACAACCAGTCACGTGTCTTGAGCGTGTTTCAAGAGCTGGAATATCATGGGATTGAATCGTTGCAGTGGCCTCCGAGGTCTTCTGTCCGTAATCTTACTTAGAACATTTGAAATGCTGTACAGTCACATATGGATAGCTACGTCACGTACCCCAGTACACTGGCAGAGCTCTGTAACGAATTATCTGTAATATGGGATGAGCTGCCCCAGACACTCATCAATAATCTCATTGCAATTATGTCTCGTAGGTATCAAGACGTTCTTCGACACAGAAGTGGTTACCCGGTACTGAAATCTTGAGGTGTGGATATTCTCCGAATTTACCATTTTGTCTATATTGCAGTGCTACTTTGTTGTGTGCAGAAACTGCACAATTAATTACTTTTGTAAACGCACTCTTTATTATTTGTGTTACGTAGCCTCACTGATGTTATTTCAATGCGTGGTACTTGAATCAGGTACATATATCTTTTATTTCATGCCGTATTCCTAACTTTTTGTGACCAGCGTATATATGTGATTGATGAATAAGTGCCTGTCATACGATTGATATCTGTGGTTATTACAACGAGATAGCATTCAGGTAGTGGATTGCGTTGTCCTCTGGTACAAGTGCTACAGGACATAAACTGTTGTAATTATATAATGAATAAACTGCTGGAAGTACGTAATGAGAATAAACGGTTGGCATTACGTAATGAATATGCTGTTGGAAATACATGAGTGAATAGCTGATTTTTTCTACTTGGCTCTTCGGTTATTTGTTTCTAAAATGTGATTCTTGTGCCATGAAGCCATCTAATAGCCAATTAGCTAGTTTCTTAGTTAACCATTTAAACAAACAGCTAAATCGGAAACTCTCTAACTATCTTAAAGGTTTTACTAAACGAATAAACGGCACAACTCAAGGCAGATTAACTCTCCTTTTGGCTTAAACGCCACAAAATAAAAAACTGATTTTCCTATAATCCTTTGTCCTTCATGAAGGAAACGTCACAGAGTGATCACCTTTATTTTAAAGGTCAGCTGTCATTTTAACCCGATTAAAGTCATCCTTTGAATTTTAGCGCATTACTTATTTGCTGTGCACAAAACTAAGATCCGCTGGAGCTGTGGAACATCTTTTCGTTACAAGCTTTTAATAAGACACGTCAAAGAAGAGAAATCAGATAACGATGCCCGGCAGACAAACACTTTGAACAAAGCCATAACGTATCCCCAAAGTACGATCTGATACCCATTTTCATTAGCAGTTGACCTGCACGTGAAAGGGATGCTCTTTTCATCCGAAACACGTCCCATGTCGCAAAGATGAGGTTGCCATAGTAACAATTGCTCGGCTTTGTCATTACACTTGCCTGAGTGCTTCCTCATGTTCTTGTCGTTTGGATTTGAGATTAAAGGATTACCAAGCAGCTAAGACGTTTAGTCGCTTAACGTGATGAAGAACTGGAACAAGATTTCAAAATTATGCATATTTTTATGAATAAACTTAATACTTCTATTCCGCTTCGGCACATTTATTTCTAGTTGAAATTGTTATGCACTGGTGTTCTTTGGAGGGTACATGAAATAACAAATTCGCCAAATTAAAACACAAAATTCTTAAATTTCTCTGGAAGAAATACATGAAAAAATTTTCAAATATCTGGCCGAAGTCTCCTTTTTAAAACAAGAGTCACTGACTTACAAGAGTTGTAATGTTTATATTTTTGATAGCTGTAACTTAAATGATTAATTATACAGCTGGGTAATGTTCGTAGGGAACTTTCACACTCACTTCTTGAATGACCAAGTATATACTACGGCCAGGTAGTAAGAATCAACAAAATGACTTAACGTATAATTATAAATTCTTCCTATATGGTTCCATTCACGGAACGTTCAAAGGAAAATCACTGTAATTCACTGACACAGTATAATCTCGCTTCTATCAATACAAATCTGAATCGTATGATAACAATATTCTTTCGTCGATCTCACATGTCTCACCAGGCTTTTATCTCTTTTGCAATGTAAACGCTTCACAACCTACTTGCAATCTGTTTACATCGCCACAAATCTATATTCTTATACATTCAACGTCTTCATTTTACAGTCACTTGCAAAAGTTTAAGATCACCTGTCAATTTATTGGAAATTCAGATTTTCAAAGAAACAACGAATTACTAGGCACAGGTATTTGAAAAAATAGCCCCACAGATGAATACTTACATTCTCTGGAACAGAAGCAGACCGAAATCAGTACTTTGTGTGGCCACCTTTGTTTTTTATAACGGACAGAATACCATGTAGCATACTTTAAGTGGGAGATTTGCAGTTGTCACTTGAAGTGCCTTTTCACGACACGTACTTTATCGCGTCAATCAAAGCTTTGGAATTTGATGGCTGTTTTTCTGCTACGTTGTCTTTCAAATTGATCCACAAATTTTTGAGCCGGGGCTATTACCGGGACAGTCAAGCTTGTGGGTAGTCCTTCACTATCTTTGATGTGTAGCATGGAGCACCATCATGCATAATGATTGTGTATTTGTGCATTTCCGTACGAGTTAACCGCTTCTCACGTAACATTTGCGCATAGAAAGGACCAATCATGGTATAGTGCCTGTCGACAAAACGGATAATGAAGCAGTACCGGATGCTTACATAGCACCCCACATCATCTGACTAAGCAGATGTCCCACGGTGCTAACTGTGTATTTTTCATCAAACCTTTTTCCCTTTGGTCGTCGAACGTGTGATTCAATATGACGCAGTTGATCAGTTGTTGTGCGCTTCACGTGATTCAATATGACGCTCCAATTTTCATCAGTTCACGACTGATGACGCTTCGCAAACTGGTCTCTCTTCTTTTTCATGACAGAGGTAAGTCTAGGTTTATGTGCAGGTTTATAAGACTTCAATCCAAAATGTTTGCTAAGACGTCGGGAAACAGTGTTGATACTATTATCAGACACTTCTGAAAGTAAGGAGGCTTGATTTTCTTGCATGAACTCCTCGGAGAAAGCATAACTATTCGCTTTATGGTATTGTCATCACGTGGGGTTGTTTTCCTTGGACGTCCTTTTCTCCTTCTGTCGCTGTATTCACCTGTATCTCGATATTTGATGATCGTATTATGAATAACAGTCTTGCTCACATTCACCTTCTGCTTATGTCACCTTCGGAGTGACATAAGCAGAAGGTGAATGTGACTATCCCAAGCACTCGCATACTCCCGCCCATAAGAGTGTTTCACGAGGGTTGTTTCAGTTTTTGTGAAGTGTCAATGAATTAAAATAAGGTATATTATATCTTAACTTCGTGGCTTTGGGGGATTCGAGCTGTTTTGATAAATGTTTTGAAAGCTTCCCTGAACATCTACTGTCAGAACTCAAAGAACTCTACGCTTCAAATTTTGATATAGCTCGACTAAAAAATGAACTGAAGGTTGTTTTCTTTCCTCTTGATGAATACAACAAGAAAGATGACACCGAATTTTCGAGTGTAATAAGCACGTCTTTTGAATCCGTTCTGACGCAAATAAAATTTATCAAAGCCATTCAAAGGCAATGGAACCGGTATGGAAAATAATAGTATCTGACGGAAGAATGAAATTTTTCAATCGGGTCTTTAATCCCTCAGATATTGCTATTAATGGAATCGCGAGCTTACGAACTCTTAGAAACAGAGTTATCGAGAAAAATAAGATGTGACTTCACTTCCCTTGGTGGGAAAACCATTCATTATTTTTAGGAAGAAAGTATTCTCAAAAGGTTTATCGATATGAGCGGTATCGGTCCAAGAAAAAAAAAATAAGTCGAGTTTTCAGGAGCCCAGATTTTGCAACAAATCCATCAGAATCAGAAATTAACACTTATGACCCCTGGTGGCCAAACCATTCTTTACGAAACATTAGAAATTATGTGAAAAATATTTTCCATCAGGTCTTGTATGCGATACAGGATGAATTTTTCAAATCAAAGTTTTAGGAGCAGAAAACGCAATTTACCTTTATGCGCCCTAGCGGAAAGTCTTAAATGATGTACGTGAAAATTTTGAATTTATAGGGAAAACATTTCGCATCGGAAACACTATCCAACAACGAAGGAATTTTTCAAATTGAACTTTTAGTAGTAGAGATATTGACAAAAAATAGATATACATCTACGCCCCCTGGCGTAGAAACCACGCATTATTTCAAGAAGAAAGTGTTCCTAAAAGGTCTGTCGAAATGAGTAGCATCGGTCAACAAAAGACTTTTTTTTCAATCGAGATTTTAGAAGCTCATAATTTGCTGCAAATACATCAGAAGTGGAAATTAAGACTTACGCCACCTGGTGGACATACCATTTTTTTAACAAAAATTAGAAATTATATGCAAAGGATTTCCCATCAGGAGCTGTATCCGGTGCAGAAGAAATTTTTCAAATCGGAGGTTTAGAAGCAGATAAATAGTGGGAAACGCAATTTACTTTTACGCCTCCTAGTGGAAAGTCTATGAGTTACTTGAAAATTTTGAATTTTTAGGAAAAACATGTCACATTAGAAACACTATCCAACAAAGAAGGATTTTTTTAAATCGGACTCCTAGAAGTCGAGATATTGACAAAAAAAGATATACGTCTACGCCCCCTGGCGCAGAAACCATGCACTATTTAAAGAAGAAAATGTTTCTAAAAGGTTTGTCGATACGAGTAGCATCGGTCAACAAAAGACTTTTATTTCAATCGAGATTTTAAAAGCTCATATTTTGCTGCAAATACATCAGAAACGAAAATTAAGGTTTACGCCCCCTGGTGGCCAAATCATTTTTTTAATTAGAAATTATGTACAAACGATTTCCCATGAGGAGCTGAATCTGGTGCAGAAATAATTTTTTAAATCGGAGATTTAGAAGCAGAGATATAGGGAGAAACGCTATTCAGCTTTACGCCCCCTATCGGAATGTCTATGAATTACTTCACATTTTTGAAATTATAGGAAGCACATGTTATACTGGAAACACTATCCAACAAAAAAGGAATTTTTCAAATCGAACCCCTAGAAGTAGAGATATTGACAAAAATAAGATATACATCTAGGCCCCTGGCGTAGAAACCATGCACTATTTTAAGAACAAAATGTTCCTAAAAGGTATGTCGACATGAGTAGTATCGGTCTACAAACGACGGTTTTTTTAATCGAGAATTTAGAAGCTCATATTTTGCTGCAAGTACAACAGAAGCGGAAATTAAGATTTACGCCCCCTGGTGGCCAAACAATTTTTTTTACAAAAATTAGAAATTATGTGCAAACGATTTCCCATCAGGAGCTGCATCCGGTGCAGAACGAAGTTTTCAAATCGGAGATTTAGAAGCAGAGATATAGGGCGAAACGCAATTTACCTTTACGCCCCTAGCGGAAAGTCTATGAAATACTTGAGAATTTTGAAGTTATATGAAAAACATGTCACACCGAAAACACTATCCAACAAAGAAGGAATTTTTCAAATCGGACTCCTAGAAATAGAGATATTGACAAAAATAAGATATACATCTATGCCCCCTGGCGGAAAAACTGTGAGATATTTTAGGAAGAAAATATTCCGAAAACGTTTATCGATGTGAGTGGCATCAGTCCACAAAAAATTTTTTTCAATCGATATTTTAGAAGCTCAAATTTTATGGCAAATACATCAGCAACAAAAATTAACACTTACGCCCCCTGGTGGCCAAAGTATTCTTTACCAAAAATTCGAAATTATATGCAAAAGATTTTCCAGTAAGAGATGTATCCGCTGAAAAAAGATTTTTCAAATCGGAGTTTTGGGAGAAGAGTAATTTGGAAAAAATGTTATTTACTTTTACGCCCCCTAGCGAGAAATCTATGTGTAAATTTGAGAATAAAACTATATCTAAAACACTCTTCGACATAAATGGAATCGAAAGATAAAATAATTTTTTCAATCGGATGTTTAGAAGCAAATATATGGAAAAAAACGTAATTTTGAATTCGACATCATCTGCATTTACGCCCCCTAGCGGCAAAATTGTGCATCGTAAAAAAAAAAAAACGAAATAAAGGAACATCATTCGCATATTTCAAGCTTCCGAATGCAAAAAGAATTTTTTAAATCGGACTAATAGTTGCAGAGATACCGTGGGTACAGACGGACGGACAAACCTATAACAGAAGCACGATCTTTTTTTACAAGACGTACTAAAAAACAAATCAGTAAGAGTCATTACGTGTTACATAAAGTTGAATAAAGTGGACATAGTGTTTAGTGAGGTGTAGAAATTAGGAGACCTCATATTAAACTTTCCATCAACAACTGCAACTGCCGAAAGAAGTTTTTCCGCATTAAAAAGAATCAAGATATATCTTAGAGCCACAAAGGACATGTACATTCGAAAATTTTGGCTGTTTTGTCAGTAGAGAAAAATATTCTTTTTAAATATGAAAAAGTACTTGGAAGAAACATTTTATATAAACGTAACACTCAAGTTCACACAAAAAGAAAGAAGAATGGAGTTCATGTACAAATAAGTGTTCAAATCCTAATCCTCATCATTATTTAGTATCATGTTAGCAATGGCATGTACCTAAAACTTAGAAAAATCATACTTCTATTACTTAACAATTAAAACTTAAAATTCTCAATTAAAGAAAAATCAGTACTGGGGCGAGGGAGGGGGGGGTGAGATATCCCTGGTCTCGGACCCAAGATACGCCACTGACCTTGTAACGTACCAGGAGATGTGACGTACCTGCCAGAAGGACGCACACGACATAAAGGCAGATAGCAATCAGAATAAAATGTCCGCGTAGCTTAATTGGTAGAGCAACTTATTCCGGAATGAGTGGACCCGGGTTCGAACCCCGCCGCGGATAAAAATGACGGAGAAATTCACTTCGTTATAATGGCGCCCGAACTATCCGGATGACCCGACCGTTCAAAATCTCGCATTGGTGTGATGTTATTTCCACAGAATATAGGAAAAAATAGGAAAAATATGAGCAGCACTTCGATAGGAAAAATATGAGCAGCACTTCGAAAGAAAAGAAAAAATAGATAGGAAAAATATGAGCAGCACTTCGAAAGAAAAGAAAAAAATGAGGGGGAGATGATGTAACGTACCAGGAGATGTGACGTACCTGCCAGAAGGACGCACACGACATAAAGGCAGATAGCAATCAGAATAAAATGTCCGCGTAGCTTAATTGGTAGAGCAACTTATTCCGGAATGAGTGGACCCGGGTTCGAACCCCGGCGCGGATAAAAATGACGGAGAAATTCACTTCGTTATAACCTACAGCCATTTAAAAGCTAAAACTCCACAAAAACACTGTAATGTTAGAAGGTGCAACATAGTGAAATACGCATCTTACAAGCATAAACACGTTATATCTTACATTTCAAAATTGTCTTTATTCTTCAAATAAAAATAGCATTTTTATGTACATGACAGTAGAATTCTGCTACTGAAAGTGCCTTGTCTCTCCACCTCCTCCAATCCACAATACATATGTCAAGTTTTCGAAACACAATAAAATTCAATTAAGGAAATTCAGAAAAACATATGACTGCAAATACTGAGTTTCAAATCTTTTTATCATGTTTCCTATGCTCCTGTATAATTTCTGACATTTTACCATGAAAATGTAAAGATTGAATGAGAAAAAAAGAGAGCGCCGTATGAACAGATTTTACGATTTTGTACTGCCAACAACGTCTAACTCCCAGGGGAAATCGGTTGCGTAAGCAACATGTGTCGTCTAAAGATGCTCTGAAAACACTCTTGTTATTTGCTTGCATTTTAAAAATAAGAAATCCTCACAGAAGGTTTCATCACAGGGAGTTGGTGTTGGAGACGCAAAAAGTGCTTTTATTTACCTTTTTTCTTTCCTTTCAGAAACTCTTTTACCTTCCCAAGAATATATTTTTGCTTTCAAGGTGATAAATAATTCCATGTTTTTCATCTGAAAAATTTGTTCCTACTTTAATAAAAGATAATTTGTTCCTCTTTCATTCTTTTCCACAGGGATTGTCTGCTGCTAAAGGCAGCAGTACTGCTGGTAGTAACATATTGTTGCATTTGCGTGAATTTTATAAGAATGAAAATTTATTCCTGATGCTTACCATTCTTCATTTTTGCATGTTTTTTTTTTTTTCGGCAAATATTCAGCACTTCAAAGGATTTGGCAGAAATATTATTGACTGTTCGCTCAGCTTTGTTCGTCCACTTAACCGAGAGTTCGAATTCACTTTAAAAAGGCGCATTTCGTTCCCACCCTGAAATATTTATAACGTTTCTGATTCTTACGTTATTTTGAAACTAACATGAATTTTGAATAAGTATATCGAGGAGAGGACGTTCTGTAGAAAAACCATTATATCGTCTTTGAAATGTCGTTATGCTTTGCTAAGTTGCCCAAATCTGAAAAATAACTGATACTAATTTCTAGTAATTTTTAGTCAGACCCTTCAGCTTTTCCATATAAAATGGAACCTGTTATACGTTTCTCAGTTATACATGTATGTACCAAATACAATGAGACCTCGGCTATACGTTTCTCAGTTATTTGTACTAAATACAGTTTGACCTGAGTTATACGTTTCTCGGTTATATGTACTAAATACAGTGAGACATAGGTTATACGTTTCTCAGTTATATGTACTAATTAGAATGGGACCTCGCTTATACGTTTCTCAGTTATATGTACTAAATACAGTGGGACATCGGTTATACGTTTCTCAGTTATATGTACTAATTAGAATGGGGCCTTAGCTTATATGTTTCTCAGTTATATGTACTAAATAGAATGGGACCTCGGTTATACGTTTCTCAGTTATATGTACTACATACAGTGGGACCTCGGTTATACGTTTCTCAGTTATATGTGCTAAATACAGTGGCACCTCTGTCATACGTTTCTCTGTTATATATACTAAATACATTGGCACCTCGGTTGTTCGTTTCTCAGTTACATGTACTAAATACAGTGGAATATCGGTTATACGCTTCTCAGTTATATGTACTAAATGCAGTGGCACCTCGGTTATACTCTTCTCAGTAACATGTAATAAATACAGTAGAACCTCGGTTATAAGTTTCTCAGTTGCATGTACTAAATACAGTGGAACCTTACATGTATTAAATACAGTAGAACCTCGGTTATACGTTTCTCAGTTGCATGTACAAAATACAGTGGAACCTCGGTTATACGTTTCTTGTGATATGTACTAAATACATGCAGTGACACCTCAGTCATACGTTTCTCTGTTATATGTACTAAATACAATGGCACCTCGGTTACACGTTTCTCAGTTATATGTACTAAATACAATGGAACCTCGGTTATACGTTTCTCAGTTATCTGTACTAAATACGGTGGAACCTCGGTTATACGTTTCTCAGTTATATGTATTAATACAGTGGCACCTCAGTTATACTTTTCTCAGTTATATTTACTAAATACAGTGGAACCTCGGTTGTACGTGGTACAGATATTTCTTCTACAGAAAATCACTTCTTTCACTCGACAATCATTTAAGTGGACACGACTTCTTCGACTTTGGTGAGTTGCACGCTGACCTACAAAACATTTTCGCTTCTCATGGCCCGGCATTTTGTCACAAGGGTATATACTGTATAATGTAACTTGTTATCACGTTGGGAGAACATTGTTGACGCCCATGGTGATTATTTTGATGAACAAAATTGCTTCTCTACTTCGTATGTGTTATACTTTTTCTCAGCTTCCGAAAATGGCAAATGCTTTTGTGATTACCTGACTTTTAACTTTTGAAGGTTCTTTTATATGTTTCTTTTTACATTTTTACGTTTTTCAAGGAAATTCCATAGAAAACAGTAACAGAGGTTGCACTGTATTTTTTCATTTTGGGAAGAACCAACGATGTTTTTAGATGGAATTTTTAGTTAATACTTTAACGACTACTAAAGTTTCTCATGGAACCCTGATCGAGCTTCTTCAACACAACGGCGTGTTTATTTTTTGTTACGACAGGTTCGTTTCACAAGTCACGTTCTTGGTTTCGATCAGTTTTTTCCATTCGCATAAGACATATGGCAACATAGAGGAATTATTTGGTACGGAAGGGCTGTTTCGAAACTCCGATAGTCTTCTTAAACGTCAAGCTGAAACACTGATCCATATTTATCCGAAACATTTCCGTCATCAAAGAGAAATTTGGAGTTATTCTCCGAGTGCTGATGGGCTTTAGAAAATTTATTGAGTTCACATTTTTAACAAACGACTCATGTTTTTCAGCCTAAATCTGAATGCTCTTCTTGTTTGACCTATATACGATAGACCGCCCTGACACTGTATGTGATAGATTTTCCAAACATTTCTGTCAAAAACTGTATCTTTATTATCTCTGTTAAGAGAGTGAAAATCACTTCGAAATTTCATGTTCTTAAGAATTTGGCAAATTTGAAGCAAATTGTGGTGATCGAAGTGCAACAACGTTTCGGTAAAAGTCTGCAGAGATGCGAGCCAAGGTGGATTTATGTTTAATTATTCTCTCTTCTGTTGATAGTGGAGTCCACCACTGAGGATTTCAATCCTCTATTTATAGCAATACGTTTGACGAAGAGTATGTTAAAAAAATGCAATATCTGTAGCTCATCTTCTGTAATACTCAGACCAAAAAACTGCTGTGGCCGTTATTTGGTCTGAGTAATTTTTGTTTGTTTGTTTGAGGGTGCAAAGACCTCCGTGAGCAATTCGATGGGTTATAAGCAGTCACAGGGAACGGAGAGAACCAGCGCCATAAGGCAAACACAACATCCCTGCCTCACCGGTCGGTATTCGAACTCAGACCCATCTCGGAAGAATGGCCAAAAACAGCACTTAGACCACAGCGCCACCGGGACGGCTGAGTAATACTTACTGTAAGCCTAATATATAGGGACTAATCATAAAGCAATAAAAGTAATCTAATAAATGAATATTACTTTTATTTAATATGGACAGCACATTGCATTTATTGGCATCACTCACTAATACACCAAGCTACAGCCCGGTACATACTAAGTAGAATTAACCTTTTAACGACCATAACGCCCATACATACAAACGACCATAGCCTCCTGAAACGCTTGACTAGAGTGAGTCAGATTTCCTACTCTTACATACTCTTCAAATTTCCACGAACTATGAGGAATCAGCAGGTGTCACCCTCAGTCTGTTGTTACTAAACGACGAAGTGAACCAACAGACAGTTTCGGGCGTTATGGTTTTTAGAGTGATATAAAATTTTTGGGTTATGGTCGTTAAAGGGTTAAACCTTAGCAGTGAAAAATAAGGTTAACTAATTCCTGACACCTGATATTGAGCGGTACTTAGTTCGATGGATTTGTTACAGGGCTTGGTACTGAGTTATATTTCAGTGCCCTGTCTGAAGGATTCGGTGATGTTTCGCTTGCAGAGAGTTTTTGTATCGGGAGTTTAACCAGTACTTTTCCCGACTGGAGCAAATAAATAAAATATCAGCTAATGTTATGACTCACTCTTGCAGTGAGGAATATATTTATTCAATTGATATGGGAAGGTCTCAAGCATTGACCGAGGTTTCCATTCATTCTCTATATTATTAACACGTTGATTTCATATTCGCGCGGTTAGTATTCACTTTCCTATTTTTCTATTCTCTCTCGATGATCAGCATTATCTCGGTTTCTCGCCGACGAGCAAGATTCTCCCACCTCGTTCTCTACCCACTTCAAACAGAATCCCCCCAGACAAGTGAAGTCCTGAGTAAGAAACACAAAATTGTCCCCGCATTCCTAGAATGCGCAGGTGTTCCTTAATTGCTTTCCTCTCACCACTCGGAGATCATTATCCAGTTTGTCCCTCGCGCAAAAGCAAAACCCCTAATTGTGTGGATTTTCTGTATAGCGAAAATATCAAAAGTGGTGCACAGATGGTCAAACGACGAACAATCGTCCAGCCATGTGTCGTTCGCAGTTCATTGATGCCAAAGGGGAGTGGAGACTGTCGCGCATTATTCACAGCGACCGCAGGGCCACAGTGCGACACATCACCAGCAACTACAACAGTGGTGATCAGGGCAAGGTGTCACAGCACGTTGTTCATCGCAGCCTTCTGCGCATGGGCCTGCATGGCCGAAGACCCAGCCGGGTCCCCATGCTCACTGCACGTCATCGCCAACAACGCATGAAATGTGCCCAAGATCCTCGAGATTAGACCGTGGGTGATTGGAAGACAGTTGCCTGAAGAATCAAGATTCCTGGTGCATCACGTAGACCGCGGAGCGCGAATACGCCAAGTAGCAACGGAGGCTACTGCACATGGATGCACTTTTGGGAGGAAACAGTCTTGAGACGGCGGCGGTGTTATGCTGTGGACGATGTTTACTTGGGACATTTTAGGCCCCATTATCCCAATAGCACATTCCCTGACAACTGTCAGGTATCTGAAAGTCGTGTTTCCTGCTTGTGATGGCCATTACCGACAGGATATTGCGCCGTACCACATTTTCAGGATTGTCAAGGATTGGTTCGAGCAACATGCTGGTGGCTTTCTGTTAATGCCCTGGCCTCCAAATTCACCTGATATGAACCCAATCGAACATTTGTGGTTCGACTTGGAAAAGAGGGTTTGCGCTAAATCACTACCACCACCCCGAAATATACGGGAACTGGAGGACCTGCTCTTGACATTATGGTACGAGATACCCCAGGACACCTATCGCCACTTAATTGAATCGATACCTCGCGGAGTGGCCTCTGTTTGCGGGCTAAAGGGGGTTCTACAGCTTATTAGGTATGTGGTCATAATGTACTGGCTTATTGGTGTGTTGTTGAGTAACGATGAAAATTAACCAATGTTGCATCACATCATGTGACAGCATTCAAAGATCAGATTTCAGCAGTCGTTTTGACCACTTCCGCGACCCATTTCCTTTACGTAGAAGTTTTTTACCTGGGATTAATTTTTCTACTGTCGAGAAAGATGTATAGCACCAAAAATAATTCTACTAGCACGTACTTGAAAAATAAATTCGACGAAAGGTAATATAAAATTTTCAATAGTCGTTAGTCTTTTCATTTTAGACCAGTGCTGTTTTGAGTGTCAGCGATTGGATCAGCAGACAGTGAGTACCGTAAGAATGGTGACATTGTCCTCAAGACAGCACGACCTTAAGTGTCTTCTTTAAGCATGTCCTTAAATCACATAGGTACTATTCCGTTCTCAGTGTTTCCTTTTCTGTATACTTCCTTTTCAGTGTTTCCTCCTCTACTCTCCTATCAGCGTTTCCTTTTCTGCTCTCGTTTCAGTGTTTCCTTTACAGTATACTCCCTTTTCAGTGTTTCCTTTTCTGTATACTCAATTTTCAGTGTTTCCTTTTCTGTATACTCCCTTTTCAGTATTTTCTTTTCTGTATACTCCCTTTTCAGTGTTTCCTTCTCTGCTCTCCTTTCAGTGTTTCCTTTTCTATATACTTTCCTTTCAGTGTTTGTCTGGTCATCTAGTGACTCGGAAACAAAAGCCTTTAACCCGTTGAAACGGTGTGGAAAACAGAAATGACTGACAAACACGTGGCTTTTTCTACCTCACTTTCACGTGTCTTTCCTGCCTCGGATCCTTGCCTAAATCTTCTACTTTCCTAATTCTGAGGGCTGTTTAATATCTGAAGTCTGAGACTCCCTTCCTAAAATTCTCTCCTACAGCATTCATTCATCAAACACTTTCAATCACCGTCCATAAAGAAGAAGGATTCCGTTGTACTAACTGTTAAATTTTTTGACTTCTGTAAGACTAAACGTACCCGTCATAAACTGTTTGAAAAATTGGATAATATTAGTACTAGAGATGCATCATGCAAATTATTTTAGAGTTTACACGGTTGAGCCATTACCGTATAACCACCTACCTAATAAGCTGTAAGACCCCCTTTAGTCCGCAAAATGTGGAACACCGCTTTGCACGCGATGAACTGTTTGCTGTGACACGCTGCCCTCATCACTACTGCTGTAGCTGCTGGTGATTTGTTGCACTGTGGCATTGCGGTCGCTGTGAACAATGCGCAACAGCCACCGTTCCCCTGTGGCATCAATCAGCTGCGGACGACGGTTCGCCGTTTGGTCATGTGTGCACGACATTTGACACGTACTCACTACAGCGGCACGTGAACAACAAACAAGCCGCGCCGTTTCCGAGATCGTAGTTCCGAAGCGCAGTGCCATCACAATTTGTCCTTTATCGAACTCCGATAAATCGGCAGCTTTTTCTATTCTGACTCCGAACACTACTAACCGAAAGCCGGCCCTCGGGGTGTATATATGCTGCTTTGTGAGCTTCACCTGTGCCACCGTTCTGTCTCCAGGCGCGCTCATTTCTCTAGGCTGGGGTTGGTCATAATGTAATGGCTGATCCGTGTATAGTTTATAGTTGAAAATAACATTCAAAAATTACGTCACAAGCCTCTAACTTAGGCATAACAGTTGAAAATTGAGGAGGTTGCTTTAAAACCGAGAACGGTCATTAGATTCCAGTGATTGCGGAAATCTATTAGTAGATAAGAATTAAAATCAGTTTAAATTAATAGAATAGAAACACTGATTTGAAGCGACGACATGCTGAAATCCTGATTAATAAACGATTTGGAAACCTGACTGATTTCTTATTCCCATCCGTATTTTCCTGAAGTGGTTGTGTATGCCTAATTAAATTTTGAGGAGCTAAGAAAGACTGAGACTAATCTGGCGGAAAAACGTTAAATAAAAGTAAAAATTAATATTCCTATTCATGCGTTCAGTTTAAGTTAAAGTGCTAAGATAATAGTTACAGAAAACCCTGTATTATACTATTTCTTTTACGTGCAACAGTACGTTGTGAGCTTAATTCACTCGTCTGTGAGTCCCTGTCTTCTTAACATCCCCCGATATATTAAAGTTTTAATTACAAAAATCTCAGTCGTGCTAATTTTATTTACTTAAATTTTAATTTTCATTTAATTATTTTTTCAGTTTCCACATTGTATTGCACATCATACTTTAATTGTAACAATATACAAATAATCTAGCACCCAAGAAGGAAAGGGAAAAGGCCATGTGACCTGACTTCTCTTCTCCCTAATTAAAGGAAAACAATGAAAGAACGAAAAGACAAGCCAGCACACATATGGCAGTTTGATATTTAAATAAAACAGCAATTAACCCATTATGAACATTCATATCAGTTTGCTCTAGACATCAGTAACCTTATTTATAGTTAATTGAACACCAGATATTCAGTTTCATCCCCATTAATTAGTCATAGTAACTCGCACTTTATCAGCTTTCTCTCCTCAATTGATCTTGATAACTATACCTTACATTTGTACTCTGATTAACACTTTGTGTTTCGTACGATATCTAATATCACCATTAAATTCAGCGTTTATTACCTATTATATTAAAATTATCAAATGAGATATGATTTTTATTTTTTCTAAAAAAATTAAAATTATTAATAAATATCAAATCATAAGGTAATGAAGGCCGTAGATTTGGGCCGGTGTAGTTTATAATAATTTTAATTGTTTCAGTTTGTGGGAACAGTGGTATAAGTTGTAATTAAGGATGGGACATTCGAATCCTCGAATCCCGCGATTCTTGAAAAAGATTCGATATTCGAAAACTCGAATATTCGCGCTTTTTTTCGTCATTCGAATCTTAACCTAAAAATTTGGCATTTGGTGCTTTTTCTAAAGTGATGTTTGTTCGAATTTTTGTAAGCATGACGAGTTCTGACTTTAGAAAACAATTGAAGAAGATCGTCTACGGTGTGTACACAGCTACTTAAAATAACTCGTTAATTCCAAACTGGATGAGACCGAAAAATTGTATGTTCTTGGAACTATATGGAATCCCCGATTCAAAGGAAGTGCATTGTTAACCAAAGAAAACTTTGAGCAAGTTAAATCAACAGTGGCATTTGAAATTTCTGATATTAATATTTTGCAAACAAATGAAAGTGATCTGTGGTCAGGTGGTGCAGTGATCTAAGCGATGGCCTCTGATCATTTGTCCGAAAGGGGTCCAGGTTCGAATCCCGGTGAGGCATGGATGTTGTGTTTGTCTTACGGCACTGGTTCTATCCTTTCCCTGGAACCAATGACCCTAAATTAGGGACGGGCGACTCTTTATAGCCCATTGAGTTGCTCACGGTGGTCGTTAAACCTCCGACCAAACAAACAAACAAAATCTGCAGTCATCAGAATAAAGTCAAAGAGATACCACTCAAAAATCGTTAACTCAATAACAAGGAGTTCACAGCATGTGGAGTTACTATTCTCAATTAATGACAACGTCTACTAGCAGTGAGCAGATCTACAGTTTACCTCCTTAAGAAGAAATAAATGCCTGCTTAGCAGAAACACTGCTTCCACCATCTGCCGACATCTTTAAATACTGGAAGTACAAAATAAAAATATTAACATTTGAGAAAACTCTCTAAAAAGTTCTTAGTCATCCTACCATCGATATTAATGCCAGACAGATTATTCAGCACATTAGGTGTCACAGCTGATAAAAAACAAAGCAGGCTAGACCCAGAGCGAGTTAGATTGCTAGTGTTTTCAAATAAGAGTTTACATTAAAGGTTTCTGATTTTTTTACATTGCCCTGAAAGAGTTCAGTGTTTTTATTAACTCTTAAAACATATATGTTTTTGACTTTTCTTAATTTTCTGGAAATAATTCACTCAATTTAGTGTTCCACGTTTACTGTTTATTTACATTAACTTTTGAAATTATCCTCCCCACCTCTACATTTGCTTTCATTTAAAAAGCATTTGGAACGTTTGTTATTAAAGAAAAATGTCAAAAATGTGAATTGTTACTCAAATATTTTTTTGTCAAATTATGTTCAGAAAATGGAAATGAACCTCAAGACTCAAGGGTTATGTACTTCATTTAGTAAATGTAAATTATAAATTTCATTTGTATCTTCTTAATAAGTATGAGTATATTTTTCGAATACTGTATTCCTTAATTTGTTTTTCATTAAGGTGGACGTCAAGTAATTTCGCTTCCTATACTTCTCATGGAAAAATTCTGTTCACATTTTCTTCACAATTACTGCGTTCCCAAGGATGAAAATTTGAACAGCGATAAAAATAGCTTCATTTTATAACTTGGAATACTTAATATTTTCTAACACATAACCATAATTAAGCAATCCAACATTTATTTGTGTACTGACGTCATCAATGTACAAGTCGCGCCATCTTTTTTCTGGTTTCAACGTCACCAAAAGGAAAAGTTATTGATTTTTAATATAATTATGTTTATGTTTAGATGAGGTATTCCAAGTTATAATATGAAATTATTTTAATCGATGTTTATATTTTCTTCCTCGGGAACACACTAATTGTGAAGGAAATGTGTACAAAAGGTTTTCCATTGAAAGTATAGGAGCAAAATTACTTGACGTTGAAATCTTAAACAGAGATTTCAAAATTTGCTTCAATTAAAAAATTTTAATTTTAAGTAGAAGTCTTTTCTTCCCCTTTTTTCTTATAATTATTCTTATATGAAGGATTCGAATGATTCGAGAACCTTTTAGGTTTCGGATTCGAGAAAACTTAGGATTCGTCCGACCTCTAGTTGTGATTTATTCCTAGTTTCATAGTGATGAGTATGAATATTTAGTGATGCTATCTATATCTTGGTATTAATCATTTTTAATTATTTTAAATATTAAATCAATAATGGAAGTGATATTAATGAGTCTCTGCTAAAAACATAAAAATTGCATTGGTTTATATTATTTTTCGTAATCCTTTGTTCAAGTAAGTAACTTTGTGCGGAAGATTAGTTTCCTACAATACAAATAAAAAATTTTCATTCGTGTGAGGATATACTGATTTTTAAGGAGTAGATGGTACATCAGCAAGGTCTCCGTGCTTCCACATGCTTTCCGGTTTGCTAATGAGTTCTGCACACAATGCCTGTGTTGCGTTTCTTTCGGGGTTTTAAAATTTCCACATCATGGAATCAACGTTATGCATCATTAATGTATTTAGCTCACCTTGTAAGGCGACTCAGGTTGGTGAGCAGCACATCGATTACGAAGGCAGCCGTTCGCACATCACATTATTATTACTTGTTACCATTGAGAGGTTTGCCAGTGTCAAAATCATATTTGCAATTCATATTACTGTTGGCGTTGATATTCCTCTTAAGTAAACGGATTTCCGAAGGTGTTTCAGTGTAGATATTCCTTCGCCGCGGCAGCTTCGAGTTTTCTGAAAGCTAATTAGAATGGTGTGGAACTTGGTCTTCACGCTGTGCATGAAATTAGTAAAATTATCGGGATTTGAGATGAACAAGATGAACGGATGCATTCGCAAAGGACTTTAATTGCAGAACAGATACTCCACTGCGACAAGAGTAGAAACCGTCCATAAATTTAATTAGCGAATTTTCTAGATTACGTTAAAGAATTTAAAATTTATGTGGATCTTTTAAGTAACGAACGGTCGGATATTCCAATCATCCTGAAGTTAGTGGCACAAATATCACAGGTCAATACTTTATGTGATTAAGTTCCTGTTACGCGCATCAGTAATTTTCTGACATGCAGTTTATGAAGTGGTCATGAGTGTGTGTCTCTGTGTGTATGTGTCGACAGCGTTCGCTTTTCAGGGTAAAGGTAATCCATTTGAACAGCGTTTGTCGCACACGACGAAAGATAGCGACACAAAATATTACTACATTCTATACAATCTAAGTGTCATCGAAATATGCAAGACTGAATCATACACGAATATTATCGAATCCTGGAAAGATGTATGAGGTATAGCATTAAATTAGTCTTCCTTTTAAGTTTCTTTGTTTTTTTTGTAAATTTTGTTTCTTCTCGTTAAACGTTTTCCTTAGTTGACGCCATAGATTCCTTCTCGACGAATTTTAACTTGGTAACATCTGACCGTAGGTCAAAGTGCAACATACGTAGCTAGACTGGAGAGACAAGAGCTGGCGTGAAGTTCTAGGCTCAGGGTGCTATAATGTTTAATCAATCATAAGGCAACATTGTTTTGACTAGGGATAGCAAATTCGAATCCTCGAATTCTGAAAAAGATGCGAGATTCGAAAACTCGAAACTTCGCGCTTTTTGTCATTTAAATCTTTCGAATCTTAATAAAAAAAAAAACCTGGCGTTTGGAGCTTGTTCTCGAGCGATATTTGTTCGACTTTTTGTCAGCATGACGAGTTCTGACAGAAAACAATGGAAGAAGTTCGTCTACAGTGTGTACACAGCTCGTTACTTCCAAAATTTGAGGAGACTCTCTCAAAAGTTCTTAATCACACCACCATCGACAGTAATGTCAGAAAGTCGAAGTAGGCTGGACCCAGAGCGAGTTCGAATGCTAGTGTTTTTAAATAAAAAGTATCCATTAAAGGTTTCTGTTTTTTTTTATTGCCCTTAAAGAGTTCAGTGTTTTATTAATTCTTAAAATAAAAATGTTTTTGATTTTTTTAATTTTCTGGAAAGAATTTACTCAATTTTGTGTTCCATGTTTAGTGTTTATCTACATTAACTCTTGAAATAATCCTCCACACCTCTACACTTGCTTTGATTTAAAAAGGTTTTGGAACTTTTGTTATTAACGAAAAATGTCAGAAATGTGAATTGTTAGTCAAATTTTTTTGTCAAATTTTTTTGTCAAATTATATTCAGAAAATGGAAATAGACCTCAAGACTCGAGAGTTATGTACTTCATTTAGTATATGTAAATTATAAATTTCATTTGTATCTCCTTAATAAGTATAGGTATATATTTCGAGAACTGTATTGTTTAATTTGCTTTTCATTAAACACAGATTTCAAATTTTGCTTCAAGTAAAAACTTTTTTTAATTTTAAGCAGAAGTCTTTTCTTATAATTATTTTTATATCAAGGATTCGAGATTCGGGAGATTCGAGGAATTCGAAAACCTTTTAGGATTCGGATTCGAGAAAATTCAGGATTCGTCCCACCTCTAGTTATGACTATGCTTAAGAAATCTTAAGGCAACGTTGATTCGACAATCCATAAGCAATCTCAAGGCAACGCTGACTTGACTATGCTTAAACAATCTTAAGGCAACGTTGATTTCACTATGCTTAAGCATCAATCTTGACTTCACTATGCTTAAGCAAGCTTAACGCAACGTTAATTTGACTATGCTTAGATCTTTTGTGAAATATTTTAAAGAGGCAATATAATCTCACAAATAATCGTCTATATTCACTGTGAAGCTCAACGTTCAGGGTGCTATAATGCTAAAGCAATCCTAAGGCAACGTTGACTTGACTATGCTTAAGGAATCTTAAGACAACATTGATTTAACTATGATTAAGCAATCTTAAAGCAACGTGGATTCGACTATCCTTAGGCAATTTTATAAAAACGTTGATTTGACGATCCGTAAGCAGTTTTAAAGCAACGTTGATTTGACTATCCGTAAGCAGTCTTAAGGCAACGTTGATTTGACTATTCGTAAGCAGTCTTAAGGCAACGTTGATCTATGTTTGAGCAATCCTAAGAAAACGATGATTTGACTACCCATAAGTAATCTTAAGGCAACGTTGACTTGACTGTGCTGAGGCAATCTTTTGTGAGATATTTGTAACAAGCAATGTTTCTATGTTTTCATAAACGATTTTTGGGCAGTTTTTTCTTAGTTGATTCTTAATACGTAAATATCTGTAATCTAACTCACGAGCAAACAAAAGTTGTATGTTCATTATTGTCACGAGCTGCGAGGATATTTATAGTTGGACATTGGATTAACTAAATATTGTTGTGACTTGTATAGCGTAGAGGCCATTTTGGAAGTTGGTGGAATAGAACCTGCATATTTCTGCTCCTGAGCCAAATGCTTCCTGAATTAAGCTACACCGACGAAATGTGTCTCTGCAGCTTTGCCGTCTTGACGTGTGCGCCACCTCTTAGGATCGTACATCACACCCACACACACATATATACCCCCCCCTTCAGAGTGTGCTGGGACGGAATCGTGGATTTTTGGGTCAGCCGACAAACCACGCTTGAAGGAGGTTACTGGTAAAGAAAGAATTCTGGCTAATTCCAGACGATGTGTGAAACAAACATCACGCACATTTCGAAGAACCAACGGCCAGGAGATTCATTTTACGTTCGGACGCCAATATATCGTAAAAGCCATTTGCCGGCTGCAGGAATCGAAACCGCATCCTTCTGCTCCGGAGGCTAATGTTTTCCCAATTAAACTGCAACGGCGAGTGCTCATCACTACTACTTATCGTCTTGACATGTGCGTCACCTCTGAGGTAGGTATGCCACACTTGTTTCAAGCAAAGAGTGTACAAATTGAACAACGTGCTGAAGTTCTGATAAATGAACAATTCGGAAACGTAAGTTACATAATTCATTTCTGAACCTTAGCCTTTTTATCTGATAGTGATCTGTGTATGTTGTTTAAAACTTTCAGCTTCTGCGACTGAGAAGTTGTCCGGGGTACCACTAAAGTTTGATTTAGCGGAAAGGTTATTTCAATAAGCTTTTAGTTAAGATTGCAGTTTTACAGTGGCGCTAAGTCACGAAGTTAGATTGAACTTTACGTGAACTCTGAGCTTTTAGTATGCTGCATAGAGAAAGTAACTTAAAGATAGGTTCCATCTATCTATACAAATAAAACAAAGTGTGAAACTGGGAAAATACGAATATTTCTTTACCGAATTGTTCGACCACTTTTAAATCACCTGGAGATCTCAAAATTGGTATGCTGATAGAACTTAACATTCATATATCAGGAAAAATCCGAAAATCAAAATCAAAATGGCGCCTTTGAAACATTGTTTGCTTGCATTTTTCGTGATTTGTTCGACCACTTCCAAATGAACTGACGTTTCCTCAACTCTGACGTATAGAGGAATTAAATGTCTTTCATTCCGAAGAGGAACATTTTCTACCTTTTGCTCTGCAACTACAAAAAATCCTAGCGAAATTAAAATGACTTATGTGTGACATTACAGCTTATTTTTGGATAATTATTACGCGATGATGACACCATCAGCAAACTGTAAGCAGAATGTTTTATTAAACTATTGGCATACAATTGCACACATCTATTGGAAATCCCAGGTAAGACTATCCAGCAAAAACACAAGTGCTGGGAAACTGCTGGCCACCAGCTGGCTGAAATCTGCCGCTTACGGCCCGGTAGTGGAAAACAACACGAAACTTTGGAAAGCGACTCTAAGTACACTGTACACTCCTTGAAAATGAGTGAAGTTCCCTTAAGGTAAAAAAAAAAAACTACCGTTACGTTGAAAAAATGAATTTATGAATTATATGAAACTGACTTTTATGAAAAATACCTCGCAATATTGTAAAATGACAGAGGAAAGCATTCCATTACACATTGCATACGAAACAGACAGCTTCAAGCACGCGCTCGAGCGTGCTAAATTAGTCCGGTCGGTAGAGAGCTCAGCTACCGGTACGCCAATGGCCCTGGTTCAAATCCACTCCGATGCAAACGGGCATTTCTCCGGTCTGTTGAGAAAATTTCCCCAGTGCAGTACGATAACTCCCAAGTTTCGTTAGGGTAGAAAAAAATTGCAGCTTTGGGAAACTGCGGTTATCCTTGATTTTTTTTTATTATGTCTACTACTGGGAAATTGGCGGAAAAGATTCGGCAAGCCACCAGTTACGCCACGTGGTTGCCGGCAAACTAGCAGACCACATTAGGCCAGCCATCATTTCTGGCAGGTGCTTGCACTGCCACTGAAGGGCCATTTGTGGCAGCTAGTGCCTGTGATGGACAACTGATGGCCCTGTTGTGGCATATGACAACTGATGGGGTGCCAACTGTTGGCCAGCTGTTAGCCTGAACTGCTGGCAATTCTGTTGGCCACCCGGACATTTTACTGACGGTTCGGCAGCGGCAACATAGTACTGGGCCATTGCTGGCAGTGCTGGCTACCAGCAATGGTCCAGTGTTGGCCCAGCAAGACTGTTTTTGCTGGGTATGCTCAATAGAAATCTTTCAGTGCCTCATGAACAGCAGATGCAGGGAAACTGCCAGTAATAGTGTTTTTCCGGAAGCATCACAGTGAGTGGCTCACAGCCTCTCCTTGACAAATGTCAACCCCGCCTTCTCGTGGTGCATCCTGTTCCCACTAAAGGGGCTCTGACGACCGCAAATAGCGGTATAACTATACCATCGGGATCAGAGGAAATGCTATCCCACACTCACCAACCCGCTTGGCCAGCGTGGTGAGTTATGGCCAAACACCTCCAAAATGACTCTACAACTTAAATCTTGGCCCTCAGTCTCCGGCAGCTGGAATGTACCTGGCCAAGGCAGCGGCCAGTGCGACATGAAGGCAGAGGGTGCTAAGAATCCCCGGAGGACCGACTAGGCTGCCATTTGATGCTGACCTTGGCTACCTACAACGGACGCTCCCTATCTTCTGATTCAAGGCTTCTTGAATTGGAAGAGGAACTACAAAGGATCAAGTGGGACATCGTCGGGCTAAGTGAGGTAAGGAGAAAAGGAGAAGATCTCATTGAACTGAAAAGTGGACATCTCTTCTATTATCGTGGGACAGATACTGGCAGAACTAGTGGTGTTGGATTTATAATAAACAAGAAACTGAAGGATAAAGTGGTAGAAGTTGAAAGTTCCTCTGACAGAGCTGCACGACTCGTTATCCAACTATCGAGAAGATACCAGGCTCAGATTATTCAAACTTATGCACCCACCACAAGTCATCCTGAAGAAGAAATTGAAGAATTTTATGAGGAAATTCGTCATCTAAATAATAAAGGTAAGCAGCACTTGAAGATAATTATGGGAGATTTCAATGCAAAAATAGGGCACCGGCAACAGAATGAAACTTCAGTAGGTAAATTCGGTCACGGCAACAGAAACCAGCGAGGAAATACTCTCGTTGAGTTTGCAGAGGCAGAAGGATTTTTCATCTTGAATTCCTTTTTCAAGAAAAAGCCACACAGGAAATGGACATGGAGACATCCAATTGGGACGACAAGTGAAATTGATTTTATTATGTGTAAAAAAAAATTCGTCATCGAAGACTGCAGTGTGCTGAACAAGTTCAACACAGGTAGTGATCATAGATTGGTGAGATGTAAGATGCACCTCAACACTAAACTGGAACGTGGCAAGCTGATAAGACAAACAAAATGTATTGACATAACCAACCTTAAAAACACCATAATACTTTCAAGTTGGAACTGAAGAACAGATTCTCTGCTTTAGAAGGCCTAACATCGGAAGAAGTGGATATTTCGGAAGTTAACAGAAAAGTAACCAAAGCTCTTATGGAAACAGCAACAAAATTAGCTGGGTCTAAGAACAAGTTGCATGTAAACAAATTATCAGGAAAACCAAAATGTTGATGCAAAAAAAGAAGAGAGATGAGGACAACTAAAGAAGATGTGACTTCCAAAGTGGAATATATAGAGCTATGCAAGACAGCACGAAAAGGTATCACTGAAGACGTAAAGGAAATTCAACTGTGAGCTAGTGAGGAAAGCAATTGAAAACAACCAAAGCCTAAAGATAGCAAAGGGACATCTCAGTAAGGGAAGAAAACAGATTATGGCTCTGAGAAAAGAAGATGGTTCTATAACAAGAAATAGAGGCGAAATTTTGACAGGAGTGAAAGATTTCTACTCCAAATTATATGAAAGGCATGATACATGTACTCCAGACATCATGAAAGGTACCAGAGTTCTTCCAGTCCTCCCAGCAGAAGTTGCTCATGCAATCAAGAACATGAAGCGGGGGAAAGCTCCAGGAGAAGATGGAATTACTATAGACATCATACAAGAAGCAAGTGGAGAAATTGAAACAGTACTCGCCCAAATTTTCACTCGATGCCTTAATGAAGGGAAGATTCCTGAGGATTGGAACAATGCTACAATGATCCTGCTACATAAAAAAGGTGACATTGAGGATCTCAGGAACTACAGACCTATCAGCCTCCTATCAGTGGTTTATAAAATCTTCACTAAAGTTCTTTCACACCGCTTGAAGGTAACACTGGACATGGCTCAACCGAGAGAACAAGCTGATTCAGGAGTGGCTACAGCACAATAGATCATATCCACGTACTGAGAGAACTAATTGAAAGAGCGAGGAATATGAACTTCCATTGCGCATGGCTTTTATCGATTATGAAAAAGCCTTTGATTCGGTGAAACCATCAGCAGTTACCACGGCTCTGAAATCCTGCGGTATTGAAGATGCATACATTAATATTATTAATAACATCTATGAAAATGCAAGTGCAAAGATTCGGCTGTTTGAAAATACAACACACATAAAAATTGGAAAGGGAGTGAGACAAGGTGACACCATATCTCCGAAGCTCTTTTAATGCTACATTGGAAAAATGTCTTTCAATCACTGAACTGGGAAAACAAAGGGATAAAGATTAATGGAGATTATCTAACCCACCTTCGTTTTGCTGATGACGTAGTCATTTTGCAACTACCATATCAGAGCTGCAGAGTATGATCCAGGAACTTGCTGACAAGAGTAAAGAAGTGGGATTAAAAATGAACTTTCAGAAGACAAAAAGTGATGTTCAATGCTTTTACAAGAAATGAAGATTTATCGATTGATTGAGAAAAACTGGAGATAACAGATACGTATGTTTATCTTGGACAGCAGATATCAAGTGAGGGTCACATTGATGAAGAAATTAATCGGCGTACAAAACTTGCCTGGAGAGCTTTTGGAAGAAACAGCATAATTTTCAAGAGCAATATGCCATTATGTCTTAAAAGAACAGTGTTTGATCAATGCATCCTTCCAGTGCTTACGTATGGTGCAGAGACGTGGACCTTAACTAAAAGAGACATACAAAGGCTGCAGACAACTCAAAGATGCATGGAGAGGTGCATGCTTGGTATAACCAGGAGAGATAAGAAGAGGAACTCGTGGATCCGAAAAATGACGAGAGTGGAAGACATCATGATCAGAGTTAAATCCCTGAAATGGCAATGGGCTGGACATACTGCCAGAAGGACAGACCATAGATGGACAGCCGAAATTTTAGATTGGATTCCAAGGGACAGGAAAAGACCCAGAAAAAGACCACATGGGAGATGGGTGGATGAAATTCGTAAATATGCGGGAGTGACATGGAGGAGACTGGCACAAGACAGACCGTTGTGGAGGAAACTTGGGGGGAGACCTTCGTCCAGCAGTGGATTGATAATGGTTGACAATGATGATGATGATGATTAATATTAAGTTTCGCTGAAATTCATGTGTCCAAGGATAACAAAATTCCAGCAATGTGTCCAGCCCATTACCACTTGAGGATCTTCACTTGGACCGTGTCTTCCACTTTTGTCATTTTCGTGATTTCTCTTCTTATCTTTCCTCCTTACAAAAACCACCCATCTCTCCATGCTCCTTTGAGTTGTCCACAGCCTGTGTATGTGTTATTTAGTTAAGGTTTATGTTCGTGATCCATAAGTACAAACTGGATACATGAACTGATTAAACACTTTCTCCTTGAGACGTAATCGTAAATTGCTCTAGAAAGAGCACTACAACCAAGTTTTATACGCTTTTCGAAATCTTCTTCGTAACTCTCGCTTGGTATCTGTAGTCCAAGGTAGATGTAGCGATCAGTTCAGTGATGAATTTAGTCATCTCCTAGGGGGTTCTTAACTCCCCCCCGAAAATGAGCCCCCCCCCCGTAGGTTTTCGGGTGTTCTCCCCGTATATTTACCCTCATTATTTATGTTTATAGACGAATATTTGGAGAAATTAATTTTAAAAAATTAAGAAAATTAGGGAAAGCATGATAAAAAAAAACGCATCCACACGGATTTCATGTCTCAGTAGCATTTAAATTATATACTAAGTTTTAAATCAATTTTCTTTGTTTTAAACACTAAAACAAAAAACTGCCGTCGGCATGTATATTTACGTTTTCTAAATCCGAAGTGTCAGCGCAACCATTAATGTATACAGTACCTCGACGACAAAAATAAAAGACGAAATTTTCGTTGCTTAATTATATCCATAAATGACTTCACACACCGTATTAACCCTTTAAATAACATTTTTATTTAAAAACGTAGCTATGAAATCAAAGTAGTTATAAAAATGCAGATATTCTAGAGCAAAATTTATTGCTCTAAATGAGAATGCTTTTCTACATTTGTTTATTAAATGGAACAATTATCCCATGTAAAAAAAACTTTTACGAAACCCTGCCAAAAATATTTAATACTTTCTCTGGATAAAAATCAGGAGGGTATCAGTTGATTTTGATCATGTATGCAAGAGCAGCAAACAAAAAACCAGATACTGTTTCACAATTCTGTAAATTTTTTAAAGCTCTTTGGTTTTTTGTCTGTTAGGTTTATTGTGAATTTGTAATCACCAACGGCTTGCTGTTTGGACTGCAATACATCATCATATTTTGGAAGCTAGCATTCAGCTTTTTTTCAGTCTTCTGGATACCGATTCATGCACACGGTTAAGCCTCAGTGTAGCTAACAAGACGCCACCTATTTCTAACAATAGCAATTAGAAATTGTTCCCATAAAAAAGTTTTTTTTCTGGCTTTACACTCTGTGACAAAAAGAAAATCGGGGCACTTGAAACGTTCTTTTTTTTTTTCGATTTTTTTATTGGGACTTTAACGACCACCATGTGCAACTCAATGGGCTATAAGTAGTCACCCGTCCCTAATTTAGGGCCACTAGTTCCTGGGGAGGCAGAGAGCCATTGCCGTAGGACAAACACAACATCCATGCTTCAGCGGAATTAGAGCCCACCTGGAAGAAATGGTCAGAAGTCATCTCTAGGACCACTGAGCCAGCGGGGCAGCCTTCAAACGGTTAGTTAGGGGTTTTTTTTTCTTTTTTACGACTATGTGCTGATCTAAATAATCTAAATGGGCTGAACCAAGTATCAAGGGAATCGTTTACAGCATACGTTTTCAGGTAACACTGTAATGATTCCCTAATAATCAGAAATACGCTTGTCCACCCCGGTGGCGCAGTGGTCTAAGGCGTTGGCCACTGATCATTCGTCCGTAAGGGGTCCGGGTTCGAATCCCGGTGAGGCATGGATGTTGTGTTTGTCTTACGGCACTCGCTCTCTCCCTTCCCTGGAAATAGTGACCCTAAATTAGGGACGGGCGACTGCTTATAGCCCATTGAGTTGCTCACGGTGGTCGTAAAACCTCCAATCAAAAAAAAAAAAAAAAAAAAAAAGGAATACGCTTGTAGTAAAGCGAGGACACGTTTGCCACTCCTAACGTTTTGGGGGAATATTTTCTTTAGCACAGCGTTGTCTTACTAGCATTCTCAATATTTTACACCACCCCATGGTCAAATCCGTGGTGCATTACTGAATTAAAGTAAAGGTATAGCATTTTTACATTTTTAATCACTTGTATATGTAGATTGCTTGGAATTTGCATTTGCGATATACGAGTATAAGAGCATTTTTATACTCTATTTAAAATTTTGTTATATATTATTGTATATACACTGAGTAGCCACTTTATTATGACCACCCCCTCCGTACTTCGTTGGGACAACTTTTGCCTTTAATACTACGTCGATTCTTCGTGGCATGGACTCCGCGAGATGTTGATAGGTGGTTTGTGTAATCTGAGACCATGCTTGATGAATAGCACTTTCCAGGAGTGTGAGATTGTAGGGTTGTGGATCAAGCTGTCTGATGGCTCGTTCAACTTCATCCCACAAATTCTCAATGGGGTTGAGATCTGGAGATTATGTGGGCCACTTAAGCAAAGTAAACTCACCGGCATGTTCCTGAAACCAATCCTGTACAATACGAGCACTATGACAGGAAGCATTATCTTGTTGAAAGTAGCCCTCGCAATTAGAATAAACCATCCATATGCAGGATGCACTTAGTCCGGAACGTTATTTAGATATGGTGTGCCAGTCAGACGGTGACCAATACGAATTAAAGGGCCCAAAGCATGCCAGAAAGACATTCCCCAAACCATAACGTTGCCTACACAAGTTTGAAGGGTTGTAGCAATGAACTTGGGGTCCATGCTTTCGTGCTGTTTCCGCCAAATTCTCACTCGGCCATCGGCATGGTGCGACTGAAAACGTGATTCATCGGACCACATAATTTATTTCCAATTATCGACTGTCCAATCCTTGTACTCCTGTGCGAACTAGAGACGCTTCCTCTTGTTAACCGCAGACAGCAAAGGTATTCGAACAGGCCTTCGACTGCCATATCCCATCTGATGCAGTGTACGGCGAACAGTGCGTGCAGAGATCATTTGAGGGGATCCTTGATTAAGATGGTCTGTAATTTTCTGCACCGTTGCCCTTATGTTGTCTGTTACCAGTCTGGACATTCTCCGTTCCACCCGAGCAGTCACTAGTCGATGACGACCACACGTTGCACGTAGAGACTCAGTTTTTTGACTGACAGTCCAGTCTTTAAACACTTAAACAACAGCTGCTCTGGAACATTTCACGAATGCTGCGGTTTCTGTGATACTCGCTCCATGGCTCTGAGCTCCTACAATTATCCCACGTTGAAAGTCCGTCAAATCGCATTTTTTACCTATCTCTTCACCCAAAAATCACTTCTATTACTGTCGCAAGCACTAAGCTTTCCCTTTTTATACTAGCCTCGCCCTCTGGCGGCAAGAGCGTGCAGCCATAGCTCATTTGCTTAAACTGTCAGGTGGTCATAATAAAGTGACCACTCAGTATATAAGTAACAAATTTATGATTATACGCCGATGATTCATTACATTATGACCACCTACCTAATAAGCTGTAGGACTAATAACCTGTAGGACTCCTTTCAGCCCGCAAAACAGCGACCACTCGGCGGGGCATCGATTCGATGAGGTGATGATAGATATTCTGGGGTATCTGGTAGGTCCTCCACTTCCCGTACATTTCGGGGTGGTGGTGTTTTAGCGCGAACCCACTTTACTTTTCCCAGTCGAACAGCAAATGTTTTATTGGGTTAATGTCAGGTGAATTTGGAGGACAGGGCATTAACAAAAAATGACCAGCATGTTCCTGGAATCACTCCTTGACTATTCTGGCAGTTTGGCATGGCGCAATATCCTGTTGGCAATAGCCATCACACAAGCAGGGAACACAGTTGCAATGAATGGGTGAACTTGGTCCGAAACGACTTTCAGATACCTAACAGCTGTCACGGAATGTCCTATTGTCATAATGTGTCCCAAGAAAACATCGCTCACAGCATAACACCGCAGTCAGCGGCGTGTTTCCCCCTAACAGTACATCCATATGTCATAGCTTCCGTTGGTAATGAGAGTATTCGCGCTCCGCGGTCTACGTGATGTACCAGGAATCTTGATTTGTCAGAACAGGCCACTGTCTTCCAATCATCTACGGTCCAATCTAGAGGATCTCGGGCACATATCTTGCGTTGTTGGCGATGACGCGCAGTGTGCATGGGGACCCGTCTGGGTCTTCGGCTACGCAAGCCCATGCGCAGAAGGCTGTGATGAACTGTGTGCTGTGACGCATTGCACTGATCACCACTGTTGTAGCTGATGCTGGTGGTTTGTCGCACTGTGGCCCTGCGGTTGTTGTGAACAATGCGCGACAGTCTCCGCTCCTCTCTTGGAGGAATGAGCAGTGGACGACGCACGGCTGGACGACGGTTCGTCGTTTGACCATCTGTGCACGACTTTTGATTCGTACTGACTACAGCGGCACGTGAACAACCCACAAGCCGCGCCGTTTTCCGGGATTTAATCCAAGGGGCCGTGCCATCACAATTTATCCTTTATCAAACTCCGATAAATCGGCAGCTTTTCGCATTCTGACTCCGGGCACTTTACTAACCGAGAACCGTTTCCAGGGTTGTATATATACTGCTCTGTGAACTTCACCTGCGCCACCGGTCGGTCTCCAGGCGCGCTCATTTCTCTAGCCTGGGGGTGGTCATAATGAAATGGCTCATAGGTGTCTATGTATATTATCAGTCGACAAGTTTGAGTCCCCTCAAAATTTGTAATTGCCACCCCCTCCCCTCCCAAGAAAGAAAAATATCTGCCATCAACGCTGGATCAGTTACCCCAATTTCCATCAAATTATCCGCGGAATATCTGTTAAAAGATTTTTGAGTTTGCGCTCTACGGATAACACGACCCTTTAAAACAAGAAACGAAGTCTCTGGGACATTTTGACTTTTCAAAAATCTACGTTGTAATTGCCAGGAGAGGTCGGATATTTGGAAACTTACCAAAAATGTGTTAATACACACACGGACAATGAAATTTGCGCACATAGATGGAAGCATGGGATTGAATTTAAATTTTATGGACGTAATGATACAGATGAATGATACACATGACGGCAAAAACAGAGCTACACGACAATTACAGAAGGATCTGTGGTACGCAGTCCGGTCATCTTCAATAGCGCGTAGCACCGCCTCGTGCGGTGATACATGCTGCAATGCTGTCCGTCATGAAGGGGAACAAAAGCCTGACGTTGTCCTGCGGCAGACTGGCCCACACGTGTTAGACAGTGTGCTACAAATCCCGGATAGTGCGGCACGGCGGCATCCGGTGTTTCAACTGGTCCCACACATGCTCAATAGGTGCCATGTCCGGGGAACGGGCAGGCCATGGAAGTTTCTGGACATGACGTAGGCAGTCCTGGGCAACCCGAGCCGTGTGTGGGCGGGCATTATCTTACCAGTATAGCCCACCTGGAATTCCGGCCAGGAATGGGAGCACATGGAGCCGTAGTATCTCATCCACATACCGCTGGCGCATCAATGATTCATGTACCACTATTAGATCTGATCGGCTATCGTAGGCAATGGCTCCCCAGACCACAATACCTGCAGTGGGGTAGGTGTGGCGTTCGTTCGATAGCGAGGTTGGGATTGTGCGGTTGACCAGGGGACCTCCACACCCGGACACGACGATCATCTGTCCCCAAAACGAAGCGGCACTCATCGCTAAACACCACACGTCGTCCGTCTATGGCGTTTCACGTCGCTCTGGGCTGGCAACACTGTACATGGAGCCGACAATGTTCCGGTGTTAATGGCAACACTCGTAAGGGGTGCTGGGATCGCAGGTTTGCTTGCGCGATACGTCGGGAAATGGTTCGTGGGCACACAGGAGCCGCTTCATCTGCCTGTATAGTGGACCGGATCCCCGGGGATCCGTTCGTGCCTGACGCACGATCCGTCGACCCTCTCTTCCGGGGGTCCTCGTGTCCATCTGGAGAAGCTCTGCCGTGTGGCAGTGCCGTCACGTGTCCACTGCTCCTAACACAGTCGGACGGTGTGGTCAGAACGATCCACGGGGTAGGCTATACGGCGCGCTGATCACCCTGAGGTTGTCAGCCCGATGATCAGGCCTCTGTCAAAGTCCGTAAATTGTGTAAATCGACGTCTCTGGCGTCTACCCGGCATTCTTGTTACTCTGTATGCTTGCTTGCGTCGGCCGGTGTTTTTCGCTTTCATGGGACATCGATTACACGCCGGTTTATACGGTTGGTGATTCGTGCTTGCAGCGCCACCACAGGATGTGCGGTCATGTGCACTCGCACCAAACGTGGATCATATGCATACGAGTACGCATTCTAGCTATTTACAAAGTTTCACGGTTGTAGCATGTTTTCTTCTAGGTTTGCAAATTTCATTGTCCGTGAGTGTAGCTTTGTATTGTAATGCAATGCAAAGATTGAAGTCAGCTAATAGTTTTAAAAAACTGGCAGATTCAGTCCAGTCCTTTTCCATTTGCACATCAAGTTACCAACCGTCGAAACGGCACCCTATCAACAAACCACGGTGGAAATCAGATAAATCGACGCACCTTGTATACTCACAGTCGTGCTATTTTCTCATCATAGTCCTAGGACCACAATTATGATTGTGTCTGTGACGTGGTGCTTCCGTTGGACTGCGTTCATTTACAACAGAGGGGTGTTCGGTTGTTAATGGTAGAGTGGTGTAGTTTATGATAAGAAATTCGTTACACGGCTTTCACTGAAAGGGTGTTTGCGCTGAGATCGTCTCATGTACGATGAAATGGTGAGCGCAGAGTTCTTTTCACGGAAAGCTTCCGAAAGGATATTTGCTGAGGTCTTCGTACCGGCTGCAGAAGAGAGAGAGAGAGAGAGAGAGAGAGAGAGAGAGAGCGAGAGAGAGAGAGAGAGAGAGCGAGAGAGAGAGAGAGAGAGAGAGCGAGAGAGAGAGAGAGAGAAAGAGAAATTCCTTCGGCATCTGAATTTAAGCATCTTCAGAACTCAAGAATGGTAGTGCTCATTCCTGTCACGTGAAGTTGCTGGAACGAGAGTTGTTTACCATATCTCGCTCGTCCTGCAGTTGTAAGAAGGTATGTCATACGTAATTACTAAAATATTATGTAGTCTAATGTTCTTCCGCGCTGTAAAACGATTTGGGGAAAGTCCTTCTACCTGTAATACGGCTGAAACCTCTGGCTACTAAGAAGAGAAGTCGTAAAAGAAATTACTGGACGGCACGGAAGCTTTACATTACAGATATGAGGATAAACGAACGTTTCAAGTCTCCGTCTACCTTTAAAATGGAAACGGAAGTTTCATTTACCTAAGTAACATAAGGGAAATAAACCTTGATGTATGATATAAATTTCATTCTTGAATATTTTAGAAATATTTTGAGTGTCTCTTGGGTTTTATCTCCTAATCATGATAAATATGCTAATAAAATACAGGGTGCCCAGTACAAATGTAACCAGTTTCAAATAATCATAACAGTTTTTATATAAATGATCTCAATACATGACTGTTAATTGACAGAACAGATAATGAAGTTTTATAGACATTCAACATGAGCATCATTTGTCACCCCAACAACGTCTAAAAGGTATTCCAGTTTCAACTATGTTCGTTCGAGAATGTCCGTATTAACCTTCTGCAGTGCGTGTGTAATTCTCTTCTTTAGGTTAGCAATGTCTGCAACAGGAATGCTGTAAGCCTTACCCTTCATGAATCCTCATAAAAAAAAATCACAGGGTATTACGTCCGGTGAACGTGGGGGCCATGCAATGGGACTACGACGCCCAATCCAACTATTGGGAAATTTGGTATCCAGTGACCTCCTCATAATGATGCCGCCCCATCTTGTTGAAACATAACCGGAGTTGCAAGTTCATCCAACTGGGTATACACAAACTGCTCAATCATGTCCAGGTAATTATGAGTTCTCACGGTTGCTTCCTGAGAGAAAATGGATCCAAACAACACGGTCGACCATTATGCCACACCAATCATTCACTTTTGGGCTAGCATTTTCATAGTCCATAGTGCAATGCGGGTGTTCACTTCCCCAAATTCTCACACTGTTTAGTAACCTTTTCAGAAACATGGAAAGTGCACTCATCAGAGAAACAAATGTCTCAGGAAAGATTCAGGACTTTCAGCGTTTTCCAATATCTCTTCGGCAAACTGGTTACGTTTCACATGATCATTTGGGGTTATCTGCTGTTTATACGGGTGCATTTTTAATCTCCGACGTAACACTTTGTGTACTGACGACTTGGGGATGGCCATCTGTCGTGCTGTTTGTCTGATTGACTTTCGAGGGCCACGAGTGAATGTCTGTCGAACAAATTCCTTCCTTTCTGGAGCCAGCGATGGTCACCCAGGGATTTTCTTTGTAAGGATGCTACCAGTCTGTTACATGTGGGCGGTTTGCTCCCATATTTTGTTCTGAAATTCCGCTGAGCCTGCGTTTCGGATCGGGTTTCAATAAACCACTCCACAATCTGTGCTTTTGTCGCAGGATCCATTGGGTACACTTCTAGAAAACTTAGTTTATTCCTTACCACCAGCAGCAAACAGAATGTTGATATGAAAAACCGGAGGATATTTCTTACCACCTCACAGAATGGTGCTTTGTATCCACAGTTATCATTTGAAATTGGTTACACCACTTTAGGACACCCTGTATTTAAGGTATTTGTTGCAATATAAACGTAGACTTCTGCACAGCAGAAAATTTCTTGTACCGGATTTTAGTTTGCCTATATTTACGTACATTTTTGTACCAAATGATTGTATTTCAGATCCAAATATCTACATAAGAATTTTGCTTATGTACGTCGCCCAAAAAAGAGGCCTAATTTATCATTTGCCGAATGGCAACGAATAGGGCGTAAACAAACATGGCTGCATCAATTATCGCCTGTTAGGGTTAATTGCGTTTCCACATTCTTAAATTTATAATTGCCGAAAGGCCTAATTGCGTTTCCACGTTGCCAAATTTCGATCGAGACTTCATTATCGTATCGCCGTTCATAATTTATTAGCAACAGACATATGGAAAACATTCAGGATTGCTGTCCGGTATAGATCGTGACGTCAGAAGTAAATATCGCCAGTGACGTCAGCCTGCAGATCGAATCGAAGTGTGTAAACACTTTTTTCAGGAAAGGTGTGAACCCTTCCTATTATGAAGTTATATGTAAATATAAATACATTTAGCGTTTCTTCAGAATTTTTAGTTAATCGTAAATTTTATGATTTCCCAAATGTGTTGCAGAATGGCAACGCACAGAGTGTAAACAAATACGGCTGCCTCCGGATACATTACCGGGAAATCATCATTTAGGGAATTTGAGTTAGTTTTTAGTTATTATTCTTCTTCAAATTTATTCGAGAGAGAAACCATCTATAGAATCTTAGATTTAGATAGTTTTTCGTTATTCTTCTAATTTATTCAAATTCGAAAATATAAGAATTTTGCTTATGTACGTCGCGCAGAGCAGAGGCCTAATTTATCATTTGCCGAATGGCAACGAATAGGGCGTAAACAAACATGGCTGCCTCAATTATCGCCTGTTAGGGTTTAATTGCGTTTCCACATTGCCAAATTTCGATCGAGATTTTATTATCGTATCGCCGTTCATAATTTTTTTTTTTTTTTTTTTTAGGTTTAACGACCACCGTGAGCAACTCAATGGGCTATAAGCAGTCGTCCGTCCCTAATTTAAGGCCACTGGTTCCAGGGAAGGGACAGCAGAGCCAGTGCCGAAAGACAAACACAACATCCATGCCTCACCGGGATTCGAACCCGCACCCCTTTGGGACGAATGATCAGAGGCCATCGCTTAGACCACTGCGCCACCGGGGCGGCATATATATAATTTATTAGCAACAGACATATAAAAAAAACATTCACGATTGCTTCCCGGTTTAGATCGTGATGTCAGAAGTAAGTATCGTCAGTGACGTCAGACTGCAGATAAATACACTGGCGGAAAGTGAAAAAAGAACACCAATAAAGGAATTGGCGGACGATCACGAAATTTACATATGTTAATGGGGTCGAGTTTACGTAGGTGAGATGTTAATTTCGGAACCAACCGGTGAGCGCTTACGCCACAGCCGGCATAATATGCAAATTATCGTCGGTGGTATTTAAGGAGAACGGCGAAGTGAAGATAATCAGTCGTCGGCGTACGGACACGTGCGAACACCCTGAAGAAGCTGCAATGTCTGGACAAGGAAGACGGAAGACGTGTACGATTTCAGCAGATATCGGACTTTGAGCGAGGTCGTCTAGTCGGACTCCGCGAGGCTGGGTGGTCGTATCGTCGTATTGCGGAGCGAATTGGACGAGAAGTATCGGTGGTGGTACGATGGTGGCGTAGATGGTCCGAGGAACATTCTCAAACGAGAAGACGTGGAACCGGGAGTCACAGACGGACTGATGAGCGGACCGATCGACGCATAAGAAGATCGGCGTTGTCAAGCAGAACATCCACTGCGACGCAAATCTGAGCTGCCGTTGCACCTGAGGTGACTGTGCGAACAATCCGCAACTGTCTACTGGATGCAGGACTACGTGCACGTGTGCCTCTGGCATATGTACCTCTGACTCCAGCCCACCGTCAGGAACGTCTGCAGTGGTATCGCCAACGTCTGCACTGGAGAACGCAATGGCGATCTGTTGTGTTCAGCGATGAAAGCAGATTCGGCTTGGGAGCCTCCGATGGCCGTATGCGTGTTTGCAGACGCACAGGGGAGCGTTTCCACCCTTCTTGCATCCGCCAGCGACACACAGGGCTAACACCTGGTCTCCTGGTGTGGGGAGCGATCAGCTATCACTCCCGTACGCAACTAGTGTTTGTACCGGGTACGTTAAATAGCACCTCCTACATCAACAACATCATTCAGCCCGTTGTTGAGCCATTTGTAAGGTCGGTCCATTGTGGTGTTTTCCAGCAAGATAACGCACGCCCACACACGGCACGTGCAACGCAACATGCACTTCGGGATGTGAGACGACTTCCATGGCCTGCACGTTCACCGGATTTTTCCCCCATTGAGCACCTGTGGTATTTTATGGGACAACGACATATCCGGTCTCCACGGCCAGCCACGGCTATCCCCGATTTACGCATCCAGGTTGAGGATGTTTAGAACTCAATACCCCAAACTTACATCCAAGATCTGTACGACAGACTCCATGCCCGAATTGCACAGTCTGACGCAGTTCATGGCGGTTCAACCTCGTACTAACCATGTTACATGGAAATGTTATTTTTCAGTTTACCAGCAAATACAGCTTTATTTTGCCATAATGTTTTGATCACGTTATCCTCTGTATTCCGTTATTACGCTGTATAAATTTCGTTATTATCAGAAGTCTGCTTCTTGGTGTTCTTTTTTCACTTTCCGCCAGTGTACATTTAGCGTTTCTTCATAATTTTTAGTTACTCGTCATTCAAAAGATATTCATAGCAGTGATATCTTGTAAATTTTGATGAGAGTGTCTTTGCAAACAGCGCTATTTACATCTCAGCGCTTATGACGTTACGCGGCTACTTGTATCATACATAACGTTTTGAAATTCATCTCTAACGGGTGTTAGAATATTTCACTAAACCCTCACACTCTGTTTAATTTATTTCACTAAACCCTCACACTCTGTTTAATTAACCTTTCCAGAAACATTTTGCATCCTTTGAGGCCTCTTTCACACGGAACGTGTACTGCCGCCGCATGTAGGTACGAACCCGGCGACATTTTTTACTGGTGGTTCTAGTGCAGGCTTTCACTTGAAGAGGATGGACACGTTAATGGCGCGGGCCCGTAGAGCACTCGTCGATGTCAAAGCTTAGCTGAGGGCACGCATACGCACTTACTTGTTTCCGTTCATGATACGGATGCAGACTGTCTCTGTGCGCAACTTATCAGCCTTTGTAAAGTGTTTGAACAATGTGGTTCTTTCCTTCCCCCCCCCCCCCACCCCGTTAAAGTTGTGGCGTGTATTGAAGATCAGGTAAACGTTTATTACATTTATGAACTCAATTTAAAAAACAAAAATTAAAAATTGTATTCTTACATTTGTTAAATATACATTTTGAATGAATAGTTCTTTTTTCTTGTTAACTAATAACACAATTATAAAAATCGTGTTTATTTTTCTTCGCTAACGTATTTATTTTTATTCTCAAAAACACAGATACAAAAATACAGTTGTTCATTCGGTAGCGACACCAGCTTGAATGAGGAATTATTTTTTTAACATGCGGCTAGAACTCGTGTGAAAGCAAAGTACCGGGAGCTTTAAGATTCAGATGTGACCTGAGAGGTTTAAGATTCAGATGTAGCCTAGAAGTATTTTTTAAGTAGTTACCTGTCCTGGAAATAGATGGAAAGCTTCTAATGCTTTTGGTGCTTGTGTTATGTTAAAGTACCTTGAGTTCCAATAATGTGTACTATAGGCAAAATATTAGAGCTACCTAAAATTAAAAAAAAAAAAAGATCGGTGCTTTTCCACGGTAGATGTGTTTTCATAATCGACAGACTTCATAAATAATAATAATACTGCTACGTTTGAATTACCTTTCTCTAGTTATTTATTCCTAAATATTCATACGATGACAAAAAAATTTATATTTCACTAGTAACGAAAACAAGAATACCTAGTCTTACCATAAATACTGTTGCAAGGTATTCAATGAAATAACAAATGGAATTTAAAGACATTTTAATATACCTGTGATATGACGTAAGTAGTACACTTGTGAATACATGGCACCAATCACTTTTCAAAATGGCATGCTTTTGCCTTCACTCAGTCCTTTAGTCTCTGTGACCACTCATCAATAGCTTTACGCAGGGTTTCCACAGGGAAAGCTGCTACTGTCCGCGCCAAAGAGCGTTTGAGACTGTCAATACTGGGGTGTTTCTTTCTGCTGGCCATGAACTCCAGTGTGGCCCACAAATTGTAGTCCAATGGGTTGAAGTCTGGGCTGCTGGAAGGCCAATCAGCTGGAGAAATGAAGTCTGGCAATTTCGTGTGAAGCCACTCCTGGGTTGACTCAGCCTTTTGGGCAGGAAAGGAATCCTACTGAAAGCTCCACTGTCGGTTTTGGAAGATGGTGTGACTCACATGTTTGGCCACTGGCTCCAAAACCCTGTCCTGGTAGACTTTGGAGGATGTTTTCACTCCTTTCTCACAGAAATGAAGCTCCGTGGTACCCTCGTGGGATACTCCCTACCAACCCATAACAAAAGCAGGATGATGGCCCCTCATGATCTTTGGAGCTTTCTCCTGAGCTTCTCGTAAAGTTGGCACATACACCGTGTCGTTTTAGCGGTTGAAAGCTTCTTCAATAGTGAAAGTTTTTTCATCAGAGAAAAGGATCTGTCTGTGGCGATTGTCCGCTTAACGCTAAAGCAAACGTTTTGCTTTTAGCACCCGCTGCTGGTTCAGATGTAGGGCAAGGAATTGCCTTGTACGCCGCCGGTAAGCTCTCACTCTTAGATCACTCCGCAGCACGCGTGACATTGAGGTTTTTGTAATGTTCAGCTCGCGAGCCATAATAAAAAATTAATAAGTATAAGAGACAACGTCTCTGTACGAACAAATTATTGCCCTAACATAATGTCTAATTTTGTTCATCCATTCTTTTTCCGTAGCTTTTTTTGTCTTCTGGTTTTCAGTTAAATTTAAGTTGAGAGTGTAGTAGAAACAGTTAGATAAAAGAAGGCACAGGTATATTTGCATGGTTACAATTTCGGTTTGTCCTGACCTGGAATCTAAGCTATGAGCGCCCATGTTCGATAGCTGAGTTTACTGAAAGTCTTTGAAATGCCGGTGGCAGAACTTCTGTTTAATCATGTGTTTTCATGGACAATGTTCTAAGAAGATATATTAGTATTTACCTCGCCTAACAAACGAAATGACCGAGTAGACCGAATATATGGCTCACAGGATCAGACGTGCTCTGTGAAGGTGGATCATTCTCTCATGTGGCTAACATACTCCGCAGAACCTGCTAGTGTTCGCTGATAAACTTATAAGCACTTCCAAATCACGGAGAGAGCTACATTTCATGACTTCCACGAAAGAGCTGTAGTCAACAAAGATTAAAATAAAAAAGAATGGAAAACAAATAAACTACAGGTTTTATTATATTGGCATGATGCAGAGCTCATTAAATATGGACTATTGATCATGAAGATGTATCTTATTCAGTAATTGGTCACGCTACACATTCCTCTTCTGTGAAGTACATGTGCTGGAGCTTTCATTGCATCAGAGTATCATCCCTCATGTGAAATGTATAGAAAGATGCATAATGATGTGGACCTGTTTCTCAAGATACGCACTACGGGTGTTGGCGGCAGTGAAAGGAACGATGGCTGACACTTCCTGCTTTAACGTTCTGCGCAATAATGTCCTACATTATGAAGAATTCTGGCAAGGTACGCAACATACACCCACATGTGGGCTGCAAACGTGTGGTTTAACGAGAAAAACGTTGGAATGTTGCAGTGGTCAGACCGAAACCCAGAACTTAACCAGAGCCAAACTTCTTGGAGTGAAGAACCAGGTTACAGTGGAATCAACCCCCTTTTGTGGTGGAAGTAAAGGGAACATTAAAATAAAAGCAGAAAATAATGTAAAGGGCTACAGTTTATTACAACGATCAGGGATTTATACACATACCTGTAACACACCTGTAAACCCCCTGAATTCCTCAGGTACCCCTCCATAAAAAACTTTCAACATCCTCCTTTGACGGTGTTTAACACTCACACACACTCTCTCTCTCTCTCTCTCTCTCTCTCCATATATAGCATCATCGTCATTGTGACTCATTATCAATTCTCTGCTGGATGAATGTCTTCCCAAGTTTCTTCCACAACTGTATATCTTGAGCCTTTCTCCTCCATGCTACTCCGGCATGCTTTGGAATTTCATCCAATGATCTCCCACGTCATCTTCTTTTTGGGTCTTTTCCTGTTCCTTGGAGTTCAGTCTAAAATTTCGGTTGTCCATCGGTGGTCCGTTCTTCTGGCAATATGTCCAGCCCAATGCCATTTGAGGGATTTTACTCTGATTATGATATATATTATTCTTGTCGTTTTTCTTATCCACGAGTTCCCTTTCTTCTCTTCTTACCTTCCCTGGTTACACCAACCATACAGCTATCCAAACTTCGATATATAAATATATACGCTTCTTATATATATATATCATCATCATCATCATCATTGTCAACCATTATCAATCCACTGCTGGACGAAGGTCTCCCCAAGTTTCCTCCACAACGGTCTGTCTTGTGCCAGTCTCCTCCATGTCACCCCTGCATACTTTCGAATTTCATCCACCCATCTCCCATGTGGTCTTCTTCTGGGTCTTTTCTTGTCCCTTGGAATCCAATCTAAAATTTCGGCTGTCCATCGATGATCTGTCCTTCTGGCAGTATGTCCAGCCCATTGCCATTTCAGGGATTTAACTCTGATCATGATGTCTTCCACTCTTGTCATTTTTCGGATCCACGAGTTCCTCTTCTTATCTCTCCTGGTTACCCCAAGCATGCACCTCTCCATGCTTCTTTGAGTTGTCTGGAGCCTTTGTATGTCTCTTTTAGTTAAGGTCCACGTCTCTGCACCATACGTAAGCACTGGAAGGATGCATTGATCAAACACTTTTCTTTTAAGACATAATGGCATATTGCTCTTGAAAATTATGCTGTTTCTTCCAAAAGCTCTCCAGGCAAGTTTTGTACGCCGATTAATTTCTTCATCAATGTGACCCTCACTTGATATCTGCTGTCCAAGATAAACGAACGTGTCTGTTATCTCCAGCTTTTTTCCATCAATCAATAAATCTTCATTTCTTGTAAAAGCATTGAACATCACTTTTGTCTTCTGAAAGTTCATTTTTAATCCCACTTCTTTACTCTTGTCCGCAAGTTCCTGGATCATACTCTGCAGCTCTGATGGGGTAGTTGCAAAAATGACTACGTCATCAGCAAAACGAAGGTGGGTTAGATAATCTCCATTAATCTTTATCCCCTTGTTTTCCCAGCTCAGCGACTGAAAAACACCCTCCAATGTGGCATTGAAGAGCTTCGGAGATATGGTGTCACCTTGTCTCACTCCCTTTCCAATTTTTACGTGTGTTGTATTTTCAAACAGCCTAATCTTTGCACTTGCATTTTCATAGATGTTATTAATAATATTAATGTATGCATCTTCAATACCGCAGGTTTTCAGAGCCATTGTAACTGCTGATGGTTTCACCGAATCAAAGGCTTTTTCATAATCGATAAAAGCCATGCACAATGGAAGTTCATATTCCCTCGCTCTTTCAATTAGTTCTCTCAGCACGTGGATATGATCTATTGTGCTGTAGCCACTCCTGAATCCAGCTTGTTCTCTCGGTTGAGCCATGTCCAGTGTTACCTTCAAGCGGTGTGAAAGAACTTTAGTGAAGATTTTATAAACTACTGATAGGAGGCTGATAGGTCTGTAGTTTCCGAGATCCTCAATGTCACCTTTCTTATGTAGCAGGATCATTGTAGCGGTGTTCCAATCCTCAGGAATCTTTCCTTCATTAAGGCATCGAGTGAAAATTTGGGCGAGTACTGTTTCGATTTCTCCACTTGCTTCTTGTATGATGTCTACAGTAATTCCATCTTCTCCTGGAGCTTTTCCTCTCTTCATGTTCTTGATTGCATGTGCAACTTCTGCTGGAAGGACTGGAGGAACTCTGGTACTGGTATCTTTCATGATGTCTGGAGTGCATATATCATCCCTTTCATATAATTTGGAGTAGAAATCTTTCACTCTTGTCAAAATTTCTCCTCTATTTCTTGTTACAGAACCATCTTCTTTTCTCAGTGCCATAATCTGTTTTCTTCCCTTACTGAGATGTCCCTTTGCTATCTTTAGGCTTTGGTTGTTTTCAATTGCTTTCCTCACTAGTTCACAGTTGAATTTCCTTACGTCTTCAGTGATACTTTTTCTTACTGTCTTGCATAGCTCTATATATTCCACTTTGGAAGTCACATCTTTAGTTGTCCTCATCTCTCTTCTTTTTTGCATCAACATTTTGGTTTTTCCTGATAATTTGTTCACATGCAACTTGTTCTTAGACCCAGCTAATTTTGTTGCTGTTTCCATAAGAGCTTTGGTTACTTTTCTGTTAACTTCAGAGATGTCCACTTCTTCCGATGTTAGGCCTTCTAAAGCAGAGAACCTGTTCTTCAGTTCTAACTTGAAGGTATTATGGTGTTTTTTAAGGTTGGTTATGTCAATAGATTTTGTTTGTCTTATGAGCTTGCCACGTTCAAGTTTAGTGTTGAGGTGCATCTTACATCTCACCAATCTATGGTCACTACCTGTGTTGAACTTGTTTAGCACACTGCAGTCTTCTATGACGAATTTTTTGTTACACATAATAAAATCAATTTCACTTGTCGTCCCATTTGGATGTCTCCATGTCCATTTCCTGTGTGGCTTTTTCTTGAAGAAGGAGTTCAAGATGAAAAACCCTTCTGCCTCTGCAAACTCAACGAGAGTATTTCCACGCTGGTTTCTGTTGCCATGACCGAATTTACCTACTGAAGTTTCATTCTGTTGCTGTTGCCCTATTTTTGCATTGAAATCTCCCATAATTATTTTCAAGTGCTGCTTACCTTTATTATTTAGATGACAAATTTCCTCATAAAATTCTTCAATTTCTTCTTCAGGATGACTTGTGGTGGGTGCATAAGTTTGAATAATCTGAGCCTGGTATCTTTTCGAGAGTTGGATAACAAGTCGTGCAGCTCTGTCAGAGGAACTTTCAACTTCTACAACTTTATCCTTCAGTTTCTTGTTTATTATAAATCCAACACCACTAGTTCTGCCAGTATCTGTCCCACGATAGTAGAAGAGATGTCCACTTTTCAGTTCGATGAGATCTTCTCCTTTTCTCCTTACCTCACTTAGCCCCACGATGTCCCACTTGATCCTTTGTAGTTCCTCTTCCAATTCAAGAAGCCTTGAATCAGAAGATAGGGAGCGTCCATTGTAAGTAGCCAAGGTCAGCATCAGATGGCAGCCTAGTCCGGTTCTCCGGGGATTCTTAGCACCCTCTGCCTTCATGTCGCACTGGCCGCTGCCTTGGCCAGGTACATTCCAGCTGCCGGAGACTGAGGGCCAAGATTTAAGTTGTGGAATCATTTTGGAGGGGTTTGGCCATAACTCACCACGCTGGCCAAGCGGGTTGGTGAGTGTGGGATAGAATTTCCTCTAATCCCGATGGTATAGTTATACCGCTATGGGCGGTCGTCAGAGCCCCTTTAGTGGGAACAGGATGCACCACGAGAAGGCGGGGTTGACATTTGTCAAGGAGAGGCTATGATGTTACGCATCACCTGACCTTACATCCCTATATATATATATATACAGTATATATATACTGTATATATATTTAAGGGCACAGTTTTACTTTTAAAATCGTTTGCCATATTTCAATAACTTTCTTTTTCTTTATTTGAAGTCTCTGTATATATATGTAGTAGTGTACCGGTTCTCTTCTAGTTTTTTCTTGCTCGTAGTCAGTCATTGAAACCACGACAAATATGCATGCATCTCTCCATTTTTGTATGATGCCAGTATTGCTGATATACTTCTGAAATATTTCCGCATGCAGAAAATTTGTGAAATTATGAATATATACTGTTGCAGAGGCCTACTTCTTTGCTTTAGCCTTGTTTAGAGAAGTACTTATATCTGAGAGATAACAAATAAAAGCACCACAAAAACAAAATCACTGTGTTTTTTAGGAAGGAATTGCTGCTTTTAAACAGTCATAACTGTGAAAAAGTGAACCGTTTTCCATGTTTTTTAAGTTTCCCTGGTTTTAATCCTACGTTTAAAGCCTAAAGGTTCACTGTAAAGAAGTTTTTACCATTGCAGAATTTGCTTTTATCCGACACTCCGCAAACATATTTAGCAATCCCTGTTTAAAATTCCTGGATAAACCCCTGACATAGGTCATTGAGAGTCAATGCTAAACATCAGTAAAGGCGCGGCCGAAGTACTGGGGGTAACCCAGAACCGTAACTGATGTCTTTGCCTGGATGCGCAAAACTCCACCCAATTTTCTTCTAACCTGAGGGACCTTGTGGGAGTCCTATTATTGCGACGATACCAGGCTAAGTTACTCCATGTAGTTTCGCAGCAAAGGTTTTTTTTTTTTGCTCCGTGGTCAATGTGTGCGGTACCCACGTCGCTAAATTGCTCATTATTCTTAAATCTTTTGTCAGCATGGTACAAGCCGTTGTGTGAGCGAAACCCATTTTTGTGGACAGGCCATTGGCACTTACCCTACACGACTGCTGAAAGACCTCTTGGACAGTTCGCTTGGTTCCTTGTTTGGAAAACGAAACCCATCAACCACATCTTGGAGCATATTTAGGTGATGTCCTGTCTTCTTTAAATCCTTTGATCCAATCATGCGTCGTCATTATTTTCTGGAAGCACTTTGACCTAATGTTGTCCTCATAACCTTTGTGACACGCCCTCAAAATACTGCGATAAGGCAGAAAACTTCAAAAAGAATGCGGTGTTCTTCCATTTTTACTGATTGAAGCTTCTGCATCGTTGTTACATATCTCCCTACCCTATCGGTACGCTCGAATTGAGTACTTCCGGAAAGACTTCATAATGAATTGACATGCCTGCTCGCTCAACCTAAGAGCGCTAATCACTGCTTTACATATTAACCTTCAAGGTTTTCGCAAGTGCATGTTACACATTATCGATTGATTGTTTTCATCGTCATAAATCTGATAATTTTCATACAAGACAGAAAATAATACACAGTGTGGCAATTAAATAATGAGACTGAATTTAAAAAGAAAATAGAAAAGCAGGAAAACGGGCATGAATAGGCTATATTGTATTCGAAGTCCATACTCCCGCGTTTATACAAGAAGTGGCACGATCAGCCAATGAAAAGAAGGACTTGTAGAGGCCATATTTTGGTATGAAGTGAAGAGCTGATGTCACGGTTCTTTGTATGTCTTTAATGTCTTGAAAAACGTTTCCTTTAAAAGGCTGCTTTAATTTATGGAACAGAAAGTAGTCAGTCGGTGACAAATCTGGAGAATCAGCCGGTGACAGATCTGGAGAATGGTTGAGTACACACAATTGTTTTAGTGCCTCAAATCGCTGTACACTGACTGCTCTGTCTGCGTTTGCGTTATTGTAAAGAAGGAACCATTACCTGTTTTTGAACTGAGGCCTGACACCAGCAATCCTCTTCCACAATCGTTCCAAGATGGATGTTTATGCATTGCCATTGACAGGTATGCCTTCGGGAATAAACACGTGATAGAGAGTTCGCTTGCTGTTGTAAAAACACACAAGCATTATCGTGATTTTGAATTTCTTTAACCTGATCTTCTTTCCTTTGGGTGACTGTGGCGACTTCCATTGAGTACTCTGACGCTTCGTTTCAGGATCATTACGAAAATATCATGTGACGTCATCTGCCGCAATGCTTTGGAAACATTTTTGCATTGTTTCTGCAGTATCCAAGATGTCTCTATCTTACTCTACTCGTGCATGTTTCTGGTCGTCTCACAATGCATGCAGAACAAAACGAGCACAAACTTTTTTACTTCTAAATCTTGCACTAAGCTTTGACGAATTGATTTCTTATTAACGTCGAGCTCACCTCAAGGTCGCACAACAATCACTTTTTATCCTTTCGTGAACTCTCTCAATAAGCTTAGACGTGGGGACTGAAATCCGGCGTCCAGGCCTTTCGTCATTTTCCAAATCTTTCAGCCCATCCTTGAAACGTGCATACATTTGAAATATTTGTGTACTAGATAGGCAGTTAGCACTATGCACACCACGCAACAACTCAACTGTCTCAGATGCAGTTCTACCGATTTTCAAACGGAACCGGATATTTGCCCTCTACTCCATGACAGAGTTATGACAATGTCTCTACCTAATGACGTCATGCACAGTCAGCAGCGCAATTCTCATGCAAACGCTATTGCCACCGCATAGCTGATAAATGACATAAAAACATGCCTTCTCAGCTAGTGTGTTTCACTGGGGTTCTTAAAACAAATCAGTCTCATTGCTTAACTTCCGTGCTGTTTAATACGATTAACTTCTGCAGTATCGGTGCTACAGAATCACATTTCGTGCTTGCTTTTCATTGACAATCCATGAATACTTAATCGCAGGCAGACTTTTAAGTTAAACGAAACTGGCAGCGAACACGTTGTCACTTTATCACTACCAGCTACGGAAATGGAAGCAGGAAATTGCCGTGATTCTGAAGCACCCATACTGCAGAAGTAAATCGTATTACGCAGAAAATGGCATGCTTTTCAATGATGTTCCCTGAAGAACACAAGTTTCAGTGTACACACTGTGTATTTCACAAAACGATGTTTGCTCAGGCGCCCTTTAGCCGTAAAGCAAGCATGAAAGGATTTCATTTGGTTATATAACTAGTCAGAGTGTTTCTCCTTGCCTTAAATGACGTTATGGGTTCGTAATAAAAACTAATTTCTGTCAGTGATAGTTTATGAAATATTGCACTTCCAGGTGTCTACGCCACTAGAGTGGAATTTCCTGTGAGTTCTGCTGAAATGTTTACTTTGAAAACTTCCTCTGTCGACAAATTTTCGCATGTAATTCTGTCGGGATTAACCAAACAACATTTACGCAGTATTTCTTATGTGTTCCAAAACTCATGAAATCAAGCTGTGGTAGTTTTAATCACCGCGAATATGTTGATGCTTAAGTTATGCTGTCTCAGGTAGTTATTAAATTATTACTAATGGAAAAGATACTTAGTAATAATGGACACGTCTCTACAACTGGAGTAATTTATAATCTCGCTTCATCGAGACTTTAATAAAACCTTCTCTTTAAATAAAAAAATTGTATGGTGGATTAATTTCTTGTTTATTCGTCTGGTTTCAGTCTTTCCAACTTTACGCATGAAATTTTAAAAGCTTAGTTGACCAACAATTTTGTGAACTATCATATATTTAACGTTTGGCTAGACGTGCGTTCAAAGGAGCATTAAGCGTCAGCAGATAACGCCAAATGACTGCGCTTAATGGATATAGTTTTAATGTGTTTCATAATTTATATTTGGAAAGTGCCAAATTCAGTTCCTCTATATGTTATGAAATACTTAGGCTTATCCTCTTCACACTCAGTTGCGTAACAATAATCTAGTGCCCCACTGACATATTCAGTAAAGTTTTCGTTGATTTTTGCAATTAATCTTAATTAGCCGAAACAGATGCCACATAGCGATGAAAAGGTTATGCCTAGTAGCAAGATGTTTTCATTAAACATAATATTAAGTAACTCTTTTAATATGGAGCATTAACAGAAGGCTGAGAGGAGAAAATTTCTCTGCATAATTTTCACTGAAAATAAATGGTTGCTGCCATCAGAATGTTTGAATTTTTTAGAGGACATAACTTTAGCTTCGTCATTTCTAACGTTGCATTTTTATAAATTATCTGTAGCATATGTCAGATTTGGTCTCTCTTTAGAGGAGAGTCAGTTACTATGACAACATGAATCTAATCACCCAAACTCTTAACATTGCACTCCTTATCTAATATTTAGTAGACGTACTACGAAACAAAGCCACTTGGGCCACGATATCAGTTATTTTATCGTTGTACAGGTTCAAAAGGAATAAAATGAGATTCAATTACAACAATGCAGAAACGCTAAAGTATAAGAAAGATCAAAGCCAACTGCAAATGTTTAATAAATACATACTAACAGCTGGTAGCGATGTGACTTTTACGCATAATGTCCTGTCGGAAGAGTTATCATACATCCTCGGGCTTTTAGCTCACTGAATTTTACTTACGAGTTTATTTTTTCTGGTGGGCGATTAGTCAATGGCATAAGTTTTTGAGAAGCTTTTTGTATTTACTTAGTTTGGGCTGTTCTGGTGAGCGATTGGTCAATGGCACAAGATTTTGAGAAGCTCTTTGTATTTACTTAGTTTGGGCCGCCCTAGTGGGCGATTGGTCAATGGCACAAGATTCTGAGAAGCTCTTCGTATTTACTTACTTTGCGCCGCCCTAGTGGGCGATTGGTCAATGGCACAAGATTCTGAGAAGTTCTTCATATTTACTTAATTCGGTCCACTATGGTGGGCGATTGGTCAATGGCACAAGATTCTGAAAAGCTCTTCGTCTTTACTTAGTTTGGGCCGCCCTGGTGGACGATTGGTCAATGACATAAGATTCTGAGAAGCTCTTCGTATTTACTTAGTTTGGGCCGCTTTGGTGGGCGATTGGTCAGTGGCATATGATTATGAGAAGTTCATCTGGGTTTAGTTTCGTACGGGGATTGTGTGTGGCGTTTTTCTTATGGCGCTGGCTAGCGCTACCGCTTTCGTAGATTAATGACCCTAAATTAGGGACGGCTGACTAGTTATAACTCTTAGAGTTGCTCATAGTGTCCACTAAATTCTGGTGTCCATTGAACTACAAAAAAGTACATGTTAAACTGATTAGCAGAAACTGTTTCGATATTACTGCCATCGTACTAGGTATAAAGGACAATATTTAAGTCTTCGGTGGCAAAAGTTTTGCAACACGGGCTTAAAATCGACATTCTTCTTCGAGGTCATGAATTATACAGGTCGTGAGGTACCTATCTCAAAGGTGACGCACTTATCAAAACGGCCAGTTGCAGCGATAAGCCTTCGTCGGCATTGCTTAAGTGGTAGAATACCTGACTACAGAGTAAGAAGATATGAGTTCGAGATCCATCACCAGCAAATTTGGGCTTTGACGCTGTAGTGTCTACAAAATGTTCCCCATTAAATGTTTGAGTAATTTTTGTAAATATTTCACATATTTGGGGTGCTGACTAAAAATGCGATTTCAGTTTTATTCTATCACGTATGTTTTTCTAAACACAATGCTTTAGACAGGGCATACGTAAAATATGTTGCTGCCGAACACAAAAATTATGTAGAAAATAATTTTAATCATTGAAGGCCCACCCATCACATTTATAGCATTTGTATGTTTTTTTGTTCTTATACCTAATGAGACTTCTTTTGTAAAACATGTGCCTTTCCCCCTTTGCAACTACGCTTCTTACACTTCCATTTATTTCCTTTCGTAGCTTGTCTTTGTGCAGTATCCAAAAATAGACTCCCATCATTACTTTTAGTATTATACCATTGTACATTAGAAGAGCAAAAGTAGCATTCATCTTTGTAATTTGTGGTTTGCTCCACATCATTATCACACCGAAACGAATGAATTTGTTTTATTTTCTGTCGCTGCCTATGAACATGGACTTCTCATATTTTGCCCGGTTCCTTGGTGATTAATAAAGCCCAGGTTCGTACGATGAATTTCGTACCCACTACGATTTTCCTACTATTTCAAGAATTTGCTTCAAAATATTGATTGAGATTTTGACCTAAGGTCCCCCAAATCTATTGGCACAGTTTTAGTATGTAGCAGAATGAAATACGACACTGGCGACTACGCTGGGATCTACACCATTCCTGTATATTACCAAGATGGAAATGTAAAGCATTATATAGGAATGACCATGCGATATATTGGTACTAGCATAAAAGAGCATGGTGGCGAAATAAAAAACAAAAGACCTAATACTGCCCTTGTCAGGGAGATCTTGTTCAGTGCAACCATCTCTGTTTGGAATATTTCAACATGCGTAGCCATATGTACAACCCGAAAAGGAAGCTGCCGTGAGGGAGACTATGAAGATCATAACAAGGCCAGCTGTTTGTAATGAAAGTATATTGCACGCGCTGTCATCTGCATGGCGTGACTTTAGATAGGTACAGGTTTCCCCCGCTATCCGAAAGTACAGCGTTCCAGTGAAACCTTTCGTAAGCCGGAATGGCGTAAAGCAAAGAAGCGATTACCATTAATTTATACGCAAACAAATTTTGATCGTTCCCAAAACTAACCGTAGTACTCCGTTAAGTATAAAATATAACTTAACAAAACACGTTATCTTAAAGTAAGTAAGATAATTCCGTTAAGTGTAAGATAACTTAACGGATCCTTGTAGAAATGTCCTTGTAGGAAATGGGCCATGGGGCGAAACAGGATCACAACCCATTCCAAATCCTGTACTTTTCAGCGTACCGTTCTTCAGGTGTGACTCGGGGCAATATTGACTTGAAGCAACTGTCGCTCTTATTGATGAAAGATGCGTAGCGTTGGCGTAGACTGTCATTCACCCGCTGCCCGCTGCTATTGTTCGGTATTGAGGTTTCTGTCCACAACCTGACCATTTCGTATGAATTCCTAGTGCACAGGTCCCTTAAAATTTCATCAAATGCACAGCATGACTTTCCTGTTGAACCCTATTTGAACTACTGGCTGTGTTCCTATCGTGGCCTCAGCCACTGGTTCTAACTGGTAGGAGTATCCTCTTTTGTGGTTCTAACTGGTAGGAATATCCTATTTTCTTGTTCTAACTGGTAGGAATATCCTATTTTCTGGTTCTAACTGGTAAGAATATCTTCTTTTCTGGTTCTAACTGGTAAGAATATCCTCTTTTCTGGTTCTAACTGGTAGGAGTATCCTCTTTTCTTCAAATGTGACGACGCTGCACCAACACCTATCGTCAGCTAGATTTGACAGCAATCTGCGATACAGAGTGGCATGTTGTTTCGTCTACTGGGGTGTCAATTCGCGGGAAAGCATTCAATGGCATCTGGAGAAATAACCAAGTTGGTGCAGGTGACGAACTATCCTGGATTGGAAAGATCCCACCTCAGCTGTCAATTTCTATGTATTGGTTCCGGGGTTCGCTGTCACAGATTCTACTAGCGTGTCAGTGTTTTGTCCTGTCCTGACTTCGGCTTGTCTTCTAGACTGGTATCTCCAACATTGAAACACCGCAATCCTTTTCTTGAAATTCTGCTCTCTACTGTTTTTTCGTCTTCAAATACACAAAGTTCTCTCAATGCTGCTGACGAGGTTAACCTCTTTTTCTAATAATGATGTAGGAGTATACGAACTGCACGCTTATCGACCTCCGTTATATGTTCTATATCATATGCACGTCATATGCCTCATGTGTTCCACTTTCTCAAGGTATCTAGTTGACGGCGGCGCTTCTTTTGCATAGGAATGAAAGTCGAAAATTATGTGTAGCTCAAAGTGGGACGAAACTATGACTAACCGTGTTATCTCGTTGATAATGTCAATCAATAAATCATGTGATGATAGAATCAAAACGCTCTTTATGATATATATAATCTTTACAGTCTCTACACAATATTTGCTCTCGACGTCATTTTATTTACACTTTGACTCATTGTCTGCGTTGCCAAAATCTGCAAGGAAATTTGGGGAAGCGGCGAACGGTTCAGAAGGAAATCTAACGGAGAAGAAACACAATTTACATAAAAATAGAGACTCAAGAGAAAGTTTAAGTAGAGCTCTCTCTCTCTCTCTCTCTCTCTCTCTCTCTCTCTCTCTCTCTCTCTCTCTCTTTATTTGATTCATTTTACTTCGTCTCTCTCTCTCTTAATTTGATTCATTTTACTTCGTCTCTCTCTCTCTCTCTCTCTCTCTTAATTTGATTCATTTTACTTCGTCTCTCTGTCTCTGTCTCTCTCTCTCTCTCTCTCTTAATTTGATTCATTTTACTTCGTCTCTCTCTCTCTTAATTTGATTCATTTTACTTCGTCTCTCTCTCTCTCTCTCTCTCTCTCTCTTAATTTGATTCATTTTACTTCGTCTCTCTCTCTCTCTCTCTCTCTCTCTCTTAATTTGATTCATTTTACTTCGTCTCTCTCTCTCTCTCTCTCTTAATTTGATTCATTTTACTTCGACTCTCTCTCTCTCTCTCTTAATTTGATTCATTTTACTTCGTCTCTCTGTCTCTGTCTCTCTCTCCCTTAATTTGATTCATTTTACTTCGTCTCTCTCTCTCTCTCTCTTAATTTGATTCATTTTACTTCGTCTCTCTCTCTCTCTCTCTCTCTCTCTCTCTCTTAATTTGATTCATTTTACTTCGTCTCTCTCTCTCTCTCTCTTAATTTGATTCATTTTACTTCGCGTCTCTCTCTCTCTCTCTTTCTCTCAAAACTACCATTCATTACATTAAAACCACACTTAAATGCAAGAAACAACTAATAGATAGCTGATGAATACAGACACTGATGGCTTCCAGTTAATAAAGAGGCGGAAATTTTTTTTAATTGCAACTTTAGGCATGTTTGAACCTTGCTTCCACACATTTCGCTACCCTGTTGCATTTATACTGTCTCTCAATACTTCTTTCTTACCATATTTATGGTCAGACCTGTAACACAAAACGTTTGAGTGTCAACGTTGTTCTGTGGACCATCGGGCAGAATCACTAACTTATAAATTCTTTAGTTTTTGCTTAATTTGGTTGTTTAAAAACCTTTTGTGGAAAAACTGCGAACATTTTTGTTGTGGAAAACTATACAAATATGAGCATATTATTTTTGAAATCAGCACATCAAAGTTAATAAGAAACAATTAGCAAAAAATAAAACCGTTGTAGTCCTGTGCAATGACACTTAACGAGCTTAAGTTTTCTCAGATTGCCCTTAAAAATTTGCATCATGTCAAACGTGCAAAAAATCGTAGTTGTCTTTTGCTGTCTTTCGCGGAGCATTCACTTTTACCCTTCAAAATTTGTTTGCAAACATACAGCTCTCCTAAATTACCGTGTTTCTGAAGTGAAAACTCCACTGGCTCCCACTGTCAGTTATAATCTATTTTGCCGATACTTCTCTTTCAACATGCACTTCAACTCCGTGCATTCTAAGCCTGCCCTATCTTTGTAATTAGGTAGTGCGTTTAAATGCTTGCTCAAATAAACAACTCCACCTCAAAAATTTTAAGAATGTCTGAATTGTGATTTCACTAATTGTCATTTCAGTCAAGTCCTTACTTGGAATCAACGGCCATGCGCCAGAGATCGAGGGGGAATGCACTGAGTACCCCAACTTCCAAAAAGCAATTGCCTTGATGGACTACAATGCACAATTTTGCAATTTAGACTCTTTAACGGATATGTCTCAGCGAAAATTACATACTCTATTCCTGGTTAGGGTTGACATTCCCCTACGCAAATTCCCTTCGCAATAGCTCGTGTGTTACGCCTTGTCATCTTAAGAGTGACGACAGACCGGTTTAATTCTAGTTTCTCCTTGTATGGAAGGAAGGGTCGGATTTTCTGCGCACGTAACCAAATGAGACGGAAAACTAAATTTCCAATTGCTTTAGTAATGGCGAAACTCAGCTTGATAGAGATATTCAGGAGGATCTTATAGGAGTTCAAAGAGAAGTTGAAATGTCTATTGCCTCCGATTAGCCACTTAATTCGTCAATATGAGGTAATAGCCTCACTAATTGAACCTGGCTCCATTCCTGGAGGAATCATCATCCCTTTGTTTGGGACGTTTCCATGGATACTAAACTGATGCGGAGGAATCCTTCTGTTCTATCTTGATGGATATACTGGAGGTTTGAATCGCTCTTTGTTAATTGCCGGAATTTAATGGACAGCTTTAATTTTCCTCAAACTTCTAGTTTTAAAGGGTGCAAAATCTTCCGTTAATTAGAATTAAACAGACCCATTGAAATTTATGCACCAGATTAGTTTTGAAAAGGAGATTTATTTTGTTCTTTTAATTCGAATATTGCTTTATTTTATGAATGCGTAACGTTTTGGAAAAGTCCGTGGATACTGAAGTTGAATTTTAACCATTAGTTATTTAAGCTTTAATTGCTTGAACCGTTAAATTCACTTTTCTGTAGAACACTAGAATCTGAGCTCACTTTTACTTTAACTTAACTTTGTTTATTGGCTTAGATTTAAAACAAAAAACTTAATTCAAGCTACACATTTTGAAGATGACAATCCGTTTTTTGGTGTAATTGTGACAAGGATGGTAAGTCATATAATATCCGAAAACTTTAAAATGACATCGTCCTGGAGCAGAAATTGAACCCGCGTCTCACTGATAGCGCCCGGGTATGCTAATCACTACACCACCCAGAACGACCAAGTCTCTAGTTTCCGATTAATTTAAATATAACCATCACAGGATTCGCTAGTTAAAGCAACCGTCATTCATGTTTAACTAATCTGGAAATCTTATCCGTGATTCTTATCCCGTGATTGTCTGGAGGAGCAGATAAATTATGAATGAAATACGGGATTACCCCATATGATACAAATTTTGATTATATTGTAATACCAAACAAACGGTAATGAAGTGTAATACAAAAACAAATAATGAAGTATTAGGTGTGCAACTTAATTCTCGGCCACAGGCACTACACGTTGACAGCAAATTATAGCAAATCGAATACGTACCTAATCAGAGAAATAATCCCCATCGCGTTCGATACATTTGAGCCATCGATCAGGGAGCTACCGAATGCCACTGCGGAAAAAGAGGGCTGTTTCGAGTTGATAAAGTCATCAATACTTGTATGGACCTCCTCGATAGAAATGCAGTGCGTATCACTCAGGTGATGTTGCAGGGAGCGAAAGAGGTGATAATCCGGCGGGGCGAAGTCTGGAGAATACGTCGGGTGGGACGAAATCTCCCATCCCAGGTCGGTGATCCTGTTTAAAGTCGTTTTCGCGGTGTGAGTGCATGCGTTATCCTGAAGCAAGAGGACCAACTTTCTGCCCTTGCCGGTGTATGGCCTTTTCGCCTCCACTGAGTCCCTCACACGAATGAGTTGCTGACAATAACGCTCAGCACTGACCGTTTCACTAGGTTTGAGCAACTCATAGTGTACGACACCGCGCTGATCCCACCATATGCACAGCAACAACTTCCTGGCATGGATATTCGGTTTGGAGGTACGGGTGGTAGGCTGACCTGGATAAACCCACGATTAGGATTATCGTAGAGGATCCACTTCTCATCACAGGTCAGAATCTTGGAGAGGAAATTCTTCTTCTTGTATCTGAAGAGCAAGAACACAGCAACATCGTAGCGCCTAGACTTGTTCGCAGTTGTGAGTTGGTGGGGCACCCAAGTGCCGTCCTTGTGAATCCGTCCAAGCTTGTGCAGGCGCATTGCAATGGCTTGCCGTGTTACTCCGAGTTCCTGGGCGAGCTCTGACTGTGTGCGACAGGGATCCGAGTCCAACAGTTGTTCCAGTTCTTCATCGTCAACGTTCTGTGGGTGCCTCGGACGTTCTGCATCACGGATATCGAAATTTCCCTGCTTAAACCGCTGGGACCACTTCTTACACGTACTGTAGGGCACAGTAGCCTCACCCAAAACAGCACAGATGATTTTCTGGACTTCCGCAGCACTTTTTTCAGCTGAAACGCGAACAGGAGGCAGTGCCTCAAATGTGTCTTCTCGAACGACATTGCTTTCACAGTCAACTTTCGCCCGTTCTGTCACTACAGCTGTGAGCGGTTACAGTTGCCTGGAAAGCTGTTGGACGGCGTTGCAATCAGCTATTATCGCACACAGCTATTTGCCTATGCCGATGTTCTATGATCACTAGCGGCTAGGAGCCGAGAATTAAGTCGCACACCTAACAATAAGCATGAAGTTCCTCCTCTTATAATTTTTTTTAAAGTTCCATTAAGTTCCTCCTCTTATTTTTTTGTATTATAATGAAATGTAATACCAAAATAATTATTTTATTGTAATACCAAAAAAAAAAAAAAACGGATAAAAAAGAGACACAAAAAAACAACAACATATAATGAGGTTATTTATCACCAAAAAAAAAAAAACGGATCGTCATCTTCAAAATTTGTATTACATGGTGTAATTCCGTATTTCATTCATGATTAATTCAAGCTTTTTTAATTAGCTTTTCTTTGAACCAGGTTTTCGTTGAACTCTGACACAAAGGGTTTTCAGAAAGTGATGCCTCCATATTTATGCACTTGAAGCAAAACAAGAACAAAGCTCAGAATTTCTACTTTAATTCACATATTTTATATTTCTACATAGTCTCTCTCACGCTTGATCGAACACGTCTACATTTAACAAGATTTTTTAAACCAGTCTCTGTAAAAATCTTTAGGTTGTTCTCGGAACCATTTCCTTGTAGAGGCTTGAACATCTTCGTCACAGATGAACTGAATTCCTTTCAGATGTCTCTTGAGAGCAGAAAACAATCAGAAGTCGGACGGCGCCAAATCTGAGCTGTAAGGTGGGTTTTCAAGAACTTCGAATCCGAATTTATGTATGGCTTTTGAAGTGGAAGCAGTGGCGTGGGGTTTTGCGTTGTCTTTTTGAAGAATCATTGCCCCCTCCCCCAACGCACGCTGTTTATTCTTTGCTTTAACTCTTTTAAGGGGGTTTGGTAGATTAATATGGGCACGAAAATCGAGTTTTGTATTATTTTATATTTCCATTGCATGAATCATTGGCTTTAATTCGACACCTCATTTTTTTTATTGGAGGTTTAACGACCACCGTGAGCAACTCAATGGGCTATAAGCAGTCGCCCGTCCCTAATTTAGAGTCACTGGTTCTAGGGAAAGGAGAGAGCCAGTGCCGTGAGACAAACACAACATCCATGCCTCACCGGGATTCGAACCCGGACCCCTTTCAGACGAATGATCAGAGGCCATCGCTTAGACCACTGCGCCACCGGGGCGGCACACAGCTCATTTGTACTTACCCTACTGATTGAACAAAAGTTATGGCCATAAATGTGAGTACAGGTAAGGCGGTTTTTCGCGCATTGCCCTCATTTGGTATTTGATCTCACGCTATATAGTAATTTTTATAGTACTACATATTCCACAGCTCTAAGGAAAGAAGTTTCTTGTTTCAGGTTTGCAATCCTTCTGTAAGGGAATAAAAGCATGTGCTTCGTGTCAACTGATAGATTTCATTAGTGACAGTCACGCGAACTGTAGTGTCTTTACTGTTGTGTTGGTGTAGTCCGAGGTTAGGAGTTTAGTCTGAGGTTATTTATATAATGTACGATGCCATCCTAAACTTTAACAAAGGGAATATATCTAGATGCATGGTTTTACATCAGCTTGCGATCATTGTCAGCAAGAATACGGGATATCAGTTCTGGCTGAGCTCGATAGGTTGCGGGTGAGAATGGATGAGCGTATGTTGTCCACACTCCCTAAAAAAGCTACACAACAGCGTGCAAGTGCCAAGAGGAACCTTGAAAAGGCGTTCCATGAAGACGAGGGACCAGATAACCCCTACTATGGTGCTGTAATGCACTGAATCTACTGTTGTACGGTAAGCGTTAGCTCAATAAGCTTTTTTTTTTTTTTTTTTTTTTTGATTGGAGGTTTAACGACCACCGTGAACAACTCAATGGGCTATAAGCAGTCGCCCGTCCCTAATTTAGGGTCACTGGTTCCAGGGAAGGGAGAGAGCCAGTGCCGTAAAACAAACACAACATCCATGCCTCACCGGGATTCGAACCCGGACCCCTTCGGGCGAATGATCAGAGGCCAACGCCTTAGACCACTGCGCCACCGGGGCGGCTCAATAAGCTTCAAATGCATATTTCCGAGAGTTTCATTTTTGAACATTAATGACCAGTATTCTCAGAAACTGTAAACGATACAGCTTTGAAATGTGTACCACAGGTTTATCTTTTGTATCTACAGACTTTAACAAACGGGTTTTGTAATGTGATGTTTTGGTGTCTTTTTATACATTTTTATGTTTCACTTTTTACAACGTTTTCAGTGGTTCCTGAAATAGAAATCATACAATGACAACTAAAATTAATTTTAAGAAAGCCTTAGGTTAAAGTGTGTAGTATATGCAGATAACAACCCCTCAAAATTTCAGTCACTTCTTTCCAGTAGTGCCTGACATAACGGGTCTTCAATAAGTTACAAATAATATGGCCGAGATACAAACCTACGGAACCTTCTTAAGGTATTTACAGTTGATGGTAACGTATTTGACCATGCACTGCTGATGAATAATACCTCTGTACTTCCAGTACACAGTGAGCATGCACTTACCGGTAGAAATTTTAGTTTTCAATTTTTTGTTGCTCGATGAGATGGCTGTTGGCACTCCAGCGACTGATTTTTCATTTTTCGGTCATAATGGTGAACCCAACTCTCATCAGCAGCCACAATGCTTTGGAGAAAATCACTTCCATGTTTTTCATGGTGAGCAAGTAACCTTTGGCATGTTTCAAATCTTGATTTCTTTATTTCAGCCGTTAGATGCAGAGATGGAAACGGGACACGGGTCAAAGGTCGACAATTTCGTGCGGGTCCAACGGGTCGCGTCTAGATGTTCCTGTCCCGATTTTGACCCCGTTTTATTCCCGTTTTATTTTTGAAAAGATAAAAATATATTCCAAAGGAAAATGTGCTTTGTGAAATTCTGTAGTCGATACTGGTGCCCACGGAGTATATAATGATTTGCAATGCAAAAATATTTCCGTCTCTTTCTTAAAGCAACGAAGATTTCCACCGCCCGACGTCAGACATACCGACACCATATCGTAAAAAGATACCTCCTTTGCGCTCTTTTAGAGTGCGATTGGCCAGGGTAAGGTATAGGCAAACGCCATTCGCCTGCTTCTCAGCTGATTCTCTTTCTCTTTGCGAAGTTTACTGTATGACTAAGAGTTACTTTTCACATCGCATCTTTTACATTAAGCATTCAGAGGCTTTCGATTGATGTGCTAACATCCCGTTCCCATGACATATCATGTCGAAATTAACTCCTTTTTAGTTAATATGGATGGATTTAATATTAAGGAGGTTGAGAAAGGCGTCGAGGCTAACAAATACGTGATTGTTAAAAACACAACGGGAAGAGTGAATGCTAGAAATTGTTTCGTCTCATTAAGGAGCCGGTGAATAACTCTGTATTGTTTGGTCTTGCTAGTTGTTCAAAATGTGGAAAGTGTATAATTACATAGAAAGATGTCGACAGTGTAATAAAAGATTATGGAACCAAAAATCTAAATGGCCACATGAAAGTATGCGCACCTCCATCCAAGCGTGGGAAAAGTGAACAATCTAAATACATTTAAAAAATACATTTGTGTAATCGTAAATAATAATGATTCCCAATTGTAATATACTCCATGGTCACGGTCATAGTCAGCTATTACTTCTGGATTACGCAAAATAGTGGCACTAAAATTTAGCAAGTAGCCAAATTTTATTATAAAAAAAGGATTCCATTTATTAAATATCAAGCAGTTATTGGCATGAATATATATATTACGTTTATATAAACTGAGTTTTGAATTTATAGTTCAAAGCAGATTTTTCCGGGTCGAGGCCAGGTCCAAACTTTTGACACGTTTCCAACTCTGGTTAGGTGACACGGAACCCAACGAGCGCACCTCCTGCTGTATCCCAAAATGTTAACGATGTCATTGACACTACCTAAACTAAAGTTCAGCCTAGCTATGGTTCTCTGAGTTATTCTTCCATTTTCCCTGACGAGATCAAATTGCAAGTTGCGTTTACGGGCCTCCTGCTCTGCGGCTTTTCCTTACAACATTCCCCTAGCGACGAATACTGCTTACGTCCAAAGTTCCAAAACCGTAAACTGCCACTAATCTAGCGTGAATTTCTATGGCAAGTAAAGTTTCATGAGTTAAAAAATCTATAGCCGACCGTCGTTGACACTCATCGACGCAGTTGAAAAAGAATCATCCATTTTAAACACAATTAAATACGAACAAATAGATGTACTGGCTACATGTAACCAACCGATGACACTCCAGGCGCAGTGGTCTAAGTTCTGGCTTCTGATCATTCGTCCGAAAAGGGTCAGGGTTCGAATGCCGATGAGGCATAGATGTTGTGTTTGTCTTACGGCACTGGCTCTCTCCTTTCCCTGGAACAAGTGATCCTAAATTAGGTACGGGCGACTGCTTATAGCCCACTGAGGTGCTCACGGTGGTCGTTAAACCTCCAATAAAAAAATCCGACAAACATATGACGCAGTAAAATGTAGCTAATGGGACAAAGAATCGTTTACAGTCGAAATGATTGCTGGGCAACAAGTCATACGCGAGGCACTTGCGCGGAGGCATTACTTATTGAACATGCCCCGTAAATACTGCTTCAAAATCATTGCCAGGAATCAGAAAAGATAGGTTTGCTTACGGTTTTCCAATCCACTGTTTATTTCAGACATCAGGCGCTTCAAAGATCAACAAGACGAATCAATACCACTCGACACGTTGAAATGAACTCGATATCACTACACAATAAGATCTTACAGGTGTAGCGTTTATGTGTAACCGACTTACTAAAACACTGCATAAAACAAAACTTTACCTACAGTGAAATGCGAGACACTCAAATAACGCTCAAGAGGTTTCACTTACAGCTAATCGTTTATTGCTGCTCACTTCAATATGTTCACTTCAACACGGAAAAATCAACTAAACGTGGTTTAATATCCACGATGATAATTAACTATGAAACACAACATTGAAACTTGGGTTAATAAAACCTAAATACTTAACTACGAAACGCAACACTTTCATTAAATTAGAACACGCAGCCTTCAACAATACTTTAACGATTATTAAGCAGTCGCGTATCAAACCGGAGTATTCGCATTCACATACAAAATCACTTTTTATCGATCGTTCTTATCCGGCCACACATACGCCACTCTTGTTCTGATCTCAGTATATTGCCAACATTATTCTCGTTTGAGGGAAAAGACATAACGTTAAGTTTGGAAAGTGTAAAAAAGAACAAACTCACATTTACATAAGAAAAGGAACTAAAAATGAAAGTAATTTTTTTTCTGGATTGGAGGTTTAACGACCATCGTGAGCAACTCAGTGGGCCAGAAGCAGTCACCCGTTCTTAATTTGGAGCCACTGGGCCCAGGGAAGGGAGAGAGCCAGTGCCGTAAGGCAAACACAACATCCAGGCTTCACCGGGATTCGAACCCGGACCCATCTCGGACGAATGATCAGAAGCCATCGCTTAGACCACTGCGCCACCGGAGCGGCAAAGTTAAATTAGAATATACGTCACACAGGCATGAGAAAAGCTGGCTTAAATCAAATGGCACGTGGCACATCAAAATATCGTGAAGTACTCTCTCTAAGATTTACTAAGAAACAGTGACTCAACGACAGTCTAACAATCAACATTGCCTATTACAAAGTGCATCAACAAGAGCCTAATCAACTTTACCTATTACAGAGTGCCTCAAAAAGACTGCACATACTAGCTCTTATGTTTAGATTCTACTATGTAGATTGACCTTTGAGCCACTGTCAGTGGTTGCCTACTTCAAATTCATCGAGAGACAATCTGTAGCGTTAAGTTCGAAAGATGTTTAAGGAAAAGAAACCAAATTTACTGTAATTTTTCGGCATAAGAGTCGATACAGAGTAAAAGTAGAATGTGTTTAATTTCTCTATTTCCTTATCTTTATTCATAAATTAGTAGATCCTGGGTATAAGACGACGCTAAGAATTAGTAAATTATCCGAAATTTCGCAAGTACATTTTTAATATTTCAATAAACATTAAACGGAGGCGAAGATGAGGAAATGTTTGTGTTTTTCTTTCCCGTAAAAAGCTGAATTTCGTAAGCTTATTTTTTCTTACGAACTAAAGAAACTATATTCTTTCCTTCCGACCGACCAGTACGAGAAGCCGCGGCAGAAAGTTTTCAAACACAAAATTATATGACTAAGTTTTTAATATTTCGCTAAATATCTCAAAGTCCGACTGAACTCAGAAGCAAAAAGGAAGTTCAGTCGGAAACGTGAAACAAATTAAGATAAACGTCATAAATGGAACCAATAGTGTATTTAAGAGACTTACAGAGTGAAAAAAGACTGCCTTCGCTACTCGTTGGTCATTCATGTTCTTAAAGCGCATGCGCTACCGAATTTCGACACGATTGTCTCCAGCCAGCCAAATGCGTAGCAACGACGTTTCACAGATGTATAATATCATTGCAAAAAAAACGAGGTGCGCCCGTTGTAGGGGTGTATAACAACAACGGGGTTTTGTAGGGACCGTAAAGGGGGATGCAATTAACGTACGGCGGATACTACTCCAAATTCGTCACGGCAATTTCATTGATGTTTCTGTCGAACGGAAATAACCACTTCCGCAGTTTTTAAAAAAGTTCTTAGTGGATGGAATATTATATTTCGTAAACTTTTGGAATGGTTTCGTATGAACATAATGACGGCCGGCCCCGGTGGCGCAGTGGTCTCAGCGATGGCCTCAGATCTATCGTCTTAAAGGGGTCCGGGTTCGAATCCCGGTCAGTCATGGATGTTGTGTTTGTATTACGGCACTGGCTCTCTCCCTTCCCTGGAACCAGTGACCCTAAATTAGGGACGGGCGACTGCTTATAGCCCATTGAGTTGCTCACGGTGGTCGTTAAACCTCCAATCAAAAAAAAAATGAGCAACCAATAGATAGATGGGTGTGGCGTATATGTCAAAACCCGGACTTTTGAAGAAAAAAAGTATCGTGTTTCATCGCGGAAACTACGGTACATAGATACACAGGAACTCAAAATGAAGGTTAAATTATACCACATACGTATGTTACGACAGCAAAATGCAAACGAAGCGCGATTACATATAATCTGTATTCAAAGTAAATAACGAACATCAGTGTTATAAAAACTGCAGTAATTGAAATAGAAATCTTCATGAAGCCATCGCTCTTGATATCCCTAGTCATAGAGATCAACAAAATACAGAAGTTTCAATGAACATCGTGTAAGAACTAAGCATGCAGGAGTGGTATGGAGGTGACTGGTTCTAGACAGACCGTTGTGGAAGAAACTTGGGGAGACCTTCATCCAGTAGTGTATTGATAATGGTTGACAATGGTGGTGATGATGGTGTCCCGAACGTCGTAAAATATTTTTAGGGGATGGAGCGAGTTTAATATCCACCGTGGTCTGTTCTTAGGGCTATAAGATGTATCGTGTCCCTAATTTGGGGCAACTGGTTTCTGGAAAATTAAAGATAGCGCTATCAAGCAGGCGCGCCACTTACAATGGGTGGACCACGGAAATGAAACACATGGGTTTAGGGCACAGCAATTTATTAGTAGGGTGTAGGGCCTCCTCTGGTTGGCAATACAGCTGTAATTCGTCGTGGGAAGGAACGACCAAGTCTCGTACAGTGGCCAGAGGAATTTAAAGCCTTGCAGAAAAGTAGCTAGTTCACGACGTAATGAAGGTGGAGGAAAACGTTTCCTGACCCGCTCTTCCAGAGCACCCTAGAATGGTTGCACAGTTACCAGTTAATTATTTGAGTGGCTCAATAATTAAGTGGTGACTGTTCAGACCGTGACAGATGTTCAACCTCACGTTTATGTTCAGTGCCCCACTCTTCAACCAGTTTGGCTCTGTGTATCGGTGCGTTATCATCCTGATACACGGAATTTCCGTCAGGGTACAATGTTTGAACCATTGGGTGCACCTGGTCCTCCAGAATTATCCGATAGTCCTTGGCAGTGATGTGCTCCTCAAGAACAATCAGCTGGCCGACCGACTTCCACGGTATTGCTGCCAAAACAATCACCGATCCACCTTCGTGCTTCACTGTGGGCAATAAACTGACCGGAAGGATAGCCTTTGAAGGATGTCTCCACACGTAAACTCTCCTGGTTGTGGGAAAGACAGTGAATGACGATTCATCGGAGAATAATACACATTTCACGTTGTCCAATGTCCGTGATTTGCGCTGCTGGTATCATTTCAACCGACGTTTGGCATTAACACTGGTGATCCTGGGTTTGGCGATTGCAACACGATCGTGAATGTTGACCCGCTGAAGCTCCCGACGAACAGTTTTGATGGAAATGGGTGATTCGCGGTGCGTATTCAACTCTGCGGTGAGTTGGGAAGCTGCGGTTTTATTGTTTTTGGTTGCCATCCGTGTTGGCACCCGGACGTCCCTGTCAGACAGCTTCCTCTTGGCTCGACAGTTACTCCTATTAAATGTAGTTTTCCCTCGTGATGGTAAGCCAACATGACCCTGGATGCTGTGGCTCGCGACACACCACAAAGACTTGCTGTCTTGGACACAGATGCATCAGGAAGACGCGCACGAACAGTCTGTCCTTTTTGAAACTCTGATATGTCTCCCATTATGTTGTGTGGATCGCACTTTTTGACGACCAGCTGTGCTACTGCTCTGCTGATGCAACCTTCACACTCCGCTCTCGTTGATCAACAGCAGAATAGATGCATGCTGGCCACCCGGTAGCACTTACAGCGGCGTGACACGTGGGGTGTTATTTGCGCAGATGTTTCAGTTTCGTTGCCCAACTCCTGTATCTCGCATTCGAGAATCCATCTCAGATGAGAGGTCAGAGGCTGCGGCCATTTTAAACAGTAATTAGATCCATGTTTCTCTTCTTTGCCATGCAAATATGTGTCACCTCTTCTGAAATATTGACATGCATTTGTCGTAAAACAAAGCATCTGTGATGTTTAATATTCCTTCTATGAAAAGTATATAATATCTTCAAATGGGCAAGAAATTTTATATTAAAATATTCCTCTTGCCACAGTATTTCCTGCCAATCACTCCGGTGTACTTCTTTTCCTATAACCTTTTGTGTGGGTACTTGCATCGATGAGCCAAAACATTACGACCACCTGCCTAATATGATATTCGTCCTCCACGTGCCGCAAAAAGAGCTCTTACACGACGAGGTACAGACATCACAAAAGTTCTAAAGGTGTCTTGGGTATCTGGAACAAACATGTTACCTTCTTTTTTTCGGATTTGAGGTTTAACGACCACCGTGAGCAACTTAATGGGCTATAAGCTGTCGCCCGTCCCTAATTTAGGTTCACTGTTTCCAGGGAAAGGAGAGAGCCAGTGCCGTAAGACAAACACAACCTTCATGCCTCACCGGGATTCGAACCCGGACCCTTTTCGGACGAATGGTCAGAGGCCATCGCTTAGACCACAGCACCACCGGGTCGGCCCATGTCACCTTTATATTAGTTAAGTGGTTGAGTCTCTGCATATCAGATTTGTTGTTCCAAAACAAACCACAGGTGCTCGATTGGATTTATGCCTATGGAATTTAGAGAACGTGTAGTACGCGGAAGTATTCCTCGTGTTCAGTGAACCAATCTCTAAGAATCCTAGCAGTGTGGCGTGGCGCAGTATTCTACAGAAAGAAGGCAGTACTGGAGAAAAACACAGTTCTTATGAAAGGATTACCTGAGTAGGTGGTAAATGTTATATTTTCCTACACAATAATGATTGGAGCCAGGGTTTCCCAGCAGAACATTGTCCAAAGCATTACACTTCCTCCACTGTCGTGTCTCGTCCCACAGTACATTCTGGTGCCAATACTTTCTAAGGTAAACGAAACTATCCAGCCGTCCACGTTGTACGACAGGAAGTGAGATTCGTCGGACCAGGCAACCTGCTTCCAATCATTCAAGATTTAATTTTGATGATCGCGTGGCCATTGTAGCTGCTTTCGACGGAAAACTGGGGTCATCATAGGCACTCAGCGCGGTCTGAGGCTACGCAGCCCCATATTCAGCAGGGTTTGAGCTACTGTGGGCTTCCACACATTACTCCCGTTATCAGCATTCAAATCTGCTGCAAGTTGCGCCATAGTGTCCCTTCTGTTGGCTCGTACAGCAAGGGATATTCTTCGCTCTCATCTAGCATCGAAGAGTCGCAGTCAGACCAATCCTTGCTGGCATTCCATCGTTTCCCCATGCTCAGACCAAGTTTTGACGCTACTAACCTCGTCTCACCATAGCCCCCCAGGAATCCTTGCCGTCTCAGAAATGCTCTGACCCAGTCGCCAAGATAGGACAATTTGGTCTTTGTCAAACTCGCTTAAATCCGCTGCCTTTCCCATCTGAAGAGCAAGAATAACTTTGACTAACAGAGCTCAGTATCAGCTGTTATTTATACTTTTTCATGGTCTTCACAAGCGCCGCCGTGTGCCTGCAATTGCTTCTATTTGCATAAATACTCTGTGGTCATAATGTTTTTGTCTCTTTGGTGTATCTCATTAACGTAAGAGACAATTTGCCTAGTTTTTTAGATCAAATTAATGGACCGCTGCAATAACCGAAGTATTTGCACATCTAAGCTCACTAAATCTTAAAATATTTTGTTGTAAGTATTGGTCCTCATAGCAGAATTTCCCTCCCGTTACTGCGGAAATTCTATGAAATCAGAATACTCATAACTCATCGAAAACCAACGGTCAACATATTCTCAATTAGTATCACTCTGTCATTTGAATGACTTCAAAATATTTATGTGCTCATTGAGGAGTATCCAATGGATATTTCGTATTAAGAAAATACGTTTCCCACAAATATTATATATATGTATTAAGAAAATACGTTTCCCACAAATATTATATATATGTATTAAGAAAATACGTTTCCCGCAAATATTATATATATGTATTAAGAAAATACGTTTCCCACAAATATTTTATTTCTTCAAGTCGACCAAGGTTTCGATGGGCTCCGGCCTCGCTTCGTGAAGCCAGACCAGGGCGTAGCGCCATGGAACACATTTGGGAGGCTGTTCAACGTGTCATCGATACTAGGAATCCTTCACCGGAGAATATTACGGAATTGTGAGACACTTTTCAAGATGCATGGTGTGTCTACTGTCTCCATAGTACTACAGAAAGCTCATGCAGTCCATGCCAAGTCGCGTTGAAGTGACTACAACAACTTCAACGATCAATGACTACAACAACTTCAACTTCAATGACAGTACTGATGTTGAAGTTGTTGTAGTCACTTCAACGCGACTACAACAACTTCAACGATAGTCACAGAAGTTGTTGTAGATAGTCGTTGAAGTGACTACAACAACTAAACAACTTCAACGCCTTTAACTAAAATAACTAGTCACTGTGACTACAATGACTCACTAGTTATTTTAGAAGTGACTACAGAAAGCTCATGCAGTCCATGCTCAGTAACGTTGCTGCCGTTATCCGACCGCCAGGAGGTCCAAAGTGAAATTAGAGAGGTATTGCAGTTTTGTTTGGCACTTCAGTGTATTTCCTCTTTGTTTAGCTGATAAGCAGAATAGATATACAGCTTACGATTACAGATGTAAAAATTCTGATGTATATGAGCCATGTTCAAAGATATCAATATATCCTTTTTTGGCGTAGTGAGAGGGCTTTGTTAATGGCTTCGGGGTTTTCATCCGGACAAACAAAACCGTGCACCGATTCTGGTAATGGCAATTCTACGATTAAGGAAGTGACGCGTATTTGAAAAGATCTCTGTGGTGTGGTTTACGGGTTATTGGTAGACCAAATAAACTACTTTTCCCAAGAATTTGCTTGTAAGATGTTCGCTTCAATGCTATTTTTCTTCTTAAGCGTGAACACCGAAGTACGACAGCATTTAAAATATTTAATGTATCAAAACATCCATCTTAATTTGTTAAATATTAAAATTCGAGCAACAGCTTAAACATGGTATTAGGTGCACAGTTTCAGTCTCATCTCATGTGCAGGGTTCCAGACTTATTGATATGCATTTGTTTTCATTTCTTGTTTCATCAAGCAGCACAATACATATGAATTTATCGTTTCGCGATACCATGAAATTTGCATTCCAATGACTGCTTATTTATTTACTTCCTCTGATAATTTGTTACAGTTATAGGAATTATTTGCTTCAAATACCAGCTCTTTGTTCTCTTTGCGTTTATCGGAAGCACTGTTTTTATTTTACCCAGTGTTTATATAGATGATTTCTCTTCATCAAATTTCGTGAAATGATACTCATTTATTTAATCATTCCCCTAAACTTGTCAAGCTTGTCAAGTTTATGTCTCTCGTGACCTATTTATCGACCTCATAATAAAGAAAACCGCCAGACAATGATAAGTGATACGAGACTGAGGGTACTTAATGACAGACGGCTGTTGCTCTTAATTCTCCCGTCTTTCTTTTTCCTTTTCATTCGTCCCTAGAATTAAAGCTTTGTGGTTAGTTGTTTATAACAAAATGATACATTTTTCACTTTCCGTAGATATTCATGATATTGTTCTTTTTACCGCTCTTCTTTCCATTTATAGGTAATATATTTTTTCTTTTACAACACGACCCGCGTTTTCCCAATTCACTGTTTAACAGGAAAGTTTACATCTAATTTTCAGTTGCAATTTGCACGACTTTTGAATCCTTTCCAAAACGAAATATTTATTTCAAAGCAGACTTTTCGAAAATCTAGAAATTCATCAAAAAAGAAAATGAACTTACACCACACCAAGAAAAGAACTGCGCATAAGTTAAAGTATGTAAAATTAGGAAGGCCATTCACTGTGAATGGTGTTCTGTCTATTATTCTTGTTACTTTTTATATTCTCTTTTTTTTATTTCCAGTAGCAGAAGCTTATGGTCTGCCTTGCGCTGACGGAAGGGGGGCAGTGAACAACAGATGGAAACGGATTACGGGTCACCAGGTCAACAAAACAATTCCGGACGGGTCAAGGTATTCCTGACACGATTTCGACCCGGTTTTGTTTCCGTTTTATTTTTAAAAAGAAAATATTTCGAAGTAAATTGCAAACTGTGAAATTCTGCAATTGATACTGGTGCCAGTAGAGTAAAAATGATTTGTCATACAAAAATATTGCCATCTATTTCTTAAAGCAACAAAGATTTCCACCGACCGACGATTCGACGCAGACGCTAGACTCACCGATACACAGGACTTGAGAAATGCGGTCGTCTGCTCGTCTCTGACGGGTGAAAAGTTTTAATTGACGAGGGAAAAATACAATAGAGCAAGTTTAAATTCAATCGACAATCATTTACACGTTATTATGCCCATTCTTGGATACATAAAACTATCAAATTCACAATAAAGCTTATTTTAATTCGCAGAAGTGATGCAGGACTGTGCGTCAACAGGGGAAACCGGTTTCTCTGCAAACGAAACTGGACAGAGAATGCCTAGAGTCGAAACATCCGGGCACGGTGCGCTTAACAAGGAACACGAGGCCAGAAGCCGTAAGCCCTGTAGAATGATTTCCCCATAACGCTGTGTTAAAAGCTAGGCAGTGAAAGTGTCACATGCACCTCGCGAGTTGCTGCTTAGCCAAATGCTGTCGTAGATCTAAGGGAAAACATGGGGATCCCTGTTAGGAAAGTTCTAAAAACTTTGAAGGATTATTGCATCATCTACTGTAGAGGGAGAAAACTTAGATGGGTTATTATACAATGGTTAATCATGTAAATTAGGTTAGTGATGAAATATTATTTGAGTGTGTATAAATGTTCAACAAATTAGACTTTAAAAGACGAAACAAAACCGACAACCCGCAGGGCTGTCAATTTTTAGCTGGCAGGTGAGATATTTGCGTGACTATTGAACCAGCATAAAAAGGTTTCAAGCCCTGCCGATACCATATCACTAAACGATACTTCCTTTGCGTTTGCCTTCAGTGCGATTGTACGGAGCAAGATACATGCAAACTCCTGTTGCCTGCTTCTCTGATGATTCACTCTCTCACACACGGCGTGTCACATTTTCAGACTGAGCGTTACTTTTCACATCGCATCTTTTGCATTGAGCATTCAGAGGGTTTCGTTTGACGTGCTAACATTCGGTTCCATTGTATGTCCTTCTAGAATTAGTGCTTTACTTCTTAATATGGATGACTTTAATATTAAGGCGATTGAAAAAGGCATTGAGGCCAATAAATACGTGCTTGTTGAAAACAAAAAAGGAAGAGTGAATCCCAGAATTTGTTTGGTCTCATTAAGAAACCAGAATATGTTTCACAGCAACACTAATTTTAAGAAGCTGAGTTGAAAGTTTCCAAAATGTGAATGTTGATTTCATGAGTGTTCCTTCCTCCTGAGGGACAATGATGGAATCAACATTCACATTTTGGAAACTTTCAACTCATTAGAATCTGGTGAAACTTTCTGTTGCTCTTAAATATATTCTAAAGCTTGATATGTTATCAAGAAAGCAGCAAAAAGTGAAATTAAAAATACAAGTTACTCAATTAAAAAAAACATTATTGTACGGGTAGCACCATCCAAATTAAGTGGAACAGCCTTAACATCACTCTGGAGAAAATTTTTGACTCTCGCAGATACGTTTAAAACCACGTATAAAACATTTAGATCATGAAGGACGACAGTTTCAACACTTTCTGTAAGTAAGTGAATAAATTATACGTTCCCGTAATATATTTTGTATGATTTCTATATAACCTACAATGTCCCCTAAAAAGAGACATTTTGAACGCCCTGTGTCTATATATATATATATATATATATATATATGGAAATTATACATAATATATATATATATATATATATAGTATCATACATTACACATTATCCAGGGTCCAAACGTAAGTCGATATGCACCCCTGTCATGGCTGAAGGAACGGTCCTCGACTTTAAACGTTAGGTCTGTCTCTAGTAAAGTGGACATGCCCGATCGATTAAAATCGATTGCAGCGCCCCTAGTGGCGAAGTGTGGAAATTAGCAAATCTATTAACTCGGCAACGAAGCAAAATAGACGCAAAAGGTCAATTACGAAGTTCTAGAGCATCTTCGAATCACGAAGAATCGACACAAAGAAACTGAAGAACGCGCAAGAATAACCAGTTAGACGTCAGTGAAAGCTAGAGACTCAAGCCTGCCCCATCCAGTGGAACTGCGGTGAACGTTGCACGAGAGTATGCTAATGCAATAGTGACGTACGATCTTGCTGAGGATAAAAGGCAGGCTGTGCTGGAGCGGATAAGCGCTTCGTCGAAGAGCTTTTGATGACATGCTACACGTCCGAGCAGTATTGCGAGATGGTCATTGTGTATAGCGACTGTCATCGGAATACATAGCGGTCACTGGACTTGACCCCTATGTACATCTTCCTCTGGGGATACTTAAGGAACCAGGTGTACATTACAGCGTCTACCAGTTTGGACGATTTGAAACAGCGTATCATCAGTGCTTGTAACACTGCGACACCAGAAATGCTCGTTACAGTACGCAGTAATGTACTGTCTCGCATTCAGATGTGCATCGCTGCCGATGGCGGGCATTTTGCACAATATCTCCGATAGCTTCCGTATGTATGTAAGTCAGATACTCGCCTGTAACAATTTTGGTGTCGATTAAATGCATCTGTAACCATTCATATCATATGACGTCTAACTGGTCATTCTTGCTCGTTCTTCCGTTTCTCTGTGTCGTGTCTTTGTAATTCGACGATGCTCTACAACTTCGTAATTGACCTTTTCCGTCAATCTTGCTTCGTTGCAGAGTAAGATTTGCTAACTTCCACACTTCGCCACTAGGGGCGCTGCAATCGCTTTTAATAGATCGGGCATGTCCACTTTACTACAGACAGATCTAACGTTTATAGTCGACGACTGTTCCCTCAGCCACGACGGGGGTCGCTATTGACTTTCCTTTGGACCCTGTATATAGAATTATACATAATCATATACACTGAAGAGCAATTGAATTCGGGACAGCTGGCGTTATGCAAATGTGCCGCTATGGGCGGCTCTGTAAACGGAAACGACATGACGTAAGCAGCGATCCGACATATAGGGAGTGATGCGACGGGAATCAGTAAGTGTCGGACGCAGTATGGGTAAGACGAAGGATCTAAGCGCATTTGATAGTGACAAAATTGTCGGGGTCCGACGAATGGGTCACTCCATCTCGAAAGTCAAACAGGCACTGGGATTTTCACGAGCCACGGTGTCACATGTGCACCGTGAGTACATCGAATCCGGTAAAACCATCCCTGCAAGGGCTAACTGCCGTGGACAACAGCGTGAGGATGAACGGGGTCATCGGCGGCTGGCTCGCATTGTAGCAGCGGATAGACGAGCCACAGTGCAAGATATCACTCGGCAATTTAACGCTGGTGCACAAAAACGTGTAAGCAGCCACACCATCCAGAACCATCTCCTCGCTATGGGGTACAGAAGCCATCGACCCACGAGGGTACCGCTGCTGACCGCACATCACAGGGTGCAAAGATATGCATGCGCGTTGGAACATCGCCACTGGACCCTAGACATGTGGAAAAATGTTGCCTGGACTGATGAGTCGAAATTCACGTTGGTACACGCGGATGGCAGGATAAGAGTTCGGCGCAAAACAAATGAAGCGATGGACACTTCAAGCTGGTGGGGGTGGCATTCTCGTCTGGGGACTGTATACGTGGACTGAAATGGGACCCCTAGTACGTGTGACATCGTTCCTCACAGGTCAACTTTACTGGGATATCCTGAACGACCATTTGCTCCCGTTTGTGCGTCTCTAACATCCCACTGGGGACCTCATCCTGGAACAAGACAATGCAGCTCCCGAATTGTATCCGAATGGTTGAATGAACACTCCACCGACGTGACCTCGCTTCCTTGGCCAGCTAGGTCACCTGACCTCAGCACATCTGAGATGCCTTCGAGAGCGATGATCCCCTCCATCAAATCTTCGTGAACTGTGTGAGCTTGTTCAGGGGTCGTGGATCCGTATGGCTTCCCAACGCTTCCGGTGTCTGGTCGAGTCCATGCCGAGACGAATCGCCGCCGTCATCAGACCAAAAGGTGGTGCTACACGTTACTAGACAGGTATCTCTAATTTAATTACTCTTCAGTGTATGTATAAATATAAATTGAGTTTCGAATTTATAGTTCAAAGCAGATTTATCCGGATCAAGTCCAGGCCGGGTCCAATTATGTGACGTCCGGGTCCAAATTTTTTGACCCGTTTCCAACTGTGGAATGAACTACAGAATATATTCACATATTTTTAGAACATTCTTTGGTAAAGAAAATACACAAAATAAAATACGTTCAAAGAATTGAAAATGGCATTACCGTGTTAAATGAACACAAAGAAACACCTGCTGTAGTTAAATATCGTCTGGTAAGAAAATGATTTATCGATTGATGAAGAAAAGTTGTAGATAACAGACACGTACGTTTATCTTGGACAGCAGATATCAAGTGAGGGTCACATTGATGAAGAAATAAATCGGCGTACAAAACTTGCCTTTAGAGCTTTTGGAAGAAACAGCATAATTTTCAAGAGCAATATGCCATTGTGTCTTAAAAGAAAAGTGTTTGATCAATGCATCCTTCCAGTGCTTACGTATGGTGCAGAGACGTGGACCTTAACTAAAAGAGACATACAAAGGCTGCAGACAACTCAAAGCAGCATGGAGAGGTGCATGCTTGGTGTAACCAGGAGAGATAAGAAGAGGAACTCGTGGATCCGAAAAATGACAAGAGTGGAAGACATCATGATCAGAGTTAAATCCCTGAAATGGCAATGGGCTGGACATACTGCCAGAAGGGCAGACCATCGATGGACAGCTGAAATTTTAGATTGGATTCCAAGGGACAGCAAAAGACCCAGAAGAAGACCACATGGGAGATGGGTGGATGAAATTCGAAAGTATGCAGGAGTGACATGGAGGAGACTGGCACAAGACAGACCGTTGCGGAGGAAACTTGGGGAGACCTTCGTCCAGCAGTGGATTGATATTGGTTGACAATGATGATGATGATGAAGAAAATGACGCACGTAAACTAGCTAAATAGAAGATTAAGTCTCTACGAAGAGAAATATTCGCGTTCTGTAGTTAAAAAAAACGCTGCGAAAATCATTGAGTTAACTTTTCTAAATGTAAAACAAGCAATATTATTAATAATTGAGGTAAAATTTGTCAAGCATTGCTTTTAACAGGAAAAAGAAGAACAAACGAATATTTAAGGGGGTAAGTACTTTTACGGCTATTTCGAAAGTAAGGTCTCTGGTCTTAAAAGAAATCCACCGACCTAAAGGGCAATCGCTAAGTCGTTAAAAATCTCTGTTTGAACTGCAATAAATTAACAAACAAATATTTGAATGTGAAAAAACATAACATAAAAGATGACACCGAATTTTCGGGTGTAATAAGCACGTCCTTTGAATCCGTTCTGACGCAAATTAAATTTATCAAAGCTATTCAAAATCAATGGAACCGGTATGAAAAACAATAGTATCTGACGGAAGAAAGACGTTTTTCAATCGGGTCTTTAATCCCTCAGATATTGCTGTAAACGGAATCGTGAGCTTACGAACTCTTGGAAACAGAGTTATAGGCAAACATAAGATGTGACTTTACGTCCCTTGGTGGAAAAACCATTAATTATTTTAGGAAGAAAGTATCCACAAAAGGTTTATCCATATGAGCGGAATCGGTCCAAGAAAAGTAATTTTAGTCGAGTTTTCAGGAGCCCAGATTTTGCTACAAATACATCAGAAGTAGAAATTAACACTGATGACCCCTGATGGCACAACCATTCTTTGCCAAACATTAGAAATTACGTGAAAAATATTTTCTGTCAGGTCTTGTATGCGATACAGGAAGCATTTTTCAAATCGGAGTTTTAGGAGCAGAAAACGCAATTTACCGTTGTGCGCCCTAGCGGAAAGTCTATGATTTACTTGAAAATTTTGAATTTCTTGGGAAAACATTTCGCATCGGAAACACTATCCAACAAAGGAGGAATTTTTCAAATCGGACATTTAAAAGTAGAGATATTGACAAAAATAAGATATACATCTACGCCCCTGGAGGAGAAACCATGCATTATTTCATGAAGAAAATGTTCCTAAAATGTTTGTCGATATGAGTAGTATCGGTCCACAAAAGACTTTCTTTCAATCGAGATTTTAGAAGCTCATATTTTGCTGCAAATACATTAGAAGCGGAAATTAAGACTTACGCCTCCTGGTGGCTAAATATTGTTTTTAAAAACATTAAAATTACGTGCAAACGATTTCCCATCAGGAGCTATCCGGTACAGAAAGAATTTTTCAGATCGGAAATTTAGAAGCAGAGATATAGGGGGAAACGCAATTTACCTTTACGCCCCCTAGCGGAAAGTCTATGAATTACTTGAAAATTTTGAAATTATATGGAAAACATGTCATACGGAAAACACTATCCAACAAAGAAGGAATTTTTCAAATCGGATTCCTAGAAGTCAGATATTGACAAAAATAAGATATACATCTACGCCCCCTGGCGGAGAAACTGTGAAATATTTTAGGAAGAAAATATTCCGAAAAGGTTTATCGATGTGAATGACATTTGTCCACGAAAGGCTTTTTTCAATCGATATTTTGGAAGCTCAGATTTTATGGGAACTACATCAGAAGCGAAAATTAACACTTACGCCCTATGGTGGCCAAAGTATTTTTTACCAAAAATTTGAAATTATACGCAAAAGATTGTGCATCAGGAGATGTATCCGCCGAAAAAAAAAATTTCAAATCGGAGTTTTGGAATAAGAGTTATCGGGAAAAATGCAATTTGCTTTTACGCCCCCTAGTGGAAAATCTATGCGTAATTTTAAAAAAGAAACTATATCCAAAATACTCTTCGACATAAATGGAATCGAAAGATGAAAGATTTTTGCAATCGGATGTTTAGAAGCAAATATGTGGAATAAAACGTATTTTTGAATTCGACATGAACTGCATTTACGCCCTCTAGCAGCAAAATTTTACATCGTAAAAAAAAAAACGAAATGAAGGATCATCATTCGCATATTTCAAGCTTTCGAATGCAAAAATAATTTTTCAAATCGGACTAATAGTTGCAGAGATACCATGGGTACAGACGGACGGACAAACCGATAACATGAAAATTTAAAAACATAATGTTCACTGTCTTTTGCGTAGGCACCTGGCTGAGCGAAGAACACGGTGTAGACTTCTTTATGAAAAACACTTAGACTCAGGCAGATGGAAGTTTATTGTGACCAGAGCCCGATTTAAGACTAGTGGGGCCATGGGCACACACAACTTGAGGGCTGCCATCCCCAGACATGAATCGTACTCTTAATTAATTAACAACTGTACTTGCGTGTTAAGGCAGCACCTCTGATGCTTCGCGCAATTATTCTATAATCGCGCGTATAATTGTATAAAGCACGAGAAGTGCTCCCTTAATACACAAGTACTATGTACTTTAATAAATGCAGGAAACAATAAATGTTCAAACATTGTAAATTAAAAGTAAACATTTTATCTCCAGTCGCTGACACAAAAGTACATGAACTCACTTTGTATTTATCGTAGAGGGCGTTTCTTCGCTTTCTTTAAGGCAAAATCAGTAATCGGTTTATTATTACTTAAAGATGTAATCAGATCATTTTCAAAAGACAGAAGTGCTAAAGATGTTAACTGTGATTGAAATCTTCATTAAGATCCACAATGGGGGCAGTCTCTTTATTAATGAAAATGAACGTTCGCTTGTGGTGTAAGATACCCTATGTTTCTGCCCACAAAATGGCATAAATAAATAGATTTTCACAAGAATCGTTATCAAGCATTGGTTAGTAAAATATTTCTTTAAATATGCATATTAATTTCTAAAATAAAACGGATTTAATCTTTCAAATGTATATATTAATTTCTAAAATAAACGGATTCAATCTTTCAAATGTAAAACCTGGTCACTATAAGAACATTTATGTTTGGGGAGCGCACAAAATTGTGGGCATCATTTAGTTCAGATACATTGGCCGTTTAAATTGTTAATCCCTAATCGATATCCGGGATATGCATGAAGTATCGAATCCATTGTAAATGTGTAACACAGAAGTTTGCTCTGATTTCCGCTTAAGATATTTTTATTGAACGTGATTTTTTACGACACAGAACATGAGACGTTGTAGAATTTACAAAACACTTTAACAAACAGGTGTTGTTGTTTTTTATATGTATAATTTATAAAGGAGTGAAAAATAGCTTTAGGAGCGTTAACTCATTTCCTTGATAGCGCCGAAATGACTGAAGCAAACTGTGGATTTCTTTTGAGTCAGTTTTAAAAAGGGTTTCCACATCGCTGTCTCTGTAAAATGTATTGCCTCTGAGATGTTCTTTGACCTCTGAGAAAAAATTGACGTAGTGCAATATCAGAACTGTCAAGAGATGATTTATGATTTCCCATGGGTTTGGCTCCAGTAGTTCAAGGGTTTTTACTTCGAGGAGCATCGCCGGTGTTGGGCTTATCAAGTTACGAAGTTCAGGCTGCACTTTCCAGATTCATTGCATTCTCTCCGTGAACTTACAAGTTGTACGTAAATTTATGTGTAGATGTGGCGGGGATCATTTTTATTACGTTTAGGATAAAACACAGAAACGCATGTACTACAACTTCCTTTCAGACTAGCTATCGAAGAGATCAAATACAGTCGGCTAACAGCACGTTTTGTCACACAAGGGTTACAAACTCTGAACTTAAGTGTTCCACTTTATTGACTTGATTAAATATCACATTAGCAAAATAGACAAAGTCATAGCTCTTTCCAAGTTTTCCTTGTTTTTAACGCACAGCAACCGAAAAATTGTATTTCGACACCGCAGGGATCGAAGCCCAGATCTCTCGATAACTAGCCGAGTGGGTGCGTTATCCTAACGCTACGGTGCCAACAATCCACGGCGCTATGTGTGTTTATCTGTTAGCATCGGACTCCAGAAATCCATAGGGATGGGCTCAGTAAATGAGACGTCTCCACCTGGTGGGACTTACCGGCACAAGCTTTTTAATTATAGCTTATAAATCCAAAGGGCGAGAGAAATGATGAAAATCTTCCAAATTTGTGGGTACGACGTAAATAGACAAAGTTAGCGCTCTTTCCACGTTTTTCTTTAATTAATTTGGAGTCAGATGCTGACAGATAAACACACATAGCCCCGTGGATTTTTGTCTCTGTAGAGTAAGGCGAACGCAGTCTACTAGTTATCGAGATATCTGGGGTTCGATCCCAGAGGTGTCGAAATACAATTTTTCGGTTGCTGTGTGTTAATTAAAGGAAAACGTGGAAAGAACGATGCCTTTGCCTATTTACATTTTACCCACGTATTTGAAAGATTTTCATCACATTAACAATATTGCTTATGCACTATGAACTGGTAAGTTACATGATAAAATTAATTATTGAATAACCCTAACATACTGCGTAAATGCCACAACGCATTAAAGTAAATGATTTTAAACAGTGTATAAGTCGATTTTTATTATCGCTTAGCATTTAATGTTATGGTCAGTTACCTATCTTTAATTTAAAGCCTCTGGTTTCAGGGGAAGACCAATTCCAGCGTGATAAAGCGAGCACACTACCCACACCTCAAGCGGAACTCCAAACGGAGCCCAAATTGACCACCAGGGTTTCTGATAAGGATGATTCCCAGACCAGCGCGTGTGGGCGTAATATATGGGGAAAATATAAGTAACTGATAATAAATATTTGAAATGCTAAGACTGCATGTTTTTAGGTGATATGTAACGAATGAAAAAAAAAAAGCCTTCTTCTTTGAATATTTGTCACATTCACTTACGTCTGTTCGCAATTTGATATCAATAAACGCGAGTCTTTTCAGGGAATTGCTTACCCATCAGAGTGTCCGTCACTGCTTTTCAAGCACCTGAACAAGAAAATATTTTCACAGTATGCTATCAAGTTGCTTTTTTAAACTTCTCATTTATTTGGAAATACTTCTCTTACTATTCCTTCTACCCTTTTCCCAAAAATATTTAGAGTAGAGAAACATGCATCCCCACGTCCTTTTGGCATCAGTTTCACCTTTGCGTTTCTTTGAATTCATTTGTCTTTAACCACTGGTTCTAACTATTCCAGTTGCTTTGTGGCATATCTCTGTATCTCTGCAGTTCTCAATCTGACTCCTTTGTGCTGCCCGCACCCTCTCTATATCTTCTGTTATTATATTTTCCTTTCCATCCCTTCTCTCATTCTGTATCTCTTCTTTCACTCTCTCTCTCTCTCTCTCTCTCTCCCTCCCTCCCTCCCTCCCTCTCTTTGTATCAAATTTGTTTACTCTGTATCCCATATATATATACTGAAGAACAATTGGATTAGAGATACCTGTCTAGTAACGTGTAGCACCATCCTTCCCCTGATGACGGCGTCGATTCGTCCCGGCATGGACTCGAAAAGACACCGGAAGCGTTGGTAAGCCATACGGATCCACGATCCCTGAACAAGCACCCACAGTTCACGAAGATTTGATGGAGAGAGAGGGGGGGGGTCAGAGCTTCTAGCATCTCTCTCGATGGCATCCCAGATGTGCTCGATGGGATTGAAGTCAGGTGAACTAGCTGGCCAAGGAAGCGAGGTCACGTCGGTGGAGTGTTCATCCAATCATTCGGATACAATTCGGGAGCTATGGCACGGTGCATTGGCTTGTTGTAGGATGTGGTCCCCAGTGGGATGTTGAAGACGCACAAACAGGAACAAACGGTCGTCCAGGATATCCCGGTAACGTTGACCTGTGAGGGACGATGTCACACGTCCCAGGGGTCCCATTTCAGTCCACGTAAACCGTCCGCAGACGAGAATATCACCCCCCACCAGCTTGAAGAATACCCTGCTGACAAGAAGGATCCATCGCTTCATTTGGTTTGCGCCGTACTCGTATCCTGCCATCCGCATGTACCGACGTGAATCTGGACTCACCAGTCCAGGCAACATTTTTCCACAAGTCTAGGGTCCAGTGGCGATGTTCCCACGCGCATGCTAACCTTTGCACCCTGTGATGTGCGGTCAGCAGCGATACCCTCGTGGGACGATGGCTTCTGTACCCCATAGCGAGAAGATGATTCTGGATGGTGTGGCTGCTTACACGTTTTTGTGCACCAGCGTTAAATTGCCGAGTGATTTCTTGCACTGTGGCCAGTCTATCCGCTGCTGCAATGGGAGCTAGCCTACAATGACCCCACTCATCCACACGCTGTTGTCCACGGCAGTTGGCCCTTGCAGGAATGGTTTTACCGGATTCGATGTACTCACGGTGCACCCGTGACACAGTGGCTCGTGAAAATCCCAGTGCCTGCACGACTTCCGAGATGGAGTGACCCATTCGTCGGGCCCCGACAATTTTCCCACTGTCAAATGCGCTTAGATCCTTCGTCTTACCCATACTGCGTCCGACTCTTACTGATTCCCGTCGCATCACTTCTTATATTGTCGGAACGCTGCATACGTCATGTCGTTTCCGTTTACAGGGCCGCCGACAGCGCCACATTTGCATAACGCCAGCTGTCTCTAATTCAATTGCTGTTCAGTGTATATCCGTCTCTTTCTGTCTGTCTCTCGCTCGCCCATTATATTTGCCCTCACTAGCTGTAAATCTATCATTTATCTGTTCCGTCACTCTCTCTCTATTTATGATCTATCTCTTCGATCACACACACGCCTCCACACACACTGTCTAACAATATATCCTTTATCTTTTCCATCACACTCGTTCCCTCTCTCCCTCTCTGACTTTTGAACAAGGGCCTAATTTTCTTCGGATGTCTTACTGAAGTAACTGAATTAATTAAGTAATCAATCACTCTTCTTATAATCAATATGTTGATCACGTTTGGTCTGTTAATGACGTGAGAAAACCTATTTAATATTTTAATTGGAATGAAAGGAGGAAATTGGTATGTGAAATTTTTTTGTTTTAGAGAGTTTTGTTTTAAAAATGCTTTCTCTTTTGTGTTTCCTCAAGCTTCCAAATCTGTTTTGTATAAAAAATGATCGCTTTTTTCTAGTTCAACAGGACGATGAGAACGCAATTGATTTCGCCTAGCTGACCATTACTTAAGGAGTTTGTAATAAATTGTGGGGTTTATCCGATGATATGCTTCGCAGTTGCCTTTGACGTCGGTGCTTTTCTTCTTTATATTTCTGCGCCCGGTTTCTTTCATGAATTATTCATCACATACGGCAATACATGTCACAGATAATTCAAGATAAATATAATTTACTATCGTTCCGACATATAAGAATCAACTTTATTTGCTAATATAATTAGTTTTCCTTAATAAGAAATCATGGCACTTCAACCCCCATATCATTATTCATTAAAGAGGACGCGCATTGTGAGTTATCGGGAATTTATAACCCAAGAAAATTAATGTTGCGTAGTCTCAAAGAGCATAAATAATCAAGTGCGAGTCCCTCAGGAAAGAATGTCTTGAGCACCACAAGTCCTGATCTATCTCTTTTGTAGGTGCTGTCCTTTTACTAAACCTTGTAAAAATAAGAATATTTGAATTTGCATGTAATGATAATTTCGACGACTTGATGCGGTTGATTTTGATGATAATGTTTCTGTTTCCTTTCGTAGGGTACGCTCCATTACAGTGAAGCATTGAAAGGATCTTCTCCTGCCGCATAGGTAAGCTGCTTTTCATTGATCCTCGTTACCAAAGTCATCAGTACTGTGTATGCGTACATTAAAATTTTATCCGAAATCCACAAGCTACAAGACGTCTCTGCACGAAAAGCACACGTCTTATCCTCACGAGTGAGGAGATCGAGTTCAACATGGCAAATGAAATCAGACAGCGGAAATGATGCGTAGCACAATAAATCAGTCAAATCATTTTAGGAGAGTTGAAAATACGGTAGAAATTATGTCATTTATATAAGAATAAAGTTTTAGTATAAAAAATATGTAGGGCGTTCAAATGTCGCATGTTTGTAGATTCGTACATGTTTTTGAGAAGGGCTATGACTTGTTTGAAAGCTTGTCTGAACTTGTCCTTACGTATTAAAATCAAAAGCCGTATCATCGTTTCTATGCTGGAGGACCGTAAAGTTCAGTCTGCGAAATGCGTGTGTGCGTGTGTGCGTGCGCGCGCATTGTTGCTATGAAACTTACTAGCAACAGGAAGAATTTCACATTTTCACAATCATACTGTGAGGAGAAAAAATTATGCCTACTTATTACAAGTATAACGTGTACAAATAAGGTTCACAGCGTTTTTTGTGTGCCGTATACCGCTAATTTACATGTACAGCATTCCCCCGCGTTGTTGTCTTGTGACCGTAACTGGTCTTGAGTATAAATTGTGACATAGAAGTTTGCCCAACAATCAAACGCACTTGCACATCGGTAGGTGAAAGATGGCAAGCGATACTGCATTTATTCGACACTGCATTCGTTACGTATTTCATCAAGGAAAAAGTTCTGCAAAAGCATGTGCATCGATCTGTTTTGTTTTGGGGGAGAATATTGTATCAAAAAGCACGCGTGAGCTTTGGTTCATACGTCTTAAATAAGGTGATTTTGATGTCAGCGATCGAGAACGTAGCGCAGCCCCGCAGAAGGCTGCACATGAGGAACCGCAAGCATTGCTGGACGAAGACTCGTCTCAAACGCAAAACGAACTAGCTGAACAACTAGAGGTAACTCAACAAGCCATTTCCAATCGTTTAAACGGAATGGGAAAGATTTAAAAGGAAGGAAAGTGGGTGCCACATGACTTGAGCCAGAGGAACAAGGATGAGCGTGTCATGAAGTGTTTGAATCTGTTGAATAAACAACACAGAAAGTCTTTCCTGTGTAAAATCGTTACGGGTGATGAAAAGTGGATATGGTACGACAATCTCAAACGCAAAACACAATGGGTAGATCCCGGTTAAGCAACAACTTCGACACCGAAACGCAATATTCACTCCAAGAAAGTTCTGCTGTGCATCTGGTGAAATATGAAGGGTGCGCTCTATTATAAACTATTGAAACAGGGTCAAACTCTTGCTGCTGATTTATACAAGCAACAATTGCTGCGATTGAACCAGGAAATCTATCGGTGAAATTGCTGCATGACAACGCTAGGCCGCGTGTCGCGAAATCGGTCAAGGAAACGTTATTAACGCTTGGCTGGGAAGTTTTGGAGCACTCGGCGTATAGTACCGACATAGCCTTTTCAGACTATCATTTATTCTAATCCATACAACATGGTTTGTCTGCTGTAAAATTCCGGACATGTGACGAAAATTGGGTTGACGACTTCATCGCGTCACACGACGAAGTATTCTTCACGGCTGGAATCCGTCCGCTTCGCGACCGATGGAGGAAGGTGATAGATAATGACGGAACATATTTTGATACGTAAAGGTATAGTTGTTTTCTCTTAAATTACATGTTGCTTTGTATTAAAACGATTTAAAACGTATTTGTACACCGTACATATATGAGTATTATCAGGTTCATATGGCACCGTAACTGGATGGATAGGCAAATTCAAAAAAGTGCAGCGAATCTTCTCCTTATGCTGAAAGACTGAAGGGGGAAGACCCTGTATGAGAGAATCATCGTTAATGTGGAGATAAAGACATATCCAGTGCTGCATTCTGCTCATAGATGATGCTGAAAATTGATCTGTTTCTGTGACCCCTTCTTGTGGGGGTCTTAGTTTTGTGATTGAATTTCGTGACGTCTTTCTCTAAAGAGATGGTGATTTGTGAAAAAATTCTGTCACCATCTTAGATTACCAGCATCTGATTTCTGATTTACATAATTTTGAGGGTAACCAAGAAACGGTAATGTAAGTAATTTAAATAATTTCTGACATCCTAAACCAAAGTCTATAACGGCTCACTTATTATTGTTCGTATGAAAACTTTTAATATTCAGGGGAAAAGGTAAGGATGCTCCCCGTTTCCAGTACTTGACTGACGTACGTAGAGCGCCATCTATTAACGATATGCAACACTACTCCAACACGCGGAAATTTAATTTTAAAATATTCCTTATAATTTGTTTTTCAAATTTCCGAGCCACTGACTATTGTTCAGTGTCTCCTTCGTCGGTGTGCCAATTTTCACGAGTCAGAAAGCATATCTTGTATGTGAACTTATGTAACTCAGTTTTTGCCATTGCAAGTATAGCGGCTCATTTTCACTTGACGTCCGCCTTAAGGAAAGTCCACACATATCCATTCAGACGATGAGTTTAGTTTTCGATGTACCGTTCAGCAGTGTGGGGACAATTATTCATCAAAACTTAAAGTTCCTCAAGATCTGTGCCAAAGGCGTACCGCGCACAAACTGACAGAACATCAAAAAAAGGCTAGAGCCGACACTTACAAGGAGATTCCAGTAACGTTTTCCATAGTAGCCCCCAAACGGTTGACAGATTTTGTCACAAATGACGAGACGAGGCTTTATTATTATTATGCAACCTCACAAATTATGGACCAATTATTGGCGGGTTGCGAAGATGAACTTTGTGTCCACGAATCCTTCGACAAGTTTTTCGCTCAAGAAAGAGGATGTTCATATTTTGTTTTTCAATTTCTAAGGACTTGCGTGAAAAAATGGCGATGAATGATTACTACTACGCCTTCATTATTTTGCCTCTAATGGTTAAGGAGATGAAGAGGCAGCGTCCAACAACATGCGTGTAGAGAGATCACTTTCTTCGTGAAAATGCACGCAAATATCGGCATGTTATCACTTATCTAGCAAAGAGAACAATAAACCGACTGCCACATGTGGCTCATTCACCCTATCATGCACCATGCGATTTCTAGTTGTTCCAAAAAATTATAAAGGACCTCAACTGGAATCCATTTTCAAACCTTGAAAAATATGTTCTCTAACAGGAATACCTCCAGGCGTTTTAGAATTGTAATAGCCGTCTGCTACATTGCATGATTGCTGGGTTTTTGAGAAGAGTAAACTTTTTGTTGAGGTTAGTGAAGTGGTTCTTCTTCTGCAGGCGCATAACACGAACTTTTTGAAAACCTTCAAAACATAAGTATTTCAATCTTAAATGATACGTTGTGAGGTTTTTAGGGTGTTTTTTTATGTTTTTGTCTGCAGTACGAAAAATCTTGTCTGGTACAGGTTCGATGTACAACGGCCGTTCCATAAAAACCTGAGAATAAAATCACACAAAATGAAGAAATATAGGTACAGCAAAACATGTATTATTCTTTCTCAAAGTATCTTCCCTCGGATGATATGTAACGGTCTCATCGTTCAGTCGACTTTTCAAAGCATGTAGCGAAGGCATTTTGTGGAAGCTCCTTAAGCGATCCCTGTACAGCTTGAATAACGTCAGCATCTGTGTTGAATGTTGCGCCACGGAACGTCTCCTTCATGCTGGAAATAACTGGAAATCGCACGAGGCGAGGTCAGGACTGTAGGCAGTATGATTTAAATACTGCATTTCGTAAGAAACTTGAACACAAGCAGCCACACGTGTGCGGGAGTTATCATGGATCATGGTGTAGGGTCCACGTGCCCACCAGTTCCCGTCGATTAATAGATATGTGTTATCGCAGACGCTTGAAGAATGAAATGTGGTACTCAGCATTGACAGTAATTTGGAGAAGAAACGGCCAGCTGGTAGACTACGGCTTCATGATTAAAGAAAATTATCATCATCACCTTCCCAGCTAATTTGGTTTGGCGGAATTTTTTCAGAGTAGGCGAGCCTGTGTGTTTTCAGTCACTCGTTGCGCGCTTTGTGAGGTGTGTGTGGGGTGGGGAGGGGGGCGGTAGAAATAGCGGACCCATGTTTAATCGGAAGTTGGCGAGCCTGTGTGTTTTCAGTCACTCGTTGCGCGCTTTGTGAGGTATGTGTGGGGTGGGGAGGGGGGGGTAGAAATAGCGGACCCATGTTTAATCGGAAGTTATTACTGTGTTTAGAAAGTTTGGATTATTTGCAATCATTACTTTCTGCTCATGACACACCTGAACTTTGGCTAACACTTGCTCATTATTCTCTCGTAAGGTGATGAGGTACCCATTTTTTCTTAAAATATTAATTGACCCCGCTATGTCTTCACACTTCATTCGTCGATCTTCCTGCAGGATTGCCCAAACAGTGTTAACAATAAACACATTTTGTAAAAAACTTTCAGGTCGACCAGGTGTAGGATCGAGTTCTGTCGATAAACGCCCTTTTTGAAATCACTGTGCCATCTAAGAATCGTTGACTCACCCAAACATTTATCTATGTAAGCTTTGTTCATTAAATCAACTGTTTCTACAGCCGTTTTACCCAAACGATAGGAAATTTTTTATCGCATAACGCATTTCAGTTCTTAGCTCTGAATCACTCACCTCTATAGCTGTATGGCGAAATGCAGATGTACCTTAAACAACTGCGCAATAACCACACCTGAATTGTCTGCCACGGCTAATAACTGTTGCCATAGATACTTCCTTAATTCAGTTATTCGTCTGCGTGGTTATTTCTCCCCTTCGCACTGTTGCCAACTCAAAAAAATTACTCTTGGAACGGCCTTTGTAAATATACCAATGACGCAACTTTCAGAAGTGCATTTGACTTCAGTACGAAGTTTGTTAGACTTCAATACATTAAAAATGTTCTTGATGCGATAGATCAGTAATTTGAAGAGCAGTAAACATTTCGTTAAGGTTAGTTCGATAGTTCTTTTACTGGTGCATATTAAGAACTTTTTTAGTAAATCTCGTGTCTTCGAAACATGAGTGTTTTAATCTTAATTAATTCGTAGTGAGACCTTTTTTGTCGTCGTCTTAAGCTCAATCAAAAAATTTCATCTGGTGCAAAATTGGATGTACTTACACAGACGGCACAGCTTTCAAAAGTTCATTTGTCTTCAATACACAGTACCAATATCGTAAGTGTTTGCTTCTTGAGGAAGGAGCTGCTCTAATGCATCATCATCATCATTATCATTGTCAACCATTATCAATCCACTGCAGGACGAAGGTCTCCCCAAATTTCCTCCACAACGGTCTGTCTTGTGCCAGTCTCCTCCATGTCACCCCTGCATACTTTCGAATTTCATCCACCCATCTCCCATGTGGTCTTCTTCTGGGTCTTTTCCCGTCCCTTGGAATCCAATCTAAAATTTCGGCTGTCCATCGATGGTCTGTCCTTCTGGCAGTATGTCCAGCCCATTGCCATTTCAGGGATTTAACTCTGATCATGATGTCTTCCACTCTTGTCATTTTTCGGATCCACGAGTTCCTCTTCTTATCTCTCCTGGTTACACCAAGCATGCACCTCTCCATGCTACTTTGAGTTGTCTGCAGCCTTTGTATGTCTCTTTTAGCTAAGGTCCGCGTCTCTGCACCATACGTAAGCACTGGAAGGATGCATTGATCAAACACTTTTCTTTTAAGACATAATGGCATATTGCTCTTGAAAATTATGCTGTTTCTTCCAAAAGCTCCCCAGGAAAGTTTTGTAAGCCGATTAATTTCTTCATCAATGCGACCCTCACTTGATATCTGCTGTCCAAGATAAAAGTACGTGTCTGTTATCTCCAGCTTTTCTCCATCAATCGATAAATCTTCATTTCTTGTAAAAGCATTAAACATCACTTTTGTCTTCTGAAAGTTCAATTTTAATCCCACTATTTTACTCTTGACAGCAAGTTCCTGGATCATACTCTGCAGCTCTGATGAAGTAATTGCAAAAATGACTACGTCATCAGCAAAACGAAGGTGGGTTAGATAATCTCTATTAATCTTCATCCCTTTGTTTTCCCAGTTCAGTGATTGAAAGACATTTTCCAATGTAGCATTAAAGAGCTTCGGAGATATGGTGTCACCTTGTCTTACTCTCTTTCCAATTTTTATGTGTGGTGTATTTTCAAACAGCCGAATCTTTGCACTTGCATTTTCATAGATGTTATTAATAATATTAATGTATGCATCTTCAATACCGTAGGATTTCAGAGCCATTGTAACTGCTGATGGTTTCACCGAATCAAAGGCTTTTTCATAATCGATAAAAGCCATGCACAATGGAAGTTCATATTCCCTCGCTCTTTCAATTAGTTCTCTCAATACGTGAATATGATCTAATGTGCTGTAGCCACCCCTGAATCCAGCTTGTTCTCTCGGTTGAGATATGTCCAGTGTTACCTTCAAACGGTGTGAAAGAACTTAAGAGGGTTTTTTAAGCCACTGATAGGAGGCTGATAGGTCTGTAGTTCCTGAAATTCTCCATGTCCACCTTTTTTATGTAGCAGGATCATTGTAGCCTTGTTCCAATCTTCAGGAATCTTCCCTTCATTAAGGCATCGAGTGAAAATTGGGCTAGAACTATTTCGATTTCTCCACTTGCTTCTTGTATGATGTCTACAGTAATTCCATCTTCTCCTGGAGCTTTTCCCTGCATCATGTTCTTGATTGCATGTGCAACTTCTGCTGGGAGGACTGGAAGAACTCTGGTACTGGTACCTTTCATGATGTCTGCAGTACATGTATCATCCCTTTCATATAATTTGTAGTAGAAATCTTTCACTCTTGTCAAAATTTCGCCTCTATTTCTTGTTACAGAACCATCTTCTTTTCTCAGTGCCATAATCTGTTTTCTTCCCTTACTGAGATGTCCCTTTGCTATCTTTAGGCTTTGGTTGTTTTCAATTGCTTTCCTCACTAGTTCACAGTTGAATTTCATTACGTCTTCAGTGATACTTTTTCGTACTGTCTTGCATAGCTCTATATATTCCACTTTGGAAGTCACATCTTCTTTAGTTGTCCTCATCTCTCTTCTTTTTTTCATCAACATTTTGGTTTTTCCTAATAATTTGTTCACATGCAACTTGTTCTTAGACCCAGCCAATTTTGTTGCTGTTTCCGTAAGAGCTTTGGTTACTTTTCTGTTAACTTCAGAAATATCCACTTCTTCCAATGTAAGGGCTTCTAACGCAGAGAATCTGTTCTTCAGTTCCAACTTAAAGGTATTATAGTGTTTTTTAAGGTAGGTTATGTCAATACATTTTGTTTGTGTTATGAGCTTGCCGCGTTAGAGTTTAGTGTTGAGGTGTATCTTACATCTCACCAATCTATGGTCACTACCTGTGTTGAACTTGTTTAGCACACTGCAGTCTTCTATGACAAAGGTTTGTTACACATAATAAAATCAATTTCACTTGTCGTCCCTGTCTCCATGTCCATTTCCTGTGTGGCTTCGTCTTGAAAAAGGAGTTCAAGATGGAAATCCCTTCTGACTCTGCAAACTCGACGAGAGTATTTCCACAATGGTTTCTGGTGCCGTGACCGAATTTACCTACTGAAGTTTAATTTTGTTGCCGTTGCCCTATTTTTGCATTGAAATCTTCCATAATTATATTTAGATGACGAGTTTCCTCATAAAATTCTTCAATTTCTTCTTCAGGATGACTTGTGGTGGTAGATGACGAGTTTCCTCATAAAATTCTTCAATTTCTTCTTCAGGATGACTTGTCGTGCAGCTCTGTCAGAGGAACTTTCAACTTCTACAACTTTATCCTTCAGTTTCTTGTTAATTATAAATCCAACATCACTAGTTCTGCCAGTATCAGTCCCACGATAGTAGAAAATATGTCCACTTTTCAGTTCAATGAGATCTTCTCCTTTTCTCCTTACCTCACTTAGCCCGACGATGTCCCACTTGATCCTTTGTAGTTCTTCTTCCAATTGAAGAAGCCTTGAATCAGAAGATAGGGAGCGTCCATTATACGTAGCCAAGGTCAGCATTAGATGGCAGCCTAGTCCGGTCCTCCGCGGATTCTCAGCACCCTCTGCCTTCATGTCGCACTGGCCGCTGCCTTGGCCAGGTACATTCCAGCTGCCGGAGACTGAGGGCCAACATTTAAGTTGTGGAGTCATTTTAGAGGGGTTTGGCCATAAATCACCACGCTGGCCAAGCGGGTTGGTGAGTGTGGGATAGCATTTCCTCTAATCCCGATGGTATAGTTATACCGCTATTGGCGGTCGCTCTAATACATAGATGTAGTTATATTCGCAAAACATCGAATATTTGTGATTGGGAAGCTCACGTAAAAAAATCTGAAATAAGATTATATTCCAAATAAGACGTGGCGCAGTATGAAAGTCAATGCGGAATTTTTAAGGAAATATCTCCGAAAAGAAAGTCTCAAAAGTAGTTGCAATACCAAGAAATATTTGAGAATTAATTATAAAAATATAATGTGACCACACATGATTTCACTGACTTTTGCACGAACACAGTTTTAAACAGAAATAAATAAACAAACACAGCTTTGATGCATGGTTAAACAACTTGGGGAACTTCTGCACATGCACCTCTAGTGGTGCGTAAAATATCTAAATGCTTTTCACAGCCACGCAACATGCACTCATTGTCATAAAATTCCGCGCACCAAGAAAATATCGTGTGATTTACGCGAAACACTGCGAATAGCTACGAGGAGGGTACACATGCAAGTGATTAAAGTTTCACGCGATTTCGCATGCCCGCGCGCCCAAGACGGGCGCTGCAATCGCAATCCTTTGGGCTTATAAGGCGCCGCACAGGGTATTCCATATTCGTGCCAGAGTGCACGGTAAGCGTCAGGCGAGATCCACGAGTGATAGATAGGCCGAGGAACTGCCGTAGATGTACGTACGGGGAACTGACGGGTATGAACGAGGCCGTATTGTACATAATTGAGAAGAAAAGCTCGTAAAAGAAAAGGTAGCAAAATATTAAAAGCTAAATGAAAATAGCTGTTATAATACCGGCGTTTTAAAATATTTTGGCCGTTGTTAACCCTCGAGATGCGTAGAGATACATGTCCCCAACATAAACAATTTTGGAATAATAATCGCCTCCTGAAATTTCTTCTCCTCTCTTTCGGTGGTAGCGCTCACAATATGTGTAGTGAAAATGTTTCGCATGGATATGTGTAGCTGAAGAAGATTTTAGTTTCAAAGGCAGAGTTTCTATTGTATCTGCTGATGACTATAAAATTTATATAGTACGAATTACTACTTTGGAATGTTAAACTGCTCTTTAAATTATGCTCCTAGATTTATATAAGTTTTGCATGCATTTGTAGTTGAGTTAAGTTATGCAAAAAACACACTCCAATCAGAAAATAAATCAACGTCTAGCAACAAATTTAAAAGCTACAACGTATACTTTCGGCTCATTTGAATAGTGTTTGGCAATTGAAATAACAACAGTTGAGCTGAATACTTTAAAGTCTGTTTAACTGAATTTAACGAACATTTTCAGCATCACAAGTGTGTTAAACAAGAGATATATGCAGACTTCACACATTCTAACTATAAGGAATGCAAAGTCCTTGAAACTTCCACGATTTACACGGAATAGCCAAAACAGAATCTTTGTTTGTTTCAAATTTCTGGAATTCAGACACAAAAAAACAGATTCTTTTCTTGCTACCATACCTTCATTATGAAGAGTATATTTTTACTTTATTTTAATTAAATTTTTAATTACATCATCTACTTTATAAACGCAAAACGAAAACGCTGCCTCAATTATCTCAAAATTGTAGCACACCAGCCTACGTATAAAAGAACAAAGAACCGTGTATTGTTGATAATCTGAAATTCGAAATTTAAAGTATAACCGCAAACAAATGTATAAATAAATTACGCTTAACCGAATTGAAAGAGCAATACAAACTACAGTAAAATATCGATACTAGAGAAGAGATTTCTTAAAAAGTAAAAACCGCATAACCGAATTTCCACTGTATTTAGAAATTAACATCTAAAGTAAATACTACATCAACGATATGATACATTAAATATAGCTTTATCATTCCATATATCTGATGGTCATCTCGATATCAAAAATATCACTGGAAAGATTAAACCTTCAGAACTTTCAAGAAAATATTTCCTCAAAATGAGTTTAGCTTCTTGCGTATATAGATTAGCATTCATGTCTTAATTAAGAAATTCTGCATTGATGAAATTTGTTCCAACGATCTGGATTCGCAATAACATTCAGCGAGCACGAAGTTCTGTGTGTCAGTCACGTGGGAAGCATCAATCCCTCAACAACGTTCCGCTCATTTGATTGGTCGCCAGCTCATTGCAACCCCTTTGTCTCTAATATACCCTAGATACCAGACTGTCGGAATCCTAAATGCTTAACTGATCGAAATAGAATTCGCAGTGTTCGACCAGTTCCAATGGAAGACGCTAACACTTAAGCGATAGTTTGGGTGGTTTAATTAAATTCTACGGGAGATATTATTGAAATCGCGCGAACCTAAGTTTATGAAATGTCGAGCACAGCGATATGTAGCAGCAGGGGAAATCAAAAATGCATACATCTTATTCCAAATAAGGAACGGCGTCCTTTCGGGTCCATGAACAGTTTTTGTCAAACGGGATTTATATCGCCGTATAAACAACTCTGCTCTCCGCCGAAGGAAGCTCCTTTGCCATCACTGCTTTATTTCCATTATCATATGGATTCAGACAACAAAATCCGTTTGAGAATTCCTTCTCCTGTTGAAACACGAATCTAAAGGGAGAAATACAAATTGATTTGGTGGCAACTTAAAAAAATGTCATCGTTATTTAAACTAAGCTCTTAAAACGATGATTAATTGCGACGTTAAGCACAGCGAGCATGACAAAAATTGCATGCTGCTTTTGCCTTCCATAAAAAAGTTTATTCCTGAGGGTTATAGAAATCCGAGGATCTAATTTGAACGATACATTTCTTTATATACATAGACAAGTTTCTTTCAGACCATAAAGAGGTCATTTATCAAAAAGAAAATGCAAATTTAAGCATGCTTCTAATTTTTGAAAAAGATGGCTTTTCACTTGTGGCCATGAACAAAGCTCGTTTGAAGTCCAACAACTTTGGAATTAACACTCTTGTGAAATTCATCACCTAACGATGTAACGTATATTCCAATTTCATTTTCTGTTTTGGTTCCTGATACCTAATATAAATCATTGGTTTATTCTCGTTAAGCATTTTCTAATCTTAACGCTACATTTTCTCTCTCGGTGAATGTTAGGATGGCAAATTGGCGATAGGTCAAAGGTGAATGACTTTTGTGAACAATGACTTATATGAAAATCTCTTTACCTATAGAAAAATTCCTACTGAATATAAGACTTCTAGGTAAAGTAAAGACTAGAGATATAAGATCCAGAACAAAATATTTAGACGTAGATGAAAACACACTAAATTAAAAACGGAAATCGGCTGGCCATATAGCAAGAATGGAGAATAAGAAATGGACTAAAATAATAATAGAATGCAGGCCATATAAAGGAAAGAGAGTAGTAGGAAGACCAGAGGGAAGAAGGATGGAGGATAAAAACAAAGCTGTGGAATAGACAAGCCCAAGACAGGAACATTCGGAAAGAGATGAGGGAAGCCTATAGCCTCAATTGGTTATAAAAAGAGTTGGAAGAAGAAGAAGTAGAGTTTTCTGCTGCTAGTGGGAGTAAGTTGCTGTTTCTACTTCTGGATCTTTTATCGATTGCAGAAATCTGGTTGATTTTTTTTCTAACTGTTCCCATTAACCATTAATAACTTTGAAATATTTTATTTGCGTCGGAAACGATTTCAAAGGCGTGCTCGTTAAAACCAAAAGCTCAGTGTCATGTTTCTTGTTTTTCATTAATCTACCGTCCACGATACTCCAAGCTAATGGCCGTGTGGCTTTTGTGTAAGTGACTACAGACATCTGTGGATAAATCAGTGTCGTTCAGCGTCCAGTGCACTGTACTGGTGCTAACATCAATCCAACTAGTGTCACAAAGGATTAGGGTAATTTGATTAAATGTTGATCCGCCTTTTGTGCGACAAGTCCTTTCCATGGCTCTGCTGGCACGGTTTATTATCTCCTAAGGTTTACTGGGTCATTTGTTGGCAGATTTAAACCTAGCCCTCATCCATCTGCGTAACATATCAAAAACCGTCTACCTCGGGATCTTCATGGTGCTCTGTGTTCACATTATTTTGTCCAACCCCTGTAGCTTCATAACGAAAGGATCAGCTTAGATAAAGTTTCGTGGAGCAAAGTGGTATGCTAATTTTTTTATTGATTGGAGGTTTAACGATCACAGTGAGCAATTCAGTGGTCTATAAGCAGTCGTCCGTCACTAATTTAGGTCCAGCGCGGTAAGACAAACACAGCACTCATGCTTCACCGGGATTTGAACCCAGAACCATCTTCGACGAATAATCATCAGTAGCCATCGCTTAGACCACTGCGCCACAGGGGCGGCGGTATGCTACTTCATAGCATAAGAGTCAGATATAGAAAGGTATGGAGGTTTTACGCAAGAGTTGGAAGCATTTGTAATGCTTATAACGTAACCCTTTTTCGTGGGCGAGATTTGTGTGACGCTATGTCTAAAACCATGACTAAGGAATGTTGAACTAAATAAGATTACGATGCAATAGTTTACGGCCAGGCGAAACATAAACAGAAGTCAACTTACGATAACCTTTTATTGGTCCAGAAATCTTTCAGTAGATCCACAATAGAGCCACAATAGAGCCACATGGGATCTCGTTTTTACACAGAGCAACTGCTGTATCGTCCGTTTTATCTATCGTTCTTATCGCATTCATACGTCATTCTCTCTGAACCTCAAAGGTTGTGCCAACCTCATTCATATGAGAGAGAAGATATCACGTTAAGTTTGGAAAGTGTAAAAGAGAACAAACTCAAATTTACATAGGAAGAGGAACTAAAAATGAAAGTTAAATTAGATTATACATCACATACCTAGTGATTCAAAGTCCAAATGCAATTATGGCACAATGGTCAGCTGTAGAGAGTCAGCTGACTATTGCGCCATAAACTTCTAAATTCCCTTTGAGTTTCCCTTTTCTCACTGAACAGCAAAAAAAAAAAAAAAAACATTTTCTCACTGAAGAGCACATTTTTGTGCTGTTCAGTGAGTAAATGGTTTAACATTTTCTCACTGAACAGCACGTTGTTTTCTCGAATAGCTTGTAGTCTTTGGTAATGCTGAGAGTGAGCAAGGAGAAAGTAAATCGACCACGTTGAGTTCATATAGTGGGAATGGATTAGTGGAGTGACGGAGATTACAACGTCTAATTCGAAGCCGTCTTTGCACGGTCATAATTATTGGACAGAATAAATAAAATAGTTAAAACCATGGCATGTTTAAAATTTAATTTAAAAATATCACAAGTTAAATTATATAGGGGAGAAGGTGGTAATATGAAACAGGGTGGTAATATGAAATGGCATTTATTTCTCAAGAAAGTGTTGCCATCTGTCAATAACTGAAGTAAACATAACCATTAGAGCCAGTATGGACCACCAGAGGTCTCAGGTATCAGTGTCACGTGGTGTGCATGGTACAGAGGAGGTGCGTTGTTTTCGACCGGGTCAACAATTTTCGTAAAGTAGGATTCCAGAATTTTTTGCTCTCTTTATTGATAAATCTAACATATTAGCTATAGTTTGTCGATTAGTCAGAAGATGAAACTTTAAAACGGCAGGGTTAGTTATTTGAAAATATTTTTTCTACGTTGAGATTCGTTGGGTAGTTTGGAAAATGGCGATGGGTGGTAATTAGGAGCTAGGTTTTCCATATTACCTAGGTTCTAATGTAGAACACCTAGTTCCATATTAATATGAACACCTAGTTCCATATTAATATGGAACTAGGTGTTCCATATTAGAACCAGCACAGGTTGAGCTCAAACCGTCAACAACCATTAATATGGAGCTAGGTGTTCCATATTAGAACCATCAACGTCTCTAAAAATGAACTGGAGAGATGTCCCAGAAGACATCTCTCCAGTTTCATTTTCAGTTCCTTTTCCTATGTAAATTTGAGTTTGTTCTCTTTTACACTTTCCAAACTTATCCCCACATCTCCAGGCTTCATCTCCCCAGAAGAAATCTCTCCAGTTAGACACGCAAAAAGGAAGGCCTCAAACGGAGGGCGCAATCTACTTTCAGCAACTTTCCCGACTAGCTCTCCATACAAGAAAGCTTTAAAAACTTCAACACAGAAGAAAGCACAAAAAGCAGCCTCCAACGATAGAAGGCGGTAAAGGGATCAGGGATACACAGGAAAAGGTTTAAAGCGTGCGTAAAGGAAAACGGAAAACGTAGTTTAAAAGAAAGAGAAGTGAAAATGAAGAAAACTCTCCGGATAATGAAAAGAAAAGGGGCTTGTCTTCTGTGAGATCAAGCCGTCAACAACCTGTTGGAGATGTACCTGGAAAAGATGATGCGCAGTGTATATTTTATTGCGAGACATTCAGTACGTCCAAATCTGAGGAACTGTGGGTTCAATGTACGAGTATAACGTGCCAGGAATGGGTTCACATCTTATGCAGTGGATGTGAAAGTGACGATTTTTTTTAATACAATCTCTCCTGCGCAACAAAATAAATGAATTGAATTGAATTTGCGACTTCTCTTGATCAGCCTAAAGGATTCATACTTTCTATAGGAATTTCTTTTATTTTCATTTTTAAAGTATCCTAATTGTTTCACATTAAAAGCGGCATTCAATAAAAAAGTTGCTGTAATATCAATAACTTTGTAATCAAAACACTGAGGTTTTTTGTTTTATTTTCAGGCTGTTATATATACATTATGAGAAATATATGTGCAAACACTCATGATATATTTTGATGCAAGTGTTACAATTAAAATTTAGTTTTTCGTCTAAAATAAAAAGTGGTCCATATTCCTACTTTCTCCCCTACATATGTACGTATTTAACTTGAATATATTTTAATTTGTGATATTTTTAAATAAAATTTTAAACATGTCATGGTTTTAACTCTTTTTTTTATTATGTGCAATAATTATGATCGTGCAAAGACGGCTTCGACTTAGACGATGTGATATGAGATAGCACGAAATAATCGTTCAACTGAGTGACGGAGAGATGAATGACGCATTTGTACGCGTAGCTCAGTTGAGAGAGTGACTTATTCCGGAATGAGGGGACCGGGGTTCGATGCCCGGCGTGGACAAAAATGATGGAGAAATTTACTTCGTTATAGATCGTTGACTGAAGTGCATGGAACACTGAAATGTTCCTTCATGGAGACTAATAAACACTTAAAGGTCATATAAGTGCCGATTCCTTTCATCCTGAACGTTTTGTACAAGGTGTGACAATTTAATTCCCGGTACGGAGGCGTAGTGTCACCCTTGTAGAGATGCGACCAGAATTACGTGGCTATGCATGTCCAAACATGTTTCAAGTAATGCCTGCGTTAACCGCAGACAAGTAGAGCCATTCGTGACTATGCAGTTGAAAAAGCAATGCAAGTCTGCCTGTGAGTTTTGAGGGAAAAATTAGTGATAGAAATTTAGAGCAGCGCATTAGCATCACATTCTGAGTAAATATACAGTGAAAGTGCTACTGAAACGTTAGAGCTATTTAAAGTGTTGTATGGTGAGTATGCTATGAAACATTCAAGTGTCTCTGAGTAGCATAACAACCGAAAAAAAAAACCCGCGGTTCAATATTATGCTTGTATGTTTTTTTGATCACAACGAGATAGTTCATCATGGATTCATTGAAGGGGGACAAACAGTCAAGCAATAAGGATATTTAAAGGTGTTGAAAAGGTTACGGAATTTTGTTCGAAGGAAAACAGATGAGCTGTGTGTGTGTGTTGTGTGCGTGTGTGTGTGTGTGCGCGCGCGCGTGTTGCCTGACAACGCCCAAAGCAATGATGCGCTCAGTGTTCGCGACTTCCTGGATAAGAAATCAATCACCAAATGTACCATCTACCCAATTCACCTACCTTAGCCCCATGTGATTTCTGGTTCTTCCCCAAAAATAAAAATCCCCATGATAGGACGAAGATTTTAGGACATTTCTAACAACCAACGTAACGTGACAAAGGAACTCAAGAGTATTCCATAAATAGAGTTACAGGTATATTTGCAGGAATGGCAACAGCGACTAACTAAATGCATAGTTGCGGAAGGGGATTGCTTCGAAGGTGACAGTAGCAGCTAGTGCACAGATACTCACATTTCTTTTCTACAGGTCCATTCCGGGAATTGAATTGTCACGTTTTGTTATTTCTAGGGCGTGATTTGTATTCCACGAATTAGACAGCTACCAAAAGAACATTCAAATAATAAAAACGCTGCAGAAGTTTTGTGGAATAATGTCCGAATTCAAACAGTCTCATATGAAACTTCACAAAACCAGTGGCCGCTCAGGTGGAGCAGTTGTCTAAGCGCTGGCGTATAACCATTCGTCCGAGATGGGTCCGGGTTCGAATCCCAGTGACGCATGGATGTTGTGTTTTTTACGGCACTGGCTCTCTCCTTTCCCTGGAACCAGTAACCCTAATTTGTCATTTGCACACCACTTGTACGCCAATAAAATTTGCGGATTTCACTAACGTAGTACCTACTTGTATCTTCGTGTATTTACGAACCCCTTTTTCGAGCACCGGCGACTGCTTATAGCCCATAGAGTTCCTCACGGTGGTTGTTAAACCCCCAATAAAAAAAAATAAAAAAAGCAAGGGCTGCATGTTGTGACGTATATTCTAATATAAATTTTAAGCATGTAATTTTTTAGCTCCTTCTCCTAACTCATTTTTCAAACTTAACCTTACATTTTCTCTCTCGACTGTACGTTTCGTGGCAACCTGGATTGAGATCAGAAGTAGAATGACGCATGAGTTCAGCAGAGATAGAAAATATGTTTACGATATATCGGGGGTGTGCTGTCGTTCGATATTTGAGGCTCTCGTTAGAATTCAGCTAGAACTTGTTTGTAATTGATTTGAAAAGAAAATTTGTCTTTAGTAAGACAAACTTAATGTTTACACCGGAATAGGTGGCGAGGGAAAAAGGTTCGTAAATACACCAAGATACAAGTAGAGTAGGTACTACTTTAGAGAAATCCGCAAATTTTATTGGCATAAAAGTTGTGTACAAATGTCAACCGAGCTTTCACCACATACCGTGTGGCTTCGACAGGCTAGATGTGTATCTAAAAAAAGTTAGAAAATCATGCAATGCATTGATTATGATACGCTTTCCAACATACCAGAAATCATAACTCAAGTTATTACTCAAATTATGAGAATAATGGCTGTGGAATAAATCTCGCTCCTGTGCCCAGACCTTTGACCCCATTTCGATGATATTAAACAGAATTGGTTCAGTATATCTCCGGTACAACATGATAAATTGTTTCGCAATCGAATCATTTTTACGTAAGATATGACGCATAAGGGCGATGGAATGGATCCCGCTCCTATGTCTTGACCTTTAACCCCATTTCGCCCGTTTTCAATAGGGTTCGTCCCCAGGTTGTCCCCTACCACATATTAAAATTTCATCGAAATCGAACTATTTTTACGCGAGTTATATTGCGGACAGACAGACAAAGCTGGAGCATATACGCTTCTTGAATTTACGGTTGGAAAGCGTCAAAAACAGAATCAAAACAGTACTTCTTAAAGAGCAACGTACAATTTTTTTAGATACACATCTTGGCTGACGAAGCCACAAGGTACGTGTTGAAAGCTCGCTTGTAATTTGTACACCGCTTTTACGTCAATAAAATTTGCGGATTTCAATAACGTGAATTTCCTACTTATTTTATGTTTACTGTTGGATGTTATTGATTCATTCTTTCTCATAGATTATCACACGTGCTTCATCATCGGAAACTTAAGTTGTTTTCAAGATAATGTGACTTGAAAATCATTTGATATTAGGACCATTATGACCTATGTTCAGCTATTGACGCGTTTTCGATACATACAGGTTTCTCCCGCTGGCCGAAAATAGAGCGTTCCAATGAAACCTTTCGTAAGCCGAAATGGCTTAAAGCGAAGAAACAAATACCATTAATTTATTTGGTAGTATGGTTTTGAGCGTTCCCAAATCTAAGTGTGGTGTTCCGTTAAGTATAACATAAGTTTACGGAGCATCACGCTTCTTAATCCTATCATTCCATTAAAGCAATAGAATTTCCATGTTATCCATTACAGGATGCCGACTAAAATTGATCACTTTGCTACTAGCAGAACTAATAGTACCCAGCAAAACCCATGTTGCTGGGCAAACACTAAAGCCAGCAGTTCAGGCCAGCAGCTGGCAAACAGTATGCACCCCATCAGCTTTCATATTCCAGAACAGGGCCATCAGTTATCCATCACTGGCAGTTGCTGCCTCAAGCGGCCCTGCAAGCACGTGCCAAAAATGATGGCTAATCTAATGTGGTTCGCTAGTTCCCCGGCAGTGGCAGCCGGCAATCACTTGACGTAACTGATGGTTTACCGAATCTTGTCCGCCAATTTCCCAGTAGTAGCCATAAAAATGAAAACGTGATAACCGCAGTTTCCCAAAGGCACAACTAGTTTTTTTCCCTACGAAACTTCTGCATTACGGCACGGCGCTGAGGAAATTTTCTCAACTGGTGCTGCAAAATGCCCGTTTGGATCTGGCTGGAAACGAAATAACGACTTTCTGCTTGTGAAGCTCTAGCAACTACACTGGTTTGCCACGCACGAGTCTGCTTTAAACTGAACATCTTCCCTGCGCGATGTGAAACGAATGGTTCTGATTTTAATTTTTAAATATTGCGAGGTATTTTTCATAAATGTTCGTTTCATATAATTCATAAATTTATTTTTTCAACGTAACGATTGTTTTTATGTACCTTAAGGGAACATCACTCATTTTCAACAAGTGTACCAACTTGAAGGCGCTTTCCAAAGTTTAGTGTTGTCCTTGTGGTCTTCAAACACGATTGTTTAATTAATGCATATATGCATTTACCCATTCATGTCACATTCTGTTATATTTTTAACGTTGTATCTTTCCTTTCCGCTGTCCGAAGCTACATTTGTTCTAAAGAGGAAATATATTTTATTTTACTTGACGTTATTTTTAGCAGCGAATTCCTCCAGTTTTGTGTATTCAAGCCATGGATGAGTACATTATATCCACACAGCGTTTTTTTTTTTTTTTTCTTTTTTTCTTCAAATAATTGATACATTTTGTACGCGTATAATTCTTATTTTTATCATACATAACGATTTTTTTAATGTTCTTCCGGGACTTTTGTCGGTTTAGTGTATGTTGAAACGAAAGACTACACAGAAATTATTTCTTGTTATCCATGGGAATGGAGAGAGTGTATTTCATGGCTGTTTGTATTCTCGACTCTTTGTGTGCTGTGCAGGAATTTACTACGAAATGAGTTCCTATAAATACATGAGAGTAATTGACTATTTCTTACAGTTCATTAATAATTACTTATATAATTTTCTTCCGACGGTAATCTTCGTCGACGTGGCATTCCATTAGAAAATTAATTCGCCTCTCTACATATGGCTTTTTTCTTAACATCCACTAAAATAGATGGCGACAACGTCGTCCTCAACTAACTGGTACCACGAGAGACACAACACGTGTTGCTTCTGCGCCTGCGCAGTCCCGTTGCTTCCACATCGTGTTGGGATTGCTTCGGTTGCCAGCTACAGGCCACTAGTGGCACTTGCTTGAAATCCCGTAATTTACGACGATTCTGCAGGGTCATCAATGGCTGCCAACTGATGGCGCTGCCGCCAACAGACTACTACTGTGACGGGACAGGCATATTTTAGCCAGCAGTGACCCATCACTGCCAGCCGGTGGCCAGTAGTATCCCAACACTTGTGTTTCTGCTGGGTAACTTCTGCAGCTTTTAAGATTCTTTCTCTCTGCGTGTAAATAGTATTAATGGTGGACGCAGGCAAGTTCATCGCGCATACAATGTCTTTATTTCATTCACCAAAATTGAAAGACTAAATTACGCCCAGTTTTACGCGAAACGTGACAACTTTACGAGCTCTCTTAAGCTTTTCTGATACCTTGGGGAACATCTTGCTAACGGATGCACAAAATAAATCGAGATAAAGCACAGATGCTCACAGACATAGTTCAAAGCTATGGGGCTTGATGCTGAGTTCAGTTCTCCAGGAAGGAGCTTGGCGGCACCACTATAGCTGCTCGGGGTGAGCGCTGTCTTAATAACGGCTCGCTGGAAAACAAACGCTGAATCTTAAATTCGCCTCTTTTCGTAAAAGCGAAAATCCTTTTCGGATTTCTTTTAGATATTCGCTTGTTTTCGTAAAAGCTAAAATCCTTTTCGGATTTCTTTTAGATTTTCGCGTGTTTTCGTAAATGCTAAAATCCTTTTCCGATTTCTTTTAGATTTTCACCTGTTTTTGTAAAAACGAAATCCTTTTCGATTTCTTTTTTGTTTTCTCTAACTAAATCCTTTTCGGTTTTCGGTTAGAGAAAACGGGTACTAACATAGCTCTTTCGTAAAAGCGAATTTTCGAAAAGCAGGTATACCTCTACGTGAGATGGTAAAAAATGGTTAAATTGGTAAGTACACTTGCTTTCACTGAATCTCTAGACGTATTCTGGTAGTGATATTTCAGTGCTTAGTACAGGACATTTGCAAATACTAAGTTACTTAAAGCTATCCGGAGCATCACGTAATCACTACGGATCGTTTCCGTCAAAGCAATATTCTTATTCACGTAATGCAATGTTCTAGGGAAACTGACTTTTCTGGCATAATTACGCATAGTTAACTACACAGTCGAGTCACATTATTGTGATCACCTCCTACTTTTGACGTCAACAGCGCGTAGCCGATGAAAGAAGGCACGTGTCGTGAGTTGGCTAGAAGGGTATATAAAGTGTACTGTAGGCATTCTGCAAACATATCACTCGCTGCAGTCATGGATAAAAGGAGCGATTTATCAGATTTGCAATAAGAGATTATTATCAACTTTCGGGCCAAGGGTGACAGTATTTCTGAAACAGCGCAGTTCGTGAACTGTTCGCGTGCTGCTGTGGTTAAAGTGTATCGTGATTGGAGAAAAGACACCATTGCGAATAAGCGACGTGGAAACTGCGGAGCGCCACGTACCATTGACTGAGAGGTGAAAGCCGGCTTCGAAGATCCGTGAGGGCCGACCGACACGCTACAGTAGGGCAACTCAGTGGCCGAATGAACCAGACGGCTACCAAAAGTGTGTCTAAAGCGACAGTTCAGCGAACCCTGCTGCGTATGGGGCTCCGATGCAAACAAATGGTCACTGCACCTATGCTAACGAAGGTGCATCGACAGAAAATGCTTACATTTGCACTGCAGTATCGGAATTGGAGCTGCGCTGATAGGCAAAGGATTACCTTCTCCGATGAGTCACGTTGTCTGCTTCATCGAACGGATGGACGTTGGCGTATAAGGCCAGAAACATCGCAGAACAAACACTCTTCAACTATTGCTGGAAGAACACAGGCTGGTGGGGGAAGCGTTTTGGTCTAGGGAATGTCTTCGTGGCATTCTCTGGGTCCATTAATACTTGTGGAAGGCACTATGGACCGAATTCGTTCTGAATCTATCCTTGCAGACCACACACTCCCATACATGCTGATTGTCTTCGCTGGGGCGGATGGGACCTTCTAGTACGACAATGCGACGTGTCATTCAGCTAGAAATGTCCGAGGGTGGTTGGGAGAGCACGAAAAAGACTTCAAAGTACTTCCCTGTCCCGCTAATTCCCCAGAATTGAACCCAACTGAGCGTCTGTGGGACCACTTCGATCATGTAGTTCGCTCTATGGATTATCCCTCACGCAACCTCTAGCAGCTGTCAGATGCACTGCAGTGAGCATGGCTCCACATACCTGTGAACACCTTCCAGCACCTTACTGAATCACTCCCAGCCCGTCTAGCAGCTGTCCGCGCTACACACGGCGGTTACTCTGGATATTACCTTGTGGTTACAATACTATGACTTGATCGTGTAACAGTATTACAATGTACATTTGCAAAGTTCTGTATACAGATGCAGATAGGAAGAATATTTCATATCATAAGAAACAGATGTAGACAGTTATGGAGTTTTTTCTCGAGGACCTAATGTAGTTATGATGTTTAGTGATTTCATTTCATTTATTTTTCGTTATGGGTTTACATTTGACCATGTTACATTTCAAAATTAGTTATGTAACATATAATATTTAAAAAACGTATATAATATGCATACTTATGTACAGGGTAACCACAGAACAGGAAATTGAGTAAAAAGATATACAATATACAGTATGCTGTATAGCCTGAGTGAATCCCAATTCTCTTAAAGTACGTTGTCATACCAAACGTCCTGCACATATAAAATTCACGCGTATGTGGTCTGAATAATAAATTTCTACTATTGAATTTTACATTTCAGTTTTTTAGCAAATATTTGTCAGTTGCTTTCGAAAATAATTACAATTATTAATATGTGTAAGTTCACAAGGTAGGTTATTCCATAACTCCAATCCCTGGTAATCAATAAAACTTTGTTGGGTTAAAGTGTTAGGCATTTGTAACAAAACTGCATTTCTCTTTCTTGTTTTGATAGTCGTAAATTAAATGTTGATACCTGTTCTCAAGGGTTGCATGCAGTTACGTGTTCAGCTGAGTTAAATGTTGATACCTATTCTCAAGGGTTACATGCAGTTATGTCATTCCATGCCGCAAGGGCTTGCTGTAGAGACTATGAAGCTTTATCGAGAAAGTGCGAAAACCAGTCAAAGAGTTTCATGAAGGAAAATCCAGATACGAGAGTTTATTTAATTTTGTGAAGAAAGTGTGGATGTACTTGCAGAGTTTCATTGCGCAAATACGTAGAGAGTTACGGAATCTCATGGCATCGCTGGCACACACTCATACCAGTTTAGTTTCGTAGCGCAAGGGCTAGTTGTAGTATCACAATTTCATGACATAAGATACAGATGCATAAATGGCAATTCAAGGCACAATGGAAATATGTTGTTATAAAGTTTCATCACACAAGTGCCAGTCATTGATTCATAAATCGCGGGCCAGATACGTGAGAAAGGTTAGGAGAAGGTGTGAAGTTCGCGGTCAGCCGATCCCGTGAAGATCAAATCACCAAATTAACTGTATAGGGACCTTATAAAGTACGCGCTATGTGATTTGGAATCAGATACTGTTCTTGTATTTTTTTATTGAAGGTTTTTTTTTATTATTATTTATTTGACTTGGTGGTACAGATACAATGACAGGATAAGCAGACATAGTTGTACGGTATTGTCAGGTAGATATAGACAGTATATTCATTTTATACCAACAATGTACATAGCGAACGTGAGCAAATGATCAAATAGCACACAGGCATGGCGAACATAGTATACAGTATGCCAAATGATCAAGTAATACAGAGAGATGAAGTGCTGATCAAGCAGACATATCGAACATGGTATACAGTGTATCAAATGATCAAGTAACACAGAAAGCCAGTGCTGATCAAGTAACACATAGACATAGCGATCATGGTATACAGTATGCCAAATGATCAATTAACACTGGCAAGGAAGTCTTTCAACTGTCACACTCCAAAATTGAAGAAACGTGGCCAGAAAGTAGAACTAAGGGGAAAAACCAATTGGTGTATTTCCGTTTTGGCCCACATGAACTGACAAAGGTGAACGAACGGTCTGAAAATGGTCTTAGAGCACAAGTGGGGAAAATCATCGAACGTATCAATGAAAAGATAAAAGGCAGTCAGAAAAATTCAACAACATGTTGTTCTCTCTGTATACAGTATATACAAGTTAAAGTTTGTATGTTTGTTGCGCATACGTTCCTAAACGGTTTGATGGATTTGCACCATAATTGGCATGCATACTCTTCATCACCCAGATTAAAATACAGGCGGGATGATTTTTAGAAATTCCATCCCTAAGGGGGGTCAAATATGTTTTTACGGGGCCCTCTATAAACTGGGTGCAAATAGGCTGCTGTGGTATTACTCTGCGTGTCAGAGCAACGGTCGTCCGGTGAAGCATCACTCCTCGCAAGCTTCCGCGGTTCATGCATACGGAGAAGAGTCCGATTTTTGAAAACACAACGCACCGGCGGAACATATTGTCATAAGTAATTTTTTGTTTATGTTACCATGGCATTTTCTTTGTAAGGATTACGTTTCATTAGAATCCCAGTAATTGGCACAGAAATCTCAAATATGAGTGGAGCTACACATTCCCACAAATAAGCGTGGTCCTCTCAAATAGCATCAAGGTTAAGTTGAAGTTAAAACAGACGGGCTTCTTCTTATATAAAATTTAAATACAAGATTAGTATTGCTATTAGTATAGATAAAAGAAATGGCCTATGTCCACCGGAAAGAAGTAAGCTTCCCAAAAGTAAAAGGAATTATCCGAATGGGTTTAGTTTTCGAGATTAGTAAATAAACTTCCGCATATTATCGTGAACTACTTTCTTTCACGTTGGGTGCGATCAGGTTGTATGTAAACAAAGCGGAACGATACATGGGGAATTTGAATTTACTTGAAAGTGATGCTATTCGGTAGTACAGCCAAAAATAATAAACGAAATAGCCTATTAATACAGACATTTGACGTGGACTGGGAACATCAAACAGTTTTGATGTTTGATTTTGTTTTAAATAGCCTATGTCCTCCGGAAAGCTTCCCAACGGTGAAAGATTTATCCGAATCGGTTTAGTATTCCAGATTAGTAAACAAAATTCCGTATATTATCGTGAACTACTTTCTTTCACGTTGGGTGTGATCAGGTTGTATATCTACACTCCAGAAAGCTGAATGCGGAGTGCAGGAAGTGCATTATTGTGCATGTTTGCTATTTTGAGTTTTTAGGGCTCGGAATGGCCATTCTAAATTGTGATTTTTATAATAACATTTTCATCAAGTGTGGTGAAATTCCTCCAAACCAACGCAAACCTATCGGACAAGTTCAGCCGAAAGCAAAGAAAGTAAAATTACTTCGAGAGAGTGAGACAACCGAACAACGTGATCGAAGACTTATGGATCAGCGGGAAAGAGCCAGTGTATCTAGGGCGGCAGAGACCTTGGAACAGCGTGAGGCCAGACTTGAGCGTTGTTCATCATGGTAGATTTTTTTTATAGTGCGATTTACATTGTTACTTGAAAACAGACATTATATCTATCCGGGCAACGACGGGTATCTCCGCTAGTCCGTAGATATAAATTCGATACTGTGAAAATGAAGACGCTTCTTTTGATAATGCTCAACGTATTTGGTTTTTCCAAATATATATATCACAATTTTAAGTGCTGTCATAACTTTGGGATTTTGCGTTGTTCTCATTCTTCCAAATTACTTTGCCACAAATGTTCACTTACAATTGTAATAAAGGTTTTTGTTGCTTTTTGTATGACACGAGCTTATTTTGAATCATGGGAACATAGCTCATATTTAGGGTTGCATATCACGCACCACAACACATGTTAGATGATTTTTCCCACTTGTGCTCTAAGGCCATTTTCAGACCACTTGTTCACCTTTGTCAGTTCATTTGGGCCAAAACGGAAATATACCCAATGGTATTTGCCCTTAGTACTATCTCTTGGCCACGTTTTTTCAATTTTGGAGACTGACTGTTGAAAGGCTTCCCTTGTGAGATAGCCAGTGCTAATCAAGTAACATATTGAGAGCCAGTGCCGAAAGACACACAAAACATCCACGCATTACCGGGATTCGAACCCGTACCCTTCTCGGATGAATGGTCATATGCCAGAGCTTAAACCACTGAGCCACCGGAGCGGCGTTTTGGCGTTCCAATGAAACGTTGATTGAGTGGTGGAACATGGGCCCAAACGTAGATATATTCTCGAAACAAGACTTTCCTCGTAAACATTTTAAAACCCAAGTTTCTCTTGGAAAATTTATTTGGGAATGACATTCTTTTTACATTCGGGGAAAATTCAGAATCCCAATGCTGCTGCAATACAATGCCGAAAACGAAGACAAAGGAAACCACCTGCGTTCCTGAAAATCAATAAAAGAAAGCTTTTCATCTGAACGAAAGCGTGGAGTTCTGGTATTCAATTCAAAATACATTCATCCTAAGTCGTTCGTCGATTTGAAAGCGTTTAAGTCTCAAGTTGCAGAGCCAGCGATTCGTTTGAGATTATAATTCCCACGAAAAGGGATCAGGTAAACAGACGTTCTCCTTTGAACGTTTGAATCGGAGTTAAAAGGACATTCGCTTTCTATTCAAGTCCTGTCTTAGAGAATTGTTCAAAAAGACAGAGTTTAATTTCTTCCTGCAATGAACAAAAGAAAGCCACCGCAAAATTTTACAAAAGGATTAAATACCACTTTCTCTTTGACAGCAATTTTAAAGGAATTCCATGAAATAAGCATTTGCTATTACACTCATTTCCAAGAAGAAGACGTAATATTTTTCTGATCAGCTTATCGTGCTAAAGGCAAACCGCTGTCTCAGAGGCAAATGTGGTATTCCCGTTCTACATTTGTCTCGTTGAGCGCTTAAATAAAAAGGAAATATATATGTACCGATATACGTTAAGAATGGAAAACGAAACACCATTAAAAGATAAATCGATTTTGCGGATTTAGTGATTACGTTCAAAGAAATGATGGGAGTTAACGGTTAATAGTTTACGGGGAAGTTGATTCAGTATTGAAAGAAATGTACCGTTCCTTATGAGCAAATCCTAGGATTGATATTTCTGTCATGTATATCACAAACTAGAGAGTTCATGAATGTTTTCCATGAAATGTATTAAGTTTTTGCTCTAAGAAGCTAACAAATTACACTCAGTAGATTAAAATCTAGAGATGGCCAGTTGGATGGGCATCCACCTCGCAGAGTCGAACTAACCTAAACCGAATGCAGGTGATAAAAAGTTAGTAAAACCATGCAATACGTTGATTATGATACGCTTTCCAACATAACAGAAATCATTACTCAAGTTATGAGTATAATGGCTGTGGAATAAATCTCGCTCCTGTGTCGTGACCTTTGACCCCATTTCGATGATATTACACAGAATTATTTCAGTGTACCTCAGGAATAACATACTAAAGTTTTGTCGCAATAGACACATTTTGGGTCAAGTTATAAGGATAATGGCTATGGAATAGATCTCGCTTCTATGACCTGACCTTTGACCCCATTTCACCCATTTTGAACAGGGTTCGTCCATAGGTGGTCCCCTACCACATACTAAAATGTCATCAAAATCGAAAAATTTTTACGCGAGTTATCGTGCGGACGAACAGACACAGACGGACAAAGCTGGAACACATACACAACTTACTTGCGGTTGGAAAGCGTAAAAAAGGCAGAGATCAGGGCTCCCCAACAGTGTATTTCAATCGCCGAACATGGGCAAATGTGGTGATCTGAGCGACACTGGTTCTCGACGCATTGCCGGCGTCGGACAGATAGATAATCCTATCGATCAAGTGGTAAGAACTGTAGGGTTCCCGAGAGCAACCGTATCAAGGGCGCAGAGCGACTATAACATCGATTGTCATATTAGCACCCAAAGATCAAACGGTGGCCAACTAAACACCATGGATGACCGGCGTCGGCATAGATTATCAAGGCACCTACAGGTCAACCGCTTGGCAACGGCGGCTCAAATCACACCCAAGTTAAACGTCGGAGGCCCAAGCAACGTCAGCAAGCGAATGGTACGGGTCAAGCTGCTTACCCTGTGCCACGGGAGCTGACGCCCTACTCATGTGCCACTCTTGACTGCTCGTCATCGGATATTACGTCTCGCTTAGTGCCCGAATCAACGAAAATAAAATGAACCTTTGCAAAGTGGCACCCTATCGTGTGATCAGGTGAATCACGTTTTGAGCTGTAACGAGCTGATGGGATTGTGCTGGGGTGGCGTAGACAGCATGAGGCCATGGACCCGTAGTCCCAGGTCGGCTCTGTTCAAGGCGGTGATGGTTTGGGGAGCCTTCTCATGGGACACATGAAATCCTAGGGTTGTGATGGTTTGCAATGGTTTGGGGAACCTTCTCATGGGGCACATGAAATCCTAGTCTTGATGATTCTGCCTTTTACACTACAAACTGGAGTGATAGTTTGTAACAGTTTGTGGAGCCTTCCCATGGGACACATGAAATCTTAGGGTTGATGTTTCTGATTTTTACACCAAAAACTGGAGTGATGGTTTGTGATTGTTTGGGGGCCTTCTCATGAGATACATTAGGTCCTCTTGGTGTCTCAGGAGCGCTCCTTAACAGCGGTACGCTGTCAGCATGTACTGGCTGATGATCTACACGCTTTAGTGGCCTTCGCACATGTTGTTGCCAATGGTCTGTTTCAGAAAGACAATGCGCCTCCCTACCGGGTCGCGACCATCCACAAATTCTTCGAGGATCACTCAACTGAGTTTGGAACCATCCAGTGGCACCCAAGGTTTACGGATTTGTACCACGCGGAAGCTCTCTGTGATACCGTGGAGGGAAAAATGGTCCATGCACGTTTTGAGAGGAGTTGTGCACAATGCTGCAACAGGCATGCCTGGCATTACCTCCGGATAACCTCCGGAATCTAGTGGAGTCGATGCTTTGGCGTGTACATGCTCTTATTCGCGCTAGAGGAAGACCAACACGCTATTATGTAGGTATCTCTAATGTTTTGTCCATTGAGTGCAGTTCTGTATTGTTCAACGTATAGGCTTTGATGAGGACTGGGCAGTGTGCCTATAACGGAACTGAACGCTGCTTCTTTCTCTTCATTTGAAACTAACTGCCTTTACTGCGGAATGGAAAATTAGAAGCAAGGCAGGTTCAAAATTTCGGATTTTAATGAAACTCGTACAGGGTACTGCTATCGATTTCCTGATGGTTTAATTGGAAAATGTATGACAACATTCATTTTATGCTTACATTTAATTTACAAAACTGAATGTTAACACAAATATAATACAAATCCCAGGCAAAAAATTATGAGCCTTACTTTAGTAAAGAATAGGACCATCTTTGTTCGTAAGAACAGCAAACATGTGGCACGACATGAATTCAATGATCAACTTGTGTCCGTTTTGGTCCAAAGATAGCCATTTTGAAACAAATGATCACGCGACTCCTCTTAGTTTTGACCAAAAAAGCAGCGACACCAAATAGCACTTTTTAGCACGTGTCAGGCATTTTCAATATGATAGAAAACACGGGACTTTAAAGACCCGGCAGATAGCAAAAATTCTCCGCGTGCTCATCAAATCCCTATTGCTCCACTCTGGTACGATGTACTGTTGCATATTTATCCATAAAGATGCCATCACGTTCATGAATAAGTGTAATATTGCAGGTTACCCCTTCTCTCGCTACAAGACTAAGGTATTTCCTATATGCCATCTTATCATCCACTGGTACCAGTGAAACCAGTCAGTGTTTATTTGGAGGTTTAACGACCGCCGTGAGCAACTCAATAAGCTATAAGCAGTCCCATTTACCTAATTTAAGGCAACTAGTTCCTGGGAAGAGAGAGAGACAATGCCTTAAAACAAATGCACCATCCATGTATCTCCTGGCATTCTAATCCGGACATATCTCGTATGACAAGATATCAGGATCACGTGCGGAATGAGTCAATCATAAAAGCTTAAGGTAGCAATCTTAAAGCAATATAATTAAAACATTACGCAGGCTTCCGATGTAGTGAAGAACTTATTTAATGTATAAGTTAACAGATTAAAAATAAAGCCATAAGAACTTTCGGTCTTCCCAAAGACCATCATCAGATGGAAGTACTGAAGGAGCATTTTTGGGTGGGGAGACATATACGGAACCTACAGGCGTGACACGTACAGAACAGGTGATCATGTCGTCAATCCAATTATGATGATTTTAAATCGATATAGGAATACATACAATCAAATGATCAAATTATCCAAAAATTAACATACAAGACAAGTAAGACATAGATAAAGAATAAATGAATGAAGTAAGGCAAATACAGACAATAATGAGGCAATCTTACGCAACTTACTTTCAATAACCGGATAATATGCATACTTAAGTCTAATAACATTAATATATATATATGCATTAAATATTTTTATTCTCCACAACGGGAGGGGGAAGTTTCAACAGTTGTGTCCAAGGTTTTGGTATGCAAACTGGAGTATTGTCATTACAACGTGAAGTTCCATGTTCAGCAATTATCGAACTTTCGGTGAATAATAAGGAGATAGTGCCTGGTGTTGTAATGATTTTTGCCTCTTTCCAATTAGAATAATGTTGTCCTTCGTTCACTAGTCTTACAAGGGAACTATTTAATAGGCCATTCTTAACAGCATATTTATGTTCGTTAAGCCTAATTCCAAATGACCTTTTGGTTGATCCGATGTATTGACTGCAAGGAGGAATTTGATTCAAACTATCAAGTGGGATAGTGTATACACAACATTTGTTAGCCTCTGTAACCAGGTCACGATCTTTCTTGATAAAAATAAAAATATTGGTGGTCCGTTTCCCAAAGTCAAGATTGAATAGTTTACAAATATTTTTTAAGGATTGAGGCGACAGTTGGAAAATACTCCATTGAGTCCACACAATTGCGACAGGGGTGTTCGGCCTGAAAGGTAGTTAGACGTTGAGGACAGATTTCCCGAGTTTAGCTTTAACAGTAGATTCTTTGAAACCATGGGCACAAGCAATGTCGAAAACTTATTAATATTGCAACGCCGCCTGAAGCTATCAGAGGAATGAGTGAACACTCTTCTTAGCAAGAAGATAATTGGATTGAGGCGACAGTTGGAAAATACTCCATTGAGTCCACACAATTGCGACAGGGGTGTTCGGCCTGAAAGGTAGTTAGACGTTGAGGACAGATTTTCCCGAGTTTAGCTTTAACAGTAGATTCTTTGAAACCATGGGCACAAGCAATGTCGAAAACCTTATTAATATTGCAACGCCGCCTGAAGCTATCAGAGGAATGAGTGAACACTCTTCTTAGCAAGAAGATAATTGGTGAAAGTGATAATTATTCGGGTTTGCAGAAGATGCAGGTAACATAGTGGGTGCGGAGGTAGGTTTCCTATACACCGAATAGTGTAATGAGCAGGAGTCTGAGTCACGTTCTAAGATAAAGTCTAGGAACGCTAATGTACCATTATTTTCAAGTTCGATTATAAATTTTATTGAAGGATATATAGAAGACATATGTTCCGAGAAAACCTGTACCTCATTCAGACTATGGTCTCATAATAATAACACGTCATCAACACAACGTAGGTAGAGGCGTGGACGGTGACAAGATTCCTGTATTACTATACTTTCAAGATCTTGGAGTAAGATCTCTGCTAGAATTGGAGACAGGGGTGACCCCATAGGGGCACCACATGTTTGGCGATAGAAGATGTTGTTGAACCGGAAGTTACTGCACTACTTTAACAACCACCGTTAGCAAGGAAGCCTGCGTAGTGTTTTAATTATCGTGCTTTTAAGATTGCTACCTTAAGCCTTTATGATTGATATCTTGTATGAATGATCAGATCCCAGCGCTTAAATCACTGCTCCACCGGAGCGGCTAACCAGTCAGTACCAACAGAAAGTTCGCCGTGTAGTCACATAAGCTTCGATTGTGTTCACAAAGCATCCTGTTCCATCGCTTCATTAGGTTCTGGCCACACTCTCAGCCAACTATCAATGCTAAATAATATACAACGTGATTTATCTGATAACATTACACTCCTCCCTTGTTGTACTGTATAAGTTCGCAGCGTTCTTGGCACCACAGTAAGCGGATTATTATGTTTATTTAGGGGACAATGTGGCTTCCAACTGGGCAGACGATTTTCAATACCCAATTTCTTCAAGTCCCAACGCGTGGTTAGTGTCGAAATGGACTGTTGTTGGTTTTGATTAAATTCAGAGGGGAGTTGCTGCACATTGCATCACTATTCTCCCGCACAACGCACCTCACAGCATGACGGCCATCCTGCTCGAATCTAGTTTTTCATCCACATTTATGCCTTTTTGAAATGAAAGATCCGCTTATCTTTTAGACACCAAAAATCTTTGAAACAGTTTCTTTTGAGAAATCAGTATCTTTTGATTTGTTAATGGTGACTTCCTCTAAACGTGCGCCAATGATGTTTTTTACTAATCGGTAAATTTTGGGGTTTTACATGAGTTACTGCAGCCGAGAAATGTGTAAGCTCTTTATAAAGGACAATGCAAAGGGTCATCAGCCCATGACTGTTACATTTGCGTTTCCGTAAATTTGGGAGTTTCACATCAGCTACTGCAGCTGAGAAATCTATAAACTGTAATGAACGATGCGAAGCGTCATTCTCCCATGTGACTGTAACACATGCATTTCGGTAAACTTCGGGTGTTTCACATGAGATACAGCAGCCGAGAAATGTGTTAACTCTTTAAAAAGGACAATACGACACGTTATAGCCCATGACTGTTACATTTGCGTTTCCGTAAATTTGGGAGTTTCACATCAGCTACTGCAGCTGAGAAATCTATAAACTGTAATGAACGATGCGAAGCGTCATTCTCCCATGTGACTGTAACACATGCATTTCGGTAAACTTCGGGTGTTTCACATGAGATACAGCAGCCGAGAAATGTGTAAACTCTTTAAAAAGGACAATACGACACGTTATAGCCCATGTAACTGTTACATTTGCATTTCGCTAAAGTTGGGCGTTTCACATAAGTAATTGCAGCAGCGAAATGTGTAAGCTCTTTATGAAGGACAATGCGAAACGTTATAGCCCATGTAACTGTTACATTTGCATTTCGCTAAATTTAGGGGTTTCACATAAGTAATTGCAGCCGCGAAATGTGTAAGCTCTTTATGACGGACAATGCGAAGGGTCATCAGCCCACGTCATTGTTACATTTGTATTTCGGTACAATTGGGGGATTTCACATGAGTTACTGCAGCCGAGAAATGTGTAAGCTTTTTATGAAGAACAATGCGAAGGGTCATCAGGCCACGTGATTGTTACATTTGCATTTCGGTAAACTTCGGGTGTTGCACATGAGATACAGCAGCCGAGAAATGTGTAAGCTCTTTATAAAGGACAATGCGACACGTTATAGCCCATGTAATTGTTACATTTGCATTTCGCTAAATTTTGGGGGTTTCAAATAAGTAATTGCAGCGGCGAAATGTGTGAGCTGTTTATGAAGGACAATGCGAAGGGTCATCAGTCAACGCCATTGTTGTATATGCATTTCGGTAAACTAGAGGGGCTGCCCTGGTGGCGCAGTGGTCTAAGCGATGGCTTCTGATCATCCGTCCGAAAAGGGTCCGGGTTCGAATCCCGGTGAGGCATGGATGTTGTGTTTGTCTTACGGCGGGCGCCCTAGAACCAGTAACCCTAAATAAGGGACGGGCGACTGCTTATATACCACTGAGTTGCTCACGGTGGTCGTTAAACATTCAATCCAAAAAAATAAAAAAAAACGAGGGGGTGGGGTCCACATGAGTTACTGTAGCCGAGAAATGTGTAAGCTCTTTTAAAGGGCAATGCAAATCATTATCAGACCATGTGACTATTATATTTGCATATATTGTCGTTTATTCTTTCTGACTCTCTTATCAGAGGTGTACGTTGGCCGAGTGTTTAGAGGTGTAAGATCTTCGATAGTCTTCCCAGCTGAGTCCGGGTTCGAGTAACGCATGAGTCGCGGGTGGTATGTTAGTCTGACGGCCCTGGATTAATCCCTTCTTTGGAACTAGCGCTCCTAAAATGGGAATAAAGATCTGCTTATAATCCTCAGATTTCCTTATGGTGCTTGTTAAAACTAGAAACAAAATTGCCAATTAAAAAACTAGCATACGAAAATTAATTCTAGTATGTGTAGTCAAATCATTCTGTACTGTAAAGGAAAAAGTTACTCATGTGTTGTTTCGTCACAATATTTTTTTATAAAATATTGCTGCTTGATGATACCTATAAATTGTTAGTGGGCGAGACATGTATTAAAGTTTGTTCCCGGTGTCTCTGCAAAGGAAATTTTTCTTTCATTTAAGCTGATGCGTGTTGAGTGCAATTTGGATCACGTGTTGAAATATTACCTGATCTAAATGCTGCTTCGTACATACGAATGGATAAGTTCAGAGGGCGTAAACCGTGTTTCCTTCCATGCGTTTTATCCTTACTCTCAGTGCTATTGCCCTTGTTAGTACATCTTCGTTTGCGAGCAGTCTCTACTTCGAGGGTATTTACTGTGCGTGCCTAGTTAAATAGTGCTCCTCTAGGGTCTTATATCCAGTCTATTGCAGTGGAAGGTGACCCAAATTCCCTGATGATGCAGGGCGACGACCAATGTACAAACTTATTTTTCTCCCTAAAAGCATTTCACGTTATCTTTTTTTTTATATGTGTAAACATTGGTGGCTTATGAATAATACACCAGTGAGTGAATGAATTGCAGAGGCTCGTATCTGTTATTAATAATAAGCTGTTTCCTTTATATAGTTTTGGGCCCATACGGTTATTTTGAAGTTCGATTCAGGTTACTTTTGCAATTTCCTTCCCTTGTGACCGAGCTGTCAGGATCTCAGGCTTCTGGCTCTCATTCTCCAAGCTTACCACATTTGAGTCCCAGATGAAACTTGCGTTTGTTCTATAAGCTGATTTTTCACTTTCCTGAAAATAATGTCACTAAATTAAACTCCTCATGAGTCTAAATGCTCATGGCAATCCTTAAATTCTTAAGCAAATACAAATGACATATCTTGGAGATAACCGCCATGTTCCGCTTCTAGTAGGAGCCTGTCATACGTGATAAGTGTATACAAGCTTCTCTTTTAAACGAAAATCAGAACTTAAGGGGGATTCTCCTTTTTGACGCTAAAATTACCGGTTTTGTTTTGGAGTGATGATTGACGAAACTATGCAATCAATTGTTTACAAAGTAGGTGCATCTGTTTATTATCTTTTCACATATTCACAAAACAATTTTTAATAAGTTTCACGAAGAATCACGCCCGCAAATTCCTCTCGACCATGACACTGCGCAACGATCCACTGTTGCTGGTTGGCATGATTTCTCCACTCCAGGTGATCTGAAACAAAACCCTCGAACGGCGTTTTACTCTATGCACAAGTAGTTATCGTTTGATGAACCAGAAAAAAATATATATATATTTGAAGAAATGGGGACTTGTCAAACTCAAATTATCAATTTAGCTCAAAAAATTGACAATGTTTTTGCTATTAAAAAAATATACATAACGTATCGTGTTTCTGGTTCATCAAACGATAAAAGGATGTTTGCTGAACATGCAGTTTTACATTTGAAGTCGATCGGTCAAATAGATTTTGAAATATCATGTAAACCATTCACGAAAAAGTTGTTTGAAAAAAACGCGTTTAAAGTTTCAAGTACAGTTTACGGAGGCATATCGAGTACTTACAGTATTTTTCTGCTAATCTGCTGTACCATAGCCACAGTGTTCCTTGCTCTACTTCGTTGAACTCGTTTAGAGACATTTGCTCGCTTCTACGCCTTGTACGAGCCTCCTTTGTAGCCTCGAGGATGCGTCTCGACGGTCTCTGCAGACAGTGTTGGTCCCGCGCGTTGGCAAATATCTTTGCTTGCTCGCCAATAACGATACTTATTGTTGTCATCATTTTCAGGATGGCAAGAAAAAAACTTCATTAAAAATGCCTGCTGCTACATAAGCTGTCGTTTCGATGGTTTTTGAGCCACAGGGAAGGGTCCCCCTTCGCCTTCAGTACAGCAGCTATCCTAAAAATAGGTCCTCCTTTCGCCCTCAGTATAGCAGCTGTCCTAAAAATAGGTCATCCTTTCGCCCTCAGTACAGCAGCTATCCTAAAAATAGGTCCTCCTTTCGCCCTCAGTATAGCAGCTGTCCTAAAAATAGGTCCTCCTTTCGCCCTCAGTATAGCAGCTGTCCTAAAAATAGGTCCTCCTTCGCCCTCAGTACAGCAGCTATCTTAAAAATAGGTCCTCCTTTCTCTCTCAGTACAGCAGCTACCCGACGTAGCATCGATTCAATAAGATGCCGGTAGCAGTTGTGAGGCATGGCCAACCGAGCTATGTGTAATACTGCTTTCAGTGCAGGTATGGAGGTGATGAGTGTATCCAGGCGCTTTATATGGCGTTGCATAATGTCCCCCAAGTGCTCTATGGGATTGAAAGGGGGGGGGGTCGGAGGCCAATAGATGTGCTGGAAGTCTGGACTGTGTTCATCAAACCGTTCCTTTACAACATTGAACCTGTGGATCGCCGCATTGTCATCTTGGAAGACACTGTCGCCATTCAGGATAAAGTGCAATATTGCAGGAGGTACGAAGTCAGCAAGCAATTCGTGATAATGGGCGCCAGTAATACTATTGTCTCAGATTCCCTGGAGGGGTGGGGTCAAAGTTCCTGCAAGGTAAGCAGGTCCTAAACCTTATTACCGTCTCCACCAGCTTGCAATGTGGAGACTATGCAGGATGGATCGAATGCTCAATGTTGTTTGCGCCAAATATGTAGACAACCATTCATGGAGTGGAGTAAAAAGCGAGACTTGTCGGAGAACTACTTTTTTCCAGTCATCCGACTCCAATTTGCGTGATCTTTGCACCAGGTGAGTCTTTTGCGCCCCCGATGAACCGTGATTAGGTGAGAATATCGTCGGAGTCGTCTGTTTTTATAGCCCATACCTGCGAGCGTCCTCCACTCGAACCTAATGTATGCTACGTTAGGCGACTAAACGCGCCCTCTCGGAAATCATGTGGTCAACGTTCTGCATCCACTTTTGATAGAAGTGGTCATAATTCAGTGATCACTTGGTGTAAACTACACAGAATTATCCTTGAGCGCCCACTGAGAGCAACTCAATGGGGTATAAGCAGTCGCCCTTTCTAAATTAGGACCATTAGTTCCAGGAAAGGGTGAGAGCCACTGGCATATCATTCATGACTTACCCATAATTCCAACTTGGCCCCATTTGAGACGTATGTTTAGAAGCCAGCTCCTCGTACATCTCGGCTATTGGTGCGGCCTCAGTGTTATCTCTGGGTAAGATAGCTACATACTGCAATGTCTGATCATTCCCAAATTTTGTGTAAAATAAAAAGTGTAACCATTCAAAATAATATATTTTAAAGTAGTTTAATACTTGTCATTTTCCATATCCAAGTTCAAATCTCAGATATCTCGCGCACGGGACGATACTTCTTAACTCCTTAAGGTGGACGCCAAGTAATTTTGCTTCCTATACCTCCAATGGAAAAATTTCTGTACACGTTTTCTTCACAATTAATGCGTTCCCAAGGATAAAATTTTGAACGTCGATTAAAATTAATAGCTTCATTTTATAGCTTGGAATACTTAATATTTTCTAAAACATAACCATAATTATGCAATCCAACATTTGTTTATCTACTGACGTCATCAAAGTACAGATTGCGCCATCTTTTTCTGGTTTCAACACCACCAAAGGGAAAGCTTTTGATATTTAATATAATTATGGTTATGTTTTAGAAAATACTAAGTATTCCAAGTTATAATATGAAGTTATTTTAATCGATGTTCAAATTTTCATCCTTGGGAACACGCTAATTGTGAAGGAAATGTGTACAAAAGTTTTTTTCATTAGAAGTATAGGAAGCAAAATTACTTGACGTCCACCTTAAAGAAACATTTCATGTTTTGTTAACTTGAAAATAAATTAATTTTCAAGCATGCGACCAACTCCTCAGAGAACTTCAAAAATGCAATATTCTGGAAAATGAGCGATCCCTTATCTCCAGTTTAATTTCTGAGCATGCTGCCATGATTCCACACCAGATATTCAATTTCCCAACAACTGAATCCTGCATTGTATTGGAATATCGGGAATTTCTAAGAACTCGTTTTTTTGCTAGTCTTGGTCGTTTGTCTTCTGTTGCCGAAGACTGTTGTTGCCTGAAGTCAAGATCCAGGTCCAACATTAGACTTTCAAAAATATTGTGATCAAGAATTATACTGCCCTGTCAGGCCCTCTCAGTAATATACGATAGTGAAATAGGTCCTACTCAAGCACCACATCACACATCTCACTGTTAAAATGCTCGTATGGCTATAATGTGACAATTGCAGGCCTGTGAAAGCAAGATACCTCAGTCAACAGAGAGTTTCAGCAAAGACTGATAATACAGTGCCACACAAGAAGTTACTTTCACCGGCATTGAAGATACCTATGTCGATGGTTGGTGGCGTAAGACCTAAATGGTAGTGGACTGGAGCTGAATCTTCCTGGAAATGTTCCGGAAACTTACGAAGCTAACAAAATGTGGCAGGAAAGCTCTGAAAAAGACTGTCCGCTTAGGGCACAAATCCTAGTTGTTTCAAATTACGCACACTCTGTGTGAAACCATTAGTACTGATGTTAGCATCAGTGCAGTACACAGAATGCTATATTACATGGGTTACTACGGTCAAGCAGACATCCACAAAGAACTAATAAGTTCTACTAATGCCCCATGCCGTCGTGTAAAGAACGTCCATCTTGGACTGTAGACCAATGGAAAACCATGCTTGGATTGATGAGTCATGATACACAGTACATCAGTATCATGGTCGTTCCTGGGTGTGGTAGATGGCTCCAAACGTATTTGTCATTACTTAAAATACCATACCATAAATTATCCACTATGGGAAACATACACCACTTTGTTCTTTTGCACTTCAATTTACATCATGGATAACATTATCGCCTATGCAATTTTCAAGATTTCCAGCTTTTCCTTCAGAAAAGTAGACAAAAACGAACAAACCAATTAGATTGTTTCTGATGTGGCGTTTTTGTTTCTAAAGATATCGTTCTTAAGTTAGAAGAAATAACCCATAATAATCAGGAATTACTAATGTTTGAGTTTATGCACTCGTGCAGTAAAATGTTAATGCTAGTTTTTAAAATATTACAACGGCCGATTTTCTAATTCGTATGTTTCGTTTAATAAGAGTAACTGCGTAGTTTAAGATAACAGATGATATTTTTACTTACTGAAATTTGATTTATCAGAAAAATGCAGGGACATATACCGCTAAAATTTAGTTTTATTTGTACCGTCTTAAAAAAATTTTGATTTAATGTAATAGTATATTTCCTTACTGTGTTACTGAATCAAGAATGTATGGCGAAAATTATTTTTTTAAAAACTTAGGCATTTTACAGTGATCGGAAACAAAGTTATCACAGTTTTCGAAAGAAAAATTTATTTGTTATAATGTCTTATGTCTGTGCATTGTAAACTGTGCGATACGTTTTCATTATGCATTCAAATCTAAAAGGTTTTTTGATGGTACTTTGTAATAGTCTACCGTGATTTTTAAGACAAAAATCTTTATTGCGGTAACTTTTTTTACAACTAGGAAAATGCCCTCTTATTACTATGTCGGGCATCACCATGATGAAACAAAACTTAAGGTAGTGCACTCTTTCATTGAACGAATACATCATCATCATCATCACTGTCAACCATTATCAATCCACTGCTGGACGAAGGTCTCTCCAAGCCTCTTCCACAACTGTCTTTCTTGTACCAGTCTCCACCATGTTACTCCAGCGTACTTTCGAATTTCATCCACCCATCTCCCATGTGGTCTTCTTCTGGGGCTTTTCCTGTCTCTTGGAATCCAATCTAAAATTTCGGCTGTCCATCGATGGTCTGTCCTTTCTGGCAGTATGTCCAGCCCATTGCCATTTCAGGGATTTAAATCTGAACATGATGTCTTCCACTCTTGTCATTTTTCGGATCCAGGAGTTCCTCTTCTTATCTCTCCTGGTTACACCAAGCATGCACATCTCCATGCTACTTTGAGTTGGCTGCAGCCTTTGTATGTCTCTTTTAGTTAAGGTCCACGTCTCTGCACCATACGTAAGCACTGGAAGAATGCATTGATCAAACACTTTTCTTTTAAGACATAATGGCATATTGCTCTTGAAAATTATGCTGTTTCTTCCGTAAGCTCTCCAGGCAAGTTTTGTACGCCTATTAATATCTTCATCAATGTGACCCTCACTTGGTATCTGCTGTCCAAAATAAACGTACGCACCTGTTATCTCCAGCTTTTCTCCATCAATAGGTAAATCTTCATTTCTTGTAAAAGCATTGTACATCACTTTTGTCTTCTGAAAGTTCATTTTTAATCCCACTTCTTTACTCTTGTCAGCAAGTTCCTGGATCATACTCTGCAGCTCTGATGGGGTAGTTGCAAAAATGACTACGTCATCAGCAAACCGAAGGGGAGTTAGATAATAACGAATGCATACATGTTATTAAATCTAGATGAAAATTCTTTTAAACTTAAAAATAATCTTCGCAGGAGAAATTAAAAATGTGAAAACATGATACACTAATTTATGCCACATTCAATTCAAAAAGGTGCAAAATAAAATACATAGCCCAATCACTACGTGACGAATAACGATATATGCAGGGTTTGGACAGTGTAATGTGAACACCCACGCTGAGACGCGTGACTTTTAATGCAGCTGCGGCGTACGTCGCAATACACAAAGGCATCCACCATTTTTTGGTTGTAACAGAACCTCAAGGTCCTGCCCAAGTGCATATAAAGTGTCATGTTGTAAAATTCCTTTTAAGGTGAAGACGAAATGAACAACTTAACGGATTTCGAAAGAGGGCTAATTGTTGGTGGACGACTACTGTGTGCCTCCGTGACAACAGTCCTTAGGGTGGTGGGGATATCAATAGCTACTCTGCTTGGCATCATGATGGAATATAGTGTTCGTGACAAAACCCCGTCTGCGAAACATAAGAGCTGCAGGAAAACGACCCTGACTGATAGCAACAGGAGAGCATTAAAGAGGATTGTTACCCGCGTAATAAGAAGACTACGGTGCTAAACATTAGTGCGGACTCAATCTGCATCTCCAGAACCCAGTATCAACGAAAACAGTGCGCAGGGAACTGCATAAACAATATATTCTTGGCAGAGCTACTATTGCGAAACCTCTAGTGACCTGGGTAAATGTACAATGGCGACGGCAGCAGTGGTGCTAGAAACATATTGTCAGTGTTCGATTCTTGGTGAGGCATGGATGTTGTGTTCGTCTTATGGGACTGACTCTTTACCTTCTCTGGTACCTGTGGCCCTAAATTACGGACAGCCGACTACTTATGGCCAACTACGTTTTTCACGACGGCGTTAAACCCCAAATAAAATCCAGGAAATAGATCGGCAAAACAGAACTATTTGTTTCCACGCTCATCTGTCCTGCTATTGTAAAAACAGCAAAGGCACAGATTAATTCGATTACCTCTGTTGTTTCCATTTTCTTTCTGTGTGTAATGACAAAAGTGACGGAACAGCTTATTTCCACCCCCGAAAAGCCACCTATGGACCACCCCTTTTCTTTCCGACAAGATGAAACATTATGTTTTCGTTGAACTCACTTGAAGATGAACAACATACAAACAGGAAAGACGACGATGAAACAGCAGAGCTTCCCTGTAGAACAACCCGTGAAGCAGGTATACGTTCGACCCTTCGCGTACGAGAGAGCTGTATTTTCCAGAAACGTTAGACATATTCAAGTCGCACAAACGAAGTTTAAAAATTGGGAAATCATGAGTTAGGTTACGGGATATCGTGCAATTACATTTCTATACTGATATTTATGTGAATTACGCAAGCCACAATAATGCAAACAAGAAAAAAACAAACAAAGCCGTTAACACTTTTTTAATCGTGAAATTAAAAATGAACTTTAAAAAACAGTCTCGGGAATTTAATCAGAATTTTAACCGATTTGATGCTGTCCATCTCTGAAGAGCGTGTTATGCTTGCAGTTTATGGCTAAATGATCCTGTATTTACTAAAGAACACCATAAGTGTTGGCGTGCGAATCTGGTTCCTCATCTCTGATAGCATATGGTTGCACGGGACAATTTTGTTACTGATATATCTTCTCAACAATCCACGTTCAAGCCTAAACAATTTTACTAATGAATGTTAGCTTCCGACTGGTTACGTTAATTTTACTAATGAATTTTGGCTTTCGACTGCTTACGTTAAAAACCTACATTATTTTTACTAATGAATTTTGGCTTCCGACTGCTTACGTTACTTTATCAGCTTATTACACTGTAGGATCGTAAAAAAGTACCTTTCAGGTACATGACTACGACGGCGCCTGAAAGAACTGCACCTGTTACCCATTAGTAATAAGCGGAACCAATACGTTCTGAAAGGAAGGCACGTGCTATACTATTTACTCGCACCAACAGGAAATAGGCAGACCCGCCGAATGTCGGAACGAATAGAAGAATGCAGACGTTCTTTGTTTGAGAAAGGGGGGGGGGATATGACCACAGTGAGGAACTCGGATGGCTATAAGCAGTCTATTAGGATGGAAAATAATAATATTTCTTCCCTATTTTAGGGCCACTAGTTCTAGCAAAGCGGACGATCCAATGCCGTTCGGCAAACACACAACCCATGCGTTTTCCGTGACTCGACCCAAGGACCATATGAACGAATGATCAGTAGCCAGTGACTCAGACAACTCAGCCATCGGAGCTGCTTAGATATCTTCACGTAGGAAGCAAAATGGCTAGGATAACCATATACATGCTATCCTAGCCATCTGCTTCCTACGTGAAGAATTTGAGTTCGCGTGCAAAAATTAGAGGGCATTAAATATAGTTCGTGCATATTCAAATTCATGCAAACAAGAGTCGCATATGCGGCGGGTTCCTCGACTTTGAGCAATTGATATTTTTTTACTTTTGTTAAGCTTGCATTTAGCCAGCAGCTGCGAACTCCATTAATATGTCTGAGGTAAAAACTGAAACTATACACATAAATGTGAAAAAACAGAAACGTCGGGATTATTTAGCAAAGAAGAGCTAGAAATGCACGAAACTAGGTATAAGACGTGCACTATACTGCGGAGTCAGGCTGTCGTATGGAAATGAGAGGCGATTGCGTCGGTTTATGCAAATAAGCAGTGGCATAAAAGGAGCTTTTGAGAAGGTGTTCATCACATCGAGCCGCGGATGGCTTGGTGGTCAGCGAGTCAGACTATCGATGCAAGGTCCTCAAGTTCGAACCTGGGCTGATCTTTCAGAGATGGTGTGATTTACTAACAATCGCTGAATATCCGCCGTGCATCGGACGAGCATGTTAAATGACGGCCCCCAGGTTGGACCCACTGGTTATGTGGGTATCCTTTCCTATGCCCCCCCCTGAAATGCTCTCACCCCTCTGTGTTCAACATCGTACTTCTACGGTGGTGCCATCTACTGTACTCTAATCTCACTACAAAACTGTTCTGTCAAAGTCGCTAGACTTTCTCTCATTCCTTTCGTTTCTGTGTCCTGCCCAAAAAGGCGATCTCGCTGTAGGTGGCTGGGACCTAAACTCTACTCACTGTGGACGGAAGTCCTACAAGACAATGACAAATACTGTGTACATCACATCATTAGTGGAGTGTAAGGAAACGATTTGAACAGAGCAGATTTGTGGCAGTGACTGCGACACATCATTTAACAGATAAACTGAGGTGGAGAGCGATCGGAAGGTTATAGGCAGGCCAGAGTCAGGTGGAAGTTGCAGGATGGCTACATGTGAGTGTTTCTGTGATCCACAGACTGTGAAACAGATTTGTCTGTAATGGCTGCAAGACATCATTTAATAGAGGAACTTGGGTCGATAGCTATCCGAAGATTAGAGGCAGGCCAAAGTCACGTGGAATTTGCAAGATGGCTGCATGTGAGTCCTTCTGTGGTTCAGAGACTGTGGAACAGATTTGTTGTAATAGCTGCGAGATATCGTTTGACAGATGAACTCAATTGTAGAGAGATAAGACTAGAGGTAGGACAAAGTCAGGTGAGTGGATGTGAGTGGAGGTCCCAAGGTTGCTGAATGTAAGTTCTGTGGTTCACAGACTGAGGAACAGATTTCTGTGTCTCCGAGACATCATTTTACAGATGAACGGAGGTGAAGAGTGTTCAGAAGACTGTAGACAGGCCAAAGTCAGGTGGAAGTTGCAAGATTGCTGCATGTGAGTGAGTCCTTCTGTGGATCACAGACTGTGGAACTGATTTTTTTTAATTCTGCGAGATACAATTTAGCAGATGAACTGAGGTGAAGAGTGTTCAGAAGACTATAGGAAGGCCAAAGTCAGGTGGAAGGTGCAAGATGGCTGCATGTGAGTCCTTCTGTGATCCACATACTTTGGAACCAATTTCAAAATACTCAGTCAGATTCCTGAAGGTACAGCTAAGGGAGGCCTAGGGCTAGAACATCCGTGAAAGACCAATTAACTGCGCGGCAGGACTAGACAGCATTCCAGGCACAGCTGTGACGCTGCGGCTACAGGAATGGTAGTATGTGTTTCCACTGCGAGCAGAAGGTTTCACACCAAAAATATTTTTATGGTAGGCGATCAGCCTTCTTCGTGCTTCTTATCTCCTGTCACAGGACAGACGTCTTAAATTTGGGTACGAATTCACATAGGATGGACTGGGAGTCAATGGAGGTCAGTACGCTTCACAGATGATTCCAGATTTGCTTTAAAGGGCGATCCCGGGCGTTCTCTGATCTCGACAGATCCAGTGACACACTACGATCAGTGAAAGGAACACTTATGATGGTTGCGGTGTGTTGGTTCGAAGTGTCATCTCGTTAGATGTGCTCACAGACCTCTATATGTTTCCAAGAGAAATCATGAGTTCTGGACCCCTATGTTCGCCCTAATACAAGTGGTATTGGAGATACATTTCTCCTACTGTAAGGGGATAACGCTCGTCCTCACTGAGAAAGGTTGGTACAGCAATATCTTCAAAAGGAAACTATTCTCCGTATGGATTGGACAGCTAGATCTCTCGACCTTAATCCTATCAAGCATGTCTGGGATGCTCTAGGAAACCGTGTTGCTGCCTTCAGTTATCTGCGCAAGGCCTACAGGGTCTTAGACAAGCTTTGCATGAACAATAGTCGTTGCTACCTACTGAGATCTTAAACGACAGTATGAAACACCGCTGTGAGATCTGCATTTCTGTCTGGGTGGCCACACTCTCTATTGAGGCACTTCGGTTTTCATTTTGACACCTTATATTTCACCTGGTTCTGTATGTGGTCATTTTTGCCGGACTGAAGTGTTTGTTACGCAACATTTTAGGTTCTTTCTCTAATGTACGATATGCCTCAGGTTTTCACCAAATTTCAAAATCTATGTCATATTTGAGTTATTTTAAGTGCAATAGTTAACTCCCATACGTTGTTTGCAACTTAGCAGGCGACTTAATAAAATACATGTGGGAGCACTTTGCATCTTATTAAGTCTCTCTGAGTGCTCGCCAACCAGTGAACGTCTTCTGTTCTTAAATCATTTCAGCGAAGGAGTAACGCTACTAACTACACAGTGATGGTGATGTAATCTCCTGCACAGACTTTGAAGTTTATTCAGTTACTTTACGCGAAACGCCTTAAGCTTCATCGACTTTACACTTTTGCGAAAGAAACGTTAGCGTTCAACGCCATAGTTCATTCAAGCTGAAAAGGAGTGAACATGTCCGACAAGCTGGTTCGCTTGATATAATGAAATAACTTTTCAAAGACAGCTCTTTTAAACAAATGATCCCATCAACACTCCAATGCATCTTTATATTAACATTTCAGAGGTGGCCCTGGAGTTCTGCGCTCTCTTTATCTTTTTGCATTTAGCGACTTATCTTTTCAGCTCAAGGCTCATTGTGAGTGCAGTTCTGTCTCGGAGAATATTTCACTGTCAAAGAGATGATTGATGACACCGGCAGCGAAAAAAAAAAAAAAAAAAAAAAAAAACCGGGGCTTTACGGAAATTCTCACCGAAGCAAGAATTCTTTGTCGAGTTTTCCGGTTACAAAACAATACGACTTGTTTATTTTCCTTAGAACGGTTCGAGGGAGAATTTGCCCGCAGCTCAATAATGAAAAAGCAAGCTTACTTTTCTAAATGTAATGACAAAATGTGAATGTGAACCACTCCATCAGATCATGTATTATAAACAGAATAGAAATACTACGGGTCTAATCTAATAATCTAAACAGGTTTTCAAAATTCCGTAATTTCCCGGGCATTAAAGATCACATTGTATTTATAGGGAGTGGCTATTTCAATAGTCAGGCTCGCAGATTATGTTAATGAAACGAATACTTTAGTTGTGATGCGCGATTGAAAGCATGCGGTTGTAAAGTGATAACACGGAATGCTCTACCTCTCTAAAAAAAGGAAGAAAAATGCTAAAATTCATAATTACTTATTTATCATTTCTCTAAAAATTGAAAACTTAACTCAATAAATTGAAATTTCTTACGTGTATGGGTGTTCAGCTTTAGCTATATCCAGGTATTTTGACGAATGCTCTAAAACAGTACGTTTTACATTACCAGGTCCTCAATACTGCTATACACAGTGACCTCAATGCTTACCGTTAAAAGGCTAAAGCCATTCTTCTTGTTAACAAATGCTATTAACAAGTTAGTAAAATCATGCACTGCATTGATTATCATCCAACATACCAGAAATTATTACTCAAGTTATGCGGATAATGGCTGTGGAATAAATCTCGCTTCTGTGTCCTGACCTTTGATCCCATTTCGATGATATTCAACAGAACCGGTTCAGTATACCTCAGGAATAACATACTAAAGTTTTGTCGCAATAGATGCAGTTTTACGCAAGTTATGAGAATAACGGCTCTGGAATAAATCTTGCTTTTGTGCAATGACCTTTGCCCCCATTTTGTTGATATTCAACAGAACCGGTCTCACTATACCTCCGGAACAACATGACAACGTTTTGTCGCAATAGAAGCATTTTTAGGTAAGTTATGATGCACAAGGGCAATGGAATGGATCCCACTCCAGTGTCCTGGCCTTTAAACCCATTTCACCCATTTTCAATAGGGTTCGTGCCCAGGTGGTTCCCTACCACATACTAAAACTTCATCGAAATCGAACCATTTTTACGCAAGTTATACCGCATAAGGGGAATGGAATAAATCCAGCTCTTATGTCCTGCCTGACCTTTGACCCCATTTCGCCCATTTTCAACAGGGCTGGTGCCCAGGTGGTTCCCTACCACATACTAAAATTTTATCGAAATCGAACCATGTTTACGCAAGTTATGATGCATAAAGGCAATGGAATGGATCCCGCTCCTATGTCCTGACCTTTAACCCTATTTCAGCCGTTTTCAACAGGGATTGTTCCCAGGTGGTTCCTTACCACATACTAAAATGTCATCGAAATCAAACCATTTGTAAGCACGTTATGATGCATAAGAGCAATGGAATGAATCCCGCTCCTATGTTTTGACCTTTGACCCTGTTTCGCCCGTTTTCAATAGGGTTCGTCCCCAGGTAGTCCCATACCACATACTAAAATTTCGTCGAAATCGAACCATTTTCACGTGAGTTATTGTGCGGACGGACGGACAAAGCTGGAGCATATACGCTTCTTCAACCTACGGTTGGAAAGCGTAAATAAGAAACGTCAGTATGTTTCTCTATGTATTCCATAACTATATATACATCTATTTGAAGCACATTCCAACTATTTTTTTTCTTGTTAGCAGCCACTAATTAGCGTCAGTCAGTCTACTTATCTACCTACCTACCTCATTAATTAACTAATTATACTCCGTCTTTCATCCAAGTTGTAAATGAACTCCACCGAACGTCGCAGGCAAAGAACGCACACTTGGGAGATCTTGCCTCAATGCAGGGGAACTGGATGCATTCTCACTAACGTCTCAGTTTGGAAGATGCAAGTCTGCAAAGGCTGGAAACAACTGATATTCAGATACATCTCCGAGAAAAAGTTATACAACTTGGTAGTTCTCTTCTTTGGAAAGTGCGTGTCGACTGGTTGAGTTTTGAAGACATGGTTTGTCCGTTAAAAGACAAACCGGCTTTCTTTCTCACTTTCCGCAAGGAGGGAATAATGGCCACTACGAAGTACTTGTGGGCTTCGCCATAAAATATATTAAAAAAAACTGTTTTTCTTACTCACTCTCCGTAAAGAGGAAACAGTGGCTACTACAACGTTCAGTTATTGTGAGCTTCGCCATAAAACGGCAAGAACTCCGCAACTCGTCGTTGCAGGAGGATTTGTATATTCTCTTATACTGGACTCAGTTCAAAGTGCTTCGGATTGTTTCGCACTTTACGACTACGATGAGCAACTAGAGGGGCATAAATAGTCGCCTGTTCCTAATTTAGGCCACTGGTTCCTGAAAAAAAAGGAGAAATCAGCGCTACTGGGGAAATACAGCAAACATATCTCATGCTGGACTAGAACCAGAGTTCATCTCGGGCGAATGATCCTAAGACAGCGCCTGACACCACTCAGTCACCAAGATGGCAGACAAACATTTCAGTTTCCAATAACATTTGTACTTAAATATATCCGTGACAATTAGTAAATAACTGATACCACATTTCGGAGCTTAAATACACAGTCGAGTAACATTATTGTGACCACCAGCTGATATCCACAGTAACCACCATGTGCAGCGCAGACAGCAGCTAGACGGTCTGGAAGTAACTGAAAGAAGTGCTGGAAGGTCTTCACAGGGATGTGGATGAATGCTGACTGCAGTGCATCTAACAGCTGCTGGAGAGTGCGTCGTGGAAGATACACAGAGCGAACAAGACGATCGGGGTGGTCCCACAAATGCTCAATTGGGTTTAAGTCTGAGGAATTAGGGTACCAGAGAAGTACTTTGAAATTTTCATCGTGCTCCTCCAGCCACTCGCGGACATTTCTAGCTGTGTGATACGTCGCATTGTCTTTCTGGAAGGTCCCATCCGCCCCAGAGAAGACAATCAGAATGTATGGGAGCACGTTGTCTGCAAGGAAGGATTCATAACGCATTCGGTCCATAGTGCCTTTTACAGGTATGTGTGGACCCAGAAAATGCCACGCAAACATTCCCCAGACCATAACGCTGCCCAAACCAGGTTGTGTTCTTCAAGCAACGGTTGAAAAGTGTTTGTTCCTCCATGTTCCTCACCTTATACGTCAACGTCTGTCCGTTCGATGAAGCAGAAAACGTGACTCATCGGAAAAGGCAATGCTTTTTCAATCAGCGGAAGTCCAATTCCGAAACTGCCATACAAATATATTCCTTCTCCGCCGATGCACCTTCGTTAGCATAGGTGCAGTGACCATCCGTCTGCATCGGTGCCCCATACGCAGCAGGTTTCGCTGAACTGTCGTTTTAGATACGCTTCCGGTAGCCTCCTAGTTCATTCGGCTAGTGAGTTTCTCCACTGTAGCGTGTCGATCAGTCCTCACGCACCTTCCGAGCCGACGTTTACCTCTCACATCAATGACACGTGGTGCTTCACAGTTTCAACGTCGTTTATTCGCTATGGTGTCATTTCTCCAATTACGATACACTTTAACCACAGCAGCCCGCAAACAGTTCACAAACTGCGCTGTTTCAGAAATACTGCCGCCCTAAGCCCGAAAGCCGTTAATCATCCTTTTTTGCAAATCTGATAAATTGCTCCTTTTACCAATGACAACAACGAGTAATATGTTTTCAGATTGCCTACAGCACACCTTATATTCCATCCCAGTCAGCTCACGACACGTGCCTTCTTTCATTGGATACGCGCTGTTGACGTCAAAAGTAGGAGCTGGTCACAATAATGTGACTCGTCTGTGTATTTTCTCCATTCTTCCAAGTTAGTAAATAACCGAAGCTATGTTTTTGTGCTAGGTTTGCGTGTTTCTTTGTTTATTGAAAAACGCTGTAAAGGACCATAACTGGCCGGAGAGCGGCGAAATGTAATGTAGAAGCATACAAGTGTTAGCTAAGATAGTGAGGAGTTCGGCTCAAACTTTTTCTTGTAATTTAATAAACAGCCGATGCCATATATCTATCATTGCTATAGATACAGATACATATATGGTATATTTGCGCAAAATGTTTTGAATGCATTTCTCTCGCGAAAACGTTTCCTAAATTTCTATACACATACAGAGGGTGTGTTGAAAGTTTTGCAATATTTGGATCACTTTATGTCTTCATACGTACCTTTACAACGAAAGCTGACTAGCATTCAAAGTACAGCCCATCGTATTGCACCGTCTTTAACCATCAGTCTTCCAGTTTATCTATTCCGCGGCGGTACCAGTTCTTGTCCTTCGAGGCGAAGAACTCCTTCACCTCAGCTGCCACCTCCTCCTGGTTGTTGAAGTGCCGCCAGCGAAGGAAGTGGGCCATGAACCGGAAAAGAGTAATTATCCGACGGGGCAAGGTCTGTACTATATGCTGGATGTGGCATCAGTTCGATGCCCTCAAGTTACTGGAGTTTTGCCCGAGTCGTTCACGAGGTATGAATCCGAGCTTTGTCCTGCTGTAGGAGAGAGCGCTTTCTGTTCACCAGTGCTGGGTACTTCTCTTTGAAAACAGCATACATCCATTCCAGCTGTTCAGAGTAGAGGTTGGCTTTAATGGTCAGACCGTCTGAAAAAATTTATAATGAATATCCCCTCGAAATTCCACCAGAAGCAGAGCATCATCTTGTGCTGGAAGCACCCACGTTTGGCGACAGGTTCTGGAAGCTAGCCCTGGCTGAACCACTGCCGTTGTGTTACGGAAATAGACCCACGTTTCATCGCACGTAACAATTATCTTGATGAAACGTACATCGCGCGGTTTTTCTAGGAGTTTCGTGCACACTTTTACTCGACGGTTTTCTTCAGCTGGTGTCAGTTCGTCAGGGACAATGCAGCAGCTCCTCTAGACCTTGCCAAGGTCCTGAAGGTGACTAACCACGGTGGTCTGTGATACGCCCAGCTCTCCTGATGACTTTCGAGTGCTGGTTGTGTGATTTGCCTTCACAGCTGCCTACCTGACCTCGGCTGATTGAGGTTCCTGTCACCTGAGCGAAATTTCTTGAACCATGTGGTTGCTGTGCTGTGGTGCACGGAACCTTCCGCTTTTAAAAGATGATTATTGTTTCGTGTTGCTTGAGCAGCGTTATGGCCTAGTTCAAACTCGTAAAGCGTAAGTTCCCTAATTAGCCGGTTTTGGCTGTTCATCTTTTAGGCGTCCCAACCACAAACAGAACGGGGACATGCAACGCTGTTCACATCAACGATTGCATCCTTTTCGACTAACTGCAATGTGCGAATTGAACTAGTTTAAATATGTGACATACCCGGCGCAGCACATGCGTTTATGGAAATATTGCAAAACTTTCGACTTACCCTCTTTAGTATGAGGGCGAATTCAAAGAAAGTTGTAACATATCCCTTAATTTTCATAGGGAATATTAGAAGTCATGTAGCTGATAAACAACTGGCGTAGCGCAGTTAGCAAATCTCAGGACTCGTGCATTCCAACGAGTAAGAGGCTCTTCTAAGGCCTTTCCTGGAGATAAGGTGCATGGATCCCCAAAACTTGGCCCTAGGAGTCCGAGTGGTTTCTTTCTGCTTCCCTGTGATTTATTTTCTTACCTAACATTGGTTGCGTGCATCATTTGCTGGAAATCCTGTCACGCTTCTGATTTGCACTGTCTTTCAGCGCTGGGCTCAAGGATTCTCGCCTGAGAATACATATTCCTGTGATTTGTAGTGTCTCCCTGCATTAGGCTCGTGCATTCTCGGCTGGGAATCCACAGTTCTGGGATTTGTAGTGTCTTCCAGCATTTAGCTCGTGCATTCTCGGTTGAGAATCCATGTTAATGAAACTTGTACTGTCCCCCTGCACTAGTCTCGTGCATTCTCGGCTGAGAATCCACGTTCATTGGATTTGTAATATCTCCCAGCAATAGGATCGTGTATACTCGGCTGAGAATCCAGGGTCCTGTGATTTGCACTGTCTTCCAGCATACATAGCTTGTGAATTTTCGGCTGAGAATTCATGGTTCTGTGATTTGTACTGTTCTTCAGCAATAGGTGCGTATATTCTTGGCTAAGAATCCCAATGTAATTAAGGCTTCGTTAGGCGGCATGTGATCTTCACGATTTGCAAATGTTATACGTATAAAGAAGACAATTGATAAATGGTTCTAAGGAAAATGCCTTCGAATGTCACATAAGTGAGCTCCAAGTACGATATTCTCTCCTTAATCGATATGGAAAAGTTTCTTCGCATTCTAAGGCTGAAATTCTGTGTCTGACACTTTCTTTATACAGACTGTAAGTAGTATAAGCATACTAGATATTTATCATAAGAAACTCATCTGCAGAATTCGAAATTATTTGATACATTTTAAATTACATCAATTTATGCAGCTGCATTGCACTTCCTTTTTTATCTTTAGTGATTCGTACGGAAAGGAAATGCCATTATCATGTCTGCATGTTCATGGCATTTGGGAAAAAAGGTTAACCACAATTTAATCACCCGGACAATGTAAAATACACTGCTGGCTACCCAAAATGCAACACCAAGAAGGAAGCATCCGATTGGCCTGAAATTCGCAGCATTCGTCGCCCGCAAGAGGACATGCAAACAATTAGCATTGCAGGTCATATGCAAATCATGTGCGTCCGGCATGCCATCGAGAAGCACTATAAGAAGGGTGCACAGAAGGCGAGGTGTAAGTAGTCTAAGTGTGTTGCGCTGCCGGACCTGTGCGTGGGAAGCTTCCTGATGCCTCGTCGCAGAATACGGCAGTCATTCCTGCACGTTTCGGAGTTCGACAGAGGACGAATAGTGGATAATCGCGACAGCGGTTTATCGTACCAAGACATCGGCGCCTGTGTGGGACAACATTCAGCCACAGTGAGGCTAGAATGGATTCGGTGGGTGCAGGAGGGACTGAGGGACCGACGTGAATGATTGCCGCAGCCGCAGGACACCACCGAACTACAGGACTGGCATGTTGTGCGGCGGGCATTGATGGCTTGCACCGCCACATCACGAACGTTAGCGCAGGAATTAGGGTGTGTTGCGCAACAACCTGTGTCAGCACGTACCGTTCGACGTCGTCTGCAGGAGCGGGGACTTGTCGCACGGCGCCCATTGCTCCGACTACCATTGACGTTATACCACCGGTGAGTGTGGCGGCCGTGGGCCGTTGAACGCCGCACCTGAACTACGGAATGGCATGACATTGTCTTCTCCGACGAATCCCGCTTCTGCCTGCAACACCACAAGGGTCGGATCCGCGTGTGGCGGCACCGCGGCGAGAGACTGTATGGTGCCTGCACTACGCATCGCCATACCGGTCCTTCGCCTGGCGTTATGGTTTGGGGCGCAATTGGATATGACACCCGCACCCCTCAGGTATGCATCGCCGTTACACTCAACAGCCACCGCTACATCTCCGACGTTTTAGAGCCTGTAGTCCTCCCTTACCTGCAGGACCTGCCGGCGGCCACGTTTCAACAGAGCAATGCGCACCCACACGTGGCACGCATCGTGCATCAATTTTTCACGGCCCACCAGGTGTAACTGCTGCAGTGGCCCGCCTGTTTCGCCGATATGTCGCCCATTGACCTCGTCTGTTCGCTGATCGGCAACCGAGTGGCCCGGCACGCATCATCCGCGCCTACGCCTGATGAACTGTGGCAACGTGTGGAAGCAGCCTGGACCGACATATAATAAGCCCACATACAAAGCCTCTTTCGTTCGATGCCGCGGCGTGTAGCGGCCGTTATTGTCAGCCATGGGGGCCTCACGAGCTATTGATGTCTGCGTGTTCCACAAGTCGCACGGGCCTATAAGCTCAATCCTTTCATCTTTATATCTGTTGTTATGTGTCCAGTAAACCTGGCTTTGCTATCTCGTGTCCATCTTTGTGTTGCATTTTGGGTGGCCAGCAGTGTAAGATATTATATGAAACACGGCCTAAACCTTTAACCTGGGGTACAGAATGTTATACAAACAAAAAAGAAGAATAGTTGGCTATATGAACTAACCGGACTTTTCAGAACAACACTCCCACTCAGAGATATTGAGCAAACATTTTGCAAAATAACACGTGATATGAATGTCTTACTTACAAAGCTTATATATATATATATATATTCATCTTTTTTGTGAATTTATCGCACATACTCAGGCTGATAAAATATATATTATATATATATATATATATATATCAGAGTTAAATCCCTGAAATGGCAATGGGCTGGACATACTGCCAGAAGGACAGATCATCGATGGACAGCCGAAATTTTAGATTGGATTCCAAGGGACAGAAAAAGACCCAGAAGAAGACCACATAGGAGATGGGTGGATGAAATTCGAAAGTATGCAGGGGTGACATGGAGGAGACTGGCACAAGACAGACCGTTGTGGAGGAAACTTGGGGAGACCTTCGTCCAGCAGTGGATTGATAATGGTTGACAATGATGATGATGATGATGATATAAAGATTAATGGAGATTATCTAACCCACCTTTGTTTTGCTGAAGACGTAGTCATTTTTGCAACTACCCCATCAGAGTTCCAGAGTATGATCCAGGAACTTGCTGATAAGAGTAAAGAAGTGGGATTAAAAATGAACTTTCAGAAGACAAAGGTTATGTTTAATGCTTTTACAAGAAATGAAGATTTATCGATTGATGGAGAAAAGCTGGAGATAATAGACACGTTTTTATCTTGGACAGCAGATATCAAGTGAGGGTCACATTGATGAAGAAATTAATCGGCGTACAAAAATTGCCTGGAGAGCTTTTGGAAGAAACAGCATAATTTTCAAGAGCAATATGCCATTATGTCTTAAAAGAAAAGTGTTTGATCAATGCATCCTTCCAGTGCTTACGTATGGTGCAGAGACGTGGACCTTAACTAAAAGAGACATACAAAGGCTGCAGACAACTCAAAGATGCATGGAGTGGTGCATGCTTGGTGTAACCAGGATAGATAAGAAGAGGAACTCGTGGATCCGAAAAATGACAAGAGTGGAAGACATCATGTTCAGAGTTAAATCCCTGAAATGGCAATGGGCTGGACATACTGCCAGAAGGACATACCATCGATGGACAGCCGAAAGTTTAGATTGGATTCCAAGGGACAGGAAAAGACCCAGTAGAAGACCACATGGGAGATGGGTGGATGAAATTCGAAAGTATGCGGGAGTGACATTGGGGAGACTGGCAGAAGGCAGACCGTTGTGGAAGAAACTTGGAGAGACCTTCGTCCAGCAGTGGATTGATAATGGTTGACAATGATAATGATGATGATGATGATGTAATATATATTCATCCTTTTTGTGAATTTATCACACATACTCATGTTAATAAGGTAATCTCTTATTTGTGTTACATGGTAACAGTGCTTTTTTCTGGCGGTACACAACGGTACGCAGTAGCGGCACCTTTTTTCTTAAGGTGTTCAAACAATTGCAATTTATTGGCAGCAAAATGTTTTATAAATATTATGGCAGACGGTACTGTGTTCACGAATTGAGGCTAATGCAAGATAAAGTGGTCGAGAATTGAGGCAAGACAAGTTTCCTAGTGTTATTTTCTGGCATTGTGCTAGCCATCGCCTTAAATTGTCTGTTAGTGACACAGCAGTGAACAATGTGGCAGGAGGGAATCGCTCTAAGAGTTTGATGGACAAACTTTATGCGACTTACAATGCCTCACCTAAGAAAGCTAGGGAACTACAGGAATGTGCAGCTACACTAGAACTTCAGCTTCTCAAATTTGGCAGAATTTTAAACACTCGCTGGGTTGCATCTAGCTTTCGCACTTTATCTGCAGTGTGTCAAGACTTTGAAGACCTCGTCCATCACTTTCAAGTGGCCAAAGAAGACAGCAGAAGAAGCAAAACAGGTTGCTGTCTTTATGAGGGCCTTTGAAGAAAAATAACGTCATGCGAGTTTGTTCTTGATTTGGGCCTTATGTGTGAAACTAAGGCTAGATTTACAATAGAGAAATATTGACTTGTACAAAGCAGTCAGGAAGATAAATAATACAGTTCAACTTTTTGAGGAAAGAATGGAAAATCCTGGTCCGTACTACAGTATGTCTTTTCAAAGTCAGAAGAACGTGAAGTTCAAAGGGATTGAGCTCCACACACATATGAAAGACACAGTTCTGCAATAAGTTCATCTGCTTTTTAGTCTGAAAGAGGTTGTTGGAAAGCGTTTGCTTGAAGAAGAAAATGCTCATTTGCCTGAATGAGCCAAGCTTTTATATTCCAAGTATTGGCCGGAAAATCCTGGGAAGCATCTGACATTTGGTGAAGCTGAAATTAGAGGATTAGCCCGCAAATTCCGCTTAAATGAAAGAGAAGCAGTATCTTCAAGTAAATAAAATCCCGGACATATTCTGGGATATGTAGTGTATGGCATTTCCTTTCGTACGAATCACTAAAGATAAAAAAGGAAGTGCAATGCAGCTGCATAAATTGATGTAATTTAAAATGTATCAAATATTTCGAATTCTGCAGATGAGTTTCTTATGATAAATATCTAGTATGCTTATACTACTTACAATCTGTATAAAGAAAGTGTCAGACACAGAATTTCAGCCTTAGAATGCGAAGATACCTTTCCATACAGATTAAGGAGAGAATATCGTACTTGGAGCTCACTTATGTGACATTCGAAGGCATTTTCCTTAGAACCATTTATCAATTGTCTTCTTTATAGGTATAACATTTGCAAATCGTCAAGATCACATGCCGCCTAACGAAGCCTTAATTACATTGGGATTCTTAGCCAAGAATATACGCACCTATTGCTGAAAAACAGTACAAATCACAGAACCATGAATTCTCAGCCGAAAATTCACAAGCTATGTATGGAAGACAGTGCAAATCACAGGACCCTGGATTCTCAGTCGAGTATACACGATCCTATTGCTGGGAGATATTACAAATCCAATGAACGTGGATTCTCAGCCGAGAATGCACGAGATTAGTGCAGGGGACAGTACAAGTTTCATTAACATGGATTCTCAACCGAGAATGTACGAGCTAACTGCTGGAAGACACTAGAAATCCCAGAACTGTGGATTCCCAGCCGAGAATGCACGAGCCTAATGCAGGGAGACACTACAAATCACAGGAATATGTATTCTCAGGCGAGAATCCTTGAGCCCAGCGCTGAAAGACAGTGCAAATCAGAAGCGTGACAGGATTTCCAGCAAATGATGCGCGCAACCAATGTTAGGTAAGAAAATAAATCACAGGGAAGCAGAAAGAAACCACTCGGACTCCTAGGGCCAAGTTTTGGGGATCCATGCACCTTATCTCCAGGAAAGGCCTTAGAAGAGCCTCTTACTCGTTGGAATGCACGAGGCCTGAGATTTGCTAACTGCGCTACGCCAGTTGTTTATAAGCTACATGACTTCTAATATTCCCTATGAAAATTAAGGGATATGTTACAAATTTCTTTGAATTCGCCCTCATACTACAGAGGGTTAGTAGAAAGTTTTGCAATATTTCCATAAACGCATGTGCTGCGCCGGGTATGTCACATATTTAAACTAGTGAATGTGAAAGGGGTTTCTCTCAGATGAATGTTATAGTAACTTCATCTAGGTCATCTCTGCTTGTACGGACAACTTCTGGGCTGATGTTCATCAGTATAGTAGGACTTCCTCTCATTCAGTTCAAGCTTAGCAAACATGTGAACTCATGGCTGCTCCGAGGTCGTCATTCTCCAGTTGATACCTAAAGCAAGAAGCGATCTAGAGACGACGAGGGTATATCGGAGGATATGTTAAAAGTGTGGAAGTTGCTGTAATAACATCTTCATGGTGAGTACCGGCACCTTTTTTTCCAGAAAAAAAGCACTGCATGGTAATAAGAAATACGGCGATGAGCCATTCCATTATGACCAATCCCAGCCTCAAGAAATGAGCCCTCCGGGAGACCAAACGGTGGTATAAGTGAAGTTCACAGAGCACTATATACACAACAGAGGACCGGCTTTCGGTTAGTGGTATTCGGAGTCAGAATGAGAAAAGCTGCCGATTTATCGGAGTTTGATAAAGGACAAATCGTGATGGCACGGCGCCTGGGAACTACGATCTCGCACACGGCGCGGCTTGTGTGTTGTTCATGTGTCGCTGTAGTGTGTACGTATCAAAAGTGGTGAGAAGATGGCTAAACGACGAACCGTCGTCCAGCCGTTTGTAGTCCGCAGCTCATTGATGCCGCAGAGGAGCGAAGACTGTAACGCATTCTCCACATTGAGCACACAGCCAGAAACTGCCGATTATCGCAGGTCCAAAGTGCGACAAATAACCCTCAGCTACAACAATGGTGATTAGGGCAACGTGTCATAGCACACAGTTCATCGCAGCATTCTGCGCATTGGCCATCGTAGCCGAAGACACATCCTGGTCTCCATGCTCACCGCACGTCATCGCCAACAACGCATGAAATAGGGCCGAGATCTTCGAGATTGGACATTGGCTGATTTGGAGAAAGTGGCCTGGTCTGACGAATCAAGATTTCTGTTGCATCACGTTGACGGCCGAGCGCGTATACGCCGGTTACCCACGAAGGCTATGACACCTGGATGCACTGCTGAGCGGAAACAGGTTGGCGGCGGCGGTGTTATGCTCTGGGCGATGTTTTCTTGGGACGCTTTAGGCCTCAATATCCTAATAGCACAATCCCTGACACCTGTCAGGTATCTGAAAATCGTTGCGGACCAAGTTCACCTATTCATGGCAAGTGTGCTCCCTGCTGGTAATGGCTATAACCAACAGGATAATGCGTCATGCCACACTGCCAGAATCGTCAAGGAGTGGTTCAAGGAACATGCTGGTGGCTTTCTGTTAATGCCCTGGCCTCCAAATTTATCTGATATGAACCCAATCGAACATTTGTGGTTCGACTTGGAAAAGCGGTTTCACGCTAAATCACCACCACCTCGAAATGTGCGGGAACTGGAGGACCTGCTCTTGACATTATATTACCAGATACCCCACGATACCTATCGCCACCCCATCGAATCGATGCCTTCCCAAGTGGCCGCTGTTTTGCGGGCTAAAGGGGGTCCTGCAGCTTATTAGGTAGGTGGTCATAATGTAATGGGCTCATCGGTGTATTTTCCACTGTTTCCCTAGCGGTGAGAACTGAATATTCAAGAATACTTATACTAAACTGGCTTCCTACAGTTTCCCCTGTTCCAGTTATAACCGTTCTGCTTACATCCAAGACTCGAACAGCAATTCTATTTTCTTTACTTTTACTCACTAAGATGCCATATTGAAACAGAAATTGTTTTCAAAAAAGCAATCTCCTTTATGTAAGTTAAGAGCAAAATTCACGAGCAATAATTTTTTCAGTCGTTATCATGCATATCCATCTTCGTTATAAAAAATGAAATGCTAAATCGATAATTTTAAGAACACTTTATAGTGAGATGTAAATCTGACCCAGACGAGACGGAATATTTGCATCTTCGCAATTTTCCCCATGGTTAAAGGCAGCGTCCGAAGGAGGGAGAGATGTCTAATAAAATTACAGCAGGTTATCCGCTTGACAAGGCGATTCTTGGCGATAATGTAATTACATGAAATCGGCGCATAATTTCAAGGTAGTCACTAAATTTGACGGACGGTGCAATAAAAAACAGGAAACGCTATCAGTCATATCAGAAGCTGAGCGGCTGAAGACAAAATTGTTTTGCCAAACACACGAAACTGCAAGAAAAAGCAACTTCTTCTGCTTTTTTATTATAACATAATAGGAGCTTGTACGAGTGTATCTAAATTCGTGTAACTGGAAAGATACATTTTTAGAAAACTCGATCGAAAAACGCCGTGCCTGTGTTAATGTAAAAAGGCAATGAAATTCCTCAAGTGTTCTAAAAGGTTTTTTCACCAAATAATAAACGCGAAGAGATTAAAAAAGTCAAATGCACAATGCTCAGGTAATTGGTATTGTAAAGACAAAAAAAAGGGAGTTATATTAGATGAAACTCATGCCGTAATTAAACGAAGAGTTTTGGGATTACTTTAGCGATTGTGTTTGAAAGCTTAAATAGCGCTTTGTTATTCCTGATCATTGGTGTAGCACATTTGACTAACGCCAAATACGTTTCTTTGTAGTAGACGACTGTGAACCTCCCAGTTCGGGGTTCAGTTCGTGAATGGTTAAAGGGGTCCCTAAAATCAGGAGTGGAGCGTTTTGTGGTAATTTATCGTTAACACATGATGACTTAAGCAACGGGAAACCGTTATCCCTATTACACAAAATATTCATCACCATGATCACCATTACACAGAATATTGATCACCATGATCCCCATTACACAGAATATTCATCACCGTTATCCCCATTACTCAGAATATTCATAATCATGATCACCATTACACAGAATATTGATCACCATGATCCCTATTACACAGAATATTCATCACCGTTATCCCATTACTCAAAATATTCATCACAATTACACAAAATATGCATCACCGTTATCCCCATTACTCAGAATGTTCATCATCATTACACAGAATGTTCATCATCATTACACAGAATGTTCATCATCATTACACAGAATATTCAACATCGTTATCCCCATTACACATAATATTCATCACAATTACACAGAATATTCATCATCGTTATCCCCATTTTTTTTTTTGATTGGAGGTTTAACGACCACCGTGAGCACCTCAATGGGCTATAAGCAGTCGCCCGTCCCTAATTTAGGGTCACTGGTTCCAGGGAAGGGAGAGAGCCAGTGCCGTAAGACAAACACAACATCCATGCCTCACGGGATTCGAACCCGAACTCCTCACGGACGAATGATCAGAGGCCAGCGCCTTAGACCACTGCGCCACCGGGGCGGCTTATCCCCATTACACATAATATTCATCACAATTACACAGAATATTCATCACCGTTATCCCCATTACTCAGAATATTCATCACCGTTACACAGAATATTCATCATCGTTATCTCCATTACACAGAATATTCATCCCCGTTATCCCCATTACACAGGTTATTCATCACCGTTATCTTTCGATGCGTAACTCAAGGTGACGGATCGCCTACTTTCTTCTGTGGATACGGAACTTCAAGGAGAAAGCTATTCCTGTAGATGAAAAAAATACACTGTGTAGGCAGAACTAATCGAGGACCTCAACGTGTATGCAAATAAACGTTGCATTTGCTGAACTAGACACGCACTCCCTACTCCTTGGGTTCATTGAGTGCTGTATATAAAAGCTAGAATTGGCGTACCTGTCAGACCCCATTGGAAAAACAACTATGACGCGTGGAGCTGCACTGATAGGCTTTGTAAGGAACATGGTAGAAGGATGTCACCGCAGTAAGCAATCAGTGCGTATAGCATTCCAGCTCTTCTGCGATTTCCGAAATCCACTGTCGCTGGTGCTACTACCGAGCAGCCGCGTTCTAGGAAGCGGTACAAACTCAGTGATTATGCCAAACGAAGCAAGTTGTGTAGTGGGAAGAAGGCACGCACGTCCTCTGCCACCGAACTGGCCGAAAACGTCGCGCATGCCATTGTAGCAGCTACTTGTACCAGAGCAGTCCTTCGGGAACTGTATGCCCTCGGTTACCATACTAGCTCAGCTGCGAATAATCCCAAAATCACTCCAGGCAATACCAGACAAAGAATGCAGTGGAACCTCGCCTGCCGTTTCTAGACAGTAGAAGAGGGTCGTGGGTTGTAATAAATAAACACGCTACTCATTCGTTCAGATGCACGTATTTAGGTGAGTCGTTTTTCTGGGAAGCACTCTCATGCGGACTGCGTTGTTTCTACATTCTGATTTGGATGGGGATCTGTAACAGTGTAGGGCTGTTTCCGCTGGTGGGGATTCGGTCCTATGCTTCTGGTGCACTCCATCTTAAACGTAGCCACGTACACCTGCACTCTGATCGATTACGCGCTATGCACGTTGTGCAAGTGCTTCGGGCACAGATCATTGCATGTTTCAGCAAGGTAGAGCGCTTTTCCACTCTGCAAGCTCAGTCCAGGTGTGAGTTGAGGAGCACAACTTTCAAGTGTAGAATTTGACTGCCTAAAGTCCCGATCGAATCTGTTCTCGGCTGGTATAAATTCCTGCAGCTAATGGAGAATCTGATCTCGGCTGGTGTGATTACGGCAGTTTTATCATAAAATGGAGGAAATTTCCTGTACATACCTGGCAGCATCTTGTGTAAATCATCCTAGAAGGGCCGCTGCAGTCGCAACGCCGAACGTTTGGCCGAATATATAGTGATTTCGGTCAGTAAATGATCTTGCTTCCGTTCGACGTTATGTTCTAAAACTTTTGTCTCTATAGTCAACTTCAGTGATACATGTGACAACTGAGACATTTAACTCTCCGTGATTAGTGAAGGCCGTGTCCTGCTTAAGGAAACCATAATTTTTCTCATGTTTAGCATATCAATGCGAAATTTTTTATTCAGTATTCTTATGATCATTCGAGTTCGTCGAGCTCAAGATATCCGAAACTAGCACCAAAATACACGTTTTTTAAGAATGACTTCTGTTATACAATATCACATTAAAAACCAACGGGGTTTTTTTCCAAATGCGCCACTATTTTCAAACAGAATTATGGAAATTTCCTCTTAAGATATAACAAGATTTGACTTCTTTTTGATTAACTCACATCAAAGCAATCAAATAAAAGCATATACATTCTGCATATTATATCAAAATGTTTCATAAATCGATTTAGAATTTTGCTGAAAACAAAAACGCTAGTGGTTAAAGGAACTTAATCTGTTTTTCAAACTCACATTGGCTGCATGATTCCTCGATTTAAATACCAATACGTTTAGTTCTTGAAAACAGAGTGAAGAGCAGGTTCTCTCGGTTGCAGTTTCTCAAGAAGCTCGAAGCTTTTTTCTCTGAAAAATGATCAATTTCACTACTCGGCAAAGGAAATGCCTTACCATGAAAAAATGCATGAAAATGAGACGTCACCGAACAACTAGAAGAGAAACACAACATAGCATTTATTGACATACATTAGTACGGTTTCGGTCCACCTTTGGCCTTAATGCATGCACTGACCCTTCGAGAAATGCTTTCGACAAGGTTTCGGAACACAGCGATAGGTATGCGCTTCCATTCAGTACATAATGCTGCCGCTAACTGTTGCTTAGTAGTAGGCCTTAGTTCCAAACGTTTTATGCGGCGCTCTAATTCATCCCATAAGTGCTCTATGGGATTAAGATCAGGGCTCTGTGCTGGCAAGTATACACACGATACGGAATTATGGTCAAACTACGCAGTGACTGTCCTTGCCTTATTTATCGCTCGGTGCATTATCCTGCTGGTACCAACAAGGCTCGGTTCCATTGTTTTGCCACAAAGTTGGTAGGACATAATTGTCCAGGATTTCGAGGTAGACATGCTGGTTAACAGGTCTGTCCACGATAACCATAGGCCGGTACCATCCCACGGAAAACACCCCCACACGAGTACATTGCCAGCTCCAAACTTGACCGTTGGAACAGTACACTGTGGTAAATAGCGTTCCCCGGCTGCCGCCATACGCACACACGGCCGTATGGCGGCTGCCGGGAGAACTATCCATCAGACTGATGGATCGTGTATCTGGATTCATCAGTCCATAGGACTCGTTGCTATTGATCTACGGTCCACGATAAATGTTTTTTACACCATGCCAAACGACGAGTAGCATTCCGAGTGGAGATGAAAGGCTTATGAGCAGCCGCATCACCACGGCAACCCAGGGAATGAAGTTCTCTGCGAATGGTACGTGTACATACCGAGGTTCCAGTTTTTGTACTCACCTGTACACTGAGATCTTGTGCAGTACTCCGTCGATTAGTTGTAGCGACTATCTCCTGAGGCTTCGACGTCCTCTGTCACTGATTTTCTTTGGTCTGCTGGTACGTTTTGCTGCTTCAGGCACGCGATGTGTCTTCCACTTATTCAGTACATCCAAAACAGTTGGCTTGGGTATGTTTAAACGCCTCTCGGTTTCTCTTATGAACAACCCACTAATATAACATCCAACAATCTTTCCTTTCTCAAAATCAGTTCTCTCCCGCCACGACATTTTCACTCAACTTCACAGTGCGATATGATCACAGTCAGCTGCAGGCTTGATTTTATACCGTTTGCAGCTGCACCGCGCATCTTAACAACGCATCGGATTCGTTCATTTGCTTTTGAAGGTGTGTCTGGTGACCTTTGTCAATATAGTGTATACAAGTATGTGGAAAAGAAGTGATCCACTTTCTGAGGGATTGCAAAAATGCTGTGGGAGAGGAGACAGTATAATATGGCTTGAGTCAGTAGGTAGTATCACCACCATGTTGAGTTGTGTATTCGGCAGCACTGTATGGCATCGAGTGCAAAAGCCCCATGATGAAGTCACAAGTCCAGGACGGTGTCACAAGTCCATGATGGTGTCGCAAATCCATGATGGTATCACAAGTCCATGATATGTCTTGAATCATCTCTGGTCGGTGTCTCAGGACACTATCAGGGACTTGTACACATCATGATAGCGAATGCCATCATGTGGCAAATCATAATAGCGATGCATTAAGACCCTATCATGGATTTGTGATACCGTCATGGACTTATGTCCACCATTCATCGATATTGCAAAGAGTGATCGTGCAGAGCCCTTAAGTCGTCTGCTAATGACGTCCCACTTGTTCTCTACTGGAGAGAACTTTTGGAATCCCATTGGCCAGGACAGCCCCTGCACGTCTTCTGAGAATAGTTTGCTAATCCGATGTTGGCATCGTTCGGTCTGGCGTTATCTTTTTGAACTTCGGCATCAGGGATACCATGGAGTTGCAACAATATGCAGCATCTATGAACCTCTCGTCGTTATGTCATTCTACCCGCTATATGTACAAGCGGTGAACGGCTGTCGAAACTGATAGAGCCCCAAACTGCGACACCACGTTGCAGAGTAGTACGATGTTCACGGATGGTAGCAAGATTTGCCCGTTGACCACGTCGTCTCCAGACCGTAAATAGGCGATTGTCGGCACTGAGACAAAAAAGAGACTTGTAGCTACATCCTACATGGTTCCGTTCATACTCAACCCATGTCTGGTACGATATCACTGCAACCTTACTCCACGATGTGCTGCGGTGAGTGATTGTCATTGCAATGATAGATGAGAATGGAAACCTTTCGCGGCCACTCTGCTATTCGCAGACCATATCTATACGGGGATGTCCATAACTTCCTCTACACCTCGTTAGAGGTCGTTCTCTATGGATTGTGGGGTTGCTACAGCTCGTCGTCGAAGGATGTGATAGAAGTTTATGGATTTCCTCTTACTTGCACTGGTCCCACTACGGCAACGCAAGTTACCTTTATCAAATAGCTATCACATTTTTTTTATTGGAGGATAATGTCCACCGTGAGAAACTCAATGGGCTATAAGCAGTCGCCCGTTCCTAATTTAGGGCCGCTGACTCCAGGGAAGGAAGACAGCCAGTGCCGCAAGACAAACACAACACCCATGCGTCACCCGGATACGAACCCAGACCCATCTCGGACGAATGATCAGAAGCCATCACTCAGACCACTACATCAGCTAACAGTTGTCGTATCCTGATGCGTTTCCGCCGCGATGCGACTCAGGAGCACACCATTCGTATGTAGCGTTATCATAAAGACTCCTGTAAAGGTGTCTATGTGATGGTAAGAATCTTGATGGCGTCGTCCCTGCGTTGTTACACCTTACACGTACTTCTGCAGCCAAACTCACTTGTATTAAATCGTCCACTTGTGACGTCTTACAGGACTGAAGCAGTTGCCAAGACGGCAAAAAAATTACTGCGATATATTCCGTCGGTGTAGCGTAATTGCGGAACCTTTCAGCTCCGAAGGATTTGAATTCGAGCTCCCCAACCGGCAAATTTACGTTTTCATATTGGCGACCGAGAGTAAAATTTGATCTATTGGACGTTAGGTGCTTCGAAAACTCTGTGATTATTCTTCCACACATTGTCTGGAATTATCAGAATTCCTTCTTCTTCTTCAATAAGCTACTTCAAGCATGGGTTGCCGGCTGACCCAGAAACCTACGATTCCGTATCTCAAGTGGGGGATGGGGGCGGGGGGAAGATATGTGACGTACTGCAGAGGTGAAGCACATGTCAAGATGGCAAAGTTGTAGCGATAAGTCCGTCGGTTTTGCTTAATTGGAAAACCATTCGGCTCCGGAGGAGCAGAATGATGCGGTTTCGAACACTGTCACCGGCAAAAAGTGTCTTTTCACACACTCTCCCTGGTGAGGCGGATCAAACTTAGCCACGCCGTACCGTTTTGCCCCTTTTACCTCCTGACCTATCACGTGATTAATTCGCAAGTGCCATCATTTACGTACCCCAACGGTCGACACATATCCATTAATTTCTATGGCGCCCCGTAATTCATGGTGTGGAATTTTCTCTGTTGGGTGGTGCAAAATAACAGCGATATTCAGACCGATGGGTGCCTGGCACAACGCCATATTGATGACAAATATATATATTTTTTTACTTGGGTTTCCGTTATTTTATCTACTCTCTGTATAAAGATAGTAAATTCTAAGAAATTGGGTAATTAATTTCAATTTATAGTTGTTTCCGCACGCAATTTCAAATATGGACTAAGTATGGCTAAATTTACTAAAGGAATGCCCTTTTGTGCTCACATTTAAAAAAGGGCTTCCAGTAAGGTACTGAAGGAATGATAGCTTTCTCAGTTCCCAGTCCCGACATCCGGAAGAGATTGCTTTACCGAACACTGTTTGTTGTTAATTTTTTTCATGAGGTCCAGGAAATGACATCCCTTAAAGTGTTGGAGTTCGTGACGTAAAGCTGCTGTTAGTCAACCGAAAAAATAAAACCTTTCTGCGGCAGCAGTAACTTTCTGGCTCCTTTCCATAGAATCGATTTCTGCGATTTTATTATGGGATTGTTCGTTTTTAAATGCCAGGACAGAACGATCCTTAAATCCACCGTTAGTGGAATAAAAAAGTAAATTATCTAATTACGATATGTTTTTGAAGGAAATGTAATTTACGATAGAATTTGTTATCGAAAGAAATTTCACGGATTTTAAAGCCAACACTTGCAACACCACAAACCGTAAATTTAAGATGTCTAAATCGTGGAACCCGTCAAATTCGAGAAGAGTGCCGAGATGATTTTTAAGCAATCTGTTTGAACTCCTTATGTGTGGAAATCGCGAAGAGATCCAGAAAGTTCTTTGTTAAAAAATGGTGTGTTTGATTTAATACTTCTGGAGAAAGCTGATATAATATGAACATTTTCAATTTGATAAAATGTAATCCATACAAATAGGCTTTTTCAACACTTCCAGTTGGCCTCCGGATATTCTCAACGCATGCGTGCATTTGTAGTTTTCTCCTCCACGGGACTTGAATAGCGATGCAAATATTCATATTTACTTTTAATGCCAATCTGATTCCTTTAATTATCACATGTTATTCCAATGAAACATTCATTAGAGTAATACCGAATCAGAACTAATGAAATAGAAAAACGTTGTCGGGTATTTAAATACTTCAAAGAGCACAAAGGAAACATGAAACACTTTCCAACCCTCTTTGACAAATGGACTCTTCTATGTTAATCAACCTTTCCTGAACATACGAGCTTCAGTTTTACTGTGTCCTTCGAGAACTACAACAGCATGACACTACATTTGAGCAGTCACGCTACCTGCCTGATCCCGCGATCATTTCTATTTTAATTTATTTTACAGAGTAAATTACGGTTACTATGAAATGTTTTAATTTATCCATATTGTTATTTGTTTCAAGTTACTCCGTAATAATAGCATTCTGTGCACTCATTGGGTATACAGAGGTAATTGAATAACTACCTAGTAATGGGCAGGCCCACCTTTCTCCAGGATAAGGGGTGCCACATAACGAGAAATTCATTCTCCTAGATAGCGAAAGTGTTCCACAGGTATTTCCAGCCATGTTTGTGGCACTGCTGTCCATAATTCCATCGCATATCAGGATGCAGGATCAAAACGCTCGAAGAGACCTTTCCCAACTTTCTCCAGAAGAAGGGATGCCACACAACGAGAAATTCATTTCACTAGGTAGCGAGAGCGTTCCACAGGTATATCCAACCATGCTTGTTGCACTGCTGTCCATACTTCCATCGCATTCCAGGGTGCAGGATCAAAACGCTCGAACAGACCTTTACGCAGCATCCCAAAGAGTTTCCACAGGGTCCATATCCTGTGAACAGGAAGGTCATTCTGGGTAAAAACGTCTGTGTAATGTTCTTCTAACCATGTTCAAGTTACCGCGGCTCTGTGGAAAGACGCATTGTCTTTCTCGAAATGTACATTGTCCTGTGAGTGCATGATTACCCTGATCCTATGCAGATGGTAGGGAATGATGGCCACCTAGCGTGGACCGTTCAGAGATGCATCTAGAGGCACAAGATGTGCCAAATAAACTCGCTGCAGATCAAAACCGAGTCTCCACCAGCTTGAAGAGTTCCTTGTTGACATGCAGGATCCATCGCTTTTTGGGGTTTCCTCCAAATCCCCACCCTCCCGTCTGCGCAAAGGGCACGGGAACTTGAAACCAGACACATGAGGGGCAGGAGATCAGACTTCAATCATCCAAGATCAAGTGGCGTTGTTGTTTCGCCTAGCTGAGGTGTCCAGTCCGATGATGCGGCGTCAGCAATGTCGGCTTGCACAAACTAATGACCACATCATGGTGTTAGTGGAGACTTTTTGTCATCTCCCTCATTGGAGTTGGCGGTAAGTTGTGCCACTGTAGCTCTTCGGTTGGTTGCAAATAAGCGAGGCAAACTTTGACGACTACGTTCATCAACAACATTTTTCTTCCAACAGCGCTGTCCGCGATGCAATGCTATGCCGAAAATGGCGTATTCTCGTTACACCCCTTGATACTCTCGAACAGGGATATTGTAATTATTTTTCCACATCCGCGACAGAGTGACCTATACTTTGGGCAGCAACTCATCATCATCATAATCATTGTCAACCATTATCAATCCACTGCTGGACGAAGGTCTACCCAAGTTTCCTCCACAATGGTCTGTCTTGTGCCAGTCTCCTCCATGTCACTCCCACATACTTTCAAATTTCATCTACAGATCTCCCATGTGGTCTTCTTCTGGGTCTTTTCCTGTCCCTTGGAATCCAATCTAAAATTTCGGCTGTCCATCGGTGGTCTGTCCTTCTGGCAGTATGTCCAGCCCATCTCCATTTCAGGGATTTAACTCTGATCATGATGTCTTCCACTCTTGTCATTTTTCGGATCCACGAGTTCCTCTTCTTATCTCTCCTGGTTACAATAAGCATGCACCTCTCCATGCATCTTTGAGTTGTTTGCAGCTTTTGTATGTCTCTTTTAGTTAAGGTCCACGTCTCTGCACCATAAGTAATCACTGGAAGGATGCATTGATCAAATACTTTTCTTTTAAGACATAATGGCATATTGCTCTTGAAAATTATGCTGTTTCTTCCAAAAGCTCTCCAGGCAATAATTGTACGCCAATTAATTTCTTCATCAATGTGACCCTCACTTGATATCTGGTGTCTACGATAAACGTACGTGTCTGTTATCTCCAGTTTTTCTCCATCAATCGATAAATCTTCATTTCTTTTAAAAGCATTGAACATCACTTTTGTCTTCTGAAAGTTCATTTTTAATCCCACTTCCTTACTCTTATCAGCAAGTTCCTGGATCATACTCTGCAGCTCTGATGGGGTAGTTGCAAAAAATGACTATATCATCAGCAAAAAGAGTGTGGGTTAGATAATCTCCATTAATCTTTATCCCTTTGTTTTCCCAGTTCAGTGATTGAAAGACATTTTCCAATGTGGTATTAAACAGCTTCGGAGATATGGTGCCACCTTAACTCACTCCCTTTTCAATTTATATGTGTGTTGTATTTTCAAACAGCCGAATCTTTGCACTTGCATTTTCATAGATGTTATTAATAATATTAATGTATGCATCTTCAATACCACAGGATTTCAGAGCATTGTAACTGCTGATAATTTCACCAAATCGAAGGCTTTTTCATAATCGATAAAAGCCGTGCACAATGGAAGTTCATATTCTCTCGCTCTTTCAATTAATTCTCTCAGTACGTGGATATGATCTATAGTGCTGTAGCCTCTCCTGAATCCAGCTTGTTCTCTCGGTTGAGCCATGTCTAGTGTTACCTTCAAGCGGTGTGAAAGAACTTTAGTGAAGTTTTATAAACCACTGATAGGAGGCTGATAGATCTGTAGTTCCTGATATCCTCAATGTCACCTTCTTTACTATGATGTCTACAGTAACTCCATCTTCTGCTGGAGCTTTCCCCCGCTTCATGTTCTTGTTTGGATGTGTAACTTCTGCTGGGATGACTGGAAGAACTGTGGTACTGGTACCTTTCATGATGCCTGGAGTACATGTATCATCACTTTCATATAATTTGGAGTAGAAATCTTTCACTCTTGTCAAAATTTTGCCTCTATTTCTTGTTACAGAACAGTCTTCTTTTCTCAGTGCCATAATCTGTTTTCTTCCCTTACTGAGATGTCCCTTTGCTATCTTTAGGCTTTGGTTGTTTTCGATTGCTCTCCTCACTAGTTCACAGCTGAATTTCCTTACGCCTTCAGTGATACCTTTTCGTACTGTCTTGCGGAGCTCTATATATTCCATTTTGGAAGTCACATCTTCTTTAGTTGTCCTCATCTCTCTTCTTTTATGCATCAACATTTTGGTTTTTCCTGATAATTTGTTTACATGCAACTTGTTCTTAGACCCAGCTAATTTTGTTGCTGTTTCCATAAGAGCTTTGGTTACTTTTCTGTTAACTTCAGAAATATCCACTTCTTCCTACGTTAGGACTGCTAAAGCAGAGAATCTGTTCTTCAGTTCCAACTTGAAGTTATTATGGTGTTTTTTGAGGTTCGTTATGTCAATACCTTTTGTTTGTCTTATGAGCTTGCCACGTTCGAGTTTAGAGTTGAGGAGCATCTTACATCTCACCAATCTATGGTCACTACCTGTGTTGAACTTGTTTAGTAAACTGCAGTCTTCTATGACGAATTTTTTGTTACACATAATAAAATCACTTTCACTTGTCGTCCCATTTGGATGTCTTCATGTCCATTTCCTGTGTGGCTTTTTCTTGAAAATGGAGTTCAAGATGAAAAACCCTTCTGCCTCTGCAAACTCAACGAGAGTATTTCCACGCTGGTTTCTGTTGCTGTGACCGAATTTACCTACTGAAGTTTCATTCTGTTGCCGTTGCCCTATTTTTGCATTGAAATCTCCCATAATTATTTTCAAGTGCTGCTTACCTTTATTATTTAGATGACGAATTTCCTCATAAAATTATTCAATTTCTTCTTCAGGATGACTTGTGGTTGGTGCGTAAGTGTGAATAATCTGAGCCTTGTATCTTCTTGAGAGTTGGATAAGGAGTCGTGCAGCTCTGTCAGAGGAACTTTCAACTTCTACAACTTTATCCTTCAGTCTCTTGTTTATTATAAATCCAACACCACTAGTTCTGCCAGTATCTCTCCCACGATAGTAAAAGTGATGTCCACTTTTCAATTCAATGAGATCTTCTTCTTTTCTCCTTACCTCACTTAGCCCGACGATGTCCCACTTGATCCTTTGTAGTTCCTCTTCCAATTCAAGAAGCCTTGAATCAGAAGATAGGAAGCGTCCATTATACATAGCCAAAGTCAGCATTAGATGGCAGCCTAGTCCGGTCCTCCTGGGATTCTTAGCACCCTCTGCCTTCATATCGCACTGGCCGCTGCCTTGGCCAGGTACATTTCAGCTGCCGGAGACTGAGGGACAACATTTAAGTTGTGGAGTCATTTTGGAGGGGTTTGGCCATAACTCACCACGCTGGCCAAGCGGGTTGGTGAGTGTATGATAGCATTTCCTCTAATCCCGATGGTATAGTTATACCGCTATTGGCGGTCGTCAGAGCCCCTTTAGTGGGAACACGATGCACGACGAGAAGGCGAGGTTGACATTTGTCAAGTAAAGGCTGTGATGTTACGCATCACATGATTTTTTTATTGGAGGTTTAACGACCACCGTGAGCAACTCAATGGGTTATAAGCGGTCGCCCGTCCCTAATTCAGGGTCATTGGTTCCAGGGGAGGGAAAAAGCCCGTTCCGTAAGACAAACACAACATCCATGCTTTACCGGGCGATTCGAACCCGGACCCCTTTCGGACGAATAATCAGAGACCATCGCTTAGACCACTGCTCCACCGGAACGGCCTGTGATATTTATTTACCGTCTATCAAAACGCAGTGATGTCCTACTTGATATATTACTGCCAAGCTGTGGTTTCTTTCACAAGCAAAAGGTGTTACAGAATTGTATTGCCCAGGAGCCAGATATTCCATGACTTCTGTCCTCTTTGTCTCTGTATTTCCCGCTCAAAAAAACAAAATTATAAAGTTAGGGACACAAATATATATATCTTTTCATCACATCTCTGCTTCTACATATCCTCTCCAAAAAAGTCTTTTTCATTTAATAGCGTGTACAGTGAAAAATGTTGTGCACATAAATTGAATATTTCGTGACTTAAATTTTTGGGGCTAAGTAACGTAAGTACATACACTGCTGGCCACCCAAAATGAAACACCAAGAACGACAAGAGATAGCAAAGCCAGAATTCCTGGACACATAACAATAGATACAAAGATGAAACGATTGAGCTTACAGGCCCGTGCGACTTGCGGAACACGCAGACATCAACAGCTCATGTGGCCCCCATGACTGACAATAACGGCCGCTACACGGCGCGGCATTGAACGAAAGAGACTATGGATGTGGGCTTGGGGTATGTCGGTCCAGGCTGCTTCCACACGTTGCCACAATTCACCAGGCGTAGCCGCGGGTGGTGCTTGCCGAGCCACTCGGTGGCCGATCAGCAACCAGACATGTCCGATGGGCAACATATCTGGAAAACAAGCAGGCCACGGCAGCAGTGACACATGGTGGGCCGTGAGGAATTGTCGCACGATGCATGCCATGTGCGGGCGCGCATTGTCCTGTTGAAACGTGGCCGCTAGCAGGTCCTACAGGTAAGGGAATGATACAGGCTCCGAAACGTCGGAGATGTAGCGGAGGCTGTTGAGTGTACCGGCGATGTGTACCAGAGGGGTGCGGGTGTCATATCTACTTGCGCACCAAACCATAGCTCCAGGCAACGGACCAGTGTGGCGATGTATAATGCAGGCGTCATACAGTCTCCCGCCGCGGTGCCGCCACAAGCGGATCCGACCATCGTGGTGTTGCAGGCAGAAGCGGGATTCGTCGGAGAAGAAAATGTCGTGTCATTCCATAGTCCAGGTGCGGCGTTCAACAGACCACTACCGCCGCACTCGCCGGTAGTGTAACGTCAATGGTAATCGGAGCAATGGGCGCCGTGCGACAAGTCCCCTCTGCTGCAGAAAGCGTCGAACGGTACGGGCTGACACATGTTGTTGCGCAACGCACTCTAACTCCTGCGCTAACGTTCGTGATGTGGCGGTGCGAGCCGTCAGTATCCGCCGCAAAACATGCCGGTCCTCTCGTTCGGTGATGTACCGCGGCTGTGGCAATCGCTCACGTCGGTTCGTCCTTCCCTCCTGTACCCACCGAATCCATACTCGCCTCACTGTGGCTGGATGTCGTCCCACACGGGGGCCGATGTCTCGGTACGATAAACCGCTGTCGCGATAAGCCACTATTCCTCCTCTGTCGAACTACAAAACGTGCTGGAATGACTGCCGTATTCTACGACGAGGCATCAGGAAGCTTCCCACGCCCAGGTCCGGCAGCACAACACACTTCCACTACGTACACCCCGCCTTCTGTGCACCCTTCTTATAGTGCTTCTCGGTGGCGTGCCGGGCGCACATGATTTGCATATGTCCTGCAATGCTAATCGTTTGCATGTCCTCTCGCGGGAGACGCATGCTGTGAATTTCAGGCCAATCGGATGCTTCCTTCTTGGTGTTGTATTTTGGGTGGCCAGCAGTGTATTTCAGTTAACAGCTTATTTCGAACCGCTTTTATGAACATGAGTGAGTAAAACGTTTTCGGACAAATGCCAGCGGCTCTGAAAAATATTTTATGCGTAATTCCGGCTCGAAATAATATACAGTTTTTCAGCTAGCGTTCTTAAAGGTATATTAATTCTATTTGTTGCACTCTTCTCTTCTTAAATTACGATTACAAAAACCATTATTTCACTGGAAAATATTCACTTCTCAAGAACACTCTGCATGGATTTTTTTATATATAATGAATAGTTCTTCCACAAGATGGCATAAGTGTTTATTTTAATTTGATTCTGTATCTTCATTTCTAAAAATCCGATTGAAAGCTCCTTTTATTGCATGTCATTTGAAATCGTAACTGTTGCAATAATTTCCACTTTATACAATATACAATTTTCTCGCTAAGGGAGTACATTATTATGCAGCTCGTGGTCCACTATCCCGAATTCAATTTGAGAAGCCACACACAGGAAGGGACCGAAACGATCGGGTCCGTACCCTGGATCAGAAAGCGATTAAGAGTGCAGTGCGAAAGCCGATACCTTTTCAGAGAGCTTTAAACCTAAATGAATGGGGAGAACATTTAAATACTTGAATACAGTTTCAAATGTAATTAACATATCACAAAGTTTCAAATGTAATTAACATATCACAATATCGTTGTAAAATAGAAGTAACGTACATAGCATATAAATCAGTATTCCTGCCGATAATCTTTCCACCGTGAGTGTTCAGTGTCACTATATCTGGTTTTGAGACCGAGTACACCGCAGCTGATTGCGTCATTAAACAACGGCTTATCTTTTAAACGTGTGACGGTGAATCCATTTATTACACTTAACGTAACACACAGGCGGTTTGTACCGTACGCTCATATCTTTCTTCGCCTGTCTAGAGATGTATCGTTCTCGAAATATTCGTTTGAAAAGAACGATTCAGCAAATTGAGTCATCGGCGAACGAATCTTCCCTGAAGAGAATTGATTTCACAAAAGTGTCGATTTCCTTCATGAATGAGTCAGAATTAATTTTCACTAGACATCAAGAGTTTATTCGTCCTGGTGTCCCAGCCAGGATTATGTTCTGGTCAGAAAACTTAACCTTATTCAGAAGTGAACAAAATAGTATAAAGTACGCGAATGTTTCAAAACGAACTTACATGAAAATCAAGGGGGAAAATTCCCTGGGGTCCGTAAAAATTAAAACAAAAATTTAACTTAAAAATCGTTCACTCAAACGGAAGTATCAACGAACTATATGATCCAACATAGAATCGATTCCTAAGATCTATATCAGATCATTTTGTTCACTAAACCGGTTGTTTTAGGGAGCGCGAAGGGATGCCTCCTCAAAATCGAATCCGAAGAGTCATTTCGCGCACAAGTCGTTCACTGAGCCGGACGTGTAACCGCACCAAACAAAGGAACAGTTTCAGTAAGTCAAATTGCAAGAATCGATTCTGTTAAAAAGAAACAGTTTGCCCATCTCTACGCCTGTCCCCAAGTGCAAAGTGTTTTCAACAATCTGCTGCTTTTCTCACCTGCATCCACCATTGATCACGTAACCAGTTCTCAGCCCCATAACTCCAAATTCTGTAATGGATTTTTACGTAAACAATAACAATCTCGGTGGAATTGATCCTTACCCACGTCTCCGAAAAGACCAGCGACAGTTCTCTGTTAACAGCTACAAAGCTTTACTTCCAACAAAACATTTTTAACAGAAACGCCAGCACATCACTTAAAATTACTTCTAAGATGTTGCCTTTGTATTCGTACCCTTTAAACAAAAAGGATTTTTCACATTGGTAATAATACGCATACACTGTTTTCTTGCTATCTCTGTTGCTAAAACTCACATTTGAAAAATACTTTTCCTTTAGCATAATTGTCTCTATCATTAATGTTTTACATATATTTTCTACTTTTTTATAAAGGAGAGCTTTGCTATTAGGATCAGTGTGTGTTTTCCTTTTTAAAAGTGTCATGTGTTGTAGGTATCCGTTTGAAAAATATGTTTTCTTGCTTGTATGCATTTACTATGAGGGACATTTTGCTCCTACATTCTTTTTCAATTAACGCAGTTTTCCCATTAGCGGAAGTGGGAGCGGTGGTGTCCAAAGTCTGTCTAATTCGAAAAATTACTTCTTTTCCAGATGTGTCCTGCTGTGAGGAACATTTTGTGCAAAAACTGTGATTTTTCGTAACACACGTTGATCGCCGCTAGTGGGCGCAAGTGCCTATTTCTAATTGCAAATGTTTTACATATCCTATAAATCCAGTGGACATTTTTTTCTCACTTTATCGTTTCAGTACGAACAGTTCATATTGTGCATTAAAATAATCATAATTCTTACCGCCCGAGGACTAAATGCATTTTCTTCTCGCTGATATTCTGATTTTTAACAAATCCGGTATTATTTCTCTTGTCGTTAACTATCTCGGCCAGAGCCGGTGAACAAAATGCGGAGATATTCATCTCGTCTGGAAATCCAGGAATTTTCTAGTGATCTGTCAGGTTTGTAGTATGACTGCTTTTGAATTGGGTGAAGCGGTCTCTTTGGCAATCCAAATTCCTCGAGATTTTTCAGATAGTTATTTGGTACCAGAGTGGTTTGCGAAATGATAGTTGATACGATCTGTGTTTTGCTTTGTTTCCTTATCCTATGAAAACATAAATTTGCCAGCGGCAGGAATCAAACAGCATCCTTTTGCTACGAAGCCGAATGCTTTCCCAATTAAGCTACACCGACGGTATTTATCGCTGCAACTTGGTCGTCTTGACATGTGATTCACCTCTGTAGTACCTCATAACATGTCTCTCGTAATTTTTTTTTTCGAAGCGAATGAGGAATTCTGATTAGTTCCAGACGATGTGAGGAAAGAAAATCACACATTAAGAAAATCACTGCACCTTTTTTCTTTGAGGAACCGTGCGCCAGAGAGGGCTAGAAGACTTGCTCAGTAAATGCAGAGTGCTACTTGAAACTACTGCGTGAAAATGTTATGGCATGTTTGAAAGAACAAAATCTGCTGCGCACGATAACTCATATCGCGTCTTAAATAAAGAACTTTCTTGTCACTACATTTAGTACAGTAATACTAATAAGCAGGAACTGCAGCATCCCGTCGCCCACCTCTGTCTCCAGATCTGGCACCAGTGGATTTCTGGTTGTAAGGTTAACTGAAATCCAGAGTGTGCTAGACGAGATCTTCCACACTGCCAGAAATGAAAGAAGCCGTTTGCCACGAAGTCTGTTGCATTCACCCGGATATGCTACATTCGGGGGTCACTGGAGTTGTCACACGCTTGAATGCTGTAATACCTTGTGGTGGAGAATACAGTTACTATTGTGATAGTGTCACCAAATTAATGCAACGTATGCATTTTTTGACTGTATTCACAATTTTTTAGCAGTTATCGCCCTCTGTCGTTGGCTATTTGAACCAAACGTTTTCCTGTTGCTAAACAAAATCTCCTTACTAGCTAACGCTTCTGGTGTAAACCACTCCTTAATATGCGCATTAGTTCTACTGTCATACAGTTTCGAAATTCAAACGGATTTTTGGTCCAAACCGGTGCGGCAATTACGCCTTTTGTGAAATACAGGGTGTCCATAAAATATTTCCCACATTACAAAAATTAACATAAAAATGTATTACAGGTACAAGAAAGGGATTGCACGACAGTGATGGTGCACAAGAAAAGTTTTTTTTCCAGTGTCAGTACAGCTCCACATGGGAGCCATTTGTGGCACAGAGGATATTTAAGCGATATTCAATTTCACGCCATGTTTTCGTTAACATCTCAGCAAAGACAGAACCAATGACGTCCGTTACTCTGCTTTTCAACGTCTCGACATCCGCAACACTGCTAGAGTAAACTTGGTCTTTTACATAACAGCACAGGAAAAAGTCTACAGGGGGTTATGTCGGGCGATCGAGTTGGTCATGTCATGGGAATATCGTGGTCAATCCATCCGTCCAGAAATGTGGCATTCTCGAACTCCCGAACTACTATTGACCAGTGTGGTGGGGCACCATCTTGTTGGAAAATAACTGAAGGTTTGATTGCATGCAACTGCGGTGCAACAAAATGTTCCAACATGTCAAGGTACACGTTACATGTTACCATGGGCTCTGCAAAAAAGGAGGGTCTAATGATCCTGTCATGTATCAGGCCGTGCCATACGTTCACCTTCGGGCTAACCCTCCGTTGTTCGATGAAATAATGGGGATTTTCTGATACCGAGATTCGAACATTGTGCCTATTTACTGTTCCAGAGACTTGGAATGTGGCTTCATCTGAGAAACAGACACGGTGCTGATAATCACTATCATGAACCATGTGCTGAAACATCTTTATCGCACGGCGAAGTCGGTCATCAGGCTGAAGAACGTGTACGATCTGTACCTTATGAGCATACAGTTGCAGACGTTTGTGTAAAATTTTGTGAACCGTGGCACGGGGAATCCCAGTTTCCAATAGAGCACGATGAACCGATTTCCTGGGAATTCGCAGATATGTATCTTGTTTCATCGGTGGTCTGCCCGCTCCGCAATGCTAGACGTTGCTTCAAACTTTTCATACCAAGCTTTCATGCTTTTTTTAGTTCGGTGGTGATCGTGTGCACTCTCTTCTGAAATGACGCTGAACAGTTACCGCCGATTTGGTCTCATGGAACCACAATACGCACGCCGCTTTTTCTTGCATGGAAGCCATTATCGATGGAAATGCTCCTCTCAATCAGCAGTAGCGTTCACCTGAAGAACAGAAAAAATATTTATGATCGCTGCTATTATGTTGCCAACCATTTTATTTTAACTTACATAGATTTTTTTATATTAATTTTGGCGATATGGAGAAGAATTTGTGGACACCCGTACAATAAATCCTGCGGTTTTTTTTCATGTTTGCATGAGTTACTGCAGTCAAGAAACGTGAATCTACTTCAAAAGAATAACGCAAAAACGTCGCATGTGACAGTTAAATTTGCATATATTGGCGCACATTTTCTGCCTTATCTTAAAGGTTTGTAATTTTTTGGCCAGCGTGTGCACATGTTTCTGTTTGAAACCATATCTCAGTTTCAAAAAGAATAACTTCGTTAGATTGCATTTTACATGACTATACATTTTGATTATCCATAAGGATTAGTTATAAGATTTGTTATGACAAAAAATGTTTCGTCAATTCCATTTTACGTTATCACGCTTTCATTTGGTTCGAACGAACGCGCTGATTTCACCCGAAACTTTAATGGCATCCCTCATATTCTTTTTTTCTTTATTTTAATCAAAACTCATGATAATAACTGAAACCTTCCGTATTTCGAGGTACAACTAGCGAAGATTAGATGTGTATCGCCTCAGAAGCATCGCATAATTTCCGCTTCTCAGACACGTTAATATCCCCAAAGCTCTCTTTATAGTACATATTCGGAAATTGGTTTGAAGCCCATCAATTCACTGGCTGATGTTTGCAATTTGCTGAATCTCATCACTCTGTTATTCATACGATCGCCGTATATGATCTCTTTGAAGATCCTAAACATGTTGCTTCCGTGAATTCAGTTCCGTTTATCACACTTTCTGTTGATCCCACCTGTAACAAAGCAGGTATTTGAAGACGTTCTGAAAAACGCTGGTAATAATTTCGCGCAATGAAAAACAAGAAAACAACAAAGATGACACCGAATTTTTGGGTGTAAAGACCACATATGTTGAATCCGTTCGTACGCAAATTAAATTTATCAAAGCTATTCAAAGTCAATGGAACTGGTATGGAAAACATTAGTATCTGACCGTAGAAAAAAGTTTTTCAATTAGGTTTTTAATCCCGCAAATTTTTCTGATTAAAATCGCGCATCGGGTTTTTAAATTAGAAAAATTTAAAAATATATGAGAAACTTTTCGCAGCGAAAACGCTCCAACAAAGAAAGAAGTTTTCAAACCGGACTCTTAGAAGCAGAGATATCGACAAATATAAGATCAACGCCACCTGGCGGGAAAAACATTCATTATTTTAAGAAAAAAGGTTTTTTCAAAGGTTTTTCGATGTGAGCGCTATCGGTCCAGGAGAGAGGTTTTTCAGTCGAGATTTCAGTAGATTAGATTTTGCTGTAAACAAATCAGAAGCAACAAGAATGAGACTGGGGATGGCAAAAACGGCTTTTAGAGAGAAACAAAGACTACTGACATCCAAAAACATAGATATAAAACTGAGGAAGATAATTTTAAAGGCATATGTTTGGCCAGTAGCTCTCTACGGTTCTGAGACATGGACATTGACCAAGAGGGAAGTGAAAAGGCTGGAAGCATTTGAGATGCAGAGCTATAGAAGAATGGAGAGAATAAGTTGGCTCGATAGAAAGACTAACGAGGAAATCCTCGAGAAAATGGAAGAACCCTGGAATCTGATCAGCATGTTAAAGAGAAAAAAATGTTATGGATAGGACACACATTGAGCCATGGATGTCCGATTCTGAAAGTTTTGGAAGAGAAATTTCAAGGCAAGAGAGGAGGAGGAAGGCCAAGGAATAGTTTTGTGGCACAGTTACTCCAAGACACTGATACTAGGACATACTATGACTTGAAGAGAACGGTAAAAAATTCAAGGCAAGAGAGGAAGAGGACGACCAAGGAATAGTTTTGTGGCACAGTTACTCCAAGACACTAATACTGGGACATAATATGATTTGAAGAGAACGGTGGAAAATGCAAGACAAGAGTGGAAGAGGACGGCCCAGGAATAGTTTTGTGGCACAGCTACTCCAAGACACCACCACTAGGACATACTATGACTTGAAAAGAACGGGGAGAAAATTCAAGGCAAGAGAGGAAGAGGACGGCCAAGGAATAGTTTTGTGGCGCAGGTACTCCAAGACACTAATACTAGGACATACTATGAGTTGAAGAGAACGGGGGAAAATTCAAAGCAAGTGAGGAAGAGGACGGCCAAGGAATAGTTTTGTGGCACAGTTACTCCAAGACACTAATACTAGGACATAATATGACTTGAAGAGAACGGGGGAAAATGCAAGGCAAGAGAGGAAGAGGACGGCCAAGGAATAGTTTTGTGGCACAGTTACTGCAAGACACTAATACTAGGACATACTATGACTTGAAGAGAACGGGGGAAAATTCAAGGCAAGAGAGGAAGAGGACGGCCAAGGAATAGTTTTGAGGCACGGTTACTCCAAGACACTAATACAAGGACATACTGTGACTTGAAGAGAACGGTGGATAACAGTGAGGAATGGAGAGACAGTACATCTACTGAACAACCAGTCCTTCGACTGTGTAACCAAGAAAAAGAAGAAGAAGCCCCCAAATCAATGAACACAATTTTCCCAAATGTATATCTGGATATTCCCATCAATTACGCCATCCCCCAGCTCTATGACATACAAATGACTGTCATCTTCCAACAGGATGAAGCACCGCATGATTGGGCACATGTTCGTGAAACTCTCTTGAAAACATTTTCAAATCGATGAATTAGCAGAGAAAGACTAATCCATCGATGGCCTCCGAGAACACCAAATCAAACTCCCTTGGATTTCTTTCTGTGAAGTTACGTTAAAGATGTGGTTTCTGCAACAGTTGTTCCGGATTTCGTAAGAAAGCATTTCAGATGTAATAGCAACTGCTTCCATACAAATGTTGGAAGATGTGTGAACATGTTTTATACATTTTATGTGCAGCTAGATGTAGAATTTTAATAATTTGATTTACTATTCGTCAAAACTTTGTAGGTTTTAAAAGTTATAACCTACCTAAATAAGAGTGATCATTCTTGAACATTTATTATTTAATGTTAGTCAAAATCGAAATCGAACTTTAATGTTATATTCGCTTCTCAATATTACATTCCGTAGAACCCACGTATAATGAGAAAATCGAGACAGACAGAAACTCATGATAAATCCTAATCTGTCTTTGAGTGAAATTTCCCATCATGTAAAATTATGCATCCGTGACAATATGCTTATACGTTTATATTACGTATTGAAAACAATTCGATATACTTGAAAGATTTAATTATTTAACTACATTAGCATTATCACCACACACATGAAGCAAAAGCTGCACCGATTCAGCTAGTGCAATGCTCACTTGAAGGGTGAAAGGGTCAATGGACACAATTCCACGAATTTTTAACTCTTGCTTCCCCTCTGGTAACATCCTTCTGGTGACATTTCCCCTCGTTTCTGCGAATGAATAATTACATTCTCATCATTTCATTTATTGTCTAGTCACGTCACTGCGTTCGAATTGCTGAAGTGTTCTATTATTCAGTTTGCTGTCTACCTTCCTCAAGAAAGCCATCTGGTTGACGTGCGAAAGCTTGAAAACTTTGATTTTCTATTCTACACCAAAAAATTCGGATCACTAGTATAGTTATACTATTTTGAATATATGTAAAGTAATTTTTAATAACCAGGTATTTTCTTTTTGTTCGTGAACTTAGAATTGTGCAGTTGCAAATGTTAAAATGTTATGGTAGTTCACGGGCAGAAGCACAAACAGTATTTTTCTTTTCTTCTTTTCTTTCTTTTTCATTTCTTATACAAATATAAATAAAAGAATATCTGGTTATTCTCTGCGAAAAACATTTAGTTATATTCTTAGAAATTCGTGGTTTAAGAAAAAAGAATGTTCACAAATCGTATTTCTGGGCTGTAGTGGTCAACGTTCGTGACAGCCACGGGGAAGACCTCGGGTTCGATCCCAGGCAAGTACGAACGCTCGAACCACTAATTATCCGCCGTGAGTCGGATGGGCACGTTAAGCCGTTGGACCCCGGGTACTGGCCCCCCGGAAATAAATCAGGGCGTCTTCCTCCACCTTTCTAGCTCGTTTCCGTGTCACTTTCCTATCGGGCACTCCAGCCCAAATCTCCTAGCTTCCTATTTCTAAGGGTTGTTTAAGACCTGGGGTCAGACACTCCCTTCCTAAAATCCTCTACATATAATCTGATCTGAAATCATATTTCTTCAGCATACGCATAAAATTAAAATAACACGTTGTACTTTAACTCAATGTATTAGAACTCTCAATTTTCAGAATTCAATGAGAAAAGAAACTGGTTTGACAATCTAAAATAATCATTTTAGGTTTGCAAGGGAAATCTTAAAATTAAATTTCATACAGTAGCGTTCTAAGTAAACAATTCTGTATGTCGTTGATGAACAAGATAGAAAAAAAAAATTCCTGGCGTAAAAGTTTCCACTTTCTAAAGAGTTGATAGTGTAACGTAAATCGTGTGACGTAACGCATCTCTGACGTCATGTCAAGATGAATTGGTTGATATGTAGTGTGGAAGAAATATTCTTCTGATAATATGTAGAAAATGCGTCATGATAATTAACACAGTAATCAGACATTATTGAATTGAGTGCATTTTACTGTTCTCACGTAATATCAATCACACCAAGAAACTTGAAAATTTCATCGCCCCGGAGAGGGAATTAAACCAGCATCTCCCGATTACCGTTCGACATGCTAACTGTTACACCACTCAAGACGACAAAGTCTCAAGAACCTGAGAGTTAAGAGCATCGGAAGATTTCTCCGACCGCAATCTTAATCGAAGCAAACTGTGCTGGCATCTAGCGTTTATACAGTCGATTCAGATATGTCTGATTGTTGTTTACGCTTTCCAACCGTAGGTTGAAGAAGCGTATATGCTCCAGCTTTGTCCGTCGGTCCTTCTGTCTGTCGGCGCGATAACTCGCGTAAAAAATGTTCGATTTCGATGAAATTGTAGTATGTACCACATACTAAAATTTCATCGAAATCGATGACATTTTAGGGGACAACCTGGAGATTAACCCTATTGAAAATGGACGAAATGGGGTCAAACGTCACGGCATAGGAGCGAGAACCATTCCATTGTCTTTGTGCGTCATAACTTGCGTAAATATGGTTCGATGTCGATGAAATTTTAGCATATTGTAGGGGACCATCTGGAAATAACCTCTATTAAAAATGGGTGAAGTGGGGTTAAAGGTCAGGACATAGAAGCGGGATGCATTCCATTGCCTTTATGCGTCATAACGTGCGCAAAAATGGTTCGATTTCGATGAAATTTTATTATGTGGTAGGGGACCACCTGGGGACGATCTAATGACGTCACAATCTCGCGCTTGATATGTTGGCGCGCGGTCACGCCATCTGTCTCACTACGTCACGCGTTGTATGTGGATCCTATTAAAGTGTTATGACGTCACACTCTTGCGAGCAGATGGTCGCGATTCCCATCTGCCTCATTACGTCACAGTTTGTGTGCGTATGTTCGTCCGCACGATAACTCACGTAAAAATCGTTCGATTTCGATGAACTTTTAGTATGTGGAAGGGGATCATCTGGGAAGGAACCCTACTGAGCGTGAATGAAATGGGGTCAAAGTTTAGCACATAGTAGCCAGGATCCATTCCACTGCTCTTATGCGTCATAACTAATGTAAAAAAGGTTCGATTTCGATTAAAGTTCATTATATGGTAGGGGACCACCTGGGGACAAACCCTGTTGAAACTGGGCGAAATGGGGTCAAAGGTCAGGACATAGGAGCGGAATAACTTCCATCGCTATTATGCGTCATAACTTACGTAAAAATACTTCGATCTGGATGAAATGTTAGTATGTTGTAGCGGCCGGCCTATTAAATGGGTTAACGAATCCTATTGAAAATGGGCGAAATGGGGTAAAAGTATAGGACACAGGAGCGGAATCTATTCCATAGCCCTTATGCATCATAACTTACGTAAAAATGCTTCCATTCCGACAATACTTTATCATGTTATTATGGAGGTATACTGAACCGGTTCTGTAGAATTTCGTCGAAATGGGATCAAAGTTCAGGGCACAAGACTGAGATTTATTCCACAGCCATTATCCTCATAACTTGAGTGATAACTTGAGTAATGATTTCTGGTATGTTGGAAAGCGTATCATAATCAGTGCATTGCATGATTTTACTAACTTGTGTTAATTATCATGACGTATTTTCCACGTATTATGAGAAGAATATTTTTTCACTACTATATACCTGAACGACTGGTGATTTGCCTAACAACGCTAGATGGCAGCACAGTTTGTTTCGCTTAAGAATGCGATTGGAGAAATATTCCGATGCTCTTAACACTCAGATACTTGAGACTTTGTCGTCCTGGGTGGTGTAACGGTTAGCATGCTCGAACGGTAATCTGGAGATGCGGGTTCGATTCCCCTTCCAGAGCGATGAAATTTTCAAGTTTTCTGGTGTGATTGATATTACGTGAGAACAGAAAAATACCGTCAATTCAGAGATGTCTGATTGTTGTGCTAATTATCATGACTTAGATGAGATGACGCCACACCAGCAGCTGTGAAAAATTCGTTTTTGTTGCTATGAAAACAAAACAAAGTGGCACACCCGTGCGCAATCGTGTGTAGGTGATGATGTCACCCTCACGAAAGGCTAAGTGTGACGTCACACATATTTCTTTCTTGGCTGTTGCTATGATGACGACATTCAGCTGCGCCACAACAGTGGGATATACGTTCAGACAAAGATAATTATACTGTTTTAGATTTTGTAAACCGCGCTGCATGACACATGGGCTAACTGAACGCAGTGACGCGTGCTTTGCATCAGGTGAGCATTTTATATACAGTAATTATGTAGAACTTCATTTTTGTTTATTTTGCATTGTATATCGTATAATTATATAGCTTTGAAAAAGCCTTCCGCTCGACCCGAAAAAGCTAGGAGTTACGTAAATATGTTTGTGTACACCAATAAATAACGTATTGAAACAATCGATTTTTAGATGTAGATAAAGAAGCTTTACCAGTTTTTTTTTTTTTTAACGTAAAACTCAATCTTATCTTTGCCGCCCCGGTGGCGCAGTGGTCTAAGGCGTTGGCCTCTGATCATTCGTCCGTAAGGGGTCCGGGTTCGAATCTCGGTCAGGCATGGATGTTGTGTTTGTCTTACGGCACTGGCTCTCTCCCTTCCCTGGAACCAGTGACCCTAAATTAGGGACGGGCGACTGCTTATAGCCCATTGAGTTGCTCACGGTGGTCGTTAAACCTCCAATCAAAAAAAAAAAAAAAAAAAAAAATCTTATCTTTCCTTAGTTGCCGATCTGTAGAGGGAGACGCGTGACGAATGCATCAGTGTAAATTCTTTTTAAGTTGCATACTGCCCAATTAAATATAAATTTTAGCGGTTAAAACTTCATTTGAAGTTTATACCTCATTGAAGTTTCGGATGAGGTATAAATGTTTCGCTTACCCCACTGGTACGTCCCTTGTCTTAAACCAGTGGCCTCAAATTAGAGACGAGAGACTCCTGTTATCTTAGATTCTCATGGAGATTTTTGTTTGTTTGGAAGTTTAACGACCACCGTGAGCAACTCGATGTGCTACAAGCAGTCGCCTGTCCATAATTTGGGGTCACTGCCTTCAGGGAAGAGGCAGAGCCAGTGCCGTAAAACAAATACAACATCTAGGCTACACTAGGATTCGAACCCAGAGATTTCTCTTATGAAGGGTCTGAAGCTGGCGCTTAGACCACTGCACCACCATGGACAACCTCATGGAGATCATTAAATTAAAATACGAAGATCAGCTTCTAAGAGAACTTGTGATGTACTACAGAGGTGAAGCACATGTCAAGGCGGCTAAGTTGCAGCGATAAATTCAGTCGTTGTAGCTTAATAAGGAATTCATGCGGCTCCGGATCAGAAGAATTCGTGTAAGTTCTCCGTCACTGGCAAATTTGTCATTTCACATTTGCGCCTGATTGTGGAAACGGATCAACTGGCCGTTGGGCTTAAAAAATGTTTGATATTCCTTAAAGCAAATGAACGGATTCGATGCGTTGTTAAGATGCGTGGTACAGCTGAAAACGGTACAAAAGCAAGCCTGCAACATTCTGCGATCATATCTCACTGTGAGGTTGAGTGAAAAATTTCGTGGCGGGAGAGAACTGACTTTGAGAAAGGAAAGTTTGTTGGGTGCTATATTAGTGGGTTGTCCATAAGAGAAACCGAGAGGCTTTTAAACATACCCAAGTCAATTGTTTTGGATGTAGTGAATAAGTGGAAGACACATGGCGTGCCTGAAGCAGCAAAACGTACCGGCAGACCAAAGAAAATCAGTGATAGAGGATTTCAAAGCCTTAGAATAGTCGTTACAACTAATCAACGGAGTACTACTGCACAAGGCCTCAGTGTACAGGTGAGTAACAATGCTGGAACCTCGGTATGTACACGTACCATTCGCAGAGAATTTTATTCCATGGGTTACCGTGGTCGTGTGGCTGCTCATGTGCTTTTCATCTCCACTGGAAATGCTATCGTCGTTTAGCATGGTGTAAAGAACATTTATCGTGGACCGTAGATCAATGAAACGGGTCCTATGGACTGATGCATCCAGATACACGATCAATCAGTCTGATGGCCGTGTGTGGGTATGGCGGCAGTCGGGGAAATGTTATTTATCACAGTGTGTGACGTACCTGCCAGCAGGACGCACACGACATAAAGGCAGATAGGAATCAGAACAAATGTCTGCGTAGCTCAGTTGGTAGAGCGACTTGTTCCGGAAGAAGCTGCCTCGGGTTCGAATCCCGGCGTAGACCAAAAATGACAGAGAAATTTACTTCGTTATAATGGCGCCCGAACTATCCGGATGACCCGGCCGTTCAAAATCTCGCGTTGGTGCGATGTTATTTCCACACCGCGACACTGGAAAAATCAGAGAATTCCTTCTCCAGCGCTTCGAAAAATAAAAATGTGTGATGTTGCATTCCACACAGCAGATTGACTGGGAGTTCTCAAGTGCACGTTCTACAGTGGATGGCTGCCTGCAACGATTCATGGTCACGGCTGACCCGTGGGCCATTCCCCCGGCCCTCTTTCGGGGGAGGGAGATGTGACGTACCTGCCAGCAGGACGCACACGACATAAAGGCAGATAGGAATCAGAACAAATGTCTGCGTAGCTCAGTTGGTAGAGCGACTTGTTCCGGAATAAGCGGCCTCGGGTTCGAATCCCGGCGTAGACCAAAAATGACGGAGAAATTTACTTCGTTATAAGTGTGCTGTTCCTATGGTCACGTTTTCAGTTGGTAGTGTACTCGTGTGGGGGTGTTTTTTTGTGGCATGGTACCGTCCCATTGGTTATTGTGGGCAAACCTGTTAACCAGGACTTCTACCTCGATATTCTGGACAATTATGTTCTACCAATTCTGTGGCAATAGTATGGAACCGAGCCTTGTTGGTACCAGCAGGATAATGCACCGAGCCTTAAAGCAAGGACTGTTACGGCATGGTTTGACGATAATTCCGTATCGTGTGTGGACTGGCCAGCATAGAGCCCTAATCTTAATCCCATAGATCCCGTATAGGATAAACTACAGCGCTGTATAAGAAGTTTGGAACCAAGGCCTACTACTAAGCAACAGTTAGCGGCAGCATTATGTACTGAATGGAAGCGCATACCTATCGCTGTGTTCCAAAACCTTGTCGAAAGCATGTCTCGAAGGATCAGTGCATTCATTAAAGTCAAAGGTGGACCAACACCGTACTAATGTATGTCAATAAATGCTATGTTGTGCTCCTCTTCTAGGTGTTTGGTGAGTTTTGTCAAAAAGTGTACTTTATATTACGTACTACAGAAGCGAAGCACAATGGCAAGACGGCGAAGTTGCAAGGATAAATTCCATCGGTGCAACTAGATTGATAAAGCTCTCAGTTTCTTAGCAGAAGCATTTGATTTTCGTCACCGGCAAATTTGCTTTTTCGCAAACTTTCGTTTTGAAGGCTTTTTAATTTCAGTAAGACCATTCAACAGTTACATTCACTTACATTACTAATATTTACAGCACATACAACAACACATTTACTGACCTTTTCAGCTTTTTTCCTGAAAATAGATTTACAGATTAAGTTGGACATATAGATAGACAGATGGGAAAATGGCTAAGTGGAAACTATAAGCTTGGATTTGTTAAATCTGAAAAGCTCTCTACATAAAGGAAATAGATTTATGAATCGAAGTCAGGATGTTTTATAAAATGGAATCGCGAGATGAAATCTGAAAAGATTTACTCTGGTGAATTTCTTCTCCACATCATTCGGCGAAATCAAAATGCAGCTGGGTTTTTTTTCCTCCTGCGGACTGAATCGCTTTAGAAACGAACAAAGAAGAACCAATCTTGGTCGCCATTCTCGTCGAATTCATAGTTCAAAATGCCCTAGAGCAAAATATCCCTGCACTTGTGCAATGGCAAAAGCAATCCCGGAAATGTCGTCTAAGCAAGTTAACATGACAGGAACATGCCTTAAAGCTGACGACTACACACTTACACATATGCGTGATCGTGGCTATCAACAGAAGTTTTAAAGGGATGTACTTCCTGTCCTGGAGCAGCTCATGTCATCAAAGCTGTTCCACAAGGATTTGAAATTCTTTTATTTTTTGTTCTTAAGCAAAGGAAAGAGCTAGTTCTTACGGATATCGAGCGCAGAGAGATGGCAATGCTGAATACATTGGAGTTTATCTTGTGCACCTGGTGGGGGAGAAAGAATCAGCATAATCTTTCGAGGTCTCAGTGACAGGCTGTTTACTTTATTTTGAAAATTCATGCTTCTCAAGCCTGAGTTTAGTCCTCCGGAACATGCATCAAAATTGCATCATCTTTTTATACAAGAAAGATGGAACACCGTAGTGATGTGAAAAATCTTTCAGTATTGAAAAATTTAGCACGTTTTCTTCCGTAAAGACAACGAAAGTAACGCGTTCTAACGTAGCTTATGGCTCCGGTATAATTCTTCACTAGTGGTTTCATCATTCCAAAGGGGAAGCTGAATAGCTTGAACGAAATAAGATCAGAGAAAGATTCTCACGATTCTTTTACTACGGATTTAAATCTATGGAGCATCCGTTCCATCCTTTCTCGTAATCTTGCCTGTAAGAATAGTTTCAATTTTTCTTTCTTTCTCTAAAAAAATTATCCCTTTCGAGCAAAAGGGAAATTTTTTTTTTTTTGTATACGTTTTGGCGCGCCTTTTGGATAAAAATACCTCCTTGGGCATTTTATCCGTTCGATCCTCCGTTCGACAGTTTGCACGATATTGTTGTAAGTATGGGTGGATTGGAACAATTATTTTTGCTTTCAACAGCTAAAACCATAATAATGGTGATTCTAGTATTTGGTTAGCAACGAAAGTCCATTAGTATTGTTTTCATCAAATCACATTCATTCACTTTAACAAATCTTTAAATAAAAACCCGTTTAGTATACTTTACCAGAGTTGTACAGAATCGTAATTGATTTAATCGGTAATGCATTACAGCGCAATTGTAATGGAAACAAGAACTTAGCGTTACCATTACATGGTAATGGTGAACTGGTCATTAGATTTACATCGTAATTGCAATGACAGGTAGCAGTTACCCATTGTAATCGGAATGGTTAATGGCTAACTATATGTTGTTAATTAACCAATAACTTATGGGTAGCAATACAACGTGAATACACCAACAACCAGTACACCCTTACACGTTGTGTAGGTTATTTAACAATTGTTCCACCCCTTAGACCTCAAATGCATGTATGTAGGTATTGAAGATTGTACGTGTACGACATGAGTAGTTGCCCCGTCTTCGCCGCAAGTAGTGATTTGAGCGAAATAATACATATGAAGTAAATACGAATGGGATGTTTATTTGAGTTAGAGATACTCATTCAATCTATCTCCAGTACAGTATTCTCGTCCATTACATACGTTTCACTGTCCAATATAATTACTCCACGATAGCCAGAAGCACATTATTGTACTACACTCATAGTGTAGTGCTAATATTAGCAGGCGGACAAAACAGGCGGACAGTAGGACACTCCAAAAGCTCTCTCCAAAATAGGCGGACAGCAGTGACTCACTTCAAAATAGGTGGACAGCAGTGACTCACTCCAAAATAGGCGGACAGCAGTGTACACTCACTCCAAAATAATTACCCCACTATAGCCACACACGCATATCAGAACTACACTCACAGATCAGCAATCAGGGTGCACTGCCGAATATTACAGAACTTTGCGAACTCTTGACATTTTTGCCGTACTTCTCAAGTGTTGCTGTTCATAACTTGTCCGATATGAACACTGGACTACTGACTCCTTTATACCATGCTGGCCACCCAAAATGAAACACCAAGAAGGACACGAGATAGTAAAACCAGATTTACTAGACACATAACAACAGATACAAAGATGAAACGATTGAGCTTACAGGCCCGTGCGACTTGCGGAACACGCAGACATCAATAGTAGGTGTGCCCCCCCACGGCTGGCAATAACGGCCGCTACGCAGCGCGGCATCGAACGAAAGAGGTTTTGGATGTGGGCTTGGGGTATGTCGGTCCAGGCTGCTTTCACACGTTGCAACAGTTCATCAGGCGTAGCCGCGGTTGGTGCTTGCCGGACCACGCGGTTGCCGATCATCGACCAGACGTGTTCGATGGGCGATATATAGAGAGAGCAGGCAGACCACGGCAGCAGTGATACCTGGTGGGCCGTACAGAATTGTTGCACGATGCCTGTCACGTACGGGCGCGCATTATCCTGTTGAAACGTGGCCGCTGGCTGGTCCTGCACGTAAGGGAGGACTACAGGGCCAAAACGTCGGAGATGTAGCGGTGGCTGTTGAGTGTACCAGCGATGCGTACCAGAAGAGTGCGGGTGTCACATCTAATTGCGCCCCAAACCATAACACCAGGCAACGGAATGGTATGGCCATGCATAATGCAGGCGTCATACAGTCTCTCGCCGCGGTGCCGCACACGCGGATCCGACCATCGTGGTGTTGCAAGCAGAAGTGGGATACGTCGGAGAAGACAATGTCGTGCTATTCTGTAGTCTACGTGCGGCGTTCAACGGCCCACTGCCGCCTCACTCGCCGGTGGTGTAACGTCAATGGTAATCGGAGCAATGGGTGCCGTGCGACAAGTCCCCGCTCCTGCAGACGACGTCGAACGGTACGTGCTGACACAGGTTGTTGCGCAACACACCCTAATTCCTGCGCTAACGTTCGTGATGTGGCGGTGCGAACCGTCAATGCCCGCCGCACAACGTGCTGGTCCTCTCGTTCGGTGGTGTGCCGCGGCTGCAGCAATCGCTTACGTCGGTCCGTCCGTTCCTCCTGCACCCACCGAATCCATACTCACCTTACTGTGGCTGGATGTCGTCCCACACGGGCGCCGATTTCTCGGTACGATAAGCCGTTGTCGTGATAAGCCACTATTCCTCCTCTGTCGAACAGCGAAACGTGCTGGAATGACTGCCGCATTCTGCGACGAGGCGTCAGGAAGCTTCCCATGCACAGGTCCGGCAGCACAACGCACTTCCACTACTTACACCCTGCCTTCTGTGCACCCTTCTTATAGTGCTGCTCGCTGGTGAGCCAGGCGCATATGATTTGCATATGCCCTGCAATGCTAATCGTTTGCATGTCCTTTTGCGGGCGACGCATGCTGCGAATTTCAGGCCAATCGGATGCTTCCTTCTTGGTGTTGCATTTTGGGTGGCCAGGAGTGTAAATACGTCACGACAGGGCCTGAACCTTCTGGAATATTCTTGATATACATAAATCTAGCCAACTTCCCACTGCCGTATCATTCTGGAACATTCTACAAACGTCTAACGGTTAGAAGCCACATTTACATGGAATTCAGAACTTTCAACAAAACTTTTCATTGTTGGAAAATTTGCTAGTTAACGAAACATTTTTATAATTTTCTTATTTCAACTAGGGCCTACAATAATGGGAAAAAATCTCATCATTCACAATATATATATTCACGTTTTCAATAGTATAAAATATTTATCCGCGGGCCGCAGGTTGTGCACCCCTGGTCCATTCTTGACGCTTCTAGAACATTCTACACGACACTTCGGTCTCTGTCTGCTATGTAACATGGCCGACTTTTCTGGACATAGGTCTTGGCACACATTTCTATAAACTGTAAGTACGTAATTATCTTTTGAAAATTGTGTAATTTCGTTACCAAATAATCCCATTGAGTTTGAAATGCATTATTAAATAATTGAATTATATCCTTTTCATTGTAATGCATTACAGATTAATTCCGTTACCTTGTGCAAACTATACTTGGGATTACCTTGTAATGCATTACCCTGTAATGCATTACACGTTAATTGTAGTCTGTACTTCCATTACTTTGTATTGCATTCCTGCCCAACTCTGACTTTACCCAAGGTTAGTAGATGACAAGGTTATGCTCATTCTGCTCTTACGATGATTGCTTTCTGACGTCACTGTACAACTTGCTATCGTAAGACAACCTAATCACCATGTTTCTTTCTATCTGCACCATAGCAACGTTCAGAATTATTATTCGTAAACCAGCTGGAATAATCTTTATAAATTCTAGCAGACTTTTTAATGCATAATATTTTTAATTTAAAAAATTTGGGGAATGTTGCCGAGATGCTTTTCCTCTTCCCCATAAAGAAATTCTTTATTGCATGGCAATAATATGTCCTGCTATGCGTATTTCTTTCTAAATTTACATAAAAACAATAAAAAATTTTGAGGTTTATGTAAGAACAGCAAACATTCCCCTGATAATTAAATTAACATTTAAAAGTATAACAGTTTTGCCGCCCTTTACGTAACCAAAAGGTGCAGGAAAGTATTTTTTGGAAGCTCCGTTAGTAAAATATTCACATGACTGTGAATTTCTTCTGTACTTAATGTAAATGTGCTTTTGCATAAGCTTTTGTTTTGTGTTTGAGTTATAAAATTTTTTGACAAGACATTTTCCTCCATAGCTGCAGTTCAGATCCACGATTCACATGTTAGGATGGTGATGTCATTCAGTAACGTCACGATTATTCTTCCTCTGCGAAGAAGGCAGGATGAGCAAATTTTACTGTCTTATAAACCTTGTACTCTACCGTATTGAGTACATAACATTGATTAACTGTATCAAAAACTCGGCACATTTGCTAACTAGAACTAAGAAAATCATGGTTTGGCGTTTACCACATTTAATAGCTAAATACTAACCCGATAGATACCGGAAGTGCATTTAGCTATGCTGTACGATTTCTTTTGAATTTTAATTGCAGTGCATACAATTAGTATGAACCAGGTGGTGCAGGAATCAAATTCGTTTTGCATCTCGTATTTGTCATTAAGACCCAAATTCTTCCGTACAGTTTCCAGCCTTACTTTATTCAGAATTTTATCCGCAGGACTTGTAGATATAGAATTACAAAAAGTGTTGTAACAAAAGTTGCTGCAGCAATGCTCAATACAGTATGAGTAACGTAGCTTTAGATTTCCTGGATGGACTATTTTCACTGTAGGTCGTAGTGGAACGGTTTGTTTGGCATAACACAGCGGCTATTGAAATTAAAATATATATATATATATTTTTGTGGTATAATTTTTGGCATAATTACTCGAGTCTACTTAATTTTTCGATTTTTTCTCCTTCCCCTTATTTTTAATCTGCGTCTGCTTTCGGGAGCCGTTCTTGGACTAAGAAAGTTATTTTGTTATTTGGGGGAGGGGAGGGGGGTAATTTAATTAATTTCTTTGTTTTTACCTCAAATACATATACAATATAACATAACAGAAACCCATGTTCAACTAGGTCTTTTTCGGGATGGGTCAATAGGGAGCTTTGCTGGTCCTGAAAAGGCTCACTGTTTACAATATTTTCTGTATTATTTGCCTGTTTGTATTGCTTTTTATTTCATATATACGTATAGTCCTATATACGTATATACGAGGGTTGTATCGAATGTAATGCAAAAGTGGGCATAACTTTTTTATTAACTGACAGAGGTAGTTCAAGTTGCACATGTCAGTAGAGTAACTCTTTCTCTACACAAAGGTACTACTCAACATAGTCTCCATCACAAGCGATGCATTTGCGTCGTCGTTGAACCCAACTCTGGACTTTTCTTTGAAAAAATTCAGGTGAGGACTGTTGTACCCACTTCTTCGCAGCAACTTTCACCTTGTCTGTGTCATCAAATCATTATTCCCGGAGACTGTCCTTAATTAACCGAACAGGCGAAAGTCGGAGGGCGCCAGATCTGGGATGCGTGGTGGATGGGGTACCACCGACCAGCCTAATTTGCTGATCACCTGATTTGTTGCCAAAGGTGTGTATGGTCTCGCATTAGCATGGTAAATATGAATCATTTTCAGATTCTTGTTCGTTCTCTTTCTCCTTATGGATTCCCTAAGTTTCTTGAGTGTCTCAATGTACCGCTTGCTGGTCAGGGTATGGACACGTTCCAGAAAATTAAGGTGAATGACACCCCTGTCATCCGAAAAAAACAGTCACTATGACTTGCTGGGCGGATCGCCAGCTCTTGAACTTCTTAGTCTTTGATAAAGAGGTGTGAGGCCATTTCATGGATTGATTCTTCGTTTCCTGACTGTAACGCCCACGTTTCATCCCCTGCCACCAGATTGGAATAAATGTGTCTTCATTGGCTTCTCATCGGAGAAGGCAATCCTTTGCCAATCAGCTGAGGTACAATTCCGATACTGCCGTGCAAATGTAAGCCTTTTCTGCCGATGCACCTTCGTGAGAATAGGTGTAGTGACCATCCGTCTGTATCGGAGCCCCATACCCAGCAGGGTTCGCTGAACTATCGTTTTAGACACACTTCCGGTATATGTCCTTGCCTAACCTGGGTTATGTCCTTGCCTAACCTGGGTTATGTCCTTGCCAATCATAACATTAGTACCACAGCAGTCACCGAAGTATGCGGATTAACAGCACAACGTGTTTGGCAAATCTTGAACGATCATGGAGTTCACCCGTACCACGTTGAGCTAGTGCTAAGTTTGATGGACGGAGACCAGGGAAAGCGTTTCGTTTTGTGCAACTTTGTACATAACACGTTAGAGGTTAATCCAAACTTCTTGGCCGATATCTTGTGGACAGAGGAGTCCCGTTTTACACGGGACGGAATAGTCAATCGGCATAACACCTAGTACTGGGCTCTGAGCAGCCAATCTATGGGACGAGCTGCTCGACATCAACAACGTTGAGCAACTAACGTTTGGTGCGGTATTTGGCGAAACACACTAGTTGGACCCATTTTCTATGATGGGACATTAACAGGGGAGCGGTACCTTCAGCTCTTACGGGGCCCGATATCTGACTTTCTGGATGATCTTCCCCTCAAAGATCTGCTGCGCATGTGGTACATACGTTGGCAGCCATTGATCTTTGAGCCATTTGAGGTGCACCACCTCAAATGGCTGCCAACGTACGGAGTTTCCTGGCTGAAACATCCAGACACCAGATAATTGGTTATGACGGTACGGTGGAATGGCCTGCGTGGTCACTGGACTTAACACCTTTGAACTTCTTCTTGTGGGGTTACTTGAAGGAACAGGTGTATGCTACAGAACCTACTAGTCTGGAAGATATGCGACACCGCATTGTGTGCGCCTGTAACACAGTGACACCTGCCATGCTAGATAGTGTACGAGCAGCTATTCTTTTTTTTTTTTTTTTTTTTTTTTTGTTGATTGGAGGTTTAACGACCACCGTGAGCAACTCAATGGGCTATAAGCAGTCGCCCGTCCCTAATTTAAGGGTCACTGGTTCCAGGGAAGGGAGAGAGCCAGTGCCGTAAGACAAACACAACATCCATGCCTCACCGCGATTCGAACCCGGACCCCTTCGGGCGAATGATCAGAGGCCAACGCCTTAGACCACTGCGCCACCGGGGCGGCGCAGCTATTCTTACACACCTTGGAATGTGCATTGTAGCCGATGGTGGCCACTTCGAACTGGCTGTACATTAACTTCGCGCAGATGTGCGTTGCGCCTGTAAGTAGGCATATCTCCTGTAAACATTTTTCAGTATTATAAATAAGCCTGCAACTTCTGTCTCGTGTCATTAGTTTCGTGTCTGTTTCACCCGCTTTACCGTTTCGAATTAACAGAATATTGACCCGTCTATGTACATAATTCGTGAGCACCATATGTCGTTTCCTACTAATTAGACGATGCGCTACAACTTTGTAATTGGAATTTTGTTTCTATCTCGCGTTGTTCGAGAGGAAGGTTTCCTAACTTCTTACCTTTGGCGCTAGAGGCACTCCAATCGCTTTCATTCGATCGGTCATTGTCTCTTTCCTATACATAGACCAATTTGTGTACCACTCAGACCTTTCCTTCGGCAGATATTACCCTGAATAAAGACTTTCTTTTGAACCCTGTATGTATATATCCTAATATATAATTTGCCAGAGTCCTCCTCCTCCTCCGTGCCACTTTTTAAGTCGTCATAGCAACAACTGAGAAACAAATGTTTGTGATTTCACGCTTAGCTTTTCGTGTAGGTGACGACGTCACCTACACGCGCACAGAATAAGGGGGAAATCACTGTTTTGTTGTCATAGCAACAAAGAACACAGCTGCTGGTGTGACGTCATCTAATCCAAATCATTCTCACATGACGTCAGCGATTCTTTACGTCACACGGTCAACTCTTTAGAGTTACGAAAACTTTACATCAGAAATTTTGGTTCACTACCTGAACCGGTGTTTAGCCATCTGTATGTGGCAACGTTAAGAGTACGACGATCTGACCACGTCAAGATAAAAATAATTCACGGAAAAGAACAGGGGAAATTGATACAGGGTTCACAGTCAGTGTATACGAAAAATGTTGCGTACCAGGAAGTGTTGACGAAATAGGGACTAAAGGTTTTATACAAAACACATAACAAACAGACAGCCCGTCGTATTAAATTCCATAATCGACTGCTCTGGAAAATTTCAGAAAGCTGTGAGCCAACGACGCCATCTATTGACGTGGATCTCAAAAACAGAATAAATAAATGTTAATAATTTCTGTATCACAAATTTTATTTTCCCCCAGTTATTATTGACGGGCTTTCACTTAGTATATATTTATATATATATATTATATATTTATTTATATATATATAAATAATTTTTAGCGCAGTTTTGTCCTTTGATTCACTTTAAGGAGAAATCATTTTCAGTTACCCATTGTTCGCATTGTATTATTTCAATTTTGCTTTTTAAAAACAGTGCAATACACGAATAAAGGAGGCAAAGTATTTATCCTTATAATGAAATAAAAAAGTAATTTTCATCAACCACAGAAAAAATAATTCAGGAAATTTATAGTAAAGCCGATTTTCCAAGGGGGGACTGCTTCTTTTATGAAGCCAGTTCCCTGCCAGGTACGGTCTTAGTTAAAAGTGATATGCCCAGAAATTAATCAACTCCATGCATCATCATACGGCCACTTAGGCATTCAAATTCGAGCATTACAAACAGAATACATTATCATACGGCAATTTAGGCATTCAAATTCGAGCATTACATAGTGATGCAGTTGTTTAACAGATATTTCACATGCAATCTTTTGCAATTAATCAGATGAAAATAATTCAGAATTTAGTGACGCAGTTTTTTTAGTACGTGAGTTGATAAATAAATTAGGTTCTTTTTGAAGGTCTTCGTTAGATTTCAGGATTGAGTAGCAATTCTCTTCAAAGCGAGTTTCCATTAACATTTGTTTCACTTTCAGTTTACACGAAATTTTGTAGAGTGGATTTGAACAACACCAGCGCAAGTCATCGTTTTTCGGTTGATTAACGTAGAAGTCCACCTGCAGTTTTGCACAGGGAAGTCGTACGAATAATTACTTAGATATTATTTCAGCGGTTTTTAAAAACTAGTTCCTTTAAAATAATGCCGGACTGCATTGAAGTATTCAAAACATTTATAGTGTTCAAAAGTATAGTAAGAACTCATGCGTAGAAGCAGTACAAATTTTCTGCACTTTACCGAAGCACTGTAGGCGACGGTTAAGCTCCTTGAAAATTTAAGAAATCCATTCTGCGTATAAAATGTACACAAAAGGAACTTATTCTGTTATAGTATACAATAGATGTATTAATATACAAGGGTTGGACCGATAATGTCAACACCACGCTCACAGACGGGACTATTAATGCAGCTGAGTACGTTGCAATACGCAAAGGTATCCACCACCTTTTGGTTGTAATAGCTGTGTTTAGAACCTCAAGGTCCTGTTTAAGTGCATTTAAAGTGTCTTGCTGCAAAAGTTTCTTTTAGGGTGATGACGAAATGAGCGACGTAATGGACTTCGAAAGAGGGCTAATTGTTGGTGGCCGGCTAGTTGATGCCTCCGTGATAACAGTCGCCAGGGTAGTGGGGGTGTCGAGAGCTACTGTATCTAGCGATATGACAGCATACCATGTTCGTGGCAAAACCTCGTCTGCGAAAGACGAGTGTGGCTGGTAAACGACCCTGACTAATAGGACCACCAGAGCATTAAAGATGATTGTTCCCAGTAATAAGAAGACCATGGCGCCGAAAATTAGTTAGGAGCTCAATCTGCATCTCCACAGCCAAGTATCAACGCAAAAAGTGCGCGGCGAACTGCATAAAGACAGTATTAATGTCAGAGCTACTATTTCAAAACCTCTGGTGACCCGACTGAATGCAAAACGGCGATAGCAGGGGTGCCTGGAGCATGCAGCATGGTCTGTCGCTCCATGCAAATGCGCAATGTGGTCGGATGAACTCACATTCTCACTATTACCCACCGCTGGAAGCGTTTACGTGTGGAGAACATCGTCAAAGACGTACAACCCAAACTGTCTGCTCCCAACAGTGCAGTATGGTGGTGGTTCTGTCATGCCCTGGGCGATCATATCGTGGTTTGCAGCAGGTACCGTGAACACCTTCAAAGGACGGATGACTGGCAGGGCGTATGAAACCTTTTTGCCAGATAAAGTCCCTCCAATGGCTCAGGCATTGTTTCCTGCAGGGGATGCCATCTATCAAGATGATAACGTTCTGATTCTCAAGAGCTCGAAATGTGCACTCATGGTTTGAGGAATATGAAGACGAACTTCCATACCTTCCTTGGCCTCCCCAATCACCAGACTCAAACATCATCGATCCACTGTGGTCGGTGTTGGGAAACAGAGTAAGATTACGTTATCCTCCTCCTGTATCTCTCAAGGACATGGAGAAGTTTCTGCATGAAGAATGGTGCAACATCCGACTAACCACCACCCAGTATTTTTATACGTCTATTCCAAGGAGGATTTAGGTGGTTTTGAATGCCAAACGTGGGCCTACACCCTACTAGGTAGGTAAACCTTCTTTTCCTAGGTGTTCACCTTATTCTGTCCAAACCCCTGTACTTTCAAAATACATAAACAAATCTGTTAGATATTTCAGATATAATTTCTTTTGTGATATTTTATCGAAACGTGCTAAATATTGAAACATAATTCAGTTTATAATTAATTAATATTTTTATCAAACATTACTCGTGACCTACTTTTCTGAAATGCGCAATCCGATTCAGTTCTGATGTTACAAAATTTCGACAAGTTAAAAGAAGATAATGTATTATTAATAGAATTAAATTTTTCAGTTCAAACATTTGCAAATCAAGTTTGCTTTCCAAACGCATGGCATCGCTTTTACAGATTAAGTTATTTAAGACGTTTATTAACCATCGCGAAGCATAAGCAAGTCTGTTTTACTTCTATCACTATTTGGTTAACTAGAAATGATCTGGCTATTAATATTAACAAAACAAAAGTAATGATTTTTCAAGTACGTCAAGCTTCACCTCTTTAATTCAGAATATTAATGTACTTGGATCATCTACAGAAGTGGTTCAAAGTCATAACTATCTTGGTATCATTATTCAGCACGATTTAAAATCGAATTCACATGTTGACTACCTCTCTAATAAGATTTCAAGAAATATAGGGGTTATTAGTAGTGCAGTGGCCAATTTAACCCCAAAACTAATGATTTTATTATACTACACTTTAATTCAGTCTCATCTAATCTATTGTATATCTGTTTGGGGATCGACTACCTTATACAATATGAAAAAACTTCAGTCGTTACAAAATAGATTCATAAGACTATTACAATTTAAACTACAAAATACTCATTTTTAAAATACAGTCTTTCAGGCAAGACTCACTCCAAAGGATTTTAATATACTAACTATTCAGCAATTGGATATCTATAGTATAGGTAAATTAATGTTTTTGAGAATTAAAAATGGTTACTACAAAGATTTAATTACAATAAGTACTCACATTCATGATTACTACACGAGACAAAAAACAACACTAATCCCCATTTTTCAACTAACAGATCGATTTAGATCATTTATTAATTATATTGGTCCTGCATTATGGAATACATTTCCTACTGATATTGTATCACTTAATAATATTAATATATTTAAAGGAAAACTCAAGCATTTCTTACTGACCAAAAGCTCATAATGTATTATTACCTTTATTAATTGATAATACCACCCTAGCTGTGTTTGATATTGCGTGGACTTGACTTGTTTATGGGACTTTGAATTTTTTTATTTTCATGAAAATTTTGATGCTGTGGGAGAAGAGGCCTATCAAGCCTTTTCCCTCCTCATTCCCTGTTGTTACAAAAATATATTATTTGTGATATATATTTATGATTATGTAATACCATGTCTGTAACAACTAAAATGCAATAAATGAAAAATAAATGAAATAATCTTTCTTCTCCGCGAAACGGTTTTCTTGTATATTTCCTGCACTTGGGCTTATGTGGTTGGCAAAGAAAAGTCTTATTCTTAACAGGGCTGTAGCAGGTGATTTATCGTCGCTGATCAGAGAAGTGGAAAGCACCTTGTAATGTATGAGAAATAACAGGATTTTCAAAAAAAAATCTGTCTTTGTGATGAATTCAATCTTGGGCTTCTTTTCAACAACAATTGTCCCCCTCTGAGCCACACAAATTTGCATGGAAGAAAAAAGGAAATCTAGTAATAAAGTTTACCTTTTCCGTGATATAAATTATTTATTCAAGTATATCACTGCACAGCTAGAAAGAATTACCTTCTGGTGCTTTGTAGACAGGATTACTACATGAGCATAGCCGCTATAGAATGATTGCAGTAGTGGTTGGGAAGACATGACGCCACCACGGTGGCGCAAGTGGTCTACGCGATTGCTTCTGATCATTCGTCCGAGATGGGTCCTTGTTCGAATCCCGGTGAGGCATTGATGTTGTGTTTGTCTTACGACGCTGGCTTTCTTCCTTCCCTGGAACCAGTGGCCCTAAATTAGCGACGGGCGACTGCTTGTATCCCAATGAGTTGCTCACGATGGTCATTAAACCTCGGATCAAAAAAGGAAAAGACAACCTGATTAATGCTGGCATCACCTTGCTTAATAAATTACAGCTGTATTGTGTGGTGTTGTGGTTGTTATTTTTCGAACACACACTAACATGCAGCGTGCCATCAGTAGTTTTGCGAATCGATCTTCAGCGATCAAAACCAAGTTGTAAGAACTTGGAGAGCTAAAAAGTAAACATGAGCAAATCATGGAAACCAAAGAAAATAAACTTGTTTATTTCACAATAGTAGAAGTTTTGTAACGTAATGTATTGGAATAGGAAGTGAACAGCTTTTATATTTTTCGTTGGCAATGCAACGATGATAACACCATTCTCATATGTCAGGAAAGTGACCAGAGATCGGAGGCTCGAATTTAATAATACACAGGAACTACGTTTCCCGTATGGCGTTGGATGTCTCCTTTTATTAGATCTAGTGGCCCAAAATTACGGACGGGAACCTTTCACATCCTCAGATACTTCTCGAGACCGCTTCACCTCAAAAAACCTAACTAGACGGAGGCAATTCAACCTTTAGGTGAGTGTGATTGACAAAAAACTCTGCTAGACAAAGAGTGATCGCTGAATTATGATCACCTACCTAATACTTCGTAGGTCCTGCTTTCGGTCTCAAAACAGCAGTTTTCTAACGTGGCATAGATTCAATAAGATGCTGACCAAGCGGCGTGTAATGCATCAATCAGTGAAGGTACGGAGATGATTAGTGTATCTGAATCTATTAAGAAAACCTGATAACTTAACCTATTATTAAAACCTGACACCTATTATCTGAACCTGATATGCCAGTCCATATTGTCCAGCAAGTGTTCTATGCGGTTGATAACGGAAGAACATATTCGGAAGCCAATCGATATGCTGGAAATTAGATAACTATGTTCCTTAAACCATTCCTGCACAACATTACACTGAAGAGCAATTGAATTGGAGACAGCTGGCGTTATGCAACTGTGGTGCTGTGAGCGGTCCTGTAAACTAAAACGACATGACGTATGCAGCGACCCGACAATATAACAAGTGATGCGACGGGAATCAGTAAAGAGTTGGACGCAGTAAGGGTAAGACGAAGGATCTAAGCACATTTGATCGTGGGTAAATTGTTGGGGCCCGACGAATGGGCCACTCCATCTCGGAAGTCATGCAGGAACTGGGATTTTCACGAGCCACTGTGTCACGGGTGCAACGTGAGTACATCAAATCCGGTAAAACCATCCCTGCAAGGGCCAACTGCCGTGGACAACAGCGTGTGGATGAGCGGGTTCATCGTCGGCTAGCTCGCATTGTAACAGCGGATAGACGGGCCACAGTGCACGAAATCACTCGGAAATGTAACGCTGGTGCACAAAAACGTGTAAGAAGCCACACCATCTAGAAACATCTCGCTATGGGGTACAGAAGCCAAAGTCCCACAAGGGTACCGCTACTGACCGCACATCACAGCGTGCAAAGATTAGCATGGGCGCGAGAACATCGCCACTGGACCCTAGACATGTGGCAATGTTGCCTGGACTGATGAGTCGAGATTCACGTCGGTACACGTGGATGGCAGAGTACGAGTACGGCGCAAACCACATGAAGCGATGGATTCTTCTTGCAGCAGGGTGCTCTTTAAGCTGGTGGGGGTGCCATTCTCATCTGGAGACCGTTTACGTGGACTGAAATGGGTCCTCTGGTACGTGTGACATCGTCCCTCACAGATCAACGTTACTGGGATATCCTAGAGGGCATTTGCTCCCGTTTGTGCGTCTTCAACATCCCACTAGGGACCTTATCCTGCAACAAGACAATGCACCGTGCCATCGCTCCCGAATGGTATCCGAATGGTTGGATGAACACCCCACCGACGTGACCTCGCTTCCTTGGCCAGCTAGGTCACCCGACCTCAGTCCCATCGAGCACATCTGGGATGTTATCGAGAGAGATGTTTGAGGCCCTGACCCCCTCCATCAAAGCTTCGTGAACTGTGGGAGCTTGTTCAGGGGTCATGGATCCGTATGGCTTTCCAACGCTTCCGGTGTCTTGTCGAGTCCATGCCGAGACGAATCGCCGCCGTTATCAGGGCGAAAGGTGGTTCTACACGTTACTAGGCAAGTATTTCTAATTCAATTGCTCTTCAGTGTATACCTGTGACTCGGCGCATTGTCATATAGAAAGACACTGTCGCAAATCGGTAAAAAGTGCAGCATTGCTGGATGTCCAGAATCAGATGTCCAGATTCACGTTAGTGGGCACCAGACATACGCTGTTTCACGTGCACCTAGGGCACAAGTTCCAGTCAGGTAAACACGCCCCACACCATACAAGCGCCTCCACCAGTTTGAATTGTGAAGACCGTGCAGGATGGATCCAGTGCCTCATATTGTTTGCGCCAAATACGTATGCGACGATCCACGGAGTGGAGTAAAAAACACGGCTCGTGAGACCAGCGAAGATTTTTGCAGTCATTCGACGTCCAACTTGACTCATCATTGCACCACCAGTCTTTTGCGCCGATGAACCTTGGTTAGAAGAGAATGCCGTCCAGATCAACTGCGGTTTTATCCCATATATGCGACGCATGGTCATGACAGATACTGTTTGGGGTTGACCTCTGTTGTTTTGAGTAGTCAACTGTTGAACGGTGCTTCGTCTGTTGGTCTGTACGAGTCGTCTGACCCGGCGCTCACCTCTAACATTAACCTTTCACTTTCCTGTAGAGTTTTGCCTCCGGGTAGTAATTTTACCATTTTCACACCAGTCCTTATACGCTTTAAGTACTGCGTCTCGCAAACTACCCACCAGTTCAACCATTTGGGAAATCGAGGCACCCACTCTCCGAGCTCGTTCAATCCATCCTTTCTCAAAATAGGATAAATCGATCAGTTTACCCATCACGCTCCAAATTTTACTGCTTACTGCTCCACTCACAACTTACATATGCTACGTCGGTCGACTAATCACACCCTCTCGGAAATTCCGTGGCCAATGGGCCGCATCCACTTTTCATAGGGGTGGTCATAATTCAGCGATCACTCGGTGTATAACAGGCACAGAAAATGTTACATATTAAAAGTGGTTTGATTTATTTTGGCAGCTGCTGCCCATATTCAAAGTCAGCAGACTCCATCGTTATGCTTATCAGGAGCTTCAGCTGGGTACTATCTTAAAGGTCATCTTCGTGATGCCACTGTCATCCTCTACCGCTCTTTCACCAAAGCTTGTACCCGAACGCTGTTGGCTTCGTTTCTGAAAGTCTGAAAGTGATCAAACACTGCGTCTGACATCAGACAATTTATCCATGTCCCAGACCTTGTCCATGTCTCTGACCTTGTTTCCAAAGGACAAGGTCTGAGACATGGACAAGGTCTGACACATTGACATTGTGTCTCACATCAGACAATTTGTCCATTTCTCAGACCTTATTCCCGAAGGATGTTGACTTCGTTTCTTAAGGTCTGAAAGCTACTGAACATTGTGTCTCACATCAGACAATTTGTCCATGTCCCAAACAATTTTTCTTGTCTCAGGTCTTGTCCCCGAAGGCAGTTGGCTTCGTATCTTAATATCTGAAAGCTATTAAACATTGTGTCTCACATCAGACAATTTGTCTATCTCCCAGACCTTGTCCCCAAAGGACAAGGTCTGAGACATGGAAATGTGCCTCACATCAGACAATTTGTCCATGTCCCAAACAATTTGTCCATGTCTTAATGTCTGAAAGCTATTAAACATTGTGTTCCACATCAGAGAATTTGCAGCTCTGCTTCTGTAATAAGCTAATCTTTTTTTCTAATCCTGGATATGTCCTTAGCAGTGAATATGACTGGTTGGTGTGCGATAGCAACGTGTCGGAATTATTAATACGAAAACCAGACAGAATAACATTATTAATTACCACAGGTTCCTGAAAAATGAAGTTTGGCTGGTAAAATATGCAAACTAGGGTGCAAACGAGCTTGTAGTTTCAATGAAATAAATTCAGTTATTTGCTCGAAACCTTTTCTTGAGGAAGACTACTACCAACGTGATTTTTATGGAAACAACTTGTTTCCTTAAATCACATTGGTATACAATACGTGTGTAAAGATTATTGTGTAAATCCGAAAATCTACACAAATGTTTGCTTTTTTGTGTAGATTTTCGGATTTACACAATATGAAATGAACTCAACACAAGCATCCATTTTTAAATCTCAATGTTTATTGGAAGTTTTCCCCGCATAGATTAGTATTAGTCCGCCCATATAAATCCACCAGTTGGTGCGTGAATGCCTGGCAATATCAGTTGTTTACGCCAGTATAAAAAAGGGATTTTTGTAATAGTGTGTAAGTCTGGGTTTACCAATCCGCAAAATGTTAAAGTACACTGTAGTACGAAATTTAAACTTTTCTGGATCCTTTAATGTAAATGATTATTCAGACATGAAGAACAGAGTGAAGAAAAGGGGTAAGGGCCTATATTTTTCGTGATTTGGTAAAAACGGATTACTCCATTAGCAAAGGCAAAATTTTTGGGGACTTGGTAAGGCTAATGTTGAAAATGTTGAAGTTTTATGTATAAAATCTTTAAAAACAAATGAAATTTCGATGAAGGGAAAGAAAATTCAGAAATAAATATAACCTTTGAGCTTGTAACGTACCTACCTTAGAATTGTATTTTTGGTGTTGATTTTGTGTGTGTGTGTTTTAACGACCACTGTGAGCAACTCGATGGGCTACAAGCATTCGAACGTCTATAATTTAAGTTCACTGGTTCCAGGGAAGGAGAGAGTCAGTGCTGTAAGACAAACACAACATCCATTCCTCACGGGATTCGAACCCAGATCCATCTCGGACGAATTGTCACAAGCCAGCGTTTACGCCACTGGGCCACCGAGGAGCCGCCTATCTCCGAGGTGACACACATGTCAAGACGACAAAATTCCAGCTCCAGACTCCTTCGACGTAGTTTAATTGGGAAAGCAACCAGTTCCGGCGCAGAACGATGCAGTTTCGAAAAAAAGCCACCAAAAAATGAGTTTTACGCTATAAGCTGAAATATTGACTGAGGTAGAGGCATTTAAAAAAAATACATAGGAAAAATAATTTGAAAAACTTTAGGGACATTTTTCGCACCACAGGGCAAACTGCAGCACATAGACGCCGTCCTGCCATCACACTAATCGTAAAAACCGGAATTGTGAGCCGCATGGGCCATATTGAAGCCTAAAAAGAAAAAAAAACTTTCCAACCCAAAAAGCATAATTAGTTAAAATACACTGCTGACCATCCAAAATGTAACACCAAGCAGGACACGAGATAACAAAGCCAGATTTAATGGACACATAACAACAGATACAAAGATGAAACGATTGAACTTACAGGCGCGTGCGACTTGCGAAACACGCAGACATCAATAGTTCGTGTGGCACCCATGGCTGACAATAACGGCCGCTACACGCCGCGGCATCGAACGAAAGAGGCTTTGGATGTGTGCTTGGGGTAGGTCAGTCCAGGCTGCTTTCACACGTTGCCACAGTTCACCAGGCGTAGCTGCGGGTGGTGCTTACCTGGCCACTCTGTTTCCGATTAGCAACCAGACTTGTTCGATGGGCAACATATCGGGAGAACAGGCGGGCCACGGCAGCAATGACACCTGGTGGTCCGTGAAGAATTGTTGCACGATTCGTGCCACGTGCGGGCGCGCATTGTCCTGTTGAAACGTGGCCGCTGGCAGGTCCTGCAGTTAAGGGAGGACTACAGGCTCCAAAACGTCGGAAATGTAGCGGTGGCTGTTGAGTGTACCTGCGATGCGTACCAGAGGGGTGCGGGTGTCATATCCAGTTGCGCCCAAAATCTTAACGCCAGGCGACGTACCGGTATGGCGATTCATAACGCAGGCGTCATACAGTCTCTCGCCGCTGTGCCTCCACACGCGGACCCGCCCATCGTGGTGTTGCAGGCAGAAGCGGGATTCGTCGGAGTCCAGGTGTGGACTCCGACGAATCCCGCTCCGTAGTCCAGGTGTGGCGTTCAACGTCCCACTGCCGCCGCACTCACCGGTGGTGTAACGTCAATGGTAATCGGAGCAATGAGCGCCGTGCGGCAAGTTCCCGCTCCTGCAGACGACGTCGAACGGTACGTGATGACACAGGTTGTTGCGCTCGGTGGTGTGCAGCGGCTGCAGCAATCGCTAACGTCGGTCAGTCCGTCCTTCCTGCACCCACCGAATCCATAGTCGCCTCACTGTGGCTGGATGTCGTCCCACACAGGTGCCGATGTCTCGGTACGATAAACCGCTATCGCGATAAGACACTATTCGTCCTCTGTCGAACTCCGAAACGTGCTCGAATGACTGCCGTATTCTGCGACGAGGCATCAGGAAGCTTACCACGCACAGGTCCGGCAGCACAACACACTTCCACTACGTACACCCCGCTTTCTGTGCACCCTTCTTATAGTGCTGCTCGGTGGCGTGCCGGGCGCACATGATTTGCATATTCCCTGCAAAGCTAATCGTTTGCATGTCCTCTCGCGGGCGACGCATGCTGCGAATTTCAGGACAATCGAATGCTTCCTTTTTGGTCTTGCATTTTGGGTGGCCAGCAGTGTATTTATTTTTCAAGCCGACCATGGTATGGCTGGGTATTGACCTAGCTTCATCAGGACGAATGGCACGTAAATATTCAAATTGTACATGATATCATAAATGGTGTTCACAGTCACGTGTTTTGGTCAGATGCTTCCACGCGCTTGATAGAAATGGAGGGGGAGGAATGCCATGTCATTAACAAGTTGCGAAGACTTTTGATATATATGGAAAACTTCCAAAATATTAAGTTTGGTGGTTGAATCTGGCTTGTCAATTAGTTTTGCTTTTTCAAAGAGAAATTTATGGTCCTTTTACGATGGCTAAAACACTGTTACGAAAAGGTTGGTTAAACGCTGCTACGAAAAGTACCATAAATATATATTTGAAGAAGCAATACTAATTGGCAAGCCAGATTCAACCACCTAACTTGATATTTTGGAAGCCTTTCATATATATCAGAAGTCTTTGCAACTTGTTAATGACATGACATCCACCCCATTTCTATCAAGCGCTTGGAAGCATTTTACTAAAACACGTGACTGTAAACACCATTTATGGTGTCATATACAATTTGAATATTTACAAGCCATTCATCCTGATGAAGCTTAGTCAGTACCCAGCGGAACCATGGTTGGCTTGAAAAATAAATATTTGTGACAAACTACGTTGTATTATCTTAATATACTGTATATCATCATCATCATCATCATCATTGCCAACTATTATCAATCCACTGCTGGACGAAGGTCTCCCCAAGTTTCCTCCACAACGGTCTGTCTTGTGGCAGTCTCCTCCATGTCACTCTCGCATACTTTCGAATTTCATCCACCCATCTCCCATGTGGTCTTTTACTGTATATATATATACGTATATATATATATATGTATAATCGTCACAAAACTGTAGTCTTTGAGATCAAGAAACGTACATAACTTTTTTCAGAAAGTTTGTATATTATTAAATTTGGTAATATCTCATGAAAGAAATACGGGATTACGTCATATCATACAAATTTTGAAGATGACAATCCGGTTTTTGGCGTAAATGTGACAAGGATGGTAAGTCAGATAATATTCGAAAACTTGAAATTTTTAATCGTCCTGGAGCGGGACTCGAATCCGCGTCTTCCAGAAAACGTCCGTACACTATACACCACTCAGAACGACCAAGTTTCAAGTTTCCGATCAATTGGAATATAACAATTTGAATATAATTTGGTTATATTCAAATTTATCGGAAACCTAAACTTGGTCGTTCTGGGTGGTGTAGTGGTTAGCATACCCGGGCGTTTTCTGGAAGACGCGGGTTCGAGTCCCGCTCCAGGAAGATGAAAATTTTCAAGTTTTCGGATATTATCTGACTTACCATACTTGTCACATTTACACCAAAAATCGGATTCTCATCTTCAAGATTGGTAGTACCTGCTGTAAAGTCGATCTGCCTAGTTTCACACCCCGTCCGTGGAAGACACTAATCGAATCTGTTTTTCCCATAGCGGACGGTATGCGTTCCTTACCATCTTCTACATGATTTTGGACGTTTACTTTTGATGACTGTTGCATCATGGAACTATTACATTGTATTTATTGCATGCTTGCTCGGTGACTGTGGCACTAAGCCTGATGATGGGGCCGCTGTGGCCTTGAAAGATCAAAGATCTTGTTCCGGTATTTTAACTTACTTGTGTTTTTAATTGTAAGTACATTTTTTTTTTAACTTTTCAGTTTAAAAGTAGTGGGTTTAGCACATCGTACAAAGACAGACTGGTTCACTCTTAAACTATTTGTTGTACGAAATGTTTAAACTGTTCGCCTGTCTTTAATTTTTGGAGTACCGCGTCTAATGTAATGTTTTCCATTGAAACTCCCACCCTCCTTACGGAAATCAGCGACTGTTTCCCAAGGGAGACTTCAAAAGTCCTCATCATGAAATAGAAATCCTCATCATAATAACAGCAAGGTCAGTGGACGTAATTAGAAAATCAATGGTATAGCTATCAGTCTTGCATGTGTCGCGGCGCGGCTCCTGCGATGACGAACGCTAGCGCGGCAGCAAAATTCGATGGACAGCAGTACTCATGACGTTCTTACACAATCACCTATTGACCCCAGGTGCAATCAAGCGAACGGGGAAGCTTTAATTGAGGTGCCAAGGTTGCCAAGACAGACGACGAAATGTTCGCCTAGCTGCATTCCGTAATTCAAACACTGCCCCAGACATCGAATTTCAGTGATGTGGCACCATTTTCAGAAGCGTTCAAGTGAACAAAATCATCTGGATGAAGTACATACCCTCCAGAATACATAATCTTTTGTGAGCAGTTCCATCTGGTTCTCAACGATACGTAAACATTTAGCACTGTTTCATCATCCACTGAAATAACCAATCGATTCTATATTTGAGTTTATTAAGAGCGTGCTTTCTGAGGAAAAGCTAAATACATACAAGGAACATCCGAAAACTAGCTATGCCATCCCAGAAAGTTTACTTTTCTTAGCTTTAATACTCCAAATAGGCAGTTTTCAAAAGGTTTGGCGAACCATATTAAATAACAACTTATTAAGATTTCTGGTATAATTACCAGGGCGTCAGACGTTTTAGTGCACAAACTGTAATTTATACATGCCATATGTAAATTCATAACCGAAGTAGCAATTGGCATTTTTTAGTTATCATAATTCATTCGCTATTCAACAACAGTTGTGTTTTCCTTTAAATGAGTAATTAAGATCGGAATTCCTAAAATTGTATAAAAACTGCAAGAACCAGAGTTATTTTCCATGTTTTCGACACAGAAAATGTTTTGTAGTAAAATACAATAAACGTTTTCATTTCGGATTACTTTTGGAGGGAAACAATACGAACTTTGAGTTAATCAAGTTCAAACCAACTCATTTGTTTAGATATTCCTTAGCTTTTTGGAAGGTTTTGAGTCAATCTTTAGGATCTTTCAGTGACAATGCATTGAAGGAGGTTTCGCTAGATTCCTTACCATTCTGTTTCTAATATGAAATAATTTTTACCACTGCTAAACAACACATAAATAAATTCAAATCCACGGAATGATCTCACTGAAAACAGTATCGTATGAACAGCGCAGAAAAATATCGACTTTTCTTTTTTGAAACAAAAGTCGATATTTATCAATAGGTTTTTGCTTCGTGACTTTTTTTAAACATTTTTCGAAGATACTTTGTTGTGTCCATGACATTCATAACATTGTTATCCAGGTAAATGAACTGATGTTAGTGTCGCGGTATATAACATGATTTGATTCAAACCGTGTGGCGACCGGTAAGGAATATGTTAACTTTTTTACCGATCGTCACTTCAGCAGTAATTTACTTTGTTTTTGTAAGCCAAAGAGCAGTCTTTAAAATTGTAATAGCTGTTACCAGTCCAGGAAGAATTTAAAGCCTGGACAACTTATTCGGATCCTGTTGCTCTCCAGAGGCATCGATATTGGACAAGGATTCAAACTAATGTTTTACACCACTAAGACTTTTAATAAAAGTAACAAGACCTTTATTCCCGTACAGGATACGGTATACCGTATAGAACGGAATGGTCGGATAGTGTAGTCTAAAACTGATGATGAACAGTTATTGATTAGGTGAACAGTTGGCAACATTCACTTAAAGTTCTGATGCATAGTTCCTTTGCAGTTTCAATAACACAGTTCATTCAGGCATGAAGATACAAATTGTGAAATAGGATGATACATAGAACTTATCTGGTAACTACATTCAGTCGTTCTAAACCACATCATGAAGTAAAAGAAAAATACACTGTCTACCAACAAATAATTGGACAGCCCTGGACGATATCTCCGGTCCTGATACACGTCACAGCCGCCGCCGTTAAATATCGTGTGGGAAGACACAACGCAACCAGTCGCATACAAGATGCCACGCAGTTCGCGGCTCTCTGATTTCGAGAAAGGTGTGATCGTCGGGTATCACAGAAATGGCCGATCCATACGTGACATATCCAGCGAGTTGAAGTATCCAAAATCGACAGTGGCCTACGCGATTGGCAAGTGGAAGATGAGAGGTGACTGTCGGAATGTGCCCCGACCCGGCAGACCTACAAAACTGGGAGTTAGAGACCGACGGGTGCTGTCCAGAGAAATTCGGAAGAACCGCACCAAATCGATGGGCCATATCCGCGAGGAGTTTCAACAGGCATCCGGGAGTGTTCTTTCGATGAATACCATCCGTAAGGAAGCCCATCAGCTTGGTTATTATGGACGTGCTGCCGCCCACAAGCCTTTGATCACCAAGTCCAATAGCGCTGCTCGGCTAACGTGGGGCAAAGAACGTCGACAGTGGACCGTTGAACAGTGGAAACAGGTTCACTGGAGCGACGAATCAAGGTTCACCCTCTACCGTTCGGATGGCAGGGTCTGGGTTTGGCGTCTGCCTGGAGAACGCGTCCTGCCGGAATGTATTGTGCCAACTGTGAAGTTCGGCGGCGGTGGAATTATGCCATGAGGGTGTTTCTCCTGGTATGGCACGGGACCCTTGGTCGCAATTCCTGGTAGACTCAAAGCCGAGACCTACTGCATCATTTTGGATAACCATGCGTTTCCTACCTTGTGCCATGTCACTTTTAGGATGACAGTGCCACCTGTCATGTTGCGAGGTCCACCATGGCTTGGTATGGTGACAATGGGGTTAATCGAATGGACTAGCCTGCGCAGAGCCCGGACCTTAACCCTATCGGGCACCTCTGCGACGAGTTGGAGCGTCGACTTAAAGGGTGCCCCCACCGTCCGAAATCGGTGAAGCAACTGATCTGTCTTCTTCAAGCCGAGTGGAATAAAATACCGCTAGCCGTCGTACAATGCCTGGTTGAGAGTATGCCCCAGAGGGTCACAGCTGTAATCGCCGTTCGTGGAGGCTCCACCAACTATTGAAAGTGAATGAACTTCAATTTCCTTTGCTATCACAGGTGTCTAATTACTTGTTGGTAGATAGTGTATATTTGAGTACTAATCGCAGTTGGTTAACACCAGTTAAGCTACTCCGCCTCAGCTCACAGCCAACTGCAGGTCGGGTGTCCCATTTTTGTGGTGAACGATCCAACCTCCGCTCTAACTACCCGATGGCCGAAAAAACAGTGCCCGAAAATTCCTTACGATCCTGTGTGCCCTCGAGTCTTTTCAAACCTGGACTTCGAACAGCCTTGCACGATTGTACGCTGCACCCTTTAACCTGGGATTCCTTCTGTCTCTTGCTTTCTTCCCACATCAGTATGCCTTCTTCCCACATAAGTATGCCTTCTTCCCACATAAGTATGCCTTCTTCCCACACCAGTATGCCTTCTTGTTGCTAGGACTTATCTCGGTTTACAGATTCCACATGAAGATGCCTTCCTCTTTTTTGTGACTAGGTCACAATAATGGTCGACTGCTTTCTCTACCCATTTTTCTCACAGAAAATGACTTTGTCCAATCATATATTTTTTGGAAGTATCTGTTTCATTTTTTTGTCGTTCCAGAATCCGATATCATCACACTGATATCGAGAAAGGAATTTCAGTATACACAGCTCGCTCCAAATTTGCACGAATGAGCTACACTATATTAACAAAAGTCACCGAACACACCTTCAAAACAAATGAACGGATCCTCTGCGTTGTTAAGATGCTTGGTACAGCTGCAAACGGTATAAAAACAAGCCTGCAGCTGACCGCGATCATATCGCACTGTGAGGTTGAGTGAAAATGTCGCGGCGGAAGGGAACTGACTTTGAGAAAGGAAAGATTGTTGGGTGTTATACACTGCTGGACAATTGCTAAGGACGGATCATAAACGGCTATATAGCGCATAAAAAGTAAGTGTGGTTGGATGTCAAGTGAAATAAAATAATGTCAAAATGCCAGGACATTACAAGAAAGACAATTTATTGTGCTCTGAAATCCAGAAGGTTTTGGAACGTGTTCAAGGGACAAACAGGCCATTTTGTGCAGAATACGTAAACGTGAAAAAAATGCAATTTCCGTCCGCAGGCGTTCCGGCGTAAGATGTCAATACGGGATATGGCCACCATGGAGGGCGATGCAAGATTCCACACGTCGTGCCATGCTTTGCACAACATTATCAAGCAGCTGTTGGGGTAATTTATCCCATTCCTCTGTCAGTGCACGGATGAAGGTGTCCTTGTTTATTGGAGGGCATTGGCGACCAGCAAGACTCCTCCGCAAAGCATCCCACACATTTTCAATGGGATTCAGATCTGGAGAACGTGCTGGTCATACGAGGCGTTGAATATCCTCGCTCTCAAGACACTCCTGGACAGCGACTGTTCGATGACATGTTGCGTTGTCGTCCATGATAATGAATCTATCACCGACAGTACCACGGAACATGCGAACATGAGGTAGCAGAACATCATTAATGTATCGTTGGCCAGTCATAGTCCCAGTTGGAAGCACATAGAGGGACGTACGGCCATTGATCATGATGCCAGCCCATACCATGACACTACATGTCGGATATCGGTCCCTTTCCTGTATGTTTGCTGAACAATATGCAGTACCACTATCACGCCAGATCAGTTGTCGTCGACAATCAGACGATAGACTGTATCTACTCTCATCTGAGAAGAGGACAGCAGACCAGTCGTTATCAGTCCAATTTCGATGTTGATGACACCATTGCAAACGGGCGGTACGGTGACGTCTGGACAATGGAATGCACACAACAGGACGGCGGGCATATAGTCCTCCTTCATGCAAACGTCTGGCGACAGTTTTTCGAGAGATCCGCTTGCCAGTAGCAGCCATAAACGGATTTGCTACCTCACTAGCTGTGCTGCGCCGGTGTCTTTTTGTTGATAGCATTATGTACCGATCTTCTGCAGGTGTCGTACTGCGAACACGACTTCCCCGTGACGTTTGCTACACTCTCCATTTGTTTGAAATGATTTCCAAGGCCTTGAAACAACACTGTGGCTGACGTCGAACTCCCTGGCAACATCTGTTATTTTTCGCCCTTCTTCAATCTTGTCAATAATACGGTCACGCGTAAAATCATCTAGGTGATGTCGGGAAGACATACTGAAAATTGCAAGTTCGTCAATTGATTCTTTCCCTTTCAACTTTGCGTTTGAACAACAACGGTCAATACGCGTCAAATCCGTTATATCTCTTATCAGCGCTATGACGTCACGAACAAGTTCGGCAATCCAAAATTTGCATACGCACAACACGTGTTACTGTATCCCGCACTTATGCTAACTTCCACATTTTCCTGCCTTCCATTTTATGGTTGCTATCGTTGCTATTGTTATCCGTCCTTAGCAATTGTCCGGCAGTGTATTAGTGGGTTGCCCATAAGAGACGTCGAAGCCTCAGTAGAGTCGTTTCAGCTAATCGACTGAGTACTGCACAAGACCTCAGTGTACAGGTGAGTAAAAATGCTGTACCTTCGGTATGTACATGTACCATTCGCAGAGAATTTCATTCCATGGGTTATCATAGTCGTGCGGCTGCTCATAAGCCTTTCATCTCTACTCGGAATGCTACTCGTCGTTTAACATGATGTAAAGAACATTTATCGTGGACCGTAGATCAATGGAAACGGCTATCAGACTGATGAATCCAGATAGCCGTGTATGGGTATGGCGGCAGCGAGGCGAACGCTATTTACCACAGTGTACTATTCCTACGGTCACGTTTGGAGTTGGAAGTGTGCGCGTGTAGGGATGTTTTTCGTGGTATGGTCCCCGCCCATTGGTTATCGTGGACAAACCTGTTAACCAGCACGTCTACCTTTATATTCTGGACAATTATGCCCTACCAACTCTGTGGCAATACTATGGAACCGAGCATTGTTGGTACCAGCAGGATAATGCACCTAGCCTTAAAGCAAGGACTGTTACGGTGTGGTTTGACGAGAATTCCGTTATGTGTGTGGACTGGCCAGCACAAAGTCCTGATCTTAATCCCATAGAGCACCTATGGGACGAATTAGAAGCACCATATAGGAAGTTTAGAACCAAGGCGTGCAACTAAGCAACAGTTAGCGGCAGCGTTATGTACTGAATGGAAGCGCATACCTATCGCTGTGTTCCAAAACCTTGTCGAAAGTATGTCTCGAACTGTCAATGTATGCATTACGGCCAAAGGTGGTTTCAAAATATCTTTATTCAAGGTAGAAATCAGGAGACGAACTAATAAGGACGTCTTAATACAAATAAAATACGATCAAAGATCGTTAAACCACTAAAATCTATATACAAATATACAGCATAGTGCACAAGTTGAAAAATTGAGCAAACTCACAGCTCGTGATAAATGATCAGCGACAAGCATGTCTGGGCATCTCCAAACACAACAGAACCAAATTAGGAAGGATTTTAACAAAAACTTATTGCTCATAAGTGCATTACTGTGCGATTTACAAACTTGTTCAAGAAAATATTGAGAGCTTCATGAGACAACATTTCTCTTGCAAAAAAAAGTACAATAAGACAGTAAGTTTGAACACACCATAGTTACAAGAATGTACAGTACAAAGCAATTGACAAACTGATCATGAGACAAACTAATGAAATGATGAATATCAGGAGAAGAACAAACTTGGACTTCCTGGTGTAAATAGAATATATTACCTGTTCGGCAATATGCAGAAACAATGTAATAATATACAGCACAGTGTCAACATGTTACAAATCAAAATTGGACCATATACAGAAATGTAACACTATTCTGTTGACCAGATAGAAAATGTAAGTAGAATAAGAAAACACACGATGAATAAAGCTTTAACGTATTCTCACTATCCATATTTAGTAATAGAAGAATGATAGTACCAAGCATCACCTCACACAAAAGAACAAAATAGGTAAAATGTTTTTCAAAATATATTACTCATGAGTACAACACCATGCAATTGACTAACTTGTGCAAAAATAAATACAGTAAGAATCATTAGTCAACATGTCTCTTGAAAGAAGGTACGATATGACAGTGAGTTTTAACACAACATATTTACAAGGATGTACAGTACTAAGCAATTGAAAAACTGATTATTAGACAAATCAATGGAATGTTGAATAACAGGAAATAACTAAACTTGGACATCCTGATGCAAATAAGATGGATTACTTGTTCCGCAATATTTTAAAACTATGTACAATTATACAGCACAGTGCAAACATGTTCGGGAAACAAAATGGAACAAAATTACAAAAAACAACACTATGCAATTAATGAAGCACAGAAACGTTATAAAAAAAAAAAAGATGGTTACAAAGGACAGATACAATTTATATGTTTATACAGCACTATGCTAATGACTAACTGCAATATTTATACTCAAAATGTAATCGAAAGACGAACTAACTTGAACGTCAATGTAAGAAAAAAATACAAGATGAGTGTCACAAAAAACAATTTACTGTGTAAACACGTATAGCCCTTTATAAAAAACCAGTGTGGTAAATTTCCAAGCTGCGCAAAGATCTTTAAAACAGATTGTTGAGATTACATATGCATTTCTGATTCAAAAAGGTCAAATGCCAAATCTGCCGACCGTCAGGTACAATGACGCTGGCGAGCTGGTAAACCATGAGGCAGCCGGTGACCAGGTGGCAAGGAACTGGCTCTCCTGACGCTGAGTAACTGCAACAGAATACTCTAGCCGAAGTCGAGATGTCAGGCGGTCGCGGAAATAACATAATAATGCCGTAGAAGCTTCATGCACAGTCAGAGGAGTAGTCAAATCTCTGCAGCGTTGATGAAACACGTAGATTACATGCTTCGCTAAAATAAAAATATAGGCACAGAAAACGCCTAGGTATGCTAGGCGTTTTCTGGGAGACACGGGTTCGAGTCCCGCTCCAGGACGATGAAAATTTTCAAGTTTTCGGATATTATCTGACTTACCATCCTTGTCACATTTACGCCAAAAATCGGATTGTCATCTTCAAAATTTGTATTATATGGCGTAATCCCGTATTTCTTTCATGATAAAAGGCAAACTGATTTTCACTAAAATGTGAATCTCGTTTTTAATTCTGATTTACTCTGTACTTCATTAAGGAAAAACTCCCAAGCACTTCCTTTGAGGAGAATACGATTGTGAAAAATAATATTTATTCTATTCAGCAACATTTTCTTCATACGTGAGGAAGTAGCAGGCTGATTATTATTCATCGATGGGCCGTTAATTTATGCCCACCTACCTAATAAGCCGTTGGACTACCTTTGCGCGCAAAACAGCGCCCACTCGGCGAGGCAACGATTCGATGAGGGGGCGGTAGGTATTCTGGGGTATCTGGTACCATAATTTCAACAGCAGGTCCTCCAGTTCCAGTACATTTCAGAGTGGTGGTGATTTAGCGCGAAACCGCTTTTCCAGGTCGAACCACAAATGTTCGATGGGGTTCATATAAGGTGAATTTGGAGGCCACGGCATTAACAGAAAGTCACCAGCATGTTCCTCGAACCACTCCTTGACGATTTTAGCAGTGTGGCATGGCGCATTATCCTGTTACAACTGCTATCACCAACAGCCAAGAAAGTTGCCATGAATGGCTGAACTTTCTCTGCAATGATGTTCTGATACCTGACAGCTGCGACGGATTGTGCTGTTAGAATAATGGGGACTAAAGCTTCCCAAAGAAACATCGCCAACAGGATAACCCCTCCGCCGCCGGCCTGTTTCCACCCAACAGGGCATCCAGGAGCCATAGCCTTCGTTCCTAATCTGCGTATTGGAATCTTGATTCGTGATACATCAGGAATCTTGATTCGTCAGACCAGGACATTTTCTTCCAATCTCGATGATCTTGGGCCCATTTCATGCGATGTTGGCGATGACGTGTAGTGAGCACAGGGACCCGGCCGGGCCTTCGGCTACGCAGATCCATGCACAGAAGGCTGCGATCAACTGTGTGCTGTGACACATTGCCCTGAACACCACTATTGTAGATGCGTGTGATTTGTCGCACTGTGGTCCTGCGGTCACTGTGAACAATGCACGACAGTTTTCGCTTCTCTCTGGCATCAATGAACTGCGGACGACACACGACTGGACGACTGTTTGTCGTTTGGCCCTTTGTGCACCACTTTTGATACGTCCTCACTACAGCGGCACATGAACAATCCACAAGCTGCGCCGTTTCGGAGATCGTAGTTTCGAGGCGCTCTGCCATCACAATTTGTCCTTTATCAAACTGCGATATTTCCTATTCTGGCACCATAATACTCTACTAACCGGAACCCGGTCCTCGGGTTGTATATATATACTGCTCTGTTAACTTCACCTACGCCACCGTTCAGTCTCCAGGCGCGCGAATTTCTCTGGGCTGGGGGGTGGTCAAAATGGAATTGCTCATCAGTGTATACTTCACCATTTTTTTTTTATCTCTCCATACTTAAATAGCTGCTTCAATTAATCTGGATGGAGCATACGTGGATCGGATACTTATTAAAGATCTCATATTGTGACAAAACGAATCAAGACGTGACTTTGAGGCTGCGAGCACTATTCAAATTTTGTTGAATTTTGCATCACAAGAGAAGTATAGAATATCCTGCGATGGATTACTAAATATGAAGTCGTCGAATTTCGCCAACGTCGCACTTGAAATAGTGAACTTTAGAATTTCGGATCACCGCTGCTTATCTTCCGATTTCAAAGCAATACCTGGTGAGTAGCTTACATAACTGAAAATAAAATACCGACATTTTACCTTTCATTGCAATAAATCGGGGAAACATATTGCGAATTGATGAAGCATTTCTACGCTAAACTTCCTTTTGGCATGAGAGTAGAGCAATTTTTCATCTCTTAAGTACCTTTATTAGCAACCAGAATAAATCCTTCGAATTCATCTCTGCCCCATTGTGTATTTATAGAGTTTAATACACTTCTGAGCTCGCCGTACGGATTTCAGTATTTTAATTGAAACTGAAATATTAAGGTGATTTGTCGTAATGTCAATCTGTGCCACAAACTAATGCGAGTTTGTAATATTTAGCACAAGAGTTCTCACTACAAAGATGATTTTGTGTGAGCGTAAGTACCATTACCTAAACACTCTCGCACGTCATAACTGCATGACGTCAATCGGATGCAGCAGGTTGTTTGAGGCTAATCAAAAATAATACTCAAAGTTTAAAACTCATTTTAATCCTGGTAATATGACGTCAAATAATGCAGTTTACGTATGGAAATATGATTGAGGCCCATACGTGTTTGCTTTGCTTGGATTATAGACTGAATGAACAATACACGGTTGAAATTAAGTGGTGTGAATTCGTAGAAAATACCTAAAAACAGCATGCAACAAAGTGGCTGGTAGGTTTCTGACATTTAACAAAATTTCTTTTTCTAATAACAGAAACCAGTATTTTGACAAAATATTTTATTTTTACAAAATTATCAGTTTTGGGTTTTCCAGTTTGTGTACAGTAATTTCCCAAAGTGGCGCAGTGGTCTAAGCGATGGCTTCTGATCATTCGTCCGAACGGGGTACGGGTTCGAATCCAGGTGAGGCATGGATGTTGTGTTTGTCTTACGGCACTGGCTCTCTCCCTTCCCTGGAACCAGTGACCCTAAATCAGGGACGGGCGACTGCTTACAGCCCATTGAGTTGCTCACGGTGGTCGTTAAACCTCCAATTAAAAAAAAAATCCCAAATCTTCGATTTTGAGTACCTACTCAGAAGAAACCGCCGTTCGCACTATCGTTTTCAGCCCAGATGTTCTTGTCACATGTTGCAGGACTTTCTTCTCCTTAACATATAAGTGACTCCTTGCCGATGGTGGTGTTCGAGCTAACGATGGTTTGCACACGAGTCAGGAACGCTGTCGGCTGAGCTTGCGCGACACTTGCATCTACATCACGTTTTGAGGTAGAAATGAAGAGGATTGGATTCACGAAATGATGAAATGTGTTTTTCTATTAATGCTGGTTAGTCATTTTATTTTCTGTAGGAGCTTATTATGTTTCTGAATAATATACACTATACTGACAAAACTCACCGGACACCCCTTCAAAAGCAAATGAACGGATCCGCTGCTTTGTTAAGATGCGTGGTACAGCTGCAAACGTTATAAAAAACGAGCCTGACAGCGATCATATCACACTGTGAGGTTGAGTGAAATCGAGCGGCGGGAGAGAACTGACTTTGAGAAAGGTTAGATTTTTGGGTGTTATATTAGTGAGTTGTCCAGAAGAGTACCCGAGAGGCACTTAAACATACCCAAGGCTACTGTATTGGATGTATTGAATAAGCGGAAGACACATGGCTGCCTGTAGCAGCAAAACGTTACGACAGACCAAAGAAAATCGGTGATACAGGACGTCGAAATCTCAGGAGAGTCGTTACAGCTAATCGACGGAGAACTGCACAAGTCCTCAGTGGTGGATAAAAATGCTGGAACTTCGGTATGTACACGTACCATTCGCAGACAACTTCATTCACCAGCTTACCGTGGTCGTGAGGCTGCTCATAAGCATTTCATCTCCATTCGGAATCCTACTCGTCGTTTAGCATGGTGTAAAGAACATTTATCGTGGACCGTAGATAAATGGAAACGAGTCCCATGGACTAATGAATCCAGATACACGATCCATCAGTCTGATGGCCATGTGTGGGTATGGCGGCAGTCGGGCGAATGCTATTTACCACAGTGTACAGTTCCTACGGTCACGTTTGGAGATGGCAGTGTACGCGTGTGAGGGTGTTTCTCGTGGTATGGTCTCGGCTCATTGGTTATCGTGGACAAACCTGTTAACCAGCACGTCTACGTCGATATTCTGGACAATTATGCCCTACCAACTCTTTGGCAATACTATGGAACCGAGCATTGTTGGTACCAGCAGGATAATGCACCGAGCCATAAAGCAAGGATTGTTACGGCATGGTTTGACGATAATTCCGTATCGTGTGTGGACTGGCCAGCACAGAGCCCTAATCTTAATCCCATAGAGCACCTGTGGGATGAATTAGAGCGCCGCATAAGAAATTTGGAACCAAGGCCTACTACTAAGCAACAGTTAGCGGCAGCATTATGTTCTGAATGGAAGCGCATACCTATAGCTGTGTTCCAATGTCTTGTCGAAAGCATGTCTCGAAGGGCCAGTGTATGCATTAAGGCCAAAGGTGGACAGACGCCGTATTAATATATATATCAATAAATGCTATGTTGTGTTTCTCTTCTAGGTGTCCGGTGACTTTTGTCAATCTAGTGTATATAAACACCCAGATCTCACTCTATTTACTCTCTCTGGGCCGCGGATGGCCTAGATGTCAACGTTCGCGACTGCCTCGGAGAAATCTCAGGTTCGATCCGAGGCAGGTACGAACGCTCGAGTCACTGAATATGCGAGAAACGCATATAGCGTATTAAATCCGTTTATTTCTTATGTTGTAATAATCACAGAGATTTGCCAAGCTTTCGCACTCCACTGGGAGGCTTTTTAGGGCAATGATAGACAAAAAAATGCATTTTTATGTACCATTGCCCTCAAAAAGCCTCCCAGTGGAGTGCGAAAGCTTGGCAAATCTCTGTGATTATTACAATATAAGAAATAAACGGATTTAATACGCTATATGCGTTTCTTGAGTATTCATATTGTGATGTATTAAAAATAACGTCACTAAATATCCGCCGTACGTCGGATGAGCACGTTAAGCCGTCGGCCCCCGGGTACTGGACCCCCGGTTATAAATAAAGGTGTCTTCATCCCCTTACTACTTCGCTTCCGTTTCACTTTCCTACCGGGCACTCTAACCCAAATCTCTTAGTTTCCTATTTCTAAGGTTTGTTTAAGACCTGCGGTCAGCAACCTTTTTCCTAAAATCTTCTACATATTATGTGATTTCCCTTTCTCTAAATCTCTCTCTCTCTCTTTCTGTCTGGAACGTTCTGGAGATGTCAAACTGACCCCGTGATAATTTTAAAACAATATACTATCTCTCTCCGTCTGGAACGCTCTCGAAATGTAAAAGTGATTGCCTGGTATATAATGGCACGTCATTACTTTAAGATGTTAAACTGATTGCGTGCTAATTTAGAAACATCAAATTATTATCAATGGATCGATTTCTATTTATCCCATCTACAGAATTTCGATTGCATTCTTAATAATGTCACAGCAAGCTGAGTTTGTGTATTAATTTAATTTAGCACATATCGAATATTAATTTATATGCTTTGTTTTTTACGTTTTTATTTTATCGATCTTTCCGAGTTTAGTGTTGATTATATTGTGTTGGTGCGAATGAAATGTCAGGCGCGAAGGGGCAGTGGAGACAGGACCCCACCACAGCGGAGTGAAACCACCCACAGGTGTAGCGGGTATTACGTCACAGAGTTACTATAAATAGCTAGCACGTGTGTGAAGAACAAAGTTCAGGCGTGGTTTGTTTGGACGTAACGTGGCTTACAAAGAAAACATGCAGACGCCGGATTTGAGAGTCATCTTCCTCTATGAATTTAAACTGTGCCATTCTGCAGGAATTGCCGCTCGAAACGTTAACAAAGCGTTTGGGGAGAATACAGCCAACGAACGAACCATTCGGCGATTGTCTGTGAAGTTTCGAACCTGAGATACGGACCTGCAACACGTGGTCACCGACATGTTGCTGTTTCTGACGATGTTCTGTTGCGTGTGGTTGAAGCGGACCCACGGATAACGTGTCGTGAGATAGCGGAAGAGGTAGGTGTCCACAACACGACAGTTGTTCGGCGTCTGGCTGGGCTGGGTAAGGTCAAAAAGCTGGACATGTGGCTGTCGCATGAGTTGACAACTGCCAACAAGACTAGGCGTTGATTCACTGCTTGCCAGGAATAAGCACTAACCTCTACTGCATCCAATCGTCACCTGCGAAGAGAAATGGGTCCTTTATAATAAACGGAAACGATCTGCACAATGGTTAAGCAAGGCATAGCTTGCTGGACGGCATCCTAAGCCACCCCTACACACCAAAAAGATGATGCTCCTTGTCTGGTCGTCCACAGCCGAGATAAGTTATCGGAGTACCTTGGCGATAGAGCAAACCATCACTGCAGAACGTTATTGTGCTTAATTTCACCAGATGCACCGGAAATTGCTAGAGAAACAAGCGGCTTTGGTCAACAGACATGGTGTTCTTCTGCTCTAGGACAACGCTCGCCCTCATGTCGCACAGCGAACGATGCTGACACTACGTGCCTTGAGATATGAAGCACTGCCTCTTCCTGCCATTTACCCGGACTTGTCACCTACAGAATATCATCTGTTTCGTCACCTGGATCAATACCTGCCCGGGAAACGGTTCACGACAGACAACAAGCTTCAACGTGCAGATGATGACTTCGCGTTTCAGCCACAGTTCCTGGATCGTGACCTTGCCGAACAGATGGCAACTATGTGTCGATGCCGAGGGGGATTATTTTGACTGGGTAAGTTATCCTACTTTTCCGTTCTCGCCGTCCACGTGTGCTGGTCCTTTGCCGGCATTTTATTCGAACCAACCCAATATTATACATTTTGAAAATATCCATCTATCTAAAACACCCTAACCTACAATAAAAACTGAAATCTTGAGATGTCAAGGTGAGCAAAATTGCATCAAAAAACAGATGTCGCCCCAATAGCACATTGTCGATAATTTAGATAATGAATATATCATCATCATCATCATCATTGTCAACCATTATCAATCCACTGCTGGACGAAGGTCTCTCCAAGTTTCATCCACAACGGTCTGTCTTGTGCCAGTCTCCTCCATGTCACCGCATACTTTCGAATTTCATCCACCCATCTTCCATGTGGTCTTCTACTGGGTCTTTTCCTGTCCCTTGGAATCCAATCTAAAATTTCGGTTGTCCATCAATGGTCTGTCCTTCTGGCAGTATGTCCAGCCGATTGCCATTTCAGGGATTTAACTCGGATCATGATGTCTTACACTCTTGTCATTTTTCGGAACCACGAGTTCCTCTTCTTATCTCTCCTGGTTATCTCCAGCTTTTCTCCTTCAATCGATAAATCTTCATTTCTTGTAAAAGCATTGAACATCACTTTTGTCTTCTGAAAGTTCATTTTTAATCCCACTTCTTTACTCTTATCAGCAAGTTCCTGGATCATACTCTGCAGCTCTGATGGGGTAGTTGCAAAAATGACTATGTCATCAGCAAAACGAAGGTGGGTTAGATAATCTCCATTAATCTTTATCCCTTTGATTTCCCAGTTCAGTGATTGAAAGACATTTTCCAATGTTGCATTAAAGAGCTTCGGAGATATGGTGTCACCTTGTCTCACTCCTTTTCCAATTTTTATGTGTGTTGTATTTTCAAACAGCCGAATCTTTGCACTTGCATTTTCATAGATGTTATTAATAATATTAATGTACGCATCTTCAATACCGCAGGATTTCAGAGCCATTGCAACTGCTGATGGTTTCACCTAATCAAAGGCTTTTTCATAATCGATAAAAGCCATGCGCAATGGAAGTTCATATTCCCTCGCTCTTTCAATTAGTTCTGTCAGTACGTGGATATGATTTATTGTGCTGTAGCCACTCCTGAATCCAGCTTGTTCTCTCGGTTAAGCCATGTCCAGTGTCACCTTTAAGCGGTGTATGAAAGAACTTTAGTAAAGATTTTATAAGCCACTGATAGGAGTCTGATAGGTCTGTAGTTCCTGAAATCCTCAATGTCACCTTTTTTATGTAGCAAGATCATTGTAGCGTTGTTCCAATTCTCAGGAATCTTCCCTTCATTAAGGAATCGAGTGAAAATTTTGGGAGAGTACTGTTTCGATTTCTCCATCTGCTTCTTGTATGATGTCTACAGTAATTCCATCTTCTTCTGGAGCTTTTCCCCGCTTCATGCTCTTGATTGCACGTGCAACTTCTGCTGGGAGGACTGGAAGAACTCTGGTACCTTTCATGATGTCTGGAGTACATGTATCATCACTTTCATACAATTTGGAGTAGAAATCTTTCACTCTTGTCAAAATTTCGCCTCTGTTTATAGTTACAGAACTATCTTCTTTTCTCAGTGCCATAATCTGTTTTCTTTCCTTACTCAGATGTCCCTTTGCTATCTTTAGGCTTTGGTTGTTTTCAATTCCTTTGCTTACTATTTCACAGTTGAATTTCCTTACGTCTTCAGTGATAATTTTTCGTACTGTCTTGCATAGCTCTATATATTCCACTTTGGAAGTCCCATCTTCTTTAGTTGTCCTCATCTCTCTTCTTTTTTGCATCAATACATTGGTTTTTCCTGATAATTTGTTCACATGCAACTTGTTCTCAGACCCAACTAATTTTGTTGCTGTTTCCATAAGAGCTTTGGTTACTTTTCTGTTAACTTCAGAAATATCCACTTCTTCCGATGTCAGGCCTTCTAAAGCAGGGAATCTGTTCTTCAGTTCCAACTTGAAGGTATTATGGTGTTTTTTAAGGTTGGTTATGTCAATACATTTTGTTTGTTTTATGAGCTTGCTACGTTCGAGTTTAGTGTTGAGGTGCATCTTACATCTCACCAATATATGGTCACTACCTGTGTTGAACTTGTTTAGCACACTGCAGTCTTCTATGACGAATTTTTTGTTACACATAATAAGATCACTTTCACTTGTCGTCCCATTTGGATGTCTCCATGTCCATTTCCTGCGTGGCTTTTTCTTGAAAAAGGAGTTCAAGATGAAAAACCCTTCTGCCTCTGCAAACTCTAAGAGAGTATTTCCACGCTGGTTTCTGTTGCCGTGACCGAATTTACCTACTGAAGTTTCATTCTTTTGCCGTTGCCCTATTTTTGCATTGAAATCTCCCATAATTATGTTTAAGTGCTGCCTACCTTTATTATTTAGATGACGAATTTCCTCATAAAATTCTTCAATTTCTTCTTCAGGATGACTTGTGGTGGGTGCATAAGTTTGAATAATCTGAGCCTGGTATCTTCTCGAGAGTTGGATAACAAGTCGTGCAGCTCTGTCAGAGGAACTTTCAACTTCTACAACTTTATCTTTCAGTTTCTTGTTTATTATAAATTCAACACCACTAGTTCTGCCAGTATCAGTCCCACGATAGTAGAAGAGATGTCCACTTTTCAGTTCAATGAGATCTTCTCCTAACCTCACTCAGCCCGACGATGTCCCACTTCATCCTTCGTAGTTCCTCTTCCAATTCAAGAAGCCTTGAATCAGAAGATAGGGAGCGTCCATTATACGTAGCTAAGATCAGCGTCAGATGGCAGCCTAGTCCGGTCCTCCGTGGATTCTTAGCACCCTCTGCCTTCATGTCGCACTGGCCGCTGCCTTGGCCAGGTACATTCCAGCTGCCGGAGACTGAGGGCCAAGATTTAAGTTGTGGAGTCATTTTGGAGGGGTTTGGCCATAACTCACCACGCTGGCCAAGCGGGTTGGTGAGCGTGGGATAGCATTTCCTCTAATCCCGATGGTATAGTTATACCACTATTGGCGATCGTCAGAGCCCCTTTAGTGGGAACAGGATGTACCACTAGAAGGCGGGGTTGACATTTGTCAAGGAGAGGCTGTGATGTTACGCATCACCTGACCTTACATCCTAATTAAATAATATATATATTAATATTATTTAATGCTTAAAAATAAAATTAACCGTCGAATATATATATTAATATTTATTTAATCCCCTATATGTTAATATTTATTTAAAGCTTAAAAGCCAACGTTGTCAGACGGACTGTTGGCTAGTAAGCTTATAAAAATTTTATTGTTTCTATAACACGGCTTATCACATATTAATTTTTTTTATCAGAATTATTTTTCAAAGTAACCCAATGTTTTAGAAGTCGAGATTTCTTTAAATTGACAATGGCTTTTAGTTATGTTTAAGAAAAGGTGAAAGCTACTACATCGTAGTATTATTTCACAGAACTCTTAAACATACATTTTTACCTTGATGGCTCTAATAGGTTTTGTGTTAAGGTGTCCCCAGACTGTTACGCAGACATCATACAATCACCCGTACGAAGCGTTACGTACCCGGTTTCTTACGGTAGCACAATATACGATAGTTGGTGCACCAAGTAGGAGGAATATCCGTTGGCACAGTAACCTTAATATCATGCGATACTCAAATTACAATATCGGGTCTCGCTACAGAATCTCCCAATAGATGAATGAAATTTCACAGTTAATTAAGCCTCAAGTATTCCGGCGAACCGCTCTCATTATCGATTATTTTCCGTCATGCTAATAACGAAAAAAGTAGGAACAGAATTGTCTCGTTACAATATGAACGGAATCACGGAAAGGTTCCCTGAAAATTTGGGATTTTTCCCACACCTCTCAGAAACGGCATTTTTCCGTTAATAACGAGGATAAGATTTTGCTAACACTTTAACTGACAGGAACGATTTAATTTGGAGTTAATAGAATTGGCGGGAATCAGCTCGAACGAATATTTGAGCTGCCTGAGAAGTTCGCCAAACGCGGCTGAAACGAGTGAACCTTTGCACCACAAAACATTGTTTTCCGCTTAGCTTTGTTATTCAAAGTTGCCATTTAGGATGATTTACTATAACAAACGCGATGAAGCTAAAAGAGGATATTCTAAGTTATCGAAGTTCTTATCTTCAAAATTATCTACCTTGGCCACTCCAAAGGAAACATCTATGAAAAATTCCATTGAGTTTACCAATCGACTCAAACTACATCCCTACGTAGATCAACTAATGCTATCCTTTGATGTGGTATCTATGTTCACCAATGTTCCAGTAAAAGGAGCTCTGGAATCCCTAAAATCAAGTCTTGAAGAGTATCATTACAGCCAACCTGAAGTTGTAGAAATAACAAGACTAGTGGATATTTGCATACAACAGAATAGTTTTACTTTCCGTGAAACGTTTCATAAACAGATGGAAGGTCTAACCATGGACAGCCCACTGTCACCCATATTATGTGAAATCTACATGCGTCGATTTGAAGAAAAACTTTTCAAACTTGTGAAATGTGACTTATGGATACAATATGTAGACGATACTTTCGTTCTATGGAAGGGAAAACATTCTGAAATTCCGTAATTAGTCAAACTTATAAATTCCATTGATTGTCACATTCAATTCAGATACGAAACTGAAAATAACGGATGCCTACCATTCCTTGACGTCCTTGTAACTCTCTTAATTGAATGTCCGCAGCCACAATTTATCGGAAGCCTTTCGCTACTTTTCCAACTCCAATGCCAAGTCCAATCACCCTTATCAACAAAAACTCAACGCCTTTTACAGTTGTGTATATTGCACGATACATATATGTTCAGATAAAGACCGTTTGGAAAAATAACTTTATTTTCTTAAACGTGTTGCAGTACAGCGAGGATACAACCCTTCCAATACAGACAACGCTCTAACAAAATTTCGGAAACCGAAGCCTATCTCCACATTAACTCCTGTGATGCGCCCATTGCGAGAGAATTTTGCCATTATTCAATTTTCCCGTGAAATGTCACTTCAAAATTTCAAAAATTCTCAAAACCTTTAATTTTAAGATGATTTTTAAAACCCATAAACAAAATGAGCTTTTTAGGACCAAAGGACTGTGTTGAACACAAAAACTCGTGGGGAATTTATCAAATTCCATGCGAATGTGGCGCTTCGTATATAGGACAGACCCATGTAGAGCCTTGGGGTTTTCGATTGAAGGAGCACAAGACCTACATTCGGAATTGTGACCTCAAGAAGTCAACGATGGCTAAACATTATTACGAAAATAACCACAAAGTTCTGCTTGAAGAAGCAAAGCTAATTGACAAGCCAGATTCAACCACCAAACTTGATATTTTGGAAGCTTTCCATACATATCAGAAGTCTTCGCAACTTGTTAATGACATGGCATCCACCCCATTTCTATCAAGCGCGTGGAAGCATCTAACCAAAACACGTGACTGTAAACACTATTTATGATGTCATATACAATTTGAATATTTACTTGTCATTCGTCCCGATGAAGCTAGTTCAATACCCAGCGAAATCATGGTCGGCATGAAATAATAAATAATTGTGACATACGACGTTGTATTATCTTAATATATACGCTGCTGGCCCCCAAAATGCAACACCAGGAAGGACACGAGATAGCAAAGCCAGATTTACTGGACACATAACAACAGATACAAAGATGAAACGATTGAGCTTACAGGCCCGTGCGACTTGCGGAACACGCAGACATCAATAGTTCGTGGGGCCCCCATGGCTGGCAATAACGGCCGTTACACGCCGCGGCATCGAACGAAAGAGGCTTTGGATGTGGGCTTGCGGGGGCCACACGAACTATTGATGTCTGCGTGTTCCGCAAGTCGCACGGGCCTGTAAGCTCAATCGTTTCATCTTTGTATCTGTTGTTATGTGTCCAGTAAATCTGGCTTTGCTATCTCGTGTACTTCCTGGTGTTGCATCGGTCCAGGCTGCTTCCACACGTTGCCACAGTTCATCAGGCGTAGCCGCGGGTGGTGCTTGCCGGGACACTCGGTTGACGATAAGCGATCAGACGTGTTCGATGGGCGACATATCGGGAGAACAGGCGGGCCACGGCAGCAGTAACAACTGGTGGGCCGTGATGAATTGTTGCACAATCCGTGCCACGTGCGGGCGCGCATTGTTCTGTTGAAACATGGCCACTGGCAGGTCCTGCAGGTAAGTGAAGACTACAGGCTCCTAAACGTCGGAGATGTAGCGGTGGCTGTTGAGTGTACCGGCGATGCGTACCAGAGGGGTGCGGGTGTCATATCCAATTGGGCCCCAAACCATAACGCCAGGCGACGGACCGGTATGGCGATGCATAATGCAGGCGTCATACAGTCTCTCGCCGCGGTGCCGCCACCAGCGGACCCGACCATCCTGGTGTTGCAGGCAGAAAAGGGATTCGTCGGAAAAGACAATGTCGTACCATTCCCTAGTCTAGGTGCTGCGTTCAACGGTCCACTGCCACAGCACTCGCCGGTGGTGTAACGTTAGTGGTAATCGGAGCAATGGGCGCCGTGTGACAAGTCTCCGCTTCTGCAGACGACGTTGAACGGTACGTGCTGACATAGGTTGTTGCGCAACACACCCTAATTTCTGCGCTAACGTTCGTGATGTGGCGGTGCAAGCCGTCAATGCCCGCCGCACAACATGCCGGTTCTCTCGTTAGGTGGTGTGCCGCGGCTGCGGGAATCTATCACGTCGGTCCGTTCGTCTCTCCTGCAACCACCGGATCCATATTCGCCTCACTGTGGCTGGATGTCGTCCCACACGGGCGCAGATGTCTCGGTACGATAAACCGCTGTCGCGATAAGCCACTATTCGTCCTCTGTCGAACTCCGAAACGTGCTGGAATGACTGCCGTATTCTGCGACGAGGCATCAGGAAGCTTCCCACGCACAGGTCAGGCAGCACAACACACTTCCACTACTTACACTCCGCTTTCTGTGCACTCTTCTTATAGTGCTTCCCGGTGGCGTGCCGGGCGAACATGGTTTGCATATGCCCTGCAATGCTAATCGTTTGCATGTTCTCTCGCGGGCGACGCATGCTGCGAATTTTACGCCAATCGGATGCTTCCTTCTTGGTGTTGCATTTTGGGTGGCCAGCAGCGTATTTAAGAGAGCATATGATTGAGTCAGTAGTTTCCAGTCAGCTTCATGATGCCCGTATTAGGTTGATAGATCTCCCCTCGATGGTCATGCAGCAAAGAATTAAACGACAGAAAGGTTATGGTCGAATTAAGCACTAGCGACAGGCTTATAGTCGGTACTTCTGAGGTAGAGGGAACAGAAATTATTTTGCCATCGCTTTCGTAACTCCCTGCTGTTATGCGAACATTTCTGTTCAGGAAAAAGTAGAAAATTTTGGTCACCATTTGTTTCAGACACATCGGACGCTTAAAGGATTACAAACACTCGCAAAAGTTTAAGACCACCTGTTGGTATTAGAAGATTTTTGCTCATTGCGTCAGCTACTCTCTTTATTACTCAACTTCCTGTCGGTGGTGCATCCTATAGCGGCAGCTCTTGATAGAGTCGGAGGAAGAGTGTGAGCGTCAGTTTGCTTCTGGTTTTCACACGCTCGGAGATTTTGTACGTATTTCCTATATAGCAAAAAATAGGCAAAAAAGCAGCGTTAAGTGTTACTCAGAGGGCACAAATAATGATTTTATATCATGAAGGATACTCCGAACGTGACATAAGCAGAAAGCTGAAGTGGGAAGACTGCTATTCATAATACGATCATGAAATATCGAGATACAGGTGAATTTAGCAACCGAAACGTAAGTGTACGTCCAAGGAAACCAACCCCACCTGATGACAATAACATAACGCAAATAGTTACGCGTTCTCCGAGGAGTTCGTGCAAGAAAGGCAAAGCCTTTTTACATTCAGAAAGGTCTGATGTTAGTATCAGCACTGTTTCTCGACGCCTTAGCAAAGATTTTGGATTAAAGGCATATAAACTTGCACGTACCCGTAGACTAACCTCTGTCATGAAAAAGAAGGGTTTTCAGTTTACGAAGAATAATCAAACGTGGACTGCTGAAAATTGGAACCATTTTTCTTTTTTTTTTTTTTTTTGCTGATGAATCAACTGTGCATCAATTTGAATCACGTGAAGCCCATGTTCGACGACCAAAAGACATAAGGTTTGATGAAAAATACACAGTTCGCACAGTGAGACATCAGCGTAGTCAGAAGATATGGGGTGCTATATCAGCATCGGATTATCCTTTTTGGAGATAGACATTACCACTACTGGTCCCTTTTATGAAGAAATGTTACGTGAGAAGCTGTTAACTCATACGCAAGTGCACGGATGAACAATCTTCATGCAAGATAGTGTTCCATGCCACAGATCAAAAGACAGTAAATGACTACCTGCAGAGGAAAAACATAACTGTGCTTGACTGGCCCGGTATTAGTCCCGACCTTAACACCGTCGAAAATTTGTGGACTGTTTTAAAAGACAAGGTAGCAGAAAAACATCTATCAAATGCCCAAGCTTTGATTGACGCGATAAAGTACGTGTGGTGCAAAGACATTTCAAGTGATTACTCAAAATCCCTCATTGAGAGTATGCTATACCATAGTCTGTCCGTTATAAAAAAACAAAAGTGGCCACGCAAAGTTCTGATTTCGGTCTTTTTGTGTTCTAAAGAATGTAAGTATTTATCTGTGGTGACATTTTTTCAAATATCTCTGACTAGTAATTAGGTTTTTTTTTTTTTTTTTTGAAAACCTTAATTTTCAATAAATTAGCAGGTGGACTTTTGCAAGTGACTGTTTTTTACGCATGAAAAGTACGCGAAGTTCAGGTTTTTTCCGCCATTTCGCGGAAAAAGTTGGATCAAGAATATTTTTGTTAATTCACGAAAGGAATCACAGAAAATTCCTCGGGAATTACAGGATTCTTTTTACAAAGATACACAACAGAAAACATATTAGACTAAAAATAAATTCCCTACTAAATCGTTGAATGTAATAAGTGTTTCACAAAATTGATATTTTCAGTCCAGATGTGTAATTTATTCGCCATTCTCGTAATATTTGCTTTGTGTGAAATATGTTATGATTATATTGCTACTTGTTTCAAAGCTTCTTGTACAGTGGGGTGCTTCCAAGATCACGTATGATACAGTAAATCTCTGATGCGTTACAGCAGAAAAAGTCGCAACAAAGCAAATTTTAATCTCTCAAAGTGGATGAAAAGAGGGGGAATACGTATACTCTACACAGGACAGTGGAAGGCAGAAAATCTGAGATACGAAGGAAGAAACTATAAATCTTGTTTAAGGCCAAAGCACCTTGCGCTTATTCGAATATTCTTGTAAACCCATTCGCTAAGAAATGGAAAAAATCTCATTCCCTAATGTGTGCATACATAGTCGTAGGAACCAGATGATGCCGGTATTTTGTGCCATCTCCCTAACAGTGTGGATGGCATCAACATTTTATAGTAAGTGGGATCAGCGATCATATGGTGGAAATTAACTTGTTCAGTCGTTAAGGATGAGAAAAACAAAGACAAAATCTATTATCAAAGTCAGAAATCAGAATGTTCAATTTTTGATGCTATGCATCTTCCCCAACAATAAAAATTCCACGTAAAAAATTTCGATGTAACGAAAATGAGTAACGGAAGAAACCAAAACCATTGACGAAATCTGAGTTTTCAATGCTGTTCCATGAAGGAACCCACAATGTAGTTAATTCCTTTGTTACTTAAAAAAATATTTTGCTAAACTATCGCCGAACGTTATTTCATCACGTTTTAACACAAACATAACTACACTGCTGGACAATTGCTAAGGACGGATCATAAACGGCTATATAGCGCATAAAAAAAGTAAGTGTGGTTGGATGCCAAGTGAAATAAAATGATGTCAGAATGCCAGGACATTACAAGAAAGACAATTTATTGTGTTCTGAAATCCAGAAGGCTTTGGAACGTGTTTAAGGGGCAAACAGGCCATTTTGTGCAGAATACGTAAACGTGAAAAAAATGCAATTACCGTCCGCAAGCGTTCCGGCGTAAGATGTCAATACGGGATATGGCCACCATGGAGGGCGATGCAAGATTCCACACGTCGTGTCATGCTTTGCACAACATTATCAAGCAGCTGTTGGGGTAATTTATCCCATTCCTCTGTCAGTGCACGGATGAGGGTGTCCTTGTTTATTGGAGGGCATTGGCGACCAGCAAGACTCCTCCCCAAAGCATCCCACACATTTTCAATGGGATTCAAATCTGGAGAACGTGCTGGCCATACGAGGCGTTGCATATCCTCGCTCTCAAGACACTCCTGGACAGCGACTGTTCGATGACATGTTGCGTTGTCGTCCATGAAAATGAATCTATCACCGACAACACCACGGAACATGCGAACATGAGGTAGCAGAACATCATTAATGTATCGTTGGCCAGTCATAGTCCCAGTTGGAAGCACATAGAGGGACGTACGGCCATTGATCATGATGCCAGCCCATACCATGACACTACATGTCGGATATCGGTCCCTTTCCTGTATGTTTGCTGGACAATATGCAGTACCACTATCACGCCAGATCAGTTGTCGTGGACAATCAGACGATAGACTGTATCTACTCTCATCTGAGAAGAGGACAGCAGACCAGTCGTTATCAGTCCAATTGCGATGTTGAGGGCACCATTGCAAACGGGCGGTACGGTGACGTCTGGACAATGAGATGCACACAACAGGACGGCGGGCGTATAGTCCTCCTTCATGTAAACGTCTGGCGACAGTTTTTCGGGAGATGCGCTTGCCAGTAGCAGCCATAAACTGATTTGCTAGCTCACTAGCTGTGCTGCGCCGGTGTCTTTTTGTTGATAGCACTATGTACCGATCTTCCGCAGTTGTCGTACTGCGAACACGACCTCCCCCGTGACGTTTGATACACTCTCCATTTGTTTGAAATGATTTCCAAAGCCTTGAAACAACACTGTGGCTGACGTCGAACTCCCTGGCAACATCTGTTATTTTTCGCCCTTCTTCAATCTTGCCAATAATACGGCCACGCGTAAAATCATCTAAGTGATGTTGGGAAGACATGCTGAAAATTGCAAGTTCGTCAATTGATTCTTTTCCTTTCATTTTGCGTTTGAACAACAACGGTCAATACGCGTCAAATCCTTTATATCTCTTATCAGCGCTATGACGTCACGAACAAGTTCGGTAATCCAAAATTTGCATACGCACAACACGTCTTACTATATCCCGCACTTATGCTAATTTCCACATTTTCCTGCCTTCCATTTTATGGTTGCTATCGTTGCTATTGTCATCCGTCCTTAGCAATTGTCCGGCAGTGTACATCTCATTGCAGTCTGCGTAAATTACGAGAATCTATATATTAATTCTATAAGGTTTCTTACTACGAGTCCTATTTTGAGAGAACGGCTGAAAGTACATATATTTTTGAGGTATCAAAATAAAGGTCTTACCATGTAGATGTGCCAGTCGAAGAGATAACTGTGATTGGAGCAACAGTTCGGGTGTGACGAAGTGGCAAAGTTCTCGTGTAAAGTCTATGGGAGAATCGTGGGACCCTTATCTACATCAGGCGCTCAGTTCAGTGTCACATTTGGTGTGTGCATGGTGTTCTATGTTCAGTCCTAAAGTAAGTAAATACTTTATTCCATACTTACCCTTAACAGAGTGTCTATCCCGCAGAAAAATAACAAAAAAGAAGGTAACGTTAGAGCCATACTGGAAGGCGTGAGCGATCAATGAGTCGCAATTTATATGTCTCAGACAAGAGAGAATGAAGAATATTCGCAACGCAAATCTCATTCCAACAACATTTACAAACATAGCTGTGACTGAAGATGAGAGAGAAAGAGTGCGCTATCCAGTTTAATTTTTGCACACGATCTACATGAGTGGAATCCCGCCTCACATTCTACGACTGAAAAAAGGTGCAGTCGTGATGCTCATCACGAACCTGGCCGCCCCGGTGGCGCAGTGGTCTAAGCGCTGGCTTATTACCATTCGTTCGTGAAGGGTTCGGGTTCGAATCCCGGTGAGGCATGGATGCTGTGTGTGTGTTACGGAACTGACTCTCTCTCTCTCTCACTCTCTTCCCTGGAACCATTGACCCTAAATTAGGTACGGGCGACTGCTTATAGCCCATTGAGTTGCTCACGGTGGTCGTTAAACCTTCAGACAAAAATAAAAATAAAAAATAACGAACCTGGACTATTGTTTTTACTGAACTGGTTGAATGAATTTGTCAATTAAATAATGTTTATATTTGTTGTTTCATATCATTTTATTCTTTTCAACCCCTCGTCGTTTCCGACGGGTTTCGTCTAGTATCATACTAAATGTGATAAAAGTCATTACAAAAATACATTTTCATGCTATGTACCTTTTCCAACAATAGTAAGATAAATTTCGCTTCCTCTTGACCCCCTTTGGGGAGAGTTACCCGTTATTAACGAGATCTCTAAAATGATGTACACTTTTTGCAAAAAAGAAAAAAAAACGAAACACCCCGAGAAAGTACTTCGATCCTAATGAAACTCCTTATGCGAGTACCTCAAAGCCGAATGCTCAAATGATTAAAAAATATCGAGCCAGGACTAATTAGTGGCCCGCCACAGCGCATGGGAACCGCGCATCGAGGAGGGTATACCAAGAGCAAAGCTCGCATGCAAGAACAATTGTGACAGCTGACTGTGGTTGCATTAACCTCCATGAACTCTGAGAATGCTTCGACGTCGGATCCGTGAGCAATATGAGCACTTCAGCGAGTTTGAGAGAAGACTTGAAATGGGTCTGAGAGAGGCCGGTTGGTCAGTTGTTGTATTCGCAGTCATTTGTGTTGGCGCGACGAGGTAATCGGACAATGTTAGCGCCAACGGGTCGAAGACGTCATAAAAAACAAAGACAAAAGGTGAGAATCTCCAATCTCTAATTTCGTATCACTGATTCCAGGGAAAGGAGAGATGCAATGGCGGTTTCCTCGGATACTTTAAAATAGCATAAATGGACTCATTGGAAGTTGTACTTTCCCTTACCTTTACATAAAATATTGTGCAAATGCAACACCGTGAGGTGTCGACGTGTAAACTTTGCATATCCAGAAACGGTCAAACTCATGAATCACCTTAGTAAAGCACCGTAATTTGAAAGTCAAACAGTTGCCAGTTAACAAGCGAGCCGTACATTTACTCGTAGCACTGAAGCCGTACAGAGCGGCTCGAAAACCTTGGTATTACATACTAGCAAAAACACAAGTGTTGGGAAACTAATGGCCACCAGCTGGCAGTGATGGGTCACTGCTGGCTGAAATCTGCCGCTCACGTCACGGTAGTGTTCCGTTGGTGCAAGTGCCACTAGTGGCCCGTAGCTGGCAACCGATGAAACCCCAACACGAGGTGGAAGCAACGGAACTGCGCATGCGCAGAAGCAACACTTGCTGTGTCTTTCGTGGTACCAGTTAGTTGAAGACGACGCTATCGCGATCGTGTTATTTTAGTGGATGTTAAGAAAAAAGGCATATGTAGATAGGCGAATTAATTTCCTAATGAAATGCCACGTCGACGAAGATATCAGAGTTCGCCATGAAATACTAGATTACAGCCATAAAATACACCTACTCCATTCCCATGAATAAGAAAAATAATTTCTGTGTACTCTTTCGTTTTAACATTCGCTAAACTGCTTGAAACAAAAGTCCTGGAAAAACATATACGCGTACAAAATTTATCAATTATTTGAAAAAAAAAACAAAAAAAAAAAACAACGCTGTGTGGATATAATGTACTAATCCATGGATTAAATACCCAAGACTGGAGAAATTCAATTCTAAAAATAACGAGAAGTAAAATAAAATATCTTTCCTCTTTAAAACAAATGTAGCTAGCTTCGGACAGCGGAAAGGAAAGATACAACGTTAAAAATGTAACAGAATGTGACATGAAAGGGTAAATATATTAATTCAACAATCGCCTTTCAAGACGACAAGGACAGTTCGAAACTTTGGAAAGCGCCTTTAAGTTGATACACTCGTTGAAAAAGTGAAGTTCTATTAAGGTAAAAAATAAATTTATGAATTATATGAAACTGACATTTATTAAAAATACCTCGCAATATTGTAAAATTAAATAGAGAACCATTCGTTACACATTTCGCAGAAAAGAGGGTCAGCTTCAAGCCATGCTTGTGCGCGCCAAATCAGTCCGGTTGGTAAAACTCCCGCTTCCCACGCAGACAGTCCTTGGTTTGTTTCCAACTGGATCCAAAGGGGCGTTTTTCCGGACCTGTTGAGAAAATTTCCCCAGCGCAGTGCTTTAATTCAGTAGTTTCGTAAGAAAAAAAAGTAGTTGTAACTTTGGGAAACTGCGGTTATCTTTTATTTTCTTTATGGCTGCTACTGGGGAATTAGTGGACAAGATTCGGCAAGCCATCAGTTACGTCAAGTGACTGCCAGAAAACTGCGACTGCCAGGAAACTGGCGGACCACATTAGGCTAGCCATCATTTATGGCACGTGCTTGCAAGGCCGCTGAAGGGCTACTTGAGGCCGCTACTGCCTGTGATAGATAACTGATGGCCCCGTTGTGGCATATGACAACTGATAGGGGCGCCAACTGTTGGCCAACTGCTGGCCTGAACTTCTGGCCCTTCTGTTGGCCGACCGGACATTTTATTGACGGTTCGGTAGCGGCAACATAGTGCTGGGCCATTGCTGGCAGCCAGCAATGACCCAGTGCTGGCCCAGAAAGACTGTTTTTGATGGGATATCTCGTAACCAAGATTGACTCCATGGATGCTTCTAGCTCTACTTTTCTTCCTGTCGTGGAGCTATTTGCATAAGAGAAATTCGAATATCGGGAAGTGTAATTGAGCACGGTAGCTAAGAAATGATCAGAGCAAAGGCCGGGAAAAAATCAAGTTTTAAAGGATATACGTTGAGTATTTGTCAACCAGGAGTTTCTACTTTATGGTAAATGGCGTGGTGTGTCATCCAAAACGTAGCTCGTGTCGTACATAGCGCTACACATAAGTCTGCATTATGCATAAACTGAAGATCCCAAATATGAGCATTTGTTTAATATGATATTGTTTCCCCAAGTGCCGACAAAATAGCTCTTACTCGGCGAGGCGTCGACACTACAAGATTTCTAAAGGTATCTAGTAGTATCTGGTACAAACACGTTACCACCAGATCCTTTAACTCTTGTAAGTGACGTCGTTGAGCCGCCGCAGATAGGATTAGCTATTTCAACACAAACCACAGATGTCCGGGAAATTTTGAAGCCAGGGAGTCTTCTTCATGTTGCGCGAACCATTCATGAATAATCCTGGTGCAACAGCATGGCGCATAATCCTACTGAAACATTTTTCTACTAGAGGATAATACCATTGCCATGAAAGGATGTATCTGATCTGCAGTAATGTTTAGGCAGGTGGTAGATGTCATGGTTTTCTGCACATGACGGACTGGAGCCAAGGTTTCTCAGTAGTACATTGCCCAAAGCATTAATCTTCTTTCACCTGCTTGTTTTCATAACACGGTGAATCTTGATGTCAACAGTTCCCCAGAAAAAGAAGCACACGGTCGTCCACATTCTGCAACAGGAACCGAGATTCATTGGACCAGACGACCTTCCGCCAATCATTCAAGGTCCAGATTTGACCCTGGCGTACCCATTGTAGGCACTTTCGACGGTAGGCCCATTCACGCAGCCCTATTATCAGCAAAGTTCGATGTATAGTGTATTGTGACACATTACTCCCGTCACTAGCATTCAAGTTCGTGGGTATCCCTCCTCGGACCTCTTTTTGAAAATACTAGCAACGGCTTATCGTGTCCACCCAACAAGCCTTGCCGACTCAGAAATGCCCTGACTCAGTTGTCTGGGCATTACAGTGTGGCCTTTCCCATCTAAAGAACAAGAATAACACTGATCAGCAGAACTCAGTATCAGATGTTATTTATACCGTTTCATGGCTTCCCACGCGCCTGCGCTTCTCCTGCAGTTGATTTAATTTGCATTAAGACGCTCTGAAGATAATGCTTTGACTCTTCGGCGTATGTCTTGCTGTGCATTTGTCAGGCTAAATGCATTGGGACAACACATCATAACTGTTCATCATAATGAGGTAGTAACTTTATGCTGTTCGGGTAATCACGTGGTCAGAGGCGGATATATCTATCTCGAGTTCCGAATTTTTGGAAAGGTAGTGTGTTCTCTCTCTTCCCTGAAACCAATCTTAATGCAAATTAAATCAACTCCAAATTATGGACTAGTGATCACTTACAGCCCAAAGTGTTGCTTATAGTTGTCGTTAAACGCCAAGAAAATTGATTTTTAAAAATAATAAAATGCGTAATAATACTACCTATTTTCAGGAATATTTATTATTTTGTATTTCCCTTTTATTTTGGCAGCAAAGTGATTGTTTTTCTTCTCGTCGAATGTACAAAAAAAAAAACAACTGCTAAAGCGCATAGGAAGGTAACTGATGTATTGTAGCCGCCCCGGTTGCGTAGTGGTCTAAGCGATAGCTTCTGAGCATTCGTCCGAGATTGGTCCGGGTTCGAATTCCGGTGAAGCATGGATGTTGTGTTTGTCTTACGGCACTGGTTCTCTCCCTGTCCTGGAGTCAGTGGCCTTAAATTTCAAACGGGCGACTACTTATAACCAATTGAGTTGCTCGTGGTGGTCGTTAAACTCCCAACCAAAAATAAAAGGTCTTGTAAATTGCTGTCGCATTATATCTCTATGTTATAACCTAGACCTCGTTGATGACGTTATTTGTAGGATTTAATTCCAAAGCATACAAGGACAAGAAACACACTACTGTGTGTTTAGGAACTTTGTTTTGGAAGTAACATTAACATCATCCTTAATTGGTCCAAATTCATTCTGACTATCCATTCATAACTGCCAGCTCTTGATGTGTCGATTTGCCGTTTAATTGCTCAGAAGAATAGGCAATTATTTCGCTCCTAGCTTCCGGAAAGGTATGAGTTTGTCAGAGTGCGTGCCCTTTCTTTCCTCTTCTCTACTTTTTCTTTCGTACCCTTTTCTGGAAAGAAAGAAAAAAAGGAATTCCTGCACACGCGAGAAAGATACCGGAAAAATAGCCTGCCTTTTCGACCTGGATATACGCCACGCTTGCGCAAAAAAACAAGTCGGCGAAGGGTGAAAATTTGGAGTGAAGTAGCTTGATTAGAAAAACAACTTTGATAGGTTTTTAGAAAATACTTAACGTTGCAAAATACCTTATTGATCCGTCGTTTATGTCTTTTTGAAACACGCGACATAAATTTACGTGATCTAGATTTTCAGAGAAGAAAGTAATCTATTTTGTTTCCTCCGTCTCTCTCTCTCTTTCTCTCTCTTCCGAAATTCTTTCATCGGCCGCAATCTATATACTTATGTACTTAATTCGGCAATGCTGTGGATTTCTTACTATTCGTGCAAATGTTTTATGCCTTATAAATATATCGATTTACTTTCGCAATTTTGGGAACGTTTATTTTCATTATATTACTCTTTTGTTGTAAGCCACTTTTGGAACACAATGTCTTCATTACCCTGTTTTCAAGGACTTAATATTTTTACGGGGCATTTTCTGCTTTTATTCGTTCTGTTTGGATAATTTAACGATTTCTATTAGCGTCGACTACTGGGAGATGCCCAATTTCAGGTTGTTGCTCTAGCCACGCACGAAAACATGAAAACCAGAGCAGGAGAACAAACGGAACAATGATATTTTTACGAGAACATCGACTTATCATCAGCTTATCATCTTAAACCATGGATAAAGTAGGGGACAGTTCATGAGTTTTTCACCAGTGTAATACTTTCCCTTACTTTCCCCATCAGTTTTCGCTGATGACTCATGGTAGAAGTACATCAGTTTTTCACTCTTCTTTATTAATCTCTACTGAAAATGTTCTACATTCATGGGAGAAGTACATCAGTTTTTTACTCTTCTTTATTAATCTCTACTGATTATTTTCTTCATTCATGGGAGAAGTACATCAGTTTTACTCTCTTCTTTATTAATTTCTAGTGAAAATTTTCTACATTCATGGAAGAAGTACATCAACTTTTCACACTTCTTTGTTAATCGCTACTGAAAAATTTCTACATTCATGTGAGAAGTACATCAGTTTTTCTCTCTTCTTTATTAATCCCAACTGAAAATTTTCTACATTCATGGGATAAATACATCAGTTTTTATCTCTTTATTAATCTCTACTGAAAATGTTCTACATTCATGGGAGAAGTACATCAGTTTTTTACTATTCTTTATTAATCTCTACTGATTATTTTCTTCATTCATGGGAGAAGTACATCAGTTTTTCTCTCTTCTTTATTAATTTCTAGTGAAAATTTTCTACATTCATGGAAGAAGTACATCAACTTTTCACACTTCTTTGTTAATCGCTACTGAAAAATTTCTACATTCATGTGAGAAGTACATCAGTTTTTCTCTCTTCTTTAGTAATCTCTACTGAAAATTTTCTACAATTTTGTCCCAAGAAGTGCAGTATGTATTACGCTACGCTATTACCCTAAATTTTACACAGAAAAAGAAACAACACGCAATATTTCTTTATTTTAAATACACCAGACTGAATACTCATGAAACGCATATAGCTTATTAAAACCGTTTATTTTTGTGGTGTAGCAAGCATAAAGATTCGCCAAGCTTTCGCACTCCCAGTGTTAAAAGCCTCCCAGTGGAGGGCGAAAGCTTGGCGAATTGTTTTGCTTGCTACACCACAAAAAATAAACGGATTGAATGCCCTATATGAGTTTCATGAGTATTCACAGTATGATGTATTTAAAATAAAGTTACAGACGCTATATCCGGGCAAGGAATCAGCGACTTTAACAATTTTGTGCCTACCATTGCCTTGAAAAAGCCTCCCAGTGGAGTACGAAAGCATGGCGAATCTTTGAGCTTGCTACACCACAAAAATAAACGGATTGAATACGCTATATGCGTTTCATGAGTATACGCAATGTATTTCTTTCTGGAGCAGTTAATGCTGTTATTTAAATTGATGCTGAATCTTGATATTCACTCGAAATTACAGTCAATCCTTCATGTACCAACATCGTCTGTTACGTTATATCAATGGTGGCTTCAGAGGGTATTCAGAGGAATGGGCCAAGGGGCCGTTGCTCCCCTGAAAGTGTTTAGGTTGTGGATGTATTGAACTTCGATTTGCAGCCACTCGTGCGTCAAGTGGTCCCGAAGTTCCGACAGAGCACGTGGGTGTCTATTCCGGCGTTTCACTTTCTGTTCCAAAATGTTCCTACAGATTTTCAATAGGATTCAAATCTGGGAATTTGGTGGGCCTGTCGAGGTGAGACAGTATTGCTGATTGTTCGTCGTGCCACACAGACGCACTTTTGGCCCTAATTTTTTTGGCAATTATCGTCAACACACACGCGAGCCTCACCCATCCTCATTTTTCCTAAGAGTAGGTGGTCTGCTTTAAAATCTTCAGACGCTATACAACCAAGTCACAGACCAATGTAGTGGGTGACATCAAGAGTCTTTTGAACAACTGGCTTGTTTAAAATTTAATGTACTCCTACCAAATTGCTTTTGTGTCGTCATGCTTCCATTAGCACGCCTCGATTCCTTTGTGCTGAATTTTGTCCTGTATGCCACGATTTCTGTTCCTCTATTCCAGACAGTGTGCAACAGAATTTTCTTCTTAGTTAAGTTTGGAATTCCATATAATTTTGTTACTTTGCTTGTCAAAAATGATCATCTTAGGTTATATCTCTCTCTCGTTAAATCCGGGAATTGCATTAAAATTTTTTTGTTAAAAGCGACCAAATTTGCTTTGAGTTGACACTGTACCAAACAAAAAATCCTGTTTTGTTCGTTAAACTGGTACTTTGGCAAATGATGGATTGTTATAAGCGGGATCTACTGTATGTCTTAAAAAGAAAGTATTTCCAGTTGTTACTTATGGATGAGAAACAGTGAGCTTAACCGAACAGGACATACACAGTCGTATCAGAATAATATGACCACCTACCTACAATAATAATGGGAATAACCACTCTTGGCCCGGATGACAGCGGCGAGACGGTGTGGCATGGACGCAATGAGGCCCTGGAAGGTTGCCCGAGGCACACGTGCCTATTCGGACTGCAGAAGAGCACGGAGGTCCCAAAAATGACGAGGTTGCTGGTCGGCGCGTTGAAACTGTTCATCCAAATAGTCCCACAAGTGCTCTATGTGATTGAAATCGGGCGATTTCGCCGGCCAAGGGAGAACGAAGACATCGCTGTCGTGTTCCTGGAACTAGTCACGCACCCCCTTATCGGTGTGGCAGGGCGCATTGTCGTGTTGGTAGACACCATCACCACCAGGTAAAACGTCCAACATGAAGGTATGCACGTGGTCAGCGAGGATAGAGTGGTAGCCATTGGCATTCAGGGACCCATTCAGTGGTATCAACGTTCCCAGACCATACCAGGAAAACATACCCCAGACATACCCACTGCCACCTCCGGCCTGTACTTGACCGTTAATGGAGTCCTCGTGGTTCTTGGTTATCGTGTGTCTGAGGCCGTCCGTATCCGCCATCGCCCGTCACTTCTGTGAAGTAGAAACCTCGATTCGTCGGAGAAGACAACCTTTTTCTGCTCTTCCACTGTCCAATGACGGAAGTACCATGTGAACTGCAGGTGTCGTTGCCGATGGACCTAGGTAAACACTGGGGCCTTGACGTAGCGTCGGCTCCGGAGACCTATGCGTAACAGGGTTCGCTCTATTGTTGTCAGGGACACGTATCTGGGAACCCCAGCGGTTATTTACGCGGTCAATTGCTGCACTGTTTCGTGTTCATTGTCCTTTACCAGTCGACGGAGTCGACTTTCTCCTCTGGGGTTGATGGCCTTTGGGCTCCATTGTTATGACGTCGGGAGGTACTCGTGTACCAGCGATCCTATCCGGGTACTCCCTTACTACAGCACCTCACGGTCACCCCACGAAGTCTGCTGTTTCTGAGATGCTTCCACCCTTCGCGCGGTAACCGATGATCATTCCTTTTTGAACGTCCGTCAAATCTCTACCTCTGCTCATTGGGCTCACGACACGCACTATGCCTCGTCTGTCCTGGCCGGCCGCTTATATCTCTGTGCAGTCGACTTTGTCACGTGCACACTGTGATGCGCCTGGGCGGGTACACTGTGATCCCGGGGGTGGCCAGAATATTCTGATACGACCGCGTGCATAGGCTGCAAATGTCTCGAAACATCATGGAAACATGCATGCTTTGTGTGACCAAGAAAGGTAAGAGAAGAACTCATGAGACTGAAAGGATTGGATGGCATTATGATCAAGGTAAATGGCAATGACCTGGACATATTCCTAGAAAAACTGATCGTTACTGGACAACTGAAATACAGGACTTAATACCAAGGGATAGGAAATTACCCAGGAGAGGGCACTACGGGGGATGGGTTTATGAAATTTAAAAGCATGCCGGAGTGACATGGAAGAGAAATTCTTGAGAGAGAGTTGTGGAGAAGGCTTGGCCTGAATTTTAACCAGCAATAGTTTAGAACGGTTGAAGGATTTCTTTTTCTTTCCTACAGGAATGAAGTACCTTATCCCTAGGCATAAAGTTTCGTTCATTTGCTTTTAAATCACTAATTTTCGGAGTTAATCGAGGGTGGTTTCGGTGACTTTTACGATCAGGTTCCTATGGATCTGCGACAACAAAACAGTAAAACAATAAAGAAAATTTTTCTGAGTTAGTAAATTAAACCCAAGTTTCTCCGTGCGCTATTTTTATAGAGATCTAATCAAGAGAAAGAGAAGATCGAAATCCCAGTGTGATTTTCCAGAATGTGTATATTAGGATATTCAAACATTTTATAACTAGCTTATAGCCCGTCCTTGGACGGTCGATTTTGAGCTTTAAATAAATATTAATAAATAGGGGATGTTGCCTGTCATATGACTGAGTACAATTTTTAATTGAAACAGATTGAAAACAAATCAAATAGACGCCGGATTTCTGTAAGGAAACAGTAAAAACTTATATAGTAAGAAATCATTCATGTTAGAACTAAAAATTATATGCTGTTTATTTCTCTTTTTTCAAAAGACATCGCGATATTCTGTGTAAAATATTTGTTGTTTAACAATTGTAGATTACAGCGTATAGATCGATATTTTGCAAAGTGTGTAATATAATCAGCACGGAAAGTTGTTTTTGCGTAAACTAACCTTAATAACTTTTACTTTGATCTTTCGCCCTCAATTGCTTTTTCTCCGGCAAACTTGTTATTCCTTTCACGACTTGTTTTAGACTGTGGTGTGCGGCGGTTACTTTACAACTTTATACCAAAGCTTTTTTTACAAAATAATGCGACATCTGGCATTACAAATCGGATCTAAATTCTCGACAATGTGCTATTGGGGCGACATTTGCTTTTAGATGCAATCTGGCTGACTTTGACATCTTAAGATCTCAGTTTTTATTGTAGGTTAGAGAGTTTAGATAGATCGATATTTTGCAAAAAGTATAATAGCATAATCAGCACTAAACTCGGAAAGTTAGTTAAATTAAAAAAGGAAAAATTAATTAAAGCGTACAAATTAATATTCGAATTGTGCTAAATTAAATTAATATACAAACGCAATTTTCCGTGATATTAAGATTTTAATTGGAATTTTGTAGATCGGACAAATAGAACTCGATTCATTAATAATAATACAATATTTTTAAATTAGCTCGCAATCACCTTCACATCTCAATTTGATCGCGTGTAAACTCAGCTTGCTCTGATATTTAGAATTCAATTTGAATTTTGTAGATCGGAAAAACAGAACGCGAGTAATTTATAATCAGATGTTTTTAAATTAGCACGCGATCACCTTGACATATGAAAGTGATCGCGTGCTATTATATAGCAGGCAACATTTTTACATCGCGAGAGCACATAGGAATTGTTTGACAAGTGATGGCGCAACAATGCAGACGTTCCTGTGACGTCAAGCGTTCCAGTGAACAGACAGATCTGGCTGTTTATATATATTATGCCTAAGTTCAAATGTAATTTTTTTGATTGAAGGTTTAACGACCACCGTGAGCAACTCAATGGGCTGTAAGCAGTCGTCCGTCCCTAATTTAGGGTCACTGGTTCCAGAGAAGGGAGAGAGCCAGTGCCGTAAGACAAATACAACATCCATGCCTCACCGGGATCGGAACCCGACCCCTTTCGGACGAATGATCAGAGGCCATCGCTTAGACCACTGCGCTACCGGGGCGGCTCAAATGTAATTTATGAACTGGATCAGTCGTAATTTGGAAGTGCCTTCTTACGTTTCCAAATTGAGTTTTTAACGTCCTTAGCAATGAATATTAGAGGAACAATGATGTATAAAGTCATTTCCTCCTTTGGCTTAGCAATTTGCATATCTTCATTAATATTCACACTTCTCAGAAGTTACATTGGCCGAGCGTATGTTTACTATTCATGCACAAACATGGTTTTTCTTACTTTTTTGCAAGCAATTTATTAAAATTCTTGCAAAAAATTATCTTCAAGTTTGTAAAAAGAAATGGAGAAAAATTTGATTTACTGCATGAGCAAACTCAATAAGCTGAGAGATTTAAATTTATAATCCAAAATACTTAGTAATACTCCTATCCCTTTATTCGCCGTAATGCGCTTCGCGAATTACTTTTTAAACGGAGTTCATATTTCTCGGGCAATCTGCCCTCGTTCCAGGTTGATGTGCGTATAATATTTTAAAGTAAAGTAAACTAAGTTTCCCATTTACGACATGCGTTGCGTTTGCTGCCAAATACAGCTTGAAAAATGAGTTTAATTTTTGTCGTGTTTCACCTTCCCGCTTCTGAGCTGCCCCCTAGCGGCAAGTAAATGTCTTTAATGCCTCTTCAAAAGCTTCAACAAAATTATATTTAATGAGTAAGGAACCGCCTCGCGGGGATCCATAAACAGCAAGTTTTAAATCTTCCTAATCAACCCAGGTACACACGTGGCTAACAAGTTCGTTGCCCACGAAGCGTTAACGTTCGAAAACTTTCGCTTATATTTTAGGTGGAATTACTTCTCAGGAGTGGACCAACAATACCCTGAGTCTTTTCATGAAGATATTTTCGCAAAACCATGAGGCATGGTTTTAGTAAACAGATAAATCCATCATCTGGGATGTCATAGATCCTTTTCAAAATTATATGCATTTTCCTAATGGGACTTGCAGTTTATTTCCCAAGAAAACGTAAAAGCAACAGAGAGATAAATAACTATGTGCTTTACTAGGAAATTTCATCCTTGTCTTTTCTTAGTAATAGGATAATCTGCGCATGTTTAAACAACTCAGAAGTGCGGTTTAATTTCGAAAATAGTATTTTTTATTTAATTACAATTTCATGCCACACCACAATAATACATAAATTAGTCCATACAGACCCGGGACTACATCTACAATTATAAAAAACAACAAAAGTCTAAGAATACAGTAATACCAATAGTAATATAAATGCGTAAACATAATTAATGAATTCAAGATATTTATATCATAGAAATCAACGGTTGCACGCAGCATGCAATGTAACCAAAGTAACTAAAAATGTGCAGCACTTCAAAAGGATTACCATTTCAAAACTTCAAAAGCATAACTAATTCCATACAATTCGATTTTTACAAACAACGTATTTTCATTAAGACGTACACATGATAAAATACACTGCTGGCCACATAAGAACAGATACAAAGAGGAAACGATTGAGCTTACAGGCCCGTGCGACTTGCGGAACACGCAGACATCAATAGTTCGTGTGACCCCAATGGCTGGCAATAACGACCGCTACACGCCGCGGCATCGAACGAAAGAGGCTATGAATGTGGGCTTAGGGTATGTCGGTCCAGGCTGCTTCCACGCGTTGCCATAGTTTATCAGGCATAGCCGCGGGTGGTGCTTGCCGAGCCACTCGGTTGCCGATCAGCGACCAGACGTGTTCCATGGGCGACATATCGGGAGAACAGGCGGGCCACGGCAGCAGTGACACCTGGTGGGCCGTGAAGAATTGTTGCACGATGCGTGCCACGTGCGAGCTCGCATTGTCCTGTTGAAACGTGGCAGCGGCAGGTATTGCAGGTATGGGAGGACTACAGGCTCCAAACGTCGGAGATGTAGTGGTGGCTGTTGAGTGTACCGGAGATGTAGCGGTGGCTGTTGAGTGTACCGGAGATGTAGCGGTGGCTGTTGAGTGTACCGGAGATGTAGCGGTGGCTGTGGAGTGTACCGGAGATGTAGCGGTGGCTGTGACGGATCCGCGGTGCCACCACACACGGATTCGACCATCGTGGTGTTGCAGGCAGAAGCGGGATTCGTCGGAGAAGACAATGTCGTGCCATTCCGTAGTCCAGGTGCGGCGTTCAACGGCCCACTGCCGCCGCACTGACCGGTGGTGTAACGTTAATGGTAATCGGAGCAATGGGTGCCGTGCGACAATTCCCCGCTCCTGCAGACGACGTCAAACGGTACGTGCTGACACAGGTTGTTGTGCAACACACCCGAATTCCTGCGCTAACGTTCGTGATGTGGCGGTGCGAGCCGTCAATGCCAGCCCCACAAAATGCCGGTCATCTCGTTCGGTGGTGTGCCGCGGCTGCGGGAATCACTCACGTCGGTGCGTCTGTCCCTCGTGCACTCACTGAATCCATACCCACCTCACTGTGGCTGGATGTCGTACCACACTGGCGCCGATGTCTCAGTACAATAAACCGCTGTCGCGATAAGCCACTTTTCGTCCTCTATCGGACTCCGAAACGTGCTGGAATGACTGCCGTGTTCTACGACGAGGCATCAGGAAGCTTCCCAGGCACAGGTCCGGCAGCACAACACACTTTCACTACTTACACCCCGCCTTCTGTGCACCCTTCTTATAGTGTTTCTGCGTGGCGTGCAGGGCGCACATGATTTGCATATGCTCTGCAATGCTAATCGTTTGCATGTCCTCTCGCGGGCGACGCATGCTGCGAATTTCAGGCCAATCGGATGCTTCCTTCTTGGTATTGCATTTTGGGTATTTTGGGTGGCCAGTTGTGTATATACTAACGAAAGTAACATTTTCGAAAAGTTACATACTAAAATGAATTAAGTTACGCAAACTAACAAGAAGAAGGTACGAGCACTTCATAGCCAATACATCAAAAGTCTCACCACAGGGAGCATAACCAAAGGAAATAATAGATACAAATCACCAAATTAACACTATAATCTTTTAGTTTTAAGTAATTTGAAGCACTACAAAATATTCTTTATAACAAATTGTTGCGATGTAATGTGGCAAAGGAACCAGGGGAAAAGGCTAACAAATAGCTTGACGAGCCCCTAGTCCCCCCTCAAAAAATAAAAATCTAAATCGTCAAGTCAAGGAACAGTTTAACCGTAATACAGTAAGTTGAAGCAATGATACATATTATATGACCAACCATTAATTTAAAAAATCTTAAGCTCTCATTTAAATACCGGTAGTGAGTCACCGTCTGGGTCCGAAGCGGCAATACACTCCAGGACCTAAGGCAGGTCACTTTAATATTATTAAATAAAAAATTAGTACGCGCTTTAGGTATTAAAAAACTAGTATTACCACGAATGTCATGATCATGGGAACGCAAAAGTAAGATAATCAGGTCTGAATATTTATTAGCATATGTACGTTCATGCATAAACAGTAACAGTCGAAAACTTTATAATTTATCAAAAGACAGTATCTGATAACTAAGGAATAGAGAATGTACCTGTATAGACGGATTCACCAAACGTACAACTTTTTTTTTGCAAAACATAAATTCTATTAGCATTCCCAATAGGTGCGACCCCAAGCCAAGAGACAATACGATAGAAATGGATAAATAAATGAGAAATACAATAACAACTTAACCTTGGCAGGCAGTAAACTTGAAATCCTAGGGATAACACCTATGCGGGATCAGAGCCCAACTACAATTTTACTTACATGTGCATCCCATCTCAAATTGTCTTATAAATATACACCCAAGAACGTTACAATAGCCTGAAAGTCAAGGGGCGCTCCATTAAATGACATAAGAAAATAAAATAACCTCAATGGGTATTTTGAGTAATGTGTATTTGAAACGATCTGTATCTTATTTTTTACACCTGATGATGAAACCATATAATAGTTTCGAAAGCGCTATTGTATTTTAGCAGAAAATTAAAATATTTCTAACGTGTCTAGACGGTATAAACTTTTTATTCTACAGTATAAATAATATCCCATTTGCAATATCCACTTGTCACGAAAAAAGTACACTACTAGTTTTGGAAAAATTGTGATTAAGGAATTACAACAAAACCAACGATAATAATCCTGAAGTTACAAATTTGCACGTGGGATTAACTCAGATAAAGTGTCCCCAGAAAAAAAAATAGGCTTGTGTCACCAGCATATAAAATAGGAGTAGCACTTGAATTAATAGTAAATAAATCATTAACGTAAATTAAAAAAACGGGCCCAAAACCGATCTCTGAGGAACACCATGACAAACCAAAAGGGCAGAAGATCGAACAGCCTGTATTTGTACAAATTGCTTCCGGCCTGTTAAATAATTTTGGAATAAAGTCTTAACGACTCCCCTGATGCCAATATTTTCTAATTTGGATAACAATGTGTCATGACAAATGGTATCAAAAGCGCGGGAAAGATCACACACACACAAAAAAAAACACCACACTAAATCCATTATCAAGACTAAAATGTAAATAGTTTAATACATCCAAAATAACAGTTTCAGTCAGAAACGCCTTACGAAATCTATGACTTGATGTAACATGACTTAATTTCAATGGCAGCGGGATACATCTTGGTTACAAAATACGATTAAAAATATGGGTCAACGGAATAAGTAGCTCCCCTGAAACAAATTTTATAACCCTAGAATGTACGTTATAGGGCCCCGCGCTTTTGGACGGGTCCAATTCACTCACTACCTTCAAGAGGTCGTAATCCACTGGTTTAAAAATAAATGAGAAATTAGACGACGAAGTTAGGTAATTAGAGAAATGGTTAGTATAATGAAAAATTTCAGGCAACAGAATGTCCGGCAACTCCAAAAAATATTTATTAAAGGTATCTACAACCTCATCTAAATTAGACGACCTAATTCATTACATTCAATTATAGTTCGTGATTGGGCATCCCTCGAAGTTGCCCACAGTTCATTAATTGAACGCCAGATATTCCTGCGGTCAGCAATAGTACCGAAATAATTAAAATAATAGTTTTTTCTTAAAACAGTCTTAATTTAGAATTATACCAATTTCTGTATCTACGAAAATTAGACAAATGAATTGGATTCCTGGAACAGAGGTACACAGCAAATAACTTATTTTTTCTGTTTAATCAACGTAACAAACTCCGGTTAAACCAAGGTTTCCTGCAACGAGACGTACGAGTTAAGTTACGAAATGGAAACGCAACATCGTATGAATTCCAAAAAATTCTCCAGAATTCATGATGAGTTGGATCATCCAACTGAAGTACAGAAGTCCAATCAACTAGTGATAATGCCCCACGAAACAGAAGTAAATTATCATAAATATAATTTCTAATTAACATAGAGCATGAATTAGATATGTGTACTACTGAACAATGCGCCAAAAGAAAAATCGGTAGATGATCACTGATATGAAATGTGAGAACCCCCGATCATGTACTATAGTTACTTCTTATGCACATATCCAATAAAGTAGTTGAATCTCTAACTCTAGTGGGCATAGTTATTACATTTAACATTCCGGAAGAAATAATTTTATCTCTAAATAAGGCAGAACCCATTCCGGAAGGAATTCGTATCCACATTAAAGTCACCAAAAGAGTATAGTGTCCTACCAGAGAAGTTTATATCATCCAACAAACCAGAATAAAAGTTCAAAAAAGATTCAATACTACCACGTGGAGGACGGTACATAACACTTATTATTGATTGCTGTAACAAAATTGAAAGTATTTCATATTCTTCAGTTATAACAGTGTATTTATCAAATAGTAATGCGGTAATGGAATGCTTAACATATATCGAATGTCATATATCATATATCGGTTACTAGAGGTATATTACATACAAAATCAGCATCATACCAAGTTTTTGAGACACATATAAAATCTGATTGGTAATTTATATTATGCAGCAAGCAGAGTAAAGCAACTAACTTACTATATAGACTTCGGGTATTCAAATGCAAAAATTTCCAACTGCAGGTATTTGATGAAATCAAACCTTGCAATTCTGCAACTATTAGACGGTCAGGAACACAATTCGCCATCAAACACAAAATATACAATCAAAAGAAATACAGTCAACAACAGAAATAAAGATACCAATCTAGAGCGCTAAAACCGCCCCAAATTTAAATCCAGCTTACTCCTTATATGAACTGAATTCGAACCCTCCGTCAACCGGCAGAAGATCCTTCCGTTTCTGTACCAACAGAATTTAACATTATTGATTTTCGAAAAATTACGTGCCTGCCAAAAGAGCTCTCTAATATGAACAGATAAATGTTCATTAATATATACCCTGTTGTTATCCGTATAATTTTAAACAACATCCATCACACTCAGAGCAGTCCTACCCCTCACAAGGAATTCGTTCCTCATTTTCTCTAGCTTTAAACTAAACACTAATTAGTGACTCTTTCCTGGACTCTCTTCCACACAGCCTGTGAATTACTTTAATGTCAGTGACTGAAACTCCATGAATATTCAACTTACCTGCGATGCGATGTACCAAGTCCTTGAGATCATCAACTCCCTCTGCTTGCACTTCCTTGATTCCGTGGATCTCCAAGTTTTTATTTCTTACATACTGATCCAAAGTATTCAAACTTTCCCTTAATGCATTTATAGCAGTAGCCTGAGTTAGCACTCTCTCCTCCAAAAAAGGCAATTTTCTTACATGACTCCTTCAGCAATGCATGTGATTGTCCAATTTTATCCATAACATCGTCATATTTTAATGAAAAAAGCTCTACTGACTAACACAAATCCGATATCTCAGTTTTCAAGCTCACAATCATGTCAAACTTCTCATTTAAACGCTCCATAAATTCTTCAGAAACATATGTTCCATGTAGCTATATCTACGGAGGACTTCATTGGCCGCCCACTACCAGGTCCACCACGGGTCCCCACATCCGGGGGCAAAACGTCGCACCGACAACTATTACATTGCCATTTCAATTTTTTCCTTGCTCATTTTTCGGAGGTAGCCTCGCCAATCGAAGAACAGTCGAAATGGAATCTTCCATCGCATCTTCCATAGCAATGTACACAATCATCTTTAAGCAAACTGTCATAACAGCTGGAGCACTTCAGCAATGACATGATATTTCTGATCTTCTGTATAAAAGTAAAGCTAGCGACTAGACAGCACCGCAACTCAAAAATTCAAACGACGCTGGCAGCAAAATCCACCAGGTACAGCAGACGACACGAGCAACAACAACGTTAGTTGGCAATAGCAAGCAAGCTGTGACATCAGACGATTAATCTCTGATATCAGGAAATCAGTCCAGTCAGTACAAATACAACGCCAATATGATACATCATTTTTTTAATCCAAGTGTACTAATGTGAACCAAACTGCTGACTCCTGTCTCTGCACACGGAGTAACTGACCACTCACGATGGAGCACATCCAAAACACGAGGCAATACGTGACCATAAATAATAGTGATAACCAATTTTTTTACAGTAACTGAATCGCTCACAAGATCAACAACTTGATTTGACTGATGATAATAATTATAATATAATGGAAAATGATATGAAAGTTGTATTGCAAACCATAAAGTCAATGTGTAGCATGTAATTTTTTTTTCACAAAACAAACAAAGAAAGAAATCGAAATTGTTTGTTTTACTTACTGATGCGTAAATCTACAGAAAAAAATCAGATAGGTGATAATTGATTATCAGTTCGTTGAAAGCATCGATTTTAAACAGTCCCTAGAAAATGAAGATAATTTCTATAATCAGGCTTAAGAATAATAGTAATTATTATTATAAATTTATTCTTGCTGTTACATGTAGGATTCATGAAGATAAATCAATATTTCTGTACTAGCGACCCGGCCCGACTTCGCACGGTAGCAATTTAGAATTTACGGCGAATCTAAAGAGAAACGATTATTACGTTCAACAGGCGACTGTTTTTCTCTTTGTAAAGCCATTTTTTGTCTGTCATTTGCTAATCGAGATTCTGTTTCTTGGAAAGTTTCATTATGACGGGATAAACAAATGTGATGTACTACGATATATATTCGATTTTCGTCTCGGCATAATGTTAAAATAATATTTAAATTTTAAGTAAAGAGATACATACGTGTGTTAATGCAATATTTAAATTTTACTCAAAGAGAAACATACGTGTGGACGAAAACAACGACGCATTTAGTCGCCGATAAACCAATTCTTTCAGCGCCCGATGTAACTACGCATGATAAACCAATTCTTTCAGCGCCCGATGTAACTACGCATGATAAACCAATTCTTTCAGCGCCCGATGTAACTACGCATTTAGCCTGTGGCCTTACATGCTGTCAGACCGGCCGCCGCGCATGCGCCTCGCGTCTTTTTCCAAATGAGCAAAACGTTTCGTAAACCGGTCGCCGCGCATCGTTGTTTAGGCAGTGGAAGCCACGAAAGAACGTGAACGGCGGTTTTTTCTGTGACTTGTCACTAAAATCGTTACTGTTCGGCTCCGTTTTGTCATAGATTAGTGTGTCACACACCTAAACCTTTCTCGATAAATGCTCTATGGAATGGTGAAAACCGCATCAAAATCCGTCCAGCGATTCTCGAGATTAGCGCGAACAAACAGACAGACGCCTACCAGGGACTTTACTTTATACTATGTATAGATAATAAGGAACAGCGAAGAGAGAATCAGGGAACAGGCCTCAGAAAGTCCAGACAAAAGCCCTGATTTCCCAAATACATAGACCAGCAAGTATAGGTTCATCAAACACAGCAGTAATATTAAGTGTTAGTTATATTATAAATAATTTGTTTTTTATTATTAAGTTTTTGAATTTAACTTAACAAGTATTTTTTTAGTTAACTTTTGAATACGTTAAGGTTATCCATTACAGTCAATTAGTTAGCAGTGCATTCTAAAATTATGGACCACCATAATTTAAACTCTGCTTCATCATGAGAGTGTTTTTGGATATATAGATCTTAATTTTATGTCTCGTTTCATAGTTATAGGTACGAAAATTCAATCCAATGTATAAATTTTGTTCATTCTATGGAATATTAGTTTACCGATTTTGAAATCAAATAATTGTTTAACAGATAAAATTCCATAATTGATATAATATTCCATTAATTGAATGCAAAAGGAACAAGTTGGTAAAACCATGCAATGCGTTGATTATAATACTCTTTCCAACATACCAGAAATCATTACTCAAGTTGAATAAATCGTGGGTAGTCAACACCAAAGCAATAACGATTAAATATAACTCCGTGTTTATTGGTGTAGAAAAAACAATATAATGTTCCGCAAGCTTTCCCCGTCAACGTACGGCTTCATCAGGCTGTTACAAAGGAAACAGAATCAAACTAAAATAGACGAATTCGCATACACAAAATCAAACATGATATGTAAAATACTCACGCACGCTAAACACGCGGTAGCAAATGAGATGTAGCATTATATGATATATAATCAAAACCTAATAAGACATTAATGTATACAAATTATTGCATCCTATTTATGCCAAGTAGATGCCTCCAAGCTACAGGGAGTTCAATAGAAGCTTCTGTATTGCACACATCATGGCGTGTCAATATCTCAATAGTCTCCCTAATAGTTGTTCTGGGACCTCCGTAACGAGCAATCTTGCTGATGTTCTGTCATTGCTGCTGTGCTCCTTGTACGGCAACTTCTCGTGTAAGTGCTGTGGTAAGTTTTTTTAGCCTTTCGTCCCTTTTATGTTCTGCCATTCTCACATTGAAAGACCTTTTTGTGAGTCCCACATAATGTAAAACTGACGAGTCTGGGTACAGCAGAGTAACATATATAGATACCGGCATCCGTAAGGCTTGTGGTGTCATTCCTTTCAGTGCTGAGTATGTCCGCCATTGATTTCAGAGGTTTCAAACCTACACCTAGGCCTCTCCTTCGAAAAAGGTTCTTGATGAAATATGAAAACCTGGGTATGTAGAGAATGGCCCCTACAAATTTCAATGGAGTCTTTTCACGTACCCTAATATGTTTGCATGCCGCTGTTTTTGCTATAATGCTTTCAACTCTGGAAGTGTCAATTCCTCCCGCTCTAGCAAGATCTTTCAGAGCTTTAATTTCTGCTTCATAGTCCACTCTCTCAGCGCACAGCTCCCTGGTCCTTCTAGCTCTGTATTTGAAAAGCGCGTATTTATGGACTGTTGGGTTGGCTGAGGCTGGTAGAATATATCATTCACGTGCGTGGGCTTATAATACACTCTGGTACTAATTGCACCCGATGAAAGCCTCCTCACGAGTACATTCAAGAAAGGCAATTCTCCTTGGTTTTCAATTTCAAAATTAAACTTTATGTCGCCATGTACTTTGTTCATATCAATGACAAAGTCTCGCAAGTACTTTTCACCATGCTCCCAAACAAAAAAGATATCTGCATAGTGTAACCATAGTTTTGGGGTTCTGGGTAGGGTATTGAGTATGTCTTCCTCAAGAGGTCTCATCACAGCCTCTGCGAGTATAGGAGACAATGCTGATCCCATCGGTATCTCTTCGGATTTCCTGTAGACATGCGCGTCATAGGAAAAGTAGCTCAAATTCGTGGCATTGTCTATATACTTGAAAATATCTTTCAGAGTTTCTTGGCAGCAGTATAGTTTGGAATCAGATATCTATTGCTTGAAATTTCTGGTCGCTTCTGCTACCAGTACTGAGGGATATAGAGATATGACATCGAAACTCCCAATTAAAGCTTCCGAACCTAGGTTGATGCTTCTCAATTTGGAAACAAATTCTTCTGAGGAGCGTAATACTTTATCTGTGTCTGGAAGGAACGGTAATAGGAAACATGAGAGGGCCTTCTCAAGATGCCTCGAAAGCGCCTGTTTGCTGGACGCAATTGGCCTGATCGGGGTGCCTTCTTTATGGTGCTTTAATCTCCCAAATAACTTAGGTATAGCTGGGCCAGGTGGAAATAAGAAAGGAAGCCTCGCTCCTTTTCTTATGGCATCCGGAAGCATCTTCAAATGCGCTGCTTTCTTGATTTGCGCTACCCATCTGTTGAGAGGGTTCGCTGTTTGTTGCACCGAGTTCGTTTCAGCAATGAAGGCCTTAAGCTTTGTGTCATAATCAGTTCTGTCCATAATGGCTATTTGCCCTGATCTGTCCGTTAGAGTAAAAACGATACTGTGGTCTGTCCTAAGACATTCGATTTCAGATGGGCGCCTACGTTTGTTGTTCTTTTCTTGTCCGACGCATTCTACAAGACTACCGTAAAGTAGCAAATGATTAGGAACCAACGATAGCAATCAGACAAGTACCACCCGGTGGCACAGTGGTCTAAGCGATGGCTTCTGATAATTCGTCCCAAAGCGCTTCTGGTTCGAATCCCGGTGTGGCATGGATGTTGTTACGGCACTGGCTCTTTCCTTTTCCTGGAATCAGTGACCCTAAATTAGGGACGGGCGACTGTTTATAGCTCATTGAGTTGCTCACGGTGGTCGTTAAACCTCCAATAAAATAATAATAAAAAAATAAACCTCTAATAAAAAAAAAAAAAAGACAAGTACTATCCTAAAGCACGCAGGCTATTGTAACGTTTATGTCGCTTTCATAAATAGCTGTCTGCAAAGTATAATGCTTTGATAGCTGGAACATGCGGAAAACTCGTGATTTGAAGAGACTTTGAAAGAAGCATGACAGTGAGCGCATTTTAGAAACGGCAGATCTTCTCTATTATGCAAGAATAACTGTATCGAGAGTCAATAACTACTTTGATTAATGAAATCATTCAAGTTTCAAAAAGTATGCAACATGTTATGGACTATATAAAGTTTAATTGATTTGCTGTGCAAAGACACAAAGCACACAAAAGAGAAATAAACTGCACCTAATTTTACCTTTACAATAAGTGTTGGAAATGGTTTCCTCTCGCCTGGATGAAGGTTCGTACCCTCTTCACAACATTTGTCGCGACCTTATGTAATATTTGTTCAGTTATGTTTGCAATCTCTCTTTCAGCTTTTGCATTCCATTCTTTAAGTGCATGAGGATTGTTGTGAAACAGATGACCGTTCAAATGTCTCTAAAGAAAAATCTGGAGGACTATGTTCTGGAGATCTTGAGGACCACAAGTTGTTTGAGATCAAGCGACGACCAAAATATTCCTATAACATGGCCATGGTTTCACTTGCTGTGTGATAGTTCGCACTAATCTGTTGAAACCAACATTCTCATTCATTCACCTCCAATAAAGCAATAAACTGTTCAATAATGTCATGATAAACTTCACCATCTACAGTTGCGTCAAAAAATATAGGCCAAATAACACAAGGGTGCAAGGTGGCATATCAAACCCCACTTTTCAGGGTATGTAATGATCGTTCGTGGTGCGCATGAGGGTTATCACTGCTCCATATTCGGCTGTTCTGATTGTTCACATAGCCATCCAAGTAAAACCAAGCCTCGTCACTAAAGTAAACACGATCCAACACTTCAATCCTTTTTTTAACACCAAACGACTGAAACCAGCGACATACGCACCGTAGACGTTTTTCATAGTCTGCTTCGTTGAGTTCCTGAACGACACAAATATGGTAAGCATGCAATTTTAACTTCTTTGTATCATTGAAAAACAGTAGCTGATGTCTGTCCAGTTTGAGAAGATAACTTTTGAAGCGATTTCCTTGGTGAGGAAGTTAAATCTTTATTCAGATCATCCGGAACTTTTGCAGATAAGAGCGACGGCCGGCCTAGGCACCTTTTGTCCTCCACATTCCCAGTCTCACGAAATTTAGCAGTTAAACGAGATATTCTTGACTTTTTAAGGACTGAAGACAAAGGAAATTGCAACTGAACTTTCTCTTCCACACGTTCATAAGATTTACACGCTACGTAAGACTCCACAATCAATACACAATCTTTCTTGGAAAACAAATGCCCGACACAACACAATGGATTGGAAGCTTGAACGAGATTAGCGCGTGTCAAGGTCATTCAACTGCTTACCTCGGGTAACCTTGGGTGCTGTGCTGCTGCCCTGAAAACTTGATATAACATTTGCCTGTCCGTAAGTTCTTCCTCGTTTACTTTAGAGTTGCGTCTTTTTTGAAACAACTGTATACTCAAATTGATAGCCACGTTAGATTGTCAGCAGTTCCAATTCAATTCTTAATTGAAGGATGAAAGGGGCAATGGATACAATTCCAGGAATTATTATCTCCTGTTTTCCCTCCTACGACATCATCATCCAATTACTCCCCTCTGCAATCATCACCCAGAAATCCACTTACATGTGCCCCATCCATCTTCTCTTTGTCTAGGAGTAGGTGGCCTTTTTTAACTCTGTTGAAGCGATACTCCCAAATCATAGTCCCTTGGAGTGGGTAGCGGAGAAAGTCTGTTGCACAACTCTCTTGTTGAGCATTTGGTATAATCTTGCCCCATTGTTTTTCTATCAACATTCTTCGATTAGCACACAAATATTCCCCTGTACTGATACAGTTTCGTCCCATACATGCCGTCATTTCTATTTCTTCTTCTAAGACTCTAAGACATCGGGTTGCAGGTTCTCTCTCTCTATCTCTCTCTCGTGTTAAATCCGGGGATTTCATTAAAACAAATTTCGTTGAAAATGAACAAATTAGCTTTGAATTAACAATATTCCCAACCAAATTTTCTCTTTTCCTGTAAATCCGAGATGTCGCTAAATATGGACTCATTATAGGCGAGTTCTAATCTATCTTTCTGTATGAACAATCCTGATCTCTTTAGCAATATCAACGTTTAAGAATCTACTTGCAATCTCTCGACATGTCTACAGCTCCACTTATACACATTCAGTATTGCATTTTTATCTCTCTCTAACTCACTGTCAGTGTTGCCAAAATGTAAAAGCTGTGTTCGGGGAAGCAACGTGCCGTTCAGTTAGAAAATGTTTAACCAAGAAGTAATGATAAATACATGAGAATGCAGAAACTGAAATTAAAGGTTATATAACTGAAATTAAAGGTATACGTCACAATGGTTTTTCGTAATGCACTTTTATGTTGTTAGAGTGTTTTCAAAGTACGATTTTTTATTTGCAAATATTTTGTCGATTCTAGGAATTTTGTTCATTTCATTTCTTTTGTAACTGGCTCCATTCAGTTGGAAGCACTATGCAGAAATTTAGTATTTTAAAGAAGGAACAGTTTTTTTACGATAGGGAGTGTAAGTGCGCTTTCTATTTCGCTGATTTCTTCATTTTTCTAAATATACATTGTAAAATATTCCTTTTGTGTCGGAAAGGTTTCAAAAGAGGGCTCGTTGCACTCGAGTATTCGGTTTCCTCATCTTCGTTGTTTAATAAGGAATTTACTTGTAGGAAATTATTTAGTTGCCTTGTGGCAGCCATTTTGATTTTGGTATTTTGGAGTTCCGATAAATATTTCACAGAATTTCCTCTTGGAGTATTAAAATGTAATTTAGATATTATATCTTTCATATTTGTGTATTGGAACTCAGAATTTTATGTATAATATAAATTTAAGAATCTTTAACTATTATATTAATTATTAAACTAGCTTTTTGTGTGTGTGTTCGTTATTTCATAAGTAGAAAAATTTAGAATTTGAGGTCTTTCCTAGGTGACGAAAAAAATTGATGGCTGCTAAAACATTCATCATCTCAGAGTGTTTTTCTTTTTTTATTATTTTCTGTAATGAGTTTGTCACGCCTGCTGTGCATGAACAGCTTTCTTGTACTTTTATAATTAGAAATTTCGGATTATCTTCTCTTCTTGGATTGGCCTGGTAAACATATTTTATTTTTATTGCGATGTCTTAGGAAAAAACTTCGGGACGAAAGCCTTCCGTATAGATTTCGACTCCAAGAGGTATTTTCAATATTTACGCTGAAAGATTTTTCAGAGAATGGGGAAAAATCCATAATCACATCAGCCTTCAGTAAAGAAAAAGGCAAGCAATGCGCCTTTAAGAAGTCATCTCTCTGGCCTTTGCGCCATTTTGGCGATATTTCTTTGCCCTGAAATATGCATAAGTAGAGCGTTACGGTAAATTTTTCTTAAAAGCAAAAATGCCGGTGAGAGTTTCAAAATCTTGCGATACTGCAGCTGAATTTCTTCAGCACGTTATTTATGGGTGTAAGGTTTACGACCGTGAAGGAAACAGATAGTGACGCTTCAGAGGCCATGGAACTGAAGCTCTGAGATATGATAGATGGTATTGAAAGTTTGGCTCCGGTTCCACTTTTGCCAGATCAGAAAATAGCATGAAAAAAAACGAATTTATCAGAGCTTCGAATATCAAAAGCCACAGCCATGTGATTTCAGTAGAAGGGCATGTTTGCAGGCCAATAGCCTGAGTGATGAAGATATAATTTAAAAGCTGCCTCAGATAAAAGTTGTATAACATAGCAAAATCAAATGCGATTTAGATAATGCGTCTTAATAAGCTGTTGTTGATCAAGTTGCATATCTAAATTTTTGATATTCTATTAAAAATCAGCTTTTGACATAAAAAATAAATGAAGTGGTTTTTGATATATGGTTAAGAATGCAACAAACTGTTTTTAACTGTGAACATTCTTTTGATGAGTTTCAACAGAGCATTACCTGAAACGTGACAATATCTATATCTTGAGCAGAATTCTTCGAAAAACGTAAAAACTGCAACTACCAATGAGGTGATAATGATACTTCTGGAGATACCCTGAGTCTCTTAAATATGAAGCCTCAAAGTGTGGGATTTCGAGGTTGTTTACATGATACCCGTGTAGTTTCAACTGTATGTATTTCGGAATGGCCTGGGTTTTAGAATTAGAAATTGTGTTAATATCAAACCGGAATGAATTATACTTCATACAAGAGTGAAGGTTTTAATTTTAACTTCTAAACTCGTGGCAGTTGTAAAGAGACGCTATTATTACAAGCCCCATTGTTGATTATGATCTCTAAGATTTCGCGGACGGCAGTAGATTTAGGCGTGGAGTAGGAAGCTAATTTCTTGGTATCATCCCACATAGAATCAGCGGACTGGAATTTGATTTTTATGGAGAGGGCAGTAGTTACTTTTCCGTCTCTTGGGTCTCTTTTATGTTCGTTGAGTTTAATTCTAAACTAACGCTTGGTCATTCAGATGTAGTACCTCTTGGAGCTGTCCTGATATTGTACTGGAATGGCATAAATATCTGCCTCGTTGAGATATAACATAACCGAATTGGCTGCAAAGGCAGGGTACGCCTCGAACTAGATTCAAAATTTTATCGAAAAATCCAACAACTGCCCTGTCTAAAGAAGTCAAATTCAAGTCCGCTGGTCCTATGTGGGATGATATCAAGAAATTCTCTTTCTACTCCACACCTAAATCTGCTGCCATCCGTGGAACCTTAGAGAATACAACCAACAATTAGGCTTCTAATGATCGCGTCTCTCTAGAATTGCCACGAGTTTGGAACCAGTTCGTCAAATAATGCTGCGTTTTCTCCCACGATAACGTGTGACAAACTAATCTGACGCCTCGTTTCTGAGAATGACTAATTACATTCGCATATTTTCATTTATTGTCTGGGCAAATCACCGCGTTCAAATTGTTGAAGTGTTCTATTATCCAGTTTGCTGTCTACCTTTCTTAAGAAAACCATCTGTTGATATGCGAAAGCTTGGTAACTTTGATTTTCTATAATACGCCAAAAAATTCTGATTACTAGCATAGTTATACTATTTTCAGTATAGTTGGCGTACGGTTCCTGTTTATTAATTATCAATAGTTTCGTTACTGATATCTGGTCGGCCCGTTTATTTTCGATCATCAACAATTCCTATCTCCTTAAACTTTGCCAAGCTGTTATGATTTTATGATCAGGTGCCGGCCAGCTGTTCTATCTTCTGATATTATGCTGAACAGTTATCGGTGATCAGGTCAGATCATATGTAGAAGATTTTAGGAAGGGAGTGTCTGACTCCAGGTCTTAAACAACCCATAGAAATCAGAAGCCAGGAGATTTGGGCTAGAGTGCCCGATAGGAAAGTGACACTAGTTTTCGGTGATTTGATCTCGTGGTACCACAAAACACACTCCGTCTTTTCCTGCAAAGACGTCATTTCCTCTTCTTGCGCTGGCAGCGCCTCTTATTTAATACACAGCACGGACCTACAATAACAAACAAAAAACCTTCAATTAGTTTATATGCATGATGCAAAAAACCGCTTCCTTCTAACTATAAGGGTTTGTTTTTTATCAATGAGAGAAGGACTTTACGTCCACCCTGTATATAGTGTCAATTGCGAAAGTGTGCTGAGCCAATTGCCTTGTACAAGGCGACAAGGGTGCTGCCGTCGTTCACTTCTGGAATCCAGTTTCCACCCCCTTTAACAGTTACCTCGCCGTTTTGTTGCTCGATATTTTGGCACCATTCCTTGTACATTTTAACTACGGATGCCATTGAAGAAACCGTGCCGCCCCGGTGGCGCAGTGGTCTAAGCGATGGCTTCTGTGCGTTCGTCCGAGGTGTATTTGGGTTCGAATCCCGTTGAGGCATGGATGTTGTATTTGCCTTACGGTACTGGTTCTCTCCCTTCCCTGGAACCAGTGACCATAAATTAGGGACGGGGGACTGCTTACAGCACATTGAGTTGCTCACAGTTGTCGTTAAACCTCCAATAAAAAATAAAAAAAAGGAAAATCCGCAAGTGTCACCGTTTCCGAAATCGGCGCGCCAACCTTTCGTGGACCCACAATTTAGTAAACTCTGATAGATCCTTGAGTTTGCCATTTACGTCCGTAACTTCCTCCAAATGATCATGATCATATGTAGAGGATTTTAGGAAGGGAGTGTCTGACCCCAGGTCTTAAACAAGCCTTAGAAACAGGAAACTAGGAAATTTGGGCTAGAGCGCCCGATAGGAAAGTGACACGGAAACGAAGTAGAAAGGGGGAGGAAGACGCCCTTATTTATTACCGGGGGACAGTACCCGGCCTTCCTTCCAAAATGAACCATCAACCTCTTATATACACCCTATTAGTTTGTAGTGCACTCCCACCATCTCGTTATTACATTATTGGGTATATCACCCTTTTGCATTCTGGTGGTTTCATTTCAGATAGTTCTCAATTTAAAAAGCTAAGCAGGTTCACAATTTTCATGAGCATATTTCAGCGAGTTTTAAATATGTTGCAGATATCATTAAATTCTTAACGAAAAAGAGACATGGCTTAAATACTTATTAAATCGCGCCGTATTCATATTTGAAAAAATATTGTTTAAAAGATATTCACATAGTTTTGCAGGAAGTGTCCAAACTGCACCTTCATAAGAGCACAAAAAAATACCATGAAACTTATTTTGGCTCCTCAAGTAAGGTTGGTTAAGTTTTTATTGGAGAACTAATTCGGTTAGAGCTGTTTCCGAATTCTCTCTGTCGTCTTGTTGAAAGCACCGCGAACGCGAGTAAAAAGACCTTAAAAGCCTTATACAGCTCTTTCTTTATTGCGTAGCGAAGGAAAGTGTTTTTCCTTCTTGGGAGTTAGCAGCCTGGGGTAGATTCAAAAGGGGAGTGATGAAATTGTTCTAAGTGCCTCTTGATTGCGGAAGCAAAGCAGAGGGGCACGAAGCCCTTGAAAGGCCGCTGTTACCTTACCCCAATCTGGAGTGTTGTTTGGCTATTTCAGGAATTTTCTTAACTAACTTCAGCGAAGGGAGAGGAGAAAACCTTAGGTGCATTTTCTTATTTTTTACTTTCCGGAAGTAACAGTATTGTCCATAATTCCCCCTGAAGTAATAATGTGCACTTTGCTTTCTTTCAGGTGAAGGCCTCAAGCATAGTAGTGTTCTAAAAGCACGCAAAAGTACTTTATCCAGTATTCCTGCAGAAGGACTAATATACGAATTAGTGGTTCCGTATGAATAGTTTATGCTGGTTCATTTAGAGGGTTGTGTTAATATTCCGTAAAGGTCTTGAGGAAGAACTTTCGGTTTTACTTGCACCTGCTCGTCTTGTCTCGCACTTGGAGTCTCAGCGGACGAAAACACAACAAACAAAGGGAGAAATATTCATATTTTCTCGCTTCCACGAAAAGGTTTATCAAGAAGTTTTCTCCTTTTGAATAATTAGCCATTTTAATTTCGACTGAGAATAGTTTACTGCTTAGGGTACTGAAACAAACTTTAAAGATTAAGCTCTGGTGGTATACATAAATCAAGTTTAATTTGGAACAACTGGCAAATCTAAAAGAGGAAAGCGTTTGACAGAATTATACAGAAAGTGTTCAGAGAGTAATGCCTCCACATTTAATATAAACTCAGTGGCAAGGTATCAAATTCAAACAAAACAAGAACAAAGCTCAGAATTTCTACTTTGATTCACATATTTTATTTTTCTGCGTAGTCCCTCTCACGCTCGATACAGCTACGCCGACGTTTAACAGGATTTTTAAACCCGTACTTCTAAAAATTGTCATGTCTCTCTTACGCTCGATACAGATACGCCGACGTTTAACAGTTTTTTTTTAATTAAACCCGTCCCTCTAAAAATCTTCATGTCCCTCTCACGCTCGATACAGATACGGCGGCGTTTAACAGGTTTTTTGAACTAGTCTCTCTAAAAATCTTCATGTTGTTCTCGGAACCATTTCCTCGTAGCAGCTTGAACATCTTCGTCACAGGTAAACGGGATTCCTTTCAGATGTCTTTTGAGAGCAGAAAACGAAACGAAGTCAGACGGTGCCAAACCTGGACTGTAGATACTGTGTTCAAGAACTTCAACCCCGATTTTCTGTTCGGCCTCTGAAATGAACGCACTGGCGTGGTTCAATTTTTCCTGATGAGCTCCTCGACTTTTTGCCTGTTCAGATCTCAAGTTGTAATTACGGCCTCCCATTCCGCGGCTGATCCTTCATGGCCAACATTCCTCCACTGTACTTCGCTATCCTTACCCAAAGACGAACAGTGCGTGTGTTAAAAGTTTTTTTATTATTGTTCCAAACGTTCAACTGTTTCAACCTACACCTATTATGGGAAACTATTAAAAAATTAGCCCCCTATGCTAACCCAAAAGCGACAGCATTCAGAGTGGCTCTGGAAATTATCAACAGCCGTTCGACTAGTGAATCCTCTGATGGTTATATTCAAATTAATTGGAAACTTGAGACTTGGTCGTTCTGGGTGGTGTACTGGTTAGCATACCCGAGCGCTATCAGGGAGACGCGGATTCGATTCCCGCTCTAGGACGACGGAATGTTCAAGTTTTCGGATATTATCTGACTTCCCATCCATGTCATATTTATACCAAGAAACGGATGGTTATCTTCAAAATTCGTATTGTATGGTGTAATCCCGTATTCCATTCATGATTAATATTCATGAAAATATTTTTTTCGTGAAACATTCATGATTAATGTTCGTGATTAATATAGTTTTCATATTCCATTCATGTGTAATCCCGTATATCATTCGACCACAGTGAGCAACTCAATGGGCTATAAGCAGTTCCCCGTCCCTAGTTTAGGTCAACTGGTTCCAAGGAAGTAGGAGAGCCAGTGCCGTAATACAAACACAACATCCATGCCTCACCGGGATTCGAACCCGGACCCATATCGGACGAACGATCAGAATCCATCGCTTAGACCATTGCGCCACCGGTGCAAATGTCCAAAGTTCCAGAACGGTAACAGAATTTCAACTATTTATATTTCAACGAAATATTCCTCTAAAGCGTCCAGGTGAATTTCTTCCCACCTAATTCGACGGACCGCGTGATTTACTAATTGAATTTGGTTTCCGTAGTGGGCTGTGTAAATATTTAATTTTCGTATTTTTCGGAAATTATCCATTCCGGGGACGCAACTATCACAGCCATATTGTCCTCTGCTGCATATTTTACATTTTCACTTTACTGCTACGACCAACTGCTACTTTCCTATTCATTTCGGACACACTTTGCTTTTAAATACACCCTGTCTAACTTTTCCGTAATTAATCCTCCAAGAAAGCAAATATCTAATACAAAATGAGCGTGCTATACACTGAAGAGTAATTGAATTAGAGATAGCTGTCTAGTAACGTGTAGCACCACCTTTCGACCTGATGACGACGGCGATTCGTCTCGGCATAGACTCGACAAGACACCGGAAGCGTTGGGAAACCATACGGTTCCACGACACCTCAACAAGCTCCCACAGTTCACGAAGATTTGATGAAGGGGGGTCAGAGCCTTGAACATCTCTTTCGATGGCATCCCAAATGTGCTCGATGGGATTGATGTCAAGTGACCTAGCTGGCCAAGGAAGCGAGATCACGTCAGTGGAGTGTTCATCCAACCATTCGGATACAATTCGGGAGCGATGGCACGGTGCATTGTCTTGTTGCACGATGAGGTCCCCAGTGGGATGATGAAGACACACAAACGGGAGCAAATGGTCGTCCAGAATATCCAGGTAACGTTGACCTGTGAGTGACGACGTCACACGTACCCGGGGTCCCATTTCAGTCCACGTAAACAGTCCTCAGACGAGAATACCAGCCCCACCAGCTTGAAGAGTACCCTGCTGGCAAGAAGGATCCATCGCTTCATGTGTTTTGCACCGTACTCGTATCCTGCCATCCACATGCACCAACGTGAATCTCGGCTCATCAGTCCAGGCAACATTTTCCCACAAGTCTAGGATCTAGTGGCGATGTTTCCACTCTCATGCATATCTTAGAACCCCTGTGATGTGCGGTCAGCAGCGGTACCCTCGTGGGTCAATGGCTTCTGTTCCCCATAGCGAGGAGATGGTTCTGGATGGTGTGGCTGCTTACACGTCTTTGTGCACCAGTGTTAAATTGCCGAGTGATTTCTTGCACTGTGGCCCGTCAATCTGCTGTTACAATGCGAGCTAGCCGACGATGACCCCGCTCATCCGCACGCTGTTGTGCACGGCAGTTGGCCCTTGCAGGGATGGTTTTACCGGATTCGATGTACTCACGGTGCACCCGTGACACAGTAGCTCGTGAAAATCCCAGTGCCTACACGACTTCCGAGATGGAGTGACCCATTCGTCGGGCCCCGACAATTTGCCCACGATCAAATGCGCTTAGATCCTTCGTCTTACCCATTCTGCGTCCGACTCTTACTGATTCCCGTCGCATCGCTCCTTATATTATCGGATCGCTGCATACGTCATGTAGTTTCCGTTTACAGGGCCGCCCACAGCGCTACATTTGCATAACGCCAGCTGTCTCTAATTCAATTGCTCTTCAGTGTATTCAGTACTCACTCCTCGTTTAAAAAGGGCAGCCTTACCAGTATCGACTGTTGTCACTCAAAACTATAAATACACTCACTTAATTTCGCTATCTGGCCAAAATTAAACAGAAGTCACTGTGGCCGACTGGGGAGAAGCGCTAGTTATAGGTTAGTAGTACCCTGGGCTGGGACTGTGTTCGAATCCAAGGTAATGTGCCAATCTAACGATGCGGCCAGTGACCCCCTCTGGAACCAAAAAATAGGGACGGCTGCTGCCTATTGCCCCAAGAGGTGCTCAGTGTGGCCGTGAAACCCTAAAGCAAAACAAAACAAAACACTACCATTACGATTTTAGAGTCCTTCTGTTATGTTTTCACGAGTTTCTTGAAAATAAGTTTATTTGTTGAACAACATAAAAATATTATTTCAACCTTGCTGTTATGAGCATTTCTGAAATTCCATCCGTGATATTTGTTCCTTAGATGCGGAGCCCATCTCCTGTTATTCGAATGAATCTCTACTGAGGTGATATTCCTCGAGTCACGTGTTAATGGTTGGCGGAGAAGATGAGTCACGTTCTCGATCAAAAATCCATTCCTGACTGAGCTTATGCTCCATCCCCTTGGTGTGATGGATTTCCATGCTAAAGTGCAGGGCCAGCACGTCGCGTAAATTACGTTGCCTTGCTCCTTCAGCACTTTTTTATATTCTCCCATTTCTTTCTCTCACTCCCTCTCTCTCTCTTCCTAGCTTATGAGGCAAGACTCGCGAAACTTTGTTTATAATAAGGTCTTAGATTTACAACCAAGCTCCATATACTCTCGTCATAACTTTCTGAGAGCAGCACAGAAAGATCAGATGAAGGCAAATAAAGATCAGATGATATTACGATCGAAACATAATGTTAAAATTACATATATTCCGAAACTTGTAGTTCATCTGCGGATTTGGAAGCGTTCCGGTATGAAACTGCTTAAAAATCTCACCCAGAGAATGTTTATTCTTGTGACTGTGAAAAAATAAATCTCCAACTTATTCCGTAAAAATTAGTACCTTTTTGGACAGCCAAGAAAATCCTATTTATTATCCTAAAGAAAAAATATTTTAAAGGTATATTCAGTATTGCTATGTGAAAACAGGAATTTGTCGGTGATGCTGATCGTAACCGTGTCCCCTCGCCCTGGGGTGAGTTGCCCTAACCGACTAAGGTACAGTGACAGAAAATATCGCTGCAGATTTGTCGTCTGAAGCGATACGTGCTTCACCCCTGTAGTACGTTACAACAGAGGTGAAGCCAAACGTTGTAGAAAAACTTACATAGGAGAAATGAAGTAACAGAACCCACTTATAACGAGAAGATCGGGCTCGGTGAAAATTCTTATTAAATCTAAGTCAGTCTCGGAGTAAAAAATCCCACCATATAAAAATATGCATATGAGACATTATGCATATACGTTTGTATTATATATCCATATATATCATAACATATGGCATTATTTTTTTTATTGTCTGGCTCTCTTGTGATGACTACTTTGTCGTTTACGGGTAACAGCTTTCTTTTAGACATTTCGTCAGCTATAAAAGTATAAAAGTTTGCTTCCCAATGCAAAGTTCACTTAGAGGGTAAAAAGGACATTGGGCACAGTTCTAGGAATTTTCATCTCCTGTTTCCCTTTCCATTACTCCCCAATTTCTCTCTGTAATCGTCACCCAGAAATACACTTAATACATGTGTGTGAACCCTACCTGTCCCCTTTCTGCATAGGCGTAGGTCGCCTGTGTTTCAAATCATCTGACGCGATGCTTCCAAAGCACAGCCCCTTGTAGTGGACGGCGGAGATTCCCTTGTTCAACTCGCTTGGAGAGCATTTGATGCTCAACACGCGAGTTGTTCTCTTGGAGTATTAGTAGAAGAATGTTTGCATCGATATTCTTTCTCTAGCACATCAAGATATATGTTATTAATAACATTAATGTATGCATCTTCAATACCACAGGATTTCGAATACATCATTATAAGTGCTAGTGGTGTCTCGGAACCAAACCATTATTAATTCACTGCTGGTTAAATGTCTCCCCAAGTTTTTCCACAACGGTCCGCTTTGTGCCAGTCTCTTCTATGTCCCCCCAGCATGCTTTCGAATTCCATCCACTCATCAACCACGCAGTCCTCTTCTGAGTCTGTCTCTTGGTATCCAGACTAATATTTCAGTTGTTCATCGGTGGTCAGTTCTTCTAGCAACATGTCCATCCCATCGTCATTTCATAGATTTTACTTTAATCATATCTTGTCATTTCCGTAATCCATGGGTTCCTCTTTCTATCTTTTCTGGTTATACCACGCATGCACCTTTCCGTGCTTCTTTCAATTGTTCACAGCCTCTGTATGTATTTTGTTTTTAGTTACGGTCCACCATGTCTTTGTTCCATGCGTAAGAACTGGACGGATAAATTGGTTAAACATTTTTCCTTTAACGTATAATTGTAAATTCCTCTTCAAAAATGTTCCTTCCAAATACTCTCCACCCAAGTTTTATTCACGGATTAATTTTTATCAGTGTGGCTCTTGATTTCTGCTGGCCAAGAAAATGTAAATATAGATTACCTCTAGATCCCCCCCCCCATCAATCGCTAAAAATGCATTGCTTATAAAAGCATTATACACCATTGTTTTCTCCTGAAAGTTCATTTTTAAACCCATTCTTTTACTCTTTCTAACAAGTCCCTGGATCATACTGTGCAGCTCTGAAACGGTAGTTGCAAAAACGACTATGTCATCAGCAAATCGAAATTCAGTTAAATCATTCATTAATATATTTATATACAAAAATCTTAATACGTATTTTTCTTACCATTCTCGCTGTTCTGCACGATTTTCCACATAGGTACATTATTTATAAATTTGTGTGTTCGCTTCCTACGTTCAGTATGAATGAACGTAGGAAGCGAAAACACAAATTTCTGAAATGTATTCTGAGGCAAATCCATAAAAAACGCGGGAATGGAATTTATGTGGCAAGGTTCGTCTGCAGGAAACTGGAACGTTTTCGAGCACTTGATGCTCGGAAACGTTCCAGAGCACTGCCCCTTCTCCAGAAGAAAACAGTCTTAAACTAAACTCCAGTAAAAATAAAATCAGGTAATTCGTCAATTAAAAAAAAAGCATTCTTTCCAGTTGATATCAGTAATTTTTTAATTCTACAGAAAAAACTAAAAATGTTCGAAAGTTTTCAGTTATGGCTTTAAAAGATATTTGGTCAAAACAACGAGAACAGTTGCGGGTAAAGGACCAGTTATTTCTGGAAAAATTATAACGCGTTCAACACCAAGAAAGCTCTTTAACTTTTATAGCATTTTATCATATAATGTTATTTTATGCACAGCGTCATTCAGAACTATAATAGGTCATACAGAGCTCTAGAGCCTGATTACCTCAAGGATATGCAGGGACCGGATACTGGACCCCTCTCTAATAAGACCCCTTTTTAAAAAATATTCTAGAAATGATCTAATAGATAAGATATTGAACTTCTTTTCATCATCATCCTCATTGTTATAATTACATACACGGACAATGAAATTTGCACACCTAGAAGAAAACATGCTACAACCGCAAAACTTTGCAAATAGCTAGAGTGTATGCTGGTATGCAAATGATCCACGTTTGGTGCGATTGCGCATGACTACACGCCCTGTGGTGGCGCTGCAAGCACGAACCGGCAGCTTTATGAACCGGCATGTAGTCGAGGCCCCATGCAAGCGAAAAGCACCGGCCGACGCACGCAAGAGCACAAAGGGACAAGAATGTCGGGGAGACTCCAGAGACGTCGATTTACGCAACTTATGGGCTTTGCAAGAGGCCTGATCATCGGGCTGAAAACCGCAGAGTGGTCGACGCGTCGTACTACCCTGCATTTGGATCGTTCTGACCATACCGTCCAAATGTGTTGGGAACAATGGTCACGTGACGGCACTGCTACACGGCCCAGTAGCCCCGAGCGGACCAGGAGGACCACCGGTAGAAAGGATCGACGGATCGTGCGCCAGGCACGAACAGATCCCAAGGGGACCCAGTCCACTATACCGGCGGATGTAGCGGCTCCTGTGTGCACACGAACCATTTCCCGGTGCCTCGCGTAAGCGAATCTGCAATCCCAGAGCCCCTTACGTGTGCTGCCGTTAACACCGTAATATCGCCGGCTCCATGTGCAGTGGTGCCAGGCTAGAACGACGCGGAACACCACAGACTGGTGACGTATGGTGTTTAGCGATGAGTGCCGCTTCATTTTGACTACAGATGATCATCGTGTTCTAGTGTGGAGGTCCCCGGGTCAACGACACAATCCCAACTTCCCTATCGAACGCCACACCTCACCAACTGGAGGCACTATGATCTGGGGAACCATTGCCTACGATAGCCGATAAGCTCTAGTTGTGGTACGTGGATCATTGGCGGACCAGTGGTGTGTGAATGAGATCCTACGGCCCCATGTGCTCCCATTTCTGGCTGGATTTCCAGGTGCGCCATACCAGCAGGATAATGCCCGCACGTACACGGCTGGGGTTGCCCAGGACTTCCTTCGTCTTGTCCAGACACTTCAATGACCTTCCAGCTCCCAAGACATGTCTCCTATCGAGCATGTGTGGGACCAGTTGAAACGCCAACTGCCGGCTTGCGCAATATCGGGGATTTGGAGCACACCGTCCAACACGTGTGGGCCAGTCTACCACAGGAAGGGGCGTCTGTTCGCCTCCATGCCGGACCGTATTGCAAAATGTATCGCCGCACGAGACGGTGCGATGCGCTATTGAAGATGACTGGACTGTGTGCCACAGATTCCTCTGTAATTGTCCAGCAAGCTCTGTTTTTGCCATCATGTGTATCATTTATCTGTATCATTACGTCCACAACATTTCGTTTTACATCATCTGCGACCACTGACTCCCTTACCAATGACGATGACTGGACTGTGTGCCACAGATTCATCTGTATTTGTCCTGCAAGCTCTGTTTTTTCGATCATGTGTATCATTCATCTGTATGATTACGTCCATAACATTTCGTTTTACATCGTTTTACATCATCTGCGACCACTGACACCCTTACCAATGAAGATGACTGGACTGTGTGCCACAGATTCATCTGTAATTTTCCTGCAAGCTCTGTTTTTGCCATCATGTGTATCCTTCATCTGTATGATTACGTCCATAACATTTCGTTTTACATCGTTTTACATCATCTGCGACCACTGACTCCCTTTCCAATGAAGATGACTGGACTGTGTGCCACAGATTCCTCTGTAATTGTCCTGCAAGCTCTGTTTTTGCCATCATGTGTATCATTCATCTGTATTATTACGTCCATAGCATTTCAGTTCAATCCGATGCTTCATTCTTCTTACGCAAATTTCATTGTGCGTGAGTGTATTATTATTATAGAGATTTCAGCTCTTCCTGAGAGTTTTCTTCTCTTCTTTGAGGGACGGGTACGGCGTACCAAGTCTAGGAAGTGGTATTTCTTTATCTCAGTTGTCCAGGAACTTTCTTACTATCCTACAAGTGTTCAGTGTAGTTGCCTTCTGTAGTTCCATGTAGGTGTTAAGTTGAAGGTCTTGTGTATGTATAGGGATGTGAATGGTCTTTGAGAATACTCCTGTGACTGATATTACTATGAGGGACGGTGGTGACGTTCTCCATATGCCACATTTCCTTGACTTCGTATCGTAGGTCGTAATATTTTGACAGCTTCTCTCCGTGCGTGTTTTGGATGTTGCACGTATTGGGCACGGTTATATCAATGAGGTACGTTGACTTCTTCTCCTTTTCGCCCAGTACGATGTCGGGCAGATTATGAGGAATTGTCTTATCTGTTCTGATTGATCGGTCCCGGTACATTTTGTGGGTGTTGTTCTCTAGAAGCTTTGTTGGCTAATACTTGTAGTAGCAGACAGGTTCAATTGTAATGAGGTGGTGCTTTCTTGCCAATTTCAGATGGAGGATCTTGGCAATTTCTGATGAAGGATCTTGGCGATTGTGCCAATTTCTGATGGAGGATCTTGATTGTGCCTGTTCGCGTATTTTGTTAGTGTGAGGACTCCGAACCCTGCTGTGATGTGTTTGATGGCCTCTGGCGCTTTATGGCATTACCGACATGTGTCGCTTTACACTGAAAGCGACACATGTCATTTATTATTATTATTATTATTACAGTAGTAGTACCTCTCAATAAGGAGCACCCATGCAACCGGACGCTTTAAATAGAGGTGTCACTTATTATGAGGTTCTTAACGAAATACGTATTAGATAAATACGCAATAGACATTTTTATTTCACAAGAAATATAAATTTTTTATGTAAATGACAATAAATCTTAAATGCGATGAAATATAAAATACATCTGTATGAAACATGATTTCATATACAGGTACTGTACATTTATAAAAGTACAGTACCTTTATATGAAACCGTGGGAAAAGTATTTGTAGTTCATAATTATTTGAAATAATCCGACAAAAGTGTTTGTTTTGAAGATTTCAATATACAGGCATTTTTCTCAATGTGAATATACAATATACATATTACGTGTACCCGAGTCCTTCCCTATCACCGACATTTTACAAAGACTTATGCAACTATCCGGCGTATTTTAAGGCTTCCTTAAAGTTTTTGATGTCGCAGCTTTCTTCCCTTTCTTCCTCATCCTTTTCAGGATACAAGCACTTCTTCTCTGTTATGTGTTCATTATCAACTACAGGAATAAAAGCTCTGATGTCTTAATCAGAATCGTCAGTACACAGCTATTAATCGATTGCAATGTATTTCTCTATCACAACATTACTGCCACAGTATTTAACTAGTTCGTACAATTCTGTATTTTCTTTAGTATACTCTCTCAGTTCACTTACACTGGAAACTGAAATAGTAAAACCTACCTTTCTAAAAGACAATTTAGCACAACTTAGAGCTATAGATTTAACAGCTATAGTTACCCATTGTATTGCATTCAATACATTAACAGCCTCTGCAAGCTCTTTGCTGTTTTCACAAAAAGTTTGAGAAAGAACATGCCGTACAAACAGTTTTTTTATACACAATCTTGAAGCTTCTGATGATGTCAATATGCAAATTTTCGTACAGACAGATAATCAAAGAAAATAGGATTTTAGGACGATATAATAATAATTATAGAATTTTATTACGGCATAATAATCTCCATAAGTAAAAGACACACATATTAGACTTTATTATGCTTCGTTAAATACTTTAAATGCAATTTAAAAAAAAAGAAGCAAATTCTTTAATGCAATTTTAAATACAATTTTTAAAACATTAACCTTCATTTTTTAAAATTATATTTAAAGTATTTAACGAAGCATAATAAAGTGCAATATATGTGTCGTTTGCCTATGTAGATTATTATATCGTGCTATGGGAATTTGCTGCCCTATTATCTAAGCTTCTTATTATACCTTGGTCCATCAACCCCTGCTTGCAACTAAAGCTTGGTTAGACTAGTCGTTTTCTGATTTTTGAGAGGAACCACTTCTTTTTAAACAAAGTTTTGGTTTCGAAAAGTATCCCTAAAATAGTGTACCTTATTCGGACGTAAATACATTAGAATCCCTATACCAAAGGACTGGGACTGAGAGAATTATCCCTAAAATAAAGGTATCCCTTATTCGGAGGTATACCTTAAAAAATAAGGCACTGTATTATTATTATTATTATTATTATTATTACTACTATTGCGAAAGTAATGTTTTATGTAGGTTCCGCTTTGCACCTTTTTATCGGTCAACCTTCAATGTTGTCATTAAAAGAATAGTTTCAATTTTATCAACAGCTTTTTTCACTATTTTCTGAAACTGATGAATCACTTTAAGATTGCAATCAATTTTGCTTTAGAATTTAGATTATTAAATTATTATAAACTATTATTACAAATTCATAGATTATTAAGCAGATTGTACGACTTTCCATTTATTACGCAATGAAATGTGCCATATAGAATGAAATGCGAAAGAATTACCTCATTTGATGTAAAGCTGGAGTAGAAGGAAACATGAGTAAAACTATGAATATAGTTCCATGTGTGTCACGTGATATGTCCAGCACTATACGTTTGTGAAACATTTTGTTTCGGCATATTAGTTTGTCACAGCAGATCGATTAATATACTTTTTCCATGACTACTAATTCAAAAAAGCTTTGGTTTACAGTGAGAGTCATGACGATTCGTCATGATGTCGTGAAGTATATAATTGTAACTCGTGACTTGACTTCTAACCTTATCAAATTATCCGTCTATAGAAAACCGACCTTCACACCTTGTCTTATATTTTTTATCTCTTCGCACCCCGGAACACAAAGCTTCAGCCTTACGTTTTTTAATTAAACGAGCATTTACTCATTCCTCTACCCGTAAGATACGTCAGGACGAACTAGCTCTTATACAGAACATGGCCATATCATTTGGATATCCCGCCTGCTTCTTTCGGGAACTTCTACAGAAATTTGAAAGACTAAGATTTACGACGTTGTCAAGGGAAATCGTTCCCCCTATATACGTTGGTAAAGTTGATTTCATCCCTCCCGTAGTTTCTATATTGCGGAGGGTATGTAATAAATATAATATTAAATTTGGAATTTGCACCAAAAACATTTTTTCTACCATACGTAACGACAGAGATCAAGTTGCCACTTTGAATAAACCAGGAATATATCGTATCCCATTGCTTCCCTCAGCTCCTAACGAAGATATCAAATACTACATAGGTTCTACCCTTAGAAGTCTGAACATTAGATTGTCTGAACATAAATATGCACTTCGAACTGACTGCATTTCTACTTCATTTACTACAGCTGTTCGCCAGGGAGGTTACTCTCCCGATTGGCCTAATACAATAGTACTCTCCTCCAATGTGAACAAACAAACCGTCTTTTTTACCGAGAGTCTGTATATAATCTCTTATGGTAATACCTGTTGTAACTTGGACTTACCTGTTTTTGTTCCTAGACAATGGAGAAAAATAATTACTTCTCCCCTTCAAAAACTGAAGAAGAGGACCTTAATTAATCGATTATATTATTTGTACATATTACTTTTGTTCTGCTGTTTTTTTTTCTCCATTGGCATCACCTGCGGTTTTGAACAAATGTATTGTGGGTCTCGCGGGGGAGACTGGTTATATATTGAGGCACTTCCCTATGCTTTGTGGCACTGTTGGGGCGCCTGAGGACGGGTGCTATTGTAGCCCCGAAAGATCTTGCCATTTTTTAAATATTTTAAAATCATGTCTTTTTATTGTAAATAAAGTTTTTTATTGTACAGTCAGAGATGTTGGTTTGATGATATCGTACGGAGACAGCACGCCTCTAAGTAATTATTTCGATGACATGTTGCGTTGTCGTCCATGAAAATGAATCTATCACCGACAGCACCACAGAACATGCAAACATGAGGTAGCAGAACACAATTAATGTATCGTTGGCCAGTCATAGTCCCAGTTGGAAGCACATAGAGGGACGTATGGCCATTGATCATGATGCCAGCCCATACCATGACACTACATGTCGAATATCGGTCCCTTTCCTGTATGTTTGCTGGACAATATGCAGTACCACTATCACGCCAGATCAGTTGTCGTCGACAATCAGACGATAGACTGTATCTACTCTCATCTGAGAAGAGGACAGCGGACCTGTCGTTATCAGTCCAATTGCGATGTTGATGGCACCATTTCAAACGGGCGGTACGGTGACGTCTGGACAATGGGATGCACACAACAGGACGGCGGGCGTATAGTCCTCCTTCATGCAAACGTCTGGCGACAGTTTTTTGGGAGATCCGCTTGCCAGTAGCAGCCATATACTGATTTGCTACCTCACTAGCTGTGCTGCACCGGTGTCTTTTTGTTGATAGCACTATGTACCGATCTTCTGCAGGTGTCGTACTGCAAACACGACCTCCCCGTGACGTTTGCTACACTCTCCATTTGTTTGAAATGATTTCTAAAGCCTTGAAACAATACTGTGGCTGACGTCGAACTCCCTGGCAACATCTGGTATTTTTCGCCCTTCTTCAATCTTGCCAATAATACGGCCACGCGTAAAATCATCTAGGTGATGTCGGGAAGACATACTGAAAATTGCAAGTTCGTCAATTGATTCTTTCTTTTTCAACTTTGCGTTTGAACAACAACGGACAATACGCGTCAAATCCTTTATATCTCTTATCAGCGCTATGACGTCACGAACAAGTTCGGCAATCCAAAATTTGCATACGCACAACACGTCTTACTGTATCTCGCACTTATGCTAATTTCCACATTTTCCTGCCTTCCATTTTATGGTTGCTATCGTTGCTATAGTCATCTGTCCTTAGCAATTGTCCGGCAGTGTATTAGCTGTTTCTGTGGCGATATATAGTAACTGTTTCTGTGGTCGTAGTGATTTCACAGAAGTACCAAATCTGTTTAGTCAAGCTAAAACGAATTCACTATGAACATAAATGATTTCAACAATTTTAAAATCTATGAGTAAAATTCTAACAAATTTCCTTTTGGGAAGGAGGGGTGAAGTTTGTGGATGTGTTTAACGACTTCCATGAACACCTGGAGACCTATGAGCTCTTGCTCATACCAGAGTTTGGGCCGCTGGTTTTAAGTGTGGTGCTGCGTGGGTCAACTGCTTCGGCTACATCAGAGAGCCACTTGTTTTCGCCCTCTGACCACTCGGTCACCTCCGGGGCTTTCGTGGCTTCAAAACGTTTCCGTGTTTTACCTGAAAAAATAACTGCGTCGTAAAAAGGTCCACGGTGCACAGTCAATTTCGTAGGTCGTTCAAAAAGTAATAGCAAATTGTCAGTATTTCATGAAACAAATACCCTAGGTATTTCAAACTCCCGCGCAAGGAAGAAACATTCTTAGAGAAGATACTGACACTGCCCAATAGATGGCGTGGCGTGCTTTAGCGGAAGGGCAGCAAAAACGAAATGGCGGCGCCCTTAACTGTTTGCATCGTAGACGGGCGGAGGGCAGTCATCAGGTTTTTGTAGTCCATCGGTGTAAAACCTCGTGGAACTGATGGAAGACTGCTGCAACAGCATAGAGATGCTTGCATTGGCGAAAGAAGAGATTACGAGTGGGTAGATGCGTTTAAAAATGGGTAAACATCTATCCGTGATGAGCAACGCTCCGCTCGTCCTAACACGGTCGTCAATGATGAGATGGTGGGTCGGGCTGACATCATTATTCGTGAAAACAGATGCATTTCTTTAGAAGTTCTGGCCAAGGAAGTGGATGTCAGTATCGGATCCGCTCATATTGTTGAAACGGTGGTTCTCGAGTATCGCAATTTGTGTGTACGGTGGATGCCTAAGATGCTAATTGATGAACGCAGGATGATTCGTGTGCAGACTTCCACAGCCTTTTTGGCGCGGTATAACGACAAAGGAGACGACTTCCTGGCAAGTAACATCACAGGGGTCAAAACCTAGGTGCATCACTATGAGCCCGAAACCAAAAGGCAGTCTTTAGAATGGCGGCACACAAGTAGTATAAAATGGCGGCTTCTGCCTACCTTAGATCTACCGGCGGCGCGTGCGCCAGGGGAGCCCGGGTTGATTGCTGGCGGAAGAGGTAGGTGGGTCGGCTGCTGAGCGGTCGACGGTCATTAATGAACGATTTCCTGCTCTCAAATCTTCTCCAGACAAGAAGAAGTTCAAATCACAAACCTCTGCCGGAAAGGTCCTTTTCAATCTCTTCTGGGATGTTAATGGACCAATTTTGGAGCATTATCAGAGAAAGCGGGGAAATGTTAATAGTGCCTGATGCAGCGCCTTTTTGGAGGAGGAGCTGAAGCTAGCAATATGGAAGCGTTGCATAGCACTTTTCTCTAAAGACCTTCTTATTCATTATGATAATTCCCGCCCTCACTTAGCCACTGCAACTCTTGACACCGTTCGAAGATTGATATTTCAAATCTTACAGCGTCCCCCATACTGGACTTGCTCCCTTTGTTGAGGAGGCCAAAGGAGCAATGCATTCCTGACTGAAGGCACAACAAAAATACATTTTACCTGATGGACTAAAGAAGTTCGTGTAACGGTGTAAATAATGTATTGAAAAGGTGGGTGGTTTTGTAGAAAAATGAAATATCATTTGTATTTCTAATTGAAATATGTATCTCAAAACCTTTAATTTGCTGTTAATTTTTAAACTGCTCTCGTACATCTGCCTGTATATGCAAAAATAACGTTGGTAATTTACACTGCTGGCCACCCAAAATGCAACACCAAGAAGGAAGCATCCGATTGGCCTGAAATTCGCAGCATGCGTCGCCCGCGAGCCGGCATGCCAACAATTAGCATTGCAGGACATATGCAAATCATGTGCCCCCGACACGCCACCGAGAAGCACTATAAGAAGGGCGCACTGAAGGCGGGGTGTAAGTAGTGGAAGTGTGTTGTGCTGCCGGACCTGTGCGTGGGAAGCTTCCCGATGCATCGTCGCTGAAAACGGCAGTCATTCCAGCACGTTTCGGAGTTCGACAGAGGATGAATATTGGCTTATCACGACAGTGGTTTATCGTACCGAGACACCGGCGCCCGTGTGGTACGGCATCCAGCCACAGTGAGGCTAGTACGGATCCGGTGAGTGCAGGAGGGACGGACGGACCGACGTGAGCAATTGCCACAGCCGCGGAACACCACCTAACAAGAGTACCGGCATGTTTTGCGGCGGGCATTGACGGCTCGCACCGCCACATCACGAACGTCAACGCAAGAATTAGGGTGTCTTGCACAACAACCTGTGTCAGCACGTACCGTTCGACGTCATCTGCAGGAGCGTGGACTTGTCGCACGGCACCCATTGCTCCGATTACCATTGACGTTACACCACCGGCGAGTGCGGCGGCAGTGGGCCGTTGAACGCCGCACCTGGACTACGGAATGGCACGTCATTGTCTTCTCCGACGAATCGCGCTTCTGCCTGCAACACCACGATGGTCGGATCCACGTGTGGCGGCACCGCGGCGAGAGACTGTATGACGCCGGCATTATGAATCGCCATACCGGTCCGTCACCTGGCGTTATGGTTCGGGGCACAATTGGATATGACACCCGCATCCCTCTGGTACGCATCGCCGGTACACTGAACAGGCACCGCTACATCTCCGACGTTTTGGAGCCGGTAGTCCTCCCTTAACTGCAGGACCTACCAGTGGCCACGTTTCAACAGGACAATGCGCGCCCACACGTGGCGCGCATCGTGCAACAATTATTTACGGTCCACCAGGTGTCACTGCTGCCTTGGCCCGCCTGTTCTCCCGATATGTCGCCCATCGAACACGTCTGGTAGCTGATCGACAACCGAGTGGCCCGGCAAGCACCACCCGCTGCTACGCCTGATGAACTGTGGCAACGTGTGGAAGCAGCGTGGACCAACATACCCCAAACCCACATCCAAAGCATCTTTCGTTCGATGCGGCGCCGTGCATCGGCCGTTATTGCCAGCCATTGGGGCCACACGAACTATTGATGTCCGCGTGTTTTGCAAATCGCGCGGGCCTGTAAGCTCAATCCTTTCATCTTTGTATCTCTTGTTATGTGTCCAGTAAATATGGCTTTGCTATCTCGTGTCCTTCTTGGTGTTGCATTTTGGGTGACCAGCAGTGTATATACTCAGAAAGTTTTATATCACGATAGAATTATTCCCATAAATACGACTACTAATTACAATGGGAGACAGCTTCGGTGTCCTCGTACTGCTTGCTGTATCTCGGGTTGGAATCTGGATATATTGTTTTTCTTACTATTCCGAATTCCTTTCTTTTGTAGATCTAGGAATCCTTAGAAGTGTGCTGTATATTTACATGTGTACAAACCACTATTTTTATACATATTTTATTAAAACCTAGTGTTCTACCTTCTAAAGAAAAAAAAAGAGAACTTTTAAAGCTCCTACTCCCTTTACCCTCAAAGAAAACAGCTCTTTAAAAGCTCCGACTTACCTCTCCGAAAGAAAAGAAAACTCTTTTAAATCTCCTACTCCCCTACACCCAAAGTGGAGAACTTATTTAAAACTCTAGGGCCTCCAAATACTCAGCAAAGAAAATTTATCTTTAATAGTTCCGACTCTACTACCCCAGAAAGTAAAAAAAACTCTTTTAATCCTCTCACTCTCCTGCTCTGAGCTTCATTGCACTAAAAAGTAAAATTGAGAAAGGGGAAGAAAAAAAAACGAAAAAGTTAGTAAAATCATGCAGTTCATTTATTATGATATATTTTCAGCATACCAGAAATCATTACTCAAGTTATGATCTCGCTCCAATGCCCTCACCTTTGACCAAATTTCCATGATATTATACAGAACTGGTTCAGTATACCTCCGGAACAGCACGCTAAAGCTTTGTCGCAATAAAAACATTTTTAGTCAAGTTATGAGGATAACGGCTGTGGAATAAATATCTCTCCTGTGCCCTGACCTTTGACCCCATTTCGATGATATTCAGCAGAACTGGTCCAGTATACCTCCGGAATAACATGCTAAAGTTTTGTCGCAATAGAAGCCTTTTGAGTCAAGTTATGAGGATAATGACTGAGGAATAAATCTCGCTCCTGTTCACTGACCTTTGACCCCATTTCGATGATATTCAACAGGACTTGTTCAGTGTACCTCCGGAACAACATGATAAAGGTTTGTCGCAATCGAAGCATTTTTACGTAAGTTATGATGCACAAGGGCGATGGAATGGATCCCGCTCCTATGTCTTATTCTTTAATCCCATTTCGCCAATTTTCAGTAGGGTTCGTCCCCAAGATGATCCCCTACCACATGCTAAATTTTCATCGAAATCGAACCATTTTTACGCGAGTTATCGTGCGGACAAAGCTGGAGCATATACGCTTCTTCAACCTACGGTTCGAAAGTGTAAAAAAGATTTCTACACTTTCTTTACTGATCTGTTGGTGTTTATATCGCGGATATCACAACGGCTGACCTCTCTACAATCGAGATGGGAAAACTGTAGATGATATTCAAATTGTAAACTTATTAGGTTTCCGGGTGCAACGTTCACCAGGGACAAGTGTGAAGTAGTTGTGCAGTGCCAGTCTGCAGGATTGATGCTCTGTGACGTACTACTGAGGTGAAAACATGTATGAAGAAGACAAATCTGCAGCCAGACATTCTGTCCGCGTATCTCAGTTGGGAGAGCGACTTACTCCGAAGTGAGGGGGGACGACACGGATTCGATGCTCGTCAGGGACAAACTTGTGTTTTCATATTGCCGCCCGATTGTAGAAAATGGATCCACTGCTCGTCGAGTTCTTCGAAAAATGTGTGATGTTTGTTCCACACATTGTTTGGAATTAATGAAAATTTCTTACTTCCCTTCAAAGAAAAAAGAAATTAAATGGGAGATGATGTGACGTACTAGGGAGATCAAAATGGTTCAAGACTACAAATCTGCCGCGAGACATTCTGTCCGCGTAGCTTGGTTGGGAGAGCGACTTACTGCGGAGTAAGGAGACACGGCTTCCATGGCCGTCGCGGACAAACTTGTGTTTTCACAGCTGGGAAAAATTATCCGTTATGCAAAATACGTAGGCTTCACAACTCGCTTGAAGAATATCCGGATATTCACAGCTTAAGTTGATTATTTTCATAAAGCATGTTTTGCAGGATTGTAATTATCACTTTTAATGTAGTATGATGTTAACACACAATGATTTATTGCAATTCCTGTAACTAGATCTACCGTCTGTATGAATGGACGTGCACATAAATAATTACAAAAAAAAAAAAAAAAAAAAAAAAGCTGTTTCTAAGATTCCGACTTCTCTTCTTCCCGAAGAAGGAAATCATTTTAAAGCTGTAACTCATCTACCTCTCCAAAAATGTCCTTAAAAGAAAAGATCAAACATTTTTTCTGTATATTAACTTTACATTAGTAAAAGTTATATTTGAAAAAAAAAATAGCAGTTTCACATTTCTTTTAAAGGAAATGGTAGTAATGTCTAAATTGTAATAAAGAAACATTACAAGATTTTTAAAAGTTTGTGTTTATCTAATAATATCAGCAGTTTCGTTTATTTATTTTCGTTTTTCTTCTTTGAAACAAATACTAAATCCTCAGTCAAAATTTCGGCAAACTCGAAGAATGGTTTAAATATTCCGTTATTTAAGCAAAAGAATTTCAGAATAATTCTCTTCGCTGAACGACACCTGCCAAAGCGATGGATAATGCGCCATGAAATAATATTAGTTTAAAAAATCAGGGATTTTAAGAAAACAATTTATTTCAAATTATTTTCCTTAAGTACGCTGTAAATTATGCATACACGTTTTTTGGGGACACGGATTTTAGTTTATCTTCTCAAGTTTTCATTCACAAATAAATCCATAGTATTTACATTAGCAATCAATATCTTTAAGAGGTTTTTAATCGCAGCCTTCCTTACTTGAAAAATTGTTGCACAGAGGAAGACAAGCCCACTTGCATTAAACAGCATCCCGTTTTTTTTTCTCCTGAGAGCATCTGAACTCAAGCGTTTACTGCTCATGGGGCATAAAGGTTGAGACGGAAGAACAGAAAGAAAGAAAAAATGGTAAAAAAAAAATGAAGTGATATCGTCACTCTTAAACTCCAGGACACGGAATAGGACGTTCGTCTCTTGACAGGAAAATCAATTTGCCGCAGCTGTTCGACAGTAGCATCTACACAAAGTGCAGAAATGAGATTTTTCTGCAAAATACATAGAAGGCCACATGCACACGCGCAAATACTCCAACACCCCCCCCCCTCCACCCTCCTCCATCAACTCCGCTGCGTTCTTCTTGCTATCTCTTAACTGTTGAACAGATCTTGGAAGCCTCTATGATGGAAATAAAGCTGACAGGAATTTTTCAGTAGTGGCAGAAAGCCGTTAATATTTTTTCCAGGTCATCTTAAAGGATTGATTACACTTTTCTTTTTCTCAAGCTAATATGCATTTGATATCCGTCAGAAAAAATAATTTGTGTGCTATCGGAAGATGCGAGTTCGAATCTACCTCTTCAACGATGCAATTCTCATGTTTGAGGAGTCGCGGTGAAGACGACAGTGAGCAGCCCCGGTGGCCCAGTTGTCCAAGTACTGGCTTTTTTTCATTCGCCCGAGATGCTCCCGGGGTCGGGTCCTGGTAAGGCATGGATGTTGTGTAAATCTTAGGGTGCTGGCTCCCTCCCTTCCCTGGAACCAGTTGCCCGAAATTAGGTCGTTAACCCACCCAAGTTTCTCGGCAGTGGCAGCCGGCATTCAAGTGACGTAACTGATGGCGGGCTCAATCTTGTCTGCCAACTGCCCAGTAGAAGCCAAAACAAAAAAAAAAAAACATATCACAACTTTTCAACGTTTCCCAGTGGCACAATTTATCACAACTCCTGATTTAGCAACAGAAAACTTATCTGCATGGCATAACAGTGCTGGGAAAGTTTTCTCAACCTGTTCGGCAAAATTCAAGGTGGATCATAATGGCATCGAACCCACAACAGCTTGGTTATAAAGCGGATGCTTTTTTTTTTTTTTTTTTTTTTTTTTTGATTGGAGGTTTAACGACCACCGTGAGCAACTCAATGGGCTATAAGCAGTCGCCCGTCCCTAATTTAGGGTCACTGGTTCCAGGGAAGGGAGAGAGCCAGTGCCGTAAGACAAACACAACATCCATGCCTGACCGGGATTTGAACCCGGACCCCTTACGGACGAATGATCAGAGGCCAGCGCCTTAGACCACTGCGCCACCGGGGCGGCAGCGGATGCTTTAACCGCTACACTATGTAACCACGTGCGAATGTTTGCTTGTAGGTGAGCCTCTTTATTGCGCGAAGTGAAATGGAGGATTCTCTTTTTAATTTCTTTTTTGGTTGGAGGTTTAACGACCACCGTGAGCAACTCAATGGGTTATAAGCAGTCGCCCGTCCCTAATTTAGGGTCACTGGTTCCAAGGAAGGGAGAGAGCCAATCCCGTAAGATAAACACAACATACATGCCTCCCGAGATTCGAACTCGGACTCCATTTGGACGAATGATCAGAGTCCATCTCTTAGACCTCTGCACCACCCTTTTTAATTTCACAATATAGCGAGTTATTTTTCATAAATGTCCGTTTCACATTCACTCATAAATTTATTTTTTCTACGTTATGATTTTTCTTATTTACATTGAGGGAACTTCACTCGTTTTCAACGAGTGTCCAACTTAAAGACGTTTTCCAAAGGTTTGTTCTGTCGTTGTGGTCTTGAAAGGCGATTGTTTAATCAATATATTTACCGATTCATGTCACATTCTGTTACATTTTTAACATCGTTTCTTTTTCTTTTCTATGGTCCAATGCTAAATTTGTTCTAAATAAGAAAGATATTTCTTTTATTTCTGGTTACCTTTGGCAGCGAATTTCTCCAATCTTGTGTTTTCACCCCATGGATGAGTGCATTATATTCACATGGAGTTGCTTATTTTTTTCAATTGTTTCGTTATTTTGTAATGAATTTATACCGCTCTTTCTTTTCAAAAATGCCCATTTTTTACGCGTGCAAATCTTATTTATTTCCAACTTAACGACTTCGTAATGTCTTTCCGCAGGATGTGTAGTTAGTCTATATTAACGAAAGATTATTCGATACATTTACTAAGTTTTCAGAAATTATTTCTTGCTGTTCATGAGAATGGAGTGGGTGTGTTTCATGGCTGTTTGTGTTCCCGATTCTTTGTGTGTTAGTGAAGGAAGTTTGCTTTGAAATAAGTTTGTATTCTGCCAATGGGTCATGAAAGCTGAAGCAGCTTGATTGGAAAGAAATCGTTTGTTTTGTCGGTGTTGATGTTGGAATATGCCTTTTTTGTTGGTAAGGCGTCTTGTAGTACAACGTCCGTTCCATAAAAACTGAGAGTAAAATCACACAAAATTAAGAAATATACGTACAGCAAAATGTATGTTTTTCTTTCCGAAAGTATCTTCCCTCGGATGATATGCAACAATTCCATTGTTCATTCCACTTTTCAAAGCATGTGGCGAAGGTGTTTTGTAGAAGCTGCTTTAGCGACCCCTGTACAGCGTGAATAACGTCAGCATTTGTGTTGAATGTTGCGCCACGGAACTTCTCCTTCAATTGATAGAAACAACCAGAAATCGTAGATAGGCAGTGGCATGATTTCAGTACTGCATTTCGTAAGAAACTGTTGAACCCAAGCAGCAACATGTGGGCGTGCGTTATCATGGTGTAGGGTCCACATGCCCACCAGTTCCGGGCGTTTAATCGATATGTATCGTCGCAAATGATTCAAGACTGAAATGTAATAATACTCAGCATTGACAGTAATTTGTGGAGGAACGGCATGCTGGTAGACTACACCTTTATGATCAAAGAAAATTATCATCATCACCTTCCCAGCTGATTTGGTTTGGCGGACGTTTTTCCTAGGAGACGAGCCTGTGTGTTTCCAAACACTCGTTGCGCGTTTCGTGGGGTTATCGAAATAGTGGACCCATGTTTCATCGGCAGTTATTACCGTGTTTAGAAAGTATGGATCCTTTGCAATCATCTGTTTCCACTCATGACATACCTGAACTCTGGCTAACAATTGTTATCTCGTCAGGTGATGAGGTATCCATCTGGAACACACACGATGCATCAGAAATTTGTCGCGAAGAATGCGGAATACCGACGTTTTTGAAATATTAGTAGACGCCGCTATGTCTTCACACGTCATTCGTCGATCTTCTTGCAGGATTGCTAAAACAGTGTTAATAATGCGCTCCGTTACAACACTTTCAGGTCGACCAGGCGAAAGAGCGTGTTCTGCTGACAAAAGCCCTTTTTTGAAATCATGGTGCCATCTAAAATTCGTTAACTCACCCAAACATTTACCTTTGTAAGCTTTTTTCATTAAACACACTGTATCTGGAGCCGTTTTACCCAAGCAATAGCAAAAGGTTATCGCACAACGCCTTTCACTTCTTAACTCTGAATCACTCACCTCCAGAGCTGTATGGCGAAATGCAGACGTACTTTAAACAACTGTGCAATAACAAAACCAGAATCGTCTGCTACGGCTAATAACTGTTGCCATAGATACTTCCTTAATACTTCCTTAATTCAGTTAGTCGTCTGCGTGGCTATTTTTCCCCTTCGCACTGTTGCCAACTCAAAAAAAAAATAGTCTCAATTTTTATGGAACGGCCTTTGTACATCTAAACTAGGACAAGCTGCCGACGGTAACCGATAACTCAGGTACAGTTGGCAAATTTTGAGCGACGTTATTGCAAAATTTAAGCTCATTAAGGCGTCTCTATTATAACAATGTCTAAAAAACGGACGGGTAAAATTTATGACTTCCAGAACAAAAGTACGAAACAATCTAAAACCAGAAATGTCTCAAATTTACCACGAACTACTTCCCTTCACGCCTTCACGTTGGTTGTGATCAGGTTGCATGTAAGCAAAGCGGAAAGACACACTCGGATGGGGAACCACGTTTTTCATTTTGTATCGCGAAAGACAGACACACACATAAACACAAACTTCCTTTTATTATTATAGACTAGGCAGGTGTTGAGCTAACAGACGCAGTCTTTCCATTTCTTCCTTTTTCAATTCAAACAATTGTTTTAAATTAATGTTAGTGAGCCGACTTTCGTGAAACGGTTCAAGTAAAAGGTCATCTAGTTTTAATTGAAATTCCTCAATGAGACGGAATTTCGGGAATCGGAAGGTGTCAAAACCTGACAATGGACGATGTCCAATCGCATGCCAAAAATCAATGTGATCGGATGTGTCATGTCGTAGCTATTTCAGAGTAAGTAATTGTGCCGAGTCTCATATAGAGAGCTAATTTTTTCAATTATTATTAAAATTGGTCAGTTTTCAAATGGTCATTATTTTTATACGATACGACCAATCAGTATGATACCAACCCCATGTCACTCACCATATCCTTTCCTTTCTCTGTGGCAAGTGTCACTGCGATCGGCTAAAGATCTTTGGAGGAGATAGGCAACAAACGACCCCTTTTCAAAACCCGAAAAAGCCTCTAAAAATGCAAGCTTTTGGACGATTATTCCTCAATGACACGGAATTTCGGGAATCGGAACGCGTCAAAACCTGACCATGGACGATATCCAATCGCATGCAAAAAATTACGGTGATCGAATGTGGCATCTCGTACCTATGACCGAACAACTAATTGTCTCGAGTCTCGTAAAGAGAGCTCCGCTCGACATTCGTCCTCGCTTCGCTCACAGAACTCATGATGACTTTACCTGAGGTCGAATTGTTGGTAAACTGGAAGAAGGGCGGACAACGAGAGACATAGCGAAGAATATCGGAATTATCCATAGCTTAGTAACATAGATCTGGAACCAGTTTTCTGAATACGGAATAGCTACTTGAAGGTTCAGTAGCGATCGAGCACGCAAAGCTACTCCATCTCACAAGGTCGTTATCGTGTTGTAAACGCTAAAAGATCTCGCCGATTAACTGCTAGTAAATTAACAAATTAGCTGGAATCAATAGCAAATCAGCTGGAATCAAGCACGGGTATGGAAATATCGCTTCAAACCGTGTCAAAGCGTTTAAATAATTTCAGATTGTATGCTTGAAAACTTATGCAGTGCGTTCTATTCACCATAGCACACAAAATAACTCGCTATCAATGGTGTTGTGAACACTCCGCATGGAGTGAAGAGAAATGGGCCAAGTTTTGTTCGCAGACGAAAGTGAATTTTGTTTATCGTCGGACTCTAAGCGGCGATAAATATGCTGAGAACCCTGCACTGCTTTTTCAGTCATAAACATCGGATAAATTAAGAGGGGTGGTGGAGTAACGGTCTGATCTGGGAATAAGATCAACAGGCGTGCAGAGCTCCCAGTGTTGGAGAAAGGGTCAGTGAATTCTCAGCGTTATTTGTCATCTTAAAGCATGTAAGGCAGTTTCGTAGTGCTGTAAGAAATTCTTTTGTTTTTGTCATATACAATTTTTTTCTTCTGTTGAAGGGATTGGGAAACGAATTTCCCTGAAGAAATATTTCTTCATAAACCCGCACCTCCCAATTTCCGGTCGAGCATGCCTAGGAATTACACTACCCAGGACAAGGAAATTCCAAGCAATCAGGAGATGTGGGTTCGATCCTCGCGCCAGGACGATGACAATTTTCAAGTTTTCTGAACGGAAGGGTTATATGGTGTACAGTGAAAATATAAAAGATTCTTTTGTTTTTAAAGACGATAACGACCGTCCTCCTTGATCATCATGCGTTGATGAACTGTTGGAGAGAGAGGAAATCAACGGAATGGAGTGACTTGCGTACTCTCCTGACCAGAATCCAGTCGAAAATGAGAACAACTGGTACCATGAGAGACTGTGCACGTGATGCTTCTGCGCATATGCAGTCCCTCTGCTTGCAGCTTGTGATTGGGTTGCTATGGTTGCCAGCTCCCGTCCACTCGTGGCGCTTGCTTGGAGGCCCGTAATTCACAGCAATGCTGCAGGGCCATCAAAAACTGCCAACCAATTGTGCTGGAAGCAAGGGATCACTACCATACCGTGATTGGCCGATTTCAGCCAGCAGTGACACATCACTGCGAGCTGGCGTCCAGCAGTTTCCAATCACTTGTGTTTTTGCTGTGTTGTTTCATTATAGTTGCGTGTGGTTTCAGAATTTTTTTCTCCTCTTTTGATATTTATAAATTATTTAGAGCTCAAGCATAGGAAAGTGTCAAAGAAGAATGTTCGTTACAATTTATCTTCACTCATACCTGTATCCAGAACAGGTTCTAAAATCTCCGAAAAAACATGAAAGACAGGAGTAAAATATTCATTAAACGCATAGAATTTACAATATGTCTATTACAATCTTCTAGAAATAGATGCGTAATTAATAAGTTAATTAAGAGAGATTATGTGTAGCTTACTAAAGTTGGTAAGAGATAATGCAAAAAAGTGTTTTACTTTTTAATCTTCCTTGTCAATTTCATGCCATCGCTTCTTAAGCACGAACATTTTGAAAATCTGATGAAATCTATGAACGTGTTTTTTGATAAAAGACCATGAATAAATAATAATATAAAATGTTCATAACAACATAATATCAAACTTCTATTCACAATATGAAATAATATGGTATTAATTAATATTAAAAATTAAATTCATTTTTTCATTTAAACTTGTAATCAGTCAGATCCAGGGGCACAGCCAGGGTTCTTTGTGGGCGGGAGGCTAGTAAGTCAGATGAGACGTTCGATCACAGTCGAAACAAAGAACAAAACAATAGCACAGTGTTATTATTAAGAAAAAATATGAATAAAACTGGATGCGAAGATTAAATCTTAAAGATTTTGAAATATCTTATATTTCACTTCTGATCATCATCATCATCATTGTCAACCATTATCAATCCACTGCTGGACGAAGGTCTCCCCAAGTTTCCTCCACAACGGTCTGTCTTGTGCCAGTCTCCTCCATGTCACCCCTGCATACTTTCGAATTTCATCCACCCATCTCCCATGTGGTCTTCTTCTGGGTCTTTTCCTGTCCCTTGGAATCCAATCTAAAATTTCGGCTGTTCATCGATGATCTGTCCTTCTGGCAGTATGTCCAGCCCATTGCCATTTCAGGGATTTAACTCTGATCATGATGTCTTCCACTCTTGTCATTTTTCGGATCCACCAGTTCCTCTTCTTATCTCTCCTGGTTACACCAAGTATGCATCTCTCCATGCTGCTTTGAGTTGTCTGCAGCCTTTGTATGTCTCTTTTAGTTAAGGTCCACGTCTCTGCACCATACGTAAGCACTGGAAGGATGCATTGATCAAACACTTTTCTTTTAAGACATAATGGCATATTGCTCTTGAAAATTATGCTGTTCCTTCCAAAAGCTCTCCAGGCAAGTTTTGTACGCCGATTAATTTCTTCATCAATGTGACCCTCACTTGATATCTGCTGTCCAAGATAAACGTACGTGTCTGTTATCTCCAGCTTTTCTCCATCAATCGATAAATCTTCATTTCTTGTAAAAGCATTGAACATCACTTTTGTCTTCTGAAAGTTCATTTTTAATCCCACTTCTTTACTCTTGTCAGCAAGTTCCTGGATCATACTCTGCAGCTCTGATGGGCTAGTTGCAAAAATGACTACGTCATCAGCAAAACGAAGGTGGGTTAGATAATCTCCATTAATCTTTATCCCCTTGTTTTCCCAGCTCAGTGACTGAAAAACACCCTCCAATGTGGCATTAAAGAGCTTCGGAGATATGGTGTCACCTTGTCTCACTCCCTTTCCAATTTTTATGTGTGTTGTATTTTCAAACAGCCTAATCTTTGCACTTGCATTTTCACAGATGTTATTAATAATATTAATGTATGCATCTTCAATACCGCAGGTTTTCAGAGCCATTGTAACTGCTGATGGTTTCACCGAATCAAAGGCTTTTTCATAATCGATAAAAGCCATGCACAATGGAAGTTCATATTCCCTCGCTCTTTCAATTAGTTCTCTCAGCACATGGATATGATCTATTGTGCTGTAGCCACTCCTGAATCCAGCTTGTTCTCTCGGTTGAGCCATGTCCAGTGTTACCTTCAAGCGGTGTGAAAGAACTTTTAGTGAAGATTTTATAAACTACTGATAGGAGGCTGATAGGTCTGTAGTTTCCGAGATCCTCAATGTCACCTTTCTTATGTAGCAGGATCATTGTAGCGGTGTTCCAATCCTCAGGAATCTTTCCTTCATTAAGGCATAGAGTGAAAATTTATGCGAGTACTGTTTCGATTTCTCCACTTGCTTCTTGTATGATGTCTACAGTAATTCCATCTTCTCCTGGAGCTTTTCCCCGCTTCATGTTCTTGATTGCATGTGCAACTTCTGCTGGAAGGACTGGAGGAACTCTGGTACTGGTATCTTTCATGATGTCTGGAGTGCATGTATCATCCCTTTCATATAATTTGGAGTAGAAATCTTTCACTCTTGTCAACATTTCTTCGCCTCTATTTCTTGTTACAGAACCATCTTCTTTTCTCAGTGCCATAATCTGTTTTCTTCCCTTACTGAGATGTCCCTTTGCTATCTTTAGGCTTTGGTTGTTTTCAATTGCTTTCCTCACTAGTTCACAGTTGAATTTTCTTACGTCTTCAGTGATACTTTTTCTTACTGTCTTGCATAGCTCTATATATTCCACTTTGGAAGTCACATCTTCTTTAGTTGTCCTCATCTCTTCTTTTTTGCATCAACATTTTCGTTTTTCCTGATAATTTATTTACATGCAACTTGTTCTTAGACCCAGCTAATTTTGTTGCTGTTTCCATAAGAGCTTTGGTTACTTTTCTGTTAACTTCAGAGATGTCCACTTCTTCCGATGTTAGGCCTTCTAAAAGCAGAGAACCTGTTCTTCAGTTCCAACTTGAAGGTATTATGGTGTTTTTTAAGGTTGGTTATGTCAATAGATTTTGTTTGTCTTATGAGCTTGCCACGTTCAAGTTTAGTGTTGAGGTGCATCTTACATCTCACCAATCTATGGTCACTACCTGTGTTGAACTTGTTTAGCACACTGCAGTCTTCTATGACGAATTTTTTGTTACACATAATAAAATCAATTTCACTTGTCGTCCCATTTGGATGTCTCCATGTCCATTTCCTGTGTGGCTTTTTCTTGAAGAAGGAGTTCAAGATGAAAAACCCTTCTGCCTCTGCAAACTCAACGAGAGTATTTCCACGCTGGTTTCTGTTGCCGTGACCGAATTTACCTACTGAAGTTTCATTCTGTTGCCGTTGCCCTATTTTTGCATTGAAATCTCCCATAATTATTTTCAAGTGCTGCTTACCTTTATTATTTAGATGACAAATTTCCTCATAAAATTCTTCAATTTCTTCTTCAGGATGACTTGTGGTGGGTGCATAAGTTTAAATAATCTGAGCCTGGTATCTTTTCGAGAGTTGGATAACAAGCCGTGCAGCTCTGTCAGAGGAACTTTCAACTTCTACAACTTTATCCTTCAGTTTCTTGTTTATTATAAATCCAACACCACTAGTTCTGCCAGTATCTGTCCCACGATAGTAGAAGAGATGTCCACTTTTCAGTTCGATGAGATCTTCTCCTTTTCTCCTTACCTCACTTAGCCCCACGATGTCCCACTTGATCCTTTGTAGTTCCTCTTCCAATTCAAGAAGCCTTGAATCAGAAGATAGGGAGCGTCCATTGTACGTTGCCAAGGTCAGCATCAGATGGCAGCCTAGTCCGGTCCTCCGGGGATTCTTAGCACCCTCTGCCTTCATGTCGCACTGGCCGCTGCCTTGGCCAGGTACATTCCAGCTGCCGGAGACTGAGGGCCAAGATTTAAGTTGTGGAGTCATTTTGGAGGGGTTTGGCCATAACTCACCACGCTGGCCAAGCGGGTTGGTGAGTGTGGGATAGAATTTCCTCTAATCCCGATGGTATAGTTATACCGCTATTGGCGGTCGCCAGAGCCCCTTTAGTAAGAACAGGATGCACCACGAGAAGGCGGGGTTGACATTTGTCAAGGAGAGGCTGTGATGTTACGCATCACCTGACCTTACACTTCTGATATACTAAACTATATAACCTTAAACTATCCCCCTCCCCCTTTTACTTTTTATTCCATTAGGCATTTGCATCTCAAATGTCAAGAACACCTACAGTAAAATATTTTTCTTGTGAAAGTATGGAGCAATTTCACTTGTGGGTTTCCCCTTTATTATTCAAGAGCATGTACTGCGCATGAAAAAAATATAAAACTGAAAAAGAAATAGGTTTTTTTTTGGAAAGCACCACGAGAATTAAGTGAAGAAAGATTCACACCAGCCTTATACACCTCCTGCGTGTGCGCCTACAATGTGACTACTGAGTAGGACATTTGAGCGAAATAAGTAAAATTTCCAAAGTTGCATAAGTTTTGTCTTATCGTTGGACGTATGTTGATTGTAAAATAATAAAATGCTGAAACCCATTGTTCATGTGCTGATACAAACTGAAACACCCCACAAACGATAACCAATGTATTCAGCCTTAATTGAATCCTGCAGAAGCTTACAACTTGTTATCCTGCGAATGGGAAGACATTCTCTACTGCTTTATAGAATAGCAACTAGATTTGACAGCTTTATTTTTTTTTCATTCATTCTCACCTTGCCTACGTAAAACAGCAGCGTGTAGGCGCCATAGCAGTAAGCACCAACGCTCGGGAAAAAGGCTGTTTGAAAGAGTGCAAGCCATAAACTAGGTACAGGTACTGTGCATGATGATAACCATTTTATAATATACATTTGGTAAAATTTGGGGTTGTTGCACTCGGCGTTAAGTTTGATCAGCTTTATAAACAAATTAGTAAAATCATGCAACGCATTGATTATGATACGCTTTCCAATATACCAGAAACCATTACTAAAGCTATTACTCAAGTTACGCGGATAATGGTTGGTAAGAAAATCTCTCTGATGTGATTTGGCACTTTGACCCCATTTCGATGATATAAACCCTTTAACGCCCAAAACGCCCGTACGTACAAACGGCTATAGACGCCAGAAACGCCTGTCTAGAGTGAGTCAGATTTCCTACCCTACTTGTTCTTTAAATTTTCTGAACTTATGAGGGATCAGCAGAAGTCACCCTCAATCACAATTTTTGTTATTAAAGAAAGAAGTGAAACAACAGGCAGTTTCGGGCGCTACGGTATTTAGAGTGATGCATGATTACTGGGTCATGGTCGTTAAAGGATTAAACAGAATTGGTTCAGTATACCTCCGCAACAACATATTAAAGTTTTGTCACTATAGAATTCAAGTTCTGAGGATAATGGCTGTGGTATAAATGTCGCTCCTGTGCCCTGACTTTTGATCCATTTTGATGATATTAAACAGAATTGGTTCAGTATACCTCCGGAACAATATACTAAAGTTTCGTCGCAATCGAAGCATTTTTACATAAGTTATTATGCATAAGTGCAATGGAATGGATCCGGCTCCTATGTCCTGACCTTTGACCCCGTTTCACCCATTTTCAATAGGGTTTGTCCCCAATCCCGCTCCTATGTTCTAACATATGACCTCATTTCGACCATTTTCCGTAGGGTTTGTCCCCAATCCCGCTCCTATGTCCTAACCTTTGACCCCATTTTGCCCATTTTTAATAAGTTTCGTTCCCAGGTGGTCCCCTACCATATACTAAAATTTCATCGAAATCGAACCATTTTTACGCGAGTTATCGTGCGGACTGACAGAGAGACGGACAAAGGTGGAGCATATACGCTTTTTCAACCTACGGTTGAAAAGCGTAAACAAAAAGGTGTGCAAAATAGTGCTCCTGAAGGAGGCTTAAGTCCTGTGAACATCCCTCGTGGCTGCTCTCTAAGTCAGATAGTGTTAATTTCAGAGTAAGCCTGCGCTTCAAGGAGTCTCAATGGATCCATGGACTACGTGGTAAGAAACATGCACTTTCCGTTATTATACATCCACTTTTGGTTAGTAAGTTGAATTTATTTTGCCTTTTGGATTCAAATACTTCCCTTTGGGAATTTTGTTCTTTGGTGTTCCTCTGCTGCAACCGTCGATGAATTGTTCTCAAGTGAAACCAAGAAAAAAAAATTCGCCTGATCAATTTCGTTTTATACATCCTCAGAAGCAGAATAGTTGCTTTTCTTTTGTGGCTATAAAGCGTTAGGAAATTGAATTTTTCCGTTATTTTTAAGTTTGTTGTGACTTGAATCCTTCTCTTGCTCTTTCCTTTGAGTTAGATATTAGAGTTGTATTCTTGTCGGAAACTAATGTTGCAGTTATTTTCTTTTTTTTTTTAATGTAGATTTAACGACCACAGTGAGGAACTTAACGGGCTATAAGCAGTCTCCCATTCCTAATTTAGGGTCACTGGTTCCAGGGAAAGGAGAGAGCCAGTGCCATAAGAAAAACACAACATGCTTGTCTCACCGGGATTTGAACCCGGAACCTTCTCGGACGAATGATCAGACGGGGCGGCGCAGTTTTTTTCTTTAGTTTTATAGATGACTTCTGATTCTTTCGAGCGTATTTTACTAATTTAATTAAAGCTATTCCTGTATTAATTTTGTACTTTATAAAAACATGGTGTTCTATTTTCCATGAAGGCGCATGAGTCTTTCTTTTTTTGTGTTTTGAAAATATTATGCAGAATTTTGTAAATCCCTGCTTTTTACGAGATTTCAATGAAATCTTCAATGTTGTCCTTAACAGTGTTAATCATGTGGTCTCAAAATAGGATAAGAAAGAATAAATTGAAACCTTGAATAAGGCAGGTGTGCACAAGGCACTGTTACAAGGCCGATTCGAAGTGTGCTTCGCATTTCCACGTCGGTAACATGACGTCAGAATTTCCAGGATTTCATCTCACTGGCTGGAGAGAAGAGACCACGTGCTTTCTGCCCCGTTGCCTTGAGGACAGTACAAACCGCCTGTCACCTCATTGTTTTGGTTTTTACGTAGTTCTTCGCCTGCCGTTTTGTGTAGTGTGTGTGTATGTAGCAACGTCATGCGTGTTTTCGATGTGTTAAAGCAGTGGTGGCCAACCTTTTACATACCATGCGCCAATTTTTTCACGTATGAGTTCAGATGCGCCATACAACTCAAGTTTGGAGTTGAAAAATAGGGATATTTCTAGGCATGAATTTACTTTTTCAAATATGTCTGATCCTCTCGTTTTACCATGCAATGACTCCAGACTGGCAAGTTCTTCAAAGACATGAAAATTATCATCAATTCCTCTTATAAAATTGGTTAACGGGGCAACATCACATGTGTCCCTTGATTCATCCAAAGTTAGAGAACAGAAAGTACAAGAATGGACAAGGTCTTCCAGTTGTTGAGATACATCCTGAGAGAGTTCCTCGATACGTCTCGTAACTGTCTGTCTTGATATAGCAATTTCGTCTGCTTTCCTTTCAATAAATTTATTACCAAAATGGCGTGTAAATATTTGGAGACAAGGCTTCACAATTTCTTCCCCGTCAGAAAAAGGTTTCTTTTCTTATCGCCAATGCTAAAACAATTTCATATGACGCTTCTGTAATCGCCAAGTCTTCACAACTTACTTTAGCAAATATATTTTGTCTTCTTCTGATTTCTTCCTTTTTCTTAGTCACATATTCTTTTCGTAACTCAGACCCAAAAGCAAGCTTCATGTTTTCTTCTATGTTAGTCTGATGGTGTGTTTTATAGTGTCTATTAAGATCATGTCTTCTATTATGTGAATGAGTACTTTCACAAACAATGCAAAACGGTTTTCTTGATGGATTTGCTATAAATAACAACTCATTTACCCACTGTTCGTAAAATTCACGCTTACTATCACTTTCTGCGCTTCTTTTGCTCTGTGATGGATAAAAAGAATTAAAAAAAAAATAGAAACGTACAAAACTCTAAAAATCTAAATGTTGAAAAAGAACAAATAGATCACAACTACGTACATCGTATCACACAGTCACAGAATATCAATTATGTGGGATTTGAATTCTATGTTCGCGTTAAGAAACAGTAGTGGCGCTCTTCTTCGACAAACGTCATATATATTTATTCTTGATTCTGTCTTTCAATCACTCTCAATACAAAAACCGCGCTAGTACACTCAATAAAACGCTCTCGCAAAAACCCTGCTTCAAACTCCACGCCACGATGGCTCACTCAGTTTCTTCGGCCAGAGTGCGCAGCACTCGTTGGAAAAAGCGCTCTGAAGTAATGTTTCTTAGCGATGTTTACTGGCGACCTGCCAAGGTCAGACACCCACGGCACGGCGTGGAGTTTGAAGCAGAGTTTTTGCGAGAGCGTTTTATTGGGTGAATCGCACCGTTTTCAATCGTACCACATCTCACTCACGCAGTTTCTCTCTCTCTCTCTCTTATACACACACACACACACACACACACAGTTCACATCCTTTAATTGTAAACTGTCAAAAAAATCGGCTGAACTGTTGAGTAAGAAGGCTGTATGAATTGAACTGAGAGCACTCAGGTGTTGAAAATAAGAAGATGGATAAATTCGGTTATGGCGCCTACTTCAAAAGAATAAGTAGGCGCAAGGATGCAATGCGCCACTTATAATCATCCAATGCGCCACTTATAATCATCCAATGCGCCACGGTTTGGCCACCCCTGTGTTAAAGGTTGCCGAAGAATTCTTATGACCGAGACATATTTCAGATACTTCCTAATGTTGAATAACGTATTGATTATTGTTAGGCTAAACAGCCAATATTTACGATGTTTGTAATACAGTGTGGATTGTTTCTTCAAAGAATATTAGTTTTTCTATTCTTTCTGCATTTTGTTTCGTCGTGGTTCAAAGAAGGGCTCCGTACTGCGTTTCTGAAATTAGTGTTCAGCGTTGTTTCAACTAAAAGTTTGTGCTCATCTATTCGGTATCAAATTATCTTGCTCCAAAGGTAGTATAGCTTCTTTGTATACTTTCTGAAATGCGCTTAATACTTCACACAAGTACCTAAAATAGGAGGCTTAAATGAAGCCTTATCATCTACGTATTATTCGCGTGCGCCCTGTTACTAAAAAATAGAATACGTACGCTCTCCGAGAGTAACTACGCTCTTTAAAAAAATGTACATGTAAACATCACTATCAAATACCAATTTAGAATATGACAAATGCGGAGAACGGGAGTGCGAAAACTCCGAAGGTCGGATTTTGGTTTCAACGACGGTAGTGTTTTCAGCAACAGCTAAAAAACCTAGATTGTCAAAAGAACGTTAATATGCAAATTAAATGTGGCAGTAAGGGGCCAAAATATTTTTCTGAAATTTCTTTTATGAAATTAATAAGTTTTCTTTAGAAAATTGTATACTATACTAGTAATACGAATTTATTGGCTTCGAATAAATTCGGATTACTGGTATAATTATACTATTTTCTACATAGCTGGTGTATAGTTCCTTGTTATTACAAGAGACATCCTGAAATTAATGCCTCTTCTTTAATAACTTTTGAAATTTTGAAGCTGCACTCACATGCACTCACATGCACCATGATATTGTGTATGTGCATAAGTTCTACCCGTTTTTGTAGACTACAAAGAAAAGAGGAGAACACAACAAATAACGTATCTAGGATTTTACATAATTGCCATCATTCTGTATGACCTCTTGCCATTTGTCTATGAGTAGGTGAATCCCACGCCGGTAAAACTCCTGAGTTTTAGAGTCAAAAATTCATGTAATGCCGTTTTCACATCGTCCCCGTCATCGAAGGTTTGGACAGCGAAGGCGTTCTGTAATGATAGAAAAAGGTAATAGTTCATAAGTGCCAGGTCAGTGGAAAACGCCGGGTGAGTTAACACTCCCCAACCAAAGTCCAGTAATTTTTGCCCAGTGAATAAAGCAGCATTAGGTTTGGCATTATCGTGAGGAAGAATCACGCCTCTTTGATTGACGAGTGCTTGACGCTTTGTTGTCAGTTGTTCTCGCAATCTGTCCAACTTTTGGCAGTAGAGGTCAACATTTATCGTTAGGTTAGGTGCCAACACCTCCCAGTGGGTTATTCCCTGAACATCCCACCAACCACTCAACAAAACCAATTTGGGATGCAGTTCTCATTTTGAGGTCGATGGAACAGGCTTCGCTCCTTGGCACACAGTCTTTCCGCGCTTTACACTACGGCACAGTACCCATTTCTCATCACCAGTTACAATTCGTCCCCAAAATGATTCATTTCTGTAACGAGACGGCAACGAACCACAGGTACGGATTCCCTCATCTCGTTGCTTTGCAGAAAGCGTGTTCGGAATCCAGTTATCGAAATTGATGATGAACCCAAGCGCATGTATCCGTCTTTTGACTGTTGTTCTGTGCACCGACAACGTTTCCGCTAATTCCTGAACTGTTGGATGTGGGTCATTTATTATGGCTTGGTCCACATCTCGTCAGAAACCATGGATGGACGTTCACGACGTGGCTTATCTCTACAGCATCTGTTTCCGTCCCGGAATTTCCGAAATCAATGGCGACAATGTACTATCACCAACTGCATCCTCCTCATACACTTGACAGATGTTGCGGCAAAACGCGGCTGCAGTACTGCATTTATCGAACACGTACTGTAAACAATGTCTAATGTGCTCCTTCTTGTATGCCATGTTACACCGCCCGTGATATCATTTACGAATGACTTACTTGGACAAACCTAGTGCCTCTCTATGCTGTACTGTTCCACGCTAATTGGCCGAAAACTCGGAATCGCAGCGTCATCTGTGACGTAACTACTCCGATTGCAATTTGGATCTATATTACAAAAACGGGTAGAACTTTGGCACACACCTAATATGTTTCCAATGTAAGAACAATTTGTTTTCAGCCTCGGAAGTGAAGATCATTAATGACAGAGAACAACAGCGAACAGTAATTGAATTCCTGGAAAAAGAGCAATGTGAGGCTCCAGAAATCCACAGAAGACACCTGGCGGTGTATGGAGCTTCCATAATCCATATCAGTAATGTCCAAAGATGGATGAAGTGGCTTCGAGAGGGAAAAAATTCAGTGTCGGACAAGCAACCGTGGGGAAAAATCGCAACTGCAGTGACAGATGCCAACAGACAACGAGTGAAAGACCTCATCACAGCTGATCGTCGTGTCACTGTCCAGGAGTTTCAACAATAAGCAGTGCTCACTATGTGCAGACATTGATGAAGCTAAAGGAATATATCAGAAGGAAATGACGTGACATTCCACTTCATAGTGTTGTTTTGTTTTACACTACGATAACGCAAGTCCCTACACCTCAATGGAGATTCACAGGCTATTGCCAAAATGGGGTGGATGGTGATGCACCAACCCCCTACTGTCCTGATTTGGCTCCCTGAGATTTTTTCCTATTTGCCCCTTTGAGAAACATCCTTCGTGGGGAACGTTTCGACGATGTGACAGACGTTAAACTGGCAGTGAACTCATGGGTGAAAAGACAGCCTCAGGAATTTTTCCAAAATGTGGTTCAAAGATGGCGGAAATGTATAAGAAAGTGATGGACAATTCTTTAAATAGGCTAGCATTATTAACAATATTTCCAAGTATTTTGCCATCAAGTTTCACAATTTTGCTGCTACAAATAAAAATGTTACGAGTGGGGCAGGCATTACTTTCAGGAAGTGCTTTGTAAATTGTTTAAAGTATTCTCTATTTAACACAAATGCGTTTTCGAATCCTCAGAAACCATAGGTTTGTCGCCTTCTATCCCCAGTAATGAGAAAGATCTTTCGTGCTTTAACGAAGGTAAGAAAGCATATTACTGTAAAGAACTGAAAGAATGAATCCTGAACAGCAGAAAGTACTCTACTGCTCTTTTACTAACGTTTAGGAAATATTCGCTCAGACTTAGAAGGAGTGAGATCTGTTCTTAACAAGTTAGTAAAATCATTCTATGCATTGATTATGATACGTTTTCCAATATACTTGAAATCATTATACTCAAGCTATTACTCAAGTTATGAGGAAAATGGCTGTGGAATAAATCTCACCCCTGTGCCCTGACCTTTGATTCATTTGGATGATATTCAACAGAACTGGTTCAGTATATCTCCGAAATAACACGATAAAGTTTTGTTGCAATCGAAGCAATTTTACGTAAGTTATAATGCATAAGCGCTATTGAATACATCCCGCTCCTGTGTCCTAACCTTTCACCCATTTCGCCCATTTTCAATAGGATTCGTCCCCAGGAAGATCCCTACAACATACCAACATTTCATCCAAATCGGAACATTTTACGTAAGTTATGACTAATAATGGCGATGGAAGTCATTCCGTTCCTATGTCCTGTCCTTTGACTCCCATTTCGCAGATTTTCAATAGGAGTTGTCCCCAGGTGGTTCCCTATCACATACTAAAATTTAATCGAAATCGAACCTTTTTTACGTTAGTTATGATACATAAGAGCAGTGGAATGGATCCCGCTCTTATGCCTTGGCCTTTGACCCCATTTCGTTCACTTTCAATAGGGTTCCTTCCCAGGTGTTTTTTTTTTTTTTTTTTTTTTTTTGTGATTGGAGGTTTAACGACCACCGTGAGCAACTCAATGGGCTATAAGCAGTCGCCCGTCCCTAATTTAGGGTCACTGGTTCCAGGGAAGGGAGAGAGCCAGCGCCGTAAGACAAACACAACATCCATGCCTCACCGGGATTCGAACCCGGACCCCTTACGGACGAATGATCAGAGGTCAGCGCCTTAGACCACTGCGCCACCGGGGCGGCCCCAGGTGTTCCCCTACCACATACTAAAATTTCATCGAAATCGAACGATTTTTACGCAAGTTATCGTGCGGACAAACATACGCACACAACGCGTGACGTAATGAGGCAGATGGGAATCGCGACAATCTGCTAGCAAGGTGTGACGTCATAAAACTTTAATAGGATCCACAAACAACGTGTGACGTAATGAGATAGATGGCATGACCGCGCGCCAATATCTAAAGGGGCGACGCTATGACACCACACTGCAAACTTGGTAATTCTGGGTGGTTATTTAACCCACTAAACAAATTTTCCTAAAGTCGAGATCAAGCTAAATCGATTTCTAGTACCAGAAAACGGTAGGATAACGACTTTCATCAAAATCCTCAGAGCCGTTTTCAAAATAAAATTTACATACATACAAGAATTGCTCTTTTAAGGTGAACGTCAAGTAATTTTGCTTCCTGTACTTCGAATGGAAAAATTTCTGTACACATTTTCTTCCCAATTAATGCGTTCCCAAGGATGAAAGTTTGAACATCGATTAACATATCTTCATTTTATAACTTGGAATACTTAATATTTTCTAAAACATAACCATAATTATGCAATCCAACATTTTTTTGTCTGTTGACGTCATGAAAATACAGGTCGCGCCATCTTTTTCTGGACAATTTATACATTCACAAGAATGAAAATTTGAACATCGATTAAAATAGTTTCATTTTATAACTTGGAATACTTAATATTTTCTAAAACGTAACCATAATTATGCAATCCAACATTTGTTTGTCTACTGACGTCATCAAAGTACAGGTCGCGCCATCCTTTTTCTGGTTTCAACACCACCAAAAGAAAAATTATTGATTTTTAGCGTATTTATGGTTATGTTTTAGAAAATATTAAGTATTCCAAGTTGTAATAAAGTTATTTTAATCAATGTTCAAAATTTCATCCTTGGGAACACATTAATTGTGAAGGAAATGTGTACAAAAGTGTTTCCATTGGAAGTATAGTAAGCAAAATTACTTGACGTCCACCTTAATAATATGGGATAAGGACAATGGAAAGGACCGCAATCCTATGTACTGACCTTTGACCACATTTCGTCCATTTTCAATAGGGTTCGTCCCCAGTGGTCCCCTACTACATACTGAAATTTCATCGAAATCGAACCATTTTTACGCACGTTATGACGCATAAGGGCAATGGAATGCATCCCGCTCTTATGTCCTAATCTTTGACCCCACTTCACCCATTTTGAATACGATTCGTCCCCAGGCGGTCCCCTACCGCATACTAAAATTTAATTGAAATCGAGCCGTATTTACGCAAGGTATGTCGCATAAGGGCAATGGAATGATCCCGCTCCTACGTCATGACCTTTGACCCCATCTGTCCCATTTTCAATAGGGTTCGTTCCCAGGTAGTCCCCTACCACATAGTAAACTTTCATTGAAATCGAAACATATTTACGCAAGTTATGACGCATAAGGGCAATAGAAGGATCCCGCGATCCTATGTCGTGACCTTTGACCCCATTTGTCCCATTTTCAATAGGGTTCGTCCCATGCTGGTCCCCTATCACATACTGAAATTTCATCGAAATCGAACCATTTTTACGCCAGTTATCGTGCGGACGGACGGACGGACAAAGCTGGAGCATATACGCTCTTTAACCTACGGTTGGAAAGCGTAAAAAAGAGTGTGAGAGCTGAACTTTTCTTTCCCTATGGCGTGAAATGCTTGCAGAAAATTTCATTGCTGTTTCGTCTATTTTCGCGTAGTACTAAGATCGGATATGTAGCTAGTATAAAAAAATGATGATAATTTACACTAAATATCTAGGTATTAATTATTTGATCCTCAGTACTGCTCAACAAACTATCGGCAAGGGATACAACTTGAAAATATTTTCTGATGTTTACACATTAAAACTTCCTGCAACTCGCAAACCCAGACCGAGCACTACTAATTTTATAGAACTGGGAAAACCAAGACTTGAAGGAAAAGAGAGGTAATAGGTTCACAAACAAGAGTATTTGTCTTAGGGAAAACGGAACTGTCTAGCAAATGTTTGGCAGGATTTCGATAAAAAACTAAGACTTGTGGGACTAGATTTGCTGGCGCCAACTGCTAGACCACCCATGGTCTTTTACAGTAGCAAAAGTTTTGTTAAATTATCTTTGACTTGCAACAGTTGGCATTCGTGTTTCCAACTGTCTCGGGAGTGGTTGAGGAGTGCCAAATTCGAACTCCGTGCAGAAATGAGCTTGAGAGTGAGGGCTAAACTTTCTTTGAACTGCAAAATTAAGTTTCGACATCAGGAAATAAGTCACGTATCTTAACGATCGCTCCGTGGAGAGCACGATGAGTCATAAACATCAACAAGTTACCCATTTCCATGGGAAATAACTTCAACATGCATGAAGGTAGGTGTGTCAGTTAATAGCAAAAGCATAATTTCATGCTTTATTTCATCGCGTAGCAGCGGAGTCAGAGCAGCAGAAAAAAGCTTAAAGGTTGGGTTGTGTCAGTTATTTTTCTTTTTAAGTTCCGTGATCTTAGAAACTGTTGATCATAAAATGTTTATTCTTATGATTTTAGACCTCTATCTTCCTTTCTTCCAGAGTGAACATCGCATCAAAGTTATTGATTTTCAGCGCGACTTCTGAATAAAACTGCTTACACTGAAGAGCATTTGAATTAGAGATACTTGTTTAGTAACGTGTAGCACCACCTTGCGCCCTGATGACGGCGGCGATTCGTCTCGGCATGGACTCGAAAAGACACCGGAAGTGTTCGGAAGATATACGGATCCACGACTCCTGAACAGGCTCCCACAGTTCACGAAGATTTGATGGAGGGGGGTCAGAGCCTCGAACATCTCTCTCAATGGCATTCCAGAAGTGCTTGATGGGATTGAGGTCAGGTGACCTAGCTGGCCACGGAAGCTAGGTCACGTCGGTGGAGTGTTCGTCCAGCCATTCGGATACAATTCAGGAGCGATGGCACGGCGCATTGTCTGTTGCAGGATAAGGTCCCCAGTGGGATGATGAAGACGCACAAATAGGAGCAAATGGTCGTCCAGGATATCCCGGTAATGTTGACCTGTGATGGACGATGTCACATGTACAAGGGGACCCATTTCAGTCCACGTAAACAGTCCCCAGATGAGAATGCAACCCCCACCAGCTTAAAGAGTACCCTGCTGGCAAAAAAGATCCATTGCTTCATGTGGTTTGCTCCGTACTCGTTTTCTGCCATTCGCATGTACCAACGTGAATCTCGACTCATCAGTCCAGGCAACATTTGTCCACATGTCTAGGTTCCAGTGGCGATGTTCCCGCGCCCATGCTAATCTTTGAACCCTGTGATGTGCGGCCAGCAGCGGTACCCTCGTAGGACAATGGTTTCTGTACCCCATAGCGAGGAGATGGTTCTGGATGGTGTGGCTGCTTACACGTTTTTGTGCACCAGCGTTAAATTGCCGAGTGATTTATTGCACTGTGACCCGTCTATCCGCTGTTACAATGCGAGCTAGCCGACGATGACCCCGCTCATCCACACGCTGTTGTCCGCGGCAATTGGCCCTTGCAGGGATAGTTTTACCCGATTCGATGTACTCACGACGCACCCGTGACACAGTGGCTCATGAAAATCCCAGTGCCTGCACGACTTCCGAGATGGAGTGACCCATTCGTCGGGCCCCAACAATTTGCCCACGATCAAATGCGCTTATATCCTTCGTCTTACCCATACTGCGTCCGACTGTTACTGATTCCTGTCGCATGACTCCTTAAATTGTCGGATCACTGTACGTAATGTCTTTTCCGTTTACAGGGCCGCCCACAGCACCACATTTGCATAACGCCAGCTGTCTCTAATTAAATTGTTCTTCAGTGTATATTATCAGTAAAACACTGCTTATATTATCAGTATGTCCGCCCGTCCATATGTGGATACCATATCTGTGTTCCTTATAGTTTTAGCAGTACCGATGACCCAAGTGTCTGTTGCTGATTTCTGGCCACTTGTTTGAGATGTGTCCCTGTGAGGCATGGCTGGTGTGCTATTCTGATTGCGCTGGCTGTTTCTTTTTTCCTGAGACTAGTGGCCCAAAATTATGCACGAGAGACTGTTTATAGCCTTAAGATTTGCTCTTAGTTATCCTCAAAACCCCGAAATAAAGGAGCAAAAGTACATTCCAGAAATGAAGTCTTAACTCTTGCCAGGAAGAGAATGATTTGCGATTTAATAACTGGTACCAAGGATCTTCTCGTCTTTCTATTATCACTGCTTTACGTTTCTATTTTTGTTGGTGCAAAGAACCAATGTCTTTAAAATTTTGCAAACGGCGCCTGTACAAATTGCCAAATGTGGTGATCGACTTTCAATGAAAAAGAGGTCTTGAATGTACGAGGTTTAATTTCATTTCAGTTAGAAACATTTAGTGTCTCAACTTATATTATTTGGAATATCAGTGTTCCTCGGTTACATTTGTGAATTGCCTAAATTTTATTCATATTTAAACTAACAAATTTAAACCCAGAAGCGGAATTTTTTTTTTGGGGGGGGGGGTGTCTGATCTAATGTTGACGTGTCCACATGTATTACACTTGTCATTTAAAGTTTTTGTTGAGAGATAGGATCTCTGAGAAATTAATTCCCCGCTGATGAATGTGAAAATGTTCTTAGTGCATTATCATTGTAATTTTCGGTTAAAGAATAATATTTGTTTTAATTTTAATTTCGAAATGCTTTACTACCGTGAATTGATGATTTTTCTTACAGACCTGTATATTTCTTTTCATATGCATTTCTTAAATTACCACTCCACTTTTGCATGTTTTCACTGTGATGTTGAAAATAGGATATGTGTATCTTAAAATGTTTCAATACTCTATGATTATTTTCCCATTCGGTGGGATTCTTGTTTGTTAATATTTTATCTCATATTTCTTTTTGATTAACTTTCGGTAGGTAGCTAGCAATGTATCAATTTAGTGCTTTGCTGCCTGAAATTTAATTATTTTTGTCTGTTATCAAAGTTTATATATTTTTGATTGTTTGTTAATAAAAGGACCTAGTTGGTCCCTGTTTACAGTGGTTTGGGTCAGTGGCGTAACTAGCTCGACGTGCGCCCCTAAGCGCAATAATTTCCCAAGATCTCAAGCACGAGAGAAGATGCGTTTTTCGCGGTGTGTGTGTGTGTGGTGGATGGGGTGAGACGGGGCGGGGGTCAGGGAGAGTGTCTGGGAAAGTAATGCTAGTACCGAGAGCTCTGTATTTTTAACCTTTTAAGTATATAGATTTAACAATACATGTAATTGTTTAGTACAATACTGAAATAAATCACTTGAAGAAATCACCCTCTTGTACATGGCAGATCTGCGGCTGCTGTGAATAAAAATTGACTCCTGTCTTGTACGAAATTCTCGGTGACTGATTGACTGTTTCCCCACATCCTCCATGGGGAATCCCCGTGAGTTCTCGCGTTTTTCTCAGTAGCGCAGAAAGAGGGCGATTGGTGAGCGATCGTATTACAACTCGGAGCCAAAGGGCCGAATAGCTTCAATCTGTAGGGCACGCACTGTTTTAAAAGTGAAACTTGGCATTTATTTAGGCAAAGCTAAATGCACCGGAAACGAAGATATGAACCTTTGGGTTAATTATTTGTTTGTTTGTCTTTGTGCGTGTTCTACTTTTTTCAAAAAAACTATACCATGGAAGCTGCAGTACGCCCCTTGGTTACCCCCGCCCCCGCAGCTGCGGGGGTAGTAGTTATGCCACTGGTTTGGGTGATCCCAGTCCGGGGAAACCCAACGTCATGTTGTCCGGTCCGAGGGATTACTGGGCGGGATTACTGTGGCACCCCCTCCTTTTCGTATGGGTGGGATCGATTAATTCCTGTCATGCCTCCGGCGGTACAGATGATTGTCGTCAGAATCTTAGGTAGAATTCTGTTTTGACTCCGGATTGCAGGTTTTCTACTTTATGCTTTGCATCTACTTGACACCCTTTTTCTTTCTACGACATTTATTCTTTAAATCATCCTTTGAGATCTTCATTCTTCGGAAGAACGGCTTTCTCATTCCTTCCGGACTTAAACTTTACTTTTTAATTTTCATTTCATCTGGATTCATTTCCGTTTTATTCATCTACAATTTTACTTTATTTGTGTGGTCCTCACTTACATTTATTTATAATTGTTTCAGCTTTCACTTTTATCTCTGGTTTCATGTGGTGCTGCAATTTATCGCTCTATGCAAGACGTTAAGAACTGTCGTTCCAGATCTTTGATTTTGCTGACCAAAAAGATATTTATTCTTGGTTCATACCTGTATTCGTCCTTTTTCTTAAGAAAAGAAATAACAAAATAGAAATGCGATAAGACGTTATCTCTCTTTCTCTTTGAAATGTGACTGTCATTTGGATATGTAGAAGATTTAATCAATAACACAGCGAAATTTCATCTTCTATCTTTCAGGTGATAAAAGGAGAGCATTATGGTTGATTAATAATTCACCTGATATTAAAAGGAATATTAGTTAAAAACATCTGGTATTATTCAACTGACTTATTTGTATTCTATAATACAGCTTATTTATCAATCTGAATGTTGCCTCAACGTTTGGAAGACATCTAAATTGTGATTTCTGAGATCACATTCTTGGAAAAAGAAAAAGAAACAATAATCCTATCTTGGATTACACTTCTCTTTCCCACGCAATCATGCAGAATTTTATTGAGAAAGCCACTGAATTCCTTTTCGGATAAAATTGCGACAAATCATTTCGGTAAATTGATGATTTGCTGATTATAGGTATGAAGCATATTAGACAGCCACGATTGTATCAAATGGCATGTAATCACACTAAAACATTTTCTTCAAAATACCAATTAATCCTTTTATTAAAAATTGTTGATTCTCTCTTCCCCGCTCTGTCCCTCCTACCCTCTCTCTCTCCAGATCTACGTGTCACTCGTTGTTATTGAAAGCATTTTCTTGAGACAGGGAACATTCCATTTCATTAATTTCCTTCAAAACCGTATAAGTGAAAGGAATTAAGTTAGAAAATAATGTCTTCTTGATGAGCATATAATTCATTTCAAGACGAACTCCTGTCTAGAAGCATGGTGTAGCCTTAGTTCCGTAATCGCGCAGTCTCAAAAGCATCATAACCATACAAGAAAAGAAGGGGGCCCTCATCACTACAGCTTTTTATTGCTGTTCTTCACTGATCAAAGTTCTAAGCAAGTTTTTTAATAAACAAAAGTTGTCTGAGATTTTGAAAGAACAATTTACGCCTTCCCGCGTTTTCATTCCAGCGCACACAACAACCAAAGATCTGTTTTTTTAGACACTCAGTTGCTGCCTATCCCTTCTTTTACTCTCGAACTTCGTCTTTCACCTTCATCTGTTGTACCTCCCTTCTTTTTCTTTCGCTTTTCTCCTCTCACTCTCTTGCTGTGTTCCAAAGAATGCCTTACCATGAGAGTACAACAATTATGTACAACGACAGTATTCCACATTTCGGTCATATTATTACCCGCAATCTCAAAGTCATTAAATACAATCAGCTGAGACTAATCATGAAGAAGGGAGCAAACTTCCGAATTTCACACCAAGAACCTGAATTGAAGAAAATCATAAAAGTTATTAAATCTGATCTGTCAAATTTTATACTTAAAGCATCTTCCCGTTTTGAACTTCCTGCTCAGGCATTTATGCAATGGTATGTAAAGGTTGCCGAGAAAATCCTGATTAATATGAAACATAACTCAAATAGATGTATAAATGTTGGTAAAGCAATTCATAGAAGTATATTCAGAGATATTTCAAAGCTCCGCAAATCTTTCATAATAACCTTCGTAGACAAGGCAAAAAACAATTTTGCAGTGATCTGCAAAAGATTCTATCACCAATTGATTGAAGAAGAGTTGACAAGAGGAAGTACCTATACTTCTATACCACAAAAAAGAGAAGTGATTGTTAAAAAAGTCATAGCCCTACACAAAAGAATAAAAATCTCGAATATTAAGGACAAAACACCTTTCTTATACTTAGTGCCAAAACTTCACAAGAACCCAATTGAATTTCGATCTATTACAGCTGCTACCAACTGTTATGGAGTAGAAGTGGGTAACAAACTAGAAAAATGTTTTTGCAAAATTTTAGACACGGTGGAACACACTTGCATCATCAGAAACAACACCGCTATTCTTCATATGTTGAGAAGCCATTCCTCTGACCTACCACTAGACATACAGACATACGACTTTAAAAATCTCTTTACGTCAATCAATCATAACGACTTAGAGCGCATTTGCGATATTTTATATTACGAATACCATGATATACTAAAAATAACAAGAGACACCTGGGGTCACTTAAAAACCATGTGTATATTTAATAAATACCTGGCCTTGGGTTCAAAAATATATCTCCAAACCCAAGGAATACCCATGGGCTCAGTATTTTCTAGCATTCTAGAAAATTTATACCTGCATGTATATGAAGGAACATTCACTTATCTGCCTGAAAATAGTAAAATGTTTAGGTATATAGATGACTTAATAGTTTTTAACTTTGACAATTTTGACACAAAAATAAAAAAATCTATCCAGAGAGTTTCGACCGGATGTTGTGACCAGAATGTGCACTATCTAGACATTGAAATCAATAATGGTGTTACCACTATTTTTGACAAAAGAAGAAGCTATACTTTTAAAGTGAATTTTTTAAGCAACTGGAAATGAAACATTTCCACCCAAGTCTTCAGAAATATCATATCTGAAAATTTCAGATATGATATTTAAACAACTATTTAACACACTACTTTCTAATGTCTTTCCACTACCATTTCTTTAGAGATATTTTGGTCAACTCTTAAACTGTAACATTTCAAAAATACTTTGTCCAGCACAAACCAATTACATTACAGCAACTGACTAACAAATGACCTCACAAAGTTAAAACTTTCTTCTTTCTAAATGCACCACATGACAGGTCTCTTGTAGTCGAAGATTTAGCTAACTCTTAAGGCAACACTGCCTACTTACCTATCTTTGCTATCTTCTGTTACACCTAGTATTTACTGCACAAAAGTCTAATATACTCCAATAACTAATATTGACTTGGTTGGGTATCTAGTGTCTAAATGTCTTGAATAGTGTTATATTGTCTTCATATATCTCTGATTTTATCTACAATGATATTAGTGAATTTTGTTGTTTGCTTGCTTTTTTATAACTTCTTGGCTTGATTATTTCGGTGACCTCGGGAACACACGGGCGGCTTTCAACATTTGGCCTATACCCGTATCAAAAGGTCACCAGGGCCAGTGTTCCCCTGAAGAGATTGGCCATATATTTTATTCCTTATGCTTATTGTATTATTTACCTATTTACTTTTTATTTCATCTTGGATTAAGCATTCTGCAGCTATAGAATATACATGCTTTTCCAGGCTTCCGGTTCTGTGTGATTTTCAATGATTTGCAATACTTTATATATATATATATATATATGGATGTAAGGTCAGGTGATGCGTAACATCACAGCCTCTCCTTGACAAATGTCAACCCCGCCTTCTCGTGGTGCATCCTGTTCCCACTAAAGGGGCTCTGACGACCGCCAATAGCGGTATAACTATACCATCGGGATCAGAGGAAATGCTATCCCACACTCACCAACCCGCTTGGCCAGCGTGGTGAGTTATGGCCAAACACCTCCAAAATGACTCTACAACTTAAATCTTGGCCCTCAGTCTCCGGCAGCTGGAATGTACCTGGCCAAGGCAGCGGCCAGTGCGACATGAAGGCAGAGGGTGCTAAGAATCCCCGGAGGACCGGACTAGGCTGCCATTTGATGCTGACCTTGGCTACCTATAACGGACGCTCCCTATCTTCTGATTCAAGGCTTCTTGAATTGGAAGAGGAACTACAAAGGATCAAGTGGGACATCATCGGGCTAAGTGAGGTAAGGAGAAAAGGAGAAGATCTCATTGAACTGAAAAGTGGACATCTCTTCTATTATCGTGGGACAGATACTGGCAGAACTAGTGGTGTTGGATTTATAATAAACAAGAAATTGAAGGATAAAGTGGTAGAAGTTGAAAGTTCCTCTGACAGAGCTGCACGACTCGTTATCCAACTATCGAGAAGATACCAGGCTCAGATTATTCAAACTTATGCACCCACCACAAGTCATCCTGAAGAAGAAATTGAAGAATTTTATGAGGAAATTCGTCATCTAAATAATAAAGGTAAGCAGCACTTGAAGATAATTATGGGAGATTTCAATGCAAAAATAGGGCAACGGCAACAGAATGAAACTTCAGTAGGTAAATTCGGTCACGGCAACAGAAACCAGCGTGGAAATACTCTCGTTGAGTTTGCAGAGGCAGAAGGATTTTTCATCTTGAACTCCTTTTTCAAGAAAAAGCCACACAGGAAATGGACATGGAGACATCCAATTGGAACGACAAGTGAAATTGATTTTATTATGTGTAACAAAAAATTCGTCATCGAAGACTGCAGTGTGCTGAACAAGTTCAACACAGGTAGTGACCATAGATTGGTGAGATGTAAGATGCACCTCAACACTAAACTGGAACGTGGCAAGCTCATAAGACAAACAAAATGTATTGACATAACCAACCTTAAAAAACACCATAATACTTTCAAGTTGGAACTGAAGAACAGATTCTCTGCTTTAGAAGGCCTAACATCGGAAGAAGTGGATATTTCGGAAGTTAACAGAAAAGTAACCAAAGCTCTAATGGAAACAGCAACAAAATTAGCTGGGTCTAAGAACAAGTTGCATGTGAACAAATTATCAGGAAAAACCAAATTGTTGATGCAAAAAAGAAGAGAGATGAGGACAACTAAAGAAGATGTGACTTCCAAAGTGGAATATATAGAGCTATGCAAGACAACACGAAAAAGTATCACTGAAGACGTAAGGAAATTCAACTGTGAGCTAGTGAGGAAAGCAATTGAAAACAACCAAAGCCTTAAGATAGCAAAGGGACATCTCAGTAAGGGAAGAAAACAGATTATGGCTCTGAGAAAAGAAGATGGTTCTATAACAAGAAATTGAGGCGAAATTTTGACAAGAGTGAAAGATTTCTACTCCAAATTATATGAAAGGGATGATACATGTACTCCAGACATCATGAAAGGTACCAGAGTTCTTCCAGTCCTCCCAGCAGAAGTTGCTCATGCAATCAAGAACATGAAGCGGGGGAAAGCTCCAGGAGAAGATGGAATTACTATAGACATCATACAAGAAGCAAGTGGAGAAATCGAAACAGTACTCGCCCAAATTTTCACTCGATGCCTTAATGAAGGGAAGATTCCTGAGGATTGGAACAATGCTACAATGATCCTGCTACATAAAAAAGGTGACATTGAGGATCTCAGGAACTACAGACCTATCAGCCTCCTATCAGTGGTTTATAAAATCTTCACTAAAGTTCTTTCACACCGCTTGAAGGTAACACTGGACATGGCTCAACCGAGAGAACAAGCTGGATTCAGGAGTGGCTACAGCACAATAGATCATATCCACGTACTGAGAGAACTAATTGAAAGAGCGAGGGAATATGAACTTCCATTGTGCATGGCTTTTATCGATTATGAAAAAGCCTTTGATTCGGTGAAACCATCAGCAGTTACCACGGCTCTGAAATCCTGCGGTATTGAAGATGCATACATTAATATTATTAATAACATCTATGAAAATGCAAGTGCAAAGATTCGGCTGTTTGAAAATACAACACACATAAAAATTGGAAAGGGAGTGAGACAAGGTGACACCATATCTCCGAAGCTCTTTAATGCCACATTGGAAAATGTCTTTCAATCACTGAACTGGGAAAACAAAGGGATAAAGATTAATGGAGATTATCTAACCCACCTTCGTTTTGCTGATGACGTAGTCATTTTTGCAACTACCCCATCAGAGCTGCAGAGTATGATCCAGGAACTTGCTGACAAGAGTAAAGAAGTGGGATTAAAAATGAACTTTCAGAAGACAAAAGTGATGTTTAATGCTTTTACAAGAAATAAAGATTTATCGATTGATGGAGAAAAACTGGAGATAACAGATACGTATGTTTATCTTGGACAGCAGATATCAAGTGAGGGTCACATTGATGAAGAAATTAATCGGCGTACAAAACTTGCCTGGAGAGCTTTTTGGAAGAAACAGCATAATTTTCAAGAGCAATATGCCATTATGTCTTAAAAGAAAAGTGTTTGATCAATGCATCCTTCCAGTGCTTACGTATGGTGCAGAGACGTGGACCTTAACTAAAAGAGACATACAAAGGCTGCAGACAACTCAAAGAAGCATGGAGAGGTGCATGCTTGGTATAACCAGGAGAGATAAGAAGAGAAACTCGTGGATCCGAAAAATGACGAGAGTGGAAGACATCATGATCAGGGTTAAATCCCTGAAATGGCAATGGGCTGGACATACTGCCAGAAGGACAGACCATAGATGGACAGCCGAAATTTTAGATTGGATTCCAAGGGACAGGAAAAGACCCAGAAAAAGACCACATGGGAGATGGGTGGATGAAATTCGTAAATATGCGGGAGTGACATGGAGGAGACTGGCACAAGACAGACCGTTGTGGAGAAAACTTGGGGAGACCTTCGTCCAGCAGTGGATTGATAATGGTTGACAATGATGATGATGATGATATATATACTGTATATATATATATATATAGAGAGAGAGAGAGAGAGAGAGAGAGAGAGAGAGAGAGAGAGAGAGAGAGAGAGAGAGAGAGCGTTCAAATAGTCTCTCCGCAGTAGATATCTTAGCTAGGTTATATGGAAATCAATCAGATGTATCACGGGAGCGTATAAACGTATAATTTACTCACTTACTTAGAGGAAGTGTTGAGAAACTGTCGTCCTTCATTTGCAAGACATAACATACCAGTTTGGCACATATTTTCAAACACCTCTGCGAAATTCAAAAAGTCCCTCCGTATAATATTTAGGCTGGTCGACCTAATTCTTTACAATCAAAATTTTTGAATTAGGTAACTTGTATGTTTAATTTCAGTTTTTACTGTTTTCTTGATAACATATCAAGTTTCAGAATATGTTTCACAGCAACACCAATTTCACAAACATATGATGAGTTACAAGTTTTCAAAATGTGCATATTGCTTTTATCATTGCCCCTTAGAAGGAAGGGGCACTCTTTCTTCATATTGCATGAAAAATTATTTTTCAGTCGGAGGGCGGTAGTATCGAGCACAACATTCCACAGTGCGCATTTTCATGAGAATTTTTTTTTTGCTTTTCAATAATAAAATAGAATTGAAATCGGGTCAGGAACATCTAGATCCGACCCATTTGACTCGCAAGAGATTGTCGAGCCGTGACCCGTTTCCATCTCTAGGATCGACACGGACTGTGAATCGCAGATTGCCTGAGGCAGTATTCCCCCCCCCCCGCCCCTCAGCTCTCACCAGTATTGCGACTACGTAAACCCACCGCAGCACACAGTCACCCAAAGGCTGCAGTGATGCCCTACCAGATATGCGTGGTAGGGCATCACTGCAGCCTTTGGGTGACTGTGTGCTGCGGTGGGTTTACGAGATCACCGAGATGATCTTGTTGCCGTCTGTGAGCGTCATATGGCTTCATAGCCTGGTGTCATGATTGGCCGCGCTATTGGTTTCAACAGCCGTTCGCTACTCGTACGCATAGTAGATACATCAATTGCATGACCATTCAGCCAGTTTTGTTGCCATATCTCCGTGGTGTCCTCGGTGCCCAGTTTAATCAAGATAATGGCCGTCCGCACACTCCCAACATTAGCTGATAGTTTCTACAAGGTGTCCATGTGCTTCACTGGCCAGCGCGTGTCTCAGACCAATAAAAACACATACAGAGTGATTCAAATGTCTTGTTACTCCTGCAGAACAACTTACGAAGTTACCGATCCAAAAGGTCAGTAAGACTTCCACCATTTTCGCGACACAAAATAATTAATCTCCATGTCTTGTACAAAATTTTACGGAGTCAAGCATTATCAGATTTTGTAAATGCAAAACGAACAGCGTCTTACAACTAATCTGTTATCTGGTGCCTTGTCTTGGACACACAGTCCTTAATAATACCCCATATGGAATTGTCATAGGAGATATCTGTACTCCGTGGAGGCCCTTCGAGAGGCGCAGGCAGATGAGCAGATCTTTTCCCAATCCACTTATCATGAAATACATCATCCAAATATTCCCAAGAACGGCTAGCATAATGAGCTGGAGGGCCGTCTTGTTGGAATCAACTTTCTGCTAGAAGACCACGTTTTTGCAGTTCGGGAACAAACCAATATCTCAGTATGACGAGATAGAAATGCTGATCAAGCGAGTCGTCAAAAAAATAGGGGCCTATCAAGTGCTTTCTGGACAGTGCAGACACTCCTCATAATAATGTGAGTTTTCTTTGCTCCAAAAATAAACATTCCTAGCTCGGTTACTTCCGTAGATGGCCCATTCATCGCTGAAGAACACCACCCATCACGTTGAGGGACCGTCAGAAACGTTTCCAATAATTTTGCACATACTGCACCCTGTTTCTCTAAATCATCATCACTAAGTTCGGTGATAAACACAGGACGATAGGACTTAAATTGCAGATCTGTTTTCATGTGAGTCAGCATGGTAGCCTTTGGGATTCCAAGTTCCGCCGATCGTTTCCTCAGAGACTTTTTGGGAGATCTCAGCAATGATGCCGCCACGACTACACATTTTTATTGCCTCAATTGTTATCCTGTTGTGAACAGCTTATGTTCCCATCTTAATAATGTCTGTTTCGGTGGGGATTCTTTGTTAAATCTTGTAGTAAACTCACGTTGCGCTTCCCTTATTGTTTTAACGGTTTGTGGACGTTCATGTGTCCACACACTTGCTACCAACCGTTCTTCCACACTGTAGTTGCTTGTTGTGTCAGCCATCCGAAAGCAGAGAACAAATTTAATCAGTTCCACTGTAATAACTATAGGGGTAACAAGTCATTCGGACCACCCTGTAGAACGCTACTGGCAAACAAAAAAATGCTTTTGCACAAGTTCCTCACAACGATGAACTGGGGGCAATGGTTAGAAGTCAATGACACCGGGTTAGTGATACCTCAGGAGACCATCCGGGGAAGTTTTCGTTTGATGCCACACCGAGTTGCCAAATGTATGGATGTAAACAACCTATTGACTGCTGCCAAATTATACTGTCTCCTCGAACATCGTATTTACCAGTGGCGATGCAACAATATCGAGACTGCGTGTATAACTGTTAAATGGAGCAGCGGAGAATAATACCCTTTGGCAAGCAGTGATCTTGAAACCTACAGCACATGCGTCTGCCAAGAGAACGCTGTTGGCGCAGAGCCTTTTGTACTGTAGCTAGTTGATCGGCGTGTCACCTTAACGATGTCTGGGAACGTTGAGCAACGCATTTGCGTCAAATTCTGTCATAAACGTGGAGATCCTTGCAAAGAAACTTACGCAAAATTACTGAGAGTGTATGGTGAGGATTGCATGAGTCATCCACACGTGTACGACTGGTACAAATGTTTCGAAAATGGACATGAAAGTGTCCAAAGTGACGATCACTGTGGAAGGCCCCTCAACAAGCAAGTGTGAAAGAAACTTCAAAGAAATTCGTTCAAAATAGTAACACTATACTAGTGATCCAATTTATTGCCGTAGTAATATATACATAAGCGTTTCCAAGCTTTCGCACATCAACCAGATGGCTTTTTCGTGGGATAATATAAAGAAATTAGCTACCAACCCTACCCCTTGGAGTACAGCCATTCACGAAACCTTGGAGTTCATTACCAAACGCGGTACTTGCAATGTTAGCGTCTCACTCATGTTGCCACGAATTTGGAACCAGTTCTTCACGTAACGCCTTCTCGCTACCAAGATACCGCGTGCACAACCAACGTGATGCCTTGTATCTTTAAATGAATATAACGTCGTATCTATTTATTGTCAAGTCAAGTTCCCGCGTTCAAATTGTTAAAGCGTTCTATTATTCAGTTTGCAGTTTCTGTCTAACTTCCTTGAAAAAGCCGTCTGTTTGATGTGCCAAAGCTTGGAAATGTTTATGTATATATCCCTACGCCAATAAATCGGATCACTAGTATAGTGTTACTATTTTCTATATAATTAGTGTACTGTTCCTCGTTATCAATTTGAAATTCGTTCAGCTGTGTTGAAGAAATCTCAGAATTACTATCAGATAATTTGTTGACCACTTAGGTCTTAGTGTTGGATCAGTACAGGCGATGGCTCACCAAAGATTTGAGGATGGGACGTGTGTCTGCAAAAGTTGTTCCAAAAGTCCTCTCAGATGAGGAAAAGGAAACTGAACTATCTGCAGCTACTGATTTGTTGGAATTGACCAAAAATGACAACTTTGTGAAAAGATTGGAACTGGAGACGATGCATGGTTTTATGAATAAGGCCCACAAACAAAGGCTCTGTCCTCAGAATGGAAGATCAGCAATTCACCAAGACGCAAGAAAGCGTTCCAGACATCGTTAATGCAACACGCCGGTCAGACTAGACTCCAAACAACTAGCCATAAAACAAAAAGCGCTGCGCCGACAGAGTTCTCTCGGCAGGCACATGCGTATCAGGTTCCAAGGTCACGGCCTGCCAAATGCCATTCTGCTTCGCCGCTTTGGTTAACAGTTATGCCTACAGTCTCGATACTCCTTGATCACCCTACGTATGTAAACCATCAGATATTAAATTACTTCTTTCAGACATATGTGTCTACAAGTCTGGAAAGATTCGTCTTATTTCGTGCATTTCTTCATGATGTGACATTTTCTATGTCGAGTAGTGTAGTTTAAAAACGAGGAAAGTAAAAAAGAGAAGAAACACACGTAAAATTCTATATACGTATATACGGGGTTGTCCAAAATAATGGAAACACCTCGCTGAAAATAGTGACTTTAGTATGTGCTGCCTTTTGAGTAAAACAAACATGTAGCTACAATTTGTTTTTGTAAAAAAGTGTTACTTATAGTCTCAAGGGTCTGTGTGATTGCATTGTAAATCGGTGTTTGCATAATTTCGTTCCAGGGGTAGGCACAATGAGTGACCTGTCGGAGTTCCAAAGAAGGTAGATTGTAGGACCCCGTCTGGTTGGTGCCTCGGTAACCACAGTGGCACAGGTATCGGGGGTATCAAGAGGTACCGTGTCGAAGGTCATGACAGCATACAATGTTCACGGCACAACATCATCTGCGAGACACAATTGTGGAAGAAAAACCAAACTCACTGCGAGAGAAGGACGACATTAAAGAGGATTGTGACCGCAAGGAGGAAAAACACGGCGGCGAAAGTGACTGCTGAGCTTAATGCACATCTCCACAACCCAGTGTCGACCCATACCATGCGAAGGGAATTGCATCAGCACAATATTTACGGCAGAGCTGCGATTGCAAACCCCCTGGTGTTACAGGTGAATATGAAACGGAGACTACAGTGGTGCCAGGAACATAAAACGTTGACTCCGGATCAATGGAAACATGTCTTGTTTGCCGATAAATCAATTTTCTCACTATTCCCCACAACAGAACGGATTTACGTGTGGAGAACCCCCGCAGACGCCTACAACCCAGACTGTTTCCTTCCTACAGTGAAGCATGAGGGAGGTTCCGTAATAGTTTGTGCCATGATCTCCTGGTTTGCAGCAGGTCCTATTATCACCTTACATGGACGGATCACTAGCGGTGACTATGTCACTCTTTTGGCCTACCATGTGCATTCAATGGCGCAGACATTTTTCCGTCAGGGGATTGCACCTTTCAAGATGATAATACCCCGATTCACAGAAGTCGAACTGTTCAAACATGGTTTGAGGAATATGAGGATGACGTTACACACCTTCCCTGGCCTGCACAGTTACTGGACTTAAACATCATTGAGCCCCTGTGGTCTGTGTTGGAAAACAGAGTGCGATCCCGTTATCCTCCTCCGGCGTCTCTCAAGGAATTGGAGCAGTTTCAGCAAGACGAATGGTACAACATACCACTTACCACCATTCATGACTTGCATGCGTTCATTCCAAGGAGGATTCAAGTAGTTTTAAATGCAAAGGGTGCTCCCACGCCAAATAAGTGCGTAACACCTATTGTTTCAAGGTGTTTCCATTATTTTGGACAACCCCTGTATATCATCATCATCATCATTGTCAACCATTATCAATCCACTGCTGGACGAAGGTCTCCCCAAGTTTCCTCCACAACGGTCTGTCTTGTGCCAGTCACCTTCATGTCACCCCTGCATACTTTCGAATTTCATCCACCCATCTCCCATGTGGTCTTCTTCTGGGTCTTTTCCTGTCCCTTGGAATCCAATCTAAAATTTCGGCTGTCCATCTATGATCTGTCCTTCTGGCAGTATGTCCAGCCCATTGCCATTCCAGGGATTTAACTCTGATCATGATGTCTTCCACTCTTGTCATTTTTCGGATCCACGAGTTCCTCTTCTTATCTCTCCTGGTTACACCAAGTATGCACCTCTCCATGCTACTTTGAGTTGTCTGCAGCTTTTGTATGTCTCTTTTAGTTAAGGTCCACGTCTCTGCACCATACGTAAGCACTGGAAGGATGCATTGATCAAACACTTTTCTTTTAAGACATAATGGCATATTGCTCTTGAAAATTATGCTGTTTCTTCCAAAAGCTCTCCAGGCAAGTTTTGTACGCCGATTAATTTCTTCATCAATGTGACCCTCACTTGATATCTGCTGTCCAAGATAAACGTACGTGTCTGTTATCTCCAGCTTTTCTCCATCAATCGATAAATCTTCATTTCTTGTAAAAGCATTGAACATCACTTTTGTCTTCTGAAAGTTCATTTTTAATCCCACTTCTTTACTCTTGTCAGCAATTTCCTGAATCATACTCTGCAGCTCTGATGGGCTAGTTGCAAAAATGACTACGTCATCAGCAAAACGAAGGTGGGTTAGATAATCTCCATTAATCTTTAACCCCTTGTTTTCCCAGCTCAGTGACTGAAAAACACCATCCAATGTGGCATTAAAGAGCTTCGGAGATATGGTGTCACTTTGTCTCACTCCCTTTCCAATTTTTATGTGTGTTGTATTTTCAAACAGCCTAATCTTTGCACTTGCATTTTCATAGATGTTATTAATAATATTAATGTATGCATCTTCAATACCGCAGGATTTCAGAGCCATTGCAACTGCTGATGGTTTCACCGAATCAAAGGCTTTTTCATAATCGATAAAAGCCATGCACAATGGAAGTTCATATTCTCTCGCTCTTTCAATTAGTTCTCTCAGTATGTGGATATGATCTATTGTGCTGTAGCCACTCCTGAATCCAGCTTGTTCTCTCGGTTGAGCCATGTCCAGTGTCACCTTTAAGCGGTGTGAAAGAACTTTAGTGAAGATTTTATAAACCACTGATAGGAGGCTGATAGGTCTGTAGTTCCTGAGATCCTCAATGTCACCTTTTTTATGTAGCAAGATCATTGTAGCGTTGTTCCAATCCTCAGGAATTTTCCCTTCATTAAAGCATCGAGTGAAAATTTGGGCGAGTACTGATTCGATTTCTCCACTTGCTTCTTGTATGATGTCTACAGTAATTCCATATTCTCCTGGAGCTTTTCCCCGCTTCATGTTCTTGATTGCATGTGCAACTTCTACTGGAAGGACTGGAAGAACTCTGGTACTGGTACCTTTCATGATGTCTGGAGTACATGTATCTTCCCTTTCATATAATTTGAAGTAGAAATCTTTCACTCTTGCCAAAATTTCGCCTCTATTTCTTGTTACAGAACCATCTTCTTTTCTCAGTGCCATAATCTGTTTTTTCCCCTTACTGAGATGTCCCTTTGCTATCTTTAGGCTTTGGTTGTTTTCAATTGCTTTCCTTACTAGTTCACAGTTGAATTTCCTTACGTCTTCAGTGATACTTTTTCGTACTGTCTTGCCTCTATATATTCCACTTTGGAAGTCACATCTTCTTTAGTTGTCCTCATCACTCTTCTTTTTTGCATCAACATTTTGGTTTTTCCTGATAATTTGTTCACATGCAATTTGTTCTTAGACCCAGCTAATTTTGTTGCTGTTTCCATAAGAGCTTTGGTTACTTTTCTGTTAACTTCAGAAATATCCACTTCTTCCGATGTTAGGCCTTCTAAAGCAGAGAATCTGTTCTTCAGTTCCAATTTGAAGGTATTATGGTGTTTTTTAAGGTTGATTATGTCAATACATTTTGTTTGTCTTATGAGCTTGCTACGTTCGAGTTTAGTGTTGAGGTGCATCTTACATCTCACCAATCTATGGTCACTGCCTGTGTTGAACTTGTTTAGCACACTGCAGTCTTCTATGACGAATTTTTTGTTACACATAATAAAATCAATTTCACTTGTCGTCCCATTTTGATGTCTCCATGTCCATTTCCTGTGTGGCTTTTTCTTGAAAAAGGAGTTTAAGATGAAAAACCCTTCTGCCTCTGCAAACTCTACGAGAGTATTTCCACGCTGGTTTCTGTTGCCGTGACCGAATTTACCTACTGAAGTTTCATTCTGTTGCCGTTGCTCTATTTTTGCATTGAAATCTCCCATAATTATCTTCAAGTGCTGCTTACCTTTATTATTTAGATCACGAATTTCCTCATAAAATTCTTCAATTTCTTCTTCAGCATGACTTGTGGTGGATGCATAAGTTTGAATAATCTGAGCCTGGTAACTTCTCGAGAGTTGAATAACGAGTCGTGCAGCTCTGTCAGAGGAACTTTCAACTTCTACAACTTTATCCTTCAGTTTCTTGTTTATTATAAATCCAACACCACTAGTTCTGCCAGTATCTGTCCCACGATAGTAGAAGAGATGTCCACTTTTCAGTTCAATGAGATCTTCTCCTTTTCTCCTTACCTCACTTAGCCCGACGATGTCCCACTTGATCCTTTGTAGTTCCTCTTCCAATTCAAGAAGCCTTGAATCAGAAGATAGGGAGCGTCCGTTGTACGTAGCCAAGGTCAGCATCAGATGGCAGCCTAGTCCGGTCCTCCGGGGATTCTTAGCACCCTCTGCCTTCATGTCGCACTAGCCGCTGCCTTGGCCAGGTACATTCCAGCTGCCGGGGGCCAAGATTCAAGTTGTGGAGTCATTTTGGAGGGGTTTGGCCATAACTCACCACGCTGGCCAAGCGGGTTGGTGAGTGTGGGATAGCATTTCCTCTAATCCCGATGGTATAGTTATAGCGCTATTGGCGGTCGTCAGAGCCCCTTTAGTGGGAACAGGATGTACCACGAGAAGGCGGGGTTGACATTTGTCAAGGAGAGGCTGTGATGTTATGCATCACCTGACCTTACATTATTATACATCAGAAAATAAAGGAGGAAACTGAGGGAAGAACGAAATAAGAGCATAAAGAAGACGGTAATAGTAGATACTGAATGAAAAGGACTTTTAGTAAGTGCTTGAACATTTTGAAAGATGGTGAGGATAAATTCTATAGCAATGAAATCGGGGTAGAAATAAATTACAGAATCGACTTTGGAGATGCCTATAAAAGAAAAGCAACCTATTAGGGAAGTAACGAAATACTTCAAGTGGCAAGGAGAAAGAAAAAAATATCTCTAAAAAGTTGTGGAAACAGAATGAAGGGTGCTGCTACTAGGATGTCTACAAAGCAGCCAGAAAAGCAGATAAAATTAGCATTTGTAAACGCGGAGTAGCTGATTGAAGATTGGACATAAGAAGACATTAACAGGGCTAAAACAAAGCAACGACAGACATCACAGATATTATTGTTAATAAATTATTACGATAATAATAAATTAAATTCCAATATATTTAATAGCAAATATATGTTGTATATAATAATAAATTAAATATATATATAGCAGAAGAATTAAGTAAAAGCAGTAGAAAAAAACAACTTTGAAATTCTAAAGCGCCAAAGACTGCATAAAAGAAAGATCAAAAACATGTGTGGATATAACGCTGAAACCAAAGCAAAAAAAGAATATTAAAATAAAATAAAATTAAACAAAAAAAAAAGAGAAAAAATAGAGGGACGAAGAAAAAAGACAAACTTCCGCACCAAACAAGCACCGGAGCAAACTGTAACCGAAAAATATTTTTTACCGAAACAATAAGAACACAAGGATTGCAGATCGTGTGACAGAGTCTCTTTATGGCTTCGTCAGGGGCGAGCATGAAGAAAATCTCCCATATATCTACAAAGACCAGAAAAGGGTGGGTTTCCGCTAATTTAGTTTGCTACAAAGGAAAAATTAAAGAGAAAATTCAACAAATTTAACGGGGATTAAGTAGTGGGTTATTAGTCCCCCGTTAAATTTGTTGAATTTTCCCTTAACATTAATATGTCCTTTGCAGCAAACTAATTTAACAGAAACCCACACTTTTCTGGTCTTTTTAGATATAAGGGAGAAGTTTTTCATAATTGCCCCTGACGAAGCCATAAAGAGACTCTGTCATACGATCTGCAATCCCTATGCTCTTCTTGTTTTGGTACCAAATATTTCATTATGTATCCCGAGCTGCGAAATTCGCGCATTGATTTTGAACAAACTAAAAGTATTTCTTTTATTTAGGTGTCGTCTAATAACTTACGGTAAAGATCTTTACATACACTCCGTTGTAAGAAAAATCTGATTTTCCTGTGCAAATACTAGAGTGATGAACGAATTTTCGGTATTTTCTTTTTATATATAAGTTATAAATACAGCACGAGGCTTGCTTTCTTTAACCCGCTTTACACAATCTACAAAGTCTCTGGCAGCAAATGAGACATTTAGTACATCGTCAACCTAAATGGATGTCAAAACTCAAATTGTATATTTAAATATGGGCTTATAAACACACCGATTCATACAGCGACGAAAAGACAGAAAAACATTAACTCGTAGCAGAACGTTGAAGTGTGTTTATGACTGCACGCCATTCCAAACGCAAACAAGTATGACTAATGGTGTTTTTCTAAGTGCGCACGCACACCCTCAGAATTTAAACCTCTGCGTTGGATCCACGAGGAAATAAAAACATGACCTGTAGCGCCATCTGGAGAGCTTTAAATTACAGTTGCTTTGAAGACTTAGGGTGCCCGCTATTAAAATAGCACTCCTGCAGCTGCAAATATTATTTACTGCGTTTTGTTTACAGCACGAAGCAACGAACCTTCTCCTCTTCACGAAAATATTGCACAAAGGAATTAAGTTTAGCGGGCAAACTTCAGCAAGTCTTATTGGAAATACATAAAAAGAAAAATATATATATAACAGCAAATGGTTGCACTGCTCCGTGAGACTCAAACGGTGCTCATTTTGGGTAACACATCGTGAAAATTCCGCTGTTAACGTTTTAATACACAGGGAAATTAGAATAGGACCTTCAACGCCGTCGGGGGATCGCTTGTGCCACAGGTGCTTTAAGGTCGTCGAATGTGCGCACTCGAAACAGCCCAACCGAGGATTCTAGCGCGAATGCGATATGCTTACTGAGCGAACTTTCTCTTCTTAATGAAAACATTATGTGGGGAAATTAATTTTAACCACCACTCGAAGCCTTAGGACGACCTATGGCGAGTTTTATAAGAAATAAATCCGTAATTGGGACTCTGTGTGGGTGTAGTTGCGCCGCACACCTAGCACACCCCGAATATTTGCCCCTGATGTGTGTGTATTCCGGGTGATCCAAAAGTCTTGCACATTTTGAAAACGTAATAACTCGCGGAGTTTTGAGAGTAGGGCAACGCAGTTTGTGTAGAAATGATCAGAATGACATCAGGTTTTTTATTAAATCACATACATTTTTGCTCATTTTACTTACATTTCTCATCGCCAGATGGCGCCATAGGCAAACAGGTCTGGGATAGTGGGTATAAAAGCAGCAGCTGGGAAGCAACCACAAGTCACGGCCGCGGGTGGCCGAGTGGGCAACGTTCGTGACTGCCACGGGAAGGGCCTCAGGTTCGATCCCAGGCAGGTACGAACGCTCGATCCACTAAATACCCGCCGTGCGTCGGATGGGCACGTTAAGCCGTCGGACCCCGGATACTGGCCCCCGGTAATAAATAAGGGCCTCTTCCTCCCCCTTTCTACTTCACTTTCCTATCGGGCGCTCTAGCCCAAATCTTATACTTTCCTATTTCTAAGGGTTGTTTAAGACCTGGGGTCAGACACTCCCTTCCTAAAATCCTCTACATATGATTATAAACCACAAGTCACAGCGGTCCGTGTCAGTATGCTTTCATTACCGGTGCTCTTGGTGAAATTGTTCTATTGCAGCGCTGAATGTGCAAGTGCTGCGTTGAGAGCCTACTAGTAACTGAAAGGTGATCGTAGTGGGAAAGGTCCGATGAAAAGTGCTGCGCTGCGGCAAATGATGAAAACATTCGAGGAAACGGGATCTTTGGGAGCACGCCCACGAAGCGGTAGACCACGAACACGTGCTGCTGCAGCAGAGACGATTATACAGGAAATGGATGTGATTGCAATGTCATCCGCACATGGCTACTCCAGTGCTCACCATGTTTCTCAGCAAACAGGCGTTCCATACGGGACTGTATGGCGAACACTACGACGCATTCTGCACATATACCTGTACAAACTGCAACGGCATCACGAACTGCAAGCTGGCGATTACGTGCAGCATTAGGAGTTGGCAGCATGGTTTTTTCGACAAATGAATATCGACACTAACAGGCTGATGAACATTTTATCGACTGATGAGGCACACTTTTACCTAAACGGAGCGGTAAACACACACAACTGACGCATCTGGGCCACGGAACAACCCCGGGCAGTCGTTGAAGTGCCACTTTATCAGCCGAAAGTGACAGTGGGGTGTGGATTCACGGCTTCCTTCATTATCACTCCTTTTTTTTTTTAAGAGGTCCGCGTTACCTCCTTCGAAACCGTTTCAGTGACAGGTGCACGTTATGCGAACATGTTACGGACGTACGTTTTCCCTAGCTTGCAAGAGAGGGATGCAGTGAATCTGTGCCCATTAATGCAGGATGGAGCACCACCCCACATCGCACATTCCGTTAAGCTACAGCTGCAAGAAACGTTTGGCGCAAATCGTGTGTTGAGACGACACGTTTTGAAGGCCTGGCCTCCTCGGTCACCAGATCTGACATCCTGCGATTTCTGGCTCTAGGGTTGCCTAAAATCAAAAGTGTACAGATGTCGCCCAACTTCATTGGCCATGCTGAAAGATGCCATTTGACATCATGTGGCAGCTATACCACCGAACATGCTCTTCAATGCCGTCCATGGTGTTTTCTCTTGTCCGCAGGCAGTGCTGGAACAAATGAGTAAAAATGTATGTGGTTTCATAAAGAACCCGATGTCATTCTGATCATTTCTACGCAAACCGCGCTGACCTACTCTCAAAACTCGGCGAGTTATTACGTTTTCAAAATGTGCAAGATGATCATGATCATATTTAAAGGATTTTAGGAAGGAGTGTCTGACCCCAGGTCTTAAACAACCCTTAGAAATAGGAAACTAGAAGATTTGGGCTAGAGCGCCCGATAGGAAAGTGACACAGAAGCGAGGTAGAAAGTGGGAGGAAGACGCCCTTATTTATTACCGGGGGGCCAGTACCCGGGTAAAATGTGCAAGATTTTGGATCACCCGGTATATATACACTGCTGGCCACCCAAAATGCAACACCAAGAATGACACGAGATAGCAAAGCCAGATTTACTAGACACATAACAACAGATACAAAGATGAAACGATTGAGCTTACAGTCCCGTGCGACTTGCGGAACACACAGACATAAATAGTTCGTGTGGCCCCCATGGCTGGCAATAACGGCCGTTACACGCCGCGGCATCGAACAAAAGAGGCTCTGGATGTGGGCTTTGGGGTATGTCGGTCCAGGATGCTTCCACACGTTGCCACAGTTCATCAGGCGTAGCCGCGGGTGGTGCTTGTCGGGCCATTCGGTTGCCGATCAGCTACTAGACGTGTTCGATGGGGGACATATTGGGAGAACAGGCGGACCACGGCAGCAGTGTCACCTGGTGGGCCGTGAAGAATTGTTGCACGATGCGTGACATGTGCGGGCGTGCATTGTCCTGTTGAAACGTGGCGGCTGGCAGGTCCTGCAGGTAAGGGAGGACTACAGGCTCCAAAACGTCGGAGATGTAGCGATGGCTGTTGAGTGTGCCGGCGATGCGTACCAGAGGGGTGCGGGTGTCATATCCAATTGCGCCCCAAACCATAACGCCAGGCTACGGACCGGTATGGCGATACATAATGGAGGCGTCATACAGTCTCTCGCTGCAGTGCCGCCAAACGCGGATCCGACCATCGTGGTGTTGTAGGCAGAAGCGGGATTCGTCGGAGAAGAAAATGTCGTGCCATTCCGTAGTCCAGGTGCGGCGTTCAACGGCCCACTGCCGCCGCACTCACAGGTGTTGTAACATCAATGGTAATAGGGGCAATGGGCGCCGTGCGACAAGTCCCTGCTCATGCTGACGAAGCCGAACGGTAGGTGCTGACACAGGTTGTTGCGCAACACACCCTAATTCCTAAGCTAACGTTCGTGATGTGGCGGTGCGAGCCGTCAATGCCCACCACACAACATGCTGGTCGTGTCGTTTGGTGGTGTGCCGCGGCTGCGGCAATCACTCACGTCGGTCCGTCCGTCTCTCCTGCACCCACCGAATCCATACTCGCCTCACTGTGGCTGGATGTCGTCCCACACGGGCGCCGATGTCTCGGTACGATAAACCGCTGTCAAGATATGCCACTATTCGTCCTCTGTCGAACTCCGAAACGTGCTGGAATGACTGCCGTGTTCTGCGACGAGGCATCAGGAAGCTTCCCAGGCACAGGTCCGGCAGCACAACACATTTCCACTACTTACACCCAGCCTTATGTGCACCCTTCTTATAGTGCTTCTCGGTGGCGTGCCGGGCGCACATGATTTGCATACGCCCTGCAGTGCTAATCGTTTGGATGTTCTCTCGCGGGCGACGCATGCTGCGAATTTCAGGCCAATCGGACGCTTCCTTCTCATTGTTGCATTTTGGGTGGCCAGGTGTGTATATAAAATGTAATACAATAAATTTAATTGCAATAAATATATATATTTTAATAAAATTTTATTATATTATATAATACAATATAATATAATTTAAATATATATATATATATATATATATATATATATATATATCATCATCATCATTGTCAACCATTATCAATCCACTGCTGGACGAAGGTCTCCCCAAGTTTCCTCCACAACGGTCTGTCTTGTGCCAGTCTCCTAATTTAAATATATATATATATATTTAAATTATGTATGAAGGGAATTTTCCTGAAGGAAGACATATATATGAAGGAAAGATTCCTGAGGATTGGAACAACGCTACAGTGATCCTGCTACATAAAAAAGGTGACATTGAGGCTCTCAGGAACTACAGACCTATCAGCGTCCTATCAGTGGTTTATAAAATCTTCACTAAAGTTCTTTCACACCGCTTGAAGGTAACACTGGACATGGCTCAACCGAGAGAACAAGCTGGATTCAGGAGTGGCTACAGCACAACAGATCATATCCACGTACTGAGAGAACTAATTGAAAGAGCAAGGGAATATGAACTTCCATTGTGCATGGCTTTTTTAGATTATGAAAGAGCCTTTGATTCGGTGAAACCATCAGCAGTTACAATGGCTATGAAATCCTGCGGTATTGAAGATGCGTACATTAATATTATTAATAACATCTATGAAAATGCAAGTGCAAAGATTCGGCTGTTTGAAAATACAACACACATAAAAATTGGAAAAAGTGTGAGACAAGGTGACACTATATCTCCGAAGCTCTTTAATGCCACATTGGAAAATGTCTTTCAATCACTGAACTGGGAAAACAAAGGGATAAAGATTAATGGAGATTATCTAACCCTCCTTTGTTTTGCTGATGACATAGTCATTTTTGCAACTACCCCATCAGAGCTACAGAGTATGATCCAGGAACTTGCTGACAAGAGTAAAGAAGTGGGATTAAAAATGAACTTTCAGAAGACAAAAGTGATGTTCAATGCTTTTACAAGAAATGAAGATTTATCGATTGATGGAGAAAAGCTGGAGATAACAGACACGTACGTTTATCTTGGACAGCAGATATGAAGTGAGGATCACATTGATGAAGAAATTAATCGGCGTACAAAACTTGCCTGGAGAGCTTTTGGAAGAAACAGCAAAATTTTCAAGAGCAATATGCCATTATGTCTTAAAAGAAAAGTGTTTGATCAATGCATCCTTCCAGTGCTTACGTATGGTGCAGAGACGTGGACCTTAACTAAAAGAGACATACAAAGGCTGCAGACAACACAAAGCAACATGGAGAGGTGCATGCTTGATGTAACCAGGAGAGATAAGAAGAGGAACTAGTGGATCCGAAAAATGACAAGAGTGGAAGACATCATGATCAGAGTTAAATCCCTAAAATGGCAATGGGCTGGACATACTGCCAGAAGGACAGACCATCGATGGACAGCCGAAATTTTAGATTGGATTCCAAGGGACAGGAAAAGACCCAGAAGAAGACCACATGGAAGATGGACGGATGAAATTCGAAAGTATGCGGGAGTGACATGGAGGAGACTGGCACAAGACAGACTGTTGTGGAGGAAACTTGGGAAGACCTTCGTTCAGCAGTGGATTGATAATGGTTGACAATGATAATGATGATGATGATGATGATGATATATATATAATAAATTTAATTGCAATATATATAATAAATTTAATATATGTATACAATATAATAAATGTAATTGCAATATGTATAATAAATTTAATTGCAATATGTGTAATAAAGTTAACTGTAATATGTATGATAAATTTAATTGCAATACATAACAAACCACATTAAATTTAAATACAATATATATGAAGGAGTTCTCCAATTAATAAATTACTTGGAGAAAATAAATAATCAAAGGGAGCAATAACTATCTGATTAACGATGAAAAACACAAAGACTACTGGAATATAGAGAATTGAGTAGGCCGAAAAATATACCTCTAGTAGCACTGAAATCTTCCAGCGAATCCCCTCATTTACTTAGTATTGTATCAAAATCGAAGTGTTGACTAAGTATGCGTTTAGATATTCTAAAAATATTTAATTATAAATATTTCCTGTGAGTTTTGTTACTACACCGAGTTTCAAATCTTAATAATCAAATTAAATTGTTCTGTTTTCACGTATTATGTTGCCTCGTAGATTAGTTGCATATTCAGAGTTGTTTTTTTCACTACCGATTGCAAAATTTAAATCCTCTACAGTCACATATCAGATCCTGTAGAAACTAAGTTATACGATCCTGAATCACACGAAAGGACGGCGACATACATTGGTGGGCGTCCCCGTTCTGTTGTTTGTTCAGTCAAACCTGTCTCTAGTGTGGTGAACTTGCTTATGTCACGGATATTTATATGCACTCTAACACTTTCCGGCCATTATTTGATCTTCTGAGAATGCTATTGCGTCTTAAATGTTCAGACACTCATGCCCTACTTGATTAGATTTTCCTCAGTATTAGCTCTACGAGATATACTAAGAGTCATGATATCACTGATTATGATGCATGTTTATATCAAAGCAGTGCGGTTTTTAACCATCATTTTAATCACGTTGGACTTTTGCATCATGATAAAAATTAAATGATGGTTTTAACCATCATTTTAATCGCCATGGAAATTTGCATAATGCTGTTAACAATTAATTTATTGACTAAGACCTTATTCTCGCTTGAAATATTTAAGCGAATAAACTTGCTGCATTTGTTTCACTCTGTACAAACACGTTTGTATATTTCTTGAATGCATAACTCTGAAAGACAGTGCTGCTTCTTTATTTAATAATTCAATGTATTGACACAAAGCTGTCTGATCATAGTTGTCATATCTATATGTTGTGTTCCTCCGAAACCCGATTTTAATCATTTTACGTGTTTTGGAACAGCATGTTTTTTTAACTAAATGGTATAACTATACTAGTGATCGGAAATTTATTGGTATAGAATGAAAATCAAAGTTTCGAAGCTTTCGCACATCAACCAGATGGCTTTTTCAAGGAAGGCAGACAGCAAACTGAATAACATAACGCTTCAACAATATGAACGCGGTGACTTGACTTGACAATAAACGAAGAGATGCGAACGTAATCAGGTATTCAAAGACACGAGGCGTTATGCCCGTTTAGTACGCGGAATAATGGAAGGTAAACAAGAGGCAATCACTATTTGAAGAACTGGTTCCAAACTTGTGGCACCTCCAGCGAGACGCTATCATTGCATGACTCGCTGTTTTTTCAATTCACTTTTCCTTCTAAGCAAAGCGAATTGAAAAACGTTGTCGAGTTGGTTACTGAGGCAGGATACACCCCGAACCTGGTACATAGCTATGCAGAGAAAACCAGAACCAGTCATATTAATCTTTCTATGCCGCGGCTACACGACCTGGGCTCAATTTCCTATATATCAAATGTTTCCTATCAGCTCAAGAACGCGCTCAAGAAGATGAACCTCGGTGTTTACATCAGGTCTCCGACATCCTTATATTCCATGCTCAAGGGAAACACAGACAAGACATAAACACCTGCTTCAACTTCCAATGAAGCAGGTGTTTATGCCATTGCTCTACAATATCCTGACGGCTCCATGCGATACTACATTGGAGTGACTAAACGCTCATTTAGAATTAGAGTCAACGAACATAAAAGGGACATAAATGACGGCAAAGTAACCACGGCCCTATCCAGAGAAGTCAAGTTCAAGTCCGCTGCTCCTATGTGGGATGACGTAAAGAGATTAGCTTTCTACTCCACCCCAAAATCTACTGCCATTCGCGAAACTTTGAAGATCATAACCAACAGCGAGTTATCCAACGATAACATTTCACTGGAGTTGCCACGAGTTTCCCACTAGGTCTTCAAATAATTATTGCCTCTTGTTTTCCTCCCATGATTTCGCGTGCAAAACCGGAATAACGCCTCGTGTCTTTGAATACCTGATTACGTTCTCATCTCTTCGTTTATTGTCAAGTCAATTCACCGCGTTCAAATTGTTGAAGCGTTCTATTATTCAGTTTGCTGTCTATCTTCTTTGAAAAAGCCATCTGGTTGATGTGCGAAGCTTGGAAACTTTGATTTCTGTTCTACAACTGAAATTTCGGATCACTAGTATAGTTATACTATTTAGATACAGTTGGTGTACAGTTCCTTGTTGATTAATAATGTTCTTTTAACTGCTCAAATGTTGCTTACCATTTATTATTTTCCATAATAGATAACTAAAACCTGATGCTTATGGCATATGCAGGTTGTCTATATTATTTTAGACCAATAAATATTTTGTGAAAGAAGAAAAAGAATTTACCATAAGATTTTGTCCCTCTCCACCAGAAACATTTCTATCAGCATTACATGAATTTTAAAGTTTAGTTTGGTGATTTAACAACAACTGTGAGCAACTCGATGCGATATAAGCAGTCGCCTGTCCTTAATTTAAGGCCACTGGTGCGAGGGAAGGGAAAGATCCAGTATGGTAAGACAAACACAGCATCCATGCCACGTCGGAATTCGAACCCGGACCTATATTGGGCAAATGGTCAGAAGCCAGTGCTTAGACCACTGAGCCAAAACGCTTTTTTCTTCTGCATCACAATGGCCAACACTAAAGGTTACCAAGCAGTTGCCCATCCCTAATTATGGGAAACCTTTCCCAAGGGACAGAATCAGTTCCACAGCATGCAAACACACAATTCTTGCCTCATACGGGATTTGAGCACGAGACCACTTCAGACGAATGGGTCAGAAGCCTGCTTCTCTGACCACTCGGACACTGATTAGAAAAGTTTTACTCTTAATTACATGTTTCTCCTTCGCTGAAAGTTTTCCTCCATAAGACCGGTTTAGGCAAAACTTCAGCTTGCTCATAACCGCTTCTGTCGTCTATTCCACTGAATTACTCAAAAGTACGTCTCAATCAAACAAAGGAACCACTTCTTTTACTTGTTTTTACTTTGTGTCAGTTACAATTAGAAACTTAATTTCAGAATGAAACAACAAATACCCTTGGGATATATACATTTTATCTTCTTCCTTGTAAAGCGAAGACAACATTATACTCTTCCTAAATGTTTATTTACTTTAAGTTGTTTAAATACAGGACAACCTTCTTCCTTGACTAACTTTTATTCCGCTGAACCCAAAAGAAAAACTGTGGCTTTTTCCCCTAAGAAAGACAAATTTGTGTTTGTGGTGGGCGGTTAGATTAGTCCACTCTAATTTGCCTCTTAAGCCAGAGAACTTCAGTAAGTCAGAATCGGTTAAACATGGAATGATTTCAACAAGAAAAGACCTCTGCTATATATTTTTTTATTTTAAATCAAATCCGAGACTGTTTCTTCCCTTTATTTCTGTTTTAAATTGAGGTTTGTTTCTCCGATTGTGTTCGTTCAAATCCTTAAGGAATTACAGAAAGGCACCATCAAAATTTGCATTTCATTAGTTTCTGAAGTGCGTCCACCTGAGCCAAAAGCAAAATTTCTAAGGCAGACGCACACGTTTTCTTTTGAAATGCCTGCAAAAAATTGACTTGTCCATAGAATCATGCATTTGTCCTCCTTGTTTTTATTTATGTTTTTGTGTTGTTTTGCTCTTATGCGAATTTCCCTCAATTCCTGCCCTTCTACGTCCTCAACTGTTTTCTAAGATTTCTAGGTACATATACAATTTTCTTACTCTGCCTTTTGAAGATTGTGCTTGGTAATTTGATTTATTTTACTTCGTCTCTCTCTCTCTCTCTCTCTCTCTCTCTCTCTCTCTCTCTCTCTCTCTCTCTCTCTCTCTCTCTCTCTTTCTCTCTCTAAAAGCATCCTAAAAAAATAAACGGATTTTTCTTCATGGATCGACAGTGTCCTACGTTTTCAAGAATCTACTGGTTTTCATGTAATACAAATTAATTTCGTCCTGCGACGACGTGAATATTAGAGATGAATGATATGCGTAACGAAACAGCAAAACTTGACGATTCCGTTTCACAAGATGTCGCCATCAGGAGATTTATGAATAAGTTGCATTATTTTAAATGAAAGTGTTTAAAATGATTTCCTTTTAAATATGACTGCCTATTTGTAAGCCACTGATGGCAGTCCTCTTTTAAAAGGGAATTTGTAGTCTTGTGTTTTTACTATGTATACCTTTCTTTTAAATATTCACTTTTAATGCTCAATATCTTTTTATATAATATTGTATAAATAGAAATATTTTTTGTAAGCACCTATGAATAGAAATAAATGATTGAGTCAAAAATTCAGCACTACTGTGGAAATCCTTCTTCAGTCCTTTAATAACCTACAGTAGTGCTATATGGGGTGTTTTCTCAAAAAAGCAAAAAGAAACTGACTTCATTTCAGAACAAAACTTTAAGAATGACAGGTTTGGACGGGCGTAACTCTAATCAGGAAATTCGTAACATGCTAGAAGTAAACCCTATTCATTATAAGGGTAATATGTTGGATGTTTCTGCTAGTGCCAAAATGTTTTTATAATGTTTGTACTTTTCAAGAAACTTCGTTTCCAGAAAGCAGTTGTTCCTTTTCGTATGTGTCTATAATTATTCACACGCGCAATGCAGTGGCGCTTTACAGTTCACACTAAAACATTCAAAAATTTTCCACTAGCAGTTTTTGCTAGAACCACTTTTTATCACTAGCAAAATGCATTTTCTGGCTGGCAATTTGCTACTAACTACCGGTCGAAATCGAGCCCTGCATTCTACCTCTAATTTTTCATTTCTGTCACTTTAGAACTTTCCTATCTGAACATCTGTTCATTCCTCCTTTCAAGACGTTTGGACTTCGGCGTCACGCCTTCTTCCCGTCTTTCACGACCCGGTTGATTTGCATGTTGGCGACTAAATCTTTTGAGGGAATAGTACTCGCAGTTTTTCGAAATTACTGAAGTGTGTGTTTCAAAATTTTGAACCTTCGGTACTTGACTGCCTTTGACTGACCAAGAAGCACAGTAGCCCCTGGGATTAGAAGTTTTATTTGCTTGGTAAAGAAAGGAGGATAGGGGGGCTTTCGAAATGTGTGAAATTGCTGAAAATGATTTCTAAATTCAAAATTTAGAAATTTCCGGTCTCCATGACGATCGCAAAGGCATTTCACACAAGGCGAACAAAGTTGACAAAATATACTTATACTCCTAGAGCTAATTATTTCCGAACTTTTTTTTAACTTTTCCTGTCAGGATACTCTGTTTCCAATTCTATTTTATTCTATTTTTTAGTCCTTCCGAGAGACGTTGCAAGGCGAATGGACACTGAACCTTGTCTAGGAAATAACCGTTTCGCTTCGTGGCAAAAAGCACAAGGGCTCTTTTCAGGGCATTTTAAGTGAAAAACGCTTTGTTGTTGCGGGTATTCTTTTCGGTGCATTTTTTTCTTTTCTTTTAAGCTCCCTTCTTTCTGTCCTTCCCCCAATTTCTGCTTCCTGTTACTGGATGTTGCTCTTCGGACATCACAGGTAATGTATGTAGGGTAGCTTACGATTTCCTCTTTTAATTAGAAACCGAATACTCCTAAAACTCTGATTTTTTTTCAAACTTTTTCCTTTATTCTTTTTTCACAGGACAGCCTGTTCCCAATTCTATTTTTCTATTTTTTTCAGCCATTCAAAGAGACTCAGGAACTTGCAGCTAGAAAGGCGCTAAATCTTATGTGGTTATCATCGTATCGTATCGTGAACAGATGGAAGAAATTCGAAAGCAGGATGGAGTGACTTGGGAGAGACTGGCTCAAGACAGAAAATTGTGGAAGAGACTTGGCGAGACCTTTATCGAGCAGTGGAACGATAGTTGTCGATGATAAGGACTTAAAATGAATTTTTTGAAGTGCTCCTGCACAGCAATGATTTCTTTATACAAGGGATTAATTACTTTCATGAGCTCTTTAAAACTGTTTTTCTCTTTTTCTGGAAAGATTCATTTTCTGTGATTTATCAAAAACGTTGTAAAAATGTGTGAACGTCCTCTGTAGTCACATGATCAAAAATGTTTTCTAAAACGTTTAAAGTGTGCACTGTGACTTTCAAAAAAGCCATTTACGTTTGCCAAATTCATCTTACTATATTTCCGAGCAGGTTTAATTTCTATCTACTTAGTTCTCTTGATCTTTACAAAAAAGGAATAACCATAAGCGAGATTTAAAAAAAGGGCAACGAAAAAGCTTGTGTTCATCCACGCGAAATGCTACTTTTTTTGTCATATTCTTAAAAACATTTTCATATTTAATTCACAAGATTATTCTTTTTCCCATTCAAGTGGTCTCATTTCTGTGTTTAACGAATTCCTGTCTTCATTTTTATTGCTACTTTTCTCCCTGTCGCTCGTCATATCTTCAGCTTGCATGACTTATTTATTAGGTTTAGGAAGTTTTTTTGGATTCCTTTACCTGTCTTGAAACGTTCGCATTCCAATTTAGAATGCCTTTGTCCTACATGTTTGTAATTATGTTTCTCTGAATTCCTAATATTTTTATGTGGTCTGTCGTCCGCCATAAAATTTCAATTACGAAATTTTAATTTCCTCTTTCTCTTCCATGATCAAACATCGCCAGTTCCATATATTTTTCTTTGCTTTTGTGAACAATTTTTTCCAATTACCATATACTATAGGTAGCCTCTATATGCCGGTAAATAGGGTATACGATTCTTCATCGAAATTTATGTATGAAATGTTAAACATTTGCAATTTTTCAGATGCGTACATTCTTTGGTTAACACCCGAAGGGGAATAAAGTATATAGAACAGGGAGATAACACTGAATACGGTGATTTATTCATTCTTTATCATCCCATGCCTTTGTGTATACACTATATTGACAAACTTCACCGGACACCTGCAAGAGAAACACAACATAGCATTTATTGACATACATTAGTACTGTGTCGGTCCACCTTTGGTCTCAATGAATGCACTGACCCTACGAGACACGCTTTCGACAAGGGTTTGGAACACAGCGATAGGTATGCGCTTCCATTCAGTACATAATGTTGCCGCTATCTGTTGCTTAGTAGTAGGCCTTGGTTCCAAACTTCTTATGCAGCGCTCTAATTCATCTCATAGGTGTTCTATGGGATAAAGATCAGGGCTCTGTGCTGGCCAGTCCACTCACGATACGGAATTATCGACAAACCACGCCGTTACAGTCCTTGCTTTATGACTCGATGGATTATCCTGCTGGTACCAACAACGCTCGGTTCCATTGTATTGCCACAGAGTTAGTAAGGTATAATTGTCCAGAATATCTAAGTAGACGTGCTGGTTAACAGGTTTATCCACGATAACTAATAGGCGGGGACCATATCACGAAAAACACCCCCACACGAGTACACTGCCAGCTCCAAACTTGAGGCTTCGACGTCCTCTATCACTGATTTTCTTTGGTCTGCCGGTACGTTTTTCTGCTTCAGGCAAGCCATGTGTCTTCCACTTCTTCAGTACATCCGAAACAGTTGACTTGGCTATGTTTAAACACCTCTCGGTTTCTCTTATGGACAACCCACTAATATAACACCCAACAATCTTTCCTTTCCCGAAGTCTGTTCTCTCCCGCCACGATATTTTCACTCAACATCACAGTGCGATATGATCGCGGTTAGCTGTAGGCTTGTTTTTATACTGTTTGCAGCTGTACCGCGCATCTTAACAACGCCGCGGATCCGTTCAATTGCTTTTGAAGGTATGTTCGGTGACTGTTGTTAATATATAGTGTATGTGGCAATCAGGTATATCTTTGCCACAACGTATTATGGAAAAAAAGAAAGGTAAAGACAAAGTAATTTATTTTTGCACTGAACTTTTGTCATCCCTCTTTATTCATTGGAACAATTTTGGCCTCTCGATCACTAATAGCTGATGTAACAAAATAGAACGACTTTGATCTAGTCATCTCGGTCTGAGGCATGTTGTCTGAAAACTTAGCACAAATCTCGGCAAAACATTCATTTCCATTATTATTTGCATATTCCTGAACTTCTCAGAATATGTTCTTCCTAACTTTTCCTTTTGCGTAAGAAGTATCCAGCTCAGTTTTAATGACTGCATTATTAAAATTCACTGTAAAACAATTTCTAAAATTCGCGAGTTACTTTCCGTGATTCCTTTCGTGATTTAACGGGACATATTCCTGATACAGTCTTTCCCGTGAAATCACAGGAAGAACCCTGAATTTCACAGATTTTTTGTACGCCAGGAAAATTCTGAATTTTCAGATACTTTTCTTCAATTCCTTTCTTATATTGACGGTAAATGGACGTTTTCAAGATGTGTGAACGGAAAATTCTGAATTTTTAGAAACCTTTTCACAATTCCATATTAACGAAAAAACTTCGTTCTCATTTTTCCCCATTCATATGACTAAAACATTTCTGTAACAGGAGCGATTAACTGTTAAATTACAATCGTCTGTCAAAAGAACTGATTTTGAAGTTTTGTAGCCAGATCGGATATTGGGGATGGCATATCGCATAAAATGTTGTTATTGTGGCAGAGGTTATTTCTCCTCCTTTCCCGAATTTTGTGCAGCAGTTATTTTTCAATCGAGTCACATTATTTGGACCACCTCCTACTTTTGACGTCAACAACGCGTAGCTAATGAAAGAAGGCACGTGTCGTGAGCTGTCTCGGACGGTATATAAGGTGTGTTGTAGGCATTCTGAAAGCACATAGGCACGTTAAGCCGTCGGACCCCGGGTACTGCCCCCCCGGTAATAAATAAGGGCGTCTTCCTGCCCCTTTCTACTTCGCTTCCGTGTTACTTTCCTATCGGGCACTCTAGCCCAAATCTCCTGGCTTCTTATTTCTAAGGGTTGTTTAAGACCTGGGGTCAGACACTCCCTTCCTAAGATCCTCTACATATGATCATTTGATCTGAAAGCACATAGGGCCGCGGGTGGCCTAGTGGGCAACGTTCGTGACTGCCGCGAAAACGACCTCAGGTTCGATCCCAGGCAGGTACGAACGCTCGATCCACTAAATATCAGCCGTGCTTCGGATGGGCACGTGACGTCGTCGGACCTCGAGTACTTGCCCCCCCCGGTAATAAATAAGGGCGTCTTCCTCAGTCTTTCTACTTCGCTTCCGTTTCACTTTTCTATCGGGCACTCTAGCCCAAATCTCTTAGCTTCCTATTTCTAAGGGTTGTTTAAGACCGAGGGTCAGACACTCCTTTCCTAAAATCCTCTACATATGATCTGATCTGATCTGATCTGAAAGCACATCACTCGTTGCTGTCATGGATAAACACCGATATTTATCAGTTTTGCAAAAAGGGATGATTACCGGCTTTTGGGTCAAGGGTGGCAGTATTTCCGAAACAGCGCAGTTTGTGTACTGTTCGCGTGCAGCTGTGGTTAACGTGTTTCTTTATTGGAGAAATGGCACCATTGCGAATAAGCAAGGTGAAGACTGCGGATCACCACGTGCCATTGATGTGCGAGGTGAACGTCTGCTTCGAAAGTGCATTAGGGCCGATTGACACGCTACAGTGGAGCAACTCACTGGCCGAATGAACCAGGGTGCTACTGGAAGTGTGTCTAAAACGATAGTTCAGCGAACCCTGCTGAGGCTCCGCTGCAGACGAGTAATCACTGCACCTATGGTAACGAAGGTGCATCGCCGAAAAGGCTTATATAGACTTCGTCGAACGGAAGGACGTAGGCGTATAAGGCGAGAAACATCGGAGAAGAAACACTTATCAACTATTTCTGGAAGAACACAGACTGGTGGGGGCAGCATTATTGCCTGGGGAATATTTTCCTGGCATTCTCTCGTTCCACTCATATCGGTGGAAAGCGCTATGGACCGAATTCATTATTAATTAATCCTTGCAGACCACATACACCCATACATGAGTATTTTCTTCCCTGGGGTGGATGGGATCTTCCAGCATGACAATGCGACATGTCACACAGCTAGAAATGTCCGAGAGTGGTTGAAAGAGCACGATGAAGATTTAAAAGTACTTCTCTGGCCCCCTAATTCCCCAGACTTAAACGCAAATGAGCATCTGTGCGACCCCCTCGATCATGTTGTTCGCTGTATGGATCCTCCACCACGCACCCTCCAGCAGCTGTCACATGCATTACAGTCAGCATGGATCCACATACCTGTGAACACCTTCGAGCACCTTATTGGGCCACTGCCAGCCCGTCTAGCTGCTGTCGGCGCTGCATACGGTGGTTACTGTGGATATTAACTGGTGGTCACAATAATGTGACTCGACCGTGTATATTGTGTTTCCGTTAAAAAAACCCGGTGTTTAAGTAATTGTACATGTGATTTTACGATGCCTATATATCAGCCGGTTAATTCCATCTCCGGTTATGTAAACTCGCAAAATACACGGGTGTGGGCCAGCGATAATCTACGCGACGTCCATGAAGAGCCATTGCATCCAATGACAAGAAAGATGACACCGAATTTTCGGGTGTAGTAAGCACGTCTTTTGAATCCGTTCTGACGCAAATTAAATTTATCAAAGCTATTCAAAGTCAATGGAACCGGTATGGAAAACAATAGTATCTGACGGAAGAAAGAAGTTTTTCAATCGGGTTTTTAATCCCTCAGATATTGCTGTAAACGGAATCGTGAGCTTACGCCCTCTAGTTTCAGACTCGTGCGTTAAGAAAAACATGAATTTATAGGAAAGACATTTCGCATCGGAAACGCTCTGCAACACAGAAAGAATTTTTCAAATCGGACTATTAGAAACAGAGATATCGACAACAATAAGATGTGACTTTACGTCCCCTGATGGAAAAACCATGCATTATATTAGGAAGAAAGTAGTCTCAAAAGGTTTTTCCATAGGAGCGGTATCGGTCCAAGAAAAAAAAATGTAGTCGAGTTTTCAGGAGCCCAGATTTTGCTACAAATACACCAGAAGCAGAAATTAACACGTATGCCGCTGGTGGCTAAACCATTCTTTACCAAACATTAGAAATTATGTGAAAAATATTTTCCATCAGGTTTTGTATGCGATACAGGAAGAATTTTTCAAATCGGAGTTTTAGAAGCTGAAATAACGCAGAAAACGCAATTTACCATTGTGCCCCCTAGCGGAAAGTCTATGATTTACTTGAAAATTTTGAACTTATAGTAAACACATTTCGCATCGGAAACACTATCCAACACAGAAGGAATTTTTCAAATCGGCCTCCTAGAAATACAGATATTGACAAAAATAAGATATACGTCTGCGCCACCTGGCGTAAAAACCATGCATTATTTCAAGAAGAAAATGTTCCTAACAGGTTTGTCGACATGAGTATCGGTCTACAATGACGTTTTTTTCAATCGAGAATTTAGAAGCTCATATTTTGCTGGAAATACATCAGAAGCGGAAGTTAAGGCTTACGCCACCTGGTGGTCAAACCATTTTTTACAAAAATTATAAATATGTGCAAAGGACTTCCCATCAGGAGCTGTATGCGGTGCAGAAAGAATTGTTCAAATCGGAGATTTAGAAGCAGAGATATAGGGGGAAACGCAATTTACATTTACGCCCCCTAGCGGAAAGTCCATGAATTACTTGAAAATTCTGAAATTATACGAAAAACATGTCACACTGGAAACACTATCCAACAAAGAAGGAATTTTTCAAATCGGACTAATAGTTAAAGAGATATTGTGGGTACAGACGGACGGACGGACATTTAATTCAAATGTATTTTTGCAATCGTGAGTTAATAAAAAAATTAAGTGTTCAGTCCCGAATGAATCATCCTGTATTATAGCTATCAAGAGTAAATTTTGTATTTAGAAGTTTTGTGAAATACTACTGTAGAACAGTAGATGCAACCTTTTCTTAAAGATAACTGAATGTTATTCAGTTAAAAAAAGGATCTCAATTTCCAAAGCAAAGTTGCTTCGAAATATCACGCTGAAAAAACAAAAGGTTTAATTTGTGCTAAGTCCTCCTACAGAAACAGGTGTCTCGTGGTGTCAGGTACCAACACGTTACCAGCAGATGCTTTAAATCTTGTAAGTCACGTGACTGATCCGCCGCTGATCGGATTTGCTGCTCCATCACAAACCACAGATGCTGGATTGGATTGATATCTGGGAAATTTGAAGGACAGGTCCATCAATCATTGCAAATCTTCTTTGTGTTCCGTCAACCATTCTCGGACAATCCGGACAGTGAGGCATTGCGCATTATCCTTCGGAAAAAAGCCTTACTAGAGGGGAATACTGTTTCCATGAAAGGATGTACATGGTCTGCAATGATGTTTAGCTAGGTGGTACGCGGTACACCATTGACATCATAGTTTTCCGGCACGAGAATGACGGGGCCTAGGGTTTCCCAACCGAACATTGCCCAAGACATTGCACTTTCTCCGCCGGCTTGTTTTCGTCCCATGGTGAATCCTAGATTCAACACGTTCCCAGGTAAATGACACATACGTACCGTTCACATGGTGCGACCGTAAGCTAGATTCGGCCGTCCACATGGTGTGACCGGAAACGAAATTCATTGAACATTGCCCAAGACATTACACTTTCTCCACCGGCTTGTTTTCGTTCCATGGTGAATCCTTGATCCAACACTTTCCCAGGTGAATGACACATACGTACCATTCACATGATGCAACCGGAAACGAAATTAGGCCGTCCACATGGTGTAACCGGAAACGAGATTCATTGAACCCGACGAACTTCTGCCAATCGCAGTCCGGTTTTGATGCTCGTGTGGCCATTGTAGGCGCTTTCGAAGGTGAATCAAGTTATTATGTGTATTCGAGTGGCTTGCGGCAACACAACCCATTTTCATCAGAGTTGCATGTACTATGTGCTGTGACACATTACACCCGTCACCAGGATTTAAATTACCGGATAGTTGTGCTACCGTATTCCTTCTGGTGGTTCTTACCATACGGGATAACCTTCGCTCACATTTGGCTTCAATAAGCCTGGGTCGGCACACATTTAACCGGTGGTTCGTAGTTTGTTATTTCTTTTTTTCCACCTTGGACCACTTTTTGAAGATACCAACTACGGATGACAGTAAGTACCCCATAAGCGTTGCAGTCTCGGAAATACTCTGACCCAGTCGGATATTCTCAAGACAGTAAGGCTTGTGGAGTGTTTACGGTCTTTTTCAAACTTGCTTAAGTCTGCTGCCTTTCCCATTCTGAAGAATAAGAATAACACTGATTAACAGAGCCTTGTATTAGGTGTTTTTTACATCTTTTTTTCCCTTCACACACGCCGTCATTTACCTGCAGCTGATACCATTTGCCTAAAGACCCTCTGATCATATAATCTGGCTCTTCGATGTAATAATAGCTCTTACTTTATGAGCAGCTATGTTTTTCAAGTTCTTCTAGGAATCATCATTAAAATTGCTATTATCTACAGCCTGTCTACTAATGACCTGTTTTTCATTCAAGCATTCAAAATATTCTTTACAGCTCTTCAACATGTCCCTTTCCAATGAAAGAAACTTCATTCATCAAAAATGAGAGTTCAAAATCAATTATCACTAAAATTGCCATCGTTTACAGTCTATCTTCAATTGACTTGGTTTCCATTCAAGTTTTCAAAATATTTCTCCCATCTTTTCCAAACGTCTCCTTCTAATGTAAGAAACTTCATTCATAAAGTCGTTTTCAGTCTACCTCCAAATGAGTTGGTTTCAATATGTTCCCTTCTTATGTAAGAAACTTTATTCCTCAAAGACGAGAGTTCAAAATCAATTTTATGTGTTCATCACTAAAATTGCATCGAAGATGAGAGTTCAAAATCAATTTTATGTGTTCATCACTAAAATTGCATCGAAGATGAGAGTTCAAAATCAAGTTTATATATGTTTATGAATAAAATTGCCATCGTTTCAGTCTGTTTCCAAATGAGTTGGTCTCCATTTAAGTTTTCTAAAATACTTTTTCCGTCTTTTCAGTGTGTCGTGTTCCAATGCAAAAAACTTCATTCATTAAAGACGAGAGTTCGAAATCAATTTTATGTGTTCATTACTAAAATTGCCATCATTTACAGCTCTACCCCTAAATGACTTGGTTTCGATATGTCCACTTTTAATGTAAGAAACTTCATTCATCAAAGATGAGAGTTCAAAATCAATTTTATGTGATCATCACTAAATTTGCCATCATCTACAGTCTATCTCCAAATAACTTGGTTTCCATTCAAGTTTTCAAAATGTTCCTTACATCTTTTCAAAACGTCCTCTTTTAAAATAAGAAACTTCATTTATAAAGCCGTTTACAGTATTCTCCAAATGACTTGGTTTCAGTATGTCCCCTTCTAATGTAAGAAACTTCATTCCTCAAAGACGACAGTTCAAAATCAATGTTATGTGTTCATCACTAAAACTGCATTAAAGATGAGAGTTCAAAATCAAGTTTATACATGTTCATCAATAAAATTGCCATCGTTTCAGTCTGTTTCCAAATGACTTGGTCTACATTCAAGTTTTCTAAAATACTCTTTCCGTCTTCTCAGTGTATCCTGTTCCAATGCAAGAAACTTCATTCATTAAAGATGAGAGTTCGAAATCAATTTTATATGATCATCACTAAAATTGGCATCGTCTACAGTCTATCTTCAAATAAATAAATACATCGCTCTTTCCACGTTCCAGAAACACATAGCAACCGAAAAATTGTTTTCAGCCGCCGCCGTGGAATTGGACCACGGAACTCTCGATATCTATCCGAGTGTAAAGTTAACGCGCTCGGCTAGATATCGAGAGTTCCGTGGTTCAATTCCACGGCGGCGGCTGAAAACAATTTTTCGGTTGCTATGTGTTTCTGGAACGTGGAAAGAGCGATGCATTTATTTATTTACTGACGCCACGTATTTGGAGGATTTTTCACCTTCTATCTTCAAATGACTTGGTTTCCATTCAAGTTTTCTAATTGCTCTATCTGTCTTTTGAATATGTCACCTTCTAATGTGAGAAACTTCATTCATCAAAGATGAGAGTTCAAAATCAATTTTATGTGACTTGAGAGAGATACCATATGTATATTTAGCAATTTATTTATTACCTTTTTAACGTACAGCTTTTATTATTATTATTTTTACTTATTATGTGATGTGACAGTCAATGTAACTAATTACAAATAAAATTCACCGGAATTTTAGTGACACCAAAAGTTCCAAACGGAAATTGATATCATAAAACTATTGCGTGATTTTCCCGACAGCAGTCCATGAAGCGAAATAAGATAAATTACAAAGGGCTATAAAATCTCATTCTGTGTCTCCCTTCAGATCTCGGGTAATACACGGACGTTGGATGTTTTCATCCCTTCGCGCGAAGCTACTGAGTTTAAATCAGGGACGACGGTCTCCATCTAGCTTTGGGTGTGCCCATGGGGATTTTAAAATTCCTTGAAAAACCTCTCTTTCCTGCCTTTTTCTTCGAAAGCGGTAAAACGGGAAAACATTGTGAGGAAAGTAAAAATCGTGAAAAAAAAAACGCATCATGCTATGAACTCTGTGTTTTTGTTACATCCACATTTTTCCTCTGGATGTAACATTTCGGATAAAGTATTACTTTATCATTTGTAAAAGCTTAGCATATGGCAGAGTTGGGCAAAATCGTAATTGAATTAATCCGTAATGCATTACAGCGTAATGGCAACGGGAACAAGAACTTAGCTTTACCATTACATGGTAATGATGAACTGGTCATTAGAATTACATGGTAATTGTAATGACATGTAGCAGTTACACATTATAATCGTAATAGTTAATTATATGTTGGTAATTAACCAATAACTTATGGGTAACAATACAACGTGAATAAAAAAGCAACTGGTACACCCTTACACGTTGTGTAGGTTATTTGACAATTATTCCACCCCTCGGATCTCAAATGCGTGTATGTAGGTATTGGAGATTGTACGTGTATAACATGAATAGTTGCCCCGTCTTCGCCGCAGGTAAAGTGATTTGAACGTAATAATACATATGAAGTAAGTACCAATGGGATGTTTATTTCGGTTAGAGAATAGTACAAAACTGAAAGAAAGATCAATGTCGTTGCATGTGATCTTAATCTTCAGCAAAGAACAATTCAGTGAAACACACAAAAAAAGAGTCAGGAAATAACAAATTGTGCATTAAACGCCAATGGAAACCACTCTGAGACACTACAACACTTGAAATGGAAGGAATGAAAGGTCTGATTGCTACAAAACACGGCAATCACAAAGTGAACTATGAGTACAACAGAAAGAAGGAGCAACTAGATCATCACAAAGTAAAGAAATGACAAATCCTCATTGTAGCAGCGAGCGACTGACTCCTTTTTATATATTATACTTCACGACAGGACCTGAACCTTCTGAAATATTCCTGATTTACATTAAGCTTTCCAACTTCAAACTGCGCGATCATTTTGGAACTTTCTACAAACGTCTAACCTATTCTTGCCGCTTCTAGAACATTCTACACGAGACTTCGGTCTATGTCTGCTATGTTACATGACCGACTTTTCTATACATAGATTTTGGCACACGTACATTTCTATAAACTATTAGTATGTATTATTATTTGCAAATTGTGTAATTTCATTACCAAAACATTCCATTGCATTTGAATGACACTGTTAAGTAATTGAACTATATTCTCTTCATTGTAATGCATTACAGATTAATTCCATTACCTTGTACAAACCATACTTGGAATGACCTTGTAATGCATTACACGTTAATTGTAATCTGTACTTCTGTTACTTTGTAATGCATTCCTGCCCAACTCTGGTATACGGTAATATTATTTTCAAACAAAATGAAGGAGACGTTCTCAAGTTTACTTTGAGTTCCTTACAGCTTTTTGTTTCCTCACATAATTTGCCACATTTTTCTATCTGTCCACGAACCATTGAAATAAAACTTAATCTAGTGCCACCAGGATGCCCGAGAGCTCAGATGGGCGACTTTGGGACAGTCGTCTTAGTTGGTACCGGTGTTGTGTCCCTGATTATACTGTGAAAAAATTTCTAAAATTCAAAAGACACTTTCCGCGATTCCTTTCGTGAATTAACATATTTCTGATACAACCTTTTCCGTGAAATGACGGAAAGAATCCTGAATTTCACGGATTGTTTGTACGCCAGGAAACTTTTGAATTTACTGAAACCTTTCCGCAATAACTTTTTTCATTGACGGTAAATTACCGTTTTTAAGGTGTGTTTACGAAAAATTCTGATTTTTCAGAAACTTTTCACAATTGCTTTCGTATATTAACGAATAAACTCCGTTCTTGATTTTTCCGTATTCAAATGACGAGAAATTTCCGGTAATAGGGTGATTCGTGCGAATACTTGAGGTTTGATTAACTATTGAATTTCAATCGTCTGTCGAAGAAGCTGATTTTGAAGTTCTGCAGCGAGATCAGATATTCTGGATAGCATATCGCATGAATTTTGGTTTTTGTTTTATAGAATATCCCTCCCTTCCCCAGTTGGATCACGTGATATTTTACACTATCTACCAACAAATAATTGAACACCCCTGCAATCGACGATATCTGCGATCCTGATACACGTCATGGCCGCCGCCGTTAAATATCGTGTGGGAAACAACAACGCAACCAGTCGCATGCAAGACGCCACGCAGTTCGGAGCTCTCTGATTTCAAGAAAGGTGTAATCGTCGGGTATCACAGAAATGGCCGATCCATACGTGACATATCCGGCGTGTTGAAGTACCCAAAATCGACAGTGGCCTACGTGATTGGTAAGTGGAAGATGAGAGATGACTGTCGGAATGTGCCCCGACCTGGCAGACCTACAAAACTGGGAGTTCGAGACCGACGGGTGCTGGCCAGAGAAATTCGAAAGAACCGCACCAAATCGATGGGCCACATCCGCGAGGAGTTTCAACAGGCATCCGGGAGTGTTCTTTCGATGAATACCATCCGTAAGGAAGCCCATCTGCTCGGTTATCATGGACGTGCTGCTGCCCACAAGCATTTGATCTCCAAGTCCAATAGCGCTGCTTGGCTAACGTGGTGCAAAGAACGTCGACAGTGGTCCGTTAAACACTGGAAACATGTTCTCTTGCGCGACGAATCAAGGTTCACCCTCTCCCGTTCGGATGGCAGGGTCTGGGTTTGGCGTCTGCCTGGAGAACGCCTCCTGCCGGAATGTATTGTGCCGACTGTGAAGTTCGGCGGCGGTGAAATTATGCTATGGGGGTATTTCTCCTGGTATGGCAAGGGACCCTTGGTCGCAATTCCTGGTAGACTGAACGCCGAGACCTGCTGCACCATTTTGGATGACCATGCGCTTCCTACGTTGTTGCAGTTTTACGGAGTGGACCCATGTTACTTTCAGGATGACCATGCCACCTCTCATGTTGCGAGATCCACCATGGCTTGGTATGGTCACAGTGGGGTTCATCGAATGGACTGGTCTGCGCAGAGCTCGGACCTTAACTCTATCGAGCACCTCTGGGACGAGTTGGAGCGTCGACTTAAGGGGTTCCCCCACCGTCCGAAATCGGTGAAGGCACTGGCCTGTCTTCTCCAAGCTGAGTGGAAGAAAATACCTCTAGCCGTCGTACAACGCCTGGTTGAGGGTATGCCCCGGTGGGTCGCAGCTGTAATCGCCGCTCGTGGAGACTCCACCAACTATTGAAGGTGAATAAACTTCGTTTTCCTTTGCTGTCACAGGTGTCCAATTACTTGTTGGCAGATAGTGTACGTGATTGTCTGTCTGAAGCGACAATTTAAAAAAAAACAGAGCTGACTGGTTTCTCCAAAGGTGAGATATCCCAGATCCTTAATCAATGGAAAAATCACCCACATTGCTTGTCTAATAGCCTAACTGTAACGCGACGATAATCTGTCAGGAACGAGATCGCCGTCGTCTGAGAAAGTTCGTCCGGAGAAACAGGACTTCCTGTGCGCAACAATTGACCGAAGCATTCAGTATGAGGAAGGGATTGAAGAGGATCAGTATTGCCAGTTGCATGCCTGTACGGAAGCACAGTTGCGTAACTAGCACAACGTGCGCCCCCTCGAGCGATTTACTTCGGCACCCCTAAGCACAGTAGTTTCCCCAGGGTTTCGAACACAAGGGAGGATGCATTGTCTGCGGTGTGTGTGTGTGTGTGTGTGTGTGTGTGTGTTGGTTGGGAGGCGGAAGGGGTAGAAAGTCAGGAAATGTGTCTGCAAAAGTAATGGTGGTACCTATAGTTCTGTAGTTTTAACTTTTTAAGTAACAGATTTGACAATACGTGTAATTGCTTTGTCCAAAAGTAAAATAAATCACTTGAAGAAATCACCCTCTTACACAAGGCAGCTCTGCTGCTGCTGCTGCTGTGAATAAATGTTGACGCCTGTCGTGCACGTAATTCTAGGTAATTGACTGTTTGACTGTTTTCTCACATCCTCCACTGAGAATCCTACTGTGGCCTCGGGCTTTTCTTCAGCAGCGCAGAGAGAGGGCGATTGGAGAGCGATCGTATTATTTGCAACCCATTGCAGAACAATCGTATTACAACCCGAAGTCAAAGAGCAGAACACTTTCAATCTGTAGGTCATTCAATGTTTTAAAAGTGAAACCAGGCATTTATTTAGGCAAAGCTAAATATACATATCTTAACCCTTTAAGCAGCCGGTGTACCTTAACCAAACGGTGTTCCAAATTTTCTGCCCTCCTGAAACAGACCTGTTGATATAGTGGCCGGGGTATACGAAAGCTATGGCAAAACTAATCCTTCCCCTCCAAATCTCATCAGAATGGACTACATATCTATCGCTGGTAGTAATTGCTACCTTATGGTCTTAGACTTATAGTCGTTAGTCTGATTATCTTATAATACTTTTTTTCTCTGCTCCATGACCCAAGGAATGATTGGGAAGGGTTAGTCCCCCTTGCACAGACATCATGTCCCTGAATAGAAACAAGTTGCTCAAATATCTTTTTTCTTCTTTCTTAGGCTCTTCGCCATTTTTGTAGTATTTTCGAGGAAAAGGTAGTATGATTGGAAGGATTAAGGATAATCATTCCCCGTAAATGCCCAACATTGAAAGACAAACCTAAGTGATAAGCAACACTTTCTAATGTGCAGGTTCACTAGTTCTTGTCCAGTTGCCCCATTTCTTAGGCACCGAATACATATATTCGTTCAAATTGATTTCAAATCATTTTGCTAACCCTGAGTTAATTCATTCTAGCCGGTTAAAGGGTTAAAACAAAATATGAATCTTTGGGTTAATTATTGTGCGTGTTCGAATTTTTTCATAAAACTATAACTGGCAGCTGCAGCGCGGGTTCCGCAGTGGCGACTGATCATCAAATCTGTCGCCACTGCGGAAGCCACTGATTTCTACGAAGTACCGTAAAGTTCAACTACAATGATGTTAGGAAAACCTTGACTAGACACAGGAAAACTGGAAAAAGTCATGCGCTCCGAAGAGTCAAGGTGCACCTTGTTCTGTACAGACAGTATGCGGAGAATTTGGCGGAAGCCCTGTAAAGGCAATGGATCCAGCTTGCCTTACAACTCAAAGTTCTGGAGGAGGTGTAATGCAGGGCAACCTCTGCTGGTATGGAACGAGTCCCTTGATATCGCCGGAAGATCGAATGTCCTCCAAGAATTATTAAAATGTTCTTGTCGATCAAGTTCATCCTGCAACGTTAACTTTTTATCCCGCAGGTGACGGCTGTTCCATGGTCGACGATGCAACTATCTACAGCGCAGAATGTGTTCAGCAGTGTTCAGCGAGCATGACTACGACTTGCAGCATCTTACTTCTGGCAACCACAAGCCCGAATCAGAACCCCATTGAGAATGTATGGAACGTATTAGAAAATCGAATCCGGGTTCAAAGTTTTCCGCCGTCAGATATGAGCCATGTAAAGGACTGTGTGGTAATCGCATGGTATTCTGTAGACCAGTGGTCTCAAACTCAGACCACCCATGGAAGGGCCACTTTCCTGTTTTGAAGGAATTTAGGGGGCCGCATGAATATTAAACAATTTCTTATGAATAAATATTAACTTTACAAAACTACACCACTGGCTTGGCACTAGAGTGAAATATTATTTCTAATTATATCGGGAAATAGTAAAAACAAATGCTTCATCAATCACTTAAAACAGTCACTTTTATGTAACAATTATGTTCACTTAAATATTAAAACAGTCACTTTTATGTAACAATTATGTTCACTTAAATATTAAAACAGTCACTTTCATGTAACAATTATGTTCACTTAAATATTAAAACAGTCACTTTCATGTAACAATTATGTTCACTTAAATATTAAAACAGTCACTTTCATGTAACAATTATGTTCACTTAAATATTAAAACAGTCACTTTTATGTAACAATTATGTTCGCTTAAATATTAAAACAGTCACTTTTATGTAACAATTATGTTCACTTAAATATTAAAACAGTCACATTTTACCAACTGAACACGATAACTTTGTTCATTCTTGAAAACAACTGTTCACATGAGTATGTTGTTCCGAACATAGATAGAACATGAGCAGCTAGGTTATGAATGTTTACGTACTTGTCCTTTGTGATAAAACTGTGTTAGGTTGCAGCTGTTGATTTTTTTCTTTTAGGAAAGAAACACACTAAAGATCTATTAATTCAAGCTAAAGTTCTTCATGTGCGTTGTGAGCATTATAGGAAAATGGAAACTTGAATATATTGAAAATATTTTGCTTAATACAGTTACAGTAGTGGCCAAAATTGTGGAAACCTTTTGGGAAAAGGGTATTTTTGAGGTTTGATGGCTCACACCACCACGTGGTTTTGGAGTAATACCATAAAATTATATATCAATGGAAAGATAATTTTATCAAGTATGTAATGCCGAAAAGTTTGTTCATTTACTTGTATCCTATGGAAAGTTATAGCCAAATAACCAGAAAAGGAAGCACAACTTGCTTAAGTTGATATGAAGTAGCTTTCCTTCATTTGAATGTAGCCAATGCGCATGAGTGTTTCGAGAGCCAATCAGGTGTCATCTTGTTTTGGCAATGAGCCAGTCAGGTCACAGTAGGATTCAGCTATTGATGTCATGTATTGGAGCTGAGAGGAGGACATTTGTCAGTGTGTTATGTGATTGATATCAAGTTTTTTTTTCTGTGTGTGTTATTTCATTTGGCGAGCTTGTAAAACGTAATAAAATTAAAGAAATAATGCAAAGAGTTGACTGGTTACACAGAAAGTGATGTAAAATAGTACTATTAAATGAACATGGCTTCAGTTCTGAAGAAATTAGAAGAAAAATTGGTGGAAACTTAATCAGAGGTGGCATTCCTAAATTTTTGAAGAGCTATAAGGAGACTCAGTCACTACAAAACCAGACTGGTAAAGGCAGGAAAAGGTGCACAACAGCAAGTGATGATAGAAGAATTAAGAGACTGTGCCTAGGTGACAGAAGAAAATCATCTGGGTGCATACAAGATGAAATGGCGCAATGAAATGTGGAGTTGAGTGCAAGGACTGTTCGGCGCAGACTGCAGGAGTTTGGTCTAAAAGCTACAATTCCACGAAAAAAAAACATTTTTATCTCGCAAACAAAGGTTGAAAATATTAAACTGGGCTAAAACCCATGTTAACTGGACAGCGGAACAATGGGACAGTGTTATTTGAAGTGATGCGACCAAAAGCTCCCTGTTTGGTAGTGATGGCATAAAATAAGTAAAGAGAAGAATCGGAGATGATTTGCATCCTGATTGCATTATATGTACCGTGAAACATCCAGTTAGTGTTATGATCTGGGGTTTCATGTCATCAAAAGGTGCGGGCAGAATTTGCGTGTTTAATGGGAATATAAATGGCCAAAAATACATTAATGAAATACTTGAGCCCAAACTGAAGCCTTCCGACCGTGATCTTTTCCAAGATAATGAAGCATTTACACTTCAACAGGATTCAGTTCCATGTCATGTTGCTGCTGTGTGCAAAAAGTGGTTTCAAGATAATCATATTCCACTGCTGGAATGGCCTGGAAATAGCCCAGACCTTAACCTCATCGAAAATCTGTGGAGCCGACTAAAGAATCTTGTTAGTCAGGGATTTAAGCTCATAAATTTCATATTCCCTTATATGTCACTAAAAAAATCGGGAAAAATTATGATGCTTGCAAGAAAGAAAAAGGCTGATTTCACAAATTCGGTCATTACAAATTATTTATTCATAGTGTGAATATATCAGCACTTGCCGGTACACATTTTTGGTTTCTCCTTCATCGGCGACAATATATAATTTTGTTGGATCTTTTGCTCTTGACATTCCAACATACAGCTGTAGAATCAAACACACCAAAAACGTTTGAGACAAAGCATTGGAACACTGACTGAACAAAATTTGTTAACAATTTGTTATCGGCGATCAAATGCGTCACGTGCTTTCAGTTTCAGACGTCTTTCAGGGGCGAATCTCTGGTCTAAAAAAGTTAAAAACGTATCTTTGCGAATATGTTATGAAACTGGCTGAAATTTTAGTGAACACCATAGATAGTTAATAGGAACATGACCTCCGAATTTTGCCTAAATAGGTAAATTACTTTAAATTAGCCGTCAAAATTTTATTAATCGTTTTTGCGTATATACATTGAATGGCCAGTTTATCATGACCTCCCCCTCAGTACTTCGTTGGGCCAACTTTTGCCTTTAATACTGCGTCCATTATTCGTGGCATGGACTCCACCAGATGTTGATAGGTGGTTTGTGGAATCTGAGACCATGCTTGATGAATAACACTTTCCAGGAGTGTGAGATTGTATGGTTGTGGATCCAACTATCTGATGTCTCGTTCAACTTCATCCCACAAAATCTCAATGGGGTTGAGATCTGGAGATTTTGGGGGCCACCTAAGCAAAGTAAACTCACCGGCATGTTCCTGAAATCAATCCTGTACAATACGAGCACTATGGAAGGACGCATTATCTTGTTGAAAGTAACCATCGCCATTGGGATAAACCATCTACATGACAGGATGCACTTGGTCCCCAACGATGTTTAGATATGATGTGCCAGTCAGACGTTCATCAACACGAATTAAAAGGCCCAACGCATGACAGGAAAACATTCCCCAAATCATAGCGTTGCCTCCACCAGCCTGAAGGGTTGTAGCAATGCATTTGGGGTCCATGCTTTCGTGCTGTTTCCGCCAAATCCTCACTCGGCCATCGGCATGGTGCAACTGAAAACGTGATTCATCGGACCACATAATTTGTTTCCAATTATCGACTGTCCAATCCTTGTGCTCCTGTGCGAAATGCATACGTTTTCTCTTGTTAACTGCAGACAGCATATGTGTTCGTAGAGGCTTTCGGCTGCCATATTTTATCCGATGCAGTGTACGTCGAATAGTTTGTGCAGAGATCATTTAAGGGGCTCCTTTATTAAGATGGCTTGTAATTTGCTGCACTGTTGCCCTTCTGTTGTCTCTTACCAGTCTGGACACTCTTCGTTCCGCCTGAGCAGTCACTAGTCGATGACGACCACACGTTGCACGTAGAGACCCAGTTTTTTGGCTGACAGTCCAGTCTTTAAACACTTTAACAACATCTGCTCTGGAACATTTCGCGAATGCGGCGGTTTCGGTGATACTCGCTCCATGGCTCCGAGCTCCTACAATCATCCCACGTTGAAATTCCGTCAAATCGCATTTTTTACCCATCTCGTCACCCAAAAGTCACATCTACTACTGTCGCAAGCACTAAGTTTTCCCTTTTTATACTAGCCTCGCCATCTAGCGGCAACAGCGTGCAGCCATAGCTCATTTGCTTAAAACTGTCAGGTGGTCATAATAAAGTGGCCACTCAGTGTATTTCTGTTTACCGATTAATTAAAAATTCCATGCCTATTTTAAAAAGTTTTGACCTGATTCCGGTGAAATTTTCAGGGACTCCTCTTATTACCAATTCTAGGTGTCGACAAAAATTTCAGCCCATTTTGTTAAGATTTCGCAAAGTTCGTTTCCGCAATGTATTATGCACAAGTTCTCAAAATATAGAAACACCTGTGGATTAAATGCAGTCAAGTGCTTTCAGATTTGGAACAGATAACAATGACGTAGCAAACGACGCTGACTTTACTGATTAGCTTATTAAGTAATTCATAACTCGCGAACGGAACAACTTAGAGATCTTAAAATAGTTGCGTTGACCTAGAAATTCCAGTATTAATAAGCTATGCAAATTTCACGATACCACAGTTTGGCGTTCGAGAGATTTTGCTGCTTCAGACAAACAGACGTTTTGTTTTTTATATATAAGATTTAATATATTATAATATACTTGAAAAAAGGGTGATTTATTTTTATTTTGTAATTGCTCATGCGGGCCTCAAAACAGTTGGAACAGGACCGCATATGGCCCGCGGGCGGAGTTTGAGACCACTGCTGTAGACGTAGATGCATTCTAACACCTAGTGGAATCTATGCTAAGCCTCATACGTGCTATGTCAAACCGCATTCGGACAAAAGGAGGTCAATTCCGGTGCTGTCAAAAGTTTCTAATTTATTCACCAGTATGTGTATAACCTTACTTCACAAACATTATCGAGTAAATGGTTCCTTTACGTTTTTTCTTTTTGGCCTCACAATGCGTCAAAAATCTGGTAATTCTTTTGGTTCTGAAGGATGTCCATGTTCGCCTCATCTTCAACTTGCCTGTGTGAAGTGCATATAAAAGGTAGAGTTACACTTTAAAAATTATTGAGCGCTGCACTGTATGTTTTCTTTTAAATCTAAAATAGCAAGTCAGTAAAATGTGTATCTCTGTCAGATTTTCAAATTTTTAACAATCAAAATGCCACCCATGTATGGGATTTAAAAACAAATTTTATGTTATCCACTCCTACGTTATGGTAAGAGTATTTCTTCAGAGAAGTGGTTCGCTGATTCCTTTGGAAACTTCTCCAAAACTTGGAAAGCGATAAATCAAGTCATGAATAGGAAGCCCGTAACACTACTCTCCCCTAAAAATATGGTCATTAGTACAGATGGAATTCAGACCTCGTGCGATGACGAACATTCCATTGCCTTTCTTCTTAACCACCATTGCACAGCCAGCAGTCAGTCAGTGGACTAAGCGAGCAGGAGCTGTTTTGATGATTCTTATTCTGCTCAGATACCTCACAGAAACTTTTTCTACCTTTTTATCACAACCTTCTTTCCGCTAGTGGAGTACGTTGCTACATTTCTGAACAACTAAGGAAGCAGTCTCATAGGAACCACCCCGAGCATCATTAAAGACTATTCCGAGTTCTTTTTTCCTCAAACCCCTAACTTTCATCATAAATCTCTCGTTTGTAACGAACGTTTTCCGCATTGACTTAAAACGGCTCAAGTTATTCCCGTTTAAAGACAGTGATCCTCATAACTTTCACACTCAATTCCACTTTATTGTGCTCTTATTCTCTCCTAGGAAAGATTATTCATAAAAGCTGGATTGCATTTGAGGAAAGGAGAACTACGCATTATTAAAATCCCTAAATAAATATAAAAAGTACGTCTTATTCCAATAAGGTCCATATAAAAACCCATGCAATAACAGCAAAGAATACGAGAAGAAACAGTCTAAAAATTTTATTCTGATAAGAATTCTTTATTTCTAAATCACTTTCATTTTCATCTCAGTAGCAATAGGAAAGTAAGAGATTCGCTTAATCCTTTCAGCAGCATTTTTTTTTAGCTTTATCATCTGCTGTGCAACGTGTACGTTTGAAATACTGCACCCAAGTGAATTATAGATTTCGTGACGATAGCAGTATGAGGTCTGAGGTAAAGAAAAATAATAGGTAATATTTTTAAATAATTTATCTGTCGAGTCAGTTGGTTTGCATTACAGCAACGTAAGACACAAATCATGAGGGATGGTTTAACACCTACAGGAATTAAAATGCATTGAAGACAAATGAAATTCTTTTCCTTAAGTGTTACTGCTTCCTCACGTCACGCCTTTCCTTTTAAGTCCCACTTTTCTGTTCTGTAATTCTTCTTTTTATTGATATGGTTTTCACCTTTTCTTTCTCTGCATGCCTCGCTTTTTCGTCCAAGGGTTGTTCTTTCTCACTCTCTGTCTGTATCACTTTTTCTGTAAATCGCTGTCTTCCATTTCTAAGCCTCACTTTCTCTCTGGGTCTCAAATTTTCTCTCTATTCTTGTTCTTTTATTTTTCTTCACGTGCCTTTTTATCCTTGTATCTCTTATTCTTTCTGTTAAATATCTCTCTTTCATTAGCGGTTCATTTTTAATTTTTTTTCTGATGCACTATCTCTCTTTCATTAGCGGTTCATTTTTCATTTTTTTTTCTGATGCACTATCTCTCTTTCATTTTCTACTCTTTCTGTTTATCTCTCTCTTTCTTTAAAGTTCTCATATCTTTCTGAGTTTATTGATCTTTCCGTCTCTCTGACTTTCTCCCTATGTTTCACTCTAAATCTGTCGCTTAACCTTTTAGTATAAAAGTCCATCTTTTCTTTTCTCTTTAAGACACCTTTCGTCACTTTCTTTTTAGGTCATCCTTCCTATCTCTCTCCCCATCTCTAAGTATATCACTTTTTTTATCTTTATCCCCATAAATCTCTCTATCTTCCGCATGATCTCTCTTTTACTCTCTCGATCCCTTTTTTCTAAGCCTCTTTGTTTCTCTACCTTCTCCCCTCTCGGTATTTCTTTGCGCATGTGCACACGCACGTGTGCGCATCTCTCGTTATAGCATGCAATGAGAAACTTTTGCCGAACTCATTTATCTAAAATATTCTGAAGTTTTCTGAAAGCTAAACGTAAAATTGTGAATTTTCACTTCAGAAAGACACCCACAGATGTAGTACACCATCGCGGTGAAACCTTTTGAATAACACCGTAGACACGTGAGTTCACATAGAAATTCAGAGACAACATCAAAATGTTGATATATTACAAAGAAGAAAACTACGCAAATCTTTTACTTATTTTTTGTGCTCGATGTTGCTGCCAGCAGAGTGAAAAATGATTTGGCATACAAAAATATTGCCATATCTTCCTTAAAGCAAAGAAGTTTCCACCGAACGTCAATACCATATCGTAAAACGATACTTCATTTACGTTTGTTTTCAGTGCGATTGTCCGGAGCAAGATCAGGGAAAAGCTTGTCGCCTGCTTCTCTGGTGATTCATTCTCTCACACCCCGGTTGTCACATTTTAAGACTGAAAGGTATTTTTCACATCGCATCTTTTACATTGAGCATTCTGAGGTTTCCGTTTGACGTTGCAACATTCCGTTCTATTGCATGTCATATTTTTTACGCTTTCCAACCGTAGGTTGAAGGCGCGTATATACTCCAGCTTTGTCCGTCTGTCCGTCCTCCTGTCCGCACGATAACTCGCGTAAAAATGGTTCGATTTCGATGAAATTTTAGTATGTGGTGGGGACCACCTGGGAGGGAACCCTATTGTAAACGAATGATATGGGGTCAAAGGTCACGACATAGGAACGGGATTCATTCCGTTGCCGTTATGCGTCATAACTTGCGTACATATGGTTCGATTTCAATGAAGTTTTAGTATGTGGTAGGGGACCACCTGGGGACGACCTTATTGAAACTGGGTGAAGTGGGGTCAAAGGTTAGGACATAGAAGCGGGATGCAGCATTCCATTGCCCTCTTTCGCCATAACTTGCGTAAATATGTTTCGATTTCGATGAAATTGTAGTATGTCGTAAGGGGCCTCATGGGGACTCACCCGATTGAAAACGGGTGAAGTGGAGTCAAAGGTCAGGACATAGGAGCGAGATGCATTCCATTGCTCTTACGCGTGACAACTTACGTAAAAATGCTTCGATTGAGACAAAACTTTATCATGTTGTTCCGGAAGTATATTTTACGGGTTCTGTTGAATATCATCAAAATGGGGTCAAAGGTCAGGTCATAGGAGCGAGATTTATTCTACAGCCATTGCCCTCATAACTTGAGTAATGATTTCTGGTATGTTGTAAAGCTCATCATAATCAATGCATTGCATGATTTTACTAACTTCTTGAACTAATGCCTTGCTTGTTAATATGGATGAATTTAATATTAAGAAGATTGAAAAAGGCGTCGAGGCCAACAAATGCGTTCTTGTTGAAAACAAAAAGGGGAAGAGTGAATGCTGGAAGTTGTTTCGTCTCATTAAGAAACCACAATATGTTTCAGAGCAATACCAATTTTTACAAGCTTGTGATGAGTTGAAAGTTCACAAAATGTGAATATTGATTTCACGAGTGTTCCTTCCTTCTGAGGGGCAATGATGAAATCAACATCCGCATTTGGGAACTTTCAACTCATCAGAAGTTGGTGAAAATTAGTGTTGATGTAAAACTCATTCTGAAGCTTGATATTTTATTAAAAAAAACAGAAAAAATGAGATTAAACATACAAGAAGTTACTTGTTTTTAAAAATTTGACTGTAGCACTATCAACATTAAGTGGAACAGCCTTAATATTACTGCGGAGTGACTTTTTGATTCTTGCAGATGTGTTGAAAACATGTGTAAAACGAATAGATTAAGTTGAGAACGACAAGTGAGTAAGTTGTACGTTTCTGTAACACATTTATACGATTTTTATATAACATACGACCATATAACCTATGATGCCCACTGCGGATAAACTTTATGAACGTCCTGTGTATATCAGTGGCGTATATTCGAGGCTAGCTAGGCTAGATGCGAATCCCAGAGAATGCACAAATAAAACTGAATTAAATATACACAAATAAAAGTCAATTATCAACCGTATTAAAATATGTCGATGCTTTCGGTGCGAAAAAACGCGTGCGGATTCGCTTCTTTGACTCAGCCTGGCAAACGAAAACCAACGGCATAACGCAAGCAGCGCTTCCAGAGTCTTCGCAGTTTTGATGCGAAAAGCTTCCGGTCCATCGCCTGCTAGCGTTTCCATGACAACATGAATCAGCTGGTATAGGGGAATGGGCCATTGCTTTGGGAAACGGTTCGCTCATAAAAAAAGAAGAGTTAGACTATCTCAGTCACTCGCATACCCCCGTCCATAAGTGTTTCGCGAGAGCTGTTTCAGTTTTTGTGAAGTGTGAATGATTTAAAATCAGAGATATTATATCTAAAATTCGTGGCTTTGTTGGGTTCGAACTGTTTTGATAAAGTTTGTGAAAGCTTCCTTGAACATCTACTATCATAACTTAAAGAACTCTATGCTTCAAATTTTTGTACAGCTCGACTGAAAATGAACTGAAGGTGTTTTATTTCATTTTTTTTTATTTTTTTTATTTTTTTGATTGGAGGTTTAACGATCGCCGTGAGCAACTCAATGGGCTATAAGCAGTCGCCCGTCCCTAATTTAGGGTCACTGGTTCCAGGGAAGGGAGAGAGCCAGTGCCGTAAGACAAACACAACATCCATGCCTGACCGGGATTCGAACCCGGACTCCTTACGGACGAATGATCAGAGGCCAACGCCTTAGACCACTGCGCCACCGGGGCGGCGTGTTTTATTCTTTTGATGAATACAAAAACAAATCAGTAAGAGACATTACGTGTTACATAAAGTTGAATAAATCGGACACAGTGTTTGGTGAGGTGTACAAGGTAGCAGACCTCAAATTAAACTTTCCATCAACAACTTCAACTACCGAAAGACGCTTTCCAGCATTAAACATTAAAAAGAATCAAGAAATATCTTAGAGCCACACAAGGACATGCACATTCGAAAAACTTGGCTGTTTTGTCAATAGAGAAAAACATTATTTTTAAATATGAAAAAGTACTAGGAAGAAACCTTTTATGAAAACGTAGCACTCAAGTTCGCACAAAAGGAGATGAAGAATGGAGTTCATGTACAAATAAAGTATTAAGAAGAAGAACGGAGTTCGGGAGTTGGTGAGTTGCACTGGAAAGATAGCGAAACAGACGAGTTGCACCGCATAGTCACTTCTACCGACTGCGAGTTGAACTACATAATCTCTTTCTACCGACAGGCGAGTTGCACCGCATAGTACCTTTCTACCGACAGGCGAGTTGCACCGCATAGTCCCTTTCTACCGACAGGCGAGTTGCACCGCATAGTCCCGTTCGACCGACAGGCGAGTTGCACCGCATAGTCATTTTCTACCGACAGGCGAGTTGCACCGCATAGTCCCTTTCGACCGACAGGCGAGTTGCACCGCATAGTCCCTTTCGACCGACAGGCGAGTTGCACCGCGTAGTCCCTTTCGACCGACAGGCGAGTTGCACCTCATAGTCCCGTTCGACCGACAGGTGAGTTGCACCGCATAGTCCCTTTCGACCGACAGGCGAGTTGCACCACATAGTCCCTTTCTACCGACAGGCGAGTTGCACCGCATAATCCCTTTCTACCGACAGGCGACTTGCACGGGTGCAATTCGCACTGCGGAAGAAGGCGGGGAATGAAGCAAGGTTCTGAAGACTCTGAATCTAAGAACCATAATAATGAAGCAAGGTTAATAAGGTTTTTTCTTTCTTTTTTTCATCCGCATAGTTTTCCTTTCAAAGTTTTTTCCAGGTTTAAGACTGGCAGGGGCTAATAGCTTCCGGCGTGTTTAAAAAATTTGCGGAATGAATTTCCCTTGTCTTTGTCTTAAAGCAAGATTATGTGCTCTTGTCTTGTTTCATGATCTGTCTTTTACCTCTTTGTCTTATTTCTTCTTATCCCGCTTAGAACCATATTGAGAAATAGCTTTTAAATATTCAAATCTTGTAAGTTCTTTATTCTTGTACTTCTGCTTGCTTCTTTCCATATTTCTTATCCTCTTCTTCAGATTTTGGTTTGGTTGCTTTATGATATTTCCACTATTTTTCAATGCATAAGCATCAACCTGGATTTGCTTAATTACTTTGACAAAGCATAAATATTTGGGCTAGGTGCACTGAAATTAGGATTGAATTTTGCATGAAAGAATTCACAGTTGTTCTCTCTGCTATTCTATCAGAAGCCTTATAATATGGATGGGAATTTGGCTTCTTCAGCAACATATGTATCTGTCATATAAACAGAGTATTTTTGCCTCCTTCCATCCTGTGAGATATCGACATCAAATCGTCTACGAAACAGTCTGCAACTTCCTCGTGGGTGTCCGGTGCAATTCATCCTTGAATTTGATTGGCAAGTACTGTGAGTGGTGCAACTGACCCTCGTCCCGGAGTTCATGTACAAATAAGTGTTCAAATCCTAATCCTCGCAATTATTTGGTTCATGTTAGCAATGGCATGTACCTAAAATTAAGAAAAAAGTTACTTCTATTACTTACCAATAAAAAATTAAACTTCGCAATCAAAAAAACAGTACTGTGGGGAAATACCCCAGGTCTCTGACCCAAGATACGCCACTGGTGTATATACACTGACCGAAAAAAATCCCAACACCAAGAAGGGGTTGTGTTAGATAAACGACAGTAGGTAGGCGGTGAGAGTAGATCTGTAATATGACGTCTATACAAATTTCGCGCTCGGCGCATACGTGTGGCGCTAATAGCGCCCTCGGAACATGCAAAGCAGGTTTGCTGTAAATACGCGCTGTAACGTTCGTGAGCGTTAGTTATCGTTGAGATTCGACGTAGGGTGTTGATGTTAGTCAAGAATGCCTTTAAGAAGACGAAGAAGCCATTATCAACAGCTCACGGAGTTTGAACGAGGTCGTGTAATAGAGCTACGAGAAGGTGGATTTTCTTTCAGCAATATTGCAGAACGACTTGGCAGGAATGTAGCCACTGTGCATGATTGTTGGCAGCGGTGGTCAAGAGAAGGTACTGCCTCAAGAAGACCGGGTTCCGGCCGGCCACGGGGCACTACTGAGAGGGAAGACCGCCGTGTACGGCGTATGGCCGTGGCGCATCGTACCGCGTCTGCTGCAGCAAATTCGAGCTGCAGTTGCCACCACAATGACACAACGAACTGTTACAAATCGGTTACTGGAAGGACAGCTCCGAGCCAGACGCCCTGTAGCGTGCATTCCACTTACTCCAAACCACTTCCGTTTGCGATGTCAGTGGTGCCAAGCTAGAGCTCGTTGGAGGACGAAGTGGAGATCTGTTGTGATTTCTGATGAAAGCCGGTTCTGCCAGGGTGCCAGTGATGGCCGTGTGTTGGTTAGAAGGAGGCCAGGTGAGCGCCTGCAACCAACCTGTCTGCAGCCGAGACACACTGGACCTACACCTGGAGTTATGGTCTGGGGAGCAATTTCCTATGACAGCAGGAGCACTCTCGTGGTTATCCCACGCACCCTGACGGCACAGTTGTACGTCGGTCTGGTGATTCAACCTGTTGTGCTGCCATTCATGAACAGCATTCCAGGGGTTGCTTAACAACAGGATAACGTTCCCCCGCATACCGCTGTTGTAACCCAACATGCTCTACAGAGTGTCGACATGTTGCCGTGGCCTGCTAGATTACCAGATCTTTCACCAATCGAGCACGTATGGGACATCATTGGACGACAACTCCAGCGTCGTCCCCAACCAGCATTAACCGTCCCTGTATTGACTGACCAAGTGCAACAGGCATGAAACTGCATCCCACAAACTGACATCCAGCACTTGTACGACACAATGCATGAACGTTTGCGTGCTTGCATTCAACATTCTGGCGGTTACACCGGTTATTAATGTACCAGCATTTCACATTTAAAATGTCTCTTCTCGCGCTTACATTAAGCTGTGATCTTGAAACCTTAATCGATTAAATATGTTACCTATACAAATGTATTGCCGCCATTTCATTCCTCTACAACTATTGTTTCGTGGTGTTGGGATTTTTTTCCGTCAGTGTATATGATTATGTATAATTATAAGTTAAATTTCGAATTTATCGTTCCAAGCAAATTTGTCCGTGTCCGGGTCGGGTCCAATTATTTGACGTCCGGGTCCGAAATTTTTGACCCGTTTCCAACTCTGCTTTCGAAACTTCTGATCTCTGAGGAATCGCTGTGTAAATGAAGCTGTAATCTTTAAACTGAACCACCAGGTGGCAGCACATGCACCATTTCCAACAAAGATTGTGCAGCTCTGAAAGATCAGCATGCCCAGCCAAGCTGCGATACCTCTTCTACGCTGAAATAGCAAATTATTAGGAGCACGTACTTAAAAGCGTTTTGGTTTGCGTTTGGCCTACAAAACAACCTCGGTCTGATGTGGCATTAATTCAATGAGTTGTTCAAATCGTTGTGCCAGTATGTCACGCCAAGCGGATGTAATAGCGTCAGTCAATTGTTCAATGTTCGCTGGAAGATTGTAGTGTTCCTCAACGTTTAAAACGTGTATATTAGGGTACTCTACGTAATGCGTGTTCTTCTTATTCACTCACTTCAAGTTAAACAGGAGTCACTCAAATTCACGAATAAGTTACTTACAGTTCGTCTCTTATTCAGCCGAAACTCTCTAGTCATTAACTAATGAAGAACGCTTAGGTAATTATTCCTACAACAGCTTATTAACTTTATTTAGTAAATACAATAGCATGTTAACAAACTCTAACACGGAATTTATATCATCTCTCGAACGCAAAAACTTCAAGAACAGACCGCTTCAGCGAACGGCAGCTTCTGGGAATACTACACCACACTTTGTTTGCTGGCTCTATACATTTTATTTCGTTCTTAGCTTATCCAACATGTACACGTCATTCAGTTTTGGAATCAAGACTGCCGCCAATATAACATTCAGCGAGTGAGAAAATATAACGTTAAGGTTGAAACGTTAAAAGGGAACGAACTCAAAATTTACATAGATAAAGACAACTAAAAATGAAAGTTAAATTATAGTATACGTCATAACGGAATTATTTGTTACAAGTGTCTCTCTCAATCTCATCCCATTGGTGTTCCACTGGGTTACGATCTGGTGACTTTGGGGGTTATTTTAACAGGCTGATGTTACTGTCGTTATCTTGGAACCACTGTGTGACGATCCTAGCTTTGTGGCATGGCGCATAATCGTGCTGTATGTAACCATCCATCTCCATCAGAAAACACCATGTACCCGTGCGAGTGCGCCTGGTCCTCAGTGATGTTACGATACCACTTGACATCCAAATGATGCTCCGGACGTATTAAGGTAACCATAGCCCGTCATAAAAGCAGACCCAAGACTACTACGCCGCTTCCACCAGCTGTTAACACTAGGCAGCTCGGATCCACAGATTCTTGGTGTTGTTGACGAAATATTCTGACCCGTCCATTGACGTTCATTAACTGAAAACACGATTTATGGGACTAGGCGACATTTTTTCAGTCTTCAGAGTTCCAGTTTGAGTGCTATTGTGCCCACTGCAGACGAATGTTTTGCTTTTCGGCAGAGACGGGTGGTACCATAGCCCATTCGTGCTAATGTGCTGCCGGATGTGTAGTTGCTTGAAGCAATGTGGAGCTCGTCTGTAACCTCGTACAAACTTCTCTAGCTGCCATTGCTCTCGGATATCTACCAGTCGTTTCCGCCCATTGGAAGACTGCTGACTGCTTGTTTTGTTTTATCTGCACCACTTACTGTACACTTCGATGCAGTTGTTGCTGCATAGCCGAGAAGGTTTGCCGTTTCTGAGAGGACTACACTGGCCTTCCTAGGTCCCACTCTCATGCCTCTTTTAAAGTCGCTTAAATCAAGACTATTTTCCCATATTGCTGCTACTCGTATCTACGCTTCGAACACACCTGAATCCTTTGCGGTGAGCTGTTTATAAATCCATCTCAACGTCATAGTTGCAGCACCGGTGGCGCAGTGGTCTAAGCGATGACTTCTGATCATTCGTCCGAGATGTGTCCGGGTTCGAATCCCGGTGAGGCATGGATGTTGTGTTTGTCTTACGGTACTGACTCCGTCCCTCCCTGGAATCAGTGCTCCTAAATTAGGGACGGGAGACTGCTTATAGCCCATTGAGGTGCTCATGGTGGTCGAAAAAACAAAACCGTCAAAGTTGCGTATGTAAGTGAGAATGGCTCGTGTCTGTTTGCGATTTGTTCTTTCTAACAATTTATTTATTTTTTCTTTTATTTTTGATTGAATTTTTTTTTAATTATTTATTTGACCTGGTGGTACAGACATGACAAACATGATACACATTTTTCACAGAATACAGAGATTACACAGCAACAAGTACAAATCATACATGGTTTACAGCATGCCAAATGATCAATGTACACAGATATAGGCAGTGTTGATCATGCATCACATTGTGAACAAGTATACATCAAACATGGATTTTGCGGTATGTCAAATGACCAATGTACACGCATAACCAGCGTTGGACAAGTAACATATATTGTTGACAGTAACAATATATTGAGAGCCAGTGCCGAAAGACAAAAACAAACATCCATGCCTCACCCGGATTCGAACCCGGACCCATATAGGGCTAATGATCATAAGTCAGCTCCTTAGACCACTGCGCCACCGAGGCGTCAGTTTAATTCTTGAGTGGATGTGGTGAGAAATAATTTCAAATAAGGCTCTCCATGATTTTCCTGGAGATAAACGATTGAATAAATTAATGAATTGATCATCTGTAAATATAGGTTGAACAGAGATGAACCGCCCCGGTTGCGCAGTGGTCTAAGCGCTGACTTTTAATCATTCCGTCCGTGAGGGATCCGGGTTCGAATCCCGGTGAGGCATGGGTGTTGTGTTTGTCTTACGGCACTGGCTCTCTCCCTTCCCTGGAACCAGTGGCCTTAAATTAGGAACGGACGACTGCTTATAGCTCATTGAGTTGCTCATGGTGGTCGTTAAAACCCCAATAAAAAAAATAAAAAAAGAACAGAGATGAGTCTCGTGTACCAACAGAATTTTTTGAAACAGTATTAACATAAGAATTCCATTGCAAATAAGAATGCTCTTAATACTTACTGATGGGATTTTGCATTAGTTTCGAAGTTTTATTATTTCATTTTACATAAATATTGATCCATTCTGCCCATTTATGAAAATGTTCACTTGAATGGAAGACATGCATTGGTACACAATTAGGAAAGTGTGCGATAGCTTGTGCTTTATCGCTGTTTTTAATTATTATTTGTTTGTTAGGTTCCTAATGATGCAAATACTAAGCATTCTAAATAATGCACACTTCTTTCGGGTATATATAGGCAAAATATATATATATATAAAGTATTGCAAAACATTGAAAATCACTTAGAACAGAACAAAAAGCCTGGAAAGGCTTGTACATTATGTAGCTGTAGAATGCTTAATCAAAGATGAAATAAAAAAGTAAATAGGTAAATAATACAATAAGTACAACGAATGAAATATAGGGCCAATCTCTTCAGGGGAGCACTGGGCCAGGTGACTTTTCGATACGGGTATAGGCAAAATGTTGAAAGCCACCCGTGTGTTCGCGAGGTCACCGAAATGTATAACCAAGCTGAATAATCCAAGCCGAGAAATTATAAAAAAGCAAGCAAACAACAAAATTCACTAATATCATTGTAGATCAAATCAGAGATATATTAAGACAATATATATATACTAGAATGATTGACATAGTGAGACTGCGAAATAGGAGACCAACACCCAGCTCCGCAATTGCAGCACACCAGAACATGTCTCAAATAGACAAAAATATAGTATACACTAAAGTAGCGTAAGCCTAAAACACGAAAGTTTAAACAATTATGGTGATCTGTTTGAATCTTTCTTTCTGTGCTCATAGTTTGCATGGCTTGGTTAAACTTTTGTGTTTTAGGCTTACGCTACTTTAGTGTTACTAAATTTTTGTCTATATATATATACACACATAAAGCTTTTTCTTACTATTTCTGCTTCTAAAAGACATATACAAAGAAAGGAATTGGCACTCGTTATGAATAACGTTTTGTGCATAGCTTCTACTTTTTCAATGAGCACAGTTCTGCCTCTACGGCTGTCTTTGTTTATTTCTATTTGTAAGAGTATCTACATTTCTGAAGATCTGTTGGAAAACTCCCTCCTCCGTAGGATACCCTTCACGATGAGAAACACTTTGCGCCTGCTTTTCTTTTAAAATAGCACTCTCTTCTTCTAATAGCTTAATTTCAAAGAAACTTGCTTCAGATACCTTCCGCTATTAAGCTCATTTTGCTTAAGATTTCAGATATCTCGTATAGCATATTTCAGCCGTTAGAGAACATAACAAGCTATTTTTTTATCAGATGTTTATTTCTTTCCTCGACTGCGATTGGTTCTTCCTAATATCCAGATTAAAACTATGCTTTTTTTAACTGACTTCATTTGCTATGAGGAACATTACACATACTATAAATAATTAGCACTTTATCCACGAAAGAGCATAAACGAAACATTGTGTTTATGTATTTTTCTCGGGTTTTAAAAAAACAGCTTTTAAAAAATTTGTATTAGAAACGATTCAAGGATCTTATATAGCACCCAAAGATTCGGTGTCACATTTTTTGTTTCATCATCTACGAATATTTTAAGTAAAGTAACTTTTATTACAGGAATTAAGTTTTATTTGCACGACTACATTTCAGTGCCGCATTTTTGACGCAGCTGCTGTATTTTTAATACCGTGTTTTTAAACGCCATTACTGCGCAGGAGAAAGAAAAATAAACTTGCAAATACCCAAGGAAAAAGTTGATCTCAAATTCCAGCGCTGCTCTCAATTTTTCTGATCTCTTATGTTTTTTGTGGATCACTCGAAGATGCCCGCGTTGGGAGAAATAACTGGAGTTATGGAAACTTATGGAGAAAAAAATTGAAACGCACTACTGCGGTCAGAGATATCAAAAGAACTTAAAATAAAATTCATTAAGCAAATGAAAAAAAAGAAAAAAAATCTGAGAAATAAAATTAAGGAACCTTGTTTTTGCATGGAAATCAAATTACATAGACAGGTGCGAAATCGCGGTACAAAGCGACCGAGTTCTCACACTTCGTTTTATTTCTTAATGATATTTCCTTCTAAAACACAGCGGGATTGAACTAAAAACTCCGAAATTAGGATTAATCTCTCCCTGTGGAGAATGTCTGTGCTCAGAGGAAATGCTTTCCCGAAATATCTTTAGAGGTGTGTGAAATGTCGAAACTCATTTCTGTGTATGGATTGCCTTTAAAAGAAATATTTCAGCAGACGTCATAAGGAAATTAGAATGTATCTTCTCTCCAATATTTGCGCGTTTTATTTTTTTTTTATTACACCATTTTTTTTCATATCGGTTTTGGAGAAATACAGAAACTTTAAAAAGTATCCAACGGAAATAGATATCTCAAATGTCTATTACACGAAAGACACAGGTGCAGATCCAGGACTTTCGTGAAGGGGGGGGTGGCGGAGAGAAGCAGCGTAAAATTGCCGTATGGAAATGGAAAATACAAATTACTTCCGAATGATAAAATCTATCGTTGGTATCTTTCAATTAATTAATGAAAGTAATATACTTTTAAGTAATACTTTCTTTCACGAAAAAATATTCATTTTTCTTAAAACCCAACAAATCGAAGCTTTTCCTTGGTTCTGAGTTAGGGGCGCGCCCCCTCTGGATCTTCCCATGGAAAGATAACTTCTGTTGCAACGCCTGTCTCTTTCTCTATCTCTCCGTATACAGGGTGATTCAGCTAAGCGTGTACAAACTTCTGGGTGGGGTAGGTTGCACAAAGACAAATCGGAATCACATAGCAATGCAGGGTCGGAAACGCCATCTTCATGTGCTAGTGAACAGAGAGGACGAGAAGTAAAACACGTAAGAGAACAAAATAAAGTACGTAAGAGAACAAAATAAAGTACGTAAGAGAACAAAATAAAGTACGTAAGAGAACAAAATAAAGCACGTAAGAGACCAAAATGTGTTTTATTACTCCCAAGACATTTGAGAAATGCATTGAGGTTACAGAAGGTGTTCAAAGTTGCAACCATGAGCTGTAAAACACGCTTGACATTGTCGGCGCATAGAATCACGTACATTTTGGAAAATTCCTGGCGTGTCTCGGACTTCCGAAGCAGCTACAGAGATGTGTGCTACAGGGTCCTCATCACTTTCAACGGGGGTGTCGTACACCAGTCCTTTGATGTAGCCCCAGAAGAAGGAATCAAGGCATGTTAAGACCGGTGATCTTGCAGGACAATGAACGGGACTACCACGCCCGACCCACTTATGTTCAAATGTCATGTTTAATTGATTACGAACGTCAATGCTGAAATGGGTGGGGGCCCCATCGTGCTGGAACCACATTGCACGTCACAGCGACTGAGGGGCCTGTTGTTCGTTCAATAGCTCTGACAAGTCGCATAACCTGTCATGCATCCGTGCAAACACTTGGTGGTTTGGCAGTCGTCATATCGGGTACCGTTTCTGGTACAGTCGCACGGCGGCTCGTCCATTGCAGTACGCTGCTCCGTATGCGAGGTGCATATCAGCCATTGTGATTCAGATTTGTCATTTGTACAACCCAGCCCTCCCAGAAGTTTGTACACGCTTAGCTGAATCACCCTGTATATCAGCATCATCAACCATTGTCAATTCACTGCTGGATGAATGTCTCCACAAATTTCTTTCACGGCGTTCCGTCCGGTTCGAGCCGGTCTCCTCCATTTCACTACGTCATGCTTTCGAATTTCATCCATCCATTTCCTACGTGGTCTTTCTTCTGGGTGTTTTCCTGTCCCTTAGTATCTAGTCTTATAATTTCGGTCTTCCAACTGGAGTGTCCGGTTTTTTTTTTGTTTTTTCTTTTGGCAATATGTCCATCCCATTGCCTTCTCAGGGATTTCACTCTGATCGTGATGTATTTACTCCCTTCACTTTCCTGATCCACGAGTTCCTCTTTTTTATTTCCTGGTCACACCAAGCATACGTACATTTCCCCGGCATCTTTCAGTTTTCCGCAGCCTTTGTATGTATTTTTTGGTTAAGGTCTATATCTCTGCTTCGTAAATAGGAACTGTAAGGATGCATTGATCAAACACTTTTCTTTTAAGACATAATGGAATGTTTCTCTTGAAAATTATCGAGCTCTCCAACCAAGTTTTATACGCGGATTAGTTTCTTTATCAATGTGATCTTTGCTTGATATTTGTTGCGCATGGTAAATCAAAGCATTGGTTATCCCCAGCTTTTTCCGATCAATCGATAAATCTTATTTCTGGTAAAGGCATTGTATATCAATCCTGTTTTCTGAAAGTTAATGTTTTATTCCGCTTTTTTAGTCTTGTCAGCAAGTTCTTGAATCATACACTTCAGCTGTGAGGAAATCCTTGCAAAAATTACTATGTCATTAGCCAGTGGCGTACATTCGAGGCTAGCTGGGTTAGCTGCGAAGCCCAGACAATGCACAAATAAAAGTCACTTAAATATACACAAATAATAGACAATTATCAACTTTACTAAGATATGTCGATGCATTCGCTGCGAAAAAAACACGTGAGGATTCGCTTCTTTTGTCTAAGAGAATCAGTCTGGCCGGCGAAGATCAACAGGGCTCCTCCTTTTGGAGGGATGGCGTCATCGTAACGCAACCAGCTCTACAAGAGCTTTCGCTGTTGCGATTCTAATACCGTCCAAGAGATCTCTTGCTAGCGTTTCCATGACAACACCAATGAGCGGCTCAAGGGGAACGGGGCTTTGCTTTGTGTAACGGTTCGCTCAGAAAAGAGAAGATTTAGACTACCTAAGTCACTCGCATGTTCCGGCCGAAAACAGCACGTGTTTCGCAAGAGTTGTTTCAGTTTGTGTGAAGTATCAATGAATTAAAATTGTGATATTATATCTGAAATTCGTAGCTTTGTTGGACTCAAACTGTTTTGATAAATGTTGTGAAAGCCTTCCTGAACATCTAGTGTCAGAACTTAAAGAATTCTATGCTTCAAGTTTTGATACAACTCGTCTAAAACATGATCGGAACGTATTTTATTCCCTTGATGAATACAAAAATAAATCAGTAGAAGACATTAATTGTTACATAAAGTTGAATAAATTGGACATACTGTTTAATGAGGTGTACAAATTAGCAGACCTAATATTAAAGTTCCCATCAAGAACTGCAACTGCCCAAAGAAGTTTTTCTGTGCATTATAAAGAATCAAGATATATCTTACAGGCACACAAGGACATGCAGATCCGACCATAGTTTCTTCCGAGTACTTTTTCATATTTAAAATAATGTTTTTCTCTATTGAGAAAAACATTATTTTTAAATACACTGCCGGAAAGTGAAAAAAGAACACCAAGAAGGAATTGGCGGACGATCATGAAATTTACATATGTTAATGGGGTCAAGTTTACGTAGGTGTGATGTTAATTTCGGGACCAACCGGTGAGCGCTTACGCCACAACACGGCATAATATGCAAATTATCGTCGGTGGTATTTAAGGAGTACGGCGAAGTGAATGTAATCAGTCGTCGGCGTACGGACACGTGCGAAGACCCTGAAGAAGCTGCAATGCCTGGACATGGAAGACGTGTACGATTTCAGCAGTTATCGGACTTTGAGCGAGGTCGTCTAGTCGGACTCCGTGAGGCCGGGTGGTCGTATCGTCGCATTGCGGAGCGAATTGGACGGGAAGTATCGGTGGTGGTACGATGGTGGCGTAGATGGTCCGAGGAACATTCCTACACGAGAAGACGTGGAACCGGGAGTCACAGACGGACCGATGAGTGGACCGATCGACGCATAAGAAGAGCTGCGTTGTCAAGCAGAACATCCAGTGCCACGCAAATCCGAGCTGCCGTTGCACCTGAGTTGACTCTGCGAACAACCCGCAACCGTCTACTGGATGCAGGACTACGTGCACGTGTGCCTCTGGCATGTGTACCTCTGACTCCAGCCCACCGTCAGGAATGGCTGCAGTGGTGTCGGCAACGTCTGCACTGGATAACGCAATGGCGATCTCTCGTGTTCAGCGATGGAAGCAGATTCTGCTTGGGAGCCTCCGATGGCCGTATGCGTGTTCGCAGACGCACAGGGAAGCGTCTCCACCCTTCTTGCATCCGCCAGCGACACACAGGGCCTACACCTGGTCTCCTGGTGTGGGGAGCGATCAGCTATCACTCCCGCACACAACTAGTGTTTGTACCGGGTACGTTAAACAGCACCTCCTACATCAACAACATTATTCAGCCCGTTGTTATTACATTTGCAAGGTCGGTCCATCGTGGTGTTTTCCAGCAAGATAACGCACGCACACACACGACACGTGCAACGCACCGTGCACTGCAGGGTGTGAGACAACTTCCATGGCCTGCACGTTCTTTGGATTTGGATGCTTGAAACTCAATACCTCAAACTTACATCCAACATCTGCACGACAGACTCCATGCCAGAATTGCACAGTGTGACGCAGTTCATGGCGGTTCAACCTCGTACTAACCATGTTACATGGAAATGTTATTTTTCAGTTTACCAGCAAATACATCTGTATTTTGCCATAATGTTTTGATCACGTTATCCTCTGTATTCCGTTATTATGCTGTATAAATTTCGTTGGTATCAGACGTCTCCTTCTTGGTGTTCTTTTTTTCACTTTCCGCCAGTGTATGAAAAAGTACTCGGAAAAACCTTTTCATGAAAACGTAACACTTCAAGTTCACACAAAAGGAAAAAAAGGATGGAATCCATTTACAAATAAATTATTCAAAAGAAGAATGGAGTTCATGAACAAATTAGTGTTCAAATGTTAAACCTCACAATTACTTGGTATCATGTTAGCAATAGTATGTACCTAAAATTTAGAAAACAAGTTACTTCTATTGCTTAACAACTAAAAATTAAACTTGGCAATTTAAAAAAAGAAATAGTACGAAGGGAATGGGGGCCAGGTGAGATAGCCCCGTCTCGGATCCAAGATACACCACTGTCGTTAGCAAAATGAAGGCAAATTAAAGAGTGTCCGTTAAACACTTTATACCCTGTGTTCCCAATTTAATGATTGAAAGACGTTCTGTAGAGGGCCTTTAAAGAGCTTGGGAGATACGTAGGTGGTTCAGAAAGTTACTAGATATGCATAAACACAATTTTCAAGCCACTAGTTTTTTGGGGATTTATGAAGCTTATACATTTATTAGAAACCGCCAGATGGTGTAACCATACTGAGTCACCGTTCTTTATTCTACGCTCCGTCAAATGATTGAACGCCACACCCATTCCAGCATTCACTATGGAGCTCGACAGATATGCTTGGAGGGCGATGATTTCCTACGTCTTCAAAAACGTTTAACAAAGAACGAATACTGTCATAACATGCACACAACTTTCTTGATGTAGCCTTTTCATATAATACAATGTTTAATTGGTATGGTGAGTGTAAAAGTGCAAAGAAAATCCTTCAAGATGACGCTCGAAGTCGAAGACCGAGCACTTCCGCTACTGATTTCAATGCTGAAAAAAAATAAAGCCCTGGTCGAAGAAAATCCACCAGACACGCATCAAGAGATTGCCAATGTGATGGTGTGTCTCCGGTGATGTATTTTTTTTTCTTTTTTGTTTACTTACGAAAAGTAGCAGGAGGCTGTGCGTTGCATCCCGCACTGCTACATCACGTGTAATGGTGAATGAAGGACTGGTAAGCGCTTCCGATGGAAGACAAACCCGAATGTATAGTTCGGTTCAGTTAGGACTGGTAGTGCTACCACCAGAGGTTTTCGACAAACTAAGTGAAGAATATCTCATTTTAGACCATTCAGTTCATAATACCTATGTACATGGAGATTTATTCACATACAATGCATCAGCGGTGCACAATGATTTGCGTCTCTTGACTAATGGCATTCACGCTTTTGAACTGAAAGTGATCACTCCTCCAGGCCTCTTTAGACTACAGTTCTTCTTATAATCGAGCCGTCGAAGTCCGGTTGACATGACGAAGACACTCTCTGTCCTTCTCTTTTGGTCCAGAGAGTCACGGTAGTTACAGCGAATAAATGAACAAGATCAGATGAAATAGTTTACCTCTCTCTGGTATATTTCCTGGTGCTTCCTTGAGAGACACAGTTGCCACTGTGAATTTGCTGCTACTGAACCGCAGTTCAGGTCCTCTAATTTCGTAACCGCAGTTACTATTTCACACTTAGTGACCCTCGTCACTATTTGACCCAAATTCTGATGACCTCGGCCATCAGAGCACCATTGACTTCATCCTCCCACTGCTAAAGTTACCCGAGAATGCCACGAATTCCCACTCTTTCTGCAACTCTCTCTCTCCTCGGGAGCATCTCTACAGCTTTGGGCCAATCAGAGCAGCGCATTCCCGCGGGACGCTGCCTCTGACCCTATAATTCTTATGCAACTGTTATCTCTCTCCGCTGAATACCCGCCCTTCTTCTTCGATGCTGTCGTCGCTACCAAGACCTCTGTGCCGAATACTTCAAAATGGCTTCCTCCCGTCTATTTCCTGTTTTCCAATCAACTCATTTTCTACTGAAAAGTGATTTGGGACGTGGGTGTGCTTTTCACATCGCCACAGCCAACATTATAAATATTAGTTCCGAGAGCGTGCATTCAATTATTCGTGAAGATCTTTGACTGAGCAAGCGGTGTGCTCGATGGATTCCTCATCAATTTACAGAGGAATAAAAGAAGACCCGTGTGGAACAGTTGCCATTTCATGAAAGGAAATTCAATGATGGCAGAGGAAGGAGCATATGGGAAGTCGTAACTGGTGATCAATCGTGGATTTACCAGTTTGAACCGGAAACAATGCTGCAGTCCATGACGTGGACATTCGCAGATGGAAATCCATACCATTCCCGAGCAAGAAGTATGGGCAAGAGAATGGTGTCATCTCCTTCCGCCTACTCTGATGGATCGTCGCCTCTCGAGTGCCTTTCCTCGGCTTCAGTTGCCCAGGAGGACCCAAAGGAAATCGCTGTGAACTCGTACATTAATGTTTGTCTCACGAACGTACTGGAAAAGTGGCAAGAGAAACGGCCGATGAAAGGCACTCGAGGGACAATGATCCACCACGAGAATGCATCATCCCACACTGCTGTGAAAACAAAGGACTTTCTGAAAAGTCATCAAATCCAGGTGCTACTCCATTAGGTGTGTTCTCTTGACCTGGCCCCGTGTGACGTCTTTCTGTTCACGAAGTTCAAAAATTTTGCGAGTCGGACCAAGTTTTCAAGTCCTGACAAATCGGTAGAGACAAAAGAAACTTGAGACTCTCGATAAAGACCATTGGAGAACTGCATTTCAAAATTGGTTTACGAGGGTCGACAAGTGTATATACAAGCTCACGGAGCTTACTTTGAAAAATTGCAAACAAATACACTATTTTGATTGACTAGAATTTTCTATCCAGAAATTTTCTGAGCAACCCTTGAATGGTGTCATTTGGCTTAGTTTTGAGTTTGAAAATAATTGGAATTGCTGGGAATTTGGACATAACCCGTCACGCGCTAGCCAAGCGAGTTGGGTGCAAGATAGCCTTTCATCTAATAAAGAAGGTATAGTTATATTGCTATTGATAGATGGTCAAAACACCTTCATTGAGAAATCAGGATGTACCACGAGTAGGCGGGATTGGCATTTGTCCATTAAAAGCAATACACTGCGCATTGCTAGATTTTGTATCCCATTTACACGACCCCACCATTTATATTTCCGTAGAACAATATATATTAAATTCGGTCACCTCTTCTATTGGTAGTAAATTCGGTCACCTCTTCTATTGGTAGTAAATTCGGTCATACGTAGACATCACGCCACAGACTCGACAATACATATACTCGCAAAATTGTGATGAAAAAATAGTATGACTTCGAATGCAAGATGTCTCAGTGGACAGAGTTAAATGATTACTAACGCGGACTGTTAATTGAATGCTACACAAACAGTCACTCCGTACGTGACTTTTCAGTGTCATTGAGGTTCCTTAGGCAGACGGTTCGGGGTGTGATGTTCAAATGGAAGCGGAATGGAGCTAAATCTGGCAAGAAACGACTCGGGAAACCTCCGAACTTATGCATCTCGACAAGAAAGAGCTGCAAAGAACTTTCCGCCTAGAACGCAAACCAACTTGTCTCAAATCGCGCAAACCTTGGGGGAAACTATTGGAACTGATGTTGGCATACGTACAGTGAGTAGGACGCAGCATGATATGGGTTACCATAGTTACCCCGCCATCCAAAAGTCACCTGTCACTTCGACTAATGCTACACTCCGATTAGCATGATGAAAGGAACGTCCATCTGTACATTAATGGAAAACAATGCTTTGACTGAAGAGTCACGGCATATAATCCACCAGTCTGATGGCCGTCACCGGGTGTTCCGGATGTCGGAAAGAAATTAGCTTCGAGACTGTTTTGTCCCAACAATGAAGATTAATGGAGACATCTTAAAGGTATGCAGCTATTTTCGTGGTTCGGCCTCGGCCTATTAGCTGTTTTAGGCAAAACCATGAACGTTGAGTGGTACGTAGACGTCCTAGACAATTACACATTACCAACTTTGTAGCAGTACTTTGGGAATACCTCTATCAGCAAGAAAATTCGCCATGACATACTGCTTGCCTTGTTACAGATTCGTTTGAGGGCACGGACATCGAAGAGTTGGACTAGCCAGCCGAGAGTCCTAATCTTATTAATATAGAGAATCTCTTGAACGAATTGCATTGCTATTTGCGTAAAGAAAGAAATCGCTCGAAAACAAAAATCAACTTGTCACAGCTTTGAAGGCGAATGGCGGAATATGTCTGCCTACTTCTACAAAAACTGGTGGAGAGTATTTCACGAAGAGAGTACAGACCATCATGTGGGCCAAACGTATTCAGCCCTGAATGAAAGACTATAAGCTAAAAGAATTATTCAAATACAAATGAATCAGAAGGACATGTTTGGAAGTAAAAAAAAACCATATATGTACACAACAGATGCCACGAGACCAAGCTATGTGGAGTTTATCAAATCCCAAAACTTGGTGTTAAATGTGTGAGGCATATAATTTAAACTGTGTGTGATCTATAATCATTTAATATAAATATTTATAAGTTAGTTTTATAACTGGTGACTGCCGAAATACACTGAGTGCTGCCTGAATTACTCCAATATGCACAATACTTCGTAAGCCCTCCTTTCTCCCAGTGAACGGCCGCCATCAGGCATGGCATCGACTCCACGAGGTGTCTGTACAATTTTTGGAGATCTGTAATCAAGGTGTTTGCATTGCAGTCCACAGTTCCGGTATGGAGCGGAGAGGTGTGTCCAGCTGCCACACCTGACCTTCCACAACATCCCACATATGATCAATTGAGTTGAGATCAGGAGAGTTTGGTGGGACATTCACGATGTCTCTTATCAGCACTGTCTTTGTCGAACCATTCATGCACGAGGTGGGACCTATGACATCATTGTCGCCCTGAAAAAAATCATTACCCTCTGGGTGCAGGTAAAAAATTGGGAAATGTACATGACCCATGTCATACAACAGCTTGCACCGGCCTAGATAGTTGAAGCCATGCATCAAAGATACATAGACTTTAGCTGCTTTCGCCAATTACGGTTTGTTATCTCATTCCGCTGACGCCAGTTACGGACTACATGTCCTGATTCGTCAGTGCTGGCCTACCTTTTTTGTTTTTGTTTGTTTCTTTATGGGTTTAATGACAACTGCAAACAACTCAATGGGCTACAAGCAATGGGCTATAAGCTATCGTCTATAAGCAGCTATCGTTCTTAAATTAGCGCCGCTGGTTTTGGGGAAGGGAGACCGGAGTTGTCGTATGATAAACACAAAATATATTCCTCACCGGAATTCGAACTTGGACCCATATCATCAAAACAGAAGTCATCGCTCTTTCCACGTTTATAAGTGAGTCACGGGAAAATTCTCATTGGCCGCCACGTGGAATCAAACCCATGGTCTTCCAGTTACTCGCCGGACATGCTTCCACTGCACCACAGCTGCCTCGAATTCCTCCAGACTCACATACACTAGCTGCCAAGCCACTTGTCAGATTTCTCCTTGGAAACCCGCACAATGCTGGGGATTCACCAAACATGGTAAGCAGCAACAAAACAAATAGCTAAAAGGCGAATGAATAATTAATACAAACACCTGACGTGGACCAGGAACATCGAATAGAAATAATCGCTTTTTCCACGTATATAAGTGAGTCACGGAAAAATTCCCATTGGCCGCCACCGGGAATGGAACTCAGGGTCTTCCAGACGGACCCATATCAGAGTTGTGTCGCCGTTTGGCCCAAGCCAACGCTTCGACCATAACGCCATCAAGGAGGCAGTGAGGCAAGCCAGCGCTTTGACCATAACGCCTTCAAGGGACTCGGGATATGTACTCCATTGACTCAATGAAGTAAATATTCGGATTCATTGGATCAACACTGCTTCTCAAATCTTCTGTCGTCCAATTCGCATGCTATTGCAAACAGAAGAGTCGTTTCCTTAGGTGGACTTCTGTAAGGGGAAGGTGGCGTATTAGCCCGTTCATGCCCACGAGTGACGTAAAGCTGTGCAGGATGTTGTTTCTTGTTGACCCATATCGTTTATGAGCTGTCAACTGCGAAACTGTGCAGCTCTGATTACCTTGTATAAGGCGATGAAGCCTCCCTCTAGTGTTGTGTCGCTGTTTGGTTGCCTTGTCATTTTAGAACCACTATTATTACACTTTAACCACGGTGCTTCTCGAGAAACCCACATTTGTAACCGTTTCCATAATGGAAGCATAAACATTTCGTGTGCTCACAGTTTGGCTTTTTGTAAACTCCGATAAATCCCTTGGTTTACCTATTGCGTCCGTTACTCCGCTCTTAAAGTAACCACCAACCTTTTACCTACACCCCTTTCTTAAATAATGACTGCTCATATAAAGCTTGATCAAAACTAATATCTAAAGAAAATCCGCAAAATAAAATGTCAGTTTTACAGTGCATTATTCATCAAGGATTTGAGTCAGTCAGTGTTAGTCGTAAAGAATATTTTCCGGATAACTGTGGCTCCGGTTAGTTGACGAGGTCTTGGCGCTGTAAAACAGCAGTGCCGTTCCAGCTGGCGAATGGACAGAGGCAAGGGCTTCGGGCTAACCATCTAAGCAGGGTTCGAGGCACGGGTGACGTCTGGATGATGCCCCCGTCCTACCGCTCTGTCTGCCCCTACGAACCAGTGACCCCATACTAGGAATAGGCGACTTCTTATAGCCTAGAGTCTCAAAGTGGTCCTTAATCCCAGAAATTAAAAAAAAGTGTTGCACAACAATAAACATATGACATTTTTTAATGCGAAATATCAAAATGTTTCACAGAAACAAACTGAATAAAATATAAAAGATTTCGAGATTCCATTACTTTTGTTGATGTGGAATGCACTGATATTTTGTATTACGCAAAATTGCAGAGTTGACCGCGGTGAAAGTGCTTAAAAGTGCTTGGGAGCACAGAAATGGAATACCAAGACGTTTTTGCTTTTGAGAAAAACGAAATTTTTTTAATAATAAAATAATAAGACGTTTCATCTTTTGAATAATAAAGATCGGTTATATATTTAATCTTTTATTCAGATTTACTTGGACATACGAGTAAATTAAATATTAAATTTCAAAGCAAAGTGTAATCCATCGGTGGCTATGTAGCCATTTCAAGGCACTTAAAATGCAACTTTGCTGTTCGTAAATCTGGTTTCCAAATGCAATTAATTTTCCACTTCACCAGCACATTGTATCTTAAGAGAAAATAAAGATAAAGCTTAGTCGGAAAAACTCCCTGATTTACGTAAGAAACTTAAAAAGGTTTGATGAATTTTTAAACACACCGGTTCTCATTAAAGCATTTTAGCTACGCTGTCTGTATTTTTACTTAGGAAAAAACTCCGGAATAATTCAATTTTGAAATACTCTTTCGCATCTAAATTGGAGTTTCAGCAAAAAATAAACCAGGGTATCTTTATGTTTCAGATTAACTTTGCATGTTTAAAAGACGTTCATAATGTTTAGATCATCTTATGTGTGTGAAAAAGTGTTTTCAATGATGAAGCAGCCTGAAAATCTAACTAGGTAGCCCAGAGATTGATCGCCAGTTCTCATATTTCTTCTTAAAACAGTTCTTTGGTGATTCAACTTTTTCCACAGCTCAGTGACTTTATCTGATGATCAACTTCAGAAAAAAGTTTGTTTAATTACTTTTACTACTACTATTGAAAAAAAAATTTGGTTTCGTTATTAATAGTGGCATTGGCCTAAATATAACATAATCATTTGGCTTAAATACACACTCACGGGCAATCAAATTTGCGCACCTAGAAGAAAACATGCTACAACCGCGAAACTTTGCTATAGCTAGAGTGCGTGCTGGTATGCAAATAATCCTCGTTCGGTACGAAAGCGCATGACCTCACACCCTGTGGTGGTGCTGCTAGGACGAACCGACAGCCTTATAAACCGGAGTGTAGTCGATGCTCCATGAAAACGAAGAGCACCGGCCCGCGCAAGCAAAAGTACAAAGTGACAAGAATGCCAGGTAGACGCCAGATATGTCGACTTACGCAACGTACGTACTTCGACAGAGGCCTGATCATCGGACTAAAAACCGCATGGTGGTCTGCGCGCCGTATAGCCCACCACGTGTATCGTTGTGACATTACCGTCCGACTGTGTTGAGAGCAGTGGACACGTGACGGCACTGCCACACGGCGGAGCGGCTCCGGACGGACCAGGAGTACCACCAGCAGAGGGGATCGACGGATCGTGCGCCAGGCACGAACGAATCCCAGGGAAACTGTCCATTATACAGGCAGACGTAGTAGCTCCTACGTGCCGACAAACCAGTTCCCGACGCCTCGCGCAAGCGAATCTGCGATTCCAGCGCCCCTTACGTGTGGTTCTAGGCCAGAGCGACGTGGAACGCCACAGACTGGCGACGTGTGCTGTTTAGCGATGAGTTCCGCTTTATTTTGGGGGCACATATTCGTCGTGTCCGGGTGTGGAAGTCTCCGGGACAATGGACCATCCCAATCTCGCTATCGAGTGCCACACCTCCTCCACTGCAGGCCTTATAGTCTGGGGTGCCATTGCCTACGATAGCCGATCAGCTCTAGTAGTGGTACGTGTATCATTTACAGGCAAGCGGTATGGGGATGATATCCTTCGGCCCCATGTGCTCCCAATGCTGGCCAGGATTCCAGGTGCGCTATACCAGCAGGATAATGCCCGCCCTCATACCGCTCGGGTTGCCCAGGCCTGCCTACGTCATGTCCAGACACTTCCATGGCTTGCCTGCTCCCCGGATATGTCCCCTTTCGAGCATGTGTGGGACCACAGCGACAGTCGACACATGCTCGATATATCCCCTTTCGAGCATGTGTCTGCTGCCGCCGCGTCGCACTATCCGGAATTTGAAGCACACCGTCCAGCACGTGTGGGCCAGTCTGCCGCAGGACAACATTAGGCTTCTGTTCGCCTCCATACCGGACCGTATTGCAGCATGTATCACCGCACGAGGCGGTGAGATGCGCTATTAAAGATGACCGGTCTGCGTGCCACAGATCCCTCTGTAATTGCCCTGCAGCTCTGTTTTTGCCATCATGTGTATCATTCAGCTGTTATAATTTCGTCCATAAAATTTCAGTTCAATCCGATGCTTCCTTTTTGGTGCGCTAATTTCATTGTCCGTGAGTGTATGATGAAAACATATAAAAAAAAGGACTATTTTTCGAAAGAAACTTGAGATGTTCGTTTGTGGATGCAACAGGTAAGGTTAACTGGCCCTTGGACACGCGATAAGGTATCACTAATATTGGTACAGTTGCACTCTAGGCATGGCTAGGACAGAAAATTCCTGGCGCCCACATATATCTAATGGAATTTGTAACAGATATCCAAGATTAGGTTTTATGGTCGCCCAAAGAATCCTGCAATAGAAACGTTCGACTTACTGCAACAGAATTTGGGGGAAATAGCATGTGCTTGGGTTTATCGGTGTAACAAAACGTTCCATAAAGGGGGACAAATTGCCGCTGAGCCGCAATAGAGCAGTGGTTAAAGTAGTTAGCTTCTGACCTAATAGTCGAGGGACTGATCCGTCGTGACTTTTCTGAAGATCCGCCGTACCTATCGCAGCACGCTAAGCCTGTAGCTCTAGGGAATTTGACCCCCCCCCCTCCCACCTCCTCTAAAAATAAGGACATCTCTTTCCTTATTCTATTTATAATGAGCTCCATCTTGCATTCTCCTACGATGATGTTCCCTCAAACGATCGAAATTTTTTATAAATGCAAACTTTTGTCTCCCAGCCTTTCTGTCAGGGTCTTCTGATCCTTTCCTGTGTAACTTGTCCGGAAAAATATCAAGCACATGGCGCAGAAGCCTACTTCGGGTACAGAGCTGACATTGGCCAAAGCGAAACGGGCATTAGCACACGAAAATTACACTACCCTGTTGGTAAATCGAATTCCTCCACAGCTAGGTGTAGGTGAGGGACTATTTATTTTAGGCTTGAGGTGCAAATGCCATGAGCCATGTATTTGTGGATCTCTTCGGAGAAGGAAAAGCTTCTTTAGGAACCGTACACACCAGTTCCCCCCGCTCCCCCTCAGACACACTCAGCAGCTCCCTGTAAATCTTATTGAACAAGGGACTTGTCACTTTCGTAGCGCCTATTCAAAACACTTGATCACGTGCGTTACCGCGTGATTTAGGCAACTATTTAAAACTATCACCCGCAAAAACAGTCTTGCCGGGCCAGCACATGGGCCAGTAGTTCGGGCTAGCAGCGGGCCAGCAGTGGCACCCCGATCAGTTGTCATATGCCAGAACAGGGCCATTAGTTATCCATCACAGGTAGTAGCTGCAACAAGTGGCCCATCATCGGCCCTGCAATCACGTGCCATAAATGATGGGTAGCATAATGTGTTTCGCTAGTTTCCCGGCAGTGGCAGCCGGCAACCACGTGACGTAACTGGTGGCTTACCGAATCTTGTCAGCCAATTTCCCAGTAGTAGCCATAAAAAAAAAATCAAGGATAACCGCAGTTCCCCAAAGCTACAACTTTTTCTTTTTTCTACCCTTACGAAACTTGTGAACTTTAGCACTGAGCTGGGGAAATTTTCTCAACAGACCAGAAAAACGCCTGTTTGGATCTAAGTGGATACGAACCTGGGATGTTTGCGTGGGAGCTGAGCTTTCTACCGACCGGACTAATTTGTCACGCACGAACGTGTGCTTGAAGCTGTCTGTTTCGTGCGGAATATGCAATCGAATGGTTCCCTCTTTCATTTTACAATATCGCGAGGTATTTTTCATAAAAGTCAGTTTCATATAATTCATAAATTTATTTTTTCAACGTAACGATAGTTTTGTTTTTTTTTTACCTTAAGGGAACTTCATTAATTTTTTTCAAGGAGTGTACATACTTAGAGTAGCTTTCCAAAGTTTTGTACTGTACTTGTCGTCTTGAAAGGAGATTGTTGAATTAATATGTTCATGTCACATTCTGTTACATTTTTAATGTTGTATCTTTCCTTTCCGTTGTCCGAAGCTACATTTGTTTTAAAGAGGAAAGATATTTTATTTTACTTCTCGTTATTTTTAGAAGCGAATTCCTCCCAGTCTTGTGTATTCAACCCATGGATGTGTACATTATATCCACATAGCGTTGTTTTTTTTTTCTTTCAAATAATTAATAAATTTTGTACACGTATAATTCCTTTTTTTCCGACAAAGGTTTTTTTAATGGTTTTCCAGGGCATTTGTTTCAAGCGGTTTCAAATTATTTCGTGTTATTCACCCACTCCATTCCATGAATTGTTATTCATGGGAAAGTAGTGGGTGTTTTTCATGGCTGTAATCTAGTATTTCATGGCTTAATCTGATATCTTCGTTGACGTGGAATTTCATTAAGAAATTAATTCGCCTCTCTACATATGGATTTTTTTTCTTAGCATCCACTAAAATAACACGATGGCAAATAGAACGGGCCACTAGTGGCACTTGCTTGGAGGCCCACAGTTCACGGCGATGCTCCAGGGCCATGAATGGCTCGCTAACTGATAGCGCTGCCACCAACGGACCGCTACCGGGCCGTGAGCGGCAGATTTCAGCCAGCAGTTACCCATCACTGCCAGCTGGTGGCCAGCAGTTTCCCAGCACTTATGTTTTTGCTGGGCATTTGTTTTGAAGCGCAAGGATATTTTATTTTACTTCTCGATATTTTTAGATGTGAATTCCTCCAGTCTTGTGTATTCAACCCACGGATGAGTACATTATATCCACATAGCGTTGCTTTTTTTCCAAAGAAATGATAAATTTTGTACGCGTGTCTTCTCTTTTTTTCTACGTAACCTTTTTTTTAATGTTTTTCCAGGACTTGTTTCAAGCGGTTTAGTGTATGTTAAAACGAAAGTTTACAATTGTTTTTTTTCAATAATAATTCTTTTCTTTTATTATTATAATTCTCCTTTTTTTTCCAACATACGTTTTTTAATGTATTTTCAGAACTTGTTTCAAGCAAGCGGTTTAGTGTATGTTAAAACGAAAGATTACATAGAAATCATTTCTTGTTATTAATGGGAATGGAGTGGGTGTATTTCATGGCCTAATCTGATATCTTCGTTGACGTGGCATTTCATTATAGGAAATTTCTTTGCCTCTCTACATATGTTTTTTTCTTAACATCCACTAAATAACACAATGGCGATAGCGTCGTCTGCAACTAACTGGTACCACGAGAGAGACAGCACGTGTTGCTTCTGCGCATGCGCAGTCCCGTTTCTTCCACCTGGAGTTGGAGTTGCATCGGTTGCCGGCAACGGGCGCCACTAGTGGCACTTGCTTGGAGGCCAACAATTTACGGCGATGCTGCAGGGACATCAATAGCTGCCAACTGATGGCGCTGCCACCAACGGACCGCTACCGGGCCTTGAGAGGCATATTTCAGCCAGCAGTGATCCATCACTGCCAGCTCGTGGCCAGCAGTTCCATAACACTTATATTTGTGCTGGGTCGCTCGTCAGTAATCCGCGGTAGTGTTGATCTCAATGGGAGAAAGAAAGGATTTTTCGGAGTTTGATAAAGTGTTACTTGTGAGTGTAAGTTTAGCTGGAGCGACAGAGCTGTCTGGTTTCACAAAAGGGGAGATATCCAGGGTCTTTAATCAGTGTAAAAACTACCCGCATTGCTTGTCTCAGAGGTGCGACTGAGTCAAAAACGAGATCGCCTGTGAAGGCTTGAACGGAGAAACAGGACTTCCTGTGTGGCGCAATTGACCGAAACATTCAATGAAGGCTGTTTCTGACCCATGTCACGCCGAATTGTGCGCAGGGAATTGAAAAGCATTGATATTGGCAGTCGCATTCCCATATAGATACCACTGAATTCTGCGAAGAACAGCAAAGTTCGTCGGCAATGATGTCAGGAACAAAATGACTGGACACATGAAAAACGTCTTGTGGTCCAAAGAGTCGCGGTATACCCTGCTCTGTACCGAGAGTAGGAAGAGAGTTTGGGAGGAGTTCCATGAAACAATGGACCGAGCTTGCCTTTTGAACACAACTCAAGATTTTGTTGGCGGTGCCATGCTGTAGCGCATGGCACCACCTCCAGAACGGAATGGGTCCCCTGATATTGCTGGAAGATCGGGTTTCCTCCAAGGATTATTTGAATATTGTTACCGATCAAGCCCATTCCGCCATGTTCACATTTTGTTCGACAGGTGACGCTGTTTTATGGATATATATATCGCATACCGCGCAAGAAGGGTTCAGCAGTGTTTCAGCGAGCATGACAGCGACTTCAACTCTCTTCTATGCGCACGAAAAAGCTCGGATTAGAACTCTATTGTGAATGTAAGGGCCATGTTAGAAAAACAGATCCGGTCGTAAAGTTCTCTGCCGTCACATCTGAACCAGTTAAAGGACTCTGGTGAATGCGTGGTATGCTGTAGATGTAGATGCAGTCCAGCCCCTTGTGGAGTCTACGCCAAACCTCATACGTTCTGTAATCCGGGATAAATAAGGTCTAACCCTGTATTGAATAAAAGTTTCTAATTCAGTGGCCGGTATGTATAGATTACATCGCAGGCCAATCTCAACCCAATGCCTGGCAGCTCGAAGCATTGGGTTGGTGCGAATGAAGTGTACGGCAAAGGACCAGCACACGTGGACAGCGAGAACGGAAAAGTAGGACAACTTACCTAGGGAAAATAATCCCTTCCGGCATCGACACATAGTTGTCATCTGTCCGGCAAGGCCATGATCACGGAACGAAAAACGTCTTGTGGCTGGGACCTGAAGAAGTCATCAACTGCATGTTGAACTTCGTTGTCTGTCGTGAACTGTTTCCCGGAGAGGAAAGTGATCCAGGCGACGAAACAGATGAACAGATGATAGTCTGTCGGAGGTAAGTCAGGGGAAATAGGCTGGATGAAGCAGTGCTTCAAGCCCAAGGCACTTAGCGTCAGCATCGTTCGTTGTGCGGCATGAAGGAGAACGTTGTCCTGGAGCAGAAGAACACCATTTCTGTTGACCAAAGCCTGTTGTTTCAGCAGAGATTCCGCTGCATCTGGTGTAATTCAGCACGATAAGGTTCTGCAGTGATGGTTTGGCCTCTTGCCAAGGAACTCCGATGAATTATCCCGGCTGTGGACCACCAGAGAAAGAGCATCACATTCTTGGTGTGTAGGGGTGGTTTAGGATGCCATCTAGCAGGTTGTGCAGCGCTTAACCAGTATGCAGATCGTTTTCTATTAGCATAAAGAACCCACTTCTTTTCGCAGGTAACGAGTCGATGCAGTAGATGTTCCTGTTTATTCCTGGCAAGTAGCGTCGTGCAGACTTCCAAACGTCTAGTCTTGTTGGCAGTTGTCAACTCATGTGGCAGGGACATGTCCAGGGTTTTGACCTTACCCACAGGAGCCAGACGCCGAGCAACTGTCGTGTGATTGACACCTACCTCTGCCGCTATCTCACGACACATATTTCGTGGGTCCGTTTCAACCACATGTAACAGAACTCGTCAGAAACAGCAACAGATTCGTGACCACGTGCTCCGTTTTGCAGGTCCGTATCTCAGCTTCAAAACTTCACAAACCATCGCCGAATGTTCGTTCGTTGGCTGTGTTCTCCCTAGATGCTTTGTTAACGTTTCAAGTGGCAATTCCTGCAGAATGGCCCTGCTTAAATTCATACAGGAAGATGACTCTCAAACCCGGCGTCTGCATGTTACCTTTACAAGCCATGTTACGTTCAAACAAACTACGCCTGAACCTTGTTGTTCACATACGTGCAAGCTAGCTATTTATAATTACTCTGTGACGTAACACCCGCAACACCTGTGTGTGGTTCCATTCCGCGTGGTGGGGGCGTATCTCCACTGTAGGTTGAAGAAACGTATATGCTCCAGCTTTTTCTGTCTGTCTGTCCGTCCGCACGATAATTCGCATAAAAATGGTTCCATTTCGATGAAATTTTAGTATGTTGTAAGGGACCACCTGGGGATGAACGCTATTGATAATGGACGAAATGGGGTGAAACGTCCGGACATAGAAGTGGGATCCATTCCATTGCCCTTACACCTCATAACTTCCGTAAAATGGTTCATTTTCGAATAAATTTTAGTATGTGGTAGAGGACCACATGGAAATGAACCCTATTGAAAATGGATGAAATGGGGTCAAAAGTCACGACATAAGAGCGGGATCCATTGCATTACACTTATGCGTCATAACTTGCGCAAACATGGTTCGATTTCGATGAAATTGTAGTATCTGGTAGGGGACAACCTGGGCATGAACCCTATTGAAAATGGGCGAAATGGGGTCAAAGGTCAGGGCATAGGAGCGGGATCCATTCCATCGTCCTTATGCATCATAACATGACTACAACTGCTTCGATTGCGACAAAATGTTAGTATGTTGTTCCGGAGGTATACTGAGGTTCTGTTTAATGTAATCGAAATTGGGTCAAAGGTCAAGGCACAGGAGCGAGATTTATTCCACAATTATTATCCTCATAACTTGACTAAAATAGCTTCTATTGCGACAAAACTTTAGTATGTTGTTCCGGAGATATACGGAACCGGTTCTGTTTTATATCGTCGAAAAGTGGTCAAAGGTCGGGACACAGGAGAGAAATTTATTCAACAGCTATTATCCTCTTAACTTGACTAAAAGTTCTTCTATTGCGACAAAACTTTAGTATGTTTTCCGGAGGTATATTGAACCGGTTCTGTTGAATATAATAGAAATGGGGTCAAAGAGCAGGACACGGGAGAAAGATTTGTTCCACAGCCGTTATTCTCATAACTTGAGTAATGATTTCTGGTATGTTGGAAAGCGTATCATACTCAATGCATTGAATGGTTTTACTAACTCGTTTACTTTTCTTAATGCTTAAACAGAGCAGTCACAATTTTCGGGCTCGTCTGGGCGAGTGCTGTATTTTGCGATATAAAATTCTAGCTAGGACTCTTGAATTGGAAATCCGAACTCAGCGCTGGTGGTTGTGTCTAAATCAAATCTCGGGAGGAATTTCCACGTGTAATTACAGTTTCTATATTGGAAAGAACTTATCGACGACGGGCAGTAGCCTGGGTGATCTTTCACTTTGGGTAGCGAAGAAATGGTAAACACAGCATCCGTTATTGCGTGTGAAGAACATCGTATTGCGCTTTGCTGACTGGCAACAAATTTTAAACTTTCGTATTGTAGCACCCGAAACATTTTAATGCAAGACATAGAAATGAAACTGTTCTGTCGATGAATATCTTGTTCCCAGATCGAATTTAGTAGAACGTTACTCTTTGCCACGGACAGCTAGATTCAAAATAACGGAAATAGATTTTTCCGAAGTATTGTGGGCATTTGACGAGCCTCGTGTATTTCATTTCAACCACATAAAAAACCAACAGAGCTACCAATGAAATTCACCGCCGCCCAGTTGGCGCAGTCGTCTAAACTCTGGCTTCTGACCATTCGTCCGAGATGCGACCGGGTTCAAATCCTAGGAGGTTCATTTATGATGTGTTTGTCTTACAACACTGGGTTTCTCCCTTCCCCGAAACCAGTGGCGTTAAATTAAGAGGGGGCAACTGCTTATAGCCGATTGAGCTGCTCAGAGTGGACGCTAAACCCCAAATAAAACATAAATTTATCATTACGTCTATGGGAAAAACTGCGCCAGAAACCCCATATTGACCTTGCAATCATGTTACCCATGCTCGAAAGAAAAACAAATGTGAAAAGTTCTGGAAAAGTCGCGATGATTATCGTCTTTGACCGTTTAGGATTCGTCTACGTATTAAAATCTTTCACCACCGCACTCAGTTACAGTTAGTTACAAAAGTGTCAGGTCATCATTCGTAACAGAAGAAAATGAGATAATTTATTACGTTTCCAGCTATTAACAACTAAAAATTAGGTTTTGTGCAAACATTTAGAAATATTTTAGTTAGACTTGCAAGCTTAAAGTAAAAGTAACAGAGAATTCACAAGAAAATTTATGCAAAATACACTAGCTTCTAAAATCAATCACGCAAAAAGTATCCGTCCAGAAAGTAGTCATGAGGAGAAATCGGTAAAAGTCTTGAAAAGCGTCCGACGTTCGTGAAACCAACTAACCAGAAAAGAAAAAAGAAACTCATTGTTACATTAAGTGAAAAGGGGTATTCTCAACAAAGAATTACAAGTGAGACGAAAATACCTCGTAGTACAGTGCAGGGCATCTTTAAAAAATACAAAAATGAAAATTTGTATGTTAATAAACCTTGCAACGGACTGCAGAAAATATTAAGCGAGCGTGAAAAAAGACGAATTGTGAAGCATATTAAAAACAATCCGAGCAGCAGTGCTAAAGAAATAGGTGCAGATGTTCTAATTAGTTCTGGAAAGAATTTTGGTATCGAAGCTGTTCGATGTACGTTAAGGAAGCGTAGATATATTAATCGCATCGCACAAAAAAAAAAAGATCCATGGATAAACAAAACAAATATGAAGAAAACACTCGATTTCGCAAAAAAAAAAAAAAAAAAATACGTTAATGAGCCAGAAAGCTTTTAGAACAATGTTAGTTTTAGTGACGATAGAAAATTCGAAATATTTCGTTTCTCATCAAGAAAACGAGTATGTAGAAAACTTGGAACTGAATTTGATGAGCAACACCTCCAACCGATTGTCAAGCATGGAAGCAGATCCATACTAGTTTGGAGTTTCATCTCGCCGGCTGGGGTTGGAAACCTTCATTTCATGGATGACAAAATGGACCAATACATGGATACTAAAATCCTAAAGCGGAGTTTAAAAGCAAGAACACGAAAACTAGAGATACAAAATGAATTTCTGTTCCACCAAGATAAAGATTCCAAGCACTGTGGTAGAAACACGAAAGAGGGGATTTTCTGTAATCTCCCGAAGTGACTTAAAATACTTCCTCAGTCTGCAGACATGAACCCCATAGAACACTTGTGGGGAGAATTAAGATATTCCTTAAGTAAGTGCAGCATTTCTATTAAAGACATGTTAAAAAAATCTTCAGGAAGAATGACAAAAAATTAGCATCGATTTAACTTAGAAACTGATAAAATCTATGACTAATAGATTGAAAGCAATTATAAAATCTAAAGGATACGCGACAGAATAAATTATATTATTTTAATGTATTATATATTTTTGCCATATCTCATACGGGCCGGATACTTTTGTGTGTGCTTTATTTCTAATGTTTCATTTAAATATGTAGTACATATTATCTAAATGACGTATTGTTTTCTTGCACAATCTATTTTGAATTCGCAAAATCCAGAAAAATGAAAATAAATGTAACATCAGATATGCGCAAAAGTTCAACCAATTCTTTTCAGTAAAGAAAGAAGAAAAACAAATACTTTTGAATAAATAACGTCTTCATTCTTTTACATAACTTCCATTATTATCTATGATCTCTTGCCATCTTTCTGGTGGTAGTATGACTTTTTGCCATCTTTCTGGTAGTAATATGACCTCTTGCCATCTTTCTGGTAGTTACAAGTACTTTTGAATAAATAACGTCTTTATTCTTTTACATAACTTCCATTATTATCTATGATCTCTTGCCATCTTTCTGGTAGTAGTATGACCTTTTGCCATCTTTCTGGTAGTAATATGACCTCTTGCCATCTTTCTGGTAGTTACAAGTACTTTTGAATAAATAACGTCTTTATTCTTTTACATAACTTCCATTATTATCTATGATCTCTTGCCATCTTTCTGGTAGTAGTATGACCTTTTGCCATCTTTCTGGTAGTAATATGACCTCTTGCCATCTTTCTGGTAGTTACAAGTACTTTTGAATAAATAACGTCTTTATTCTTTTACATAACTTCCATTATTATCTATGACCCCTTGGCATCTTTCTGGTAGTAATTGACTTCTTGCCATCTTTCAGGTAGTAATTGTCCTTTTGCCATCTTACTTTTAGTAATACGACCTTTTGCATTATTATCATTATTATCTATGGCCTCTTGCCATCTTTCTGGTAGTTACAAATACTTTTGAATAAATAACATCTTTATTCATTTACATAACTTCCATTATTATCTATGATCTCTTGCCATCTTTCTGGTAGTAATGTGACCTTTTGCCATCTTTCTGGTAGTAATATGACCTCTTGCCATCTTTCTGGTAGTTACAAGTACTTTTGAATAAATAACGTCTTTATTCTTTTACATAACTTCCATTATTATCTATGACCCCTTGGCATCTTTCTGGTAGTAATTGACTTCTTGCCATCTTTCAGGTAGTAATTGTCCTTTTGCGATCTTTATTTTAGTAATACGACCTTTTGCATTATTATCATTATTATCTATGACCTCTTGCCATCTTTCTGGTAGTTACAAATACTTTTGAATAAATAACGTCTTTATTTTTTTACATAACATCCATTATTATCTATGACCTCTTGCCATCTGTCTGGTAGTATTTGGTTGAGGAATAAGTAAAGTCGTTTTTCTTCAAACGTTGGAAAACTTTATTTTGCAACAACAAAAAACAACAATTTAATCAATAATGTATTCGCCACTAGTATTTACAACACTGCTTTCCATCGTTCAACAAGTTGTTCGATGCCTCAGCGATGGGAATCTTCCTGTCGTGACCCGAAGAAGTCGTTAAACCACGTCCGCAATTTCACGTCGATATTGAACGACACGCCGCGCAAATTGTTGGAAAGCGATCGGAACAGATGAAAATCGGATGGAGCCAAGTTCGGAGAATAGGGATGGTGCGGCAAAACTTCCCAACTGAGCGCTTGAATGGCGGTTTTGGTCATATTGGTGATATGGGGCCTAGCGTTGTCATGTTGCAGCAGAACACCGTATCGCCGATCGGGTCGCTTTTGTTGTATTGCGTGGTAGAGTCGAGGCAGTTGTTGAACATAGAGGTCCGCGTTGACCGTCTCATTGTTCCGAAGAAGTTCGTAGTGCATGATGCCCTGCCAATCCCACCAGACACACAACATCGTCCTCCGAGGATTCAACTCTTATTTTGCTCGCGGCGTTCGGTGTTTTGCGGGACTGAGCCATTATTTTTGCTGCTTCATGTTGACGTACTGACACCATTTTTCGTCGCCGGTAACGATGCGGTACATAAATCTTTCCTTGTGACCACGAGTAGCCCTGTGACGAGCAAGCAAAGGCGGCAGCAAATGTGGAACGTTGATTTATGTTGCTATTTTAAAACGTGCGTGACCCAAGCGCCGAGTTTCAGAACTTTTCCTATCGCATGAAGGTGATTCACGTCTGTCTTCTGATCACAGTTCATTTGCTCAGCCAATTCCCTGGTCGATTGACGTGGATTTTCGTGCAACATCTAGTTCAATTTCTCTTCATCGAACTCAACCGAGAGACCGGGGCTATCCATGCCGTTAAGATCGAATTGCCGGATTTAAAGCGCGAAAACCAACTTTGAGCGATCCTCTTGGTCACAGCATCGTCCCCGTAAACAGCACAAATATTGCGAGCATTTTTCGTGGCTTTGGTCCCTCAATTAAACGCGAAGAGTAGCAGATGTCGGCAATCTTCCTTTTTTGCCCACTTGACATTCCATTTTAATGAACTGAAACCCAAGTAAAATTAAATCAAATCACACACACTGGCATGTAGAGCGAACACGTATCAATCGCATAGTACACTAGCGTGCAAAATCTAAGGACGAGACGGTTTTTCGAATGTGACATCGTGCAGAAATGCTCTACATCGACTCAAATCATACCATAAGATTCCCAAGATGTAAGAATATGGGACAAGTGAGCAAAACCGTCCAAACGAGGAATCCATAGGATACAAAGGCACTTTATTGAAAAGGTAGCTTCGAGCACAACTGGACAGAAGACAGAAACGTCCATGTGACAGGCGGCTGCCAAGAAAAATCCAGTCTTTAGTAGGGGATATGATCACCCCTGACTGCGTTGCAGGATTTAAAACGTTTGTTCATGCTGAGGACGAGGTTGTCAACGAGATGTTGAAGAATCGCGGCCCATTCCCCTTGTAGCGCCAATCGCAGCTGCGGAATCGTTGCTGGCGGCTAGTGACGTGCTTCCAAGCATCTCCCGAGAAAGTCCCACACGAGTTCGATTGGATTTAGGTCCTGGAACCTTGCGGGCCAATCCATGCGGTGAATATCTTCACTCTCCAACAGCTCTGCGACAGCCACTGTACGATGAGGTGTAGCATTGTCATCCATGAAGAGGAACTCAGGACCCACAGCACCTCTAAACAGACGCACGTGAGGCAGGAGAACCTCGGTACAATAGCAGACACCTGGGACTGAACCTCCTTGGAAGATGTGGAGGTCAGTACGGCTACCAAGCATGCTACCGCCCCAAACGAGAACTCTGCCACCTCCAAACCGGTCCCTTTCGATGATGTTGGAGGTGTGATTGCGTGTTCCCTGCTCTCTCCAGATGTTTATACGTTTAGTATCGCTCGTCAGACTAAATCGGCTCTCATCCGTAAAGAGAACTCGACCCCATTGCTAATGTGTCTAGTTCTTGTGTTCCTGGCACCACAGAAACCGCCGTCTCCGATGACCAGGCGATAATAGGACACACCGTACTGGTCTTCGTGCAAATAAACCACCTTTAAACAGCCTCCTGGCCACGGTGAATCGCGATAACTGACGTCCAGTTGTCTGTTGCATGTGCCTTGCGATTTCTCCCGCTGTCTGCCGTCTGTCTCTTCTCGCCTGTAGGACAATATACCGGTCATCCGCCGCCGTGGTTGCTCGTGGATGACCACTGCTAAACTCTCGGACAGCTGTTCCTGTCGTTTGAAATGCTCTCCAAGCTCATGAAACGATGCTGTGAGCGATCCCGAACTCCTCGGCCACACTAGTCGCACTTCGACCTTCTTCCAACTTCCCAATAACGCGACATCGGGTAAAGTCATCCAGATGTCGTCTACTGAATTGCCTGTTGGCCATATCGCATGGTGACAGCAACTCGACGTCGTTCAAACCGATGTACACCGTGCAATAGCTTTCACCGAATTGCTGAGCGTACACCGCCCGTGTGCTTTATACTCTCCCACCACCCCACCCCTACGTCATGCTGCATATATGCGCAGGCCCTACCGTACCGGTTCCTAGTCTATCTCCTGAGTGGTCTTTCGGTCCGTTCTGCCTGTTTGTTCCGCTGTTATGCTAATTTCTCCTCTTCGTCCTTAATTTTTGCACACTGGTATATGACATGTTGCCACAATATTTTATTTTGGCACACAACTGGAACTGTGGAAAAAACCGACATTACTTATTCCTCAACCCAATAGTATGACCTCTTGCATTATTGTCATTATTATCTAAGACCTCTTACCATCTTTCTGGTAGTGATTGACCTCTTACCATCTTTCTGGTAGTAGTATGACCTCTTGCCATTTTTCTGGTATTTACAAATACTTTTTGAATAAATAACGTCTTTATTTTTTTACATAACTTCCATTATTATCTATGACCTTTTGCCATTTTTCTGGTAGTAGTATGACCTCTTGCATTATTGTCATTATTATCTAAGACCTCTTGCCATCTTTCTGGTAGTAGTATGACCTCTTGCATTATTGTCATTATTATCTATGACCTCTTGCCATTTTTCTGGTAGTACATAATTGAATTTCGCTCCTGCAGAACTCCTCCTTTTCGGAGTTAAAAATATCTTGTAATGCCGTTCTGACATCTTCAACTTCATCAGATCGAAAAAGGTGGTTGTAGAAGGGGAATAGGGAGGGGGTAACAATTCATATCTAATGACCAGTAATTTTCTCTGAGTGGTTAAATTTGTATGGGATCCTGCGTTGTCGTGTTGAAAGATGACGTTTTTGCGATTAACCAGTGCTGGACCCTTAGATGTCAATTTTTCTTCCAGCCTTCTCAGCTGTGGGCAGTACAGGTCAGCATTTATCGTTGAGTTAGGTGGTTGCAGCTCGCAGTGTATTAACCCCTCGACATCTCTCCATACACTTAACAAGACTTTCTTGGATGCAGTCCTCCTCTTGAAGTCGATGGAGCAGGCTCTCCAACTCGGCATACAGTCCTTTGACGTCAAACCAAGAAGGGTCACCCTCAAGAAGATGGTTTCGGCTGCACATGTTTTGACGTTGTGTGACGTCAGTTGCGTCAGTGATGCGCACTAGTAACTAGGCATTCTGTGCCTACCAAATTTTCTGTCGTGAGTCTCTGGGTTCCACCTAATGCTACTTTGTTTCTGGCACTCGGCTGAAAAGACTGCACAGTCGAGTCTAAGCCATTGCTGAGTTCGGGCTAAATGTTAAGCTCTCGATTCCTCACGAGTCATAATTTTATATTGCAAGATAGAGCCAGGTCCCGAACGAACCCGAAAACTATGAATAATTTATTTAGGCATTAATTAAAGTAATCCCCTCTTCCAAACTTCCACCCCTTCCTCCCCATGCAATTAACCGATTTTTTTTTAACTGAGGAGTGAGGAAGGGGTCTCTTTCTGTTTCTATAGTACATAGAGTATAGCGGTTTAAGCTTTCAGCCTCGGGCTCGGCCCGTCTCAGCGCTGCTCTGAACTTTCTCTGCTGGTGTAAACCCTACTAAACTGTTGTTGAGTTAGTGGGGCTGAATCTATTTTCTCTTCCACGGTGCTTCTCCTCGCAGCCTTCACTGGTTGACTTCAGCCAGCCGTCCGACGAATTTCTAATTCACCCAGAGCTCTGCAATCAATATTTCGGTTCCATTCAAACTTTCCAACTGTAGACTACATGGCTAGGTTCGATTGAATCAGGTTGTCGAATGCCGCTCTCGAGGGCTCCCTGGCAGCAGTTTTACTCACAATGCTCTGAGGACTTTCTGGCCGCAGTTTAACTCACAATGCTGTGAGGGCTCTCTGGCCGCAGTTTAACTCACAATGCTCTGAGGGCTCCCTGGCCGCAGTTTAACTGCTCTCTTCTATTTGCAAAATACTATTACTACAACCCCTTAAATTCTAAACTCTCAGTGAATCCTCTTAAGATCCCTAAAACGGGAAGCTTTTTTCTTTCGAATGTATCTTCAAAAACACTTCTTCACAACTTTTATAATTCATAGTCCCAGGCCACCAAGTTGCATTTTGCAAGAGATCAGATTGGCCCTTTCTGAAATGCATCCGATATTTATGAGGCCAACATAGTAACTAACTTCTTTATCGCCCAAATATCTTGGTTGTCACACGCACTGTAACACTTGACATTGTTTTGCGACTGTTTTCATCCGTTTTCTTATCGCACAGTTCCTTGTGTTTAGTCTGGCTTAGCAGGCAAACACCACATCCTTGTCTACCAAGAGAGACACGTATAAATGAGGAAAACGTATAAACGGGTTTCCACTCTGTATATAAATCATAATGAGTTCACACGTAACATTACGATTTATATATAAAGTGGAACCCCGTTTATACGTTTTCCTCATTTATTCGTAATATGTAGCCGATCCAAAAATTCTGAATTGCCCTATATGTTAATTTTTTCAGTTATACGTGAATTTCGCTTGGTCCCTTGGAAAACGCATATTACATTGTACTTAAATATTTTGTACGGTTAACATTTGCGAAATCGTCAGGGCTTCACGGACAAAACGGAAAATTTTGTAAACTTCATAGAAAATGAAGTATTAAAAACGTCGTGCGGATTAATCATACATATAAGAAAAGAAGACCCAAGGATGAAATTTATTACTTTAAAATTATATGGTGACATAAGATCTTTCGGACCTTTAAAAAAGATCCATTATCAGATGTAAAAACCATTGCACGGAACGCACGCTGTTATAAATTCGTGAAAACAGACCTTACATGACGTAAGCCTTGATGTAATCATGTAATGTCCAATAAGCGGGCTTAAAAAAATAGTTCATGTTAGATTAAGTGTCCTGGTGGGAAAGGTATTGTTCCTCGGAAAACTCCTGGGAAACTCTAGAGAAACAGTTCTCCATGGGGCTGGAACACACTCAGGAAGGATATCATTACAAACACTATCTCCAAAACTATGAATGTAAGCACTTTCTGTGAACCGTAACACAGATCTTGAAGTTGGGGTATTCAAAATAGTAGTATCCGCCCATACTGGAAAGTAAGATCCCTGGTTTACGAGACGAGAGAGAGCAGTGTTGTTTGTACCAATTTTGACACTATATTTGTGCTCTGCCAATCGGGTTTGTAAAGTTCTAAAAGTAAAGCCGTTATATAGCTTTTTTACGCTTTTCAACCGTAGGTTGAAAAAGCGTATATGTTCCAGCTTTGTCCGTCTGTCTGTCTGTCTCCCAGTACGCACGATAACTCGCGTAAAGATGGTTCGATTTCGATGAAATTTTCGTATGTGGTAGGGGACCACATGGGGACTAATCCTATTGAAAATGGGCGAAATGGGGTCAAAGGTTAGGACAAGGACATAGGAGCGGGATCCATTCCATTACCTTTATGCGTCATAACTTGCAAAAACATGGCTTGATTTCGATAACATTTTAGTATGTGGTAGGGGACTACCTGGGAACGAACCCTAGTGAAAATGGGAGAAATGGGTGCAAATGTCAGGAAATAGGAGTAAGATCCATTTCATTGCCCTTATGTGTCATAACTTGCGTAAAAATAGTTCGGTTTCGATGAAATTTTAGTATGTGATAGGGAACCACCAGGGAACAACCCTTATTGAAAATGGGCGAAATGGGGTCAAAGATCAGGACATAGGAGCGAGATTTATTCTCGGCCATCCTCATAACTTGAGTAATGATTTCTGGTAAGTTGGAAAGCGTATCATAATCAATGCACTGCATGATTCGACTAAGATGTGTAGATTTACCTTGGTCTACAGATTTCAGAGGTATGGAATACACTCCATATCTGGAATATAAATTCACAGGGTTCCAGTCGTTCAAGATTATGGGAAGGAGATTTTTAGTTTTTGCCCCAAAGTCTATACTGTGTCTTTGACAAACATTTTTTAAAATAAGATTAATCTTCGTATTACTTTCATGAATTATGATCCTAATCTTCGGATCATAAGTCATGGAACCGACAAAAACTTGTTGCTTCCAGAACAAATTGAACAGGTGAGAGTGTAGTAGAATCGTTTCCTCTCATTTTCTTCAATAGGCGGTTTACAACCTGTTTGGAATAATCATGCCCTCTGGCGATATTAGTCACAAACCTAATATCCTGTTGCCTCAGACTGTTACCCGAAGAATGAGTAAGAACCCGTTTCAAAAGGAAACTGAGTGATGATATTTTATAGGTCCACGGGTGAGCTCATGAGAATGGTATAGGTGATGTTACCGTGTTCGGTTTCCTATGCACTGAAAACTGAATGGCGTTGTTATTTGGGTTCCGCACCAGCAAGACGTCCAAACAAGAAAGATGACAACGAATTTTCGGGTGTTATAAGCACGTCTTTTGAATCCGTTCTGACGCAAATTAAATTTATCAAAGCTATTCAAAGTCAATGGAGCCGGTATGGAAAGCAATAGTATCTGACGGAAGAAAGAAGTTTTTCAATCGGATTTTAATCTCTCAGATATTGCTGTAAATGGAATCGTCAGCTTACGCCCTTTCGTTGCAGACTTTGCGTTAAGAAAAACATGAATTTATATGAGAAACATTTCGCACCGGAAACGCTCTCCAACATAGAAAGAATTTTTCAAATGGTACTTTTAGAAACAGAGATATCGACAACAATAAGATGTGACTTTACGTCTCCTGGTGGGAAAACCATGCATTATTTTAGGAAGACAGTATTCTCAAAAGGTTTTTCCATATGTGAACTATCGGACCAAGAAAGAAAAAAATGTTGTCGAGTTTTCAGGAGCCCAGATTTTGCTGCAAATACATGAGAACCAGAAATTAACACTTATGTCCCCTGGTGGCCAAACCATTCTTTACCAAACATTAGAAATTATGTGAAAAATATTTTCCATCAGGTCTGGTATTCGATACAGGAAGAATTTTTCAAATCGGAGTTTTAAAAGCAGAAATAACGCAGAAAACGCAATTTACCCTTGTGCCCCCTAGCGGAAAGTCTATGATTTACTTGAAAATTTTGAATTTATAGGAAAAACATTTCGCATCGGAAACACCGTCGAACAAAGAAAGAATTTTTCAAATCGGACTCCTAGAAGTAGAGATATTGACAAAAATAAGATATACATCTACGCTCCTTGGCGTAGAAACCATGCGTTATTTCTAGAAGAAAATGTTCCTAAAAGGTTTGTGGACATGAGTAGTAGTCAACAGCCCACTTTGTTTTCAATCGAGATTTTAGAAGCTCATATTTTGCCGCAAATATATCAGAAGCGGAAATTAAGACTTCCGCTACCTGGTGGCCAAACCATTCTTTACGAAATTTAGAAATTATGTGCAAAGGATTTCCCATCAGGAGCTGTATCCGGTGTAGAAAGAATATTTCAAATTGAAGATTTAGAAGCAGAGATATAGATGAAAAGCAATTTACCTTTACGCCTCCTAGTGGAATGTATATGAATTAATTGAAAATTTTGAAATTATTTGAAAAATATGTCAAACTGGAAACACTATCTAACAAAGAAGGAATTTTTCAAATCGGACTCCTAGAAGTAGAGATATTGACAAAAATAAGATATGCATCTACGCCCCCTGGCGGAGAAACTATGGAATATTTTAAGAAGAAAATTTTCCGAAAATGTTTATCGATGTCAGTGGCATCAGTCCACGAATGAACTTTTTCAATCGCTATTTTAGAAGCACAGATTTTCCGGCAAATACATCAGAAGCAAAAATTACCGCTTACGCTCCCTGGTGGCGAAAGTATTCTTTACCAAAAATTTTAAATTATATGCAAAATATTTTCCATCAGAAGGTGTATCCGCTGAAGAAAATGTTTTTCAAATCGGAGTATTAGAAGAAGAGTTATCGGGAAAAATGTAATTTACTTTTACGCCGCCTAGCGGAAAATCTATGCGTAATTTGAAAAAGAACTATATCTAAAATACTCTTCGACATAAAAGAAATCGGAAGATAAAATATTTTTTTCAATCGAATGCTTAGAAGCAAATATGTGGAATAAAACGTATTTTTGAATTCGACAACATCTGCATTTACCCCCTAGCGGCGAAATCGTACATCGTAAAAAAAACGAAATAAAGGTTCATCATTCGCATATTTCAAGCTTCGCAATGCAAAAAGGAATTTTCATATCAGACTAATACACTGCCGGACAATTGCTAAGGACGGATGACAATAGCAACGATAGCAACCATAAAATGGAAGGCAGGAAAATGTGGAAATTAGCATAAGTGCGGGATACAGTAAGACGTGTTGTGCGTATGCAAATTTTGGATTGCCGAACTTGTTCGTGACGTCATAGCGCTGATAAGAGATATAAAGGATTTGACGCGTATTGACCGTTGTTGTTCAAACGAAAAGTTGAAAGGGAAAGAATCAGTTGACGAACTTGCAATTTTCAGTATGTCTTCCCGACATCACCTAGATGATTTTACGCGTGGCCGTATTATTGGCAAGATTGAAGAAGGGCGAAAAATAACAGATGTTGCCAGGGAGTTCGACGTCAGCCATGGTGTTGTTTCAAGGCTCTGGAAATCATTTCGAACAACTGGAAAGTGTACCAAACGTCACGGGGAGGTCGTGTTCACAGTACCATTCCTGCAGGAGATCGGTACATAGTGCTATCAACAAAAAGACACCGGCGCAGCACAGCTAGTTAGGTAGCAAATCAGTTTATGGCTGCTACTGGCAAGCGGATCTCCCGAAAAACTGTCGCCAGACGTTTGCATGAAGGAGGGCTATACGCCCGCCGTCCTGTTGTGTGCATCCCATTGTCCAGACGTCACCGTACCGCCCGTTTGCAATGGTGCCATCAACATCGCAATTGGACTGATAACGACTGGACTGCTGTCCTCTTCTCAGAGGAGAGTAGATACAGTCTATCGTCTGATTGTCGACGACAACTGATCTGGCGTGATAGTGGTACTGCATATTCTCCAGCAAACATACAGGAAAGGCACCGATATCCGACATGTAGTGTCATGGTATAGGCTGGCATCATGATCAATGGCCGTACGTCCCTCTATGTGCTTCCAACTGGGACTATGACTCGCCAAAGATACATTAATGATGTTCTGCTACCTCATGTTCACATGTTACGTGGTGCTGTCGGTGATAGATTCATTTTCATGGACGACAACGCAACATGTCATCGAACAGTCGCTGTCCAGGAGTGTCTTGAGAGCGAAGATATTCAACGCCTCGTATGGCCAGCACGTTCTCCAGATCTGAATCCCATTGAAAATGTGTGGGATGCCTTGGGGAGGAGTCTTGCTGGTCGCCAATGCCCTCCAATAAACAAGGACACCCTCATCAGTGCACTGACAGAAGAATGGGATAAATAACCCCAACAGCTGCTTGATAATGTTGTGCAAAGCATGGCACGACGTGTGGAATCTTGCATCGCCCTCCATTGTGGCCATATCCCGTATTGACATCTTACGCCGAAACGCCTGCGGACGGTAATTGCATTTTTTTTCACGTTTACGTATTCTGCACAAAATGGCCTGTTTGTTCCTTGAACACGTTCCAAAGCCTTCTGGATTTCAGAGAACAATAAATTGTCTTTCTTGTAATGTCCTGGCATTCTGACATTATTTTATTTCACTTGGCATCCAACCACACTTACTTTTTATGCGCTATATAGCCGTTTATGATCCGTCCTTAGCAATTGTCCAGCAGTGTAGTTGCAGAGATATCGTGGATACAGGCGGACGGACGGACGGACTGACGGACAAACCGGTAACCTAAGCACGATCTTTTTTACAAAAGACGTGCTAAAAACCCGATACAGCATGTATACAGTGCGATCCATTCTTTTCAAAAATATCAAACTTTTTTCCTGTAGAATGTTGTATTGACAAGTAAATTTGTTCTAATCCTACTGTATAACGAGAAAACTGAAATCCTTTAAAAGCAAGTAACTAATTCAAAGCGACAGTACCCTTCTAACTTTTTAGTTTATCGATCCTAGTGAACACTTTGCGAATGTCTAGCAGGAGTTATGCTATAAATCATTCAAAAGTACGAAGTGGGATTGTGTTCTCTATACAGGTTTAAATTGATCGAAATTATTCGCTGAAACTTTTAATTAGTTTTCTTTCTCCGTTAATATTTAAGCGACTCCGATGACTTAATGGCAAATGGAAACTCAGGTCTCTTAATTGCTTCACCGACTTATATTTAAAGTTTTGAAAGATTAAAGTGAGTGTTCTGCACTCACAGCTAGTTTTTAAATACCTTCAGTATAGGCAGCTTAAGTAATCATTTAGGATGCTTCTGTAATTTCTATATTCCTTTAAACCTCAAAGAACGTTTGGATAACTGTTCGTTGGTTTAGCTAATGGCAGCTGTTAAACAGCTCTGAGTGGGTTTGGAAAGTTTTATCACCGAAGTCTTCGGCGCGTGCATCTCAAAGGAGTTGCACTTACTTTATTACATGTTTAAATCAACAGCATAGATATCGTGCTTTATACGAGCAATTAGTAATGTACTTCAACCCAACATGTAGGAAAACAGGGTGCTTTGACTGAAAATAAAAACCGAATTATCTCCTGCTTTTAGATCAAAAGCGGAATATCTGCTAGACCCGATTTAAAACAGGTTATATGTAAATGAGGATTGTTTAATATTTCTCAAATACTAACAGTGGTCAATACATTGCTTTAGGAACGTTCCTTCGTGCAGTTACTTTCAAGTAAACATTTAATAGCTTTGGGATCATAATATTCATTGCAAAATAGTTTTTGTTTTGTTTTTCCTTTCTTAAAAGTTGTGTTACTCATATCTCTATTTAAAACTCACTCTAAGTTTTTGTTTTTTTATGTAAATTGAGTTGCTTCTTCGATCAACATTTTTCTTACTGAGCCATGATTTCCCGATTCAGGGTTTAAGAGATAGAAAAGATGCATTAGGCGTTTCCATTATCAAAGTTTGAAATCGAAATGTTCGATTGTTATGTAACGTATACACTGAAGAGCAATTGAATTAGAGATCCCTGTCTAGTAATGTGTAGCACCACCTTTCGCCCTGATGACGGCGACGCTTCGTCTCGGCCTGGACTCGGCAAGACACCGCAAACTTTGGGAAGCCATACGGATCCAGGACCCCTCAACAAGCTCCCACAGTTCACGAAGGTTTCATGGAGGAAGGGGGGAGCGGGTCAGAGCCTCGAACATCTCTCCCGATGGCATCCCAGATGTGCTCGATGCGATTGAGGTCAGGTGACCTAGCTGGCCAAGGAAGCGAGGTCACGTTGGTGCAGTGTTCATCCAACCATTCGGATACAATTCGGGAGCGATGGCATTGTGCATTGTCTTGTTGCAGGATGAGGTCCCCAGCGGGATGTTGAAGACACACAAACGGGAAGAAATGGACGTCCAAGATATCCCAGTAACGTTGACCTGTGAAAGACGATGTCACACGTACCAGGGGTCCCAATTCAGTCCACGTAAACAGTCTGCAGACGAGAATGCCACCCTCACCAGATTGAAGAGTACCCTGCTGGCAAGAAGGATCCATCGCTTCATGTGGTTCGCGCCGTAATCGTATCCTGCCATCCGCATGTACCAACGTGAATCTCGACTTATCAGTCCAGGCAACATTTTTTCCACATGTCTAGGGTCCAGTGGCGATGTTCTCGCTCCCATGCTAATCTTTGCACCCTCTGATGTGCGGTCAGCAGCGGTACCCTCGTGGGACGATGGCTTCTGTACCCCATAGCGAGGAGATGGTTCTGGATGGTGTGGCTGCTTACAGGTCTTTGTGCACCAGCGTTAAATTGCCTCGTGATTTCTTGCACTGTGGCCCGTCTATCCGCTGTTACAATGCGAGCTAGCCGACGATAACGACGCTCACCCACACGCTGTTGTCCACGGCAGTTGGCCCTTGTAGGGATGGTTTTACCGGATTCGATGTACTCACGGTGCACCCATTACACAGTGGCTCGTGAAAATCCCAGTTCCTGCACGACTTCCGAGATGGCGCGACCCATTCGTCGGGGCCCGACAATTTTCCCACGAACAAATGCGCTTAGATCCTTCGTCTTACCCATACTGCGTCCGACTCTTACTGATTCCCGTCGCATCACTCCTTATATTGTCGGATTGCTGCATACGTCATGTCGTTTCCGTTTACAGGGCCGCCCACAGCGCCACATTTGCATAACGCCAGCAGTCTCCAATTCAATTGCTCTTCAGTGTATATTCCACCTAATACAAATAATTCCTGTTATGGAGACAAAAACAGCATAAAAAACTTACAATTAATTTATAATTTACGTTTAATTATTACCACCCCTATCAAAAGTGGATGCGGCCCATTAACCACGAGATTTCAGAGAGGGCGCGATTAGTCGACAACGTAGTACACAGTATATATAATGTGTGAGTGGAGCAGCAGGTAGCAAAATTTGGAGCGTGATGGGTAAACGAAAGGATTTAACAGACTTAAACTAGTTGTGTGGGTTCGGAGAGAGGGTGCCTCGGTTTCCCAAACGGTTCAACTCGGGTATTGCTGGCGATCAGCTGCTGTTAAAGTGTATTAGGACTGGCGTGAACATGATCAAACAAGATCCGGAGCCCAATCTGCACAGAACAGCGAAAAATGTTTATGTGAGAGGTGAGCGCCGTGTCTGACTACACGTACAGGCCAACAGACGTAGTATTGTTCCATAGTTGGCTATCCAATACAACATAGATTAATCTGGAACAGTGTCTGTCACGACCATGCGTCGCACATTAGCACGTATGAGCTGTAGCAGCTGACGATCCCGAGGACATCCTCTCCTAACCACGATTCATCGATGCAGAAGACTCGACTGGTGCAACGTTCATGCAAGTTTGAACGTCGGATGACTGGGAAAAAAGTGTGCTTGTCTGACGAGACGTGTATTTCACTCTACTCCGAGGATGGTCATGTACGCATTTGGTGCAAACAACATGAGGCACTCGATCCTTTATGCATGTTCTACACAGTGCAAGCCGGTGGAGTTAGTTCTATGGTGTGAGGCAGTTCTGTGGTGTGAGGTAGTTCAATGGTGTGAGGCAGTTCTATGGTGTGAGGTAGTTCAATGGTGTGAGGCAGTTCTATGGTGTGAGGTAGTTCTATGGTGTAAGGTAGTTCTATGGTGTGAGGCAGTTCTATGGTGTAAGGCAGTTCTATGATGTGAGGCAGTTCTATGGTGTGAGGCAGTTCTATTGTGTGAAGTAGTTCTATGGTGTGAGGCAGTTCTGTGGTGTGAGGCAGTTCTATGGTGTGAGGTAGTTCTGTGGTGTGATGCAGTTCTATAGTGTGAGGCAGTTCTGTGGTGTGAGGTAGTTCTATGGTGTGAGGCAGTTCTATGGTGTGAGGCAGTTCTATGGTGTCAGGTAGTTCTGTGGTGTTTTTCTTTTTAATTGGAGGTTTAACGACCACCGTGCGCAACTCAATGGGCTATAAGCAGTCGCCCGTCCCTAATTTAGGGTCACTGGTTCCAGGGAAGGGAGAGAGCCAGTGCCGTAAGACAAACACAACATCCATGCTTAACGGGGATTTGAACCCGGACCCCGTTCGGACGAATGATCAGAGGCCATCGCTTAGACCACTGCGCCACCGGGGCGGCAGTTCTATGGTGTGAGGCAGTTCTGTGGTGTGAGGTAGTTCTATGGTGTGAGGCCGTTCTATGGTGTGAGGTAGTTCACTGGTATGAGGCAGTTCTATGGTGTGAGGTAGTTCTATGGTGTAAGGCAGTTCTATGGAGTGAGGCAGTTCTATGGTGTGAGGCAGTTCCATGGTGTTAGCTGTCGTATCCCGGGTATTGGCCCCCAGTAATAAATAAGGGCGTCTTCCTCCCCCTTTCTACTTCGCTTCCGTGACACTTTCCTATCGGGTACTCTAGCCCAAATCTGCTAGCTTCGTATTTCTAAGGGTTGTTTAAGACCTGGGGTCAGACACTCCCTTCCTAAAATCCCCTACATATGATCATGATCATGAAGATCTCAACAGAACAGCGAGCAAGAGGACGAACATGAAACTAACACGCCATGAAGCACAACTTCTGTTTTCATTTTTATAAGAGGTTTCAATTCAGGTCAGGTCAGATGTAGAGGATTTTAGGAAGGGAGTGTCTAACCCGATGTCTTAAACAGCCCTTAGAGATAGGAAGCTGGAAGATTTGGGCTAGAGTGCCCGATAGGAAAATCACACAGAAGCGAGGTAGAAAGAGGGAGGAAGACGCCCTTATTTATTACTGAAGGGAGTGGCCAGTACTCGGGGTCCAACGGCTTAACGTGTCCATCCGACGCATGGCGTATTTAGTGGTTCGAGCGTTCGTACCTGCCCAGGATCGAACCTGAGGTTATCTGCATGGCAGTCACGAACGCTTACCACTAGGCCACCCGCGGCCCGAAAAGGTTTGAATTCTCTAAGAGACGCTGCTTTTATAGACTCTGGTTTATCGACATGAGACAAAAGCTAGCGCAGTTTCAGATCCCTCTATTGAAGCATTATTGAAAATCACTAGATGTTGCACTTTTGGGCAAAGTCCTTGACGTTTCGGGGACAGCTCTTGCTTGTTTCCGTACGGAAGTAGGGAATGGCTTCCCTCCAGTTGTCTAGGCCCATGAGATTACGCATTTAAGGAGCATTTAAATGCTCGAGTTAATGACAATGGATGACAGCGTAATGGAGGAGTTCTGTGATGATTCCTTGAAGTTTATCGTTCTTTTGAGGAGGAACCGAACAATCACCTTGACATTCCGTGCGTGCTGGCAAACTTTGGCTTCTATGGTCGTTGAACTTCCTTCTTCTATGGTCGTTGAACTTCCTTCTTCTATGGTCGTTGAACTTCCTCGTATTATTTGATGCCATCTACAGTACACACACACATGTGGGTAAGGAATTCACTTTTCATTCCCGTAAAAAATAGTGGTCCAGCAACGACCACTACTTTCATGGTTTTGTATCTAATAATAAATGTTGACTTTCTATATACGATTCTGCGAAAGCAGTTCATATATGACGTACCTACTGAATTGGGGCACTTTTTCTGTTGATATGAAGAGATTTGCTTAAATGTGCCGTTATGCTGTGATTCGCGCCTCCTATGCCCTTAAGTATGTCTTTTTTTATACTATTAAATGTTTAACGACCACCATGAGCAACTCAGTGGGCTATAAACAGTCGCCCGTCCCTAATTTAGGACCACTACTTCCAGGGAACGGATAAAGGCAGGGCCGTAAGACAAACACAACATCCATGCTTCACAGGATTCGAACCCGAACCCATCCCAGACGAATGATCCGAAGCCATCGCTTAGACCACTGCGGCTTAGTGTCTTCATAGAATCCTTGTGGTTTACTTAATGACTATTTATCCGTGAACGTTAAGGTTTTTAAATTAATTGTGGCATGATAAATCTACAAAACGAATTTTAATGTCCTAAAATCAGAAAAATATTTATTTTTTTATGTGCCAATAATTTCAAAAATATTTTCTAAAAATAGGAAAATATGGCTTAAAAATAAAACATATATTTTCTTCAACGATAATGTAACTAGTTATTTCTGTAATAAAAAAAAATGTTAGTACTCAACTTAATAATCACAGCTATACGTTTGATGGAAAAAATTATTTGGAGCTGCAGTGGACGTTTCTTTTAATCTTGACTTATTTTCCTTGTTGACGATACTTACACGTGATGTCACTTCGCTTAGTTTCTTGATATGTAGGATTTTGATATTTTTTTTATATATATATTGGGTTGTCAGAAAAGTCATGACATATTTTAGCCAGGTTTTGTAGAAGTCATTTATTGATAGAAAGAACAAAGATCAATCAATGATAAAATGCCCGTTTTGTTCGATAACCTTTTGCCATCTTTCAGTGAGCTGCAGAATGCCTCGTTCATAAAAGGACCTGTTTTTCGTGGCGAAAAACTATACAAGGTGCTGATTTACAGCCTCATCTGAATTGAACGTTATACCGAGCAAAGGACTGTTGAAGAGAGCGAAACAAGTGGAAGTCTGACGGCGCAACGTCAGGCGAGTATGCTGGGTGTAGCAACACATCCCAACCAAGTTCCAATGATTTTTGGCGGGTGATCAAACTTGTGTGTGGTCTCGCGTTGTCGTGATGGAACACAACACCTTTACGATGAACGATCTGTGGACGTTTCTGGATGATGGATTCGTTCAAACTGTCCAATTGCCGACAGTACACATTCGAATTGATTGTTTGGTTCGGTGGTAGGAGCTCGAAAAACACGACACCTTTAAAATCCCACCACACTGAGACCAAAACCTTCCGCTGATGAATGTCTGCTTTAGATATCGTTTGAGGCGAAGCAGCACTTCGGGACCAGGACCGTTTGCACAGCACATTGTTGTACACAATCCACTTTTCGTCACCAGTTATCAGTCGCTTCAAAAAGGGATCGTTTTTCTCACGTTTAATGAGCATGTCGCAGATGTTTATACGCGCCGTCAATTGAGCGTCTTTGAGTTCATGAGGAACCCACACATCGAGCTTGCTTACGTAAACCAGCTTCTCCAGGTGATCGTGAACACTTGAATGATGGATGTACAATGTGTCTGCAATCTCTCGTGTCGTGTAACGTGGGTTTTACTCAATCTATACCTTGATTTAGCCGTCATAAACCTCGGTGGCCCTCCCGGACCGAGGAGCATCGTTAAGGTCAAAATTACCAGCACGGAATTTTGCGAACCACCGCTGGCACTGACGTTCTTGTAGAGCATTATCACCGTACACTTTACACATCTTTTCACAAGCTTGACGCGCGTTCTTCCCTTTACGGAAGTAAAACAGTGAAATATGGCGAAAATGCCCAGTTTGGTCTTCCATCTTCAACTTGACGTCGAATCACCGCAAATCAACTAAATCGCTCACAATTCTTTTCAGACTGCAGCTAGAACTGGCACCTGTCGAATGCCATAACGATAACAGAGCTGCGCATGCCTCTAGTACTTCCAAAACCGCCCAACCGCCATCGAGTGCCAAAATACGTCATGACTTTTCCGACAACCCAATATATTACGTTTTTGTTACTTCTTTTGGGCTTCGGATTCGAAGGATCCTTTATCACTCGCAAACTTGCAATGAAAAGGCAGAACACTAGTTAAAAGTCAACACGGAAATTTATTCCGTACAGTTTTACACCTACTAGGAATAATTAACTCAGTGCACTTTACAACTGCACTTTAGCACGCAGAAATAAAAATATGCTGACCGTAGCAATACAACAGAACCGCATCCACAACAACGCACGTGCGCCACATATATACATTCCGAATTGGATTTTCAGACCTAGCGATGCGTTACCTAATTTTTAATGGGTATCGGAGAACTTCCGGTTTACCTTCTAGCAGGATGAGAAGACGTGACACAGAAAAAAGGTGGAGCCGATGAAACGAGTTCACGTGGAGGGGAAGAGGTGGTGAAAATACTATCCACTTATTTCAATAGTGTTCCATTTTCTTTTGTTCTTTTCCGACGAATTTTTTTCTTCAGATTTAATTTCACTAAAGATAAAAAAAATAAAGGAAGCCTGCAAATTTATGAACGTATGATAGAATTTTGAAAAATACGTATTTACATGCAAAATTTTCGAAAATATGTGTTTTTATGCGAAATTACAGAAGATGTTCACACATTTTTAGAACAACTTTCAAGCAGTATAGTCAATTTTTAAAATAAAATTATTTATTTCCTAAATGTTCTACAAGATAACCCTTTCTCTGGACTATGAACCTACATGTAGATTTCCAAGATAACACGACATTTCTTAAAAGTGGTAGAGGTATTTTATTTTACTCCTCTTCCATTGCTTACCATAGTCCAATCATTGTTTCAAGTCTGCGTTTAGAAAGCGCTCTTCTCAGCAGTCCGAAGGCACAGTTGTCCATTGATGACACATCAGGGAACTTTGAAGGAATATGAGGAAAACGTACAGACTTGATACCCGCTTCCTTTTTTCATTTTTTGTTTCAAGAAATAGAATGGTAGATTTAGATATATATATATGACTGGTAGCCTTATCCTGATGGATTTTCTGCTTTTTGAAGACTCTGTGGATAAGGGAATGGCATTTCCTCTTTAAATATAGGAGTTAAAACATTATTTTGGTAATATGTAGAATTGATTTTAACATTCTTTTTTACTTTTCTAAACTTTAATTTCGCTTTTCACGGGAAATCAGCAATAATCATGAATCTTTTACCGAAACCTTCTTTTGATTCTTGGAACCAGGTTTGTTAGTCTTTTTCCACTCTTTTCCACCTTTTTGTTACAGTCCTTTAGGTAGATCTTGGAACCAAGTTCTATGCTCCATCAATAGTAACAATAAATATCCATCTGTCTCCGGCTAAGTGATTTTCATAAAGAAATCTACACCGTGCTCTGCGTTCATCTATGTTCCTAGGATAAAAGCGGAGAACATTATAGGGTTTTTTGTTTCGTTTTTTCTCAGATTCAAATCTTGGTTTATTAGCTTGCTTACAGTTGATACAGCCGCCCCGGTGGCGCAGTGGTCTAAGGCTTTGGCCTCTGATCATTCGTCCGAAGGGGTCCGGGTTCGAATCCCGGTGAGGCATGGATGTTGTGTTTGTCTTACGGCACTGGCTCTCTCCCTTCCCTGGAACCAGTGACCCTAAATTAGGGACGGGCGACTGCTTATAGCCCATTGAGTTGCTCACGGTGGTCGTTAAACCTAGAATCAAAAAAAAAAAAAAAAAAAACAGTTGATACAAAGTTTTTTAAGGACTTAGCGATTGCTTTTTGAATCGGTGGATTTTCTTTTAAGACCAGAGACTTAACTTTTTTTTGAAATAGTCGTAGAAGTACGTACCTTCATTGGATATTCGTTTCGTGTTCTTTTTCCTGTTAAAAGCGACGCTTAAGCGGTTTTCCCTCTATTATAGATAATGTTGCTTATTTTACATTTAGAAATGTTAATTCCATGATATTCGCAGCGCTTTTTAATTACAGAATGCGGATATTTCTCTTTGTAAAGAGGAACAAGTTGGTAAAATCATACAATGCATTCGTTTATGATACGCTTTCCAACATACCAGAAATTATTACTCAAGTTATGAGGATAATGGCTGTGGAATAAATCTCATACATGTGCCCTGCGCTTTGACCCCATTTCGATGTTATTAAACAAAATTGATTCGGTATATCTCCGGAACAACATACTAAAGTTTTGTCGCAATAGAAGCATTTTTATTCAAGTTATGAGGATAATGGCTGTGGAATAAATCGTGCTCCTGTGCCCTGACCTTTGTACCCATTTCAATGATATTCAACAGAATCGGTTCAGTATATCTCCTGAACAACATACTAAAGTGTTGTTGCAACAGAAGCATTTTTTTTAAGTTATGATGCATAAGGGCAATGGAATGGATCTCACTCCTGTGTCCGTTCGCAGGTTGTCTGTCCCCTACCACATACCCAAATTTCATCGAGATCTTTACGCGAATTATCGTGCAGACATACAGACTAAGATGGAGCATATACGGTTCTTCAACCTACGGTGGAAAGCGTAAAAATCATAACTTTCTACCTACACCTTGTGTACGTGCGCCATATTCTTAGCATACAATATTTAACTGCTGCAGATGTTTCTTTCGTGTACATATAACACGCTGTTGCCAGTTTCAATTCTTTGAACTTCTTTTGTTTTCTGTAATGTCTTATAAAAGACGATCGAAAAATGTGCGTAAACATCCTCTGCATTCATGTACATAAAAATCCGCTCCCAAGTTACACTGAAGAGCAATTGAACTACAGACAGCTCGCGTTATGCAAATATAGCGCTGTGGGCGGCCCTGTAAGCGGAAACGACATGACGTATGCAGCAATCCGAAAATATAAGGAGTGATGCGACGGGAATCAGCAAGAGTCGGATGCAGTATGGGTAAGACGAAGGATCTAAGCGCATTTAATCGTGGCAAAATTGTCGGTACCCGACGAATGGGTCACTCCATCGCGGAAGTCGTGCAAGTACAGGGATGTTTACGAGCCACTGTGCCACGGGTTCACGGTGAGTACATAGAGTCCGGTAAAAACATCCCTGCAAGGGCCAACTGCCGTGGACAACAGCGTGTGGATGAGCGGAGTCATCGTCGGCTAACTCGCATTGTAACACAGGATAGACAGGCCACAGTGCAAGAAATCACTCGGCAATTTAACGTTGGTGCACAAAAACGTGTAAGCAGCCACACCATCCAGAACCATCTCCTCGCTATGGGGTACAGAAGCCATCGTCCCACAGGGTACCGCTGCTGACCACACATCACAGGGTGCAAAGATTAGCATGGGCGCGAGAACATCGCCACTGGACCCTAGACATGTGGAAAAATGTTGCCTGGACTGATGAGTCGAGATTCACGTTGGTACATGAGGATGGCAGGATACGAGTAGGGCGCAAACCGCATGAAGCGATGGATTCTTCTTGCGAAGAGAGTACTCTTCAAGCTATTGGGGTTGGCATTCTCGTCTGGGGACTGTTTACGTGGACTGAAATGGGAACCCTGGTACGTGTGACATTGTCACTCACAGGTCAACGTTACCGGGATATCCTGGACGACCGTTTGCTCTCGTTTGTGTGTCTTCAACATTCCACTGGGGACCTCATCCTGCAACAAGACAATGCAGCTCCCGAATTGTATCCGAATCGTTGGATGAACACTCCACCGACGTGGCCTCGCTTACTTGTCCAGCCAGGTCACCTGACCTCAATCCCATCTAGCACATCTGGGATGTCATCGTGAGAGATGTTTGAGGCTTTGACTCCCCTCCATCAAATCTTCGTGAACTGTGGGAGCTTGTTCAGGGGTCGTGGATCCGTATGGCTTCCCAACGCTTCCGGTGTCTTGTCGAGTCCATGCCGAGACGAATCTCCGCCGTCATCAGAGAGAAAGGTGGTGTTATACGTTGCTAGACAGGTATCTCTAATTCAATAGCTCTTCGGTGTATATCCTATAAATTGACTTTTCCGTAGCTTGTAATGATCTCTCTACAAGCGTGTGTTGCATGTACTCCTTTCCTTAATTGGCATCACGATTATAGGTTTTATCAACATCTATATTTCGTTACCGACTTTATTTTGTTTACTTAAGATGTAACCGAGCTCGTTGACTAAACATAACCTGTCATAACATTACCTGGAATTGGCGTATGCAAATACTACTGAATTTTCACTCATGACGCAATAGCTGCGGACGTTTTTGGACGTTACATTTTTTAATCTATTTCTTTGTTTGAGGGTTTAACGACCCCTTCAACTACAGCTATACGGGTTTGCTTTCAACTACTTTGAGGTCATAGATTCCAGGAATGCGACCGAACCGTTCCCTTGCAAAAACACAAGACATCATCCATGCCTACGGAGGTACTCGTTCTAAGACCATCTGGAAAATACAAGGCTATGCCATTAGGGAGATGAGTTCCTCTTTTAGTGACGTCACGTGGAAACAAAGGCTTGTGATTGGTTCTCCAACGCCGTCGTGTATGACGTCAAACACAACACCGACTATCAGGCCGTGTGGCATGAGAGTGACGTCACAAAAGGAGGGAACTCATCTCCTTAATGTCATGGCCTTGTGCTTGCTTGCTCGATCTCGGGACAAACTTCAGTGCTTAACCGGAAGCCGCTCATTCTGACCACTGGGCCACAAGTACCTTTTAGCCAGCTGGGACTTTCTTGTGAAGTTACCAAAATATGACCTGTATATGAGCAGTTTAGGATCTGATAAATTGCTTTTATTTAATGTCGCCAACAGCATTATCACATAAATACGGATGTCATAACAAAAGTCCTGCACACTGTCCATTTTTGACAAAAGTGTGAAATAGCGGATAGAGCGTTCAGTGTACTCCCCTCCGCTGCTAATGACAGCTTGCTAGCGGTGAGGTAGGTCCTGAATGCCCTGTAGTACGCCATCTTTGTTCAGCTGTCGTATTACTCGGGTCACGTCCAATGACAGTTCATCCAGCGATTCGTAGCTGACGCCACGGAGACAATTTTTTAAGTTTGAGAAAAATCAAAGTCGGATGGACTGAGATCAGGGCTGTATGGTGGGTGGGATAAAGTTTCCGAGCCATATTTTGACAAAAGTCCCAATACCGACGTTGCACCATGACACGATGCATTGTCATGCAGGACGATCGCTCCGGCTTCCAACAAGTTGAGAAGATTTTGTAGAATTTTCGGTCTCAGCTTTGTCCTCAGAAAGAAACTGCGCTTCGATCAAGATTTACTTCCCCATAAAGGCAGTGTGGATCTGTGTCAGAGTTCTTCCCGGCCGAGTTTCTATTGTCATGTACGAGCGCTGGTCTCCCGCCGTGATTCGACCTGAAGAGCTGCACGCTTCCATTACCAAACCCTCCCACGTCTACACAGCAAGTGATAGCGCGTCGTTCTGATACCACTACGTTGCTGAGAGTCTGACCTTGACGTGACGCAATCATTTCCCCCGTTGTATCATACCCTGTTATCCGCTATTAACTTAGATTAACGCGTGCATAACTTTTGTTATGACCCTCTTATTTAGTCGATCCTGCATTTTGCTCGTTAGATACATGCTATTTTCCACATTCATATGGTTCCCAAACTACTTATAATGAAGTTCTTAGTACGGATATGTGAGCGTTAATTTTTATCTCTCTTGAGTACCAAGGGATACCATGTGAGAACCAGAGGACAGGAGTAGGAGGTTGTCCCTAATTTAATAGGCCTGCTGGTTCTTTCGAATGGAAAGATATAAAGCCAAAGAACAAACACAGCATTATCTCACTCATGACACCTCCGAGTGTAAAACTATCGTCTTAAGTCTGTTTTCTGCCACGAGTGTCTTCTGAATTGCGAGGATGAATGGCATTTCTGTCAATACTTTTCTGTTTTGATATATTTCGCGATAATCATTCGATAATGCAATTAATCCGCACTGTTTTGCAATTATTTTAGGATTGCTTGTTAATGTTCCATCTAAGCTACAACAATATATGAGTATCGTGTCAGCCGAGTTTTTTTCTTTTCTGTTTGTTTTATACGATTAAGAAATAGATTCAGCACGAATTTCAACTCATCGCAGGATTTCTTTAAATTGATGTCTTTGCATTTTTTGTTATAAAATTTGATTCGCCAGCTTAAAAGCTGTTATACTCCTGATAGATTTATAAAAAAGTGGAGTAGTAAAATGCTATGTACAGTATATACTCGTGTATAGGTCGACTTTTTTAATGAAATATTTAGGTCGAAATCAGGGGGTCGAACTATACACGTAAAATATTTCTGATAGGTTGTAAACCAAAATTTTGATGCATTATGGAAATGCGCATACTTAGTCCTTTGCGCCATCAGTTCATTTGTAGTTGTATATTTAGTCATTTTCTGGGTGCTACTGGTACAGAAGAAAATTATTGCTAAGAATGTTCTTGATTTTACATGTACGAGTTTTTTTTTATTCACTAATAGAAAAACTCATTTCGCAAGGATGTCTCAAAGTCCGTTTTAGATCCATCAATTTGGCCTTGACTTCCCCGCTGGTAAATCACCCAGAGGAAAGAGGTGAACGTATCAGCCAGTAGTTTAAGTTGCACCGTGTCGTGACCTAAGACCGTGCTCAATTCTCGACTGGGAGGATGAAGAAGGAAAAGGACAGACTATTGCAAAAGGAGACCGCTGTCGCTGCTTAGCGACGGCGAAGAGAGGTGTGACAATCTACAGAACAGCGGTAACTTGATCAATGCATTCCAAAAACGAAAGTGTTTAAACTTGGCCGATCGCTCAGAATAACACTGCCACTGATAGTAAAAAAGTGCATTAGTTTAACAAACTACTTACGTTTGCCATTAAATTGAGTGTGCCCCGGCTCTAAAAATCAAACAAACATTAACCTTTTATGAAGACTAACAGCGAGCAAAAAAGATTGCATCTTTACTTCTTTACTGAATGGAGCGATGTTTGGTTTTGTCATTAAAGCCGATTGTTTGTCACAAACACGGTGGACAGGGGGGATGAAACTCGGGAGCAGATAAACGACATCTCTGTCAATCACACACTCATACAACTCAGCAGTTGATCGACAGCTGCTACGCTGCACAGGGTAGTGGGAGAAAATTTTATATAACAAATTTTCTTCAATTTTTAAAATAGTTGCGTGCAAATTTTAGAGTGTCCGCAATACATCAAAATAAAGATTCACTTTACATTTTGAAGAAATCCATTGAAAACTTCAAAAGTTACATATTTATTTTTTACGGCATACATATTCTTTATGGGATAAAAAAACTATGAGGTTAGCATCAAGACCTATTTACGCTTTTTAAATATGTTTCACAAAATTCTTTTTTTTCTATATTATTTTTAAATAACGATGTGCCTTACGACGTTTGGTAAATGCATCACGATTCGTTTACTGCTGGAACAAATGTTTTTCTCTCAATGAATGAAGTAACTGCAGAAAACTCGCTCGCAAAAAGTGGGAGAAAGGGGGGGAGACTATGTGCAAAAGTGGGTTCATTTATTGTTAAAATGTGCAACCTACCCCTGAAAACTCTCTAACTAGGGTAGTGAGCCCTATCATCTTCCCAGAATTGGGCCTCAATTGCACTAACATTTTGCGGGAAACTGCCGCAAGCAACATTGCGAGAGCACAATAAATAGTAGGTTCATATGCGGGCGCATCCTCTGAAAAGTAAGAAAAAGTGTTTTTTATTTATACACAAGATAGGTAGGTATACAAAAACTGCAGGTATTCACATAAAAATTGGGGGTTCGACTTATACACGGGATATAAAAAAAACTGCAAATATTCAGACCAAAATTGGGGGATCGACCTATACACGAGATCGACCTGTACACAAGTATATACGGTACTTGAATGAATAAGACTTGTGACACGTCTATGAAAACGCAACAACTGCATTTCCAGTAAAATTCATGTTCTCTTGGATTAATTTTAGTCATAGCAAGTCCTAGATTACTTTTGTTTTGTTTCGAGAATTTTCGACCACCACGAGGAAATCGGGTGTCTATAAAAAATCGTCCATCCGCGGAGAATTCACGGTCACACCTTGCACCAATGGTCAGAAAACAGATCTTCATATTATTCGGTCACTGATTCTATCCTCGATAAGCTTTTTGTTTGGTTTGGAAGTTTAACGACCACCGTGAGTACTCGACGGCCTAAAAGCTTTCACCCGTCCCTAGTTTAGGGTCGCTGGTTCCAGGGAAGGCAGAAAGCCTGTGCCGTAAGACAAACGCAACATTCATACCTCACGGAAATTAGAAACTTGATCCGTCTGGAAGGAATGTTCAGAAGCCATAGCTTAGACCACTGCGTCACTAGGGCGGATTGATACCTTAGCAACAAGTACATGTTTTTAAATCTTAAACTCCGGGGACATTGTGCACAATAGAAAATGAAAAACGAAATACTGTGAAGCATTAATACGGGATTATTAATCGCATTCCATGATAAAACGATCAACGATTATTTGTTAATACAGACATTTGACGTGGACCAGGAACATCAAACAGAGGTCATCGCTCTTTCCACGTTTATAAGTGAGTCACGGAAAAATTCTCACTGGCCGCCATCGGGAATCGAACCCCGGTGGGGCCAATGAGAATTGTTGAGTTGCTGCTTACCATCTTTGGTGAATCCCCAGCATTGTGAGGGGCTGCAAAAAGCAACCTGCCAGGGCAGTTAGTGTATGTGAGCCTGGAGGAATTCGAGGCAGCTGTGGTGCAGTGGAAGCATATCCGGCGCGTAACTGGAAGACCCTGGGTTCCATTCCCGGTGGCTGCCAATGATAATATTTCTGTGACTCACTTATAAACGTGGAAAGAGCGATTACCTCTGTTTGATGACCGATTATTTGAATGTATGGTTTGGTTTCGGGGTATGGGTTTTTTGGAGGAACCTCATGCAAAGGCATTGCTGCTCCTGTTGTTTGGAGCAGCAATGTCTTTCCAACAGTAAAAAGACACATGTTTTCTGCGATTGTTCAGAGCATCATTTTATATGGTGCGGAGACGTGGACATTGAATAAAAGACATCAGCAAATATTATTGGCTACAGAGATGGACTTTTGGTGGCATTCTGCAAGAAAATCGAGATGTGAAAAAATACGTAATACAAAAATTCGAGATATCATGAGTATTAAAGTAGACATCATTAAAACTACTGAGATGCGGAGATTGAAGTGGTTCGTCCATGTAAAGAGAATTGTCATCAGAAAGACTTCCAAAAATTCTAATGGAGTGAGAGGCTCCGGGAAAGAGGGCAAAAGGAAGACCAAGAGAAAGAGAGAAAGTGGATGGAGGAGGTCAAATCAAGTTTAAAAAATAATGGTCTGGATGAAATGATGGCCTTGGATAGAGAGAATTGTAATAAGACCCTAGCGGAACTATATCGTCGAGGAAATCCAGTTGGCAGTGGAAATTTCTGGTGATGATGATGGTTAGTTTTTCAATTGATTTCAGTAAGTTATATTTCAGGTGCCAATAAAAATAAATGGCGCCGGTTTTATTTATTTCCCAGAACCAGGTTCCCTAATTCAGGAGCAAGAGGTTATTCTATGATGCTTCTGGGTTCGCGAGTATTTTTGGGAAACAAACACAGGTTAACTTAAACCTCGGAGTTCCTTTCTTATTCCTTGATTTATAGTAGAAAATTTAACACCACTACAGCTCGAAGCGTTGTCTTGTGAAAAACGTCATTTTGCAATTGTCGAAAAAAGTGAAAGACAAATCATTACGTACCATTGCCACTTTGTTTTGGAATTTATATCACATTTTGGAATTACGTACCATTGCCACTTTGTTTTGGAATTTATATCACATTTTGGAATTACGTACCATTGCCACTTTGTTTTGGAATTTATATCACAGCACCTCTCGCCATCTATGCGGTAGCTTGAGGAATCTATCAATCCTGAATTTTGCAGTACTGGGGCAAAGACTTGGTGTAGAGAATTTTTGCACATCTTCAGAGATGCTAATTTCGTTCTTTTGACCGAGTTTTGAAGAGACAAGAGCTCATTTAAATCTGAAGACTCAAGGTCGTTGAATATGTCAAGTAAAGCAGGAGATCCGAGCCAATCTCCAACGCCTTTGTCTGGTGATCAGAACGACACGAGTTCTGGCGTTTGCTTGGTAGAAGACAAAGTCTTTCCTGACTTTGCCTTCCTCGAGCAATGTGTGTAAGAAACATCAGACACTTTTCTCAATCTTCACGGTCAGGAGATTCATTTTTACGTTCGGACGCTAATGTGAAAATTAAGCCCAATTTGCCGATTATGTGATTTGAACCCAAGTGTGCTTTCTCCGTAGTCGACTGTTCTACCGATTGAACTACACCGCGAAACTTATCGCTGCAACTTTGCTGTCTTAACATGTGCGTCATCTCTGAGGCACGTGCGTCAGATTCCTAACGAAAAAGCTTTCGAAGATTTTACAGTATCTAATAGTACGCAGTCATAGGTAGATTAATATTTTGGTGCCCGTGTACCAGAAATGTTTGGGAAAATGAAGCTGCATAAAGAGGGATATCCACTACGGTCCCTAGTTTCAGGACACCATAGTCCTCCTAGACCGCTGGAAAAAGCCCTGTCGAAATACCTAAAACCTTTGATCGCAAGCTAAATATTCTGTTTCTGGATCAATTCAAGCCCTTGACAGGATAAAGGTTTTCAAAAATCAAGGCACTACTTTATGGTCTCATTAGATGTTATATCCCTTTACAAAAATGCTCCGATTGCCACTGTCCATAATATTATCGAGAAAATACTTACCGCCCAAGGTTTAGTGTCTGCCGCAGAAATGCAAGCTATTCTTAGTGTTTTACGTCTTGTACATCAATGAACTTATTTTGTTTCCATAACATTATCTACGGACAATCAGAGGGTGACCCGATGTGCTCAGCCCTTTCACCCATACTCGCCGAACTTATGTGTTCTTCAGACTGTGGAAGAAGGAGTCTTGAAACAATGCCGTATAAAACCTCTGTTTTATATTCCTAATGTCGACGACGTACTTTCATTCTGGCAGGCAACCATGGATGAACTGAACGTTTTCACAGAACTTTTATCTTCCCATCAAATTTATCATTGAAACGGAATGCAATTCTTCTCTATCATTTCTTGATTTCATGTTACTACGAAATCCAGTTTCCCATGTCATATCTTTTTTCAGATTACCATAAACCTTCCTCATGTCCCACTGTAATACCCAGTTCATCAGCTCACCCCATAAGCTATAAATTGTCGTCCTTATATTTCTTAGTTCCACGCTTTTTAACATTCTTCAATTCCAGAATTACGTCAAACCGAAATCACTAAAATCTATGATCATGCCATAGCACATGGATACTCCAAGGCTACTGTTACCACGATATTGAACATTCTGCGAAGACCAGCACTCTCTACCTTACAGAGGGAGCGTACTCAGAATCGTTTTATCGGTTCCTTGGACCTTGTACCGGAAATAGTGAATGTTTTGAAAAACATTTGTCGTAAAAAAAAATCTTGACTTCGGAATAAGAACTAAGAATGTTTTATCATTAGTCAAAAACGATAGAGACCTAACCAAAATTGAAAATAAATATGGAGCTTATCATATTTCCCCTAAATCTGTGAACGCAGCTGAGGATGACAAAGTATACATAGGCTCTACCTTACGTTCTTTAAAAGCGAGATTATCTGAATATAAATAACATAAACACAGGGTGTCAATCTACAGCCGTCTCTCGGCTAACCAACAAATGTACTCACTAATCGATCTGGAATGAAACTACTATACTAGCCACTCTTCATTCAAAATTCAACACTTTACTCACCGAGAGCCTATTTACTCACAAATACGCAAGTTCGTGCTGTAATGATTATATACCATATCACATCCCACGAATCTGGAAGCAAGTGATTAACACGAAAGTTCTTATGTTTATTATCTGTTTTAAATGCGATGTCTTTTTACAATAACTATGATTCTTGTAAATTAAATGTTTTTAATGAATCATTATGTTTTTAAGTACTTCACTTTTTGAATATATCATGTAGAAACGGCAGTGTCAAATGAATCATCCAGACCAGCAGGACTCAAAAGAAGCTATTGCTATTAGGATTAAATACTAGTGTAAGCAAAGTTCCTAATCAGCACACCATTTATGTTCCGTGGTCCTTATCAATAACCATGAATTGACTTGCTAACAATCATACCTCATATAGAAAAAAACTCACTCGGAATTAGATGTAACGTTCATCATGGAAAAATAATGAGAAGCATCCAAAAATTTACGTAAGCGAAAGGTCAGCAAAAACGGAAGGTTCGAAAGACAGTGTACGTCATAATTTCTTACAGTCATAGATTTTCACGGTGGTCATTAACCACGCCACACAAGGAAGATTGGATTTCTCTCCCACAGCCTATTGCATAAAGGTCTATTTTTAAGTTTGACGTCCTGAAAAAAACATTTGTAATTCCTCAGACGGATGAAAAACGTCTTAATGAAAAATGTGAGCCCTTTTTTTTCGAAGATGACAATCCATATTTTTGGGTTTTTTTTTTTGTAAATATGACAAGGATGGTAAGTCAGATAATATCCGAAAACTTGAAAATTTCGTCGTCCTAGAGCAGGAATCGAACTCGCGTCTCCCAGATAGCGCCCGTGTATGCTAACCACTACACCACCCGGAACGACCAAGTCTCAAGGGCGCTATCTAGGAGACGCGGGTTCGATTCACGCTCCAGGACGACGAAATTTTCAAGTTTTCGGATATTATCTGACTTACCATCTTTGCCATATTTTCACCTAAAACGGATTGTCATCTTCAAAGTTTGTGTTGTATGGTGTAATCCCATATTCAATTCATGTAAGCCCTTTTATTCGCAAGCGTCTCCTAATGGAAATAAATAAGGATGAAACCGTGCCTTACGTTTAAAGTTTTAGCTGAATTTGAAAGACGGAAGAGAAAAAATTGAGCAACCCACGCTAAGAAGCCGAGCATGTGTTTGTACGTGATCGTACAGCAATAACGTGAAGAGAACGCTAAACTTCGTGTCCTTCCACAGCAATAGATTCCGTGTCGTTTTAAGCAGGTAACGGCAAAAGCCCTGTTGTTCTTTTGTTCATTGCATGCTTTCTTACATCACGACAAGATACCTCCCCGGAAAGTCTGTTCTCTCAAACCATCCTTGAAATCGCAGAGTTCCATCGGCTCTTCTCTCTTTTAAGCCTTTATAAATAATACATGGGGGCGCCTAGCCCGTCGTCTCGCAGTTGTCATTTCGATTGATAGGGTAGTCCTACTCGTCGCTCAAGACGCAAAGGCATCCAATTGCTTAGGGATTCTAAAGAGGCGATCATAAACTCGGGGATATCTGTTCCCCCGTGTTATTCTCTCGTCATGCTTGACTTTGATGAGAGTGGTTCTCCAAGGGACTCATTTCGACAATACAATGCACTTTCAAGAATGTTTAAGAGGGTTGTGTGTGTGCGATTCAAGATTACTGCTGCACTTTGGCTTTTACCCAAAGCACGACAAAGCGAATATCCAAAAGTTTAAAATTTGATTGCATGTTCTCGAAACCAATAAATAGCAGATGAGCGCGGGGATTCTCAGAATTATATTCCATCCGTTCTGATAAACATTTAATATACGTACAACATTATGGACAATGGCGATGTATAACCCTACGTTTATGCCGATGAAAAAGGCAAAGAATATTTTAATAAAGAGCAAAATAACTTAGGCTCTGATGAAACCCTTGAAAAATATCGTGATGAAAATTACATGAGCAAATTCATTAGGAATAGTAATGCATATTGAGAACAGTCTTTTAATATCTATAAACTTGATGGTTATCTTTAGTATAAAGAACAATATCTATAAGCAGATGATTATATTTTAATATCTATAAGTTGATGGTTATCTTTTAATAGCGATAAGGCGATTTGGTTATCTACCTGTTTTGGGTCATCCACGAAGAGGGGATTTGACGATTTCAATAAGCATCTAAGCCTATAATCAGTCCCTAATTGTGCGCCAATGGCAACAGGGAGGAGAAAATTGCTGTTGCTTCTTGGTTTAACTACCTCAGTGTGAAACTCTTAGGGTTCTTAGCAGTCGACGTCCCAAATTTGCGGTCACTGGTTCCAGTAAACGGCCAGAGCCGACGCTGTCACACAAACACACTATCCGTGCCACATAGGTGACTGTTGCCCTGGCGCCTACCTCGGACAAATGGCTAGATAGAAGTCACGGCCTCAAAACATTAAGCCATCGGGAGGCTGGAAGAAAGTTAATCAGGGCCGAAAGTCAAGTAAACCACCCGGACTCGAACCCAGACGCAACACGGACAACTAGATGGAAACGTATGCCTCTGTCCACTAGGTGAACGGGACGGTTTGGGCTTCATTTAAATGTGCAGTTATTTAAAAATCGGCACCACTTTTCTCCAAATGCATGCGAGATCTGACAAAAAATATCGCATTAACGTGCACAACATATCAGTTTAAACTACTACGCATTACAGTGTTATGCTCTATGTTAACCACGTTAATGATATAGCATTATACTTTGAAATAAACATAGCCGCCCCTGTTGCTCAGTGGTCTAAGTGTTGGCTCTTGACGGTTCGCCTGAGATGGGTCTAGGTTCGAATTCCGGTGAGGTATGGATGTTGTGGTTGCACTACAGCACTGGCAGTCTCCTTCTCTGGGGTCCTGTGGTCCAAAATTGGGGACGGACGACCGCTTTTAACCAATAGAACTGCAAACTGTGGTCGTTAAAACCCCTCAATTAAAAAAAGTAAACATCGTGAAATATATTTTTACATTTATACATGTAGCTAAGGTTACGAATGTCTTACGAAGGGCGAGTTTCGCTTATCATTGCTCATTGCTTTGCATAACTGTCGGGAATTTGTCTGTATCGTGGCTCGAGTGTTCACCGAAAATAAAAATAATTACGATAGTTGATTTCAGATAGCGTAAATAATAACTTGGAACTGTACACCATATGTATTTAAAATAGCAATTAATAATCTGAATTTATTGGCGTAAAACAGAAATCATAGCTTCCAAGCTTTCTTACTTCAAACAGGTGGCGATGGCTATATTTCAATGAAAGTGTCTTCCTTGAAGAAGCCATACTCGCCTAAAGGGCTGCACCATTTTGGGAAAAATTCGTCCATAGAGGAGCGAAACTAATCGTTTTAACAATAAACACCCCAAATATTTAACACCTATCAAAGTAACTCAAACGACTTTTAATATAAAACTAGTTCATAGCCCGTACCATGCACGGGTGAAAAAGCTGTGACTGAAAATTTTATAACACCTACATATATAATAGGCTACGTCTATAATATTGCGTTTCTTCAAAAGTTTCATAGGTTTTATGAAGACTGGTTTGTACTCCATCGCCGTTGTCGTTCTCTATTTAAGCGACGTTTTCTTTCAGCTTTATCTCCTTCCATCTTGTACTACAAATAAAAAATTCCGCGGAACAAATATGTTCTTTTTAATTTACATCACAGTGAATCAAAACTACGCCTGCAGTTACTTTCTTAAAATTTTACTTGTTCCCTTTTAGAAAATATAATAACGCTGATTCCTTTTTATGAAATTACTCTGCAATTTTATTTATTTTTATGAAATTACTCTGCAATGCGAAGAAAATGAAATAAAACACGACATAACCCCTACGTAACAGAACAAACGTCACAGACAGTTGTTCGAGAACGTACGTGTTGCCACAGATGAAGTCTTTATTTTATTTTCCGGTATTTCTTCTTGATTTTACGTACCGTGCGATAGCTGTGAGATTAGTTCCGATTTCGGCCACCGGATGAAAGCAGATGGCGCTGCAAGTATTGAATGAAGTCAGAGCTTTAGGGACAGCCGTAGCCTATTATACAGGTTTATATTTGAATTTTATTTATAGGTTTATATTTTGTAAACCAGTGTTACTGATACAGCTGTACTGTTGTTTTGTTTGTTTTAAATTGAGGTTTAAAAACCATAGTAAACAACTCAATCGGCTATAAGCAGTTGCCCGTCCCTGATTTAGGATCACTAGTTCTAGGGAAGGTAGAGAGCCAGGGCCGTAAAACAGATGCAGCATTCATGCCTTACCGGGATTCGGACCAGGATCGATCTCGGAAAAATGTCAGCAATTAGACTATTGCGCCACCGAGGTGGCGTACAGCTAAATTATTTGTTGCCTGTTGTAGTCATTCATGTATGTTTTAGGCATCGGAAACAGAGCCCTCTCTAATAGCACAGAAGTACACTGAACAGCAATTGAATTAGAGACAGCTGGCGTTATGCAAAATTGGCGCTGTGGGCGAACCTGTAAACGGAAACGACATGACGTATGCAGCGATCCGACAATATAAGGAGTGATGCGACGGGAATCAGTAAAAGTAGGACGCAGTGTGGGCAAGACAAAGGATCTAAGCGCATTTGATAGTGAGCAAATTGTCGGTGCCCGACGAATAGGTCACTCCATCTTTGAAGTCGTGCAGGCACTGGGATTTTCACGATCCACTCTCTCACCGGTGCATCGTGAGTACATCGAATCCGGTAAAACCATCCCTGCATGGGCCAACTGCCGTGGACAACAGCGTGTGGATGAGCGGGATCATCGTCGGCTAGCTTGCATTGTAACAGCGGATAGCCGGGCCACACTGTAAGAAATCACTCGGCGATTTAACGCTGGTGCACAGAAACGTGTAAGCAGCCACACAATCCAGAACCATCTCCTCACTATGGGGTACAGAAGCCATCGTCCCACAAGGGTACCGCTGCTGACCACACATCACAGGGTGCAAAGATTAGCATGGGAGCGGGAACATCGCCACTGGACCCTAGACATGTAGAAAAATGTTGCCTAGACTGATGAGTCGAGATTCACGTTGGTACATGCGGTTGGCAGGATACGAGTACGGCGCAAACCACATGAAGCGGTGGATCCTTCTTGCCAGCAGGGTACTCTTTAATCTGGTGGGGGTTGCATTCTCGTCAAGGGACTGTTTACGTGGACTGAAATGAACCCCTGGTACGTGTGACATCGTCCCTCACAGGTAAACGTTACCGGTATATCCTGGACGACCATTTGCTCCCATTTGTGCGTCTTCAACATCCCACTAGGGACTTCATCCTGGAACAAGACAATGCAGCTCCCGAATTGTATCCGAATGGTTGGATGAACACTCCACTGACGTGATCTCGCTTCCTTGGCCAGCTAGGTCACCTGACCTCAATCCCATCGAGCACATCTGGGATGCCATCGAGAGAGATGTTCGAGGCTCTGACCTCCCTCCGTCAAATCTTCATGAACTGTGGGAGCTTGTTCAGCGGTCGTGGATCCGTATGGCTTCCCAACGTTTCCGGTGTCTTGTCGAGTCCATGCCGAGACGAATCGCCGCCGTCATCAGGGCGAAAGTTGGTGCTACACGTTACTAGACAGGTATCTGTAATTCAGTTGCTTTTCAGTGTATGTTATTTTACTTGCGGACTTTCCTACAATTTTTGAGGAAGATATTGTACACAAATGAATGGGTCAGCTTGTATAATGACTTGAGTCAATCACGCTCGTTCGAACTGGTAAAAACATATGCCTCCTTTGCAATTATGTTTCGCTGTAGTGAATTCCAAAACATTTCTCATGTGGTGACAGCAGCACAGGTTTTCCCAAATAAATTAAGATAGGAGCAGCGAGTAGCTGTTCTTTATATCGAAAGTTAATATTTTACCACACTTTTCTTTCTTCCAAGATGTCACTTCCATAAAAATCTGACGACAAAAAGAATTTAATGTAAGGGGCTGACTAGAGGTGAAGGTGAAAGTAAGGTCGGCTTTGGGTGACCAGAGTAGATCGTAATCAGCAGAATGTGGTCATTTGGCGCGATGCCCAGGGAAGACTGATGAGTCTTGAGTGTGGACTATCAGAGGAAAAATGACGAGGGAATCAACTGAGAAAAGCATGACACCGCAGACAGAAAAAAAGAAAAAGGGCGTAGATAGACAAAGATCGAACGATACTATACTTCGAGTTGCTACTTCTCTGCAGCCATTGGCGATCTGGGATATCTAGAAGTACAAGCGAATCGCTCAAACTGACAAGTTAAGATCAAATGGCCTGTGCTCCAAAAGTTTCGGCATGTACTTTTCTTCCTTTCCTATTTTTAATTCGCTTATGAAATCATAAGGGGTTTTATCGCGTCTTCGAAATGTATCTGTTCTTAAAAAACTGTGCGTGAAAGCAGACATTGAATAAATCATAAGTATCGCAGATTATCCTGGTATAGAAGAGGTCCTTGACTTAAAAGTTCTTGAGCAGCAAGCGACTTCGTTCTGTATTACTTATTTTCCTCGTTCACAGTAACCAGTCTTTGGAATCCACGTTACGTTTGAATGAAACTCTTAAAACTAAATCCATAGATAGCTGAAGCATATTTAAGTACGTTCTCTGCATGTTTTAATGCCGAATATAACGCTTCGACATTTTATAATAACCCATATCTCAACATTTAAGGTGGTTCCACCTAAAATCTATGCCTTATGTTTCCAATGGTAAAACTTCTTTACATATTATCTTCGCAATTAATGTATTCCCAAGGAAAAAAATTGCGCTTCGGGAAACCTCACTTTAAGTTATAGCATAGAATACTTAATACTTGCTAAAACATAACCATTATTAAGCAATCCAACGTTTGTTTCTCTACTGACGTCATCAATGTGCAGGTCGCGCCATCTATTAACATGTCTGAACATTACTCAAAAAATGATTGATTTTTTAATATAATTATGGTGATGTTTTAGCAAGTATTAGGTATAACGCTTCGACATTTATAATAGTGGATTTAGGAGTAGAGTAGGAAGCTGATAGTTAGTTTTATCGATGTGCAAATTTTCATTCTTCAGAATACATTAATTGCGAATAAAATATGTAAAGACCTTTCACCATTGGCAGCATAAGGCAGAGATTTTAGGTAAAACCATCTTAAAGGGTTAACTTTAGGGAATTTGGTTATGGTTTACATCAGATATAGTGTTGCTTAATGCGTCGAGAAGAATAATGCGTTGAGAAGAATAATGCGTTGAGAAAAATAATGCGTTGTAATTTATAATTATCTTCGGAAAGTGTTTGCATACTATATGTTCTAAACCACATTTTACAATCTTCGTTGTATTCGGTAAGATTAAAGTTTGAAGACCGCCGAAAGGGAACGCATGTTACTGACTGTCTGTCACCAGCACCAAATATTAAGAAGGAGTTTTGCTTATTCTCGTTTTTCAGAGTGCTATTTATTGGGTTCCATCACATAGAAAAATTACTGTACTATGGGCACAGCTAACCTGAATGCACTGTTAATACTGTGAAATCGATTCACCGACAAGATATATGTTGTGCATCAGTATTACTCCGCGCACTGGTGGGGTGCCACGAGGCTCGGATCATTCTCTTTAAGGCTGACTTAAGGTAAGACAAAAGGAAACTTCCCGCGTTCCATCACGATGTCACCCCTCAACTCCCCACACCTTCTCAAACTTGCTGATTACAAGACAAACGATTTCTGAATGAGTATTTTAAAACAGTAATCATGAAGAAAGGATCAAGCTTAATCGCCAAACCATTATTACCTCGTAAGATAGTATAACTATAGTAGTTATCCGAATTTATTGGCGTAAATGAAATAAAAGATTCCAAGCTTTTGCATATCAACCAGATGGCTTTTTCAAGGAAGGTAGACAGCAAACTGGATAATAGAACATTTCAACAATTTGAACGCGGTGACGTGTCTTGATAATAAACGAAGAGATGCTAATGTAATTATTCAATAAAAACACGAGGCATCGTGTTCGTTTTGCACGCCAAATCCTTGGACGAAAACAATAGGCATTCACTATTTGAAGAACTGGTTCTAAATTCGTGGTAACTCTAGCGAAACGTTATCATTGCAGGCTTTATTTTTGGTAATGGTCTCCAATGTTTCCCAAATGGCAGTAGATTTAGAAATAGAGTAGGAAGGTAATTTCTTTATGTCATCCGACATAGGATCGGCGGCCTTGAACTGAACTTCTCTGGATAGGGTCGTGGTCAATTTGTCGATATTTATGTCCCTCTTATGCTCGTTAAGTCAACGAGTCTTATGCTTGTGTGACTCAACATCCATAAGACGGACATAAGCAGCGGCCAATTGATCACGACCATATGTCATAGTTGACGTTCGTGAGATAGGCCATAGTATTTTAGAGGTAGAAACGAAATTCGGATTTTCACGTACGACCATTGCAAGGGTGTACCGTGACTACAAGAATTCCGGCAAAACCTCCAACCTACGATACCAGTGTGGCCGTAAAAAGACATTGGATGAACGTGACTATCGTCGACTCTCAAGAATCGTTTCACGCGATAAGCGTGCAACACTCTCGCAAATATCATCGGACCTCAACAAGCATCAGCGTCCGGACTGTGCAACGTACCCTGCACGATATGGGCTTTGGGATCCGACGCCCAACTCGAGTCCCCTTGATGGGTGCACGACACAGAGCTATGTGCCTCGCTTGGGCATGCCAACACAGCCACTAGACACTTGATGACTGGAAACAAGTAGCCTGGTCTGGCGAGTCACGTTTCCAACTGTATCGGGCAGATGGAAGGATTCGTGTGTAGTGTAAACCCCATGAAGCCATGGATCCCGCCTGTCAACAAGGAACTGTACCGGCTGCTGGGGGGGTCCGTAATGGTATGGGGTGTGTTTAGCTGAACTTCACTGGGACTCCTGGTACGTCTAGAAATGTCTGTGACCGATCAATGCTATGTGCGCATCCTTTCTGACGAGGTACACCCGTTCATGTCCTGCATTCATGCTGATGGGTTGAGCCTGTTCCAACAAGCCAATGCACATCCACACAATTGTCGGGACGCCACATTATGGTTAGAGGAGCATTTATCTGAGTTTGGGGTGTTGCCATTCTCACCCAAGTCCCTAGATCTGAACGTGAAAGAACACATTTGGGGTGCCATGCAACGCGCTATCGAACACAGGAATCCGAGACCTCGGAATACACCCGAATTGTGGAACGCTCTGTAGGAAGTATGGTGTGCATGGCCTACAGCATATTTCCAGAAGCTAGTGGAGTCCATGCCCCGTCGTTTTTCTACAGTCCTGCGCTCCCGTGGGGGACCTACCAAGTATTAGACGGGTGTACCAGTTTTTCTGGCACTTAAGTGTATATTATGCAGTGGAAGTACACACCCCGTAACTTTAAGTCCATATCCCCGAGTATAGAAGGATCCTGTAGTTCAGATAATGTTGCAAGATTATGATCGTACCTTTCAAGATTTTTATGCTCCTGTGAAGACAGACAGGCACATCCAGTGCTTCAGACAATACTTCTCTAGCATGATACTAACTTAGGAGGTCTTTATGCTCATGTGCTTCTAGACAAATGTATTCTGTGATTCAGATGTTTTCCCAGTGTGATGCTACCTTTCAAGAGCTTTATGCTCCTGAGCAGACAGACAGGTGTTTCCTGAGTTTCAGAAAATGTTTCCGGAGCATGATGTTAACTTACGAGATCATTAGGCTGTTGGTTCAGATGTTTTCCGAGCATGATGCTATCTTACAATATCTTTATGTTCCTGTGCAGGTAAATATATGCATCCTGTAATTCAGATGTTTCCCAAGCACGAAGCTATCCTTCGAGATCTTTATGCATACAGATAGATAGTTGTGGTATGAGGCACATGAAAACGAAATGCAGCATGGTTTGCACAGTTACCGAATTCGACTCTAATCGAGCCGCCATTGTCAAAGACTTTGCTCGCCTCCTGATCTTGAACTTAAAGTAGTAAGCACATTCTCTTTGTCTGTTCTAGTCACGCGTCTTGAAGCTTTTGTTTCCTGGAGAACATTAAAATTTCCCGCTGGCAACTCTCTAGAATTTGATTCCTAGCATTACACACAAATGAAAGTTATACAATGAGCAAGTGTGATTTAACGCCACATTAAGAACATATATGGCTAATATTACCTGCGTTCTTATTATTTTGAACATAATCTGTAAGTTTACGGTACTTTTATCCTCATGAAACTTACAAAGCATGATTTCACTTGATACTCAAATGAAAAGTGAAACAGATGTTTAACTTGCTTCAAGTGAGGATAGTTTATCCTACAAGACAGACATGTTTACGTACGTGCAAAATGACAGAACAGAAACGTTTTTACAGTAATTTTCATATTGATCAATATTAAGTTACGCCGGTTTTCATCACACAGCTTTACATAACACAAAGTTCGAACAGAACGAGTTCATCTTGTTCACTTTGCAGCCAGCATATTTCGACGCTTTACACTGGCTCCTTGAAAACACCGCCGTGAACATTTTTTATGAAATTTGCTGTAATGAAAAACAAAAGGAAATATGTGGGTTTGGTGTGCGTAATTCAAGTTCACTCAATGAAGTAGTGAGTACCATTTTTGCTTCATTCAACTTGGCGGTGAGATCTTTTGCCTTTATGACGATGACGAATATGCAAAACGGCTTACTTTGAAACACGAGGTCTGTCAGGGAAGTAATGAGACTCATTCACTAACAGACGTTTCATTAAGGTTATACTTACATAACATTAAAATTATTCGAAATAACATCCTTGAACATTAATATACCGCTGCTAGCGGTTCTGCCACGCCGCGTAGCTTGCCTGGAAGTCAGGAACAGGGATAGCTTTCAAAGCACTCGTCACGGAAGTTTGCACGTTTGTAACAGTCCCAAAATGGTGTCCTGGATTTGGGCCGGGGAAACAAAAAGAAGTCATCCGGTGCCACGTCCGGGCTGTAGGGAGGTTAGGGCAGCGTTGCCACCTTGTGTTTCGCCAAAAACTCTCTCGCTCTCAGCGACGCATGGCTCGGCGCATTATCGTGGTGAAGAACCCAAGTGTTGCTGATCTCCGGGAGAACGCGCGCAGCTCAGTTCTTCAGCCGTTGAAGCACTTCGACGTAAAATGCAGCGTTGACCGTTTGTCCGGGTGGTACGAACTCCTTATGGACAGCACCTTTACAGTCAAAAAAAGACAATGAGCATCGATTTCATCTTCGATTTGCACATTCGAGCCTTCTTTGTTCGAGTAGACTCGGGAGTGTGCCACTCTGAACTTTGTCTTTTCATCTCCGGATCGTACTCAAAGACCCACGTTTCATCACCTGTTATCACTTTCTCCAAAAACCAGGTTCACTCCTCACACAGTCTACAATCTCACGAGAAATCGACACACGGTTGTTCCTCTGTTCATCGGCCAGAACCTTAGGAACCAATTTGGCGCAAACTTTCCGCATCTGCAATTCTTGCATGATGATTTCATGCACAATGGATTTCGCAAGTCCCACGTGCTTTGCTACCAATCTAACATTCAGAAGTCGGTCAGAGTCCAAAACCGCTTTCACCTTTTCCACATTGTCCGAAGTGTGACACGTCGATGGGCGCGGCTCATCGTCGACGCTCTCTCTTCCCTCTGTGAACGTTTAGTGCCACCGAAACACTTGTGCTTTCGATAAAGCATCCTTCCCGTAGGCTTTCTGTATCATAGCAAGCGTCTATGTCGCAGGTTTTTCAAGTTTAACACAAAGCTTTACCGCGTATCCCTGTTCGACACACTTCTGCACTTTGACCGTTACGCGACGCTCACACTACTGTCAACTTCGTAAGCGATCCTCACTCTGCAAAAGCTCAGAGCCAGCTGACGAGACGTCGATCGTTTACCTATCATACGCCGCCACCCGTCAGGTCTGGAGATTCAGCCCTTCTGATTGGCCCAGGAAAAGGGGTCTCATTACTTTTCCGGACAAACCTGACCTTTTTTGGAGGTTTGGATTTTTGCTTACTGTGAGCTTCTAAAACTATAGAAAGTCGCTCAACCTTTTTATATAGGCCACTGGTACCAAGGAAGTTGCAACGCAACCCAGGTAAGACAAGCACATCACTCCCAATATTCCCTCTAAGTGGTCACAGGGAATGTGCGCCTAACCCAGTGAGCTGGGCAGGCATCAAAACCACTTGGGCAAAAAAATTATTTTCTCAGCTTCTCTTACTAATGCAGTACAAGTTGGAACTTAGAATGGAACCCTTTTGTTTTTTCTAATTCCCCCATTTTTATCACTGTTCTTTCCTCAATTGATTTTAAATTAAAAATTATCTGACAAAGTTTTGAGGAAAACACTTTTACCAGCGGCTTACAATTTAACTGATCAGAATGCCTTTACCTCGCCAACTAGCATGGGTACATTAGTTAGTACAATGAACTTGGTTACGGTTTGCTGTGATTGGCTGACGCAGATGTGTTGTGTTGAGAAAAGACTCAATATCTGCGTCTTTCTCGGCGTGGGAAAATCACTAATCCGCATTCTCGAGTTCACTATCTGCTCGCACGAGGCTACTTTGCAAGAAGACTTTGAGAATAAAGAGGACAATGAGACGAACTTAGAAAGAGGAGAACGGCATTTAAGAAAAGTGTTGTTTTGACTTTGGAGAACCCAAATTTTATTTTTATTTTTTATTTTTGCAGGTAATTGATTTTCAATTTATGAAAATTAATTTGGGACTTGGGCATTTTAATCTAAAATGCTTACTGCGCGGAAGAAGTTTCACATGCGCGGAAGAAGTTTCACATGCGCGACAGCGCGCGCGGCTTAGATGGAACATTGATCACTCCTGCCTTTTCTGGGGCCCGAAACCAGTCCCAACTTGAAGGATTTGCTAGAACCCCTCAACACTGTTAATAACACCACTAAAGAGGCGGTGAACACCATTTTTCCAATCTGAGATATGTATGAAGCTAATACGAGGGTTGTTCAATAAGTTCTAAACTTGACCTTGAAAGTTGTGGTTAATGACTGACGCAAGTTTTGTAAAGTATTGCATCATCCTCCATTTATATAACATACTCGCCACGTCGCTGTGTCCGCATTCGAGACGGCGCCACGGTACATTGGAGTCCATAGGGTTACAATGGATGAGGGACAGATGAAATTGCGCTACCGAGCCCGTGATTGAATTTTCCATGTAGGCAGGTGAAACGCCACATTCATGAACCGACGGACCGTGTGTACATCGATGGTGCACCTTCAAATGTCACAGTCAAAAGATGGGTTGCTTTCTTTAAATGGAGAAGACACTCGTTGGAAGACAACACTCGTGAAGGAAGCTTAGTGAAGATGACCTCAGATGAAATGTGCCAGAAAGTGGAGGGTCTGGTGATGTCAAACCAACCCATCCGTGTCGTACAAATTTCTGAGTAACTGAATTTAAGTACCGGAAGTGTTTGGAACATTTTGTGTGAAAGGTTAAGGATGTTAAAGGTCAAATGGGTTGCTCGAATGTTGACACCTGAGATGAAAAATAATCGTGTTGAAGGAAGTCGGGTACGACTTGACCGCATTTATCGCAATCCAGATGATTTCTATTCATGCATTGTGATTGGGGATGAAACCTGGCTTCACCATTGGGACCCTGATACTAAACAAGAGAGCATGCAGTGGGAACATCATGAATCACAACCTTCAAAAATGTTCAAAACACAACTATCCTCAGGGAAGATTATGGCCACAATTTTTTTTGGGACTCAGAATGGTTGCTGTTAATTGATTACTTGCCTCATAAAAGGACCATGAATGTTGGCTATTATGCCGCGCTATTGGGACAATTGCATAAATCCATCAAGAGTAACGAGGAGGAAAACTCCGAAGGGGTGTTCTGCTTTTACAAGACAACGCTCCTATTCACATCACGGGTGTTTCCATGCAAGATGTGACAGAATGTGGCTTCCAACTGCTTGCCCATCCCCCACACTCACCTGACCTCGCCCATATTGATTTCTTGCTGTTCAAAAATCTCACAAATGATCTGCGAGGCAGGCGTTTTGAGGATGATTCTAAACTGAAGCAGAAGTGTTGGTTTTAGGAGAAAACTAAAACGTTTTTTTTTTTTTTTTTTTTTTTTTTTTTTCTCAGCGAAGATTCGCCAAATCTACAACAAGTGTATCCAATTCAGGGGAGGCTATGTGGAAAAATAAAGATGCGGTTTTGAAAAAAAATTATTTTACGTTAGGCCTAGAACTTATTTAACGTCCTACGTACGTCTTAAATTCTTATAATAAAGATTATCTAACGGGACTAAAACTCTAAACGATAAAGCATCAGCTCTAGAACGCCAAAGAATTATTCCTTGCGGAAAAATAAATACTTACTTTGCAATCCATGTTGAATACCTGATCGACATTAATGGCGTAACTGACTTATTTAAATTATCATTTCAGGGATTTTTCATATTGGAAACATCAAGCGTCGAAAAAAATAATTCTTTTTTTTTATCTCAGTGTTTTCACATTTGTTTCAACGCTACTTGAAACTTTTAAAGCTCATGTTTGAAGTAAACATGAGCTGATTTCCATCTTTGGAACATTTGCGTTAATTAAGGACTGTAACCGTCATTACCCAAGAGGTTACATGCTTTAATTGCGATGCTAAAATTACTTATAAGCGCCATTAATTTTAATGTAGTAAGGTAAAATTGGAAAACAACACAACTGTTGGAAGGACACTTCATTTAATTTTCTTTTCACCATTTTTTCCCGTGATTTAATAATACCTATACCTCCAACCACTTCTTGTGCATAAGAATGGTCTTTTTTTTTTAACTACAGGAACAGAAGAACATTTTCACCTCAGGGATGCAATCATACTTCGTATTAAGATAACATACTTAACAAGCGTGTCATTCGCGTTTAGTAGAATCTTATATTTTTATCATGGCTCTTACTTCGGTAATTAGTTAGCTAATTTTTTCATTGCCTTAGGGTATTCTCTTCACGTCCAGAAACAAACAGCTTTTATTTCTGGAGTTTTCTTTGAGAGACGGAGGAGCATTCCAGAATCAAATGAAGCGCTGAAAGACCGAAGTCAGAACATGGAATCTACAAAAAAAAAATGTTTTAATTGTAAGAGTAATAAGGCGTTAAATGAGCAATTTGCGATAAAATGAACGCAGTGTGGTTTCCCAAAGGATAATCTTGGAATTAAATAATAAACACTTGAGTTGATTTCGAATGTAGCGAAATTAATTTCAGTTGATACTGTTATGAAAGCACTTCCATCTTCGTTCTTCTTGATTGCTTTTAAATGAAGATCTTCCTTCGTTAGATATTCATGAGTAAAATTCTGGTAACATAATTGGCTCACGGTTCACAATATTTTATAATTGGTTGAATAAATAAGATTCTTTAATTAATGCATTATCAGTTGTCCAACTTCTAAAAATAGCCATCCGAAACAAATGATTCCTTCGCCGTTGTAGGTTACTTCTAATGAAGCTCCTTAAATATACGAAACCCAAGGCAACGGTACTCACGGCAACGTATCAGTGGATTTGATTTTAATCAACAGAGATGAGTCGCAGATTAAAATAAATAAAGCAATCATATAAATGTAGCAAATGAATAATCATAAGACAGGCTGAGTCCACAAGAACAAACACTACTTATTTATCAGAACAGAAGACAATTAATGAGATAATTCAACTTTTAATCTAAGATATCTCAGCTGTAGGAATAGAAGACTAACCTAGACTATTTTCGCTGCAATGATATGTGATTTATGGCAATAGAAGATTAATTTAAAATGTTTTAGCTACAGGCATGGGAAAATAAGAATCTAAGACGTTTGTAATATACCTCTGAGGTATTGTAGGTGTGCGCACCAGATCCTAATTTAAGATAGTATTCATAGAGGAAGAAGAGATTAATACATGATGCATTGGCTATATACATGAGGCAGGGTTCTGCATTATGGTCCGTTAGGCCTCATGGAAGAAATCAAGTTTTGCTGAATCCGTTAATTCACTTAAGTTCATTTATGAAAATTATCCGGGGGTTTTATATATGTATACATATACACAATCGATTCACATTATTTTACAACCTCCTACTTTTGACGTCAACAGCGCGTAGCTAATGAAAGAAAGCACGTGTCGTGAACTGGTTTGGAGGGTATATAAGGTGTGCTGCAGGCATTCTAAAGCATATAACTCGTTGCTGTCACGAATAAAAAAAACGATTTATCAGATTCGCAAAAAGGGATGGTTATCGGTTTTTGGGCCAAGGGCGGCAGTATTTCTGAAACAACGCAGTTTGTGAACTGTTCGCGTGCTGCTGTGGTTAAAGTGTATCGTGATTGGAGAAATGGCACCATTGCGAATAAGCGAAGTTCAGATTGCGGAACATAACGTGCGATTGATGTGAGAGGTGAACGTCGGCTTCGAAGGTGCGTGAGGGCCGATCGACACCCTACAGTACAGCAACTGCCTGGCCGAATGAACCAGGGGCTACCGGAAGTGTGTCTAAAAGGCAGTTCAGCTAACCCTGCTGCGTATGGGGCTCCGATGCAGATGGATAGTCACTGCACCTATGCTGACGAAGGTGCATCGGCAGAAACGGCTTTACATTTGAACGGCAGTATCGGAATTGGACCTCCGCTGATTGGTAAAAAATTGCCTTCTCCGATGAGTCACGTTTTCTGCTTCATCGAATGGATGGACGTGGGCGTATAAGACGAGAAACATTGGAGAACAAACACTCTTCAACCATTGCTCAAAGAACACAAGCTGGTGGGGGCAGCATTATGGTCTAGGGAATGTTTTCGTGGCATTCTCTGGGTCCGCTCATACCTGTGGAAGGCACTATGGACCGAATTCGTTATGAATCCCTCCTTGCAGACCACGTACACCCATACATGCTGATTGTCTTCCCTGGGGTGGATGGGACCTTCCAGCACGACAACGCGGAATGTCACACAGCTAGAAATGTCAGAGTGGTTGGAAGAGCAAGATGAAGACTTCAAATACTTCCCTAGCCCCCTGATTCCCCAGACCAATTGAGCATCTGTGGGACCACCTCGATCGTGTTGTTCGCTCTATGGATCCTCCACCACGCACCCTCAAGCAGCTGTCAGATGCACTGCAGTCAGCATGGCTCCAGATTCCTGTGAACACCTTCCAGCACCGTACTGAGTCTCTCCCGGCCGATTTAGCTGATGTCCGCGCTGTACACTGCGGTTACTATGGATATTAGCTGGTGGTCACATTAATGTGACTCGACCGTGTATATATATATATATATATATATATATATATATATATACATAAAATCTGTTTTTTCCCCTTACTGAGATGTCCCTTTGCTATCTTTAGGCTTTGGTTGTTTTCAATTGCTTTCCTCACTAGTTCACAGTTGAATTTCCTTACGTCTTCAGTGATATTTTTTCGTACTGTCTTGCATAGCTCTATATATTCCACTTTGGAAGTCATATCTTCTTTAGTTGTCCTCATCACTCTTCTTTTTTGCATCAACATTTTGGTTTTTCCTGATAATTTGTTAACATGCAATTTGTTCTTAGACCCAGCTAATTTTGTTGCTGTTTCCATAAGAGCTTTGGTTACTTTTCTGTTAACTTCAGAAATATCCACTTCTTCCGATGTTAGGCCTTCTAAAGCAGAGAATCTGTTCTTCAGTTCCAATTTGAAGGTATTATGGTGTTTTTTAAGGTTGGTTATGTCAATACATTTTGTTTGTCTTATGAGCTTGCTACGTTCGAGTTTACAGACACGTACGTTTATCTTGGACAGCAGATATCAAGTGAGGGTCACATTGGTGAAGAAATTAATCGGCGTACAAAACTTGCCTGGAGAGCTTTTGGAAGAAACAGCATAATTTTCAAGAGCAATATGCCATTATGTCTTAAAAGAAAAGTGTTTGATCAATGCATCCTTCCAGTGCTTACGTATGGTGCAGAGACGTGGACCTTAGCTAAAAGAGACATACTAAGGCTGCAGACAACTCAAAGAAGCATGGAGAGGTGCATGCATGCTTGGTGTAACCAGGAGAGATAAGAAGAGGAACACGTGGATCCGAAAAATGACAAGAGTGGAAGACATCATGATCAGAGTTAAATCCCTGAAATGGCAATGGGCTGGACATACTGCCAGAAGAACAGACCATCGATGGACAGCCGAAATTTTAGATTGGATTCCAAGGGACAGGAAAAGACCCAGAAGAAGACCACATGGAAGATGGGTGGATGAAATTCGAAAGTATGCGGGAGTGACATGGAGGAGACTGGCACAAGACAGACCGTTGTGGAGGAAACTTGGGGAGACCTTCGTCCAGCAGTGGATTGATAATGGTTGACAATGATGATGATGATGATATATATATATATCAAGTGAAATCTTGCTTTGTAAGTTTTATGAGCCTCATAAAACAACCGGGGCCTTATGCCTTCAAGATGAAGAAAAGCACAACAAGTTAGTAAAATCATGCAATGCATTGATTATGATACGCTTTCCAACATACTAGAAATCATTACTCAAGTTATTACTCAAGTTATGAGGAAAATGGCTGTGGAATAAATCTCACTCCTGTGCCCTGACGTTTGATCCCATTTCGATGATATTCAACAGAACTGGTTCAGTATACCTCCGAAATAACATGATAAAGTTTTGTCGCAATCGAAGAAATGTTACGTAAGTTATGATGCATAAGAGCTATGGAATAGATTCCGCTTCTGTGTCCTAACCTTTGACCCATTTCGCCTATTTTCAATAGGATTCGTCCCCAGGCATGTCCTTACAACATACTGACATTTCATCCAAATCGAAACATTTTTACGTAAGTTATGACGCATAATGGCGATGGAAGTGATTTCGCTCCTATGTCCTGACCTTTGACCCCCATTTCGCTAATTTTCAATACGGTTTGTCCCCAGGTGATCCCCTACCACATACTAAAATTTAATCGAAATCGAACCTTTTTTACGTTAGTTATGACGCATACGAGCAGTAGAATGAATCCCACTCCTATGTCCTGACCTTTGACCCCATTTTGTTCACTTTCAATAGGGTTCCTTCCCAGGTATTCCCCTACCACATATTAAAATTTCATCGAAATCGAACGATTTTTACACGAGTTATCGTTCGGACGAACATACGCACACAACGCGTGACGTAATGAGGCAGATGAGAATCGCGACAATCTGCTGGCAAGACTGTGACGTCATAAAACTTTAATAGCATCCTAACTCAACGCGTGACGTAATGAGACAGATGGCGTGATAGCGCGCCAACATCTAATTGGACGACGCCATGACATTACACTAAAAACGTGGTAATTCGGGGTGGTTATTAACCCACTAAACGAATTTTCCTAAAGTCGAGATCAAGCTAAATCGGTTTCTATTACCAGAAAACGATAGGTTCACGACTTTCATCAAAGTCCTTCGAGCCGTTTTCAAAATAAAATTTACATCTTACAACAATTGCTCCTTTAAAGTGAACGTCAAGTAATTTTGCTTCCAGTACTTCTAATGGAAAAATTTCTGTACACATTTTCTTCCTAATTAATGCGTTCCCAAGGATGAAAATTTAAGCATCGATTAAAATATCTTCATTTTATAACTTGCAATACTTAATATTTTCTAAAACCTAACCATAATTATGCAATCCAACATTTGTTTGTCTACTGACGTCATGAAAATACAGGTCGCGCCATCTTTTTTCTGGACAATTAATGCGTTCACAAGGACGAAAATTTGAACATCGATTAAAATAGCTTCATTTCATAACTTGGAATACCTAACATTTTCTAAAACATAACCATAATTATGCGATCCAAAATTTGTTTGTCTACTGACGTTATCAAAGTACAGGCCGCGCCATCTTTTTTTCTGGTTTCAACACCACCGAAGGAAAAGTTAATGATTTTAAATATAATTATGGTTATGTTTTAGAAAATATTAAGTATTCCAAGTGATAATAAGAAGTTATTTTAATCGATGTTCAAATTTTCATCCTTGGGGACACATTAATAGTGAAGGAAATGTGTACGAAAGTTTTTCCATTGGAAGTATAGGAAGCAAAATTACTTGACGTCCACCTTAATAATATGGGATAAGGGCGATGGAATGGATCGCAATTCTATGTCCTGACCTTTGACCCCATTTCGTTCATTTTCAATAGGGTTCGTCCCCAGGTGGTCCCCTACCACATACTGAAATTTCATCGAAATCGAGCCATTTTTATCCACGTTATGATGCATAAAGGCAATGGAATGCATCCCGCTCCTATGTGCTGACCTTTGACCCCAATTCACCCATTTTGAACAGGGTTTGTCTCCAGTCGGTCTCTTACCACATAGTCAAATTTCATTGAAATCGAACCATATTTCCGCAAGTTATGACGTATAAGTGCAATGGAATGGATCCCGCTCCTACGTCGTGACATGTGACCCCATTTGTCCCATTTTCAATTGGGTTCGTCCGCGGGTGGTCCCCTATCACATACTAAAATTTCATCGAAGTTGAACCATTTTTACGCCAGTTATCGTGCGGACAGACGGACGGACGGACGGACAAAGCTGGAGCATATACGCTTCTTCAACCTACGGTTGGATAGCGTAAATAAAAGGAATTATAAAATGACAAAATAAAGTACGTTATTATAAATACACACTCAGAACTCATAGACCACTCTTCAGGGAAAGACATATAGAGGCCTTGAGCATACAAAAGACTGGTCTAGGCTTTCTGAGTGTGTATTTATAATAACTTACTTTATTTTGTAATTTTATAATTTATTTTATTGTGCTTTTCTTCGCCTGGAAGACATAAGGCCTCAGTTGTTTTTATTGAGGGTTGGTTACTTGTGTTAATATTCTTTTGCATACACTATCTACATCTAATACTTGCAGCACAGCGCGGTTTTGTTGTAGTTTATATTACATGAGTAATATATTAATTTTCTTTTGATATATATATACTTATATTACATGAGTGAAACATTAAACTTTCCTATCATATATATATATATATATATATATATAAATAAACTAAACCAAACTTTTGCAAAGAAAAAAACATTAAAAAATTAAAAAAAAAAATTCTGAAAACACAAACCGCAAAAGCAGCAGAGAAGAATTCTCAGAAACAACACTTGCTACAAGCAGATGCAATTTCAACAGTAGCCAAAAAAAAAAATTAAAAAAAAAACACCAATGCAAAACGAACAGGGTAAAATAATCACGAATGCAGAAAGTTTTGAAAATGCCGAGCTTTGCCTTTATCAAGGGCCAGTAAAACTCAGCATTAACTGATTTCTACAAAAACCTAGTTGAATATGGGTTTCTGCTATGTCACAAATGCGTATAGTTAAAAGACCCTGAAAAAACACCAAAATTTGAGCCGCCTTGTGAACGATGAGCCCTTGTGGGTTGGGCCAGATAAGTTACAAATGTAGAGCTAAATTTAAATTTGTTAACTTTTACGATTCCGAGCCTTTGAAGGCAGCTCAAATTTTCGTGTTGTTAGGGGACTTTTAACTATACGCATTTGTGACATAGCATAAACCTATATTCAACTAGGTCTTTGTAGAAATGAGTTATATATATATATCATCATCATCATCATTGTCAACCATTATCAATCCACTGCTGGACGAATGTCTCCCCAAGTTTCCTCCACAACGGTCTATCTTGTGCCAGTCTCCTCCATGTCACCCCTGCATACTTTCGAATTTCATCCACCCATCTCCCATGTGGTCTTCTTCTGGGTCTTTTCCTGTCCCTTGGAATCCAATTTAAAATTTCGGCTGTCCATCGATGATCTGTCCTTCGGGCAGTATGTCCAGCCCATTGCCATTTCAGGGATTTAACTCTGATCATGATGTCTTCCACTCTTGTCATTTTTCGGATCCACGAGTTCCTCTTCTTATCTCTCCTGGTTACACGAAGCATGCACCTCTCCATGCTACTTTGAGTTGTCTGCAGTCTTTGTATATCTCTTTTAGTTAAGGTCCACGTCTCTGCACCATACGTAAGCACTGGAAGGATGCATTGATCAAACACTTTTCTTTTAAGACATAATGGCATATTGCTCTTGAAAATTATGCTGTTTCTTCCAAAAGCTCTCCAGGCAAGTTTTGTACGCCGATTAATTTCTTCATCAATGTGACCCTCACTTGATATCTGCTGTCCAAGATAAACGTACGTGTCTGTTATCTCCAGCTTTTCTCCATCAATCAATAAATCTTCATTTCTTGTAAAAGCATTGAACATCACTTTTGTCTTCTGAAAGTTTATTTTTAATCCCACTTCTTTACTCTTGTCAGCAAGTTCCTGGATCATACTCTGTAGCTCTGATGGGGTAGTTGCAAATATGACTAAGTCATCAGCAAAACGAAGGTGGGTTAGATAATCTCCATTAATCTTTATCCCTTTGTTTTCCCAGCTCAGCGACTGAAAAACACCATCCAATGTGGCATTAAAGAGCTTCGGAGATATGGTGTCACCTTGTCTCACTCCCTTTCCAATTTTTATGTGTGTTGTATTTTCAAACAGCCGAATCTTTGCACTTGCATTTTCATAGATGTTATTAATAATATTAATGTATGCATCTTCAATACCGCAGGTTTTCAGAGCCATTGTAACTGCTGATGGTTTCACCGAATCAAAGGCTTTTTCATAATCGATAAAAGCCATGCACAGTGGAAGTTCATATTCCCTCGCTCTTTCAATTAGTTCTCTCAGTACGTGGATATGATCTATTGTGCTGTAGCCACTCCTGAATCCAGCTTGTTCTCTCGGTTGAGCCATGTCCAGTGTTACCTTCAAGCGGTGTGAAAGAACTTTAGTGAAGATTTTATAAACTACTGATAGGAGGCTGATAGGTCTGTAGTTTCCGAGATCCTCAATGTCACCTTTCTTATGTAGCAGGATCATTGTAGCGGTGTTCCAATCCTCAGGAATCTTTCCTTCATTAAGGCATCGAGTGAAAATTTGGGCGAGTACTGTTTCAATTTCTCCACTTGCTTCTTGTATGATGTCTACAGTAATTAAATCTTCTCCTGGAGCTTTTCCCCGCTTCATGTTCTTGATTGCATGTGCAACTTCTGCTGGAAGGACTGGAGGAACTCTGGTACTGGTATCTTTCATGATGTCTGGAGTGCATGTATCATCCCTTTCATATAATTTGGAGTAGAAATCTTTCACTCTTGTCAAAATTTCGCCTCTATTTCTTGTTACAGAACCATCTTCTTTTCTCAGTGCCATAATCTGTTTTCTTCCCTTACTGAGATGTCCCTTTGCTATCTTTAGGCTTTGGTTGTTTTCAATTGCTTTCCTCACTAGTTCACAGTTGAATTTTCTTACGTCTTCAGTGATACTTTTTCTTACTGTCTTGCATAGCTCTATATATTCCACTTTGGAAGTCACATCTTCTTTAGTTGTCCTCATCTCTCTTCTTTTTTGCATCAACATTTTCGTTTTTCCTGATAATTTGTTTACATGCAACTTGTTCTTAGACCCAGCTAATTTTGTTGCTGTTTCCATAAGAGCTTTGGTTACTTTTCTGTTAACTTCAGAGATGTCCACTTCTTCCGATGTTAGGCTTTCTAAAGCAGAGAACCTGTTCTTCAGTTCCAACTTGAAGGTATTATGGTGTTTTTTAAGGTTGGTTATGTCAATAGATTTTGTTTGTCTTATGAGCTTGCCACGTTCAAGTTTGGTGTTGAGGTGCATCTTACATCTCACCAATCTATGGTCACTACCTGTGTTGAACTTGTTTAGCACACTGCAGTCTTCTATGACGAATTTTTTGTTACACATAATAAAATCAATTTCACTTGTCGTCCCATTTGGATGTCTCCATGTCCATTTCCTGTGTGGCTTTTTCTTGAAGAAGGAGTTCAAGATGAAAAACCCTTCTGCCTCTGCAAACTCAACGAGAGTATTTCCACGCTGGTTTCTGTTGCCGTGACCGAATTTACCTACTGAAGTTTCATTCTGTTGCCGTTGCCCTATTTTTGCATTGAAATCTCCCATAATTATTTTCAAGTGCTGCTTACCTATATTATTTAGATGACAAATTTCCTCATAAAATTCTTCAATTTCTTCTTCAGGATGACTTGTGGTGGGTGCATAAGTTTGAATAATCTGAGCCTGGTATCTTTTCGAGAGTTGGATAACAAGTCGTGCAGCTCTGTCAGAGGAACTTTCAACTTCTACAACTTTATCCTTCAGTTTCTTGTTTATTATAAACCCAACACCACTAGTTCTGCCAGTATCTGTCCCACGATAGTAGAAGAGATGTCCACTTTTCAGTTCGATGAGATCTTCTCCTTTTCTCCTTACCTCACTTAGCCCCACGATGTCCCACTTGATCCTTTGTAGTTCCTCTTCCAATTCAAGAAGCCTTGAATCAGAAGATAGGGAGCGTCCGTTATACGTAGCCAAGGTCAGCATCAGATGGCAGCCTAGTCCGGTCCTCCGGGGATTCTTAGCACCCTCTGCCTTCATGTCGCACTGGCCGCTGCCTTGGCCAGGTACATTCCAGCTGCCGGAGACTGAGGGCCAAGATTTAAGTTGTGGAATCATTTTGGAGGGGTTTGGCCATAACTCACCACGCTGGCCAAGCGGGTTGGTGAGTGTGGGATAGAATTTCCTCTAATCCCGATGGTATAGTTATACCGCTATTGGCGGTCGTCAGATCCCCTTTAGTGGGAACAGGATGTACCACGAGAAGGCGGGGTTGACATTTGTCAAGGAGAGGCTGTGATGTTACGCATCACCTGACCTTACATATATATATATATATCATCATCAACCATTATCAATCCACTGCTGGATGGTCTCTCCAAGGCTCTTCCACAACGGTCTGTTTTCTTCCAGTCTCCTCCATGTTACTCCCGCATACTTTCGAATTTCATCCACCCATCTCCCATGTAGTCTTCTTCTGGGTCTTTTCCTGTCCCTGAGAATCAAATCTAAAATATTGACTGTCCATCGATGTTCTGTACTTCTGGCAGTATGTCCAGCCCATTTCCATTTCAGGGATTCTACTCTGATCATGATGTCTTCCATTCTTGTCATTTTTCGGATCGACGAGTTCCTCTTCTTATCTCTCCTGGTTACCCCAAGCATACACCTCTCCATGCTTTTTGAGTTGTCTGCAGCCTTTGTATGTCTCTTTTAGTTAAGGTCCACGTCTCTGCACCATACGTAAGCACTGAAAGGATGCATTGATCAAACACTTTTCTTTTAAGACATAATGGCATATTGCTCTTGAATGTTATGCTGTTTCTTCCAAAAGCTCTCCAGGCAAGTTTTGTACGCCGATTAATTTCTTCATCATTGTGACCCTCACTTGATATCTGCTGTACAAGATTAACGTACGTGTCTGTTATCTCCAGTTTTCTCCATCAATCGATAAATCTTCATTTCTTGTAAAAGCATTGTACATCACTTTTGTCTTCTGAAAGTACATTTTTAATCCCACTACTTTACTCTTGTCAGCAAGTTCCTGGATCATACTCTGCAGTTCTGATGTGATAGTTGCAAAAATGACTACGTCATCAGCAAAACGAAAGTGAGTTAGATAATCTTCATTAATCTTTATCCCTTTGTTTTCCCAGTTCAGTGATTGAAAGGCATTTTCCAATGTGGCATTAAAGAGCTTGGGAGATATGATATCACCTTGCCTCACTCCCTTTCCAGTTTTTATGTGTGTTGTATTTTCAAACAGCCGAATCTTTGCACTTGCATTTTCATAGATGTTATTAATAATATTAATGCACGCATCTTTAATACCGCAGGATTTCAAAGCCATTGTACCTGCTGATGGTTTCACTGAATCAAATGTCTTTTCATAATCCATGAAAGCCATTGCTTTCTTCGGGATTTTGTTGTTTTCAATTGCTTTGGTCACTACTGTACCTCACAATTGGATTTCTTTGCGTTCAGTGATACTATACATAGTCCTGTATATAGTCATATATATAATATACAGAGTCCTTACAGTTGCAAGAATTCTTAAACTGCCGTTTCAAAAGCCCTAATTGAATGCACGAAAAATATTTTTTTTTCATTCCCAAGTACTTAAATGAGCATTAATTTTTGCGTTCTTGAATTTCTGTCATTTTGTAGACTTGTTGTAAAATTTAATCATTTTTAAGAATTTTCAATTTTTAAAGTTTTATCGAAATTATTTTGTTTATGATAGGTACGTCTGGAACAAAACTTGAAATCGCCTCATTAGAATTTCCTTTTACACTGAAAGCGAAGAAACATTCACAATTCTGATTCCAACTACAACAACGATACTCGAAGAGTGGAATAAATTTTTGACGATCTCACTTAGGAAAATGTACCATGTCCATACTTAATTAGCAAAAGTGATGTGTTTTTTTAATCACATTTCACTAGGGACACCTAATACTGCAGTCCAGAAGAACTCATGAAATAATATTTACTAACTGTTGGCTTCACAAACAAATTGCAATGATTCGTAGATTTGCGTTGAAAAGATGTTAAAACACGAAATGAAAATGATGACTTATTGTTATTTGGGTAGGGACATCGTAATATCTTTTTTTGCAAATAATGGCCTGCAAAACATTCGATTCCAGGCTTGTTAATGGCTTGCCATTTTACTACCGTATCTTAGCTATAGGGATGGCAGATTAATCTTAGTTACTGTAGTGATTTTCCGTAATTAAATTGTCTTCAAGTATTCACTTGCCCTTCGACTCTGGAGTGCTTTATCATGCAGCATAATATTTTTCAGGCTCCTAGTCACTGGAGAACATATACTACGCGATTGTCACACATTTTTAAGAAGAATAAAAATGCCATCTAATATTTCACATCTTTAGTATGCTTAGGATTTACATTTATGTCCCTTTCTTCCATATCCATAAGCATAAAGGAGGCGTCACCCGTACTTTTTGAACGATTTTCAGAACCTTTAAAAACCATCTGGAAAACATAATTTACAAGAAAAAGTGTTCGTGTGAATGCGTATGCTTATAAAAATGATGCAGAGGAATATGTGTGGATGACCCTGATACAGGTGGTTGAAGGAAATAAAGACCACTGCACAGGAAACGAGCAAAATCAAGAGACAAAGAAAACTGTACAGCTTTCATCCAGCTGTAACCAAACTGACAAGACTGACAGTGCATCGGAATTTTCAGGCACAGAAATGCTGAGACCACAAAACTCTTTCATCTTAATTAATATGCAGATGATTCGCTAATATTTAAGGATGTAATAGTAGCAGGTGGAAGAGTTTGCCTGGCATTTCACACCTCTCTTTGAAGGCGATGTACTACACTGCTGGACAATTGCTAAGGACGGATCATAAACCGCTATATAGCGATTAAAAAAGTAAGTGTGATTGGATGCCAAGTGAAATAAAATAGTGTCAGAATGCCAGGACATTACAAGAAAGACAATTTATTGTGCTCTGAAATCCAGAATGCTTTGGAACGTGTTCACGGGACAAACATGCCATTTTGTGCAGAATACGTAAACGTAAAAAATGCAATTACCGTCCGCACGCGTTCCGGCGTAAGATGTCAATACGGGATATGGTCACCATGGAGGGCGATGCAAGATTCCACACGTCGTGTCATGCTTTGCACAACATTATCAAGCAGCTGTTGTAGTAATTTATCCCATTCCTCTGTCAGTGCACGGATGAGGGTGTCCTTGTTTATTGAAGGGCATTGGCGACCAGCAAGACTCCTCCCCAAAGCATCCCACACATTTTCAATGGGATTCAGATCTGGAGAACGTGCAGGCCATACGAGGCGTTGAATATCCTCGCTCTCACGACACTCCTGGACAGCGACTGTTAGATGACATGTTGCGTTGTCGTCCATGAAAATGAATCTATCACCGACAGCACCACGGAACATGCGAACATGAGGTAGCAGAACATCATTAATGTATCGTTGGCCAGTCATAGTCCCAGCTGGAAGCACATAGAGGGACGTACGGCCATTGATCATGATGCTAGCCCATACCATGACACTACATGTCGGATATCGGTCCCTTTCCTGTATGTTTGCTGGACAATATGCAGTACCACTATCACGCCAGATCACTTGTCGTCGACAACAGACGATAGACTGTATCTACTCTCATCTGAGAAGAGGACAGCAGACCAGTCGTTATCAGTCCAATTACGATGTTGATGGCACCATTGCAAGTGGGCGGTACGGTGACGTCTGGACAATGGGAAGCACACAACAGGACGGCGGGCGTATAGTCCTCCTTCATGCAAACGTCTGGCGACAGTTTTTCGGGAGATCCGCTTGCCAGTAGCAGCCATAAACTGATTTGCTACCTCACTAGCTGTGCTGCGCCGGTGTCTTTTTGTTGATAGCACTATGTACCGATCTTCTGCAGGTGTCGTACTGCGAACACGACCTCCCTCGTGACGTTTGCTACACTCTCCATTTGTTTGAAATGATTTCCGAAGCCTTGAAACAACACTGTGGCTGACGTCGAACTCCTTGGCAACATCTGTTATTTTTCGCCCTTCTTCAATCTTTCCATTATTACGGCCACGCGTAAAATCATCTAGGTGATGTCGGAAAGACATGCTGAAACTTGCAAGTTCGTCAGTTGATTCTTTCCCTTTCAACTTTGCGTTTGAACAACAACGGTCAATACGCGTCAAATCCTTTATATCTCTTATCAGCGCTATGACGTCACGAACAAGTTCGGCAATCCAAAATTTGCATACGCACATCACGTCTTAATGTATCCCGCACTTATGCTTATTTCCACATTTTCCTGCCTTTCATTTTATGGTTGCTATCGTTGCTATTGTCATCCGTCCGTAGCAATTGACTGGCAGTGTCGTTCTCCATTCGTGTTTTTATGTTTTAAAGTATCATTCATAACGAGTGTTGCAAGGTTTTCAAGCAGGGGGAAACCCAGAAAGGTTTTTTTAAAATATAATTCAGTGATTTATTACAAATGTTTTCGCTGAAGTGCAGAACTTGATGACGAACGTGACGTCTTAGCATGTTTGGTGATCTCGGTACGTTCTGAAGTTAATCCCTGAGAGATTGTTACGTATTTTAAATTATTTGTACATCTAGAAGCAACTCCTCCGCCTCACAAGTCGAATATACTTTCAATCATTTCTTTTCCATGCTGCGATGCCACAGACGCAGAATGTATGTCTTCCAAATCGACAAAATCCTTGTTCATGCGTAATATTCAATCGCCACATGGCTTCATGGCAATAACAGCCTAGAAAACTGTCCGATCCAGCTGACTGATGTGTACGGTTGCATCAGACTGGGCTCCTGTAAGGGAAGCTTTCTTAGTTTGCCCCTGGAAAATGGCGAAGTGAGTTTGGCAAACATTTTCTAATTGTAAGAATTCACGTTCTCCTTTTGATAATTTTAAGTTCCCATGGAATATCCTGCGCTATTTCGACCAAATTTATATGCTCAACATCAGTTCAACAACCGTCCTGTTGGCGGAGAGTAAAAGCCAGTTCCAGGGCATGTTGCCCCGGATGTGCGAAGTTTGTACGAGATTGAAACTGATGATATATAACGGTAGAACTAAAGCTATAGCTCTTAACCCTTTAACGACCATGACCCCAAAATCTTGTATCACTCTAAATACCATAACACCCGAAACTGTCTGTTGGTTCACTTCTTTGTTTAATAACAACAATACGGAGTGCGGCTGATCCCTCATAGGTCCAGAAAATTTGAAGAACAGATAAGGGTAGGAAATCTTACTCACTCTAGACATGTGTTTTGGGCTGCTATGACCGTTTGTATGTACGGGCGTTTTGGGCGTTATGGTCGTTAAAGGGTTAAGCGAGGAACTGTTCATACTGAATGCAAGTTCAGTCTAAATCAGGGATTCTCAACCGGTGGGGAATTCCCTCCTAGGAGAGAATTTCGTAGTTTCAAAGGAGGAATACGGCACCAGCCTGGCACGTCGTCTTTTCAGTCCCCTGACTTCACCGCAGCACTCACTGCTGCATCCCAAGTGAAGAAAAAAATATGAAGAACCGAGAGAGGAATCTGGCGTGCTGCCAAAGTCACCGTTCACTCGAAACCGGTTGGAAGCACTTTTGTTGCACAGAAGAAAAGCAAATTTTTACGAACCCCTACGTGTTCATATCACCCTGTAACGTCGGAGCTTGTTATTGCGCGTTCATTCTTTGCAAGGAAGTTGTAGTTGAGGGAGGGGATTTTTGTCGCTGAAGGACTTGTGATACTATTTCCTCGTAAACTTTTTATTTATCAATAGTAGAACAGAATGAGTGTCAAAAAAAGAGCGTATGATAATTCATATATTCAATATGGATTCACATCCGTTAAAGTCAATGGAAAAGACAGACCTCAAATTGTTATTTGTAGCAAAGTTTTGTCAAATGTTTCCCTGAAACCAAGCAAGTTAAATCAACATTTGCTGAATGTTCATCCTCAACACATGAACAAGGACAAAAGCTTTTTGAGCGGCATGGGAATGCTCTCAAAAAGATGATGCTGGATTCAACAGGGACATTTACAGAAATGAACCTGTTGAACCTGGATTCAACAGGGATATTTCAAGAAATGAACCACAAGGTTACCGAAGCTTTTACGTCGTAGCATTGGAGATAGCAAAGCAGAAAAAACCGCACTCAATTGGGGAAACTTTGATTAAACCTTGAGCTCTCAAAATGGTGGAAATTGTGTTGGGAAATGAAATGGAGAAAAAGCTTGCAGCAGTTTCACTATCAAACAGTACTGTTCAAATGAGAATTAGTGACATGGCCATTGATATCAAGGATCAAGTTATGCAGGAGATTAGGTGCAGCATTTGGCTTATTTTTAATTCAACTTGATGAATCGACTGATGTGGCATCGTGTTCCCAGTTACTGGTGTTCGCAAGATATCTTCACTTAGGTTCATTTAAAGAAGATTTTCTCTTTTGTTCTCCTCTAGAAACAGCTACCACTGCCTCAGATATTTTGAAAAAGGTTTCGTCTTTCTTTGAGTCAGAAAATCTTTCGTGGGATAATTTAGACCTTAGACAGATGGAACACCAGCTATGTTGGGGGCAAAATCTGGATTTCAAGTTAATGTGAAAAAGTTGTCTCCAAAAGTGAAAGGCATTCATTGCATGACCCATCGTCAAGCACTGGCCTCAAAAACACTTCCAGCTCTACTATTGATGGTTTTGGATCAAACAATTCAAATTGTGAATTTTGTCAAGGGAGGAGCTCTTAATTCACGACTTTTCAAGCAGTTATGTATTGACCTGGATGCAGGCCATCATTTGCTTCTTTTCCGCACAAATGTTCGTTGGCTTTCAAGAGGAAATGTAAGTGAGCGAGTATTTGAGCTTAGAGATGAGCTTAAAATATTTTGTGAAATTAAGGGTAAGATGGAATTTTTTGCCTGGTCAGACGATGAGGAATGGATTTTGCGCCTTGCTTATTTGGTTGAAGAGCTGAATAAATTGAATCTTCAGATGCAAGGAAGAAATATCAACATCATAAAATTCATCGATTCTGTGAAAGCTTTTATGAGTAAACTAGAAAATTGGAAGAGAAAAGTCAACATGAAAAATGTTGCAATGTTTGAGAAATTGTCATCAATTCTTGTTACTAGTGGTAATGATGAAGAACTTCCATAATTTGCAAAAAACGAAATTTTGCAGCATTTCACAGCACTAGAAAATGAATTCAGTTGATATTTTCCTAAACTTTGTGATGAGGAGTTGGACTTAGTGCGAAATCCATTCAAATTATCGGTTGAAAAAGTTCCTGATGCTTTTCAAGATGAATTTCTGGAACTGACGACTGTTTCGTGAGTAAGAGACATGCTTGATGAGAAACCGGTCACAGAATTTTGGCTTCTGATGTGCGACTCTTACCCAAGAGTGGCTGTGAGAGCTATCCGTGCATTGCTTCCATGTGTGTCGACGTATCTTTGCGAGTCTGGCTTTTCAACTCTGTTGCGAAGGAAAACGAAACAAAGAAGTAGATTGGAGGTTGAAAGTGACCTGCATTGTGCTCTTCCAAGCACTCCTCCGCGTATCCACGAATTGGCAAAGAAAAAACAATCACAGGTTTATCATTGAATATAAAATGGATTACAATATCCATAGCATGTTACTGATTTTTTATTAATTGAGGTATGTGTCATTTTATTAAGCCAGATTTAAGTATTTAGTTTACGAATATAAAAAACTAATTTTATTCATGTTCTAAAATTCATCAACATTTTCTATTGCTGTTTATAAGACTCTGCTATAAAAATAATCTAAATAAATATATAAGTACTAATATTGACCGAAAAAGATTTTCAGTGGTATATTCATTAAATTTGGTTGGTAATCCATTTTTTTTGGCAGTTTTGGAAAGGGGGGGGAATGACCTTTCTGACATATGGTGAAAAGGGTGCATGAGGCAAAAAAGGTTGAGAACCCCTGGTCTAAATAGTACAAAGATGAATGAGCGTGTATATTTAGGAAGCATGTTTGACAGAGAAAATAATTAGATGGTGAATTAGTAGGCAAATGAATTGACCTTTGAAAGTCATAGTTTCCTTAGGAAGATTTCACAGGACTTATACGTTCTCTAAGAGGTTCCTAATGGTTGTGTATGAATGTACACGGTCGTATCAGAGTAATATGATCACCCCCGGAATCACAGTGTACCCTCCCAGGCGCGTCACAGAGTACACGTGACAAGGTCGACCATACAGAGATACAAGCGACCGGCCAGGACAGATGAGCTATAGTACGTTACATGCTCACAATGGGCAGAGGTAGTAATTTGACGAACGTTCAAAAAGGAATGATCATCGGTTACCGCGACAAGGGTGGCAGCATCTCAGAAACAGCAGACTTCGTGGGCTGTTCGCGAGGTACTGTAGTAAGGGTGTACCAAGAATGGACTACTTGCACACCAAATTACACCCGACGTCATAACTGTGGAGCCCCAAACGCCATCGACCCCAGAGGAGAATGTCGCGTCCGTCGACTGGTAAAGAGCAATCGACGAGCAACAGTGCAGCAATTGACGACGAAAATGAACTGTGGGACACCCAGATACGCGTGTCGCCGATAACAGTAGAGCGAACCCTGTTACGCATGGGTCTCCGGCTTAGAAGCTGGGACAAGACGCCGATGTTAACCCAGATCCATCGGCAACGACACCTGCAGTTCGTATTTTACCGTCATTGGACAGTGGAAGAGAGGGAAAAGTTTGCCTTCTCCGACGAATCGAGGTTTATACTCCGCAGAAGTGATGGGCGGTGGAGGATACGGCGTCAGACACACGAGAACCAACAACCGGATACCCTTGTTGGTCGAGTAAAGGCCCGGCGGTGGCAGAGTGCATGTCTGGGGGTTGTTATTCTGGTAAGACCAGGGACCGCTGGTAACACTGGATTGGTTCCCGAACTGAAATGGCTACATGTCCATCCTCGCTGACCACATGCATCACTTTATGTTGGACGTTTACCCTGGTGGTGATGGTGTCTACCAAGAGGAAAATGCGCGGTGCCACTTCTCTAAGGAGGTGCGTGACTGGTTCCAGAAACACGACAGCGATGTCCCCGTCCTCTCTTGGCCGGCGAAATCTCCCGACCTCAATTCCATAGAGCACTTGTAGAACTATTTGGATCGACAGGTTCGACGTGCTGACCCACAAGCACGTCATCTCCGGGACGTCTGAACTCTGCTACACTCCGAATGGGCACCTGTGCCTCGTGCAATCTCTCAGGGCCTCAATGTGTCTATGCCACGCCGTCTCGCCGCCGCCGTCCGGGACAAAAGTGGTTATTCCCACTATTAGTAGGTGGTCATATTATTCTGATACGACTGTGTAATTGTTCCAACTTTGACATACGAAAGTGAGACCTGGGTTCTGCAGAAGAGACGTAGGAATCGTCTGTATGCTGAAGAGATTCGTTGTTTACGAGGTGTTTGTGGCAAGACGAACTGATCGTGTGAGGAATGAAGATGTGTTGCGGATGTGTAAAGCAAAATGTTTGAGACAAATATTTTGCAGTGATTTGATCATGTTGTAAAACATGAGTGGCTAGATGCTTACTAAGAGAATTTATACAGTCCAAGTGACAGGAAAGAATGGTAGAGAAAGGCCAAGGAAATCGTGTTAGGATCAGATCCTGGAATATCTACATGAGGAAAAGTATAAAGTACAAAAGGGCTTCTGTGAGACGTGTGATGGATGTCAGTGAAGCTCGATATGTGCTCTGAGATCGGTTTAAATGGAGACGGTTGATACATCAACAGCAAGTAATATACATACACAGTGCGTCAAAGAATTTTTAAGACTGTCGCTGGATTTCAGCCTACGGTGGCGCCACCAGTGTAATCGTGAATGCGTTATAAACCATGACCATCTGCTTGGTTTCTGCCAAAAGAACTGCGCAGTTGTTAAAGTAACTCAAACGAAATGGCCGTTCATTAGAGAAGTAAACTTTTTTCATGTTGAATTATTAAGATGGAACAAAGGGCTGTTATTAAATTTAACGCAAAACTTGGTAAAACTGCCTCGGAAACGTACCAAATGATGAAACAAGTTTACGGTGAGTTTTGTTTAAGTAGATCAAATGTTTTCCTGTGGCACAAACGTTTTTTGGATGGAAGAGAGACGATAGAAGATTATAGGAATACCGGAAGACGAAGTTCATCGAGGACCCCTGAGATTATTGAAAAAGTGCGTGATTTCGTGAAAAACAATCGATGTGAGTCACTAAGAATGATGGAAGAGTCTTTAAACATCAACAAAGAAACGATTCGAACCATCCTGCATGAAGATTTGGGCAAAACAAAAATCTGTGCTAAATTTGTTCCACACTCGTTACCAATGAACAAAAATCAAGGAGAAGTGCACACTGCAGAGACATCATTTAAGCCGCTGAAAATGATCGAAACTTCTTAAAATCGATTGTTACTGGTGATGAAACATGGTGTTTTCAATATGATCTTAAAACAAAGCGACAAAGTGCGGAATGGAAGTCACAAAACTCACCACAAGCCAAGAGAAACAAGAAAAGTTCCATCGAAAATCAAAACAATGCTCATTACATTCTTCGATAGTAAAGGTATATTATCCACAAAGAATTTGTTCCAAGTGGACAAACAATTACTCGTGAGTTTTATTTAAATGTTTTGAGGCGTTTGATGGGTAGAATTCGTCGTATTCGTCCAGAATATCGAGATGAAAACAGTTGGTGTTTGTTGCACGATAATGCACCCAGTCACACCTCACTTCTTGTTCGTAGATTTTTGGCGAAAAATAACGTCTGTGTGTTGAATCATGCACCGTATTCGCCTGATTTAGCACCCTGCGACTTTTCTTTATTACCAAAACTTAAAATGACGTTAAAAGGGTGTTATTTTGATGATATTTCGACCATACAAACAGCTTCGACGCGTGCTTTGGTGGCAATTCCGCAAAGTGAACTGGAACAGGCATTGGAATCATTATGAAATCGCTGTAACAAGTGTATTGAAGCCGGAGGAACTTATTTTGAATAACAAACCAAAACAAATTATAATTTCTTGTTTCTATTTCATTTTACAGATCCAGTCTTAAAAATTCTTTGCCACACTGTGTATATTTCCATTCCTTGAACGTTAATCTGGAAGACTGACTTTCTTAGAGGGGCTAACTTCTGAATCTTAGTCATATGTATGCAACATCAGCTCAATTCGATGAAAATCATGAAAAAATATACGCAACAGTAGCCTCTAAAAGGATTTCTAACAAAGCGTTGTAAGAGCGTATTATGATTTGTAAGAATTTGCATATAGGGGAATACCATGAACAGCAACCAAAACTTGAGTAAAACTTTTTCTGAAATCTGAAAACCAAAGATGTCCTTCCGTGCAAGCTTATCTTCAATTTTCTTCAGGTTGCGTAAGATTCCAATTCTGAAAGTGAAATGCATATATTGAAATTAAACCGCAACTAAATTAGGAGCACTTATTTGTCTTCGACCTCGTTATTTTTCGATGTTTCTCCACTTAATTAAGTTTTTATTATATCAGTAATTGCATTTAATTTAAATTCAACTACGTATCTCATTATACGGGCCCGTAAGAGATGACATTCTCAATATAAGCTTCATTAAAGACAGTGGGTCGAATCTGCCTGTTTTGCAAGCTAAAATACAAAACAGTGATTTAATGAACATGGGGCTATTACGATATTTTTTCATTCTGTCCTTTTATCACCATTGTTTCTCGTTCTAATCATTTATTAGTGCTATTCATATCAACAATGCTTGACTTTTCAATGCTACAATGAAATTCAGAAGTATCTTCTTCGAAATATGTTTGCATTATATTCAGAAATGAAATGGAAAGATCTCCTTCTGTCACCTGCTAGTTTCTTGTTCCTCTTAAAAAAAAGTCATTTATTTCGCTAATTAAGACGATCTTGTTTTCTGTTCCTTTCAGAATTTCTGGAATAATGAACATGCATGCTCGAAATAAATGCTATTGAAAGTTGCGTTTTCACATTTTTTTATTTATTTCTTTTGAAATCTAATAAAGTATATCAATAAAAACGGGATCACAATTTACTTTAAAATATTAATTAATTAAATGCGTGTTTTATTTTCGAAACCTGATCTTATGGAATTTCTTTATACAAAATTTGCTCATTTAAATAAAGAATTTACTTTCCAGTTTTGGAATAAGTAACATACAATGTTTTTACTTGCGTATTTCTCCTTCTTAATGTGTTCATCAAGACGAAACGAAAAGCCAGATCCTAATTAATTGTTGGGATTTCTTTTCGTGAGAAATTTACACTGAACATCGAGCCGATATTTCTTACGTGTTAAACAAGGCGTTTCCATGTTTTTCATTTTACTTATCGAGAGCTGATCATAAAAGTCAAAAGTTTAGTTTATAGCACAAAGATATTTTTCTTTCTTTCCTTTTACTCGTATTTCTTTTGTTCCGTGTTAAATGCTGTTTTCCGGCCTACTAAGGTACTCAAAGCAACGAACACTCGTCATGCATCGGATGGGGACATTCCTTCCTCAGTCCCTGCGTACCGGACCCCTGCACCAAATAATGCGTGGCCTGGAAGTTAGAGCAACCGGCTTCCGGCCAGTTGTTTGAATACTTGATTCTGTCCACGCTACTCAGAAATACATTTTGTCTTGTCACGTTACTCAGAAACACCTACACTTGATTTTGTCCACGTTAAAGTAATATTGACAGCAGTAAGGACATACACTGAAGGGAAAAAATCCCAACCACCAAGAAGGGGTTGTGTTAGATAAACGACAGTTGGTAGGCGGTGAGAGTACATCTGTAAAATCACGTCTATGCAAATTTCGCGCTCGGCGCATACGTGTGGCGCTAGTAGCGCCCCTCGGAACATGCAAAGCAGGTTTGCTGTAAATACGCGCTGTAACGTTCGTGAGCGTTAGCTATCGTTGAGATTCGACGTAGGCTGTTGATGTTAGTCAAGAATGCCTTTAAGAAGACGAAGAAGCCATTATCAACAGCTCACAGATTTTGAACGAGGTCGTGTAACAGGGCTACGAAAAGGAGGATTTTCTTTCCGCAATATTGCAGAACGACTTGGCAGGAATGTAGCCGCTGTGCATGATTGTTGGCAGCGGTGGTCAAGGGTAGGTACTGTCTCAAGAAGACCGGGTTCCAGCCGGCCACGTGGAACTACTGAGAAGGAAGACCACCGTGTACGGCGTATGGCAGTGGCGCATCGTACCGCGTCTGTGGCAGCAATTTGAGCTGCAGTTGCCACCACAGTGACACAACGAACTGTTACAAATCGGGGACTTGAAAGACAGCTCTGAGCCAGACGCCCTGTAGCGTGCATTCCACTTACTCCAAACCACCGCCGTTTGTGACGTCAGTGGTGTGAAGCTAGAGCTCATTGTAGGACGGAGTACAGATCTGCTGTGTTTTCTGATGAACGCCGGTTCTGCCTGAGTGCCAGTGATGGCCGTTTGTTGGTTAAAAGGAGGCCAGGTGAGCGCCTGCAACCAACCTGTCTGCGGCCGAGACACAGTGGACCTACACCTGGAGTTATGATCTGGGGAGCAATTTCCTATGACAGCAGGAGCACTTTCGTGGTTTTCCCACGCACCCTGATGGCACAGTTGTACGTCGGGCTGGTGATTCAACATGTTGTGCTGCCATTCATGAACAGCATTCCAGGGGTGTTTCCCAACGGGATAACGCTCGCCCGCATACCGCTGTTGTAACCCAACATGCTCTACAGAGTGTCGACATGTTTCCGTGGCCTGCTAGATCACCAGATCTTTCACCAATCGAGCACGTATGGGACATCATTGGACAACAACTCCAGCGTCACCCCCAACCAGCATTAACCGTCCCTGTATTGACCGACCAAGTGCAACAGGCATGGAACTCCATCCCACAAACTGACATCCAGCACCTGTACGACACAATGCATGAACGTTTGTGTGCTTGCATTCAACATTCTGGTGGTTAAACCGGTTATTAATGTACCAGCATTTCACATTTAAAATGGCTCTTCTCACGCTTACAATAAGCTGTGATCTTGAAACCTTAATCGATTAAATATGTTACCTATACAAATGTATTGCCGCCATTTCATTCCTCTACAACTATTTTTTCGTGGTGTTGGGATTTTTTTTTCCGTCAGTGTATATATTACTCAGAAACACATTCTGTCACATTACTCAGAAGCACCTACACTTGATTCTGTTCACCTTGAATTAATATTGACAGCAGTAAGGACATATACACTATCTACCAACAAGTAATTGGGCACCTGTGATAGCAAAGGAAAACGAAGTTTATTCACCTTCAATAGTTGGTGGAGCCTCCACGAGCGGCAATTACAGCTGCGACCCTCCGGGCCATACTCTCAACCTGGCGTTGTACGACGGCTAGCGGTATTTTCTTCCACTCGGCTTGAAGAAGACAGGTCAGTTCCTTCACCGATTTCGGACGGTGGGGGCACCCGTTACGTCGACGCTCCAACTCGTCCCAGAGGTGCTCGATAGGATTAAGGTCTGGGCTCTGCGCATGCCAGTCCATTTGATTAACCCCATTGTCTCCATACCAAGCCATGGTGGACCTCGCAACATGACAGGTGGCACTGTCATCCTGAAAGTAACATGGGTCCACCCCGTAAAACTGCCACAACGTAGGAAGCGCATGGTCATCCAAAATGGTGCAGTAGGTCTCGGCATTGAGTCTACCAGGAATTGCGACCAAGAATCCCGTGCCATACCAGTAGAAACACTCCCATAGCATAATTCCACCGCCGCCGAACTTCACAGTTGGCACAACACATTCCGGCAGGAGGCGTTCTCCACGCAGACGCCAAACCCAGACCCTGCCATCCGAACGGTAGAGGGTGAACCTTGATTTGTCGCTCCAGAGAAACTGTTTCCACTGTTCAAAGGTCCACTGTCGACGTTCTTTGCACCACGTTAGCCGAGCAGCAATATTGGACTTGGTGATCAAAGGCTTGTGGGCGGCAGCACGTCCATGATAACTGAGCAGATGGGCTTCCTTACGGATGATATTAATCGAAAGAACACTCCCGGATGCCTGTTAAAACCTTTCGCGGATGTGGCCCATCGATTAGGTGCGGTTCTTCCGAACTTCTCTGGCCAGCACCCGTCGGTCTCTAACTCCCAGTTTTGTGGGTCTGCCGGGTCGGGGCACATTCCAACAGTCACCTCTCATTCTCCACTTGCCAATAACGTAGGCCACTGTTGATTTTGAGTACTTCAACTCGCTGGATATGTCACATATGGATCGGCCATTTCTGTGATACCCGACGATTACACCTTTCTCAAAATCAGAGAGCTCAAAACTGCGTGACATCTTGCATGCGACTGGTTGCGTTGTTGTTTCCTACACGATATTTAACGGCGGCGACCGTAACGTGTATCAGGATCGCAGATATCGTCGATTGCAGGGGTGTCCAATTACTTGCTGGTAGATAGTGTACATATATATTACTCAGAAACACATTCTGTCCGCGTTACTCAGAAAGACCTAGACTTGATTCTCTCCACGTTGAATTAATATTGACAGCAGTAAGAACATATATATTACTCAGAAACACATTCTCAGAAACACGTTCTGTCCACGTTGTTCAGAAACGCCTAGACTTGATTCTGTCCTCGTTGAGTTAATATTGACAGCAGTAAGGACATATATATTACACAGAAACACATTCTGTCACATTACTCAGAAACACCTACACTTGATTCTGTCCAGATTGAATTAATATTGACAGCAGTAAGGACATATATATTACTCAGAAACACATTCTGTCCGCGTTACTCAGAAACACCTACACTTGATTCTGTCCATGTTGAATTAATATTGACAGCAGTAAAGGACATATATATTACTCAGAAACACGTTCTGTCCACGTTACTTAGAAACACCTGGACTTAATTCTGTCTACGTTGAATTAATATTGACAGCAGTAAGGACATATATATTACTCAGAAACACATTCTGTCACATTAATCAGAAACACTTAGCCTTGATTCTGTTCACGTTACTCCGAAGCACTCGACGTGCATCGGATGGCTAAATTAAGTGCTCATTATCGAGGTACTGAACATCCCGCTGCAAATAATGAGTTGCCTAATTGCCAAAGCAACCGAATTCCAACCAGTTATTCATGGCTTCGATCCCAGCCACGCTACTTTAAACCACTGAACCCCAGAGTACATTAGACGCGTAATTTAAACACGTATCCCCGTGTTACTGAACATGTATCACTGTACCTGGGAAAGGAACGGAGAACAAATAATGTCATCCGTTCCTTCCCCCTGCCATCTATCTCTCCTCCAGTGCGAATCCTGAGTCGCCGTAGTCTGGCATTAGACACTACAGGGCTCGAACAACGAAACTGAAACACATGGGTTTTACATACAACAATTTATTAGTACGGTGTGGGGCCACCTTTGCAGGTGAATACAGCTGCAGTTCGTCGTGGAAAGCAACGATATAAGTTCTGGACAGTGTCTAAAATGATTTTAAGCCATTCCTTTTGCATAAACGTGGCTGGTTCACGACGTGATGCTGGTGGAGGAAAACGTTTCTTGACTCGCTCCTCCAGAACACCCAGAGTGGCTCAATAATGTTCAAGTCGGATGACTGTGCAGGCCATGACAGATATTCAGTCTCACTTTCATGCTCAATAAACCACTCTTCAACCAGTTTCGCTCTGTGCATCGGTGCGTTATCATCCTGATACACGGCACCACTGTCAGGGTACAACGTTTGAACCATTGGATACACTTGGTCCTCCAGAATTGTCCGATAGCCCTTGGCAGTGATGTGTCCCTCAAGAACAATCAGCTAGCCAACAGACTGCGATGGAATTGCTGCCCAAATCATCACCGATCCACCTCCGTGCTTCACTGTGGACAATAAACAGTCCGGGTGGTAAGCCTGTGAGGGATGTCTCCACACGATAACTCTCCCGGTTGTGGGAAAGACAGTGCAGGACGATTCATCGGAGGAAAATACACATTTCACCGTGTCCAACGTCCATGATTTGCGCTTCTGACACCATTCCAACTAACGTTTGGCATTTTCACTCGTGATCCAGGGTTTGGTCACAGCAGCACGACCTTGTATATCGACCCGGTGAGGCTCCCGACAACACGGAAACAGGTGAGTCGCGGTGAGTTGGGAAGCTGTAGTTTTATGTTCTTTGACTACCATCTGTGTTAGCACCAGGACTTCCGTGTCAAACAGCGTCCTCTTACTTCGACATTTACTCCTATTGAATGTGGTTCTTCCCTCTTGCTGTCTTGGACACAGATGCACCGAAGAGACGCGCACCAACAATCTGTCCTCTTTGAAACTCGGATATGTCTCCCATTATGTTGTGTCGATCGCACTTTTTGACATCCAGCTGTGCTACTGTTCTGCTAATGCAACCTTTACACTCCGCTCTCTTTGACCGACTACGAAATAGATACAGGCTGGACAACAGGTAGCACGTACAGCGGCGTGACACGTGGGGTGCTATTTGCGCTGGTGCTTCAGTTCCGTTACTCAACCCCTGTACGTCGATTTGCACTAAACATCTGGCACCCCTTACTATGTCAAACTGCCTACCCACTTTCCTAGCCTAATCTATAGATTCAATCTCATGTCATCCCGTACTTTGGTTAAATCAACAGGCGTAATTGGGAGCTAGGTGATTAAGGCTTTTAATCCTTGCCTTAAGGAGAACCGCTATGTAAAAATGCATAATTGGTTCACGGCAGTAAGAGCTCCCCCATCAGTAGCTCCACTATGAGTTTTAAGTGATGTCACCTTGAAAATGAAACCTTTGTCCACAGTCGTGGTTCATATTAAGTGATTTGGTGACCAAAGCTTCTAACGAGAGTTGGAAAGTTTGTTGTGTTCTTATATGCTTTACAAGAAAATCCAGTACTTTGTCTGCAGTTAGCACATGTTCTTGTACACAATTGTCTCAGTTTTAAGTTTTATAGAACTATTCGTTATTTTTCTCAGGTTTTTTGTGAAAATATATAATAGAAATTTTACGGAATAGCAAAACCTAGAACCATGGGCAGTGATAAAATATCTGCCTTTGAAAGGCGTGACCCCACAGGAGGTTTATGATGTGTGGTGTACACATTAAGAAATAAAGCTCTTGCGTATTTCACAGTTGCCAAGGCTCACAGAGAATTTAATAAAGGCCCGAAATCTTACGAAGATGAACTACCCTCCAAATCCACTTGTGAGGAAATCATAAACTGCGCGCATGAGCTCGTTATGCAATCAAATAGAATGACTACTCGATGTATAGCTGAATCTATAGGCATTTCAATCGGCAGAGACGTCTCAATCCAACCAAATTCTTTTGTCGCACAATGAATCCCACGAATGTTCACAAATGAGCAAACGGAAAGACCTGAATGCGTTTCGTGTGGATCCAAAACCCTCTCGTCCTTGATTTTTACAAAGGATTGAACATGGGTTCACAACTTTGACTTAAAAACTAAAACACAAATTCTAATGGGGAAGCATGCATCTCCTCCGCCTCCCAAGACGTTTCGTGCTGCTAATTCGTCCGTGAAGGGATACGGAAGTCATCTTCATGATTGTCTCCCTAAAAAACGGCACCATCGTCATTGGTGCAAACTACGCCAACCTCATAATCCAACTTCGTGCAGTCATCAAGGAAAAGAGGTGTGGACGACTGCGAAGAGTTCATTTTTCATTACATCGCACCAAGGCACAACCTCCCAGTTTGCGAAGATGGCCATACAAACCGGAGGATTTGAGTTAGTCAAGCAGCCACCCTATTTCCCAGACCTCGCCCCCTACTGACATTTCTTTGTTCATCAAACTGAAGGGAAATATCTATGGAATTTGATGTACCTCAGGTAGTCGCTGCTGTGGATGCGTGGCTGGGAGATCAACAGAAAGATTTTCTTTCTCCACCTGTGTCTAGGTATCTGAGCTCTGCTGTGAGGCCCATTCTGCTGTTCATGCTTGCCCATGATGTTTTCCTGGCTACATGAGTCCATGATGTTTTCCTCGCTACGTGAGTCCATGATGTTTTCCTGGCTACGTGTGTCCATGATGTTTTCCTGGCCATGTGCGTCTTTTTACACCAGTATGGACCATGACTGTGATATTGGGGTTTGGTTTATGAGTATTATAACAATGTTTTGAAATGGGCCGAATAGAAATATCTAAGGCTTAAAGTTAACGCACACCTCACAAAACTAAATACAAAAAAATGAAATGTATATCACCCTCCTAAATCTCTAAAAGGCAGCTCCTTTTCTCGAGGCTGGATCCGAGTAATTAAATCAAAGTTCCCGATGCCAAAACCGTTTGGCAAGCAGATAAACATGTGATGTATATAGACAAATCCACTACATAGATACGTTTGATCACGTTGTGTATCTTCCTTATAGAGTGTTTTTGGTGCCAAAATTTTGAATCGTTGGATCTAATTTATTGGTTAAGGCTATAAGATTAAATGGATTTTTAAACTATCTTTAATGCTGTGATTTCGAATTAAGAATGGGATGAACCATTTTCAACATTCGTGAGAAAAGATTTCGAGATCAAATTAATATTATTTTTTTAATCCTTTAAAAGCTGGTAAACCTGCTATACACTCTTCATGTAGTATAGATCGGAACTGAAATTTGCCAGAAAAATTTACTGAATCAATCTAAAAAACTATACATATTCTTTCCGAGATAAAATGCTTCGTTGGTTATAAAGATTATCTAGAATTTTTTTTATTTTTAAAGCAAAATAGTAATATTTGCACTAATTACTGATTCTAGTTTACAAAAGACTCGAAGAGCATCACATAAATAGGGATCACATATTTATTTAGAATTGCATTACTATAGAAAGATTCACTTTAAAAACAAATCAGAGGGGCACAGTAACAACTGTGCTGCAACCTGCAACGCAGAACTACGTCAACTATCACTATTTCATATCACTATCACTAGTTCTATGTAGTTGAAATATTCAGCGAAGGACAGTTGACGTAGCCCTACGTTGTAGGTTCGGCACAGTTGCTACTGTGCCCAATGGATTTGTTTTCAGGTATAAAACTTTTAAGAAATGAAACGAAATAAATGTTTTACTTTATTTACTTAAAATCAATTATACTATATACAATTCATAGTAAATTATGCTGATTATAAATTAATGTTTGTAAAAGTAGAAGGCGTCGTTGCCAGTAGTTATTGCTAAAATTGTTTCTGAAGAAATGGTTCTTCAAAAACAATTTTACAAACGACTTAGTTGCCTTTTTTACGCTTTCCAACCGTTGGTTGAAGAAGCGTATATGCTCCAGCTTTCTCCGTCTGTCTGTCAGTCTGTTCGTCCGCACAATAACTTGCGTGAAAACGGTTCGAGATCGATGAAATTTTAGTATGTGGTAGGATACCACCTGGGGACGAACCCTGTTGAAAATAGACGAAATGGGGTTAAAAGTCAGGCCATAGGAGTGGGATCCATTCCATTGCCTTTATGCGTCATAACTTACGTAAAAATGCTTTGATTGCGACAAAACTTTAGTATGTTATTCCGGAGATACACTGAACCGGTTCTGTTGAATATCATCGAAATGGGATCAAAGGTCAGGACACAGGGGTGAGATTTATTCCACAGCCATTATCCTCATAACTTGACTAAAAACACTTCTATTACGACAAAACATTAGTATGTTGTTCAGGAGGTATACTGAACTGGTTCTGAAAATCCTCTAAATACGTGGCGTCAGTTGAAAATAAATAAATCCATAGCTCTTTCCACGTAAGGCAACACACAGCAACCGAAAAATTGTTAATCGATCGCCGTCGGGGAATTGAATCCCGAATCTCTCGATATCTAGCCGAGCGCGTTAGCCTTACACCAGTGATGTCAGATGCTGACTGAAAAAGAAAAACACACATAGCGCCATGAATTGTTGGCCGCTGTGGTGCAAGGCTAACGTGCTCGGCTAGATATCAAGAGATTCGGGATTCAATTTCACGACGGCGGCCGATTAACCATTTTTCGACGGCTGCCGATTAACCCCATTTCGATGATGTTAAACATAACCAGTTCAATAATATTTATATATTGAGCTGGTTATGTTTCATATCGTCGAAATGGGGTCAAAGGTCAGAGCACAGGAGCGAGATTTATTCCACAGCCATTATTCTCATAACTTGAGTAATGATTTCTGGTATAGTGGAAAGCGTATCATAATCAATGCATTGCATGATTTTACTACTTTTTATAAATTTGGCTATTCGTATCGAACCTAATGTACTATTGTTGTTGCTCTTGTTCTTGTCTAGATTCAGAATGCATGGGCGGTTTAAAGGTTTGAAACGCGTGATACTATCACTATCCAGCGAAGTTGTGAAGAGTGGCGATGTACATTGGTATTCCATGCTCGGTGTGAAAATTTGAAACGAGATCCATCTGTTCTTGCTATTCAGGCTCAATTTGTGCAGTTGAAGTGGAAGGATTTGGCTCTAGAGTCGAACTCGGGTAAAACGCATCCTGGCGCGCGGAATTTTGACGATACCTTCATTACCGTGACCTTTCGGTTGGTCACCTAGTAGGTCTTTTCGGATTCCTCTCGTTCACCTCTAGCTGTTTCTTCAACTTTCGTCGATTCTTATAAATATTTTTCCTGGATTTTCGTGGCATTTCTAAATTTTCGTCACCAATGTTTTTTGCCTAAAACGTAAATAAAAAACTTTATTTCGATTTATCACATAAGTCCGTTATCTCTGACCGTCAGCTACGGAATGCTGTGCTGAGGTCACCGCTATCATTGTCTATTCACTAGTTACCAACCTTAAAACGGCGTGCGGCGAAGCAAAATCACGCGAAATTTAGCTTAAATTTCTAACTCTAATGTATCGAAGCGTTAAGTGGTGAAGGGTTGAAACTTATTTTGTTATAAATTTGTCTCTATAAACTATGTATTGATGTATTATTTATTACTGTACGATAATTAGTTTGGAAGATATAAGCGTTCAAAGTGTGACATTTTTCATTACATCCGTGTACCCCTACCCAGTGCGGATAAAGACGTACTTCTACGTTCAAAGACCGGAATAGCATCACCTAAATATGGATCGCATATTTCTTTGGAATTGCTTTGCTTTAGCAAGATTTCCTTTATTACAAAAAATGCAGGAATAGCCTCACCTAAATAGGGATCACATAGTTGCTTAGAATTGCTTTGCTTTAGCAAGATTCACTTCATTACAAAAAAGGCAAGGATAGCCTAACCTATATATAGGGATCGCATATTTGTTTGGAATTGCTTTGCTTTAGCAAGATTCCCTTTATTATAAAAAATACAGGAATAGCATCACCTAAATAGGAATTGCATATTTGTTTGGAATTGCTTTGCTTTAGCAAGATTCCTATTATTACGAAAAATGCAGGAATAGCCTCACCTAAATAGGGATCCCAAATTTGCTTGGAATTGCTTTGCTTTAGCAAGGTTCACTTTATTACAAAAAAGACAGGAATAGCATCACCTAAATAGGGATCGCATATTTGTTTGGAATTGCTTTGCTTTAGCAAGATTCCTATTATTACGAAAAATGCAGGAATAGCCTCACCTAAATAGGGATCCCAAATTTGCTTGGAATTGCTTTGCTTTAGCAAGGTTCACTTCATTAGAAAAAAGACAGGGATAGCATCACCTAAATAGGGATCGCATATTTGTTTGGAATTGCTTTGCTTTAGCAGGATTCGTTTGATGACAAAAAATGCAGGAATAACCTCACCTAAATAGGTATCGCAAATTTGTTTGGAATTGCTTTGCTTTAGCAAGATTCCCTTTATTACAAAAAATACAGGAGTAGCATCACTTAAATAGGAATCGCATATTTGTTTGGAAGTGCTTTATTTTAGCAAGATTCACTTCATTACAAAAAAGACAGGGATAGCATAACCTAAATAGGGATCGCATATTTGTTTGGAATTGCTTTGCTTTAGCAAGATTCACTTTATTACAAAAAAGACAGTAATAGCATCACTTAAATAGATATCGCATATTTGTTTGGAATTATTTTGCTTTAGCAAGACTCACTTTATTACAAAAAAGACAGGAATATCATAACCTAAATAGGAATCACATATTTGTTTCGAATTGTTTTGCTTTAGCAAGATTCCCTTTATTACAAAAAATACAGGAATAACCTCACCTAAATAGGGATCGCATATTTGTTTGGAATTCCTTTGCTTTAGCAAGATTCCTATTATTACGAAAAATGCAGGAATAGCCTCACCTAAATAGGAATCCCAAATTTGCTTAGAATTGCTTTGCTTTAGCAAGGTTCACTTCATTAGAAAATAGACAGGGATAGCATCACCTAAATAGGGATCGCATATTTGTTTGGAATTGTTTTGCTTTAGCAAGATTCACTTCATTATAAAAAAGACAGGAATAGCATCCCCTAAATAGAGATCGCATATTTGTTTGGAATTGTTTTGCTTTAGCAAGATTCACTTCATTATAAAAAAGACAGGAATAGCATCCCCTAAATAGGGATCGCATATTTGTTTGGAATTGTTTTGCTTTAGCAAGATTCACTTCATTATAAAAAAGACAGGAATAGCATCCCCTAAATAGGGATTGCATATTTGTTTGAAATTGTTTTGCTTTAGCAAGATTCACTTCATTATAAAAAAGACAGGAATAGCATCCCCTAAATAGGGATCGCATATTTGTTTGGAATTGTTTTGCTTTAGCAAGATTCACTTCATTACATATGAAAAAACAATTCTTGCGAAATATATTGGATATTTACTCTGAAATCTCACAGCAAGTTCTGCAGTATCTTGAGTTATCGGTTTATTTTCTTCCTGCCTTTCTTTCTTGGTTGGATTGGTGTTTACACGTTTTAGTCGCAGTTGCTACCACTCTGCTCAAGTGAACACGAGAAGGTTACGAAGTTCCAAAGACGACATATTTCGATTCTTTTCATCCGACGCAACTTCTGAAATTTCTTTCAACTTGTTGAAACTTATTTTTATCAAATAAACTGTTACTTCGTGAAACCGATCGAAGGGAATGATGAGTTCAAAGCAAACAAACGCCTTAGAAACGTGGATCGAACTCTTTCTTCTTGTTTCTGAGATTTAACGAATTGAACCTCCGGATTGCACAATTATTTTGCAAGTGAAACAACAGCTTCAACAGAAAACAGTACAAAGTTCAAGGGAAATGAGAAAACGTTTCCTTACTAAATAATGGTCCAGAAGATAATCTACATAAGTGTTTCTATTTGTTCGCTTTGTCTTTGTTAAAGTCATTAAAGGGTGTAAAGTTACGAGGAAAATTTGCCTTGTAGGAAATCGGAATTTTCGATACAGTGTAACGTGTACTGCATTTTTAACTTTGCGCTTTTATTGACCTTTAACTTATATAAATTATGGTTTCTTCTCGTTATGCTTTTCATACTAAACGTTACGTCCGACTCTTCATGAGTTTTTCATCCTTTGAGTTGTGACTGGCAGTCAAGTTACATTAACTGACATTAACTACACTAACCATGCAATAAAATATCTTACTTATTAGGCTTCTGCTTCATGCCAGTATCTACTACGTTTATGAATGTGATCTGCATACATTCTGAATTGTAAACGTTTATGCAGATGTGCGTAAACGTCACTTACGCAGCATACACCGATGAGTCATTACGTTATGACCACCCCTCAGCCTAGAGAAATGAGCTCGCCTAGAGACCGAACGGTGGCGCAGATAAAGTTCACAAAGTAGTATATATACAACCCGAGGACTGGCTTTCGGTTAGTAGAGTGTTTGGAGTCAGAATCAAAAAATTTGCCGATTTATCGGAGTTTGATAAAGGACAAATTGTGATGGCCCGGTGCCTCGGAACTACGATCTCGGAAACGGCATGGCTTGTGGGTTGTTCACGTGCCACTGTAGTGAATCCGTATCAAAAGTGGTGCCCAGATAGTCAAACGACGAACCGTCGTTTAGCCGTGTGTCGTTCGCAGCTCATTGATGCCAGAGGGGAGCGGAACTTGTGGCGCATTGTTCACAGCGGCCGCATTGCCACAGTACGACAAATCACCCGCAGCTACAACAGTGGTGATCAGGGAAATATCTCATTGTACACAGTTCTGCGCTGCCTTCTGAGCATGGGCCTCCGTAGCAGAAGACCCAGTTGGGTCCCCATGCTCACTGCACGTCATCGCCAAGAACGCATGAAATGGGCCCAATATCATCGATATCGGACGGTGGCTTATTGGAGGTGGCCGGGTCTGACGAATGAAGTTATGCTGTAGGTGATGTTTTCTTGAGACACTTTAGGCCCCATTATCCCAGTAGAACAATCCCTGACAGCGGTCAGGTATCTGAACATCGTTCCGAACCAAGTTCGCCCATTCATGGCAACTGTGTTCCCTGCTGATGATGGCCATTAGCAACAGGAAAATGCGCCAGGAGTGGTTCGAGGAACATGCTGGTGAATTTCTGTTAATGCCCTGGTCTCAAATTTCACCTGACATGAACCGAATCGAACATTTAGGGTTCGACTTGGAAAAGCGATTTTGCGCTGAATCACCACCATTCCGAAGCGTACGGGAACTGGGAGACCTGCTGTTGACATTATGGCTCCAGATATCCCAGGATACCTATCGCTACCTCGTCGAATGGATGTCTTGCCGAGTGGCTGCTGTTTTACGGTCTAAAGGGGGTTCCTACAGGTTATTAGGTAGGTGGTCATAATGTAATGGCTGGTCGGTGTATATGCAAAGTACATGGTTACCTGCGTCACCACGTGATCCAGACATCTATTTAAGACTACTGCTCATCAGTAGTGTTGATCACAATGAAAGAAGAACGTAGGATCTTTTGGAGTTCGATAAAGAGCTTATTGTGGGTGCCCATCTGGCTGGAGCGAAGATTTAGCTAACAGATTTGTCAAAGAGTGAGATATTCCAGGTGTTTAATCAGTGCAAAAGTAACCCACATTGCATGTTTAAGAGGCCTAACAGTGCAACCACGACAATCTGTCGGGAACGTGATCGCTGTCGTCTGAGAAGGTTTGTACGGGGATATAGGACTTCCTTTATGCAGCAACTGATCTATACATTCAATGGAAGCTGCTGCCGACACATATCTCAACAAACTGTATCGAGGAAATTGAAGAGGGTGGGTATTGGTAGTCGCATCCCCCTTTTATGATACCACTGATTTCTGCAAAGAACTGGAAAAGTGGTGTCAGGAACACCGTGACGGACACTGAAGGACTGGAAAACAGTCATGTGATCCGACGATTGGTTATACACCTTGTTCTGTAACCACGGTAGGTAGTGAGTTTGGCGGCAAGCACATGAAGCAATGGAACCAGATTGTCCTGTAAACAAAACTACTCACGTTTCTAGAGGCCGTGTCATTGTATGAGGCACGTTCTGTTGATACTGAACTGGTCTTTTTATGTGTCTGGAATGCTGGTATTCATTGTTGCCAATGAAGTCCACCCTGAAATGTTGACTCGTTATACAACAGATGAGGGCTGTTTCATGCACGGCAGTGCTGTCCTTAGTGCAAGATGTGTACAGCAGTAATACAGCGAGCATAACAGCAAATTCCACTATTTTCCCTGCCCACCACAAAGCCTGAGTCCCATTGAAAATGTATGGGACAATTCAGAAAAAACAGATTCGGGAGCAAAGTCCTCTTTCGTTAAATATGAGCCAGTTAAAGGACTGTCTGTTGAACACCTGGCATGCTGTAGACATAGATGCACTCCAACATCTTGTGGAATCTATGCAAAATCGTATACGTGCTGTAATTTGGGCTAAAGTAGGTCGAACCCGGTGTTGAATAAAAGTTTCTAATTCAGTGACCGGTATGTTTACTATCTGCTGTTGCAATTTGTTAGTTGATTATTATTAATTGCTGTTAAGCCAATAGGATTACTTTCCTTGTTATTAAGTCCCAGACTGTGCCAAGAAAATAATCGATGACTCCGAAGACCTGATTTACGGTTACTCAGTGACTGTGTGTCGTTTTATTGTGATTTACGGACTCTAGAATGATCATAATTGTAGGGATGAATACGTTAATAGAACCTTTAATGAGATAGTTCTTCTTTTGGATAAAATAAGCCTGCTCAACTACTGAAATCTTCACTGCCCAAAGTGTGGGATCAGTTCCTAAGGATTTGGAGGACTTAGGATTTTACCTTTTGTTAGAAATTATTCATACGGAAATTATCGTCTAATTAAGAATGGGAAAAATAAAGTTTCTTTAAGAAGGGGGTCTTGCAATCGCGAGAAGAATTTATTTGCAAATCATAAACAAGTTAGTAAAATCATTGATTATGATATGCTTTCCAACATACCATAAATCATTACTCAAGTTATGAGGATAATAGCTGTGGAATAAAATGTGCGCTCCCGTGCCCTGACCTTTGACCCCTTTTCAATGAAATGCGACATAACCGGTTCAGTATACCTCCGGAATAACATACTAAAGTTTTGTCGCAATCGAAGCATGTTTACGCACGTTATGACGCATAAGTGCAATAGAAGGGATCCCACTCCTATGTCCTGACCTTATACCCCATTTCGTCCATGTTCAATAGGTTTTGTCCCCAGGTTGTCCCGTACCACATACTAAAATTTCGTCGAAATCGAACTCTGTTTACACAAGTTATGACGCACAACGTAAATGGAATTGATCCCGCTCCTATGTTCTGACCTTTGACCCCATTTCGTCCATTTTCAATAGGGATCGTCTCCAGGTGGCCCTCTATTACATACTAACATTTCGTCGAAATCGAACCATTTTTACGCGAGTTATCGTGCAGACGGACAAAGGTGGAACACTGAACGGCATGCCCTGGTTAAAAACCATTATTAAAAAACATATTTTTGAAGCCATTGTGGAGAAATAGCATTATGCTGTATAAAGAAGAGGAGGTAAAAACAAACGGCGAAGAAATAGAATTCAGGAAACGCAAGACTAACGATATGTGAGCTTCAGGTGGTTGCGATGTTAAGTGAAGTTATTCAGAAGAGACAAATGAGATGGTATGGAAATTGATTAGTTTCTTAAATGAGGCAAAGTACATTTTAACCACAATAGGAGCTTTCAGTTTCGATTTAAAAAGCAAATAAGTAAATAGAATAAGATATATTACCAAAATTCATGCATCAATCAAATATCTTTTGGCTTAAAAAAACTTCCTGGAAAGTTATTCCTTTTATTCCGTTGCAGGATCTGAACTCATTGTCCTCCAGAGGTTGTAGTCTACGTGAAACGCTGTTAAAGGGGCGTCCATAAAGTACGTTTGAGATTACAGGAGGAGGGAGGCTCCTAACAACCGGACCAAATGTGGCATGAGGGAGGGGGAGGTTTAGTAATTCGGACGTCCAGCGGCAAAAAGATAGTGTATGGTATTTTTTCATTTTGTTTTCTCTTTTTTTTTCTTTTAATGGTTAAAAACAGGTATGAAATATTTCAGATTTCTGATTATATATAGCTAACTCAAAAAATTGATGTTAAGTTCTCATATTGTGGATCTTTATTTCAGAATGATAAGGTTCGGGTAGCTTTTGGGAAATTTAAAAAATACCTAAATAATAAATATTTTCTGAAGCAAACCTGTAAATATATGGAAGATTACTTTAAATAATTACATGTTTTCTTTGTTTCTCGACGGACTTCTGAAAGCAGTCGTCAAAAATAAAGGGGGTTGCGGGAATTAGGACGTACTTTTAGGGGGGGCGTGTCAACAACCGGACAAAATGTGACATGGGGAGACTAAAAATAGTAAACAATCACGGACGTACTAAGTGGCAGGGGAAAGTGGAAGAGCTATTATATATTTCGTGCCGCCCCGGTGGCGCAGTGGTCTAAGCGATGGCCTCTGATCATTCGTACGAACGGGGTCCGGGTTCGAATCCCGGTGAGGCATGGATGTTGTGTTTGTCTTACGGCACTGGCTCCTTTCCCTGGAACCAGTGACCCTAAATTAGGGACGGGCGACTGCTTATAGCCCATTGAGTTGCTCACGGTGGTCGTTAAACCTCCAATAAAAAAAAATAAAAAATATTTCGTTCTTTCACAAAAAATTAAACAGTCACTTATTAAGGGTAAATAACTGTTCATAATCCTATGCGATTACTGTCCCATCAGAAATTCTCCAATGTTTTCCTTACACAAGAAAATGAATTAAAAAATATCACTTTTAAGAAGACAGTACGCCTTCATTTTGTCCCGTGCAGTATTACGAGAGGAAACAGCCACAGCCTTGGAACATTTATAAAGAAAGTGAACCAGTTTCTGCAGAATCGCTTTTGCGCCAGTTATTTTCTTTAATATTCAATGCACTGTCTATCCGTCTTATTTAAGTTTAACATAAAGAAGTTTTTTTTTCTTTTTTGGCAATTGAAAGTCATTTAACAACTGTTCATGTTTTTGTAGATTCTGACTTTGAAGACGGAACGATTCTGAACAGGAATCTGAGAGAATAACTGAATCATCCTCAGATTAGAGAAGAGTCAAACGCCAACGTACACGTGTTGATAAAGTTTATCTGGAAAGTTTCCATACTGAAAAGCGCATCAAGATTTGTTTGGATAAAGAAGACCTAAGATTATAACTGACGACAGCAGAGACGAATAGGAATAAGTCGTCGTGATTCCAAGGCTAAAGTACAGTAAGTAGATATATTGTATGTTGTTATTAGTACTGTACGTTTTACATTTCATTCTGAGTGGTGAACCCAGTCCAAGCAAAAAATCCTTTGAAAAACTGTGTCTCGTTTTCTATCTTCTGTATTCTTCACCGCTTTGTTACATCATTCACTCTTTTCGAGGAAATATATTATCATTCGCCGCTACTTTGTCCTTACTAAACTATGTAACATTTAATTCCTTTCAAATCAAGAAAAGTGAACAGTTCCAAGGGTTACATACTTGAAAAAAAGTGTATTACATGAACTGCAGAGTTCATTTATCATGGACTTAATAAACTTCTAAAACTTTTATCTTGAGATGATAACGTAGACACAACTCTTTTGTCGGAACATCTCAAAGATTTCTAGAATTTTTCTCACGAACTGTATTATACACTGCTGGACAATTGCTAAGGACGGATCATAAACGGCTGTATAGCGCATAAAAAGTAAGTGTGGTTGGATGCCAAGTGAAATAAAATAATGTCAGAATGTCAGGACATTACAAGAAAGACAATTTATTGTGCTCTGAAATCCAGAATGCTTTGGAACGTCTTCAAGGGACAAACAGGCTATTTTGTGCAGAATACGTAAACGTGAAAAAATGCAATTACCGTCCGCAGGCGTTCCGGCGTAAGATGTCAATACGCGATATGGCCACCATGGAGGGCGATGCAAGATTTCACACGCCGTGTCATGCTTTGCACAACATTATCAAGCAGCTGTTGGGGTAATTTATCCCATTCCTCTGTCAGTGCACGGATGAGGGTGTCCTTGTTTATTGGAGGGCATTGGCAACCAGCAAGACTCCTCCCCAAAGCATCCCACACATTTTCAATGGGATTCAGATCTGGAGAACGTGCTGGCCATACGAGTCGTTGAATATCCTCGCTCTCAAGACACTCCTGGACAGCGACTGTTCGATGACATATTGCGTTGTCGTCCATGAAAATGAATCTATCACCGACAGCGCCACGGAACATTCGAACATGAGGTAGCAGAACATCATTAATGTATCGTTGGCCAGTCATAGTCCCAGTTAGAAGCACATAGAGGGACGTACGGCCATTGATCATGATGCCAGCCCATACCATGACACTACATGTCGGATATCGGTTCCTTTCCTGTATGTTTGCTGGACAATATGCAGTCCCACTATCACGCCGGATCAGTTGTCGACAATCAGACGATAGACTGTATCTACTCTCATCTGAGAAGAGGACAGCAGACCAGTCGCTATCAGTCCAATTGCGATGTTGATGGCACCATTGCAAACTGGCGGTACGGTGACGTCTGGACAATGGGATGCACACAACAGGACGGCGGGCTTATAGTCCTCCTTCATGCAAACGTCTGGCGACAGTTTTTCGGGGGATCCGCTTGCCAGTAGCAGCCATAAACTGATTTGCTACCTCACTAGCTCTGCTGCGCCGGTGTCTTTGTGTTGATATAACTATGTACCGATCTTCTGCAGGTGTCGTACTGCGAACACGACCTCCCCTGTAATGTTTGCTACATTCTCCATTTGTTTGAAATGATTTCCAATGCCTTGAAACAACACTGTGGCTGACGTCGAACTCCCTGGCAACATCTGTTATTTTTCGCTCTTCTTCAATCTTGCCAATAATACGGCCACGCGTAAAATCATCTAGGTGATGTCGGGAAGACATACTGAAAATTGCAAGTTCGTCAATTGATTCTTTCCTTTTCAACTTTGCGTTTGAACAACAACGGTCAATACGCGTCAAATCCTTTACATCTCTTATCAGCGCTATGACGTCACGAACAAGGTCGGCAATCCAAAATTTGCATACGCACAACACGTCTTACTCTATCCCTCACTTATGCTAATTTCCACATTTTCCTGCCTTCCATTTTATGATTGCTATCGTTGCTATCGTCATCCGTCCTTAGCAATTGTCCGGCAGTGTATCTTTAATTTAAACTTCCTTCGATAGTGCTTTATACCCAGCCTCAAGTTAAAGTTTGCAGAGAAAACACCGTTAAAACTAGTGTGACGGAAACTGAAGTTCATTCCACCAACGCCTCACTATCTTTTGCCCCATTTACTAATTGTTCTTGCCATGTCAAAATGGATATCCGTACTAGATATGTTTCTACTTAACTAAAAACCTTTCAAGTAGTTATTCAAAAGACCTGTGCCTCTGACTACTTGGCCACTGGCTCAAATGAAATACATTGACCTAAACTTATTGGAATTGTGAAGGTAGACGTACAGTATCTCTTATCCAATGTTTACCCACTTGCCTGCATCCAGGCAACGCACACACAGCTAGAAGCAACGGGTATGTTATTATATTACGTGACGAAGTAGCATCCTGTTGGTGCAGTAGGTACGTGTGCTTTGTAAACAAATATTTTCTGGAATAATATTATCGACAGTCGATTGTAATATCTTCGCGGTTTTATCGAGCCTCATCTGGGTTGCATAATGTTGCCTACTGACTCTTGTTCAGACCCTCTTGATAAGATACCGTCTCACCCAACGCTTCAGCTGTATCTGAAACAGCTTCATTTCCTATTTGTTGTTTGATCACATATATGTGCTTTCGAAAAACGGTAAATCCCCTGTCTTATACGCTTCTTCGCAACTGAATACTGGGCATTGGAAAGGAAAACCATGTACCTTTACCAAAAATTGTGATTAGATTGAGTGATTAGATATGGTACAAACTACGAACGATCACAATTATATACCGGTTCTGGATGAGGAAAGAAAAAACAATAGCAATAAGTAAATGTACCTTGGGCGGTGATAAACGACCCCACACGCCGTGAGATCCAATGAAAAAGAATTTGGATGGTCGTCTGCGGTATTGCATCCCATTCTGCTTCTATACGCATCCACAATTCGTTGGTTGTGATGGGCGGCAAGGACATGCGAGCCAGTCGTTGCGCGATGACACCCCAGACGTCCTCTATAGGCAACAAATCTAGCGTGCGAGTTGTCCAGGGAAGGCAACCGACTTGATGCGCACAGAGTACGTCTTGGACAGTGCGAGCAACTTGGGTTCGGACATTGTCTTGTTGGAAGGCGGCACCCGGGGTCATCTGAAGGAAGGGTTGAAGTTCAGCTTCCAACACCTCCATGATGTAACGTTCGCTGTTCGGTGTGCTTGCGAAGCGTAGTAGGCGAGCGCGTGAAGTAAACGCAATAACGTCCCAGACCAACCCGCTCGGCGTGGAATCAGTATGACGCTGCACAATGCAGCTTTCCAGATGCCGTTTGCAAGGGCATTTTCGAACAAGGATTAGCTCGTCGCGATGCATTAGATTGAATCTGGACTCGTCCGAAAACACAATATGCTCCCATTCAGCATTCCAGTTTGAGCGTTCGCGGCACCACTGCAATCGCTAGCGCCCATGGTTCAGAGGCAAGAGAGGTCGTAGCAAGAGACGGCGAGCAACGACGCCTCTCTGCACCAATCGGTAACGAACGATGCTTGGAGATATCAGACGATGTGTGACCATCCTTCATTGCTGCGCAAGTGTCGTAGATGGTGTTGTGCGTGTCTTCCGGCTCGGTTGTGCGATTTCCAGCTCCAGACCCTGCACGACGATGCGTAGGACCTTCTGCTGCCCGTTGACGCCATGTACGCATAGCGGCAGATGCGTTACGCCTAACGCTTGTAGCAATATCACGGTATGATAAACCTCTTTATCTGAGTCTAACGACTCTACCTCTTTCAAACTTCGTCAAGTGTTTGTAAGGTTATCTCCTCCTCTTACGCGGCTTGTTTACATGTTAACAACTGCGTAGGGGCGAATTTAGAGATAGAAAGTTTAAAAACCTGCTCTCTGTACGCCTTCCTTTATACTCCCTGTTGTGTCGTTTCTGATGGCGTTGCGCGCGCCTCACACTTGTAAGTGAGCTGACATTGGAATCATTTGCATCTCCCCTGGTGCCCTATCCACCCTGCAAGTTTCGTGCACATTCGCGTATTTCTTCATGGTGTTGCGATTTCTATTAACAGTAGTGCATTTATGTTATTTGTGGGTATTCTGAAAACAACAAAGAAAAGAAGGAGCATGTGATTACTTGTTTTTCATTTCCGCTTTCAATGAAAGATAGTATCTTTCTGTCAGATTATGGGCAAGTGGGTCTCATTGGAACTCGCAAGTCGCCGATATCTAAACAGAGGGAAGCAGCGGATATTAAAGTTTTTTCGTGAAATCTAGTTTTCTAAGTGACCATTAATTTTGATTCTTTCTTCGCCATTTTGATCCAGCATCCATGTGGCACAATTTGAATTTAAAATAACGGTTTGAAAACTGAAGATACCAAGCAACATACACTGCTGGACAATTGCTAAGGACGGATCATAAACGGCTATATAGCGCATAAAAAAGTAAGTGTGGTTGGATGCCAAGTGAAATAAAATAATGTCAGAATGCCAGGACATTACAAGAAAGACAATTCATTGTGCTCTGAAATCCAGAAGGCTTTGGAACGTGTTCAAGGGACAAACTGGCCATTTTGTGCAGAATACGTAAACGTGAAAATATGCAATTACCGTCCGCAGGCGTTCCGGCGTAAAATGTCAACACGGGATATGGCCACCATGGAGGGCGATGCAAGATTCCACACGTCGTGTCATGCTTTGCACAACATTTTCAAGCAGCTGTTGGGGTAATTTATCCCATTCCTCTGTCAGTGCACGGATGAGGGTATCCTTGTTTATTGAAGGGCATTGGCGACCAGCAAGACTCCTCCCCAAAACATCCTACACATTTTCAATAGGATTCAGATCTGGAGAACGCGCTGGCCATACGAGGCGTTGAATATCCTCGCTCTCAAGACACTCCTGGACAGCGACTGTTCGATGACATGTTGCGTTGTCGTCCATGAAAATTAATCTATCACCGACAGCACCACGGAACATGCGAACATGGGGTAGCAGAACATCATTAATGTATCGTTGGCCAGTCATAGTCCCAGCTGGAAGCACATAGAGAGACGTACGGCCATTGATCATGATGCCAGCCCATACCATGACACTACATGTCGGATATCGGTCCCTTCCCTGTATGTTTGCTGGACAATATGCTGTACCACTATCACGCCAGATCAGTTGTCGTCGACAATCAGACGATAGACTGTATCTACTCTCATCTGAGAAGAGGACAGCAGACCAGTCGTTATCAGTCTAATTGCGATGTTGATGGCACCATTGCAAACGGGCGGTACGGTGACGTCTAGGCAATGGGATGCATACAGCAGGACGGCGGGCGTATAGTCCTCCTTCATGCAAACGTCTGGCGACAGTTTTTCGGGAGATCCGCTTGCCAGTAGCAGCCATAAACTGATTTGCTACCTCACTAGCTGTGCTGCACCGATGTCTTTTTGTTGATAGCACTATGTACCGATCTTCTGCAGGTGTCGTACGGCGAACACGACCTCCCCAGTGATGTTTGCTACACTCTCCATTTGTTTGAAATGATTTCCAAAGCCTTGAAACAACACTGTGGCTGACGTCGAACTCCCTGGCAACATCTGTTGTTTTTCGCCCTTCTTCAATCTTGCCAATAATACGGCCACGCGTAAAATCATCTAGGTGATGTCGGGAAGACATACTGAAAATTGCAAGTTCGTCAATTGATTCTTTTCCTTTGAACTTTGCGTTTGAACAACAACGGTCAATACGCGTCAAATCCTTTATATCTCTTATCAGCGCTATGACGTCACGAACAAGTTCGGCAATCCAAAATTTGCATACGCACAACACGTCTAACTGTATCCCGCACTTATGCTAATTTCCGCATTTTCCTGCCTTCCATTTTATGGTTGCTATCGTTGCTATTGTCATCCGTCCTTAGCAATTGTCCGGCAGTGTATTATCCATACTGCATTAATCTGGATCCCTCTTGTCCATGGTACAACAGCTGTTGACCGGTGATCACAAACAAACTTTAAAAGGTCAGAAGCAAATAAAGGTTTTGAGAATTATTTCTTTTTTCATTTTTACTCCGTTTTGTTGTCGTTGATAAGCTGTCTTTTACAGAGCACCTATCACGACGTGAAAACTAAGAGGGCATACAGAGCTTTCTGCTGAAACAGATGATTGCGAAAGAGGAACAAGGCAGAACAAGGATACTTAGATTTAGACGCTGAAAAATAAATAACGAGAAATGAACTTGCCAAAAGAAATATCGTTCTGTAGCTATGATTTTTTTCTAAACATCAGCAGATGATTTGTATAAATTTCCCTGCATCCCTTTAGGAAAAATTTCCTGATAAATGTTGAACATTTCCTTTATCAAACGAACACACGATCCATGTTTTTCCTATGAACATTTATGTTTATTTTCAACAATTAAGCATCAAGTATAATTAGTAAGTCTGAATTTTTGTACCCTTGCTCTTAAGTCAACAACAGTCAAATTATTTAGATATCATCAACATGCGCGATTTAGTGGAGAAAACTTTCCATGAAACATTTGGTAACAAATGTTTCATGTGAAGATGTAGGCCACCTATTCACCTAAATTCCACACTATTCTGATTTTGTCATTTTTCTAACATCTAACAGTTGGCTTCATTGATTAATAGAGCTTCTTCCCGACCGAAGTTCAAAATTTTTTCAGCTACTGCATCCTATCTACACTGATGAGCAATTGAATCAGAGATACCTGCTTTTCGCCCTGATGACGGCGGCGATTCGTCTCGGCATGGACTGGACAAGACACCGGAAGCGTTGGGAAGTCATACGGATCCACGAACCCTGAACAAGCTCCCACAGTTCACGAAGATTTAATGGAGGGGGGTCAGAGCCTCGAACATCTCTCTCGATGGCATCCCAGATGTGCTCGATGGGGTTGAGGTCAGGTGACCCAGCTGGCCAAGAAAGCGAGGTCACGTCGGTGGAGTTTTCATTCAAGCATTCGGATACAATTCGGGATCGATGGCACGGTGCATTGTCATGTTGCAGAATGAGGTCCCTAGTAGGATGTTGAAGACGCACAAACGGGAGCAAATGATCGTCCAGGGTATCCCGGTAACGTTGACCTCTGAGGGACGATGTCACACGTAATAGGGGTTCCATTTCAGTCCACGTAAACAGTGCCCAGACGAGAATGCCACCCCCACCAGCTTGAAGAGTACCCTGCTGGCAAGAAGGATCCATAACTTCATGTGGTTTGCGCCGTACTCGTATCCTGCCATCCGCATATACCAATGTGAATCTCGACCCATCAGTCCAGACAACATTTTTTCACATGACTAGGGTCCAGTGGCGATGTTCCTGCGCCCATGCTAATCTTTGCACCCTGTGATGTGCGGTCAGCAGCGGTTCCCTCGTGGGACGATGGCTTCTGTACCCCATAGCGAGGAGATGGTTCTGATGGTGTGGCTGCTTACACATTTCTGTGCACCAGCGTTAAATTTCCGAGTGATTTCGTGCACTGTGGCACGTCTATCCGCTGTTACAATGCATGCTAGCCGACGATGACCCCGCTCATCCAGACGCTGTTGTCCTCGGCAGTTGGCCCTTGCAGGAATGGTTTTACCGGATTTGATGTACTCACGGTGCACCCGTGACACAGTGGCTCGTGAAAATCCCAGTGTTTGCACGACTTCGGAGATAGAGTGACCCATTCGTCGGGCCCCGACAATTTTCCCACGATCAAATGTGCTTAGATCCTTCGTCTTACCCACACTGCGTCCGACTCTTACTGATCCCCGTCTCATCACTCCTTATATTGTCGGATCGCTGCATACATCATGTCGTTACCGTTTACAGGGCCGCCCACAGCGCCACATTTGCATAACGCCAGCTGTCTCTAATTCAATTGCTCTTCAGTGTATAATCTCGAAGACTTTTTTAGTTTTGGACACCTTATTTCAATAACACTAAGTTATTTGGGCATAGGTTTATTTGCTGCCTTGGTTGCGGAATGGTATGAGGCCCTGACATCCGAACATTTGTCCGAGATGTGTACGGTTTCGAGTCTCCTATGACACATCTGTGGTTTGTTGGTAGATGGCGCTGGCTGTGTCCTTTCAACGGAACTACTAGCCCCAAAATCAGGGACAGGCGACACCTTGTAGCTACCAGAGTTGCTCATGATGATTGTTATACCCCAAAACAACATCAATTGTTATTTTTATCAACGTTTTTTTGACCTATAATAGAGTTGTATGCAAACCTTAATGTTAAAGAACTACAGATCTTCATATTCTCTCTAAGAAAACAAAATGAAATGAATTTGCTCGGACAGTTACTTACTCTTGTTAGCAACCCTTGTTCCTATTATGCAAATTATCAATATGTACAGTGTTACACCACTTCATTTGGTCACGCTACACTTAATTTTCCATAAACTAAGAGCAGCTCACGAAGCTTGTTAAAAGTTTGGTCTAAAAAATTAGTTCTTTCATTCTGCGCAGCTTGATTTACTCTGTAAGACAAAATTCTATAAATATGCTTCTGCAGAAATAAATTTGAAAGTCCGTTTGAGGTAAACGTCTTGCGACGAAACCGTTCTAATATACACTATATTGACAAAAGTCAGAGGACACCCCTTCAAAAGCAAATGAATGGATCCGCTGCGTTGTTAAGATGCGAGGTGTAGCTACAAACAGTATAAAAACAAGCCTGCAGTTGACCGCGATCATATCGCACTGTGAGGTTGAGTGTGAAAATGTCGCGGCGGGAGAGAACTGACTTTGAGAAAGGAAAGATTGTTGGTTGTTATATTAGTGGGTTGTCCATAAAAAAAACGAGAGGCGTTTAAACATACCAAAGTCAACTGTTTCGGATGTACTGAATAAGTGGAAGACACATGGCGTGCCTGAAGTAGCAAAACGTACCGGCAGACCAAAGAAAATCAGTTACAGAGGACGTCGAAGCCACAGGAGAGTCGTTACAGCTAATGTACGGAATACCGCACAAGACCTCAGTGTACAGGTGAGTAAAAATACTGGAACCTCGGTATGTACACGTAACATTCGCAGAGAACTTCATTCCATGGGTTACCGTGGTCGTGCGATTGCCCATGAGCCTTTCATCTCTACTCGGAATGCTACTCGTCGTTTAGCATGGTGTAAAGAACATTTGTCGTAGACCGTAGACAAATGGAAGCGTGTCCTATGTACTGATGAATCAATATGCATCATCCATCAGTCTGATGGCAGTGAGTGGGTATGGCGGCAGCCGGGGAAACGCTGTTTACCTCAGTGTACTGTTCTTACGGTCAAGTTAAGAGATGTCAGTGTACTCGTGTTGGGTGTTTTTCGTGGTATGGTCCCGGCCCATCGGTTATATGGACAAACCTGTTAACCAGCACGTATACCTCGATATTCTGGACAATAACGCCCTACCAACTCTGTGGAAATACTATGGAACCAAGCCTTGTTGGCACCAGCAGGATAATGCACCAAGCCATAAAGCAAGGACTATTACGGCATGGTTTGACGATATTTATGTGTCGTGTGTGGACTACGAGCACAGAGCCCTGATCTTGATCTCATAGAGCACATATGGCATGAATTAGAGCGCCGCATAAGTAGTTTATAATCAAGGCCTGCTACTAAGCGACAGTTAGTGGCAGCACAATGTACTGAATGGAAGCGCACACCTATCGCTGTTTTCCGAAACCTTGTCAAAAGCATGTCTCGAAGGATCAGTGAAAGCATTAAGGCCAAAGGTGGACCGACACCGTACTAATGTGTGCCAATAAATGCTATGTTGTGTTTCTCTTCTAGGTGTCCCGGATAGGGCTGATGGACATTACGGATAGGGGTGATGGGCAGTTGGTATGGGCATCCTCGCGCAGAGTGGAGCAGACCTAAACCGAAAGCAAGCGATAAATAGGTGAACAGGAGAGCTTTCCAACAGTCTATCGCAACCCACGAACATGAATAAACGTGATGATCTCAGCAACTTTGATTCTGGACGCATTGTCGACGCAAAACAGATGGGTCATTCTGTCGCCGAAGTGGTAAATACCCTATGGTTCCCAAGGACAATCGTATCAAGGGTGTACTGGCAGTATACCATCGACGGACGAACTTGCGCTTATAGAGCCAGCGTTGGCTGACCACACGCCGTTGATGACCGGAACCGACGTAGAATATCCAGGATCGTACTGACCGACGGCTTGGAAAGGCAGCGCAAATCGCATCCACGTTAAATATCGAAGGCAGATGCAGAGTCCGCGGGCGAACGATAAAGCACACAATACATACCCTGGGCTAGGGAAGCCAACGCCCTACTCGTGTGCTACTGTTGACTGCTCGTCATCAGACATTACCCCTCGCCTGGCACCGGGAATATCAAACCTGGATATTTTGGGATTGGCACGCATCGTGTGGTCACGTGAATCCCGTTTTCAGTTGTACAAAGTTGACGGTAAAGTAAGAGTGTAACGTCGACAGCATGAGGCCATGGCTCCGTCGTGGTAGGTCGGCTCTGTTCAATTAGGTGGTGACTCTGTAATGGTTTGGGGGCCCTTCTCATGGGACACATTACGTCACCTAGCGTGTCTGGCGAGGTCCTTAACCGCTGCGCTCCACTAGCATGTCCTTTCTGATCACCTACACGCTTTCATGACCTTCGAGAAACCTGCGGCCGATGATCTGTTTCACCAGTAAAATGTATCGCCCCACCCTGCTGCAACCACCCAGGCGTTGCTCAAGGAACACTCATCTGAGTCTGGAACCTTCGAGCGGCCCCTAAGGTTCCGGATTTAAACCCTGTGGAAGCTCTAAGGGACGCCGTGGAACGAAACATCAAATCCATTTGATCGTGGACTGGCATTTTGGGCGAATTTGTGGACAATGCAGCAACAGGTATGGTTGGCGTTACCTCCTACATCTGCTGGAGTTGATTCCTTGGAGTGTACAGGCTGTTATTCGTGCGAGATGAGGACCAACACGTTGTTAGGTACTTATCTCTAATGTTTTATCCATTGAATATATCTAAACGATTATATACAGTATGTTTTTGGTATAATGACCAGTATGAGCGCAACTGTAAGGGTTGTTAGCAGTCGCCTGTCCTTGCTGTTTCTGATCTAGGGCCACCGGTTTTAGGAAAGAGAGAGAACCAACACTGTTCGACAAGGTACCATCCATGTCTCTCTAGAAATGGAAATAAGAAATAATTCTGCCCGATCGGGAACACGATTGAATGAAAATTTTACTTGTCCCCGTGAGAGTGAAATATTTCCGTTACTTTCAGAAAAAAATTGTCTTAAATATATTTTCGCAGCCACAATAACCAAGAAAAGTTTCTTCCAATAGTTATGGATTCATTACACAGTGTGTGTGTGTGTGTGTGTGTGTGTGTGTGCGTGTGTGTGTGTGTGTGTCAAGGAGGTTAGAAGAAGAGGAGGTGAAAGGACCTGTTTTGAGTGAAACCGAAACAGATCAGCTGTTTCGATACTTTCTCTGAGATGGTGCGAGTTTGCGGGAGTTCGGCAACGTGACGTCACTTCCTGTGCCTGAAGCAGTTACGCTCAGCGCATGCAAACCATGCAAAACAAGGAGTATTTCGTATTTCTGAAAATTAGAGTTTTGGTAGTATTTTTAATATGGCTACTTGCGCAAGCGCAGTATGCAAGTAGCCATGCGCAGTATGCACTTCCGCTCAAAAAATCATTATTTTGTTCAATGTTTTTGAAGAAATACCAACATATATATATTTTTTATTTTTTCTGGAAGTTTTTAATTATGGAAATGAATATTTCAGCCTCATTTTTTTTTCATGACTGTATAGGTAGAGTAAAAGTCCGAAAAATCCGTTCAAAATCACAATTTTCCCATAGAATCTCCTGTATATCTTCCCATCACTATTCGTTCAGGAATAGTGATGGGAAGATATACAGGAGATTCTCGGATTGGGCGCATTGCCGTAGTCAGCTGATAAAAAGTGGCGTCATGTCAGCAGCCCACGGAGATGTGCTGTTTCCACTTCCTCCTTCTTCTAACCTCCTTGGTGTGTGTGTGTGTGTGTGTGTGTGTGTGTGTGTGTGTGTGAGCGTGTGTTCAGGTATCAATGGGTTCCATGGGCATTTAAGGTATGAACAGTCGTCTACCCCAAAATTGGAGTCCTGGTCCCAGGGTAGAGAAACAGCCATAGCAATAAGACAATTACCTCATCTTTACCACATCGAGACTAGAGCCAGCTCAGACGACTGAGTAAAAGCCCGCACCTCTGACCACACGACCACAGGAAGTCCTTGTCTTGACTTATCACTCAAATATATTCGGTAAAAATAATTTTTTTCAAGGTAAAATCTGTTAAAATTATAATTACTTTCATGACTACCATTGTAACATTTGCCACTTACATCATAGAAGTCAGAAGACTATGCTGCAGAAGCGAAAACAGGTAACACAGAACAGGTTAGGGAAAATAATTTTTCTTCTTTTAACATACTTTAAAAAAAGCAGTCCTCGAATAAGAAGTCAGTTACTGACGTCACAGAGCTTGCTACAGAAATGGCTGCTTTTTGGTTCACTTCCTGTGGCCCCACCTCGTTCGGGAATAGTGATGGGAAGATTCCGTCTCTTCAGCAAAATAGGTCTTTTAAGGCTAGGTCAATAAAGTAATCCACTAGCATTAAATTTTCACAATATACCAAAGCCTTCCAGTCATATCAATGTGCAAATTAAATATCGTGAAACCACTGAAAGGAACGTTATATTTAGTCTGTCGGTAGGATATTTTAGAACCGATGGAGACCACAAATGTCACTTCTGTGCATTAGATCTTTTTTTTACTCATGTAAATAAGTCTTCATTGACTCTTGAAGTTCAGCTCAATATCTTTGTCCTTCCTTGGTTGGATAACAGCCGCCGCGAACGAAAACGGGATAAATGAAACTAATTTCTCTTGCCCTAATACCATTTTTTCTCAACTCGTAGGTCTGTCAATTCCAAAGCATTTTTCTTTTCCACAATTTTTAAAACTGCTGTTTCAAGTCGTCAACGAAGATTGCTCTCTGCATTGTGAAAGACCTTTGAATTGTATTCCGTATCCGGAGACAAAGATAACAGTGACAAATGCGTTTTGATTTTATTTAGCTTCCTGTAACTTAATTTTTTGCTGTTTCGCAATGTTTGTTGTGGTAAAAGCATTATTTTTATTCGCTTGTGATTAGTTGAATTAAAAAAAAGAGAAAGAAATAAAAACACATTAGCATAGCTGTTATGTAAATGTGATAAATGCAATTTAACTTAAGCAACATAGCGTTGAATCATCTTCCAAAAACAACTTGTAAGAAGAAAAAATCATATCAGAATTGAACTACGCTGTGCTTTGGGATTAGGGAATTTTTAGGAATGTTTTGCTTGTTTAAGCCAAAATATTTCTCAGAAAACGTTTCACATATTTATCCTGCGATTCTCCCCGAAATTCAATTATGTTCATCGAATAACTTTGAAAATTGAGTTTGATCGTTAAATTTGGAAACGCAAGTTCTGTTTTTCTAATTAGTCAATATTTTTGTCGTGTTTGGCGTTTTGTTTCGAGAATTTCAACAATGTGAGGTTGTGTGAAATTCTCAAGTGGTTACTTGTTTTGCTTTTTCGCATATTTGCATTACAGGAGCTAGCAAAGAAATCCGGCGTCCAAATGAAAACATGCGTTCCAGAAAGTGGAACTAGTTTCCAATTACCGAAGCATTTTAACTGACAGAATGAGAACTTTCTGTAAAAGTTAAAATAATTAGCTCGTCTTTTGTAAAAAAAAGATCGTGCTTATATTATCGGTTTGTCCGTCCGTCCGTAGACACCATATCTCTGCAACTATTAGTCCGATTTGAAAATTTCTATTTTTGATTTGGGAAGCTTGAAACATGCGAATGATAATCCTTCATATCGCGTTTTTTTTTACGATTTACAATTTCGCTGCTAGAGGGCGTACATGCAGATGATATCGAATTCAAAATACATTTTATTCCATAAATTTTCTTCTAAACATCCGATTGAAACATTATTTCATCTTTCGATTCCATATATGTAGAAGGGGATGTAAGGTCAGGTGATGCGTAACATCACAGCCTCTCCTTGACAAATGTCAACCCCGCCTTCTCGTGGTGCATCCTGTTCCCACTAAAGGGGCTCTGACGACCGCCAATAGCGGTATAACTATACCATCGGGATCAGAGGAAATTCTATCCCACACTCACCAACCCGCTTGGCCAGCGTGGTGAGTTAGGGCCAAACCCCTCCAAAATGACTCCACAACTTAAATCTTGGCCCTCAGTCTCCGGCAGCTGGAATGTACCTGGCCAAGGCAGCGGCCAGTGCGACATGAAGGCAGAGGGTGCTAAGAATCCCCGGAGGACCGGACTAGGCTGCCATCTGATGCTGACCTTACGTACAACGGACGCTCCCTATCTTCTGATTCAAGGCTTCTTGAATTGGAAGAGGAACTACAAAGGATCAAGTGGGACATCGTGGGGCTAAGTGAGGTAAGGAGAAAAGGAGAAGATCTCATCGAACTGAAAAGTGGACATCTCTTCTACTATCGTGGGACAGATACTGGCAGAACTAGTGGTGTTGGATTTATAATAAACAAGAAACTGAAGGATAAAGTGGTAGAAGTTGAAAGTTCCTCTGACAGAGCTGCACGACTCGTTATCCAACTATCGAGAAGATACCAGGCTCAGATTATTCAAACTTATGCACCCACCACAAGTCATCCTGAAGAAGAAATTGAAGAATTTTATGAGGAAATTTGTCATCTAAATAATAAAGGTAAGCAGCACTTGAAAATAATTATGGGAGATTTCAATGCAAAAATAGGTCAACGGCAACAGAATGAAACTTCAGTAGGTAAATTCGGTCATGGCAACAGAAACCAGCGTGGAAATACTCTCGTTGAGTTTGCAGAGGCAGAAGGGTTTTTCATCTTGAACTCCTTCTTCAAGAAAAAGCCACACAGGAAATGAACATGGAGACATCCAAATGGGACGACAAGTGAAATTGATTTTATTATGTGTAACAAAAAATTCGTCATAGAAGACTGCAGTGTGCTAAACAAGTTCAACAAAGGCAGTGACCATAGATTGGTGAGATGTAAGATGCACCTCAACACTAAACTTTAACGTGGCAAGCTCATAAGACAAACAAAGTGTATTGACATAACCAACCTTAAAAAACACCATAATACCTTCAAGTTGGAACTGAAGAACAGGTTCTCTGCTTTAGAAGGCCTAACATCGGAAGAAGTGGACATCTCTGAAGTTAACAGAAAAGTAACCAAAGCTCTTATGGAAACAGCAACAAAATTAGCTGGGTCTAAGAACAAGTTGCATGTAAACAAATTATCAGGAAAAACCAAAATGTTGATGCAAAAAGAAAAGAGATGAGGACAACTAAAGAAGATGTGACTTCCAAAGTGGAATATATAGAGCTATGCAAGACAGTACGAAAAAGTATCAATGAAGACGTAAGAAAATTCAACTGTGAACTAGTGAGGAAAGCAATTGAAAACAACCAAAGCCTAAAGATAGCAAAGGGACATCTCAGTAAGGGAAGAAAACAGATTATGGCACTGAGAAAAGAAGATGGTTCTGTAACAAGAAATAGAGGCGAAATTTTGACAAGAGTGAAAGATTTCTACTCCAAATTATATGAAAGGGATGATACATGCACTTCAGACATCAGGAAAGATACCAGTACCAGAGTTCCTCGAGTCCTTCCAGCAGAAGTTGCACATGCAATCAAGAACATGAAGCGGGGAAAAGCTCCAGGAGAAGATGGAATTACTGTAGACATCATACAAGAAGCAAGTGGAGAAATCGAAACAGTACTCGCCCAAATTTTCACTCGACGTCTTAATGAAGGAAAGATTCCTGAGGATTGGAACACTGCTACAATGATCCTGCTACATAAGAAAGGTGACATTGAGGATCTCGGAAACTACAGACCTATCAGCCTCCTATCAGTAGTTTATAAAATCTTCACTAAAGTTCTTTCACACCGCTTGAAGGTAACACTGGACATGGCTCAACCGAGAGAACAAGCTGGATTCAGGAGTGGCTACAGCACAATAGATCATATCCATGTGCTGAGAGAACTAATTGAAAGAGCGAGGGAATATGAACTTCCATTGTGCATGGCTTTTATCGATTATGAAAAAGCCTTTGATTCGGTGAAACCATCAGCAGTTACAATGGCTCTGAAAACCTGCGGTATTGAAGATGCATACATTAATATTATTAATAACATCTATGAAAATTCAAGTGCAAAGATTAGGCTGTTTGAAAATACAACACACATAAAAATTGGAAAGGGAGTGAGACAAGGTGACACCATATCTCCGAAGCTCTTTAATGCCACATTGAGGGTGTTTTTCAGTCGCTGAGCTGGGAAAACAAGGGGATAAAGATTAATGGAGATTATCTAACCCACCTTCGTTTTGCTGATGACGTATTCATTTTTGCAACTACCCCATCAGAGCTGCAGAGTATGATCCAGGAACTTGCTGACAAGAGTAAAGAAGTGGGATTAAAAATGAACTTTCAGAAGACAAAGTGATGTTCAATGCTTTTACAAGAAATGAAGATTTATCGATTGATGGAGAAAAGCTGGAGATAACAGATACGTACGTTTATCTTGGACAGCAGATATCAAGTGAGGGTCACATTGGTGAAGAAATTAATCGGCGTACAAAACTTGCCTGGAGAGCTTTTGGAAGAAACAGCATAATTTTCAAGAGCAATATGCCATTATGTCTTAAAAGAAAAGTGTTTGATCAATGCATCCTTCCAGTGCTTACGTATGGTGCAGAGACGTGGACCTTAACTAAAAAAGACATACAAAGGCTGCAGACAACTCAAAGTAGCATGGAGAGGTGCATACTTGGTGTAACCAGGAGAGATAAGAAGAGGAACTCGTGGATCCGAAAAATGACAAGAGTGGAAGACATCATGATCAGAGTTAAATCCCTGAAATGGCAATGGGCTGGACATACTGCCAGAAGGACAGATCATCGATGGACAGCCGAAATTTTAGATTGGATTCCAAGGGACAGGAAAAGACCCAGAAGAAGACCACATGGGAGATGGGTGGATGAAATTCGAAAGTATGCAGGGGTGACATGGAGGAGACTGGCACAAGACAGACCGTTGTGGAGGAAACTTGGGAGACCTTCGTCCAGCAGTGGATTGATAATGGTTGACAATGATGATGATGATGATGGATGATATGTAGAAGAGTATTTTAGGTATAGTCACTTTTTCAACTTGCGCACAGATTTTTCGCTAGGGGGCGAAAAGTATATTACGTTTTCCTAGATATCTCTACTTCTAAAATTCCGATTTGAAAACGCTTTCTTCAGAGGATACAGGTCCTGATGAGAAATATTTTGCATATAATTTCTAAATTTTGGTAGAGAATGGTTTGGCTACCAGGTGGCGTAAGAGTTAATTTCTGCTTCTTATGTATGTGCCGCGAAATATGGGCTTCAAAACTCTCGATTGAAAAAATTCATTCGTGGACCGATGCCACTCACGTCGATAAACGTTTTTAGAATATTTTCTTCTTAAAATATTCCATGATTTCTCTGCCAGGTGGCGTAGATGTATATCCTATTTTTGTCAATATCTCTGCTTGTAATGGTCCGATTTGAAAAAGTCCCTTCTTTATTGGATATAGTTCCCGGTGCGAAAGGTTTTCCATGTAATATCAAAATTTGCAAGCCATTCACAAACTTTCCGCTAGAGGCAGGAAAGGTAAATTGCGTTTCCACCGATATCTCTGCTTGTAAAACTCCGATTTAAAAAATTATTTCTGAGCCGGATACAGCTCCTGATGGGAAACCCATTGCATATAATTTCTAAATTTTGGTAAAACATGGTTTGGCCACCAGGGCTCGTAAGTTTTAATTTCCGCTTCTGATGTATTTGCAGCAAAATCTGAGCTCCTGAAAACTCGACTAAAATATTTTTTTCCTGGACCGATTCCCTTTACGTCGGAAAACCTTTTGAGAATACTTTCTTCTTAAAATAATGCATGATTTTCCCGCCAGGGGGCGTAGATGCATATCTAATATTTGTCCATATCTCTGCTTCTAAGAGTCCGATTAGAAAAATTCTTTCTTTGTTGGAGAGCGATTCCGCTGCGAAATATTTCACATATAATTTCAAATTTTTCTTAACACGCAAGTCTGCAATCAGAGGGCGTGAGTTCACGATTTCCTTTACAGCAATATCTGCGGGATTAAAAACCTGTTTCGAAAAGTTCTTTGTTCGGTCGGACACTGTTGTTTTCCATACCGGTTCCGTTGACTTTGAATAGCTTTGATAAATTTAATTCGCGTCAGAACGGATTCAAAAGACGTGCTCATTACACCAGAAAATTATTTGTCATCTTTCTTGTTTTTTCACGCATTCGAAATGAAAAGAAGCCTTCGAAGTAATGAGATGTTCTTTTTCTTGTTAATTTTGAGAATGATTCTTTTTTATTGTGGTTTTAACGACCGCCTCGAGCAACTCAATAGGATATAAACAATTGCCTGTTCCTAATTTCGGGCAACTGGTTCCAGGGAAGGGTTAGATCCAATGCAGTAAGATGAACACAACATCCATGCGTCTCTGGACTCGAACTCAGACGTAATCATAAGCCAGCGCTTAGATCACTGAACCTCTGGGAATTTTGAGGTTTAAATCTTTAAGTGGCTCATGCTCCTGAACCAATTACTGCCGAAATTTTTTTGGGCTTCCCAAACAGAAATGTTCACACCATGGCCTAGTTTAGTGAAAAAAGTGGCAAAGCAATTCCTTCCCCAATTCCCATCTAAGCAGTACCGATCGTAGACCTGGAACTCGTAACAAGAGCTGGCTACTAGTTCTTCATTATCTGCTCAATAACCCAATGAATTATGGGGAAACGACAGACCCCCTGACACGAGCATCATGCCACTTGGTAGAAACAAGTGACTCAAACATCTTCTCACGCTACTGTCATAGCTCTTTCAGCAGGTACACAGTCAGAAAGGATTGGTGCTAGCCATCCTCATAAGGGATCATTTTTGAATTACAAAGCTAAGGGGAAACCAACAATTTCCATGTGCGCGTTAAATCGTTCCAGCTGCCTTTGGGGTATCTTTTAGATAGAGAATATAAACCAATGAGCCATTCCGTTATGACCACCCCCAGCCTAGAAAAACGAGCGCGCCTGGAGACTGAAGGGGAACGCAGGTGGAGTTCACAGAGCAATATATATGTACAAACTGAGGACTGGCTACCGGACGACGAACCGTCGTAGAGCCGTGTGCCGTCCGCAGCTCGTTGATACCAGAGGGGAGCGGAGTATGTCGGGCATTATTCACAGCGACCGCAGGGCCACAGTGCTTCAAATCACCCGTATAGCTACAACAGTGGTGATCAGGGCAATGTGTCACAGCACACAGTTCCTCACAGCCTTCTGCGCATGGCCCTGCGTAGCCGAAGACCCATCAGAGTCCCCAAACTCATTGCGCGTCACCGCTAACAACGCTAGAAATAGACCCAAGATAATCGAGATTGGACCGCGAATGATTAGAAGAAAGTGGCCTGGTCTGACGAATCAAGATTCCGGGTGCATCAGGTAGACAGCCGAGTGCGAATACGCCGATTACCAACGAGGCTATGGCACTTGAATGCACTGTTGGACGGAAACAGGGCAGCGGTGTTATGCTGTGGACGATGGTTTCTAGGGACACTTTAGGACCCATTATTCCAATAGCACAAACCCTGGTATATGAGCATCATTGCGGACCAAGTACACCCATTCAAGGCAACTGTGTTCCCTGCTGGTGATGGCCATTACCAACAGGGCCGCCCCGGTGGCGCAGTGGTCTAAGGCGCTGGCCTCTGATCATTCATCCGTCTGGGGTCCGGGTTCGAATCCCGGTGAGGCATGGATGTTGTGTTTGTCTTACGGCACTGGCTCTCTCCCTTCCCTGGAACCAGTGACCCTAAATTAGGGACGGGCGATTGCTTATAGCCCATTGAGTTGCTCACGGTGGTCGTTAAACCTCCAATCAAAAAAAAAATTACCAACAGGGTAATGCACCATGCCACAGTGCCAGAACCGTCAAGGAGTGGTTCGAATGAACATGCTGGTGACTTTCGGTTAATGTCCTTGCCTCGAAATTCACCCAATCGAACATTTGTGGTGCGACTTTGAAAAGTGAGTTCGCGCTAAATCGCCATCACCCCGAAGCGTACGGGAACTGGAGGACCTGCTGTTGACATTATGGTACCAGATACCCCAGGATACCTATTGCCACCTCATCGAATAGATGCCTCGCAGAATGTTGGCTGTTTTGCGGACCAAAAAGGGATTCGACAGCTTATTAAGTAGGTGGACATATTGTTATGGTTCATGGGTGTTCGTGCTGATTTCAGTCCAATTTTTCATAACCCCGAGTTAATTCGTTCGAGATGGTAAAAAGGCTAATATCTACCACAAACATTTTATTGGGATATGAGCAATCGCCCTTTCCTATTTCGAGGACACGGATTTCGCGGAGGTGGAGGCTAGCTCCACATAGCAAGCGCACCATTTACGCCTCGTTGTTGTCTCAATTACAACTCGGACGACTACCCATAAACCAGCGACTCTCACCTTTCGCCCAACTGGAGCAGCAATACGTTTTTCGAAAGCGACCAAAATTTGTGATGAAGAAGACTATTGGAATTGTTTAGTAATTTACGATTAATTAAGGAATTTTCCAAAATAGTGAATGGACGCATATAAAACAATATGCTAGTATGCCTAACCTCCATGACCTTTCCGAACATATCATTGGGATGAAGAGCTAATTAATCATTTTTAAGAAGAATAAAAAGGCAGCTGTCTAAGCATGCAGAAAACTACCCAAAACGTACAATTAGAATTTTACTACTAAAAGGCATATTAGGTAAAAACAAGATCTTTCGCAACAGGCGCCCTGTGCGTCCTCAGGTTAAAAGAACTGGCGCTAGGAGAACACACACACTTAATATATAGATAGTCCCGAAGACAACAGCGATCCCGGTGAGTGACATGATATCCGCGTCACAACTCGGTTACAGCGAGAAACAAAGCAAAGAAAGAAAACACCAAATAGATTACAAATACATATTCACCGAAGTGAAAAATAAGCACAGGGTCCGTTATCAACCCCCGCAGTAGGGTACTTCGCACGACATAAAAAATTAAATAAGCGAATCCACGGTGCATGTACATGTGCAGGTAAGTCATCGTTACAGCATACGTCCTTAAAAACGTCAATATACAAACTTTCGGCGAAGAGAGTCATATACCTACCTCTAGTCCTAAGTAATAAATAAGTCTCAGACCATGAGGGCAGATGAGTTCCAGACTTAACCAGGCGTGCAAGGGCAGTAGTAGTAGATCCAGTCTTTACAGTGTACTGATGTTCAGTCACTCTAACTCCTAAATTACGAAGAGTGGATCCTATGTACCATGAATTAGGAGCAGCAGCAACGTCGGTCTTCAAGGGCACACAGTACACGCCCCACTGTTCTTGGATGGGTTTGGGCTCACGATCCTTCCTAAGCATGCTCCGAAGGTTAGAGGCCACATCACCAAAATCTTTTTTGTGTTTTTTACACACTCTCCGTAATGCATTTGTAACCGGTGGAAAGAAAGACATTGATCCCACATAAGTAATCTGCTCGCGCTCAACACACAACGAAGACGAATTACTTCTCCTATGCCGAGCACACAACTTTTTCACAATACCAACACCATACCCATGTTCCATCACAATGGTTTTAATAAAAAGAAGTTCTTTATTCCGAGCAGCAATGCACGAGGAATGGGTATACGCTCTATTCACCAAAGCCCGAATAGCTGCAAGTTTATATCTAGCCGGGTGGAAAGAGGCGTGTGGAATGATATCAAAAGAACCAACGGCCTTCCGATACACTTCAAAAGTCAAAAAATCCTTATTAACATGTCTGGTGATTAGAAGGTCCAAGAAAGGGATCTTAAAATTTTCCTCCCATTCTATCGTCAGGTTAATAGTAGGATATTAAGACGACAAAAGGCTTCTAAAAGAAAGCAAAGCATCACCAGAATGTGGCCAAACGACAAAAACATCATCGATGTAACGCAAGTACAGTGCTGGAACCTTCTCTGCCCTGGCTAAAATATCGTCCTCCAAATCTTGCATGATCACCTCTGCCAAAACAGCAGAGAGAGGCGAGCCCATAGGAGTGCCACCTCCCTGACGGTAAATGGTCCCATTGAAGCGAAAAAGGATCTTTTTGCAATAATATTTAAAGCATCAGAAATTGCCTGAACTTGCATTAGGGGAATAGTTCCCAAGTCGGACAACTTAGAGATAATCAAATCGTGAGCTACGTTCAATGGAACACTCGGATATAACGATTCCACATCCAATGATGCCAAAATGAAAGAGGAGCTCAAGCCTCTGAATTCTCGAATACGGGCAATGGCCTGGAGGGAACTGGTGATGGAATAAGGTGAGGATTGGACAAAAGGCCGAAGGTAACGTGCCAACGCCCTCTCTAATGGTCTTAAAGGACTGTTACAACTAGAAACGAGCGGGCGAAGAGGCAAACCAGGCTTGTGAGTCTTGACGGTGCCAAATATATTGGGAATGGCAGGGCCAACAACACTCCTTAACATAGAATGAATCTCACAAGGCAATAAACCCTCTCTTTTAAGGGCTGAAATTTGTCCAATAGTGGCCGAAGTTGGGTCAGAAAGGACAATTGAGTGAGGAATAGTATTAATCACAAACCCATCCAAGAACAGTGGGGCATGTACTGTGTGCCCTTGAAGACCGACGTTGCTGCTGCTCCTAATTCATGGTACATAGGATCCACTCTTCGTAATTTAGGAGTTAGAGTGACTAACCATCAGTACACTGTAAAGACTGGATCTACTACTACTGCCCTTGCACGCCTGGTTAAGTCTGGAACTCATCTGCCCTCATGGTCTGAGACTTATTTATTACTTAGGACTAGAGGTAGGTATATGACTCTCTTCGCCGAAAGTTTGTATATTGACGTTTTTAAGGAACGTATGCTGTAACGATGACTTACCTGCACATGTACATGCACCGTGGATTCGCTTATTTAATTTTTTATGTCATGCGAAGTACCCTACTGCGGGGGTTGATAACGGACCCTGTGCTTATTTTTCACTTCGGTGAATATGTATTTGTAATCTATTTGGTGTTTTCTTTCTTTGCTTTGTTTCTCGCTGTAACCGAGTTGTGACGCGGATATCATGTCACTCACCGGGATCGCTGTTGTCTTCGGGACTATCTATATATTAAGTGTGTGTGTTCTCCTAGCGCCAGTCCTTTAACCTGATGACGCACAGGGCGCCTGTTGCGAAAGATCTTGTTTTTACCTAATATGCCTTTTAGTAGTAAAATTCTAATTGTACGTTTTGGGTAGTTTTCTGCATGCTTTGACAGCTGCCTTTTTATTCTTCTTGATATTTTTAGCATGTAACTTTTATGATTGACGACTGTAATCATTTTTAGTCTGTCGCAGAAAGTTCTCTGAGCGTTTAACCTTGAACAGAATTTTACCAAGCCCTACCACTAAAGCTTCTTCGTACTGTTACGTTCACTATCTGATACTCATTCACTGCGCGCTGGTTTGTTTTTCGTTCTGTATTTCTGTGGAGTGTTGTGTTGTTGGCGTTCACATATTATTTACACATTACTTGGTATTTACAACCTTTGGTTCTTGGGTATTTACCTAGTTTTTACATTTTTTATAAAATTATGTCAAAAACCTGAAGTGCAATTTTTGAACGATCATAATACTTCCCTATAACAGTGATGTGTGAGAACGTAAAACACGTATTATTTTAGTGAACTCGAAGGGGAGTAATTTTGAACTTGATGAGGCGTATTTTTTTAACTCGAAATGTTTTAATTTCAAGTCTCACCCTCAAAGGTAAGAAAATCTTGTTACGGTACTGTACGTCCCAAAAATATTTATTCATAGAGCAGAATAAGTTTAGATCGCTTCAGTATAATCTCCTCCCATATCTACAACCATCTGCCACACATCTGAAAATCGCTGGATACCGTCAGCAAAACCGTTTTGGTAGATGTCAGCACACGATCGCTTTACCGCTCTGAGGATTTCCGCTCTTGTATGGAAACGCTTTCCTCAGGGTGTTTCTTTCAGTTTTATGAAAAGATCAAAGTCACACGAGGTCACGTCAACGGAATAGGGTGGATGGTTGAGCAGCTCTCACTACCACCGTGGTAACATGATCCTTAGAGGAGCAGCAATGTGACATCGCGCATTGTCATGCAAGACAATGGGCGTACACGTTCTGAAATTTGCCCGCTTTCGCCGCAGAGCAGGGCGAATATGATGTTCCAGAAAATGTTGGTAGTGAGAAGGGACGATGGCCACTCGGTTCCTGGGGTGACTCAAATATGTGTACCGTTTAGGCCTCTTATCAAGGGCTGAATGCAGTGTTGCCAATTTAGTTGATTTTCAACCAGATCTAGTTGATTTCACCCAGCACTTGGTTGGAAAATTTCTGATTTAGTTGATAGTTGAAAAATCTGGTTGACTGTCCGAAAAATTTAGTTGATTTCTAGTTGTTTTCATTATTCTTGTTTATTACTTTCATTTTTCATTGTTTTCTATTTTTAAGTTGGAATCAACCGTAAACTACATTGCCAGAAATACCAAGTTTTTTCCTATATTGAATTACCGTCGCCACAAGTGGTGATAACATTTACTTCCTAGAAATTTCATATGTGGAAGTGGCATGTAGGACTTTTGTTACGTGAAGTACATAAAAAAAGAAATATACATGACTCTGCTTATGATTAGTAAGCAGTGTTGCTGTTTTAATTTACTATTAGAGAAAATATAGAAAGTAAATTCATTAATTGACTGCTGAACCTTTTTGTTAATCGACAATAAACAGTAGTTGATTACTTCCTTTATAATGAAGGTGTGTATCCGGTGCAAATTCTTTTTAGTGCACAAATGCAAGCACACAAAAGACATAATTTAAAATCAAATATGTTTTATAATTTATATTATCATCCACGGAAATTCCCAGAAGTAAACTTTATCACCGACAGATATTTCCAGAATTAAACTTTATTATCGTCCTGAAATTAAATGTTTTTAGATAATATCGTAAATTAAATTTTAAATAATCGGAGTTTGCGTTCCTCTATAACATGATTGTAAACTACAGAAGTGAATACATATGTCAATTTTGAGCCATCAAAATGGATATAGATATAGAATTACAGCTGTGAAGATTTGAATTGTACAAATTCCCTATCTTGTGTAATTGTTAATTATGAATGCAAACTACAGCAGTTCTTAAAAGTTTTAAGCATGTCTCTGAGTGCATAGAGCGGCAGTTTACCACTCAAAAGAAAGATAACAGTACTGGCATAAAAAAAGTGCAGGGCTATGATCTTCTATTTTGGATTTACTTTTGTTTCTTACCTGGATCATTTAAATTCGATGGCTACATTTACAGAAAACCAGAAAACGATCAAAAACACCATAGTGGTAAAAGATGCTGTTTTTTTTTAATGAAGGCTTAACGACCACCGTGAGCAACTCAATGGGCTATAAGCAGTCACCTGTCCCTAATTTAGGGCCACTGGTTCCAGGGAAGGTAGAGAGGCAGAGCCATAAGACATACACAACATCCATGCCTCACTAGGATTCGAACCCGGACCCATCTCAGACGAATAGTCAGAAGCCACCGCCTAGATCACTGCACCACCAAGGCGGCCGCTGGTTTCTGGCCAGCCGCTGGATAAGGCATCTGGCCAGCCGCTGGATAAGGCTCTACGACACCAGCCTTTCGCCACAGCGGACGATCAAAGCCATCTCGTCAACCAAGTGGTCAAAGATGCTGGTTTCTGGCTAATACCCCAATAAAGCAAGCATAGGGCGTACGTTCTACGTCGCTGCTTCTCCGCCCCGGACGCCCAACTGCTTATAGCCGAAAGAGCAGCTTATGGTGGACATGAAATATCCCCCAACCCCCCACTCCCTCAAAAAATATCTAATAGTCATTAAAGATGGAATGCAGGGAGAAAGGAATAAGAAATTTTTTTGAACATATTGCTTTCGTAAAAAAGGGAAATACATTCCGTAAGCTGGTTAGGAATATGGGCACAAGTCTTTCTAAAGTAGTACACAGTTCTCGTGTTTTTCATAACACATCAAATCCTAAAATCTATATAAAGTACTTAATTCAATAGTCTGTCTAAGAACTTTGGGTTAATGGTCTGCAAAGAAATCAATAAATATATGCAATAACCTGTGGTACTGTAATTGCAAAGATATGTACACTTTGTTTAACTTAGTTTTGTTTTTATTTATATCAAAAAGGAGTTTGAATTATTACCTTGCTTTTAGTTGTTTTTATAGTTGATTTTATTTATGAGTTAGCGGATTTTTAGTAGATTTTTCTGTTTGAGTTAGTTGATTTTTGGTTATGGGAGTTGGCAACCCTGGCTGAATGCTGCTTGTTTACGCTTTCCAACCGCAGGTTGAAGAAGCGTATATGCTCCATGACATAGGAGGGAATCCATTCTATCGCTCTTATGCGACTTAACTTACGTAAAAACGCTTCGGTTGCGACAAAACTCCATCATGTTTTTCCGGAAATGTACTGAACCGGTTCTGTTTAATATCATCGAAATGGGTTCCAATGTCATGGGGCAGGAGCGAGATTTATTCCACAGCTATTATCCTCATAACTTGTCTAAAAATGCTTCTATCGCGACAAAACTTTACTATGTTGTTCTGAACGTATACTAAACGCATTCTGTTTAATATCATCGAAATGGGGTCAAAGGTCAGAGCACAGGAGCGAGATTTATTCCACAGCCATTATCCTCATAACTTGAGTAATAAGCTAAGTAATGATTTCTGGTATGTTGGAAAGTGTATCATAATCAATGCATTGCACGAGTTTAGTAACTTGTTTTCTCTTTGATGTGGCCGGTTAGGTTTTTCTTTTTTTAAAGGTTTAACAATCCCATTTCAGCAACTCGTTGGTCTATAAGACATCACCCGTCCCTAATTTAGGACCACCGATTTCGAGGAAGGAAAAGAGCGCGTGGCTCTTTTCCTTCCTCGCCATCCGTGGTCACTCAGGCCCAACTCGGACAAATGATCCGAAGTCAAAGCCCCGGATCACTCACTCGCCAAGACAGCCACGTTAGGTTTGCACATTTGAGGACCTTAAGGGTACATACACTGTGTACGTTTTCTAAATCCATTTTCTTAGAAATTTTAAATTTTGGTTTCTTACCTTTTGGAACTAAACATAAACGCGCAGATGCTGTAACGTATCACATAACATGACGTAGATGGCGTACTATTGCGGTTTGAGGATTCAAATCAGCAAAGTTGCAGCGATAACCCTACCGGAGTAGTTCGTTTGGGAGAACAGAGAGCTCCAGAAGAGGAATATGTGGGTTCGAATTGCACCACCGGAAGAAAGTTGTTAAGCAATATTGACGCCCGAAAGTTTATGTATCCTAGGCCGTGGGGTACGAAAATGTGTGTGATGATTCTTCCACACAACGTACTGAATTATTAGAAATTCCTCCATCTACAGTGCTCGTGCTTAAAGTATAGTTGTCGGCTGACCCGAAAACCTGCGATTTCATGCACCCTCCTTTCTCAAGGGACGGATGACGTAACGTATTGCGTAACATGACGTAGGTGATGTATTATTGTAGTGACGTATGAGTCAAATCTGCAATGTTTTTTGTTTTGTTTTTTGAATGGAGGTTTAACGACCACCGTGAGTAACTCAATGAGCTATAAGCAGTCGACCGTCCATAATTTAGGATCACTGACTCCAGGGAATGGAGAGAGCCAGTGCCGCAAGACTAACACAATATCCATGCCTCACCAGGATTGGAACCCGGACCCTTTTTGGACAAATGATCAGAGGCCATCGCTTAGAATACTGCGCCACCGGGGGTGGCCCTGCAAATTTGCAGCGTAGTGCAGTTGGAAGAACAGGCGCTTCGGGAGTAGGTAGAATTGGGATCGAATCTCAAATTGCCGCCCCGGTGGCGCAGTGGTCTAAGCGATGGCTTCTGATTTTTCGTCCGAGATGGGTCCGGGTTCGAATCCCGGTAAGGCATGGATGGTGTGTTTGTCTTACGGCACTGGCTCTCTCTCTCTCTCTCTCTTCCCTGGAGTCAGTGGTCCTAAATTCGGGACGGACGACTGCTTATATCCCATTGAGTTGCTCATGATAGTCGTTAAACCTCCAATTAAAAAATCCCAAATTCTGTAGAAAGGTTTTACGCATTGATTTTTAATACTAAAGGAAAGCCCGTCAATAATGACGGGGAAAAATAAAATATATAGAATATTTTTTTATATCATTTTCTCATTGGATATTTCTTTGGTCACATTTATCGTGAACGTTTATTCCTCATCGAGAATCTTACCATGATATAGAGTGTTTCAAACATATACACGCCGCCCAGGTGGTGCACTGGTCTAAGCGATAGCTTCCGATCATTCGTCCGAAAGGGGTCAGGGTCGAATCCCCGTGAGGCATGGATGTTGTGTTTTACTTACGGTGCTGGCTCCCTCCCTTCCCTGGAACCAGTAGCCCTAAATTAGGAAAGGACGACTGCTTATAGCCCTTTGAGTTGCTCACGGTGGGCGTTAAACCTCCAATAAAAAATATATATATATACAAAATAATGTTTCTTAAGAGCAAAACTGAAGACTACGTTATAGTGAAACAGGTGTGTTCCAAATGTGAAAGTGTGTTTCATGAACTTTTAAATATATTGTTTGAGCCGCCCCGATGACGCAGAAGTCTAAGCTCTTTTTCCTGATCATTCATCAGAGATAGGTCCGGGTTCGAATCCCAGTGAGGCATGGCTGTTGTGTTTGTCTTACGGCACTAGCCCTCTCCCTTGCCTGGAGGCAGTGGCCCTAAATTACTGTCGGAGGACTGCTGATAGCCCATTGTGTTGCGCATGGTGAACGTTAAACCCCCATTAAAAAATCATTGGTTGAAGTAAGTATTCGACAATTAAAACAGGCAAACGCTCTTTCCACTGCGCCTCCAAAGTGGAAAAAACGTTCAAACATAGGAAATTCTATTGTTTCTGATTATATCATCATCATCATCATCATTGTCAACCATTATCAATCCACTGCTGGACGAAGGTCTCCCCAAGTTTCCTCCACAACGGTCTGTCTTGTGCCAGTCTCCTCCATGTCACCCCTGCATACTTTCGAATTTCATCCACCCATCTCCCATGTGGTCTTCTTCTGGGTCTTTTCCTGTCCCTTGGAATCCAATCTAAAATTTCGGCTGTCCATCGATGATCTGTCCTTCTGGCAGTATGTCCAGCCCATTGCCATTTCAGGGATTTAACTCTGATCATGATGTCTTCCACTCTTGTCATTTTCGGATCCACGAGTTCCTCTTCTTATCCCTCCTGGTTACACCAAGCATGCACCTCTCCATGCTACTTTGAGTTGTCTGCAGCCTTTGTATGTCTCTTTTAGTTAAGGTCCACGTCTCTGCACCATACGTAAGCACTGGAAGGATGCATTGATCAAACACTTTTCTTTTAAGACATAATGGCATATTGCTCTTGAAAATTATGCTGTTTCTTCCAAAAGCTCTCCAGGCAAGTTTTGTACGCCGATTAATTTCTTCATCAATGTGACCCTCACTTGATATCTGCTGTCCAAGATAAACGTACGTGTCTGTTATCTCCAGCTTTTCTCCATCAATCGATAAATCTTCATTTCTTGTAAAAGCATTGAACATCACTTTTGTCTTCTGAAAGTTCATTTTTAATCCCACTTCTTTACTCTTGTCAGCAAGTTCCTGGATCATACTCTGCAGCTCTGATGGGGTAGTTGCAAAAATGACTACGTCATCAGCAAAGCGAAGGTGGGTTAGATAATCTCCATTAATCTTTATTCCCTTGTTTTCCCAGCTCAGCGACTGAAAAACACCCTCCAATGTGGCATTAAAGAGCTTCGGAGATATGGTGTCCCCTTGTCTCACTCCCTTTCCAATTTTTACGTGTGTTGTATTTTCAAACAGCCTAATCTTTGCACTTGCATTTTCATAGATGTTATTAATAATATTAATGTATGCATCTTCAATACCGCAGGTTTTCAGAGCCATTGTAACTGCTGATGGTTTCACCGAATCAAAGGCTTTTTCATAATCGATAAAAGCCATGCACAATGGAAGTTCATATTCCCTCGCTCTTTCAATTAGTTCTCTCAGCACGTGGATATGATCTATTGTGCTGTAGCCACTCCTGAATCCAGCTTGTTCTCTCGGTTGAGCCATGTCCAGTGTTACCTTCAAGCGGTGTGAAAGAACTTTAGTGAAGATTTTATAAACTACTGATAGGAGGCTGATAGGTCTGTAGTTTCCGAGATCCTCAATGTCACCTTTCTTATGTAGCAGGATCATTGTAGCGGTGTTCCAATCCTCAGGAATCTTTCCTTCATTAAGGCATCGAGTGAAAATTTGGGCGAGTACTGTTTCGATTTCTCCACTTGCTTCTTGTATGATGTCTACAGTAATTCCATCTTCTCCTGGAGCTTTTCCTCGCTTCATGTTCTTGATTGCATGTGCAACTTCTGCTGGAAGGACTGGAGGAACTCTGGTACTGGTATCTTTCATGATGTCAGGAGTGCATATATCATCCCTTTCATATAATTTGGAGTAGAAATCTTTCACTCTTGTCAAAATTTCGCCTCTATTTCTTGTTACAGAACCATCTTCTTTTCTCAGTGCCATAATCTGTTTTCTTCCCTTACTGAGATGTCCCTTTGCTATCTTTAGGCTTTGGTTGTTTTCAATTGCTTTCCTCACTAGTTCACAGTTGAATTTCCTTACGTCTTCAGTGATACTTTTTCTTACTGTCTTGCATAGCTCTATATATTCCACTTTGGAAGTCACATCTTCTTTAGTTGTTCTCATCTCTCTTTCTTTTTTGCATCAACATTTTGGTTTTTCCTGATAATTTGTTCACATGCAACTTGTTCTTAGACCCAGCCAATTTTGTTGCTGTTTCCATAAGAGCTTTGGTTACTTTTCTGTTAACTTCAGAGATGTCCACTTCTTCCGATGTTAGGCCTTCTAAAGCAGAGAACCTGTTCTTCAGTTCTAACTTGAAGGTATTATGGTGTTTTTTAAGGTTGGTTATGTCAATAGATTTTGTTTGATATATATATATATCTGATGACGTTAGACAACTAGGTGTCGTCCCAGCATTCCTTGTAGCCGGCAGCTCAGTAACCATTGTAACAATAAAACAGACACGCGCTGTCACCACCAAACTGGGACAAACGTTCAAACAAAGGAAATTATATTGTTTTAGATTATATATCTGATGACGTTAGACATCCAGGTGTCTTCACAGCATTCCTTGCAGCCGGCAGCTCACTAACTGTTGTAACAATTAAACAGACAAGCGCTGTCTCCACTGTGCCACCAAATTGGTACAAACGTTTAAACCAAGGAAATTATATTGTTTTAGATTATATCTCTGATGACGTCGAACATCCAGATCTCATCCTAGCATTCTTCGCTGCCGGCGGTTGAGTAACCATAGTAACAATAAAACAGGCAAGCGCTGTCTCCACTTCACCACCAAAGTGGTACAAACGTTCAAACAAAGGAAATTTTATTGTTTCAGATTATATATCTGATGACGTTAGACATCCAGGTGTCGTTCCAGCGTTCCTTGCAGCCGGCAGCTCAGTAACATTGTAACAATAAAACAGACAAGCGCTGTTTCCACTGCGCCACAAAAGTGCGACAAACGTTCAGACAAAGGAAATTATATTGTCTTATTTGATTATTATTTAAAATAATAATAAAGGTTTTGCATACGTATAATGTAACAGAAATTTATTCACATGGAAGTTATTCTGGGATAACACACAGAAACACTTCAATAAATTCATTTATTTTCTTTGTAAACGTTTCATTTTGACTGAGATATGGCAACAATTGCCCGCATTTGTTTGTGCTCTCACATCAATTTGAAAGTCTGGTTCTCCTTACTTCAAAAGCAGTCGCGCAGCAGTATTTGTGTTATCTGTGTGCTGCAATTTATTCAAGAATATTTTGTGTTGCATGATTTAAGGATTCCGGCCTTGCAATACTGAGCTCAGAGGTACAAAACTTTTATCTCTTTCATACAGGGCGAAGCGTTGGGAAAACAACTGTTACAACCCATATTTGAGTTTGAAGTCCGATGACGGCTGGGTAATTATAGTTCTTTTTCTGCACTTCTGCTCATGTGACGGAAGCGATCATCAAAAGGCAGCAGCGGGTTTGAAGTTGAGCGTAGATTCTTCTAAGCCCTTTGCAAACCATCCGCAACGAACGTTATCTACAACAGGGCGGGCTCGTGGGAAAGACGAACCCCTATTTGATTTTGCCACCTGACACAGGCAATTTAATTTCACGCATCCAGACTTCATTTCGACGATGACGTCAACGTTGACCTGGCATTCACGAAAATTGAGCCCACTAATATTCTTCACGGTGGATGAGAGAACATCTCAGAGATGTGGTATTTTGAAACCTTTGCACCAACGATCAAATAACTTTACTTTAAAAGTGAGTATATAACTAGGGAAAAGATGAAAGGTGGAAAAATACCAACTATTAAGCATCTATATGCTCATGCCACTTCTTTACGAAAGCAAGCAGATATTTAAAGAAAAATAATTTTAAGTACCGTGAAAGATACATAAAATGGAATAAATATTTTAACCCACTTCCTACATTCCAGATGAAGAGAAGAATATTATTTTTACTTACTGCGTTTCTGTTTTACTTAAAGCATTGTTCTTCACTCGCAAGTTAAACAAATTTGTATCTGGCAGAATTATATGTAATACTATTATTTTTCTCATTTTCAGGAATACATTGAAAGTTCTGTTTACTGTACATACAAATGCAACGCAAAGAAACTGCGCAGACCCGCTACAGAAATATGGTCAGGACAATCCCCCAGCACCAGGACGTAGTATAGTAATTTATTATAAAACCTGTACCGCCAATCGTCTTCATAGGGATTAACAGAACCAATTAGCAAGACAGAGTATAATAATTTATTATAAAACCTGTACCGCCAATTGGCTTCATAGGGATTAGCAGAACAAATTAACATGACACAAATTGACACGTAATTTATTAAAAAACCTGTACTGCCAATTGGCTTCATAGGGATTAGCAGAACAAATTAACATGACACAAATTGACACGTAATTTATTAAAAAACCTGTACTGCCAATTGGCTTCATAGGGATTAACAGAACCAATTAACAGGACACATTATAGTAATTTATTATAAAACCTGTACCGCCAATTGGCTTCATAGGGATTAACAGAACCAATTAACAGGACACATTATAGTAATTTATTATAAAACCTGTACCGCCAATCGTCTTCATAGGGATTAACAGAACCAATTAACAAGACAGAGTATAACAATTTATTATAAAACCTGTACCGCCAATTGGCTTCATAGGGATTAGCAGAACAAATTAACATGACACAAATTGACACGTAATTTATTAAAAAACCTGTACTGCCAATTGGCTTCATAGGGATTAACAGAACCAATTAACAGGACACATTATAGTAATTTATTATAAAACCTGTACCGCCAATTGGCTTCATAGGGATTAACAGAACCAATTAACAGGACACAGTATAGTAATTTATTATAAAACCTGTACCGCCAATCGTCTTCATAGGGATTAACAGAACCAATTAACAAGACAGAGTATAATAATTTATTATAAAACCTGTACCGCCAATTGGCTTCATAGGGATTAGCAGAACAAATTAACATGACACAGTATAGTAATTTATTTTAAAACCTGTACTGCCAATTGGCTTCATAGGGATTAACAGAACCAATTAACATGACACAGTATAGTAATTTATTATAAAACCTGTACCGCCAATCGGCTTCATAGGGATTAACAGGAACAATTACATGCAGGAAAAAAAGCCCCGCTAATCCAAATACACATATTAATATAATCTTTCAAAAGAAGGATGTTAAACAAATAAAAAAGTTTTCAAAAACACAAAACTAAATTCCACATAATTACACCAATAATTGAACATCAACATTTTCCAACTCCCAAATCAACTGACATCACATAGGTAAGAAACTCATGTGCACCATTGAATCCAAGCTTATGTAGACCATTGAATTACTAAATCATATTAAGTAATCCATTTCACTAAAAATAACAACATAATTCATAGAAAATTACAATATAATTCACAAAAAATTACAACAAATCACTAAAAATTACAACACAATTCACTAAAATTACAACATAATTCACTAAAATTTACAACAAAATTGCAAAAAATTACAACATACACACATACTAAAATACTTAAAGAACATACTAAAAATTACAACATACACCAGGACATATAGGTTTTATACCTAGCTGCCGTGCAGCGTACCTGCGACTGTAATGATGAGTAAACACGGAGATATGAATGAGTTTGATCGTGGGCAGACAGTCGATGCAAGGAAGACGGGGAGCCCCATCTACGCAACTATTTCCACGACCCTCGCATGTGTGCCTGGAGTACATCAAAATTGAAAAATCATGCAGCGGCAAAGGTAACCTTAAATAAGCCGTTAATTATTGAAGTAAACGTCACTTTTCCGTAAACAGAGGGCTAGACCAGAGAGCTTAAGGAAAGCATATCCCAGGGTACGACTAGGCAGTGATAGCCGACGGCCGAATCGAGTATTGCTAAAAGCACGGTACGGTGTATGATGTTATTGTTGGCGGAAGAACATCGCCGTAAACCGTGGAAGACTGTAAACGGGTGGCATGTTCCTGCGATCAAAGATTGAAACTACGACACCTAACCGGTAAATTGCTTGTGTCGCGTTGATCACACGGAACCATGTGTCTGAAGTGTGAAGTGTGAATTCTGGGTGTTGTGGAAGCGGTGTGGTGGTCTGGGGTGTGTTTATGTCTGCCAACGTCGGGCTCCATATGCGTAGTAAGTCCACCATCACACCACAAGGCTATATTTATGTACTCCATGACCAACTACCTGCGGTTTTTTTTGTTTTAGTTTGCGGTGTTTAACGGTCACCGTGTGCAACTCAATGAGCTATAGGTAATCGCCCATTCGTAATTTAGAGCCACACTAACCTCCTGCACCAAACAGCAGTCTTGGTTGGCAATTAGGACTAACCCTAATGAAGCATGGAATCTTTTCAGTTTTTTATTAGGTGTTTATTTACCACCACGAGTAACTCGATGGGCTATAAGCAGTTGCCATCCCTTACTTAATGCCATTGTTTCCAGGGAAGGTAGAGAGCCAAAGCCGTGAGTCAAACAAAATATATATGCCCTCTCCGAGATTCGAACCTTGACTCATATCAGGTGAATGATCAGAAGCCAGCGCTTAGACCACCGGCCCGGCAAACTACACCCGCCGTCCGTAGCTATACGTTTCTCAGACCAGGAGGCCTTCTTTCAAAGAAACAATGCGCCATCTCGTCAATCATGTTTGGCGAATGACTGACTGGAGAAGCATTCCAGTGACTTCGCAACCCTCGAATGCCTCTCTCACACTCAGGATTAAAATCCAACTAAGCATTTGTTAGACGAATAGGAGCCAGAAACCCACCACCGACAGCCCTCGGCGTTTTACGGGTGGCTTCCCTGAAATTATATGGGAAAATGTGGTAAGAACGTTTCTAATATCTGGTACAGTCCATGCTGTAACGTGTGGCTCTTGTGAAGGCGATAGTTTGGCATACACGATATTAGGCTGACGTGTATAACAAATTTCCCTTTCACTGAAAAATTCTCAATCGTACTTTGTTCAATCAAATATAGAGTTGCCAATGACTGCATTTTTTTTTATAATTTGTTATCCTACACACTGTACGTTTAGTATCGCTTGATTTTCGCTTTTCGCTGTGGAAAAATTGCTGAACATCGATAATGTCGAAATGAAATCATCTCTTTAGTAGGCAGTTATAAATCGGAAAAATCCGTTAAAATGGAGCATCAGTTTAGAAGAGGCATTAAATTCGGTGAGCTATGAAGTAGTTCAAAGTTGCAAATTTAGCAGAATTGTACATTGAAGTACCAAAAATCATGGGAACTCGAACTCCTCTAGACCGGCGAAGTGCAGCAACTCGACGTTGCATCGATTCTACAAGTGGCAGGAAGACTTCTGGAGAGATGTTGAGGCATGATGTCTGAACACCAGCACACAGTTCCTTGGTATCTGTAGGTGCAGGATCTTGGGTGCGAAGGACCTTTCCACCACCTCCCATAAGTGTTCTATTGGGTTAATGTCGGGCAAACGTGGTGGCCACCCATCCGTCGGAAGTGTCCAGAACGCTCCTCGAATCAAGTTTGTACAACTTGGGCCCAATCACATGGTGCACTGTCCTCCTGGAAAATACCATCGTTGTTAGGGTACATGAAGTCCATGAAGAGCTGCAAATGGTCACCCAGCAGAGCAACAAAGCGAGTACCGGTTAATGATGTATTTACGAGGACCAGATAATCCAAACCGTGCCACGTAAAGACACCCCATACATGTATGGAACCACCACCAGCTTGCACAGCGTCTTGTTGAATGGCTTCATGGGGTCTGCGCCACACCCGAACCCTACCATCAGCTTGTAACAACTTATAGCGTGACTCATCGGACGATTCCACATGTTGCCAGTCTTCCAGGGTCTAATTACCGTGTTCACGAGTCCAGGTGAGGTGCTGTGTCCGGTGACGTGGTTTTAACAAAGGCGCTCTTGTGGGTCTTCTGCCACTCATACCCCATGGACGCTACATTATGCTGCACTGATCTGATGGATATGTTTCTGGTACCTCCTGGATTGAATTTGAGCCCGTGTCGCTTGTCTGTTAGCATGGACAATCCTGGTCAGACGCCGCTGGTCACAGTCATTCAGTACCCGTTGTCCGCCACTGCGCTATCCATGGTAATGCCTTCCATGAGGAATTCTCGGTACACACGTGACACCTTGGATCGAGGAATGTTGAATGTTGGCAGAACTTCGGAAATTGAATGCCCTATCCATTTGGCTTCCACTCCCATACCTCGTTCAAACCGCGATAATTCACGTCGGCTTACCATCATCCTACTGGCGGTTGTTCAACCTGACTCACGAGATTACACCTCGCAACTGATAAAAATCGTGGCGTGAGTCAAAGCCTTTATCCGACGGCATCGCCAGTTAATATTTGCATACTGCTATCCCATGACATTTGGCACTTCCTAAGTTGGAATTCAAGAGACTGGAACTATCTTCCGTTTTAATACAGGATTCCGTTTTATATTGGTATCCATTGGAATGCATGGCAGCCACTGGAATGCAAACATTTGAATTTTTGCCATGCCAATAACGGATTCAGCATGGTATAACGAAGTAAATTTCTCCGTCATTTTTGTCAACGCTGGGGTTCGAACCCGGGTCCCCTCATTCCGGAATAACTCACTCTACCAATTGAGCTACGCGGACGTTCATTCTGACGTCTATCTGCCTTTTTGTCGTGTGCGTCCTGCTGGGCAGGCACGTCACATCTCCCCCCACGAAAGAGGGCCGGGGGCATGGCCCACGGGTCAGCCGTGACCACGAATCGTTGCAGGCAGCCATCCGCTGTAGAACGTGCACTTGAGAACTCCCAGTCAATCTGGTGTGTGGAATGCAAGGTCACACACATTTATTTTTCGAAGCGCTGGAAAAGGGATTCTCTTATTTTTCCTCTCTCGCGGTGTGGAAAGAACATCACACCATTGCGAGATCTTTAACGGCCGGATCATCCGGGAAGTTCGGTCGCCATTATAACGAAGTAAATTTCTCCGTCATTTTTGTCCACGACGGGGCTCGAACGCGGGTCCCCTCATTTCGGAATAAGTCACTCTTCCAATTGAGCTACGCGGACGTTCGTTCTGACTGCTATCTGCCTTTTTGTCGTGTGCTTCCTGCTGGGCAGGCACGTCACAATGGTCATTACTTAAAAGAAATATTGTTAGTACGTACCTTAATCAACTAAAAATTACAAACTTATATTTATAGTAAATAATTCCAACATTGATATATGTACAGTAACAGTTTCAATATAACAATCAGTGACAGCATGTTCGCTATTCATTTCCTGGTGTATTTCAGAGAGAAAAAGCGCAAAATCTCGAATATTCTGAATATTTTTGCAACAATGCTTGATGATATGTTTTTGTCTTACATGTAGGCTTTATATTCACCCCTATTCAATCGTCCTCACTGCTATTGTTTTTTCTATAATTTGGTGTTGCTCAGTAATTTCGTCAAAATCTTCATTCGGCGACATGGCAAGAAGCAAATGAACGAAAGCAACTCACAAAAAGCAAAGGCTATAAATAAAAATCTGAATAAATAAATGTTCGAGAATTTAATCGAAGTGTGCTGTTGAAATCCATGCGAAACAAGTAGCTCTGATTATTTCGGACTTTGCCTCCAGCAAAGAGAACAACGCTAGTCATGTGACCTTAACCTGAATCACGCTACGTGCTTAAGGAGAAGCCAAACGGAGAATTTGCTGCAGTGTGTGTTTGTGTAGCAACCCAAAAGCAATCTCGCGGGGTAATAATGTTATATTCAACCTCAAGCAAATTTCTTCCCGGGAATTCCATAAATTCTTCGTTACTATTTATCGTGTAAAGTTTTACATTCAGTTAAAATATTTGACGGGCAAGGGAATAACTGGAAACTTTCCGTCGTTACAAGGTTCATTTACTCTCTTGCCATTTCCGTTTCTGCGCTAGGCAGGCTTCATTTTAGACAAGTTAAATAGTATGCAATTTTCTATCTTTAATTTCGGGACGAAAAATCTTCCGTTTTTGGCAGGTTTCGGTTTTAGGCAGATTCCGCCTCAAATAAGTTTTACTGTACTCCTTAAGTTGCCGAGGAGATAAATCACTGTTTATGCTCTTGACACAAGTAGGAAAATCCTGCGCTTCAGAGAAACTGACTTATGTGGTAGGAGTCCGCGCAATTTGTCTGATGCATGATGAAGCTAGAATTCCATGAAGGACAAGTTAACGTATTTCTGATGGTGTCTCCGACGAAGATTACACTAATGAGAAAGTTAGATTAAAACAGAAAAGTTTGGTACATTACAAGCATTCTCATTATATTCAGCCCTCAAATATTCACTGGCTTTACCATGAGCACCTACTTTTGTCTGTATCGAGTTCAGCTACAGAGTAACTCATAACTTTTGAATGTTCCTGTGTTTTATCACTTCATCTGGATGCCGGTTTTCCGTTATTTAGATTTCACTGTTTTCTTCTTAGTGTCCATCTGTTTTCGATCAATAACTTTACGGAACATTTCGCTGACGAATACGGTCGGGAACGTCGTTCGCATAAGAAATTTATTTCCTCAACGTAAAATGGTTGAAATTGAAAAAATAAATTAACAAAAATGCAGCCGACGAAACAGATTTCATCTCTTTGACTGTGCTGATTTAGGAACTTTTAACCGAACCAGTAAAATCTTCTTTTCAAAATATGTGTATCAGCAAGAGATGCTTACGTTTAACTGTTTTATCCAATTAACATCCTTATATTTACCCGCATATCAGATATTGCAGGGTTAAATGTTACAGACAAGATTAAGAAATAGAGAAATCGAAGATGATCCAGTGTTGTAACACTGGATCATCTTCTACACTGGATCATCTTCTGATGTTCGAAATTAAGAGGATTTGCACATTTGTCATCTTCTGATGTTCGAAATTAAGAGAATTTGCACATTTGTCATCTTCTGATGTTCGAAATTTAGAGAATTTGCACATTTCGAATTTCCAGTGCTACAACACTGGATCATAATAGTTAGTATTGAATACGGAAACGGTGAAATTTAAATGTTTTCTCAAGGACGAATGTCTTCCTTGAAAAACTTTTAGAAATCTTTATGATACCGAGTTGTCCATCTGGTATCAATCAATAACTTCACGGAACGTATGGCTGACGAAAGTGGCAGGGAGTGACGTTCCCGTAAGAAATTTATTTGCTATAATAAGTAAGTTAATTGTAAACTAAAATATTTAGAAATTAAAAAATAAATGAACAAAAGTGCTGCCGACGAAACAAGTTTCATCTCTTTAACTGTGCAGGTTTAGGAATTTTTAGGAGAACCAATAAAATCTTCCTTTCAGGTTACTTATATCAACAAGAGACGCTCACGTTCAACTGTTTTATCCGATTAACATTCCTACATTTACCCGCATCAGAATTAAATATTGCTGACTAGATTTAGAACACGGAAATCGAAGATGACCTAGTGTTGCGACAGTTGTGGGGTAGTACTGGATAAAGAAAAAGAGAATTCGAAATGTTTTCTGTAGAAAAAATATTTTCTCTGAAAATATTTTCGAAATCTTAAATATACCAGAGCGTTTATTAAATTGCAAATACATAAACTTTATTTTTTTATTCTTTTTTATTTACTTGTATCATCTTTTGTTTAAATGACACAAAACGTTTAAGCAGGATGTAAACAAACATGAATTGTGGTAATGAGGAGAACAAAAAAATGGCTCCTTTGTGTAGAGTTTTTAGTGAGTAGTCACTCGTACTAGAGCACATAGATATGTTGATAATACGAGTCTTTAAAATTCGCCACTTTTGTAAATACTGCATGCTTCGAAAACTATTAGTCCCTCTTTACCATTTAAATAGACAAAGTCATTGTTTTTTCCACGTTTTATTTAATTAACACACAGCAACCGAAAAACTGTATTTCGACACCGCTGGGATCGAACCCCAGATCTCTCGATAACTAGCCGAGTGCATTCGCCTTATGCTACGCTGCCAACAATTCACGGCGCTATGTGTGTTTATCTGTCAGCATCTGAGTTCACAAATTTGTACGGATGGGCTCAGCAACTGAGACGTCTCCATCTGGTGGGGCATAACGGCACAAGCTATTTAATTATAGCTAATAAATCCAAAGGGCGAGAGAAATGGTGAAAATCTTTCAAATACGTGGAGACAATGTAAATAGACAAAGTCATCGCTCTTTCCACGGTGTCGAAAATACAATTTTTCGGTTGCTGTGTGTTAATTAAATAAATACGTGGAAAGAACGATGACTTTGTCTATTTACATTGTCTTCGCGTATTTGGAGGCTTTTCACCCTCTTCACAATTATCACCCTCACATAGAAATTTGTTAACTTTCATCCTCATTGTGATGTCTTCAACTCTCGCATTTTCTCTAATTCACTTATTTTATCCATCTGTTTTCAAAATTATAAGTCAACAAGTTAGTAAAATCATGCATACCATTGATTATGATACGCTTTCCAACATTCCAGAAATAAACACTCAGGTTATGAGGATAATGTCTGTAGAATAAATCTTGCTCCTGTGCTCTGACCTTTGACCCAATTTCGATGATATTAAACAGAACCGGTTCAGTGCACCTCCAGAGCAACATACTAAAGTTTTGTCGCACCAGAAGCATTTTTAGTCAAGTTATGAGGATAATGCCTGTGCAATAAATCTCGCTCCTGTACCCTGACCTTCGAACCCATTACGATGATATTAAACAGAACCGGTTCAGTGTACCTCCGGAACAACATGATAAAGATTTGTCGTAATTGAAACATTTTTACGTAAGTTAGGATGCATAAGGGCGATGGAATGGATCCCGCTCCTATGTCCTGACCTTTGACCCAATTTCGCCCATTTTCAATAAGGTTACTTCTTAGGTTGTCCCCTACTACGTACTAAAATTTATAGTATTAGAAGTTATGTGAAAAAGGTTTTCCATCAGGTCTTGTATGCGATACAGGAAGAATTTTTCAAATCGGAGTTTTAGAAGCAGAAATAACGCAGAAAACGTAATTTACCTTTGTGCCCCCTAGCGCAAAGTCTATGATTTACTTGAAAATTTTGAATTTATAGGAAAAACATTTCGCATTGGAAACACTATCCAACAAAATAGGAATTTTTCAAATCGGACTCTTACAAGTAGAGATATTGACAAAAACAAAATATACATCTAAGCCCCCTAGCGTAGAAACCATGCATTATTTCAAGAACAAAATATTTCTAAAGGTTTGTTGACATGAGCATATAGGTCCACAAACGACGTTTTTTTTCAATCGAGATTTTAGAAGCTCATATTTTGCTGCAAATACATCAGAAGCGGAAATTAAGAATTACGCCCCCTGGTGGCCAAACCATTTTTTTTACAAACGTTAGAAACTATGTGCAAACGATTTCCCATTAGAAGCTGTATCCGGCGCAGAAAGGCTTTTTTAAATCGGAGATTTGGAAGCAGAGATACAGGGGGAAACCCAATTTACCTCTACGCCCCTTAGCGGAAAGTCTATGAATTACTTGAAAATTTTTAAATTATATGAAAAACATGTCACACTGAAAACACTATCTAACAAAGAAGGAATTTTTCAAATCGGACTCCTAGAAGTACAGATATTCACGAAAATAAGAGATACATCTACGCCCCCTTGCGGAGACTCTGTGGAATAGTTTAAGAAGAAAATGTTCCGAAAAGGTTTATCGATGTGAGTGGCATCAGTCCAGGAAAGAATTTTTTCTTCGATATTTTAGAAGCTCAGATTTTATGGCAAATACAGCTGAAGCAAAAATTAACGCTTACGCTTCCTGGTGGCCAAAGTATGCTTTTCCAAAAATTAGAAATTATATGCAAAAGATTTTCCATCAGAAGGTATATCCGCTGAAGAAACATTTTTCAAATCGGAGTTTTAGAAGAGGAGTTATTGGGAAAATTTTAATTTACCTTTTACGCCCCCTAGCGGGAAATCTATGCGTTATTTTAAAATGCAACTACACTATCTACCAACAAGTAATTGGACACCCCTGCAATCGACGATATATGTGGTCCTGATACATGTCACGTCCGCCGCCGTTAAATATCGTGTGGGAAACAACAACGCAACCAGTCGCATGCAAGATGCCACGCAGTTCGGAGCTTTCTGATTTCGAGAAAGGTGTAATCGTCAGGTATCACAGAAATGGCCGATGCATACGTGACATATCCAGCGAGTTGATGTACCCAAAATCGACAGTGGCCTACGTGATTGGCCAGTGAAAGATAAAAGGCGACTGTCGGAATGTGCTTCGAATCGGCAGACCCACAAAACTGGGAGTTACAGACCGACGGGTGCTGGCCAGAGACATTCGGAATAACCGCACCAAAATCGATGGGCCACATCCACGAGGAGTTTCAACAGGCATCCGGGAGTGTTCTTACGATGAATACCATCCGTAAGGAAGCCCATCTGCTCAGTTATCATGGACGTGCTGCCGCCCACAAGCCTTTGATCATCAAGTCCAATAGCGCTGCTCGGCTAACGTGGTGCAAAGAACGTCTACAGTGGACCGTTGAACAGTGGAAACCGGTTCTCTAGAGCGACGAATCAAGGTTCACCCTCTACCGTTCGGTGGCAGGTTCTGGGTTTCGTGTCTGCCTGGAGAACGCCTCCTACCGGAATGTATTGTGCCAACTGTGAAGTTCGGCGGCGGTGGAATTATGCTATGGCGGTGTTTCTCCTAGTATGGCACGGGACCCTTGATCGCAATTCCTGGTAGACTCAACGCCGAGACCTACTGCACCATTTTGGATGACCATGCGCTTTCTACGTTGTGGCAGTTTTACTGGTTGGACCCATGTTACTTTCAGGATGACAATTCCACCTGTCATGTTGCGAGGTCCACCATGGCTTGGTATGGTGACAATGGGGTTAATCGGATGGACTGGCCTGCGCAGAGCCCGGACCTTAACCCTATCGAGCCCCGTCCTCTGGGACGAGTTGGAGCGTCGACGTAAAGTGTGCCCCCACCGTCCGAAATTGGTGAAGGACCTGACCTGTCTTCTCCAAGCCGAGTGCAAGAAAATACCGCTAACCGCCGTACAACGCCTGGTTGAGAGTATGCCCCGGAGGGTCGCAGCTGTAATCGTCTCTTGTGGAGGCTCCACCAACTATTAAAGGTGAATAAATTTCGTTTTCCTTTGCTATCACAGCTGTGCAATTACTTTTTCGTAGATAGTGTATATAGAAATAGCGTAGAGATACATCTTATAGCGTAGAGATGGAAACGAGTCATGGGTCAACGGGTCGACAATTTCTTGCCGGTCTAACGGGTCGGATCAAGGTGTTTCTTACCCGATTTTGACCCGGTTTTATTCCCGTTTTACTTTTGAAAAGAGAAAAATATATTCCAAAGAAATATGCGAGTTGTGGAATTCTGCAGTCAATACTGGTGCCAACGGAGTGAATAATGATTTGCCATGCTAAAATATTATCATGCCTTTTTTAAAGCAACGAAGACTTCAACCGACTGACGTCAGGCAAACGACACCATATCGTAAAAAGATACTTCCTTTGCGTTCTTTTACAGTGCGATTGTCCAGGGCAAGGTACAGGAAAACGTCATTCGCCTGCTTCTCAGCTGATTCACTCTCTCCGTGCGAAGTTCACTGTATGACTAAGAGCTACTCTTCACATCGCATATTTTACATTGAGCATTCAGAGGTTTTCGATTGATGTGCTAACATCGCGTTCCCATGACATGTGATGTCGAAATTAGCTCCTCATCTGTTAATATGAATGGATTTAATATTAAGGAGGTTGAGAAAGGCGTCGAGGCCAACGAATATGTACTTGTTCAAAACCACAAGGGGAACAGTGAATGCTGGAAATTCCCTTGTCTCGTTAAGGAATCTGTGAATAATTCTGTATTGTTTGGTCTTGCTTGTTGTTCAATATTTGGAAAGTGTGTAATTACAAAGAAAGATGTAGACGGTGTGATAAGAGATTATGGAACCAAAAATCTAACGGACCATATAAAAGTATGCGCACCTCCATCAAAGCGTGGAAAGAGTGAACAATCTTTATACATTTAAAAAAATACAATTGTATAATCGTAAACAATGACTCCCATTTGTAATATACTCACGGCCACGGTCATACTCAGCCATTACTTCTGGATTACGCAAAATAGTGGCACTTTTTTTTTGATTGGAAGTTTAACGACCACCGTGAGCAACTCAATGGGCTATAAGCAGTTGCCCGTCCCTAATTTAGGGCCACTGGTTCCAGCGAAAGGAGAGAACCAGTGCCGTAAGACAAACACAACATCCATACCTCACCGGGATACGAACCCGGACCCCATTTCGGACGAATGATCAGGAGCCATCGCTTAGACCACTGCGCCACCGGGGCAGTATAGTGGCCCTAAAATTCAGCAAGTAACTAAATTTTATTATTAAAAAAGGATTTCAGTAATTAAAATTCAATATTAATATTAAAGGATTGGAGAAATTAAATATCAATATTAATATTAAAGGATTTCAGTAATTAAATATCAATATAATATTATTGCGATGAATATACTGTTTGAATATATTAGCTTCCTATTTCTAATCAATAATCTCCTAGCTTCCTATTTCTAATCATCATCATCAACAATTATGAATTCACTGCTGGATGAAGGTCTCCCCAAATTTCTTCCAAAATTGTCTGTCTTGAGGCCTGTCTCCTCCATGTCACTCCAGCATACTTTCAAATTAATTCTTTCCATCTCCCCATGGGGTCTTCCTCTTTATCTTTTCCTGTCCCCATATGTACTGTATATACACTGGTGTGCAAAAATTAAGGACGAAGATGAGAAATCAGCATAACAGCGGAACGAACAGAAAGAATTGACCGTGAGACCACTCAGGAGATAGACTAGTGTCCGGTACGGTAGGACATGCGCATATATGCAGCATGACGTAGCGGGAGGAGTGTTGGAATGGTATAAAGAACACGGGCGGTGTACGCTCAGCAATTCGGTGAAAGCTATTGCACGGTGTATATCGGTTTGAACGACATCGAGTTGCTTCCACCGTGTGATACGGCCAACAGGCAATCCAGTAGACAACATCTGTATGACTTTACCCGAGGTCGCGTCATTGGGAAGTTGGAAGAAGGTCGAAGTGTGACTAGTGTGGCCGAGGAGTTCGGGATCGCCCACAGCATCGTTTCACGAGCTTGAAGAGCATTTCAAACGACAGGAACAGCTGTCCGAGAGTTTAGCAGTGGTTGTCCACGAGCATCCACGGCGACGGACGACCGATATATTGTCCTACATGCGAGAAGAGACAGACGGCAGACAGCGGGAGAAATCGCAAGACACATGCAACAGTCAACTGGACGTCCTTTATCGCGTTTTACTGTGGCCAGGAGGCTGCACAAAGGTGGTCTATTTGCAACACCACCAGTACGGTGTGTGCCACAAACGTCTGCTCATGGGAGATGGCGGTTTCTGTGGTGCCAAGAACACAAGAACTGGACACATCAGCAATGGGGTCGAGTTCTCTTTACGGATGAGAGTCGATTTAGTCTGACGAGCAAATTCTGTACGTATACACATCTGGAGAGAGCAGGGAACACGCAATCACACTTCCAACATCATAGAAAGGGACCGATTTAGAGGTGGCGGAGTTCTCGTTTTGAGCGTTATCATGCTTGGTAGCCGTACTGACCTCCACATCTTCCAAGGAGGTTCAGTCACTGGTGTCCGCTATTGTACCGAGGTTCTCCTGCCTCACGTGCGTCTGTTTAGAGGTGCTGTGGGTCCTGAGTTCCTCTTCATGGACGACAACGCTACACCTAATCGTACAATGGCTGTCGCAGAGCTGTTGGAGAGTGAAGATATTCAACGCATGGATTGGCCCGCAAGGTCCCCTGACCTAAATCCAATTGAATACGTGTGGGACCTTCTCGGGAGACGCTTGGCAGCACGTCACGAGCCGCCAGCAACGATTCTGCAGCTGCGATTGGCGCTACAAGAGGAATGGGCCGCGATGCCTGAGCAGCTCCTTGACAACCTTGTCCTCAGCATGGACAGACGTTGTAAATCCTGCAACGCAGTCAGGGGTGATCATATCCCCTACTAAAGACTGGATTTTTCTTGGCAGCCGCCTGTCACATGGACGTTTCTGTCTAGTGTCCAGTTGTGTTCGAAGCTACCTTTTCAATAAAGTGCCTTTGTATCCTTTGGATTCCTTGTTTGGACGGTTTTGCTTACTTGTCTCATATTCTTACATCTTGGGGATCTTATCGTATGATTTGAGTCGACCTGGAGCACTTCTGCACGACGTTACATTCGAAAAACCGTCTCGTCCTTAATTTTTGCACGCCAGTGTATATACTGTATATATACAAATTGAGTTTCGAATTTATAGTTCAAAGCAGATTTGTCCGGGTCAGTTACGGGTCCGGATCCGACATTTTTGACTCGTTTCCAACTCTAGCGCCTATTGCACCCCCGATTAAGAGCAGTTTTGGCGGCCCGTTGAGGAACAGCATCATATTAGGCAGTTGGGCATACTGTTTTGGCTCTTCTGTGTATTTTGCAATATCGTTTGAAGTCTTCTCTCGTGCGCGTGTTTGTATAGTCCTTTTCGTATGCAAAGGTCATTTGTTTTCCAAAAATGAAACCCTAAGAGCATAACTATTGCAATTTTTTCCGTCCCATGAAATCTGTTGTACACAGTCCTTATCAATAAAATTGTCCTCCTGGAAAATCTCGAGCGTACAAACATAAAGCAGCGTGCTAAAAGGAAGTCGTTGAAATAACAAATTATCACTATTTAGTGAGTTGAATAGTGGATACATGAATAATATGGTGGCACCAGTAGGAGCTCTGACCACCTCTACTGGCAAAACAAGTACAACTGCGGTTAGTTCTGATCGTAGACTTCGATTCATGAGAGATGCGCTCGATAAGTGAAAATTACAAAGACAGGGCTGGCCATGGTAACATGAGAAGTCTTGCATAGGTTGTTGAGATATACATGTGGTATACATTCTAACTTTATCGCGCTGAAATGTAGCGTTCGTCGTTCTGTGAAGGAGTGATAAGACCACAGCGAGGAGCATGCCCGCATACCGCTAGCTGCTTAACATTTTAAGCGCCGATGAACCTGAAGTAAATGTTGCCCAAAGCTCTACGCGTTGTCCAAACATAAATATTCACATAGCTTTCGGGTTTTGCGAAAGCTGCTGCGAAACAATTTCCTTTCCTCTCTCACGTGATCAGTACTGACAACGAACTTGTCACCGTTGATAGGCATCCCACTAATCTATAGCGGTATGCATATACCACTAACTATAGATTAGTGGGATGCATTCACCAAGGACTATCACCACTACCACCTAGTGATATTCCTTGGTGAATGGTATCACAATAGTCTGTGCTTGGTGATAGACATTCAAAGTTCTTTATTCCCAAGAAATGATGGGGACATCATACCACTGGGTAGTAACTAACTCAAAGATCTTTTCTCTCTTTTCTTAGGTTCTTCGCTATTGTTACGGCTCTTTTAAAGAGTAATCAGTCAGAAAGGATTAGTATCAATCATCCTATCTGGATGACAGCTAAAGGGGGAAGCAATGCTTTCTCATGCTCAAGTTGAATCGTTCCAACCGCTCTCGGGCCACTTCTTAAGCAGAGTTTCCATGCGAGCTGATTTCAGCCCATTCTCCAAACCTCGAGTTAATTCGTTCCAGCCGGTTGAAGGGTTAAATTACTTTCTTTGACTGTGAGAGATGAACAAGGGTTGCAGGAGATGACGGCTCACCCTGAGATCCCAACAGGGGGCGCTGTATGGTGGGTGCTCAATAGTACACGACGTGGAAGATATTTCACAGCTACTTCACCACATGTTTGTGCGACCTAAGTTTTTTCATCTAAGACGTATTCAGTTTCATCGCTAAAAACGATAGGTTTTCATTCGTCATGCATTGAGCTCGCCCGTTACACCCTGCAATTTGGTATGCCTGTTGCTTCGGGTAAACGATATTACAAATAAAAGGACGGCACCCTAGTATACCAGATTCGTGCAGACATCGGTGAATGGCACTGACAGATACCAGCGGTTCTCCATTAGATGTTTTGGATATCTGTCAGGAAAACATGTATTTTAAAACTGAAAGTTATCTGGGAGATTGCGGCAATCACACCAGGAAGAACAAAAATGGACAAAAGTGGCCGAAAATGACCTGCGTCCACTGCTGACTGCAGTGACCAACTACACTGCCTAACAGAGAAAATGCCACACCACGAAGACCTGAACGCAACGCCATGCAAAATGCACGGTGGGTGCACACGTACAAGTTATGCAAATGATTGCATTTGCAAGCCAATCGCACGAACGGTGCGTGGGATATAAGCGGACAACCATCCCATGAGGCCATCAGTGAATACTTGTCTCGCCACGGCCGAGACAAGTGAGTGGTTCTGCTGTAACCGTGTCTGAAGAACGAACAAGGGGTTCCAATGCCGTTAAAATGCCGTCGTACGAGATTTCGTCAAACGGATGAGTTCACAAAAGGTGTCATCGTAGGTCTTCGTACCGCCGGATGGTCCTTGCGTCGTACTGCGGAAGAAACGCAACGTGATGTCACAACTGTCTGTCGCATTTGGAGACAGTGATCCAAGGAAGGATTTGGAACGTCGTAGGAGGACCAGAACACGCTGACGGTGCGTGCGAGCGCACTTATTGTCGCATCCGACAGTATGCCCTAGCTGATCTACAGGCCACAACGGGCGACGTTTTGCGGAGTGTACGGGGAGACTTGGATGGTCCGATATCGACGCGGACAGTGTCGCGTCGATTGGTAGCGACTTATTTTCTGTCCAGCCGTTCTTTGCGAAGGCTACCCTTAACAGCGAGCCATCGTCGTCATCGCTTGATGTGGTGTCGCTCCAGAGCTGCGATGGGAGCCGAAATTTGAACTGTATGGTGTTCAGCGACGAATTGCGGTTCAGTCTTACCCCAGATGATCGTCGTGTGAGGGTCTTGAGGCGACATGGCCAACGAGCGGATTTATCCGCCATTGTAGAGCGTCACACGGCCCGGCAACGTGGAATCATGGTGTGGGGTGCTATCAGCGCCAACAGCCGCTCACCGCTGCTACGCATTACGTGCACATTGACGGCACGCCGCTATTTTGACCAGGTGCTGCGGCCTGTAGCACTATCGTATCTGCAGGGCATCCCGAACGCCGTTTTTTAACAGGATAACGCCCAGCCGCATACCGTTCGGATCAGCTTGAATGCTTTACACGGTGTGCAGATGCTTCCGTGGCCAGCACGATCCACCGACCTCTCGACCTTCGTGCATCTGTGGTACACGATTGGAGGTCGATTGAGTACCCTCCCATTCACACAAAATACAGATGAACTGTGGACTCGGATCAATACCACATGGTCCACGATACCCCAGGATTCTTCCTACTCTCATTGCCTTCATGACACGTCGGTTTCAACGCTGTATATCGCCCAAAATGCGGACAGCACTCCTTATTGATCATCCTGTATATTCGGCTACTAGAGTCTAGTCTGTATATGACAATTAAATAATTTGTTCAGGACTTACTTGGCTATCTGTTTATGTACTGTAGTTTGGTTTGTTTTCTATTCTTTCATAGTATGGCATTTTCTCTGTCAGGTAGTGTATATGCACATCACGTCCTAGTTGCTTCGTAATTCCTCGCGTGGATTATTTTGCTTCACATAGACCCATGGGACTCTGTGATACAACCTCTCTCAAACTCAGAACATGTTCGGATTCTTAAATCTACATTGTCCACCTTTTCCCAACGACAATTTTCTTGAGTCTAACGGAATCGGAGCCATCTCCCGCATTTAAAACGAAGATCGTCTTGTGATTTTCCCTTCCTTTCCGAATATCACTGTCCCGCACTTCCATACTATTGTGCAGAAACGTAGCTCTACTCCTCCCTAGTGGAGCCATTTTTTACCCTTTAACCTCTTGCAAGGAATTTACTCCGGTTAAGCAAAATGGAAGAATGAATATAATTGCTGTCTAAGAAGTGGACCAAAGATGCCGCTGGAACGAATGAACGGGCGCGTCATATCCGTTTTGATTTGTTATTCAAATTGGTCATTCAAGGGAATGATTGACGCTCATTCTTTCTGAATGATCACCTGCAAAAAGGGCCATATTAATAATAGCGACGAGACTAAGAAAGGAGGGAGAAAGTGTTTGTGACACTTGTTTCAACCCAGTGCAAGAGGTCAGTAGGATTAGCCGTTACTCATCATGCCTTGGGTCGTGGAGCAGAGAACAAAGGACTAAAAGATTGCGATTATTGGCTGCAACATGATTATGGTCACTAGTGCTAAGATGAGAGGGGGGAAAGGAATTGTTTTCACCGTAGCTTTCGTACTACATTTCCGATCGATAAGATTTCGGCCAATTTCGGTAAACCGAAGTAAGTAAATTCCAGCTGGTTAAAGGCTTCAATACGTCTACGAATGTGCAATCTTCAATGCAGTCGAAAACCTTTCCAGTGGATTTGGTATTATGTCGGGTTAAACCTATGACACGCATATTAGTATTAAGCCTTCAACTGTGCTATTACGAGCTTCAACATTTTTTTTATTTGTAGCAAACATGGTCAGGAAGATACAGATGGCCTGTGCTTAACAGTTACCAAAAGATAAACAATTAGATGACATATTTACAATGACGATGAGATATTTACACTATGTGGATGCACTATATACAATGTAAGCAAATTCATAACACTGAGAATACGAGACTTAAGGATTGACTTACTCTATGTACAACATATGTTTGCAATGTGCATCAACAAAGTGTCATCTCTAATAGGTGAACACAAGTACAAGATATAACTATAAAAATTACAGTACAAAAATAAACATGTATATTTTGAGCAATCTTGAAAAAAAAAAGAGCAGAAGGCATATGCTTTTCAGTATCTGAAAGCTAAGCGAATAAATGATCTGCACTGGCGGAAAGTGAAAAAGAAAACCAAGAAGGAATTGGCGGACGATCATGAAATTTACATATGTTAATGGAGTCGAGTTTACGTAGATGTGATGTTAATTTCGGGACCAACCGGTGAGCGCTTACGCCACAGCATGGCATAATATGCAAATTATCGTCGGTGGTATTTAAGGAGTACGGTGAAGTGAATGTGATCAGTCGTCGGCGTACGGACACGTGCAAAGACCCTGAAGAAGCTGCAATGCCTGGACATGGAAGACGTGTACGATTTCAGCAGTTATCGGACTTTGAGCGAGGTCGTCCAGTTGGACTCCGCGAGGCCGGGTGGTCGTATTGCGGAGCAAGTTGGACGGGAAGTATCAGTGATGGTACGATGGTGGCGTAGATGGTCCGAAGAACATTCCCACACGAGAAGACGTGGAACCGGGAGTCACAGACGGACAGATGAGCGGACCGATCGACGCATAAGAAGAGCGGCGTTGTCAAGCAGAACATCCACTGCGACGCAAATCCGAGCTGCCGTTGCACTGAGGGGACTGTGCGAACAATCCGCAACCGTCTACTGGATGCTGGACTACGTGCACGTGTGCCTCTGGCATGTGTACTTCTGACCCCAGCCCACCGTCAGGAATGGCTGCAGTAGTGTCGCCAACGTCTGCACTGAAGAACGCAATGGCGATCTGTCGTGTTCAGCGATGAAAGCAGATTCTGCTTGAGAGCCTCTGATGGCCGTATGCGTGTTCGCAGACGCACAGGGTAGCGTCTCCACCCTTCTTGCATCCTCCAGCGACACACAGGGCCTACACCTGGTCTCCTGGTGTGGGGAGCGATCAGCTATCACTCCTGTATACAACTAGTGTTTGTACCGGGTACGTTGAACAACACCTCCTACATCAACAACATCATTCAGCCCGTTGTTGTGCCATTTGTAAAGTCGGTCCATCGTGGTGTTTTCCAGCAAGATCACGTACGCCCACACACGGCACGTGCAACGCAACATACACTTCAGGGTGTGAGACAACTTCCATGGTCTGCACGTTCACCGGATTTGTCCCCCATTGAGCACGTGTGGGATTTTATGGGACAACGACTTATCTGGTCTCCACGGCCAGCCACGACCATCTCCCATTTACGCGTCGAGGTTGAGGATGCTTGGAACTCAATACCCCAAACTTACATCCAACATCTGTACGACAGACTCCATGCCAGAATTGCACAGTGTGACGCAGTTCATGGCGGTTCAACCTCGTACTAACCATGTTACATGGAAATGTTATTTTTCAGTTTACCAGCAAATACAGTTGTATTTTGCCATAGTGTTTTGATCACGTTATCCTCTGTATTCCGTTATTATGCTGTATAAATTTCGTTAGTATCAGACGTCTCCTTCTTGGCGTTCTTTTTTCATTTTCCGCCAGTGTATTTACAATGATGGTGTGAACTCTATACAATTTGAATGCAATATCTCTAATGCGAAAAGGTTTCAAATTACAAAAAGTACTAATAATTACAAAAGAACTAGTGCCTCAATTAAAGTACTATAGATTGACTTGCAATGAACAACAGCATATGTACACAAGGTACATCGGCAGAGTGAAGACACTAATAGGTAATTACATTTCCAGGGTACAACTGTAAATTTCACAGTGCAAATAGTAAAGTATATTAGTACAAACAGAACTTGTTTTTTTACACAGAAATTATACTTCGGGTACAATACAAATAATGGAAATATGAAAATGACTCTTTGTACAGCAAATGTGCAATACAGCGCAGAACATTATGTAATAGACTGATTATTTCCTGTTAGGCACATGTGACATGAGAAAAACCACACTGCGTAACATTAACAATTAATTGAAATACTGTCAAAACGTTTGCTCCGCACCATAAGCATAAAACTTAAAACATATAATCTTGACCCAACATCCGAAATCTGCCGAACATAAATTTCACAGTGCAATTAGGAAAGTACATGAGTATAAACAAAACTGAGCTTTTTACATAGTAACTATGCTTCAGGTACAGTACAAATATCTTAATGATGAACAATAACTCTTTGTACAACATAAGTGCCAAACCTCGCAGAACATTGCGTAATCGACTGATCATATCCCTTTATGTACATGTGACATGATCAGAAACCACACTGTGAAAAATTAACAATTAAATTGTAACACTATCAAACATTTGCTCAGCATTGTGAGCACAAAATATATATTATAAACCCCGGCAAACATTATCAGCGACGCACATAAAATCTTGTAAGCGATCAGAAAGTGTATGCTGGTAGCGCTCAGCGATTAAGGGTCTCTCCAAGCACACTAAGAGATTTAATATGTTCAACGAGAAGGCTCCACACACCATCACAGAGACTCCACCGCCTTGAATGTAGCCGATCTCGCATGATGGAACCATGGCCTAATGCAGTCGACGCCACGCCAGCACACTCCCGTCACAACGGTGGAGCAGAAAACGTGATTCATCTGACCATACAATACGGTGCCACTCTACAGAGCTCCAGTTTTGATGTTTCCGGCACCAGGCGAGACGTAATGTCCGATGACGAACAATCAACAGTGGCACACGTGTAAGGCGTCGGCTTCCGTAGCCGAGGCTATGCAGCGTGCGCCTACCGTTCAGTATACGGTTCTCATCATTTGGGGGATCGAATGACCCATCTGCCTTGCTCCAACAAAACGGCCACAATCCATACAACACAAAACGTTTCAGATATGTATCAATAATGTTACAATCTCTCATTTTCGTTACGCTTTCAGAGAGATCTTACAATTACGTTTCAGCAACACCTATTTTGGAACATAACTCTTTGTACATAACGGTTACGTTAAAAATAGCATTCACCAATACTACTGTTTTATAGTTTCCATCGTACATAATTGCTACCTTGATGTTTCATTCCGGCGATATTTATGATTTTTGGTTTGGCAACGGCGTGGATGCGCATGCGCATTTACGCCATTTCACCGAAGCACTCTCATAGTCGTATTGACACGTGCTACTGGGATATTCTTTGGTGATACTGTCGTACTCGGGTTAGCTAGTTAGTTGATTTAATATTTCATCATTTTTGTATTTGTGTGTGTGTGATTCAAGATCATCTGAAAGTAAGTAATTGTTTTGATTATTATATATTTTTTTTAATTGGAGGTTTAATAACAACCGTGAGCAACTCAGTGAGCTATAAGCAGTCGCCCGCCCCTAATTTAGGGTTACTGGTTACAGGGAAGGGAGAGAGCCAGTGCCGTAAGACAAACACAACATCCATGCCTCACCGGGATTCGAACCCGGACCCCTTTCGGACGAATGATCAGCGGCCATCGCTTAGACCACTGCGCCATTAATGAAAAATAGCCATTTTTTATTGGCTATTATATTTTTTAATTTTTAAATTCTAAAAAGCATTTAATAAAATCTAAGTAGATGGCTGTGTTGTTGTACTAGTGTACTATTCCAGAATGATTTTTTTTACTTGAAGCTAAGAAATTTAATATTGGTAGGTATTTTAAGAAATGACGAATTTGATTTTCTTTCTGTTTTTTGCTGAAATATAGTCTATTCCACATGTATAATAGAAATTCGACACACTCATTTAGGACCGATTTTTATTTCATTTGTTATCAATATATAAACGCCGCCACTGTTTCCAATGGACAGCGGACTGCGTTGAACCTATGAAAACGTAAACAACTCATAATACGACTGTTGTTGCTTATGAAACAGCTGTCCAAAGTAATATTTTTTATTATGATTTTACAAAGTTTATTAAAACTAAAATGTTCAACGTTGTAAATACGTAACAGTAATGTGATGATGTCACAAATATCTTTCTAATACGTAACAGTGATGTAACGAAGTTACGAATCTCTTTCAAATACGTAGCAGTATCATGATGAAGTTGGTACGTTGAAGTTACAAAAACCCTTCACTGTAACGTATTGGTTAGGCCTATGTTTCAAAGTTATGTTACGTTTGAGGACATTTTGACGTAACTGTAAGGTTTCTGAAACATTTCTGTTACATTTGCGCAACGTATCTGAAATATTTCAGTGTTACGTACTTGTAACATATACGAAATATTCCGTGCTGTGTGGGCAATTAAAAGTCGCTCAGATCACCACGTTTTCCCATGTTCATTGATTGCAATACACTGTTCGGCTACCCTGCTCTCCGCTTATTTATCGCCTGTATTAAGTTTGCGTATGTCCCACTTTGCGTGGGGAAGCTCATATTCCTCTCACCATCACCCCTATGTTTAATGTTTTTTTCTAATGAGTGTTTAACTTCCTTTGTCTGAACGTTCAAATGCTTGTCCCACATTGATCGTACTATGGAACGAGCGCTTGACTGTTTTAATTGTCGAATCCCTGCTTCAGCCAGTATACTTTTTTCATTATTGTGCTGTTCATGAAACGTTACAACAACACAAAAAAATACTTTCACATTTGGACATAAAAAAACGAAAAGGATGGGTAGTAATTAAAAAATTACTCTTCATATTCTTGAAATCTATGATATACACTCATTGCCATAAAAGTCCGCGCACCAAGAAGGAGAGGTCAGATTGAAATGGGATTTTGGTAGTGAGATGATACATACCAAGGACAGAAGTAATTGCAATATCACAGCAGCAGGACGATTTCCCGCGGACATACGTTACACATCCCGGGCAGCGTTACTTCTGAGTAGAAACACCTCGTGTCGGATACATGCAGTGATACGTTCCGGCACGAAGTCAAAGAGACGCCGTGTGTTATCCTGGGACACATTTGCCCACACTTCTCGCAACTCCCGCTCTAAATCACGAACACTGGGACATGGAGAAAGCTGGCGTCTCATCTGGTCCCACATGTGCTCGATCGGTGAGAGATCAGGCGATCTGGTAGGCCACAGAAATGCCGAAGCACGACGAAGAAAGTCCTGGGAAACCCGAACCGTGTGCGGATGGGCGTTATCTTGTCGGAAAACGGCTCCGGGCTGCCCCGCAAAGTAAGGCAGCACATGGGGCCGCAGGATCTCCTTTACGTAGCGCTGGGCTGACAACGTCCGTCGGATCACTGCGAAAGAAGTCCGGCTGTCATACGCGATGGCTCCCCAGACAATCGCGCCTACAGTTTGGGAGGTGTGCCGCTGTACACTGAGGTTGGGATTGTACCGCCCACCTGCGGTCCTCCTCACTCTGACACGGTGATCGTCCATTCCCATACAGAAGGGGGAATCGTAGCTAAACACTGTACGTCGCCAGTCCGTAGCATTCCATGTTGCTCGCTGCTCACATCACTGCAATCGACGCTGACGATGGTCAGGTTTTAATGGCAGAAAACTTAAGGGCCATTGAGAGTGCAGATTCGCCTCTGCAAGCGTCTGGAAATGGTTCTGGAGAACACAGGGGTTCCCTTTACAGCTTCCACATGTCTCTGGATATTGGACAAGGACGTTGTTGCATCTATGAGTGCCGCTCTCACGATCCCACGGTCCTTCCGGCTGATGGTGTGCCAGGGTCGTCTAGAGCAAGTCCGCCGTGTCTGGGCGCCTTCCCGTGTCCATCACTCCCAACACGGTCGCACCGTACTGTCCGACAGGCCTAAACGGCGGCCGGTTCGGCGCGTGGGCCACCCGGCCTCTCTCATTCTTACGATACGGCCTCGTTTAGACTCCGTGAGTTGCCCGTACGCACATCTATGGCAGCTTCTCGGCATGTCTATCGCTCAGGAATCTCACCTTACTCTTACAGTGCACTTCGGCACGAATGTGGAGTCCCCTGCGCGACGCCTTATAAGCCCAAATATTGCGATTGCAGTGCTGGTCATTGACGCGCGGGCATGCGGAAACACACGAAACTTTAATCATTTGCATGTCTGCCCTTCCCACAAATATTCGTCGAGTTTCGCGTTAACCGCACGGTTTTTTCTTGGTGCTTGGATTTTAATGACAATTGGTGTATATTAAGATAATACAAGGTTTGTCACAAATATTTTATATTTTCAAGCCGACCAAGTTTTCGCTTTGTTCTGACTTAGCTTCATCGGGACGAAAGTCCCGAAAATATTCAAATTGAACATGACATCATAAATGGTGTTTACAGTCACTGGTTTTGGTTAGTTGCTTCCACGCGTTTGATAGAAATATTGCGGATGTCACATCATTAACATGTTGCGAAGAAATCTGATATATATATGGAAAGCTTCCAACACATCAAGTTTGGTGGTTGAATCTGGCTTGTCAATTAGATTTGCTTTTCAAAATAGAAATTTATGGTCCCTTTCGTGACAGGGTTTAACCATCAATGACTTCCTTAGGTCATAGTTTCAAATCTAGGTTCTGTGCGTTTTCAATCGAAACGCAAAGCTCTTCAGGTCTGTCCAGCTCAAATGGATCTCTCGCAACTACAATTTATCGAAAGCCGTTCGCTGTTTTCTCACTTCTACATGCCAAGCCCAATCACAATTGGCAACAAAAACTCAGCGCTTTTTACAGTTGCATATATCGCGCGATACATATATGTTCAAATAAAGAGTTTGGAAAAAGAACTTTATTTCCTTAAACATGTTGCAGTACAACGAGGATGCAACCCTTCCATTATAGACAAGGCTGTAACAAAATTCCGGAAACTGAGGCCTATCTCCACATTAACTCCTGTGATGCGCCCATTGCGAGAGAATTTTGCCATTATTCTACTTTTCCGTGACATTGCCTTCAAAATTTCAAAAATTCTCAAAACCTTTAATTTTAAGGTGATTTTTAAACCCATAAACAAAATGAGCTCTTTAGGATCAAAGGACTATGTTAAAGACAAAAACTCGTAGGGAATTTATCAAATTACATGCGAATGTGACGCTTGGTATATAGGACAGACCCGTGTAGAGCCTTGCGTTTCCGATTGAAGGAGCAGAAGACTTACATTCGGAATTGTAACCTGAAGAAGCCATCGATGGCTAAACACCGTTACGAAAAGGATCACAAATTTCTCTTTGAAGAAGAAAAACTAATTGAAAAGCCAGATTCAACCACCAAACGTAATATTTTGGAAGCTGTCCATATATAACAGAATTATTTTCAGCTTGTTAATGACATGGTATCCACACCATTTCTATCAATTGGGTCCGCGGGCGGTCTAGTGGGCAACGTTCGTGACTGCCACGGAAAGGACCTCAGGTTCTATCCCCGGCAGGTGCGAACGCTCGATCCACTAAATATCCGCCGTGCGTCGGATTGGTACGTCAACCCGTCGGACCCCGTGTACTGGCCCCCGGTAATAAATAAAGGGCGTCTTCCTCCCCCTTTCTACCTCGCTTCCGTGTCACTTTCATATCGGGCAATCTAGCCCAAATCTCCTAGCTTCCTATTTCTAAGGGTTGTTTAAGACCTGGGGTCAGACACTCCCTTCCTAAAATCATCTCTACATATGATCCGATCATTTGCGTCAAACGCGTGGAAGCAACTAACCAAACCACTTGATTGTAAATACCATTTCTGATATCATGTACAATTTGGATATTTACGTGCAATTTGTCCTGATAAAGCTAGGTCAGAACCCAGCGAAATCTTGGTTGGCTTGAAAAAATAAAATATTTGTGATAAACGTTGTATTATCTTACTACCAGGTTTGTACCGAAAGCAATGCCAAAGTAGGCATACCTTTTTTATTAACTAACAGAGATCAATTAAATTCCACATGTTGGTAGATTAACTCATTCCCTACATAAAAGTACTACTCAACATAATCTCTATCACAAGCGCATTTGCACCATCGTTGAAACCAACTCTCGAATCCTTTTGAAGAAATTCAAGTGTGGACTGTTGTACCCACTTCTTCACAGCCACTTTCACTTCGTCTGTGTCATCAAATCGTTGTCCCCGGAGACTCTCTTTCTTTGGACCGAACAGAAGGAAGTCGGACGGCGCCAGATCTGGGCTGTACGGTGGATGGGAAATTACCGATCAGCCTAATTTGCTGATCGCCTGATTTGTTGCGAAAGATGTGTGTGGTCTCGCATTGTCATGATGAATGTGTATCCTTTTCAAATTTTATATTGATCTCTTCCACATTATGGCTTCTCCAAGCTTCTTGAGTGTTTCAATGTACCGGTCACGGTACGGCCACGTTCCAGGAAATCAAGGTGAATGACAACCCTGTCATCCCAAAACACAATCACCATGCCTTTCTGTGCGCTGGCTGTTAAACGTCTTGGGCCCTGGTGAAGAGATGTGACGTCATTCCATGGATTGGATCTTCGTTTCCGGATCGTAAAGATACGTCCACGTTTCATTTCTTGCCACCAGATCGGAAAGCAGGTGTCTTTATTGGACACAAACGCTTCCAGCAGATCAGAGCAGACTTCCACCCTTCTCTCCTTCAAATCTGAGGGTCAACTGACGAGGTACCCACTTTGCACAAATTTTCCGTTACCCTCTTCCATCATCTTCTGTATGGCATTGTGACCACAGTCCAGTTGTGCAACTGGCTCACAGATTGTGACCCGTCTCTCCGCGCCAATCAATTCACCCACTCGCTGACGATTTGTGTCAGTGGTCGCAGATGATGGTCTCCCACTGCGTGGTTTGTCGCAATGCTTGTTTCCCCTTCTTTGAACTTCTTCATCCATCTGTGCACATTGCTCACGACAATGGTGGATATAAATATTCTATAGCCTTCTGTGGGTGTCGGACAGCCTGCACCATTCCTTCGTCAAGAACTCAATGACGGGCCGTTGCTTTTGCTTGATATCCATTATTTACCTAAAATGAAGAAGAAGTATTACTATAAAGGAAGAGTTACTCTACCAACATGTGCAATTTGAACAACCTCTGTCAGTTAATAAAAAAGTTATACCCACTATTGTATTTTATTCAGTGCAACCATCGTATGTACTTTTCATATTTTATTTTTCCTCGCCATTCTTGTCAGGCTTTGACCAAGTCGTTTCGTAATCAACTTATGGTATATTTTGTGATAAGCTTAGAAGGTTTTATTTTTTGAATAACGCCTGCATTTCATAATATACTGGGCAACCTGCAGTTCTTAATTTTGAACGAATCTACATGCTGAAGTATCCGGATTGTTCCGGAAATTAAGTTACGTGTTCTTACTTGTAAAGTTGCTACAAATTCTTTAGTTTCATTTGAGGAGTAAGTTTCAAGAAAGCTGTTCTTTCGTTGAGTAATCTATTTAAATAAAGAGTTACCACAGAAATATGAAGAGAAATATTAACCAGGTCTTAGCTCCTTCCGTAATGAATGTTAACATCTGTAATACATTACGAAAAGTATTACTGCTTTGTAAGAATAATTACTGTATCACCAATGAGACGGCTTCTTTTATTTCTTTCGGAAGTGATTGTTTACATCTGTCCTTTCTTTTAATGAGAGCACGATTGCCTTCAAGCGCATCGAAAGAACTTGGCACAAATCCATATAATGCTGATGCTATCCTTCACGTAGCTCGTTGAAACTCTGTGGACAAAAAAGCTTCATCTATAACTTCAGAATTCTGAAGCAACGGCATGTAGTTCCATATAGCGTTTACCATCACTTGGAAATGTTCCTCGCTTTAATTAGATTAGAAATATACGTAGTAGAACCTGTTTATAACGATGAGCTCGAAACCGATGGAAATTCTCATTAAATTCCGGCGCCCGCTAAATCCGTTTTTGCGTAAAAAAACATACTATGTAAAAATATGCATGTACACTATATTGACAAAAGTCACCGGACACCTCTTCAAAAGCAAACGAACGGCCCCGCTGCGTTGTTAAGATACGCGGAACATCTGCAAACAATATAAAAACAAGCCTGCAGCTGATCGCGATCATACCGCAGTGTGAGGTTGAAGGAAAATGTCGTGACTTGAGAGAACTGACTTCAAGAAAGAAAGGAACAATTATTGGGTGCTATATTAGAGGGTTGTCCATAATAGAAACCGAGAAGCGTTTAAACATACCCAAGTCAACTGTTTTGGATGTACTGAATACATGGAAGACACATGGCGTGCCTGAAGTAACAAAACGTACCGGCAGACCAAACAAAATCAGTGATAGAGGACGTCGAAGCCTCAGGAGAGTCGTTACAGCTAATCGACGGAGTACTGAACAATACCTCAGTGTACAGGTGAGTAAAAGTGCTGGAACCTCGGTATGTACACGTCCCATTCGCAGAGAACTTCATTCAGTGGGTTACCGTGATCTTGCGGCTGCTCATAAGACTTTCATCTCCACTCGGAAAGCTACTCGTCGTTTTGCATGGTGTAAAGAACATTTACCGTGGACCGTAGATCAATGGAAGCGTGTTCTATGGACTGATGAATCCAGATACACGATCAATTAGTCTCATGGTCATGTGTGGGTATGGTGGCAAGCGGGGAAACGCTATTTACCACAGTGTACTGTTCCTGTGGTCAAGTTTGGATCTGGCAGTGTACTCGTGTGTGGGGGGTGTTTTTCGGGGTATGGACCCGTCCCATTGGTTATCGTGGACAAACCTGTTAACCAGCACGTCTACCTCGATATTTTGGACAATTTTGCCCGACCAACTCTGTGGCAATACTATGGAACCTAGCCTTGTTGTTACCAGCGGGATAATTCACCGAGCCATAAAGCAAGGACTGTTACGGCGTGGTTTGACGATAATTCCGTATGGTGTGTGTACTGGCTATCACAGAGCACTGATCTTAATCCTATAGAGCACTTATGGGATGAATTAGAGCGCGGCATAAGAAATTTGGACCCATGGCCTACTACTAAGCAATTGTTAGCTGTAGTATTATGTACTGAATGGAAGCGCATACCGATCGCTGTGTTCCAAAACCGTGTCGAAAGCATGTCTCGAAGGGTCAGCAAAAACATTAAGCCCAAAGGTGGACCGACACCGTACTAATATATGAAAATAAATGCTATGTTGTGTTTCTCTTCTAGGAGTTCAGTGACTTTTGTCAATATAGTGTATACACTCAGTAGGCAAAACATTAGAGACAGGGGTGGTGGGCAGTTAACATGGGCATACCTGCGAAGAGTGGAACAGACCCATACCGAACACGGGCTTTAAATAGGCCGAGACCAAGGCTTATCAACAGTGTATCGCAATCGACGAACATGGGTAAACATAATCAACCGAGCGACTTTTATCGTGGACGCATTGTCGGCGTAAGACAGGTGGGTCCTTTTATGGCCCAAGTGGTAAGAACTCTACGGTTCCCGACGGCAACAATATCAAGAGTGTACCTCCGTGAGAGCAAGCGCTGGCTGACGACACTCCATTCATGACGAGGATCGACGTAGACTATTCAGGTTCGTACAGACCGACCACTTGGCAAAGGCTGCGCAAATCGCATCCAGGTGAAATGTCGGAGCCCCAAGCAGAGTCGCCGAACGAACAGTACTGGAGCCGTCGCCCTACTCGTGTGCCACTGTTGACTTCTCGTCATCAGAAATCAACCTTCGTCTGGTGCCAAGAACAACGAAACTGGATTTCTGTGGAGGGGGCCGCTTCCCGTTTTATGAATCCCGTTTTCAGTTGTAAGGAACTGACGGGAAGGTGCGGGTGTTGCGTGGACAGCATGAGGCCATGGCTCCGTCGTCCCATTTCGGCTGTGTTCAATACGGTGGTGCCTCCGTGATGCTTTGGAGAGCCTTCTCATAGGACGCATTATGTCCCTTGCTGTGTCTGGAGATGTGCTTAATCGCTGCTCACTACCAGCATGTGCAAGCTGATCACTTACACGCTTTCATATCCTTCGGTCTTCCTGCGGCCGATGGTCTGTTTCAGCAGGTCATGCCTGAATGTCTCGAAAGACACTTAGATGAGTGTCCTTCGAGCCACTCAGGCATGGCTCAAAGGACACTCATCTAAGTGTGGAACCATCCGGTGGCTCCCAATATCCTCGGATTTAAACTCTGTGGAAGCTTTGCGGGGTGCCATAGGACATAATATCAGATCCACTGGTCCTGAACCAACGTCTCGGGCGGTGTTGTGGACAATGTTGCAACAAGCTTGGCTGACATCACCTCCGGAAACCCTCAAGCATTTGCTGCAGTCGATGCCTTGGCGTGTGCAGGGTGTGTTTATTCGCGCCAGAGGAGCACAAACGCGCTATTAGCTAGCTATCTCATATGTTTTGCCCATAGACCGCATATCATAACACATAACAACATTCGTGATCTCAAAGACTACAATCTTGTGACAATTATACACTGGCGGAAAGTGAAAAAAGAACACCAAGAAGGAGACGTCTGATACCAACGAAATTTATACAGCATAATAACGGAATACAGAGGATAACGTGATCGAAACATTATGGCAAAATGCAGCTGTATTTGCTGGTAAACTGAAAAATAACATTTCCATGTAACATGGTTAGTACGAGGTTGAACCTCCATGAATTGCGTCACACTGTGCAATTCTGGCATGGAGTCTGTCGTACAGATGTTGGATGTAAATTTTGGGTATTGAGTACAAAGCATCCTCAACCTGGACGCGTAAATCGGGGATGGTCGTGGCTGGCCGTGGAGACCGGATAAGTCGTTGTCGCATAAAATCCCACACGTGATCAATGGGGGACAAATCCGGTGAACGTACAGGCCATGGAAGTTGCCACACCCTGAAGTGCATGTTGCGTTGCACGTGCCGTGTGTGGGCGTGCGTTATCTTGCTGGAAAACACCACGATGGACCGACCTTACAAATGGCACAACAACGGGCTGAATGATGTTGTTCATGTAGGAGGTGCTGTTTAACGTATCCGGTACAAACACTAGTTGTGTACAGGAGTGATAGCTGATCGCTCCCCACACCAGGAGACCAGGTGTAGGCCTTGTGTGTTGCTGGCGGATGCAAGAAGGGTGGAGACGCTCCCCTGTGCGTCTGCGAGCACTCATACGGCCATCGGAGGCACCCAAGCAGAATCTGCTTTCATCGCTGAACACGACAGATCGCCATTGCGTTCTCCAGTGCAGACGTTGGCGACACCACTGCAGCCGTTCCTGACGGTGGGCTGGAGTCAGGTGTACACATGCCAGAGGCACACGTGCACGTAGTCCAGCATCCAGTAGATGGTTGCTGATTGTTCGCACAGTCACCTCAGGTGCAACGGCAGCTCGGATTTGCGTCGCAGTGGATGTTCTGCTTGACATCGCCGCTCTTCTCATGCGTCGATCGGTCCGCTCATTAGTCCGTCTGTGACTCCCGGTTCCACGTCTTCTCGTGTGGGAATGTTCCTCGGATCATCTACGCCACCATCGTCCACCACCGATACTTCCCGTCCAATTCCCTCCGCAATACGACGATACGACCACCCGGCCTCGCGGAGTCCGAATAGACGACCTCGCCCAAAGTCCGATAACTGCTGAAATCGTAGACGTCTTCCATATCCAAGCATCGCAGCTTCTTCAGGGTCTTTGCACGTGTCTGTACGCCGACGACTGATTACATTCACTTCGCCGTACTCCTTAAATACCCCTCGACGATAATTTGCATGTCATGCCGTGTTGTGGCGTAAGCGCTCACCGGTTGGTCCCGAAAATAACATCATACCTACGTAAACTCGACCCCATTAACATATGTAAATTTCATGATCGTCCGGCAATTCCTTCTTGGTGTTCTTTTTTCACTTTCCGGCAGTGTATATGTTACCGGCAATGTATGAAAACCAGACATTCTATAGAATACCTAGGCAATGTATAGAATGCCTGGCGTTTTTAGGCAAAGTATGAAATTTTTAATATTTCACATATTTCCTAAGCATTTTATACAATGTCTGAACAGAAACCGGCAAAGTATAAAATACTCTCGCTCTCGCCAATGATGTTTCTAACGTGACGTCGTAAGGCACGTGACTTTCAACGCTCACCTAAGACGGAGAATTCGTCATTTGTATTTCAGTCTTTGTTCGGAAGTGAAGTAAAAAATACTCCCGCTAATGATGTTTCTAATGTGACGTGGCCAGGTAATTGACTTTCAACACTCGCGTAAAACGAAGAATTCACCAATTGCATTTTAGTCTTTCTTCGGAAGTCAAGTATAAAATGGAAGAGAAAGGTGTATTTTCCCACAAGTAATCATGGAATGTAGAAATGCAACGTCGATTTTACGATGAACTGTCTAAAGTGTGAGAAAATGCTACCAAAAACAGTGTTTTCCTAACCACAACTACTTACCAGAAGTTAGTGAGCGATGTGAAAAATTCCAAGATCACTTCAAAGAAGGAAGCATGGAACTGTGGACTATTGGCTACTGAATCGCTATGATGTGATGTTAGTGGAAAACAAAAGTAAACTTATTTATCCTGTTAAAGATGGCGTTAATACTATCCAGTTCTACATCAAGGAATCTGAGTTATTTAATGTGCTTCATGACGCTCATTTGGCAATTTATTTCATACTTTCTGTTTTCATTCTTTTTCAATTACGTCTTATCAATAAAAGCCTTATCATGAAACTCTTTGAATATTTTGCCTAAATAGCATTAGTCATTCTATACAATGCCTAGGTAAAGTAAATATAATATTTGACAATTTCATACTTTGCCTAAAAACGCCAGGAGTGGTTTTCAGAAACCAGGCCTGGCGTTTTGGCAATGCATGAAAACCAGGCACAGAATGCCTGGTTTTCATGCATTGCCGATAACATATACGTATATACACTGCTGGCCACCCTGTATGCAACACCAAAAAGGAAGCATCCGACTGGCCTGAAATTCGCAGCATGCGTCGCCCGCGAGAGGACGTGCAAACGATTAGCATTGCAGGGCATATGCAAATCCTGTGCGTCCGGCAAGCTACCGAGAAGCACTATAAGAAGGGTGCACAGAAAGCGGGGTGTAAGTAGTAGAAGTGTGTTGTGCTGCCTGACCTGTGCGTAGAAAACTTCCTGATGCCTCGTCGCAGAATACGGCAGTCATTCCAGAACGTTTCGGAGTTCGACAGAGGACGAATAGTGGCTTATCACGACAGCGGTTTATCGTACCGAGACATCGGCGCCCGTGTGGGACAACATCCAGCAACATAGAGGCGAGTGAGGATTCGATGGGTGCAGAAGGGGCGGACGGACGGACGTGAGCAATTGCCGCAGCCACGGCACACCACCGAACGAGAGGACCGGCATGTGGTGCGGCGGGCATTAACGGCTCGCACCGTCACATCACGAACGTCAGCGCAAGAATTAGGGTGTGTTGCGCAACAACCTGTGTCACCACGTATCATTCGACGTCGTCTGCAGCAGCGGGGACTTGTCGTACGGTGCCCAATGCTCCGGTTATCATTGACGTTACACCACCGGCGAGTGCGGCGGCAGTAGGCCGTTGAACGCAGCACCTGAACTACGGAATGGCACAAAATTGTCTTCTCCGACGAATCCCGCTTCTGTCTGCAACACCACGACGGTCGGATCCGCGTGTGGCGATACCACGGTGAGAGACTGTATGACGCCTGCATTATGCATCGCCATACCAGTCCGTCGCCTGGTGTTTTGGTTTCGGGCGCAATTGGATATGACACCCGCACCTCTCTGGTACGCATCGCCGGTACGCTCAACAGCCACCGCTACATCTCCGACGTTTTGGAGCCTGTAGTCCTCCCTTACATGCAGGACCTGCTAGCGGCCACGTTTCAACAGGACAATGCGCGCCCACACGTGGTACGTACGCATCGTGCAACAATTCTTAACGGCCCACCAGGTGTCACTGCTGCCGTGTCCAGCGTGTTCTCCCGATATGTCGCCCATCGAACACGTTTGGTCGCTGATTGGCATCCGAGTGTCCCGGCAAGCACCACCCGCGGCTACGCCTGATGAACTGTGGCAACGTGTGGAAGCAGCCTGGACCGACATACCCTAAGCCCACATTCATAGCCTCTTTCGTTCGATGCCGCGGCGTGTAGCGGCCGTTATTGCCAGCCATGGGGGCCACACGAACTATTGATGTCTGCGTGTTCCGCAAGTCCCGCGGGCCTGTAAGCTCAATCGTTTCATCTTTGTATCTGTTGTTTTGTGTCGCGTAAATCTGGCTTTGCTATCTCGTGTCCTTCCTGGTATTACATTTTGGGTGGCCAGCAGTGTATATCAGAAACCTTCGCAACTTGTTAATGACATGGCATCCACCCATTTCTACCAAGAGCGTGGAAGCAACTAAACAAAACACGGAACCGTAAACACCCATTTATGATATAATATACAATTTGAATATTTACGTGCCATTCGTCCTGGTGAAGCTAGGTCAATACCTATCAAAACCATGGTCGACTCGAAAAAAAAATATTTGTGAAAAACCACGTTGTAGTCTCTTAATACACTGGTGTGCAAAAATTAAGGACGAAAATGAGAAATTAGCATAACAGTATAACAGCGGAACGAGCAGGCAGAACGGACTGAAAGACCACTCAGGAGATAGACTAAGGTCCGGTACGGTAGGGCATGCGTAGATATGCAGCATGACGTAGGGGGTGGGAGTGTCGGAATGGTATAAAGCACACGGGCGGTGTACGCTCAGCAATTCGGTGAAAGCTATTGCACGGTGTATATCGGTTTGAACGACATCGAGTTGTTGCCACCGTGTGTCGAGTTGCTGGCAATCCAGTAGACGACATCTGGATGACTTTACCCGAAGTCGCGTCATTGAGAAGTTGGAAGAAGGTCGAAGTGTGACTAGTGTGGTCGAGGAGTTCGGGATCGCTCACAGCATCGTTTCACGAGCTTGGAGAGCATTTCAAACGACAGGAACAGCTGTCCGAGAGTTTAGCAGTGGTCGTCCACGAGCAACCACAGCAGCGGACGACCGGTATATTGTCCTACAGACAAGAAGAGACTGACAGCAGAGAGCGGGAGAAATCGCAAGGCACATGCAACAGACAACAGGACTTCCGTCATCGCGTTTTACCGTGGCCAGGAGGCTGCACAAAGGTGGTCTATTGCACGACGACCAGTTCGGTGTATGCCATTAACGCCTGCTCATTGGAGACGGTGGTTTCTGTGGTACCAGGAACACAAGAACTGGACACATCAGCAATGGGGTCGAGTTCTCTTTACGGATGAGAGCCGATTTAGCCTGATGAGTGATTCTGGACCTATACACATCTGGAGAGAGCAGGAAACACGCAATCACACCTCCAACATAATCGAAAGGGACCGGTTTGGTGGTAGCGGAGTTATCGTGTGGGGCGGAATCATGCTTGGCAGCAGTACTGACCTCCACCTCTTCCAAGGAGGTTCAGTCACTGGTGTCCGCTATTGTACCGAGGTTCTCCTGCCTCACGTGCGTCTGTTTAGAAGTGCTGTGTGTCTTGAGTTCCTCTTCATGGACGACAACGCTACACCTCATCGTACAGTGCCTGTCGCAGAGCTGTTGGAGAGTGAAGATATTCAACGCATGGATTGGCCCGCAAGGTCCCCGGACCTAAATCCAATCGAACACGTGCGGGACCTTCTCGGGAGACGCTTGGCAGCAAGTCACCAGCCGCCAGCAACGATTCCGCATATGCGATTGGCGCTAGGATAGGAATGGGCCGCGATGCCTCAACAGCTCCTTGACAACCTCGTCCTCAGCATGGACAGACGTTGTAAATCCTGCAACGCAACCAGGGTGATCATATCCCCTACTAAAGACTGGATTTTTCTTGGCACCTGCCTGTCACATGGACGTTTCTGTCTTCTGTCCAGTTGTGCTCGAAGTTACCTTTTCAATAAAGTGCCTTTGTATCCTATGGATTCCGTGTTCGGTCGGTTTTGCTCACTTGTACCATATTCTTACATCTTGGGGATCTTATGGTATGATTTGAGTCGATGTGGAGCACTTCTGCACGACGTTACATTCTAAAAACCTTCTCGTCCTTAATTTTTGCACTCCAACATGTTTTCACCATTTTCTAGTTCTCTAGTGGTGGCTGCATTGTCATTTACGAATACCACTTAGACATTTGTAACTTAGAAAAGTTTAGGATTTCTTACTTCAATGATAATAAAGTCTAACAGATGTGTTTAACAACATATATGAAGGAAGAGCAGCACCGATGTTACCAAAGCAAAGCTCGGTTGGCAAGTGGCAATTCCCACAATGCCAGGAATTCTTATCTCCCGCTTCTCCTTGGGCTATATCCCGGTTCCACTACTCCCGTATTCCTCTCTGCAATCATCGCCTAGATATCCACGCAATATATCTGCTCGAACCCAGTCCATTCTCTCTGTTTTTAGGAGCTGCGCGTCTTATTTCAACTGCTGACACGATACTCCACGGACAAGCCTCTTGTAATATCTGGCACATATAATCTTGTACAACTCACTTCTTGAGCATTTGATGTTACTTCTTTCCTATTGCTTTTCCATCAACATTCTTCCACTAGCACATCAAGATTCCACTGCTATTTTGGAAGTTCGCCCTCTATGCCACGATGTCCAATATTCCATTCCAAGACAGTTCGCAGCAGGCTTCCTCTGCCTCGTTAAGTATGGAATTTTATTAAATTCTGTTACTTAGCTTGTTAAAAGTGATCATCTTTTAGCTGCTCTTTCTGTCGTTAAATTATAGGGCGTCATTAAAAAATTTTTTCGTTAAAAGAGATCGAATTAGCTTTGAATTAAGAGATAGTTTCCCTGACACGGACATCATATTATTATAATTAGCTTTGAATTAAGCGAGTTCTACAGTACCTCGAAGCAAAACATGAAAATTTACTAGTTAGTTATTCTTAATTTTGCTTCAAGGCTTAAAGATAACCACCAGTAACAACAAATTTTACTTCAAGGTTTAAAGACAACCACGAGCAACAACAAGATGGTGAAATTAGTAGGCGAGTGAACTCTTCATTACAATTCATGGCTGCTTTGGCAAGTTTTCACAGGAATGATTAGTTCTCAAGAGAATCCAGCATGGCTGTTTGTGGAAGTGTAATTGTTCCTAGTCTGATGTATGGTAGTGAAACCTGGGTACTGCATAAGTAACATAGGAGTCGTTTGTGTGCTGGAGAAATGCGTTACTTACGGTTAGTTTGTGGCAAAACACGTTCCGATTGTGTGAGGAATGAAGATGTGTTGCAGTTGTGTAATGTGAAGCAAAATGTTGTTAGCAAGGTGGAGATTAATATGCTTCAGTGTTTTGGCCATGTTGAAAGAATGAGTGATGAGATGTTTACTAAAAATATATTTTTAGCCCAAGCGGCAGGAAGAAAAAGTTGAGGAAGGCCAATGGAATCGTGGTAGAATCAGATTCAGTAGTGTCTGCATGAGAAAAAGATTATGAGTATGAAGTATTGAAGATTTTGTGTACGGCGTGTGAAAAATGTCAGTGAAGCCGGAGTTGTGTGTCAAAATCGCTGTAAATGGAGAAGTTTGATACGGTAAGAGTAAGTAAAAATGATGTGGTAGTTTGCACACTGCTGGCCACCCATAATGCAACACCAAGCAGGAAGCATCCGATTGGCCTGAAATTCGCAGCATGCGTTACTCGCGAGAGAACATGCAAACGATTAGCATTCCATAGCATATGCAAATCATGTGCGCCCGGCACGCCAACGAGAAGCACTATAAGAAGGGTGCACAGAAGGCGGGGTGTAAATAGTGGAAGTGTGTTGTGCTGCCGGACCTGTGCGTGGGAAGCTACCTGATGCCTCGTCGCAGAATACGGCAGTCATTCCAGCCCGTTTCGGAGTTCGACAGAGGACGAATAGTGTCTTATCGCGACAGCGGTTTATCGTACCAAGATATCGGCGCCCGTGTGGGACGACATCCAGCCACACTGAGTCGAATATGGATTCGGTGGGTGCAGGAGGGACGGACGGACCGACGTGAGTGATTGACGCAGCCATGGTACACTATCGGACTAAAGGACCGGCATGTTGTGCGGCTTGCATTAACGGCTCGCACCGCCACATCACGAACTTTAGCGCAGGAATTAGTGTGTATTGCGCAACAACCTGGGTCAGCACGTACCGTTCGACGTCGTATCCAAGAGCGGAGACTTGTCGCATGGCGCCCATTGCTCCGATTACCATTGACGTTACACCACCGGCGAGTGCGGCGTCAGTGAGCCGTTGAACGCCGCACCTGGACTACGGAATGGTACGACATTTTCTCCTCCGGCGAATCCCGCTTCTTCCTGCAACACCAGGATGGTCGGATCCGCGTGTGGCGGCACCGCGGCCAGAGACTGTATGACGCCTGCACTGTGCATCGCCATACCGGTTCGTCGCCTGGCGTTATGGTTTGGAGCGCAATTGGATATGACACTCGCACCCCTCTGGTACGCATCTCCGGTACACTAAAACAGCCACCGCTACATCTCCGACGTTTTGGAGCGTGTAGTCTTCCCTTATCTGCAGGACCTGCCAGCGGCCACGTTTCAACATGACAATGCGCGCCCGCACATGGCACGCATCGTGCAACAATTCTTCACTGCCCACCAGGTGTCACTGCTGCCGTGGCCCGCCTGTTCTTCCGATATGTCGCCCACCGAACACGTCTGGTCGCTGATCGGCAACCGAGTGACCCGACAAGCCCCACCCGAGGCTACGCCTGATGAACTGTGGCAACGTGTGGAAGCAGCCTGGACCGACATACCCCAAGCCCACATCCAAACCCTCTTTCATTTGATGAAGCGGCGTGTAGCGGCCGTTATTGCGAACCATGGGGGCCACACGAACTATTGATGTCTACGTATTCCGCAAGTCACACGGGCCTGTAAACTTAATAGTTTCATCTTTGTATCTGTTGTTATGTGTCCAGTAAATCTGACTTTGCTATCTCGTGTCCTTCTTGGTGTTGCATTTTGGGTGGGCAGCAGTGTATTTCTTTGTTGAGCTAACCTATGAATCTCAGAGAACAGCTTAGTGACATATGTGTATGTATGTATGTATGTATATATGTATGAGCAACAACACTGTAGTTTATAAAAAGTCACCCTTCTCTACTTTGGGGTGGGTGGTTTCTGGGAGGAGAGAGGCCCAGCGTTATCAGTTGAACTCCTCAGCCATGGGTCATCTGGGTCTCGAGTCATGGCACCTCTAAGATGAACAGTCGGAATCCGGCGCTTCAGACCCCTCTACCAGCGGGGTGACTATTTTTAGATACTACATAATTTACGCTTTATTGGTTGTTTCTGTGAGAAGTACAGTTTAAAAGAAATAACTCTTAGCGACTGAATGTGTTTGCTTAACCGTTTAACCGGCCAGAACGGATTCACTGGGAGTTATTAAAATGGGCTGAAATTAGTTAGAACGAATACCGTATTTACTCTAACCTAACGCGCACTTTTTCCCTCCAAAATCGAACTTGTTTATCAGGGTACGCGTTAGAATCGGTGACAAATACCTACATCCGGAGTCTCGCAAATGCCTGACTGTCTAGGATGTCGTCGTTTCGGAGCGCCAGGGGATGGAATTTCCTGTGAGCGTCTGACTGTTGCTATGGCCACCGACCATCTCCAACTTTCCCATTCTTTTACATTCGTTGAGAAGCTTCGACGAAAGATATAAAATACAGACAGTCGCTTGCCTCATAGTATTGTTCTCCGAAAGAAACACTGCGTTTTGTTACTTGAACGTGGAGTACACTGTCAAGAGATGTGTTCTAAACGGCAGCATTATCCAGCAAAGTTTAAACTGCAGGTGGTTGTCCATGCAGAGAAAAATGGTAATCGCGCTTGTTTTAGGGAGTATAGAGTTTCAGAACTGAATATAAAGCTTTGGAGGAAGCAAAATGAAAAGCTAAATCAGTGCTCCAAAACAAAGAAAGACGTTCTCGGGACCTAAGACTGGTAGATTTTTTCCGAGATTGACGATCGTTTACATCATTTCGTGAAGCGGCAGCGTGCATCAGGTTTTCCTGTTACTGTAGAAATTCTTCAGGCAAAAGCACGAGAAATTTATCGTGAACTTGGGTCCAGTGCAAGGTTCACTACTTCAAGAGGTAGTTCAATATGTCAGAGAATGCCATCTGACTTTGAAGAAAAGCTATACAGTTTTCTCAAGTACGTCATATCGGTAAGAAAGCAAGGGCACCATGTTTTAAGCCAGATTGAGAATGCTGACCAAACACCATTGTGTTTTGATATGCCATCAAATTACACTGTAGAAAGTATTGGTGCAAAGGCAGTTAAAGTGCTAACAACAGGAAATGAGAAGCTCCGGATGACGGTAATGCTTTACATTACCGCCGATGGGAACAAGCTACCAGTATGTTATTTTCAAGAGAAAAACATTTCCGAATAAAGAGACTTTTACTCAGAAAAGTCATGTCAGAGTTCAAAAAAATGGCTGAATTACCGAAGAACTGGTAAAGGACTGGCTTCAAAAAGTATGATTTCGACGACTAGCTGCGGGGCGACTGCGGTCCATGCTTGTATTGGATTCATTCAAGGGGCATGTAACCAACTCTGTGAAAACCAGGATTGTTGAAAACAGAACTGATCTAGTGGTTGTGCCTCGAGGAATGACTTCTCAACTTCAGCCCCTTAATGTCTGCATTAATAGGTCTTTTAAAGCAGCAATTCGATCACGCTATAATGCGTGGCTTATATCGGGAGACACAGAACTGACAAAAACTGGATGTGTTAAAAAAACCTTCACTCTCTGTAGTAGCACAGAGGATTGTAGATGCCTGGTAGTTCATTCCTAATGACGTAGTTAAGCGATATTTTCTGAACTGCGGCATTTCCAATGCGATGAATGGCACTGAAGACGACACTACCTTTGAACAATCCAGCAGTGAAACCACAGCCGACAGCAGCAATAAAGATTCGTGCCGTGAAATGTCTGATGATGTAGATGGACAGATGTCTGTGAGCAATGCATAATTTGGAATAATGTGGAATTTTAATAAATTCAAGAATTGCCATATTTCGTAAGTTTCATAAGTTTGTATTTTTTTTTTAAGTTTTCTTGCGTCTTAGTATACGAGTATTAAGAAAAACTACGCATTTTCGTAGCTGAGAAGTTAGGTGCGCGTTATATTCGAGTAAATACGGTATATTCGCTGTCTATCTAAGAAAAGGGCCGAATCCGGCTGGGAGGAATGGGTGCATCGGATTTCGTTGCTTTTCCCTTAGCTTTGTTATTTAAAATGGTCATTAGGGGATGACTGGTACAATTACGTACTTTCTGACAGGTAACCTGCTGAAGGGCACTAAAATGGTATCGAAGAAGCTTTATCACTTGTTTCTACCCAATGACATGATGTCCCTGTAAGGGGGACTAGCTCTTACCCGTCATGCCTTGGCTCACGGAGCAAATAATAAAGGACTGGAAGCGAGGTCTTATCACCAGTGAAAGGTATACGGTACGGAACTTCCTAGTTGAGAGGGAGAGAAAGGAATTGTTTTGCCGTTGCTTTCGTAAAATTCGGCCGCTATGCGAACATTTCGATTTGGGGAGTTCAGACAATTTTGAGCACCATTTGATTCAGGTTCATCGGCCGCTTAAATGGTTAAGTATGTTCGAAGTACTCACCAATATGTGGCTATTCCTCTTCTTCAACAGAATTTCCAGGTGAAAACATGCAGCCCTCTTGGCGTGCTCTAAAATGGGCAGAGGGTTCAATTTCATACTTTGCAGGAAGATGTTGCCGTGTTTTTGGTTAAAGATAGACCAAAATTTATGTAATGCCAAATAAAGAGAACGGGATGTCAGTGCAGTCATAAGTCCGATGATTGGTTTCTTGATTTCTGAGGATAATATTTAAAGAGAAATCAACGGCCAGGTGTAGTGTACAGTTTCTAATGCGCACTTCTTTCTTCTAGAGCGGCGGGGAGTGACTTCATGGTGCACCACTCATGAGAACGGTCCTCCGGAGTTCCGATCATAGGACTATATCTCTGATTTAACTTTTCTTCTGAGTTTGTGTTGTGTAACTTTTATTGTTTCTCAGTTAAAGATTTTCTCACTGAAAGGCACATTACTACCCTGAACAGCGGGTACGTTTTGTCAATACTGAGAGGGAATCAGAAATAAATTGATCGTCTACGTTGAATGCAGGAGAGAGTAATTGTAGAGAGATAGAAAGCTTGCTGTATGCAGACAGATAATGTGTTGTAGCTAGATGATGGAGATTTCCATGATGTTAAGTGTCATATTATGAATTGCAAATTACTAGTGCCAACGGAAGTGTATTTGTGAATGAAACTTCCTGTGCGCTACCACTTCGTGGACATTAAAGATTAGTTTCCAGTTTACCTGATCCTTTTCAACTCTGATATTTATTTCTAAAAAACCCACCGTGTTATGTGCTAAACGAGTTAGCTAAGGGATAATTAATCAACAACTTCAACTACAAAGAACATCACATGCACATCTGAAGGTCACAAAATACACAGACGGTTCTCTTAAATGGTTGGGACATTGTATAAGGATATAAAAATTAGTCGTAGGTTAAATTTTCTTTTTCTAGATGTCGGGGGATAACGGTCACCTTGATCCCTGAGGTTATAGGCAGTCACTCGTCCCTTATTATGGGTCTCCTTTTCTTGGGAAGAAAGCATAAAGGGAACTAGAGCATAATACAAATGCTCCTTGACCATTTCTTACCTAGGATTCACACCGGGTCACAGACTGCACCCGGTCTGAGTCTTAGATAAGGCATGACATGACCTAGTAGGGCAGACGGGACCCCGTCTTAGTCCTAGGTAAGGCATGACTGGACATGGTAGAGCGGTCTGAGTTTCGAACTGTTAGCCCCAAGCTAGCGTTCCTATTAAGGGCATCCTGAAAGTAGTGCCACTTCCCTCGTAAGATTTTTATTTGTAGCAGTAAAAATGTGAAACTCAGTGGCAAAATACTTGAACATGCTGTTAATAATGCTAGCCTATTCAAAGTATTGTCCATCACTTTCTATTCATTTCCACCATCTTTGAATCCGTTGGTAAAATCCATTTTCGGAAAACTTCCTGAGCATCTCGTTTCACCCATGAGTTCACAGTCACTTTAACGTCTGTCACATCGTCAAAACGTTCCCGACGAAGAGAATTTTTCAAAGGGGCAAACATGAAAAAGTCCGAGTGAGCCAAATCAGGACTCTAGGGGGTGGGGGCATCAGTGTCCACCACATTCCGGCAATAGGCCGTGAAATCTCCATTGTGGAGTATGGACGGGCGCTATCATGGTGTAAAGCAACACTATGAAGTGAAATGTCATGTCTTTTCGTTCTGATAGCTTCCTTCACCTTCTTCAATGTCTGCACATACTATTTATTGTTACAACTCCTGGATGGTGGCACGATGATCAGCTGTGATCAGGTCGTTCGCTCGTTGTCTGTTGACATCTGTCACTGCCTTTGCGGGTTTTCCACTACGTTGTTCTTCCGGCACTGAACTTTCTCCCTTTCGAAACCTCCTCATCCCTCTTCTGACATTACTGATATAGACTGTGGCAGCTCTATACACCGCCAGTATTCTGTGGATTTCTGGAGCCTCACATCCCTCTTTTTCCTTTAATTCAATTACGGCTCGCTGCTTTTCTCTGTCATTCATGATCTTTATTTCTGATTCTGATAAAACATTGTTTACATTGGTAACTTACACTATCTAGCAACTAGTAATTGGACACCCCTGCAATCGACGATATCGGCTGTCCTGATACACGTCACGACCGCCGCCGTTAAATATCGTGTAGGAAACAACAACGCAACTAGTCGCATGCAAGATGTCATGCAGTTCGGAGCTCTCTGATTTCGAGAAAGGTGTAATCGTCGGGTATCACAGAAATGGCCGATCCATACGTGACATATCCAGCGAGTTGATATACCCAAAATCGACAATGGCCTACGTGATTGGCAAGTGGAAGATGAGAGGCGACTGTCGGAATGTGCCCCGACCCAGCAGACCCACAAAACTGGGAGTTAGAGACCGACGGGTGCTGGCCAGAGAAATTCGGAAGAACCGCACCAAATCGATAGGCTACACCCGCGAGGAGTTTCAACAGGCATCCGGAAGGGTTCTTTCGATGAATACCATCCGTAAGGAAGCCCATAGGCTCGGTTATCATGGACGTGCTGCCGCCCACAAGCCTTTGATCACCAAGTCCAATATCGCTGCTCGGCTAACGTGGTGCAAAGAACGTCGATAGTGGACCGTTGAACAGTGGACACAGGTTCTCTGGAGCGACGAATCAAGGTTCACCCTTTACCGTTCGGATGGCAGGGTCTGGGTTTGGCGTCTGCATGGAGAACGCGTCCTGCCGGAATGTATTGTTCCAACTATGAAGTTCGGCGGCGGTGGAATTATGCTATGGCGGTGTTTCTCCTAGTATGGCACGGGACCCTTGATCGCAATTCCTGGTAGACTCAACGCCGAGACCTACTGCACCATTTTGGATGACCATGCGCTTCCTACGTTGTGGCAGTTTTATGGGGTGGACCCATGTTACTTTCAGGAAGACAATGCCACCTGTCATGTTGCGAGGTCCGCCATGGCTTGGTATGGTGACAATGGGGTTAATCGAATGGACTGGCCTTGCGCAGAGCCTGGACCGTAACCCCATCGAGCACCTTTGGGACGAGTTGGAGCGTCGACTGGTGAAAGAACTGACCTGTCTTCTCCAAGCCGAGTGGAAGAAAATACCGCTAGCCGTCGTTCAACGCCTGTTTGAGAGTATGCCCCGGAGGCTCGCAGCTGTAATCGCCGCTCGTGGAGGCTCCAACAGCAATTGAAGGTGAATAAACTTCGTTTTCCTTTGCTATCACAGGTGTCCAATTACTTGTTGGTAGATAGTGTATTATAGTGCATGTCAGTGCAGTTTCATTAAAATCACTTCAAAATTTCAAAAGTTATTAATGAGGAGGTTTTACTTTCAGGATGCCTTTTGTATCACTTGGGGACTTTTCGACTGAACCCAGTCTGTCGCATGGTAAGGCAGAATGATGCTATCTGAGTTCCGGTTTTAGTCCAAGGAGCCAGACAGGGTTAAGGGCTGCTAGCCTGAAGCCTGCGTTTCTTATCACTCTGGCAGTAAAAGGTGTTTCGATTTCCGAAATACCATCCTGGTCGTCTCAAAGTTTCTAATGTTTCTTGGCTGGTGCGCAAACACTCTGCTTTGTGATACGTTGTCAAATTGTGAGGGGCCCAAAGAGAAACAATTTTTCGAGGAAGTCTTCACTCCAAAATGTTAGATTAGAGAGATTAGAGGATCATATGTTCTCCCTCTAAGTGCATCTGTACGAGCATCATCCATTCTCCTCACAGCACGCACGTTTTCGTGGGTCGCAGCCGAGCGAGGTCTTCATTAACGGAATTCATCGTAGAGTGAATTATGGCCTCTGAGAAATTTCTTAAGCCAGCCAAGTAGAAATGTACGATAAGGTCTCTCATCAGAGAAGACCCTTTCAAACTCTGTACGCATTCAGTTTGGTTCAAAATAACTTCGAAAATGTAGACCATTATTGTGAGATATAACTCTGTTGATAACTTCATGTTTATTTATTTGCACAATGCACCTCACTGCAGTTACAAAGCCCGCAAATGCTCAGGAAAGTTCGATGCTCCATGTATAAACTTCTCTCAACGTCTGAAGTCTTTTGTTTCTCATCTTAAGATTTTAGAGCGACCTTCGTATGGCGCAAGCAAGCATCGCTTTTAATTACTACCTCTCTCCTTCCATATTCCCACGTGATTATAATGCTTGCTTAATAGCTGTGGATTTAAACCCACATCTTAATAAATGAGCCTAATAAATGTAAAATCCACAGAGCTCTAGGTTTTACCATACGGAACTGAAAGGAGAGAACTCCTTTTACCTCTGAGGTTTAAGTTTTATAACCGTAGCCTCATTCTGTATTATTTGTACAAATAATAATGATTTAACTGCTTAACAACTATTTTTATTTGCTATCCATTTGAATTTTTGCTAACAATTGCTAGGGCAGGGCTTTTCAAACTGTGCGCTGCGGCTCCTTGGGGCGTCGAGGGTTTTGGTCAAGGGAGTCACCGTCGCGCGGTTGGAATTCGCTGAAAAGGCCGGAAATGAGGGGATAATGGCAGCTATACATCACCCGCCCCCTCCTGGAGATGCATGTCACGTGGCTTCTTCCAAGGATGGGCACCGGTTTGCCTAGTGGTCAACATTAGTGACTGCCCCAGGAGAAACCTCAGGTTCAATCCCAGGCAGGTGCGAACGCTCGAACCACTAAATATCCCCGTGCGTCGGATGGGCACGTTAAGCCGTCGGACCCCGGGCACTGGCCTCATGATAATAAATAAGGGCGTCTCCTTCCCCCTTTCTACCTCGCTTCCATGTTACTTTCCTATCGGGCACTCTAGACCAAATCTCCTACCTTCCTATTTCTAAGGGTTGTTAAAGACAAGGGGTCAGACACTCCCTTCGTAAAATCTTCTGCACATGATCTGGTCTGATTTCTTCCAAGGATCTGAACAACGTGGGCAAAAGGGATTTCATTGGTTTCTGACGATTCAGTTAGCTTTGCAGAGATGGCTCCCTTTTGTTGCAGCGCTGCATAAATACCGGACTCATTCTTGCGCTTACTGTTCGTGATAGCGGATGTGTAGTGGTTTGTAAGCTTTCCGTATTTTTCGTATTTATGTGCTTTACGTTTTAAGAGCAGACAAGATGGATAAGTTTTTAAATACTAGTAAAAAACGTGACGTTTCGGAAATAACAAACAGTTTAAAAGCCGACAAAAAGCAAAAATACCGGAAATATGACGAAAGCTGCATGTGAACCCGAAATCTAAGTAGCTGCTACCTAGATTTAGGGTTCACGTGTAGTGTTGTAGGAAATGAAGAACGTCCACAGTGTGTTATCTGTTTTAAAGTACTAGCCACTGAAAGCATGCTCCCCAATAAAATGAAACGTCATTTGGTAACAGTTCATGGAAGTTTGGTAAGCAAACCACGTGAGTATTTTTCTTCTAAATTGAAAGGAATGGCTGAGCAAAATGCAAATTTTACTAAACAAGCAACAATTCTGGCAGAGGCTCTTCTTTCATCTTACAAAGTTACTTATCGAGTAGCAAAAAGGGAGAAAGCACTATTGCTGAAAGCACTATTGCCGAAAGCCTCATTTTACCAGCTGCTGTGTACATGGTTTCATTATGGTAGGAGAATCCTCTGCCAAGCAACTGCTAAGTGTGCCTTTATCAGATAATACCGTTAGTCGTCGAATTGTCGATATCGCTGACGATATTAATGACCAGTTATTTGGAAAACTAAAGGGCAAGGATTTTTCCATTCAATTGGATGAAGCCACTGATAGCCATAACGATGCGCATTTGATTTACTATGTGAAATGTATATTTGATGATAATAAATTTCACGAAGATCTTCTTTTCTGCAGAGGTGTAATGTCTCATACAAAAGCAGTAAACTTGTTTCAGATAATAGATTATTTTATGGAAGAAAATAGTGTAAACTGGGGAAATTGTGTAGGCGTGTACACAGGCGGAGCCCGCTCTATGGCAGGTTGTTATAGGGGACTAAAGGCGCTCATTTAAAGAAAAATCCCCTCACGCCATGTGGACAAATTGCATCATCCACAGGGAGGTTCTTGCTTCTAAGAACATCAGCCCCGTTCTACAGTCCGTAATCGAAGCAGTAAACTTCATTAAAACTCCACCACTTAAGTTCAGATGTTTTGAACAAATGTGTGAAGATATAAGGGATGAGTACATTTCTTTACTTTACTAGTGCAAATCCTTCTGGCTTTCATGTGGAAATGTCTTGTCAAGAGTATTTGAACTTAGGAGGGAATTTCATTCTTATCTTCTTGACCAGAAATATTCCAAGAAGTTTGAAGACTGTCTTTCTTTTAAACCTATCATACCTGTGTGATATATTTGAAAAGCTAAATTCATTAAATATATATTTGCAAGGTAATGAGATCCACATTCTGCTGCTAATGGACAAAATTTCAGCCTTCGAAAGAAAATTAGCCCGGTGGAAGAAAAAAATAGAAGCGGGAGTTCCAAAAAGGTAATGAGATCCACATTCTACTGCTAATGGACAAAATTTCAGCCTTCGAAAGAAAATTAGCCCGGTGGAAGAAAAAAATAGAAGCGGGAGTTCTAAAAAGGTAATGAGATCCACATTCTGCTGCTAATGGACAAAATTTCAGCCTTCGAAAGAAAATTAGCCCGGTGGAAGAAAAAAATAGAAGCGGGAATTCTAAAAAGGTAATGAGATCCACATTCTGCTGCTAATGGACAAAATTTCAGCCTTCGAAAGAAAATTAGCCCGGTGGAAGAAAAAAATAGAAGCGGGAGTTCTAAAAAGGTAATGAGATCCACATTCTGCTGCTAATGGACAAAATTTCAGCCTTCGAAAGAAAATTAGCCCGGTGGAAGAAAAAAATAGAAGCGGGAATTCTAAAAAGGTAATGAGATCCACATTCTGCTGCTAATGGACAAAATTTCAGCCTTCGAAAGAAAATTAGCCCGGTGGAAGAAAAAAATAGAAGCGGGAGTTCTAAAAAGGTAATGAGATCCACATTCTGCTGCTAATGGACAAAATTTCAGCCTTCGAAAGAAAATTAGCCCGGTGGACGAAAAAAATAGAAGCGGAAGTTCTAAATGACTGCTTTCCTACATTGCACACATTTTTAAATGAAAATGAGTTAAAATTGAATGAAGCCGAGGAGTTAGTGCTTCTGGATCAATTGTCGCAACTCGTTGATCATTTTAAGAAGTACTTTCCAGAAGATGTTCAACAACACAATTGGATCAAAGATCCGTTCAGCACTGATCCTCCCTTAACGTTCTCAACTGCAGAACAAGAACAATTTAGTCATCAAACTCCACATTGAAACCCAAGTTTATGTCATCTTCCCTACCAGAATTTTGGTCATCGATGTGGCAAGAGTGCCCTGAAGTAGCTAACAAGGCTTTAAGAATTTTGATTCTATTTGCATCATCGTATTTATGTGAAACGGGTTTTTTTTGCAGCGGCTGTCATCAAAACCAAGTACAGGTCCGCAGTGAATGTCGAGAAGGAGATGAGAAATGCAGTTTCCAAATTTGTCCCGAGATTTGAGCATCTTATGAAGAAAAAACAAGCTCATCCTTACCACTGACACTGCTTGATTTAATACAGAAATGTAAGTTGATTAAGTTTAAGATGTGTTTTTTGTAGAAAATATTGTTTTCATTTAATCATTTTAAGACTGCCTTCCTATTTCGTTTAATAATAATAAGTAATAATATTTACGTTAATATTTAATTTTTTAAATTTATATTTAAAGGTAAGCTTTTAACTTATTTTTGATCAACAAATGTAAAATTATCTATGAAAACATGCATATACGAATTTATAACATGGTTTGTATAATTTTGTATATTCGTGAGCCATCGCAAATTTTTATATAGTGAAGAGTGCCGTTGGACAAAAAACGTTTGACAACCTCTGTGCTAGGCCATGCCTAGTGAGTAGAAATTATTGTCACGCCCAAAATCTGAATTTAGCACAAAATCAATGCTGGGGAAGAATAACTGGACGTTTCAAGTCAACTAGTATCCATAGTGTTTATGCATTACCTGGTATTGCCCCCACATTCAATTGAACGGTGTTACCCAGAGTAATTAAGAAAAGGAAAAACTGCCTCCCTGGTGGCGCAGTGGTCTACGCGCTGCTTCTGACCATTCGTCCGAGATCGGTCTGGCTTCCAATTCTGTATAGGCATGGATGCTGTGTTTGTCTTACGGCACTGGCTCTCTCCCTTCCCTGGAAATAGTAGACCTAAATTGGGGACGGGCGGCTGCTTAAAGCCCTTCGAGTATCTCACGGAGGTCGTTAAACCTCCAACAAAAGAAAAAAAGCACAATCAAACCAATAGAAATACACAGAGCGTACACGAGTTAAAATATGGAGACGTCGATTTTGTGACAAACTGAGAATTTAACCAACAGCAAAATCTAATAAAAGGAGCCTCAAGGGACTGTTAATTCTGGAAATCTCTCTTAACGTTCAACGAACAAAAATCTGAAAAAACAGGGACAGCATGGTTAAATGGGTCTACTCTGATGGATTAGATAAATATGACTGTAGTGAGGTGGAGACCACCTATGTGGTATGGCTTGGGGGGGGGGGGTTACGACCGCTGTATACAATTCCAGGAGCTATATCCCGTCTGCAATTTAGGATCACTGGTTTCAGGAAAGTGAGAGCGTTAACCAGACAAACTACCTAAGTAGTCCCAGAGGGGCAGTGGTCTAATTGTTCGTTCGAGTAGGCCAGGATTCCAACCAGGGCCCACTCGAACGAACAATTAGACCACTGCCCCTCTGGGACTACCCTGGGATCAGCGTTTAGACCACTGTCCCTCTGGGACTACCCTGGGATCAGCGTTTAGACCACTGCCCCTCTGGGACTACCCTGGGATCAGCGTTTAGACCACTGCCCCACTGGGACTACCCTGGGATCAGCGTTTAGACCATTGCCCAGTGTGGCCACCCTTGGATTTCCATCGCATCGGCATTGGCATTGGACTCCTATCAAATACTGCTCTTGCGAGACTGGAACATGGAACTGGAGCTACAATTCAGTGTTTAGTTGCCTAAATAATCTACAAATTCTTAACTTGTATGAATATAATTTATGTTACCTAACCTGATGGAAGAGATTTTATTATGTGCGATTTTCGTCCTCCATGCTCAGTATAACCAAATCAAATATCGAATATTTTCTTCGACGGAAGGGGGTTAACGGCAAACGTGAGCAGCAATGAGGATGTAAGCAATTGGCTCTTGGTTCTCGGAAAAGCCGAGAGCCAGCGCCGAAGAGCCGAGAGCCAGCGCCGAAGAGCCGAGAGCCAGCGCCGAAGAGCAGATACTTCATTCAAGAATTAAATCCAACTCCGAGGAGCCCTAAAATTTCTCAAACATTTTTTTTTATTAATTTCATTCCTTAAAAATATCTGTAAACCATTCAATCTGGACTTTGGGATACGTACCACCAATGTTTTACTTTGATCAAGAAAGATCGTGACCTAGTTCCAGAAGCTAACAAATTTAGTGTATACACTATTCCACTTGATAGTTTGAATCAACTTCCACCCTGTAGCCAATACATCGGATCAACCAAAAGATAATTGAGAATTAGGCTCAATGAACATAAATATGTCGTTAAGAATGGCCTATCAAATACTGCTTTTGCAAGATTAGTGAACTATGGACAACATTATCCTAAATGGAAAGATGCAAAAATTATTATAACACCACGTACTATCTCCTCCTTATTATTCTCCGAAAGTTTGATAATTGCTGAACATGGAACTTCATGTTGTAATGACAATACTTCTGTCTACATACCGAAACCTTGGACACAGCTATTAAAACTTTCCTCTCCAGTTGTAGAGAATGAAAATATTTAATATATTTTAAAAAATATTATCATTGTTGTTGGACCTAAGTATGCATATCATCCGGTTATTGTAGGTAAGTTGCGTAAGATTGCCGCCTTATTGTATGTATTTGTCTTCCTTCATTCATTTATTCTTTTTCTACGTTTTACTTGTCTTGTATGTTATTTATTCGATAATTTGACCACTTGATTGTTTGTATTCATATATCGATTTAAAACTATCATATTTGGATTTGACAACATGATCACCTGTTCAATACGTCACGTTCTGCCTGTAGGTTTCTTATATGTCTCCCCACCGAAAAAGCTCCTTTAGTACTTTCATCTGATGATGTTCTTTTGGAAGAGCAAAAGTTTTTATAGCTTTATTTTTAATCTTTTAATCTTTTAACTTATACATTTAATAAGTTCTTCACTTCATCGGAAGCTTGCGTACTATTTTAATTATCGTGCTTTTGAGACTGCTACCTTAAACTTTTATGATTGATTATGATTGGTCGATAAACATCTTTCTGCAATGGCAACACTAAATCATCATCTTCATTGTCAACCATTATCAATCCACTGCTGGACGAAGGTCTCCCCAAGTTTCCTCCACAACGGGCTGTCTAGTCTCCTCCATGTCACTCCTGCATACTTTCGAATTTCACCCACCCATCTCCCATGTGGTCTTCTTCTGGGTTCTTTCCTGTCCCTTGGAATCCAATCTAAAATTTCGGCTGTCCATCGATGGTCTGTCCTTCTGGCAGTATGTCCAGCCCATTGCCATTTCAGGGATTTTACTCTGATCATGATGTCTTCCACTCTTGTCATTTTTCGGATCCACGAGTTCCTCTTCTTATCTCTCCTGGTTACACCAAGCATGCACCTCTCCATGCTTCCTTTGAGTTGTCTGTAGTCTTTGTATGTCTCTTTTAGTTAAGATTCACGTCTCTGCACCGTATGTCAGCACTAGAAGGATGCATTTATCAGCAATTGATCAGCACTGCAAGGATGCAACACTAAATAATACCGTCTAAAACAACTGTCGCTCATCCATCTTCAGATTTCCCAGAAGTCTCTGCAGACTTTCTGGAAAATTTGCATATGAAATCTAATGGCAAATAATTTATGAATTTCAAAGTATTATATACTTTTCATCCTTTCAATCCAAACTTGTTTCATATAAACGGGAAATGTTTTATTGCAATAAATACTGCTGGCAATGTATATTTTACAAAAATCGAAGGAGATGTTTGGAAATGGTTTTCCAGATAAATTACGATTTCTGAACGCTAGCTGGTCGAAAGATTCAACCATGGGTAAAAGAAGAAGTCCATAAAGGGATTACATAAACATTGAAGCAGAAATTCCGAGCTAATCCCATTGCCGAGTGGTATGATACGATGACCTCTGACCATTCGTTCAAGATAAGTATGGGTTCGAGTCCCTGATGAGAAGAGGGTAGGGATCTGTCAGATAGTTCTGCCCCTTCCCTGAATCAGTGGCCCCAAAAAAGGAGCTAGGAACTGGTTACAATCCACAGAGCTGCGCATTATAGTCATTAAAATTGGGACCACGAAAAAATAAACTCACAAGTGATGCTTCTGCGTAATTTATAACGGGCTCCTGAAACTTCGATGCACGTATCCGCAGAGGTCCCAGTTTTGGCCTTATGTCTTCTAGTATGATCAAACATATTCTAATGTTACGTAAAACATAAGAAATGTAGTGTTGTTGATTTTTATTGTCTTTTAAGTTGTGGTGATTTATGTGTCTAAAATAATAAATGGATGTCTGTGTCATCTTCGAAAAAACAATGAAATAAAAAAGAACTACTGAGCGTAGAGGTTTCGAGTTTGGTATACGCTTGTAGAAGCACTTGTGTGCGTGTACCTTGGAGCCATTTTTTAATTCGAATATCTAATATTTTAGTATGTTTTTGGTGATCTCAGTAGGAACATTCAAAAAGGTATCGCCAATAGAAGGCACTGCTTTCTCTCTCCAAAAAGCAAGATGATTTTTTGTTTAATTTCAAGATGGCCTCAAACACACGTTCCGAAAAACAGAATGTTCATTTCCTTTTTGCTAATTTTAAGACATAATTTTAAATCAGTTCGTCGGTTTTAAAAAGTAATTCCATCATTGTTGTGTGCCATAACTCTGTGAGTATAATATTTCGTGATCTGATCGTCTCTGCGCGGTCAACTGTATACCTATTGCAAGGAATTTTCACCGTACGTCAAAGAGTTGCTCCTACAGACATTACTTCATCGGGATCTGTCAAACTTTCAGAATATTTTCTGATTTCAATTCAATCATTATTCTACGCAGTGGAAGTCAGGAAAGAAGCTGACACTCTGGTTAAAAAAACAAACCTCATTAATAAGCTGTAGCGTCGGAAAAATCCTTCAGTTGTTTTTTTTCATATTAAAAAACCATTGCAATTAAATGCTTTGATTACGAAAATGGTATTGATAATTTTAGGAAAACCCGTACAACGCCGACACGTAGGCTGGATCATGTCTTTTTCGTTAAACATGAGTAGTGCTGTCAGTGGTGTATCCAGGGTCCGAGACCTGGGCTATCTCATCCGTGACGCCCCCCCCCCCCCGCCGCTCCCAGTACTGGTTTTTTACCAAATAGTTTTGAGGATTACGATTTCAACACTTTATCTTTTGGATACTTTATTTGTATATGGACTCTATTCTTCTTTCCTATTGTGTGAACTTGGGTGTAACGTTTTCATAAAAAGTTTCTTCCGAGTACTTTTTCATATTTAAAAAGAAGGTTTTTCGCTATTGACAAAACAGCCAAGTTTCTCAAGTGTATATGTCACTGTGTATATATTTTGATTATTTTTAATGCAGAAAATCTTCCTCCGCAGTTGCAGTTGTTGATGGAAACTGTAATAATAGGTCTGCTAATTTGCACACCTCGTTAAACACTATGTCCAATTTATTCAACTTCATGTAGAAAGTAATGTCTTTTACTGATTTCTTTTTGTAAATCATCAAGGAAATAAAACGCTTTCAGTTCATTTTTAGTCGAACTGTATCAAAATTTGAAGCATAGGTTCTTTAAGGTATGACAGCAAATGTTCAGGAAAGCTTTCACAAAATTTATCAAAACTGTTCGAATCCATCAAAACCACAAATTTAAGATATAATATCACTGATTTTAATTCAGTGACGCTTCACACAACTGAAACAACTCTCGCGAAACACGTTATGTTACGGGCGGGGGCTTGCGAGTGACTAATGTAGTCCTAAGTCTTCTCTTTTCTGAGCGAACCGTTGCCCAAAGCAGTGGTTCATTCATCCTTCACCGGCTCCTTCACGTTGTCATGGAAACGCAAGCTGGTGATCGTATCGAAAGTCTTCGAGTCACACAGCGAAGACTGGTAGAGCTGGTTGCGTTACGATGACACCATCCCTTCACTACAAGCCCCGTTGGTCTCCGCTCGCCAGACTGATTCTCTTAGACCTGGGGTTCTTAACCTGTGGGGTACGCCTCCCCAGGGGGCGTTTGAACCGTCTCCAGGAGAGGTGTGAGTTGCCTCTGAATTGTAAATTGTTTTATCTATATTTTACAAGTACACAAAAAATTACATAAAAAACGGCAATTTTATGACACGATTACTTTGCGATTTGTCCCTGTCGAGTTCGATCTCTCCGGAGCAATTAGTAACTTCCATCCTCAACGGATGACGCTTCCAAACCCTCGCTTCTTACGTCGCGAAGAGCTTCACTCGCCTTGTTAGTGACGTATACAAAGCCATCAATAGCAGCGCAGCTCGGCTGCTGGCCCAGATTTATAGTAGATTTCCTAAAGAACAATCAATCTTTCAAAGTAAGTGACTGCTTTGTTCTAAGATACTTTTTTCCCCGGTTTACTGCGAAAAGATCGCAAAATGTCAAAGAAAAGGAAGTGCATTGAGGTCTACTTGAAATTCGGACTCACGTCCTTTCTTGACAAAGATGGAATCGAAAAACCTTTTTATGTGCAAAAGTTCTCTGTAACGATAACATGAGGCCTGCCAAACTGCAAGAACATTTTACAATAGTGCATCCTACGAATTCTGAACACACACTGAAACTAATGAAGCAACAGAAAGCTCGTTAAGTTCAGTTTTGAAGCCAATACAAACTCACTCCTTGAGGCCTCCTATTTAAAGTCTCATGCATGATTGCAAAGAACAAGAAATCACATACAATTGGCGAAACTCATATCAAGCCTTGTGCCTTTGATATGGTTGAAGTTATTCTGGGTCACGAACAGAGGAAATCAATGGTTGAAATATTGGATGTGTCCAAAAGTTCTACCCGTTTTTGTAATATATCCAATTGCGATCGGAATAGTTACGTCACAGGTGACGCTGCGATGCCGAATTTTCGGTCAATAAAGCATGGAACAGTAGAGCATTTCGAGGCACAGTTTGTCCGAGTAAATCATTCGTTACGGAAATCACGAACGGTGTAACATGGCATGCAATACGGAGTACATTAGACATTGTTTACTGTACGAGTTCGATAAAGGCAGTAATGTAGCCGCGGCTTGTCGCAACATCTGCCAAGTGTATGGGGAGGATGCAGTCGGTGATAACACATGTCGCCGTTGGTTTCGGAAGTTCCGGGACGGAGACAGAAGTACTAAAGATCAACCACGTTTCTTTACGTCCATCCGTGGTTTGTGACGAGGAAATGGACCAAGCCATAACAAATGATCCACATCCAACCGTTCAAGAATTAGTGGAAACGTTGTTGGTACACAGAAAAACAGCCAAAACAAGGATGCGTGCGCTTGGGTTCATCACCAAGTTCGATAACTGGGTTCTGAACCAGCTTTTTGCAAAGCAACGAGAGGTCAGTATCCGTACTATTGTTTCTTTGCTCTCTCGTCACAGAAATGAGCCCTTTTTGGGACGAATTGTAACTGGTGATGAGAAATGAGTACTGTACCGTAATATAAAGCGTCGGCGGACTGTGTGCCAAGGTGCGTACCCTGCTCCATCGACCTCAAAAGGAGGACTGTATCCCAAAAAGGTTTTGTTGAGTGCTTGGTGGGATGTCCAGGGAACAATCCACTGGGAAGTGTTGGCACCTAATCGAACGATAAATGTTGACCTCTACTGCCAACAGTTGGACAGATTGCGAAAACAACTGACACCGAAGTGGCCAGCACACGTCAATTGCAAAGCCGTGATCCTTCATAATGATAACGCCAGAACTCTTGGTGCTTTAATCTCTCGTCAAAAATTACTGGACTTTGGTTCGGGAAGTGTTACCTCACCCGGCGTATTCCCTGAAACGGCATATACGGACTACTATCTTTTGCGATTATTACAGAACGCCTTCACTCTGCAAACCTGCGGTGATATAGACGATGTGAAAACGGGATTACATTACTCTTTTGACTCTAAAACACAGGAGTTTTTTTGGCTTGCGATTCACCTACCCATAGACAGGTGGCAAGAGGTCATACAGAATGATGGCAATTATGTGAAATCCTAGGTTCGTTACTTGCTGTCTTCTCCTCCTTTCTTTGTAGCCTACAAAATCTGATAAAACTTATATACACACCCAATACCTCTGTCAAATGACGTCATAAATTCCAGAATTAGGGATATATCGGCCGATGTTTCGTATCAACTCATGGAGGAACTCAAGAAAGTGACTCTGCCGTTTGAACTTCAATGGATGAAAGTTCAGATGAAGCTCAATGCAGCTAACTCTTGCTTGATCTTTGTGAGATACGATAGTGATACGTGCATTAAAGAAGAATTTCTTTTCTGTGAACCGCTGCTTACTACCACAAAAGCTGCTGATGTGTTCCAACTAATGAACGATTTTTTATTTTCAAAAATGGACTTGATTGAAAGATAAAATTGGATTTCATATGCACTGACAGTGCACCTTCCATGCTGAAAAAAAATCTGGCTTGGAGCTTTGATGAAAGCGAAGACCTCAAAAATGGTGATAATACACTGTTTCTACATTGTCATGCACTGGTATCAAAACCTATTTCTCCAAGACTGAAATCAGCCATGTCCACCACTGTTCAAGTTGTAAGCTTCATACTGTCTCGGGCTTTGAATCACAGACTGTTTAAAATAGTTTTTCAAGAATTTCCAGCCAAACATGAAGTTTTGCTGTATCACACAGAAGTGCGTTGGCTTTCATGTGGGCAAGTCTTAACTCGTGTTATGGAATTAAGAACTGAGACTGATACATTTTTTCAAGAAAAGAACAAGAAACTTTGTGAAGAATTTGAAACCCAGAGCTACGTTTTTTCTTGGCTTATCTCACAGATATATTTTCACACTTGAATGACCTCAGCATTTCATTTCAAGGATCACAAGTCACTGTTTTGGATGCGGCTGGGAAGGTTGCTGCCTTCAAGCAAAAACTGGAACTTTGGAAGAGACGTGTGATGAAACAACTATGCAAATTTTCCAACTTTGGAAAACGTTCTTTCTGGGGAGCAGTTTACAGAGGGTATCTCAGAATGGATTCAATGCGATATTTGTTAGTCATTTGGATCATCTCGTGGATTCCTTTGATGATTATGTTACTGAAAACGACTTGAATAATGACATGTGGGTTCGAAATCCTTTCCCATTTAATTTGTATTCTATAGACAATGCTGATATGCAAAAAAAATGACTTTATTGAGTTGCAGAACAAAGCCTTGGTCAAGCGAAATTTCTTCAATCAAAAGTCTTGATGAATTTTGGTGCTCTCAAAATATGGTTGCATATCCTGTTCTGACAAAGAAAGCACTTTCAGCATTAATCCCATTTCCGACCACGTACCTGTGTGAATCTGGATTTTCAACTCTTGTCAGCATAAAAGCCAAAGCTAGAAATCGGTTGTGATGCCACACATGATATGCGCCTAGCATTGTCTAAGATTGTTCCTCGAATTGCTACTCTTGCTGACCACAAACAGCAACGGCCATCACATTGAAGTGATTTTTTCAATTTTCCTTCTTTTATGTCTGTATCTATTAGAAATAATTTCTTTAAATACAGGTTTTATTTCTATAAAACTATTCGTTGCTTGTGTTTGTGATCATTTCTTTGAATAAGCATTTTTTAAAGTCCATAGTATTAACTAAAATATGCAAACTCATCCTGCCTAAGCCTAAATTTGGGCCGTACAAACATGGGAATAAGTTTTTCACAAGGGAGGTGGAACAGCAAAAGGGTTAAGAACCACTGTCTTAGACAAAAGAAGCGAATACGCACATGTTTTGTTTCGCAGCGAAAGCATCCACATATCTTAATACCGTTGGTGATTGATTTTTACTTGTGTATATCTAACTGACTTTAATTTGTGAATTCCATGGGCTTCGCAGCTAGCCTTGAATATACCCTACAGAGTGCTGTGTTCCTTTGTTAGAAACACAATAAAAATAGTAACCTCCCAGTTTTTCCAGTGATTAATAAATAGTATAAGCACCATAAAGCCATGTCACGAGTTGGGAACTTCCTCAGCTACCGCAATCACAGATGTGATGGGTAAAAGTTAGCGAGCCGAAAGAAATTGTCAACCGAGAGAAGGAGCAATATTTACGCCTTCGAAAGAAGAAGATTATGTGTCCCTTGCAAACCTCCACACTATTATCGGGATTAGTGGATGAACTCCGCTGCTCCTCTTTTCAGAGGAATAATTCCGCACAATCTTCTCGCTAGCTACCTTGATGGCGTAATAATACTCGCTGATCTCTTTTCCAGCCGAATGCTCTTCACCGTAGCACGAACGACTTCTGGAAGACCGACTTGGTGACAAGTCTTATCTCTGGATTAAAACCAGTGTGCGAGAGACCAAGAGGATTTTTCGGATTTCTCCACAACGAGAATTATTCTCAGTCATGGAATTGCTCGAGGCAGCCGCTGGACTCAGCGTTACCTCTTACCTAAGAATACCATACTAAATTATTTTAAAAATGTATTGTGTTATGGAAACAAAGAGTTATATCGCGGAATTGCTCAGCATTTAACAAAAATAAATTCACTAATACTCTGATTTGCTCTTTAAATCTAATATATATATAAAATTTAATGTTTGTGTGTTCGCTATACAAATCTACAGTTTTCAATTTAAAACCACCAAATTTGGTATGCTATCTCATGGTACTCTAAGTTAGACCATAGATGGGTTTTGGAAGGGGTCGTGGCCCGGGAATAAGGGGTCCCATATAAAATATTCATAAAATCTATAGTTTTCAATTTAGAACCACCAAATTTGGTATACTAATTCATGGTACTCTACGTTAGACCTTAAATGGTTTTCAAAGGGGTCGGGACCCAGGGTCAATCCCCTCCCAAACAAAATTTATTAAAATCCACAGTTTTCAATTTAGAACCACCAAATTTGGTATACTATCTCACGGCACCCTAACTTAGACCGTAGATGGTTTTGGGATGGGGTCAGAGCCCTGGGTCAAGGGGCCACCATACAAAATTTTCGTAAAATATACAGTTTTCAATTCAGAACCACCAAGTTTGGTATACTATCTCATGGTACTCTAACTTACACCATAGATGGTTTTCGGATGGGGTCAGAGCTCGGGGTTAAGGTGCCCCCATACAAAATTTTCGTAAAAAGTTCATTTTTTCTCTTACGAACCACAACGCAATTCAACACTCCAATACCCGGTCTATAGTCTAAGTTAGAGACCGTAGGTAACAATAAAGTGCAAAAATATCCGTTTAATGGTGTATTAAAAACACAAATGAATAAACGTTAACTTTCACCCCTAACTGGCGGCTTCAACAGGAAGAAATACAATTTAATGTAAATAGAGAGTTCCAGATATTCAAAATTCAAAACGGTTAACAAAAGGATGATTAATGCCAATGCAACTCCCATGCACGCGACATGACATAGGTACATTCCATTTCAGTGTCGCGGGATTGTCAGAAGCGCAATGCCAAATGTACGGCAGTTCTATAGATGTCGCCTCGAAAGTCAGTATTTCCATTCCTCTTCCTTTCTTTTTTGTTTCGTAAAAATAAATTAATTAAATCAGAAAAAAAATTATATTTTTCCCCTTTGCAGCCATCCCAGCTCCTTGGGGGGGTCAATCACTGCATCAGCTAACATTGACAGTGGCTGGCATTAATTTGGAGGAACCGTGCTTTTCACACGGACAACTCCACGTTGCCTGCTCAAGGGTTGGCAATCCTAAAAATCTCTACATTTTTGCTCCCAATGGAAAAACCAGAAATATTGTTTACCAAAAAGCAATCAACTAAATGAATTAAAATAAATGTACTGGAAAATTACAGGAATAAGTTTTTTCATTCATGAACTTTCACCCGCTGAACTTGGTGATTCCACGAATAGTAATATATACCTGGGAAATTCCGGGTATTAATGCCAGTGATTTCATAAAACGAAATCTTTAATGTTTTATTCTAAGATAAGCCCGTCCATAATTATAAGGGAAAATAAGACGTGTAGAGTAGCTTTATAATAAGCAGGTATTGTTTTTGTTTGTGATGTCCAAATGCGAAAGCACAAGGGGCATCCTGAAAGTAATGCCTCCTCCTTAATAACTTTTGAAATTTTGAAGTGATTTTAAAGAAACTCCACTGACATCTACTGTGATATGTTACCAATGTGTGAACAAATGTTTTTTCAGAATCGGAAATAGAGATCATGAATGACAGAGAAAAGCAGCGATGAGTAATTGAATTCCTGGGAAAAGGGGGGACGAGGCTTCTGAAATCCACAAGAGACTCCTGGCGGTGTATGGAGCTGCCACAATCTATATCAGTAATGTCCGAAGATGGATGAAGAGGTTTCGAGAGGGAGAAAGTTAAGTGTCGGACAAACAACAGAGTGAAATACCCGCAACTGCAGTGACAGATGCCAACAGGCAACGAGTGAAAGACCTCATCACAGCTGATCGTCGTGTCACCATCCAGGAGTTGCAACAACAAACAGTGCTCACTATGTGCAGACATTGAAGAAATTAAAGGAAGCTATCAGAAGGAAAAGACGTGACATTCCACTTCATAGTGTTCTTTACACCATGATAATGCACGTCCCCACACCTCAATAGAGACTTCACAGGCTATTGCCAAAATAGGGTAGATGGTGATGCCCCCCCCCTACAGTCCTGATTTGGCTCTTTCAGACATTTTCCTGTTTGCCCTTTAGAAAATCATCGTTCGTGGGAAACGTTTCGACAATGTGACAGACGTTAAATTGGCTGCGAACTCATGGGTGAAACGACTGAATCAGAAATTTTCCCAAAATGGATTTTACCAATGGGCTCAAAGGTGGCGGAAATGTATAGAAAGTGATGGGCAATACTTTGAATAGGCTAGCATTATTAACAATATGTCCAAGTATTTTGCCACCAAGTTTCACACTTTTGCTGATACAAATAAAAATCTTATGAGGGACGAGGCATTACTTTCAGAATGCCCTTTGTATGCTTCATGGATATTACAACAGTAAATGAAAGTACAGGCTGTCTATAAATGAAGTCTACAACTTCAGTATGTTATTGAAAAAAATACGATAGAAAAACTTACTTTAAACGTCAATATACTTTAAGGTCGCGGTTGGACTAGTGGTCAATGTTCGTGACTGCCACGGACAAAACCTCGGGTTTGATCCCAGGCAGATACGAATGCTCGAAACACTAAATATCCACTGTGCGTCAGATGGGCACGTTAAGCCGTCGGAACCTGGGTACTGCCCCCCCCCCTTTGTTTATAAATAAGGGCGTATTCCTTCCCCTTTCTATTCTACCTCGTTTCTGTGTCACTTTCCTATCGGGCACTATAACCCAAATCTGCTAGCTTCCTATTTCTAAGGGTCGTTTAAGACCTGGGGTCAGACACTTCCTTCGTAAAATCCTCTACATCGGTCCCGAACGAATTCGTCCAACGACGATTGGTCCAATGCTGATTCGTCCAAAGGGACGATTGGCCGCCCCGGTTGCGCAGTGGTCTAACGATGGCCTCTGATCATTCGTCAGAACGGGGTCTGGGTTCGAATCCCGGTGAGGCATGGATGTTGTGTTTGCCTTACGGCACTGGCTCTCTCCCTTCCCTGGAACCAGCGACCCTAAATTAGGGACGGGCTACTGCTTATAGCCCATTGAGTTGCTCACGGTGGTCGTTAAACCTCCAATCAAAAAAAAAAGAAAAAGGGACGATTGGTCCAATGCCGATTGGTCCAATGCCGATTGGTCCAATGTCCGATTGGTCCAATGCCGATTCGTCCAATGGTACGATTGGTCCAATGCCGATTCGTCCAATGGTACGATTGGTCCAATGCCGATTCGTCCAATGGTACGATTGGTCCAACGCCGATTCGTCCAATGTTATCATCTTACCAACGGTAAACTTTTTTATTTTCCAGAAAGGAATAATAATTTAAATTATTCTCCTCTTTATATCCTTTGGAAAGATAATTTCCGTATACTTGGTAATTGTAAACATTTTGCATAAACCTGGTAAAAGGCACTCAATGGAGCATTTGTCAGCTGTTTGCAAAGCACCTAGGCCGCGGGCATTTTTAGAAGATTTTAATTCACAACCTAGATATTTGGTATTTGTAATTATGTTATAAAACCTAATAAAAGGCACTCATCCTGTTATTTCTCAGGTCTTTACGAGGCACCTAGGCACCGCGCCTTTTTAGAAGATTTTGAGTTACAACCTAGGTATTTGATATTTGTAAACATTCTATAAAACCTTATAAAAGGCTCTCGTCGAATCATTTCCCAGGTCTTTACAAGGCACCTAGGCCGCGGGCCTTTCTAGAAGATTTTAAGTTACAACCTAGATATTTGGTATTTGTAAACATTTTATAAAACTTTATAAAAGGCACTCATTGTACCATTTCTGAGGTCTTTGCAAGGCACCTAGGCCGCAGGCCTATGAATTAATATTTCGTGCTTAAGTGAAAGCGCAATATTATTAACTTGATTTAATATGTAAACGTTATGAATATGACATCGCTGGAATAAAAACTGTTGAAAATGCCTCTGTCCAAACCCCGACCAGTTGTTTCCATTGGGCAGTTGGCGGAACCCCACTGCATTCTACAAACAGAAACGGAAAACTAGTATTTTCTATTATTTCATGCAAAAGAGAAACATTGAAGTTGATTGAACGGCTCGTACATCAGTAACTTCATACGGCAGCAAGGACAGTATAACAAAAAAACGCGATTCCAAAAAAAAAAAGAAAAAAAAAAAGAAAAGAAATCTGTAACCACAATATCACGCATGAAATGTAACATTATTTTACATTCTTTGGACTACCGGTACTTTCGTATAACATCGGAGATAGAATCAGAACAGATGAGACTTTTATAGCACGAGTAGCATTTCGGACAGATAGGACGGAATTGGACCAATCGTCCATTAGACGAATCAGCATTGGACCAATCGTCCCATTGGACGAATCGGCATTGGACCAATCGTACCATTGGACGAATCGTACCTTTGGACCAATTGTCCATTGGACGAATCGGCATTGGACCAATCGTTGTTGGACGAATCGTACCAGACCCTCTCTACATATGATCTGATCTGATTAATAGACATTGGCAAGTGTTAAAGTTTGTTAAGGCAGATGATAGATGGTGCCAGGTGTCTCATGTTATGAAAATCTCGTCAAGCACGGAATACAACAGACATTACTTCCCTAGTAGAAAAAGGTGCATGTATGTTTTGGTTTGCGGAGTCAAAATCTCTAACAACAGTTCAGCGTAAGTTCAGAATGGAGCACAAGAGACTGCCGCCGACACGAAATAGCATCGAACAATGAGTTAATGTCTGAGCTGGCCTAATTGAAGACAGAGCAATAGGGCCCTTTTTCTTCGCTGAACCAACATTTACTGGCACCATCACCATAGGGCCCTTTTTCTTCGCTGAACCAACATTTACTGGTATCTGGACATGTTAGAACAATTCGCAATTCCACAACTCCAGGATATCCAAGACATCATTTACCAGCTGGATGGAGAGCCTCCGCACTGGTCTTTGGATGTACGCAGACCTTTGGACCACTATTTTCTAGGGCGTTAAATTGGACGTTGATGTCCGATAGCATGACCACCTTGTTCCCCTGATTTACCCCATGCGATCTGTTTTGGGCTTTATTACGGACATAGTGTACAAAAAAAAGGTTACATCTGTTACTGAGCTCAAAGAACACATTACTGTACCCTTCCTCCTTGTTACACTTGACATTCTGCAGCATACGTGAGTGGAACTGGGCTGTCGTTTAGACATCCTGCACGCAACGGAGCAAGCATGGAGACCTACTGACATTAAAAAAAACTTTCATAGTTACCACGGGTTTTGACATTAAAAGTAAGTTGTTATTTATTACAGTTTTTTTTTGTCAATAGCATGCTGAAGTTGTATACTTCATTTATGGACACCCTGTATATTGGTTGAGTTAATGATTCGACAATTAAAACAGGCAAGCGTTCTTTCCAGTGCGCCACCAAAGTGGGACAAACGTTCTGACAAAGGAAATTATATTGTTTGTGGTGTGACAACTAATTTGCTTCAAAGGCAAAACAAAACTCACTAAGTTATTGACATCTTCTTAGAACTTAGTAAAATCATTCTTTATGATTTTAGTAAGTTCTAAATATGACAGCTAATTTGCTTCAAATGCGAACTCATGAAGTTATATTATTATAACAACTAGGTGAAAGCTCGTCGACAGTGACGGGAAAAATAGGATATGTAGATTATTTCTTTAATCAGCAGGTATTTTCTTTTTGTTTGGGAACTTAGAATTACGAAGTTGCAAATAAAACCTATAAATAGGCTACGTTCGCTCTTAACGCTTCGACGTCAACGCTCTGACGTCATTCAGTACTTGCAACGCCATCTGCTTTTATCCGGTGGCCGAAATCGGAACTAATCTCACCGCTATCGCACGATACGTAAAATGAAGGAGAAATTCCAAAAAAGAAAATAAAGTTAGTAAGACAAATGACTTCATCTGTTGCAACACGCACGTGCTCGAACAACTGTCTGCAACGTTTGCTCTGTTACGTAGGTGTTATGTCGTGTTTTATTTCATTTTCTTCGCATTGCAGAGTAATTTCATAAAAGCGGAATCCGCGTTATTTGATTTCATAAAAAGGAATTCATAAAAAGGAATCGGCGCTATTTTATTTCATAAAAAGAAACAACTAAAATTGTAAAAAAGTAACTGCAGGCGTAGTTTTGATTCATTGTGCGGGAAATTTAAAAAATTACTGATTCCGTGGATTTTTTTCTTTGTAGTACAAGATGGAAGAAGATAAAGCTGAAATAACACGTCGTTGAAATAGATAACAACAACGACGATGGCGTGCAATCCAATCTTCTAATACTTTACGTAACTTGAACAAAGATAGAGCTTATCGCAGACAAAATGAAGCTTTTGACGAAACACAAGCCAGACATATTATTCCACGCATTGTTTGTACAATGACAGCAGGACGATATATTTATAAGGTGCTGTAACCCGCTATCTCCGTGATATTCCTGATGCCCGTCTTTCGTAAGAAAACGCCTGCCCGCACAGCAACAGATATTGCCTGCAAGGTGTCTAGGTGTTCCCAGGGCCGCGCGTTCCCCATGCTTCTGCTCAATAGAGAACGTGCAGGACATCATTGGCAGACGATTTAACACCCCCTTGTAACGTTGATGAATGAGACATCCAGGAAGAACGTGTGGGATGTCAGTGGCAGACGACTGAACGACCTCCTCGTAAAGATGATGAATCATGTAAAGATGATGAATCAAATGACACATGATCAGCGATAACCCAATTTACGTTTCGGGGGACTTTTCCACTGCATGCCCTGCCGTGTTTTCGAATATATAGCCCGTCATAGAGGCCAATGACCTACATGGGCCACGGGTGGCTTAGCGGTAAACGTTCGTGACTGTCACGGAGAAGACCTCGGGTTCGATCCCAGCAGGTACGAACGCTCGAACTACTAAATATCCCCCGCGCGTCGGGTGGGCACGTTAAGCTGTCATGCCCCGCGTACTGGTCCCACGGTAATAAATAAGGGCGTCTTTCTCCCGCTTTCTACCTCGCATCCGGGTCACTTTCCTATCAGGCACTCTAGCCCAAATCACCTAGCTTTCTATTTCTAAGTGTTGTTCAACACCTGGGGTCAGACACACTCTTTCTAAAATCCTCTGCATATGACATAATCTGATCAATGACCTATATACACAGCGCACAATATGGTGTCTCCGGGCTCATCGCATTCATGGTTCTCCCGGAAATTAAACCACTTTTTCCACGCCTACTTATGAACGCAATATTATCAAAAGTATTTGGGCACAACAATGCTTTGTGATAAATGGCTTCTTTATCGCAATTACGAGTTAGTCGGCCCACCTTTTGCTTGTATGATAGGGAAAACGCGTCGAAGCAATCTATCTACCAATCTCTGGTAAGCCTCGACAGGAACGACTAGCCATTCCTCCTGAAAAGCTGCTGCGAGAGTGGAGAACAAAAGTGGGTGTTGTGGTCTATTAGGTATCCATCCTCCAGTTAATTCCAGAGCTGTTCTATGGGATTAAGATCAATATTCTGATCAAGCCAGTCTAACAATTTCACCTCATTTTCAAGAAACCAGAGCGCTCACACAGTGCAGTGCAGCAGGGAGTTGTTGGAAGAGACAACGGTCATTTCGATAATACTACTACATTGTTGGTAGGACAGAATTATCCAGAACGTCGAAGTACACTTCAGAGTTCATGGTTTGTGGTATAAGAACCAACGGGCTGAGTCCCATCCACGAAAAAATATCCATGCCATGATGGAGTATCCACCGAACTTGACAGTTGTAAGAGCACAGTCCAACGAAAATCGGTCGCCGAGATGTCGCCAAATCCAAACACGCCGGTAAGATTGGAAGATTAAAAAGGGAGATTCATCATTCCAAAGAACATCTTTCTAGTCACCAACAGTCCAGAACCCACTGGAAACACACCACGCCGAACGGCGCTTCGCGTTCACGGTAGTGATGTGTGGCTTGTATGTCGCTGCTCTATCGTAATAAGCCACACTGCGCAACTCTCTACGGATAGTTATGGTACCAACCGAGGCATGACAAGCATTTCCTGCTTCAGCAAGAATGGAAACGACAGTGGGAGTACGGGATTCTTTAGCATTTGTTACCATAACTCTTCTGTTACGCTCCGTTAGTTTGTGCGGCCTTCTTGAATTGTTTTTCTTTGCTGCAATTGCACAGTCCTACTTCCGCCTCTTCACGACATAACTTACAGTCGATTTTGGTACGTTTAGTTCAGCTGCAATGCTCCGTATGGAAAAGTTATTCAAATGACATCTTATGATCAGCTTACGCTGGAACTCGGAAAGCTCACGTTCACGAGACTTATCCGCTTCGAAGTTGCCGATAACAGGATACGATACGATATTTGAAGAAGTTTTAGGAAGGGAGTGTCTGACTTCAGGTCTAAAACTACCCTTAGAAATAGGAAGCTAGGAGATCTGAGTAAGTGAACTCAACAGGAAAGAGAAACAGAAACTTGAGTGAAAGGAGAGGGTGATAGATCTTTCAAACTGTGAACCGTGATACCAATCCGTGAGGGAAGGGGAACCAAGCACCGCACAACATCACAGAGAATCACAACACCACCCGGCAGCCGACGCACCAGGGAGTTACTGGAACTCAACGAGACCAAATCCAAATACTGGAGCAGCAATAAATTCTCACCATCTGGATGCCGATTTGAAAAAGAAGGGGGTGGTAGTCTGTCTAACACCTACTATTATTCACATAATTACTCTCTCTCTCTCTCTCTCTCTCTCTCTCTCTCTCGCTCTGTTAAGGGGGTCAACGATCGCCGCGTTAGTTCTGGGATACTTAAGGAATTCGCTGGGATTGTAATCAACCGTGTCCCTAGAAAATCCATTAGGATGGATTTCCGCTTTCTTGAAGAACTTCTTGGCGAGTATGGTGGACAACTCGTGTAACTTCTCAATTCCAAGTCTGTTTCTCAGGTTCAGAAGTGAAGTCCAAGGGCAAGCCCCAATGATCATACGAAGTGTTCGGCTCTGCACCCTCTCGATTCTCTCTCGCTGATTCCTACTGATACCTATCCAGATGAGGGAGGCGTAGGTAATAACCGGCCTGACGACCGTCTTGTACACAGTACTTTGTGCCATATTGTAAGGAAACTTCTCCGGTGGAGTAATGGAGCTAGCTGCCCAAGGCATTGTCTAGCTTTATTCATGTGGTAGCTGGTGTTCTACCCACGAAGGTCAGCAATCTAGTTGGAGCCCTAGGTACTTAGTGGAGGTAGCACAGGGGATTGTCTCTTGAAACATAACGAGTTTCGGTACACCTTGGAGAGATCCAAAAAACAATAGCGCACTGCTCTTAAACGGATTGATCTTGATCCGCCAGCCAGTGTAGTAGGTTTCCAGCTGAGACTGAACCGATAACACGACTGAACATCTGAGCTTTATATATGTATCTCCCCACTTACAGCACACCTTCCTGCGCAACCGTTGTTTGCACTTATGCAAATATTTCGTGGTGTCCGAGTACTTTTGATAATATAGTGTACATGTGTGGTAAGTTTCGTCTCATTACGTGCATGGTGTGGCATTTCTGTGTTGAGCAGTGTACATATAACAAATGAAGTATAAAGATCAATCTGTGACGTGTATGTCTAATTCAACGTTTCTTTTCGTGTTTCTGTTCTTAGAAATATGAAGTAACATAATTTATATTTCTAAATGGCATGTCAATTTCTACGAATTCTTTATACTTTTTTTTTTTTGATTGGAGGTTTAACGATCATCGTGAGCAACTCAATGGGCTATAAGCAGTCGCCCGTCCCTAATTTAGGGCCACTGGTTCCAGGAAAGGGAGAGAGCCAGTGTCATAAGACAAACACCACATCCATGCCTCACCGGGATTCGAACCCGGACCCATTCCGGACGAATGATCAGAAGCCATCGCTGAGACCACTGCGCCACCTGGCCGGCATACATTTTGGCAACCACTGACAGTGAGTCGAAGTATGGCACCGACTGGGGAGAGGGGGTAAAGTGACTCTTGCTACCCCTAATAATTTCTGGGGATGTTCCTCCCAACATTTTTCGTCCCGTTTCATCAAATAAGTTTTTGTGTGTGTATATCATTTACGAAATGCGTGAGTTGAAATATTTCTACAGAGAAAACATGTTTTGTCATGCTATTCAGGCCATTTTGTGCTGTGCTAATTACAAGAAAATGCATTTCTTTCCTTTATAGAAATGTATTATTCTTTAAGATCCACCTTATGAGGCCACAGCGATTTATTTCCAAAAACGAAATAAATAACAAAATAAGTAAAACCATTTTTCCTATATTCAGCAGTGCTCATTTTATAAAAACTTGACTTCCAGCACCGTACTGTGTTTGACATGTTCTCGTGATACATGTTTAAAACAATTATAAAAAATGAAATAAATAAATAAAAACACAGAAATGTATAATCTCTATCGCCTTTTTTATCTATTTATTTTTTGCGCTTTTCGTTCCTTGTTTGAGTAATCGCGCTAATTTCTCATATTTTTTTATAAACGTTTGGGAATTAAATCTCTTCGGATGTTTTTATAAAATCACAGGCTGAATTTCATTTTTAAATATATTAATATTCAGCAAAGGGGAAATGAAATCTCTCTGGACGTTTTCATAAAATCCCAGGTTGAATTTTATTTTTTTAAATATTAATATTCAGCAAAAGGATATTTCTGTTTCCTTGTTCATTTGCTGATGGGCAATTAATTACAGTTGCGTTTTAAAATATGCGTCGAATCTCGTAGTTAATCATTTTGTCTGTTTCTTTTTTTCTCTCATTTTCCTACTGACAAAGGAAAAGACGCGCCTTACCCACGTCTGATCTCTTCACGCCTGCCCCCCAATAATTTGGTGAAGTCAGAGCCTCTGAGTCGAAGGTAAATAAAAAGCCGCGCAGTGAGTAAAAATGTGTGTGGTGTGGTCGTACGACGAAATATGATTTACTGATTAAATTTGGGTTGCACATTGTATTGATGATCTGTATGCTGCATAAGTTTAATCTAAGAGATTTACAAACGTAATTAAGTCTAGGAGCTCTTGTAGTTGTTCAAAGATAAATTGTGTTGATGTTTACGTGAAAATGTACTTCGTCCTTTGGTTGGGGGGTTTAAAGCAGTTTCCCGTCCGTAATTTAGAGCCACTAGTTGCAGGGAAGGCAGAGAGCCTGTGCCGTAAGACAAAGACAACATCCATGCTTTACCGGGATTCGAACGCAAACCCATGGCAGATGAATGGTCAGAAGCCCAGCTCTTAGACCACTACGGCACCGCGACGGCAATGTATTGCGAGAAGGAAAATGAAAAGAATGATTGGATCGTTATGAGTCCTTTTTCCAATGTCTTCTGCCCATTTTAATTAAGTGTTTGTTTAAGTGACTGTTGTTTCAGCAAGCAATTTGGAAAACACACGAACTTTAATCATTATAAGTTTCTTCGGATTCCGTTACTTTGTTTGGTTTCCCCCGTTTTTCTGGAACTTTGGGTTTTAGACTTTCATTTCTTGAAAGAATAAAATACAGATGACTACTCGAAGCTATCGTAAGAAGTAAAAAAAATGAGAGGCGATATTTTTTTTTTTTTTGCGTTATACGATAGTGTTTATTGGCTTCATTATAGTTGTCCGATAAGTTCTTTCATGATGTCTGGGAGTCTGAAACTGGACTTCCTTTCCTTTTTTTTTTTTCTGAGGCAGAACTTTTGAACGCATCATTAAGTAGTCAGCCAATCAGAAGTCAGAATCCCAAGTCTACGGCTTGGGTTACTTGGAGCTTTGTTAAATTACGAGGCTACATCAATGGAACTTGGAACTTTTACTTCTTTGTAAAGAAAGGAAAGGAATATAATAAATGAGCAAATCTTTTTTGAAAATTCTTATACAAAATGGCACTTTGTGAGAAAAATATTTCGAAATACACGTAACGTAAGCGCAAGTCTCAAAAGATTTTGTCATGATTAAATATTAAATTAGCCGAAAAATTATTTAATTTCTTCTGCAACATTTTTCTTTTTTTATGATTTTGATATATCCTATTTTCGATGGCCCTTAAATTTAAAGTAAACATAACTACAATTTTCTGATGTCATTAGTCGTCACACAATGTAGTAGATGATGCAATTATCTCTCGCCGAAAAATGGTAGAAATATAATGAATGCTTAGTTTTCCTGTAATGAATTGTATTTTGAAGTTCTTTGATTTGTCATTCAAAGATATTGCAATGACAAGTGCCAAATATTCCATTATCCTTGTTTGCACATTAAATTGTCCGCTGAATTTCAAATCTTACCTTCTCAAGGAAAAGTAATCTGCTACTTTTTAATAAATATCAGTGTAATAAGATGTCTTTATACCCAGCGATCACGCCCCAAAATTTGATTTCAAACGTAGCCATCACAATTCTCACTCACGACTTTCGTTCCTGATGCTAACTTTTGCACGTATCTGAATTCAACCAATTGCAATTTCATTAGTTCACAACGAAAAACTTACAAATTTTCTGCGCTGTTTCTTAGCCGACTTCAACCAAATTCTAATGGAATTACCTTATTGCTAGATTTTCTTCTCTCTCGGGAAGTTATCAGAAGCACAATGTTATTTTTCCATCGATCTTTCGGATTTGCCTGCTATATTCCAGTCTCTAGTTTTATAGTGGCACCAACTCTTTTTCTTCTTCTTTAAATTTCTTTCCTTTCTTATTTTTTATGAACAGTTAGAGGCTGCTTTTTTGTTTAAAGCTTTGATGTTGCGGGTTAGAATTTATTTCCTACTTCATAATGTGATCCCATGCCTAGGAGGTTTCCCATTAATACATAACTCAAATTGTACCGTTTTTTTTTAGTTTTGTGAATGATTATTGATTCTTCAGTACGAATTTCTTTTATGTTTTGCCTTCTAAATACAATTTTACAACCTCAACAATTGACGCTGCTTTACTTTTCTGCACAGAACTGTCCAAGAAATTTTTTGTTTTGATTTTTATCACCGTTCTTAATGTAATATCCTGAAGTCCCTCTTCGTTTTACTTATATAGGGAATTTTGCTCTCACTTTTTCCTTTTAAAACTGGCAGTTCGTACAATCCTACCAAATTTACAAATTCATTTCGTCTTTCCATATTGGGGGAGGGGGAAGAAAAGTTATTTGCTTAATATTTATCTCCAAATTTAGTATTATGTGAATATTAACTAAATTATTTCGGATTTTTTTTTTGATAGACTCCGGTTTTAAATTTTGAATTGATTTCTTGACAATTAAAACTTTACGGTCAACACAATGGCTGGCGTTGAATTTATATATTTGCCCGACAGATATGTATATGCTGTTTTATGTATAACACTCCGTTAACCTTAAAGCTATTTTAGTATGGGCACAAATTAAAGATATATTGAGCTTGTTTTAGCATAGATGGTTCACTCAATAGCAATGTACGGTACTGGCTGCCAACCCTCAAGTAGTCCGTATGCAATGCAACATCAATACGGGCTACCCGGTGGGTCTAAATACGGGCTACCCGGTAGGGTCTAAATATGGGCTAGCTTATGTTTGGACCACTTGTAGGATAACGTGATACAAAAACCCACAATCATGTTCTTCTTCGTCTCAGAATCCCCAGAACGACTGCAAAATATCTTCCAAAGGGTAAAGGAAGACAGTGGTAAGAAGAGGATATGGAGCAAGCCATTACAGCCGTTATAAAAAATACGATGGGGACTCTGAAAGCAACCAAGAATTTTAGTGTGCCTCGTACAACACTTCAAACGTTAAGTAAAAAAACTAGACCTCAGTCAAGCTGAAGTAAGCCGTACTAAACTAGGGAGAAACCCCTATTTGAGAGAACAAATCGAAGAAGAACTGGTATCATACTTACTTCTGAAGGAGCAAAAGTTCAATGGGTGTACTAGGGGTGATTTGCGACGGATGGCGTATCAGTTAGCAGTTCGAAATAATATATTAATACAAACGCATTTCAAATTTAATAAAGCTGGTAGATGTTGGATGGTGTCCCGACAATTCGTCGCGTGTGTCAATTCGTCGACTACGTCAATTCGTCGCCTGCGTCAATTCGTCGCGCGTCAATTCGTCGACTACGACAATTCGTCGCGCGTCAATTCGTCGCGCGTTAATTCGTCGACCACGACGATTCGTCGCGCGTCAATTCGTCGCGGACAAATTCGTCGACTACGTCAATTCGTCGACTACGTCAATTCGTCGCGTTTGCAGATTTTGGTTACATACAAAACGAATTCAGGAAAACGTACGATTTCGAACGTCTTGCTCCCTGATCAAATTTATAAAATTTGGACACGCAGACAGGATAGGAATATTACGTTTTTCTTATGGCACTAAAAATATTAGACGGTAAACGGTTTTTGGAACGGGGCAGGGCCCGGTTGGTCAGAGCCCCCCATATACAAAATTTTCGTAAAATCTACAGTTTTCAATTCAGAACCACCAAATCTGGTATACTATCTCGTGGTATTCTAACTTAGACTGTAGACGGTTTTGGGAAGCGGTTGCAGAGAGGGGGGGGGTTCAGACTCCCCCCGAATAAAAATTTCGTAAGAATCTACAGTTTTCAATTTAGAACTACCAAATTTGGTATATTATCTCATAGCGCTCTAACTTAGACGGTAGACGGTTTTTGGAACGGGTCAGGGGCCCGGGGGTTGGTCAGAGCCCCCCACACGTATCTACCGTTTTCAATTCAGAACCACCAAATCAGGTATCCTATCTCATAGTACTCTAACTTAGACGGTTGTCGGTTTTTGGAACGGTTCAAGGCCCGGGGAGTCGTAGCCCCCCCCCTCCCCCCATACATACAAAATTTTCGTAAAATCTACAGTTTTCATTTCATAACCATCAAATTTGGTATACTATCTCATGGTACTCTAACTTAGACGCTAGACGGTTTTTGGAAGGGGTTGGAGCCCGCGGGGTCGGACCCCCCCCTCTCATAAAACATTTCGTAAAATCTACAGTTTTCATCTTAGAACCACCAAATTTGGTATACTATCTTATGGTACTTTAACTTAGACGCTAGACGGTTTTTGGAAGGGGTTGGAGCCCGGGGGTCAGACCCCCCCCCGAAAAAAACTTTTTCGTAAAATCTACATTTCAAAATTGCCTTTATTCTTCAGTAAAATAACATTTCTATGTACATGACAATGGAATTCTGCCAATAAATACAGCGGTATATACATCAGCTGGAAAGTTCCAGTGAAACGTAAAACAAAATATTGTTAAAATCATAAAAAAAATATTTCGCCACGTAGGGCGAAGGAGAGGCAGACAATAAAGCACGAGCGATACAAACGAAAATGTTTACCTACAGTATTGTAGACAGGGCAAGACATGATTCTATACTATGCACAAATTCCAATTAAGCATTACTACCATACTAAAGATTAAACATTAGGTACTAATTCACAGAAATGCAACAGTGATGCTACATTCAAAATTTACAACATATGTACAGAAGTATTCAGTGACAAGGGGAAATAACGCTAAATGTACTCAGAAGGGCATCTTGTTGCATTAAATTATACACACAGTGACTAATATTTTAAAAAAATATTCAACATAATGAAGGGGACATTGCGTGGGCAGTAAACTGTGCAGAAAGAAGAATTATATACAACAACATAAAACCCAACATTATCGAAGAGAACATGGGAAACATATTGAGCTATCTTCAATGGCACATTAAAACAGAAAAATCACAAATAGCGAAGCACCAAAATTAATACGTAAAAACATGATTTGTTACAGTGAACGTGGGCGACAACAAAAATCAAACTTATAGGTTGAGATGTAACTGCAAATTGTGGATATGGAACCACCCAGCCGATTGGGCCCAAGTGGATTGAAAAACGCTATCGGTGTTTGTTGAGGCAGCACGAGAGTGCTCCATTTGGAGGCGAGTGGTTAACCGCGCTAGGAAGCGTCTCCGAATGATAGCACTTGCCTCCTGAGGAGGTGGAATAAGAGCGGGGAAGCGTTGTTGAAGATGGAAAGCATAGACAGTGAACTTCACAAGAAGAAAAATATAACGGCACACAGGAGGCAAGTGAGTAGGTGGATGCTTTGTTTGGAGTAGCCAAGCATATGCAAGAAATGGTAACGATCGAGCACAAATTCGATCAGCAAGACGAAATGCTGTGTTTAGGACTGGCAGGAGAACGGGGCAGAATAGGTATTGATGTTGGACGTCGCTGACTTCAGGGCAAAAGGAGCACTGCGGAGAGGTGAGAAGGGTCATGCGAAACAGTACTGATGGGGCGGGGAGACGAAGGTGAAGAAATTGCCAATGGACATTGAGTTCAAGAGGGGAGGAAAGGGGGAGGTAGATGCTGTCCAGATGGCGGGGAGAAGAGAAGGAGGAGCAGAATGAACAGAAAGTGGAAGTGCGGGAGGGGACAGAAGAAGCCAATAAAGAGAAGAGGAGGAGAGAGAAGTAACTAGAACCGGGGAGCTACGAATGAGGAGAAAGAACGGTAGGGAAAGAGGAGCAGAGGGGACCGAGAAGAGACCATCAGGTGAAGCGAGGAGTGGAAAGAGGCTCCAAAGCGCTGTGCGAAGAAGAAGATATTCGTTTGCAAGAGTAATGGTTGGAGATAGAAACAGGGAAGAAAGAGGTCTCCAGGTTAGATCAGAAGTTACGAGAGAACGGACAGTTATCACACCAGAGCGGATCCAATGAGGAAAGTAAAAGTAAGGGAGGTTAGGAGGGTGAATAAGAGAAGAGAAGAAGAGAGGTTCATCTAGGAGATCAAGAGTTGAAGAAGGAAATGAACGGAGAAGAGGAAGCGAACGAAAGAGAGAAAGGCCCTCTCGCAGGACAGGAGGGAGGTGGGACGGGAGAAGAGAGTATGCATCCATCTTCAGAAACAGTAGGAAGGTGAAAGATGGGTCACGGAAAGAAGCTAGAACATTCAAGGTAGTGGTAAGGGACGGAACAGTTGAAGTGGCAAGGCGAATGAAATGAATAATGCGATGAGTTTTATAAAGGAATGCTGGATCAGGAAGCTGGATGCCACCCAAAGAGGCTGGCAGATGAAGCGTGGCAGGTTTAACCCAGTGATGTGAAGACCAGATGACGGAAGTTGAGAGGCGAGTGATGGTCATCATTTGTGACACGGGCACAACCGTCGACATCCAAGAGTATTCGCATAGAGAGATAAGTTGTCGACGAACAACGGCTGCTCGTTGACGGAACGATGTGAAAGGGCGGGCCTTACTCCAGTAGGCAGCAGTCCGTTGTATCCGGGGAAGAAGAGCAGTCCAGGTGGCAGATGCAGAAGCCAAGGGCAATCCGACATACGCACCGAGGATCTTCTGTGTAGTGGCTGTCCACTGCGCACCCCAAGGAGCATCAGTGCGGGCAGCCCATGCCCCGCACCATAAGCCAGTACTTTTAGTGGCATTCAGCGCTGCTCCAGATAATGCAACATACTGTTGATATACAGAATACAGGCGATCAAATTGAGATTCATCCCGGACGCAAAAGGTCACATCATCAGCATAGGCGGTGAAAATTATTCGATGATGACGAGTACTAGCCACTGTCGGCGGTAGGACATCCAGGAGTGATCTTCGGGCTGCTAACAGGAAAGGCTCAAAAGCGAGAGCGAATAGCTGGCCGGAGAGCGGACATCCTTGCCGGATGCCTCGCTTAAACGGAATTGGAGCGGTTAGAAATGTGGCCGCTCGAACATGGAAACTAGCTCCCTGATAAAGGGCCAAGAGTGCGGAAGAAAAGGTAGGAGGAAAGCCAAATTGTGAAAGGACAACAGAGAGATAAAAATGAGAAACGTTATCAAAAGCGGACTTTTGATCCAGATTGAGGAAGACAAGAGGTTCACAAAAAGAGCGAGCGAGGAAGTGAAGATGAAGGAGAAGAGAAACGTTAGTGGAAATAGTCCGACCAGGCACAGTGTATGTCTGGTCAGGAGAAATAACGAAAGAGAGAACAGAATTAAGGCGACGGGATAAGAGTTTTGTATAGAACTTATAGTCAGTGTTTAGGATGGAGATAGGGCGCCAGTTTCCAAGATCCAAGAGGTCACCCTTCTTAGGAAGGAGGATGGTGTGTGCCAAAGTAAAGTCGGGCGGTAACGCAGGAGAGGAAAAAGCAGACGAGAAACACGCAGACAGAAAAGGCAGAAGGCACGGTAGAAAAGCACGATAAAAGGACAGAGGAAGGCCGTCAGGTCCAGGAGCGGCATGAGGATTGAGAGTAGCGAACGCCTCGCGGAGTTCGCGAAGAGAGAAAGGAGAGAGTAAAGAAGTAGATAAAGTAGAGGGGACCTGAGGAAGAGAGGAGAGAAGAGGAGAAGCTAATGAGGATGAAGACTGCGTTACCGCACTGTACTTGGCGATGAAATACTGTCTGGTGAAAGTGCATAGCTTCGATGGGTTCGAAGTGATGGAACCATCCTGGAGGCGAAGATGACGCAAAGATGTAGCAGAACGATGTTGAGATTCCAAGGCGGTTAAGTAATCGTGAGAATCAGCTGTAGGGGAGAGATGCAAGAAATGCATCCTGCAGGCTGCATCGGATGCGCGAGGAAGAAGCAAAGCATGGAGATCTGCCAGATAGCCGGGGTATTGCGGATCATCAAGAGAGAGCATCGACAATAGAGCACGTAGATTCGCAATTTTCATATCGCTCTCATTCCGAGAGGCATGGGAGTAGCGCCGTACAAAAAGGACCAAGTCATGTTTGACACTGAGCCACAGTTGCATCGCGTCGGACGTAGTATCAAGAAGGGGCTGACGACTTCGGAGGAACTCACGCACAGCAACACAAAATTGTTGATCATCCAGGAGCGAGTCCGGAAAAGTCCATACTCGTTGAGTCCTTGAAGGTGAAGGCGAAACACACACCGACAGACTGACAATACTGTGGTCTGAAGCGGCGGAAGGATGATGGGCAGCAGCTGCGATCGACGGGAGAAGAGCAGTCGAAACATAAAATTTATCCAACCGTGCTGCCGTAGTGCTGCCATGGATGGAAGAGCGCCAGGTAAAAGAGATTTCCGACGGGTGTAGATGCCGGAACGCATCAACCAATTGAAAATCATCAACTAGCTGGGAAATCTGTAATACACGTTGTCTGCGGTATTCTCCAACGGTTGAATTGCGGTCAAGGGCCGGCAACAACGTACAATTGAAATCTCCGCCGATGAGAATGTATTCAGACGGTGGGATGCATGACAGCTCTGTACGGAGTGTGGAGAGAAGATCAGGTAACAGACGTTCATCACAGGGGACATATATGTTAAAAACATGATAGGTCACGTTTTCAATGCAAAAGACAGCGACCTGGAGGTTGTCCACATGTAAGGCACGAATCACTGGCGTCGAAATCAGAGGGAGTAGGCGGTGATGGATCCCAAGTGCAAGGCCACCATTCCGTCCAACCCGATAAGCATGGTGAAAATCGTAGGGCCAAGCCCGCCAACGAGAGAACAAAGTGGTAGCAGAGCAATTGGTCTCTTGGAGCAAGAGAAGATCTGCGTGTAGAGGCGCCAAGTCCTCATACACTAGAGCATTTCTAGGAGAAGCAGAGAACCCTCTGCAGTTAAGTGTGACCACCTTGAATCGGTAGGTCCTTCCCAGGTCGTCACGCACGTGCGCTGGAATCTGTTATTTTCTTCGCTTGCTTCTTCATTCTGTCAACACTAAATTTGAGATCGGGATAGGAAAGCACAAGATTTCGATACACAGATATCACACTAGAAACTTGGGTTAGAACAGTAGGAAGATCAAGCAAATGACGTGCAACAAACTGATTAAAGAATCTAGGATGTTTATGAGAGCATAATACTTCATATATTTTATGAAGAGAAAGCGGACCTACCGGTATATCCGCCTTCGCTTCAGCTAGGTATCGGAGAAAAGAATCTAGGGAAAGCACTGGGGGTGGAGTCTTAGAACCTGGAATCACAGCAGGGTGTCGACTTGTTCGTGGCGAAGTACGACGTTGAGAGGAGGAGCGGGAAGATGAGTCAACAGAACGACCTCTTGCAGCACCGATGCGAGGAGGGAGCGGAGTCTGCGGAGCACTCCAGGACTCCCGTCGAGCAGGCTTGCTGGTAGTTGTAGGGTCAGAGTGATTGCCAGAAGTGTCACTAGCAGTAGGGCAGTCCATGTCAGTAACTGTACTTGGAGTGTCTTCATCCGAAGGAAGATGAAGGTCAGCAGTCAGGTTAGCTGGAGCTGCAAGGTACGTGGGCGGAGCTGTCGGTACCAGATGAGGAAAGTCCTCTATCAACAATTGTGGGGCAGGACCCCTTGGAGGAAGGCCCGATGGCAGTTTTCAATTTAGAACCACCAAATTTGGTATACTATCTCATGGTACTCTAACTTAGACGCTAGAAGGTTTTTGAAAGGGGTTGGAGCCGGCGGGGTCGGCCCCCCCCCCTCATAAAAATTTCGTAAAATCTACAGTTTTCATCTTAGAACCACCAAATTTGGTATACTATCTTATGGTACTCTAACTTAGACTGCAGACCGTTTTTGGAACGGGTCATAGGCCCAGGGGGTCAGAGCCCCCACATACAAAATTTTCTTAAAAACTACAGTTTTCAATTTAGAACCACCTAATCTGGTATACTATCTCATGGTACTCTAACTTAGACGCTAGACGGTTTTTGGAAGGGGTTGGAGCCCGGGGGTCAGACCCCCCGAATAAAAACTTTTTCCTAAAATCTACAGTTTTCAATTTAGAACCACCAAATTTGTTATACTATCTCATGGTCCTCTAACTTAGACGCTAGACGGTTTTTGGAAGGGGTTGGAGCCGGGGGGTCAGACTCCCCCGAATAAAAACTTTTTCGTAAAATCTACAGTTTTCAATTTAGAACCACCAAATTTGGTATACTATCTCATGGTACTCTAACTTAGACGCTAGACGGTTTCTGAAAGGGGTTGGAGCTTGCGGGGTCGCCCCCCCCTCATAAAAATTTCGTAAAATCTACCGTTTTCATCTTAGAACCACCAAATTTGGTATACTATCTTATGGTACTCTAACTTAGACTGCAGACCGTTTTTGGAACGGGTCAAGGCCCGGGGGTCAGAGCCCCCACATACAAAATTTTCTTAAAAACTACAGTTTTCAATTCAGAACCACCTAATCTGGTATACTATCTCATGGTACTCTAACTTAGACGCTAGACGGTTTTTGGAAGGGGTTGGAGCCGGGGGGTCAGACTCCCCGAATAAAAACTTTTTCGTAAAATCTACAGTTTTCAATTTAGAACCACCAAATTTGGTATACTATCTCATGGTACTCTAACTTAGACGCTAGACGGTTTTTGGAAGGGGTTGGAGCCCGCGGGGTCCCCCCCTCATAAAAATTTCGTAAAATCTACAGTTTTCATCTTAGAACCACCAAATTTGGTATACTATCTTATGGTACTCTAACTTAGACGGCAGACCATTTTTGGAACGGGTCAAGGCCCGGGGGTCAGAGCCCCCTACATACAAAATTTTCGTAAAATCTAGTTTTCATTTCAGAACCATCAAATTTGGTATCATGAAACTCTAAATTAGACGCTAGACGGTTTTTGGAAGGGGTTGGAGCCCACGGGGTCGGAGTCCCCCCCTCTCATAAAAAAATTCGTAAAATCTACAGTTTTCATCGTAGAACCACCAGATTTGGTATACTATCTTATGGTACTCTAACTTAGTCGGCAGACCGTTTTTGGAACGGGTCAAGTCCCGGGGGTCAGAGCCCCATACATACAAAATTTTCTTAAAAACTACAGTTTTCAATTCAGAACCACTTAATCTATTATACAATATCTTATGGTACTCTAACTTAGACGCTAGACGGTTTTTGGAAGGGGTTGGAGCCCGGGGGTCAGACCCCCCGAATAAAAACTTTTTCCTAAAATCTACAATTTTCAATTTAGAACCACCAAATTTGGTATACTATCTCATGGTACTCTAACTTAGACGCTAGACGGTTTTTGAAAGGGGGTGGAGCCCGCGGGGTCGGGCCCCCCTCATAAAAATTTCGTAAAATCTACAGTTTTCATCTTAGAACCACCAAATTTGGTATACTATCTTATGGTACTCTAACTTAGACTGCAGACCGTTTTTGGAACGGGTCAAGGCCCGGGGGTCACAGCCCCCCACATACAAAATTTTCGTAAAATCTAGTTTTCATTTCAGAACCATCAAATTTGGTATCATGAAACTCTAAATTAGACGCTACACGTTTTTTGGAAGGGGTTGGAGCCCGGGAGTAAGAGCCCCCCTCCCATAAAATGCCGCGTAAAATCTACAGTTTTCAATTTAGAACCACCAAATTTGGCATACTCTCTCATGGTACTCTAACTTAGACGGTAGACGGTTTTTGGAACGGGTCGGGCACGGGGTCAGAGACCCCCCCCGCACATAAATTTTTTTCGTAAAAACTAAAGTTTTCAATTTAGAGCTACCAAATTGGGTATACTATATAATGGTGTTCTAAATTAAACGGTAGACGGTTTTCAGAACGGGTCGGGGCAAGGGTGGTTACCCCCCTACACACAAACTTTCGTAAAATCTATAGTTTTCAATTTAGAACCACCAAATTTGGTATACCATATCATGGTACTCTAACTTAGACCGTAGACGATTTTCGGAACGGGTTGGGGCCCGGGGTTAGATCGTTCCCCATACAAAATTTTCGTAAAATCTACAGTTTTCAATTTGGAACAACCAAATTTGGTATACTATCTCATGGTACTCTAACTTAGATGGTAGACGGTTTTGGGAACGGGTCAGGCACGGGGTCAGAGCCCTCCCCATAAAAATTTTTCGTAAAATCTACAGTTTTTAATTTAAAACCACCAAATTTGGTATACTATGTCATGGTACTCTAACTGAGAATGCAGGCGATTTTTGGAAACGGTTGGAGACAGGGGTTCAGAGCCCTCCCCCCCCATGCCAATTTTTTTAAAACCTACAGTTTCGAATTTAGAACGACCAAATTTAGTACACTCCCTCATTGTATTGTAACTTAGACCGCAGACGGAAAGGGTCGGTGCCCGGTGTGAAGGGGGCCCATTCAAAATTTTCGTAAAAATTACAATTTTTACTCTTAAGAACTGCATCCCAATACAGCACTCCATTACCGCACCTACGGTCTAGGTTAGAGGCCGTAGATAACAATAAAGTGAAAAAATATCCGGTTCATGATGTATTAAAAACACAAATTAATAAACGTTAGCTTTCACCACCAACGGTTGCCTTATCGGGCAGAAATACAATGTACTGTAAATAATGTAAATTCTTTTTTTGCTTCGTATAATTAAATTAACTAAATCAAAATATTTAAAATAAGTTTCCTGGAAATTTACGGAAATAGCTTTTTCATTCATTAACTTTCACCCGCTGAACTTGGTGATTTTAGAAATAGTAATATTTACCTGGGAAATACCGGGTACCCCTGCTAGTAAGAACTAAAGATAATGTTACACTTTTAGTCAGGTACAAAACAATAATTAGAAAACCCTAGGACTGGGCCTGTTTAGCAATTTTCAGTGTGCCGTGCTAATTTTCATAATGTTTTCATAGAAGTCCAAGATTTTTGCAATGCGCTTTTCTGAGGTTGGAACTATTAAGCAGACAATAGGCCTAGAGATTTTTGATAGTTTTCAGTCCTCCGAGCTGATATTTATGTAGTTTTCATAGAAAATAAAATGAATTCTGTTTAAATGTTACTCGAGCACAAAGCATTAATAGCTACGCCCGAGACCTAGGCATATGCATTTACAGTAATTTTTATAATGCTGTGATTATATGAGGTTTGCATGACAAATCAATTTAAGAGTGTTACGCTTATCAAAAATTATTTAAAAGGCCTAGGCCTAGCGGCCAATAATTAGCATTTGGTGCCTAAGTGAAAGCGCAACATTATTAACTTGATTTGTTATGCAAACCTTATAAATACGACCACAGCGATTAAAAGTTACTAAAGAGTCCTTGTAAGTAATATTTTTTGACCGAGTGCAAGTACAATTTACGAAATGTCAACAGGTCAAAATATCTAAAGTAACAATGAAATTTGGAATATTTCTTTTTTCTTTCTTTTTATTTCAGTTTTGACACTTGTATTAAGTTTTAAAAACATATATTTCTCCTATCGTATACCTTCATTGTGCTTTCAACAGAATTTCTTACCATGTTTTGGGTATTTTGTTTCGTGTGGTTGCAGTTTTTTTAATGTTTTGGGCATTTCATTTTGTGAAATCAATTTTACTAGAATATGCAGATTCTGTAGTTCAGTGGTTTGAGGAAAATTATGTTCTTGGAAAATTTTGTGGAAGCAGAAGAAACAATCCAAGCAGAAGCCCTCCGCTGTTCCTGCCAACAATTTGGTCAGTTAGTGAAAACAATTTATTTGGCTTTCCCAGAACACAAAACGAACTTGAAAGATTAGACAGAGGCTGGAATACAATTCTGGGAGAGAAAAACTGTGACTGTACGAAATAATCAGCGAAATTGCGAAAGAGCAGAGAACAACTATGGCTAAAATCGAAAGAGTGATAGCACAGATTCCAACAAATCCACCCAGAAGAGAAACGCTGGCAAGATAAAAAGGAATTCGAACTTCTTTGGTGCACAGAGACAATGTTAACATGCTGGACATTTTAAGAGGAATTTAATATAATTCTACCCTTTACTAAAATGTGCTGGTATTTCTCACTAATTGAATTATACCTTTTACTAACTTGTATTTGAATTTTTCAAGAATGTAATTCCGCCGAAGATGCAAGAATGTAAAACCAACGCAAAATTAAAAAAGACAAAATTTTCAAAATAGCATGTCAAAAACATAAAATGTCAAAAAGTAATCCAAAATGTGAAACATATAAAAATTCAAAATGCAATCCAAAATGTGAAACAAATAAAAATTCAAAATGCAATCACAAGTCACAAGCATTACAAAAATGCGAAACGCTATGTAACAAGTACAACACAAAATTAAAACAAATGCCAAAAAAAAAATGCATACGCTTTGTAAAATGTACAAAATAAAATAAATGCCATATTCACAAGGATTTCATGACGAGTCGTGTTAAAAATGAGCTTTTATTTAGACTTCAAATAATAATTACTAGCCTCTACACCTTTTTAAGTCTTTAATAAGTGCAACATCATTAACCTGACTTGTCATCAAACATTATCAATATGACCATAGCATACAATCACTTAAAAGACTTCTTAATGGATGAATTGAGGAATCACCAAGTTCAGCGGGTGAAAGTTAATGGCTGTTTATAGTTTTGTACTCGAGTAAATGCGCAACACAGTAAACTTGACTTTCTCTGAAAATTTTATGTATATGAGCACGGTTGATTGAAAACTGATAAAAGGGCTTAAGGCCTGTTTATTAATTTTTGTGCCTCAGTCAAAACGCAGTACCATAACCTTGGCATGTTATCGAAATATTATGAATACGTCGGACTAAAAATTCCTAAAAAAAAATTACGCCTAAGGTCTTGTAACTAAAGTTTTGTGACAGGGTAAAACTGCAACATTAATAACTTGACATGTTATGTTAACGTTGTGAATATGAGCACGGCGGATTAAAGATTTCAACAAATAGCCTTCGGGATTAATGTGTTGTAGCTGAGTAAAAATGTAACATTATCTTGATTTTCTATATAAACCAAACTACGTGCTGAAATGGCCCAACTATATATACGTATACTTCAACCATATACCGAAGCGCTGACAAGGTGAAAACAAAAGTGCAATTTTGTACGGTCTCCTAACATTTTATGGCCAGCCTACATGGAAGTGGACACCTTGATATCAAAAACATACTTTTTGTACGGTCCACAACAAATAGCAATGGACACGTCGCAATCTTTGGGGGGGTTAACGACCACCGTGATCAATTCAGTGGGCTATAAGCAGTCGGACATTCCCAATTTTGGGCCACTGGTTCCTGGGAAGGGGACAGCCAGTGCCAGAAGTCAAGCACAACGTCCATGATTCACCGGGATTTGAACCAGGATCCTTCTCGACAAGTGGTCAGAAGCCAGCGCCTAGATCACTCCGCCGCCGTAGCGGCACACGTTGAAATGTATTTTTCATACGGCCCCTAACGCTCTTATGGACATACTAGATTGAACTGGACGCAAATAAATCATTAATATAATTTGTACTAGCAGGGATACTAGTTATTTGCCAGGTAAATATTACTATTTGTGGAATCACCAAGTTCAGCGGGTGAAAGTTAATGAATGAAAAAGATATTCCTGCAATTTTCCAGTAAACTTATTTTAAATTTTTTGATTTAGTTAATTTAATTTTGCGAAACAAAAAAGAAAGAAAAAGGAATGGGAATACTTACCTTCTAGGAGACATCTATAGAACTGCCGTACATCTGGCGTGTGCTTCTGTGAATCCCGCGACACAGAAATGCAATGTACCTATGTGATGTCGCATGCATACGACTTCACATTGGCATTGATCATCTTTTTCTTACCGTTTTGAATTTTGAATATCTGGAACTCTCTGTTTACATTACATTATATTTCTTTCTGATAAGCCGTTCGTTGGTAGTGAAAGCTAAACTATATAGATTTGTGTTTTTAATACACCATTAAACGCATATTTTTGCACTTTATTGTTATCTACAGTCCCTAACTTAGACCGTAGGTTAGTTAGTTGGTTGGTTGGTTGATGGTTTATGGTGCAAGGCCCTCAAAGGGCCAAAGAGCGCCTTAGAACGTAAATAGGGTATTCTTAAGAGTAAAAAACGGAACTTTTTACGAAAATTTTGCATGGGGCTACCTTGACCCGGGCCCCGACCCCTTCCAAAAACCGTCTACCGTCTAAGTTAGATAACCATAAGTAGTATACCAAATCTGGTTGTCCTAAATTGAAAACTGTAGATTTTACGAAATTTTTATGAGGAGGGGGAGGGGCTCTCACCCCGGGGTTCCAGCCCCTTCCAAAAACCGTCTAGCGTCTAAGTTAGAGTACCATGAGATAGTATGCCAAATTTGGTGGTTCTAAATTGAAAACTGTAGATTTTACGAAAAACTGTTTATTCGGGGGTAGGGTTTGACCCCCGGGCTCCAACCCCTTTCAAAAACCGTCTAGCGTCTAAGTTAGAGTACCATGAGATAGTATACCAGATTAGGTGGTTCTGAATTGAAAACTGTAGTTTTTAAGAAAATTTTGTATGTGGGGGCTCTCACCCCCGGGTCTTGACCCGTTCCAAAAACGGTCTGCTGTCTAAGTTAGAGTACCATAAGATAGTATACCAAATTTGGTGGTTCTAAGATGAAAACTGTCGATTTTACGAAATTTTTAATGGGGGCTCCGACCCCGCGGGCTCCAACCCCTTCCAAAAACAGTCTAGCGTCTAAGTTAGAGTACCATGAGATAGTATACCAAACTTGGTGGTTCTAAATTGAAAACTGTAGATTTTGCGAATTTTTATGAGGGGGGCCCTTACCCCGGGGCTGCAACCCCTTCAAAAAATCGTCGAGCGTCTAAGTTAGAGTACCATGCGATAGTATGCCAGATTTGGTGGTTCTGAATTGAAAACTGCAGTTTTTAAGAAAATTTTGTATGTGGGGGGCTCTGACCCCCGGGCCTCGACCCGTTCCAAAAACGGTCTGCAGTCTAAGTTAGAGTACCATAAGATAGTATACCAAATTTGGTGGTTCTAAGATGAAAACTGTAGATTTTACGAAATTTTTATGAGGGGGGCCCGACCCCGCGGGCTCCAAGCCCTTTCAAAAACCGTCTAGCGTCTAAGTTAGAGTACCATGAGATAGTATACCAAATTTGGTGGTTCTAAATTGAAAACTGTAGATTTTACGAAAAAGTTTTTTTCGGGGGTCTGACCCCCCGGGCTCCAACCCCTTTCAAAAACCGTCTAGCGTCTAAGTTAGAGTACCATGAGATAGTATACCAGATTAGGTGGTTCTGAATTGAAAACTGTAGTTTTTAAGAAAATTTTGTATGTGGGGGCTCTGACCCCCGGGCCTTGACCCGTTCCGAAAACGGTCTGCCGACTAAGTTAGAGTACCATAAGATAGTATACCAAATTTGGTGGTTCTAAGATGAAAACTGTAGATTTTACGAAATTTTTTATGAGAGGGGGAGGGGTCCGACCCCGCGGGCTCCAACCCCTTCCAAAAACCGTCTAGCGTCTAAGTTAGTTTCATGATACCAAATTTGATGGTTCTGAAATGAAAACTAGATTTTACGAAAACTTTGTATGTATGGGGGGAGGGGGGCTCTGACTCCCGGGCCTTGACCCGTTCCAAAAACCGACAACCGTCTAAGTTAGAGTACTATGAGATAGGATACCTGATTTGGTGGTTCTGAATTGAAAACTGTAGATTGTGCTCCGTGAGTTTTGTTTGTATTTCAAGTATTTAGGCTACTAGGATAACTAGGTTTGTGCTTACCTCCACTATAAAGGTTTGGAGATTCGTTTCGGACATCTCCCGAAGTGGTGAGTGCCTTTTTTCGTTTCTTATCGTCGTGTTTAAAATTCCTACCGAGCTGGTAGAAGCCTACTTATCTCGGCGCCATTAAAATGGCGTCATCCGGTGGTGTTGTCAACCCTGACATCACTTCCGGTGATCACGGCACTTTGCCCAGCGGTGGCGTTGTCACGTTGCCCTCCGGGTCGACGTCAACCGTTGGCGGCGTATCGTTTTCCTCCCCTGACGTCACTATTACAGCTCTTGCCCCAGCTGCTTCTCATATAGTGAAAGTTGACGTCATGGACACTATTTATGACGGTGCTCCTCTGCCTTCAATGGATGGCGATGCTCCTCTGCCTTCAATGGATGGCGGTGCTCCTCTGCCTTCAACCTCCACTTCTACTGCTCCTCGTTCCTATTCTTCAGCGGTAACTTCCCAAAGGCTTCAGCCCAAGTCTAATTCCATGCGAGCGGAAGCCGCAGCTTTAAAACCTCATGTCCGTCGCTCTGGTAATGAGGTTGTGCTCGAAATTCCAGTGGATTCTCCAGCAGGTGCCTCTTTCACCACGGCTACTGAGTTGGGTGTGTGCTTTGAGGCGCTGCCAGACACACCACTCAAAATGTACTCAACTGCTCTAAAACAAAAGTTCTCTCCGTCAGCGATACGTCATATGTCGCGCAGAGGGCCGAGTGTCATTGTTTATTTTTTTCATGCGGCAGATGCTACCTCTGTCTTACAGACTGGGCTGGTTGTTGGTGATCACCAATTATTTCCTGAGCCTGTCGCCCAGAGACCAGTAACGGTCTCGATGTACCCAGTACATCCTGAAGTCACAGATGCTATGCTTTGTGCTTTTCTTATGCAATCCGGTCGTGTTGTGGGTAACATTACCACACACTCCGCTGCTCCAAAGGACGAGGATGATCGTTCGATTGAAAGTGCCCGACGAGTTGCGCGAGTAGTATTCTCTTCGGATGAACATATCAAGTCTTTTCCTACTCTCTTCACTGTAAAATGTGGAGATCAAATCCGACGCATCGACGTTTTAACCTCCTTTCATTGTCAGACTTGTAAGGCGTATGGCCATCAACGTAGTGAGTGCTTCCGCCGCCCTGCTGTACCTCAGTCTTCGGGACCAAACGTCACTCGTGACAGCCCTGTGTCGTCCACCCCTACCGTTTCTAAGGAGGTGTCTTCAGAACTTCAACCTGCTCTGCCATCGGGCCTTCCTCCACGGGGTCCTGCCCCACAATTGTTGACAGAGGACTTTCCTCATCTGGTACCGACAGCTCCGCCCACGTACCTTGCAGCTCCAGCTAACCTGACTGCTGACCTTCATCTTCCTTCGAATGAAGACACTCCAAGTACAGTTACTGACATGGACTGCCCTACTGCTAGTGACACTTCTGGCAATCACTCTGACCCTACAACTACCAGCAAGCCTGCTCGACGGGAGTCCTGGAGTGCTCCGCAGACTCCGCTCCCTCCTCGCATCGGTGCTGCAAGAGGTCGTTCTGTTGACTCATCTTCCCGCTCCTCCTCTCAACGTCGTACTTCGCCACGAACAAGTCGACACCCTGCTGTGATTCCAGGTTCTAAGACTCCACCCCCAGTGCTTTCCCTAGATTCTTTTCTCCGATACCTAGCTGAAGCGAAGGCGGATATACCGGTAGGTCCGCTTTCTCTTCATAAAATATATGAAGTATTATGCTCTCATAAACATCCTAGATTCTTTAATCAGTTTGTTGCACGTCATTTGCTTGATCTTCCTACTGTTCTAACCCAAGTTTCTAGTGTGATATCTGTGTATCGAAATCTTGTGCTTTCCTATCCCGATCTCAAATTTAGTGTTGACAGAATGAAGAAGCAAGCGAAGAAAATAACAGATTCCAGCGCACGTGCGTGTCGACCTGGGAAGGACCTACCGATTCAAGGTGGTCACACTTAACTGCAGAGGGTTCTCTGCTTCTCCTAGAAATGCTCTAGTGTATGAGGACTTGGCGCCTCTACACGCAGATCTTCTCTTGCTCCAAGAGACCAATTGCTCTGCTACCACTTTGTTCTCTCGTTGGCGGGCTTGGCCCTACGATTTTCACCATGCTTATCGAGTTGGACGGAATGGTGGCCTTGCACTTGGGATCCATCACCGCCTACTCCCTCTGATTTCGACGCCAGTGATTCGTGCCTTACATGTGGACAACCTCCAGGTCGCTGTCTTTTGCATTGAAAACGTGACCTATCATGTTTTTAACATATATGTCCCCTGTGATGAACGTCTGTTACCTGATCTTCTCTCCACACTCCGTACAGAGCTGTCATGCATCCCACCGTCTGAATACATTCTCATCGGCGGAGATTTCAATTGTACGTTGTTGCCGGCCCTTGACCGCAATTCAACCGTTGGAGAATACCGCAGACAACGTGTATTACAGATTTCCCAGCTAGTTGATGATTTTCAATTGGTTGATGCGTTCCGGCATCTACACCCGTCGGAAATCTCTTTTACCTGGCGCTCTTCCATCCATGGCAGCACTACGGCAGCACGGTTGGATAAATTTTATGTTTCGACTGCTCTTCTCCCGTCGATCGCAGCTGCTGCCCATCATCCTTCCGCCGCTTCAGACCACAGTATTGTCAGTCTGTCGGTGTGTGTTTCGCCTTCACCTTCAAGGACTCAACGAGTATGGACTTTTCCGGACTCGCTCCTGGATGATCAACAATTTTGTGTTGCTGTGCGTGAGTTCCTCCGAAGTCGTCAGCCCCTTCTTGATACTACGTCCGACGCGATGCAACTGTGGCTCAGTGTCAAACATGACTTGGTCCTTTTTGTACGGCGCTACTCCCATGCCTCTCGGAATGAGAGCGATATAAAAATTGCGAATCTACGTGCTCTATTGTCGATGCTCTCTCTTGATGATCCGCAATACCCCGGCTATCTGGCAGATCTTCATGCTTTGCTTCTTCCTCGCGCATCCGATGCAGCCTGCAGGATGCATTTCTTGCATCTCTCCCCTACAGCTGATTCTCACGATTACTTAACCGCCTTGGAATCTCAACATCGTTCTGCTACATCTTTGCGTCATCTTCGCCTCCAGGATGGTTCCATCACTTCGAACCCATCGAAGCTATGCACTTTCACCAGACAGTATTTCATCGCCAAGTACAGTGCGGTAACGCAGTCTTCATCCTCATTAGCTTCTCCTCTTCTCTCCTCTCTTCCTCAGGTCCCCTCTACTTTATCTACTTCTTTACTCTCTCCTTTCTCTCTTCGCGAACTCCGCGAGGCGTTCGCTACTCTCAATCCTCATGCCGCTCCTGGACCTGACGGCCTTCCTCTGTCCTTTTATCGTGCTTTTCTACCGTGCCTTCTGCCTTTTCTGTCTGCGTGTTTCTCGTCTGCTTTTTCCTCTCCTGCGTTACCGCCCGACTTTACTTTGGCACACACCATCCTCCTTCCTAAGAAGGGTGACCTCTTGGATCTTGGAAACTGGCGCCCTATCTCCATCCTAAACACTGACTATAAGTTCTATACAAAACTCTTATCCCGTCGCCTTAATTCTGTTCTCTCTTTCGTTATTTCTCCTGACCAGACATACACTGTGCCTGGTCGGACTATTTCCACTAACGTTTCTCTTCTCCTTCATCTTCACTTCCTCGCTCGCTCTTTTTGTGAACCTCTTTGCCTTCCTCAATCTGGATCAAAAGTCCGCTTTTGATAACGTTTCTCATTTTTATCTCTCTGTTGTCCTTTCACAATTTGGCTTTCCTCCTACCTTTTCTTCCGCACTCTTGGCCCTTTATCAGGGAGCTAGTTTCCATGTTCGAGCGGCCACATTTCTAACCGCTCCAATTCCGTTTAAGCGAGGCATCCGGCAAGGATGTCCGCTCTCCGGCCAGCTATTCGCTCTCGCTTTTGAGCCTTTCCTGTTAGCAGCCCGAAGATCACTCCTGGATGTCCTACCGCCGACAGTGGCTAGTACTCGTCATCATCGAATAATTTTCACCGCCTATGCTGATGATGTGACCTTTTGCGTCCGGGATGAATCTCAATTTGATCGCCTGTATTCTGTATATCAACAGTATGTTGCATTATCTGGAGCAGCGCTGAATGCCACTAAAAGTACTGGCTTATGGTGCGGGGCATGGGCTGCCCGCACTGATGCTCCTTGGGGTGCGCAGTGGACAGCCACTACACAGAAGATCCTCGGTGCGTATGTCGGATTGCCCTTGGCTTCTGCATCTGCCACCTGGACTGCTCTTCTTCCCCGGATACAACGGACTGCTGCCTACTGGAGTAAGGCCCGCCCTTTCACATCGTTCCGTCAACGAGCAGCCGTTGTTCATCGACAACTTATCTCTCTATGCGAATACTCTTGGATGTCGACGGTTGTGCCCGTGTCACAAATGATGACCATCACTCGCCTCTCAACTTCCGTCATCTGGTCTTCACATCACTGGGTTAAACCTGCCACGCTTCATCTGCCAGCCTCTTTGGGTGGCATCCAGCTTCCTGATCCAGCTTTCCTTTATAAAACTCATCGCATTATTCATTTCATTCGCCTTGCCACTTCAACTGTTCCGTCCCTTACCACTACCTTGAATGTTCTAGCTTCTTTCCGTGACCCATCTTTCACCTTCCTACTGTTTCTGGAGATGGATGCATACTCTCTTCTCCCGTCCCACCTCCCTCCTGTCCTGCGAGAGGGCCTTTCTCTCTTTCGTTCGCTTCCTCTTCTCCGTTCATTTCCTTCTTCAACTCTTGATCTCCTAGATGAACCTCTCTTCTTCTCTTCTCTTATTCACCCTCCTAACCTCCCTTACTTTTACTTTCCTCATTGGATCCGCTCTGGTGTGATAACTGTCCGTTCTCTCGTAACTTCTGATCTAACCTGGAGACCTCTTTCTTCCCTGTTTCTATCTCCAACCATTACTCTTGCTAACGAATTTCTTCTTCTTCGCACAGCGCTTTGGAGCCTCTTTCCACTCCTCGCTTCACCTGATGGTCTCTTCTCGGTCGCCTCTGCTCCTCTTTCCCTACCGTTCTTTCTCCTCATTCGTAGCTCCCCGGTTCTAGTTACTTCTCTCTCCTCCTCTTCTCTTTATTGGCTTCTTCTTTCCCCTCCCGCACTTCCACTTTCTGTTCATTCTGCTCCTCCTTCTCTTCTCCCCGCCATCTGGACAGCATCTACCTCCCCCTTTCCTCCCCTCTTGAACTCAATGTCCATTGGCAATTTCTTCACCTTCGTCTCCCCGCCCCATCAGTACTGTTTCGCATGACCCTTCTCACCTCTCCGCAGTGCTCCTTTTGCCCTGAAGTCAGCGACGTCCAACATCAATACCTATTCTGCCCCATTCTCCTGCCAGTCCTAAACACAGCATTTCGTCTTGCTGATCGAATTTGTGCTCGATCGTTACCATTTCTTGCATATGCTTGGCTACTCCAAACAAAGCATCCACCTACTCACTTGCCTCCTGTGTGCCGTTATATTTTTCTTCTTGTGAAGTTCACTGTCTATGCTTTCCATCTTCAACAACGCTTCCCCGCTCTTATTCCACCTCCTCAGGAGGCAAGTGCTATCATTCGGAGACGCTTCCTAGCACGGTTAACCACTCGCCTCCAAATGGAGCACTCTCGTGCTGCCTCAACAAACACCGATAGCGTTTTTCAATCCACTTGGGCCCAATCGGCTGGGTGGTTCCATATCCACAATTTGCAGTTACATCTCAACCTATAAGTGGGATTTTTGTTGTCGCCCACGTTCACTGTAACAAATCATGTTTTTACGTATTAATTTTGGTGCTTCGCTATTTGTGATTTTTCTGTTTTAATGTGCCATTGAAGATAGCTCAATATGTTTCCCATGTTCTCTTCGATAATGTTGGGTTTTATGTTGTTGTATATAATTCTTCCTTCTGCACAGTTTACTGCCCACGCAATGTCCCCTTCATTATGTTGAATATTTTTTTAAAATATTAGTCACTCTGTGTATAATTTAATGCAACAAGATGCCCTTCTGAGTACATTTAGCGTTATTTCCCCTTGTCACTGAATACTTCTGTACATATGTTGTAAATTTTGAATGTAGCATCACTGTTGCATTTCTGTGAATTAGTACCTAATGTTTAATCTTTAGTATGGTAGTAATGCTTAATTGGAATTTGTGCATAGTATAGAATCATGTCTTGCCCTGTCTACAATACTGTAGGTAAACATTTTCGTTTGTATCGCTCGTGCTTTATTGTCTGCCTCTCCTTCGCCCTACGTGGCGAAATATTTTTTTTTATGATTTTAACAATATTTTGTTTTACGTTTCACTGGAACTTTCCAGCTGATGTATATACCGCTGTATTTATTGGCAGAATTCCATTGTCATGTACATAGAAATGTTATTTTACTGAAGAATAAAGGCAATTTTGAAATGTAGTGTGGATGGCTCTGACCAACCGGGCCCCTGACCCTTTCCAAAAACCGTCTAAGTTAGAGTACCCTGAGATAACATACCAAATTTGGTAGTTCTAAATTGAAAACTATATCTTACGGCAATTCTGTGGGGGGGGCTGTAAACCCTTCCCCCCTCCTCTCTGCAACCGCTTCCCAAAACCGTCTACAGTCTAAGTTAGAATACCACGAGATAGTATACCAGATTTGGTGGTTCTGAATTGAAAACTGTAGATTTTACGAAAATTTTGTATATGGGGGGCTCTGTCCAACCGGGCCCTGCCCCGTTCCAAAAACCGTTTACCGTCTAATATTTTTAGTGCCAAAGAAAAACGTAATATTCCTATCCTGTCTGCGTGTCCAAATTTTATAAATTTGATCAGGGAGCAAGACGTTCGAAATCGTACGTTTTCCTGAATTCGTTTTGTATGTAACCAAAATCTGCAAACGCGACGAATTGACGTAGTCGACGAATTGACGTAGTCGACGAATTTGTCCGCGACGAATTGACGCAGTCGACGAATTGACGCGCGACGAATTAACGCGCGACGAATTGACGCAGTCGACGAATTGACGCGCGACGAATTGACGTAGGCGACGAATCGTCGCAGTCGACGAATTGACGCAGTCGACGAATTGACGCACGCGACGAATTGACGTAGAACCATGTTGGATTGATCTTTTTCTGAACCAGCATAAAGCTCGTTTATCTCTTCGCAAACCTTGTGAAACATCTTTTGCAAGAGCATTGGCCTTCAACAAGGAAAGTGTTCAGACATTTTTCACACCTTTGGAAGAAGCGTACGACAAACACAGATTCACAGCTGACATCATCTACAACGTCGACGAGACTGGACTTGCCATTGTTCAAAGTAAAGTCCCTTATGTTATCATTAGAAAACGGAAAACACAGATAGCAGCCTTAACGTCTGCAGAACGGGGTTCTACAGTGACAGTCATTGTCTGCATGAGTGCCTGTGGACTATTTGTCCCTCTCTTCGTTATTTTCTCCTGTGCGAACATGTCCCAAGTCCTAATGACAGGAAGTCCTCCAGATTCGATCAGCAGATCTCATCCTCCTGGATGGGTACAAAATTATCTTTTCACAGAGTGGCTGCGTCACTTCATTGAAAAAGTCGGCCCTAAAGAAGATTCACCCGATTTATTTATCTTATACGGACACTATCGTCAGGTGCGAAATGTTGATGTCATCGACATGACCAGAGCACACCATGTGACTATCATTTCACTTCCTCCACATTCAACACACAAACTCCAGCCTTCAGATAAGACCTTCATGGGTCCACTGAAAGCCTTTTACAGTGAGGAAATAAGACAGTGACTCCTACATTCCAACAGACCTGTTACAGCATATGACATTATGGAGCTGTTCGGAAAGGCCTGCCTACGAGTCCAGAGTGGAGAGATTGCAGTGAATGGATTCAGGTGAACTGGAATATTTCCATTGAATAAGAACATTTTCTCTGAAGCTGATTTCATGGCGTCCACGATAGAGGCCGAGAAGACATGTAACACGAACCCACAGACCCCAGATCATACTCTAACAGCAGCTTCGACTTCCTCTTCCTCGCAAACATTTCAGGCTTGCCCTATAAATACTCAGCACGTTCTGCCTGGAATCTCGATGCATGTCACTATTTTTGATATTGCTCCAATTCCTACCATTAAGAAGAAAGTTACCAATCGAGGTCGCAAGGCTGCGGAGACTTCTGTTATCACTGAAGAACAGTACAAAGCAGCATTGTCTTTATCTTTGGAAACATCTGCAGCCAACAAACGCAAGAAGAGGGTGAAATGTAGAGCTACTCATCAATGTAAACGATGTGCTGCTTCAAAAGCTTCAACTGCAGGTATAGCGTCAACTAGTGGAACAGCGCCTACCAGAGGAATACGGTCTGCTAAACGAAAACGGCTGTCATCGGAATCAGAATATGATTTTGGCCCTGTAGGTTCTCCTCTGGATGAGTGTGACAGCGACGTTGAAATACCTCAAAATAACTATTCTAACGACAAGGATGCGAGCTGCATATTTGGCGGTGGACTGTTCCCTGAAGTCTCAAAGGGTGAAATATGGGTGATGTGTGTACAGTGCAATATTTGGGCGCACAGTGATTGTGCAGGTGCCAAAAAGTATCATTACATTTGGGACTTTTGTAAATAGACCATTAACATCTAAGGACGGTATCCTTTTGCCGGCAATTTGATTTTGTTTTCCATATTTAAAATGACAAATATTTGAGTTATTTTTATGTTCGAAACAGCAGATGTTTGGATTATGAAGTTCCTTTTGTTATTCAAATGTATTCTGTCGCATTTGTTTGCATTAAAAAAAATGTTTCCCCCTCTCTATTGCTATTTTTGTACCTCTTCTTATGGATATTTTGAGCGTAGCCCATATTTGGACCCTGCTTTCAAAAATCCTCATTATGCCTCTCATTGTAAAACCTTCATTTCCAACACAACCGATATTTTTAACATTTACGCCAACCCGATACCACACGGGAAGCAAGTTTCCTATATATCATAATGTGTTCAATCTAAAAAAATTTAACGGGTATGCCTGTAGATCCTCAAATGAAAGTGGTAGCCCATATTTAGACCTTCTCCTCTACATAACTTAAAATTGCTTTGTACAACAAATAGCTTAAATGTGTGGCATAGTTTGTAAATGTTTATGCCAAATGATGTCAAACATTCACACTGACACAAGGAATTTACTTGTGGTTTCTAGTATGGATTTCAAAAGTACACCTTAGTCACTTAAAACTCAGTACACCCAGAACTTCTGTTGTACGTGCAAACGTACAGACGGACATTAGAACACGATCAAATGCCACGGGAATCGCACTGGAGGAACTACACTGAACTTTCAGATGGCGACTGCATTATCTCTGCTCACTGAAGAGAAACATAAGAATCGATTAAAGCCAGCGAGATTCAGAGGGAGCGCATCGCTATCTTCTCTCAGATCCCATCGTGTACGAACGTCAAACGAAATCAACGGAAAATCGGTACATCCGAGAAGCGCTTTCAACACGTGTGCTCTCTTGGGATCTATGCGTCTTCACTTAATGCCCGAAACTCTCTCAACGTTTCGTAGCAGAGTATTTTTATAGAACCGTTTCACTTTTGCCTCAATTAAGATATTCGCTTTGTCATACATTTTCATTCTTCCGAATTTCATTTCTTAAACTGTCAGAGTATTCCTCATTAAAACGATTTTCCTAATTTAAGTTTGTTATTCGAGGCCGGTAAATGTGTGTGAGATCAGTTCTGCTCTAAAACTGTTAATTCAATAATACAAATTTGGAAGATGTGAATCCATTTCTTGGTGTAAATATGAGATAGATGTTAAGTCAGATAATATCCGAAAACTTGAAAATTTCGTCGTCCTGCAGCGGAAATCGAATCCGCGTCTCTCGGATAACGCTCGAGTATGCTAACCACTACTCCACCCAAAACAACCAACATTCAAGTTTCAAATTAATTTGAATACAACCATCACAGGATGCATATTATATTAAACCCGTGATTTTTATTTATATTCATTCTTGTGATTGCGCCTCTAGGCAACCACTGGAATGAATACTAATCCTCCAGATTCGCTATATATGAATTCCGGTTGCTTCGACTAGTGAATCCTGTTATGGTTATATTCAAATTAATCGGAAACATGAAACTTGGTCGTTCTGGGTGGTGTAGTGGTTAGCATGCTCAGGCGCTATCCGGGAGACGCGGGTTCGATTCTCGCTCCAAGACGACGAAATTTTCAAGTTTTATGATATTATCTGACTTAACACTTATGTCATATTTACACCAATAAACGGATTTACACCTTCCAAACTTGCATTGCAGAATGCTGTAATCCTGTATTTCATTCACTGCTAATTCAATTCAGTCTCAAAACTAGTAAGTGTTATTAGTTTAAAACCCGTCGGTGTCATTATCTTAAGAATCGCAGACGTTATAGCCTAAGGACTGCGCCAGTGTCATTATCTTAATCAAAATATCGCATAAATTATGCATTCACAAATGAAGGACTCGGTTGTAAACCATATTAACCAACACTTCTGTCGTTGTGAGATACGTAGATTACAAGTAGTAAAAAAATATAAACGCTTACACTTACCATAAACTAAAAGTTGTATTGTGGTGCCATATGTTGACATAAATGTATAATTAATACCCTAAAATGCTCAGATTACCACCGCAGTTATTTTTCGTATGCTCATTTTTTACAAAAATGTTGGTTACCATGGTTTAAGCCCGACCCCTTCAAATATGAACCAGTCCTAGCAGTAGTTAAGTATTGCAATGCATAACAATCGACTGATTTCTTTTGTTTCAGGACTAAACCTTTGGATGTAAACTTATGGAGAGTTTAGAAAAAAATATCTAACCAGATACGTATTTCCCAATTGATGGATGTGTATTGATCACCAGTTAAGCGTAATAAATACCTTTACAAAACGGTTATGTATATTGAGTGATCACTGAATTATTGCCTCCTACCTAATATTTCATGTCTTCCTTTCGCCCGCAGTACAGCAGCTTTCTGGTGTGGCATTGATTTAGTAAGAAGCTGGAAGTAGTTGGAAGGTATGGCTAACCAAGCAGTGTGTAATACGGCCTTCAATACAGGTACCGAGATGATTGGTGTATCCATACGTCTGATATGCCGTTCCATAGTGTCCCGGAAGTGCTCTATGGGATTGATATCAGGGTAGTTCAGATGCCAATCATATCGATTGGCTTCCGTTTGCCCATCACACTGGAAGTCTGAACTGTGCTCCTTAAAGATCCTTGCATAACATTGGATCTCTGGCTCGGCGCATTGTCATCTTAGAAGTCACAGTCGCCGTTCGGGAAAAAGTGAAATATTGTTGGGTGTACAGGGTCAGCAAGAAATTCACCATAGCGGACACAAATCTTACATTGTTCCGCCTGCGCCAGGTGACCACGTTCCTGCCAGATAAACGTGCCCCAAACCATACAACCGCTTCCACCGCTTGCATTGTGAGACCATGCAGGATGGATCGAGTGCCTCATGTTGGTTATTTTCGTCAAATACGTATACGACAGTTCCACGGAGTGAAGTAAAAAGTACGACTCGTCAGACCAGCACCAGTCATCCAAAGTCCAACTTTCATGATCTTAGGACCGGGAGAATCTTTGCGCTCCGATGAACCTTGGTTGGGAGAGGAAATCGTCCTGGTTGTCAGCTGATATAGCCAATGCGTGCGAGTGTGCGACGCATGGTCATGACAGATACTGTTCAGGGTTCACCTTTGTTGTGCTGGATAATCAACTGCTGAAAAGTGTTGTGTCTGTTGGCCTGTAGGAGTCGTCAGACCCGGTGCTCACCTCTCACATCAACCTTTCGCTGTCCTGTGCAGTTTTGCCTCCGGGTCGTTGTTTGACCATTTTGACGCCAGTCCTAATACACTTTAACTACAGCGGCTCGCCGCTAACGACCCACCCGTTCACCCATTTGGGAAATCGAGGCATCCGCTGTTGGAGCTCCCATAATCTGTCCTTTCTCAAAGTCTGATAAATCCATCCGTTTACCCATCACTCTCTGGATTTGTTTTACTACCTACTGCTCCCCTCACACTTTATATATGCTACATTTGTTCACTAATTGCGTCCTGTCGAAAATCACATGGTCAACCAGCTGCATTCATATTTGATATGGGTGGTCATAATTCAGTAGTCACTCGGTGTAAGTGGAGAAGCCTTCGAAATCTTAAAAATTTCGAAATCTTAAACACACTAAAAGGAGAAGATAACATTAAAGGTTGCTTATAATCATACAGATACGTCACTCAAAACACCTCCTCCGCAAATCTAGCTGAAGTGTTCTTTGTTCGTCCATTAATCAGAATCAGCCAATCAAAAAATTTCCCCCTCTTCGAAAACATCCACCATTTTTTTTTCACGATGTGCAAGTATTTTCTGAATCGACAATCCCGTTAACTGAAAATTACCACGAGAGCAAATAATCATTTAGTTCCACAGTCATATGGTATTTCAGAACGCGGTGCTGCATCTGCATGTAATTCAGCACTTATCCTTTCTAAAAACATGAAAAGTGTCTGGGCTCTATGCAGTTCAGCAAACCTCATTCGCCGTAATGATTATCGATTTCTCACTTGCATGGGATTCAGTTTGTGTTATCGTAAAGTTTATCAATTTGCTACCTGCCATTTGTAGGGAAATATTACTTTGCGGATGAGAGATGCTAAATTACCACGTATTGTTCATGAAGACACTTCTGTGAACATGAAAGACGGTAGATGTTGGAATAATACTGTTTTCATTTAGGTTTTACTTTGCGGATGAGAGATTCTAAATTACCACGCATTGTTCATGAAGACACTGCTATGAACTTGGAAGACTGTAGATGTTGGAATAATACTGTCCATTGTTTTACTTTGCGGACGAAAGATGCTAAATTACCACGTATTGCACATGAAGAACTTGGAAGACTGTAGATGTTGGAATAATACTGTTTTCATTGAGGTTTTACTTTGCGGATGAGAGATGCTAAACTATCACGTATTGTTCATTAAGACACTGCTATGAACGTGAAAGACGGTAGATGTTGGAATAATACTGTCTTCATTGAGGTTTTACTTTGCGGATGAAAGATACTAAATTACCACTTATTGTTCATGAAGCTATGAACTTGGAAGACGGTAGATGTTGGAATAATACTGTCTTCATTGAGGTTTTACGAAGAGCTGTCTTTCCAGAGAACGAGCGCTGAAGATTTCCTTACGGTGTATTTTACGTTATCAGGGTAATGGGGGATAGGATATGAATGGATAATCCAATCATTTAAATCTAGTTTTACAGTGTTTCCGATTATCCCAGTAGCGGAAAGAAAAGTACTTCACGGATAGTCTAATCCTTTAAAGTTGTTGTTACAAAGTGCATTCGATTATTAGAACGTAGAGGATGCACGAACAATTGGAAAGCACGCATAATCCAGTCATTTACAGTTATTTTTACAGTGTACCTCCGATTACCTGAGTAATGCAGGGGAGAGTGTTCACGGAAAACCCAATCATTCAAAGGTATTTGTGCAGTGTGCTTCTGCTTATCGATAATGTACTGTATAATCTTTCTTTACATAGACTATAATGGGATTGAAAACCACATCTCCGTACTTCCCAGTGTCTGTTCTTTCTAAGGAACTACGCCGGTAGGCTTTCCCATACATCATTATACATTTGATTCATACGTGTGAAATTCACAAATGTGTCGGTGACGGAGATCGAATATCATCTTCTCACTCCGGAGTGAGCTGCTCTAATCGACTAAGCTACACCGGCGGAATGTATCGCAGCAGGTATGTCGTTTTGACAAGTGTTTCACCTCTGTACTACGTCACATACGTCAAAAAGATATAATTCAAAAAACACGGATACGGTTAATCGCTTGCTGGTTGTCGTCTGACAAATGATGTAGGCTACAGAAACTAAGTGTATATATCTTTCCCGTGGTATGTAAACCTAAGCGAATGGTTTCATTGTTTACACCGAACCTTGCGGAACGTTTCCATGGTGTCTCACTAAGTGACGATGCGAATATGGTCATCATCAAGCGCCTGTGTTCACTCACTACGTGTGGTTTACTGATTTCCGTCATTGAACGGTATTTATGTAGGCGGATTACTGAATGTTAATTAAATAACAAGGACGTAATCAAATAACAAGGAATTATACACCAACTATACTTAAATAGTATAACTATACTAGTGATCCGAATTTATTGGCATAGAATAGAAATCAAAGTTTCCAAGCTTTCGCACATCAACCAGATGGCTTTTTCAAGGAAGGTACACAGCAAACTGAATAATGGAACGCTTCAACAATTTAAATGCGGTGACTTGACTTGACAATAAACGAACAGGTGCGAACGTAATTAGGCATTAATTAAACACGAAGCGTTATGATCGTTTTGCAAGCGGAAGCATAGAAGAAAAACAAAAGGTATTCGCTACTTGAAGAACTGGTTCCAAACCCGTGGCAACTCCAGCGAAACGTTATGATTGCAAGTCTGATTGTTGGTAAGGATATCTGCAGTTTACACCCCATCGTGTTACACGTCATTTTAAAGCTCTTGTTAATAGCCGTACCTCCACCCTCTCGGAGAAGGGGTCCGGACAAAGCCAAATTTCGCAACGACGCACCGTTTTCACATCATCAAGAATGGTTTTTTGTAATGCTTTTTATCACACTTAGGATCAGGTTCTCGTAATTTACGCAGATTACAATGAGTTGTTGTTGCGTTTATGTAAAATGTGATGATATAATGTTCGGCGATAGTTTAGTTTAATAGAATATATTGTTGAGTAACAATGAGAAAGTAACTATTGTTGCATCACTTCATAGGGCAGCATTCAAAAATCAGATTTCGACACTGCTTTTGACTAATTCCATTAACTATTTTCCTTACATCGGAATTTTATGCATAGGGTTTAGTTTATTGCTGTCGGGAAAGTTTGCAAGCATCAAAAACGAAATCGTCGTACAAAAGAATTTTTGTCCAACAAATGATGTGTACAGAATTATCTGAACAAATGTGACTTGCTTTAACTCTGATGAACAGGTGGTAGAGTTTTAGGATATCAGAACTCTATTAAAATATATTTAAAAAGAGGATAATAACCTACAATTTTGCAGCGCGATTCGGACGTTTGGTCAAAGAGTTGTTTAGAAATTTTTATTATGCATAGGTATCTGTGGTCAGTTCCCATGGAGATTGAGTAATAACGATGTCATTTGTAAAACTACATTTAAACTAAAGTGTTACTGCGATAGAGAATGATCGAAAATCTTAACGAATGAGAAATAACAAGCAGCTTTACTGGCACTAATCCTCCAGGAATTCCGCGATAATTTCAAGGAGGATACCTATTTCCCAAGACTATTATACACGCATTTCTAAATCACTGCGAACTACTACCTTGTGATTCTTTCAGCTAAAGAGTGCCCTTCAACGGTGACGTCTTTACGAACCAGAGGGATCAAGTGAAGATGGATTCTATAATACTTAGTGGATGCTCAAGCATCAGGTTGGAGAGCAGTCGTTGAGGAGATCGCACTGGGGGAAATTGCAGCCTTCCAGAATCGTGATAGGACCAGACTATAATTATTCCTCACTGCATGATCTTCCTGGACACTTGATGTCTCATTAACTGCGAGCGGTCTGTGCGATCGGAGACAGAATTTGTCAAGAACTCCATAATAGTGGAGAGCAGCGTTTGCGTCAAAGTATGATTTATGGTCATAATGCGGAATCGAAATACTGAACAATAGAAAAATTTTCAGCTTCCTCGAGGAACTTTGACAAGTGCAAATCTTTGAAACCCTAATGAAGATTCTTCAAGAATAAGTGAGAGATTATAAAGAAAAAGGCATTTCATTCACGTAAATGAAATTCATGAAGAACATTAACAACTCTCAGCAGAAACCAGATCTTTGAGCAGTAATTAAAGTGGCAGCCACGCAAATAATGCTCGCAATGAAATGCAAATTAAGCGATGGCCTCTGATCATTCGTCCGTAAGGGGTCCCGGGTTCGAATCCCGGTGAGGCATGGATGTTATGTTTGTTATACGGCACTGGCTCTCTCCCTTCCCTGGAACCAGTGACCCTAAATTAGGGACGGGCGACTGCTTATAGCCCATTGAGTTGCTCACGGTGGTCGTTAAACATCCAATAAAAAAAATGCAAATTACATTCTCCTGATAAAAACGTAAAAAGGAATGAAATTCGTGAGGAGTTCATTTTCATATTCCATCAAACAGTACGGTTGTTTTGTTCTTCTTAAAACCTTCCAGAAAGCAACAGCAACGATATCGAAAAGCCAGCTTTGTCTGTTCGTAACGCTGAAACAGGATCTATTCCCGTTACTGCAAGCCTAATAATTTGTTTATGACGTAGTCATAAATAGATCACATGATCGTTTTCTGTGAGCCTCTATCGACGGAAGAGCAGAAAGCCTGAATATGCAGAACAGCTGACGTTTACATATACACTGAAATGCCAAACGTTATGGGATGCGTACCTAGTATCGTGTAGGACTCCTTCTAGCCCGGCGAAGTGCAGCAACTCGACGTGGCATTGATTCCACAAGTGGCCTGAAGACTTCTGGAGGGATGTTGAGCCATACCGTCTGAATAGTTGTCCAGAGTTCTCTGCTATTTCTAGGTGCAGAATCTTGGCTGCAAATGGACCTTTCCAATACGTCCCATAGGTGATCTATTGGTTTCATGTCGGGCGAACGTGGTGGCTACACCACCCATCGGAACTGTCCAAAATGCTCCCTCGAATTAATTTTCGACAACTTGGGCCCTAATGACATGATGCATTTTCCTCCTGGAAAATCCCATAATTTTTGGGGTACATGAAGTCCGTGAAAGGCTGCAAATGGTCACCCAGCAGAGCAACAAAGCAATTACCGGTTAATGACGTGTTTATGAGGACCAGAGGACACAAATCGTGCCAAGTAAAGACACCCCACACATGTCTGAAACCACCATCAGCTTGCACAGTGCCTTGTTGACAGCTTGGGTCCATGGCCCCATGGGGTCATCACCACACTCTACCCTTACCATCAGCTCGTAACAGCTGGTAGCGTGACTCATCGGACCCTCCACATGTTGCCAGTCTTCCAAGATTCAATTACCGTGTTTATAAGCCAAGGTGAGGTGCTGTGTTCGATGTCCATGTGTTTACAAAGGCACTCTGGCGGGTCTTCTGCTCCCATACCCCATGGACGGTAACTTACGCTGCACTGACCTGATGGGTATATCTCTGGTACCTCCTGCATTGAATGCGAGTGTTATTTGAGCCACTGTCTCTTGTCAGTTTGCATGGACAATCCTGGTGAGACTCCGCTGCTCACGGTCATTCAGCACCCGTGGTAGGCCACTGAGCTGTCCATGGTGGGTGGTAATACCTTCCATGAAGAATTCTCGGTACACACGTGACACCATGGACCCATGAATTTTTAATGCTCGCACAACTTCGGAAATTGAATGTCCCATTTGTCTGGTTCCCACTGCCATGCCTCGTTCAAACTCCGATAATTCACGTCGGCTTGACATAATCCTACTGGAGGTTGTTCAACCTGACTCACGAGATTACACCTCGCAACTGATAAAAATCGTGGGGTGCGTCGAAGCCTTTATATGGCGGAAGCAGCAGTTGAAAGTGTTTGCATACTACTATCCCATGACTTTTGGCACTTCAGTGTAGTTTGTGTTTATGGTATACCGGGTTACAAAACTTGTCAGGTTAGCGATAAAGCCACAAAGAGCAATGTAATTTAGTGAGTTCTGCAATTGTACTGTGTCCCAATAGTTTTCTCAGGTGTTTAACGAACACCAAGAGCATTTCGGAGGAATATAAGCCGCCGTCGGTCCCCGATTCAGAGCCACTGATTCCAGTGCTTCAGACCACTTGGTCACCGGGTAGGTGACATAAATCTAGTCAGTTGTTTTCTTACACGAAATAATGCAAATATTCACCAGATTTTCAAGATTCACTGTTCTGCCTGTACCTAAATCTTCGCATTCTCCTCAGCAGACGAGAATTGAAAACAAACATGAGATCTACTTACAATGACACTATTTGTGAGGCTTTCTGCTACAGGAGGCAACGCAAGAGGCCATTTGAAATATAGAGCGGAAATTAGAGTGTGAAAAGTGTCATGTGGTTTTGAACATCATGTGTTAGTTGCGAAGAGAGCATGCGTTTCGCCCGAGCTCTGGTGATGACAGTTTTAGCTACTGCCTCAGTGACTCTGTGACTTAAAAACCTAGTTTACCGAAGTTTAAGTGTTGACAGCAAGATGAAAAGGCGTATAGTGTAGTTTGACTTCGTTTATTTATCGGGATAACATGGTAAACAGGGAAGAGCCAAAACATTTAGATGTTAGTCCACCACGTGCCACCAAAACAGCTCTTACCCGGCGAGTCATAGACGCTTCAGGTTCTCTACAGGTACCTTACGGTACCTGGCACCAACATGTTACCAGCAGATCCTTTAATTCTAGAAAGTCATGTTGTTGAGTCACTGAAGATAGGATTTGCTGTTTCGACACAAGCCGCAGATGTTTGATTGAACGGATGTCTGGGGACTTCGTAGGCTAACACAACACCTGGAAGACTTTCTTACGTTCCTCAAACTACACCCACATGCAACATCCAGAAGGACACGAGATAGCAAAGCCAGATTTACTGGACACATAACAACAGATACAAAGATGAAACGATTGAGCTTACAGGCCCGTGCGACTTGCGAAACACGCAGACATTAATATTTCGTGTGGCCCCCATGGCTGGCAATAACGGCCGCTACACGCCGCGGCATCGAACGAAAGAGGCTTTGGATGTGGGCTTGGAGTATGTCGGTCCAGGCTGCTTCCACACGCTGTCACAGTTCATCAGGCGTAGCCGCTGGTGCTGGTTGCCGATCAACGACCAGACGTGTTCGATGGGCGACATATCGGGAGAACATGCAGGCCACGGCAGCAGTGACACCTGGTGTGCCGTGAATAATTGTTGCACGATGCGTGCCACGTGTGGGCGCGCATTGTCCTGTTGAAACGTGGCCGCTGCAGGTCCTGCACGTAAGGGAGGGCTACAGGCTCCAAAACGTCGGAGATGTAGCGGTGGCTGTTGGGTGTACCGGCGATGCATATCAGAAGGGTGCGTGTGTCATATCCAATTGCGCCCCTAACCATAACGCCAGGCGACGGACCGGTATGGCGATGCATGATGCAGGCGTCATACAGTCTCTCGCCGCGGTGCCGCCACGCGCGGATCCGACTATCGTGGTGTTGTAGGCAGAAGCGGGATTCGTCGGAGAAGACAATGTCGTATCATTCCGTAGTCCAGATGCGGCGTTCAACGGCCCACTGCTGCCGTACTCCCCGGAGGTGTAACGTCAATGGTAATCGGAGCAATGGGCGCCGTACGACAAGTCCCCGTTCCTGTAGACGACGTCAAATGGTATGTGCTGACACAGGTTGTTGCGCAACACACCCTAATTCCTGCGCTAACGTTCGTGATATCGCGAAGCGAGCCGTCAATGCCCGCCGCACAACATGCCGGTCCTCTAGTTCGGTGGTGTGCCGCGGCTGCTGCAATCGCTCACGACGGTCAGTCCATCCCTCCTGCACCCACCGAATCCATACTGGCCTCACTGTGGATGGATGTCGTCCGAAACGGGCGCCGATGTCTCGGTACGATAAACCGCTGTCGCGATAAGCCACTTTTCGTCCTCTGTCGAACACCGAAACATGCTGGAATGACTGCCGTATTCTGCGACGAGGTCCGGCAGTAACACACTTCCACTACTTACACCCCGCCTTCTGTGCAACCTTCTTATAGTGCTTCTCGGTGGCGTGCCGGGCGCACATGATTTCCATGTGCCCCGAAATGCTAATCGTTTGCGTGTCCTCTCTCAGGGGAAGCATGCTGCGAATTTCAGGCCAATCGAATGCTTCCTTCTTGGTGTTGCATTTTGGGTGGCCAGCAGTGTATATTCGATATATCGTGGCTGTTTGGCATGGCGCATTATCCGCCTAAAAGAAGGCACTACTGGAGGAGAATACCTTTGCCATGAAAGGATGTACCTGGTCCGCAATGATGTTCACTTAGGTAGTAGACGTCATTGTTTCCTGCACATGAATGAGTGAACCCGGAGTTTTCCAGCAGAGCATTGCCCAACGCATTACATTTCCTCCACCGGCTTTTGTTTACGTCCCTGGCTGGTGCCAACACTTTCCCAGGTAAATAACGCACATGTAACCGGCCGTCCACATTGTGCAACAGAAAACGAGATTCATCGAACGGGACGACATTCCTCCATTCATTCAAGGGCCAGATTTGATGCTCGCGTGCCCATTGTAGTCGCTTTCGATGGTAAACCGAGGTTAGCATAGGCAACCACAGCGCCCTGCAGCCCCATTTTCAAGAGTGTTAGCGTGTAACACAGTAACCCATTTTCAGCTATGTTACTGTGTGTTGTGACACATTAGTACCGTCACCATCATTCAAATCACGGGCAAGATGCGGCACAGTATTCCTAGTGTTGTCTCGCTCCATACGGGATAGACTTCGCTCACCTCTATCATTGACGAGTCGCAGTCTCCCCACACCTGGCCAACGGTTAATGGTTTTCATCTCCTTGGACCACTTTTTGGAGCTACTAACCACGGCTGACCGTAACCATCCCAAAAGCCTTACCGTCTTGGAAATTATCTGACTCAATTGTCTGACCATTACAATTTGGCACTTATCAAACCCGCTTAGTATACTATGCAAATTAATTGGGACAAAGTAAAAAATTACTCTTTTTTTCCAAAACTATGCCTTTATATCATTCTATGCCTTGATATACACTAATAAGTACCTGTATTAGTGTGAAGTATGTCCTCCTTTTTTCCAAAGTGGCATTAAAGAGCTTCGGAGATATGGTACCACCTTGCTTTACTCCCTTTCCAATTTTTATGTCTTTCAATCACTGAACTGAGAAAACAAAGGTATAAAGATTAATGGAGATTATCTAACCCACCTTCACTTTGCTGATGACGTAGTCATTTTTGCAACTACCCCATCAGAGCTGCAGAATATGATCCAGGAACTTGCTGACAAAGTAAAGAAGTGCGAATAAAAATGAACTTTCAGAAGACAAAAGTGATGTTCAATGCTTTTGCAAGAAATGAAGACTTTTCGTTTGTTGGAGAAAAGCTGTAGATAACAGACACGTACGTTTATTTTGGACAGCAGATATCAAGTGAGGGTCACATTGATGAAGAAATTAATCGGCGTACAAAACTTACCTGGAGATCTTTTGAAAGAAACAGCATAATTTTCAAGAGCAATATGCCATTATGTCTTAAAAGAAAAGTGTTTGATCAATACATCCTTCCAGTGCTTACGTATTGTGCAGAGACATGAACCGTAACTCAAAGAGATATACAAAGGCTGCAGACAACGCAAAGCAGCATGGAGGGGTGCATGCTTGGTGTAACCAGGAAAGATAAGAAGAGGTACTCGTGGATCCGATAAACGACAAGAGTGGAAGACATCATGATCATATTTAAATCCCTGAAATGGCAATGGGCTGGACATACTGCCAGAAGGACAGACCATCGATGAACAGCTGAAATTTTAGATTGGATTCCAAGGGACAGGAAAAGACGCTGAAGACCACATGGGAGATGGGTGGATGAAATTCAAAAGTATGCGGGAGTGACATGGAGGAGACTGGCACAAGACAGACCGTTGAGGAGGAAACTTGGGGAGACCTTCGTCCAGCAGGGGTTGATAATGGTTGACAATGATGATGATGTCCTCCTTTAGCAGAAATGACCTTTTGAATTCGTTTTGGCATTGACTCCACTACTTCAGTGCCCATATTTTTGACTTCATAATCGTGGAACCACACTTTTATAGCATTCGTTATCATGCGTTCTTTGGTTGTACAGTCCATTTTACTTAACCCGCACGGGGATAACTGGTTTTTCAATTATTTGGGGAGCGGCGCCCCCACGGCTCGAGCTGACCTTGTGACTGGTCAACATCTGATGTCATGCCACCGCTTGTTTTTTTATTTTGGTGCTGTTGGTGTTTGCAGGGACGGCTGTTCATCCAGCTGTTGGGGAGTCGCGGCCCCACGATCCCGAGCTGGTCTTGTGTCTCGCTTTTTGTTTTTATTTATTTTCTCCACTGGCTAGTTGCCCGTGTTGTTTACTCTACCTAATCGCTACCACGTTATGTACTAACACCCTGGTCTTGTGGTTTTGTTACCCTCCACCACTAACTGTTTTATATTAACCGCTCAGTTCGTAGGTTGCTGAGATTCCGTTTAAGTTCCCTTCCAGGGTTTGTCTTCCTTGGATTACTTTTTTCCTTTTAGCTGGTTTGGGTGCTAGACCTACCTGCATGTTTGCCGCGTGCGGTGACCCGTGAGGCGGAAATGGGATGTCTGGCGGCTGAGGTCGCAGGAGACCGGAGCAGTGCCTCCTGTGTACCAACACTCCTCTTCGACCCCGGCTTCGCTGTAAACGGGAGGCTAGAGACTAACCCACCTCTAGTCAGAAGTCATGTACCAAGTTGTGTACAGGGCTTTAGCGGCTTTTTTGTCGTATAGCACGGCTGGGTGAGCCCGGGGGCTGTGGGATCATGCCAAAGGCGTTGGCATGACGGTACCAGGAGGCCGAAGTGTCCGCCGAGTGCGTGTGATCACAGCCAACGGACTATATCTGCACCGTATAAGCTCCAGAACTGTGTCCAGCGTCATTTTCTTGGCTTGCGGACCTCCAGTTCTCCCTTGTAGGGCTCGGTGGTAGGTGGAGTAGTCTGCAGACGAATCTTCCTTCTTTTTTTCGATGGGTAAACCCAAAAACAAAAACTCCAAATTTAAGTCACCTGAGAAAATGATAGTTGCCAACGACTCTCCTTCGTCTTCTCAACCTGCCAAGTCTCATAACCTTAAACGATCTTTAGACCTTGCCCTGGACCAAGAATGTGGAACCTCTTCTTCGGCAGCTGTACCAGTCGCTCCGAAGCGTCGTCTCCCCTCGTTTGCTGTGACTACGCATGCTACACACTTAGTTGTGGAATCCATCGATCCGAATGAGAGACTGTCCACCAGATCTCCCTTTTTCATTTCTAAAGCTTTGGACGCTGCGGTTGGCCCCTTGAAGTCTGTGAGGAAGCTTCGCTCTGGGGACCTGCTTGTCCAAACTTGCAGTGTTTCTCAGAGTAACACTTTTCTGCACCTCACTAGTCTTCAAGGCATTCCTGTCAAAGTGACACCTCACCCGTTTCTTAACACCTCTCGGGGTGTTATTTCGGAGTTTGATCTCTTGCCATGCAGTGAAGACGAATTGGTGACTGAACTTGCAGATCAAGGTGTTATTGCTGCACGTCGTATGATGTTCCGGCGCGATGGTTCTTTGATTAAGTCTAAAAATGTAATCTTGACTTTTAACTCCCCGAAAGTTCCGACCGAAATCAAGGCTAGCTACTTGGTCTGTAAAGTTCGCCCGTACATTCCCAGTTCTCTGCGCTGTTTCAGGTGCCAGAGGTACGGGCATTCACAACGTTTCTGTAAGAGTTCCGCTCGTTGCGCAATTTGTGGCTCCAGTGAACATGACGGGGAAGGTTGCACTTCTGCAGCCTGCTGTGTTAACTGCGGTGAGGCCCATGCAGCTTACTCCCGCAACTGTATGAAATGGAAGGACGAGATGGCGATTCAGCGCCTCAAGACCCTGGAAGGCCTCTCGTACCCTGCTGCCAAGGCCAAGTTGGGTATACCCACCAACCGACAGCGTACTTTTGCCGCAGCTGTTCAGTCTCTGCCACAACCCGTGCAGCCCTTTGTTCCGCGCCCTGTAGCTCTCGCCGCACTTGCCAAGCGATCTACAGCTGAACAAGCGACACAGGTGGATTTCCCCGAGCTCCAGCTTTTTCGAATAGCTGAGTCTGCGCCTTCTCTTTTGAAGACGACCGACTCTTCCAGTTCTCAGGAGAAAGCCTGCACGTGCGGAAGACCCGGCCCTCAATCCGCAAAGGTGTGCAGTGTCCATCCAACTGTCGCGGTCCAACTGACCACCATTGCAACTGTCTCAGCCTCAGCAAGGTCCCCACCCTCAACCAACATTATAGAGGAACATAGGGGAGGAGAGTGACAGTTCGTCCCCAGCCTCAACCAACATTGCAGAGGAACATGAGGGGGAGGAGAGTGACAGTTCGTCCCCGCCCTCGGCCAGCATTGCAGAGGCGTGTGGGGGGGGGAGGAGAGTGACAGTTCGTCCCCCTCCTGGTGACTCATCCTATGTGTAGTTGTGTTCGATTTCGTGATGTGTTTTATCATTCTCATTCCTCAGTTTTACTTAATCGGCTTGTTTCTCACCATTGTACCATGTTTTTCATACTGTTTGTTTCATTGTCTTTTTTGGCCCTTCCTTCGTACTCATGGTTCGGTTTTACTTGGTCAGCCAGATTTGGGGATTTATGCCACGTTTTTTAAATTCTGTCTGTTTGTCTTGTGTCTGGCGCTCTTTGGCCAACCATGGCCCTTGCGCCAATAAAATCCACTAACCAACCAACCAACCATTTTACCTAAACGTCTCTTCAAAATATTCCACAAGTTTTCTATGGGATATAAGTCTGGTGAATTTCCAGGCCAAACAAGCAAATGCATTTGATTTTCCAGCTTGACCAATTTCGAATTATGACATGGGACCTAGTCATGTTGAAATGTCCCGTCAAAAGTTTGCAAGAATGGAACAATCCTACGTTGTAATATTTCAACGTACTTGACTGAATTCATCATACCTTGAACAGGAACTAAGCTTCCAGTGCCATTTGATGTGAAAAAACCCCAAAACATCTGTCGCAGAGGGTGTTTTCCAGTTTGTTTAACATGCTCAGGTCGTAAAAGTTCATAGTTGCCGCCCCGGCGGCGCAGTGGTCTAAGGCGATGGCCTCTGATCATTCGTCCGAAAGGGGTCCGGGTTCGAATCCCGGTGAAGCATGGATGTTATTTTTGTCTTACGGCACTGGCTCTCTCCCTTCCCTGGAACCAGTGACCCTAAATTAGGGACGGGCGACTGCTTATAGCCCATTGAGTTGCTCACGGTGGTCGTTAAACCTCCAATCAAAAAAAAAAAAAAAAAAAAGTTCACAGTTGCTTCGTCTAACGACATTTGCTTGGTAACCCTGCACAAATAAATGAGTTTCATCACTGAAAATTACCATTTTCCAGTCGTCAGCAGTCCATGATTTATATTTTTTGGCCCATGCTAAACGATTTATCTTCATTTTCGCATTCAAATATTGTTTTTTCGTTGGTCTTCTTACCTTCCGGCCAACTTCCAGAAGCCTACTGCGTACAGTTGAATCACTAACATCACAACCACTAGCCAATAATTCTTTTTGAAGGTCGGTGCCTGTTTTTTTTTGTTTTTTTTATTCATTTTACTATTTCTGATTAGATATTTATCGGTCCGTGGAGTTGTTTTTAGTTTTCTTCCACATTTACCTCTCCTCTTTGGAGACGATGATCCAGATGCATTGTATCGCGTAAGCAGTCTTGATACACTTGATTTACCAACACCAACTGCAGAAGCGATATCTCTCACTCTCCTAGAAGTGTGATCCTTCAGAGCAATTATTTTTGCACGCTTCTTTGGGGAAATATCCATTTTTCAATACACGAAAGCAACACGTACTCACAGAGAGCAAAAACTAACATCCACCTGTCACACATGAAAGCTCACAACTGAAGCTGAAGTGCCTATTTCCTGTTTAAAACCGGTCAAACCACATTCTTACTATCACGTTCTAACAGTTACACCACCTCACAGCGGATAAAACCGGTTTACGTGGGTTTCCGACATCAACTGGCGATCACATTACAATTCTGTGAATAAAATAGCTTGTCCCAATTAATTTGCACGATATAGTAAGTCCGCTGCCTTTCCCGTCTAAAGAACAAGAATAATATTGATTAACAGAGCACATTATAGGATGAGGAGGTCCAAGGTGGACGGGAGCAGAGCTCGGAATGGAGAATCCATTCCCGAAGACACTGGAGGTGAAGGATCCAGAAGGGCAGCTGGGTTATAGGCAGGGAGAAAGCAGTTTCTCTCAGCATCATTGGGAAGTTGAGACGCAGGCCGAGTTCAGTAGGAAGGCATACCAGGTGAGAGAAGAGAAGTAACGTATGAAGCAGTAGCTGGTAAAGCAGGCAACGACGAAAATATGACGCAGCTGGAGGGCACAGCCGCAAAGCCAGCAACAGGGGAAGGAGGAGTATCAATCACACTGTTTGACTTAAGCGGCGAAGTCAGGACAGTAGCGGCGAAGTCAGGACAGTAGCGGCGATAGCCGGGGAAGACGAGACACTCTTGACACCATAAAAAATAGGCAAAGGCAGGACGGCATTATGGAACGCCGCAGACACGTCAGTTGTGGGTAGGGCAGAAGGAGGAGATGGACAGAGCCCTTAGCCAATATAGGAGAAGACGCCATTTGCAATGACGAAGGAAGTTCGTAGAACGACCAGCTTGGTCGGGAAGCAAAACGAGGATAGTAGGATCAAATGAGCACTCACCGACTTGGAAGATGACTCAAACGAAAGACGAGAACTTCATGAACATCACGCTCAACATGGCAGTAGGCGGAAATCACATAATAAAGGTAGAATGGTATAAAAACACGGAGCAAAAGCACACACGTCCAGAGCAGCATAAATCAAGGTCTGTTACGACGTGGTTTGATGATAATTTCGTATCGTGGGTGGACTGGCCAACACAGAGCCCTGATCTTAATCTCATAGGGTACCTATAGGATGAATCAGAGCGCCGCATAAGAAGTTTGGAGTGAAGGTATTCTACTAAGCAACAGATAGTGGCAGCATTATGTACTGAATGGAAGCGCATACCTATCGCTGTGTTCAAAAACCTTGTCGAAAGCATGATTGGAGGGGTCAGTGCATGCATTAAGGCTAAAGTTGGTTTCAGAATCGCTTTAATGTAACAAAACAGAGGAGACGAGCAACATGGAATCGTCTCAAAGAAAAAAAGAACAGGAATGAAACAAACTGATAAAAGCGATGATATGTACATTGAATGAGTAATGACAAATTTACAACGTGAGGCAAACAGAGAAATGCTTGAGGAAGAACAAAATGATCACAGGCGGGGCACCGCAGTGCGAAAGAACAACAAAAAGTTTTTTTTTTTATTGGAGGTTTAACGACCACCGTGAGCAACTCAATGGGCTATAAGCAGTCGCCCGTCCCTAATTTAGGGTCACTGGTTCCAGAGAAGGGAGAGAACCAGTGCCGTAAGACAAACACAACATCCATGCCTCACCGGGATTCGAACCCGGACCCCGTTCGGACGAATGATCAGAGGCCATCGCTTAGACCACTGCGCCACCGGGGCGGAAATAAAAAGTTAATGCTGAGTCTTAACTCACCGTGAGATGTAACGGACTTGGTGTAACAGCGAACCACTGGGTCACTGGTGACCAGGTAGCACAGAAGGAGCTTTCACGGCATGCGGAGATGGCAGACTGATACTCTTTGCTGGACCACCGTGCACAGAGTAACGGAAAGCATGGTGAAAGGTGAAGTCCCAAATGCGCCATCTATGAAAAAGTGTAGAGGAGTGGCAGTTCGTCTCTTGCAGAAGGATTAAGTTGGTCCCAAGAGGCGAGAGATCTTCCAGAACGAGAGCGTTAGCGAGGGGGTTAGCAAACCCCCTACAATTCAGAGTGGCGACCTTGAATGGGGAAGTCCGACGTCAGATGAAGGGCAGCTATGGCAGCTTCCTGGAATGTGTCGAGGCGATTGATGATACCACGACACCACAAGACGTCGGGTTGCTTGACATTATACCGGAGGAATTTGAGGATGGAGGTTGCTTGGTCGAAGACCTCTGGAATAACTGCTTCAAACTACTTGTAAAAAGATGAGAGAAGCCTTTTGATTTGTTTTATGAGTGAGAAACTCGTAAAGATCTTCAAAGGAGACAGGTTCTGAAGGAAGAGAGGCATTGGTAAGCAGAATCGAGAAATCTTCAAACGTCGGCAGAAGACCCTTGGACCTTGAAGAGGAAGAGCTCGAACGTGATAGTGGAGACTTGGTGCCTGCAAGACTAGTGGAACGATGTGGGAGGCCAGTCGGAGAAGGTGACTTGTTCTTTTTCTCCGGCCCTCGTTATTGGTAGTAGAGCGACGTTTGCCGCGGATCGATTACACACAAGATCTGGAATCAGAGGAAAGGTCCACCTCACCGCCAGGAGCAAAAGTGCCGACGGTGAATGAAGCTTGAAGTTCAGCCCTGATGCCCTCTGATGGAGAGAGCACACGGAAAGGCAAGGAGAAGTCAAGCGGAGGAAAATCCGACAAAGTGGAGAAAGCAACATCGGAAGACGCGTGTTGATCGAAGGCTTTAATCAGATTTTCCGTAGAACTGGGTCCAGGAGGTACAGACGCAGGAGGAGGCATGGCAGCAGATATGGAGGAAGAGGTAGAATGCCGCCTTGGAGCTGCAGGAGTCAGTGGCTCTGCATGTGGGCAATGAGACTGCTGATGGCCGTAAGCCTTGCAACGTGAGCAATGAGCAGAGGTGAGGAGCTCAATCCGGCGGCGCTCATTACCGCAACGAACATCGTGGAACCGTGGAAACTTTATAAGATGCTCTTTCGACGGGAAGATGATGCGAGCAGTTCTACGGAAGGCACAGATATGTTTATCATCGGGGTCAGAGGGGAAGAGTAGAGAGTCTTCATTAGGCCGACTACTCTGCAGCATCGACTAAGTGCAGCCCACAGCATATCATCAGATATCTCCTGGGGATGTAGAGACCACCAGAACAGGAAGCTGGGCGATGGATTCGGCCAAGAGGTGACGATCACCAATTGATAGGCCCCGAGACAAGACAAGCTCGGCATAATCTTCGAAAAATAAACAATCACAGTTCGTGGCTTTCGGGTGAGGTGGGTGATGGAACCAGAAGGTAACAACTTCTTTAGAGCGGAGCTGTACTGCTTCAAAGTAGAGTTGGGTAGCGCATCAAAACAAACCCCCAACTCGAGGGTCGAATGAAGACGTTGACCAGCAGGAGAGTTCTCGGGAATGTCTAATAAGATTGTGTCACCGTTGAGAGTAACGTAAGAGTTCATAGGGGGCAGACGAGACGAGGAGGAAGCCGGTGGAATACCAGAGGCAGCCGCAGAATACGTGCGTGCATAAGCACCTCCTCTGGAAGGCATTGACGCAGCATGAGACAATGTACTGGAAGCAGAGGCAGTAGAAACTGTAGAGGGCAGATTAGCAACGCCATCAGAGACGTCCGTGATATCATCATCGTCAGCAGAGGCCAGGGACGTCACATCCACGTTCTCGATGGCAGAGTCTGAGACCTGAGCAGGAGAAGACGTGCAAATGACAGGAGGAAAATTAAGAGGCTATCCACTAGCAAGTGAAGACGATTGATCGGCAGCGTCTGTCGTTGAAGAGGCCTAGCGAGGAGATGCAGCGATGCGAGCGGGAACAGCGCCTCATCGGCAGATGCCATAATTAATGGCAAGGGTCAACGAAGAAAAACGACCAGCTCGGTGTGTAAATTAAAACAGTGATAATGAAAAAATGAGCCTTTACCCACTTGTGAGGGATGTTAAACGAAAGCACAGAACTTTAACTCGGGCACACACACAGAACAATGATGGGACACACAAAACGCGTACGTGAAGCACTCAAACACAGAGCTCGTGAAGACACGTGTAGGCCATAGGTAAACCGACACCGTACCAATGCATGTCAATAAATGCTATGTTGTGTTTCTCTTCTAGATATCCGGTGACTTTTGTCAATATAGTGTACATCTCTTACTGATTCTTAATTGTCATTTCGTATCCTCTACAGGGCTGAGAAAACTAATTTTAGGCGACGCAATTTCTAGTGACTTTTTAATAAACGACATAGTGTTAATTCGTTTTTAAGAAAATTTAAGATGTTTATACACGTTCTTTTGCGTATCATTCTATGTTTTAAAATTTTCCTTGTTTCCTCGAAACTAACACATCCAGTCTCAAGTCTGAGTTCCTAAAAAAGAAATCCACTTAATCCTGAGCCTTTGAGACTAGAACATTTAGCATGTTTTTTGTTTTCGTTCTCTTTTTTAAAATTTGGTAGCTGATTTTATACGTATTTCGGCAGTGAGATATTACGTTGTATTTCTTTTTCTTTCCTTTCTTTCTGTTTAGTTTCCTTCTCTAAAAAGCAGAAAACTGGTGTAAACTGTGTTTATCATGTTCTAACTGAAAAATAAATTGGACGGGAAAAACTCAGCAAAAACGAACGAAATTACTTCAAGGCAATTAATCAAATTAGTGTCACCAAGAAAATCTGCCAATGCCGGTACAATCCTTCAGAATATTCCGTTAATTCCTTTTTGCAGCAGAGATAAAATTCACTAATCCTTTACCGACAGCTCATTAAAGAGTAAAAAAAAAAATTCACTTCCCTAAAAGCCACATTTCCGTACCTGTGTGAAACACGGTTTAATTTGCCCCCTTTGTTTTCAAAGGCAGTTTTTCACATTGCAGGTGTATCACGGAAAAATCTTTACACAGTGTGTGACATTAAATGAAGTTGTCTTATCTGGAGAAAAACAAAAGCTGACATCTCGCCTTTTTTACTGATCAGCAAGCTAGGTAAAAAGAGGCAAAAACTTAATACGCAGATTATTCACGTGCCATATAATAAAATAACACAAAGATCTGGGGATACGTTATACTGTTAACAACCGGTCTGGATTGACGCAATATGAATGCCCGGTGCGATTGAAAGTCTTCAGGTGATAATTTTTTGATCTAAGCAAAAATTTAACAAGTGTAACGTTACCTTTAACTTAAATTTTCTTTTGAGTTTCTGTGCCCTTATGTAAATTTGGTCACTTCTAAAAATGTTTTATAACTTAAGGTCTCCCACTACACTTTTTTTGAAAAAATGCAAAAATGGGTAATTTTTTAGCACGTCTTTTGTAAAAAAAGATCGTGCTTATGTTATCGGTTTGTCCGTCCGTCTGTACCCACGATATCTCTGCAACTATCAGTCCGATTTGAAAAATTCTTTTTGCATTGGGTAGCTTGAAATATGAGAATGATGATCCTTTATTTCGTTTTTTTTTACGATGTACAATTCCGCCGCTAGAGGGCGTAAATGCAGATGATGTTGAAGTAAAAAATACGTTTTATTCCACATATTTGCTTTTAAACATCCGATTGAAAAACTTCTTTTATCTTTCGATTCCACTTATGTCGAAGAGTATTTTAGATATAGTTACGTTTTCAAATTACGCATATAATTTCCGCTAGGGGGCGTAAAAGTAAATTACATTTCCCCCGATAACTCTTCTTCTAAAGCTCCGATTTAAAAAAACATTTCTTCAGCGGATACACCTCCTGATGGAAAGTTTTTTGCATATAATTTCAAATTTTTTGGTAAAGAGTACTTTAGCCACCAAGGGGCGTAAGTGTTAATCTTTGCTTCTGATGTATTTGCCATAAAATCTGAGCTTCTAAAATATCGATTGAAAAATTTCTTTCGTGGACTGACACCACTCACATCGATAAACCTTTTCGGAATATTTTCTTCTTAAAATATTCCACTGTTTCTCCGCCAGCGGGCGTACATGTCTATCTTATTTTTGTCAATATCTCTACTTCTAGGAGTCCGATTCGAAAAATTCCTTCTTTGTTGGATAGTGTTTCAGTGTGATATGTTTTTCATATAATTTAAAAATTTTCAAGTAATTCATAGACTTTCCGCTAGGAGGCGTAGAGGTAAATTGCGTTTCCCCATATATCTCTGCTTCTAAATCTCCGATTTGAAAAATTCTTTCTGCACCGGATACAGCTCCTGATGGGAAATCCTTTGCACATAATTTCTAATTTTTGTAAAAAATGGTTTGGCCACCAGGGGGCGTAAATCTTAATTTCCGCTTCTGATGTATTTGCAGCAACATATGAGCTTCTAAGTTCTCGACTGAGAATACGTCGTTTGTAGACCGATACTACTCATGTCAACAAACCTTTAAGAAACATTTTCTTCTTAAAATAATGCATGGTTTCTACGCCAGGGGGCGTATATGTATATCTTATTTTTGTCAATATATCTACTTCTATTAGTCAGATTTGAACAATTGTTTCTTTGTTGGATAGTGTTTCGAGTGTGACATGTTTTTCATATAATTTAAAAATTTTCAAGTAATTCATAGACTTTCCGCTAGGGGCGTACAGGTAAATTGCTTTCCCCCTATCTCTCTGTTTCTAAATTTCCGATTTGAAAAATTCTTTCTGCACCGGATACAGCTCCTGATGGGAAATCCTTTGCACATAATTTCTACTTTTTGTAAAAAAATGTTTTCGCCAACAGGGGGTCTTAATTTCCGCTTCTGATGTATTTGCAGCAAAATATGAGCTTCTAAAATCTCGATTGAAAAAAGTGGTTTGTTGACCGATACTACTCATGTCGACAAACCTTTTAGGAACATTTTCTTCTTGAAATAATGCATGGTTTCTACGCCAGGGAGCGTAGATGTAATCAAATACATCAAAAGCAGAAATTAACACTGGGGTATCAGTGTTAATTCCTGCTTCTGATGTATTTGAAGACTAATTTTTTTCTTGGACCGATACCGCTGATATGGAAAAACCTTTTGAGAATACTTTCTTCCTAAAATAATGCATGGTTTTCTTACCAGGGGACGTAAAGTCACATCTTATTTTTGTCGATATCTCTGTTTCTAAGAGTCCGATTTGAAAAATTATTTCTGTGTTGGAGAACGTTTCCGGTGCGAAATGTTTGTCGTATAAATTCATGTTTTTTTTAATGCACAAATCTGCAACCAGAGGGCGTAAGCTCACGATGCCGTTGACAGCAATATCATCTGAGGGATTAAAACCCGATTGAAAAACTTCTTTCTTCCGTCAGATACTATTGTTTTCCATACCGGTTCCATTGACTTTGAATAGCTTTGATAGAATTAATTTGCGTCAGAACGGATTCAAAAGACGTGCTTATTACACCCGAAAATTCGGTGTCATCTTTTTTGTTTTTTAGGAAGGCAAACAGATAAAAACACACAAACGTTGAAAAAAAGTAACATCAATTTAAATTATCAAGAAATTGGGAAAGTTGTGAAAGAATTTAAGGAAACATATCGTTTCCGGTAAACGCTCTAAATAAAAACGTTACTGATATATGATGGCATTTTTTGCATCAGTATATGCGCATGACTATTATCTATGCAGTGAACTAAAAGGTAAGGGATGTTCCTAAACACTGCTAAGATACACTCATTTTTACATGCATTAGTGTGAATTTTCGACAAATTTCTTCACAATGTTGAATATAAATAGCTATAACCTAACTCTGAAATGACAAACAGGAAAACTTTCAGTTCATTGCACATAGAACATTGTAAGAAAGATGTATACCAAGCTTCATCAATTTATTTACAAACCTTTTGCAGTTATCAGGTTTTCCGTATTGAGTTCGGGACGAAAATATCATCCTGCAAGAAACGCGTTTCGAGTGTCACTTCCCGTTCGTTTGACATCTGAATTTAGATATTCCGATTGCGATAACTCTGTATCTATTCATCGTAAACAAGAAACAAAAGCAGCTATGAAATCCTAAAGAATTGGGCTTTACAATGAACGTATTTTGTTTTTGTTTTTTTAAATTTAGCCCAAAACGACGTTTTTAAAGTAGTGGGATACCTTAACGACATATTATTTTCCAAGACAAGGTTTCTAATTTTGGCATTACTGGAAGTGGGTTACAGATCAATATAGCGTGTTCATTGAATCTGTAGTAAAGGTGAAGAAACTCTTACTACAGATTTGGTGAATTAACAGTTCAACAGATTCAGTGAATTAATATTAATTCTACAAATTTAGATTCACTATAGTAAAAGGGCAGAGCACCTTTCTACAGATTCAGGGAATTAATAGTAACTCAACAGATTCAGATTCGCTATAGTAAAAGTGCAGACCACCTTTGCTGTAGCGCGAATAGATCTCTTTCAATATCATCCCGCAGGTGTTCATCTGGGTTATGATCTGGAGCTGTGGAGACTATTTTAGAACACTGAGTTCACTGTTGTGCCCGCAGAACCACTGTCTGACGATCCGAGCTTTATGGCATGGCGGAAGTAGTTCCTGCTGGAAGTAGTTCTCTCCTCAGGAAACACCATGCTCATGTCCGGGTGTGACTCATTTGCAGTGACGCTAAGATGCCTCGTGACATCGAAATGTTGTTTCAGAGGTATTAAAGAACCGAGTGCTGTTCATGAAAACCGATTCCAAACCATTACATCACCTCCACCAAATTACACAGTTAACGCTACGCAACTAGGATCCATTGATTCGTTCTGCTGGCGCCATATTCTGGACTGAACATTAATTAGCGTGTATCTACTGAAAACGTTACGAAGTGATCCTTTCTTAGTCCTCGAGTGTCCACAGTTTTTGTGCTCTTGTGCCTTCTGCAGAAGAACTTGTCGCTTTTCAGCAGAGACAAGTGTTCCACAAAGTGGACATCTGCTGTAATATCCTAATCGCTGTTGTACTGTGCGGTTATTTCACGCAATGACACATCTGTTACCTCGTACAATCCTCCCCAACCGTCATTGCCCTCAAACATCAGCCAGTAATTACCACCAACAAGAAGACCGCGGACTGTTTGTTTTATTGTTTATCGAACCCTCACTTCACACACTCGACAGAGTTGTTCTTGCATAGCCGAGAAGGTTTGCCGTTTCTGAGATGTTTGCACTCTCCCGCCTAGTGCCCATTATCATGCCTTTTTAAAATGTTGCAACCGCGGTCTAACGCCCATTATCATGCCTTTTTAAAAAGCTTGTACCAGCTCGCCTAGTGCCCATTATCATGTCCTTTTAAAATGTTGCACCGGCCGTCTAACGGCCATTATCATGATTTTTTTAAATGTTGCACATGCACGCCTAACGCGCCTTTTCATGCTTTTTTAAAATGTTTGTACCAGCTTGCTTAGTTGGCATCATCATGCCCCTTTAAAATGTTGCACACGCCCGCTTAACGGCCATTATCATGATTTTTTTAAATGTTTGTACCAGCTCGCTTATTGCTCATTACCATGCCCTTTTAAAATGTTGCACCGCCCGTCTAACGGACATTATCATGGTTTTTAAAATGTTGCATCTGCTCGCCTAATGCCCATTATCATGCTTTTTTTACAATGTTTACGCCCGCCTGTCTAACGCCCATTATCATGCCTTTTTAAAGTGTTGCACCCACTCGCCTAACGCCCATTATCATTCCTTTTTAAAATATTGCACCCGCCAGCCTAACGCCCATTATCATGCCTTTTTAAAATGTTGCACCCGTGGTCTAACGCCTATTATCATGCCTTTTTAAAATGTTTGTACCAGCTCACTTAGTGCCCATTATCATGCCCTTTTAAAATGTAACACAAGCCCGCCTAACGACCATTATCATGCCTTTTTAAAATGTTGCATCCGCCCGCCTAACGCCCATTATCATGATTTTTTACAATGTTAATGCCCGCCTGTCTAACGCCCATTATCATGTCTTTTTAAAGTGTTGCACCCGCCAGCCTAACGCCCATTATAATGCATTTTTAAAATGTTGCACCCGCTCGCCTAACGCCCATTATCATGCCCTTTTTAAATATTGCACTCGCCAGCCTAACGCCCATTATAATGCATTTTTAAAATGTTGCACCCGCGGTCTAATGCCCATTATCATGCCTTTTTAAAATGTTTGTACCAGCTAGCTTAGTGCCCATTATCATGCCCTTTTAAAATGTTGCACAGGCCGTCTGACGGCCATTATCATGCCTTTTTAAAATGTTTGTACCAGCTAGCTTAGTGCCCATTATCATGCCCTTTTAAAATGCTGCCCAGGCCGTCTGACGGACATTATCATGCCTTTTTAAAATGTTTGTACCAGCTAACTTAGTGCCCATTATCATGCCCTTTTAAAATGTAACACATGCCCGCCTAACGTCCATTATCATGACTTTTTAAAATATTTGTACCAGCTAGCTTATAGCCCATTATCATGCCCTTTTAAAATGCTGCACCGGCCGTCTAACGGCCATTATCATGATTTTTTAAAATGTTGCACAAGCCGTGTGATGGTCATTATCATGCCTTTTTAAAATGTTGCACCCGCCAGCCTGACTCCCATTAGCATGCCTTTTTAAAATGTTGCACCCGTGGTCTAACGCCAATTATCATGCTTTTTTAAAATGTTTTTACCAGCTCACTTGGTGCCCATTTTCATGCCCTTTTAAAATGTTGCACAGGCCGTCTAACGCCCATTATCATGCCTTTTAAAAATGTTGGTACCAACTCGCTTAGTGCCCATTGTCATGCCCTTTTAAAAAGTTGCACAGGCCGTCTTCTGACGGCCTTTATCATGCCTTTTTAAAATGTTGCAGCCAACCGCCTAACGCCCATTATCATGCCTTTTTTAAAATTTGCTTGTTAGTCTTTTCCGTATTGCTGCTTTCTACCCTTCGTACATGCATGAGTGTTTTGCAGTGTGAGCTGTTTGTAAAACCATATCAGAGACATAGATGCGTACGTAAGTAAGGCTGCCACGTGCCTGATAGCTATGGGTGTTCCTCAAAATTTAGTGCTTTAGTGCGTACTTTTTTTATTGCTGTTGTTTCGCGGTTTAGCGACTATCTACGGCCTGTAACCATTCGCCTGTCCCTAATTAGCGGATGACGCACACAGTTTTAGAACGTTTTTGAAAAGAAATTACAGAACACAAAAGAAGTTCAAAGAATTGAAACTGGCAACAGCGTGTTAGATGAACACGAATTAAACATCTGCTGCAATTAAATTTCGTCTGCTAAGAAAATGGCACAGGTAAACAAGCTGTGGATAGAAGGTTACAGTTTTGCTCTTTACGAAGACAAATATTCGTAATCTGTAATTAAAAAACGCTGTGAAAATCATGGAATTAGCCTTCTAAATTGTAAAATAAGCAGTGCTGTTAATAAAAACTGGGGAAATCGTTTGCCTTTAACAGGAAAAAACAATACCAAACAAATATCCAAAGAAGCTACGTACTTTTACGACTATTTCAAAAGCGAGGTCTCTAGCCTTAAAAGAAAATCCACCTACCCAAAGAGCAGTCGTTGAAAATTTCTGTATTTACCGTAAACAAGATATTAAACAAAGATTTGTAATCTGAAAAAAAAACCCATAATGTTCACCGACTTTTGCCTAGGCACGTGGCTCAGCGCAGAATACGGTGTAGACTTCTTTATGAAAATAACTTAGCCGAAGACAGATGGAAATTTACTGTCGCTATTGATGAAGCATGGATCTATCTAAACGACTGTAACGAAAACAGGTCGATTTACTATCTCAAAAGAGCAAAAAAAGACTTACAAACTTGGTTCCAAGAATCCAAAGAAAGTTTCAATAAAGAATTTATTATTATTGTTGGTTTCTCGCACAATGAGTAATTAAAGTTAAGAAATGTTGAAAAGGAATTTTTAAATCAATTCTACATATTACCAAAATGAAGTTTTAACTTTTATATTTAAAAAGGAAATACCACTTCTTTATCCACAGAGCCTTCAAAGAGTAGAACTCCATCAGGATAAGGCTACCAGTCATACATCCAAATCTTCTACTCTGTTTCTTGAAAATATGAAAAACGAGACGGGTATCAAGTCTATATCTCATGCTCATATTCCTTCAAAGTCCCCTGATGTATCACCAATGGACTATTGTGCCTTCTGAGTGCTACAAAGGGTGCTTTCTAAACGCAGACCAAACATAATGATTGGACTATGAAAAGCAGTGCAAAAGGAGTGGAATAAAATACTACTACCATTTTTAAGAAATTCCGTGTTATCTTGGAAATGTAGCTGCAAGTTCATCCAGAGAAAAAGGCTACTAAATAGAACATTTAAGAAAGAAATAATTTTATTTTAAGCATTAATTACCATCATCGTTGAAACAATTGTTGCACCCAGAATGAAACAACCGACAGGAATTAAACTTGGTGGGTAGGTTTGACATCGTGAGATATGCAAATGATTCAAGTATCACGCTCGGCCGCGCATGTGACGCAAGCAAGGAGGGGTCGTAGAGCTGCGCCTGACCGGCTATACAATGTCGTCCCGTTGCTCGTGCTTGCCATTCTGACTCGTGCTGTTGTGTGTTTTTTTTTTTTTTTTTTTTTTTGGTTGGAGGTTTAACGACCACCGTGAGCAACTCAATGGGCTATAAGCAGTCGCCCGTCCCTAATTTAGGGTCACTGGTTCCAGGGAAGGGAGAGAGCCAGTACCGTAAGACAAACACAACATCCATGCCTGACCGGGATTCGAACCCGGGCCCCTTACGGACGAATGATCAGAGGCCAGCGCCTTAGACCACTGCGCCACCGGGGCGGCCTGTTGTGTTTGTTGCATCCTTTGCAAGCGCAGTGTGCCTCGGAGAAAAGTTCGGAAGCAATTCGAGTAGTTGGAGGAGTTCGAGAGGAGCTGAATCGTCGGGTTCCAGGAAGTGGGATGGTCTTATCTCCGTATTTCACGCCATACCGGTCGTGCGGATATCACCATACCACGCTGTTGGAGGAAGTGGATAGAACAAGGCACGCAGCAGCGACAGAGAGGGTCTGGGAGACCTAGAGGAACCAAGAAGAGAGGGGACCGACGGGTTGTCCAACATGCGCGGAGTGATCCAACAGCCACGGTTGCGGATATTCAGCGAGCAGTGGTGATCTCCATGCATCGTCCGATTAGTGCCAGCATCATTATCAGGTGGCTGCACGACGTAGGACTATGCACACGCAGACCGTTACAATGACTGTCCTTAACACCATTGCATCGTCGCCAGAGACTAAAATGGTGTCGTGTCAGACTGTCATGGAGCCACTCAGCATGGCAGAGGGTGATCTTCAGTGACGAGTCCCGTTTTTCTCTTGGAGGAGACGACCAACGAATCCGTGTGTGGAGGCACCGTGGTCAGCGCCAAGATAAACGGTTTGTTGTCGATCGTCACACATCCAGAAAGCGTGGTGTTGTCATGGTGTGGGGTGCAATTGCATGCGATCCCAGATCACCTTTGCTGTTCATTGCAGGTACTTTGACAGCCAAACGTTACGTTAATAAGGTCCTGCAACCAGTGGCCCTACCTTTTCTGAAGGCTTACTCCGGTGCGATTTTCCAACAGGACAACACTCGTCCGCATACTGCTGCTGTCTCGAGAGTTTATCTTCAAGACACTGACACTCTGCCATGGCCAGCCGCATCACCAGACCTATCGTCAATTGAAAATGTGTGGAATGCTATTGGATGCACTATCCAAACTCTACCACTACCGTACAATCTCCAGGAACTGCGTGAGAAGATTCAAGCTGTATGGGATGGCTTATCGCAGGACACCATTAGCAACCTATACAACTCCATGCCGAGACGTCTGACATGCTGTATAAGTAAACATAGGTGCCCGACGCCATACTAAGAGACACTACCTATTGGCGTGTAGCTCAATAAATGTTATCCATATCAGTCTCAATGTTTTATCATTTATTGTTCCTGATAACCTTTACCTCCGTCCTGAATAGCATTGCAAATCCGACACGTGGGTGCAACTATTTTTTGACGATGAGTGTATATTGCTGGAAAATCGTTCTAAAGATATGTGAATATCCTCTGTCGGGACGCTTATTCCAGAAAAGTGAAAGAGCCGGACATGCGAATCGCCTGTGCCGCGATTCTGAAAACTCGGCTAAAGAGAATATCTTCAGACTGATGTTTAGGTTAGGTATTGTTCCATAATATCAAAGTATGTTTACGCCGTTTTGCAGGAAAACTGTGCATCACGGAAACTTGAAGGTGCAGGATTCCCCATACGTATGATGCAAATGCAAGATTCGTCATACATATGATATAAGTGGAGTATTAATCATACGCACTTTGGTTTCCATGATTTGATGAAGAGTACTGTGGTGATGTGAAAACCGTTAGAAAAAAGAATTGGAAAAAATGCCAGTGGCGCACAGGAATATAGGAACTGCTGAATGTCAAAAAAGTAAACGTGGGAAAAATCAGAAGTGGGCAATGGAACGCCATTTTGAAGTGAAAAGCGAGGAAGGGAGAAGGACAGCCATCTTGGTGACCAGTTCACAAGGTCATAACGAGCCCATGAATTCTCAGAACTTTGAGCATGGAATTCTTCGAAGAGCCATCGGGCGGATGTAAGCCGTGAGAAGAAGGATGCGGAGAGTGAAGGATGCCCAGCTAAGGGGGTCGAATGCGTCGTCGTGATTGGCTAAGCACTCACTGGGGCTGAGAAAGTTTAGGCAGAACTCAGGAAGTTAGTTTTTGGCGCTCTCTTCTCGTGTAGTTTTCACTAGAGCAGGACGTTGGGTCATCGCGTTAGATGATTTTGCCGTAAGAAAAGCGCTCGGCTGCGGTCGAGTTAACTAGGGGTAGATTTAAACTAACTGCGGTTAGTAACTATCTATATTTTGTTCCAAGGGATCAGGCCGAGGTCTAGATCCATTATATCTGAGATCTGATAATTCAGATCTTGTTTCCAAAGTGCTGCATAATGCTATTAAAGCGTAACTTATGCTAAAGTGTTACCTTATGTGCTGAACGTTGCGTAACAAATGAACTTGTGGCCGCCGCCGGCAGATGGCGCTTGGATCCGTTCACCACGTCACCTGCAAGGTAGGTGTAAAATGGAAACAGCTCTCGCGCTCAGCAGCAGAGAGAAGAGATTTGCACTTTGCACTTTGTAATGTTCAGTTCATGATCTGTTAGCTATTCGAAGAAGTTCGTTACTGTAAACGCGCTGATGTGAGATGTATATATCGATTTTGATTCGTCTTATTAAAGAGATATGGAATATATTTGGGGCTCGTTCTAAATTCATTTAACCACCCCAAAAACTCAAATCAGAACTGAATTTGACTTCACTGAACTCTTGTAAAAACTGAACGATGCTAACAAGGAAGCACCATATTTCTGTTTGCTCAGCTCAAGCTCTATTGTCACCTAAAATTCTTCTGTATGTTCTAGTGCAAGGTGTAAAACCAATATTCATGCTACCCTAAGTGGTGGATTGTAAATTTATTTGTTATTTGTTAAATATCTTCGGCTCATTTCTACGCCAGCTTGGAAGTCTTCAACCACGCCTCTGTCTCGAATAAAGTGATCTCCATAAAGCGTCTAGACCTTACCCCAATCTAGACTGGTGGCAGCAAGAAAAACAAGTAACTGCATCTGGATGGTAAGGGTATCGCAGTGAAATAAAATGCATAACATTCACCATGCAATACCTCCAACTATCCCACATCCAGTAATAAACAGAAAAAATACAACAACAATAATCGTGATAGCACGATTATGACAAGTACATGCTGTATTTTATGTTAATATATAGAAGTTATCACTTGCTTGACTTTGGGAAAAAGTCGACAGCATTTTGCTTTTATCTGTCTATTGAAAAAACTACAGCCTTTCTTGTTTTAGAATCTATAAATTGTTTAGGAAACTATTTTAGAAACATCAGTCGTTCCAAGTTTGCTTGAGATAATTTGGATATCACGCCGATCACTTCGCGAGCACATTAACAATTTTAGCTGACATGGAATTTGGAAATATGAATAGGTTAATATTATCGACGTCCATACCGTAGTTTCATTCAGTTTAGCAGTTTTTACCTATTTAGGTTGAACAAGAAACATTTAGGAGTTGTGAAAGAAAAAAATGCAAAACATTGTGCGTTACAGCAGGGGGCTGCGTGCTGTGCTTTTATTAGTAAATTCTATGGAAGAACAAAAAACCGACAGTACGGTGTAATTCCGTGGATACATTTTTAATGAAAAATTCTGTTTAAATCTAAGTTGTTCACTTCTTCGTTGCTAGACATGTAATCAACTTGTAGCTGACGCAGTGACAGTTCGGTAGAAAGCTGAAAAGAAAGAAACCTAAAATTCCTTCGTAAGTTGAATAAAAACGAGCGGCAGTCCTTCGATAACTAACGTTATCTACCGTTTCCAAGAAAAATGTACAAGTTGCTAATTATTTTCTCTCTTTGCAAGACCGCAAAAAATTAAAATTCGTATTTTTTTTTTAATTTCTACACGAAATGAACAATTAATGCAGAATAAGTGAGTTAAAGCAAAAGGCAGAACAAAAACCACTAATTTGTTTCTCCGATAAAAACAAAAGCGAAAATGTCCTCCAGAGAGGAAAAAATAGTAAGACGCTAAAATCTCCTTCTACCTCTTTTTCTCCGTATTTCCCTCTGTTACCTTTTTTCGCTTTTAATTATATATTCTTCTAATTCTGGGGCTGAGAGTCAACGATGTGTTATAAGCTAAATTAGTGTTCTGCTCAGATTGTACCGAAGAATATATTCATCTCATTCTGTCTGGCTAGTTTACGAATGTACCTCACAAAATTAATTTCGAAAACTAGGGCGGTTTAAAGGTTTAGAAGCAAAATGGGTGGCCAGATTAAATTTTTAATAACAAGAATTCGATCGTAAAGTCAACCGTGAGACGTCCTTGAACGAAATTCCGAATGTTATAACTTAGAATAAGGAATGTAAATTTGTATGACCACTGATTGATTATGCAAACCACTAACAGGTAAAATTTCTCGTTTTATTCTTCAAGTAATAGCACGTGCTTCTTTGCTATTGCGAGAAATTGCATCCAAAGAAAATTAAAAAATCCTAGTGATCCGTACCTGTGAAAAGAATCTTTAGTAGCTTTTATTTTTAAATAAAAGGCGTATTTATGTTACATCATGATGCCCGATCACCGGTCCTTGTCGACACTACATCTTTGCAGCTCTTGGTCCGATATGAAAAATCCTTTCTGCGTTGAGAAGCCTGAACTGAAAGAACAATGATCACTGACGTTTGGTATTTTTCTGATGTAAAATTTCGCCGCTAAGGGGCGTAAATGTAGATGCTACAGAATTCAAGGTATATTTTATTTCAATCATTGCTTCTAAATATCCGATCGAAAAAATTCTTCATTCCTTCGATTGGCATTTTTGTGTACGCTTTACTTTTTCAGATAATGTACAGTTTTCCCGCTAGAGAGTGTAAATTTTTAATGTATTTCCTGATATCTCTGCTTCTAAAAACCCAATTTGAACTTTTTTTGCATCAGATACAGTTTGCGGTGGAGAGAACGTTTTACATATAACAATGATCTCCGATGAAAAGATTTTTTCTAAAAAAAATTCACACTTTTTCATATATTTTAAGGTGCTGATTTCAGGAAAAATAGTAAAAGAAAGATTCTCTCACGTACAAGGTTTTCCACAAAATAGGAATATAATGTAATTCGTCCATTATAAAATAATTACTTTTAATTTAGTTAGCTTATTTATGTATAAAATAATTACTTTTAATTTTGTTCCTTTGTTTACTTACTATTATATGACAAATATACACCGAAAGGATTACGTTTACAACAAAAATAAGACATTGGACTTTGTAAAACACTGCTCACACTGAAAAAGGTAAACCAGTTTGAGCAAAGAAAGTTAATGAACAATAAATGCAGAATAAGTGAGTTCAAGCAAAAGGCAGAACAAAAACCACTAGTTCTTATGCAGCTCAACTACAATGATCACAGATGGATGATATTTTATTTCAGGATTTATGTTGGATTTTTGGTCATCCAGAGGCCTTAAATGGTGACCATGAATCCGGTTGGCACTGAGTTTTTTCAGAAAGACAAAGCCCCAATTCACAAGGCCTGCACTATAGAAGTATGGTTCAATGATCATGGCCAAGAACTTCTGGGGCTCCCCTGACTGCGAAATCGGCCCGACTTGAATCCCATTGAACATTTGTGGATTGCAGTAGAATCATTCTCCGGCTACGCCACTGCCTCGCTCAGTCGCTGGACTCCGAGACATCATTCTGTCTAGCTGGTAAAGAAACTTAACGATACATTCCGCGGTGTAACGAAGTGAATGTTACGCCAGGTGCCAGCTTTCTTCTTCAGATGGTTTCGGCAAAAACCACCCGAAGAAGCTGTTACATGGGTAGTCTGAATGCTGTGACTTACTAGTGTATATAAACACCCGGTGTATACATAGTAAAGTATCAGATATTCATCACGTTCTTCCATACCGCTCATTAATGAGCTGTCACATTCACACCTCGAACCACTGCGCTTTTCAGCTCTGGGTTATGCATCAGGAGCCTGCGTGCTCAGGAGGTTCTTAATTCTTTCCTCTCGATAACGGTCGTTTTTCTGCCTACCATATTTCCTTTTCACTCCCTTTCGCAGGCAAAGAAACCTCTCCTCTCACACTATCCAAAACACATATATTTTCTAATGTTGCTGATCTGGTGGAGAAGCTGAGATCTTCCATTTTCTAATAAGCGATTCCTTACTCCAAAAAAACAGAAGCCTTCAGCATCATATACTGCACATAATTTCAAATGTTTCAACGCCTTTCAGTTTCTTAAGGATCCATTCCTCTCCCCTGTAAGTTCCCACTAGCAAACCAATTTAATCTGCCATTCTTAGTTTTTCGTCTAGATCGGCAGATTTTATCTTCGATCAATAACTTATCTTGATCAGTAAAACGATTTTGGCAGAAGCCTGTCTTCTGATGTCAGCTAAGAACTTATCACTTACATTAATCAATGCTTTTGAAAAAAGCTGAATTATTTTTCCGATTTCATGTCCTTCATCTTATTTTTATGAAAATCCTTTATCTCCACAGTTACCATCGTAACTGGTTCCTTTAAATTTTATAAGTCAACTTTAATTGTTCATTCCTTTTAGAAATTTTAGAAATTTAAAATTTCTTCTGTGTCATTTTTGGAACGCTACGCAAAACTTCTATCCTTTTAACAAACCCCATCGTCAAAGGAAAACTAACTGCAGAAACACATATGACTTGAAAGCCCAGTTGCTGACGTGGCATAGAAAATCATTTCAGAACTTTAAAACAAATTATGTGATTTTTACGAAAAGGCTGCAACATTTTCGTAGTTCATTTTATGGAATAGCGTTCAATAATAGAGCTATGTAACCTTGTGAAGATTAAGGTTAAATTATATAGCTGAGAGTTTAAAGTCAACTTTGTTTAACTATGCTTACGTATGACCATACAATTGTTCGTTATAAACTTGAATATATACTACATTGACAAAAATCACCGGACATCTAGAAGAGAAACACAACATAGCATTTATTCGCATACATTAGTACGGTGTCGGTGAACATTTAACCTTAATGCATACACCGACCCTTCGATAAATGCTTTTGACGAGGTTTTGGAACGCAGCGATAGGTATGCGCTTCCATTCAGTACATAATGATGCCGCTAACTGTTGCTGAGTAGTAGGCCTTGGTTTCAAAATTCTTATGCGGCGCTCTAATTTAACCCATAGGTGCTCTATGGGATTAAGATCAGGCCTCTGTGCTGGCCAGTCCACACACGATACGAAATTATCGTCAAACCACGCCGTAACAGTCCTTGGCTCGGTGCACTATCCGGCTGGTACCAACAAGGCTCGGCTCCATAGTCTTGCCACAGAGTCGGTAGGGCATAATTGTCCAGAATATCGAGGTAGACGTGCTGGTTAAAAGGTTTGTTCACGATAACCAATGGGCCAGGACTATACCACGAAAAACACCCCCACACGAGTACACTGTCAGCTCCAAAATTGACCGTAGGAACAGTACACTGTCAGCTCCAAAATTGACCGTAGGAACAGTACACTGTGGTAAAAAAGTTCCCCCGGCTGCCGCCATACTCACACATGGCCATCAGACAGGCGGATCGTGTATATGGAGCCATCAGTCCATAGGACCCGTTTCCATTGATCTACGGTCCACGATAAAGGTTCTGTACATCATGCTGAACGACGAGTAGCATTTCGAGTGAAGATGAAAAGCTCATGAGCAGCCGTACAACCACGGTAACCCAAGTAATGAAGTTTTCTGCGAATGGTACGTGTACATACCGAGGTTCCAGCATTTTTACTCTCCTGTGCATTGAGGTTTTGTGCAGTACTTCGTCGATTAGCTGTAACACTTCTCCTGAAGCTTCGACGTCGTCTATCACTGATTTTCTTTTACCTTCCGGTACGTTTTCCTGCTTTAGGCACGCCATGTGTCTTCCACTTTTTCAGTACAACCAAAACAGATGACTTGGGCATGTTTAAACGCTTCTCTGTTCCTCTTATGGACAACCCGCAAATATAACACCCAACAATATTTCCTTTCTCAAAGTCGGTTCTTTCCCGTCGCGACATTTTCACTGAACCTCACAGTGCGATATGATGGAGGTAAGCTGCAGGCTTGTTTTTATACCGTTTGCGGCTGTACCGCGCATCTTAACAACGCAGCGGATCCGTTCATTTGCGTTTGAAGAGGTGTCTGGTGACTTTTGTCAGTATAGTGTACTTCGAGCTCGGGCTCTTAAAATTGAACTCGAACTCAGCTCTGGTGAACAGATAACCAGTGTAAGAGTCATGCGCTCACGAGCTGCCTTTAGCCAATTGCCGTCATAGGTCCAGCTGTTGGGAAAGTTCTACAACATTTTGAATATCTCTTGCATCATCTACTCTAGAGAGAGAGGAGACTGAGTTTGGTTATTATACCCATGGTTAATCGTTTAAATTAGGTTATCGTTAAAATATTATTCGAGAGGTGTGTATAAATTTTTAACAAATCAACCTTTAAAAACGTTTTCCTGAATAGGTTAATTTTTTCTGGGATACATTTGAAGGAAAATATCGATATATCTATCTTTTCATTATCCCATCCCTTGAGCTACATCGTTGTTTACGCTTGTTGTGACTCGTATTTGTGTCAGTCGCTTGCCACTTATTATTCTACACCGTTTCAAAATTGTCCGATTTTCGAATATTGATGACCTCAAAAGTTTTTTTTTCTTTGTTGCTGTTGTTGTTTTGCGGGCCCTCTGGGACTGGAGCTGGCGAGTGAGTTGCACCTGTGTATTTATATGACTGGTGATCTAACATGAAAATATTGAAGCTCTGAATGTATGTGTATTTTCAATATATATATATATATATATCATCATCATCATCATCATTGTCAACCATTATCAATCCACTGCTGGACGAAGGTCTCCCCAAGTTTCCTCCACAACAGTCTGTCTTGTGCCAGTCTCCTCCATGTCACCCCTGCATACTTTCGAATTTCATCCACCCATCTCCCATGTGGTCTTCTTCTGGGTCTTTTCCTGTCCCTTGGAATCCAATCTAAAATTTCGGCTGTCCATCGATGATCTGTCCTTCTGGCAGTATGTCCAGCCCATTGCCATTTCAGGGATTTAACTCTGATCATGATGTCTTCCACTCTTGTCATTTTTCGGATCCACGAGTTCCTCTTCTTATCTCTACTGGTTACACCAAGTATGCACCTCTCCATGCTTCTTTGAGTTGTCTGCAGCCTTTGTATGTCTCTTTTAGTTAAGGTCCACGTCTCTGCACCATACGTAAGCACTGGAAGGATGCATTGATCAAACACTTTTCTTTTAAGACATAATGGCATATTGCTCTTGAAAATTATGCTGTTTCTTCCAAAAGCTCTCCAGGCAAGTTTTGTACGCCGATTAATTTCTTCATCAATGTGACCTCACTAGATATCTGCTGTCCAAGATAAACGCACGTGTCTGTTATCTCCAGCTTTTCTCCATCAATCGATAAATCTTCATTTCTTGTAAAAGCATTGAACATCACTTTTGTCTTCTGAAAGTTCATTTTTAATCCCACTTCTTTACTCTTGTCAGCAAGTTCCTGGATCATACTCTGCAGCTCTGATGGGGTAGTTGCAAAATGACTACGTCATCAGCAAAACGAAGGTGGGTTAGATAATCTCCATTAATCCTTATCCCCTTGTTTTCCCAGCTCAGCGACTGAAAAACACCCTCCAATGTGGCATTAAAGAGCTTCGGAGATATGGTGTCACCTTGTCTCACTCCCTTTCCAATTTTTACGTGTGTTGTATTTTCAAACAGCCTAATCTTTGCACTTGCATTTTCATAGATGTTATTAATGATATTAATGTATGCATCTTCAATACCGCAGGTTTTCAGAGCCATTGTAACTGCTGATGGTTTCACCGAATCAAAGGCTTTTTCATAATCGATAAAAGCCATGCACAATGGAAGTTCATATTCCCTGCTCTTTCAATTAGTTCTCTCAGTACGTGGATATGATCTATTGTGCTGTAGCCACTCCTGAATCCAGCTTGTTCTCTCGGTTGAGCCATGTCCAGTGTTACCTTCAAGCGGTGTGAAAGAACTTTAGTGAAGATTTTATAAACTACTGATAGGAGGCTGATAGGTCTGTAGTTTCCGAGATCCTCAATGTCACCTTTCTTATGTAGCAGGATCATTGTAGCGGTGTTCCAATCCTCAGGAATCTTTCCTTCATTAAGGCATCGAGTGAAAATTTGGGCGAGTACTGTTTCGATTTCTCCACTTGCTTCTTGTATGATGTCTACAGTAATTCCATCTTCTCCTGGAGCTTTTCCCCGCTTCATGTTCTTGATTGCATGTGCAACTTCTGCTGGAAGGACTGGAGGAACTCTGGTACTGGTATCTTTCATGATGTCTGGAGTGCATGTATAATCCCTTTCATATAATTTGGAGTAGAAATCTTTCACTCTTGTCAAAATTTCGCCTCTATTTCTTGTTACAGAGCCATCTTCTTTTCTCAGTGCCATAATCTGTTTTCTTCCCTTACTGAGATGTCCCTTTGCTATCTTTAGGCTTTGGTTGTTTTCAATTGCTTTCCTCACTAGTTCACAGTTGAATTTTCTTACGTCTTCAGTGATACTTTTTCGTACTGTCTTGCATAGCTCTATATATTCCACTTTGGAAGTCACATCTTCTTTAGTTGTCCTCATCTCTCTTCTTTTTGCATCAACATTTTCGTTTTTCCTGATAATTTATTTACATGCAACTTGTTCTTAGACCCAGCTAATTTTGTTGCTGTTTCCATAAGAGCTTTGGTTTCTTTTCTGTTAACTTCAGAGATGTCCACTTCTTCCGATGTTAGGCCTTCTAAAGCAGAGAACCTGTTCTTCAGTTCCAACTTGAAGGTATTATGGTGTTTTTTAAGGTTGGTTATGTCAATAGATTTTGTTTGTCTTATGAGCTTGCCACGTTCAAGTTTTGTGTTGAGGTGCATCTTACATCTCACCAATCTATGGTCACTACCTGTGTTGAACTTGTTTAGCACACTGCAGTCTTCTATGACGAATTTTTTGTTACACATAATAAAATCAATTTCACTTGTTGTCCCATTTGGATGTCTCCATGTCCATTTCCTGTGTGGCTTTTTCTTGAAGAAGGAGTTCAAGATGAAAAACCCTTCTGCCTCTGCAAACTCAACGAGAGTATTTCCACGCTGGTTTCTGTTGCCGTGACCGAATTTACCTACTGAAGTTTCATTCTGTTGCCGTTGCCCTATTTTTGCATTGAAATCTCCCATAATTATTTTCAAGTGCTGCTTACCTTTATTATTTAGATGACAAATTTCCTCATAAAATTCTTCAATTTCTTCTTCAGGATGACTTGTGGTGGGTGCATAAGTTTGAATAATCTGAGCCTGGTATCTTTTCGAGAGTTGGATAACAAGTCGTGCAGCTCTGTCAGAGGAACTTTCAACTTCTACAACTTTATCCTTCAGTTTCTTGTTTATTATAAATCCAACACCACTAGTTCTGCCAGTATCTGTCCCACGATAGTAGAAGAGATGTCCACTTTTCAGTTCAATGAGATCTTCTCCTTTTCTCCTTACCTCACTTAGCCCCACGATGTCCCACTTGATCCTTTGTAGTTCCTCTTCCAATTCAAGAAGCCTTGAATCAGAAGATAGGGAGCGTCCATTGTACGTAGCCAAGGTCAGCATCAGATGGCAGCCTAGTCCGGTCCTCCGGGGATTCTTAGCACCCTCTGCCTTCATGTCGCACTGGCCGCTGCCTTGGCCAGGTACATTCCAGCTGCCGGAGACTGAGGGCCAAGATTTAAGTTGTGGAATCATTTTGGAGGGGTTTGGCCATAACTCACCACGCTGGCCAAGCGGGTTGGTGAGTGTGGGATAGAATTTCCTCTAATCCCGATGGTATAGTTATACCGCTATTGGCGGTCGTCAGAGCCCCTTTAGTGGGAACAGGATGCACCACGAGAAGGCGGGGTTGACATTTGTCAAGGAGAGGCTGTGATGTTACGCATCACCTGACCTTACATCCCTATATATATATATATATATATATATATATAGGAAATTTCCGTTTACTCAGATAAATCAATGTATTGTTTAATCAAACAAATCTATGCATTGTTCGGCGCACATCCTAGAAAAAAGAGCACTTAAAAGCACTTCTACAAAAATAATACTGTTCTGAAATTTAAATGATATCAAAATCGAGGAACAACAGCAATACATGAACAAATCATATTACCTTAGTAGCTGAAACTCATTTACGAATTCTCTATGCAAAACGTGTTCTGCCTCACAATCGTTCGATTGATGAACTCATTTGTCCCACCTACATTGTGAGTTAAGTTTTGTTCACGTGTAAAAAAATAGCCATGTCTTTGTTGCTTCATTGTTGACCTTAGAAATGTTTTCAGACGTCGGAGAGCTGAAAATAAAAGCGTTCTGCACAACCTGTTGATACAGGGACATTAAAAATTAATTTCATAAACTTTCCATATTCAAAAAGAATAGCGCCCTGTGAGGAACGATCATCACTGTTGACAAAGTTCACAATGTCGCTAATATTGGGTTGATACATAAGTTTATGCCGTTTTCTTCATCGCACTACAGGAATGTATTACATCAGAAGGGAAAACGGAATCAATTAACCATGTATACCCCCTCCCCCCATTGTTTACGACGGTGTCCCAACGTCTGGATAGGTCTGCACTGCCATTCTTGAAAAAACCTGCAGGTTTTGCTGCGAAGAAATCATGAAGGAAATTCTGGAGATCAACATCATTGTTGAACGTTCTGCCACGAAGTACATTCGACAGAGATCGGAACAGGTAATAGTATGAAGGGACGACATCTGGGGAATAGGCTTGATGTGGAAGGATCTCCCATTTCATGACCTGAATGGCCATTTTGGTCATGTCTGCACTGTGAAGGCGCTCGTTATCATGTTGGAGAAGGACACCATGGCGCCGATGTTGCCGTTTCTGCTGAATTACTCCTCCACACGGTGGAATTGCTCACAATAGAGTGCAGCGTTGATGGTCGGATTCCTCGGCAGCATTTTCAAGTGAATAATGCCTTCCATGTCCCACCAGACACACATGATCTTCGCAAGATGAAGGTCTTGTTTGGGTTTAACTATTCCCTTCGATGACTGAAATTCACGTACAGGCACCACATTTCATCTCCAGTAACAACACGTGGCAGAAAGGGTTTGTGTTGCTTAGAACATTCGCGATAACGGGCGAGGAAGGAACCACATATGGCAAAACGCTGATTTTTGTTGTTCTCGGTGAGAGTGTGAGGCACCCAAGACCCCAATATTTGAACCTTTCCCAAACGTTCCAGGTGTCGCACCACTGTAACCTGATCACAGTACATCTCAGCGGCCAATTCGTTTGTGGTTTGAATCGGATCCAACTGGATGAGGTGGTTCAAACGATCCTCGTCAAAGTGAGATGGACAACCTGAGCGTGGACAGTCGTTGAGGTCAAACTTGCCTCCTCGGAACCGCTCAAACCATTTGCGGACTGTCCTCGGAGCTATAGCATCCCCCTTCCCCTCCCACACACACACAGCACAAATTTGTCGAGTAGCCTCGGCGGCTGTGGATCCCTTGTTAAATTCGTAGAGGAGCAGATGTCGGAAATGTTCATCTCTCTCTACTTGACACTTCGTACTTCCAGACCTGAAAACCAAAAAACCATTAGCCACAATCACAGAGCGCCATATGATTCAGATACACGATATTACTGGCTACATTTTGATATACAATTGGACATCTGCACCGTCACTACTGACCTGGGAAACACTCGTGATATAAAACGGCATGAACTTATGCATCAACCCAATATTTCGATTCAAGAAGTTTTCGGTCTTAGGTAACCTTTCGTCATCAAAATCAGAGCCATAATATGCTATAATATCTTTTCCGCTAATTTTTTCCGGTAACAAATTTCTCCGTCTTCACGAGGTAATTAGTCACTTGCCCAGGAAACCTCTTCTGCAAAAATTCACTGTAAGGTCTATTGTTTCAAACAATTTCTTATATTTTTCTTCAGTAGACTGAAAAAAGTACGGCTTGCTTCTGTCATCAAGGCGCAGAGGGGCCTCCCGTTGTTGTGGCAATTTTGGTTCATCTGTTCCTATTTCTTCTGCGTTGTGGTTTATGTCTTTCCACAGTGAATCAAATCCACACATTTTGTGGGATGTAAGAGTGCTGATCACGGTCTCTATGCTGGATTTATCTTCATGTAGGTGAAGGGACGTTTTCTGCATTGTTGCATTCAGAGCTACAACTCTTTCCAAAATTGCAGTTGTCATCTTCAGGATGAAAAACGCCTCATATTCTTGCAATCTGTGAAGAAACCAGCTTGCACTAGTTCCTACTTTTCACCCCTTTCTTCCGTAAGATCTTCCAGGAAAAGCAACACCTTGTTATAGTTTGCTTCACGAGTCACAATTGAGTTAGTTGAATCTGAGAAACCACCACGTGGGACAAAACAGCGGCAATAAAAGGGTACATTTACATCTTGGACTTGAAATGACTTAAATATTGAATTTATTTTAGGTGAATGTCGAATAAATGAGATAAGCTGACGCACGAACACTAAAAAATTTCGGAGACTGTCGCTGCTTTGTATTGCATCTTGCACTACAAATTCTTTGTGTGAGCTATACGTGTACATGGTTCAATTACGTGGCTCTTGGTTCAGTTCCAGACATTCTGCGTTGCAAACTTTTCAGATGTCTACTTACATCGGCAGTTCCGTCAAAAAAGTTCCCCGACAGTTGAATATCTCAAGATTAAAGCGTGCTAATATATCTTGGATTTTAAGAAATAAATTCTCAGCGCTACAGTTTGGCTTTACACAAAAACTTAGGAAAAGTTATTTAATATTTAAACTAGAGTCCACTATGCGGAAAAAAATAGTTACTTGCTCTTCAGTAGCAATATCGCAAGTTTCGTCAGTCATCAGTAAATACACTGGCGTGCAAAAATTAAGGACGAGACGGTTTTTTGAATGTAACGTCGTGCAGAAGTGCTCCACATTGACTCAAATCATACCATAAGATCCCCAAGATATAAGAATATGGGACAAGTGAGCAAAACCGTCCAAACAAGGAATCCAAAGGATACAAAGGCAATATTTTGAAAAGGTAGCTTCGAGCACAACTGGACAGAAGGCAGAAACATCCATGTGACAGGCGGCTGCCAAGAAAAATCCAGTCTTTAGTAGGGGATATGATCGCCCCTGACTGCGTTGCAGGATTTACAACGTCTGTCCATGCTGAGGACGAGGTTGTCAAGGAGCTGTTGAGGCATCGCGGCCCATTACTCTTGTATCGCCAATCGCAGCTGCGGAATCGTTGCTGGCGGCTGGTGACGTGCTGCCAAGCGTCTCCCGAGAAGGTCCCACACGTGTTTGATTGAATTTAGGTCCGGGACCTTGCGGGCCAATCCATGCGTTGAATATCTTCACTCTCCAACAGCTCGGCGGCAGCCACTGTACGATGAGGTGTAGCGTTGTCGTCCATGAAGAGGAACTCAGGACCCACGACACCTCTAAACAGACGCACGTGAGGCAGGAGAACCTCGGTACAATAGCGGACACCAGTGACTGAACCTCCTTGGAAGATGTGGAGGTCTGTACGGCAACCAAGCATGATACCGCCCCAAACGAGAACTCCGCCACCTCCAAACCGGTCCCTTTCGATGATGTTGGAGGTGTGATTGCGTGTTCCCTGCTCTCTCCAGATGTGTATACGTCCAGAATGGCTCGTCAGACTAAATCGGGTCTCATCCGTAAAGAGAACTCGACCCCATTGCTGATGTGTCCAGTTCTTGTGTTCCTGGCATCACAGAAACCGCAGTCTCCGATGAGCAGGCGTTAATGGCACACACCGTACTGTTCGTCGTGAAAATAGACCACCTTTGTGCAGCCTCCTGGCCACGGTAAAACGCGATAACGGACGTCCAGTTGTCTGTTGCATGTGCCTTACGATTTCTCCCGCTGTCTGACGTCTGTCTCTTTTCGCCTGTAGGACAATATACCGGTCGTCCGCTACCGTGGTTGCTCGTTAACGACCACTGCTAAACTCTCAAACAGCTGTTCCTGTAGTTTGAAATGCTCTCGAAGCTCGTGGAACGATGCTGTGAGTGATCCCGAACTCCTCGGCCACACTAGTCATACTTCGACCTTCTTCCAACTTCCCAATGACGCGACCTCGGGTAAAGTCATCCAGATGTCGTCTACTAGATTGCCAGCAACTCGACACACGGTGGCAGCGACTCGACGTCTTTCAAACCAATGTACACCGTGCAATAGCTTTCATCGAATTGCTGAGCGTACATCGCCCGTGTGCTTTATACCCTTCCGACACTTCCCCTACGTCATGCTGCATATATGCGCATGCCCTACTATACCGGACCCTAGTCTATCTCCTGAGTGGTCTTTCGGTCCGTTCTGCCTGCTCGTTATGCTGATTTTTCCTCTTCGTCCTTAATTTTTGCACACTAGTGTATAAGACAGCATCTTTTATCTACAGAAGCACCATTTTTTGCACTTGTTTTGACGTAAGACTGAGAATTTCATTGAGGGTGTCGTGAGATATCCATTTGTATTTTGTGCGCAGAAGCCAGGATTGCAGTTCAGGGATATCCTTTGCTCGAAGGCTGAGTAACTGCAAAAATACTGGAACTTGCATCATCACGTCCGCGAACTGCCAAACCTTGCTGAGCAAGAAATTTAAGAGATGAAATAATTTTCATGAGAGCCACATTCGCCATTTTTATTTGAGCGAACTTGCTATGTGAGATCGATGACGCAATATGAACTCCTTTTTCAATTAAAGAGCATACCCATTTGTACGGGAGCTCTATGAAACGAACTCTCTTCATGCATCTTCAACCGTTCAATAGCTCTCTTCCAAGCGTCAAATCCTCCAATAACAAATGCACGAAATCCTTTTTGTCACCTGCTGTTGACATGGGTAGATTTGCCTTGTTTTTAAAAACATCTGTACAGACAGAACAAAACACTATGTCTACCACTGTGGCGTAAACTATTTACGAAAATGCCGTTTTCCGTTTCTCCTGAAAACACATTTCTTTCTTACTTACGGTCATTTTATGCTCGTTTTTTGCACCTGTTTTTACAGAAAAATGAATTGTGTGGTGTACCTAGGCAATCGATAGTTCTATTACTACTAGTGGCAGTGACATTGCTTTTGTCAGCAATAACATTAGTACATTTGGGGGCCTTAAGACGAATTTACCCGTTTTTAATTATCCCATTTATGAACTGACGACACACAAGACACACGCTAAATGATAAATCGTCTCAAGAAGTGACAGTGCTTGCGTCCAGTGGTGCCACGGTTCGTCAGAGGGGCAACCGAAACTTGCTTGACAAGTTCAGAGAGCGTGTACTAAGTCACTGTACTCGCTGACCGGAGGATATTTGTTGCGGTCGGACAGGAAGAAGTTGGGGATGAGAAGTCAAGCTGACGGTTGAGTGTTGCCTCTCCTTTTATGACTCTCCCATGGGCCGCGTATGGCCTACTGGTCAACGTTCGTGACTGCCACGGAGGAACCTCAGGTTCGATCCCGGTCAGGTACGAACGCTCGAAACACTAAATATCCGCCGTCGGACTCCGGGTACTGGCCCCCCGGTAATAAATAAGGACGTCTTCCTTTCCCTTTCTACCTCGCTTCCGTGTCACTTTCCTACAGGGCACTCTAGCCAAAATCACCTAGCTTCCTATTTCTAAGGGTTGTTTAAGACCATGGGTCAGACACTCGCTTCCTAAAATCCTCCATATACGATCTGGTCTGATCTTATGACTATCCCATATTCTTGCTGTTAGACTCTTTTCGTTGAGCTATAAGGTGTATATTTTAGGGTAAACGAAGACAGGTTTGCGGTATTAATATTTTCATTATGACTGAGATGCATGATTCTTATTAAAATGTTTTATTTTGACCAATGATTCAAATTTCAATGGAGATCCGAACACCGGTGCACCCATGTGATCGGCGCCCCAATGTGAGCATAAGCTGCGCGTCTTCTTGATCAATCGGTATCTCGCCTGTTTGCCGTTGAAGACGCACCAGGTTCGAACCCCACCCGGGCCAAAAGGAAGACAATATAGAAATTTCTACATAAATACGGAAAACCCCGAAACTGATTTTTCTAAAATAAACGGAATTACTAACCACCTAAATTCTGTCAAAATACTGAAAGTAAGAAACGGAAACTTTTTCAAAATGGAAATTTTGTTAAAATACAGACACGTATCGGCAACTCTGCTGCACGTTACTTACAGAAATTTTCCCGTGAGTACAGTACACACCACTTATTTTTTACATTGTACACAAGGGAAACTTTTGAAAAGGTTCCACTTTTTTCGTATTTCGTAATCTGGATCTGGGAAAAATAAATGTCTTTTAGTTGGGATATGTCTTGTACATATTTTCAATAACTGAACATGTTAGTTAAATCATGCAGTGTATTGATTATGATACGCTTTCCAACATACACCAGAAATCATTACTCAAGTTATGAGGATAATGGCTGTGGAATAAATCTAGCTCCTGTTTCCTGACCTTTGACCCCATTTCGATGATAATAAAGAGACTTGGTTCAGTATACCTCTGAACAACATGACAAAATTTTGTCGCAATCGAAGCATTTTACGTAAGTTTCGACGCATAAGGGCAATGGAATGGATCCAGCTCCTATGTCCTGACCTTTAACCCCATTTTTCCCATTTTCAATAGGGTTCGTTACCAGGTGGTTCCCTACCACATACAACAATTTTATTGAAACCGAATAATTTTTACGCAAGTTATGACGCATAAGGGCAATGAAATTGATTTCTCTCCTATGGCCTGAACTTTGACCCCATTTTACCCATTTTCAATAGGGTTCGTCCCCAGGTGGTCCCCTACCACATACTAAAATTTTATTGAAATCGAACCATTTTTACGCGAGTTATCATGCGAACGGACAGACAGACGGACAAAGCTGGAGCATATACGTTTCTTCAACCTACGGTTGTAAAGCGTAAAAAATGAGCAGAAATTGTTTCATCTGAAACGGCTTGGCTGACATTCACGTTTCAGTGTAAAATTTTCTCCTGCAGTTACCAGATCAAAATTCTGTATTGAACTCATCGAACAAGAAACGATCTTCTTAATAAGTATTTCTGTTTACATTGTGTAGAATCAGTGTAATTTCCTAATTCTCGAATCATGTTGAAGGCGATTGTAACTGTCCTTCCTTTGAAGACTACAGGTAAACTTGATCTACAGAATGGAGATCACGTTTTCTTCCGATTATCTCTTAAATAAGTTATGTCATTGTATTGCCCTGTCGCCATATGTTAGATCAGCATGCTTGATGCTGGCAATGAGCCCAGTCCGAGTGTCGTAACCCTCCTTCCTCCGAATTACCATAAGTAACTGAAACACTCTTTGACAGAAGACAGGAAGAGAGACTTTTCATATCACCTTACAAGGTTCTGCCTCCGTTTAAAAAAAAGAGGACCGCCTATTTTCGGCAGAAGAAAATTCAACGATCCTACGCGTTATATACGCTTATCGAACAAAGAATTTCTTCTTTCTTACAAAGCTTGTAAACAAACTTACAAATGTCTAGCACATAACAACGATGGCATTTTCTGTGATCTAAATTTCTTCTTTAAGGAGAAATAAATTCGAAGAAACTGCTTGAAAGGGATAAGGAAAAGTACCTATGTTTCTTTACTCAAGAAATAAACTGTCTGGCAGAACAAAAAAGCGAGTACCGAATCCTAAAACAAGTGCTACTTTATATGGACTTAGTCATCTAAATGAATGAGAAATGGCACTTAATTATTTGTGTGCTGCATTTTGAAATTATTAATTGAAATTAAGTAAATCTAGTGTAACAATAAGTCAAACCAGAGGTGCATTGTTATTTAGAAAGAGGAAATGGCAGATATAGACACCAACCTGTTCAAGAGCTTTATTAGGTTAGTAGGAACAATCAGAAATGTTTGCCGCCCAGGTGGCGCAGTTGTCTACGCGCTGGCTTATGGCTATTCGTCCGAGTCTGGTCCGGGTTCGAATCCCGGTAAGGTATTGATGTTGTGTTTGTCTTACTGCACTGGTTTTCTTCCTTCCTTGGAATCAGTAACTCCAAATTTTGGACGGGAGACTGCTTATAGCCCGTTGAGTTGATTTAAACTCACAATAAAAAAAAACCTCCCCGGTGGCACAGGGCTCCAGGTGCTGGCTTACTACCATTAGTCTGAGAAGCGTGCGAGTTCTAATCCCGGTAAGTCATGCATATTGGCTTTGTTGAGTGTGTCTTGAGTCACTTGCTCTGTCTCCTTTCCCTGGAATTAGTGGCACTAAATTAGAAATGGGCGATTGCTGAGTTGTTTCCCTATTGAGTTGTTTACTGTGGTTGTCAACCCTTCAATCAAAAGAAAAAGAAATATGACAATTTTTATTATTATTAAAATCAATTTATTATTGTGTTGGAAAAAAAATAATGTCTAATGATGAGGATAATGTAAGTACGGACTTAGTCGCTATGTCTCCAGAATAAATGTTTTTTCGGACGAGACAGATAAGAATACAGAAAATAAGAAACAAATGATACAAATTTTAGCATAAGAATGAATGGTTTAGAATGTATGTCTTGCCAATTAATGCTTTTCTGACGAGTTAGTAAAACGTTAAAAATATATAGAGTTTAATGTAAGTGCGGACTTAGTCGCTATCCCTCCAGAATGAAATTTTTTTCGGATGAGACAGAAAAAAATATGCTACAAATATAAAACACAGAAAACAAATTTTAGAGTAAGAATGAATGTTTTAGAATGTATGTTTTGACAATGAATGCTTTTCTGTTGGGTCAAAAAAGAAAAGTATAGCAAACTAAAGAAATGGAGAAACTGCATATTTAACGTACATACAAGCATTTAGGAATATTTATACGCAATTTGGAAAATATGCTATATAAGGAAACAAAAATCTGAAGATTTGCTACATCTTACAAAATATCAAGTTGGCAAGAATCGTTTGGTGAAATAAAAAATAAAGACTGAATAAAAGTAGCCGTTAGATTGTAAAGTTACAAAAAAAATAATAACAATGGACGAAATACGTGAACATAGAAAGAAATTTCGAAACATAGATTAAGTTAAATCGGAGAAATTGTGAAGAAAATGTTTGATAGAGTGGCATATGAAATAAAGTAAGAAAATGCTGTTACAATCGAATTATAGAAAAATAGACTAACATATACAATAAAAGATGCATTTCTTTGATTAATCATGAAGAAATTTAAGTCATGCTACAGAAAAATAAAAATTATCCGTTGAAAAAATTATGTAATTCCATGAAATAACGGAATCCCAAAGCAATGTTCACTTCACTCCTGGGGAAAAAAATTCCGGGCTGGCGATAAATAAAATAATAAAAAAATACATGAAGAAATAGCGTAAATGATATAAAAAATAGATTAAAAGGAATAAATAGTACATGGGAAAATTACGAGTAAAAAATAATATTAGATGGGCGAAAGACTCGGAATTAACATGAATAAAGCCATGAATACATTTTCGCTTGACGAAAAGATTTCCCAAAAATTTGTCAATGTCCAATAAATACTGCTATCTCCGGAAATAAGCACCCACTTCGGTCCGTGGAGAGAAACAATGGCGGCAGGAGATTGGAAGCTGCTGGCTGCTACCGACAATGCCCCCTCGTCTTCACCGTCCGACTGGCTGCACCAGGCTGCTGGCAAAAGTAGCAGCCTAATATTAACTCTATGGGGCTGCTACTGGCAGCTGCTCCGGCCGGACCCGCCAAATCTCCTCTACTATGGAAGATGCAATGGTGTCCCGAGAATAAAATCTGAAAACCAGACGACTTGCCACGTGTGACTCATTCCAACGAATCACCATTCACACTTTTTCCAACTTCGAGAAGAGTTTACGTGAGGCAAATGACAACAGAGTCCATAATCCTGACTGTCTTGTGGTAGACGCCAAACGTGGTGGGGATCAATAATGGTTTGAACAGTGTTCTTTTGGTATTCTTTAGGTCCTACCACTACTTGGAACCGTCGTTTTACAGCCAGTGCATACATCATATTCTGGATGACGATGTTCATTCCATGATACAAATTATGCCATCTTTCAAGAGGATTATACTGCAGTACGAACTTGGACTTTGTAGAACATCAAATTGAAGTAACACATCTTCCATGGCTTGTACAATCACCAACCTTAAACATCATTAAGCACATGTGGGCACAATTGGAGAGGAGATTCTGAAAACCGATTTCCGCCAAAATCGTCACTCGAGAGGGGTTTGAGACTTTCCTCCATAAAAAATGGTCAAGTATTCCTCTAAAGACCATTCGCAATTTATTTGAATCTACTTCGCGTCGAATAATAGCTGTTTTAATAGCAAAGGTTCGTCAGCGTCGTACTAAACTAGCTGTAGCTCTTCTCAGAGGTGTGGCCATTATTTTATTCAATCCTGTATATGATTGCACGCCTCATTTAAAAGACAATCAACCATTAAATGAGGCAGAGCGACACTTCTTGTTGACTCTTACCTGGCACTGCCAATCAGTGTCACTATATAAAGAAATGTGCAGTTAAATCGAAGACGTTCTCATTGGGAAATCACCGTTTCGCAAATGTGCAGGTTGGTAAAGAGATGATGATGTTTTTCCTCTGAATGCTCAACCTGTGTTATACGTGCACAGATATCAACTAACAATATATTGTGTTGGTGCAAATGAAATGTCTAGAGCGAATGAGCAATGGGTACAGGCTCCAACACAGCGGAATGGAACCACCACACAGGTGTGCTGGGTATTTCCTCGCAGTTACTATAAATAGCTAGCTCGTTCGTGAAGAACAAGGTTTGCCGCCCCGGTGGCGCAGTGGTCTAAGGCGTTGGCCTCTGATCATTCGTCCGTAAGGGGTCCGAGTTCGAATCCCGGTCAGGCATGGATGTTGTGTTTGTCTTACGGCACTGGCTCTCTCCCTTCCCTGGAACCAGTGACCCTAAATTAGGGACAGGCGACTGCTTATAGCCCATTGAGTTGCTCACGGTGGTCGTTAAACCTCCAATCAAAAAGAAAAAAAAAAAAAAAAAAAAAAAAAAAGAACAAGGTTCAGGCGTCGTTTGTTTGGACGTAACATAGCTAGCGAAGAAATCATGCAGATACCGGATTTAAAAGTCAAATCCTGTATGAATTTAAACTGGACCATTCTGCAAGAATTGCCGCTCGAAACGTTAATAAAGCGTTTGGGGAGAATACAGCCAACGAACGAACCAATCGGCGATTGTTTGTAAAGTTTTGAAGCGGAGATACGGACCTGCAAAAGGTTCTGACGATGTTCTGTTACGTGTGGCTGAAGCGGACCTTCGAAAAACGCGTCGTGAAATAGCGGCAAAGGTAAGTGTCCACTACACGACAGTTGTTCGGCGTCTGGCTGCGCTGAGTAAGGTAAAAAAGCAGGACATGTGGTTGCTGCATGAGTTGACAACTGCCAACGAGACTAGACGTTTGGAAGGCTGCACATCACCGCTTACCAGGAATAAACAGGAACCACTACTACTTTGAATGGTCACCTGAGACGAGAAGTGTGTCCTTTATGATAATCTGAAACGCTCTGTACAATAGTTAAGCAAGGCACAGCCTCCTGGACGACATCTTAATCCATCCCTACACACCAAGAAGATGATGCTCCTTGTGTGGTGGTCCACAGCCGGGATAATTCATCGGAGTTTCTTGGCAAGAGGCCAAACTATTACTGCAGAACGAAATTGTTTTGAATTACACCAGATGCACCCGACATTGCTGTAGAAACAACCGGCTTTGGTCAACAGACATGGTGTTCTTCTGCTCCACGACAACGCTCGCCCTCATGTCGCACAGCGAACGATGATGACACTAAGTGCCTTGGGCTATGAAGCACAGCCTCATCCTGCCTATTACCCAGACTTGTCTCCGGCAGACTGCCATCTGTTTCGTCGCCCGGATCACTTCCTGTCCAGGAAACTGTTCCCGGCAGACAACAAAGTTCAACGTGCAGTTGATGACTTCTTCGGGTCCCAGTCACAAGACTTTTTTCGTTCCGTGATCATGGCCTTGCCGGACAGATGGCACCTATGTGTCGATGCCGATGGGGATTATTTTGCTTAGGTAAGTTGTCCTATGTTTCAGTACTCGCCGCCCACGTGCGCTGGTCCTTGGCCGGACATTTCATTCGCACCAACCCAATAATTAATTTAATCGGATCATGAATCAACTGATACAGCTGATTTTTCTCCATCCGTTTCCCGCTCCTACGTCTATTCGGGGATCCCTTTGACCCTTACTATATCATATGCGAGATCGTTAGATTATTTGCCTCTTAACAACATTTTTTTTTCGAGTGTTAAAGCTACGTTTCCTTTATTTTTTTCAACAATTAATATCTCGATCACTGTTTTATCGTTTTCTTCCGAGGGCAGATTTTTAGTTAGATACGTATTAGTCACCACGCTGCATTTTCTTAATACGTTGCATAAATTTAAGAGGGTAAAACATTAAATCTACGCATACATTTCCAGCGTTTTGTGGTCGAATAAGTGTCGCATTTACACAAGCAAATCGCACTTAATCGTCATCGAGGTACGTCTGAGCTCTGCATCTCCTTCGACCGTTCCCTATGCTGCTTGTCCTTCACGCACTTCTGAACTTCACAGAGCACCCACATGACACGTGCTTGATTCAACAGCTTTCTGACTGTGTGCGAAACAAATCCATTCTCGTGCTTCTGTATAGGGTTTCTCGAGATCAAACATGAACAACATACAGTGACAAAAGTGCACTTTGCTGGCAGCCATATCGAAGTTCCACTAACTGCACTTGTGGGCTGGCCCCAACCAGTATCGTTTGACGTAGTGTTGCAACGTTACTCCCACAACAGGAAATTAGAACAAAAAATCAACCGTTTCATATGATCATATGTATTGGATTTTAGGAAGGGAGTGTCTGACCCCAGGTCTTAAACAACCCTTAGAAATAGGAAGCTAGGAGATTTGGGCTAGAGTGTCCGATAGGAAAGTCACACGGAAGCGAAGTCGAAAGGGGGAGGAATACGCCCTTATTTATTACCGGGGGCCAGTACCCGGGGTTCGACGGTTTAACGTGCCCATCCGATGCACGGCGGATATTTAGTGGATCCAGCGTTCGTACCTGCTGGGATTGAACCTGAGGTCCTTTCCGTGGCAGTCACGAACGTTGCCCACTAGGCCACCCGCGGCCCAATCAACAGTTTTGTGGAGCACCGAAGACTTATACGTAGGGTTAACAAAATACCGATATTGCTGAAATGAATTCACCGCTATCGATACTTCGTGAATACCTAAAACATGAGCTCAATTGTAGAATGAACCGCGTTAGTTGCGTTTGTCAAAGTCGACACTAGATGTCGCCTCGTCCCCTTTGCTCGCATCATGCTACGATGTAGCTTCAGACGCATTGTTTTCTTAGTTTTCTTTCTTGACATGACGTTTTATGATTTATACATAATATTTGCAGTAAATCATTTGTTTCATGTAAACCAACTCCTTCATAGCAGAAAAAAAAATTTTTATTCTTTATACAAGTATTCAAATGTTTCAGCGGCGAGCGAAAAGTTTCATTGTGGTAAAAAAAGGATGTCTCGAAGACGACGATGATTTTACTCGAGCCAAATTATCGGCAAGCTCAAAGATGGCCGGTCTGTGACCGATAATGTCGGAAAGGACTGCGGTCCAGTGGGCTAATCGTCTTCAACTAAGCACAAGTGTGCGAATTTCGCGTTCTCGGACACGCTGTCTGTTATCATTCAGGGCGCATCATACCGCCCGCCATCAGGGGTGTATGTGCTACAATGTGTGGTCTTCAGATCAGTGGGCATGTTAACAAATGAAATCGGCTTTAGTCTTTCGTTGTATTCCGGGCAGCAGTTGATTTAGCGGGAACGAGGGACTACGTATGATGCCAGGAATATCGAAGAGACAGACATGGCGTACTGTCCGGTAATAGCGTCAAAGGACGTATCGAAATGCAAGTGAAGAATCAAGACAATGGTAACGGTACTACAATGATGTCATTCTTCGTCATGTTCATCCCTTTCGCAGTGCTATTGGCGCACATTAAATTTTTATGAATGATAACCCCGTCCTCACCGCATAGGTGTTATGGATGAAGTATTCACTATTGACTATATCGATCGGATGGAGTGGCCATCGCTCTGCCCTGATCTCAACCCAATTGAACTTCCATGAGAAGCTCTTGGGAGACGTTTTGTGATTATAACGTGTACTCTAATTGAACTTTCATTTTGGGTTGTCTTTTTCCATGTAAATTTTGATTTCGTTCTCTTTTAGCGTTTCAACTTTACCCACGGTGTATGATAGTCACGTGATACGACCTGGAAACAAAAATAGCCCGTTAATGTCGCTTGTCACTAGATGGCGCAAGGAAAGTGTGGGCCGATGATTTGATACAACCTATGCTTTCTTATGGCAGGAAGCGGCAGAAACATTCGTGTTTTACGAATGCAATTTTGCTTGGAATTAAAAAAAAGATAACCTGGAACGCTTCGCAAGCATGCACTTTTGTGCCTATCACATGGAATTCGTCCAATAAGCGTTATATATATATTTCTTGGCCACAAAGTGAGTACTCTAACGTGAATATTTCTGAGCAGACGATGCTGAGTTTTTTTACTGAGGCAATAGAGAATAGGCCCTTTATCGTAAAAAAATTTTACTTCTTGTCAAATGTGATGGAGGAGCAATTTTAACATGAAATATCAGTTTTTGCGTAAGTCATTGGAGCATCGCTAACAGAAACTGCTGGTTTTGAAAACTTACCGAATTTTTCGCAAAAAATAATTTTGATTAATCTTCCGCTCAAGAAATCATTCACTATTGATGTTTGCATTTAAGGGCCGTTCATAAAGTACGTCCGAGATTACATGGGGAGGGATGACAACCGGACCAAATTTGAATTGGGGGGATGGGTTAGTAATTCGGACGTCCAGCGGCAAAAATATAGTGGATGGTATTGCTTCGTTTTGTTTTCTCTTTTTTTCTTCTTTTAATGGTTAAAAAAAGGTATGAAATATGTTAGATGTCTGATGATATTTAGCTAAATCGAAATATTAATATTAAGTTCTTGTACTTGTAATACCAAATCTATCGTGTTTTGTAGATGGTATAAATGAGAGTGTTGCAACCTTGAATGCGTGTGTTCATTTGTAGGTCTTTATTTCAGAATGATAAAGTTTGGGTAGCATTTGGGAATAAATTAATGCCTAAATAATAAATATTTTCTGAAGCAAACGTGTAAACATATGGAAGATTCCTTTAAATAATTACATGTTTTCTTTCTGTTTCTCAACGGTCTTGTAAAAGCAGCAGTCAAAAATAAAGGGGATTGCTCGAATCAGGACGAACTTCTTAAGGGAGGGTGTCAACAATCGGACAAAATGTGACATGAGGTAGGGGAGTCTAAAAATAGTAAAAAATCGCGGACGTACTTTATGGACGGCCCCTTAGTAATAAACAATATGTCTTACACATTTGTTTTATTTTTATACCTAATTATACTAATGAATAAGGCTCTCATAATGCTCCATCTGTGCTGGCTATGACGGCAAAGACAGTGCATCGCGGCAAAATGGCTGCTTCTTCTATTTCCCTGACCTGCGTGCATATACATAGTGTGATGAACATATTTGGCATCAAGGGATAAAATTTGTGATCCTACATTTAAACAACGGTTAATGATTTTAACGTAATTTTTTTCCACATTGTAAGCTGTGGGAAAAGGTATCACATCCTAACGCTTGCCGCCATTTTTCCAACTCTGTTGGTTCATTAAAGGTTGTATAACGAAGTAAATTTCTCCGTCATTTTTGTCCCCTCATGAGCGGACCATCATTCAGTCCCCTCATTCCGGAATAAGTCAGTCTACCAATTGAGCTACGCGGACGTTCGTTCTGACTGCTATCTGCCATTATTATGCCGTGTGCGTCCTGCTGGGCCGTTCGTTCTGACTGAGCTACGCGGACGTTCGTTCTGACTGCTATCTGCCTTTATGTCGTGTGCGTCCTGCTGGCAGGTACGTCACATCCCCCCCCCCGAAAGAGGGCCGGGGGCATGGCCCACGGCCATGAAACGTTGCAGACAGCCATCTGCTGTAGAACGTACACTTGAGAACTCCCAGTCAATCTGGTGTGTGGAATGCAACGTCACACACATTTATTTTTCGAAGCGCTGGAGAATAGATTTTCGTATTTTTCCTATCTCGCGGTGTGGAAAGAACATCACACCATTGCGAGATTTTGAACGGCCGGGTCATCCGGAAAGTTCGGGCGCCTTTATAACGAAGTAAATTTCTCCGTCATTTTTGTCCACTCCAGGGCTCGAACCCGGGTCCACTCATTCTGGAAACGTCACTCTACCAATTGAGCTACGCGGACGTTCGTTCTGACTGCTATCTGCCTTTAGGTCGTGTGCGTCCTGCTGGCAGGTACGTCACAGTTGATACAAGTTCTTTATATGTCTCATAACCTGTCCGATAACCGATAGTTCGGTACAAAACACTTTCTCCCATACCTAAAACAGAATTGAACAGATTCTAGTCCGACATTTAGCTACACTATAAATTTATCTCCCGTTAAATAAAAACAGATTTGACGAACTTTACCTTCTATACAGAAACTTCAACGTTTCTGGAACTCCATACAATATAATTACACAAAGTAATAAATAAAAATTACTCAAGATAAATACCGATTTAACCCTGATGAAATCATAAACAACATGTAATCCTATGATGGTTAGCGTGAACGACCGGCCCACAACTCCTGGACGCCCCCTGGCGAGCTGTGACATTAACAGTCTGTTTTTCAAACTGTTGACAGCACGGAGAGTCGTATCACCTGATTTATCATACACCGTAACCTTAACGTTATATTTTCACACTCGTTGAATGCTATGTTGGCAGCATTCTTGAGGTCAAGAGTGAATGAAGTGTACATGTTTGACAATCTAAGAACGAGATATAAATATAATGTACGGAGCTAGCAGACAAAGTGTGGTGTAGTATACGTGCAAGCAGTGTTACGCTGAAGCGGTCTGTTCTTGCAGTTTGTGTGTTCAAATGATGTTATAAATTACGCTTTAGAGTTCGTTAATCTACTATTGTGCTTACCAACTCAAGTTAATAACCTGTTGTTAGAATACTTAACTAAATTCTCTTCATCAGAGAAGTGCCTATAGAGTTTCGGCTGAATAAAAGACAAACTGTAAATAACTCTTTCTCGAACTTCATTTGAGTAACTCCTGTTACACTTAAAGTGAGTGAATAAGAAGAAGAAACTTTACGTAGTGTTCTCTAAGCTACATACGCAAGGTTTATACATTGAGGAACACTACGTGCAAAGAAATCAACCAACAGAAAGCATTCCAGCACTTATTAAGGCTCTCTAGCGGGAGTGGGGCAAGTTACCCCAAGAGTTCCTAAACCCCTTAGTACTAAGCAGGTTACAGTAGTGCCTAAGAGACATTGGGGTGCTGGTTTGGGCATATATCTACTGTGAACTTCGCCCTGTAGTCCAGTGGCGTATATTCGAGGCTAGCTAGGCTAGCTGCGAAGCCCAGAGAATGCACAAATAAAAGTTAATTGAATATACACAAATAAAAGTCAATTATCAATGGTGTTAAGATATGTCGATGCTTTCTGTGCGAAAAAAACACGAGCGGTTTCGCTTCTTTCGATTATGAGAATCAGTCTGGCGAGCGATGATCAACGGCAGCAACGTAAAGGAAGTAGGTCTTCGAGAGACTTCGCTGTTCCCATGCGAAGAGCTTCAATATTATCTCCTGCTAGCGTTTCCATGACAACATGAATGAGCTACGGAGGGCGTGAGTGGCCATGGCTTTAGCCAAGGGTTCGCTCCGAAAAAAAAGAAGAATTCGGACTACCTCAGTCACTCCATGCTTCCGCCTTTAACAGCACACGTTTTGCGAGAGTTGTTTCAGTTTGTGTGAAGTGTCAATCAATTAAAATCAGGGATATTATATCTTAAATTTGTGGCTTTGTTGGATTCGTGCTTTTTTAGATAAATTTTGTGAAAGTTTCCCTGAACATCTACTATCAGAGCTTAAAGAACTCTATGTTTCAAATTTTGATACAGCTCGATTAAAAAATGAACTGAAGGTGTTTAATTCCCCTGATGAATACAAAACAAATCAGTAAGAAACATTACTTGTTACATAAAGTTGAATAATTTGACATAGTGTTTATTGAGGTGTACAAATTAGCAGATCAATATTAAACTGTTCATCAAGAACTGCATTTGCCGAAAGAAGTTTTTCCGTATAAAAAAGAATCAAGATATACACTTTCTACCAACAAGTAATTGGACACCCCTGCAATCGACGATATCTGCGGTCCTGGTACACGTCACGGCCGCCGCCGTTAAATATTGTGTGGGAAACAACAACGCAACCAGTCGCATGCAAGATGCCACGCAGTTCAGCACTCTCTGATTTCGAGAAAGGTGTAATCGTCTGGTATCACAGAAATGTCCGATCCATACGTGACATATCCAGCGAGTTGAAGTACCCAAACTCGACAGTGGCCTACGGGATTGGAAAATAGAAGATGAGAGGTGACTGTCGGAATGTGCCCCGACCCGGCAGACCCACAAAACTGGGAGTTACAGACCGACTGGTGCTGGCCAGAGAATGTTGGAAGAACCGCACCAAATCGATGGGCCACATCCACGAGGAGTTTCAACAGGCATCCGGGAGTGTTCTTTCGATGAATACCATCCGTAAGGAAACCCATCTGCTCGGTTATCATGGACGTGCTGCCGCCCACAAGCCTTTGATCACCAAGTCCAATAGCGATGCTCGGCTAACGTGGTGCAAAGAACGTTTACAGTGGACCGTTGAACAGTGGAAACAGGTTCTCTGGAGCGACGAATCAAGGTTCACCCTCTAGCATTCGGATGGCAGGGTCTGGGTTTGGCGTCTGACTGGAGAACGCCTCCTGCCGGAATGTATTTTGCCAACTGTGAAGTTTGGCGGCGGTGGAATTATGCTATGGGGGTGTTTCTCCTGGTATGGTACGGGACTCTTGGTCGTAATTCCAGGTCGACTCAACGCCGAGACCTTCTGCACCATTTTGGATGACCATGCGCTTCCTACGTTGTGGCAGTTTTACGGGGTGGACCCATGTTACTTTCAGGAAGACAATGCCACCTGTCATGTTGCGAGGTCCACCATGGCTTGGTATGGTGACAATGGGGTTAATCGAATGGACTGGCCTGCACAGAGCCCGGACCTTAACCCTATCGAGTACCTCTGGGGCGAGTTGGAGCGTCGACTTAAGGGGTGTCCCCGCCGTCCGAAATCGGTGTAGGAACTGACCTGTCTTCTCCAAGCAGAGTGGAAGAAAATACCGCTAACCGCCGTACAACGCCTGGTTGAGAGTATGCCCCGGAGGGTCGCAACTGTAATCGCCGCTTGTGGAGGCTCCACCAACTATTGAAGGTGAATAAACTTCGTTTTCCTTTGCTATCACAGGCGTCCAATTACTTGTTGGTAGATAGTGTATCTTAGAGCCACACAAGGACATGCACATTCGAGCAATTTGGCTGGTTTGTTAATAGAGATAAACAGTATTTTTAGATATGAAAAAGTACTCGGAAGAAACAGTTTTGTGAAAACGTAACACTCACGTTCGCCCAACAGCAAAGAAGAAGGGAGTTTGTGAACAAATAAGTGCTTAAATCCTAATCCTGGTAATTATTTGGTATCATGTTAGCAATAGCATGTACCTAAAATTTAGGAAAAAAATTTACCTCTATTACTTAACAATTAAAAAGTAAACTTTGCAATTTTTTAAAAACAATACTTGGGGGGGGTTATAGCACAGGTCTCGGACCCAAGATACGCCACTGCGGTTGTCTGTTTATGCATTGCAAGTGTATTCGTTGGACAACAGGTGTGAGCTTGAACTTCATTCATAAGATTTTGTTCTGTTCCGATTTCTATGATTCCTGATTTTTCATATCGTGAGTGTCATTTTACCATTGTAACTACCACCGATACCACTTACAACTGTAAAACCTCTTTTTTACGATTTAGACTGGTTAATATGTACCTCGTCCTTAAGTTTTGAACAACAGTATATATCCGTTGTTTCGCGATTTTCTGGAATATTCTACATGAATTTAGAACATCGTAGATGTTCTAATTTTGCGCTTTTCAGTTGCATCCATCTCTGTTTGTTTGTTAATTTTCGTTCGAAACAAGTTATTGTTCTTCTCAGCAACATTTTTCTTCAGCAAATACATATGGGTAAAAGAAGAAGCTTGCATTCAACAGCAGAGCTACCGCGGAATTAGTGACATCCGTAAGGCCCAATAACTAACACGTTTAAAGTTCCTAATCCCCACTGATTTTCATCAGTTTAATTTGATTCGCCTTGACTAGATCTGTTTTCATTTTATCAAATTAAAAGGTTCTGTGTTTAGTTTCGTAATTTACATTCACGCCTGAAAGTTGCGGATCGATTGATAGATTATTTTCTCGCTTGAGGCTGAGTTATTTCTGCACGAAGAGTTTCAGTTCTGCCTTTCGAGTATGCCGCAGACGCCTGTGCAAAACGATTTCACAGCTCACCAACCACACAACGTTCCCTACCTGCTGTTCGTAGAGCCACTACTGTCTGCCTCGTCAGCTTCTCCATAATCTTGCTGAGTTTGTCCCATTACGTCACGCTTTGGTGGCTGTAGCATTCTGCGTTTGCACGGAAGACTTGCCTCACTCAAAACATCGCCACAGATTCCGAACAAATCTCCACGATGTACTCAGATCCCGAAAACTTCTTTTGAATTGCCACTTAGAATGTTTTGATGGTCGACGGGTTAATAAAATCATGCAACCGCTGGCAGTTGTTATTTTGCTTCTTAGAAAGCCACCTCCTGTGGTACAAATGATGAAAGTTCAAGAAGTAGATATAAGCCGGGTGACTCATAAGTCTGTTTAAATTTCAAAACTTTATAACTAAAGAGCAAACGAGTGTATTCCCGTGCGGTTTGCACCAAAGGCATCAGCTAGTAGTGGGAGTTTGTTTGGAAACGGAAAAACTTTAGTTCGAAAATGTGACGAAGGGGTGCTTTACGTGCATACGAACAATGAAAGATATACAAACATAATGTCTTTAAAAGTACTAAGTGATAAGCTGCAGCTATTAATCGTATTTGAATTGCTTTTAACATTCTAGTTATTGAAAACGATGAAAAAGGGGAGTATTGCTCCGATGTTACGGCTTAGCCTTGTTACTCAAGTTAATAAGCTGTTGTTGGAACTATTGCTCCAACAACAGCTTATTAACTTGAGTAAGAAGGTTTATCCATCATGTAAGCGGAGAATTGGCAACATAAGCTTGGCAAACGTTTGGGACGTAGAAAGGACTAAAGAAGGACTAAGGTCCAATTTCCTATGTCGGTTTGCATTGTACAATAAGACAATTCTAGAAAACTGGAAGTTTGCCGGATCGCCTGATACGGGAGACTATGCTTAAAGTAGTCCCGTTCGAATGCAGTGGCATTCCATCTCAAACGGCGAGGTGAACAAACAATGCTCGTGTGTCTTGGATAAGGCTGTATTTAATGCCAAGCTCTTGATGCAAGGTCTTAACTACCTGGTAGGGTCTGTTAAGGTAATTTTTTAAGCAAGTAGATTGCAGCCGGTTAAAATGTGTTCTATGGTTTCATTGGCTTTTCCACACATTCTGCAATGGTCATCATCTGCAACTTTCATTATGTGTTTCATGTAGGTCTGGTTAGTCGTAACGTAATCTTGAACCCCATTGAAGAATCCCTTGGTTTCTGGATAAAGCTATTATTATTATTTATTTGATTTTCTCATCTACAACATGGTCCACATACCAATGCTGACAGGAAATCAAGTAAAAACATACTGTAGTCACTCATGGTTTAAAAATCATCGTACGATGTGACGTATATCGGGAATCACTCCCAAGTAACACAGCCTTTCAATTTAATGTAAGCCCAACACTGGGCCACCGTCTTTTAGGAATAGTAGACGTGTTGGACCTACGTTAAATTGTAAGGCTGTGCTACCTTGGCTGCCACTCGGATTTTGGGCCTTAGGTATTGTAGACCTAAAGTATCAAGCTGAGTTATAAAAATCTGAGGAATTATACCAGTTTCAGATATAATTAGTGGACTTACATGAACTGTTTTCAGATCTGTTTAGCCGTCCCAGTGGAGCAGTGGTCTAAGCGATGGCTTTTTATCATTCGTCCGAAAGGGGTCCGGGTTCGAATTCCGGTGAGGCATGGATGTTGTGTGTGTCTTTCGGCACTGGATCCCTCCCTTCCCTGCTGTCAGTGACCCTAAATTAGGGACGGGCGACTGCTTATAGCCCATTGAGTTGCTCACGGTGGTCGTTAAACCCCTGTTTTCCCCACAAACACAAAACATCAATTTAATCTCTGCATCGAGTTCCTCATACATGTTGGTTTTTGTGACATAGGTAGTCTGAATATTACGGTCAAACGGCAACGATATGTTGATAATGGCTGCTTCCTTCTGCTTTTCGTCATAAAGCACTAAGTCTGGACGATTTGCAGAAATGGTTACATCTGTTTTGATCTCACGGTCCCAACCTATAATCTGTATTCTGTATTACCTAGAACCTCAGTGGGTTGATACTTATAGTATGTTATTTCTGACACTAATAGTTCCGTTTCGTGTGCTAATTGATGAAGTATCATCGTAATAAAATTGTTATTACAGTTCAAATTTCGCAATTTCAAAAGATATACCAGTATCTAATGTCATTGCGTCAGTTGAAAGGTCGGTGGCAAAAAGCGATCTAAGCATTGATGAAAAAAAAATTAGACATTGCGTCAGCCGGGTAATAACGTCAAATTCATTTCCATCATTCAAACCCAATCTCAACAAGGAAGAATATAAAGCTCCAAAAGAATTAAAGTCAAATTCTTATATCATCATTAACTAAAGCCGATAAAAGAGGACAAGTTGTTATTCTGAACAAAACACATTGAGGCAGAGATCGAAAAACTTATTTCCGAGGGACTATATAAAGAAATAAAAAATGATCAATCGGAGAAACATTAAAAGAAGTTCGGGAAGTGGTAGCAAGTTGCATTACTCTTGATGAAAGCTCAAAAAATTATCTGAAACCCTCGTATGCCCGTTGTCTGCGTTTTTATGCGCTTCTGAAGTTACACAAGATTGGCATCACTTTCCGTCCCATTGTCAGCAATATCGGCTCAGCTACACATAAGTTGGCCAAATTTCTATCTTCGAAATTATCCACCATAACGACTTTTTCAAACAAAACTGCTGTAAAACATTTCATTGAATTTATCAATCTCTTAACACGACATCCACACAACGATCAGTTCATGTTATCCTTCGATGTGAAATCCATGTTCACAAGTATTCCAGTGAATGGAGCCCTTGAATCATTGAAAGCAAGTCTCATTGAACATCGTTTCAGCCAACCGGAAGTTGAAGAAATTTTGAGATTAGTGAAAATTTGTATCAAACAAAACAGTTTCCTTTTTCGTGGAGAGATTTTTCCAACAGACGGAAGGCCTTGCAATGGGTAGCCCACTGTCTCCTGTTTTATGCAAAGTCTACATGCGTCACTGTGAGGACAAACTCCTTCAGCTGGTTAGATTCGACCTGTGGATTCGATATATAGATTATACCTTTGTTTTCTGGAAAGGCAAGGATTCAGAAATACCTAAATTAGTTGAACTTATCAATTCAATTGATCCTCATGTACAGGTCACATGCGACACATAAAATAATGGCTGCTTACCATTCCTGGATGTCCTTGCGTCACGCTCTGAAGGATCCTTTAGTACAACAGTTTATTAAAAACCATTTGCTGTTTCCTTACTTCCACATGCAAAATCAAATCTCCCATGACAAAACAAAATTCTGCTCTCTATATATATGTATAACGTGCAGTACATATATGCTCAACTGCGGATTCCTTACAGAAAGAGCTTGATTTTCTTACAGGAATTGCAGTTACACAGAGGACACAGCCCTTCAGTGATAGACAAAGCTGTCCACAAATTTAGGAAATCGAACCCTCTCTGCTCGCTCACGCCAGTATACCCCCCAGTACGAACGAATTGGGCGGTTATCCCATTTGCTCCTCAGATTTGCTTCGGAATTTCAAAAATTATCAAAAGTTTTAATTTCAAAGTTATTTTCAAACCCATGAACAAGATGATTTATTACGGAACAAGAGACTACGTCCAAGACATAAATTCCTGGGGAATTTATCAGATATCTTGTGAATGTGGACTTTCATACATATATAGGACAGACCCGCAGGGCTTTAAATTTCCGTGTGAAGGAACACAAGACTTACGTACGGAACTATGAACTGAAGAAGTCATCAGTAGCCCAACATTGTTACGAAAATAATCATAAATGTTTGTTTAGAAACTCTGTGCTTATTGATAAACCTGATTCGACTATCAAGCTTAATGTATTAGAAGCTTTCCACATATACCGGAATTATTCACGAATTGTCAACGACATGACGTCTACGCCATTTCTTTCAAGCGCGTGGAAACAACTAATCAAAATCCGTGACCGTCAGAACTCTGAAGATGTCAAAATGATTTGAATGTTTACGCTCCATTCGTCCTGATGATGCCGATCCAAATGCTCTGCGAAACTATAGTCGATGTTAATAAAACATTTAATTGCGAATAAACGTTATGTAACGTACCAGGAGATGTGACGTGCCTGCCAGAAGGACGCACACGACATAAAGGCAGATAGCAATTAGAATCAATGTCTGCGTAGCTCAGTTGGTAGAGCTGCTTGTTCCGGAATAAGCGTACTCGGGTTCGAATCCCGGCGTAGACCAAAAATGACGGAGAAATTCACTTCGTTATAGTTAATAATTTATTTTAAATCAACACCACAACTGTGTAGTCTAGAATTATATAATTATACAGGGTGCATAGGAAAATCCCTTTAGGCTGGAATAACTTACGAACGAAGAGAGGTACAGTTATGCAAGTGAGATAACGCTATAGTAAAGCCACTACGCCCGATCGAATACAACCAATAGCAGCGCCCCTAGTGTCGAAATGCGGAAGTTAGACATTGCAAATCGAAAACGAAAGGAGATAGAGCAAAATTTTCAATTACGAAGTTGTAGAACATCAATTAATTAGCACAAAACGACATTTGTTTTACACGGAAATGATAAGTTCTCGCCTTAATACATTAAAATGTCCGAAATCGATATGTGACGATTCGAATCTGCATATTCACATTTCGCAAATGTAGCCGTATGAAAATGCAGATTGTGACGTTGAACCGTGCCTACGATATAAAAACCAGTAGCAGGATGCACCCTGATCAGAAATTTAGGTCTACGTACGCTGTGTGAGAATGGCGAGCTTGGATTTCTGGGGTTACGAAAAAAATCAGGTGTACGCAACAGCGCCTACGAGTCTGCTGGATCTACTTCGTCGTGTTACAGATGCTTGCAATAGTGTGACACCTTCCATGCTGAGGAATGTGCATGCATAGTTACTTTCACGAATACAAATGTGTATCGTGGGCAATGGAGAACTCTTCGAACATACTCGACATTAACTTTTTATCACTGTGCGCCAGTTTGCCTTTTTTGTTTTTGTTTTGTCTGACGTCATCAAACTGTATTGACATAAGTACGCATTTATGCAATAAATTGTGTGTATTTGCTCATACCTATGCCAGTTCCCTTCAAACGTTCACACAAAAGGTCGCGCATCAATTTCGGACGTTTTAGGGTATTCAGGCGACAATTTATCTTATCCGTGTGAAACAAATGTCGTTTTGTACTAATTAATTGATACTCTATAGCTTTGTAATTAGAAATTTTGCTCTATCTCTTTTCGTTTGCGATTTGCAATGGCTAACTTCCGCATTTCGCCACTAGGGGCGCTGCTATTGGTTGCATTCGATTGGGCGTAGTCGCTTTACTACACCGTTATCTCACTTGAATAACTGTACCTCTCTCCGTTCGCAAGTTATTCCAAGCTAAAGGGACTTTCCTATGCACCCTGTATATAAAATTCTTGTGTTGCTGCATGTAATCACCGTTTGCTAACGCTGTTCATCTCTCACAGATGTGTTCAAAAGTCTCACTGCACGTACTGTGTTAACACAAGTTTGTCCCCTACGGTCATCGATTTCGTGTCTTCTCACTCCGGAGTAAGTCGCTCTCCCAACTGAGCTATGCTGACAGAATGTCTCGTTGCAGATTTATCGTCTTCACACATGTTTTCACGCCGCCCCGATGGCGCGGTGGTCTAAGCGATGGCTTCTGATCATTCGTCCAAAAGGGTTCTGGGTTTGAATCCCGCTGAGGCAAGGACGTTGTGCTTGTCTTACGGCACTGGCTCTCTCCCTTCCCTGCAACCAGTGGCCCTAAAATAGGAACGGGTGATTGCTTACAGCCAAGTGAGTTGCTCACGGCGGTCGTTAAATCTCTAATAAAAAAAAATGTTTTGGCCTCTTTAGTATGTCACAGAACAACGACTTCTACATTTGACTTTTTTCTCAGGTCCTCATTTAAAATGGATTTTCTATAATTTTTGATTCCAATTGTTTTATTTTTAACAGCCGTCTTAGCCGCCCCGCTGGCGCAGTGGTCTAAACGCTGGCTTATGACCATTCATCCGAGATGGATCCGGGTTCGAATTCCGGTGAGGCATGGATGTTGTGTTTGTCTTACGACACTGGCTCTCTCGCTTTTTTGGAACCAGTGGCTCTAAATTAGGGACAAGCGACTGCTTATAGCCCATCGAGTTGCTCATGGTGATCGTTAAACCTTCAGTAAAAAAAAAACCTAAATAAACGTCGTAAATCCAATAGACTTTTCGTATAATTTCTTTCTAGCTTCAGCCACTGGCTTGTATAACAGGTTTGGAAGAGCCCCGTGATTTTTTTTTTTTTTTTTTTTTGCTTCTATTTTTGAATGTAGTCTTCCATGGATGGCTCCTCAATTTTAGTGCCTCGTTTACTTCACATTAGTGGAATGCTCTCTTTCATGGAGCATATGGCATCAAACAAATAATTTTCAACGCATTTGGTGTAAAAATATTTCCGCAGTGAGCAAATTTGCCCATCGTGAATGCATTTTTAATATTTATTAATAATTTCTCATGCAATGTGTACCGTGAAAAGATTCGTCAAGATTTAAACAGATAAACACGTTTTATGCATACTTGAGTCCAACTGAACAGCTGCTCATATTCCTGCCTTACGCCAAAATATGTTTTTTTTTTCTCTTTCTCTCTCTCTCTCTCTCTATCGGCATTGCCCTCTTGGACAATTCAAGAGTTGTTAAGTAAGTTTAAGTACGAAATCTATTGCATCGAAATCGACTGTTTTTATTCAATTTTACAGAAGGTTAAAAATTGGTCCTAAATTCTGTTATATCAAATGCAATTCTATATACACCTCTTCCTCAACTGATGCCAAAAGAAATTTAAAAAAATGAGTGAAGACTTCTGCCGACAACATTCACCTAAGAAGCAAAAGATAAAGCTTACATTATATTGTATTATATTATAATGTCTACCCTTTTTTCTACAATTTATACACTTCGTGTTTTTAGTATATACTCTTCGAAAGCAAAACATTTCAAATGCAAGATTTATTTTTCATAAGTTTTTTTTTTTTTTTTTTTTTTGCTCCTTTGGAAGCGGGGCTACTTCCTTTGCCCCTTCAGGGTGGGAGTGAGCAGGCTCTACGAAAATATGGCGGAGTGATACACGTAAAGTTGGTGACTATTTCAAAATCTAGAGCTACGGAATTTTACCTAATGTGCTGTTTCAAAAAGGCAAACTAAGACCTTCTCGCTGAAATCAGAATGACCGTAATGCTCGTTCCCACACTGTTTGTGGTTCCGTAGCTTTCCTTTGATGACTCAGTGAGAGAAAACAAGTTTGCAACTGCTTCGAGGTACTTCAGTTTAGTCATTTTATTTTTGCGTTTATTTGATCATTCGATAATAGAGATGCCAAAAATCCAATTTAAATTGACAGTTAATCAACAGTTCATTACTTAAAAAAATTATCAGTATATTGTCTTCTGTTTTCCTGTTTTTCTATATTTCAATAAATAATGAAATATTTTATATTTAAAACATCCTCTTTTAAGGATATTAAACTAAAAAGCATAAATTTAGAACTACAACATTTATTTTTTTAATTTAACAAGACCGCATACACATACGAAATTACATACATGTGTAACAGAAAAAAATATTTTGCTCATCCCATTTAGTATTATTACATAATAAGTAATAAATGCGTACATCAAGGGGCCTGCTTTTTTGTTTTAAACAAAAATAAATGAAATATCATACTTATCTGAGTGTGTTTAAATAGGTTAGGCTGAGAATCCCGGTGAGGCATGGATGTTGTGTTCGTCTTACGGTACTGTCTCTTTTTCTCTTCCCTGAAACCAGTGGCCCTAAATTGGGGATGAAGTATTACAAACATTATATTCCTTTGACTATCTCATGGTGGTCGTTAAACCATAAAACAAAACAAAACAAAAGTCTGAAATATATAGTTATTTTTAAACAAAACCGTTCCTCTTTTGAATTTCATTGCGGAACTATTTATATCCCGTGTTGACACACGGACAGAACGGGAAGGTCAAAACGTAAATAAGCTCCCGGCCAGCCACAGTGGAAAGACAAACGCAACACTTTGAAAGTTCATCTGAAAACCGCCTGTGAAACAACTGATAAGGACAGAGAGACGGCCTGTGCTGTTGTACAAGACCACCCGTGACACATCCGGAAGTCGAGCACAGACCCAGCTGAAACGGCTAGACAGATATCGCCGCATCTGTCCACTCGACCACTGGGACGGTAATCTGACCTTATGTGCGATATTATCTACCATACGTACATAAAATCACCAATTGTGGTTCTTTTCTTCAAAGGAACTAAACTTTATTTCCGTTAAATATCTTCTTTTAGTGGAAGACATACTGAGTCTGAATAATGGCTCTCTCCCTGGTAACCACCGTGAAGATATCTGGAAATGCGAGGTTCTCTGTCTTTATTCTAGTCGTTAAGCAGATTACACGGAATTTGTTTCTTGGCGTTTAGGGAGTTAATTACGTGATTGCATAAAAATAATTGTATTGCTAATTCTCTCCTGGGTAATCTGTGTGCTCTGTTTAACATTAGTGTATGTTAGAGTTCCCTTCTTTTGTATTTTAATGCGAAGAAAAGTTTTTCCATATCACTTATACAGAGTAACTTTGGTGATACATTACCGAAATTTTTGGGTCGTTGTAACTCGATTTGCTTCTAGTTTACCAACTTTCTCAATCAAGAATATCTATTATTGAATTTCTTTACCCTGAGAAAGGTTTAGGGGGTAGTAATCATTATCTTATAACGTGTACTAACCATAAAATGTTCCTACCTCTTGACACCAAACAATAAAACAGTTTGAGCCCATACAAAATTAAAAAATTAAATTGAAGAGGTAAACATATTGTTATTATATATGTATTATCATTGTTATATGGGTATCCTAGGTGAAGGTAATGCAACAAAACTGCGAAGTAATTGATTACATTTCTGCAGATTTTCAAGAAAAATCTTCGAATTAGTATGTAGAGTGCCCTGCAATTAATATCTGGACACCTACACTAGAAATCTTCACGGGCTGCTTTTAAGGCATCGGCCGGCCCGGCCCTAACCGTCAATTGCAGCTATTACTCGGGTCCGGCCCGTTCTGTGCCAATTTTATATTATTTTATCTTTCTATGGTATTTTATTAAATTAGGAAACTTAAATAATGAAATGAGATATTATATAAAATATTTAGTTAAAGGTAAGCTTAAAAATATTAACCAAACTTTGGCGATTATCGAAGAATGTAACCTTAAAAGTGAGAAAAAAATTATCTCTTAATATTGTTCAGATGTTCCAGATTTTGAACTGTCATAGCTTAAAAAAATGTTGCACTTAATGAACAGCATACGTTTTTCGGCTGAATGGTTTCTGTATTGCCAAGCAGTTTAAAATGCGCCGAAATATCACTTTTCCCGCTCACATTGTCTATTAGGATGTGGTCTGCTGTGGTAATTTTCTTCTGCAATTCTTTTGATTTCTTAAATTTCATGGTATTAGAAGTTACATTTGCAGTTATGAGTACATGAAGACATCGACAGGCATCTGCTGCAGATACGTTTTTCGAGTGAAATGCCACAGGAGGGTAATAAAATGTCACTTTCTCCGAGCTGAGGGGTAACACTGCAAAAGTCAATCCCTATAGGGACAGGAGAAACAATCGATGTGGTCACACACACACACACACACACACACACACACACACACACACACACACACACACACACTTTAGACACCCCCAACCCCCACTCCACCCACTTGCTCGGGGTCGAATTTTTTTGTTGTCAACAAGCCTCAAAATCTTTCTGCCATTTTAATGCCTATAGATGGTAAAAACTTTGTGAGTGCCTCTTCTCGCCTCTGTGATTACGCCCTGGGCTATGTCATGGAAGTAAGTAAAGCCAGCAAATTACTTAAACCGACCAGAAAATTGGGAAACATTACTTTTTTCTTTATTTATCATTGCGATAAAAAATAATAGGTGGACTTGCCCTGGCCCGATCGTAGTTGTCTGAGAAAAGTCCCGGGCCTGATATCTCTAACATGCATGTCTACAAATAATCTTCATTTTCCAAAAATTTAATATAAGTGTGCGCTGAAAGGTTTTACCCGCATTACGGCCTCTCGTGTTTGTGGAATACTCTCCACCAGTTCGTCGTTATATTCCACCATTCTGCCTCAAAAGCAGTAAGCAATTGAGAGTTGTTTTTGGAGCTATCCCTTCTTCCACGCAATCGACCATCTATTTCGTGCAAGAGATTCTCTATAGGATTCAAGTAAGGACTGAGAGAGGATCAGTTCAACTTTTGAAGTCCATGTGCTCACACAACCTACAACAACGGGGACTTTATAAAATGGTGCGTTGTCCTGCTGATAGACATATGGGCCTTCCTCGTTGTCCTGTCACCATGTTAGTATTCAAAACTTCTACAGGACATCCAGATAGAGCTCACCATTCATAAATTTGTCCAAAACGACTAATGTATCCAATTCGAACAATGAAAAACAGATCCACACCATCACGCTGACTCCACCAAACTTCATTGCCGGGAGAATACCGGCCGGAAAGTACCTTTCACCATGCAGCTTCCATGCCCATGACCGACCATCTAAATGGTATACCGTGTTCCGCGAGATGTCACTGCAAAGTACAATCGTCCATTGGTCTACAGTACAAGATCGACGTTTCTTACACCACGTTACTCTATCTGAGGAATCGGTCGAAGTGACTAGCTACTTGTGGATGGCTGCTTGACCATGGAAATCCATGTCATGCAGGGGCCTGAACGCTGTACTGGTGCTAACATCAGTCCCAATAATCTGACAGAGATACTGACAGTGGTAACCCATGTCATGCAGCGTCATGAGCACTGTACTTGCTAACATCAGTCCCAATAGTCTGACATAGGGATTGACAGTAGTCGCTGTACTGGTTCTAACATCAGCCCCAATAATCTGACACAGAGACTGACAGTGGTAACCCATGTAATGCAGCGTCATGAGCACTGTACTGGTGGTAACATCAGTCCCAATAGTCTGACACAGGGTTTGACAGTAGTAACCCATGTCGTCCAGCGTCCTGCACGCTGTACTATTGCTAATATCAGTCCTACTAGCCTCATGTAGGGTTTTACAGTGGTAACCCCGTAAAACATACTGATGTTAGCACCAGTACAGTGTGCAGGACGCTGCACGACATGGGTAAACACTGCCAAAACCCTATATGAAATTATTTGGACTTATATTGACACAGTAGTGTCATGAAGCATCCGGAGTACTGTGCTGGTGTTAATAACAGTCTCAATAGTCTCATATAGGGTTTGACAAGGGTTACCCATGTCGTGCATAGTCTTGAACAGTGTACTGTACTGGTACTAACATCAATCACAATAGTCTACTTGTGTTGAACCTGTTTAACACACTGTAGTCTCCGGGGACGAATTTCTTGTTGCATATAAAATAAAATCAATTTCACTTGTCGTCCCATTGGAATGTTTCCATGTCCATTGCCTAACCTTTCTGTCACTGTAAACTCTAGGAGAGTATTTCCACGCTGGTTTCTTTTCAAATCATCGGGGGGGGGGGGATTGGCCATAACTCACCACGCTGGCCAGGCGGGTTGGTGAGTGTGGGATAGCATTACCTCTAATCCCGGTGGTATAGTTATACCGCTATATAGCGGTCGTCAGAGCCCCTTTGGTGGAAACATGATATAAGTTAAGGTTACTGATTAGATGGGAATATGAGTACGGATGTTTGGTAGCAGGGAAGGGAGAAACTTCAATAGTATACATAAATGAGAATGATGTGACACATTAAATATATAAATTTGGTAAGAATCCCCTTTCGAATGCAAACCAAACATATTCCTATTTTATTTTTATGTTTTTCATTTATTTGTTAATTTTAATAATTTGTGTGGTTAAACGCAGATATAAGAAAAAATTCGTTAATCAGTTTCGCCTCAGCCGAAATGTTTTGCATTAATCCATCTACAAAAGTCTTCTAGACCAATCCCGAGCCCCGGGATTCTTTTCTTTTAAATGATAAAAATGAACTAGCAGGGGCTTCAGCTTACTTGGGAGAGGGAGGGATGGGAGTAACGACAGCCATGATCAATATGGGCTATAATCAGTCACCAGTTTCTAATTTAGGGCCACTGGTTTCAGGGAAAGGCTAGCGCTACTACCGTGAAACGAACACACAAACCACACTTCACCCGGGAGTCGGACCTGGGCAGATCTCGGAAGAACGTTGGGACCCAAGCTAGCGCTTAGATAACTCCTCTACCGAGCCATGCATATTGACAGACCCTTCCTGCACAACCCTTTAGGAACGTCATGCACAAGAAATGAAATTTTAAAATCTTTCCCACATTTCTTATACAGGCGAAAACTAAAATGACAGTATTTTCGATAACAGTGAGGAAATAATTAATAATTGCTTTTGTTGTAAAACAATCTTTAATAAAAATTTTGAAGACGACAAGCCAATTTTTGGTGTAAATGTGTCAAGGATGGTAAGTCAGATAATATCCGAAAACTTGAAAATTTCATCGTCCTGGAGCGGGACTCGAACCCGCGTCTTTCAGACCGCTCCCGGGTATGCTATACCACCTAGAATACCACTATACCACCTAGAACGACCTAGTCGCAAGTTTCCGATATTTTAAGGTAGAATTCTTAACCTCCAGATTCGCTAAACATGAATGTCGGTTGCTTCGACTAGCGAATCCTGTGATGGTTATATTCAAATTAATCGGAAACTTGAGACTCGGTCGTTCTGGGTGGTGTAGTGGTTAGCATACCCGGGCGCTATCTGGGAGACGCGGGTTCGAGTCCCGCTCCAGGACGATGAAATTTACAAGTTTTCGGATATCACCTAACTTACCATCCTTGTCAGATTTACACCAAAAATCGGATTGCATCTTCAAAATTTGTATTATACGGTGTAATCCCGTATTTTTTCATGAACAATCTTTAAGATTTGTCTGACCAGGAAGTGATTGCGAGTTACTGCTTCGATGAGCATAATTTAAAAAAAAAGAGTTGTGAATCACATGTTACACATCCCCTCGCTGTTCAAAATATAATATCCAGTAGTGTGAAGCTGCCATTTTGGGATGAGACGCTTATAGTAAAGAACAACAAATATATAAAGACTAATAGACTTCCGCTCTGCGTAAGCATATCGCGCTAATTCTGGATCATGTTCTTTCACTCAAGCCAGTGCATATCTACAAGACATAAGTAAACAAAGAATGTCTGTCGTCTATCATCCTTGTGGTTTCCTGTTTGGAGTTTCCCGTTCCGAAGGCAAGTGGTGAGCCATATGTTCCCTAATATCTGTCGTCTTAAGCTATGGAATCACTAGAGATCCAAACAAAACCCATCTGGGGAAAAACATGACTCTTTTCCGTTTGGGCTTCAAAGGGATAGCCGAATATTCTCCCGCTCTCTTTGCTTATTTTGTTTTCCGTCCATTCTTCCTGCAAATCCTGCCAGCTCCTCTGACTTTTTCTGTTCATAAAACAATGCCTACACTAAAGCAAGACTAATTCTTTACCTCCAATAAACTTCAGATTCGTTTTTGTTAGTTCAGCAAAGCTTACCGTATATACATTCTTCTATTTTTAAAAATCGCAGGATTTTAATGCCATCATTAACGTTGAACATACTCTAGTTTACTGTTGCGCTTACGTGAAGTTATTATTATGTCTTCCGCGATTTTCTTGGTTTCTCTTCAAACTTTAGTCGCCCACAAATTTAATTAGAGAAAAACAGATTTACCTTTTAGCGTCAATTGCATTTATGTTGTAATAAAATGAACTTTCAGAAGACAAAAGTGATGTTCAATGCTTTTACAAGAAATGAAGATTTATCGATTGATGGAGAAAAGCTGGAGATAACAGACACGTACGTTTATCTTGGACAGCAGATATCAAGTGAGGGTCACATTGATGAAGAAATTAATTGGCGTACAAAACTTGCCTGGAGAGCTTTTGGAAGAAACAGCACAATTTTCAAGAGCAATATGCCATTATGTCTTAAAAGAAAAGTGTTTGATCAATGCATCCTTCCAGTGCTTACGTATGGTGCAGAGACGTGGACCTTAACTAAAAGAGACATACAAAGGCTGCAGACAACTCAAAGAAGCATGGAGAGGTGCATACTTGGTGTAACCAGGAGAGATAAAAAGAGGAACTCGTGGATCCGAAAAATGACAAGAGTAGAAGACATCATGATCAGAGTAAAATCCCTGAAATGGCAATGGGCTGGACATACTGCCAGAAGGACAGATCATCGATGGACAGCCGAAATTTTAGATTGGATTCCAAGGGACAGGAAAAGACCCAGAAGAAGACCACATGGGAGATGGGTGGATGAAATTCGAAAGTATGCAGGGGTGACATGGAGGAGACTGGCACAAGACAGACCGTTGTGGAGGAAACTTGGGGAGACCTTCGTCCAGCAGTGGATTGATAATGGTTGACAATGATGATGATGATGATGATGATATATTTATATGCCTTTCAGAGCATTTTAACAACAGTCTTGTAAAACATTTTATGATGTACTATGACATGAACATATTATCTTCATTTAGGTTTATTTCTTATTCGACCAAAATATAATCAAACTTTCGCCTTTGTTTTTCAGTCTGCTCAGCTTTCTCTTAACAAATGCACTGTGGACTTCATAGCGAAAACAACTGCATTTGCAGGTGGCGTGACTTGTAATCGCAGCCCTCTGCTCCGTAGCCGAATGCTTTTCCAGTTAAGCTACACCGACGAAGTTTATCTCTGAAAAATTTCCGTTTTCATATGTGCTTTACCTCAAAAGTACCTAACCCCCCCACACACACACACACCTCCCCCCGAGAAATTCGAGGGCACGAAATCGCAGAAATCCTGCCGCAAACCATGCTTGCAATAACTTTCTGTAGAAGAAGGAATTCTCACTAGTTCCACACGATGTGCGGAAGAAGTATCACACATTTCATTTTTCGAAGCGAGTAAGGAATTCTCATTAATTGCAGACGATATGGGGAAAGAACATCACATGTTTTTCGAAGAACATAACGACCAGTAAATCTATGTTTTACATTCGGGCGGCGGTGTGAAAACACAAACCTGCCGGTGGCAGTACTTGAATCCTTCTGCTCCGGAGCCGAATGGTTTCCCAATTAAACTACACAGACAAGTGTTTATCACTGCTACTTGTCGTCTTGACATGTGCGTCACATATATGCCCCCCACCCAAGATTGGCAGGGGCACGAAATCGCAGGTTTCGGGTCCGCTGCAAACCATGCTTGTAGTACCTTTCTGAAAAAAAACGAAACCACACTTATTCCAGACGATGTGTAGCAAAAGAATCACACATTTTTTGAAGCAAAAAAGAAATTGTCACTAATTCCAGACGATGTGTGGGAGAAACATCACACATTTTCCGAAACGAAGAAGGAATTGTTACTAATTCCAGATGATGTGCGGAAGGAACATTACACATATTTCGAAGCGAAGGAATTCTTACTAATTCCAGACGATGTGTGGAACGAACATCACACATTTTTCGAAGCGAAAAAGGAGTTCTCATTAATTCCAAAAGATATGTGGAAAGAACATAACACATTATTCAAAGCGAAGAAGGAATTCTCAGTAATTCCAGACGATGAATGGAAGAAACATCACACATTTTTCCAAGCGAAAGGATTCTTACTAATTCCAGACGATGTGTGGAAGGAACATCAAACATTTTTCGAAGCGAGGAAGGAGTTCTCATTAATTCCAGACGATATGTGGAAGGAACATCACTCATCTTTCGAAGCAAAGAAGGAATTCCCACTAATTCCAGACGATGTGTGGAAGGAAAATCTCACATTATTCGAAGCGAAGAAGAAATTGTCACTAATTTCAGACGATGTGTGGAAGGAACATCGCATATTTTTTGAAGCGAAGAAGGAATTGTCACTAATTTCAGACGATGTGTGGAAGGAACATCACACATTTTTCGAAGCGAAGAAGGAATTCCCACAAATTCCAGACGATGTGTGGAAGGAAAATCTCACATTTTTCAAAGCGGAAAAGGAATTGTCACTAATTTCAGACGATGTGTGGAAGGGACATCTCACATTTGTCAAAGCAAAGAAGGAATTGTCACTAATTTCAGACGATGTGTGGAAGGAACATCACACATTTTTTAAAGCGAAGAAGGAATTGTCACTAATTTCAGACGATGTGTGGAAGGAACATCACGCATTTTTCGAAGCGAAGAAGGAATTCCCACAAATTCCAGACGATGTGTGGAAGGAAAATCTCACATTTTTCAAAGCAAAGAAGGAATTGTCACTAATTTCAGACGATGTGTGGAAGGAACATCACACATTTTTTAAAGCGAAGAAGGAATTGTCACTAATTTCAGACGATGTGTGGAAGGAACATCACGCATTTTTTGAAGCAAAGCAGGAATTGTCATTGATGCCTGACGATGTGTGGAAGGAAAATCACACATTTTTCGAAGCGGAAAAGGAATTGTCACTAATTTCAGACGATGTGTGGAAGGGACATCACATATTTTTCGAAGCGAAGAAGGAATTCCCACAAATTCCAGACGATGTGTGGAAGGAAAATCTTAATTATTCGAAGCGAAGAAGGAATTCTCACTAATTTCAGACGATGTGTGGAAGGAACATCACACATTTTTCGAAGCGAAGAAGGAATTCTCACTAATTTCAGACGATGTGTGGAAGGAACATCACACATTTTTCGAAGCGAAGAAGAAATTGTCGCTAATTTCAGACGATGTGTGGAAGGAACATCACACATTATTCGAAGCGAAGAAGGAATTGTCACTAATTTCAGACAATGTGTGGAAGGAACATCACACATTTTTTGAAGCAAAGAAGGAATTGTCACTAATTTCAGACGATGTGTGGAAGGAACATCACACATTTTTTGAAGCGAAGAAGGAATTGTCATTGATGCTAGACGATGTATGGAAGGAACACCACACATTTTTCGAAGCGAAGAAGGAATTGTCACTAATTTCAGACGATGTGTGGAAGGAACATCACACATTATTCGAAGCGAAGAAGGAATTGTCACTAATTTCAGACGATGTGTGTAAGGAACATCGCACATTTTTCGAAGCGAAGAAGTAATTCTCACTAATTTCAGACGATGTGTGGAAGGAACATCACACATTTTTCGAAGCGAAGAAGGAATTGTCACTAATTTCAGACGATGTGTGGAAGGAACATCACACATTTTTTGAAGCGAAGAAGGAATTGTCATTGATGCCAGTCGATGTGTGGAAGGAACATCACACATTTTTCGAAGCGAAGACGGATTTGTCACTAATTTCAGACGATGTGTGGAAGGAACATGACACATTTTTTGAAGCGAAGAAGGAATTGTCATTGATGCCAGACGATGTGTGGAAAGAACATCACACATTTTTCGATGCGAAGAAGGAATTGTCACTAATTTCAGACGATGTGTGGAAGGAACATCACTCATGTTTTGAAGCGAAGAAGGAATTGTCATTAATGCCAGACGATGTGTGGAAGGAACATCACACATTTTTCGAAGCGAAGAAGGAATTCTCACTAATTCCAGACGATGTGTGGAAGGAACATCACAATTTTTTTTTGAATTCCCAATAATTCCAGACGATGTGTGAAAAGAACATCACACATTTTCCGAATAGCCTATTGGCCAGTAAATTCATCCTTTACGTTTGGCCGCCAGTTTGAAAACACAAATTTGCTTGTGGCGGGAATCAATGCTAAGTTAAATGATTTCCCAATTAAGCTACCCCGACAAGTGCTTATCACTGTTACTTGCTGTCTTTACAAGTGCATCACCTGTGTAGTACGTCGCAAATGATATATTCTTCAGACTGGGTTTTAACACCATATTGTAAAAATGGTTTATGATGTACGTATAATAAAATGAGTATGTTATCCTCATTTAGCTTTATTTCTTATTCAAACAAAATATAATCAAACCTTCTTCTTCTTTTTTCAGTCTGCTCAGCCTTCTATTAAAGCAATCTGTGAATGCACTCTAGACTATCAAATCTCACTTTTCCTTTGTATTTTGATTCTATGGGAAATCTTTGAAAAATAACTTTCTGCGATATGTCTTCTGTACTCATTCCTTTTGGTCTCTCTCTTTATTTTCAGCAACTTCCTATGCTAATGGAGAGCGTGTATAGATCTTGAAAGGAAAAGTGGAAGGGAAAGTATCACGAAGACTTTCCTGATATCATGGTTCTGTGATTCTTAAGAAAAGTACTACGTCGTCTCCTCCTCGGGCTGGTAGCACCGTGAGATAGCAGAACGCACTCGATTCATATAGGAAAAAAAAAGAAAGAAAAAGGAACCAAGCTCCTCTACGGACTGAGTAAGTGACCGACATATAATTCTTCCCTTTTCTATTATTCATGTATTCTTCTTTCATGAGTTTTTGCAGCTAGTGGGGACATGCCAGAAATATGTGTATTTGGAACAGAAGGGGGAATAATATCATACTTTTCTCGCATCTTTTTCTTTGTCTTGACTGAGTCCTATATATTTTTTTTATTTTATTTTACTTCTTGAAAATCATATTTCGCATCGATTTTTCAGAGAGTGTGAACTCTAGGCAAAAGTTCTTGGAAATGCCATTTGTGGGTAAAAGACTGTGAAGGTATGAAAAATAAATTGAACAAGAAATACTGTTGACGAATAAAACAATTTACAGAATAAATCGATATTGATTTTCGTTTGAAAACTAAAAAGGAAACTGCTAACTCTTCGCGTTTCACTTTTTCCCGAAATGCGATCATTTTAATATTTTTTCGAGCATTTCCATTGCACAGTGAAAATTTAAAGTGCTGCGGGTGTGGAGAGCGGGTGATGTTTCCTCTCACTGGCTAAATCATGTCTTAAAATAGATTCCTACAATCAGGAGCGGATTAGGAAGACCAAACCAGTCCGGGAATCTTTGTTTTGTGGTTCACTACAAAGCAAACGTGCCTACAGGGGAACAACTGATAAATTTCTCAATGGAAAATATACTGATAGATGAAAGAGGACTGTTGAAATATTCATTTTAAAACCAATTCAGTCGTGAACAAAATTTAATAACAATTTTACGATGAAATAATCTTAAAAATCCACTCATTATTGAATCAGACCACGTTCAAAACCAGATGTTGTACCTGATAAAAATTTATCTCTGAAAACTTTGGTTACGATTTTTAAAAAAAATCGCGAGTCTGTTCAGAACCCCATTTTCAACCAAATCCGCGTAATAATCATTCCAAAAGTTGAAGTTAACATTATTATTCGTAAATATCGCAATAATTAATCGTACTTACCAAAATATCGAGACGAAAAGATTAGGAGAAAGTTGGTCATTCCTCGAATGGTACACAGGGAAAAGTCCATGTGGACCAATCCGTCTCTACTAAGAATATCAGCTATATACAAAGGCCGTTCTATAAAACCTGGGACTAATTTTTTTTAATTGGCAACAGTGCGAAGGGGGAAAATAGCCACGCAGACGACTAACTGAATAAAGGAAGTATCTATGGCAACAGTTATTAGCCGTGGCAGACGATTCAGATTTTTTTGTTACGCTGTTGTTTAAGGTACGTCTGCATTTCGCCATACAGCTATGGAGGTGAGTGATTCAGAGTTAAAAAGTGAAATGCGTTTTGCGAAAACATTTTGCTATCGTTTGGTTAAAACGGCTCCGAAAACAGTTGATTTAATGAAAAAAGCTTACAAAAATAAATGTTTGGTGAGTCAACGATTTTTAGATGACACCATGATTTCAAAAAAAGGGCGTTGTCCGCCATTTTTTTTTAAATCATCATCGAATGACTACGGATCAGGATGCTCGGCAGTTTCGCAGGACGCCTGTCAGAAGACACCGGTAGTATCTGTCAGTGCCACTCGTTGACGCCTGTGCGAAGTGGATACTGAAAGGAAGTGCCCTTTCCTCTGCATACCGCTCAATCGAAGTGACGGAAATGCAAGATTTCAGTGATACAACGAACGAACTGAGCGGCGTGACTACGAAACCATGACCGCACTCTCGTGTGACCACGAAATGGCGAAAGAGTTTCTATGCCGTGTATTACTTGGAGCCACACAGCTCTCGCTGCTGGGATCTTTCGCCATCTCTTACGTCAATCGGTCATCTCTCCCAGTCATCGAGAACACTTTAACCGTCCAGCGGTATGTCCACACCATTCACTGTTCTGTGGTATTACTCCCTCTCCTTCAGAGCACAGTAAACAACTCGTTTCATCATGATAATACCAGACCACATACTGCACTCGTTGCTAGACAGTGTCTGGAAGCCGATCCCTTCAACCATCGCCAACCTGATCTCCAGATCTTGAGCACATCTAGGAAGCCAGGCAGCTGAGAACAGAACTTACTCCATCGCATCACATGAAGAGTCTGCAAGTGCAGCAGATCTGCAGAAGGTCCAAGGCACCTTTTTGTGACTTACTTCCTAATATCATTAATGATAGCATTGCTCCGAGGGTCACAGTAGTACAGCTTTACCTTAATATCCGTGACGTAACTCTAATAACTATGCATCGACTTCACTGGAGGGGATGCAGATATGATAATTTGGCCACTGATTCTTTTATCTTTCAGTATGTAGCTTTGTATCATCTTCAGGCTGCGGCATTTTTTTTTTTATGAAAAAGCATTTCATTGATATATCCCAATTGAATAACCCAACGTGTTATTGTTTAATTCCGAAACATTCTCCACCGGTAGATCGGGGTATGTTATACCATGTGCAACTTGTTCCTATATAAATTGAGTTCCTCCAGTAAACCTTAGAACAGTACTCTCAAACTCAGACCCTTCGAAGTGCCACTTTTCAGTTTTGGAGGAATGCAGGGGGCGCATGAATATTGATAAATTTCTTATAAATGAATATCAACTTTACAAAACTACACTAATGGCTTGACACTACAGTGGAATATTATTTTTAATTATCGGTAAATAGTAAAAGCAAATGCTACGTCAATCATTAAAATCAATCACTTTTACTTAACAATTATTTTTCACTTCAATCTTAAAACAATCACATTTTACCAATGACCACGGTACACGGTACAAAAAATATTACATGTTCTGACCAGAAACTTGGGCTCGCTTCTCTGCCACTAACTTATCGATATTTAGAATAATATCGTTTGAAACATGCTACTTTTAAAAGTTGTAACGTATACTCTAGATCCACTTTCCTTTTGATTTTACTATCTCTGGTTATTTTATTTTCCTATGTAAATTATCTTCTTACTGAACGAGATGTTATTTCTCCCGCTGAATGAGATCTGGCAATGAGTGTAAGTCATGACGTGGTGGTAGCCAGTATAAATAGGCGCGTTCAACGATACCAGAGAGGGCTTTTGTGTTACGTGAGAGAGCTTTGGTTATATGCGTAAGGAGAGCTTCGTTTATGTGAGTAGAGCTTCCTTCATGTGCAAGGAGCTACGTTTTATAGAGTAGCTGTGTGACCTGAGAAGTGTATGTTGGATACTACCAGGAGTTTTCCCTAATAAAAAGTTGTTTTAGTAAGTACGTTTTTCTCAGTTCATAGTTTTGTCAGACCTCTGTCTGGCTGTTAGGTTTATTTCATTAAGTGTTATTAGTAACAACCAGCATAAGACTTTATTCATCTTAATTACTACTACAACATTACTACCAGTTATAAGCTTGTTCATTATTATTACTACATTACTAGCAGGAAAGTTTATTCATGATATAATTAACACAACAAGCATTAGAAAAAGCATTATTCATTATAAAGTGAGCATAAATGACTGTCACATGACCTATTCCTTTCAAGACATTTTACTTGGTTTATTCTTGAAAACAACTGTTTACATGAGTAATGCTGTTCCGGACATAGACAGAACCCGTGCAGCTAGATTAGGAATGTTTACGTATTTGTCCTTTGAAACCAACAGGTAAAACTCTGTTAGATTGCAGCTGTTGACTTTTTCTTTTAGGAAAGAATCACACTTAAAGTCTATTAATTCACGCCGACGTTCTTTAGGTGCGTTGTCAGCAATATAGCAAAATGGAGACTTGAACATATTGAAAATATTTTCCATGTCTTGGAAACATTCAAATCGCCATTCAGTTATATTCTTCGTAAATAAACTTGTTACCCTTAAAGCAGATGGCTTTGCCAAGAACTACTGAGTTTATATTATATTAAATATATTATATTATACTTGAAAAAAGGGTGATTTATTTTTATTTTGTAATTATTTATGCGGGCCGCAAAACAGTTGGTGTCGGGCCACATGCGGCGGCGGGAGACCACTGACTTAGAAGAACAAATTCTTTTCTTAACAGATTCGGATTTACCTGACCTCTTCATGAATTCGAAGAAAATGAAAAACGAAGTTACACGAAAAAGGGATCGACTGGAAATCTAGTGTGGCAATGGTGTGGCACTAACATTTCATTTGCCTCGGTAACGCAGCATCGCTGAAAGTCATTCCTCAAACAACGGCGATGAACTGGATTATCTTCTCTTCTCAAATAAAAAAAAGAGGGTCTTTCCATGCATTCTTTGGTCAGACCACGAGTTTCCTTGAACGCGGATGAATACAGTTTGAGCTCGTAAAGATTTTCTTTCAGATCCATAAATCAAAGCTTTGTTCAGACAAATGCTTTAATCTGTGCTCACTCCCGAATTCCTCCACTCATTTATCTCTGCTACAGAGAAGGGAGACTATTATTCATGATTAAATATTCGCCTCATTAATCGCCCTCGAAAGCAATTAAAGAACTAATTTTTTATCCTAATGAAACTCGATTCTTTATTATGGTTCAAGACATCATGAAATCTTGAATTTTATTTAATTTAACGCTCTCATGAGAATAATGAATGGAAACGAAGTGAACCTTCAAACAAAAGTCGTAAAAACATTCTGCAGTTAGGTAAAACTGGACTTCACAAAGTGTAGGCACTTCTCCTGGAAATGGCTTCCATTCTCGTAAAATTCAATGTTCATCAGTGTCGCTGAGAAACCGTTGATTTGCATAGATTTTAAGTTTTCAGAAATTTCCAATCTTACTTGGATTTTATTGGGTTGGCCAAAATGAATTTGTGTTTTTTTCCTGTGTAAATGAAAGGCGAATTTCTCGAATGGGAAACAAAAACTTTAGTAGACAACATATTGTCCACACGCAAGACGAAAATCTTCGTGCAAAGGATCAAACTAACTACGAACAATACCGTCTAAGCATGATTTATTAAAAGATGAAAAATATGTACAGATTAAAGCCATTAGTACTTTCATCAAACTTGTTACAAATACTGTCTGAGCACGATTTATTAAAAGATGAAAAATATGTACAAATTAAAACCATTAGTACTTTCATCGAACTAATTACAAACAATGCTGTCTGAGCACGATTTATTAAAAGATGAAAAATATGTACAAATTAAAACCATTAATACTTTCATCGAACTAATTACAAACAATGCTGTCTGAGCACGATTTATTAAAAGATGAAAAATATGTACAGATTAATGCCATTAGTACCAATATATCGAGCTTAATAATGTATCCCAGTTGCTTTAAATGGTTTACAACGCTCGATTTCGATATGTTTAGATTCTCAGCAATTTCTCATGTCGTTAAACGCCGATTGTATTTGATCAATGCTTTATTTTGTCGTCATCAACTTCGATTGGCCTTCCTGAGCGTGGTGCATCTTTCACGTCAAAATCTCCAGACCGAAATTGCGCAAACCAATTCTGACACTGCCGTAGTTTTAAGGCATTTTCACCATACACATCATATAACTTTTTATGAGCTTGCACATCGTTTTTTTTCCTTTTCGGAAGTAATACAGCAAAACATGACGAAATGTTCCTTTTGATTGTCCATTTTTGAAATCGATGCCACTTGTTAACGAAATCGTGCACTTTCTGTTCTTAAACCAAGCTTGAGCTATCAGCTGTCACGTTACATAATGAACTTGCGGTTTGAAATGACGTTAGTTACAGTTCAAGATATGTTTCGCCATCTATGTGTAAAAAACGCAACGATTTGTTGGCCAACCCAATATAATGCTGTCAAGGCAAACTACAACGCTTACATTTATCATCAAGTTACTGTGGTGGATGCTTATTTCCATGTGACTGTTATATGCAATAGAAATGGTTTATTAGATGTCTGTTCTTTTCAGTAAATTCACAGAAAAACAATTTCATAAACATAGTGGTTTATTTGATCCTGTCGATGCTGTTACAAAACCATCATGCTCTTTCTTCTTATCTAAGGTTCGCCTAGGGAAAAAAATCGGGAGAGTACTCTGGTATTCTTTGAAGATAATTTACGCTATGGATCTTTCGCATACCAAGATCTTTGAGGGTGTGAAATAAAAAAAGTGATTCGAGAGTATACATTTATTTACGTACAACGTATTCGCGCCACTCACGACCACACTGAGCCACAGTCCAGTACATACTAAGTGGAATTAAATCATAACAACAAACAATAAGGTTTACTAATTCCTGACAATGAGCGGTACTTACAGTAGGTAGGTGGATTAATGAATATTATTTTCGCAAAACTAATAATAGAAGGTATGTGAATAATAAAAGTAAATATTTACTAGTGGCGGGGGCAACAGTAAGTATTTCTGTTGTTAAGATTTTCAAAAACAATATTTATTTTTATTAATAATATTATATATTATTCAGATTTCGACGAACGTAAGAAACGATCCTGACAGTGATAAAATGTGATATACGTAAAGTCCAACAAGCTAAAAATCTGACCTCAAGATAGAAAGAAAAGCTGAATCGCAAGTGTTTTAGTGAGAGGGATATTATAACTATTAGTCTAGAACAGTGGTCTCAAACCAGGGATGCGTTGCGGTGCCGTAGGATAGATGCCCCATCCAGGCTTCATGCGGGACTGGAGCCAAAGCAAAACTCGGGCGATCGGACAAAAGGCACTTGCCTCTGATCATTTTTCAACAGTGGCGGTCACAGCTAGCTTTATCTAGTTCAAAAAATTAAACATCTCAAACTTGGAACTTAAAGGTTGAACAGTTAAAAGCGTTTTAGGGCTTTCAGCAATATCTCCACTCTTAACACTTAATTAGAGCTGGGCTTTTTTCATTAGCGTCCATCATTTTCCTGATCCATGGGCTCCTTGAACTATCAGCAATGCGCAGTTGGCTAATGCCCGGTCTGTAATATGATAGGTGAGAGCCTCTTATTGAGATTCCAACTCATGTAAGATGGGTATTCAATCTGGGACTTTCCCGGGGCTTTCTGCAGACTTCCTGGGCTTGGAGGTGTGGATGAGTTCATGGCTTCACGTAAAACTGGCTGCGGATGCTCTCTGCCTCTGATCCTCCATAGCGAAACAAACCCCATTTCGCCGGTGATGGGAAGTTCGAACCCATGCCTCCTCGCTTTGGAACCATTTGTTCTCCAAACTAAACAACACTGATGAAGCTTGTCACTTAAACGTTGCCGTCTTGACGTGTACATTTGAAGCGTTGAAGAAGGAATTCTCATTAATTCCAGTCACATATACCCTCTCCTCACTTGAGAAAGGGCCGGAACGGAGTCGCAGTCTTCCAGGACAGCTGGCAAACCATACTTGAAGAAGCTCACTGTAAAAGAAGGAATTCTTATTCATTCTAGACGATGTGTGGAAGAAGCATCACGCATTTTGAAACGTTGGTGAAGGAATTCTTATTAATTCCAGACAACATTGGCGTACGCAAGGGGTGGGGGTTACGGTGTTAAAACCCCTCCCTTGAACCAAAATATAGTGCTAGAATTTAAGCTGCCTTCTTATGGCATATATTGAAATACATGTTCTTAACTTAACACTAAAAGAGTTTGTATATAAATATACCGTTTTTATATACCGGAGTCAAAATACAATATATATATATATATATATATATATATATATATATATATATATATAATTCTGTTTCACGACGTCACTGGAGAAAAACAACCTAAAGGATGACCCCCCCCGAAGAAATTCTGGGTACGCCACTGCCAGACGATGTGATAAAAAAGCATCTCACACAATTTGAAGCGTTGAAGGAGGAATTCTCATTAATTCCAGACGATGTGTGGAAGAAACATCACACATTTTGAAGCGTTGAAGAAGGAATTCTCATTAATTCCAGACGATGTTTGGAAGAAACATCACACATTTTGATGCGTTGAAGGGGGAATTTTCATTAGTTCTAAATTATGTGTAGAAAAAGCATCACACATTTTGAAGCGTTGAAAAAGGAATTATCATTCATTCCAGACGATGTGTGGAGGAAGCATTACACATTTAAGGAAGAATTCACATTATTTCCAAGAGGAATTCTCATTAATACCAGACGATGGGGGGAGGGAAAGGCATCACACATTTTGAAGCGTTGAAGAAGGAATTCTCATTAATTCCAAACGATGTGTGGAAGAAGCATCACACATTTTGAAGCGTTGAAGAAGGAATTCTCATTAATTCCAGACGATGTGTGGAAGAAACATCACACATTTTAAAGCGTTGAAGGGGGAATTCTTATTAGTTCCAAATTATGTGTAGAAAAAGCATCACACATTTTGAAGCGTTGAAAAAGGAATTCTCATTAATACCAGACGAATTGGGGAAAAAGCATCACACATTTTGAAGCTTTGAAGAAGGAATTCTCATTAATTCTAAACGATTTGTGGAAGAAGCATTACACATTTTTCGAACCACCCGGCTAGAAGATCCATTTTGCGTTCGGGAGCCAATGTAGCGAAACAAGCCAATTTTTGCCCGGTGGTTGAGTTTGAACACGTGCCACTCCATTCCGAAGCCAGTTATTCTGCCAAATAAACTATATCGACGAAGCTTGTCGCTGCAACTTTACTGTCTTGACATTTATGTCTCCTCTAAGATAGGTATGTCACATTTCTCAGTCCTGAACCGGCTGAAACTCAAAACATACGAAACTCCTATTACGGCCTGTATCCGTGGGAGATGCGATGAACCTCTTTCGGTCTGTGTATTCCAATAAAGTATGTTTAAGTTCCCACTTTTTCCCTATCTTTCTTGGTTACATCAGCTTCCATCTCTCCATCCTTATTGTCCGCTGCGTCCTTATGTTTTTTTTAATTAAGGCTCATGTCGTTAATCCATAAGTAAGAGCGGAAAGTATGCATTGATTTAATTATTTTCTTTGAACGGTAAAATGCTGTTCAAGATTGTACTGTTTCTTCCAAATGCGCTGTAGCCAAATTTTATGCGGCCCTCGCTTGACACCTCTTTTCGAATTAGATATAGATGTCAGTTACTTCTGAATTTGCTGCACCAACCTCCAATTCCTCAGTTCTTGTAAAAGCATTGCACAGCCATGTTGTTTTCTGTAAACTGATTTTTGATCCTACTTCTTTACTTTTGTCAGCAAGTTCCTGAATCCTACTCTACTGATCAGGAAGGGGAGGAGTACCTGCAAAAATGACTATGTCTTCAACAAAACGAAGATGGTTCAATCTCCACTAATCTCTATGTTTCGTTCTTCCCAGTTCGACGATTGAAATAGATTCTGCCATGCGGCAGAATCATCTTGCCTCACTCCCTTTCTAATGTATATCACGGCTGTATCATTGAATAGTCCAATATGTGATCACTCGGGATCAGATGTATTTCGGTAATGATAATTGGATGATAATCTTATCCGGCGCAATAACAATTCAGCAGTTGTAACGCCATTTAGAAATTATGAAAAGCAAATAAATTATCTGAAAATATGAATGCTAAATTTGTAGATTGTATTGCCATACTTAAAACATTAAAAAAAGGAACATCGTTGAAACAAGAAATAGAAATATTTATTTATAGTTCATAGTTTACAATTTGTCCTGGTGCCTATGGAACTCGTTTGATTTCTGCAATCCTCAGAAACACAAAATGCACAATGCTTCTCTTATTTTCAGTATTCGTTACAATTTAATGAAATTTAGGGGTTTCATTTTCATATGTTTCAGAATAATCCACTAAATTCGTACATAACTCGAAGCATTTATGAGGACATTCAATGAAATTTGGTGAAGAGGTTTCTATTATATTACTTACAGTATGTTATTCAAGCAGAAAAATGTCGTAATCTCATAATTCGCATATGTTAATATAATAATCTTGTGTTTTACATAAAATAGCAGTCCATGGAACAATATTTAAGTTATTTTGCTTTAGAAATGTAGTTTTTTTATATAAAAGTATGGTCACCCTTGACAGACATGCAGCAAAAGAAACTACTCCTTATACTTTTGATGAGGTCTTGAGGGAATAATGACCACTCGTCAAAATAAGCTGTTCAGAGTTCTTGAAGTGTTCTGGCTGGGGAGCTCCAATGCGTCACCGTAGAGCATCCCATATATATATATATATATATATATATGTAAGGTCAGGTGATGCGTAACATCACAGCCTCTCCTTGACAAATGTCAACCCCGCCTTCTCGTGGTGCATCCTGTTCCCACTAAAGGGGCTCTGACGACCGCCCATAGCGGTATAACTATACCATCGGGATCAGAGGAAATGCTATCCCACACTCACCAACCCGCTTGGCCAGCGTGGTGAGTTATGGCCAAACCCCTCCAAAATGATTCCACAACTTAAATCTTGGCCCTCAGTCTCCGGCAGCTGGAATGTACCTGGCCAAGGCAGCGGCCAGTGCGACATGAAGGCAGAGGGTGCTAAGAATCCCCGGAGGACCGAACTAGGCTGCCATCTGATGCTGACCTTGGCTACTTACAATGGACGCTCCCTATCTTCTGATTCAAGGCTTCTTGAATTGGAAGAGGAACTACAAAGGATCAAGTGGGACATCGTGGGGCTAAGTGAGGTAAGGAGAAAAGGAGAAGATCTCATCGAACTGAAAAGTGGACATCTCTTCTATTATCGTGGGACAGATACTGGCAGAACTAGTGGTGTTGGATTTATAATAAACAAGAAACTGAAGGATAAAGTTGTAGAAGTTGAAAGTTCCTCTGACAGAGCTGCACGACTCGTTATCCAACTATCGAGAAGATACCAGGCTCAGATTATTCAAACTTATGCACCCACCACAAGTCATCCTGAAGAAGAAATTGAAGAATTTTATGAGGAAATTCGTCATCTAAATAATAAAGGTAAGCAGCACTTGAAGATAATTATGGGAGATTTCAATGCAAAAATAGGGCAACGGCAACAGAATGAAACTTCAGTAGGTAAATTCGGTCACGGCAACAGAAACCAGCGTGGAAATACTCTCGTTGAGTTTGCAGAGGCAGAAGGATTTTTCATCTTGAACTCCTTTTTCAAGAAAAAGCCACACAGGAAATGGACATGGAGACATCCAATTGGGACGACAAGTGAAATTGATTTTATTATGTGTAACAAAAAATTCGTCATCGAAGACTGCAGTGTGCTGAACAAGTTCAACACAGGTAGTGACCATAGATTGGTGAGATGTAAGATGCACCTCAACACTAAACTGGAACGTGGCAAGCTCATAAGACAAACAAAATGTATTGACATAACCAACCTTAAAAAACACCATAATACTTTCAAGTTGGAACTGAAGAACAGATTCTCTGCTTTAGAAGGCCTAACATCGGAAGAAGTGGATATTTCGGAAGTTAACAGAAAAGTAACCAAAGCTCTAATGGAAAAAGCAACAGAATTAGCTGGGTCTAAGAACAAGTTGCATGTGAACAAATTATCAGGAAAAACCAAAATGTTGATGCAAAAAAGAAGAGAGATGAGGACAGCTAAAGAAGATGTGACTTCCAAAGTGGAATATATAGAGCTATGCAAGACAACACGAAAAAGTCTCACTGAAGACGTAAGGAAATTCAACTGTGAGCTAGTGAGGAAAGCAATTGAAAACAACCAAAGCCTTAAGATAGCAAAGGGACATCTCAGTAAGGGAAGAAAACAGATTATGGCTCTGAGAAAAGAAGATGGTTCTATAACAAGAAATAGAGGCGAAATTTTGACAAGAGTGAAAGATTTCTACTCCAAATTATATGAAAGGGATGATACATGTACTCCAGACATCATGAAAGGTACCAGAGTTCTTCCAGTCCTCCCAGCAGAAGTTGCTCATGCAATCAAGAACATGAAGCGGGGGAAAGCTCCAGGAGAAGATGGAATTACTATAGACATCATACAAGAAGCAAGTGGAGAAATTGAAACAGTACTCGCCCAAATTTTCACTCGATGCCTTAATGAAGGGAAGATTCCTGAGGATTGGAACAATGCTACAATGATCCTGCTACATAAAAAAGGTGACATTGAGGATCTCAGGAACTACAGACCTATCAGCCTCCTATCAGTGGTTTATAAAATCTTCACTAAAGTTCTTTCACACCGCTTGAAGGTAACACTGGACATGGCTCAACCGAGAGAACAAGCTGGATTCAGGAGTGGCTACAGCACAATAGATCATATCCACGTACTGAGAGAACTAATTGAAAGAGCGAGGGAATATGAACTTCCATTGTGCATGGCTTTTATCGATTATGAAAAAGCCTTTGATTCGGTGAAACCATCAGCAGTTACCACGGCTCTGAAATCCTGCGGTATTGAAGATGCATACATTAATATTATTAATAACATCTATGAAAATGCAAGTGCAAAGATTCGGCTGTTTGAAAATACAACACACATAAAAATTGGAAAGGGAGTGAGACAAGGTGACACCATATCTCCGAAGCTCTTTAATGCCACATTGGAAAATGTCTTTCAATCACTGAACTGGGAAAACAAAGGGATAAAGATTAATGGAGATTATCTAACCCACCTTCGTTTTGCTGATGACGTAGTCATTTTTGCAACTACCCCATCAGAGCTGCAGAGTATGATTCAGGAACTTGCTGACAAGAGTAAAGAAGTGGGATTAAAAATGAACTTTCAGAAGACAAAAGTGATGTTCAATGCTTTTACAAGAAATGAAGATTTATCGATTGATGGAGAAAAACTGGAGATAACAGATATGTATGTTTATCTTGGACAGCAGATATCAAGTGAGGGTCACATTGATGAAGAAATTAATCGGCGTACAAAACTTGCCTGGAGAGCTTTTTGGAAGAAACAGCATAATTTTCAAGAGCAATATGCCATTATGTCTTAAAAGAAAAGTGTTTGATCAATGCATCCTTCCAGTGCTTACGTATGGTGCAGAGACGTGGACCTTAACTAAAAGAGACATGCAAAGGCTGCAGACAACTCAAAGAAGCATGGAGAGGTGCATGCTTGGTATAACCAGGAGAGATAAGAAGAGGAACTCGTGGATCCGAAAAATGACGAGAGTGGAAGACATCATGATCAGAGTAAAATCCCTGAAATGGCAATGGGCTGGACATACTGCCAGAACGACAGACCATAGATGGACAGCCGAAATTTTAGATTGGATTCCAAGGGACAGGAAAAGACCCAGAAAAAGACCACATGGGAGATGGGTGGATGAAATTCGTAAATATGCGGGAGTGACATGGAGGAGACTGGCACAAGACAGACCGTTGTGGAGGAAACTTGGGGAGACCTTCGTCCAGCAGTGGATTGATAATGGTTGACAATGATGATGATGATGATATATATATGGTAAGGTCAGGTGATGCGTAACATCACAGCCTCTCCTTGACAAATGTCAACCCCGCCTTCTCGTGGTACATCCTGTTCCCACTAAAGGGGCTCTGACGACCGCCAATAGCGGTATAACTATACCATAGCGATTAGAGGAAATGCTATCCCACACTCACCAACCCGCTTGGCCAGCGTGGTGAGTTATGGCCAAACCCCTCCAAAATGACTCCACAACTTAAATCTTGGCCCTCAGTCTCCGGCAGCTGGAATGTACCTGGCCAAGGCAGCGGCCAGTGCGACATGAAGGCAGAGGGTGCTAAGAATCCCCGGAGAACCGGACTAGGCTGCCATCTGATGCTAATCTTGGCTACGTATAACGGACGCTCCCTATCTTCTGATTCAAGGCTTCTTGAATTGGAAGAGGAACTACTAAGGATCAAGTGGGACATCGTCGGGCTAAGTGAGGTAAGGAGAAAAGGAGAAGATCTCATTGAACTAAAAAGTGGACATCTGTTCTACTATCGTGGGACAGATACTGGCAGAACTAGTTGTGTTGGATTTATAATAAACAAGAAACTGAAGGATAAAGTTGTAGAAGTTGAAAGTTCCTCTGACAGAGCTGCACGACTCGTTATCCAACTCTCGAGAAGATACCAGGCTCAGATTATTCAAACTTATGCACCCACCACAAGTCATGCTGAAGAAGAAATTGAAGAATTTTATGAGGAAATTCGTGATCTAAGTAATAAAGGTAAGCAGCACTTGAAGATAATTATGGGAGATTTCAATGCAAAAATAGGGCAACGGCAAACGGCAACAGAATGAAACTTCAGTAGGTAAATTCGGTCACGGCAACAGGAACCAGCGTGGAAATACTCTCGTAGAGTTTGCAGAGGCAGAAGGGTTTTTCATCTTGAACTCCTTTTTCAAGAAAAAGCCACTCAGGAAATGGACATGGAGACATCCAAATGGGACGACAAGTGAAATTGATTTTATTATGTGTAACAAAAAATTCGTCATAGAAGACTGCAGTGTGTTTGTAACGTATACTCTCGATTCACTTTCCTTTTGATTTTACTATCTCTGGTTATTTTATTTTTCTATGTAAATTATCTTCTTACTGAACGAGATGTTATTTCACCCACTGAATGAGATCTGGCAATGAGTGTAAGTCATGACGTGGTGGTAGCCAGTACAAATAGGCGCGTTCAACGATACGAGAGAGAGCGTTTGTTGTTGTACGGAGAGCGTTTGTTGTTGTACGGAGAGCGTTGGTTTATGTGAAGGAGAGAGTTTGTTGTTGTTGTTGTATTGAGAGCTTCGTTCTATGTGATTAGTTTGATTCTTCATTATTGTGAAACGAGTTGTGTGTGTGCGTTGGATGATTCCAGAGTTATATAATAAAAGAGCTTTTCGTAAGTACGTCTTTCTCAATTCATAGTTCTTGTCAGATCTCTGTCTGGCTGTTAGGTTTATGTCATTAGTTTATTACTATTAACAACCAGCGTTAAGACTTTATTCATCCTAATTACTGCTACAACATTACTACCAGTTATAAGTTTGTTCAATACTATTACTACACTACTAGCAGGAGACTTTATTCATGATCTTAATTAACTAGTAACAACAACCATTTGAATTCACTATTAGAAGCTTAGTACAAGCATATAAGAAAGCTTTATTCATTATAATTAGCTTAGCTGGTAGAAGTAGTTTATTCATTATATGTTAAACAAGTTCAACACAGGCAGTGACCATAGATTGGTGAGATGTAAGATGCACCTCAACACTAAACTCGAACGTAGCAAGCTCATAAGACAAACAAAATGTATTGACATAACCAACCTTAAAAAACACCATAATACCTTCAAATTGGAACTGAAGAACAGATTCTCTGCTTTAGAAGGCCTAACAGCGGAAGAAGTGGATATTTCTGAAGTTAACAGAAAAGTAACCAAAGCTTTTATGGAAACAGCAACAAAATTAGCTGGGTCTAAGAACAAATTGCATGTGAACAAATTATCAGGAAAATCCAAAATGCTGTTGCATAAAAGAAGAGCGATGAGGACAACTAAAGAAGATGTGACTTCCAAAGTGGAATATATAGAGCTATGCAAGACAGTACGAAAAAGTATCACTGAAGACGTAAGGAAATTCAACTGTGAACTAGTAAGGAAAGCAACTGAAAACAACCAAAGCCTAAAGATAGCAAAGGGACATCTCAGTAAGGGAAAAAAACAGATTATGGCACTGAGAAAAGAAGATGGTTCTGTAACAAGAAATAGAGGCGAAATTTTGACAAGAGTGAAAGATTTATACTCCAAATTATATCAAAGGGATGATACATGTACTCCAGGCATCATGAAAGGTACCAGAGTTCTTCCAGTCCTTCCAGCAGAAGTTGCGCATGCTGTCAAGAACATGATGCGGGGTAAAGCTCCAGGAGAAGATGGAATTACTGTAGACATCATACAAGAAGCAAGTGGAGAAATCGAAACAGTACTCGCAAAAATTTTCACTCGATGCCTTAATGAAGGTTAAATTCCTGAGGATTGGAAAGACGCTACAATGATCTTGCTACATAAAAAAGGTGACATTGAGGATCTCAGGAACTACAGACCTATCAGCCTCCTATCAGTGGTTTATAAAATCTTCACTAAAGTTCTTTCACACCGCTTGAAGGTGACACTGGACATGGCTCAACCGAGAGAACAAGCTGGATTTAGGAGTGGCTACAGCAAAATAGATCATATCCACGTACTGAGAGAACTAATTGAAAGAGCGAGGGAATATGAACTTCCATTGTGCATGGCTTTTATCGATTATGAAAAAGCCTTTGATTCGGTGAAACAATCAGCAGTTGCAATGGCTCTGAAATCCTGTGGTATTGAAGATGCATACATTAATATTATTAATAACATCTATAAAAATGCAAGTGCAAAGATTCGGCTGTTTGAAAATGCAACACACATAAAAATTGGAAAAGGAGTGAGACAAGGTGACACCATATCTCCGAAGCTCTTTAATGCCACATTGGAAAATGTCTTTCAATCACTGAACTGGGAAAACAAAGGCATAAAGATTAATGGAGATTATCTAACCCACCTTCGTTTTGCTGATGACATAGTCATTTTTGCAACTACCCCATCAGAGCTACAGAATATGATGCAGGAACTTGGTGACAAGAGTAAAGAAGTGGGATTAAAAATGAACTTTCAGAAGACAAAAGTGATGTTCAATGCTTTTAAAAGAAATGAAGATTTATCGATTGATGGAGAAAAGCTGGAGATAACAGACACGTACGTTTATCTTGGACAGCAGATATCAAGTGAAGTTCACATTGGTGAAGAAATTAATCGGCGTACAAAACTTGCCTGGAGAGCTTTTGGAAGAAATAGCATAATTTTCAAGAGCAATATGCCATTATGTCTTAAAAGAAAAGTGTTTGATCAATGCATCCTTCCAGTGCTTACGTATGGTGCAGAGACGTGGACCTTAGCTAAAAGATACATACAAAGGCTGCAGACAACTCAAAGCAGCATGGAGAGGTGCATGCTTGGTGTAACAAGGAGAGATAAGAAGAGGAACACGTGGATCCGAAAAATGACAAGAGTGGAAGACATCATGATCAGAGTTAAATCCTTGAAATGGCAATGGGCTGGACATACTGCCAGAAGAACAGACCATCGATGGACAGCCGAAATTTTAGATTGGATTCCAAGGGACAGGAAAAGACCCAGAAGAAGACCACATGGAAGATAGGTGGATGAAATTCGAAAGTATGCGGGAGTGACATGGAGGAGACTGGCACAAGAGAGACCGTTGTGGAGGAAACTTGGGGAGACCTTCGTCCAGCAGTGGATTGATAATGGTTGACAATGATGATGATGATGATATATGTGGGATGCTGGCGAATATCTTCATGTTTTAGAAAATCGTTGACAAATTAACACGATGAGATTGGGCATTATCATCCATAAGAATAAAAGCTGAACCATAGGCTCGTCTGAATGGACTGATATATGGGTTCAGGATCCTTCTCTGTAGCAGTAACAGAACAACTCTGAAAGATGTGCATGTCTGTGCGCCCGTTCGTCATGATTCTTACAAAGACCATCAGGCCACAGTCATCAGAGTAGTCCCTTTCTCTGGAGGTAGAGAAAGTGTTGCAGGTAGAGGTCTGCAAGGGCCTTATTTAGTGAGCCCGTGCGTTTAAGGTCCTGCCCGTTTCAGATATTAGACACTCGGCCCGACCCGTCGATTTCAGCTATTATTTAGGCCCGCACCGGCCCGTTTCAAATATCAGACTCTCGGCCCGACCCGTCAATTACAGTTATTTTTTAGGTCTGCCCCAGTCTGTTTCAGATATTAGATAATCAGCCCGACCCGCCAATTGCAGCTATTATTTAGGCCCGCCGGGTCCCGTGATGTATCATTTTGTATTATTTTGTCTTTCTATTGTATTTTATTAAATTGTGAAAATTAAATAATGAAATGAGATATTATTCAAAACATTTAGTTGAATATGAGCCTAAAAGTATCAACTAAGCTTTGGCAAATATCGAAGAATATAACTTTTACAGAGAGAGAGATAGAGAGAGAGAGAGAGATTGAAAAGAGTAAGCGCGTTCAAAAACTTCCTTTCTCTTAAACAGCAAGCGGTAACTCTAGAAAAGACAATCCGTATACGGATTAGTGCTAGGAGAAACAATCGATGTCGTCCTACTCTCTCATACACTGGCGTGCAAACATTAAGGACGAGACGGTTTTTCGAATGTAACGTCGTGCACAAGTGCTCCACATCGACTCAAATCATACCATAAGATCCTCAAGATGTAAGAATATGGGACAAGTGAGAAAAACCGTCCAAACAAGGAATCCAAAGGATACAAAGGCACTTTATTGAAAAGGTAGCTTCGAGCACAACTGGACAGAAGACAGAAACGTCCATGTAACAGGCGGCTGCCAAGAAAAATCCAGTTTTTAGTAGGGGATATGATCACCACTGACGGCGTTGCAGGATTTACAACGTCTGTCCATGCTGAGGACAAGGTTGTCAAGGAGCTGTTGGCCGCCCCGGTCGCGCAGTGGTCTAAGGCGTTGGCCTCTGATCGTTCGTCCGTAAGGGGTCCGGGTTCGAATCCCGGTCAGGCATAGATGTTGTGTCTGCCTTACGGCACTGGTTCTCTTCCTTCCCTGGAACCAGTGACCCTAAATTAGGGACGGGCGACTGCTTATAGCCCATTGAGTTGCTCACGGGGGTCGTTAAACCTCCTATCAAAAAAAAAAAAAAAAAAAGGAGCTGTTGAGGCATCGCGGCCCATTGCTCTTGTAGCGCCAATCGCAGCTACGGAATCGTTGCTGGCGGCTGGTGAAGTGCTGCCAAGCGTCTACCGAGAAGGTACCACACGTTTTAGATTGGATTTAGGCCCGGGGATCTTGCGGGCCAATCCATGCGTTGAATATCTTCACTCTCCAACAGCTCTGCGACAGCCACTGTACGATGAGGTGTAGCGTTGTCGTCCATGAAGAGGAACTCAGGACCCACAGCACCTCTAAACAGACGCACGTGAGGCAGGACAACCTCGGTACAATAGCGGACACCAGTGACTGAACCTCCTTGGAAGATGTGGAGGTCAGTACGGCTACCAAGCATGATACTGCCCCAAACGAGAACTCCGCCACCTCCAAACCGGTCCCTTTCGATAATGTTGGAGGTATGATTGCGTGTTCTCTGCTCTCTCCAGATGTGTATACGTCCAGAATCGCTCGTCAGACTAAATCGGCTCTCATCCGTAAAGCGAACTCAACCCCATTGCTGATGTGTCCAGTTCTTCTGTTCCTGGCACTACAGAAACCGCCGTCACCGATGAGCAGGCGTTAATGACACACACCGTACTGTACTGTTAAAAAAATATTTTAGTATTATTATAAGCCAGGTTCGTAATTTGTTGACCATTCCCACGACCATATAGGTGTGGGGTGATGCACTGAGACTAGATAGGAGTAATGAATTTCAAGAAACACTTAAATAAGTGAGTGGCGCACATTTTAGCAACAAAACAATTTAATACATGTAAACATTGACGTAAAATAAAATACATACACAATATATTAAGGCAAGTACGTTTTGGTTATAATAAAAATGAAAATAACGTTATATCAAGACAAATGCGTTGTGATTAAAAAACGAAAATACCGTTTAATTCAATCTCATTTTAAAGAACACACTGTTCAAAAATTAAGACTGCTCAAATCACCAAGATTAGTCATTCTCAGTCCCCTGTTCCTAGTTTTTGCGAAATCAACATTAAGGTACCAATAATACAAATCTCAGTTGCTGTTGTTGTTGTTGTTTTTAAATAGAAGTCATTTCTCAGTGTTTCACAAAAATTTATATTCTCAGTCTGTTATAAAAAATTCACACAGAGTGGTATTCTCAAAGTTCACACAATATGCAAGGAAAAAAAGTCATCACTATCGATGGTAATTATTTGAGTTTAAAGTACAGTTAATAAATGTAAAGAACTCTGTAGGATTCAACTACCAATTATGTAATTAAAATGCTACGTCAGACTGAATCTCAAATCATATACAGAAATGCTGGAGTTGGCCGGATCTGAAGGTGGGCAACTAACATATGTTCATAAAAATTATTTCATTACTTAAACACCGTGTTCCATCAATATTAAAAATGCATTAACACACATACAATACATAAGAAAAACCAAAGCCGTGATCAGGATTCGAAACTGGGTTATAAAACTAATTAACTTCACAATTTCTCATTTAAATTTAATTCTAAAACCAAAATACTAGAACAATTTCTGTATGTCTCTGGCACGCAACAAATTCAGTGCTAGTTTTTGAATTCTTTCCTCAAGAAAAAAGAAAAACTCATCTTGTGGAAAAATAGTGATAATTACGCTCTAAAAGCAAATGTATATATACATTTGTTTTTAGAGCGGATGTAAGGGCAGGTGATGCGTAACATCACAGCCTCTCCTAGACAAATGTCAACCCCGCCTTCTCGTGGTACATCCTGTTCCCACTAAAGGGGCTCTGACGACCGCCAATAGCGGTATAACTATACCATCGGGATTAGAGGAAATGCTATCCCACACTCACCAACCCGCTTGGCCAGCGTGATGAGTTATGGCCAAACTGCTCCAAAATGACTCCACAACTTAAATCTTGGCCCTCAGTCTCCGGCAGCCGGAATGTACCTGGCCAAGGCAGCGGCCAGTGCGACGTGAGGGCAGAGGGTGCTAAAAATCCCCGGAGGACCGGACTAGGCTGCCATCTGATGCTGACCTTGGCTACGTATAATAGAAGCTCCCTATCTTCTGATTCAAGGCTTCTTGAATTGGAAGAGGAACTACAAAGGATCAAGTGGGACATCGTTGGGCTAAGTGAGGTAAGGAGAAAAGGAGAAGATCTCATTGAACTGAAAAGTGGACATCTGTTCTACTATCGTGGGACTGATACTGGCAGAACTAGTGGTGTTGGATTTATAATAAACAAGAAACTGAAGGATAAAGTTGTAGAAGTTGAAGGTTCCTCTGACAGAGCTGCACGACTCGTTATCCAACTCTCGGGAAAATACCAGGCTCAGATTACTCAAACTTATGCACCCACCACAAATCATCCTGAAGAAGAAATTGAAGAATTTTATGAGGAAATTCGTCATCTAAATAATAAAAGTAAGCAGCACTTAAAGACAATTATGGGAGATTTCAATGCAAAAACAGGGCAACGGCAACAGAATAAAACTTCAGTAGGTAAATTCGGTCACGGCAACAGAAACCAGCGTGGAAATACTCTCGTGGAGTTTGCAGAGGCAGAAGGGTTTTTCATCTTGAACTCTTTTTCAAGAAAAAGCCACACAGGAAATGAACATGGAGACCTCCAAATGGGACGACAAGTGAAATTGATTTTATTATGCGTAACAAAAAATTCGTCATAGAAGACTGCAGTGTGCTAAACAAGTTCAACACAGGTAGTGACCGTAGATTGGTTAGATGTAAGATGCACCTTAACACTAAATAGCAAGCTCATAAGACAAACAAAGTGTATTGACATAACCACGTAGAACGTATTGAACGTAGCAAGCTCATAAGACAAACAAAGTGTATTGACATAACCAACCTTAAAAAACACCATAATACCTTCAAGTTGGAACTGAAGAAGAGATTCTCCGCTTTAGAAGGCCTAACATCGGAAGAAGTGAATATTTCTGAAGTTCACAGAAAAGTAACCAAAGCTCTTATGGAAACAGCAACAAAATCAGCTGGGTCTAAGAATAAATTGCATGTGAACAAATTATCAGGAAAAACCAAAATGTTGATGCAAAAAAGAAGAGAGATGAGGACAACTAAAGAAGATGTGACTTCTAAAGTGGAATATATAGAGATATGCAAGACAGTACGAAAAAGTATCACTGAAGACGTAAGGAAATTCAACTGTGAACTAGTAAGGAAAGCAATTGAAAACAACCAAAGCCTAAAGATAGCAAAGGGGCATCTCAGTAAGGGAATAAAACAGATTATGGCACTGAGAAAAGAAGATGGTTCTGTAACAAGAAATAGAAGCGAAATTTTGACAAGAGTGAAAGATTTCTACTCCAAATTATATGAAAGGGATGATACATGTACTCCAGACATCATGAAAGGTACCAGTACCAGAGTTCTCCCAGTCCTCCCAGCAGAAGTTGCACATGCAATCAAGAAATGTAGCCGGGAAGAGCCCCAGGAGAAGATGGAATTACTTTAGACATCATACAAAAAGCAAGTGGAGAAATCGAAACAGTACTCGCCCAAATTTTCACTTGATGCCTTAATGAAGGGAAGATTTCTGAGGATTGGAACAATGCTACAATGATCTTACTTCATAAAAAAGGTGACATTGAGGATCTCAGGAACTACAGACCTATCAGCTTCCTATCAGTGGTTTATAAAATCTTCACTAAAGTTCTTTCACACCGCTTGAAGGTGACACTGGACATGGCTCAACCGAGAGAACAAGCTGGATTCAGGAGTGGCTACAGCACAATAGATCATATCCACGTACTGAGAGAACTAATTGAAAGAGCGAGGGAATATGAACTTCCATTGTGCATGGCTTTTATCGATTATGAAAAAGCCTTTGATTCGGTGAAACCATCAGCAGTTACAATGGCTCTGAAAACCTGCGGTATTGAAGATGCGTACATTAATATTATTAATAACATCTATGAAAATGCAAGTGCAAAGATTCGGCGGTTTGAAAATACAACACACATAAAAATTGGAAAAGGAGTGAGACAAGGTGACACCATATCTCCGAATCTCTTTAATACCACGTTGGAAAATGTCTTTCAATCACTGAACTGGGAAAACAAAGGGATAAAGATTAATGGAGATTATCTAACCCACCTTCGTTTTGCTGAGGACATAGTCATTTTTGCAACTACCCCATCAGAACTCCAGAGTATGATCCAGGAACTTGCTGACAAGAGTAAAGAAGTATGATTAAAAATGAACTTTCAGAAGACAAAAGTGATGTTCAATGCTTTTACAAGAAATGGAGATTTATCGATTGATGGAGAAAAGCTGGAGATAACAGACACGTACGTTTATCTTGGACAGCAGATATCAAGTGAGGGTCACATTGATGAAGAAATTAATCGGCGTACAAAACTTGCCTGGAGAGCTTTTGGAAGAAACAGCATAATTTTCAAGAGCAATATGCCATTATGTCTTAAAAGAAAAGTGTTTGATCATCATTGTCAACCATTATCAAGTGCTTACGTGTAGTGCAGAGACGTGGACCTTAACTAAAAGAGACATACAAAGGCTGCAGACAACTCAAAGTAGCATGGAGAGGTGCATTCTTGGTGTAACCAGGAGAGATAAAAAGAGGAACTCGTGGATCAGAAAAATGACAAGAGTAGAAGACATCATGATGAGAGTAAAATCCCTGAAATGGCAATGGGCTGGACGTACTGCCAGAAGGACAGACCATCGATGGACAGCCGAAATTTTAGATTGGATTCCAAGGGACAGGAAAAGACTCAGAAGAAGACCACGTGGGAGATGGGTGGATGATATTTGAAAGTATGCAGGGGTGTCATGGAGGAGACTGGCACAAGGCAGACCGTTGTAGAGGAAACTTGGGGAGACCTTCGTCCAGCAGTGGATTGATAATGGTTGACAATGATGATGATGATGATGATATACACGCTCTAATTTCTGCAGAGCGTCTTGAAAAAGATACAATCACTTTTTAACCAAACAGGGAGATGGGTAGATGCATGAAGAAACGATGGAGAATCACAATTTTACTCCAATTTTGAATCTTTTGAACTGTAGCAGCGGATATGTTTACCCAAACAATTTCACACAAGTAGTTTACTTATAACCAAAAGAATTCACACAGAATCAAAAACTTGACATTTAATACCACAAAGGTTATTATAGCCCACATAGCATACATTTCTACTCCAGTTTCACTGTCACGCGATTAATTGCGTCTTAATTAATTGAACCGCAATTCACGCAACTGCCGTACGATTCTGGTTAACCTCTGGTTTACGAGTAAATCGGTAAGCATCAGAAACTGGGTAGCAACAACACTTGTTAACAGCTGTTAACTAAAAATGCGAAATACTCTCTAAAAAATAGATTACAAGTGCTGACAAGAAAAATCCCTTTTTTCTAAAGGCATATATGTTTATGAAGCAACTCTCGAAAAGCTCAGAGAAGTATACTTTCATCAGCAGCCCATTTCTAAAACTGACTCGGAAGTCACCTTCTCGCAGCACGCACTCGAGCTCATAACGTCGTAAAAAGTAAACTACGGGTTTAATATGTGGTTCCACATGTTGCTGGCTTCGCAGAGTAAAGGCAGCGAAAAGAAAATCATTCTTTCCTGACTCGGAAAAAGGACAGGAGATATCGTTTAAGAGTTTAATTAAATAAATGTTCCTGTTTCTTTCTTGTTCTTCGTCCCCCTTTTTGTTTGTGTGATCTCCGTCGCTTCATCACCAAGACTCAAACTGAATATAATAAATCATGCAATATACAAGCATTACATAGATAAAAATTAAAATCACAGCTTGGGGGGGGGCTGCATGTATAACATCTTTCCCAAACAATAATAATCAACAACTATTAATCTCCCGAGATGTCTGTAACAACTCCCTTGTCGGAAGAAAAATTAAACCAATGAAATCATCATGGTTGTATTCATAGCAAAATATATTCAACTTCAGTTAGCCCCCATTTTTCAGAATCCAGACCTACTCCAGTTACGGTCGATTCACACTAGCATATTTTGTTTGTACCAAAGTCGACAGATCATTTTTTTAATGGGTAGATTAACAGATCAAAGATAATTTAAAAATTTACAGCATTATCTTCTATGCTTCATCTATCAAACTGTACCTTGAGACATTGCACTGCATTTGTAACACTACACTGCACTTGTGACACTGCACTACACTTCAGCCGCTGCACCAAAACGATTCTTTAAGAAACTCCCTTTGGTGCCCCCTCTTTGGTACTCTCAATCTCCTCTGTGCATGTCATGGAAATGTAGAGGTATATCATCCCCGATGAAAATAAATGGAATCCATCTCTGTCTTGCGATCTCTGGACCACAGTCTTTCTCTTCCTCACAATGGAACCGACCACGGTCCACAATAACGCAGGTAGGGGAATCTATTCCACGTTTTTTCCCTTCCTACTGAGTCTGAGAGGTAGATGCTTCACACTTCGGCTGCTGGCTCGCCTCTCCACAAAGGTTAGAGGTTCTTTCGAACGCTAAGCATAACGTAGGGTTGTTCCTTGCTGTCTCACTGCTAACCTTAATGGGAAATCACCATCCGTGTTTATACAACAGTCTCAGAAACTGTTTCAGCTCCGTTGGTTGGGAAGGCGAAGAGGGCATGGTCCAGCAGCAAGAGCTGCTAAAACCGCCGAACAATCTCGTGCACGGGAAATTCGTAGATGTTCTTACATCTGTGTCCAAGTACAGACTGCCTGCAAACTTTTGCAAGTTATCCAATTAAACGCGTCGACCGCACCCAAATGGCGCAACGTGATTGGTCGATCACCACATTCCTTCTAGAAAGATCATAAGGTTAGTTGCAAAAAAAAAGATTTAAGAAAAAGTATATCCGTTAGCGGAAAACTTAAAATTTGAACTTCACATTTTTACCAAAATAAAACTCATATCTCAAAACATATATGGATCAAATATTTAATATTTTTATACATATTTTCATGTGCAACTGATGAATTTGTCTCATACCCCTTTCCTGTCTCTGATGGCGCAGTTTAGAATCGTAATGATTTTACACGATTTTTTTATCAAAAAGCACGATATAATGCACTAAAACATTCATCATAATTCGAGTTTCAATCACGTTTTGATACAGTTGATCACCAGAAATTTAGGCAAACTGCTAGAATTATGCCATAGGAATTTATGTGATGTTTCAAAGTTATTTACTCAAACATGTCGCCATTTTCTGCTATTACTCTACGCATGGAGTTAGGGTGGCGTTCGTCGACGATAGCTACAACTACAACTTCACATGCTCTCTTATTCGTGGAAATACTGCCTGATCAACGATATACCTTTTTATTTGTTACCAAACATTATTTTTCTCAAAAGAAATATGTTTGGCGTAATGGACTGGATAATATCCAGGACAGTACTGGTCGTCGTGCAAATAGACCACCTTTGTGCAGCCGTAAAACGCGATAACGGACGTCCAGTTGTCTGTTGCACGTGCCTTGCGATTTCTCCCGCTGTCTGCCGTCTGTCTCTCCTCGCCTGTAGGACAATATACCAGTCGTCCGCCACCGTGGTTGCTCGTGGTCGACCACTGATAAACCCTCGGACAGCTGTTCCTGTCGTTTGAAATGCTCTCCAAGCTCGTGAAACGATGCTGTGAGCGATCCTGAACTCCTCGGCCACACTAGTCACATTTGGACCTTCTTCCAAATTCACAATGACGCGACCTCGGGGAAAGTCATCCAGATATCGTCTGGTGGATTTCCTGTTGGCCATATCTCACGGTGGCAGCAACTCGACGTCGTTCAAACCGATGTACACCGTGCAATAGCTTTCACCGAATTGCTGAGCGCACCCCACCCGTATGCTTTATACCCTTCCGACACACACACCCCTACGTCATACTGCATATATGCGCATGCTCTACCGTACCGGACCCTAGTCTATCTCCTGAGTGGTCTTTCGATCCGTTCTGCCTGCTCGTTCCGCTGTTATGCTAATTTCTCCTCTTCGTCCTTAATTTTTGCACACCAGTGTACCAGCACACACACACACACACACACACACACACACACACCCTACCTCACTGCAGACATATCCAGTCTCTCACTCCACGCAACGCACACACTTGCACGGGGTCGAATCTTTTTGTTGTCAACAAGCCCCAACGCGTTTTTACCATCTTAATATCTACAAATGGTAAAAACACTATGAGTGCCTCTTCTCACCTCTGTGATTTCTCCCTGGCCTGTGTCATGGAGGTAAGTAAAGACAGCAAAACAGTTAAGCAGGCCTGGAAATCTGGTAACACGACTTTTTTCTTTCTTTAACATTGCGATAAAAAGAAGCGGTCGACTTCGCCCGGCCCCGCCCGTTGCTTTGTTCTCTAAACTAAAAAGGGATCTGGAGCTAGCCGGGCCCGTGCAGACCTCTAGTTGCAGATTCCTGGTTCTCTTCAAATGAGAATACGTAGCGAATCAGTACTTAACCTGAATCGCGATTCATCTGTGAAAAGAACATTGGCCCGGTCTTCTGGACTCCAATTATGATGTTGGTAGCTCCATGTTAAACGTGGTCGCCAGACGGCGGAAGTTAGACGGCCGCAAACAACTGGTCTCCTTGCGTAAAGGCATTGCTCACGAAGTCTTCTACAAACAGTATGTCTTGAAACCCTAGTTTCTGTAGCTGCTGCAAGCTCCAAAGGGAGAATCTCTCTGTTCCGTTTTACAGTCAGAGCCATATGGCGATCGTCTGCAGTAGTTGTAGTTCTGGAACGGCCATCTTCTGGTCGACGAAGAACGTCTGCAGTTTGATCGAACTGTTCTAAGAGTCTTGACAGGTCATGTGGAACATTCATTGTTCTGGAAGCTTCCGTCTGGAACTGATTTGATTCCATCCAACCAATCGCTCGCCGCCGCTGAAAATCATCGATATGATGTTTTCGTGACGTAATCAGCTCAACGTGCCACTGAAGTTAAAGCAAATGTATTTAGAATAGCGCGTCATTTTGACGCAGTCCGAATGTGCATATTCCGTCTTACCAGCGACAAAAGTAAATTCCCGATATTCTTCGCGCAGAGATATTTACATATTCGACAATTTTCAGTGCATTATAATTACATGCATAGACAGGTAAATACAACCTACGTCCGAAGAGTTCCGGAACTGACCGCATAACTGTTAGAACTGAAGTTGGATAAAGATATCACAGTCATCCCGGAGACGCAGTGGTGCAAGCGTCCGAAAGATCGTTCCTCCGAAAAGGGGTCTGGGTTCAAATCCAGTTGGGACATGGATGTTGTGTTTGTCTTACGGCACTGGCTCTCTCCCTTCCCTGGAACCAGTGGCCCTAAATTAGGGACGGGATGCTTATAGCCCATTGAGTTGCTCACTGTGGTCGTTAAACCTCTAATAAAAACAAGATATCACGTGTATGCCAGAAGACAACAATCTTTGGCCAATCAGTGAAACTGCTTGAAACCGGTTTATACCGGTACCGACAGGCGGCAGGCGGGCATTAAGGGAGTCATACCATGCGCTGTCCTCCCGTTTCATTTTAGCCATGAGAGAGTCGAGAGTAAACATCCGTTTTTGTTGGAGACTTGGTAAATGAGCTACTGAAATTTACAAAATATTAAAAGAAGCGCAAATAGATACAGCATTATTCCGCAGCAGAGTTTTTAAATGGTATGCGCTGTTTCGTCATAGAGGGAATACTTTGATGATGATCCGAAATCTGGGCATAACTCCAGTGTGCGGACAGCCGAAAAAATCGAAGAGGTGCGGAATCAGTTAAAGAAAGATCGCCTAATTAAAGTGAGACTTTTGGCTGAGTCGGTGGTCATCAGTAAGTACAGTATATCTGTTATGATATTCTACATGGGAATATGTGAAAACGAAAGCTTAATGCCAGATTGGAACCCCGCACACTGGAGTTATGTTCAGATTTCGGATCATCAATAAAGGATTCCCGCCCGTCATGAAACCGTGCATAACATTTGAAAACTCTTCTGCGAGGTAATGCTATGTCTCCATACGCTTCTTTTATTAGGGGTATGCAAAAGTTTCAGCAGCCTCAGCTAGCGGACCCTGCAGGGGTCTAACCGATCGGCGACTCGTACTGTCAGTTCGTACATGAAGCCAAGCATGGCGGTCGATAAGGTTCATTTGCGGCACTATTTGTTATTCATGTTTAATTTAGGGAAAAGTGCAAGTGAAGCATACGACTTAATATGTTATGAGTATGGCGGAACGGTTATTGGTGAGCGGACGTCTCGAGAATGGTTTTCCAGGTTTAAGAAAGGTGATCTAAGCTTGGGAGATAAGCCACGTGCTGGTAGGAACCCCACAGGAACTCGTAGACGAGGAGCTGGAATATCTGTTGTAAGAGGATGCCACACAATCGACGACGCAATTGGCGAAACGTTTGAAAAGTGGCTCAATCGACGGTGCTACGGTGTCTCCAGGCCTTGGGGAAGATCCAGAAGATTGGTACGTCGGTTCCGCATATTTTAAAGGAGCGTAATATTGCTCAACGATTGGGCATCTGTATATCGTTACTGAAGAGGTTTCAAGGGAAGAATTTCTTGCTGAAAGTTGTCACCGGGAATGAAAAATGGGTGTCTAATGCGACAACCCCGTACGCAAGCGATCCTGAGTTGACCCAGGACAGCCATCAACATCCACTGCAAAACAGGATATCCACGGGGGGAAAGTGTTGTTGTTGTGTGTGTGTGTGTGTGTGTGTGTGTGTGTGGTGACATATGCATGGAGTGCTGTACTTCGAACTGTTGAAACCGGGCGAAACAATCACTGCACAACGATATATAGCGATCAGTTGATGAAACTTAATGCCGCAATAGAGCCAAAACGCCCATGGACAGGTAAAGGACGCAGCCCAGTCATTCTGTTACACGATAATGTCGGTTACACCACGAAATCTACCCTTGAAGAGTTACACTGGGAAGTTTTACCGCACCCGGTTTACTCCCCGGACATTGCACCCTCAGACTTTCATCTGTTTTGCTCTATGCAACATGCTCTAGCCCAACAGTGGTTCACCACAATTCCAGAGGTTGAAAATTTCGTCACTGCGTTCTTCAGCTCAAAACCCGAGTCCTTCAACCACAGGAGCATTCATTTGTTGCCTGAAAAATGGCAAAAGGTCATTGATGCTAACTGCCAATATTTCGTTGAATAAATGTGCACGGTTTCCTGATTGTTTCTGTCTCCTTATAACGGCGGAAACTTTTGCATACCCCTAATAGCATCTGTAAGTTTCAGTAGCTGATTTACCAAGTTTCCTACAAAAACGGATGCTTACTCTTTGTTCTTCCACGCTAAAATGAAATAAGACGAGAACGTAGGTAAATATATATCAAATACGTGGAGATAATGAAAATGAACGATGTCATTCCACGTTATTTTATAAACAACGCATAGCGACTGAAAAATTGTGTTCCGACACCGCTGGGATCGAACCCCAGATCTCTCGATAACTAGTCGAGTGCGTTCGCATTTACGCTACGGCGTCAACAATTCTCAGCGCCACGCGTGGTTTATCAGTCAGCATCTGACTACACGAAGCCGTATTGATGGTCTCAGCAACTGAGATGTCGTCATCTGGTGGCATTTAACGGAACAGCTATTTAATTCTAGCTGATAAATTCAAAGGGCGATAGAAATGGTAAATATATATCAAATACGTGGAGATAATGAAAATGGACGATGTCATCGCTCTGTCCACGTTATTTTATAAACAACGCATAGCGACTGAAAAATTGTGTTCCGACACCGCTGGGATCGAACCCCAGTTCTCTCGATAACTGGTCGAGTTCGTTCGCATTTACGCTACGGCGTCAACAATTCTCAGCGCCACGCGTGGTTACGTAGGTATGGTAAGTTTTTGTAGTTATCCTTTAATTTTAAACATCCGTGAATGTGAAGTGCAGTCCTATTCTTCGTCATACGCTGTCTTCATCATTTTCCGTGACTTTCCACAACTAGTATCTAATGATGACTTTTTTTTTTTTCATTTTTCCAACACAACACTTTCTGTAACCAATAGCTGATATCTCGACGTAAAAATTCATTCTTCAGCTTCGTGATTGTTTTAGCAGATTCCGGTCTATTCACAATCTGAATATTTTGTTACATCGTCAAAACAACATGCTGTCGTTTGGCGGTTGCCATGTTATTTACTACTTAGCAAGCGCTCGATCTCATGTAAAACTAACAGAACAAGAATGAAGTGAACACAATGAACTGAGGGTTTGTCGTCTTTTATCCGAACCCTGGCTGGTATTTCCTACCTTTATGACTTCCTATTGGATGGTTTCCGCGGGGTTGAAAAGGACGATACGGAAATGATATGGAACGATACCTTGACACTTGACCACAGGCCGAGCGTGGGCGAAAAATCAACACCTAACACGGTACAACCATAAAAGCTTAAGGTAGCAATTTTAAAATCACGATAATTAAAACACTACGCAGGCTTCTGATGAAGTGTAGAACTTAATTTATATATAAGTTAAAATATGTATTAAAAATAAAGCCATAAGAACTTTCGGTCTTCCTAAAGACCATCATCAGATGGAAGTTCTGAAGGAGCATTTTTGGGTGTAGAGACATATAAGTAACCTACAGGCGTGACGTACAGAACAGGTGATCATGTCGGCAATACAAATATGATGATTTTAAATCGATATATGAATACATACAATCAAATGGTCAAATTATTAAAAACATTTTAACATACAAGACAAGTCCCACCCAAAAATGCTCCTTCAGTACTTCCATCTGATGATGGTCTTTAGGAAGACCGAAAGTTCTTATGGCTTTATTTTTAATCTTTTAACTTATACATTAAATAAGTTCTTCACTTCATCGGAAGCCTGCGTAGTGTTTTAATTATCATGCTTTTAAGATTGCTACCTTAAGCTTTTATGATTGACTCATTCCGCACGAGAACCTGATATCTTGACCTAACAGAGGAAGCGGGCCGCGGATGGCCTAGTGGTAAACTTTCGAGACTGCGACGGAGAAATCTCAGGTTCGATCCCAGGCAGGTACGAACGTTCGAACCACTAAACATCCGCCCTGCGTTGGATGGGCCAATTAAGCCGTCGGGCCCCAGGTACTGGCCCCCGGTAATAAATAAGGGCATTTTCCTCCCCCTTTCTACTTTGCTTCCGTGTCATTTTTCTATCGGGCACTCTAGCCCAAATCTCCTAGCTTCTTATTTCTAAGGCTTGTTTAAGACCTAGGATCAGGCACTCCCTTCCTAAAATCCTGTACATATGATTTGATCTGATACAACACGGGAAGCATCGGTTAACAGAGAGTTCACGATAAACGAGCTTCGATTAAATGAGGTTTCAATGTACTTGATTAGTTAGTTCATTCTGTTTTACAGCTTTGTAAATTATTTACATGTGACCCGCATTTACGACTGTCCTTGAAGCTCAAACCCTAAATGTAGAGCCTAGCTAAGAGAAATTGTGTATGGCCTTATCTGTAAATTATTCGGTTTAATTAATAACATTTTGGTCTGTGTTAATGCCATCATTATAACAATAAACGTTATGAACGTGAGATCTGAAACATTAGGCAGGCTTTGGTACAAAATTATATCGCTTAGCCATGAAAACGTATCTAACTAATTCCCAATAGGACATGACAAGAAAGATGATTAGGCATTTTAAACAAAGGAACTCGATGTATATTATGGGAGTGACAGGTACAATTTTTCTTTTTTTTATTCCAATGCAAAGTGTTTCGAAGAACTTAGCATAATTCAATCTTTGGAGAGGTAAATGCTAATTATAATTTGCCGTTGCTCACATCATTAGCGTGTAACAGTAGCTATTGTCACTAACTTATGGCGATCATTGATTACTGATTACTGGCTAAATTACTCTTGGAAATATCAATGAATTCTGAACCTTGTCGACAGAATCGACATCTGCTTTTCATTAAAAGCAGCGACAGCTGTAAGTGGGAAAGATATGAAGTCGAGAATCATTTTTAAACGGGGGTGAAAAGTAGGCGGGCAGACTTTTCCGACGGATATTGCTGTATCTGTCGAGTCGCTGTTATTTATATTTTTATCCTTCTGCTATTTCCTTTGCAGATGAAACTGTTCTGAATAGCGGAAAAGAAGCCTTTTGTTCGCCGTGACAAAGATAAGGAATTAAACTCCGTGGTCCAAGTAAAGTGCTTAAATATTCCAGAATGTCAAAAGTTATTCCATTTATGTTTCATCGCACAAAAACTTGGCCTTTCACAAATGGAGAATAAGGCTCAGCATTGATCGTTAAATGTGACGAACGGCCATGAAAAGCATAAGTGCACGTGATTATTAGACACAATTACAAAGTATTCCTAGTCAGGCGAGCAGGGAAGAAAGGAAGGCTCATTTATTATGTTTATCACGTGCTTTAGAAGAAAATACGTACTTATAGTATTGTTTTGTATATCACTCTGCTCGTCCGTCCACAGATTGTGATACCGCGCCATTGGTGCAGTGGTCAAAGCCCTGGCTTCTGACATTCGTACGAAAGGGATCTCGGTTCGAATCCCCATAAGGCATGGTTGTTCTGTTTGTCTTTTGCTGCTGCACTGGATCTATCCCTTTCCTGGAAGAAACGACCCAAAATTAGGGACTAGCGACTGCTTATAGACCATCGTCTTGCTCACAGTGATCGTTAAATCCCCAAACAAACAAAAATACATTATGTTGACAAAAGTCACAGGATACCTAGAAGAGAAACACAACACAGCATCTATTGACACACATTAGTACGGTGTCGGTCAATCTCTGGTCTTATTGCATGCACTGACACTTCGAGACATGCCTTCGACAAGGTTTTGGAACACAGAGATAGACATGCGCTTCCATTCAGTACAATAATGCTGCCGCTAACTGTCGCTTAGTAGTAGGCCTTGGGTCTAAACTTCTTATGCGGCGCTCTAATTCATCCCATTGGTGCTCTAAGGGATTAAAATCAGGTCTCTGTGCTGGCCAGTCTGCACACGATACGGAATTATCATCAAACCACGACGTAACAGTCTTTTGTTTTATGGCGTGGTGCATTATCTTGCTGTTACCAAAAAAGCTCGATTCCATAGTATTTCCACAGAGTCGGTAGAGCATAATTGTTCAGAATATCGTGATAGACGTGCTGGTTAACAGGTTTGTCCACGATAACCAATGGGCCGGGACCATACCACGAAAATCACCCCCACACGAGTACACTGCCAGTCCAAACTTGACCGTAGGAACAGTACACTGTGGTAAATAACGTTACCCCGGTTGCCGCTATACCCACACACGACCATCAAACTAATGGATCGTGTATCTTGATTCATCAGTCCTCAGGACCCGTTATCATTGATCTACGGTCCACGATAAATGTTCTTTACACCATGCTAAACGACGATTATGTGCAGCCGCACGAACACGGTAACCCATCGAATGAAGTTCACAGCGAATGGTGCGCGTACATACCGAGGCTCCAGAATTTTTACTCAACTGTACACTGAGGTCTTGTGCAGTACTCCGTCGATTAGCTGTAACGACTCTCCTGAGGCTTCGACGTCCTCTATAACTGATTTTCTTTGGTCTGCCGGTACGTTTTGCTGTTTCATGCACGCCAAGTGTCTTCTACTTATTCAGTACATCCAAAATAGTTGACTTGGGTATGTTTAAACGCCTCTTGGTTTCTCTTACGGACAACCCACTAATATAACACCCAACAATCTTTCCTTTCTCAAAGTCAGTTCTTTCCCGCCGCGGTATTTTCACTCAACTTCACAGTGCGGTATAATCGCGGTCAGCTTCAGGCTTGTTTTTATACCGTTTGCAGCTGTACCGTGCATCTTAACAACGCAGTGGGTCCGTTCGTGTTTGTCGTTAAAGGATGTCCGGTGACTTTTGTCAATATAGTGTATATTTTGACGTGTACGTCTTATTCTACCTTTCTTTTAGTTTCTTGTTCCTATACAAATTTGGCTTTTTCTCTTTAAATATATTCACAGAATTTCTCCCAACGAGTTTTTCAAAGTTGGCATCCTGACAGTGGGTGGTAACAATACAGTCAAAAAGGTAAATAAATCGAAGTTCGATAAGTGTTGAGTGAGAGATATGTTTGGAGACTGAAAGATATGCTACGAGGGTAGTTGGATGTGTGGTGCAAGATTGTGATATATTTTATGTCGGCGAGCAATAATTTTCAAACTGTTGTGAAGTATTTTCAGTGCATTATTTCACGTGTATGAGCAGTATATGCGTTTTTGTAGTTGTTCTTAAAATTTGAGCATCAGTGTATGTGAAGTACAGTCCGATTCTTCGTCATCCACTATCCTAATCGTTTCCCAGTGACTTTGCACAGCTAGTATCCAAGGATGAAGAATTTTTTTTTTATTTTTTTTTCAGAACTACGCTTCCTATAACTGATAGCTGATATTCCGTCGTCAAAACTTATTTTTTTGCTTTGTGATTGTTTAAGTTGATTCCGTTCTATTCACAATCTGAATATTTTATTACATCGTCAAAACAACATGCTGACATTTGGTGGGTGCTATCTAAATTACTACTTGGCAAACTTTCAATCTCATGTAAAACTAACACAGTTAGAATAACTTGCACCCAGTGGACTCAGGCTTTGTCGGCTTCTTTCGAACCCTGAATGATGTTTTTTTTTTTATTGTTTTTTTTTATTATTTATTTGACTTGGTGGTACAGATACAATGACAGGATAAACAGATTTAGTTGTACATTATTGACAGGCAGACATAAACTGTATATTCAGGTTACATCAACGATGTACATAGCGAACATGGTATACAGTATGTTAAATAACCAAGTAACACATTGAGAGCCAGTGCCGAAAGACAAACACAAACACCCTTGCCTTACACGGGCTTCGAATCCAGACCTGTCACTGGGCGAATGATCAGAATCCACCGCTTCGACCAAGGGTTCCCAAACTTTTTGAGGCCGCTCCGCTCTTCAGGTGTTCCGTGTGACGCCCCTGTACCCAAAATTAAAAAAAACAAATTGCCCTAATTCGAGTTTGTGGTATTTTTTTAAAAAAAATAGTAATTTACATCACTAGCTTGTACTCTTTTTAGTGTAAAAATACAAAATTAAAATAAAATTACAGAACTGAATAAGGCGAAATTGATGAGTTAGGCATATCTTCATAACGATAACACTTTTTATTTGACTTTCATATTTTTAATATAATTTTAGAAGCTACATAACAGAGGTATTTGCCTCTTGAAGGGATGGGGAAGCTTGTTTTTCGTCACACAAAACATCGAATATGGGGACGATGTTTGATACAGTTACGCGGATCGGTTCTCAACGTTAACTTTGATTCTATATCTGGATTTTAGTACCACCAGAGCTGAAAATCCTGCCTCGCAAAGGTAGGATGTGGCAAAGGGAAGAGATACTCTCACTGCTTTTATTCTCAATTCTGGGTACTCCTTTGCCACACTGTTCCAAAACTGTGGCAGAGTTCCGGAAGAGAATGTCATTATCAGTGTGGAGTCTGAAGAAATGTCTCTTAACTGTTCTTGCTCTGCAGTAGTGAAACTTGATGGTGGTTCTGCTGTAAACGGATCTGGTCATAAACCAACACACACTGCCATAGAAATAACTACGTTCACAGTTATTAAAACACAGCAGCCCAGTTCTAACGAATGTTTATACACGCTACATAATACGCAGTCTTTATTCGATACATATTGTATCGAATAAAGACTGCGTAGTAAACTAAGCGCCCAACAATGAGAGGCAGAACGTTGTCGCTTTACCTTGCTTGGCTCAGTCCATTTTCAGACTGCAGGGGGCGCGAGATCTGCACGACGTCACGCCAAGTTTTCAAAGAGCATTACTGTCCGAAACTCAGATGAAGGTAGTGCTTTCATAACAAGAAAAGCAATGCGTTTTCTTTTTTCTTTAACATTCTTTCTTACAATTCATTCTTTAAAATATGTAAACGCTTTCAAAATTTACATGTTGCGTTTCACTATACATTATAAGTTTTAATTTTTCCCTATATTCGCGACGCCCCGGACCAAGACCGGCGTCGCCCACAGATTGGAAACTTCTGGCTTAAACCAATGCGCCAACGAGGGGTGGCCTGGTGTTTCTTACCTTTATGCAGGGCCTGATTTTTGCACGTGCACAGGGCCTCAGAATATGGGGAGTTCTCCAAACTACCTCTAAAAACCAATATATTTTTAAGTCTATTCATGCCAAATTAATGAAAAAAGAGACTGCTTTGTTAATGATTATCTGAGACAATATTGCAATGAATCAACAAAGTGAGCATTTCCCTTTCAATCTTCCATGGGCAATTTGTCGTTAGTTTTACCATTATATGAATCAATTATTGACTTCATCCTGAATTTCGTGAGAAAAAATTCTAACTGTTCGAGAAAAAATACAGCCAGTTGTTAGGGAGAAAAATGGTTTATGAATCCTCAAGAAGAAAGAAAATACCCAAGAACCGACTTCTAGATGATTCATCAACTTCAGACGTTGTTTTTAATAATCGAGATTCCTTCATCCCTCAAACTTTTTAGGTAATGTGTGACAATCTTGTTTCACACTTGCAAACGAAATAGAAGTCATATGAGGAATTGGACTCTAGATTTAGATTTGTCTACAAGAATGGCCTAAGTGATGAAGCAGCTGAATTGTTGCAAAAACAGTTTTCAAATGAACTTGGAGAATACTTTGCTGGAGAGTTCCTTCAATTTCGAATCCTGATGAAACAGTTAATTCACTGAGAGCACAAATCCCCTCTTTTGCCTTGGGAAGTTAAGGGACTTTAATTTAGTTCATATTTTTTCCATTGTTGACACATGCCTCAGGATTTTTTTACCAATACCAATTTCCAAACGTTCAAATGAACGCTCGTTTGCGGTTCTGAAAAGAACAAAAGTTTAAAAGAAGAGTCAATTGATACTCTTCATATAATGTCCATTAAAAGTGATGTAACAGCAGATTAAAGTTTTGACGATATAACTGAAGATTTTGCAGCCACAAAAGGCAGAAAAAAAGCCATTTTTAAATTCCTGCTGCCAATTCAACAGTTAAAAATTACCAAGTATTTTTTAAATATTTTTATTCATACATTTTTAATGGTTTGTTAAAAAATGGGGTGTGACTTACAATCACGCCCCTGTAATAACATGTAGGTATGGTTTGTTTTTCCTTGATTTCTCATATCACGGGTGGAGCCTATATTCGCAGCAATACGGTATATTATATATGAAATACATTTCAGCAAAACATGTAGAATTTACTAAAAATATCTTTATTAATATTAGTTTTGTGAAAACAAAATTTGCGAATCAATATTCATAATTATGTTGGGTTTACTTTCACATAAATGAAAATACGGAAAAAGTTCAAATGACACTACTTAATTTAAAGACTTGTAATAATTTGCATGGACTGTTGCAATACTTTATCCCACAATGTGTGTTGTCACTTGTCAGCTGTAACATTTTGTGAGGGATTACTTTTTACAGCTTAAACTTCCGTCGGTTCATCATTTCCATTAAATTTATGGTAGACAAGAGGTTTTAAAATATATCTCTGGGAGGATAGTTATTTGTTTTGTAAATGATACCATAAAACAAAAAAATAATTCCAGAGTAGTTAATGTTACAGCTGTAAGCTCTGCGGATGCGGGGAAAGTACAAGTGACGTGAATGCTCGTCTATTACAATCCACATTGGCTGAAAAGATGACTAACATGTGGGATGTATTTTATTGTTTTACTACTAGAAAAATTACTTGCAAAAAAAATATTTACCAGCAAATATTCTTCTCAACTGTTAGCTGATAATTTTAATCGAGGGAGCCCCAGACATAGGATGTGCACAGAGCCTTCGCTGACCTAAATCGGGCCTTGCCTTTATGACTTCTGATTGGTTGTTGTCCGTGAAACATGTAGATATCTTCGGCCAAAATTTAACAATCCCAACGTACTGATGTGACGAATACTTTTACGTGCTGAGAGATTTAAAATGAACTTTGGATTAGTAAGTAATGTCTAATCACTTACCCTAGACCGTTTATTTAAAAGTATCAATGTTTAGTCAATGTTTATTGAAGGTTGCAACTACTTCGATCAAGCAATAAACGAATTAGAATGAAAATGGTTCATCAAATTTACTTTAACGGAAGTGACATTAATTGGAAGCTGAAGTTAAACCTTAAATCGATATATTTGTACAGTAATTTATACCCGATTATTCAATAAGATACAATATTCAGGCATCATATGCCCGATTTAGGTTAATATTTGTCCATAAAATATTATGAAACAAATTTTCTACTCTATGTTTTGTGTCTGTGTGTTTAGCACTTTCTCTCTTTTAGGTGGCATGTTTTTTTTTTGTTTTTTTTTATGTTTTTACATTTTTTTTCAAACTTTTCCTTTATATGGTTCTGATCCACTGTCTCAGATATAAGAGAACCCACATTTTTCTTGGACAAAGAGCTCGCCCACCATTCCCAAACCCTACGTACCACACTCGAACGATCTGTACATTAATGTCAAATCAAAACTTTACCCATAAAATAAAAATCTTGAAACTGCACCCATTAGTTTTGACGTCGTCTCTATGTACCCGTACATCACAGTTTAAGACAAGATAACATAAAAGCGTAGTATATCAAATCCAATCAATTCTCAGCAGAGGCTTTAAGCGAGATGAGAAGTCCACTAGATGTAGCTGTGAACAATGATTTCTTTGGTTTTAAAGGAATAATCAATAAGCAAGTAAATGGCGCTCCTGTGGGGTCTCCTGGAGTCCAAGCAAAAGGAAATGTACGCCCCATAGACCGAGAAATATTTCGGCGTGATGCTTTAAAATCCAAAAATTAGTTCAGGTAATCAAGTGATATATTCTTGGTATGACAGCATGGTAGCCGAGATTTCCGAACTTCTTGGCAAGAAATAAATATCATCCATCCATCCATCCCCTTTACATCTGAACAAGAGTTAATGGATCCTTGCCTGTTTTTATATATATATTTCATTCTATTTCATTTCATCTCATTTATTTATTCCTTCAGTTGCCACATTTTCTTATACGTAATCCTTTATGTGTAAACAATATATGTACTGCAGCTACTAAGAAAAGGAGGGAAAAGGTCGTAAGGCCTGACATAACCCTCCTCTCCCTAGAATATAAAAAACATGGAGGTTAACAAAAAAGAGAAGCCAACACATTCATGGCAGTTTAATATATGAACAAAACAGGAACTAGCTCATAACCAACACATATATCAATATGTTCAATCATTATTCATCATCATCATCAACCATTATCAATCCACTGCTAGACGAAGGTCTTCCCAAGTTTCTTCCACAACGGTCTGTCTTGTGCCAGTCTCCTCCATGTCACTCCCGCATACTTTCGAATTTCATCCACCCATCTCCCATGTGTTCTTCTTCTGGGTCTTTTTCTGTCCCTTGGAATCCAATCTAAAATTTCGGCTGTCCATCGATGGTCTGTCCTTCTGGCAGTATGCCCAGCCCATTGCCATTTCAATCATTATTAACCTTCATTATAGTTAAATGAACAGCAAATATCGTTTGCACCTAACTCTATAATCACATTAACCCCTATTTCATCAATTTGACTCCTTTAACAGCAAATATCGTTTGCACCTAACTCTATAATCACATTAACCCCTATTTCATCAATTTGACTCCTTTTATTTAGTCTTGGCAACTATACCTGTATCCTTTCACTTTTTATAATAGTTATCATCCTGCATCGTATCCCCTTTTTCCATGTAACATTATGCATACCGCAGTGTAGTGTATTCAATACATACAACTAACAGTCCACTATTCAGTATCATCATCCATTCAATCAAAATTGCTTATTAGTTACTAATTATTTCATAAGATGTGCTTTTAATTTTATTTTAAATAAGTTAAAATTATTAATAAATGTTAGTTCTTGGGGCAATGAGTTCTAAAATTTTGGGCCAATATAGTTTATGTTCATTTTAAATTTCTCAGTTTGTGGGAACATTGGAATTAATTTTGATCTATTCCTAGTATTGTGGTAATGAGTACGTATATTTAGTGATATTATATCATTGTGTAAACCATTTTTAATTATTTTATACATTATTTTTCCCACGTTATAGTCATATAATTGCTTTACAGTTAAAATATTATATATATTGAGGTTCACTTTTGACCGAATAAATGAGATTGGTTGAAACGTATTTGATGTTTAACGGTCTATTAGTTTTATAAATCTATTTTGCAGATCTGTAGTTTATTGAATTGTCTCCAGGTTTTATATATCTTACCAAACGACACATTGGAAGCCGGAAGTTTACTTCAAACCCACGACAGTGGCAAATTCCATACCACAAAACGTTGCATGCTCCAAAACTCACAGAACTGCTGTTTATATAATGGAGTTTCAAAGAGCATTTACGATGTGCTCCACTGAGCAAGATAGAGCCGAAAAATGTATGAGTATCACAGCCAAAGGCGTGTCCGCAGGATTTTCCGGGCTGGAATTCGGCTGCATCTTATCGGAAGTTCGGACAACCTTCAACCGAAGATACACAGTAGGTGTAAAGGATCCGAGGTATTTGGAATCCATGCCGTACATCCCTGGATTCATACACATTTTAGAAAACCTAAATGAAGAAGTTTAGTTCGTTTCCATATATCCAGAACGACCATCTGTGGGACTGCAGGGAGACTACATTGCAGCAGAGTGCTACAGTTATGTAAGTTTCACCTTGTTTTTGGTAAATACAATAATATTGATTTTTTTATTTTCCGCGTGGTACACAATTTTTACCTCCGCAGTAAAAAGGCAAATTGTGCGTTTAATATGGTTGTTGGTTCTAAAGAAGAAGAGCTAAAAATGGTCACAAGGGTTACAACCTCACCTAGACCTCGTAACCAGTCCTCCTGTACATAAGATAATAACATAACATTCTATTAAATTCGTAACACTGGTTTTCAAACAAAAAAATCATCTTTTTTGCGAATATATATTGTCAGTCTAATCCCAAACAGGCCCCGCTCGTCAAACCCATTTTTTCTATATGATGATTTCAAATACAAAATTGTTTTTCTGCGTTTTGGGAAGAATCTCTCTTGTTTTGACATCCCATAAACCAAATTTATGAATTACCCACCACTTTATAATTAGCGATTGGTTTTTTAAAGGAATATTCGTGTACCGGCCACTGAATAAGCTACTTTTTATTCAGTATCGGTTTGAACCTCCTTTAGCCCGAATTACATCATGTATGCGGATTGGCATACATTCCACAAGGCGTTGGAGTGCATCTAGGTATACAGCAGGGCTGAGTATTCGGGGTGTGCTAGGTGTGTGGGTCATACCCACAGAGTCGTAATTTAACCTATATTATCGATATTATTTAAAAAGGCATCATTCTTTCAAAAGCCATCGCTCTTTCCACGTTTTATAAGTGAGTCACGGGAAAAATTCTCATCGGCCGCCACCGCGAATCGAACCCAGGGTCTTCCAGTTACGCGCCGGACATGCTACCACTGCACCACAGCGGCTTCGAATTCTCCAGACTCACATACGACTAACTGCCAAACCACATGGGAGGTTGCTTCATGGAGCCCCGCACAATTTTGGAGATCCACCAAAGATGAAAAGCAGCAACTGAACAAATAACTACGAAGCAAATGGATAATTAATATACACAGTTGACGTGGACTAAGAACATCAAACAGAAGTCATCGCTCTTTCCACGTTCCCCATCATTGTGCGGGACTCCAAGAAGCAGCCTGCCATGTGGTTTGGCAGTTAGTCGTATGTGAGCCTGGAGAATTCGAGGCCGCTGTGGTGCACTGGTAGCATGTCCGGCGCGCAACTGGAAGACCCTGGGTTCGATTCCCGGTGGCGGCCGACGAGAAATTTTCCTTGACTCACTTATAAACGTGGAAAGAGCGATGACTTCTGTTTAGTGTTCCTAGTCCACGTCAATTGTGCGTATTAACTAATAAAACTTGCTAGAGTTCGTCCTATGGCTTCAAGTGGTGGTTAAAATTAATTTTCCCCCATAATATTTTCATTAAGAAAAAAAGGTTCGTTCAATAAGCATATCGCATGCGCGCTAGGATCCTGGGGTGTGATGTTTTGCGTGCGCACATCCGACGACCTTAAAGCAGATGTGGTACAAGCTCTCCCCACATGGCGCTGCAGGTCACGTTCTTATTTTCCTGTGGTTTCAAACGTAACAACGGAACTCTCGTGGTGTACTATCTAAAACGAGCACGGCTTGAGTCCAGCGGAGCAGTGCAACCAGTTGCTGTTATATTGTTTTGTTGTGTTTCCTCTTTTTATATATTTCCAATAAGACTTGCTGAAATTTGTCTGCTGAACTTTATTCTCTTGCGCAATATTTTCGTGAAGAGGAGAAAGTTCGTTGCTTCGTGCCGTCAACAAAACGAAGTTAGTAATATTTTCAGCTGCAGGAGTGCTATATTACCTGCCAACACCACAAGCAACTGTAATTCAAAGCTCTCCAGATGGCGCTACAGGTCATGTTTTTATTTCATTGTGGTTTCAAAGCAGATATTTAAATTCCCAGAGCGTGCGTGCTTAAAAAAGCAGCACCGGTCATACTTGTTTGCGTTTGGAATAGCGTGGAGTCATAAACACAATTCAACGTTCTGCTTCGAGTTACTTTTTTTCTGTCTTTTCGTCGCTGTGTGAATCGGTGTATTTATGAACACAGATTTAAATATATAATTTGAATTTTGACATCAATTTAGGTTGACAGTGTGTTCCATTTTCTGCCAGAGATTTTGCAGATTGTGTAAAGCGGGTTAAAGAAAGTAAGACTAGTGCTGTATTTAAAACTTATATATACGTATATATATAAACAAGTTAGTAAAATTATGCAATGCATTGATTATGAAACGCTTTCCAACATACCAGAAATCATTACTCAAGTTATTATTCAAGTTATGAGGATAATGCTGTAAATTAACTCTCACTTCTATGACCTGACCTTTGACCCCATCTCGATGATATTCAATAGAACCGGTAAAGTATACTTCCGGAACAATATGATAACGTTTTGTCTCAATCGAAGCATTTTTAACTCAGTTATAACGCATAAGTGTAGTGGAATGAATCCCGCCCCTATGTCCTGACCTTTGACTACACTTCGCCCATTTTTAATAGGGTTTGTTGCCAGGTGCTCCTTTACCACATACTAAAATTCCATCGAAATCGAACCATTCTTACGCAAGTTATGACGCATAAGGTCAATGGAATGGATCCCGCTCCTATGTCCTGATCTTCAACCCCATTTCGCCCATTTTCAATAGGATTTGTCCCCAGGTTGTCCCCTACCACATACTAAAATTTCATTGAAATCGAACCATTTTTACGTGAGTTATCGTGTGGGCAGACGGACGGACGGACAGACGGACAAAGCTGGAGCATATACGCTTCTTCAACCTATGGTTGGGAAGCGTAAAAAAATACCGAAAATTCGTTCATCACTCGTATTTGCACAGGAAATTCAGATTTTTCTTTCAATGGAGTGTATGTATCGATCTTTACCGTTAGTTCTTAAACGACAGCTAAATAAAAGAAATGCTTTCTTATGTTCAAAATCAATGTGCGAATTTTGCAGCTCGGGATACATAATAAAATGTTTGCGTGTTTTTTCCCATAACAACGCACACCCAACCTAAACGGGCACGTGAAGCCACTAGTCTACAGCACATCAAATGTTCACAACCAGTGCTAGTATTCTCTAGCCCTGGTTCACAACACAGTCCATTAACTTGCTCATATTTGAAGGAAGAGAGAAGTCTTTGCTCCCGGATCTGATTTTTTAGCACGCCCCATGTTCTCATTGGGATTCAGATTAAGGATTTGTCGTGGCGAGGGAAGATTGTGGAAGTCTCTCTCATGTTAACCACTGTTGAGCCCATGTTGCGTGACGGACAGTAACATGGTTGGCCATGAAACAGCCGTCCCCAACTGGATAAAAGTCCACCTTCCAGGATGCACTCAATCGGCAACAATGATCAGATATTCCTTCGAGGGTCCACCTCCCATCAACATCAGGAGAGCCGTTCCGTACCAACAGAACGTGCCCCACACCATGTCACCACCTCCAGAACCTTGAGATATGTTTACACGACACGTTTGATGGTTGTTTGGTTACGCAGTGGCATGTTGAAGGGACGGTTCGGTTGATTAAATTGTATTATTTCAAATTTGCTGTGATATAACTCCACTTTAAAGTACCTATTACAATCACATTAGGAAACACAACAATTTATTACATAAAAAAGACGAGCTCTTCGCTTCACAATTCACCACAACCTCTCTCTACGGAGGCTAATCCAGGAGTCACGCTGTTACGTCATACACAGAGAGTCCGCAGTGCGATGCGCATCTGGCGCCATCTGTTAATCAAAATTGTATGTAAAAAGATTGAGAATTACCAATAATGTACAACAAACCTTTGTCCATTGCTCCATGGGACTCCCTACAAGCTATCTGTCTACCAGAATAAAGTGTATTGCTGATTATGGTGTTCCTGACACTACTGTAGATGAAGTGTCAGGTTCTTCACAGAAATCAGTGGTCTTTGTATAGGCATGAGACTGCTAGTGCCGATCCTCTGCGCATAGTTCGCTGAGATATGGATCGGGAACAGCCTTCATTGGATGCTTCGGCCTATTGTTGCGAACAAGAGATCCTGTTTCTCCTGCACAAGCCTTCTCAGACGACGGCGATCTCGTTTCAGACAGATTGTCGTCGCGCCGCAGTTACGCCGCTTAGATAAGCAATGTGGTTTGTTTTACCACTGATTAAAGACACTGAATATCTCACCTTTTAAAAAAAAACCAGTCAGCTCTGCTGTTTTCAAAATCATCACTCCATCTAGGCGGGCACCCACAAAAACGCATTATCGAACTCCAAGAGGTCCATTATTTTTATAACGTCTTTGGTAAAAAAAGATCGTGCTTCTGTTATCGGTTTGTCCGTCCGTCCGTATGTACCCACGATATCTCTGCAACTATTAGTCCGATTTGAAAAATTCTTTTTGCATTGGGAAGCTTGAAATATGCAAATGATGATCCTTCATTTCGTTTTTTTTTTTACGATGTACAATTTCGCCGGTAGAGGGCGTAAATGCAGATGATGTCGAATTCAAAAATACGTTTTATTCCACATATTTGCTTTTAAACAACCGATTGAAAAAAAAATTTATCTTTCGATTCCATTTATATCGAAGAGTATTTTAGATACAGTTACTTTTTCAAATTACGCATAGATTTTCCGCTAGGGGGCGTAAAAGTAAATTACCTTTTCCTCGATAACTCTTCTTCAAAAGCTCCGATTTGAAACTCTTTTTTTTTCAGCGGATACATCTCCTGATGGAAAATCTTTTGCATATAATTTCAAATTTTTGGTAAAGAATACTTTGGCCACCAGGCCGTGTAAGTGTTAATTTTTGCTTCTGATGTATTTGCATTAAAATCGGAGCTTCTAAAATATCGATTGAAAAATTCTTTTGTGAACTGATGCCAATCACATCGATAAACCTTTTCGGAATATTTTCTTCTTTAAATATTCCACAGTTTCTCCGCCAGGGGGCGTAGATGTACATCTTATTTTTGTCAATATCTCTACTTCTAGGAGTCCGATTTGAAAAATTCCTTCTTTGTTGCAGAGTGTTTTCCGTGTGACATTTTTTTCATGTAATTTCAAAATTTTCAAGTAATTCATAGATTTCCCGCTAGGGGGCGTAGCGGTAAATTGCATTTACCCCTTTATCTCTGCTTCTAAATCTCCGATTTGAAAAATTCTTTCTGCACCGGATACAGCTCCTGATGGGAAATCGTTTGCATATAATTTCTAATTTTGTAAAAAAAATAGTTTGGCCACCAGGGGGCGTAAATCTTAATTTCCGCTTCTGTTGTATTTGCAGCAAAATATGATGTTCTTAATTCCCGATTGAGAAAAACGTCGTTTGTTGACCGATACTACTCTTGTCGACAAACCTTTTGGAAACATTTTCTTCTGAAAATAGTGCATGGTTTCTACGCCAGGGGGCGTAGCTGTATATCTTATTTTTGTCAATATCTCTACTTCTAGGCGTACGATTTGAAAAATTCCTTCTTTGTTGGATAATGTTTTTAGTGTGACATGTGGTTCATATAATTGCAAAATTTTCAAGTAATTTATAGACTTTCCGCTAGGGGCGTAAATGTAAATTGCGTTTCCCAATATATCTCTGCTTCTAAATCTCCGATTTCAAAAATTATTTCTGCAGCGCAAACAGCTCCTAATGGGAAATCTTTTGCACATATTTTCTAATTTTTAAAAGAAATGGTTTGGCCAGCAATTGGCGTAAGTCTTAGTTTCCGCTTCTGTCGTATTTGCAGCAAAATATGAGTTTCTAAAATCTCGATTGAAAAAAAAAGTCGTTTGTTGACCGATACTACTCATGTCGACAAACCTTTTAGGAACATTTTCTTCTTGAAATAATGCATGGTTTTTACGCCAGGGGCGTAGATGTATATCTTATTTTTGTCAATGTCTACTTCTAAAAGTACGATTTGAAGAATTTCTTCTTTGTTGGATAGTGTTTCCGATGACAAATGTTTTTCCTATAAATTCAAAATTTTCAAGTAAATCATAGACTTTCCGCTAGGGGGCACAAAGGTAAATTGCGTTTTCTGCGTTATTTCTGCTCCTAAAGATCTGATTTGAAAACTTCCTGTATTGCATACAATACCTGATGGAAAATATTTTTCACATAATTTCTAATGTTTGGTAAAGAATGGTTTAGCCACCAGAGGTCATAAGTGTTAATTTCTGCTTCTGAAGTATTTGTTGCAAAATCTGGGCTCCTGAAACTCGACTAATTTTTTTTTCTTCGACCGATACCGCTTATATGGATACACCTTTTGAGAATACTTTTTTCCTAAAATAATGCATGGTTTTCCCACCAGGGGACTTAAAGTCACATCTTATTTATGTCGATATCTCTATTTCTAAGAGTTCGTAAGCTCACGATTCCGTTTACAGCAATATCTGAGGGATTAAAAACCCGATTGAAAATCTTCTTTCTTTCGTCAGACCTATTGTTTTCCATACCGGTTCCATTGACTTTGAATAGTTTTGATAAATTTAATTCGCGTCAGAACGGATTCAAAAGACGTGTTTATTACACCCGAAATTTCGGTGTCATCTTTCTTGTTCATATTGTGGTCAACACTACTGACAACTACAGACCAGTAGCAATCTTAAGTAGCTGCCTAGATCACGTGGTGATGCACTTGACTTCGTATTTTGCATATACGCTAAGTTTAGGTATACAAAATATTAATATTTTTAATTCAGTGGATGGTTTGTGTATTTTCGGAGGTATATTGCATTCCTTTCTTGATGTTCTTGTATTTTATTGATATCTACAGGGATTGGACAGTAATGTGAACACCACGCTCAGAGACGTGACTTTTAATGCAGCTGCGTACGCCCAAATACGCAAGGGTATGCACCACGTTTTGGTTGTAATAGTTTTGTTTAGAACTTCGAGGTTCTGTTTAAGTGCATTTAAAGCTTATTGTTGCAAAATATCTTTCATTGTGACGGCAAGATGAGTAATCTAACGGACTTCGAAAGAGGGCTAATTGCTGGTGGCGGGCTAGTTGGTGTCTCCGTGACAACATTGGCCAGGGTACTGGAGGTATCGAGATTTACTATATCTACCGTCATGACAGCATACCGTGTTCGTGGCAAAACCTCGTCTAACACAAGAGCGGTTGGATAACGACCCTGTCTGATAGAGACAGGAGATCATTAAAGAGGATTGTTACCCGTAATGAGAAGACCACGCCGCCGAAAATTAGTGAGGAGCTCAATCTGTATGTTCAGACCACAGTATCAACAAAAAAATGCGCAGGGAGCTGCGCAAATAAGATATTCATGGCTGAGCTGCTATTGCAAAACCTCTGGTGACCCGAGTGAATACACAACGTCGACGGCACTAGTGCCAGGAGCATACGACGTGGACTGCTGATGCACGGAAGCGTGTAATGTGGTTGGATGAATCTACATTCACACTATTCCCCCAGCGGAGGATGTGTTTACGTGTGGAGAACACCGTCAGAAGCGTACAACCCAGACTGTCTGCTCCCAACAGTGCAGCATGGTGGTAGTTCCGTCATGCTCTGGGCGGTCATATCGTGGATTTGAGCAAGGTCCCTTATCACCTTGAAAGGACAGATGACTGGCAGGGCGTATGAAACCCTTTTTGGCCGGCCAAGTCAATCCAATGGCTCAGGCATTGTTTCCTGCAGGGGATGCCTTCTGTCAAGATGATAACGCCCCAATTCACAGAGCTTTTGAATGTCAAGTCATGGTTTGAGGAACATGAGGACGAACTTTCACACCTTCCTTGGCCTCCCCAATCACCAGACTTAAACCTCATCGAGCCACTGTGGTCTGTGTTGGAAAGCAGAGTAAGATCCCGTTATCCTCCTCCTGCATCTCTCAAGGGCCTGGAACAGCTTCTGTATGAAGAATGGTGTAACATCCCACTGATAATAAATCCAGGATCTGTATGCGTCCATTTCAAGGAGAGTTCAGGCGATTTTAAATGCCAAAGTTGGTCCCACATCTTATTAGGAACGTAAAACCTTCTTTTCCTAGGTAATCACATTATTCTTTCCAATCCCTGTATGTATTATTGTAAAGAGAACGGATTTGAAAAATGTTTTAATCCATCGATAAAGAACACATTGTGTCTTTAAAAAATCGTTTCCCTCTCCCTTATTGTTTTCGTTTTTTATCAAAATTACTTTGCTTCTCTGTGTTCGTGTTTTCTTGAGTCGTGGACTATTTTTCTCACAGGAAATGAAACATCTATAATCCCCAAGTTGCTTATTCGTTCACTTCTTTGATCATGCAAGAAAAAATATTGATTCGTTCACGGCCTGTAGACGGTAGTTTCCATAGTGCTACTGTTTCGCTCAATAGTTCTATTTATGGATGTTGTTTTATACCTTTATCGACAAAGAAATATTAAATTTCACTCAGTCTATATCCAATAAACTAATAAAAACTGATGGTTCGGAAATAAATTATGGAATTTTCTGAAGATAAAACTTCAGTCTAGTATTGAACGGTGCAAGTGATTATTCGATCCCCCTTCAGGACATTTAATAAATTCTTCATCGCTCAGTGTTTGTTTTCGCCATAAATCAGCTTCAAAGTGATTGTTTCGCTCAGCGATCTGTATTCCACTCCTGATATCGAGTCGCAGAAGGGACCCTGCTAAGAAGGGGACGGAACGTCCTGAAATGGCGAAATGATCCGTAGCTTTCAGGTACCGAGTAGAGAACGGAATTTTTCCCTCTTAATTCAGTCTCAGTGGCACGCAAGAACTCCTCAGAGATCATAGCGAATAGGATTAATGTCTCGTTAAATCGTCTGTTTCGTCGAAGGATTGAAAAATCTCTAATCTTTCTCCTCAAAGTTACGAGCGCAGTCACTGAAACACGAAAGATATGCGCGCACAAAGGATCATAAGCCAACCGAAAAAAAAATTCCAACGGATTAACAAACAAAATCTGAATTAAAACTGTCAAGTTGAAAACTTCTGATAATGACCTATTTAGCATTGCAAATGAGTTTGCATCAGCGTGGTAGTCAATACATTTGCGAAGCTTAAACGTTCGTTCAAGTGTGGTTAGAATGTAACTTCTACTTGCGAGAGTGATGCGCAACCCTTCGTTTCTAATACAACTGGAGATCATTTACTGATGCCACTATTAAGAACTTCATCATTGTTCTCAATGTGTTAAAAGGTATATTTGCATATTTCTGAGTTTGTTTATATAGTTGGTTTCTATTCTACCAGGTAAGCATGAAAAAACAATTCTCCTTCGTTAAAATGTATAGAAATAGCATTTTTAATTCACAGACATTTTCTTTAAGTTTATGTTTCCTTAAAGGAAAAGGGAAGCACCAAAGTACCATTTTAGTTTTCCCAGAAAACTCATTCATATCTACAAATTTATTCCTGACACGCACAATTGCTTTGGACATAGTGTGAGAACATAGGTTTTCCCTTCTTTCTCTTTCTTTTCTTTTCTTTTTTTATGAAATAAAGCCTTTAACTGGTTGTATGTAACTATTATTTTTAAGGTTTATCTTCACTTAAGGCTTAAACCATCACTTCAACTTAAAGCTTAACTTAGCTTAAATGACACTTTCTCGGATTATTTCAAATTATTCGTACAGATGCTTGCAAAAGCTGAAAAATAAATTCCACTTTTAAGATAACGTCCAGGATTCAATAACAACAGAATGATGCTTGCAAAGTCCAAGTCCTTTTGTTATCTATCCGAGCACGTCAATATTTAATATCTACTTCCAATGGCGGATTGGATCGACGAAACGAGGCCGGGAATTTTGGACTTGTCCACTATAGAAACACACGTATCCACAGGGGAACACCTCATAAATTACCTCATGAAAAATATACTGTTAACTCCTGAAGGAAAGGAAACTGTTGAAATATGCATTGTAACACGAATTCAGTTTTTTACAGCACGTTGAGTGTGAAAGGATTTTCAAAATCCAGTAGATTGAACGTAGCACATCAAACCATGTGTAACGTATATTCTAGATTCACTTTCCTTTTGATTTTTACTATCTCTGGTTATTTTATTTTACTATGTAAATTATCTTCTTACTGAACGAGATGTTATTTCTCCCGCTGAATGAGATCTGGCAATGAGTGTAAGTCATGACGTGGTGGTAGCCAGTATAAATAGGCGCATTCAACGATACGTAGGGAGAGCTGTTGTTGTACGGAGAGAGCTTTTTGTTGATGTGCGTAGAGAGAGCTGTTGTTGTACGAAGTGAGCTGTTGTTTATGTGTCAGAGAGCTGTTGTTGTATAGAGAGAGCGGTTGTTTATGTGCGAGAGAGCTTTGTTTCGTGTGTAAAGAGATCTTCGTTTATGTGAGTGCCAGAAGTTTACCAAATAAAAGATTGCCTTAGTAAGTACGTCTTTCTCAGTTCATAGTTTTGTCAGATCTCTGTCTGGCTGTTAGGTTAATTTCATTAGTTGATTATTATTAACAACCAGCATAAGACTTTATTCATCTTAATTACTACTACTAGCAGTTAAAAGCTTGTTCATTATTATTACTACACTACTAGCAGGAAAGTTTATTCATGATATAATTAACAAACAACAAGCATTAGAAGAAGCATTAGCTTAGAAGAAGCTGAATTCATTATAATTCAGTAGCAGAAGCTGAATTCATTATACATGCTCAAAACGGGGTGCTGTACCAGATAATTATATTTATTACGTCACTTGTCGTCTATTGCGCAACGCTATTCCTACTACCTCCTTGAATAGACGCCTTTTTAAGTTTACCCATTAATGTTACTCATGAACGTTTTGATCCATATGCCAGTACCGGTAAATCGTTGTTTATTTTAAGATAAATATGGATAGGACACGGATTTAAGAACATCTCTGCCGGAGAATCGCTTTTTCTCTGTCTGTTAGAGGAAAAAAGAGTGGAGATGATTTACCATAAAAATATTGTTATTCGATGCTTCCTTAAAGATTATGAAAGGAGGATAGGGCCTACCAATGACCCTCTGACTCCAAGTCCAACGACGCACTCGTAACCGTAGTTAGCTTAACTTATTTATAATAGTGTGTTTGGCCCAGCAGCAAACTTTTCACTGAGGTAGAGAGAATTTTGTTTTGTCAGTTTAGAGCAATCATCCAACATACACTACATTGGCAAAAGTCACCGGACACCCCTTCAAAAGCAAATGAACGGATCCGCTGCGTTGTTAAGGTGCGCGGTACAGCTGCAACGGTATGAAAACAAGCCTGCAGCTGACCGTGATCATATCACACTGTGAGGTTGAGTGAATATGTCGCAGCGGGAGAGAACTGACTTTGAGAAAGAAAAGATTGATGGATGTTATATTAGTGGGTTGTCCATAAGAGAAACCGAGGGCGTTTAAACATTTTTGGATGTACTGAATAAGTGGAAGACACATGGCGTGTCTGAAGCAGCAAAGCGTACCGGCAGACCAAAGAAAATCAGTGATAGAGGACGTTGAAGCCTCAGGCTCAGCGGTCACGTTCATGCGAGTTCCGTATATATTGGTTTGTGTTGTGTGATATTAGTGTTTCTTCCTTACCTGTTTGTCGTCGTTGATTCGTGAAAATCCAGTGATTATTTTAAGTCTACTCCCGAGCGGGTGAGTTTTTTTCTTTTGCTATTATCAGTTTATTTACGTTCGACCTTGCAGGTCGGCGATGCACACTTCATCAAATATGCAAATGGCGACTTCCGGCGGAGAGAGGCGGAGCCCAACCCTCGCTTCCCGTGGTCCATCATCATCATCATCATTTCCGACTGATGTCAGCGTCCCTGCGCTATCTTCCCTAGCTAGCACTGATGCACTACCCTCTCCGAGTGGTGCGTTCGGTAGCCTTTCGGGTGTCAATCCGTTGACTTCCCCAGTTACGTCAAATCTTTCAGCTTCTGCTCCAGTTGATGAAGCCAAGGATATTACTGGTGGTGAAGCCTCTTCCAGTTCTTCTGTGCCCGTTCAGTCGCCTGCCACGTATTCTAAATTTGCAGCCTCTTCTACTCCTCGACAGCTTTCCAAGGATCTGTATGCAAGCGCTCGAGCTTTGCACACTTATATTTATCGTGCTGGAAACAACATTCTTCTTGAAATTCCAGCAGGCTCGCCAGCCGCGACTGCTTTTTTTGAAAACCTGGCTAAGGGAATTAGTTTTGAGGCTCTCCCAGATACACCGATGCGGATCTATGCCGATGCCCTTCAAAGCCTGTTTCCCCCAGACGCCATTTCGCATATGTTCCGGCGGGGCCGAACGGTTGTCGTTTATCTTGCCAAAGTTGAATATGCCAAGTCTGTCCTGACGACAGGCCTAACCATTGGAGATCGCCAACTTACTCCAGAACCAGTGGCCCAACGACCAGTAAATGTTTCATTTTACCCTGTACCCCCAGAGGTGACTGACGTCATGTTATATGCCGTGCTTTCATCTCTGGGGCGAGTCGTTGGAGGGATTCAAACACACTTAGCTGCAAAGAACGACCCGATGCATGATACCATCTGTGGAGCCCGTCGAGTTGCACATGTCGTTTTTCCTTCTCAAGAAGCTATTGCTCAGCTCCCAACTCACTTCACAGTTAAGTGTGATGGTCAGACTCGCCAAATTGATCTATTGACTGAATTCCATTGCAGTCAGTGCAAGGAAGTTGGACATTTCTATAAAGAGTGTCCTATTGCACGGCCATCAACTGGTTCTTCTGCACCACGGATGGATACTCACTACACCCCTGTTGGTGCCTCATCACTATCTTCGGCACCTGCTGATCCTCTTCACATAGAGATCTCTCCTAAGTCGACTGCCTTACCACCACCTGCTTCTGTAGAGCATTATCCTGAATTACCACCGACATCGCCTTTCCTTGCTCCTGCACCACCTGGCGACATTACTGATGCTGATGGAGGGGTGTTGTCTGATACTGAAACTTCCAATGCGGACACCGACACCGCTTACCTGAGCGTCAGTGACCACACCTTAAGTGATGGGTCGGACGCGACCTCTAGGTCTCGCACTGACAAAGGAGAAGCCCCAAAGGCCCCCGACGATTCCTCCAAGCGGCGGAAGCCTCAAGGTAAATCGCCACTTTCTACTCGATCCCGTACGTCGGCTTCTCGCCTGAAAAACTGTGATTTGTCTTCGAACCCTGAAGACTTTATCTTACCTTATGAGGATTTTCTTGCAAGGCTGCAACAACATGTATTTCCGTCGACTCCTTTATCATATCCGGAGTTATATGACGTTTTCTGTCGGAAATCGTTGCCTGGGGGATTCCCTCCTTTTGTCCAGGCACATACGGCTCAGCTTCCTGCTGTGACTGCGCAGTTGACGGAATTGGACTGCATCTATCAAGCGCTTCGTAGTCCGTCTTCTAATGATGCTGCTGCTGTGAAAATGATGCATCGTCGATACACTAATCTTCGAGACCACTTGCGTAAGGTGCTCACTCCACCTTCTGATTTGGCGCTTTCACGGTGACGACCTTCAACTGCCGCGGATTTGCGACCCCTGATGTGAATGCCCTTGTCTATGAGGACCTAGCGGCGGATGCCAGTGATGTCCTCCTCCTTCAAGAGACTCGATGTTCAACTGATACGCCGACACACAGATGGCGGTCGTGGTCTTACACATTCTACCATGCGTACCGCCAATCTAGGTCTGGTGGCATTGCCGTCGGTGTACACCGTCGTTTAATGCAACGTATATCTTCTATTTCTGTCAATAACTTATATTCAGAATTATTGCAATGCCTTACTTTCTGTGTTGATACTGTAACTTTTCATGTGTTTAATGTGTATATACCAACTGAAGAATCATTTGTTGATCCACTTTTTCGGAGTCTACGTGCAGCGATTGCTGCGATTCCCTCCGAGGATTTTTTCATCATTGGAGGGGATATTAACAGCACGGTGCAGCCCTCTGTAGACCGCTATTTGTCGCACGGAGAACACCGTGCGAATCTTGTCTCCAAGTTAACACAGTTTATTGCTGATTTTCAGCTTGTTGACTCTTTTCGCCAGCTAAATCCTCAAACCATTTCATTTACTTGGTGCAATTCCCCGACGCAGTTTTCTGCTGCCGCTCGATTGGACCGTATTTATGTTGTCTCTTCTTTGATTCCCACTATTACTTCGGCACGGCACCTCCCTACAGTGTCCTCCGATCATAGCGCCGTGTCTCTATCTGTTTGTGTCTCAACATCACCACCTTCGGCTCGTCGTGGATGGAGTTTCGATGATACAATTTTACAAGATCGGTCTTTCTGCGATACAGTTGAGCAGTTCCTTGCTGCTAGGAAACCTCTGCTAGCTACTACTCCGAGTGCCCTGCGCCTGTGGCTCGACATTAAACAAGACCTTCTATTATTGGTACGACGCCTTTCATTTTCCATCACTACTACTCGTGCGATGGCGATCAGCAATCTTCGGGATTTACTTTCTTCGTTACAAATGTCGGATCCACAGTATTCAGTAGTTCACGATGAACTACACGCTCACCTACAACCGCTTGCCCAACAAGCTGTGCGTCGACTTCGACTTCTGCATCTATCTCCATCGACACAAGCCTTTGAAGTTCTTTCCAAGATGGAATCTTCGAGACGAGCGTCAACCTCACTTCGACATCTTCGCCTTCCTAATGGCTCCACCACGTTCGACACATCTCTTATTTGCTCCCAAGTCCGTCACTTCTTTCAGGAGAAGTTCCGAGCGGTCGCGCAGGTTACTGATCTTTCTTCTTCTCCCCTTCTCTCTTCTCTCCCTCAGGTCCCGCCTTCTCTCTGTGCTCCCCTCACTGCTGAGTTTTCTTTGCCTGAACTTCGAGAGGCGTTTTTCTCCCTGAACTCCCATGCCTCCCCGGGACCTGATGGTCTTCCGCTGTCCTTCTACCGTGCTTTTCTTCCGTCCCTTCTACCTTTTCTTTCTGCTGGTTTTTCTTGTGCTCTTTCGTCTTCTGCGCTTCCGCCGGAATTTACAGTTGCTCATGTCATCCTCCTGCCAAAGAAGGGGGACCTCCTGAATGTGACAAATTGGCGCCCTATCTCCATCCTTACTATTGATTATAAATTTTTCACGAAACTCCTTTCTCGACGTCTTAACTCTGTCCTTTCGTTTCTTGTTTCTCCAGACCAGTCATACACTGTGCCTGGTCGGTCTATCGCTAACAACATTTCTTTTCTTCTTAATCTCAATTTTCTTGCTCGCAAACATTCAGAACCCCTAGCTCTATTTGACATTGATCAACAGTCTGCTTTTGATAACGTTTCCCATGACTATCTCTCTGCTGTTCTAACCCATTTTGGCTTTCCTTCTGCTTTTGTCTCTCTCCTTCTCAGTCTTTATCGGGGCGCTCATTTTCATGTTCGGGCGGCCTCATTTTTGACGGCCCCCATCCCTTTCCAACGAGGAATCCGGCAGGGTTGCCCCCTCTCAGGGCAACTCTTTGCCCTCGCATTCGAACCTTTCTTGATTGCCAGCCGTTCATCTCTTCTTTCTGCATTGCCGTTGACCGTTTCTAGCACCAGGCATCACCGTTTCGTTGTTTCAGCCTATGCAGATGACGCCACTTTCTGTCTCCGACGAGATGAACAGTTTGATATTCTACACTGTAGCGTAAATTCGAACGCACTCGACTAGTTATCGAGAGTTCTGGGGTTCGATCCCAGCAGTGCCGGAATACAATTTTTCAGTCGCTATGCGTTGTTTAAAAAATAACGTGGAAAGAGTGATGACATCGTCCATTTACATTATCTCCACGTATTTGATATATATTAACCATTTCTATCGCCCTTTGAATTTATCAGCTACAATTAAAATAGCTGTTGCGTTAAATGCCACCAGATGACGACATCTCAGTTGCTGAGACCATCAATACGCATTCGTGTAGTCAGATGCTGACTGATAAACCACGCATTGCGCTGAGAATTGTTGGCGCTGTAGCGTAAATTCGAACGCACTCGACTAGTTATCGAGAGTTCTGGGGTTCGATCCCAGCAGTGCCGGAATACAATTTTTCAGTCGCTATGCGTTGTTTAAAAAATAACGTGGAAAGAGTGATGACATCGTCCATTTACATTATCTCCACGTATTTGATATATATTAACCATTTCTATCGCCCTTTGAATTTATCAGCTACAATTAAAATAGCTGTTGCGTTAAATGCCACCAGATGACGACATCTCAGTTGCTGAGACCATCAATACGCATTCGTGTTGTCAGATGCTGACTGATAAACCACGCATTGCGCTGAGAATTGTTGGCGCTGTAGCGTAAATTCGAACGCACTCGACTAGTTATCGAGAGTTCTGGGGTTCGATCCCAGCAGTGCCGGAATACAATTTTTCAGTCGCTATGCGTTGTTTAAAAAATAACGTGGAAAGAGTGATGACATCGTCCATTTACATTATCTCCACGTATTTGATATATATTAACCATTCTACACTCCACGTATCAACAGTATGCAGCTCTCTTTGGTGCGTCCTTGAATGTGCTCAAGAGCACCGGGTTGTGGTGTGGGTCTTGGATGGGTCGCACCGATGCCCCATGGGGTGTTGTGTGGTCCTCCTCGACCCAGAAAATTCTTGGCGCCCAGATTGGACATCCATTCACTTCTGGAATTATTACCTGGAATGGACTCCTTCCTCGATTACAACGCTCAGCTGCGTTTTGGCGATTCACGCATTCTTTCGCATCTTACATTCAGAGAGCGCAAATTGTCCAGCGATACCTTATATCCCAATGCTTGTTTTCTTGGAACTCATCGGTGTTTACCTCAGCTCGTCTCTCTACTGTCAACAGCATCTTTACTTCCGTGATTTGGTCAGCAAAGCATTGGGTTGCTGCTACAACTCTCACTCTTCCAGCTTCTTTGGGAGGAATTCGCCTACCGGATGTACGCCTTTACTACCGAGCCTTTTGCATCGTTTCATTCCTTCGCCTTCTTCTCACTCCTTCTCCATCACTCTGATCTACTTTTGATATTCTTATCTCTCTCCGAGATCCATCCTTTTCTTTTCTTTTATATCTTCGGATGGACTCTTATCCTTCTTATTTTAATCAATTTCCACCGCTCATTACTCAAGCTCTAGCGTTCTTCCGCTCACTTCCACTTCTTCGCGCAACTCCCTCTACTACTCGTGATCTTCTTGCCGAACCACTTTTCTTTTCGACTCTGATTCACCCTCCTGATCAACCCTACTTCATCTTCCCTCCTTGGGTCCGCTCTGGAATCTTAACTGTTCAAGCTTTAGTTACTGCTGACCTTTCCTGGAAGCCCCTTTCCTCTCTCTTCCCCGCTTCTACTCCCCTACTGGAGGAAGATTATCATCTCCTTCGTTCTACTCTCTGTTCTCTCTTCCCTTCCCTTGTTTTTGATTCTGGTCTCATCTCTGTTTCTGGTCCTAGCCTCTCTATTCCTTTCTTCCTTCCTCTTCGTGCCTCTGTTGCCCCCATTTCTTCTTTTTCCACTGGTTCTATATATACTCTTCTTAGCATACCCCTTGCTATTCCCCACCCACTCCCGGATGTTTCTTCTTCGCTTTCTTGGACAATCTGGTCTGCATCTTCTTCGCCGCTCTCCTCCCCGCTGGAGCTTAACCTTCAATGGCGGTTTCTCCACCGTCGCCTTCCCGTTCCTTCCTCTCTCTTTCGTATGTCTATTTCTTCTACTTCACTCTGTATTTTTTGTGGTTCTGAAGGCGATGTTCCACACGTTTATTGTCACTGTCCCATTCTGCTACCTCTGCTTCATACTGCTTTTCGTCTTGCTGGCATTATTTGTTCCAGGGATCTTTCCTTTCCAATCATATCCATGGCTACTTCTAACTAAGCATCCTCCAACTAAACTTCCGGATGCTTCTGCCTTACCTATTCGTCCTTGTGAAGCATGTTATTCATCTTTACCGCCTTTCTATACGATCACGTTCTGCCACACCTAGCATCCTTTCTGCAGGTGCAGCTCTGCGGAAGATTTTTCGGAATCGCATCTTGGCTCGTCTCCGGCTGGAGTACTTTGCAGCGTCCACCCCCCAATCTCTGGTTTCCTTCCGGTCTGCCTGGGCGCAGGAAACCGGGTGGTTCCGAGTTGACGGGTCGACGCTGTATCTTTTGTGTTAATTGCGTTGTGCTATCTCCTCTTACTTTTCCATGTGCCTTTTGGGACACACTGTATATAATTATATTTTGTTATTTTATCGGATCTGCATTTCTTTGTGTTTGTTCTCTCAAATGGCAGGTTATGTAGTTGTCCACCGTGGCGTGCCTTTCTTGGCATAGGTTTTGCGAATTGTTAACTAATGTGACTCGTTTTCTTTTGTTTCGGTACAGGTTTGTACCCGAGTCTAAGCTTCATGTACCACTTTCTTTTTTCATTTTCTTCCTGGTGTTTTATGATATATATGTACCATATCTTATGGTAACCTTATTGCTGTCAATTGGCGTGGTATTGTTGGTTGCCTGTAATTGTATGCTGTTGTAACCTATCTTCATTGTACATAATTTCTGATATTGTCACTTTTTGTCGTACCTTGGTTTGCCATGTACCCTGTTTATTGTAAATTGTTCGTCCATTGCTTCTTTTTCCCTACTGTTATCTGAGACAGCGAAGTTCTGTTCTCTATGCTTGTAATTTATATAGCACGCACATTGTGTATACTGAAGTTTTACATCGTTCCTGTTCACTGGACCATTGTACTGTGTATTATGTATTGTTATGCAACGAGGAACAGCGCTTGCTGGTTCGTACCTCTCACTCGAATGTTCTGTTTCCCTGTGTACCCAGTGTGCTTATTCCTTGTTTTTCTTTCCAGTCATGTAATGTTTGGCTTATCACAGGGTTTATGTTTGAGTCCGAAGTTCCCGGACTCTCGTTCCCCTGTTGTATTTGTGTTTTGTTAACGTGACCTCGCTGCACACTTTTCACGCTCTTCGTTCTGTTTAAGTTGGTGAAAGTTCATTGACCTGTAAATACTGTATCATTTTATACGATTTTCTTTTTCATGCTTTCGCCAGTTAACGCGAGCGTTGTGCTTCTTTTTCGCACTCGCTTGCGGTGTTCATCACGGATAAGCTGATAATGTTTACCGTGTTGTTCATGCCTTGTTCTTGTTATTGTGTTTCTTGAATTTGTACAATTTTTTTCAGTTTTCTTGTATGTATACAGTGTACTTTTTTTCGGCATTTCTGTTGGTACTAGTTCCTTTGTGATCCTTTGATCCTTGGTCGAGTCCAGGGTCACTATAAATTTTGTATCAATGTTGATTTTTGTGAATTGAGCTTACCATCAAGTGTGAATTGTAATTTTTATTGTTCTGTTTTTGTTTAGTTGGCGCTTGCCATTCACCTGTAGTGCGTATTATGTAGCTTACCGTAATCTGTATTATTTCTCTGGTACTGTGATTGCTGTCATTATCAACTATCTCTCACGCGTATTTTTCCTGTTCACAGTGCACCGTGCTGTTTGTATTTCTTGTTTGTTTTGTATCCCCGTTGTGCCCCGGGGTTTCGCACTTGCGTTTTTGGCGTTCTGTATTGTATCTCCAAACCTCGTGCGATTTCTGTTCGAGTCGGTGTCATTGGGCTCACATTTATTTGTACCGTTTTTCAAATTGTGCATGATGCTTTGTTGTTCCTTTATGTTTTCCCCTCTATGTTCTTGAGTGGTGATGCCCGTTCACTTGTAGATCTGTTTTCTCATTGTTTAGCGTCGCTCAGTGTGGCACGCCTTAATCTTGTCTTCAGAATCACTCACTTGAGTGGTATTCGTGTGAATTTTACCGGGTTTGTTGCGCACTGTTGGTGTACAGTGTTTACTGTATTTATTGTTTCTAATTCCGGTTTTCCTGATTGTTAATAGAGTGCCGTGTTGGATGTCCTTTTCTGTTGTTAGGCGTTCCTCGATTACATCCTGGCTATTGCCAGTGCCAATTGTAATTGCTTTCGTGTACTTTGCTGTCTCTGTGTATCGTGTATTTTACCATTTTGTTGTAGTTTTTTAGCATTTTTCATATTATCTTGACCGGCGTAGCCGCATTCATCTGTTGATAATGTCATTACTTTCATTCATTGTTTAATTATTGTTTTTCCCACTTTGTGGTGCGCCTGTATTATTTTATGCCTAAAAGTTCAATAAAATTTGTTAATACTCAGGAGAGTCGTTACAGCTAATCGACGGAGTACTTGCACATGACCTCAATGTACAGATGAGTAAAAATGCTGGAACCTCGGTACGTACACGTAAAATTCGCAGAGAACTTCATACCATGGGTTACCGTGATTGTGCGGCTGCTCATAAACCTTTCATCTCCATTCGGAATGCTACTCGTCGTTTAGCATGGTGTAAAGAACATGGCAGTGTACTCGTGTGGGGGTGTTTCTCGTGGTATGGTCCCGGCCCATTGGTTATCGTGGACAAACCTGTTAACCAACACCTCTACCTCGATATTCTGGACAACTATGCCCTACCAACTCTGTGGCAATACTATGGAACCGAGCCTTGTTGGTACAAGCAGGATATGATACACCGAGCCATAAAGCAAGGACTGTGGTGGCGTGGTTTGACGATAATTCCGTATCGTGTGTGAACTGGCCAACACAGAGACCTGGTCTTAATCCCATAGAGCACCTATGGGATGAATTAAAGCGCCGCATAAGAAGTTTGTAACCAAGACCTACTACTAAGCAACAGTTAGCGACAGCATTATGTACTGAATTGAATCGCATACCTGTCGCTATATTCCAAAACTTTGTCGAAAGCGGGTCTCGATATGTCAGTGCATGCATTAAGGCCAAAGGTGAACCGACACCGTACTAATGCATGTCAAAAAAGTGCTATACTGTGTTTCTCTTATAGGTGTCCGGTGACTTTTTTAATGTAGTGTATATTTTTATGTAAAAATATTTATTTACCAAAATATCCGTTTCCTAGTTATAATAAAACTACCTAAAACTAAAAGGCTGTTGTGAAAAAACGTGGCAAAGGCGCTTTTAAAGTAAATCTGTGATATGTCACTCTTTAGATCTTTTTATAGTTTGACGCTCTGTAATTTTCCTTTAATGCTTAAAATGCATATTTGAACAACACTTTGAAAACAAATTGCTTTAGGAAGACCTGAAAATAACGGAAAGGTAAAAAATGATTCCTGAAATATAGAAAAAGCTCGCATTATTAAAGAATATTTATTTTCTGTTACCATCCTTCATTTCCGTTTTTCTCGCTTTTTGTCTCTGCTTCATTCAAATTGCTGATTAGATCTGCTTTTAAATAATTGGGATTCGTTTTTATTCTGCCTACGAATAGAAAATATTTACAAAAGAAAAACTTTTTCTGAAAGTAACTTACGTTATCTTAGAACATAGTTACTGAGAAATGCATTAAAGCTTCACACAGTGTCATATTTTTTATGACAAATTGCTTTGTCAAGAAATGGATGTTAAATGGCTGATAAAGACACAAATGAACATAACATGTCAAACATATCGCACCTTTTGTTTCCCTCGATTGGGAAACTACTTTGCAAACGGTAGAAAAAAAAGCAAGATAATAGAAAAAAATGGGAAAGTATATTTTTGCAAGAAAAAGTTATACAAATCGCTGTTTACGCGTGTAGTGTATTTTAAAATTAAATCTAAACGAAAGAATACGAACCTCCGTCACCCCGCGGGAAAGTACATGGAGCAATGAAAATTTCCCATTGCACTTAAAGTTTCCATTTAGAAATTTCAAAATTTCTCAGTTTGAAGTGTCTCGCATGAAAAAGAACAATTCATGAAGTATATTTTTCTCACTCCTGTGCCGAAAATATGGTGTTTTAGTTTCACACTACGGTATGGATTCCAACCTAGTGTGACATGGATTGCATTTGTTCTTCATCTAAAACTCCTTCTTGCCTAGAAAAAGACTGTCCAAAATTGTGGACAAGTAATTTCATCTAAACTTCAAAAGTCATGGCGATTGTAACGTATACTCTATATTCACTTTCCTTTTAATTTTACTATCTCTGGTTATTTTATTTTACTATGTAAATTATCTTCTTACTGAACGAAATATTATTTCACCCGATGAATGAGATCTGGCAATGAGTGTAAGTCATGACGTGGTGGTAGCTAGTATATAGGCGCGTTCATCGAGACTTAGCCAGAGCTTTTGTTGTTGTTATGAGAGAGCGTTGTTGTTTACGGAGAGCGTTTGTAATACGAGGAGAGATTGTGTTGTTATGAGGAGAGATTCTTCATCATTGTAAAACAAGTTGTGTGTGTGCTTTAGTTGACCAAGAGTCTTATAATAAAGAAGTTGCCGTAAGTTAGTCTTTCTCAATTCATAGTTTTTGTCAGACCTCTGTCTGGCTGTTAGGTTTATAACATTAGTTTTATTACCATAAATAACCAGCGTTAAGACTTTATTCTTTTTCGTAATTAACTAGTAACAACAACCTTTTGGAATTCACTATTTTGAAGCTTAGTACAAGTATATCATTAGCTAGCTGGTAGGAAGAGCATCATTCATATTAATTAGCTTAGCGGAAAGAAAATAAAGCTAATTCATTATACGATCAGTAAATTACAAAACGGAAGGTATAAGTTTATGCAATGCACCCATGCAGTGCACTCACTAAAATGTTCTCTGAGATTCAGAGATTAGCTCTACAAAGAAATACAAACTACCAGATATATTCTTAACTGATTAATTACTTACTGTTGCCGTAGCAAACTTCTCCATTTACAGCGATCTTGACATACAACTCGGGCTTCACTGATATCCATCACACGCCATACACAAGATCTTCTATATTTCATACTTATAATCTTTCTCTCATGCAGACACTCCTGTATCTGATCCTCCCATGACTTCCTTGGCCTTCTTCTGCTTTTCCTTCCTGCCACTTGGGCTAAAAAGATTTTTTAGTAAGTATCTCATCACTCCTTCTTTCAACATGCCCAAATCACCGAAGCATATTAGTCTCTACCTCGCTAACAACGTTTTGCTTCACAGTACACAACTGCAACACATCTTCATTCCTCACACAATCAGAACGTGTCTTTCCACAAACTTCCCGTAAGTAATGCATTTCTCCAGCACACAAACGATTCCTATGTTCCTTCTGTAGTACCCAGGTTTCATTGCCGTACATCAGAGTAGGAACAATTACACTTTTATACACAGCCACGCGGGGCTCTTTTGAGAACTCATCATTCCTGTGAAAACCTTCCAAAGCAGCCACGACTTCCAATGAAGAATTCACTCGCCTATTAATTTCAGCATCCAATTTGTTCTCTCTGTCAAACATGCTTCCTAAATACACAAACTAATTCACCTGGTCAATCACTCTGCTATTTAGACTTACACCATATTGACAAAAGTCACCGGACACCCCTTCAACAGCAAATGAACGGATTCGTTGCGTTGCTGAGATGCGTGGTACAGCTGCAAACCGTATAAAAACAAGCTTGCGGTGACCGCGATTATATCGCGCTGTGAGTTTGAGTGAAAATGTCGCGGAGGAAGAGAACTGACTTTAAGAAAGGAAAGCTTTTTGGGTATTATATTAGTGGGTTGTCCATAGAGAAACCGAGAGGCATTTAAACATACCCAAGTCAACTGTTTTAGATGTACTGAAAGCGTAGAAGACCCATGGCGTGCCTGAAGCAGCAAAACGTACCGGCAGACCAAAGAAAATCAGTGATACAGGACGTCGAAGCCTCAGGAGAGTCGTTACATCTAATCGACGGAGTACTGCGTAACACCTCAGTGTACAGTTCAGTAAAAATGTTGGAACCTCAGTATGTACACGTACCATTCGCTGAGAACTTCATTCCATGGGTTACCGTGGTCGTTCGGCAGCTCATATGCCTTTCATCTAAACTCGGAATGCTACTCCTCGTTTTGCATGGTGTAAATAACATTTATCGTGGACCGTAGATCAATAGGAATGGGTTCTGTGGACTGATGAATCGAGATATGCGATCCATCAGTCTGATGGCCATGTGTGGGTATGGTGGCAGCCAGGGGAATGCTATTTACCGCAGTGTACTGTTCTTGCAGTCAAGTTTGGAGCTGGCAGTGTACTCGTGTGGGGGTGTTTTCGTGGTATGGTCCCATCCCACTGGTTATCGTGAACAAACCTGTTAACCAGCACGTCTACCTCGATATTCTGGACGATTATGCCCTACAAACTCTATGGAACTGAGCCTTGTTGGTACCAGCAGAATAATGCACCGAGCCATAAAGCAAGGACTGTTACGACGTGGTTTGATGATAATTCCGTATCGTGTGTGGACTGGCCAGCGCAGAACCCTGATCTTAATCCCATAGAGCACCTATAGGATGAATTAGAGCGCCGCATGAGAGGTTTGGAACAGAGGCCTACTACTAAGCAACAGTTAGCGGCGGCATTATGTACTGAATGGAAGCGTATACCTATCGCTGTGTTCCAAAACCTTGTCGAAAGCATGTCTCGAGGTGCCAGTGCATGCATTAAAGCAAAAGGTGGACCGACACCGTACGAATGTATCTCAATAAATGCTATGTTGTGTTTCTCTTCTTGATGACCGGTGAGTTTTGTCAATATAGCGCATAATACTGTACATGCAGTATTACCAGTTCCCCTCTCAAAAACCATAACTTTGGTTTTTCCCTTATTTTTATTCAGTTTGAATTTGATGCTGACTTCGTATATCCGGAGCAACATACTCTCCAACTCACTTTTGCTCTCTGCCAACAGGACAGCGTCATCAGCATACAGCAATCTGCGCACATGGATATCACCAAGACATAAACTAGTATTATCTATTTTGGCATTACGCATGCACGCGTCCATAAATATATTAAACCGCCATGGTGACATTACACGACCTTGTCTGACTCCTGCACCAATAGCTCATGTGAGCTACATTTCTGGGTCAAACGTTCCAGTGGAGTCAATGTAGCTAATAATCATTGTGGCCACCATTGTCTTGTATACTTGCTTGCTGTACGCGCTGTAAAAAATGTGTGAATGGTATCCTGTGGAACAGACATCCAGGCTGTTTTGATCCGCGTCCAAAGTTCATCAAGAGTTGCTGTCGGACGATCGTACTGCTGAGGCATAGAATCAAATAATGTGTGAATGGTGTCCTGTGGAATAGCCATCCAGGCTGTATTGACCCGCGTCCAAAGCTCATCAAGAGTTGCTGGCGGACGGTCGTACGCTCTGAGGTATTGAATCAAATGATGTGTGAATGGTGTCCTGTGGAATAGCCATCCAGGCTGTATTGACCCGCGTCCAAAGTTCATCAAGAGTTGCTGTCAGACGATCGTAGTGCTGAGGCATAGAATCAAATAATGTGTGAATGGTGTCCTGTGGAAATAGCCATCCTGGCTGTATTGACCCGCGTCCAAAGTTCATCAAGAGTTGCTGTCGGACGATCGTACTGTTGAGGCATAGAATCAAATAATGTGTGAATGGTGTCCTGTGGAATAGCCATCCAGGCTGTATTGACCCGCGTCCAAAGTTCATCAAGAGTTGCTGTCGGACGATCGTAGTGCTGAGGCATAGAATCAAATAATGTGTGAATGATATCCTGTGCAATAGCCATCCAAGCTGTATTGACCCCACGTCCAAAGTACATCAAGAGTTGCTGACGTATGGTCGTGCCGCTGTACCTGTCGCTTGAGCATGTCCCATAGATTTTCTCTGGGTGATAAATACGGCGATCTAGCCCGGCACCGTAGTAGCGGAACGTTGTTATCCTTGAAGAAAGCACTTGTTGTCGTTGCAACATGCAGCGTTGTCTTGCTCAAATTTGGCCCCGGAGACGTCCTGCAGGTACGGAAGGACGACAACGGTACTATGCCATTGCCGTAAAGGGCATTCGTTCTGGTGTTACGGACTCTGACGAGAGGTGATCTGCTTTCGTACCCGATAGTACCCTAGACCATAACGTCTCGTGTTGGTGAGGTATTTCTGGTGCTAATACATTCTTCCCAACGCCTCAGCTCCTGTCTTCGGCTGACACAGATGTCACCATCATGTTCGCCTTAACAAAAGCTCGTTTCGTCCGAGAACACCATATTTTACCATTCGTCATGCCCTTCCCTTCGTTCGATGCACCACTGTAGCCTGTTTTTTTTTTTGTTTTTTTTGTTTTTTATAGGTTTAACGACCACCGTGAGCAACTCAATGGGCTATAAGCAGTCGCTCGTCCCTAATTTAGAGTCACTGGTTCCAGGGAAGGGAGAGAGCCAGTGCTGTAAGACAAACACAACATCCATGCCTCACCGGGATTCGAACCCGGACCTCTTCCGACGAATGATCAGAGGCCAACGCCTTAGACCACTGCGCCACCACTGTAGCCTGACAGTCCACTGCTGCAATGCCAAATTTAGTGTGAGGAGGGTCCAATGAGCCTGCTCTCCTAATTGTAATAACCCGCGACGCACTGTTACCACTGACATGAGAAAATGCGTCATAGTTCGCCACTACTACGCCAATACAGTTGTTGATGCAGAAAGGTTACTCAAATATATCCTCACGAGATGACGGTTGTCTCTCGGCTGTTTCGGTGTACGACGTCCAGTACTTTCTGTTTGTGATCTACGCCCTTCTTCGTACAGGTCCCTGAACACATTTGCCACGACAGACACACTACGCCCCACACGACCGGCAATCTCTCCAAAGAGAGCATTGCAGTTCTTCATGGTGACAATGCGACTTGTGTCGAACTTTCTGATATGACTGTGTGATTCTGCTGACCAAGCATTGACACGCCAACCGAGCTACGCGGCGCATATATCAGAAAAAGTGGCCTGTTTCAGGTCTGTAACGTGGCGCGATCTGATTTGCCTAAACGCACATGCACTTACGACACCGTAAAGCAAATGATTTATATTGCCTCATTGGTATATCTATGAACATTAAAGTCGTAGCTCGATTCCTTTCAGGTGTTGTTTTTATGAATATGATTGTAGTCAGCTTTCTCATTTTCACAACTTTTGACATAAAATTTCCTTTTTCCAAAATGTTACCCTAAATTTAGTAAAATCTACAAAATTGCTCATAAACCTCGGTTTTGTTATAAAAATCATTTTGGGAAGCCTTATAAGAAATTACTTTGTTTTCGGTTTCAAATTACACTCACGGACAATGAAATTTGCGCGCCTAGAAGAAAACATGCTACAACCGTGAAACTTTGCAAATAACCAGAATCCGTACTGCTATGCAGATGATCCACGTTTGGTGCGAGTGCACATGACCGCGCACCCTGTGGTGGCGCTGCAAGCACGAACCGGCAGCCTTATAAACCGGTATGTAGACGATACCCCATGAAAGCGAAAAGCACCGGCCGACGCAAGCAGTAGTACAGAGTGTCAAGAATGCCGAGTAGATGCCAGAGACTTCGATTTACGTAAGTTACGGACTTTGAGAGAGGCCTGATCATCGGGCTGAAAACCGCAGAGCGGCTGGAGCGCCCTATAACCAGCCACATGGATCGTTCTGACCATACCGTCCGACTGTGTTGAAAGCAGTGGACACATGACGGCACTACCACACGACGAAGCGTCCCCGTTTGGACCAGGAGGACCACCGGTTGATAGGATCGACAGATCGTGCGCCAGGCACGGACGGATACCACGGGGACCTCGTCCACTATACAGGCAGATGTAGCGGCTCCTGTGTGCCCACGGACCATTTCCCTATGACTCGTGGAAGCGAATCTGCGATCCGAGGGCCCCTTACGTGTGCTACCATTAGCACAGGAACATCGTCGGCTCCTTACGTGTGCTACCATTAGCACAGGAACATCGCCGGCTCCTTACGTGTGCTACCATTAGCACAGGAACATTGCCGGCTCCTTACGTGTGCTACCATTAGCACAGGAATATCGCCGGCTCCTTACGTGTGGTACCATTAGCACAGGAACATCGCCGGCTCCTTAGGTGTGCTACCATTAGCACAGGAACATCGCCGGCTCCTTACGTGTGCTACTATTAGCACAGGAACATCGCCGGCTCCTTACGTGTGCTACCATTAGCACAGTAACATCGCCGGCTTCTTACGTGTGGTACCATTAGCACAGGAACATCGCCGGCTCCTTACGTGTTCTACCACTAGCACAGGAACATCGCCGGCTCCTTACATGATCATCGTGTCCGGGTGTTGAGGGACCCGGGTCAACGGCACGATCCCAACCTCGTTATCGAGTGTCACATCTTCCCCACTACAGGTATTATGGTCAGAGAAGCCATTGCCTACGATAGCCAATCAGCCGTAGTAGCGGTACGTGGATCATTGACTGGTCGCGTTATGTGGATGAGATCCTACGGCCCCATGTGCTCCCATTTCTGGCTGGTGTTCCAGGTGTCTTATACCAGCAGGGTAGCGCCCGTCCGCACACGGCTCGGGTTGCCCAGGACTTCCTACGTCATGTCCAGACACTTCCATGGCCTACTCGCACCTCGGACATATCCCTATCGAGAGTGTGTGGGACCAGTTGAAACGCCGGCTGCAGCCGTGCAACACTATCAGGGATTTGGAGCACACCGTCCAACACGTGTGGGCCATTCTGTCTCACGACAACATCAGGCGTCTCTCCGCCTCTATGCCGGAACGTATTGCAGCATGTATCACCGCACGAGGCGGTGCGACGCGCTATTGAAGATGACCGGACTGCGTGCTGCAGATCTCTCTGTAATTGTCCTGGAGCTCTGTTTTTCCCATCATGTGTATCATTTATCTGTATCATTACGTCTATAAAACTTCAGTTTAATCCGATGGATCCTTCTTGGTGCGCAAATTTCATTGTCCGTAAGTGTATGTTAAAAGCTGATTTTCTAAACTTCATATGTTCACTTTCAAATTGCTATGGAATAACACCTTCGCGAAAATTTTGCAGATGCCACTAAATTTAACAAAATCAAATTTGTACTCTGTAACTATATACCTAAAAAATGATTAAGTGTTCATAGATAAGCGTATTCATTATTGAAATATCAGAGAATGAAGACTGGATATAAAATCAGAAGAAAAATCCTTTCATTTAGAAAAGCATTTCAGATATTCCTGTGTGACCAAACGCTTTAGGGTTCGAATGACTTTCCAGGATACTTGTACACGTCTTAGTTAGCCGAAGTAACACGGCTGGTTTACTTTAGAGTACTTATAAACTGTAAGCCCACTTTAAACACTTCCGGTGAAAGAGGAACTGGTGATTTACTCTAAAATGTTTGACAAAATTTGCACAAGATCGAACTTAAAAGGCCATAAAAAATTTTCTCGGTTTACAACATCCCAAGTAGTTTGAGACTAATAAATCTCGAAAACCTCCACGAACAATTCCAGATAATGGCTGCTCGAAAGAATCTTGAAGAGCCATTAATTGGATAATTAATTACGTAAAACATATGATGACGTTCACGGCTTTAATTTTCAAGAAACATGACTGATATTGATTGTTTTAGTTTACCAGTTTCTCGATTTATTTTTCTGTTTTCGGCGCTTTCGAGTATGACGAATGCCAGAAAGAATTTTCAGGCGTAACGAATTGGTAAATTATTTGATATCATATTAAACAAAGTATATACTCATCGTCAAAAAAATTGTTGCACCCAGAAGGACGTGTCGGATTGAAATGCTATTCGGGAGGAAGGTTAAAGGTTACCAGGAAAATAAATGATTAAACATTGAGACTGATATGGGCAATATTTATTGAGCTACACGCTAATAAGTAGTATCTCTCAGTATGGCGTCAGGCCGCCATGTTTGCTCACACAGCATGCCAGACGTCTCAGCATGGAATTGTGCAGGTTTCTGATGGTGTCCTGCGATAAACCACCCCATGCAGCTTGAATCCTCTCACGCAGTTCTTGCAGATTGTGCGGTAGGGTTGGAGTGTGGATAATGCGTCCAATAGCATCCCACACATTTTCAATCGGCGATAGGTCTGGCGTTGCGGCTGGACATGGCAGAGTGTCAGTGCCTTGAAAGGCAAGCTCTCGAGACAGCAGTAGTATGCGAACGAGCGTTGTCGTGTTTGAAAATCGCACCGGAGTGAGCTTTCAGAATAGGTAGGGCCACTGGTTGCAGGACCCCATTAACGTAACGTTGGGCGGTCAAAGTGACTGTAATGAACACCAAAGGTGATCTGGCACCGTAGACAACTGCACCCAACACCCTGACACCAGGGCCTTCTAGACGTGTGACGCTCGACAACAAACCGTTCATCTTGGCGCTGACCACGATGCCTCCACACACGAATTCGTTGGTCGTCTCCTCCAAGACAAAAGCGGGACTCGTCGCTGAAGATCACCCTCTGCCATTCTGAGTGGCTCCATGACAGACTGGCATGACACCATTGCTGTCTTTGGTGGCGATGCAATGGATGTTAAGGGCAGTCGTCGTAACTGTCGGCGTGCGTGTAGTCCTACGTCATGCAGCTATCTTCCAGTGGTACTGGTACAAATCGAACGATGCATGGAGGGCACCACTGTTCGCTGAATATCCCCAATTGCGGTTGTTGGGTCGTTCCGCGCATATCGGACAACCCGTCGGTCCTCTCTCTACGTGGTTCGTCCGGGTCTTCCAGACCCTTCCTGTCGCTGCTGCGTGCCTTGTTCTATCCACTGCCGCCAACAGTGTGCTATGGTGATATCCGCACGATCGGTATGGCGCGCAATACGGCGATAAGACCATCCCGCTTCCCGGAACCCGACGAGGTGGCCCATGTCGAACTCCTCCAGCTTCTCGTATTGCTTTCGAACTTTTCTGCGAGACATATTTCACTTGCAAAGGATGCAACCAACACAACAGCACGAGTCAGAAGGGCAAGCACGCGCAACGGGACGACCTATTACAGCCGGTCAGGTCCCCTCCTTGCTTGGGTCACATGCGTGGCCGATCGTGGTACTTGAATCATTTGTATGTCTCACGACATTAAACCTACACACCAAGTTTCATTCTTGTCGGTTGCTTCCTTCTGGTGCAACTATTTTTTTGACGATGAGTATTATTGTTCTTATAACAGAGATATGGACTTTCAGGAACTGTGCCTGCCAATATGTTCCCACACTACTCCCCTCGCAACCGCCAAATAAGAGGTGGGGCGTTGCATCGTCACATCAACTTAAAGCCTAAATATGTTTGTACAGTTTTGCTATATAACGCGTGCACCTAATGTTTTATAACTGACGTTAGTCTTATTACTTTTTTATAGGAAATATATTGCTATTTTAAGCATTACAATAATTTGAAATAAAATACACGAAAACACCTCCATTAATGTCTATCTAAAACAAACTGCGAGATTAAATATTAATTGACTTTAAATTTTTAGAAGTATATTAAGACAACACCGAGAAAAACAATTTTTTCCTTCAGAAAAAGTACGACTTATAAAAAAATATTCAGTGTGAATGTTTGCACATTTTTAATGTCTCGTCTGAAAATAAAAGACGTGCTTATGTTAGTACCATGCCTGTCCGACTGTGAATACCGTATCATTGCACCTCTTAGTCGGATTTGAAAAATTATTTATTAATTGGGAAGTCTGAGAGACCGATTATTCTTGCCTTTGGTTCCTTTTTTTATTCGTAACTTCGCCGCTAGGTGGTGTAAACGCAGATACTATCGGAATCAAATTATATTTTATGGCATATCATTGCTTGCAAAATTCAAAATTAAACTATTCTTTCCTTCGTAACCTTTTAGAGCAAAGACATCCTTGCTTCCAAATTCTCCTCAAATAATGCACAGTTTCTTCGCTAGGGGAGTAATCTTATTTCTCATATCTTTAGCATTTGTGTTTCTAAAAGTCTCCTCTGAAAAATTCTTTTTCTTTTGGATATACACTGAAGAGCAATTGAATTAGAGACAGCTGACGCTATGCAAATGTGGCCCGTGGGCGGCCCTGTAAACGGAAACGACAGATGCACTGAACTGGTTGTGTTTAATATCATCGAAATGGGGTCAAAGGTCAGGTCACAGGAGGGAAATTTATTCCTCATCCATTATCCTCATAACTTGACTAAAAATGCTTCTATTGCGACAAAACTTTAGTCTGTTGTTCCGGAGGTATACTGAACCAATTCTGTTTAATATCGTCAAAATAGGGTCAAACGTTACGGCACAGGAGGGAGATTTATTCCACAGCCATTATCCTCATAACTTGACTAAAAATACTTCTATTGCGAAAAAAAACTTTAGTATGTTGTTCCCGAAGTATACTGAACGAATTCTGTTTAATATCATGGAAATGGGGTCAAAAGTCAGGGCACAGGAGCGAGATTTATTCCACAGCCAATTATCCTCGTAACTTGAGTAATGATTTCTGGTATGTTGGAAAGCGTATCATAATGAACGCATTGCATGATTTTACTAACTTGTTCATAATGCGTAGTTCTGCCGTTTGAGGGCGAATTTTGAGCTCATTTTTGTCCTCAAATAACGCACAGTTTATCAGACAGAGGATGACAAACAGTGCATTATTGAGTTCACAGAGTTCTGCTACATTTTTGCCCATATCTCTTATCCTAATCGTTTATTGAAAAAATTCCATTTACTTCCGATATCTTTCAGTACGTAGTGGATTCTCAGCACGATTTGTGATCTTTTGAAGCATACTTTTTTTGGACCTAGTGGAAGCACATTGAATCTAGGTATCAGGTTGAATAAGCATTTTGTAACCGGTTCCATTACTTGTGAAGCACAATGCGAACATCGTGTATTTTAAATAATTCGCAGTTTTCCCGCTAGGGAACGAATTTTCGTTTCCCTTATTTTCTCTGCTTTTAAAAAACGATTTTGAAAAATTATTTTCGTAACGGAAAGTATTTGAAAGAAGTGCTCATTACAACCGCGAATTCGATGTCACCTTTCTTGGTTAAGCTAAAACTACAATTCTACTTGTCCTGGTAGGCCACGCTAAAATGAAAAGAAAACTTTACAGTTTTGTTTATGAAAATCCGGTAATTCTCTCTGAGAACACAAGTAGTGTGAGTACTGCTTGTAAGAACTAGGTTTATTCAAAACAGCTACCGCCAGGAAATGTTTAGACTTTAGGACAAATGTTTTCTAATTATAGCTCTTTCGGACATGAATCGGAGACTGACAGAACCAACTGCATGAAAACGAATTTGCAGTAGAAAGACAATATGAGAAAACGAATTAAAGCAGAAGGACCTGACAAAATAACTTGGAACAAATATAAAACCCAGTTTACTTGCGAATGCATATTGGATACAAAATGGTTTCTGGATTCCTATTTTTTTATTAATGTTAGTATTAAATACATCCGAAAAGTTTTATTATAGCAAAAATGTTAAACGATCCGCTTTTAAGCTTTCATTCAGTCCTCTGCTGGCACCACCGCCAGGAGAGATACTAAAGCATTTCGGGGGTTCGAGGAGCTAAAGCTACTCCAATCGCATTCGAAATTTGAAGCCTCCCTCTCAATAATGTAACACGTTTTTCGTTTCAGTTAAAAAATTAAAGTTCTAAACCTCAACTGAGTTTGGAATATTATTTTTTTTTACTATAAATATTTTAAATTAATTCTGTACAAATAAAAAAAGAAAGAAAACAAAAGTCACAACACCATTATATGCTATTGAAGGAAGCGTAAGGAACCGTTTTTTTTTTCTTGTTTGTTTTTTAAGGTTTAGTTCCGAGGATCGTCGGGTGTGTAATGCTATTTGTAATTTCTCAGAATTTTTTGTCATAGTTTCTTTTACTCCCGGTGGCACAGTGTCCGTTATAGAGAGATGTCCGCTGTTAAGAAGTGTCCGTTAATGGAAGTTTCACTGTATAGTTATATCATAATCATCATTGTCAACCATTATCAATCCACTGCTGGATGAAGGTCTCTCCAAGTTTCTTCCACAATTATCTGTCTTGAGCATGTCTCCTCCATGTCACTCCGGCATGCTTTCGAATTTTATCCATCCATCTTCCATGGGGTCTTCTTCTGGGTCTTTTTCTGTCCCTTGGAATCCAGTCTAAAATTTCCGTTGTCCATCGGTGGCCTTTTCTTCTGGAAGCACATTTGCCATTTCAGTGATTTCACTCTGGTGAGATGTTGTCCACTCTTGTCATTTTCCTTATCCACAAGTTCCTCTCCTTATCTTTCCTGGTTACACCAAGCTTGCATCTCTCCATGCTTCTGTGAGTTGTCTGCATTCTTTGTATATCTTTTTTAGTTAAGGTCCATGTCTCTTCTCCGTACGTAAGAACTGGCAGGATGCATTGATTAAACACTTTCCTTTAACCCTTTAACGACCATGACCCCAAAATCTTGTATCACTCTGAATACGATAACGTCCAAAACTGTTGGTTGTTTCACATCTTTGTTTAACAACAACAATTGTGACAGAGGGTGACTCGTGCTGATCCCTCATAGGTCGAGAAAATTTGAAGAACAAGTAAGGGTAGGAAATTTGACTCACCCTGGACAGTCGTTTCGGGTGGCTATGACCGTTTGTACGTACTGGCATTTTGGGCGTTATGGTCGTTAAAGGGTTAAAGACATAATGGCATACTGCTCTTAATATTGTATTGTTTCTTCCAAAAGCTCTCCACCCACGTTTTATAGGCCGATTGATTTCTTCATCAATGTGACCCTCACTTGATATTTGCTGCCCAAGATAAATGAAGTTATCGGTTGTTTCAAATTTTTCTCCATCAATCAATAAATCTTCTTTTCTTATAGTATATATATACATATATATGTATTTATTTGAGTCAAGCTTTTATGGATCTGAACCTTCAGTACTGCTGCTTAATTTATTCTGCATTACTAGCGAGGAAGACTTTTTGTATATCATGGATACTAAATGAAATTTCTGTTCCTAAGTTTTCGGGGAAAAAATCATTTCAATTGATTTCTTCTTTTTATTGTGATGGTACAAAAATGCCATGGTTGCATGCGACAGATTAAAAGAAAGCAAAAACTTGAATTTCAAAAAGGGAAATTAGTTATGAAATACCTTTTTTTTTCTCGTGTCTCTCACTCCCGATTCTGCGTAACCCAGTTTATTCAGAATACTTAATTAAAATTCCCCCTCGAATCTTATGAATTTTTATCAGTCAATTTTCACCAAGAATAAACAATTATCGCTGCGGAAAGTGTTTTTCTTCTCTCAGCAGTTTACATCATTGGCAGATGTTCAGCGATACCTCTGAGTTTGGGGCACGATGTTGTTTGTTATGCTAATTAATACTTTGTTTTCGAAATGATTTCCGAAGCTTTTGTGAGTCGCTCGAGTGGTTGAAAACTATAGAATACGTGATGACACAACAAGCTGAGAAAAGCATTTGGTTTTGGTTCTATTAGTGTAAGGTTTTTGCACTGAACGCCTAGGTAAAAATGAGACACGAGAGATTCAGTAATTTGCTGTTTTACATAAAGACTGCAAAAATCGGATTAACAGTTTTAAATCACATCTTCATCAACAATCGGTAGCATTTTTTTTTTTTTTTGGGAGACAACAGGTCTTTCATTTTCTAATGTTTGCAATTGAAATCACGTTACCTAGAAATAATGCTTTAACAACAGTTAAAATATTTGAATCAGAATGTTAAGATGTTTTCAAATGTGTTTTATTTTTTACTTTTAAAGTTATCAATAAGTTAGGGTAAGTGATCTCACAAGCTTTCTTACAGATTTTTTATTCAGTGAGTGACATTCATTAGGAGATGCTCTCAGCCTACGATATTGATGAAGCTTCATAGCTGAAAGATACACTATCTACCAACAAGTAATTGCACACCTGTGATAGCAAAGGAAAACGAAGTTTATTCACCTTCAATAGTTGGTGGAGCCTCCACGAGCGGCGATGACAGCTGCGACTCTCCGGGGCATACTCTCAACCAAGCGAAATCGGTGAAGGTCAGGTCCTTCACCGATTTCGGACGGTGGGGGCACCCCTTAAGTCGACGCTCCAACTCGTCCCAGAGGTGCTCGATAGGGTTAAGGTCTGGGCTCTGCGCAGGCCAGTTCATTCGATTAACCCCATTGTCACCAAACCAAGCCATGGTGGACCTCGCAACATGACAGGTGGCATTGTCATCCTGAAAGTAACATGGGTTCACCCCGTAAAACTGCCCCAACGTAGGAAGCGCATGGTCATCCAAAATGGTGCAGTAGGTCTCGGCGTTGAGTCTACCAGGAATTGCGACCAAGGGCCCCGTGCCATACCAGGAGAAACACCCCCATAGCATAATTCCACCTCCGCCGAGCTTCACAGTTGGCACAATACATTCCGGCAGGGGGCGTTTTCCAGGTAGACGCCAAACCCAGACCCGGTCATCCGAACGGTAGAGGGTGAAACTTGATTCGTAGCTCCAGAAAACCTGTTTCCACTGTTCAACGGTCCACTGTCGACGTCCTTTGCACCACGCTAGCCGAGCAGCGCTATTGGACTTGGTGATCAAAGGCTTGTGGGAGGCAGCACGTCAATGAAAACTGAGCAGATGGGCTTCCTTACGGATGATATTCATCGAAAGAACACTCCCAGATGCCTGTAGAAACTCCTCGCCGATATGTTCCATCGATTTGGTGCGGTTCTTCCGAATTTCTCTGGCCAGCACCCGTCGGTCTCTAACTCCCAGTTTTGTGGGTCTGCCGGGTCGGGGCACATTCCGACAGTCACCTCTCGTCTGACCACTTGCCAATCACGTAGGCCACTGTCGATTTTGGGTACTTCAACTCGCTGGATATGTCACGTAGGGATCGGTCATTTCTGTGATACCCGACGATTACACCTTTCTCGAAATCAGAGAACTCCGAACTGCGTGGCATCTTGACTGGTTGCGTTGTTGTTTCCCACACGATATTTAAAGGCGGCGGCCGTGACATGTATCAGGACCGCATATATCGTCGATTGCAGGGGTGTCCAATTACTTGTTGGTAGATAGTGTATGTTCTGGCCAGTGGCGTCGCGTGCCCATTGAGGTTGGGTGTGTGCTGTTATAAGAAAAAAGACGCAAAACATTTATAATGTATCCCGAGCTGCAAAATTCACGCATTGATTTTGAACATACGAAAGCATTTTTTTTATTTAGCGGTCGTCTAATTGCTTATGGTAAAGATCTTTACATGTACTCCATTGTAGAAAAATCTGAACTTCCTGTGCAAATGCTAGACTGATGAGCCAATTTCCGGTATTTCTTTTATGATTTTTAAATACGGGACGAGCTTACCTTCATGAACTATATTTACACAATCTACAAACGCTCTTTCAGAAAATGGAACACTTAGTACATTGTCAGCTCTATTCCGCATCCTAAAGGGATATCAAAATTCAAATTGAATATTTAAATCTGTGCTCATAAACGCATTGATTCACACAGCGACAAAAAGACAGACAAACAGTAACTCGTAGTAGAACGTTGAATTGTGTTTATGACTTCACGCTATTCCAAACGCAACCAAGTATGACTAATGGTGCTGTTTTAAGGGCGCACACCCTGGAAAGTTTAGCATTTGCGTTGAAACCTCAAGGAAATAAAAACATCTGGAGATCTGTGTATCACAGTTGCTTTAACGACCTGTGGTGTGCGCAGGTAAAACAGTACTCCTGCAGCTGCGAATATTACTTACAATGTTTTGTTTACTGAACAATGCAGCCAACCTTTTCCTCTTCACAAAGATATAGCCAAAGGGAATTAATTTTAGCCCCACACGCAAAGCCTTAGGAGGAACTGCAGCGAATTTTATCAGAAATACATATCTACCCTAAAGAAAACAATATAACAGCAACTCGTATCACAACGCTGAATTGCGCTTCTCCATGGAACTGCAAGTGGTGCTCATTTTGGGTAGCACACCATGAGAGTTCCGCTGTTGCGTTTGAAACCACAGGAAAATCAGAACGTGACCTCCAGCGCCATCTGGGGAGCTCTTCTATCACAGTTGCTTGATATGTCGTTTGTGCGCTCGCGAAACCGCACACCCGAAGATCTTAGAGCGAATGTGATATGCTTACTGAAAGAACCTTCTCCTCTTAATGAAAACATTATATGGAAAATATAATTTTAACCACCACTCGAAGCCTTAGGGCAAACTCTGGCGAGTTTTATTAAAAATAAATCCGAAAAAATAATATCGGTAATGTGCGACTCTGTGTGGGTGTGCGCCGCACACCTATAACACACCGAATATTCGCCCTTGGTACCGGCAAGGATATCTGCGTCAGTGTTTTCAAAGCTATATTCCGGTACTTTTTTCTAATATACCGACAGCATTTCATCAAAACATTCTTGAATTAATATCTGCGATTTATTGAAGGTCCAGATTTACTGTTCACTGAATTTCAACATAGAAAACAATTTATGATAACTGTTGTGTCCTGGGGTTCGTGTGACCTATAAAGGCAGTTAAAGAAGTGCAGCCCGCTAGAGCGATAACTCCTTATTATACACACACCGGCCAAAGAATCAAAAATCTTTATTCAGATTTACGTAAATGTCATTTACGCATCGTGTCTGCGAAATACGTGATCAAGTGGGCCACCACGTGATCTAGACAACTATTTAAGATTGCTGCTCGTCAATAGTGTTCATCACAATGGAAAAAAACAAATGATCTTTTGGAATTCGATAAAGAGCTTTTGCACGTGCTCGTCTGACTGAAGCGACTATTTTGAAAGCAGCAGAACTGACTGGTTTCTCAAAAGCTATCCAATGTCTTTAATCAATTGAAAAATAAACAACGTTGCTTGTCTAAGAGGAGTGACTGTGGCGCGACGACAATCTATCAGGAACGAGATCGCCGTCGTCTGAGAAGGCTTGTAAGTAGAAGCAGGATTTCTGGTGGGCAGCAATTAACCGAAGCATTCAACGAAGACTGTTCCCGACTCATATTTCAGCGATCTATGAGCACGGAACTGAAAAGTACCAGTATTGGCAGTCGCATGACTATACGAAAACCACTGATTTCTGCGATGAACCGGAAACTTGGTCTAGAGTGCTGTTAGGAACACCGTGACTGGACACTGAAAGACTGGGTAAAAGTCATCGTATTCGACGAATTGTAGTACGCTTTGTTCTATACCGATGTTAGGTAGAGCGTATAGTGAGAGCCCCATAAAGCAATAAATCTAGCTTTCTTTCTAAACACAGATGAATGTTCTGGAGATGGTGTTATGGAGTGGGTCACCTTCTGTTAGTACGGAAAGAATCCCCTGATATTTCTGGAAGGTAGATTGTCCTCTAGGGATTATCTGATCATTGTTACGGATCAGATCCATTCTGCAATGTTGACTTTTTATCCAGAAGGTTGTTTCACGGACGACAATGCTATTGTCCATCGCGTAAGACAATCTGATCAGTGGCTCAGCGAGCATGACAGCCACTTCCGTCATCTTTCCTGGTCACCACATGAATATGAGCACTATTTAGAAGGTATGGGAAATATTACGAAAACAGATCCTGGGGTGCAGATCCGTCTTCCGTCAAATCTGAGCCAGTTAAAGGACTGTCTGGTGAACGCCTATTATACTGTAGAAGTAGGTGCACTCCAACACCTTGTGGAATCTATGGCAAACCGCATGCGTGTTGTATTTCGTGTTAAAGGAGGTCCAACTCGGTATGGAATAAAAGTTTCTAATTCAGTGGTTGCTATGTGCAAAACGTAAGGAACTACAAAAACATATATGGCTGCACGTTGAAACGCACAGGCCTGTAGCACAAAGAACATTTAGACAGCGACTTTCTTGCTTGCCCGTCTGCTTTCAACCATTGCTTGCTAACCAAAATAGTCAGGTTGGCAATAAACCGCGAGTTCAGATGCTGTGTACATCACGCGACATGGTAACACATTGATACGTTTCAAACTACATTTCCTTCCCCTCTTATAAAACAAATACGTAAATATACGTGTTAATCGCACGTATAATTTCCATAAGTTATAGTTCTTGATTAAAAGACTAATTAACTTGGAGGCCCAGTTTTTTTTAAAAATAACAACCGATTTTTGCGTGTCTACGAACTCGGACAGAACTCATGGTTTATTGCCACTGGCGTCGATAACGACGTCCGCTTTGTTGATTCTCTCGGATCCAATATCGCTTTCTCGCTTGAGTGGTCAGGTTCCTGCTCTTATGGAACAGATGCGTAAATTTTCTATTCTAGTGTCTCGGTGTCTTTCTGCAGAGTCTTCTGTGGTGGCTCTAAAACTATTTCGTGCGGTATTGCAGCACCACGCATCTAGCGCATGTGCCCGAACCAGCTTCCTGATGGCGTATTTACTTCCAGCATTACATTTTCAACGGGTTCAAGCACTGCTCCTAACGTCCAGGCAGCTTCTTGCAAAAATTATTCATACCCATATCTGATTACTGCCTTAAAGGAGTCAGCAAGACAAGAGTTTGACAGTAACTTAACTCGACAGAACTCGTTCACTTTCTAACCAATTCTAGTCTGCTCCTCAGAAAACATCCCAGCATAGCAACTGCTGATAAAATGGAAGGCCGCCCGGCTGACTGTGTGGTCTAAACACCGCTTCTAACCACTCATCCGAAATGGGTTCGAGTTGGAATCCCGGTGAGGCATGGACGTAGTGTTTGTCTTACGTTACTAGCTCTCTCCCTTCCCTGGAACCAGTGGCACTAAATTAGGGACAGGTGACTGCTTATAGTCCATTATTTTAATCCACATATTTGCTTCCAAAATTACATTTTAATCCACATATTTGCTTCTAAACACCGATTGAAAAAATTATTTTATCTTTCGATTCCATTTATGTCGAAGACTGTTTTAGATATAGTTACTTTTTCAAAAATTACGCATATATTTTCCGCTAGGGGGTGTAAAAGTAAATTACATTTTTTCCGATAACTCTTCTCCTAAAATTCCGATTTGAAAAATCTTTTTTCAGCGGATACATCTCCTAATGTAAAATCTTTTTCATATAATTTCGAATTTTTGGTAAATAATACTTTGGCCACCAGGAGCGTAAGTGTTAATTTTTGCTTCTGATGTATTTGCCATAAAATCTGAGCTTCTAAATTATCGATTGAAAAACTTATTTCGTGGACTGATGCACTCACATCGATAAATCTTTCCGGAATACTTTCTTCCTAAAATATTCCACAGTTTCTCCGCCAGGGGGCGTAGATATATATCTTATTTTTGTCAATATCTCTACTTCTAGGGGCTCGATTTGAAAAATTCCTTTTTTGGTTGGATAGTGTTTCCAGTATGACATGTGCTTCATATAATTTCAAAATTTTCAAATAATTCCTAGACTTTCCGCTAGGGGTCGTAAATTTAAATTGCGTTTCTTCCTATATCTCTGCATCTAAATCTCCGATTTGAAAAATTCTTTTCTGCACCGGATACAGTTCCTGGTGGAAAATTGTTTGCACATAATTTCTAATTTTTGTAAAAAAAAAAAAAAAATGGTTTGGCCACCAGGGGGCGTAAACCTTAATTTCCGCTTCTGATGTATTTGCAGCAAAATATGAGCTTCTAAATTCTCGATTGAAAAAAAAGTCGTTTGTTGACCGGTACTACTCATGTCGACAAACCTTTTAGAAACATTTTCTTCTTAAAATAGTGCATGGTTTCTACGCCAGGGGGCGTAGATGTATATCTTATTTTTGTCAATATCTCGACTTCTAGGTGTCCGATTTAAAAAATTCCTTCTTTGTTGGATAGTGTTTCTAGTGTGACATGTTTTTCCTAAAAATTCAAAATTTTCAAGTAATTCATGGACTTTCCGCTAGGGGCGTAAAGGTAAATTGCGTTTTCTGCTCCTAAAACTCCGATTTCAAAAATTCTTCCTGTATCGCATACAAGACCTGATGTAAAATATGTGTCACATAATTTGTAATGTTTTGTAAAGAATGGTTTGGCTACCAGGGTGCATAAGTCTTAATTTCTGCTTCTGATGTATTTGTAGCAAAATCTGGGCTCCTGAAAACTCGACTAAATTTTCTTTTCTTGGACTGATACCGCTCATATGGATAAACCTTTTGAGAATACTTTCTTCCTAAAATAATGCATGGTTTTCCCACCAGGGGACGTAAAGTCACATCTTATTTTTTGTCCATAACTCTGTTTCTAAGAGTTCGTAAGCTCAAGATTCCGTTTACAGCAATATCTGAGGGATTAAAGACCCTATTGAAAAACTTCTTTCTTTCGTCAGATACTATTATTTTCCATACAGGTTCCATTGCCTTTGAATAGCTTTGATAAATTTAAATTGCGCCAGAACGGATTCAAAAGGCGTGCTTATTACACCCGAAAATTCGGTGTCATCTTTCTTGTTAATACTTAATCCCAAGTTGCCTTAATTCTTGGCTATTTCTTTAACCAGTTTCATACGAAGTTTGAGCAAAAATAACTTGTAAAACGTTTTTGCTCAAGTTAGAGGCCCTTTTGAAAAGAAGGCCTTTTAAAAAAAGAACTTCTTTTTAAAACGAAGGGCGTACTGATAGACTCCCCAACCACCGCCGCAGCGCCGGGGGTGGCGGTTGCGGGGGCTATCAGTACGACTCTGAGAGCAAATGTGTTTTCTTTGAACGAGAACGACATTCTCCACGGATTATCTATCAAACACAAATTTTCCTCTTGGATGGATTTTGGATTTTGTTGTAATAATCATCCAACTCAGAAAAATCAGGTATTTTTTTTGTAATGATCATTGTCAACGTCATTGTTAAGCAAATTGCACCGAATAGGAGTTGAAAAAATATTTCAATCATCAGAGCCCCATGTAGGATTTAGTGTTTGAAAGGCCGGTTTATGTCTTTATTTAAATATTTGTTCATCAAATATCTTACGTCTAAGAACATAAAGCACGGTTAAAGCTTGTGTGAATAAGAAAAACTTAGGTTAAAACCCAAGGGATTTATTCTGCCCAAATGTGGAAGTCATACAATTACGAAACTTGATATAACATCAATAGTATGTAGCAGCAGTCACATAAACGCTTAATATTTTCCAAGAATCACTTAACAATGACAATCAACAAATCATCTGACGATAGCATCAATAAGTTCTTTACAGTTTCTAAATTTTTTCCACGTTTTTAGCACGTCTTTTGTAAAAAAAGATCGTGCTTCTGTTATCGGCTTGTCCGTCCAAAATTTTCAAGTAAATCATACTCTTTCCGCTAGGGCCCACAAAGGTAAATTGCGTTTTCTGCGTTATTTCTGCTCCTATAGCTCCGATTTGAAAACTTCTTCCTGTATCGGATACAAGACCTGATAGAAAATATTTTTCACATAATTTCTTTTGTTTGGTAAAGAACGGTTTAGCCAGCATAGGTCATAAGTGCTAATTTCTGCTTCTGAAGTATTTGTTGCAAAATAGGGCTCCTGAAAACTCGACTAATTTTTTTTTCTTCGACCGATACCGCTTATATGGATAAACCTTTTGAGAATACTTTCTTCCTAAAATAATTCATGGTTTTCCCACCAGGGGCGTAAAGTCACATCTTATTTTTGTCGATATCTCTGTTTCTAAGAGTTCGTAAGCTCACGATTCCGTTTACAGCAATATTTGAGGGATTAAAAACCCGATTGAAAATCTTCTTCCTTTCGTCAGACCTATTGTTTTCCATACCGGTTCCATTGACTTTGAATAGCTTTGATAAATTTAATTTGCAAAAGACGTGCTTATTACAACCGAAAATTCGGTGTCATCTTTCTTGTTACATTTCTAACCAGAGAATGCTTCAGCTTCTTGTGGCAAGCAGGATCCGAGGCCTATTTTAAAGACCGAATGAGAACGAAACCATACTGATCACACAAGACATCTGGAGGGTCAGACCTTGCTGGTTGTAATACACTGCCGGACAATTGCTAAGGACGGATGACAATAGCAACGATAGCAACCATAAAATGGAAGGCAGGAAAATGTGGAAATTAGCATAAGTGCGGGATACAGTAAGACGTGTTGTGCGTATGCAAATTTTGGATTGCCGAACTTGTTCGTGATGTCATAGCGCTGATAAGAGATATAAAGGATTTGACGCGTATTGACCGTTGTTGTTCAAACGCAAAGTTGAAAGGGAAAGAATCAATTGACGCACTTGCAATTTTCAGTATGTCTTCCCGACATCACCTAGATGATTTTACGCGTTGTCGTATTATTGGCAAGATTGAAGAAGGGCGAAAAATAACAGATGTTGCCAGGGAGTTCGACGTCAGCCACAGTGTTGTTTCAAAGCTTTGGAAATCATTTCAAACAAATGGAGAGTGTAGCAAACGTCACGGGGGAGGTCGTGTTCACAGTACGACACCTGCAGAAAATCGGTACATAGTGCTATCAACAAAAAGACACCGGCGCAACACAGCTAGTGAGGAAGCAAATCAGTTTATGGCTGCTACTGGCAAGCGGATCTCCCGAAAAACTGTCGCCAGGCGTTTGCATGCAGGAGGACTATACGCCCGCCGTCCTGTTGTGTGCATCCCATTGTCCAGACGTCACTGTACCGCCCGTTTGCAATGGTGCCATCAACATCGCAATTGGACTGACAGCGACTGGTCTGCTGTCCTCTTCTCAGATGAGAGTAGATACAGTCTATCGTCTGATTGTCGACGACAACTGATCTGGCGTGATAGTGGTACTGCATATTGTCCAGCAAACATACAGGAAAGGAACCGATATCCGACATGTAGTGTCATGGTATGAGCTGGCATCATGATCAATGGCCGTACGTCTCCTTCTATGTGCTTCCAACTGGGACTATGACTGGCCAACGATACTTTAATCATGTTCTACTACCTCATGTTCGCATGTTCCGTCGTGCTGTCGGTGATAGATTCATTTTCATGGAAGACAACGCAACATGCCATCGAACAGTCGCTGTCCTGGAGTGTCTTGAGAGCGAAGATATTCAACGCCTCGTATGGCCAGCACGTTCTCCAGATCTGAATCCCATTGAAAATGTGTGGGATGCTTTGAGGAGGAGTCTTGCTGGTCGCCAATGCCCTCCAATAAACAAGGACACCCTCATTCGTGCACTGACAGAGGAATGGGATAAATTACCCCAACAGCTGCTTGATAATGTTGTGCAAAGCATGACACGACGTGTGGAATCTTGCATCGCCCTCCATGGTGGCCATATCCCGTATTGACATCTTACGCCGGAATGCCTGCGGACGGTAATTGCATTTTTTTCGCGTTTACGTATTCTGCACAAAATGGCCTGTTTGTCCCTTGAACACGTTCCAAAGCCTTCTGGATTTCAGAGCTCAATAAATTGTCTTTCTTGTAATGTCCTGGCATTCTGACATTATTTTATTTCACTTGGCATCCAACCACACTTACTTTTTCATGCGCTATATAGCCGTTTATGATCCGTCCTTAGCAATTGTCCAGCGGTGTATAATGCTTTTTTGAGAAGCGTGTGTGTTGAGATTGATGGTGAAAATTAATGCTAATTGTGGACACGATATTGTTTAATTGCCGTTTGAGTTATTTTAAGGCTGCGTGTTCTACTTTAATGTCAGTGTTGTGTTTCTTAATCTGGTGTTATTGTTGATATTAACTCCCGTTCGTCACCCTTGTGAAGTGTTAAAGGATATTAACCGTAAGTAACCTTTTCTGAAGTTATTTGAGTGACTCCTGATTCGCTTGAAAGTGAAATCGTCAAGAACTGATTTTTGTAGAGTTCCTACAGCGCTATATTTCACGAACATTACAGGTGATACAAAAAATTGGGTAGTTGAACTTGCAAAAACTGTGACTATCATTCACAGGGAAACGGTTTGTTCTTTCCATGGAAAAACATTGTCTACTGCACGTTTTTCCTCCAGGGTGCGCAAATAGTTATTCGTATGCATCGCATAACCTTTTGATTGTATAGAGTCAATATCTGTCGAATTAATATTTTCCTTTCTTCTCTCATGGTCATTCATCATCAGCAACAACCACTGCTAGATGAAGGTCTTCCCAAGTTTCTTTCATATCTTTCTATCTTGGGCCAGACATCTCCTCGTCAATTCGACATGCATTTGAATGTCATACTCGTCTCCCACGTTCTCTTATTTTGAGTCTTTTTCTGTTCTTTGATCTCCAGTCTCTTCAATCAATTTAACTGCCTACCGGTGATCAGTTCTTCCAAAAATATGTCCAATCTATAGCCATTTAACGGATGTTACTTTGATCATGATGACTTCCACTAGTCATTTGGTTGATCCATGGGTTCCTCTTCCTATCTTTCTTACATGCTAATAAATATATTTCAGCATCCACTGTTATTCTTATTTGGAATAGTAAGGTATAGAAGAAGAAAAAAACAAGAAAGATGACACCGAATTATCGGGTGTAATAAGCACGTCTTTTTGAATCCGTTCGGACGCAAATTAAATTTATCAAAGCTATTCAAAGTCAATGGAACCGGTATGGAAAACAATAGTATCTGACGGAAGAAAGAAGTTTTTCAATCGGATTTTTAATCCCTCAGATACTGCTGTAAACGGAATCTTGAGCTTACGCCCTCTGGTTGCAGATTTGAGCGTTCAGAAAAACATGAATTTATATGAGAAACATTTCGCACCAAAACCGCTCTTCAACACAGAAGTAATTTTTCAAATCGGGCTCTTAGAAACAGAGATATCAACAAAAATAAGATGTGACTTTACGTCTCCTGGTGGGAAAACCATGCATTATTTTAGGAAGAAAGTATTCTCAAAAGGTTTTTCCATATGAGCCGTATCGGTCCAAGAAAAATAAAATTTAGTCCAGTTTTTAGGAGCCCAGGTTTTGCCATAAATACATCAGAACCAGATATTAACACTCATGCCCCCTGGTGGCCAAACCACTATTTACCAAACATTAGAAATTATGTGAAAAATATTTTCCATCAGGTCATGTATGCGATACAGGAAGAATTTTTCAAAACGGAGTTTTAGGAGCAGAAATAACGCCGAAAACGCAATTTACCTCTGTGCCCCCTTTGCGGAAAGTCTATGATTTACTGGAAAATTTTGAAATTATATGAAGCAGATGTCACACTGGAAACACTATCCAACAAAGAAGGAGCTTATTGATGCTATCGTCAGCAGAAAGAGATATTGACAAAAATAAGATATACATCTACGCCTCCTGGCGTAGAAACCATGCATTATTTCAAGAAGAAAATGTTCCTAAAAGGTTTGTCGACATGAGTAGTATAGGTCTACAAACAACTTTTTTTTCAATCGAGAATTTAGAAGCTCATATTTTGCTGCAAATACATCTGAAGCGGAAATTAAGACTTACGCCCCTGGTGGACAACCCATTTTTTACAAAATTTAGATATTATGAGCAAAGGATTTCCCATCAGGAGCTGTATCTGGTGCAGAAAGAATTTTTCAAATCGGAGATTTAGAAGCAGAGATACAGGGAGGAAAGTAATTTACCTTTACGCCCCCTAGCGGAAAGTCTATGATTTACTTGAAAATTTTTAAATTATATGAAAAACATGTCACACTGGAAACACTATCCAACAAAGAAGAAATTTTTCAAATCGGACTCCTAGAAGTAGAGATATTGACAAAAATAGTATATACATCTACGCACCCTGGCGGAGAAACTGTGGAATATTTTAAGAAGAAAATATTCCGAAAAGGTTTATCAATGTGAGTGGCATCAGTCCACGAAAGAATTTTTTCAATCGATATTTTAGAAGATCAGATTTTATGGCAAATACATCAGAAGCAAAAATTAACACTTACGCCCCCTGGTGGCCAAAGTATTATTTACCAAAAATTTGAAATTATCTGCAAAAGATTTTTCATCAGGAGGTGTATCCGCTGAAGAAAATAATTTTCAAATCGGAGTTTTAGAAGAAGAGTTATCGCGGAAAATGTAATTTACTTTTACGCCCCCTAGCGGAAAATCTATGCGTAATTTGAAAAAGTAACTATATCTAAACTACTCTTCGACATAAATGGAATCGAAAGGTAAAAGTATTTTTTCAATTGGATGTTTGGAAGCAAATATGTGGAATAAAACGTATTTTTGAATTCGACATGATCTGCATTTACGGCCTCTAGCGGCGAAATTGTACATCCTAAACAAACACGAAATAAAGGATCATCATTCGTATATTTGAAGCTTCCCAATGCTAAAAGAATTTTCCAAATCGGACTAATAGTTGCAGAGATATCGTGGGTACAGGCGGGCGGACGGACAAACCGGTAACATAAGCACGGTCTTTTTTCACAAAAGACGTGCTAAAAAAGAAACAGAGAAAGAAAACAAATATAGTGGTCTATATTGTTTCCATAAACATTTTGTTGTAAGTTTCGTATACCAACAAATATACAACGGCTAAATTCCAAAAATAGCTTTTTTGTTTAAATTTCATTTCTTCCTTCGAATAATGCATTATAGTAGAATCTTTCAATATTTCTTAAAATACTTTCTTATCGCTATTTTCCACACCTCTTCTTTTTTCTTCCACTTATTCTTGAGATAGTTTCTGAAATAAACTCTTAATTTCTATCCATTTTCATCTTTTGGACCATGCAGGATAATCTTCACTTTTATTCTTTTTTTCTTTTCAGAATTTAGCTGCTCTCGAATCAATATTTTTCTTTCTTCTCTCATGATCATTCAATCTAATATCCTTTCATCCCTCTTCCGAATGGTCTGCAGATTACTACTATGGTTTCTTTGTCGCTTCGGTTTTCCCAAAGTCATTCCTACGTGATATGAATTCTGCATGATTTGTAAATGTATCACAAAGCCTCCTCTTTTCATTCACATTTGCGGTCGTTTCGTGACATTTCAAATTTCTTTCCTTTACTTGACTGCAGTCTCTCTAAAAAAACATGTTTCTTTGTGTAACTAAGCCATTGGTTCATCTGTTATCGTCAAAGCTACTGAGGTGTAATCCTGTTAACTATCCTCAGAAGAGCGGGATTTCTCTCATCCTGATTACCCAAATTTACTGTTTTCCAAACTCTGAATAGGACGAGTTCGAATTTCGAGAGAATTATTTTTGTTCGCGTGGGAAACATTCCTCTGAGTATCCCTGTGAGACTTATACGGCCGAATTCAATTGATTTTAAAAGAACGCTCTACTTGTGGGAAGAATCTTTTCTGAGAGGTAGTTGTTTCCGGGATCTAAAAAAATCCCGCGATATTCACAGGAAAAGGGCGTAAATCAATGCAGGAGTAGAAATTTTCGCTTTTCGACGTTGTTGAGTTAAATATGATGAAATTTGGAGCAGGGAGAGAGAAATAAAGAAGGCTTGAAGCGTAAGAAAATTTGTTTGGTGATTATTCTCTTTATTTTCCAATCTAGTGGTTTTTTTTTTTTTGGTTTTTTTTACTTTGGGCTGACGTATGTATTTTAATTCCTGTTCCGGTATTCAAAAGAATACGTATAAGAAACTCTGAAGCGTTCCTACACTGTAAAAAACAAGTGTTGTGTGAATTCACTAAAAATGTTTGAAAATAACGTGCTCTAAATTTGCCGATAGGTGTCCGTCTTTTAACGAAATTTCCTTTTTAAAATTTCCGTTTTTCCTAACGTCAGTATTTCGACAGAATTTTCGTAATCAGTAAGTCCGTTTATTTTAGGACTTTCGTTTTGCGTTTTTCAATATTTTTATTGAAATTTGACAAAATCTGCAGTTCTGACTCTTTGGTTAGTTCCTTTCCCAGCGTTTTAAGTTATCGAGCCTTTCCACGTTCGTCCCTGGTGGGATTTGAACGCGCAATCTTTCGAACTGGAAGATCGCGCGTATATTAATTTTTGGGAAGATAGCGCGTATTTTTTTTTTTTTTTTTTTTTTTTTTTTGGTATGTTGCTGACCCGGATAAATCTGCTTTGGACTATAAATTCGAAACTCAATTTATAATTATACATAATCGTATATGTACATCCATGAGATTCTTCCGCGGATAGGCGGAATTTCTCTTTTTTTCATTCTCGAAATCGATGCAAAGCTGAAGAGAAATGTTTTAGGGATTGGTGGTGGTTGTGGAAGACTTTATGCTCCTTTTGAGGACGGAATTCCGTCTTTCGAAAAGTTTAATTAGACGATTTCTCTCGTAATCGTATTTGTTTCCGCGATGTTCCGTCTGCCCAGCGTTGCGTTTGCATATATTTTTATTTTATAAATATTGGTATTTCAGCTTTAAAATGGAGTAAAACTTTAGAAAAGGGAAGTCAAATTGACTAAGATTTCTCCCATAATCGTAATTTCTTTCCTTTCCCGTGATATTCCAGCTATCCTGCATTTTTGTTAAATGTTCCCTCTCTCCATAAATTGTTGCCTTTAAGCTTGATAAGATAGGAGAGGGGAGGGGGTATTCCGAAAACAGAAGTAACGAATTTGGAAAATTTATAAGAACTGATGCATGGCTTTCAAAAATATTTATATTCTCAAAGTTATCTAAAATAGAGAAAGATTTGATGCCATGCATTAATGATCCTCAAGCGGAAAGTTCTTTTAACATGATGGAAGATCTTTCAGCCTGAGGACCATTAATGCAGTAAGCCGAAAGTTTATTCTCTTTGTCTGTCTCTTTCTCTCTATGTGTCTCTCTTTCTCTCCATGTGTCTCACTTTCTCTCCCTGTGTCTCCAATGCCTGTCTGTCTCTTTCTCTTCATGTGTCTCAGTCTGTCTCTCTGTCTGTCTCTCTGTCTCTCTCTCTCTCTCTCTCTCTTTCTCTCTATCTCTCTATTAGCTGAAGCAACCGAGTCTGTTAAACGCGTGAAATTTGTGGGATGTCACTAACGCTGTTTCCGACTTCCTACATCTATGACAGAGCTTAGTAGTTTACCAGTTATGTGAGCCAAAAAAACTAGACCAAGTGACAGAAACTCTTAATCAGTTCATATTTGCTCCTTGCAAATGTCGTACATCTTCTCTCTTTTGAGTCTTCATGTTGTCGTTGTTTTCTTCTTTGCAAACTGTTTAATCAGGTGGGAAATTCTGCTAAGTGGAAAATTGCTAATGTATTTTTTAAATGCGGTATTTAGTTTGTCATGAACGCGTTCCCTCGGCAGTACAATAGGACATGCGTTTTATTTATCACATAGAAGTTTTGTCATTAGTTGCTTCAAAAAGAATTCATGTCTAGCTCTTGAGGATGAAATCTGAGAAACCGTTCAGTCATTTAGAAAATGTGATTTTAAACACTAAAACACCTTCTTACACGCACTTTATTCTTGTTGTTGCAAACGCAGACCTCTGATCCTTCTCAGACACTACGTGTGGAATGAAAGAACAGGCTTGATTTCCTTTAAGCAAAACAGGAAACCGAAGCAGCCTGAAATCAAAAGGGTTTACAGAAGCATGATGGGCATTTTTTGTAGTGGTAGAACTGCCCCCCTTGAGCACATTTAGGGATATAGGGAATCCTCCGTCGCTAATTTGGAACAACTGTTCCCATGGAAAGGACAGAATTTGCATCGTAGAATGGGTGCATAGCCTATGCGTCAACTGTAACTCGAATCCTTTCCCAATTTGGACGATTAGTCATTATCACTCTTCTGACCACTCTGGAACCAGCAGCATTGTAGGTACTCGAAGCGTCGCTGTAACTAAATTTCCAATCACTGCAGTAATTTCAACCCCGTTCCCGTGTGGTCAGAGGCACTGGATTCTGGCTAATTTCCCAAACTGGGTCCGAATCCCGGTGGAGACATGGGTGGTCACTTGAAACAAGGAGCTCCAAGTTAAGGATAGGCGACGGAGACCTTACAGTTACACATGGTGATCGTTAAACCCCGAAATGACCATTCACTACCTTAATTTTAAACCCCATGGTTATGACCTTGCCCACAACTTACAAACTGTACTGTTCTGATATCAAAAACATTCGGGAAATCGATACTTTCTAATTTTGCATCTGTTTATCATCACTCCTTCAATAGACTCGAAGAGATTAAATAAATTTTTAATGTGACAGAATATGTGATGTATATCTCTGATTTCATCTTCCTTTTGAGTTCCTGAGTTCTTAGATTTTTTAAATTTAACGCCACAGAACTTCTCCCGATGAATTTGAAGTTGGTAATGCTGACAACAGGTCAAAGGGTAAATTATGTAGATCATATCTTATGAGATAAGAGTTAAGCGTGTAATGTTCCATGACGATTCACGAAAGTGCAATACTGAAAGAGCTTTATCCATGCAGAGAAAGCGATTCGGAAATGTGCAGATGTTCAACGACCTTTGTACGAGCAACTTTCAGTCGATACGACTCTTGTATTGAATGGTTTGTGTCACGTGTATTATGCGAAGTTGTTGATCGAAGTTTTAGTCAGTGTGTTGTCACGAGCAAAGTTATTCACTTCTACTGGTGACCTGTTTCAATGCTAATAAAAAGGAACTGGGCACAGTTAGTTGAATCTTGTACTCCTTTGAATTTTGGCAGGTATTTCCAGTGACGTTTAAGTGTAATTAAGACTTTAAGCCACAACGAGCAATTGAAGTAAGCTGGATTTCACAGTAAGCTATATTCACTAAGCTAACCTTCAAGTTAAATTTAAGCCTAACGTAAAGTTCAAATCTACAACCTATTTCAACGATTGTATTACTAATATGAAACTGAAAAGTTGAGGTACCTGAACAAAGTAACAAGGGTTATCTGCTAAACTGGTAAGCTAACTGCGTTCACAAAAGACTTGAATTGGACTTTAGCCAAGTGAACACTTCTGAAAAAACTTTAAAGTGAACCTAGTTAAAAATGTGAACAATGCGAACAGACTTTAAGCCACAACGAGCAATTGAAGTAAGCTGGATTTCACAGTAAGCTATATTCACTAAGCTAACCTTCAAATTAAATTTAAGCCTAACGTAAAGTTTAAATCTACAACCCATTTTAACGATTATATTATTAATATGAAACTGAAAAGTTGAGGTACCAGAACCAAGTAAGAAGGGTTATCTGCTGAACTGGTAAGTTAACAGCGTTCATAAAAGACTTCAATTGGAATTTAACCTAGTAAACACTATTGGAAAGAAAGTGAGATTGCTAAAGAAAGTTAAAGATTTTAGAGCTGTGCTAAAAATTCATTTTTTCGGGACTGTGAAAATTTCAGAAGAGTCTTATGAATACTGCTGTAGCTAAGTGTGAAATAATAGTCTTCACTAGGGTTGTAAAATTATCAGGTCATCCCAGAAGTAATGCAATTTTGCGCAAGCCCAACAGTAGTGAGTCCCTGGGTCCCAGACTATGACGTCGACCACGGTGAGTATAAGAGTGATCACGCGAGCAGACCTTCAAGTCACTTGAGACCGCAAACGGGATTTCTAGGGGTAATCGGTGTGTACTTAAACCGCATAGGAAGTGGCAGTGTCAGAAGACCACATTAGGCACATTACGCTGTATGAGTTCCACCATCGACATTCAGCGACGGTAGCAACACGAAACATCAGTGCCGTATATGTGCCGGGTACCCTGGAAGTCAGGAAATGTCAACAATGGTTCCAGAAATTTCGAAGAGGGGACACCAGCCTCAAGGATATGCAGCGACCCGGACGGCCTGTTGATCTGGATAACGACGTGCTGAAAGCTGATGTTGAGGGAAATCCGCAGGCAACAGTAGAGGAATTGGCCGCACTTGTTCATTCAACCCATTTCCACTGTTCATCGGCATCTGCAGGAACTCGGTTATGTGTCGAAACTGGATAAGTGGGTACCCCATGATCTCACTCCACAACAGCATGTGGACATTTACACTTCTTTGCTCTCCCGTGAAAAAAGGAAGCCGTTTTTGCACAGAATTGTCACGGGCAATGAAAAATTTATTGTTTATCACAGCATTAAGCGTAAACGGCAGTGGCTTCCCAAAAGGAATGTGCCTGCAGCAGTGGCGAAACCAAGACGTTTCCCACAAAAGGTTTTGATGTCTGTGTGGTGGGATATGCAAGGTATAATCCATTACGAGCTGCCGCCACCCAACAAAACCATTACAGGGGAAGTCTATGGTCAGCAGCTGCAGCGTCTTTGCACGATAAACGTCCAGCACTTGTGAATCGTAAGGGCGTGCTGTTGCAGCAGAACAACGCAAAACCACACACAGCGAAAATGATCAGTGCCACGTTGCAGGACTTTGGATGGGAAAAATTTCCGCATCCAGCATATTCCCCTGACATCGCCCCATCCGACTACCACTTCTTTCGCAGCCTGTAAAACCATCTTGCTGAAACTACACTTCGAAATGTGGAGGAGGTACGGCGAACCCTTTCTGCCTTTTTTGCATCGAAACCCATGGAATTCTACAAGTCTGGGATTCAAAACCGTGTCGATCGATGGGAGAAGGTTGTAACTACCGGGGACACTTATTATTTGGATTAAAGCATCTGTTCCAGGTACGTTTTTCTATCTTTTCTTCACACGTTGAAAAAATGACAGTACTTTTGGGATTACCTGATATCTACGTTTAAGGTCGTTCCACTTAAAAAGTCTACCCTATATTTTCAAGTGCAGACTTTTTACATTTTCGTCTCAATTAATGTATTCCCGAGGATGAAACTTTGAACATCGATAAAAATAACTTTAAATTATAGCATGATATACCTAAAATTTGCTAAAACTTAGCCATAATTACACTAAAAATCAATAAATAAAATTTTCCTTGGATAATGTTGAGACCTGCAAATAGATGGCACGACACGTACACTGCTGACGTCAATGGACAAACAATAGTTTGATAGATTATTTCAGCATCAGTACTGTGAGTACTGCTGATTTCGCGATAGCGATAGTCTCGAATGTTCAGAATGATTTGAACCACTTAGTTTAAATGTTATGACAATAATTTAGCTGAAAATTGCAACAGAACTGTAGTCACTGCTAATTTCTAATTATGAAATGTGCCATCAAACATTTTTTGTCCACTGACGTCATCAACGTACATTTCATGTCATCTATTAGCATTTCTCAACTTTACGCAAGAAAAAAATATTAATTTTGAATATAATTGTGTTTAATTTTTAGCAATTATTAAGCATGCCGTACCCTAATCTAGTTTTATGGATGTGCAAATTTTTATCCTTCGGAATACATTAATTGCGAAGGAAATGTCTACAGAAGTTTTTACTATTGGAATAGTAAAAACTTCCAGGCAGAGTTTTTAGGTGGAACCACCTTAAAGTTTAATTCCGCTTAAGCCTTAAATTTTCATCTCAGCTAGGAGACTTAGCTTGGGGGCTTAAATTTCATTTTCCCGGATCATTCCATTACGAACTATTGTTCTCAATACATCTGTACTTGCATGCAAAAGCTGAAACCTTAATTCCACGTGGAAATCACTTTTATGGTTGCAGCCAAGGTTCAATAGAAACAGAATGCTACTAATAATGCCCACTCCTTTTTCATTCAATATCCAAGCACGTCCATATTCAATAAACACCGCTTTCAATAGCACACTGAATCGAATTCACTCAATGATTCCATGCAATATTCGTTCACACTCATGTTTTTGCATATAACATAAAGCTTTGCTCATGTAATAATTCGCTGTTTCAAACTGCACATTCAATATTGCTCTCTTCCGCTCTTCCTTTCCCTCTCTCCGCCTTGCTCCCCCTTTCTCTCTCTCTCTCTCTCTCTCTCTCTCTCTCTCTCTCTCTCTTCCTCTCTCCCCCTTCTCTCTCTCTTTCCCTCTCTCTTCCACTACCTCTTTCTTTTCCTCTCCCTCCCTCCGTCTCCCTCTTTCTCTCTCTCTTTCTTTCTCTCTCTCTTTCTTTCTCTCTCTCTTTCTTTCTCTCTCTCTTTCTTTCCCTCTCTCTTCCTCTTTCCCCTTTCTCTCTCTCTCTTTCCCTCTCTCTTTCTCTTCCTCTCCCTCCCTCTTTCCCACTTTCTTTCTCTCCCTCTTTCTCTTCCTCTCCCTCTCTTCCTCTACCTCCCCCACCCTCTTTCTCTTCCTCTCACTCCCTCCCTACCTCCCTTCCCTCTTTCTCTCTCCCTTTCTCTCTATCTTTCCCTCTCTCCCTCTTTCCCTATCTCTTTCCCTCTCTCTCTCTTCCCCTCTTTCTTCCTGTCCCTCTTTCTCTTCTCCTCCCTCCCTCTCCCTACTCCCTCTCCTTCTTTCTATCTCCCCTTTCTCTCTCTCTTTTCCTCTCTTCTTCTCCCTCTTTCTTTTCCTCTCCCTCCCTCTCTCTCCCTACTTCCCTCTCCCTCTCCCTCTCTCTCTCCCTTTGTCTCCGTTGCAATAATTGGCGGTTTGCTTCAGTTTTGCTACACGATTTGAAATAACTCTTTGTCTATAAAATTCATTTTTGTTAAAATGGTAAGCATTAGCAGCCACACCATTATTTCATTTCTGTAAATTGAAGTTGCGTTTTCATCGCCTCTTCCTTGTAGGGATTTCTGCATTTGATCGTGATATGATATGAACCTCCCTTCAAACTAAACGTATGTAGACTGTGGTGTGCATTTCATGATCTCTACTCATAAAAGTTTTCGCCCGCGATATCGTTTCGTCACTAAAATTCGGACGATATTGACGTTAGGCTATCCCTCACCAGGGGTCAGTTGACCGACCGAGCGCGTCGTGGACCGAAACTCTTCGCTTTCCGTTGAAAGCAGCACTTTCTGATCCCCAGTCTGGTGAGTTATTATCCTATGGATCATGGAAATGGATTCCCCTTTCCTTCTTTATCGATATCCGATGGTGCATTCAACGGAAAACACCCTGCAGGCAGCAATTAAGGAGAGCAGTGGGGAGGTCCTTTTATGTGTCAGTGAAGGGAAACGATTTCCGAAACCAAACAGACGTCAGTAATTCATCTTACGAAAGTCCTCACCTCGTGCAAAAGTGTACGCGAACTTCAGATTCGGAAAGCAGCTAGCTATTGATTAAGATTCGTCGACCTCATGGGCATTTCTCGTTAATGCAATGATAATACAATAAAGTTTTACTCTCACTTGTAAGGAATATTTATGATGTTACTCCAAGTAATCATATTTACTGAACTTGAAGTGGAAATATTCATTACATCGTCAAAATGCTTCGAACATTTACATACATTTTTTCATTATGTGAGCAAGGTCACACGCATGCAGCCTAATCAATAATAAATGTAACTAGAAATAACAAAATAAATATTCTCAGGAACGTGACACACTGAGACATTTCAATGTAAGATACTGCAGTGTTTCGTGGATTGAATACTGTTAATTGTATATGGTACAACTGAAACCTCAACATACGCAGTCCAGTCCAAAAATTATGACCACCTGCTAGTATCAGGTATGACCTCCTGGTGTCGGCAATACCACAAATATATGGCCTGGCATTGGTTCAGTGAGGCGTCAGAACGTTTGTGTAGTGATGCTATACCGTATAGACACCAGAGCTTCTCGCAAATTATCAAGAGCCATCGGTGGTGGATTCATATATGGAACCGGTTGGTCAAGATAGTCCGTCCCACAGATGTGTGACGTACCTGCCAGAAAGACGCACACGACATAAAGGCAGATAGCAGTCAGAATAAACGTCCGCGTAGCTCAATTGGTTGAGTGACTTATTCTGGAATGAGAGGATCCGGGTTCGAATCCTGGCGTGGACAGAAATGACGGAGAAATTTACTTCGTTATAATGGCTCCCGAACTTTCCGGATGACCCGGCCGTTCAAAATCTCGCAATGGTGTGATGTTATTTCCACACCGCGAGATAGGAAAAATCAGAGAATCTCTTCTCCAGCGTTTCGAAAAATATATGTGTGTGACGTTGCATTCCACACACTAGATTGACTGGGAGTTCTCGAGTGCACGTTGTACAGCGGATGGCTGCCTGCAACGATTCATAATCACGGCTGACCCGTGGGCCATGCCCCCGGCCCTCTTTCGGTGGGGGGAGATGTGACGTACCTGCCAGCAGGACGCGCACGACATAAAGGCAGATAGTAGTCAGAACGCTCAATTGTTAGAGTGATTTATTCCGGAATGAGAGGATCCGGGTTCGAATCCTGGCGTGGACAGAAATGACGGAGATATTTACTTCGTTATAGATGTTCAATAGGATTGATGTCTGGCAAGTACGGTGGCCAGGATAGTAAGCTAAAGTCACTGAAATGCTGCTCAAACCATTCTCGTACACGATTGGCAACATGGCGAGGAGCATTATCTTGCTGGAAACAACCCATTCCATCCAGGTAGACAGTCATCATTAGGGTAGTAATTTTATTGCGGGGAAAAAAGGCAGCATTCACGGGATGGTCGCGAGGTAAATCGCGACATTTCGATAACAGTAACGCAAAATTTAGGGTAAATCCCGAAATTTCGCGAAATACCATACTTCCTCAAAATACTCGGTTTTCAGCCTTTTTCCCCACGCTTTGGATATGTAAGATTTGTTGTCTGTCACAAAAGCTATTTCGTACTCATTGACGCGCTGAAGTATCGTCTCGCTGACTGCTTTAAAATTTACGGATTCCAAAGAGATGCACTCGAGGAAGACTTCATTCAAAGAGGTTTCAGTTACAGCTTTCAACATTCGTTTCAGCTGATGAAACAGCAAGAATATATTCAAAACCTACCTATCTTCTGAATCAGTCGTCTGCTACGATGCTTAAACCGCATATTTATTTTTTAAATCTTTCAAAATGTTTATGAATATCATATATGTTCGGTATATAACATTTCCACATCCAATTTGCAGTTGTAATAACACCAATATCTCAATATCTTTCAACGAAATTTCCAAGTAATTTTTTATTTTAGGGTTATCAGTTCGGAAAGTGGGATGTTAGCTGCACAAAAGGCACCAGTTAATTTCAAAGGTTCAGTTGAGCGATGCTGTTCTTGTTTAGTTCTTTTATCAATTAATCCATCAACATATTTCTGCATAATTTTCGGTTGACTGTTTGGACGCAATTTTCTTTTTTATCCAGTTTGCTTGCTAAATGCTTTTCACAACTATTGTTTCTTGAAAAATAGGCTTCTATGTTGCAACACGAACCGAACAATAGTTTTTTGTTCACATGAAAATCTCCCTTGCTGTACTGCTTGCATATTTCAGATGCACTCATTTTACTAACGTGGCTCATTCTCAAAATCAACAAACAATATCTAGAAACTTTATAAACTAAATACTCACACGAAAGCACAAAACGTTTCTAAGATAAGCGTCTGCGAAACTCAAACACTCTTTTCTGTGAGTTGTTTCTCCCAGTTAAAACTACTAATACAATTGAGAACATCCGATTTCCGATTTACTAGTGTGGCAATTCGCCGAGGTCATTCAACAGAATGCATATTACCTGGAAATCCCGGTCAAACTTGTTCGATAAGAGTGTCTTCCTAACGAACAACGCCACCCCGGTAGCGCAGTGGTCTAAGCGATGGCCTCTGATCATTCGTCCGAAAGGGGTCCGGGTTCAAATCCCGGTGAGGCATGGGTGTTGTGTTTGTCTTACGGCACTGGCTTTCTTCCTTCCTTGGAACCAGTGACCTTAAATTAGGAACGGGCGACTGCTTATAGCCCATTGAGTTGCTCACTGTGGTCGTTAAACCTCCAATCAAAAAAATAACAATAACGAACAATCTTGAGGGGTAATTCAAGGCTTGAACTTAGGTGTAAAATTGCTTTGCGGTATATTTTTCGCGTAGATTCTAATTTAAATTATTTAAATATGAAAAATAATCTAAAAATTAAGATAGAAATTAGCCCAAAATAAGAAAAAAACTGAAATTCGCTGATATATTTCATATTCGCGAAATTACAGAAAACACCCTAAAATTCGCCCCGCAAAATAATTACTAGCCTAGTCACCATGAATGAGAGCACTTGATTCGCCACAATCTATAGGTAGCCTGAAGCGTTTATCGTGTGATCTAGAGAGATGATTGCTTCGAGTGATTTCCAGAAAAACATGTCCCACACGAGCACACTGCCACCTCCTGCCATTTTCTTCTCGAGCTTCGTGTCGGGATGATTTCTGTCAGCAGTACTTCGCCGTACTCTCCATCGAGTATCGACCATCATACGATATAGCAGAAAACGTGTTTTCGTCTAAAAAGGCGACTTCATTCCATTGTTCGATGGTCCAATGCCTTGTCTCAGATGCAAATTCACGCCGTAATTTTCGATGTCTGGCCGACAGCATCGGTGCCTTAAGCGGGCGATTGCTCCGGAGACATATAGAGAGCAAAGTTCGTTGGACTGTGGTCTGCGATATTCTCCGCGATGTGCCTACATTAAATGCTCAGGTCAATGCTGTTCCACTGTGGCCCGTACGTTGGATCTCACTAGTCGGGATAGCCGGTGCTGCCCACGGTCGCCAATGATCCGTGGGCACCCACTATTACCCCGATTACTGCAGGTCTTGCCGGTTTCGTTCTATTCCTCGAACACTTTAACAACTGCTCCACATGAACAGCCAACAATATCAGCCATTTCTGTAATGCAACCACCCTTCAGTCGGTAACCAATAATCATTCCTTTTTCAAACCCTGTTATTTCAAGTCCTTTTCCCATTTTCACGCGAAACCGCCTACCGAGTGCATGTCTTTTTTAAATGCCTTACATGATTTCCATATGTTGCTATGCACGCCATCTGACTGCTGGTTACGGCTCCTTCTTATATCAGGGATGGTCATAATTTTTTTGACTGGACTCTGTATGTTTCACATTGCTAGTATTCATTTTTATTACTTTCAAGAAGTACATTTTTTCGTCGGCAATCGTTAAAATTGTTCATCGCTCTTAACACAAATGCACGAAACGTTTAGCTGATAGCTCCATATTCTGAAAATAATCGAATTTTTGCGATCCGACTTTTAAACACCAGATATTGTGCAAAGGTTTCTGCCATCTGGAAGTAAAAACGGTTCATCGGCAATATTCTAAAGCGTCTGAACTATCATCCTGTATCTCATGCAAAAATCTGGTGCATAAAAAAAAATATCGTGTGTACAGATGGACAACGGACAAAGTAATAATACACTGAATGGTCACTTTATTATGACCACCTGACAGTTTTAAGCAAATGAGCTATGGCTGCACGCTGTTGCCGCCAGAGGGCGAGGCTAGTATAAAAAGGGAACGCTTGCTGCTTGCGACAGTATTAGAAGTGATTTTTGGGTGACGAGATGGGTAAAAAATGCAATTTGACGGACTTTCAACGTGGGATGATTGTAGGAGCTCGGAGCCATGGAGCGAGTATCACCGAAACCGCCGCATTCGTGAAATGTTCCAGAGCAGCTGTTGTTAAAGTGTTTAAAGACTGGACTGTCAGCCAAAAAACTGGGTATCTACGTGCAACGTGTGGCCGTCATCGACTAGTGACTGCTCGGGCGGAACGGAGAGTGTCCAGACTGGTAACAGACAACAGAAGGGCAACAGTGCAATAAATTACATATCTTAATCAAGGATCCCCTCAAATGATCTCTGCACGCACTGTTCGCCGTACACTGCATCGGATGCGATATGGCACCCGAAGGCCTGTTTGGACACCTTTGCTGTCTGCAGTTAACAAGAGAAAACGTCTCCAGTTCGCACAGGAGCACAAGTATTGGACAGTCGATAATTAGAAACAAATTATGTGGTCCGATGAATCACGTTATCAGTTGCCCCATGCCGATGGCAGAGTGAGAATTTGGCGGAAGCAACACGAAAGCATGGACCCCAAATGAATTGCTACAACCCTTCGAGCTGGTGGAGGCAGCGTTATGGTTTAGGGAATGTTTTCCTGGCATGCTTTGGGCCCTTTAATTCGTGTTGATCAACGTCTGACTGGCACATCATATCTAAACATCGTTGCGGACCACGTTCATCCTGTCATGCCAATGGCGATGATTACTTTCAACAAGATAATGCGTCCTGTCATAGTGCTCGTATTGTACAGGATTGGTTTCAGGAACATGCCGGTGAGTTTACTTTGCTGAGGTGGCCCCCACAATCTCCAGATCTCAACCCCATTGATAATTTGTGGGATAAAGTTGAACGAGCCATCAGACAGCTGGATCCACAAGCCTGCAATCTCACACTCCTGGAAAGTGCTATTCATCAAGCATTTTCTCAGATTCCACAAACCACCTATCAACATCTCGTGGAGTCCATGCCACGAATAATCGATGCAGTATTAAAGGCAAAAGGTGGCCCAACGAAGTATTGAGGGGGTGGTCATCATAAAGTGGCCATTCAGTGTATAATCGTGCGCTTTTTGTTTCTTCAAACTCCTTACATGTGTAACGAAGGGCATGTTGCAAATGAAATAGCTCATTGGTTCCTTCTTGTATTCTTTTACAGTGATCCGAGGTTAGCTATTTCTGGTTGGCAGGCAGGATCTCAGAGTATGAAATTTGCTCTTCTGTTGCCATTTTGTTTTTGTTTGCATAGCAGACGCACTGTGAATAGAGCTTTCGACAAAATAATTAGAAATGATATGAGACAGGATGACATCATGTCTGCCAAGCTCTTTAATGCCGCACTGCAAAATTTATTTTAATCATTCGGTTGGGTGGACAAGAGGATAACGATTAACACAGGTTATTTTACCCACCTTCGTTTTGCTAACGACATAGATAATTTTGCTGCAGAATATGATCTAGGAACTTGATGACAAATGTAAAGAAGGGAAATTGTGAAGCACAAATGTGCCGGTGTAGGGCTGGAAACCGCATCCTTCTACTCCGGATCCGAATGCTTTCCCAATTAAGATACACCGGGAAGGTCTTATCACTGCTACTTGCAGTCTTGACATGTACGTCACCTCTGTAGTACGTCACGTATACTCCCTCCTTGAGAAAGGGCTTGAACAGAATCATAGGTTTCCGGGTCAGCCGGCAAACCTTGCTTGAAGCTCTAGAAGGAGGAATTCTGACTAATTCCAAACGATGTGTGGAATAAGTATCACACATTTTTCGAAGCGAAGAAGGAATGCTCATCAATTCGAGACGACGTAAGAACCTAACGTCCAGTAGATCCAATTTTAAACTCGGACGCCAGTGTGAAAACACAAAGTTGCCAGGTGGCGGGACTCGAACCGGCATCCTTTTGCTCCGGAGCCGAATGCTTTTCCAATTAAGCTACATGGACAAGTGCTTATTACTACTACTTGCCGTCTTGAGATGTGCGTCACCTTTAAAAATGTACGTTACAAAATTAAAAATGAATTGCAGGAAACAGAACTTATGTACAACGCTTTTACAGGAATTGAAAATTCAGAGAATGATGGGGCAAATTTAGAGGTAAGTGATGCGTACATTTGTCTTGTGCTACACATATCAAGCGGCCACATTAGTGAAGATTTTAATAGCCGTATAAAACTTGGTAGGGGAACATTTTGAAGAAACAGGGCAATTTTCAAGAAATATTTACCATTTTTGTCTTGAAGAAAAACGTTTAATCATAGTATCATTAATTCTTGCTCGTGGAGCAGAGACATAGACCTTAAATAAAAAAGACAGAGACTGCGTATAAATCAAAGAAGCAGAGAGTGATACATGTTTGTTGTAACTGAGAAACAGAAAAATTAATTCATGAATCAGGAAAATGACGAGAGTTGATGACATCATGATCAATGTAAAGACCCTTAAGCGCCAATTGGTTGGACATATTGCTAGAACTGAATAGCGTTAGACAACTGACTACCAGGGGACAGGAAAAGACCCGAAAGTAGTCCACGTTTGAGATGGGAGAGAAAATTTGAAAGATTTCCACAGTGGCATGGAGGAAACTGGATCAAAACAAAATTTTTCAGAAGAGACTTGGGGAGAACTTCATCTAGCAATGGATAGAAAATGGCTAATGAAGATGATGATAGAGGGCCTTCCATTAACTCTTCAGGTGGCAGGAGGTTTGGAAGGGGCAATGCGAAATTTTGTCACATGTATAACAGGATACTCTCCTAAAAGCGTCTTGTCTTTCTGTTGTATTCGTCGTCGTTAAGATGCGCATATATGCGTTCTCGCCGATTTTGAACAGGTTTTCGATGAACGTATTATTGCGTCGTTGCCACTTTGGGCACAGAAATCTCCGAACGTATATATGCGTTCTTGCCACCTGGAGAGTATAAGTGGATACTTCTTGGGCATTTAAGAAGGTATGCTGTATTTCTTCCTCCTGCCAGAAAAAACAAGAAAGATGACACCGAAGTTTAGGGTGTAATAAGCACGACTTTTGAATCCGTCCTGACGCAAATTAAATTTATCAAAGCTATTCAAAGTCAATGGAACCGGTATGGAAAACAATAGATCTGACGAAAGAAAGAAGATTTTCAATCGGGTTTTTAATCCCTCAGATATTGCTGCAAACAGAATCGTGAGCTTACGAACTCTTAGAAACAGAGCTATCGACAAAATAAGATGTGACTTTACGTCCCCTGGTGAGGTAAACCCTGCATTATTTTGGGAAGAAAGTATTCTCAAAAGGTTTATCCATATAAGCGGTATCGGTCCAAGAAAAAAAATTAGTCGAGTTTTCAGGAGCCCTATTTTGCAACAAATACTTCAGAAGCAGAAATTAGCACTTATGACCCTGGTGGCTAAACCATTCTTTACCAAACATTAGAAATTATGTGAAAAATATTTTCCATCAGGTCTTGTATGCGATACAGGATGAATTTTTCAAATCAGAGCTTTAGGAGCAGAAATAACGCAGAAAACGCAATTTACCTTTGTGCCCCATAGCGGAAAGTCTATGATTTACTTGAAAATTTTGAATTTATAGGAAAAACATTTCGCATCGGGAACACTATCCAACAAAGAAGGAATTTTTCAAATCGTACTCTTAGAAGTAGATATATTGATAAAAATAAGATATACATCTACGCCTCGTGGCGTAAAAACCATGCATTATTTCAAGAAGAAAATTTTTCAAAAAGGTTTGTCGACATGAGTAGTATCGGTCAACAAACGACTTTTTTTTCAATCGAGATTTTCAGAAGCTCATATTTTGCTGCAAATACATCAAAAGCGGAAATTAAGACATAAGCCACCTGGTGGCCAAACCATTTCTTACAAAAATTAGAAATGATGTGCAAACGATTTCCCATCAGGAGCTGTATGCGGTGCAGAAAAAATTTCACATCAGAGATTTAGAAGCAGAGATATAGGGGGAAACGCAATTTACATTTACGCCCCCTAGCGGAAAGGTCTATGAATTACTTGAAAATTTTGAAGATATATGAACCACATGTCACACTAGAAACACCATCCAACAAAGGAGGAATTTTTCAAATCGGACTAATAGTTGCAGAGATATCGTGGGTGCAGATGGACGGACGGATGGACGGACGGACGGACAAACCGATAACAGAAGCACGATCTTTTTTTACAAAAGACGTGCTAAAAAACAGCAATATAAAATAACATATTAAATATTATTACTTTCCATTAATTAATGAGTACACACATCTTGGGCGTTTCAACGTGATCAGCGCAGTCATTCTTTGCCATTTAGAAACGTTGTAAAACGTGTTCAAAGCTTGTTTCATTGTACATATTAATTTTCATCTGCGAAAATTCATAATTTTCAGAGCTTAGCTGCTTTACAAAATTCATTCAAGAGTCACAGAAAAGTGACGCCTCTTTGAGTTCTAACAGAACTTCTAAACGAATCTTAGGCGAAATTTTAGAACTTGAAGAAATCTCAAAATTCTTCTGCAGCAACAAAAAATGAGATAACTGAAGAAACCACTAAATTGAAGAAATATGTTTTTATACTTTTCCCAAACCATAAAAGCTCAGCTCACGTTTTGAAGGCACGTTAAGTTTAGTAGCCTTCAAAGAAAGAGATTCAATTGGTTGTCTAGTATTCGGTGTTGTCTTTTTTTTTTTTTTTTTCGTTTTCGCTTTTTCGCGCGCAAGAAGTCCAGATTTATAAAACTGGAATAATCAACTTCTATGATATCCGGCGAAGGCTTCACACACAGCGATGATATGGATCGCTCTAAACCAGTACGCTGGGGAAGTGTCTAGATGGAATTCGAAGCATTTCCTAATGAGTTCTGCGGCTGAAAATATGATGGAACATTCTTCCATCTTCATTGTCGTCGGCATGCGGTGAAAGTTTTATTGGAATGGCGATTTATTCACGGCGCAGAGAGCTGGAGTCCTCTAGAGAAGCTCTTGAATAGTGATAGCAAATGGGAGAGCATTGCCTCCGTAAGGATCCTTATGAACGTGCCTTGTGCTCGGTTTTCGGCTACAAAGATATTTTCTTCCAGTCATTAACTACGAGGGTGGTACCTCCCGACACAAAATTTAATTTTGAAATAGCACTGATTGAAATATTTCGAAAATAGGGGCTTTGCTGGCCAGATTCTTACCACTTCTTTCATCATCTCTCACCGAAAAAACATTACGCTTTTTCTTTCATATTAAACAACAAAAATGCAGAAATATGCGACTTGCATATTTCACTGAAGGCGTGTCCTAACAATTGCAAGTCATTCTTTATTGTTTAATTACTGCTATCTTTTGATTTTAAGACTAGATGTGCCATTCTAAAGAGGACCTACATGGTGTGCAACTCGCTACCAAACCCGGCATTTTTTTAATAATATTAACACTAATGAAGATATTGTAACGAAATTTGAAGTGGACTTACTTCATTTCGTGCGAAATGTGATGACATCCCAATATGTGCAGGAAGTGGCCTCCATTTGGGTTCAGACAGCATTGAACCCTGTGCACCATATTGTGGAAAGTCCTTGCCAGTACGTCCGTCGTCAATGCCTGAATTTCTTCGGTGATGTTCGCTTTCAAGGCATCTATGGTTCGCGGTTTCTTTTGGTAAACTCTCCCCTTTAGATATCCCCATAAAAAGTAATCAGGCGGCGTCAGATCGGGCGAGCGCGGTGGTCTCAGAAAAAGGACTGAATTTCGGGCGTACTCTGGTGTGTGATGTCACTCCATCATGCTGGTAATATCAATGGAGAGTCTTTCGTCCTCCTATTTCTGTTTTCCAATGAGTACGAACAATAAACACTCGCTCCTCTAGAGTATACCAATACATTTTTACACGAAAGAAATACGAGATTACGCCATATAATACAAATTTTGAAGATGAAAATCCGATTTTTGGCGTAAATGTGACAAGGATCTGATTGTCATCTTCAAAATTTGTGCATTTTTACACGTACGCAAACAGCCACGAGCACCCAGTATCAACAACCGTATTGTGTAGACATGCTCAGCGAAATGGCATAACAAAGCTGCAAAGAGGCGCGTTCGGCTGGCTGGCGGACTGCTCCTCAGTGACACCACACTTAGGAATGTGTCTGCCACTAAGGAGCACTCCTGCTGGCTGGCGGACAGCGCCGGATTCAATGCTGTCTGGGCGAAAATGGTGGTCACTTCCAGCACATGTTGTTATGTCATCACATTTCGTACGAAATGAGGTAAACCCACTTCAAATTTCGTTGCAATATCTTCATCGGTATTAATATTATTAAAGAAATGCCGGGTTAGGTAGCGAGTGAGACACCCTGTATTTTGTTAGTGACGGCGAACACCATGTGAATAGAATAATAGCTATACACTATACTCACTACTGTTTCACACGTTATATACGTTCTATGCGTTGTGTGCATATTTGCAGCAAGCCGCCCCGGTGGCGCAGTGGTCTAAGGCGATGGCCTCTGATCATTCGTCCGAAAGGGGTCCGGGTTCGAATCCCGGTGAGGCATGGATGTTGTGTTTGTCTTACGGCACTGGCTCTCTCCCTTCCCTGGAACCAGTGACCCTAAATTAGGGACGGGCGACTGCTTATAGCCCATTGAGTTGCTCACGGTGGTCGTTAAACCTCCAAAAAAAAAATATTTGCAGCAAAATCATCTTGGCATTTATATATCATCATCATCATTGTCAACCATTATCAATCCACTGCTGGACGAAAGTCTCCCCAAGTTTCCTCCACAACGGTCTGTCGTGTGCCAGTCTCCTCCATGTCACTCCCGCATATTTACGAATTTCATCCACCCATTTCCCATGTGGTCTTTTTCTGGGTCTTTTCCTGTCCCTTGGAATCCAATCTAAAATTTCGGCTGTCCATCTATGGTCTGTCCTTCTGGCAGTATGTCCAGCCCATTGCCATTTCAGGGATTTAACTCTGATCATGATGTCTTCCACTCTCGTCATTTTCGGATCCACGAGTTCCTCTTCTTATCTCTCCTGGTTATACCAAGCATGCACCTCTCCATGCTGCTTTGAGTTGTCTGCAGCCTTTGTATGTCTCTTTTAGTTAAGGTCCACGTCTCTGCACCATACGTAAGCACTGGAAGGATGCATTGATCAAACACTTTTCTTTTAAGACATAATGGCATATTGCTCTTGAAAATTATGCTGTTTCTTCCAAAAGCTCTCCAGGCAAGTTTTGTACGCCGATTAATTTCTTCATCAATGTGACCCTCAATTGATATCTGCTGTCCAAGATAAACATACGTATCTGTTATCTCCAGTTTTTCTCCATCAATCGATAAATCCTCATTTCTTGTAAAAGCATTGAACATCACTTTTGTCTTCTGAAAATTCATTTTTAATCCCACTTCTTTACTCTTGTCAGCAAGTTCCTGGATCATACTCTGCAGCTCTGATGGGGTAGTTGCAAAAATGACTACGTCATCAGCAAAACGAAGGTGGGTTAGATAATCTCCATTAATCTTTATCCCTTTGTTTTCCCAGTTCAGTGATTGAAAGACATTTTCCAATGTGGCATTAAAGAGCTTCGGAGATATGGTGTCACCTTGTCTCACTCCCTTTCAATTTTTACGTGTGTTGTATTTTCAAACAGCCGAATCTTTGCACTTGCATTTTCATAGATGTTATTAATAATATTAATGTATGCATCTTCAATACCGCAGGATTTCAGAGCCGTGGTAACTGCTGATGGTTTCACCGAATCAAAGGCTTTTTCATAATCGATAAAAGCCATGCACAATGGAAGTTCATATTCCCTTGCTCTTTCAATTAGTTCTCTCAGTACGTGGATATGATCTATTGTGCTGTAGCCACTCCTGAATCCAGCTTGTTCTCTCGGTTGAGCCATGTCCAGTGTTACCTTCAAGCGGTGTGAAAGAACTTTAGTGAAGATTTTATAAACCACTGATAGGAGGCTGATAGGTCTGTAGTTCCTGAGATCCTCAATGTCACCTTTTTTATGTAGCAGGATCATTGTAGCATTGTTCCAATACTCAGGAATCTTCCCTTCATTAAGGCATCGAGTGAAAATTTGGGCGAGTACTGTTTCAATTTCTCTACTTGCTTCTTGTATGATGTCTATAGTAATTCCATCTTCTCCTGGAGCTTTCCCCCGCTTCATGTTCTTGATTGCATGAGCAACTTCTGCTGGGAGGACTGGAAGAACTCTGGTACCTTTCATGATGTCTGGAGTGCCCTGTATCATCCCTTTCATATAATTTGAAGTAGAAATCTTTCACTCTTTTCAAAATTTCGCCTCTATTTCTTGTTATAGAACCATCTTCTTTTCTCAGAGCCATAATCTGTTTTCTTCCCTTACTGAGATGTCCCTTTGCTATCTTTAGGCTTTGGTTGTTTCCAATTGCTTTCCTCATTAGCTCACAGTTGAATTTCCTTACGTCTTCAGTGATACTTTTTCGTGCTGTCTTGCATAGCTCTATATATTCCACTTTGGAAGTCACATCTTCTTTAGTTGTCCTCATCTCTCTTCTTTTTGCATCAACATTTTGGTTTTCCTGATAATTTGTTTACATGCAACTTGTTCTTAGACCCAGCTAATTTTGTTGCTGTTTCCATAAGAGCTTTGGTTACTTTTCTGTTAACTTCCGAAATATCCACTTCTTCCGATGTTAGGCCTTCTAAAGCAGAGAATCTGTTCTTCAGTTCCAACTTGAAAGTATTATGGTGTTTTTTAAGGTTGGTTATGTCAATACATTTTGTTTGTCTTATGAGCTTGCCACGTTCCAGTTTAGTGTTGAGGTGCATCTTACATCTCACCAATCTATGGTCACTACCTGTGTTGAACTTGTTCAGCACACTGCAGTCGTCGATGACGAATTTTTTTATTACACATAATAAAATCAATTTCACTTGTCGTCCCAATTGGATGTCTCCATGTCCATTTCCTGTGTGGCTTTTTCTTGAAAAAGGAATTCAAGACGAAAAATCCTTCTGCCTCTGCAAACTCAACGAGAGTATTTCCACGCTGGTTTCTGTTGCCGTGACCGAATTTACCTACTGAAGCTTCATTCTGTTGCCGGTGCCCTATTTTTGCATTGAAATCTCCCATAATTATCTTCAAGTGCTGCTTACCTTTATTATTTATATGACGAATTTCCTCATAAAATTCTTCAATTTCTTCTTCAGGATGACTTGTGGTGGGTGCATAAGTTTGAATAATCTGAGCCTGGTATCTTCTCGATAGTTGGATAACGAGTCGTGCAGCTCTGTCAGAGGAACTTTCAACTTCTACAACTTTATCCTTCAGTTTCTTGTTTATTATAAATCCAACACCACTAGTTCTGCCAGTATCTGTCCCACGATAATAGAAGAGATGTCCACTTTTCAGTTCAATGAGATCTTCTCCTTTTCTCCTTACCTCACTTAGCCCGACGATGTCCCACTTGATCCTTTGTAGTTCTTCTTCCAATTCAAGAAGCCTTGAATCAGAAGATAGGGAGCGTCCGTTGTAGGTAGCCAAGGTCAGCATCAAATGGCAGCCTAGTCCGGTCCTCCGGGGATTCTTAGCACCCTCTGCCTTCATGTCGCACTGGCCGCTGCCTTGAGTACATTCCAGCTGCCGGAGACTGAGGGCCAAGATTTAAGTTGTAGAGTCATTTTGGAGGTGTTTGGCCATAACTCACCACGCTGGCCAAGCGGGTTGGTGAGTGTGGGATAGCATTTCCTCTGATCCCGATGGTATAGTTATACCGCTATTTGCGGTCGTCAGAGCCCCTTTAGTGGGAACAGGATGTACCACGAGAAGGCGGGTTTACATTTGTCAAGGAGAGGCTGTGATGTTACGCATCACCTGACCTATGACAAGGGATATTATTATATCATCAGGGACTCACCTTGTATCGGTATTCTAAATACAAGGTGAGTCCTTGATGATATAATAATTGAAACTTATAATAATATTCCTAGTCATATGATATATATAAATGCCAAGATGATTTTGCTGCAAATATGCACACAACGCATAGAACGTATATAACGTGTGAAACAGTAGTGAGTATAGTGTATAGCTATTATTCTATTATATAATACCACGTATTTTTATTTTTGGTTATTTTACTAACCAAAATCAATTATTGAACACCATGTTGTTTTCTGTCCAGGACAATGCAAACTGACTCTTATATACAAGCTCTACTAGAAAAGAAAAATCAAAATCTCTGATCACATATTGGATTGGTGCGAATGAAACGTCTGTCAAAGGACCAACACACGTGGACAGCGAGAACGGAAAAGTAACACAACTTATCTAAACGAAATTATTGCCCTCGTCACCGACACATAGTTGCCATCTGTCCGGCAAGGCCATGATCCTGGAACGAAAAAGTCTTGTGACTGGGACCCTAAGAAATCATAAACCGCTCGTTGAACCTCATTGTCTGTCGCGAACTGTTTCCTGGACAGGAAGTGATCCATGCGACGAAACAGATGACTTCTTTCTGAGACAAATCAGGGAATTAGGCAGGATGAAGCAGTGATTCATAGCCCAAGGCACTTAATGTCAGCATCGTTCCTTGTACGACATGAGGGCTGGCGTTATCCTGGAGCAGAAGAACACTATGTCTGTTGACCAAATCCGGTTGTTTCTGCAGCAATTTCCAGTACATCTACTGCAATTCAGCACAATAACGTTCTGCAGTGATGGTTTGGCCTCTTGCCGCGAAACCTCAATGAATTACGGCGGCTGTGGGCCACCAGACAAGGAGCATCATCTCCTTGGTGTGTTGGGGTGGCTTAGGATGCCGTACAGCAAGCTGTGCCTTGCTTAACCATGGTGCATATCGTTTCCGATTATCATAAAAGACCCACTTCTCATCGCAGGTAACGATTCGATGCAGTAGAAGTTTCTGTTCATTCCCGGCAAGCAGCGACCCGGAAACTTTCTTGCGCCTAGTCTTGTTGGCAGTTGTCAATTCATGCGCCATCCACATATCCAGCTTTTTTACCTTACTCAGCGCAGCCAGATGTCGAACAACTGTCGAGTGGTGGACACCTACCTCTGCCGCTATCTCGCGACACGTTTTTCGGGGTCCGCTTCAACCACACGTCAGAAACAGGAACATGTCGGCGACCACGTACTTCGTTTTGCAGGTCCGTATCTCAGGTTCGAAACTTCACAAACCATCGCCGAATGGTTCGTTCGTTGGCTGTATTCTCCCCAAACGCTTTGTTAACGTTTCGAGTAGCAATTCCTGCAGAATGGCCCAGTTTAAATTCATACAGGAAGATGACTCTCAAATCCGGCGTCTGCATGTTTTCTTTGCAAGCCACGTTACGTCCAAACAAACCACGCCTGAACCTTGTTCTTCACACACGTGCTAGCTATTTATAGTAACTCTGTGAGGAAATGCCCGGCACACCTGTGGGTGGTTTCATTCCGCTATTTCAAGCGGCAATGGAACCACCGCCGGTGTTGGTCGGGGACTGTCTCCAGTGCTCGTTCGTGCCGGACATTTCATTCGCACCAATCCAATGTTAACTTATTCTGGAGCTGATGATATGGTAATTTTACTTATCAAACGATCGAGTTCTCTGCGTTTATGTGGACGTGCGCGTGAGTATGTTGTCGGGCCAGTGTTGATGGCCGTGTCGCAATCCACAAACGTCTAATTTAGCAACATCAACGTTACAAAACGTGTGATTTGGTTCAAATCACATAAAAACTGGGATGCTAAAGACATGTAAAGTGCCATCTGGTCTGATGAATCGTGCTTCACATTGATTCCACCAGCGGTAGAGTGTACGTCTGACGAAAACGTGCAGAAGCGTACCATTCCAGTTGTTTGGTTGATTCTGCTGGGTCGTATGAATCCATTCTTGGAGACCACCTACTCCCAATGTTCCTGGCACTGTTCGCTGATGACCATCCATGGTTTTCTGCCCCTTTCTTTTGTAAGAGTGCGTGTTTTATAATCACTTTGTACGTCCGTTTGGGCACAATACATCTTTGTAATTTTAGTCTGATTTGAAAGGTCATTCCTGCATTGGGAAACTTAAAATGGAAGAACGATTATGGGTGCTTTCATGTTTGCTTCCGTTGCATAACTTCGCCGCTAGAAGGCGTAAACGTAGATGCTGTCAAATAAAAATGTATTTTATTGCATATCATTGTTTCTAAAAATTCGATTGAAAACATTGTTTCTTTCCTTCTATAACATTTATAACGAAGACTATTTTCAAGTAGTGCCCAGCCTTCCCTCTAAGAAGCGTTACGTTAAATGGCGATATCTCTGCTTCTGAAAGTCCGATTTGAAAAATTATTTTTGAATCGGATGGAGCCCCTGTTTGAAGATGTTCTGCACGTAATTTCTAATTTTTGGCAAAGAATGGTTTTTCTAATTTGGGGCTGTAAGTGTATATCTCATTTTCTGTTATATTTACAGCAATAACTGCGCTTCTGAAAATTCCATTGAAGAAATTTTGTAATCAGGCACTGATTGCCACAGAAAACGTTTTGAGAATACCTTCTGCTTAAAACATAGTTTCTTTCACCGCAGGGTGTAGTTGTATAACTTAATTTTCTGCTTTTAATAACATCATTTGAAACAAAAATTGTTCAATAATGAAAAATGCCTCTTTTCACCGGAGTATACCGCTCACAGACGGCATTTTTTCATTATTGTAAAAATAATGCACAATTTCCCTGCTAGTGGGTGCAAAACTTTAATCTGGTTTTCTCGATTTCTCTGCTTCGGTAAAAGCCCGATTAAAAAAAAATTATTTAACCGCCGTATGCCGTTAACCATGGAGAACACTTTGCATGTGCTCGTGCGTTTTGTGCATTTCACAGTTTTGTCTCCAAGTGGTATTAGTGCGTATTCATGTTTGCAACGATATCCTCGTTTCAAAAAATTCTATTGAAAAATTTATTTTTTTATGCATTTACCACAGTAAAGATAGGGAACATTTTCCTCTTTAAATAATGCACAACTTTCCCGTAAGGTGGCGTAAACGTCAAAAGTTTTTCTCACTATCTGTGCTTCCAAGACAAGTATTTGGAAAATTTATTTTTCTTAGCAAAGCTTTTGCTATGAAGAAAACTTTTAGCATATTTTCTATTTTTCCATTATTCAAAATTCCTCCACCAGGGGGCTGCAGCGTATATTTCTATTTGGAACAGTTACTTCGATTGTAAAAATCCGTTAGAAAAATCCTTCTTTGGTAGGATACTCTTCGTTACGAAGAGTGTTTTGAAGCCATTTTCTTTTTATTGTACGTATTTTCATTTTTTTTTATTTTCCGGAAGGAAGCATAAAGTTGCATCATGTTTTGCTGTATATCTCTTCTTCTAACTGTTTGATTTGAAACCCCATTTGTCTATGTAATCATCTTTCAGCTATGTGAAACATTTTGTGCACAATTTGTTAATTTTCGTGAATATTTTTAGTCATGAGTGGGAATAAGTAGCTGTTTCTATTTCTGGATCTTTGATCGGTTGTAGAAATCTGGTTGAAATAATCGGTTCCTTTGACTGAATAACCCTGATCACATTACGGTTTTTAAATTATACGCTGTTTTTCCTTATGTGATGTACGTGTTGTTTTTTGTTTTCTTTTCTGTTGAAATTTTATATTTCCTAAAAATCTGCTTTGGAGTGCATTTTTTGCGCCACAAAGGATTCACAAGTTAGCAAAATCATGCAATGCATTGATTATGATACGCTTTCCAACATACCAGAAATCATTACACAAGTTATCACTCAAGTTATGAGGATAATGGCTGCGGAATAAATCTCAGTCCTGTGCCCTGACCTTTCATCCCATTTCGATGATATTCAACAGAACTGGTTCAGTATACCTCCGAAATAACATGATAACGTTTTGTCACAATGGAAGCATTTTTACGTAAGTTACGATGTGTAAGGGCTATAGAAGTGATTCCGCTCCTATGTCCTGACCTTTGACCCCATTTCGTCCGTTTTCAATAGGATTCGTTTCCAGGCAGGCTCCTACAACATACTAACATTTCATCGAAATCGAACCTTTTTACGTTAGTTATCACGCATAAGAGCAGTGGAATGGATCCCGCTCCTATGTCCTGACCTTTGACCCCATTTCGTTCACTATCAAAAGGGTTCCCTCCCAGGTGTTCCCCTACCACATACTGAACTTTCATCGAAATCGAACGATTTTTACGCGAGTTATCGTGCGGACAAACATACGCACACAACGCGTGACGTAATGAGGCAGATGGGAATCGCGACCATCTGCTCGAAAGAGTGCGACGTCATAAAACTTTAATAGGATATAAACGTAATGAGTCAGATGGCGTGACCGCGCGCCAGCATTTCAATCGCGAGATTGTGGCGTCATAAGATTTCTAAGCACTAAGCATGGGTAACTTTAATAGGACGCCATGACACTAAAAACGTGGTGATTCGGGGTGGTTATTTAATGCACTAAACGAATTTTCCCTAAGTCGAGATCAAGCTAAATCGATTTCTAGCACCACAAAACGGTAGGTTTACGACTTTCATCAAAGCCTTACAGCCGTTTTCAAAATAAAATTTACATACATACAAGAATTGCTCCTTTAATAGTATGGGATAAGAGCGATGGAATGGATCCCGATCCTATGTTCTGACCTTTGACCCCATTTCGTCCATTTTCAACATTGATCGTCCCCAGGTGGTCCCCTACCACATATTAAAATTTAATCGAAATCGAACCATTTTTACTTACGTTATGAAGCATAAAGGCAATGGAATGCATTCCACTCCTATGTCCTGGCCTTTGACCCCACTTCACCCATTTTCAATAGAGTTCATTTGCAGGTTGTCCCCTTCAATATACTAAAATTTCATCGACATCGAACCATATTTACGCAAATTATGACGCAACAGAGCAATGAAATGGATCCCGCTCCTATGCCGTGACCTTTGACCCCATTTCGCCCATTTTCAATAGGGTTCGTCCACAGGTGGTCCCCTACCACACACTAAAATTTCATCTAAATCGAACCATTTTTACGCGAGTTATCGTGCCGACAGACGGACGGAAAAAGCTGGAGTATATACGCTTCTTCAACCTACGGTTGGAAAGCGTAAACAAGACGTGCTCATTACAACTGAAAATTTGGTGCCATATTTCTTACTTTAAAATATTATCCATCGTACAGTTTACGATAAGGGACAACTTTTAAATACCTTTAGAATACACATATCTAAGCCTTCTGTCAAAAAAAAAAATAAAACATCCCACAGAATTCACTGACATGGTCATTACTTGTGTTGAGAGAAAGAATAATTATTTTTCCTGTACAAAATGATGGCCTTAGACTGTTCCTCTACATTCTTCTATGATAAGCAATTGCTGTTAAATTTGTGTGTTTCATGTAAGTTTTATAAGAAAATTCAGGATTATATCCAAATTAAAAGTACATAACAAAATATGTACTATATTCCGTTTATAGGCGTAAAATTTACAAAACATTCGCAAGCTTTCACTGCCAACGAGCAGCTTCTTCAGGCTGCTGAATATAAACAGTTAACAGAAACAGGACTAAGATCCCAGAGGACCATTGGGACCATTCTCACTGCGGATCGTGACAAGCAGGCATTACCCACCCAAACCGGAGTATACAACATTCTCTTAGTATGCCCTTACGCATCCACAAAAACGTACGTCTGAATGACAAAACGGTCTTTCCAACTCAGAAAGGCAAAGCACAAACGGGATATAAATAACAGAAACTGACTACAGCGTTGACTTGAGACGTAAGTTCTAAGGACCCCTGACCCATCTGGAAGGATTTTAAAAGACTAGCGCCCTCTAGCGGCCCTAGTTCAACAGCCATCCGAGAATCAATCTAGATTCTATCATGCAGTGACGTTTGTAACACAGACACGACTAGTGAAATTCTTCCCATCTTCTGGTACAAGGTGTTAGATATTAAGGTGGTCCCACCTAAAATCTCGGCCGCCCGGTGGTGCAGTGGTCTAAGGCGCTGGCCTCTGATCTTTCGTCCGTAAGGGGTCCGGGTTCGAATCCCGGTCAGGCATGGATGTTGTGTTTGTCTTACGGCACTGGCTCTCTATCTTCCCTGGAACCAGTAACCCTAAATTAGGGACGGGCGACTGCTTATAGCCCATTGAGTTGCTCACGGTAGTCGTTACACCTCCAATCAAAAAAAAAATCTCTGCCTCATGTTTCCAATGGTAAAACTTCTCACATGTTTTCTTCGCAATTGATGTATTCCCAAGGGTGAAAATTTGCATATCGATAAAACAATGTTTTATTTATATAGCATGGGATACTTAATACTTGCTAAAACATAACCATAATTAAGCAATCCAACATTTCTTTGTCTACTGACGTCATCAATGTACAGGTCGCGCCATCTATTAACAGGTCTGAACATTACTCAAAGGAAAATAACTGATTTTTAATATAATTATGGTTAGGTTTTAACAAGTACTAAGTATCCCATGCTATAACTTAAAGTTAGGTTTATCGATGCGCAAATTTTCATCCTTGGGAATACATTAATTGCGAAGAAAATGAGTAAAGACGTTTTACCATTGGAAACATGAGGCAGAGATTTTAGGTAGAACCACCTTAAGAGTGCCGCTTGCTAGACAATCAACGGGCGCGAGGCGCGTTATGAATCTCATGCTGTAAGTGATTTGAAATTGTTTACATTTACATTTATTCTTAATCTGTTTCTGTTAACTGTTTATATTCAGCAACCTGAAGGAGCTGCCCGTTGGCAGCGAAATCTTGCGAATGTTTTGTAAACTTAACGCCTGTAAACGGAATAAAATACATATTTTGTTATTACACGTGGCGTACAACCCGCAATCCCATTTGTACTTAAAAGTACATGCTTGCATCTATCAGCCTTTCGGATCTACTGAATAAAACCGAATACTCGGCAGGCAGAATGACTGTGAAGTCATCATCTCGCGCTGAGAGGTTGTGCCTGTTAGCGGACAAGAGAAAGCCTAGTTTTGTTTTTGACAAGATAGTTCTGACTACATTTAATATTTGTTTCATAAAACCTCATAACTAACTCATTTATCATAGCGCTCAAGTCCTGCTGTGGGAGTAACTAAAAATGGCTTTAAATGCCTGTTGTTTAAAATCTAAATTCCGTAGCATCATCTTGAATGAACACTGGCCTTTGTAAACTTGACCGACATATGATCCCATATCACTTTCCGCAAAATAATGTTTTTGCTTAAATATGGAAGTTGTTAAGCTATTTTCTTTCAAATACTGAATTTTATTTTGTATTCATGATGCACACTATCTACCAACAAGTAAATGGACACCCCTGCAATCGACGATATCTGCGGTCCTGATACACGTCACGGCCGCCGCCGTTAAATATCGTGTGGGAAACAACAACGCGACCAGTCGCATGCAAGATGCCACGCAGTGCGGAGCTCTCTGATTTCGAGAAAGGTGTAATCGTCGGGTATCACAGAAATGGCCGATCCATACGTGACATATCCAGCGAGTTGAAGTACCCAAAATCGACAGTGGCCTACGTGATTGGCAAGTGGAAGACGAGAGGTGACTGTCGGAATGTGCCCCGACCCGGCAGACCCACAAAACTGGGAGTTACAGACCGACGGGTGCTGGCCAGAGAAATTCGGAAGAACAGCACCAAATCGACATCCGCGAGGAGTTTTAACAGGCATCCGGGAGTGTTCTTTCGATGAATACCATCCGTAAGGAAGCCCATCTGCTCGGTTATCATGGACGTGCTGCCGCCCGCAAGCCTTTGATCACCAAGTCCAGCTCGGCTAACGTGGGGCAAAGAACGTCGACAGTAGACCGTTGAACAGTGGAAACAGGTTCTCTGGAGCGACGAATCAAGGTTCACCCTCTACCGTTCGGATGGCAGGGTCTGGGTTTGGCGTCTGCCTGGAGAACGCCTCCTGCCGGAATGTATTGTGCCAGCTGTAAAGTTCGGCGGCGGTGGATTATGCCATGGGGGTGTTTCTCCTGGTATGGCACGGGACCCTTGGTCGCAATTCCTGGTAGACTCAACGCCGAGACCTACTGCACTATTTTGGATGACCATGCGTTTCCTACGTTGTGGCAGTTTTACGGGGTGGACCCATGTTACTTTAAGGATGACAATGCCACCTGTCATGTTGCGAGGTCCGCCATGGCTTGGTATGGTGACAATGGGGTTAATCGAATGAACTGGCCTACGCAGAGCCCGTACCTTAACCCTATCGAGCACCTCTGGGACGAGTTGGAGCGTCGACTTAAGGGGTGCCCAACCGTCCGAAATCGGTGAAGGAGCTGACTTGTCTTCTCCAAGCCGAGTGGAAGAAAATATCGCTAACCGTCGTACAACGCCTGGTTGAGAGTATGCCCCGGTGGGTCGCAGCTGTAATTGCCACTCGTGGAGGCTCCATCAATTATTGAAGGTGAATAAAATTCGTTTTCCTTTGCTATCACAGGTGTCCAATGACTTGTTGGTACATAGTGTATATGCGATATATAATTTTTGGAAATTGAGTAGCAGTGAGATGCTTTCGTTTGTGTGTGTTTTTACGCTTTCCAACCGTAGGCAGAAGAAGCGTATATGCTCCAGCTTTGTCCGTCTGTTTGTCTGTCTGTCAGTTCGATAACTCGCGTAAAAATGGTTCGATTTCAATGAAATTTTAGTATGTGGTAGGTGATAACCTGGGAAGGAACCATATTGAAAATGGTCTACATGGGGTCAAAAGTCAGGCCATAGGATGGGATCCATTCCATCACTCTTGTGCGTCATAAGATACGTACTATAACGAAGTGAATTTCTCCGTCATTTTTATCCGCGCCGGGGTTCGAACCCGGGTCCACTCATTCCGGAATAAGTTGCTCTACCAATTAAGCTACGCAGACGTTTTATTCTGATTCCTATCTGCCTTTATGTCGTGTGCGTCCTTCTGGCAGGTACGTCACATCATCTCCCCCTTATTTTTCTTTTCTTTCGAAGTGCTGCTCATATTTTTCCTATCTCGCGGTGTGGAAATAACATCACACCAATGCGAGATTTTGAACGGTCGGGTCATCCGGATAGTTCGGGCGCCATTATAACGAAGTTAATTTCTCCGTCATTTTTATCCGCGCCGGGGTTCGAACCCGGGTCCACTCAATCCGGAATAAGTTGCTCTACCAATTAAGCTACGCGGACATTTGTTCCGATTCCTATCTGCCTTTATGTCGTGTGCGTCCTTCTGGCAGGTACGTCACAGTACAGATGCTTCGATTGTGACAAAACTTAACTATGTTGTTCCTGAGATTTACTGAACAGGTTCTGTTTTACATCGTCGAAATGGGTTCTAAGGTCAGGGGCACAGGAGCGAGATTTATTCCACAGCCATTATCCTCATAACTTGAGTAATAACTTGAGTAATGGTTTCTGGTATGTTGGAAAGCGTATCATAATCAATGCAGTGCATGATTTTACTAACTTGTTTATTTAGTAATAAATAATATCTGTCTTTTAACCTCAGAAAAGCTCCGAAGACCACGCAGCTTGAGAACTACAATATCTAGAGGAAAATTAATCGATAAATGAGGTTAAAATGTATCTCATTCGAATGTGTTTTTTGATGAATACGCTTTTTTCTCCCCTTTTTGATGAACCTTATACAGCTTAGTACACCTTTTTTTCGTCCCGTAGAAACTATCTCATATCCCAGATGCTTTGTCAGTTACTTCAAGCTGAAATACAATTCCACATGAGATGTGATTCGGGGAAGCAAAAATTGCTGAGCCAGTGGGAAACCTTTTATGTAGCTGATTGTTTTGGTTTTCTCTTAGTGGGCCTTCAGCCGTTTTTGCCGAGATGCAATTTTGGTCGTCTTTACGCTACTGCTGTTTCTTAGCTTTGTCAAGTAATGAAATGAAATCGGCTGGCTGGGCATCCCGGCCGTATCCTTGACGATCTTTCTTCGTACACTATGTGTTTGGATTTCAGTTGAACGCTTAGCAATGAAGTTCATTACACGTAGAGCTGACGTATTTCTTCATATATCCGCTCGTTTTACTTCCTTTCCGTACCTTATATGAAAAAGCTCAGAGTGCAGCATCCGGATTTCGACTAAAACTTTCTTTATTCCTTACTCCCTGCCGGCAAGTTCAGAAAGAGAATGCCTTGTGTATTTTTAGCCTTTGAGTTCACTTCAGTTCAGGAATTTCCTGCAATCGAACTTCTCCATCCCCTCGAGAGGGTAATCATTAGGTCTCTCCAGTATTTCATTAATTTCTGTTATTATCTAACAACTGGTGACTCCTGCCCTGTATCTCTTTATCGAGATGGAATACTCTTTATGAAGTGTGGCGTACTATAGAGGTGAAAATATTTGTCAAGACGACAAATCTGCACCGAGACATTCTGTCCGCGTAGCTCAGTTGGGAGAGCGACATACTCTGGAGTGAGAGGACACGGTTTCTATCCCCGTCGCGGACAAACTTGTGTTTTCACATTGGCGCCCGATTGTGGAAAATGGATCCACTGGCCGTTGGGGTCTTCGAAAAATGTGTGATGTTTGTTCCACACATTGTTTAGAATTAATGAAAAATTCCTACTTCTCTTCAAAGACAAAAAAAGAAAATTAAGAGGGAGATGATGTGACCTACTGCAGAGGGGAAATCATGTGTCAAGACAACAAATCTTCAACGAGACAATCTGTCCGCGTATCTCAGTTGGGAGAACGGCTTACTCCGGAGTGAGGGGATAAGGTTCGATGCCCGTCGCGGACAAACTTGTGTTTTCACAGAAGATAAAATGATCGTTACACTGTAATGCTACAGCTAAAGGAGTATGCGATTTATGGGTTATATACTCTCAAGAACACCCAAAGATACAGTGAATATTAGCAAATTACAAGGGGGAGTCAAATGAAAACCTTAAATAATTTTTTTTCGCAATTTATTGAATAAACGTGGTGTACACCTGTATCATTTTTCAATGTATTCTCCATTTTGTGCAATACAAGTCCTCCAGCGCTTACAAAGTGCATAGATTCCCGTAGGAAAAAAATATTTCGCTCGCGTGTGCAGCCACTCATGCACCACCAGCTGCATCTCTTCATCGGACCTGAAAGTCTTTCCTCCCATGGCCTCTTTGAGAAGTCCAAAAATGTAGTAATGACTTGATGCAAGATCTGGTGAATACGGCGGATGTGGGAGACACTCAAAATGCAGGTCTTGTGTGGTTGCAGCCGTCGCACTGGTAGTATGGGGCCTGGTGTTGTCATGTTGCAAAAAGACACTAGTACTCAGAAGTCCACGTCGTTTGGATTTGATGGCAGGTTGAAGATGATTCCTGATAAGATTTTCATACGTGTCACTTGTTACAGTGCTCCCCCTGGTCATGTCGTGCTCCAAATAAACGCCTCGTTCATCCCAAAAGAGAGCCGGTATAACCTTCCCTGCAGTTGGCTGCGTGCAGAACTTCTTTGGTTTCGGTGAGGAAGTATGGCACCATCCCTTGCTCACTCTCTTGGTTTCTAGTTGATGATGACGAACCCAGGTTTCATCTCCAGTAACAATTCTCTGTAGTAACCCATCGCCTTCTGCTTCAAAGTTCCACAAAGGTTCTTGACAAGCATCAGGACGTCGTCGTCGTTTCTAGTCTAGAGTCAGCTGTCGTGGCAGCCACCTTACAGACACTTTGTTGAACTGGAGCACATCATGGATGATGTGCTGCACTGAACCATGACTGATATTCAAACGTGTGGCTATTTCATTCACCATCACTCGGATATTTCCCATCACAATACCTTGAACTGCTGTAATGGACTCTGGTGTCATTACTCTGTGTGCCTGAACCAGATGAGGAGAATTTGTCACAGAACTAACGTGTTTCGGAACTTCCTAGTCCACTCATACAATTTCTGAAGTGACAGACATGCATCACCATGCTGCAACTTCGTTTGACGATGAATTTCAATAGGTTTCACGCCTTCACTGCTCAAAAAACTGATGACATAACGTTGCTCCTCTTTGGCGAATATCTCAAGTGGGGCGGCCATTTTACACTGCTACTGTAATGTCACTAAGCTTGTCTGCACCATCTGTCACCTGTAAGAAAATCTTTTAGTCATCTGTAACAATATTGCCAAGCTATAGGACAGTGACACTATATTTTGAAATTTTTATCGCACTTTTAAGGGGGCATTCTCATTTTTTACGCTAAAGTTTACGCTTTTTTTGTTTATTGACGAAACTATGATATCAATTGATTCCAAAGCAAGTACATCTATTTATTATCATTTCACGCACCTACAAAACAATTTTTAATAAGTTTCATGAAGAATCACGCCCGCAAATCCCGCTCGAACATGACACTGCGCGAAGATCGGCGGTCACTGGTTGGCATGATTCCTCCACCCCAGGTGATCTGAAGCAAAAAACTCGAACTGCGTTTTGCTCTATACACGATTAGTTATAGTTTGATGAATCAGAAAAAACTATATATGTCAAACTCAAATTATCAATTTAGCCCAAAAAATGAACAATGTTTTTCGCTATTAAAAATATATACATAACGTATCGCGTTTCTGGTTCATCAAACGATAAAAGGATGTTTGCTGAACACGCATTTTTACATTTGAAGTCGATCGGTCCAATAAGTTTTTGAAATATCATGCCAACCATTCGCGAAAAAGCTATTTCGAGAAAAATGCGTTTTAAGTACAGTTTACGGAGGCATCTCGAGTACTTACAGTATTTTTCTGCTAATCTGCTATACCAGAGTCATACAATGTTTTTTCCTCTACTGCGGAGAACTTGTTTAGATACATTTGCTCGCTTCAACGCCTTGTACAAGCCTCTTTTGTAGCCTCGAGGCTGCGTCTCGACGATCACTGCAGACGCTGTTTGTCCCGCGCGTTGGCAAATATCTTCGTTTTCTCGCCAATAACAATACCTGTCGTTGTTATCCTTTTCAGGACGGCAGAAAACCCTTAATTAAAAATGCCTGCTGCTACATAAGCTGCCATTTCGATGGTTTTCGAGCCATAGTGAAGATGTTTGGGCGTGAACCGCCAAACATCAGAACTGAAACTTTCATTGTTGTTTTGAGTGTCAGCACCCAAACACCTTTCTAGCAACTCTCTTGGTGGCAAATCGTTTTAAATCGGCTTTATAGCATTTTCGACATTTTTATGAAGTGGCGGTTTGTGATTTAATTCGTCCAGAGTTTTCTCAGCTTCGGCTTTGCGCCAGTTGCACCGATTCTGTGACCCCACTGGACAATAACAGATTGTGACTTGGCAAATTTTGCGAATTTCGACTTGAAATTTGGTACACATATTCTTAAGACTTGAAATAATAAAATAACGTAAAAAAATCGATTTTTTTTTCCACACAAAGAATGAGAATCCCCCCTTAAAGTTTTCATTTGACTCATGTGATATTATGCACCTACCCAAAATAAAATAACGTAAAAAAATCGATTTTTTTTTCCACACAAAGAATGAGAATCCCCCCTTAAAGTTTTCATTTGACTCATGTGATATTATGCACCTACCCAATAACGTTTCGCTCCACTTATTGCCCTCACAACAACAGCCAGATGTCCTGGTAAGGACTCAATGATACGTTAAAAACACGCAGATGGTATTGCCACCCATAAAACGAAGATGGTCTATCGTAAAACATCCCGACTTGCCAGAGAGTGTTGGAAGGCATAAATCTGAATGGGATTGAAGTCGGCCATCGAGGAGGCCGTTCCAGTGTGATAAACTCACTTGAATACTCCTGGAGCCAATTGGTCGCCACTTCTCGGAAGTTATGAGGTCTGGCGTCGTCCTTTTAAAAAATGGCGTCCTGGTGCCGAATGAGAATCGCTACGAACGGGTGTAGGTGGTCAGCGATGACGAAGATCTCAACTGGTGCGGTGTGCCCCAACGAAGCCCATGTAAAGGCACCCCGAACTGTTGCACCGCCTCCACCTGCCTGTATGATCCCAACTTGGCAAGTTAGGTCTATCGCTTTGTGTGGTTTACGCCCACGCATGCACCCCACCCATTGACGTAATACAGTTGACACTGTTATTCAACAGATCAAATGACGTATTTCCAGTCTGCTACGACTCCAGCTGCGATAGGCCTTCGCAAACTACGGCCTAATATTTCGATGCCTTTCAGCCAACAAGAGAACACGATGTAGACGTCAACTGCTATACCTTATTTTTCCCATGGTACGACGGATAGTCTTTGTACGTACGCCCTCATTAAATTCTGATATTATCTGCTCGTGGTGGCGATGCTGTTCCTTGTAACGAAGCGTGATATTCTGCGCTTAATTTGATAGAAAATTGCTCGTTTATTGACCCATTTCTGACGTTTGTTGGAAATTTTCCCGTTTTTCATGGTCTTATTCCCAACAGTTCAGCAGTGTAACAAGCGGCCTTCCTCGCTACTACAATCAATTCTCGTTATAAGAAAGTTCAAGGGGATTGAAAATCAGTTTCCTATAACCAAAATTTCCCATAACTGAATTCGGATTCAAATGGTTAAAACATCAAAATTAAAGCAGCCGCAAAGCGTACAGTACATGTATTTTATGAATAAAAACGTGTACATCAATACGTAACTTTTATTAAAAAAATATGTTATAGAAGTCTGCTTTTTTGCATTTACCATTACAATAGTCACACATTTTTGTTGTCCAATCAAACATTGCTCTTTCTCTGCTTCTTGAGCGCTTGGAATCCTACTCACATAGTCCTTCACCTTCTGAATCATATCCATGACTTCTAGCTTCGTCGGAAGCTGCGGCTCAGAAAAGTTGCCATCCTCTTCTTCACTGCTGCTTCCAGTTTCTTCAACAGGTTTCACTTGGGACAAAATTTCGGCGTCTGTCAGCTCAGACGATGTTTGCACACCGTTATCAGCGGTGACAAAGTCCTCGAAAGAAACGCCTTCCACATCCAATTGCACCTACTCATAAAGGAAAACTTCATCCTCAAAGTCTTGTTCTAGTTCAGAATTTTCTTCATTATAAAATCCAGCTTTCCGAAAGCACTTCTTAATTACTGTAGAGTCCACTGAATTCCAAGCGGCGTGTACAAAATCAATGGCAATATTCACATCGATTTTTATCTCCTTTCTTGCCTCCATCTTTAAAACCATCAGGGTTACTAGTCTCCTATAATGCGCTTTTAGGCATCGGATGATCCCCTGACCAAGGGGCTGCAGTGGAGGAGTGGTGTTTGGAGGGAGATTCAACACCTGAATTGAATCCAGATGTGATGTGCCTGCCCCGCAGGACGCACATGAGATGAAGGCAGATAGCAGTGAGACCACATGCCAGTGTAGTACAGTGGATAGCACTATACTACACAGGCTCGAATCCTGGCACAAAAATGATGGGAAAATTTAATTCGTTATATTTGCGCCCGAACTTCCAGGATGGTCTGGCTGTTAGGTTTCTCGCAATGGTGTGATGTTCTTTCCAAACAACGAGTTAGGAAAAATGAGAATCCCTTCTTCAGTGCTTTGAAAAGATAAATCAGTGTGATGTTACGTTCCACACACCAAATTGTATGAGATTTCTCAAATGCACGTTCTTCAGCGGATGACTGCCTACAGCGACACATGGTCCCGGCTGACCCATGGGCCATGCCCCCGGCAATCTTTCGGGTGGCAGATGTGACATCTCTGCCCCACAGAACGCACATGAGATAAAAGCCGATATCAGTGAGAGCACATGACAGCGTAGTATAGTGGATAGCACTCGGAGCTCCGGAGCCGAGATTTGCATCTTCGAATCCTGTCTCTGGCATAAAATTGATGGAGAAATTTACTTCGTCATACCAGCTTTATGCAACATCTATGGGCGGAGCAGTTGTCCGAAACAAGCAGAATTTTCCTCTTCTGTGTCTTCATTTCATCGTACCATTCCTTTAATCAGGCTTCGAAGATAGAAGAAGTCACCCAAGTTTTCTTATTAGACAGATATTTCACTGGTAAATATGAATCCCTGCAAAACACCGGGGCTTCTTTGATTTACCAATCATTTATTTCTAAAATTGTATTTTGGAAATAAATTTTTTGGAACTTTCTTATAACCGAAATTTGACTTTTTTTTGCTTTCTTATAAACATGAAACGTTCCTATACTTTAACATTGGACCCACCAAAGTTATAAATTTCTTTCTTGTAACCGTAAATTTCTTATATCCGAGTTTCTTATAACGGGAGTGTACTCTATTATCCTTTTCTCGTAGCTACTGTCTTGCCAAGATTAAACTCAATCACGTTCCCAACTTTACCTATGATTACTTTTACGCGACTGGTTTCCAATGAGGTGTTGGGACCTTGTCTATTTATAGGCATTTACATATTCAGCTTCTCGCGAGACTGGACGCGATAGTTCTGCTTTACATAGTCTTATTTGGGTGTATATCATAGTAAGTCCATTCATTGTACGTAAAATCGACCTCCCCAAGTTAGTGCCAACGGTTACAGGAAAGGAATCAGTAGAATAACGTCGTCCGTTCCTCATCTGGGACTTGGGCTTTACTTGGACGATTAGCCAGAAGCCCACGCCTCTGCCCACTGATCCCCGGAGGAAAATCTAATGCTAGTTCAGGTTCATGCACTTAGAAATTCAGTAAAAGCCGAATCTTCGCAACTGAGGAATGCGGTCTCGAGCTGTGACGTAAGCCGTTCAATAAGCCCATGTGGCCGTCCTTTGGATCCCTTTCAGTCTGTTACCAGCCGTTGTCGCTATCATATATCAGCGCTTAGTGTTGTGCTCTGTTTGAGTTTCAAATCGATTTAGTAATTTTTATAGGCGCTGAGAAATTTATGACGTCAAATAAACGAATACGTGTTGTTCTGACAAGCAGACAAAATGGAAGTAATTACTCTTTTAGGAAAATAGCAATCAAAAAAGGAAATTGCCAAAAGATATGGTGTCGGGACAACCACAGTTTCTGATATTCAAAAGGATATCCAAATAATTCCTGTGTTTGTTTAAAGTAAAGCTAGTGGCCTTAGCAGAAAAGCTGTGAAAAATCCCTGACAACACCAAAGTACATACAATTAATTACTTTTAAAATCTTTTGTTTTTAGTTCTGTTATTTCTATAATAGTACATACATAATTTTTTGTTGATAAGAATGTGCTTTTCCTTACTTCAATTATCCGAATTTCACTGGTCATTATTTAATTCGGATAATCGGGGTTCTGTGTTTTGTCCTGAGTGGTCCAATTCGAGCTGCAGAACTATGCAATTTTCAAGTTCTTTTGGCAGTTGGCCAGGTGGATGAAATTTTTTCTTTAGGTGTTAGCGACCCCACAGAGTATCTAAGACAATAAAACGTCGGTACGCGGGCCAATTTTATTGGCATGTTTGTTTTGCACTAGATGCCCATTAGGATTTCTGAAGTTTTCATGGTTGCTAAAAATTTCAAGTTCTCTATCCAATGAGAGCAGAAAAAAAAACATACAATTTAAATAGCAAGTAAAACCTTTCTTTTTTTCTAATAAGAGGGAATATTTATATACTTTAATACCTGCAGCAGGAAGAAAGGTGTTCCGGACTTTTTTGAAACCGCGTGACGTGTCATGCCAGTTTTTCCTTTTTACTCATATTCCAAGGAAATGTTTCTTCTCGCGTCTATGGTCAACTTCTAATCTCGATTCCCAGTTCTTTTCCTCTGCTCTTTTTCGGGGGTCGGTTCATTCTGTGAGCTTCGAGGCAAGAAGTTCTTTAATTGGCTAGCTTTTCCTGGTATAGGGGGTCATTTTTGCACTAGGAAGCCTTTTCTCTCAGAGATTACTTCCTACTAAAAGCGTCAGTGCCTAGTGGAGCACTGACAGCGGAGTTCAACGAGTCCGGATCCCTTTATAATAGTAATTACCCTAAAGTTGAAGGTATGTGTTATGAAATGCTAGATAAAGTGAGAAAAAAGCCAAAAAGATTTCCTTTTTTTTTCAGTTAAAAACGTTCATTTTATTATTACATTTCTTCGCGAAGATTCCAACCTCCACCTGAAACAGTGTCCAAAACTGTAATCAAAACGCAAGGACAGACATTCAGACGAACAGGCAAAGTGCTTACATTGAGTGAGAGACACGTTAGATCCCTAAATGCTCTGCAAAAATTTTCAAGTCTTCATCACAAACTTTTCCCGAGACATTCATTGAAAACATAGGACAGATGAGATAATGGGCAGACACACAAAGTGCACAAACATGGTGTCGCAGTTTGTCACGGTTCTTATAAGCCATTCAGAAAATTTCAAATGTATCACAAACGGTTCCAGAGAGCAGAGATATATTTCAAAAAGAGGTGGACGTTCGGACAACAGTTATAACGTTATGTTTGGTGTGTGTGACAGTTGTGCGTTGTCCCTAAAAGTCGTTCCGGATATCTGCATCTAAAGTGTTTTCAAACGCTACCAGGGGAAACTTCCACTGTAATTCCCGACCAAGGAGTTCGACGAAGTCACAGTAGGAAGACTGCGAAATTTGTTTCTCTCCCTGACAAGAAGGTTCTGTTTTAATTACACTGGCGTGCAAAAATTAAGGACGATACGGGTTTTCGAATGTAACGCCGTGCAGAAGTGCTCCACATCGACTCAAATCATACCATAAGATCCCCAAGATGTAAGAATATGGGACAAGTGAGCAAAACCGTCCAAACAAGGAATCCAAAGGATACAAAGGAACTTTATTGAAAAGGTAGCTTCAAGCACAACTGTACAGAAGACAGAAACGTCCATGTGACAGGCGACTGCCAAGAAAAATCCAGTCTTTAGTAGGGGATATGATCACCCCTGACTGCGTTGCAATATTTACAACGTTTGCCCATGCTGAGGACGAGGTTGTCAAGGAACTGTTGAGGCATCGCGGCCCATTCCTCTTGTAGCACCAATCGCAGCTGCGGAATCTTTTTTTTTTTTTTTTTTTTTTTGATTGGAGGTTTAACGACCACCGTGAGCAACTCAATGGGCTATAAGCAGTCGCCCGTCCCTAATTTAGAGTCACTGGTTCCAGGGAAGGGAGAGAGCCAGTGCCGTAAGACAAAGACAACATCCATGCCTCACCGGGATTCGAACCCGGACCCCGTTCGGACGAATGATCAGAGGCCATCGCTTAGACCACTGCGCCACCGGGGCGGCGCTGCGGAATCGTTGCTGGCGGCTGATGACGTGCTGCCAAGCGTCTCCCGAGAAGGTCACACACGTGTACAATTGCATTTAGGTCCAGGGACCTTGCGGGCCAATCCATGCGTTGAATATCTTCACTCTCCAACAGCTCTTCGACAGCCATTGTACGATGAGGTGTATGGATGTCGTCCATGAAGAGGAACTCAGAACCCACAGCACCTCTAAACAGACGCACGTGAGGCCGGAGAACCTCGGTACAATAGCGGACACCAGTGACTGAACCTTCTTGGAAGATGTGGAGGTCAGTACGGCTACCAAGCATGATACCGCCCCAAACGAGAACTCCGCCACCTCCAAACCGGTCCCTTTCTATGATGTTGGAGGTGTGATTGCGTGTTCCCTGCTCTCTCCAGATGTGTATACGTCCAGAATAGCTTGTCAGACTAAATCGGCTCTCATCCGTAAAGAGAACTCAACCCCATTGCTGATGTGTCCAGTTCTTGTGTTCCTGGCACCACAGAAACCATCTCCGATGAGCAGGCGTTAATGGCACACACCGTACTGGTCGTCGTGCAAATAGACCACCTTTCTGCAGCCTCCTGGCTTCGGTAAAACGCGAAAACGGACGTCCAGTTGTCTGTTGCATGTGCCTTGCGATTTCTCCCGCTGTCTGCCGTCTGTCGCTTCTCGCCTGTAGGACAATATATCGGTCGTCCGCCGCAGTGGGTGCTCGTGGACGACCACTGCTAAACTCTCGGACAGCTGTTCCTGTCGTTTGAAATGCTCTCCGAGCTCGTGAAGCGATGCTGTGAGCGATCCCGAACTCCTCGGCCACACTAGTCACACTTCGACCTTCTTCCAACTTCCCAATGACGCGACTTCGGGTAAAGTCATCCAGATGTCGTCTACTGGATTGCCTGTTGGCCATATCACACGGTGGCAGCAACTCGACGTCGTTCAAACCGATGTACACGGTGCAATAGCTTTCACCAAATTGCTGAGCGTACACCGCCCGTGTGCTTTTATACCTTTCCGACACTCTTCCCCCCCCCACATACGTCATGCTGCATATATGCGCATTCCCTACCGTACCGGACGCTAGTCTATCTCCTGAGTGGTCTTTCGGTCCGTTCTGCCTGCTCGTTCCGCTGTTATACTAATTTATCCTCTTCGTTCTTAATTTTTGCACACCAGTGTACTTCTCTGAACTCTAAGTTTTCAAAATATTAAGTAAAATTCAAATGTGTCCGTGTAACGAAGTAACTCCTCCCTAATTTGGGGTGACTGGTTGCAAAATAGGGACAGAACTGGCACCGTGGCATAAACATATAAATCTTTTGAAGTTCCATTTAAGGACCATCTCATAGAATGAACCGGAAACCAACACACCCTAATTTCTATGCAAATTCCTTTACTTCAGAAATACAACACGTTGTGTTGAGTTCTTTATAACTCCAGAAGGATGTGGATTTTAAGTATTTCGAGTAGTTAGCAACGTTCGTGCGCCTTATATTTTTTTCACTTAACGAATCTAGCGAACATCTGAGGCCGTAAACGATTTCTTGTCTTTACTTGTTCCACGAAAGAGAAGAGAGCAGGACAAAAAAGAAAACAAAACACCCATGTCTCATCCAGAGACTTGAGTCCGGACTCAATTCAGAATATTAGCAAAATCCAGTGCCTCTAACCACTCGGCTACCGATGCGGCCTTTCTGTAACAAAAATAAATATAATTACTTTTGGAATATTATCCAAAAATAAGTGCCATTATTTTATTATTTGTTATTATATCCTTGCATACTACTCATGAATAAATGCTGAAAAATAAATGCCATTATTTTTTCATTAATTTGTTATTATATCCGTGGATACTACTCATGAATGAATGCTGAGGCGTCTGATGTATACTCGTCGTAATATCTAACCTTTTCTCTTCTCTGGCCATTAACCGTAACTTGGCTTGATGCATTAGCAGGCATACGAAGCAATTCTGTTTTAATTCTAGAAACAATGGCTGCTATCTCGTGTCATTGTATGAAAGCGTTAACACAAGTAAAGCATGTATGAAATTAAGGCAGAATTTAGGAAACAGTCTATGAGAGAATATCCACGAAAATTAAAAAATATATGTAAGTTATTGCATGCTCAGTTGGGATTTCATAGAAGATAAAATGGCATAGTCACACTTTCGAGAAACTCAGAAATGCAGAAGCTGAGAGATTTTTAATGCATACCCAATATCTGTGTGTTAGTGATGTCCAAGTCACTTGGGTTTTGTCGAGTTTTTAATGTGGAATTTACTTATGAATAATAATGCCTATTAATTTTAAGAGGTTGAGGAGTTTTACATAATACCATCCACCTGAAAAAGACAGCAATACACTTAATCGCATCTCCGCATGAATACGTGTTTCATTCTCTATGCCGCATAGCGAAAGTGATCACCTTCCATAATTTAACTTCCATTTAAAGAAAGAAGTAAAACTCTTATTCAAATGACACATTCTCTCTTATTCCGAAATCTTGTGGGCCTGTTTTCATGTCCACTGATTGTCAAACAATTGGTAAACTGCTCATGTGCGTGTACAAGGCTTCTTAAAACTTCCTGATCATACTCTCACTTTACAGGCTCCTAAATTCTAATTTGATTTTGTTCAAGGTGATAGGAAAGGTAATTAATATTCAAATGTCATCTTATCTGGCGTCCGCCAAGCTCATTACTGGGTTTCAGTATAGCTCTTCTAAAAATCAATTGCCAGATGTCTCCGGACGCATAGATGTGGGGGAAGTTTGTTGGAATTTAATTACTTACATTTGATATTTAAAAACACGCTCGTTAAAGTTAAACGTTGAAGTTCTCAAAATAAGTGTAGTCTCTTTCGAGCTAACAAAGTAATTGTTTAGCTTTCTTTCATGACGGGGATTACTGGTCTTAGTTGATGGATTTTCTATTAATGCAGATGTGTTGAGGAATCAGATCTGTCACGTACATTTCTCTTGCTAGCTAATGATCTCACTATTTGAGGAAATTTAGAGTTTGGCAAAGTATAACTCTCATGCATCGTGCTCTGGTTTATCGAATCATATGCTAAGCTACAAAAAATCGCCCTCTATGTCCCCTTAAATTCTCATATTGAATTTGCGTTCCGATGGGATGATTATAATATTTCTGAATTAAATTTAAAAATTTAATATTATCGAATCTTAGATTCCCATGCTTAGCGAAAAGCAGTGAGGAGTTATGCAGACAATCATATAGTAAGTTTTACCGTAAATATTAATACATTCCATCCAGAATTTATAGTTTAGTGTGCACTTCTGTTTGCAGCTGTATCTCCATTTCTAAAAACCCTATCGAGAAGTTTCTTTTATTTTTTACTATATTCTATTAGCTACAATACAGATGCGGAACATTATCCTCTTTAAATAATGCACAGCTTTCCCGCTAGGGGGCGTAAAGTTTGATACCTTTTTCTCGCTATCTCTGCTTCCGGGAGACGTATTTGGAAAGTTCTTTTTCCTTATCATAGCTTTCCCTACGAAGAATAATTGTCTCAGATTTTCAACTTTTCTATTTCTTCTGCGAGGGGGCGTAGAGTTGTATAATATTTCCTTTGATATTTCTTCTTTTAACTGTTCGGATTTGAAAATATATTTGTCCCTGACATGTTTCCATTTCTGGATGTTTTATCGATTGTAGAAATCCAGTTAATTTTTTTCTAGCCGGTTCCATTGTCTGTGAATAAATTTGAACACTTTTATTCGCGTCGGTAAAGACTCAAAAAACGTGCTACGTACAATCAAAAATTCGGTGTCATCTTTCTTGTCTAAAATAGTGTGTATTGCTCCTGCAAGAAGTCGTCCTGCTGTAGTTACATGAATTTAACTACACTAGTTTCCACAATTTAAGGAACAGCATGAAATTTTAACATTTTGTAAGAACTTCACAATGAACGTGGATAAACCTTACATATTAGAGGTATTTTAATCCGGCAATGCAAGTATGATGAACTAATTATCATAAAGTGTATCCAAATAAGTAAATCAGCGTTAGGTCAAAAAGATGCAGATGAGATCTTCTTATCATTTCACTTGTGGATTTCAAGCAGAACGTGTTGCTTTGAAAGTTTGCGTTCAACTGTTATGGTGTCATTGTGACATTGTCTAGAAATTATTTAAGGGAGGAATTTAGATAGAGAGAGGCTGGACGGCTCAAATCAGGCCAGTCTTAAGCCTATGTTGCCAGGTGGCTCAACGTGTGTTGTTCCTAAGTCCATCGGCTTTGGGCCACATTCCAAATGATAAATAGGGCATTGAGAAGGTTTAGTAATAAAAAACCTGGGGTACAAACTCCCAACGATAACCGTTATTTGCAGGTACGTGCTCAAGGAGGAAGACTGTGGCACATACCCAGCTGCGTTTGGATCGTACGGAGCAAGAGGAAATAAGGTATCTTGTTTCACAGTGGGCGGAAGACTTCATAATATGGTCTTTATGGTGGGAGATTAACGGTGAGCATTTATCTCACCTCTCTTCATGAAAGAGAATGTATCAGTTGATGACGCAGTAATGTCAACTTGACTGGTGATGCTCTCTTTTACGAATGAGTCCACTCTCCAGAGTGAGGTCCCACACGAAGACTTTTCTGGAAAGAACCAGGGATAAGTCTTCATGTTTCAAACGTCTTAGAAATGAACGCTAATGGTGGTGTTAGTGTCATTGTGTGAGCAGGCATATCTTTGGACTGCCGCACAGATCTCTACATGCTTTGAACCGGCTCTATGGATCCTCAGATTTAGAGGGAGGAGTTCGTAGAACGCTTTGTGGTACCTTATGTCAGAGCGATTACGACACTGTTATGATATATCCTCAACGAGTCAGAATTGCTAAACCGATATCTTGAGGAGAACACCATCAATCGTATAAAGTGTTTCTAAGTACTGTGTATTACGAAGAACCAAAAAATAACAAAAATATTTTCCTAAGAAGCTGTGACTTTTTGTTTTGCAAGTAGAACTTTTAGAAGCAAGAAAATACTATTCGTATGTTCGCACGCTTCTTAGAGGGAAACAAATTGCATTATTTGAAGCTGATAACGTTCACAATCCTTACCACAGCGAACGGGTTATTGGTTTTGTGGATTGTTAGAAGCATAGATGCAGTTGCAAACAGAAATGCACGCTTACACCACCTAATGTCAGTACTGTTCAAAATGAAAAATTCAGAAACATATTCAAAATGTTGCATGGGACGAGCAGCATCTTACGCAAAAAGTATGATATACTAAAGAGGGGTAACCATTACAACGCAGCCGTTAATATTTATTAGAGCTGTTTGAACGATCCATATCGTAAGACGCATGGAGTCTCACCATGCGTCTTAAGATGTTCATTACAAGTAACGCAATCTATACTTTTGTATAGATTGTGTTACTTGTAATGGAACGAAAAACATCGTTTACAGGAAACAAACAGTAGTGACAGCAGAGAGTCCTGAGGGGGAAAAACTCGAAAATTAGCCTTTAATACAATAAATACTCCTATGGTACACAAAGAAAAGTAGTACAATGCAAAATCAAAACTGTACATCCGGAGTTTATTTGCATGGTTTTAGTGCGGTATGTTTATCAAAATTCATACAGATATCAAGTACCACAATTTGACTTCAACCAAATAACAACATTCGACATTGAAATTATGGTTAAGACAGGCTGAAATATCAGTTGTAGATTATTTTTATCAAACATCATGCTATTAACCCTTTAGCCGGCTGAAACGAATTATCTCGGGATTAGGAAAATGGGCTGAAATCAGCTCGAACGGATATATTCACTGTCTAAAAAGTGGACCAGAAGCGGTTGGAACGAGCCAACGTGCTCATGAAAAAGATTTGTTTTGCTTTCCCCTTTAGCTATGTCATTCAAAGTGGTCATTTATGGAGAGGATTGACTCTAAAGCTTTCTGACTGATTACCGTTTAAAAGGGCTGTAACAATGACAAAGGACATAAGAAAGAAGAGAGAAGATGCTTGAGTCGCTTGTTACTACGCGGTGGTATGATGCCCCGGCCATGTCTTGGGTTATGGAGCAGAGAATAAAGAACTTTAAACGCCTGTCACCAAGAAAGCACTAGTGGGATAACAAGGACTATCTCCAAGTAGTAGAGGGATGAATATCACTATAGACTGATGGAAAGCCTACCAACGGTAACAGGTTCATGGTCAGGGTTGATCAGGTGAGAGGGGAAAAAATCGTTGTGCAGTAGCTTCCGTAAAACCCGAACGCTACGTGAATATTTCTGTTTGGTAAGGGTGTAGAGTTTTGAGCAACATTTAGTTTAGCTTCAGCGGCCGCTTAAAGGGTTAATGAGCTTTAATACAGTAATTTTTCATTAAAACCTTTTTTCCATAATGTTAACCAAAACAGATGTCAGAGTCATCATCGATCACTGCCAGGGGAAGACCACGTAAATATCAACACATATTTGACGTGGTCTTCTACTGGATCGTTTCCTCTCACTTTGGGTCCAATCCAGTATTTCAATTGTGCAACGGCGAACATTTCTTCTAACAATATGTCTAGCCCATTGCCACTTAAGAATCTTTACTTTGACCATAATGTTACTTTCTCTTGCATTCTCTTTATTCATGAGTTTCTTTTCTTACCTTTCCTGGTGTGGTAAGGATTGTGAACATTATCAGCTTCAAATAATGCAATTTTTTTCCTCTAGGTGGTACGCATCGCTCCATGCTTCTCTGATTTGTCTGCAGCTTGTAAATGATTTTTATATTAAGGTCCACGTCTCTGATTCATAAGAAAGAGCTGGAAAGATGCGTTGATTAAATACTTTTTTTAAGACATAATGGTAAATTGGTCATGAAAGTTGCACTGTTTCTTCTAAATTCACTTCAGCTAATTTTTGTACTGCTATTAATTTATTCTTTGATTTGATCCTTGCTTAATATCTGTTGTCCAAGGCACTAGATGTAGGAATTAGTTACCTATATAAATTTCCCTCATCAGCTCTAAAATATTCAGTTCTTGTAAAACCATTTTATATCAGTTTTATTTTCCGTAAATTTACCTTTCATCCCACTTTTTAACCTTTGCATGCAAGTTATTGGAACCTATTAAAAGTAGCTTGATTCTTGGCCGATTTTTCTACAAATTAGATTGCAGTTCTTCTCGACATACAACAGAAGATTTCTTTCCTTGATTTTAATGTTTGTCAAACATGAGAAAGCTTCCACGGAGAAAAATAACGAAAGACCATAGCGCGCACTAAACACCATTCGCGCAATTTATATAAAATATAAATCACTCTGTGCATCGCTATTGTTGAGATTCGTGGATCTGCGCTGTCAAATCAAGACCGTTTCGATTGCTCCAACAAAGAGGAGGAACTTTCTTGAACAGTCTGTTTGATGACAGATCGAAAACGGCTAGAAACGCAGAAAAAAGTCTGGGTAGCTGTCAGCAGGCGAAACGGATACTGGAAATTTGTCCTGCACATATGGGAGAGTGTTTTCAGTGGCACTGCTCTGTTTTCTGTGGGATTACGACCAGCATGAGGAACACTTAGAGCTATAAGCAGTCGTCCGTTTCCAATATAAGGCCATTAGTTTCAAAGCAGGAAGGGGCCACCGCCATAAGAGAATCACAAAGGGGAGAACTGAGACGGCATGCGAAAAAAGATTCTGGGAAATTACCTTTAACATACAGACACCGCTTACATAAAAATTGTTCCCCTTACTGCTCTCTTTCAAGAGGGTTAACAACCACGGTGAGTAACTCTTAGAGCTATAAGCAGTCGCTCACCTCTAATTTAGGGCCACTAGTTCTAAGGAAACGGGAGAGCTGAGAGCTAGGTTGCAACACTCGGCCCCAGTTCGGACGTGCAGCGTAAAACCTACGCCTCTTACCACTTGGTCTTCCGGGTGACTAAGGCTTACTCTTCGTGATGGGGGAGCAAAACTCTCTTTTCTTCCGCCACAGATGAGGCGGCTGTGTAACAATGTTAAACGAATATAAACACAATTCAAATGCATATAACCTTAAATACAAACTCAGCGAAGCAAAACAAAGAACAACAAGTTAGTAAAATCATGCAATGCATTGATTATGATACGCTTTCCAACATACAAAAAATCATTACTCAAGCTATCACTCAAGTTATGAGGATAATGTCTGTGGAATAAATCTCGCTACTGTAATCTGACCTTTGACCCCATTTCGATTATATTAAACAGAATTGATTCAGTATACCTCCGGAACAGCATACTAAACTTTCATCGAAATCGAATCATGTTTACGCGAGTTATGACGCATAAGGGCAATGCAATGGATCCTGCTCCTATGTCCTGACCTTTGACCCCATTTCGTCCATTTTCAATCGGGTTCGTCCCAAGGTGGTCCCCTACCACATTAAAATTTCATCTAAATCAAACTACTTTTACGCGAGTTATCATGCCGAGTGACAGACAGATAGACGGACAAAGCTAGAGCACATACGCTTCTTCAACTAACGGTTGGAAAGAAAGAACAATAAAAATGACACTGAATTTTCGGGGTGTAGTAAGCACGTCTTTTGAATCCGTTCTGACGTAATTTAAATTTATCCAAGCTATTCAAAGTCAATGGAACCGGTATGGAAAACAATAGTATCTGGCGGAAGAAATAAGTTTTTCAATCGGGTTTTTAATCCCTCAAATATTGCTGCAAACGGATCGTGAGCTTACGTCCTCTGGTTGCAGACTTGTGCGTTAAGAAAAACATGAATTTATATGAGAAACATTTCTTACCGGAAACTTTCTCCAACGCAGAAAGAATTTTTCAAATCGGACTCTTGGATACAGAGAGATCGACAAAAATGAGATGGGACTTTACGTCCCCTGGTGGAAAAACCATGCATTTTTTTCAGAAGAAAGTATTCTCAAAAGGTGTATCCATATGAGCGGTAGCGGTCCAAGAAAAAAAAAATTTTAGTTGAGTTTTAAGGAGCCCAGATTTTGCTACAAATACATCAGATGTAAGGTCAGGTGATGCGTAACATCACAGCCTCTCCTTTACAAATGTCAACCTCGCCTTCTCGTGGTGCATCCTGTTCCCACTAAAGGGGCTCTGACGACCGCCAATAGCGGTGTAACTATACCATCGGGATTAGAGGAAATGCTATCCCACACTCACCAACCCGCTTGGCTAGCGTGGTGAGTTATGGCCAAACACCTCCAAAATGACTCCACAACTTAAATCTTGGCCCTCAGTCTCCGGCAGCTGGAATGTACCTGGCCAAGGCAGCGGCCAGTGCGACATGAAGGCTGAGGGTGCTAAGAATCCTCGGAGGACCGGACTAGGCTGCCATCTGATGCTGACCTTGGCTACGTATAATAGACCCTCCCTATCTTCTGATTCAAGGCTTCTTGAATTGGAAGAGGAACTACAAAGGATCAAGTGGGACATCGTCGGGCTAAGTGAGGTAAGGAGAAAAGGAGAAGATCTCATTGAATTGAAAAATGGACATCTCTTCTACTATCGTGGGACAGATACTGGCAGAACTAGTGGTGTTGGATTTATAATAAACAAGAAACTGAAGGATAAAGTTGTAGAAGTTGAACGTTCCTCTGACAGAGCTGCACGACTCGTTATCCAACTCTCGAGAAGATACCAGGCTCAGGTTATTTAAACTTATGCACCAACCACAAGTCATCCTGAAGAAGAAATTGAAGAATTTTATGAAGAAATTAGTCATCTAAATAATAAAGGTAAGCAACACTTGAAGATAATTATGGGAGATTTCAATGCAAAAATAGGGCAACAGCAACAGAATGAAACTTCAGTAGGTAAATTCGGTCACAGCAACAGAAACCAGCGTGGAAATACTCTCGTAGAGTTTGCAGAGGCAGAAGGGTTTCTAATCTTGAACTCCTTTTTCAAGAAAAAGCCACACAGGAAATGGACATGGAGACATTCAAATGGGACGACAAGTGAAATTGATTTTATTATGTGTAACAAAAAATTCGTCATAGAAGACTGCAGTGTGCAAACAAGTTTAACACAGGTAGTGACCACAGATTGGTGAGATGTAAGATGCACCTCAACACTAAACTAGAACGTGGCAAGCTCATAAGACAAACAAAATGTATTGACATAACCAACCTTAAAATACACCATTATATCTTCAAGTTGGAACTGAAGAACAGATTCTCTGCTTTAGAAGGCCCAACATCGGAAGAAGTGGATATTTCTGAAGTTAACAGAAAAGTAACCAAAGCTCTTATGGAAACAGCAACAAAATTAGCTGTCTAAGAAAAAGTTGCATGTGAACAAATTATCAGGAAAAACCAAAATGTTGATGCTAAAAAAAAGAGAGAAGAGGATAACTAAAGAAGATGTGACTTCTAAAGTGGAATATATAGAGCTATGCAAGACAGTACGAAAAAGTATCACTGAAGACGTAAGGAAATTCAACTGTGAACTAGTGAGGAAAGCAATTGAAAACAACCAAAGCCTAAAGATAGCAAAGGAACATCTCAGTAAGGGAAGAAAACAGATTATGGCACTGAGAAAAGAAGATGATTCTGTAACACTAAATAGAGGCGAAATTTTGACAAAAGTGAAAGATTTGTACTATAAATTATATGAAAGGGATGATACATGTACTCCAGACATCATGAAAGGTACCAGTAACAGAGTTCTTCCAGTCCTCCCAGCAAAAGTTGCACATGCAATCAAGAAAATGAAGCGGGGAAAAGCTCCAGGGGAAGATGGAATTACTGTAGACATCATACAAGAAGCAAGTGGAGAAATCGAAACAGTACTCACCCAAATTTTCACTCGATGCCTTAAAGAAGGGAGGATTCCTGAGGATTGGAACAACGCTACAATGATCCTGCTACATAAAAAATGCGACATTGAGGATCTCAGGAACTACAGACCTATCAGCCTCCTATCAGTGGTTTATAAAATCTTCACTGAAGTTTTTTCACACCGCTTGAAGGTAACACTGGACATGGCTCAACCGACAGAACAAGCTGGATTCAGGAGTGGCTACAGCACAATAGATCTTATCCACGTATTCAGATAACTAATTGAAAGAGCGAGGGAATATGAACTTCCATTGTGCATGGCTTTTGTCAATTATGAAAAAGCTTTTGATTCGGTGAAACCATCAGCAGTTACAATGGCTCTGAAATCCTGCGGTATTGAAGATGCATACATTAATATTATTAATAACATCTATGAAAATGCAAGTGCAAAGATTCGGCTGTTTTAAAATACAACACACATAAAAATTGGAAAGGGAGTGAGACAAGGTGACACCATATCTCCGAAGCTCTTTAATGCCACATTGAAAAATGTCTTTCAATCACTGAACTGGGAAAACAAAGGAATAAAGATTAATGGAGATTATCTAACCCACCTTCGTCTTGCTGATGACGTAGTCATTTTTGCAACTACCCCATCAGAGCTGCAGAGTATGATCCAGGAACTTGCTGACAAGAATAAAGAAGTGGGATTAAAAATGAATTATCAGAAGACTAAAGAGATGTTCAATGCTGTTACAAGAAATGAAGATTTATCGATTGATGGAGAAAAGCTGGAGATAACAGACACCTACGTTTATCTTGGACAGCAGATATCAAGTGAGGGTCACATTGATGAAGAAATTAATCGGCGTACAAAACTTGCCTGGAGAACTTTTGGAAGAAACAGCATAATTTTCAAGAGCAATATGCCATTATGTCTTAAAAGAAAAGTGTTTGATCATCATTGTCAACCATTATCAAGTGCTTACGTGTGGTGCAGAGACGTGGACCTTAACTAAAAGAGACATACAAAGGCTGCAGACAACTCAAAGTAGCATGGAGAGGTGCATTCTTGGTGTAACCAGGAGAGATAAAAAGAGGAACTCGTGGATCAGAAAAATGACAAGAGTAGAAGACATCATGATCAGAGTTAAATCCCTGAAATGGCAATGGGCTGGACATACTGCCAGAAGAACAGACCATGGATGGACAGCCGAAATTTTAGATTGTATTCCAAGGGACAGGAAAAGACCCAGAAGAAGACCACATGGGAGATGGGTGGATGAAATTCGAAAGTATGCGGGAGTGACATGAAGGAGACTGGCACAAGACAGACCGTTGTGGAGGAAACTTGGGGAGACCTTCGTCCAGCAGTGGATTGATAATGGTTGACAATGATGATGATGATGATGACATCAGAAGCAGAAATTAACACTTATGCACCCTGGTAGCCAAACCATTCTTTACCAAACATTAGAAATTATGTGAAAAATATTTTCCATCAGATGTTGTATGCGATGCAGGAAGAATTTTTAAATCGGAGTTTTAGGAGCAGAAATAACGCAGAAAACGCAATTTACCCTTGTGCCCCTTAGCGGAAAGTCTATGATTTACTTAAAAATTTAGAATTTATAGGAAAAACATTTCACATCGGAAACACTATCCAACAAAGAAGGAATTTTTTAAATCGGACTCTTAGAAGTAGAGCTATTGACAAAAATAAGATATACATCTACGCCTCCAGGCATAGAAACCATACATTATTTCAACAAGAAAATGTTCCTAAAAGGTTTGTCGACATAAGTAGTATCAGGTTACAAACCACTTTTTTTTTAATCGAGGTTTTAGAAGCTCCTATTTTGCTGCAAATGCATCAGAAGCGGAAATTAAGACTTACGCCACCTGGTGGCCAAACTATTTTTTTACAAAAATTAGAAATCATGTGCAAAGGATTTCCCATCAGGAGCTGTATCCGGTGCAAAAAGAATTTTTCAAATCGGAGATTTAGATGCAGAGATATAGGGGGAAAGCAATTTACCCTTACGCCCGCTAGCGGAAAGTCTATGAATTACTCGAAGATTTTGAAATTACATCAAAAAGATGTCACACTGGAAACACTATCCAGCAAAGAAGGAATTTTTCAAATCGGATTCCCAGAAGTAGAGATATTGACAAAAATGAGACGTACGTCTACGCCTGCTGGCGTAGAAACCATGCATTATTTTAAGAAGAAAATGTTTCTAAAAGGTTTGTCGACAGGAGTAGTATCGGTCTACAAACAACGTTTTTTTCAATCAAAAATTTAGAAGCTCATATTTTCCTGCAAATACATCAGAGGCGGAAATTAAGATTTACGCCCCCTGGTGGCCAAACCAGTTTTTTACAAAAATTAGAAATTATGTGCAAACGATTTCCCATCAGGAGCTGTATCCGGTGCAGAAAGAATTTTTCAAATCGGATATTTAGAACATCAAACAGAAGTCATCGCTCTTTCCACGTTTATAAGTGAGTCACGAAAATATTCTCATTGGCCGTCACCGGGAATCGAACCCAGGGTCTTCCAGTTGTGCGCCGAATATGCTTCCACGGCACCACAGCGGCCTCGAATTCCCCCATACTCACACAAACTAACTGCCAAGCCAATTGGCAGATTGCTTCTTGCAGCCCCGCGCAATGCTGGGGATTCACCAAAAATTCAGTTGCTGCTTACCATCTTTTTTAAGCAGCATTGGAGATTTAGAAGCAGATATATAGAGGGAGACGCAATTTACATCTACGTCACCTAGCGGAAGGTCTATCAATTACTTGAAAATTTCAAAATTATATGAAAAACATGTCACACTGAAAACACTATCCAACAAAGAAGGAATTTTTCAAATCGGACTCCTAGAAGTAGAGATATTGACAAAAATAAGATATACATCCACGCCCCTTGGCGGAGAAATTCTGGAATATTTTAAGAAGAAAATATTCCTAAAAGTTTTATCGATGTGAGTGGCATCAGTCCACGAAAGAATTTTTTCAATCGATATTTTAGAAGCTCAGATTTTATGGCAAATACATCAGAAACAAAAATTAACGCTTACGCCCCCTGGTGGTCAAAGTATTCTTTACCAAAAATTTTAAATTATATGCAAAAGATTTTCCATCAGGAAGTGTATCCACTGAAGAAAAAAATTTCAAATCAGTGTTTCAGAAGAAGAGTTATCGGGAAAAATGTTATTTCCATTTACGCCCCTAGCGGAAAATCTATGCGTAATTTGAAAAAAGTAACTATATCTAAAATACTCTTCGACATAAATGGAATCGACAGTTAAAAGAAATTTTTCAATCGGATGTTTAGAAGCAAATATGTGGAATAAAACGTATTTTTGAATTCGACATGATCTTACAAAAGACATGCTAAAAAGGTGCATGAAAATAAACTTAGCCACTGCCAACTGCCAAAAAATTTACGGAGTTATTTCGAGATTTATTTTGTATTTATCGTGGTATTTCATATTTTTATTAATTCCACGACTGTTTCCTAATGACTGACAAACACTGCTGTAGGGAAACATGAAATTTTCTGGTCAATAAGAAATGGGAGAAAGAATGTTATTCAGCTTCAATATTATAATGTGTTATGATGCCATATCCTGTAAAGTTAAATGATAAAATGCTTTTTCCCTTTTCGTGCTCCACCAAGGTTCATTCTAAATGTGTGAGATCGTTTGTTAGTTCACGTCCGTTTGGGAAATCGCCTATTTGAAGTTTAATTCCATGGTGCGTGACTACCAAGATTCGCTGCGTTGTTGCGTTAATCTTCTGCAATTTCCGGTTCACTTCACTTTCTTCATCACCAAAAACTTAATTATACACTGCTGTTCTAGCACGTGTGTGTGTGTGACGAATGGAGAAAGTTTTGTACGAACTAGTACATGGAAATCCTGAATATCTGTAAAATATTCCCCTCATTCGCTGCACACGCGCGTCAGAACGACAGCGTATTGTGAAGTCAGTCCATGTAACACACGTGAACTTTTGAACTCTTGACGTAAACGCATCACACACGACATCGCGTCGGCAAAAAAATGCACTGAAAACTAAATGGCGTTTAAGTTTGAGAATTATTCCATAAATTTCTCAATGAAATTTAGCAATGAGTTTAATTCATGTTCAAACAAAATGCTATATCGCTACCATGGTAATGTTCATTTCGATGTAGCGGGGAATGGGATCTCTTGGGTGAGGAAAGAAATAACATAAAATTCCTTCAAATATTGTGTTAGGTCAACTGTCGTTTTCTCTTGTATATTTCTACATTCTTTTGAACGGTGACTAATTGTTCCTCAAAAAACAAAACAAAAAAAAAACCACTAAAAACGCGACATACGCTGTGAAACATTAGTGGAAAATTTCTGAAAATAACGTGCAGCAAAGCTGCCGGTAGGTATCAATCTTTTTCAGAAATTATTTTTAAAAGTGCCTGTTTATTTTAACTTCCGTATTTACACAGATTTTCCGTAGTCAGAAATTCCGTTTATTTCTGTAAAGTCTGTTTCGAGTTTTTCCGTATTTAAAGTGAAATTCCGCTAAATGCTAAGAACCTACACTTTTCAGCCCTTACAGTAGATAATCATTTCGCAGCAGCCAGGATCAAACCCCCGTCGTTTGGGTTACTTCACCAAGATAAGGCACGCCTTTAACCACTTGGCCAGAAACACTTGCGGATTCAGTTCACGTTCATCGTAAAAAAAATTGCGCGACGATGAGAAAAAAAGTGTTTGTTAATAATGCCAGTGATTTAGTCATTTTATTTTCTGTTGGAACTTATTATTTTTCTGGATAAGTTTGTTATAATTTTATTTCTGCAGGAGGACATTTTACAAATTACGCATTTTTCATCGTGATATTTCGAAGCAACAAAATGCTTTGCAATTTGATCTTTGCCGCCCCGGGGCGCAGTGGTCCAAGCGATGGCCTCTGATCATTCGTCCGAAAGGGGTCCGGGTTCGAATCCCGGTGAGGCATGGATGTTGTGTTTGTCTTATGGCACTGGCTCTCTCCTTCCCTGGAACCAGTGACCCTAAATTAGGGACGGGCGACTGCTTATAGCCCATTGAGTTGCTCATGGTGGTCGTTAAACCTTCAATTAAAAAAAAAGAGTCAAAGGTCAGGGCATAGGAGCGAGATTTGTTCTACAACCATTATCCTCATAACTTGAGTAATAACTTTGGGTAACGATTTCTGGTATGTTGGAAGCGTATCATAATCAATGAATTGCATGATTTTACTAACTTGTTGAATCTTGCAGTTAGTTTTCATTTCAAAATATTAGTCGAGTGACTTTTTAATAACGAGCAAATAACAACAAAATAGCTTTAAAACATTTTGGCATCTTACGGTAAGCTCGATGGAAGGCTATTTTACCTCACTTCCTTGAAACTATATTACTGACCTTTTCATTCTACAGGTCATGATTACGGCTTCTATATCCAAGTCTACTACTTTTCTTTCACTTCTTGTGTCCTCTTACTGTCGTTTAAGAGTTCGAGTCGTCAACTTCATTTATTTTCTAGCAAAAAAGATAATATTGTTGTTCACAGAACTTCCTTCTTGTAATATATTTGATGCACCGCAGGGTATTTTTATTCAATTCGTATTTTCTTTCTTCGAGCAGAAACAAAATCTTAATTATTATTAATATCCCAGAAGAATCTTCTAGGGAGGAAAAGTGTAATTGATGTGTTTACGGAACGTTGCGTCCGTGCATAAATGTTTCTCGCAAACCAAGAAAAAAAAAAAAAAAAAAAAAAAAGGGAATGTGGCAGAGATAGCACAGATCACGATTCTCAGGATTATAAAACGCAGCTAATGAATATTCAGATTCATTTCTCGGAATTCCTGAGATCATTTTTCAGGCATTACTCCAAATGAGCAACTGAAATTCACTTAGGTATTTTCCTGAACACTAAGCTTCTTTATCGTCACTGTATTACTTACTGTCCCCGCATTCTAATGTTCGCTTCCTAACGAGAAGGAAGAGATCTGCCTATTCTTATTTATTTTTTATTGCATTATACACATTCATCGTAAGCAAAATGTAAATATGTTAATTAAGGAGAATGCAATCAGCCATGAGATACCATCGCTATGCATCACGGTAAAATTATTTCTAATGAGTTTGCAGAATAATGAACTAAAAAAATCGAACTATGAAGTTAATTATTATCAACTTTCCATTTCTTAAATTCTGCTTTTCGGGAAGCAGGTACATATTTTTGCAACTGCTGGGTATCGTGGCATGTTTTATGTGTCTTTTTGTTTTTCTTTCTTATTTGCTAAACACAAATACACAAATGCTTTTAATCGTACACTTTCAAAAAATAAAAAGTAGGTTATTCAAATAAAAGATGCAGAACATGAATGAGCGCTAACTCACATGATTATAAATGATTTCAACAGAATATCCTGTAATAAGCATGTTTACAATCTATATGCATTTAGCTTTTCTCAAATGACTGTACAAGAACTACAGTGTGTCGCACTCGTTACTTTACCCAAGTGTTTATTAATAACTGTGAATAATTACAGTGATTGAATGATATTTGGTAAGAAAATACCTTCATCCATGAAAAACAGAACCAAATCATAAGAGGTGTTGAGAGTGTTCGCCCTGTGCATTGAGACATGCTTGAACACGAGACTTCGTATTTCGAAACGTTCGCGTCGGTTGCTCCGGCGTAATCCCTGCCTCTGCCTCGCAGATCTTGTTCTTCAATGCCTCAAGGGCTGTCGTCTTGTTTACGCTTTCCAACCGTAGGTTGAAGAAGCGAATATGCTGCAACTTTGACCGTTTGTGTGTCCGCATGATAACTCAAGTAAAAAATGGTTCGATTTTGATGAAATTTTAGTATGTGGTATAGGGGACAACCTGGGGACGAACCCTATTGAAAATGGGTGAAATGGGGCGAAAGGTCAGGGCATAGGAGCCGGATCCATTCCATCGCCCTTATGCGTCATAACTTACGACGAAACGTTATCATGTTGTTTCGGAAGTACACTGAACCGGTTCTGTTGAATGTCATTGAAATGGGGTCAAGGGAACTGGAGCGAGATTTATTCCACAGCCATTATCCTCATAACTTAACTAAAATGCTTCTATTGCGAACCAATTCTGTTTAATGTAATCGAAATGGGGTCAAAGGTCAGGGCACAGGAGCAAGCACAGCCATTATCTTCATAACTTGAGTAATAACGTGAGTAAAAATGCTTCTATTGCGACAAAACTTTAGTATAGTGTTCCGGGGAGGTACACTGAACGATTCAATAGTCAGTGTAGGGAAAAGGGTTTGACTACGCGCGATTTCTGGTATGTTCGAAAGCGTATCATAATCAATGCATCGTATGATTTTACTAATTTGTTTTGAAACACCACTGATTTGAGATACCCACAGAGAAAGAAATCAGGGGTGTTAGGTCAGGAGATCGAGGTGGTCACATGCGGTGTTGTTGTAGATATTTAATGTGATGTCGCCTTGGTGCGTAGCGTTGCCGTCAGGCAAGTACTGGAATGTCAGGTTTCTTTTACTAGTAGTTGCTGCCACCAGCCAAACCTTTCTTGGTCTGACAACACATTTCGCTTTCTTTTTAGCTGTCTAGGTTAGATCCACGAAAGCAGACTCACAGGCTCTATGTACATCTTTTTATTTACATCATCCTCCCCTATTTCCTAGGGGGTGTAGACTATTTATAGATATACACTCATCCACTTCACTTCGGTAGTTCTACAAGAACCATATGAGTCATTCACTATCCCTACTGAGTGAATTCGTGAGAGTCAATTAAATGCACAGTTCAGCAGCAAGTTCATAGCACGAGGTACCGCTCCTCTTCATATAGGTGTACAGCATGAATGTGCCAGGTTCCGTTGAATTCTATCCACGAACCAATTGTCTAGCAATTTGATCTGTACCGCAGTACAGAGTTACCTCTACTATGTACGACGGTTTAAAAAAGAATGACCTCATCCACTCTACGAATTCTCAATAGCCTGATGATCGCAGCCATCAGGAGGAAATCTTACACATTTTTGAGGAAAACCCAGAGAATGAAAAACCAGAGAAAGCCAGCCAAAATCTCTGGGCTCATGGTCTGAGATGCGAGGTCACCCAGCTCCCTTCGCCATCAGCCAATCACGTTAGTGCATTTTCTGCAAGATGCAAACTCCGGCAGTCTCATAACTCACCGAAGCTGTCCCCTCGTTCAGGACGTCCCGTACTCAGGGAAGAAGGATGCTTCTTGGACATGCCTCTCTCCCATCTTTCTCTTGCCTCCTTCACAGTAGCCTCCTCACTCCATATTATGCAAAATGGCGTCTCACCACTGTCTTTTCTGAAACTCACTCTCCACTCACTTTTTAGACACAGGTTGCATTCCACTTTACCACACCACATTCCTTTAGAAATCACGTGATCTCCAAAGAATGACTCAATTTTAGCCATACTCACATATGATGTATGGCGAGTTGCCCCATCTTTTTGAAAATATCCAGTGGTCAGCTCTTCAGGGTGCAGTTGGTTAACGAAGGTCTGAAACATTTCCATGTAGACGGCTGTTGGGACCGTATCCCGAAAGAAAATGGGCCAAATGATCCGCTGATGTGACAGTGCACACCACACTCCAACTAAATTTTTGGTGCGTGAAGTGGTTTCTCGATAAATACGTGAGGATTTGCCGCTGAGTATAGCAGATCAGATCATATTGGAGGATTTTAGGAAGGGAGTGTCTGATCCCATGTCTTAAACAATCCTTAGAAATAAGAAGCCTGTAGATTTGGACTAGAGTGCCCGATAGGAAAGTAACACGGAAGCGAGTTAGAAAAGGGGAGGAAAACGCTCTTATTTATTACCCGGGGGCAATACCTGGGGTCCATAGGCTTAACGTGCCCATCCGACGCACGGCGGATATTTAGTGGTTTGAGCGTTCGTACCTGCTGGGATCAAACCTGAGGTCCTTCCCGCGGCAGTCACAAACGCTTACCACTAGGCCATCCGCGGCCCGACCGCTGCTTATATATCCGTGTTTTGTGCATTTATGTATACCGATAAATGAAACCACGCTTCGTCGGAAAAAAGAACATGTAGGCTTAGTTCTGATTGAGCCGTCCGTTTGGAACACAGGACTATGATCAGTACGTTGGACTTTTTCTTGGCGGAGGCTGCTTTCAGGCGTTCTCGGTAATCTCTAGTTAGTTGGGCTGCAGTCTTCTTGGGCTTCTTACATTCCTCATCACTTGATATTGCCTCTCGTTTTGATTTTCTCAACTTTTGCTTGCGTTCATTCTGCGAATTCCGCGGCATTGTCAAAAATGTTAACCCGTTCACACGAAAACAATTTTTAAAAAATTTAGTTTAAAACCACTGCGATATGCTCTATATATATATTTAAATAGATCTCGTCGAGAGCTTTAAAACGATACCACCCACAGTCGTGTTGCGCTCACGGTTGCCGAGATAGACTGATTCGAACGCAGCGGCACACCCAGAAATATTGCATCGTCTGTTCCACGCACAGGGAGCAAGAGGAGCGTCGCGCGCACTATGTATTGCGCAGTACGCGAATTGGACTTCATGCTGTTTACGAATATGCTAACACGATTAGTGTGATGCGCGTATTTTAATGCTATAATGATTTGAATTGGGACCTATTTTTGTCACAGGCCGTAAGTTGCCCCATACTCTCCGCGGAGTTAGACGTATTCCTACGTCAAAATGTGTGATCCAAGATGTCCTGTCGTTCCGCAACAAATGTCTGAAACCACTGACAGTACCCAGTGGCGGATTTTCAATTAGGCACGGTAGGCACGTGCCTATGGGCGCAAAAATTTCAGTGAGGGTGTAAAATTGTGGTGGGACTGGGAACAATGCTAAGCAGAGTCATGTTCGGACATAGCAGCGTTCCCTAAAATTTATTTTTGGTGGGTGTGTGTGTGTATCAGACAACAACACTACCAGCGCCTTTGGAACACCACCGCACCACAATATCCTGTTTGGGAAGAGGGGATGGAGTTTTCTTTGTCTGAGTGAGTCCCAGCTCACATTCTTGGACGGAACTACTGCTGTAAAGTAGGAGGCACGGTCAGAAATGGTTCATCCTGATCATTCCGACCGAAACCCGGAGAAAAAGAAAAGCGACGCATTCGGAGGGAGGGTGAGGTACTCTGAGCATGCGACGTCTGTCCTGTCCCCTCCCTCCTGACTACGACACAACAACGAATAAAGAAAAAAAGAAAGCAAAGAAAAGGGACAAGACATACTTCATTCCCAGGAGTCCCATGGGTGGAGGCATGGGTGTGACCGTGTGATACCCCTTTACTATACCATATCTGTTCGAAGTCAAACGATTTTAAATTTCTTTCATCTGAATGGCTGCGCGTGCGTGTACGGTGAACGTGTACCCCCAACCGCCAACCACATGAAAATGCGCTTCGCAAAGACAAAGCTCAGGGAACTGGACTTGGTCAGAGCTCAGAGCTATAAGTGTATCAAAGTGTCATACTCGTAATTAACCTAGCGTTTGTGGCAGTTTCTATGGTGAGTTGTACTTTTTTAGATTTTTACTAGAAAGTTTGAACAAGCCTGTTTCAGTGTGTGTGGGGTGCTGTGCTGGAATCTCCGTGAGTGATGAGTGCAAAAGAAGGGAAAACTCAGTGGGGCTCAGAATCGGAAAATCGCGATTGCAAAAAAGGAAGGGAAACTAAGCTGCTGAAAAACCTACTTCTTGAACAACACCTTAAAGAAACTCGAGCTTAGCTTTGGGATACGCTCACCTAGATCGATATCACGCCACCTGCTATCATACAGGAACACCCATACCTCACTGACTCAGGCGGGAGTGTATTCCATACCATTGGAATACCCGGATGGTACCACCAAACATTACATCGGGATGACAAAACGCTCTTTCGCTCTTCGACTAGTCGAACACAAGCGGGACGTCTCGCACAGAAAATTGACAACCGCACTATCCCGGGAAGTGGAACCAGATCAAGAGAGTGGCTCCTTATACTACCGCCAGAGGCACTGCCCACAGGGGAACCATCGAGATATTGACCAACCCTGTGGTCTGCAATGATGACGTCTCACTTGAGCTTCCCCAAATATCGAATTGGCCACTCACGCAGGATACATACACCTCGAACCAGATGAATAGCTTTATCGAAAAAGCCAGAACCAGCCGTGTTAACCTTTCTATGCCGCAACTTCGCTACCTGGGTTCTATTTGCTACATACCAAATGTTTCCTATCAACTCAAAAACGCGCTCAGGAAAATGAACTTCGGTGTCGACACACGGTCTCTAGCATCTTTATATACGATGCTTAAGAAGAATATTGACAAGTCCCCTATTCTCAATGTGGCAGGTGTTTATGCCATCCCGTACAATTCTAGGCGATACTTCATCGCAATGACCAAACGTTCGTTCAGAATTAAAATCAACGAACATAAAAGAGATGCAAAGGACGGGAAAATATCCGCTGCCCTATCCAGAGTCCTCTTACCCTATGTGGAATGATATAAGGAAATCAGCTTCCAACTCTACACAGAAATATGGTGTCATTCGCGAAATCTTAAAGATCATAACAAATAGCGAGCCTTGCAATGATAGCGTCTCTCTAGAGTGTCCACGCAACTGGAATCAATTCTTCAAATAATGCTGCATTTTCTCTCAGGGTACCTCATGCTCAATCAACGTGTTTCCTCCTTTCTTCGACTGAATAATTACATTTGCATCTATTTATTTATTGTCTAGTCAGCTGACCGAGTTCAAATTGTTGAAATGCTTCATTAATCAGTTTGCAATTGGCTATGCACCTTCCTTGAAAAAGCCATCTGGTTGATGTGCGAAAGCTTGGAAACTTTGATTTCTATTCTACGCAAAAAAATTCGGATTACTAGTGTAGTTACACTATTTTAAACACTTAGATTTTCTAATTTTAATTCATTGTTGTCGTCCTTTCCAGAGACATTTTTGAACGCGGTAGTGAGTGTTGTAACCCAGGACAGGCGATTTTGTCGCACCACCAACTTCAGCACTCCGTGGTCGCGCTCTGTCATTTCACGTGGCTAACCAGATCATGATTGCATTGTTGTCGCTCCTAGGGATTTCCACTTCACAATAACATCACTTACTTCTAGCTGCAGTACGGCAGAAATTTCCAGTGCTGACTTGTTGCTAAAATGGCATCCTACAGCCGTGCTGCGTTGAAAATCACTGAGCTCTGCCGCACAGCCCATTCTACTTTTCGTGCTTATCTATGACGTTTGTCAGATCATGTGCGTGTTTTTATACATATGTTATCGTTAAAGTATGAAATCCGTTATTTCATAGAATACCTAGTTATTTCATGAAATAACTGATCAAGTCAGTTAAAGCGTAAAACTCACTTGTATTCTATGGTTTAACCAGTTATTTCATAGAATAACGATCTACACCCCGTTAAAGTGTAAAATAACCGAGTAAATAAATCCCAAATTCAAAAGGCTGTAAAGTGAGAACCACTGGTCAGAAATAGCACACCATTTTCAACCCACTATAAAGTGTTATATAATAATAATGATATTAACTTTTATGTTTCGTTTTGATATTTATAAATTTTTCGGCAATAAATTGTACAGAAGATCTGAAAATTGTGTTTTAATGAACTGAATGTTCAGAGGGAAAGAGAAAACTCTAAACAATGTTCAGAAATTCAAGCTAAGAAGATGAAATTAATGTCAGATAAATTTCATTCTGAACCCTTTGTGGGGCTTACAGTCCGTATCCCAGTACCTGAAGTTGACAGAGAAAGGGCTGACGCCAGATCTATTTTAGCTGTTATCATGAAAATAACCGAAGAAGTATTTTTTCAATTGGGAACAGAAACGGCCGCATAAAACAGCTATATTCGCGATCCCAGTTCAGCGTCTGTGAACAAAAACTAATTCAGATCGAAGAAGTGCCGGATATAGAGAAATCGCTCCGGTCGGTTGCTACAGCTCAAAGTTTAGGTACCGGTCAGGGATTTAAAAAATGTTCTTGTAAAACGCAGTGTGTCAACAAAAAAATGTATTTGTTTTAGAAATAATGTTCTATGTAATTCCAAATGCCATTTTAGTAATCCCTGTTGTAACAAATGATTTTATTGTGTCTTTATATAAATAACATTTTGTATGCTATATAATTCAGTCAAATTGTTTATTTTACACTTTAACTGTTTATCATTAATTAATTTATAGAATACCTAGTTATTTCATCGAATAACTAGTTAAAGTGTGGAATTATTAATTTATTACACGCTTTAACTAACTTGATCAGTTATTTCATGAAGTAACTAGGTATTCTATGAAATAACTGAATTATACGCTTTAACGGTAACACATACACTATATTAACAAAAGTCACCGGACACCTAGAAAAGAAACACAATATAGCATTTATTGACATACATTAGTACGGTGTCGGTCCACCTTTAGCCTTAATGCATGCACTGACCATTCGAGACATTCGTACTTCTTATGCGGCGCACTAATGCATCCCATAGGTGCTCTATGGGATTAATAACATGGTTCTGAGATGACCAATCCACACACGATACGGAATTATCGTCAAACCACGCCGTAACAGTCCTTGCTTTATTGCATCGGTGCATTATCCTGCTGATACCAACAAGGCTCGGTTCCATAGTATTGCCACAGAGTTGGTACGGCATAATTGTCCAGCATATCGAGGTAGACGTGCTGGAGCATGTGCTGCTTATTGAGAATGTGCTACTCTTCCTGATCGGACTAAGCCAGAAACCTCGTTTTCTGTTTGACTGACGAACATAGGAAACAAGCATGCAGCCCACTTACGATGACGTAATGAATGTGTTGTTAGGCTCTCGACTACAGGAGGCGTTGAATGAACCTTGCGAAGAGGGTACGTGTATCTAATAAACAGGTATTTCAGTTTATGTTACTAGTAATCATGCCCATTCTTCGAGCGGTGAATCTGTAAAATCATGTTTTGAACATAAAATTAATGAAAGGGAAAAATAATTAAGGGAAAGAAAAGTAGTTTAAAATCCGTAACTGTTTTGCTATTTAGAACAGCGTCGGGACGTCAGTGCATTCGGTTTGACGTGAAACGGAGCTAGCTTTGGTGCCCCTTTTTAAATCAAAATTTGAAATTTTCAAAGCATTTTAATCATTCTGACAAAATTATCTTTAAACCTATCAGCATTTTCAAACAGTGAAGCTAAGCCACCTTTTAGAATTTTTCGGTTTTCAGACTTTTTTAGGTGTAGAAGTGACAGAAAAATTCAAGCACACAATGTTTCAAAGCAGTGTGTTTTTTTGTTTTGTGTTTTCCTGCACTTGCAGGTATCTGGTAAGACCATGCCACTTTTCAGAACTCTAGGTTATTTAGAAGTGGTCTAACAATTCGCGAAAAGTTCAAGCAGACAATGTTCCAAAGCCACCATTTTGGTTTTTGGACTTTTAAAGGCATCCGGAACCTTCAGACCTATCAGCATGGCAACTTTCGGATCTCTAGGTCATTTTTTAGAAGCGGTCAAACAATTTGCGAAACATTCAAGCAGACAATGTTCCAAAGACCCCATTTTGATTTTCTTTTTTCGTACTTTTCTAGGTGTATGGACCTTTAAGATCTATCAGCATGCCAATTTTCAGATCTCTAAGTTATTTAGAAGTGGTCGAACAATTCGCTGACGAACACACTCGCATTTTCCCTTGTTTGATTTTTATATAGGAGGCGAAAGCCTATATTTACATAGGTATTCACGTATGCCGGAGGAAAACGCTGTTCTTTAAAAGCGACGCTACGTCATTAAGCATTGCGTCATTACTAGTTTGATTGTAGCCTGTCCTTTCACCAAATGAGAAGAGAGTGCTAACCATAGCTGCGTCACCATGTCAGCAGGTCACGGGACCAGAACTTTCCTGTGTGGTTAACACTGAAAACAGAGTAAACCGCTCTTTCTTTTCCTTTGCGTCTTTAAAATGTGCTTAAAAATCAGAAAACGACTTTTTCCTAAAATTATTTTTTTGGAAAAGAGAGATGATAGTTGTGAGTTTATGCTGCAAACATTTCAATGCGTTATGATTTATAGTTTGCCATATATCCGTTTTTTAAAATGTATCCCATCGCGAAATAGAGAATTTTGTGAAACTTAAAATTTTAATTTCTCGTAAACTAAATCGAAATTCAAAAAAAGGGGCGACGAGGTACAAAAGGCGGACAAGGCCCTACATGCCTACATAGTTTCGTGGTTCTGTTGCTGTTAGTGTGTCCTGAACGGGAGCTGATAGCAATTTTTTGCTTACCTTAACTTTGAAATACAATAGCTCTTGAAATATCGCCAAAATCGAAAAACGGTTTATTTCAGCGTGTTCTCTGAACAATTCTCTACAACGATGTAAATTTCATATTTTTGTGTTCAATACTTTTTGCGCTGCTGGCTAGAAAAGCGCAAGTGTCCCGAAATTTCTAAAACAGCGGCGGCAGCAGCAGCGGCAATTATTTTCTTTTAGAATAGATATATTCTTCTTCTTCAGCTTTCCGAGCCTGCAGAACACTTCCGTGAAAGCATAGTATTCATCCTTAAAGCTGTTCGCCGTTTATCCTCTCTCTCTCTCCATTCAAGCTTTCCAGGATATGATAGTTGTCAGCCTCAAGCTCAGCGGTGTCTCCAGCCGCCATCTCTGAAAGCCTGCCTATGCTGGCTTTCAGAGATGGCGGCTGGCAACCCCGTTTCGCAGATTTTAGACATCACGAAGAAAGCACATAAACTTTGCCATGTGTTCACCAAGTTTAATTCTTCATTCGTTTCAATTGTACATAGCTTGTCCTAAAACGACTGAGAATGTTTTTATAAAAAATGTGCGATACTGCGTTCGACCTTGGCATGAATCTCAAAAGAACGGTAGTCGTTGTAGTAGCCATATAGCAACCGGCAAGACCTGTTTATAACGCATGCGTCGTCGGCAGTACGCAGTTTAATAAGTGTTGTTTCGTGAACCCCATAGAAGTCTTTTCGCGCTTCGATTTTTCGAAAAAGTGGATGTGAAAGAGGAACAAAGATGCGCCATTAATTTTGACTTAAGAATTGTGTCGGAGAGACTTTCCGTCTTATGCAAGAGGCTTATAAAGATGAATGTCCGAGAAAATCAACAATTTACAAATGGCATGAAGAATTTATGGATGGTAGTGAGTCTGTGGCTTTTATCGCGCATGGAGGAAGACCTTCAACGAGTGTTACAGAGGTAAACATCAAGACAATAGGTGTTATTATACCGGACGACCGACATCTATCACTTAGAGATATCGGATATATGGTTGACATTTCAAAATCATCAATTCACAGAATTGTAACCGAGCATTTGGGCATGAAACGAGTTTGTTCAACTTGGGCTCCCATTTCTTTTCATGTGCGGCCGCACATGGCCAATGCTGTAGTTTCTCATTTGGAGAAAATGAATATTAAGTTGATACACCAACCTGTATATACACTGAAGAGCAATTGAATTAGAGACAGCTGGCGTTATGCAAATGTGGAGCTGTGGGCTGCCCTGTAAACGGAAACGACATGACGTATGCAGCAATTCGACAATATAAGGAGTGATGCGACGGGAATCAGTAAGAGTCGGACGCAGTATATGTAAGACAAAGGATCTAAGTGCATTTGATCGTAGGCATATTGTCGGGGCCTGACGAATGGGTCACTCCATCTAGGAAGTCGTGCAGGCACTGGGATTTTCATGAGCCACTGTGTGACGGGTGCACCGTGAGTGCATCGAATCCGGTAAAACTATCCCTGCAAGGGCCAACTGCCGTGAACAACAGCGTGTGGATGAGCGGGGTCATCGTCGGCTAGCTCACATTGTAACAGCGGATAGATGGGTCACAGTGCAAGAAATCACTCGGCAATCTAACGCTGGTGCACAAAAACGTGTAAGCAGCCACACCCTCCAGAACCATCTCCTCGCTATGGGGTACAGAAGCCATCGTCCCACGAGGGTACCGCTGCTGACCGCACATCACAGGGTGCAAAGATTAGCATGGGCGCGCGAACATCGCCACTGGACCCTAGACATGTGGAAAAATGTTGCCTGGACTGACGAGTCGAGATTCACGTTGGTACATGCGGATGGCAGGATACGAGTACGGCGCAAACCACATGACGTTATGGATCCTTCTTGCCAGCAGGGTACTCTTCAAGCTGGTGGGGGTGGCATTCTCGTCTGGGGACCGTTTACCTGGACTGAAATGGGACCCTCGGTACGAGTGACATCGTCCCTCACAGGTCAACGTTACCGGGATATCCTGGACGACCATTTGCTCCCGTTTGTGCGTTTTCAACATTCCGCTGGGGACCTCATCCTGCAACAAAACAATGCACCGTGCCATCGCTCCCGAATTGTATCCGAATGGTAGGATGAACACTCCACCGACGTGACCTCGCTTCCTTGGCCAGCTACGTCACCTGAGCTCAATCCCATCAAGCACATCTGGGATGCCATCGAGAGAGATGTTCGAGGCTCTGACACCCTCCATCATATCTTCGTGAACTGTGGGAACTTGTTCAGGGGTCGTGCATCTGTATGGCTTCCCAACGGTTCCGGTGTCTTGTCGAGTCCATGCCGAGGCGAATCGCCCGCCGCCGTCATCAGGACGAAAGGTGGTGCTACACGTTAATAGACAGGTATCTCTAATTCAATTGCTCTTCAGTGTAGTCCAGACTTGTCACCAGGTGACGTCGACTACTGGTTGTTCCCCGTTTTAAAAAAGGCATCATGAAGATGACAATTTGAGACTGATCAACAACTTATTACAGTTGCTTCAACAGCATTTCAGAATAATAATTTCAGAAGACATTCAAAAAGTGGCCGGAACATTGGTACACCCGTATTCGATGGAATAGACAGTATTTCGAGAAATTGACCACTTCCTTGATAATTGAGGTACGCATATTTCCTTTATAAAAACATTATCGGTTGTTTCGAAACCACCATTGTATTATGAAAGTCATGAAAGAAATACGGGATTACGCCATATAATACAAATTTTGAAGATGACAATCCGATTTTTGGCGTAAATGTGACAAGGATGGTAAGTCAGATAATATCCGAAAACTTGAAAATTTTTTTTTTCATCGTCCTGGAGCGGGACTCGAACCCGCGTCTCCCAGAAAACGCCCTGGTATGCTAACCACTACACCACCCAGAACGACCAAGTTTCAAGTTTCCGATCAATTTGAATTTAACCATCTGACTTACCATCCTTGTCACATTTACGCCAAAAATCGGATTGTCATCTTCAAAATTTGTATTATATGGCGTAATCCCGTATTTCTTTCATGATTTATCTGCTTCTCCGGGCAAACACGGGATAAGATTCTTAACCTCCAGATTCGCTAAACATGAATGCCGGTTGCTTCGACTAGCGAATCCTGTGATGGTTATATTTAAATTGATCGGAAACTTGAAACTTGGTCGTTCTGGGTGGTGTAGTGGTTAGCATACCCGGGCGTTTTCTGGGAGATGCGGGTTCGAGTCCCGCTCCAGGACGATGAAAAAATTTTCAAGTTTTCGGATATTATCTGACTTACCATCCTTGTCACATTTACGCCAAAAATCGGATTGTCATCTTCAAAATTTATACCATTGTATTAATTAATCATAGATATATATGAATGATTGGATTGTTACTGCACAATTCTTACTGGAATCTACAAAAAATATACGCAGCTACTTGTTTTCGCTTAGATGTCTCTTTTCCTAATAAAAAAACGTTCAATTCCTTCGTCGAGATGCGTTACACATTTCTGTACGTGCATAGCAATTGTATGTATGTCGCTCATAGATACGAGCTCCGGTTCTGAGCAGAATTTTTTGCGAATATTTAAATATTTGATTTCAGAAAACCGTCGACCCGGTCTTCGTAAATAACATGAATATTTTTCTTTTCCGATTGTTTTCTCGACGACGGGAATTTGTTGGTTTATCTGTTCGCCGCCGTCTAAGAAAGAATCCAAATTCTCATTTTGCTTGCTATACTGAAAAAATATCTGTTGTGGATACAGCAGATCGCGTGCGCAGAATAACATCAAACTATGCAGTCGTATCTATATCAGATTTTTCTTGTTAAGTTTGGTATCTGGTATTCCACTGTGTTTTAAACGAGAAGTCTTTGAGAGGGAAAGGCCGCATTAAAATATATTCAAGAAGAAAAAAGTGGATGCAGTATCTGGAGAAATGGATATGATTATATTCGTCGCCATGCATAAGAAAAACTCTATAATATTCCAAAAAAATTCCACTCTGACAGCTGCTTGTCGATGCATAAACCTTTTGTGGCTGAATGAGATTACGTGATTCAGTCCTTTGTATATATAGTTCAGTTCAATGAACTGGCAACATAAAATTAGTGTTTTCAATAAATCAAGGAATGTTCCCGGAAAATAATTTAGGAAGCAGTTACATTTCTTTCAACAGTGCAACCAAATTGCTCTGTGAAAGAATTCTAAGTGATTGATTTTATACGTAGGTCATCCGATAAATAAGGAACAGGTTATAATTACATGGAAATTGTTTATGTTACCACGTTAGCAATACATCCCAACAGAACTACACTATCTACCAACAAGTAATTGGACACCTGTGTTAGCAAAGAAAAACGAAGTTTATTCACCTTCAATAGTTGGTGGAGCCTCCACGAGCGGCGATTACAGCTGCGACCCTCCGGGGCATACTCTCAACCAGGCGTTGTACGACGGCTAGCGGTATTTTCTTCCACTCGGCTTGGAGAAGACAGGCCAGTTCCTTCACCAATTTCGGACGGGGGCACCCCTTAAGTCGACGCTCCAACTCGTCCCAGAGGTGCTCGATAGGGTTAAGGTCCGGGCTCTGCGCAGGCCAGTCTATTCGATTAACTCCACTTTCACCATACCAAGCCATGGTGGACCTCGCAATATGACAGGTGGCATTGTCATCCTGAAAGTAACATGGGTCCACCCCGTAAAACTGCCACAACGTAGGAAGCGCATGGTCATCCAAAATGGTGCAGTAGGTCTCGGCGTTGAGTCTACCAGGAATTGTGACCAAAGGTACCGTGCCATACCAGGAGAAACATCCCCATAGCATAATTCTACCGCCGCCGAACTTCAGAATTGGCACAATGCATTCCGGCAGGAGACATTCTCCAGGCAGACGCCAAACCCAGATCCTGCCATCTGAACGGTAGAGGGTGAACCTTGATTCGTCGCTCCAGAGAACCTGTTTCCACTGTTCAACGGTCCACTGTCGACGTTCTTTGCACCACGTTAGCCGAGCAGCGCTATTGGACTTGGTGATCAAAGACTTGTGGGCGGCAGCACGTCCATGATAACCGAGCAGATGGACTTCCTTACGGATGGTATTCATCGAAGGAACACTCCCGGATGCCTGTTGAAACTCCTCGCGGATGTGGCCCATCGATTTGGCGCGGTTCTCTCGAATTTCTCTGGCCAGCACCCGTCTGTCTCTAACTCCCAGTTTTGTGGCTCTGTCGGGTCGGGGCTCATTCCGACAGTCACCTCTCATCTTCCACTTGCCAATCACGTAGGCCATTGTCGATTTTGGATATATCAACTCGCTGGATATGTCACGTAGGGATCGGCCATTTCTGTGATACCCGACGATTACACCTTTCTCGAAATCAGAGAGCTCCGAACTGCGTGGCATTTTGCATGCGACTAGTTGCGTTGTTGTTTCCCACACGATATTTAACGGCGGCGGCAGTGACATGTATCAGGACCGCAGATATCGTCGATTGCCGGAGTGTCCAATTACTTGTTGGTAGATAGTGTATATGCAGATGGATATTTTTCCACATAGGCACCGTACACGTTAATGCATCATAGTCACCGTACACATTATCCCGGCGATTGATAAACGAGTTTAAGCATTTCCTCAAGCTAGCTTACCATTCCAAGATTATTGAAGTAAAGTACTGCAGAACTGTGGTCTGCATTGTCGCTTCGACCCCGAATCGTTTACCTCTTAAGATGTTCTTTAACAGACCAAAGAGATGATAATCTGATGGAGCTGGGTCAGGACTCTAAGACGGACGCAACAGAACTTACCACTTCCGTTTTGTGATCCATGCTTCCGTCTGGTTTGATGTGTGTTGTCTAGCGTCATCATGCAAACGTCTCACTCCAGCACTTAAACGTACTGGCTTCATGGCTTTCTGCAACTTTGTTTGAGTGTTACAGTACCTGTCAATGTTAATTGTTATTTTTGCGGGGTGAAATTCACACAGAATGAGGCCTTCAGAATCCCAAAACACTGATACCGTTGTTTCCTTTACAGACTGCTGAACCTTGAATTTTTTGGAGGTTGGACATTGTTGATGCTTCCACGTCATTGAGTTTCGTTTGGACTCGGGGGAGCAGTAGTGCACTCATATTTCATACCACCGTCCCAATGCTTTCAATAAACGAGCGTCCTTCATCATGGTAGCAGGTGAGGTTTTCAATAGCCATTCTGTCGGTTTTGTGTTTGTCGGTCAGTATTTTTGGAACCCACCGACAAGAAACTTTACGGAACCCTCTTAACTCTGTGGTGATCGATCTCATGATTTTTTTTTTCGCTTTCTCGTAATGTTTAAACACGATATCTTTCGATGTGATAAGTGTGTTGCCTTTCAAGGAATGTTTAAACTCTTTTATCTGCTGCTGGGATAAAGGTCTTACCTGTCAAAGAATTTTTGAACTTTTTAATCTGTTGTATGGGATAAATGCTGCTGTGATAAATGTCTTACCTGTCAAAGAATGCTTAAACTCTTTTATCTATTGCTGGGATAAATGTCTTATCTGTCAAAGAATGTTTAGATTATTTTATCTTTTGCTGGATAAATATCTTACCTGTATATTCAACAACGTCACGAACCTTCACTCTTCGATCTTCCCTTACCAAACCTTTGACAAAGCCATAATTGTCATCCGTGAGCGAAGTCCTTGGTCTACCGCTGTGTTACTCGGGATCATTGTTCAGTTCCGTTCGACCATTTTGAAATTTTCCGCATCACACTGATTCGGCTTAAAACGTTCTGTGTATAAACATTCACCAACCTACGATGAATATCACTTTGAGTGACACCTTCCGCTTGCAAATATCTGATGACTGCGCGTACTTTTAACTAGGAATATTTTTCAATAACACCATCCATTTCGTTCGCTCTCCGATCGCAGACTACTTATCAGAGAACAGCAGTGAATGTGAGACTACTACTCCTTATCCATACGATGTACGCCCAAAAAAAACTTACGTCACACTTGCGCGCGTATATTGTGCATCAACGCCACGTGTACTTTTATTTTTTCTGTTTTTGGTTGGAGGTTTAACGACCACTGTGAGCAACTCTGTGGGCTAAAAGCAGTCGCCCGTCCCTAATTTAGGGTCACTGGTTCCAGGGAAGGGAAAGAGCCAGTGCCGTAAGACAAACACAACATCCATGCCTCACTGGGATTCGAACCCGGACCCCTTTAGGACGAATGATCAGTGGTCATTGCTTAGATCACTGCTCCACCGGGACGGCATGTTTCTAGAACAACTGTGGTACAATCCAGGCCTTGTGGCGAAGCGCATTATCCTCCTGGAAGTAGCCCTTTCATCAGGAACCACAATGCACATGTAAGGGTGATGCCACCTTGGTGGCGTAGTGGTCTAAACGCTAGCTTCTGACATTTTGTTCGAGATGGATCTCGGTTCTAATTCTGGTGAGGCATGGAACTGTGTTTGTCTTACGGCACCGGCTGTGTCCAGTGGCCGTAACGTAGGTACGGGCGATTACTTGTACTCCTTTGAGTTACTTACGTCGGTCGCTTATCCCTGTAACAAGAACAAAAAGAAGAGACATGTCGGCTGGCGAAACGGGAACTAACTTATGTCATTGTCAGTTGTACCTTGCGTGACGTACTACATAGGTGAAGCAAGTGTTAAGACGACAAATCTGCAACGATACATTCCTTCGGTATAGCTTCCTTCAGACTTCGGTTAAAGCAACTCACTCCGGAGCGAAAAGATGCGTTTTCAATCCTTGCCACTGACAAATTCCTGTTCTCACATTGGCACCCGAACGTAAAAATGGATATACAGGCTCTTGGGTTCTTCGAAATATTTGTGATGTTCGTTTCGCACATCGTCTGTAATTAATGAAAGGTTCCTTCTTCGCTTCAAAAATATTAAAGAGGGAGATGATGTGATGTACTACAGAGACGAAGCATGTGTCAAGACTACAGTGATACATTTCGTCGGTGTAGCTTAGTCGGTAGAGCAACTCCCTCCGGAGCGAGGAGAGAGGAGACGCGGTTTCGATCTCCGAATCGACAAATTCATGTTTTCACACTTATGCGACTGACTCAATTTAGCAAATCAACTGAAACCGAATTCGGTTTCGTAAAAGAAAAAATCGAATGTAATTTACACGTGAAAGTTTGTTTCCTCAAAATTCATGTGCTCCAAAAGATACTTCGGTTTGGATTTTTTAACAAAAATGTTACAGTATCTCCCTTCCCCATCACCACCATTCCTCTCTAACCCTGTCCCTATCCAGATGAGAAATTGATCTCTGAAACGTTGAAATGAAGTCCTCAAATTTTGAAGATGACAATCCGATTTTTGGCATAAATGTGACAAGGATGGTAAGTCAGATAATATCTGAAAACTTGAAAATTTTCATCGTCCTGGAGCGGGACTCGAACCCGCGTCTCCCAGAAAACGCCTAGGTATGCTAACCACTACACCACCCAGAACGACCAAGTTTCAAGTTTCCAATCAATTTGAATTTAACCATCACAGGATTCGCTAGTCGAAGCAACCGGCATTCATGTTTAGCGAATCTGGAGGTTAATAATCCTATCCCGTGATTGCCCGGAGAAGCAGATAAATCATGAAATAAATAAATACGGGATTACGCCATATAATACAAATTTTGAAGATGACAATCCGATTTTTGGCGTAAATGTGACAAGGATGGTAAGTCAGATAATATCTGAAAACTTGAAAATTTTCATCGTCCTGGAGCGGGACTCGAACCCGCGTCTCCCAGAAAACGCCTAGGTATGCTAAAATTCAAATTGATCGGAAACTTGAAAATTGGTCGTTCTGGGTGGTGTAGTGGTTAGCATACCTAGGCGTTTTCTGGGAGACGCGGGTTCGAGTCCCGCTCCAGGACGATGAAAATTTTCAAGTTTTCAGATATTATCTGACTTACCATCCTTGTCACATTTACGCCAAAAATCGGATTGTCATCTTCAAAATTTGTATTATATGGCGTAATCCCGTATTTATTTATTTCATGATGAAGTCCTCTTTTAACTATGTGATGTTTTCTTTTTGGCTTTAATTATCTTTAAGGCGATGAAGGATTGAGACAGAAATTAGAGAATGAAACGGAACAAATCGAAGTACAGGACGAAACGGGCTACTTTACTAATTATAGCTGAAATCAACCGCCCGGGGCTATACGTTTAAATTTTAATACGATCTGTCCTATAAGTTGAAGGTTTTAAACAGTTGTAAGCCCGAAACGAGCCGGGACCTAACCATTCACGTATGATCCGGCAAGGCCTACCAAATTAAGGTCCTTGAAGTTTCTCAGCCGACCCGGTGGCGCAGTGGTCTGAACGCTGGCTTATGACCATTCGTCCGAGAAGAGTCCGGGTTCGAAACCCGGTGAGGCGTGGTTGTGGTGTTTGTCTTACGGAACTCGCTCTCTCCGTTCCCTGGATCCTGTGAGCCTAAATTAAGGACGGGCTATTACTTATAACTCATTGAGTTGCTCACGGTGGTCGTTAAACCTTCAATCAAAAAAAGAAAAGTTTGTTATACCCATGCCAAAAATAGGGCCAATGTGTGTATGAGTGTAAGATGCGCTCGAACCACTAACTTATTGACTTTTTCGTTTATCATAGTAGCTCTTAAAAAGATCTAAAATTCTTCTCGTTTCATATCTCACGCGCTTAAGAATAATAGCAATAATAATAATAATAAGGAGGCTAACAATAAATCATATCTTTGCAGAAAACATGAGAAACAACTCAAACAGCACTTCTTAGGGGAAAAAACATGTCATCAATACTATGGTGGCTGCAGATGACGAAGGCTTACCCCACTGAACCTGAATACTTCTCTGTTCCAGAAAACAATTCAGATCCACGGTAAAGTTGGGAAAGAAACATTTTGCACGGTAAATATCAAAAGTCCATAGATCTGGAAGACATTGACAAAAAATCCTCACTGTAATGGTTAAAAAAAAGAGGGGGTCAGCTTTATCTAGAAACCGAGGGATTCTTCATTGGAATTCAACACCGCGCCATCGGAATCCAGACCTACAGAAAAAACTTGAAAGTTGCAGATGATGACACCTGTAGAATGTGTTGAAAAGCCAATGAAATCATAGAACAAATTTTAACGTGATACTCTCTTCCTGCTTCAAATCATTACCTTAATAGACACGACCAGGTCGCCACGATCCTAGCGCAAGAGCTTGGTGTTAAATATGACCTTATCCAAGACAATATTTCATCTTACTGTATTACAAGTACCAACCAGAACCTATTCTCAAAAATCATAATTACATCATGTACTGGGACAAGACTGTCATCACAGGCAAGACTAATGGCCACAATCGACCTGACACTAATTTTAGACAAAAAACTGAAGAAGACACAACTGATAGATTTAGCGCTCTCACTTACGGAAAAAATCCAAAGAAAGGTATGTAAGAGAATCTCGAAATATGAGAACCTGCGAATAGAAATTCAAATGATCTAAGCACAAAGCATAACACAGATTGTACCAGTTGTCATTTTGGCAACCGCAGTAGTACCAAATAACTTTCTGAAAGATCTCGGTGAATTAGGATTGCCACAGAGACTGCTTCACCCCATCCAGAAGGCAGTTATTCTACGAATAATCTGTCATATCACTAAAAACATTCCTGAATTTTCAGGCTTCAGATGAATATCTCCGCCTTTTTCTCACAGGCTCTGGTTGAGAAAGTCAACGACAAGAGAAAGAATAATAATAATAGTAATAATGAGTTCTTATAGGAAAAAGACAATGCCAACTCCTCTGTTCAGAATTTCAGTTCCGTATTAGTGGCTGAGTGGTCTAAGCGCTGGCTTTTGACCATTTGTTGGAGATGGGTCACAGTTGGAATCCCGGTTAGGAATAGATGCTGTGTTTGTCTTACCGCGCTGGCTCTTTTCCCTTTCCCTGGAACCCGGAGGCCCTAAGTTAGGGACGGGCGACTCCTTACAGCGCATCGAGTACCTCACGGTGGTCTAACTACGCTCTTTCCTCCTCTCCCAAACAAAATTCAGAAAGTGTCTAGAAGTGAAACGAGAGCAGAAATGTCCTCCATATGTTTTGGAAATCATCCTAGGAAAGTAACACAGTCTATGCACTGCTTGCAGTCATTTTACGGCATAACGTCATTTGTCACTTACCGTATGACGAGCAAACTTGTCACTCTATTTCCTTAATTATTAGTATTGCGCTCTTCATCCGAACAGGTTCTAAGTGCCGCCCCGGTGGCGCAGGCCTCTGATCATTCGTCCGTAAAGGGTCCGGGTTCGAATCCCGGTCAGGCATGAATGTTGTGTTTGTCTTACGGCACTGGCTCTCTCCCTTCCCTGGAACCAATATCCCTAAGTTAGGGACGGGCGACTGCTTATAGCCCATTGAGTTGCTCACGGTGGTCGTTAAACCTCCAACCAAAAAAAAAAAAACAGGTTCTAAGTTTTTATAAATATCTTCTATCACTGATTTTTCATAACGAAGAGCACACAAAAGCAGAACCTAAAATCTTGATATCTCTATCAGTTCAGTTTTTCAACGTATTTTTCGGGTATATAGCTTAATACATCGACATTTTCTTTCTACATTGTAGAAAGCAGGTTGTTAGCACTAAAATAAAAGTGCCCTGAAAACGCAAAGTAGAGAGGCTCTGCCATGAAGGATGAGAAAGAAAGGCGGGAAATTTTTCCTTCAGATTTGTTGCTCATCTGAGTCAATAAATAGGTTATTTCATTATTTCATCAGCTTCGTAGCAGATATATTTCCAAATAAAACGATAAACCGTTTAAGTGGTCATTACTAAACTGCATATCGTGTATCAGTTGGTCGAAGCAATTTAGTCCCGATGAGAGATGCATCTTTTTTTTTATTGTTATTATTTTAGTAGGTCGTTTGCCGTCGTGTGTTAAGGATGCGCTGTCCCAACGACAGTTCACATTTCCGAGGATGATTAAACCGTTCCGGCGATTTTTTTCCGGATAAATGATGTTTGCCTTTTTTTAAGAAGTCATTCCAGATTCTTGATGGAAATTTTGACCACAAATTTTCTCTTCCCCTTCTTTTTATGGCATTTTCGAGCTCTTTATTACTATATGCGGCCTTGTAATAAATGTTTTTTGCGATTCGGAAATGTATAAATTTCACTAATTCACGCTTGAGCACAGAATGTACAGTCGTTAGTTTGATGCCTAGATGTTACTAGTAATTTATTACTACAGCACAAAAGAAGTTTGCACCGACCTGGCCCTACCACTAAAGCCCTAAAGCCCGAGTCCGACCTGGCCCTGCCACTAAAGCCCAAGCTCGAGCCCAACCTAACGCTACGACTAAAGCCCGAGCCCGACCTGGTCATGCCACTTAAGCCAGAGCTCGAGCCCAACCTAACGCAACTACTAAAGCCCAAGCCCGACCTGGCCCTGCCACTGAAGCCAGAGCTCGAGCCCAACCTAACGCAACCACTAAAGCCAGAGCTCGAGCCCAACCTAACGCAACCACTAAAGCCCGAGCCCGATCTGGTCTTGCCACTAAAGCCCGAGCTCGAGCCCAACCTAACGCTACCACTAAAGCCCGAGCACGACCTGGTCCTGCCACTAAAGCCAGAGCTCGACTCAACCTAATGCAACCACTAAAGCCCGAGCCCGACCTAACTCCACCACTAAAGCCCGAACCGGACCTTGCCCTACTAGTAAAGCCTGAGTTGAGCCTGGCCCTTGGGAAAGACCGGGATTTGTTTTTCATCAGTTAAGTCAAATATTTCGGGCTCTGACCAGGCCAGGCTGTAATGGAAGACTTGCAGGAAAAAATTCAAAATATTAGGTTGTTCAGTGACCTTGAAGGTGCACTTCTGAATGTTCGCTTGGACTATATTCCTGAAAAACTTGAAGCCGTTAGTGAGGAATAGAGAGAAAGATTCCACCAAGACATAGATGAGATGGAACGACGATACCAGGGAAGATGGAACGTCAACATCATGGCAGACTATTGTTGGATGTTGCGCGGAGAGGACCGAAAAGCTGCGTACAGAAGAAAAAATACCAAAAGAAACTTTGAAGTCAAAAGTAAAAGATAATTTAAGGACTTTTAAATATAAATTACATTTTGAAATAATTCTTTGTAACATTTTTGTACATAAAAAAATATATATATTTTTTTTTTTACATTTTGTAATAAAAATAAAGTTTTCACCCTACTATATATGAATATTGAATAGTCTGTTTTCCCATATCTTCACATCCATTTTGGGAAAAATCCTTACGTCTTAAAGAAAAATCTTAGTCAGTTTTGAAATCAGCTCACCAAATACTTTTAAAGTCAGCCTAAAGCTTGCAGACCATTTTCAGTGACTTGAATTTTGCAGGCCTGTGTTATTTGGAGTAATTGTTTTCTGTTCAAATGCAAAAATCCAGGTGGATAAAAGATCAAAACATGCTGCTACTAAGATATTCTTGTAGTAAAAAAAACACGCTGCAAAATTGCATTTTATATCCAATTCTGATGAATAAATACAGTACAGGATAAAATTAGGTTTCCTTCCAAAACATATCAGGCAATAAAATATCATGACCTATCAACAATAACATATAATGACATCAAACGCAGACCAAGTGTATTGTGTTCCACGTAGGTACGTTACCTAGTCTTATTGTTAGGTTCCACAGTGAATAAGATTATTTGTCTGGTGACTGTAAAATAGTGTCCACAGGGCAAGAGATGTGAGTTTTCCTGTTTCTTCTCTTGACGTTCTATGCCCAAGCATGATTCATAAGCCATAAAGCTCCATAGCTAACCAAACACTTTAAGCGTTTAAATTCATCAATACTTATTTACCACATTTAAAGATTATGACACTTAAATATATACAGTCAAACCTCGATTTAACGAACTTTAAGGGATCAGCAGCCTTGCACGTAAAATCGAGGAATTCGCTAAATCGAGGAAGCCTTTCGAATGAAACATTCAAATTAAGGTAGTGTTCATAACAGAATACGTAAGCAGCTAAGTTCTTTCTTTCAGTGAAATTCAAATTATGTATAGTACTTTTAATTGCAAAATTTATTATCAAAAATGTTATAATACGTACACATTTACTTTGCATGTTAAATTACATAAAATTCGTAGATTTTAGACTTCAACGCATCAAAAGTTAAACGTACTTTACATATATTATAGTTGATTTTTTTTCCTAACGTTTAGCTTCTTAAATAACGACTTTAGTGTTCATTTTTTCACGTTTGTGCCGTCACGGAATCAACACTGTTACTTTCTCCGGATAGAGTTCTATACACTATGTTATGTCTTCGTTTAAAACGATCAATCCATTCATTTGATGCTGTAAATTCCTTTATTTGGAGTCTGGGATAATAAGCTGCTTTTTCCTTCAGAAGTGATCCACTAGTAGGCAAATTACCTGCCCGTGTTTATTGGAACCAAGTGACAGGAGCATTTTCCAACTCAGATGCGGTGCTTTCATAGATTTCCTCTTACTTGAAAATTGCCCACACTTTGATACACAACTTTCAATTTCTTTTCTAGTTTTCGCTATGGTACACAACGTTGACTTGGAAATTCCGAGTTTCGCTGCTACAGCAGTCTGTGATTCTTGGTTAGCATCAAGCTGCGATAAAATGTCCATTTTTTCACTGACTGAAAATCTTTTCCGCTTTCTTTTTTTTTGCTGCAGTTATTCTTTTTTTAATGCTCTCATAAAATGCACTTTTGCAAATTACAGTGACCAGTAAATTTCACTTCTAACTTTCCTAGTTCTATCTGTGTTCATCAAAACTTGATCCGTAAGAGTTGTGTTGTTTAATTTGGCCAGTAGATTTAACACTAAGAAGAAAAGAAGAAGCGCACTTTGGGGAAGAATTTCAGAAAATCAGTAATGGGTACGTACAATGTGCCCCCGCCCCCTTCAAAGAAAGCTGTCGTTCTGTCTGTAACTGAAAGCAAGAATCCCTATGGTACTCTAGAGCTGCGATTGCAAAACGGCAGAGCTGCGATTGCAAAACCTCTGCTGTGACAGGTGAATATGAAACGGAGACTACAGTGGTGCCAGGAGCAAAAAACGTGGACTGCGGATCACTTAAAGCATGTCTTGTTTTCCGATGAATCAAGTTTCTCATTATTTCCCCACCACAGGACGGGTTTACGTGTTTAAACGAAAGGCCGTTTTGGTACACGACCTTTCTTTCCCCTGCTTCCCACTCATACAAGAAAACTTTGCACTCCTTTGGAACCTGTTGGTCATTTGCTTCTCCCTGTAAGAAGCTTACGCTTGATAGTCGGAGGAAAGGCGAACTGATTTATGATTCCGTCAAGCTGTGTCGCAGAAGGTGTTCTTTGAAACGCTGCTTAACTGCATGCGTAGAATCTTAGTGTTACGCGAGTCTATCTTTCTAATTAACTTAGAACATAAAAATGCTGGTTAACATGGTTTGGTGGTTTAAAAAAATAAAAAAATGTTCGCGAAATTGAGAAAACGTTTTCGTTAACCCTTTTAGCGGCCGATGTACCTGAGGCAAATGGTGTCCAAAATTTTCTGCACTGCCCAAATAGAAATATTCACATAACGCCCACGTTTTATGAAAGTACAGCAAAATAATTCATTGTCCTTTCGCATCACAGCAGTACCGACCACAAAACAGTCACTAGTGTTAAAAGCTACCTTCTGATCTTTTATTCTCTGTAGAAATAAGTGACTCAAACATCTGTCTCTTTTGTTAGGTTAACAGGCAGTACGTCAGGAAGGAAAAATGTAAATCATCTCTCCCCCCTAATCGCCTTTTAAATAATATAGCTAAGGGAAAAGCAACGCTTTCTGATGCTCATACTGACTCACTCTCCACCGTGTTCTACACGTTTCTTGTACAGTAGAAATAAATATTCGTTCGTGCTTATTTTAGACCATTTTGCTAACCACGAGTTAATTCGTTCCAGCTGGTTAAAGGGTTAAATCGAGAAACGCCAAGGATTAGTTTGAAAGTGGTTTCTTCCAGACCATAAACAATTTACGTAAAATCGAGGAATTCGTTAAATCGCAGTGCGTTAAAAGGTGGTTTGACTGTATTAAATCAGTTTTATATCGTATATACTGACATACAGATATGGGAAGACATGCTGCATACAAGATAGAAATAATGAGTAAGAATGGCAGAAAAACAGTTCGCATTTATGTTCCGGAGTTGGCTTGTGATAATTCGTGGAGAAATGCATAAAAGCAAAATGCATTGCTGTACGCGATATTCGATGATCTGGAGAATGGGTGATACAGAGCGCTTGGGTAGGCTACACACACACTTGACTGGGAGAGAAAGCGTTGCCAGAGAAATATGCGCAGTTGAGAAAAAAACTTACAGAGGTCCCAGCATACGTCAGAAGTAGTTGTAGTACACTGGTGTGCAAAAATTAAGGACGAATGAGAGAAATTAGCAGAACAGTGGAACCAGCAGACAGAACGGACCAAAAGACCACTCAGGAGATAGACTAGGGTCCGGTACGGTAGGGCATATCCATATATGCAGCATGACGTAGGGCGGAGGAGTGTCGGAAGGGTATAAAGCACACGGGCGGTGTACGCTCAGCGATTCGGTGAAAGCTATTGCACGGTGTGCATTGGTTTGAACGACGTCGAGTTGCTGCCACCGTGTGATATGGCCAACAGGCAATCCAGTAGACGACATCTGGATGACTTTACCCCAGGTAGCGTCATTGGGACGTTGGAAGAAGATCGAAGTGTGACTAGTGTGGCCGATCAGTTCGGGATCGCTCACAGCATCGTTTCACGAGCTTGGAGAGCATTTCAAACGACAGGAACAGCTGTCCGAGAGTTTAGCAGTGGTCTTCCATGAGCAACTACTGCGGTGGATGACCAGTATATTGTCCTACAGGCGAGAAGAGACAGACGGCAGACAGCGGGAGAAATCGCAAGGCACATGCAAAAGACAACCGGACGTCCGTTATTGCGTTTTACCGTAGCCAGGAGGCTGCACAAAGGTGGTCTATTTGCACGACGACTAGTACGGTGTGTGCCATTAACGCCTGCTCATCGGAGACGGCGGTTTCTGTGGTGTCAGGAACAAAGAACTGGACACATCAGCAATGGGGTCGAAATCTCTTTACGGATGAGAGCCGATTTAGTCTGACAAGCTATTCTGGACGTATACACATCTGGAGAGAGCAGGGAACAGGCAGTCATACCTCCAACATCATCGAAAGGGATCGGTTTGGAAGTGGCGGAGTTCTCGTTTGGAGCGTTATCATGCTTGGTAGCCGTACTGACCTCCACATCTTCCAAGGAGGTTGAGTCACTGGTGTCCGCTGTTGTACCGAGGTTCTCCTGCCTCACGTGAGTCTGTTTAGAGGTGCTGTGGGTCCTGAGTTCCTCTTCATGGACGACAACGCTACACCTCATCGTACAGTGGCTGTCGCAGAGCTGTTGGAGAGTGAAGATATTCAACGCATGGATTGGCCCGCAAGGTCCCCGGACCTAAATCCAATCGAACACGTGTGGGACCTTTTCGGGAGACGCTTGGCAGCACGTCGCCAGCAGCCAGCAACGATTCCGCAGCTGCGATTGGCGCTAGAAGAGGAATGGGCCGCGATGCCTCAACAGCTCCTTTACAACCTCGTCCTCAGCATGGACAAACGTTGTAAATCCTGCAACGCAGTCAGGGGTGATCATATCCCCTACTAAAGACTGGATTTTTCTTGGCAGCCACCTGTCACATGGACGTTTCTGTCTTCTGTCTAGTTGTGCTCGAAGCTACCTTTTCAATAAAGTGCCTTTGTATCATTTGGATTCCTTGTTTGGACGGTTTTTCTCACTTGTCCCATATTCTTACATCTTGGGGATCTTGTGGTATGATTTGAGTCGATGTGGAGCATTTCTGCATGACGTTACATTCGAAAAACGGTCTCGTCCTTAATTTTTGCACGCCAATGAATTGTAATTACTTTTGCTGTTGTAGTTAGTTAACTAATTAATGCCCTTCGTCTATTATTTGTTGGTACAATCTGGTTCTATACATGTATTTCTAATTCACACACTCAACACTCTCGACCTTGCTTTTTATTTTCATTTGACTCATAGTTTGTGCTGCCAGTTGTTCAGGGCAGTAATGTTCCGTTCAGTACGAAAATCTTTAACAGAGAATTAGCGACATTTACGCAAGAAATAGAAATCTAAAAGGAATGTTAAATTAAAAATACACGTTACGTAGTGGACAGCAGACAAAGCAATATGATGTGAATGTTCGAGCGCATTAACCCTTTAACAGACTGGAGCGAATTCACTCGGGATTAGCAAAATGGGCTGAAATCAGCTCGAACGATTATATTCACTGTCTAATTAGTGGACAGAACTCTACAGGAACAAATGAACCTACGCTTTAGAAAGCGTTGCATTCTTCTCAACTTTGTTATTTCAAGTGGTCATTTAGGGAAATGTTTAACACTAATCCTTTCTGGCTGATTACTTGCTAAAAGGCCTATAACAGTGGCGACGAACCTAAAAACGGAAAAAGAAGATGTTTGAGTCACTTGCTTCCACCCAGTGGCATGATGTCCGTATCAGAAAGACTAGCAGTTTCTCTTCATGAATTGGTTCATGGAGAGCGGAGTATAAAGAACGAGAATCGAGCACTCATTGTCAGTGGCAGTTTTATGGTCGGTATTGCTGAGGTGATAGGGATGGAAAGGGATTGTTTTGCCTTAGTTTTCATAAAACCCGTCCGTTATGTGAACATTTCTGTTTGGGGAGCTGTGAAACCCAAATTTGTCGGTTTTACGAAACTAATCTTTTCCCAATTAAGCTACATCGACAAATGCTTGTTACTCCTGCTTGCCGTCTTGACATGTGCGTCATCTCTGTAGTACGTCACATTTACACTATATTGACAAAAGTCACCGGACACCTAGAAGAGAAACACAACATAGCATTTATTGACATGCATTAGTACGGTGTCGGTCCACCTTTGGCCTTAATGCATGCATTGACCCTTTGAGACATGCTTTTCACAAGGTTTTGGAACACAGCGATAAGTATGCGCTTCCATTCAGTACATAATGCTGCCGCTAACTGTTGCTTAGTGGCAGGCCTTGGTTCCAAACTTCTTATACGGCGCTCTAATTCATCCCATAGCTGCTCTATGGTATTAAGATCAGGGCTATGTGCTGGCCAATCCACACACGATACGGAATTATCGTCAAACCACGCCGTAACAGTCCTTGCTTTATGGCTCGGTGCATTATCCTGCTGGCACCAACAAGGCTCGATTCCATAGTATTGCCACAGAGTTGGTAGGGCATAATTGTCCAGAATATCGAGGTAGACGTGCTGGTTAACAGGTTTGTCGATAATAACCAATGGGTTGGGACCATACCACGAAAAACACCCCACACGAGTACACTGCCAGCTCCTTACCACAATGTACTGTTCCTACAGTACACTGTGGTAAATAGCCTTCCCCCGGCTACCACCGTACCCGCACACGGCCATCAGACTGATGGATCGTGTATCTGGATTCATCAGTCCATAGGACCCGTTTCCATTCATCTACGGTCCACGACAAATGTTATTTATACCGTGCTAAACTTAGAGTAGCGTTTCCAGTGGAGATGAAAGGCTTATGAGCAACCGCACGACCACGGTAACCCATGGAATGAAGTTCTCTGCGAATGGTACGTATACATACCGAGGTTCTAGCATTTTTACTCACCTGTACACTGAGGTCTTGTGCAGTACTCCGTCGATTAGGTGTAACGACTCTTCTGAGGCTTCGACGTCCTCTTCCACTGATTTTCTTTGGTCTGCCGATTACGTTTTGCTGCTTCAGGTACTCCATGTGTTTTCCACTTATTCAGTACATCCAAATCCGTTGACTTGGGATGTTTAAACGCGTCTCGGTTGTCTCTTATGGACAACCCACTAATATAACACCCAGCAATTTTTTCTTTCTCAAAGTCAGTTCTCCCCCGGCGCGACATTTTCACTCAACCTCACAGTGCGATATGATCGCAGTGTGAGGTTGAGTGCTTATTTTTATACTGTTTGCACCTGTACCGCGCATCTTAACAACGCAGCGGATCCTTTCATTTTCATTTGATGGGGTGTCCCTTGACTTTTGTCAATATAGTGTGTATCCCTCTTGAGAAAGCAGGAATCAAGAAATCCCAAAATCTCAGGTTTCGGGGCGACCGCAAACCGTGCTGGAGTAACTCTCTGTAGAAGGAGAAATTCTCATTGATTCCAGGCGATGTGCGGAAAAAGCATCATCCATTTTTCAAAGCGAAGAAAGGATTCTCATGAATTCCAGGCGATGTGTGGAAAATGCATTCCACATTTTTCAAAGCGAAGAAGGGATTCTCGTTAGTTCCAGACGATGTGTGGAAAATGCATCACACACTTTTCAAAGCGAAGAAGGGATTCCCATTAATTCCAGACGATGTGTGCAAAAATCATCACACATTTTTCAAAGCGAAGAAGGAATTCTCATTAATTCCAGACGATGTGTGGAAAATGCATTACACATTTTTCAAAGCGAAGAAGGGATTCTCATTAATTTCAGACGATGTGTGGAAAATGTATCACACATTTTTCAAAGCGAAGAATGGATTCTTGTTAGTTCCAGACGATGTGTGGAAAATGCATCACACACTTTTCAAAGCGAAGAAGGGATTCCCATTAATTCCAGACGATGTGTACAAAAATCATCGCACATTTTTCAAAGCGAAGAAGGGATTCTCATTCATTCCAGACGATGTGTGGAAAATGCATCACACATTTTTCAAAGCGAAGAAGGAATTCTCATTAATTCCAGACGATGTGTGCAAAAACCATCACACATTTTTCAAAGCGAAGAAGGGATTCTCATTAATTCCAGACGATGTGTGGAAAATGCATCACACATTTTTCAAAGCGAAGAATGGATTCCCATTAATTCCAGACGATGTGTGCAAAAATCATCACACATTTTTCAAAGCGAAGAAGGGATTCTCGTTAATTCCAGACGATGTGTGGAAAATGCATCGCACATTTTTCAAAGTGAAGAAGGAATTCTCATTTATTCCAGATGATGTACAGAACGAACATCACACATTCTTCGATGAACCAAATGTCCAGGAGATCCACTTTACGTTCGGGCATCGAAGCGGTACCCAAACCCTCTCTTTGCCGGTGACTAGATTCGAATCCACATCCTTCTTCTGCTCCGAAGCCGAATGCTTTCCCAATTAAGCTGCGCCGGTGAGGTCGTTTCGTTGCTACTTTTCGTCTTGACATGTTCGTCACCTCTGAGGTTGGTGCTTCAAAATATGTCCCTCCCCCATTGAGAAAGGTCTGGGACGGAATCGTAGGTTTCCGGGTCAGCCGGCAAACAATACTTGAAGGAGCTCATTGTAGAAGAAAGAAGTTTTCATTCATTCCATACGATGTGTAGAAGAAGCGTCACACATTTTCTCGAACTTCATTCTTCTGCTCCGGAGTCAAATGCTTTCCCACGCAAGCTGCGCCGGCGAGGGATTATCTTTGCTACTTGCCGTCTTGATATGTGTGTCCCTTCTGAGGTAGGTATGTGACAATGCGCAGAAAATTTTGGGCATCATTTTGTTCAGGTATATCGACCGCTTAGTATGTTAAGGATCGGCAATGAGTCCGTTCTTGTTTGACGTCGTTATGAATATGACTACAGAGACAGAAAAAGATCTTCTCGGTCCAGGAATTTTTTAGATGATAAAAAAAGGAAAGTAGCAAAACAACTGGGAAACTAAGCATAGGTAAATATTATAAAATAAATAGAACCAGAACAGAGTTTATGTGCTATAACGAAGAAGAGAAGAACCAGTATAGTTAGACTTAAACAAGCAAAAAACTAATAGAAGTGAGAGAGGACATTTGAATGACCGGAAGTCAATACTGCTGGAAGATGATAGATACATGAAAGAAGTAGTGATTAACAAACGGCAGGCTGGAGGAGATAAGCGGAAGAAAACGTTCCGTGTACTCTGGAATAAAATTCTGCCACTGAGGCAGTGAAAATGAAGATGCAAGTCTGTAGTACTGTTGGAAATTCCGTACAGTGCTAAGACTCGGCAAAGTAAAGTCCTGTGAAGAATAATCTAAATGTTACAAAAATGAGAGATACAGTAGATGCGCGTATCACCACAAAGGAGGGAATTTAGGTAGAGAAGGGAATTTTAACAATGAAATTAATGTAGACTAGCTGAATTGCCCAGCGTTGCTTGGGAGAATTTGGTGATAACTCGCTATCTAAATTTTGCTAAAATAAAAATTAAAACGGTTAATTTTTTACGGCATGATCCTTACCTAATACTTTATTTCATTTCTTCATTGAATTTGAATTTTTTTCTCTATAGAGTCGCACCCAGTATTTTTAGATTTTCTGTTTGATTTTGTTGTTTACTTACCTTTCAGTTCCGATACTGTGTTGCAGTTCTTCACTGAAAAGCACTTGTCACAAAATAAAAAAATCAATTCTTGCACTTATCACAACAAAACGTATTAACTTCGAATTCAAAATAAAAAAGTAAGAAATATAACTTTTTACGGAAATTTTGTATGGGGGCTTCTTGACCCCGGGCTCTGACCCCTTCCAAAAATAGTCTACGGTCTAAGTTAGTGTACCATGAAATAGTATACCAAATTTGGTTGTTCAAAATTGAAAACTGTAGATTTGCATAACGGACAAACAAACATTCAACTTTATACACGGTCGAGTCACATCATTGTGACCACCAGCTATTATCCAGAGTAACCGCCGTGTGCAGCGCGGACAGCAGTTAGACGGGCTGGGAATGACTCACTAAGCTACTGGAAAGTGTTTACATGTTTGTGGAGCCATGCTGACCACAGTGCATCTGACAGCTGCTGGAGAATGCGTGGTGGAGAATCCATAGAGCGAACAACACCATCGATGTGGTCCTACAGATGCTCAATTGGGTTTAAATCTGGGGAATTAGAGGGCCAGGGAAATACGTTGAAATCTTTATTGTGCTCTTACAACAACTCTCGGACATTTCGCATTGTCGTGCTGGAAGATCCCATCCATCCCAGGGAAGACAATCAGCATGTATGGGTGTACGTGGTCTGCAAGGATGGATTCATAATGAATTCGGTTCATAGTGCCTTCTACAGGTATGAGTGGACCCAGGAAATGCCACGAAAAGATTCCCCAGACCGTAATGCTGCCTTCACGAGCTTGTGTTCTTCCAGCAATGATTGAAGAGTGTTTGCTCTCCGATGTGTTTCGCCTTATACGCCAACGTCCATCCGTTCGATAAAGCAGAAAACATGACTCATCGGAGAAGGTAATTCTTTGCCAATCAGCGAAGTCCAATTCCGATACTGCCGTGCAAATGTAAGCCTTTTCTGCCGATGCACCTTCGTCAGCATAGGTGCAGTGACCATCGTTCTGCATCGGAGCCCCATACGCAGCAGGTTTCGCTGAACTGTCGTTTTAAACACACTTCCGGTAGCCCTCTGGTTCATTCGGCCAGTGAGTTGCTTCACTGTAGCGTGTCGATCGGCCCTCACGCAGCCTCGCAGCCGACGTTCACCTCTTACCTCAATGGCACGTGGTGCTTCGCAGTTTCCATGTCGCTTATTCGTAATGTGCCATTTCTCCAATCACGATACACTTTAATCACATCAGCACGCGAGCAGTTCACAAACTGCGCTGTTTTAGAAATACTGGCAGCGTTGACCGGAAACAAGATTTGCAAATCTGATAAATAGCTCCTTTAATCCATGAGAGCAACGAGTGATATGTTTTCAGAATGCCTACAGGCACACCTTATATACTTTCCAAGCCAGCTCACGACACGTGCCTTCTTTCATTGGCTACGCGCTGTGGACGTCAAAAATAGGAGGTGGTCACAATAATGTGACTCGACTGTGTATGTTAGATTTCGAAAGATCCTCAAGAAGCTAGATTTTTTTATGGTCCTGTATGGAGAAAGAATGAGGATACGTTACATCGGAAGTAGGGTTATGAACTTGGTGCTATCAAAAACACCAAAGCATATGAGGATCTACAATGAGAGGAAGAAAAGGAATTTGGGATATGGCATTAAACAAAACCGAACTGAGAAGTGGAGGTAGTTCCGCATCAGAGATTCCAATCTAACTGTGTTACCAGTACCGCGGAAAAAGAAATTTTGTATCTCAAAGGTTGAGTTTCTGAATTTGATTACAATGGGGAAAAGACAACTGCGTCATTGTCTCCATGGTTTCAATTCATATCACAAGCGTGGGTGGGTGGGGGAGGGGTTAAATTTCTTCAGAATTTTGAGAAAACAACCAAGGAGAAATCCGTCCCAAAAGCCTGAACCTTCCACATTCCGCTAATGTTTATTCCCTTTCGTACGCATAAAATCCTGTGAAAACCTTTTCCAGAAATGGCTTCTCAAACTCGAATGGGTAACATTTTAGCACGCATTTTGGTCTTCATTGTCTTGGAAGAAAAATTCCGAGGATTTCTTTAACCACGGGCATTCTCGAAATCAAATCCGACGAACCAATTTCTTGATAATGCATATGAAAACGTTTCCATTGCTGTACGCCTTGGAAACCTACAGTTCTAAATAATTCAAAGAATAATAATACATCGTGTGAAACGTAGTAGCTCCACGAACTATACCAAAAAAACAAGCCATCAGCGCGCTTATGCGTCCTCTTTTTTTCTTTTTTCATTCTTATTATAAAAATAGGCGAAACGAAAAGTTAAATTTTCTGTGTGAAACCTCGGTTACCCTTTTTCCAGTTATGCATTTTTCACATTTATTTGGGGTTCAGCGTTATACCCGATATTTCACTGTAGTTTTTATCTTTTATTCAATCCGGTTATACGTAATTCATCTATACGCTTTTTGCGATTATACGTTAAATTTTGAATTTCAGATTATCAGAAATGCTTTTATACGTCAGAGATGGAAACGGGTCACTGGTCAGCGGGTCTACGGGTCGACTACTTCTTTCGGGCCAAACGGGTCGGGTCAAGGTGTTCTTGACCCGATTTCGACCCAGTTTTATTTCCGTTTTATTTTTGAAAAGAAAAATGCATACTGTGGAATTTTGTGCTCAATGCTAGTGCTAGCGGAGTGAAGATTGATTTGTCATACAAAAATATTGCCATCTCTTTCTTAAATCAACGAAGATTTCTACCGACCGACGATACCATAGCGTAAAACGATGCTTCCTTTGCGTTTGTTTTCAGTGCGATTGTCCGGAGCAAGATGCAGGCAAACGTCTGTCACCTGCTTCTCTGGTGATTCATTCTTTCACACCCCGCATGTCACATCGCAAGACTGAGAGTTACTTTTCACTTTGCATTGAGAATTCAGAAGCTTTCGTTTGACGTGCTAACATCCCGTTCCATTGCATGTCATGTCGGAATTAACGCCTTATTTGTTAATATGGATGAATTTAATATTAAGGAGATTGAGAAAGGCGTCGAGTCCAACAAACACGTGCTTGTTGAAAACAAAAAGGAAGAGTGACTGCTGGAAGTTGCGTCGTCTCATTAGGAAGTCAGTATATGTTTCACGGCAACACCAATTTTCACAAGCTTGTGATGAGTTGAAAGTTTCCAAGATGTGAATGTTGATTTCATGAGTGTTCCTTCCTTCTGAGGGGCAATGACGAAATCAACATCCACATTTAGGAAACTTTCAACTCATCAGAAGCTGGTGAAAATTGGCGTTGCTGTGAAACATATTCTGAAGCTTCATATGTTATCAAGAAAACAGCAAAAACTGAAATTTTAAACATACAACAAGTTACTTAATTCAAAAATTTTTACTGTAGCACCATCAAAATTAAGTTAAACAGTCTTAATATTACTGCGAAGGGCATTTTTGACTCTCGCAGATGCGTTTGAAAGCATTGTACATGTTGAAAAAAAGATTCGAATTTATAGTTCACAGCAGATTTGTCTTAGTCAGATTCGGGTCGGTCCCAAATATGTGTTGTCCGGGTCCAAAAATTTTTATCAGTTTCCAACTCTGCTATACGTAACCCAGTATGTTACAACTTTGAGAGAATCGAGACGTTTTTCTTTTCTTTTTTTTTTTTTCTCAGACATGAAATAGATGATGGAACTAAAAATTTGCAAAATAACATTCACAGTTTACTTTTTTCTTTGAGTTCAAGAAATTTAAAATAATCAAAGATTAGTGAATATTTTACTCGGCGTTAATACTAAATCCAGCGGATAAACTTGTTTGAAAAGAACGTTGCTTATAAGTAAAGGATGTGTAATAGGGGTATTGCATATAAAACAAAATAGGATTCGGATTTACTTTATTTCAAAAGTAAGGTGGGGTTTTGTTTTTTTTTTTGGGGGGGGTGTTCTGATTTACTTTATTTCAAAAGTAAGGTGGTTTTTCTTTTCTTTTTTCATATATTGAAAATACGAAATTTTACAGTATTTCTTAAGTAGCTTTTATTATGAAATTAGAAAAAAAATCATACAAACGTCAAACTAAACATGGCCTTAGGTAGCAAACAAAGTATTCAAGTATGTCTGTATGTCTCACATTATAAATTAACGTAATCGAACGTTATGTGTGTGGGGGGGGGTCTGTTTAGTTATTTATGTATCATGCCCGACTTTGATGAAAACCGATCATGAGGGATTCATAAAGAATTGTTAAGGATTTTTTTCCTGAATCACATTTAAGCACAACTTTTATTCACTTTCATACCATTTACTTATTCTAAAGATTTATCTAAAACCGCGGAATTTATTTAAGCTACTATTTCGCAGTAAGGAGCACTATAAACAAGTTCCTGGGTTAAAAAACCAAGAACACCAGGTTAAAGTATTTCTCACATATATACTACTCAAACTAAATTTCATGTGGATCCAAGAGACAAAATTAGTACTTATAAGTTATAGTCATATACTTTCACATCTTTCATACAGATCTTTCAAAACATCTTTGCGGAGGGGAGCCTGCCCGGGAAAAACCACCCGAAGCATGGTTAATACAATTTGTTTAAAATCACCCCATAAGCGAGCATTTTTGGAGATACTCAAAATTTTACAATAGCGTGCAAAATTTTGAAATTTCTTTTATACGTTTTTTTAAGGCCACCTTGTAGAAAAATGTATAATCGTTCCTCGAATATTTGTTGGATTCCTTCACTATTTTTCCCACTGGATACTACAATAATATCGTAAAACACTCATCTTTGCGTTCCGCATTGTAGAGAAATACTTCGCAACAATATTAACCCTCCGGGTGGCAAGCACGCTTATATACGTTCAGAGATTTCTGTGCTCAAAGCGACGACGACGCAATAATACGCTAATAGAAAACATGTTCAAAAGCGGCGAGAACACAATATTGCGTCTAAAGATTTTCTGTGCTCATAATGGCGAGAACGCATATATGCGCATCTTAACTACGACGAATACTACAAAACGACAGGACGCTTTTATGGGTATCCTGTTATACACGTTGACGAAATTCCGCATTGCGCCTTCCAAAGCTCCTGCCACCTGGAGGGTTAAAGACGCCCTCCTGCCTGGTAATCAGTAAATTCTCCAAGAGGATGCGAGCCTGTCCTGAAATTTGCCTTGCCCACCCTGCCACCCACCCAGTTCAAGGTGTACCATTTTTTACGCTTTCCAACCGTAGGTTGAAGAAGCGTATATGCTCCAACTTTGTCCATCTGTCTGTCTGTCCGTCCGTCCGCACGATAACTAGCGTAAAAATGGTTCGACTTCGACGAAATTTTAGTATGTGGTAGGGGACTACCTGGGGACCAACCTTATTGAAAATGGACGAAATGGGATTAAAGGTCAGGACATAGGAGCGGGATCCATTCCATCGGCCTTATGCGTTATAAATTACGTAAAAATGCTTCGATTGAGACAAAACTTTATCATGTAGTTCCGGAAGTATACTTAACCGGTTCTGTTGAATATCATCGAAATGGGATCAAAGGTTGGCACATAGGGGCGAAATGTATTCTACAACCATTATCCTCATAACTTGAGTAATGATTTCTGGCAATGCAGTGAAATATTTGTGCTGTAAATCAAACGAAGTACAAGAATTCTGCCTTAGATGCACGATTAGAACTTGCAGGAGAAAATAAAGTGTTTATTAAAAGTTAAAAAGTTAAAAACACAATGAGATCTTTCGTGGCTGCTACAGCCACATCTTCAGATGGAAAGACCCGAGTGCTCGGAATCCGACAGTTAAATACAAGAGCAAAAAACAGGCCATTGCCACTAAATCCGAAGAAATACCCGATAACAGAGGGAAAACACAATAATATTAAGGCTACATATATAAATAACTTAAAGTTCATGACTTCTATTGCTAAACAATAATCTCCACGGTTGATGTAAGATGGCAGAAAGTTCATCATTACAACAAATGTTAAAGTTTTGAAATATATACATACTTTCAGTAAGTAGTAATGAGGTTCTGGAGGGTGGAACCTCAAGGATGGTAGTCTCGCTCTAAGTGGGAGAGTGTGAGCCTTTATTGACCAAGCGAGAGAGGGCTGTAGATTGTGAACAGATTTTCACACTGTACTTATGTTCAGAGAGTCTAGGTTTTAATCTTCTTGAGGTCATACCAATATAAATACAGTCGTTGTCGTCGTTCTCCCTCGCTTTAAGGGGAATACAATACACTCCGTACTTATCAAACATATCAACACTATCTCGATCTTTTTTAACCCTAGCGAGGATGTTCTGAGTTCGAGTGCCAAACGACAAATTATAGCGGTGGCACACATTTTTCAGGATATCAGCACATTGTGGTATGTAATCCATGGCTCCAACGAATTTGGTGGGGTGATTTGCCCATGTTAGAGTTGTGAATGCCCATCTCTCCCGTAGAAATATATACATATTTTCCCGAAGATATTGCCTTAATATTTGTTGTAATGATGAACTTTCTGCCATCTTACATCAACCGTGGAGATTATTGTTTAGCAATAGAAGTCATGAACTTTAAGTTATGTATATATGTAGCCTTAATATGATTGTGTTTTTCCTCTGTTATCGGGTATTTCTTCGGATTTAGTGGCAACGACCTGTTTTTTGCTCCTGTATTTAACTGTCGGATTCCGAGCACTCGGGTCTTTCCATCTGAAGGTGTGGCTGTAGCAGCCACGAAAGATCTCATGGTGTTTTTAACTTTTTAACTTTTAATAAACACTTTATTTTATCCTGCAAGTTCTAATCGTGCATCTAAGGCAGAATTCTTGTACTTCGAATGATTTCTGGTATGTTGGAAAGCGTATCATAATCAATGCATTGCAGGATTTTACCAACTTGTTTTCTAATACATTTAATTTTAAAATGCAATTTGGACTTTGTCAAGTAATAATAAGTCTTCTTCGTGCAGCCCTACATATTTTCCCGAAGAAATTGCGCTGTTTGCGTCTGCGTAGAAAGGTTATCAAAATAGATTCCGCAAGGCCATGAAAATTTAATTGTTCTCCACTCTTCTAATTTCTTAGTTTAAGCCTCTGTTTCATGTTAGTACGGCCAGGGGGACTAATGAGAAGGGTGGAAAGTAATGAGGGAGGTCATTAATAATTGCTGTGGTGTTTGTTTTCGGTACTAAATAAGGGATTCCAACACGGAAAGTGGAGTCTAAAGCTACATTAGCACTCTTAAGACTGCGCAGGGACAGTGAGAGAGTAGAACGTGGCTGACGACTGCTTTGGAGGAGAGGAGTGCAAGGCAACGTCGCTGGCTTGAAGGTAAGGAGTTAAGGAAGAAGTGTGTGTGTGTGTGTGCGCGCGCACCACGAAATTTAACTTCGATTTTGGTAATGAAAAAGGGCATTTCTCCTGAAAGAAATTGTTCAAGAAATTTTTCATAAGGAAAAAAAATGCAAAATTAAAAAAAAAAAAAAATAAGGCAATGCACTGACGGCAAGAAAGAAAATTGAAGGGGACGTTCTACCAACACTTATATCTTACACCAGTGGCGTAACTAGTCAGATCCGTGTATGTGTGTGTGTGTACAGGTAGACGGTGTTGGGATTGCACGAATTCCTTTCCGGTAGAGAAAAGCATTAAAAACTCCTTTCTTCAGTGTTTCGCAAATAAAATTGCTATCAAACTTGCCCTACCAAAAATAATGCTCACCCACTCGTCCCCCACCCTGATTTTGAAGTCTAGCGACGTCCATGTAGGTAATGTATTCAGGGGCGCACACAGAATTTCATCAAGGGAGGGAGGGGGGTGTCCGACAAAAAAAAATGCACGGGACAAATGAAACTAGAAATCGGGCAGACACACACACACACACACACACATATGGATTACATATATATATATATATATATATATATGTGTGTGTGTGTGTGTGTGTGTGTATTCTTTTTGTTAGCATAAATCAGCACTGATGTGTTTGTTCAGAGGTTAAAAAAACCTTACTCTTTTGAATGTCTACTAAATTAAATGTGCATTAATATATCCATTAATATTTATGTAAGACTTTAAGACGTACAGAAAAATATAGCATAAATCAGCACTGATGTGTTCACAGGCTAAAAAAACCTTACTCTTTTGAATGTCTGCCAAATTAAATGCGCATTAATATATCGATTAATATTTATGTAAGACCTTAAGACGTACAGAAAAATATAGCATAAATCAGCACTGATGTGTTCACAGGTTAAAAAAACCTTACTCTTTTGAATGCCTGCTAAATTAAATGTGCATTAATATATCCATTAATATTTATGTAAGACCTTAAGACGTACAGAAAAATAAAGTTTAAATCGCTTCTCTTACTGTAATTCAGAAACGTTTTCATCTAAGCTCACTTTAAATAATATATATAAATTATATGATTGCCCTGACAGGTTATGTGAACACGAGAGACTGGGAGAGTGGTGTATTCCTGGTTCCTCAAACACTCTGGGGTTTCACTAATTCCCTGCTTCAATGCTTGCCGTCGTCAGCCATCCAAAACAGATGCAGCATTCCTAAGGCAAAAGAGCACTCTGATTTCTCTGATTGATACAATCACACCACAGCCACCTCTTTTCTATAAACGTGTGCGGAAAGATTTTTTTTTTTTTATTTCGCCGTAGTCGGAATAAGGTATTTTAAAATTCTGGGGGGGGCGGACCCGACGTACCCACGCCGTGTGTGCGCCCCTGTATCAGTTGATACTAAGGTAGAGCAGTCGAAGCAGCCCAAGTAGCTGAGTGTTCAGAGGCGTAAGATTCTAGCCGGTCTCTTGAAACTGGGATGTCGCAAAGGCAATTCCCACGGCGCCGTGTCTGCTGTAAACAAAAGAATGCCCATAACCCAAGTTCCTTTTTTATTATTATTATTATTATTTCAGGGTTTTCAACTTTCATAATGTTCTCCTACTTGTTTTTAACCCTGATTCAATCCATTTTAACTACAAACCTTCTTAGTGTTTATATGAATAGGCCTACATTCGCTACCTCCCCACCATTACATTTAATTTTCATTTTTATCCCATTCCACTTGTAAATGTTTTAGATCCCCTCTTGGTGGAAGTTGCTCATGATATCATGATGATCCCTAAACCCCGAAACAAACAACAAAGCAACAGGGAACTAAAAGCAATCTACTGTAGTTCCCAATATGAAGCAGCAATTTAATATTATGGATTAGCCGTTGTGAAGTAAATCAAAATTAATTTAGTAAATTTTCAAGGGTTCTATTGCTGCTACACATTTTCATCCTCACCTATTTCTCAATGGGAAAAAAATCTGTTAACTGCACAATTTGAGAGAAAAAATTTATTTCCGCGGTTTTTTGGTTAATTCTGTAAACACTTTTATTCATAATTAAAAACCCCGTAGCTCACCGTTCCCAACCTTCATTTCACCACTGAATACCATCTGTATATTACTATAAATTCTCTTGGATATGTTAGGTTGAGAATGTCGTAGTCGTCCTAGTTTTCATATTTCCCACTATTTTTCATTATTTCCAGATCTGTCTTTAAAGGTTAGTGGTTGCGGGAAAAAAATAATAAGTTGTGTTTTTTCCTTAATAATAAATGTGTGGTTCTCTCCTTAATAATGTTAAGGAGAAAACTACACATTCAAAATTCTAGCCTTTTGGCAAAATAAACACCCTTTCTCTAAAATAGCTATGTGGCGCCATCTATAGGAACAAAACGCATTTTCACTTGTTTTGTTATGCGTACATGGGAAGACAAGGATCAGAATGACCTTTATTCTAGAACAACATTACAACACGAGGATAAGTAAAGCAGTTATGCTCCATTAATTTATCGAAATTAACGAATCATTAATACAGGACTTGTAGTGTAGCCAAGGGCAAATTGACCTACAAGGACGTTTCCCGGTGGCCACTTGAGAAATGGTCCACTTTCTCGTATGCCCATTGTCTGGATTGTTTTTTTTTTGGGGGGGGGGGGTATTAGAGGTTTAACGACCACGGTCAGTAACTCATTGGACTACAAGCAGTCGCCCGTCAGTAATTTAAGGCCACTGGCTACGGAGAGAACCAGTGCCGTAAGACAAACACAACATCCATGCCCGACGGGATTCGAACCCGGACCCCTTTTGGACGAATGATCATAAGCCATCGCTTAAACCACTGCGCCACCGGGGCGGCCTCTGGATTGTGTGGAAAGAACGAATAATTATTTTGGTACTGATGAATAAGAATCGTTAAATTCATTTGAGCTTTATGTTATCTGCCGAACCTTGTTTTGCCTTAAAAAATTGGTGTTTCCTTCTATCAATATATACACTCTACATTAAAAAAATCGTTGCACCCAGAAAGACGTGTTGGATTGCAATGCTATTCGGGAGGAAGGTAAAGGTTACTAGGATCAATAAACGATTAAACATTGAGTCTGATATGGGCAATATTTATTGAGCTACACGCCAATAAGTAGCGTCTCTCAATATGGAACCGAGCCGCCATGCTTTCTCACACAGCATGCCAGACGTCTCGGCATGGAGTTGTACCAGTTCCTAATGGTATCCTGCGATAAGCCATCCAATATAGCTTGAATCTTCTCACATAGTTCCTGCAGATTGTGCGGTAGGGGAGGAGTGTGGATAGCGCCTGCAACAGCATTCCACACATTTTCAATTGGCGATACGTCTGGCGATACGGCTGGCCATGGCAGAGTGTCAGTGCCTTGAAGCACACTCTCGAGACAGAAGCAGTATGTGAACGAGCGCTGTCCTGTTGAAAAATCGCACGGAAATCAGAGTTCAGAAAAGGTAGAGCTACTGGTTGCAGGACCTCATTAACGTAACATTGGGCTGTCAAAATGCCTGTAATGAACACCAAAGGTAATCTGGCAGCGTCGGCAATTGCACCCAACACCATGACGCCCGGCCTTTTGGACGTGTGACACTCGACAACAAACCGTTGGTCTTGGCGCTGACCACGGTGACTCCACACAGGGATTCGTTGGTCGTCTCCTCCAAGACAAAAGCGGGACTTGGCACTGAAGATCACCAGCTGCTTTTCTGAGTGGCTCCATGACAGTCTGGCATGACACCATTGCGGTCTTTGGCGACAATGCAATGGTGTTAAGGAAGTCGTCGTAACATTCTGTGTGCGTGTAGTCCTACGTCGTGCAGCCGTCTGCCAATGATGCTGGCACTAATCGGACGATGCATGGAGGGCACCACTGCTGGCTGAATATCAACAATCGTGGCTGTTGGGTCACTCCGCGCATGTCGGGCAACCCATCGGTTCTCTGTCTCCATGGTTCGTCTAGGTCTCCCAGACACTTCCTGTCGCTGCTGCGTACCTTGTTCTATCCACTGCCGCCAACAGCGTGCTATGGTAATATCCGCACGATCGGTATGACGCGCAATACGGCGATAAGACCATCTTGCTTCCAGAAGCCCGATGATGCGACCCCTCTCGAACTCCTCCAACTACTCGTATTGCCACCGAACTTTTCTCCGAGTCATATTTCACTTTCAAAGGATGCAACCAACACAACAGCACGAGTCAGAATGGCAAGCACGCGCAACGGGACGACCTTATATAGCCGGTCAGGCACAGCACTACGACCCCTTCTTGCTGGCGTCAAATGCGTGGCCGAGCGTGATACTTGAACAATTTGCATATTTCACGATGTAAAATCTACCCACTGAGTTTCATTCCTGTCGGTTGCTTCCTTCTGGGAGCAACTATTTTCCTTTTTATTTTTATTTTACGTAGAGTGTATATATGTTGGGCGTTTGCTCTAAAATGCCAAAGCAAAAATATTTCTACTTCAGCGAAAAATTTGCCGCCTGACTAAGCACACTGTTACAAATAAATTAAGCTAACTGTCATAAATAATTAAGCTCAAAGCCAAAAGGACATCGATAGGACTTACCCTCCTTATGTAATCTTGAAGGAGGCACTAATAACAATATAAACAGTCTATCATCCCCACATGTACAGACATAGAGCACAAAACGATTCTCCGACAGAAATGTTCCTAAATCCGTGTCCCACTGATATTTATCTTAAAAGAAGCGTAACATTTTATCGGTACCTGTTCATGGATCAAAGTTCATGAGTCAAAATAATGCGTAGACAAAAAAAAATGATAATAAATAAAGACGTCTATTCAAGGAGGTGGTACGAATACCGTTGCGCAGTAATGGTATTGAACAATTTCTTTTTAGTAGCAGTCACTGACCAAATATTTTTTTTTTTAATAAATATAATTATCTGATACAACCCCCATTTTGAGTACGGTCTGATATGTTACATTCAATCATGAGTGGATATTTAAAATTGTATCACACTTGAATCGCTGTTGAAATTTGTGCACGACTGAATCGTTTTTATACTGCACATTTCAAGAAATTAATTGACGTACAATACTTGGTTGGAGAGTTTTTGGGAAGAACATTATAATTTTTAAGAGCAATATGGCCGCCCCGGTGGCGCAGTGGTCTAAGCGACGGCCTCTGTGCATTCGTCCGAAAGGGGTCCGGGTTCGAATCCCGGTGAGGCATGGGTGTTGTGTTTGTCTTACGGCACTGGCTCTCTCCTTCCCGGGAACCAGTGACCCTAAATTAGGGACAGGCGACTGCTTATAGTCCATTGATTTGCTCACGGTGATCGTTAAATCCTCTAATAAAAAAATAAAGATAAAAATTTTGCGCTGCTATGAACGAGTGGTTTTCTAAACACGTGTCAGGAGCGCGAAAGTAGGTCAAGCACTCAAGCCACTTAAACAAAAAGAAGAAACGAGCGAGTGTTGAAAAATCATCCATACACACGTGCAAACCTGTGATTGCAGTAGAACACGGGAAAACATCATTGCTCGACGATTGTGATGAGAATCTGGCAGTTCTGGCATTTTCACAAGCAATAACTTATTTCCATTGTACAATAGCAATAATATACGTGAATAAGCTAACTTAAATAAAAGAAAACAGATATTAAAATGCAAGTGCTGAGTATAAACGTCGCAAAAATAAGTCAGTTGATATAAAAGAACATAATGAAAGAAGACTGGGGAGATGCATGCTTGGTGTAACCAGGAGAGATAAGAAGAGGAACTCGTGGATAAAGAAAATGGAAAGAGTGGAAGACATCATGATCAGAGTAAAATCCCTGAAATAGCAATGAGCTGGACATATTGCCAGAAAAACGGACCACCGATGGATAACCGAAATTCTAGACTGGATTCCAAGGGGCAGGAAAAAATCCACATGGAGATGGGTGGATGAAATTCGAAAACATGATGGTGTGACATGAGGGAGACCGGCGCAAGATAGACCTCTGTGCAATAAACTTAGGGAGACCTTCATCCAGCAGTGGATTGATAATGGTTCATGATGATGATCTTTCATCCAGGAGATAACCTTTTTTTATGGGGAAATTTATGAGCTGCTCTCCTGTAGGTACGTGTGTTTATGCAGTGGACCACAGGTCTGTTTTCGGCGATCCACTGTTAGAAATATATTAAGCCGCCCCTGACTGTGGTATTTTTTAATAAGGGCTTCTACTTTTCAACACGCTTGTCCCAAACGATGAGCAAAATCATGTAAGACGTTCGATATGCGGGAAAAAATATTTTCAGTCGGGCAGCAAACCTCTTACGCACCTCCCGCCATGGCGTTCATCGATAAGATTTCAGGATGGGACAAACAGAAATTATAACTACGAATAATATGTGGAAACATCATAAGAATTACAAGGTTGCTTACCTATTTTCACAATTCACTGCATGTTTTATTCTTTCTGCCGTCATGCTTGGTTCAAGCCTCCGGTGCAGTGTTCTATTTTTGGTCCTTGGTTCAAGCCTCCGGTGCGGTGTTCTATTTTTGGTCCTTGGTTCAAGCCTCCGGTGCGGTGTTCTATTTTTGGTCCTCAGAACACCGCACCGGAGTCTTAAACCAAGCATGACGGCAGAAAGAATAAAACGTGCAATGAAATGTGAAAATAGGTAAGCAACCTTGTAATTCTTATAATTGTGTGCACGTAGATTTAATAACAACTATGGCTTCTGCTATAGATGTTTTAACCTGAATTTATGGAAACATCATATGCAAATTCTGATTATGCCTTCCAGTTATCTAACAGTTTTTACCTCACTCTCAGCACATAAATTTAACTGGCAAACCAAATTACCTAAAAAATTACATCAACGTGATGGATAAATGAAATTAGACAACTTGTTGGTACAATAAGGAAATTTCATTGTCGATCTCTTAATCCTTTCGGACACTTGGGTCACATGCATCATGAAAACCCAGAAATCCCTCAGTTGGCCACCAAGAAAGAAAAATATACCCTCAGTACAAATTTCTGGGGAAATTTTCAATAGATCATTGTTTAATAATGAATAGCTGCTGCAGAGGATGTTACTTTTTTTTTCTTTTTTTTTTTTGGCCTTTCATTCTTTTTCATAATGTACGGATTTTTAGGAATTCTTCAACCATTTAGAGATGCAATCAAATTATACTCCAAATCTTTGGTTTTACCGAAAATATGTACGCTGTTCTCCAACATGCATGGGAAATTTCATTATTATTACTTTTCTTGAAAATTTCCACTTTTTCTGCTGGAAATTACCAACCGTTTTCTTATATTTACGGCACACACACGCATCCAGAAATCAGACAAAATAAGTAGCAATCAGAATTAATGCAATCCTGGATATCTGTGTAATACCTCCCAAGAACGGAAAGCGTATCATATAATTTCCAGAGGAGGGTAAATGACCCCTCTTGCCCCCAATATGGACGCCCCTATTATAATTTCTAGAAAAACGACCTCCATTTTTTAAGTTAATGCTAAAATGTAAACTTCACTGATTTGAATAACCTTTTATGTAATCCAAAGTAACATTTTACGTGATTTCTTTTTTTTTTTTTTTACACCAGAAATTTTTGTGATGACATTTTTCTTTTCTCCTTTTCGGAGTGAAATAATAATATTTTACCTGTTGTTCTACACATAGGGATTCCTTGTAGATACTCGTAATCTTGTGTTATAACATGCGCGGAGAATCGCACGTCTACACGGAAAGAGTGATCGGAATCCATCCCTAATCGATGTTAGTCTCATTCGAATTACTCTGCTGTCAACCACACGAGCATTTCATTAATTCGGAAGATAAAGTAATCCACCAGAAAAATAATGAAAACATCTGGATTGCTTTAAGACAAAGTTGCTGACTCATCTCCATGCCTACCGAAGCCTGACACGTATACCAAACAGACACCCATCACTGCTAGCTTGTAGCAGAATGAAGAGAGTCAGTCCGCTTAACCAAAAGATTACTTGCTTGTACTCTGTTCTATCATTAATTTCCGGACACCCTTCTATTGATAGTGAATTCTTTCTCACGCAAGCACCACGTCAGAACCCCAACTATAAATATTCACAAAGGGTGAGAAACACTCACTACTATGAGTGCAAGATGCCTCGATAGAGAGAGTTAACTAATTTCCAGTGAGGATTGATAATAGGGTGCCACACAAACCATCACTCCGTACGTGACTTCTCAGCAGCGTTGAAGATCCCTAAGTCGACGAGTGACCATCTGACCCCCAAACGGAAGCGCACTGAGGCTGAGCCTGCAAAGAAACGATCTGGTAAGCTTCCGAATTTAACAGAACGTGAAAGGCGAGTCCTGCAAACGATTATCCGCTCAGAACGAAATCACTATTACCTCAAATCACGCGAACATTGTGTGAGAGTATTGGGATTGATATTAGCACCAGTACATTTGGGAAAACGCTGTTCGATAGTGTAACCTATGTTGAGTAGACATCCACAATCTGCTAATCACATCGCTAATTCCATACGCCGATTAGCGTGCTGTGACGAACGTCGATATTGGACTAATGGCAAAGGATGCTGTGTACTGACGAGTTAAGATACACAGTTTAGTCCAGATGATCGTTCCTGAGTTTTCCACATGCCGGGGGAAAGATGCCTTCCTAACTGTATTGTTACGATAGTGAAATTTAGTGGAGGAGGCATGATGGAATGGAGCTGTGGTTCGGCTTGAATCCCTCAGCCATTTTGGATAAAACAATAAAAGCTGAGCCTAACTAGACATCATGGACAATTACGCTGTATCAACATTGCGATAGTAGTTTGGGGAAGTCCCATGTCTCCATCACAGTACAACGCACCATGTCACACTACTGCTCACGCTGGTACAAATTGGTTTGAGGACATAGACGTCGAAAAGTTGGACTGGTCAGCATAGATTTCAGTTCTGCAACCTATAGATAATCTCTGGTAAAAATTAGATAGTCGATTACGTGGTAGAAAAGATCGCTCAACAAATAAAGCTGAACTGGTCGCTGCTTTGAAGGCATAAAACATCAGCAGACACCCATAAAAAGATGGTGGATAGTATGTAGCGTTCTTTAGTTTTACGTATATGGATATACGTTAAAAGTCTGTTTAACCTAGAACACCACCTTTCGTGCAACTTGTTTTTAAATATCCTAGCTGGTTCTGAACCAGGAATGGCTTAACTTCAATATCCTTAGTTAAGCATTAAAATTGAACTTCAATGAAGCTTCAATAGTTCTACTTAGTTTTTCTAAACTACCCCATATTGACAAAAGTCACCGGACACATCTTCAAAAGCAAATGAACGGATCTGCTGCGTTGTTAAGATGCGCGTTGCAGCTGCAAACGGTATAAAAACAAGCCTGTAGCTGAACGCGATCATGTCGCACTGTGAGGTTGAGTGAAAATGTTACAACGGGAGAGAACTGACTTTGAGAAAAGAAAGATTGTTGGGTGTTATATTAGTGGGTTGTTCATAAGAGAAACCGAGAAGCGTTTAAACATCAACTATTTTCAATGTACTGATTAAGTAAAAGACACATGGCGTGCCTGACGCAGCACAAAGAAAATAATCGACAGACCAAAGAAAATCGGTGATAGAGGACGTCGAAGCCTCAGGAGAGTCGTTACAGCTAATCATTTTTACTCACCTCTGCACCTCCGTGTGCAGGTGAGTAAAACTGTTGGAACCTCGGTATGTACACGTACCATTCGCAGATAACTTCATTCCATGGGTTACCGTGGTCGTGCGGCTGCTCATAAGCTTTGCATCTCCACTCAGAATCCTACTCGTCGTTTAGCATGGTGTAAAGAACATTTTTCGTGGTCCGTATGATCAATGGAAACGGGTCCAATGGACGGATGAATCCAGATACACGATCCATCAGTCTGATGGCCGTGTGCGGGTATGGCGGCAGCTGGCAGAAAGCTATTTACCAAGTGTACTATTCCTACGCCAAGTATGGAGCTGGCAGTGTACTCGAGTGGGAGTGTTTTTCGTGATATGGTCCCGGCCCATTGGTTATCGTGGACAAACCTGTTAACCAGCAGGTCTACCTCGATATTGTGGACCAACTCTGTGGCACTACTATGGAACCGAGCCTTGTTGGTAACAGCAGGATATTGCACCGAACCAAAAGAAAGGACTGTTACGGCGTGGTTTGACGATAATTCCGTACCGTGTGTGGACTGCTCAGCAAAGAGGCCTGATCTTAATCCCATAGAGCACCTATGTGATGAATTAGAGCGCCACATAAGAAGTTTGGAACCAAGGCCTACTACTAAGCAACAGTTAGCAGCAGCAATATGTCCTGAATGGAAGCGCATACTTATCGCTGTGTTCCAAAACTTTGTCGAAAGCATCGTCTCGAAGGGTCAGTGCATGCATTAAGGCCAAATGTGGACCGACACCGTACTAATGTATGTCAATAAATGCTATGTTGTATTTCTCTTCCAGGTGTCCGGTGACTTTTGTCAATATAGTGTACTTATTCGAGTCAGCTACTCTGTAGTCACTTCCACAATTGCTTTCAGTAGCAGAATAAATAACTGTTACTGAAGCAATTGTGGAAGAGAATTTGTTGTAAAACACACTAATTCTCACGTTACGTTGATAACGAATATCACTTCCACAATAATAAAGCACCTTTCAATAATCACTCTAGAATCTGCTCAGACTTTTACAGAAAAAGCGATCGTTGTGTGACCTTGGGGATGCTGGAATCTGAACTCTATGTTAATAAGGGGACGATTAATCACATTTTAGTGCAAGATTTGAGAGGGGTGGAGGGAGTTTGTTTTAATTTTGTTCCGCATGTTTTGTCAGACGCCCAGAAACATGCTCGAGCGGTGTGCGCAAAGCACATACTAGAGACTACAGAGACATTGCAAAAAATATTTCTCTAAAGTATTGTGGCAGGTGACTAGACATGGTGTTTTCGTTATGATCTTGAAACGAAGCGTCAGAGTGCTCAGTGGAAGTCACCCAAAGGAAAAAGAGATCAGGTTACAGAAGTCCGAAATCAGGACACTGCTTGTGTGATTTTAAGACAGCAAGGGAATTCTGCATCACGAATCCATTCCTGAAGGTGCAACTGCACTATCTACCAACAATTAATTGGACACCTGTGATAGCAAAGGAAAACGAAGTTTATTCACTTTCAATTGGTGGAGCCTCCACGAGCGGCGATTACAGCTGCGACCCTCCGGGGCATACTCTCAACCAGGCGTTGTACGACGGCTAGCGGTATTTTCTTCCACTCGGCTTGGAGAAGACAGGTCAGTTCCTTCACCGATTTTGGACGGTGGGTGCACCCCTTAAGTCGACGCTCCAACTCTTCCCAAAGGTGCTCGATAGGGTTAAGGTTCGGGCTCTGTGCAGGCCAGTCCATTCGATTAACCCCATTGTCACCATACCAAGTCATGGTGGACCTGGCAATATGACAGGTGGCATTGTCATCCTGAAAGTAACATGTGTCCAACCCGTAAAACTGCCACAACGTAGGAAGCGCATGGTCATCCAAAATGGTGCAGTAGGTCTCGGCGTTGAGTCTACCAGGAATCGCCACCAAGAGTCCCGTGCCATACCAGGAGAGACACCCCCATAGCATAATTCCACCGTCGCCGAACTTCACAGTTGGCACAATACATTCCGGCAGGAGGCGTTCTCCAGGCAGACGCCAAACCCAGACCCTGCCATCCGAACGGTAGAGGGTGAACCTTGATTCGTCGCTACAGAGAACCTGTTTCCACTGTTCAACGGTCCACTGTCGACGTTCTTTGCACCTCGTTAGCCGAGCAGCGCTATTGGACTTGGTGATCAAAGGCTTGTGGGCGGCAGCACGTCAATGATAACTAAGCAGATGGGCTTCTTTACGGATGGTATTCATCGAAGGAACACTCCCGGATGCCTGTTGAAACTCCTCGCGGATGTGGCCCATCTATTTGGTGCGGGAGTTTTTTATTTCTCTGGCCAGCACCCGTCGGTCTCTAACTCCCAGTTTTGTGAGTTTACCGGGTCGGGGAACATTCCGACAGTCACCTCTCGTCTTCCACTTGCGAATCACGTAGACCACTGTCGATTTTGGGTACTTCAACTTGCTGGATATGTCACGTATGGATCGGCCATTTCTGTGATACCCGACGATGACAGCTTTCTCGAAATCAGAGAGCTCCGAACTGCGTGGCATCTTGCATGCGACTGGTTGCGTTGTTGTTTCCCACACGATATTTAACGGCGGCGGCCGTGACGTGTATCAGGACCGTAGATATCGTCGATTGCAGGGGTGTTCAATTACTTGTTGGTAGATAGTGTATAAATGGCAATGCTTACACATCCACTTTGGAACGATTGCGGAAGAGGATTGTTGGTATCAAGCCTGAGTACAAAAACGACCAATGGTTCCTTCTTCACGATAACGCACCCCCATACGGAGCAGTCAGTGTACAGCAACTTCTGAAGCAAAAACAAGGGTATGTACTCAAGCATTCCACCAAATCTGCAGATGTGCCACCACGTGACTACTTTCGGTTTCCTAAATTAAATCTTCCTTTAAAAAAAGGGTTTTGAAGACACTGAAGTTTCAAAAAGAACTGTGACATCAGTTATTCACTCCACACTAAAAGATGGCTTCTGCAACTCCTTCCTTTCGTTGACTGATTGTGCCACATCTTGTAAGGCGGTCCTAGCAAAAGTTCTGCACAATGTCCATTTTTGAGAAAAGTGTGAAGTAACGAAGAACACTTTCCTTATTGAAGATCAAAGTCGGGTGTACTGAGATCAGGGCTGTATGGTGGGTGGGATACAGTTTCCCCAGCCATATTTCGACAAACGTTCCCGTACCGACGCTGCATCATGACACGATGCGTTATCATGCAGCAAGTTCGCTCCCGCTTCCAGCAAGTTGGGGCAATTTTGATGAATTTTCGGTCTCAACTTTGTCCTCAGAAAGAAATTGTGCTTCGATCAAGAGTTCCTTCCCCGCAAACTACTTGAATGGCAGTGTGGATCTGTGTCGCCCCCTCAGAGTTTCTATTTTCACGTACGAGCGCTGGTCTAACGCCGTGACTCGACCTGAGGAGCTGCATGCCTCCATTTCCAAACCTTCCCACATCTACACGGAAAATGATAGCGCGTCATTCTGACACCACTGCGTTGCTGAGAGTCTGACCTTGACATGACGCAATCGTTATCCCGATTACATCATCCGCTTCCGTATTAGATTAACGCGTGCAGAGCTTTTGTTGTGACCTTCGTATTAATGCAAGCAGAATAAACTTCGAATAAAATACGAGGGCAGTTCGAAAAAGTAACAGCAAATTTAATATTTTAAGAAACATAATTCAATGACAGATACAAATGATATTTCATTTTCCTACATAATCACCCACCTTTTCAATACATTCCAACTTCTTTAGCCCATCAGAAAGAAATGTTTGTGGTTGTGCCTTCAGCCAGGAATGCATAGCCCCTTTGATCTTCTCATTACTCCCAATTCTTCGTCCTTTCAAAGCTTCCTTCAGGCGTCGAAACCCAGTGTTAATCAGAGGGAGCAAGACCAGGGCTTTATGGGGGATGCTGTAAGATCTGAAATCCCAATCTCAGAATGGTGTCAAGAGTTGCAGTGGCCATGTGAGGGCGGGCATTATCATGAAGGAGAAGAACGCCTTTATACAAAAGTCTTCTGTGACGGGTCCGTATTTCTGGCTTCAGCTCCTCCTCCAACACTGCGCTGTGTTGGGCACTATTCACTGTTTTCAACTTTTATACAAAAGTCTTCTGTGACGGGTCCGTATTTCTGGCTTCAGCTCCTCCTCCAACACTGCGCTGTGTTGGGCACTATTCACTGTTTTCAACTTTTATACAAAAGTCTTCTGTGACGGGTCCGTATTTCTGGCTTCAGCTCCTCCTCCAACACTGCGCTGTGTTGGGCACTATTCACTGTTTCAACTTTTTTCTGATAGTGCTCCAAAATTGGTTCGTTCCCAGAAGGGAGTGAACAGGACCTTTCCGGCGGAGGGTTGAGACTTGAACTTCTTTTTGACTGAAGAAGATGTGCGTCTTCGTTCTGAAGACTGCCTCTTGCTTTCGGGCTCATAGTGATGCACCACGGTTTCGTCTCTGGTGACAATACGTGCCCGGAAGTCGTCTCCTTTGTCGTTATACCGTGCCAAAAAGGCTGTGGAAGTCTGCACACGAATCATCTTGTGCTCATCAGTCAGAATCCTAGGCACCTACTGTGCACGCAACCTGTGATACTTGAGAACTTCTGTGATAATGGTATGACCGGATCCGATATTAAAATCCACTATCCTGGCCAGAACTTATAAAGAAATGCACCTGTTTTCAGGAATAATGGCCTCAGCGCGACCCACCTTCTCATAAGCGTTGGTCGTGCTGAGACAACCGGAGCATTGCTCATCACGTATGGATGTCCGCTCATTTTTAAACGTATCTACCTACAAGTACACTCTTCTTTCGCCAATGCAGGCATCTTCATACTGTTGCAGCATTCTTCTATGAATTTCACGTGGTTTCACATACTCGGACCTCAAAAACTTGATGATTGTCCTTTGTTCCCCTACGGTGCAAACAGCTAAGGGCGCCGCCATTCGTTTATGTTGCCCTTCCGCTTCAGCACGCCACGCCATCTATTGAGCAGTGTCAACACCTTCTCTAAGAATGTATCTTCCCTGCGCGGGAGTTTGAAATGCCTGTGGTATTCGTTTCATAAAATACTTTCAGTTTGCTGTTTCTTTTTGAACGACCATGTATATTCACGTAAGATTTCCTGATTTTCAAATCTCTTTTTTAAATTCCTACTCGTTACTAAATTGTCGCACTGTGTGTTATAACGAAGTAAATTTATCCGTCATTTTTGGTACACCCGGGGATTGAACCCGAGTCCACTTATTCCGGAACAAGTCGCTCTACCAACTGAGCTACGCAGACGTTCGTTCTTGCTGCTATCCGCCTTTATGTCGTGTGCGTCCTGCGGGGCAGGCACGTCACATCTCCCCCCCAAAGAAGGCCGGGGGCATGGCCCACGGGTCAGCCATGATAATGAATCGTCGTAGGCAGTCATCCGCTGTAGAACGTGCACTTGAGAACTCCCAGTCAATCTGGTGTGTGGAATGCAACGTCACACACATTTATTTTTCGAAGCGCTGGAGAATGGATTCTCTTGTCTCGTGGTGTGGAAAGAACATCACACCACTGCGAGATCTTTAACGGCCGGGTCATCCGGGAAGTTCGGGCGCCATTATAACGAAGTAAATTTCTCCTTCATTTTTGGTCCACGCCGGGGATCGAACCCGAGTCCACTTATTCCGGAACAAGTCGCTCTACCAACTGAGCTACACGTTCGTTCTTGCTGCTATCTGCCTTTATGTCGTGTGCGTCCTGCGGGGAAGTCAAGTCACAGTGTATAGTTGTCCTCGATGTGTTGAGTGTGTGCGTAAGTTCCACCCGTTTTTGTAGGCTGCAAAAAAGGAGGATAACACAACAAAAAACGTACCTAGGATTTCACATAATTACCATCCTTCTCTATGACCTCTTACCATCTGCCTATGAGTAGGTAAATCCCACGCCGAGAAAAACTCCTGTGTTTTAGAATCAAAAAGTCATGTAATGCCGTTTTCACATCATCCGCTTCATTGAAGGTTTAAAAAGCGAAGGCGTTCTATAACGATCTAAATAGATGGTAGTCCGTATGTACCAGGTCAGTGGAATACCCCGGATGAGCTAACACTTCCCCAGCAAAGTCCAGTCATTTTTGCCGAGTGATTAAAGCAGCATGAAGTCTGGCGTTATCATGATGAAGGATCACGTCTTTGCAACTGACGACTGCTGGCCGCTTAGATGTCAGTTGTTCTCGCAATCTTTCCAACTGTTGGCAGTAGAGGTCAGCAGTTATTGTTCGGTTAGGTGCCAACACCTCCCAGTGGATTATTCCCTGGACATCCCACCAAGCACTCAACTAAACCTTTTTGGGATGCAGTCCTCCTTTTGAGCTCGATAGAGCAGGCTCCGCATCTTGGCACAGAGTCCGTCGACGCTATACATTACGGTACAGTACCCATATCTCATCAACAGTTACAATTCGTCCCAAAACCGGTTCATTGCTGTGACCAGAAAGCACAGAAACACAGTTACGGATTTTCTCCTCTCGTTGCTTTCCAGAAAACTGGTGCGGTACCCAGTTATCAAACTTGGTGATGAACCCAAGCGATACCTTTTTCTACTGTTGTTCTGTGTACCGACAACGTTCCCTCTAATTCCTGAACTGAACGGTTAGAAGTGGGTCATTTGTTATGGCTTGGTCCACATCCTCGTCAGAAGCCACGGATGGACGTCCAGGACGTAGTTGATCTTTACAGTTTCTGTCTCCGTTCCGGAATTTCCGAAACAAACGGCGACATGTGCTGTCATCAACTGCATCCTTCCCATACACTTGACAGATGATGCGGCAAGCCCCGACTGCAGTACTGTAATTATCGATACAGTAAACAATGTCTAGTGTGCTCCCTATCGCATGCCATGCTAAACCATCCGTGATTTCCGTTACGAATGACTTACTCAAACAAACCTAGTGCCTCTACACTGAAGAGCAATTGAATTAGAGACAGCTGGCGTTATGCAAATGTAGCGCTGTGGGCGGCCCTGTAAACGGAAACGACATGACGTATGCAGCGATCCGACAATATAAGGAGTGATGCGACGAGAATCAGTAAGAGTAGGACGCAGTATGGGTAAGACGAAGGATCTGACCGCATTTGGTCGTCGGCAAATTGTCGGGGCCCGACGAATGGGTTACTCCATCTCGGAAGTCGTGCAAGCACTGGGATTTTTACGAGCCACTGTGTGACGGGTGCACCGTGAGTACATCGAATCCGGTAAAACGGTAAAACCATCCCTGCAAGGGCCAACTGCCGTGGACAACAGCGTGTGGATGAGCGGGGTCATCGTCGGCTAGTTCGCATTGTAACAGCAGATAGACGGGCCACAGTGCAAGAAATCACTCGGAAATTTAACGCTGGTGCACAAAAACGTGTAAGCAGCCACACCATCCAGAACTATCTCCTCGCTATGGAGTACAGAAACCATCATCCCACGAGGGTACCGCTGCTGACCGCACATCACAGGGTGCAAAGATTAGCATGGGAGCGGGAACATCGCCACTGGACCCTAGACATGTGGAAAAATGTTGCCTGGACTGATGAGTCAACATTCACGTTGGTACATGCGGATGGCAGGATACGAGTACGGCACAAACCACATGAAGCGATGGATCCTTCTTGCCAGCAGGGTACTCTTCAAGCTGGAGGGGTGGCATTCTCGTCTGGGGATTGTTTACGTGGACTGAAATGGGACCCCTGGTACGTGTGACATCATCCCTCACAGGTCAGCGTTACCGGGATATCTTGGACGACCATTTGCTGCCGTTTGTGCGTGTTCAACATCCCACTGGGGATCTCATCCTGCAATAAGACAATGCACCGTGCCATCGCTCCCAAATTGTATCCGAATGGTAGGCTGAACACTCTACCGACGTGACCTCACCTCCTTTGCCAGCAAGTTCACCTGACCTTAATCCCACCGAGCAGGGATGTTTGAGGCTCTGACCCCTCACCGTCAAATCTTCGTGAACTGTGGGGGCTTGTTCAGGGGTCGTGGATCCGTATTGCTTCCCAACGCTTCCGGTGTCTTTTCGATTCCATGCGAAGACGAATCGCCGCCGTCATCAGGCGGAAAGGTGCTGCTACACGTTACTGGACAGGTATCTCTAATTCATTTGCTCTTCAGTGTACATGCTCTACTACTCTACACTTTACTGGCCGAAAATTCGGCATCGCAGCGTCATCTGTGACGTAACTACTCCGATCGCAATTACCATCTATTAAAAAAACGGGTAAAATATTTGCACATACTCAATACTTTCTGTGGAAATGGTGTTATTGAACGTTACTAATCATGTTACTGAAACTGCAAAAGTATTTCTGATATCAGACTACAGCAGAGGGAAAATTCGTAAGACTGTCTCACGTAAGTGAATTTAATGTAATGGGACACTCATAGCCTCACACTCGTGAGTGCGTACCGTGTCTAATTATCAGGCTCTTTGTTCGGAAGCACGTACTATTTCCTCATGTGAATGCTGTGACTTGGGAATTTACAAGTCCACCGCTCATTAACGGGTCTACCCGAAATTCTCTGAGGCATTCATTCTCTACTAGGCTTGGCAACTACTCATAGACTAAATCGACTTTTCTGTAATCCTAGGTATTGGCTACCTCTCGCAAATATCTTAAATATTTTTTTCTCAAATCAGTTATCTTACAGAAGAAAAAAAGTACTTAAATTTGTTTTAATTATGCGAGTATTTAATTAACAATCCCCTTTCTGCCACATTTTGTAAAAACATTTTGATGTACTCATTTTGTCTATTCTCCCGTCCTTTGGGCTATACCTGCATATAGAGCTTTCCTTTTTTTTTATTCCCTTTGTAGCTGAGAAAACATAAAAGGATTACAATTTAAGTACTCTCGAAGCTCTAAAAGTCGAAATTAAACTTTTGTCAAATGATTTTGCGAAGAAGTTATTTCAGTTAGGGCAGAAAATATTTCGTCTCATATGTACTACGAAACTTGTATTTTTCAAATTTCCCACTAAGAGCGCTGAAAGTCATGCACATTTTTGACTGCGCTTTCAATTGCAGCAGAAATTCTTTTCGTACTTAAGACCTTGAAAAATGAATATTATTAAAGTCATTAAATTTTTGTTTCTGTTGCAGATTTGCCAGGAAATTTTAAGACTTCGAAATGGCCAAGTTCAGAGGCATATTCAACCAATCAAAAAACGCTAGCCCTAGCTAATCGATTAAAAACTTTTCTTAACTTCGCTGCCTTTTATTTCTGTTCACGAATTTCCGTATAGGAACTGAAAGTCATTTGAGGCTAGCCCAGTGACCAAGTGGTATGAGACGCTGGATTCTGATCTTCCTTCTGTGATGAGCCCAGAGAAGTCATGGGTGGCATATTTGTGTGATGGCGCTGAATGCAGTAGCTTTAAATTACATGTAGAAACGGGTGATAGATTATATCTCTGGAAGTTGCTCACAGTAGTTGTTAAAGCACGAAACACACACACACACACACACACACACACACACACACACACGTACAAGTTATGCAAATGATTGCATTTGCAAGCCCATCGCACGAACGGCGCGCGGGATTCACTGAGTGGCCACTTTATTATGACCACCCCCTCAGTACTTCGTTGGGCCACCTTTTGCTTTTAATACTGCGTCGATTCTTCGTGGCATGGACTCCACGAGACGATGATAGCTGGTTTGAGGAATCTGAGACCATGTTTGATGAATAGCACTTTCCAGGAGTGTGAGATTGCAGGATTGTGGATCTAGCTGTCTGATGGCTCGTTCAACTTCATCCCACAAATTCTCAATGGGGTTGAGATCTGGAGATTGTGGGGGTCACCAAAGCAAAGTAAACTCACCGGCATGTTCCTGAAACTAATCCTGTACAATACGAACATTATGGCAGCACGCATTATCTTTTTGAAAGTAGCCATCGCCTTTGGGATATACCATCCACATGACAGGATGCATTTGGCCCGCAACGATGTTTAGATATGATGTGCCAGTCAGACGTTGGTCAACACGAATTAAAGAACCTAAAGCATGCCAGGAAAACATTCCCCAAACCATAACGTTGCCTCCACCAGCTTGAAGGGTTGTAGCAATTCATTTGGGATCCATGCTTTCGTGCTGTTTCCGCCAATTGTCACTCGGCCATCGGCATGGTGCAACTGAAAACGTGTTTCGTCGGACCAGATAATTTGTTTGCAATTATCGACTGTCTAATCCTTCTGCTCCTGTGAGAACTGGAGACGTTTTCTCTTGTTAACTGCAGACAGCAAAGGTGTTCGAACAGGCCTTAGGCGGCCATATCTCATCCGATGCAGTGTACGGCGAACAGTGCGTGCAGAGATCATTTAAGGGGTCCTTGATTAAGATGGTCTGTAATTTGCTGCACTATGGCCCTTCTGTTGTCTGTTACCAGTCTTGACACTCTCCGTTCTGCCCGAGCAGTCACTAGTCGATGAAGACCACGCGTTGCAAGTAGAGACCCAGTTGTTTTGGCTGACAGTCCAGTCTTTAAACGCTTTAACAACAGCTGCTCTGGAACATTTCCCGAATGCGGCTGTTTCGGTGATGCTCGCTCCATGTCTCCGAGCTCCTACAAGCATCAAACGTTGAAAGTCCGTCAAATTGCATTTTTTATCCATCTCGTCACCCCAAAATCACTTCTACTACCGTAGCAAGCACTAAGCTTTCCCTTTTTATACTAGCCTCGCCCTCTGGCGGCAACAGCGTGCAGCCATAGCTCATTTTCTTAAAACTGTCAGGTGGTCATAATAGAGTGGCCACTCAGTGTATAAGCCGACAACCAGCCCATGAGGCCATCAGTCGAGACGTCGTCACGGCCGTGACAAGTGAGTGGTTATATTGTAACCGTGTCTGAATAACGAACAAGGGGTGCCAATGCCGTTAAGACGCCGCTGTACGCGATTTCGTCAAACGGATGAGTTCACGAGAGGTGTCATCGTAGGCCTTCGTACCGCGGGATGGTCCTTGCGTCGTATTGCGGAAGAAACGCGTCGCATTTGGAGACAGTGGTCCCAGGAAGGCCGTGATCTGTGCGAGGTCGTGGGGGGATCGGAGCACGGAGACAAACGTCCGAGCACACCGATCGTCGCATCCGACGTCATGTCGTAGCTGACCTACAGGCCACAACGAGCAACATATTGCGGAGTGTACTGGGATGCTTGGATGCTCCGATATCTAAGCGGACAGTGTCTCGCCAATTGGCTGCATCTGGTTTGCTGCCCAGCCGTCGGTTGCGAAGGCTACCCTTAACAGCGAGCCATCGTCGTCATTGCTTTTCGTGGTGTCGCTACGTGAGGTGCCGAATGGAACGGTGTGGAGTTCAGCGGCAAATCGCGGTTCTGTCTAACCACGGATGATAGCCGTGTGAGAGTCTGGAGGCGAAGTGGCCAACGGGCAGATTTCTCCGCCATTGTTGAGCGCCACACGGCCCGGAAACGTGGAATCATGGTGTGGAGTGTTATCAGCGACAACAACCGCTCACCACTGGTACACATTACGGGCACATTAACGGCACGCCGCTATGTCGACGAGATGCTGCAGCCCGTGGCACTACCGTATCTGCAGGGCATCCCAAACTCCGTTTTTCAACAGGATAACGCCCGGCCACATACCGTTCAGATCAGTCTGAATACTTTACACGGTGTGCAGATGCTTCCGTGGCCAGCACCATCCCCCAACCTCTCGCCCATCGAGCATCTGCGGGATACGATTGGACTTCGGTTGAGTACCCTCCCACCCCCGCAAAATGAAGATGAACTGTGGACTCTGATCCACACCACATGCTTCACGATGCCCCAGGACTCTATCCGGATTCTCATTGCCTCGATGCCACATCGGATTCATCGCTGTATCGCCCAAAATGGGGGCCACACTCCTTATTGATCATCCTCTGTATTCCGACACTGGAGCCATGACTATACGTGACAATTAAATCGTTTGTTCAGGACCTACTTGGCTATCTGTGTGTGCAGTTTGGTCTGTTTTCGATCATTCCTTCATGGTGTGGCATTTTCTGTCATGCAGTGTATTTGGTAGCGTTTATAGCTTCACATAGCAGTATTTTAGGTGATTATTTATGTGCCTCTGCTAGTTAAGTTCGTATTGAACTTCGCTGAGCAAATATTTTACTTTTATAATAATTACGTGAATGAGCACAACAGTGATCAGGGTAAAAAAATTAACACTTTTTGTTTAACCCTTTACCGGCAATAACTAATCAAAATGGCAGAAATCAGCTAGAATGAACATATTCGCTGCCTAAGAAGTGTGCCGGACGCGGATGGAAAAAGTGAATCCGCGCATCAGAAAGCGATGCTTTCCCCTTAGCTTTGTTTTTCAAAGTTGTTATTTAGAGGAATGATTAACACTAATTCTTTATTACTTATTACCTGCTAAAGAGCTCTTACAATGGCGAAGAACCTAAGAAGAAAGATGTTTGAGTCATTTGTTTCTACCAATGGCCTGATGTCCGTATCTGGGGAACCAGCCCTTCCCCATTCGTGGCTTGGGTCATGGAGCAGAGGCAAGTTTATTGCCAGTGTTTAACGAATTATTTGCTTTTGTAGTTCTGAAGCAAATAATTCGTAGACCTGTAGGTTTGAATTTACGTTAAGTTTTCAACTTAGTTCTAGTGCTTTTTTTTTTTTTTCTGTTTTTTTTTGGAGGGGAGGGGGAGGTGGGTGAAAGTTTAACGACTACCGTGAGCAACTGGATGTCGCCCGTCCTTAATTTAGGGCCACTGGTTCCAGGGAAGTGAGCAAGCCAGTGTCGTAAGACAAACACAACATCCATGCTTCACCGGAGTCCGAACACAGACCCACCTGGACAAACGGCCAGCGCTTAGGCCATTCCGCCACCGGGGCGGCAGTCTTAACTTGAAGTTTACTGAGTTGAAACTCACTGAATTAGCTTTACGTTGACTTAGTGAAATAGCTTCCACTTTGATACCTTAGCTTGTAGACTTAATTCGGATAAGTTTTAGTCGTATGTAGCTGAAAATCTAAATTGCATATGGGATTCACCTCTAAATTAATGGCCAAGGATCAATGGTAATAAAGCTTGCTTAGAAGTATCCAAACCACTTTCTTTATTCGTTAATCAAGGCACGTCCAAAGTTTATTACCAACAGGTGGAAAACATTATACGATGCTTCACAATATGCGTGAATCTACTCTCTCAGCTCAAAACGATGTTACAATATTAGATCGCTCTCAGCTCGGCTGAACACGACATATCATGAATAGCTAATCCAACCTTGCTCATCCCTTGCATTTTTAACATTGTAGACTGAGCTCTTATCTCAGATGTTTTTGCCTCTTTCGCTTGTCCTTTGACCCATTGTCAGAATTTCCCACTTCAATTTCATCGGGAGAAACATTGTGGTGTTAAGTTTAGATGTTTAACAAGAACAAACCAAAATAACTCAAAAGAAAGGATAAATTAAAGGCATACCTCACACTTGCTCTGGCTTTCTGTCAGTTTTGCCAAATTGTAAAAACTGTTTCTTCAAGAAGTAACTAAATTTGCATTTTGCCTTCAATGTTGCCAAATGTAAGAGCTGTTTAAGCAAGAAGTAACTAACAAAAGCTTAAGGAAGAAGTAACTAATTTTGCATAAGGAAACAGAAAAACTCAGAAAAAAGACTAAGGAGAGGCACACGTCACAGTTTATAATAATAGCTTCTTGAAAACCTATGCTCCTCACTTTCCTTGATCATATGTTTAGAGCAGAGCGTTGATTTCTTCTAACATTTTTTCTCAGGTATGAGACAGAAAAAAATTTATAAGATGGATATTCCGACGAATATTTTGCTGCGTATTAGCTTGTTGCTTTTTAAGTATTCAAAAGCATTTTGCTGCGTTCTGAAATTACCACCTTAATAAGGAGCTCAGTGTGCCTATACATAAATAAACAACCCCTTCAATTACTTTATTGCCGTCCCAATGTCTGAGTGGTCTAACAATTCGTCCTACATGGGCCCAAGTTCGAATCCCGTTTTATGTGTGGATGGTGTGTTTGCCTGATCGCTCTGTCCCTTCCCTGGAACCAGTAGCCCTAAATTAGGAAGGGCCTACACCTTATAGCCTTAAATGCTCACGAGTTCCCTTAACTCTGAAACAAATTATCTTCAAACAGAGGTCATCGCACTTTCCACGTTTATAAGTAAGTCACGGAAAAATTCTCATTGGCCGTCACCGGAAATCAAACCCAGGGTCTTCCAGTTACGCGCCGGATATGCTTCCACAGCAGCCTCCAATTCCTCCAGACTCACACACACTAATTGCCAAACCAATTTGGCAGGTTGCTTCTTGGAGCCCCGCACAAATGCTGGGGATTCACCAAAGATGGTAAACAGCAACAGAACAAATAATTAGAAGGCGAATGAATAATTAATACAGACAATTGACGTGGACCAGGAACATCAAACAGAGGTCATCGCTCTTTCCACGTTTAGGAGAATTTTTCCGTGACTCACTTATAAACGTGGAAAGAGCGATGACCTCTGTTTGATGTTCCTGGTCCACGTCAATTGCCTGTATTAATATAAATTATCTTCACTTTGTCTATTTGCATACTTTATGGTTATAAGGTAAATAATTTTTCCATTCAAATGGGACATCATGACACCGGCGTAAGACAAACTCTCCATACACGGTCGTATCAGAATATATGACCACAATGGGAATAACCACCTTTGGCCAGGATGACAGCGGTGAGACAGCGTGGCATGGACGTAATGAGGCCCTGCAAGGTGGCCAGAGGAACATGTGCCCATTCGGACTGAATTAGAACACGGAGGTCCATGAGATGACGTGTTTGTTGGTCGGCACGTCGAACCTGCCGATCCACATTGTCACACAAGTGCTCTATGGGATTGAGGTCGGGGGATTTAGCCGGTGAAGGGAGAACGGAGACATCGCTGTCGTGTTCCTGGAACCAGCCACACATCCCCTTAAGTACATAGACGCATTGTCCTGTTGGTATACACCATCACCACCAGCTTAACGTCCAACATGAAGAGATGCATGTGTTCAGAGAGGATGGACAGGTAACCATCGGCGTTCAGGGACCCATCCAGTGGTAACAGGGGTCCCAGGTCATACCAGAAAAATATCCGCCAGACATGCACACCACTACCTCCGGCCTGTACTTGGCCGACAAGCGTGTCCGGGTGTTGGTTCTCGTGTGTCTGACGTCATATCCGTCACCGCCTGTCACTTCTGTGGAGTATAAACCTCGGTTCGTCGGAGAAGGCAACAATATTCCATTCTTCCACTGTTCAATGATGTAGTCCAATGCAAACTGAAGGCGTCGTTGCCGATGGATCTGGGTTAACATGGGTGTCATGACACAGCGCCAACTGCGGAGACCCATGCGTAACAGGGTTTGTTCTATTGTTATCGGGGAAACGTGCCTGGGTGCCTAGCGTTCATTTGCGTGATCAATTGCTGCAATGTCGCGCATCGATTGCCCTTTACCAGTCGACATTCTCCTCTGGGGTCGATGGCCTTCGGGGCTCCACAGTTATGACGTCGGAAGGTATTTGGTGTGCCAGTGGTCCGTTCTTGATACACCCTTGCTACAGCACCTTGCGAACAACCCACGGAGTCTGATGTTTCTGAGATGATTCCACCCTCGGCGTGGTAGCTGATTATCATTCATTTTTCAACGTCTGTCAAATCACTACCTCTACCCATTGTGCTCACGTCATGCACTATGACTCATCTGTCCTGACCGGCCGCTTATATCTTCGTGTGGTGGACCTTGTGACGCGCCCAGGCGGGTACACTGTGATTCCGGGGGTGGTCATATTATCCTGATAGGACTGTGTATATGCCCCGTCCGGGCCTAACTCGAACGAGGGGACAGATACCTAGGCCTCGGTCCACTCGGGCGGGGCTTTAAATTCAAATGTAGCCCCTTTGCTCTTGTTCTCCAGTTTTATGTCATGATTCGAAGTCCAAAGTATTAATAGAATATATATATGAGAGTAACAAATGCACGGTCATTTTGGTGTAAAATCCATCACCGCTGCCATGCATCACATGTGCGGGGTGGATTAGGGAGGGTGTGAATGATTAAACGCATGAACAAATTTTCGAAGCCCAGTTTACAAGTGAATAGCATCCGTTCTTGATATTGCGCGAGGCGAAAGGTTAAAGGTAAGGATGAAAACTCATCAACCATTGATTGCGATCGTCCTGGCTCTTAAGTGAATTCCGCCAGCGACGATGCCGCCGCATTTGAGATAAATGCCTATCATTCGTTCTAATTCAGACGGCTGCGAGATTTTATCCATTATATCGTGATAAATGGGAGTCAAGTGACAGTACCAGAGGCCATAATACAGTGAAAACATTTTAGGAGCATTCTGCTTCACACACTCGCGACGCCTCTTTTAAAAACAAAATGGAGGGAAAACAAAACAAAACAAAAAATGCCGCTAAGTGTAATGACCTTCTTTTCCTCAGGATTTCAACATTTTCTGCTAGGGCCGAGTTCATTTCCGCGGATTAGGGGAAAGGATATTGGGGTCCAACATCATAATTGCCTGCGGTTTGTGAGAATAACTGGCAGACTGTTAGAATTCATGCAACACGCATCGCACTTTGATGTTCTCTATTTTGTTCCGTGACTTCCTATATTACTTTATTCTTAGGAGTTCTCACTTCATTGATACTACAGACATTTTTAGAATGACTTTCCAGAAATATAATTAATGTTTAAAATAAAACTATTTCTTCCTGAAATCTTCTATCTGATAGCCCTTTTTCTGGACTGCGAACCATCTAGATTTCCAAGATAACAGGGCATTTCTTAAAATTGGTAGTATCATTTTATTCCACTTCTCTTCGGCTGGTTTCCATAGTCCGATCATTGTTTTATGTCTGCGCTTAGAAAGCGCTCCTTTTTGCAGTCCGATGGCACAATAATTCATTGGTGACACATCAGGGGACTTTGGAAGGAATCTCAGCAAAAGGTATAAACTTGATATCTGTCTCATTTTTCATTTTTTCAAGAAATAGAGTGGTAGATACGAATGTATGACTGGTAGCCTTATTCTCATGGAGTTCTGTTCTTTGAACGCTCTGTGGATGAAAGAATGGTATTCCCTCTCTTTAAATATAGTAGTTAAAACATTATTTTTGTAATACGTAGAATCAGGCGATTTCAGCTGCCATGCGTGTATGATTCAGTCAGACCCCAAGAGCTGCAACTTTAGTTAGGGTTCCTAAAATGTTGCCGGTTGGTGGGATTATCTCCTGGTTTCGTTTCTGTGGGTTCTGTTCCTGTTTTCCGGAGTAGGGTCCAGCTACATGTGCAGTTACAAATTACTCTCTAGCATTTTTTTATTCTCTTTCCTATAGCGTTCCCTAACTCTAATCTCCTAGCTTGCTATTTCTAAGGGTTGTTTATGATCAAACCTCAGACGCTGTTTTCTTAAAACCATAATTTATTTACTTAATTATTATTCTGAGTTTCATTCACAATTTGGAGAAAACACTGCAAGGGGTTTCTATGCGCATACGTTTCCTACACTTATTTTGCTTTTGTACAAACGCAAAGGACTAGCAATGTTAACTTAGGCCTAGCCTTCCAACAACAGTCACTTTTTTCCGGTCCGCGTAATGACCGTTATTCGGAGTATATATATACAGAGAGAGAGAGAGAAATAGATAGATACCATTATTCGGAGTATATTTTTTTCACTAGACAGAACTGATGTACTGTACAATTGTTTTACAAGAACTGAAGATTTATCGATTGATGGGGGAAACTGTAGATAACCGCTACCTACATTTACTTTGGACAACATATATCAACCAAGGGAATGTTGGAGAGCTTTCGGATGGAACAGTGCAATTTTTAAGAGCAATATGTCATTATGTCTTAAAAGAAAAGTGTTTAAACAATACATCCTTCCAGTGCTTACGTATGGAACAAACACATGGACCTTAACTAAAAAAAACATACAAAGACTGAAGACCACTGAAAGAAGCACGGAAAAATGCATGCTTGGTGTAGCCACGAAAGATAAGGAGAGGAACTCGTGGATAAAGAAAACGACAAGAGTAGAAGACATCATGATCAGAGTAAAATCCCTGAAATCGCAATGGGCTGGACATATTGCCAGAAGGACGCACCACCGATGGGCAACCAAAATTTTAGACTGAATTCAAAGAGACAGGAGAAGTCCCAGAAGAAGACAGCATGGGAGACGGTTGGATGAAATTAAAAAAATGCCGGAATGACATGGAGGAGACTGGAGCGAGACAGACCGTTGTCGAAGCAAGAAACTTGGGGAAATCTTCATCCAGGCATCGATTGATAATGGTTGACAATGATGATGATGATATAGATAGACAGATAGATAGATAGATAGATAGATGATAGATTGCGTGTATGTGTGTTTGTGTGTGTGTGTGTGTTAGACAAGTTCCGGACCTTCCAAAATTAAAACTTGGATATCACTGTATACTACACGTTATATCTCCGCAAAATTGCGCGCAAATCTGGTAGAATTTTATTCACCACTTTTGTGGAAATTTGGCACTTGTCTTACCTTAGCTAACTGTTCATTTTTCGCATTTCAGAAAACAAATTTGTATATGAGATTTTTTTTCAGCTTGATAAACATATTAACTCCACTCCTATAGGAATCGCGTGTTGTAATGGATTTGAACTGCTTTAGCAATCTGTGATACTATACGCACCTGTATCCAGAAACGGTTGAACGATAAAGACCTTTTGCTTAATGAAAAGTTTTAGTGAAACTGTACACGTATAAGAGCGTATGTGTGTTTTTCATTTATATAATGCATAAATGATTTGTTTTTATTCTCAGTGAGTGCAATAATCTCTTTTTTTTCGTATGTTTAACAGAATTCTTCTCCAGACTCGAAAAGAAGCGAAGCATGCCATCTTCCATTGTCTAGAAAACGCTGAATATAACAAAAAGGCCTTGTCGGAAACTGACTTCTTCGAAGCTAAAGTAGCCGAGAAATGAAACTGAGCTTCTTTACTGGGAACCTGTTTTGTTGTGTGTGACGTTAAACTTGTTCTTACAAACTGAGTATTTTGTGTTACACCTATTTAAGATTTTAAATATCACATCCAGTTTATTTCAAGAAAATTAAGGATTTTATGTCAAATAAGTATCATCTACATCCCGCCGTGTCATGAACTAATCTCACTGTGAATTCCTGATACTAACTGTCTACATTTCTTCACCATGGATTCCATAAATTGGACTGAAACGCCAACTACTCTGACTTTTATAAACGATACACCTCCTTTTAACTTCACAAATGACACCATTGATGACTACCCCATGATTCTGGATGCTTCAGACATACCCTTTCCTCGTGAATGTGACTCGTGACGTTCCTTTTCGTTATGCCATGCCTTTGTTTGGCTACATCATGCCTTTCCTGTTGGTGGTGACCATTGTTGCGAACACACTTATCGTCGTTGTACTCGCTCAAAGACACATGAGGACTCCTACCAATCTCGTTCTTCTCGCCATGGCCATTTCGGATTTACTGACGCTTCTGTTTCCTGCTCCTTGGTACTTCTATATGTACACTCTGGGAAACCACGCTAAGTTGCTGTTTCCCCCATCGGCATGCTACGCTTATCACTGTATGATCGAGGCTGTACCGGCTTTCTTTCATACCGCTTCAATCTGGCTCACCTTGGTTCTTGCTGTGCAGAGATACATCTACGTATGTCATCCAACAGTAGCTCGTACATGGTGTACAGTTCCTCGTGTCTTGCGTGCCATGGGATGGGTGTATGTTTTGTCCTTCGTTCACCAGTCTACCAGATTTTTCGATAGAGCATTTGACCCAGTGAACTTCCGCTGGAGAGGAGAGATACATCAAGGATGTGCCTTCATGACTGCCGCCTGGGTCAAAGATCTGATCGGCGAGAACGTATATTACCCCTGTATTACGGATTCCGGATATTGTTTGTACACATCGGCCCATGCCTGGCTTTAGTTATATTCAATGTTCTCCTTTTTAGAGCTTTGAGGGCAGCCCAGAAAAAGAGAGAAAAGCTCTTTCAAGAAAACCGAAAAAGCGAGTGCAAGAAAATACGCGATAGCAACTGCACCACGCTGATGCTTATTGTCGTTGTGACCGTGTTTCTGGCAGTTGAAATTCCTCTCGCCGTAACAACTTTGCTTCACGTCATGCAGAATGCCCTCGACTTGCGTATTGCCGATTATGATGACCTGAATGCTACCATACTCTTCACCAATTTTTTCATCATGCTGAGCTATCCCGTGAATTTTGCCATTTACTGCGGCATGAGCCGTCAGTTCAGACAAACTTTTAAAGATCTCTTCATGATGGGAAACTTAGTCAGTCGTCGGGAAGGCTCGTCCCGCTACTCCTTGGTTAATGGACCCCGAACATCAACAAATGAAACTATCCTGTAGTGACGTAGTGTTGCTCTTCGCTGAAGCATACAAGACATTGGCAAAGACAACCTGGACGGAGGTGTAAAACGAAAGCTTATGGATACTACCGAGGTGTTTTGTACACTTATCATGACAAAAAAAAGGATGTTTTGATCCCTTCATGCGTGTGTCAAACCTATGTGTTTTTTAAATGAATGAGAATGGTTTGTACTAGAGAAAACTGACACCCAAAGCGACCCTGTTCATAGGGAGGCTTTCCCTATTTGGGGCTGTAGTGGAAGCTTCCTCTAGTATCAGAGTCTACTAACCGTGATGCCTTATAAAAAATGCGTCCCGCTTCCCCGTGCATATATATATACACACACACATATACATGTTATTTTTCTTCTGATGTAATTTTCAAGTGTTAATCTATATTCTGAGAGTAATGCACTGGGAATAAATGGCATTTGATGCTACTGGTTGCATACAAATAAAGTAAACATATGTCGTCCTTGATTTTCGATTTCCTTGTTTCCTTAATAAAGTAACAATAGAATTCAGTGCTATACAGAAGTATTAATAATGCATGCCATACTTCTTTCCATTTCAATTTAACATTGTAATAAGTCATAATACGCGTTAGTGATTCAACGAAAGTAGCAAAACAGGCGAGAAAGTGAGAAGAATATCGTTTTGTTGGGTTATAGGCCAATAGATGGAGCCACTGCGTGTTCTGCTGGTTGTGATGTCAGCGAAAAAAAACAAGAGCACATGAACGATGGTGTCGCGTACGCTTAAGGTAGACGTCTTGTGATTTTGCTTCCTATACTTCCAATGGGCAAACTTCTGTACATTTTTTTCACAATTAATGCGTTCCCAAGGATGAAAATTTTAACATCGTTTAAAATAACTTCATATTATAACTTGAAATACTTAATATTTTCTAAAACATAACCATAATTAAGCAATCCAACATTTGTTTGTCTACTGACGTCATCAATGTACACAGATCGCGCCATCGTTTTTCTGGTCTCAACACCCCCAAAGGAAAAGTTATTGATTTTTAATATAATTATGTTTATGTTTTAGAAACTATTAAGTATTATAAGTTAGAATATGAAGTTATTTTAATCGATGTTCAAATTTTCATCCTTGAGAACGCATTAATTGTGAAGAAAATGTGTACAGAAGTTTGCTCATTGGAGTATAGGAAGCAAAATCACTAGACGTCCACCTTAAAATAATTGGAGATGAGAATAGTGGCATTTCATCTGGAGATTAGACCCATGTCAATCTCCTGAAAGTAGGTGAGTCTCTAAAGAATGGCAGCATCAAGACTCTGTGGAGACAAAGAAATTCAAAGAGACACGCTCCACAAGGAAATGACTTTGACTGCGCTTTGGGAAAATTAGGAAGTCATTTCCGAGATTTATCTGGATAGAATAAATTTTAATGGTACGTCGCAATTCCATCTGCTTAAGCAGGGACGTCGCTAGATTTCAAAATCAAGGTGGGTGACGGGTGGGCGAGTAATATTTTGGCTGGGCAAGTTTGATAGCAACCTTATTTTCGAAACACTGAAAGAATAAATTTTTTATGTTTTTTACTACAGACTGCAAAGGAATTCGTGCAATATCCCCTCCCAGGATGCATATTCATTAAGGTGGATCCACCTAAAATCTTTGCCTTGTATTTGCAATGGGCAAACTTCTGTAGCCATTTTCTTCACAATTAATGCGTCCCCAAAGATGAAAAGTTGAACATCGATAAAAATTACTTCATATTACAGCCTAGTATACTCAATAATTTCAAAAACGTTAACCATATTTAAGCAATCCAACATCTGTTTGTCTACTGACATCATCAATGTACATGTCGCGCCATCTATTTTCTGGTCTCAAAACTACCAAAGGAAATGTTATTGATTTTTAATATAATTATGGTTAAGTTTTAGAAAATATTAAGTATACTAGGCTGTAATATGAAGTTATGTTTATCGATATTCAAATTCCCATCCTTGGGAACGCATTAATTGTGAAGATAATGGCTACACATTTTTTCCAATTGGAAGTACAAGGCAAAGATTTTAGTTGGATTCACCTTAATTTTGGAACTGTCATGGTGTTTTGCCACTTTTTGGAATACAAAAGAATTCAAAGTATGGAGTCTGTCTTCTTTTCTTTTTTGTTAATGTTCGGTCCATCCAGTTTTTAATAAAACTATTAAACCCTAAATAGTTACGTACCCGTATAATAAACATGACACACTACCATCAGCAGCAGTAACACGCACTGATTAAAAGAAAATTTTATGCCTAAGGTCTGAAAACAAATGTTTCCCTGGATTAGTTTCCAGGTGAAGTTAAAGACACGCCAACACAATACCTCCCTCCTCAAGTCCCTTCCTTTTAGCCAGCGACATTGTCTTGCACTCGTCACTTATAAAGCAGTCGTGGGCCACTGCTGCTCACACACTGCCACTGAGCAGGCCTAAGAGCTCTGGTATACCTCTAGATATCACTTTCCGTGTTGGAATCTCCCCCTTAGTAGCACAGACAAATAGCAGAGCTATTAGTAATGACCTTTCCCCAGTGAATTCCTATCCACTCTCCTCATTCGTCTCTGGCCATACTAACGAAAAAAAGCTTAAACTTTACTCTAATGTACCAGTAGACGCCACCCATCTTATCATTGAGGCCAAATTTGCTGAGTCCCAAGTCCCTACATCTGAAATTTCTGCTGTTATGAACGCTCTTCGTTTAGTTAAACAGCGTTCATACTTCAAATTCGATAATCGAATTTACAAGCAAGTGGATGGCTCACCCATGGGTTATCCACTTTCAGCCGTATCCCAGAAATTCTGTTTCAACACATTGAGAACAAAGTAATCAATGAATTTCTCCCCCCCCTAAAGTTTGTACATTAGGTACGTCGACGACATTCTTGTATTTTGGCCTCATACACAGGATGAGTTAGCTAAGTTTGCCGACGCACTTTCATCTGTTTTCCCTTCTATCGGGCTAACGATAGAAACTGAATCTAACTACTCTTTGCTATTCTTAGACTTCCGAATTTCCAGTTACCCAAAATAACCTGTAATCTATCTTACTCAGTCTATCGAAAACCTGCTGCTAGCAATAGTCTAATTCCGTTTAACTCTTCACACCCATTACCACACAAGTTATCAGCCATCAACTTAGTAATCAGAAGAGCTTTTACGCATTCGTCTGCTGACACTTTGCTGCTATCTGTGATAAATTTCAGTTTTGATTTAGCTACCAGACATGGATATCCTAGACACGTGATTAACCGAGTCTATCGAAGAATTTCAAACGATAGTTCTACATGTTTGATCAAAGACCAAAAAACAGCAAAACGTTTTGTTGGCACAATGGAACAGTACCAAGACATAACCAATGTATTGACACGCATTTGTCTGAAGTACGATATTTATTTTGGCATTAGATCCAGGAACTTATTTTCATTTGTCAAAGAAGACCAAGAACAACCTGATATCTTGTATAAATGGGGCGTGTATAATGTCCCATTTAAAGACCTTTCCAATGGTGAACATGCAGGTAACTACGTGTGCTCTACAAAACGTAGCCTTAGGACTCGAGTGTAGGAGCATAAATACGATATCCGTGTTAAATACAGCAATACAGCACTCGCCAGAATTGTAGCATGTGGAACTGTTCAACCAGACTGGAACAACATTAAGTTGTTACATATCCCCGCATCAATATGCTCGTTACATATCACTGAAAGCTTATATATCAAAGTCTTTGGGGACAGCTGCTGTAACGACAGCTCCCCAGGTGACTTACCTAGGATTTGGAAACGACATATTACAGTTATGAACTTAAATAACAATATTTATTGTCAAAATGTGAACTTTGCCAAATACACATAATTTGTATAATATGCAATCTGTTTAACATATTTTCACTTGGGTTTAATTTGATCTGTAATTTAGCTATGACGCGATGGCAACTGTACAGTACCCTTGCGATGCTGCTCTGCACTTACACGTCATCACGCTCTGCTATATATATTGGAGTACACTAGCAGCAACTACTCACTTCCATCTGAAGACGGGTACGACTGTCGACCCGAAAGTGCTTATGAGGTTTTAATCTTTTTAACTTTGTAAATATCTGTCATCTTTTAAAACATTAAATTATCGAGCAAAGACGGTGTAAGTTTCAATGTATTATATATAGCACTAAATTTGTTAGTTCTAGCCTAAACTAAGGATCTGAAACAATGGAGAACAACTAAATTTTCATGGCTCTGCGGATGGTATTTTGATAATCTTTCTACGGAGAAGTAAACAACGCGCTTCCTTGGGGGAAAATATAAAGCACTCCCCTACTAAAATACACGAGATTCATTATTAAGTCCAGATTATGCTTTAAAGTTATTGAAAAATGACGCGTCTTGAACTGAATGGACGGCAGGGCAGAGTAGGCAAAAAAAATTCAGGGTGGGCTCCAGCCCACTCTCGCACCCCTTGGCGACGTCCCTGTGCTTAAGAACAAGCCTGACATTACAACAGCCCTTCGTGGGTCTCGAGAATGCCTACTACGCCATATATGGTGTAGTGAAATTGTGTTGATAGCGTTGTAAACATATTAGTTAATACAACTGAATTCCATGCAATGATAAAAATGGGTTCATTTTTCCACGGTCGTCAAAACTGTGGGTTGAGCAAGTATTTTAGTGTTGTGATTCATATTGGAACGCTATTGCTTACTTGAACTTCTCCGAATGTCACATGAGAAATTCAACTTGATGGGCGAGTCTTTACTGCTGTTGGTGACTATCAACATTGCCACACAGGTGTTACTCCGGGGCCCAAAATGCTCTGTTAAGATCTTTTCTTATACCATTAGATGTTCTTTTTGCTTTTCTAACTTTAAAAAAAGTGGGTTTTAAATGTCCTAAACCTCGAACTCGAGGTTAACAACATTATTACCTGGAGGTTTAAAGCTTGAAGAAGAGCAAATATCCAATCCTGTGATATCAGATATGCTCATATGATATGGTTTATTTTATTTAGCGGTGACGATGTTTCCTTTTCATCATTGTCCGGGGAGTTATGCTACGAATGTTCTGAACATCCTAGGTTGTTTACAAACTGTTATGCCTATTGTCTGCAAAATGTAGGGAGTACGTTTAGACTCATTCTTCTCATAATACGTGGAAATAGATCAGACTTGTTACCACAGCAATCAGTCATCTCTGAACTGCTTGCATTTGCTGTTCATCAGGTAACATTAATCACATCAGAAAGCTTGAAACTTACATCTCCCTGGAAATCGAGAGATGCGGGTTCGATTCCCACTCCAGGGCGATGTAAATTTTTGATTAATGTTACGTGATGAACAGTAAATGCAAGCAATTCAGAGATGACCGATTGCTGTGTAAAGAATTCTGAGGTTTAGACTTTTTGTGCTTGTTTCCTGTACAGAGGAGCAAAAGAAGTCATTATATGCTGCAGCATTAAGATTCTGGGACAGTGGGACTAGGAAAGGGGACCAGCCCAAACCATAAAAAACAGCCCCAGAGCATGATGCCTGCTGCACCAAACTTCACAGTCGGCACATTACAGTTGAGAAAAGATAGTGTTCTTCTAGCATTCTCGATCCGCAGAATCGTCTGTTGGACTGCCAGATAGTGAAGCGAAGTTCATCACTCCAGAGAACACGTTTCCAATGTTCCAGAGTTCACTGGCGCAAAAGGACACGCGTGGTCTAGCAAACGACATAGTCAAGCTTTACACCACTTCAACCAACGCCGCAACATCATAAACCTGGCAACATCATACTCGAGCTTTACATCACTTCAACCAACGCAGGAAGTTTGTGACGTACCTGCCAGCAGGACGCACACGACATAAAGGCAGATAGTAGTCAGAACAAACGTTCGCGTAGCTCAATTAGTAGAGCAACTTATTCCGGAATGAGGGGACCCGGGTTCGAATCCTGGCGCGGATAAAAATGACGGAGAAATTTACTTCGTTATAAGTTGATCTTGCTGATGTTAGGCTTGTGTGCGGCTGCTAGGCTACAGAAACCCATTTTTTTCAGTTCTCGATGAACCGGTATGGAGCTGGCGTTGCTTCCAAAGGCCTTTTGGAACTCGGTGGTGAGTATTGCAATCGAGGAGAGGCGATTTTGATGCAACTCTAGCTTCAGATCTCAGCGGTCCAATTCTGTCATTTTACGTTACCTACCAGATTGCCATTGAGCTGTTTTTGCTCTTAGGATTTTTCATTTCGCAATATCATCCCTCACAGTTCATTAGGACAGCTGCGCACGGCAGAAATTTTCAGAACCTACAAGTATTTGCTGCTAAGATGGCATCCTATGATTGTGCCACGTTGAAGGTCCCTGAGCTCTGCTATACGGCCCATTTTACTGTTCATGTTTGGCTGTGATGTTTGCCCACAGAGCAGGAGACTCAGAGGTGAATCTTCCATAGAGACTCATGGCAACAATTTGGGCTGCCCCGGTGGCGCAGCAGTGGTCTAAGCGATGGCCTCTGATCATTCGTCCGAAAGGGGTCAGGGTTCGAATCCCGGTGAGGCATGGATGTTGTGTTTGTCTTACGGCACTGGTTCTCTCCCTTCCCTGGAACCAGTGACCCTAAATTAGGGACGGGCGACTGCTTATAGCCAAATGAGTTGCTCACGGTGGTCGTTAAACCTCCAATTAGAAAAAAAATTGGCTCCGAAGATGTCAATGGAACAGCGCGCCAGTGGACAGACATGAAACTAAAACGTGGAACCATAAACGTCTGCCTTTCTTTTCTTTTTTTTTTCTTTTTTTCCAGGTGTTTTTGTTTCATATATAGTAGGTTTAACGACCACCGTGAGCCACTCAATGGGCTATAAGCAGTCGCCCGTCCCTAATTTAGTGTCACTGGTTCCAGAAAGGGATAGATCCAGTGCCGTAAGACAAACACAGCATCCATGCCTCACTGGGATTCGAACCCGGACCTTTCGGACGAATGGTCAGGAGCCATCGCTCAGACCACTGCGCCACCGGGGCGGCCCTTTTTCCCAGGTGTTTACAACTCTCTCCGCGGTGCTACTTATAAAGACACAGGTGCTGTATCACGTGACACACGCTATCATACTTTAAGTCCGACCACTGGAGTGCTGTCATAAACACGACAGCTGGACCTGTGTCTTTCCTACTTTGTGATGTTTCCCAGGCCACGTGAGTCTCTCTATTCCTGTATGAACCATGGCTCTGACGTATATGGGCAAATTCACTGCTCAAACGAAGTCTCCGGATGCTTTTGATCGTACAGTGTGCCTGTCATATGAATTTCATTAAAATCTATGATATCGTTATGTTGCCATGTCAACTTCTCGATTTGCAATTTAACTTTTGTCCAGCAATGCAATTTCTCATGAAATTTCATTTAATGTTTCCTTTTTTGCAGAATTACATTATACGAATCACAAAATGTACCTTTACTTTGTGTAAAACTTATTAAAAATGACAAAAATTGGACCTAACAATTTTTAATAATAACAGTACGAGCAGGGGTTGATTTCCATTACTTCAGAAGTGGGTGAAGGGCATAAAGGATTTTCCTATCTTTTTTATGAGTATTAGTAGAAGCAGTGAACTTCGTTAATCTTGGAATTGTTCATATCGCATTCCCTTTGCGCTACAATATCGCAGTCTTCCCACTATAAAACAGTTCGTGCTGAAATACATTAGTCTGACGATAAACGAAACATAGGACATTTAAGTACCACGTTCACAGCACCCTTTCCCTCTTTCACCATTACACCACGATGAACAAAAACAATTCTGCGCAATTTTCGACCTTAAAAGACAATTTTACCAAACTTTCGCCAGGAAACACATCACAAACCCTATAGTGTCCTTCTTTTGTGGTTTGCAATAAAATCTCGGTTACCAAGATTTTCTGTTGCTTCATTAAATTTCGATTTTTTTTACGATCAGAAGATTTTTTATTGATGCTTTTCGTTTAGTGAGTCAGAAAGAGAATAAAGGCTTTGTCTTTGGTAAGAGGTTATACAATCACAGATATTCCTGTTCTGTCGACTTTATTTTTGTTCAGCTTTATGTGCATTTTTTCGTCGTTTCCTACTCTCATTTCCTTTTCTTTATTTGATTTAATATCTATATTAATGATATTTTTTAAATTATCAGAACATACTGATATACAACTATACGCTGATGATGCCACTATTTTATTACATGGTAATGACATAAATACACTTATTTCTCAGTTGGAAAATAATTTCACTTTAATTAATGACTGGTTGAGTTGTAACGATCTGGCTATTAATATTAATAAAACAAAAAAATGATTTTTAGCAAAAATTCTGCTCTTTCACCTAACTTACAGAAAATAAAATTAATTGGACATGATATTGAGGTGGTGCACTGCCATAAGTATTTGGGTACCAATTTTAGTGATGATTTGAAATGGAATTCACATATAGATCTACTTTCAACTAAATTTTCGGGAAGCATTGAAGTTTTTAGCCACACTCTTAGACATCTAACCCCTAAATTAATGCTGGTATTATACTATTCCATCATACAGACCTATTTTACCTACTGTATCTTGATATGGGGGAAAACAACACGATATAACATTCACAAACTACAAAAGTTACAAAATTAATTTATCGGGTTATTAGAGTTAAAAATTAATACTAATCAATCTTCCAATTTGACATATAGAACAACTACACATCCCAATACTTTCAATATACTAACTATACAGCAATTATATGAATATAATTTGGGAAAGATTATGTTTAAAAGAATAAAATATAACCTCTAATATAATTTGATCACAATCAATACGCATACTCATACTTATCCAACAAGAAATAGATTTAAACTACTACCGGAATTCACACATACAGAAAATTTTAAAAATAACATAAATTACTCTGGCCCTAAATTATGGAATACTTTTCCTTACCATCTTATCGCTATTAATAATATTAATCTTTTTAAGAAAAAACTAAAACTCTATCTATTGGGGAAGAACTAGCTCTGTTACAGTCTTTTTTTTTTTTTTTGACTAACTTTTTGAAGGTTATCTTGTTTATTTTTGTATTTCTTATGCCTATGCTCTTATTTGTAGTGAAAAATGGGAAACTAGGATAAAATTCTACTTTAACAATAGAATTCTACTTTCACTATTTATGGTGATCTTTCTTTCTTTATAATTCTTATCTACTACTTACGAATTTACTTATACGATGTCAAAAAATTAGTTATGTCTGTTCCTGACATATACGATCTTTACTATAGGTGCCGAGGGAAAGCACGAGGGAAAGGGCCAATTCAGGCCTTTTCCCTCGTGCTTCCTAGTTGTCACTAGTTACACTGTTATTATTATGGTACTGCTTTTGGTGTATATGGTCACAACTGAAAATAAAAATGAAATGAAATGAAATGATTCCACTCCTGAGATACACAAACCTTTTTTCTGATTTTTATGAATATGTTTTTAGTTTATGTTCATAGAATTCCATAACATTAAAACCGACCTGTTACGTGGAATTCAGAGTGGCTGTTCCTCAAAGAAACTATCAAATTTCTCAATTTTGATTAATACTGCTGTATCATTTTTCTTCATTTGCAGGCATATCTATTTTTAATTTATGCAGCATTATACACGTTCGTTGCACTCTTCATTCGCTGTTCTTATGCATCGTACGTTAATCAGAAACTTCTGAAGTGATCTGATAATCAAATAAATAGTGTGGAAGAAATGTTCTTTACATAATTAGTGGAAATACATCAGAATTAATAACACAGCAATCAGAGACCCAGTGTGTTGCGTTTATGTTACTGTTCTCATGAAACATTAATCACATCAGAAAAATTACGTCGGTCTGTAACAGGAACCGAAACTGCATCTCCCTATTTCCGTTCGAACATGCTATCCGTTACACCAGTCAGGACGATGAAGTTCCAAGTAGGTGATGCGGTTTGGATTTCCGCTCCAGGATGATACATTTTTTTAATTATTTTATGTGATTAATGTTACGTAAGAAATAATCAAATAGTAAATTACACGCAATTCAGAGATTATAATAATAGATAATTCATGCATTTCCATATATTATGTGAACAATATTTCTCTCATCCTATTTATCTGAGTGATTGGAGATTTACTTAACTACACTACAGAGACTATTCTGGTTCTTAACACTCAGATACTTGAGATTTCGTGGTCCTGGTTGGTGTAACGGATAGCATGCTCGAAAGAAGATGCGGGTTCGATTCTCTCTCGAGGCCGATGTAATTTTCAAGTTTTCTGATGAGATTAACATTGCATGAGAACCAGTAACACACACGTAATTCAGAGATGTCTGATTGCTGTATTAATAACTCTGATCTCGTAATCATTTCCTGGGGTTTATCTAGCAAGCGTTTCTGAATGGATTTAGTAAAGTAGTCTATTTAATAGTTTGGTTCACTTATTATTCTTCATAACTTTCATAGCATCGTGTAACGTTTTTAAATTATTATTCATTTAAAGCATCACTTGACCGCCCGGGTGGCGCAGTGGTCTGAGCGCTGGCTTCTGACCATTTGTCCGAGATGGGTCCGGGTTCGAATCCCGGTAAGGCATGGATGTTGTGTTTGTCTTAAGGCACTGGCTTTCTTCCTTCCCTGAGTCCGTGGCCGAAAATTAGGAACGAGCGACTGCTTATAGCACATGGAGTTGCTCACGTTGGTCGTTACACCTCCAATAAAAAAACATCACTTGTCGTACATCTGTGATTCTTGTAACACTGGAACATCTTATTCTTATGCTCCGGATAACTAGCATAAAATCATTAATTACACAATGAGCTATATTAGGCTTCCTAAAGGCCAGAAGAGAGTAGTCTTCAAGTATCCACGTAAATTGTTTTTATTTGGTATTTAAGGCACATCAACACTACGCTTCCAAAAACGTCAACATTATTATACTTCAATAGTATCAACAACTGAATCTGTATAACGTGAATATTAAAGTATCTCAGTCTCAATACAACTTCATCAAATATACACTATATTGACAAAAGTCACCGGACACACTTTAAAAGCAAATGAACGGATCTGCTGCGTTGTTAAGATGCGTGTTACAGCTGACCACGATCATATCGCACTGTGAGGTTGAGTGAAAATGTTGCGGCGGGAGAGAACTGACTTTGAGAAAGGAAAGATTGTTGGGTGGTATATTAGTGGGTGGTCCATAAGAGAAACCGAGAGACGTTTAAACATACCCAAGTCAACTATTTTGGATGTACTGAATAAGTGTAAGACACATAGCGTGCCTGAAGCAACAAATCGTACCGGCCGACCAAAGAAAATCATTGATAGAGGATATCGAAGCCTCATGAGAGGCATTATTACAGCTAATCGACGGAGTACTGCACAAGACCTAAATGTACTGGGGAGTAAAAATGCTGGAACTTCGGTATGTACACGTACCATTCGCAGAGAACTTCATTCCATGGGTTACCGTAGTCGTGCGACTGTTCTTAAGCTTATCATCTCCACTCTGAATGCTACTCGTCGTTTAGCATGGTGTAAAGAACATTTATCGTGGACCGTAGAACAATGAAAATGGGTCCTATGGACTGATGAATCCAGATACACGATCCATCAGTCTGATGGCCGTGTGTGGATATGGTGGCAGTCGGGTAAGCGCTATTTACCACAGTGTACTGTTCCTACTGTGAAGTTTGGAGTTGGCAGTCTACTCATGTGCTGGTGTTTTTCGTCGTATGGTCCCGGCCCATTGGTTATCGCGGACAAACCTGTTAATCAGCACGCCTACCTCAATATTCTGGACAATTATGCCCTACCAACTCTGTGGCAATACTATGGAACCGAGCCTTGTTGGTACCAGCTGGTTAATGCACCGAGCCATAAAGCAAGGTTTCAAAATCGCTTTATTAATATTCATCATAAGAAAACCTAAGAGGGAGAGGTACAGCGTTGGGCGTCTCACTGGGAAATAATACAAACTGTTAAAAAATGATGGTATATACACGGCAATGACAATGGGGATGAATAACAAGTGCTGCAAGCAAAGCTTATTGCACAAAAATTGCAGGAGAAGTGACAGAGAGAAACACATCGTGTCACATGACATTGGCTGGGCATGATTTACAGGATAACACAGGCGAAACAATAGTACAAAATTAGAGAAAGAACAGCACAAACACCGCCGTGAAATTAAAACATTACATGCATGAGATAAAAACACAGCGTTCACAATTGTGCAAGTTATTTAACGAGGGTACCAAAGCAACGTAATACAGGCGGGGTGAAGGTAATTAATGTACACGAGTAAGCATGAAAATACACTGAGATGACATTAGCATTCACAATTCAACGGTAGCGCGGATTGCACGAAAAAATGCAGAAGGAACAGTAAGATCACAGGGGAAAAAACTAGGAATGCACACTGGGATGTCAAGAGGAAATTAACGCAAAATGAAAGCACTGTACGACGCAATAGATGTAACTGGTACATTAACAAGACATGATGAACCATATTGCCGCTCCGGTGGCGCAGTGGTCTCAGGCGATGGCCTTTGATCATTCGTCCGAAAGGGTCGGGTTTCGAATCCCGGTGAGGCGTGGATGTTGTGTTTGCCTTACGGCACTGGCTCTCTCCCTTCCCTGAAACCAGTGACCCTAAATTAGGGACGGGAGACTGCTTATAGCCCATTGAGTTGCTCACGGTGGTCGTTAAACCTCCAATCAAAAAAAAATGAACCATATTGTACACAGGGATGACCAAATAAAGTACACGATGTTGAGACACGATACAGCGCAAGAAATGTTACAAGTACAGTAAAAAGCACACGATAAACCATGAGTGCACTCTGGGATGTTATTATTTTTTTTTTTTTGATTGGAGGTTTTTTTTTTGTTTTTTTTTATTGGAGGTTTAACGACCACCGTGAGCAACTCAATGGGCTATAAGCAGTCGCCCGTCCCTAATTTAGGGTCACTGGTTCCAGGGAAGGGAGAGAGCCAGTGCCGTAAGACAAACACAACATCCATGCCTGACCGGGATTCGAACCGGGACCCCTTACGGACGAATAATCAGAGGCCAACGCCTTAGACCACTGCGCCACCGGGGCAGCGGATGTTATGAGTATATGCATAAAGTGAAAGCACATGCTAAGCCATGGGTTCTGACAGATGACATATATTATCATAAATTTGCACGTGCACGATCAAAGCATTAACACAATGTAGCACGGTACAGCACAAGAAATGCAAGAGGTACAAAGGATGCACAAAAAAACCCCTTGAAAGTACACTGGGATGACAGTAGTATGTACACAATGTGGAAGTATAGAACTGTACAAAAATCAAACAGGTGCAATGAAAACGGCTAAACACTAAGAAGGTGTGTGAGTGCGGCAAATATAACATATGGGAGATAGAGACGTACACCACATGACATCTCAAAGTAAAACACACTACAGGAACACGGTGTAATACGCTAGGTGCGTAGACAGAAAGCACTTACGGTGACCAGGATACAGCCCCAAGTACATGAAAGTGACGGGAGGTCACGGAATCAGAGGTCACACTGACAACAATGTAAATATGATAAAGCATAGTACGACACGAAGAGGAACAATTCAAATCACAATGATATGCTCACTGAAAACGAGAAAAAAAACACTTGGGTATACAGCACAGGCTGTAGCACGATCACATGATATACATGGAGACGGGTCGTAGAGTGGAGGAGGGGCACCAGGGTGCCACGGAACTCAGCAAAGGAGGTGTAGAATGTCCTAGGGTTCTGATAGGTGTAGCAGTCCAGAATCAACCGCAAACCATGGAGCGACCGGCGCCCAGATAGCATAGAAGGTAGCTTCTCGACAACTGGAAGAAGCCGATTGGTACTCCAGGCGGAGTCGAGAAAGCAATCGATCTCGGAAATGGCACAAAAGCGCTGCACTGGCCCGGTGTAAAGAGACCGGCGAGTAAACGCTGCGGAGTTGTTGAAGGTGCGCGTAATTAACGTGTTTAACCAGCGCAAAAAGATAGGCACATGCTGACGGAAGAGGCGTAGGTGGATGAGCCCGCAGAAGAAGATGTCTGTAGGCAGTGAACGGAATATCTTGAGAACAAGAGCAACTGGCAATCCGGAAAGCCTGGTGGAGGAGAGGCATCAGGATGGGACAGTAAAGGTAGACGTGAGAAACGTCTGCCTCCTGTGCGCAGAAAGAGTAGAGAGGGGAGGAGAGAAGCGACATGCGAAAGAGAAAATACGGAACAAGGAGGCGATTATGCAAAAAGAGCCAGTGGGTATTAATTTCAAGAGGGGCGGATAAGGGTGAGCAGGCAGCGGCCCAGACAAGAGGAAGAGAAGCAGGGGGAACCTCGAGAATAGAAAGCGGAGAAGGGGTGGCAAGGTGCACTAGAAAACGATAAAGAGATTTTGAAGAGAGAGAGGAAGAACCGAGTCTGAGGAAAAACGGCAGCCGAAGAGGGCCAGAAAAAACAGAAACGAGACCGGTGGGGGAGACAAGATCATGGAAAAGCGAAAGAGTGCAGTAAGCAGGGAGTCATAGACCAAACGGGCGGATGGGGACAAGAGAATAGCAGGGGAGGCCAGAAAAAGGGCGCCAGGAAAGATTCGAGTTAGTGAGGTCTTGTACGGTTACTACACTTGCTCGGAGCCAAGAGGGGAATGAAAAGCAGGGGAGGTGGGGAAATGAACAAGGGAGTTGAAGAATAGGGGTTCAGAAACAAGCTCTAGAGTTGAAGAGGGAGGGGAGCGAATGAGTGGGAGAGAGCGAAGGTGAGTGACGGCTTCAGAATATGCAGGTGCGAGTTTGGAGGGGGAAGAAAGGACAGCAATCCCTGAGAACTAAAGAAAGAAAGGAAAAATGTGGGTTACGCAAGGAAGCAAGAACGTCACGTACCTGAACTGCGGAAGCCACTGGAGCCGTGAAAAGGTGAATGAAGTTGATCACTCGGCTTGCTTTGTAGCACAGCGGGACATCAGGTAGGCCAGCGCCACCATAGGAGGGAGGAGCACAGAGCTTGTGGACGTTAATCCAGTGATGACCCGCCCACATCACTCGAGTAAGGCAGCGTTTAAACTCCTGGAGACAGAAAAGCGGGATCGTAGATGCAATCCAAGAATGCTTGCAGATGGGCAGAAGGTATGTCCTGGTGAGATTTGCACGCAGGTAGTAGAACGTACAGAACTGCGCACGACACCAGTACGCAGCTGTGCGGAGGAGGCGAGGATGGAGTTCCGTGCGAGTTGCACTGGATGTAGCTTGTGGTGCGCCTAAGTGCACACCCAGGAAGCGTTGGGTAGTGGATGACCATGTGGACCCCCATGGAGCATCCATGCGATTGGACCACGACCCGCGCCACAATCCGGTGCTCTTAGACGTATTCAGTTCAGCTGCAGAACATGAAGCATATGCGTAGGACAAACGACGCAGCAGTTGGAACTGTGAGTCGCTACGAATGCAGACGGTAATGTCATCTGCATAGGCAGAGTAAATGACTGAGTGATGCCGTGAGCTGGCAACTGGTGGTGGAAGTTGTGCTAGGAGTGATGTTTGCAGAGAGCGTAGAAAGGGCTCGACGGAAATCGTAAACAGTTGACCAAAAAGCGGGCAGCCCTGAAGAACTCCCCGCTTGAAGGGAACATGTGCTGTGAGAAAAGATGCCGTCTTGACATGGAAAACGGCGTAACGGTAGAGGGAGAGAAGAACAGAGACAAAATGTGGAGGAAAGCCAAAGTGTAGCAGGGTTTGTGTTAAATAGGCGTCTGAGATATTATCGAAAGCGGAACAGAGGTCTAAGGAAAGGAGAGCAAGAGGTTCAGAATGAGTCTTGGCAAGATGAATGAGATCGCGAATAAGTTGAACATTGGAGGAAAAAGAACGGCCAGGAACAGTATAGGTTTGAGAGCCAGCAAGGATGTGAGGAAGGACAGAGTTTATTCGACGGGAAAGAAGCTTAGTACAGAGTTTATAATCTTGATTGAGAAGAGAAATGGGGCGCCAATTTCCCAAGTCAAGAGGGTCACATGAGCGTCCGTGAAACTCCTCGGGAGGGGGAGCAGTTAAATGCAGCAGAAAAAGCGGAGAGGAGAAAAGGCAACAGAAGAAGCAAGAACGCACGATAAAAAGGAAAAGAGAGGCCGTCCGGATCCGGAGCGGCATGGGGTTAAGGGAAGAGAAGGTGTCGGACACCTCCGTGGATGTGGGTGAGAGAGACAGGGTGTGAGCAAGATGAGACGGAACTTGAGGCAGGTTATTGAGAAGATGGGGGAGAGCAGAGGGAGAAGGGTAGGAGTTTCACTGAACTTGGTGGTATAGAACTGACGAACGTGAGAGCAAATTGCTGCCGAATCGGATGTGATTTCGCCAGAGGGGAGGCGAAGATGACGAAGCGAGGTAGAAGACTTACGTGCAGATTCCATTGATGTTAGAAAATCATAGGTGCATTCCTCCGGATTGAGATGTTTAATACGCAGACGTAAAAGTGCTCGCTGCGCTAGAGGTTTCAGCAAAGCCTGGAGCTCAGCCTGATATGCTGGAAATAGCGAATCTGACAACCCAATCAGTGCGAGCATCTGCCTGGCGTGATCGAGGTGCATCTGACTGGAAGTCGTCATGGTGAAGGAACGTTGCTTGATATGTAAGAGGAGCTGATGCTTGACATGAAGCCAATGCGTCAAGGTACAGGGTGCGGAATGCAACCCTGAGCGACGAGCAGCGAGGAAAGAACGGACAGAGGCACAAAAGTCAGGATCAGTGAGACACTCGGAGACACCAACAGTGAAGAGATCTCCCGATGTTGCCACGTGATCAGGAGTAATAGGTGAGGCGAGCACTGGAAGATGAAGGTGGGAGGTGAGGTCAGCATCAAAAGACGCTCGTTCACAAGAGGCTTTAGATATACTTTTTTGCGTAACTCGGCCCAGGGGCAGTTGGCACGCAAGAAGACGGTGCAGGAGGCTGCTTAGAGGCGGGAGGCACTCTAGAAGCCGTGGGAGCTGGATACTCGTTGTTGGGGCAACGAGCACGCTGATGCCCAAGTTCTTTGTAATTAGCACAGTGTTCTGATGTTATCATGTCAATTCTGTAGGAGAGCTGCCCACATCGGACGTTTAGGATCCGTGGGAACTTACGGAGATGCTCCTCTGATGGAAAGATGAGTCGAACACTCCGGCGAAAACTACGAACATTCTTATTTGCAGGATTCTTGGGCGCAGCTGAATGTGTGATAACAGGACCAGCAATCTTACCACACTTACTAAGTGCAGTACATATCATCGCATCCGAGATTTCGGGGGCACCGGATGCAAGGAGACCTGAACAGGGCGCCTGGCGATCGGTTCAGCTTCAAGGTGATGATCTCCCAGGTCAAGACCAAAGTTTAGAAGCGTGTCTGCATGCTCTTTGGATGTTTTTTTTTTTTTTTGATTGGAGGTTTAACGACCACCGTGAGCAACTCAATGGGCTATAAGCAGTCGCCCGTCCCTAATTTAGGGTCACTGGTTCAGGGAAGGGAGAGAGCCAGTGCCGTAAGACAAACACAACATCCATGCCTCACCGGGATTCGAACCCGGACCCCTTACGGACGAATGATCAGAGGCCAGTGCCTTAGACCACTGCGCCACCGGGGCGGCGCTCTTTGGATGTGAAATAAAAAATCACCGTCCGCGGCCGGCGGGTGAGGTGAGTAATAGCTCCGGCTGGAAGAAAAGCAAGGAGCGTATCACAATAGACCTTCAACGGTGTATTCGGAAGAGCATCTAGGCACACTCCCAACTCGCGGGTAGAGTGAAGTTCCTGTGCAGCCGGTGAGAAGTGCGGAACGTCCAATTGAAGTGAGTCACCATGTATCTGGACATGGGCATCCGCAAGGGGAAGCTGAGTCGCTTGCGTCGGTAGGGACGCACCTGAGGTAACGCTAGAATAAGAGCGTGAAGGCAAACCTCCACTGGAAGGCAGAGGTGCAGCGCTGGATGAAGGAGCTGACACAACGCTGGGCAAGGCTACCGAGGGCAGAGAAGCAACGCCCTCAGAGATATCCATTACGTCATCGGCAGCATGAGAAGCGAACGACGTAGCATCACCACCAGGAAGGGTGGAGTCAGAGAGTCGAAGCGTAGAAGAAGAAGAGCAATAGGCATCAACAGGAGGACGATATTCCTTATCATCAAGGACGGACGCTGATTGGTTTGCTCCGTCAGAGAAAAGGATCGACGTAGTAGGAGAAGCTGTGACGAGAGCGGGAACGCTGCTCTTATCAGCATTCGCCATCGCCGATGGCGAGGCCTAATTTAGTAAAAACGACCAACTGGTCGAGAAAATAAAATGCTGATAGCTAACTGAAAATAGTACTCACCGACTCAGGAGATGTCTTAAATGAAAGATACAACCTTCGTCTTGAAGACACGCACAAAAGTTAAACGACAGAGCACACAAAACGCACTCAGTAGACGGCGAAACACGGAGCTCAAAACAGACACGACTTACGTCCCATAAAGCAAGGACTGTTACGGCGTGGTTTGAGGGTGATTCCATATCGCGTGTGGACTGGCCATCACAGAGCCCTGATCTTAATCCCATAGATCACCTATGGGATGAATTAGAGCGCCGTATAAGAAGTTTGGAACCAAGGCCTACTACTAAGCAACAGTTAGCGGCAGCATTATGCACTGAATAGAAGCGCATACCTGTCGCTGTGTTCCAAACCCTTGTCGAAAGCATGTCTCGAAGAGTCAGTGCATGCATTAAGGCCAACGGTGGAGCGACACCGTACTAATGTATGTCAATAAATGTTATGTTGTGATTCTCTTCTAGGTGTCTGGCGACTTCTGTCAATATAGTGTATGTATCTAGGCTTGAAGGTTCATCGTGCAATGCAAGACTGTACTAATTTACCCACACTAAACGGTACTCGCCTCACACACTACATACATCGTTCTTATCTTGTCAAACCATTCACACGCTATTCAAACCTGACATCAAGACTGTTGCCACATAACATTTAGTGAGTGACAAAATATAACGTTAAGACTGAAACGCTTAAAGAGAATGAACTCAAAATATTCATAGGGATAGAAACTAAAAATGAAATCGCACTCAGGATACACGTCATAAATATCTTATACAAATGTTATACTGGCATAGCAGTAGCCACAGGTTGATTCGGAGTAGGCGTTCTATGGCCCGAGCTAACTCTTCGTACATACTCTGCACTACCATGAATATCCGGACACTTGCATTCTACAAGTAATTGCTATTAACATGAAATCTAATATTGTGTGCTGAAACATTTGGTTCTCTATCTTTCATTGAATATTACCACAATGCTCTCTTCTTCCACGCACCAGATGATCCAGTGAGTCCCAGAGATACTCTGTAGGTTTTAGGACTTGACACTGGGCTGGACAGTTATACTTCTCGACTCCAGTGTCCTCAAAACAATCTGTAATAGCGCGAGCAGTATGACATGGTGCGTTGCCTTCTGATAGAGGTACGGACTTTTCCATAGTACTAATACAACGTTGGTACAGAATAATTGTTCATGACGTCTAGGTACAGCTCAAAATTTATGGTTTTGTCCAAAACGACTAATAGGACCCAGCAGAACAACAACTTCGTGCCATCACGCTGTTCCACCAAACTTTATTGTTTGGACGATACGTTTCCCTGGCATCCGGCAAACTCAGGGACGACCATCGTACTAGTACACTGTGTATCGTAACTCGTCAGTCCACAGCATCGTTTTCCATTAGTCCAATATCGACGTTCCTGACACCACGCTGCTCAACGTATGGCAGTAGTCTAAGTGATTAGCGTATTGTTGATGTCTGCTCAACATGGGATACCACTATCGAGCAGTATTCATTCAACTATACTGGTGCTAACATCAATTCCAGTACTCTCAAATAGGGTTTGAATTATTTGAGATAATAATTTGCGTTCTGAACGGACAGACCTCTATGCCGCCCCTGTGGCGCAGTGGTCTAAGCGGTGGCTTCTGACCATTTGACCGAGATGGGTTTGGGTTCGAATCCCTGTTAAAGCATGGATGTTGTGTTCGTCTTACGGCCGACCCGTTGGCTTAGTGATCTAAGCGATGGCTTCTGATCATTCTCCCAACGGAGGAGTCTGGGTTCGAATCCCAGGTAAGGCATGGTTGTTTGTGTTTGTCTTTCTGGGGTTAATTTGCTGAGTTCCTTGTTCACCTATGTACATTGCTGGCATTGAAACAAAAAATGTCTGTAATGTATTTATCTGTCAGCCAAGTCCAATATATGTTCAATATCTATGTCATTGTATGTCTGTCAATCAAGTCCAATAAATAATTTTTTTAAACCTTCAATCAAAAAAAAAGGGCCTCTATTACGTTTTATTATCGTCAGAAGCTTACTATGTCGTTCCTTGGCCAATTTAGTCCCTGACCGCTGCTATTTACATATCACATGCTCAAAAGTCAACATAGAGATCTCCAATGTCGCTGAAACGTCATGTACCGATTGCTAATGTGACACCCTCTTATCTGTCTGCTCTGGAAAACAATAAGCTCTATCATTCGACACATTTTGCATTCATTCTGGTGCTATTGTCTCATCATAACCGCAAGATTATATTTATTTAAAATGTGACGTGGTGCTTCCGAGGACCGAATTCATTGTCAATAGAAGGGTGTCAGGATATTAAAGTTACGGATGTGCATTTAAATCGCTTTCTGGCAATATTTGATCAAATATTGACCAAAAGTTGGTCCTTGCGCCAAGAAGACGGAATAAATAAATGAATGCATAACAGTTTACCATTTTTGTGTAGTATTTTTAAAGAAATAAGATATTTGAGTCAACATACGTATTTCAAAATGTTTCTCCTTTTACAGTGGAAAGTCACTAATCTCCGATCTTGTCGCATTCAATGACCGTGATTTCAAAACGCACTCCCTTTTTTTCGTGTGATGTAAGGCGTTCATCAAAGCACCAGTGTTCACGCTACTAAAAACATTCCGTTCAACACGTCAAATGTGCAAATGTACACGTCACGTACGCTGCTACAACCCACCCTTCCAATGCAATAACGTGCACCTTTATGAAATAATACTTCCATAAATAGCACACTCATCAGAGAAGAGCAGTTTCGTCACCCAGTGGCTCAGTGGTCTAAGCAATGGCTTATTATCATTCGTCCGAAATGGGTCCGGGTTCGAATCCCGGTGAGGCATGGATGTTGTGTTTGTCTTACGGCACTAGATCCCTCCCTTCCCTGGAGTCAGTGGCCCTAAATTAGAGACGGGTGACTGCTTATAGCCCATTGAGTTGCTCATGGTGGCCGTAAAACCCCAATAAAAAAAAAAGTGCAGTTTACCACTGAAAAACTGCAAGAACTATGCACGCGATCCATTCCTTTCCTGCATATCGTTATCACTTCGTTGACGAATGAAGTCTTATCAGATTCAATAGGAAGATCGGTTTTCATATTCCTTAGTACAGGGTTAAAAATTTTGTTGAAGGCTGCACCAAAAAGTGGTTCTACACAAGGTGCACCACTTTCTTAGAAATGATACACCATTCTGTGGTGTAAAATAAACCCATTGCACGCAAGGTCTTTTTACACACCATTCTGTGTGTAAAAAGGCCTTGCGTGCAATCTTGTACGATAACGTGGTGAAACGTTGAACCACGTTGTTGGGTTTTGTTTGCAAAACACGATGGAGTATCTTTTCTGCACCACTTTCTTTAGAGTAGATTGTACATGGTACAATCGTACATGGTGCAATCTACCATTGTACATGGTAGATTGTACCTAGTACATGGTACAATCTACCGCAAAATTTTTAACTGTGATATCGTGGCTTTTGAGAGCCCAAATTTGACCTATCGTTTTGGCAGAAATTTTGAGGGTGATTGGAACACTGATGCTGCAACTGCTGCAAATCATCCATGAGTGATCAATAGTCATTATGTACATTCCTTGGGTAAAATTGATCCAGTCGTCAATAGTTTATGTTCCCACCTGAAAATTGTCATTCATTTTTATTATTGTGGGTTTAACTACCACAATGAGCAACTCTAAGGGTTATAACTAGACATCCATCCCTAATTTAGGGTCACTGGTTTCAGGGAAGGGAGAGAGCCAGTGCCGCAAGAGAAGCAACCACCCTAGTCTTATGTGAAACTCCAACCCCAATTCACTCGGGATAACGGACAGAAGTCAGCACATACACTGTTAAAACTTTTGTGGTAAATTGCACCAAAAAGTTGTGCTACACCATCTGCACCACTTTCTGAGAAATTATACACTATTATGAGGTGCAAACAAAACCCAAAAACACAGTGCAGCCTTAGATCACAATGTGGTGTAACCTTGTGTCATAACGTGTTGCAAAGTTGCACCATGTACTTGGGTTTTTCTTGCACCTCATAATGGTGTATCATTTCTCAGAAAGTGGTGCAGCCGGTGTAGCACCACTTTATGGTGCAACCTACCACAAAATATTTAACAGTATACACCTCTGCGCCACCAGGGCAGCCTACTGCTCTTTAAAAGCTACTATAAGCCCAATTCTGCTGAAGTTAACAAAGTTATGCTCTGTCGTCTACTTTAACCCTTAACTGGTTAGAACGAAATAACTCAGAGTTCGAAAACTGGGCTGAAATAAGCTCGAATGAATATATGGACTGTTTGAGAAGCAGGCCCAACGTGGCCGAATCGTGTAAACCTACTCATCAGAAAGTGTTACTGTCGCCTTAGCTTTGGTATTCATAGTTGTCATTTAGGGAGAAGATTAACACGAATGATTTCTGACTGATTAGCTGCTGAAATTGCTAAACAATGGCGTCGAACCTAAGAAAGGAAAGAGAAGATATGAGTCTCCTGTTCCTACTCAGCGGTAAGGTGTTCGTGTCGTGGGCACTAACCCTTCCCGATCCTGTCTTGGGCCATGAAACAGAGAATAAAAGAGAAGGGAGCTCTTATCACCTGTGATATGTGTATTCCCGTTACTGCAGAGATTAGAAAAGGAAAGGAACTGTTTTGCCGTAGATTTCTTAAAACCCAGCCGCTATGTGAGCTTTTCTGTTTGGGGAACAAAGAACATTTTAGGCACCATTTGATTGGGATACATGTATACTGAACCTTCTGCTCATGTGGATGTCAGTTATGTATTACTCTGTGTGAATGATCGTGGCGCTCCGTTAGGGATAAACCTCAAAAAGGACAAATTTTTGTGAACAGTCCTTGAAAGATAAATGTACCTTGCACTGCGACACGGACATCTGCCAGTTCGTGGAGGACTTATTTCTGTCTTCCCCTACGCCAGTTTTAATGGCACTTCGAGGGAATCCGTTAGAGTTCAGTAGTTCTGAATTTCATGCAATCTGCACTTGTTGGATCGGTACAATCGATTGAAGACTCACAACTCAAAGGAGAAGCAATTCATGAATGAGGAGTCTTGAAATACACACATGACACACTTTGGTGTCAATTGCTGAAGACTCAGGGACTTTCTTTTTCTGATCCGGTTTTGATCGCCGGATTCATCAAACAATGTCTGAAAGCTCGTCCGGCATACTCGGAAGAACGGTAAGAAGCCAGGATTTCAACCAGAGCTGAGACGGGCTGAGCCCGAGCCCGAAAGCCCGAAGCACCGCCCGGGCCCGAATCGGGCTCAGGCTGTAGAATATTTACTGCGGCTCTGGCGCGGGCAGGCGCAGGCTCTTAGAGAGAGGGAGAGCGAGAGAATTTTTATATATAAATGTTATTCTATATGATTTAGCAAATGAGACACTTTATACACTATCTACCAACAAGTAATTGGACACCCCTGCAATCGACGATATCTGCGGTCCTGATACACGTCGTGGCCGCCGCCGTTAAATATCGTGTGGGAAACAACAACGCAACCAGTCGCATGCAAGATGTAACGCAGTTTGGAGCTCTCTGATTTCGAGAAAGGTGTAATCGTCGGTTATCACAGAAATGGTCAATCTATACGTGACATATCCAGCGAGTTCAATTACCCAAAATCGACAGTGGCCTACATCATTGACAAGTGGAAGATGATAGGTGACTGGCGGAATGTGCCCCGACCCGGCAGACCCACAAAACTGGGAGTTAGAGACCAACGGGTGCTGGCCAGAGAATGTCGGAAGAACCGCACCAAATCGATGGGCCACATCCGTGAGGAGTTTCAACAGGCATCCGGGAGTGTTCTTTTGATGAATGCCATCCGTAAGGAAGCCCATCTGCTCGGTTATCATGGACGTGCTTCCGCCCACAAACCTCTGATCGCCAAGTCCAATAGCGCTGCTCGGCTAACGTGGTGCAAAGAACGTCGACAGTGGACCGTTGAACAGTGCAAAAAGGTTTTCTGGAGCGACGAATCAAGGTTCCCCCTCTACTGTTCGGATGGCAGGGTCTGGGTTTGGCGTCTGCCTGGAGAACGCCTCCTGCCGGAATGTATTGTGCCAACTGTGAAGTTCGGCGGCGGTGGAATTATGCTATGGGGGCGTTTCTCCTGGTATGGCACGGGACCCTTGGTCGCAATTCCAGGTAGACTCAACGCCGAGACCTACTGCACCATTTTGGATGACCATGCGCTTCCTACGTTGTGGAAGTTTTACGGGGTGGACCCATGTTACTTTCAGGATGACAATGCCACCTGTCGTGTTGCGAGGTCCACCATGGCTTGGTATGGTGACAATGGGGTTAATCGAATGGACTGGTCTGCGCAGAGCCCGGACCTTATCCCTATCGAGCACCTCTGGGACGAGTTAGAACATCGACTTAAGGAGCGCCCCCGCCGTCCGAAATCGGTGAAGGAACTGACCTGTCTTCTTGAGAGTATGCCCCGGAGGGTCGCAGCTAAAATCGCCGCTCGTGGAGGCTCCAGCAACTATTGAAGGTGAATAAACTTCATTTTCCTTCGCTATCACAGGTGTCCAATTACTTTTTGGTAGATAGTGTAGTTGGTAAAGGGAATTCTTCAGCAACTGGTTCTAGTTGGGGAGCAGGTATTCGAGATAGCTATTTATTCCGGGCTTGGGTAGAAAATGCCATAGGCCGCGCATTAGTGTGTTTCTGCAGAGAAGAAAAAGCTTTTTCAAGAACTATAGATATTGGATAGTTGATAGCATGCCGACAATAATTTACCCTATATCTCCACGCAGTTGCTCTCTGTTAGTTCTAAATATTTAGCAACGTACATATTGCAGGGCATTATGGCACGATATTATTAGCATTATTTGAGCAACATATTGTTACAGAAATTTTATACAGGGTTTTAGGATTTCATATAAAATCTCAAAATGCAACATTTTTTCATCTTGTGCTGCCCTTCCTTTGTCTCCACAAAGCGTGAGAGAAATTTCTCAGAGTCAGTTCCCCATTAGACACCGGATGCACGGTTAATTTGCTAAGATGACAATGTGTCTAAGCTTAGTATATGCACATTGTTTGTTGAATGGAGATTAACTCTGTGGCGCCTCTTTTGATGCTTTTCAGGTTTCAATTTCAATGCGGCCGACTAATGCACTAGCCGCTCACATTTTACTTTGAGGTTTGAAATTTACCGATGGCGGTGTGGTTGTTTCTCACGGGGAATTTTAGTATATGCTTAAGGGCATTTTTGGAGGCAAGAAGACAGTTTTCTTTAGGTTTAGGAAGCGAGCGGTCACGAAAAGTACAACGAGGTGATTGCCCCAGTGCAGGCTGGGAGGTCTCAGGTATACCGGGAGGCAGGGGAATTCACGACAGCGTGGAGAGGAAGAAAAGCAGGACTTAAGAAAAAAGGAATTGGAGTTTTAAGCGGGAGAGTTAGGAAATATAGCACAGCTAACGGACAACCTTTGCAAGAAATCAAATGAAGAAAAGAATAAAAGTTTCTTAGACATGTTTACGAATCGCAATAATTATTTGCATACAATTATTATCATTTGGTTATTACGTGTTAATTACTATCATCATCAACCACTACGGAGTTATTAGCAATTTCAAGTTAACAACTATAACAAAGATAGCAAAAGAATTTGTTAACAATATAATTGCAGCACCGCCCGATCATTTTCAATACCCGGCCGCCCGAAGCACTTAATGTGGAAACGAACGGTCAAAGAAAATCGTACAGTTACACTACAAAAATTGATAGAGGTTCCTTCCCCAATCCCCATTTGAGAAATACATTGGTTAATTGCAGGAGGAGGAGAGAGTGGAAGTGTAGAAAAGGAGATGTTTTTTATTAATGGTTGAACAGGTTAGCCAGTTCTCGGGCTCGTTCGGGCTCGGGCTCTATCTTGTAATATAAAATTCGGGCTCGGGTGGGCTCGGGCTGATATACCATGGGCTCGGGCTCAGAAAATTGAGCCCGAACTCAGCTCTAGTTTGAACCACTGTGCCACTGGGGGTGGGGGAGGTACTCATTTTAGGAGGAGCTTCCATGTTCAACTTGACAGAGAAATCCTTCTTAACATCCTTCATAATTTTTTTATCTATGGACGTTCGTCATCCCAGACACTTATATAACAAGCCATTCATCGAAACTCTGATTACTTGCATCAGTATCTAAAGTCAATGAATGAAAATACACTTCTGTCTGTTAAAAATGTAACACGAAGAAAGACCTGAGATATTGCAGTGAGATTTATAGGGTACATACGTATGATACAAGATGTAAGTGATCTAAAGTTCAGACCTGTAAGTGATGCAGAACACAAAACTCAATACCTTGTGTACACGCCACGAGCGGATATAACCCTCATACACGGAGTGGCAAGACTGGAAGAGGTTCTGGGTGTGGAAGGTCATTCCATGCTGTCTCGATTCGTACCCAAAGTTCATCTCAGGTAATTGGCAGCGGAACCTGACGGGCCTGGCGATGCGCAACCATATCTCACACTTGTTCAATGGGCGGCAAATCCGGCGAACGTGCTGGCCAAAAAGAAATGTGGCACATGTCAGACATCCAGGAACTCTAAGATATTCCACGCATGCTGAAAGATAGGGCCGAGAACCTTTACCAGATATGGCAGCACTTCAGCCTCCACAAATTCCGCGAAGTACCGCTAGCTGGTCATGGTTCCTGAAATTCATAGAAGGCGGGAACGTGAACGGAACCCAATAGCATCACACACCAGAACGCACGGTGTCAGCCTTGTATGACGCTTCATAATGCATGCCTCTAGCAGTCATTCATCATGGTATCGCCGTACAAGAACACTTTCATCATGGGCCATTAGGTTGAACAGCGACTCTATACGCTGCAATTCATCACGAAGGTGTCTTCGTTCTTGGCAGCATTAAAGCCGTTGACGTCTGTGGTTGTCGAAGCAACAGACGGCAAGCAACGAGGACTCTTTGAAGCAAACGGCGTCGGACAGAGCTTGAAGACAACCCTTGATGTGATACAGACCTTCACTGTTTCGCTAACCCTCGAGATGTGGCTGTTCCAATGCCATAGGATGGACATGACGATCTTCCCACGTGTTCTTCCGTCGCTGGACTCCAGACCCCCTCGCGTCGGTGCGTCAGACCTTCCTTTCCCACTGACGCCATATTCTCATCACTGTCCTCGTGTTTCGTCCATCACGAAAGGCGATTCCGCGATACCGCAGTCCAACACACCGACCTCGCTCAGAGTCCGTTAGCTGTACATACGGGTGTCGTCGGTTGGGGCGTGGCATACTCAGTTACTACCACTAACTTACTGACACGTTCCAGCGGAAAGAAATTGGCAACTTGTCCTGTGCGTCCTGCTTTTATACAGTACCTCCTGCAGGTCAGCTACTAGGGCCTGACAAACAGAAGCGGAGCGTAAATAATCTCTGCCGCTGCGAACATGCGCAGCCTTTCAGATCATTTTCACCTGTTCACGTGACCTACCCATTCTGGGAGTTACAGACGGATCGCACACGTTTTTCCTGGTTTTGCATTTCAACAAACATCAGTATAATAATGAATGGTAATAATGAATAACGAGCATCGCAAACAAATAATAGTGATACAGATAATGTCTTATCAATGTATTTACATATACAGGGTGATTGTAAACTCCTTCAACAAAACAAGAGGGGGATAGTACACATCAAGACGAACAATATTTGCAATAGAACCTAGGGCCGCATTCCATTCCTAGTGCCAGAAAAGAGTAATGTTACATATCCACGTTGAGCCTTCAACAGTGAAAACAAAGAGACATACCTAATTTATGAGTTGCACAATTCCAATCGCATCAGAGAAAGACTAAAATGAGCTGCTCAAACTGTCATCCAAGGGCATCGCTGCACATCCCACACCAGCGAATGAAGGACTGTCGCACCCTCTCCTAGACTCTCGGTGTGGTGTTGATCTTGTCCGCAGCAACAGCGATTGACCCTCCCTCGTACATAAAAGTTTAAATTTTCCATCACATCTTCGGTGTACACCATAAATGTCTATGAGCTAGGTCATGTCACGTGAAAAGTTTTATATCCCCTGTATGTGATCACTGGGGCTTATGTAACACTTAGGAGTGTGACTGTACGAGATCTTCCAGGGAGTTCACAGGTGACTCGTACACTAATGTTTTCATGTGCCTCCAGGAGAATAGGTCCAGTGGATTAAGGTCCGGGGAGAGTGGAGGCCAAGCCACAGGTCCATCGCGTCCAATCCACCGCCCGGGATATGTCACATTTAGGAAGTATCGTACCTCGGTGGCAAAGTGTGCTGGGGCCCCATCATGCATAAACCACATGGTGAGCGGAACGTCCTGCAACAGACCGAAAAGCACTTGCTCCAGGAACACACGGTACGCTGCGCCGGTCAGAAGTATACGTCAATTCCCATGTGATGTTGGCACGGTAATATCGCTGAACGGGTTCACCTACGTTTTTAAATGTTTGCTTGTCGTCTACGCACGTGTTCAGCGCACCTGATTTGCATCTTGTGCTTCTCATGCACTGGTTGAAACTCCGTGTGCCTGTTGGACGTTTTTCGAACGAGCTCTTTTCTGGCACTAGGAGTGGAATGCTGCCCTAGGTTCCATTGCAAATATTGTTAGTCTTGATGTGTACTGTCACCCCTCTTGTTTTGTTGAAGGAGTTTACAATCACCCTGTATACAAGGGTCATCCTGAAAGTAATACCTCCTCCTTAATAACTTTTGAAATTTTAAAGTGATTTTAATGAAACTGTTCTGACCTGCACTATGATATGTTACTACTCTGGGAAAAATATTTTTTCCAGAGTCGGAAATAAAGATCAGGAATTACAGAGAAACGCAGCAAGCCGTAATTGAATTCCTGGAAACAGAGGGATGTGAGGCTCCATAAATCCACAGAAGTCCCCTAGCGGTGTATGGAGCTGCCACAATCGATATCAGTAATGTCCGAAGATAGATGAAGTTTTGAGAGGGAGAAAGCTCAGTGTCGGGCAAATAACTGAGTGGAAGACCCGCAACTGCAATGATAGATACCAACTAGCAAGGAGTGAAAGACCTCGTCACAGCTGATCGTCGTATCACCATCCAGGAGTTGCAAAAATAGACAGGGTTCACTATGTGCAGGCAGTGACGAAGCTAAAGGGAGGTATCAGAAGGAAAAGACCTGACATTCCACTTCATAATGCTGTTTTACACCATGATAACGCACGTCCCCACGCCTCAATGGATACTTCACGGGCTCTTGCCAAAATGGGGTAGGCGGTGATGCCCCAACCCCCTGCAGTCCTAATTTGGCTCCCTTAGGCTTTTTACTGTTTACCCCTTTGAAAACCGTCCTTCGTGAGGAAAGTCTCGACGATGTGACAGACGTTAAACTGTTGTAAACTCATGGATAAAACGACAGCCTCAGGAATTTTTCCAAAATGGATTTTACCAATAGGTTCAAAGACGGCGGATATGTATAGAATGTGGTGTACAATACTTTGAATATGCTAGCATTATTGACAATATGTCCAAATATTTTGCCACTAAGTTTCCCGTTTTTGCTGCTACAAATAAAAATCTTATGAGGGACGAGGCATTACTTTCAAAATACCCTTTGTAATACAAAGCTAACGGGACTTAAGTGTGTCGCGCTGTGCATGAGTTCGGAGCCTTGAATTCCTGTACCATCGCTCATGAAAGTCACACGGCTATTCAGCTGATCATAAGTGTTCATGTATCACAGTTTCTAAGACGATTTTAAAACATTCTTGGTTACTATTTTAAAACATTCTTGGTTCTCCCGTAACTGCATCAATAAAGACAACAGAACCTCCGTTGCTCTGAGCAGAGATCGACAATAATGAAATCTCCATCCGTAACCAGTTCGAAGTGCCATACATCATATTCCACAAGCACGCAATATTACCACCGATCTGATTCGTGCAAGAGAAACTGCTTGTTGGTTTGTGGCAAATCACTGCTTTTAGCTGTTTGAATTGCTGGTAACTCTTTTTTTCTCGCACGTAACAGTTCTCCTGATGAAAGTTAGTCGTGTGAATTCGCGAGTAAGTAGTTTTATGAAGACCTCGATATGACGCTTGGTTTTATTAGCAGTCAGTTCATGTTCAACCCTTCGACAACTACAGGCTACCTTACCGATCCGTAGAACACTTCGCCAAATACTGGCTACCTTACTGGTGCGTAAAACATTTCGTCAACTACTGGCTACCTCATGGATGCGTAGAACCCTTTGACAACTACTGGTTACCTTAAGATTCAATTTCTGCATGATGGTCACTCAGTACTTATGAGATGTTTCTTTCTGCCGATTTGACAACTACTGACTACCTTAAGATTAGTTAAGGAAGTTACATAGCTAGTCTAACAAAAAAGTTATGCCTTACAGCTGTTTTGTTGTTTAATGAAATAAGTAATTTCCTTTGTTGCTTGTTGCAACTTTCTGTCAATATTTTGATACCTCTATACTAAGAGGTACATAGTTTAAAAGCATTTGTTTCCAAAACCAGAATAACCTTCCACAATTCGGTGGGATAAATATTTTAATATTAAGAGAGATCCATTTCCCATTCCTGTATGGACCACTGTACTCTGGATTGTGCCACGTAAAAGCCTATTGTACAAGTGTCATAACAAAAGTTCTGCACACGTTTATCTAAAACCGAAGCGGATGATGCAATCGAGAAATTGATTGCGTCATATAAAAGAAAATCACACTCTCAGCAACGTAGTGATGGCAGAACAACGCTCTATCATTTGCTGTGTGGACGTGGGAGGGTAAAACAAGAAAGATGACACCGAATTTTCGGGTGTAATAAGCACGTCATTTGAATCCGTTCTGAGGCAAATGAAATTTATCAAAACTATTCAAAGGCAATGGAACCGGTATGGAAAACAATAGTATCTGACGGAAGAAAGAAGTTTTTCAATCGGGTCTTTAATCCCTCAGATATTGGTGTAAACGGAATCGTGAGCTTACGAACTCTTAGAAACAGAGTTATCGACAAAAATAAGATGTGACTTTACGTCCCTTGGTGGGAAAACCATGCATTATTTTAAAAAGAAAGTATTCACAAAAGGTTTATCCATATGACCGGTATCAGTATAAGAAAAAAATATTTAGTCGAGTTTCCAGGAGCTACAAATACATTTTGCCGCAAATACATCAGAAGTAGAAATTAACACTTATGACCCTTGGTGGCCAAACCATTATTTACAAAACATAAGAAATTATGTGAGAAATATTTTCCATCAGGTCTTGTATGCGATACAGGAAGAATTTTTCAAATCGGAGTTTTAGGAGCAGAAAACACAATTTACCTTTATGCGCCCTAGCGGAAAGTCTATGATTCACGTGAAAATTTTGAATTTATAGGAAAAACATTTCGCGTCGGAAACACCATCCGACAAAGAACGAATTTTTCAAATCGGACTTTTAGAAGTAGAGATATGGACAAAAATAAGATATATATCTACGCCCCCTGGCGTAGAAACAATGCATTATTTCAAGAAGAAAATGTTCCTAAAAGGTTTGTCGACATGAGTAGTATCGGTCTTCAAAAGACTTTTTTTTTCAATCAAGATTTTAGAAACTCATATTTTGGTGCAAATACACCAGAAGCGGAAATTAAGACTTACGCCACCTGGTGGCCAAACCATTTTTTTACAAAAATTAGAAATCAGATGCAAACGATTTCCCATCAGGAGCTGTATCCGGTGCAGAAAGAATTTTTTAAATCGGAGATTTAGAAGCAGAGATATAGGGAGAAACGCAATTTACCGCTACTCCCCCTAGCGGAAAGTCTATGAATTACTTGAAAATTTTGAAATTGTATGAAAAATATGTCACACGGAAAACACTATCCAACAAAAAAGGAATTATTCAAATTAGACTCCTAGAAGTAGAGATATTGACAAAAATAAGATATACATCTACGCCCCCTGGCGAAAAAACTGTGGGATATTTTAGGAAGAAAATATTTCAAAAACGTTTATCGATGTGAGTGGCATTAGTCCACGAAAGAATATTTTCAATCGATATTTTAGAAGCTCAGATTTTATGGCAAATACATCAGAAGCAATAATTAACACTTACGCCCCCTGGTGGACAAAGTATGCTTTACCAATAATTTAAAATTATATGCAAAAGATTTTCCATCAGGAGATGTATCTGCTGAAAAAAAAAATTCAAATCGGAGTTTTAGGAGAAGAGTTATCGGGAAAAATGTAATTTAATTTACGCCCCTAGAGGAAAATCTATGCGTAATTTGAAAAAGAAACTATATCTAAAATACTCTTCGACATAAATGAAATCGAAAGGGAAAATAATTTTTTCAATCGGATGTTTAGAAGCTAATATGTGGAATAAAACGTTATTTTGAATTCGACATCATCTGCATTTACGCCCTCTAGCGGCGAAATTATACATCGTAAAAAAAACGAAATAAATTATCATCATTCGTATATTTCAAGCTTCCGAATGCAAAAAGAAGTTTTTAAATCGGACTAATAGTTGCAGAGATACCGTGGATACAGACGGACGGACGATAACATAAGCACGATCTTTTTTTACAAAAGACGTGCTAAAAATGGAAGCGTTCAACTCCTCAGATCGAGTCACGCAGTTAGACCAGCGATCGTACGTGAAAATAGAAATTCTGAGGGGGAAAACTCCGGCACAGATCAACACTGCCTTGCAAGATGTTTGTGGGGAAGCAACCCTTGATCAAAGAACAATTTCTTTCTGAGGACAAAGTTGAGATCGAAAATTCGTCGAAATCGCCCCAACTTGTTGTAAGCGGGAGAGATCTTCCTGCATGACAAAGGATCATGTCACGGTTCAGCGTTGGTACGGGGACTTTTGTCGAAATATGGCTGGGAAACTTTATCCCACCCATCATATAGCCCTGATCTCAGTCCACCCGACTTTGATCTTTTCCCAAAATTAACAAGAAAGATGACACCGAATTTTTGGGTGTAATAAGCAGGTCTTTTGAATTCGTTTTGACGCAAATTAAATTCATCAAAGCTATTCAAAGTTAATGGAACCGGTATGGAAAACAACAGTATCTGACGGAAGAAAGAAGTTTTTCAATCGTGTCTTTAATCTCTCAGATATTGCTGTAAATGGAATCGTGAGCTTACGAAATCTTAGAAACAGAGTTACCGAAAAAAATAAGATGTGACTTTACGTCCCTTGGTGGGAAAACCATGCATTATTTTAGAAAGAAAGTATTCACAAAAGGTTTATCCATATGAGCGGTATCGGACCAAGAAAAAAACCATTTTGTCGAGTTTTCAGGAGCCCAGATTTTGCTACAAATACATCAGAAGTAGAAATTAAAGCTTATGACCCCTGGTGGCCAAACCATTCTTTACCAAACATTAGAAATTACGTGAAAAATATATTCCGTCAGGTCTTGTATGCGATACTGGAAGAATTTTCCAAATCGGAGTTTTAGGAGCAGAAAACGCAATTTATCATTGTGCGCCATAGCGGAAAGTCTATGATTTACTCGAAAATTTTGATTTTATAGGAAAAACATTTCGCATCGGAAACACTATCCAACAAAGAAGGAATTTTTCAAATCGGACTTTTAGAAGTAGAGATATTGACAAAAATAAGATATACATCTACGTCCCTGGCGTAGAAACCATGCGTTATTTCAAGAAGAAAATGTTCCTAAAATGTTTGTCGACATGAGTAGCATCGGTCCACAAAAGACTTTTTTCAATCAAGATTTTAGAATCTCATATTCAGCTGCAAATACATCAGAAGCGGAAATTAAGACATACGCCACCTGGTGGCCAAACAATTTTTTACAAAAATTTGAAATTACGTGCAAACGATTTTCCATCAGGAACTGTATCTGGTGCAGAAAGAATTTTTCAGATCGGAGATTTAGAAGCAGAGATATAGAGGAAAACGCAATTTACATTTACGCCCCCTAGCGGAAAGTCTATAAATTACTTGAAATTTTTGAAATTATATGAAAAACATGTCACACGGAAGACACTATCCAACAAAGAAGGAATTTTTCAAATCGGATTCCTAGAAATTGAGATATTGAGAAAAATAAGATATACATCTACGGCCCTTGCCGGAGAAACTGTGCAGTACTTTAGGAAGAAAATATTCCGAAAAGGTTCATCGATGTGAGTGGCATCAGTCCACGAAAGAATTTTTTCAATCGATATTTTAGAAGCTCAGATTTTATGGAAAATACATCAGAAGCGAAAATTAACACTTACTCCCCTGGTGGCCAAAGTGTTCTTTACCAAAAATTCGAAATTATATGCAAAAGATTGTGCATCGGGAGATGTATCCGCTGAAAAAAAATTTCAAATCGGAGTTTTAGAAGAAGAGTTATCGGAAAAAATGCAATTTAATTTTACGCCCTCTAGCGGAAAATCTGTGCGTAATTTGAAAAAGAAACTATATCCAAAATACTCTTCGACATAAATGGAATCTAAAGATAAAAAAATTTTTCAATCGGATGTTTAGAAGCAAATATGTGGAATAAAACGTATTTTTGAATTCGACATCATCTGCATTTACGCCCTCTAACGGCGAAATTGTACATCGTAAAAAAACCAAATGAAGGATCCTCATTCGCATATTTTAAGCTTTCGAATGCAAAAAGATTTTTTCAAATCGGACTAATAGTTGCAGAGATACCGTGGGTACAGACTGACGGACGAACTGACGGACGGACAAACCGATAACATAAGCACGATCTTTTTTTACAAAAGTCGTGCTAAAAATGGAAGCGTTCAGCTCCTCAGATCGAGTCACGCAGTTAGACCAGCGATCGTACGTGAAAATAGAAATTCTGAGGGGGAAAACTCCGGCACAGATCAACACTGCCTTGCAAGATGTTTGCGGGGAAGGAACTCTTGATCAAAGCACAATTTCTTTCTGAGGACAAAGTTGAGATCGAAAATTCGTCGAAATCGCCCCAAACTTGTTGGAAGCGGGAGAGATCTTCCTGCATGACAAAGCATCGTGTCACGGTGCAGCGTTGGTACGGGGACTTTTGTCGAAATATGGCTGTGAAACTTTATCCCACCCACCATATAGCCCTGATCTCAGTCTACCCGACTTTGGATCTTTTCCCAAAGTTAAAAAATAGGCTCCGTGGCATCCGCTACGAATCGCCGGACGAACTATAATTGGACGTGACCCGAGTAATACGACAGCTGAACAAAGATGGCGTACTACGGGGCATCCAGGACTTACCTCACCGCTGGCAAGCTGTCGTTAGCAGCAGAGGGGAGTATATTGAACGGCAATAAGGAAAGTGTTCTCCGTTACTTCACACTTTTCTCAAAAATGGACAGTGTGCAGAACTTTTGTTAGGACTCCCGTAACCTTGGCTTCGAGATCTGTTCATGCCTCGCTGATTTTTTTGCAGTTTTAATTCCTTGATATGTTGGTTTCGATTCTTTCATTTTGGATTCTGCGGCTCAAAAAATGAGCGCTATCGTGTTGTCATACTACGAAAGAACGTTAAACACCTCTTCAACGTATGGCCCAAAATGGATGAAGAACTTCTTTTCAAAAACTTTTCACTTAAACAGAAAAAAGGACTGCATCCTATCCGCATTCATCTAGATCGTCAATTCAGTTTCAACTAGATTCTGTTTTTTTCCTGTAAAGACAATCTGGTTCTGAAAAAAGATGAAACAAAAGATGTGCTTAGGTTGTTTCGCGAGGATTCCGCGTTTTACTTCAATAGAGAATAAACATACTTTGTTGCATAAAAAATCCACAAGACTTCTCTGAGCTGAAGTATGGAGTACTTTACATCAACAAAAATCAGATTTGTTTCCCGCGCGCAACGCTAATTCTCAAATCTTTGCTTCGGTTACCTAAAAACCTCCGCAAAATAACTAAAAATGCGTGTGCATTATTAAAAGAAGATCCTTCTTCCCGCTCAGCTGCATCAAAATAAGCAGATTATTGGAGTAGGTTGTTCCTGTGCGATTGCCGTAATTCCCTTGTCTGTGGCTAAGAAAGCGGAAATTTTCTTGAAGTAGCTAAAAACAATACCACAGCAGGCACTTCTGCATGGGAGTAAATCGTCTTATGAGGGATAATGGCATTCATGGTGAGATAATACGGAGCTCTTTCGAGAAAGAAGCACGAAGCATATTGTCTTACTGTGGAAGGATTCAAAATGTTGCTAAAAACAGGATAAGCAAAAATATCTCGGAATATGACATGCTCTAAAGCTAAGAAACTGAGGACAACAGGCGGTATCATCGAAACTGGGAGGCTAACAAAAAATGTTAACGTTTGAGACTCTTTTCCTAGAGAGAATTGCAAACCCAAAGCCTTATATAACATCACAAACAAAGCGCAAAAAGGATGCGCTAAAAAAACTAACAATAAATCCTTTCTCCGTGGCAGATATAAATGCAAAGCACAAATCTACCGAGTGGGAAAATATTCTGATAACCGCGCTTGCAGTCATATTCTTTTGAAAACAAAAGAGCGCTTAAGGAAAAATCGAGGTACTGCCAAATCCAGCCAAGACCGCCAATACGCTTCGTAGACCATAAAATAATACTCCTCACTGCCTCCTGCAATACTTGTATACGAACACATAAGGATTTTTAACAAGTTATAATGGCTATTTTAATACGAACACAAAAAACAGAAGAAAATTTATTCAAATAAGAACATTTTCTTATATCTACTGAAGATGACCGCAAACCAATTGCTCTTTCCTCACCCCCATATGTAAAGTCAAATCACTCATGGAAACAAAAAACCAGTGCTTTCTAGCCATGCGTGCGAGTACATCGTGCAATACATATACACCATCTGACAATAAAGTTCCAGGACAATGGGTATTACGCTGTTAATGGTGGTGGTAAAAATATGTTCAATGGGTCAAATTGTAACTATTTCTTCCCTCTCTTGCAGTGCACATAAAGATCTAAGGAAATGCAGACCTGTCGAATTCTGAAGACTGTTAACAGAAGGTACTCCAAAGACCACATTTGAACAGAAAGCAGAAAGTAAACATAAAGTTTTTCTGCAAGTCAGGAAGTAAGCAACGGAGACCTTTGAAATGATCAAAACTGTTTACGGGGACAATGCCCTATCCCGTTGACGCGTTTTTTACGCTTTCCAACCGTAGGTTGAAGAAGCGCATATGCTCCAGCTTTGTCCTTCCGTCCGTCTGTCTGTCTGTCCGCACGATAACTCGCTTAAAAAAGGTTCCATTTCGATGACATTGTATATAGTATGTGGTAGGGGAGCACCTGGGGACAAATCCTATTGAAAATGGGTAAAATGGGGTCAAAGGTGACGACATAGGAGCGGGATCAATTCCATTGCCCTTATGCGTCATAACTTGCGTAAATATGATTCGATTTCGATGAAATTTTAGTATGTGGCAGGGGACCACTGGGGACGAACCCAATTAAAAATGGCTGAACTGGGGTCAAAGGTCAGGACATAGGAGCGGAATGCATTCCATTGCCTTTATGCGCATACCTTGCGTAAATATGGTTCGATGTCGATGAAATTTTAGTATGTCGTAGGGGACCACCTGGGAATGAACCCTATTGAAAATGGGTGAAGTGGGGTCAAGTCCGGACACAGGAGCGGGATGCATTACATTGCCCTTACGCGTCATAACGTGCGTAAAAATGGTTCGATTTTGATGAAATTTTAGTATGTGGTAGGGGACCACCTGGGGACGAATCCTATTGAAAATGGACGAAATGGGGTCAAATGTCAGGACATAGGACAGGGATCCATTCCATCGCCTTTATTCCATACTATTAAAGGAGCAATTCATGTGTGTATGTAAATATTATTTTGAAAACGGCTCTAACGATTTTGATGAAAGTCGTTAACGTACCGTTTTCTGGTACTAGAAATCGATTTAGCTTGATCTCCACTTTAGGAAAATTCGTTTAGTGGGTTAACTGCCACCCCGAATTACCACGTTTTAGTGTCATGGCGTCGTTCCATTAATGTTACCCATGCTTAGAAATCTTATGACGTCACACTCTCGCGATTGAGATGTTGGCGCGCGGTCACGCCATCTGTCACATTACGTCACGTGTTGTGTGTGGATCCTATTAAAGTTTTATGACGTCACACTCTTGCGAGCACATGGTCGCGATTCCCAGCTGCCTCATTACGTCACGCGTTGTGTGCGTATGTCCGTCCGCACGATAACTCGCGTAAAAATCGTTCGATCTCGATGAAAGTTTAGTATGTGGTAGGCGAACATCTGGGAAGGAACCCTGTTGAAAGTGAACGAAATGGGGTCAAAGGTCCAGACATAGGAGTGGGATTCATTCCAATGCTCTTATGCCTCGTAACTAACGTAAAAAGGTTCGATTTCGATGAAATTTTAGTATGTGGTAGGGGACGATCTGGGGACAAACCCTGTTGAAAATGGGCGGAATAGGGTCAAAGGTTAGGACATAGGAGCGAAATCACTGCCATCGCTATTAGGCTTCATAACTTACGTAAAAATGCTTCGATTTGGTTGAAATGTTAGTATTAATATGTTGTAGGGGCCAACCTGGGGACGACACTTATTGAAAATGGGCGAAATTGGGTCAAAGGTTAGGACACACGAGCGGGATCTATTCCATAGCCCTTGTGCAACATAACTTACGTAAGAATGCTTCGATTGTGACAAAACTTAATCATGTTATTTCGGAGGTATACTGAACCGGTTCTGTTGAATATGATTGAAATGGGATCAAAGGTCAGGGCACAGGACCTAGATTTATTCCACAGCCATTATCCTCATAACTTGAGTGATAACTTGAGTAATGATTTCTGGTATGTTGGAAAGCGTTCATAATCAATGCATTGCATGATTTTACTAACCTGTTGAATAGTACGCTCGCTTTCGCGAGGGAAGGGAAGACGTTAAGGATGACCCAAGGAATGGAAAACCGTCTACCAGCTGTTCTGAGGAAATAGTGGAGAAAGTTTGCGCTCTGATACAGTCAGACCGTCGAATGACGGTACGGATGATGGAGGACGAACTCCATGTCAACCATGAAACAATCCGGCTGATTCTAAAGGAAGATCTCAAAAAAAAAAAAAAAAAGGAAGATTTGCGCAAGGTTTGTGCCGCACAGTTTGACTGAAGAACAGAAAGCGCAAAGAGTCGAAAGCTGCAAGGCGTTCATTGCGGCCGTTTGAATCGGACCTTTCGATGCTGGACCGCATTGTGACAGGTGATGAGACGTGATGCTGTCAACACGATCCAGCATCAAACAGGCAAAGCGCAGAGTGGAGTGCACCAATTTCACCGAGATCCAAGAAAATTTGTCTGCAGAAGTCGAAAATCAAGGCAATGCTGATCACGTGTTTTGACAGCAGCGGCATCATTCACAGGGAATGGCTTCCGGAAGGCGCAAAAATCCCCAGTGCAAGTTCTTGATTGACTACGGAAGACAATGCATCGTGTGAGGCCGCACCTGCGACCACGTGGAAGTGGGTTCCTTCTGAATGGCAATGCGCCGTTCCCGCTCCTCACTGTCTGTGACACAGTTCCTCGCCAAGACCGGAGTACCCAGGCTCAACCATCCGCCCTACTCCCCGGACTTAGCTCTCGCCGACTACTTCCTGTTCCCCACAGTGAAATTGGCTTTGAAATGACGACGTTTTATGACTATTCAGGACATCAAGAAAACCATTACCGCGGAAATGAACGGTGTTCCGGTAAATGAATTCAAAAACCGTTTCACTTTCACACATCTAGTGGAGCGATCAAAATTGTGCATCGATAGAAGGGGAACTACTTTGAAGAAATATAACCACAGTTGAACTCAGTGCATTAAACTTTCCTCAAAACAGCAGCTGTCCTGGAACTGTATTGTCAGACGGGTAAGCTCAACAGAAGTTTCCTTTCAGAAAGAGCTTCATTTTCTTTAAACAATTGCAGCACACAGAGGATATAGCCCTTTTTTCCTTATAGAAAAAACGGTCACAAAATGTTGGAAACCTAAGCTTGTCTGCACGCTCAAGCCTATAAATCACCCAGTACGGGAAAATTGAACTGACATCCCATGTGCTCCTCAAATTGGATACCAAATTTCTAAATTTCTCAAATGCTTTAATTTTAAAGTTACTTTCAAACACATAAACAAAGTGATTTTTTGTGAATCGAAAGGCTATGTCGAAGATATACACTGAAGTGACAGAAAAACTGGTACAGATGAGCTTATGCAAAATACATACCAACGTCACCTATGTGCGTACTCGGTTGCGTCCGCCAGTGCGTAAATAAATCGATAGATATCCTTGCCAGCTGTCAGGGCTGTTTTCGGCACGAGAATGACAAGTAATAACGATTTAAGCGATTTTCAACGCGGTGTCATAGTTGGTGCTCGTGAGATGGGCCATAGTATTTCGGAGGTAGAAACGAAATTCGGATTTTCACGGACGACCATTGCAAGAATGTACCCTGACTACAAGAATTCCGACAAAACCTCCAACCTACGATACCAGTGTGGCCGTAAAAAGACATTGGGTGCACGTGATCATCATCGGCTGTCAAGAATCGTTTCACGCGCGTGCAACACTCTCGCAAGTATCATCGGAATTCAATGCTGGAGCTTCAACGAGCATCAGCGTCCGGACTGTGCAATGTACCCTGCACGATATGGGCTTTAGCAGCCGACGCCCAACTCGAGTCCTCCTGATGGGTGCACGACACAGAGCTATGCGCCTCGCTTGGGCACGGCAACACCGCCACTGGGCACTTGATGGCTGGAAACAAGTAGCCTGGTCTGACGAGTCACGTTTCCAACTGTATCGGGCAAATGGAAGGATTCATGTGTGGCGCAATCCCCATGAAGCCATGGATCCCGCCTGTCAACAGGGAACTGTACCGGCTGGTTGAGGGAGAAGGTCCGTAATGATATGTCGTGTGTTTAGCTGGACTTCACTGGGACCCCTGGTACGTCTACAAACGTCTGTGACAGGCCAACGCTATGTGCGCATCCTTTCTGACGAGGTACACCCGTTCCAAATATTAGACTGGTGTACCAGTTTTTCTGGCACTTCAGTGTAAATTCCTAAGGAATTTATCAGATATTTTTGAATGCCTTTCATACATAGGACAGTTCCCCGCAGGCCTTACATTTCCGTTTCAAGGAAAACCAGACTTTCTTATGGAATTGTGAACTAAAGAGGTCGTTTGTAGCTCAACATTGTCGCAGAAACAATCACAGATTTTCATAATAATTAACACAGCAATCAAAAATCTCTGAATTGACTGTATTTACTGTTCCACACGTAATATCAATCCCATCAGAAAACTTGAAAATTTTCAAGTTTTCTTATGATTTTGGTTTGTGAACACTAAACGTATTGATACACCTGATTCAACTATCAAGCTTGATAGCTGAATCAGGTGTATCATGACTTTTAACGATATGGAATTGACTCCATTTATTTCAAACGCGTGGAAACAACTCCTCAAAATCCCTTGCCGTCAAGACGCTGATGATGTCACAAATGATTTAAAGATTTACGCTTCATTTGTCTTGAAGAAGCCGAGCCAAATGTTCAGGGAAACTACACAGATTGGACGGAATAATATGAATACCATTATAGCAGCGGTCAATGTTATTCGTGTAGGCTATACTGAAGAAGCAAACGATGCGATTATCTTTTGTGTTTCTTTTTTTTTTTTTTTTTTTTTTTTTTTTTTGTATATATTCTCTAAGTTTTATGCCAGTGTACTACAGGTTTTGTTCAGCAGCGGTTTGTTCGAGAGGTCGGTGAAATATGTGACCTGTCTGACTTTCAAAGGAGGACAAATCATACATCCTAATTGTTAAGTGTTTCAATCTCCACAGATTGCGTACACAAAGCATGGCAAGACTTCATCAGCGAAGAAAAATAGTGGAAGAAAACCGAGATTGAATGAGAGGGATCGTCAAGCACTAAAAAGGATTGTGTCCAAACAGCACAGAACTGCTACAGCAAAAGCGACAGTAGAACTCAATATCCTCTTAGAAAACCCTGTTTTCACAAAAACAGTCAACACAGAGCTTCAGAAAGCCAATATCCGTGAAAGAGCTGCAATTGCTAAACCTTTAACCACAGAAACCAACGCTACAATGGGGAAAAGATGGTATCATGTGCATAAAACCTGGACAGATGATGACTGGAAACGTGTGATAGGGTCTGGTGAGCTCTCATTTACATTATTCTCAACGGTAGGTCGAGTTTATGTATGGAGAATTCACAAGGAAGCGTACAATTCGGAATGTCTGGTTCCAATTGTGAAACATGGAGGTGGATCTGTGAAGATCTAGGTGGCCATATCTTGATATTATCCTACATTATCATATCTTGGTATATCATACCTCATCATTATTCTACATGGTAGAGTTATTGCCAGTAGCACTTTGACATTATGGGTGATCAGGTGCATCCTATGGTCCAAATGTTATTTCCCAATAGTGATGCCATTTTTCAAGAAGATAATGCGAGAGTACACATAGTCAAAACACTTAAGTCTTGGTTTGAGAAGTAGCAAGATGAACTCCAACATCTGCCCTGGCCAGCTCAATCACCTGACTTCAAATCACTGTGGGTACTTTTGAAGAGCAGAATGAGAAACAACTTCCCTCCTCGAACATCTCTGAAGCAATTAGCTGATGTTCTGATCGACGAATGTACTCATCGATGATCACCATTGAGGCTCAATCGGGACTCATTGCTGCACACGATATGGTGCGATCCCTGCTGTACCACGACACCACTTCAACCGAGCTTGACGATGCCTTACGACGAATGGGAGTCGACGCAAATGCTTCCGGTAGCTTTGATTTGCCTCCGCCAACCTTCTGTTCACCATCCAAGTAGCGACCGCGGTGTCCATTTTCGTTGGTATATCCAGTCAAATGCTCTTCTCAGTCACTTGTAGCTCCCAAATTGAGGCGACGAATACGTCGATCAGTTCGTGCTGACGTTTGTCTGACTGCATCGATCCTGTTACGACGACTGAAGGCACGCTTTCTTATAATTACTGTTGCCTTCAACGTTCAACTTTTCTGGCATCCCGTTACACATGGGCCACTATTCGGTGAATCAACAAATCGACTTCACAAATTCTACACTCTTGCCTGTCTCAAACGCGTTTAGCTGGTGATAGGTTGGCAAAGAGGTCTGAGAAGTAAGTACTGCCCTTGTACTTCACGGTTTGTGAATTGCAACGCCATGAAGAACTACTGGTATTAGTTTTAAGTTTTTGAAACTTACAGGACAGGTACAACAGGTTCAGACAAGCAAATCACTAAAATGTTAGTGAAAATGCGCATGAGGTTTCGGAGCAGCGCCGTCTCAACTCTTCGGCCTTGGGAATATAGAGCTGGCTCAAATGAGATGTTGCAATCAGTGAAGAGCCAACATTGAGTCGAAAGGGTGTTTCTCATGTCTCATTATGCCCAGTCACCGACGAAAATCACATTATGAACACCTGACGGACTTTGAGCGAGGAAAGATTGTTGGGATGAGAGAAGCTGGTTTTTCCTACCGAGAAATTGCTGCTCGTGCGGGATAAAACTTCAGTACAGAAATGCAAACGTGGCATCAATGGATAAATGCCGTTCGAAGGTGCAGAAATCTAGTAAATGGACTGCACGGGATGAAAGAAACCTCTACTGCATGGCAGTGGCAGATCGCACAGCAACATCCACGGTGTCAGCGCAGCAGTGGAGCACTGTCACGTGTCAGGCTTTGTCCTTTAGCACAGTTAGAGATCGTCTGCTTAACTGAGTATTGGCCACTGGCGTTCCTTTGACTCTCAACCATAGACGCCTCAGGCTGCAATGACACTGGCGCGCTGATTGACAGCAAGTCATATTTTCTGACGAATCACGATTCATTTTGATGCACCATGTTGGTCGTATAAGCCTTTGAAAGCACCGTGGCAAACGGCATCTACAACAATTTCTTAAATTCACGGACAAGTTTCCCTCATTTCTTTCGTGAATTAACTCAGCATGTTTCTGATACAACCTTTTCCGTGAAATGACGCAAAAAAAAAACTGAATTTAACGGACTTTTCGTGCCACGGGAAAATTCTGAATTTTCAGAAACCTTTCCGCAGTTTCTTTCTTATATTGACGGTAAATTACCGTTTTAACTGAAAATTCTGAATTTTCAGAAACCTTTCCGCAATTCCTCTCGTATATTAACGGAAAATCTCCGTTCTCACTTTTTCCATGTCCGCATGACGAGAAATTTCCGCTAATAGTAGTGATTCGTGAAAATACTTGAGGTTTGATTAACTTTCAAATTTCAATCGTCTGTCGAAATTTGAAGTTCGGTAGCGAGATCGGTTATTGTGGATAGAATATCGTATAGACTTTTTTTTTGTGGCACAGGATATTCCTTCTCCTTTCCCCTATTTGGTGCACCAGCTATTTATTATATAATGTATTACTGCAAGAAACCGTGTACTTATTGTACCGATGATTATACGATGCCTATGTATCAGTCCTTGGACAACTTAAGACAAATCCTATTATAGCTACTAAGAGTAAATTTTATATTTAGTTGAGGGGCTTTTCTTGTGAAATAATGCTATAAAAAGTACATTTCACCTTTTTTTAAAGATAAATGAAAGTCATTGTCAGTTTAAAAAAGTCATGTTGCAAAGCATTTTGTTGCTTCGAAAAACCACGATGAAAAATGATTAATTTTTGAAAAGTCCTCCTATAGGAAAAAAATATATTACAAACCTATATATTCAGAAAAATAATAAGTTCCAAGAGAAAATAAAATGACTAAATCACTCACATTGACAAAAAACAAAATTTCTTTGTAGCGGAATTCGCTTTACGATGTACGTGAGTCAAATTGACGACCGTTTGTGGCTCCGTTATTTAAGGTGCAAGTTACTTGTTCGGCGAGTTATAACGTCGGGTGTTCGATCCTGACCTCACCAGAAGGATTATTATCTGGGGAGTTGAGTGCTGCATAGGGTTGTTTATTTTGCGGAATTTTAGTTTAAATACGGAAAACCCAGAAATGGACTTTTCCGAAATAAACGGAATTTCTGTCTACAGAAATATCTGTGAAAATAAGGAAGTTAAAATGAACGGGTACTTTAAAAAACGGAAATTTCTGAAAGAGACGGATACTTACCGGCAACTTTGCTGCACGTTATTTTCAGAAAATTTCCGTGAATTCACACCACTTATTTTTTACAGAGTACAGACCCAACACGAAGCGTTATGGTTTGGGGCTCCATTGGGTTAAATTTCTGATCGGGCCTGATACGAATTGAGGGAACTCTCAACAGCCAGCGATTACATTAGGGATGTTTTAGAGGGAAAGGTAATACCCTTCCTTCACAGTTGTCCTGGCAGTATATTCCAGCAGGACAATGCTCGGCCACATTTGGCCCGGAATATCCAAGTCTTCTTCCATGCACGGCAGATACCGCTTCTTCTCTGGGCTGCATGTTTACCGGATATGTTCCCAATCGATCAGGTCTGGGACATGGTTGCTAAGCAACTGGCCCTTCAAGCGCCTCCGCTAGTCACGACAAATGAACTTTGGTCTCACATAGAAGCAGCCTGCCAGGCTATTCCCCAGGACGATATCGAACACCTCTTCCATTGAATGCCGCCCCATGTAGAGGCTGTTATTTTTGCTCGAGGTGGCTTCAAACAATACTGAGTTTTGAAGCGAAAAAAGATCTGGTACAGCTCTTCAAATGCAATCAGTTATCTCCTGTAACATGAGGAATCCGTAATACAAATTTCATTTGACTAGTGCGATTTTTTCTTGGTGTTGCAATTTTCATAAACAACAGTGTACACAGTGCGTCAAAGAATTTTTAAGACTGTGTCTGTAAAATTAAATAGAAACAAGAAATTATAATTTGCTTTGGTTTGTTATTCAAAATAAGTCCCTCCGGTTTCAATACACTTGTTACAGCGATTTAATAATAATTCGAATGCCTGTTCCAGTTCACTTTGCGGAATTGCCTCCAAGGCAGGCTTCGAAGCTGTTTGTATGGTCGAAATATCATCAAACTAACACCCTTTTAACGCCATTTTAAGTTTTGGGAGCAAAGAAAAGTCGCAGGGTGCTAACTCAGGCGAATACGGTGGATGATTCAACTCACAGACGTTATTTTTGCGCCAAAAATCTACGAACAAGAAGTGAGGTGTGACTGGGTGCATTATCGTGCAAAAAACACCAACTGTTTTCATCTCGATATTCTGGACGAATGCGACGAATTCTGCCCATCAAACACCTCAAAACATTTAAATAAAACTCACCAGTAATTGTTTGTCTACTTGGAACAAATTCTTTGTGGATAATACCCTTACTATCGAAGAATTTAATGAGCATTGTTTTGATTTTCGATGGAACTTTTCTTGTTTTTTTCGGCTTGTGGCGAGTTTATTGACTTCCATTCCGCACTTTTCCGCTTTGTTTTAGGATCATATTGAAAGCACCATGTTTCATCACCAGTAACAATCGATTTTAAGAAGTTTGGATCATTTTCAGTGGCTGAAATGATGTCCCTGTAATGTGCGCTTCTCCTTGATTTTTGTTCATTGGTTAACGTGTGACGAACAAATTTAGCACAGACGTTTGTTTTGCCCAAATCTTCATGCAGGATGGTTTGAATACTTTCTTTGTTGATATTTAAAGACTCTGCCATTATTCTTAGTGACGCACATCGATTGTTTGCCACAAAATCACGCACGTTTTCAATAATCTCAGGTGTCCTAGATGAACTTGGTCTTCCGGTATGCTTATCATCTTCTAGCGTCTCTCTTCCGTCCGAAAAACGTTTGTGCCACAGGAAAACATTTGATCTACTTAAACAAAACTCACCGTAAACTCGTTTCATCATTTGGTACGCTTCCGAGGCACTTTTACCAAGTTTTGCGTTAAATTTAATAAAAGCCCTTTGTTCCATCTTAATAATTCAACATGAAAAAAATTTTACTTCTCTAAAGAACGCCCGTTTCGTTTGAGTTACTTTAACAACTGCGCAGTACTTTTGGCAGAAAGCAAGTAGATGGTCACGGTTTATAATGCATTCGCGATTACACTGGTGGTGCCACCGTTATCTGAAATCTAGCGCCAGTCTTAAAAAATTTTTGACGCACTGTGTACATGCATGGCTTTTATTGACTATGGAAAGTCCTTCAATTCCGTGAAACCGGTAATCAGCAGTAACAATGACTTTCAAATCCTGCGATACTGAAAATGCATACATTAGCATTATTAATAACATCTATGAAAATGCAAGTGCAAAGGTTCGGATATTTGAGAATACAGCACAAATAAGAATTCGAAAGGGAGTGAGACAAGGTGACACCATATCTCCTAAACTCTTTAATGCCACATTGCAAAATGTCTTTCAATCTTTGAACTGGAAAAACAAGGGGATAAAGATTAAGGGAGATTACCTAACTCACCTTCGTTTTGCTGATGACGTAGTCATTTTTGCAACTACCCCTATCAGAGCATGATCCAGGAACTTGCTGACAAGAGTAAAAAAAGTGGGATTAAAATTGAACTTTCAGAACACAAAAGTGAAGTACAATGCTGTCACAAGAAACGAAGATTTATCGATTGATGGAGAAAAGCTTGATACAACCGATTCCTACATTTATCTTGGGCATCAGATATCAAGTGAGGGTCACATTGATGAAGAAATTAATCGGCGTATAAAACTTGGATGGAGAGCTTTTGGAAGAAACAGTAGAATTTTTAAGAGCAGTATGCCATTATGTCTCAAAAGAAAAGTGTTTAATCAATGCATCCTGCCAGTACTTACGTATGGAGCAGAGACATGGACCTTAACTAAAAAAGACATACAACGACTGCAGACAACTCAAAGTAGCATGGAGTAGCATGGAGTAGCAAGTAGCTCAAAGTAGCATGCTTGATGTAACCAGGAAAGATAAGAAGTGGAACTTGTGGATAAGGAAAATGACAGGAGTGGACGACATCATGACCTGAGTGAAATCACTGAAATAGCAATGATCTGGACATCTTGCCAGAAGAACAGACCACCGATGGACAACCGAAATTTTAGACTGGATTCCGAGGGACAAGAAAAGGCCCAGAAGAAGACCACATGGGAGATGAAAGGATGAAATTTGAAAGTATGCTGGAGTGACATGGAAGAGACAGGCCCAAGATAGACAATTGTGGAAGAATTTGGGGAGACCTTCATCCAGCAGTGGAGTGATATTGATTGATGATGATGATGATGATGATGACATGCTGTAGCAGTTCTCAACACTCCGTTGCTTCGTTCTGTACGGCCTAGAGCAAAGGACATGACATTGCTTCGTCGGCCCGTGTTTCTGTTTTTATATCTAGCACATCTTACTCGATCGGTCACAAATTTGATTGGTTTGTACAGAGTGACCCAAAATATGCGTACCAAGTTTAAATCTAATCTGTTCTGCAACTAGTTAGTGTAATTTGAAGAAACTTTTCTGATACATTATAGCCATCAACCCATTTGTGTCTCACGTGTTTTGTTTACATTTTGCAGGATATGAAAAATGGCAGCCTACACTATGGAGCAGCAAATATTCGCTATCGAAGAATGCATTCGATCATCAGAAAGCCCCGAAAATGTCACAAGAGCGTTCCAGGTAAAGTTTGGCGTCAAAATTGGACCGTACAGGCGCACAATATCAAACTCCGTCAAGACATTTCGCAAGGGGCCTGGTTCACTTCGTGGACAACTCATTTCGTCGACGCCACTTCGTCGATAACTCATTTCGTCGACAGGTACATTTCGTCGACAATATATCCCAGCAAAAACAGTCTTGCTGGACAGCACTGGGCCATTGCTGGCAGCCAGCACTGCCATCAATGGCCCAGCACTATGTTGCCGCTGTCGAACCGTCAATAAAATGTCCGGGCGGCCAGCAGAAGGGTCAGCAGTTCAGACCAACAGCTGGCCAGCAGTTGGCACCCCATCAGTTGTCATATGCCACAACAGGGCCATCACTTGTCCATCACAGACAGTAGCTGCCACAAGTGGTCCTTCAGCGGCCCTGCAAGCATGTGCCAAAAATGATGGCTAGCCTAATGTGGTCCGCTAGTTTGCCGGTAGTGGCAGCCGGTAACCACGTGACGTAACTAGTGGATTTTTTTTTTGGATTAGATGTTTAACGACCACCGCGAGCAACTCAATGGGCTATAACCAGTCGCCCGTCCCTAATTTCGGGTCACTGGTTCCAGGGAAGGGAGAGAGCCAGTGCCGTAAGACAAACACAACATCCATGCCTCACCGGAATTCGAACCCGGACCCCTTTCGAACGAATGATCAGAGGCCATCGCTTAGACCACTGCGCCACTGGGGCGGCGACGTAACTGGTGGCTTGCCGAATCTTGTCCGCCAATTTCCCAGTAGTAGCCATGAAAAATAAAAAATCAAGGAAAACCGCAGTTCCCCAAAGCTACAACTTTTTTTTACTGCCCTTACGAAACATGTGAATTTTAGCACTGCGCTGGGGAAATTTCCTCAACAGACCGGAAAAACACCCGTTTGAAGCTGAGTGGATACGAACCTGGGCCGTTTGCGTGGAAGCTGAGCTCTCTACCGACCGAACTGATTTGCCACGCACGGGCGTGTACTTGAAGCTGTCTGTTTTGTGCGGAATATGTAATGGAACGGTTCCTTCCCTCTTTCATTTTACAATATTGCGAGGTATTTTTCATAACAGTCAGTTTCATATAATTCATAAATTTATTTTTTCAACGTAACGATAGTTTTTTTTTTTTTTTACCTTAAGGGAACTTCACTCGTTTTCAAGGAGTGTACATACTTAGAGTCGCTTTCCAAAGTTTTGTATTGTCCTTGTCGTCTTGAAAGGAGTTTGTTGAATTAATATATATTTACCCGGGTTCATGTCACATTCTGTTACATTTTTAACGTTGTATCTTTCCTTTCCGTTGTCCGAAGCTACATTTGTTTTAAAGAGGAAAGATATTTTATTTTACTTCTCGTTATTTTTAGAAGCAAATTCTTACCAGTCTTGTGTATTCAACCCATTGATGAGTACATTATATCCACATAGCGTTGCTTTTTTCCCTTTCGAATAATTAATAAATTTTGAACGCGTATAACTTTTTTTTTTCAACAAGCGTTTTTTTAATGGTTTTCCAGGACATTTATTTCAAGCGGTTTCAAATCTTTTCTTGTTTTTCACCCACTCTATTCCATAAATTGTTATTCATGGGAATGGAGTGGGTGTATTTCATGGCTCTAATCTGGTATTTCCTGGCTTTATCTTCGTCGACGTGGAATTTCATTAGGAAATTAATTCGCCTCTCTACATATGGATTTGTTTTTCTAACATCCACTAAAATAACACGATGGCGATAGCGTCGTCTTCAACTAACTGGTACCATGAGAGACACAGCCAGTGTTGCTTCTGCGCATGCGCAGTCCCGTTGCTTCCACCTGCTGTTGGGGTTGCATTGGTTGCCAGCAACGGGCCACTAGTGGCACTTGCTTGGAGGTCCACAATTCACGTCGATGCAGCAGGGCCATCAATGGCTCGCCAACTGATAGCGCTGCCACCAACGGACCGCTAGCTGGCCGTGAGCGGCAGCTTTCAGCCAGAAGTGACCCATCACTGCCAGCTGGTAGCCAGCAGTTTCCCAGCATTTGTGTTTTTCCTGGGATATGCAAACAGTCGATTCCTAAAAAACAGAAAAAAGTTCAGAACCACCAAATTTGGTATACTATATAATGGTACTGTAACTTAGATCGCAGACGGTTTTTGGAAGAGTTCGGGCCCTGGGTGAAGGGGGCCCCAAACAAAATTTTCGTAAAATCTACAGTTTTCAATTTAGAACCACCAAATTTGGTATACTATCTCACTGTACTCTTATACCAACTTAGACCATAGACGGAAGAGGTCGGGGAACGGGGTCAAGTTGGCTCCATGCAACATTTTCGTAAAGTCTACAGTTTTCAATTTAGATCTTCCAAATGTGTTATACTATCTCATGGTACTCTAGCTTAGACCGTACATGGTTTTTGGAAGGGGTCGGGGAACGCGGTAAAGGGAGCCGCATACAAAATTTTCTCAAAAATTTCCATTTTTTACTTAAGAACTGCAACACAATTCTGCACTCGAATACACTATCTGCGGGCTAAATTAGAGTACCATGAGATAGAATACCAAATTTAGTGGTTCTGAATTGAAAACTGTAGATTTTACGAAACTTTTGTGAGAGGGCCCCTTAACCCCGGGCCCCGACTCCTTCCACCTATGGTCTAAGTTGGTGTAAGAGTACAATGAGATAGTATACCAAATTTGGTGATTCTAAATTGAAAACTGTAGATTTTACGAAAATCTTGTATGGGGCTCCCTTGACCCTGGGCCCCGACCCTTCCAAAAACCGTGTACGGTCTAAGTTAGAGCACCATGAGATAGTATACCAAATTTGGTGGTTCTAAATTGAAAACTGTAGATTTTATGAAAATGTTGTATAGGGCCCCCTTGACCCCGGGCCACGACCCCTTCCAAAAACCGTGTACGGTCTAAGTTAGTGTACCATGAGATAGTATACCAAATTTTGTGGTTCTAAATTGAAAACTGTAGATTTTATGAAAATGTTGTATAGGGCCACCTTGACCCCGGGCCACGACCCCTTCTAAAAACCGTGTACGGTCTAAGTTAGTGTACCATGAGATAGTATACCAAATTTTGTGGTTCTAAATTGAAAACTGCAGATTTTACTAAAATTTTGAGGAATCGACTGTTTGCATATACACTGAAGAGCAATTGAATTAGAGACCGCTGGCGTTATGCAAATGTAGCACTGTGGGCGGTCCTGTAAACGAAAACGACATGACGTATGCAGCGATCCGACAATATAAGGAGTGATGCGACGAGAATCAGTAAGATTCGGACGTAGTATGGGTAAGACGAAGGATCTAAGCGCATTTGATCGTGGGCAAATTGTCGGGGCCCGACGAATGGGTCACTCCATCTCGGAAGTCGTGCAGCCATTGGGATTTTCACGAGCCACTGTGTCACGGGTGCACCGTGAGTACATCGAATTCGGTAAAACCATCCCTGCAAGGGCCAACGGCCGTGGAATACAGCGTGTGGATGAGCGGGGTCATCGTCGGCTAGCTCGCATTGTAACAGCGGATAGACGGGCCACAGTACAAGAAATCACTCGGCAATTTAACGCTGGTGCACAAAAACGTGTAAGCGGCCACACCATCCAGGACCATCTCCTCGCTATGGGGTACAGAAGCCATCGTCCCACGAAGGTACCGCTGCTGACCGCACATCACATTGTGCAAATATTAGCATGGGCGTGGGAACATCTCCACTGGATACTAGACATGTGGGAAAATGTTGCCTGGACTGATGAATCGAGATTCACGTTGGTACATGTTGATGGCAGGATACAAGTACGGCGGAAACCAGATGCAGCGATGGATCCTTCCTGCCAGCAGGGTACTGTTCAAGCTGGTGGGGGTGGCATTCTCGTCTATGGACTGTTTACGTGGACTGAAATGGGACCCCTGGTACGTGTGACATTGTCCCTCACAGGTCAACTTTACCGGGATATCTTGGACGACCATTTGCTCCCGTTTGTGCGTCTTCAACATCCCACTGGGGACCTCATCCTGCATCAAGACAATGTACCGTGCCATCGCTCCCGAATTGTAACCGAACGGTTGGATGAACACTCCACCGACATGACCTCGCTTCTTTTTTTTTTTTTTTTTTTTTTTTTTGATTGGAGGTTTAACGACCACCGTGAGCAACTCAATGGGCTATAAGCAGTCGCCCGTCCCTAATTTAGGGTCACTGGTTCCAGGGAAGGGAGAGAGCCAGTGCCGTAAGACAAACACAACATCCATGCCTGACCGGGATTCGAACCCGGACCCTTACGGACGAATGATCAGAGGCCAACGCCTTAGACCACTACGCCACCGGGGCGGCTGACCTCGCTTCCTTGACCCAGCTAGATCACCTAACCTCAATCCCATTGAGCACATCTGGGATGCCATCGAGAGAGATGTTAGAGGCTCTGACCCCCTCCATCAAATCTTCGTGAACTGTGGGAGCTTGTTCAGGGGTCGTGGATCCGTATAGCTTCCCAACGCTTCCGGTGTCTTGTCGAGTCCATGCCGAGACGAATCGCAGCCGTCATCAGGGCGAAAGGTGGTGCTAAGCGTTACTAGACAGATATCTCTAATTCAATTACTCTTCAGTGTATAGTGTCGACGAAGTTAGTGTCGACGAAATGAACGAAACCGTTTCGCAAGACAGAGTCAGTGTTGGACGATCACTTTCAAGGCGACAGGCTCTCCACAGCAAGGACTGAACGAAACATTGAAAAAGTTCGAGAAACGTTTGAAAGAAGCTTAAAAAGTCTACCAGGAGCGTCTCAGGAGTTTGGGATCAAACGCAGCAGCGAATTCTCAAAGAAGATCTTCATTTGTTTTCCTATAATATCCAGACCCAACAGCCACTCACAGAGGCGTGAGAATAGCATTGCTTTCGATTATCGTTTGAATTATCCAATGCACTACAGTCGCGGACTTGACTGGCCAGGTATTCACCAGACCTCAATCCTTTGTATTTTTCTTTTATGTGGACATCTCAAAGACAAAGTGTATCAGAGCAACCCAAAGACATTGGAGGAGCTGAATGCAACTATCGAGCGTGAAATCTTGGTCATTCCAACAGACGTCCTCCACAAGGTGGTGTCCAATTTTAGGATCAGATTGCGCAAGATCTTCGAGGTTGAGGGCAAACATATTGAACATGTTGAAATATAAACGGCAGAAGATGTAGATTTTAGTACACTATGGATGAGATTTTTATGCCTTTTCGTTCAGGAATAATACAGCGTTAAACTCGGGTTTGGGCAACGCTGTATATCGCACCTGCCTGCACATATCTTCTAATTTACATGCCAATAGGCAGACTCCTTCTGACGGGGAAAATTTCAGTGTTGATCAGTGTACTTCAAAGAATGGCGAAGAAAATTCGGTAAAAAATAAAAAGCAGTTGCAAAATGATTGTCACTTTGTTCGATGTAAGGGTTTCTCAGCGGTTGGTTTTGTAGGGGAATTTACGGGAAAGGAAGTGAAAGTGCTTCTTGGCTTAAAAACGTAAGAGACTGAGAGGGGATAACTTTGGAGGAATTGTTTTTCACCACTGATTCAAGATCTTTTGCTAAAATGAGATTGCCGCTATCCATTGACGAATGCAATCTTCAAGAATAAGAACAAGCCTGTACAAAGTTGAAAACCATAATGTTCAATTGTTCTTGAATAAAAGAATGTAACTTTCTATCAAACATTTTTAACTGCCATATTTCTTGATGTTTCTTGAAGGATTAATTCCTTGATTTTAGGGTTTTTCTTCAATCAAGGTTTTCCTGTATAGCCAAATCGAGTTCTTAGATGTTTTCTGTGTTAAAATTAATACGCAAAAACTGAAAAAAAAGCGAAACTGCACAATAACTACAACCGGAAGTGATACAAGTATGTTTATACAGCAGCATCAATGAAGACCCTAAATTAAATTCCAACCGGGAAAAATTGCCTGAGTCGAAAAGTGCATCGTAATTTAGTATGCTCGCGTTTCGTTTGATGACGTAAAAGATTCAGCTACTACTGCATCTTGCAATTAACTTGAAAAATTCATTCATCATGTTTCTCCTTTTTAAAAACGTTTATGTTAATTTGTACTTCTCGAGGGATTAGCTTCTTCCGAAAACTAAAGGAGCATATGAACGCATTTACGCCTCAAAAGATAGAATTTCTCGTGCTTTGAAGAAATCTGCAAGAAAAAGCCAGTACCATGTCCAATGAGAAAGCATTTCTAAATAAATAATTTCGTCTCAAATAATTATTTCTTAGAAATTTATGAGAATCTAAAAGCAGTAATGACGTATCATCTCATAAACAGAAAGGAAAACTTATCATTACTGGGAATCAGAGGAATTCCGTGCTCCAAGGCTTGCCTCCAGAAACGTTTAGACGAGATAATTATATCTTAAGGTATCCTATTTTCCAGGAAGCTCTTCCTTTTCCGTGAAATCATTAGACCTTTCTCAAATTAATTCTGAAGATAGCGAGGGATGTAATTTCTGAGTAACTAGCGCTGCCGTTTCGCATTTAAAAGACACGTGTTTTCAGCCATGAGGATTATTAACTTTTGGGGAAATAAACTGCTTTACTTAAAACATAAAATTGGAAAGCATAATATCATTCATTTTTATGGCCATAAAAACAAGAACAAAAGCTTTGGAAAAAAACTCATTATTCTGGAGAGCTTCCAAAAATTAGATTGTTGCAGGTGACACTTCTAAATACACATGTACTGAAGAAACGTAAAGCACTCCGGTGCCCAAGTGGTAAGAGTCACAGGTTTTGATGCTGTGCAACTTTTTTGACAGTAGTAAAATACACTGATGAGATTACATTATGATCACCTACCTAATAAGCTGTAAAACCACCTTTAACCCAAAACAACGGCCACTCGGCGAGGCATCGATTCGATGAGGTGGCGATAGGTATCCTGTAATATCTGGTACCATAATGTCAACAGGTAAATAAGCCAAAATGTCAACAGGAATATACAAGTCCTCCAGTTCCCGTACATTTCGGGGTGGTGGTGATTTAGCACGAACCCGGTTTTCCAAGTCGAACGACAAATGTTTGATTGGGTTCATGTCAGGTGAATTGGGAGATTAACAGAAAGTCACCAGCATATTTCTCGAACCACTACTTGACGATTCTGACAGTGTGGCATGGCGCATTATCCTTTTGTTCATGGCCATCACCAGCAGGGAACACATTTGCCATGAATGGATGAACTTGGTCCGCAAAGATGTTCTTATACCTGACAGCTGTCAGGGATTGTGCGATTTGGATAATGGGGCCTAAAGTGTCTCAAGAAAACATCGCCCACAGCATAACACCGCCGCCGCCTGCCTGTTTTGGCCCAACAGCGCATTTTGGTTGTAGTTTGAAGGGCGTGGTTGCTTTTAGCAATAAAGGGATGCACACTACGTAAATTTTAACACAAGCTGCTAAATATGACGACGTATTAATGAGAACAAAAATTAGCTTTATCTGAAGCTTAAATGAATATAACATATATACAGTTGACCTAAGCTATAGACTTCTGTTACCATGTTGTAACTATCAAAATAAGAAGGACATTCAGTTGAACTGACTGATAAAACATATTATACAACACACTATCAGAAAGAGTTCAAATTCAACTTTGTTGAAAAGATACTTCAGGCTTACTGTTCTTAGAGACATCGGGAAGACAGCTACTTGTCACCTTGAACGGGAAAAACTCCGCTAGACACTTGAGCTGGATCCGTTGTCATAATCCAACAAAAACGATGACACCGAATTTTCGAGTGTAATAAGCACGTCTTTTGAATACGTTATGACGCAAATTAAATTTATCAAAGGTGTTCAAAGTGAACGGAACCGGTATGGAAAACAATAGTATCTAACGGAAGAAAGAAGTTTTTCAATCGGGTTTTTAATCCCTCAGGGATTGCTGTAAACGGAATCGTGAGCTTACGCCCTCTGGTTGCAGACTTGTGCGTTAAGAAAAACATGAATTTATGTGAGAGACATTTTGCTTCGGAAACGCTCTCCAACACAGAAAAAATATTTCAAATCGGACTCTTAGAAACAGAGATATCGACAAAAAATAAGATATGACTTTACGTCCCCTGGTGGGAAAACCATGCATTATTTTAGGAAGAAAGTATTCTCAAAAGGTTTTTCCATATGAGCGCTATCGCACCAAGAAAAAAACATTTAGTCGAGTTTTCAGGAGCCCCGATTTTGCTGCAAATACATCAGAAGCAGAAATTAACACTTATGCCCCCTGGTGGCTAAACCATTCTTTACCAAACATTAGAAATTAGGTGAAAAATATTTTCCATCCGATCTTGTATGCGATACAGCAAGAATTTTTCAAATAGGAGTTTTAGAAGCAGAAATAACGCAGAAAACGCAATTTACCTTTGTGTTCCCTAGCGGAAAGTCTATGATTTACTTGAAAATTTTGAATTTATGGGGAAAACATTTCGCATCGGAAACACTATCTAACATAGAAGGAATTTTTCAAATTGGAGGCCTAGAAGTAGAGATATTGACAAAAATAAGATATATATCTACGCTCACTGGCGTAGAAACCATGCATTATTTCAAGACGAAAATGTTTCAAAAAGGTTTGCCGACATGAGTAGTATCGGTTTACAAACGACTTTTTTTCAATCGAGAATTTAGAAGCCCATATTTTGCTGCAAATACATCAGAAGCGGAAATTAAGCATTTACACCCCCTGGTGGCCAAACCATTATTTTTTACAAAAACTTAGAAACTATGTGCGAAGGATTTCCCATCAGGAACTGTATCCGGTGCAGAAAGAATTTTTCAGATCGGAGATTTAGAAGCAGAGATATAGGGGGAAACGCACTTTACCCCTACGCCCTCTAGCGGAAAGTCTATGAATTACTTGAAATTTTTGAAATTATATGAGACATGTGTCACACAGAAAGCACTATCCAACAAAGAAGGAGTTTTTCAAATCGAACTTCTAGAAGTAGAGATATTGACAAAAATATAATATATATATATTCCACGCCACCTGGCGTAGAAACCAGGCATTATTTTAAGAAAATGTTTCAAAAAGGTTTGCCGACATGAGTAGTATCGGTTTACAAACGACTTTTTTTTCAATCGAGAATTTAGAAGCCCATATTTTGCTGCAAATACATCAGAAGCGGAAATTAGCATTTACATCCCCTGGTGGCCAAACCATTTTTTTTTTACAAAAATTAGAAACTATGTGCGAAGGATTTCCCATCAGGAACTGTATCCGGTGCAGAAATAATTTTTCAGATCGGAGATTTAGAAGCAGAGATATAGGGGGAAACGCACTTTACCCCTACGCCCTCTAGCGGAAAGTCTATGAATTACTTGAAATTTTTGAAATTATATGAGACACGTGTCACACAGAAAACACTATCCAACAAAGAAGGAATTTTTCAAATCGAACTTCTAGAAGTAGAGATATTGACAAAAATATAATATATATATTCCACGCCACCTGGCGGAGAAACTATAGAATATTTTAAGATGAAAATATTCCGAAAAGGTTTATCGATGTGAGTGGCATCAGTCCACGAATGAATTTTTTCAATCGATATTTTAGAAGCTCAGAATTTATGGCAGAAAACATCAGAAGAAAAAAATTAACACTTACGCCGCCTGGTGGCTGAAGTATTCTTTACCAAAAATTTTAAATTATATGCAAAATATTTTCCATCAGGAGGTGTATTCGCTGAAGAAAAAAGTTTTCAAATCGGAGTTTTAGAAGACGAGTTATCGGATAAAATGTAATTTACTTTTACGCCCTCCTAGCGGAAAATCTATGTGTAATTTGAAAAAGTAACTATATCTAAAATACTCTTCGACATAAATGGAATCGAAAGATAAAAGAATTTTTCTTCAATCGGATGTTTAGAAGCAAATATGTGGAAAAAAAACGCATTTTTGAATTCGACATCATCTGCATTTATGCCCTCTAGCGGCAAAATTGTACATCGCAAAAATAAACGAAGTAAAGGATCATCATTCGCATATTTCAAGCTTCGCAATGCAAAAAGAATTTTTCAAATCGGACTAATAGTTGCAGAGATATCGTGGGTACAGACGGACGGACAAACCGGTAACATAAGCACGATCTTTTTTTACAAAAGACGTGCTAAAGAAGGGCACTTTTTCAACACTTGAGGCATATCCATAGCAGAACTTCGTAGTTGCTTCATAATTCCTTCAAACTCCGACGACATCAGACTTAGTTGACATCTGACTCGGACTCTCCAGGTCATACTCCACAGGTCATACACCGAGTCATACTCCTGGCTATATACTCCACCTCTATCTTTATACCGGCTTGATGACGGTTTGTGATGTGATACGTCAACGCCGCTGCTTTGCATGATTGTCAATGTTTTTTTGTTGTTGTTTTTTTGAGCGGGCTGTAAAGCATGCGGAAATTTACTATTTCCAACACAGGTGCCATAGCTTCCGTTGGCAATAGGCGTATCCGCCCTCGGCCGTCTACGGGATGCACCAGGAATCTAGATTCGTCTTACCAGGACACTATCTTCCAATCATCCACGTCCAATGTTGATGATCTTGGGCCCATTTCGCGCGTTGTTGGCGATGACGTGCAGTGAACATGGGAACCCGGCTGGGTCTTCGGCTACGCAGGCCCATGCGCAGAAGGCTGCGACGAACTGTGTGCTGTGACCCATTACCCTGATCACCACTGCTGTAGCTGCGGGTGATTTGTTGCACTGTGACCCTGCGGTCGCTGTGAACAATGCGTGAAAGTATCCGCTTCTCTCTGGCATCAATGAGCTTCGGACGAAACACGGCTGGACGACAGTTCGCCCTTTGGCCATCTGTGCACCACTTTTGATACGCACTCAGTACAACGGCACGTGAACAACCCACAAGACGCGCCGTTTCCGAGATCATAGTTCCGAGGTGCCGTCCCATCACAATTTGTCCTTTATCGAACTCCGATAAATCAGCAACTTTTCCCATTCTGACTCCGAACACTCTACTGACCGAAAGCCGGTCCTCGGGCTGTATATATACTGCTCTGGGAACTTCACCTGCGCCACCGTTCGTTCTCCAGGAGTGCTCATTTTTCTAGGCTGGGGTTGGTCATAATGTAATGAAGGGCTCATCGTGTAAACCCAAGTAAATAATTTCGATGTAATGAAACGGGTAAAGAAAGTATGAAACAACAGTTAATTTTATTTTTAGTCAGCAATGCATTTTACTAATTTATTATCGAAAATTATTTCATCACGTTTAACGTAAACGTAACAATATCTCATTGAAATCTGCGTATATTACGAGAACATATGTGTGATTATAGCCACTGCAAAAATTCATTTTCATGCTACGTATCTTTCCCGGCAGTAATATGTGTCGTAGCGAAATTTGGCCTCGTGAGAAATAATGTAACGAAGAGAAGCCAAATTTACATAAGAACAGAGAAACTCAAAAGGAAGGTTAAACTAAAGTTATACGTCACATCCAGCAAGAATACATCATTATTACACTGGCGGAAAGTGAAAAAAGAACGCCAAGGAGGAATTGGCGGACGATCATGAAATTTACATATGTTAATGGGGTCGAGTTTACGTAGGTGTGATGTTACTTTCGGGACCAGCCGGTGAGCGCTTACACCACAGCACGGCATAATATGCAAATTATCGTCGGTGGTATTTAAGGAGTACGGCGAAGTGAATGTAATCAGTCGTCGGCGTACGGACACGTGCGAAGACCTTGAAGAAGCTGCAATGCCTGGACATGGAACACGTGTACGATTTCAGCAGTTATCGGACTTTGAGCGAGGTCGTCTAGTCGGACTCCGCGAGGCCGGGTGGTCGTATCGTCGTATTGCGGAGCGAATTGGACGGGAAGTATCGGTGGTGGTACGATGGTGGCGTAGAAGGTCCGAGGAATATTCCCACACGAGAAGACGTGGAACCGGGAGTCACAGACGGACTGATGAGCGGACCGATCGATGCATAAGAAGAGCGGCGTTGTCAAGCAGAACATCCACTGCGACGCAAATCCGAGCTGCCGTTGCACCTTAGGTGACTGTGCGAACGATCAGCAACCGTCTACTGGATGCAGGACTACAGGCACGTGTGCCTCTGTCATATGTACCTCTGACTCCAGCCCACCGTCAGGAACGGCTGCAGTGGTGTCGCCAACGCCTACACTGGAGAACGCAACGGCGATCTGTCGTGTTCAGCGATGAAAGCAGATTCTGCTTGGGAGCCTCCGATGGCCGTATGTGTGTTCGTAGACGCACAGGGGAGCGTCTCCCCTTCTTGCATCCGCCAGCGACACACAGGGCCTACACCTGGTCTCGTGGTGTGGGGAGCGATCAGCTATCACTCCCCTACACAACTAGTGTTTGTACCGGGTACGTTAAACAGCACCTCCTACATCAACAACATCATTCAGCCCGTTGTTGTGCCATTTGTAAGGTCGGTCCATCGTGGTGCTTTCCAGCAAGATAACGCACGCCCACACACGGCACGTGCAACGCAATATGCACTTCAGGGTGTGAGACAACTTACATGGCCTGCACGTTCACCGGATTTGTCCCCCATTGAGCACGTGTGGGATTTTATCTTATCCGGTCCCCACGGTCAGCCACGACCATCCCCGATTTACGCTTGAAAACTCAATACCCCAAACTTACATCCAACATCTGTACGGCCGGCTCCATGCCAGAACTTCACAGTGTGACGCAGATCATGGCGGTTTAACCTCGTACTAACCATGTTACATGAAAATGTTATTTTTCAGTTTACCAGCAAATACAGCTGTATTTTGCCATAATGTTTTGATCACGTTATCCTCTGTATTCCGTTATTATGCTGTATAAATTTCGTTGGTATCAGACGTCTCCTTCTTGGTGTTCTTTTTCACTTTCCGCCAATGTAGAAACTTGAACCATCGGAAGGAGTTTTCATCCTAAACTTACACTGTGTAAAACGTATATGAATTTCCGATATACTTTGTGTATCTCTCATAACGTTACATCGTTTTTGTTCCAAATTTTCGTAAATGAACCTATGCTAAATATGCCAAGACATCGCTCTTTCCACGTTTTTCTTTAATTAACACACAGCAACCGAAACATTATATTTCGACATCGCTGGAATCGAACCCCAGATCTCCCGATAACTAGCTGAGTGCGTTTCGCTTTAAGGTACGGGGATCCCATCGGTGTCGAAATGCAATTTTTCGGTTGCTGCGTGTTAATTAAAGAAAAACGTGGAAAGAGCGATGACTTTGTCTATTTAAATTGTCTCCATGTATTTGGAAGATATTCACCATGAACTTATGCTACTGGATAAAATAACGAAAAATCATACCGTAAGTTCCTGCTGAGAAAGCATATTTAGTAATGTAGATTGTCGATCACTGGGTAGAAAGTTAACAACCAATAGCAATCATTAATGCAATCTGGGTAAACAGATATCAGCAGGTGTTTCAGTGTGCGGTTCCATTGATCGTTAAGATCACCTTGAGTTTATTTCCGTCTGCTAAACTTAAGAAACTCATTATACCAAGAAAAGCAATCGTGGCATATTCTGGGAAACATCCCATTGCCTTTGGGATCAGGGACAAAGCATAAGCTCTCAGCATTCTACGGAGTGACAGCTGTGTCTCATCCTTTTTCTGATTCCGTCGTTTGAGGAGTAAGGAACGACACATAAGCCATGCATCGCAACACGGAATGCAGCAATACCCTATCCTCTTTCAAAATCCCTCATTTGGGGATCAGATGCAGCACATACGTAATGCACCATTCTACAGAATGGCAACTGTCTTATTCTTGAACGAATCCCGCCATTTGAGGGATCAGGAACAGTGAAATAAGTCCTGCAAGGAGATATGTTGGGTTTTACTGTGTTCCACTCTAACAATCGAGCTAGTGTAAACAGAACTCCAACCATTGTTCCGCACTTTTTCCAGAATGCACTTTGTTTTATCATTGCGTTTGCAACTTTCTTTGCTTCTGCCTCTTGATATATTCAAAGCAAATGTGCGTCTTTTTACTCTGTCGCAGTCTTACACGAAAAACACCTAGCTTTCAACCATGAAAAGAAGTTAATTCCTGCTTCAGTTTCACGTATATTGAAATTATTTGAACCCATTCAAGTGGTTGAAATGAGCTCTAAAAAATTGTTAGGGATCATTCCTGAACACTTCGATCTCAACAAGTGATTCTTCTCCTTAAACAGTGGAATGGTTCGTTCTCACCGCCATGAATGATCATTCAATATACCATAACTGCTACACACACCGATGATCCATTACATTATGACCACCCCCAGCCTAGAGAAATGAGCTCGCCTCGGACTGAACGGTGACGCAGCTGAAGTTCACACAGTGGTGATAAAAACTGTGAACATTTTTTGAAATTTTCATATTTTGCAAATTTGCAGGCTTGTAAGAAATGTTATTTTGCACCAAATGCAAATGTTTATATGTCAATTTAAAAAAAATTAATGCGGAATTCTATACAGAAAACAGAATGCAAATATATGCAGTACGAAAAAAATTATGCTTACTTTAGTCTAAAACAGAAACGCAAGTGTGATTCAGTTAAGAAGCGGATGGTAAGTACAAACCCTACTGGCCAATCAGAGTCTTTGTTCTGGGGACCAATCAAATTGCAGTAGCTGCTATACATCTTGTGAGAAGTTGAGGAAAGTCAGTTGTGCTGTTTGTTCTGTAGAAGACTGTTAGCGGTGTAAGGAAAGTGTAACGGTAGATTGTGTGAATATTTTTAGTATTTCTTTAAATTTAATGTGTAGATAATAAGTACAGCAAGGACGCCAAAGAAACGAGTTGATTGGTCACCCACGAAAAGGACCAAGATTGTTTTATTATGTGAATCGGGTCTTTCTTATGCTGAAATTGCAAGGCAAGTAGGTGGGTCAGTGACAACATTTGGTGCACGAAAGTGCTGTTTACGTTATCAGGAAACAAAATTACTGAAAAACAAACCAGGAAAAAGGCCTGAAAAAGTGCACAAAAGCTGTTGATGACAGAAGAATAAAAAGACTGTTTGAACGACAGAGAAATTTCATCTGAGGCTATCAGAGCTGAACTGTGTTCAACTGGTATTTCTGTCAGTTCAAGAACAATAAGAAGCAGGCTATCAGATATACGACTAAGATGTGGGATTCCGGGGAAAGAAGTCATGCCTGAATCTACAGCAGCGCAGGAAACAACTACAGTGGACAAAAGAACACATTGGATGGACAGACGATCAGTGGAAGCTAGTTATTTGGAGTGACGAAAGTAAGATATCCTTATTTGGTAGTGATGGCCGAAAATACGTGAGACGTAGAGTAGGAGAAGAGCTACATCCTGACTGCATGGAGACCAATATAAAGCACCCAGCAAATGTTATGATTTGGGCATGCATGGCAGCAAATGGTATTGGCCGCCTTCATGTAATCGACGGCACGCTGAACGCAAGAAAATACATTAACACCATCCTAGAACCAAAACCTTCCATCAGGGATTTCTTTCCCAACAATGCACCATTTCTTTTTCAGCAGGATTCAGCTCCCTGCCACACAGCAAAAATATGCAATCAGTGGTTCGCAACAAACTCCATTCCATTGTTGACCTGGCCAGGAAACAGCCCTGACCTGAACCCGATAAAACATTTCTGGCACCGTTTGAAAAGCCTTGTACGAATGAGGATCCGTCAAATAAAAGGCAATTGATTGAGGCTGCAATTGCTTCCTGGCACCACGTAAAAACGAAGGCAGAGCTTCAAACACTTGTTGGCACAATGAGACGTCGCTGTGATGCGGTTTTAAAGAATAAAGGCTATCCTACTAAATACTGATAGTAACATTGAAATCGTAAGTGTATTACAGTATATTCAGCATGACTGCAGTATTTCCTGGCATAACTTTTTTGTACTGCATATACATTTCATTGTTTTTTACGCTTTCCAACCGTAGGTGGAAGAAGTGTATATGTTCCAGCTTTGTCCGTCCACACCATAACTCGCGAAAAAATGGTTCGATTTCGATGAAATTTTAGTATGTGGTAGGGGACCAGCTGGGGAAGAATCCTATTGAAAATGGATGAAATGGGGTCAAAGGTCAGGACATAGAAGCGGGATCCATTCCATTGCCCTTATGCGTCATAACATACGTAAAAATGCTTCAATTGCGACAAATCTTTAGCATGTTGTTCTGGATATACCGGCCACTGAATTAGAAACTTTTATTTAGTACCGGGTTGGACCTCCTTTAGCCCAAATCACAGCACTTATGCGGTTTGGCATACATTCTGCAAGGCGGTGGAGTGCATTTTCGTCTACAGCACACCAGACATTCACCAGACAGTCATTTAACGGGCTCATGTTTGACGGAGAAGGACTTTGCTCCTGTATCTGCTTTTTAACATGTCCCATACATTCTCAATGGGGTTCGGATCCGGGATTTGTGGTGGCCAGGGAAGATGGTGGAAGTCGCTGTCATGCTCGTTGAATCATTGGTGAACACATCTTGCGCGACGGATGATAGCATTGTCATCCAGCCGTCGGCTGCAGGATGAACTTCATAGGCTCCCAATGTTCAGATAATCCTTGGAGGACACGTGACCTTCCGGCAATATCAGAGGACCCATTCCGTACCAACAGAATATGCCCCACACCATGACACACGAGGTTTCCGCCAAACTCTCTGCTTACTGTCTATACAGAAGAAGCTGCACCGTGACTCGTCGGACCACATGACTTATTTCCAGTCTTCCATTGTCTAGTCGCGGTGTTTCTGTCATTCCTGTAGACGAATGTATCGGTTGGATCTTCGCAGAAACTAGTGGCTTCCGTATTGGCATGCAACTGCCACTAACGATCCTCTTCAATTCCCTGTGCATAGTTCACTGAGATATGGGTCGGGAAAAGCCTTCATTGAATGCTTCAATCGATTGCTGCACATAAGAAGTCCTATTTCTCCGTACAAGCATTCTCAGACGACGGAGATCTCGTTCCTGACAAACAATGGTCGTGCCACGATTGCGTTTCTCAGAGAAGTAATGTGGGTTACTTTTCCACTGCTCAAATACCTGGGATATCTCATCTTTTAGGACACCAATCAGTTCTGCCATTTTCAAAATCGTCGCTCCAACCAGATGGGCACCCACAATATGCCATTTATCGAAGTCCAAAAGATCCTTTGTGTTTGCCATTTTCGATCAATACAACTGACGATTACTAACGAGCAGCAGTCTTAAATAATTGCGTAGATCACGTAGTGACACACGTGATCACGTATTTGTATGTACAAGTGTCGTTTACGTACATGAAGGTTTCTAATTCATGACTGATGTGTGTAGAAGGCTCATTTACCCCATTGAGCTGCCTTTTCTGGTAGCACCATTTTTTTAACGTGATTACTACATGTGATTTGTCGACTATCTTGTGTTCAGCGCTACAAATCGTTGTAATTTATGTGCCATTCCTTATGATATGACTGCTATAAAAAGACTGACCAGGAAAGTAGGTGCGATGTACAACGTAGATTTTCTACGTTTCCAAAGACGATGTCCAATGCGTCTTTATCGGTTGTTTCTTAATTTTGTTGTACACGTTGAACATTTGAAATAATCAATAATGTACTTACGTAAGCTATAAATTATAGGTTTCTTCAGATGTAAGGCTCCTCTGATGCTTAGAGATTTCCGAAACAGTCAAGTTAAGCATGAACTGATTGCTCATTAAAGTTATATCGATACAGTGGAATCCTACATTTTTATCTCTGTTCATAAATCAGCATAATATTCGCATTTTTTTAAATATAATAAATTATTGCATGTTATTTCTTTCAACAACAGATTAGGGAAAATGCCATTTCTATCGGTGACAGAAATATGCTGACTAAAATTTCTTGTAAAAAGGTATAGTTTCCGAAATTTTTATAGTAGAGTTTAAATAAATACATTCGATTAATAGATCTTAAACATAACTTAAATGATAAAAATGTCCTTGAACGAAACACATTTAGATATTCTAGAGTCAACCCGAACCAATATATCATCTTAAAAATTAAGCAACATTGATGAACTTACGCAAAATTATGTAAGTGAGCCTTGAACAGGAGCTCATAAAAATTAATACCGCGACGTGCCTATATGATATTCGAAATCAAGCTCTGCTGAGACTTACTACACCTAGAAGAAAACTACTGAACAAAGTCTCAATTATTCTGGTCCAGAGTTTTGGAACTCATTGGCTGCAAAATTAACATCTATTAATAACTTCAATTTGTTTACAAAAAATTAAAACACTACTTCCTAAGTAACTAGCATTCATTCAATAATGTAGGATGGGGGATGGGTTGAAAGAGAACTACCGACTGAGGGGAAAAGGCGGGGAGAATTCGGAATCAAACGGGGATTCGGTGAATGACCAGAGGAAGGGGAATCTTTAAAAATGGGGACTGGGTATGGGGGGGACAACTCTGTTTCTTTATACCTTAATGTTTCATTTGCCATAATATACTGTCCATTGAATATAACACTTGATATCTAATTTAGTCAATATGTTGTACTTTAGATCTGTTATGCTTTTATTTTTTTTTATATTTTTTTTGTTCTTTTTTTCTTTATTTCTATGTTTTTCTTTCTTGACCTTGCTGCTGGTATTATGTGATTGCTCTTGGCTTAACTTAAATCTAGGGAGATCGAGGCTAAGTCGGGTCTCTGCGAGGCCCTTTCCTTGATCTTCCCTGCTGTTGTATTTAGGCTTATATGCAACTGTTTAGAATCATGAACTTTTTATGTAACAGCAGAATCAATAAATAAATTGAATTGAATTATTTCCGAGAGAGTTATCACAGTAGACTCGTGAGTTTTGAGTTCCCTTTCCTTGTCCCCGTTAACTGCTGAATTTTACTTGTACGATTTATAATTCGCAAACTCACAGACTGTTACAAGATCATCAAAAATGACATGCGCAACGAATGAAAGCGTCATTTCATCATTCCGTGGAGAACAAGCTTCTTTCTGAGTCACTATCCTGAAGATAAACTCACGGACAATGAAATTTGGCACCTAGAAAAAAACTTTGCAAATAGCTAGAGTGCATGCTGGTATGCAAATGATCGACGTTTGGTGCGATTGCGCATGACCGCACACCCTGTGTTTGTGCTGCAAGCACGAACCGGCCGGTAGTCGATGCCCCATGAAAGCGAAAAGCACCGGCTGACGAAAGCAAGAGTACAGAGTAACAAAAATATCGGGTAGACCCCAGAGACGTCGATGATTTACTCAACTTACGGACTTTGACAGAAGACTGACCATCGGGCTGAAAACCGCAGGGCGGTCGACGCGCCGTATAGCCCACCACGTGGATCGTTCTGACCATACCGTCCGACTGTGTTGGAAGCAGTGGACACGTGACGGCACTACCACACGGCGGAGCTGCTCCGGACGGACCAGAAGGACCACCGGTAGAGAGTATTGACGGATCGTGCTCCAGACACGAACGAATCCCATGGAGACCAGGTCCAGGTCCACTATACAGGCAGATGTAGCAGCTCCTGTGTGCCCACGAACCATTTCCCGACTCCTCGCGGAAGCAAATCTGTGATCCCAGCGCCCCTTATGTGTGCTGTCATTAACACCGGAACATCGCCGGCTCCGTGTGCAGTGGTGCCAGGCTAGAGCGACGTAGAACGCCACAGACTGGCGGCGTGTGGTGTTTCGCGATGAGTGCCGCTTCGTTTTGGGGACAGATGATCATCGTGTCCGGGAGTGAAGGTCCCCGGGTCAACGGCACAATCCCAGCTTCGCTATGGAGTGCCACACATCCCCCACTGCAGGCATTATAATCTGGGGAGCGATTGCCTACAATAGCCGATCAGTTCTAGTAGTGGTACGTGCGGATCATTGACGCGCCAGCGGTATGTGGATGAGATCCTACAGCCCCATGGGCTCCCATTCCTGGTCGGGATTCCACGTGCACTATACCAGCAGGGTAATGCCCGCCCTCACATGGCTCGGGTTACCCAGAACTGCCTACGTCATGTCCTGACATTTCCATGGCCTGCCCGCTTTACGGACATGTCCTCTGTCGAGCATGTGTGGCATCCGTTCAAACGCCAGCTGCCCCCCTGCAGCATCATCCGGAATTTGGAGTACACCGTCCAACACCTGTGGGCTAGTCTGCCGCAGAACAACATCAGGCGTCTCTTCGCCTCCATGCCGGACCGTATTGCAGCATGTATCGCGCACGAAGCTGAGCGACGCGCTATTGAAGACTACCGGACTGTGTGCCATAGATCCCTCTGTAATTGTCCTGCTACTCTGTTTTTGCCATCATGTGTATCATTCATCTGTATCATTAAGTCCATAAAATTTCAGTTCAATCTAATGCTTTCTTTTTGGTGCGCAAATTTCATTGTCCGTGAGTGTATATCACAGCTTATTTTTTACTTATTTGGAGCTTTAACGACAACCGTGAGAAACTCGATGGAATATAAGCAGTCGCCCGTTCCTCATTTAGGGTCACTTGTTCCAGGCAAAGCAGTGGGTCAGTGCTGTAAAACAAGCACAACATCCATGCCTCACTGGCATTTGAACCCGAATCCATCAGGAACGAATGGTCAGAAGCCAACACTTAGGTCGCTGTGCGACCGGTGCGGCCACAGTTTGTTTGAAGCAGTTCAAAACAGCCTCGATTCGATGTGGCATGGACTCAACGAGGAGTTGATATCGTTCTTTAGGTATGTTCAGAAAAGCGGATGTGATGGCGTCCGTCATTTGACGAATGTTTCCTGTAGGAGGATTCCTATTATATGGCTTTTTCAATCTTATCCCACAGGTGTTCAATTGTATTAAGATCTGAGGACTGTACAGGCCACTTCAGTACCTTGAATTCACTATCGTGCTTCTGGAACAACTATTGTGTGATGATCCGTTCCTTGTGGCATCGAGCATTACAGGGTTGGACAGAATAATGTGAGTACCTAGGAAAGAAGGTTTTACGTACCTAATAGGATTTGGGACCACCTTTGGCATTCAAAACCTCCTGAATCCTCTTTGGAATAGACGCACACAAACCATGTATGGTGCTTAGCGGGATGTTACACCATTCTTCATGCAGATACTGCTCCAGGTATTTCAGAGATGCAAGAGGAAAATAACAGGATCTTACTCTATTTTCCAACGCAGACCACAGTGGCTCGATGATGCTTAAGTCTGGTAATTGGGGAGGCCAAGGAAAGTGTGAACGTTCGTCCTCGTGTTCCTCAAGCCATGATTGGATATTCCGAGCTCTGTGAATAGGGGCGTTATCATCTTGATAGAAGGCATTTCCTGCAGGAAACAATGCCTGAGCCATTGGATGGACTTGGTCGGCCAAAAGGGTTTCATACGCCCTTCCAGTCATCTGTCCTTTCAAGGTGATCAGGGGCCCTGCTGAAATCCACGATGTGACAGCTCAGAACATGACAGCACCACCACCTTGCTGCACTGTTAGGAGTAGACAGTCTGGGTTGTATATTTCTGACGATGTTCTCTACAGGTAAACACCTCCTGCGGTGGGGAACAGTGTGAATGTGGATTCAGCTGTGACAACATTACACGCTTCTATGTATCGGTAGTTCACGTTGTATGTGCTCCTGGCACCATTGCCGTCGCCGTTGTGCAATCACCCGGGTCACCAGAGGTTTTGCAATTGCAGCTCTGCCATGAATATCTTGTGTATGCAGTTCTCTGCGCACTGTTCTCGTTGATACTTAGGTCTGGAGATCTGGAGATGTAAATTGAGCTCCGCACTAATTTTAGGCGCTGTGGTCTTCTTATTACGGGTAACAATCTTCTTTATTGCTGTCTTGTCTCTGTTAGTCAGAGTCGTTTTCCGGCCGCTCTTGTGTTTCGCAGACGAGGCTTTGCCACAAACGCGGTATGCTGTCATGACGACACAGTAGCTCTCGGTACCGCCACTACTCTGGAGACTGTTGTGACGAAGGCACCAACTAGCTCTTACATTTTCGTGATGAATGGAAACTAGGAACAGGGGAAGTGAGTGTGAAATAGGGCTAATAACAACTCATGAGTATTCTGATTTTTGAACTCGAGCGCGAGGAGAACGTTGAATCAGGGAGTAAGTAAATAAGGGAAGCTCTTACATTTTCGTGATGAATGGAAACTCGGAACAGGGAAAGTGAGTGTGAAATAGGGCTAATAACAACTCATGAGTAGTCTGATTTTTGAATCCAAGCGCGAGGAGAACGTTGAATCAGGGAGTAAGTAAATAAGGGAAGCTCTTACATTTTCGTGATGAATGGAAACTCGGAACAGGGAAAGTGAGTGTGAAATAGGGCTAATAACAACTCATGAGTAGTCTGATTTTTGAATCCAAGCGCGAGGGGAACGTTGAATCAGGGAGTAAGTAAATAAGGGAAGCTCTTACATTTTCGTGATGAATGGAAACTCGGAACAGGGAAAGTGAGTGTGAAATAGGGCTAATAACAACTCATGAGTAGTCTGATTTTTGACCCAAGCGCGAGGGGAACGTTGAATAATTCAAGCTCTTACATTTTCGTGATGAATGGAAACTCGGAACAAGGAAAGTGAGTGTGAAATAGGGCTAATAACAACTCATGAGTAGTCTGATTTTTGATCCCAAGCGCGAGGGGAACGTTGAATCAGGGAGTAAGTAAATAAGGGAAGCTCTTACATTTTCGTGATGAATGGAAACTAGGAACAGGGGAAGTGAGTGTGAAATAGGGCTAATAACAACTCATGAGTATTCTGATTTTTAACCCCGAGCGCGAGGGGAACGTTGAATCAGGGAATAGTAAATAACGGAAGCTCTTACATTTTCGTGATGAATGGAAACTCGGAACAGGGAAAGTGAGTGTGAAATAGGGCTAATAACAACTCATGAGTAGTCTGATTTTTGACCCCAAGCGCGAGGGGAACGTTGAATCAGGGAGTAAGTAAATAAGGGAAGCTCTTACATTTTCGTGATGAATGGAAACTCGGAACAGGGAAAGTGAGTGTGAAATAGGGCTAATAACAACTCATGAGTAGTCTGATTTTTGACCCCAAGCGCGAGGGGAACGTTGAATCAGGGAGTAAGTAAATAAGGGAAGCTCTTACATTTTCGTGATGAATGGAAACTCGAAACAGGGAAAGTGAGTGTGAAATAGGGCTAATAACAACTCATGAGTAGTCTGATTTTTGACCCCAAGCACGAGGGGAACGTTGAATCAGGGAGTAAGTAAATAAGGGAAGCTCTTACATTTTCGTGATGAATGGAAACTCGGAACAGGGAAAGTGAGTGTGAAATAGGGCTAGTAACAACTCATGAGTAATACTAAAAGTCTATCGTACGAAAGGTCACTATAAAATATTCACCGATGCTGTCGCTCGTACGGTCATTCACAAAAATAATTTCCAAATTGCAAGTCAAGATTAAAACACTTTATTTACAATTAAAAATTAATATTAATTAATATTAATTTTTAAATAAAAAATTAATATTAATAAAAAATATATAAAAATTATTATATTAATATTATTTTTTAATTGTAAATAAAATGTTTTAATCTTGACTTGCAATTTGAAAATTATGTTTGTGAATGACCGTACGTGCGACAGCATCGGTGAATGTTTTATAGTAACTCATGAGTAGTCTGATTTTTGACCCCGAGCGCGATGGGAACGTTGAATCAGGGAGTTGTAAATAACTGAAGCTCTTACATTTTCGTGATGAATGGAAATTCGGATCAGAGGAAGTGAGTGTGAAATAGGGCTAATAACAACTCGTGAGTAATCTGATTTTGGACCCCGAGCGCGAGGGGAACGTTGGATCAGGGAGTAGTAAATAACGGAAGCTCTTACATTTGCGTGATGATTAGAAATTCGGAACAGAGGAAATGAGTGTGAAATAGGGCTAATAACAGTTCATGAGTAGTCTGATTTTTGAAGCCGATCGGAAAGAGAACTTTGAATCAGGGTGTAGTAAATAAGAAAATCTCTTACGTTTTCGTGATAAACGGAATTTCGAAACAGAGGGAAAAACGACGCAGAATGGAGAGAAACGTTGGATTGGCACTTCGCATTAGCACGCTGATCTGAGGTTTAGATAGAAAAATATTTGTTTTGGGTATCTTATATGAGATTATGAAGTGGCAATTGAGGTGAAGCATTCCATTTGTAGGAAACGACGTTATCCGATCGTTGGTGTTTATGCGAAATGTGAACATCGAACCGTCTTCGTTCCAATTAGATGTTTCTTTTTTTGTTTGAGTGCAATCTGGTGAAACTCTTTGACCCAAAACAAAACATAATTTTTTCCTTTTTATTTTAGACGCGTATGTTTTTCAGGAGGTTACGTAGAAACAGCCAACCAATCGGATAAATGGGCGTTTGCCATTATCCAATTACGAGACACTGTCAGGTAACTTTCTGTTTGCAGTTTATTCACTCGATGGCAGATGGCTAGCTTTTTACCTTTTTTTTATACAAAACAAAGGTACGCATACGGTGTTTAAGCACAGAACTATGAAGTGCTATTTGGGAAGCTCATTTCCTGGAATATGTCGCACGCTGCACTCTGAATGTATTACAAACAAACTTTGGATGTAAGGCGAAGTTTTCTGTTGCCATTTCTTTGTCAAAATACCTTCGCGGTGTGCAGTAGGATTATACTGATGCACTTCGGAGTAATTCTTTCGTAGCGACCTTACATGTACTGATTTGTATCATTTTAGGTTTCTTTTTATGTTGCTACCAAAAGAATGAAGCTTACTTTTGCAGTATAATGCTTTAGCGTCGAATTTGTAGCGTGCCTTAGAAAGTGAGGCTGTTTCCTCGTGGAAAGGAATCAAGATCTCTTCTCTATGGTTTTTGCAAAGTTTTTTTTTCCCCACATAATAAACGCGAAAAACATGCTCTTGTTTTTTTTGTTTTTTTTTATTTTACTTTTTTGTAGGAGTATTGGATATGGTATAAGAAATGTTATTAACATTTCTTCTGCATATTGAACAAAAAGAAAAGACTGTTTTAAATATTTTTTGCGAGTATGGATACTAAAGAAATTATCTTTCTTGATGTTTTGTAGGCATAGGCAATTGTTATTTTTAGGTGTACTGCATAAGGTGTGAAAATTCTTTTTAACTTTTTTTTTTTTGTCAGCATAAAAAATAACGAGCAGATGTTCATTTTCACTTTCTTTTGCAAATGCAATCGATACAGAGGGGATGTTATCTTTTTACAGGCTTTATAAATAAGTAGAGAGTGTCCTTGTTAACGCTTTGTAGGCGTGCTGCATTCCGTTGAAAAGTTTTAATTAACTTTTCTTTCAGAATAATAAGCACAAAATGAACTTGCTAATTTTCTTGTTGGTATGATATACAGGGTGCCCAGTAAAGTCCTTTCTCAGCTCCGTAACTTTCGAACGCCGACAGCTATAGCCATAAAAACGGTGTCTAGGTGTAGTAATGTGGCTATGCACTATTCGATGAGACCGCTTACAGCGCCTCCTAGCGGCAAAGTCAGGAGTTAGCTTGCCGATCTCGAAAACCATACAAGGTACGGGAAAATAGTCAATTACAAAGTTGTAGAGCAGCATCGATTTAGTACGAAAAGACACTTGCGCACATGAATGGTAAGAATAGAACGCGTACAACGCTCGTTTGTTTGCTCGCGATGTTGAACACTGTTACGTCACGAAACGCGTCAGAAAGGAGATAATGTCGCCTTCCGCAAAGTACTAGCCCGACTCGTGGCCCAGTGGTAGCGCGCGCTCTTCGCATGCGGTAGGACCTGGGTTCGATCCTCGTCGGGTCCATGCGATAGTCACTGTCTGTAAGAAACGAGTGGACTCGGTGGCGATCGTGACAATTCGTCTCGCATCGACCAACCAACTCAACTCAACCCGCGATTGGTATGCGAGTCGCATGCAATTTCTGTGATATGCAAATAGTAAGTATGGAACGTAATACCTTTTCGGCAAGTTTAAAAGTGAGTTCCCGAGGTGTATGTCAAATCTCGCGGTCATGGAGAAATATTCCAATGATGAGTATTGCGAGATGTTGCTCCTATACGGTGAATGTGGTCGCAATGCAAGAAAGGCAGAGCGGCTATATCGTGAACGTTTTCCTGCAGGACCGCATTCTTCATCGAAGACCATCCTCAACGCTGTTAATAGGTTAAGGGAGACGGGCTGCGTGACCAACCGACCTCGACCCGGCAGACCAGCTGCTATAGGCCGTCAAGTGCAACCAGAGGATGTCTTAGCATACGTCCTCAACAATCCTGAGAGCCGCACAAGAGAGGTTAGTGCCGAGTGTGGCCTCTCAAAAAGCCGCGTATAGTAAATCCTGCAGCGATCAGGTGCTCATCCGTTCCGTCCAACACCGTAGCAAGCACTACAGCCAGGAGATGCTGAGCGACGTTACGACTGGTGTAACTTCATCATGAACAAATTAGAGGTCCAGCCAACGTTCCTTGCCGACATTATTTGGACAGATGAGGCGGGTTTTAGGCGTAATGGCGTCTACAACAGGCAGAACACCCATTACTGGGCGCTGGAAAATCCTGCACATGGTCTACCAGTTCGTCATCAGGTGTGGTGGTCCATTAAAGTTTGGTGCGCCATTTTCAAGGACAGCCTCATCGGTCCTGTGTTTTACGAAGGTACGTTAACGGGAGCCCGATACTTGGAGCTTCTACAGTACGTATTACCCGATGTTTTGGACAACCTGTGACTCAACTGCGGAATGTTTGGTTCCAACATGACGGCGTCCCTCCGCACTAGCCAGGAAACCTAAAAAGGTACCTGGTTGAGACATTCGAGCAACAAATCATCGGCTATGGTGGTTGCGTAGAGTGGCATGCACGCTCACCGGACCTCACCCCATTGGACTTCTTCCTGTGGTAACCTGTGGGGCTAATGCACCTGCCCTTTGAGGTAGCCTGCAGGCTACCTCAAAGAGCAGGTGTATCAGACCCCTCCGACAACGTTGCAGCACATTCGACATCGTATAACTGATGCTTGTTCCTGCGTGTCACCTGACATGCTGCAAAATGTGCAGCGTGAGATTCAATCCAGAGTCCAAATGAGTATTGTGGCTGACGGAAAGCACATTGGGCAGTGATGGTAAATGTGCTTAGTGACAACTAATTGCTCCTTTCTGACGAGTTTCGTGAAGTAACCCTTTTCGACATCGCGAACAAACAAACGAGCGTTGTACGCGTTCTATTCTTAGTATTCATGTGCGCAAGGTATCTTTTCGTACTAAATCGATGCTGTTCTACAACTTTGTAATTTACTATTTTCCTGTATCTCGTATAGTTTTCGAGAACGGCACTCTAACTCCTGACTTTGCCGCTAGGAGGCGATGTAAGCGGTCTCATCGAATAGCGCATAGCCACTTTACTATAACCTAGACACCGTTTTTATGGTGATAGCTGTCAATGTTCGAAAGTTAAGGGGCTAAGAAAGGACTTTACTGGGCACCCTGTATATACAGAGGAGATACTGTTACTTAACTTTTTTGTTCAACCAACCAAAAAATCGATGTTGCCCTCATAACTTAACAAGAAAGACAACACCGAATTATCTGGGGTAATGAACACGTCTTTTGAATCTTTTACGACACACAACATTTTCAGGGAGTAGTTTTAGAAAATGAGAAAATGAGAGAGAAAGAAAATGCATTGTCAAAATACATATTGTTTTGTCACTGTGGAAATATGAGGATTTACTGTAAGGTGCCTGTTGAAACTTACAGGTTTAGTTTAACTCTTGCTTGAAATTGTCATTAACTAAACACTCTTAAATACAGAATATTACTAAATGGTCCTGAGTCAATGAATCAGCGAACATTGCTTACAATTTCAATGCCCCAGTTTATTCCTCTTTTAGGCACATCATTGTAAATTTATAACAACATTGATTTTGAATCACTTCACACCAAATGCTGCTATCAACATACATTTGAAATAACTGAATCGTTATCTTAGAAACACACAATATCAAGGCGTCATCTTAGTTCACCTCTGTCCTCAAAAGAATGCACACACGAAACTGTACTCTTCGTATCATTATTTTGTCCTTTAGCTCACTAACAGTGACGCCAATTTAGAAAACTCATTGGGAAAAATAATGTGTCGTTAAGTCAGAAAAACGTTTACCGAGAAGAAACCAAATCTACATAAGAATACAAAAACTCAAAAGTAGGGTTAAATTAAAAGTATACGTCACAGCATCTACGTCTTCTAGTGGACAAACTGTGCGTTATTTAAAATAAAAAAAAATGTTCCATTCACTATGAACAGCTATGGCCATCGCTGCTCATAGTGAATGGAACCATACGTAAAAATAATTTTTAGCTGGAATTCTTGCATCGGTAAAATTTGCAAAGTAGGAACAATTGCTTTCTAGGATGCATAAAAACACCTTTGCGTTAAGCACTGTTCAAGGGGTGGACAAAATAATGGAAATCTTGCTGTAAAACTACTATTCTTTATAATGACTTACTTTCTTATTCATGGGCATCGTCCTGACGTACTACAGAGGTGAAGCACTTGTCAAGAAGACAAGTCTGCTGCGATACATTCCGTCGGTGTAGTTTAGTCGGTTAGAACAGCTGGGACTGAAAAAAACCGCAAACCCTTCAATGAGGGGTTTTTTTTAATTATTATATTAATTGTTTTAATATTATATACATTATTTTTTTAATAACAAAATAAAAAACATTATGCGAAATGGTATGTATTTATTTCGAAACCTACTTATACTATGTGGATCTATGCTCGACACCATACCGGCAGTAGCTCTGCGCCACTACGACCACTGAACTGTGCACTCGCTCCTGAAGGCCTCATTGAAAAAGTTATTTGTGTACTGTCCGCCATTTACTCCGGTAAATATTGTGGAGCATTACCCTCTTTAAACAACGCACAGTCTTCTCGCTAGGAGTGTGCAAAACCTTTTTCTCGCTAATCTGCATCGAAGAGTCGTGCTTTAAATATTATTTTCTTTTCACACAGCTTTTCTACGAAGAATACTTTGCACATATTTTCTACTTTTCCTTTATATATATATATTTTCCACTTTTCCATATTTTCCACTCTTCCTTTATTCTTAATTCTGCAGCCAAACGGTATCAGCGTATGTTTCTGTTTGGAAGAGTTTCTCCAATTCAAAAAGTCTCTTAGTCGCCTTTCCTGTTAGAATATTCTTCATCATGCGCGGACTATTTTGTACCCAGGTTCTGTTTTAATTTATGCGCAGTTTTCCAGTTAGGTTCTTCTTTAATTGATGCGCAGTTTTCCAGTTAGGTTCTTCTTTAATTGATTCGCAGTTTTCCAGTTAGGTTATTCTTTAATTGATGCGCAGTTTTCCAGTTAGGTTCTTATTTAATTGATGAGCAGTTTTCCAGTTAGGTTCTTCTTTAATTGATGCACAGTTTTCTAGTTAGGTTCTTTAATTGATGCGCAGTTTTCCAGTTTGGTTCTTTAATTGATGCGCAGTTTTCCATCTAGGAGTTTTAAAGTCATATCACGTTTTCCCTTGACCTCTTCCAGTGGAGTACCGAAAGAATCCCCCCTCCCCTTCCCCCGCAAAAAATATCTTCAAGGCTCTTTTGCAAAAATCTATTAGCCTTCAATTTTTCGTAAAACCTAAATTATTGCCCTAGTTTTATACCATTACACAATACTTCAAAATACGCCAAACTTTATCATATTCTGAAACTTTTATTCGTTTATAGAACTAAGTCCAGTCTTTATGAAATGTCTCACTATCACACACACAAAACACGTAACTACCGTGTGAGGGTGTCTAATGACCTTTTCCAATTTATACCAAAATAAGTAAGCCAGTGAATAAGTAATAAATGAGTGACAATTAAGAATTATGTACTCTTGAATATGTAAAAAGTACATTAAATCATTTACTCTTCTATGTATAAAGGCATCTTTAACATAATGCCACAATGTTCCGCACAGAGTAATTTTTTTTTTCTTTAATCTATTAAAAGGAAATTACACAGGTCTCCGTTTCTTTGCCCCCGAAGAAAAATTTTCAGTTCATTATATTTTGAATAATGCGTAGTTATATGCAAACAACTGTAATACATAACACCTTATCCTCATTGTTATAGAAAGTTTATTCGTTGAACTGATATTTCTTTCACATTCTCTTGCTAATACAGCAGGTAACCACAAAACTGTTTGCCGGTTTTGGAGAGTGCGAAAGAGTACAACACATATAATCGTAGCCAAAAGTCCTACACCAGTAGACTGAAAGTCACATTTTTGATGTTTGAAGTCAACTTATACCGCGCAATGGTAAAGTCAGGAACACATATTATACATCATTTTAAAGGAAATTTTATGCTGAATTCAAATATTTTTACAAAATGTTATTACCAGAAATAGAAGTGTAGTTGCAAGCAAAAGTACAGCGTCTAGTCATAAAAAGCAACAAAAAGAGGAATTTGTGAAATTAGTGTACAATGTATTTAACGTAAAATTACTGTACAGTACATTATTAAAACTTGAAGGACACTTGAAATAACTTACCAACAAGCAAAATACGCTTTAATATTTAATTGGATTATCACGGTTTTTTAGTAGCAAAGTGCATCTTCTTGGCATGGAACTAATGAGCTTCTCTAGTTGTCCATTGATGATAATGCGGTGCCATACGGCCCTTACAGACCCAATTAAAATCTTTAATTAATTATGCACAACCAATGCCTGAACTCTTTTGGGTTGCTGTAGTGGACCGACTTCTCATTACACGTGAGTACCCTATCTTGTCATAGTGAGACAGCAATGCAAGAGAAGCTGGGACACGTTACTGTTTCTTCACAGTAGACAATTCGAGGGGGACCCCCTTACACAATTTGTATGTCTTACCTATTGCATGCAGATGTCTTCGGACGGTTTCATCACTAACACCAAATGACTGGGTTAGTTCTAGGCATGTTTTGGTACTGTCCTGCTCAATAGATACTTTCAGGGCCTCTGTGTCAGGGCTGACAGGACGACAACTCCAGGACCTTTTCTTGCAGGGATTCATCTCCGTCTCTGAACTTTCGATACCGATTTCAAGCTGTGCGTTCTTTCACAACATCTGCCCCGAATGCTAAACAAATGCGACGAATTGTTTCTGCAGCAGATGAACCGACTTTTAATTTGTATAACAAACACCCACGAATAATCTTCACTGATACAGCCATTTTAATCGCACGTCTTTCCACTACCAAACTGGTTACTCATCTGATTTATATGCGCAGGGCATCTTGGGATTTCAGCAGACGACATACCGCAGGCGGAACGCCATATGCACAAATTCAATCATTCCAGGGTATTTCTTTTGCTCCATCGAAAAACGGCAAATACTTTTTTTGCTTACCTGATGCATGTGTAGGGACTATTGACATGGCTGTGGAAAGAGGTTTCTAATCGTCTCGAATAACTGCTTTCCCGTCATGCAGTTTTTATAAACAGAAATTGCTAAAATTATTTTCAAATGTTTTACTTATTTACTGAAAAAAATACCAGAAATCCATTTTATTTTTAATACTTCATTCAAAACTGCCGTAAAAAATTCCTGGCAATTTCTTTAACCAGCTTCGTATTATGCAGCTTCAGCAAATAACTTTGTAAAATATTTTTCCTGAGCCGTGACCCCCCCCCCTCCCGTTCCGCGCAATGCGTGGGTTGCGGAGGCTATCAGTACTCTCCTGACCTCTTCTCATTGTTCGATTTGAAGAATCCCTTTCGCCTCTGTTATATTCCGCTATGAGAAATGCTTTGTGCACAATTTGTGATTTTTCGTAGTACGTAATTCTGCGTCTAGTGACCGAAAGTAATATTTCGATTTTATTTATTTGTAGTCGGCTCAACACACTATGAAGAGCAATGCACACATTGCGTATTTTGAATTATTCGTAGATTTTATTTTAGGAAGCAAAAATACATTATCTTTTACTCTGAACTTTTTCTTCTAAAATTCCGCGTTGAACTATCCTTTTCGTTTTGGAAATGATTCAAAAGAGGTGCTCGTTACACCCGAGAAATTGGTATCACCTTTCTTGTTTGGAGGTTAAATGACCACCGTGAGCAACTCAATGGGCTATAAGCAGTCGCCCGTCCCTAATTTAGGGCCACTGGTTCCAGGGAAGGGAGAGAGCCAGTGCCGTAAGACAAACACAACATCCATGCCTCACCGGGATCACTTCTGGAAGCATGATCAGAAGCCATCGCTTAGACCACTACGCCAGTGGGGCGGCTTTCTTGTCTTGGTTCTTTGGTGGTAAATGAACCAAATGATTGTTTTACATCTATTACAGATAGAATCACTACCAGTCATAATACCCGTATCAAAACAGGACCACAACACTTCTTAGAACATAACGGATATTTAATAAGGTAAACTTGAAAGGCGAGTACAGAATTTTAAGTAGCACGTCAACAACAAAGGGGAACAGCTCTTTTAGCCACAACGACGTTCGAGCTTCTAATATTTGTAAGTCAAAAACGAAATCACGAACTCTCTCTCGTTCTCTCTCTCGTGGAGCGCAGTGCTCACATTTCGCAACGTCATTTGTTGACACTAAAGTTCCTTGCTTGCAACAACATCTCATTGGTAAAAAAATTAAGAACTGAATCATTTTTTATAAATAAATACATCATGAAAGCGTTAATAGAAACATCTGAATACGGACGGCTGGGTTTTTCTAAAATAGATTTATTTCCAAAAAAGAATAGGAAACATTATCGAATATTGTGTCATACGAGGAAAAACCTCTACGTCGACATAATTTATCGTTTTTCAAAATTACCTTGACGCTTGTCAAGCACTCCATCGTAGAGTGCTTGCCAGGAATCCAGTAAAACGTTTCCAACAACTTGACTTCGTTTTGTTTATCGAAAATGATGACGTGTGCAGGTCTCGGCAATGCACGTGCTGCATTATCTGTAATCTCCGTTCGAATTCAAAGAGTATGAGTAAGGCGTTATCACAAGAGTTTTTTGTTTTTTCTCAGTCGACAATTCTGGTGCTGTTTCTGTGTTGAACAATATTTTCTCAAATTCTGATTAGATTAGTGTCATCGTTTCATTCTTGTCTCCTATTGTCTCCTATGAACTCGTTTTTTTTTTTTTTTTTTTATGTTTTAAAGTTTAACGACCACCGTGATTAAGTGGTTAACTACGAATATTGTAAGCAGTAATCCGCCCTTAAGTTGGAGCGATAGGCTCTAGGCTGCGGATTGAACAGCCTAGAACCTGGGGATTAAGACGAGTACTATTAAAACAGCAATCCATCCATAAAACAGCAATTCATGCCTCAGCCGGGACTTAGACGAGTACTATTCAAAAACCTACTCGTCTTATTACTTGACCAATGGAACGGCCTCTCGTACGAACTATATTAACACATAATACTTTCCAGTTCTTATTGACATTTTGTTCGGAGAACGTGCACATCGTTTCAGAGAGCGGCTATTGGGACATTTTTTTTTTTTAACGGAAAGTTGTTTTTTTTTATTGAAAGCGGCTTTCTTTGTGTGTGTTCCTTTTTATTATTTATTGGTCCCAGGGAACACATTTTTTTTATTGGAGGTTTAACGACCACCGTGAGCAACTCAATGGGCTATAGGCAGTCGTCCGTCTCTAATTTAGGGTCACTGGTTCCTGGGAAAGGACCGAGCCAGTGCCGTAAGACAAACACAACATCCATGCTTCACCGGGATTCGAATCCGGACCCCTTTCGGACGAATGATCAGAGGCCATCGCTTAGACCACTGAGCCACCAGAGAACACATACAAACTTGAATTCATACATTGGTCGTGGTTAACACATACATCTCGAATTGAGACAAATACAGTATTGTCCATCATAGGGTACAAATATTATGCAATACATTGAAATCATCAAAGTACAGATCGAACATGTGATACAGTATGCCAGATTCGCAAATAACAGAAAGAGCCAATGCCGAAAGACAAACGCCGCCCCGGTGGCGCAGTGGTCTAAGCGATGGCCTCTGATCATTCGTCCGAACGGGGTCCGGTTTCGAATCCCGGTGAGGAATGGATGTTGTGTTTGTCTTACGGCACTGGCTCTCTCCCTTCCCTAGAACCAGTGACCCTAAATTAGGGACGGGCGACTGCTTATAGCCTATTGAGTTGCTCACGGTGGTTGTTAAACCTCCAACCAAAAAAGACAAACACAGACATCCATGTCTTACCGGGATTCAAACCCTGACCCCTCCGTTGGGCGAAGGATCATAAGCTATCACTTAGGCCACCGGGGCGGAGGACATATTTTCACTATGAAATACCTTTCATTTTTAAATTGTTGCTGAACACATTTCTCAAATATGACTAATAAATTTTACCATCGTTCTGCTTGCAAAAAAAAGTTGATTTAAAATTTCATTAAAGGCCATTCATTACTTAAAGGTTCTTTTAGTACTTTCCAAACAGTCATACAGATCACCAGACTGCAAATAAGCTTCAAGATCTATTATAAAAATGATTCATGTAACGACGAATAAATCACGGATGTGTAGTTTTTACTATGGAAAACTTTAACAGACACTGCAAATAAATATTATTTTCATTAGTAACTGTGCTTGTTTTTCTGTCATCGGTAAGTGGGCTACAATTGGCAATGAACAATTATTTGAGCAATGAACAATTATTTGAGCAATGAAAAATTACGTTATTACATGTTGTTAGTACCAGCCAAGTGTTTAACAATTTGCAGTAAATAAATCCATCACTCTTTCCACGTTAGGCAACGCACAGCAACCGAAAATTTGTTATTCCGCCGCCGTCGGGGAATCGTATTTAGATGATTTTCACTTTGGATCTCGCCCTTTGGATTATTGCTATAATTATATATAGCCAATGCCGTTAATGTCCACCAGATGGAAACGTATCAGTAGCTGAGTCCATCTTACGGATTTATGATGTCAGATGTTGACTGAAAAAGAAAAACACGCATAGCACCGTGAATTGTTGGCTACTGTGGTGTAAGGCTAACGCGATCGGCTAGATATCGAGAGATTCTGGATTCGATTCCCCGACGGCTGCCGAATAACAATTTTTTGGATTGCTGTGCGTTGCTTAACGTGGAAAGAGCGAAGGATATATTTATTCAACAGACGCCACGTATTTAGGTGGTTTTCACCTAACAATTTGCATTTGTAAGCGTCTGCCAAACTATCGAATGGAATGTTTTTTGTTTTGTTTTGTTGTTTTTTTTGTTTTGTTGTCTTTAAGGTTCACCCATTTAGTGAAACGTGTATATTTACACAGTCGAATCACATTATTATGACCACCTCCTACTTTTGACGTCAACGGCGCGTAGCCAATGAAAGAAAGCACGTGTCATGAGCTGGCTTGGAGGGTATATAAAGTGCGGTGTAGGCATTCTGAAAACATATCCCTCATTGTTGTCATAAATAAAATGAACGATTTATCAGATTTGCAAAAAGGTATGATTATCGGCTTTCGGGCCAAGGGTTTCTGAAACAGCGCAACTTGTGAACTGTTCGCGTTCTGTTGTGATTAAAGTGTATCGTGATTGGAGAAATGGCACCATTGTGAATAAGTGACGTGGAAACTGCGGACCACCGCGTGCCATTGATCTGAGAGGTGAACGTCGGCTTCGAAGATGCGTGAGAACCGATCGACACGCTACACTGGAGCAACTCATTGGCCAAAGGTACCAGGAAGCTACCGGAAGTGGGTCTAAAACGACAGTACAGCGAATTCTGCTGCGTATGGGGCTCCAATGCAGACGGATGGTCACTGCAGTTATGCTAACGAAGGTGCATCGGCAGAAAGGGCTTATAATATTTTGCACGGAAGTATCGGAATCGGTCCTCCGCTGATTGGCGAAGGATTGACTTCTCCGATGAGTCACGGTGCTTCATCGAACGGATGGACGTTGGCGTATAAGGCGAGAAACATCGGAGAACAAACATTCTTCAACCATTGCTGGAATAACGCAAGCTGGTGGGGACAGCGTTATGATCTGGGGAATATTTTCGTGGCATTCCATGGGTCCACTCATACCAGTGAAAGGCACTATGGACCGAATTCGTTATGATCCATCCTTGCAGACCTCATACACCCATACATGCTGATTGTCTTTCCTGGGACGGATGTGATCTTCCAGCACGACAATACGACGTGTCACACAGCTAGAAATGTCCGAGAGTGGTTGTAAGAGCACGATGAAGACTTCAAAGTACTTTCCTGTCCCCTTAATTCCCCAGACTTAACCCAATTGAGCATCTGTGGAGCCACCTCGATCGTGTTGTTCGCCCTATGGATCCTACACCACGCACCCTCCAGCAGCTGACAGATGCACTGCAGTCAGCATGGCTCCACATACCAGTGAACACCTTCCTGCACCTTACTGATTCACTCTCAGCCTGTTTAGCTGCTGTCCGCGCTTCACAAGGCGGTTACTCTGGATATTAGCTGGTGGTCACAATAATGTGACTCGATCGTGTAGTATCACGTACTGAACTTTTTACATAATTCATGATAGCTACTAGCAAGTTTTGAACCATCCAGACAGCAATTTACTCCACAGTTACAAGTTAGTGCAGCGTTAAAATCGCTCCCACGGTGGCGCAGTGGTCAAGGGCGCAGATTTTTAACCGGTAGCCCGATCTGGGCTGGAGTCCGAATCCACAATGTGGTGCGTTTATTAGTGCTGGCTCTGCTCCTTTTCGAGAAACAATGTTCCTATATTAGAGGTGAGTAACTGCTTATAGCTTTGAGATTAGCGAGTAGCCTAATCGTTAGAGCAACTGCTTTCGAAACAGCTGATCGCGGGATCGATCCCAGTTAAGAATAGTTGGTCCATTGAATACTCACCGTGCTTCGGATGTGCACGTTAAGTCGTGGGCCCCGAGACATTGGAATCCCCGTTGCAAATAGTGTCATCTGTTCCTCCCCTTGTTCTCGTTCTCTCTCCCTGGAAGTTCTCGTTGTTACGTCATAGTCTTCTTTCCCTCTCAACTTTGTCGACTCACAATTTCATTCTGGCGCACGCGCGCACACACACACGCACACGCTTCTCCTTCTCTGATCTCTTTAACCTCAGTCGTATCTAAGCCTCCAGGTTCTATCTAATGCAACTTGGTTTCTGATATGCAGCACAAAAGTTATACAGATATAAGTAGCTGCGCCTTCCCCGTGGGTGTAAATCCTACACGAAATAGCTGGGTGGTGCTGGAGCTATAACCCTTGCAGTTTGTTCGTGGTAGTCGTTAAAACATAAAAACAAAGTTACAGATTATTTGAACACAAACCTCATTTCCTCTTTTCGGGTGCTTAATAAAGTGATTTCCGATACAGAAATGTTTCGATTACTCTAGGACATCATGAGTATGGTAGTAAAAACAGAATCGTGGGAAATCATCAGTCAGGCATTAGGTAGACTGCGCAAAATATCATTTATTGCATGATTACAATAATATCCAAGCGCGGACTTAGCCGCCGAGATACCTGGAGAATTCCCGGTGGACCGCCATATTCTATGCCGGTAGGCCTTACGATAGCTCAAGGAAAAAAATAAAGAAGAGGAAGAAGTAAATATATATTTGTACTTAAGAAGAAAAGCAAGTAATGCCAAAACGACAAAGTTTGTCTACCACTTGGACCGCTTCGAAAAGCAAGAAGCTTACGTAACAAATGTCCTGATTAGCCAAACCCTATTTTGATACGCCCCTTCCCCTTTTTCGAATTTAAGCCCCGTCCCTTTAGCCTAATATCCTGTACCTCAGTCCGCATTTGATAATCGCATTTGACTAATATAGTCTGAGATAGAGACTCGAAATTCATTGAGTACGTTAACGCAATGAGATTCACGTATGGTAAAATTATGGTTTTGCTACTTTTTTACGCTTTCCAACCGAAGATTGAAGAAGCGTATATGCTCCAGCTTTGTCCGTCTGTCTGTCCGCATGATAACTCACGTAAAAATGGTTCGGTTTCGATGAAATTTTAGTAAGTGGTAGGGGACAACCTGAGGACGAACCCTATTGAAAATGGACGAAATGGGGTCGAAGTTCAGGACATAGAAGAGGGATCCATTCCATCTTCCTTATGCGTCATAACTTGACTACAAATGCTTCGATTGCGACAACACTTTACCATTTTATTTCGGAGATATACTGAACCGGTTCTGTTGAATATCATTGGAACGGAGTCAAATGTCAGGGCACAGGAGCGAGATTTATTCCACAGCCATTATCCTCATAACTTGACTAAAAATGTTTCGATTGCGACAAAACGTTAGTATGTTATACCGGAGGTATATTGATCCAATTCTGTTTAATATAATCGAAATGGGAGTCAAAGTTCAGGGTACAGGAGTGAGTTTTATTCCACAGCCGTTATCCTTATAACTTGAGTAATAACTTGAGTAAAAATGCTTCTATTGCGACAAAATTTTAGTATGTTGTTCCGGAGGTATACTGAACAAATCAATAGTCAGCGTAAGGAGGTTGGTTGTCTGCGCACGATTTATGGTATGTTGGAAAGCGTATCATAACCAGTGCATTGCATGATTTTACTAACTTGTTATTTATAGATGTACATGCTTTTCTCTTTTTGTACGAGATCTACATCTGATTTACTATCTTTTGGGTCTTCCGGCTACACGAATTCTTGAATTGCAGTTCTGGGAAGACTGTTTGAGCTACAACAAAAAGACTCTTTCCCGTTTGTTTTGTTTCTTGTTGTTGTTGCCGTTGAGGTTTGACGACCACCGTGAGTAACTCAGTGGGCTATAAGCAGTCGCCCGTCCTTAATTTAGGACCACGAGTTCTAGGAAAGGGAGAGAGCCAGTGCCGTAGGACAAACACAACATCCATGCCACACCGGGATTCGAACCCGGACCCATAGCGGCCGAATGGTCAGAAACCAGCGCTTTGACCACTGCGGCCTTTTTCCAGTTGAAAGTAATTAATTCAAAATTAATTTTCGCATTGTTTACTCTTTATAAATTTGCACTGAAATTCTGGATATTTCCAATCTTCTTAGGACATTTTTTAAATTATTTTATTAATTGCAGGTAAATCTTAAAAAAGAAATTAATTTCTGGCAAATTTTGATTTCCATTCTCACTAAAACCGAAGTGTTACAAGTTAGAGGGAGAGAGAGAGAGAGAAGAATCTAGTTACCGCAATAAAATTCATAAGAATGGAATGAAATATTCTACAGTCTCTCTCTCTCAGAGAACGCTTGTTGCTTCTCACCAACGGAGGTAATTTTTTCTCTTACATTAAATTTTACTAGAGAGCTGTTGCGTGTCCAGGAAAATGGGTAAAATTTTGTTAAATGTTATTGCCTCAATACAAAAAAACCTCATTGATTCGTAGACTTGTGTTGAAAAGATGTTTAAATAGTGATGCTGAAATAACGCTTTTTGTTTTTTTTTCTTAAGGTACCTTGATCATTTTTCCCAAAAGTGGGACACTCAAAATCAACCTAACTTCCAGTGCCGTTCATGGGTCGTCACTGGCAATATCAAATCGATTGTTTTACTAGAACACCAACGAAGTTTCCATCGAAGAAATTTCATAGATAAACAACAGTGGGAAGTACACGCAAATTATTCCACACAGTAGAATAAATCCAATACGAAAGGAATTTTTCAAATTGGAGTTCCTAAGTTCGGATAGCGAGAGAAATTCTTCCGGAACTTTCTTCTTGCTGCGAACTTATGCAGGTTCAAAGTTTTTGATACTAAATCTGTGCTAAATCTGTGGAATTTATTGCTTCGGCGTCGCGTCTCTATACATTCCGTGTGACTTATCGCTCAAACGTCCGAAACTGTGGATTGTATTCTTTATTTCTATTAAAAGTACCGGCGACTAGCTAGGCGTGAAACAAAGTGAGGTGGAAGAACTCAAGAGCAAGAAAGAAAAATACTGTAGGCTCAATTTAAACTCTTGTTACTTATTTCTACTGAGCTTCAGTAAAACAAAGGTCATCTTCCCCTACCCCAGACAAAAAATGGAAGGATCATCTCAAAATTGTGAGAATGGACGAGGAGGGATTAGGTTCTGACCATCGTCGGTTTCTCTTATAATATCCTTCCTCCTTCGGTTTTTTTTTTTTTCTGTTTTTTTCTAGAGCCTTTCCTCTCTTTTCGCTCCATCATATCAGTCTGTGTTAGTGCAAGCTAAGTCCCATGGCTCGAAACGAATATAAACTGCCTGTTAGAGCACCTCATATAAAAATATCGAGCTTATTTTGAAAAATCGATAAAAGCAGCATGGAAATGCAAAAACACTGCAAAGTTTATTCTGTAAAAAGAAATGTTACTAGGGTGTCCATAAAGTCTTTCCCACATTACAAAAATTAATATAATTTTTTTTACAGGTACAAGAAAGGGATTGCACGACAATGATGGTGCACAAGTAAAGTTTTTTTTTCTAGTTTCTGTACACCTCCACATGGGCGCCATTTGTGTCCCCGAGGACATCTAAGCGATATTCGATTTCACACCATGTTTTATTTAACATCTCAGCAGAGACAGACCAATGACGTCCGTTATTCTGCTTTTCAACGTCTCGAGATCCGGAACACTTCACATAACCCCACGGAAAAAAGTCTAGAGATGTTATGTCAGGGACCGAGCTGGCCATATCATGGGACCGTCACGGCCAATCCATCTGTCCGGAAATGTGGCATTCTGGAACTCACGAACCATTATTGACCAACTTTTTTGGGGCACCGTCTTGTTGGAAAATAACCAAAGTTTGGAGTGCATGCAACTGAGGTGCTACAAAGCATTCCAGCATGTCCAGGTTCACGTTACATGTTACCATGGTCTCTGTAAAAAAGAAGGGTCTGATGATTCTGTCATGCATCAGGCCGTACCATAAGTTCACTTTCAGGCTGTTGTTGAATGACGTAATGGGGATTTTCTCATCATCAGATTCACACATTGTGCAAATTTACTGTACCAGATACGTGGAATGTGACTTCATCTGAGAAACAGACACGGTGCAGATAATCACTATCATGAGCTATGCACTGCAACATGTCCGATGCAAATTCAGCTCGGCGAGGCCGGTCATCAGGCTGAAGAGCTTGAACGATCTGTACCATATAAACATACAGATGAAGACGTTTGTGTAAAATTTTGTGAACCTTGGCACGGGAAATCCCAGTTTCCAGTGAAGCACGACGAATGGATTTCCTGGGGCTTCGCAGAAATGTCCTTGTGTAAATGGTGGTCGGGGGAGATCGCCAACACTACCAGTCGCTTTAAACTTTTTATACCAAGCTTTTATGCTTTTTTGGTCCGGTGGTGATCGTCTGTACTCTTTTCTGAAATGACGCTGAAAAGTAACCGCCGATTTGGTCTCATGGAACCACAACACGCACGCCGCTATTTTCATGCAAGGAAGCCATTATCGACGAAATGCTGCTCTTATTCAGCAGTAGCGCTCACCTAAAGAACAGGAAAAAATGCTTTATGAGTGCTGCTATATTATGTTGCCAACCATTTTAACTTACACAGATTTTTTTATAATAATTTCTGTAATGTGGGAAAGACTTGATGGATACCCCGTATCATCATCATCATCAACCATTATCAATCCACTGCTGGACGAAGGTCTCTCCAAGCCTCTTCCACAGCGGCCTGTCTTGTGCCAGTCTCCTCCATGTTACACCCGCATACTTTCGAATTTAATCCACCCATCTCCCATATGGTCTTCTTCTGGGTCTTTTCCTGTCCCTTGGAATCCAATCTAAAATTTCGGCTGTGCATCGATGTTCTGTCCTTCTGGCAGTATGTCCAGCCCATTGCCATTTCAGGGATTTAACTCTGATCATGATGTCTTCCACTCTCGTCATTTTTCGGATCCAAGAGTTCCTCTTCTTATCTCTCCTGGTTACACCAAGCATGCACCTCTCCATGTGTCTTTGAGTTGTCTGCAGCCTTTGTATGTCTATTTTAGTTAAGGTCCACGACTCTGCACCATACGTAAGCACTGGAAGGATGCATTGATCAAACACTTTTCTTTTAAGACACAATGGCATATTGCTCTTTAAAATTATGCTGTTTCTTCCAAAAGCTCTCCAGGCAAGTTTTACACGCCGATACCCCGTATAAGTGCAGTGATATAGCGAATATTTCATTTCTTTCTATTTCTTTCGTTTTGGTAGCGAACTACAGAATGATTTTTTACCAGTATACAGCCGCAGAGAAAAAATTCAACAAATAACGAACTGAAAGTGCATTCCAGAAACCACACAAATCGTAGCATCGTCTTGTTACTTATCAAGATAATAAATGGTAATACAGAGAAACAAGTCTAAGCCTAAATCCAAGGGAATGGAAATATTTTCCGTTTAAGAAAAGTTCCATTTTATACAAGTACATCCATGAAAGCTATTGGAATGTAAATATTTGAATTTTTGTCATCCTAATAACGGTTACTACATAATTAGTGGCCGCCCCGGTAGTGCAGTGGCCTAAGCGATGGCTTCTGATCATTCGTCCGAGATTGGGCTGGGTTCGAATCCCAGTGAGGCATGGATGTTGTGTTTGTCTTACGGCATTGGCATTCTCCCTTCCCTGGAACCAGTGGCCCTGAATTAGGGACGATCGACAGCTTATAGCCCATTGAGTTGCTCACGGTGGTCGTTAAACATCCAATCAAAAAAATCATAATTAGTTATTAACTAAGAGAATGTATTGCCGGTATGTACTCAAATCAACTAGAAATCACACATTGCAGGGTTTTTAAACAATCCAACATTGATAACACTTAGCATATAATGCTTAGTGAGAGCACATGCGCTGCTCATTGACGGAAATAATTTAGTCACACCGCAGAACTGTAAAATCTTGAATATCCTAAATATTTTATAACGCTTGATGGTATATTTTTATCCCAGATATAGTTTCCATATTTACAGTCATTTACAAAAGTTTAAGACCACCTGTTGGTATTTAGGAGATTTCCCCTGATTGCGTCAGCTACTGTCGGTGTTGCATTATCCTACAGCGACAGCTGTTGATAGAGTTGGGTGAAGCGTGCGAGTGTCAGTTTGCTTCTGGTTTTCATGATGAGAGGTTTTGTACGTAAAATGGGCAAAAAAGCGGCGTAATTAAGTGTTACTCAGAGGGCACAAATAGTGACTTTATATCATGAAGGATACTACGAGCATGACATAAGCAGAAAGGTGTATGTGAGCAAGGCTGTTATTCATAATACGATCATGAAATATCTAGACACCGGTAAATTTAGCAACTGAAAGAGAAAAGGACGTCCAAGGAAAACAACCCCACATGATGACAACACCGTAAGGCGAATAGTTGTGCTTTCTCCGGGGTGTTCATGTAAGAAAATCAAGGCCTTTTTACATTCGAAAGTGTCTGATGTTAGTGTTAGCACTGTTTCCCGACATCTTAGCAAAGATTTTGGATTAAGGTCTTATAAACCTGCACATAAACCTAGACTAACCTCTGTCATGAAAAAGAAGAGACTCCAGTTTGCGAAGCGTCATCAATCGTGGACTGCTGAAAATTGGAGCTAAGTTCTTTTTTTTCCGATTAATTAACTGTGCGTCAATTTGAATCACGGAAAACACATGTTCGACGACCAAAAGGCAAAAGGTTTGACGAAAAATACAGTGTTAGCACCGTAAGGCAGCCTCTTAGTAAGATTATATGGGGTGCTATGTCAGTATCCGGTACTGCTTCATTATCCTTTTTGCTGTTTCTTTTTATGTGGAAATGTTACGTGAGAAGTTATTAATCCATATGCAAGAGCACAGATGCACAGTCTTTATGCATAATGGTGCTCCATGCCACAGACAGTAAAGGACTACTTGCAGAGGGAAAAAACATAACTGTGCTTGACTGGACCGGTAATATTCCCGACCTTAACCCCATTGAAAATTTGTGGACCATTTTAAAAGACAAGGTAGCAGAAAAACAGCCATCAAATTCCCAAGCTTTGATTGACGCGATAAAGTACGTGTGGTGCAAAGACATTTCAAATGACTACCGCAGATCCCTTATTGAGAGTATGCCACATCGTATTCTGTCAGTTATAAAATGCAAACGTGGCCATACAAAGTTCTAATTTTTGGTCTTTTGTGTTCTAAAGAATGTAAGTATTCAAACAAAGATCTTCGCTCTTTACACGTTTATAAGTGCGTCATGGAAAAATTCTCATTGGCCGCCACCGGGAGTCGAACCCAGGGTCTTCCAGTTACGCGCCGGATATGCTTCCGCTACACCACAGCGGCCTCGAATTCCTCCAGACTCACACACGCTAACTGCCAAGTCAAGTTGGCAGGTCGCTTCTTGGACTCCCGGTGGCAGCCAATGAGAATTTTTCCATGACTCACTTATAAACGTGGAAAGAGCGAAGATCTTTGTTTGATGTTCCTGGTCCACGTTAAATGTCTGTATTAATTATTCATTCGCCTTCTAATTATTTCTTCAGTTGCTGCTTACCATCTTTGGTGAATCCCCAGCATTGTGCGGGGCTCCAAGAAGCAACCTGCCAACTTGGCTTGGCAGTTAGTGTATGTGAGTCTGGAGGAATTCGAGGCCGCTGTGGTGTAGCGGAAGCATATCCGGCGCGTAACTGGAAGACCCTGGGTTCGACTCCCGGTGGCGGCCAATGAGAATTTTTCCATGACTAACTTATAAACGTGGAAAGAGCGAAGATCTTTGTTTGATGTTCCTGGTCCACGTTAAATGTCTGTATTAATGTAAGTATTCACCTGTGGTATCATTTTTTCAAATATCTCTGTCTAGTAATTAGTTGTTTCTTTGAAAATCTTAATTTTCAATAAATTGACAGAGGATCTTGAACGTTTGCGAATGACTGTACTTCCTCTATTTCATCATCCTCGCTGCCAGTGTTTTTTCTCCGATTTGATGTCGCTCAGTACTTTCGCCAAAATATTCAGTATAAGGTTTGGACGTAAATTTGCTGTTGTGCCTTTACGCCACTGCTCTGATTTCTCCTCTTTTCCCTTTAAAATGTCATATATTTGTGGCTTTTTTTTCGACATTTAACTTCTCTACCAAATACTTGACACTCCCATTTTCATTTTCGTGCATTTCAACAACTTTAACGTTTGCATCCAAATCGAGTACGTTCTTCTTTGGCGCATTGGTAAAAGAAAAACAAACGCACGCAAGTCACGGCAAGCAAAGGATGTGAACGATAATCTTAAAGAATAAATGTTAGAGAATTAAATCAGAGCATCTCGCTGCAATCCTTATGAAACAGCCAGCTGCGAAGGCTTTGGATGTTGCATCCAGCAAAGAGATCAACGTTCAGCACATGACCCAAATCTGAGATGACACTACCTGCTTAAGGAGAAGCCAAACAGAGGATATGCTGCAGTGTGTGTTTGCATAAATAGCCCAAAAGCTACCTTTCTCTTTCTTTAATTACTTTGTCTTCAAACGGAATTGTTCCGTGTGAATTCACAATTACACTTTATCATGTAACATTTTATATTCAATTCAAATACTTGACGACATGGGAGCATCTTCCGTTGTTACAAGGTTTGTTTACTCTCTTGCCATTTCCGTTTCGCCCTAGTCAGGTTCCGTTTCAGACAGGTTAAACACACCGATGAGTCACTGCATTATGACCACCTATCTAATAAGCTGTAGGACCCCCTTTAGCCCGTAAAACAGCGGCCACACGGCGAGGCACCGATTTCATAAGGTAGCGATAGGGATCCTGGGGTATCTGGTACCATAATGTCAACAGCAGATCCTCCAGTTCCGGTACATTTCGAGGTGGTGGTAATTTAGCGCGAACCCGCTTTTCCAAGTCGAACCACAAATGTTCGATGGATTTCATGTCAGGTGAATTTGGAGACCGGGGCATTAAAGATAGTCACACGTATGTTCTTCAAACCACTCCTTGACGATTCTGGCAGTGTGGCATGGCGCATTTTCCTGTTGGTAATGGCCATCACACATCAGGGAACACAGTTGCCATGAATGGGTGAACTTGGTCCGCAATGATGTTCAGATACCTGACAGCCGTCAGGGATTGTGCTTTTGGGATAATGGGGCCTAAAGTGCCACAAGAAAACATCGCCCACGGAATAACACCGCCGTCGCCAGCTTGTCTCCGCTCAACAGTGCATCCAGGGGCCATAGCCTCCGTTGATCATTGGCGCATCCGCGCTCGGACGCCGACGTGATGCACTAGGAATCTTAATTCGTCAGACCAGACTACTTTTTCCAATCATCCACGGTCCAATCTCGATGATCTTGGGCCCATTTATTGCGTTGTTGGCGATCATGTGCAGTGAGCATGGGGACCCCGCTGAGTCTTCGGCTACGCAGGTCCATGCGCAGAAGGCTGCGATTAACTGTGTGCTGTGACACATTGCCCTGGTCGCACTGTCGTCACTGCGGGTGTTTTGCCGCACTGTGGTCCTGAGGTCGCTGCGAACAATCAGTCTCCGCTTCCCTCTGGCATCAATGAGCTGCGGACGAAACACGGCTGGACGACGGTTCGTCATTTGGCCATGTGTGGACCACTTTTGATACGTACTCACTACAGCGGCAAGTGAACGTGATTGTAGTTCCGAGGAGCCGTGCCGTCACAATTTGTCCTTTATCAAACTCCGATAAATCTTCCGCTTTTCCCATTGTGACTCCGAACACTCTACTAACCGAAAGCCGGTCCTCTGGTTGTATATATACTGCTCTGTGAACTTCACCTGCGCCACCGTTCGGTCTCCAGGCGTGCTCATTTCCCTAGGCTGGGGGTGATCATAGTCGGTTATGCTGATTTTGGCTAAAAAATTCTGCTTCACTGTTTGAAAAAACTGAAACCTTTAATTTCTTAATTTATGAGCCCCAATGTAGTTGCAAATTCGTTTGTCTTGTCTTTTCTTTTTGACTTACTTATGTAAAGCTCCAAATAAATGTTTAACTTTCTAATTGTCAGTAAAAGTGTTTAACTTGAATTCGCTCCTGTTTAGTATGGCTTGCTTATTTAATAATCATGACAAAAATTCGGGATATGAAACTCAATCGAATTTCTTGGCTAAATTTTTTCTGTCACGTAATTGCTTTTTATTTATTTACTTATTTATACATTTATTTATTTGTTGTATCTTTTTTAATATTATGATCTTGAAAATGTTTAATTAGTGTTTGTACGGAGTTTTCAGCAAGATCACCGTGAGTAAATCTGAGGGCAAATAGCAGGGGCGTACTGTTAGCCCCCGAAACCCCCGAGGTGGCGGGGGGCGGGAGCCTCGTCGTTAAAAGTGCGTCAAGCCTCAGCAGAAAGATATTGCAAATTTTTTGCAGAAACTTCATATGAAATTGGTTAAAGAAATAGCCAATAATTAAGGCAGCTGTGAATGAAGTATTAAAATGAACTTCAATTTTTTATTTCTTTTTTCAGTAAATAAGTTAAATCTTTAGAAATTATTTTCGTTGCTTTAGTTCATAAAAACTGAATGATAGGAAAGGAGCTTATTCAAGAGAACTTGAGGTTCCTTTGCATAGCCTTGGCAATAGTTTCTATGCATGTTAGGAGATTTGGGCTAGAGTGCCCGATAGGAAAGTCACACGGAAATGAGGTAGAAAAGGGGAGGAAGACGCCCTTATTTATTACCGAGGGGACCAAGAACCGGGTCCCCGACGGCTTAACGTGCCCATCTGACGCACGGCGCATATTTAGTGGTTCGAGCGATCCTACCTGCCTGGGATCGAACCGAAGTCTTCCCCATGGCAGTTACGAACGTTGACCACTAGGCCACCCACGGCCCCGAAAGAAATATCAGTTCAAATTGTGGAATGTTATACTAGTGAGGATAAGGTGTTATGTATTACAGTTGTTTGCGCATAATTACGCATCCTTCAGAATATAAGGAACTACAGTGTATTCTTCATGTAGACGAAAAATCAGAGACCTGTGTCATCTTTTTTTTTTTTATACAACAAAGGCAAAAGAGTTTTCTTGTACTATGTACAAAACATTGTGGCATTATGTTAAGTGTGTTTTTATATTCCAGAGTATATCATTTAAGTAGTTTTACGTTTTTGTGCTGCAGTTCTTAATCGTTACTCAGTTATTTGCTTATTTATGTTGTGACATTTCGTATAAATAGGAAAATTCATTAGACACTGTCACGCGACAGTTGCATGTTTTGTGTGTGCAAACGTGAGGCATTTAAAAAAAAAGCCTTAGTTCTTTAAAATAATAAATTTTGCATGATATGATTAAGTTTGACCTTAGTATTTTGTAGTCATTTGTATTGGTATAAAACCAGGGCAGTCATTTTAATTACAACGTACACATTTGTGTTTCATGCAATAACGTAGAATAATTTTGATTTTCCTAAAAATACTCGTGGATTCCAAAGAAGTTGATTTATTAAAACACCCATAAAGTATAGTTAGTAATATGGAGGTTAAACTTTTCAGTAATTGAAAGCTAATGGATTTCCGCTAAAGGGCCTCGAAAATATTTTTTTTTTTTTCTGGGAGGCCCCGAGTTTTTCCTGTACGGCACTGGCTATAAGCTACGGTATAATTGTTCCTTTTTTTTTTTCTGTTTCTTCTTTTTTTATTTTATTTTTTTCATTAGTTAAATAAACTCCATGGTTCCCAAATTTCGTGTGATTTACTTGGGACGTTTCGATCCCTTCAAATTGTTTGTCTTTGAAACAACGGATAGAAATGGAGGGAGAATAAACAGAATTGCCGAAATGAGCGTGTTCCAGAAACTCGTTTCTACACATGATATCTCGATACGGCGACAAGCGCATCCAAAGTGAAAGTATTTCATAGCTTTTGATCGAATTCTTTTGTGGAAAGCAGTTTCGAATTCAAGAAAAAACAGTCTTCTGCGCGTTCACATAACGTGTCATCTCGGCTTTGTTATTTCAGGAACACGCTGTAAGACGCCCCTGAGCGAAATGGTGGTTACAAAGAGTCTTTTTAAATAACGGCGTTCTTTCTGTTAGGATTGAATTTTCTGCTGCGGAGAAGAAAAACAAAACAGGCTATGTGGGTCTTGATTTTTAGTACCCGATAAATTCTTTCATGTTCGTCTGTCATATGATTGGATTCGTGAGTACGGCGCAGCTCGGAAATTAGAAATACCTCTTTCTGTACAGAGATATGTGATTTCAAACTTGTTGTGGTTTCAAATGGAATACGGAGTTGCAAATCTTTCTGTCCTCACTGTATTTATTCCAGAGCCCATGAAAAGTTATGTAACACGTGTTCATTGCTGCCAGTTTGTAGCCTTGGAGTTGTTCAGGAATTTTTCTAGTTCTCTTTGGTCCTTTAAATCGGTAATGCTACAATGTACACTGCTAAGGTGGTTCCACCTAAAATCTCTGCCTTATGTTTCCAATGGTAAAACTCCATTACATATTTTCTTCGTAATTAATGCATTCCCAACGATGAAAATTCGCACATCGATAAAAATAACTTATAGCATGGGATACTTAATACGTGCTAAAACATAACCATAATTATATTAAAAATCAATCATTTTTATTTGAGTAACCTGTTAATAGATGGCGCGACCTGTACATTGATGACGTCAGTAGACAAAAAAAATGTTGGATTGCTTAGTTATGGTTATGTTTTAGCAAATATGAAGTATCCCCTGCTATAACTTAAAGTTAATTTTATCGATGTGCAAATGTTCATCCTTGGTAATACATTAATTGCGAAGAAAATATATAAAGAAGTTTTGCCATTGGAAACATAAGGCAGAGATTTTAGGAAGAACCACCTTAAAAACAAATGGTGTGAATTCAGGAAAAAATCCTGAAAATAGCGTGCAGTGCATTTTTTTAACGGAATTTCCATTTAAAAACATTTCCGTGTCTAACCTTAGTATATTAACAAATTTCCCGTAGTCATTAATTCCGTTTATTTCAGAAAAGGCATTTCCGAGTTTCTACGTCTTTGTACAAAAATGTCGCAAAAACATCGATTTTGATCTTTTTCAGCCCTGGGCGTGTACAAAGTTAACGAATCCTTTTCTTTGCCCCTATTGGGTATCGAATCTGGTACTTAGTCAACTGTAGCACAGCGCGCTACCGATTTCCCCAAAAAGTCTCTTAATCCCTAACCACGTATAAGGTAGAACTAAAAAGGACTTGAATCGCGCGATGATGAAATGTTTTTCACTATTAATGCAGGTTAATTAGTCATTTTATTTTCTGTAGGAGCTTATTATTTTTCTGAGTAAGTTTATAATATTTTTTTATAGGAGGGCTTATCATAAATTACATTTCCATTTCCCTTTTTTTTTTTTCGTGACTTTTCGAAGCAACAGAATGCTTTGGAACTCGAGATCTTTTTAGACTGAGAAGGACTTTCACTTATATTTAAGAAACGGTGAAATGTTGTGCATCATAGTATTATTTTACAAAGTCCTTAAGTATAAAATTTGCTCTTGACAGCAACAAAAGCATTTTATCTTTTTTTTTTTTATTTTTTGGACATTTAACGACCATTGTGAGCAACTCGATGGGCTATAAACAGTCGCCCGTCCCTAATTCATGGTCACTGTCTTTAGGGTAAGAAGAGGGCCAGTGCCGTAGAGCACACACAACATCCATCCTTCACCGGGATTCGAACCCGTACCCCATCTTGGACGAATGATCAGAAGCCAGCGCTTAGACCACTGACCTACCGGGTTGGCTTTTTATCTTACGGGATCCAGTAACTGATACATAGACATCATGCAATCACGCGTACAATAATTTAAGTAACCCTTTTACGGTAACGCAATATACAATAGCTGGTGCATCATATGGGTGGAGAGGGAAAGGAATATACGTTGCCACATTTTTTTCGAACAAACTGGGCAGTGTGGCGGGGCGCAGTCTCCTGCTGAAAGCAAGTACTACTTCAGGGGACATTCCTGGTCTGCAATGATGTTTACGTAGGTGATAGACGATTTAATTCATGCACATGAATGACTGCATGGACCCAGGATTTTCCAACAGAACATTGCCCAAAGCATTAATTACACTTCCTCCACCGGCTACCTTTCATGGAACCAGTGGTCCTAAAGTACGGATGGGCCAGGGATGAGTTACTCATTATGGTCACTGGTTGTTAACCCTTTCGCTACCACAACGCCCGACGCGCCCGGACATGCAGACAACCACAAGCGCCCGACTCGCCTGGATAGCATGAGTAGGATTTCCTACCTCCCATGTTCTTTGAATTTGCACTGCATCCGAGGGATTAGCAGAAGTCACCCTCAGTCGTCATTGTTGCCGCTAAACAAAGAAGCGCACCAGGAGTTGGTTTGTCCGGTTGCTATATCATTTAGCCTTCTGGCATCGCTCAGTAGAACTCTTGCTTTGTTGACACGTGTTTCGTTTGTATGTGACATTTTACATTGTTCCAAAGGCGGAGTTTACGAGAGAAAATTTGTCATAAATATTCTTTCATTTTGCTCAACCCAAATAAACACATTGAGAGCATATTTTTATAAAAAAAGAACAAGAAAATGGGAAAGTAAACAAGATTTCCCAGCTGTTACCACTCTCTTCTATCTGCCTAAGGCTCTCAGTTGAAGATTGCATTGATTGCTCCAGAGAAACGTCCGAAGGTCAGTGCATAGCAGACTTAGAGATCGGAAGTTTCGAGTGGTGAACCAGCCTTAATATTTTTTTGTTAACTTTACAAAGGGAGGAAAAATGAAATTCGAAAAGAAGCAGCAGACATTTTCGGGCGCTGTGGTATTCTGAGTGACAAAACATTTTAGTATCTAGGTTGCGAAATGGTTAAACCCCCAAACAACAGAAAAATGTGCTACGGATGCTAAGTGCGTTCAGTGACGAGATGATAGTACAGGGACGCTCCCTATATATACACTGGCGGAAAGTGAAAAAAGAACACCAAGAAGGAGACGTCTGATACAAACGAAATTTATACAGCATAATAACGGAATAAAGAGGATAACGTGATCAAAACATTATGGCAAAATACAGCTGTATTTGCTGGTAAACTGAAAAATAACATTTCCATGTAACATGGTTAGTACGAAGTTGAACCGCCATGAACTGCGTCACACTGTGCAATTCTGGCATGGAGTCTGTCGTACAGAAGTTGGATGTAAGTTTGGGGTATTATTGAGTTCCAAGCATCCTCAACCTGGACGCGTAAATCGGGGATGGTCGTGTCTGGCCGTGGAGACCGGATAAGTCGTTGTCCCATAAAATTCCACACGTGCTCAATGGGGGACAAATCCGGTGAACGTGCAGGTCATGGAAGTTGTCTCACACCCTGAAGTACATGTTGCGTTGCACGTGTCGTGTGTGTTGCTGGAAAACACGATGGACCGACCTTACAAATGGCACAACAACGGGCTGAATGATGTTGTTGATGTAGGAGGTGCTGTTTAACGTACCCGACACAAACACTCGTTGTGTGCGGGAGTGATAGCTGATCGCTCCCCACACCAGGAGACCAGGTGTAGGCCCTGTGTGTCGCTGGCGGATGCAAGAAGGGAGGAGACGCTCCCCTGTGCGTCTGCGAACACGCATACGGCCACCGACAGTCCTCCCTTACCTGCAGGACCTGCCAGCAGCCACGTTTCAAAAAGACAATGAGCGCCCGCAGGTGATTATTAAAGCGTAAGCTTTCAACACCAATTGGTGCCTTCTTCAAATTAATGCGTGGAGAGGCAAGACAAGAGAACTAAACAACAGAAAAAATGTAAAAACCCAACCATGAACAAAATATGAGAACATGCTATGTTGCGTCGCGTGCGTGCGACAAGGAGAGATGCCCACAGAAACGTGCTAAGCGCGAAGAAATGTGCGCCGTATTTGGGGAAGCTCAAGTGAGACGTCATCATTGCAGACCACGTGGTTAGTCAATATCTCGATGGTTTTCCTGAGGTCAGTGCTCCTGGCGGTAGTATAAGGAGCCACACGCTTGATCTGGTTCCACTTCGAGATGGCGGAATGGGTAACCACTTCCCGGGATATTGCGGTTGTCAATTTTCTGTGCGAGACTTCTTGCTTGTGTTCGACTAGTCGAATAGCGAAAGAGCGTTTTGTCATTCCGATGTAATGTTTGGTGATACCATCCGGGTATTCCAATGGTGTTAAATACACTCCCGCATCAGCCAGTGAGGTATGGGTGTTCCTGGATGATAGCAGGTGGCGTGATATCGATCTTGGTGAGCGTATCCCAAAGCTAAACCCGAGTTTCTTTAAGGTGTTCTTCAAGAAGTACGCTTTTCAGCAGCTTAGTTTCCCTTTTCTTTCTTTTTTTTTTTTTTTTGCAATCGCGATTTTCCGATTTTGAGCCCCACGGAGTTTTTCTTTTTTCCACTCATCACTCACGGAGATTTTAGCACAGCACCCCACACACACAGCTTGTTCAAATTTCCTAGTAAAAATCTAAAAAAGTACAACTCACTGCAGAAACTGCCGCAAACGCTGGGTTAATTACGTGTATGACACTTGTATACAATTATAGCTCTGAGCCTCTGACGAATTCCAGTTCCTTGAGCTTTGTCTTTGTGAAGCGCATTTTCATCTGGTTGGGGGTACACGTACACCGTGCACGCACGCTCAGCCATTCACTTGAAAGCAATTTAAAAACTTTTGTTTTCCACCACATATGGTATGGTAAACGGGTCTCACACGGTTACACCCATGCCCCCTCCCATGAGACTCCCTGGGAATGAATTATGTCTTGTCCCTTTCCTTTGCTTTCTTTTTTTTTCTCTTTATTCGTTGTTTGTTGTGTCGTGGTCACCATCCGGGGAGGAAGGGGCCAAGACAGACGCCGCGTGCCCAGTGCCCCACCCCCGAATACGTCGCTTTTCTTTTTCTCCACAACCTGTTCGGGTTTCGGTCGGAATGATCAGGATAAATCATTTCCGGCCATGTCTGAGTCTCAGCACACATTCTTGGACGGAACTACTGCTGCCTCCTACGTTGCAGCAGTAGTTCCGTCCAAGAATGTGAGCTGGGACTCACTCAGACATGTGAGCTGGGACTCACTCAGACAAAGAAAACTTCATCCCCCCCCACCCCAAAAATAAATTTTAGGAAACCATACTATGTCCGAACATTACTCTGCTAAGCATTATTCCCAGTTCTACCACAATTTTACACCCTCACAGAACTTTTTGCGCCCCTCATGGCTGCGCCCATAGGCACGTGCCTAATTGGAAATCCGCCACTGGTGGTTTCAGTTTCATGACGAGCGGGAATCGTTTGATGGTAATTGGAGATCTGGGGGCTCCTCCAGTGTGTGGACAGTGGAAAAAATCGAAGAGGTACGGAATCAGTTATAAAAAGGTTGCCAAATTACAGGGAGACTTTTAGCTGAGTCGGTGGGCGTCAGTAAGTCTGCCTATCTGTCATGAGACTCTACGTGAGAACCTGGGAAAACGGAATCTTAATGCCAGATTGGTACCCCACACACTAGAGAGCCGCCCAGATCTCGATTCACCATCAAAGGATACCCGCCCGTCACGAAACCGTGAATACCGTTCGAAAACTCTGCTGCGGGATATACGCTTCCTTTAACATTTTCATACGCTTCTTTTAACATTCTTAACATTCAAAAACTCTGCTGCGGGATGATGCTGTGGCTTCATACGCTTCTTTTAACATTCTTACCATTCGAAAACTCTGCTGCGGGATGATGCTGTGGCTTCATACGCTTCTTTTAACATTCTGTGTTTCAGTAGCTGATTTACCAAGTTTCCAACGAAAACGGATGTTTACTTTCTGCTCTTCCATGGCTAAAATGAAATGGAACGACAACGCTTGTTATGACTTTCTGAATGCTCGTCTGCAGCCTGTCGGTACCGGTATAAACCGGTTTCCAGCTCTTCCCTGATTGGCCAAGGACTGCTGTCTTCTGTTATATTAGTGAGAGTCTTTGATGCTATGCAATAACTGATTGTCATTTCCGAGCGATGCTAATTTGCGCAGAGTTATTGTTAAAACAGAGGAACTAGGGATGCAATCGGAGTAATGAAGACCATATGAAAGGATTATAGAAGTAAACAAAGAAGTGTGTATATGTTTCGGCGATCTAGAAAAAGCGTTTGACGTGGTGAAATGTGAAAAGCTGATGGAAATGCTGAGTAAAATAGGATTAATTTGGAGGGACCGAAGGTTAATAGCTGAATCATATATGAACCAGACTGCCATAATAAAGACCAAAGTAGGAAAAACTATAAAATGTGTGATTGGCAGGGGTGTAAGACAAGGATGATGTCTGTCACTAACGCTATTCAATATTTTTGCAGAAGAAATGATAAAAGAAGCATTTGATGAAGAGAAAAGAGGAATCACTATAGAAAGAAAAACAACACAAAGTATTACAAATGATCAAGTAATATTAGTTAATACTGACGATGAACTACAGCATCTAATGCAAAAATTTCAAAGTGTATGCAAAAAGTATGGTATGAAAATTAACACAAAGAAAACAGAAGTGATTAGAGTCTCCAGGAAATGTTGAGGTGATGATGAATGGAGAAAATGAAGAGCAAGTGAAACTATACAAGTAACTTAGTAGTATAATCCAAGAAAATGAAAAATGTGACATGGAAATAAAAGAAAGTATTAGTAAATTAAAATATGCACTTTATTACAAGAAAAATTTGTTTTTTAATAAAATGAGTAAAAATGTAAAGAAAAGGCTTATTAAGTGCTGTATTTGGAGTATAAATTAATATGGGGCGGAAACATGTACAACCGGGAAGACAGAAACTAAAATGTTGGAGGCATTTGAAATGTTGTTATGGAGAAGAATCGAGAAAAAAAGTGGATTGAAAAAATTACCAATTATAAGGTATTGCAAAGAGTTGAAAAAGAAAGGAATTTACTAAAGACCATAAGAAAAAGAAAATATAACTGGATAGCACATGTGTTAAAAGGAGACAACCTATTGAAAAGAATGATACAAGTGAAATTTGAAGGAAAGCGATAAAGAGAAAGGAGACGACTAATGATGCTTGATGATATAATGGGTACAGGTGGCTATTAAGAAATGAAGGCGGAAGCAAGGGACAGAGAAAACTGGACGAAGAGAACTTGATGAGTTACCGTTGGACCTGTCAAAAGACATAACACTGATGATGATGAATGTTAAACACGCAGTTCCAAAATTAAGTGGACGAAATGTGTTTTTGAGAATTCATAAGGAAAATCATTCAAGGAAGACCGAAGATAGCACACTGATAAATTTTTATATGATGAATAGTTAATTAACAATTGAATTAAAATTGTATTAAACGGAAACTACAAAATTTCATTTATTCCAGAAAAACGTGCTTCTGAACGGAGGCAGATGTTTTGAAATACAATGCATGTCCAATAATGACCTGTTCTGCTTCACGCTTCTGTTGCGTCTAAACTTTTGAGACATGGAGATGCTCCATCTTTCATGCCGTAACTATGTATAATTACGTATATCCATTAGATGCATTGGTTTCGCATCGCATAGTGCGACACGATATTGCATCGATATTTATTTGTGCCTAAACTTTTCCTGCGGACTTCACTAAATGCAAAACATTTTACAGATGAGTGAGGTGAAATAGAGTAGTATGGTTAAAGTGACAGGATGTTGAAACCAAGAGGTTAGAATAGATGGAGTAAGAGTCCGCCGTTCCCCTCGTGTGCTCAAAATGAAGCCAGCAAAACGTCATCATTCAGACGTCACAGCCTTCGCCGCCATGTTGGTGAGACGCAGTGAGACAACTGAGATCACAGCACAGTGAGTAGTTATGATGTGGCTGCCTTTTTCGATCTATATCTTTAAATTTCAGTATGTGAATCAGTAAAAAAAAACTAGCGATTATTAGGTAACATATAATAAACGTTTTAGGCTGGCTAGGATACATTTTTATTGATGCTTTTCGAACTTTTTTTAGTTTTTTAACAACTGCAGAAGAGTATGAGCTTTCGTCACCGAGGTCACAAATAGCTGACATAATATTTTCTACTTATAGTGTCATACAGAAATCTCTGTATGAAACTGAATCAATTAATATTGTTAGAAACTCAACTCTATGGACTCTTTAAAGTTCCTGTTTACTCGCAAACCTAACAAACCGACTATAAATAACATCAAATTATTTTTACGAGTTCCTCTTGACTCAAGCACTTAACATTAAAGTTAGTGATTTGTGTGTGTGTGTGTGTGTGTGTGTGTGTGTGTGTGTGTGTGTGCGTGGAAATTTCCTCAGATCATCAGATGGCCATAAATTACCCTTGCAAATACTTTTTACGTATCAGTTTATGAGTCCTAACCTCGCAAAGTCGAACTCTTAAGAAGGTATGAGCTGCAGCGCTTAAGTATGAAAAATAAGCAGTCGAATGAATTTTTTTTGCATTTCAAAATTTTCATAATGAAACTTTCGCTTAAAAGTTTACTGGCATTCAGTGGGGGTGGTCCTGGGGTAGGGGCCTCCACACGAAGTATCACTTGATCCTTCGTTCTTTGTATTGGCTGCTTATTTTTAAATATGATTGTATCTGGTTTTGAATATTTATTTTGGCAACAATGGAAATTTTAAATACACTGCTGGCCACCCAAAATGCAACACCAAGAAGGAAGCATCCGATTGACCTGAAATTCGCAGCATGCGTCGCCCGCGAGAGGACATGCAAACGATTAGCATTGCAGGGCATATGCAAATCATGTGCGCCCGGCACGCCACCGAGAAACATTATACGAAGGGTGCACAGAAGTCGGGGTATAAGTAGTGGAAGTGGTGTTGTGCTGCCGGACTTGGGCGTGGGAAGCTTCCTGATGCCTCGTCGCAGAATACGACAGTCATTCCAGCACGTTTCGGAGTTCGACAGAGGACGAATAGTGGCTTATCGCGACAGCGGTTTATCGTACCGAGACATCGGCGCCAGTGTGAGACGACATCTAGCCACAATAAGACGAGTATGGATTCGGTGGGTGCAGGAGGAACGGACGGACCGACGTGGGAGATTGCCGCAGCCGCGGCACACCACCGAACGAGAGGACTGGCATGATTTCCGGCGCCACATCACGAACGTTAGCGCAGGAATTAGGGTGTGTTGCGCAACAACCTGTATCAGCACGTACCGTTCGACGTCGTCTGCAGGAGCGGAGACTTGTCGCACGGCGCCCATTGCTCCGATTACCATTGACGTTACACCACCCACGAGTGCGGCGGCAGTGGGCCGTAGAACGCCGCACCTGGACTACAGAATGGCACGACATTGTCTTCTCCGACGAATCCCGCTTCTGCCTACAACACCACGATGGTCGGATCCGCGTGTGGCGGCACCGCGGCGAGAGACTGTATGACGCCTGCATTATGCATCACCATACCAGTCCGTCGCCTGGCGTTATGGTTTGGGGCGTAATTGAATATGACACCCACAACCCTTTGGTACGTATCGCCGGTGCACTCAAGAGCCACTGCTACATCTCCGACGTTTTTGAGCCTGTAGTCCTCCCTTACCAGCACGACCTGCCAGCGGTCACGTTTAAACAGGATGATGCGCGCCCGCAAGTAGCACACATCTTGCAACAATTCTTCACTGTCCACCAAGCGTCACTGCTGCCGTGGCCCGCCTGTTCTCCCGATATGTCGCCCATCGAACACGTCTGGTCGCTGATCACCAACCGAGTGGCCCGGCAAGCACCACCCGCGGCTACGCCTGATGAACTGTGGCAACGTGTGGAAGCAGCCAGGACCGACATCCCCGAAGCCCACATCCAAAGTCTCTTTTGTTCGATGCCGCGGCGTGTAGCGGCCGTTATTGCCAGCCAATGGGGCCACACGAACTATTGATGTCTGCGTGTTCCGCAAGTCGCACGGGCCTGTAAGTTCAATCATCTTTGTTTACGTTTCATCTTTGTATCTGTTGTTATGTGTCCAGTAAATCTCGCTTTGCTATCTCGTGTCCTTCTTGGTGTTGCATATTGGGTGGCCAGCAGTGTATATTTGTATATGTTTCTGAATATATATTTTAACTTTAATACGGTGGAGATATTTTTATCGCTTCCCAATTACTTTGGAAAAGGTTTCCTACAGACTGTTTTAATTTGCATCTTCAATAATTTGGGCCACCCCTATAAAAAAATCTGGGTACGCTGCTGGAACTTATTAACATAAATAGCATTAAAAGTAAAATCACGAATTTATCGTTTTATATGAAACATGCGTTCATCGTACTATATGCACGAATGTCTGAGAGCTCGGCCGAGAAAATTCAACTATTTTGCCGCGACGTACCCTCCTTCGCCGTCAGCACAGATTTAGATCCCCATACATCAGCATGATTAAGCATAAAAATAACACAAATGTGTAAGATATATTAATTATTAGTAAATAAAAACATTTTTGCGGACAATTTCTGGAAGGGAAGATTAATCTAAATTCTGATTTGCTGAAAATTTGGTAAGTTTCAGAACCGGCTGTTTCTAAATCAAATTATAAATACTTGAAAAAAAAAATTTAGAGAAAAATTAATATTCTATGCACAATTACTTATGAAAAGTTACACCAGCAGGTGCTTTAGTTGATGAGTTGACAAATTCAAAGGCACAGCACAATTCATTTCAAAAGAAGTATAAATGTTTTAACGAAAAACGATCTATTCCTTATTCCCGCAACGGCGAAAAAGTACTAGGAACGTCTCACTGGGCGTGGCCATCAGCTCCGTGTCTTCTTTTTTTTTTTTTTTTGATTGGAGGTTTAACGACCACCGTGAGCAACTCAATGGGCTATAAGCAGTCGCCCGTCCCTAATTTAGGCTCACTGGTTCCAGGGAAGGGAGAGAGCCAGTGCCGTAAGACAAACACAACATCCATGCCTCACGGGATTCGAACCCGGACCCCTTTCGGACGAATGATCAGAAGCCATCGTCTTAGACCACTGCGCCACCGGGGCGGCCAGCTCCGTGTCATCTGCTCAAAGTGCTTCAAGTTTGTGAAACCACCCATACTCCATTTATTCTAACTTCCTTGATTGGAACACTGACTTAAGGACAAAATGGCTTGGTGTCCCTAAACCAGCACATCTTTTGTGAATACATACACACTCTAAATAAATATGCAAATCTTTTTGTCACACACTTGTAGTGTTTCTATAAGTGTGATATTACATATGAAAATTTAAGTCTTAAAAGGATGTATCTTGTAGAATGCCAGCAATTTGTACTGACAAAGCCGAATTATTAGGGCGAGAACATATCAAAAGTGAAATGCTTTACCTTAGGTATATGTGCTGAATTAAAATCAAGCTGAGCGCTAATGAACGAATTGCATTTCGAATTTTTCATTTTGTCAAAGTTTTTGGAGAAACTCAGAACGAGTGCTGTCGAAATTTGGCAGCCCCAGTGATACAGTGCTTTTAGTTCTGGCCAGTGACGATTTGTACAAGTTGGTACGGGTTCGAGTCTCGAATGAGATGGTGAGTTTGTCTTACAGCACTTCCTCACCTACAACGAATGTCTCAAATTAGGGACAGGTGACTGTTGATAGTCTGTAGTTGCTCACGGTGGTTGTTAAACTCGGAAAAGGGGGAAAAACGGACAAAATCCGTTTTTACAAGAAACATGTTGAAAAATTAACACAACGAAAACTATTATTAAGAACATTTTTTATTAGAAATCTAGTGAGCTAATGAAGAAGTGAAAGTTCGAGGACGCTTGAGGACAAACATTGAAATTTGAGGACAGTTTGCGTCCCCAAAGGCATCACACGTTTCTGGGGACAGTAAGCTAAATTCGGGACTTCTGGACAGTTTAGGTACAGGGTGTACAATTGCAGCAGCTTATCATATAAGTCAGACCAACACAATGAAGTACAAATAGCATTCCTGTGTCACAAACAAGCTTCTAAAAAAACACTTCACTTTGAAAAAAAAATTGTTTTTATTAAAAGTTTAACGACCACCGTGAGCAACTCAATGGGCTATAAGCTGTCGATCGTCCCTAATTTAGGGTCACTGGTTCCAGGGAAAGCAGAGAGCCAGTGCCTCAAAAAAACACAACATCAATGCCTCACCGGGATTCGAACACGGTCCCTTCGCGGACGAATGGTCATAAGCCAGCGCTTAGACCACTGGTCTACCGCTTTTTGAAAATTTCCAATTTCTATATTGATGACTCGATGGACATGATTCTTTTCAGATGATTTACGAGCATTTTCTCTATCAGATCGGTATACAGCGCTTTAAATTGTCTTACAGCACTTCCTCTCTTCCTTAGCTGACCAGAAGTCCCGAATTCTAGAGGACAGTCCTCGAATTTAGTTTATTGTCCCCAGAAATGTGAAACTGATTTTTTTTTTTTTTTTTTGCTAATCATTTTTAAAAAATAGAACATATATCTTTTTTTTTATTTTTGGGGGTTTCACGACCACCGTGATAAACTCAACTGGCTATAAGCAGTCGCCCGTCCCTAATTTAAGGTCACTGGTTCAGGAAAGGGAGAGAGTCACAAACTCTCTCCCTTTCCTGGAAGCTGTAGGACAAACATGAAACGCCGCCCCGGTGGCGCAGTGGTCTAAGCGATGGCCTCTGATCATTCGTCCGAACGGGGTCCGGGTTCGAATCCCGGTGTGGCATGGATGTTGTGTTTGTCTTACGGCACTGGTTCTCTCCCTTCCCTGAACCAGTGACCCTAAATTAGGGACGGGCGACTGCTTATAGCCCATTGAGTTGCTCACGGTGGTCGTTAAACCTCCAATCAAAAAAAATAATAATAAAAAAAAACATGCAACGCTCCTAGCCATTTCTTCCCCACCAAAATTTACTGTGCCCAGCTAACTATCTCGGTAAACTGTCTCTCTCTGGATTCGAACCCACGACTAGGACGTTAAGTGCAGTGGACAGATTTTGAAATAATCTTGCAAAAACAAAATAACAATTCATACACATTTTACTCTGCTAAACCCCTTTTATCGTTCAATAATTTTAGTACCAATACAAATCAATTATTTCAGAACACATTAAACTGAAGTTAAATTCCAACATAATGTAAATGTTCACTCCGTTTGCTTCAATTATTTTATCACACAAAACAGGCAATACAATTCCAATAACACCAAATATTTAAACCCCATGAGAATACACAAATAACTTTCAATTATGCTACAGCCCTACGTAAACTCTGCCAGCAACTATTAATTATACAAAAGAAAAAAAAAGAACTTTTACACTCACGTACTGGAATCGTAGAATATTCCTCTGGCGGGCTCAGCCCACACACAACAGGCCAAATGAGAAGAAAAGTCCCATATAGTTTCCAGGCTCTCTCGACAACGAAAAGACGCGACGACTTTTACGGCTTCCGACTCTCAAGATTAATCAGATAGAGGTTCCGAATCCTGACAGCATGGCAGAACGGAAACAACTTCACTAGCAGAATGCACAGCGACTTCTGATACTCAAGAACAATCAGGTAAAGTTTCCGAGTCTCAGCAGCATGGCAGAATGGAAACAATTTCACAACTTCTGATACTCAAGAACAATCAGGTAAAGGTTTCGATTCCTAGCAGCATGGCAGAATGGAAACAATTTCACGACTTCTGATACTCAAGAACAGTCAGGTAAAGGTTCCAAGTCCTGGCAGAACGGAAAACAATTTCTGCCTCTGCATGTTACACGCAGAGCAAATGTGCAACGATCCCATAAAAAAAGGAACCAGCAGCAGCAACAGCAGCCACGAGAAACAAAAAATGACCAATATATAGTGCCAAGAGATTCTGAGCTCCAATCAGGCCACTCCACTACGAGGGGCATCAGCTCCGGTACATTTTTGCATATAAGAATCTTCCACTCTCAGATCCTCAATCATAACTCACTTAATAAATTCTAATTTATACAAATAAAATACACAACAATTTCCTTTACAATATAAACAATTTATACAATCATAATTTCTAACTTCAGTACGTGAGCGACTACAATTTTCTAATGACGTAAGCAACTACAAATTTTCTAATGACGTAATTTCTATCCCAACGACTCCAGACCATGACACCAGGATTAATCCACCAAGACGTCAAAAACACAACATACATGCCTCACCGGGATTCGAACCCGGACCCTTCTCGGACGAATGATCAGAAGCCATCGCTTAGACCACTGCGCCACAGGGGCGGCCTATATGGCATGTGCGAAATATCATTATGATCGTTGATAATTTCATACCTACCCTGGCGACCTCCAAGTTACGCTGAGTGATGCATGACGTTGTGTTTGTAGTACGGCACTGGCTCTCCCCCTTTCCTGGAACCAGTTGCCCTAAATTAGTAACGAGCGACTGCTTATAGCCCTTAGACAATGAATATTGGGAACTTAAATGAACTGTAGGGGGTGCTGGGCAAACGTAAACAAACTTCTTTTAGTACGGATAACGTCAAGAAGGTTATATTACTGGAGGCACCACTCCTATCCACGCAGCATTGGCCGCCATAAGTCACCGTCTGTGCTGCAAATAACGTCATGAGCAGGCACGACTCAGCCGCAGAAGAGAAGCTGCTTGGAAACCAATGAAACAAAAGCTTCTAAGCGTATAAACAGATAAAATGAGTAATTCAATAATCTTTATCAATGATACACAAGCTTACTGTTTCATCAACGGTATAATTTAGTTCATTTGTTGCCTGCTTGTGATGTCACACACATATTAGCTGTGACCTATGGCGGCAGAGCCAGTGGTGTCTCCAGTAACATAACCTCCTTGGATAACGTCGCACGTGTGTCTTAAAGTCGTATGTAGGAATGGCTGGTTTAACAATCTTAATCCTTGAGATAATGAAAAAAATTCAAGATGCATCAAAGAAGGGGAAGTAATTCTTAATTCAGGTCATATAATTTCATTTGGAATTAAGAAGGAAGATAGAAAAGAAATCCACATAGTTTTGCATTGCACTCAGTTCACCGCGGTAACATCTTCGCCTCATTCGGCCAAGAGGGTTTTAGACAGAAATAATTGTGAAATGTCTGTAAAGTTTTTTTAGTGCTTTTTTAAAGCAGGCAGAAGTGGAACGTGTAAGCACTGTGTAGCAGTAATGCTTTACTGTAAGAGGTTATTTTTATTTTTACATTTTCAGACAAGGGATATAGTAATACCTACAGTGGTACAGCAAGAATTAGTGGGATTATGGGAAAGTCACATTTTGGTGCTCCCATACAACCGCGACACTTTTAGTAGTTATACTGGCAGATTAGAGTTTTGCTTTTCCGTCTGTAAATTAGACAAAACAAATGGATCTGTAAAATCCGAGTGACTGTTAACAGAACATTGCAGATCTTGTTCCTTAATGGAGTTTAAATTTATATGGATAACAGCAATTACTTGTTTTCAAGAACATGCAGAATTACGGAATTTCAAATTATTACTATGCAATAAAACCATGTTCTCTTGTTTATTATTCATTCAAACACGTTACTAGGTTAGTAACATCTCACTGGAAGGATTTCAAATGCCAGGCACAAACGTTTATGCTAACTTGTGAAAAACATAGCTGGAACCTAGGTAACGATACTGAGGGACACAACAAAAGCCAACCGAACCTAGGCAACGATCTAACAACCGCTAAGAATGTTATCCGTACCATGTCCGTACTATAGTAATTCTGCCTTTCGCCGCTAGAGAGAGAGCGGACAGCTGGGATTGCCAATAGGTAACAGAGCTAGGAGCTCGGAAGGCAGCACAAACATCTCCAGAGGGTAGTCGCGTGATGTGTGTCAACCAACGAGATAGAAATACATAGAGTGCTTCTGTGATTGGTTCTCTGCCGAGGCAGCTGAAGCCAACGCGGGGAGAGCCCGCCATCTTTGATGAGGTACAAATTCTGCGTGTGTCAAGGAGTCACCTCGGTTCTTTCAGCTGTTCGGCGATCGTGTTATGCTTCATTACAAATTTAGTGCTACAGTTTCGTGAATAATCACAATTATCAGCACGTTGTTGATATTTAAAATGCCATATTACTGCGCAGCTTTTGATTGTAAGAATAAAAGGAACAAGGATTGTGGAACTACATTTCACAAGTAAGCATTTTAAAATAAGGTTGAGCTGTAAATGCTCAGTTAATCAAACACAAAAAATAAAACATCTACTCCGTGTAGCTGGTGATTAAACCAGCAGATAAGCCATTTCAATATCTGTGTTATCTTAAGACCTTTTATTTCTTATATTTTGTAAACAGTCGTACTCAATGTGAAAACTGAATGATGTTTACTCTGGGAAGCTGAGGTTAACTGTGGGTTACCAACTTTGAGGCTTTTTGGGTACAATTTCTACCTATGTAAATGTTTTGTTTTTTTCAATATACTGAGGATGTCTTGCAAATGGCATTTGCATATATATTCTAGAATCTGTACAGTGTACATGCAACTTGTCTGACAAGACAACAAATATTTCAAAATCTTAGGAAGCAGCAATTTCTTTTTATGTGATAAAGATCATGTACCCATGGCTAATGCCCATTAGATAGCAAATACTGGTAAAGCAGTCAATTTATAGTTACTTAAATTGCAGAAGTAATAATTGTGATTGGTAATATAAATTTATTGCTTGCTGACACCTGTCAGGAAACAATCTAGTATTTTATCTTAAAGCACAGGGTCACCCAGCTTATGTTCTAGGCATTTGTCTCTGATTAGTGATTAATTTGTAGTATTACTGCAACAAAGTGAGAGTGGAGAGCTTGAAAATTTCTTGACAGAATACTCTTTGTTTGTGAATGTGTTAGTACAATGTGTGTGTGGTATTTGGGTAGCAAAAATACAGGCAATATTAATTTAAAACTGAAAATAGGAAACAGGGAGTACAATGGTACCTCAAAAATGCAAACAACATAAAATATTTATGAAAACTGGCACAAACGGTTATGAAATGACAATTGAAAAAAAATTATGGAATAATACAAAAGAAAGGGACCAGCAACATTTTGTAATAACTACTTGCATTTGATTTTTTGCGTGATAGGTGGTGGTTTTTTTTTTTTTTTTTTTTTTTAAGAATGTGACCTCTGGTTCATGATGAATGTACCGTCAGTATGTCCATGTATAAATTGCCAGTTATTCCTTTTGCATCAACCATATATATGAGAGGTTAGTATTGAACAAATATCACTCACGTCAATCAATCTTTCTTTGAATTGAACAAGTTGTGCCTGTATTTCTCTAAAATACAAATCAGACGCACTTGTATTTCCAGCAAGACTGCTGAAGGAACCCACAAAATAACAACACAAAACATACACATTTGCTCGCCAAACTTTTTGCACATCATGAATGCAAATCAGTGGTCTCACTTCATATTAATAAGAGGTTGCGCCCTTAAAATTGAAACAAAAAAAAACTATGTGCAGTACATCTTAAGAATTGCCAAAATGTGTACAAATATCAGGTGAAAACTACAAAATTTCAGCTTTGGGACAACAAAAAACTAGGCTTCTTAAAAAAAAAGTGAAATATGAAAGTGCAAATAAAAAATATTAAATACTTAATACTGAAACAAAAAAAAAAATACAATTTTTTGTCCCATAAAAAAATTAAAGTCCATAATCTGAATTTTTTGGTCACTCAGCCCAGAGCTTGAATAATATCTAAAATAATACATTCCCAGAGAAAATTTACCTGCCCAGATATTAAAAGCAGGATGTGTAGAAAGATTTTTTATACCAAAAATTATGTCTTTTTAGGTTGAAAAAGTACATAAAACTATTTTTAGCTACTCGGTACTGGTGTTGCTAACTGTAAATACCATTTGGATCATCATATTGCCCCAATGTCTGTCTATACCTAAGTCACAGGGTAGTTACAGAAGTGATATATACATATATATATATATATATCTGACTACAACATATATTGTCACCAAGTTTATTTAAACTGCACTTAAGAATAATTATTTTCAATTCTTTTTCTTACGGATAAGCCTTGGAAGATAGTTAATAATACATAGCAAATAAACATATGTAAATACATAAATAAAATAATTTTCATCAAAAAAAGGTCACTATTCCTGCTGTTAAAATACATTGAAAAGTAAACTGACAGAATAAAAAATACAGGAAAAAGGTAAGTAATGTTTATACGTAATGTTTTATATATATAGAGAGAGAAAAACAGAGGGTGGGCGACATCATAACCAGGTGTGTGTGTGTATATATATATATACTGTATGTATGACCTTAACTAAAAAAGAAAAGCAGGATATATAGAAATATTTTTCTTTTGATACCAAAAAAAGACATGCAAAGAATGCAGACAACTCAAAGAATATATATACAGAGAGAGATTGAGTGACATCACTGAAATGGCAATGGGCTGGACATGTTGCCAGAAGAACAGACCACCGATGGACGACTGAAATTTTGAACTGGTTTTCGAGGGACAGAAGACTCATGGGAGATCGGTGGATGGAATTCGAAAGCATGCCGGAGTAATATGGAGGAGACAGGCTCAAGACAGACAATTGTGGAAGAAACTTGGGGAGACCTTCATTCAGCAGTGGATTGATAATGCTATATATATATCATCATTGTCAACCATATATACATATATATATGGTTGACAATGATTATGCTGCCGCCCCGGTGGCGCAGTGGTCTAAGGCGTTGGCCTCTGATCATTCGTCCGTAAGGGGTCCGGGTTCGAATCCCGGTGAGGCATTGATGTTGTGTTTGTCTTACGGCACTGGCTCTCTCCCTTCCCTTGGAACCAGTGACCCTAAATTAGGGACGGGCGACTGCTTATAGCCCATTTGAGTTGCTCACGGTGGTCGTTAAACCTCCAATCAAAAAAAAAAAATGATTATGCTATATATATATGGTTGACAATGATTATGCTATATATATATATGGTTGACAATGATGATATATATATATCATCATCATTGACAACTATTATCATTACAATATATGTATACTGTATATAATCAATATATATATCATTATCATCATTGTCAACCATTATCAATCCACTACTGGATGAAGGTCTCCCCAAGTTTCTTCCGCAATCGTATGTCTTGAGCCTATCTCCTCCATGTTACTCCGACATGCTTTCGAATTTCATCCACCCATCTCCCATGGGATCTTCTGGGGTTTTTTCGGTAACACCTAAGCTATGATTTAACTTCGGGGCTCCAGATGTCTTTCCCTGAAGAGTGGTTTGGGGTTCCTGAGTTGTTTTATTCCATGTCATTTTTGTTTACAACCATGAAAGTGGGTTACTTCTGGTTAATTCTATGTTTATTTCTACTACGTCTGATTCCTGCAGCAAGGTGCAGTGTTGACGTGGTCTTATTACTACATGAGTGTGCTTTTTTACTTCTTTTTACTGATAAATGTATAACATCAACCATTATCAATCCACTGCTGGATGAAGGCTTCCCCAAGTTTCTTCCACAGTTGTCTGTCTTGAACCTGTCTCCTTCGTGTCACTCCTGCATGATTTCGAATTTCATCCATTCATCTCCCATGGGGTATTCTTCTGGGTCTTATATATACATAGAGAGAGAGAGAGAGAGAGAGAGAGTGAGAATTATATTGTGTTAAGTATTTAGTGTATGTGCTGGGAGATACCTTTATTATGGTCAAGTTACCACAATTGCCTTGCCTACCCACGAATAAGGCTTACAGATCTGTGTTTTCGAATGTCAAGGCTAACAAACAAATTAGAAACATGCCCAGTGCTAAGGACTTTTAATTTTTATTAAATAAAAACCAGGTAAGTAGTAGTTTTCTTCTGATTATATAAGATAGGGGCAGTTGGTAAAAGTATTTTAATATTGGTACCTCTTGGCTGTGTAAACTCATTGTTTGCTTTCCGTTTTTCTTCGAACTTTTTTTTTCATTTAAAACTTTCATAAAATATTTGGCGTCTATGTATTTGGAGTGATAAGCTGTGGGATGATTCAGCATTCTCATGGTGATGACCCACGAATATCTAAAATTTTTACCGAAATTGCGGATTGACTGCAACTGTATTTTTTATTTTTGTATTTCTTTTTTTTTTCATTTACTCTATTACCGCTGACTTATATTTCACTGAAAATTTGCTCCAAAAAATTTGTGAAATGTCAAAAAATTACGGCATGAGATTTTATTCAACGACAGCAAGCTGCATCCATTAAAATATCATTTTTTTTTAAAACACTATTGCCGTCAACTAACAATGAAAAGCGTTATTTGATATGTTAAAGTTTTAGTCTCACCCCTAGGTGTTTATAACAACATTTCTGAGTTATATCCTTATTTAACATTAAACCATATATTACGAAAACTCCCTTGCTTAACACGGAACGGAAATCGTTCTGTACCTCATCAAACATGGCTGCCACTTGTTTCCGGTGGCTTCACCCGTTCCCCGACGTAAGCGCTCTACGTATTTCTATCTTGTTGGTGTCAACTGTCAACCACCCTTAGACCATGGCGTAAGGTTTGTGCCGTTCTCTCAACACTGCGTGAACGGGTGCAGCTGTATCTACCCTATTCATGGTCTAAATTATGGCCCATCGAGTTGCCTACGATTGTCGTTAAATTCCCAAATCAAAAATAGCAAAAACCGTAGACAACCTTTTACCCTCCAGAAACTACGTTTTGACAGCTTGAAGCGACACAAATTAATAATACCAATAATAATATTTCTTAACAATTCATACACAAAGCCTAAGCGACCAGTCATCATTCTTCGAAGAAGTAGTAAGTTGGTTTTGTGATAAACCGCACATGACGGAAGTTTCTCCATGGAGTTACTCGTGCGCAAATCGTGCCCGGCAGCATTTTCACGTGCTTCTATGACGTCACGTATTGTTGTCAAAAAGAGCATTGCAATCAGTGTTTGTAGACAGCTAACCTATTCGTGAATTGGCGTATTCTGTTGGGAGGTTTAATCAAAATCATGGGGTTATCATAAACCGCTGAAGTAGTCAGGTGATTTCCTCGTAGGTATCGTCACAAGTGTAGTGGTTATTTAAGCAATAGCCCTCAGGAAGCCTTACCTGAGTGTAATCAGTGCCGTTGATTGATTGTACAATTTGATTTTTGCATTTGTAAGGTATGATTATTTTAACCTTTTATTTGGGATATGAATATTTTGCTGTGATTAAATCCATTCGTAAAGATTTAGGTTAGGAACGCTCATAAAGGCTTCATTATTTTAGTGTAACATTTTAGAGTGATCCCTCCCATTTTTAGCAACAATTCTATTAACAGAGTTTTGGAACACTTGTATTAACAGAGTTTTGGAACACTTGTATTAACAGAGTTTTGGAACACTTGTATTAACAAAGCTTTTACACCGTTTTAATGGCGTTAAATTACTGTTGTACAATACGATCCTATGCAATCCTAGAAATTTCAGTCTCGTTAATGTGCAATCATTACTGGGACTAATTATTAAAGTGCATTTTTAGCAACAATTCTATTAACAGAGTTTTGGAACACTTGTATTAACAGAGTTTTGGAACACTTGTATTAACAGAGTTTTGGAACACTTGTATTAACAGAGTTTTGGAACACTTGTATTAACAGAGTTTTGGAACACTTGTATTAACAGAGTTTTGGAACACTTGTATTAACAAAGCTTTTACACCGTTTTAATGGCGTTAAATTACTGTTGTACAATACGATCATCGAGTGATGCAATCGTAGAAATTTCAGTCTCGTTAATGTGCAATCATTACTGGGACTAATTATTAAAGTGCATAATACAAAGGCTAAACAATAAGCGTCTGCCTGTGACTACCACCGAGAAAAACAAAATTTATAATCTCGGTGAAAAGTACTGAAAATTGCAAATTCTGAGAAAATGAAATGGTTACATTCTTGGATATTGTCCAACTGTACATCATTTAAAAGAAAGGTTGCCACACTGCTGGAACAGTGGTCTAAGTGCTGGCTTATGATAATTCATCCGTGAAGGGTCTGGGTTCAAATTCCGGTGAGGCATGGATGTTGTGTTTGTCTTACGGCACTGGCTTTCTGCCTTCCCTGGAACCAGTGACCCTAAATTAGGGGCGGTCGACAGCTTATAGCCCATTGAGTTGCTGACAGTGATCGTTAAACTTTCAATAAAAAAGAAAAGGTTTACTAAAATTTTCTGCTATCATATATAGGCTGTAACGGAAAGTTACATAGGTCTGCTTCTTCTGTTTCCAGTTGTAACTGTCGGCTGTAAAAATGAATTATAATTAGGGGAGGTTGCTTTTATATCAGGCCAGTGTATATCTTCTGCCAGAATTATTCTAACAAGGCAACACTGAATATGTGTCTTGTAAAAGTTCTGCAGGTTTTAAGGTAACATAGTGTTATAGTCAAATTTTGCAGTTGTCAGGCTTGGATACTAATCAATAAGGCAATTTTTGCATCCAGTGTGAGAACTGATTAAGGAGATTTGGTCGTGAAGTGGTAGTAGTCACACTTTCGTCATTAAAATTTTAAGGATCCAAATAAGAAGTTATTCTAGTCTATCAGAAAACTCTGATGCTTTTTATCTTAATTAACATGTTAAAAACATCTTCATAAGCAGATAGGAAAAGAAGAGGAAGTAAAAAAAGAAAAGGGAGGGTGTGTTGATTTTATCAGAGTAAAGGCTTATATATATTAGTTGTTCAAATAAGTTTTAAAGCATTTTAAGATAACGGAACATGTAATTTGAGAGAAAACAACAATACCTTTATGAATCAAAATATGTGCCGTCATTACCTATTACCTTCCGCCATTAGTTGGGCAGCTGACGGATTCCAGCCATGAAGAATACTTCGTCGTGTGACGTGATGAAGTCATCAACCCATTTTTGCACTTCGCCACATGTCCAGAACTGTACAGCAGACAAACCATGTTGCATCGATCAGAACAACTGATAGCCTGAAGTGGCTATGTCAGGACTGTATGCTGGGTGCTCCAAAACTTCCCAGCCAAGTGTCAATAACGTTTCTTTGACCGATTTCGCAACATGTGGCCTAGCGTTGTCATGCAGTAATTTCACGGGACGCAATCCTTTGCCTGTGAATGGATGTTTCAGCCAGATTTCCTGGTTCAATCACAGCAATTGTTGCTTGTGGTGATCAGCAGTAACAGTTTGACCCTGTTCCAATAGTTCATAATAGAGCACACCCTTCATATCCCACTAGATGCACAGCAGAACCTTCTTAGAGTGAATATTGCATTTTGGTGTCAAAGTCGTTGCTTCACTGGGGTCTATCCAGTTTTTTTTTGCGTTTGGGATTGTCGTACCATATCCACTTTTCATCACACGTAACGATTTTCCACAGGAAAGACTTTCTGTGTTGTTTATTCAACAGATTCAAACACTTCATTATACGCCCATCCTTGTTCCTCTGGCTCAGGCCGGCACCCATTTTCCTTCCTTCTGAATCTTTCCCATTGCATTTGAAAATGGTTTGAAGATTGGAAATGGTTTGTCGAGTTACCCCCAATTGTTCAGCTAGTTATTTTTGCATTTGAGACAAATCTTCATCCAGCAATGCTTGCAGTTCCTCACGTGCAACCTTCTGCGGGGCGCCACTACGTTCTCGATCGCTGACATCAAAATCACCTGCTTTAAACCGTCTAAACCAAAACTTGCATGTGCTTTTCGATACAATATTCTCCCACAGAACAGAACAGATTGATGCGCATGCGTTTGCAGCACTTCTTCCTGCACTGGGGCATGTAAATTATTGAATTTATTGGTCTGGGCAGATAAATAAAAGATCTAGTCCATCCAACTAAATTTAGAAATAAAGTTTGGAATAGAATTACCTACTACAAGAAAAAAGACAATCATCACAGTTTCATTTCTTTGCTAATCACCGGGAGTTGTACTATTGTTACAGAGCACTAAGGACAGAAAAATATCGCTCCTTTACTTATATTGAAACCTTTAGTAACGGACACCTTCGAGCAACGGTAACCTTTGTGTAACAGAAAGTTTTGATGGGAACAGAACAAGTGCCATAGGGTTAACATTAACAATAACCTCCAAATGATGAAACCTCTTAACAGCAGATAACAAACACCCCAGTGAGTTCTGAAAGAGATCTAATGGACACCTTGTTCCTCCTTCCGTACTTTGACGATAGGGATGAGATGGGAATATTGCTAAAGGAACTGGGCTTTAGGCAGTGGCGTACCAGAAAAATTTGGAGAGCCCCCCCCCCTCCCCCGCGCGCAAAAATCTATCGGACTTCAATTACTGAAAATTTAAAAGCCCATATCAGGGCTTGAAAAATACTATGCCCGGGGCATGTAAATTATTGGCCTGGGCAAGTAAAAATGAAATCTAGTTGCCGGTCGGGCAACTAGGTTTAAAGAAAAAAAAACATTTGGAATGGAGAATTTTCTACTTTAGAAGAAAACAAAAAGACTCGTCGCATTTTTCATTTTACTGCAAATCGACAGAAGTTGTATTATTGTTATCGAATGAATGCCAAGGCCAGCAGGATAGCGCTTCTTCAATTATATTATGCTCTACATCCAGAAATTGGGGCCATACATCATTTTGCTCCAAATGCCATTTACAGTTAACGACAGGATGCTTGCCTCGGATGAAACTAGCCTCCGGTGTTTAGTGACAAAATGTGTAAACTGCCATGAAACAGGAGGATGCAGACTGATGAGCAAAAAAGACGTGCTTTATGAGGGAGGAGTGACAACGAAATATTTATTGCACAGCCCTGGGTGTGGTGGGGTCTCTGATATAAGTTGTGCGAGGGGAAAGTGGAAGCTTCTGCCTGCGTGCACCCCCTACCTATCCACACACCCGTGAACAGACAGCGGTACTACTGAAACAAAAGCTAAGTTTTGTTTAAGAATGAGCATGTGCAATGCGTTCCAGGTAACCGGGCTAAGGGGAAAAATTACTGACACTGATAACTTAGTTTATCTGTGAGAACAGTAGTTTGTGTTAGCTGCGGATATAAGTTGTATTTAGTAATGGATATGATTTTTTTTGGGGGAAAATTTCCAGCAATGAGGGTATATCTCATAGTAAGCAATTATGTGAAATTCCCGATCTGTTACAAATTTGTCTTCCGCATTGTTGAGTGACGTAATTTCAGAATCGGAATCTGCATTGTTGGCAAAATTGAAACTTATGCAAGTGGACGATGATAAAGTGTACGCAAAACAGCACCATCGGACAGTTCAGAAATCTTGGATAACAACATTTAATTGGCTAAAGTCAAATGACGGCAAGACTATTATGTGGTGCACTGCTTGCCAAAACCATCCTAAAATTACCGATACCACCAGAAATTTTTTCAAGGAATGTATGTGTGTGTGTGTGTGTGTGGGGGGGGGGGGTCCCAGTTGAATATAGTTTAATAACTATAAGTGCACACAACAGTAGTCAAAATCGTAAGGATTGCCTTTGTTTCTAAACAGTTCTTGGTATATTTTATGATGCAAAAACACTTCTGTTTGCACAAGAGAAAAAGGTAAATAATTTTTACATTCAAAATTGTTGAAAACTACTTAAACTGCTGTACAGTTAACTATGACTAATTTTTTTGCAAAACACAGGACATATATTAAAAATTTTTGAACATGGCATAATCACTAAATTTCTCAAATGCCATCGATTACCTTTCTTAAAACTTAAGATATATGCAAGATATATGCTTTTGTGCACTTTGAACACAGACACTTAAAAATGGCGATGCAAAAGATGTATAAAAAGTTTAGCATAATTTTTAACTTTAAAAAAAATGAGGCTTCTGTTTTGTTATCTTAAAAGATAAATTTTTCTGGGCATGTAGATTTTACTTCTGGGCAAGTAAATATTTTCTGTACTTGCCCAGCTGGGCTAACCTTCAAAAGTGGCCTGCTCTGATAGATGGCGCCATGGTAGTACTTCCCCTCTGCTCCTTTCACGTTAAATGTGTTATAGCTACTTACGTCACTTTGTTCTCTTGGTACGTGTTTTTTTTATGCTCACATTCCTATAGATATAGTAGGAAGGCTTGGTGGTGATGGAATCATCGTCAAAGTGGACGAAACCAAAGTGAGAAAACACAAGTACAAAGCCAAAGTGAGAAAACACAAGTACAAAGCCAGAAACAACCATTATGACGGACCAGTGGGCATATTATGGAATATTTATTCCGATGGAATTGCCGTCTTTCCTCAGAACATTGCTTTGAAGTCCTGGTTCGTGCGATCAGGAAGTTCTTCCCTGGCGGATAAAACTTTTCTTGCTTTTATTCTGCTAGTTAGAGTTTCATATTCATGAGGAAAACTTATTATTCCATCATAATAAATATTTCACACATATGCCACAATGTACATCCATAAAGGTCCTTTTAAGGGCCATCTTTAATCCATATTATTCACTTCTTTTGCTACTTTCACAACGTAGCGCAACACTTTACGATGTAGTGATAACGTGTCGCCATCTATCGTCGCTTCAGAAAACTATTTCTGGGCCACATTTGGGAGGTTTACCTCCAGCTGGGTATGTAACTTTTCAGATATTTTTCAAGCCCTGCATATTATTAACTAGGTTTTATGGGGTTTTTAAGAATTTAAATTCTGTAGAACATACGTAGATATTTTTCGCAAAACCAAAATTATTGTACTTTGTTGCATAAAACACAAATGTGCACATTATAATTAATTTTTTTTGTCTTAGTTTTATACCATTACAAAGCACTACAAAAAAGACTTGTAATAGTGTAAAACTAGGCCCAAGTTAAAAATAGCATGAGCAAATTTCATTCTTTTAGAGAACTAAGGTCATCCTCATGAAATGCCTCACTATCTTGTGCACAAAACACCTAACTGTGGTGTGATGGTGTCTAATGAGTAATGACCTTTTTTAATTTATACGAAATACACTGGCGGAAAGTGAAAAAAGAACACCAAGAAGGAGACGTCTGATACCAATGAAATTTATACAGCATAATAACGGAATACAGAGGATAATGTGATCAAAACATTATGGCAAAATACAGCTGTATTTGCTGGTAAACTGAAAAATAACATTTCCATGTAACATGGTTAGTACGAGGTTGAACCGCCATGAACTGCGTCACACTGTGCAATTCTGGTGTGGAGTCTGTCGTACAGATGTTGGATGTAAGTTTGGGGTATTGAGTTCCTAGCATCCTCAACCTCGACGCGTAAATCAGAGATGGTCGCGGCTGGCCGTGGAGACCGGATAAATCGTTGTCCCATAAAATCCCACACGTGCTCAATGGAACACAAATCCGGTAAACGTGCAGGCCATGGAAGTTGTCTCACACCCTAAAGTGCATGTTGCGTTGCACGGGCTGTGTGTGGGCGTGCCTTATCTTGCTGGTAAACACCACGATAGACCGACCTTACAAATGGCACAACAACGGGCTGAATGATGTTGTTGATGTAGGAGGTGCTGTTTAACGTACCTGGTACAAACACTTGTTGTGTACGGGAGATAGCTGATCGCTCCCCACACCAGGAGACCAGGTGTAGGCCCTGTGTGTCGCTGGCGGATGCAAGAAGGGTGGAGATGCTCCCCTGTGCGTCTGCGAACACGCATACGGCCATTGGAGGCTCCCAAGCAGAATCTGCTTTCATCGCTGTACATGACAGATCGCTATTGCATTCTCCAGTGCAGACGTTGGCGACACCACTGCAGCCGTTCCTGACGGTAGGCTGGTGTCAGAGGTACACATGCCAAAGGCACACGTGCACGTTGTCCTGCATCCAGTGGACAGTTGCGGATTGTTCGCACAGTCACCTCGGGTGCAACGGCAGCTCGGATTTGCGTCGCAGTGGATGTTCTGCTTGACAACGCTGCTCTCCTTATGCGTCGATCAGTCCGCTCATCAGTCCGCCTGTGACTCCCGGTTCCACGTCTTCTCGTGTGAAAATGTTCCTCGGACCATCTACGCCACCATCGTACCACCACCGATACTTCCTATCCAATTCGCTCCGCAATACGACGATACGACCACCCGGCCTCGCGAAGTCCAACTAGACCTCGCTCAAAGTCTGATAACTGCTGAAATCGTACACGTGTTCCATGTCCAGGCATTGCAGCTTCTTCAGGGTCTTCGCACGTGTCCGTACGCCGACGACTGATTACATTCACTTCGCCGTACTCCTTAAATACCACCTACAATAATTTGCATATTATGCCGTGCTGTGGCGTAAGCGCTCACCGGTTGGTCCCGAAATTAACATCACACCTACGTAAACTCGACCCCATTAACATATGTAAATTTCATGATCGTCCGCCAATTCCTTCTTGGTGTTCTTTTTTCACTTTCCGTCAGTGTATAAGCAAATGTAAGCAAGAAATAAATTAAAATTAATTACTGTGTACTCTTGAATATATAAAAAATACATTAAATTACTTTAATTCTTATATGTATAAATAACACTCTTCACATAATGCCAAAATATTTTGCACATAGTAAATTTTTTATCTCTTGACTCTGTTATAAAAAATGATAGGTTTCCGTTTCTTGATCCCCCCGAATAACACCTTTCAGTTCATTATATTCTAAATTATCTGCAGTTATGTGCAAACAGCAGTAATACATAATTCCTTATTCTTATTTGTATAAAAATTGCATTCACTGAACAGACATCATGTTCTTTCACGTACATGTATAGGGTCTCTTGTTTGGCTGTGAAAAGGAACCTCCAGGTTTCTGGAATAGCTACTTTTCCGTCATCCAGTTTTTATAAGCTAAAACTGCAAAAATGATTTTTAAATGTTTACATACTTATTTAATAAAAAAAAATACAAAAATTTGCTTTCTTTTTTAATACCTCAAAGCTCCTGCAAAAAACCCCAAAAAAACTGGGTATTTTTTTAACCAGCTTCATGTGCAGTTTGAAGAAAAAAAATTGTAAAACGTTTTTTCAGAGGCCCTCTTAGCACGAGCCCCCCCCCTTTCCCGACACAATGAGGGGTTTGCGGGTGCTATCAGTATGCCCCTGGCTTCAATTAGGATGGGTTGGAATACAGCGGGTACAATGGCGTGCTTAAGGAAAAAGAAAGGTATTACAGTTTAGTTCTATACAATGTGAGCTCTAGCAAACATGTATATTTCAGTTGTCCCCGAGGAGCTGTGTTGCCCATTGGCGGATTTATCTTTTGGTGTGGTCCATGTGGGAATTGTTCCTGTTTTTGAGCTCTCAGCCAGCTAATTGTGCAGTTACCCTTCACTGTCTAACATTTTTTTCTTTTCTATAGAGTACCCTAATCTTAATCTACTAGCTTGCCATTCCTAAGGGCTGTTTATGACCAGATGTTAGACACTGCTTTCCTAAAATTGTCTACATCATGATTTATTTATTTAATTATTGTATTGACTTTTATTCAGCATTTGGAGAAAGCCGTATAATTGGTTTCCTTGTGCATAAGCTTCATACACTTATTCTACTTTTGTACAAATGCAACAGACTAGCAATGCTAACTTAGGCCTAACCTCTGAGCAACGGCCACCTCCCAACAATGGCCACTTCTTTCCGGTTTAAGCAGTGATCTTTATTCGGAGGTTTCACTGTGTGCTCTAGATCCAGAAATTGGAACCATATGTAGTTTTGCTGCAAATGTTTACACTCAGTAATGGGATGCATTTATCTGATCAAACTAGCCTCTGGGGTTTTTAGTGACAGAGGGCTAAAACTTTAATGAAAGGATCATGGCAGAATCACTAAATTTCTTAAATACCAATTTCATCATCATACTATTTCAAATCAATTTCAGCATCATCATCTTAAAACTTAAGATATATGTTTTTGTGCATCAAATATTTTGAAATCAGACCCTTAAAAACAGAAACACGAAACATGTAAAAAAAGTTTAACTTAACTCACATGTATTTTTAACTTAAAGAAAGCAAGTTCTGATTTGTTATCTTAAAAGATAAATTTTCCTGGGCATCCAGCTTTTGCTACATGGGCAGGTAAATAATTTCTGCACATGCTCAGCTGGGCATGTAACTTTTCTGTTATTTTTCAAGCCCTGTGTATACACCAGTGCTAAGACGGGCTCGGGCTCTGAATGAAGGAGAGAATTTTCTTCCTTTTTTAAAAATGTGATTTTGTATGATTTAGCTCATGAGACTTTATTTTTCACTTTCTAATTGTTAAATAGAATTCTTCGGCAACTGGTTCTGCATGGGGAGTGAAAACTCGGCAGGATTATTCATTCCGGGCTTTGGTAACAAATACCAATGGCCATGAATTACTGAATTTCTGCGAGGGAAAAGTTTCTCTAAGAACTATAGATCTAGTAGATAGCAAGCTCATGAAATTTCCCTTCCTAGCTCAACGGGGCAGCTCCCTGCTTCTATTGAGCAACATACGACGTAGATTGTTGTGCCTCCCTATTTTTCCTCTTGCCTGGTCCCCCCGAAACATTTCAGGAAGAAATGAATTGCCAAAGAAACTGTAGAAATAGATTATCACCCCTTTCCCACTCCACAGTTGAGAAAGACATTGGTTAATTGCACAGGAGGTAAAGCGTGGAAGTCTGGAAGAGGAGATTTTTTCGAAACAGGTTAATCATAGTTTTGGGGCTCGTTCAGGCCCGGGCTCTTTTTTGCAATATAAAATCCGGGCTCGGGCTGATATACTTTGGGCTCGGGCTCTTAAAATTCAGCCTGAACTCGGCTCTGGTATGCACACACACATATATAGACATACTGACCACTGAATTAGAAACTTTTATTCAATACCAAGTTGGACCTCCTCCAGCTTGAATTACAGCACATATATGAGTTTGTGATACACTGACGGAAAAAAAAATCCCAACACCAAGAAGGGCTTGTGTTAGATAAACGACAGTTGGTAGGCGGTGAGAGTACATCTGTAAGATGACGTCTATGCAAATTCCGCGCTCGGCGTATACCTGTGGCGCTAGTAGCGCCTCGGAACATGCAAAGCAGGTTTGCTGTAAATACGCGCTGTAACGTTCGTGAGCGTTAGTTATCGTTGAGATTTGACGTAGGGTGTTGATGTTAGTCAAGAATGCCTTTAAGAAGACGAAGAAGCCATTATCAACAGCTCACGGAGTTTGAACGAGGTCGTGTAATAGGGCTACGAGAAGGTGGATTTTCTTTTCCGCAATATTGCAGAACGACTTGGCAGGAATGTAGCCACTGTGCATGATTGTTGGCAGCGGTGGTCAAGGGAAGTTACTGCCTCAAGAAGACCGGGTTCTGGCCGGCCACGTGGCACTACTGAGAGGGAAGACCGCCCTGTACGGCGTATGGCCGTGACCCATCGTACTGCGTCTGCGGCAGCAATTCGAGCTGCAGTTGCCACCACAGTGACACAATGAACTGTTAACAAATCGGTTACTTGAAGGACAGCTCCGAGTTAGACGCCCTGTAGTGTGCATTCCACTTACTCCAAACCAATGCCGTTTGCGACGTCAGTGGTGTCAAGCTAGAGCTCATTGGAGGACGGAGTGGAGATCTGTTGTGTTTTCTGATGAAAGCCGGTTCTGCCTGGGTGCCAGTGATGGCTGTGTGTTGGTTAGAAGGAGGCCAGGTGAGCGCCTGCAACCAACCTGTCTGCGGCCGAGACACACTGGACCTACACCTGGAGTTATGGTCTGGGGAGCAATTTCTTATGACAGCAGGAGCACTCTCGTGGTTATCCCATGCACCCTGATGGCGCAGTTGTACGTCAGTCTGGTGATTCAACCTGTTGTGCTGCCATTCATGAACAGCATTCCAGGGGGTGTTTTCCAACAGGATAACGCTCGCCCACATACTGCTGTTGTAACCCAACATGCTCTACAGAGTGTCGACATGTTGCCCTGGCATGCTAGATCACCAGATCTTTCACCAATCGAGCATGTATGGGATATCATTGGACGACTAACTCCAGCGTCACCCCCAACCAGCATTAACCATCCCTGTATTGACCGACCAAGTGCAACAGGCATGGAACTCCATCCCACAAACTGACATCCAGCACCTGTACGACACAATGCATGAACGTTTGCGTGCTTGCATTCAACATTCTGGCGGTTACACCGGTTATTAATGTACCAGCATTTCACATTTAAAATGGCTCTTCTCGCGCTTACAATAAGCTGTGATCTTGAAACCTTAATCGATTAAATATGTTACCTATACAAATGTATGGCCGTCATTTCATTCCTCTACAACTATTTTTTCGTGGTGTTGGGATTTTTTTCCGTCAGTGTAGATTCCACAAGGAGTTAAAGTACATCTGTGTCTACAGCATACCAGGTGTTCATCAGAGTCTTTTAAGTGGCTCAGATTTGACAGAAAAGGACTTTGCTATGAGATCCATTTTTCTAACATGTCCCATACATTTTCAATGGAGTTCAGCTTCAGGTTTTGTAGTGGTCAGGGAAGATGGTGAAAGTTATTGTCACGCTAGCTGAAATACTGCTGTTCACATCTCTTATGGTGGATTAAAACAGATACCACCAGCTGGATAAGAAGTCAAAATTGGAGGATGGATGTGATAGGCAACAGTGTTCAAATAATATCTTGAAGGACACCTGACCTTCCAACAATATCAGGGGACTTGTACCATACCAGCAGAACATGCCTTATACCATGACACCAGAACCTTGAAATATATTTACCATACATCAGATTCTTCCGCAAATTCCTGGAATTCTGCAATTTTCGTCGTTATTTATATAATTTTCAAGATCGGTGCAAAACTGAAGAGAAATTCTTGAGGGGTTAGTTAAAAGGTGAAATGGTTTTCTATTTGGAAACAGTATTTCATCTTTTTCAAAACTTTTGAAAATGAAAGTTAAATGGATTGAAGATCATTAATTTCTTTTTCTCTCGTTTCTTCTGCTCAGTATTGTTGTTAAATAGCATTTTGTTCCATATATATTTGTATTTCACCTTGAAAATAAAGAAAAAAAAAATCTGAAACAGAAGTCGGACGAAGCAAAATTTCGACAGTAATTGTAAATCCCCCCCCCCCCCGCTATGTTCCCTCCATCCAGTGTTGTTGTTAAATGTCAGTAAATTTATATTTTGAATGGAGTTATATGCTCCAGTTTAATATTTACATAAATAAATTAACATGAACAATTCTGTCTTGTTCATGCAGTGTTATATTCACCCTGTTTCACTACATGTTCTAATTTTTCCCCAGGTTAAAAAGTTCAGCTTTTTTTTTTTTTTCTTTGTCAGTCTCATGTATGACAAGGCAAGCTGAGTCCATTGCTTCGTGGGGCTCCTGTCAAACTCTCCGTCTAATGTTGGTACAGAAGAAGGTGTACTGTGACTCATTGGACCACATGATTTTTTTCCAGGGTCCAGTCACTGTGTTTCTGGCACCACTGTAGCCAAACATTCAGGTTCTTCTCAGTAATCAGTAGTTTCCACGTAGCCATGCGATTGTCAGTACTTATCCTCTTCAATTCCCTGCTCATTGTTTGCTGGGATATGGGCCAGGGACAGCCTTCATTGAATGCATCAATCAACTGATGCACACTACCACAGTTACAGCACTTAGATAAGCAATGTATGTTATTTCTCCACTGATTAAAGACCAGGGATATCTCTCCTTTTGAGAAACCAGTCAGTCCGCTGTTTTAAAAATCATCACTCCAGCTAGATGAGCCTTCACTATGAGTAAGGCCTTTATCCAACTCAGAAAGATCCTTTGTTTTTCCAATTTTGTTCAGCACTACTGATGAACAGCAGTCTTAAATAGTTGACTAGATCACATGGTGACACGTGACTACGTATTTTCAATATACATTGCACGATGTTTACATACATCTGCATAAAGGTTTCTAATTCTGTGGCTGGTGTGTCTATATACGTATATATACATGCTTTTAGTCAAGGAACATATAAATATTTGAGAGTGAATGAATGTAGAGAAGTTAGTCATCCATGTCTTGTAGTTTAGACAGAGACATAAAATTAAGGTCACAAATGGATCACCTACAACATAAAGCAATGAAGGAAGAAATATTCCTCATAATACATGGGAAATTGATAGAATGTTCAAAGCAAACAGAATGTAAATTCTGAATTTGCTTGTGACTCTTACTGGTCATCCATGTAACACCTCTCAGAAAACTTGTAAATATCATTTGCCTGGAGCGAAAATCAAATTCGCATCTCCAGATTTCCATTCGAGTATGCTGTTACACCATCCAGAACAGTGAAGCTCCAAGCAACTGAGACTAGGCAATCTTAGTGTAAGAATCTGAACACTCTTCACATTTTTGCTAGTCGAAGCATCGTTGCTTCCTCATAGCGTATTTTGACCCATCTCCCATCCGGAAATGGATAGAGGTCTGAAATTACTAAAGAAATTATATTCTTTGTGGATGGCACACACTATAAACTTACAGCATTGCCCCATCCTGGTATAAAAGTGATAATAATAAGAGAGACTTTGTGGAGGGCACACACTATAAACTTGCAGTGTTGCCTTTTCCTGGCATTGTAAGGCTATTTAAAATTTTCCATTAGAAAGATTGTTATAAATTTTTAAATCACAAACTGCAAATGAGAACTGAAAAAATAGTGCTATTTTCATGGCATTCAATTGCCCGATTTTCGAAGAAACCAGCTGGATGCTTTTTAAATCTTATATCTGGATAAAATCTTCCAAAATAAAGTTTAATCCCTTCTATTCAGATGGGTTAATTTAACAGAAAAATTTTCAGCTTGGAAATTTGTTACTAGTTTATTTGTTTATGGTCCAATCGAGGTGCATACTTTGCTTGGCCCCCAACACTATCTCACACACACTTCCAAGTCTACCCCACATGATGACTTTTCCTGCTTCCAATTACTAATGATGCTAAACAATAGTAAAATAAAAAAAAGAAGCTCACCCATTGCTTTTCATGATCAGTCAAAATCTCTTTTCAGTTCTGCTTTCATCTTTCTCTGTTTCAAAATCTCGAATTTTTATGGGTTTTTTTTTTGTTGTTGTTGTTTTTCTTGTGTAGCTAGAACAGAACATTTTATCTCTGAATTTATAGCAAATTTTAGTTGTTTTGAAAACTTTTACATCTGTATATTTAATACTATAATTTTACAAAAATAAATGCATTAATTATTTAAATGTTGGTCATTTAAAAATGAAAAACCAGCTTTGTATGTGTGTGGAAAGGGAGGGCGGTTGCCCCTGTTAGATCCACTACTGTCCCCACTAATGTTAATGTGCAGTTGCAATCTTTCTGGTAAATACCTGATGGATGTAGCTTCCCAGTCTTTGGATAGAGCCTGCACTGACTCGCAAATACTTCTCTGCAAGTTGTCATTGTTTTGGAATCATCTGCAGTGCAATTATTATTTAATCTTGTCAAACAGGACATGATACAATGGTACAAAATCTGGTGAATATGGAAGATATGGTCAAAAGGCTGTGGCTATCTAATTGCCAGCAGATGGAGGTGCCCAAAATATTTTGGGACAAGGACTCCATTATGTTTGCACTGCATAGGGTGTTGTTTCTTTTTAGGAGTGTGGTAGTGAAACTGTGACTCATCACATGTGACCAGCTTGGCAAAGAAATCTTGATTGTCCTGATTTGGATTCATGAGCAGTTGACAGCATGTTTTAATCATTGTCTCCTTTTGTTTAGCTATTGATAATTTTTTTCATGTCATCATCCACCCTAGTGTTATAAACAAAGGATTTTTGCTCTAATGTTATATACTTTGATGTTTTAATCATAAATGCTATGAACAATTCACCAAAGTTATATTCTATGTGAAACACGTGTTAATGCTATTCAATGGAACACGTGTTAATGTTATTCACAATGGAACACGTGTTAATGTCACCAATGTTAAATACAATGCGTTAATTTAATTGTTATATTTATTATTATGAACGAATTATAAACTATGGAAATTTTGTTCTACAGTGATCGTATATGGACACAAACGTGCCTCTTACATGTACTGGCATATAATCAAGCACAGCGTTGTGATTCACCTTTATCCCGTCACTGGAATGATGGGGGAATAAAGGTGCCGCTCGTGAAAGAAATTCGAAACATTAACACATATCTTAGTTTACCCATACCTTACTTATGTCTTGCGTGGTTATAAGGAAAACAAACAGGAATCTTATGTGGAAGTAATCAAAATGGTTTAATACGTGAGAATTAGGAACATTAAGTTACCACGTGCGAGGGTGCAGCCGTTAACAATACCTTACACATAAAATTTATTATTATTACGATTTTGCTCTATAACATCTCCGATCATTTCTGCATACATATATATATATAAGTGCAATGCTTAGTGATTTATTTTACTTCTAGTTCCTTTTCTCCTATGCTTTACTTAAGTGTTTTACCTAGCTAACTGGGTTTTCATTGTTTGATCATGACCATTACACATGCCACATGCTCTAAGTAGGGTTATGAATAAATTTAAGCAGGTACATGCAATAACAGGGAAAAGAAAAAAAATAGCTTATCTGGAATTGTCATGTGGCTCTCAGGTTTTCAACACTGGGCATATCCACCTAATCGATCTGGCTGGCGCTATCCGAACTAGGCTCTCCGTTTGTCAACCCTGGGCATACTTCATCTCTCCCGTCATACTCACTACCCACGTCTGTCTCCCGTTGCTACTAGCACTCAACTGCCTCTCTCTCTCTCGTCTTGACCAGTCTCATCCCCCCTGACCTTCCTGGGTTTTTCCCTTGTACGCGGATGCCAAGGTCACTTGACCTTCTGGGTATTTGACCTAATTCGCGGAGGTCAAGGTCACCTCGCTCCTGTCTAGGCGGCTGACCGCATCGAATCTTGCAACCCATCCGACATCCCCTGGGGCTATCCCCTTTTGCACGAGCATGTTGAACTAAATTTATTTTAATAATTTGCTTCCAACACTAGCATGTGACTGATGCGAGAAAAATTAGTGTGCTGCACACAACGTAATTGAGCTTCAGCTGCTATCTTGTCAATTAATGCTGTACTAACCCAAGACTGGCCAGCATGAAAATAACAACCACCTAGATGCCAGACGTAATGCAGTGTTAACCATCCATTACGAATTGTACCATCCATTTATGAATGGCCTTCCTATTTAACCTGCTTTTTTACTCAGTACTTGGTAATCCTATGGTGACACACGTTAATGAGCATCAGTTCTTTGTATGGAAGGTGTGATCAAATCGTATATGGAGTCAAGGAAACAAAGTTGTGTGAAGAATAGGATCGGGGAAATGATTTGGGAACCCAATGAGTTAAGTGAAAGATGGGGTGAATACTTCTGTGAGTTATTAGATCAGGAAAGCAAAGTTGATTCTGAGACAGAAGCAGATGATGGCACAGTGAAGGATGAAAGTGCAGGAGGGACCTCAAGAGAAGAGGTGTGTAAAGCTCTAAAATCTTTCCAGAACAGTAAAGCTCCGGGAGTTGACAGCATAACTGCCGAGATGCTGAAATATGGTGGTGACTCTGTAATTGACTGGTTAGCTGAAATTTGTCAGTTGTGCTGGGAGTTAAGAATGGTCCCTCGAGATTGGAAGGATGCTATTATTGTTCCCTTGTAAAAGGGAAAAGGTGATCAGACTGACTGCAAGAACTATCGTGGTATTAGCCTACTGAGTGTGCCAGGGAAAGTGTTTGGTAAGGTTGTAATTGAAAAAGTACGGGGACTTACATCAGAGAAAGTATGGGGTGTTCAGAGTAGTTTTATGCCTGGTAAAGGCTGCTTTAACCAAATAAATGTTTTTGCATTACGCATGATGATTGAAAAGTATCTGGCTGTTGGTAAGAAAGTTTTTGCTGCCTTTATAGATTTAGAGAAAGTTTATGACCGAGTAAATTGGACACTTTTGTGGAAGGTTTTGAGTGAATATGGTGTTACTGGGAATCTACTTAATAGTGTAAAGGTCATGTATGCTGGCAGTAGAGCTTGTGTACGATTGAATGGTGTTTTATCAAAATGGTTTTCTATTATTGCTGGAGTCAGACAAGGTTGTGTAATGTCACCATGACTGTTTAATATATTTATGGATGCCTGCATGCATGATGCCAAAATAGATAATACGGGTTTATGTCTTGGTGATATTCGTGTGTGCAGATTGCTGTATGCTGATGACACTCTCCTGTTGGCAGAGAGCAAAAATGAGTTGCAGAGTATGTTGACTCGGATGCACGAAGTTTGCATGAAATTCAAACTGAGTATAAATAAGGGAAAACCAAAGTTATGGTGTTTGAGAGAGGAACGGGTAGCACTGAATGTAATGTAAGTATAAATGGCACAGTGATTGACCAGGTGAATGAGTTTGTGTATTTAGGAAGCATGTTTGACAGAGAGAACAAATTGGATGGTGAAATTAGTAGGTGAGTGAATTCTTCATTGAAAGTCATAGCGGCATTGGGAGGTGTTCACAGGAATGATGGGTTCTCAAAAGAATCCACCATGGCTGTGCATGAGAGTGTAATTGTTCCTACTCTGACGTATGGCAGTGAAACCTAGATACTGCAGAAGAAACATAGGAGTCGTTTGTGTGCTGGAGAAATATGTTACTTACATGGGCTTTGTGGCAAGACACATTCTGAGTGTGTGAGGAATGAAGATGTGTTGCAGTTGTATAATGTGAAGCAAAATGTTGTAGCAAGGTGGAGACTAATATGCTTTGGTGGTTTAGCCATGTTGGAAAAATGAGTGATGAGATGCTTACTAAAACGATCTTTTTGGCCTAAGTGGCAGGAAGGAAAAGCAGAGGAAGGCCAAGGAAGTCGTGGGAGGATCAGATTCAAGAGTGCCTGCATGAGGAAAAGATTATGAGTATGAATTATAGAAGGTCTTGCATATGGTGCATGATAAATGTCAGTGAAGCCCAAGTTGTATGTCAAGATCACTGTAAATGGAGAAGTTTGATACGGCAACAGTAAGGAAAAATTATCTGGTAGTTTGTACTTTTTTGTGGAGCTAACCTCTGAATCTCAGAGAACAGCTTAATGATATGTATGTATGAGGCTCACTTCAAGTAATCTGTTTTGAACAATTGTTTTTTAAGTAGTCTGCAGTGAACAATTTGTTAATTCTTGATCCATGCTAAATATATTGAAAATATTGATGTGTCTAGTGTCATGATAACGTTATTAACAGAAATGACTAGCTCAGCCTAATGTACATAAATGAGTAATTCCATGTCAGATCAATCACCTTCTTGACCTCACCATTTCTGATTTTGATGAAATTTGGTATGAAACACACATATGACAAGGTAAGTAGTTCTGCCAATTTTCAGATTTTTATTTTGAAAATTGTCCAAGATACACACATAATAAAAATCAAAATTTTCGTAAAAAATAACAAACTCGCACACTTATAAATGGCTGTAAATTTTTTCCTAATTGTAGTAGAGTAACAATTCAAACACAGTTGCAAAGCTAAAGGATTGAGCTTTCTATAGATATCATACATGACCTTCTTACAACAGATTAAAGTTTCAAGGTCATCCACTGTGACCTTTGACCTTGAATATCTCAAAACATACCATCTTAAAAAATTACGAAAAAAATATATTTTATTACTACAACATTCTACCCATGTGCCAGATATTAGGCTGGCACTGCTATGGCAAGGCAGTGTAGGATTAATAGGAGTGTCATGCTGCACCCTTCTGTATGTAAGGCACAGAGACATACCATGCAATAAATATTTCTTACGTTGAGGATTTGTGTTTATTATACATGAAATGTGTATATATTATAACAGATCAACAGATTTATCAGAAATATGCTATGTGACAGCAATTTTACTTGATAGACACAATTTTCAGCAGTAAATAATGTCAACAAATCTTTGAGATCAGAGATTGAAACTCCACCCATTTTAGCCAATGGCAGGGCTTCTTCTTAGCCAATGACAAAGCTTCTTATTAGAGCCAATGACAGGGTTTCTTATTAAAGCCAATGACAAGGCTTCTTATTACAGCCAATGAGAAATCTTACTGGTACACCATTTTACATTTGCTGTTATTTCAATTCTGAGCTTGTGAGTGTGTGGTTATCAATTTATCTGTAACATTGTTAACTGTTTAATTGTTATTTTATTTTATCTTTATTGTTATCTTTATTTAATCAATTTCTTTTTATCAAACTATATTTATTTATCATGTTTTTTTGCAGGTGCAGTTTCATGAACCAAAATGGACTTTAAAAGTCAAATTTTTTGTTGCAATCCTCTGGGTAAAAGTGGACACACAAGGTTTAGAAAGAATCTGAGAAAAGTACAGCCTTGGATGGTTCAGAAATGTCCAAATATAACATTAGAACAGAAAATATGTAGTTCATGCAGAAAATCTATCTCTGAAATGCCAGGTCCTTCATGTATAATTGAAACAGATGCAGAGGCAGAACAACCTCGGTTAAGTGAAGATAATTCAGAAGGAGTGGTGAAGAGTGAGATATGGACTGACAGAGACACAACTTTGGATAGTCTGAATGATACGTTACTTTCTCTAGGCGAATCTCCTGTGAAAAAAAAAAAAGATTAGGTGTTGGACAGTACAGTAAGAAGAAATATCAGAAAATTGGTGAAGTGATAAAAGACTACATAATTGTTCCAGAATGTGATAATCCTGTGACAGTATCTGATGAATCGGTCATGATTTCACAGTTGAAATAAAAATTTCAAGAAACAGACTCTAGCAGTGTTAAAGTCCAAATACTAACAATATTACCTAGAACCTGGAGTATTCGTAAAATTCAGGAAGAATTTGGTGTAACATATTACATGGCACGAAAATCTAAAAATCTTGTGGAAGAGCAGGGTATTTTAGCAACTCCAAATGCTAGGCCTGGGAAAACTCTCAGTAACAGCACAGTTGAAAACGTTATTGCATACTATAATAGTGATGAAGTGAGCTGTTGTTTACCAGGAAAAAAAGATTTTGTTACAATGATAGAATCAGGATCAAAAGTACAAAAACAGAAACGTCTTATTCTAGGAAATTTGAAAGAGATATTTCAAGGATTTAAAGGCAAGAATCCTAATGTCAAAGTAGGGTTTTCAAAGTTCTGTGGTTTACGCCCAAAGAATTGTGTGCTGGCTAGTGCAAGTGGAACACACTGTGTCTGTGTGTGTTGTGCTCATGAAAATGTAAAACTTATGCTAGCAGGGTGCAAATTGCAAGACTTAACTTGTAATGATGAATTACCAGTTAGGACATACTATCCAAAGTTGTGTCTCTGTCAGTCCATATCTCACTCTTCACCACTCCTTCTGAATTATCTTCACTTAACCGAGGTTGTTCTGCCTCTGCATCTGTTTCAATTATACATGAAGGACCTGGCATTTCAGAGATAGATTTTCTGCATGAACTACATATTTTCTGTTCTAATGTTATATTTGGACATTTCTGAACCATCCAAGGCTGTACTTTTCTCAGATTCTTTCTAAACCTTGTGTGTCCACTTTTACCCAGAGGATTGCAACAAAAAATTTGACTTTTAAAGTCCATTTTGGTTCATGAAACTGCACCTGCAAAAAAACATGATAAATAAATATAGTTTGATAAAAAGAAATTGATTAAATAAAGATAACAATAAAGATAAAATAAAATAACAATTAAACAGTTAACAATGTTACAGATAAATTGATAACCACACACTCACAAGCTCAGAATTGAAATAACAGCAAATGTAAAATGGTGTACCAGTAAGATTTCTCATTGGCTGTAATAAGAAGCCTTGTCATTGGCTTTAATAAGAAACCCTGTCATTGGCTCTAATAAGAAGCTTTGTCATTGGCTAAGAAGAAGCCCTGCCATTGGCTAAAATGGGTGGAGTTTCAATCTCTGATCTCAAAGATTTGTTGACATTATTTACTGCTGAAAATTGTGTCTATCAAGTAAAATTGCTGTCACATAGCATATTTCTGATAAATCTGTTGATCTGTTATAATATATACACATTTCATGTATAATAGACACAAATCCTCAACGTAAGAAATATTTATTGCATGGTATGTCTCTGTGCCTTACATACAGAAGGGTGCAGATTGACACTCCTATTAATCCTACACTGCCTTGCCATAGCAGTGCCAGCCTAATATCTGGCACATGGGTAGAAGAATGTTGTAGCAATAAAATATATTTTTTTCGTAATTTTTTAAGATGGTATGTTTTGAGATATTCAAGGTCAAAGGTCATGTATGGTATCTATAGAAAGCTCAATCCTTTAGCTTTGCAACTGTGTTTGAATTGTTACTCTACTACAATTAGGAAAAAATGTACAGCCATTTATAAGTGTGCGAGTTTGTCATTTTTTACGAAAATTTCGATTTTTACTATGTGTGTATCTTGGACAATTTTCAAAATAAAAATCTGAAAATTGGCAGAATTACTTACCTTGTCATATGTGTGCTTCATACCAAATTTCATCAAAATCAGAAATGGTGAGGTCAAAAACTTATTTTTTTTATTGATCTGACGTGGAATGTCCCAAATACGAAACAAACTCTGATCACCACTACCATGTAGCAAAGTGAAGTTTGCTGATCTGTGATAGTGCAGGATTCCCTGTACTACTAATAAATATGTTTTAGTACATAAGCAGGTTAAATAATATTTGCATACTAGCTGGTGTGCAAATAATATTTGCCCAGCATTGCTCTGAAGAATTTGATGATAATTCACTATATAAATTTTGTACAAATCAAATGAAAACAATTAATTTTTTATGGCATGAACCATATTTAATTTACTGTATTTCATTTCTTTATTGAATTTGAATTTTATTCTGTGTAGAGTCTTAATGCTCACAATATTTTTAGTTTTCCCATTTGATTTTTGTTGTTTACTTACCTTCAGTTCCGATTCTGAATTGTGTTGCAGTTCTTCACTGGAAAGCAAGTAATCAAAAAAAAAAAATCAATTATTGCACTTATCAAAACAAAAAGATTAAATTCAAATTCAAAATAAAAAAGTAAAAAATGGAACTTTTTGCAAAAATTTTGTATGGGGGGCACCTTGACCCTGATCTCTGACTCTTTCCAAAAACTGTCAATGGTCTAAGTTAGAGTAAGTACCATGAGATAGTATACCAAATTTGGTGGTCCTAAATTGAAAACTGTAGATTTTGCATAGCTGACAAACAAATAAACAAACATTCAACTTTATGTATTAGATTTTGAAATAAAAAGCAAGCATAAACCAATCGTCATGAAAAATGTGGTGAAAAAAAATGCAAAGAAAATGCATCCATAATTATGGAAATATTAGACATGAAATAAAACTTCAAAAAACAAAAAAAAATCAGTTCGTGGTTAATTTCCATATGTCAAACAAATGACAAGAATCTGAAAAAATATGTAAAAATTCAAACTTGCAGTTTAAAGAAGTTTAAACTCAGAAAGATCTGATTTTGAAAAGCAAAATGTCAAATAAATCATTGTTATATACCAGATTCCGAGAAAGATTACAACACTCAAATTAAAGGATTTACAAAAAATGATTGAGATTACAGTAATCAAAATAAATTATAAGTAACAGGTTCTGAGTATTTAAAACATTGCTTAAAATAAATGTCACAAATTTAAACAAAGAAACAAGATTGAATATCATGCTTAAAAGTTAAAATGATATATTGAAACAAGATTTATCAATATAATAGAATTTTGCAAGAAAAATGACTGTCATCCAGATTTTAAAATGGAAAAGTACCAAGTCAGCACATGAAATACTGAAAATGGCAGTTAAGCTATTTTAATTAAAAAAAAAAAACAGAATTGTGACAATGCCAAAAATTTGGCACATCATTAGAAGTTATGATTGCAAAGTAAAGAAATCCAAAACAATTTTAAAAAATATGGTAAGAGTAACTAACCGACAAACAAAGTGAAATTGCTAAAATTATTGTTTTGTTTACATTTATGTATTGTGGAGTAATGTTTGATCTATGATAGCTCCTCCAGGCTTTGTTCGGAAGGTTGATAAACTGTGTGTCTGGTTTCATGCAGTACAATTGGACAGTGCTATGAAAAAATGAAAGTAACATGTTCGCTTACTTTATTTAAAGTGTGACTGACATGTCCTTTGCAATCAGCTTTCTGATCGATACACTTATCAGAATATATAGTGCCATACAAATATGTTGTTTTGTCGAGTGAACAAGATTCATACCAAATTTCAGAGTACCAAATACCTGTTTCCTTTAGTTTGTCATGTTACTGGGAAATGGTAAAATAACAGTTGCTGCCAGAGGATTGCATTTCCAATACCTGAGATAATGATAGAGGTGTCCACTCATTGATGTGGAGTGACAACTGAGGACCTCAAGTACTTCTTGAATCCTCTTCACTTATCATCTTGGTGTCATATTTGCATAACCAGGGGTCGTGCTGCTGATCGCATTTTTCGCAATTTGTGAAAAAGAAATCATTTTGGCAATGGAAAAAAAGTTTTGGCGATTATCTTTTTGTACTGTTATAACACTTTAGCAAAAAAAAAAAAGAAAATGAATTTGGCAAATAAGTTTGCAGAAACTTGAAAAAAGCCAGAGCAACTCCAGTATGTTGTCCCGGATGTACGAAGTTTGCATGAAATTCACACTGAGTATAAATAAGGGAAAAACCAAAGTTATGATCTTTGAGAGAGGAACTAGTAGCACTGGATGTAATGTAAGTATAAATGGCACTGTGATTGATCAGGTGAGTGAGTTTGTCTATTTAGGAAGCATATGTTTGACAGAGAGAACAAATTGTATGGTGAAATTAGTAGGCAAGTGAATTCTTCATTGAAAGTGGTAGCTGCTCTGGAAGGTTTTCACAGGAATGATGGGTCTCTAGAGAGTCCCGCATAGCTGTGTATGAAAGTGTAATTGTTCCTACTTTGATGTATGGTACTAGTGAAACCTGGGTACTACAGAAGCAACATAGAAGTCGTTTGTGTGCTGGAGAAATGCGTTACTTACGGGGGGTTTGTGGCAGGACACGGTCTGATTGTGTGAGGAATGAAGATGTGTTGCAGTTGTGTGATGTGAAGTAAAATGTTGTTAGTAAGGTGGAGACTAATATGCTTCAGTGGTTTGGCCATGTTGAAAGAATGAGTGATGAGATGCTTACTGAGAAAATCTTTTTAGCCCAAGTGGCAGGAAGGAAAGGCAGAGGAAGGCCAAGGAAGACATGGGTGGATCATATTCAGGAGTGCCTGCATGAGAAAAAGATTATGAGCATGAAGTATAAAAGATCTTGTGTACGACATGTTGAGCATGAAGTATAAAAGATCTTGTGTACGACATGTAATGGATATCGGTGAAGCCCGAGTTGTATGTCAAGATCGCTGTGAATGGAGAAGTTTGATACGACAACAGTCAGTAAAAATATCTGTTGGTTTGTATTTCTTATTGGAGCTAACCTCTGAATCTCAGAGAACAGCTTAGTGATATGTATGTATGTATGTAACTCCAGCATGACCATGTGGAAATGTTTGCATAATACCAGATAGACAGTTTTTGCTGAGTCAGAAGCTGAGATAAAAAGGACTGTTGCTGAGTTCTTGTTGGTTTTTTGTGGCACAAGTGCACAAGACTCTTGGTGGCCATGCTTATTGTGGCCACTCTCTATGGCTGCTCTTCAGCGTTACTAGCCTGGAGTTGGAGGTCAGCTGTTTCTTGCTGGTGTTGCTGTCATCTGAGGAGTGGAATATGTGCTTGGGTTGTTTTGGACTGTGACTGCAGCCAAGCATGACCAACTGCCAAGTGTGATGATGAAGTCTGACTGGTGCAAAACTGTCATCCTCAGCTGTTTTCTGCTGGTATATTGACTGCCGTTTTCGAAATTCTTTTGTTGATGTTTTGTTATCCGTGGAGTGGACATACATTAATCTGATGGTTGAAACTACAGGACTGTCTGGATCTGGATGTGATTTAAATGGTGCAAGGCCTAGTTCTGTGGACAGTGTTAGAATTAGAAATAAATGTTCTACAGGCCCAGCAGACCACTCAAATTCGCAAATCACTGGTCTGCCAAAATATCAACTAGTCCGTGAAAGAAAAACCTTACACATTTACAGAATATGTAAAAATTAATGTATAATTTCATTGGAGCTGTACATCACAAATTCATGGCAACAGAATGTATACATGTATGCTTGCAAATATGCATAAATAAAACACAAAGCACAGTAAGCAGTTGTAGAAATTAGAAGACAACAGCCAAAAAAAAAAAAAAAATCACTTTTCAGCAGAGCCAGGTTATACCAAAATGTGGTGGTCCACTCATTTATACTATACTAGTCCAGAAATGGCACAAATACATATGTATTTAATATGCATATGCTTTTATGGTATTTGTATCAAGAACAATACACTGAAGAGTAACATGTATAGTCCATTTCAAATTAAAGTTTGTAATACAAATATTACAAAGTATTTTGATTCGGACCTTGGTTTGCTATAATCTAAAATTTTCATAAAACTGAAGTATAGTTTACAATTCCGATATTCAGTTTTTGAGTAGTAAATATCTGAATTTCAAAAAAAACCGAAAACTGCCGTAGCCCAACCTGGATATTTTAAAATCTGGTTCAGTTCTTTATAAACTTGTAAATTCCGAAACAAACAAAAAAAAACCTGGCCACCCGGGCCAGTAACATAAATATTTCACTAGCCCGATGGAATCTTTACTGGCCAATAGCCAGCTGACCAGCGGGTAATTTGAATGCTGATGGATATGACTGAGACCTTTTGACAAGGTAAATATTGTCCTCTGTATAAACACTAAAATTATTATTTTTTTTATCCCTATTTTTTTTTTTTACAGCCACGCAGCGAGAAATTGTAGCTGGGTAGTACTTTTAATGACCCCTTTCCCAATTGAAAAAAAAAATGTTTTCCTTAACATTATTATAGTTATTAAACATCTTTAGTGGTGTGGTAGCCTGGTAGGCATTAATACACAGTCGAATCACATTATTGTGACCACCTCCTACTTTTGATGTCAACAGCACATAGCCAATGAAAGAAGGCGTGTGTTGTGAGCTGGCTTGGAGGGTATATAAAGTGTGCTGTAGGCATTCTAAAATAAAAAACGTATCACTCATTGCTGTCATGGATAAAAGGAGTGCAATTTATCAGATTTGCAAAAAGGGATGATTATCGGCTTTTGGGCCAAGGTGGCAGTATTTCTGAAAACATCACACTTTGCGAACTGTTTGTGTGCTGCTGTGGTTCAAGTGTATTTAGATTGGAGAAATGGCACCATTGCAAATAAGTGATGTGGAAACTGCAGAGCACCACATGCCATTGCTGTGAGAGGTGAATGTCGGTTTTGAAGTTACATGAAGGCCGATCGACACGCTACAGTGGAGCAACTCACTTGTCGAATGAACCAGGGGGCTATCAGAAGTTTCTCTAAAACAACAGTTCAGCGAATCCTGCTATGTATGGGGCTCCGATGCAGACAGATGGTCACTGCACCGATGCTAACGAAGGTGCATTTGGCAGAAAAGCCTTACATTTGCATGGCAGTATCAGAATTGGACCTCCGCTGATTGGCAAAGAATTGCCTTCTCCAATGAGTTACGTTTTCTGCTTCATCAAATGGATGGATGTTGGTGTATAAGGCGAGAAACATTGGAGAACAAACACTCTTCAACCATTGCTGGAAGAACAAAACTGGTGGGGACAGCGTTATGGTCTGGGAAATGTTTTCATGGCATTCCCTGGATCCACTCATGCCTGTGAAAGGCACCATGGACCAAATTTATTATGAATTCATCCTTGCAGACCACGTACACCAATACATTCTGATTGTCTTCCCTGGGGCGGATGGGATCTTCCAGCACGATAATGCAATGTATCACACAGCTTGAAATGTCCGAGAGCAGTTGGTAGAGCATGATGAACACTTCAAAGTACTTCCCTGGCCCCTTATTCTCCAGACTTAAACCCAGTTGAGCATCTGTGGGATCACCTCAATCATGTTGTTCACTCTATGGATCCTCCACCACGCACCCTCCAGATGCACTGCAGTCAGCATGGCTCCACATACCTGTGAACATCTTCCAGCACCTTATTGAGTCACTACCAGTCTGTCTAGCTGCTGTCCTCACTGCACATGGTGGTTACTCTGGATATTAGCTGGTGGTCACTGATAATGTGATTCGACCATGCATAACATAACATAATAAACAAAGTTAGAAAATTGTGCAAAAATGATTTAAAAATTCGTATTTACTAACAAATCATATTTGACGACACAGATTTTTTTTTTTTACAGGTTGAGGCTTTATCGACCATCATGAGCAACTCAATAGGCTATAAGCAGTCGCTTGTCGATAATTTAGGGCCACTGATAACACAACAAACACAACATTCATACCTCAACGGGATTCGAACTTGGACCCTTCTCGGAGTCAGAGGAGTGGTCATAAGCCAGCGCTTACACCCCTGCACCACCAGGGCAGTGACACAGATTTCAGCTAGTTTTCATCAACACTTATGGTGAATGTGGTAGTAAGTTTTCCATTATTACTATCATGTGCTTTGTGAAAAACATTCATTAAAGAAAATATTGCCGGGCAGCAGATAAAATTAACTGGGCGAGCTGCTCAGTAAAAAAGCTCTACACAGAACACATTATAATTAATATAAATTAAATAGTTGAATCCAAATTTGATCTAAGATTTCTGTGCACTCTCTATGGTTTAATGTACGTGTCAACTTAACTTAAGACAGTCCTTGCTGTGGGATTGAGCTAGTCCAGGGCGGGAGGAAGAGTTAGGCAGGATGGAACCATCACAAGTTCTCACTTATTTTTTGTTCTGTCTGTAAATGCATTTTTTAACAAATAAAAAATAACTGAAAAATAATAAAACAACAATTACTGACAATAATAATTATAGAAGATGAAAATTGCTCTAAACACAAAAATAAGCAAATTTTACAAAAATGGGATAAATTTCACAAAAATAAGCAGAATTTCACAAAAATTTATGTCATCATTAAAAAATTGGATCAATTTTTGTTATAGTTTGCTGAGTTGCTCACTGTGGTCATTAAATCCCAAACAAAGAAATAAAAAATAACCTTGGAAGTCTATTCCTTTTGAGTTTTGCCTAATTTCTGTTGCTTCACATGCATTTGTTGTATAAGGAAGTTCAATGCCAAAGAGGATATGATATTTATGATGTAATGAAATATCAGAATAATTTTCAGGAACCATGAGAAAAAAAAATCAATTTACAATTATAACATTCATTTCCCTGGGTGGTCATACAGTCCTGCTGCCTCCCTAGATATTGTTTTACTCATTTTCATTGTTTGCGCTTACTGCATGATCACAAGTAAAAACTTACCAAAGAACTAAGTTATTAGCTGTTCTTTTCTTTCCTTAGATTACTTTTTGCAATATGAAGTGTGTAAAGGATGGGATGATTTTCATTGCCCTTCTGCTACCATTGCTGTGCATTGCTCCTGGACATGCACACCCTGACGAAGTTCAGCAGTTGCCTGGACTAAAATACAAGATAGGGTTTAAGCAATATTCTGGTTACCTGAATGCCTCCTCTGGAAAGTTTCTGCATTATTGGTAACTCATTTTTCTGTTCATGTGTATCATTTGGTACTCAAACTTATAATGTATTGAATATTGATTTAATACTGCTACCACACATTATAATCTCAATTTGTTTATTTGAGCACTTGGTTAGAAAATTCATACAGGTCAAGTAATTTAATATACTAAATGGATATATAATGACAAATCATATCCTTTAGCTTTATCAATGATGTTTACCATCATTACCTTTGTTCCTGAAGTGGGATTGAGAGGCTTACAGAAAGTATCTCTTGTCCTGCAAGTTCTTTTATTAAAACAGTTTGTTAAAGCCTTCTGATGTTTATTTTGTTTGTTAAGGCCTTTTGGTGTTTATTTTGTTTGTTAAGGCAGGCCTTCAGAAACATCAATACGCTTAAAACATCTTTCTTAATAAAAATAAATAAAAACTCAACACAAGAGAAACTTTGATTGGTACTTCATTCTACTTTTGAAACAGAATTATTTTTATATTTAGCAACTCACTAAAGATGTAATATTCTCTAAGACTGATGTTTTACCTTTCTATAAAAGTATTTATGCACTTTACGGAAGTTATCTCTTTATTTATTTATAAATAAATAAAAAAATTTAATTTACTCATATTAGATCCTCTTTTACAACAGGTTGCTAATGTTGTAAAACTGTTAATCTCATTCATCATCATCATCATTGTCAACCATTATCAATCCACTGCTGGACGAAGGTCTCCCCAAGTTTCCTCCACAACGGTCTGTCTTGTGCCAGTCTCCTCCATGTCACCCCTGACCCTCTGCCTTCATGTCGCACTGGCCGCTGCCTTGGCCAGGTACATTCCAGCTGCCGGAGACTGAGGGCCAAGATTTAAGTTGTGGAATCATTTTGGAGGGGTTTGGCCATAACTCACCACGCTGGCCAAGCGGGTTGGTGAGTGTGGGATAGCATTTCCTCTGATCCCGATGGTATAGTTATACCGCTATGGGCGGTCGTCAGAGCCCCTTTAGTGGGAACAGGATGCACCACGAGAAGGCGGGGTTGACATTTGTCAAGGAGAGGCTGTGATGTTACGCATCACCTGACCTTACATCCCGTTAATCTCATTATACTTCATTAAATATTTATTTCTGCAATATACTTCATTAAATATTTATTTCTGCAATAGCCTAGTAATTTTATGAGATTTAAAAACAATATGTGCTCTAATGATTTTAATTACATAGCACAGTAATATTTTTAGTGTTCCAGAAAGCGGTTCCAGTAAAAAAAAAAAAATAATTCAAGTATGCATACTGTTGATTTGAGATTATGGTAACACTGATGAAGTTAGTTAAAGTGTTCCTGAAAACACTGAAGAGGCAAAATCATGGTTAAGTATAAAGTTAATAGAAAATTTGGGTTATGTCAATTGTGTTTTTGTTATTTGAAGAATGCTGAAATATTTACTTCTATGAACAGAAAATGAAGATAAGGGAATCACAGCAAGCATTTGATGCAGCTCACTGAACATGAAAGTGCTAAGTGGTGAAAGTATATTAATCACAAACATATGCATCTGGCAGATAAGCTCTATTTGAGGGACTAACCTCCAGGACTCAGTTTCAGCCGGTAGTTAGTAGCAAATTGCTAGCAAGCAAATGCATTTTGCTAGTCATAAAAAGTGCTTCTAGCAAAAGTAGCTAGTGGAAAAATTTTGAATTTCGTAGTGTGAACTGTAAAGCACCACTGCAATTGCACGCATGGAATATTTTAGACACATACAAAAAGGAACAACTGCTTTCTGGAAATGAATGTTTCTTGAAAAGTACAAACATTATAAAAACATTTTGGCACTAGTAGAAATATCCAGTATATTTCCCTTATCTACTTCTGCATGTGAGGTTGGGTTCAGTTTCATGAAGAGAACCCAGGGTGATTGGAGGGGCAGTTTGAACTGTTCTCATGAGCACTATGGTTGAAGGTCCATCCGAAGACAAGTTTGACCCCAGCTCTGCTGTTTTAGTGTGGTATGATGAAAAGACCCGAAACCCAGATCATAAACCATATGGAAAATAACTTAAAGAGTTTGAATAGAGTTCTTGAATTTTGTGGATAAAGTTAAATAAAAAACATTTCTTAAATATTTGCATTCGAATTAAATTGTTAGAATTAATATCAGGTCATGAAAAGGTGAGTTATATCTAAATATTTGTAATCTCTTCAGCATTACAATGTGACCTTTACAGGTGTGAAATCAAAATATATGATTGACTAATTTAGGGAGACATGTTAAAGTTTTTTTTGTATAATGTTAATAAACTTCCTGCTAGTAGATAATGCAATTTGCTAGTAAAAAAAATAAGCCCACTAGCAAGTGTTGCTACTGATAAAAAAATGAAATCAAGGCCTGCTAGTTAACCTCTGAACTTCAAAGAACAGCTTGTTGATATGTATGTATGTATTCATGCATACGTGACCCCATACATGCATATGCATGCAGGGGTTGTGCTACCAATCGCATACTTTGCAGTTGCGAAAAAAAAAATCGTTTTGGTGATGGGAAAAAAGTTTTGGTAAAAATATTGGCAATTACCTTTTTGTACTATCTTAACATTTTAGTGAAATCCTGGAAAAGTCATTGAATTTATTTTCTCAAAATGTGTTCAAACCATGTAAATCTGAAAGTGTGTAATTCCAATCATCATTTTCATCTCATTTTATCATCAGAGGCTTAGATTCCCATTCTGTTCCCTAACGTCTAGAAGTAACCATTCTACATATGCTTTTGATGGAAATACAATCATCCTTGTCAAATAATACAATGCACCACCAGAATCTGGGTTGCTTGCTTCAACATAATTTTTGTTGCAATTTGAAAGCATTTAGTCTGTTATTCCATGTTGTTAAATTGAGTGTGACCCCAGTTCGGTTGAGGTGTAAATGTTGTTCAAGCTCCTCTTACCAAACTGTGTCAAAATACCACTCTCTCAGTGGTGGTAAGTATAGCCATATATTTGAAACCTCTGTCAAAAACACTGATAATACAAAGTTTGATTTTTCTTCTGTAGAAGTAGTGATTCACAGACTTTGCTGTACATGTGGTAGACTGACTCCAATATTTGGTTTGCACTGACCCAGAAGGTAAAGGTAGTTCAAATAGCTCGCTCGTTGTGTTAAGGAAAAATTGAAAAAAACAGAAGCCTTTCAGCACCGTCTTGGATCTTGATCACCTGTAAACATTCAGATTGAGACTGGTTGCCAAATTTCAATTTCAAGTGCTTCATTATGGTTTTTGCTAAATGCTGAGGTTAAAATAAGGACTACCAATGTTGCAGTTTGAAGAGGTAGATATTTCAGTGCTCTCGGGAGTGAAAACTTGGGCCCTTTTGTTTATGAAAGGAGCAATTTTCTCAGTGTTCTTCCAGAGAGGTACAGCTGATGTCTCTGAGATAGTCAATAATGCCAAGGGAGAATTAGGTCTACCTTAGGTAATGCCCTTTTTGTGCTCTGCCAGGCACTTAGTAATGCTGCAAAAAGTACTGCTGATGTGCACTTTGGTACCAACAGAAGTAGAAATTGGAATGTTTTACACACTAGGAACATTAAGGTCTTTGACTTTATCTCTGCCCAGGAGAATAAGTTTCATGATGGTAGGATTGGGTTTGATACCAATCTAATAACCATATAATTTTAAAATTTGATATAGCTGGTAGGTAGACAGGTCAAGAAAAGGAAATACATCTAGCAAATTGAAGTTGTCCATTGACCTTGGATGACTGGAGAGTAGTGGAATTTGTGACACCAAACTTTTGTTATGTAATAGAAGGTAAAGGAGCAAAATATTTTGTCACATCCCTGTAATTTAACCATGTGATATTTCATTCCAACAAGAATTCCCAATGTAACTTCTGTCAAAACTCTGATATTCTTGACATCCATCCCATTTCAATTCATCTAGAGAATGTTAGTTGAATCCTGTTTTTTTTTTTTTTTTAAACATTTTATTACTTCCATTTAGAATTAAAGCAGGACTTTCACTTTTGAAATCCTTCTAATTATCAAAATGCTACAATTCAAGAATGTGTAAATATTAGAACCTCCTAATTATTTATGTTTTAATTTAGACATTTTCAAGAGTACTCCATTGATGAAATTGAGCTTATACCAAACCTAACCTTCCTGACTCTCCTTGAAGTTGATCTTGTATCCTATTAACAATAACACTACCTCAGGAAAAATTAGCAAGAACTGCTTGCATTAGGTACAAGAAGCATTGGGTGTGTCAAGTGAAGGTATGCAGTGACTGGGGGCAAGGCATGTATGCCCCTTGGAAAACATTTTATCTGCAACATTATTCTAAGCCTCTCCCCCATCGCCATGCATCTGGGTTCAAAGGAAGATGTCAGAGGTAAAGTCATTTTTCATTGATAAGTTTCCATCGAACAATAAAAGGAATAGACATGGAAAAAATGTGGAAACTGTAGTTGCTGTATTTAAATACAGAAGTTTTAATTCCATAGGCAACTGCTTCTATTAGGTTTACAGACAACCACATACACTCCCTGCTATTCATTTCATTGTTTCAAATTTCCTATCTGGGCATTTGCTATCTGGTGATTTTCTTTCTGTGGTTGTTCTCCATGACATTTAGTGTTATGCTCTTGAAGTTAGAGCAAACAGTGTTTTTGTGTCATTTACTCTCAACCACGGGGTAGACAAAAACCTAAAATTTTCAGGTGCCAGCACATTTTTTCAAGAGGTGCAAGGCGAAAACCACTATTGATCTAATCGAAGTCCACACAGGGAATTGTGATCAGCATTCAAAATTATTTGTTACATGTTGTTCAATAATTCAATATCCACAACTAATATTAGAGAACATTATTATACACTTGTATTAATAGTTGCATTTCAAACTAACATTATTATACACTTGTATTAATAGTTGCATTTCAAACTAGGTTGTCATTTCTGAAAGTTCAGCTTTGTCTTCTGGTGTATAGCATTCAGTAAAACTACTAAGGAAATACATTTATAAGCACCCCAAAAATAAAAATTTCACAACAGAATTTTGGAACTCAGTGCCAGGTGAAAATTTTCAGGCATCATGGTGACTGTGCACCTGGATTTTTCTACCCCTGCTCTTAACTTCATAAAGTATGCATTGCTTGTTCAAAAGAGTTACCAAAAACTGGGCATTGCCCCCAGTAACTAAGTGGTCAGATGCATTGGTTTCTGGCAAGCCAGCCAAGCTGAGTCCAGGTTTGACTTTCAGATGAGGCATGGGTGGTGTGCTTCATAGCTGCTGTTGCATTGTTAAATAGCTTGGTCGTAGGGACCCACAAATTTTTACTTTTAATGAACAATCATTTAAGTTAACATACAAGTACAACTTTTAGTAGAATATAATGGTTCACAGTGCTCTCATTAAATGTAAGTTTAAAAATGTTCCAGTAGTAATTAAAAGAGCTGAAAGGTTTAATAAATTAATTAGGACATTTGTATATTTACATAATCTTATATCATATATTTACATAATCTGGAGGGACGGTGCATTGCTGGCTGTTTTCATTCTTTCCTTAGTCCTCACGAATTTGACTTTTGCCAAATGGCATGTTAAAAAAAATCTGGATTAAAATGTGGGTCCCAAAGGATGTGCGGAATATGTAATTATGGGTTCTTTTTTGTTGGTTGGGTAATTTACGCACTACAGTGTGCTAGTTGGCTACACTAGTGCGTACCCCTGCAATCCTGGCTATCTCCTTTCCCTGGAACCATTGGCCCAAAGTTAAGGATGAGCAATTGCAAATAGCTTTAAGAGTTGCTCATAGTGGTGGTTTATTCATTAAAAAACAATTGAAATTGAAAACTGGATAACTTGTGTGTGTTGGCATGAACAACAGATTTTTAATTCTGACAAACAATGTGCTCTGAAGGTCATGAAGTGAGAGCACCTTGCATGAGGTAAATTTCCATGCTACAAAATTTATTGTGATGGGGAATTAATAATAATTCAGTTCCTCAAGCTGCTGGTAAACCTCAAAAAGTAATTTTGAAAACCAAAAAATTACCATTATTTGTTGTTTTGTAGAGAACTGTGATCGTAAGATTATTATTGTACTAACAGAAAAAAGAGAAATTGATTAGGTATTTTTAGCAATGGCTTTTCAGGGTTTGCATGGCCCCTGGAATCCTAGAAAATTCCTGGACTTTAATTTCCCCTTATTTTTCTAGGCCTGGATAGTTCTTGATTTTTCATATTTTTGTGAAAGGTCTTGGAATAGCCCTGAAACTTTTCTTGCAATGTTAAAAAAATTGGTCAAAATGTTTGTATTGATTGTCTCACTTTGTTCTAGCTCTCTGTGGCATCTCCTCATGATGACATCACTTCCTTCCATGCAGTGTGGACACAGTGATGTCATCTTGTGTGATGCTTCAGTGCAAGATGTCTGAGTGCCATATTTCCAGTGTTATTGGTCAGTGGCATAGTAGCAGTTGTGTGCAGTTGGAGGCACAGCAGCCTGTGGAAACTAAAAACCTTCCAGCTAGAGGTGGTCTTAACAGTGAAATTCCTGTCACAGTGACAATGGTGACAGTTCCACGGAAGTAACAGTGACTAAGCAGTGACAAAATCACCGTTTGCAACAGGGACTATGCAGATGTAATGGGATGGTGAGTCACTGTCTTACTAGTATCAGTGACAAAATCACTGTTTATGACATGGGTGACGGAGTAGTAACGGAACAGCGAGTCGAACTTTTGTAAGAAAGCTTTTGCTTACAAATATCACATAAAGCAAAATTTCCATCAACAGCGGTGAAATAATTCCATATCTCACAGGTTTTTCTACGCTTGGCATCAGACATTCTATTATGTTGAATGCTGAACAGCATTGACACTTTATTATTCATGTCCGTTCCTAAAGACTCCTTGAAGAGACAAGCAAGAAAAACTGGTTTCTTCTGAAAAAAGCTGGCATCAGTAATGACCTCTGTGATGTTTCAACAGAAATGGCATGGTGACATGGTATCCTTGGACTCCAAGCATTGCTCTGATGAGGCTAATGGTGACATAATTTGAAACTGTTACTTTTTGTCGCTGGTTGTAATGATGACAAAGTAGCAGTTACATATTTCTGACCCATCTCTACTTCCCACGAGTACAAGATATGGCCCTACCTTCTAACATGCTTTCCTTACTGAAGGAGATTGTTCTCCTTGCTGCCAATGTGTGTGGAAGAATCTACAGTGCCATGATAAAATTGTTTTGTATTATCATTGTCCTAAGTTCCAGATTACTTCATATGAGGTTTATACAGAGCAATTTTTGTATGAGGAAATTTGCGAACTTCATTGAAGATTTAACACACAGTGAAAAACACTTTGTAATAGCGGAATCCATAGGATTTCATAGTACAAGGGTTGTACCAAAAGTACTGCCAAAGTAGGCATAACTTTTTCATTAACTGACAGAGGTTGTTGTTTTTTTTTGTTTTTTTTTATTGGAGGTTTAACGACCACTGTGAGCAACTCAATGGGCTATAAGCAGTCGCCCGTCCCTAATTTAGGGTCACTGGTTCCAGGGAAGGGAGAGAGCCAGTGCCGTAATACAAACACAACATCCATGCCTCACCGGGATTCGAACCCGGACCCCTTTCAGACGAATGATCAGAGGCCATCGCTTAGACCACTGCGCCACCGGGGCGGCAGAGGTTGTTCATATTGCACATATTGGTAGAGTGACTCTTTCTCTAAACAAAGGTATTACTTCACATAGTCTCCATCATAAGCGATGCATTTGTGCCCTCAGTGAACCCAGCTCTCGAATCCTCTTTTGAAAAAATTCAGGTGTGGACTGTTGTACCCACTTCTTTACAGCCACTTTCACCTCAACTGTGTCATCAAATTGTTGTCTCATAGACTGTCCTTCATTGGACTGAACAGGAGGAAGTCTGAGGGCACCAGATCTGTGTTGTACGGTAGATGGGAACCAGCGACCAGCCTAATTTGCTGATCTCCTGATTTGTTGCTAAAGATGTGTGTGACGGTCTCTCATCATGATGGTGAATGTGGATCCTTTTTAGATTCATGTTCAGTCTCTTCCTTCTTATGGCTTCTCTAAGCTTCTTGAGTGTCTCAATTTACTGCTCTCTTTTCACAGCCCATATCAGAAAATTCCTGATCAGTCTGCAGCAGACAACATGTTGCTACAAAGTAATCTTCAGGTTGTCACTAGTCAAAATAACTACTAGATGCGAAAAACAAAAATTTGCACGGGTAGAAATTAAAGAAAATGAGAGAGAGAGAAATTTCCCCTTACATTTCTTCTACCTAGAAAAAATATTTAAAAAAAAAAAAAAAAAGAGAAAAAAAGCCTAATCCAGGTACTACAGCAATTGCAATGATGACTAGAATCAAGAACACTCTTCCCTCTGTACCTAGAATTTTGCCTCCATTTTCAGGCTGAAGCATGAAGATTTATGGAATAAAATTATATTTACCAACAATACAGGACAAAGGAAACATCGCTAGAAAAAAATATGGGAGAAATCTTTACTCCGTCCTACTTCTGTTTACAAAATATCTTTCTCCATTTCTGAATTTAAATAAAAATATTTATGTAATTGAATGATGTTTAAACAGTACTACAGTGCAGGGAAAACATCACGAAGAAAAACCAAACAAAACAAACAAACGAATTTGAGAGAAATTTTTGCTGCCTTTAGCTTCTGTTGCCGAAATTTTATGATTATGGAAGAAATTTTCACGTCCAACTTTTGTTTTTGGAAAAATTTCCTCCATTTTACACAATAAAATTATACTTAACAGCCATACAGGACAGAAAAAACATCGTGAGAAAATAAAAATTTTAATTATGAAACAGCGTCTAACTTCTGTTTTTGGAAATTGCTGCCTCTGTTTTTAAACTGCAACACAGACATTTAGGCAATAAAATGATATAACAAAGTTGGAAAAAAGGAAACATTGTGAGAAAAGAAAAATTAACATTGCTGGAGAAATCTCCACTCCGTCTAACTTCCATTTTGGAAAGTTTTGAAAGACAGAATTCCAACCAAAGACAAAAATCTGGCGTCCGTGATAGGGAGTTTGTAAGAAAAGAGTTGATATGGTTCTGAGGGTGTAGTTTTTGTCTGGAAGACCAAAATAAAATATGCGATGTACGTCGCCCGTCGCCGGAATTCTGCTATGGGGGGTCACAGTACGGCCACATTTCAGAAATTCAAAGTGAATGACACCCCTGTCATCCCAAAAAACAGTCACCACGACTTTCTGTGCTGTTTGTTGGCTCTTGAACTTCTTACGCTTTGGTGAAGAGATGTGACGCCATTCCATGGATTGATTCATTGTTTCTGGATCGTAAAGATATGTCCACATTTCATTCCCTGTCACCAGATCAGAAAAAAAGTGTCTTCATTGGATACAAGTGCTTCCAGCAGATCAGAGCAGACTTCCACTTTTCTCTTCTTCAAATCTGCAATGAAGAAGGGTTACTATAGAGGAAGAGTTCCTCTACTAACATGTGCAATTTGAACGATCGCTGTCAGTTAAGAAAAAAGAAGTTATGCCCACGTTTGCATTGCTTTTAGTACAACCCTCATAAATTTCACTTCACTTTGCACAACATAAAACAAAGCACTGTGATGCTAGCAAAAATTTAATCCCCTGGAATTTTTTTATGAACTCCTAGAAAAGTCTTGGAATTTATTTTTTGTAAATGTGTACAAATCCTGCTTTTCTTATTGTTTATCAGTAAAGCATCCCAATGCTATCAACTGTCAAAACTGTTTAACAGAATTGTTGTTTCAAATCAGTAGATGTTTCTGATCTACTGGTAGAAGTAGTTAACAGCACTACATGCAGTTGGTGTTATTTTGTAATCTGCTGTTTGTTTTCTGTAAAATTTACGTGATATGCACTTTCAAATAATTAAAAATTTTCATTTATGAGTTATTCTTGTTATATGTTATTGCATGGTTAGATTCATTGGAAGGGATGTATGTGACCTAATGATGTTGTTTTGCAGTCATCTGGGAAATTAGTAATTCAGTAATAAAATATTTTAATAATAACTTCAACTTAAATCATGTTGGAGGTTGTCAGTTTGGAAAAGAGCACGATGTATAAAACAAAATAAATTTTATCATGTGAGTGTTTGGTCTAGAGTTTTAGACTTATTGTGATGTTATGACATAATTTGAATAGACTTTAAAATTGTGTTGTATTATGTTTAGTTATGGTACGTCTAACAGTGGCCCAGTGGTTAAGGTGTAAAGAAAGTTTAACTTAATTTAGGATTTGCTAATTAAATTTAATAGATTAAATTCACCTAAGCAAAAAAGAAAAAAAAAATTAAAACGTCATGGTTCTTAATGTGTTTTACACTTTTGCATGTAGCATTTATTGGCTTCTTCTGTGCTACATGGTGTGTGTAAACTTCATATCTATTAGTGATGTTGCTATTTTAAGTTGTGATAATTCTCCAAATACGTTAAAAATTTTCATAGTTTATAACTTGCAAATTAAATAAATAAACTGTCATATCAAGTACTGCACAGTCCAAAAGTCTTGTTATCTCAGGTTTTTCAGTGACTCAGGATATTTAACTATAATGCAGGATATATAAATTAAATTTATTGACAGATTAAATTGACTGGCAACAATTTATTATTGATGCAGAATCCTTTAATTGTTCAAAAGGACCACCAGCAGTTTCATAAACACAAAATGATTTGGCATCATATCATATCATATGTGATGTTTTGAAGAGCGCGGCCTAGGGCTTTAATTATGATATAGGTAAAGGCAATTCTCAGTTTCCTTCATCTAAAAAATATGCTGTGTTTAATTATGCTCCATACTTTGTTGTCCCAGGAAGAGAGATCAGGTCTTTTGAGAAGCCAATGAAATGACACTTCCAAATTTACTGATCCTCTCCCTAGTCATCTATTAAGAAACACATTATTAGCAACACATCACTTTCTACTTATGATGTGCTACGTTCTACCAGCTGAATTTGTACCCTGCACCTCACTATCTTAACATTTTCAACAGTTGCTATCAGTTAATGGAAGTATAATTTTCTGTTATCCACAATTTTCTTTGCATCACATATTATAAAAATATTTTGCACTAATTTATTGAAAAATATTGTGTTATGCCCTTCAAAGGGAATTTTGTAGAGGTTATGAACATATAAGTATAAAATATTGAAAAAGTTGAAAAACATACCTTTGTTAGGTGTATCTCCTGTTTGACCTACTAAATTTCAGTGTCTTATATTTGAACTTTTGAATGCTATTTGCTTCAACTTAAGATGTTTCATTCTTCAGAGTGGTTTTCATTTCTATGCCTTGTATTCATTTTTGGTGGTCAGTCATTCATAAGTTTGTGTAGAATTCTCAAAATGTGTTAATATTGTCTTTTTGCTTTTGGAGAGGCACTACACATTTTTGTTGTGGTATTTGGTTTCATTGGTGTAACTTGGATGCCAGAGTATGAAAGTCTATCTTGATTATATGAAAGTCTATCTTGATTATTGGGTTAATGATACAACATAAACACTGGAAAATAAGTGGAGATTCAAAAATTCAGTCATTTTTGTTGTAAACTTTGAAATCTATGTAAATGCAATGCATTGGCAAACTTTGAGTTTCAGCAAGTGCCTTCATCAGCTGAAAATATGCCCTGATGATTTTGTGATTATTATGATGACATTTTTTATCTTTGTCATAGGTTTGTTGAAAGTCAGAATAACCCTTCTAAGGATCCTGTTGTGCTGTGGATGAATGGTGGACCAGGCTGCAGCTCTCTTGATGGTTTTCTGACTGAATTGGGCCCATTCCATGTGAAAACTGATGGAGTGACATTATATGATAATCCATTTGCATGGAACAAGGTAAATATGTTTGCACATGAAATGGTGAAGCACAAAAATCTTGCCACATATCAGTGAACTTAGCTACATGTTTTACATGACTGATGCTGCTTACCAGTATGTTACCTGAATTTTTATTTTATTAAACTTAGTTATACTGTGCGTAATTATTTAACTAAGTTCACAGGCCTTGGCTGACATTTTGACATTAGCCAAAGGACTGGGACTTCAATATCTATGACATTATATCCAGTTGTTATTATGAACTCCGAAAATCAAGTCTCATATTGAGTACTATATGCATCCCAATGGCTCCCAAGCTCTTGAATGCCTGTCTTTCCATCCGTTAGTTCATCATGGGCAAGGGACAATCCCAGGTCTAGCTTTAGAGTGGTGCTGTTGCACTGGGCACTGAGCTCAGGAGGCACCAAAATGAACTTTTGTATGTGGAATGGTAAAATACATAAGAAATGAAAAAGTACCCTACAAGTATTGTAATTTGAGGTGATGATTGGAAACAATCAAAGGTCTTGTTGTCGAATCATCAAAATAGAGCATTGTTATATTTAAGCACAAAATGAGCTTTGTTTTTTATATTGTAAATCCAGATCCACAGTTGTAGCCAGAACTTTGGGCACATATCGACATACATTAAAAACATGCATTAAGGGAAAAATTAATTTAAAATGCAATTATCATAAAATAATAACAAAAAGTTTTGACTATGAAAATTAACCCTTATGGAAAAAATTTAATCACAGTTTTTTCTTATAACAATAAAAGTGTAATCTCTGGTTATGAAAATACTTTATTGCTATTTTTAGTGTATGAAATACTATATTTAAATACAAATAAAATTCACACCCATGAAGATCTTGGCATACGAAAGATGCATAGCATTCCCTCGATTTTTTTTTTTTTTTTTATTATAAGCGATATTACTTTTTTTTTTTTAATCCATTTTAAATATATTGCCACACTGTAGGTTAATTGTATGTTTGTGTATGTGTTTTCATCCCTTCCAGAAAAAGTAATAATTAGTTCTGTATTTAGAAATATCATATGTTGTGTTTATCTGTGTGATATTAACACAGTTGTAAAATTAGACTTATTTTGGTGCCAAGTTATCTCCCTTTTTTCTTTTCTAGATTGCAAATGTGATTTTTCTGGAAGCTCCAGCAGGTGTAGGATTTTCATACTCCAACAGCAAAGACTACAGTACTGATGATGACACTGTTTCCATGGATAACTACCTAGCTCTTCAACATTTTTTCATAAAATTTCCTCAGTTCAAGAAAAATGACTTTTATGTTACTGGAGAAAGTTATGGAGGCATCTATGTACCTACGCTGTCAGTGAGATTGCTCAACACTTCATCCACCATTAATTTCAAGGTAAAATGGTATAAGTGGAGGAAGAAATTTATGTTCTCTTACTTTTAGTACTATAGAAAAAGGTTTTTAAAAGTAGGCTGTATTTAATGGTATTAAATTTAGTCCCCGGTGAAGAGCCCATGTTGAGATAATAGAATTTTATTTTTACTACTCCTTCCTCAGGAGACACTACAGTAGAAATGAATGATCTGATTCATTGACATCCTTCTAAAATTGCTGTATGTTTTGAAGTGTTAAACATTCTCAGCTAACCCAATTGCATTCCCAGATTTTGTGTCATTTTTAAAAAATGCTCTGATTTTTTAATGACACATTTTTTTTTTTTTTTTATGAAGAAAAGGTGGGTGTCTCGTTTTTTAATTAAAATATGACACACACACTTCCTGATATCATGGAATTAGGGATTACCGATCTTGAGTCGGAAAGACCTGCTGAGTTTTGTGCAGTTTCTAAGGATCTGTTTTTCCATTGTTTATGCATACCAAAATGTAGCCAAACAGTAAAGGAAGCTTATTTCTCACTTTCTATGTTAGTTAGTTCCTTTAAAAAATGAAATAACCATTGCCTTTATATGGAAAGCATTTTCATGGATAGACTAATATTGAAATTAGGCTGGAACTAATAATAGCTTTTTTTTTTCAAGTTTTAACTATTGAAACTAGACAGCTTCCAAAGTCTGATAAAAAAATTAATTTTAATGCAATTTTATTATGAGACTGGTAGGTTGTTTAATAATATGATTCATATTTTAGGAAGTGTTCCCTTTCATCATTGAAGAAATTTAATGAAGATCTTTCTATCATCACATATGTGATTCTTCAAAAAATTTGATGAATCAGGCTAAGCATTGTTTGTATTGATTTATAAATACTGGTGTTACCGTAAAGTTAATTATGGGGAGAATGCAATTTTCTGTTGAAAAATGCATATTTTCCAATTAATTTTCAAACATTTCAAATTGTTTTTAATTTCTTGTCATAATAAAATTTGTTGAAAAACATAATTAATAATTAGTGGTTTCTTAAATTCTTTAATTGAAGACCCAAATAAGAATAGAGGAAGAATAAAAGATATCAGGTTCTCGTGCGGAATGAGTTAATCATAAAAGCTTAAGGTTGCAATCTTAAAAGCACGATAATTAAAACACTACCAGGGTTCGTACGGTTCTTAAAAGTCCTTAAGAACTCCTTATTTTTGATTTCCATTTCTAAGTCCTTAAAAAGTCCTTAATTTTTTAAACAAGTGCTTATTTTATCCCCCTGTCTTGTTTTTGTGCTGCAGTAATGGCCATCGCAACCCTGCCCCCATTTTTGTTTGTGTGTCTGTAAATATGCTAACCTGTTCACCAGGGGAGCTTTCTTTTAGCCCATTGAAGGGAGATAATCTCCTGGAATGTTCTTAGAAATGATTTGCACCCCACCTCCCACTTTTCCCATTGTAGCCTGCATGACTTACTTTACCTGACCTTACCAGTGGGATTAACATCTGTGTGTTGTGTGTCTTTTCAGGGGTCAGAGAGTCAAAGCAAAGGTGGGGAGGGGAAGGGGGGTTCTGTTTGACTTCACAATTTATGGTGTCAGTTGTCTCGTGTGGTGTGATCTGTCTAGTGCCTACTGCTCTACTCAATTCACCTTGCTTCCTTGTCGCTGTCTCTCGTGCTTGTCCTTATTTTTGGCGTGTATTTAATTTTGTTCTTTGTCGGCAAAGTAGTTTATATTTGGGGCAAAATGCCTGGTAAATGGCCACTAGAGCTGTTAAATACCCTACATATGACATTGCTTGACAAATCCTGGACGCCAGGTCGCCCAGGTGCCTAAAATCGGGCCGTGGCGCCTAATTTTCTCCTTACTTGAGGTTTCGTAATTTGTATTATCTATTAAAAAGTTATAAATTTTGGTACTGCAGACACCGATAAAGAAAAAAACAACATAGCGCAGCGTTTAAAAAAGTCTGCGAGGTAATTGTCAGGGGAGGTGGTGTCATTGGGAAAGTACCAAAAATGTGGGAGCAGAAAAAATGTAACGTAACAGTGAGATAGAAGACCGCAAAGAGATTGTAAGAATATATATATATATATATAGATACTTCATGTATAACTTCCGTATAAGAAAGTCAGAAGTTATACGTGGTTAAAATACATAATATATAGAGATTCAGTACCTCTTTTAGAATTGCTATTACGCACGTTAAAATACGGACATGTGATTATGGTGGTGCAGTTAATTATGATGTTTATTATTTAAAAAAATAAAGTCTAAAAGAAAGCAAGAGCAATTACTCACATATATTCGCCCAGAGGTCGTTTTCATTTGCATACCACTGTAGTTCCGCAAGTTGTTTGGTCTCGGGTGTTCAGCGGCTATGCATTGCAAAAAGTCCGATGGTGACTATAATATAGTGTTTAGCAATGTCAAAGTAGTAGTCGACCCAAATAACCTTGCTATATATTGTATCATAAGCTCAAAAGAATAATAATTTATTCTTTTGAGCTTACGAATAATAATTTATTCTTTTGAGCTTACGATACAATATATAGCAAGGTTCTTTGGGTTGACTACTACTTTGACATTGCTAAACACTATATTATAGTCACCATCGGACTTTTTGCAATGCATAGCCGCTGAACACCTGAGACCAAACAACTTGCGGAACTACGGTGGGATGCGAACGAAAACAACCTCTGGACGAATATATGTGAGTAATTGCTCTAGCTTTCTTTTAGTCTTTATTTTTTTAAAATAATAAACGTCATAATTAACTGCACCACCATAATCACATGTCCGTATTTTAACGTGTGTAATAGCAATTCTAAAAGAGGTACTAGATCTCTATATATTATATGTATTTTTTTTTTTACTTAGAAGCATTTTGACAGAAAATATAGCGCAAGGAAGTTACTACTATTTGCACGTGCGGAAGCCTACGAGGTGTGAGAATCCTGCAGAGCTATTCTGTAGCATGTAACCATTCTGCAAATCGCATTGCCTAGTTTTGGTGCGCTAATTGTATTAGTTAAGCAATTTTTTTTTCTTTCGGTATTCAGTTGAAACATATTCAGAAATAAGATAATGCTATGCAGTGTCTGCAATTTCAATGGATTTTTCAGTGTAACTAATGAGCTGCGGTAATGCTGCAACAGCTAGCGATTTTAGTTCTTTATTAATTTTAAAGTAACACAAAAGTACTTTAAAATGAGTTACTTTTTCAATAAGAAATTTCTTTCTTACATCTTTGGATTTCTGAGTCAGTCCTGTGAATTGCGGTTTTCTGTCTTAAATTATGATTCACGATCTTATGACTGTCATACATGTCAATTACTACGGAATGTCCGTAATTTCTGCGGATTCAGTTGTCTGACTACAGAACTCACTCTTGAAACTACGGATTTTACGAATTTTCAATTTGTTTTAAAAAAGATTATTTTGCTATTTTATGATATACATGAGGTTCTTAAGCGGATTCGCGGAATTCTCCACGTTTTTGTTTTTTGTTTTTTTCGGGTTTTTTTTATCATTTAGATCGTTCTCAAGATTGATTCATAACTGAAGAGAAGGGGGGGGAGTCCTTTTCCGTCTGGGGATGGTATTTCGTGTTTCAAAGCTTTCGAAAACAGTAGTTAAACGGAGTGAAAAGAATTTGCCCTGATTGTAATTTTTTTCTCCCGATGTTGCGTTTTTGTTGAATATTCTTGTTAAATATTATATTATGGCATATGTGCTCGTATTTGAGCTTGAAACTGCAGGCAAGAATTTGTGGAAACGGAAGTTGTTAGACGGCGCAAAAATTTCCTCCTAATCTTCAAACATGAGATTCTTCCGCAAATTCGAGAATTTTCGCCTTTTCCATTAGTGGTCACTCAGGAGATCAATGCACAAGTAAACAGAATTTGGAGGGGGGGGTAGATGTTCGTCCGAGGACGGAATTCCATCTTCATGAAACTTTCTAAAACGGAAAGTTCAGATTTTTTCTGTAATCGTAATTTCTTTTTTCTTGCGATGTTGCCTCTGTTCAGTATTTTTAAGTATCATTTTACTGCATACATTTTTGTATTTTAGCTTGAAAGTAAGAGAACAATTTCTAAAACCGGAAGTCGGACGGATTTCCCATAATCGCTACCCTCCACGATGTTCCCACTCCAGCGCTGTTAAATATCCCCCACCCCATTAGTTTTCACATTTAATCTTGAGAAGGAAATTCCTAAAAATGGAAGTGATGCATTTGGAAAATTTGTAAAAATTGATGCATGGTGTTCAAAAGTATTAATATTCCCAAAGTTACATCATTTATCTAAAATAGTTGAAGCTTTGAAATCATGCACTCATGATGCTCAGGCTGATGGTTGTTATCAGGTGACATAAAAAACAAGAGAAGAAAGAAAAAGCGACAATGAAGAAGTAGGGAGAGAATATCAGCATAAAGAAAAATCAAGCAATGGTGATTTCCAGTTGCAGAGTCAACAAAATGCAAAATCTGACAGTCCAATTCTTGCTGTCTGTTTTGATTTTTCACCAGTTAAAATGTTCAGCTTCCCCCCCTTCCCCTTCTTTGGTCTCATCTTGTCTTAAACTGCAATTTTAGAAACAGTGTGATCATATGGTAAGTAGAGGTTCGTGCATTGCGCATTCACTTGCTTGGATTTCCTGTCTGTCAAGCATTGTGGAATTCTGAATGCATCTTACTGATTTTTTCTAGTGGAAGTTTGGAACTTAAATCTCGCAATCATGCCCTCGCTGGGGAATCTACTTTGTGTTTTGCACATGTTAAGTTTGTTTCATTAGAGTCCTTGTTTGTTGTAACGTTTTGTTGGGGTGCATACTTGTTTTTTACAAAGAGATGGATCATTTTGCAAAATAAGAGTATGAATACCACGCAATACTAGTTATTAGTAACAAAACTGTTGCCAATGTTGGCAGGATTGTATTGTCTTTTTTTTTTTTTTTTTTTTGAAATATCATGGTCTGAGACATGCTGCCACAGATTATGCAAAGGAAAAAAAAAATGTTTTTCTCATAATTTCACATTCTGCGGATCATATACCGCAGTGGATTATATGTGGGATTTTTTTTTTCACAACCTTTGGATTTATACACCCTTGTGGATCTTGCAAAGGAAATTTGTTTCTGAATTATATGGACTGCAGATTATACGGAGAAGGGAAAAAATGGTACTTTGAATTAATATGTACAAAATATGACTTCTGCAAATAGTATTTTAATAAAATCAATCTGAAATTTTAATTTTTTTTTGAGATCATCTACTGAAAGAAATGAAAAAGAAAATTATGAAGCAAATTGGAACTTTATTTTGCAATAAATAGTTTGGGTAAAAAGAAAAAAAATGACAACACATATGGTTTATCACCTTTCGTTCCAGCGTCATAACCAAACATGTTTTTGTTCATGCGTTATTGATTTCGTTTCACCTGGCACCTAAATTTTGGAGCTGGCTCCTAGATCTAGAACATATTTGTCGAACGCTGTACATACACACACACCTGGTGATATTCCAGTGACGCAAAATATCAATTGCAGTGTAGGTCCTTAGAAAGCCCTTTTTTTTTCCACAGAAAAGGGTATGAACCCTGACTACGCAGGCTTCCGATGAAGTAAAGAACTTATTTAATGTGTAAGTAAAGCCATAAGAACTTTCAGTCTTCCTAAAGACCATCATCAGATGGAAGTACTGAAGGAGCTTATATGTCTCCCCACCCAAAAATGCTCCTTCAGTACTTCCATTTGATGATGGTCTTTAGGAAGACCAAAAGTTCTTATGGCTTTATTTTTAATCTTTTAACTTCTACATTAAATAAGTTCTTCACTTCATCGGAAGCCTGCGTAGTGTTTTAATTATTGTGCTTTTAAGATTGCTACCTTAAGCTTTTATGATTGAGAGGAAGAATAAATTGAGTTATGTCAAACTGTTATGTGTATGCATGTTATATGAACAAATGTGGCCTACTGAATTTGTTTTATGTATTGTGCAGTTCTGCTGTTATGACAGTCCTATGTGCCACCACTTATATATGCAATTCATAATGTGTGAATGGAGTGGACATTGCATATGATTTTCTGTTTATTTAAGTAAATTAGCTAATGCTCACACCATATTTATTTAACGTATATGTCTGCTACTTTTTTAATGAAAATCATGATTGAAGAACATGCTTGAAATTATATTAGCAATGTTTTTTTTTCTTTTGCATGATTAAAAATCATATTTTAAAAAACTGACAAGTTAAAAGCATGGATCACTGTAAAACAAAATTGTCTTATCTTTTTTCTGAAAAAAAAAAATGCATTCCCATTTTAAAGACAGTTGAAAACTAATTTTTTTAAACATATCCTTTGTCTGTATAAATAAAGAATATAAAATATATATTAATACACAGTTCATTAACATACCCTCAGTAAATGAATTATAAAATATAGCCATAAGCAAATAATAAATTAATGAAGCATAAATATTACTTACCTTTGTTTTTGTTTGCTTTATTTCACATCTTATTATGGACATGTACTTTCCTCCAAACTTCATCTCTTTCAGCCTCATGTTATAAGGCAATTCTGTTAACGATGTGCATTGTACTTTTCAAACTATTAAAAAGAGAGACTTTCATAAGAGCATTGATATAGTACTCCTCATTTGTGTAAAAATATGTTGAGAAATAGTTGAAAAAAAAGGCTAAGGAAGGCAAACTTCTCATGCAAAATTATTTTATTTGCATTTAATGAAATGCTAAGAACATAGCTTAAGAGTGAGGTTTAAAAAACATATTTATGGATAAACAGCACAATTATCAGTAAAAGGGGCAAAGTCCAATGTACCAGTATTGAAGCAACTGGTTGCAGTGAGTGGTAAAGCTCAGTGTTCTTGAAATCAGCTGGAAGTTTAACAGTGAAATTTTTGCAGAGTGTTGATAAAAATGTAATCCTTGGAAAAATTGATATAGAGTTAAAATGTGAAAAATAACAAATAGAACAAATTGAAAGATTAAAATTAATGCTTGGAATGTCAATTAAAAATGAACTGAAAAGTTAAAAAAATTTATACAAATGTTGTGAATGAATGGGAACTTGCCTAGCTTTAATTCTGCAATCAGATGCATTTCTACCCCTATCTCCAGGTCATCAACAGTTTCAATTCAAATTATTGTAATCCATAGAATTACCATAAAACATTTTAAACCTTTTAAAAAAGCTGTTGCAACTTGAACATATTCACATCCATTTAAAAACACAAAGCTAAAAGTTTCATTCAGTTCCTTAATCTCTCTATATTGATGATTATTCTTTTGTGAAATGCTATTTTACATCATTGAGGTCTTGGGTCTTACTTGTGATGCCAATTGAAAACTTAGTGTAGAGCACTTATGCTTTCTTCACAGGCATACTACAAAAGAAGGAAAAGTGACCAAAGCACACTCGTCTATGTGAAGAGATGAAGGAGTCGAACGAAACTTTTAGCCTTTTGTTTTTAAATGGATATAAATAGATTTTAAATTGCAATAGTTTTTTTTCTTCCAAATGGTTTTTAAGTTAATTTTATGTGATTACAATAATTTGAATTGAAATTAATGACCACATGGACATACTTTGTAGTTTGAATAGTACAATGTGTATTGTTAACAAGAGCACTAATGCAAAATTTTAAATAAATGGTATTATGATTAAGTAGACTTAATGCATGCCAAAATTAAAAAAAATGTCAAATTGAATTGTCTTATAACATGAGGCTGAAAGAAATGAAGTTTGGAGGAGAGTACATGCTCATAATAAGATGTGAAACAAAGCAAAATAAAGGTAAGTAATATTTTTATGCCGTTAATTTGTGGTTGTTTATGCCAATGGTACTGAATTATTCAACTAAAAAGCAATGCTAAAATTTTTGGAGTCTGTATGTGCCATATATTTTCATGTTGTTTTATAAATATTATTATTATTCTGTGAATTGTGCTGCCAATATATGTAATTATTCTTGTTTCAGGGTTTTGCAGTGGGTAATGGGTTTCTTGAAGTTGCTAAACTTACAAATTCACTTGTTTTCTTCGCATATTACCATGGACTTCTAAGCAACCAGTAAGTGTCTGAACTTGAATTCCTTGTTTTTAGTTTCAAGTTAGCCTGTATTATTTACAATTTAGTAGATGCTTTGGTATTTAAAGTAAATTCAAAGGTTCTGCATATAATTAAAAGTAAATTATTGTTCTACTGGAAGATTTGTGAAAAATTAGATTGATACGTAAAGTTTGCTGATAGGTGATATAATGGGTATCTTCAACCAATATACTGAGTACCATTACTATTGCTATATAATAACTGATGTGACATTGACACATAAAGAAAATGTATGCAATCGGGCCGGAGCAGGTTTTTCTTACTTGGGAGGCAAGACTTCAAATTACACCCCTTTGTGCTCAAAAGTTACCCACTCCCACACAAATAGCACACGGTTTTTACTTTCTCAAAACTTCGTTATAAAAAAGTATTATGATCCTTCAAAAAACTTCCTGTTTTTTTGCATAACATGACTAAAAATGTAAAAACTGGGAAAATACTGACAAGAGCCAATGGTTGTAATATGAAGTAAAACCTAAGAATCGTCTGAATGCTGACAACACAGTATGCAGTAGAAATGCAGAATGAAAACAAATCAGCACAGAATTAAATATGTATCAAATAGTGAGAATAACAATAGGAAGATGATTTCAGGGTAAGGTTCGGAAAAATTTCCTACAAGGTTAAACTCTCAAAGGAGCTTCCTGCAACATAGCACAGCTTGGATCATTAATTAGTTCCTCATCCCTACAGCATGTTCCGAAAGATCAAGGAGGTTTGGCATATGCACATATTCCTGTTTCAGATAATTCCCTTCATGCTCATGCATATGAGAGGTTCATGCCTTAGAGTATAGGTTACTCAGTACTGGTTAGCTGAGTGGAATACTAAATGCTGCAAACTAAAGTTTTAAAAAAATTAAATGCTGAAGGGAGTCTGTAACTCTCTTTTTTCTTAATCATTTTCAGTAAATTTATTCACATGTTGTTCATTTCTATTTTTTATGCCCCTAGCTGGACCGTTCTGGGAGGGCAACAACCCTTCCAGTAGATACAGCCTTGTATGCAATTCTGATCACCATGAATGGCATTGTTACTTTCCCCAAATTGTAAAATACAATAAATTTAATGTAATAAAATCAATGTTGATGTAATTACAGAAAAAGCTAAACTTTTCAGATGCAAACACTGCAGGAAATTAGGAAATAATTTGTGGTTCATACATATAAATTCACCATGTAAATAAAAAATATGACATGAAGGTTGAAGCTGTTCTTATGTGAATATAAATGAGCTACCATAAAATTTCAACAACTGAACAATAAATGGGAGGGGGTTGGAGTACAGAATGAGGAACCTTGATGTGACAATTGCAAATGCATTTATTCTTACTGAAAGTTTCTTCCCTAATCTTTCTTGCCCATAGGCTTAATGAGGTTTTTTTTTTTTCTTAGTTTCTGTTCCAACAGATTACTTGAAAGAACTGTTTCAGCAAATGTTCAAAATCTTAGCACTTGTTATTAACTGATAGAAGCTAGTACTTTCTTTCCCATTCATCAGATGTGCTTGAGCCATAGGCATTGAATCATATGGGGAACAGGAGCCTCAACTTTTCCTCAAGCAGGGACCCCCCCCCCCTCTGCTTTAGTTTGTCACCCAGCATAATTATGCTTTCCTAAATTTTTCAATTTCAAAAGCTCATTATATCTAGAATTCAAATTAAATTCAGAATGATTGGGTACTGCATTTATTTAATACCTAACGTATTAATGTGAGATTATTTTTGTCTTCATACCAATGTGTATAATGTGATCCGGTGGGAACATGATTTGCTGCATGACATGGGTTATTAGGACATGGCCTAAGCTCTGGGCCTCTGCCTTCAGGCAGTGTAACCCTTCCATGTCGTGCTGCAAATCCCATTCCCATGGCCTCTGCCCTCAGGCATTGTGTACCCTTATGTAATCTGCAGACCCAGAGTTGCCCTCCCATTTTGTGGCATGTCATTCAATTATCCCAGATTATAGATATATGATATAAAAATAGTTCTTTAGTGAAAAATAATTATACATATATATTAGGGCTTGAATAAAATCTGAAAAGTTACATGCCTTCACATTTCTGCACATGCCCAGCTGGGCATGTGCAGAAATTATTTACCTGCCCAGGTAGTAAAAGCCAGATGCCCAGAAAAATTTATCTTTCAAGATAACAAATAAGAACTTTCATTTTCTTTAAGTTAAAAAATACGAACTTTTTTCACATGTTTTGCATTTCTGTTTTAAGGGTCTGTATTCAAAATGTTCAATGCACAGATGCATGTATCTCTAGTTAAGATGCTGATGCTGAAATTGGAATCAAATGATATGATGATGAGATTGGTATTTGAAATATTTAGTGATTCTGTCATGTTCCTTTTGTTAAAGTTTTTTGCCCTTTATCACTAAACATTGAAGACTAGTTTCATGAGTGGCATGCATCCTGTCGCTGACTATAAACAACACTTGGAGCAAAACTACATATGGTTCTAATTTCTGGACCTAGAGCATAATATAATTAAAGAAGTTATATTCTTCTATTCTTGGCACTTCATGACAATAAAACAACTTCTAGAGATTACCAGTGAACAACATGTGACAACTATCTTTTTTTTTTGTAGCAGGAAATTCCATTCCAGAGTTTTTTTAATTTTCTTGCCCGGACTAACAACTAGATTTTTTATTTACCTGCCCAGGCCAATAATTCACATGCCCTGGACATCTGGTGCATGGTATTTTTCAAACCCTGTATATGTACAGATTATTTGGAATATTTCACTTAATCATAACAACCATGCACCCCCCCCCTCCAACTTTTGAGGCAAATCTATGACCTTGGCTTGAGTTCCACCTAAAGTTTGTTCTCATGTTATCTATCATATGGCGTGCTGTTGATCTTCAAGAAGGGTACTTAGTTGCACGTGCTGAGAGACACTCAGTACAGCATAATAGTTCTTGACTTTCATGGCAAGTAAAAGTGAATTTTGTTTGTGGATAAACCTAGATTTTGATAAGCATATCTGAGTTTAAGGTGTGTTTCCTTTCCCAGACAAATCAATGCTTTTGCTGTGTAACTTATTAGATTAACTAGGACAAGCTGCCAATGGTAACTGATGACTCGGGTACAGTTGGCAAATTTTGAGCGAAGCTATTGCAAAATCTAAGCTCATTAAGGTGTCTATTATAACAAATTCTAGAAAACTAATATGTAAAATTTATGACTTCAAGAACAAACGTACGAAACATTCTAAAAAAGAAATGCCTAAAATTTAGCATGAACTACTTTCCTTCACGTTGGTTGTGGTCAGGTTGCATGTAAACAAAGTGAAAAGACACACTTGGATCGGGAAGCACGTTTTTAATTTTGTATCGCGAAAAACAGACACACATACACAAATTTCCTTTTATTATTATAGATTAAGCAAGTGTTGAGCTAACAGATGCAGTCTTTCCATTTCTTCATTTTTCAATTCAAACGATGTTTTTTTAAATTAATGTTAGTGAGCCGACTTTTGTGAAACGGTTCAAGTAAAAGGCCATCTAGTTTTAATTGAAATTCCTCAGTGACACGGAATTTCGGGAATCGGAAGGCGTCAAAACCTGATTATGGACGATGTCCAATCGCATGCCAAAAATCACGGTGATCAGCTATGTCATGTCGTAGTTATGTCCAAACAATTAAGTGTCCCGAGTCTCGTATAGAAAGCGATTTTTTTTAATTATTATTAAAATTGATCAGTTTTTTAATGGTCATTATTTTTATACAACATGGCCAATCACCATGATACCAACCCCATGTCACTCACCATGTCCTTCCCTTTCCTTGTGGCAAGTGTCACCACGATTGGGTGAAGATCGAGGAGAGCCGCCCCGGTGGCGCAGTGGTCTAAGGCGCTGGCCTCTGATCATTCGTCCGTAAGGGGTCCGGGTTCGAATCCCGGTCAGGCATGGATGTTGTGTTTGTCTTACGGCACTGGCTCTCTCCCTTCCCTGGAACCAGTGACCCTAAATTAGGGACGGGCGACTGCTTATAGCCCGTTGAGTTGCTCACGGTGGTCGTTAAACCTCCAATCAAAAAAAAAAAAAAAAAAAAGATCGAGGAGATAGGTAACAAATGACCTCTTCCCAAAACCTGGAAAAACCAAAAATGCCAGTTTTTGGATGATTATTCCTCAATGACACGGAATTTTGGGAATCGGAAGACGTCAAAACCTGACCATGGATGATGTCCAATCGCTTGCAAAAAATCATGGTGATCGGATTTGTCATCTCATACTTATGCCCGAACAACTAATTGCCTCGAGTCTCGTAAAGAGGGCTCTGCTCAGCCTTCAGCCTCGCTTCACTCAATTAATGTCTTAATCTCTAAAAGAATTTTTCAAGCATGTGTTCAATTATTTTCTGCTAGTCTAATCAAATCCCTTAAATATGTCACATATCTCTAAAGGAGTACATGTTTTCATTCACTTTTAAACAGCTTCACCTGTTAAAAAGGATTTCAGAGCTACAGGTGTATATCACAGCCATGGCAATGGCAAATCTGTGAGTTGGTTCATTTTCATGGCGCAACAAGAGATCTTTGCAGAACTTCTGTAAGTATAATTATAACAAGGTTGCTTACCTTTTTTCACATGTTACTGCATGTTTTATTCTTTTTTTTTTTTTTTTTGTCATGCTTGATTCAAGCCTCCGGTGCAGTGTTCTATTTTTTGTCTTCAGGTTCTTTCAAATGTTCCACGAATGCCCAAGTCCATGAAGTGCATTGCTTTCTAGGTCCCAAAACTGTATCTTCCCCCTTCCCACCAGCGTGTAAAACCCAACCTTCGTTGGTAAAAAACCCAATTCTTAAACTCAAAACCTTTTGATATTATCAACGAACATAAACTGCGTATTTACATACATACAAAATGCCGAACAAAAATATTAAAAACGTATTTACAACTATTTACATACGACTCATCTTATTCCTTCAACTCCCCTTCTCAACACCTCATGAACAACCAGAACATTCATTCATCACACCCTAAGCCATTCCAACGCAGACTGCTTCAAGTACTTTATACCCCTTCCGGGGTTATCTTCAGGAGGTGTTCTAGATGCTTTCTCTTCTGCCACCGCAGTAAGAGTGAGCGACACGTTCGTCTTCCTCGCCCCGCCCCGCCGCCCAACGTCATTTACGAAAAATTTCCACTGTGGCTCCATCTGTTATTGACTTTAGTGAACTCTTCATTTTCTTCTTCTGTGTTTTTGGTTTTTTTATTAGTTTTTTCCATTTTTCATTAAGGATACTTGGATCGTTATTATTACAAATTCGATCTCTATTTTTTTCAATCAATACAGACTCTGCAATGCGTAGTTGTCACTCATTGCAGCATGATTTTATTATTTTAATCTCTTCGAAATTCGGGTATGTGTGGTTATCCAGACAGTATTGTATCAGTGCTGTTTTTGCTTCTTCTTTTTTTTTTTTTTTTTTTGTCAATTTTTAATTTGTTGTAGGCGATGTTTTAACTGATTTTTGGTACTTCCATTATATGATATTGGTGGGATTCCACTTATAGGATGGTAACCCCATGAGACTTATAGTGTCCAAAAAGAACTGTCCATTGATTAATCTTGAAAAGAATATTTACAGCTTCTTGGCGCCAATGTTTATGAAAACACAATACACTGTAAAGAATACATATGAATTTATTGAAATAGTGAAAAATATAAACCAAGATCTAAAAGATTACAGAATGGCAAGTATGGATGTCAAAGCACAGTTTCCAAGTACCCCTGTACCAGAAGCAATTGAGATTATTAATAAAAAATTACAACAGGATCAATCTCTTAATAACACATAACTACAAGAGCTAAAAGCAATTTTATTATACATCTATGAAAATAATATCTTCAAATATGATGAGAAAATATACAAACAAAATTTTGGAGGCCCAATGGGCTCTCCTCTGTCAAACCTGTTTGCTGAAGTAGTTATGAACAGCATAGAAGAACAAATTATCAGTACAATGGATGAACCACCGTTGGTTTACTGCAGATACGTAGACAATATCTTCATCATGACCAGAATGAAAACTGATGAGCTGGAATCTTTAACTCAACAACTTAGTAATGTCTATCCCACAATTAAATTGACAGTAGAACATGAAGAAGAAAATATCTTACCTTACTTGGATGTTAAGATCATCAAGCAAAATAACCAACTGCAGTACAAGGTACATTGAAAACAGACATATGTTCCTGTTCTGATACCATCTAACTCAACACACCCTTATACACAGAAATGTAATAGCATAAAAACATTAATTAAAAGAGCAATCACACATTCCTCTAAAGAAGAATTTCGTACTGAAGAAATAAATTACATTAAAGAAATCTTATACAGCTATGGATACCCTCCACAGATGATAAATAAATGGATTTATGAAGTACAAGTAAAGATGCAAGATACATATATTCCCCTAAAAGAAAAAAACAATTGCAATATGTTGGCGCAACACCTTACCTTCCAGGAATCTCTACAGAAATCAATAAATTATGCCATAAATATGGAATTCAGATGGGAAACAAAGTAATGACTATTGGAGATATGATAATTAATAACACTGAAAAATGTAGTATCTTGGAAAAAGCAGGTGTGTACGAAATACCTATAAGTAGAATCCCACCAATATCATATATTGGAAGTACCAAAAATCAGTTAAAACATCACCTACAACAACATATTAAAAATTGGCAAAAAAAAGAAGCAAAAACAACACTGATACAATACTGTCTGGATAACCACACATACCTGAATTTTGAAGAGATTAAAATAATAAAATCATGTTGCAATGAGAGACACCTACGCATTGCAGAGTCTGTATTGATTGAAAAAAATCGATCGAATTTGTAATAATAACGATCAAAGTATCCTTAATAAAAAATGGAAAGAACTAATAAAAATTTAACAAAAAAAAAAAAAAAAAAACCGCAGAAGAAGAAAATGGAGAGTTCACTAAAGTCAATAACAGATGGAGCCACTGTGGAAGTTTTTCATAAATGACGTTGGGGTGGGGCGAGGAAGACGAACGTGTCGCTCACTCTTACTGCGGTGGCAGAAAAGAAAGCATCTAGAACACCTCCTGAAGATAACCCCGGAGGGGGTATAAAGTACTTGAGGCAGTCTGTGTTGGAATGGCTTATGGTGTGGTGAATGAATGTTCTGGTTGTTCATGAGGTGTTGAGAAGGGGAGTTGAAGGAATAAGATGAGTCGTATGTCATCATTGTCAACCATTATCAATCCACTGCTGGATGAAGGTCTCCCCAAGTTTCCTCCGCAACGGTCTGTCTTGTGCCAGCCTCCTCCATGTCACTCCTGCATACTTTTGAATTTCATCCACCCATCTCCCATGTGGTCTTCTTCTGGGTCTTTTCCTGTCCCTTGGAATCCAATTTAAAATTTCGGCTGTCCATCGATGGCCTGTCCTTCTGGCAGTATGCCCAGCCCATTGCCATTTCAGGGATTTAACTCTGATCATGATGTTTTCCACTCTTGTCATTTTTCAGATCCACGAGTTCCTCTTCTTATCTCTCCTGGTTATACCAAGCATGCACCTCTCCATGCTTCTTTGAGTTGTCTGCAGCCTTTGTATGTCTCTTTTAATTAAGGTCCACGTCTCTGCACCATACGTAAGCACTGGAAAGATGCATTGATCAAACACTTTTCTTTTAAGACATAATGGCATTTTGCTCTTGAAAATTATGCTGTTTCTTCCAAAAGCTCTCCAGGCAAGTTTTGTACGCCGATTAATTTCTTCATCAATGTGACCCTCACTTGATATCTGCTGTCCAAGATAAACGTACGTGTCTGTTATCTCCAGCTTTTCTGCATCAATCGATAAATCTTCATTTCTTGTAAAAGCATTGAACATCACTTTTGTCTTCTGAAAGTTCACTTTTAATTCCACTTCTTTACTCTTGTCAGCAAGTTCATGGATCATACTCTGCAGCTCTGATGGGGTAGTTGCAAAAATGACTACGTCATCAGCAAAACGAAGGTGAGTTAGATAATCTCCATTCTTTATCCCCTTGTTTTCTCAGCTCAGCGACTGAAAGACATCCTCCAATGTAGCATTAAAGAGCTTCGGAGATATAGTGTCACCTTGTCTTACTCCCTTTCCAATTTTTATGTGTGTTGTATTTTCAAACAGCCGAATCTTTGCACTTGCATTTTCATAGATGTTATTAATAATATTAATGTATGCATTTTCAATACCGCAGGATTTCAGAGCCATTGTAACTGCTGATGGTTTCACCGAATCAAAGGCTTTTTCATAATCGATAAAAGCCATGCACAATGGAAGTTCATATTCCCTCGCTCTTTCGATTAGTTCTCTCACTACGTGGATATGATCTATTGTGCTGTAGCCACTCCTGAATCCAGCTTGTTCTCTTGGTTGAGCCATGTCCAGTGTTACCTTCAAACGGTGTGAAAGAACTTTAGTAAAGATTTTATAAACCACTGATAGGAGGCTGATAAGTCTGTAGTTCCTGAGATCCTCAATGTCACCTTTTTTATGTAGCAGGATCATTGTAGCATTGTTCCAATCCTCAGGAATCTTCTCTTCTTTAAGGCATCGAGTGAAAATTTGGGCGAGTACTGTTTTGATTTCTCCACTTGCTTCTTGTATGATGTCTACAGTAATTCCATCTTCTCCTGGAGCTTTTCCCCGCTTCATGTTCTTGATTGCATGTGCAACTTCTGCTGGAAGGATTGGAAGAACTCTGGTACTGGTACCTTCCATGATGTCTGGAGTACATGCATCATCCCTTTCATATAACTTGGAGTAGAAATCTTTCACTCTTGTCAAAATTTCGCCTCTATTTCTTGTTACAGAACCATCTTCTTTTCTCAGTGCCATAATTTGTTTTCTTCCCTTACTGAGATGTCCCTTTGCTGTCTTTAGGCTTTGGTTGTTTTCAATTGCTTTCCTCACTAGTTCACAGTTGAATTTCCTTACGTCTTCAGTGATACTTTTTCGTACTGTCTTGCATAGCTCTGTGTATTCCACTTTGGAAGTCACATCTTCTTTAGTTGTCCTCATCTCTCTTCTTTTTTGCATCAACATTTTGGTTTTTCCTGATAGTTTGTTCACATGCAACTTGTTCTTAGACCCAGCTAATTTTGTTGCTGTTTCCATAAGAGCTTTGGTTACTTTTCTATTAACTTCAGAAATATCCACTTCTTCTGATGTTAGGCCTTCTAAAGCAGAGAATCTGTTCTTCAGTTCCAACTTGAAGGTATTGTGGTGTTTTTTAAGGTTGGTTATGTCAATACATTTTGTTTGTCTTATGAGCTTGCCACGTTCTAGTTTAGTGTTGAGGTGCATCTTACATTTCACCAATCTATGGTCACTGCCTGTGTTGAACTTGTTTAGCACACTGCAGTCTTCTATGATAAATTTTTTGTTACACATAATAAAATCAATTTCACTTGTCGTCCCATTTGGATGTCTCCATGTCCATTTCCTGTGCGGCTTTTTCTTGAAAAAGGAGTTCAAGATGAAAAACCCTTCTGCCTCTGCAAACTCAACGAGAGTATTTCCACGATGGTTTCTGTTGCCGTGACCGAATTTACCTACTGAAGTTTCATTCTGTTGCCGTTGCCCTATTTTTGCATTGAAATCGCCCATAATTATCTTCAAGTGCTGCTTACCTTTATTATTTAGATGACGAATTTCCTCATAAAATTCTTCAATTTCTTCTTCAGGATGACTTGTGGTGGGTGCATAAGTTTGAATAATCTGAGCCTGGTATCTTCTCGATAGTTGGATAACGAGTCGTGCACCTCTGTCAGAGGAACTTTCAACTTCTACAACTTTATCCTTAAGTTTCTAGTTTATTATAAATCCAACGCTGCTAGTTCTGCCAGTATCTGTCCCACGATAGTAGAAGAGATATCCACTTTTCAGTTCAATGAGATCTTCTCCTTTTCTCCTTACCTCACTTAGCCTGACGATGTCCCACTTGATCCTTTGTAGTTCCTTTTCCAATTCAAGAAGCCTTGAATCAGAAGATACGGAGCGTCCATTATACATAGCCAAGGTCAGCATCAGATGGCAGCCTAGTCCGGTCCTCCGGGGATTCTTAGCACCTCTGCCTTCATGTCGCACTGGCCGCTGCCTTGGCCAGGTACATTTCAGCTGCCGGAGACTGAGGGCCAAGATTTAAGTTGTGGAGTCATTTTGGAGGGGTTTGGCCATAACTCACCATGCTGGCCAAGCGGGTTGGTGAGTGTGGGATAGCATTTCCTCTAATCCCGATGGGATAGTTATACCGCTATTGGCGGTCGTCAGAGCCCCTTTAGTGGGAACAGGATGCACCACGAGAAGGCGGGGTTGACATTTGTCAAGGAGAGGCTGTGATGTTACGCATCACCTGACCTTACATCCCAGTCGTATGTAAATAGTTGTATATACGTTTTTAATATTTTTGTTCAGCATTTTGTATGTATGTAAATACGCAGTTTATGTTCGTTGATAATATCAAAAGGTTTTGAGTTCAAGAATTGGGGTTTTTGCCAACGAAGGTTGGGTTTTACAGGCTGGTGGGAAGGATGGGGGAAGATACAGTTTTGAGACGTAGAAAGCAATGCACTTCATGGACTTGGGCATTCGTCGAACATTTGAAAGAACTTGAAGACAAAAAATAGAACACCGCACCGGAGTCTTGAACCAAGCATGACAAAAAAAAAAAAATAATAATAATAAAACGTGCAGTGAAATGTGAAAAAAAGGTAAGCAACCTTGTTATAATTATAATTGTATGCACGTAAATTAAAAGCAACTGTCGCGTCTGCTATAAATGTTTTAACACTGAATTCTGCAAGTATGTGTTTTTGCTATTTTATTCAAACATATCAGTGTCTACTTAATGTACTTCAGTGACTGTGTGGCCTTTCTGAAGGTAATCCGCCACCCCTTTGGTATCTCAGCGAAAACAGTGCCACCACTTTGGCACTGTGAGATATATATATATATATATCTCAGGGGTTGTTTAAAAAAATTCTGCTAATGATGCAAGTTAATGGGTGACTATGTAGTTACATTTCTTAGAAAACTGCTACTGTGACATTGCCACATCATACTCAGCCACGAACTTGTCAAACCGTTCTCGTAAAGCCAAAAATCTCAATGATTAAGGTAGTTAAGTCATGGTGGCTAAAGTCTTCAGAGAGCTGTAGCATATTATGACAGTAGCAGCAGCAGCTGTCTGCCTTCAATGATTACTCAGTATGATTGATTGTGTGATCAGAAGGAAGTAAAACATCAGAAAGCAGAAAAAAGTAACCATGTGTTGAAATTTCTTGTATTGTTACCTTATTCATTTTCATAGGGGCTATTAAAAGCCCTTTGTACTATAGTATTGATCTGTTTTTTTGTGATACCTTTCTTGTATCAGCAGGATAACACAAGAGCTGTGTGATATAAGGAAATGATAAGTAACCAATTGCTGTTAATGTATTGTTTGGTGTTTGTCATTTTACAGCATTGCTGAGTATTAGGAATGAACAATCTAGTGCAGTGCCCTGTGACAAGTTTTCGAGTTACTTCCAGAGCTGCCTCCAGTTTCTGTGAAGAGTGGTGCTGGCAATTAATCTTGAAACTGCTCAGCACTCTTTGCACATTAACTGTTTAGTGACAAGCTGATGTGGGACCACCTGAAGACTAGTCATGGAATTATTTGGCACTGTTGTAGCTTCATTTAACCTGAGCATGCTTCAAATGTGCTTCAGTTTGTTTCTCCTTATGGCCTGGTGATTACAAGCTTTATGAGAGTTTGCTTAACTGTAAACAAATTATTTCTGTAACAACTTTCACATATGCTTTTGGCAGTCCTTTTCGTATGTCTTTTCTCCCACAAACCATCTGGAGAATTTGTCGTTATTCAGATGAGTGTAACACTTCGGCCGAATTTTATTAGAATAATACTACAGCGATTGGAAAATTACTTCTTAAAAGTCACTAGCTATTGCTACAGCTACATTCTTGAAAAAGTAGCTTGCTGCAACTACTTTTGCCAAAAAGTAGTGAGCTGCATTATACTTTTTCTGAAAAGTAGCTGCTTTCATTACTTTTTAGCTACTTTTTCAATATTTAGTCTTAAGTTAAAAGTGCAAATTCTGAAGATGATCTAAATTTTTACATATGGCATTCAGAGCTAAATTCCAAGGTAAATTTCACAATTAATTTATCTTTGTGTTTACCTCAACTCTGAGCATCATCTGTAACACATCTTACAGGGTGTGTATGGGTGCTTGAAAACCTGGAAAGTCCTTGAAAATCATGATAATGTTTTCAAGGCCTGGAATATCCTGGGAAAATGGTGTTTTTCTAAAGCTATCTTGAAAAGCCTTGAAATTTGAAATTAGTGCTTAAAAAATATGTTTGAATTTTTTTCAGAAAATCAGTGTTACATCTTCTTTAGCGCATCTTTTGTGAAAAAGATCGTGCTTATATTACCGGTTCGCCCGCCCCGCCCGCCCGTCTGTTTGTGGACACCCTATCTGTGCAACTACTAGTCTGGTTTCAAAAACAAATTCTGCATTGGGAAGCTTGAAATGTGTGAATGATGATCCTTGCACTTCGTTTTTTGTTTTTTTTTTATGGTGCAGAGTTTCACTGCTAGAGGGCATAAATGCAGAAGATATTGAATTCAAAATATATTTTATTCCATATATTTGCTTTTTAACATCTGATTGGAAAATTTATTTTACCTTTCGATTCCATTTATGACAAAGACTATTTTAGGTATAGTCACTTTTTCAAGTTATTTAAAGATTTTCTGATAGGGGGGGGGGTAAAAGTAAATCACGTTTTCCACGATTTCTCTGCTTCTAAAACTCCAATTTAAAAAATTATTTCTGAACCGGATACAGCTCCTGATAGGAAATCTTTGCATATAATTTCTAATTTTTGGTAAAGAATGGTTTGGCCACCAGGGCGCGTAAATGTTAATTTCTGATTCTGATGTATTTGAGGCAAAATATGAGGTTCTAAAATCTCAGTTGAAAATGTTCTTTCATGGACCTATACCACTCACGCTGAAAAACCTTTTCGGAATATTTTCTTCTTAAAATAATATATGGTTTCTCTATCATAGGGCGTAGATGTATATTTTATTTTCGTCTATACCTCTGCTTCTAAGAGTCCGATTTGAAAAATTCCTTCGTTGCCAGATAGCGTTTCAGGTGCGAAATGTTTCTCATATATCTTAAAATTTTTCAAGTAATTCATTGACTTTCCACTAGGGGGCATAAAGGCAAATTGTGTTTTCCCTAATATATCTATTTCTAAATTTCCGATTTGAAAAATTCTTCCTGTATCAGACACAGCTCCTGGTGGAAAATGTTTTGCATATAATTTTTAATAGTTGGTAAAGAATAGTTTGGCCACCAGGGGGGCGTAAGTATTTACTTCTGCTTCGATGTATTTGCAGCAAAATCTGAGCTCTTGAAAACTCGAGTGAATTTTTTTTTCGTGGACCGATACCGCTCACATCGAACAACCTTTTGAGAATACTTTCTTCGTAAAATACTTTATAGTTTTTCCTACAGGGAATGTAGATGCATATCTTATATTTGTTGATATCTCTGCTTCTAAGAGTCCTGATTTGAAAAATTATTTTTTTCCTTAATAGCATTTCCACTGTGAAATGTTTCTTGTATAATTTCAAATTTTTCTTAATGCACAAGTCTGCCACCAGAGGGCTTAAGTTCACGTTTTTCATTTACAGCAATATCAGCGGGACTAAAAATCCTATTAAAAAACTTCTTTCTTTGGTCAGATACTACTAACTATGCTAAAACTCTGTGTGCATATTTTCTTCCCAAAATAATGCCCAATTTTGCCACTGGGGGCCCCTAATTTTTAATCTGTTTTCTCAATATCTCTGATTCTACATGTGCAATTTAAAAAATTCTTTCAACACCAGATGCCACTTACCTTGTAGAACACTAGGCTAGTATATGAGGAATTTTGTAGTTCACAGTTGTGTTGCTAGGTGGTGTTTTTGTACTTCAGTTTGCAGCTAGCTGTATTGCTGCTACTAAAAACCCTGTTGAGAAATTTCTTCTTTACTGTATGCCATTTGCTACAGTAGAGATGTGGAGCATAATCTTCTTTAAATAATGCAAAGATTTCCCACTAGGGGCATAAAGGTCGAAACCTTTTTTTTTTTTCTTTTCGCTATCTCTGCTTTCAAGAGACGTATTTGAAAAATTCTTTTTTCTTAGCATAGCTTTTTTCATGAATATTTTCCACCTATTTTCAACTTTTCCATTATTCTCAATTCTTCTGCTAACAGGCATAGACTTATATCATGTTTCCTTCTACATTTCTTATTTTAACTGATTGGGCATGTACCCTCCCAATTCTTAAATTCTGGATCTGCCCTTGTTTTGTTTTAAGAGAATTTCAACTTTTATCAATAATAGACTGATTACATGGGAAGATAGTGCAGAATAGTGATGAATTAATCATTTTCAGATTGAGGGAAAGGATTTTCTGAGATAGGCCTTGTGGTAATTGCTCCACCGTGATTCAGTTTTGTATTACTGGGTAATTCTCCAATTAAAAACATTAAAAAGAAATGTAATGAGTAAAAAAGCACACTAATCCACTTACAGCTTTTATCATTTTTATTACTTAAAACCAAATTTGCTTTTAAAATATAATTTAGTCATGATTAAATGAAATACAGTCGTGCCAGAAACGTCTAAATAAAATGAAACATTACCATCTTAGGCACGATAATAATGTTGCTTTAATCACATCGAAGCAGTTATCACTGACTGTCACATACGTCCAAACGCACAGAATAAAATGATGATTTTAAAAAATAGTCAGGAAAACCACTATATACAATTCAATTAAAACACTTCAACCATTAGCACTTCCAGCTGTGCTATACAGCCTTCATCAGATGGATTTTTAAAAGCTATGTGCGAACAGGTTGCAAACACATCACAAGTTATATATACAATCAAGGAGAGTTAAAAGTCTCATTCATGCGCAGTGTTCTAAGCCACCCCAGTGCCAGATTTTTAAACTCGTGTTGATTAGAATCCACAGCAAATTTCCATTGGTTGAAAACTGTAGCTGAATATTCATCATTGCAATAATAACTTGAAAACCCATAAATGACCAAACTTTTACATAATAGTAATTGACTTTTAGTATGAGGGGTAGTCAAAATATCAACTTCCTCCCATGAAGAGTAATAATCACCATCTCTACACAGTGTTGATAGGGCTGTTCATGAAGATTGAGTTTTTACACTATATTTATTTTCCGCTAGGCTACTAAACAGATGCGGAGTTTATTCAATTAGGTTACTGCCAAGAGATGGAAGCTGTGCTCAACTCATGTATGTGGGATCCATGTCGAGAGCTTTGCGCTTACGCCTAGCGGAATATAAATAATAGTTTAAAAAACTCAATCTTCATCTACACAGCCCTATCAGCACTGTGTAAAGATGGTGATTATTATCCTTCATAGGAGGAAGTTGATATTTTGACTACCCCTCATACTAAAAGTCAATTACTATTATGTGAAAGTTTGGTCATTTATGGGTTTTCAAGTTATTATTGTAATGATGAGAATGCAGCTACAGTTTTCAACTCGTGGAAATTCGCCCTGGACTCTAATCAGCATGAGTTTAAAAATCTCGCATCGGGGTGGCTTAGAACATTGCGCATGAGCGAGACTTTTAACTCTCCTTGATTGTATATATAACTTGTGATGTGTTTGCAACCTGTTCGCACATAGCTTTTAAAATCCATCTGATGAAGGCTGTATAGTACATCTGAAAGTGTTAATGGTTGAAGTGTTTTATTTCATTGTATATAGTGGTTTTACTGACTATTTTTTAAAATCATCATTTTATTATGTGCGTTTGGACGTATGTGACAGTCAGGGATAACTGCTTTGATGTGATTAAAGCAACATTTTTATCGTGCCTAAGACGGTAGTGTTTCATTTTATTTAGACTTAACCATGATACTGTAAAGAGTAATAATCATCCTGAAAAAGGCCTGGAAAGTCCCTGAATTTTTTCCCCCAAAAGTGTACAAACCCTGATCTTATCACATTCAATGGCTTATATTCCAGGCTAGCATTACAAGATACTGTACCTTAACTAATAGGCATTTTTTTTATATATATATATAAATGTATAATCTCTATTGGGGGAGAATTTTATTCATTTTTGAGTTTTTGGGAACACCAAATATATGAAAATAAAATGAAATCTGATCCAAAATTAAGCTATTTATGTATTCATGTAATTATATGTACATATATATCTATGTGTGATATATTGCTTCAAACTTTATATCTTTCATCTTTTAGACTTTGGGGTGATTTGACTAAATACTGTTGTCAAGGCAACATTTCTCAGGATACTTGTAATTTTGCACAACCTCCTTCTACAGCATGCTCTAATGCAGTAAGTTATCTCACTTTGTACAGTTATACATGACTGAAATGAAAATTCAAGATAATTTATTTTGATCTTATGTATTACATACAGCATCTGAACCAGGCTTTGTTTATTTAAATTGCAACAGTGCAGGTCACCTGTTACAGTTTTACATTAATTAATTGTTTAATTAAATATAAATACTTATTTTCAATTAAAAAAATCAGTTAGATTTTTGAAATAATTGAAAAAGACTTAAATGCCAATTTTAGTAATTCTCATATAATGATATATCTTGGTGAACAAAATCTGCTGAAAGCTCAGTTTAAAGAATGTTCTAGCGCTAAAGACTGCACTATTTCAACTGCTGTTCACATCTGGAAGATAGCTTGAAGAGTGAAAAACTTGATAAACCAAGTATGTAATTACTTTTGGCTTGCTAAAGTCAAGCTTTGAGATCTCCACGTTTTTTTTTTTTTTTTTTTTTTTTGGCTTATCTGCTTGACCCACATTACATTGAAAGTTGTTTTTAAAACTGCTGAAGAAGAAAAGGAAGCCCTACATTTTGCTAAAGTGAAGTACTCATCATAAAGTATCTGTCTTGAATAATTTTCTAACATAAGGGGGTCCATTTAGCGATTCTCTGTTTCAGACATACTATATTTACTTGAATGTAACGCGCACCCCCAACTCCTGACTCCTGGCTGCGTTTTTAGGAATCAGAAAAAATATACATACACATACACATACACATACTCAAGTAAAAAAGAAAATCTACAAAAAATACTAACAAATAGGTATATTTACCTTATTTTCGATACATATTAGATCCAACACCCATGACTAAAAAAAAATCAGTCACTGCCACTAACAGGCAAGGTTCGTACGGTCCTTAAAAGTCCTTAAGAACTCCTTATTTTGATTTCCATTTCTAAGGCCCTTAAAAGTCCTAGAAAAGTCTTTATTTTTTGAAACAAGTGCTTATCCCCACTCCTCCACCCCTTGTATTTGCACTGCAGTAATGGGCATCACAGCCCTGCACCATTTTTGTTTGTGAATCTGTAAATATGCTAACCCATTCACCAGGGTAACTTTCTTCTAGCTCATTGAAGGTAGATAATCCGCTGAAATGTTCTTAGAAATGATTTCCCTTCACCCCCCTCCCCTAAAGATCCAGACTTACAAATTTTGCTAGTAGACATTGGCCACCAAGACCAAAATTGTAAGTGGCCATAAAAAAAAAACTCAGTAGCCAAACTTTTAAAAAAAAATCAAATTGTACATTTCATACTAAATTATTTTTATAAAATTGCTTAGTATAATATCAGTATGTTTTATTTTGCATATTTCAGTTATAGTATCCTTAAAAGTTGAAACTGAAGTAATAAAACAATGCAGGAGAGTGGGAACATCGCGCGGGGAGGGGAGTGTGCTTACGGGAGAAATCTTTGCACCGTCCGACTTCCGGTTTTGGAAATTTTCCCGCTATTTTCAAGCTGAGATACAAATATTTATGCAGTTAAATATTACCTAACAATAATACTGGGCAGAGGCAACATCGCGAGAAAAAAATAATTACTATTGCGGGAAAAATCTTAACTCCGTACACCTTCTGTTTTCGAAATTTTCGTAAAGATGAAATTCCGTCCTCCTCCGACCCCCCCCAAATTGTGTTCACTGGTTCATTGATCTCGCGAATGACCAAAATAATAACGAAAAAGGCGGAGTTCCTCGATTTCGCGGAAGAATCTGATGTCTGATATTACGGCAAAATTTTTGCGGCATCTAACCTTCGTTTTCGCACATGGTTGCCTACAGTTTCAAGCTGAAATACTTTTATGCAATAAAATCATATTTAACAATAAAACTTTACACTAAGGCAACATCGGGAAACAAAAATTTACGGTTAATGTAACTCCATTCAACTACCGTTTTCGAAAGTTTTGAGACACGAAATACCGTCTCCAGACGGAACTCCCCTACCCACCCACCCGCAAATTGTGTTCAGTTTTATGCTGATCCTGAGAATGATCTAAATGAAGACAAAAAAAAAAAAAACCCGCGGAATTCCGCGAGTCTGCTTAAGAATCTCGTGCATATCATAAAACAATAAAAATTAAAAAAAAAATGAAAATTCGTAGAATCCGTAGTTTCAGAATGTCCGTAGAAACTATGGACATTCTGTAGGAGTTCGCAGGTATGGAAATATTATTACAGTACAACCTCGAAAATCCGGAATCGTCTGGAGATCCAGACTATGCCGATTCCAAATTTTAGAATTTTCCTATAGAATATGCAGGCTTTCAGCGAACATTCATTAAAAATAATAAAAAGAAAATGCCTAACTTCTCAAGTTTTCATCGGATTTTGACGAAATTTCACATGGGAGTTTATTTTGACTTGTCTTGGTTACTGTTAAATTTGCATTCCGTTATTAAAAAAATTGGAAAAAATTTTTTAAATAAAAATTTATCCCAGTTGGACTTTTCCGACGCAGACAGTTGAGCTGTCCACCACCGGCTTTCATCCCCACTGCAACCTCGTTCCCCTACGATGAACCATCAGCCTTGGCGCGTTCTTTGTGATCAAAAGCCGACGCCCTCGCCTTTTTTATGAACTTTTTTTTTTCTTTTCTGCTGTTCAAGCAGAATGAAAAAGGTGATGGCAGACTTCCACACAACTCAAATTTTGTGCCATTTCGTGCGATTTCCGTACATTTGGAGTAAAATTTTTCAAAAACGTGCAAGTTCTGTACAAGTTAAAAAAAAAAAAATTCCGTACAATACAAGTTAAATAAAATAAATGGTTTCCCCATACATGTCGCCAGAATTGGCGATTTAATCAAACATTTTTAGTCGCCACGACGATGAAGTTTATCGCCAGTGGCAACCTGGCGACCGTGAGTCTGGATCTTTACCCTCCCCTCACACACACACTTCTCCCATTGTAGCCTGCATGACTTACCTTGCGTGGCCTTTCCAATGGGACCAACATCTGTGTTGTGCGTCTTTTCAGGGGTCAGAGGGTCAAAGCAAAGGCCAAATGTGGGGGGAAGGGGGTTTCTGTTTGACTTCTTCGCAATTTATGGTGTCAGTTGTCTCATGTGATCTGATCTATCTAGTTAGTGTCTACTGTTCTACTCAACTCACCTTGTTTCATTGTCACTGTGTCTCCTTCTTGTTATTATTATCATTTTTTTTTTTTTTGGCGTGTATTTAATTTTGTTCTTTGTAGGCAAAGTAGTTTATATTTGTGGCAAAATTCCTGGTAAATGGCCACTAGCACTGTTTAATGCCCTACATATGTATATATGCATACACACACACACACACCTGGTGTTATTCCAATGACACAAAATATCAATTGGAGTGTAGGTCCTTAGAAAGTCCTTATTTTTTTCCACAGAAAAGGGTATGAACCCTGACAGGGCTTTCTACTTCCGATTGTTCGTTGTCTGAGCTCACTTCATTCAAACAATACGTCATCTTCTGTTCCATCCAAAGAATTTGAAATTCTTCACTTAAGAATTCCACACAAGTTCATTTGGAATGGATTCCCAAGCAGTAATAATCTATTTGCACGCAGTCGATAGGGTTGCTCTTTTAACGCGGCCAGTCTTTGTTAGTTCCATTTCTCCCAATGAAAGCCAGGCATTATAAAGTCGATGAACGGCAGCCTTAAATGAGCGGTTGATACAAACATCAAGAGGCTGGATTTGTGATGTCATCATCCCTTCAGGAATAATGAGAGATCAGTTTTCTTTCTTTTTTTTTTTTTTTCTTTACTGCATCTGCTACATGTCCTTTAAATGCGTCTAGCACTAGCAAGGATCACAACTTCAGTAGACCTCGAGGTCGTCATAGCCAAACTTTACTTAGCCAGTCTAAAACCAAATTTGCAGACATCCAGCCATTTTCCTGCACTGCAGCATAGATTCCTCTTGGGAAAGTCGCTTTTTTTGGGAAAAGTTTTCCTCTTGGAAATGACATAGGGTGGAAGTTTATTTCCATCTGCAATAGCACAGAGCATTACTGTCATTCTGATTTTATCACCACTCATTGTCAGTAATTTCACTTGTTTTGCTCTAACATTGTTCACTGTGCACTTTGAAGGCATATCAAAATACATCGGTGTCTGATCAGTATTGCCGATCTGCCCCAAGTCGTGTTGCCCTTGCTTTCAAATAGCGATCAAATGTTTTTGGAAAGCATTAAACTTTTCTTCAAAGTCAGCCGGCAGCTTTTGACAGATGGATGTCCGCCGTCTGAGAGAAAATCCCTTTCTCTTCGTGAACCACGTTATCCAACCACGGGATGCTTCAAATTTTTCTTGTAGTTGTAGCTGACTATGAATTTCTTTGGCTTTCACTTTAAGGATTTCTGTTGTTACTGGTAATCCACCTGCACGCTGTTCTTTTACGAACACGCTTAACAGTTCGTCACTTTCAGGAACTTTCCTCTTTTTGAGAGATGTTTACAAATAGGTAAAATGATGAGTTAGTACATACATAACATTAAAATGTTCTCTGATATTCTGAGGTTAGCTCCTCCAAGAAAGACAGTCTGCCAGGTAAACATATAATTGATGGAACTAGATTTTACTGATGTATCAAAGGTCTCTATTTACAGCAACCTCTGCACACAGCTCGAGCTTCATTAGCATCCATCACACGCCACACACAAGACCTTTTGCACTTCATACTCATAATATTCTTCTCTAGCAGACATTCGTGAATCTGCACCCAGAAATTCCTGTTGGAGGAGGCTACATATATATATATATACTGTCTTAAGAGCAAAACTGAAGACTAAGGAAAAAATTTTAGAATTTAAAACGAAGGGTGCAAAATAACCTGAAAATCAAAACGCGCAACGCAGCAGTTTTGAAAATTCAGAATTCACATTCTATAAAGAAGATACCTAAGCAAAAAAATACATATATAATTTTGACTCACACCTAATACAACATAGAAAAGGTTATGTATCTACCTGTGTGAGTAAAAGGAGAAAAGATAAAAAAATAAAATAAAAAAACTGAATGTAGAAGGTGTCGAGAATACTGAGCCTTGGCTTTATCAAGGACCAGCAAAAACTCTGCATTTTCTCACTTCCACAAAGACCTAGTTGGAAATGGGTTTCTGCAAGGCCATAGATGCAAGTAACATTCCCACCTAAAATAGTTTAAAAAATATATATATAAGTCATGTCCTCCGTAGAGTAGCATGACCTAGCACTAGTTAACAATTTCGCTTGCATCCATTAACCTTCATGGCCCGACCCATGCTCTTCATCTGTTACTATTAAACAGAGAGAAGAAGATTAAAGAGAACTCAAGCTGTGAGAGTGACATAATAAATAGAAATGATTTTCAGCTATAACGAAATTCCAAGTTCGTTTGAGAGAGAATTTAAACCTGAAAAACAATGCAAAAGAAATCCAAATTTTACATTGCAATTAAAAAAGGAAATGTTAATTTATAACGAACAGATTTTTGAAAGAAAACTTGAGTCTAAAACCCCCTACTCTACAACTTATGACAGCACGAAAACGAGAATAAGTTAAAGATAATAATTAACTAAAGAAAACTTTGTGAAAGTTATATACCTTAAACAGTTAGTTGCAATATGTACAAAGTATTTCAGCAGTGCTTTAAGTGCATAATTAATTAGTTATTAAGAACTTAACTACTTTGAAAAAACAGCGCATAGACAGCGCATAGAAAAGGAACAAGCTTAGCCTTCCTCTGTTCCTAGGTACCCCAAAAGACGCTCAAAGTTACAAAGAAAAGTAAGAGTTAAAACCCGCATAAATGTTAACAGACAAACCAATGCTTAAAAGCTGAAAAGCTAAAAAACGACAGAGAAAAGGTACATAAAGTACAAACATTGAACTTATAAAACCTAGAACCCAAAACAAGGAAGAGAGCTTACCTCTTGTGTGACAAAAACTTTTCTCCTTACAAGAGGAGAACATGGCTGACCCCTTCTGCCACTCCCTAGACGCTGGGGGGCAGTGAGGGTGGGGCTGATGGCCTCCTCATACAGCAAGAAACCAACGCGCGGAGATTTTAACCAGAGAAAAAATATATAAAATTAAGACTGTGGATCTGTATGATCAGAATGAGCAGAATTAACTCTCCAGAATACATGAGAAATATTATAAAATACACGAGCAGTTTATTTAATAATCTTTGCATGTATTAAATCACCTTAGTGAGCTTCTATAGATTAATCAGAATCTTATTAATTTTAATGTTTACATATATATATATATATATATATGTAGACAGTATATGTGCACAATGTGTGTACATATACTGTATATATATATATATACAATATAGTTTACAGTGTACGCCTATAGTTTATATACGGTTGTGACGTACGCCGTTCTTAATCTCTTTGGGGCTTTGGGAAGAAGACACTATGTAATGTTTTGAACATGTAAAATACTGTATTTTTGAATGTTTAATTTGTGACGTGCGTTGCTTTTAATCTCTTTGGGACTTTGGGAAGAAGACACCATGTAATAGAAAACACTATGTCAGACACTATGTAATTTTGAACACGTAAAATTATATTTTCGATTGTTTAATTTGTGAAGTACGTTGCTCATAATCTCTTTGGGGCTTTGGGAAGAAGACACTATGTAATGTTTTGAACATGTAAAATACTGTATTTTTGAATGTTTAATTTGTGACGTGCGTTGCTTTTAATCTCTTTGGGACTTTGGGAAGAAGACACCATGTAATAGAAAACACTATGTCAGACACTAAGTAATTTTGAACACGTAAAATTATATTTTCGAATGTTTAATTTGTGACGTACGTTGCTCATAATCTCTTTGGGGCTTTGGGAAGAAGACACTATGTAATGTTTTGAACATGTAAAATAATATTTTTGAATGTTTAATTTGTAACGTATGTCACCCTTAATCTCCTTGGAGGGCTGAAGCCTCCTACGTAGGTGCGCCAATGTTTCCCATGATTTTCTTGGCCTTCCTTTCCTGCCACTTAAGCTGAAAAAATTCTCTTAGTAAGCATCTCATCACTCATTCTTTCAACATGACCAAACCACCTAAGAACCTTACTAACAACATTTTGCCTCACATTACACATCTGCAACACATCTTCATTTCTCACATGATTAGATCGTATGTTGCCACCCTTATCCCACCGCCATAAGTAATGCATCTCTGCAGCACACAAATGACTCCTATGTCTCTTCTGTAGTACCCGGTTTCACTGCCATACATTTATTATTGATATATCATAATTAAATATTAACATTAATATGTGTTGATAGATGTATGTAATGTATGAGTATTTAGATATTGCGATGTGTGTTTTCAAGAACAAAGCAAAAAAAAAAATAGTACTGAGAAAATCACACTTGCAGATCTCTCTTCACTTCCAGTACCAACAACAAAGTGCTGCCCCTGTAGTGTCTACAGCTAAAAGAATTTGACAGGGAAGTGCTTCTTAAACTGTCTGGTTGGATGAAAGTGCTGAAATTGTTTTCATTAAAAGGATACTCCCTATTGAAGTAGAGGTCTCATGAAGGAAACTGTTGCATCCACACTCACTTTGAAGACTCTGGAACCATATTCAAAGTACTCCTGAAAATTGACAAAATATTTGGGAAAAATATAATTGAAGAATTACTGAATGTTGGTTCATTTCATGTAGCTGCAGACTCTTGGCTAATATGTACTGTGTTTTGTTACATGATATCACGTAAAAATCTATTGGGTTGTCGGAAAAGTCATGACATATTTTAGCCATGTTTTGCAAAGGTAATTTATTGATAGAAAGAGCAAAGATCAATCAATGATATATTGCCCGTTTTGTTCAATGACATTTTGCCATCTGAGCTGCAGAATGCCTCGTTCATAGAAGGACCTGTCTTTCGTGGCGAAAAACTGTACAAGGTGCTGATTTGCAGCCTCATCTGAATTGAATGTTATACCACACAAGGACTGTTGAAGAGAGCGAAACAAGTGGAAGTCTGACGGCACAAGGTCAGGCGAGTATGCTAAGTGTGGCAACACATCCCACCCAAGCTCCAATAATTTTTGGCGGGTGATCAAACTTGTGTGTGGTCTCGCGTTGTCGTGATGGAACACAACACCTTTACGATGAACGAGCTCTGGACGTTTCTGGATGATGGATTCGTTCAAACTGTCCAATTGCCGATAGTACACATTCGAATTGATTGTTTGGTTCTGTGGTAGGAGCTCGAAAAGCACGGCACTTTTAAAATCCCACCACACTGAGACCAGAACCTTCCGCTGATGATTGTCTGCCTTGGATGCCGTTTGAGGCGAAGCAGCACGTCGGGACCAAGACCGTTTGTGCATCACATTGTTGTACACAATTCACTTTTTGTCACCAGTTATCTGTCGCTTCAAAAAAGAATCGTTTTCCTAACTTTTAATGAGCATATCGCAGATTTATACGCGCCGTCAATTGAGCTTCTTTGAGTTCATGAGGAACCCACACATCGAGCTTGCTTACGTATCCCAGCTTCTTCAGGTGGTCGTGAACGCTTGAATGATGGATGTGCAATGTTTCTGCAATTTCTCGTGTCGTGTAACGTGGGTTTGACTCAATTAATGCCTTGATTTGGTCGTCATCAACCTCGGTTGGCCTCCCGGACTGAGGAGCATCCTTGAGGTAAAAATCACCAGCACGGAATTTTGCAAAACCACAGCTGGCACTGACGTTCTTGTAGGGCATTATCACCATACACTTTATGCAACTTTTCACAAGCTTGACGCGCATTCTTCCCTTTACGGAAGTAAAACAGTAAAATATGGCGAAAATGCACAGTTTGGTCTTCAACTTGATGTCAAACTCCACAAATCAACCAAATCGCTCACTATTCCTTTTAGACTGCAGCTAGAACTGGCACCTGTCAAATGCCATTAGCGATAACAGAGCTGTGCATGCCTCTAGTACTTCCAAAACCGCCCAACCGCCATCGGATGCCAAAATATGTCATGACTTTTCCGACAACCCAATATTAATATCTATGAAACAAAACATTTGGGACAAAAAAGTGTATGAATTGCTGAAATCTGCACAACTCCATTCTATTTTACTTGTGCTGCTGATGTAAAATTTACTGCATTCAGTGCAAAATAAATGCTTTCTGGCATAAGTAATATAGATTAGTGTTCCACAATGTGGATAAACAGTTTTCTTGCGGTTTACACATACTTTTTTGTATGTTAAAATAATTTCATCATCATGTTTGTTTGATTGTTTTAGGTGTTTATTGCTGAACAGAAGACCCACGTGACCCAAATTTGTATCATGACCCTGGGTTTAGTAACTTCTGACATAAAATTTGAATTGTTATCATTGTGCAGAAACCATTCTTTGGTCGATTTTGAGTGTTGACGGAGTGTGTCTGAATCAGTTTAGATGATATTTGCTGTTTTTATTAAGCTAAATACTCCAAAGTAGCTAAGGTTGCTGGCAGTTGAAGTATTTCTAACATAATTTCTGGGGATGGTCAGTCATTCTTTTAAGATTTAAATTAGAGCTCCTCTTGGTAAGGGAATCATGTTTAGATCTTTCAGCTGAAGGCTGAATCTTTAGTCTGTTTTGTGAATTAAATGGGCTCCATGCAGATTTCTTTCGGATTTCAAGACCTCAGCATTCAAAAAAGATATTTTCTTTTTCTTAGAGGTTTTGAGTCCCTTGAGATCATACATTTTGAATTAACTGTTTCAGTCACCAAATTTTTTTACTTTTTTCAATTTTATGTGTGTAACAGTTTTAGTACAGGCATAAATAATTATCCATATTTACACCACTAAATTCCTGCAACTCTTCTTCAGCTTCAAATAGGCTGGTTTTATTTTCCTGTTGACCTTTACATGCCCTCCTCTTCATTTAAAACATTTTCACACTCCAGGAACTTTACAAGAACACTGTGGAGATTTTTTTAAGCTTCTACAAGCAATGTAGTGTGTGTAGCCCTTGCTTTGCAGCACTGTTGAGATTGATTTTTGCTGTGATATGCCACTATGTTTCCTTCCCACTGTTTCACAATTCTGATGCCAACTTTTTCTCAATGTCAAAGTGTCAGTTGTACAGCATATCATCAACCAAGTCTGTTACTCAGAGCAAGCTGATCAAACTTGCTGGATTTTCTTTTTCTTACTGTTTTTCTTTGGGGAGGGGGGAGCAAAAGTAAGCATTAAAGAATTCACATGGGTCATGGAAAACCTGAAAAGTTATGGAATGTTTATGGAAAAGTAAGGAAATATCTAAAATTAATGGAAAATGTACCGTAATTTTTTTGCAATATAGAGCTAAAATGGGAAAAGAGTTTGCTTCTTTCAAAAGTGCCCCAGAATCCTTTGCCCAGTTGAAATCTATTGGATCTATATAATCCTAACTGAGAAAGGTATCGCATGTTTGTAGGATTTTGTGAGTTGGGCAGTCTGTTGTGTTGTGATTATTACTTTGATGCCTTTCACTATTTTGTGATCTGTTTGTAAAAATGCCAGGCAAATGTTTTTTTTTTTTTTTTTTTTTCTTGGCTTGAGAAGTCTGAATAAGTTTGCTGGCTTATGGGTAGATGAAAATGGGTTTTAAGCATGTTGTGTGGGTTGCAGTAGTTATTCCTCATAATTCAAGCAAACTATCAAAAGTATTGTTTTTTAGAACAATTCATGACTTTTTCTATGCTCTGCTAAATTAAACTCATATTTATTTTAAATAAAGTAAAGTATTTCTTACTTTGTCATACAAAATCAAAGTGTTCAAGCAAAATAATCATAACAGATATGTGTTGAAATACAAATAATAGGTTCCAATACATATGTATAAATTCAAGCCATATGAATTATAAATGTAACATTTTCCGTTTGACTTTTTCTTTTCTTTTTTTTTTTTTTTTTAAATTTGGCAACTTGTTTTTCTGTTACTTTGACTTATTGGCCACTTAGGTAAAGTTTGAGGTTACACACATGTGCAACAGGTTACAGAATTTTTTCACAGAGTCATTGAAAAGTCATAGACCCCCCCCCCTCCTCTCTAGAACAAATATGAAACCTGACTTAGCATCTATTATCTTGCCCATCTGGCATTGAAATGCAGACAGGGCACTAAGAAATATGAATCGTATAGACTAAAAATGAAAAACAGAAAAAAGCTGTGTAAAAGTATGTTGAAACTGAATAATTATATAATTCATGTCTGCAGTTTACTTTTGTCCAGGCATGGTAACATTTTGAAAATAAAAAGATTCAATCTTCAGTTGTTATGAATGGAAATCTGTTAAACTCAGTGCACTTACTGAGCTGAAATTTGTAAAAATATCTCTCTGACCTTACACATAGCCAAATTTTGAAGTAATGTCATTTAGAAAACAGCTGTTAAGTTTTATCATTGGGCACAACCAAAAGAGTGGTTAGCATGAAGAAATGATTTCCTATGCTTACATAGCCAAATCCTATTTGTTGTTTTTTTATCCACCCCTATTTTCTACCCCAGTTAACTGTACAGTCTAGTCAGACTAGCAACATAACAGGGTGAATGTTTGTCACAATCTTCAAAAGAATTCTGCAACTGCTGATGATCAAATTTCTTATCATATTGATTCTTATACATAAGAAGCCGGATATAAGGTGGTCTTTTATACCATGGAATAACACTGGTTCAATTATGTCCCCCAAATATAAGTACATACTCAGATTTGAATATACCATGGGTATCTCAATAACGCGGTTATCATCTTGTCCTTGTGTACCCGAGTTATAACAGGCTTCCACGGTATATACCAGTGGTGTTGTGTGCTCATTTAGTTTGGGTGTGTGCTGTCATGGGGGGGGGGGCACAAAAAATCGTACGTATTGATTTTGAACATACAAAATAATTTTATTTATTTAGAAGTCATTGAATAATAATAAAAAAGAATTAATTCTTGTTATCCCATCTTATATGGATAACAAAACTTCAAATTCTGTTTCTAAATCTGTGCTCATAAACACGCTGATATGCGCTGTGATGAAAAGACAGAAAAACTGCAACTCGTGTCAGAACATTGAATTGTATTTATGACTCCATGTGATTCCAAATGCAAACGTATGAGCAGCAGTGCTTTTTTTAGGCACGCACACCCTGGAAGTTTAGCCTCTGCGAAAATAAAAACATGACTTGCAGAGCCATCTGGAAAGCTTTGTATCACAGTTTCTTTACATGCTACGGGTATTCGCTGGCCAAATAACACACCTACGGATGCAAATACTACGAAACTATGTTTTGTTTACTAAACGAAGCAGCGAACCTTTTCCGCTTTACAAAAACATTATATAAGGAAATTAATTTTGGCCAGCACGCGAAACCTTAGGACGAACTTTGGTGAGTTTTGTTATCCAAAAACATAATACGTATAACGGTAACTTGTATCACAACGTTGAATTATGTTGCTCCATGGGATTGCAAATGGTGCTCTATTTGGCTAGCACATGCTGAGACATAAGATGTAATGTTTGAAACCACATGAAAGTTAAAACGTGACCTGCAGCGCCATCTAGCGAGCGCTTGTACCACAACTGCTTGAAACCTGTAGGATGTCCTGTCTGGGAAAACCACACACCCAAGGATTTTAGCACAAATGTGATCTTATGCTTAATGAACAAACCTCCTCCTCTTATTGAAAACATTGTGTGGGGAAATTAATTTTAGCCGTCACTCGAAGCTGTAGGACAAGGTATGGCGAGTTTTATTAGAAATAAATCCTAAAATGTAATTACAATAGTATAGGTTAAATAAATTGTGACGACTCTGTGTGGGTGTGCGCCGCACACCTAGCACACCTCGAATATTCGCCCCTAGTATATACATGCATATAGTTTAGATAATAACACATCCAAATAAAGATGTTTTGTTATTTGAACATTAATTTTTATCAGTATATCGCATGTATTTTATTAAAAAAACAACCCTGCCTAAGATGAAGTTTTTCATGCCGTTCTGGTGGTGCAGTGTTCTAAGCGCTGGCTTATGACCATTCGTCCAAAGTAGGTCTGGGTTCAAATCTCAGTGAGCCATGGATGTGGTATTTGGCTTATGGCACTGGCTCTCTTCCCTGGAGCCAGTGGCCCTGAATTAAGGACGGGCAACTGCTTATAGCCCATTGAGTTGCTCATGGCGGTCGTTAAACCTTCAATAAAAGAAAAAAAGTTCTTCAATGCCACTCTAACTTACACACCGAGGAAGTGGTTTGAGAACACACATCCCCATGCAAAGTACTGCCCTAAAAATAACCATGTATACATATTTATGTATATTTTCAAGCTCATAGGTATAGCAAATTGTGACTATAATGAACAAAACCTATCATTCTGCTGCATTTATTATAGCTAAGTATTATGTTTTAAAATGAACGTATGAACTGAGCTCTGTAGGTGCACACATTGTTTTCAGACTTAAAAGGGAATTGCACACTAAGCTGCTACAAAGGTTTTTGTTCTAGGTACGCCTCTCAATAGCACACCCTCTGATTCTGTCTAACTAAAGGTTTGGGCTAACAGTGTAGCTTCAGAATTATTGGACTGAGAGACTTCAGGCCAATTCTTTCAAACTAGTATAAACATAGCATAAACTGTCTAAGAAGTTGTCCCCCCTCCCCTCCAGGTCACCAAATATCTCAGTCAGTTAGAGGTGTAGGTGCCAGAGTCTGAAATAATTGGTACAGTAATCAATTCTTCATACAACAGAATTATCAGTAGTTACAAGAACATTCGGTAAAGATACCATGGCATAAAATTGTTTCAGAGACCAACAGTACAGGTTAAATTTACACAAGCATCAATGAAAATTTGTCAAAATATAGTTAGTGTCAGTGAGACCAAATCAGCTGTATGGAGGATATGACATTAACAGAAAATTTAATTGAATCTATTTTAATACTGAAGGTCTGACATAGGCTCTTGTGTCCTTGACATTTGGTTTCGTACAAAGTGGAAAACTGAATATGGATGAATTCTGTGTGCTGTTTTTTAATTTGGTGGCCTGAAAATAAAAATTGCAATGATATGTAAATCAGTAGAGGGTTCTAATATTGAAACAGTGGGTTACTGTTTCTAAAATGGCCATGTTCTACAGTAGAGTACCCAAACACATGTCCACTTCCCATGCTGCTAACTGATTAACTTCATAGTGCGCTGTTCTTAAATTCAGTAGCCTGAATATTTAAATTGTAGTGAAGTGAATCAGTACAGGATTGTAGTATTGAAACACAGTGGGTTACTCTTTTCCAAAGTAACCCTGTTCTCCAGTAGAGTACCCAAACACATGTCCAAATGGACATGATGCTAACTGCTTAATTTAATGATGTGATTGTCTTACTGGTCACAGTCAATCAGGTCCCTCTACAAACAACCAATGAAACCATGAACACAGAGCATACAAGAACTGAGAATGATGGTTACATTTTAAAAATGAACATTTAGTATTTGCCAAAATCTTGCAAAAATTTTAATGTGTTGATGTTTTTTTTTTTTTTTTTTTTTTATGAAATATTAAAATTGTGCTTTCAGTGAAAAACTTCCAAAAACCCGAGTTTAAATATTGTGTAATTATATTTCAAATTTTTCAGGTATCTAAAGCTCAGCAAACAGTGCAAAACTCTGGCCTGAACATCTATAATTTGTATGATGACTGTTCTTCTTCTTCATTACCTAAAAACTCACGTCTTCTGGTTGATAGGAGAAACACCTTTAGATATTTTCCATCAAACAATCATGTGAGTATCTATCTCCTAAAGAATTTCATGTACCTTTTCTTGTGGTTGATGGGAAGTGTGAATAAGATACTTGAAACAGTTCCTAGTATTTTAATGCGTATGTCTTTGCTACAGATGTTCAATTAATTACTCTGGAAATGTTTCATTATTACTATTTCAAGTGATATGTGTAATATGATGGTTTTGAAATATTTACATGTCTGTGAATTCTCACATCATGTTTGTAGTTACATTGCTATGCTACCTAAAACATCCAAATAGATTTTTTTTTCTTTCATTATTTTTAACCCAGTGATTACAAAGTGTGCAGCTCAGTTCATATGTGAAAGTACTCAGGAGAGATTTGTGTTGAAAGAATTGTGCCATTTCATCATGCTGTCTCTGCCAGACAGCAATGTTGAAGCATAAGATTGAAACTTAATAGAACAATTAAACATTTTGCTGTGCTTGGTGCACCAACAGCTACATTTGATCTTTTGAAATTCCTTACCTGAGAGATCCTACGCTAACAGACTAATGGTGCATTTTGCAGTTAATGTGTTTTATTTTCTGTTAAATGGGCTGCATCTGTTTTATGCAAAATGTGAACTGTACTATAAGTAAATGGTGATCCAACACCATACTATATAAACACAAGACTCTTATCACTATTGTTTCCATTGTTGCCCCAGTGGCACAGTGGTCTAAGTGCTGGTTCATGACCATTTGTCCGTGAAAGGTCCTAGTTCAAATCCTGGTGAGGCCTGGATGTTTTGTGTGTCTTATGGCACTACCTCTCCCCATTCCCTGGAGCTGGTGGCCCTAAAGTAGGGAGGGGGAACTGCTTATAACCCATCGAGTTGCTCAAGATGGTTGTTAAACCTTCAATAAAATAAAATGCTTCCATTATTTTTGCACCTCCAGTATTTTACAATCCATATCGTTACATGTGTATTTTTAAGCCACCTTATTAAATAAAGAATAAATTATTGTGTTATACATTTCTGAAGCACGGTTTCATGTATAGGACACATTAATCCCTATAGAAATAAAATCTCGTTTCATTATTCTGTGAAAGTGGAAATAAAACTGATGTCAAGAGAAGAGAGGATCTTTTGAATGGGTGCTTTTCCAAATTTCATGAGAGTGTCTAAGCAAATAAAATTTTGGGAGAAATTCTTTCTAGCTCTGCCTAGAACAAAACAGAGTGGCATTTAAAAGCTAAAACTTGCACTGTTATCTTATTCTGTTGCTTGATACTAATGCATAACTCACACTTATGTGTCAGTGCAGACTTAAGTCATGATTTTGTAATTTCTTTTTCCTTTTTTTAGCATTGACTGCCAATAATGTTCTAAAAGCATGTTAGTAAATGTTTTTATTTCCAGTTTATTTTTAGCCATAATTCACTGTTCATTTTTAGCCATAGTTTGTATTTGAAAATATATCTTCATTGTACATTGCAACTAATCAATTTAAATATAGGAATAGAAACAAAATATATTGGTGTCTTTTCAGGCTGTGAGTTTGAAAGATGCTCCTCCTTGTGTTGATGATAGGAATATTTCCTACTACCTTAATCAGAACTCTGTAAGAACTGCTCTACATATTCCTCAGTTTGTCCAATCCTGGGACATATGCAGGTAGGTAATATTTCTTAAAAAAATTCTTTCAGTTGTCTGAAAAAACAATGGAGTTGGGTGGGGTTTTTTTTTTTGGTGGGGGGGGGGGTAGCTTTATTATGTAAAATCCATCACAGACTTCTGTTTCAAATATTTATAAGATAAATTAATGTTACTTCAGATGGATACATTGTTCTGTAGACCTGTGCAGTGCATCAAACATTTAAATTTAAAATATGTTTACATCCATGATGCACAATGTATTGCCATAAGAACATATGTTTCTTCCCTTCTATAAGAATCTTAATTTTTGGTATGGCATGTTTGTAGAATTTGTCCAATGTGATTAGTAATTAACCAAAGTGAACCAAAATGTAATTGTATAAAACACTATAGCAATCTGTGGAATCAGTCCATAATTCGTTGTGCTTGGAATACTTCTCAAAACAGCATGTTTAAAGTAATGCTTGTTTTCAGCATTTATATCAAACAGTGAAACAGTTATACAGGGTGTACACAAATTAGTTGGGCAAAAAGAATGGTTTATTATGCGTAGTTATATAGGCACACATGAGAGTGAACAAGATTATAAGATAGTGAAACACACCAAGTTTACCTTTTCACAAATGTTCGATGTTGCTGCCCTTCATTACTCTGCAAATGTCCCATCGGTGCATCAGTTCTTGCCATATGTTAGTGAGCATGTTCACGTCGATCAAACCAAGTGCAAAGAAAGGTGACTTGATCACGCTAGTTACGTTAACTAAAACTTTTACAAAAAGTTCGTAAGTTGGAAGCTTTCGACCTTATCTTAGGTCTTCATCACGCCAATGGAGGACTAAGATTGTTGCCAGATTCTACATTTGAATTTTTCCTATTTTTGTTGCCAAAACTTAGAATTGATCTCCAGATTAACGGAATGTAGAGAGGAGATTCGGAGTTGCAAGTCATTGAGTTGAAAATAATTTCTATGCTTTCACGGTAACGGAGGGCAAAACGATTGTCAAACGAAGCAATTCGTTTTGCTTCGTTCCAGTGGGGAACTGCAGATGTGTCTTCCATTGTCAAAATAGACAAGGCAGTGTTGGGATTGCCTTTCGAAACATCTTTTCTATGTTCTAAAATTCTATGGCTTATGCTCCTGTATGTGCTTCCAATGTATAAGTTATCCCCAGTAGAAGAAGAGATAGGAATGCAGTAAACTCCTGGGAAGTTCAGGCTTTCAACTTTGTCCCTATCCCTTTGTAGAAGTTTCAAGATGTTTGGGGTAGATTTAATGGCAAGATGGTAACCAAAACTTCTAAAAGAATCTGTAACTTATAAGCATAGGAAGGATGGTAAGGAACAGAACCACAGAATTTCAGGTCTTCTTTCTTGTGAGGAAGGAGGCATTCGATTTTCGAATGGTTTTCATATTTCTTTACGAGGGAGTTGACTGTAACAGCAGGGAAACCATGAGAGAGGGCTATTGTAGAAATTTTGGAGAGTTCTTCTTGAAGAGAGAGTTGGCTGTTGCAAATGATATGAGCCCTGTGGATGTAGGACTTCAATGCTGCAAGCTTGTAGAGATGCAGGGTGCAAGATTTGTAGGGAATGATGTTAGTGGCTGCAGAAGGTTTTCGATAGACGGAACGAGTAATGGAGAGATCAGCGTTTCTGCAGATAGATACATCCAGGAAATCAATTTTGTGATTTACTTCCTTAGATATAGTGAGCTTAATGGAAGGAAATTTTTCTGTAATGGAGTTGATCAGTATCTGTAGCTCAGACTCGGAATGTGGCCAGCTAATGAAAACGTCGTCTACATATCTTAACCATAGGGAAGGTTGAAAAGGGTGTAGAGGAATTATGGAAACTTCAATATGTTGCATGTAGATTTCAGCAAGCAGAGGGGAAAGAGGTGAGCCCATGGGGAGACCAGATTGTTGCCTATACACAATTTTGTTGAAAACAAAACTATGTTGATGAATAGTGTGGAAACAATCATAAAGATCTTTGATAAGAGGACCGGGGGGTTCAAAATGAAGAATCAATTTCTTCATGAGGAGCATGTAGGAATCAAAATATGGTACAGAGGGAAACAAAGATTCTACATCAAGAGTATACAGATTATCACAAGGAGGAAAGGAATTAGGAAGGTTGTGGATGAAGTTTGAAGTAGAGACAACTGTATGAGGATGGTTGGCTGCCAGGGATTTGCATTTGAGGACCAATCTCTTTTCAAGGTTTACTGCTGGAGAAAAAGAATATTCCACTAAAGGTCTGATGGGGTTACCAGCTTTATGCAGTTTCACTTGCAGGAAGAGCCTGGGAGTTCTAAAGTAAGGAGGGGGTGATATATCACCAAGGAAGGATTGAAGAGTTTCTTTCTTAGCTAATCTGTCAACTGAGTTTTTGAGTGAGTTGGTGGTGTCTGACTGTAAAGGGATGCAGTTGGCAGATGTAAGAAAAGAAAGCACTTTTTGGTTTAGAGTTTCTTTACCAATGATGACTGGGCAACCAACTTTATCTGCTTTGCATACGGCTAGGTCATTTTCTTGAATAAATGACCTGAATTCTTTTAAACAAGAAGAAGAGTACTTGATTGGCACAGAATTTTGCTTGGATAAGATAACAGCAGCGTTGGCACGAAGGATAGGCTGCTGAACAGTCTCAGTTCTGTGGATGGCTGATTCTATAACAGAAACAGTTTGTGGAAGATTGATAGGAAGAGCAGGTGAAAATTTTGGGCCTAATGATAAGAATTTATCCAAGCTAGGAGGAATAGTGACAGAAGAAAGATTTACATACTTTGGCTTGTCAGTAGAGGCTGATGACGGAGATGTTGCTTGACTTTTTTGGCTTGGAGAGTAGAAAATTGAATTTCTTTGTATGGCGAGCATATTCATTTACTTCAATTGTTGAGAGGGTTTGGTTGATGCGAACCATGAAAATATCAAGCAAAGCAGGATGAGTGGTAGCAGCCAGTGATTGGTAGCTAATGCAGCAGGAAAGTTCAGTTTTAGCAATGGAGGAACGCAGGTCACGGATAGCGGCAGATAGGAGGTTATGGCTGGTTTGCTGTAGTAACGCACGGCACCGTCCTTTGAAGATGGGTTTGCAGATCTGAAAAGCTTGAGGAAGAATGCCAGAAGTCTTGCAGGAAACAAGAAAACGAAGGCTGCAAAGAGAATTAGTGACTTGAGTCCGAAGTTTCCGGAAGGAAATCCAATCTTTCGTCCAGTCCAAAATAAAATGCCCGGAAGTTGCGTAGCTTTGAAACATGACGATTATGGGCAAAACACGTAACAATATTAACAAAGAAAGGTGACTTGATCACGCTAGTTACGTTAACTAAAACTTTTACAAAAAGTTCGTAAGTTGGAAGCTTTCGACCTTATCTTAGGTCTTCATCACGCCAATGGAGGACTAAGATTGTTGCCAGATTCTACATTTGAATTTTTCCTATTTTTGTTGCCAAAACTTAGAATTGATCTCCAGATTAACGGAATGTAGAGAGGAGATTCGGAGTTGCAAGTCATTGAGTTGAAAATAATTTCTATGCTTTCACGGTAACAGAGGGCAAAACGATTGTCAAACGAAGCAATTCGTTTTGCTTCGTTCCAGTGGGGAACTGCAGATGTGTCTTCCATTGTCAAAATAGACAAGGCAGTGTTGGGATTGCCTTTCGAAACATCTTTTCTATGTTCTAAAATTCTATGGCTTATGCTCCTGTATGTGCTTCCAATGTATAAGTTATCCCCAGTAGAAGAAGAGATAGGAATGCAGTAAACTCCTGGGAGGTTCAGGCTTTCAACTTTGTCCCTATCCCTTTGTAAAAGTTTCAAGATGTTTGGGGTAGATTTAATGGCAAGATGGTAACCAAAACTTCTAAAAAGAATCTGTAACTTATAAGCATAGGAAGGATGGTAAGGAACAGAACCACAGAATTTCAGGTCTTCTTTCTTGTGAGGAAGGAGGCATTCGATTTTCGAATGGTTTTCATATTTCTTTACGAGGGAGTTGACTGTAACAGCAGGGAAACCATGAGAGAGGGCTATTGTAGAAATTTTGGAGAGTTCTTCTTGAAGAGAGAGTTGGCTGTTGCAAATGATATGAGCCCTGTGGATGTAGGACTTCAATGCTGCAAGCTTGTAGAGATGCAGGGTGCAAGATTTGTAGGGAATGATGTTAGTGGCTGCAGAAGGTTTTCGATAGACGGAACGAGTAATGGAGAGATCAGCGTTTCTGCAGATAGATACATCCAGGAAATCAATTTTGTGATTTACTTCCTTAGATATAGTGAGCTTAATGGAAGGAAATTTTTCTGTAATGGAGTTGATCAGTATCTGTACCAAAAAGTGCTTTCTTTTCTTACATCTGCCAACTGCATCCCTTTACAGTCAGACACCACCAACTCACTCAAAAACTCAGTTGACAGATTAGCTAAGAAAGAAACTCTTCAATCCTTCCTTGGTGATATATCACCCCCTCCTTACTTTAGAACTCCCAGGCTCTTCCTGCAAGTGAAACTGCATAAAGCTGGTAACCCCATCAGACCTTTAGTGGAATATTCTTTTTCTCCAGCAGTAAACCTTGAAAAGAGATTGGTCCTCAAATGCAAATCCCTGGCAGCCAACCATCCTCATACAGTTGTCTCTACTTCAAACTTCATCCACAACCTTCCTAATTCCTTTCCTCCTTGTGATAATCTGTATACTCTTGATGTAGAATCTTTGTTTCCCTCTGTACCATATTTTGATTCCTACATGCTCCTCATGAAGAAATTGATTCTTCATTTTGAACCCCCGGTCCTCTTATCAAAGATCTTTATGATTGTTTCCACACTATTCATCAACATAGTTGTTTTGTTTTCAACAAAATTGTGTATAGGCAACAATCTGGTCTCCCCATGGGCTCACCTCTTTCCCCTCTGCTTGCTGAAATCTACATGCAACATATTGAAGTTTCCATAATTCCTCTACACCCTTTTCAACCTTCCCTATGGTTAAGATATGTAGACGACGTTTTCATTAGCTGGCCACATTCCGAGTCTGAGCTACAGATACTGATCAACTCCATTACAGAAAAATTTCCTTCCATTAAGCTCACTATATCTAAGGAAGTAAATCACAAAATTGATTTCCTGGATGTATCTATCTGCAGAAACGCTGATCTCTCCATTACTCGTTCCGTCTATCGAAAACCTTCTGCAGCCACTAACATCATTCCCTACAAATCTTACACCCTGCATCTCTACAAGCTTGCAGCATTGAAGTCCTACATCCACAGGGCTCATATCATTTGCAACAGTCAACTCTCTCTTCAAGAAGAACTCTCCAAAATTTCTACAATAGCCCTCTCTCATGGTTTCCCTGCTGTTACAGTCAACTCCCTCGTAAAGAAATATGAAAACCATTCGAAAATCGAATGCCTCCTTCCTCACAAGAAAGAAGACCTGAAATTCTGTGGTTCTGTTCCTTACCATCCTTCCTATGCTTATAAGTTACAGATTCTTTTTAGAAGTTTTGGTTACCATCTTGCCATTAAATCTACCCCAAACATCTTGAAACTTCTACAAAGGGATAGGGACAAAGTTGAAAGCCTGAACCTCCCAGGAGTTTACTGCATTCCTATCTCTTCTTCTACTGGGGATAACTTATACATTGGAAGCACATACAGGAGCATAAGCCATAGAATTTTAGAACATAGAAAAGATGTTTCGAAAGGCAATCCCAACACTGCCTTGTCTATTTTGACAATGGAAGACACATCTGCAGTTCCCCACTGGAACGAAGCAAAACGAATTGCTTCGTTTGACAATCGTTTTGCCCTCCGTTACCGTGAAAGCATAGAAATTATTTTCAACTCAATGACTTGCAACTCCGAATCTCCTCTCTACATTCCGTTAATCTGGAGATCAATTCTAAGTTTTGGCAACAAAAATAGGAAAAATTCAAATGTAGAATCTGGCAACAATCTTAGTCCTCCATTGGCGTGATGAAGACCTAAGATAAGGTCGAAAGCTTCCAACTTACGAACTTTTTGTAAAAGTTTTAGTTAACGTAACTAGCGTGATCAAGTCACCTTTCTTTGTTAATATTGTTACGTGTTTTGCCCATAATCGTCAACAAACCAAGTGCAGTGCTGATTCGTGATTTCAATTCAGGAATGGATTTCAGAAGCGGCGGACGGCAAACCCAGCCTTTAACAACACCCCATACACTGAAATCTAGGGGTGAAAGATCTGGTGATGCTACAGTGGTGTCTCTTTTCAGCGCACTTTTGTGGTATTCTCGACGGAAATTTTGTTGCACTTGCACAGCGGAATGCGTTTCATGGAATCACAGACAGCATTTCGCTTTTTACCGCCGGTATACGTCTCCATCATTACGCGAACACAGAACAAATGATGAACAACCGCGACCTACAGCTCACTGAGACATGGACATGACACACCTAGCGCCATCTATCCGCAAACTAAGGATACACTAAGACTCATCTGCATTTGAACCGGTAACTTACAATTAATATTTCGCACATTATTCACTTACGAAATTGCTCAACTAATTTGTGTACACCCTGTATAATAAATCAGAGCAAAAACTGCTAATGGCATTTCTTTATACTTAGATAGATTTTAAATCAAAGATCAAGAATGGAGCAACATACGCAATCTGATGGCAGATGAGAACCCTAGCGGCTAAAACTGGGGTCCTATAATGGTTTCTTTACTGGCATTTTAATAAGTATAATCTTTGATTTAAAATCTAAGTAAAACAGTTATTTGCCTATTATTCTTCCTTCCATTCACATTATTCATATTATAGAGGTCTAAAGGAAGACCAGAAGGACATTCATTGTTTTGACTACATATACTCATGAGCCATCTCAATTGTGTTTGTGTGTTGGGTTGTCTTCCACAATAGTAAACACTTGCATGCAGTGTGGCTATGACTACTAGACTGCAGAGAGTTTTCTCAGGTATTCTGTAACCACTTGCACATGGTGCAATAACTTCACTAGACCATGGAAGGTGCCATTAGGTATTCCGTAACTACTTGCACCTACAACTTTACTAGGCCATGAAAGATGCCTTCAGGTGTTCTCTAACCACTTTCACCCAGTGTAACAACTACTCCACTGGACCACAAAAAGTGTCCTCATGTATTCTATAACAACCTGCACCTGGTGTGACAACAACTCCACTAGACCATGGAAGATGTCTTCAGATATTATGTAACCACTTGAACCCAGTGTAGTAACTAGACTACAAAAGGTGTCCTTGGGTATTTTATAACCACTTGCATCCAGTATGACAATGACTCCACTAAATCAAATGTGTTCTGAGATATTCTCTACCAAATTCTGCATTGCACTGTATCCCAGAAAAACTTCATAGGATTCAAGTTGGTGGGGGATTTAGTGGTGATACATGAAATGCTTGGACATGATCTTTGACCCATTCTTGCACAATGTTGTCCTTTTGACATGTGGGATTATCTTGCTGATAGAGTCTAGTGCCATCTTGATACATGGCCACCATACAGGCCAACACTTCGTTTGAAACAGTGTCCAGGTAATATTTGGTGGTGAGGGTGTATTCAGTGGAGATGAGGGGACCCAGTGATGTTCATGAAAATAATTTCCATACTGTTATAATGCTGCGGTCATCTGCATGTTTCTGTCCAACTGTACAGTATAGTTGCAGCTACTCATCTCTGCAGTGTTGAACATAGACACATTCATCAGCACACTGGAGCTGTAACCCAGGCTCATTGGACCAAGTAACTCTTTTTATAAGTTTAGTAGAAGAATGCATGTATGTGTTCTTCATTGTTTTTAAACTGTTTGCGCATTATCACCTCTGCTGCTACCTGTCCCTTTTGTCATAACTAAATTTAAAAGGGGAACTTGTATTACAAACATATTGTACTTTGAATAAACTCTTTTTGAGTTGTCCAATGTCCAGTCAGGTTACTCTTGTGCATATTGCAAGGTGATGTTGATCAGTCAGCATGGACAAATGAATTTTCCACCGACTCAATGGGCCCATGGACACAAACATTCTCTGAATTCCATGCTTACAAACATTATCTACACACCCTGGTTAAAGTCTGTCATTTATTGTGGAATTGTGAGCCATCTGTTGTCCTAGAGAGCATGTGTTAATTGGCATTCACTTAGACTGTCAGCCCATGGTGGTATCCCCTTTCTGGCACATTGGAAGGATGTATATCCCACTTTTGACCATTCCTGCTACACCTTTACTACAGCAGTCCTGAAGCAGCCAGGAATGCTTGCAGTTACTGAGATGCTAGCTCACCCCTCCCTTGGAACAATAATAATTCCCTGTTCAAATTCTGATATGTGCTACTCACTCTGTTTGTATTCACATGCTTATGTGATGTCTCCAGTAGCTGCTGTTAAATAAGATCACTCATTTAGATGAGTGTTCATAATGGTCTTTCCCATGAGTGTAATTTTTGTGTATGTTCATGTAATGGAACAGAATTCACTGTAGTTATCTTTGCTGTTTATCTTCCCATGGGTTGTTTATTCATGTCTTTTACAAAGGTTAGCTAACCAGTCAGTTTTTGTGTTAAAATTTAGCACATACATATGCAGGTTTTTTTTTTTGTTGTTGTTGTTGTTGTAGTTAAGAATGATTTTTTGCCTTTTTACATATAATGCCAGCTTCGCCATTTCAAAATGGTATTTAAATCAACATGAAGTACAAAAGGTCTTGAGTGAAATGTGTGATGGATTGAATTGTGTGTCAAGATTGCTGTAAATGGAGACGTTTGATGCATCATCATCATCATCATCATCATTGTCAACCATTATCAATCCACTGCTGGACGAAGGTCTCCCCAAGTTTCCTTCACAACGGTCTGTCTTGTGCCAGTCTCCTCCATGTCACTCCCGCATACTTTCGAATTTCATCCACCCATCTTCCATGTGGTCTTCTTCTGGGTCTTTTCCTGTCCCTTGGAATCCAATCTAAAATTTCGGCTGTCCATCGATGGTCTGTTCTTCTGGCAGTATGTCCAGCCCATTGCCATTTCAGGGATTTAACTCTGATCATGATGTCTTCCACTCTTGTCATTTTTCGGATCCACGTGTTCCTCTTCTTACACCAAGCATGCACCTCTCCATGCTGCTTTGAGTTGTCTGCAGCCTTTGTATGTCTCTTTTAGCTAAGGCCCACGTCTCTGCACCATACGTAAGCACTGGAAGGATGCATTGATCAAACACTTTTCTTTTAAGACATAATGGCATATTGCTCTTGAAAATTATGCTGTTTCTTCCAAAAGCTCTCCAGGCAAGTTTTGTACGCCGATTAATTTCTTCACTAATGTGACCCTCACTTGATATCTGCTGTCCAAGATAAACGTATGTGTCTGTTATCTCCAGCTTTTCTCCATCAATCGATAAATCTTCATTTCTTGTAAAAGCATTGAACATCACTTTTGTCTTCTGAAAGTTCATTTTTAATCCCACTTCTTTACTCTTGTCAGCAAGTTCCTGCATCATACTCTGTAGCTCCGATGGGGTAGTTGCAAAAATGACTATGTCATCAGCAAAACGAAGGTGGGTTAGATAATCTCCATTAATCTTTATCCCTTTGTTTTCCCAGTTCAGTGATTGAAAGACATTTTCCAATGTAGCATTAAAGAGCTTCGGAGATATGGTGTCACCTTGTCTCACTCCTTTTCCAATTTTTATGTGTGTTGTATTTTCAAATAGCAGAATCTTTGCACTTGCATTTTCATAGATGTTATTAATAATATTAATGTATGCATCTTCAATACCGTAGGATTTCAGAGCCATTGCAACTGCTGATGGTTTCACCGAATCAAAGGCTTTTTCATAATCGATAAAAGCCATGCACAATGGAAGTTCATATTCCCTCGCTCTTTCAATTAGTTCTCTCAGTACGTGGATATGATCTATTGTGCTGTAGCCACTCCTGAATCCAGCTTGTTCTCTCGGTTGAGCCATGTCCAGTGTTACCTTCAAGCAGTGTGAAAGAACTTTAGTGAAGATTTTATAAACCACTGATAGGAGGCTGATAGGTCTGTAGTTCCTGAGATCCTCAATGTCACCTTTTTTATGTAGCAAGATCACTGTAGCGTTGTTCCAATCCTCAGGAATTTTCCCTTCATTAAGGCATCGAGTGAAAATTTGGGCGAGTACTGTTTCGATTTCTCCACTTGCTTCTTGTATGATGTCTACAGTAATTCCATCTTCTCCTGGAGCTTTTCCCCGCTTCATGTTCTTGATTGCATGTGCAACTTCTGCTATAAGGACTGGAAGAACTCTGGTACCTTTCATGATGCCTGGAGTACATGTATCATCCCTTTCATATAATTTGGAGTAGAAATCTTTCACTCTTGTCAAAATTTCGCCTCTATTTCTTGTTACAGAACCATCTTCTTTTCTCAGTGCCATAATCTGTTTTTTTCCTTACTGAGATGTCCCTTTGCTATCTTTAGGCTTTGGTTGTTTTCAATTGCTTTCCTTACTAGTTCACAGTTGAATTTCCTTAGGTCTTCAGTGATACTTTTTCGTACTATCTTGCATAGCTCTATATATTCCACTTTGGAAGTCACATCTTCTTTAGTTGTCCTCATCTCTCTTCTTTTTTGCATCAAAATTTTGGTTTTTCCTGATAATTTGTTCACATGCAATTTGTTCTTAGACCCAGCTAATTTTGTTGCTGTTTCCATAAGAGCTTTGGTTACTTTTCTGTTAACTTCAGAAATATCCACTTCTTCCGATGTTAGGCCTTCTAAAGCAGAGAATCTGTTCTTCAGTTCCAATTTGAAGGTATTATGGTGTTTTTTAAGGTTGGTTATGTCAATACATTTTGTTTGTCTTATGAGCTTGCTACGTTTTGATACATCAACAGTAAGTAAAATATAGCACCATCAGTTTTGTACTTTTATTTAGCAGATAAGCTTTTTTGTAAAACCTCTGAATTTTTGAGAACAGCTTAGTGATATGTATATATGTACATAGATTGGCAGCTTTATATATCTATCCTTCTGTCCAGAGGTGTTTCTTCATTAGGGGCCAGAGGGGGCCGGGCCCCACCTAAAAATTTCTATTTTTAGAAATATATGTATTTTTTTTTTTTTTTGCCTTGATTCTTATTCTCTCTCTTAACTACATGGTGATAAACCTTTCCTTTCAAAAACCATTACCTAAGGGAAAATTTTCCCTGAGGAAAGAGATCATGTTCAGAGTGTGAGGTTATTGGAGCCAGCTCCAACAGGCCCCAGTAACATCACTACACAAGCGAAGAGGAGACTATTTCCTCCCAGTCTCATTCAGTATGATGACCTACATACAACACTGCCTTAACGTGTGTGCAAAAAGCTGTTATCTGGCCCCATGCTAATTTGATTGGCCAGGAGAGTATCCATTTCCTTAATGCCGTGGGTTGACATAGAAGCTTACCCCAACCAAGCTCAAAGTTCAGTTGTTTTTTCTGTGTGTCTCTCTCTCTCGGTGATGTGTTGTTCCTTTGTTTCGTGACTTTTTTGCTTGTCGATTACAATTAATGGAGTGGATATTTTGTTAAAATCTCCATTCTTTGCTTTCAATCTGGAAGAAAAGCTTCACTTAAAAAAACTCAGTGCTTATCACCCCAAGAATTTTTAGTTTGAGCTTCACTTAAAAAAACAGTGCTCATCACCCCAAGAATTTGAGTCGAAAAGCTTCACTTAAAAAAACTTGGTGCTTATCAGCCCAAGAATTTGAGTTTCCAAGAGTATGAAGTTTACAAAGCACTTTGCAGAACTAATTTCAGTTTTAACTGAGAGGATTTTCTATGTTAAAAATAAATAAATAAATGAGAAAACCTGTAAGTATAATTTGCACATGAGTGTGTACATATCTGAGGAAATTTTTTCCATGTGCAATACAATAGTTGACACATTCCTGCCTGATTTGGGCATTATTGTGAGTTGTCAAGGGGGTAAACAGAGGCAGAGTAAAGGAATCTTGGGGATAGGGTGGGGGTCTGAATAGTTGGCCTAATAATGACAGTTTTTTTTATTTCATTGTTTGACTTCGGCTACTGGCCCCACCTGTTTCAGTTGCCACAAGCTGCCACTGCTTCTGTCACTCACTCACAGTACACACTCACTCAACTATCACTACTCACAATACACACTCACTCAACTATCACTACTCACAGTACTTACTCAACTATCACTCACTTTACTCACAGTTGCTCCCTTTCTTGCTTTTCTTATCATTTTCAGTTTGTCTTTTTTTATTGAAGCATGATATTCTTTGTCTTAACATCACCCTAATTTTACCATAATTTCAGTTTAGGGGGAGAGAGAGACACAGAATTACAAAAAGAAAACATGAATAATGCCATGGATGTAGTGACATACAAAGAAAGACTGAGTGCAGTTTTATAGACTAATGAGCTGCAGTTGTGTTTTGTTTTTAATTAGTTGATTCTCCTGATACTACACAACTGTTGTGTAATCACAAATCAAATAGTTTGATCAAATTTCCTGCTCGTGACAGTTTTGGATTTTTTGGTGTTGATTCAGTTTTGGATTCTGGTTAATTGGGATACATCAGGGCTAAAACACTTTGACCCAATTAAGTGACTGCCCCAATTATGTGAAGCTGTATCCCAAAGAGCTAATTTGGCATGTTCTTCAAGATGGCTGCCCTGATTAATCAGTGCATCAATTAACCAGGATATACTATATTTGCAACAGAGCATTCCTCTTTCTTTGTAAGTGCAAACAGTGTTAAAGCTGGAAAGCAGATCCAATAGCCCAAAGTGAACAATGGTAACTCCTCTTAAGAAAAATCACATAGGCAGTTCATTGTGTGTGTATTAGGTACAAGAACTTATCTAGACATACTTCATTGCTAAGTAATAACTACCCACAGTTAGTGAGATCAGTGAACAGGTGTGGTGAGTGTTGAAAATGCATGAGAAAGCTTCTTATGTAACTTGATTGCAGTACCATCAGTTCATGAAATCATCAGGATTTAATCTTTTGAGCCAGCTTGCAGTTGTGACTTAAACCTGTTCTTTCTGGTTCATTTCTGATTCACTTCCTGACATACAGAAATGCATTTTTTTTTTTGCTGTGTGTAGAATTATGCACTCACTGTTACTTCCTACTAGAATGGTGCACTAATATTTAAATGTACTTGCCAAATATTTTTAATGCAATTAGCATATTTCAAAAAGACTTACTGCTGAAAAATTCTCAATACTTTTTTTTTTTTTTTTTTGTGATTATCCATGGTAATACTTTTTATGTAACCTCAAAGTTTGAACTTCTGTGTTACATCTTACTATATTTAAAAGTGGAAATTTTTTTTTCAATATTTGCAAAATTTATGGCAATTAACTACCATTCAAGTGCACTAATTCATGTGCAAGTCAATAATGACTTCAATACAAGAAAGAAATCCAACTTACCCTTAAGGCCGTGTCCTCTTTCAATAAACACTTCATGCACATTGACTTAGACGATTCTTATGCTACTGTCTTTTGGACTTTATCTTTTTCTTAACTGCTTGCTACTTGCAGATGTTATCTCACAGGCAATGACACTTTTTGATGCTCATGATAGCTCTTTATATGATATACACACCTACTAGCATTTACATATTTGTCATTTCCCCCCCCCTCCTTTTTCTGCTTCATATTGTCCTGTTTTCAAAATAAAACAGCTAAAGGGCCGCAGATGGCCTAGTGGGCAACGTTCATGACTGCCACGAAAAGGACCTCAGGTTCGATCCCAGGCAGATACGAACACTCGATCCACTAAATTTCCGCTGTGCATCGGATGGGCAGGTTAAGCCATCGGACCCCGGGTACTGGCCCCCCGGTAATAAATAAGGGCGTCTTATTCCCCTTTTCTACTTCGCTTCCGTGTCACTTTCCTATCTAGCACTCTAGCCCAAATCTTCTAGCTTCCTCTTTCTAAGGATTGTTTAAGACCTGGGGTCAGACACTCCCTTCCTAAAATCCTCTACATATAATCATCATTTGATCATGTTATGGAGATTTAATAAAACAGCTAAAAAACCAAAGCTCCTATCTACAAAAAGATAGGAGCTTCGGTTTTTTAACTGTTTCATTTTGAAAACAGGGTCATATAAAGGATAAGGGGGGGGAGAAAATGACAAACATGTAAATGCTAGTAGGTGTGTATATCATATAAAGAGCTATCACGAGTGTCAAACAATGTCATTGCCTATGAGATAACATCTGCAAGTAGCAAGCAGTTAAGAAGAAAGATAAAGCCCGAAAGACAGTCGCATAAGAATAGTCTAAGTCAACGTGTATGAAGTGTTTATTGAAAGAGGACACGACCTTAAGGATAAGTTGGATTTCTTTCTTGTTATGAAGTCATTTTTTTTTTAATTTTTATTGCTACCAATTCAGTATAAATTTAAATTATTTTATCCCATGGTATTACCTGGTCAATCACTTACGTAATATATTCAATTTCATGGCTATTAGCTTCCCTTTTCAACCAGATTGGGCTGGAGCATAGTTTCCTGGATTTGGCAGAAGTCTTTTGCTTTACCTTTCTCAAAGCCTGGTGAGGATCCCAAGTTTCCTTCCATTTTCATCGTATTAATTTTACTCACCAGCTGCTTGTGTAAGGTTTTGCAACACATAGTATATTCCGAGTTGATTCATTGCCTCAAAAGCTGCCTCTTCTTTTCATTGACATCATTCACCACACATTCATCTGCTCCACCTTCAGACATCCCTGCATGTGAGGTGTTTGTAAAATCACAGCACCTGGTATCTCTAATTTTTGATGTTGCAAAAACCAATGATTGTGCATGACCTCAACGAATGTGGTTTGTGAGGTAATCTGCCAACTTTCATTGCCAGTTTCCTTTATGGTCAGGCATGTTCCAGCTGCCCCTGGGTGCAGTGTTCTCTGTGCTATTTTCTCAAGACCAAGACATCACTCAAGGTTCCACCTTACCTATCACATTGTTTATTTACTCATATTAATTGTCTGCTATCCAATCTTCCTCTAGCAGTTTCGAGTGCTGTTTATGTTGATAACTTGCACATCTTTTTCTCATGTACAAGTATGGATTTCGTTGAACAGCAACTGCAGGCAACCATTGATGAGATCTTTAAGTTGGTGAGTGATAATGGCTTTCTTCTCTCCCCAGAAAAGACCATCTGCGTCCATTTCTGTTGGAGACATGGCCTCCATCCCAAACGAGAGTTGTATTCGTGGTCCACAGCCATACAAGTTTTTGTGGACCATGCTCTCATGTTCTGTGCACTGGTGATGTCTGTTCTAAAGGTCCTCTCAGTTGTGTCCTGAGGGGAAGGGGGATAGGATTTCCTTGCTTCAGATGTATCTATCTTATACTGATTTAGTCAAAACTGGACTGTAATTTTGTGGTGTATAGCTTGGTGTGTCGGTTAGTGCTCCAGTTGCAGAGTTAACCTCTGCACGGTGCATGCTGACCTCAACAAGTTACAAAGGTTGGCCTGCATAGGTAAATCAGGAGCAGTGAGAACTCCAACAGCTGCATTAGAGTTGCTTCTTGATATTGATATTCTGCCACTTCACCTTCATATTGAGGCTGAGGCCATAATGAGGGCATATAGATTATGCTGCAATGGCATGTGGAGACCCTCATTGTGGGTTGGCATCCATACCAAGCCTATTCAGAAGTATTTTTGTAAAGAGCCGATCTTTCAAATGGCAACCGACAACATGCTAGTAAAATATCATTTCAATGAAGCATTCAGTGTGAACTTTCCTAGTTGCAGTCAATGGGAAATATCCTTTGTCCCTGGATGCAGCGGTGAAACTGTTTGGTTTACTGACAGATCCAGGACAAATGTAGAAGTTGGAACAGGGGAGTATTGCCTATCTAGAGGTTATGGTTCATGCCAAAGCCTTGGAAGGCATGCTACCATGTTCCAAGCTGAGGTGTATACTATTTTGGCATGTGCCTCAGAATGTCAAAGGGTATACAATGGGTATCACAATGTACGTATCCAGATTTGTTCAGACAGTGGGGCGGCTTTACTGGCACTTCGTCAGTGCCGCATTTCATCCAAAATTGTTTGGAACTGCCTCCAGGCCCTAACTGAACTGGCAAATCGGAACAAAGTACAACTGTTCTGGGTGCCAGGACATAGGGGTTTTGTAGGTAATGAGAAAGCTGTCCTTCTTGCTAAAGAGGGGCAGAGCAGGCTTTTTATGGTCCAGAGCCTGCATTAGGGCTCGCCTCTGGTGTGGCTAGAGAACTAATTAAAAGGCTGCTGAGGACTATGCAGCTTGACCTCTGGCATGCTACCAAGGGACAGAGGCAGGCAAAGGAACTTAATCAAGGACCCTTGCCTCATAGAGCTAAGGAGCTCCTTAAACTGCCAAAAAAGGATATTGGACTGATTGTTGGTCTACTTACAGGACACTGTCATCTTAATAGGCACCTTAATTTGATTGGGGTGAAAGCAGATTCACTTTGTAGAGGATGCCATCTAGAAAAGGAGACTTCCTTGCATTTTCTTTGTGGCTGTGATTTTTTTGCAGCACTCAGGCTTGAACACTTTGGTACTCATAACTTGAGACCAAGTGATCTCTCGTTAGTACCATTCAAGAGCATTCTTGCTTTTACTCGTGCATCTGGTCTCTTTCGAGATTAGGGCTTGGGATGCACAATAGACCTTAGGTCGCAGTGCTGGGTCATTGTAACCCCCCTACAATTAGTGTTCCAGTTCCTGGACACAGTTAATCATCAGGCCTTTCATCTATGCACTGGAGTATTCTGGATGTCTTTGCTTCCAAGCCTTTGTGCTAAGATCAACCAATTGCTGCTAGACTTACATCATCAACAGCTGTTCCCCTCAATTTTGCTTGAAGTTATGATCTCTTCCAGAACTTCTGTTACATGATACAGTTTTCTGTATGTTTGTTTGTGAATGAGCCCTCATGTATTTCAACATTTGGATTTCAAATGTGTGCCATATCAGAGGTCGCAAGACTCAGCTTGTCTTTGATTGGAGATCTTTGGCACCCAAGTCAATACCTCTTTTACTTCATGCCCAAAAGCCTTTATTTACCCTTGTGTCAGTGTATCAGTAGCATTTTTCTGAGCACCGATTTCTTCACTCTGACTCCATCTCAATCTTTTCATATGGTTCAAAGATGAGTGGTGCTGTATGTTGAGTGGATTCCATCTGAGAACACAGTATTTTAAGCAGAAGTGAATGCTATCTACCTTGCCTTTTGTCATGCCCATTCAACACCCATCAGTGTGCTGTGGTATATTTAGATTCCTTGAGTGTTTTGCAATTTTTCTCTGCAAATTGTTGTGACCATCCTTCTCTTTCTAAAGGTCAGATGCTTACACTGCTGCTTTCATGTGATCAGTTTTCAGGTTAGATTGTGGTGGGTTCCCTGCCATGTTGCAATCCAGTGTTAAGAGTCAGGTGATGCTGCTACCAGGTCTGTTTCCTCATCTTTGGTCACAATCTTGCTACTATTTCACTAGGACATGCAATTTCTCATTCGAGAACACATCAGGTAAGCAGCATGGGTTCTGTGGAACTGACAGGTAGGGAGCAAACTGGATCATATATAGCCAGTTCTGTAAATGTGGTCTTTCAGTTTACATCAGAGCCATAGGGAAGAAGTAGTACTAACATGCCTCCACATTGAGCATTGGCATTTCATTCAGAACTGTTTTGCTGTGTTGCAACACTGACCCTATTTGTGAGACGTATAATACACCTTTAACTTTTGTTCATGTTTTGTGTTTGTGTCATTGCTTTGTTCACGAACTATCTTGTTTTCTCTTTCTCACTCCTTAAGATGACCCAGAAACCCTGGACAACCTTTTAAATAGTCACTGTGATATGTCTTCTGTGATATCTTCTTTTTTACGTTGTACCAGTGTTTTTCATTGTATGTAGTTTGTTATGTTTGTGTCTGCCATGTATACAGATTTCTGGCATGTTTGTCCACATTGTGTCATCCATGTTTGTTCTATTTTTCATCTATACTTCTGATTTAACCTATAGTGCTTGGTGATCTTTGACCCTCTGAGGCCCTTACACAAAAAATTTCTAACCAACCAGTCAATACACTTTTTTTTTCCAAATCATGAGATATATAATACATCTATATGTATTTAAAAACTAGCCTTTTTTATGTACACTGGAAAGTGTCTATACTTCTTTTTGTTCACTGTTTCTACCAGCAAGTCAAATGAAGTTGCATCCACTGGTGATATTTATGGGATTTATTCTTCTGTTCCACCACCAAGTGAGTGACAGTGGAGCATAAGAAATCCAAGAATTCACCAGTAGGTGCACAAAACCTTTGTCATTTAAAATAACATATAAAGATGTACATAATTTGCTATTATTTATTTTAAATATTGTGGACTATTTATTTCAATGGAATGCATGTATTAATTTCCAAAATAAAGTAACATCTTGAATACAGATCAAAAACCACAATAATAAATAGCTGGAAGTTGCTTGAGTAGACATTGTTGTGGAAAGGAGGGTCAAAGTGAAATATTGCCAGTTAAGAAATTGTTAACTTTTTCATACAGACTCCAGAATTTGTGATGTTAAAGTAAAAGTTAGACAGCATCTGAATCCAAGTACATTTTTATATATACTTCTGTGAGAAATACATCGAAGTTATTCTCATCAGGTGTTTCAATTACGTGTTATATCTATTGTAATGTTGTAACAATTTATCTGTCACAAATTATCCTATTCATCACGGTTTTTTTTTTATGCCTTTGCTAAAGGAGCATTATACATTTGTTAGTTCTTATTGCTCTTATGTCCAAGTGCTTTTGTTTGGGCTGTTGTAAAGAGCTACAATCTCTACTCATTGAATATGTATAGGGATTATAGTTTAACAAAAAAATTTCATATTTTATATGTGACTATTAAATTTTTAGGAGCTCAGATGGATGTCCATTCACATTATACAGATCCACACTAAATCTAGTATTTATGAGCATCGTGCATACAGCTGAATGACACTGTGCCCAAACAATGTGGTGAACTTCTTTATCTCAACGACTACAGTCTTCTGACGATTATATATAGATTACGATAATACAACGTAGTTGTCACAAAAGTTTATTTTTTCAAGCCGACCATGGTTTCGCTGGGTATTGACCTAGCTTCATCAGGACGAATGGCACGTAAATATTCAAATTGTATATGACATCATAAATGGTGTTTACAGTCACATGTTTTGGTTAGATGCTTCCACGTGTTTGATAGAAATGGCGTGGAGGCCATGTCATTAACAAGTTGTGAAGACTTCTGATATATATGGAAAGCTTCCAAACTATCAAGTTTGGAGGTTGAATCTGGCTTCTCAATAAGTTTTGCTTCTTCAAAGAGAAATCTGTGGTCCTTTTCGTAAGAGTGTTTAGCCATGGATGACTTCTTTAGGTCACAATTCCGAATGTAGGTCTTGTGCTCCTTCAATCGAAAACGCAAGGCTCTATGGGTCTGTCCTATATACGAAGCGCCACATTCACATGGAATTTGATAAATTCCCCACGAGTTCTTGTCTTCACAGTCCTTTGATCCTAAAAATCTCATTTTGTTTATGGGTTTAAAAATCACCTTAAAATGAAAGGTTTTGAGAATTTTTGTAATTTTGAAGGCAATGTCACGGGAAAATGGAATAATGGCAAAATTCTCTCGCAATGGGCGCATCACAGGAGTTAATGTGGAGATGGACTTCGGTTTCTGGAATTTTGTTAGAGCCTTGTCTATAATGGAAGGGTTGTATCCTCGCTGTACTGCAACGCGTTTAAGGAAATAAAGTTCTTTTTCCAAACTGTCCTTATCTGAACATATATGTATCACGCGATATACACAATTGTAAAAGGCACTGAGTTTTTGTTGATAAGGGTGATTAGACTTGGCATGTGGAGGTGAAAAAAATAGCGAAAGGCTTCCGATAAATTGTGGTTGCAACAGATTGATTTAAGCGAGTTACCAGGACGTCAAGGAATGGTAGGCATCCGTTATTTTCAGTTTCATAGCTGAATTGAATGTGAGGATCAATGGAATTTATAAGTTTGACTAATTCCGGAATTTCAGAATGTTTTCCCTTCCATAGAACGAAAGTATCGTCTACGTATCGTATCCATAAGTCAAATTTCATGAGTTTGAAAAGTTTTTCTTCAAATCGACGCATGTAGATTTCACATAATATAGGTGACAGTGGGCTGCCCAAGGCTAGACCTTCCGTCTGTTCATAAAACATTCCACAGAAAGTAAATCTGTTGTTTGCAAGAGAATGTTGGCATTATTCCGTGACATTGCCTTCAAAATTACAAAAATTCTCAAACCCTTTAATTTTAAGGTGATTTTTAAACCCATAAACAAAATGAGATTTTTAGGATCAAAGGACTGTGTTGAAGACAAGAACTCGTGGGGAATTGATCAAATTCCATGTGAATTTGCTTCGTATATAGGACAGACCCATAGAGCCTTGCGTTTTCGATTGAAGGAGCACAAGATCTACATTCGGAATTGTGACCTAAAGAAGTCATCGATGGCTAAACACTGTTACAAAAAGGACCACAGATTTCTCTTTGAAGAAGCAAAACTTATTGACAAGCCAGATTCAACCTCCAAACTTGATATTTTGGAAGCTTTCCATATATATCAGAAGTCTTCGCAACTTGTTAATGACATGGCATCCATGCCATTTCTATCAAACGCGTGGAAGCATCTAACTAAAACATGTGACTGTAAACACCGTTTATGATGTCATATACAATTTGAATATTTGTGTGCCATTCGTCCTGATGAAGCTAGGTCAATACCCAGCGAAACCATGGTCGGCTTGAAAAAATAAACTTTTGTGACAACTACGTTGTATTATCTTAATCTATAAATGTGGTGAACATCTGGAAAAGCTGGTGAAGCCCAGCATGATCAGTTTTCAGTCTGCTTGGTAAATCAAGCAGATGGTAATACTTGGTATATCGCTATTCATTCATCTCTCATAGATGAAATTAATTCTAAAATGATGAATCCATCAACAAGAAAAGCCCTCACAAAATTACTAGATAAATTAAAAAGGCCAGATTGTTTTTGCATAATAAATAAATGAAAAGAGTAAGAAGTTGCAAAAAAAAATCTGAAAATTTTAATTTGAATGTGGTAAGCATCAATAAAATTAACAAATATGTATGCCAGTAAATAAAACTCAGGTTTACATGATTGATAAGTGATTAATGATACTTGTAAAATGCATAATGTTACATGAATCAGCAAGGTGATGATAGTATAAGAATGCTGTTGAATTTTTAATGTACATTGCTAAGACAGAATACACATTCATTTTTCATCAATCATTTGCAGCCTTGATGTTGAAATTGGATATCGACGACTGTATGACACAATGAAGCCACAGGTCCTTAAACTTCTCCAGTCTGGTAAGCGAGGTCTGATATACAATGGTGATGTTGACATGGCCTGCAACTTTCTTGGAGATTCTTGGTTTGCAGATAGCTTAGGTTTACCTGTAAGTACATTACAATTCTGGTTATGTTGTAAGTGTATCTACATTATTTAAAAGTTGAGTTGTTGGATTTTAAGTAAAAGTTATACTGTGTGAACAATTTTTTGATTACAATTGGTATTGTATTTTAATCACTTAGGTGTTGTAATTATTGGAACTGGGTAGGTTACAAAGGAATCATACAGTGAAATTAACAAAACATCAAAAGCTGAGTTGTACACACCAGTTTTCTTTAAAGAAGAGCTTAAAAAATAACAGTTTGTGACATAGAATCATGTACAAAATTCTAGCGGATAATGCTTACCTTGGCATTCCTTTCTAGCGATGGGAACATTTCACGCACGTGTTTTCTGGTCTTTGTTGATGTTATTGTCCTAAAGTCCGTTGTATGCGATGACTGGCTTTACTTCTCACCCTTTTCGCTGGGTATACTTATTGGATCTTTGCCTTAGGATTCCAAACACGTCAATTTTTACCGTTCTTTATACTCGAAATTTACTTACTTTGAAATATCGCATGTAAAAGAGAATAGTAGAATGATTAGAGCTATATAATAGTCAGAATTAGAACTACTAATTGGAATTGATTAGTTTGTGACATATAGTACAGCATTTAAATATTCCTCAACAAATAAAGTTTTGGTAAATCTGTAATTTTTTTTTCAATAGTTGAAGTGGAGTGAATGAGAATTCAGTTATGAGGTTTAAAGTACCTGATGTAGGTACAGCAAATGGCTTGTGAGGGGAGGGGAATGTGGGAATTCAGTGGTAAAGCAGGTTTTGCAGTCAAAAATTTTAGAATTGGTAAGTTCTACAACACTGACAGCATTTATTGAGAGCGTTGAGGTCATTCTATCATTTGTGTTGTGCAGGAGCTGAAGCTTCCTTAACTGCCACTTTTTGAGGCTGAAATGCCATCATTGTACAGGGTTATCATGGTACGAGGCTCACAACAAAAGCTCTGCGCACGTTAATCTAAAACAGAAGCAGATAATGCAATCGGGAAAATGATTGGGTCATGCCAAGGTCAGACTCTCGGCAGCACAGTGGTGTCAGAATGATGTGCTATCATTTGCTATGTGGACGTCGGAGGGTTTGAAAATGGAAACGTGCAGCTCGTCAGGTCGAGTCACGGCGTTAGACCAGTGCTCGTACATGAAAACAGAATCTCTGAGGGGGGAAATTCTGACACAGATCCACATTGCTTTGCAAGAAGTTTGTAGGGAAGGAACTCTTGATCGAAGCACAATTTCTCACTGGGCATCGCTCTTTCAGGAGGGCCGAAGCAGCATGAAAGATGATCACCGCTCTGGCCAACCTCAAATGGCAACAGACCAAACATCTGTCCCCATTGTTGCAATGCTTCTTGAAGAGAATCTCTGTTTGACGGTTGAGAAGATTGTTCATCAGGCAAATTTGTCCACCATGTCTGTTCACCGGATTTTGATCGACTCACTGGGAAAAAGAAAAATCGACGCGTGCTGGGTGTCCCATCAACTGACCCCTGAGCAGAAGGCAGCCAGAGTGACCATCGCACAGGATCACCTCCACGGGTTCGAAAGGGAGGCGACACCTTTCTGAACAGAATTGTCGCAATTGATGAGACTTGAACCCGTGATTTTGAGGCGAAACTGAAGTCATAATCAGCGGAATGGAGGCATCCAAGTTGCCCATGCCCCTCAAAGTGCCGTCAGCAACAATCCAAAGGGAAGTAAATGATGATTTTTGCATGCCTTGCCTAGGGTGTCGTGGTCTCTGATCGAGTACCAGTAGGGCAAAATGTTAACGCACAATATAATTGTGACTTTCTGAGGACAAAGTTGAGACTGAAAATTCGTCAAAACCGCCCTAACTTGATGGAAGCAGGAGTGATTTTTCTACATGGCAATGCATTGTGTCGTGGTGCAGCATGGGTACAGGGACTTTTGTCGAAATATGGCTAAGAAACTTTATCCCACCCACCATACAGGCCTGATCTCAGTCCACGTGACTTTGATCTTTTCCCTAAGTTAAAAAACTGGCTCTGTGGCATCCGCTACGAATCACTGGACGAACTGTCATTTGATGTGGCCCGAGTAATATGACAGCTGAACAAAGATGGTACCTCACCACTGGCAAGCTGTGGCCCGAGTAATATGACAGCTGAACAAAGATAGTACCTCACCACTGGCAAGCTGTCATTGGCAGCGGAGGGGAATACATTGAACAGCAATAAGGTAAGTTTTCTCCGTTACTTCACACTTTTCTCAAAAATGGACGGTGTGCAGAACTTTTGTTAGGACCCCTGTAAATGTGGAATTATTTTAGATACTTTTATCTTAAACACTATTTTACCTGGAAAAGTTAAGAAACTTGTTTGAAAGCTCAGTTTATTATCTTTCCAAGTAAATCATCGATAACATCGTCATGAACATCACTGTCACAGGAGAAATGAAAAAAGGATCCATGCTGTAAGCTCTCAGCACCAGGAGAACCCCAAAGGAGATTGCTGAGTTCCACAAATTCTTTGTCTTTTGTTTACAAGAGCAAGGTGGGCAATGCAGAGGACCCTGACAACAAAAGCATGGTGATCGTTCTGACACCATAAGGATGCACAAGTTTGTCACCAAGTCGCAAGGGATGGTGGACAATGGCCAGGAAATCAATGAACACTTAATCCAAGGTGTTGGGTGTTGCTTATAGTACTATCCACCCCATCATCCATGAGAACCTCTGCTACAGCTCCTATGTTCTTAAGAAGAGTCAGTTCATGGACCAGGCCATGCAGGAAAGGCATCTAACAAAGGCAAAGAAACTGCTCAACAAAGTCAAGCACCCCGTGAAGAACAACATGCTGAGATTCTTCTCAGATGAGAAGAATTTTGACCAGGACCAGAAGGTCAATTGGAGGAGTGACAGGTGGTTGTGCAAGAACCACCCTGATGATGTTCCCAAGGTCATGCACATAAAATTTCCTGCCACTGTCATTGTCCTTGGGGTCATCTCCAGTGAGGGAGATATCATGCCTCCTCACTTTTTGAGAAGGGTTTAAAGGTCAATGCAGAAGGGTACATTAAGGTGCTGACTGAGAGATGTAGTGAAGCTGTGGATGGACACCATTGCTGAAGGGAGGCCTTAGATCTTCCTACAGGACTCTACCCCAGCCCACAAGGCCAAGGCAGCTCAGAAATGGCTTGAAGAGAATGTGGCCTACCAGTGGTCTCCAGATGTTTGGCCCTCCAGCTCTCCCGACTTGAATCCCTTGGATTACTATATGTGGGGTGTAGTTGAAAGAGAGACCAACAAGCACCCCCATAACATGCTTGACTCTATCATGCATGCTATCACCAATGTCATGACTGACATGGACAAGACCCAGTTCACCAAGGCCTGGAACTAATTCTGTGCAAGGATTGAGGCTGTCATTCACTGTCAATAGCAGTGTTTATTGAATAATTATGAAGTGTGTTTATGCATCAGCTATTGTTCAACATTTTGCATCGATAAAATGTACATTCGTGTTTCAATTTATTGTTTTATTATATACATAAATTTTCCACATTTATCATGATAACCTGTTGTAATGATCTTATGTAATTACGATATGCTTCAGAAGAGGTATTTTTGTGCCTTTCTTAACAGATATTGTGTTACAGGGTGCAAGACTGTAAGCTTTTAGATTTAATTTGGTGGATTATTGGTGTTAAATTCGTTGTTAGTTATATTTTGTACAAGCAGAAATGTTCATTTAACTGCATGTTGAGGAAGTTTGTGATGAGCCAGCTATCAATTTTGTTCTTCATATTGTTATCCAGTGTATATAACTGAAAAAGTAAGGTGCTAGTCATGAATAATAGCTAATAAATGCATTGTTTTCAATCATTGTAGCAATAATAGTTTATTTTCCACTTTCTCTCTCAGGACATAAGCATTATCATTCAATACCATATCCTGGAAGCTTAGGCTCAATAAACTAAATTAATTGGACATTTTAGCCTTGAAGTGATTTTAAAATGTACTGAACAGGAAAAGAACTTGTGAACTGCGCTATTTTTACTATTTTGAGTTAATTTATTCAGAATCTCTTTTGTCATTATCTCTGGATTTAGAAGGATTTTACTACTTGTAAATGTAATTTTAAAATTGTGAGATGCTGAGTTTTGATGCCTCTATCTGTGGAAATGAACATGCGTGTTTAAAAATTTGTATGGGTTCTTTTTCACATGAAACTTTCCAGTTCTTTATGCAACTCAAAGTAAATATTTGTAGATCATATTTCTGGTTTGGATTATCCCTTTTTTTCTTTCATCTTTGATAGAGAAAGGTTTTTTTATATATTTATGTTTTGTTCGCAAAGCCATTAGTTGCCAAATAATCTTCAGATTCATTCGGATCACTTTGTCTCTCATGTCTCAAGATTCTCCATGTTTGTGTGTGAAAATACTGGATTAACATTCTGAACTGTTGCATGTGTGAAATGTGGTAACCTGGTAAATGCACTAATTAAAGAACCTTCTGAAATAGACAATGAACCTACGATAAGCAATTTAAGGATTGTTTTGTACTGTTCCATGCCTTCCTCTGTAGTTGAGAAATGAATGAGACAGCTTAATGCTTTTTATGTGTAGATAGATATCCATTTTGTTGTGAATAACTTTGACATACATGTATTAAGAGAAGAATATTTCTTCCACAGAATTTATATGTGCAAGAGGTTTTCCATAGTGAGTGTTATCTGACCGCAAAGGAATTTTTTCAATCAAGTTTTCAGAAGTGCAGATATTGCTGCAAGTACAGGGTGATTCATAATTAGTGTCGTGGTTTTAGCGGTGTATAATTGAAAAATGGGAAACAACAAATTAAAACCACAAACAGAATATGACAGATGACAACGAAAATTTTTATTATCTGTAGAATCAATACATCAGATTCCTAAACCATTTCGACATGGACACCTTTTACGGCACGTAAGATATCCAAGTAATAATCAATTTCCTGCCAAGTGTTTGACAGCATTTGCGGCGTTACTGTTGCTATTGCAGCACCAATTCTGGTCTTTAGGTCATTGAGGAAGGTCACAGGGGTCTGGTAAATGATGTTTTTCATGTATCTCCACTGGAAGAAATCCAGTGGCATAATATTAGGTGAGCGCAGAGGCCACAGAATGGAGTCCACCGCACCCAACCCAGCGCCTAGGAAAATCAGGACAATCAACATCGTCCTGTGAAGTGCTCGGCCTTCCCGCTCCTTTTTGATGCTGCACACTACCAGTCTTTTGAAACTGCTTTAACCAACATCGGAGACCACTAACGGAAGGTGGAGCTTTGCCATACTGCGTTTTGTAACAACGTTGCATTGTGATAACCGACTTTGATAACCGACTTTGTTTTGAAGAACCAGAGTATGCACTTTGCTTTTTCTTGAACAGTCACCATTTTGAAGTATGATGTCAATTTAGCGAGTACCGTGTTGCCACATGAAACTTTCTGCAGTCAATTTGTTTATGCTGTAGGCAGTTTTATTTGGTAGGTTATGGTTTGATCACGCCAGGCCATGGAAACCCCGACAGTAATTATGAATCATGCTGTACATTGGAAACAAAAATATAGCATTATGCATTATGTCCCCTAGTGGTAAAACAGTTCTTTACCAAAAAAAAAAAAAAAAAAATAGAAATTTTAAGCACATCATTTTCCATGAGGAACCCTATCCAATGCAAAAATCATTTTTCAAATTGGACTTTTAGAAGCAGTTGTATTGGAAATCACAATTTACCTTCATGCTCCCTGGCAGAAAAACTGTGTATTACTTGAAAGGAACTCTTTCCAACATGATCATTATAAATGACATTGAAGGAAAGGAGGAATTTTTTCAATCAGATATGCAGAAGCAATCATGTACAATAAACTGTATATTGAAATCGATAGCATCTGCATTTACATCCTGTAGCTGCAAAGTTATACGTTGAAAAAGGATCAGAAAGCAAGGGCCATTGTCCTCACATTTTGGACTTCCCAATGCAAAAAGAATTTTTTAAATCACACTAATAGTTGTAGAGATATGGTGTCCACAGAGACAGATGAACAGGCAAAGTGATACTATTGGGTTGTCACAGTTGAAATGGTCAATTTCATTGGGACACTGAAAGCAAGCAAAAAGCAGAAGCAACTTGTTGATCAATTGAAATTAGCCTCCAAAAGCATCATTACATTACTTCCAACAGATCTCAAGGGTGTTCATACCAACTTTGAAAAACTCCAGTTCTCTGGAGGCCATAAAGTTTTAGAACATCTGGTAAACAGCTGCGTCTTTGTTGAAGGTCCTGTTGCTGCATCTTTGTGCCAAAAGAAGTGGTAGTCCATTGGTGCAATGTCTGGGGAGTCAGCTGGGTGTAGTAGAGCCTCGTATCCTAATTGGTGAAGTTTATTCAAGGTTATTTGTACAACATGTGGGTGAGCATTGTCATGAAGCATCAGGATATTGTATCTATTGACCAATGCTGGCTGTATTTTGCACAGTTTCTCATACATTTGTTGCAGGTCATCACAATAGTGTTCCACAGTGATGGTCTGACCAGGTCTGAAGAATGAATGGTGGATCACGCTTACAGATTACCACTCTAGAATTGCCATCACTTTCTTTTGGTGTTTGGGCTGGCTTTGACATGTTCCTGGGCACACCATCAACATTCAACCATTGAGTCAAACATTTGTGATTTTCACATGGGATTCATTTCTCATCAGTAGTCACAATGGAATGCCTTGCAGAAATCCATCCCTTTTACTTCTCTTAAGCAGAGAAGAGCACACTTTGAGGTGTGATGTACCTTGTTTTCCTTTGTTAGTCCATGTGGCACCCACTGATCAAAGTTTTTCACTTTACCTATATGAGTACTATGTGTCAGGACACTGTTAAATAGTGGATGTTTAACTTCTGCACGACCTCCCATACCATTTGGTGTGGATTTAATTCAACAATTTCTTTCAATTCAGTAGGATTAATGGTAGCTTGGTTGTGTCTTCTGGATTCAGTTTGGAGGTTTGTATTGCCGGACTAGAATTTTGCGAGCCAGTGATGCATGTTCTCTCGCTAGTTGACCCCTCACCAAATGCTGTATTCACATTTCTTGCCACCTCAGTTTCAGAATGTCCCAATTTAAAGTCATAAAGAGTAATAATGACAATTTGATTTAGCTTTATGACTCACCTACACTTCCTCTTGTTCACTACTGCCAGTACCCACACAACAACTGACAGTCCTATTCCATACATAGCCCACAGTCCAAGGAGTCATTTAATGTATTACATGTGAGTTTTCTTTACAGTGCCAATTGAGCAGAACAGCCAGCACTAAATGGTAATATTCAACAACGAAATATATGTACACTCACAGACAATGAAATCTCCGCACCTACAAGAAAATGTGCTACAACCGCGAAACTTTGCAAATAGCTAGAGTGTGTGTTGGTATGCAAATGATCCATGTTCGGTGCAATTGAGCATGACTGCACACCCTGTGGTGGCGCTGCAAGCACGAACTGACGGCCTTATAAATTAGTGTGTAGTTGATTCCCCATGAAAGTGTAAAGCACCGGCTGACATAAGCAAAAGTACAGAGTGACAAGAATGCCGGGTAGATGCCAGAGACATTGATTTACGCAACTTATGGACTTTGAGAGAGGCCTGATCATCGGGCTGAAAACCGTAGGGTGGTCGACACACCATATAGCCCACCACATGGATCATTCTGACCATACTGTCCGACTGTGTTGGGAGCAGTGGACATGTGACGGCACTGCCACATGGTGGAGAAGCTCCAGGCAAACCAGGAGGACCATCGGTAAAGAAGATCGACGGATCGTGCGCTAGACACAAGCGGATCCCACAGGAACCTGGTCCACTATACAGGCAGGTGTAGCAGCTCCTGTGTGCCTACGAACCATTTCCCAACGCCTTGCGAAAGCGAATCTGTGGTCCCAGTGCCCCTTACATGTGCTGCCATTAACACCAGAACATCGCCGGCTCCGTTTGCAGTGGTGCCAGGCCAGAGCGACGGGGAACGCCAAAGACTGGTGGCGTGTGGTGTCTAGCGATGAGTGCCGCCTCGCTTTGGGGACAGATGATCATCGTGTCTGGGTGTGGAGGTCCCCGGGTCAATGGCACAATCCCACTTGCTATCAAGCACCAGACCTCCCCCACTGCAGGTATTATGGTCTGGGGAGCCATTGCCTACGATAACAGATCAGCTCTAGTAGTGTTACGTGGATAATTGACTGGCCAGCGGTGTGTGGATGAGATCCTATGGCTTCCTGGCCGGGATTCCAGGTGCGCTACACCAGCAGGATAATGGCCGCTCGCACACAGCTCAGGTTGTCTTGGACTGCCTGCCTCATATCCAGACACTTCCATAGCCTGCCCACTCCCTGGGCATGTTCCCTATCAAGCATGTGTGAGACCAGTTGAAATCCAGCTGCTGCCGTGCCGCACTATCCAGTATTTGGAGCACACCATCCAATACGTGTGGGCCAGTCTGCCACAGGACAACATCAGGCGTCTTGTTTGCCTCCATAGCAGACCGTATTGTAGCATGTATCACCGCACGAGGCAGTGCGACGTGCTATTGAAGATAACCGGACTGTGTGCCACCGGTTCCTGTGTTATTGTCCTGCGGCTCTGTTTTTGCCATCATGTGTATCATTCATCTGTATCATTGCGTTCGTAAAATTTCAGTTCAATCCGATGCTTCCTTCTTGGTGCGCAAATTTCGTTGTCCGTAAGTGTATATATATTTTTTTATTTTTATTTTTTCAAAAGACATCCTAGGAAGGGGAGCAATTCATTTTGTGGTAAGCATCCACTGCTCTAAACTAGACTTGCCAACATTACCAGAGTTGTTGCACCTGCTTTGAGCCACCTGTAATACACTGATGACCTAGTTAGTAAGAATTGTATGCTATAACATCCACTGCATCACTTTCCATTGACCAGGACAATACTTGAACAATTTTTTAAAGCATTGGGTAAACTTGACCACTTCAGCAAAATGCATACACCATCGGTCAGATGCTAGGTTTACAATACGAGCATTGCAAGTCATGTTCATCGAATTAGGCAGTAGAGTATGTAGCACTTCCTTCTAAGCTTGAGTCATGTAAATCACATTGTTGGTTAAGATTACTGACACTTTGTTCAAATTAAACTCCATATTTATTGGTAAGGCATTACACAACAGCCTGAGAAACAGTTGTCGATTGGACAGTTTCAAGATGAAGGCTGTTCAGTAGGTAAGGACACATTGCTGGATCTGTAAATTGTGGAACAGCGAGAACATGTAAAGCATAATTGTCTTTGTCATTGCTGCTTTCATTAAAACCAATGCAAAGCAAGTCTGCCGACTTAAGAATTATTTTTTTTTCCCTTCTTGGCCTCAAAAACTTTGAGTAGATAGCTCTGGCATAGTGAACTAGGATGAGGTATGGCACCTGTAATGTCTTAGTAGGGAATTCTTTTACTTTAGGATGATCTAGTTTTTTTATGGGAACATTGGCACTTGCAAACATGTCAACAATTTTGAAGTGCAGGAAATTGCCCATTATTATACAGGATTATGTAGCAGTTGTAAAATTATGTGAAAATTTGCAGATTATGTGGAATTCTGCTTTTTTGCATAATTTATATGGCCCTATTGGTAAGCAAAAAAAAAAAAAATTAAAAAATTAAAAAATTGTGTCGTAAGTTCATTGAACAGTAAAGTCCACCAAACAGTGCACTGTGAAAGGTAAAAAGTTAGCTTGAACCCACCAAGGGCTGTTGGAAAATGCATCTTCCAAAAAACCTGCAACAAGCAAGGCATTACAGCCTTAGCTACAGCTAAAGCTATATTTCCAGGAGAAAATCCGTGACCAAACTTGTCAGTGTGATTTATCAAACACAGTTTTCATTTTAGGGTTGTTTCGATAGTATCAAGATCTTGCTTCTGCAGATTTTGATATTATCATGTTGAAATAAGACTTGTTATTCTGCATCTGTCTTGATTTTTTTTACAAAATATATTCAGTCATAAACAGGTATAAAAATTTTGTTTCACTAATAATATCTCTTAACCTTATCACTCATGACACATGTTATAAAGTATCAACTTTTGATATACTGTTTACAATCACCTTAGACCCTAAATAAAAAGACATGAAAAATTGTGATTTCTTTGTAATTGATATTATGAAGAAAATAATAGACATATAACAAACTAGTTTTTATTTTTATACAGTATCATTGTATGTGTTTAGTTTTGATTAACATTAAAGTTTTCAATTTTCAGGTTGTTCAGGACTACCAGGAATGGCACTTTAATAAACAAATAGCAGGTTTCTACAAGCAGTATAGAAATTTAACATTCCTTACCATAAAGGTAAAACACCCGAAGAATGATATCAATATGTTTTCATTTTTATGGAAGTTTGGTTTCTACATTATGTATGCTTGTTTCATTGACTAAAATAATTCGTTTTTTTCTCATTTCATGTTTTTGATACATTACTTTTAATATTTTGCTGCATATTTATGTTACCTTAAAATGACAGTGGGCTTGAACATATTGTTAGAAGAATTTCCCATCATTGGACAACTGAGATATTACACTGTGGGTACCAAGAGACAGGAGAAGACCCAGTGGAAGATGGGTGGATAAAATTCAAAAGCATGCCACAGTGACATGTTCAAAACAGGATTGTGGAAGAGACTTGTGGAGACCTTCATTCAGCAGTGGATTGAAAATCGTTGATGTTCGCGATAATATGTCATTATAGTTTTAGTCAAGTTTGAGGGTTGATTACATGCTGATTATTCCACAAGCATACCTGTAGGAAGTGTTAATTACATGAATGTAGATAGCAATACACCCAATTGCCAATACTTAGCCTGATGATGCATGTGTACCTTACAGGTGCATTTTGACAGTTCAAAATGATGATTAAGTTGGAAAGAGAACTGATACATAATTCAGTTCATTTGGGAAAAAAGTTTCTTTATCTGATATCCATCAACATGTTGCTGAAGAGTGTAGAAATTTTGGGACTGGTAGAGATGTTGTAACTAACAACAATTGCAGTGGGAGTTCCACATGGATCAACACAGCATGAATTGAAGAAATAAAGTCATCCCATGCATCTAGTGATTTTTACCCTGGAAGGATGTTGTTCAGGATTTGTATGCCTTCTGGAATTTAAGGAGAATGACTTAAATGGGCTTTTTTCTCCCTATTTCCCCTCAGACTTCTGGAAAATTCCTTAAATTTAATTTTGACTACTGAAAATCATTGTACTTTGCACTTGTTTTGCCTTTCATTGCTCATGTACCAGGTGGCAGGTGAATATTTTTTTTCAAGATTTGAGATTTTCTTTTTTGTCTGTCGACAGCCATTTTGAATTCACCTTTCCCAGCTGACATGAGCTCAGTCATCTCCCCTGATGGGGTGAGCAACAGGTGTAATTGACAAACTTCGTCACATTCCATGACATTGCTTCAAAAACATAGATAGACTCTCCAAGTGCTACAGATTCTCCATTTGTTGTTAAACGTTTTTATTAAAGATTCTTCATTTGTTATTAAATGATTCTCCATTTGTTATTAAACGGGATTGTTTGTTGAATGTTTTTAATATCATGATGTTCTTCAATATATTTTTTAAAATATTTTTTGGATGTCTTCATGCCATCTGCTGCTTGGAAATGTTTGAAACCATTGTAAATTATTTTTTTCAGCAGGAATGAAAATGTTTCAGATTTATCTCACCAAGCTGCATTCCCACCATTTATCTTCCTGATTATACGTATACATAGTTCGTATGCTCCTTGAAAACCTTGAAAAGTCCTTGAAAAAAGAAAGTTGATTTTCAAGTCCTTGAAGGCACTTAAAAAAGTTTAGGACTCTGTATATAGTACTTCTAATGATATGAAAGAGCATATGTAAAATAATTGTTTGTGCTAAAAAGTTGTATAGGAAATTTCTGTGTAGTTCCCATAGAAACACCAAGCTGATTAAATAGTGCAGAACTTGTGTTCAACTTGGAAGCGCATGGACAGCTGATACTTTGGCTGTGACATCACTACGAAGTAAAACGTTAGCCATGGGAGTAAAACAAGTGGAATTATGTATTCGTGAATTGTGATTGGCTCCTGTTGACTGGGGTTAGGGACTCATTCTTGCAGGAGGATGAATAAGAAAATAATGTACCCCTTCAAAATATTTCACAAAACAAAATGATTTCGACAAACACCAAAACAGAGGGGCAATTCAAAGTTAATAAAATAAATCAACAGGTAGGTAGGGGATAACAGAGGCAGGTCATCGAAGGTGTGCCCGTCCCAACTAAGTTTAATGGTTTGAATTTGCTAAAATACCTACCTACTGACTCACCGACAGCTCACACATGTGATAATTTGGTTTTAAAAAGTCCTCCAAAAGTACCTGTATTTGTTTTGCTTAGAAGAGTATAAACCTTGGATTCTCTTGTATATTTTCCTGATCATGTTCTTCATTTTTAATATCTTTTACTAATAGTGAAAAACATTAACTTTGCATTTTTAAGATTTTTTCTTAATGAAATGCTTGTTTTTCTGTATCTAAAGTCTTCTTGAAAGCTGATCAGTAGCACAAGCATTTTTGCCTTTTTTTTTTTTAAAGCGAAATTAAATTTCAGTATCAATAATTAATCTGTGTGTGTGATTAAATCTGAGCCATTTGCGTGCATATATACATATCACTATGCTGTTCTCTGAGATTCAGAGGTTAGCTCCATAAAAAAATACAAACTACCAGATAATTTTTGCTTACTGTTGCCGTATCAAACTTCTCCATTTACAGCAATCTCAACATACAGCTCAGGCTTCACTGACATCCATCACATGCCGTACACAAGATCTTCTATACTTCATACTCATAATCTTTTTCTCATGCAGACACTCCTGAATCTGATCCTCCCATGACTTCCTTGGCCTTCCTCTGCCTTTCCTTCCTGCCACTTGGGCTAAAAATATTTTCTTAGTAAGCACCTCATCACTCATTCTTTCAACATGGCCAAACCACCGAAGCATATTAGTCTCCACCTTGCTAACAACATTTTGCTTCACATTACACAACTGCAACACATTTTCATTCCTCACACAATCAGAACGTGTCTCCCCCGCCCCCCACGGTGAGTAACGCATTTCTCCAGCACACAAACGACTTATGTTTCTTCTGTAGTACCCAAGTTTCACTGCCATACATCAGAGTAGGAACAATTACACTTTCATACACAGTCATGCGGGTCTCTCTTGAGAACCCATCATTCCTGTGAAAAGCTCCCAAAGCAACCATGACTTTTTTCGATGAAGAATTCACTCGCCTACTAATTTCACCATCCAATTTGTTCTCTCTGTCAAACATGCTTCCCAAATACACAAACTCATTCACATAGTCAATGACTGTGCCATTTAGACTTATATTACATTCAGTACTACCAGTTCCTCTCTCAAACACCATAACTTTGGGTTTTCCCTTTTTTATACTCAGTTTGAATTTCATGCAAACTTCGTACATTTGGGACAACATACTCTGGAACTCACTTTTGCTCCCTGTCAACAGGACTGTGTCATCAGCATACAGCAATCTGCACAAACAGATATCACCAAGACATAAACCACTATTATCTATTTAGGCATCATGCATGCACGCATCCATAAATGTATTAAACAGCCATGGTGACGTTACACAACCTTGTCTGACTCCTGCACCAATAGAAAACCATTTTGATAAAACATCATTCACTCGTACACAAGCTCTATGCCAGCATGCATGGCTTTTACACTGTTAAGTAGATTCCCAGTAACACCATATTCATTCAGACCTTCCACAAAAGTGTCCTATTTACTCTGTCATAACTTTTCTGTAAATCTATGAAGGCAGCAAAAACTTTCTTACCAACAGCCAGATACTTTCCAATCATAATGCGTAATGAAAAAAATTGGTTAGTGCAGCTTTTTCCAGGCATAAAACCACTCTGAACATCCCACCCTTTCTTTGATGTAAGACCCTGTACTTTTTCAATAATGACCTTACCAAACACTTGTAAAACTGTTTTCTTAGCAGAGTGAACAAACAATGCAGCTCCAATTTTTGATATTTTATTTTGCTTAAAACAAAAAGAAAACAAGCATGATTTCATTTGTTTAAAGTGAAATTATGTTCAAGAATGCTGCCGTGCGCAAACTGTGTAGAGAAATTATGGGGATTGAAAGACTGTGACAAAGAGTTGAAGTTCTGATTTTGAACTTTAGTGTTTTTATAAACAAAAGGGAAAATACTTGTTCTCTTTGGCTTTCAAGACTAAGAAATGCATTTTCGGAGAAAATAAACTTTTAAAAGTATAAAAAAAAACTTTTGATGTTGTCGTTGACTCCTGGAAAATAGATTTCCGACTGCTGGAAAGCTTAAATAGACCTCCAAAAATCAGTTGGAATCCTGTGTGTTGTTTTACTGTAAATGAGGAAGTGAAAATTGCTGGCAATGTGACAAAAATGTTATGCAGAGAGAATAAATAGGCTCATAATATGTGGCAACAAGTGGCTGAATATTTTTGGTGACTGTGTTGAAAGATAATGTATAAATGTTTTTTTTTTCCTTACATCATATTTAAATCAATCAATGCATGGGCAACATATATAGGCCTTTGTAACCTTGCCCTTTGATCAACCCACAGTGGTGTCCAAAATTCAAGTCCAGAAGGCCTTTTCAGGGATAGAAAGGAAAACATGTAACAGCTGATAGACATTTGGCATGTAAAAAGACACAATCATAAAGGTAAGAAACATTTTATAACAACAAGCAAATGTGTACATATTTTGTATACACAGTGTTACATCTGCAAATATCACCAAGGTGAGATGTAAGAATGCAACCTACAAATATCTTAATAAGGAATGCGATCACCTCATACAGGCAGACAACTCTCACATCTACAATTCATACTCGTCACCAGGTTGTTGATGAACTCTGGAGCCAAAGAATTACATTCCTGAATTAGGGCAGTTTGTAGCTTAGGAAGGGTTCTGGGAGGGGGTTTACAAGCTGCTATGTGTCATCCTAGAGCATCCCATATACACTGGCGTACAAAAATTTAGGATGAGACGTTTTTTCGAATGTAACGCCGTGCAGAAGTGCTCCACATCAACTCAAATCATACCATAAGATCCCCAAGATGTCGGAATATGGGACAAGTGAGCAAAACCATCCAAACAAGGAATCCAAAGAATACAAAGGCACTTTATTGAAAAGGTAGCTTTTAGCACTACTGGACAGAAGACAGAAACGTCCATGTGACAGGCGGCTGCCAAGAAAAATCCAGTCTTTAGTAGGGGATATGATCACCCCTGACTGCGTTGCAGGATTTACAATGTCTGTTCATGCTGAGGACGAGGTTGTCAAGGAGCTGCTGAGGCATCACAGCCCATTCCTCTTGTAGCGCCAATCGTTGCTGGCGGCTGGTGACGTGCTGCCAAGCGTCTCCCGAGAAGGTCCCACATGTGTTCGATTGGATTTAGGTCCAGGGACCTTGCGGGCCAATCCATGCGTTGAATATCTTCACTCTCCAACAGCTCTGTGACAGCCACTGTACGATGAGGTGTAGCGTTGTCGTCCATGAAGAGGAACTCGCACCCACAACACCTCTGAACAGACGCACGTGAGGCAGGAGAACCTCGGTACAATAGCGGACACCAGTGACTGAACCTCCTTGGAAGATGTGGAGATCAGTACGGCTACCAAGCATGATACCACCCCAAATGAGAACTCCGCCACCTCCAAACCAGTCCCTTTCAATGATGTTGGAGGTGTGATTGCATGTTCCCTGCTCTCTCCAGATGTGTATACGCCCAGAATTGCTCATCAGACTAAATCGACTCTCATCCATAAAGAAAACTCGACCCCATTGGTGATGTGTCCAGTTCTTGTGTTCCTGGCACCACAGAAACCGCCGTCTCCGATGAGCAGGCGTTAATGGCACACACTATACTGGTTGTCGTGCAAATAGACCACCTTTGTGCAGCCTCCTGGCCACAGTGAAACGCGATAATGGACGCCCAGTTGTCTATTGAATGTGCCTTGCAATTTCTCCCGCTGTTTCTTCTCGCCTGTAGGACAATATACCGGTCGTCTGCCGCCGTGGTTGCTCGTGGACGACAACTGCTAAACTCTCGGAGAGCTGTTCCTGTCGTTTGAAATGCTCTCCAAGCTCGTGAAACGATGCTGTGAGTGATCCCGAACTCCTTGGCCACACTAGTCACACTTTGACCTTCTTCCAACTTCCCAATGACGCGTCCTCGGGTAAAGTCATCCAGATGTCGTCTACTGGATTGCCTGTTGGCCATATCACACGTTGGCAGCAACTCGACGTCATTCAAACCGATGTACACCGTGCAATAGCTTTCACCAAATTGCATACACCACCCGTGTGCTTTATACCCTTCTGACCCCCCCCCACACACACACACACGTCATGCTGCATATATGCGCATGCCTTACCGTGCCGGACCCTAGTCTATCTCCTGAGTGGTCTTCCGGTCCGTTCTGCCTGCTTGTTCCGTTGTTATGCTAATTTCTCCTCTTCGTCCTTAATTTTTGCACACCAGTGTATGATGTAGGGCTCTAGAATCTCGTCTTTATATCGCTCAGCATTCAAGTGTGTCTCCTGCGAGCACATGGTGTGGTGTGCAGCCATTTAACAATAATGTGCATAATGACAAATTTTCAAATCGTATGGATATTTAATTGGTATCAAATCCAATCCTACTATCATGGAACTTATCCTCCTGGACGAAGGTAAATTTGAACACCTCCATGTTCCTGGTGTTTACAAATTCCTATTTCCATGTCAGCTGGTACCACAGTTTGCAACAGCACATTTTGCAACATTACTAAACATTTGGCTGAGCACAAAAAGGACATTGCCCAAGGTTGTCTAATTCTTCCTTGACTTTACTCAATCTCACTGATAAGTCAGCAGTGCCTCTGTGAAAGAATACTGAGAAAATTGTTCCTTTCATCAATAAAAGGGCTTGTTTTCCAGAGAACTTTGAAATATCCACCTCTTCAAATTGCAACACAGATAGTCTTTTCTTTCTTTGACCCCATCATTTGGAAATCCTGCCTATCATATGGCAACAACTGTAATCAAGAACTTGAAAACCAAACCTGACAACCAGTCTAACTCCACTGTTTACAAGTGATCAAGACCCAAGCTGGGTTAAAATCTTCTGTGTATCTTTAGTTTCTTTCAGAATGTAACGTGTGTAATCTTTCACCACCTATATGAATGTTGACAATTTTTTGGCATAGTTACTCTTTTTAATTAGTATCATGGAAGAGTTGATAGGTTTTCTAACTGTAAGGAAAGTGCAACAACTGAACTTTGGGAAAGATATGCAGAACCAGTTGAGCTTATTGCCTAGTATTCCATCCCACCTGCTGATGGTAAAGAGTGGAAACTATGTGTTAAACAGAGTGAGAGGAACTAAAGGGAAGGTGACAAAGCCAGTGGTGTATGTGTTCATGGGTAATGTATTTGAATCCCAAAGGTAGCAGCTGCATCTACAGTACTGGTAAATATGTGATGAATTAAGTAATTTCTGCTCTAAATAGTAATGGCCCACTCTTGACACTCAATAATCCCCCACCCCCCTCATTATTATACACCCTGAATTTTTAAGTACTTGGGATGTCTGATAAAAAGATGTTTACTTATGAATAATTTGTTTCAAATTTTCGATGTTTACAGACATTTATTTTTGTTAGCTGTGATTTACTTTCCAAATGCCAGATGAAAACTGTCACTTTTCATTCATGTGTAGGGGTCTGGTCATATGGTACCACAAGACAAGCCTGGGCCTGCTTTCAAGATGATTTCCAGTTTCCTTTATAAGAAACCATACTAAGTTGTATGTCACTGACAAAGTAAAACTGTGATATGCTTTTAGGGTAAGTTCTAAGGCTGATTTTAATTCAGCTTGTATGTGATCTTGTCTTTGTGCTCTCTCTGTGCATATTTTTTTTTTTTTCCAAAATCACACGGAAGACACGAGCAACACTCTTTCTCTAGAAGTCAGTCTAGTAATATGTATAGTGTTCAGTATCAACTGAGCAGTTCCATGAAGTTTGCCTTTTTCCAGAGGGGCTATAAGTAGACACTGGTGAAACTACTGCTAATAAGTTATGTTGTTGTTCCATTAAGATCATCTTTCTCAACACTCTTAAAATTTTGCCTTTATACAGTGCATTTTTTTTTTAAATTACAGTAGAACTCCATTTAAATGTTTTTTTTATTTATATATAAAATATTTCTAATACAAAAATGCTGGATTGTCTTCAGTTTTCCCTATTTCATTTATATGTTTTTTTCAATTATACAGTAATTTGACTTGGTCCTTTGGAAAACTTATAAATGGTGTTTCACTGTATTATCATGCAAGAATTACACAACTGAGTCAAAGAGACTTTGTAAAACTTATACAGGGGTCATAACAAAAGTTCTCCACGCTGTCCATTTCTAAGAAAAGTGTGAACAGAAAAAACTTACCGTATTGCCTTTCAATATACTCCCTTCTGTTGCTAATGACAGCTTGCCAGCTGTGAGGTGGGTCCTGGATGCCCCTTTAGTGTGCCATCTTTGTTCAGCTGTCGTATTGCTAGGGTCATGTCCAATGACAGTTCGTCTAGCAATTCGTAGCAGATGCCACGGAACCGATTTTTTAACTTTGGGAAAAGATCAAAGTCAGGTGGACTGAGATCAGGGCTTTATGGCGAGTGGGATTAAGTTTCCCAGCCATATTTTGACAAAAGTCCCTATACCAATTCTGCATCATGACACGAGGCATTGTCATGCAGCGAGATCGCTTCCGCTTCCAACAAGTTGGGACGATTTTGACGAATTTTCAGTCTCAACTTTGTCCTCAGAAAGAAATTGTGCTTCGATCACGAGTTTGTTCCCCACAAACTTCTTGCAAGGCAGTGTGGATCTGTGTTGGAGTTTTCCCCCACAGAGTTTATATTTTCATGTACGAGTGCTGGTTTAACAGCTTGACTCGACCTGTGGAGCTGCACACTTCCATTTCCAAACCCTCCCATGTCCACACAACAACTGATAGCATGTTCTGACGCCACTGCATTGCTGAGAGGCTGATATGGATATGACGCAATCATTTTCTGATGGCATCATCCACTTCCGTTTTAGATTAACGTTTGCAGAATTTTTGTTATGACCCTCATATATAGAAACAGACAAATCCTGGCATTTATGGACTGATATCAGACATAATTATTTTATTATATTCAAATGTATTTATGTAGTGTACTTCAAAAAGAAACTCCTTGCTTATTGAAAATTTTCATAGGACAGTAGCTACTGAGATGTGTTGGCACCAAGGAAAAGATGGGTAGGATTTTTCATGTATTCTCAATGTACAATATATGTTCACACTAATGGCTTTGGCAAAGGTCAAGCCACAAATGACAGCACACTTTATGCCTACTATATATTTTCAGCTGATATATTCTTATAGGTTCTTTTAGGAGTAAATGTCCTGTAAATGCAACAGTTAATGGTAGTACATCTGTCAAATGTTTAATGAGCTGCTCAAATTATTGTATGTTGTTTACGATTCCCTATTGGTTGTTCTTTCATGCAGAAAATGTAATGACTTCAGAGCAAATGCTAATTGGTTTATAGGCTATAATTCAAAAGGTGTTGGTATATATATATAGCGTCTCAAATAGGGGCTTTCTATACAGCAGTGAGCCAACCAGTAAGACATTCACATTATGCTGTCCGGTGAAGGTGAGTGAGAAGGCTGGCACAATGCGCCCAAAGGAAATTGGGTTGAGAGGAATTTTTCACATGGTTCTCTACGGCTGAGCCAGGAGAATGTCTATAACAAATTCTAGCTGAGGTGCAAGGTAATAAATACTTAAGGTCTCTTGGTTTGGTGTTTGCCAAAAACCTTTTAAGAGCTGCAGAGGCAGAAGAACTGTGTTGTTGACATACAAGAATGATAATTGAAAACTCAATCAATTTAGTTGTGATAATAAACATTATTAAGTTAAATGATGAGTTCTGTAGTATGGAACTGTTAGTATGAACTCATGCATACTACTTCCTAACCAAATGATACATGTAACAAAGGTGAGTCAATAGAATTCTTAATTTTGCTATGAACAATAAGAGGTGGAGGGAATCATTATCATACACAGTCATCAATAAGCCAAACTCCCCACCTCTACAATATGCATTTATAGTGAAACGACTTGTGAAATTTTTATTTGAAACTTTCACTTCATTAGAAGGTTTTTAGTGGTTGAAATAGCTTCATGCAACAGTAACCACACAGAATTACGTATAGTAATAAAACTCTTTTAAGCGGAAGCTTTCAACCATTCTATGGTCTTGAACACCCATGATCAACTGAATTAGAGGAATGTTTGCCAGAACTACAGGGTAATTCAAAATGATTGTCCTAATTACAAATGACAATACCTGGTTTATGAACATAGATTCAGAGATCATATTGTTGCACTATAAAGAAGAAAGTTTAGAATTTTGTTTCCATACCTTACAAATGTTGTATGTGACTCCCCTGTGTCACGTGGACAACATCTAAATGGTAATCCATTTCACTCCATACATTAAGAAACATATCCGTAGTCACTGATGCCAGTGCAAGCTGAATGTGCATCTTTAGTTTTTGCAGTGTTCTCGGCAAAGGTGACACATACACATGGTCTTTGACATAGCCCCACAAAAAGAAGTTACCAGGAGTAAGGTCTGGAGACCTGGGGGCCACTTGTAGAAAACCGTGTCGTCTTGTCCACAATGACCAATCCAACGGTTTGGAAGGATTTCGTTCAAAAATTGGTGAACATGCATATTCCAATGTGGGGATACTCCATCATACTGTAGGATGTAGTCCCCAGAATCGTCATCCAGTTGTAGAAGTAGCCATTGCTGAATCATGCCTAGATAAACATTACCTGTTACTATATCTTTAATGAAGAAAAAGGTCCGTAGACCTTCACACTGGAAATTGCACAGAACACATTGACTTTCGGTGAGTCATGCTTATGTTCAACCACAGCAACAGGTTTTTTCGTGTTCCACATGTGAGTGTTGTAGCAGTTTACCTTGTCGCTGATATGAAAGGTAGCTTCATCACTGAAAATTAGGCATGAAGCAAATGTGTCATCCTCCATAGCTTCAGTGAAGGTAGCACACTGCACTTTGTCGTCGATCTTCAGTGCGTGCAAAATTTGAACTCTGTAAGGTTTCATTTGCAGCTTCCATTTAAGAACACACCAAACAGTTGTTTGTGGCATTTGCAGCTCCTGGCTGGGGCGATAAGTTGACTTGCGTGGAGTACGTTCAAAACTCTGATGAATTCTGTCAACATTTTTTCACAATACAATGTTTTATTAACATCGACTATAGTTTCGCAGAGCTTTTGGTTCGGCATCATCAGGATGAATCGTTTCATCCTGATGATGCCAAGACAAATGCTCTGCGAAACTATAGTCGATGTTAATAAGACATTTAATTGTGAATAAATGTTGATAATTTATTCTAAATCAGCATCACAACTGTGTAGTCTTAAATTATATATAGAATTCTGTCAACATTCTCCCCTAAACACGTGGTCAGCTTGTACTCTTCCCCTTACAAAGACATCCTCTTTCTACAAACTGTCTATGCCATCTCCTTATGCTCTTAGCATCTGGAGGGGCATGTTTGTAGCAATTATGAAACATTCTCGCCACTATAACAACAGAATGACACTTTTCAAACTCCAGCACACAAATTGCCTTTTCTGCTGCGGTTGTCATTTCTTCCCACTGGCTTTGGCACATGGGCAGTTCACTTTGCTACGTCATCATAGCAACACAGCAGTAGGTTCCAATAAAATTCTAAACTTCCTTCTTTCTTGTGTAGGGATATCAGCTGTCTATTTATTTTCATAAACACATTATTGTCATTTGTAATCACAGCAATCATTTTGAATTACCCTGTACAATGTGAATTAGAGGTGCAGGAACCATTGCTAGATTGTAGAAGGCAGATTGAAATAAATGGGATTTGGTGAGGGATATCTGAATTGTAGTTCTTGGTAAGCAAAATTTCAGTACTTTCCTGAAAACATAGAAATGCTTTGTTTATAAAAAAAGGCAAGTTTTTTTGTTTTTGTTTTTTGTCAGAGGTGAACTGCAGAGGTGTCTTCAAAAGTTAGTGCTTGTAATGCTGCTTTTGAAAGATCATTTGACACATTCTGTTTTTGTTCACATAGTCTTGTATTGACACTTCATTATGTACTCATATAATGAGAATCCAGAGGATGTTGCAATAGGAATAGCATTAACTCCAGGGGTGGGACAGGATTTCTGTCTTTTAGGAGTTCAGATACCCCTCACCAAATCCCATTTACTTGTATTTCTCTACTAAAATTTGGCAACAGTTCCTGCACCTCTTAATTTGCATTGTAATTCTGGCAACCAATCCTCTGATTCAATTTATCATGAGTGACCAAGGCCATAAAACGAATGAAAGCTTCTGCTTAAAATAATTTTACTAATATAGATAACTCCATACCTGCCAACATTGGCAAGATCCTTGTCAGTAGTAACTAGTATTATTGCACTGCACACATAGACCCTTTTTTACAAAACAATCCATCTATTTGTGAAAAAGAAATATGCACCACAACAAACAAGGGCACTAATGAAACAAACTTAACACGTGCAAAACACAAAGTTGATGCCTCTGGCGAAGGCATGATAGGTAACATTGCGAGATTCAAGTTCAAAACTTCCACCTGTAAAAATCAGTCAGATGCATTCAGAATTCCACAACACTTGACAGACAAGAAATCCAAGCAAGTGAATATGCAGTGCATGAACAACCTCCACCTACCATATGATCATACTGCCACTAAAATTGCAGTTTATGGCAAGATGAGACCAGGGGTGGGGGCTGAACATTTTAACTTTGTGAAAAATCAAAACACATAGCAAGAGTGGGGACTAATATCAGTTTGTCTTTTGCTGACTGCAGCTGCACAGCATCCATTGCTAAATTTTTCTTTCTGCTGATATCTTTCTCTCCTTATTTCTTCATTTTCACTTTTCTTTTTCTTTTTTTTTTTTATGCCCTCTGATGACAATTTAATTCATCACTCTGAAGGAACTTTCAGCCTGAGGACCATGAGCACATGATATCAAAGCTTCAACTATTTTAGATAAATGGTGTAATGCAAATATTTAGTAAAATTACATTTGACAATAATACTGGGCAAAGGCAACATCGCAAGGAAAAAAATTGCTTTTATGGAAAAAATCTCAACTCCAAAGATGGAATTATGTGCTCTGATGCACTTGCCTCCTTCCGTCACCCCCCCCTTCTGTTCACTTGCGCATTGATCTCTTGAATGACCAACATAGTAATGAAAAAGGTGGAATTCTTCAAATTTGCGAAAGAATCTTTTGCCTGAAAATTATGGGGAAATTTTGGTGGCATCTAATTTCCATGTTCTCAAATTGTTGCCTACAGTTTCAAGCTGAAATACGAGCATTTATGCAATAAAATAATATTTAGCAAAGATACTGGACACAAAGGCAACATCGGGAGAAAAAATTATGATTACAGCAAAAACTTTTACTCCGTTTAACTACCATTTTGGAAAGTTTTGAAGCACAAAATTCCGTCCCATATAAAAAACGACCCTTCCCCCAAATTCTCTTCAGCTTTGCATCAATCTTGAGAAACATCTAAATGATGACAAAAAAAATGTGGAATTCTGCGAATCCACTTAAGAATCTCATGTATATCGGAAAATAATAGCATAATAAAAAAAATAATTAAACAAAGTGAAAATTCATAAAATCCATAGTTTTGACAGTGAGTTCTGTAGTCAGACAACTAAATCCATAGAAACTATGTGCATTCTGTAGTAGTTGACAGGTATGTAACTCTGTGTTCTAACTTAATTCTGTTGTGGTTATTATTTTTTTTTCTTTGTGGTAGTAGCTCTTGTCAGTGTATATACTTCCTTTGTTTGAAGGAGAAAAGAAATAATTTTTTCACTATTTGAAGTGAGATGTACAGGGTTTAGTTTTTGCTTCTGATCCGTACACTTCTTTTTAATTAGTGTGCAATTTTATAAAATTTTGTTTTATTTCATTTTAAGTGACTATGTTATGCATTCTTTTTTTTTTTTTCATTTTTTAGGTATGATGTACATTTAAAACATAAGTCCGAGTGCAACTTACACTTCTTTTTAATTAGTGTGCAATTTTATAAAATTTTATTTCATTTCATTTTTAAGTTACTATGTTATGTATTCATTTTTTTTTCATTTTTTAGGTATGATGTACATTTAAAACATAATTCCCAGTGCAACTTTTAGTATTAGCTTCTGAAACTCTACACCATTTACATGACTTATATGCTGAAATGTTGAACTCTACTTCAAACACATAAATATCTACTTACATATAACGCCTTCATGACAGCTGGTGAAATTTAGATTGCAAATGCACATGTTATTAATGCTGTTAGAAAATAAATGTTATTTATGATATGAAATTGCCATGTTTTTTTTTTCTTTTTTACATCTATGTATTGTGGAGGAATGTTTCATACATGGTATCTCTTCCATGCCTGGTTCAAAATGTTGATATATTGTGTGTCAGATTCCATGCAGCGTAATCAGACAATGCTGAAAAAAAGGCATGTCAAGCTAGTTTTAAAGTGTGACTGACATGTTCATTGCAATAAGCTTTCTGATCCAGGTACTTACCAGAAAGCATGGTGCCATAGTACAAATGAAACTTTGTGCTATATACAATACATTGATACATACACCGTCTTTGCACGATAATTTAATGTTTAAAAGATGACAGATATTTGCAAAAATTAGAAACCCATAAGCACTTTCGGGTCAACAATCACACCCGTCTTCAGATAGAAGAGAGTAATTGCTGCTAATGTGCTCTAATATATACATCTGAGTGTGATGACGTGTTAAGCGTGGAGCTGCGTCGTAAGGGTATCACACTTTCAAACAATTCCTCAAACACATTTGAGTGTTGAACTTCACTACGTGGTTTTAATCCATATTGTACATACTTGTCAACCATTAGTTGACGAAATACTTAAAAATACAAATAATCATTAGTTGATGAAATACTTAAAAATACAAAAAAATATTTGAGATACGTCGATGATATCCTCATCTTCTGGCAGCAATATGAAAAGGACCTTGAAAAATTCATACAAAAATACAATAGCTTCTATCCATCAATACAGGTTACAATTGAAAAAGAAATAAATAGACAACTGCACTTTTTAGACATTTCTGTATTGAGAAACAACAATAAGATTGAATATGCGTTCTATCGAAAACCAACCTTTATTCTGGCAATTATTCCGATAGATTCAAGCCACCCATGGGAATACAAATGGTCAGCACTGTAATTTTATATAAGAAGAGCTTTAACCCACTCAAGCAATAGAATCAACGAAATTACAGAAATCAATTGGATAACTGAAACAGCAAAGAAATTTGGATACAGGAAAAAAATTATTTGATCAAATACTTAAAAACACAAAAAAATCCATTAATAACACCAACATTAAACCCAAGACAGAAAGAAAATTTGAAGGTAAATTCCCCTACATACCTCCACTTGCGAATATATTAAAGAAGGAATGCGTGAAAGAAAACTTGATACTAGCAGAGACCGACATAGATAACGAAACCATATTGACAACAAACAGGCAACGAAAAAAGATCGATTCTAGAAAAAGCAGGAGTATACTGCATACCAACAAAAAACCCTACTGATACTGAGAGATTTAATGAAACGAGTAAAATATACATAGGAAGTACCAAAAGAAGATTTAAAACAAGATTGGGAGAACACATATCTAACTGGAATAAAAAATAAAATAAAACATCTTTAATACAACATTGTATTGAAAAAGAGGCAATCCCTCATTGGCAGGAAGCTAAATTAATAACATCGCATAAAACTAAGGCCCAAATTTTAACATCAGAGGCAGTTATGATTGAAAAAACTAGAGAAAAAAATTTGTAATTACAATTACCCAATGGACCTTACATACGCATGGAGATATCTCACTGAGCAAGAAAAGAAGAAAGAACACGATAAAGGCCAGAATAAAAAGTTTAAGACCAAGACAAGTACTAAGTCGATTGATGTACGGAAGATGGCGACACCAGATAATTTGAAATCGGGAGCAAATATGGACGTTCCAATCAAGAACTAGCACACGCATGACGTAGAATGCGCAATAAAACTAAAATCTGAATGCGCAAAAGGTTCAATCGACGTGGAACTTTCGAGTCACCCTGTGGATTGTGAGATAGTTGGCCGATGAACAACAGGTACGATGAGAAACACGTCGTTAAGCCCATGGAAGAAGACTATGAAAATGATAGTCGAAACTAGTTTGAGAATATTTGTGCAGCGGGAAACGAAGTCCAAGCTATAGTCAAGACAGAAATATTTCTTACCTGATCGACTTCCCTTCAATTTAAAGGTTTGAACGTTCAGTAATTTAGTATTTTAAATATTATTTTTACAATGACGACTTAATAAGAAGAATACTCACCCACCAGTTTTAACTTACCAAGTAGAAACGATGTATGGGATATTGTCAAGATTGAATATCTTGCAAGATCGTTTCAGTTCAATTTGAAAGTTAGACCGAATCACTGTTCATTAAGAATTGTTGCCCACATTTTGCAGCTTAACAAGATGAATATCATCACGAAGTGACTACAAGAAGTGATTATCAACCAATTCAAGACTTCGTGGAATAAAGTTCAAATTTCCGAAATATTCCATAAAACCAAAAAGTGAGTAACAGTCTTTATATATGTAATGCTCTTTATCTTTATAGTATAATATTCTATTGCATTCAATGACAATAACCATATGTTAAACAAAGATGAAAGTTTCCTGCGAGCACTTTGACATTCATATAACGTGAGAAACAGTACACAATATGTCAACTAATGGTTGACAAGTATGTATAATACAGAGTATCGCACTGTTGCCATCATGTCATAGCCGAATTAAAAATCAAATTAAGCCCGAGTGAGAATATATTAAACTGAGTGCATATTATACAGAATATGTGTATTTGTTAAAATTCACAGGTCAACAATAAATATTATTATTCAAGTTCATAGCTGCAATGTGACGTTTCCATATTCTGGGTAAGTCAACAGGGTGTTGTCGTTGCCGCAGCGATCCCCGAAGGCTTCGATATATAAGCTTTCAGTAATATGTAATGAGTATATTGATGTGGGGGTATGCTACAACTTAATGTTATTCCAGTCTGGTTGAACAGTTTCACATGCTACGTTTCTGGCGAGTGCTGTATTGCTGTGGTTAACACGGATATCATATTTATTCTCCTGCACTTGAGTGCCAAGGCTACGTTTCCTAGAGCCCACGTAATTGCTTACATTTCACCATTGGAAATGTCTATCAAAGGGATATTATATACACCCCATTTATACAAAGTATTTGTTCGTTCTCGGTCTTTTTCAACAAATGAAAAAAGGTTCCTAGATTTAATGCCAAACTGAATATATCGTACTTCAGATAAATGCGTGACGGTGCATTGGTTATATCTGGGTACTCTTCTGGTGTGCCAACATTGGTCTTTAATCAAACATGTAGATCTATCATTTAAAATTCTTCGATAGGTTCGGTTAATCGTGTATCTAGGATATCCATGCTTAGCAGCTAAATCAAAAATTAAATTTATCTCAGGTTTAAGTAAAGGGTCTGTAGACGAATGCATAAATGCTCTTCTGATTAGGAAGTTAATTGCTGATAGCTTGTGTGGTAATGGATTGGAAGAGTTAAACAGAATTAGACTATTGCTAGCAGTGGGCTTTTCATAATCCGAGTAAGATAGGTTACAAGTTTCTGGGTTATGTATATTGATGTGGGGGTATGCAACAACTTAATGTTATTCCAGACTGTTCAACCAGACTGCAATAACATTAAGTTGTTGCATACCCCCACATCAATATACTCATTACATATTACTGAAAGCTTATATATATCAAAGCCTTTTGGGACCACTGCTGGAACAACAACCCCCCAGTTGACTTACCCAGAATATGGAAACATCACGTTACAGCTATGAGCTTGAATAATAATATTTATTGTTAACCTGTGAACTTTAACAAAAACACATATTCTGTTTAATATGCACTCAGTTTAACATCAGTTGGATTTAATTTGATTTGTAATTCAGCTATTACGCGATGTTGGGTACGCAGCTCCACATTTAACGCGTCGTCACACTCAGATGTATATATTGGAGCACATTAGCAGCAATTACTCTCTTCCATCTGAAGACGGGTGCGATTTTCGACCCGAAAGTGCTTATGGGTTTCTAATTTTGTAAATATCTGTCATCTTTTAAACATGGTGCCATGTTGATGTGTTGTTTGGTGGTGTGGAGTGAACAACATTCATACGAAATTTCAAAGTACATGTGTGTATGTGGGGAGGGGGGGGGTCAGAATCTGTGTTTTATTGGAGATAAAAAATTATCATAATCGATGATGCATTTTAAAGAGTAGGTGTTTGTAGACCAAGGTAGTTGATATGTGACATAGAGCAATTTCTCATAAGCCTAAAGGCTTGCTTCTGATGAAAATTAATCTGAAAAAGATGATCAAAGTTTGGAGACAATCATATCATTCTTTACTTTTATTTTTCTGTATTTTGTTATCACACTTTGTATTTATATGATGCACCTCTTCAACCTAAACACCACTGGGTAAACAAGAGTGAAAAAGAAGAAGGTGCATTTTAATTATGACTGCAATTATAATATGAGGGTTGTACCAAAAGTAATGCGAAAGTAGGCATAACTTTTTGATTAACTGACAGATGTCATTCAAATTGCACATGTTGGTAAAGTAACTCTTTCTCTATACAAAGGTACTACTCAACATAGTCTCCCACCACAAGTGATGCATTTATTTGTGCCATCGTTGAACCCAACTCTCGAATCCTCTTAGAAAAAATTCAAGTATGGACTGGTGTACCAACATCTTCACAGCCACAATCACCTCATCTGTGCCATCAAATCATTGTCCCCCGAGACTGTCCTTCATTGGGCCGAATAGGTAGAAGTCTGAAGGTGCCAAATCTGTGCTGTACGGTGGATAGGGGACCACTGACCGGCCTAATTTGCTGATCGCCTGATTTGTTGCTGAAGATGTGTCTGGTCTCGCATTGTCATGGTGAATGTGGATCCTTTTCAGATTCTTGTTCGGTCTCTTCCCCTTATGGCTTCTTTAAGTTTCTTGAGTGTCTCAATGTACTGCTTGCTGATCACGGTATGGCCACATTCCAGAAAATCAAAGAGAATGACACCCCTGTCATTCCAAAAAAGCAGTCACCATGACTTTCTGTGCTGATCACTGGCTCTTGAACTTCTTAGGCCTTGGTAAAGAGGTGTGATGCCATTCCATAGATTGATTCTTCGTTCTCGGATCGTAAAGGTATGCCCATGTTTCATCCCCTGTCATCAGGTTGAAAAAATGTGTCTTCGTTGGTTTTAAACGTTTCCAGCAGATCAGAGCAGACTTCCATTCTTCTCTCCTTGAAATCGGGTGTAAACTGCCGAGGTACCCACTTTGCACACACTTTCCGATACCCTAAGTCTTCCACCATCTTCTGTATGGCATTGTGACCACAGTGCAGTTGTGCAACAAGCTCACGGTTTGTGATTCGTCTCTTCACGCGAATCAATTCATCCACTTGCTGACAGTTCGTGTCAGTGGTCGCAGGTGATGGTCTCCCACTGCGTGGTTTGTCTTCAATGCTGGTTTCCCCTTCTTTACACATCTTCATCCATCTGTACACATTGCTCTTGTCAATGGTGTCATCTCCATAAACATTCTGTCGCACCCTTCCTTCGTCAAGAACTCAATTATGGCACATTGCTTCTGCTTGGAATCCATTATTTACCTGCAATGAAGAGGAAAGGCTGCTATAGAGGAAGAGTTACTCTACCAACATGTTCAATTTGAACAATCTCTGTCAGTTAGTAAAACAGTTATGCCCACTTTTGCATTACTTTTGGCACAACCCTCATATTTACCGAGTGCATTCTTTAAACGAAAATTTAGATACTTACATGCATATCACTAAGCTCTAAGATTCAGAGGTTAGCTCCTTAAAAAAGCTGATCTGACAGGGTAAAGATTAAAACTGGTGGTGCTAGAATTTACCTATTGTTGATGTATCAAGCATCTGCATTTTACAGCAATCTCGGCACTCCAATCTAGCTTCACTGACATCCATCATATGTCGCACTCGAGACCTTTTCATGCTATCTTTCCTGAATCTGGTCCTCTTGTGATTTCCTTGATCTTACTGTACTTTTTTATCCTGCCGCTTAGGCTGGATAAATTGTCACAGTAAGGATCTCACTACTTATCCTCTCAACATGGCCAAACCACCCCATTATATTTGTCCCCACCTAACTAATAACATTTTACTTCACATTACACATCTTCATTCCTCACATGATTGGAATATTTCTTGCCACAAAACCCCTTAAGCAGTGGATCTATCTCTCCAGCACACAAAAAACTCCTATGTCTCTTCTGCAATACCCAGATTTCATTACTGTACATTAAAGCAGGAGCAATTAGACTTTCATGCACCACCATTCCAAACTTTATTGAGATCATAGCAGTCCTGTGAAATCCTTCTAAGGCAGCTTGACTTTCAAAGCTGAATTCACTCACCCAGGCAGGCATGTTAAATTTTTTTCCAGGGGAGGGCGACAGAAAATGGAAATTTCTGAAATTCATCAGAACCAAATAAAAGTTAGGAAAAAAATAAAGCTTTTTTTTTAAATGTAAATTGCATTTTAACCAAAAAAAAAAAACATAAAATGAAGCACTTGGGAGGAGGGAGGCAAGGCCTTCTTGCCCCCACCCTCTGAGTATGCCCATGCACTTGCCTACTAAGTTCATCACACAATGTGCTTCCTAAATACACAAATTCATTCACCTGGTTTATCTCTGTACCATTTAGACTAACTGAAATTTAGGTAATAAATTAAAAAACAGGCAGTTTGAAATACAGTGAAACTTCCATTAACAGACATCTCCCAACAACAACAGTAACCTCCGAAACAATGGCAAGTGATATTTGGTACAGAACACCTGCAGTAGGATTAACATCAATGATAACTTCTTAATAGTAGTCAATGGACACCGCAGCTAGTCTCAGAGGAGGTCCAGTTGTCAATGCCAACTTATGATTTTATTCAGTTTGCCCAGTTAGGAAATGAAATTTTGTACTCTGATACTTCAGCAGGAGGGGGAAGTGGATAAAATATTTTGCTAAAGGAACACTGCTTTTTGTGCAGTTGGATTGGAGTGCAAGCTGAATTCAGTGGTACACTTAGGTTGAAAAAAAAAGTGCTGATACATGGCTGAAGATCCTGGAATTCTAGTGAGCAGTGGGGTTTGATAATGAAAAAGATTCATGCCTTTAAACTGGTAAGATGATGCTGGTTATTGATTCTATTCTCATAGAAAAACAGCAGCATGAACTTCAGTACCTACTTGTGTATTGTTTGGAACCTTGAAATGTTAGATCTTGAACAAAGTTCAGTTTTACCCAGTTTGTATTGTGATCACACCACTGAATTTGCTGCCAAATCATCATGAACTTCCAGAAACACCTCACTTCCATTGACTTCTGTCAAATGAATTGTTTACTGTATAATAAAATCTCTATTTTTTCCATGGGATGTGTCATTTTTCATTCTCATTTTGCCACAACCTTGATTCGCTCTTACATAAGTGGAAAACCTTCGGTAAGCCTTAGGACAACCTTTTAACAATGGCAGAAACAGTTCTTCTGTGGTTTGAATTTTTTCTATGTTTTTATACTTTAAAAATGAAACTAAACCCTGTTTTTGAAAATGAAAATCACAGCATTTTTAATGGTGATTAAACTGATTTTTTTTTATTTTTTTATTTTTTTTTTTTGCGCTCAGTCCCACAAAACATTGTCTGTAAGGCTGATTCTGGTAAAATAGGCAGTCTAAAGAAAATTTATCTGTGATTTTGTGCAGGATTATCATAGTAAATGTGAAATGACTTTAGATACTTATATCTTAAAGACTATTTAACCTAGAAAAGTTAAGAAGCCATTTTTTGAAAGCTCAGTTTATTACCTTCGGCCCAGATAAATCATTGATAACATTACTGTCACAGAAGAAATTAAATGAGCATCCATGCTGTCAGCTCTCAGTGCCAGGAGAACCCCAAAGGAGATTGCTGAGTTCCACAAATTCTCTTTTTCCTTAGTCTACAAGGTCAACAGCAAGGCCGACAATGCAGAGGACACTGACAACATTCCTACCAAGCATAAGAAGCATGACCATCACTGTGACAACATTTGTATGCCTGAGTTTGTTGCCAAGATGCAAGGCATAGTGGTAGACAGTGACCCCAGGAAATCAATGAATGCCTTATCCAAGGAGTTGGGTGTTGCTTTTGGTACCATTCCGTGTATCATCCACGAGAGGCATAGTAGACAGCAACCCCAGGAAATCAACGAATGCCTTATCCAAGGAGTTGCGTGTTGCTTATACACTGGCGTGCAAAAATTAAGGATGAGACGATTTTTCGAATGTAACTTCATGCAGAAGTGCTCCACATCCACTCAAATCATACTATAAGATCCCCAAGACATAAGAATGTGGGACAAGTAAGCAAAACCGTCCAAACAAGAAATCCAAAGGATACAAAGTCACTTTATTGAAAAGGTAGCTTCAAGCACAACTGGACAGAAGACAGACACGTCCATGTGACAGGCGGCTGCCAAGAAAAATCCAGTCTTTAGTAGGGGATATGATCACCCCTGACTGTGCTGCAAGATTTACAACGTCTGTCTATGCTGAGGACGAGGTTGTCAAGGAGCTGTTGAGGCATCGCGGCCCATTCCTCTTGTAGCGCCAATCGCAGCTGCGGAATCGTTGCTGGTGGCTGGTGACATGCTGCCAAGCGTCTCCCGAGAAGGTTCCACATGTGCTCGATTGGATTTAGGTCCGGGGACCTTGCGGGCCAATCCATGCGTTGAATATCTTCACTCTCCAACAGCTCTGCGACAGTTAATAAATAAATACATCGCTCCTTTCACGTTTCAGAAACACACAGCAACCGAAAAATTGTTTTTCAGCCGCCACTGTGGAATCGAACCAACAGAATACACATAGCACCGTGGATTGTTGGCCCCCGTGGCGTAGAGGTAACGCACTCGGCGCGATACCGAGAGTTCTGTTGGTTCGATTCCACAGCGGCGGCTGAAAAACAATTTTTCGGTTGCTGTGTGTTTCTGGAACGTGGAAGGAGCAATGTATTTATTTATTAACTGTCGCCACGTATTTGGAATATTTTCACCTTGGTTCTCGCCCTTTGGATTTAACTGCTATAATATATATAGCTAGTGCCGTTAATGCCCACCAGATGGAGACGTCTCAGTAGCTGAGCCCATCTTACGGATTTATGATGTCAGAAGCTGACTTAAAAATACACATAGCACCGTGGATTGTTGGCCCCCGTATCGTAAAGGTAACGCACTCGGCGCGATACCGAGAGTTCTGTTGGTTCGATTCCACAGCGACGGCTGAAAAACAATTTTTCGGTTGCTGTGTGTTTCTGGAACATGGAAGGAGCGATGTATTTATTTATTAACTGTCGCCACGTATTTGGAATATTTTCACTCTGCGACAGCCACTGTACGATGAGGTGTAGCGTTGTCGTCCATGAAGAGGAACTCGCACCCGCAACACCTCTGAACAGACGCACATGAGGCAGGAGAACCTCGGTACAATAGCGGACTCCAGTGATTGAACCTCCTTGGAAGATGTGGAGGCCAGTATGGCTACCATGCATGATACCGCCCCAAACGAGAACTCCGCCACCTCCAAACCGGTCTCTTTCGATGATGTTGGAGTTGTGATTGCGTGTTCCCTGCTCTCTCCAGATGTGTATACATCCAGAATCGCTCGTCAGACTAAATTGGCTCTCATCCATAAAGAGAACTCGACCCCATTGCTGATGTGTCCAGTTCTTGTGTTCCTGGCACCACAGAAACCGCCGTCTCCGATGAGCAGGCGTTAATGGCCCACACCGTACTGGTCATCATGCAAATAGACCACCTTTGTGCAGCCTCCTGACCACGGTAAAATGAGATAATGGAAGTCCAGTTGTCTGTTGCATGTGCCTTACGATTTCTCTCGCTGTCTGTCTCTTCTCGCCTGTAGGACAATATACCGGTCGTCCGCCGCCGTGTTTGACTGTTGGCCATATCACACGGTGGCAGCAACTCGACGCCGTTCAAACCGATGTACACCGTGCATTAGCTTTCGCCGAATTGCTGAGCGTACCCCACCCATGTGCTTTATACCCTTCCGACACCCCCCACACACACACACGTCATGCTGCATATATGTGCATGCCCTACCGTACCGTACCCTAGTCTATCTCCTGAGTAGTCTTTCGGTCCATTCTGCCTGGTCGTTCCGCTGTTATGCTAATTTCTCCTCTTCGTGCTTAATTTTTGCACACCAGTGTAGTACTATTCTGTGTATCATCCACGAAAGGCATACTGGACAGCAACCCCAGGAAATCAATGAATGCCTTATCCAAGGAGTTGGGTGTTGCTTATGGTACCATTCACTGTGTCATCCACGAGGACCTATGCTATAGCTCCTACGTTCTTAAGAGGGATGGACCAGGCCAAGTTCATGGACCAGGCCATGCAGGAAAGGCATCTGACAAAGGCGAAAACACTTCTCTGCAAAGTCAAGCACCCTGAGAAGGTCAAATTATTGAGATTCTCCTCAGATAAGAAAATTTTTGAGCAGAACTAGAAGGTCAATAGGAGGAATGAGAGGAGGTTGTGCAAGAACCCTGACAATGTGCCCAGGAGGCATACACAAAAAAATTTGTGCAACCATCATGGTCGTCAGAGTCTTCTCAAGCAAGGGAGATGTCATGCTTCCTCACTTCTTCGAGAAGGGTCAACACAGACATATACATTAAGTTGCTGAGAAATGTGAAGCCGCAGATAGATGCCATTTCTGACAGGAGGCCTTTAATCTTTCAACAGAACTCTGCCCCCCCCCAGCCCACAATACTAAAGCAACTCAGAAATGGCTTGAAAAGAATGTGCCCTACCATTGGTCTCCAGACGTTTGGTCTGCCAGCTTCCCTGGCTTGAATCCCTTGAATTACTATATGTGAGGCGTAGTTGAGAGGCCAACAAGCATCCCCATAACACCATTCACTCCATCAGGTATGCCGTCGCCAATGTCATGACCAACATGAACAAGGTCCATGTCGCCAAGGCCTGCAACAGATTCCACTCAAGAATCAAGGTCATCATTGCTGCCAGTGGTGGGTTCATTGAATAATTACGAAACGTGTTTGTACATCAACTACTGTACAAGATTTTGCTTCAATAAACCGTTTATTCATGTTTCATTTGTTTTATTATGTACGTAAATTTTACACATTTACCATCATAATCTTGCATAATGTATAGGTATTACAGTACTTTGTAATAGAATGTTGTTTATTTCAGCTGATCATTTTGATTTAAAGGCATTAGAATAGTTTTCCATATTCATAAACTTCGTACACCCATTTGTCTGTTACATAAAAAATAACAGATAATATAAACTTGGTACTAACCTGCAAGCAATGGTGACCTAATCAATGATCACTTTTTTTGTGTATGTGATTCCAGAGATGAGTTATTCAGTGATTTCACTGTGATTGTTAAAAATCGCATAAGTCTGAAATGCCAAAGTATTGGTCTGGAAAATGCAGAGAACAGGGTAAATGATTTGGCGTTGATACACCATGTTTCAGTGCTGTCATAGTAGATGTTAAACATAAATTCTGTAAAGAGAAAAAGAAAAAATTTTTTTTTCGTAGTTCATCTTGGATAGTATTTTTCCGTATAGCTGGAAATCAGTACAAGTTCTTTTAAAGTAAATGATGTTGACTCACTTTTAGTAAGTTAGAGCTCTTTAAGGGACCAATATGCCTTAACCAAAAGGAACCCAAACAGAAATGTTCTCATAGCAGCCCAGTTTTATGAAAAACAGTCATTTATGTATGGACAACATAAATGACTGTTTAAAAGGGGAAAAATGTGATTTGTGTATTGCCCTTATGGCCCTCGAAACTCAAGCCTCATCCATACTCAGGATCGGGTAGGGAAGGAAGTCAGCTTTCTTTGTTTCTTATTTTGTTAGAAAAGATCCATGGTAACACCTAACTTTCCACCTGCCTCCTCAGGAAATCGAAGCTACAAGCAAGGTTTAAAAAAAAAAAAAAAGCGATAGGACTTACAACTTTCTGTATTGGTGTTTCTTATTTTCTTTAAATAAATAAATAAGAAACAATTAGTGTCATTCATCCCCCTTAAATGACCGCTTTGAGTAAATAACCACTTTGAGTGACAAAGCAAAGGGGAAAGATTATTTACCAAGTACATTACTTTCAGATGCACAAGTCCACTCATTCCAGCTGCTGTCTCCCACTTTTTAGACAGCATATATATTCATTCAAGCTGATTTCAGCCTATTTTTCTAACCCCAAATTAATTCATTTCACCTGATTAAAGGGCTAATTTACCAAGTACATTAAATTCCATGTACTTTTTGTTCCTCCAGAGATTGGACATTTTGCTTCAGTCTCACCATTTATATGGCTGCCTTAGTTTCTTGTATCATGAAATTGTCATATAAATTTGGAGAGCTGGGGCACACACGTACACACGCACTCTCATATGTAACAAGAAACATACTAAGTTTTAAAAGGGTTGCTTAAAAATTTCATGACTGTAGTATAAAGATGTTGGAATTATTTGAACATCATGTGTGACTCTTCATTTAATCATCCACTGAGTTTATCTTGTTATAACAATTTCTACTTTTTCCACACACACAAAAGTTATGTGAACAAGGACAACGAAGAAAATCAGACACCAAGCCAAAGTAATTTACGTAGCTTTCATTGCAGAGGAGATTTGATTCATTGCCACTGTTCCTGCTTGAAGGTGGTGGATGTACAGACCTCAACAACAAAGAAAACAAGAAAGATGACACCAAATTTTCGAGTGTGATAAGCACGTCTTTTGAATCCGTTCTGACGCAAATTAAATTTATCAAAGCTATTCAAAGTCAATGGAACCGGCATGGAAAACAATAGATCTGACGAAAGAAAGAAGATTTTCAATCGGGTTTTTAATCCCTGAGGTATTGCTGTAAACGGAATCGTGAGCTTACAAACTCTTAGAAACAGAGTAATCGACAAAAATAAGATGGGACTTTACGTCCCCTGGTGGGAAAACCATGCATTATTTTAGGAAAAAAGTATTCTCAAAAAGTTTATCCATATAAGCGGTATCGGTCGAAGAAAAAAAATTAGTCGAGTTTTCAGGAGCCCAGATTTGCAACAAATACTTCAGAAGCAGAAATTAACACTTATGACCCCTGGTGGCTAAACCATTCTTTACCAAACATTAGAAATTATGTGAAAAATATTTTCCATCAGGTCTTGTATGCGTTACAGGAAGAATTTTTGAAATCAGAGCTTTAGGGGCAGAAATAACGCCGAAAAAGCAATTTACCTTTGTGCCCCCTAGCAGAAAGTCTATGATTTACTTGAAAATTTAAAATTCTTAGTAAAAACATTTCGCATCGGAAACACTATCCAATAAAGAAGGATTTTTTCAAATCGTACTCTTAGAAGTAGAGATATTGACAAAAATAAGATATATATCTACGCCCCCTGGCGTAGAAACCATGCATTTTTTCAAGAAGAAAAGTTTTCTAAAAGGTTTGTCGACATGAGTAGTATCGGTCAACAAACGACTTTTTTCTCAATCGAGATTTTAGAATCTCATATTTTGCTGCAAATACAACAAAAGCGGAAATTAAGACTTACGCCACCTGGTGGCCAAACCATTTCTTACAGAAATTAGAAAACAGGTGCAAACGATTTCCCATCAGGAGCTGTATGCGGTGCAGAAAGAATTTTTCAATCGGAGATTTAGAAGCAGAGATATAAGGGGAAACGAAATTTACATTTACCCCCCCTAGGGGAAAGTCTATGAATTACTTGAAAATTTTGAAATATGAACCACATGTCACACTAGAAACACTATCCAACAAAGAAACAAATTTTTCAAATCGGACTCCAAGAAGTAGAGATATTGACAAAAATAAGATATACATCTACGCCCCCTGGCATAGAAACCATGCACTATTTTAAGAAGAAAATGTTTTTAAAAGGTTTCTCGACACGAGTAGTATCAGTCAACAAACGACATTTTTTTCATTCGAGATTTTAGAAGCTCATATTTTGCTGCAAATACAACAGATGCAGAAATTAAGATTTTCGCTCCCTGGTGGCCAAACTATTTCTTTACAAAAATTAGAAATTATGTGCAAACGATTTCCCATCAGGAGCTGTATCCGGTGCAGAAAGAATTTTTCAAATCGGAGATTTAGAAGCAGAGATATAGGGGGAAACACAATTTACCGCTACGCCCCTAGCGGAAAGTCTATGAATTACTTGAAAATTTTGAAATTATATCAAAAACATGTCACACGGAAAACACTATATAAGAAAGAAAGAATTTTTCAAATTGGACTCCTAGAAGTAGAGATATTGACAAAATTAAGATGTGCATCTACGCCCTGGCGGAGAAACTGTGGAATATTTTAAGAAGAAAATATTCCAAAAGGTTTATCGATGTGAGTGGCATCAGTCCACGAAAGAATTTTTTCAATCGATATTTTAGAAGCTCAGATTTTATGGCAAATATATCGGAAGCAAAAATTAACACTTACGCCCCCTGGTGGCCAAAGTATTCTTTACCAAAAAGTTGAAATTATATGCAAAAGATTTTCCATCAGGAGATGTATCCGCTGAAGAAAAAAATTTTCAAATCGGAGTTTTAGAAGAAGAGTTATCGGCGAAAATGTAATTTACTTTTACGCCACCTAGCGGAAAATCTATGCGTAATTTGAAAAGGTAACTATATCTAAAATACTCCTCGACATAAATGGAATCGAAAGATAAAAGATTTTTTCAATTGGATGTTCAGAAGCAAATATGTGGAATAAAACATATTTTTGAATTCGACATCATCTGCATTTACGCCCTCTACCGGCGAAATTGTACATCGTAAAAAATAAAATAAAGGATCATCATTTGCATATTTCAAGTTTTCCAATGCAAAAAGAATTTTTCAAATCGGACTAATAGTTGCGGAGATATCGTGGGTACAGGCGGCCGGACGGACGGACAAACCAATAACAGAAGCACGATCTTTTTTTACAAAAGACGTGCTAAAAAAGCGAGCCACCATCCTTAACTTTCGAACCATTTGCCACAGATAAACAAGTAAGGTACCGTGGGAAAACACTCAAAGAGAACTGTCACGTGATGAGAAGAAAAATGGTAATTAACATGTTAATTAGCTCACCATCTCCGAATTTTTCCGTATAAGGGGTATGTTATTTTATGCGCATTCTGTTTAGCACATGGAAAAACTCCTAAATTTAAAATATCGTCCAAATTGGATGATTAATACCGAAGATATTTGCAAATAAAGTTAGATGGGGCACCCATATATCTACATCTGGAAAACACACCTGGAATTTTCAAATCGGACTGACAGATATATGTTGTCCACAGACGGAAGGACGAACAAACCGGTAGCAGAAGCAGGATCTTTTTTACAAAAGACGTGCTGAAAAGGTGATAAAGTAGGATACTTTGTTTCTCTGACAGGTAAAATTGCAGGGACTTTAATATTTTGCTGCAAACACACACACATACCATTTTTCTTGAAAAACCGTAATAAGAGGTTTCAATGTACTAGATTGAATAATGTCAGTGCTAAATGCACCTGACCTCATTCCTAAGAACATCAGTTTTCGTGTCAGTGAGATATCACACTTTTACTCAGGCACAAAATTATAAAGCGCTTGGCCTGGGCCTTTTTAGAAACTTTGAATCTGCCGTAGTCATATTCATAAAGAATACATAATAAATTAATAATGAGGAATTGCACACATTATGTTTAAAACTGTAAACAAAAAAGATGACACCAAATTTTCGGGTGTAATATGCATGTCTTTTGAATCCGTTCTGATGCAAATTAAATTTATCAAAGCTATTCAAAGTCAATGGAACCGGTATGGTAAACAATAGTATCTGACGGAAGAAAGAAGTTTTTCAATCGGGTTTTTAATCCCTCAGATATTGCTGTAAACGGAATCGTGAGCTTACGCCCTCTGGTTGCAGACTTGTGTGTTAAGAAAAACATGAATTTATATGAGAAACATTTCACACCGGAAACGCTCTCCAACACAGAAATAATTTTTAAAAACGGACTCTTAGAAGCAGATATAGACAAAAATAAGATGTGACTTTACGTCCCCTGTTGGGAAAACCATGCATTATTTTAGGAAAAAGTATTCTCAAAAGGTTTTTCCATATGAGCGCTATCGGTCCAAAAAACCAAAAACAATTTAGTCGAGTTTTCAGGACCCCAGATTTTGCTACAAATACATCAGAAGCAGAAATTAACAGTTATGCTGGTGGCCAAACCATTCTTTACCAAACATTAGAAATTATGTGAAAAATATTTTCCATCAGGTCTTGTATGCGAAACAGGAAGAATTTTTCAAATCGGAGTTTTAGAAGCAGAAATAATGCAAAAAAACGCAATTTATCTTTGTGCCTCCCTAGCGGAAAGTCTATGATTTACATGAAAATGTTTAATTTATAGGAAAAACATTTCGCATCGGAAACACTATCCAACAAAGAAGGAATTTTTCAAATCGGACTCCTGGTGGTAGAGATGTTGACAAAAAAAAGATATACATCTACGCCCCTGGCGTAGAAACCATGCATTATTTCAAGAAGAAAATGTTCCTAATAGGTTTGTCGACATGAGTAGTATCGGTCAACAAATGACTTTTTTTGCAATCAAGATTTTAGAAGCTGATATGTTGCTGCAAATACATCAGAAGTGGAAATTAAGACTTATGCCACCTGGTGGCCAAACCATTTTTTACAAAAATTAGAAATTATGTGCAAAGGATTTCCCATCAGGAGTTGTATCCGATGCAGAAAGAATTTTTAAAATTGGAGATTTAGAAGCAGGGATACAGGGAGAAAAGCAATTTACCTTTACACCCCCTAGTGGAAAGTCTACGAATTACTTGAAAATTTTGAAATTATATGAAAAACATGTCACACTGGAAACACTATCCAATAAAGAAGGGATTTTTCAAATCGGACTCCGAGAAGTAGAGATATTGACAAAAATAAGATATACATCTACATCCCCTGGCACAGAAACTGTGGAATATTTTAAGAAGAAAATATTCCTAACAGGTTTATCAATGTGAGTGGCATCAGTCCCCGAAAGAATTTTTTCAATCGATATTTTAGACGCTCAGATTTTATGGCAAATACATCAGAAGCAAAAATTAAACCTTACGCCCCCTGGTGGCCAAAGTATTCTTTACCAAAAATTTGAAATTATATGCAAAATATTTTCCATCAGGATATGTATCCGTTGAAGAAAAAAAATTTCAAACCGGAGTTTTAGAAGAAGAGTTATCGGGAAGACGTAATTTACTTTTACGCCCCCTAGCGGAAAATCTATGCGTAATTTGAAAAAGTAACTATATCTAAAATACTCTTCGACATAAATGGAATCGAAAGGTAAAAGAATTTTTTCAATCGGATGTTTAGAAGCAAATGTGTGGGATAAAACGTGTTTTTGAATTCGATATCATCTGCATTTACGCCCTCTAGCGGCGAAATTGTAGATCGTAAAAAAAAACGAAATGAAGGATCATCATTTGCATATTTTAAGCTTCCCAATGCGAAAAGAATTTTTCAAATCGGACTAATAGTTGCAGAGATACCGTAGGTACAGACGGACAGACAAACCTGTAACATAAGCACGATCGTTTTTTACGCTTTCTAGCCGTAGGTTGAAGAAGCGTATATGCTCCAGCTTTATCCGTCTGTCCGCACGATAACTGGCGTAAAAATGGTTTGATTTCGATGAAATTTTAGTGGTAGGGGACCAACTGGGGACGAAACTTATTGAAAATTGGACAAATGGGGTCAAAGGTCACGACGTAGGAGCGGGATCCATTCCATTGAACTTATACGTCATAACTTGCGTAAATATGGTTCGATTTCAATGAAATTTGACTATGTGGTAAGGGACCGCTTGGGGACGAGCCTTATTCAAAATGGGTGAAGTGAGGTCAAAGGTCAGGACATAAGAGCGGTATGCATTCCATCGCCCTTATGCGTCATAACGTGCGTAAAAATGGTTCAATTTCGATGAAATTTCAGTATGTGGTAGGGGACCACCTGGGGACGAACCCTGTTGAAAATGGGCGAAATGGGGTCAGAGGTCAGGACATAGGATTGCGATCCATTCCATCGCACTTATCCCATATTATTAAGGTGGACGTCAAGTAATTTTGCTTCTTTTCTTTTTTTTTTTTTTTTTTTTTTTTGGTTGGAGGTTTAACGACCACCGTGAGCAACTCAATGGGCTATAAGCAGTCGCCCGTCCCTAATTTAGGGTCACTGGTTCCAGGGAAGGGAGAGAGCCAGTGCCGTAAGACAAACACAACATCCATGCCTCACCGGGATTCGAACCCGGACCCCTTCGGACGAATGATCATAGGCCAACGCCTTAGACCACTGCGCCACCGGGGTGGCTAATTTTGCTTTCTATACTTCCAATGGAAAAACTTTTGCACCCATTTCCTTCACAATTAATGTGTTTTCAAGGATGAAAATTTGAACATCGATTAAAATAACTTCATATTATAACTTGGAATACTTAATATCTTCTAAAACATAACCATAATTATAATAAAAATCAATAACTTTTCCTTTGGTGGTGTTGAAACCAGAAAAAGGATGGCGCGACCTGTACTTTGATGACGTCAGTAGACAAACAAATGTTGGATTGCATAATTATGGTTATGTTTTAGAAAATATTAGTTAATCCAAGTTATAAAATGAAGGTATTTTAATCGATGTTCAAATTTTTATCCTTCTGAACACATTAATTGTCCAGAAAAAGATGGCGCGACCTGTGTTTTCATGACGTCAGTATACAAACAAATGTTGGATTGCATAATTGTAGTTATGTTTTAGAAAATATTAAGTATTGCAAGTTATAAAATGATGATATTTTAATCGATGTTCAAATTTTCATCGTTGGGAACGCATTAATTAGGAAGAAAATGTGTACAGAAATTTTTCCATTCGAAGTACAGGAAGCAAAATTACTTGACGTTCACCTTAAAGAAGCAAATCTTGTGTGTATGTAAATTTTATTTTGAAAACGGCTCTAAGGATTTTGATGAAAATCGTTAACCTATCGTTTTCTGGTACTAGAAATCGATTTAGCTTGATCTCGACTTTAGGAAAATTCGTTTAGTGGGTTAACTAACCACCCCGAATTACCACGTTTTTAGTGTAGTGTCATGGCGTCGTCCCATTAGATGTTGGCGCGCGGTCACGCCATCTGTCTCATTACGTCACGCGTTGTGTGTGGATCCTATTAAAGTTTTATGACGTCACACTCTAGCGAGCAGATGGTGGTGATTCCCATCTGCCTCATTACGTCACGCGTTTTGTGCGTATGTTCGTCCGCACGATAACGCGTAAAAATCGTTTGATTTCGATAAAATTTTAGTATGTGGTAGGGGAACACCAGTGAAGGAACCCTATTGAAAGTGAAAGAAATGGGGTCAAATGTCAGGACATAGGAGCGGGATCCATTCCAGTGCTCTAATGCGTCATAACTAATGTAAAAAAGCTTCGATTTCGATTAAATGTTAGTATGTTGTAGGGACCTACCTGGGGATTTTGGAAATGGGGTCAAAGGTTTAGGACACAAGCCGGATCTATTCCAGAGCCCTTATGCATCATAACTTATGTAAAATTGCTTCGATTGCGACAAAACTTTATCATGTTATTTCGGAGGTATACTGAACTAGCTCTGTTGAATAGCATCGAAATGGGATCAAAGGTTAGGGCACAGGAGTGAGATTTATTCCACAGCCATTTTCCTCATAACTTGAGTAACGTTTTCTAGTATGTTGGAAATTGTATCATAATCAATGCATTGCATGATTTTACTAACTTGTTTTTTAAAGATTACGTTTTTCATAAGGCACAAAATTTTTACTCGCATCACTAATTCCATATGTGCACAAAAGTTTTACCCGATTTAGTATTACTACACTGGTATTAAACATAAATTACAAGGGCCCCTACTTTTCGCCAATTTTTAATTCTCCGTGCTTGTATTCGTAATTACATAACAAGTTAAGTTTCTAATGTTGCGCTTTTACTAGGGCTCAAAACATCAATTAATTGGTCCTGGGCACTATTTTAAATGCGCCGAGCTCATATTCGTAAGGCTGACAAAACAAATCAAAGTCATAGTATTGCACTTTTACTCGGGTACAAGGCATTTGTACACCGTTGAGCCATTATATTATGACCAGCCTAGAGAAATGCGCGCCTGAAGACCGAACGGTGGCGCACGTAAAGTTCACAGAGCAGCGAACATATATAAATATACAACCCGAGGGCCGGCTTTCAGTTAGCAGAGTGTTCGCAGTCAGAATGGGAAACACTGCCGATTTATCGGAGTCTGATAAAAGACAAATTCTGATAGCACGGCGCCTCGGAACTATGATCTCGGACTATGAGGGCTTGTGGGTTGTTCACGTGCCGTTGTAGTGAGTACATATCAAAAATTGGTGCGCACATGGCCAAACGACGAACCGTCGTCTAGCCGTGTGTCGTCCGCAGCTCATTGATGCCAGAGGGCAGCGGAGACTGACGCGCATTGTTCACAGCGACCGCAGGGCCACAGTGCGTCAAATCGCTCGCAGCTACAACAGTGGTGATCAGGGCAATGTGTCACAGCACACACTGCATCGCAGCCTTCTGCTTATGAGACTGCGTAGTAGAAACCCAGTCGGGTCCCCATGCTCAGTGAACGACATTGCCAACAACGCATGAAATGAGCCCAAGATCAACGAGATTGGACTGTGGATGATTGGAAGAAAATGGCCTGGTCTGACGAATCAAGACTCCTGGTGCATCACGTAGAGGGCCGAGCGCGAATAAGCCAATTACCAAAGGAGGCTATGGCACCTGAATGCACTGTTGGGCGGAAACAGGCCGGAGGTGGCGATGTTATGCCGTGGGCAATGTTTTCTTGGGACACTTTAGGCTCCATTATCCCAATAGCACAATCCCAGACAGCTGTCAGATATCTGAATATCGTTGGGGGACCAAGTTCACCTATTCGTGGCAACTGTGTTCGCTGCTGGTGATGGCCATTACCAACAGGATAATGCGCCATGCCACACTGCCAGAATTGTCAAGGAGTGATTCGAGAAACATGCTGGTGACTCTGTTAATCGGACATGAACCTAATCGAGCATGTGTGGTTCGACTTGCAAAAGCGGGTTCGCACTAAATCACCACCACTCCGAAATGTACGGTAACTGGAAGACCTGTTGTTGACATTATGGTACCAGATACCGCAGGATACCTATTGCCACCTCATCGAATCGATGCCTCGCCGGGTGGCGATTGTTTTGCCAACTAAAGGGGATTCTCCAGCTTATTAGGTAGGTGGTCATAAGGTATGACTCACTGGTGTAAATGGTCTTAGGGTATAATTAACTTTTGATGCCTCAGTATTTAAGTTGTTGTGTGTGTGTGTGTGTGTGTGAAGGGCGGCAATTAAGTAATAAGACTGAATTTAAAACAAAAGAAAACTTAACGTGAATTTATTTTATTCGAAGTTCATTCTTCCTGCGTTAATACAAGAAGTAGCGCGATCAGTTAACGAATGAAAGGACTTGCATAGGTCATCCTTTGGTATTCGAGCGAAGTGTTGGTGTCACAGTTCTTTATATGTCTTCAATGTCTTGAAAAACTTTTCCTTTTAAAGGAAGCCTTACTTTAGGGAACAGAAAGTAGTCACCCGGTGAAAAATCTGGAGAATAGGAGGAATGGTTGAGTACACACGCACACTTGTTTTCGCCCCAGAAATTTCTGTACACTGACTGCTATGTGTGCCTGTGCGTTATCATACAGAATGAACTTTTGTCCATTTCTCTACTGAGGCCTGACGCGAAGAATACTCTTCCACGATTGTTCAACAATGAATGTGTGAGCATTGCCCGTGACAGTTGTAATTTGAAGAATGAACACGTGATGCAGAACTCCTGCTGTCGCAAAAGCACACAAGCACTGTGTTGATTTTAGACTTCTACAACCAGATCTTCTTCAATTAATACATACAATTGACGTGGACTAGGAACATCAATCAGAAATCATAGCTCTTTCCACGTTTATAAGTGAGTCACGGAAAAATTCTCTTTGGCCGTCACCGGGAATCGAACCCAGGGTCTTCCAGTTACGTGCCTTCCTGGATGGTGGCGGCTAATGAAATTTTTTCCGTGACTCACTTGTAAACGTTGAAAGAGCGATGACTTCTGTTTGGTGTTCCTAGTCCACGTCAATTGTATGTATTAATTATTCATTCGCCTTATAGTTGTTTGTTCAGTTGCTGCTTACCACCTTTGGTGAATCCCCAGAAGCAACCTGTCACGTGGTTTGGCAGTTAGTGTTTGTGAGTCTGGAATGATTCGAGGTCGTCTGTGGTGCAGCGGAAGCATGTCCGGCGCATAACTGGAAGACCTGGGTTCGATTCCCGGTGGCGCCCAATGAGAATTTTTCCGTGACTCACTTATAAACGTGGAAAGAGCGATGACTTCTGTTTGCTGATCTTCTTCCCTTTTGGATTACTATGGCGACTTCCACTGAGCACTCTGACGCTTCGTTTCAGGGTCATAACGAAAACACCTTGTCATGTCACCTGGCACTATTCTTTAGAGAAAATTTTGCATTGTTTCTGGAGTCTTCAGGACGCCTTTTGAGGACTCCACTCGTGAATGTTTCTGGTCGTCTGATAAAGTATGCGGAACAAAACTAGCACAAACTTCCCCCACCCCCAAATCTTGCACTAAATAATGCCGAGTTGTCTCCTTACTCCCATTCCAGCATCCTCAAGATCACACAACGATCACTTATTATTCTTTCGTGAACTTTCTTAATGACTTCAGACGTGCTTACTGAAACCGGGCTTCCAGGCCTTACGTCATTTTCCAAATCTTCCCACCTATCCTTGAAACGTGCATACCATCGGAATATTTGTGTACGAGATAGGCAATTAGCCACATACACATAATGCAACTATCCCAGATGCAGTTCTACTGACTTTCAAACAGAACCGGATATTTGCTCTCTGCTCCGTGACAGAGCAGTGACAACGTTCTTCCACCGAATGACGTCATGCATAGCGTAAATAATCATTTGCGCGATTCTCACGCAAGCTGTTGCCATTGCGTAGCTGATAAATGACTTGTCAAAAATACATGCTTTCACGACCCATGTAGTTTATAGTCAGTCTCATTACTTAATTTCTGCATTGTGTGTGCGTGTGCGCAAAAAAATTTAAGAGGGGGGGGGGTGATGTGACGTAGTACAGAGGGGCGTGATGTTACGTAGTACAGAGGTGAAGTACGTGTCAAGAGAACAAATCTGCAGTGATACATTCCGTCGGTGTAGTCGGTTAGAAAAATGCCTCCGGAGCGAATAGACGCGCTTCGATCTATGTCACCGATAAATTTGTGCTTTCACAACATGCAGTAATGATGATAATGTGTGTGTGTGTGTGTGTGTGTGTGTACAGTGTTTTTATAAATGGTGGGAACACTTTCAATAATTTATTGCGCATGAAGTATAAAGAGAGAAACGATTGCTTATCAATATCATGTGAAAGAGGAAACATTAAGTTTCCCCGTTATTACTGCTGAGGAAGGTATTTCCATCATGTGGTACGGGTACAGACAGAATTACCTACCGTACTTCTACCACACGCACAGCCTTGTTGAACCATAGCGGCTTCCGGTCCCGAGAAGGCATTTTGTGAGCTACTGTTTGATAAGAACAAGTGTACAAGTGTGTAACAGACGTCCAAAGGAAATTTCTAAGTACATATTGTAAAGATGAAGCCTATATACAAGTACCATCGGCAATTTGTAAACACGGGTTGCTTGTGTTCGGAAAGAACAGTGGCAGGCCTAGTGTTACAGTTGCTAACGTAGAACGAGTTAGAGAAGCGTTCACAAGAAGCCCCAATACATTAGTTCGGCGTGCATCACGTGAGCTGTAAATGCCAGCCACAACAGTGTGGAAGGTTCTTCGTAAAAAAATTTCTGCAATACGAAGCCGTATAAATTGCAGTCAGTGCATATGTTAAAGGAAGACGAAAAAGTGAAGCATTTCCTATTTCGTTGGGAACTGCAAGAACTGACAGAACGACATGACTTCTTTATCGCGTAGTGTTTAGCCATGAAGCCGCATTTCACACCAATGGGAAGACCAACCGACACAACTGTCGAATCTGGGGCACCCAGAAACTTGCAGAGATAATTGATCATGAGCGTGATTCGCCGAAGGTGAATGTTTTTTGCGCCTTGTCACGCCGAAAACTGTACGGACTTTTCTTCTTTGCCGAGGGCTCTATAACTGCGCATTCCTACCTCGATATTCTGCAGCAATGATTGACGTCTCAGGTTCTTTTTTTTTTTTTTATTAGAGGTTTAACGACCACCGTGAGCAACTCAATGGGCTATAAGCGGTCGCCCGTCCCTAATTTAGGATCACTGGTTCCAGGGAAGGGAGAGAGCCAGTGCCGTAAGACAAACACAACATCCATGCCTCACCGGGATTCGAACGCAGACCCCTTTCGGACGAATGATCAGAGGCCATCGCTTAGACCACTGCGCCACCGGGGCGGCCGTCTCAGGTTCAGGAACATAGTGATGACTTTTGCCAGCAAGAAAGATTTCTATCTACTTCCATAGTGATGTTCGGGCCTACCTTAACACCCAGCAACAAAAGATTTGGATCGGACGTTCTGCAGAAAGGACGAATGTTTTGAAAATGGCCGCCGACGTCATCAGACTTAATTTAATTAACTCCGTGTGATTTATTCTTGTATGGCAACATAAAGAATCGAGTTTATTCACTGGCGTGCAAAAATTAAGGACGAGGCGGTTTTTCGAATGTAACGTCGTGCAGAAGTGCTCCAGATCAACTCAAATCATACCATAACATCCCCAAGAATATGGGACAACTGAGCAAAACCGTCCAAACAAAAAATCTGAAGGATACAAAGTCACTTTATTGAAAAGGTAGCTTCGAGCACAACTGGACAGAAGACAGAAACGTCCATGAGACAGGAGGCTGCCAAGAAAAATCTAGTCTTTAATAGGGGATATGATCACCCCTGACTGCGTTGCAGGGTTTACAACGTCTGTTCATGCTGAGGACGACGTTGTCAAGGAGCTACTGAGGCATCGCGGCCAATTCATTCCTCTTGTAGCGCCAATCGCATCTGCGGAATCGTTGCTGGCGGCCGGTGACGTGCAGCCAAGCGTCTCCCGAGAAGGTCCCACAGGTGTTCGATTGGATTTAGGTCCGGGGACCTTGGGGGCCAATCCATACGTTAAATATCTTCATTCTCCAACAGCTCGCCGACAGCCACTGTACGATGAGGTGTAAACGTTGTCGTCCATGAAGATGAACTTAGGACCCACAGCACCTCTAAACAGACGCACGTGAGGCAGGAGAACCTCGGTACAATAGCGGACACCAGTGACTGAACCTCCTTGGAAGATGTGGATGTCAGTACGGCTACCAAGCATGATACCGCCCCAAACGAGAACTCCGGCACCTCCAAACCGGTCCCTTTCGATGACGTTTGAGGTGTGATTGCGTGTTCCCTGCTCTCTCCAGATGTGTATACGTCCAGAATCGCTGGTCAGACTAAATCGGCTTTCATCCGTAAAGAGAACTCGACCCCATTGCTGATGTGTCCAGTTCTTATGTTCCTGGCACCACAGAAACCGCCGTCTCCGATGAGCAGGCGTTAATGGCACACACCGTACTGGTCGTCGTGCAAATAGACCTGTCATTGGAAGGAAGGCTACAGTTAATGGCACACATCGTACTGGTCGTCGTGCAAATAGACCACCTTTGTGCAGCCTCCTGGCCACGGTAAAACGCGATAACGAACGTCCAGTTGTCTGTTGCATGTGCCTTGCGATTTCTCCCGCTGTCTGCCGTCTGTCTCTTTTAGCCTGTAGGACAATATACCGGGACGATCACTGCTAAACTCTCGTGGATGACCACTGCTAAACTCTAGGACAGCTGTTCCTGTCGTTTGAAATGCTCTCCAAGCTCGTGAAACGATGCTGTGAGCTATCCCGAACTCCTCGGCCACACTATACTCGGGGCAAACTTAACCTGTCATTGGAAGGAAGGCTACAGAGTGTATACTTCCACTGCATAAAACAGTTCCGGTCTAAAAGCTCGTACTCCAGCTTCAACTGGCACTTAAAAAGGACACAGATGTTCAATACGTTCTGTGTGTGCGCATTTAAAATATTCAGATCTCAGTTTCAGCGGCATTTCTAAAAAATACAGATATTCGTGTTTTGGTGACGTCACTGATGTCATAGCATTCTTGTTTGGGTCAGAGTTAAGCTGCCAACCCAGGGGATATTTATTGCTGTGGGGGTTGGGGGTCATTAGCGGAAGGATGAGGGCGACAAAAGGGTTTCCGAGGGCATTGCGCGTTTCTCCTTCTTGATTGTTTTAAAACACTTCTGTCTTTTCGGTTTTTTCGAATGGCATCTGCCGGTCACTCGAGTGTATTTCAGCCGCATAAAACTGGGAAACCATTACGAAGCTTTGCTAAGGTGGTCGTTATAAATGTTTTCACTAAATTGATGTAAAAATACTCGCCGAATAAATCGGAAAATGAAATAGCAGTTCTTACGGCAGAACTCACTGGTGTTTCAAGTCGCACCATTGCGAGAATGAAGGTTGAATTTAGTACTGAAGTACCTCAGGCCGCCCCGGTGGCGCAGTGGTCTAAGGCGTTGGCCTCTGATCATTCGTCCGTAAGGGGTCCGGGTTCGAATCCCGGTGAGGCATGGATGTTGTGTTTGTCTTACGGCACTGGCTCTCTTCCTTCCCTGGAACCAGTGACCCTAAATTAGGGACGGGCGACTGCTTATAGCCCATTGAGTTACTCACGGTGGTCGTTAAACCTCAAAAAAAAAAAAAAAAAAAAAAAAAGAAGTACCTCAGATCCATCGGCAATTTATTTCTTCAAATTAAAATACAATTCTCGCTTGGCTTACATAGAACGTTTTCTCGAAAATAGTTTTGAGTTCCCAATTCAGTTCTCAATATAGGCCAAGCAACGGCTATCTTTTCCTTTTGAACTTTTGTACGCAGTTGCCTTAAACGCGTAGGAACCGGCATGAAAATTCAGACAAATGAAAGAGTTCCTTCCACTGCCACACATAATTCGGAAACTTGGAAAACTGCCACACATTCAAAGTGTTCCTCGGAGGAACAGCAATTTGTGCCCGGCCCATCAATGAAAAGCATGTGGCAATTTTCCAAGTTGCTGAAAGATGTGTGGCAGTTTACAGTGAACCCTAAAATATCATTTACCACAGAGACGGGTACTTATGGCAACACAGTGTAGTTAAAAATGCATACACATTTAACGGGTGTCTGTTATAAAAAAAAATCTAATCAAGGCAAAATTTTGGAAAGAACGAAATTTTACGCATAACTGATGACATGGTAAAAATACTTTTAATTAAATCCCGCAGTTGGTAATCTTCAAGCAGTAAGTATAAATAAATGAAATATATAAAAAAAAATAGAAAAATATGTGAAAACAAAATTAGGCCACATAAGACTCCTTCCTGTGTTTAGCAAAGATAATTTTATTTTAAAAGAAAGAAAGAAAGAAAGAAATGTTGCACGTTCTGTAACATCTCAAAAAAAAAAAAAAAGATAGGGAGAAATAAACTGCTTGTCTACCGGTCTGCAAAGCGCGCGGGGGTGGGGAGAGGGTTAAAGTAGAGGGGTTTGGTAAGAAATCACGGTGACAGACAGCCAGCCCTGAGGGCTTGTGGGAGAAGTTTTCCGAGTGAAGGTTAATTACACACCATTAGTGCGGAGTAATACTGGGAGTGAAAAGGTCACCGTAGCTTCGGCCTCATTGCCAGGACTGCTTTGTCCCGAGTATAGTGCACTTGCCGCTCCACCCGAAAAGCCTGGGCTTGGGGCGTTATTCTGTGAAAAATGGCACTGCTAGAGGGGAATTTCGTAGTCATGAAAGGATGTACCTGGTCTGCAATGATATTTCAGAGGATGATAGACGTCGTAGTTTAGATGATAGACGTCGTAGTTCAGATGATAAGCGTCATAGTTTAGAAGATAGGCGTCATAATTTGGATGATAGACGTCGTAGTTTAGGTGATAGGCGTCATAGTTGGGATGATAGACGTCGTAGTTTAGATGATACGCGTCATAGTTTAGATGATAGACGTCGTAGCTTAGATGATAGGCGTCATAGTTTGGATGATAGACGTCGTAGTTTAGATGATAGACGTCATATTTTGCATGATAGACGTCGTAGTTTAGATGATAGACGTCATAGTTTAGATGATAGACGTTGTAGTTTAGATGATAGGCGCCATAGTTCAGATGATACACGTCGTAGTTTAGATGACAGGCGTCGTAGTTTGGATGATAGACTTCGTAATTTGGATGATAGACGTCGTAGTTTAGATGATAGGCGTCATAGTTTAGATAATAGGCGTCATAGTTTGGATGATAGACGCGTAGTTTAGATTATGACGTCATATTTTACTTGATATACGTCGTAGTTTAGATGATATGCGTCATAGTTTAGATGATAGGCGTCACAGTTTGGATGATAGACGTCGTAGTTTAGATGATAGAGGTCATAGTTTAGATGATAGGCGTCATAGTTTCAATGATATACGTCGTAGTTTAGATGATACAGGTCACAGTTTGGATGATAGACGTCATAGTTTCGATGATAGACGTCGTAGTTTAGATGATAAACGTTGTAGTTTAGATAATAAGCGTCGTAGTTTAGATGATAGGCGTTATAGTTTGGATGATAGACGTCGTAGTTTAGATGATAGACGTCATAGTTTAGATGATAGACGTCTTAGTTTAGATGATAGACGTCGTAGTTTAGATGATAGACGTCATGGTTTATATGATAGGCGTCATAGTTTGGATGATAGACGTCGTACTTTAGATGACTGACGTCATAGCTTAGATGATAGGCATCATAGTTTGGATGATACACGTCGAAGTTTAGACGATAAGTGTTTTAGTTTAGATGATAGGCGTCATAGTTTGGATGATAGACGTCGTAGTTTAGATGATAGCCGTCATAGTTATATGATAGGCGTCATATTTTGGATGATAGACGTCGTAGTCTAGATGATGAGCGTCATAGTTTAGATGAAAGGCGTCATAGTTTGGATGATAGACGTCGTAGTTTGGATGACTGACGTCATAGTTTAGATGATAGGCGTCATAGTTTGGTAGATAGTCGTCGAAGTTTAGATGATAAGGGTCTTTGTTTAGATGATAGGCGTCATAGTTTGGATGATAGACGTCTTAGTTTAATTGATAGACGTCGTAGTTTGGATGATAGGAGTCATAGTTTAGATGTCGTAGTTTAGATGACTGACGTCATAGTTTAGATGATCGGCGTCATAGTTTGGTAGATAGACGTCGAAGTTTAGATGATAAGCGTCTTTGTTTAGATGATAGGCGTCATAGTTTGGATGATAGACGTCGTAGTTTAGATGATAGACGTCATAGTTCACATGATAGGCGTCATAGTTTGGATGATAGACGTCGTAGTTTAGATGATAGGCGTCATAGTTCATATGATAGGCGTCATAGTTTGAATGATAGACGTCGTAGTCTAGATGATAGACGTCGTAGTTTAGATGACAGACGTATAGTTTAGATGATAGACGTAATAGTTTATATGAGAGGCGTCATAGTTTGGATGATAGACGTCGTAGTTTGGATGAAGACGTCGAAGTTTAGATAATAGACGTCATAGTTATATGATAGGCGTCATAGTTTGGATAATAGACGTCGTACTCTAGATGATAGGCGTCATAGTTTAGATGAAAGGCGTCATAGTTAGGATGATAGACGTCTTAGTTTAAATGATAGACGTCGTAGTTTAGATGATAGGTGTCATAGTTTAGATGATAGACGTCGTAGTTTAGATGACTGACGTCATAGTTTAGATGATCGGCGTCATAGTTTGTAGATAGACGTCGAAGTTTAGATGATAAGCGTCTTTGTTTAGATGATAGGCATCATAGTTAGGATGATAGACGTCGTAGTTTAGATGATAGACGTCATAGTTCATATGATAGGCGTCATAGTTTGGATGATAGACGTCGTTGTTTAGATGATAGACGTCGTAGTTCATATGATAGGCGTCATAGTTTGGATGATAGACGTCGTAGTCTAGATGATAGGCATAATAGTTTAGATGATAGGCGTCATAGTTTGGATGATAGACGTCGTAGTTCAGTTGATAAACGTCATAATTTAGATGATAGACGTCGTAATTTAGATGATAGGCGTCATAGTTTAGATGATAGGCGTCAAAGTTTAGATTATAAGCGTGATAGTTTGGATGATAGACGTCGTATTTTAAATGATAGACGTCATAGTTTAGATGATAGACGTCTTAGTTTAGATGATAAGTGTCATAGTTTAGATGATTGGCGTTATAGTTTGGATGATAAAAGTCGTAGTTTAGATGACAAATGTGGTTTAGATGATATACATCATAGTTTAGATGATAGGCGTCATAGTTTGAATAATAGACGTCGTAGTTTAAATGATAGACGTCATATTTTAGATGATAGATGTCATAGTTTATATGATAGGCGTCATTGCTTAGATGATAGGCGTCATAGTTTGGATGATAGATGCCGTAGTTTAGATGATAGGCGTCATAGTTTCGATGACAGACGTCGTAGTTTACATGATACACGTCACAGTTTGGATGATAGACGTCATAGTTTGATGATAGACGTCTTAGTTTAGATCATAGACGTCGTAGTTTAGATGATAGACGTCATAGTTCACATGATAGGCGTCATAGTTTGGATGATAGACGTCGTAGTTTGGATGATAGGCGTCATAGTTCATATGATAGGCGTCATAGTTTGGATGATAGACGTTGTAGTCTAGATGATAGACGTCGCAGTTTAGATGACAGACTATAGTTTAGATGTTAGAAGTCGTAGTTTAGATGATAGACGTAATAGTTTATATGAGAGGCGTCATGGTTTGGATGATAGACGTCGTAATTTGGATGAAGACGTCGAAGTTTAGATAATAGACGTCATAGTTATATGATAGGCGTCATAGTTGGGATAATAGACGTCGTACTCTAGATGATAGGCGTCATAGTTAGGATGATAGACGTCTTAGTTTAAATGATAGACGTCGTAGTTTAAATGATAGACGTCGTAGTTTAGATGATAGGTGTCATAGTTTAGATGATAGACGTCGTAGTCTAGATGACTGACGTCATAGTTTAGATGATCGCCGTCATAGTTTGGTAGATAGACGTCGAAGTTTAGATGATAAGCGTCTTTGTTTAGATGATAAGCGTCTTTGTTTAGATGATAGGCGTCATAGTTAGGATAATAGACGTGGTAGTTTAGATGATAGACGTCATAGTTCATATGATAGGCGTCATAGTTTTGATGTAGACGTCGTAGTTTAGATGATAGGCGTCATAGTTCATATGATAGGCGTCATAGTTTGGATGATAGACTTCGTAGTCTAGATGATAGGCATAATAGTTTAGATGATAGGCGTCATAGTTTGGATGATAGACGTCGTAGTTCAGTTGATAAACGTCATCGTTTAGATGATAGACGTCGTATGATATGCGTCATAGTTTAGATAATGAGCGTCATAGTTTAGGTGATAGGCGTCAAAGTTTAGATTGCCGCCCCGGTGGCGCAGTGGTCTAAGCGATAGCCTCTGATCATTCGTCCGAACGGGGTCCGGGTTCGAATCCCGTGAGGCATGGATGTTGTGTTTGTCTTACGGCACTGGCTCTCTCCCTTCCCTGGAACCAGTGACCCTAAATTAGGGACGGGCGACTGCTTATAGCCCATTGAGTTGCTGACGGTGGTCGTTAAACCTCCAATCAAAAAAAGTTTAGATTATAAGCGTGATAGTTTGGATGATAGACGTCGTATTTTAGATGATAGACGTCATAGTTTAAATGATAGACGTCTTAGTTTAGATGATAGACGTCGTAGTTTAGATGATAGATGCCATAGTTTAGATGATAGGCGTCATAGTTTCAATGATAGACGTCGTAGTTTAGATGATACACGTCACAGTTTGGATGATAGACGTCATAGTTTGGATGATAGACGTCGTAGTTTAGATGATAGACGTTGTAGTTTAGATAATAAGCGTCGTAGTTTAGATGATAGACGTCGTAGTTTAGATGATAAACATCATAGTTTAGATGATAGACGTCTTAGTTTAGATGATAGACGTCGTAGTTTAGATGATAGACGTCATAGTTTATATGATAGGCGTCATAGTTTAGATGATAAATGTGGTTTAGATGATATACGTCATAGTTTAGATGATAGATGTCATAGTTAAATGATAGGCGTCATTGCTTAGATGATAGGCGTCATAGTTTGGATGATAGATGCCGTAGTTTAGATGATAGGCGTCATAGTTTCGATGATAGACGTCGTAGTTTACATGATACACGTCACAGTTTGGATGATATACGTCATAGTTTGATGATAGACGCCTTAGTTTAGATCATAGACGTCGTAGTTTAGATGACAGACGTCATAGTTTATATGATAGGCGTCATAGTTTTGATGATAGACGTCATAGTTTTGATGATAGACGTCATAGTTTTGATGATAGACGTCATAGTTTAGATGATTGGCGTAATAGTGTGTATGATGGACGTCGTAGTTTAGATGATAGACGTCGTAGTTTGGATGATAGACATCATAGTTTTGATGATAGGCGTCATAGTTTAGATGATAGACGTCGTAGTTTTGATGATAGGCGTCATAGTTAGGATGATAGACGTCGTAGTTTAGATGATAGACGTCATAGTTTATATGATTGGCGTCATAGTGTGTATGGTGGACATCGTAGTTTAGATGATAGACGTCATAGTTTATATGAGAGGCGTCATAGTTCGGATGATAGACGTCGTAGTCTAGATAATAGGCGTCATAGTTTAGATGATAGGCCTCATAGTTTAGATGATAGACGTCGTAGTTTAGATGGTAGGCGTCATAGTTTGGATGATAGACGTCGAGTTTAGATGATAGACCTCATATTTTACTTGATAGACGTCGTAGTTTAGATGATAGGCGTCATAGTTTGGATGATGGACGTCGTAATTTAAATGATAGACGTCATAGTTTAGATGATAGGCGTCGTGGTTTAGATGATAGGCGTCATAGTTTGGATGATAGACGTCGTAGTTTAGATTATGACGTCATAGTTTGGATGATAGACGTCGTAGTTTAGATTATGACGTCATATTTTACTTGATAGACGTCGTAGTTTAGATGATATGCGTCATAGTTTAGATGATAGGCGTCATAGTTTGGATGATAGACGTCGTAGTTTAGATGATACACGACATAGTTTAGATGATAGGCGTCATAGTTTGGATGATAGACGTCGTAGTTTAGATGAAAGACGTCATAGTTTAGATGATAGCCGTAGTAGTTTAGATGATAGCGTCATTGTTTAGATGATAGGCGTCATTGTTTAGATGATAGGCGTCATTGTTTAGATGATAGGCGTCATAGTTTGGATGATAGACGTCGTAGTTTAGATGATAGATGCCATAGTTTAGATGATAGGCGTCATAGTTTCAATAATAGACGTCGTAGTTTAGATGATAGATGCCATAGTTTAGATGATAGATGCCATAGTTTAGATGATAGGCGTCATAGTTTCAATAATAGACGTCGTAGTTTAGATGATACACGTCACAGTTTGGATGATAGACGTCATAGTTTGGATGATAGACGTCGTAGTTTAGATGATAGACGTTGTAGTTTAGGTAATAAGCGTCGTAGTTTAGATGATAGGCGTCATAGTTTCAATAATAGACGTCGTAGTTTAGATGATACACGTCACAGTTTGGATGATAGACGTCATAGTTTGGATGATAGACGTCGTAGTTTAGATGATAGACGTTGTAGTTTAGGTAATAAGCGTCGTAGTTTAGATGATAGGCGTCATAGTTTAGATGATAAACATCATAGTTTAGATGATAGACGTCTTAGTTTAGATGATAGACGTCGTAGTTTAGATGATAGACGTCATAGTTTATATGATAGGCGTCATAGTTTTGATGATAGACGTCGTAGTTTTGATGATAGACATCATAGTATTGATGATAGGCGTCATAGTTTAGATGATTGGCGTAATAGTGTGTGATGGACGTCGTAGTTTAGATGATAGACGTCGTAGTTTGGATGATAGACATGATAGTTTTGATGATAGGCGTCATAGTTTAGATGATAGACGTCGTAGTTTTGATGATAGACGTCATACTTTGGATGATAGACGTCATTGTTTAGATGATAGGCGTCATAGTTTGGATGATAGACGTCGTAGTTTAGATGATAGACGTCATAGTTTAGATGATTGGCGTCATAGTGTGTATGATGGACGTCGTAGTTTAGATGATAGACCTCATAGTGTGGATGATAGACGTAATAGTTTGGATGATAGACGTCATAGTTTAGATGATAGACGTCGTAGTTTAGATGATAGGTGTCATAGTATGGTAGATAGACGTTGTAGTTTAGATGATAGGCGTCATAGTTTAGATGATAGGCGTCGTAGTTTAGATGATGTAGGCGTCATAGTTTAGATTATAGGCGTCATAGTTTGGATGATAGACGTCGTAGTTTCCTGCACATCAACACCTGGTAAAAGCATTAAATTTTCTTCACTGGCTTGTTTTCGTACGGTGTATCCTGATGACAACTGCCTAGATAAACGACGCACACGTAGTCGGCCGTCCACATGGTGCAACAGGAAACGGGATTCATCGGACCAGACGACCTCCCTCCTATCATTCAAGGCCTTGTTTTGATGCTTCGGTGTCTACCGTAGGCACTTTCGATGGGGAGTGACCGACGTTAGCAATGACACTCAGGGCGGCCTGTTGCTACGCAGCCCCATTTTCATCAGAGTTTGATGTACTGTTTTTTTTTTTTTTGTGACACATTATTTACGTCACCAACCTTCAAATTCCCTCTTCAGACCATTATTTTGAACGCACTACCCATGGCTGACTTTGAGCACCCCACAAGCCTTGCCGTGTGGGAAATGCTTTGACCCAGTCGTCAGGCCATTACAATTTGCCATTTGTCAAACTCGCTTGAGTCCGCTCGCTGCCTTTTCCATCTGAAGAACAAGAGTGACACTGATTAACAGAACTTTTTGTTTTTGTTTTTCAGCAGAGGATTTTAGGAAGGGAATGTCTGACCCCAGGTCTTAAACAACCCTTAGAAATAGGAAGCTAGGAGATTTGGGTAAGAGTGCCCGGTAGGAAAATGACACGGAAGCGAGCTGGAAAGGGGAGGAGGACGCCCTTATTTATTACCGGGGGCCAGTACCCGGGGCTGGATGGTTTAACGTGCCCATCCGACGTACGGCGGATATTTAGTGGTTCGAGCGTTCGTACCTGCCTGGGATCGAGCCCGAGGTCTTCTCCATGGCAGTCACGAACGTTGACCACTAGGTTTGACGCGGCCCTGATTAACAGAGCTTAGCATTAGGTGTTATTTATACCATTTCTAGCGTTTCATGACTTTTACACGCGCCGTCGTTTACCTGCAGTTCCTTCGATTTGCATAAAGACGCACTGGTCACAATGTTTTGGTTCTCCGTCGTATATGTAAACTTACTTTACGTGATTGCTTCAGCCAGAAGCAGAAAGTATAAAGGGATGCGTTGATACACCTTCTTATAGGTATTGTGCTGAGTTCCAAGTTCATTTAATTCTTATAAATGTTGATAATATTCATATACTGATTAACTGTAACTGAATAAAGCTCGACGAAAGCAGCGGTTGATGAAATAAAGCAAATGTACACTTGACAATGAGGTTATTTATGCAGCATCAATTAAAATTGCTATGTGGCATGTGCATATTTTAATTTTCAGAATGACCTTCACGGTTATTTAGTTGGAATTGAAGGCGTCAACGGACTCGTAACTTTGCCAAAACCAAAATTTTTAATTATTTGTTTTAACAGCCCGTTTTCAGAGTGAATTGGATGCTACATTGGATCATGAGCGGACTTCTAAGATTCTTTCACCATTAAAATTGTTAAAATTTACTCATAACTGAATTTGTTTTATAATGTATATCTCAACAGTTTTCTTTTATCCAGATGTAACAGGACTTTTTCATGAGGGAATTTATGAAAGTGTTTCGCTGTAGGTACGTACACCGATGAGTCACTATATTATGACCACCTACCTAATAAGTTGCATGACCCCCTTTATCCCGAAAAACAGCGGCCACTCGACGAGCAATCGATTCAATGAGGTGGCGATAGGTATCCTGGGGTATCTGGTACCATAATATCAACAGCAGGTCTTCCAGTTCCCGTACATTTCGGGGTGGTGGTGATTTTAACGCAAACCCGCTTTCCCAAATTGAACCACAAATGTTCGATTGGGTTCGTGTCAGGTGAGTTTGGGGGCCAGGGCATTAACAGAATGTCACCAGCATGTTCCTCAAACCACTCCTTGACGATTCTGGCAGTGTGGCATGGCGCATTATGCTGTTTGTAATGGCCATCAGCACCAGGGAACACAGTTGCCATGAATAGGTGAACTTGGTTCGCAACGATGTTTGGATACCTGCCAGCTGTTAGGGATTGTGCTATTAGGATAAAGGGACCTGAAGTGTCCCGAGAAAGCATCGCCCACAGCATAACACCGCCGCCGCCAGCCTGTTTCCGCCCAACAGTGTATCCAGCTGTCATAGCCTCCGTTGGTAATGGCGTATCTGCACTCGGCCGTATACGTGATGCACTAGGAATCTTGATTCGTCAAACCAGGCCATTTTTTCTCAATCATCCACGGTGCAATTTCGATGGTCTTGTGCCCATTTCATGTGTTATTGGCGATGACGTGCAGTGAGCATGGGTCTTCCGCTACGGAGGCCCATGCGTAGAAGGATGCGATAAACTGTGTGCTGTGACACATTACCTTGATCACCACTGTTGTAGCTGCGGGTGATTTGTCGCACTGTGACCCTGCAGTTGCTGTCAACAATGCGCTACAGTCTCTGCTCCCCTCTGGCATCAATGAGCTGCGGACGACACACGGCTCATTTGGCCACCTGTGCACCACTTTTGATACGTACTGACTACAGCGGATCCTGAACAACCCACAAGCCGCGCCGTTTCCGAGATCGTAGACCCGAGGCACCGTGCCATCACAATTTGTCCTTTATCAAACTCCGATAAATCGGCAGCTTTTCCCATTCTGACCCTAAACACTCTATTAACCGAAAGCCGGTCCTCGGGTTATGTATATATACTGCTCTGTGAACTTCACCTACGCCACCGTTCGATCTCCAGACGCGCTCACTTCTCTAGGCTGGAGGTGGTGTGACGTGCTTGCCCAGCAGGACGCTCACGACATAAAGGCAGATAGCAGCGATAACGAACGTCCGCGTAGCTCAATTGGTAGAGCGACTTATCCCGGAATGAGGGGACCCGGGTTCGAGCCCCGGCGTGGATAAAAACGACGGAGAAATTTACTTCGTTATAGTGGTCATAATGTAATGACTCACCGGTGTATGTTTTTGTAGTGGACCTCAAGATTAAAATTTCCGGCCTGTTTGGTCGTCTCAGTCCGCCCTTTTCCACAATTCTTTTTCAGATTCTATGTGCAGTCATGGACGTTGGCAATTTTTCACCACGAACTGCTCATAGTCGTTACAACGAATATCATTGAGAATAGGGGTTACTATGGGGTGGTTTTCCATTGCCTTCTTCATCAGGGAACCACTCTCCTTCTCTAGGAGCCATGAGAAGGACATCGGCGAGTTGTCATCATGACCAGCTCACAATCGTTATGACGAATATCTCAGGGAATATTGATTACGATGAGGTGGTTTTCCATTGCCTTCTTTATCAAAAATCCACTCTCCTTCAGGTGCCATGTCCACATAAGGATGTTTGCGATTTATCACTATGAGCTGCTCACATCAGTTGTCATGACGATTATCCTGGAAAATAGGGATAACGATGAAGTGGTTTTCCATTGCCTTCCTCATCAAGGGTAAACTCTCCTTTTTCTGGTGCCCTGTTCGGACAAGGACGTTGGTGATTTATCATCATGAGCTGCTCACAGTCATTATGTCGAATATTCTGAAGAATGTGGTTTACGATGAGATGGTTAATCATTTCCTGTCCTAAATTTCAAAAGGCAGCAACTAGAAATGGCTCGATACGTTCATGATATATACATGCATGCATTCACGATGCATTCGCGGTAACACTGGTAAACCACGAAATGGGCTTTTGGCAGCAAGGATTTGAACCCGCAATAGGCGCCTACCACACAGACACGAGGCTGACGGTTAGCCTACTTTGCCACGCCGGTGGCAATCATTCTTCTGCAGGGGGGGGGGGCATAAATGAACGCTGCTATTTATCACAACATTCTTCAGGTTTTATTCTTATATACACTGGTGCCAGAAAACAAGGTACACCAGTCTAATACTTGGTAGCTCCCCCACGGGAGCGCAGGACTGCAGAAATACGACGGGGCATGGACTCCACTAGCTACTGGAATTATGCTGTAGGTAATGCACACCGTACTTCCTGCAGAGTGTTCCACAATTCGGGTGTATTCCGAGTTTTCGGAATCCTGTGTTCGACAGCGCGTTGCATGGCATCCCAAATGTGTTCTATCACGTTCAGATCTAGAGACTTGGGTGGGAATGGCAACACCCCAAACTCAGATGAATGCTCCTCTAAACATAATGTGGCGTCCCGACTTTTGTGTGGAGTTGTATTGTCCTGTTGGAACAGGCCCAACCCATCAGCATGAATGCAGCACATGAACGCGTGTACCTCGTCAGAAAGGATGCGCGCATAGTGTTGGCCGGTCACAGACGTTTGTAGACATGCCAGGGGTCCCAGTGAAGTCCAGTTAAATACACCCTATACCAGTACGGACGCCCCACTAGCCGGTACAGTTCCCTGTGCACAGACGGAATCCATGGCTTCATGAGGTTTGCGCCACATACGAATCCTTCCATCTGCCCGATACAGTTGGAAACGCGACTCGTCAGACCAGGCTACTTGATTCCAGTCATCAGGTGTCCAGTGGCGGTGTTGCCGTGCCCAAGCGAGGCACATAGCTCTGTGTCGTGCACCCATCAAGGGGACTGGAGTTGGGCGTCGGCTCCCAAAGCCCATATCGTGCAGGGTACGTTGCACAGTACGGATGCTGATGCTTTTTGAGGCTCCAGCATTGAATTTCGATGATACCTGCGAGAGTGTTGCACGCCTATCGCGTGAAACGATTCTTGACAGCCGACGATGGTCATGTTCACCCAATGTCTTTTTACTGCCACACTGGTATCGTAGGTTGGAGGTTTTGCCGGAATTCTTGTAGTCACGGTACACCCTTGCAATGGTCGTTTGTGAAAATCCGAACTTCGTTTCTACTTCCGAAATACTATTGCCCATCTCACGAGCGCCAGCTATGACACCGCGTTGAAAATCGCTTAAATCGTTATTACTTATCATTCTCATACCGAAAACAGCTCTGACAGCTGGCAAGGATGCCTATCGCTTTATATACGCACTGGCGGAAGCAATCGAGTACGCGCATAGGTGACGTTGCTATGTATTTTGCATAAGTTCGTCTGTACCAGTTTTTCTGGCACTTCAGTGTATGTCACTGCTTCTAGAAGTTCTACAAAAGTACCTTTTTCGTTGGTTATTTTTTTATCATGCATAACCTTTTTGTGCGCATTTCAAATAACCCAGGATTTTCTCTCTAGAGGGCGTAGATGTACATTATATTATCTCAATGCATCTTCTAAAAATTTTACTAATAAATTTCTTTTTGCGACGAATAGCTTCTACGATGAAGAAATTTTGCGTACATTTTCTACATACCTTTAAATAGTTGGGACCTAATAACTATAATTTTAAACTGCGGTATGAAAAGCACTCTTCTCCAAAAGAAAAAATAAACAACCTAAAAAAGAGGGTTTGTTTTAAGCTTCTACATGTTGATCTATCGATTGTTCTATCAGTAATGCACTCCGGGAAATTTGAATATACATTTGCATGAATTGCAAGTCATTTTTCTGCATCTCTGTGTCATCCACAAACAATTATGAAAAACTACACACGAACGGAAGCCAATTAGAAAGAAAAACGAGTTCATGAGAAGTTCCGGCCAAAAATAGCTGCTGTTTTAATTTAAAATATTCATTGCTTGTTCCTGGATTTTATTATCAGTTGGATGACAGCTTTTCCAGATAACTGCCATCTATCACGTCACAGACGGTGCACCAGGTATCGATTTCCGAAGCAAAAATGATCTTTTCTATAATAATATTAGTAACTTTTGGAAGGATAGTATATCGGACTTTTTATATTTCCCGCAACCCCAAAATTATTTAGAGTTTGCAGCTTCTGCATCTATTCCTTCGGGTAATGTTTCTTTGAAAGAGGTTGTTTCCAAAGTTGTCGGGCATTAAGTATGCGCTTTCTTTTGAGAAAGGTAAAAAGTTGCTTTAATTTAAACTTCGAATGTCGTTAGAGGTGTTCTTGCGTACCAATTAATTTATTTTCAAAGTAGTTTGTTCAGTCAACACACAGGTTCGTCTCCACCGTAAAAATAAATTGCTCAGTTTCGCAAAAATAAGGATTGGAGTGGTGTCGTTACAACTTTTCCGAGCGAAAAGAGAGTTACGACTTCCGCAGCTTCCGTTTTTACTCTTTTGGTCTCGTTATCGCCGAAGCACCACCTCTTTCTTCCCGAGACGAAGATAATGGGTTCCGCATCCTTCATCTCCCTTTTCTTACAGAACAGAGATCATTTAAGTTCTGTTCAAGGACGAGAACAACAAGCACTCCCGTTCCTCAGATCGTTGGATTTGTGCTACCCTATTTTCTTTTCATTAAACTATTTAATCATAAACCTCTCATCTTAGCACTAAAATCCTCTACCTCCCAGATAAAACTGCATTTCTCCAAAATACATTTTCATTTATTTACATTATTTATGAAGCTAGTATACTTTCTTAGCATACAAGTTTAACTATTCATTTAGACTAAATATGCACTGGCAGCATTCCTGTCAGAAACGTACATAATAAGAAACGTTTTAACGAAAAGTAGAAAGAATAAGTGTTTAATTACAGAGGGCGAGTCGAATGTTTTGTAATATTTGGATCACTTTATGTCTTCATACGTACCTGTACGACAAAAGCAGACTAGCATTCAAAGTACAGGCCATCGTGTCGCACCGTCTTTATCCATCTGTCTGCCAGTTCTTTGACTCCGCGGCGGAACCAGTTCTTGTCTTTCGAGGGGAAGAACTCCTTCACCCCAGCTGTCACTTCCTCCTGGTTGTTGAAGTGACACTCGCGAAGGAAATGGGCCATGGACCGGAACAAATAATAATCCGATCTGGCAAGGTACGGGCTACATGCTGGGCGTAGCATTAGTTTCGATGCCCTCAAGTTCCTGGAGTTTTGCCTGGGTCGCTTGCGCGGTATGAGGCCGAGCGTTGTCCTGCTGTAGGAGAGCGCACTTTCTGTTCACCAGGACTGGGTACTTCTCCTCCAAAACGGCATACATCCACTCCAGCTGTTCAGAGTAGAGTTTGGCATTGATGGTTCAAACGCCTGGAACAAATTCGTAATGGATTATCCCCTCGAAATTCCACCAGACGCAGAGCATCACATTGTGCTAGAAGCGCCCACGTTAGGCAACAGGTTCAGGAAGCTGGCCCGCGCTCAACCACTGCTGTTGTGTATTAGGATTACGGAAATCGACCCACTTTTCATCGCATGTAACAAGTTTCTTGATAAAACGTACATCGCGCGGGTTTTCTATAGTTTATTTCACACTTCCACTCGGCGGTTTGCTTCAGCTGGCGTCAGTTCTTCAAGGACAATGCGGCAGCTCCTGTGGACCTTGAAGAGGTCCTGAAGGTGACGAACTACAGTGGTCTATGATATGCCCAGCTCGCCCGATAATCTCCGAGTGCTGGTTGTCAGATTTGTGTGTACGGCCTGGCGCACGTCTCCTTTTTAGTTCGCGGCCTACCTGACCTTGGCTGATCGTCGAGGTTTTTGTCACCTGAGCGAAATTTCTTGAACAATCTGGTTGCGTTGCTGTGGTCCACGGAACCTTCCCCTTTCGCATGACAAATGTTTCGTGTTGCTTGAGCAGCATTATAGTCGAGTTCAAACTCCTAAAGCAAAAGTACCCTAATTATCCGGTTGTGGCTCTTCATCTTTAAGGCGTTCCAACCAAAGACAGAGTGATGACATGCAATGCTGTTCACAGCAACGACTACCACTTTATATCCCTTTCGACGGACTACAGTGAGCGAATTGAACTACACTGCTGTGCAAAAATTAAGGACGAAGAGAAGAAATTAGCATAACAGCGGAACGAGCAGGCAGAACGAACCGAAAGACCATTCAGAAGATTGACTAGGGTCCGGTACGGTAGGGCTTGCGCATATATGCAGTATGACGTAGGGGGGGGGTGTCGGAAGGGTATAAAGAACACTGGCGGTGTACGCCCAGCAATTCGGTGCAAGTTATTGCACGGTGTACATCGGTTTGAACGACGTCGATTTGCTGCCACCGTGTGATATGGCCAACAGGCAACCCAATAGACGACATCTGGATGACTTTACCCGAGGTCGCGTCATTGAGAAGTTGGAAGAAGATCGTAGTGTAACTAGTGTGGTCGACGAGTTCGGGATTGCTCACAGCATCATTTTACAAGCTTGGAGAGCATTTCAAACGACAGGAACAGCTCTCCGAGAATAGCAGTGGTCCTCCACGAGCAACCACGGTGGCGGACGACCGGTATGTTGTCCTACAGGCGAGAAGAGACAGACGGCAGACAGCGGGTGAAATCGCAAGGCACATGCAACAGACAACTGGACGTCCGTTATCGCGTTTTACGGTGGCCAGGAGACTGCCCAAAGGTGGTCTATTTGCACGACGACCAATATAATGTGTGCCATTAACACCTGCTCATCGAAGACGGAGGCTTCTGTGCTGTCAGGAACAAAAGAACTGGACACATGATCAATGGGGTCGAGTTTTCTTTACGGATGAGAGCCGATTTAGTCTGACCAGCGATTCTGGACATATACACATCTGGAGAGAGCAGGGAACACGCAATCACACCTCCAACATCATCAAAAGGGACCGGTTTGGATGTGGCGGAGTTCTCGTTTGGAACGGTATCATGCTTGGTAGCCGTACTGACCTCCACATCTTCCAAGGAGGTTCAGTCACTAGTGTCCGCTATTGTACCGAGGTTCTCCTGCCTCACGTGCGTCTTTTTAGAGGTGCTGTGGGTCCTGAATTCCTCTTCATGTTCGGCAACGCTACACCTCATCGTACAGAGGCTGTCGCAGAACTGTTGGAGAGTGAAGATATTCAACGCATGGATTGGCCCGCTAGGTACCCGGACCTAAATACAATCGAACACGTGTGTGACCTACTCTGGAGACGCTTGGCAGCACGTCACCAACCGCCAGCAACGATTCCTCAGCTGCGATTGGCGCGACAAGAAGAATGGGCCGCGATGCCTCAACAGCTCCTTGACAACCTCGTCCTCAGCATGGACAGACGTTGTAAATCCTGCAACGCAGTCAGGGGTGATCATATCCCCTACTAAAGACTGGATTTTTCTTGGCAGCCGCCTGTCACATGGACGTTTCTGTCTTCTGTCCAGTTGTGCTCGAAGCTACCTTTTAAATAAGTGCCTTTGTATCCTTTGGATACCTTGTTTGGACGGTTTTGCTAACTTGTCCCATATTCTTACATCTTGGGGATCTTATGCTATGATTTGAGTAGATGTGGAGCACTTCTGCACGACGTTACATTCGAAAAATCGTCTCGTCCTTAATTTTTGTATGCCAGTGTAGTTTAAACACGTGACATGCCCGCCGTAGCACATTCGTTTATGCAAATATTGCAAAATTTTCGACTCACCTTCTGTATAGCTCAACAAAATTAACACGTTAACATCCTGTGGCTGACAGAAGACCACGAATGCTTTGATTTTACCGAGCTGCTTTAGGTGCTTACAGTGATTTCGTGCAAAAATGTTGCGAAATAGATAGAAATGTGCAGAAACCTTTTTAGTGAATTAAACACTAAAACCTCTTTTAACTCTTTAAGCGGCCAACATACCTGAACTAACTGGGGCCCAAAATTTTCTGTGCTCCCCAGACATAAAAGTTCGCATAGCAGTCGGGTTTTGCGAAAGCTCCTTGTTTTCACGGCAAAACAATTCCTATTCCTTATCATCTCCGAAGTACCGACCATAAACCTGTTACTACACTGCCGGACAATTGCTAAGGAGGGATGACAATAGCAACCATAAAATGGAAGGCAGGAAAATGTGGAAATTAGCATAAGTGTGGGATACAGTAAGACGTGTTGTGCGTATGCAAATTTTGGATTGCCGAACTTGTTCGTGACGTCATAGCGCTGATAAGAGATATAAAGGATTTGACGCGTATTGACCGTTGTTGTTCAAACGCAAAGTTGAAAGGGAAAGAATCAATTGACGAACTTGCAAGTTTCAGTATGTCTTCCCGACATCACCTAGATGATTTTACGCGTGGCCGTATTATTGGCAAGATTGAAGAAGGGCGAAAAATAACAGATGTTGCCAAGGAGTTCGACGTCAGCCACAGTGTTGTTTCAAGGCTTTGGAAATCATTTCAAACAAATGGAGAGTGTAGCAAACGTCCCGGGGGAGGTCGTGTTCGCAGTACAACACCTGCAGAAGATCGGTACATAGTGCTATCAACAAAAAGACACCGGCGCAGCACAGCTAGTGAGGTAGCAAATCAGTTTATGGCTGCTATTGGCAAGCGGATCTCCCGAAAAACTGTCGCCAGACGTTTGCATGAAGGAGGACTATACGCCCGCCGTCCTGTTGTGTGCATCCCATTGTCCAGACGTCACCGTACCGCCCGTTTGCAATGGTGTCATCAACATCGCAATTGGACTGATAACGACTGGTCTGCTGTCCTCTTCTCAGATGAGAGTAGATACAGTCTATCGTCTGATTGTTGACGACAACTGATCTGGCGTTATAGTGGTACTGCATATTGTCCAGCAAACATACAGGAAAGGGACCGATATCCGACATGTAGTGTCATGGTATGGGCTGGCATCACGATCAATGGCCGTACGTCCCTCTATGTACTTCCAAATTGGACTATGACTGGCCAACGATACATTAATGATGTTCTGCTACCTCATGTTTGCATGTTCCGTGGTGCTGTCGGTGATAGATTCATTTTCATGGACGACAACGCAACATGTCATCGAACAGTCGCTTTCCAGGAGTGTCTTGAGAGCGAGGATATTCAACGCCTCGTACGGCCATCACGTTCTCCAGATCTGAATCCCATTGAAAATGTGTGGGATGCTTTGGGGAGGAGTCTTGCTGGTCGCCAATGCCCTCCAATAAACAAGGACATCCTCATCCGTGCACTGACAGAGGAATGGGATAAATTACCCCAACAGCTGCTTGATAATGTTGTGCAAAGCATGACACGACGTGTGGAATCTTGCATCGCCCTCCATGGTGGCCATATCCCGTATTGACATCTTACGCCGGAACGCCTGCGGACGGTAATTGCATTTTTTTCACGTTTACGTATTCTGCACAAAATGGCCTGTTTGTCCCTTGAACACGTTCCAAAGCCTTCTGGATTTCAGAGCACAATAAATTGTCTTTCTTGTAATGTCCTGGCATTCTGACATTATTTTATTTCACTTGGCATCCAACCACACTTACTTTTTTATGCGCTATATAGCCGTTTATGATCCGTCAGCAATTGTCCAGCAGTGTATAAGCGCTCGTTTTTAGCCCTTTTTTCTTTGTTCTATGATCCCAGGCACGAGGGAAAGGCTAGTCCCTCCTGGCGCGGACATCATGCCTCTGGGTAGAATCGAAAGACTCAGCAATTTTCTCTGTCCTTCCTTAGATTAGAAGATGATCAGTTAGAAGGATTAGTTTCAGTCATTCCCCTAAATGACTACTTTGAATAACAAAGCTTAGCGGAGAGCCACATTTCCTGATGCGTAGTTTCCCTCGTTCCAGCCAAGTTCAATTCACTTCAATTAATGAAATACGGGATTACAGCATTGTACAATACAAAATTTTAAATTGTGAATCCATTTATTGGTGTAAATGTGAGATGAATCGTAAATCAGATACGATCCGAAAACTTCAAAAAACATTTTTTTCAAAATGTTTAATTGTCGTCCCGCTCCAGGACGACGAAAATTTTTCAAGTTTTCGGATATTATCTGACTTACCATTCATGTCATCAAAATTTGTATTACACAATGGTGTAATCCCGTATTTCATTGATTGATATTCCGCGCCTCCGGGTAATCACGAGAAGGAATTCTAATCCTCCAGATTCGCTATATATGAATGCCGGTTGCTTCGACTAGAGAATCCTGTGATGGTTACATTCAAATTAATCGGAAACTTGAAACTTGGTCTTTCTAGGTGGTGTAGTGGTTAGCATACTCGGGCGCAAAACGGAAGACGCGGATTCGGTTCCCGCGCTAGGACGACGAAAATTTTCAAGTTTTCGGATATTATAATATCTGACTTACCATTCATGTCATATTTACACCAATAAACGGATTCACAACTTCAAAAGTTATATTATTCAAACCACTTCTTAGACAGAAAATATATTTTCAACCAATTTCCGCTACCCCGAATTAATTTGTTCCAGCCGGTTAAAGGGTTAAAGCTTTCGATAATAAATAGTTAATAAAACAAAAAGATGGATTTAACAGAACTTTCAGGTGCTGCGAGAAAGTCTTATGGCTTAATAAAGGTGGAGTCGTCACATCCCAGCCGACAGTTTTTATATATTTATTTATACATGTTGACCGTCTCTACTCAGGCATCATTGTGGCCTTAGCTATGCCCAATTAATGTTTTCCCGTCTTACTAGTGGTGTGCTTAAGACTTCTAAATGAACACCTTTAACCTACTACTGAGTATCTACAATCTATCTACAGTACTGTACACAAAATAAAAAAAAGGAAATAAAAAGTGAAATTTTAATGAATTTAATTATGGAGGATCCCACATACACGGTCGAGTCACATTATTGTGACCACCAGCTAATATCCAGAATAACCGCCGGGTGCAGCGCGGACAGCAGCTAGTCGGGCTGGGAGTGGCTCAATAAGGTGCTGGAAGGTGTTCACAGGTATGTGGAACCATGCTGACTGCAATGCATCTCACAGCTGCTGGAGGGTACGTGGTGGAGGGTCCATAGAGCGTACAACACGATTGAGGTGGTCCCACGGATGCTCAGTTGGGTTTACGTCTGGAGAATTAGAGGGCCAGGGAAATACTTTGTAGTATTCATCGTGCTCTTCCAACCACTCTCGGACATTTCTAGGTGTGTAACACGTCGCATTGTCGTTCTGGAAGATCCCATCCGCCCCAGAGAAGACAATCAGCATATATGGGTGTACGTAGTCTGCAAGGATGGATTCATAACGTATTCGGTGCATTGTGTCTTCCACAGGTCCCCGCACGGGGATAACTGGTTTTCCAGTTATTTGGGGAGCGGCGCCCCCACAGCCCGAGGCAACATGTACTATATGTGATGATTTTCACATTTTTTATGTTTTTTTGTTTTTTCACTTGATATGAACCCGCCTCAGTTGTAGGTTGCTGAGGTTGTGATTATGCGCCAGCTCAGGATTTTAGTTGCTCGTTTTCTTTCCTGTCTTCTCCATTTCATGTTCCTTTCTTTGTTTTTCCGAGCTGGTTAGCTAGACCTACCTGCACGTTTGCCGTGTGCGGTGACCCGTAAGGTGGAAAAGGGGATGCTGGAGGCTGAGGTTTCTGGTGGCCTGGGTGTTATTGTCGCCAGTTGCCAACACTCCTCTTTGCCCCCTGCTTCACCCTAAACGGGCGGCTGGGAACTAACCCACTCCTAGTCAATGAGGTCTGTGGCCGAGTGGAGCCCAGACCTCTAACGGCTTGTCGTTTCGCACGACAGGGTGAGTCTGGGGATAGGGTGGCCATGCCAAAGGGGTGTTCCCCAGGCATGGGAAAGTCTGGGTGCACGCCGAGCGCATGTCTGCCCTATCAACTTGCTATATCCGCTTGCTATCCCTAGAGCCGTGTCCTGCGTCCACTTGGGCTTGCGGACCTCCGGCTCTTCCTCGTTGGGCTCGATTGTGGGTGGGGAAGTCGGCGGACGAATTATTAATTTCTTCATGGCTCTCAATTCTGTTTCCCACGAACCAACAACCAAAAGAGGTATGGAGGAAGGCTCATCCCCTTCCGCAAAAAAGCATGTTACTGATTCTTCTAATGCTAGTTTCTTTTTTGTGCACTCATTGGACCCTTCACAGCCTTTGAGTGCCCAAAGTCCATTTTGGATTACCAAAGCGCTTCAATCTATAGCAAGCTCTCCTAAGAGCGTAAAGAAACTGCAGTCCGGAGATCTTCTGGTAGAAATGTCCACTGTGGCCTACAGTTCTACACTTCTAAACACTATCACGCTGCTTGAGACTCCGGTCAAAATAACACCTCATGGATACCTAAATTCATCTCGAGGTGTTGTCTCCTCTCAGGACCTCGTTGAGTGTGCTGAGGAAGAATTACTTGAAGAACTGAGGAGTCAACACGTTACGGGTGTGCAGCGTATTCTATTCAGGCGGAATGGGCAGTCCGTCCCATCCCGGAACATCATTTTAACTTTTGATAGCCCTTCCCTGCCTACGTCCATCAAGGCAGGGTATCTCTACCTAGAAGTACGCCCGTACATCCCTAATCCTTTGAGATGTTTTAGGTGTCAGTCGTACGGCCATTCTCAGCAGTCGTGCAGGAGCAATCCTAAGTGTGGACGCTGTGGTGACACAGAGCATCTTTTATCAGAATGTGTGGCCGAGGCCGAGTTTTGTGTGAACTGTAAGGGTTCACACGCAGCATCAGCCAAAGATTGTCCCAAGTGGAAGGAGGAGAAAGAAATCCAAAGGCTGAAAACAGTTGAGAATATTTCCTATCCTGAGGCTAGAAGAAGAGTAGTTCCAGTTTCTTCTGATCGGCGACCTTATGCATCGGTGGTGGTTGCCAAATCTGGGGTTGCCATTCAGACCGACATTCAGATCCCTCCTAAATGTCCATACAATGTAAACGAAATCATCGCAGCCGGATTGGAGGCACTCCAGTCTCGAGCTAGGGGTCTGAAAGCGCCACCCACCACTTCGCCGAAGCAGACTCATCCTACCACCAACAAGGGAACTTAGGCCACTTCTTCTAACAAAAAAACCAAAGCCCAGGATAAGAAAAGCATTTCTTCTTCAAAATCTGAGCAAACGACTCAACGTCGTGCTCCTTCCGTTAAAACACTTGGGACAAAGCATGCTCCCATCTTGGCCCCTGGTCCCACGCCTCCAGATCTGGGGGAAATCTGGGAGAACCACCATCAGAGGTGATGGAGCCTGACTTCGTTTGATCATTTTCATTTTCATTTCACTTTTAACCATGGCTTCAATCATTCAGTGGAAATGTCAAGGTTTTCGGACGAGTTTTGATGAAGTGAAACATCTGCTTTCGTTGTACTCTCCGGTGTGCTTTTGTTTACAGGAAACAAAACTTAAACCATCAGACCTGCTTTCAGTTCGAGGCTACAGTGCGTATCGGATGGATAATGCATCGGGAGACATCGCCTGTGTGGGGAGTCGCTATTCTTGTCCCTCACAGTGTTCCGGTGTCTTCCGTTGCGATATCCACAACTTTGCAGGCCGTGGCGGTTCGAATATCTGTGCCTGTGCCTCTTACTGTCTGCAGTGTCTATCTGCCGCCGGACGAGAACGTAAGCGTCTCTGTACTGGAGAGATTGGTTGATCAGCTGCCTTCACCCTTTCTTTTTCTGGGTGACTTCAATGCTCATCATCATTTGTGGGGTAGTGTCAGCATCAGCACGAGAGGTCGTCGTATAGAGTCTCTTCTGTCCTCGGCCTCTTTGTGCCTTTTTAACACCGGTGCTGAGACGTACTTCCATGAGTCGACAAGATCCTTCAGTGCGATTGATTTGACCTTGGGATCACCATCGATTATTGCTGATTGGTCGTGGACGGTGTGGAATGACCTCCACGGGAGCGACCATTTTCCAATTGTCCTCTCGCATCATGTGAACATGCCATCTTCTGCCTCCCGCCCTCCTCGGTGGAGGATGGAGCGTGCGAGATGGGCGGTATTCACATCGTCCACAGTAATATCTTCTGCAATGGTCACCCAAGAGTCAATCGACGCAGCTGTTCTTGAAGTCACGAATTGCATTCTTCAGGCAGCTGATCTTTCTATACCCAAAACATTTACGACACTCTCCAGAAGTCCGAAGCCTAGGTGGACCCCTGAATGCGCAGCGGCTAGAAGAGCTCAACATAAGGCCTGGTCTACGTTTCGGCGTTATCCGACCGATGCTAATCTCGTGACATTCAAACGAGCAAAATCCTATGCTCGGTTGGTGCGTCGACGTAGCAAGAGGGTCTTGGATCCAGTATGTTTCATCTCTCACTTCACGTGCCAGTTCGAAAAGTGTGTGGGACAAGATTCGTAAGATCCGGGGTAACTACAGCTCTCACCAGATCTCCATTCTAGAGAGTAACGGCTGCACATATGCTGAATTCGGGGAGATTGCTGATTGTTTGGGGAGGCGTTTGCCTCCGTGTCGAGTGACCTGGCGTATCCTACTTCTTTTCAAAGAATAAAATCCACTGTGGAACGCCAGAGAATCTCCTTTGCGCCTTTTCTCGACACTGGATATAACTCCCCCTTCAGCATGGTTGAACTCAGGGTGGCTCTGCATCGGTCCGGCGCTACATCTGTCGGTCCCGATGGAATCCACTATGACATGCTTCGTCATCTACCGCAGTCGTCTCTCGTGAATCTCTTAATCTTGTATAATCGTATTTGGTCGGAGCACAGTTTCCCGGAATCTTGGCGAAAAGCTTTTGTTCTGCCTTTTCCCAAACCTGGCAAGGATCCCAAGTCTCTCTCTAGTTATCGTCCAATTGCTCTCACTAGCTGTCTGTGTAAAGTTCTTGAACGCATGGTAAATTCCCGGTTAGTTCATTTTTTAGAATAACATCAAATTCTTTCACCATCACAAAGCGGCTTTCGCCGTCATCGTTCACCTCACGATCCTCTCCTGCACCTTGAGACATCTGTGCGCGAGGCGTTCGTGCGTAGGCAGCACCTGGTGTCTGTATTTTTTGATATTGAAAAAGCCTATGATCGAGCGTGGCGTCACGGTATTATTCGTGACCTCCACGCATGCGGATTGCGAGGAAATCTTCCGACCTTCATTGTAAATTTTCTTCGCAATCGGGTGTTCCAGGTGCGCCTGGGTACGACGCTCTCGGCACCGTTCCATCAAGAACAAGGTGTTCCTCAAGGTTGCATTTTATCTGTCACATTGTTCATCCTTCGCATTAATTGTCTCTTCACAAATCTTCTTCCTGCGGTTTCGGCTACTGTCTATGTTGATGACTTGCACATTTTCTGCTCGTCATCCAGCATGAATTTTATTGAAAGGCAGTTGCAGTCTGCGATTAACCAGATCTTTAAAGCGGCGAATAGCAATGGTTTCGTTCTTTCTCCCGACAAGACAGCGTGTGCCCATTTCTGCCGGAGGCGCGGCCTCCATCCTGACCCAGAGCTGTTTTTAGACCGTGCAGCCATACCAGTTTTGCCGGAGACCAAGTTCCTTGGACTGACCGTCGACCGTGCGCTTACGTTCCGTGCACACGTTCGGCGGCTCAAAATTTCCTGTCTGCGGGCTCTATCTATTCTTAAGATCCTTTCGAGAGTCACGTAGGGAGCAGACAGGATGTCTTTGATTCGCATTTACAATTCCTTAATACGGTCAAAACTGGATTATGGTTGTATCGTGTATGGCTCTGCTCGTCGTTCCGTTCTCCGGCCTTTGGACACTATTCACCATCAAGCACTCCGTCTTTGTTCGGGAGCATTTCAAACATCTCCAATTCCCAGCCTTTACGCTGACGCGAACGAACCATCGCTTGAATTACGCCGTCTGCAGCTGTCTATTCAATTCTACCTAAAACTTAGATCTCTTCCAGACCATCCTTTATACGATGCAGTTTTTCATCATCAGCATGCTCGTTTATTCGGGAACCGGTCCTCGTGCATTTCAACCTTTGGTCTTCGTATGGTGGCCGTAACCCGTGATATAGGGCTCGACTTGTCACTTGTTGGAGAGACCAGGGGCTTTGGGGATCCTCCATGGCACCCACTTGGTGTCATGGTTGATACCACCTTTACATCTTTCGATAAATCCTCAACCCCTACGTCAGTGTACCATCAGGTCTTCGCTGAGCACCGTGACCTCAATTCTGACTACACTCCTATTTTTACTGATGGCTCCAAGATGCATGGAGTCGTTGGATCCGCGGCTGTCTGTGTAGATGACGTTTCAGTCGCGCGGATCCCAGCTGAGGCCACGATGTTTTCGGGGGAGATGCATGCTGTGTATCTCGCCCTTCTCCATGTTCAGTCGAGTTCTCATCATCGTGCTATGGTCTATACGGATTCCTTAAGTGTCTTGCAGTCTGTGTCATCTGCAGATTGCCGTGACCATCCTTTTCTCGTGAATGTGAGACAGTTACTTCGTCGTTTGTTCAGTTTTGCTGGATTCCTGGGCATGTTGGAATCTCGGGTAACGAGTGTGCTGATGCGGCTGCTAGATCTGCTTCCTCTTTGGTCGTCACACCCTTGCCACTGTATCACCGGGATTTCCGCTTTATCTTTCGCGAACATATCAAGCTAACGTGGCAGGGTCTGTGGGACCAACAGGTGGAAAATAAACTGCATCGTATTAAACCTAATCTTGAAGTCAGGAAATCTTCATATCGTCGGAACCGTAGGGAGGAAGTGGTGCTTGCGCGTCTCCGCATTGGGCATTGTCGTTTCACTCACCGCTTCTTGCTGTGTGGCGACACTGCGCCGATGTGTGAGGCGTGAAATTGCCGACTCACCGTCACTCATCTTCTGTGTACTTGTGTTCGTTTTCGTGATGTACGTTTTCATTTCTTTCATTCTCATTTGTTGAACGAGGACGCCGCTACACTGCAGCGGCTTCTAAATGACCACTGCAATACTGTTGCTGTTTTTTCATTTTTTAAAGAAATTGACTATTTTAAACATATATAGATTTTAGCCCTATCATCATCCTCATTTCTCAGTTTTACGGAATCAGCTAGATTTTAATCATTGTGTCATGTTTTTAATACTGTTTGTTTCATTATCTTTTTTAGCCCTTCCATCGTTCTCATTTTTCAGTTTTACATGATCAGTCAGATTTTAAGCTTTTTACCACATTTTCAATACTGTTTGTTTGTCTTGTGTCTGGCGCTCTTTGGCCAAACATGGCCCTTGCGCCATCAAAATCAATCAACCAACCAACCAATCAACCAACCTTCCACAGGTATGAGTGGACACAAAAAATGCCTCGAAAACATTCCCCAGACCATAGCGCTTCCCACACCATCTTATGATTTTCCAGCAATCGTTGAATCCGATGTCTCTCGCTTTATAAGTCAACGGCCATCCCTTCGATGAAGCAGAAAACGTAACTCATCGGAGAAGGCAATCCTTTGCCAATCAGCGGAGTTCCAATTACGATACTGCCGTGCAAATGTAAGACTTTTCCTCCAATTCATTTTCTGTATCATAGGTGCAGTGACCAACCGTCTGCATCGGAGCCCCACACGGAGCAGCGTTCGCTGAACTCTCGTTTTAGACACAATTTCGGTTGTCATCTGGTTCATTTCGCCAGTGATTTGCTCCACTGTGTGTCGATCTCCCCTCACGCACCTTATCAGCCGACGATCACCTCTCATATCAATGGCACGTGGTGCTCCGTAGTTTGCACGTCGCTTATTCGGAATGGTGCCATTTCTCCAATCACGATACACTTTAACCACAGCAGCACGCGAACAGTTCATAGACTGCTGTGTTTCAGAAGTACTGCCACCCTTGGCCCGAAAGCCGATAATCATCCCTTTTTGCAAATCTGATAAATCGCTCCTTTTATCCATGATAGCAACGAGTGGTATGTTTTCAGAATGCCTACAGCACACCTTATACACCCTCCACGCCAGCTTACGACACGTGTCTTCTTTCATTGGCTACGCGCTGTTGACGTCAAAAGTAGGAGGTGGTGGTCACAATAATGTGACTGGACTGTGTATAATAAGCCTGTATAATTCGAAGTTCTGCATAAACCGAAATTTTCATGGATCCGTTGAGCTTAACTCCATATTTACGAACAGTAATTTTTGGAAAAACCGCATATATGGAAATTCAGCACGGTTATCAGAAAAAAATAATAAGTGGAATTGGTCCAGTTTTTAACTGTTTCTCTTTCACTGGAAAATTAGTAATTACCTAAAAACATCCTGTGGTTCTCTTTACAGACAGTTCATTTTGCTTGAAGATCAAAATGCTGCAGTTAGTTTTTTCTACCGCCCGCTACCCCACCCCCTATGATGGCCACACATAAATCTCCTTAGGCGAATGCTGACTTTTATTCCACTCCCCTGGCTACACTTTAATCACTTAATCTCTGTTAAGAACGTCTTAAGAGTTTATTTTGCAACTAAGGACATCTTAACCACCGCGTCTGAGGAAGTTTGAAAGACCGCCCCCGTGGCGTAGTGGTCTTAGCGATGGCTTCTTATCATTCGTCCGAGGTGAATCCGGGTTCGGATCAGGGCTGTTAGAATACAAGGGCTGGATCATTCCTTTGAAGAAACTTTGCCGCCACGGATCCCCTCAGCGGGTCATCTGGTCACAGTGACGTCAGAAACAGGTCATCTGTCAGATGACCTGTTTCTGACGTCACTGTGTTGGAACTCCGGTTGGAACCGTGAAGCTGTCGCGAACGCTACATTCTTTCCTTTGCTTTTTTGTGGATAAGTATTCAGCTCTTGGAACTTGCTTTTTGAGAAATCGTTCAGTTAGTTTACGATGAAATACTGATAACAATATTGAGTTGTGTTGTGGCTACTTGTAAGAACCATTACGAAAAAACTGAAGGTCAGTAAAAATCCAGATTTGATGAAGGAATGGCCGAACAAGTGCTATAGGTCAAACTCTATGAATGTAGCGAATGCTAGAATTTGCAGTGAACATTTTCATTCTTCAGATTACGAAAATGATTTTAAAAAATCGCCTACTTCGACTCCCGGAGAAAAAAATACTGAAACAAAACGCAGTGCCTGTTCTGAATCTGCCAAAATGTCAACAAAACGGACACTGTGTCACTCCACGAAGTAACAGAAAGCACAAACGAGATATTTAAAAAAGTGCTTTCCATCGGATGGATATTTTAAGTCTGAAAAAGATTTGTGTTCAAGAAACGCAGGATCTATGTTATGAAGTTGATTAAACATCAGAGGATATTCCTGTATCAAAATAACTGAGGAAAATAGATTGCTACTTGAAAATATTGGATCCCTTAAAAAATAAATTGAAATTTTAAAATTCGAGAGAACCAAAGCGTTAAAAATGAAAGCCAACGGAAGACGACAGCGACTATTGTAGAAAAAAACGACTACGCAAAGACTATTGTAGAAAAACAGAGTTCTGAATACAAAGCTGAAAATTATTGATTTAAAGAATAAACTTAAGAATGGAAGCGCGTATTAAAAGTGTACTAACCATTTAATATATAAGTGCATATATAGCAGTAATTCAGAATGCAAAGGCATCTGATGTTCAACCAAAGTGGGGACCACTATACAAAAATACATGTTCATTAATTTGTAGATTTTTTACAATGGTGTACAAAGGAATAAGGGCCGCCCCGGTGGCGCAGTGGTCTAAGCGATGGCCTCTGATCATTCGTCCGAACGGGGTCCGGGTTCGAATCCCGGTGAGGCATGGATGTTGTGTTTGTCTTACGGCACTGGATCTCTCCCTTCCCTGGAACCAGTGACCATAAATTAGGGACGGGCGACTGCTTATATATAGCCCATTGAGTTGCTCACGGTGGTCGTTAAACCTCCAATCCAAAAAAAAAGGAATAAGGACATTTTGTTACCATTCTGGTTCTTTTAAAATTTTGCGCATTAAAAGTTCGTAACTTGAATGTAGTACATTAGTAGCTTTACGTGAAAAAAAAATACTGATTTTGAAAGATGTCGAAGACTCACTACAAAAACACCGCAAATAAAGTTTAAGGAAAAACGAACAGAAAAGCATACGAAAAAATTTGCGATTTTATTATTGCTGTTCGAAATTTAAGAAATTAAACAGAGAAGGAAACATGAAAAAAAAATACTTTTTTCACTTCAGGTGATCTATTTGCGTAACTCGCAGATCAAATATATTTTAATGCACACGTCTGTTGGATGGCGCAAGTTGTTGACAAGAAAACTTACGACCTGAAAATTTAAACGTATTGTGTGGGTGTAACGAAAATTTTCATTTGTCTTTAACAAATGCCCCAGTCTTTTCTCTTACTTTTTATTTAAGTCTGTTAAATACCTAGAATTAATCATTTGTAATATTTCTTTGCAAGAGCCAGTGAATCCCTCATTGCAGCCATCCAGCTGTCAGCTCCGTTCCAACATACTGACGTCACACGCTGGCGTTCGTAGGGATCCGCGTGTCCGAAGCCTATGACCCAGCCCTTGTATTCTAACAGCCCTGGTTCGGATGACAGATGGATGTTTTGTTTGTCTTACGAAGCTGGTTCTCTCCCGTCTCTGGAGCCAGCTGCCCTAAATTAAGGACGAGCGAATGCTTATAGCCCACTGAGCTGCTCACGGTGGAGGTTAAACCTCGATCAAAAAAAAGTTTGAAAGCATAGCCGCCCTGACGGCGTAGTGGTCTAAGCGATGGCTTCTGACAATTCGTCCGAGATGGGTTTGGGTTCGAATCAAAATGAGGCATGGATGATGTTTTCGCATTACGGTACTGGCTCTCTCTCCCTTCCCTGGAACCAGTGGGCCTAAATAAAGAACGCGCGACTGCTTATAGCACCTCGAGTTGCTCATGGTCCTTGTTAAATCGCAAAAAAAAAAAAAATTAAAACCGCTATCATGGCGAGCACGAAACAAGCAACAACTGACTTATACTTCCCGCATAACGTGCAAAAATCAAATTTAACAGGTATGATTTTAGATTTTCGGCGGTTACTTTAAGTTTTATAATTGTTAAATGTTTTGATTACTGCAGATCTCATTCACATTTATTCTAGCTATATTTTTAAATTAATTATTCATCAATTACCTACGATTAATTGATAAACTTTCTATGATTCACCACCTTAAACTGACAAAATATAATATGCCAAAACTGGCCATTTTTATTTATTAGGGTACAACGAAGTTCGCATATATCGAATGTTTTTAACTTTTTCTTCGACTTCGTTATATGAAGGTTCGACTACAGTAAATAGTACAATATGTAAACACTACAGAAGGCTACAGGGTACAGTTTTACACCGTATCACATAAAAATTCTACAATTTCACTTGAGCGGAGCGTAAACCATTTCTTCAATAATTTATCTTATGAATTTTTTCCATCTTTCCTAGTTTCCCTTGTGCATATCTGTTTCTTTGGTTCTCTGTTAGCAAAGAACTCATTCAAGCGCATAAGCTTCTAATAGATACAACACTGTTCGGACTTTTCAAAAGTTTACCTTTACGGACAACTTACGGTGTTTTGTTTTAGCTTCACATCACGAGATGCGTTTCCATTGTTCACTGAAGGCATCACTTGGAGTAAGAGAATGCAAGCTAACAGCTAATGGTACTCTCAGAACGGTCGCTCTAATTTTGGGGGCCTTATTCCAACGATAACTGTAGGGGCCCCTGTATGGAAAGGTAGAGGGAAATCGACGAAATTTAACTATCTAACGAGACATAAAATGTTCTTTTAAAACAATAATAAAAAGTAATATTAATGATGCGATGAAAATTAAAGAATATTAAAGGCAATCAAACCGTTAAATAGAATAACATATATGTTATTCTATTTAACGGTTGAAAACTGACTAAATGAAAACTATTGAATAATAATGACACCGGACAGAAAATTAGTCACCCCTAACGGAAATTACAGTAGGAAGTTACCGGTTGCACAGAGGGCGCCGTGATAGCACTGTTGGGAAATAAATAGCACTGACGTGGTCTACAGGATAATTTCTGTCTCGTGCAGGGGTGAAGAGCAACGTGTGTGTTGAATTTAATCTGCAATGTGGGTCGTAAAACAGATGTTACTGAGTGGCAAAAAGGTGCCATCGTGTTCGGTCGTGCCCACGGACAAAACGTGAATGAAATCGCCCAATTTGTTGGCGTGTCAAAGCGTACTGTGAAGCGGGTGTACAAACAGTAATGTAGTTCGCAGTCAACTGAAAATTGGCGACGTAATTGTGTCCGGAAAACGATTCTCACCAACAGGGACCGCCGCCATGTTTCACTCCTAGTAACTGCAAATTGGTTTCAAACCTGGCAACAATTGCTCCAAACAATCAATGAAAGTCCACTGCAATCAATTTCCGAAGGGACATTGAGAAGAGAACTGCATGCGATGGACATCTGGAGCAGAGTACCACATGAAAGGGCTCTTTTAACAGCAAGCTGCAAAGTCGCACGTTATCAGTGGGCTTAGAGGCGCCCAAACTTTACTGTGGAGGACTGGAAACGAGTAATTCGGTCTGATGAGTCTCGTTTTTGTTTGTACTCCAATGAGGGGAGGTGGCGAGTGCAAGCTGGAGGGGGTTCTGTGATGTTTTTTTTTTTGGGGGGGGGGGATGTTTTTCGTACCACGAAATGCACCCTCTCGTTGCAGTGACGATGCACGCATACCTCTGCATTCTGAATGACGACCCTTTGTCCTACATCTCCATGAGCAGCATCACATTGCCACTTCTGTCTTCCAGGACGAAAATGGCCGTGTGCACAGGCCCAAAACTGTGTCTGTGTAGCACGACGAACAATCAGCAACACTGTCTCTCCTCGACTGGTCCGCTAAATCCCCAGATTTAAATCCTATTGAAAATATGTGGGATCATTTGGAACAGAAGGTGAAACTCCTGAATAGACACCCACGTACTCTGGCAGAACTTCGGGACCAATTGATGCACGAGTGGCTGCAAATCGATGTTCAATACATCCACAGCCTCGTGAAGTCTCTACCACACCGGATTCATGCTGTTATCAAGGCAAGATGCGCCGTCACCCGATATTAGGTATGTTCTGCCAGGGCTGACTAATTTTTTGTCTGGTGTGCTTATTTTTGCTTCTAATAAATAAAAATTTTTGGTTTCTACTCGCAAAATACAATTAATGTCCTACATTTTCACTAGGAAACTGCTAGAGAATTTCCGAAGTGACCCGAAAAGGTTTTACGGAAAAAGCTCCTTTCGCATTTTTTCCTTTAGCAAATTGACCAGCCCTCTTGATCGGTGGAATAATTTAGAGCCAATACCACTCTTCTCGAAGTTATAGCTGCTGCTATGTGAGTGAATTTAAACATGATCTAAGCAATTTAAAGCGAACAGACTTTTTTAAAAAAGTCAATATCTAATATAAAATTATTTATGGCCACTCCGGTGGCGCAGTGGTCTAAGCGATGGTCTCTGATCATTCGTCCGAAAGCGATGGTCTCTGATTATTCGTCCGAAAGCAATGGTCTCTGATCAATCGTCCGAAAGGGGTCCGGGTTCGAATCCCGATGAGGCATGGATATTGTGTTTGTCTTACGGCACTGGCTCTCTCCCTTCCCTGGAACCAGTGGCCCTAAATTAGGGACGGGAGTTGCTCACGGTGGCCGTTAAACCTCCAATCAAAAAAAAAATATTTGTGTGACATCTCATAAAGAAATATACGATGTCATCGCTCAGGCCACGTTATTTTTATAAACAACGAATAGCAACTGAAAAATTGTACATCCGACACTGCTGGGATCGAACCCCAGATCTCTCGATAAATAGCCGAGTGCGTTCGCTTTACGCTACGGTGCCAACAATTCACAGCGCTATTCGTGGTTTATCAGTCAGCATCTGACTACACAAATCCATATTGATGGGCTCAGTAACTGATGTCATCTAGTGGCTGATAACCATCTAGTGGCATTCAACAAAGCAAGCTGTTTTAATTACAGCTTATAATGTATTAGCTTTGTAATCTTTTGGCTAAGCTAATTATTATGAATGAATAATGCTCTAAGCTTCAAAATAATGAATTCCCAAAAGGGTGTTGTTACTCGTTAATTATGAACTTAAACAAAGTCTCAACGCTGGTTATTTCTATTAAGTAATCAAAGTCATAAACCTAACAGCCAGACAGAGGTCTGACAAAACTAAGAATTGAGAAAGACTGAACTTACTGAACAACTGTTTATTTCCACCACTCTTGGTCAACTAAGGCACTCATATATCTTGTACATAATAATGAATAAACTTTCCTCTTATAGTACGCACACAACCAACACAACTCCAACACAACCTCAACTCCAACAACAACACAACACACTTTCTCGATGAACGCGCCTATATACGAGCTACCACCACGTCATGACTTACACTCATTGCCAGATCTCATTCAGCGGGTGAAATAATATTCCGTTCAGTAGGAAGATAATTTACATAGTAAAATAAAATAACTAGAGATAGTAAAATCAAAAGGAAAGTGAATATAGAGTATACGTTACATCATCTCCCCCTTAATTTTTTTTTTTTTTTTTTTTTTTCATTTTTTGATGTCCGAAAAACCTATCAATTTTGGAGTGTAAGTCTTACATTTCGATGATTGACGTTTCTCGATCTCTTTTTTGATTTGTTGTTTGGTGGTAGCCGTATTTACATTATCAACTTGGCATGACAATTTACGAATCTGTATTCGACTGAAATTTGCAGTGTAGAACAAACCAAACCTGCATCGGCATACTTTCCTTTTATTCTGCCTAGCAGGAATCACTTTTTTAATTTCAAATTACGTGCGCCTCATTCGTTGAAATACATAACAACTGTATCAGCAGCGAAGATTGCCTGAAGCTGCCTAACAGTAACAATTTTATTATTTTCATTTCAAATTACGTTCGCCGTAGTCGTTGAAATACAGAACAACTGTATCAGCAGCGAAATTTACCTGGAGCTGCCTAACAGTAACAATTTTATTATTTTACCCCTAAGCACATAGATATATACAAAAAAAAGTGGATTAGTAGATGGACATAGAAGAAATATAAAAAAAAACACACATATATACACAAAAAAGAATGCATAGGCCCACACGAAAAAAAAGAAATTCTGACACGCCAACTGGTCGTGCAGGAAAAACAACAAACTGAGAAAAGAACCTGTCCACGAGAACTTACTTATCTCGAGGACGCATAAAAAATTCTAGTGCGGTAACGTTTTCCAGGCCTAATGGGACTGGTGAAATCAGGTGGCTTGGCTCTCTTCCGGGACGGTAATGGAACTTCGGTCTGTTGTCGGTCAGGTATCTGGCGGTCTGGAAATCCCTGCGGCTGAGAAGAACGGTCAGAAGTCTGGCGGTCCGGAATCCCTTGCGGCTGCGAAGAACGATCAGGAGTCTGGCGGTCTGGAAATCCCTGCGGCTGAGAAGAACGGTCAGGAACGTCAGAAGTCTGGCGGTCTGGAAATCCCTGCGGCTGAGAAGAACGGTCAGGAACGTCAGAAGTCTGGCGGTCCGGAAATCCCTGCTGCGGCTGATAGGAACGGGCTCCCCCAGGCTTTGGATATGAAGTCCCTTGATGCTGGGGCCCGTTGTGTCCTTCCAGTATCTTTTTGGACGGACGTGTCTCCGGCCACATCGCTTGCTTTCGTTTACGCCCACGGGGCATGATAGTAGTAGCAGGCATCGGCCCTGTTTGCCCTGAACGGAGGTTCCAGGGGCGAAACCCGGGTGGATGCAAAGATTTCTGCTTTCGTCGCTGTTGCGGCGAAGCAGATTGGGAGACAAGTCACGTTTGCGCCCAGCTTTTGGTGGTGCTGGACGGTGTGGAATATTAAAAGTAGGATTCATAACTAATAGGTCAGAAATGTCCGACGCCTCCGAGTCGCTGCTGTAATTCAGCGGTCGTGCAGGGCGATGTTTATATTTGCCCACAGGAATACTTTCCGATGAGGTATTCGAAGAAGAAGTATCCCGCGTTGATGCAGGGTGAGCTGGAAACGGCGCAGCAATAGTCTTGGCAATGGTTGGAGGGAAAGGAACAATACTAGCATTCGACGAACTCGAATCGAGCCTTTGTCTCACGGGAGAATCAGGTTGCGGTTGTAGAAACTCGTCTGGAGGAGGGGAGGGTGAAGGAAAAATCACTGGTGATTCGTCAAAAATGTTCGGTGGTTCGTCCACAATTTCTGGTGGTTGAACATGAGATATAGATTCTTGAGTCTGTGGAACAGAAGGTTGAGTAGGATTGATAATGAAATCGATATTCCGTTCGTGATATTTGCGACATTGATCAACATGTACATATTGAAAATGGTTGTTCGGTTTCTCCAGAACAACATTATTGTCAAAGACATTTGCCACCCGATATGGACCTTCGTAGCTGGGTGCAAATTTCTTCACTAAAGTATGCGAAACAGAAGACTGGAAGTGCGTTTCCACGAGAGTGAGATCTCCAACGACAAGATCTGGTTCCCTACGCCTAGAATTATAATATCGTGCTTGAGCCGCTTGTGCTCCTAGCATTGCAACACGAGCTTTTTCTGCCATAATGTGTACTGATTGCGGAGTTGGTCGCTGATTTAGTTCGTCGATAATCCCCGTTAAATTTTCAAAAGGGGTTTTAATTTTGCGACCCAAAAAAGTTCTGCAGGAGTAATTTTAGTAGACTCGTGGACAGACGAGCGGAGGGCGAACGCAAAAAGTTCTAAATGGTCATCCCATCTTTCATGGTGGTCCATTACAAAAGTCGCAATCATTTTCACTAACGTTCGGTTAACACGTTCCGCAGGATTACTCTGGGGATGATATGGGGAAATGAATTTATGTTTAATATGTAATCTCGCACACATTCTTTCAAAAATGTCAGAAATAAATTGAGGACCATTATCCGAAACTACTTTATTAGGTGCACCATATCTAGAAAATACTTCATTAACTAAGACATTACAAATAATCTCAGCCGTAGCGGCTTTAATGGGAAAAACTTCAACCCATTTAGAAAAATTATCAGTTAGTACTAAAACATAACGAGCTTTATTTTTAACAGATAATGGATAAGGTCCCAATAAATCTATGGAAATAATATCAAATACATGAGAACTTGAACTAGATTTCAAGTGACCGGCCGGTCTTACATTACGATAATTATTAATCTGACACAAGTGACATGATTGAACGTATGCGAGCACACTTTGGTACATGCCAGGCCAATAGGCAACATCCCGCAATTTACAACGGGTCTTGCGAATACCTAAATGGCCTGCAAGAGGTTTGTCATGAAATTCATTTAAAAGAGCCATTCTAAGGGTTCGCGGAATACATGGGCGAAACTCTGCCCTAGTAGTCCGAGACTTTGTATAATAAAGAAGACCCTCTATTACTTCAAAATGTTGTGACCTTCCAGCCAGAGAAGGATCACTTGGTAGGGGCGAACCCGCAAGCAAAAAATTGTAAATATCCCCAAAATCTGGATCATTTATTAATTCTGCCATTATCTGCTCTCTGGATGTTATATCAGCTATTAGAAGTAAAGGCTGACATCCAGGAGTAGTTTCTGTGGGGACCCCACTAATCGGAACGCGAGATAATGCGTCCGGTAATTGATTCTTATTACCTGGCTGATATGAAATTTTGATATTGCTCTCTTGTAACTTCAGAGCCCACTTCATAAGTCTTTGAGATAAGTGCTTAGCAGAATTTAAATACTGAAGGGCAGAATGATCCGTAATTATGTTAACTGTCAATTCATTAAGATAACATTGAAATTTATTCAGTGCATACACAACAGCAAGACATTCACGTTCCGTAGCTGAATAATTGCGTTCAGCTTTGGCTAAAGTACGAGACGCAAAAGCTATTGGATGCCCAGCTTGTGACAAAACGCAACCAAGACCAACTCCGGATGCATCAGTATAAATATCAAATTCTTTAGTATGATCCGGGAAAGCCAACACCGGAGGCTGAGTCAATTCAGACTTCAGTGTTTCGAATGCAGCGTTAGCTTCAGGTGTCCAAATAAACTTCTTGTATTTACGCTTTAAAGCATACAACGGCTCACATAGTGTAGCATAAGCGGGGACGAACTGCTGATACCAACCGGTCATTCCCAGAAAGCGGGATAGTTCTTTTGCTGTTTTAGGCAGAGGAAAGTCAACAATAGGCCTAATTTTTTCATTATCAGTAAATAAACCGTGGGGAGTAATTTTCAACCCCAGATATACAATCTCGTCCCTCGCTATCTGGCATTTACTAGGTTTTAACGTCAAGCCAGCATTGTATATAAGTTGGAACACCTGTTTGAGCAGAGAAAGGTGCTCGTCAAAAGTCTCTGATGTGATAATAATGTCATCTAAATAGACATGCACATGGGGACCCAGGACAGGTCTGAGAACCGTGTCCATAAGCTTTTGGAAAGTAGCAGGTGCAGAAGCTAAACCAAAAGGCATACGTAAATATTCATAGGCCCCAAAAGGAGTCACAAAGCCTGTTTTATCGACAGAGTCCGGATGTACTGCCACCTGCCAATATCCACTCGCCAAATCCAAAGTTGACATCCATTTGGTTGACGACAAGTCATTTAGAATATGGGACATGACAGGTAGTGGATAATTGATAGTTTTTGTGACTTGGTTGAGTTTGCGAAAATCTGTCACGAAACGAAATTCATTTGGTTGTTTCTTTGGAACCAAGAAGGCAGGAGCAGCCCAGGCGCTTGTTGATTCCCTGATTATGCCTTGCTTAATCATTTCCGCAATTTGACGTTGCATTTCTTGTTTCTTATGTGGAGCACAAGGGTAAGGTTTCGTCGCAATGGGTTTCGAACCATCAGTGTCAATAACATGATAAACCACCTGTGTGAAACCAGGTTGATCCGAAAATAAACCAGGGCTTTCCTGTAAAAGGAGAGAAAGCTGGTCTCGTTGCCCCTCATTCAATTGGTCACTCAACAATAAACTCGTAATATCTACAGGAACCGTCGGAATCATTTCGACAGGTTCCGGAAAGGAAATCACATGTTGCACAAAATTCAAAGTTATTTGAAACTTTTTAATAAAGTCCACACCCATGAGACATTTCACGGGTAGCTCGTCTATAAGCAGGAAAGAATGTGTAAAACGAGCTTTTCCCAGCCCTAAAGATAATGTGACAGTTCCTGCGATACTGAAGATTTCATTATTGGCACCTCGCAAATACTGCGTTGCAGGCTGAACGTGTATTGCAGAAAAAACGTCATTGCAAAACTTTGTATTTAGGGCTGATATCTCAGACCCAGTGTCGAACTTTGTCTCGACAATAACGTCTTCAAGTGTCAAAAATACATCAGGCAACTGAGGAGTTTGAACAGTCACTAATACTGTTTTAGGGTCAGAATGTTTGGTATCAGGAAGCAGGACCGACCCTTCGTCTACTTCCTGTGGAAGTTTAAAGGAATTCTGGTGGTGTTATCATGTGGTCGGAAACCTCGACCCTGCCGGGTATCGGGAAAATTTTCACGATAAGTAAAATTGTGTGAACCCTGCGTCGGGAACTCCGCGTGTCTGTTGACATTTTCATATTCGTTACGTCTGCCCTCAGCACGGGCAGAAAAATTATTATTGCCCTGGGCATGAGAACGTTCCGAATGCTGCTGAGTGGAACGGGGTCGAGCATACTGTGCATTATGACGATACCCTGAAGCTTGCTCAGAAACTCGCTGTTGGTTCGCCACTCTTCTGTGTGGTGGAACGTATGAAGCTTGGGTGGGCACTTGTGTATGCTCGCGCTGAAAGTTTTGTCTATTATGCCGCTGAGGGTTTTCGGAATAAGCCTCGCGGGGTGCCCGAGCATGGTGAGTTGAAGCATGTCTGCCATGCCGCTCTTCATACGTGCGTATGAGGCGAAGGCATTCATGAATAGTGGTAGGGTGTCGAACCTCAAGAAAATCTTGCAAGAATGGGTCGAGCTGCTGTACGAGGGTATCCAACATGTCAACATGACTGGCATGTGGATCCCATAGATTATATAAGCGTGTAGTCTCCAACGCAAATGCAACAGGGCTATCATTGGGACCTTGTTGACGAGAAAACAGCTGTTGAGCAAGGCTAGCTCGACTGAGGCCGAAAGGAAAGACCTCCAAGAATTCTGCACGGAAATTCTCATAATGAGAATCCGGGTTCGACCCTCGCCACTGCCGATACTAGGTCTTGGCGGTATCTCTCAAGCAAGTTCCGGCAATTTGGACCTTGCAGTCTTCCGGAATATTATATAAATCAAAATGGTCTTCCAGATCTTCGAGGAACTTTAAAGACCCCTCCAAACCATTGAAATAAATTGTTCCTGCATGCGGCACGAAACGAGCAAGCATTCTGCTTCGCTGAGAGGATTGAACTCCCTCAGCTACGACCCGCGACTCAGAGTGATAAGAAGTTGGTGCATTCCGAAATGGTGAAGAATGCTTGGGTATGTGCAGATCATTCATATCCAAGTCAGAGCCACAGGCTTCGTACAAATTGTCCAAACAAACACCATTACCCTCGAGACTTGCCGGATGGTGGAAATTTGAAGTTGTCTCAGGTAAAGAAGCCATGGGTAATAATAGTCAGGATCTCGTGTTCGAGAAAAGTTCGGGCACCAATTATAATGTATTAGCTTTGTAATCTTTTGGCTAAGCTAATTATTATGAATGAATAATGCTTTAAGCTTCAAAATAATGAATTCCCAAAAGGGTGTTGTTACTCGTTAATTATGAACTTAAACAAAGTCTCAACGCTGGTTATTTCTATTAAGTAATCAAAGTCATAAACCTAACAGCCAGACAGAGGTCTGACAAAACTAAGAATTGAGAAAGACTGAACTTACTGAACAACTGTTTATTTCCACCACTCTTGGTCAACTAAGGCACTCATATATCTTGTACATAATAATGAATAAACTTTCCTCTTATAGTACGCACACAACCAACACAACTCCAACACAACCTCAACTCCAACAACAACACAACACACTTTCTCGATGAACGCGCCTATATACGAGCTACCACCACGTCATGACTTACACTCATTGCCAGATCTCATTCAGCGGGTGAAATAATATTCCGTTCAGTAGGAAGATAATTTACATAGTAAAATAAAATAACTAGAGATAGTAAAATCAAAAGGAAAGTGAATATAGAGTATACGTTACAAGCTGATAAATCCATAGGGCGATAGAAATGGTGAATATATATTAAATACGCGGAGATAATGTAAATATACGATCTCATCGCTCTGTCCACGTTATTTTTATAAACAACTAATAGCAACTGAAAAATTGTATATCCGACACCGCTGGGATCGAACCCCAGATCTCTCGATAACTAGCCGAGTGCGTTCGCTTTACGTTACGGTGCCAACAATTCACAGCGCTATTCGTGGTTTATCAGTCAGCGTCTGACTCTACACAAATCCATATTGATGGGCTCAGTAACTGATGTGTCGCCATCTAGTGGCATTCAAGAAAGCAAGCTGTTTTTATTACAGCTGATAAATCCATGGGGCGATAGAAATGGTGAATATATTTTAAATACGTGGAGATAATGTTAATATACGATGTCATCGCTCTGTCCACGTTATTTTTATAAACGGCGAATAGCAACTGAAAAATTGTTCACCGACATCGCTGGGATCGAACCTCAGATCTCTCGATAACTAGCCGAGTGCGTTCGCTTTACGCTACGGTGCCTCGAACGCACTCGGCTAGTTATCGAGAGATCTGGGGTTCGATCCCAGCGGTGTCGGATGTACAATTTTTCAGTGGCTATTCGTTGTTTATAAAAATAACGTGAACTGAGCGATGATATCGTATATTTACTTTATCTCCACGTATTTAAAATATCTTCACCATCTATAAAGAAAATATGAAACGGGCTAAAATTCCGGATTATAAATGTTGGTTTTCAAATGAAGAGCAACATTCTTGCTTTAATAGCGGCGAAATCATCTAGGAGTTTATCATCCTCCAGTTCTTCAACGATTTCTCTCGTTGCAATTTATTACATACAGGGGTTGGACAAAATAATGTGAACACCATGATTAAGGGATTAATGCTATTCGTGTATATAGGCTACAATGAAAACAAGAAACGTTGTGACTATCTTTCGTGAATCTTTTTTTGTAATGGGTTGATGCATAAGTTCATGCCGTTTTTTTTCACCGCGCTACAGGAATGTATTACATCACAAGAGAAAACGGAATCAATCAGCTATGAACGCCATCCCCTTCCCGCAATTGTTTACGATGGTGTCCCAACGTCTGCATAGGTCTGCAATGCCATTCTTGAAAAAACCTGCAGGTTTTGCTGCTAACAAATCATCAAGGAAATTCTGGAGATCAGCATCATTGTTGAACGTTCTGCCACGGACTGCAATTGACAGAGATCGGAACAGGTGATAGTTTGATGGGGCGGGATCTGGAGAATAGGTCGGATGTGGAAGGATCTCCCATTTGAAGTCCTGAATGGCCATTCTGGTCATGTTTGCACTGTGAGGGCGTGCGCTAGCATATTGGAGAAGGACACCATGGCGCCGATGTGGCCGTTTCTGCTCAATTGCTCCCTCCACACGGCGGAGTTCCTCACAATAGAGTGCAGCGTTGACGGTCCGATTCCTTGGCAGCATTTCCCAGTGAATAATGCCTTCCATGTCCCACCAGACACACAACGTGAACTTCCCAGGATGAAGGTCATGTTTTGGACGTGGTGTGGGCGTCTTGTTTGGAATTAACCATTCCTTCCGATGTCTGAAGTTCACGTACAGGCACCACTTTTCATCTCCAGTAACAATACGTGACATAAAGAGTATGTGTTGCTGAGAACATTTGTGATAACGGGCGAGCAAGGAACCACATATGGCAACACGCTGGTTCTTGTTGTCGTCGGTGAGAGTGTGCCCCACCCAAGACCCCCAAGTTCTGGACCTTTCCCATACGTTTCAGGTGTCGCCCCACTGTGGCCTCGCCACAGTCTATTTCAGAGGCCAATTCGCGTGTGGTTTGACGCGGATACAAGTGAATGAGATGGTTCAAACGATCCTCATCAAAGTGGGATAGACGACCTCAGCGTGGAGAGTCGTTGAGGTCAAAATTGCCACCTCGGATCCGCTCAAACCATTTGCGGGCTGTTCTAAGAGCAATAGCATCCTCCCCATACACAGCACAAATTTGTCGAGTAGCCTCGGCGGCTGTGGATCCCTTGTTAAACTCATAGAGGAGCAGATGTCGGAAATGTTCATTTCTCTCTACTTGACACTTCGTATTTCCAGATCTGAAAACCGAGAAACCATTAGCCACAATCACACAACGCAATGTGATTTAGATACACGATATTACTGGCTACATTTTGATATACAACTGGCCATCTGCACTGTCACTACTGACCTGGGAAACACAAATATAGCGGCATGAACTTATGCACTAAGAGAGTTCGGTAGGTTGTATCTCGGCCATGTTAATTGTAACATATTGAAGACCCGTTATCTCTGGAACCACTGGAAAGAAGTGACTGGAATTTTCAGGAGTTATTCTCTGCATACTTATAACGAAGTAAATTTCTCCGTCATTTTTATCCGCGCCAGGGTTCGAATCCGGATCCCCTCATTCCGGAATAAGTCACTCTACCAATTGAGCTACGCGGACGTTTTATTCTGATTCCTATCTGCCTTTATGTCGTGTGCGTCCTTCTGGCAGGTACGTCACATCTCCTGGTACGTTACGTACTTTTACACACTTTAGCGCAAGGCTTTGTTAAAATTAATGTCAATTGTCATTGTATGATTTCTATTTCAGGAACCACTAAAAACGTTGTAAAAAATGAAACATAAAAATGTCTAAAAAGATACGAAAACATCACATTATAAAAATCTTGTGTTAAAGTCTGTAGATACAAGAGACAAACCTGTGGTACAAATTTCAAAGCTGTATCTTTTATATACAGTTTCTGAGATAACGGGTCATTAGTGTTCAATAATACAACTCTGGGAAATATGCAATTGAAGTTTATTGAGCTAACGCTTACCATACAACGGCAGATTCAGTGCATTCCGGCACCATCATCATCATCATTGTCAACCATTATCGATCCACTGCTGGACGAAGGTCTCCCCAAGTTTCCTCCACAACGGTCTGTCTTGTGCCAGCCTCCTCCATGTCACTCCCGCATACTTTCGAATTTAATCCACCCATCTCCCATGTGGTCTTTTTCTGGGTCTTTTCCTGTCCCTTGGAATCCAATCCAAAATTTCGGCTGTCCATCGATGGTCTGTCCTTCTGGCAGTATGTCCAGCCCATTGCCATTTCAGGGACTTAACTCTGACCATGATGTCTTCCACTCTTGTCATTTTTCGGATCCACGAGTTCCCCTTCTTACCTCTCCTGGTTACATCAAGCATGCACTTCTCCATGCTTCTTTGAGTTGTCTAAAGCCTTTGTATGTCTCTTTTAGTTAAGGTCCACGTCTCTGCACCATACTTAAGCACTGGAAGGATGCATTGATCAAACATTTTTCTTTTAAGACATAGTGGCATATTGCTCTTGAAAATTATGCGGTTTCTTCCAAAAGCTCTTCAGGAAAGTTTTGTACGTCGATTAATTTCTTCATCCATGTGACCTCACTTGATATCTGCTGTCTAAGATAAACGTACGTGTCTGTTATCTCCAGCTTTTCTCCATCAATCGATAAATCTTCATTTCTGGTAAAAGCATTGAACATCACTTTTGTCTTCTGAAAGTCAATTTTTAATCCCACTTCTTTACTCTTGTCAGCAAGTTCCTGGATCATACTCTAAGAGAAGTTATCTGGTCCCTCTTCTTCATGGAACGCCTCTTGGAGCTTCCTCTTGGCATTTTCACGCTGTTGTCAAGCTTTTTTATGGAGTGTGGATAACATACGCTCACATCTTCTCACCCGCAGGCTATCGAGCTCCGTCAGAACTGATCCCGTATTCTTGCTAACAATGATTCCAAGCTGTTGCAAAACCATGCATTTAGACATATTCTCTTTGTTAAAGTTTAGGATGGCATCATACACTCCAAATACCATAATACGAAACCCTACAAAGTCAGTTTCGGTATTCTTGACCAAATTACCATATTCACAGATTCGTCGGGGTTTTGATTTTTCCCATGCAGGCAGTTTTTCAACAGTGCAGGGTTAGCCAGATCCTGAAATATGAGCTTTATTTTATTCATGATGGCTTCGGGCAGTGCAAATAAGATGGTCATCTTGATTATATCCTTCATTTTTCGCTGCCGCTCATTGGTACATACACCAGCGGTCTTCTCCCTTCTCGCCTCACTTGTACTCATACTTATGGCCGTAACTTTTGTTCTATCAGTAGGATAAGTAAAAATGAGGTGTCAAATTAAAGCCAAATGATTCATGCAATGAAAATATACAATAATTAAAAAAAAACAATTTTTGTGCCCATATTAACCAACCGAACCCCCTTAACCCAATATACAGGGCGATTCTTAAAGTCCTAAGTCACCTCAATAACTTGAGAACAAAGACAGCTAGAGATATGGAAGTAAGGTATAGTATAGTAAAACAACAATGTGCTATCGGATGAGAGTGACTGCAGCGCCCCTAGTGGCAAAATGTGGAAGTTAGCACTCCTATCTCGGAAACCATGAGAGATACGGGAAAGAGATTAATTAGAAACTTGTAAAGCATCAACGAATTAGTAGGAAACGACATATAGTAGAAACGGCTGGGCTAAGTAGAAGGCTGAAAACGCGAACTTGTGCAAACCGGTTCGTGTCGTTGTCGCGGTAACAATCTAGCAGAGAGAAATGTATGACGTATGCGACCGCACGCCTGTGAGTGTCGTATGCAAATTTTGGTGTGACATAACGCCTCACCTTCCATATCAGGCGCGGCGTGGCAATGTATAAAGGATCGCCGGTCAGGAGCTATGTCATTCGTAACGTGAGTATCGGGTAAAGAACGAGCATGGCAGGCTATTCGAATGAACAGTATTGCGAGAAGGTACTGCTATATGGAGAATTCCGACGCAACGCGAGGGAAGCGTCACGCCAGTATGGCTTACGATTTCTGACTCATCCATCGCTGACAGCGTGGACCATCAGTCGCGGGGTTCAACGGCTACGAGAGACAGGCAGTACTGCAGCTCGTCCCCGTTCGGGCCGACCCACCGGAATGGGTACGGATGTGCAACCAGTCGATGTTCTGGCATACGTTTTGGCCAACCCACACACCAGTACGAGGGAAGTCAGTATGGCATGTGGCTTATCACAGTCCCGTGTGTGGAACATTTTGCATCAGCATGGTGCCCACCCTTACCGTACAGTACCGCTGCACGTACTGATGCCAGGGGATAACCAACGACGTCTAGATTGGTGCAATTTTGTAATGAACACCGTAGAAGAAAATGCGGCCTTTTTATCAAACATCCTTTGGACTGACGAGGCGCAGTTCACACGCGCCGGCGTGCTGAACAAGCAAAACACCCATTACTGGGCAGTTCAGAATCCATGTTTTACACGGGAAATGAGGCATTAGGTGCTCTGGTTGATCAATGTTTGGTGTGGCATCTGGAAGGACCGACTTGTTGGGCCTGTGTTCTGTGAGGGAACATTAAATGGACGAAGATACCTGCAGATGTTGCAAAGCACATAACCTGAGTGCTTAGATGATCTGTCTCTTCAAGATGTACGCTCATTATAGATTCAGCCTGACGGCGCTCCGGCACATCAACCAACAGCGGTGCAGCACTTCCTGTCCGACACTTTCGGGCAACAGATCATCGGTTATGGTGGTCCCGTAGCGTGGCCTCCAAGATCCCCAGATCTAACTCCCATGGATTGCTTCCTCTCGGGTTACCTAAAGGATTACGTGTACAGGGTGGAACCGACGAGTCTCCACGAACTCCGACTGCGTATCGTCGCTGCGTGTGACACCTGTTATGTTGGCGAACGTACAACGGAAAGTTCTGTCTCGCATTCAAATGTGTATTGTGGCAGATGGTGGCCATATTTAACCCTATTTACGTTAAACGCAACGTTATGTAAGTACCGCTGTTGCATTAAATACGACCAATGTACTCCATTTGTAATCATGACAGTATAACAAACCGTGTGTTTCCTTCACGTTTCCAGCCTTCTACTTACCCCAGCCGTTTCTACCATATGTCGTTTCCAACTAATTCGTTGATGCTCTACAAGTTTCTAGTGGATCTCTTTCCCGTATCTCTCATGGTTTTTGAGATAGGAGTGCTGACTTCCACATTTTGCCACTAGGGGCGCTGCAGTCATTCTCATCCGATAGCGCATGGTTGCTTTACTATACCATACCTTGCTTCCATAACTCTAACTTCCTTTGTTCCCAAGTCATTAAGGTGACTTAGGACTTTAGGAAGCACCCTGTATATTCTCTAGGTTGTATGCCAGTGTAATACAACTTGTGTTCAGAAGCAGTTCGTACGAATGGTCGGTGAAATGAGTGACCTGTCAGACTTCCAAAAAGGGCAAACCGTGGGAGCCTGTTTAGCAGGCGCGTCTATAACCACAATAGTAAATTTGTTTGATATTAAAAGAACAACACTCTATGCGGTTATGACTACGTATTCAGAGCATGGCAAGACTTCATCAGCGAAAGAAGATAGTGGGCAAAACCCAAGGTTGGATGAGAAAGACCGTCGAACAGTAACAAGTATTGTTTCCAAACGACACAGAACTACTGCGGCAAAAGTGCCAGCAGAACTCTATATCCACCCGGAAGACACCGTTTCCACAAAAACAGTCTACAGAGAACTTTACTGAAGTCAACATCCATGGATGAGCTGCAACTGCTGAAGCTTTAATCACAGAAAGCAAAGCTACAATGCGAAAAAGATGACGTCATAACCATAAAACATGGACAGCTGATGACTGGAAACAAGTGATACGACCAGATCAGTTCCCATTTACATTATTCCCAACAGTAGGTCGGGTTTATGAATGGAGAATCCACAAGAAAGCGTACAAATCGGAATGACAGGTTCGTACTACCAAACTTGGGATGAATCGGTGATGATTTGGGCCACATCCTGGTATTCGGCTGGCCCCATCATTATCTTACATGGTCGAGTGGTTGCCACCGAGTACATGGACATTCTAGGGGATTTTTGTTTTGATTGAAGGTTTAACGACCACCGTGAGCAACTCAATGGGCTATAAGCAGTCGCCCGTCCCTGATTTAGGACTGGGCCGCGGGTGGCATAGTGGTCAACGTTCGTGACTGCGATGGAAAAGACCTCGGGTTCGATACCAGGAAGTTACGGACGCTCGAACCACTAAATATCCGCCGTGCGTCGGATGGGCACGTTAAGCCGTCAGACCCCGGGTACTGTCCCCCTGGTAATAAATAAGGGCGTCTCTAGCCCAAATCTCCTAGCTTCCTGTTTCTAAGGGTTGTTTAAGACCTGGGGTCAGACATCCCTTCCTAAAATCCTCTACATATGATATGATGTGATTTAGGACCACTGGTTCCAGGGAAGGGAGAGAGCCAGTGCCGTAAGACAAACATAACATCCATGCCTTCCACGGGATTCGAACCCGGACCCTTCGTGGGCGAATGGCCATAAGCCAACGCTTAGACCATTGCGCCACCTAGGTGATTAGGTACATCGTATGGTCCAAGTGTTGTTTCCCAACAATGATGCTATTTTTCAAGATGTTCATGCACCCATACACACAACCAGAACAGTTTAGTCTTGGTTTGAAGAGCACTAAGATGAACTTCAACATCTGCCCTGGCAGGCTCAGTCACCTGACTTGAATATCATCGAACCACTGTGGACAGTTGTGGAGAGAAGAATAAGAAGCAGATTCCCTTCTCCAACATCTATGAAGCAATTGGCTGATGTTTAGATTGATGAATGGTACAACATTCCACTGGAAACTATTTAAAAACTGTATGAATCGATTCCAAGAAGGTTGGAAGTTGTATTTAAGGCAAATGGTGGCCCAGCACCTTATTAATAAATATATATCGCTTATTTCCCAGGTATTCACGTTATTTTGGCCAACCCCTGTATGTAATGCTAAAAATGCAGGGACCAGTTCGGGCGAACCTAATTAACTGCCTTTGCGACTGCCCGGATACTCGTGGAAAGGCTTAGCTAGGTCTGAGAACCACTGAAAATCGGGGGCTCTGTGTTCAACTACAAACTATATCTTTCCACTAATGCTGATGCAAAGTTTTGCTTTGCTTTTCCGCCCTTTTTGTTGCTTTGTTCACTAGCAATTAATTTCTGCATGGGAAAAGTAAAAACAATAAGATGAAATGCAAAATATGAGAGGAGAGAAAGTAAATTGAACGCTCTTGAAATATAGAAAATCAATCACATTATCAGAATTGGCTGAATTGTGCATGAGTTGCAAGTTCCTTATCTCTGGGGGCAAAATAACACTGAAATGTATAGCATGGAAAAAACATTTATTTTGTCTTAGTTTAGTATTCTGGTTCCATTCGGTGGATCCACACAATCGCCGAGGAGTTATTGCTGTCGTATATACAAGGTGTCCATAAATAAAGTGTGCAACTTCAGTATGCTATTGGAAAAAAACTACAATAAATAACAACTTACTTTTAATGTAAAAACACATGGTAACTGCGAAAGTGTCTTTTTTTTAAATGTGAATAGGTTTGCACATGTGCTCCGTTGGTTACTCGCAGGATGTCTAAACGATAGTCCAGTTCCACCCACGTACGCTGCAGAATGTCAGGTGTAACAATGAGGAAGACTGCAGTAATACGTTCTTTGAGCTCAGTGATAGATGTAACCTTTTTCTTGTACCCAATGTCCTTAATAAAGCCCCAAAGAAAAAAATCACATGGGGGTAATATCAGGAGAACGGGGTAGTCATGCCGTCGGACCCCACGTCCGATCCAACGCCGTGGAAAATGGTGGGTGGTCTAAAAATCTGTGTACGTCCAAAGACCACTGCGGAGGCGCTCCATCTTGCTGGTAAATAATGTATTGAATATCCTGTTCTAACTATGTTCAAACATTTCCAGGTACGAAATTGTTTAAACATATCTAGGTACGTTATGCCAGTAACGGTAAGTTCAGCGGAGAAAATGGAGGCCTATCACTCAGGAGCGTAGCCATAGGGAGTAGGGGGTGTTACCCTCCCCCATTTCTGTATTTCGATTTCTATTCGGTAAATCAGCTCTGATAAAAATTGCCGAACTTTGTAGACAAAAAATTATTTATTGACATCTACGCAAAATATTTTAAATTCTGGTTTATAAAAATAAATGAACCATTATTTTTCTGCTGCTTAACCACAGACACAGGTGAGGAGGATGAAAGTTGTTTCTATGACCAAACCAACTCCACGCATTTTCCTTTCGAGATTTGTTACTAATGTCAACATGGCCAGGGTCTCAGAGAGGGACGGGCATAAAGTAAAAACCATGGTTTACTGGAGTCTCTGGTTGTCAACCTCTACGTAAAAAGATGATAAGTCGGACCTGGTGACCGCCCTAATGGTACCCCTCGGATGTATTGTGCTCTGATTGAGATGTCATAAACAACATCACTACGTAGCCTGACAGTCAACAGTATTTGTTCGGTTTGTGTTGTATGCGGGATATGCTTGCACCTCGGACTTCAGAATAAGTTGTCTGCCGTGGCGACGTTCTATCTGAACTTAAGTAAAAACTACCTCCAGCTGTTTGCAGCATTCAAATAAAGGAGAATGAATCATGTTGTCCTCCTCTCTTCCTCATGTGACCAGTGAATGGAAACAAATGAGATAGAACAGCAGTGATTTTGACTTATGCGTGGATAGTTGGTTAATTACGTAGAAAAGGTGTAAAATGGAACGAAAATAGATTAAAAAAGTAACAGGTACAAAGTTGAATGTCTGCAATGTACAAAGCAATTCGATATGGATTACAAGAAAAAGCATGAAGAACTTTGCCACTATAAGCAACCAGTGAAAGTGTTGGATCTCCTGCAAACCCTTTTGAAGCAGCTGCAAAAAGATAAAACAGCATGAAGAGAGCATTTTAAAAACATTATCCGTGGATATACCGTCAGAAAAAGGAGACACTGCAATTTTCAGTCAAACCAACATGGAAGTTTCTGACTGTGACATAAAATCAAATGTGATGAATAAGAACGTAGTGGAAGATGCTGGTATCAACAGCAAAGAACGTGAAAACGAGCCACCGTTTTCGAGCTCTACTGTTGACTGGACAAACTGTATAGGTCAGTTTCAAATTTTTTTTTAATTATTACGATGACTATAAGGAAACAATTGCAAAATGTCAAGACAGGGAAATATTTAACTCTGATTTAATTTTAGTTGAAATTTTGGAGGTTACAGAAATTATTCATAAGCAGTGTGGGAAAATATAAACTTCCTGTAAAGATGCACTATCAAATCGATCAAAAAACGCAGGAAGAGTTGATAGTTTAAACAACTACAGCAAAGTGGAACATGTTCCTGGTATGAGAAAAATGAAAACAGATGCTGAGAGAAAATATTAAATTTTTATTGGACCTCGTCAACCTAACTTAACTATTTTTCCTTCAAACTCCTCTATTCCTGCTGCCAAGCATGGTGACGTTTTTTTCCTTCATGGTATAAACAATATCCCCATTTAGAATATAGTATTGTTAAAGATGCTACTTATTGCTTTGTTTGTTTTCTTTTTTCTTTTCCCTGAAAGTCCAGATAGGGAGAAATCAGATTCTACTTGGAATGAAATGGGTGTAAGGCAATGGCACAAAATGAAGAGTGTCGGTAAAGATAAATTGGGAAAATTATTCCAGCATTTCTCTTCTAAAGCTCACAAACCTGCGCTAGTTGATTTTTGCTGTTATTCGCAGAAAAGATAAACATGTCGATATTCTTAATAAAATGAAATTATGATAATAAAATATTCTAAAATCCAAAATTGACGACATGCCCTATATGAAATTAGGATGAAATTAGGTCGATCTAATTTAATTGGAAGAATTCGGTAATTTTCATCTACACCCCCCCCCCCAATATAAACACTTTAGCTACGCCCCTGCTATCACTCTGTCTTCCATTAGGCCAGCTACAGAAATCACCTCTTTACTTAGCCGATCAGTACGGATCCTAATTTCGTATCGTGGAAATGTGAAATTCCATTAAGTGAAGGATTACTAACACTAACACGGCAACCAAAAAACAGCCTGAATTGTCTATTTGCTGTTCAACATGTAACATCATACCAAAAAAATTACATCGCGGAGAAGAATCATGACCTGATTTTTGTTTTGAGCATCCGTTAGACAACTGAGAACCACGAACTTATATACGAAATATCCGTTAGACAACTCAGAACCCTGAAGAATCATCACCTGCCAGTATGGAGATTATGGAAGAAATATTCTTCGCAAATACATGGAACAACTATAGGAGTATTAATACGTCAAGCAGAATTGCCTGAGGATACTTGGAACTTCATTTTTTTCTGTGATCTAGCGGATAGCATTCCCGAACAGAAATCAGTCGATGTGGGGTTTGATTTCAGCGCGATGTAATTTTCTCGTATGTTGTTACATGTTGAACAGTTAACTAGGACAATGATTACCAAACTATTTGACGGCGCGAACCTATTTTTGGTGAGATTTTTTTCACGACCCTTATTCGCATTTCACTGAAGATATTTTCAGATAAAGCTCTTTAAAACTGATTACAGCATAGCTTATAATGTTCGAAAAAAATATTGTTCCGCTACTAGATAATAGATGGCGGCACCATGCTGGCCGCGTTTTATGCAGGTCATTCCCGAATCCAACAATTTTAATAAACCAATATTATTACTCAAAACAAACATTGACAATTATTAATGTTATTAAACAAATAAGCATATTATGCTATTGAACAATAATTATTAAATATTATTAAACAATATTGCACAATATTATTAAACAAAAAGTAGGAAATTTTTACTTTAAGAGACAAACTGTAATGTGAACCTGATGTCGATAGTTCATGTACTTTAAGTTGTTAACGGGTATGGTACATTAATACAGTATTTTAGCTATGGAGTCTTTAATGTACAGTTTTCGTTTCTTTGAGTTGATTCAATTTTTCTATTTTTTGGAAGTAATTTAAGAAAGCTTTTTTGAATTTTTTTTTCAGGATCAAATCAAAAATCAATATTATTTTGATCCGTTGTCGCGGGGCCCAGTAGCCGGATTACCAAATAGGCTAATCTGCCTATTTGGTAATCCGGCACTGACTAGAATCTCCTAGAAATTTTATAGAAGCATTATATTAGCTGGTAAGAGCGGCAACTTGGCATTCTTGATTATACATAAGTAATCGTGTTCTGGTATTTGGGGAGTAGTGCTTTGACGATGGAAAAGTTTTTAAAGAGACCGTTGGAGCCTTCTACGTCTGGAACAGATCAGAATAAAAAGCAATTGACTGTACTCAAGTCAGGGACGTTACTAGACTTCGAAATTAGTTTGGGCGACGGGTGAGCGAGTATTATTTTTGCTGGGCAAGTCTGATAGTAACTTTATTTACAAAACACTGAAAGAAAGAATTTGTTTTGCTTTTTCTACAGGGTGCAAAGTTATTTGTGCAATATCCTCTGCCCGTCCTGGATACATAATCATTAATTTTGGAACTGTCATGACGTTTTTGAACTTTTTGGAATGCAAAAGAATCTAAAGTTTGGTGTCATTTTTTTGCTCCATCCATTTTTAATAAAATTGGTAAAACCTAAAGAGTTATGTCAAATTTAATATACGAGTATATGTGTGTCACGTTCAATATACGGGTATACAAAATACCTGTATATTAAAAGTGACACACTGCCACCAGCACCAGTAAAATGCTATGATTAAAAGAAAATTTCATGCCTTGGAGAAAGATCTTAAAGCAAATGTTTTCATGGATTAGGGTTGAGGGGAAATGTTCAAGTTAATATGATTAACTTGCACATTTCCCTCAAAAGTTCAGGTTAGTATGATTCCAACACGCAGACAATACCTTCCCCTCCTTAATTCCTTTCCTTCAAACCAGCCACTTTGTCTTGCATTCATCTTTTCCAAAGCAGTCGTCAGCCTCGTCCTGCTCCCTCATTGCCCTAGGGAAGCCTTAAAAGCGCTGGTATAGCTTGCTTTATTCTCCATTTTCAATGTTGGAAACCCCTGCTTAGTAGCACAAACAAACAGCAGAGCAATTACTAATGCCCTCAGTGAATTCCTGTTCATCCTCTTCATTCGCCTCTGATCATACTAACTTGAAAAATAAGGCTTAAATGGAGGATTTGCACGAGTGGAGAACAACTGAATTTTTATGGCCCTGCGGATGCTATGTTGATAAAATTTCTACATAGAGGAAAAACGCATTTTCTAAGGGGGTTTTTCCTTGATAAATTCCAGATTATATTTTGAAGTTTAAAACATTAAAATATGGCACATCTAAAACTGGGTGGGCAGCAGGGTGGACAAGATGATTTTCAGGGCCGAACCCCTTTGGCGACGTCCTTGACTCAAGTGAATGTCTCAGGTACAGTTTCACTGCCATATCTAATAATAAACCGTAGTGTGTAAGTTGTAGAGAAGTGCTATCACAAGAAAGTATGAGGCCATCAAAATTATTGTACTTCAACATTTAAACACAAAACATCCAAACGAAAGAGACAAGACTTTGGAGTTCGAAAGAAAACTATAAAATCTTTACGAAGAACAAACATGTTTAAGCCGGCTATTTAGTGTTAATGAAAAACTGGTATTAGCAAGTTATCCAGTTGTACTTGGCATTGCAAAAGCTAGTAAGCCGCATACAATTGCTGAAAATCTGTTTACCGGCAGCTGCTTTTTTATACTTTCCAACCGTAGGTTGAAGAAGCGTATATGCTCCAGCTTTTTCCGTCCGTCCGTCTGTCTGTCTGTCGGCACGATAACTCACGTAAAAATGGTTCGATTTCGATGAAATTTTAGTATGTGGTAGGGGACCACCAGGGGACGAACATTGTTGAAAATGGGTGAAGTGGGGTCACGCCATAAGAGCAGGATCCATTCAATTGCTCTTATGCGTCATAACTTGCGTAAATATGGTTTGATTTCGATGAAATTTTAGTATGTGGTAGGGAACCACAAGGGGACGAACCCTATTGAAAATGGGCGAAGTGGGGTCAAAGGTCACGCCATAAGAGCGGGATTCATTTCATTGACTTTATGTGTCATAACTTGCGTAAAAATGGTTCGATTTCGATGAAATATTGGTATGTGGTAAGGAACCACCTGGGAACGAAACTTATTGAAAATGGGTGGAATGGGGTCAAAGGTCAGGACATAAAAGCGGGATCCATTTCATTGCCTTTATGCGTCATAACATGCGTAAATATGGTTCGATTTCGATGAAATTTTAGTATGTGGTAGGGACCACTGGCCACGAACCCTATTAGAAATAGGCGAATGGGGTCAAAGGTCAGGCAGGGCATAAAAGCGGCATTTTTTCCATTGCCCTTATGCGTCATAACGTGCGTAAAAATGGTTCGATTTCGATGAAATTTCAGTATTTGGTAAGGAACCACCTGGGGACAAACCCTATTGAAAATAAGCGAAATGGGGTCAAAGGTCAGGGCATAAAGGTGGAATCCATTCCATTGCCTTTATGCGTCATAACATGCGTAAATATGGTTCAATTTCAATGAAATTTTAGTGTGTGGTAGGGAACCACCTGGGCACGAACCCTATTGAAAATGGGCGAAATGGGGTCAAAGGTCAGGCAGGACATAAGAGTAGGATTTGTTCCATTGCCCTTATGCGTCATAACTTGCGTAAATATGGTTCGATTTCGATGAAATTTTAGTATGTGGTAGGGAGCCACTGGGGAAAAACCCTATTGAAAATGGGCGAAATGGGGTCAAAGGTCAGGACACTGGATTGGGATCCATTCCATTGCCCTTGTGCATCATAACTTACCTAAAAATATTTCGATTGCGACAAAACGTATAGTGAACCGGTTCTGTTGAATATCAACGAAATTGGGTCAAAGAGCATTGCACAAAAGCAAGATTTATTCCACAGCCATTACTCTCGTAACTTGCGTAAAACTGCTTCTATTGCGACAAAACTTTAGTATGTTATTCTTGAGGTATACTGAACCGGCTCTGTTGAATATCATCGAAATGGGGTCTAAGGTCAGGACACTGGAGCGAGATTTATTCCACAGCCATTATCCTCATAACTTGAGTAATAATTTCTGGTATGTTGGAAAGCGTATCATAATCAATGCATTGCATGATTTTACTAACTTGTTTTAATTTATTAGAGGTTTAATGGCCACCGTGAACAACTCAGTGGGCTATACGCAGTCGCCTGTCCCTAACTTAGGGCCAGTGGTTCCAGGGAAGGGAGAGAGCCAGGCCGTAAGACAAACACAACATCCATGCCGCACGAAGAAACGAACCCAGACCCATCTCGGACGAATGATCAGAATCCGTCGCTTAGACCACTGCGCACCAGGGGCAGCGGGCAGCTGTTGATGTATTTCAAACAATGCTTGAAGAAAAAGCAACTGACAAACTCAAGACTATATCATCATCATCATCATTGTCAACCATTATCAATCCACTGCTGGACGAAGGTCTCCCCAAGTTACCTCCACAACGGTCTGTCTTGTGCCAGTCTCCTCCATGTCACTCCCGCATATTTACGAATTTCATCCACCCATCTCCCATGTGGTCTTTTTCTGGGTCTTTTCCTGTCCCTTGGAATCCAATCTAAAATTTCGGCTGTCCATCTATGGTCTGTCCTTCTGGCAGTATGTCCAGCCCATTGCCATTTCAGGGATTTAACTCTGATCATGATGTCTTCCACTCTCGTCATTTTTCGGATCCACGAGTTCCTCTTCTTATCTCTCCTGGTTATACCAAGCATGCACCTCTCCATGCTTTTTTGAGTTGTCTGCAGCCTTTGTATGTCTCTTTTAGTTAAGGTCCACGTCTCTGCACCATACGTAAGCACTGGAAGGATGCATTGATCAAACACTTTTCTTTTAAAACATAATGGCATATTGCTCTTGAAAATTATGCTGTTTCTTCCAAAAGCTCTCCAGGCAAGTTTTGTACGCCGATTAATTTCTTCATCAATGTGACCCTCACTTGATATCTGCTGTCCAAGATAAACGTACGTGTCTGTTATCTCCAGCTTTTCTCCATCAATCGATAAATCTTCATTTCTTGTAAAAGCATTGAACATCACTTTTGTCTTCTGAAAGTTCATTTTTAATCCCACTTCTTTACTCTTGTCAGCAAGTTCCTGGATCATACTCTGCAGCTCTGATGGGGTAGTTGCAAAAATGACTACGTCATCAGCAAAACGAAGGTGGGTTAGATAATCTCCATTAATCTTTATCCCTTTGTTTTCCCAGTTCAGTGATTGAAAGACATTTTCCAATGTGGCATTAAAGAGCTTCGGAGATATGGTGTCACCTTGTCTCACTCCCTTTCCAATTTTTATGTGTGTTGTATTTTCAAACAGCCGAATCTTTGCACTTGCATTTTCATAGATGTTATTAATAATATTAATGTATGCATCTTCAATACCGCAGGATTTCAGAGCCGTGGTAACTGCTGATGGTTTCACCGAATCAAAGGCTTTTTCATAATCGATAAAAGCCATGCACAATGGAAGTTCATATTCCCTCGCTCTTTCAATTAGTTCTCTCAGTACGTGGATATGATCTATTGTGCTGTAGCCACTCCTGAATCCAGCTTGTTCTCTCGGTTGAGCCATGTCCAGTGTTACCTTCAAGCGGTGTGAAAGAACTTTAGTGAAGATTTTATAAACCACTGATAGGAGGCTGATAGGTCTGTAGTTCCTGAGATCCTCAATGTCACCTTTTTTATGTAGCAGGATCATTGTAGCATTGTTCCAATCCTCAGGAATCTTCCCTTCATTAAGGCATCGAGTGAAAATTTGGGCGAGTACTGTTTCAATTTCTCCACTTGCTTCTTGTATGATGTCTATAGTAATTCCATCTTCTCCTGGAGCTTTCCCCCGCTATATACCTCTCTTTAATAACCCAGTACGATTCAAAGCAGAATATGCGATATGGAAAAAGATATTCACGAGAAAATTCTTGAAAAAATTAAAAGAAGCACATTCTGCTCATTGCAAATGGATGAATCTACAGACATTTCTGTCGTTCCGGTGGCACAGTGATCTAAGCGTTGGCTTGTGACCATCCGTAGGAGATGGATCCGGACTCCAATACCGGTTGAGGCATGCATTTTGTATTTGTCTTACGGCACTGTCTCTCTCTCCCTTCCCTGGAACCAGTGACCCTAAATTAGGGATGGGCGACTGCTTGTAGCCCATGGAGTTGCTCATTTTGGTCGTTAAACCTCCAATAAAAAAAACCCCTGATGTTTCTAACTGTACACAATTTATACCGTAGTCTTCATGCGATTCATACGGAGAACACGGTTACAGAAGATGTACTGTTTTGCAAACCGCGACGTTTTTGCAGAGCACAAATCATTACAATGTTGATTGAAGAAAATGCATTGCCATTTGCTCCGACGGCGAAAAGCAAATGACTGGGTTTAGGAGAGGACTCATAGCAAGATTGAAGGAGATCAGGCAAAATGCTGCGTGGTGTCACTGTTTTTTACATCGTGGATCTCTTGCATCAAAATGTCCACCTTCCGACCTTAATTGAATTTTAAAAACTGTCATCAAGATGGTAAACTCTATCAAAGGAAAAGCGTTGCAAACTCGTATATCCCGAAGTTTATGCGAAGAAATGGTTTCATTATACGAAGGTCTTCTTTACCACATAGAGGTATGATGGCTACCAAGGGGAAACGTGTTATTCATAAGGGTGAATTGAAGTTTTGCGTAAACGCATGTGCTGCGACGGTTATGTCACGTGTTTAAACTAGTTCAAATCGCACACTGACGTCGGTCGAAAGGGATATCAAGTGGTAGTTGTTTATGTGAGCAGCATTGAATGCCATCGTTCTGTCTGTGGTTGGGACGCCTAAAAGATGAAGAGCCACAACCGGCTAATTAGGGAACGTTTGCTTTACGAGTTTGAACACGGTCATAACGCTGCTCAAGCAACACGAAACATTTGTCATGAGAAAGGGAAAGGTTCCGTGGACCACAGCAGCTCAACCAAATGGTTAAAGAGATTTCGCTCAGGTGACAGAAACCTCGACGATGAGCCAAGGTTAGGTACGCCGCGAGCCTTCGGTTCGGAAGCCGTGCGCCAGGCCGTAGAGGCGAATCCGACAACCAGCATTCGGAGATTATTGGGAGAGCTGGGCATATCACAGACTACAGTGGTTCGCAACCTTTAGGACCTCGGCAAAGTCAACCTTTAGGACCTCGGCAAAGTCAACCTTTAGGACCTCGGCAAAGTCAACCTTTAGGACCTCGGCAAACCTTTGGACCTCGGCAAAGCTGCTGCATTGTTCCTCACGAACTTACGCCAGATGAAGCAAACTGCCGAATGGAAGTGTGCAAAAAATTCCTAGAAAATCCGCGTGATGTACGTTTTGTCGAGAGAATTGTTACGTGCGATGAAAAGTGGATCTATTTCCGTAATCCTAGCACACAACGGGAGTGATTGAGCCCGGGATTGCTTCCTGAACCTGTTGACAAACGTGGGCGCTTCGAGCGCAAGGTGATGCTTTACGTCTGGTGGAATTTAGAGAGGATAATTCATTACGAATTTGTCCCAAACGGTCAGACCATCAGCGACAAACTCTTCTCGGAATCGCTGACGTTTTGGAGGAGAAGTACGCAGGATTGGTGAACAGAAAGTGCGCTCTCCTACAGCAGGACAATACTCGGCCTCATTCCGCGTGAACGACCCGGGCGAAACTCGAGGAACTTAAGGACATCGAACTGATGCCACACCCAGCATATAGTCCGGACCTTGCTCCGTCGGGTTATTACTTGTTCCGGTCCATTGCCCACTTCTTTCGTAGGCGGCAGCTGGGGTGAAGGAGTTCTTCGCCTCGAAGGACGAGAACTGGTACCCCCTCAGAATCGAAGAACTGGCAGGCAGATGGCTAAAGACGGTGCAACACGAAGGCCTATACTTTGAATGCTAGTCATCTTTCGTCGTAAAGGTGCGTATGAAGACATAAAGTGATCCAAATATTGCAAAACTTTCGACTCACCTTCTGTAGAATCGAAGAACTGGCAGACAGATGGCTAAAGACGGTGCAACACGAAGGCCTATACTTTGAATGCTAGTCATCTTTCGTCGTAAAGGTGCGTATGAAGACATAAAGTGATCGAAATATTGCAAAACTTTCGACTCACCCTCTGTAGAATCGAAGAACTGGCAGACAGATGGCTAAAGACGGTGCAACACAATGAATGGCTTATACTTTGAATGCTAGTCAGCTTTCGTCGTAAAGGTACGTACGAAGACATAAAGCGATCCAAATATTGCAAAACTTTCGACTCACCTTCTGTGGAATCGAAGACATGGCAGACAGATGGCTAAAGACGGTGCAACACGATTGCCTATACTTTGAATGTTAGTCAGCTTTCGTCGTAAAGGTATACGTATGAAGACATAAAGTGATGCAAATATTGCAAAACTTTCGACTCACCCTCTGTAGAATCGTAGAACTGGCAGACAGATGGCTAAAGACGGTGCAACACGATGGCCTATACTTTGAATGCTAGTCAGCTTTCGTCGTAAAGGTATACGTATGAAGACATAAAGTGATCGACATATTGCAAAACTTTCGACTCACCCTCTGTAGAATCGAAGAACTGGCAGACTGGTTGTTAAAGACGGTGCAACACAATGAATGGCCTATACTTTGAATGCTAGTCATCTTTCGTCGTAAAGGTACGTATGAAGACATAAAGTGATCCAAATATTGCAAAAGTTTCGACTCACACTTATATATAACAAGAGTTTTTCAGATGAGAGCAGAACTTTTGATATACCTGCAAGACGCAAAATCGGAATATACAAAATTACTCGAATTCGCGATCATCTTTGTCTTCTTCAATTAGCTTACCTATAGCTGAAATATTTGAACATTTGAATACTCTGAAATTAGTTTACAAGGCCGTGATTTTAATATAATAACAGGTTGGGGCAGAATTTCATAAAGAAAATCAACTTCTGGTTCACTGCACTTGCAAAACGGAAAAGCCGCCCCCGGTTGCGCAGTGGTCTGAGCGATGGCTTATGATCATTCGTCAGAGATGGGTCCGGGTTCGAATTCCGGTGAGGCATTGATGTTGTGTTTGTCTTACGGCGCTGAATCTCTATCCCTTCCCTGGAACCAGTGATCCTAAATTAGGAACGCGCGACTGCTTATAACCCATCGAATTGCTCATGGTGGTATGGTGATCGTTAGTTAAACCTTCAATTAAAATATAAAAAAACAGAAATTGGATTCATTTCAATGTGTTGAACTAATTACGGAGGAAATACCTATCGATGCTACGCCAGATGTAAATAAAGCCTATATTTTCAAATATATGGAACGAAGCTTGCAAAATTTATAACATGAGCTCTTCAAATATTTTTTGAAGAAACCCAAAAGAGCAACGATAATTGCAGATGGATACAGAATCCGTTTTTGGAAAACTCCATGGAATTGGCAACAGTTCCAACGATATGAAAGAAAAACTAATTGAAGCTTTAAAATTTTTGATATCTTTGTAACATCGCATTTATGCGAGAATGATTTATTCGTAACTGTGTCGAATACAACGTCCAGATTTGCGAAGATGGTTGCCGAAAAACAAGCACATGCATCCCACTGGCAAGGTATTTTTTTCTTCTTCTTCTTCTTTGTTGTTTTCTGTAACGTTATTTCATTAAAATTAAATGAATAAACAATTAAATAAATATTTTTAACAGAGTATTTTTTTACCTATGTTCAATTTTCTTACTATCACGACTCCCCTACTTCTTAGAAATCTATAGCAATCCTTTGGGAGGTCGCAACCCTTAATTTGGGAGACACTGAACTTGGCAATTCAGGCTATTCCAAGTTAGTAATTCTGCAATTGTTCCCGTATCTCTACGAAAAATATTTCTTCCATAATTTCTGCACCCATCAACTAAAGTTTCCAGGCTGACCTACGGAAATGTGAGATCTCATATATGAATACCCTAAAGAAGTAATACACTCAGAAGACTACTATTAACAGAATTCGGCTTGTTCACCAGCGTTGTTAGATATTGACACACTGTAAGGAAAAAAGGAGAATATTCCTGTGGTTAACTCAATGTAAGCACTACGCAAAAGTTAAGCTAAAACTGATAATAAGAAAGAAATGGGTAAAACCAAAACAGATTGAACATCTGTGTATGTTTTATTTACAAATTTCTTTCTAAGTTTACTAGGCACTGAAGAAGCCAGTGATCTCCAACAAACATATATTTGGAGAAACAGTATGTTTCGAAATTCACATGATTTACACAAAATTTATATTATTTACCTCTACATTGTGTTTATGTTTACTTGTATTTATATTCTTCACCACATGGGTCATTGTTAAAAAGAAAAGCAAAAAGTTATAATTTTCATATTCTAAAAACTTTTTCCAGTCAGCGTAATTAGATATATTTTGTTGACTCACTACAAAAATTAAATTGGGAGGCATCGGCTAATCACAATACAATAGAATGTAAAATAGAATTACAGAAATCTGTTAACAAGTGGATTTGGAGAAAAAGCAGGTTGAAATTCACAAATTTACACGAAGTTTTTGTTGATTGCGTCTACAGTCTGTTCATATTTATGATACATTTAATATTTTCATCAAAACTCGCTGTGTATATACCATTCTGAGACACCACGGTGGGCGAGTGGCACGAAGCGTTGGCTTATAATCGTTCGCGAGAGATGTGTCCGGCTTCGAATCCCGGGTGAGGCCTCGATGCTGTATTCGTCTTAGGGCACTCGCTTCGTTCATCAGAGATGTGTTCGAATTCCAGGTGCGGCATCGATACTGTATTCGTCTGGCTTATAAACGTTCGTCAGAGATGGATCCGGCTTTGAATCGCAGTAAGACATCGATGCTGTATTCGTCTTAAGGCACTGGCTTGTAATCGTTCATTAGAGATGGGTCCGGCTTAGAATCCTGGGTGAGGCCTCGATGCTGTATTCGTCTTAGGGCACTAGCTTCGTTCATCGGAGATGGGTCCGGCTTTGAATCCCGGGGGAGGTCTCGATGCTGTATTCGTCTTAAGTCACTGGCTTGTAATCGTTCATCAGAGACGGATCCTGCTTCGAATGCCGGGTGAGGCCTCGATGCTGTATTCGTCTTAGGGCACTGGCTTCGTTCATCAGAGATGAGTCCAGCTTCGAATCTTGGGGAAGGCCTCGATGATGTATTTGTCTTAAGGCACTGGCTTGTAATCGTTCATCAGAGACGGACCCTGCTTCGAATGCCGGGTGAGGTCTCGGTGCTGTATTCGTCTTAGGGCATTGGCTTCGTTCATCAGAGATGGGTCCAGCTTCGAATCCCGGGGAAGGCCTCGATGATGTATTTGTCTTAAGGCACTGGCTTCGTTCATCAGAGATGGGTCCAGCTTCGAATCCCGGGGAGGCATCAATGCTGTATTCGTCTTAAGTCACTGGCTTGTAATCGTTCATCAGAGACGGATCCTGCTTCGAATGCCGGGTGAGGTCTCGGTGCTGTATTCGTCTTAGGGCACTGGCTTCGTTCATCAGAGATGAGTCCAGCTTCGAATCCCGGGGAAGGCCTCGATGATGTATTTGTCTTAAGGCACTGGCTTGTAATCGTTCATCAGAGACGGATCCTGCTTCGAATGCCAGGTGATGCCTCGATGCTGTATTCGTCTTAGGGCACTGGCTTCGTTCAGCAGAGATAGGTCCGGTTTCGAATCCCGGGTGAGGGCACTGGCCTCGTTCAGCAGAAATGGTCCGGCTTCGAATCCCGGGTGAAGGCACTGGCCTCGTTCAGCAGAAATGGTCCGGCTTCGAATCCCGGGTGAAGGCACTGGCCTCGTTCAGCAGAAATGGTCCGGCTTCGAATCCCGGGTGAGGCATCGATGCTGTATTTTTCTTAGGGCACTGGCTTCGTTCATCAGAGACGGGTCCTGCTTCGAATCTCGGGTGAGGCATCGATGCTGTATTCGTCTTAAAGCACTGGCTTATAATCTTTTGTCAGAGATGGATCCGGCTTCGAAAACTGGGTGAGACCCCGATGCTATATTCATCTTACTGAATTTGCTCCCTGTCACCAGTGATCCAAAATTAGGGACGTAGGACTGCTTATAGCGCACTGAATTATTCGTGGTGGTCGTTAAACCCCTAAACCAAAATATACTGTTCTAAGGAAGCAATATGTCCAGCCTCTTGATTGTTTTTACTTTGGCCATGTCATTAACTCTTGTCGTTTGCCGGATCCATGACTTCATTTTCCCATTTATTTATTTATATATTTATTTATTTATTGCTACAGCACTTACATCTCTCCATGCTTCGTTGCGTTGTTCGCTGCTCCTGTATCTTTTTTTTAGTTAAGATCCATCTTTCGGATCCATAAATAAGGACAGCAGACATAAATGTGAATTACACTTGAAAATTATACTGTTCCTTCCAAATATACTCCAGCTGTTTTGTACACCTATTAATTTCTACTTCGATGCCGCTAGGTATATTGTTATGAATTACGCTCCATTATTTTGAAATCTAATGAGTTTGGCTAATCAAGCCAATTAATTAATTGTTTAATTATTTCGAAGGCTTTGATTGGGTTTTAGGACAAGAAAGGAGATATCCTAAAGTGAAACACGGTACCGTCGAGACAAGGTTTTGTTCTCTATGTGTGGTCGGAGGCCAGAAAAATAAAATCGTAAATTTAGCGGATGTTTTCTCTGAATTTCCATTGACGCTGGGTAGTATAAAGCACGCCATGTTTCAAGTCTAAAGGGCTCTCGTCTCCGTTTTGAGTTGCACCAGTGGCAGCCAAATTTTTCGAAAAGAATGCAGTTTGGGACAAAGAAGCTCGTAATTTATGTCACTATAAGGCATGAAAGTAGGGAAAAGTCAAGTACCTTGTGTTCTGGTGCACGCGTGGGGACGTGGAAAACGGAAGGAATCACGAGACAGCAGAAGGAAGGAGGATGAAGAGAAGTCAGTTGTTTCCATGGACTCATGAAGAAAAGAGTCCGGCTACATGCTGTACCCCGAAAAGGAATATACACGTATGTCTGAAAAGCAAACTGTGTATTGCGGAGCCTGTAAGACACATGAAATAAAACAAACAACTTGACCGATGAAAAATCCTCGGAAGAATGTTAGGGTACGAAATCTTTATTGAAGGCTGGTGAGGAATAGTCTAGCAGATGACCGCTGAGGCCATTTTCCTAGCTGGCTAGGGGCATCAACGAAGATGAGAAACGCTAAGAAAAGGAAGGCGCGGACCCTAAGCATTTGCACAGCGACGTCACACTGAGAGGTGCTTGTGTGTGCGTGTGTGTGTGTGTGAAGAGAGCATGCAGCAGTCCCTTGCTCCGAAGAACAACGAGTTACGTAGCGTCGGCGAGTAAAAGAGAAAGCCATTCGTTTAAGTGAAATATTCGTATATGTAGTGCCGAAAGGTATTTGGTTCATATCTTAACAAGGAAAACCTGTAAATGACCATTTATTTTCTTACGTTTATCGCTTGAACTCGAGAAACTGATGTGACTCATCTGCGCAGTATGCTTAAATGACTGTCTCGGACTTGATGATTGCGCAGTGTGATTCATTAGAAATCATAATATTGGTCGTAGAAACCTGTGAACTAACCAAATTAAAGTGTATTTCGTTTGTCTGAAATTCTCGCAGCGGATTTGTGGATGCTAGTGATAATTAAATTAGGTTTAAGTTAATGGATTCTCTCAGTTACACCCTTTGCGGGTCAGAACCCCGCAAAGTTTAATCTGATCAGTTCATTTGTGTTGTTTGTGGTACCCTGGGACATTAAGCTCGTATCGAAAGTGCTCCCGTAAAATTTTATATGAAAACGCCATTTGGGCATCGCAACAATGCATATGTATAAGACCTTTTACGATTCAAGTAAAGCACTTAGTACTGCTATTTAGAAATGGTGGAAGAATATTTCGAGATAAAAAGCATAAAATGAATTCATTATCATCTTTCTTAGCTGAAATTACATTATAGAACTTTAAAACAAGAAAAACTGGTGAAGTTTATATAGCCAAGCTTAAAATCTATTTCAACGAAATGTCTGCGGTTTTCATTTCCAGGTTCAAAGACCGCACAAGAGCATCTGAGGTTACATGCGTATTAAGAAAAGCCCAGACAAAATTTAGGGTGTCTCAGGCCAAAAAAGGGACTTTAGCATCGCTGTGTTATAGCCCATGGCTTATTCGTAGCCCTAGCTCGGGACGAGCTCTGACGATAAGCCAGGAGACCTCGTCTTTGTCCACTGGCATACCAACTTTGACTTTCACAAATTCAAATACAGGGCAGTTATTTGGTGTAATTTGAGACTGAAATATTTAAATCTGAGTGAATCTTATTTAAAGGTATGAAATGATTCTACACGCTTGAAATATCTAAAGGACATGTAGCCATCAATGATGAAATTATTATCGGTAGAGGAATTTAAACTTCGAAAATTAAACTACCACAATAAATTTTGAAAGTAATGCAAAAATGGATTGATTAAATTAATTGAAAAGCAAGTAATTGAAACTCCACGGAGTCATGACTACAGTTAGTACTGTTGAATGTTAAATAAGTTTTCATCTTACTTAATCAATGTGAAAAATATTTAAGAGCAAAGTATTACATTAAATATTTAATGAGTGAATTGCAAGAAGGATGTTAATATAAGCTGTCCTCCTGAAAGAATTGTTAGGCAAATTTCTTCCTGACCCTGTGATGAGTTCGAGGTGCGTGTTCTACATACGTATATTGATTTTCGAGAAATGGCGTTCTCGCACGAACAGCCATGACCTTTTATTATTACTTAAGTTATGGATTGGCTCTTGCTGAAGTCAGTTTTCCTAAGTAATAACCAGTGGTGACTGGTGTCGAGTAACGATTACTTCGCAAAATTTTACATGCGTATTAAGAAAATAAATGCATCTCTGACACAAATAAAATTAGCACATCCGTGAAACAATGATGCAGCAGTGCATGTTCAATGCGCTCATGAAAAGTGAATTTTGCGCAGTTTGTACTGAGGCTACATTAATTACCTTGTGTCGTCAATGCAAAAGACGAGATTAAAATGGAAGAAATGCAGAAAAATGCAGAGAGAAGTCATTTGTGGCTTTATCAAGGTTCAGCACAACTGACTTCTCCGTCATTTCTGTATAGACCTAGTAAGCGTGAGTTCCTGCTATATCACATTTGTATAGAGCCCCCGCCTCTCAAAAAGAAACACCAAAATTAATTTAAATTAATTACGGAACATCAACCACTCCTTAATAACATGTTACTTAGTTGGCCAAAAAGTAATTGCGTTTTTTCGCTATGTAAATGAAAGGCGAATTTTGAATGGGGAAACAAAAACTTTACTCAACAACATATTGTCAATTTTGTCCGATGACCTTTTGCCATCTCACAGGCAAGTATATGATTCCGCACTCAAAAAGTGTGTTTTTTTTGGGCAAAAAAAAAACAAAAACAGTTCCATGAATGATTTGATAGCCCCATCAGCAGTGAAGATTTTACTATTCAAGGCGTTTGCAACGAGCGAAACAAATGGTAGTCTGATGGTGCCAGGTCAGGTGAATATGGTAGATGTGATAACACATCCGATCCAAGTTGCAACAATTTTTGACTAGTGAACGAACTTGTATGTGGTCTTGCGTTATCATGATGAAACACAACACCATTGCGATTCACCAATTCTGGACGCTTGTGTTTGACTGCAAGACTTAATTTATCCAGCTGACGATAGTACACGTCCGAATTAATGGTTTGGTTCCTTGAAAGCAATTCAAAATATACAATACCTTTTAAATCCCACCAGACTGACAGCATAACCTTCCTTTGGTAAAGATCTGCTTTTGAAGTGCTTTGAGCAGGTTCATCACACTTGCTCCACGATCGTTTTCGTTCGACGTTGTTGTAAATGATCCGTTTTTCATCGCCTGTTATCATACGTTTCAAAAATGGATTGTTTTCTTCACGTTTCAAGAGCGAATCGCAGATGTCAACGCGCTTAATGAGATGGATTTCTTTGAGCTCATGTGGTTTTCAATATAATTTATTTAAGAAAATAGGCTTTTACATCATTATTCTTCGCGCCCATCAAAAACATAAAAATACACATGACATTTATAATTATATGTACACACGAAAGAGGGTAAAGCTACCCAGATTAAAATAATGAAACACGAATGCAGGCAAGCATTCTATGAGTATCGTAATGGTACAGGAATCTGGGGTCAACGTGCAACCCCATAATACGTGAAATACAACTAGAGAAACACAGGAAACATATTTAGCATATGGGAGCAAATAACAAAATGAAATCGGGAGAATGTACTAGAACAGAGAATGTAAGTAAATACAACGATGTATGTAATAAACGAGAACAATACACAAAACACAAGATACAACATCGCAAAGTCGGTGACACCTCAATGACTTTGATCATAAAATACAGGGATGTTAACGGAGATAATAACGTCACAGAACACGACTCAACTAATACGACATAACGACATCTACAGGATAAAAATATGTTCGTTAGCAAGATCACGTGTGATATGAAATGTTAGAAAAAAAGGAAATTTGTACAACATGTTGCCACACCAAAAAAGTTAATTAACAGTGCACACAATGTTATTCGACATCGGTGAGAAAAAAAGGAAAACTGAAGGAAAGAGTAAATACACAATACACACTAGGTACGGTGAGTAAAAAAACAAAACATTAGAGAACAGTGTATACAACCTGGCGGAAACAAAAATCAAAACCTTGATGAGTCAACGTCTCGTGAACAGTGCACCACCTTTAAATAAGTCATGTTGTTTTCAACATATTGAAAGAAAGAAAAGGATGATGCAGTTCTGCACTCTGTTCATAAAAATAGAAGAAACACGACAAATAAAATGAATAGAACACTCAGTGGTTAATATCGTTAAAGTACACATGTAACACAATTATCACTCAGGGAAGCTATGCAAATGAAATCTACAAGAAAGGTGCAGACCCTAGGTTATGAAAGAGGTACAATGTCATCATGATGCTGATACAGAGAACAAGAAAAAATACACTAGAAAAATTTACAGAACATTTGCAAAGTGATACGATAATAACGTGATCGCCTATAACACGGATAAAAACTATAATAACTATGTACAAGTACGTACAAACAATTACGATATTTACAGAAAACAGCAGGCAAGTAACATTAATCATAAATGGGGTCACAATAGGAAAAAAAACACGTACTGTGGTGCGAAACTCAAGTATGGTACCATGTTAACACAATACAATGGTACTATGGTACCATGTTAACACAATACAATGCTAACATGGTACCATAACTAAGCGTACGTAGGTTGCCACAGTGTGGCTACTCAGAAAATAAAAAAATAAAAACACAGAACACTCTTGGCACGGTGAAACAAATATCGAACGAAAGACACACTGGACTTAGTGCACCAAACACACAAAAAAAAGCAAAAAAAAAAAAACACACACACACACACACAACATATACTCAAATGGCGAGACGGACAGAATTCCCATCCATCGTATACCATCCTGAATGCTCGGCCCAGGTATTGTGAAATGTTGGGAGGGAATTTGACGATCGGGCGGTGTTATATTCAAGTCGAAGGCGTGCAACTATTCGGCCTCGAAAGCACGATAGCAAACGACTTCCGGCCTGCAGAATTGAAAGTGGATGCGATGCAGAACGTTGGGATTGATGAAACATGTGAATGACGTATTTAACAAGTACAAATAGAAACCAGCAGGTATCTGGTAGACGTGTTGGCGGATGCTTCGTTAATAGAAGCCACGGATATGCTTAGAATGGAAGATCTTGAGAAACAATGAGGCCAGCCAGGCGGAAAGCAGTATTGAGAAGCGGTAGCAGGATGGGGCAGTGGCAATAGGTGTGGTAAACATCACCGACATTAACACAGAAAGAGCAGAGTGGAGAAGAGACCAGCGACATACGGAAGAGACGATGGGGAACAGCGAGACGACGGTGAAGGAAACGCCAGTGAAGATTGCGCTCTAGCGGACAGGAGAGATGAGAGGAAGAAGCTGACCAGACGGTCATAGAAAGCGAGGGAGAGAAATCAGAGACAGGTTGTGGAAGGTCCGAAGCTGAACGGAGAAAACGATAGAGGAAGGCAGCGGTGAAGGAAATGACTGGGGCGACAGAGTCAAGGAGAGGAAGAAAGAACGGAATAGGAAGACTGGGTCAAGAGACAACACGGAGTCCGTCGGCAGTAACCAAAGCAGGGTATAGAGAGAGGAGGGAAGTGTGAAGTAGGGCATACTCCTCCTCGAGAGAAGGAGTAAGAGTAGGAGTAGGAAAAAGGGAAGTAATGGGTTTCCAGGTGAGGTTAGCAGTAATCAGGGCGTTGACTGTTAAGATGCCAGAACGAAACCAGAGTGGGAGGAGAAAGAAAGGTTGGTTAGGAGGGTGGATCAGTGAGAAAAAGAAGAGTGGTTCGACAAGGAGATCAAAAGTGGTGACAGGTGGAGCCCGGTAAAGAGGAAGGGACCGGAAAAACGTAAGAGCTTCAGAGATAGTAGACGGAATGCTAGAGGAAGGATGGGTGTAAAAATCCATCCGCAGGAAAAGAAGAAAAGTGAAGGACGGATCATGGACAGAAAGGAGTTCATCAAAAGAAATCACAAGAGAGGGAGAGGGAGAGGTAAGCAGACGAAGAAAAGTGGTAAGACGGTAGGTACACTCTATAGTATTGATGAATATCAATGAGCCGGATGCCACCATGCGACTCAGGAAGATACAATGTCTGAGCCGCCGACCAATGCTTGGACTGCCAGATGACGGAAGTGAACTGACTATTGATGTCAGTAAGACGAGAGGCCAAGAAAACTGTTGAATTCCAGAAATATGTACATAGTGAGAGCAGGTAAAGCTGGACAATATGAGCACGTTGAAAATAAGATGAAAATGGAAAAACGAAACACCAATACGCAGCTCAGCGCCGAAGCCTTAGAAAAAGGTTGGTCCATGTTGCTTGTCCTGCGGTAAACGGATGACCAGCATAGACGCCGAGGATCTTTTGGGTCGAGGATGACCACACCGCTCTCCAAAGGGAGTCAGTGCGGCCTATCCAAGACCCACACCAGAGACCAGTACTCTTAGAGACATTAAGTGATGCTCCCGAAACAGTAGCATATAGGTGATAGGTGATGAGCAGGTCCTCAAACTGAGCATCTCTCCTGATGCAAAACGTCGCATCGTCTGCATAAGCGGAGAAAGTATACTCGTGATGTCGCGTACTTGCTACGGTAGGCGGCAGCGAAAATCGAAGAGAGCGATGAGCAGCAATCAGGAATGGTTCAAAGGCTAATGAAAAAATTTGCCCCAAGAAGGGGAAACCCTGCCTAATCCCACGTTGAAAAGGAAATTGAAGCCGTCAGAAAGGAGGCCGCCCGGACATGAAAATGGGCGTCCGAATAGAGACTAAGTAAAAGGGTAACCAAAGAAGAGGGGAAACCAAAGCTAAGAAAAGTAACAGAAAGATAGTCTTGAGAAATGTTATGGAAGGCTGATTTTTGATCAATGTTAAGCAAGGCAAGCGGTTCAGAAAGTTTACGAGCAAGAAAAACAAGGTTGTGAACAAAAGAAATGTTGTTAGCGATAGACCGACCAGGCACAGTGTGTGTATGACTGGTCGGGCGAAAGGATGAAAGGAAGAACAAGATTCAAACGACGGGAAAGGAGTTTGGTAAATAATTTATAGTCGAGATTTAGAATGGAAATAGGACGCCAATTTTGCAGATACAGAGGGGTCTCCTTTCTTCGGCAAAAGAATGACGTGGGTCACTTTAAACTCCGGTGGCAGTGCAGAAGAAGATTGAGCTGCGGATAAACAGGCAAGAAGGAAGGGGAGAAGAGATGGAAGTAAAGCACGGTAAAAGGAGAGAGGAAGGCCGTCAGGTCCAGGAGAGGCATGAGGATTTAGAGATGCAAAAGCCTCTCTGAGTTCAGCGGGGGAAAAGGCCGCGAGAAGAGAAGGATAGAGTTGTGAGGGGACCTGCGGAAGAGCACGAAGGAGGGAAGATGGTGAAAGAGAGGGAGTCTGTACTACCGCTCGGAATTTATCTCGAAAAAATTGACGAACCTGTGTGCAGATAGTGGCTGAGTCTGATGAAATAATTCCATCCGACACACGGAGATGTCGTAGGGTAGTAGATGAACGCCGTAGTCTTTCCGTGCGAGAGAGAAATTCATATGATTGAGCTGTTGAGGAAAGATGAAGTAATTTCATACGACAGAGAGCTTGCTGTGCCATCGGATGAAGCAGCTCTCTAAGGGCATCCTGTACTTGAGGATATGATGGATCTGTGAGAGACATCGAAGAAAGGATCCCACGAAATTTGCTGATTTGCATACCACGTTCAGTACGGGCAGCAAATGAGTATTGTCGGATTAACATACGAAGCTCAAATTTAATGTCGAGCCACAACTTGAGTGCGCTTGGTGTTGTGGCGAGAAGGTGACGACGATCATCCAAGAATCGACGGATTGTGGTACAGAAAGTTTCGTCTTGAAGCAAGTCATCATCAAAGGACCAGGTACGCTGTGAAGTAATTGGCAGTGCAGAAACGCAGATAGACAGCGTCACCGCTCTGTGATCAGACGAGGTTGTTGGCACATGCCGTGCCTCAGTAGATGCAGGGAGCAGCTCGGAGGAGACGTAAATTCGGTCCAACCGGGCCGCTGACGAACTTTGCCGAGGTGAATTGCTCCAGGCATATGAAACGGTGTTTGGATGAAAATGACAGAAAGAGTCAACAAGATGATGGTCGGAGAGGAGTAGAGTAAGCTGATCGACTAGGATAGGACGAAATTCTCTTAGGGACCCGCTGCGGTCCAACGACGGAAACAAAGTGCAATTGAAGTCTCCTCCTAAGACATAAAAATCACCAGGGGGAATTGCAGTAAGTGCTGAACGTAAACATTGAAATAGGGGGTCAATGAGAGATTCATCTGCAGGAATATAAATATTAAATATGTGATAGGTAATATGATCAATACAGAATACACAACATTGTAACAAATCAAGGTATAAATTATTTACAGAGACAGTAGTCAGTGAGTGAAGCAAACGGTTGTGAATGCCAATGGCAACACCGCCGGATTGCAACCATCTATACTCATGGAAGAACTTAAAAGGCCAACTACGCCAACGATGGAATGGAGTTGCAGGAGAGCATTTCGTTTCTTGAACGAGAAGAACGTCAGCGTTCTCTGCCGACAAGTCTGCATACACTTTTGTGTTTGCGTCAGGGGTGCCAAACATCCGACAGTTCAGCGAAACTACCTTGAAAGTGGTAGGCCACTTCTAGGTGTCATAGCTTTTATGACAGTTGTTTGAAGCAGATGGATGTGCTGCCGGATGTGTTTGCCAGCCGCACTCAGGTTGCCAGACGGTTTGGCATAGACATCAAGAACTCTATCCAAAGAGGTAAGTTGCTGAAGAATATTTGGCAAATCATTCTCATGTCGCTTGACAAAGGTATGTGCTGTAGCAGGATATTGTTTGACACACATGAGAGAATAAAGTTCCTTGTATGACAATGGTGTAGGCGATAATTCAAGGCTAGACATTTGGGCAACAAACTCGTCAAATGGCACCATTCCATCGGTGGGGTCTGGTGACGTTTCAAAATCAACAACTCGTGCGGGAGAAGTACGGGTCCAGGGGGAGATCGAGTGGGGCTCACGCGAGCTCGTCCCCTCTTGGCGGAAGCACGAGGTGGTTTCGGGGCTTGACGCTTTTCTAGTCGTGCTTGGCGTTCAGTCTTCGAGCTATGGCTCATGGTTTGATCCGCACTGAGATATGCAGTTTCATTATCCGGAATAGAGAGATCTGCCTCTGACGTAACACTCCTTTCAGCTGACTCCACTGGTGGATCGGGAGCACGAAAGTGAGACTGAGCAAGGATAGGAGGGAAATGTGTCTCATCCACTGGTGGTGGAAGAACAGCAGACGAAAGAACAGTGTCTAGGCTTGGTAGAACGGCAGTCGGACGCACTGGAGCGGAAACCATCTCCGGGGTCCGTTTGGGAGTCTCCGCTGGAACTGCAGACTTGGGAGACGAGGAAACTTTAGGACACTCTTTGTAAAAGTGTCCAAATGCTTTGCAGATGCTGAAATGAAATTCAGTTAGGAGATCAACATAACGCATCTGCCCAGAACACTTTACTTTAAACTGTACTGGGAGCGTGCTAATGCTGTCAGGAGTTGTGAAGAGGACCCGCGCAACGCGACGTATGCCACAAATAGATTTGTCGTCGGGATCCTTTGGAGCTGCTGAGAATGTCTTCACCGTGCCTACAACACGGCCAAGAGTAGAGAGGACGGCATACAACATTGTGTCAGTGACTTCCGGTGGCACTGGATAGAAAGACACGTTGATGGGTCTCTGCGCTACAGGAGTAGGCTCTAAGAACTTTTTTTTTTTTTTTATTGGAGGTTTAACGACCACCGTGAGCAACTCAATGGGCTATAAGCAGTCGCCCGTCCCTAATTTAGGGTCACTGGTTCCAGGGAAGGGAGAGAGCCAGTGCCGTAAGACAAACACAACATCCATGCCTCACCGGGATTCGAACCCGGACCCCTTCGGACGAATGATCAGAGGCCAACGCCTTAGACCACTGCGCCACCGGGGCGGCGCTCTAAGAACTGATCCCCGAGAGTGAGACCTGTACGTAGGATGGTGGTAGCATATTCAGCTTTAATGAAGTACACCACAACTGTCCCTGCCCGCCGGAACATATGAGAAATGGCTTGTGGGTTGAACCTGTTCTTCAGGGCAGTGGAGCACACCTTTAACGGCGTCGCCGGTAAGGCAACAAACACTACACCTTTATCCAAGGCAGAATTAAAGTTAGCACTGGCTGCAGTATCATCAGGAATGTTGAGAGTGATGGTGTTTCCTTCTCGGCGAATATAGGAGGCCATGCCCGCCGCTCCGGCGTACTGTGTTGGAGTGGAGTGGATAGGAATAGAAGTAGTGACTGCCGTAGAGTAGGTGGAGGAGGATGACTGTTGTGCAGGAATAGAAGGAATGCCACCACAATCGATGACGTCCATAGCAACGTTAGTAGTAGCAGGGTCAGTAGAAGTTGACGTATTAGAAGAAGTTAGCGAATCGATGTGATAAGAGAGTACGGTAGTACCGCTAGATGAGGGGAGCACATCACCGCCAGTTAGATCGGACAGCGTAGCAACGCCTCCTCTGGAAGAAGAAGTGGAGTGCTTCCCGTAAGTGAGGTCGTTGCTAAGTCCCCCACCACCGGAAGACGCCATTTGCAATGGCACCTCAGTGATAAGCAATGACCAGCTCGGTCGAAAATAAACACAACGTAAAAACTCAACTAAAAAATGCACTCACCGGCTCGGGAGTCAAACGGAAAGAAGCACGATACCTTTATACTTCGTACACACACAAAATTAGAGAACTGAAAGCGCTATATACGTGACTTTAGACACAAAAATGAGGAGCAAAACAAACGAGCTCATGTGGTACCCACATATCGAGCTTACAAACGTATCCCAGTTGCTTTAAATGGTTCTCACCGCTCGATTTCGATATGTTCAGACTTTCAGCAATCTCTCGTGTCGTTAAACGCCGATTGGATTCGATCAATGCTTTATTTTGTCGTAATCAACTTTGACTGGCCTTCCTGAGCGTGGTGCATCTTTCACATCAAAATCTCCACACCGAAATTTTACAAACCAATTCTGACACTGCCGTAGTTTTAAGCCATCTTCCCGATACACATCACATAATTTTTTTATGAGCTTGCACAGTGTTTTTTCGTTTTCGGAAGTAATACAGCAAAACATGACGAAAATGTTCCTTTTGATTGTCCATTTTGAAATAGAAGCCAAACAAACACTTGTTAACGAACTCGTGCACTTTCTGTTCCTAAAACAAGCTTAAACTGTCAGTTGTCATGTTACATAATGAACTTGCGTTTTCAAACGACGTTAAATACATTTCAAGAACAGACATGTTTCGCCATCTATGTGTAAAAAAAGCAATGGCTTCTTCGCCATCCTAATATTTAAGAAGTTTCCAGTTCGAAATTGCATTGAAATGGAACCTGACCAAACCCCGCCTAATTTAAAATATATTTTTTTAATTGCGTATTCCTAATTTGCTACCCTAAATTATTTTGAAAACTTTTATCCAACGGGATGTCCAAAAAATCCGCTCTGTGTTTTTAGGGAAAGCTATTTTTAGCTGTTTGAGACAGATCTCAAGGATATGTCCAAAAGATGCTAAATAGACCCTTATAACTAAGAAGATAATAAAGTAACATAAATCCATTACTGGTGTAAGAAGGAAAAATTCTGATTTACATTTCATAAAGTTTACCTAACAATAAGGCGGACACATGAAGGTAATACGTGGTGACTTATTCATAGCTTCAACGGCGTACGACGTATAATAACACTGTTACTCACTTTGATTCATAAGTATGTCGATAATGACCAGCCGACAAAGTGTCATATTGTTTCACTTTTTATTCCCGATACTGCAGTGTATATTAGCATTTAAATTAATTCTATTTGTTGTATAATGAAAATGCTGTATTAAAGAACCCTGTAAGCCATTACAACAGTTCTGTATTGCCATTCAAATTGTCCGCAGTGAAGAAGAAAAAATAGTTGAATCTTACGAGCTTTACGGGAGGCTTTGTCAAGGCCACTCACATTAGACGAACAATAATCCGAAGATAATCCACACATATTATCGTTCGTCTAATATAAGTCGCCTTGACAAAGCCTCCCGTTGGCAGGCGAAAGCTCGCCAGATCAAACACTTTTTCTTACTTCATCAATCACGGTATTACATGGCTTCATTGTCTCCTTAGCTATTCTTAGCTACTTTCTTAAAACTATTTTTTGGCAGTTCATTCATTTATTAGGTTTATTCTTGCAACAACAAACAAAGGGCATCCTGAAAGTAATTATTCTTGCAACAACAAACAAAAGCGTCCCTCATAAGATTTTAATTTGTAGCAGCAGAAATGTGAAACTTAGCGGCAAAATACTTGGACATATTGTTAATAATACTAAACTATTCAAAGTATTGTTTATCACTTTCTATACATTTCCGCCATCTTTGAACCCATTGGTAAAATCCATTTTGGAAAAATTCCCGAGACTGTCGTTTCACTAATGAGTTTACAGCCAGTTTAACGTCTGTCGTATCATCGAAACGTTCCCCGAGAAGGGTGTTTATCAAAGGGGCAAGCAGGAAAAAGTCTGAGGGAGCCAAATCAGGATTGTTCGGGGGTTGGGGCGTCACCATCTACCCCATTTCAGCAATAGCTTGTGAAGTCTCCATTGAAGTGTGGGGACGCGCGTTATCATGGTGTAAAAGAACACTATGAAGGGAAATGCAACGTTTTTTCCTTCTGATAGCTTCTTCAATGTCTTCACATAGTGAGCACTGTTTAGAGGGTGAATCAATTTTTATTCATTAGCCAACCACCAGCATCTTCCTTTAGCTTTTTAGCTTCGTCAACGCCAGCTTCTTCCTTTAGCTTCTTCAATTTGAATTTTTCGTTGCAACTAGCCAACCACCACCAGCTTCCTTTAGCTTCTTCCTTTAGCTTCTTCAATGTCAACGTCTTCCTCCAGCTTCTTCAATGTTTAGCTCTTTAGCTTCTACAATGTTTAGCTCTTTAGCTTCTACAATGTTTAGCTTCTTCCTTTAACTTCTTCAATGTCTTTCTTTTAGTTTCTTCAATTTTTTATTAATCAGACAACCGACCACCAGCTTCCTTTAGCTTCTTCAATGTCTGCACATAGTGAGCATTGTTTAGAGGGCGAATCAATTTTTATTCATTAGACAACCACCACCAGCTTCCTTTAGCTTCTTCATTTAGCTTCTTCAATGTTTAGCTTCTTCCTTTAGCTTCTTCAATGTTGAATTTAGCTTCTTCCTTTAGCTTCTTCCTCTAGCTTCTTCAATGTTGAATTTAGCTTCTTCCTTTAGCTTCTTCAATGTTGAATTTAGCTTCTTCCTTTAGCTTCTTCAATTTGAATTTATCGCTACAACTAGCCAACCACCACCAGCTTCTTTTTAGCTTATTCAATGTCAGTTTCTTCCACCAGCTTCTTCAATGTTTAGCTTCTACCTCTAGCTTTTTCAATGTTTAGCTTCTTCCTTTAGCTTCTTCAATTTTTTATTCATCAGACAACCGACCACCAGCTTCCTTTAGCTTCTTCGATGTCTGTACATGGTGAGCACTGTTTATTGTTGCAACTCCTGGATGGTGACGTGATGATCAGCTGCGATGAGGCCTTTCACTCTTTGCCTGTTGGCATCTGTCACTGCAGTTGTGGGTTTTCCATTCCTTTGTTTGTCCGACACTGAACTTTCTCCCTCTCGAAACCTCTTCATCTATCTTCGGACATTACTGGTATCGATTGAGACAACTCCATACACCGCCAGAAGTCATTTGTGGATTGATGTAGCTTCACATCCCTCTCTTTCCAGAAATTCAATTACGGCTCGCTGCTTTTCTGTGTCCTTCATTATCTTTATTTCCGATTCTGAAAAAGATTTGTTCCCACATTAGTAACATATCATAGTACATGTCAGTGCAGTTTCGTTAAAATCACTTCAAAATTTCAAAGGTTATTAATGAGGACGCCTTACAGGACGCCCCTTTTACTAAAATATTTTGCATGTAATTGTAACTTTTATCTTCGGTTCAAGTTTCAGGTTAGAAATTTATGGTGCTCTGGTAATTTTCACGTCGAGTCAGGCCTGTATATCACATATGTGTTAAAGTTTAAAAAATTTTGATGTACCAAATTGGGAATATGTAATTAAAAAAACATTTTAAAGTAGGTGGGGTTCGGTTAGGTTCTATTTCGAGGAAATTTTGAACTGGAAGCTTAAGTAACATGCTATTACAGAATGTTTGTTATACACTGACGGAAAAAAAAAATCCCAACACCACGAAAAAATATTTGTAGAGGAATGAAATGGCGGCAATACATTTGTATAGGTAACATATTTAATCGATTAAGGTTTCAAGATCACAGCTTATTGTAAGCGCGAGAAGAGCCATTTTAAATGTGAAATGCTGGTACATTAATAACCGGTGTAACCGCCAGAATATGGAATGCAAGCACGCAAACGTTCATGCACTGTGTCGTACAGGTGCTGGATGTCAGTTTGTGGGATGGATTTCCATGCCTGTTGCACTTGATCGGTCAATACAGGGACGGTTAATGCTGGTTGGGGGTGACGCTGGAGTTGTCGTCCAATGATGTCCCATACGTGCTCGATTGGTGAAAGATATGGTGATCTAGCAGGCCACGACAACATGTCGACACTCTGTAGAACATGTTGGGTTACAACAGCGGTATGCGGGCGAGCGTTATCCTGTTGGATAACACCCCCTGGAATGCTGTTCATGAATGGCAGCACAACAGGTTGAATCACCAGACCGACGTACAACTGTGCCGTCAGGGTGCGTGGGATAACCAAGAGAGTGCTCCTGCTGTCATAGGAAATTGCTCCCCAGACCATAACTCCAGGTGTAGGTCCAGTGTGTCTCGGCCGCAGACAGGTTGGGTTGCAGGCGCTCACCTGGCCTCCTTCTAACCAACACACGGCCATCACTGGCATCCAGGCAGAACCGGCTTTCATCAGAAAACACAACAGATCTCCACTCTGTCCTCCAATAAGCTCTAGCTTGACACCACTGACGTTGCAAACGGCAGTGGTTTGGAGTAAGTGGAATGCACGCTACAGAGCGTCTGGCTCGGAGCTGTCCTTCAAGTAACCGATTTGTAACAGTTCGTTGTGTCACTGTGGGGGCAACTGCAGCTCGAATTGCTGCCGCAGACGCGGTACGATGCGCAACGGCCATACGCCGTACACGGCGGTCTTCCTCTCAGTAGTGCCACGTGGCCTGCCAGAACCCGGTCTTCTTGAGGCAGTACCTTCCCTTGACCACCGCTGCCAACAATCATGCACAGTGGCTACATTCCTGCCAAGTCGTTCTGCAATACTGCGGAAAGAAAATCCACCTTCTCGTAGCCCTATTACACGACCTCGTTCAAACTCCGTGAGCTGTTGATAATGGCTTCTTCGTCTTCTTAAAGGCATTCTTGACTAACATCAACATCCTACGTCGAATCTCAACGATAACTAACGCTCACGAACGTTACATCGCGTATTTACAGCAAACCTGCTTTGCATGTTCCGAGGGGGCGCTACTAGCGCCACACGTATGCGCCGAGCGCGAAATATGCATAGACGTCATCTTACAGATGTACTCTCACCGCCTACCAACTGTCGTTTATCTAACACAACCCCTTCTTGGTGTTGGGATTTTTTTTTCCGTCAGTGTAATTAATTGAAATTAATATTAGTGGGGTTGGGGGGGAAGCAAGGGGGCGCCTCCAAACAAATATGATACAGCAGAAACCCTAACTCACAAGGTCTATGTAGATATATCAGTTGGGCTATTCCTTGAAAAAGCGACAAAAGACTACTCTCAACATTTTCTGTATTTCTTCCATTTTATTCCCGTCAAAATTTACTTAATATTTTAGGGATGAATTTTGTTTGATAAACCTTTTTTCATAGGGTAAATAACGCACTGCTTTTTTTAAAAATTGTCACTACAGTTTATTTACTTCATTTTGAAATATACACAACCAAGTCTCATTATAGTGACCACCAGTTAATATCCAGAGTAACCCTGTGTGCAGCGCTGACAGCAGCTAGATGGGCTGGAAGTGAATCATGAAGTGCTGGAAGGTGTTCATAGATATGTGGAGTCATGCTAACTGTAGTGCATCTGACAGCTGCTGGAGGGTACGTGATGGAGGATCCATAGAGCGAACAACACGATCGAGGGAATCCGACAGTTGCTCAATTGAGTTTAAGTCTAGAGAATTAGGGGACCAGAGAAGTACTTTGAAGTGTTCGTAGTACTCTACCAAACACTCTCGGACATTTCCAGATGTGTGACACGTCGCATTGTCATGCTGGAAGATCGCATCCGCCCCAGGGAAGACAATCAGCATGTAAAGGTGCACGTGATCTGCAAGGATGGATTCATAACGAATTCAGTCCATATGTGCCTTCCACAGGTATAAGTGGGCCCAGGGAATGCCACGAAAACATTCCCCAGACCATAACGCTTCCGCCACCAGCTGGTGTTCTTCCAGCAGTGGTTGAAGAATGTTTGTTCTCCTATGTTTCTCGCCTTATACGCCAACGTCCATCCGTTCGATGAAGCGCAAAACGTCACTCATCGGAGAAAGCAATCCTTTGGCAATCAGCGGAGGTCCAATTCCGATAGTTCCGTGCAAATGTAAGCATTTTCTGCCAATGAACCTTCGTTAGCATGGGTGCAATGACTATCCGTCTGCATCGGAGCCCCATACGCAGCAGGGTTCCCTGAACTGTCGTTTTAGACACACTTCCGTTAGCCCCTGGTTCATTCGGCCAGCGAGTTGCTCCATTATAGTGTGTCCATCGGCCCTCACGCACCTTCGCAGCCGACGTTCACCTCTCACATCAATGGCACGTGGTCCTCCGCAGTTTCCACGTTGCTTATTCGCAATTGTGCCATTTCTCTAATCATAATACACTTTAACAACATCAGCACGCGAACAGTTCACAAACGGCGCTGTTTCAGAAATACTGCCACCCTTGGCCCGAAAGCCGATAATATTTTTTTTTTGCAAATCTGATAAATCGCTCCTTTTATCCATGGCAGCTACAAGTGATATGTTTCCAAATGATCATATGTAGAGGATTTTAGGAAGGGAGTGTCTGACCCCAGGTCTTAAACAACCGTTAGAAATAGGAAGCTAGGAGATTTGGGCTAGAGTGCCCGATAGGAAAGTCACACGGAAGCGAAGTAGAAAGGGGGAGGAAGACGCCCTTATTTATTACCGGGGGGCCAGTACCCAGGGTCCGACGGCTTAACGTGTCCCTCCGACGCACGGCGAATATATAGTGGATCGAGCGTTCGTACCTTCTGGGATCGAACCTGAGGTCCCTCCCGTGGCAGTCACGAACGTTGCCCACTCGGCCACCAGCGGCCCATATGTTTCCAAAATGCTTACAGCACACCTTATATACCCTCCAAGCCAGCTCACGACACGTGCCTTCTTTCATTGGCTACGCGCTGTTGACGTCAAATGTAGGAGGTGGCTACAATAATGTGACTCGAGTGTGAAAAAACACTATAGAGATAAAAGCACAAAAGAGGCGAGATCTTTTGGGCTTACTACAAGCCCATTCTCAAGCCAAAGAATGCCACCGATACAAGTTGCGACGCGATTAAATAAAAGTAGAAAAGACCAAGGTGCAAACAGTTCGTAATGACGTAAGTAGTACGCCAGATAACCAATTGACACAAAATCAAAAAGGCAAAAAGAAATAATGGTGTCTAAGTATTAAATAACGTTTGGAGGAACCAAGTTCTCAACACAATATCTTCAGGGTTGAGGAACGTTGAAAGGCATATCGTCATTACAGTACTCATCAGCATACAAGGTAATAAATAAACTCTCAGTAAAGAAAGTGTCTCTTTTGTTCGTAGTAAAAGCTAGATGCTTTAAATTGTCACATTTAGATGTATAGTGGCGTTGAGCCACAGTTCTTGCTATAAGAAAGGTCACACGAAAAATGAATGCTGGCATGCATATACCTAAAATACCTAAATATACCTGTTTATTTTAAATATAACAGTATTTGATTTTATATTTGACAGTAGCTTACTTGAACTCTAATAAATCATTTGATATGATCTTTACTTACAGCACATTTTATGTAAATAAGGATCAATACATGTTGCAAGGTTGAACAAACAAAATTTGGTGTAATGTTGAACCGTAATGTGGCGGTAAGTTGAACCATAATTCTGTGTAAAGGTTGAACCAAAACATAGTGAAAGGGTAAACCGTTGTTTCGTGTTAGGGCGAACCATAATTTGGTGTTATGTTGACCCATAATTTGGTTTACAAGTTGAACCATCAATTGGGGTGAAATTTGAGCCAAGTTATGGTTACAGCAAATTTGCCCCCTCATTGCTCCATATTTTGGGTCAACCTAGCGCCAATTTTTTTACCGTGTAGTACAGTTGAGGATGACCCAGTTCTAATATCATGCTGGTTCTCTAACACTCAGACACCCAAGGATATCAGTGTCGATCCAATATATGTAAATTCCTTTTCAGAAGGCACGCTGGGTACAAGTGGGGTGGAATATATACCATGTCTAGTTCTTACTGTCATACTGCCACCTCCATATTTGACAGTTGGAGCTAGACATTCCGAATTGTACGCTTCCTTGGGGGTTCTCCATACATAAATCTGACCTACTGTTGGGAATAATGTAAATCGGGACTCATCTGACCATATCACATGTTTGCAGGCATTTTATCACACGCTTGCAGTCATCTTATCACACGTTTGCTGTCATCTTTTCGCATTGTAGCGTCTGTTTCTGTGATTAAAGGTTCAGCAGTTGCAGTTCTTCCATGGATGTTGGCTTTGTGAAGTTCTCTGTAGACTGTTTTTGTGGAAACAGTATCTTCCGGGTGGATATTGAGTTCTGCTGGCACTTTTGCCGCAGTAGTTCTGTGTCGTTTGGACACAATCCTTGTTAGTGTTCGACGGTCCCTCTCATTCAACATTGGTTGTTGCCCACTATCCTTCTTCGCTGATGAAGTCTTGCCATGCTTTGTGTACGCAATCACAACCGCGGAAACTGTTCCTCTTTTAATATCAAACAAATTTACTATTGTGGTTATAGAATATCAAACAAATTTACTATTGTGGTTATAGACGCTCCTGCTAAACAGGCTTGTCCTCTTTAGAAGTCTGACAGGTCTCCCATTTCACCGACCGCTCGTATGAACCGCTGCTGAACGCAACTTATACAGTACTAGCATACAACCTGGAGAATATACACAGAGAAAAGATACACAAAATATAATCACAACTTTTGTTTCCAGCGTAGCCCTAAACGAATAACACTAACCCCTGCTGTATTCTCATGGTGTCCACATTATTTTGTCCAACCCCTGTATATGCACATATACACTATATTGACAAAAGTTACCGGACACCTAGAAGGGAAACACAACATAGCATCTTTGACATACAGTAGCGAAAAAAAGTATTTGGCGAAACATTTTTTCGACCATAATATTTTTTCTGCTGGACCAAATCGGGTCATTTTGGGATATGATATGTGTTATTCAGTTGTAAACATGACCCATATGCAGATGGATCGGAAACCTTAACACAGATCAGGTACCAAGCTTAATCGCAAAGATCATACAAATCGACCAACAAAGTAGGTGTGTATCACATTCATTTAATGCAACGATAACAGAAAACAAGTACGAGAAAACGACAAAACAATAATTAATACTTAGTGACATAACCACGAGACTTAATAACAGCTGCACAACGGGCCGGCATCGAGTCCACTAGCTTCTCGACGGTGACCTTCGGAATTCGCGCCCATTCTGCAGACAGCTGGTCGAACTTCTTTGCCCTATTCTGGCCGGTTTTCTTCGCACATCGTCTCTCCAGCTCCACCCACATGTGCTCGATGAGGTCTGGAGATTGGCTTGGCCAGTCTAGAAGTGTGACCTGTTGCTGCTGGAACGCTGCTTTCGCTACTCTGAAGGTGTGCTTCGGGTCGTTGTCTTGCTGCATGATCCATCCGGGGGCATGTTCTGGTTTGCCCATGGGAAGACATCGTTGATGAGCATGTTCTTGTAGCTCTGGCCGGTCATTATTCCGTCAATCTTGATGATGGGGCCCATTCCATTGCGAGAGAAGGCGCCGTAAACCATGAGCGATCCTCCTCCGTGCTTGACAGTTGGCTGAATAAACTGGGGTTTGAATCTCTGGCCACACGGACGTCGTACGTATCGGATGCCATAACTTCCGAACAAGTTGAACTTGCTCTCGTCGGTGAAATGCACCTTTACTCCAGTCCGCCGCAGTCCAGTGTCGATGACGGCGCGCGAACGCGACTTTGGCTCGTCGATTCTTGACTCCGATGAGTGGTTTCTTGGCGGGGCGTCTTCCATTCAATCCACCAGCAATGAGACGACGGAAGATGGTCATTCGGCTGAAGTTCAGGTCGTCGCTGTCGCGGAATTCGGTGGCGATATCCACAGCAGTCAAGGTGGGATCAGCACGAGATCAACGGAGGATGCGTCTATCCTAACGCAACGTAGTGGAACGAGGCCTACCACATCACGGACTGTTCTCGACGGTCACAGTCTTCTTATAACTTGCAAGATAGCTGAATTGGACCGGTGTCGGATCTTCAAGGCCCTCGCAATGTCGGTGACGCGCATTCCGGATCCCATCATGTTCACGGCCGCCTGGCGAGCTCCAACAGGGATGTCCGCCTTTTTACCCATTTCTGAAAACCTAAGATTGACTTATTATCACACTACACATCACAAAACCCCAAAAAATCACAAGAAAAGCATTAATAGATGCAGCAAACAAATGAATAATAATTGCCGACTCTTGAATATGGCCCATTTCGAACGACAAATTAGCTTTGAGCGAAATACAATCTGCGCGGCATTGTAACACTCGAATCAACACATATCATATCCCAAAATGACCCGATTTGGCCCAGCAGAAAAAAAATTATGGTAGAAAAAGTGTTTCGCTAAATACTTTTGTTCGCTACTGTACATTAGTACGGTGTGGGTTCACCTTTGGCCTTAATGCATGCACTAAATCTTCGAGACATGCTTTCGATAAGGTTTTGGAACACAGCGATAGGCATGCGCTTCCATTCAGTACATAATGCTGCTGCTAACTATAGCTTAGTAGTAGGCCTTGGTTCCAAACTTCTTATGCGGCGCTCTAATTCATGCTATAAGTGTTCTGTGGGGTTAAGATCAGGGCTCTGTGCTTGCCAGTCCACACAGAATACAGAGTTATCGTCGAACCAAGCCGTAACTGTTCTTGCTTTATGGCTCGGTGCACTATCCTGCTGTTACCAAGAAGGCTCGGTTCCATAGTATTGCCACAGAGTTGGTCGGGTATAATTGTCCAGAATATCGAGGGAGATGTGCTAGTTAACAGGTTTGTTCACGATAACCAATAGGCCGAGACCATACCACGAAAAACACCCCCACACGAGTACACCGTCAGCTCCAAACTTGACCGTAGGAACAGTACACTGTGGTAAATAGCGTTCCCTCGGCTGCCACCATACCCACACACGGCCATCAAACTTATGGATCTTGTATATGGATTCATCAGTCCATAGGATGTATTTCCATTGATCTACGGTCCATGATAAATGTTCTTTACACCATGCTAAACGACGAATAGCATTCCGAGTGGAGATGAAAGGCTTATGAGCAGCCGCACGACCACGGTAACCCATGGAATAAAGTTCTCTGCAAATGGTACGTGGGCATACCGAGGTTCCAGCAATTTTACTCACCTGTATACTGAAGTATTGTGCAGTGCTCCGTCGATTAGCTGTAACGACTCACCTGAGGCTTCGACGTCCTCTATCACTGATTTTCTTTGGTCTGCCCGCAACCAAACAACCCGTTTTGCTGCTTCAGGCACGCTATGTGTCTTCCATTTATTTAGTACATCCAAAACAGTTGACTAGGGTATGTTTAAACGCCTCTCGGTTTCTCTTATGAACAACCCACTAATATAACACCCAACAATCTTTCCTTTCTCAAAGTCAGTTCTCTCCCACCGCGACATTTTCGCTCAAGCTCATAGTGCGATATGATCGAGGTCAGCTGCAGGCTTGTTTTTATACTGTTTGTAGCTGCACCTCACATCTTAACAACGCAGCGGATCCGTTCATTTGCTTTTGAAGGGGTGTCCGGTAACTTTTGTCAACATAGTGTATATAATATATTGTAGTATATTATTCCAGAAACTTTGGCTAATATTCTAAGCCTTCGAAGAATGAAACATACCATGGCAAAATAAACAACAATAGTAAATGCATACATGTTTTGCGTTTTGTTTTATAAAAAATTCCTGAAAAGTAATCTTTCTGGAATTTATATAGAAAGACATGTAAGGTACAATTGTGTGAAAGGACTGATTACTCTTTTCACCATATTTTGCACCGACGTGCTATTTCAGTGTGAAGACTTCTTTGAGACACAGATACTCTTGTACTAAATTCGAAGGTTACTGAACTTTCGATGTGCTCCATCAGTGAACGGACGTGCTGCGAATTTAAAAAGAAAAATGTAGATAATAAAACGAAAAAGGAGAAGCAATTTGGCTTTTGGGACTTATCCAAGAATAGTTAGTGTCAGGTTGCTATTCATCATTGTGTAAAGCAACAGAACTGTATGAAAAGTTTAACAAATATTGATAGTGTATAGAATATTCACTTTAGCACTTAAGCTCGCAAAAGAACAGTTCTTAATAAAAATGTGGCTAAATAAATATCAGGATTCAACGTGACAATGTCAAGGAAATGCTAAGTGTGCACAAATGCAATTTAAAACATTTCACAATATTTCAAAATCTCGTGAAGGCAATGCTGATATTGTAATTACAGATTTTTCTGAACGCCTTTAAAAAAAGTGCGCAGTTATCGACTTGTATTTATGCCCTTTCATCTGTTAAAACAACATCTCTCTCCCTCCCTCTTTCTATATATATACGTATATATATATAGGGAGCACCATACACTGTCACTGTCGTATATATATATATTTTTAGGGAGTACCATACACTGTCAGAAGCGACTTTCAATCTTTTGGGACCCTAGGCGCTATAAGTTTAAAGGGCCCTCCTCCCCCTCTTATCGTCTCAGAATTTTTTATCAGACTAACAAAACAGGGAAAAAAAGTAAAGTCAAGAAAAAGGTTTTTACGTTTTTTTAAAATGCCATTCGATCTTCCTATTATTAGACCGTTTTGTAAGAAACAGTGCTCATGTAACCACTTTGTCTGCCGGTGCACATCGAGCTTTTTTGTTTTTAGAGATATTTCAAAACTTACTTTTGCGTCTAATAGGATATCAAAAGGACATTAACCGTATACTTCACGAATTTACCGCTAACGTCTGTCAAAGTCTAAGGAAAACAGATTACTTTAGAACCTTTCAATTTGCAAGTTACTAGGCAAATTTAACGCTAAGGGCGCTGAAAATGGAATTTTCCTAAATTTATCAATACGTTGCGTGTAAATTAATTGTCATAAAATTGGAATGTGTTTCAATTACAAAACGTGCTTTTCCTATTGCTTCAACTTTGGAAAATCATCTTGTTTTTTACGTTACGAGCAAATTGGTAGCCAACGACCCTGGTATCAAACAAAAAGTAAAATACTTGAAGACATGGGCAACCAGAAAAATCCTCCACATTGGAAAAATCGTGTAAAATTTAATTTGTGCACAGTACTTCACTTGAAAAAGGTGGAGAACTTTTCATGGAAGAATTTTCCTGTGGCGAACAATTCCCTAAATGGAAGAGATTCAGTCGTTCATGGCATTGACGAATACTATGGAGCAAGAAAGCTGGATAGTAAGAATTTCATCAATTACTGCTGGAAAACGAGAAAGTGAAGAGTTTCTTGAAAGCCTTTTTTCTGAAATTTCGGAGTATCAGCGGCAGCAAGAAAAAAATATATTTTACTAATATATGAGAAAATAAAATGCCAATTCATAATACAAAGAAAGTGGTCGCTTTAAGGATTGATTTGTTTCGATCCGTGAAAACCTAAACAAAATTTGCAATCCAATTATACGTTTTCGGGGCCCCTAAAACTCTGGGGCCTAGGCCCGCGCCTAGTGCGCCTAGACGGAAATCCGCCCCTGTGTACTGTCGGTCACAAACATGATAATTCACATGCACTTTGAAACGTCTGTGACAAACGACTTTTCCATTAAATGTCGTAAACTAATATTTTTTTTTATCGCTTCGAAATGTATGTTTCCAAAAGCCTTCTTCTTCTTCTTCTTTTTCTTCACGCATTCGAGTTGCAGATGGAAGAAAGCCCTAGTAGAATTTTATGGGAAGCAACTGGGAAGGGGAAACGCATCGAGCACAAAATAGCTGCCTACCATAAAGACAAGATGCTATCAGCTGCACCAGTCGGTATCCGCTCTCCTAACTGATGTCTCTGGCTTTGACTATGCACAGTTTACGGCTAGAAGGTACAAATGTATACATATTTGTTACATAATTTCGGAATACTTATTATATTTGTTCTAGCCCCGTCAGGATCGACTTATCTATGAATAAAGATAAGGAAATTAAGAAATTTTACCTATTCTATTTATACTCTCTATCGACTCACGGGCGTCACGGTCTATGGGAATTCGGGGACGCCTGCCCCCCCCCCCCCCCAATATTTTGCCACATGGGGAACCTACGGACAGGCTACATTGACGTGGGAAAAATTTTACAAATCAATGAAAACATTGAGAATATTTTATTGCTGTACACTAATACGGCTTAACCACGTAGCGTTGTGCTATGTCCACCAGAACATACTCGATAATGTTGACTTGGACAAAGTGGCAAAGATTTTAATATCAAACAGGGACGGGGAGAAGAGAGTTTTTGGATCAGTTTGTGATTAAATGGAAACTATAGACTCCTGCTCCTAAATCAGGGTTGTGTAGAACAAGATTTTTTTCCAAAAAGCAGGCCTACATATAAAATGTTATAAAAGTATAAGTAAAAAAATTACTTGAACTGAATAAATACATTGTGGGCACTCATCTTTGAAAGAGTTCAATGTAATGATTTTACCCCTAATTAATATTCTGGTTATTGCATCATCATTGTTCAAAAGCTGACATAAATTCTGGTTATTGAATCATGAAGTATCTAAAGGTGGATAAATTGACAGGGTGGGGGAAAGGGGAGCTCTCAAGTAAAAATAATACATTGTTTTATAGTGAGAAGAACAAGAGAGTTGGGAAGGTAAGGGAAGATATATTTGTCCCCCCCCCTTCCCCAATAATCAGAAAGCTATGATCGACTTACTCAGTCGAGTCACATTGTGAGCACTTCCCACTTTTAACGTCAACAGCGCGTGGCCAATGAAAGAAAGCGCGTGTCGTGAGCTGGCTTGGATGGTATATAAAGTGTGCTGTATGCATTCGAAAAACATATCACTCGTTTCTGCCATGCATAAAAGGAGCGATTTATCAGATTTGCAAAAAGGGATGATTATTATCGGTTTTCGGGCCAAGGGTGGTAGTATTTCTGAAGCAGCGCAATTTGTGAACTGTTCGCGTGCTGCTGTTGTTAAAGTGTATCGTAAATGGAGAAATGACCCCATTGCGAATAAGCGACGTGCAAACTGCGGAGGACAACGTGCTATTGATGTGAGAGGTGAGCGTCGGCTGCGAAGGCGCGTGAGGGCCGATCGACACTCTACAGTGGAGCAACTCACTGGCCGAATGAACCAGGGGGCTACCGGAAGTGTGTCTAAAACAACAATTCAGCGAACCCTGCTGCGTATGGGGTTCCAATACAGACGGATGGTCACTGCACTTATGCTAACAAAGGCGCATCGGCAGAAAAGGCTTACATTTGCACGGCACTATCGGAATTGGATCTCCGCTGATTGGCAAAGGATTGCTTTCTCCGATGAGTCGTGTTTTGCGCTTCATCGAACGGATGGACGTTGGCGTATAAGGCGAGAAACATCTCCAAACAAACACTCTTCAACCTTTGCTGGAAGAACACAAGATGGTGGGGGCAGCGTTATGATCTGGGGAAGGTTTTTGTGGCATTCCCTGGGTTCACTCATACCTGTAGATGGCACTATCGATCGTCCGCAGACCACGTACACCCACACATGCTGATTCTCTTCCCTGGGACGGATGGGATCTTCCAGTACGACAATGCGACGTGTCACACAGCTAGAAATGTCCGAAAATGGTTGGAAGAGCACGATGAAGACTTCAAAGTGCATCCATGGCCTCCTAACTCCCCAGACTTAAACCCAGTTGAGCATCTGTGGGACCGCATCGATCGTATTGTTCGCTCTATGGATCCTCCACAATTCACCCTCCAGTAGCTGTCAGATGCATTGCTGTCAGCATGGCTCCACATACCTGTGAACACCTTCCAGCACCTTTTTGAGTAACTTCCAGCTCGTCTAGTTGCTGTCCACGCTGCACACGGTGATTACTCTGGATATTAGCTGGTGGTCACAATAATGTGACTCGATCGTGTATAACCCGAAAAACACGGTAATTTAAAAAACCAATGAATATAAACTTGTACTATGCAAGGCCGTTATTTATTATGAAAAGGCTTTTACTTCTGTTTCGGTTGAAGCATCAGCAGTTGTAATCTCTTTGAAATCCTTCAATATTAAGGATACATACGTTAAAGATATTAATATTGCGTTCGAAAAAAAATGTTTGCAAATGCAAGGCCACAGAAAAGTGCCTTACCGTTTATACAAGTACAAATCAGTTCAAAATGTAGTCACCATCGTTTCCTATGACCTGCTCCCATCATCTGGGCAGCTGTTGGGTTTTGTCCAGGTAGACCTGTGGCGGACTGGACGCAAAGAGGTGAGTAAATGCGCATTTGACATCGTCCCGATTGATGTTCGTCCAGGAAATGTTGTAACGACCGGAAAAGGTGATAGTCTCTTGGGGGCAATGTTCTGGGAATAGGCTGGATGCGGTAGCAGCTCTTAGCCCAGGCCTCTGATCTCGTGAGAGGTCATTTGTACTGTGTAAGGTCACGCTCCGTCTTCTACAAGGACGCCCTTGCGGTTCAACAATGTAAAAAAAAATTATGGACAATTTTGTTTTTTGTTTTTTTCATATGTTCGTATGCTGGGAATATAATTATTTCCCCATTTGGCTGCGCTCATGTGTTGTTTTTCTTATACAGGTGAAAATGTAGTCCGTCCTTAGGTTTCGGACACCAGTGTACATATCCTGAACTGACAATGACATCATCATTTACATGGTAAGTAAAACAAATACAGGATAATTTAAAATGATTGCCCCGATTGCAAATGACAGTACTGGTTTATGAACATACGTAGATACAGAGTTCACATTGTTGCACAATAAAGAAGGAAGTTTAGAATTTTGTTTCCATACCTTACAAATGTTCTGCGTGACTCCCCTGGGTCACGCGGACAACATCTAAATGGTAATCCATTTCATGCCATGCATTATGAAGCATGTCCATAGTTACTGATGCCAGTGCAAGTTGAATGCGCATCTTTAGGTTTTGCAGTGTTCTCGGCAAAGGTGGCACATACGCTTGGTCTTTGACATACCCCCACAAAAAGAAGTCACAAGGAATAGGATCCGGAGACCTGGGGAGCCACTTTTCAAACTCCAGCACGCAAAACGCCTTTTCTGCTGCGGTCGCCATTTCTTCCCACTGTCTTTGGCGCACGGGCAGCTCACTTTCCTACATCACCATAGCAACACAGCAGTAGGTTCCAATAAAATTCTAACCATTCTTCTTTCTGGTGTAGGACTATCAGCTGTCTATTTATCTTCATAAACACGTTATTGTCATTTGTAATCGGGGAAATCATTTTGAATTGCCCTGTACAATTATTTTAGCTACAATGACGGCGTTGTTTCGCAAAAAAACCCAACAACTTTGTTTTAATTTCGGAAAAAATAGTTAGTATATTACAAACAGATTTTAATACGAATACGTTATTATATTATAAAAAGATTTCAATAGGAATATCATGCTTTAATGTCTTGCTTTATAATTTGGAAACAGTTTTAAATCAGGAACATATACGCTGAAGAGCAATTGAATTAGAGACAGCTGGCGTTATGCAAATGTGGCGCTGTGGGCGGCCCTGTAAACGGAAACGACATGCCGTATGCAGCGATCCGACAATATAAGGAGTGATGCGACGGGAATCAGTAAGAGTCGGACGCAGCATGGGTAAGGCGAAGGATCTAAGCGCATTTGATCGTGGTCAAATTCTTGGGGCCCGACAAATAGGTCACTTCATCTCGGAAGTCGTGCAGGCACTGGGATTTTCACGAGCCACTGTGTCACGGGTGCACCGTGAGTACATCGAATATGGTAAAACCATCCCTGCAAGGGCCAACTGCCGTGGACAACAGCGTGTGGATGAACGGGGTCATCGTCGGCTAGCTCGCATTGTAACAGCGGATAGACGGGCCACAGTGCAAGAAATCACTCGGCAAATTAACGCTGGTTTACAAAAACGTGTAAGCAGCCACACCATCCAGAACCATCTCCTCGCTATGGGGTACAGAAGCCATCGTCCCACGAGGGTACCGCTGCTGACCGCACATCACAGGATGCAAAGATTAGCATGGGCGTGGGAACATCGCCATTGGACCCTAGACATGTGGAAAAATGTCGCCTGGACTGATGAGTCGAGATTCACGTTGGTACATGCTGATGGCAGGATAAGAGTACGGCGCAAACCACATGAAGCGATGGATCCTTCTTGCCAGCAGGGTACTCTTCAAGCTGGTGGGGGTGGTATTCTCGTCTGGTGACTGTTTACGTGGACTGAAATGGGACCCCCTGGTACGTGTGACATCGTCCCTCACAGGTTAACGTTACCGGGATATCCTGGACGACCATTTGCTCCCGTTCGTGCGTCTTCAACATCCCACTTGGGACCTCATCCTGCAACAAGACAATGCGCCGTGTCATCGCTCCCGAATTGAATCCGAATGGTTGGATGAACACTCCAACGACGTGACCTCGCTTCCTTGGCCAGCTAGATCACCTTACCTCAATCCCATCGAGTACATCTGGGATGCCATCGAGAGAGATGTTCGAGGCTCTGACCCCCCTCCATCAAATCTTCGTGAATTGTGGGAGCTTGTTCAGGGGTCGTGGATCCGTATGGCTTCCCAACGCTTCCGGTGTCTTGTCGATTCCATGCCGAGACGAATCGCCGCTGTAATCAGGGCGAAAGGTGGTGCTACACGTTACTAGACAGGTATCTCCAATTCAATTGTTCTTCAGTGTATGACCTTTGCTACACAAGAAGAAGATGGATAATTGAAAAACATTTTCAACCATTTGAGTTTTCCTGAAACTTTTTGTCATTTCCTTTATCTTTATCGACACCTATCAGCGCGATAGTGTGAGTCTGTTAACTTTTGAAACTAAAAAGAATAAAAAGCTATTTGAGATGCACAGTGCTGAAGAAACGCATTCGTACACGTGGCTTTGTTAACCGAAAATAAATGATCACGGAAAATAATTATTGGAAAATTATATAAAAGGCAAAATATAAGCAGCAAGCGTAAATAAATTCTGAAAGCCAAGACCGTCTTATAAATCTTAAATACGAGAGGGGGGTTGATCAGTAAGTAACTTTCGATGACATTTGACAGAGGATTAGGGATACGATAATCGGTCGTTTATGTCTCCTAACGTAATTGCTGTCTCCAGACTAGAGAAACAGTTCGCTCTATGGGTTTGAATGAAAAGGCAATGTGTTGGAGAAAGAATTCAAGTGAAAATGACACCCGCCTGGAAACATGGCATCATTCGGAGGTAAGTGCGGTGATTAGGCTGAATGACGCGATGCTGTAACGAAAAAAATCTTTGTATTTGCAGCAACCTGCCGCAAAGTCTCCAGTTTGTACTGTTGCACCGCAGCTTCCACACACGTCATGTTGCTCTCTGTCTTTCATGTTGAAGACCTGTTGCTGCGCTTCTCATTCAATAACGCATTGTGACAGACTACGAATTTTGAACACCAGTCTGACACACTCCGAACGCTCATCACTTGAGAAGCATGGACTTCGTGCAGCTAACTCAACGATCATATTGTCGGGTTTACACCCAGTGAGAAAGTGACTATAGATACGTCTGTTGCAGGCTTTTGAGCCCAGTACTTGAAACGAAGTGATATAAAGTGGAACCTAGAGGTTCACGATAGGAAAGTGGTTAGACAGATGAAAGTCAGAATGCCTAGCTACTAGTGCGTGCCGCTGACGTCACAAAATGTCAAAATACACACCAGCATTGGGGAGAGAGAAAGAGGCGGAGGAAGGAACAGACGCCCTTATTTTTAACGAAGGCAAATATTTTTTGCAGATTTTAGCTACCAATCCCACCGGGATCCCCATCAGCCCAGACTCAACTATCAGCTTGTAGGGTTTTCACCGACAGAGAAGGTTTAGACTCGACTAGCTACGTCTGCTACAGGCTTTTGTGCCGAGTACCAGAAACGAAGTGACATTAGATGGAACCTTGACGCTCACGATAGGAAAAGGGGTAGACTCGGAGAAGTCAGAATATCTGGCTACTAACGCGAATGACGTCACACCACCTATGAAAATAAAAAATTCCGCACTCTTCTGCTCCGGAGCCGAATGATTTTCCAAGTAAGTTACACCGACGGAATTTATCGCTGCACCATTGACGTCATGACTGCTTTTCTCTCTGTAGTGCATCATACACTGGTGTGCAAAAATTAAGGAGGAAGAGGAGAAATTAGCATAACAGCGGAACGAGCAGGCAGAACGGACCGAAAGAGCACTTAGGAGATATACTAGGGTCCCGTACGGTAGGGCATGCGCATAAATGCAGCATGACGTAGAGGGGGGGGTGTTGGAAGGGTATAAAGCACACGGGCGGTGTACGCTCAGCAATTCGGTGAAAGCTATTGCACGGTGTACATCGGTTTGATCGACGTCGAGTTGCTGCCACCGTGTGATATGGCCAACAAACAATCCAGTAGACGACATCTGGATGACTTTACCCGAGGTCGCGTAATTGGGAAGTTGGAAGAAAGTCGAAGTGTGACTAGTGTGGCCGAGGAGTTCGGGATCGCTCACAGCATCGTTTCACGAGCTTGGGATCATTTCGAACGAAAGGAACAGCTCTCCGAGAGTTTAGCAGTGGTCGTCCACGAGCAACCACGGTGGCGGACGACCGGTATATTGTCTTGCAGGCGAGAAGAGACAGACGACAGACAGCGGGAGAAATCGCAAAGCACATGCAACAGACAACTGGACGTCCGTTATCGCGTTTTACCGTGGCCAGAAGGCTGCACAAAGGTGGTCTATTTGCACGTCGACCAGTACGGTGTGTGCCATTAACGCCTGCTCACCGGAGACTGCGGTTTCTGTGGTGCCAGGAACACAAGAACTGGACAGATCAGCAATGGGGTCGAGTTCTCTTTACGGATGAGAGCCTATTTAGTCTGACGAGCGATTCTGGAAGTATACACATCTGGAGAGAGCAGGGAACACTCAATCACACCTCCAACATCATCGAAAGGGACCAATTAGGAGGTGGAGGAGTTTTAGTTTGGGGTGGTATCATGCTTGGTAGCCGTACTGACCTCCACATCTTCCAAGAAGGTTCAGTCACTGGTGTCCGCTATTGTACCGAGGTTCTCCTGCCTCACGTACGTCTGTTTAGAGGTGCTGTGCGTCCTGAGTTCCTCTTCATGTACGACAATGCTACACCTTATCGTACAGTGGCTGTTGCAGAGCTGTTGGAGAGTAAAGATATTCAACGCATGGATTGGCTCGCAAAGTCCCCGGACCTAAATCCAATCGAACACGTGTGGGACCTTCTCGGGAGACGCTTGGCAGCACGTCACCAGCCGCTAGCAACGATTCCGCAGCTGCGATAGACGCTACAAGAGGAATGGGCCGCGATGCCTCAACAGCTCCTAGACAACCTTGTCCTCAGCATGGACAGACGTTGTTAACCCTGAAACGCAGTCAGGGGGATCATATCCCCTATTAAAGACTGGATTTTTCTTGGCAGCCGCCTGTCACATGGACGTTTCTGTCTTCTGTCCAGTTGTGCTCGAAGCTACCTTTTTAATAAAGTGCCTTTGTATCCTTTGAATTCCTTGTTTGGACGGTTTTGCTCACTTGTCCCATATTCGTACATCTTGGGGATCTTATGGTATGATTTGAGTCGATGTGGAGCACTTCTGCACGACGTTGCATTCGAAAAACTGTCTTGTCCTTAATTTTTGCACGCCAGTGTATATGCATATCCCCCCATTTGAGAAAAGCTGGGGCACGAAATCTCAGATTTCGAGTCCACCGGAAACCATGCTTAAAGTACAGTGGTAACATGCTTAAAGTACAGAAGTACGAAACCATGCTTAAAGTACAGTGGTAACATGCTTAAAGTCCACCGGAAACCATGCTTAAAGTACAGAAGTACGAGTTCTCAGCTATTCTATATAATATGTGGAAGAAGCATATCACATATTTCGAAGCGAAGAAGAAATTCTTAATAATTCCATTAGACGATGTGTGGAAGGAACATCACACATTTTTTGAAGAACACAACGACCAGTAGATCCTTTTTCATGATGAGGCGCCAATGTGAAAACACGAATTTGCCGGTTACAGAAAGAAGGATGAAGGTATAACACCGGCATCCTTCTTTTCCGGAGCCTAATGCTTTCCTAATTAAGCTACACCGACGGAGTTTATTGCTGAAACTTTGCCATCTTGACATGTGCTTCACCTCTCTCAGGTGTCGCGTCAATTCATTGCCAGCGTCAATTCGTCGACTACGTCAATTCGTCACCTGCTTCAATTCGTCGCCAGCTTCAATTCGTCGACTACGTCAGCTCGTCGTGGTCAAATCATCACGTTTACAAATTTTGGTTACATACAAATCGCATGCAGGAAAACGTACGATTTCGGTTGTCTTCCGCAGTATTCATGTGTTAACCACAAGACCATTGGTGACTAGTTTTCCTGCAGTTGGTTCTGAATCTTTGCTACCGGCGTTTTGCGCTGCGAGTGAAACCATGTTTCCAAGCGAGTTTTCATTTTCGCTTCAATCCGGCACTTCGCTTTTTTATTTAAACTCCTGTGCCTAGCAACGCCCTCTAGTAAGTAGCTTGTAATTAAGTTTAGAGACGCCCTTAGTCCTCGGCTAAGGAGCAGAGGACGCAGGAACGTAGGCCGAAGGAGCTCCCTTCCTGTCACACCCCCTTGTTATTCGGCTCCTTCGGCTACGTTCCTGCGTCCTCTGCTCCTTCTTGCTCCTGTGGTGCTACCGGATGTACGGAATGCAAGAATAAGAAAGTTTGATGTCCACAATTTTTGATATGAGAGAAACTGATTTAGTCATGTCATCCAGTAGTTTTGATAGAAAATTCCGTCTTAATAGACAAACGCAACTGTCAATGGAAAATAAGATGTTAGATTCTACCAGAGGAGGTTGAAAAAATGGATGGAAGTGATTTCATACAAAAATGAACCTAGCCTACTTGAGATTGAAATATAAGAAACTGTAATGAAGTTAAACTGAAAAAAATGTTAAAGCTGAAAGGGTTATTCCTCATTAAGAATTCGGGGTTTATTAAATTTTTAGAACTTTTGGTGGGAAAAAGCAATCTGATTGCTCTTGCATGGTTGGGAAGAAAAAGCGTGGATGAGGCATTTTCTAAGACGGTTGTTCAAGTTAATTTCTGTTCGCATAGAAAAAAAAATGATGTCAGAGGGGGGAACAATGTATCTCCTACTACTATCCGCGTGATGGGTTGACGTCACGTGTCGCTCTCTCTGTTGTCAGTCCAAGTATTTGTTTAGTTTTTTTTTCGAGAGATTTATTGGATTTCGTTAAATTTTTTGGGGGAATGGAAGAAGAAATGGGAAATCTTTCGCCCCTCCAATATTTTCCCTGGAATTTCTTTTTTATATAAAACTTATATTTTTTATGTTTTTGGGAATCCTGCTTATGCATTATTTTTTTTAATTCTTATATTTTTCCTCTCTCCAATTTTAATCAATGTCGTTTGGAACCGTTGACACCTTTCATGAGAGCTATTCCCCACTCAAAGGAATGCGTAAGTGAATATTTCCACCATGTGTTAAATTTCACTAAGGAAAAAGTGGGTCAGGACGGCGAGATTTCGAAATCTGAAATTTCTCTGTGTGGAGAACAAAGAATTTCATAGTTCACTCGTTTTTCAAAAAACCAGCATTAAATCCAAGATAAATTCTTTCAAGGTGTCTGATTAAATTCTCTCGCGTTCCGTATACCTCTCTCGTTTTAGGGAAATTCAGCCTTAAAGAATTTATTTACGCTTATTATGTACTCTATGAAGAATTTTTTAGTTTATTCTCTCAAGATAGGAAAATTAGTTATAATGAAATCCTTTCGTTTATCTCTCCAGCTGAAGTTCGCTTTGTCTGATTAGAGTCAATAGCATGTTCGTTGCGAGATGACCAGATAAGGAAACAGTCACCGTGAAGTTAGTGCTTTTAAACGTCCCAAGTGCTGACGCATGGTGACACATCAATCACAACGTGGTGATAAGGGTCATGTGTTGGTTACCGTATGCAAAGGAAACGCTGAGCGAATTTTAGTTTTATTGAAAATGTTTTGTCTTCTGACAGAATCATTTTTTTTATACATTGACTATTAGGAACATAAGCTTTTTAAATTTCTTCATGTACGAATTTCCAGAGAAAACCTTGTTTTTCATGTTAGGGAGAGGGAGGGGGATTTCTTAATTTTCATTCTTTTTCAAAGGGGAGACACTTCTGACAGAACAAGCTGGTCAAAGTTGCTCTTGGAAACCTTGCGCCATCCTTATCTCAAGTCTTCTTTCCCACATCTCATGGTGTGCCTCGTCAAAAGAACACTCTAAATGTTAGATTAGAAAGATGATAACCGAGTGCCCTTTGCCTCAGGACTTTGCTCTCATCAAGCAGTAAACAAGTGACGTAGTCCAATCACTTATCAGTTTTTCCTGAACAAACCACAGCTCTTTCATTCCGCTCTCTGTTTTTGGGTTGCCAGCACGCTTCGTTGTCGACCTCTCTTCTACCTTCCATTTTCCTTCGTTACTCATCAAGCTTGATCATGAAGCGATCTTCTTCGTCTATTCAAGTTTCTTCTGCTACAAAGAAGGTTTGTGATGAAGCTTCCAAGTCGTGTGTTGAAATGGGAATTTCTTTGAATGATATCCCCCCTCATCATTTCCATTTAGGGGGTAACGCATTCGTGAAAGTGTCTGATTTTCATAACACAATCAGAGTTCATGTAAGAAGATACAAGAATGAACAGGAATCTTTTTCCCCACCAAGAATGGAGTCACCATATCAGCTCTGACCTTCCTTCAGTTTATTAGAAAAGTCCGTTGGCTTCACGGAGTAAATGAAGACATGTTAATCAACCGAAAACTTATTATTTCTGCCTCTCCTTCTTTGGGCGGACCTCACAGTTATATATTTGAGGTGCTTTCCCCTCGAATCCATGGATTCCGTCGACTGAACCCTAATTTCAGTAAGCTGAATTGTGATCAATTTGAAGCTCTCGCTAATCAATGTGAGAAGATATGGACCAGCATTACTATCCTTCTCTTTGGTCCAGTTTTTACAAAGACCATTTTGCTAGATCAGAGGATTCCACCCCCGTTCCTTCCTCACCACTAACGAACGAAGAGTATTACTTCATGCTTATTGAAGCGGTGTTGGATCTCATTCAGGGGCATGCTGAAAAATTATTCTATTGTAATCAGTGTAACCTTCCTCCAGATCGCATGCTTGAAAACATCATGGGCCACAAATGTACTGATGCCACCCCACAATCTAAGTTTAAAGAACACTTCAAGGAGGCTGTAGCATTGCTAGACCCCAAGACTTTAGCGGAATCTTTCGCTGAAACCCTTGGGGAGAATATCCCATCCGAAGCCTTCTTGGAAGGAATATATGGAAAGGACTTGCTGCGTTCTGTAAAAAACATGTATTGAGGAGGTAGCAGAGGAAAAAAAGTTCTTTTCAAAACTTCCTTAAATTGTTGTTTTAATGGAATGGTGGTAGAAAAAAATTTATAGTATGAGAATGCATCTATTTTTCTATAATTTTAAAAGTAAAAGTGTGAATGAATAACTCTTAAAGAAATTTATTGGGGATCTGGTACTGAAGAAGTGTTTGGCTATTTTTAAGGGAAAGGCTTAATGTATATCATTAAGGGCCATGAATTCAACTGGTCTGAGAGCAATGCTTTACAGTATTGAGCCGAAACCAGTGAACACGGCTTATTCTCGGGGAGTTTGAAATGTTTTAAACTGACTCGCTTTATTCTTTGCGTTGAAAAGAAGAAGCGCTCTCACTGAAGACCCCCTAGCCCGGAAAAACTAAACATTCTGTGTTTCATAAAAAATTCTTTCCTTAGACATTTTTAGTACATCCATTTTCAACCTCATCTATTTTCAACTTTCAGGAACTTGTTGTGACTGTTTTTACTGCATTCTATTTTCTACTTGATTTGTTTTCAACTTTTTCGAAAACGATCTTCAACAGATTTTTACTCGTTTCGAAACAGTCTTTTTATGCATGCTAGTTTTCCCATGTTATTCTATGGGAATTTCCCTGCTTTTAGTCAAACGTGTTTCATCAAAACCGCCCCTAAGAAAAAATGAAGTATTCCATTTTTAACCCTAGGAAAGAATGAACTTTTCCGAAACAAAACTTATCTATTTTCAACTTTTCCTAAAACGATCTTTGCAAACATCTTTCAATCACAATTTAAACCCTTCTCAATATGAACTTATAGAAAATGAATATATTTTAAAAAAAGAGAAAAAATCAACTCAAAAGAATGATACGTTATGAAAAATAGATTAAGAAAAGAAGTTTTAAGTTACATAGGGAAAAACAAGAAACGAAAGAAGAAATGAAGTAGAAAAAGAATAAAGTTTGCATGAGAAAATACAGAATTTGATGCGAAAAGCGACTTAATGCTTTGAATGGGGGAAACTTGTTTCAGTAAAAAAAATCTTATTCTTATGATTTCTTTAAGAAAAACTGACATTTTCAGTAAATTTATGCTTCCTATGAAAGTTTTTCTCAAAGGACTCCATTAAGTTGATCTCAAGTCTTTGAAGTGAATGGGAAGAAAAATAACATGTCTATGTGATATGAGAAAATGAAAGAATTTCCTTAAGACAGTGTGAAGTGAATTGAACATCAAGCAGTTGTAAGATGTTTTACTATTGTAATATGTACATACATTTTGGGGAAATATCTTCTAAAGTTAGAGGAAAAAATATATGAATATAAAAAACAATAGTTCCTTAGATTTACAAATAGAGTATTTGAAGTACAAAGAGGGATGGAATGCTTTGAATAGAAATTTCTTGTTTCAGTGAAGGAATTCTTATTCTGGAATTTTTTTAAAGAGAAACTATCACTTTCAGGAAATTTCTAGGGGAGTCGAACTTGGACATTTAACAAAATTCTTGGATATATAGGAATTTGAAGAAAGTTTATGGAATGAAGCATGAAGAGAAAGAAATGGGTTGAAAGACTTAACATTCAAGCTTCGTCAATTTTTTTTGGTTCCTCATACAATTCTGGGGAAATTTTAGGTTTTTGTGAGAACTCGTTTTTTTCAAAATCAACCCTTTAGAAGTTTTTAAGATAGAAAAAATATTGACTAAGGGAAATCTTAAGTAATACAAATTCTGGCCTGAAGCACTTTTAAGTAAGAAAATATTTGTCTGAAGTAATTTTTCAATGTCTAAGCATTGACATCTGACTATTCGTCAGTCCGAAATTGAATCCTGGGGAGGCTTGAGTTATGAGCTTTTGATTTACGACACTAGCTTTCTACCTTCTTTGGAAACAGTGGACTAAATCAGGGTCTGCTTATTTCCCTTCTAGTGGTTCACGACGGATTTCTTAAATGGTGAATGAACGGCAAAGTTCAAACGCTCTGTCCAATTGAGTCACCAGTTTTAGATTTTTGCCATCTGAGACAGTTTAAGTTCGTTCAGAAAACTATGCTTTTGCAAGCTTGAGTTTGCGTTCAAAGTTCAAAACCAGAATTTAGTTTAATCTACCAAGCAAAGTAATTTCATGTCATATGAGGTTTTCCAGCAAGCAGTAGACGCGTGAAAACAGTCGCACAAGATAGTCAGTTTCCGGTTGAAAGAAGGGGGATTCCAAAGTTAATTTCTTGGGGAAAGCTCACACACTGGAGAGAGCGTAAAAACACTCTTCTTTTATGTTTTAATGTAAACCTCGAGGAATCTAACTATGAAAAGGAAGTTCTAAAGATTTAGGGGCAATTACACTAAAATCCTACAATGACTTTATTTGATATAGGGAAGAATCGACCTTAGAGACTAAAATACATCTGAAGATTTTAGATACATTTCTGTTCAAAAGTAAAGTCGAATGGTAAAATAAGAGCAATTAAATCGATAGGAAAAGATTGATAGGTTGAATCAGAAAAAAAACTAAGAAAAAAAGAAGTTTCATAAAAATAAACCAAAGTTTGAAGAATCATACAACACTGAGCAGAAGGAAAAATATAATAAGAAAAATAAGGGGAATACGATATTTTCACTATGGGAGTTTGGAAACACCTTCTTTTCTGACGAATTAGTAAAACGTAAAATAAAAATGTTTAGAGGAAGTACGTCGCTATGTCTCCAGAATGAAAGCTTTTCCTGCTGAGACAATGAATAAAAAATACGATAATGAAAACCTAATTAAAACGAAAGAAAAGGTCAATGAAACTAAACGTCTAAAGATAAAATGCAGCAGGCACAGAAGTTAAAAGTGAAGGGACAGACACGGGAGAACTGGACATTAAGTGAATGAAATATACGCGAAGTTTTGAAACATCTCAATTTAAAGCGAACTAAATGAGGAAAAGGAATGAGATTAGGGGAGTTCTTACTGACTTTGATGAGGTGAGTAAACAATAAAAATTTAGTTATACATGAAATAAAGTAAAAAAAAATAGTTCGTTTAAGAATATGATTTTTGGTGAAAGTATGAAATTTTAGTTGAAATGTCATGATGAGCATTTCGAAAAGAAATAGATTGAGTCGATATGTAGGGAACAGAAGTAAGTATTTCTTTATTTTCGCTATGGGGATGGGGAATAACTGTTTTTCTGGTGAGTTAGTAAAACGTAAAAAAATAATGTTTAGTGGAAAAACGGAATTACTCGCTTTGCCTCCAGAATGAATGTTTTTTTTTTTTTTTTTGGACGAGACAGAAAAAATATACAGAAAATATGTCCCAAAGAATACATATTTTATCGTAAGAAAAAAGGTTTTAGATTTCATGTCTTGACAATGAATGCTTTCCTGTTGGGGCAGTCCACGAAAAAGTATAGCAGACTAGAAAAGAATAAAAAAATGCATATTTGACATACATGCAAGCTTTGAGGAATATTTTAAAGCAAGTTGGAAAATATGATATATAAGGAAACAAAAATCTGATGATTTACTACATCTAAAATAATCGTTTTGCTGAAATGAAATGAAAATAAAAATAGTCTAAATAAAAGGAGTCATAAGTTTGGCCAAGTAAGAAATAAATTACTGACATACTGAAAAGCTTTAGGAAATTTCAAAAAAAAGATGAAGTAAAATAGCGAAAATTGGAAAGCTATAATGATATGCGAAATAAAGTAAGAAAATATTGTTTCAGCAGAATTTTAACTGTGAAAGACCTGTAGAGTTCTTGAACACACGAAAAAATTACGAGAAAATAATATTGCAAAGACGAAAGACTCAGAATTAGCATGAAGTCATTTCAAAAAAAAAATTGTCGAAGTCCAATAATTACTGCGAACAGGAACGAAATCGTTTCTAAAGAAGCATTTCCTCGTCTCATGATCTGAAATAAAATTGAATGAAGGGAAAAGAAAAGTTCCCCAGAAAACAGATATCAAGTCGTTAAGAAGTGTATGTTGGTTTAAATCTGGAAAAAAAAAGATACTGTTACGAACGAATGTTATGTACAACTAGCTGCTATAGATCTATATATTTCTTGCACAAACATGAAACAACTATATAGAAAACCAGATTAAGTCATACATTAAAAGCAAGTAAGAAAAGTTTTTTGCATAGGAAACAGAAATAATAATGACGAAACGTTTGCTTGTTTGAATCAGAAAAAATAAAGCCTCGATAAAAGTAGTTGTTAGTTTGGAAAGTTAGAAAATAAAATAATGTTGGTACATCGAGAAGTTTAACGAGTACGCAAGCATTTAGAAAAAAAGATTAAGATAATGCATTAAAAGGTACATTTCACTGAATAATCATGAAGAAATAAAAATAATACGAAAAAATAAAAAAAAACTTTTAACTATGCATAAAAAATTATGGTTTTGTACGGTGCAAAAAGGTACAACGTTAAAAAATGTAACAGAAAATGCCATGAGAAAATGGTGACTCATCCCAAAACACATGGCTCACAAAATGACAACGTGCTGAAACTAAAATGGCTGACAAAAGATAGCGGAACATGAATCAGCAGGATCGAAATCTTTTCAAACAAAGCCTCTCCTCGTCTAAATTAAAATTAGAGGGAGGACAACTAGAAGAATTAAAAAAATAATGCAACGTCTATAAAAATTCCTAACACCTCACGGAGTTCTAAAAATATAAGTTTAATAGAAAAAAATTCGAGGAAACAAAAAATATTGGAAACGACAAAAATACTTCCTTCAAAAATTTGACAAAGTCCAATAAATCTCCCGAGAAAATAATAAAGTTCCAAAAAGCACCGCTAGGCGGCAGCACGTCGAGTTGACATCCACTTTCCCCCACTCGGTTGTTGTCATCCCTCAAAAGTCCATCGAAAGTTCCAAAAAACACCGCTAGGGGGCAGTATCATCGGCGTAAAAAAATTGAAAGGGAGAAAAACACAGAATTCACATTTCTGTTTCATTTTTTCCAAAATTTGTCAAAGTCCAATAAATCTCCCGAGAAAATAAAAAATAAATAACGCAACGTCTATAGAAACTCCTAACACCTCACGGAAGTTCTAAAAATATAAGTTTCATAAAACAAATTTGAGGAAACAAAACATATTGGAAAGACTTCTCAAAGATTTCTCAAAGTCCAATAAATCTCCCGAGAAAAAATAAAGTTCCAAAAAGCATCGCTAGGGGTAGCACATCACGTACAATCCCCTTTCCCCCACTCGGTCGTTGCCATCCCTCAAAGATTCATCGAAAGTTCCAAAAATCACCGCTAGGGGACAGCACATCAGCATCGACTCTACACACTAGGGCCATCTGCCACGCCCTTTCCCCCACTCGGTCGTTGCCAACTCTCAAAAACAAAGACCTAACGTAACAATAAAGTTCCAAGAAGCACTGCTAGGGGGCAGTACATCAGCATCGACCCTACACACTAGCACCATCTGCCACGCCACTGCTCCCTCGGCCGCAAGCCACGCCCCCATCATTCGGCGCCAGACCACGCCCCCATTCTTCTCCTAGAAAGAGATGCTCCTTGGCGCCGGATCGGTCTTTTCTATCTACTAACATCACACATTTTTTAAAGAACCCAACGGCCAGGAAATTTATTTTACGTTCGGGCGTCAATATAACGTAACAAAAATTTCCTGGTGACGATGTTCGAAGTCGCATCTTTCTGCTCCGGAGCCGAATGCTTCCAACTAAGTTACACCGACGAAGTTTGTCGCTGCAACTTTGCCGTCTTGACATTTGCTTTACCTCTGAGTTAAGTCACGTCTTTTGTGCATGTGAAATTTTATAGGTAGCTCATTGGTAAAGTTCTGAAGAGAAGGAAAGGGAAAGAACAGTTTATTATAAGTCCTTTTCGTTTGGTGCTCATGGCGAACATAAACCACGTTTGTGAATTATTTTCATAAAACTTTCGATCACAGCTTTTGGTTGTCCAAATCACTTTTCGTCTGCATGTGTTGTTCGTTGACTGTTAAACAGAAGTTTTCCGGAATCATTTTAGAAGGGAAAATTAAAACGCCGTCTCTTGTACCAAAGCGGCGGAGAAATTTCTCGTGAAGTGAATGCTAAAGCCGCCACTGACAGTTTTTGGTACGGCAGGCAGGCAACATCTCGTAATGGGAGTTTCGTCTCCATTACGGAGAGGCATTGGTCATTGAGACTGACGCGGAGTTCGAATTACTCGTTGACATGCAGCTGACAAAAGGCATGACGGAGACCTCCAGAAAGATGTCATTTGAAACGCTATCTCGTGAAACATCTGACAGCTGTTATCAATGTTTAGCAATAATGCTCGCCTAGTCTCCCGAAACTTGTATGAGGATATTTTTAGCACAATATTTCCACTCAGAAAAGCATTCTTACGCGATGTTACTACTCCATCGCCACAGAATAGTTCCTTTTCATGCATAGCGTTCGATAACAAGTGAGCTGAACAAGCTTGGTACTATAAAAGAAAATCGAAGTAGTATTTTGGCTAAATTGTATTACAAAGCAATGCGTATAGAAATTGACATTCTCCATTCCCCGAAAGACAAGGAATAAAAGAAATTCATTACCCTTCCTACAACTGACAAGGAATCAAAGAAATTCATTATCCTTCATACAATACTAAGTCGTTGTTTTTTCTTTTACTGGAAATTGAAACACTACAAAGAAAAGCATTCATTTTAATGTACAGTTAGACCCCATTTTACATGAGGGGTTTTGTTCCTGTAGGTAGTACAGCTAAATGACCGTTATACCGGGATATTTTGCACAGTACAACCGGCACAAGGGCGCCCATAGGGGGGGGGCTCTAGCCCTCCCTCCCCCAGCCGTTGGTATAGCCAAATGTTTGTTAAATTTAAAACACTAAAATAGACGACGAAACCTTTTTTAAAGCATTTTTAAAAATAATAAGGTAATAATGATTGATTGCATCAATTATTTTTGTTGTATTTCAGTATATTGTACATTTACTAAAATGTTTGACAGCCTTGAAGGAGGTAAGGATTTTTTTAGCCTTCCCTTCCCCCCTCCCTAAAAGTACTCATATGGGCGCCATTGAACCCGCATATAACCAGAGTTGGAAACGGGTGAAAACTCGACTCGGATCTGTAACTGACCCGGACAAATCTGCTTTGAACTATAAAATATATTATAGGGTTTTCAAAAAACCTCCCCCAGTGGGTATCTTAAGCTATATAGGAATCAAACAAATGTATTATGGGAACGTATAATTTACTCACTTACAGGAAGTATTGAAACTGTCGTACTTCATTTGCAAGACATGCGAGTGTCAAAATGTCTCTCCGCAGTAATGTTAAGGCTGTTCCACTTAATTTTGATTGCGCGGCAGTCAAAACTTTTGAATAAACAACTTGTTGTATGTTAAATTTCAGTTTTTGCTGTTTTCTTGATAACACATCAAGCATCAGAATTTTTTCCCGGCAAAACCAATATTCGCAAGTTTATGATGAGTTGAGAGTTTCCAAAGTGTGGATATTGTTTTCATCATTGCCCCTCAGAAGGAAGGGACGCTTTTCCTTCTGAGGACACTCTTCCGTCATACTGCATGCTAATCATTTTTCCGGTCACCAGTATCGGCCACAAAATTCCACAATACGCATTTTTCTTTGAAAATTTTTTTTGTAATTTTTTTTTTTTGATTTTCAAAAATAAAACGGAAACAAAACCGGATCGAAATCGGGTCAGAAACACCTTGAACCGACCAGTTTGACCCGCAAGAAATTGTCGACCAGTTACCCGTTTCCATCTCTGCATATAACGGACCCGTATTTAGCGAGATCTCAAATTTAACGAGGAAAACACGAGCTTTTCTTTGGCATAATGTAAATTCGAAACTAATATGATCGTTTTTAACGCACAAAATTTAATGAAGTCCCCGAATTTAACGAGAGAGACAAAAGCTACCTTTACCAAGCAAAATAGAAGAATTTAATGAAATTCCGTAGTTAACGAGGCAGAAAGAATCTACTGCGCATTGTGCTGGAATGATGGAATAGAAATGGCGGCATACAGGACGAAGCGCAAGAGAATCTTGATGTGCTAGTGGAAGAATGATGATAGAAAAGCAATGGGTGTGGAAGTACAGTAAATGCTGAACAAACTAGTTGTGCAAGAGAATCTCCGCCACCCATTCCAAAAGCTCGGGTGTATCGCGTCATTAGAGTTGGTAAAAAGAGTATCTGTGAAGTATGAATGTGGATTTCTGGGAAATATATTACGGAAGTAATGGAATGGGATATCGCCGGAGGAGAAACAGGAGATAAGAATTCATGGAATTGCGCCCCTTGTCCCTTTCACCCTCCAAGTGAATATTACATTCGGAAGTTCGTTGCTGCTTTTACTTCATGTGTATTGTGCAGTTAAACAACAATGAGACGCACGTGGTCGTCAAGTTCAATGATTAAAAGGTTTAACTATAGTACTAACCTAGTAAATTAATAAAAGCTTTCAAGCATATCCGGTTGTTATGGGCATGTAATATAAACGTGTATGCGTATTTTCACGCATGCATATTTTTACATGATGAAAATTTTCACCCCAAAACGGATTTCGCGAGAGCTCCGATTTGGGGTGAAAATTCTGCTGGTCCAGAGCTCCTGGTTACAAGCGGCTTCTACTGTATATCTTTCAATATCTTTCATGGAGAAGGTTCACACTAAACACGCTTTTACGGAACCGAAAAACATATTTAATGTAAATTTTTTCATTTGGTTTCATCACAGTGTGTGCAGAGGTGATATAGCGCATATGATCTATTTGACTTTCCGTTTCTGCTTGCTGTCTGTTATGTAATTTTTTTGTGGATATTGCAAATGGGATATTATTTAATGGAGTGCCCCTTGACTTTCAGGCTGTTGTAAAGTTCTTGGGTGTATATTTACAAGATAATTTGAGATGGGATGCACATGTTAGTGAAATTGCGGTTGGGCTCAGATCCCGCATTGGGGTCATTTATAGGATTTCAAGTTTGTTGCCTGCCAGGGTTAAGTTACTATTGTATTTTTCATTTATTTATCCATTTCTATCTTATTGTCTCTTGGCTTGGGGTCGCACAACTATTGGGAATATTAATAGAATTTATGTTTTACAAAAAACATTTTTACGTTTGGTGAGTCCGTCTTTACAGGTACATTCTCTTTTTTCCAGTTATCAGATAATGTCATTTGATAAATTATACAGTTTTCGATTATTACTGTTTATGCATGAACGTATATATGCTAAGAAATATTCAGATCTAATCACCTTGCATTTCCGTTCCCGTTATCATGACCCTCGTGGAAATAATAGTTTTTTAATACCTAGAGCGCGTGCTAATTTATTATTTAATAATATTAACTTGACCAGCCCTAGGTGATGGAATGGGTTGCCGCTTCGAATCAAGACGATTACACACTTTTCGGTATTCAAAAAACAACTAAAGACCTTCAAACTTAATGGTTGATTAACGTTTGGTTATATATTACGTATTATTACTTTAATTTACTGCATAATGGTTAAATTGTTCTTTGGCTTGACTATTTAGATTCTTGGGGGGGGGGGGGCTAGCCTTCCTGGTTCCCTTTGCCCCAATCACAGTGCACCGCACTGATTTGTTTAAGAACCTGTAGTGGTGCTTCAATTAACTTTAACTAAAACTAGAAACAAATTTATTCATGTTATCATACGTGTTTTTGTATTTCCCATTACTTCATTTATACTTTTCAATATATGTATAATATTATTGAATAATATTTGTATTTGCATGTTTTTTGGGCACAGAAGTTGTATCTGTGATTTGACTGTGTGGTGAATGGTGTAGTGTGGCAAAGAAAAATTAAAATGCAATAAAAAATAAAAATAAATCTATACTTTACAAAAATCTAACTTCACATCGTAGTTTCTGTTCCTTGTGGCATCACTGTTAGTCAGATCAAGCCGACTGATATATGTATAAAAAAAAGTGTTACATGTGTTGAGTGTGTTAGGTGTTACTTACATGTAATCATGAAATACGGGATTACACCAGTATACAATACTGAAAATTGCATCGTCCTGAAGCGGAAATCGAACCTGCGTCTTTCGGTTTGCTCCCGAGTATGCTAACCACTATTCCATCGAGAACGACCAAGTCTCAAGTTTCGTAAACTTGAGACTTGGTCGTTCTGGGTGGTGTAGTGCTTAGCATTCTAGGGAGCATAACCGGGAGACGCGGTTCGTTTCCCGTCCAGAACGATGACATTTTCAGGTTTCCATATATTATTTGACTTACCACTCTCGTTATAATTTACACCAATAGACGGAATCACATCTTCAAATTTGTATTGTTACATGTAATGTTCTAATGCTTAAAGCTCGTGTGTTCAGACTGTATGTTGAAACAACAATTACTTGCATATCAGGTATTTAAAACAACTCTCAGGCAGCCATAAAATGTCCTGGAGATCGATATAACAAGAAATAGCAACCCATGGAATGTTCATGTAATTTGTTTATTGTTGTTTGCTGACTCATACAGCCTTTAAACTCCAACACGCCGCCTGGGTGGCGCAGTGATCTAAGCGCTTCTTCTCCGTCCGAGATGGGTTCGGGTTCGAATCTCAGTTGAGGCATGGATGTTGTGTTTGTCTTACGTCACGGGCTCTCATCCTTCCCTGGCACCAGTGACCCTAAATTAGGGACGGGCAACAGCTTATAGCCCATTGAGTTGCTCACGGTGGTCGTTAAACCTCCAATAAAAAACCTACACAATTCCTCTTTGCAAACTAAAAGAGCTTCATTTATTCATTTACTGAATCAAATTTTCAAAACTTGTAGTAATGCTTATTCAGTGTACGGATCATTAAGATAACATGCAGTCAAAATTCAAATAGTAAATTGTCGTATGTTTTTACTCACCACACCACACCACACACTCTTTATCCTTGACGTAGCTTTATGTTTGCTTTCGACTCGCTGTCAGTCGTTGCCAAAACGTACAATGAAATTAAGGAAGTTGGCGTGCAGTTTAAAAAGAAAATATAAAAGAGAAATGAGATTATTTACATAAGAACAGAAACTCAAAAGGGAAGATTAAATTAAAGATTTCTCTTAAGTAGAAGTTTTTAGGAACACCTACCTAATACCCTGTTGGGTAGTCTTTGTCCTTTAAGACAGCCTCGATTTGATGTGGCATGGAATTAAGGAGGTGCAGATATCGTTCTGCGGTTATGCTAAGTGGATGTGAAAAATTGTCGTATGTTCCCTGGAGGAGCATCTCTGGTGTGAATAGCTGTCTCAATCTTATTCTACAGGTGTTCAATTGGTTTAAGTTCTGGCGATAGTGGCGGCCATTTTATCACTTTGAAGTCATTACCGTGCTCTTGGAATCACTCACTGTGTGATGCTTCGATTCTCGTGGCATGGCGTATTATCCTGCTGGAAATAGCTCTCTTCAACAGGAAGCATCATGCACCTGAACGGGTGTACCTGGTTCGCAGTGATGTTAAGATATCTGGTGGTACCCAAATGCCGCTCCGGAGGTATAAAGGAAACCAATGGCTTGCATGAAAACAAACCCCACATCATTACATCTTTTCCACCAGCTTATACAGTTAACGTTAGGCAGCTGGAGCCACCGATTCGTGCTGTTGACGACATACTATGCCTCCCCCTCCCATTGGCGTACATTAACCAAGACCAGGCGAGCTTTTTCCAGTCGTTAAAGATCCCGTTTTGGTACTCCTACAGGTGAATTGTCAGTTTCTAGGATACATCCGCCAATTCTCACGAATATGCGGCAGGCTGTGCACGCTGAAATTCTCTTTTCGTTATCGCTGGGTTATTGAGCAGTTATTCGACACACCAGAACTCGTGTGTTACTTTGTGCAATCCTCTCCAGGCTACATTGCCTTCGAACATGGACCAGTAGTTTCTTCCTACAGGAAGACAGCTGGCTGATTAGTTTGCTGTTTGTGCACCACTCATTGTACACTTTTGACGCAGTTGCTTCATGCATAGCCGAGAAGGTTTGTCGTTTCTGAGATCCTGGGACCTGACCACCTAGCACTAGCTGCCATGCTTCTTTCTAAGTCGCTTAAATCACGAGGCTCTCCAGTGTGCCACAATCTATGCTTCATACACTTCTGAACCCTTTTCGGTGACCGAAGAAAAAGAAAACCTTAAAACGTTTAGTGCCTTTCTATCTACAACTCGATGAGACCCTTGGAAAAGCTGGAAGAATTGAAGAGGAACTGGAACAGAATGCCGTCATTGGAAAAGGTCCCCAAGCAAAGCATGGTGTGGAGAAAAAGAAGAGTTTTAGGAAAGTACGGTTCCCTCTTTAAGATGGTGAAGTTGTCAGTACGATACATACACTACCTGTTTGCACTAAAAAAAACAGCATCAGCAGAAATCGGAAAAGGCTAGGGAAAAGAGGAACCTAATATAACATGAAAGCGAACACCAAAGAGAAACTATTAGAATACATCTGGTTTTCACACAAGTGCCCTGAAAAGGGCCTTTGTCTTCCTTTTGCCAACTTTGCTCGACTCGTGTGAAAATGCGTTTGCGGACGTCATGGACTAAGCTAGGGAAGAGAGGAACCTAAAATAAAATAAAATCGAACACCAAAAAGAAACTACTAGATTACATCTACACTGGCGTGCAAAAATTAAGGACGAGACGGTTTTTCGAACGTAACGTCGCGCAGAAGGGCTCCACATCGACTCAAATCATACCACAAGATCCCCAAGATGTAAGAATATGGGACAAGTGAGCAATACCGTCCAAACAAGGAATCCAAGGGATACAAAGGAACTTTATTTAAAAGGTAGCTTCGAGCACAACTGGACAGAAGACAAACGTCCATGTAACAGGCGGCTGTCAAGAAAAATCCAGTCTTTAGTAGGATATATGATCACTCCTGACTGCGTTGCAGGATTAACAACGTCTGTCCATGCTGAGGACGAGGTTGTCAAGGAGCTGTTGAGGCATCGCGGCCCATTCCTCTTGTAGTACCAATCGCAGCTGCGGAATCGTTGCTGGTGGCTGGTGACGTGCTGCCAAGCGTCCACCGAGAAGGTCCCACACGTGTTCGATTGGATTTAGGTCAGGGGACTTTGCGGGCCAATCCATGCGTTGAATATCTTCACTTTCCAACAGGTCTGCGACAGCCACTGTACGATGAGATGTAGCGTTGTCGCCCATGAAATGGAACTCAGGACCCACAGCACCTCTAAAGAGACGCACGTGAGGCAGGAGAACCTCGGCACAATAGCGGACACCAGTGACAGAACCTCCTTGGAAGATGTGGAGGTCAGTACGGCTACCAAGCATGATACTGCCCCAAACGAGAACTCCGCCACCTCCAAACTGGTCCCTTTCGATGATGTTGGAGGTGTGATTGCTTTTTCCCTGCTCTCTCCAGATGTGTATACGTCCAGAATCACTCGTCAGACTACATTGGCTCTCATCCGTAAAGAGATCTTGACCCCATTGCTGATGTGTCCAGTTCTTGTGTTCCTGGCACCTGTTTTGGTGAAAAAAAAAAAAATTGAATTTAATTCATTTTGGGAATATTGAATTGTATTTGTTATTTATTAAAACGTTATATTTATGCTGGTATTGAAATTCATATGGAAATTATAGAAAAGTTAAATTTGGGAGATGGGTGGATGCATTTCGAAACAAAAATATTTTCTAAGTACTAGAAAAGGCCATGAACATCCTAAACAAAAATGCATCTGAAAGTTTACATTCCACAAGAAGTTATTGGAAAGTTTGCGTTGTTTGTGTTCAAGCAGAGTTGAGTCACCTGAAAGTGCAAAAATAAGTGGATATTGTTGCATGTGTATGAAAATGTGTCACTATAAGTCATACGATAAAATGTACTCGTTCAATAACAACTTGTGGAGGCGGTGAAAGTCAATTTAAAAAGGTTAGGACAAAATTGCAGTTATGAAAAACCTTATAATACCAGGATTCGGATCGATAGCCTTAGTCAAGCTAAGGGGAGTACATGGGACCAAGTCATGGAAGACAACAGCACACAAAAATTTTTCACACTGCACTCATTTTGAACTTTTTTTGAAAGGCTACTGCCTGTATTTATTATTTTTCTTTAAAAACTTAACCAGTTAATTTTAATGGACAAACAGATGGTATTTCCTTTTTTTCTTGTTTGCTTAAACACAGCAGTATAAAACAGAATCTCAATTTACTTTCTATTTCTATTTGGCCACTGGCCTTATGAACAGCACAACTTTACATATTTCAACACAGTTGGTTTGAACACTAGGCATGCATCCAAAATTATACCATGATTCACATAGCTTACAAAAAAAAAATACTGGATTATTTTTAATTCTACAAGGTGGACAAATTCTGTTCTTTTGAAACGTACTCTCTTCTCTCTCACCCAGTTAGCTCAATGACCAATTTACAATTTTACACTTATTGATTTAAATTTAAACAATCTTAGCAAACTCCGCAATCTCCCAGACCAGATTCAAAGACTTCAATTAAATTTACAGTTATTTTAAGAGCCACAAATTATACTTTAACAAATCTACTATCAGCAAGTAAACAAACCAAGTAAATATCCTCAAAACAGAATTTACACTGAGCACAAGCATTAATTAACATTACATAACCCATAGAACTATCCTGAATGAACCTACTTCACTTATAAAGAAACCTCACTAACTAATCTTAAAAATTATCACTATTCATAACATCAACATAATTCAGAAATTCAAACAATCTTCTTGCACTAGCTTGCTCATAAAAATCACCTCACTCTGCACTTCACATAATAGCTCAGGATACTTAATAACTCTATACAGTAAACAAAAGCTCAAAATACCAATTAACTAAATTTCCAAACTAAATATCAAGTTCACTAACACCAACAACCAGAATTTAGAATTTACATCCCTAGCACTACAGCAAATCATAAACAAATAAATTTAGATACTTTAAATCACCAAACACTCTTGAATTTAACACCTGCAGTGAATTACTGAGGTAGCGGTGAGGCAAATACTCTCAGTTCAGACACTACCCTGGGTTTTGAGAACCAACACAGGAAGAAAATACCAAGTCAGGCTGAAGGCGTGAAATTGGGTCGTGAATCCACTTTCAGCCTATGCAAAGGGAAAGGAAAAAAATCCTCAAGTGTGACACATCATCATCAGGCACAGAATTTCCTCTAACATGATCTCACCACATTTCTTGAAGCAACGCCCGACCGACCCTCGCTGGCAGTACATATCTCCGTGAGCAGCGAAACTACTGGGGGGGTTTGAAGGCAAGTTTTCCCCCAAAAACCACGTCTTCAAGGATCTCCCCCTTTTCGAACCAATGCATGATCCCACCCTGATCAACCACGCCCGCAAGAGCCCGCCGCACTTCAACCCCAAATACTCCAGGCACATCTGGCCCAGAACCAACACAACTATATCCCAGGAAAAATTCACTTATCTCTCTATATCCCAAGAAATCCCAAAATCACCATATCCACACACATCCCAGGAAAATTCACTTATCTCTATATATCCCAAGAAATCCTAAATCACAATATCCACATATATCCCAGGAAAATTCACTTATCTCTCTATATCCCAAGAAATCCAAAAATCACTATATCCACATATATCCCAGGAAAATTCACTTATCTCCATATATCCCAAGAAATCCCAAATCACAATATCCACATATATCCCAGGAAAATTCACTTATCTCTCTATATCCCAAGAAATCCTAAATCACTATATCCACATATATCCCAGGAAAATTCACTTATCTCTCTATATCCCAAGAAATCCTAAATCACTATATCCACATATATCCCAGGAAAATTCACTTATCTCTATATCCACATATATCCCAGGAAAATCCACTTATCTCTATATCCACATATATCCCAGGAAAAATCACTAGCAAGGAAATTCTTCTGCACCATGGCAATGCGCAGGTCCACTTCAGACAATAACACTGACCATTTACATAACCCACTAAATATTTTCACCTTATTGAAAATTAAAATTACACTTAGACTTTTAACCTTATAGTAAAAACAAGAAAATTTAGGCCAAAGAAAAGAACAATCAATACTGGAACTGGTGAGCAAAAGTGTGTCTTCTCAACCCATGATGTTCATTCTTTTTGTGAAATACTAAACTTGAGAACAAAAAAATACTTTAACTTCTATTCTGCACATATCGCATCCTGGTGAAAATTCCCTACTCAGAGCCCTCTGCCCTAGGACAAGTTCCCTGCTTGCCCTAAGATCACCCCTTTCCAATGGGAGATTAACACTCATCTGGAGCATGTAAAATACTGGTCCTCAATTAACACTCCTACCATCTCAATTTCGACACCCAACACTCCAAGAATGTAAACAGCACTTTAGGTTTCCAATTTCATCACACTATAATATGTTCCCAAAATTCCAATATAAATCATCCCATAATTTATCTTCACTCAAAAAAAAAATAACTCAACGCTGTAAAAAGGCTAGAGAAAAAAAAATGTTTACAATTATTTTATCACCCACGACATCACAATAACACTGCTTTTCAATTATCACATGCCCAACTAAACTATTATCGATGCACCAAAATTCACTGTGCCCAACTATTAAAGTAAATTTTTCCGATACATCAAAATTTACTGGCCTGGGAAGATGCTAAAATACCAGACATGACAGCACAAAAAAAACATAAATGAAAGCATTTTCAACTCCCCTCTCTTTTTTTTTCTTTCCTTTTTTTCTGAATTCGTACCTGAGTAACTAATACATTTTAATTTTGAAAGCTGAACGACGACACAGCCAAAATCAGAGGGAAAAAAAAACTTGCTCTTTTTCTTTTTGTTTCTTATGCTCAGCTCGAAGTTTAGGTACCCTGCGTGGGATGTTATATATCAATACACAAAGATATGAACTAAAACATTACCTTCGAGCTGGCGTTCTTTTTTTTCTTTCTGTTTTCACCACAATTTACAGTCCTGGCACAACCACATTCTCGTTAGAATTTCTTTTCTCTGTTTTCTTCCTCCCAGTTCCCTTCCTTAAACGGCTAATAGCCGAGGTAACCATTTTCGAAACCTCGGGATGAGATGGAACCTTCGAGGCAGGCCTCCTTTTCGGAGTATCAGCCGAGGGTGAAGCTGTAGAGGCTGGGCCCATTCTTTCCGGAATTTCCATAAGGGAGAAGGCATGTCCCCCTTCTTTTCCTTAGCGACACTGTTCCAGCCTGCCGCCATTTTGTTCCTCAGGGCGAGGTTCCCGGCCGGCGGAATGCCGCTTTAACTGCGTTCTACATCGTCAAAAATTTTTTAATAGGCAGCCCAGATCCAGAGTGTCCCCTTGTGGTGGACTGGTGGTCAGCAAGATGCTGCCATGGAAAAAACTCTTTTTTTTTCTCTGTGGTTCTCTCCCGCCAAAAGGTGAGGAGAAAAAAAACTCCGCCGTCCCCTCTTTCTCTGACGTCCAGCAGCAAGACCAGAGCAAAAGTGACTCTCAACGGATAAAAACTCTGGGGGTGCTTGAAACCGCTGACCCCTCTCATTGGTCGAAACTTCAGCCTAGCAACTCACGACTCTCCAACGGAATCTTCACTCCCACGCCTCGAGTGACCTCTGACCTTCACACGTGCAGACCCAGGCTCTTCTTGACCCTGGGGTCTAAAAATAGATTTCGTTGCTGAATTCCCTACCCCAAAAGACGAAAAGATGTTACACTTTTGGGCGACTTCTCGCTTGGAAACAGGAACGCAAAAAAATGGCGAATTCTTGCTTTGCAGAAAATCACTAGTTTCAATTTTCTTTTTTTTTTCTCGTTCCGTGATGTTAAACTAAAATTAATTTTGATTCTCTGAGCTGCACACCTACTCGCCTTTTCCTATCGCGATAAAAGAACAGATAAATTAATTATTTTCAAAAGCCCAAAGTCAGTTAAATCAAATATTATTCTTTTTTTTTTTTTCTTTTCACCAACATGAAATTTTGTTTTCCTGGTTGTGATTAAGACAAGCGAATTTTGCGCATGAATTCCCCTGCCTTTCAACCAGGAATTTTCTTCTAACGTATGTCATGGAAGAAAATTTTTGCCTTAATTAATCTCTGATAAACCAACAGAAAGATTGATCAGGTCTCTCTGAAATTCACCAGAGGTTAAAATTTTCGCCATGACACACCATAGAAACCGCCGTCTCCGATAAGCAGGCGTTAATGGCACACATTATATTGGTCGTCGTGCAAATAGACCACCTTTGGGCAGTCTCCTGGCCACCGTAAAACGCGATAACGGACGTCCAGTTGTCTGTTGCATGTGCCTTGCGATTTCTCCCGCTGTCTGCCGTCTGTCTCTTCTCGCCTGTAGGACAATATACCGGGACGACCACTGCTAAACTCTCGGACAGCTGTTCCTGTCGTTTGAAATGCTCTCCAAGCTCGTGAAACGATGCTGTGAGCGATCCCGAACTCCTCGGCCACACTAGTCACACTTCGACCTTCTTCCAACTTCCCAATGACGCGACCTCGGGTAAAGTCATCCAGATGTCGTCTACTGGATTGGCTGTTGGCTATATCTCACGGTGGCAGAAACTCGACGTCGTTCAAACCGATGTACACCGTGTAATAGCTTTCACCGAATTGCTGAGCGTACTCCGCTCGTGTGCTTTATACCCTTCCGACACTTTAACCTCCCCCTCCTACGTCATGCTGCATATATGAGCATGCCCTACCGTACCGGACCCTAGTTTATCTCCAGAGTGGTCTTTCGGTCCGTTCTGCCTGATCGTTCCGCTGTGATGCTAATTTCTCCTCTTCGTCCTTAATTTTTGCACACCAATGTATGTTTATTATCGCATATGGTGAGCAATGTTGCAATAGTGGAACCCCAGTTATTATACCTTCTTCTTGGAAACATTTGACAAAGGATTCAGTCTTAATTCCATGTTTGAAATTACATACGTACCTCTTCCCATGTTTATTTATTGTACCCTGCGCAGATTTATGCGCATACATTTTCTGATTGATGGATATATACCTGCATGCACCGGACTTGATCAGTGCATAGCCTGATGATGCATGTGTAGCACATGCGAAAGATCTGGCGTTTTTTAGTGTGTATATGTTTTAGATTTTATTAAACGCTTTAAGACCTACATCGTTTTATCGTGCTTCGACAGTTATTAGATTGTATCACAGTTGCTCGACTGGATCGATGTCTGGGGAATTTGGAGGCCTGGACAATAGCTGCAAGTCTTCCTCATGTTCCGTGAACCATTCAAGAAAAATATGGTAAGTGTGGTAGGACGCATTGCGCTGTTGAAAGAAGGCAATATTAGAAGGGGTACCGTTGTCATGAAAGAATGTACCTGGCTTGAAATTATATTTAGGTAGGCTATAGGCGTCATAGTTTCATGCACACGAATGACTAGACAAAGGGTTTCCCTGCATATCATTGCCCAAAGCATTACATTTCGTTCATCGGCTTGTTTTTGTCCCCGAGGTACATCCTGGTGCCAACACTTCCCCAGGTAAAAGGCGCACACGTACCTGGCCGTCCATATGGTACAATACGAAACGAGACCAGATGATCTTCTTGCATCCAGTTTTGATGGCTACGTGCCCATTGTAGGTGCTTTCAGCAGTGAACCAATGTTAGCATGGACACTCGGAGCGTCTTGGGGCTACGCAGCGCCATTTTGAGAAGGACTCGATGTACTTTGAGCGTGACATATTACTCTCGACCAGCATTCAAATTACCTGAGAGTTACGCTACGGTATCCCTTCTGTTGGCTCGTACCATACGGGATAACCTACACTCGCCTCTAGGGAAGATGAGCCGAAGTCGGTGTGCACCTTGCCGGCGGCTCGTGTTTTTTTTTTTTTTTTTTACACTTTCCAACTGTAAATTGAAGAAGCGTATATGCTCCAGCTTTGTCTGTCTGTCTGTCTGCACGATAACCAGCGTAAAAGTGGTTCGATTTCGATGAAATTTGGGTATGTTGTATAGAGGACAACCTGAGGACGAACCCTATTTAAAATGGAAGAAATGGGATCAAAGGTCAGGACATAGGAGTGGGATCCATTTCATCGCCCTTATGAGTCATAACGTACGTAGAAATGCTCCTATTGCGACAAAACTTTAGTATGTTGTTTCGGAGGCATACTGAAACGGGTCTGTTAAATATCATCGAAATGGGGTCAAAGGTCAGGGCACAGGAGCGAGATTTATTCCACAGCCATTATCCCCATAACTTAACTAAAAATGTTTCTGTTACAAAACTTTAGTATGCTGTTCCGGAGGTACACTGAACCCATTCTGTTGAATATCATCGAAATGGGGGTCATAGGTCAGGGCACAGGAGCGAGATTTATTCCACAGCCATTATCCTCATAACTTGAGTAATAACTTGAGTAAAAGTACTTCTATTGCGACAAAACTTTAGTATGTTGTTTCGGAGGCATACTGAAACGGGTCTGTTAAATATCATCGAAATGGGGTCAAAGGTCAGGGCACAGGAGCCAGATTTATTCCACAGCTATATCCTCATAACTTGAGTAAAAATGCTTCTATTGCGACGAAACTTTAGTATGTTGTTCCGGAGGTATACTGAACCAATTCTGTTTAATATCATCGAAATGGGGTCAAAGGTCAGGGCACAGGAGCCAGAATTATTCCACAGCCATTATTCACATAACTTGAGTAGTGATTTCTGGTATGTTGGAAAGCGTATCATAATCAATGCATAGCATGATTTTACCAACTTGTTTCTTCATCGGACCACTTTTTGAGGGTACTAACCACGGCTAGCCATGTGCACCCCACAAGCCTTCCCGTCTCGGAAATGTTCGGATCCAGTCCATTATGATTTGACCTTTGTCAAACTCGCTTACGTCCGCTACCTTTGCCATCCGAGGAACAAGAATAACATTGATTAACAGAGCCGAGTATCAGGTTTTATTTATAACATTTCGTGACCTTCGCACGAGACGTCGTTTCCCAGCAGTTCCTTCGATTTGCATAAAGACACGCTGGTCATAATATTTTGTTCCTTCGGAGTATATTTCTTTTCTTTCTTCCTTTTTTTAGCACGTCTTTTGTAAAAAAGATCGTACTTATATTACCGGTTGGTCCGTCAGTCCGTCCGTGGACACCACATCTCTGTAACTGTTAGTCCGATTTGAAAAATTCTTTTTGCATTGGAAAGCTTGGAATGTGTGAATGATGATCTCCCCTTTCTTTCTTTTTTTTTACAATGCACATGTCGCCGCTAGAGGACGATAATATAGAATTCAAAATACATTTTATTCCATGTATTTGCTTCTAAACATCCGATTGAGAACATTCTTTTACGTGTTATTCCATTTATGTCGAAGATTATTTTAGGTATAGTCGCTTTCTCAAGTTACGCATAGATTTTACGCTAGGGGGCGTTAAAGTGAATTGCGTTTTCCCCGATATCTCTGCTTCTAAAACTTCGATTTAAAAAATTCTTCCTAGAGAGAATACTGCTCTTGTTGGGAAATCTTTTGCATATAATTTATAACTTTTGATAAAAAACGGTTTGGCCACCAGATGCGTAAGTATTAATTTCTGTTTCGAATGTATTTGCAGCAACATCTGAGCTTCTAAAATCTGGATTGAAAAAATTCGTTCGTGGACCGATACCACTCACGCCGATAAACGTTTTCGGAATATTTTCTTCTTAAAATAATGCATGGTTTCTCCGCCAGGGGCGTAGATATATATCGTATTTTTGTCAATATCTCTTCTTCGAAGAGTCCGATTTGAAAAAATTCTTCTTTGTTGGATAGAATTTCCTGTGTGAAATGCTTTTTAAATAATTTTGAAATGTTTAAGTAATTCCTAAACTTTCCGTTAGGGTGCGGAGACGTAAATTGCGTTTTCCCCGATATCTCTGCTTCTAAAACTCGAATTTGAAAAATTCTTCCTGTAACGCATACAGCTCCTAATGGGAAATGTTTTGCATATAATTTATAATATTAGGAAAGGAAGGGTTTGGCCACCAGGGGGCATAAATTTTAATTTCTGCTTTTAATGTATTTGCAGCAAAATCTGAGCTCCTGAAAACTCGATTGAAAAAAATCTTTCGAGGACTGATGCTGCTCACATCGAAAAACGTTTTGAGAAGACTTTCTTCTTAAAATGATGCATGGTTTTTCCGCCAGATGGCGTAGATGCATAAATTTTTGTCGACAGCTCTGCTCATAAGAGTCGGGTTTGAAAAATTCTTTCTTTGGTGGAAAGCGTTTCCGCTGCGAAATGTTTCTCATATAATTTCAAATTTTTCTTAACGCACAAGTCTGCCACTAGAGGGCGTAAGTTCACGTTTTCCTTTACAGCAATATCTGCGGCACTAAAAATCCGACTGAAAAATTTATTTCTTCAGTGATATGCTACTAAGTATGCAAACTCTGTGTGTGTATTTTCTTAATTAAAATTAACCAAAATAATGCACAATTTCGCCCTTAGCTTAATCTGTTTTTCTCAATATTTCTGCTCCTACACGTGCGATTTAAAAAATACTTTCAACGCCGTATGCCATTTACCTTGTAGAACACTTTAGGCTTGTATACGAGGAATTTTGTAGTTCACAGTTCTGTCGGTAGGTGATGTTTGTGTACTTCAGTTTGCAGCCGTACCGTTGCTTATAGAAACACTATTGAGAAATTTCTTCTTCACTGTATGCCATTAGCTCCAGTAGAGATATTGAGCATTACCCTCTTTAAACAATGCAAAGATTTCCCGCTAGGTGTGTATAGAACGAAACCTTTTTTTCGCTATCTCTGCTTCCGGGAGAAGTGTTTGAAAAGTTATTTTCATATTGCATAGCTTTTTCGATGAAGAATATTTTTCGCCTACTTTCAATTTTTTCATTACGCAAAATTTTTCCGCTAGCAGACGTAGACTTATATTATATTTCCTTCTATATTACTTCCTTTTTACCTATTGGATTTGAAAATTTCTTTGTCTTTGATACCTTCCTTGTGCTGTGAGAAACGTTTTGTGCGCCATTTGTTAGTCTCCGTAACATGCTTTATAGCCGCTGGTTGAACTAAGTAACTACATGTTTCTACCTCTGGATGTTTTATCGATTGTAGAAACCCGTTGATTGTTTTCTTAACCGGTTCCTTTGACTTTTAATAGCTCTGATAAATTTAATTCGCGTCAGAACGGATTCAAACGACGTGCTCATTACAACCGAAAATTCGGTACCATCTTTTTTGTTTACCTCTTACAACAGGAATAAGCATAAAACCTCAAAACCCATTCTCAGTACGGCATAAACTGAGATTGTCAGCCTGGTTAAAGACCTAGGGTTATGCATAGCCGCCCCAGCTGGGTCCGAGCTTCAGTCGGAGATGACTAATGGGTGGTGTGTCTATCTTTCAGCGCTAACTTTTGTCCTTCCGTTTAGAAAGCGTCCCGAAATTAAGAACGGGTATTTTTTTGCAACCTTTGCTGTTACTCATGGTGGTCGTTAAACCCCGAAATAAAGAAAGAAACCATGGTGTCACACTTTAGTGTTCCGTGTTGCGCGGTACACTGATGTCTCTTTCTTTCATTGCATGCGAATAAAGGAAAACAGAAAAGAAATGTGTATTTATATACTCCTTTATTTTCTTTTTCATTGTCTTTATTTACAGCGGAAATGAGCATAAGACCTCAAAACCCATTCTCTGTTGGGCAGAGACCGAGGTCGCCATATCTGTGTCTTATCTCTTGAAGTAAATGTGATCATTCTTCTTCTGGAGGCTTAGAGAGCACTTTCTGGTCGAGCCCTTGTGTTTATGATGCTTAGATATCAAGAACCATCGAGACAGCTGAGACATTAATGTCTACTGTTCGCCCACCCACCGATCAGCAAAAGAAGATAATAACGCCAGAACTCTTGGAAACCATCCTTTTATATCCTCTCAGAAGGACAGTGAATGTAATTCAGTTGCGGTTTTATGCTTGCTTGTATGCTCGAGATCAATTAACTTCTTAAGATGACAATTCAGTTTCATTTTTTTTATTCTATTATTAATTAAATCTCGTAAAATATTTTAATGGAATATCTTTCCGTGAGAGTACTGAGTTTTTTTCCTAACACTTTACCGACTTGAACGAATTAATTCGGCGTTAGCAAAATGGGCCGAAATCAGTTCAGACGAATAAATTCGCTGTCTAAGAAGCGGATGAAACGAGTGAGCTACTCATCAGAAACATTGTTTTCCCTTTGCTTTGTTATTCTGAGTGGTCATTTAGGGGGATGATTGCCACTTTTCCTTTGTGGCTCCGATTCCACTGATCAACGAGTAAAATATATCCTTTAGCTACACAGTTAAACCTTATTAATTTTGTGGTGCTGATTACGAATATAACAATAAAATTTTGAATCTTAGACCTAGTTTTCATGATACACTACTTAACAATCCAAATGTAAAATGACCATAAAACAGGAATATGTGTATTTTGCCATAGGATGGCAGCACAAGGCTGTAGGATGTACGAGTTTTCACATAAGCCAGCGGTTTCATTTTCTAATCGTATTGTTGATCGGTTTGCATTACAGTTGTCATCTCCTTAGCTGCCTTGAATGTGTTTTAATCATTTTTCTGCAAGTTTTATGCCTCGTATATGTGTTAATAGTGCTTATAACTTTTGGTATTAGTTCAGTGAAGTGACATTTTCCGCACAGAGACGCGCCTGCCTTTAATACTGAAGGCTTACTATTATTGCTTTGAATGCAAAGTTGGTGACTAAAATAAACAAGTTAGTAAAATCATGCTATGCGTTGATTATGACACGCTTCCCAACATACGAGAAATCATTACTGGAGTTATTACTCAAGTTATGAGGATAATGGCTGTGGAATAAATCTCGCTCCTGTGCCCTGAGCTTTGACCCCATTTCGATGATATTCAACAGAACTGGTTCAGTACACCTCCGGAACAACGTGATAAAGTTTTGTCGCAATAGAAGCATTTTTACTAAAGTTATGAGGATAATGGCTGTGGAATAAATCTCGATCCTGGGTCCTGATCTTTGACCCCATTTCGATGATATTCAACAGGAGGAGTTCAGTATATCTCCGAAACAACATGATAAAGTTTTGTCGTAATCGAAGCATTTTACGTAAGTTATGACGCGTAAGTGCAATGGAATGGATCCCGCTCCTATGTCATAATATGTGACACTGTTTCGTCCCAGCTGGTCTCCTACCACATACTACAAGGAAATCGAACTATTTTTACGCAAGTTATGAAGCATAAGTGCGATGGAATGGACCCTGCTCCTATGTCCTGACCTTTGACCTCATTTCTTCCATTTTCAATAAGGTTCGTTCCCAGGTGGTCTCCGACCATATACTAAAATTTCATCGAAATCGAAACATTTTCACGCAAGTTATGACACATAAGGGCAATGGAATGAATCCCGCTTCTTTGTCCTGACCTCTGACCCCATTTCGTCCATTTTCAATAGTATTCGTGCCAAGGTGGTCCCCTACCACACAGTATTATTTCAACGAAATCGAACCAATTTCACGCAAGTTATGACGCATAAGGGCAATGGAATCGATCCCGCTCTTATGTCCTGACCTTTGACCCCATTTCGTCCATTTTTAAAAGAGTTCGTCCTCAGGTGGTCCCCTACCAGATACTAAAATTTCATCGAAATCGAACCATTTTTACGTGTTATCGTGCGGATAGACAGACGGACAAAGCTGAAGCATATACACTGGCGTGCAAAAATTAAGGACGAGACGGTTTTTCGAATGTAACGTCGTGCAGAAGTGCTCCACATCGACTCAAATCATACCATAAGATCCCCAAGATCTAAGAATATGGGACAAGTGAGCAAAACCGTCCAAACAAGGAATCCAAAGGATACAAAGGGACTTTATTGAAAAGGTAGCTTCGAGCACAACTGGACAGAAGACAGAAACGTCCATGTGACAGGCGACTGCCAAGATAAATCCAGTCTTTAGTAGGAGATATAATCACCCCTGACTGCGTTGCAGAATTTACAACGTCTGTCCATGCTGAGGCCGAGGTTGTCAAGGAGCTGTTGAGGCATTGCGGCCCATTCCTCTTGTAGCGCCAATCGCAGCTGCGGAATCGTTGATGGCGGCTGGTGACGTGCTGCCAAGCGTCTCCCGAGAAGGTCCCACACGTGTTCGATTGGGTTTAGGTGCACGGACCTTGCGGGCCAATCCATGCGTTGAATATCTTCACTCTCCAACAGCACTGCGACATCCACTGTACGATGAGGTGTAGCGTTGTCGTCCATGAAGAGGAACTCAGGACCCACAGCACCTCTAAACAGACGCACGTGAGGCAGGTGAACCTCGGTACAATAGGGGACCCCAGTTAGTGAACATGCTTGGAAGATGTGAAGGTCAGTACGGCTACCAAGCATGATACCGCCCCAAACGAGAACTCCGCCACCTCCAAACCGGTCCCTTTCGATGATATTGGAGGTGTGATTGCGTGTTCCCTGCTCTTTCCAGATGTGTATACATCCAGAATAGCTCGTCAGACTAAATCAGCTGTCATCCGTAAAGAGAACTCGACCCCATTTCTGATGTGTCCAGTTCTTGTGTTCCTGGCACCACAGAAACCGCCGTCTCCGATGAGCAGGCGTTAATGGCACATACCGTACTGGTCGTCGTACAAATAGACCACCTTTGTGCAGCCTCCTGCCCCCCACCGTACGTCATGCTGCATATATGCGCATGCCCTACTACACCGGACCCTAGTCTATCTCCTGAGTGGTCTTTCGGTCCGTGCTGCCTGCTCGTCCCGCTGTTATGCTAATTTCTCCTCTTCGTCCTTAATTTTTGCTCACCAGTGTACGTTTCTTCAACCTACGGTTGGAAAGCGTAAAAAATGAGCTCCACATGTATGTTGTACTAGCTGTGGTTGTAACCGCAGAAATTGGATAAATGGCAAAGGACGCTGTATGCCTTTCCCTGCGCCAATGATATGGAGAGATCATGTAACAGATTGCTACTGTTGTTTGGTGCCTCTTTTTAAGCAAGTGGTTTCAGAGAAGAAAAGTCTAAGAAGTGATCTATCCTAGCCTAATGTACGCCGCCCCGGTGGCTCAGTGGTCTAAGCGATGGCCTCTGATCATTCGTCCGTAAGAGGTCCGGGTTCGAATCCCGGTGAGACATGGATGTTGTGTTTGTCTTACGGCACTGGCTCTCTCCCTTCCCTGGAACAAGTGGCCCTAAATTAGGGACGGGTGCGACTGCTTATAGCCCATTGAGTTGCTCACGGTGGTCGTTAAACCTCCAATCCAATCAAATAGCCTAATGTACGTCCCGTACCACAAGGACATGGCCTTCCTGTTCCTGAACCGCCAAAGTAGTATCATCTTGATTTTGATTATGATAATGGGAACGAAGGTGGTGCTAGAGGTAAGTCTTCTAAGCCAAGTACTTCTACGGACTCTGAAGTTAATGTCGATTTACCAAATACTGAACCACATAAAATAATGCAAATGGAGCTGAGTGATCACATTAGGGATTTGGATGTTTCTAACAGTAAAAGTTTTGGCCTCAAGATTGCAGCAGTGGAATCTTCTTCAAAATAAAGTAAAAGCATCTATCTACAGAAGTAAACAGAGAGATTTATTACCTTTCTTCACTATGAAAGACAATTTTGTTGCATGCGACAACATAAACGGCTTAATGAAGGCTCTCAACATTAATCACAAACCTAAAATTTGAAGACTTTTTATCAATTCATCAAAGCTGAGTTTCGAAGATGTTCTACTACACATTGGAAACGAGCTTCCCTCAGTTCCTATTCACCATTCAGTTCACATGAAAGAGTTGTACTCAAATATGAAACTTCTACTTGAAGCCATTAAGTATTGTAACTTCTAGTGGCAGGTTTGTGGGGATCTTAAAGCTATTGCCTTTTTACTAGGCATTCAACTAAGGTCTACAAAGTTTTGTTACTTTATTTGTGAATGGGACAGTAGGGCATGTGCTTCTCATAACACTGAAAAGAACGGACAGCTATAAAATCTATAGAAGAAGGTGCAAAAAAATGTCCAAACCAACTCTGGCTGATTTTTTTTGATTGGAGGTTTAACGACCACCGTGAGCAACTCAATGGGCTTTAAGCAGTCGCCCGTCCCTAATTTAGGGTCACTGGTTCCAGGGAAGGGAGAGAGCCAGTGCCGTAAGACAAACACAACATCCATGCCTCACTGGGATTCGAACCCGGACCCCGTTCGGAAGAATGATCAGAGGCCATCGCTTAGACCACTGCGCCACCGGGGCGGCCTGGCTGATTCACACAATATTTTACTTGCCGCTCTTCACCTTAAGCTAGGCCTCGTGAAGAATTTTATTAAGGCTATATGAGCAAAGATGCATAGGTCTTTAAGTACCTAAGGGAAAAGTTTGCCCTAACGTGTGACAGAAAGCTCAAAGAAGGTGTCTTTTTTGGTCCACAGATCCGTGCCCTTTTTGTTAAAAATTGTCTATTCGACGAAATATTGCAAAGTAATGAGGACATAGCATGGCAAAGTCTCCTAGGTTTTGTTTTACATTTTTAGGAAACAGGAGGGCAGAAAACTATAGAGAGCTTGTGTATATTTTGCTTTCAAGTTTCAGAAAACTGGGCCCCAACATGTCTCTGGAAATTCATTTTCTGCACTTTCATCTCGACTTGTTTCCAGAAAACTGTGGAGATGTGAGTGATCAGCATGGCGAGTGCTTCTACCAAGACATATCAGCAATGGGGAAAACGTACAAGGAAAAGTGGAGTTCTTCCACGTTAGCAGGCTACTGTTGGAGTGTCTCCAGAAATGTTTCAGAGGTAGCCTACAAACGAAAAACGAAGCGAAAACGCTTAACTTAAATTTGAAACAGCCTAGCTTAAGCCAAAAAATACAGAAATTATTATCTTGTACTGTGTAAGTTTTATTACAACAAAAAAAAATGCAAAAGAACTCTTAATGAATAATTTAATTGGAAATTTCACTGAATATTCCATTTTTTATTTTTTTTAAATATCTGTAAACACTTATTTATAATTTTATTATATATACGCTCTACCTCATAAACTCGAGGCAAGTAAATTTTTTGTGGTTATCTTTAATTTTCTTATTAGGGAGATAATCAATTATACACTGAGGGGCCACTTTATTATGACCACCTGACAGTTTTAAGCAAATGAGCTATGGATGCACGCTGTTGCCGCCAGAGGGCGAGGCTAATATAAAAAGGGAAAGCTTAGTACTTGCGACAGTAGTAGAAGGGATTTTTGGGCAACGAGATGGGTAAAAAATGCGATTTAACGGTCTTTCAACGTGGGATGATTGTAGGAGCTTGTAGCCATGGAGCAAGTATCACCGAAACCGCCGCATTCGTGAAAATGTCCAGAGCAGCTGTTGTTAAAGTGTTTAATTACTGAACTGTCAGCAAAAAAACTGGGTCTCTACGTGCAACGTGAGGTCGTCATCGACTAGCGACTGCTCGGGCGGAACGGAGAGTGTTCAGACTGGTAACAGACAACAGAAGGGCAACAGTTCAGCAAATTACAGACCATCTTAATCAAGGATCCCCTCAAATGATCTCTGCACGCACTGTTAGCCGTACACTGCATCAGATGGGATATGCCAGCCGAAGGCCTGTTCGAACACCTTTGCTGTCTGCAGTTAACAAGAGAAAACGTCTCCAGTTCGCACAGGAGCACAAGGATTGGACAGTCGATAATTGGAAACAAATTATGTGGTCCGATGAATCACGTTTTCAATTGCACCATGCCGATGGCCGAGTGAGAATTTGGCGGAAACAGCACGAAAGCATGGACACCAAATGCATTGCTACAACCCTTCAAGCTGGTGGAGGCAACGTTATGATTTGAGGAATGTTTTCCTGGCATGATTTGGGCCCTTTAATTCGTGTTTATCAACGGCTGACTGGCACATCATATCTAAACACCGTTGCGGACCAAGTGCATTCTGTCATGTGGATGGTTTATCCCAATGGCGATGGCTACTTTCAACAAGATAATGCGTCCTGCCATGGTGCTCGTATTGTACAGGATTGGTTTCAGGAACATGTCGGTGAGTTTACTTTGCTTAGGTGGCCCCCACAATCTCCAGATCTCAACCCCATTGAGAATTTGTGGGATGAAGTTGAACAAGTCATCAGACAGCTGGATCCACAACCCTGCAATCTCACACAAAGAGCTATTCATCAAGCATGGTCTCAGATTCCACAAACCACCAATCAACATCTCGTGGAGTCCATGCCACGAAGAATCAACGCAGTATTAAAGGCAAAATGTGGCCCAACGAAGTACTGAGGAGGTGGTTATAATAAAGTGGCCACTCAGTGTATAATTGCTATCATTATCGATCACACTTGACCATCGTGAAACCAAACTTTCAATGACTTCTTTGTAAAATGGCGTTGGCTGTATTGCAAAGATGTCCGAAGGCTCCGTTTTGACATCATCAATATTGTGGAATCTTTTCCCATTAAGAAAGTTCTGCAGAGATCTGAACAAATGGTAATCAGATGATACAATGTCATCGGAATCAGTGGGATGGAACAGAACTTCCCTGCCAAAATCTCTGATCGTATGCTGGGTCCGTCTCGCTGTGTGAGGTCTCACGCTGTCCTGCTGGAGGATGACACCTTTACTGTTGACTAGTGCTGGATGTTTTACAGTAAGAGCTTACTTCAAACGGTCCAGTTGTTAAAACTAGAGGTCTGCTGTTGCGGTCTGTCCGGGTTCCAAGAGCTCAAAGTGAGCTATGCCAGCGGTAGTCCACCAAACACAGAGCAAAACCTTTTTGGGGTGTAGGCCTAGTATGGCGTAGGAACTGGTGTTTGACCTGGAGGAAGCCACTGGTTTTTGCGTTTGTTGTTCACGTAAAAAAAACACTTTTCATCTCCAGTGACAGTTCGATGAAGAAATGAATCCTTTTTCTGTCGGCTGAGCAAAGAGTTGCAGATGGTGGATCGCAGGGCTTTGTTGTCAGGTGAAAGTTGGTGTGGGACCCAAACTTATTGTCTCTAGTCTTTCCCTATTTGTTGCAGGTGCTCTTGAACAGTAGAACATGATGCATTAAGATGTTGTTGGCTGAGCAAAGAGTTGCAGATGGTGGATCGCAGGACTTTGTTGTCAGGTGAAAGTTGGTGTGGGACCCAAACTCCTTGTCTCTAGTCTTTCCCTATCTGTTGCAGGTGCTCTTGAACAGTAGACCATGATGCATTAAGATGTTGTTGGGATAATTCATCAATGGTTTGACGAGGATCTGCCTCAATGGCTGCACGCAGCAGGTCATTGTCCAGCTCCATAGGCCTTATTGCACGAGGGGCATCAGAGAGGTCAAAATTGCCCGACCGGAATTGGGCGAACCACTTGCAGACATTTAACGCATTCGGATAAACAGCGCAAATGTTATTGGTGGCCACGGTTGCATTGTTCCCCTTGTGAAATTCATACAGCATGCAAGGACGGACATGGCTCTCCTCGGGTTTTATGTCACTCATTTTGTTCTTCAAATCTGGAAGACAAAAACCCCAACATAAGTTAAAGGCAAATCCTTGAACGTACATAAACACCTCCCAACTCTTCCACAAACTTAGCCCCCCAAAAAACGATATTACTTTCCGGTCCCCCCAATACATGTAGATGTGTATAAGATTCATATGAAAGCGGGATGCAAATTTTTATGTAAAAACTGTTGATCAGTGTTGCTTGCAAACAGGACTGTAATAATGGCGTAGAACGTAAGAAGGCCGAGAGATGTTTGAGTCACCTTTTTCCAGTGGCATGATGTTCGTGTCACGGGGACTAGTCTTGCCCCATCGTCATGGAGTATAGAGTAAAGGCTTATCACCTATAACAGGCTTATGGTCGGTATGACTGAGATGACAGGGGGAAGGAATTGTTTTGCTATAACTTTCGTAAAACCCTGCCGCTATGAGAATATTCCCGTTTCATAAGCGCAGAAAATTTTGAGTTCCATTTAATTTTGGTACATTGGCCGTTTAAAGGGTTAATGTGTGACAAATACCTACCTATAAATCGAATTCCTTTTGAGTTTCTGTTTTCTTATGTAACTTACGTTACTTCTTTGTTAAACGTTTTCTCACTGAAAGGCACATTACTTTTCCGACCAGCTTTTACAATTTGGCAACCCTGACAGTGGGTCACAGCAAGATAAAATCACAATATTGAATGTAGTGGAGTGAAGACATAGATAATGAAAGAGAGAGAGAGAAAGAGAGAGAGAAAAGAGAGAGAGAGAAAAAAAAGAGAGAGAGAGAGAGAGAGAGAGGGAGAGAGAGGGAGAGAGAGAAAGAGAGAGACGAGATTTATGTTGAACGATTACATATAGATTGTGAAACGTTGATATAAGCCTGTTGAGACGTACACTATATTGACAAAAGTCACCGGACACACCTTCAAAAGCAAATGAACGTATCCGCTGCGTAGTTAGGATTCGCGGTACAGCTGCAAACGGTACAAAAACAAGCCTGTAGCTGACCACGACCATATTGCACTGTGAGGTTGAGTGAAAATGTCGCGGCGGGAGAGAACTGACTTTGAGAAAGGAAAGATTGTTGGGTGTTGTATTAGTGGGTTGTCCATAAGAGAAACCGAGGGTCATTTAAACATACCCAAGTCAACTGTTTTGGATGTACTGAATAAGTGGAAGGCACGTGGCGTGCCTGAAGCACCAAAACGAACCGGCAGACCTAACAAAATCAGTAATGAGGAAACTTCGAAGCCTCACGAGAGTCGTTACAGCTAATCGATGGAGCACTCACAAGACCTCGGTGTACAGGTGAGTAAAAATGCTGGAACCTCGGTATGTACACGAGTCCTGTGGACTGATGAATCCAGATACACGATCCATCAGTCTGATGGACGTGTGTGGTTATGGCAGCAGCAGGGGGAACGTTATTTTCCACAGTGTACTGTTCCTACTACGGTCACGTTTGGGGCTGGCAGTGTACTTGTGTGGGGGTGTTTTTCGTGGTATGGTCCCGGTCCAGTGGTTATCGTGGACAAACCTGTTAACCATTGGCAATACTATGGAACCGATCTTTGTTGGTACCAGCAGGATCATGCACCGAGCCATAAAGCAAGGACCGTTACGGCGTGATTTGACGATAATTCCATATCGTGTGTGGACTGGCCAGCACAGAGCTCTGATCTTAATTCCATAGAGCACCTACGGGGTGAATTAGAGAGCCGCATAAGAAGTTTGGAACCACGGCCTACTACTAAGCTACAGTTAGAGGCAGCATTACGCACTAAATGGAAGCGCATAAATATCGCTGTGTTCCAAAACCTCGTTGAAAGCACGTCTCGAAGGGTCAGTGCATGCATTAAGGCCAAAGGTGGACCGAAACCGTACTAATATACAATAAATGCTATGTTGTGTTTCTCTTCAAGGTGTCCGGTGACTTTTGTCAATATAGTGTATGTGATCGACGAACAAGCGCCATTGTTATGCGATTAATGTCTGTGTTGAAGCCAATGAGAGCATATTCTGGCGCAGTGGATAGTATTCATGTCGGTTAGAATTTCCAGTGTGTAGAAGAATTAAGATGTTGGAATCGTTCGCTAAGTGTCCTATGTTGATTCTTTTCTCTGGACATTGGCAGTTATTTACAGATGGTGAGTCGAACGTTTCGCAATATTTGGATCACTTTATATCTTCATACATACCTTTACGATGAAAGCTGACTAGCACTCAAAGTATAGGCCATCGTGCTGTACCGTCTTTAGCCATCTGTCTGCCAGTTCTTCGATTCTACAGAGGGTGAGTCGAAAGTTTTGCAATATTTGGACCACTTTATGTCTTCATACGTACCTTTACGATGAAAACTGACTACTATTCAAAGTATAGGCCATCGTGTTACACCCTCTTTAGCCATCTGCCTGCAAGTTCTCCGATTCTACAGAGAGTGAGACGAAAGTTTTGCAATATTTGGATCACTTTATGTCTTTATACGTACCTTTACGACGAAAGATGACTATCATTCAAAGTATAGGCCATCATGTTGCACCGTCTTTTGCCATCTGTCTGCCAGTTCTTCGATTCCGCGGCGGTACCAGTTCTTGTTCTTCGAATCAAAGAACTCCTTCACTTCAGCGGCCACCTCCTCCTAGTTGTTGAAGTGCCGCACGTGAAGGAAGTAGGCCATGGTCTGGAACAAGTAATAATCCGACGGGGCGAGGTCTGGACGATATGTTGGGCGTGGCATCAGTTCGATGCCCTCAAGTTTCTTGAGTTTTGCCCGGGTCGTTCGCTTGGTATGAGGCCGAGCGTTGTCCTGGTGTCGGAGATAGCGCTTTCTGTTCCCCAGTGCCGGGTACTTCTCCTACAAAACGGCATACATCTGTTTCAGCTCTAAAGAGTAGAGATTTACGTTGATGGTCCGACCGTCTGGAACAAATTCGTAATGGATTATCCCCTCGAAATTCCAACAGACGCAGAGCATCACCTAGTGCTCGAAGCGCACATGTTTGGCTTCAGGTTCAGGAAGCTGGCCCTAGCTCAACCACTGCTGTTGTGTGTTAGGATTACGGAAATATACTTACTTTTCATCGCACGTAACAATTCTCCTGATGAAAAGTATATCGCGCGAGTTTTCTAGAAGTTTCGTGCGCACTTTCACTCGACGGTTTGCTTCAGCTGGCGTCAGTTCGTGAGGGACAATGCGGCAGCTCCTGTAGAACTTGCCGCTGTCCTGAAGGTGACGAACCACGGTGGTCTGTGATACGCCCAGCTCGCCTGATAATCTCTGGATGCTGGTTGTCGGATTTTCCTCTACGGCCTGGCGCATAGCCTCCGAATCCAGGGTTCGCGGCCTACCTGACTTTGGCTGATATCGAGGTCTCTGACACCCGAGCGTAATTTCTTGAACTATCTGAGTGCGGTGCTGTGGTCCAGGAACCTACCTCTTTTGCATGATAAATGTTTCGTGTTGCTTAAGCAGCGTTATGGCCGAGTTCAAACTCGTAAAGCAAATTTCCCTAACTAGCCGGTTGTGGATGTTCACCTTTTATGCGTCTCAACCACAGACAGAACGACGACATGCAATGCTGTTCACAGCAACGATTACCGCTTTATATTCCTTTCGACTGACTGCAGTGCGCGACTTGAGCTGGACATACTCGCTGCAGCACATCTGTCTATGCATATATTGCAGAACGTACGACTCTGTAATTACGTAAGTCATTTGAATATACACTGAAGTGACAAAAGAACTGGGATACCGTGTCTAATATCGCGTTGGGTCTTCTCGCGATACCAGCAGCAACGCAACGGAGCATCAACTCTGCGATCTCTCTGCTGTACTATAGAGACAGTGGACACAATGCTTCCTGAAGAGGAATTCCGTAATATTCACCGATGGCGGATTCCTGGCATTGACGGAACGTTGAACAGAATCCCAAATATGTTCCATGGCGTTTAAATCCGACAAACGAGGTGGGCAAATTAGGATGCCAAACTTCGTGAAATATTTCTCCAGTCATAACTGTGCGACTGTAGACGTGTGCGTGGCAAATTCTGGTGTTGAAAGCTGTCGCACCCGTAGGAGTGGTTGCGTGACATTAGCATGTGCAAATGATACACAAGGATGGTTACATAGCCTTCACCGGCCACAGCAGTGTAAGGGGCCTAATGAATGTAAGCTGAAGACACCCCATACCATAACAGAGCCTCCGCCTGCCTGCATTGTCCCTCATAAGCATGCGGGATCCACTGCCTCGTGGGGTTGTTGCCGCACCCGGAGTCGCCATTCTGCCCGAAACAGTTAGTACCGGGATTTGTTGGACCAGGCTGTACGTTTTCAATCATCGTGCGCCCAATGGCGGTGTTCCCTGGCACAGGTGAAGCGCACAGTCTTGTGTCGTCAGATCAGCAATGGCACCCGTGTGGACCATCGGCTTCGGAAACCTATAGAACACAGGGAACGTTGTACTGTCCGAACGCTAATCCTACTCTGTTCAACATTCTGGTTTCAAATGGGCACTCAGGATCCGCAAAAAAAAAAAAAAAAAAAAAAAAAAAAAAAAAAAAAAGCTGTTAATTCATGAGTTCCATACTGAAGCACTGGTCTCAGATTTTTAATTGTGAAGCTTTCATTTGATTTAGAATCAAGATTTTTATAAGCAGATAGAATCGTCAAGAGAGTTTGATTTTCATATGCGTTATGATCCTTGTAATGCGATAAAACATATTATACACTGGCGTGCAAAAATTAAGGACGAGACGGTTTTTCAAATGTAACGTCGTGCAGAAGTGCTCCACATTGACTCAAATCATACCATAAGATCCCCAAGATGTAAGAATATGGGATAAGTGAGCAAAACCGTCCAAACAAGGAATCCAAAGGATACAAAGGCACTTTATTGAAACGGTAGCTTCGACCACAACTGGACAGAAGAAAGAAACGACCAAGTGACAGGCGGCTGCCAAGAAAAATCCAGTCTTTAGTAGGGGATATGATCACCCCTGACTGAGTTGCAGGATTTACAACGCATGTCCATGCTGAGGACGAGGTTGTCAAGGAGCTGTTGAGGCATCGCGGTCCATTCCTCTTGTAGCACCAATCGCAGCTGCGGAATCGTTGCTGGCGGCTGGTGACGTGCTGCAAAGCGTCTCTCGAGAAGGTCCCACACGTGTTCGATTGAATTTAGGTCCGGGGACCTTGCAGGCCAATCCATGCGTTGAATATCTTCACTCTCCAACAGCTCTGCGAAAGCAACTGTACGATGAGGTGTAGCGTTGTCGTCCATAAAGAGGAACTCAGGATCCACAGCACCTATAAACAGACACACGTGAGGCCGGAGAACCTCGGTACAATAGCGGACACCAGTGACTGAACCTCCTTGGAAGATGTGGAGGTCAGTACAGCTACCAAGCATGATACCGCCCCAAACGAGAACTCCGTCACCTACAAACCAGTCTCTTTCGATAATGTTGGAGGTGTGATTGCGTGTACCCTGCTCTCTCCAGATGTGTATACGTCCAGAATCGCTCGTCAGACTAAATTGGCTCTCATCCATAAAGAGAACTCGACCCCATTGCTGATGTGTTCAATTCTTGTGTTCCTGGCACCACAGAAACCGCCGTCTCCGATGAGTAGGCGTTAATGGCACACACCGTACTGGTCGTCGTGCAAATAGACCTCCTTTGTGCAGCCTCCTGGTCACGGTAAAACGCCATAACGGACGTCCAGTTTTCTCTTGCATGTGCCTTGCAATTTCTCCCGCTGTCTGTCGTCTGTCTCTTCTCGCCTGTAGGACAATATACCGGTCGTCCGCCGCCGTGGTTGCTCGTGGACGACCACTGCTAAATTCTCGGACAGCTGTTCCTGTCCTTTGAAATCCTCTCTAAGCTCGTGAAACGATGCTGTGAGCGATCCCGAACTCCTCGCCCACACTAGTCACACTTCGATCCACCGCCCGTGTGCTTTATACCCTTCCCACATTCCCTCCCCTTCTACGTCATGCTGCATATATGCGCATGCCCTACCGTACCGGACCCTAGCCTATCTCCTGAGAGGTCTTTCGGTCCGTTCTGCCTGCTCGTTCCACTGTTGTGCTAATCTCTCCTCTTCGTTCTTAATTTTTGCACACCAGTGTATCCTCAAAGCAGGCAACATCAAGGATAAACCACGAACAGAAAGACCACCAACCAGAGTGCAACAGTGTCAAGCGGTCGAGGAATCATTTATCAGGTCACCGACGAAGTCGCTCCGCAAGAGAGCTTGGAATACCACGATCGACACTGCACAAGCACATGAAGAATGACCTGAATTTGCACGCATATCGCCCGATGTTCGTTCAGGAGCTATCAGACATCGACTTAAACCGCAGACGGGATGCATGTACAATGATGCTTCAGACATTTGCTACAATCCTAAAACGTGGAAAGGTTATTTTCAGTGATGAATGTGCGATATACCGCAGCTGTCGATCACGGAACGTTGTGTTCTGGTCCAAAGAAAACCCACATCATGTCGAAGAATTGGAACATCATCCTCCGCATGTCATGATATGGGATGTAATGGATAGTCGGCATCTGTTTGGAACGTATTTCTTTGATGGTCCAGTGAATCAGACAACTTATCTGGACATGCTGCAAACCTGGTTTGTGCCACAACTTGGAAATCTTGGGATTCCGAATGACGTATAGTTCCAATAGGATGGGGCAGCCACCCATTGCGCAATCGCTGTTCGAGAATACCTTGCTGAGATCTTTCGGGATCGTTCGATCGGCCGAGGTTCGGCAGTGCTGCCCGCTCTACTTGAATGGCCACCTCGAAGCCCATATCTCTCAACGTGTGATAATGCCCTTTGGGCTTTCATAAAGGAGGTTGTGGCACAGCAGCGCTTTCTCTTGTATCACCCGCAACTGCTTCGGAAAAGGTTCCACAGAACATAGCGTAACATTATTCTCTGTTACGAGAATGACGGAGCCCAAACGGATCCATTGGATGTTTAAGGATGCCTCAACGTACAACTCAACATATACACCATGCAGCAGATATATAGCTCACTTACATTTCTTATTACGGGGGATGGGGGGAGGTAACAAGACATTGTGGACACCCTGTACTGCTCAACTACGGAGTTTTACAGAAAAACGAATATCACCATTGAATTCAGAGGTACGTAAATGACTTATAACGGAATTTTGGTGTGGTTTTGTTTGTTCGACCCCAGGGGTGTTCCCTGTGGGCTGTAACCATTTGCCGTGTTATCGACATATTGTCAATGATAATAAAACAAGGTTTTCGTGCCACAATGGCTAATTAGGGTAAGAAACTTGCTGTTAATGCACGATGTTCAAACTTGATGAATGGTTCCAGTTATAGGCGAACTTTAATAACTAAAAACAAACACAAGTTAAAATATATTTACATGGTTAAAATGACATGAGTACTTTCGTGCTCGCCACGAGCACATCATCAGATGAACGACCAAGTTGGAGTTTCAGAAACACATTTATATAAGGGTGCCGTTGCCATATATATAAGGGTTATATAAGGGTGCCGTTGCCATTTATATAAGGGTGCCGTTGCCATTTATATAAGGGTGCCGTGGTCTGGAAAACTTTACTGTCCTCGATTCCTGTTTCTACATTTTACATCGCAGACTCTGCCCATCATTAATGGAACTCCATAGGCCTCTATTTTCTCATATTGCGTTAAAGCAAGTGAACGTTCTTGAATTACTTTCCTCATTGAGAACGTTTGGCAACGGCACCCATATATAAATGTATTTCTGTAACTCCAACTTGGTCCTTCATTTGATGATGTGCTCGTGGTGAGCACGAAAGTACTCATGTCATTTTAACCATGTAAATATATTTTAACTTGTGTTTGTTTTTAGTTATTAAAGTTCGCCTATAACTGGAACCATTCAGCAAGTTTGAACATCATGCATTAACAGCAAGTTTCTTACCCTAAGTAGATATTGTCAATGTACACAATTTTTTTTGATGGGTGGCACAGTATGTATACACTCAGTGGACAAAACATCAGAGATACCTACCTATAATAGCGTGTTGGTCCTCCTGTAGCGCGAGTAACAGCATGTAAACGCCGATGCATCGACTCCTCCAGATGTCCGAAGGTTTCCTGAAAAAATGCTGACGCGGTCTGTTGCTGCATTTTCCAGAACTCCGCCTGAGACGTTGGTCCTGGATCCATGGATCTGATGCTCCGTTCCACGGCATTCCAGAGAGTTTCCACAGGGTTTAAATCCGGGACCCTTGAGGGCCACTGGATAGTTCCAAACTCAGATGAGTGATCTTCACGCTATGCTTGTGTGATTACTGCCCAGTGGGGAGGGGATTGTTCTGTTGAAACAGTCCATCGGCCGCAGGGTGTGCGAAGGCCATGAAATCTTGTCCGTGATCAGCCAACGCATGCTGGTAGCGCGCAGGGGTTACAGACTTTTCCAGACACACTAAGGAACTTCATGTATCCTACTAGAAAGCTCCCCACGCCATCACAGAGCCATTAATGCCTTTTTTTTTTTTTTTTTTTTTTTTTGGAGGTTTAACGACCACCGTGAGCAACTCAATGGGCTATAAGCAGTCGCCCGTCCATAATTTAGGGTCACTTGTTCTAGGGAAGGGATAGAGCCAGTGCCGTAAGACAAACACAACATCCATGCCTCACCGGGATTCGAACCCGGACCCCTTTTGGACGAATGATCAGAGGCCATCGCTTTGACCACTGCGCCACCGGGGCGGCCATTAATGCCTTCAAAAGAGCTGATCTGACACAATGGTCTCATGCTGTCGACGCCACACCCGCTCCCTCGACGTCACACCCGCTCCCTCGACGCCACACCCGCTCTCTCGACGCCACACCCGCTCCCTCGACGCCACACCCGCTCCCTCGCGTCACCTCAATACAACTGAAAACCGGATTCAACTGACCACACCACGATGCGGCGCCACTATGCAGATGTACAGTTTTGATGTTACCGGTACCAGGCTACCGCGTAATGTTCGATAACGAGAAGTCAGCAGTGGCACACGAGTAGGGCGTCGGCTCCCGTAGCCCAGAATATTCAGCATTCGGCGTTTCGTTCGATCCCTGACGGTGCTTAGGCCTCCGACATTTAATCTATACTTGATTTGCGTCGCCATTGCCAAGCGGTCAGTCTGCAGGATCCTCGACAGCCTACGTCGACTCTGGTTATCAATGGGGTGTAGTCGGTCACCGCTTGCTTTCTGGGCGCTCGTACGTCTATCGGTGGTATATTCGCAGTACACTCTGGATATACGGTTGCCCTCCGGAATCCTAGGTTTTTTAACACTTGAGCAATAGAATGACCTATCTCATCTTCCATTCTGTCACAAATTGTCCTCATATTTTCCAGCCTATCTTCTTGGAATTTCTTTATCCATTAGGTCGGAAAATGCATTTTTTCATGCATCGTTATCTTTGCTTAAAGATATAAGACTGCAATGCTTTGTTTTATTTATAGCCAGTAAACAAAATGATTCACACCTCTTGATCTGTTTGCCATGCAAAATTTTGCAGCTAGGAGGAGTATACTCTGAAGAGCAATTGAATTAGAAAACAGCTGGCGTTATGCACATGTGGCGCTGCGGGCGGCCCTGTAAACGGAAACGACACGACGTATGCAGCGATCCGACAATATAAGGAGTGATACGACGTGAATCAGTAAGAGTCTGACGTACTATTTGTAAGACGAAGGATCTAAGCGCATTTGATCGTGGGAAAATTGTCGGGGCCCGACGAATGGGTCACTCCATCTCGGAAGTCGTACAGGCAATGAGATTTTCACGAGCCACTGTGTCACGGGTGCACCGTGAGTACATCGAATCCGGTAAAACCATCCCTGCAAGGGCCAACTGCCGTGGACAACAGCGTGTTGATGAGCGGGGTCATCATCGGCTAGCACGCATTGAAACAGCGGATAGACGGGCCACAGTACAAGAAATCACTCGGCAATTTAACGCTGGTGCACAAAAACGTGTAAGCAGCAATACCATACAGAACCATCTCCTCGCTACGGGGTACAGAAGCCATCGTCCCACGAGGGTACCGCTGCTGACCGCACATCACAGGATGCAAAGATTAGCATGGGCGGGGGAACATCGCCACTGGACACTAGACATGTGGGAAAATGTTGCCTGGACTGATGAGTCGAAATTCACGTTGGTACATGCGAATGGCAGGATACGAGTATGGCGCAAACCACGTGAAGCGGTGGATCCTTCTTGCCAGCAGGATACTCTTCAAGCTGGTGGGGGTTGCATTCTTGTCTGGGCACTGTTTACGTGGACTGAAATGGGACCCCTGGTACGTGTGACATCGTCCCTCGCAGGTCAACGTTGCCGGGATATCCTGGACGACCATTTGCTTCCGTATGTGCGTCTTCAACATCCCTCTGGGGACTTCATCCTGCAACAAAATGCACCGTGCCATCGCTCCCGAATTGTATCCGATGAATACTCCACCGCCATGACTTCGTTTCCTTGGACAGCTAGGTCACATGACCTCAATCCCATACAGCACATCTAGGATGCCATCGAGAGAGATGATCTGCTTCCATCAAATTTTCGTGAACTGTGGGAGCTTGTTCAGGGATCGTGGTTCCGTATGGCTTCCCAACGCTTCCAGTGTCTTGTCGAGTCCATGCCGAGACGAATCGTCGCCGTCATCAGGGCGAAAGGTGGTGCTACACGTTACTAGACAGGTATTTTTAATTCAGTTGCTCTTCAGTGTATACATGGTTTCGTACCTTTAAAGTAAAAGGTGGGGGAATGCTCACTAAAACGCTTATACACGGTCGTATCAAAATAATACGACCACCCACCTAATAATAGGAATAAATACCTTTGACCCGGATGACAGCGGCGAGACGGAATGACATTGACGCAATGAAGCAATGGAAGGTTGCCAGAAGAACACGTACCCATTCAGACTGCAGCAGAGAAAGGGTGTCCCGGAGATGACGTGGTTGTGGACAGGCACGTCGAATCTGTCGATCCAAATAGTCTCACAAGTGATCTATGGGACTGAGGTTTTGCGATTTCGCCAGCCAAAGGAAAACGAAGACATCGCTGTCGTTTACCTGGAACCAGTCATGCACCTCCTTACTGGCATGAAAGGGCGCATTGTCCTGTTGGTAGACACCATCATCACCAAAGTAAACATCCAACATGAAGTCAGCGAGGATGAGCATGTGGTCAGCGAGGATGAACAGGTAGCCATTGGCGTTCAGAGACACATCCAATGATACCATTGTTCTCATGTCATATCAGGAAAACATCCCCCAGACTTGCACACTACCACAACTGGCCTGTACTCGATCGTAAAGCGTGTCCGGATTTTCGCTCTCGTGTATCTGACGTCGTATCCGGCAACCCTTATCATTTCTGTGGAATAGAAACCTGGATTGGTCGGAGAAAGAAACCTTTTTCTACTCCTCCACTGTCCAGTGACGGTAGTCCCATGGGAACTGCAGGCGTCGTTGCTGATGAACCTGGGTTAACATGGGCGCCTTGAAGTAGCGTCGACTCCTGAGACCCATGCTTAACACGGTTCGCCCTACTGTTATCGCAGACACGTACCTGGGTGCCCCAGCGTTCATTTGCGTGGTCAATTGCTGCAATGTTGCGCGTCGAATTCTCTTTACCAATCAACGGAGGCGACGTTCTCTTGTGGGGTCGATGGCCTTTGGGGCTCCACAATTATGACGTCAGGAGGTACTCTGGGTGCCAGGGGTCCATTCTTTGTACACCCTTACTATAGCACCTCGCGAACAGCGCACGAATTCTGCTGTTTCTGAGATGCTTCCACCCTTGACGCGGTAGTCGATGATCATTCCTTTTTGAACGTCTGTCAAATCACAACCTCCGCCCATTGTGCTCACGTAACGCACTATGGCTCATCTGTCCTGGCCAGCCGTTTATATCTCCGTGTGGTCGACCTTGTCACGTGCACTCTGTGACGCGTTTGGGCGGGTACACTGTGATTCCCGGGGTGATCATATTAATCTGATACGAATGTGTACATGCCAATGATTTTTGATTTAATAAAGGTTACAACCCCGAACTTCTGCTTTGTATGCTCCTGAGATCGGAATTACGGCGTTGTTAATAATAATGGACGTATTTTCTTAAAATTTCGTTCCAAATATATTTCAATAATTGCCGAGAGTTGAAGCTATTTTTGTTTTCTATTTTGTACGAAATAAAAAGATACATCATGTGGCCTCGTATGAAATTTGCTCTTCCTAAAAATCTTGTTACTATTGCCAATATCGGGCACCAAAAGAATTTCCGAGCCCTATTATTAGAAGAGAAGAACTGGTGCAAACCGGTCTCGTCATTTTCGGGCAAAGTGCACATCACAAAAGGCGGAACCTATACGAAAATCTTGGTCATGATGAATGAAATCTGTCCGATGCGAAAGGAATCGTGAAGCGGAGATATCGTATAAAAGGCAGTTATACTTTAAATGGAAGACCATTGATTGAAAAATGTATAGAAAATACTGATGTATACGGACATAAATCAAGCTGTCCTTCCATGTAACATAATCGCATGGATTTGAAAATTTCATCGTCGTGTAACGGGAATCGAACACGCATCTCCCGATTTACGCTCGAGTATGCTAACCATTACACCACCGAGAACAACGAAATCCAAACAACTGAGGCTTATTTGAGACGTCAGACTTTTACTTGTTTTTAAATTGATACTGGTCATGTTTTACATCTATCTGAAGCGTGGGTGCTACTTTTTAGCACGTCTTTTGTTAAAAAAGATCGTGCTTATGTTATCGGTTTGTCAGTCCGTCCGTCCGTCCGCCTGTACCCACGATATCTCTGCAACTATTAGTCCTATTTGAAAATTTCTTTTTGCATTGGAAAACTTGAATTATGACAATGATGATCCTTTATTTCGTTTTTTTTTTTTTACGATGTACAACTTCGCCGCTCGAGGGCATAAATGCAGATGATGTCGAATTCAAAAATACGTTTTATTCCACATATTTGCTTCTAAACATCCGATTGAAAAAATTATTTCATCTTTCGATTCCATTTATGTCGAAGAGTATTTTAGATATAGCTACTTTTTCAAATTACGCCTAGATTTTCCGCTAGGGAACTTAAAAGTAAATTACATTTTCCGCGATAACTCTTCTTCTAAACCTCCGATTTGAAAAACAATTTCTTCAGCGGATACATCTCCTGATGAAAAATCTTTTTCATATAATTTCAAATTTTTGGTAAAGAATACTTTGTCCACCAGGGGGCGTAAGTGTTAATTTTTGCTTCTGATGTATTTGCCATAAAATCTTAGCTTCTAAAATATTGATTGAAAAAATTATTTCGTGGACTGATGCCACTCACATCGATAAACCTTTTCGGAATATTTTCTTCTTAAAATATTCCACAGTTTCTCCGCCAAGGGGCGCAGATGTATATCTTATTTTCGTCAATATCTCTATTTCTAGGAGTCCGATTTGAAAAATTCTTTCTTTGTTGGATAGTGTTTTACGTGTGACATGTTTTTCATATAATTTCAAAGCTGTCAAGTAATTCATAGACTTTCCGCTAGTGGACGTAGCGGTAAATTGCGTTTCCCCCTATATCTCTGCTTTTAAATCTCCGATTTGAAAAATTCTTTCTGCACCGGATACAGCTCCTGATGGGAAATCGTTTGCATGTATTTCTCATTTTTGTAAGAAAAATTTTTGGCCACCAGGGGGCGTAAATCTTAATTTCCGCTTCTGATGTATATGAGCTTCTAAAATCTCGATTGAAAAAACCATCGCTTGTAGACCGATACTACTCATGTCGACAAATCTTTTAGAAACATTTTCTTTTTAAAATAGTGCATAGTTTCTACGCCAGAGGGCGTAGATGTATATCTTATTTTTATCAATATCTCTACTTCTAGGAGTCCGATTTGAAAAATTCCTTCTTTGTTGGATAGTGTTTCCAGTGTGACAAGTGGTTCATATAATTTCAAAATTTTCAAGTAATTCATAGACTTTCCGCTAAGGGCCGTTAAGATAAATTACATTTCTACTATACTATACCGTGCAAATTAATTGAGACAAGCTATTTTATTCTCAGAATTGCAATGTGATCGCCAGTTGATGTCGGAAACCCACGTAAACCGGTTTTATCAGCTGTGAGGTCATGTGACTGTTAGAACTTGATAGTAAGAATGTGGTTTGACCGCTTTTAAACAGGAAATAGGCACTTCAGCTTCAGTTGTGAGCTTTCGTGTGTGACAGGTGGATGTTAGTTTTTGCTCTATGTGAGTACGTGTTGCTTTCGTGTCTTGAAAAATGGCTATTTCCCGAAGGAAGAGTGCGAAAATAATTTCTCTAAAGGATCACACTTCTATGACAGTGAGAAATATCGCTTATGCAGTTGGTGTAGGCAAATCAAGTGCATCAAGACTGCTTACGCGATACAATGCATCTGGATCATCGTCTACAAAAAGGAGAGGTAAATGTGAAAGAAAACGAAAAACAACTCACTCCACGAACCGATAAATATCTAATCAGAAATAGTAAAGTGAATCCAAAAAAAACAAGCACCGACCTTCAAAGAGATTTATTGGCTAGTGGTTGTGATGTTAGAGATTCAACTGAACGCCGTGGGCTTCTGGAAATTGGCCAGAAGGCAAGAAGACCAACGAAAAAACAATATCTGAATGCGAAAATGAAGATAAAACGTTTAGCATGGGCCAAAAAATATAAATCATGGACTGCTGACGACTGGAAAAAAGGTAATTTTCAGTGATGAAACTCATTTATTTGTGCAGGTTTACCAAGTAAATGTCGTTAGACGAAGCAACTGTGAACCCTAAAGAACTGAGCGTGTCAAACAAACTGTAAGACACCCTCTGAAACAGATGTTTTGGGGTTTTTTCACATCAAATGGCACTGGAAGCTTAGTTCCTGTTCAAGGTATGATGAATTCAGCCAAGTACGTGGAAATATTTCAACGTACGATTGTTCAATTCTTACAAAGTTTTGATGGGACATTTGAACATGACTTGGCCTCATGTCACAATTCGAAATTGGTCAAGAGATCGAAAATCAAATTCATTTGCTTGATTGGCCTGGAAATTCACCAGACTTAAATCCCATAGAAAACTTGTGAAATATTTTGAAGAGACGTTTAGGTAAAATGGACTGTACAACCAAAGAACGAATGATAACGAATACTATAAAAGTGTATTTCCACGATTATGAAGTCAAAAATATGTGTACTCAATTAGTGGAGTCAATGCCAAAACGAATTTAAGAGGCCATTTCTGCTAAAGGAGGACATACTTCATACTAATACATGTTTTTATCAGTGTATATCAAGGCATAGAATGATATAAAGGCATAGTTTTGGAAAAAAGAGTGATTTTTTACTTTGTCCCAATTAATTTGCACAGTATAGTATCTCTGCTTCTAAATTTCCGATTTAAAAAATTCTTTCTGCACCGGATATAGTTTCTGATGGGAAATCCTTTGCACATAATTTCTAATTTTTGTAAAAAATGGTTTGGCCACCAGGTGGCGTAAGCCTTAATTTCCGCTTTTGACGTATTTGCAGCAAATAATGAGCTTCTAAAATCTCGATTGAAAAAAAAAGTCGTTTGTTGACCGATACTACTCATGTCGACAAACCTTCTAGGAATATGTTCTTGAAATAATGCATGATTTCTACGCCAGGAGGCGTAGATGTATATCTTATTTTTGTCAATATCTCTACTTCTAAGAGTCCGATTTGAAAAATTCCTTCATTGTTGGATAGTGCTTCCGATGCGAAATATTTTTCCTATAAATTCAAAATTTTCAAGTAAATCATAGACTTTCCGCTAGAGGGCACAAAGGTAAATTGCGTTTTCCGAGTTATTTCTGCTCATAAAACTCCGATTTTAAAAATTCTTCCTGTATCGCATACAAAACCTCATGGAAAATACTTTTCACATAATTTCTAATGTTTGGTAAAGAATGGTTTGGCCAAGAGGACTCATAAGGGTTAATTTCTGCTTTTGATGTATTGGTAGCAAAATCTGGGATCCTGAAAACTCGACTACATTTTTTTAGCACTTTTTTGTAAAAAAAGATCGTGCTTATGTTATCGGTTTGTCCGTCCGTCCGTCCGTCGCTCTGTACCCACGGTATCTCTGCAAATATTAGCCCGATTTAAAAAATTCTTTCTGCATTTGAAAGCTTGAAATATGCGAATAATGATCCTTTATTTCGTTTTTTTTACAATGTACAATTTTGCCGCTAGAGCGCGTAAATGCAGATGATGTCGAATTCAAAAATACGTTTTGTTCCACATATTTGCTTCTAAACATCCGATTGAAAAAATCTTTTATCTTTCGATTCCATTTATCTTGAAGAGTATGTTGGATATAGTTTCTTTTTCAAATTACGCATAGATTTTCCGCTAGGGGGCGCAAAAGTAAATTGCATTTTTTCCGATAACTCTTCTTCTCAAACTCCGATTTAAAATTTTTTTTCAGCGGATACATCTCCTGATGCGCAATCTTTTTTATATAATTTTGAATTTTTGGTAAAGAATACTTTGGCCACCAGGGGGCGTAAGTGTTAATTTTCGCTTCTGATGTATTTGCCATAAAATCTGAGCTTCTAAAATATCGATTGAAAAAATTCTTTCGTGGACTGATGCCACTCACATCAATAAACCTTTTCGGAATATTTTCTTTCTAAAATATTCCACAGTTTCTCCGCCAGAGGGCGTAGAAGTATATCCTATTTTTGTCAATATGTCGACTTCTAGGAGTCCGATTTAAAAAATTCCTTCTTTGTTGGATAGTGTTTTACGTGTGACATGTTTTTCATATAATTTCAAAATTTTCATGTAATTCATAGACTTTCCGCTAGGGGGCGTAAAGGCAAATTGCGTTTTCCCTTATATCTCTGCTTCTAAATCTCCGATCTGAAAAATTCTTTCTGCACCGAATACAGCTCCTGATGGGAAATCGCTTGCACGTAATTTCTAATTTTTGTAAAAAATTGTTTGGCCACCAGGTGGCGTAAGTCTTTATTTCCGCTTCTGATGTATTTGCAGCAAAATATGAGCTTCTGAAATCTCGATTGAAAAAAAGTCTTTTGTGGACCGATGCTACTCATGTCGGCAAACATTTTAGGAACATTTTCTTCTTAAAATAATGCGTGGTTTCTACGCCAGGGGCGTAGACGTATATCTTATTTTTGTCAATATCTCTACTTCTAAAAGTCCGATTTGAAAAATTCCTTCTTTGTTGGATAGTGTTTCCGATGCGAAATGTTTTTCCTCTAAATTCAAAATTTTCAAGTAAATCATAGACTTTCCGCTAGGGCGCACAATGGTAAACTGTGTTTTCTGCTCCTAAAACTCCGATTTCAAAAATTCTTCCTGTATCGCATACAAGACCTGACGGAAAATATTTTTCACGTAATTTCTAATGATTGGTAAAGAATGGGTTGGCCACCAGGGGTCATAAGTGTTAATTTCTATTTCTGATGTATTTGTAGCAAAATCTGGGCTCCTGAAAACTCGACAAATTTTTTTTTTCTTGGACCTATACCGCTCATATGGATAAACCTTTTGTGAATACTTTCTTTCTAAAATAATGCATGGTTTTCCCACCAAGGGACGTAAAGCCACATTTTATTTTTGTCGATAACTCTGTTTCTAAGAGTTCGTAAGCTCACGATTCGGTTTACAGCAATATCTGAGGGATTAAAGACCCGATTGAAAAACTTCTTCTTTCCGTCAGATACTATTGTTTTGCATACCAGTTCCATTGACTTTGAATAGCTTTGATAAATTTAATTTGCGTCAGAACGGATTCAAAAGACGTGCTTATTACACCCGAAAATTCGGTGTCATCTTTCTTGTTTTTTCTTGGACCGTTAGTGCTGATATGGATAAACCTTTAGAGAATATTTTCTTCCTGAAATAATGCATGGTTTTTCCACCAGGGGACGTAAAGTGACATCTTATTTTGTGGATATATCTGTTTCTAAGAGTTCGTAAGCACACGATTCCGTTTACAGCAATATCTGAGGGATTGAAAACTCGATTGAAAAACTTCTTTCTTCCGTCAGATCTATTGTTTTCCATACCGGTTCCATTGACTTTGAATAGCTTTGATAAATTTAAGTTGCCTCAGAACGGATTCAAAAGACGTGCTATTACACCCGAAAATTTGGTGTCATCTTTCTTGTTTCGTCCGGGAACGGAATTCTGTCTCTCAAAACTTTCTGGAGACGAGAGTTAATGGAACAGAAATTTCCCAGTAATCAGAGACAGCGACAGGGGTCTGAGGGAGGCAGTTTCTGCCAGCAGTCAGTCATGGGGTCACCGAAAAGTTCGAAATGTGTTGCTACTAAAGGTCGAAGTGGTGTCGCTACGACAGGGGATTTTATAGTATAGAAACAAGCACTTTCCACATGTGGAACATATTCTTGTAATTGAATGTTAACCAACTTTTTTTTTCGGAGTTTAATGACCGGCATGAGAAACTCTAACAGCTATGATTAATCGTGCGTTCCTGCCATTTACACTCATAATGAATAACATGGACAACATTAATGAAAAAGCATTTTGAAATTCGACTGACGTTAAATCCTTTGGAGATATGGCATATTAACAGTCATGATGAATAACATTAAAAGAAAAGTACGTTTAAATTCGACTGACCTTGAATCTTGTGGAGAAATGCAATATTCACAGTCATAATGAATAACATTAATGGAAAAGCATGTTTCAATTCTACTAATCTTGAATCCTGTGGAGAGATGCGATATTCACAGTAATAATGAATGACATTAAGGAAATCCATGTTGCAATGCCACTGACCTTGAATCCTGTGGAGAGATGCTATATTCACAGTAATAATGAATGACATAAAGAAAATCCATGTTGCAATGCCACTGACCTTGAATCCTGTGGAGAGATGCTATATTCACAGTAATAATGAATGACATAAAGGAAATCCATGTTGCAATGCCACTGACCTTGAATCCTGTGGAGAGATGCTATATTCACAGTAATAATGAATGACATAAAGGAAATCCATGTTGCAATGCCACTGACCTTGAATCCTGTGGAGAGATGCTATATTCACAGTAATAATGAATGACATAAAGGAAATCCATGTTGCAATGCCACTGACCTTGAATCCTGTGGAGAGATGCTATATTCACAGTAATAATGAATGACATAAAGGAAATCCATGTTGCAATGCCACTGACCTTGAATCCTGTGGAGAGATGCTATATTCACAGTAGTAATGAATGACATTAAGGAAATCCATGTTGCAATGCCACTGACCTTGAATCCTGTGGAGAGATGTGATATTCATAGCAATAATGAATACATTTGGGAAAAAAGCATGTTGAAATTCAGTGATACCGTGAAACTTTAAGATATTTTTTGATTGGGTTGAAAATTTTCACATTTGGGTACTTTAAAAGGAACAACCTCAGGCGGTAAGAACTGAAAATTTAAAAATATATCTTATAATAGAGTGGTATCTAACACACATCGTGTTTCTATATATAAATACATGTATAAACAGGTGGTATTACATTCAACAATGAATGAAAGTAGACAGTTGCAAATATTGTTGCAGTTTAAAGTAGGAGAGGGTTGTACGGAGAGCCAATTTTCAGTCTTGGTAATATCTCTCATCTTTCACTCACGATATGAAGCAAAAAGGATTTTCTGATTTACCTCCTGGTAGCACAGTATATATATGTACATATACCATTTTTTGGACATGATGTGTATATGTAAAGACATGAAAAAACAAGCAGTAATATTATATGTTGTTTTGACTTTTCGACAAATCAGCGTTAATGGAATTTCAATTGTTGATTTCAACTGCTTCTCTTTATTGTGTTGAGTATCCACTTTTTTGTTCTTATCTGATGCGTATAACTGCGCAGAATGAGATAAAAATGTTACGACACCTTTAAAGTGTTTTAGAAGACATTGTCTTTAAGTGAAATCCGCGTCAATAAAATCCTCAGACGTGTAATCATTTTCCTCCCAGCAACAAACCGAGGGTTACTTTTTCTTTGATTGTATTCATTTCCATCGAAGCATTACGAGTTTTCAGAAACTATTTTCCTTCGTATCACGTTCTACCAAAGGTATTTTTCAATAACTTGTCAACATTCATTTTCGTCTCTATTGTTGTTGATCTTCGGCAGCTTTTTGTGTGAAAAATCTTTCCTTTGTTGAAAACATATTCTCGCCGCGATAACTCGTTTTCGCTTAGGAATTTAAATTTACGTGAAATTAAATTTTGGCAATCGATTTCTGGTCGCCAAAGGATGCCAGTCAAAGAATCAGAGTAAAAGGACCAAAAACATAATGAACAACGTTCCTTCTGTGGCTGTTTCAGAAAAAAAGAAAAAAAGAAAAAAAGAATGATCAATGCAAGGGAGAATAAATGTGAGATTCGTATCCTATGCACTACATATGAAAAATTACCTGGCGCCCCTTTTAGCAACAAAGATTGTCTTTAACACATGGCATGTAAAAAAAAATTCTACTTATAACAAAATGGAGGCATGACACTCTATGATATTTCAATAAAGGTTGGGGATTTTTGCAAATTACTTGTTGAAACAATACAGTTTCATTAATCACGAAAGAACGGCCAAAGTTCATATGGATAAGTAACATGCGTAAAAATCCATATAAACTTTACTTCCACTCAGCTGCCGGAGTAACACGATTGTAGAAGCTTTATGAAAGCATCAATAATACACTGAAGAGCAATTGAATTAGAGACAGCTGACGTTATGAAAATGTGGCGCTGTGGGCTGCCCTGTAAACGGAAACGACATGACGTATACAGCGATCCGACAACATAAGATGTGATGCGACGGGAATCAGTAAGAGTCGGACGCACTATGGGTAAAACGAAGGGTCTAAGCGCATTTGACCGTGGGAAAATTGTCGGTACCCGACGAATGGGTCACTCCATCTCGGACGTCGTACAGGCACTGGGATTTTCACGAGCCACTGTGTCACGGGTGCACCGTGAGTACATCGAATCCAGTAAAACCATCCCTGCAAGGGCAAACTGCCGTGGACAACAGCGTGTGGATGAGCGGGGTCATCGTCGGCTAGCTCGCATTGTAACAGCGGATAGACGGGCCACAGTGCAAGAAATCAGTCGGCAATTTAACGCTGGTGCACAAAAACGTGTAAGCAGCCACACCATCCAGAACCATCTCACCGCCCCGGTGGCGCAGTGCTCTAAGGCGCTGGCCTCATCATTCGTCCGTAAGGGGTCCGGGTTCGAATCCCGGTCAGGCATGGATGTTGTGTTTGTCTTACGGCACTGGCTCTCTCCCTTCCCTGGAACCAGTGACCCTAAATTAGGGACGGGTGACTGCTTATAGCCCATTGAGTTGCTCACGGTGGTCGTTAAACCTCCAATAAAAAAAAATAAAAATAAAAAAGAACCATCTCCTCGCTATGAGGTACAGAAGCCATCGTCCCACGAGGGTACCGCTGCTGACCGCACATCACAGGGTGCAAAGATTAGCATGGGCGTGGGAACATCGCCATTGGACCCTAGACATGTGGGAAAATGTTGCCTGGACTGATGAGTCGAGATTCACGTTGGTACATGCGGATGGCAGGATACGAGTATGGCGCAAACCACGTGAAGCGATGAATCCTTCTTGCCAGCAGGGTACTCTTCAAGCTGGTGGGAGTGGCATTCTCGTCTGGGGACTGTTTACGTGGACTAAAATTTAACCTCTGGTACGTGTGACATCGTCCCTCACAGGTCAACGTTGCCGGGATATCCTGGACGACTATTTGCTCCCGTTTGTGCGTCTTTAACATCCCACTGGGGACCTCATCCTGCAACAAGACAGTGCACCGTGCCATCGCTCCCAAATTGTATCCGGATGGTTGGATGAACACTCCACCGACGTGACCTCGCTTCCTTGGTCACCTGACCTCAATCCCATCAAGCACATCTGGGATGCCATTGAGAGAGATGTTCGAGGATCTGACCCCTCCATCAAATCTTCGTGAACTGTGGGAGCTTGTTCAGGGGTCGTGGATCCGTATGGCCTCCCAACGCTTCCGGTGTTTTGTCGAGTACATGCCGAGACGAATCGCCGTCGTCATCTGGGCAAAAGGCGGTGCTACACGTTACTAGACAGGTATCTCTAATTCAATTGCTCTTCAGTGAAATCACCAACAGAAACAATGCATAACGAACCTGTATCTGAGAGCCACCTGCAAGACGTGGTCCCTGGAAGACATTTTTGAAACGCATAAGAGAATATACCTGAATTTTGGATGCGGAACTGATAGAAAAATCTTGTTTAGTAAGTTTTTGAGAGACAATCAAAGTGTTGTGAGTTTAAAAACGTAAAACACCTGTTTCTCGTGCTTTCTGTCACCACCCTTGACGAAACTGTAACTGGTAGACTGTCTTTGTGATCTGTCAAGTACTTAGAATTTTGTTTGTAAACAGTATGGCTTCCTCTTAACTGAGGTATACGCATTTTCGATTCTTAATTGCCCTAAATGACAGCGTGAAGTCCACAGAGTTCATCGTCCGCAGCCCAAATGACCTAGCTTTCTCACGCAACGTCCGTATTATCTTTGAGCAGCCTTGATGGTCTATAATACTTTTCGTTTAGTCGTCTCTACTTCATCACTTAAAACATTACCAATCGTAATATCTGCCAACTGATCTCGTAGCATTGTAACTTCGAAGTCTTAAGTACCGGTTAGCTAGCACACAAAAATCTTTAACTATACACTTAGCTAAATTAGACGACCCAACAGCCAGTAGAGAGAAGACTTCAATTACTCTCATAAATTACTGTATCTTTACTGGTGTTCCAGGAACACCATAAACATGCTATCATCATCATCATCATCATCATTGTCAACTATTATCAATCCACTGCTGGACGAAGGTCTCTCCAAGCATCTTCCACAGCGGCCTGTCTTGTGCCAGTCTCCTCCATGTTACTCCCGCATACTTTAGAATTTCATTCACACATCTACCATGTAGTCTTATCCTGGGTCTTTTCCTGTCCCTTGGAATCCAATCTAAAATTTCGACTGTCCATCGATGATCTGTTCTTCTTGCAGTATGTCCAGCTCATTGCCATTTCAAGGATTTTACTCTGATCATGATGTCTTCCACACTTGTCATTTTTCTGATCCACGAGTTCCTCTTCTTATCCCTCCTGGTTACACCAAGCATGCACCTCTCCATGTTGTTTTGAGTTGTCTGCAGCCTTTGAATGTCTCTTTTAGTTAAGGTCCACGTCTCTGCACCATACGTAAGCACTGGAAGGGTGCATCGATCAAACACTTTTCTTTTAAGACATAATGGCATATTGCTCTTGAAAATTATGCTGTTTCTTCCAAAAGCTCTCCAGGCAAGTTTTGTACGCCGATTAATTTCTTCATCAATATGACCCTCACTTGATATCTGCTGTCCAAGATAAACGTACGCATCTGTTATCTCCAGCTTTTCTCCATCAATCGATAAATCTTCATTTCGGTACTTTAAATTAATCAAAGACGCTCACACCCGCATCAGTTACAATACTGAAAATCTGTTAACTTAGGTTTGACTTGTTTACATCCAACAACAACAATTTTTTGCAGTACTTTACAAATAATACACTGGCGGAAAGTGAAAAAAGAACACCAAAAAGGAGACGTCTGATACCAACGAAATTTATACAGCATAATAACGGAATAACGAGGATAACGTGATCGATACATTATGGCAAAATACAGCTGCATTTGCTGGTAAACTGAAAAATAACATTTCCATTTAACATGGTTAGTACGAGGTTGAACCGCCATGAACTGAATCACACTGTGCAATTCTGGTATGGAGTCTGTCGCACAGATGTTGGATGTAAGTTTGGGGTATTGAGTTCCAAGCGTCCTCAACCTGGACGCGTTAATCGGGGATGGTCGTGGCTGGCCGTGGAGACCGCATAAGTCGTTGTCCCATAAAGTCCCACACGTGCTCAAAGGGAGACTAATCCGGTGAACGTGCAGGCCACGGAAGTTGTCTCACACCCTGAAGTGCATGTTGTGTTGCACGCGCCGTGTGTGAGCGTGCGTTATCTTGCTGGAAAACACCACGATGGACCGACCTTACAAATGACACAACAACGGGCTGAATGATGTTGTTGATGTAGGAGGTGCTGTTTAACGTACCCGGTACAAACACTAGTTGTGTGCGGGAGTGATAGCTGATCGCTCCCCACACCAGGAGACCAGGTGTAGGCCCTGTGTGTCGCTGACGGATGCAAGAAGGGTGGAGACGCTCCCCTGTGCGTCTGCGAACAGGGGGCTCCCAAGCAGAATCTGCTTTCATCGCTGAACACGACAGATCGCCATTGCATTCTCCAGTGCAGACGTTGGCGACACCACTGCAACCGTTCCTGACGGTAGGCTGGAGTCAGAGGTACACATGCCAGAGGCACACATGCACGTAATCCTGCATCCAGTAGACGGTTGCGGATTGTTCGCACAGTCACCTCAGGTGCAACGGCAGCTCGGATTTGCGTTGCAGTGGATGTTCTGCTTGAGAACGCCGCTCTTCTTATGCGTCGATCGGTCCGCTCATCAGTCCGTCTGTGACTCCCGGTTCCACGTCTTCTCGTGTGGGAATGTTCCTCGAACCATCTACGCCACCATTGTACCCCAACCGATACTTCCCGTCCAATTCGCTCCGCAATACGACGATACGACCACCCGGCCTCGCGGAGTCCGACTAGACGACCTCGCTCAAAGTCCGATAACTGCTGAAATCATACACGTCTTCCATGTCCAGGCATTGCAGCTTCTTCAGGGTTTTCGCACGTGTCCGTACGCCGACGACTGATTACATTCACTTCGCCGTACTCCTTAAATACCACCGACGATAATTTGCATATTATGCCGTGCTGTGGTGTAAACGCTCACCGGTTGGTCCCGAAATGAACATCAAACCTACGTAAACTCGACCCATTAACATATGTAAATTTCATGATCATCCGCCAATTCCTTCTTGGTGTTCTTTTTTCACTTTCCGCCAGTGTATATCACGACTACACAAACCGCAAACCACTCGTTCTTACCTGTTAATCCGCACACGTCACGTACGCTGACCTCAAGACTGTAAGTAACGCCGTTCAGCGAGTGAGAAAATCTAGAAATTAATTCTATAAGGTGTTTTACTGTAAGACCAGTTGTGAGAGAAAGGCTAAACGTAAACATATGGTTGAGGTATCAAAATAAAGGTCTTACCATGTAGATGTGCCAGTTGAAGAGAAAAATTAGATTGGGGGAACAGTTCGGGCGTTGTGGGGCGGCAAAAGTCCCATGTAAATTCAATGGGAGAAGCGTGCGGTTGTCATTCGATCGTCTGCGGTTGACTCAAGCGCTGTTGAACGCGAAAGTATGGAGGGACTCGGATAGTACAAAGTCCGAAGTCTCTCTTGTCAGCGAACCGTTGTGCAAAACAACGCTAGTAAGAATTTGTTTGAAAGTTCTTATCGGAACAGCGAACACTCAAAGACCTGATTGCGTTATGCCGTTGGACTGTGTGGTGTATATATACAATTTTATATTCATTCGATCCAGTTTATTCACGTAGGTAAGACGTGCCCCATTATGTAAAGATATTAATAAACGTTTCATATGAGTTTTTTCTTTCCAAAAAAAATAATAATAAAAATAAACTTATCGTTGATTCAGACGGGTTTCGTTTAACGGGAGAAAAAAACTTTTCGTCGATTCCAACGAGTTTCGTCTACCAGGTTCGAATCCCGTGAGGCATGGATGTTGTGTTTGTCTTACGGCACTGGCTCTCTCCGTTTTTTGAAACCAGTGACCTTAATTAAGAGACTAGAGACTGCTTATAGCCCAAGCGTTGGCTTATGATCATTCGTTCGTGAAGGGTCCGGGTTGGAATCCCGGTGAGGCATGGATGTTGTGTTTGTCTTACGCCACTGGCTCTCTCTCTTCCCTGGAACCACTGACCCTAAATTACGGACGGGCGACTACTTATAACCCATTGAATTGCTCACAGTAGTCGTTAAATCTTCAGTCACACACAAAAAAAAAATCACGAACCTGGACTATCTTTACTGCTTTACTGAAGTGGTTGAATGAATATGTCAATCAAATAAAGTTCACATTTGTTGTTCCATATCAGTTTATAATTTTCCAAAAAAAAAAAAAAAAAAAAAAAAAAAAAAAACACCCTTGATTCCGACGGGTTTCGTCTAGTATAACGTTATGGTAGAAAACGCTTAAAGAGAATTAACTCAAATTTACATAAAGAAACTAAAATTGAAAGTTAAATTGGAGTATACGTCGTAGGTCCACTCCAGATGTTAAAAGAATACTGCGCTGACAAGAAAGAGAAAGTACGTGAATCCAAAGCTCCACCGCAGTAGTACTGCTATTGCATTCGGCATCTTCTTTCCTTCCATTTCCTCCGGGAGAACATGTCGTACGAGCGCCCAATTTCGAACAATGTATGTACATTCTAAACACCTTGCCCCATTCCTCATTCTTAATTCTGGCTCTTTTATTATGAGAATAACATTCCTAAATAACGAAATGACAGGGCATTAAGAACAAGCTCTTCACAGCAGGCTTCATTGGAAAAGGTAAGTTTTTTTTTCAATTTTCAAGTGTGCTGGGAAGAAAGTTTGGAAAACTGAACCACTCTTTATGTCGATCACCTGTAAAAATGGTAATTTTTTTTCACAGAACCGTGCATGACCTTGCTAGACAAGCTTCACTGTACAGCGAAATCTGTGTTGGCTGTGATTCGCATTTCGCGGGCACCTGCCAAAGAGCGCAGTTTTGACCGTCAAGGGTATTATACTAATCGAAACAATACATAAGATACCTTTATTTGGCTGCCACCTGCATGACTCGGCCACGGGTAGCCATTTTTGAAACGCAAAAGAGATTATACCTCCATTTCGCCGTTACCAACGTGTGGAACTTAGAGAAAACTTGTTTAGGAATTTCTAAAAATCTAGAAAAAAATGCGGTGACTTAAAACATGAAACACCTCTTTCTCTCTCTATTCTTAGAACTTGACAGACCCTTGGGGTCTGTCAAGTTCTAAGAATTTTGCTTATAGACAGTAAGGTTTTCTGTTAACTACGGTACACATGTTCCGTGTGCCGCCCCGGTGGCGCAGTGGTCTAAGCGATGGCCTCTGATCATTCGTCCGAAAGGGATCCGGGTTCGAATCCCGGTGAGGCATGGATGTTGTGTTTGTCTTACGGCACTGGCTCTTTCTCTTCCCTGGAACCAGTGGCCCTAAATTAGGGACGGGCGACTGCTTATAGCCCATTGAGTTGCTCACGGTGGTCGTTAAACCTCCAATAAAAAAAATCATGTTCAGTGTTTAATTGCCCTAAATGAGAGTGAGGCTCATGGAGGAGTTCCTCCCCTCATCCCAATGAACCTGGCCTGGGGCCATATTGTTTGAGCTGTCTTCCTGCTTCGGTCCTGATGGCAGAAACTGATTTTAAGAAAGAGAAAAGAAATAAAAAGTGAAAGTGGTTTCAAAGCTGAACAGGAGTAGTGATGCTATTGCGTTCGGCGTCTTCTTACCTTTCGTTTCCTTTGTGGGAACATGTGGCGTGAGCACTCGATTTGCGACAATGTCCGCCCGTTTCGAACACCTTACCCTATTTTTTAAATCTTATTTCTGGCTCTTAGTGGGATATTTACAGAAAAACATTCTGAAACAACAAAGTGGCAAGGAAGAAGGAAAGCACAAGCACTTATAAAAACAGCACAAAAACAAAAACAAAAACACATGTTTTTTGAAAAAAATTTATAAAAAAAAAAAAAATATTCCGGCTGTAACCATTCTCAACTACAAGAAGTTCAACAGCTCTTCCTTTTTTGAAATGTTCCCCATTTTTAATTCTAGGTTTGCAACCAAAATATTTCACTATAAAAATCTTCAGCCTTCAAAAAATATTCTTTCATCTAACAGCCCCGGAAGATTTTTCAACACCCCCTAATATGAAATTCCTGGACAAACTCATGCTTCTAAATTCTCTCTGCCTGGTTATCGCAGGCTGTAGTGAATGAAATTTCGTCATGCAAAACTCTGTTATTTTAAGTCGATATTTATTGCAGCTCGTTCTCCAGAGGGAACGTTATCATCGCTTCTGGTGTCTGCACTCAGTAAAAATCCGGAGTTCAGTTTCTTTATTCCCCAGTCTTTCTTTCCCCATAAATTTTCTTTATCGAGGACGCCCTTTTTACTCATCCTATACATTAAACTCTTCGCTTCAGGCATTTCTATTACATAATATGTAATATTTAAATTCTTTTTCTTGATGCGGAGGTACCGAATGACCGTCATTTAGCTACTAAATTAGGGAATTCTATTACCTTACGTGGAAAATAGATTACAGAATATGATTTAACATTAAATGGATCCGTTCTTCTTATAATTTAGACGAGCGATAAGATATCCAAATGCACTTATGTAATCTTATTCATTAATACGCAAGTGTTATGGTATTACCAATCAGTGAAGAGCAAGGATTTTGCATGCCGCAACGAAACAAAGAGTCTGAAATATTATCCCGCAAGATATTACACACATATTATTTATCTTCACCTGTAGAGGTATAATTCGTTCGAAAAATAAATTAATTTTCTGGTTCATATCCAGAAGCTCTTGCCCAATCCGACAGACTTGAAAATGAATTTTGTTCCTCTCGTCTAGTTGATCATTGAGCCATCTTCGTTCCTGATTAATCTTTTCTGAAACTGTTGTTTTTCAGTCTTCGCTGCAAGTAGTGGTGTTCTAGAACTACCTTGTTGCTCGACAGCAAGACAGTATTACCTATTTACGCTTAAATTATCCTAAAAGTTGTCGCTAATGAAATAGTAATGACTTCGGAATGGTCAGAGCCTACGTGCTTTCCTCACTTAAGAGAAGAATCTTACGACATCAGAATTACTCGACTGCCTCGTTAGAGAAACGAATCTTCAGACAAGAGAGGAGAGTCTTTTCCACGTATTTCATTCTCCTTGATTTTCGCGGAGGCGTACGCTGTTGTTAGACTGGATTACTCTTCGCGATCGCCTCCGTCCATGAATAATTTGCATCGTTCTGCTTGATCATTAGATTATCAGTCGTCTTTGTCGTGAAATAATTGCATTCTCTTCTTGGGTTAAATCAAAGAAATCGAGTAAAACAGTGAACTGAAATTAAAACACTTTGTGAAAAAGGAACAACAAGTAAAACTAGACACCGAAAAAAGTGTTTTCGCCAAAACAATGGAGTAAAAAAAAAAAAAAAGACTTCTGGGGAAAAACAATATTCACAGTTATAACGTTTCTGGAGATAGCACGTGACCTGCATACCCCGCAGGGCGCACATGAGAGGTGGAGCATATATCCGTTTAGCTCAGTTGGGAGAGCGACTTACTCCGGAGTGAGGGGACCCGAATTCGATGTCCGGCGCGGACAAACTTATACGTTATATTGGCGCCCGAACCTCCAGGATGACCCGGCTGTTACGCTTCTCGCAATTATGTGATGTTCTTTCCGCACTGCGAGACTGGATTAATGAGTATCTCTTCTTCTGTGCTTCGAAAAAGATAAAGCAGTGTAATGTTACGTTCCACACAACAAAATGTCTGGGATTTCTCAAATGCACCTTCTTCATAGGATGGCCGCCTACAGAGACACATGGTCCCTGCTGACCCGTGGGCCATGCCCTCGGCCCTCTTTCGGGGAGGGCGAAATGTGATGTGCCTGGCCTGCAGGACGCCCATGAGATAAAGTCAGATATTGGGTTGTCGGAAAAGTCATGACGTATTTTAGTCATGTTTGGCAAAGGTCATTTAGTGATAGAAAGAACAAAGATCAATCAATGATATAATGCCTGTTTTGTTCGAAAACCTTTTGCAATCTTTCAGTGAGCTGCAGAATGCCTCGTTCATAGAAGGACATGTCTTTCGTGGCGAAAAACTGCACAAGGTGCTGATTTACAGCCTCATCTGAATTAAACGTTATACCACGCCATGACTGTTGAAGAGAGCGAAACAAGTGGAAGTATGACGGCGCAAGCTCAGGCGAGTATGTTGGGTGTGACAACACATCCCACCCAAGCTCCATTAATTTTTGGCGGATGATCAAACTTGTGTGTGGTCTCGCGTTGTCGTGATGGAACACAACACCCTTACGATGAACGAGCTCTGGACGTTTATGGATGATGGATTCGTTCAAACTGTCCAATAGCCGACAGTACACATTCAAATTGATTGTTTGGTTCGGTGGTAGGAGCTCGAAAAACACGACACCTTTAAAATGCCACCATACTGAGACCAGAACCTTCCGCTGAAGAATGTCTGCTTTGGATGTCGTTTGAGGCGAAGCAGCACTTCGGGACCAAGACCGTTTGCGAAGCACATTGTTGTACACAATTCACTTTTCGTCACCAGTTATCAGTCGCTTCAAAAAAGGATCGTTTTCCTCACGTTTAATGAGCATATCGCAGATGTTTATACGCGCCGTCAATTGAGCTTCTTTGAGTTCATGAGGAACACACACATCGAGCTTGCTTACGTATCCCAGCTTCTTCGGGTGGTCGTGAACGCTTGAATGATGGATGTGCAATGTATCTGCAATCTCTCGTGCCGTGTAAAGTGGGTTTGACTTGATCAATGCCTTAATTTGGTCGGTGGGTCTCCCGGAACGAGGAGCATCGTTGAAGTCAAAATCACCAGCACGGAATTTTGCGAACCACCGCTGGCACTGACGTTCTTGTAGAGCATTATCACCGTACACTTTACGCAACTTTTCACAAGCTTGACGCGTGTTCTTCCCTTTACGGAGGTAAAACAGTAAAATATGGCGAAAATGTACAGTTTGATCTTCCATCTTCAACCAAGTGTCAAATCTCTGCAAATCAGCCAAATCGCTCACTATTCCTTTTAGACTGCAGCTAGAACTGGCACCTGTCGAATGCCATAGCGATAACATAGCTGCCCTCTAGTACTTCCAAAACCGCCCAACCGCCATTAGGTGCCAAAATACGTCATAATTTTTCCGACAACTCAATAGTAGTGAGAGCAGATGTCCGTGTGGCTCAGTTGGGAGAGCGACTTACTCCGGAGTGGTGGGACCCGGTTTCGATGCCCGGCGTGGACAAACTGTGTTCATTACAAACAGAATAACACATAATTTTAAATAATATTGTGATATTTTGTACAAAATGTATGCTGGCAGTAGAGCTTGTGTACGAGTGAATGGTGTTGTATCAAAATGGTGCAGGAGTCAGACAAGGTTGTGTAATGTCACATGCTTTTTAAGGTATATGATGCGTGCATGCGTGATGCCAAAATATACAATACTGGTTTATTTCTTGGAAATATCCGTGTGTGTGCAGATTGCTGCATGCTAATGATGCAGGCCTGTTGGCAGACGGCAAAGGTGAGTTGCAGAGTACGTTGTCCCGGATGTGCGAAGATTGTATGAAATTCACACTGAGTATAAGTAAGGGAAAAACCAAGGTTATGGTTTCTAAGCAAGGAACTGTTAGTACTGAGTGCAAGATAAGTCTAAATGGCACAGTGATTGACCAGGTGAATGAGTTTGTATATTTAGGAAGCATGTTTGACAGTGAGAATAAATTAGATGGTGAAATTAGTAGGCGAGTGAATTCTTCATTGAAAGTTACATCTGCTCTAGGAGGATTTCACATGAATGACGAGTTCTCAAGACAATAGCTCTGTATGAAAGTGCAATTGTTCCTACTCTGACGTATGACAGTGAAACTTGGGTACTGTAAAAGAGACATAGGATTAGTTTGTGTGCTAGAGATATGCATTACTTAAGGGGGTTGGTGGCAAGACACTCTCTGATCATATGAGGAATGAAGATGTGCTGCAGTTGTGTAATCTTAAGCAAAATGTTGTTAGTAAAGTGGAGACTAATATTCTCAGTTTATTTGGCCATGTTGAAAGAATGGGCGATGAGATGTTTAATAAGAAGTGTTTTTCAGCCCAAGTGGCAGGAAAGAGGTACAGGAAGGCCAAGGAAATCTAAATGATGTGACAACATCTAGTGAAGAGATAGATTATGTGACATTTAGTGAAGAGCTAGATGATGGGACATTTAGTGAAGAGCTAGATGATGTGACATTTAGTGAAGAGCTAGATGATGTGACAACATCTAGTGTCATCTTCAACATACTAAAGTATGTTGGAGATGACACTAGAAGGACCAGATTCAGGAGTGTATGCATGAGAAAAAGATTTTGAGTACGAAGCACAGAAGGTCTGGTATACGTCGTGTGAGGGATGTCAGTGAAGTTCGAGCTGTGAGCCAAGATAGCTGTAAATGGAGACGTTAAATACTGAAACAGTAAGTAAATAATCAGTTAAAATTTATCTGGGGACTGTCTTTCTTTGTGGAGCTAACTTCTGAATCCCAGAGAACAGCTTAGTGATAAGTATGATGTTTGTAGGTTTTATAAAAATATTTACGGTAGTTAGTGCACAGAGTATTTATTCTGTTGTAAAGAAGTGAAAATATAAATCGTGCCAAATGCTATCCTGACCAAATAAAAGAATTCTTTTTCGATATTTATTGACATTCTTCAACTTTAAGATGTCGTCTGTTCCTAATTTGGGACTATTCTTTCCAGGAAAGGGTCAGCACCACCTCTATAGGACAAACGCACCACTCGTATAACAACCGTGACTCGAACCCTGGCCTAAGGGTGACGATTTGACCGAAGCTCTAGCCCCTTTCCATTCAACAACCACTGAGTTAGAATTCCTTCATTTCATCTTTCAAACACGGAGCTGGTGACAAAATATAAATACGCATTTTCCGCAACCTAAGAGAGAATTTTCCAGTTTATTTATGAAATGGTCCCTGGTACTTCACTATGTTGGAGATGACACTAGATGTTGCCACCCATCATGCGGTAGCGTATCTGGAGACATGGTTTGTTTAGCTTTCTTATTTGAAACAACTTTGACGGCCAGTGGTTAACTGTACGGAACAGAAGTGAAAGTTTATTGTAGTGCTGGCAGCATCACAACTGGGCACCCCACAAACAGAGCGATATTGTTTTTACAAATGATTGCCAACATTGAGGTTCGTGCCAGAGATGCATCGCTAGGAAAAGGTGAACAGTGTTAAACAAAATCAATATAACGTTGTTGCTGAGCTGAAATGTTGTGGCATGATACTGAATGGATGCACACTGCTACCCTTCTTGGAGTCTTATCCGTCGCTGCGTGTAGGTACGTGGATAACATTTTTAAACTGTGCTCCGTTTATTTCGGAATACGACAGTCCCTACCTTCCCTTTAACGAATAAGATTACTGGACTACGTAGGCAGCTCTCGTCGACGATTAACTGAAAAGTTAGTGTATTGTTTAAACTGAATGTCCACCGCGTTCACCAAATTAAAATTCAATAGAACACGTGGTACGCTCTTCAGTATAGAATAAAACATCTTTCATTGCCTATAAAGAATTTTGCCATAGCTCAGATGTGTCTTACTAAGTTAATGTTACTTCCGGCCTGTGGGTTTTTCTGAAAACTCTGCTGAAGATAAAGGACTCCGTGTGTGTGATATTTGTTAATAACTTCGCTCTTGGGATGGCATTTGCTTGCGAGCTTTGTGGATATGCATTTGCGTTCGGTATCGGACTATTTGTTAATTAGCTTTGTGGATACGTTTGCTCTGGGGAAGAGAATCTTTGAATGTGAACTGTCTAAACGATTCTTCTCTAGGAACTGGACTCTTTTTCCTGTGAGTTTTGGAGATGTTTTTGCTCTAGCTACTAGTTAATCTCTTTTCCTATAAGTTTTGTGCATAATTTCGCTCTAGGTATGGGAAAACTTGTCTGCGCGATCTATGTGGGTAATTTTTCTTAAGGTATCGGATTCCTTACCTGTGTGTATTATGGATGATTTCGCTCTAGGTATGAAACCCATTGCCTGCGAGAGCTATGTGGGTAATTTTTCTTAAGGTATCGGATTCCTTACCTGTGTGTATTATGGATGATTTCGCTCTAGGTATGAAACCCATTGCCTGCGAGAGCTATGTGGGTAATTTTTCTTAAGGTATCGGATTCCTTACCTGTGTGTATTATGGATGATTTCGCTCTAGGTATGAAACCCATTGCCTGCGAGAGCTATGTGTGTAATTTTTCTTAAAATATCGGATTCCTTACCTGTGTGTATTATGGATGATTTCGCTCTAGGTATGAAACCCATTGCATGCAAGAGCTATGTGGGTAATTTTTCTTAAGGTATCGGATTCCTTACCTGTGTGTATTATGGATGATTTCGCTGTAGGTATGGAACCCATTGCCTGCGAGAGCTATGTGGGTAATTTTTCTTAAGGTATCGGATTCCACCTGTGTGTATTATGGATGATTTCGCTCTAGGTATGGAACACATTGCCTGCGAGAGCTATGTGGTTAGTTTTTCTAAAGGTACTTCTGCTCCATGCCAATGAACTATGTAAATAATTTTGCTCCTGAGATCAAACCTTTTGCCTGTGAACTTTCTATACTATTTTGCACTATTTCTCGGAATCCTTTCTTGTGAACTATGAGGATAATTTCACGCTTGGTGTCGAACGGACCTTTTCTCTGTAAGCTTTGTTGATTATTTCACTTTACGTATCGCACTCTTTGTATAGGAAATTTATGGGTGATTTTGATCGCTATATCGGCCCTTTCTCCAAAAAAGATATCTGGAAAATTGTTTTCTAGTTTTACTTCTGGCATCGGACTCATTTCCTGTAAGTTATGTAGATGATTTTGCTCTAGGTGTCAGACACCTTTCCAATAAGTTTTGTATATAATTTCGTTCAAGTATCGGACTGCTTACCTCTTAGCTATGTGAACAATTTTGCTTTCGGGATCAAACAATTTGTCTTTGAGCTTTGTTAAAAAAATTACTGTCGGTTTCAGACTCGTTTTCTGTGAACATTACGAATAATTTCGTCTAATGTATTGGACACCTTACCTGTGAACTTTATGTTTTAGACTCGAAATGTAAATCTTTTAGAATTCGAAATATAAAAAGCAAATATTCCATAAAGAGTTCTGAAGAACGTTCTCGAGAAGCCTAGTGTAAAGCTCAAAGTCGTGATTGTCTGTGAATTCACCTTACTTCGTGCCTAAAACCAAAGAAAACCTATAATGGTAGGGTTCAACGAATGAAACAATAATGAACATTTAAGTTTAATCTTCACAACACGTAGCTCTCCACGTAAATTTAAATTGAATAACAATTGTTAAAAAATGTACAGCTGTTGAATTAGTGACCTGGTTAGTCGAATATAACTTCTACAATAATAAAACAGGTGTTAATTACGAACAATAGTGATAAATGGTAGGACAACGCCAAAACTAGCGCATTTTGGAATTAACAATAATCCACTAAAAGCGAGCAAAATTCCCTGAATTCTTGTTACAGTCGCTTTTGCCATTTCCGTATCGTGACCTTTCACCTTGATGGCTGTCAGTCTTGCCAAAAGTAACAAAGAAGCTGTTGGTTCAAAACGTGACATTCAGAAATAAAGAACGCAACTAAGAAATAACAGAACTTGTACACGTAAAAAAAGTCAAAGGGAAAGTTAAATTTTGAAGTATACTCCGAGTGATCACTGAATTATGGCCACCCTTATCAGAAGTGGATGCGTCCGGTTGACCACGTGATTTCAAAGTGGGCTCGATTAGTCAACCAACGTAGCATACACTGAAGTCCCAGAAAAACTGGTACAGACGAGCTTATGCAAAATACATAGCAACGTCACCTACGCGCGTACTCGATTTCGTCCGTCAGTGCGTATATAAAGCGATATACATTCTGCCAGCTGTGAGAGCTGTTTTCGGTATGAAAATGGCAAGTAACAATGATTTAAGCGATTTTTAACGCGGTGTCATAGTTGGCGCTCGTGAGATGAAACGAAGTTCGGATTTCCACGGACGACTATTGTAAGGGTGTACCGTGACTACAAGAATTCCGGCAAAATCTCCAACCTACGATACCAATGTGGCCGTAAAAAGACATTGGGTGAAAGTGACCATCGTCGGCTGTCAAGAATCGTTTCACGCGATAGGCGTGCAACACTCTCACAGGTATCATCGGAATTCAATGCTGGAGCCTCAACAACCATCAGCGTGCGGACTGTGCAACGTACCCTGCACGATATGGGCTTTGAGAGCCGACGTCCAACTCGAGTCCCCTTGATGGGTGCACGACACAGAGCTATGCGCCTCGCTTGGGCACGGCAACACCGCCACTGGACACTTGATGACTGGAAACATGCACCGCGCTATCGAACAAGGAGTCAGAGACCTCGAAATGCACACGAATTGTGGAACGCTCTGCAGGAAGTATGGTGTGCATTGCCTACAGCATATTTCCAGAAGCTAGTGAAGTCCATGCCCCGTCGTATTTCTACAGTCCTGCGCTACCGTGGGGACCTACCAAGTATTAGACTGGTGTACCAGTTTTTCTGGCACTTCAGTGTATATAAGGTGTGAGTGAGTGGATAAAGGGAAGAATTTATCGGACTTTGAGAAAGAACAGATTGTAGAAAGTCCGAAAGCTGGTGCCTCGATTTCCCAAACGTCTGTACTGGAGGGTCGTCCGCGAGCCGTCGTAGTTAAAGTGTATTAGGACTGGAGTGAAAATGGTCAAACAACGACCGGGAAGCAAAACTGCACAGGACCGCGACAGGTTGATGTGGGAGGTGAGCGCCAGATCCGAAGAATTGTACAGGGGCAATAGATGCAGCATTGCTCAACAGTTGACTACCCAGTACAACAGAGGTCCACCCGGAACAATATCTGTCATGATCATGTGTCACACGTAAGGGTTATAACAGCAGACGACCCCGACGACATCCTCTCTTAAACACGGTTAATCGACGCAAAAGCCTCGTCTGTTGCAAAATCATGCAAGTTAGACGTCGAATGAGTGGGAAAAAGTGTCCTGGTCTGACTAGTCGCAAAGTTACTCCACTCCGTGGATGGTCGTGTACGTATTGGGCGCAAACAATATGATGCGCTGGATTCATTCTGTATGGTTTCTATAGTGCAAGCCGGTCACTTCCGTATCGTGACCTTTCACCTTGATAATGGTCAGTTTTAACAAATTTAACAACGATACTAGTGGTTTAAAACGTGACGTTCGGAAATGAAGAACGCCAAAAGGAAATAACAAAACTTGTACCAGAAAGAAAACTCAGAGGGAAAGTTAAATCTAGAAATGTACGTCACACTCGATATAAATGCAAATATTTTAGAATTAAATATAGAACAAAACATTCACGGCGCTAATACGTATGATGGAAGTAAATCTAGGACAAATATTCCAGATAATGAGATACGCGGTACTGACTATTAAATAACGAAACCGACACTATAACTTTAGTTAAATAAAAAAATTACATTTTAAATTCTTATCATCTTCAATTACTCCTTTAATGCATCAGCATACTGCTGCATTCTGATCTTTTACTGGACAAAACAATACTGTAAGTAATTGTTGTAGTGTCATCACTTTTAGAAAAGACTTGGTTGTTTGCTCCTTTACCCCAATAACTGACTCAAAACGGCTCCCTCTGAATTCCTATTTAACTTTAGAGAAAAAAAAATAGCATGAAGCAAAACTGGCTGGTAGGCAGAATTTTCAAACACTGAGATGCGTTTCTTGGCTGAGACCTGCCTCACTGACAACGCTGAATGAGCTCGTGCATTGTCCCGGTGAAGGACGAAGCCATTTTTCTACAAATATGGTTCTTTCTTTTGACTCTCTCTCTCTCTCTATCTCTAAAAGTACCAGAACCTGCTTATAGTTAACCAGATTCATTGCTGCTCCATCGGGAACCCCTTTTGCCAAAATTGCATCCTTAATATCAAAGAAAACTATTAACATGGACTTGAACTTGCTTTGCCGTGCTTTCTTCATGACGTTGGTGTTTTCGAATGCATAAACTCTTCTTCCGTTTCAGGGTCGTATTGAAAGATCTAGGTTTCACCGCAAATAGTAACACTCTAGAAAGATTGGGGTTGGCCTAAATTTGTACCAGAATATCAACCCAAATTCGCGTGCAATATTCTCTTTGTTCTATCGTGAGAACCTTCGGAGCCATCATGGCACAAAACCTTCGCCATACTCAGATTTTCATGTAGAATTTGTCTGACTGTCTCTCTATCGATGCTTACAATTTCTGCTATTCTTCAAATACTCCGTCGTCGATCGTTTCGAAAAACTGCGTAGATTCTGTCCACATTGTCTTCTATTTTTTAAGTGCTTGGGCATACGTTTGTCGCCTTCAATGTCCTTCCGGCGTTCACTGAACCTCTTACGCCACGTAGAAACACGCGTACGTAACATGCATTTTCCCTTTTTCAATTTTGATCAGAAATTTCACGTTCAACTCAGGTTCAATTCTTTAACTTTTCGTAAGTTAGGAAAACCCTAGTCCTACCCCGAATAAAGACCAATGTCTAGAAGCGTGACAAACAACAAATCTGCTTTCATTGACAAGTTTCAGAGAATCAATGCAGACCGTGAAGTGTATTTTCAAGGTCAATGATCTTCTATTCATTTTCGACCTAAACTGCATGTTCCTGTCGCCGTAAGTCCTGTTATTTCATAATCCCACCTCGTATAAAGACCAATGTCTAGAAGTCGAGATGAAAATATAGTTACTGTAGAAGTAATTATGTAACAAATATATCAGACGTTCCAGAAGTAAATATATAATAAATATTCTTGACGTTCTAGCAGTGATTATATAAGAAACATTCCAGTCTTTCTATAAGTAATTATATAAGAAACGTTCCAGACGTTCCAGAAATAATTATGTAATAAATATTCCAAACGTCCTAGAAGTAACAATGTAATAAGTATTCCAGACGTTCTATGGATAATTGTGAAAGAAATATTCCAATCGTTCGAAGAAATTATACAATAAATGTTCTAGGCATCCTGGATGTAATTATGTAATAAATATTCCAGACGTTCTAGAAATAGTTATATAATAAATATTCCAGACACTCTAGAACTAATTACGCCATAAATATCCCTGACTTTCTAGAAGAAATTATGCAGTATATATTCCAGACGTCCTAGAAATAATTATGTAAAATATATTTCAGACGTCCTAGAAATAGTGGTGAAATAAATATTCCAGAAGTTCTAGAAGTAATTATGTAATAAATATTCCAGATATCCTAAAAGTAGTTATGTAATAATAGAAATAATTATATAATAAACATTCCACGCGTTCTAGAAGTAATTATGTAATAAATGTTCCACATGTTCCAGAAACAATTATATGATAAATATTCCAATCTTTCTAGAAGTAATTATGTAATACATATTCCAGACGTTGTAGAAGTAATTCTGAGATAAATTCAGCAATTTAGAGTATAAATATAAATATAATTATCATTGAAACAACTCTGGAGAAAATATTTTAGTAGGTGAGGTGTTAATGTAAATATTCTATCGGCCGTGCGAGGGCAGATGTCCACTAGCGCAGATGTAAATTTAAGGTGGTTCCACCTAAAATCTCTGCCTTGTTTCTAATGGTAAAACTTCTTTACAAATTTTCTTCGCAATTAATGTATTCCCAGGGATGACAATTTGCACATCGATAAAACTAACGTTAAGGTATAGCATGGGATTCGTAAACCTTGCTATTGATTTTTAATATATTTATTAGCAATAAATATATTAAAAATCAATCATTTCTCTTTGAGTAATGTTCAGACCTGTTAATAGATGGCGCGACATGTACATTGATGACATCAGTAGATAAACAAATGTTGGATTGCTTAGTTATGGTTATGTTTTAGCAAGTATTAAGTATCCCATGCAATAACTTAACGTTAGTTTTATCGATGTGCAAATTTTCATCCTTGGGAATACATTAATTGCGAAGAAAATATGTAAAGAAGTTTTACCACTGGAAACATAAGGCAGAGATTTTAGGTGGAACCGCTTTTGAAATACAACGCTCACTCACGACCAGGAGGTTGAAATGATAATCCACGCGCTATTTCATCTCAAGAATGCGAATTCAAAGCACGTGTTGAAAAACGTGTTATGGTCACGTCAACATGGCGAGGTACATAAAATATACACGGTCGAGTCACATTATTGTGACCATCAGCTAATATCCGGAGTAACCGCCGTGTTCTACGCGGACAGCAGCTAGACGGGCTGGAAGTGACTCAATAAGGTGTTGGAAGGTATTCACAGGTATGTGGAGCCATGCTGACAGCAGCTGGAGGGTTCGTGGTGAAGGATCCGTAGAGCGGACAACACGATCGAGGTGGTCCCATAGATGCTCAATTGGGTTCAAGTCTAGGGAATCAGAGGGCCAGGGAAATACTTTAAATTCTTCGTCGTGCTCTTCCAACTACTCGCGGACATTTCCAGCTGTGTGACACGCGGCATTGTCGTGCTGGAACATCCCATCCGCTCCAGGGAAGACAATCAGCATGTATGGGTGCACGTGGTCAGCAAGGATGGATTCATAAGGAATTCCGTCCATAGTGCCTTCCACAGGTATGAGTGAACCTAGATAATGCCACGAAAACATTCCCCAGAGCATAACGCTGCCCCTACCAGCTTGTGTTCTTCCAGCAATGGTTGAAAAGTGTTTCTTCTCCGCTGTTTCTCGCTTTATACTTTTCATTTCTGTTCCCGTCTTCTTCTCTCTCTCTCTCTCTCTCTCTCTCTCTTTCCTAAGAAGCTCCCAGAGAGCGTTTTACTGAAGATAAAGAGGACTAATTTCCTTTTTCATCCTGAAAAGATAACGTGACCTACGCGAACGTCCATCCGTTCGATGAAGCAGAAAACGTGACTCATCGGAGAAGGCAATCCTTTGCCAATCATCGGATGTCCAATTCCGATAGTGCCGTGCAAATGTAATCCTTTTCTGCCGATGCACCTTCGTTAGCATAGGTGCAGTGACCGTCCGTCTGCATCGGAGCCCCATACGAAGCACGGTTCACTGAACTGTCGTTTTAGACACACTTCTGGTAGCCCCCTGGTTCATTCGGCTAGAGAGTTGCTCCACTGTAACGTGGCGATCGGCCCTCGTGAACCTTCGCAGCCGACGTTCACCTCTCACATCAATGCACGCCGTGCTCTGCAGTTTCCACGTCGCTTATTTGCAATGGTGCCATTTCTCCAATCACGATACACTTTAACCACAGCAGCACGTGAACAGTTCACAAACTGCGTGTTCCAGAAATACTGCCACCCTTGGCCCGAAAGCCGATAATCATCCCCTTTTGCAAATCTGATAAATCGCTCCTTTTATCCATGACAGCAACGAGTGATATATTTTCAGATTGCCTTTAGCACATCTTATATACCCTCCAAGCCAGCTCACGACACGAGGCGTCTTTCATTGGCTACGCGCTGTTGACGTCAAAAGTAGGAGGTGGTCACAATCATGCGACTCGACTGTGTATAAAATAGAGAGGTTTTGCGTTTAGAGGTTTGAGAAGAGATATTTTTCGGTATTGTCGCGATTTTCGAGAAGGGAAATGTAGCGAACGGGCTCTGAGTTGTCTTCCAATGCGCAATATTCAGTGCTGCTTAACTAATCTTCTGATATATATATTTTTAAATTAAGGATAACGAGTGTGTCTGCGCCTTTATTAAATATGAGAAGCTCCCGTCTGACGAAAAGGAGCGTGTCGGACACAGCAAAGGCGACGACAATTAAATGAGGTTTCAGCGCAATATAATATACACGTCAGCTGCTTCGCTTTAGGACATGTACTTATTGCCTCACATTTCCGGGAGAAGACGTCGAGTAAATAATCAGAGAGGCAAAACTGAAATCCTCCGGGAGGCGAAGCTCTGGTGGTACTTTTCGCGCAAACTCTAGTGGAGAAAAACATTATTATTGACGATGATTTAAACAGACTTGTAAGAAAAACCAAAAAAGAAAATGTGTATATGGTGGAGATCATGGAAGTCATGATGCTGGAGGTTAGAAAATGCGAGTAAAAGGAAGGGAATAAGCAATAATAAAAGCTGCGTGCAGCATTTTCGTAAAGATCTGAATAAAAGTATTAAATGAAATGAAAAGTAGACGTCTTATAACGAACAATTATATTAAAAATATCAGCAGCATTTCATGCATGTGAATGTGCTTTCAGATTTATATTTCGGAATAGCATTTTCATGGAAAAACGTACTAACTTGTATGCTAGAGATCTTTATTGCATAAATAAGTACATTATTTTATATTTTTTGTCAAACCCTCAAGTCTATATAATAACCATTAAATATGTTTCAGTACATGGAATCTTAAATAAAGGATTTATGATAAACATTTTCGCTGAAGATTACGAAAGACTATTTTCATTTCGTTTTGAAGCTCTATTTCTGTGGATAATTTAACATTCAGGATCACTTTTTGATCCAAGCACGGAGAGTATGTTGTGGAGTGTGATAAATAATTCCTGAGAGACTAAAAATGTGCTGCAATGTATCTTTTTTTTTTTTTCCATATAAATATGAAATTTCGATATGAGACAAAATCATGGCAGAAAACAGGAAAATACAAGCTTGGCTGCTGTTGCAGTTATCTCGCTCGCACAAATGCGAGGAATAAATTTTCTAATCCGAATTTCTAGAATCGGAGGTAGCATATCAAACATAAATAGGCATTTACGCGAATAAATGGCAAACTGTACTTAAAGCTATTTAAATGGCTGGAACGAATTACTTTGGTGTTAGCAAAATGGGCGGACGATTAGTTCGAATGAATATTTCAGCTGTCTAGGAAGTGTGCCGAACGCGGCTAGAACGAGTGAACCTGCTCATCAGACGGCATTGGTTTCCCCTTAGCGTTTTTATTCAGAGAGAGTGGTCATTTAAGGGGAGGATTGCCACAAATCCTTTCTGACTGATTACCTACTAAAACGGCTATGACAATGGCGACGAACCTAAAAACAATGTTTGAATCATTTGTTTCTACCCAGTGGCATGATGTCCATGTTAGGGAGATAGCCCTTCACCATCATGCCTTGGGGTCATGGAGCAGAGAATAGAGGACAAGAAGTGAGTGTTTATCACAAATTACAGGTTTATGGTCTGCACTGCTGAGATGAGAAGGGGAAATGAATTGTTTTACCGTTGCTTTCGTAAAACCGAGTCGCTATGTGAACATTTCTGTTTGGGCAGTTACATCGGCCGCTTAAAGGTTTAAATGAAATAAGGACAATGCAAGGACAGTCTTTAGCTGCCTGATGCAATAGTGAAGTTTCTGATCCGACTTCTAGGAGCAGATATACATAGATTCTACAACCACACGGAAAAAGTGATAACATACAAGATTGGCAGCACTTTTCGGAATACAGAAGGTTGAAAAATAATGGAAGCACCAATAACAAGAATTTTATGTGTTTATTAATACCGCACACACACTTGGCCACTATTCGTCCGCCATGCAGACTGCGCCACCCCTGTGGCGCAGTGGTCTAAGCGATGGCTTCTGACCATTCGTCCGAGAATGGGTTCGGGTTCGAATCACATAAGATACATAACTGAATAGGTAATACCAGATCTGTGATCAAAAAGACAGATTTGGACAAAATATGCTATATGTGAAGCGTGGCTCAATTGTGACAAAGATAGTCTTATATGTAACGACCTTTTCTTTTTTTCTGTAGAACAGCGATTAAAGATTTATTAACAGCCAGGTTGTACAAGAGAATCACCAGCAGAAGAAAGTGCTAGGAAAACAAAGGTATTTACGATTTTACAGTGTTTTCACATTTTAAGAATATACACTGAAGTGCCAGAAAAATTGCTACAGACGAGCTTTTGCAAAATACATAGCAACGTCACCTATGCGCGTACTCGGTTGCGTCCGCCAGTGCGTATATAAAGCGATAGACATCCTTGCCAGCTGTCAGATCTGATTTCGGCATGAGAATGACAAGTAATAACGATTTAAGCGATTTTCAACGCGGTGTCATAGTTGGCGCTCGTGAGATAGGCCATAGTATTTCGGAGGTAGAAACGAAGTTCAGATTTTCACGGACGACCATTGTAAGGGTGTACCGTGACTACAAGAATTCCGGCAAAACCTCCAACCTACGATACCAGTGTGGCCGTAAAAAGACGTTGGGTGAACGTTACCATCGTCGGCTGTCAAGAATTGCTTCACGCGATAGGCGTGCAACACTCTCACAGGTATCATCGGAATTCAATGCTGGAGCCTCAACAACCATCAGCGTGCGGACTGTGCAACGTACCCTGCACGATATGGGCTTTGGGAGCCGACGCCCAACTCGAGTCCCCTTGATGGGTGCCCGACACAGAGCTATGCGCCTTGCTGGGGCACGGCAACACCGCCACTGGACACTTGATGACTGGAAACAAGTAGCCTGGTCTGACGAATCGCGTTTCCAACTGTATCCGGCAGATGGAAGTATTCGTGTGTGTCGCAAACCCTATGAAGTCATGGATGAAGCCTGTCAACAGGGAACTGTACCTGCTGGTGGGAAGTCCGTAATGGTATGGGGTGTGTTTAGCTGGACTTCACTGGGACCCCTGGTACGTCTACAAACGTCTGTGACCGGCCAACGCTGTACGCATCTTTTCTGACGAGATACACCCGTTCATGTCCTGCATTCATGCTGATGGGTTGGGCGTGTTTCAACAGGACAATACACCTCCACACAAGTGTCGGGACGCCTTATTATGGTTAGAGGAGCATTCATCTGAGTTTGGAGTGTTGCTATTCCCACCAAAGTCCGCAGATCTGAACGTGATAGAACACATTTGGGATGCCATGCAACGCGCTATCGAACACAGGAATCCGAGAGCTCGGAATACAACCGAATTGTGGAACGCTCTGCAGGAAGTATGGTGTGCATTGCCAACAGCATATTTCCTGAAGCTAGTGGAACTCATGCCCCGTCGTATTCATGCTGTCCTGCGCTCCCGTGGGGGACCTACCAAGTATTAGTCTGGTGTACCAGTTTTTATGGCACTTCAGTGTACATACGTGAATAAGAAAGGAGAATCAAGTTTTCTCATAAATGAGGCTATATATGATAAGGAATACAAAACTTTTCTGAGAAGTGGAGCCAAAGTTTCCAAACAAGCGAAGTCGCCCCCGGTGGAGCAGTGGTCTAAGCGATGGCCTCTGATCATTCGTCCGAAATGGATCCGGGTTTGAATCCTGGTGAGGAATGGATGTTCTGTTTGTCTTACGGCCCTGGCTCTCTCCCTTCCCTGGAACCAGTGGCCTTAAATTTGGGACGGGCGACTGCTTATAGCCCACTGAGTTGCTCACGGTGGTCGTTAAACCTCCACTCAAAAAAAAAAAAATACAGACTGTTTTCTTTATTTCAGGTTCTAACGACCACCGTGCGCAACTTTACGGGCTATAAGTAGTCACTCGTCCCTAGTTTGAAGCAACTAGTTCCAGAGACGAGGAAAGGCCAATGCCCATGCGTCTTCTGGGGCTCGAAATCGAGCCCATTTTAGACGAAAGACCAGAAGCCAGAGCTTGGAACAATGTGTTGCCGCTGTGGCCGGTACAGACTGTGTTCTGCGTGAAAAATATTGAACCGTTACCACGGGAATGTTATTCAATTCTCCGTGAAGAAAAGCTTCCTGAGTGAAGTTTGTTTTCTCATTTGAGGGTTTAACGACCACCGTTATCAATTCGATGGGCTATCAGCAATCGCCCATCTCTAATGCAGGATCACTGGCTCCAGGGAATCATACAACCAGTGCCATAACACAAACATAACAGCCTTGCCTCACCAGGAACCCGGACCCATCACGAATGAGTCAGATGCCAGTGCTTAGACCACTGCGCCAGCAGGGCGGATCCGAGTGGGGTCAAACAAGTGGAGGGAATCTGCTTGTCATCCCATTTCTAAGAACCGACCATAGTGGCTAGATGATATGTAAATCGGGTGACTATGTAGATCACGGGGAGCTGTTGATCCTCGTCTTTAGGTTCCTCATACGTCGACTTTGCACATCTGGTTGAGTGTATAGGAGAATTGTCATGTTGAAAGATGGCTTCATGTTCCCTGAACGACATCTGAATCACGAATGCACCTAACATTTTAAAAGGTGCATGGTAGTTTTATTACAATGTGCAACGGTGGGTCTTATGTAAAGCCGGTATGTTGCTGTTCGAACTAATACTGATAATTTCTTGTGTTTGACTGCTGATATGAGACTGTCAGAATCAGGCCTAGCTCCAGTGAAGTTTCTTCAGGAAAGTAAGCAAAAACACATTTCCGGGGATACAAAATACAATTTTTCGTTATGGCAAACTGGTATCTTTTAAATCCCTTCACTTTCCTTGGGCGCGGGGGGAGTGGCTTTTCATTTACTTCCCACCTTACTTCCCACCCCAGAAGTATTCCTGAAAAAATCGTGGTCAGAATGATAGCTTTCTTTTGAAATTCTCCAAATATCATCCTTTTCGGATGTTGGAGAGAGGTAAACAAGGATTCATCAGATCACATGATACGATACCGATCATCTGATGTACAACTCTTACTCTCACTGTGCGTTTTCATTCACTTCATTGCACATGCTGTTGCAGTAAGTAGTATAGCAACAGAAACTCTGCCATAAATCATAGGTTTGTTAAGATCCCAAGGAACTGCTTCGTTAGAAACTGGATAGTTCAGATGAGCATTAATTAAGTTTCGTCGTTGTTACATCGGCAGTGGGTTTTTGGACTGTTCTCTCTCACAGTCGTCACCAGCACTTTTTGATTATGTCGCTCTCTGTAAGAACACGTTTGTTCTGTTGCTCACTGTAAGTACAACTGAACTACAAGGATAATTGCACTGAAAATATTTGGTATTTGTGAGTTTGTTTTGTACTTGAAAATGCAACGAACTAAACATAATTGTGACATGCTTTTGTACATGCTTATAATTGAGGAGCGCGCAAGTAAAACCAAACATGTTACAAAAATGTGAATTATCAAGTAAGCATTGGATATGATAAAGGATGATGGTCTGATTCCGTTTCTGTATCATAAGCCGACCCAAACCAATCAGCTCCTTCTCATTTTATAGGCGAAAAATGCGCGATTCAAACAAAAACGAACATGTCTCAGCTGCAGGCTCAAGCAAAATTAAACATGTCGAGTGAACCGATCAGAGCTCCAAAATTCGGTCACGTGACGAAGCCGATAAGAGTGACGCAGTGGCATTCACGTTTTCAGACAGTCGACGTGTTCTGTTCAAACGTGGTTATTATTTTCGTGCATTTGTCATAGTTTTACAGATATAGAAGAGGTCGGAGATGATTCAGAAAGGGTGAAGGAAAATTCAAAAGGACAAAGGAAAAGAACCAAAAGAGAAAGCGTGAAAGAAAAAGCTAAGAAAGAGCGCTATAGTGCACCAGATGGTTCCAAAGTTTTCATGGGTTGCAAACATCAGAACACTCAGTTTCGTGCTATAAAATCCGCCCATGTGAACATTAGGAACAGTGTTACTGCCTGGAGGACGACTGTGGTCTACATATTTGATTTCTATTAATGTACTTGGTTTTCAATTTTCATAAAAATCCGTTCTTCTCAGTCAAGCATTTTTTTATAACACCTATTATTATTTTTATAAATTTGTAATAAATTGTGCAAAATAAAGGCATACCAACATGTGACAGCAACTTTGGTAAATAATGAACAAAAATTATAAAAAAGAATTATAAAAAAATAAATAAATAACATCAACTGAATAGTGAAAATGCTTCTCTTTCTCCATCAGCTTTTTCTTTCAAGCCTTGAGATTTTTGTTAGAAAATAGGTATTCTATTAAAGGCAGGTTGATTATTGAATAGATAGGTAGATTAAATTCAGAATATGTTCAAGCAAAATCCAACAAGTCACTAGGGCATCTGATCAAAAACAAACAAGTCACTTGAAGCCCGAACAAAAACAAACATGTCAACAACAAAAAATTTAATATTTTGATTTTAAAATATTTTTGATCTGAATCACATCCATAGACGTGTTTAGAGCATCAAAAGGAAAGTAGATGATAGTTGAACAGTACGATATTCATTGCGCATAACTCAATGAACGGTTTTTCTGCCTACTGCAAATCTAGATGTGATGTACATGTTTGGTTTTGCTTGCACGCTCCTGAATTATTTTACATAGTTTTTTGAAAGGCAATACAAAAATGACTATATTACATCGAGAACTATTGTGTGTAGGCGTGTACGCTGACCGAATCTTTCGCTAGTGGCCAATTTATCCATCGTGAATTGTGGAGAGCACCCGCTGTTTGAGGCAATTTACTAATATCCGCTGTAACCTTGAAAGTACGTTGGTCGCACAGGCTCTCAGCAAAGAATGATATACTCAGCATGGTGACAACGTGGAAATTGAATGCCCATTCGTTTGACTAATCATTCATGAATGACCCTCTTGCGCGAATGATGAAGGAAGACTGAACTTCCAAGTATCAATGATATTAGCCATCTCTAAATAAACACATTGGGCAGTAACTCCCCGTAGACTTGGTGTTATTTCATAATCGCTCACATAACGAAACGAAAGAAAAACATGAAAGATGACACTAAATTTTCGGGTGTAATAAGCACGTCTTTTGAATCTGTTGTGACGCGAATTAAATTTATCAAAGCTATTAAAGCCAATGGAACCGGTATGGAAAACAATAGTATCTGACCGAAGAAAGAAGTTTTTCAATCGGGTTTTTAATCCCGCAGATACTGCTGTAAACGTAATCGTAAACTTACGCCCTCTGGTTGCAGACCTGTGCGTTAAGAAAAGTTTGAAATTATATAAGAAACATTTCGCAGCGGAAACGCTCTCCAACAAAGAAAGATTTTTTCAAATAGGACTCTTAGAAGCGGAAATATCGACAAATATAAGATATGCATCTACGCCCCCTGGCGAGAAAAACATGCATTATTTTAACAAGAAAGTATTTTCAAAAGGTTTTTCGATGTGAGCGGTATCGGTCTAGGAAATAATTTTTTCAGTCGAATTTTTAGGAGTTCAGATTTTGCTGCAAATACATCAGAAGCAGGAATTAACGCTTATGCCACCTTTTGGCCAAGCCATTCTTCACCAAATATCATAAATTTTATGAAAGACATTTCCTATCAGGAGCTATATGCGATAAAGGAAGAATTTTTCAAATCGGTGTTTTAGAAGCAGAAATATCGGTGAAAACGCAATTTATCTTAAGGCCCCTGGCGGAAAGTCTATAAGTTATTTGAAAAGTTTAAAATTATATGAAACACGTTTGGCACCGGAAACTCTATTTAATAAAGACGGCATTTTTCAAATCGGGCCATTAGAAGCAGAGATATTGGCAAAAATAAGATATACATCAACCCCTCCTGGTGGCCAAATTATTTTTACCAAAAATTAGAAGTTATATGCAAAAAGATTTCCAATCAGGAGTTGTATCCGGCGCAGAAAATATTTTCTAAATCGGAGTTTTACAAGCAGAGATATTGACAAAAATAGGATATACATCTACGCCCCCTTGCGGAGAAACCATATAATATTTTAAGAAGAAAATATTTCGAAAAGGATCATGGATGTGAGCGGTTTCTGTCCACGAACGACTTTTTTTCAATCGAGGTATTAGAAGCTCAGAATTCGTGGCAAATACATCATAAGCAGAAATTAAAACTTACACCCCTGGTGGCCAAACCATTGCTTACGAAAAATTAGAAATTATATGCAAAACATCTCCCATCAGGAGCTATATCCTCTGAAGAAAACAGTTTTGAAATAGGAGTTTTAGAAGTAGAAATATCGGGGAAAACGCAATTTACTTTTACGCCACCTAGCGGGAAATCTATGTGTAACTTGAAAAAGTGACTATACCTAAACTACACTTCGACACAAATGGAATCAAGGTAAAAGAATTTTTTCAATCGGACATTTAGAAGCAAATATATGGAATAAAATGTATTTTGAATTCGACATCATCTGCATTTACGCTCTCTAGCGGCGAAATTAGACATCGTAAAAAAAAAAAAAAAAAAGATCATCATTCGCATATTTCAGGCTTTCCAATGCAAAAATAATTTTTCAAATCGGACTAATAGTTGCAGAGATATGATGTCCAGAGGCGGACGGACAAACCGATAACATAAGCGTGATCTTTCTTTTACCAAAGACGTGCAAAAAATGGGTGTAACTGAGCCCCTGTCTTTACCCTTAAACTTGCTGAGAAAATGTAGAGTGCAAACATAATTTTTATCTTTTTGTTTTGCAATAATTTTCTTTGGTAATTTTTGGAATCAGTACGCTTGATATGCAAAATGTTAATCACGCAACTTCATTATGCAGCTTAAAAGGTGAGATATGTGACGGACGTTCAATAAGTTCTAAGCCTGAGCATGAAAGTAGTGGTTGACGGCTGACGCAAGTATTGCAAAGTATTGTATCATCCTTCAAATATACACAGTCGAGTCACAGAATTGTGACCACCTCCTACTTTTGACGTCAACAGCACTTAGCCAACGAAAGAATGCACGTGTCGTGAGCTGGCTTGGAGGGTATATACAACCCTGGAAAAAAACATAAGGTCGCACACAAAACAGTTTATTACGTAAGTACTACAATTCTAGAGGTCCTAAAATTTAACACAGTATCAAAGCAATGTATAATAGGAGTACAAGCAAAATATTTATGCGAATGTTGCGTAATTAACAATGAAATATAAAATTGTAATTAGTAGACCATTTTCATTTTGGAAAAAAATATAAGGTCGGCATACATGTTTGAGCAATTTAGCACTTAATAGTCTAATAGTTTGCCTTTCTTTTCAATGACTGCAATCAATCTATTAATCATACAGTTTGCAAGTTTCGATAGTGTCGGAATTTCGATGTTTGCTACATGGCTGCAATAAGGTCCGCTTTTGTCTGGAAATGTCTAAAGTCCTTCTAGACAGAGCGCACCATTATACCCCAAAGGTTTTCAATCGGGTTGCGGTCGGGGCTCTGTGAAGGCAAGTCCAAAACATGAACGTCATTGGCTTCAAATCACGCTTTAGTAGACCAAGAGTAGTGGATGCTGGCATTGTCTTGCTGAAAAATTCAATCTCCCGATGCCATAAGGGGAGCAACAGGTAGTAAATTATCCGCCAGCATATCTTGGTACTTGTCGGAATTAATTTTTGTGTCAATAATCACAAGTGAGGTTTTTCCAGTAGCAGAAAATGCCCCCCCCAAACCATGACCGAGCCTCCGCCGAATTTGCGCTTTGAGAAATAGAGTTTTTCTTTCCGCAGATCATGCCAATATTTAGCGAAACCGTCAGGACCGTCCAAATTAAATTTCTTTTCATCGGAAAAGACCACGTCTTTCTACTTATCTTCGAAAGTAATATGCCTTTTTGCAAACTATACTCGAGCACATACACTATCTACCAACAAGTAATTGGATACCCCTGCAATCAAAGATATCTGCGGTCCTGATACACTCACGGCCGCTGCCGTTAAATATCGTGTGGGAAACAACAACGCAACCAGTCACATGCAAGATGCCACGCAGTTCGGAGCTCTCTGATTTCGAGAAAGGTGTAATCGTCGGGTATCACAGAAATGACCGATCCATACGTGGCATATACAACGAGTTGAAGTACCCTAAAAAGACAGTGGCCTACGTGATTGGCAATTGGAAGGTGAGAGGTGACTGTCGGAATGAGCCCCAACCCGGCAGACCCACAAAACTGGGAGTTAGAGACCGACGGGTGCTGGCCCGAGAAATTCCGAAGAACCGCACCAAATTGATGAGCCATATCCGCGAGGAATTTCAACAGGCATCCGGGAGTGTTTTTTCGATGAATACCATTCGTAAGGAAGCCCATCTGCTCGGTTATCATGGACGTGCTGCCGCCCACAAGCCTTTGATCGCCAAGTCCAATAGCGCTGCTCGGCTAACGTGGTGCAAAGAACGTCGACAGTGGACCGTTGAACGATGGAAACAGGTTCTCCGAAGCGACAAATCAAGGTTCACCCTCTACCGTTCGGATGGCAGGGTCTGGGTTTGGCATCTGCCTGAAGAATGCCTCCTGCCGAAATGTATTGTGCCAACTGTGAAGTTCGGCGGCGGTGGAATTATTCTATGGGGGTGTTTCTCCTGGTATGGCACGGGACCCTTGGTCGCAATTCCTGGTAGACTCAATGCCGAGACCTACTGCACCATTTTGGATGACCATGCGCTTCCTACGTTGTGGCAGTTTTACGGGGTGGACCCATGTTACTTTCAAAATGACAATGCCACCTGTCATGTTGCGAGATCGACCATTGCTTGGTATGGTGACAATGGGGTTAATCGAATGGACTGGCCTGCGCACAGACCGGACCTTAACCCTATCGAACACCTCTGGGACGAGTTGGAGCGTCGACTTAAGGGGTGCTCCCACCGTCCGAAATCGGTGAAGGAAGTGACCTGTCTTCTCCAAGCCGAGTGGAAGAAAATACCGCTAGCCGTCGTACAACGCCTGGTTGAGAGTATGCCCCGGAGGGTCGCAGCTGTAATCGCCCCTCGTGGAGGCTCCACCAACTATTCAAGGTGAATAAACTTCGTTTTCCTTTGCTATCACAGGTGTCCAATTACTTGTTGGTAGATAGTGTATATGTTTAGCATTCAGGCAGGGTTTTGTCTTTAGCTTAATGTATTGGATGTTCGAATTGCTGGCTAAAACATTTCGTACAGTTCGTCCACTGCAGGACAAGTTCTGTTCACGAACAATTTCACTGGACGATTTTTTGTTAGCACATGCAAGTTTACAAACTCTACGTTTCATGCGATTTGAAATTGATTTTGGCCTACCTGTAGATTTCTTTAGTCCATAAGAAGATGGATTTCGCAAATAATTGTTCACTACGGTCTTGGATCGGCCTATAGACTTTGCAGTTTCCGCACCACTCTTCCCACTCTCATGCAATCCTTGTGTTTTACCGCGTTCAAAATCCGACAACTTTTTGCCCTTCGCCGCAGCAATACTCTTCTCAAAGACAACACTGACGTTGCCACGTGCTCTGCTCATCAAGACGCCTGTTCCTACACATGCATGAAACAACCTAATTTACACACTCTTCGGGAAACGTTCCTGACTTTATAATTTTTTCCAGCTGCAAATGTAGTTAATTCGGTTTTCTTCTTTTTATTTTTTTCCCCAAACATTTTTATCGCATTATTATTTTAGAAGGGTTTGATACTTCTTTTAGCACTACTTGAACGGTTCGCCCCATTAACTTAGGCATCTATTGTCTGCATTTTCGCATTTCTTTACACAACATTTTTTCCAGCACTGTAAGGTGTGCTGTAAGCAATCTAAAAACACATCAATCGTTGTTGTCATGGATAAAAGAAGCGATTTATCAAATTTGCAAAAAAGGGATAACTACCGGCTTTCGGGCCAAGGGTGGCAGTATTTCTGAAACAGTGCAGTTTGTGAACTGTTCGCGTGCTGCTGTGGTTAAAGTGTATCGTGAATGGAGAAATGGCACCTTTGAGAATAAGCAAGGCGTAAACTGCGGAGCACCACGCGCCATTGATGTGAGAGGTGAACATCTGCTTCGAAGGTGCGTGAGGGCCGATCGACACGCTACAGTGGAGCAACTCACTGGCCGAATAAACCATGGGGCTACCGGTAGTGTGTCTAAAACGACAGTTCAGCGAACCCTGCTGCGTATGGGGCTCCGATGCAGACGGATGGTCACTGCACCTATGCTAACGAAGGTGCATCGACAGAAAAGGCTTACATTTGCACGGCAGTATCGGAAGTGGACCTCCGATGATTGCCAAAGGATTGACTTCTCCGATGAGTCACGTTTTCTGCTTCATCAAACGGATGAACGTGGGCGCATAAGGCGAGAAACATCGGAGAACAAACACTCTTCAACAATTTCTGGAAGAACGCAAGCTGGTGAGGGCAGCGTTATGGTCTGAGTAATGTATTCGTGGCATTCCTTTGATCCTCTCATACCTGTGGAAGCCACTAGGGACCGAATTCGTTATGAATCCATCCTTGCAGACGACGTACACTCATACATGCTGATTGTCTTCCCTGGGGCGGATGGGATCTTCCAGCACGACAATGCGACGTGTTACACAGCTAGAAATATCCGAGGGTGGTTGGAAGAGCACGATGAAGACTTCAAAGAACTTCTCTGTGCCCCTAATTACCCAGACTTAAACCAGATTGAGCATTTGTGGGACCACCTTGATCGTGTTCGCTCTATGGATCCTCAACCACGGGCATCTTCCAGTAGCTGTCAGATGCACTGCAGTTTGCATGGCTCCACATACCTGTTAACACCTTCCAGCACCTTATTGAGTCACTCCCAGCCAGTCTAGCTGCTGTCCGCGCTGCACACGGCGGTTACCGTGGATATAATGTGACTCGACCGTGTATAACTGCCACGCTACGTCTCAATGTCAGCATTTGAGACGGCGCCAGAGAGCGCTGAAATCTATAACGTAACAATGGATGAGCGACACATGAAATTGTGGAACCGAGCGCTGATCGAATTTTTGACGATGGAAGGTGAAGCGCACCATAATATTCATGAGGTAATGGCCCGCGTGTAATTCATTGGCGCCTCTTCATATGTGTGACGTAGTACAGAGGTGAGGTGAAGCACGTGTCAAGACAACAAATCTGCAGATATTAATTAAGCCCGTGTAGCTTAGTTGGGAGAGCAACTTACTCCGGAGTGAGGGGGCACGAGTTCGATTCTCGTCATGGAAAAATTTATATTTTTACATTGGCTCCAAAACGTAAACTTGGATATACTGGCCGATGGGTTCTTCGAAAAATGTATGATGTATGTTCCACTCATCGTCTGGAATTAATATAAAAGTTCCTACTTCGCTTCAAATAAAAAAAAATTAAGATTGAGATGATATGATGTACTACAGAGGTAAAGCGCGTGTCAAGACGACAAATCCACAGCCATGCATTCCGTTCGTGTAGTTTCGTTGGGAGAGCAACTTACTCCGGAGTGAGGCCGCGCAGGTTCGATGCCGTCACGGACAAACTTATGTTTTCGCATATGCTACAGTCAAAAGATTGGATGTTCTTTTTAGACGGGGAAGAAACTCGCTTGGAGACGACCTCGTGGTGGATGGGACCACAGATGGAGTGTGCCAGAAATTAGAGGAGCTGGTGATGTCAAACTGGCGGGTCCATTTCGTTCAGATTGCTGAGGAACTGAATTAAGTACCGGCAGTGTTTGGATTTTGCACGAGTTTAACTTGGCAGGATTAACTGCGATCCAGATGACTTCTATTCCTGCATTGTGACTGGTGATGAGGCGTGGTTTCAACAGTGGGACCCTAATATTAAACAAGAGAGCATGCAGTGGAAACATCATGGGTTACTATCATCACCAAGAAAGTTCAACACAACCACTGCAGCGAAGGTTATGCCCCCCCCCCTTCTTTTGATTGTAGGTTTAACGACCATTGTGGGCAACTCAGTGGGTTATGGGTAGTCGTCCGTCCCTAATTCAGGGCCACTGGCTCCAGGGAAGGGAGAGACCCAGCGCCGTAAGGCAAACGCAACATCCATGCCTCACCGGGATTCGAACCGTGCCCCATCTCGGACGAAGGATCAGAAGCCGTCGCTTAGACCACTGTGTCACCGGGGCCGCAAGGACACTCTTTTTTTGGCCCTGGAAAGGGTTGATGTTAGTTGTTTACTTTCCTCATAAAAGAACCCTAGACGTTGCCTATTTTGCCGCGCTATTGCGACAATTGCATGTGTGACGTGCTACAGAGGTAAAGTCCCTTTCAAGACGACAAATCTGCAGGGATACATTGCGTCCGTGTAGCTTAGTTGGGAGAGCAACTTGCACCGGAGTGAAGTAAGGGGCCGCGATTTCGATCCTCGTCACGGACAAATTTGTGTTTTCACATATGATTACCTCGCCTTTTACGGATAACCGGGAACCACTACTACGTCTTATTCGCCGTAGTGGGATCAACTAAAATGGCCAAACAATCTGTATAATTAATTCACCCTGAAATTTAGTATAGTGGTGTCAACGATGAAGTTGGCTTCCCTAATTAAGAGTCTTCAAGCTCAGGGTCCGCAGACTGCACTGCGTTGTATTTCATATGGAACAACATGGGGCTTCTATGCTCCTCCATATGCCGCTAAAGAAGTTTAATTAATGATAAAACATAGGTACTTAATTACTTTCAACACTGTTGTGAAACCTTTAAATGAAATAAGGAGTAAAAAAAACCGTAAGCAATGAAAATAGAATTATGATAAAAAAATATTCGCTGATATACTAAAATGACACAGGCAAATATTAAAATGAAACTGTTTATTCTTTAAAAATTTGTCTTAATGCTAGGTACATGAGTACCGGTGGAGTTCTTTGTACTTACATTAGGTATTCCATGTCTCCTAAACGAAAAAAATGGTATCCAGATTTTTAACCACATATTAAATAACACCTGTAAATATGCGATTTAAGAACTTATTCACAGTTAAAGCACTTCGGTGCGCTAGAGAAACCTTAATTTTGCTGAGACCACTGGAAAATAGACCCCGCATAGCGCATGTAAAGCTATGAGGCATGGTTCAGAAATGTATGAATCGGAAAGCATCTTACCCTCTCTTTTTTAAGGCGTCTGTGTTTCAGCTGCTATATCGGGCCGTCCTCAAGTTTTTTTGGAGTAACCTATTTCCACAGGGATCCCAAGCATTTCCAAGGATCTTGACTTAAGCAATAGTCAACTGTTTTCCTTCAACGTGTAACTTATTACTCTAGCTCCTCTCTTAAGTTTTCAACTTCTCGGCTGTTTCTAACTTCTACCCTCTACCTCATGTCTCAAGATTTTTCTTCTGGTCTGCGTCTCATCTCTCTCTCTCTCTCTCTCTCTCTCTCTGAAGTTTCAAATCTCATGTCTACCTCATGAAGATTCTAATCCCATCTCTGCTGTCGTGAAGAATTAGGTCTCATCTGTGTTCTGCCGTTGTAACTTCTCTCTCGAAGATTTTAATCATTATCTCTAATCATTTTTTCGGCGTCGGAGGTCCGGGTTCTGGCGCTGTGACCACCTGGCCTTCCAAAATGGCGTCGGGTTACGTCATTGGTCCCTGCGGGCCCACCCAGCCTTGGAATTTGCTTTTCTCCTGGTTTTCCTTCACTGGATTCGCAGATGATCTCGTCTTTTACGGACCCGACCCATACCAAAAAATGAACTCTTTCAGCTGTCATCTCATTCTTCTATCCTTTTGGTAACGGACACGCCTAGATCCCTTGGACGAGGGTTTCCAACGTACGGAATTCCTGGATACGTGCTTTTCTCGATTTCTGGTTCTTTCGAAACAACGACGGAGCGCTCAACACAATATGGGTTTTGAAAGGGATTTACACCCCCGAAGAATTTATGACATCCTTGCTTTAGAAAGTACACTGAGAAAAAAAGTTTGTTTGAAACAACAAAATAGTTTTGTTGAGCTGCTTTGTCGATTTATTTTGTTGCTTTAGCCAAACTACATCGGAATTGTTTTGTTGGCAACACAAAATTACTTCGTTGAATAATAATGAAACGCATATAGCGTATTAAATCCGTTTATTTTTGTGGTGTAGTCAAGCACAAAGATTCGCCAAGCTTTCGCACTCCACTGGGAAGGCTTTTTCAAGGCAATGGTAGACACAAAAATGTATTTTTGTGTCTGCCATTGCCTTGCATTTTTGTGTCTACCATTGGCTTGAAAAAGCCTTCCAGTGGAGTGCGAAAGCTTGGCGAATCTTTGTGTTGACTACACCACAAAAATAAACGGATTTAATACGGTATATGCATTTCATTATTATTCAACTCTGGTGTATTTAAAATAAAAATATTTCGTTGGCAATATTTTAATTCAGCTGAACACTTTATCACGATAACAATACATATTGTTGCATCAAACAAATTCCACAAAATGGAGCTAGGCATTTTGTTAAAGGAACAAAACGTTTTGTCATGATAACAATCAATTTTGTTGAATCAGCGAAATACATTCGTAAATTCAACAAACATTTTTGTTGAATACATATAGACAAAAAATTTTTGTTGACTCAACAATTTTTGTTGACTGCATATCGACAAAATTTGTTGGTTGATTCAACAATTTTTGTTGACTGAACAATGCCCCAATCCACACCGTCTGTGTTTTCATGAAAGCTGTAAGAGAATGTAGCTCCCACCTGCTTCCCCATCCACCGTATTCACCTTAGCTTGCCCCTAGTGACTCCTTTCTCTTGAAAAATCCGGAAAAAGATCTGCGGGATAGACGTTTTGTGGATGATTCTAAACTGAAGGAGGCAACGAAGTGTTGGTTTGATGAGAAAGATAACAAGTTAGTAAAAACATGCAATGCATTGATTGTGATACGCTTTCCAATATACTAGAAATCATTACTCAAGCTATTACTCAAGTTATGAGGAAAATGGCTGTGGAATAAATCTCACCCTTGTGTCCTGACCTTTGATCCATTTGGATGATATTCAACAGAACTGGTTCAGTACATCTCCGAAATAACATGATAAAGTTTTGTCCCAATCGAAGCAATTTTACGTAACTTATGATGCATAAGCGCTATGGAATAGATCCCGCTCCTGTGTTCTAACCTTTCACCCCATTTCGCCCATTTTCAATACGATTCGTCCCCAGGAAGGTCCCTACAACATACCAACATTTCATCTAAATCGAAACATTTTTACGTAAGTTATGACTCATAATGGCGATGGAAGTGATTCCGCTCCTATGTCCTGACCTTTGACCCCCATTTCGCCAATTTTCAATAGGGTTTGTCCCCAGGTGGTCTACTACCACATACTAAAATTTTATCGAAATCGAACCTTTTTTTACGTTAGTTATGACGCATAAGAGCAGTGGAATGGATCCCACTCTTATGTCCTGACCTTTGACCCCATTTCGTTCACTTTCAATAGGGTTCCTTCCCAGGTGTTCTCCTACCACATACTAAAAGTATGAAATCTAAATCGAACGATTTTTACGAAGTTATCGTGCAGACGAACATACGCACACGACGCGTGACGTAATGAGGCAGATGGGAATCGCGGCCATCTGCTAGCCAAAGTGTGACGTCATAAAACTTTAATAGCATCCGCACATTTGTTTGGACTGCTGATGTCATGAAAATACAGGTCGCGCCATCTTTTTTCTGGACAATTAATTTTTTTTTTTTTTTTGGTTGGAGGTTTAACGACCACCGTGAGCAACTCAATGGGCTATAAGCAGTCGCCCGTCCCTAATTTAGGGTCACTGGTTCCAGGGAAGGGAAGAGAGCCAGTGCCGTAAGACAAACACAACCATCCATGCCTGACGGGATTCGAACCCGGACCCTTTACAGACGAATGATCAGAGGCCAGCGCCTTAGACCACTGCGCCACCGGGGCGGCGGACAATTAATGCGTTCACATGGATGAAAATTTGAACATCGAATAAAATAGCTTCATTTTATAACTTGCAATACTTAATATTTTCTAAAACATAACCATAATTATGCAATCCAACATTTTTTTGTCTACTGACGTCATGAAAATACAGGTCGCGCCATCTTTTTTCTGGACAATTTATGCATTCACAAGGATGAAAATTTGAACATCGATTAAAATAGCTTCATTTTATAACTTGGAATACTTAATATTTTCTAAAACATAACCATAATTATGCAATCCAACATTTGTTTGTCTACTGACGTCATCAAAGTACAGGTCACGCCATACTTTTTCTGGTTTCAACACCCCCAAAGGAAAAGTTATTGATTTTTAATGTAATTATGATTATGTTTTAGAAAATATTAAGTATTCCAAGTTGTAATAAAGTTATTTTAACCGATGTTCAAAGTTTTCATCCTTGGGAACACATTAATTGTGAAGGAAATGTGTGCAAAAGTTTTTCCATTGGAAGTATAGTAAGCTAAATTACTTGACGTCCACCTTAATAATATGGGATAAGAGCGATGGAATGGATCGCATTCCTATGTACTGACCTTCAACCCCATTTCGTCCACATTCAATAGGGTTCGTCCCCAGGTGGTTTCCTACCACATACTGAAATTTCATCGAAATCGAACCATTTTTACGCACGTTATGACGCATAAGGACAATGGAATGCATCCCGCTCTTATGTCCTAACCTTTGACCCCACTTCACCGATTTTGCATAAGATTCGTCCCCAGGTGATCCCCTACCACATACTAAAATTTAAGTGAAATCGAACCGTATTTACGCAAGTTATGACGCATAAGGGCAGAGGAATGATTCAGCTCCTACGTCGTGACCTTTGACCCCATATGTCCCATTTTCAATAGGGTTCATCCTCAGGTGGTCCCCAACCATATAGTAAACTTTCATTGAAATCGAACCATATTTACGCAAGTTATGACGCATAGGGGCACTGGAAGGATCCCGCTCCTACGTCGTGACCTTTGACCCCATTTGTCCCATTTTCAATAGGGTTCGTCCCATGGTGATCCCCTACCACATACTAAAATTTCATCGAAATCGAACCATTTTTACGCCAGTTAACGTGCGTACGTACGTACGGACGGACGGACAAAGCTGGAGCATATATATACGCTTCTTCAACCTACGGTTGGAAAGCGTAAAAACCGTCTACAGCAGCAGGGATTCGCAAACTTAATGATCGGTACAACAAGTGTATCCAAGTTAGGCGAGACCATGTGGTGAGAAAAAAGGGGCGTTTTTGAAAAAAAAAATGTTTGGTCTTCGTATGTTAGACTTAGAATTCATTGAACTCCCTACGTAATAATAAATCGTTATCAGAAGTTCCTGTTTAACTATGCTTACGCAAAATTGACCTTTCTGTTACTTTGATAGTAAACCGTTGAGCAACACTCCCATACAGCACAAAACGTTTCAGATATGTATCAATAATGTTACAATTTCTCATTTTCGTTACACTTTCAGAGATATCTTTCAATTACGTTTCAGCAACATCTATCTTGGAACATAACTCTTTGTACATTACGGTTACGTTAAAAATAACATTCACCGATACTACTGTTTTATAGTTTCCATTGTACATAACTACTACCTTGATGTTACATTCCGGTGATATTTAAGATATTTGGTTTGGCAACGGCGTGGATGCGCATGCGCATTTATGCCATTTCATCATTTCACCGAAGCACTCTCGTAGTCGTAATTTCACGTGCTATGGGATATTCTTTGGTGATACTGTCGTACCCGAGATAGGTAGTTAGTTGATTTAATATTTTATCCTTTTTAGCACGTCTTTTGTAAAAAAAGATCGTGCTTCTGTTATCGGTATGTCCGTCCGTCCGTCCGTCCGTCTGTACCCACGGTATCTCTGCAACTATTAGTCCGATTTGAAAAATTCTTTTTGCATTCGAAAGCTTGAAATATGCGAATGATGATCTTTTATTTCGTTCTTTTTTTTTACGATGTACAATTTTGCCGCTAGGGGACGTAAATGCAGATGATGTCGAATTCAAAATTACGTTTTAATCCACATATTTGCTTCTAAGCATCCGATTGAAAAAATCTTTTATATTTCGATTCCATTTATGTGGAAGAGTGTTTTAGATATAGTTTCTTTTTCAAATTACGCATGGATTTTCCGCTAGGCGGCGTAAAAATAAATTACATTTTTCCCGATAACTCTTCTCCTAAAACTCCGATTTGAAAAATCTTTTTTCAGCGGATACATCTCCTAATGGAAAATCTTTTACATATAATTTCGAATTTTTGGTAAAGAATACTTTGGCCACCAGGGGGCGTACGTGTTAATTTTTGCTTCTGATGTATTTGCCATAAAATCTGAGCTTCTAAAATATCGATTGAAAAAATTCTTTCGTGGACTGATGCCACTCACATCGATAAACCTTTTCGGAATATTTTCTTCCTAAAATATCCCACAGTTTCTCCGCCAGTGGGCGTAGATGTATATCTTATTTTTGTCAATATCTCTACTTCTAGGAGTCCGATTTGAAAAATTCCTTTTTTGTTGGATAGTGTTTTCAGTGTGACATGCTTTTCATATAACTTCAAAATTTTCAAGTAATTCATAGACTTTCCGCTAGGTGGCGTCAAGGTAAATTGCGTTTCGCCCTATATCTCTGCTTCTAAATCTCCGATTTGAAAAATTCTTTCTGCACCGGATACAGCTCCTGATAAGAAATCGTTTGCACACAATTTCTAATCTTTGTAAAAAAAATGGTTTGGCCACCAGGGGGGTAAATCTTAATTTCCGCTTCTGCTGTATTTGCAGCAAAATATGAGCTTCTAAATTCTCGATTGAAAAAAAACTCCGTTTGTAGACCTATACTACTCGTGTCGACAAACCTTTTAGAAACATTTTCTTCCTAAAATGGTGCATGGTTTTTGCGCCAGGGGCCGTAGACGTATATCTTATTTTTGTCAATATCTCGACTTCTAGGAGTCCGATTTAAAAGATTCCTTCTTTGTTGGATAGTGTTTCTAGTGTGACATGCTTTTCCTGTAAATTCAAAATTTTCAAGTAACTCATAGACTTTCCGCTAGGGGGCGTAATGGTAAATTGTCTTTCCCACTATTTCTCTGCTTCTAAACCCCCGATTTGAAAACTTCCTTCTGCACCGGATACAGCTCCTGATAGGAAATCGTTTGCACATAATTTCTAATTTTTGTAAAAAAATGGTATGGCCACCAGTTGGCGTAAGTCTTAATTTCCGCTTCTGATGTATTGCAGCAAAATATGAGCTTCTAAAATCTCGATTGAAAAAAGTCTTTTGTTGACCGATGCTACTCATGTCGACAAACCTTTTAGGATCACTTTCTACTTGAAATAATGCATGGTTTCTACGCCAGGGGGCGTAGATGTATATCTTATTTTTGTCAATATCTCTAATTCTAAATGTCCAATTTGAAAAATACCTTCGTTGTTGGATAGTGTTTCCGATGCGAAATGTTTTTCCTATAAATTCAAATTTTCACGTAAATCATTTAAGACTTTCCGCTAGGGCGCGTAAAGGTAAATTGCGTTTTCTGCTCCTAAAACTCCGATTTGAAAAATTCTTTCTGTATCGCATACAAGACTTGATGGAAAATATTTTTCACATAATTCCTAATGTTTTGTAAAGAATGGTTTGGCCACCAGTGGTCATAAGTGTTAATTTCTGCTTCTGATGTATTTGTAGCAAAATCTGGGCTCCTGAAAACTCCACTAAATTTTTTTCTTGGACCGATACCGCTCATATGGATAAACCTTTTGAGAATACTTTCTTCCTAAAATAATGCATGGTTTTCCCACCAGGGGACGAAAAGTCACATCTTATTTTTGTCGATAACTCTGTTTCTAAAAGTTCGTAAGCTCAAGATTCCGTTTACAGCAATATCTGAGGGATTAAAGACCCGATTGAAAAACTTCTTTCTTCCGTCCGATACTATTGTTTTCCATACCGGTTCCATTGCATTTGAATAGCTTTGATAAATTTAATTTGCGTCAGAACGGATTCAAAAGACGCGCTTATTACACCCGAAAATTCGGTGTCATCTTTCTTGTTTTTTTTTTGTTTTTTTTTTGTGATTCAAGATCATCTGAAAGTACGTAATTGATATGATTATTACAATTTTTAAATTCTAAAAAGCATTTTATAAAATTTAAGTAAATGGCTGTGTTGTATTAGTATAGACCGTATGCATATGACGTCACATCAAGGTAAACCATCCTAGCAGACGCCCTGGTGATCAACTGGTTTACAAACACTGCTTAGATTTTGCATTGTGGAGCGTTAAAGAAGATGGTGTTATGTGCTATTTTCGGCTGCGGTAACCGAAGTGGTAGAGATAATGATGTGTCTTATTATAGATTACCATCTGAGTGAACGAAGTGGGATCAGAATTATAAAAATTTAATCCAGAAGCGCCAAAATTTGTGGTTATCACGTATCAGCAGAGTTGACATTGATGACCGGAAACGAAGGAACATTAGAGTGCGTGTAGTTTACATTTTGTAACGGGCATGTTCATAAATTTATTGATGCGTTATCTACAAAAACTCTATGAAGGTCTTTAGACTGGAATTAACCTTTCTTTATGAATGACTTGCACGATTTCATTTGCTCGGGAGTGAAGGCGTTAGTGCAAAAAACGAAATAATTAACAATATCGCCGTGTTCTATTCGCGGCAAGACCTCAATATTGTTCAGAAAAAATGAGTATGGAATTACATATGGGTCACCACAATTGCCCAATAACTTTAATTTATCAGAATAAAGCTATTTTTGATCGCCAGATAACCCACTTACGTAGCCCATGTAATGCATCTTTGATCGCACTTGTACACCAGTTGTTCTGCAAGAAAGCAGCAGACGAAAAAGTGACGCGAACCTCAGTGTCGCGACGTCAATGCATACGGTCTACACTATACCAGCATGCTTTTTTTTTTACTTGAAGCTAAGAAATTTCGTTTTGGTAGGTATTTAGAGAAATTACGAATTTGATTTCTTTTCTTTTTTTCACTGAAACATAGTTTATTCCACATGTATAACAGAAATTCGACACCCTCATTTGGGACCGATTTTATTTCTTTTGTTATCAATACATAAACGCCGCCACTGTTACCAATGGACAGCGGACTGCATTGAACCTGTGAAAACGTAAACAACTCGTAATACGACTGTTGTTGCTTTTAAAACAGCTGTCGAGTGCAACATTTGTTATTTTGATTTTACAAAGTTCATTAAAACTATAATGTTCAACGTAGTAAATACATAGCAGTAATACGTATGATGATGTCACAAATATATTTCAAATACGTAACAGTAATATGAAGTTGGAATATTGAAGTTACAAAGACCTTTCACTGTAACGTATCGGTTATGTTTCAAAGTTATATAACGTTTGCGGACATTTTGACGTAACCGTAAGGTTTCTGAAACATTACTGTTACATTGCGCAACGTATCTGAAGAGTCTAAATGTTTCAGTACTACGTACGTGCAACATACACGAAATATTCGGTGCTGTGTGCGGCACTCATTCTTGGATATGCTCTCGATCAAGATGCAGTGATCTTCAAGCCAAAATCCAACTGAAACCTCAATAACTGCTTCATAGTTTTACAATCACCAGAACCGAAAAATATATTGTTGATTAATTTCAGCATTCTAAAAACGATATAATTTGCGTTCAAATTTTTTTGGTAAATTGGAAGCTGATATTGCCTTCTAGAATGCGAAAATTTATTGCTGTTCTCCTCAACTTAACTAAACTGCTGGCCACCCAAAATGCAACACCAAGAACGACACGAGATAGCAAAGCCAGATTTACTAGCTTTGCTATCTCGATACAAAGATGATACAAAGATGAAACGATTGAGCTTACAGGCCCGTGCGACTTGCGGAACACGCAGACATCAATAGTTCGTGTGGCCCCCATGGCTGGCAACAACGGCCGCTACACGCCGCGGCATTGAACGAAAGAGGCTTTGGATGTGGGCTTGGGGTATGTCGGTACAGGCTGCTTCCACACGTTGCCACTGTTCATCAGGCGTTGCCGCGAGTGGTGCTTGTCGGGTCACTCGGTTGCGATCAGCGACCGGACGTGCTCGATGGGAGACATATCGGGAAAATAGGCGGGCCACGGCAGCAGTGACACCTGCTGGGCTGTGAAGAAATGTTGCACGATGCGTGCCACGTGCGGGCGCGCATTGTCCTGTTGAAACGTGACCGCTGGCAGGTCGTGCTGGTAAGGGAGGACTACAGGCTCCAAAACGTCGGAGATGTAGCGGTGGCTGTTCAGTGTACCGGCGATGCGTACCAGAGGGGTGCGGGTGTCATATCCAATTGCGCCCCAAACCATAACGCCAGGCGACGGACTGGTCTGGCGATGCATAATGCAGGCGTCATACAGTCTCTCGGCGCGGTGCCGCCACACGCGGATCCGACCATCGTGGTGCTGCAGGCAGAAGCGGGATTCGTCGGAGAAGGCAATGTCGTGTCATTCCGTAGTCCAGGTACGGCGTTCAACGGCCCACTGCCGCCGCACTCGCCGGTGTGTAACGTCAATGGTAATCGGAGCGATGGGCGCCGTGCGACAAGTCCCCGCTACAGCAGACGACGTCAAACGGTACGTGCTGACACAGGTTGTTGCGCAACACACCCTAATTCCTGCGCTAAAGTTCGCGATGTGGCTGTGCGAGCTGTCAATGCCCGCCGCACAACATGCCGGTCCTCTCGTTCGGTGGTGTGCCGCGGTTGCGGCAATCACTCACGTCGGTCCGTCCGTCCATCCTGCACCCACCGAATCCGTACTCGCTTCACTGTGGCTGGATGTCATCCCACACGGGCGCCGATGTCTAGGTACGATAAACCGCTGTTGCGATAAGCCACTATTCGTCCTCTGTCGAACTCTGAAACGTGCTGGAATGACTGCCGTATTCTGCGACGAGGAATCAGGAAACTTCCCACGCACAGGCCCGGCAGCACAACACACTTCCAATACTTACACCCCGCCTTCTGTGCACCCTTCTTATAGTGCTTTTCGGTGGCGTGCCAGGCCAAATGATTTACATTTGCCCTGCAATGCTAATCGTTTGCATGTCCTCTCGCGGGCGACGCATGCAGCGAATTTCAGGCCAATCGAATGCTTCCTTCTTGGTGTTGCATTTTGTGTGGCCAGCAGTGTAATTCCAGCATTTCAAAAACTACATAAACATTCCAATTGTAACTTGGTTGACAGAATGTGACTACATTTGTCTAAACTCCTGCAATTATTAAATATTTATTTTCTCAGTCAACTGATTCCAACTATTAGAGAAGACGCTATTAATGTAAATATGCATAACTATGAAAAATTGCTTTTGGCAACATTTAAAATGCAAACGCTTTGCATTGTTTGAATGGGGAGGGAGCCATTATTATTAATTTTAATAATGTTGTAGAAATGCGCTCGAAATAGCTGAACATTCGACAGCCCTCAGATATATGCGGTTTCGTCGTGCGTTATCGATTATCTCAGCAAGGATGAAATTAAGCATATCGCAGCATTGTTTTGACGAAAGCTTAGTCTAATTTTAACAAACACTGTATAATTATTCCTCTTCGCGTGGGCATACTTATTGTCATGAATACAGCTTTCTTCATATATCGAGTGATATGTCACGTTTATTTATTTTCCACCATGCCTTGCAGCGAAATGTTGGAGAACAACATAATTTTCGCAATCATATAATAAAGTGAAAAATGAAACAAAGCTGAAAGACATCCTCTCCAAATAACAGTCGATTTGTGTGATCTACACAGTGCGGTAATTAAATAATGAGACTGAATGTTTTTTCCAAAAAAAATGGAAAAACAGGAAGACTTACGTGAATATATTTTATTCTAAATACATTCCCCCTACGCTAATATAAACCGATGAGCCATCACATTATGACCACCTACCTAATAAGCTGTAGGACCCCCCCCCACCCCCTTTAGCCGGCAAAACAGCGGCCACTCAGTGAGGCATCGATTAGATGAGGTGGCCATAGGTATCCTGGGGTATATGCTACCATAATGTTAACACCAAGTGCTCCAGTTCCCGTACATTTCGGGTTGCTGGTGATTTTGCGCGAACCCGGTTTCCCAAGTCGAACCACAAGTGTTTGATTGGGTTCATGTCAGGCGAATTTAGAGGCCCGGGCATTAACAGAAAGGCACCAGCATGTTCCTCGAACCACTCCTTGACGATTCTGGCAGTGTGGCATAGCACATTATCCTGTTGGTAATGGCCATCATCAGTAGGGAGCACAGGTGCCATGAATGGGTGAATTTGGTCCGTAACGATGTTCAGATACCTGACAGCTGTCAGAGATTGTGGTATTGGGATAATGGGGCCTAAAGTGTCCCAAGGAAACATCGCCCACAGCATAACACCACCGCCGCCAGCCTGTTTTGGCCCAACAGTGCATCCAGGTGCCATAGCCTCTGTTGGTAACCGGTGAATCCCGGCTCGGCCGTCTACGTGATGCACCAGGAATCTTGATTCGTTAGACCTGGCTACCTTCTTCCAATCATCCGCAGTCCAATCTCTATGATCTTGGGCCCATTTCATGCGTTGTTGGGGATGTTATGAAGAAATAATTTTCGACTGGAATGGTGGCCATATTATGAAAAATGGGAAAAACCTATTTAATGCTTGTAGAGTAAAGAGCTTTTTTGTGATAAACTGTGAAGATGATGTGAGTAACAAATCTGTAATTATGAAAGCAGGGGAAATTACATGGGAACATTGGCATGAACGACTTAGACATGTAAATGAAACATACATGAACCAAATGGAAACACATTCCAAGGTCCACAAACTTGGTGGGAAAATTACAAACCTTGCATCTTGTGAAACTTGTTTCAAGCAAAATATTCTAGAAAACCCTTTAAAAGTGTGCAAAAAATTCAATCAACTAAACCAATTGATCTTTTACATGTTGATTTAATTGGTCCAATTCGTGAGAAATCAATTAAAAGTGCAAGCTATGTGTTAACTATTGTAGATGATTATTACAGAAAACGTTTTACACATTTTTTAAAGAACAAAAGTGGAACACTAGAGAAATTGTCTACTTTTATTCAGCAAATTTAAAACACCATTAATGCAAAAGTAAGAAGAATATAATCTGACAATGGTTCGGGGTTTCTCTCTAAACAAGCTGTAGAATATTTTAAGGCAAAAGGTATTGAACATCAGTTTACAACTGTCTTCACACCACAACAAAATAGAATTTGTGAAAGAGCCAACAGATCTCTAATGAAGGCACCAGAACATTGCTGATAGGCTCAAAACTCACAATGAAATTTTGGGCAGAGGCAACCAACACTTTCACCTACATAAAAAGACAGAACTCCTGCAAGGAAAAATAACACAGTAACTCCAAAAGAAATTTATTTAGGAAAAAAACCTACTCTGGGTCATATGCGTATCTTCGGATGTACAGCTTACTACTGGATTCCAAAGCATGAAAGAGAAAAACTGCAACCCAAAACAACAGCCGCTGGAATTTTTATGACATACTCAAGTAATAGGAAAGCCTACCGTATCTATGATCCAATAAAAAATACTATTGTAGAATCTAGAGATGTAAAATTCTTGGAAGACACGAAAGAAAATGGAATATTGGAAACACAATTTTAAATTCAAGATTGTGAAATGTTAGACTTCAGTCAAAATGAAGAAAATTTTCAAGATGTGCCTCATCAAGAAGAAACAGAAGTAAATGAGCAAGATGAGCAAATCATCTATGAACCGCAATTGGAAATCACTGAAGAAAGTGAAAATGGACCTCAAAGAATTGCTGTAGAACAGGAAAGACCATATCTAAGACCCCAAGCAAGGCTTAAAAACTATTACGAATCATCAGACGAAGATGACAGAGCAAAAGATCCGAATTACAATCCTCATGATGAGATTCTTAAAGTTGAAAGTCAGTGTGCATACCAAAACCATTTGAAAAGGCTATGCAAATGTCTGATACAGACAAGTGGAAAAAGCAATGAAGAAAGAAAGAAATTCTCTCAAGGCTCATGAAGTATGGGACATAGTAAATTTACTTGAAGGTGTAAAACCTATAAGATATAAATGGGTATTAAGTAAAAAGAGAAAAAAGAGAAAACAATCAAAAAGCAAAATATACAAAGCAAGGCTTGTTGTTGCACTAGCAAGACTACATTCTTTTTTTTTTTTTTTTTTTTTTTTTCGGTTGAAGGTTTAACGACTACCGTGAGCAGCGCAACTCAGTGAGCTATAAGCAGTCGCCCGTTTTTAATTTAGGGCCACTGGTTCCAAGGAAGGGAGAGAGCCAGTGCCATAAGACAAACACAACATCCATGCCTCACCGGGATTCGAACCCGGACCTCTATCGGACGAATTATCATAAGATATCGTTTAGAACACTGCACCACCGGGGCGGCGGCAAGACTACAATGAAGCATTTTCACCAGTAATGAAAGCAGACAGTTTTCGATGCATAATTGCTTTTGCAGCTACGGAAAAAATGGCAAATACACCATTATGATGTAGAAACTGCTTTCTTGTATGCGAAATTAGAGGACAGGATATATATGGATCAACCTCCTGGCTTTGAAAATACACAGGTAAACAAAAAGCGAGTGTGCAAGTTAAAAAAGCACTATATGGGCTAAAACAAAGTGGAGGAATATGATTCCAAACCATCAGAAACTATCTGGTAAAATGTGGATTTAAAAATTTCAAATATGAGCAGTGAACGTTTAGCTATGATAAAGGCAACTCAAAATTATTTTTAGGTTTACATGTAGATGACATGATTATTATTAGTTCAGATAATAAAATACTAAAAGAGGTAACTGAAAAAATCAGCAGAAGATTCAAGCTAAAAGAAAGTGATGATACAAGCAATGTTCTAGGGATGAAAATCATTCAGAAAGACAGATCACTATTAAACAACAAGTTTTTATCGAAAAAATTCTGAAAAGATATAGTATGGAAAATTGTAATCCTGTAACTACATCACTTGACTTAAATCAAGACCTGGAGAAATATGAAGAATCAAAAGAATGTGATGTTAAAAAATGCCAAGAACTTTTAGGATCACTTATGTATCTTACAAAAGCAAGACCAGAATTAGCTTATCCAATAACAGCGCTATCAAAATTTACCTAGGGCCCAAAAGGTATACACATGCGAGCACTCAAGCGTGTTCTAAGATAGTTAAAAGGAACAAAGCATTACTGTTTGGTATTTACCCAAGGTGATCCAAAACTGGAATGCGTCATGGAAATGTGGAACAAATAAAATGGGCAAAGATCAGTAAGTGGGTACCTATACCTACTTAGACCAAATCTCATTAGCTGGATTTCAAGAACTCAAACCACCGTTTCACTTTCGACATGTGATGCAGAAATTACAGCTGTCGTCGAAGCCATGAAGACTGGGACATTCTTACAATGTTTTTTTTTTTTTTTTTTTTTTGTGGAAGAACTCACTGGAAAAAGATTGCAAAGTTCAATTATACATTGTGACAACCAGTCAGCAACTCTTCTAGGAAACAGTCTATGTACGTCACGTAAATCAAATAATATGGTAAGACAGGTAAGTTTCATTAATGAGAAACTCAGAGTTAAGACATTTTGCCTTCAGTATGTGACTACAGATAAAAATGTTTCAGACTTTCTTACTAAGCCTTTAAATAAATCGGAACTTAACAATTACCTAAGACTTTTAAATGCTGTATAGTTTTATGAACTCTTAGAACTTTTACAAGTGACTATAGATTGAGAATTAGAGGGGAATCTGTTGTAAGTTTTGTAATTCTCAATTTTTTACATACTATCAGGAGTAATAGATGGCGCCAGATGCACATCGCACTGCAGAGACTGTGTATGACGTAAGAGCGTCACTTCTAGATTGGCCTTCGTGGAGAGCGGTTGTCGTGTAAGTTTTGTAGCGAAGAGTTCATCGTGTTTACATATTATTTTGGTGCAATATTAAAGTGTTATGTTTTTAAATGTTAATGTGGTACGTCATTTAAGGTGGAGCAGTGCTTTGGATATATCGTAGCAATCAAGATGAAACTGGAAATCAAAAGTAGTACAATATAATCAACTGAACCATCCTTCCAACCTACCACTGCCAACACCAAACAATGACAGAATGACGTCATGTAAATCTGTTCATAGCAACGACTACCACTTTATATCCCTTTAGGCTGACTGCAGTACACGACTTGAACTAGTTTAAACACGTGACATACCCGCCGCAGCACATGCGCTTATGCAAATATTGCAAAACTTTCGACTCACCCTCTGTATAAAAACTGAAAGAGAATTTAATTCTGAACTCAATGTAAAAATACAGAATTAAAATATCTACAGTGCAAAAAATTATGCTGCGAATACTGCAATCATGATAAATCTACACTACAGTTAGGTAAAATTATATCAGATACTTACGATTGCAATGTACTAGCAGTGTTTAGTAGGGTAGTCCTTGTTGTTCAAAATAGCAGCACAGCAACGTCTTATTGAGCCAACAAGTGTTTAAAGCTCTGCCTTCTCTATTGCATGATGTCAAGAAACAATTATACCTAAATTAATTGCCTTTTATTTGATGGACGCCTCATTCGTACAAGGGTTTTCAAACGAAACCACAAATTTTCTATTGGATTCAGGTCAGGGCTATTTCCTTGCCACTTCAACAATGAAATGCTCTTGCTGTGATCCACTGTTTTGCATATTTCTGCTGAGTAGCAGGGAGCTGAATCCTTCTGAAAAAGAAATGGTGCATTGTTGGGAAAGATATCCTTGATGAAAGCTAGCGGTTCTGGTTCCTGGATGGTGTCAATGTATTTTCTTGCCTTCAGCGTGCTGTCGATTACATAATGGCGGCCAATACCATCTGCTGACATACATGCCCAAATCATAACGCTTCTTGGGTGCTTTACATTTGCTTTCAGACAGTCAAGACGCAACTCTGCTCCCACTCGACGTTTCACATATTTTCGCCCATAACAATCTTACTTTCGTCTCTCCAAATTACTTGCTTCCACTGATCTTTTGTCCATTCAACTTGTTGTTTTGCACACTGTAGGCATTTCTTGCGCTGCTGTAGATTCACATATGGCCTCCCCCCCCCCGGAATCCTACTTTTAGTCTCATATCTGATAGTCTTCTCCTTACTATTCTTGTACTGGCAGAAATACCAGTTCCACCCAGTTCACCTCTGATGGCCTCAGATGAAATTCTTCTGTCTTTGAGACACAGACTCTTTTTCCTTCTGTCATCAACAGATTTTGTGCAATTTTTTTTTAGTTTTTCCCTACTTTGGTTTTCATTGACTTTGTTTCCTGATAACTTTTTCTCTTTCTGTTCAAGTAGCTTTACAGTAAGAAGGCGAGGACAGCACCAAAGAGATTTGGACCATAGGTTTTCGAAAATGAGCCGATCCCAGAACTGGTCACTCAAGTTAGTATGATTTCATGCGACGTGTGGCACAGGATGCCTTATGGCTGAAATTAACAATCGTGCTTCCATTTCGAACAGCGAAAAGAACTGGGTGATGATATTATGCATTTCCATCAACTTTCCCTCAAACAAAAACAACAACAACAAGTAAAAAAACGGAGCCCACTACACGACGATAGAAAGAGGAACTCTCCATTTGAAAATTTGTAGGTTCAACTGCTCACTTTGCAAAGATCATTTTCACTGGAAAAATTCCTAATGTCATGGCTGCTCGTATATCAGATGCGTTAAATCCATGCTTCTGCTGGGAACAAGTGCATAAATACCATACTGCCACAAGGATAAAAAACTTTACATTCGCAGTGAACGAGAAATGTATATACGTGCTCACTATTCAAGTTTTCTAAGGCGTTTCCTCGGAAGCTGCGAAAACCAGAAGCGCACATCACCTATATTATCAATTGCTTTATCACAGTCGGCCGTCCGTTCCATTTCATATTATTTCGACCACAGTTGGACGTCCGCTCAGTGTCACGTTACCAGGGTGAGTTAAAAACTGATCCATTCAGTGTCACATTGCCAGAGTGAGTCAAAAACTGATCCATTCAGTGTCACCTTACCAGGGTGAGTCAAAAACTGATCCATTCAGTGTCACCTTACCAGGGTGAGTCAAAAACTAGTCAAATTAGTGTCACCTTACCAGGGTGAGTCAAAAACTGGTCAAATTAGTGTCACCTTACCAAGGTGGGTCAAAAACTGGTCGATTCAGTGTCACGTTACCAAGGTGAGACAAAAACCGGTCCACTCGGTGTCACGTTACCAGGGTGAGTCAAAACCTGGTCATTTCAGTGTCATATTTACCAGTGTGAGTCAAAAACTGGTCAATTCAGTGTCACATTACCAGGGTGAGTCAAAACCTGGTCATTTCAGTGTCATATTTACCAGTGTGAGTCAAAAACTGGTCCACTCAGTGTCACATTACCAGGGTGAGTCAAAAACAGGTCCGCTCAGTGTCACGTTACCAGGGTGAGTCAAAAACTGGTCCGCTCAGTGTAACATAACCAGGGTGAGTCAAAAACTGGTCCATTCAGTGTAACATTACCAGGGTGAATCAAAACTGGTCCACTCAGTGTCACGTTAGAGTGAGTCAAAAACGGGTCCACCCAGTGTCACGTTAGGGTGAGTCAAAAACTGGTTCATTCAGTGTCACGTTACCAAGGTGAGGCAAAAACTGGTCCACTCGGTGTCACATTACCGGGGTGAGTCAAAAACTGGTCAAATTAGTGTCACCTTACCAAGGTGGATCAAAAACTGGTCAATTCAGTGTCACATTACCAGTGTGAGTCAAAAACTGGTCCACTCAGTGTCACATTACCAGGGTGAGTCAAAAACAGGTCCGCTCAGTGTCACGTTAGCAGGGTGAGTCAAAAACTGGTCCATTCAGTGTAACATTACCAGGGTGAGTCAAAAACTGGTCCACTCAGTATCACGTTAGAGTGTGTCAAAAACGGGTCCACTCAGTGTCACGTTAAGGTGAGTCAAAAATTGGTCCATTCAGTGTCACGTTACCAAGGTGAGGCAAAAACTGGTCCACTCGGTGTCACGTTACCAGGGTGAGTCAAAAAGTGACCCACTCAGTGCCACGTTACCAGGGTGAGTCAAAAAGTGACCCACCCAGTGTCACGTTACTAGGGTGAGTCAAAGAGTCAGTCTCGTTTTGAGCTATACATAACGTACGGCTTCCAATCTGTACGAAACGCGCGCCAGCGTTGATTGAGTACCGCGATGACGTGAAAAGCACGAGGCTGATGACATGAATTTGGCACAGAGCCACATTCCGTTATTTGGTGAGCAGAGCAGCAGTGAGAGAGATCTGTGAATTTGCAAGAGGGAAGCAGTGGACAGCAACACTGTACGAAAATGGTTTCAGCGTTTCAGTGCTGGTAATTCCGATCTCGAAGGCTTGCAGTTATTAGGACGCCCAACGACCATTAATCCTCACATCCTGGTCAAAGTGTGATGTAGAACCCGATAACAGTAAACGGAAATTGGCGGCTGAGGTGGGATCTTTGTAAACCACCATGGTTCGTCACCTGTACCAACCTGGTTTATCCTCCAAGCGCCATCGAATGGTTCCCCATCTATTGACAACCCAGTAGGCGAAACAAAATGTCGACCTCTGTCCCAAATTGCTGTCAAATCTACAGAATAATAGGTTTCTGTATCGTATTGTCGCAGGTGATGAAAAGTTGATATTCTTAAGTTATCCTACTACTGAGGAACAATGGGTGAGGCCATTCCAGGAAGCATAGCCAGTGGTGCATAGGGAGCGGTTCAAGAAGAAAGCCATGCTGTGCATTTGGTGGAATTGTGACGGTCTTATGCATTGGAAACTCGTGTCAAATAATCAGGCTGTGAACGCGAAACTCTATGCTGAACAACTTCAGGGTATCCATGATGCTTTTCTCTAACTCTACCTAGCGCCCATCAACAGGAAGCAGGCGTTTGTAAAAGTGGATAACGCTCCAACTCCCACTTTCAGAGTAGTCCGCCGAAAACTGCAGGAATAAGAAGAGATTAAGATCCTACCTACCCCATCCTCCAAACAGTCCGGATTTTACCCCATCCGACTATCATCTGTTTCGTTTCATGGCCCCATATTTTACAAGGACAGCACTTCGCTCCAGTAGTGGATATGGAATCTGACACCAGAGAGTTTGTTTTACCTTCGAAACTTTCCAAGTGGTACCACCATGTCATCGTGGCTTTGCTGGGACGTTGGAAAGGATTATAGAAAATAACGGCCTGTACTTTGCAGAATCAGGGGAACGAGTATGTTTTAAATGCATCGTTAAACCTTTTAGCTGCGAACGGGACAAATTTTTGTCTCACCCTGGTATTTGCACCGCAGTTGGTCGTCCTCACCGTTTCATGAGTTTTGTACTTCTTGTCCCATGAAAGCAGACAAGGCATCTCGAATTCAACGTCATTTAAAGCCGTACTTCTGCATTTTTTTTATTTCAAGGTACACTTCGTGTTTTTTGAATCCTTTTGGCACGTTTAAACAAATTTTTCGATGTTAGTGTGAAAGGCATTTTAATTATTTAACAGAAAAGAAATAAAAAAACTACATTTCTCAAAAGATAGGGAGAAGAATAACTAAAGCTACGTACTCTAAATACTCAATTATAGTCGCGAGGCCATGTAAATTGGAAAGCTACTGAATGGTAAATTATCCGAACGTTGCTGGCTGTTCCTTAAGAATTATTAATGACATCATATCTTTCCATACGATTCCCAAAGTGCTGCGGCACATCGGTTGTGTGATGTATATTCTAAATTAACTTTCCTTTTTTAGTTTCTTTCCCTATGTAAATTTTGAGTTTGTTCTCAGTTATACTTCACAACTTAACGTCACATCTTCTCTCTCAAGTGAATACTGTTGGCAACACAATTGAGGTCAGAGTGAACGTGACGTATGACTGTATGAGATAAGAACCAGAGATAAAAACTAGGATACAACAGTTGCTCGTGTGGGATGTTGGATGTGTGTTGGAGATGTAATATGTGAATTATGCTGAAATGTGATATCTGATCTATTGATATAGTCCTGGAATAAATCCAATTTCCGTAAGTTTGACTTGTGTTTAAACGTTTCGTCTTTCTGTAAAGGTTTAATTAAGGAAGTGTTCCATCGTATTCATACCTAATGATATAGAAGAACAACAATATTTCAACACGAAAAGAAGGTTACGTTATAGTTGGGAAACTCTAGTGCAAAGGACAATGGTATCGGATTATCTTCCCGAAAAACACTGCTCGAACTTCTGCCTAATGCCAAATAACAAAATAATGTTACCAACACAAAATCAATCTAATGAGAATGGAAAAACCAAATTTACTTCTGCTGTATGCAGCGTGGTAATGCTTTGAATGCCAGTGTTCACAAGCATGAATCATCATGACACACACCGATAGCACGAATTGCTGCCCGTAAGATGAATTCCCACTTGTCATGGATCTACAGATACCACCATTTGCCGTGGATGTTACAAGAAACTATTTCACATGATCTTCATGATCAGTACAACCACCGACGCTTGCGGTACGGTTTAATACGCAGCTACAGAACTGCACTGCAAGACTATATCGCGTGTTTTTTAAGTGTTTATTGGTGAAACACATTGCGTGAGGTCTTACCCTCTCAGTGTTTTCAGTTGCCCAACGCCCTTGCATTACCATTTGACGAATCTTGTGACCTTCTTCGAGAAGCTAGAAGTGCGTTAGTTGAACCAAATCATTAGGGAATTGTCCTTTCTATAATATTAAAGGGGTGCCATTGACTTTGCGCTTTTGTTAATTATTTGGTTTGGTCGACTTTGCGACTGTATAAATATGGACTAACTAAAATTTATTTGTTTGTGCTGAACAACCGCAGTCATGGCCTTCTACAAACCAGTGTTTTTTGTGTTTATTCCTCGCTGTTTACTGTTTTTGTCACTCGTACAAATACGATCGAGATAACTGAAACAGCTCTAGTGCTGGTACAATAACACCATGAAAATATAATCCTGACAGTCTACAAGGGAATACCCATGCCTGATCTAAATTACACTGGGTGTTCAATTTCAGTTCTGTACCAGATATAATTCTATCTTTGCTCCTGATGTGTAGATAGTCGTTTTGCATTATAATATTCTCTTTCTCAATGTGTTCTTTCTTCTCACTTATCAAAAGGATCACGTCTTTATTTTGAGACAACTGTAGCTTAAAGTAGCTGAAAAAACGTTTCGCTTATTTGGCAATTTTGGATTTACTTCTCAGAAAAGTTCTGTATTCCTTTCCATATACAGCCTCATTTATGAGAACACTTGATTCTCCTTTCTTATTCACGTATATATTCTTACAATATGGAAATACTGTCAGATCGTAAATAACTTTGTTTTCATAGCACTTTCTTCTGCTGGTGAGTCTCTTGTACAACCTGGCTGTTAATAAATCTTTGATTGCTGTTCTACAGAAAAACAAAAGGTCGTTACATACAGTATGAGACTGTCTTTGTCACAATTGAACCACGTTTCAGATATAGCATTCTTTTTCCAAATCTGTCTTTTTGATCACAGATCTGGTATTACCTATTCAGTCATGTACCTTATGTGATTCGAACCCGGACCCCTTTCAGACGAGTGATCAGAGGCCATCGCTTAGACCACTGAGCCACCGGGGCGACTTCGCTTATTTGGCAACTTTAGCTTCACTTCTCATAAAAGTTCTGTATTCCTTACCATATATATATGGCCTCATTTATGAGAAATCTTGACTCTCCTTTCTTAGTCACGTATGCATAGTCTTAAAATGTGGAAACACTGTAAAATCGTAAATATATTTGTTTTCCTAGCACTTTCTTCTACTGGTGATACTCTTGTACAACCTGGTTGTTAATAAATCTTTAATCGCTGTTCTACAGAAAAACAAAAGGTCGTTACATATAAGGCTATTTTTGTCACAATTGAGCCACGTTTCACATATAACATTCTTTGTCCAAATCTGTCTTTTTGATCACAGATCTGGCATTACCTATTCAGTCATGTACCTTATGTGGTTCTCTTTGCATTAATCTCGTTTAACGTTGGAGCCATGTAGGTGGTTGTCTGGGACCAAATCTGACGTTAAATTTTGAGTCACGTTTCTTAAATGTCTGTTCCCTATTGGATTCGACTTTAACTTCGGAGGCACGACCTTTGTGCTCTTTGGACATCAAGGAAAAGAAAATAGTTAATCATGTCGCTTGTACTTCATAGGCTATATCATCTTTAAACTTTTTCTGCGACTGATGATTTGGCCATGACGAACAAGGCACGTGATTAGCTATTCTCTTTTCTTTACCGATTACCATGTTGTGGCAACACGGAACCTAATGTGTCACGGGATGCCTCTGTATTTAATACCAGCCCCACTGTTTCCCTCTGACAGTCTACTTGATGATGGAACTATAGTTGGTCTTGAAAGATCTTGCAAGTAGTTTTAATCATTGCGTTTTAATTGTGAATAAATCTCGTATTTTAATTCTACAATTGGAACATATTGGCTTAATTTAACGTACAAAGACAGCTTTTAATTTGATATACGTCTCCACGTATGTGTTTTGAGCCATTTCGTTACTTTTATCATGAGCATGTATTGCTACTAGATCGCTCCGGTGGTGCAGTGGTCTAAACACTAGTTTCTGACCATTCGTCCGAGATGGTTCTTGGTTCGGATCCCGGTGAGGCATGGATGTTATGTTTGTCTTTCGGCACTGGCCATCTGTCTTTCCAGGAGCCAGTGGTTCTAAATTAGGGACGGACGACTACTTGCAGCACATCGAGTTGCTCACGGTGATCGTTAAACCTCCAAACAACAATATTTCTACTGAAGGTTGTTCATCATGATTAGGGACCACTGTTTACAGAAAATAGAAGCCCTCAGGAAAAAAAAACCCACACTTTTCCGCGACTCACACTCAAGCCGAGAGAACAAGTATCCAGAAGTCTGAGCTCTGGACCGATAACACTGTAATGTTCTCTTTTCAAACCTGGTTTCTGCCGCCCCGGTGGCGCGGTGGTCCAGGCGATGGTCTCTGATCATTCGTCAGAGATGGGTCCGGGTTCGAATTCCGGTGAGGCATGGATTTTGTGTTTGTCTTACGGCACTGGCTCTCCCCCTTCCCTGGAACCAATAACCTTAAATTCGGGACGGGCGACTGCTTATAGCCCATTGAGTTGCTCACGGTGGCCGTTAAACCTCCAACCAAAAAAAAAAAAAAAAAAAAAAACCCTGGATTTTGGGCCAAGCAATCATTGGCATTAACTAGTGCAAATTTAAAATTTTATATGCTTTTTAAAACCGTTTTCAGTTAACACGAACTAAACAAAAACGTCCATATGTAAACAATAATAAAACTGCAAAAAAAACAACATATTAATCAATTCAGATTGTGTTGAAACTTTTGCTACGATTGAAATACCTGTACATTGCTTCACTATGATTTTCCTTCTAGTTTTTCCGGATTTTATTCATCTTCTTCACAAGTACTTCTGCTCTTCGAAAATCATCAAATAACGGTAGCGAAAGTATTATTATGTCTGATTTTTCTTTTTCTCTAATTTTTGTTTTTTCTGGTAATCATCGATATCAGTCGGTGTGTGTGTGAGAGTGAGAGAGAGTTTCGCGAGCGCTGTTTTCCGGAGAACTCTGTCCCGCGCATGCGCAACGCCCACAACTGCAGCTGCTATCGATCGTCCGTTGGTACTTGAAGAGGGAAAACCACCTTGAGAAGCCGCGGGATCGTCTATTCGGAAGTTGTCCAAGCTATAATGATCATGTCCAAAATGGTAAGCAGTTATATTTTTCACTTTTTTGTTCAGTAGTCCCACCTTTTTCAATATCATAGTAGACTGGCTTTGCTGTCGTAGAGAAGAAACACAGCAAAGCTAAGAGCTGACACTCCATTCCTGGTGGATTTTTCTGTTGACTGAGCATCGATGTTTCATTTGTACTTCTCACTGGATCGAACTCGTGACGATCCGTTAAGTTGTCAGGATTAAGAAATGTCTCAAAAAGAACGGTTTCAGTTGGCTTCTGTCTTACCGATACCTAAAACTGCGTTGTTGCCAACCATAGAAGATAAATTTAGCATTGCTTTTTTTTTTTCATTTTCTTGAGAGTGACTGCTTGCGAAAGACACGACTGGCTACTGTAAGCACTGTGTAAAACACAGAAAACTGACGAGATGCAATATGAAGGAGACAGTGTAGCCAAGTAGTCGATGATAGATATGAATTGATTAAGAGTTGGATATAATTTATGTTTTTTAGAAAACGGTGTCAGCTTAGCTACCTGGGATGATAAGTTTTGTTACTGGACTATAAATTTAAAGACATTCTTCTTCATAATGTTTTTTTGGGAAAAGCTGACATCCTGTTTGCTTTAATATAAGACAGGGAACAGATTTTCAGACGGGACGTGTCTGAAGATTGAGGACGAAAGGAACTTCTTTTCAGAAAGCTCTACATTGGAACTTTCGGCAACTCAAAATACAGACGCTTTCAATATTTCTGATTGCATAACTGCCTACTACATATCATGCACAATCCAAAACCAAACATCGTCTTACATTTCCAACGCTAGTGTAAGAGCCCCGCGGGTATATGATTTTGCACTTACGTAATTTTTAAAGGGATGTCACCTGTACAACTGTTTTTATCTCTTACCAAAGCATGCCCAAAGTGAATGACGTATATAGATTTCCACAAACGAAACAAATCGTCTGCTCTTGACCCGCTACTGTAAAGTTTATTTATTTATGTGGGAGGGTAGGGCGCGATTACGTAAAAATTATATTAGCCATTTTATTCATTTAATTTTGTTCCGTCAAATGTCAAGCAAATTTTATTAATTTGGCGTTAATTTTCAGCCAACCTTGTTTCTAAAAATTTGGAAATGAAACTTACTGGGATACAGAAAATATGTCTAGGTTATTTCTTTAGGTGCAAGTTACCCAAAAACAACGGAGGAAAGTGTATGAGAAAATCTTATTTTCCAGTACTTAGATGGAAATGCTCTCATCACAGAGTAGATCATCACAAAAATCTCAAGGTAAGCTCTTCAGAAGGTTTAACATGAGGTGCTATATAGATTTATTTTTAAATCGTTTTTCATAAGTTATTATACAAAGCTGGGCCCTCAGGAGATCTAATGTTCCGAAGGTAAGTTTTTTTTAATGCTTGGACTGTGTGTTTCAGTTGCCAGTAAAATATGGGATAATGCACTTGCTTTTCCACTCAATTAAAAGAAAACTGGTCACCCCAACATGGGGTGTCCTGACTTAGAATCGGCTCAGAGCTTTCATCATTCATGGGGGAGTGGGTGTAGTGGCGCGAATCGTGTTGCTGAATAGAAAATTGAAGGCAGTGAATAATTGGAAGATTGTAGAGATGAGGTGAGTTTGGCTAGGATAATAATAAGTTTAAACTCCACAAGTTTGTGCCTGCTGAAGAACCAAGGATTCTGCGGGCTTTCAGAACCAGCGAAACACCAAAGCAAAATGGCCTAAATTATTTAGATTTTAAATTCAACTCTGTGGATCCGTTTTTAGGAAGCTGGAGATTTTTTTGACTGAAATATGCGCCTACTTTGATAAATACATCTTAATTCTAAGTGTACTTTCAGGACCAGCGAAACATCAAACCAGAATTTCCTAAATTATTTAGATTATAAATTCAACTGTGTGGGTCGGTGTTTAGTAGGCTGGGGATTTTGTTTGACTAAAAAATACGCCTACTTTGATAAATACATTTTAATTTTAATTCAACTACCTACATTTGTCGATGAACCCGATATAGTGTTTAGTTACAAATGTCTAGGCACCTTTTTTTATCACCTGTTCCTGACTACAATTGTTACACGTATACCTACGTAAATGCATGTACTTCGCCGCCCCAGTGGTCTATTGGTAGGAGGCGTTTGCTTCTAACTGTTCGCGCAAGATGGGTTAGGGGGAGGCATGGGCAGTGCGTTTACCTTACGACACTGTTTCTTCGCCCCTCCTCCCTGGAACCAGTGGCCTCAAATTAGGAAAGACCGACCGACTTCCTAAGAATTCAGTGAGCTGCTTACGTATCATTGAGCTGCTTACGTATCACTAAGCTGCTTATGTTTCATTGAGCTGCTTACGGTGGCTGTCAAACCCCCAAAGAGAAATAAAATGCAGGTAATTCTCCCTGTTTGCCCTTTTTCTTTCATTTACTTGTGTTTCTCATAGTGCGCCAAAACATCCTATATTCAGCGTATAATAAATTTTAAAATTTTATCAAAGAAGTAATTGCTGAATTTTATAAGGGATATTCCAATTTCTTCTCACCTAGCGATTTTTTTTTCAAGACTTTACACAACAGTTAAATATTCAATTTACCGTAAGCTGATTTCTCACATTAAAACTCAATTAGTGTTTAGTTGGATGCATAAACTTGACGCCTGTATAGGACCTTTTTCGGTATATGAACATCCATAAAGCTATATGATTTAATAAATCATCGATCTATTTCCCTAAATAACATTGTGTTTCTGCACGAAAATTCCTTTATGTACAATAAATCATTCCGTCATTTTATGAAGTTATGAGAATTAATAACTCACTGCATCTATCAATAAACTATTAGATTTAATTCAGGCTTCTGTCTATGGATTGTTAGGTACAATAAATCATTGCTGCTACTCGTGAAAAAGTAGATTTAATAAACCATGTCGTCTATGCATGAAATCATTAGATATAAGACTTTCATGACGCGTTTACGATTGATTAGTTATTCCGCTATCCATGAACATATTAGATACAGCTCATTAACATCATGATTTATTAGATATAAACATTCGTGTAGTTATTGTGTAATTATATACACGAAGTTATTAGATATTGTACATCCATTAAGTTTTTACATCAAGTAAATTATTTTCCTGTTCATGAAGTTATTGAATATAGCACAACCATGAGACACGTAAAGGTCATGACTTTATTAGATATAAATATTCATTAAGTTATTGTATATAGACATACATTAAGTTAAAATATAAAGCACACCCATGAATATACAGTAATTCATTCGCGGGCCTTTGTTTGACATTATTAAATACAGCATTTCGATGAAGTTATGTCCATTAAGTAATCAAATATAGCATTTCCATAAATTTTTCACAAAAGCCTACATTTATCCATGACTGCTCACATATTTGCAGATCCATAACGGTTTTAGATTTAATGAATCATTAGTATATCCATGCAGTAATTCAATAATAGCGTATCCATGAAATCGTCTCATTAAAGAAATCATGCGAATTCATGAAGTTATTTGATAGAGCACATCCATGAAGTTGTTAGATTTAATATTCATGCAACAATTTCATATGAGCATATGCGTGAAACGGTTACATTAAAGAAATCATAATTTATGAAGCTATTTAATAGAGAACAGCCATGGAGTTGTTAGATTTGATAAGTCACTAGGTCTGCATGACGTTTTTCGACATCAGCTATAATATTAAGTAAATCATCCGGTCTGTGAATATTGATCCATCTTTTTTTAACAGCAACGAAGCTTTGAAGGAGCATAATTATTCTGCAAAATCTAAGAGAGCAAATGCAAAAATTAGGTTACTGCTTTTATAAAAGTTCATTGCTTACCTCAACCGTTATTTATAATTCCGTATGTAGAACAAAAATAAATAAGTTGCCTTAAAAAATATAATTTCATAAATATTTACGGCACTGCTAAGAATGACCTTTAGACGCGAGATCCAGCTGAAATATATTTAGATTGTCTGTTGTTTGCGTTGGTCTTGCGGTATTTTTGCTAATAAATTTGGAAGTATGTTGCATTTGTTTATGAATAGGATTAGTATATCTCTATGCATTCTATATTACGTTTGAGCTACTTCTTCGTCACAGCAATTTTTAAGAACCGTTAATGTAGGAGTAGGAAATTAGTATGGAAGGCGTTGAGCTGCATGGTGTCGGTCAGAATCAGGTCATCCGAAGAACAAGGGACGTTGCCCTCCGACAGCTAAATCAATAAAATGGAAGAGCCTTAAATAATAAGTTCAAAATTCAAAAGAAAACATATACTTTCATATGAATATTAGAAAAGCAGTTTAGTGAGACGTTTTCATAAATCGTGAAAAATAATAATGATTTTAGGCAAGACGTAAAACAAATTAAAATATATATTAGGTGTGCAAATAAGTTTTAAAGCGTTTTTTGGGTGACATATACCGCTAATTTACATATCCGACATTCCCCCGTGTTGTTGTTATGTGACCGTAACTGGTACAGAGTATAAAATGTGTCACAGAAGTTTGCACAACAGTCAAACAGACTTGCACAACGGTAGGTGAAAGACGGCAAGCGATACTGTATTTATTCGACAATGCATTCGTTACGAGTTTTATCACGGAAAAAGTGCTGCAAAAGCATGTGTATCGATCTGTTCTATTCGGGGGGGGGGGGATATTTTGTATCGAAAGCCACGTGTGAGTTTTGGTTTAGATGGTTTAAAGCTGATGATTTTTATGTTAGCGAATGAGAACGTACCGGCGCCCCGCAAAAGGTTGCACATGAGTTACTGCAAGCATTGCTGGATGAAGATTCGTCTCAAACGCAAAAAGAACTAGCTGAACAACTGGGGGTAACTCAATAAACCATTTCCAATCGTTTACGCACAATGGGAAAGATTCAGAAGGAAGGAAAATGGGTGGCACATGACCTGAGCCAGAGGAACAAGGATGAGCGTGTCATGAAGTGTTTGAATCTGGGGAAGAAACAACACAGAATGTCTTTCCTGTGAAAAATCGTTACGGGCGATGAAAAGCGGATATAGTACGACAATCCCAAACGCAAAAAAACACTGGGTAGACCCCGGTGAAGCAACGACTTTGACACCGAAACGCAATATTCCCTCCAAGAAAGTTCTGCTGTGCTTCTAGTGGCATATGAAGGGTGTGCTCTATTATGAACTACGCAACAGGATCAAACTTTTATTTCTGATAGCTACAAGCAACAATTGCTGCGATTGAACCAGGAAATCTGTCAGAAACGTCCATTCACTGGCAAAGGATTGCGTCCTGTGAAATTACTGCATGACAACGCTACGCCGCATGTCGCGTAATCGGTCTAGAAAACGTTATTGACCCTTGGCTGGGAAATTTTGGAACACCCGGCCTATAGTTCCGACATAGTCCCTTTATACTATAATTTGTTCCGATGGATGCAACATGGTTTTTCTGCTGTACGGTTGCGGACATGTGACGAAGTGCAAAAATGGGTTGACGACTTCATCGCGTCACACGACGAAGTATTCTTCATGGCTGGAATCCGTCAGCTGCCCTCCATCGGTCGGGCAGCTGACGGATTCCAGCCATGAAGAATACAAATGACGGCGCATATTTTTATTCGTAAAGGTATTGTTGTTTTCTCTCAAATTACATGTTGCGTTGTCTTAAAGCGCTTTAAAACTTATCTGTACACCTAATATAAATGAAATAAAAAATTTTATTAATGATGCGTAAATTTAAAAATATATGAAAATAATTTCAGATTAATGAATTTTATTCAACGATAAATTTCTCAAAAGCTAGGGCCTTTTCCCATTAATAGGTACTTGTAGTAGAACAAATTCCTTTACAACTACAGCCACGCGTAAAACACATATCTTTGCATATACAGTACGTGTTTCGCGTGCTATCTGTGGTTAAACACTATAACTACACTCCTTACTGCCCCAGATGGGTTGGCTTTATGGTCTAACGACGAAAATGCGAGGCTGGTCAACACAATGCATAGAATCAGATGCAAAAACCGAGTGCTCTTGCCGTAGGGACGCTACTTCCCTTCAGCCGTAAAACCAGCTGGCCTTTTGAGGTAACAGAACCTGGGGTGAATGAAGGAAACGATTTATTGCAACTGTAACCTACCTACCTCAGAGGTGACGCACATGTCTACACGGCTAAGTTGCAGCGACAAACTTTGTCGCTGTAACATAAATGGGAAAACATTCCGCTCCGGGGCCGAAGGATGCGGTCTCGATTGCCATCGCCGGCAAAAATGAGCTGTTATGCTATATTGGGGCCCGAACGTTAAATAAATCCCCTGGCCTTTGGGTTCTTTGAAAAAGGTGTGGTGTTCGTTTGACATATCGTCTGGAGTTAGCCAAAATTCCTTTTTCTACAGTTAGCTCTCCTTCAAGAATGGTTTGCCAGCTGACCCGGAAGCTTACGATTCAGCTCTTTCTCAAGAGGGGGATATAAGTGAAGAACCTACCTCAGAGGTGACACACATGTCAAGACCGCAGAGTTACAGCGACACATTTTTTCGGTGTAGCTCAGTTGGGAAATCATTCGGCTCCGGAGCAGGAGGAGGATGTAAGTTCACTTGACGCGACCGGCAAAAATGGGGTGTTCCGCTATACTACACAATTTAGGATTTCTAAAACATATCATAAACTGATCACTTCTGTGTTTCTATATTCACACAGATTTTCAAAATAAATTTGGTTTTTTAAGATTGCCTCTAACAAAATTCGATATTACATTAAATTTAGAATAAATAATTTGCTTAATAAAAGTGCGAGTAAACGAGCAAATACTTCATTCAGAATGATGGTAATTCAAGGGTAAGTAATTCATTGGGACTGTAACTGCATTTCAGTGAATAAGTACTTTATTCGAAATAAAACGGGAGTTCAACGGCTTACACTTTATTTGCAATGAAAGTACAAATCTTCAAATAAACGTTTCAATTCAAGTATCGATGAGTATGGTATTCTGTTAATTATTCGAATGAGGAAACCATGATGCTTAGAGCAGTGTTTTTCAAAAAAAACACTGTTTTTTTTTTTTTTCATTTTTATCGCCGCATTAAAAACAATGGAAAATGAAATTCTGTACAAACTCTTAATTCTTATCTCATTTCTAACTCATTACAAGATTATCCAGTATTGTACACTGCTGGACAATTGCTAAGGACGGATGACAATAGCAACGATAGCAACCATAAAATGGAAGGCAGGAAAATGTGGAAATTAGCATAAGTGCGGGATACAGTAAGACGTGTTGTGCGTATGCAAATTTTGGATTGCCGAACTTGTTCGTGACGTCATAGCGCTGATAAGAGATATAAAGGATTTGAAGCGTATTGACCGTTGTTGTTCAAACGCAAAGTTGAAAGGGAAGGAATCAATTGACGAACTTGCAATTTTCAGTATGTCTTCCCTACATCACCTAGATGATTTTACGCGTGGCCGTATTATTGGCAAGATTTAAGAAGGGCGAAAAATAACAGATGTTGCCAGGGAGTTCGACGTCAGCCACAGTGTTGTTTCAAGGCTTTGGAAATCATTTCAAACAAATGGAGAGTGTAGCAAACGTCACGGGGGAGGTCGTGTTCGCAGTACGACACCTGCAGAAGATCGGTACATAGTGCTATCAACAAAAAGACACCGGCGCAGCACAGCTAGTGAGGTAGCAAATCAGTTTATGGCTGCTACTGGCAAGCGGATCTCCCGAAAAACTGTCGCCAGACGTTTGCATGAAGGAGGACTATACGCCCGCCGTCCTGTAGTGTGCATCCCATTGTCCAGACGTCACCGTACCGCCCGTTTGCAATGCTGCCATCAACATCACAATTGGACTGATAACGACTGGTCTGCTGTCCTCTTCTCAGATTAAAGTAGATACAGTCTATCGTCTGATTGTCGACGACAACTGATCTGGCGTAATAGTGGTACTGCATATTGTCCAGCAAACATACAGGAAAGGGACCGATATCCGACATGTAGTGTCATGGTATGGGCTGGCATCATGATCAATGGCCGTACGTCCCTCTATGTGCTTTCAACTGGGACTATGACTGGCCAACGATATATTAATGATGTTCTGCTACCTCATGCTTGCATGTTCCGTGGTGCTGTCGGTGATAGATTCATTTTCATGGACGACAACGCAACATGTCATCGAACAGTCGCCGTCCAGGAGTGTCTGGAGAGCGAGGATATTCAACGCCTCGTATGGCCAGCACGTTCTCCAGATCTGAATCCCATTGAAAATGTGTGGGATGCTTTGGAGAGGAGTCTTGCTGGTCGCCAATGCCCTCCAATAAACGAGGACACCCTCATCCATGCACTGACAGAGGAATGGAATAAATTACCCCAACAGCTGCTTGATAATGTTGTGCAAAGCATGACACGACGTATGGAATCTTGCATCGCCCTCCATGGTGGCCATATCCCGTATTGACATCTTACGCCGGAACGCCTGCGGACGGTAATTGCATTTTTTTCACGTTTACGTATTCTGCACAAAATGGCCTGTTTGTCCCTTGAACACGTTCCAAAGCCTTCTGGATTTCAGAGCACAATAAATTGTCTTTCTTGTAATGTCCTGACATTCTGACATTATTTTATTTCACTTGGCATCCAACCACACTTACTTTTTTATGCGCTATATAGCCATTAATGATCCGTCCTTAGCAATTGTCCAGCAGTGTAATATGGTGCTTACTTGCATTTCTACTCAAAGAAGCAAAAGACTAAATTTTAAAATACCAAAGCAAATAATAAGGCACTTCTTTAAAAATGCAAAAATCAAGTAAATGGCACTCCATTCATTAAAAATACAAAAGCAAGTAATAAGGTATTCCATGAAAAATATAAATGCAAGTAATAAAGCATTTAAAAATACGAAAACATATAAGAAGCATTTCCTTTTAAAAATTCAAAAGCAAGTAAGAAAGCAATCCTTTTAAAAGTGCAAAAGCGAGTAATAAACATTCCATTAAAATACAAAAGAAAGTCATTTAAGCACTACAATAAAAATCAGAGCAAGTATTAGGGGCAATATTTTAAAAACTCAAAAGCTAGTAATAAGACATTCCATTAAAATACAAAAGAAAGTCATTTAAGCACTACAATAAAAATCAGAGCAAGTATTAGGGGCAATATTTAAAAAACTCAAAAGCTAGTAATAAGACATTCCATTAAAATACAAAAGAAAGTCATTTAAGCACTACAATAAAAATCAGAGCAAGTATTAGGGGCAATATTTTAAAAACTCAAAAGCTAGTAATAAGACATTCCATTAAAATACAAAAGAAAGTCATTTAAGCACTACAATAAAAATCAGAGCAAGTATTAGGGGCAATATTTTAAAAACTCAAAAGCTAGTAATAAGACATTCCATTAAAATACAAAAGAAAGTCATTTAAGCACTACAATAAAAATCAGAGCAAGTATTAGGGGCAATATTTTAAAAACTCAAAAGCTAGTAATAAGACATTCCATTAAAATACAAAAGAAAGTCATTTAAGCACTACAATAAAAATCAGAGCAAGTATTAGGGGCAATATTTTAAAAACTCAAAAGCTAGTAATAAGACATTCCATTAAAATACAAAAGAAAGTCATTTAAGCACTACAATAAAAATCAGAGCAAGTATTAGGGGCAATATTTTAAAAACTCAAAAGCTAGTAATAAGACATTCCATTAAAATACAAAAGAAAGTCATTTAAGCACTACAATAAAAATCAGAGCAAGTATTAGGGGCAATATTTTAAAAACTCAAAAGCTAGTAATAAGACATTCCATTAAAATACAAAAGAAAGTCATTTAAGCACTACAATAAAAATCAGAGCAAGTATTAGGGGCAATATTTTAAAAACTCAAAAGCTAGTAATAAGACATTCCATTAAAATACAAAAGAAAGTCATTTAAGCACTACAATAAAAATCAGAGCAAGTATTAGGGGCAATATTTTAAAAACTCAAAAGCTAGTAATAAGACATTCCATTAAAATACAAAAGAAAGTCATTTAAGCACTACAATAAAAATCAGAGCAAGTATTAGGGGCAATATTTTAAAAACTCAAAAGCTAGTAATAAGACATTCCATTAAAATACAAAAGGAAGTATTAAGACAATCCTTTAAAATTACAAAGGCAAGTAATAAGATCAAAAATTCAAAAGCAAATAAGGCATTCCATGAAAAAAAGATACACAAGCAAATAATATGGCCTTCAATTTAATTTTCCATATTCCATTTAAAGGACAAAGTGGGAAAGTAGTTAAGAATCCAAGAGCTGTAATAAGGCATGGAGTATACCGATTGATATTATTTTCAAAAGTTTTGTACTCATCGTTTCTTAAGCGTGTCATCCAGGGTCAACTTTTTTCGATACCTTATTTTAATGAAGTGAAGTGCAATGAATGATCTCTCGCAGTAAACATTGTCAGAAATTTGACAGCACCGGTGATCCGACCGTACATTCTTATATCTGTTGTAAAATACAAACAGATCAGATCAAAATGCACTGCTCGACACTGAAATTTTCCCACCCATAAGGAGTCAGCGTATCGGCATACAAATTAATAGGTGTGCGTGTGCGTGCGTTTAGGTGAGGGATATGCAAATCATCCGAGTATACCACCAACTGCCTGAGATGTGGGATACATAAAAGAGTAAAACCGGACCGCTGAAGACATAACGTGTTCCTTACACCAGGTCATACAGAACAAAGCAATGAAATGGTGGGCTGCTTCAACGTATCCCAGGATCGAAGATGCTTCGTCGACCTCGTCGTAAACCCTGTCACCAGCTGGACGTCTTTGAGGGAGGCGAGAGTGTAGGCACCGGGAAGCTGGTTGGACCATTCTCCGAATCGCGGTCCATGTGCATCGGAATGCCAGAAGAGTTCAACGTTATTGATTATAGTGGTTGTTTAAAGGCACCCCGAATCCCCGTAACGGGACCGGTGCAATCAGATGGTTGTTAGCCTGCATCGACCGGCGTGTTTGTCGCCAGAAAATTGCGGAGCCGCAAGCAACTGCAGAAGGCACCTTACTTACTACTGCGGGAGACTATGGACAGACCCGATACGACTTGGACTGTGAACAGAAAATTCGCGGAGGCAGGTCTGCGCTCTCGGTAAACAATGTATCGACTGCCGTTGACCACAAGACATCACTGTGCTGTGAGTGGTGTCGTAGTAGAGTTGCGTGGTGACAGGAATGGCTTTGTGTCGTGTTCAGCGATGAGACCCGATCCTGTCTTGTGAAACCCAATTTTGCCGGTGGCGGGATGTGAAGCCATACCCTTCTGCTCTTTCCCTACAAAACTTAGCTAGTAAGAACCTATCACTGCTACTTGCCGTCTTGACATGTGCGCCACCTCTGAGGTAGGTACGTCAAATATATCTCTCCTTCCCCTTGAGAAAGGCGGGAGCACGAAATTGCAGGATTCGGGTCCACCGCAAGCCATGCTTGAAGTAACTATCTGTAGATTAAGAATTTCTTACTAATTCCAGAGTATGTGTGGAAGAAGAATAACACATTTTTTTGAAGCGAAACAGGAATTCTCATTAATTCCAGACGATGTCTGGAAGGAACACTACACATTTTCCCAAGAACCTAACAGCCAGTAGATCCATTTTTTACGTTCGAGCACTAACGTGAAACCCAATTTTGCCGGCGGTAAGCCTCGAACCCACATCCTTCTGCTCCGGAGCCGAATGCTTTCCTAATTAAGCTACGCCGGCAATGTCATATCAGTGCTGCAGTGCCTGCCGTCTTGATATGTGCGTCACCTCTGTGGTAGGTACGTTACAGTCTCAGTACCGACCGTTGTGATTCCGCGTCTGACGACGACGCGACCAGCGGCAGGACCCAGCTCAGCCTGGCAATCTCGTATGGGGTGTCATTGGTTACAATAGCCAGTTCCCATCGGACACACATAACGGGCACGCTGACAGCCCGGCCGTACGTGGAAGACGTTTTACAGCACGTATTATTGCCATTTCTGAATTGCATGCCGGATGCTGTCTTCCAATAAGATAACGCTCGGCCGCACACTGCTGACATCTCCCGAGCGTACCTACAGGAGTTGTATAGGCTTCCATGTCCAGCGAGATCTCTGAACCTATTAGCCATTGAGCATGTATGGGACCTCATTGGGCGACGCTTGCAAACATCTCTTCTACATCATCGGAATGCAGTTGAATTATGAAATTTGCCGCCACGGTGGCGCAGTCTAAGCGGTGGCATCTGAACATTCGTCCAAACGGGGACCGGGTTCGAATCCCGGTGAGGCATGGATGTTGTGTTCGTCTTATTCTCTCCCTTCCCTGAAACCAGTGACTTTAATTAGGGACGGTTACCATTGAGTAGCCCATTGAGTTGCTCACGGTAGTCGTTAAACCTCCAATAAAAAAAAAAAAATAAAAATTATGGAATTAGGTAAATTTTGCGTGTTTTCAGACACACCAGGGAGCCAGCAGAGAAGCGCTGTGGGTCTAATTACATTAAACAATATGGTGGTCATACAAAGGATTGACTTCTGTTACGTGATGCTGTCTTGTAGACTGTTGAAGAGACATACTGCCATGAAAATTAAATTATGTAAAATCCACCTCGTATGCTGAGCTGATTTTCTGCTCATATGGATCACTAATTCCCGGTGGTGCAATTTCAGTGTCGAGCAGTGTACATAAACTGTTATGTTGTCGTCATAGAAACTATTCATGATATGTCATGAAAAGGTACACAATAGTTGGCAAATACATGAAATCGTAGCTTTTCTTTGATATCGAGAAAATGACATTTTTTGATTTTCTCACTTCAAAACCGTTAACCCAGTGACAAACAATTGCAATTTCTATGCTAAAACATGATCCACCGTAATTCACCCGTTCATTTCTATTGACATCTGTTCAAGAAACATACTGTTCTCAAAGGCGTGCAACATCAACCTAATTTTTATGAGTACCATAAAGTAAATTCAAACTTTATGAACTCCAAACCAAACAAATTTTAATTCAGCTTTTTATTAAAAAGTAACAGCTAATAAATATTATCGGCTTATGGCCAAACTTTCATGCTGAACTACACTGACGGAAAAAAAATCCCAACACCACGAAAAAATAGTTGTAGAGGAATGAAATGGCGGCAATACATTTGTATAGGTAACATATTTAATCGATTAAGGTTTCAAGATCACAGCTCATTGTAAGCGCGAGAAGAGCCATTTTAAATGTGAAATGCTGGTACATTAATAACCGGTGTAACCGCCAGAATATGGAATGCAAGCACGCAAACGTTCATGCACTGTGTCGTACAGGTGCTGGATGTCAGTTTGTGGGATGGAGTTCCATGCCTATTGCACTTGGTCGGTCAATACAGGGACGGTTAATCCTGGTTGGGGTGACGCTGGAGTTGTCGTCCAATGATGTCCCATACGTGCTCGATTGGTGAAAGATCTGGTGATCTAGCAGGCCACGGCAACATGTCGACACTCTATAGAGCATGTTGGGTTACAACAGTGGTATGCGGGCGAGAGTTATCCTGTTGGAAAACACCCCCTGGAATGCTGTTCATGAATGGCAGCACAACAGGTTGAATCACCAGACCGACGTACAACTGTGCAGTCAGGGTGCGTGGGATAACCACGAGAGTGCTCCTGCTGTCATAGGAAATTGCTCCCCAGACCATAACTCCAGGTGTAGGTCCAGTGTGTCTCGGCTGCAGACAGGTTGGTTGCAGGCGCTCACCTGGCCTCCTTCTAACCAACACACGGCCATCACTGGCACCCAGGCAGAACTGGCTTTCATCAGAAAACACAACAGATCTCCACTCCGTCCTCCAATGAGCTCTAGCTTGACACCACTGACGTCGCAAACGGCAGTGGTTTGGAGTAAGTGGAATGCACGCTACAGGGCGTCTGGCTCGGAGCTGTCGTTCAAGTAACCGATTTGTAACAGTTCGTTGTGTAACTGTGGTGGCAACTGCAGCTCGAATTGCTGCCGCAGACGCGGTATGATGCGCCACGGCCATACGCCGTACACAGCGGTCTTCCCTCTCAGTAGTGCCACGTGGCCGGCCGGAACCCGGTCTTCTTGAGTCAGTACCTTCCCTTGACCACCGCTGCCAACAATCATGCACAGTGGCTACATTCCTGTTAAGTCGTTCTGCAATATTGCGGAAAGAAAATCCACCTTCTCGTAGCCTTATTACACGACCTCGTTCAAACCCCGTGAGCTGTTGATAATGGCTTCTTCGTCTTCTTAAAGGCATTCCTGACTAACATCAACACCCTACGTCGAATCTCAACGATAACTAACGCTCACGAACGTTACAGCGCGTATTTACAGCAAACCTGCTTTGCATATTCCGAGGGGCACTAGTAGCACCACACGTATGCGCCGAGCGCGAAATTTGCCTAGACATCATCTTACAGATGTACTCTCACCGCCTACCAACTGTCGTTTACCTAACACAACCCTTTCTTGGTGCTGGGATTTATTTTTTCCGTCAGTGTATATGACTACTGTACAAATTTAGAAATTCCCAAATATAACTGTTGACTTTTGAGGGGAAAAAGGATTGTATTCAAAAATAAATTTCAATTATGGTAAAGCACAGGATAAATGAAAATTATCTTTCCTCTTCTAAACAACTGCTATAAAAGGGAAAAGAATAGCAAGATTTACCAGGAAAAAATAAGAAAAAAATGAGGTAATAAAGTTAATTTAATCCCCATAATTTGATATGCAAAAGTTGAAATTTGTGTGCTTCTTCTTTCACACATTAATTAATGAACAAAATTTAAAGTCCCATTCAGCGTTGCATATCCTTTTCCTCAAATTATTAGTAGTGGATGGCATTAGAGGAATCTCCTTTGAACTCTAGTTGAACAACAGTCACATATTGTTGCATGATTTATAATCACACAAAAGGTTTTCTGGGTTTCTGAAGCCATTTCGAACTGTTGAATAGCTGAAAATTTGGATGTTAGACATCTAGCTCCTTATGCGTAATCAGAAAGGTCCATATAAGCGATATTTTCCCGAATCGTGAGTACATGAGATGTATAACGAAATTATCAGTAATAATTTATAAAATAACTCATATATTTATATGCTTTTTTTTCTTGTCTTCATCGGTATAAACACTCCTTAAGTTTTAGAGCGATATTTTAGTCTAAAAACTCAGCAAATTTTTTGGCAAGAATGAATCTGAAATACGAATGTGATGTCTAAGAAACTCCCGTGCAAATTGTGCTCATTAAAAAGAGAAACCAAACGAGGAAATCCTCTTTGGTTTTCCAAGTATACTCGCATATTCAAAAGCGAAATAAGATGCTTTCGTTTTATAATTCCAAATAAATTGCATCTTTTGATATTGCGCATACACGCGTACACTAGTTAATAGCCCTCTGACCTCCTCCTGTTAATCCGAATACTTCTGTACAGTATTTTTCTTGTTTCTTCTTTCTGCTGTTGTCAGATTGTTCATTTTATTACTCTTAAGAACGGGAAGAAAATTCCGAATCACTGTGTTTATTAAGGAACACTATTTGCAGAATTTATTTGGAACAACGAGAACCATTAGAGCAACATATTACGCACACTATATTGACAAAAGTCACAGGACACCTAGAAGAGAAACACAACATAGCATTTATTGACATACATTAGTACGGTGTCGGTCAACCTTTGGCCATAATGCATGCACTGACCCTTCGAGACATGCTTTGTACAAGGTTTTGGAACACAGCGATAGGTATGCCCTTCCATTCAGAACATAATGCTGCCGCTAACTCTTGCTTAGTAGTAGGTCTTGGTTCCAAACTTCTTATGCGGCGCTCTAATACATTCCATGGGAAATCTGTGGGATTAAGATCAGGGCTCTGTGCTGGTCAGTCCCCACATGATACAGAATTATCGTTAAACCACGTCGTAACAGTCCTTGCTTTATTAGCTCGGTGCATTATTCTGCTGGTACCAGCAAGGCTCTGTTCCATAGTATTGTCACAGAGTTGGTAGGGCATAGTTGTCCAGAATATCGAGGTAGACGTGCTGGTTAACAGGGTTGTCCCCGATAACCAATGGGCCGGGACCATACCACGAAAAACACCCCCACACGAGTACACTGCTAGATCCAAACTTGACCATAGGAACAGTAGACTGTGGTAAATAGCGTTCCCCCAGCTGCCGCCATTCCCACACACAGCCATCAGACTGATGAATCGTGTATCTGGATTCATCAGTCCATAGGACCCGTTTCCATTGATCTACAGTCCACGATAAATGTTCTTTACACCATGCTAAACAACGAGTAGCATTACAAGTGGAGATGAAAAGCTTATGAGCAGCCGCACGGCCCTGGTAACCCATAGAATGAAATTCTCTGCGAATGGTACGTGTACATACCGAGGTTCCAGCATTTTTACTTACCTGTACACTGAAGTCTTGTGCAGTACTCCGTCAATTAGCTGCAACGACTCTCCTGAGGCTTCGCCATCCTCTATCACAGATTTTCTTTGGTCTGCCGGAACGTTTTGCTGCTTCAGACACGCCATGTGTCTTCCACTTATTCAGTACACCCAAAAACAGTTGACTTGAATATGTTTAAACTCTTCTCGGTTTTTCTTGTGGACAACCCACTAATATAACACCCAACAATCTTTCCTTTCTCAAAGTCAGTTCTCTCCCGCCGCGACATTTTCATTCAACCTCACAGTGTGATACGATCGCGGTCAGCTGCAGGCTTATTTTTATACCGTTTGCAGCTGTACCGCGCATCTTAACAACGCAGCGGATCCGTTCATTTGCTTTTGAGGGGTGTCCGGTGACTTTTGTCAATATAGTGTATGTCGGCAATTATATGTTAAAATATCACATTTGAGTGCTGGGTGTTTCTTCATCTTAGGGTATTTTAAAAAAAAAATTTAAGGTTTGGGAGCTTTTTTTTTGCGTTAAAGGAATCAAATGAAATGTCCTTTTGGGAAGGGCTTGCGTTAATTCTTTTATTTTTATTTTCACTGTGTGGAAATCCGGTTCAGTCGTTGTAAATTATTGATCTTGGAGATATTATACACTTATCGACTCATGTTGTTATTCATGAGCGTGTTTAGGCCAATAAACATCTCAATTTTATAAATTTATGTTACCCTGCACATAGTTGTCAAACTCGTGGGTATGAGAACTTTTTAATTCCAAGCACTCGTATTAATGCGCTGAATTTCAATATTAATGCTCATTGCCCCCGACTATGGAACGGGTTGCCAGTTCATATAAAATCACTTGCCAGTTTTGTATCCTTTAAAAAAGCACTAAAGGAATATTATGTTAATAGTTAAGTTTGATTAATTTCAATTACATCATATTGTAAATGTGTGCATATAAGTTGAAAAATATGTAATTACTTGACAGTTTTTAAATTTTATAGCTGCCTTTGAATGAGTGTTAGGGTTCATCTTCTACGATAGATGGCGCAAAAAATCACTCCTTGGGCGTGGCTTTTACGTCTTGAGGGACTGTCCCAGAAGTTGGCGTCAGCGAATCACTGCAGATCTCACCATATTCAGAATGGAAGCGATCTCCCGTTGGCTCCACAATGAAAAGACAACATACGCGGTGTTACGTTTAACCAATGAAGTTATTTGGGGGTGGAGCTTAATAGGTAGGCGGAGTTTCTATAGCTCAAATTCAGGGGTTCTCTGCTAATGTACACATTTTCTCTTCAAAAAATGAACGTACAGTAGGATTTAAGATGATTTATAACAGACAAGATTCCAGTCTCAACTTTGGCTCTAGTAATGATTTCTTTTTGGCCTAGATAATTCAAGAAAATCAGACGAAATTAGAGATTTCGTTACTTCCAGACAGAAACATTACTAAGCTAACGTATCGCGCCATCTAGCGCCCAAATTGTAATACTTCCGAGTGAGAAAAATTGAATTTAAAAAAATTCTAACAATTTGTCGGAATAATAACTGTGACACATATTAATTATAGGTCGTTTTTATTTGTGCTCAAAATTGGAAACACTACAAAGTAATAGTCTTCGAGAAAATGTGTACAAAAAATTTACATTGCAGATATAGGATAGAATTTCTCGTACACTCATTCGAAGACAGCCTTAGGAAAAATAGTTTACTATTTTTCTTATTTTATCAAAGGCGCCCGTCAGGCTATCATTAGCCTATTCCTCTGGTTCCTGCTGTGTTGCTATGGAGTTAAACGCGTGTAACATAGCAAATAAATAAATAAAATAGGGTAAAATATTTTGGTATTGGTGGTTCCATAACGACGCTGCATAGGATGAACACTGCAACGGGCGTTGTCACTGATTAAGAGTGAGGAAATTTTGTGAGACCAGAAATTAATGTTTATTTTCTTTCTCTTTCATTCATAACTACGCCTGATGCAGATTTCTTAAGTTTTTATCTCCGTTGAGCACCTGACATTGTACCAAGCAGAAGCGAGAACCGCAGTAAATAAACTTAAGCTACGTTGACCGTTGAAAAAAACTGTGACCATCTGGAGCAACAAGCGATTACTTGAAGGTAGAAGCGAAAGGAGTATCTCGATTAAAGAAAAAAAGGTTAGACCATCTGCAGGAAAAGCAGAAAGAATGAATGCCTCTGTCGTAAGAAGAAGAGTTCCTTGAGTGTGGGCAGTAGTACTTCGACAGAAAAATTGTAGGCGTAGAAATCACCGACCAAATTAAAAGGATTTAAAAGCGGGTCAGTTTTGCGCTAGGGCAAAAAAAATGTGTTCAATAAAAGTTCTGTCTTTAGAAAACTTTCATAAGGGAAGCTTTTATGGTTTATTGCTACTTCTAATTTATTTTACGTAAACGAAAAAGAACAAAACAATATACCCGAAAGGTTGCCCTTGAAGCATAAATATCAGACTGTAAAGAAATCAGCCTGAAATGCATCCGGAAAATAAAGAAGAATGTATTTAAAACTTAAACAATCGTGCGAAACACTTAACCCAATCGTTTAGGTGGTTCCCATTGGTACTGATGACTTCGTTCCACCAATCTACGACTTAAAATTTCCTAGTCCGATAGAAATCAGGCAAACGGGAGTTGAAAAAGTCATCCATGCAACGTTTCACATAATCGTCATTAACAAAGTTTTTCTCAGCGAGAAAATTCGACGAAGACCTCAAGAGACGAAGGTTGCACAGAGCAAATACTGGAAAATAAGGGGAAGGGGGTGCGACAATATTTCTCGTTCCAGCTAGTGCAATTTCTGCTGGGTCCGTCAAGCGGAATGTGGGTGAAAAGCAACTACATTGCGATTAATAAACGCTAGGCCTTTTCGCTTTTCTTGAAGTGCAGCATGGAGACAGTCCAACTGTGGGATATAATCATCCAGTGTGATGACATTGTTCCGCGGTAAGAGGTCATATGAGGGTCATAAGAAAAGTTCTGCACACATTAATCTAAAGCGAAACCCGATAATACAAGCGCAAAAATGTTTGCGTCATGTCAAGGTCAGACTCTCAGCAATGTAGACATGGGAGGCGCTATCATTCACTGTGTAGACGTGGGATTGTTTGGAAATGGAAGCATGCAGCTCCTCAGATCGAGTCACGCGCGTTAGACCAGCGCTCGTACGTGAAAATAGAAAATCTGCGAGGGAAAAACTCAGACCCAGTTCCACACTGCCTTACAAGAAATTTGTGGAGAAATAACTCTTGATAGGAGCACAATTTCTCACTGGGCATCGCGCTTTCGGGAGGGCCGAAGTAACATCGAAGATGATCATCGCTCAGGCCGACCTCAAATGGCAACAGACAAAACAACTGCCACCATTGTTGCAACGCTTCTCGAAATGAATCGCCGTTTGGCAGTCCAGGAGATTGCCCAGCAGGCAAATTTGTCCACCATGTCTGTTCACCGGATTTTGATCGACTCAGTGGGAAAAAGAAAAATCGCAAGCGCTGGGTGCCTCATCAACTCACCCCCGAGCAGAAGGCAGCCAGAGTGAGCATCGCACAGGATTTTTTTTTTTTTTTTTTGATTGGTGGTTTGACAACCACCGTGAGCAACTCAATGGGCTATAAGCAGTCGCCCGTCCCTAATTTAGGGTCACTGGTTCCAGGGAAGGGAGAGAGCCAGTGCCGTAAGACAAACACAACATCCATGCCTCACCAGGATTCGAACCCGGACCCCTTACGGACGAATGATCTCGCACAGGATTACCTCCACAGGTTCGAAAAGGAGAGCGACACCATCCTGAGCAGAATTGTCGCAATTGATGAGACTTGGATCAGTGATTCTGAGCCGGAACTGACGTCACGATCAGCGGAATGGAGGCCATTCAAGTTCCTCAAAGTGTCGTCGGCAACAATCCAAAGTGAAGCAAATGATGATTTTTGCGTACAATGTCCAGGGTGTTGTGGTCTCTGATAAAGAGCCGGTAGGGCGAAATGTCAACTCACAATATTATCGTGACTTTCCGAGGACAAATTTGAGACCAAAAATGCGTCAAAATCGCCCCAACTTGTTGGAAGCGGGAGCGATCTTGTTGCAGGACTACGCATTGTGTCGTAGTGCAGCATCGGTGAGGGGACTTTTGTCGAAATATGGCTGGGAAACGTTATCCCACCCATCATATAGCCCTGATCTCAGTCCATCCGACTTTGATCTTTTAAGTTAAAAAAACGGCTACGTGGCATCCGCTCCGAATTGCTTGACGAACTGTCATTGGACGTGACCCGAGTAATACGATAGCTGAACAAAGATGGTGTGCTACGGGACATCAGGACCTACCTCACCGCTGGCAAGCAGTCATTAGCATAGAGGTGGAGTACATTGAACGGCAATAAGGTAAGTGTTCTCCGTTACTTCACACTTTTCTCAAAAATGGAATGTGTGCAGAACTTTTGTTAGGACCCCGGTAGTGAATCACACAGCAAAAATCCCACCAGTAACTCAGCATCACCTTCCGTCAATGAAGGGGTGGCCTAGCGACCTTCTGCGGGGCCTGACCCTGCTTGGTCCATGCTCTTTGTCGCGCAACATTCACTTATTTTACCCATTTTTTCGTCATCCGTGGCCAACCGATGCCAAAAGCACTCCATTTGTTTCCCTTTCACGCAGAGCAACAGCAATGGAGTAGCGTTGCACCCGATTCTGGTCGAAAAAAAGGATCGGATACCCATTTACACAGTTTGCACGAATATCCCAACTTCTGAAGTCCGGTGTTGATGGTCGTATGGGAGGTCTTCAGTTCCTCTGCCAGTTGCTGTAATGCTGCACCAGGTATCGTCGACACCACGTGTTGCATTATATCATCTTAAACCTTACTGGGTCTGCCACTTCTGACGTATCAGACAGATCGCGTACACCAGTACAGAATTTCTTGTACCAGTCATAGCAAGTGCTCTGTCCGATAATATCGTCACCAAACGCGTTTCGCAATTTTGCAAACGCTTCTGTAACTTTAACGCCATTTGATTATTCATAGAGCAATATTGCATACACACCGTCCTTCGATATCGCCACGTATCGTTGCCACGTGCAACTAATCTTCCCCACAACAGCGTACATTCTGTCTTTAGAATCTATTCTTTTTCGCACAGCACTGATATGTTTACGTTACTGCAAGACTGGAGTATCTTGCATTACACACACCACATAGGATTTTTTCCTGAAACTTTCTTTACAACATGATGTATCCAAAATCTTGTTGGCCACAACACTAAACAGAAAAAAAAAATAGTGTGAAATGTTTTTCTTCTCACTTTCACCACTTTGTGGTACAACAGAGAAATTTTATTTCTTACAGCCCAGGGGTCGTTAGCTCCTGCAGGTTTCACAAGTAGAAGACACACACGATAAGGAAACGGTGGTATAAAACTGCACAAGAAGAAAAAAGATTATCAAGTGAAAAGCGTATCTGGCCAATTGTTGCAGCGCTGCAGCTTGATCACATGTCTGAAGCATACGCTCTTTATGTCTAGGTAAGGGGAAATAACTCACCGAAAAGTTTCTGTCGCTGAGGCCCAGATTTGCAGGTGTTTGTGTATTTTGACATCCGACCACCTAGGAAACCTAAGTGGTTTGTAGAAACGGAGAAACTACTTTCGCCTCTACAAACACCCTGACCTCACGAAAAAATAAGAATAAAAGCAACAAATCAGGTAGAAGTAAACCCAAATAAATTAAAATGCAGCTGAAAAAACATTATTTTCGCCGTAAAATAAAACGCCATCCAGGCAGAAAACTTGTACAGTGCTTTGACAACGCGACCACCATTCAACATTCATTCATCTCATTAATTCATTCATTCACCACCATTCATTCATCTCATTAATTTATTTTTCGTTATGGGGTTACATTTTTTCGTTATGGTTATATATATATATATATATATATATATATATATACTTATGTACAGGGTAACCACAAAACAGGAAATTGAGTAAAAGGCTATATATATATACAAATGTCAACCCCGCCTTCTCGTGGTGCATCCTGTTCCCACTAAAGGGGCTCTGACGACCGCCAATAGCGGTATAACTATACCATCGGGATCAGAGGAAATTCTATCCCACACTCACCAACCCGCTTGGCCAGCGTGGTGAGTTATGGCCAAACCCCTCCAAAATGACTCCACAACTTAAATCTTGGCCCTCAGTCTCCGGCAGCTGGAATGTACCTGGCCAAGGCAGCGGCCAGTGCGACATGAAGGCAGAGGGTGCTATTCGAAAGTATGCAGGGGTGACATGGAGGAGACTGGCACAAGGCAGACCGTTGTGGAGGAAACTTGGGGAGACCTTCGTCCAGCAGTGGATTGATAATGGTTGACAATGATGATGATGATGATATATATCCCCGGAGGACCGGACTAGGCTGCCATCTGATGCTGACCTTGGCTACTTACAATGGACGCTCCCTATCTTCTGATTCAAGGCTTCTTGAATTGGAAGAGGAACTACAAAGGATCAAGTGGGACATCGTGGGGCTAAGTGAGGTAAGGAGAAAAGGAGAAGATCTCATCGAACTGAAAAGTGGACATCTCTTCTACTATCGTGGGACAGATACTGGCAGAACTAGTGGTGTTGGATTTATAATAAACAAGAAACTGAAGGATAAAGTTGTAGAAGTTGAAAGTTCCTCTGACAGAGCTGCACGACTTGTTATCCAACTCTATAAAAGATACCAGGCTCAGATTATTCAAACTTATGCACCCACCACAAGTCATCCTGAAGAAGAAATTGAAGAATTTTATGAGGAAATTTGTCATCTAAATAATAAAGGTAAGCAGCACTTGAAAATAATTATGGGAGATTTCAATGCAAAAATAGGGCAACGGCAACAGAATGAAACTTCAGTAGGTAAATTCGGTCATGGCAACAGAAACCACCGTGGAAATACTCTCGTTGAGTTTGCAGAGGCAGAAGGGTTTTTCATCTTGAACTCCTTCTTCAAGAAAAAGCCACACAGGAAATGGACATGGAGACATCCAAATGGGACGACAAGTGAAATTGATTTTATTATGTGTAACAAAAAATTCGTCATAGAAGACTGCAGTGTGCTAAACAAGTTCAACACAGGTAGTGACCATAGATTGGTGAGATGTAAGATGCACCTCAACACTAAACTTGAACGTGGCAAGCTCATAAGACAAACAAAATCTATTGACATAACCAACCTTAAAAAACACCATAATACCTTCAAGTTAGAACTGAAGAACAGGTTCTCTGCTTTAGAAGGCCTAACATCGGAAGAAGTGGACATCTCTGAAGTTAACAGAAAAGTAACCAAAGCTCTTATGGAAACAGCAACAAAATTAGCTGGGTCTAAGAACAAGTTGCATGTGAACAAATTATCAGGAAAAACCAAAATGTTGATGCAAAAAAGAAGAGAGATGAGGACAACTAAAGAAGATGTGACTTCCAAAGTGGAATATATAGAGCTATGCAAGACAGTAAGAAAAAGTATCACTGAAGACGTAAGAAAATTCAACTGTGAACTAGTGAGGAAAGCAATTGAAAACAACCAAAGCCTAAAGATAGCAAAGGGACATCTCAGTAAGGGAAGAAAACAGATTATGGCACTGAGAAAAGAAGATGGTTCTGTAACAAGAAATAGAGGCGAAATTTTGACAAGAGTGAAAGATTTCTACTCCAAATTATATGAAAGGGATGATATATGCACTCCAGACATCATGAAAGATACCAGTACCAGAGTTCCTCCAGTCCTTCCAGCAGAAGTTGCACATGCAATCAAGAACATGAAGCGAGGAAAAGCTCCAGGAGAAGATGGAATTACTGTAGACATCATACAAGAAGCAAGTGGAGAAATCGAAACAGTACTCGCCCAAATTTTCACTCGATGCCTTAATGAAGGAAAGATTCCTGAGGATTGGAACACCGCTACAATGATCCTGCTACATAAGAAAGGTGACATTGAGGATCTCGGAAACTACAGACCTATCAGCCTCCTATCAGTAGTTTATAAAATCTTCACTAAAGTTCTTTCACACCGCTTGAAGGTAGCACTAGACATGGCTCAACCGAGAGAACAAGCTGGATTCAGGAGTGGCTACAGCACAATAGATCATATCCACGTGCTGAGAGAACTAATTGAAAGAGCAAGGGAATATGAACTTCCATTGTGCATGGCTTTTATCGATTATGAAAAAGCCTTTGATTCGGTGAAACCATCAGCAGTTACAATGGCTCTGAAAACCTGCGGTATTGAAGATGCATACATTAATATTATTAATAACATCTATGAAAATGCAAATGCAAAGATTAGGCTGTTTGAAAATACAACACACGTAAAAATTGGAAAGGGAGTGAGACAAGGTGACACCATATCTCCGAAGCTCTTTAATGCCACATTGGAGGGTGTTTTTCAGTCGCTGAGCTGGGAAAACAAGGGGATAAAGATTAATGGAGATTATCTAACCCACCTTCGTTTTGCTGATGACGTAGTCATTTTTGCAACTACCCCATCAGAGCTGCAGAGTATGATCCAGGAACTTGCTGACAAGAGTAAAGAAGTGGGATTAAAAATGAACTTTCAGAAGACAAAAAGTGATGTTCAATGCTTTTACAAGAAATGAAGATTTATCGATTGATGGAGAAAAGCTGGAGATGACAGACACGTACGTTTATCTTGGACAGCAGATATCAAGTGAGGGTCACATTGATGAAGAAATTAATCGGCGTACAAAACTTGCCTGGAGAGCTTTTGGAAGAAACAGCATAATTTTCAAGAGCAATATGCCATTATGTCTTAAAAGAAAAGTGTTTGATCAATGCATCCTTCCAGTGCTTACGTATGGTGCAGAGACGTGGACCTTAACTAAAAGAGACATACAAAGGTTGCAGACAACTCAAAGAAGCATGGAGAGGTGCATGCTTGGTGTAACCAGGAGAGATAAGAAGAGGAACTCATGGATCCGAAAAATGACAAGAGTGGAAGACATCATGATCAGAGTTAAATCCCTGAAATGGCAATGGGCTGGACATACTGCCAGAAGGACAGATCATCGATGGACAGCCGAAATTTTAGATTGGATTCCAAGGGACAGGAAAAGACCCAGAAGAAGACCACATAGGAGATGGGTGGATGAAATTCGAAAGTATGCAGGGGTGACATGGAGGAGACTGGCACAAGACAGACCGTTGTGGAGGAAACTTGGGGAGACCTTCGTCCAGCAGTGGATTGATAATGGTTGACAATGATGATGATGATGATATATATGTGTGTGTGTGTGTGTCTTGAGTGAATTCCAATTCCCGTAAAGTGCGTAGTCAAGCCAAACGTTCTGCACATATAAAATGTACGCATATATGGTCTGATTAATATTTTTCTACTATTAAATTTTATATTTTAGTTTGTTAGCAAATATTTCTTTAATTGCTTTCGAAAATAATTGTATTTATTGATACACTGAGAAAAACGTTTCGCGTTAATTCAACAAAAAATTTTTGAATTAGCAAAACGTTTTTCTCAGTTTATGTGTTAGTTGAGAAGGTAGATTATTCCATAACACCAATCCCTGGTAAACAATAAATTGTTGTTGGGTTAAAGTGTTAGGCATTGGTAACAAAAATGCACTTCTGTCTCTTGTTTGTTAGTCGTGACCCACAGTGTTCAGCAGAATTAAATGTTACCTATTCTCTTTTATTCTTTTATACATAAATCCTAATAATCTATATTGCTATAATTTCTCGATATCTAAAAATACGTACCACCATATTTAAATTAATTCCCCTAAAATTTTTTAAAATGTTGACCATCTTATTTTGTAATCATTTTAATTTATATAAATTAATCATAGTAGTTTTATTCCATACTAATAAACAATAAGTCAAACATAGATAAATGAGACTGTAATAAAGAATTTTTAATGTTTTAATTGTTACATTATTTGAAATTCTCGTAATTAAACCCAATGCCCCTGAAATGTTATTTACAATATTTGTATATTAATATACAATTTTAAATTATCCTCAATTATTATTCCCAAATATTTAAAATTATTGACTATTTCAAAGGTACAATTTTCCACAAAAATAGATGGTGGCTCAACAATCTGCCTATCTCCTTTTTTAAAAATCATAATTTTAGTTTTTTCAATATTTAAACACGGAAAATTTGTATCTAGCCATTCCATAAATTTTTCAGTAAACTTATTACAGATCAGATCATATGTAGAGGATTTTAGGCAGGGAGTGTCTGACCCCAGGTCTTTTAAACAACCCTTAGAAATAGGAAGCTAGAAGATTTGGGCTAGAGTGCCTGATAGGAAAGTGACACGGAAGCGAAGTAGAAAGGGGAAGGAAGACGCCCTTATTTATAACCGGGGAGCTAGTATCCGGGACCCGACGGCTTAACGTGCGCGTCCGACGCACGGCGGATATTAAGGGATTCGAGCGTTCGTACCTTGCCTGGGATCGAACCTGAGATTTCTCCGTGGCAGTCACGAACGTTGAACACTAGGCCATCCGCGACCCTAAATATATTGCATTTTATTTTTGCCTCATTTATATCTGTACCTGTAATCATAACTGTGGCATCATCCGCAAATAAAATTAAATCTTCATTAGGTTCAATGTTAAAGGTGTCATTAATATAAATTTAAAAAAGTAATGGTCCCACAACTTAACCCTGCGGTACGCCTATTTCATTAAAAAAATAATTCATTGTTGTATATATTACATACGCGAATCAGAACAAATTGGAATAAATGTAAACTGAGTGGCTAAATTATTATGAACACCAGACCATTTTATGGAAAGTATCTATGCCGAATACAGGGGTGGCCGGTCAGAGGAGGCAAGGGAGGCCAGGCCTTCCCAGTGATTCTGTCAATAAAGTTTTTGTATAAAGCAGAAGAATAAATTACATTTAAGCAGAAAAACAAAAATGCAGTACTATAAAATACAGCATTATTCAGTTACATACAGCGCCAGTTCACAAAAGCACTTTCTTGGACTTTCATAGCTAACTACACGCGATAAAGCTTCAGAGAGAGGCCCGTTTCTCCTGGGCCGCCGGCGTTACCATGGTCACAGTGTGGAAGCCAATCAGTGCACCGTATCCAACGGAAGCTCGCTGCTTCCATTAACAGATCATAGGAGGCACGTCATAAGCGAGCTTCAATCCTAAAGTAGTGTCTTAAAAGTTTTCCTAGAGTACGCTGCATCTCACGGCGTGAATGAGTTTTTGTTACTTTTACTGTCACAACAATAAATTTTGCGTGTAAACTTTTGGATTTAGCTGTAGAAAATCAATATAATGGATAGGGAAAGTAGTATTTGCATTGCATCAACGTGTAATACTGACATTATTACTTCTTTGTCGGAAGTTCCTTTCTCAAGAAGAAATGACATTGGAAGGGATGCGATTATAAAAACAAGGAAGACCTCTTCCCAAGCTTTCTCCTATGCAAAAAGACAAAGGTACAAACATAACATTCCAATCTCCATGGTACCATCAACATAAATGGTTATTCGGTAGCATAATGAAGACGAAGTTATTCTGCAGGCCTCGTTTGCTATTAAGCTGCAATAGAAGTGAAGTGTGTGGTCTTCTGAAGGATACGGCGACTTAAAACATTTATCTAGGGCAATAGTTAGACACGCATCTAGTAAAGATCATTTGAATTCTTATGTGCCATTTTTTGTGACTGCCAACAAATTATCGTTCTGGCCTCCCCAATGTTTGAACCCACTGTCGGCCTCTGCCCGAAGATGCTGCTGACGCAAAATGGCTGAGTCGGTGTAAAACGGGAACGCTGAAGGTATGTAGAGACTAATGAAATGCATTGCGCAAGAAATAATGACTAAAACACGCAATCTGAAGGACTTTGAACCTGAAATGATTGTGAATGCTCGAAGCATTGGTACGAGCATTAGCCAAACGGCTGCACTTGTGAAATGTGAATGCATCAATGCTCGAAGCATTGATACGAGCATTAGCCAAACGGCTGCATTTGTTAAAGTCTATAGAGAGTGGGCCACCTGTCAAAATACCGAGTCTGAGCACAAGGCATGTGGAAGTCAACGACTACTGGATGCTCGATCTGAGCTGAGATTATAGGCATACTTGTTCAACCAATAGATGGGCAACGCTTCCTCAGATTACAGATAATCTGAATGAGGGTCCAGGTCCTATGGTCTCTCAAAGTACAGTTCGCCACACATTATATCGTATGGGCTACAGAAGCAGACGGCTTGTCCGTAAGCCATTGCTATCTGCAGCAAACAAGTCCTCCAGTTCGCTCAGGAACACAAGACTTGGACAATAAATGAGTGGAAAAGGGTAATATAGTCCGAGGAATTACGTTTTCAACTAGACCATTGTAACTTTTGTGGGTAGCTGACTTACTGAACACTACATAAAGGCGGGTTTTCCTAGCGACGGGTTTTATGCGCAACGGAGAACAGAAAACGTCGACCACATTATTCTCCCCACTTGTACAATGGAAAGAATCCAGACTGTTTTCCTGGAAGGAAGAAACCGGTTCTCTGCAGACGTGAACCACTATCTTGGCTAATTAATTATCTCAGCGCGCAACGAGCTGAGATAATTAATCAGCCAAGATAGTTCGCTTTCTTCGATTATTAATAACCGATTATTTTTAACAATCACATTAGATCGTTTCTCAGCTTCCAAGGATGAGCAGTTCATAGAATTGGTTGGTAGAAAAATCCTATTTTATGGAACAGTATTCAACTCAAGAAAGCAGCATCCTCATAGACGCTTTTGCATACACCCTCAGCGACAGTAATGAGTAAAAATAAATATTTTGGGCATAATTTTTATCCTATTTCAATTTGTGTTTTTTGTGGATTCTACACCGTCAAAAATGACTTTTTCCGAACTATTCATTGCTCTATATATTTTTCTTAATGTAGAAAAATTTCTAGTGTATATGTAATAAAAAAGGATCCACAATTTCATAAATATTTATTTTCATAATACATGTTCCTTTAGTAACTTACATCAGAGTGAAGGTAAGTTTTTGTGCAGGTGTTATTCGCTTCTTCACTCGATTATATGAATTACAGGCTATTTCATCTGAAATTAAACTGCTCCCTTGTGAATCTGAAATATGCTTTAAACCTAAGTACATCATCGAGCAAATGGTTTTCTATCAAACTTTTACATGCCGCCCCGGTGGCGCAGTGGTCTAAGCAATGGCTTCTGATCATTTGTCCGAAAGGGGCCCGGGTTCAAATCCGGTGAGGCATGGATGTTGTGTTTATCTTATGGCACTGGCTGCCTCCATTCCTTGGAACCAGTGACCCTAAATTAGGGACGGGCGACTGCTTATAGCCCATTGAAGTGCTCATGCTGATCGTTAAACTTCCAATCAAAAAAAAAATACTTCTATACACTCCTTCTTTCTCTCGACATAAATATATCGCACCGGTTGGTTTTCGTTTGTGCAACCGTTCAAGTATTTATGTAATCCTCATCTTCTTCCACTTCTTCCAAGTACTTCACAAGCCATAAACAGTGCGTTTCAAAAGTGTAAAAATGTGTGTTTCCTTTGAAACACACGTTTTTACACTTTTTGGTGTAAATGTGAAAAGTAAGTCAGATAAAATCCGAAAACTTGAAACGTGTGTTTCCTTTGAAACACACGTTTTTGCAATTTTTGGTGCAAATGTGACAAGTAAGTCAGATAAAATCCGAAAACTTGAAAATTTCATCGTCCTGGAGCCGAACTCGAATCCGCGTCTCCCAGATAACGCTCGGGTATGCTAACCACTACACCACCCAGGACGACCAAGTCTCAAGTTTCTGCTTCTTTCATGACGCACTGCATTGTTACACTAGTAGATGTCCTTACACTGTTGGGTCACACGCCTGGCTTATCCCGTCGTCACTTAATCCGTGGAGGAAAACACTCCAAGCCAGCGTATTACGTTACACAGTGCCCAACGTGATAGGGTAGCGTTTTCCGTTCTCCGCTGCGTATAAAACCCGTAGCTAGGAAAACCCGCCTTAAACCAATTCTCAAAACTTCACCTACAATGAATCAGAAGTCACTCAGATAACTTCAAAAAGTCTACTTACTAATCTTTTATTTCAGCCAACACTTCTTATAGCATGGTGTAATATCCGGACAACGTTAGTCGTAACTTGTACTTATAAATCGCACTACACGCAACCTTTAAATAACTCAAACAGTAATTAAACAATATCGTATCCACAATTAGCCTTAACGTTCACCACCAAATCCCACACACTGCTGCTTCTCAAACATTACATATCTCGTTCCGTTCCGTTCTTATCTCAACAAGCACACGTTACTCGCACAGATCTCAAGTGTTGCCAACCATATTCCTGTGAGACAGAAGATATCCCGTTAAGATTGAAAGATGCTAAAGAGAATGAACTCAAATTTACATAGTAAAAGGAACTAAAAATGAAAGTTACATTATACGTCACACCATGCAGATGGAAGGGTGAGGATATGGAGACAGCAGGACGAAAGCACGGACACCATCTTGCACATTCACTACTCTTCAAGTTGGTGGAGGCAACGTTATAGTCCGGGGCATGTTTTCGTGGGAGGGTTTCGGCCCTACGATTCGTGTGCCAACGTCCGATTGCCCAAAGGCATTTAAATATCGTTGCCGACAAAGTCTACCTAGTTATGTTGATAGTTTATTCCAATGGAGACGGATACTTCCAGAAGGACAATGTTCCATGTCATAGTGCTCACATTGTAAGCTAATGGTTTGAGGAGCATCACGGAGACTTCTCCCTGCTGCAGTGGCCTTTGCAATCACCGGATCTCAATCCAGTGGAGCATTTGTGGGATGAAGTCGAAAGGGAATCAGACAGCTGGATCCTCTACCGTCAAATCTTCAAGAGCTGGAGGGTGCAATTCATCGCGTTTGAGCATGTATACTCCAAGCTATTACCGGCATTTAATAGAGCCCATATCAAGACGAATTCAAACAGCATTAAGGGCAAAAGATGGTCCAACAACTTACTAACAAAGGTGGTCATAATAATTTAGCCACTCAGGGTATAATCCATGAGTAATCACTGTCAATATGTTCCAGGGCTTTGAATGCAATCGATGAGCGTTTGCCAGGAATTTGCAGAAAAAAATCAATATTTTGTGTAATTTAGGCTGGAAGAAATTATTAATGAGCAATGGCTTAGAATGCCTATTTAATGTGGAATTTAATTAGTTTAAGCGCACATTTTCATTTCTTCTGCTGATTTATATTTTTTGCTGTTTCACGATTTTCTTCGAGTAATGTTTGTCTTTCGCTAAACTTACGGCTTTGTTCTCCCATTCTTTCATAATTACATTTGTTTGCATTTGAATTCCAATCTGTTTTCTTCAGGAGTAACGAATTTATAATTCTTCGAATATCACTTTTTTTCTACATATGTGCGTATTACATTAATTTCATTGGCGTACAATAAGAACATATTATTTACTCTTTCGTGTAAATATTGCCGTGTTGCAACGTGTCCAATTATTTTTAAACGAAAAGATCAAACATGTATTTCTGCATTCTACGGAACTGAGCTTGTCTCCTGCGTTATTTATCTAAAAACGAATTTATTAAAACTCATTTCGTTAGTTTTGCGAAAAGTCTCCGACTTTGACGTTTCAATATACATTTTCCGTTAGTAATATAAAAACGCGGTCAATATTTTTAATTTTGCTTCATGTTGCGCTCGTGAGAAGAATTTGTTGAAGTTCGGTACGAATAAAAATTATAAAGCGCAATTTTAAGGAAGGTAATAGACTGATTGCTCACCTTGAGTGATGAAAAACTGTTTGCTAGCGAAACTAAATTCAAGATGCCGTAACTGTATGATTTAATTATTACAAAAAGAAATGCTGTAAGGAATAAAACAGTCAAAAAAACCTACTTTGGTTAAATTTTTAAATGTTGGGGTAGCACTGAATGTTGAATTACTGAAAAGGGTAATTAAAAAAAGCGTTTCATGGTATATTTTTACGAGATAATCGTACATCTTTATTCCAGATAATTATTCAATCCTGCTGTCTTACAGACAGTAACGCACCTGATAAGTAACTTGATTATTTTATATAGGAGATTCTTTTAATGCGATGTACAGCAGAAATTTCGGAATAAGGAAATGTTTTTTCGTTAGGATAAATGACAATTCATAGTCCGGTGGGGCAAAATACTCTTCCTGCTGCACCAGCTGAGCTTGAATTCACTAAATGCTGACCCTTTATATCAGATAGTTCGGGAAATAAATGAACACTTTCAAATTACCATAATTTTTGGAGTACAGAGGATGTTCCCACATTTTTATTGGGTCGTTTCATAATTATTGGCCGATTCGGACACAAAGAAATAAACAGCAGTAACAGACGACGAAATGCATTTCATTCCTAAAATTTTCTGCCCTCGGCAGCAGTACACTGTGCTCAAGGTATTTTCAGTGCAAAAATGGCATGGTTGCAGAAACTGGAATCACAGTGGTCCCAGGAATCGCTAACGGCGGAAATCACAGCATCCTTGTTGGCGAACCGTTTGCCCCTCAAGAAGTGGTCCAAATGGCGAAACATGTGAAAGTCTGAGGGGGTCAAGTCAGGTGAATAAACAGGATGAGAGAGGACCTCGTACCCCAAGGCGTTGATTTTTCGCATGCTTCCAATTGACACATGCGGTCGTGCGCCATCCTGAAGCAATATGGAACCCAAACGATTGGCGAGCGATGGTTGTTTGCTGCATAATTTCTGGTGACATTCGTTCGGCTGACGGCAGCACACGTCTGTTGTGATTGTTTGACCTCGCGGCAAAAACTCATAATGAACCACAGTCGTGGCAGTCCACCAAGCAGAGATCAGAAACTTCTGTGGGTGCAACTCGGGTTTGGACATGTTTTTGTGTGGTTCCCCTTTATCGAGCCACGGCGCTGTTCGCTTCCTTTTGTCATAAAGCGCCCATTTTTCCTCAACCGTAAGGATCCGATGCAGAAAGGGAGCACTAGCCTCACGTTTTTGGAAGGGCAATGCATGTTTCCTGACGCCGTATCTGCTGCTGTTCGGTGAGTTAGTATGGAACCCAGATATCCAGTTTTTAGCCTTGCCCACAGCTGCCAGGTGTCTGGAAACTGTCGCTGATGATACGACAAGTTCGGCACTGAGCTCATGTACTGTAGACGTTGGGTTTTTCTTTAACTTTCAGCCTTAAATGTACAGTGTCACACAGAACCGGACGACCGGCTTCTGGCTTATGGTCGATGGCGACATCACCGGCATGGAACTTGGAAAACAGTCTACGGACATTTCTGTCATTCGTCGTTTCGACAACCCACGCTCTATTGACATTTGCGACCCTTTCGGACACATTCCGGCCAAGTTTGAATTCGTGCAAAATCACTGATCTCACGTCGGGTTGCTCCATCACGTCCCCAGCTGCTGAGATCTGTCTGAAATACCGTTTTATACACGTGGACTGAACCGATTCAATTTGCATGCGTCCCTCGTAACCGGCTATGCAAATTCGCCTTGTTGGCATTGGCCAACAATTATGAAACGACCCAATAGAAAGTTTTTGATAAGAAATTACAGAAAACAAAAGAAGTTCAAAGAATTGGAACTGGCAACAGCGTGTTATATGAACACAAAAGAAACATCTGCTGCAGTTAAATATCGTCTGCTAAGAAAATGGCAAACGTAAACAAACTGTGTGTAGAAAGTTATGTTTTTGTTCCTTACGAATAAAAATATTCGTATTCTGTAATTAAAGAAAGCTGTGAAAATCATGAAATGAGCAGCTATGAATGTAAAATAAGCAATGTATATGTGGAAAGCTTCTAATATATTAAGCTTGATAGTCGAATCAGGTTTATAAATAAGCGTGGCGTTTCCAACCAAAAAATATGTATGGTTATTTTCGTGACAATGTTGGGCTACAGACGACTTCTTCAGTTCATAGTTCCGTACGTAGGTCTTGTGTTCCTTCGCACGGAACCTTAACCCTTTAAGCGGCCGATGTTTCTGAATCAAATGAAGCACAAACTTTTCTACGCTTCCCAAACAGAAATTGTTTACATAGCGGCTTGATTCTACGAAAGCTACGAAAAAACAATTCTTTACACTTTCCCATGTCAGCAGTACCAAAACTAAAAATAGAAGGTGACATCAGCAGTACCAACTTCTCGCTAGTGAGATCTCGCTTCTATAGTTCTCTACTATCTGCTCCATGACCTTAGACACGATGGGAAAGGGCTTGTTCCCCTGTCAAGGGCAATGTACTATTGGATAGAAAGAAGTGTCTCAAACATCTTCTCTCCTTCTTTTCTTAGGTTAGTCGACATTGTTGTAGCCCTTTTAGCAGATAATCAGTTAGAAAGTATTAGCGTCAGACATCCTCTAAAATGACCACCTCGAAACAAAGTTGTCATTTAGTGTAAATCATGCCCCTAAGTGACCACTTTGAGAAGCTAAGGAGAAAGCATCGCTCTCTGACGAGCAAGTTCCCTCATTCCAGACGCTTTCGACACACTTTCTAGACAGCGAATATATTCGTTCGAGCTGATTGCAGTCGATTTTATTAACCCCGAGTTAATTCGTTCCAACCGGTTAAAAGGCTAAAGCCCTGAGGGTCCGTCCTATATATGAAAGTCCACACTCACAAGATATCTGATAAATTCCCCAGGAATTTATGTTTTCGACGTAGTCTTTTGATCCGTAAAATTTCATCTTGTTTATGGATTTGAAAATAACTTTGAAATTAGAACTTTTGAGAATTTTTGAAATTCCGAAGTAAATTTGAGGAGCAAATGGGATAACCACCCAATTCTTTTGTATTGGGAGGTCTGTTGGCGTGAGCGAGCAGACAGGCTTCGGTATCCTAAATTTTTGGACAGCTTTGTCTAATGGATGGAATATATCCTCTGCGTACTGCAATTCGTTGAAGAAAACCAAGCTCTTTCTGTAAGGAATCATCAGTTGAGCATATATGTATTGCACGATATACGTATGTGTAGAAGGCAGAGATCTTTTGTTTCCATGGGTGATTTGAATTTGTATATGGGGAGGGAAAGAAAACAGCAAATAGTTTTCGATAAACTGTTGTACTAAAGGATCCTTCAGAACGTAACACAAGAACATCAAGGAATGGTAAGCAGAAATTATTTTCAGTCTCACATGTGAACTGTATATGAGGATCAACTGAATTGATAAGTTAACTAATTTAGGTATTTCCGAATTCATACCATTCCAGAGAACAAGAGTGTCATCTACATATCGAATCCGCAGGTCGAATGTAACGAGCTGAAAGAGTTTGTCTTTAAAGTGACCCATGTAGACTTCGCATAAAATATGTGACAGCGGGCTACCAATTGCAAAGGCCTTCCGTCTTTTGGAAAAATCTTCCACGAAAAAAGAAACTTTCCTGTCTGACACAAATTTTCACGAGTCTTAAAGTTTCTTCTACTTCCGGTTGGCTGAAATGATATTCAGTGAGACTTGTTTTCAATGATTCGAGGGCTCCATTCAGTGGGATACTTGTGAACATTTTTTCAACCATAATTCACATCGAAGGATAACGCGAACTGATCGATGCATGGATGTCGTTTTAGCCGATTAACAAACTGAATGGAAATTTTTACTGCTGTTTTGTTCAAAGAAGTCGTTAAAGTGGATAGTTTCGAAGACAGAAACTTGGCCAACTTATGCGTAGCTGATCCGATATTGCTAACTATGGGACGGAAAGGGACATCAATTTTATGTATCTTCGGAAGTTCATAGAAACGTTGAAAACGGGCATATGAGGGCTTTGGATTATTTGATGCCCTCGGAATGTGGTAACAAGTTGCGTTACTTTTGACCAAAGCTCAAAATTAAATCTAAAGTTGTGTAAGAATTGCAGGATTATTATGAGTTGAACGAAACCGAGCTCGTGTTGGTACGGTCGGGTTGAAAGATCGACCGTCATCTGAGGAAACTGCATCACCAGATGTGGAAGTGGAATTGCGTTCTGAATGGGAACTCTGATGTCGGCGAGCAGGGGCCCGAGTTCGTTATCGGGCTGATTTGCGGAGAGATTCTTGCATATATGCCAGTATTATGCTTTTCTTAAAATCACTTTAATCACGAATATTTCCCCCATCACCGCTATCTACGCCTCGTACGTGTCTACATCCTTTACACAGTGAGCGAGCTGTTTATAAAGACATCTCAAAGTCGTAGTTGCGTACCTAAGTGAGGATGTCACGTGTCTGGTTGCTTGCCTGTTCCTAATAATTTGCTACTTCAGTGCGTTTTGAAAATGTGTATTTGCATCAAAATTCTGACTTCCAGCTGCTTTATGATTACATAATTCGCCGATGGGAACTGGTTAAATCATGAACAACTGTTCCCAATGTCATCGTATTTGCAGGGTGGCACTCACCCCGTTTGTCCCTGATGACGATATCCAATGACAACATCCATTTCCCCAAACCGCAGTGTGATGGAATTACAGGCGCTTCGGACATCAAGCTGAGAGCACAGGCGAATATATTCTTATATTTCAATTACTTTGGGAGAACCGCACCGGATGACTGAGACTACTCAAATATTTTATCATCTATCCATCTTCCAGCGCTAAGTGCTTTCCAGTGTTTGTGAGCTATACGTCCCGCATCGCATCTTATCTTCGGCGGACGCTCAGAAGCTTATTCGGTTATTCTCTAATAATTACATCCTTTTAATTCCCGAATCTCTGAATATAAATCTTGTAATCATGGAATACAAAGTGAATCTCAGTGCTGAAATAATTTTCAAGAATTGTGTGTACAAACAAATGAAATGCTGAAAATGACATATTTCCTGGAAATCATTAAAATCGGTGATCGATTAAGAAATTTGAAAATTATATTAAAAAGAACTCAAATTAACTTAACAAACAGATTCAGATTCTGTAAAATTTTGTTACTTCAAAATGTCGATAAAATAATTTATAGATTCATCCGATATGACGTTTATTGGAGTAAAACCATAATTTATAAACTTCTAAACTTCTGGGAAGGGGCTCAATGACAGTCGATGAGTATGATGAAAGGAAAACACTTAAAAAAATGATGCTTTTCCTGGTGAAAAGAAATTATTAGAATTTAGGAGATTTGTTGTTTGGTTGGTTGATTGGTTGGTTGGTTCATTTGCGTTTATTAGCGCAAGGGCTTCAATGGATCAAAGAGCGTCAAATCCCACGGTTTATTACAATAACTAAAATATCAAAATATAAAAAAAGATTATGTTGAAAAAGAGGAATAAAAAAATCGGTGTAAATGGCAGACATAAGACAACGGGCTACACAAAACGATAAACACCTGTACATCGTAAAAATGATAACACAGAAGACGCATCGTGATCATTTGAAAGGCAACCAAGGTTTTCTGAGTCGTCTGGCAAAGTAGGTTAAAGCAAAAATTGAGCATGTTCACGAACAGAACGACTTCACAAACATTAAACATGCACAACAGTCAGACGTACATTACACGTCTCACACATAGCGTCAATGTCGCCACACGGCAAATAGCGGTGAATTTATCGGCAACGCCTAATGCGGGAGTTTAGAAGATAGAAGTACACTTATGAGCAAGAACATTACGATGACCTAACAAATAATGTGTTTAACCACTTGAACACTTAGTGGCTTCGGTTTTAATAGATCGCGGAACATTACCTTAGGTATTCTGTGATAGCTAGGCTCGATGACGTCCCTCAGATCGATTGTGGTGCGAGGCGCTTGCGTTTACAGGAGAACACTGAGTTAAAACTTCGTCCCACACAAATCCGATGCTATGCAAGAAAGGGAAATGGAAAGGCCAGGGTATTAGATGAAATGCTCGGACACTGTCCTCTAGCCATTTCTGCCCAATGAGGGCTTTGTGACATGGGGCATTGTCTTTCAGAAAGAATCCAGAGCCATCCGAATGCGCGCTACCGGGTAGGGCAACACTTAATCCTAAACAATACCCAGGTAGGAATCCAAATAAGCGAAGCTGTAACTGCACGATCCAAGAAACATGCGAAGAGAAACCAACTTTCAGATTAAAATACTTAATACGTTAAAATATATATATATACATATATACATGTTAAAAATCCTACGAGATCTTTCGGGCAGGCAGCCCACCTATCTTCAGGTAATACACTATTAACAGGAACATGGAGTCAAAGCTAATATACAATTTAAGTAAGTAGTGGCGCATGAACATGTCTCTGCGCAGTCTCGTGGACTCGGACGATACAGCATCGCTAGGTGGTGTACTTACTATGGTTGATTGGAAGGGCTGTTAGGGTTAGGCGATACCCCGATGGTCGGTCGTTGGAAGAGCGACCTCCAGGCTGATGGAACAATGCATGGCAAATCATAATTACAGCAATGGTCACCATAATTACATATAAACAAACTCCCAGCAAAGTGAGTTAGTATTTTGGTTTTTAAAGTCAACAGTACGTGAGCATCCTCGCATATGGGGGTACATCTAATATTGACTAATATTGGCATCTAATATTAGCATCTAATATCTAATATTGACATCTAATATTAAGATCTAATATCTAATATTGACATCTAATATTGTGAGCCAGAACCTGCTAGCCTAGCTAGGGCCGTGGCAGAGGATTGGCATCTAATATTGTATTTAAGTTAGGAAAGTCTAACACCAAAAGAACGAAGGGTTGAGCCAATGTACACCTGATTTTCAATGGTAGGGTCACGGCTTTCCATAGGCATGCAGTAAACACCACTCTTGTTGAACCTCAGACACCGGGTCCCGATCTTTTTTAATCAACGAGTAGATGTTGGTAGTTGTTTCGCCTAAACTTAAGTTATGCTTTCTACATGCGTTCCTCAATACTGAAACTACTGGAGAGAAGTGTGTCACGGAACCAATAAATTTCGTTAAGCGGGGCTCACGTGGCATGGTGGTGCATGATAAACGTCGAATGTGCTGATTTAATTTGCTGACACAGCCAACAGGGAACCCATGCACTAAGGCAATGTCCGAAATTTTCCTCAGCTCTAGTTGGCGGGATCGCACAGAAGATGAATGTGAATATGCTCGGCAGATCATAAAGCGCATAGCTGTGAGTTTGTACTTCATAGGATGTGCAGATTGCATTGGGATAATGACCAGGGTGAACGATGGTTTCCGATAAACAGAAAAATCAAGTGCATGGGTGAGAGGGTCACGTTTGATAAGAAAGTTCAAGAACGATATTGAACAAGATTCCTCAACTTCAATTGAGAATTTAAGGCTAGGAAAATGAGTGGGCATCAGATCTGCAAACTGAAACAACAGTTCAAGAAAGTGGGGCCAAAATAGTAGCACATCATCGATATATCGGATGTAAAAGATGGACTTGCAATGACAGCTAGAAAAAACCCTATCCTCAAAGGATTGTAAGGCAATTTCAGCCACAACAGCGGAGAGTGGGGATGGCGGTTTCTTACTTCCTGGCGATACATTATATCATTAAATTTAAAGTAAGTGCGTTGGTCTACGAGCTGCAGAGCAGTCAGCATGGCTTGAATTTCTGAGTGTGCATAAGAGCCCAATTTGTTTAACTTATCCTCAATAATTTCATGAACTGCTTGGATAGGTACATTCGGATATAATGGAATGGCATCTAATGAGGCCTTGATAAAAGAAACACCATGGGCACGGAAAGCCTTAAATCAGTGGGAACGTGGAAACCAAGTAATTCCATGAGAACAATCCCTACTCCGCGATACCGCCATGTCTAACCGTGAAGTTTCGTTGGAAATGCTCATCTTCTAGGTGTCGAGAGGCGTCTATCGACATGTTGAAGATTGAGCCTGGATTCATCGGAGAAAAGACTCTTTTCCACTCCTCCAATGTCCAGTCATGGCACCCTACTGTAGTCGGAACTGTCGATGACGGTTGCTCAACACACTCACATGTACCGGCCACAGACCTCTTACACCTAACCGTAAGAGCGTATGCTAAGTTGTGTACCCGGAAACGTTTTTTCTGTGATCCCTTGTTATCGTTTGTTATTAACTGAGAGATCGTGATCCTTCTATTGTCCAGGGACAGCATGTGCCAACCGACATTACACCCACTGATGGTATACCCTTTCCAGCTCGTTGGGTGGATGTGTGTTGCTTCTTCGGAGTATTCCCGTCACACCTTTACTACGGAGGCTCTCGGATAGACAGCAACACCTCCGGTTTACTGAGATGCTATCCCCCGCCTTCCCCTTGCCGGAAATTAATCCCAGTTCAAACTCTGATAAGTCCTTCTCTTTCTCCTTTGCACGAGCTTACTACTGGCGAACTGACACGCCTTTAACGTGCCGACCGTGTGTATTCCGCACCAGTGGGACACGTCACGGCTGTAAGCTTTGGGAAGCGTCTCCTGTAGGAGATAGGGATGTTTATAATGATTTGTCCTATGAGTGTGTGAGTATCCTCGCATCTTTTTTCATTCTTTCAGAAATACATACGTTTCTGATTTATAGAAACCGTTTATCAGAGCTGAAAAAATTCACACATGCGCTAACAGTATTCCTTTCACTAGCTGTCCGCCCATATGTAGCTCACTTTAGGCCTTCGTGCTGCTACTGGAACCCAGGTGTCGAGTCGAACAATCAGTCGACGATTGGACAGTTTCGGGTTGTATGCCAGAAAACCTGTGGAATGTGTGAAGTTATCATCCCAGCATCGTGGTGCTCGGTTAAGGAGCTGTAAAGCACATAGGGAGTGGAACAGCCAGAGGTGGTCCACAGTGATGTTCTCGTATGAGAGCCGTTTCAGTTTACTGAGTGACTCAGGATATCAGCTGCTGTGTAGAGATCGTGGAACACACTATCAACTTCATAACATCCATGAACAGCTCAGTTATTGTGGTCCTGGAGACCTAGTGTAGGTGGGCATAATCATGAAAGAAAGAACGTCGCTGTATGCGTTCAGCGGAGGGACTGTCACAGGAAACAGATATTGCAGATAAGATTTAGAAGGCCATGTTCGATTCCTTAATGGTGCAGTGAATCCCAGCTTCATCTTCATGGATGATAATGCCAGACCTCACAGAACGTCCCAGGTATCTTAGGTACTGGAAAGCAAAGATGATATGTATCGAATGGAGTGGCCTGCCTACTCTCCTGACCTAAACTCGATAAAGTACGCATGGGATGCTCTTGGAAGGCGTATTGCTATGCGATCACCTCCACCTCAGGGTCTTCAGGAGCTGAATATGGCATTGAAAGAGGAGTGGGACAAAATTCCCAACAGAAAGTTTAAATAACTTACACCTATTCTGAGCATGCCCAACAGATGTAATATATGTATTGCGGTCAGAGGAGGTCATATCCCTACTGATGATACGTTGTTGAAAATCAATATTGTTTAAAGCTTTTGGTTTTGTGATCGAGGCAAAGCATTCGGAAGCGCGCATTGTTCATATCTTACACTTCTTACATTTGTGTCTGTTTAATTGTCTGTTCTTCAGCGTGAATAATAAATTCATGGCCTCTGTATTGTTTCTATTTTGATTTTTGTCACAAGAGTTCCACCTATTTGTTGTTTTACTCTAAAATGCGGTTGTTTCTAAGCAACTGTCAACCAGCTTATATAAAAGACTAGTGACTTGGTGGGGCAAAAGCCCCAATCTAGTAAGAAGTATTTTTCACAGTTTTCAAGAAGGTAAAGTGGTAATAAAATTGCGCCATTTGTTCATGCTTTATGTATTCTGTTGAGGGAATATAGAGAATGTGTAAATACACTGCCGGAAAGTGAAAAAAGAACACCAAGAAGGAGACGTCTGATACCAACAAAATTTATACATACGTAAATTCGAACGCACTCGACTAGTTATCGAGAGTTCTGGGGTTCGATCCCAGCAGTGCCGAAATACAATTTTTCAGTCGCTATGCGTTGTTTAAAAAAAAAAAAAAAAAAAAATAACGTGGAAAGAGTGATTACATCGTCCATTTAAAATTTATACAGCATAATAACGGAATACAGAGGATAACGTGATCAAAACATTATGGCAAAATACAGCTGTATTTGCTGGTAAACTAAAAAATAACATTTCCATCTAACATGGTTAGTACGAGGTTGAACCGCCATGAACTGCGTCACACTGTGCAATTCTGACATGGAGTCTGTCGTACAGACGTTGGATGTAAGTTTGGGGTATTGAGTTCCAAGCATCCTCAAACCTGGACGCGTAAATCGGGGATGGTCGTTGCTGGCCGTGGAGACCGGATAAGTCGTTGTCCCATAAATTCCCACACGTGCTCAATGGGGGACAAATCCGGTGAACGTGCAGGCCATGGAAGTTGTCTCACACCCTGAAGTGCATGTTGCGTTGCACGTGTCGTGTGTGGGCGTGCGTTATCTTGCCAGAAAACACCACGATGGACCGACCTTACAAATGGCACAACAACGGGCTGAATGATGTTGTTGATGTAGGAGGTGCTGTTTAACGTACCCGATACAAGCACTAGTTGAGTACGGGAGTGATAGCTGATCGCTCCCCACACCAGCAGACCAGGTGTAGGCCCTGTGTGTCGCTGGCGGATGCAAGAACGGTGGAGACGCTCCCCTGTGCGTCTGCGAACACGCATACGGCCATCGGAGGCTCCCAAGCAGAATCTGCTTTCATCGCTGAAGACGACAGATCGCCATTGCGTTTCCAGTGCAGACGTTGGCAACACTACTGCAGCTGTTCCTGACGGTGGGCTGGAGTCAGAGGTACACATGCCAGAGGCACACGTGCACGTAGTCCTGCATCCAGTAGACGGTTGCGGATTGTTCGCACAGTCACCTCAGGTGCAACGGCAGCTCGGATTTGCGTCGCAGTGTATGTTCTGCTTGACGACGCCGCTCTTCTTATGCGTCGATCGGTCCGCTCATCAGTCCGTCTGTGACTACCGGTTCCACGTTTTTCGTGTGGGAATGTTCCTCGGACCATCTACGCCACCATCGTACCACCACCGATACTTGCCATCTAATTCGCTCCGCAATACGACGATACGACCACCCTGCCTCGCGGAGTCCGACTAGACGCCCTCGCTCAAAGTCCGATAACTGCTGAAATCGTACACGTCTTCCATGTCCAGGCATTGCAGCTTCTTCAGGGTCTTTGCATGTGTCCGTACGCCGACGACTGATTACATTCACTTCGCCGTAATCCTTAAATACCACCGACGATAATTTGCATATTATGCCGTGCTGTGGCGTAAGCGCTCACTGGTTGGTCCCGAAATTAACATCACACCTACGTAAACTCAACGCCATTAACATATGTAAATTTCATGATCGTCGGCCAATTCCTTCTTGGTGTTCTTTTTTCACTTTCCGCCAGTGCATATTATCAACAAAACGGCAGGTCTTGGTCGTGTCCTGCTACTTCATGTTCGACCGCCTCAGCTGCAGTCTTGTATGCTTGGGCGTGAGGATTGTTAACCAGAATACCTGCCAGGACTGTCAATATCGATCGCTTTAATTCTTTATTTTCATTACGACCAATATGTATATCAGCAGCTACCGAGGAATCTGTAAAGTACTTGCAAAAATTACCCGTATGTATTTCTGCTGGGGCTGGCCAGCCGTCATGTGCAAGATTTCTTCTTAAAGTGATTATTTAAGAAAATGATGGCTGGTCTGACCCAGTACAAACGCATACGGATAATTTTTTCAAGTTAACGATTTTTTACGCTTTCCAACGGTAGGTTGAAGAAGCGTATATGCTCCAGCTTTGTCCGTCTGTCCTCACGATAACTCGTGTAAAGATGGTTCAATTTAAATGACATTTTAGTATGTGGTAGGAAACCACCTGGGGACGAAACCGTTTGAAAATGGACGAAATGGGGTCAAAGGTCAGGACATAGGAGCGAGATCCATTCCATTGCTCTTATGCACCACAACTTGCGTCAAAATGCTTCGATTTCGATTAAATTTTAGTATGTGGTAGGGAACCACCTGGGGACAAACCCTATTGAAAACGGAAGAAATGGGGTCAAAGATCAGGACATACGATCGGGATTTATTCCACAGCCATTATCCTCATGACTTGAGTAATGATTTCTGGTATGGTGGAAAGCGTATCATCATCAATGCATTGCATGATTGTACTAACTTGTTAGAATAAAGTCTGCGATGGGGAAGGAAGAAATATTCCGATGGAAGCGTCCAAACGAGTGGTGTTTATAGGTTTGTTTCTGACATTGCATCGTTGGAAGGAAAGCGACGGAAAAAGAAATCATGGACCGACGACTCTGAGGATGAAGCGATGGTGAGATTATATTCCAAACTTGTACAGGACTATAGCTCTTATAAAACATTATCGCAAAAGCTCTAATCTGACTAGTCAAGCTTTTAACACCACACGTGAAGAACAGAAATGTCAGCATGAAAATACTTTAATATTTTCAAAATATTTGTGGAAATGTTTCTCTTTTGTCTGTTTTTTTGTCTTTCTCGCGTGACTTGGTTTCACATAAATTTGTTCAGAACATCCGGGAAACCTGTGTGTTGTTTCACCAGTTACAAAAAGTCCTTACAGTTACATTAATCGGTTCAAACTTAGCAAACATTTTATTCTTAACTTTCAAGCACCAGTGTGCTTTAAAGTATATTTTTAGCTCTCTAGAGGATTATAACATTTAAGTTCTACTTACTCCCACGCTGTTGATTTATACACTGTCACTGATCCAATTAGCGAAGAACTTGTTTCCTGTTGTTGAAGCCAGATTTGAAACATGTTCGACATTAATTTTTGGGGCATGAATTCATTATACCGTGTACAGTCCCAGAAGTATTTACTTCCAAAGCGTTTGCGGCATCACTGAATGAATCACTTTGCCAGATGGCAGCACCAGTTGATTCATTAGAGGTAATCACATTTCGTCTGCTCACTATTTTTGATTTGTGTCAGCGACGCAATACCCATTAATCAGGTTACCCATTTCCAAGCCTTCCCATCCGCTTACAGAGAAGCAGCGAGGCTGCAGGAATAATATTTTGCCTTTCCTAAGCAACATTTTTCCTCAAATCATTGCAAACAGAAACAGCTTCGGAATGTTTGTTTACCCAAGACGGAAGAATACCTTCGTGAATGGTAGCAATTAGAAATCGTTTCAGGGTGAAGATTTGCAGATCTTCAATTACGAGAACCTGTGCATTATTTTGCATTCAAATTATCCGCCTCTAGCACATTTTCGCCAAATACAAGATTTCCATGGAGGAATTTTGGTGCTAAATTAAAAAAAGTGTTGAAAATTAAGATATAGTAATAGCAAATGTTATCTATGTAAATTTACCGCGAAGTTCAAATGTCAACCGCGTGTTTAGCTCCGCCAATCTGTAATTCAACATTTCTTCAAAATAGTATAACAATAACAATAATCCGAAATCTCTTGGCGTAAAACATAAATAAAACTTTCTAAGCTTTCGCACATCAACCAGATGGCTTTTTCAAGGAAGTTAGACAGCTAACTTCAAACTGGACAATAGAACGTTTGTGACGTGCCTGCCCCGCAGGACGCGCACGACATAAAGGCAGATAGCAGCGATAACGAAATTATGCGACTTGTTCCGGAATAAGTGGACTCAGGTTCGATCTCCGGCGTGGACCAAAAATGACGGAGAAATTTACTTCGTTATAATGGCGCCCGAACTTCCCGGATGACTCGGCCGTTCAAGATCTCGCAATAGTGTGATGTTCTCTCCACACCGGGAGACAGGAAAAATAAGAGAATCCCTTCTTCAGCGCTTCGAAAAATAAAATGTGTGTGACGTTGCATTCCACACACCAGGATTGACTGGGAGTTCTCAAGTGCACGTTCTACAGCGGATGGCTGCCTGCAACGATTCATGGTCACGGCTGACCCGTGGGCCATGCCCCGGCCCTCTTTTGGGGGGATGGTGACGTGCCTGCCCCGCAGGACGCACACTACATAAAGGCAGATAGCAGCGGTTATGAACGTCTGCGTAGCTCAGTTGGTAGAGTGACTTCTTCCGGAATAAGTGGACTCGGGTTCGATCCCCGGCGTGCACCAAAAATGACGGAGAAATTTACTTCGTTATACGTTTCAACAATTTGAACGTGGTGACTTGACTAGACAATAAATTAATAGGCACAAACGTGACAATTCGCAGAAACGAAGCCACGTTTGTAGGGCACACGGCACCATGGTAGAAAACGCAGCATTATTTGAAGAATTGATTCCAAATACGTGGCAACTCCAGAGAGACGCTATCATTGCAAGCCTAGCTGCTGGTCAAGATTTCCAAGGTTTCGCGAATAGCAGTAGATTTAGGTGTGGAATATGAAGTTAATTTCTTTACATCACTCCACATAGAATCGGCGGACTTGAACTTGACATCTCTTGATAGAGCAGTGTTTTTTTCCCGTCTTTTGTATCCCTTTTATGTTCGCTGATTCTATTTCCAAACGAACATTTGGTCGTTCCAATGTAGTATCGCTTGGAGCCGCCCGGATATTGTAGCGGAATGGCATAAACACCTGCCTCATTGAGAAGAGGGAGCTTGTTAATATTTCTCTTAAGCATTGTATATAAAGATGCCGGAGACCTTATGCCGACACCGATGTTCATCCTCCTGAGCGCGTTTTTGAGTTGATAAGAAACATTTGGTATGTAGGGAATAGAGCCCAGGTAGCAAAGTTTCAGCATAGAAATATTAACACGGCCGGTTCTGGCTTTTTCGATGAAGTTATGCATCTGGTTCGACGTATATCCTGCCTCAGTGGCCAATTCGACGATGCTTTTTAGTTCAGATTGTCTTGAACGAACATTAGATGAGACAGCGAAGGCTCTTATAATTCGAGAACGGAAGAAGGCCGTCTTGTAATCATCAGAGCACAATGAACTGCGGGTCATCAGGTTGGGAACGGAGGTGGGTTTATAATAGACTTCTGTATGAAGGCGGTTGTCATGCGATTTGCTCACTGAGACGTCGAGATAAGGTAAGGTACCACTGTGTTCAAGCTCCATAGTTAAATTGATCGTAATGTGTATCTAATAAATTTTGTCGAGGAAAAACCGGGTGAATCTTTTCTGTCAGATTCGCCAGATTTTATTGAGTATGTGTCAAGATGACAACAGCTGAGTAAAAACGCATTTCATGTGTATTTGTGGGCAGCGAGAACGGAAAGGAATCTATGATGCTAAAACACCTGATGATAGATATAGACCAAACAGCCAAAACATTATGACCACCTGCCTAATATGATGTAAGTCACAAGCTACCGATTCTCGAATCCTGTGATGGTTATATTCAAATTAAGCGGAAACTTGTGACTTGGTCGTTCTGGATGGTGTAGTGGTTAGCATACCCGGGCGCTATCTGGGAGACGAGGGTTCGATACCCGCTTGAGGACAACGAAATTTTCAAGTTTTCGGATGGTATCTGGCTTACCATCCTTGTCATATTTACACCAAAAAACTGTTTTTTATCTTCAAAATTTGTATTATATGATGTAATCCCGTATTTCATTCATGATTAAAACGTGCAAATTATGATGGCCGCCCCGGTGGCGCAGTGGTCTAAGCGATGGCTTCTGATCATTCGTCCAAAAGGGGTCCGGGTTCGAATCCCGGTGAGGCATGGATGTTGTGTTTGTCTTACGGCATTGGTTTCCTCCCTTCCCTGGAACCAGTGACCCTAAATTAGGGACGGGCGACTGCTTATAGCCCATTGAGTTGCTCATGGTGGTCGTTAAACCTCCAATCAAAAAAAAAAATTATGATGGCATTTTCCTTTTAATGTAGACGGGGCTAAATCGGTCCCACTTGTTGTCTTACAACAAACACAGAGTACTCTCACTTCTAACTAAACGACATCTACATGTTTTCAATGCACGTGGAATAAGTGCTATAGTAAACGATTGATCATTAACACAAATATCGTACTTTTTCTAATATTCTGCGTTTTAATAAAACAAGAAGAAATCTTTGCATAGACACTAATTAGTTGTCATGAATTAAAAAATATTTCATGTCAGCCAGTATGAATTTAAAAAATAATGGATAGCGGGTGGTGAATCATTTTAGTCTTCGTCAGCTGTTTCTCTTCAGACCAGTTTTGAGGTGAGTCTTGTCGATTTAATTAGTAGGTGGTGAGTACTGAAAGAATACAGACATAGTTAGACAACATGTCCCGGAACGTGTAGATGGTTTAAAGCAACACTTTTTCGTGGGCGAGTTCGGTGTTACGCTTTGTCTAAAACCATGACTAAGGAAAAATCGAACTAAATAAGAATACGATGCAAAAATAGTTTACGGCTAGACGAAACATAAACAGAAGTCAACTTACGGTAACCTTTTATTGGTCCAGCAAATTGAAGAATTCCACAATACAGCCACATATAATACCGTATCATATAGCTTTTACACAAATCGAACATCTGCACACACACACACACACACACACACATACACCCTAAGCAACTGCTGTATCGTCCTCTTTTACGCCTTCCAACCGTAGGTTGAAGAAGCGAAAATGCTCCAGCTTTGTTTGTCTGTCTGTCAGTCTGTCTGTCAGTCGGCACAATAACTCGCGTAAAAATGGCTCGATTTCGATGAAATTTTTGTACGTGGTAGGGGACCACTTGGGGACGAACCCTATTAAAAATGGGCGAAATGGGGTCAAAGGTCAGGACATAGGAACAGGAACCAATCCATTGCCCTTATGCTTCATAACTAACGTAGAAATGGTTTGATTTCGATGAAGGTTTAGTATGTGATAGAGGACCAACTGGGGACGAACCCTGTTGAAAATGGACGTAATGGGTTCAAAGGTCAGGACATAGGATCCGGATTCATTCCATAGCACTTATGCATCATAACTTATGTAAAAATGCTTCGATTGCGACAAAACGTTAGTATGTTATTCCAGAGATATACTGTACCAATTATGTTTAATATCATCTAAATGGGGTCAAAGGTTAGGGCACAGGAGCGAGATTTATTCCACAGCCATTATCCTCATAACTTGAATACAAATGCTTCTATTGCGACAAAACATTAGTATGTTGTTCCGGAGGTATACTGAACCAATTCTGTTTAATGTCATCGAAACGGGGTCAAAGGTCAGGGCACAGGAGCGAGGTTTATTCTAGAGTGATTATCCTCATAACTTGATTAATAGCTTGAGTAATGATTTCTGGTATGTTGGAAAGCGTATCATAATCAGTGCATTGCATGATTTTACTAACTTGTTATCTATCGTTCTTATCACATTTATTCGTCACTCTCTCTGACCTCAAAAGTGTTGCGAACCTCATTCATGTGAGAGAGAAGGTATCACGTTAAATTTGGAAAGTGCAAAAGAGAGCTAACTCAAATTTACATAGGAAAAGGAACTGAAAATGAAAGTTAAATTAGAATATACGTCACAATGGTCATACAACAGAAACAAAAATCGGCAGATTACAAAAATTTGTCAGTTGACACAAATCAAAATCAGTAGATTGGCAACACTGGGCTAGGGCAATACCTGGAAATCTTTCTCATGTTCCGCAAACCATTCTCGAATAGTGGGGCACGGCTAGTTATCCAGCTGAAGGAAATCTCTACTAGATGAGAATACCGTTGCTGTGAAAGGTTGTACCTCGTCTTCAGCGTTTAGCTAGGTGATAGGCATCATAGTCGCCTGCACAGGAATATCTGGGAACTTTGCACAATATTCCCAGCAGGACATTGCCCCAAGCATTACACTTCCTCCACTGGCTTGTTTTTATCCCACAGTACATCCTGGTGCCGACAATTTACTAGGTAAACGACGCACACGGCTGTCCACATGATGCAACAGGAAAAGAGATTCATCGGACTAGACGATCTTTTTTCAATCATTCAAGGTCCAATTTTATGCTTGCGTGCCCGCTGTAGGTGCTTTGGACGACGAACCGATGTCAGCATGCATTCTGGCCTCGGTTCGTCGTCCACATGTTCCATTTTGAGTAGGATTCGGTGTATTGTGCGTTGTGACACATTACTGCCGTCACCAGCATTCAAATTATCAGCGAGTTGCGCTACAGTATCCCTTCTATCGGCTCGTACAATACGGGATAGCTTTCGCTCCCCTCTGGCATTGATCGGCAGTGATCGGGCCTCATCTTGCAGCGGTCGTGAGTTTTTCCTCCTCGGAGCATTTTTTGAAAGTACAAACTACGGCTGTTCGTGAGCACTCTGCAAGCCTTGCCGCCTCGTGAGTGCTCTGACTCATTCGTGTGGCCTAAAAACATTTTTCAGTACGGATACCATCAGAGGTTACACACTGAGTTAGTTTACATTAGGAACACCTCCGTATATCGAGTGAGGGTCACATTGATGAAGAAATTAATCGGCGTATAAAACTTAGATGGAGAGCCTTTGGAAGAAACCGTACAATTTTTAAGAGCAGTATGCCATTATGTCTCAAAAGAAAAGTGTTTAATTAATGCATCCTGCCAGTGCTTACGTATGGAGCAGAGACATGGAACTTAACTAAAAAAGACATACAAAGACTGCAGACAACTCAAAGAAGCATGGAGAGATGCATGCTTGGTGTAACCAGGAAAGATAAGAAGAGGAACTTGTGGATAAGGAAAATGACAGGAGTGGACGACATCATGACCAGAGTGAAATCGCTGAAATGGCAATGGGCTGGACATGTTGTCAGAAGAACGGACCACCGATGGACAACCGAAATTTTAGAATGGATTCCGAGGGACAGGAAGAGACCCAGAAGAAGACCCCATGGGAGATGGAAGGATCAAATTCGAAAGTATGCTGGAGTCACATGGAGGAGACAGGCCCAAGACAGACAATTGTGGAAGAAATTTAGGGAGATCTTCATCCAGCAGTGGATTGATAATGGTTGATGATGATGTCTAGAGTTCTCTACAACACACTTACCCTGAATGCCTCTTCAGATCTTTTAAATGTGTAATCCAGTGTTTGGCATTATGCCAACAACGTTCCATACACTGCTGACAACAAAGCAGACGAGAAAACTGGAAGGAGCTCTTCTTTACCCTGGCTTTACTTTGGCGACATACTGTTTGCACTATCCTCCCACCATCTGTGATCCCCCTTTTCTGTTGGGGGATTTGATTTGAATTTTATTTTCTTAATCTTCTTTGGGACCTGGACGTCGAGGGCCCTGAAGTACCATTTAACCGCGATTAATAGTAGTTGCGCAGCCGTTAGAGAGCCCGTCCTGGAACTTGGCCCCTATTAAAAACATTTTCCAGTACGGATTCCATCAGAGGTTACACACTGAGTTAGTTTACATTAGGAACACCCCCGTCTTGCATATTCGGAGCGATAATGAAGTACAACGTGATACCAATGTCACGTGCGGATATTATAAATTGTGCACACCTGTCCTCAGTATGTAATCAGTAAACGTTTCCAGTAATGAGTAATTTTCCAGCTAGTTGGATCCCAGTATTTTGGAAACAGCCGCACGTGCTGGTTGCTGCCGTTCTACTGCATCAACGATATACCAGAACTTGATAAACCATGCACAGACATCCGACAGAAGAGATCACATTGGTCGGCCACGCGCGGTTGATCCTAGAGGTGAGAGTTGGGTTCATTACTTGTATCTTAGTAACGACGTGCACCAGTCACCCAGCTCATCTACCAGCACAACAGCGGTGCAGTCCAACCTATTTTCACATGCACCGTGAGCCGTACCTTGCTTTGCCTGAGGTTCCACAGCCGGAGACCAAAGAGGGGTAGCTGATAACGCCCAGTCACCGCAAACTAACCCTCGCATGTGCCAAGGAACGTCGGCAGTTGGCCCTCGACAGACGAGAAAAGGTCGTCTGGAGTGATAAGTCCCGTTTCCTGCTGCATCATGCTGATGGCCGGGTTCGCATATGGCGTAAATAGCATGAAGCCCTATCCCCTGGTTACACCTAGACCAGAACACCACTTACGTGGAAGTGGTGTTCCGGTCTAGGTAACTTTTTCCTGGCAAGTCCTAGGTCTGTTAGTTTTCATCCCACAAGCACAGAATGGTAGATTCTACAGGGACCTGTCAGCCGACCATCTGCGTCCATATCTGTGAAAGGTTTATCTGGACCACAGTGCCATCTTTCAACAGAACAACGCGCCGTGTCATTGGACTCGTATAACTACTGAGTGATTGGAAAAAGACAACAACGAATTCACCACATTGCCTTGGCCCCTAAACACCCCTGACTGTAACCCAATTGAAAATTTGTGGGATATGCTATGACGGGGAGTGAGAACTGTACATCCTTCTCTACGGAATGGGCGTGAATTGACGGAGCTACTGCAGTGGACATGGGTCAAATTGCGCATGGAGGATGTTCGACACCTTGTAGAATCTGTTCCTAGGCGTCTGTAAGCCGTGGTTGCACAGAAAGATGAACCAACGCATTATTAGGTAGGTTGTGACGTACTACAGAGGTGAAAACATGCGTCAAGATGACAAATCTGCAGCTAGATGTCCTGTCCGCGTTGCTCAGTTGGGAGAGCGGCCTACTCCGGAATGAGGGGACACGAGTTCGATACCCGTTGCCGACAATCTTGTGTTTTCACGAGGTGTTTCTAATGAGAAGCTAAATATGTGTATAGTGTCCACAGAGTGGCTTACAAATAAAACAGTAGCAATTTTTTCCAACTTACGTTATGTAAAAGCATCAGTCAAAATTATATGCATTTAAGGCGTTTCCATAGAAAACTCGATGAAAAAGGAAATGCGAAGTTAAATGCATAGGCAGAAAGCATAACTCTTCTGAAAAAAAAAGCCATTAGTGAAAATTCTACCGTTTTGATATGAAAGAAAAAAAAATGTGTTATGACCTTGTAGTGATTTCTGTTCCATGTTCTGGAGAAAAATAATAAGTTGAAAGAATTCCTGTGAGAAGGGTTCTCTTAAAGATCTCTGACGCCATTGGATGAGAGGAGGCGCTGAAGAGCGGGATTTGGGTGGGTGGTGAAGAAATGAAAGGACATTTTCCCGATTTCTTAAGGAGAGGAAATAAGAAAATAAATGGAGCTTATAAGATCATAACATTTCCACCTAACAATCTCATCACTTCTCTATCTTTGCGTGATGCAACAGAATCCATTTATTTCTCTGGGCTTATCAATCGATTCAATGACGCGCCTGAAATACATCACACGATACATTTCGTACGTTCCCTAATCCTTCGTTCTCCCGGGAGAAAACTTGATACAAAATACGCAGGTGGATGAAATGGAAAACCAAACTTAAAATTGGCAACAAAAATCCCGTCTGGCGAAAGAATTTTTGAAAGCATTTTTTTCTTTTGCTACTAATCTCTTTTGTAGAATTCATTTTCTTTTTCCGTGTGACGCCTAAAGCTACTTCATAATAAAAGAGCAAAATCAGTGATGCATTTTGCGTTAACTTAAAATAGAATATACGAGCTTCAGAAATGTAACTAAAATATATGTATTCCAAAAGAAACACTTAACAGTTCATGAATAAAACGCTATTTTAACTCGTTTTTTGACTTGCATACTGATGTCAACTTGTGTTTGGTTCTCCGCTATGCACAAGATATTCCTGCTTGTGGACGTGGAGTTGAAAAATTCCCTTTTTGCATCGGATAATGTTAATTTCTGTTTGGTTGTCCGCTATGCACAAACTACACTATATTGATAAAAGTCACCTGACACCCCTTCAAAAGTAAATGAACGTATCTGCTGCGTTGTTAAGATGCGCGGTGCAGCTGCAAACCTGCAGCTGACCGCGATCATGTCGCACTGTGAGGTTGAGTGAAAAGGTCGCGGCGGGAGAGAACTGACTTTGAGAAAGGAAAGATTTTTGGGTGTTATATTAGTGGGTTGTCCATAGGAGAAGCCGAGAAGCGTTTAAACCTACCCAAGCAAACTGTTTTGCATGCACTGAATAAATGGAAGACACATGGGGTGCCTGAAGCAGAAAAACGTACCAGCAGACCGAAGAAAATCATTGATAGAGGACGTCGAAGCCTCAGGAGAATCGTAACAGCTAATCGACGGAGTACTGCACAAGACTTAAATGTACAGGTGAGTAAAAATGCTGGAACCTTGGTATGTACACGTACCATTCGCAGAGAACTTCATTCCATGGGTTACCGTGGTCGTTCGGCTGCTCATAAGCCTCTCATCTACACTCGGAATGCTACTCGTCGTTTTGCATGGTGTAAAGAACATTTATCGTGGACCGTGGATCAATGGAAACAAGTCCTATGGACTGATGAATCCAGATACACGATCCATCAGTCTGATGGCCGTGTGTGGATACGGCGGCAGCCTGGGAAACGCTATTTACTACAGTGTACTGTTCCTACGGTCAAGGTTGGAGCTGGCAGTATACTCGTGTAAGGGTGCTTTTCGTGGTCCATTGGTTATCGTGGACAAACCTGTTAACCAGCACGTCTACCTCGATATTCTGGACAATTATGCTCTACCAACTCTGTGGCAATACTATGGAACCAAGCCTTGTTGGTACCAGCAGAATAATGCACCGAGCCATAAAGCAAGGACTATTACGGCGTGGTTTGACGATAAATCCGTATCATGTGTGGACTGACCAGCACAGAGCCCTGATCTTAATCCCATAGAGTGTCTATGAGATGAATTAGAGCGCCGCAAACGAAGTTTGGAACCAAGGTCTACTACTAAGCAACAGTTAGCAGCAGCATTATGTAGTGAATGGAAGCGCATACCTATCGCTGTTTTACAAAACCTTGTCGAAAGCATGTCTCGAAGGGTCAGTGCATGCATTAAGGCCAAATGTGGACCGACACCATACTGATGTATGTCAATATATGCTATGTTGTGTTTCTCTTCTAGGCGTCCGGTGACTTTTATCACTATAGTGCATTTATGCTTGTAGACGCGGGATTGAAAAATTTACTTTCAGTGTCGTGTTACGTCAGATTGTGTTTGGCTTTCCTCTATGCAAATGATATTCCTGCTTGCTCATCTTACGTATGGCTGTTTGAAAACACAAGAAATTCCTGTTTGTGGGCGTGGTGCTGGGAAATTCATTTTTTGTGTGGGACAAAGCATTTCACTGCCAAGGTTTAAAATACCGTGATTTCGAAGATTTAGAGTACCATACAACCTGCATGACAACAAAAACTCACAATTCTTCTGCAAAAGTCCACGTAATAATTGTAATACCTTGCTTCCAAGGTGACCCAACCACTATCGCAGCTGGTATTTTCATTGTCCTCCATATGACAGCAGTCAGAAAGACCAGAATTTTCGCATGACAACCTGGCTTTCATTCACAGTAACAACCCAACCACTATCGCAGCTGGTATTTCCATTGTCCTCCATATGACAGCAGTCAGAAAGACCAGATTTTTCGCATGACAACCTGGCTTTCATTCACAGTAACAACCCAACCACTATCGCAGCTGGTATTTCCATTGTCCTCCATATGACAGCAGTCAGAAAGACCAGATTTTTCGCATGACAACCTGGCTTTCATTCACAGTAACAACCCAACCACTATCGCAGCTGGTATTTCCGTTGTCCTCCATATGACAGCAGTCAGAAAGACCAGATTATTCGCATGACAACCTGACTTCCATTCACAGTAACATTGTGCTCTTATAACGAAGTGAATTTCTCCGTCATTTTTATCCGCGCCGGGGTTCGAACCCGGGTCCCCTCATTCCGGAATAAGTTGCTCTACCAATTGAACTACGCGGACATTTTATTCTGATTCCTATCTGCCTTTATGTCGTGTGCGTCCTTCTGGCAGGTACGTCACATCTCCTGGTACGTTACATCATCTCCCCCTTATTTTTTTATTTTAAGTGCTGGAGAAAGGATTCTCTTATTTTTCCTATCTCGCGGTGTGGAAATAACATCACACCAATGCGAGATTTTGAACGGTCGGGTCATCCGGATAGTTCGGGCGCCATTATAACGAATTGAATTTCTCCGTCATTTTTATCCGCGCCGGGGTTCGAACCCGGGTCCCCTCGTTCCGGAATAAGTTGCTCTACCAATTGAACTACGCGGACATTTTATTCTGATTCCTATCTGCCTTTATGTCGTGTGCGTCCTTCTGGCAGGTACGTCACATCTCCTGGTACGTTACACTCTTGCTTAACGTGTGTCTTGAAAATCATGTGCCAGCACGTTTGCGATGGAGAACCGTTGGAAGGCTTGAGGTCGGACACTGCCCAGCAGATGTGCTAGATGGCTCAGTATAGAGCGTTTCCTTGTGCGTAGGCTTTTGACGTTTGCATGAAATATAGACTGTTGCAAAAAAAAAAGCGGAGAAGACAGGCAGACCTACAGCCACTACCTCACGTGCAGTAAGTTTAGTTCAACTTAAAGCACAAAGTTATAGGTTTACAACACAATCTCAATTGTGTTCTGACTTAACCCCATAGAAACTTCTAGTTCTGCAACCTCTACATGTATGAGGTTGCAGGAGGATAGTATGTATGCCAGACGTTCAGTGGTGTTTGTCTGACTCCAGACGTCACATGAGAGCGCGGTTTAATTGTTGTACAGAGAATGTGACCTGAAGCCCAGTGGAGGTGTGTATTATTCACAGATTAATAAACATTTCCTCTACGGAGTGAGAGTATATCCATACGGAATAAACCTGAATCATGTCATAGTCCTTCTAATATCATTGAAAAAAGTGTCTTAGAAGATCATAGCCCCTTTTGATCATTGAAAAATGCGTCTCGAAGAGTATCGTACCAAGTAAGGATTTCTCTAAGGATTTTTTAGAATAAAATAAACTCTTTCAAATAGAAATATACGTTAACGCTCCTGGCTGAAGAATTCTGAATAATGGAAAAATAGAAAATATGCGAAAAGAATTCTTCACAGCAAAAGCTCTTCCGGAAGCAGAGATAGTGAGAAAAAGTTTTCGCATTCACGCCCCCTAGCAGAACTACTGTGCTTATGTAAAAGTATAAATCTTGTTATGTTGAAGTGCTTTGAGTTCCAATAATGAAGCATGTACGGTAGTTTTAATGTTGAAGTACAACATTAAAACTACCGTACATTCGAAAAACGATCAGTGCTTTGGCGCGGTACATAAGTATTCATAATCGAAAGACTTCAGAAATAATAATAATGTTACGCTTGAATTACTTTTCTCTGGTTATTTATTCCTGAATATTCATACGTTGACAAGAAACAAAACTATATTATATTTCACTGGAAACGAAAACAAGAATATGCTTTAATTATAATACGAAAGTGTTCTTAATAGAAACTGTCTGCCTCTTTTCATGGCGCATTAATGTTTTTTGCAGTTTTTTAAGCTGTCTTACACTCGCCGTGACAACAACTCAATGTTTTTTAGAACAACAACTCAAAATGTTTCACCACTAACGCCATAAAAACAATCAGTCAACGTCCCAGCATTCTTTGCAGCTAGCAGCTCGACATTCATGGTAACAACTTCGCAAACAAACACACGTGCAGGCGTGGAACTGCATTCGCAAGTACGCGACACCAACAAATTCCCTAACCTTTACTGAAGTACATAGCATAAAGTAAAAGGAGAAAATTTTCGATATGATTTTTAGAAGCGGAGATACTGTTATAAACTGAAATTCACACTTAACACCACAAAGTGCCAGAATTATTAACTACAAAAAGCCATGTCAGAATGTTTCACAAATGGAATGGCATCCAGAGTTAAAATAATATTTTAAATCGAACATTTTAAAGCATATCTATAAGAAAAACAGTATAGACATTTGAGTCCCCTAGCAGGAAAATTGCGCACTATTTTGGGCAGAAAGTGCACATAAAATGTTTTGGGAGTTAGTAGTACCTGACCGAAAAAGAATTCCTCAATCTGGCTTTTATTCGAGGAGATATTGCCGCACAAATTGTACCAGAAACGCTGTCCGATAATGAAAGATTTTTCAAATCGAACTGTTACAAACAAAGATATCGAGAAAAATAAGATTTACACTTACACCACCTGGGGAGAAAAACTTCATTATTTTAAGCAGGAAATATGCGAAAATGATTTTCCGTGGTCAGTAGTATCTGACTGCAAGGAAGTTCTTCAACTGAGTTTTTAGAAGCGCAGAAATTGCTGCAAATACATCGGAAATAGATAATATATCGCGTTCCTAGTGGCGAAATGGTTCTCTAAACTAAATCAGAAATTACATGCAGAGCATTTAGTCTATCCAACGCAAAAAGGATGTTTCAAAGTGGACTATCAGAAGGTGAGATATTGGGGAAATTGAAGTTTACCTTTACGCCCCTAGCGGGGAAACTGCGCGTTACTTGAAAACACTACTCTACCAAGAATAATCTTGGTCATGAATGGAATCGAAACAAATAAAATAATTCTTTTTCAATCGGTTATTTAGAAGCTAATGATATGGAATAAAATGTATTTTGAGTTTGATAGTTTCTACATTTACACCCTCTAGCGGCAAAGTTATTCATTGGAAAAGGACTGGAAAACAAGGAACACCGTTCTCACATTTCGGGCAATGTAAAAAGAATATTTAAACCTGACCAATAGTTGCAGAGATATGGTGTCCAAAGACGGACGGATAAAATGATAGTACCTACATAGCACATCGTTTTTATTTTTACGAAAGACATAAAAAAACGAATAACTTCCAAAATCCTTTGGCTTATACTTAAGAATGTACGATATGTACAACGGCTGTTCCGTAAAAAACTGAGAGTACAATCGCACAAATTAAGAAATATCAGTACAGCAAAATATGTATGTTATTCTTTCTCAAAGTATCTTCCCTCAGATGATATGCAACGGTTCCATCGTTCAGTCCACTTTTCAAAGCATGTGGCGAATGTATTTTGTGGAAGCTGCTTTAGCGACCCCTGTATAACTTGAATAACGTCAGCATCTGTGTTGAATGTTGTGCCGTGGAACTTCTACTTCATTTTGAAGATGATATCTGCTTCTTCTTTCATGATTCTACTTCATTGTTGGAAACAACCAGAAATCGCACGGGGCGCGGTCAGGACTGTAGGCAGGCTGTGGCATGATTTTAATACTGCATTTCATAAGAAACTGTTGAACACAAGCAGATATATGTGGGCGGGTGTTATCATGGTGTAGGGTCCACTTTCCAACCAGTTTCGGTCGCTTAATCGATGTGTCGTCGCAGACGCTTCAAGATTGAAATGTAAATAATACTCAGCATTGACAGTAATTTGTGGAAGAACGGCATGCTGATAGACTTCATCTTTATAAAAAAAGATAGTTATCATCATCACTTTCCCAGATGATTTGATTTGGCGGATTTTTTTCGGAGGAGGTGAGCCTATGTGTCTCCAGACACTCGTTGCGCTCTTCGTAAGGGGGCCAAACTAGTGGATTCATGTTTCACTGGCAGTTATTACTGTGTTTAGAAAGTTTGGATTTTTTGCAATCATTGTTTCCACTCATGAAACACCTGAATTCTGGCTAACAATTGTTCTGTCGTCAAGTGATGAGGTGCCCATCTGGAACACACACGATGCAGCAGTAATTTGTGGCGTAGAATGCGAAATGCGGACGTTCTGGAAATATCAGTTGGCGCTGCTATGTCTTCACACGTCATTCGTCGATCTTCCTTCAGGATTGGGTTAACAATACACTCCGTAACAACACTTTCAGGTCGACCAAGACTAGGTGCCAGTTTTGCCGACAAACGCCCTTTTTGAAATCATGGTGCCAGCTAAAAATCGTTGACTCACCCAAACACTAATCTTTGCAAGCTTTTTTCATTAAATCAACTGTTTCTGGAGCAGTTTTGTCCAAACGATATCAAAATTTTATCGCACAACGCATTTCATTTCTTAACTTTTTTTTTTTTTGATTGGAGGTTTAACGACTACCGTGAGCAACTTAGTGGGCTATAAGTAGTCGCTTTCTTAACTCTGAATCATTGACATCCATAGTTGTATGGCGAAATGCAGACGTAACTTAAACAACTGCGTAATAACAAAACCACAAAGCAGGAGACTCAGAGGTTAATCTTCCACAGAGACTCATGGCAACAATTTGGCCCCGGAGATCTCAATAGAACAGCGCGCCAGTGGACGGACATGGAACTAAAACGTCAAACCGCAACCGCCGCCTTTTTTTTTTTCCTCAAGAATTTACAACACAGATCATATGTAGAGGATTTTAGGAAGGGAGTGTCTGACCCCAGGTTTTAAACAACCCTTAAAAATAGGAAGCTAGGAGATTTAGCTAGAGTGCCCGATAGGAATGTGGCACGAAAGAGAGGTATAAAGGGGAGAAAAGAAGCCCTTATTTATAGCCCGGGGGGGGGCAGTACCTGGGGTCCGACGGCTTAACGTGCCGAGTTTACAACTCCATCTCGAATCGATACACAAGAACGCGACCCGAAGGTTCAAACATTGGATCAACCCCAATTGTTCAAAACCTAGCACATGGTTGAACGTGTCTTGCCCGTAACTTAGGTTTAGTCGACTGTCAATCGGGAAAGACGTAACACCGTGGGTCCAGCCGCCTTTGAAAAGTGGAAAGGAACAGGTGTTCCATAAGAAAGATAAGACTGAAACAGGGGATGAAAAATTAGAATTATAGGAACTACGTCGCCCACAGGGAGCCTGACGCTCAGTGATGAAGCAAACTAAGTCATCTAGGTCGGATACGCCATTTGGGGGGGGGGGTATTAGCTCAATTAATTTCTAATTTATTTTGGCAACATGAGTAAAATTATTGTTGTTATTGTGGCAGAGGATAATTTCCTTTTGATTAATTTGAGGAGCAAAATACTACACTTTGCTCGTCTTGATTGGTTTCCAGGATATACAATAAAAATTGCTCTAATTAAGGCCGTCTTGCATGAGAGCAAGTCCAGCGACTTTGGCAGAACAGTTTGTAAGTGAGAGAGAGCACAGTAGATGGCGCCACCGTTCAAGTACGAAAGTCAGGGGTGTAGAAATAGATACCCAACGTAACCTGGGGGGTCCAACCCGGGGGCCGTCATTTAACGTAATCGTCAGATGCACGGCGGGTGTTCAGCAAATCACCCCATCTCGGGAAGATCAGCCCAGGATTGAACCTGAGGACCTTCCATTGAGTCTGCCTCGCTAACCACTAAGCCATACGCGGCTCAAATTTACACACCTCTCTCCGCGGTGCTACTTATATAGCCACTGGTACCGAATCACGTGACAGACGCTATCGTAGTTTCATGTTCGACCACTGGGGCGCTGTCTCAAACACGAGAGTTGTACCTCTGTCTCTCCTCTGTGAACAAAACCAGAATCGTCTACCACGGCTAATAACTGCTACCATGGATACTTACTTAATTCAGTTAGTCGTCTGCACGGTTATTTCCCTCATTCGTACTGTTGCCAACTCAAAAAAAAAAAAAAAAAAGAATTACTCTCAGATTTCAGGGAACGGCTTTTGTATTTTCAAGATTTTTTCTACTTCTAATCGACTCTTCTGAAACTTGTTATCCGATGAGATAGATATAAGCATGAACAAATTTTCTACATGATATCTCTTTTGTGGAGGTTGTTCTTACGCGACGTGACTCCTTGTGTACTGAGCTTTTCCAATCCATGGGACGGATTGAAAACAATCCTTTTTCCTCTTAGGACAGGTGTCCAATGTTGTCTCCAATGAGCACATGATCTTTGTGGAGTTCCAAAAATTAATCAATGTAATTATTGTACTTTTTTATTTCAAATGAACACTCCGTTTCACTTGAGCATTTTGTGGTTCCGTGATGCCACCCTTGTCTACTATTTCTACATATACGAATTTATTAATACGAAGAATTGTCCTGTATGTTTCTCTTTCCACACGGCAATACATAAGTAAACTTTTGAAAACTTTCGTATGTTATTTTCGGAATATTTACAGAGGAAAATATTGAATTCTGATGTTCTGCTTGCAACGACTATAATTCAAACCTTAGTCCTTTTCTTTTCCATTGTAACATCAAAAGTATAGACTGCGTATCTTTCGTTCGTGCTTAGCATCGCTAAAAATATTACAGTGAATTTATTCCCTGGAGTTAAGATAACTTTCGATTACTTCCTGAGGACTGTTGTGGAATCTTATCAATTTGCCGTGAAACCATCTTTCTAATATGCCGCATGAAATATCTTTTCTAATAAAGCACAATAGGTAGGAAAAGCCAGAATACGCAGTTGCGTGACATTACCTAAGGCATGCGCAGACAGTTCCTTTCTGCATCAACGACAGCTGCAAGCATTCGGCGAATGTGTAATATGGGTAAAATGTCAGGAATTTCATTACCTTTGCAACTGTGAGCATCTTATTCGTCTCTCTAACTTGGAAGTTTCGTAATTGCACACGATCTTATAAATCCTAATAAAAAGGAAGTACAAGCGACAAAAATGTAGGGTGCAATAAAAATGTATTTGATTTACAAAAAAGAAAAATAAGTCGAGAGAATACACAGGTACTCTCTGTAGATGAGTTATGCTATGCACCTTTCGCATGCTAAGATCTTTGTGAGTGTGACATAAAACGAGTGATTCGAGAGTATACTTCGCTTCACTCACGACCACACCAAGCTACATTTCGGTACATACCAAATCATAACAACAAACAATAAGGTTTAATAATTCCTGACATTGAGCGGTACTTAGGTAGGTGGATTACTGAATATTATTCTCGCAAAACCAATGAAAAAAAATGTGAGCCAAAAAAGTAAATATTTACTAAACTATGACGGCGGCAATAGTAAGTATTTCGACAGTTTAGTTTTTTAAACACAATATTTATTATTATTATGCATATTTTATTTTATTTTCTACAGCAATGGCATCTGTAGCATGGTCCACTTATCAGTACGGACATAAAGTCAAGTAAAGACATAATCACTCATGGTTTAGAACTCGTCGTATGATGTGGCACGTATCGAGAATTACTGCTTCTTGGATTTTGGGCCTCAGGTGTTTCAGACCTAAAGCATCAAACTATAAGAGTCTGAGGAGCTATACCAGTTGCAGAGATAATCAGTGGACGTACATGTATGTGAACTATTTTCAGCTTCCACATCTGTTTAATCTCTGCAGCCAGTTCTACGTACTTGTTGATTTTTTTTTGCATAGATATTCCGAATATTATGGTCCAACGGTACCGATATGTTGATAATGGCTGCTTCCTCCTGCCTTTTGTCAAATAGCACTATGTCTGGACGATTGGCAGAAATGGTTACGTCTGTTTTAATCTCACGGTCACAATATAATTTGTATTGTTTATTATCTAGTACCTTAGTGGGTTGATATTTATAGGAAATTGTTTCAGGATCAGCCAAATCATTACGGCGCATGATGTCAAAAATACAGAAAAGTGCGGATATCTATGGAATGAAGATAAATAAAAAAAAAAAAGACAAAGCTAATAGTAATAGGGAAGGATCCAAAACAGGCTTTTCTTAAAATTGAAGGACAATGCATCCAACAAGTTAAATCATTCAGCTATTTGTATCAAATTATTTCTGAAGATGCGAGATGTGAAAAGGAAATTAGAATGAGACTGGAGATGGCAAAAACGGCTTTTAGAGAGAATCAAAGACTACTGACAGCCAAAATTATAGATCTAAAACTGAGGAAGAGAATTTTTAAAGGCATATGTTTCACCAGTAGCTCTCTGCGGTTCTGAGACATGGACCAAGAGGGAAGTGAAAAGGCTGGAGGCATTTGAGATGTGGAGCTATAGAAGAATGGAGAGAATAAGCTGGCTCGATAGAAAAACTAATGAGGAGGTCCTGGAGAGAGTGGGATAACCCAGAAATCTGATCAACATGTTGAAAAGAAGAAGAATGTTATGGATGGGACACAAATTACGCCATAGTGGCCCGATTCGGAAAGTTTTGGTATGTAAAATTCAAGGCAAGAGAGGAAGAGGACGGCCGAGGAATGGTTTTGTGGTACAATTACCCCAAAACACCAATACTAGGACATACTATGACTTGAAGACAACGGCAGAGAATAGAGAGGGATGTAGAGACAGAGTACATTTACTGAACAACTATTCCTTGGACTGAGTAACCAAGAAGAAGAAGACTTCTGACACGTATAGTTCTGTATAGTGCGCTAATTGTTGATGTATCATCTTAACAAAATTATTATGTCAATGTATAATGCTAATAGGATACAGCATCACCCAATTATTATCATAATTGCTAGCGTGGTGCATCCTCTGCAGATGTGTTCAGTGGTCTCACTGGACATGTGACATCTATGTACATTTGTCACTTTGCATATCCTTCTTTAAAATGCATTTTTGTCATTTTTGGTCGCAATTATTATTATTTTTATTATTCAGATTTAGACCAACATGAAAATCAACAGTCGATGAAATTTGATGTAGCCACGAAAGTCGATCTGCTCACGCGCAAGTTAAAATCTGACCTCAAGATAGAAAGAAAAGCTGAATCGCAAGTGTGTTAGTGAGAGAGATTGGTAACTTTATTGTGTTTCTACATAATAGCATCACATTGTATTATATAAATTATAACGAAGTAAATTTCTCCGTCATTTTTGGTCTACGCCGGGATTCGAACCCGAGTACGCTTATTCCGGAACAAGTCGCTCTACCAACTGAGCTACGCAGACATGTATTCTGATTCCTATCTGCTTTTATGTCATGTGCATCCTGCTGGCAGGTACGTCACATCTCCCCCCCCGAAAGAGGGCCTGGGGCATGGCCCACGGGTCAGCCGTGACCATGAATCGTTGCAGGCAGACAACCACTGTAGAACGTGCACTTGAGAACTCCCAGTCAATCTGGTGTGTGGAATGCAACGTCACACACATTTATTTTTCGAAGCACTGGAGAAGGGATTCTCTGATTTTTCCTATCTCGCGGTGTGGAAATAACATCACACCATTGCGAGATTTTGAACGGTCGGGTCATCCGGGTATTCGAACCCGAGTCCGCTTATTCCGGAACAAGTCGCTCTACCAACTGAGCTACGCAGACATTTGTTCTGATTCCTATCTGCCTTTATGTCGTGTGCGTCCTGCTGGCAGGTACGTCACAAAATATATAATTTTAAAGCTTTCGCCAATAGCGTATAAGCCCCCTAAGGGAGATCGAGAGAAAGCCAAATTTCCCTATGACGACGCACTGTTTTCGAAATATTTGATAAAATCAGCCCAGGTGGCTTACCGATTATAGCATCAAAATGCATTTTTTTTTTTTTTTTTGTGTGTGTGTGTGTGTGTGTGTGATGGTTTTTCTGACATTTAGCATGAGGTTCTCGTAATTTACATAGATTGCAATGAGATATTGTTACTTTTATGTAAAACGTGATGAAACATTGTTGGGCAATAGTTTAGTAAAATATGTTGTTGAGTAACAATGAAATTACCTATTGTTGCGTTACTTTCACTTCATGGAACAGCATGCAACCCGATTTGACTTCAATAATGCCTTTTGACAATTACGCACCGTTACCCATTTCCGTTACATCGAAATTTGTTGCTTGGAATTTACTTTAATGCCGTCGGAAAAGATGCATGGCTTAAAACAAAATTCAATCTTAGAATGATTCAAATCATTTCAAATTCGTATGGAGCCATCCAAATACTGCGAGGTAACGTAAATATCATGTTCACAAACAGAAAAAAACTTTATTTTTGTTTAGTTATGTTTGAATTATCGTTATATACAGTAGACGAAAACGTAAAATATTTTTCAATCATTGAACTGGAGAGACAAGATGATGAAAATTAAAGGAGATTGTTTAACGTACCTTCTTTTTGACGATGATATAGACGTTTTTTCTGGTACCCCCTCAGAGCTGAAAAATACGATCCAGGAACTTTTTGCAAAGAGTAAAGAAGCTTTTTGTGTTACAATGGAAAAGAAAAAAATGAACATATGGAAAGAAAAACTGATGCATAATGCTTTTACAAGAACTGAAAATTTAGACTTGGATGGGGAAAATATGGAAGAAACTGATGCCAACATCAAATTTAAGCAAACAGATATCAAGAGAAGGACACTTCGAAGATGATATTAATAGTCGTATAAACTTGGCTCAAATGCTTTTAAAAGAACAATACTATTTTCAAAAGCAATTTGCCATTATGTCGTAAAAACATGTGTTGCAATAATGCGCCCTCTAGTCTTTAGCACGTCTTTTGTAAAAAAACATCGTGCTTATGCTTTCTCTTTGTCCGTCCGTCCGTCCGTGGACACATATCCCTGCAACTATTAGTACGATTTGAAAAATTATTTTTGCACTGATAAGCCTGAAATGTGAAAATGATGGTTCTTGCATTCCAGTTTTTTCTATGCACAACTTTACCGCTAGGGGGCGTAAATGCGGATGGTATTGAATTCAAAATACATTTTATTCCCTATCCTTGTTTCTAAATATCCGATCGAAAAAATTATTTTTCTTTTCGATGCCATTTATATCGCAGACTATTTCAGTTACAATCTCTTTTTCAAGTAATGCAAAGATTTTCCGCTAGGCGTAAAGATAAATTGCATTTCCTCCGATATATCTGCTTCTAAAAGTCTGATTTAAAAAAATCTTCATGCATCGGATACAGTCTCTGCTGGTAAATATTTTGCATATAATTTCTATTTTTTGATAAGGAATGGTTTGGCCACCAGAGGACGGCAGTCTCTTCTGCTTCTGATGTATTTATAACAAAATCTGAGCTTCTGAAAACTCGCTTAAGTGCAAAATGTTTCTCATCTAAGTTCAAATTCTTCTTAATGTTTCTCATCTAAGTTCAATTCTTCTTAATGTGCCACTAGAGGGCGTGAGCTCACGTTTCCGTTTACAACAATATCTGCGGTACTAAAAACCCGACTGAATTTTTCATCAGATACTACTAACTATGAAAAGTCCTTGTGTATATTTTCTTCCCAGAATAATGCACAATATCGCCCCTAGGGGCGCAAATGTTTAATTTATTTTTCTCAATATCTCTGCTTCTGAATGTGCGATTTAAAAAATGATTTTAAAGTCGGATACCATTAACCTTGTGAAACACTTTGGGGTTGTATTTGAGGAGTTTTGTTGTTCACAGTTCTACCTCTAGGTTGTGAACTTCTGTTTGCAGCTGTGTCTCCCCATCTAAAAACCATATTGCGAAACTTTTTTTTACTGTATGACATTCGCTGTAATAAAGATGTGGAGGATTATCTTCTTGAGACAATGCGCAGCTCTCCCGCTAGGGGGCGTAAAGGTCAAAACCTTTTTCTGGCTGTCTCTGCTTCCGAGAGACGTATTTGAGAAATTATTTTTCCTGAGCATAGCTTTTGCCATGAAGAATACTTTCTGTTTTTAACTTTTCCATTATGCAAATTTTTTCCGCTAGGGGAAGAATTCTTGCTTTTACTGTTCGATTTGAAAATCTCTTTGTCTCTGATACCTTCATTCTCCTATTAGAAACTTTTTCTGCACCATTTGTTAATTTTCGTAATATACTTTTTAGCTGCTGGTGGAAGAAATAACTATTTCTATTTCCGGATATTTTATCGATTGTAGAAATCCGGTTGATTTTTTTCCTAGGCAGTTTCGCTGACTTTGAATAACTTTGATAAATTTCATTCGTGTCGGAAATGATTCAAAAGAAGTACTCTATACAACCGAAAATTCGGTGTCGTCTTTATCCACTTATGGAGCGGATACACTTCTTCGAGCTCGCCACGCAGAGGCTGCGACGAACTCAAAGAAGTATATACAGGGTGTCCCGGAACTTCGTGTACAAACTTGGAGGGGAGGTAGAGAACGGCATTAGGAACCAGAATTAAATAAGAAAGCATGGGCGGAAACGTCACCCTCACGTGAGAAAGAAACACAAAGACACAGTAAGGCCACAATACAGAAAGCAGTGTAAAACGCTTTATTACACAACATAAGAGTACAATGTAGGACTTACAAGCATCACAGGAGGTGTTCAAAATTGCGCCCATTGGCCTGGATGCACGCAAGACACCTACGCGACATGGATTGGTGAACATTGTCGAAGATACCTGGCGTTTCGCGGATTGTAGCAGCAGCGATGGAGATTCGTGCAACCAGGTCCATTTCCGAATTTACTGGCGTGTCGTACACAATGCTCTTCATGGCACCCCAGAGATAATAATCAAGTGGAAATAAATCAGGTGATCTCGGGGGACCATTTGACGGGACCGCCACGCCTAATCCACTTGGTTCCAAATGTCCGGTCCAAATGGTCACGTACGCACCTTGCGTAATGAGATGGCGCCCCATCATGTTGCAACCACGTTCCGCGTCGAACATGGGCGGGGGTCATCGTGCAGCATTTCCGGAAGAACCTCCTGAAGAAAGACGAGATACTTGCGAGCGGTGGTAAGATGTATGGCCCGACTAAACTGTCCGCCACAATACCCGTCCACACATTAACAGTGAAGCGTTGTTGTGCGTCTCGTGGTCGGGTTCCGTGTGTATTGTCTACGGCCCACATGTGCGCGTTGTGCGTATTGAACACCCCGTCACGTGAAAAGGTTGCTTCATCACTGAACATAACAGAACTGGGAAATTGCGGGTTGGCCACACTTTGGTGCAGAAACCACTGTGCAAACGCGACACGTCATGGGTGATCATCCGGCTGCAGTAATTGAACTCTCTGAAGATGAAAGGGATGTAAGGCTTCGCCCTGCAGAACGCGCCAGACAGTTGATCGAGACGTTCCGGCGGCAGCGGCAAGCGTCCGTACACTGGTCCCGGGATTTCGGTCCACAGGATGCAACAGACGCTCTTCCAATATGGGTGTTCGTGCTTTTCGCGACAGCCCGGTATCCTGCATCGTTGCTGTGAAGGATCCACGTTCCGCAAGGTTCTGATGTACCCGAGCGAACATTTGATAATTTGGTTGGCGTCTCGTTGGATATCTTTCTCAATACAACCGACCAGCAGCGCGTCCATTTCCGTTGGTTAGGCCATAGACGAAGTGCATATCCGTCAACTCGGCGTGTGTGAAACGATTCATGTTGATCGCACGCAGTCCGCGTCTACAATGAGGAAGCCACACGTGCCGACCTTGCGAGCTCGCGTACAGCGCCGCCTATCGTTTCCGCCCATGCTTTCCTATTTAATTCTGGTTCCTAACGCTGTTCTCTACCTCCCTCCAAGTTTGTACACGAAGTTCCGGGACACCCTGTATATATATATATATATACTGTGGGATGTAAGGTCAGGTGATGCGTAACATCACAGCCTCTCCTTGACAAATGTCAACCCCGCCTTCTCGTGGTGCATCCTGTTCCCACTAAAGGGGCTCTGACGACCGCCAATAGCGGTATAACTATACCATCGGGATTAGAAGAAATTCTATCCCACACTCACCAACCCGCTTGGCCAGCGTGGTGAGTTATGGCCAAACCCCTCCAAAATGACTCCACAACTTAAATCTTGGCCCTCAGTCTCCGGCAGCTGGAATGTACCTGGCCAAGGCAGCGGCCAGTGCGACATGAAGGCAGAGGGTGCTAAGAATCCCCGGAGGACCTGACTAGGCTGCCATCTGACGCTGACCTTTGGCTACATATAACGGATGCTCCCTATCTTCTGATTCAAGGCTTCTTGAATTGGAAGAGGAACTACAAAGGATCAAGTGGGACATCGTCGAGCTAAGTGAGGTAAGGAGAAAAGGAGAAGATCTCATTGAACTGAAAAGTGGACATCTCTTCTACTATCGTGGGACAGATACTGGCAGAACTAGTGGTGTTGGATTTATAATAAACAAGAAACTGAAGGATAAAGTGGTAGAAGTTGAAAGTTCCTCTGACAGAGCTGCACGACTCGTTATCCAACTATCGAGAAGATACCAGGCTCAGATTATTCAAACTTATGCACCCACCACAAGTCATCCTGAAGAAGAAATTGAAGAATTTTATGAGGAAATTTGTCATCTAAATAATAAAGGTAAGCAGCACTTGAAAATAATTATGGGAGATTTCAATGCAAAAATAGGGCAACGGCAACAGAATGAAACTTCAGTAGGTAAATTCGGTCACGGCAACAGAAACCATCGTGGAAATACTCTCGTTGAGTTTGCAGAGGCAGAAGGGTTTTTCATCTTGAACTCCTTCTTCAAGAAAAACGCACACAGGAAATGGACATGGAGACATCCAAATGGGACGACAAGTGAAATTGATTTTATTATGTGTAACAAAAAATTCGTCATAGAAGACTGCAGTGTGCTAAACAAGTTCAACACAGGTAGTGACCATAGATTGGTGAGATGTAAGATGCACCTCAACACTAAACTTGAACGTGGCAAGCTCATAAGACAAACAAAATGTATTGACATAACCAACCTTAAAAAACACCATAATACCTTCAAGTTGGTACTGAAGAACAGGTTCTCTGCTTTAGAAGGCCTAACATCGGAAGAAGTGGACATCTCTGAAGTTAACAGAAAAGTAACCAAAGCTCTTATTGAAACAGCAACAAAATCAGCTGGGTCAAGAACAAGTTGCATGTGAACAAATTATCAGGAAAACCAAAATGTTGATGCAAAAAAGAAGAGAGATGAGGACAACTAAAGAAGATGTGACTTCCAAAGTGGAATATATAGAGCTATGCAAGACAGTACGAAAAAGTATCACTGAAGACGTAAGAAAATTCAACTGTGAACTAGTGAGGAAAGCAATTGAAAACAACCAAAGCCTAAAGATAGCAAAGGGACATCTCAGTAAGGGAAGAAAACAGATTATGGCACTGAGAAAAGAAGATGGTTCTGTAACAAGAAATAGAGGCGAAATGTTGACAAGAGTGAAAGATTTCTACTCCAAATTATATGAAAGGGATGATACATGCACTCCAGACATCATGAAAGATACCAGTACCAGAGTTCCTCCAGTCCTTCCAGCAGAAGTTGCACATGCAATCAAGAACATGAAGAGGGGGAAAGCTCCAGGAGAAGATGGAATTACTGTAGACATCATACAAGAAGCAAGTGGAGAAATCGAAACAGTACTCGCCCAAATTTTCAGTCGATGCCTTAATGAAGGAAAGATTCCTGAGGATTGGAAACACCGCTACAATGATCCTGCTACATACGAAAGGTGACATTGAGGATCTCGGAAACTACAGACCAATCAGCCTCCTATCAGTAGTTTATAAAATCTTCACTAAAGTTCTTTCACACCGCTTGAAGGTAACACTGGACATGGCTCAACCGAGAGAACAAGCTGGATTCAGGAGTGGCTACAGCACAATAGATCATATCCATGTGCTGAGAGAACTAATTGAAAGAGCGAGGGAATATGAACTTCCATTGTGCATGGCTTTTATCGATTATGAAAAAGCCTTTGATTCGGTGAAACCATCAGCAGTTACAATGGCTCTGAAAACCTGCGGTATACATACATTAATATTATTAATAACATCTATGAAAATGCAAGTGCAAAGATTAGGCTGTTTGAAAATACAACACACATAAAAATTGGAAAAGGAGTGAGACAAGGTGACACCATATCTCCGAAGCTCTTTAATGCCACATTGGAGGGTGTTTTTTCAGTCACTGAGCTGGGAAAACAAGGGGATAAAGATTAATGGAGATTATCTAACCCACCTTCGTTTTGCTGATGACGTAGTCATTTTTGCAACTAGCCCATCAGAGCTGCAGAGTATGATCCAGGAACTTGCTGACAAGAGTAAAGAAGTGGGATTAAAAATGAACTTTCAGAAGACAAAAGTGATGTTCAATGCTTTTACAAGAAATGAAGATTTATCGATTGATGGAGAAAAGCTGGAGATAACAGACACATACGTTTATCTTGGACAGCAGATATCAAGTGAGGGTCACATTGATGAAGAAATTAATCGGCGTACAAAACTTGCCTGGAGAGCTTTTGCATAATTTTCAAGAGCAATATGCCATTATGTCTTAAAAGAAAAGTGTTTGATCAATGCATCCTTCCAGTGCTTACGTATGGTGCAGAGACGTGGACCTTAACTAAAAGAGACATACAAAGGCTGCAGACAACTCAAAGTAGCATGGAGAGGTGCATGCTTGGTGCAACCAGGAGAGATAAGAAGAGGAACTCGTGGATCCGAAAAATGACAAGAGTGGAAGACATCATGATCAGAGTTAAATCCCTGAAATGGCAATGGGCTGGACATACTGCCAGAAGGACAGATCATCGATGGACAGCCGAAATTTTAGATTGGATTCCAAGGGACAGGAAAAGACCCAGAAGAAGACCACATGGGAGATGGGTGGATGAAATTCGAAAGTATGCAGGGGTGACATGGAGGAGACTGGCACAAGACAGACCGTTGTGGAGGAAACTTGGGGAGACCTTCGTCCAGCAGTGGATTGATAATGGTTGACAATGATGATGATGATGATGATGATATATACTGTGGAATTATATATATATATACTGGGTGATTCAGCTAAGCGTGTACAAACTTCTGAGAAGGGTAGCTTGCACAAAGACAAATCGGAATCACATAGCCATGCAATGTCGGAAACGTCATCTTCATGTGCTAATGAACAGAGAGGACAAGAAATTTGCGAAATGCATTGAGGTTACAGGTGCTCAAAGTTGGGACCATGAGCTGTAACACAAGATTGACATCTTCTGCGCAGGAAATCACGTACACTTTGGAAAATTCCTGGCGTGTCTTGGACTTCCGAAGCAGCTACAGAGATGCGTGCTACAAGGTCCTCATCGCTTTCAACGGGGGTGTCGTACACCAGTCCTTTGATGTAACCCCAGAAGAAGTAATCAAGGCATGTTAAGTCCGGCGATCTTGCAGGCCAATAAACGCGACCACCACGCTCGATCCACTGTTGTCCAAATGTCATGTTTAACATCATTGCTGAAATGAGCGGGGGCCCCATTGTGCTGGAACCACATTGCACGCCGCTGCGACTGAGCGACCTGTTGTTCGTTCAATAGCTCTGGCAAGACGTCCTCCAGAAATATCCAGTAACTCTTTCCATCCAGACGAGGAGGCATGAGGTATGAGCCAATTAAGTGGTCCTCGACAATGCCGGCCCGAACGTTAACAGCAAAACGGCTTTGTGTGGGACGTGGTCGTACAGCATGGGGGTCCTCCACCTCCCACACATACGCGTTATGTGCATTGAACCAACCTTCCCGTGTAAAGCACGCTTCGTCTATAAACAGCACAGAAGCAGGAAATTGGGGTTCTGCCACGCTCTTCTGCAGGTACCATAGCACAAATTCAATACGCTGAGGGTAATCCTCAGAGCTTAGTGTCTGAACGCGCTGCACATGATATGGATGCAATTGGTCTTCGTGCACAACACTCCATATGGTGGATTGGGAGAGACGTAGCCGATGGGCAATTGCGCGTGTGCTGGCACTTGGAGTGTCTGCTACATGACTTAACACATTCTCTTCGATGGCAGTAGTGCGTATCCATCGGTTCCGACACCTGGCAGGCTCCTGGAAAGAACCAGTGTCGCATAACTTCTGATACAGCCGTGCAAACACTTGGTGGTTTGGCACTCGTCTCATCAGGTACCGTTCCTGGTACAGTCGCACGGCGGCTCGTCTGTTGCAGTCCGCTATTCCGTATGCGAGGTGCATATCAGACCTTTCCGCGTTCGTGAACTCAGCCATCCTACTACCTCTGCGGGCGGTTTACAAATGACGTTATTTTGAAAGAACGTATGAGCATTCTCGCGGCCGAACAACGCCATCTACCGCAGGAAGATGACATTTTCTACCCTGCATTGTATATATAAATATATATATACAAAGTTCTGATTTTGGTCTTTATGTGACCAAAATCAGAACTCTGCGTGGCCACCTTTGTTTTTTATAACGCACAGAATACGATGTAGCATACTCTCAATGAGGAATTTTTCACTTGAAATATCTTTGCACCACACGTACTTTATCGCGTCAATCAAAGCTTGAGAATTGGATGGCTGGTTTTCTGTTACCTTACCGTTTAAATTAGTCCACAAATTTTCGATGAGGTTAAGGTCGGGAATATTACTGGGCCAGTCGAGCACAGTTATTTTTTTCTCTGCAGGTGGTCCTTTACTGTGTTTGATCTGTGGTATGGAGCACCATCATGCATAAAGATTGTGCATCTGTGCTCTTGCGTATGAGTTAACAGCTTATCACGTAACATTTCCACATAAAAAGAACCAGTCATGGTAGTGCCTGTCGGCAAAACGGATAATGAAGCAGTACCGGATGCTGACATAGCTCCCCATATCATCTGACTAGGCGGTTGTCTCACGGTGCTAACGGTGGATTTTTCATCAAACCTAATGCCCTTTGGTCGTCGAACATGTGCTTTACGTGATTCAAATTGACGCAGAGTTGATTCACCGGAAAAAAGAACTTGGCTACAATTTTCATCAGTCCACGACTGATGACGCTTCGTAAACTGGAGTCTCTTCTTTTTCATGACAGAGGTTAGTCTAGGTTTATGTACAGGTTTATAAGAATTTAATCCAAAATCTTTTCTAAGACAAATTTTGAAGATGACAATCCGATTTTTGGCGTAAATGTGACAAGGATGGTAAGTCAGATAATATCCAAAAACTTGAAAATTTTCCCGCTCCAGGACGATGAAAATTTTCAAGTTTTCGGATATTATCTGACTTACCATCCTTGTCACATTTACGCCAAAAATCGGATTGTCATCTTCAAAATTTGTATTATATGGCGTAATGCCGTATTTCTTTCATGATTTATCTGCTTCTCCGGGCAAACACGGGATATGATTCTTAACATCCAGATTCGCTAAATATGAATGCCGGTTGCTTCGACTAACGAATCCTGTGATGTTTATATTCAAATTGATCGGAAACTTGAAACTTGGTCGTTCTGGGTGGTGTAGTGATTAGCATACCCGGGCGTTTTCTGGGAGACGCGGTTTCGTGTCCCGCTCCAGGATGATGAAAATTTTCAAGTTTTCTGATCTTATCTGACTTACCATCCTTGTCACATTTACGCCAAAAATCAGATTGTCATCTTCAAAATTTGTATTATATGGCGTAATCCCGTATTTCTTTCATGATCTTTCCTAAGACCGGGAAATAGTGTTGATACTAATATCAGACCCTTTTGAATGTAGAAAGGCCTTGATTTTCTTGCACGAACTCCTCGGAGAACGTATAACTATTCGCCCCGTGGTACTGTCAAACCTGGGGTTGTTTTCCTTGGACACTTTCGGTCGCTAAATTCACCTGTGTCTCGGTATTTCATGATGGTATTATGAATAGCTGTCTTGCTCACGTTAACCATTCTTCTTATGTCACGTTCGGAGTATCCTTCATGATATAAAGTCACTATTTGTGCCCTCTGAGTAACACTTAATGACGCTTTTATTGCCCATTTTTCACTATATAGAAAACACGTACAAAACCTCACAGCATGAAAACCAGAAACAAAATGACGCTTACACATTTCCTCTAACTCTAGCAACAGCTGCCAGTGTAGGATGATGCAACACCGGCAGGAAGTTGAATAATACAGACAATAGCTGACGCAATCGGCAGAAATCTCCAAATACCAACAGGCATTATAACGAAGTAAATTTCTCCGTCATTTCTGTCCACGCCAGGATTCGAACCCGGATCCCCTCATTCCGGAATAAGTCACTCTACGAATTGAGCTACGCGGACGTTTGTTCTGACTATTATCTTCCTTTATGTCGTGTGCGTCCTGCTGGCAGGTACGTCACATCTCCCCCCCCCGAAAGAGGGCCGGAGGCATGGCCCACAGGTCAGCCGTGACCATGAATCGTTGCAGGCAGCCATCCACTGTAGAACGTGCACTTGAGAAATCCCAGTCAATCTAGTGTGTGGAATGCAACATCACACATTTTTATTTTTTGAAGCGCTGAAGAAGGGATTCTCTGATTTTTCCTATCTCGCAGTGTGGAAATAGCATCACACCATTGCGAGATTTTGAACGGTCGGGTCATCCGGATAGTTCGGGCGCCATTATAACGAAGTAAATTTCTCCGTCATTTCTGTCCACGCCAGGATTCGAACCCGGATCCCCTAATTCCGGAATAAGTCACTCTACCAATTGAGCTACGCGGACGTTTGTTCTGACTATTATCTGTCTTTATGTCGTGTGCGTCCTGCTGGCATGTACGTCACAGCATTCTTAAGCTTTTGCAAATGACGGAACCTCCTTTCAACTCTGCTGATTAAATACTCCGAAAGCATTGCCCCTCGGGAAGGGTAGAGGAGATTCTCTTGCACAATTTGTTGAGCATTTGATGTACTACATTTCCATTGCTTTTTCTGTTGACATTCTTCCACTAGCGCTCCAAGAATCCACTGCACTGTTGCAATTTCTTCCTGTATGCCACAATTTCTGTTCCACCATTCCAAAACATTGCGCAGCAGATTTTCTCTTCATCGCTGAAAATGGAATTTTATTAAATTTTGTAACTTCACTTGTTAAATGTGATTACTTTATCTGTTCTGTCCTCTCGTTAAATCTGGTTATTTCATTAATTATTTTCGTTACAAACGATCAAATTAGCTTTCAAATAGCATTATACCAAGCAAAGGTTCATGTTTTGCTCTTTAAATCCGGAATCTAGCTAAATACGTGTTCGCTGTAAGCGGGTTCGCCATATATGTATGTTTCAGGTTTCATTGACGAAATAATTTCATATACACATTTCAGAATTTCCTTCACAAACGTCATCATGAGCTGGTAGGTGTGCTACAGAAGAAACAGTTACACACGCCATTGCCTGGGGCTTATCAGTTGGCTTTGTCGTTGTGACTGTGCCAAGTTCAATAGTACACGGTCGTATCAGAATAATATGAAATCACAGTATACCGGCCCAGGCGTGCCACATGGTGCACATGATAAAGTCAACCACACGGAGATATAAGCTGCCGGCCAGTACAGATGAGCCATAGTGCGTTACATGAGCACAATGAGCAGAGGTAGTGATTTGAAGGACGTTCAAAATGAAATGATCATCGGCTACCGCGCCAAGGGTGGAAGCATTTCAGAAACAGCAGACTTCGTGGGCTGTTCGCAAGGTGCTGTAGTAAGGGTGTTCCAAGAATGAGTCGCTGGCATACCGAGTACCACCCGACGCCATAACTGTGGAGCTCCAAATGCCATAGATCCCAGAGAAGAATGTCGCCTTCCGTTGACTGGTAAAGGGCAATCGACGCGCACCCGTGCAGTAATTGACCAAGCAAATGAGCGCTGGGGCACCCAGGTACGTGTCCCTGATAACAGTAGAGCGAGTCCTGTTACGCATGAGTCTCAGGAGTCGACGCTGCGTCAAGGCGCTCATGTTAACCCAGGTCCATCGGCAGCGACGCCTGCAGTTCGCATGGGACTACCGTCCTTGGACAGTGGAAGAATTGGAAAAGTTTGCCACCTCCGACGAATCGAGGTTTCTACAGAAGTGACAGACGGTGGTGGATACGGCGTCAGACACACGAGAACCAACACCCGGACACGCTTGTCGGTCAAGTACAGGCCGGTGGTGGTAGTGCGCATGTCTGAAGGTTGCTTTCCTAGTCTGACCTGGGACCGCTGGTATCACTGGATGTGTCCCTGAACGCCAATGGCTACATGTCCATCCTCGCTGACCACATGCATCCGTTCATGTTGGACGTTTAACTCTGGTGGTGATGGTGTCTACCAACAAGACAATGCGCCCTGCCATGCCGCTATGGGGGTGCCTGACTGGTTCCAGGAAGACGACAGCGATGTCTCCCTTCCCCCTTGGCCGACGAAATCGCCGACATCAATCCCATAGCGCATTTGTGGGACTATTTGGATCAACAAGTTCGACCTGCCGACTCACAACCACGTGATCTCCGGAGCCTCCGTGCTCTTCTGCAGTCCGAATGGGCACTTGTGCCTCGAGCAACCTTCCAGGGCCTCATTACGTCCATGCCACGCTGTCTCGCCGCTGTCGTCCGGGCGAAGGGTGGTTTTCCCCATTAGTAGGTAGGTAGTCATATTATTCTGATACGACTGTGCATATGTTGAAAGATCGTCTTCGGCTTTTAAGAGAATAAATTCCCACGTACGAAATTTATCCTCAAATAAGACTTTTAGCCACTCTATTATTATCAGTTGAGAAAGATGTTCTGTCTTAGTTAAAAGAAATACTCCTATGGTTTGCATGTCAACACAGAATGCGCAAAACAAGAAAGAACGGACTTTGTGTTCAAGTTGACCGTCAGTGTAAAATAATCATAGATGGTTCTTTTTTCCTATCTAATTTTTTTAATTTTACTCGTGTTTGAACCACACCCATTAACTGTGCGCAATGATTTGTCCTTCAGTCTTCATAAAATATTTGAACTGAATATGGCAAAAACTACTTATACCACTGTTTCACGTGAAGTTCAGATACAGACTTTATCATCTTTTCATCGAAAGCTGTGTGGAAATCAAAAGCGCGCAAAGATCTTGTAATGACTTGTGAAACGTTCATATATATGCACAGATGTATGCGCACGTGGCAAGGGCGTGTCAGAATGTTTTTTCTAATGCTTTTACAGTAACGTGAGACCTGCCCACATTATTTACTGAACACACATTTATATATACGTATATTCCTTCCAAGTTCTGAATTTCATATTCTGGTTACCAAGCCCCGTGATTTTAACAACAGTGGATACGCGTTTATTACTTTCAAGCACAAGGCAATGAAAGTAAACGACTCCGTCCAAACGCAGTGATTGCAAAAGAAAGAGCTTCGACAAAATTGCGTCAAAGAGGTAGAGAGGCGGAGAAAATAGTTTAGAGGCGAGTCAAGTGATTTCAGTGCGCAATCAACTCCCGCAGGAGGAGCTATTTTGAAAAAATTCGATTAGAATCTCAAAAGGTATACTTCGCGGGAAGCGATCTTCCGGAAATCAAGTAGTGTAATGTCGCCCATACGGAGTAATACTAACACATCTCATGATTTGCTGCCCTGATGACTGAGTGGAGTGCAGTGGCGTTGTTAAATAATTTTTTCGGGACTCAAGCCCCTCAGTGGCGTTATTAAATGCCCTTCCAATCAAAATAAACCTTTTCTTATATTAGCTTACCTTTACCTATGTAATATTTTTCCGCTTAAAAAAAAGGCAGATGGGAATTTTCTTGAATATTTTGTTGTCAAAACAAAGAATCCTCTTTGCTTTGACAACAAAATATTTCAATGATGAACGATCTGGGAGGCCCACAACCAGCAAAAGTGAAAACAATAAAAACAATGTCGAACTTGTATGATCTGGAAGGCCCACAACCAGCAAAAGTGAAAACAATGAAAACAATGTCGAACTTGTGTGATCTGGAAGGCCTACAACCAGCACAGTGAAAACTTAACGATCTGGAAGGCCCACAACCAGCAAAAGTGAAAACAATGTCGAACTTGTATGATCTGGAAGGCCCCCAACCAGCAAAGTGAAAACTTAACGATCTGGAAGGCCCACAACCAGCAAAAGTGAAAACAATGAAAACAATGTCGAACTTGTGTGATCTGGAAGGCCCACAACCAGCAAAAGTGAAAACAACGATCTGGAAGGCCCACAACCAGCAAAAGTGAAAACAATGTCGAACTTGTATGATCTAGAAGGCCCACAACCAGCAAAGTGAAAACTTAACAATCTGGAAGGCCCACAACCAGCAAAAGTGAAAACAATGTCGAACTTCTATGATCTCGAAGGCCCACAACCAGCACAGTGAACGCTTAACGATCTGGAAGGACCACAACCAGCAAAGTGAAAACAATGAAAACAATGTCGAACTTGTATGATCTGGAAGGCCCCCAACCAGCAAAGTGAAAACTTAACGATCTGGAAGGCCCACAACCAGCAAAAGTGAAAACAATGAAAACAATGCCGAACTTGTATGATCTGGAAAGCCCACAACCAGCAAAAGTGAAAACAATGAAAACAATGTCGAACTTGTGTGATCTGGAAGGCCCACAACCAGCAAAGTGAAAACTTAACGATCTGGAAGGCCCACAACCAGCAAAAGTGAAAACAATGTCGAACTTGTATGATCTAGAAGGCCCACAACCAGCAAAGTGAAAGCTTAACGATCTGGAAGGCCCACAACCAGCAAAAGTGAAAACAATGAAAACAATGTCGAACTTGTATGATCTGGAAGGCCCACAACCAGCACTGTGAAAACGTGACGATCTGGAAAGCCCACAACCAGCAAAAGTGAAAACAATGAAAACAATGTCGAACTTGTATGATCTGGAAGGCCCACAACCAGCAAAAGTGAAAACAATTAAAACAATATCGAACTTGTATGATCTGGAAGGTCCACAACCAGCAAAGTAAAAACTTAACGATCTGGAAGGCCCACAACCAGCAAAAGTGAAAACAATTAAAACAATATCGAACTTGTATGACCTGGATGGTCCACAACCAGCAAAGTGAAAACTTAACGATCTGGAAGGCCCATAACCAGCAAAAGTAAAAACAATGAAAACAATGTCGAACTTGTATGATCTGGAAGGCCCACAACCAGCAAAGTGAAAACTTAACGATCTGGAAGGCCCACAACCAGCAAAGTGAAAACTTAACGATCTGGAAGGCCCACAACTAGCAAAGTAGAAAACAACGAAAACAATGTCGAACTTGTATGATCTGGAAGGCCCACAACCAGCAAAGTGAAAACTTAACGGTCTGGAATGCCCACAACCAGCAAAGTGAAAACTTAACGATCTGGAAGGCACATAGACAGCAAAAGTGAAAACAATGTCGATCTTGTGTGATCTGGAAGGTCCACAACCAGCAAAAGTGAAAACAATGAAAACAATGTCGAACTTGTATGATCTGGAAGGCCCACAACCAGCAAAGTGAAAACTTAACGATCTGGAAGGCCCTCAACCTGCAAGAGTGAAAACAATGTCAAACTTGTATGATCTGGAAGGCCTACAACCAGCAAAAGTGAAAACAATGAAAACAATGTCAAACCTGTATGATCTGGAAGGCCCACAACCAGCAAAAGTGAAAACAATGTTGAACTTGTATGATCTAGAAGGCCCACAACCAGCAAAGTGAAAACTTATAGATCTGGAAGGCCCACAACCAGCAAAAGTGAAAACAATGTCAAACTTGTATGATCTGGAAGGCCCACAACCAGCAAAAGTAAAAACAATGAAAACAATGTCGAACTTGTATGATCTAGAAGGCCCACAACCAGCAAAGTGAAAACTTAACGACCTGGAAGGCCCACAACCAGCAAAAGTGAAAACTTAACATCTGGAAGGCCCACAACCAGCAAAATGAAAACAATGAAAACAATGTCGAACTTGTATGATCTAGAAGGCCCACAACCAGCAAAAGTGAAAACAATGAAAACAATGTCGAACTTGTATGATCTAGAAGGCCCACAACCAGCAAAGTGAAAACTTAACGACCTGGAAGGCCCACAACCAGCAAAAGTGAAAACAATGAAAACAATGTCGAACTTGTATGATCTGGAAGGCCCACAACCAGCAAAGTGAAAACTTTACGATCTGGAAGGGCCACAACCAGCAAAAGTGAAAACAATGTCGAACTTATATGCTCATCTTGTTAAGCACATCTGTGAGAGACAAATCGCCGAATCACTATTCGCGAACTACCTGAAGACTTCAATCCTTTTTTAAAACTATCATAACTGGTGATGAATTGTGGGTTTATGGGTGTAACCGCGAAACTAAAGCCCTGTCTTCACAGTTGAAGACCCCAAATTCTCTTACCCCGACTTCTCCCTCCAAAAAAGCACGACAGAGCCACAGCAATGTCAAGACGATGCTGACTGGGTTTGTTTGTTTTTCAATCGCGGGGGAATTGTGCAGCACAAATACGCTCCATCAAGCAAGACAATCAATAATGTGTACTTCTGTCAGGTTTTGTGGAGCTTGAAGGACACAGTTCGTCGCAAAAGGCCGGCATTCGTGAGAGTGACGAGTGGCAACTCCACCATCACATCGCGTCTGCCCATGCATCGCAAGTTGTGCAGCAGTTTCTCGCTAAACACCGCATTGCACATGTCCAACCGCCACCCTATTCTCCAGAGCACGCTCCCTGCGACGTTTTTCTCTTCCCAAAAATCAAATACCACTTGAAAGGAAAAACGTTTGAAGATACTGAAGAGATACAACAGAATGCGACGAAGCAGCTGTTAGCTATCTCAGAGGATCACTTCAAGAAATGCTTCGAGTACTAGAAACAGCTCTGGGCTAAGTGTGTGGCTTTTGAAGGGGACTACTTCGATGGCGATTAAGTTTAAAACAAGTTTTAAAAAAGGCTTGTATTTTTTTTAATAAATCCAGTCTGGATACTTTGTGATAACATTTTATATTTATGCTAGGCTAAAATTATTGCATAAAACCTTAAGATCTCGCGATAACATTGGTTGTAGTTGAAATTAAATTAATTAATTTCATTGCTTGAAAATAAAAACTAAATTCAATGAAAAGTGGCAATTATCAGTTATAAAATTCTGCAGGTTTTTGCATTATGGAAGAGGGGAAATGGGGTGAGTATGAGGTAGTGGTGAAAAACATTTAGCCCTATTCAACCCCCTTCCCCGATGTCCAGGGTCTGGCGGAGACAATTAAATTAAAAGCTGTTAGAGCTCAAAAGGTACGAATTTAGAGGGACATGTGTCTCACAACATATAGCTTGTGAAACGTTCGTGTACCTAATTCAACACATCAACGACTCCCGTATCCCAGTTTGTCAACTTTAGATAGAATAGAGACTGGAGATACCATATGGCAAATTTGATCATGCATTGTCGAAAAGCTAAGTCCACCTGTGAAGGGGCCTTTACCCGGACTCCTTATAACGCAAAAGGTAGCGGGTAAGTGTTTTACCTAGTATGGTATCGGCAGTTTCCTGCTTCTGGTGTAACTTCAGTCACTAGCTCTTGAAATAAATACTTCAGATGCTTGTTTTAGAGATTCCAGCCAAACTTTCCTGTCCTATCTACTTTTTATGTGTGTACTTAATCCAACGTTGCAATGTTGGTTTTACAAAATGTATATTCGCCCTTTTGGATAACTAATGTTTACACATAATTCCTGAAAATTGGCAATGCGCACTTCCACAATTAACATCCGCCTTTTGGTTTGCCTTCTCTCTCTAATTGAGTTCAATCATTAGCTTCTTTCTTCTTCTGTTTCATTTGTTGTGGGCTTGTCGTGATTTTTGATGCTATGCCTTTTTCCCGACAGCAGTAAAGTAAATCCCAAGTGAAAAAAAAATGTAACGAAAACGAGTAACGGTGCATTATTGTCAAAAACGTTGTTGAAATCTGATGTAGTCCCATAAAGTGACGAAACAATAGTTAATTTCATTGTTACTCAGCAATACATTTTACTAAATTATCGCCAAACTTTATTTCATCACATTTTACATAAAAGTAACAATATCTCACTGCAATCTACGTAAATTACAAGAACCTGATGCTAAATGTGATAAAAGTAATTAACAAAATGCATTTTGATGCTATTAAAACGGGGCGTCGTAGCAGAACCTCAACTTCGTCTTGTTCCCCAAGGGGTGGGAAAGGTTCCCTGCTAAACGAGAGCTTTAAAATGATGTATAACAGAATGTGGCGTAGCTTGTAAGATATCCTAGACCAAAAGTTACCAATATCTTTACTGACGCACTTGCGATTCAGCTTTCCTTTCTATCTTGTGATCAGATTTTACCTTACGCATGCGCTGATGGATTTTCGCAGCCACATGAATTTCACCGGTGTCAGGGTCGTTTCTTACGTTCGTCAAAATCTGAGTAATACCGCATATAACAGTAATAATAAAAATAAACCGTTGTTTTTGAAAATCTAAACAGTCAAAATTCTTACTATTGCCATAATTTAGTAAATATTTACTTTTATGACTCTGATATCTTCTTTCATTGGTTTTACGACAATGACATTCATTAATCCACCTACCTATTCAGTACCGCTCAATGTCAGAAATTATTAAACCTTCTTGTTTGTTGTTATGGTGTTTCACTTATTACTTGTATGTACCGGACTGTGTCTCGGTGTTTTCGTGAGTGACGCGAATAAATGCAATGTGTTGTACGTACATAAATGTATACTCTCGAATCATTCGTTTTATTTCACACCCACAAAGACTTCGGCATGCAAAAAATGCATAGCGTAAATTATCTGAATAGAGTACCGGGGTACTCTCTCGATTTTTTTTATATTTGGTATTTAACGACCATCACAAGCATCTCTTAAGGCTATTCTAAATAGTCGGCCGTCCCTAATTTAGGGTCACTTGTTTCAAGGAAGGGTAAGAGCCAATGCCGTACGTTTTCTGAGACTCGAATGCGCATCCATCTCTGACGAATAAACGCCTCTGACCACTCGGGCACCGGGACGACCATGTGGTACTCCATAAACGTGTAATAGTTGATTACTTTACTACTGTGTTTCATTCTTTTCCTCGTTGCGTGTATTAATGTCTGTTTGGAAACATCAAGGCTTTGACGAAAACCCGTGACGCATAGGCGCCGACTATAGGAGGACAAGGTGAATCTTGCCCCTCCACTGCCCCCCCATATATTTTTGGTCCTATTTAATTAAATAATCGATTTAGCCTCATAAGGTGGATTTAGCCTTTAGCCTCCACTTTATTAGGTCAAAGCGATTTATTTCCAAAATATTAATAAATAACAAAAAGAATAAAAACTTTTTCCTAATCTCAGCATTGCTCATTTGGTAAGAAACTGAATTTCCAGCCCCGTATTAATAGAGTTTGACATGTTCTCGCGATATGTGGTAAATGCTTAAAACAATTACCAAAAACAAAATAAATAAAATACAGAAACTTTTAATCTCTAGCGCTTTTATTTATCTATTTTTTGCTCTTCTTGTTCTTTCAGTAACCTAGCTAATTTTCCCATTTTTTACAAAATTTGGAAATAAAAACTTCTGGATATTTTTATAAAATATTAATATTCATCAAAAGAATATTTATCGTTTCCTTGTTAATTTGCTAATTAGCAACTACAACTGCATTTTAGAATATACGTCGAATCTCATAGTTCATCTTTTTGCCTCCCCCTTTTTTTATTTTCCTTCTGACAATGGAAGAGACATGCCCTTCTCACCCCCCCCCCCCCCCCAATGATTTCGAGAAGTCGGCGCCCCTGCAGTGAGGTGAGGAACAGCTGCGAAACGGAAATCTTGAACCTGAGCTGAAGAAAGCTCACTTCGCTAACAGTGTACTTTATATAGAATGCTGGAAGTGGGCTCTTCATTAATTTCTTGTTTTTACTCGTGCCTTGCTTCTTTCTTAACGCCATATTCCGTGACGTTAGAACTGTATGTTTTTTTTATTGGAGGTATCTTTTTTATTGGAACCACCATCAGCAACTCAATGGGCTATAAGCAATCACCTGTCCCTAATCTAGGGTTACTGGCTCCAGGGAAGGGAGAGAGCCAGTGCCGCAAGACAAACACAACATCCATGCCTCACCGGGATTCGAACCCGGACCCTTTCGGACAAATTATCAGAGGCCATCGCTTAGACTACTGCGCCACCCCGCAGAACTGTATTCATTGACATCGTCTCAGTGATTGAAACCGTATATCTGAGCTAAATTGGATTTTCGAAACACACCTAATTGGGGAGCAAGGCCGTTTAGAAACACAAGGCCATGACGTTAAAGATATGAGTCCCCCCCCGTTTGTGACGTCACTCTCATGTTACATGGGCTGATACGTTAGTGTCGTGTATGACGTCACACGCGACAGCGTTGATTCCCAATCGGAAGACTTGGTTTTCCGCGTGACGTCAGTAAAGGGGGAACTCATCTCTCTAATGCCGCCCCGGTGGCGCAGTGGTCTAAGGCGTTGGCCTCTGATCATTCGTCCGTAAGGGGTCCGGGTTCGAATCCCGGTCAGGCATGGATGTTGTGTTTGTCTTACGGCACTGGCTCTCTCCCTTCCCTGGAACCAGTGACCCTAAATTAGGGACGGGCGACTGCTTATAGCCCATTTGAGTTGCTCACGGTGGTCGTTAAACCTCCAATCAAAAAAAAAAAAAAAATCTCTCTAATGTCATTGCCTTGACTTTTCTAGTCGGTCTCGTTGTAGAGCCCTTGCCAAGCATGACGGCAGCGTTACACTCTGTAACATCAGATGTTACTGAGCTGTTGCCACTTGTGTAAAAGTAAATTTCGCAGACAACCTTAATGCTTAACATACGTTTATAGATTTTCAAAGCAAGTAAGCGCATTAATTTTTGGTTACATACCGTCATCCAAGTGGATCCGTTTCGCAATACTAGGAGAATTCTGCATACGGATTAAAACTGACGAAGACATTTCTGATCAAAGGAAGAGTAATCTCACGCAATTACCGTATGCTTGGAAGTTAAATATTAATTGATTTTCAATTGCGTTTCTCTTCCGAAGAACTAGAAATTTCTCGTCTCTATGCCTATAGAAGATAATTACTTAGAGGCGTGCTGTCTCCGTACGATATCATCAAACCAACATCTCTGACTGTACAATAAAAAACTATATTTACAATAAAAGACATGATTTTAAAATATTTAAAAAAATGGCAAGATCTTTCGGGGCTACAATAGCACCCGTCCTCAGGCCACCCAACAGTGCCACAAAGCATAGGGAAGTGCCGCAATATATAACCAGTCTCCCCCGCGAGACCCACAATACATTTGTTCAAAACCGCAGGTGATGCCAATTGAGAAAAACAGCAGAACAAAAGTAATATGTACAAATAATATAATCGATTAATTAAGGTCCTCTTCTTCAGTTTTTTGAATGGGAGAAGTAATTATTTTTCTCCATTGTCTAGGAACAAAAACAGGTAAGTCCAAGTTACAACAGGTATTAACCATAAGAGATTATATACAGACTCTCGGTAAAAAAGACGGTTTGTTTGTTTACATTGGAGGAGAGTACTATTGTATTAGGCCAATCGGGAGAGTAACCTCCCTGGCGAACAGCTGTAGTAAATGAAGTAGAAATGCAGTCAGTTCGAAGTGCATATTTATGTTCAGACAATCTAATGTTCAGACTTCTAAGGGTAGAACCTATGTAGTATTTGATATCTTCGTTAGGAGCCGAGGGAAGCAATGGGATACGATATATTCCTGCTTTATTCAAAGTGGCAACTTGATCTCTGTCGTTACGTATGGTAGAAAAAATGTTTTTGGTGCAAATTCCAAATTTAATATTATATTTATTACATACCTTCCGCAATATAGAAACTACGGGAGGGATGAAATCAACTTTACCAACGTATATAGGGGGAACGACTTCCCTTGACAACGTCGTAAATCTTAGTCTTTCAAATTTCTGTAGAAGTTCCCGAAAGAAGCAGGCGGGATATCCAAATGATATGGCCATGTTCTGTATAAGAGCTAGTTCGTCCTGACGTATCTTACGGGTAGAGGAATGAGTAAATGCTCGTTTAATTAAAAAACGTAAGGCTGAAGCTTTGTGTTCCGGGGGTGCGAAGAGATAAAAGGTATAAGACAAGGTGTGAAGGTCGGTTTTCTATAGACGGATAATTTGATAAGTTTAGAAGTCAAGTCACGAGTTAATAAAATGTCCAGAAAGGGTAATATACCATTTTGTTCAAGTTCCATTGTGAAGGTGATAGTAGGATATTGGTTGGACAGACATGTGGTAAATTCGTTCAGAAGTACCATGGAGTGAGGCCAGAAGACCAACATATCATCCACGTATCTTAAGAGGAGTGCCGGTTGATTCGTGAATTGGCTCAGAACTTTATCTTCCAATGACTGCAGTAAAATTTCGGCCAGAACAGGGAGAGAGGAGACCCCATTGGTGCCCCCTCCATTTGTTGGTAGAATTTGCTATCAAATTTGAAATAAGAACGTTTTGCAACCAATTTCAAAGCAGAAATGATTGCATCAACCTCCAAAGGGGAAATTGAGTTGTCAGCAAGCAATTTCCCTTCAATAATCGAGTGGACTACTTCAAGTGGAACATTTGGAAACAGAGACACTACATCAAGAGAAGCCATAACAAATGAGTTTCCCTTGGGATCAAAAGATTTTATTCGCGTTAATGCCTGAGTAGAACTATTAATGGAAAATGAAGAATTTGCTATAAGTGGTTTTAAGTAAGTTGCTAAAGCTCTCTCCAATGTACGGGTGGGGCTAGCATACCCCGAAATCAACAGTCTGAGGGAGTGGTCAGGTTTGTGGGTTTTGATTTTCCCGAACAACTCAGGGACTCTAGTACCTACAGGAGGCTTCATTTTAGTAGAAATGGACTTAGGCAAGAGACCCCGGTTCCTGAGTTTACCTAACTCAGCTACAGTCGCATTTGTCGGGTCAGAGCGAAGTATCCGATGTGGAATCAGAGCTATTGCTTGGTACATCTTATTGTAGTAATCTTTGCGATCTAATAAAATAATTTGCTGGGACTTGTCAGCGCTAATGATTGAGAGATCCGGGTTTCGAGAAAGTTGTAACAATTGGTTGCGTTCATATTTTAGAAATGAAGAAGTTTTATCAGAATTTGAAAGGGAGTCAGCTAAGGCATAACGAGTGATATCTTGTTCCTTCTCTGGCAAGGCCCCAATGACATTCTCTATCTGAGGTAAAGATTGAAATGGTCGAAAAGTTAAAACTGGATAGCTGAACTTGAAACCACGATTGAGGGCCGAACGTTGAATATCAGATAACACTATGGAGCTATAGTTGATGAAAGAATCAGGTAAATCACGATTAGTGGTTCTGTAGCTGAAGTTCTTAGGTTGGAACAAGTGAGGGCGTGTAGAAACCAGATTGCATAATTTACGAGTGTGTCCTTGATTCATGGTGTTTATTAAAGTCTGTATAGTGTTAAAGAAAACCAACAAAGTCTTACCTAATAAAATAGGATGGGAAAGTCTGGATAGTTGAGTATAAGCATTGTAGGATTTAAGGTTTAACAAGTCCAGGTAACTTCTTTTTCTCCTTATTTCTTTGGTTAGTCGTTTTTGTTGAGCATTAACAATTACGTGTGCATCCTGTTGAGATATGGCAAAGGTTCGTATTCGCAGGAACTTGGGCACCACACCGAGTGAACGGCAGTTGAGTAGAAAACTAAGGTGAGTCTCACAGCGGGCTAGTTTCCGTCGGATGTTACAGCAGGTCTTGGTTGCAGCTTCCATGCTACGTGCGCTTTAAAGTCCTACAGAAGACACATCAACTATCTCCCATTGTGTTTGCTGGGAAATGTAATGTTATTCAGAGTGAAATAACTCACTTATTAGAATGGAGATCATGTTTAGATTCCCTCTTCAAGATTATATACTGTATAGTATTAAACTTTTATGGGGAGTTCGCTATATTCTTTCTTCTTTGTTCAGGATTTAATTACTCCCACGGACATTTGAAGTTATAAGGAATCCTGCGTCCCTGACATAAGCTCTCTGGTTCAAGGAAAGGAAACGAACCAGCTCCGAAAGGGGAAACACAATCTCTCGTTCATGGAAAGGAAAAGAACCAGCTTCGAAAGAGCAAACACAATCTCTGGTTCAAGGAAAGGAAAATAACCAGCTCCGAAAGGGCAAACACAATCTCTGGTTCAAGGAAAGGAAACGAACCAGCTCCGAAAAGACAAACACAATATTTGGTTCAAGGAAAGGAAAAGAACCAGCTCCGAAATGGTAAACACAATCTTTGCTTCAAGGAAAGGAAAAGAACCAGCTATAAAAGGGCAAACACAATATCTGGTTCAAGGAAAGGAAAATAACCAGCTCCGAAAAGGCAAACACAATCTCTGGTTCAAGGAAAGGAAAATAACCAGCTTCGAAAAGGCAAACACAATCTCTGGTTCAAGGAAAGGAAACGAGCCAGCTCCGAAAAGACAAACACAATGTTTGGTTCAAGGTAAGGAAAAGAACCAGCTCCGAAATGGCAAACACAATCTCTGCTTCAAGGAAAGGAAAAGAACCAGCTACGAAAGTGTAAATACTTCATCGCCCATGCCTCCCAGAACTCGAACCCGAGCCCAACTAGATTTACCAGTAGCTCAAAAACTTTTAATCACTCGGTCACTGGGCAGTAATAATTCATCGCTTAGACAGCAGATGAAGAGGCATTTGTACGTGAAAAAAAAAGAAAAATATGTTCTTCTATATTTAAGTATTGGTGCAAAGTGGATGGAAGCGTGGTGTTCATAAAGATCCAGCAAGTGGGTGTATGGTCGCAAGTAGAAATACGCTTTAGGTCCCGTAACGAAAGGGTATCCTAGATTATTAAAAGTAAAAACGCAAATGTTTATCATAATGACTGATATTCAATACAAAAGGGGATCTTTTTTATTTTTAAATTGACGTTTTAAAAAAGCAGAAAGCTCTTCAAAGATAAATATGCGTATTCCCCTTCTAACGACAAAAATGTTCATTATGATAAAACGGAAAACGTAGACGATATCTTTCTCATAGTGGAGACTATCTGACACAGAATCAATTCTTGAAATCGGATTTTTAGAAGCTGAAAAAAATAGAATATGCGTTTGCTCCTCTATGGGAAAACTTGTGCATTATTTGAAGTACAGAGTGTTCTCAAAATATTCCTTATAATAAAAGGTATTCGATGAGAGAGAGGAAGGGAGAGAGGGAGAAGTGATATTTTTCTTCTGTCACATTTTCAAAAGCAATGATATCAAAATAAATATCATCATTTTCAACCATTATCAATCCACTACTGGATGAAAGTCACCTCAAGTTTCCTCCACAACGGTCTGTCTTGTGCTAATCTCCTCCATGTTACTCCCGCATACTTTCAAATTTCATCCACTCATCTCTCATGTGGTCTTCTTCTGGGTCTTTTCCTGTCCCTTGGAATCCAGCCTAAAATTTCGGTTCTGCATCGATGGCCTGTCCTTCTAACAATATGTCCAGCCCATTGCCATTTCAGGGATTTTACTCAATGATGTCTTCCACTCTTGTCATTTTTCTGATGCACGAGTTCCTCTCCTTATTACTCCTGGTTACAACAAGCATACACCTCTCCATGCCTCTTTGAGTTGTCTGCAGTCTTTGTATGTCTCTTTTAGTTAAGGTCCAAGTCTCTGCACCATACTTAAGCACTGGAAAGATACATTAATCAAACACTTTTCTTTTAAGATATAATGACATATTGCTCTTGAAAATTATACTGTTTCTTCCAAAAGCTCTCCAGGCAAGTTTAATACACCGATTAATTTCTTCATCAATGTGACCCTCACTTGATATCTGCTGTCCGAGATAAATGTAGGCATCGGTTGTCTCCATCTTTCCTTCACCAATCGATAAATCTTCATTTCTTGTAAAAGCATTGTACATCGCTTTTGTCTTCTGAAAGTCACTTTTAATCCCACTTCTTTACTCTTGTCGCAAAGTTCCTGGATCATACTCTGCAACTCTGAAGGGGTAGTTACAAAGATGTCTACGTCATCAGTAAAACGAAGGTGTGTTAAGTGATCTCCATTAATCTTTATCCCTTTGTTTTCACAGTTCAATGATTGAAAGACATTTTGCAATGTGGCATTAAAGAGCTTGGGAGATATGGTGTCACCTTGTCTAACTCCCTTTCCAATTCTTACGGGTGCTGTATTCTCAAATAGCCAAATCTTTGCACTTGCATTTTCATACCGTAGATGCTATCAATAATATTAATGCATGCATCTTCAATACCGCAGGATTTCAAAGCCATTATAGCTGCTGATGGTTTCACCGAATCAAAGGCCTTTTCATAATCGATAAAAGCCATGCATAATGGAAGTTCATATTCCCTCGCTCTTTGAATTAGTTCTCTCAGTACGTGGATATGATCTACAGTGCTGTAGCCAGCTTGTTTTCTCGGTTGAGCTATGTCCAGTGCTACCTTCAAGCCGTGTGAAAGAACTTTATTATGTCAAGATAAATAGAGTAATGTTAAGGCTGTATATTCGCCTCCTAGCGGCAGGATTGTGCTAGAATTGGAAACGGGTCAAAAACTTTGGGCCCGGATGTCACATAATTGGACCTGGCCAGTATTTGTAACTTACCTGGACAAATCTGCTTTGAACGATACATTCGAAACTCAAATTGTAATTATACATAATCATGCATACATACAGGGCGTTTAAAAAGTCTCTCCGCAGTGGGTATCGTAACCTATATAAAAACCAAACAAATGTATTATGGGAACGTATAATTCACCCACTTACATGAAGTGTTGAAATTGTCATCCTTCATAACCTAACGGTTTTACACATGTTTCCAAGCACATCTGCGTGAGTCAAAAGTCCCTCCGCAGTAATGTTAAGGCTGTTCCACTTATTTCTGACGATGCTACAGTCAAAGTTTTTGAATTAAGTAACTTGTTGTATATTTAATTTCAGTTTTTGCTGCTTTCTTGATTACATATCAAGCTTCAGAATATGTTTCATAGCAACACCAATTTTCACAAGCTTTTTATGCGTTGAAAATTTCCAAAATGTGGATGTTGATTTCATCATTGCCCCTCAGAAGGAAGGAACACTCATGAAATCAACATTCACATTTTGGAAACCTTCAACTCATCACAAGCTTGTGAAAATTGGTGTTGCTGTGAAACATATTCTGGTTTCTTAACGAGACGAAACAACTTCCAGCATTCACTCTTCCCCTTTTTGTTTTCAACAAGAATGCATTTGTTGGCCTAGACACCTTTTTCCCCATCTGCTTCATATTAAACTCATCCATATTAACAAATAAGGCAATAATTCTTACACGACATGCCATGGGAACGGGATGTTACTACATCAAGCAAAAACCTCTGAATACTGAATGCAAGAAATGCGATGTGAAAAGTAACTCATAGTTTTACCATGTGACATGGGAGGTGTGAGAGAGTGAATCAGCAGAGAAATAGGTGACAGGCGTTTTTCTGTAACTTGTTCCTGACAATCGCACTGAAAACAAACGCAAAGGAAGCATCGTTTTGCGATATGATATCAGTGTGTCTTAGCATCGGCGCCGTATCGTCGGTTGGTGGAAATCTGCTGTTCTTTTAAGACAACAATATTTTTGTATGACAAATCGTTTTTCACTCCTCTGCCCCCAGTATCGAACACAAAATTCTACAGTACGCATTTTTCTTTGAAACATATTTTTTATTTTTAAAAATGAAAGAGAAGTAAAACCGTGTCGAAATCTAGTGAGGAACGCCTTGACCCGACCGGTTTGATACGCAAGAAATTTTCGACCCTTTGAACTGTTGACCCACTGGCCCGTGACCCGTTTCCATCTCTATATTTTGCATAGCAGAGAAACTAAGCGTTAATTTTCATTTCAAAGTTCAAGCAACCCAATGAAAAATATATGAGGATCGACGAACGAGCATTTCGATTTTAATATCACCAATATTTTTTCATACCAGGTATGTCAGAAAGGGTGCAAAAAAAGTGTAGCATATTTATTGTTATTTTTTTTAACAAGATTATACATTTTGATATAAATTCTGCGTACTAAGGTTGAAACTTTCTTTTTTTTTCCCCTAAAGGAACATTCTCACTGAAACTGAATCTTTATCTGCATTACTTTGTTTATTCATCTTCTTTTTTTTTTTTTTTTTTTTTTTTCTTTTGGCGATTCATTTATTAGTACCGACTTGTCTCAGCAAATGCGCAAACATGTATCTAGAATATTGTTTAAATTTTATCTCTTTTTCTGACTAAAATTCGCAAGATAATGGGTCTCAGTTTATCTAGGAGATTTTTTTCTGTTTTTAGTACTTTGTTACTGAATGTTCGTTAAATGGATTACAAAGACGACATCCTTTGGGGGAACGATGCCGAAATACCAAATTGGACACACCGCTTTCTGTGACAGTTGCTTTCCTGATATTTCATTTTCAAACCGTATTGTCATTTCTTTTATGCAATTCAAACTTCTTTTTATCGAGGCGCGATGCAGTTTTTCAGCATGGGAGGTAAGATTTATACTGCTGTAACATGGAAAAAGGAGAGGAGGGGGGATGGAAAACGCTACGTTCCGTACCCATGGGAATTTCCTGAATCTCAGATATTTTTTCATACATTATATATTTGCTGTGTTGCTTTGACTAAAGCAGCATGTTTCTCAGTTAAGCTCTCTTCTAACGTTTTAGGGATTTAAAAAAGAAAAAGCAGACATGCACGGACAGTTAAATGTTTAATTAGCTTTTTTTTTTTTTTTTTTTTTTTTGGTAATACGTTTGATTTTACCTTTCAAAATTTTAGTTCCCCCACTTCCTCCAGACTGATAGCTTTGTTCATTTCAGGGGCGTTGCTAGACCATTTCAGTGGGGCTGAAGACCCCCCCCCCCCCCACAATAAACTTAAAATAATTAAAAAATAGGTTTTATTTTTAATTAAAAAAATAAATTTCTAAACTTTTACTAACAATAAGTTCAAATATTCTTTTACTAACAATAAGTTCTTTTTTTTTCAAATTTATTTATTTATTTATTGTAAGCACATCCCTACAGACGGTAAATCTAATTACAGGAATTGCTATATTTATATTTACAGTGATAATTACCAAGTGATATTTACAATCTTGCAAACTTACATTACTTACATTAAAAATATCCGGACATTCTTCAAGTGAGTTGTGAAGCTTATACATTTTTACATAACGGATAATTTTTTCCAGCATCCGTTCTGCAAAATGGCACTGCAAATAGTTCACATTTTGTCCTCGGTAAATATGGGACACGGAAACTTAATTGGTTTACAATTTGAGTATCATCTATCTCTCCATCGATGATGCCGTACAGGAACTTGAGTTGGAGAGCCTTCCTTCTCGATTGCAGAGAGGTCATCTTGAAGAATGTCAGAAGGTCAGCAGTCGGGATGTCCGCTATATAAACACCGGTCGATTTATAAAAACGGTGTCGAAGAAACTTTTTCTAAACTTTCTCAATTTCATTTACTAGAGTTATTTGACTAGGACTCTAAATGATCGCCGCATATTCCAGTGAAGATCTGACCGTAGTCTCAAAAATGCGAATAAGTGTCTGAGTATTCGAGTAATACTTGGAATGTCGCATGATAAATCCAAGTTTTCTGTACGCTGCACGTACAATTCTTTTGATATGGCTTTTAATGTCCAAGTTCGAATCAAACGTGACTCTCAAGTCCTGAACTTTGTCCGGGTAAGAGTATACTCGCCAGCTTTGTAGTAAAAAAGAATTGGTTTTCTTTTCCACGAAAAGGAAACTACATGACACTTGGAGATATGGAGATGGTTTAATTCACATCACTGAAGCAGGTTATTGATATCAGTTTGAAGAGCAAGACAGTCATCAATGTTCTTTTACTAACAATAAGTTCAATAAGTTCATTTAGATCAATGATCAATCATCAAAAACTAAAGAAAGAAAGCAAACAAAAGAATCAATGACAAATTTACCATCTTATGCTATCGAAGGATGCATTAGGAACCGCTTCTTGCCTAAGGGCACGCCCGGAGTCTCATTGGATGTGTTGGCTGTCTGTATTAGAGATGGATACGGAATCACCTGACTGTTACTTTGTCACCGTGACTGAAAAATCACTGTCACCGTTACGACCAGTGACAAAAAGTAACAGTTCCAATAAGAATGTCGCCGTTGTTCGAACAGGGCTAACGGCGACATTCTTGAGGTCCAAAGTTACCATGACACCATGTCGTTTCTATTGAAATATCACAGATGTCGCTAGTGATGTCAGCTTCCTTCAGAAGAAACTGGTTTTTCGTGCGCGTCTCTTCACGAGGGGTGTTTAGGAACGGATGTGAACGATAATAGCGTTAATGCTGTTCAGCGTTCAACATAATAGAATGTCAGACTCCAAGCGTAGAAGACCCGTGAGATGTGGAATTATTTCACCGTCGTTGATGAAAATTTTGCTTTGTGTGATATTTGTAAGAAAAAGCTTTCTTACCAAAGTTTGACTCGCCGTTCCATTACTGCTCGGTCACCCCTATCGTAAACAGAGTTTTTGTCACTGATACTAGCTGGAGATAAGAGACACGTACGTTTATCTTGGACAGCAGATATCAAGTGAGCGTCACACTGATGAAGAAATTAATCGGCGTACAAAACTTGCCTGGAGAGCTTTTGGAAGAAACAGCATAATTTTTAAGAGCAATATGCCATTATGTCTTAAAAGAAAAGTGTTTGATCAATGCATCCTTCCAGTGCTTACGTATGGTGCAGAGACGTGGACCTTAACTAAAAGAGACATACAAAGGCTGCAGACAACTCAAAGCAGCATGGAGAGGTGCATGCTTGGTGTAACCAGGAGAGATAAGAAGAGGAACTCGTGGATCTGAAAAATGACAAGAGTGGAAGACATCATGATAAGAATTAAATCCCTGAAATGGCAATGGGCTGGGCATACTGTCAGATGGACAGACCATCGATGGACAGCCGAAATTTTAGATTGGACTCCAAGGGACAGGAAAAGACCCAGAAGAAGACCACATGGGAGATGGGTGGATGAAATTCAAAAGTATGCGGGAGTAACATGGAGGAGACTGGCACAAGACAGACCGTTGTGGAAGAAACTTGGGGAGACCTTCGTCCAGCAGTGGATTGATAATGGTTGACAATGATGATGATGATGACTAGTAAGACGGTGACTCATCATCCCTTTACAGTTCCCTCATTACTGTCATAAACGGTGATTTTGTCACTGTTTAGACTCACCGTTACTTCCGTGAAACTGTCACTGTTGCCACTCTGACTAAAAATTCACTGTTAAGCTCATCTCTAGTCTGCATATTTATGTATTTTTTAACCATAGGTTCTTTTCAACAGTTGGCAACACTCTATGCACCTGGTGGACGTGGACATCCATTTGACGCTCAGATATTTTTGGTCTCCTGCTCTGAAATTAGTGTTACAGGGCTAGTTTTCTTTCCCTGCGATGAAAGAAAACTAGCCCTAATAAAGTCAGAAATAAAAATATTCCTAAACAGAAGAAAGGCGAGCCCACTGCAGAACTGCTCAGTACTCCTCGCCGGAGCAAAGCTACTGGGAGTCATCTCCAAAAAACATACTGAAGATGGGGAAAAGATCAACATTGAAATAAATTAATGCTGCAGTAAAATTGTTTTACTAAAACTACATTCATTCGTCCCTCTAACCCGGAGATGAATCCCGGTGAGACATGGATGTTGTTTTTGCCTTACGGCACTAGTTCTCTTCCTTCCCTGGAACCAGTGGCCCTACATGAATGAACAAAAATGAAAATGAACATATGTAGAGGATTTTAGGAGGGTGTGTCTGACCCCAGGTCTTAAACAACCCTTAGAAATAGGAAACTAGAAGATTTGGGCTAGAGTGCCCGATAGGAAAGTGACACGGAAGCGAAGTAGAAAGGGGGAGGAAAACGACCTTATTTATTACTGGGGGGCCAGTACCCGGGGTCCGACGGCTTAATGTGCCCATCCGAAGCACGGCGGATATTTAGTGGATCGAGCGTTCGTACCTGCTGGTATCGAACTTGAGGCCCTTTCCGTGGCAGTCACAAACGTTGCCCACTAGGCCACCCGCGGCCCAGTAGCCCTACATTAGGGACGGGCAGCTGTTTATAGTCCATTGAGTTGCTAATGGTGGCCATTAACCCCCCACCCCCTACCAAAAAAAAAAAAAAAGCCTAAAGATCTCGCGGTTACATTGGCTGTAAGTGAAATTTAATTAATTAAATAAATTATTTTAAATTGAAAATGCAATTAAATTGAAAGTGACAACTATCAATTTTAAAATTCTGGCGTTTTCTTTTTTTGTTCATTACGGAAAAGGGGGGGGGTGGATTGAGTACGAGGTAGTGAAAAAAATTTAATCCTCTTCAGGCCTCAGCACTCTAATGAATGAACACTAACCTTTTTTTTTTCTTAACATTTCGCACAATTGCAAGCTGTACAAAATGTTTAATGCTTTTTCGTATTTTTTTCAGTATTTTGCTAGGCTTGAGAAACCTTCTGGTTATTCTTGCTTGAACTCTAACGTTATGGTTCATAAAGAACGAGGTAACAAATTAGAATTGTTCGAATTACAAGTTAATTAAGATATTTGTTCGAATTACTCCAACGAGTGAACGAACGTTAAGTTTCAGTAAATAGCTTTTATTTAGTCTCCTCAAAATTATTTGAAGAAACAAAATAAAAACGAAACAGGGAACATACCTTCCTAAGAAATTTGTGAACTACCAAGCCCCAAAAAACTGTTGGGTGATTTAATATTAACGCCATTCACTGTACTTATTTTTTTTAACTCTAAAATAAAAATGTGAATTGCGATATCATAAAATCTACAAGTGTCATTCAGTAAATTTTGATCATAGACCATGTATTGGCGAAAAGACAAAACCCTTCGTTTTATCTATCATGTCGTTTAGCTTTCAGTCAGTACAAAAGAAATTGCCACCGAAAACTTGGTGATTCGTAAAGGACGCATATACGAAATAGTTCGCTAGTGTTTGAATCTCTGTTACGTTGTCGGTCCAATTATTCACGCTTAAATCTACTGCTGGTTCTGTAATCGACCGGGCGGCATCTTCGTCCAGAAGAGCTTGCAAATCTACGCTCAACATCTTCTTCAGCCGTCAGCTACGCTGTTTGTCCTCCACGCTACCATTGCCACTTCTGAACTCCATAAAACACTTAGGACATTGTCTTGCACCCATAACTTTCTCGACGAATGCCGAAAAATTCCACTCATGTGCTTACGCAGTGGTTTTTCCGTTATCAAGCAAGAACAACAAACAGTGAAGACTGTGCACCTTGTGGGGCGCCATGTCATAATTCAACTAACCCCACACGTAGGTTGTTAGCCAACGCGTTTTGTTCGACGTAGTGTTGCCGCCTTACTCCCATAGTATTGAATTCCGACAAAATGTCTACTGTTTATTTTTTACAGACCGCTACGTGCAGCACCAGGAACTTACGCATGAATCTACGATGAGTGATTAATGAATTATGACCACCAACCTTATACTTCGTAGGTCTTCATTTCGCCCTAAGTATAGCACCTATCCGACGTGGCATAGATTCAATAAGATGCTGGAAGAAGCATCTTATTGAATCGATGCCACGTCGATTAACGATGCCTTCAATGCAGGTGTGGAGGTGATTGATGTATCCAGACGCCTGACATGCCGTTCTGTAGTGTCCCACAAGTCCTCTGTGGGATTGAAATCGGGAGATTTCGGAGGCCAGTCGACATGTTGGAAGTCTCAACTGTGTTCCTCAAACCATTCGTGCAATTGCACCTGTGGCTCGGCGCATTGCCATCTTGGAAGACACTGTCACCATTCGAGAAAAGTGCCACATTGCTGGGTGTACAGAGTCAGCAAGTACAGCGCAATTTATGGGAACCAGTCATACGTTGCACCACATGCACAAAAGGTCCACGTTCCTGCCAGGTAAACATACCCCCACACCATACAACCTCCTCCACCAGCTTCAACTGTGGAGACCCTGCAGGATGGATCGAATGCATCATACTGTTTGGTCAAATACTGTACGTACACAGCCATCCACGAAATAAAGACAAAAACGCGACTCGTCAGACCAGTACAGTTTTTTCCATACATCCGACGTCCAACTTACATGATCTTTGCACCAGGCCAGTCTTTTGTTTTGATGGACAGTGGTTAGGAGAGGATGTCGTCGGTGTAGTCTTCTGTTATAACCCATACGTGCGAGCGTGCGACGCACTGTTATGACAAATGTTGTTCCGGGTTGACCTTTGTTCCTTTGTGTAATCATCTGTTGAACAATGCTGCGTCTGTTGGCCTGTATGAGTCTTCGGACCCGAAGCTCACCTCTCACATCAGCCTTTCGCTGTCCTGTATGAGTCTTCGGACCCGAAGCTCACCTCTCACATCATCCTTTCGCTGTCCTGTATGAGTCTTCCGACCCGAAGCTCACCTCTCACATCAGCCTTTCGCTGTCCTGTATGAGCCTTCGGACCCGAAGCTCACCTCTCACATCAGCCTTTCGCTGTCCTGTATGAGCCTTCGGACCCGAAGCTCACCTCTCACATCAGCCTTTAGATGTCCTGTGCAGTTTTGCCTCCGGGATATTGTTTGACCATTTCCACGCCACTCCTGATTCATTTTAACTACGGTGGCTCGCGAACAATCCACCTGTTCAGCCGTTTGAGGAATCGAGGCGCTCGCTATCCGAGCCGTCGCAATCTGTCCTTTCTCAAAATCCGATAAATCATCCCGTTTATCCATTATGTTCCGAATTTTACTAAATATCGCTCCACTCATACCTTATATATGCTACGTCCGTCGACTAATCGCGCCCTCTTGGAAATCACATGGTCAACGGGACACACCCAGTTTTGTTAGGGGTAGTCATAATTTTATGATCACTCGATTGTAATTCTAACAAGAGCTGAATCTCCGTCGTGCTGTTCATGACTTTTTTCTTGCAGATGGTTTGCACTCACGACATTCGAAACATGCTTTGTGGGCCTAAATGCTACACGATCAATAATATTTTGGAAGTTTTTGTAGTTCCAAGTTTTCATACAGATATTTATCGGCAGATTGCATCTCTGGACGACTAACTGGATGTGTTACAAAAAAGATAGAGGTCTGCATGGGCCGTGTCGAGCTTTTTTTAGTTTAGAGAACAAAGCAACGGGCCGGGCCTTTTCCCAGGCACTTACGCTCGGGCGATGCAGGGCCACGTCGACCCATTCTTTTTACCGCAATAGCAAAGAAAAAAAAAAGTGGTGTTTTCCGATTTCCTGTCTGTTGAACTATTTTGCTGTCTTTACTTACTTCGATGACATAGCCTAGGGCGTAATCACAGAGGCGACGGGAGGCATTCACAGTGTTTTTTACGCTTTCTAACCGTAGGTTGAAGAAGCGTTCATGCTCCAGCTTTGTCCGTCCGTCTGTCGGCACGATAACGCGCGTAAAAACGTTTCGATTTCGATGAAATTTCAGTATGTAATAGGGTACTACCTGGGAAAGAACCCTATTGGAAACGAACAAAATGGGGTCAAAGGTCACGGCATAGGACGGGGATCCATTCCATTGCCCTTACGCGTCATAACTTGCGTAAATATGGGTAGATGTCGATGAAAGTTTAGCATATTGTAGGAGACTACCTGGGAATGAACCCAATTGAAAATGGGTGAAGTGGGGTCAAAGGTCAGGACATTGGAGCGGGATGCATTCCATTGCCCTTATGGGTCATAACGTGCGTAAAAATGGTTCGATTTCGATGAAATTTTAGTATGTTGTAGGGGACCAACTGGGGAGGAACCGTATTGAAAATGGACGAAATGGGGTCAAAGGTCAGGACATAGAATCGGGATTCATTCCATGGTCCCTATCCCATACTATTAAAGGAGCAATTCTTGTATGTAGGTAAATTTTATTTTGAAAACGGCTCTAAAGATTTTGATGAAAGTCGTTAACCTACCGTTTTCTGGTACTAGAAATCGATTTAGCTTGATCTCGACTTTAGGAAAATTCGTTTAGTGGGTTAAATTACCACCCCAAATTACCACGTTTTTAGTGTCATGGCGTCGTCCCATTAATGTTGCTTATGCTTAGAAATCTTATGACGTCACAATTTCGTGCTTGAGATGTTGGCGCGCGGTCACGCCATCTGTCTCATTACGTCACGTGTTGTGTGTGGATTCTATTAAAGTTTTATGACGTCACACTATTTCGAGCAGATGGTCGCGATTCCCATCTGCTTCATTACGTCACGCGTTGTGTGCGTATGTCCGGCCGCACGTTAACTCGCGTAAAAATCGTTCGATTTCGAAGAACTTTTAGTATGTGGAGAGGGATCACCTGGGAAGGAACATTATTGAAAGTGAACGAAATAGGGTCAAAGGTTAGGACATAGGAGCGGGATCCATTCCACTGCTCTTATGAGTTTTAACTAACGTAAAAAAGGTTCGATTTCGATGAAATTTTAATATGTGGTAGGGACCACCTGGGGACAAACCCTATTGAAAATGGGCGAAATGGGGTCAGACATAGGAGCGAAATCACTTCCATCGCCATTATGCATCATAACTTACGTAAAAATTCTTCGATTTGGAAGAAATGTTAGTATGTTGTAGGGGCCTGCCTATAAAATGGGCGAAATGGGGTCAAAGGTTAGAACACAGGAGCGGAATCTATTCCATAGCACTTATGCATCATAACTTACGTAAAAATGCTTCCATTGCGACAAAAATTTATCTTGTTACTTCGGAGGTATACTGAACCGGTTCTGTAGAATATCATCGAAATGGGATCAAAAGTCAGGTCACAGGACCGAGATTTATTACACAGCCATTATTCCTGATAACTTAAGTGATAACTTGAGTAATGATTTCTGGTATGTTGGAAAGCGTATTATAATCAATGCATTGCATGATTTTTCTAACTTGTTGTCATTTGTAGGTATTAAGATGATAAAAACACTTTGGGCTTGTTGACAACAAAAAGATTCGACCCCGAGCGAGTGTGTGTGTTGTGTGAAGTGAGGGACGGAGGATGTCTGCAGTGGGATGGTGTGTGTGTGTGTCTGCTAGTGTGTGTGTCTGTTAGTGTATGTGTGTGTGTGTTTGTTTGTCCCGTGACGCTACCTCCCCACGTCTGTGTGGTCAATGCTCTCATTAGGTAGGCAAGCACAGCCGTGGCAGATTGATATCGGAGATTAGCAGGGCACGTGACCACGACACCTGGTGGATGCAGTCAGTAATCCAATCTCATAAAATTGGTTTCTACAACACATCTGTGTCATATATAAAAGAATGGTCACAGTATATGCTGAAATTAGACAGTATGTCTCGGGTGAAACTGAGAACAGATTATCTTGGGAAAATTTTTTTCGTACAGTCCAACTATTAATCAGACTGCTGCCATATCAAACATTGTTGAATCTAATTTGTTTGATGAAGTAATGGTAGTGAAAACAGCTCTGAAGTCCAAAAAAGATAGTGAAGTGAAAAACATGTTGAAATCTAAACAGTTAGATGGAGTCTGCGTGGATCGCTTAAAAAATGTTGAAGGAGAACTATGAAATTTAAAGAAATTAGTGGAGTTCGTTATGTGTATCCCTGGAACAAATGCGTGTGTCGAAAGATTATTTTCTGTGTGAACTGGTGAGAAAAACAAATTGTCTGTAAAAACTGTAAAATCATTTTTCAATGAGGACTGTGTAGCTTTTCATGACATGATTCTTAAAAAGAAACAATTGTTAAGTGAAATTAATTCTTCAGAAAAGTATTGCAAGAGTGAGTAAGACTGATTGATTAATAAGAATAGTTAGAATCATTTTGTAAGACTGGTATATGTGATGGATGCGCATACTAAACTTTCACCCTCAGTCGTAAGTGTCCCGTATTTTTTTTTCAATGTATTTGGGATCCCTATGCTTACATTCAACTAAGTATTTTCACTAATATCTCATTCCAGTATTTAATTTTCGCAATTTCATAAAATGCAATAGGATGACAAAATAATACAAAACGGCACATCACGAACCGGACCTTAAACGCAAGAGCTTGCTTGAGCCGGTCCGGACTCACCGAATAAGGTCCGTGCAGACCTTTAAGAAAAGAAACGAAACATTGAATGTCGTAACAGCAAGCATCGTAATGTCACCGCTCAAGGAAAAAAATAACAATATATTTAAAGATTCATGTTTTTTATTTGCATAATTTAAATACATAGCAAGACATCAGAAAAATGTTGGCAAAGACTGTTCCGTTCAGCTTTGTGTGTATGGATGAAAAGTAAAGTCCTCTCTTCAGTAGATAATAAAATAAATCCCATTTGAATTATATTTAAAATTCTAATTATCCCTTTCGGTAGAATTCAACCTTTACATGATTTGCTTTGCACATGAATCTTGATGCGATACGGCTAAAGAAAGTGAATCGCAAAGATCTGTCTTATTCAGAACAGTTGATTTAATTTGCATTGCATTTTATCAAGAAAGAAAGAGAGAGAGAGAGAGAGAAAGCGGGAAAATGCTGGTTCTTCTTTCGAGAACTAGAACGAAATTACTTCAGAGTTTCTTCTGAGATTTATTTCAAAAGAAATTCAGACTGTGCTCATCACCGATGCAAGATTAATGTGATTTTAAAAGACCCTTTGGATCCTCCATTAAAGGAAACTAAAAACGTTTCTGATACAGCGCGATGTAATACTTAGTCTTCATTTTGCATCACACTGAAATGATGTAAACATATACGTGCAGTGCAGTACTTATTGTGCGGAGTTCTAGACGGGTTTTAGCTGTTCCTTAAGGTTTATATAAACTTTTTTCTTTCTTTTTATGATGCATGTGCCGTTGAAAAGAAGAGCACAAGATTCTCATAAAATATAATATCACTCTTTTCAGAGTTTTAGAAAACTACTAAATAAAACGAAAACATCCATCTGTCGCAGGGTAGAAAATTGCCCGCAGGAACTAAGACTATGCATCTGGAAAATGGAGGGAATTTAATGTATACAAAATATACAGAAAATTTAACGTACACATTAAATTTAAACCGTAAGCAATATTATCTTTAAATATAAACCGTAAGCATTATTTTGTAAAAGGTTTCCTCTTAACAAAGTAGGGAGAGAAGATAACCGCGAAAATTTAACAAATACAGTGAATAAGTTTGATAGCTTGCTGTAAATCTAGTTGGAAACAACTGTCTCCAACGACAGTTTTAGATCTACCTAAATTGAATATGCGGTGCGTAAAACTACTTATTTTAAAACTTGGGCCACAGAGACGATAAGGAGATATTTGGGGGGGGGGGGGGGGGAGGGCGTTTTATAACCACCTTGAGGAACTCTTGGGGCTACATGAGATCATCCAACCCTAATTTGAGACAACTAGGGCTACATGCGGTCATCCAGAAATTGAAGTTCATGTTTTCCAAGGTAGGTATAGAGCATAGGTGGGGAAACTTTTCATGTTGGAAGGCCGCATTTAGTTAACTGTAATCTTACAAGGCCTCATTCAAGAAACTTCAATTAGATATACTTCAAAATGTACATTATTTTGTAAAAATCTTGCTATGTACTAACTTCAAAAAATGAAAAAAATTGTTAATTCTAAAGTTAACTGACCTTTTAATGACTTTGTTGTGACTGCTGTTTTGTTTGAAAACATTTGAATATTTGATTGTTCTAATCCTCTAGATATGGGTATCCGTCATTTGTGACCTTAAAGGCGTCTTGATTTGTGTTAGGTAGGAAAATGTAGATTCGCAGCAATAAGTGGTTGAAAAACAAGAAAGCATTTTTCGTGCATGTTGCTGAAGGCGTGGGTATTCTATCGCATTTCTCCATATTTCAATTGGATCTTTCTTAACGTCAAATCAGGACTTTAAAATGTTATCTTCTGAGAGATCAATCAATTCCATCTTTAGTTCTGTAGGAGCCATATTATGAAATCATGAGCGTAGCAGGTGTTAAAATAGCCCTTATTGACTTACAAATATTTTAATTGTGGCCGTCAATCGGGGAACATTATTTTTAGAATCTTCTTTTACTCTTTTGTATTTTAAATACGGTCATTTTAATATTAAAATAAAAATAATAAAAGACGAACAAAAACATATTAATAAAAATAAAAGGATTTGTTCTGCAAAATTTCGATTCACTCAAAAGGCCGCATGCGGTCTTAAGGCCACGAGTTCCCCACCCCTATATAGGGTAATCAGCCAAGCATACCACCCATGCCTCATCTGATATTCGAACGCTTGAGCCTTGTACCACTCTGCCACCAGGGTGGCGGAGAGGAAGATTAGCTGCAGCCATTCGAAAACTGAATCTTAGAAAAAAAATCTACAGTCCAATTACAGATGTTAAGAACTGGAAAACAGATAAAGACATACGCTTGATCTTTTCCAAAATAGAGCTAATAATGATTAGGTAAGATTCATTTTAATGGATAGCTGTAGCTCCTGGAAAGAATGAAGACTGGTTAAGAATAAAATTCAGTGAAAGGCATTCCACAATTAAAACCAGAAAGTTGACACCGAATTTTCGGGTGTAATAAGCACGTCTTTTGAATCCGTTCTAACGCAAATTAAATTTATCAAAGCTATTCAAAGTCAATGGAACCCGTATGGAAAACTATAATATCTGACCAAAGAAAGAAGATTTTCAATCGGGTTTTTAATCCCTCAGATATTGCTGCAAACGGAATCGTGAGCTTACGAACTCTTAGAAACAGAGATATCGACAAAAATAAGATGTGACTTTACGTCCCTTGGTGGGAAAACCGTGCATTATTTTAGGAAGAAAGTATTCTCAAAAGGTTTATCCGTATAAGTGGTATCGGTCGAAAAAAAAATTAGTCGAGTTTTCAGAAGCCCAGATTTTGCAACAAATACTTCAGAAGCAGAAATTAACACATATGACCCCTGGTGGCTAAACCATTCTTTACCAAACATTAGAAATTATGTGAAAAATATTTTCCATCAGGTCTTGTATGCCGCCCCGGTGGCGCAGTGGTCTAAGGCGTTGGCCTCTGATCATTCGACCGTAAGGGGTCCGGGTTCGAATCCCGGTCAGGCATGGATGTTGTTTGTCTTACGGCACTGGCTCTCTCCCTTCCCTGGAAACAGTGACCCTAAATTAGGGACGGGCGACTGCTTATAGCCCATTGAGTTGCTCACGGTGGTCGTTAAACCTCCAAACAAAAAAAAAAAAAAAAAAAAAAAAAAGGTCTTGTATGCAATACAGGAAGAATTTTTCAAATCACAGCTTTAGGAGCAGAAATAACGCAGAAAACGCAATTTACCCTTGTGCCCCCTAGCTGAAAGTGTATAATTTTCTTGAAATATTTGAATTTATAGGAAAAACATTTCGCATCGGAAACACTATCCAACAAAGAATGAATTTTTCAAATCGTACTCTTAGAAGTAGAGATATTGACAAAAATAAGATATACATCTACGCCCCACTGGCGTAGAAACCATGCATTTTTTCAAGATGAAAATTTTCCTAAAAGATTTGTCGACATGAGTAGTATCAGTCAACAAACGACGTTTTTTTCATTCGAGAATTTAGAAGCTCATATTTTGCTGCAAATACAACAGAAGCGGAAATTAAGATTCACGTCCCCTCGTGGCCAAACTATTTTTTTACGAAAATTAGATATTATGTGCAAACGATTTCCCATCAGGAGCCGTTGTTGTTGATTGGAGGTTTAACGACCACCGTGAGCAACTCAAAGGGCTATAAGCAGTCGCCCGTCCCTAATTTAGGGTCACTGGTTCCAGGGAAGGGAGAGAGCCAGTGCCGTAAGACAAACACAACATCCATGCCTTACCGGGATTCGAACCCGGACCCCTTTCGGAGGAATGACCAGAGGCCATTGCTTAGACCACTGCGCCATCGGGGCGGCATCAGGAGCTGTATCCGGTGCAGAAAGAATTTTTCAAATCGGAGATTTAGAAGCAGAGATATAGGGGGAAACGCAATTTACCGCTACGCCCCTAGCGGAAAGTCTATGAATTACTTGAAAATTTTTAAATTATATGAAAAACATGTCACACGGAAAACACTATCCAACAAAGAAGGAATTTTTAAAATCGGACCCCTAGAAGTAGAGATATTGACAAAAATACGATGTATATCTACGCCCCCTGGCGTAGAAACCATGCACTATTTTAAGAAGAAAATGTTTCTTAAAGTTTTGTCGACATGAGTAGTATCGGTCAACAAACGACGTTTTTTTCAATCGAGAATTTAGAAGTTCATATTTTGCTGCAAATACAACAGAAGCGGAAATTAAGATTTACGCCCCCTGGTGGCCAAACTATTTTTTTACAAAAATTAGAAGTTATGTGCAAACGATTTCCCATCAGGAGCTATATCCGGTGCAGAAAGAATTTTTCAAATCGGAGATTTAGAAGCAGAGATATAGGGGGAAACGCAATTTACCGCTACGCCCCCTAGCGGAAAGTCTATGAATTACTTGAAAATTTTGAAATTATATCAAAAACATGTCACACGGAAAACACTATGCAACAAAGAAGGAATTTTTCAAATCGGACTCCTAGAAGTAGAGATATTGACGAAAAAGAGAAAGAAACGGAGAAACTGGAATATTTTAAGAAGAAAATATTCCGAAAAGGTTTATCGATGTGAGTGGCATCAGTCCACGAAAGAATTTTTTAATCGATATTTTAGAAGCTACGATTTTATGGCAAATACATCAGAAGCAAAAATTACCACTTACGCCCCGTGGTGGCCAAAGTTTTCTTTACCAAAAATTTGAAATTACTTGTATATGCAAAAGATTTTCCATCAGGAGATTTATCCGCTGAAGAAATTTTTTTTCAAATCGGAGTTTTAGAAGAAGAGTTATCGGGAAAATGTAATTTACTTTTACGCCCCCTAGTGGAAAATCTATGCGTAATTTGAAAAAGTAACTATATCTAAAATACTGTTCGACATAAATGGAATCGAAAGATATATTTTTTTTTCAATCGGATGTTTAGTAGTAAATATGTGGAATAAAAGGTATTTTTGATTTCGACATCATCTGCATTTACGCCCTCTACCGGCGAAATTTTACATCGTAAAGAAAAACGAAGTAAAGGATCATCATTTGCATATTTCAAGCTTCCCAATGCAAAAAGAATTTTTGAAATCGGACTAATAGTTGCTGAGATATCGTGGGTACAGACGGACGGACGGACGGAAAAACCGATAACAGAAGCACGATCATTCTTTACAAAAGTTTTGCCTTGTACAGATCTGGAAGAGCTGTACAAGGCAAAACTGAAAAAGAAAACCCTGAGAGAAGAAAATAACAGGATATAGTGAAAAAAAGTTGAAGTTCATGTAGTTAAAAAATTGATACGTCAAACAAATCTGGACGACTGTATCGATGTCACATTGTCTGTTTGCACTGAATGACAGTGTTCCCCGATGTTTCTAACCGTTGAAGCCGGAGTCTCCCACTCAATAGCTAAGTAGTCTCTGACGGCACGGTATAGATTTTACCAGTTCATGCCAGTTCGCGGAAGAAACACGGAACATATTATTAACCAGCAGCTGTGGTTTGGTTCAGAGAATGGGCGGCAAAAGCCTATATATAAATGGGATGTAAGGTCAGATGATGCGTAACATCACAGCCTTTCCTTGACAAATGTCGACCCCGCCTTCTCGTGGTACATCCTGTGGCGCTGCTGTCACGTTTGTTCAGGGATAACTATACCATCGGGATTAGAGGAAATGCTATCCCACACTCACCAACCCGCTTGGCCAGCGTGGTGAGTTATGGCCAAACCCCTCCAAAATGACTCCACAACTTAAATCTTGGCCCTCAGTCTCCGGCAGTTGAATGTACCTGCCAAGGCAGCGGCCAGAGCGACATGAAGGCAGAGGGTGCTAAGAATCCCGGAGGACCGGACTAGCTGCCATCTGATGCTGACCTTGGCTACGTATAACGGACGCTCCCTATCTTCTGATTCAAGGCTTCTTGAATTGGAAGAGGAACTACAAAGGATCAAGTGGGACATCGTCGGGCTAAGGAGGTAAGGAGAAAAGGAGATCTCATTGAACTGAAAAGTGGACATCTCTTCTACTATCGTGGGACAGATACTGGCAGAACTAGTGGTGTTGGATTTTATAATAAACAAGAAACTGAAGGATAAAGTTGTAGAAGTTGAAAGTTCCTCTGACAGAGCTGCACGACTCGTTATCCAACTCTCGAGAAGATACCAGGCTCAGATTATTCAAACTTATGCAACCCCCACAAGTCATGCTGAAGAAGAAATTGAAGAATTTTATGAGGAAATTCGTGATCTGAATAATAAAGGTAAGCAGCACTTGAAGATAATTATGGGAGATTTCAATGCAAAAATAGGGCAACGGCAACCGAATGAAACTTCAGTAGGTAAATTCGGTCACGGCAACAGAAACCAGCGTGGAAATACTCTCGTAGAGTTTGCAGAGGCAGAAGGGTTTTTCTATCTTGAACTCCTTTTTCAAGAAAAAGCCACATAGGAAATTGACATGGAGACATCCAAATGGGACGACAAGTGAAATTGATTTTATTATGTGTAACAAAAAATTCGTCATCCAAGACTGCAGTGTGCTGAACAAGTTCAACACAGGTTGGTGAGATGTAAGATGCATCTCAACACTAAACTCGAACGTGGCAAGCTCATAAGACAAACAAAATGTATTGACATAACCAACCTTAAAAAACACAATAATACTTTCAAGTTGGAACTGAAGAACAGATTCTCTGCTTTAGAAGGCCTAACATCGGAAGAAGTGGACATCTCTGAAGTTAACAGAAAAGTAACCAAAGCTCTTATGGAAACAGCAACAAAATTAGCTGGGTCTAAGAACAAGTTGCATGTGAACAAATTATCAGGAAAAACCAAAATGTTGATGCAAAAAAGAAGAGAGATGAGGACAACTAAAGAAGATGTGACTTCTAAAGTGGAATATACAGAGCTATGCAAGACAGTATCACTGAAGACGTAAGGAAATTCAACTGTGAACTAGTGAGGAAAGAAATTGAAAACAACCAAAGCCTAAAGATAGCAAAGGGACATCTCAGTAAGGGAAGAAAACAGATTATGGCACTGAAAAAAGAAGATGGTTCTGTAACAAGAAACAGAGGCGAAATTTTGACAAGAGTGAAAGATTTCTACTCCAAATTATATGAAAGGGATGATACATGTACTCCAGACATCATGAAAGGTACCAGAGTTCTTCCAGTCCTCCCAGCAGAAGTTGCACATGCAATCAAGAACATGAAGCGGGGAAAAGCTCCAGGAGAAGATGGAATTACTGTAGACATCATACAAGAAGCAAGTGGAGAAATCAAAACAGTACTCGCCCAAATTTTCACTCGATGCCTTAATGAAGAGAAGATTCTTGAGAATTGGAACAACGCTACAATGATCCTGCTACATAAAAAAGGTGACATTGAGGATCTCAGGAACTACAGACCTATCAGCCTCCTATCAGTGGTTTATAAAATCTTCACTAAAGTTCTTTCACACTGCTTGAAGGTAACACTGGACATGGCTCAACCGAGAGAACAAGCTGGATTCAGGAGTGGCTACAGCACAATAGATCATATCCACGTACTGAGAGAACTAATTGAAAGAGCGAGGGAATATGAACTTCCATTGTGCATGGCTTTTATCGATTATGAAAAAGCCTTTGATTCGGTGAAACCATCAGCAGTTACAATGGCTCTGAAATCCTGCGGTGTTGAAGATGCATATATTAATATTATTAATAACATCTATTAAAATGCAAGTGCAAAGATTCGGCTGTTTGAAAATACAACACACATAAAAATTGGAAAGGGAGTGAGACAAGGTGACACCATATCTCCGAAGCTCTTTAATGCCACATTGGAGGGTGTCTTTCAGTCGCTGAGCTGGGAAAAGAAAGGGATAAAGATAAATGGAGAATATCTAACCCACCTTCGTTTTGCTGATGACGTAGTCATTTTTGCAACTACCCCACCAGAGCTGCAGAGTATGATCCAGGAACTTGCTGGCAAGAGTAAAGAAGGGGGATTAAAAATGAACTTTCAGAAGACAAAAGTGATGTTCAATGCTTTCACAAGAAATGAAGATTTATCGATTGATGGAGAAAAGCTGGAGATAACAGACACGTACGTTTATCTTGGACAGCAGATATCAAGTGAGGGTCACTTTGATGAAGAAATTAATCGGCGTACAAAACTTGCTTGGACAAGTTTTGTACGCCGATTAATAAGAAACAGCATAATTTTCAAGAGCAATATACCAATATGTCTTAAAAGAAAAGTGTTTGATCAATGCATCCTTCCAGTGCTTACGTATGGTGCAGAGACGTGGACCCTAACTAAACGAGACATACAAAGGCTGCAGACAACTCAAAGTAGCATGGAGAGGTGTATGCTTGGTGTGTAACCAGGAGAGATAAGAAGAGGAACTCGTGGATCTGAAAAATGACAAGAGTGGAAGACATCATGATCAGAGTTAAATCCCTGAAATGGCAATGGGCTGTACATACTGCCAGAAGGACAGACCATCGATGGACTGCCGAAATTTTTGATTGGATTCCAAGGGACAGAAAAGACCCAGAAGAAGACCACATGGAAGACGGGTGGATGAAATTCGAAAATATGCGGGAGTGACATGGAGGAGACTGGCACAAGACAGACCTCCGTCCAGCAGTGGATTTATAATGGTTGACAATGATGATGATGATGATGATGATATATATAAGACCGGCTTTTGGTTGGTAGAGTATTCGGAGTCAGAATGGGAAGAGCAGCCGATTTATCGGAGTTTGATAAAGGACAAATTGTGGTGGCACGGCCCTTCGGAACTGCGATCTCGGAAACGGCGCGGCTTGTGGGTTGCTCACGTGCCGCTGTAGTGAGTACGCATCAAAAGTGGTGCACAGATGGCTAAACGACGAACCGTCATTTAGCCGTGTGTTGTCCGCAGCTCACTGATGCTAGAGTGGAGGGGAGATTGTTGCGCATTGTTCCCAGTGACCACAGGGCCACAGTGCGGCGACAAATCACCCGCAGCTACAACAGTGTTGATCAGGGCAATGTGTCACAGCACACAGTTCATCGCAGCTTTCTGCGCATGGGCCTGCGTAGCTGAAGAACCAGTCCCATGCTCACTGCACTTCATCGCTAACAACGCATGAAATGGACCCAAGATCACCGAGATTGGAGCGCAGGTGATTGGAAGAAAGTGGTCTGGCCTGTCGAATAAAGGTTCCTGGGGCATCACGTATACGGCTGAGCGCGGATAAGCCGATTATCAACGGAGGCTATGGCTCCTGGATGCACTGTTAGGCGTAAACAGACCGGCGGCAGAGGCTGCGGTGTTATGCTGTGGGCGACGTTTTCTTGGGACACCTTAGGACCCATTATCCCAATAGCACAATCCCTGACAGCTATCAGGTATCTGAACATCGTTCCGGACCAAGTTCACCCATTCGTGTCAACTCTGTTCCCTGATGGTGATATAGCCATTAGCAACAGGATAATGCACCATACCTCACTACTGGAATCGTCAAGGAGTGGTTCGACGAACATGCTAATGAATTTCTGTTAATGCCCTGGCTTCCAAATTCACCTGACATGAACCCAATCGAACATTTGTGGTTCGACTTGGAGAAGCGGGTTCGCGGTAAATCACCACCACCGCGAAATGAACGGAAACGGGAGGACCTGCTGTTGACATTATGTTACCAGATACCCCAGGATACCTATTACCACCTCGTCAAATCGATGGCTCGCCGAGTTGCGGGCTAAAGGGGACCGTACAGCTTATTATAGGTAGATGGTCATAATGTAATGGCTCATCGGTATATATCTGCGCTGTAACAACGTGTAGGAATTGAAGCCGAGTGGTTTGAGTGGCCAGTTGCCGATCATTTGTCCGAGATGGGTCCATGTTCGAATGCTGGTGAGGCATGGATGTTGTGCATGTCTTAAGACACTGGCTATCTCACTTTCCTGCAACCATTGATCCTAAATTAGGTGCGGGCGATGGGTTATAGCCCATCACGTTGCTCACGTTGGTGGTTAAATCCCCAAACAAAGAAGCAACAAGTTAGTAAAATCATGCAATGCATTGATTATGATACGCTTTCCAACATACCAAAAATCAGTACTCAAGTTATGAGGATAATGGCTGTGGAATAAATATCACTCCTGTGCCCTGACCTATGGCCCCATTTAGATTATATTCAACAGAACCGGTTCAGTATACCTCCGGAAAAACATACTAAAGTTTTGTCGCAATAAAAACATTTCAGTCAAGTTATGAGTATAACGGCTGAGGAATAAAACTCGCTCCTGTGCCCTGACCTTTGACCCCATTTCGATGATATTAAACAGAATTGGTTCAGTATACTTCTGGAACGACATGATGAAGTTTAGTCGCAATCAAAGCATTTTTACGTAAGTTATGACGCATAAGAGCGATGGAATGGATCCCGCTCCCATGTCCTGACCTTTGACCCCATTTCATCCATTTTCAATAGGGTTCCTTTTCAGGTGGTTATCTACTACATACTAAAATTTCATCCAAATCGAACCATTTGTACGCGATTTATCGTGCGGACGGACCGACGGGCGGACGGACAGACGGACAAAGCTGGAACATATACGCTTCTTCAACCTACGGTTGGAAAGCGTAAAAGAATATCTGATGGTGTTGGTTCTTTCCTTGCACTGGAACCAGTGTCCCCAAATTAAGGAAGGGTGGCTGCATATAGCCCGACGAATTGCTCGTGGTGGTCGTTGAACCTGGAAACAAAAAACGGGAACTTTGAAAAATTCTATAAGCTTTCCTATTCTTCTCCTTATGAAACCGCTGGCATTTTTGAAAAATCTTGGTTGTTTCTTATTAAAATATTCGCGATGCTGTTAATGCGTGAAGTTTATATTACAACAAGACATGATCGGTCTTTAATTGTATAAACTGCTTCTTCATAAACTATGGCTGCATTTTTGCAGTTTTATTCGTAGCTTGAGTTAAAACTTGCTGAAAAACCTTCCACTTTCATAGCTTCAATCTGGATACACGATTCTCTTGTCAGAAAGATGACGTCACCGGTTCATCGCCTTCGAGGGAAGGCTACTTAAGAAAACTCTGTGTACTTTTAAATTTGGCTGTTAGTAACATAAGAAAAACTATGATTTCGCATCAGCAGTGACATTATGCATTCGCCGTACTGATTTATTTAAAATTCTAAAATAAAAATTTTAATTTATTTTGATCGGTGGTTTAACAATCACCGTGAGCAACTCGATCGGCTATGAGCACTCGCCCGTCCCTAATTTAGGGTCGCTGGTTCCAGAGAAGGGAGAGATCCAGTGCCGTAAGACAAATAAAACATCCATGCCTCACCAGGATTTGAATCCGGACCCATCTCGGACAAGTGAGATGGGTCAGAAATCAGAGTGAGGCATTCGTTTCAGTGATTCATAGCGGGGCGACCGAACTCCGTCAAAACCCCCTGATGGTTTTCAAGTTCTTCAGCCGCCTCGATGGCGCAGTGGTTTAAGCCATGGCTTTTGACCATTTGTCCGAGTCGTGTCCGGGTTCGAATCCCGGTGAGGTATGGATGTTGTATTTGTCTTACGGCACTGGCTCTCTCCCTTCTCTGGAACCAGTGACCCTAAATTAGGGACGGGCGACTGCTTATAGCTCCCTTCTCTGGAGCCAGTGACCCTAGCTCACTGAGTTGCTCACAGTGGTCTTCATACATCCAACCAAAAAAAAAAAAAGTTCTTCATGGCGCAAAATCTGTTAAGTCACAATAGCAATTATTTGGGGGAGGGGGATTTAACGTCCGCCGTAAGCAACTCGATGCGCTATAAGCAGTCGTCCATCTTTAATTTAGAGCCAGGGAAGGGAGAGCAACAGTGCCGTAAGACAAACGCAACATCCATACCTCTGCTCACGGTGGTCGTTAAACCTCCAATAAAAAAAAAAAAAAAAAAAAAGAAACATCCATACCTCATGGGATTCGAACGCAAAATCATCTCTGACAAATGGTTTGAAGCCAGTGCTTTGACCACTGCCCCACCCGGAGGGCAACACGCTGGTTACCTTCCCAGACATAAACCAAACGTAGTACTATTCCTTTTATTAAAGAACTGCTAGCCACCTCGATGGCGCATAGGCCCAAGGGCTGGCTTATGACCATTCGTCCGAGAAGGGTCTGGGTTTGAATCCCGGTGAGGCATGGTTGTTTTATTTTTCTTACGGCACTGGCTCTGTCCCTTATCTGGAACCAGTGACCCTAAATTTGGGACGAGCGACTACTTATAGCCCATTGAGTTGCTCACAATGGTTGTTAAACCTTCAATCAAAAAAAAGTAATCAGTGGGTTTCCGTTTTGTTTCACCGCGACACACACATACAAAGAAAATAGAAAGAATACTTTAAGGTTTGATTTTTAAGAAAAAACTTTCTGTAACTTTTTAGTGTTATTTCAGTGGAACAATGAAAACAAATTTCCTTTTGTTGAGCGAATAACCCTGTAGTAGGATGGAAAATTTCATGTTATCAGTCACATCAAATAATGGTTCTTTTCTGTCTAAGTGCGGACATCAGATCATTTTCTACGCGAAATGAATGAAAATATACCGCCTCAGTAGTCGAGTGGTAAGGGACACTGACTTCCAATTAATCGTCCGTTTTAGGTTAGGTTTCAAATCCTGGAGGAGGCATATATTTTGAGTTTGCTTACAACGCTGTCTCTTTCCCTTCCCTGGAACCAGTGCCCACAAATCAGGTACGGGCAACTTCCCATAGGCCACTGAGTTGCTCGCAGTGGTTAATAAACTTACAAAAAAATATACAAATATCAGATTTCATCCACATGATATAAACTTCCCCGAAAACTTGAAAATTACACAGATTTCCAGTGAGGGAATCGAACCCACGACAAAGCTCTGCGTAGAGATGTAGTGCTCCTGATTTTTGCGTGGAAAGTATTGTCCTTAGGTAACGGTACCATACGTCGACCGAATTCGTAAATTATGATTTCGATTCCCGCTTCAGAATCACACAACTTTCAAATTTTAGGAGGAATTTGCTACGTGAATGAGAAATGACCACGTCATTTCTGTGGCCAAAAAATGATAAACTTACATGATTGCAATGAGCTTTAGAGTTCAGTTAGTTAATTCCCAAATTGTTAAAGACAGTAGACAAACTCTGCTTCTTTTGAGCTTTAGAGTTCAGTTAGTTAGTTCCAGTACAAAAACTCAGCTTCTTTCGTTTGTTTGGGAGAAAAACTAGCGCAAGGACCATGTTTGGCCGAATAGCGCTGATATAAATGACAGAAATATTATAAACTGCTATATTATGAACAGGAAAGACGCCCTCCCCTCCCTTAAAAACACTTGAAAGAAAAGAAAGAGCGAACATCGGCGGAATTTGGTTTTCTTTTCTTTCTGGGCTTAGCGAAACCCCCCCCCCGGCATCAAAAGCCCTAAGAGAAGAGAAGTGGCCCTAATTCAGAGACGTACGCCTGACGGTCGCTAATTTTGGGCCGCTTCTTTCCTAATGTTTTTCTTCTGCAGTTTAGCGACCCTATGAGCATCCAAGGCTATATAAGCAGTTGCCCGTCCCTAAGTTAGGGCCACTTCTTTCCTGTCTTTTTTCGGGGTTTAGCGATCTCGTTTAGAGCTACTGTGGCTCACATTACCCTTAATTTCAATTGTGGTGAAGGACCCAGTGTATCCAGACACATAGTTCATCGTATGGTCTTAAGTATGGGTCACCGCAGTCGCTGACCCATTCGTGTGCTTTTGCTCGCAGGCGTTCACCGTCGTCCCCGCTTGCAGTGGACACGTAATCATCGACATTGGACCACAGAATACTGTAAGAGAGTCTCATGGTCAGACGAATCTCGCTTTCTGTTACAGTGTGTCGACGGACGAGCTCGTGTGCGACGTTTACCCACGGAAGCCTTTTCACCTGGATGCACTATGCGACTGATCCAGGTGGATGAAGGGGAATGTGATAGTCTGGACAATATTTTCTTTGAGAAAATTTGGGCCTATTATTCCTGTCGAGCGAACTATGACAGCTGGCATGTATCTGAATATCGTGGCTGACTAAAAACTCCCCTTTATGGCGACTATTATTCCTGTCGAGCAAACTATGACAGCTGGCACGTATCTGAATATCGTGGCTGACTAAAAACTCCCCTTTATGGCGACTCTTATTCCTGTCGAGCAAACTATGACAGCTGGTACGTATCTGAATATCGTGGCTGACTAAAAACTCCCCTTTATGGCGACTATTATTCCTGTCGAGCAAACTATGACAGCTGGCCCGTACCTGAATATCGTGCCTGACTAAAAACTCCCCTTTATGGCGACTGTATTCCCTAGTGGAGACAGTGTCTTTCAACAAGATAACGCTCTGTGCCTCACTGAGGAGGTTCAAGAATGGTCCCAAGAACATGAACAGGAATTTCGTTTATGGTCATGGCCCTCAAGTTCTCCGGACATTAATCCTATCGAGCATTTGTAGCTTTAGTTAGAGAAATGGGTACGAGCAAGATCACCTCAACCATGTAATTTACGGGAACTGCAATGTCTTCTGTTGCAGTCATGGTAGTAAATATCAAGGGACTCCAACCAGCATCTCATTGATTATATGTAGAAGCGAGACTCGTCGCTGAGACAGAAGCAAGACTCGTCGCTGAGACAGAAGCAAGACTCGTCGCTGAGACAGAAGCAAGACTCGTCGCTGAGACAGAAGCAAAGCTCGTCGCTGACACAGAAGCAAAGCTCGTCGCTGAGACAGAAGCGAGATTCGTCGCTGAGACAGAAGCAAGACTCGTCGCTGAGACAGAAGCAAGACTCGTCGCTGAGACAGAAGCAAGACTCGTCGCTGAGACAGAAGCAAGACTCGTCGCTGAGACAGAAGCAAGACTCGTCGCTGAGACAGAAGCAAGACTCGTCGCTGAGACAGAAGCAAGACTCGTCGCTGAGACAGAAGCAAGATTCGTCGCTGAGACAGAAGCAAGACTCGTCGCTAAGTTACCGTTCGTCCCTCGTTGCATGTCTGGTATGTATCACTGCAACTTTGCACGACGATGCGCTGAGGGGAATGGCAGTGGTCGCAATGGCAGGCGAGAACTTGGAGCTGCCTCGGCCAATCTACGATTCACAGTCGTTGTTGGTACGGGGATATCCATAGCTGCCTGTACACTTCATCCAATGTCGTCCACTGTGGATTGTGGGTCTGCTACGACATGCAGTACAATGCAGCGATCCAGACGTTTGGATATCCATCTATGTGATGCTGTCCCACTACGGCGACACACGTTACTTTCCTCCAACCAGTGTCGCCTATTCTGGCTACAATTGTTACAGCCCAATGCGTTTCTGCCACGGTGTGACGTAGGGACCAACCAACCGTACGTAATCGTAGTTCTGAAACAGGTGTCATTGTGATGGTAGGATTACCAATGACGTCACCCAGACATTCTCACTCCTTACACGTGCTTTCGCCACCGAGATCACTCCGATGCAGTGGTTCACAAGGCCAGGTGAGGACGACCAAACGTAGCTACGCCGACCCGTTTTGCTCTTTTTACCTCCCTCACCTATCATGTGATGCGTTCGCAAGTGCGATCATTTACACAACCCAGCTGTTGACGCATAGCCACCAATTTACGTAGCGCTCAGACAAATACTTCTGGGTGCGACAGTTTCTATGCCGAGTAGTCCATTATTATCACACTGCTGCCAATAGAAATTGAAACACCATGAAGAAATGCTCGGATTTGCACGAAATTCGCAGGGTGGATAGGGCACTTCACTAGATGCAAATTATTACAATTGCAGTGTACATGCAAATTTGAGGGGGCGAGCAACGCCATCGGAAACTTCATCCCAGGGTGTCTAAAAGAAGGCGTTTAGAGAGCAGGTTTTTAAACTTGCTATCGCTGAACTCGACCGTACGCAGTTGCTAACATGTAAACATGCCATGTAGGAAGACGAGATAACTACACGAACACTTTACGGAGTTTGAAAGAGTTAGAATCGTTGGACTCAGAGAAGGTGTTTTATCATACCGTGATATTGCTGCTCGCGTTAGATGCAACGCAACTATCGTTATGCGTGCATGCCGTCAATGGACAGCAGAAGATTCTACGCATCGTCCTGCAGGGTCTGGAGCTCGAGATCGCACGACCGATCGGGAAGACAGGCGCTTGCAACGTATGGTAGTGATGTCGCGGACAACACCATCCACGACACTTGCGCAGCAATGGAGGATGGTCACACACCGTCCGATGTCTGCACGCACTGTTTGTCACCGATTGTTGCAGAGAGGCCTCGTTGCTCGCCGTCCATTGCTGCGACTTCCCTTGACTTTGAACCTTAGGCACCAACGATTGCAGTGGTGCCGCGAGCGTCAAAACTGGAGTCCTGAATGGGAGCATATTGTGTTTTCGGACGAGTCCAGATTGAATCCAATGCATCACGACGGGTTAATCCTTGTTCGCAAATACCGTGGTAAACAGCATCTGGAAGGCTGCATTTTGCAGCTCCATACCGGTCCCAAGCCAAGCGTGACGGTCTGGTGTGTTATTGCGTTTCATTCACGCACTCGCTTACAACAAATCACAGGCACATTGGACAGCTAACGCTACATCACGGAAGTGTTGCAAGCTCAACTTGTACCCTTCCTACAGACGATCCCGGGAGCCGTCTTCCAACAAGACAGTGCCCGACCCCATGTTACTCGTACTGTCCAAGACGTACTCTGTGCGCATCAAGTCGCTCGCCAGATGTGGCGCCTATAGGGAACGTCTGGGGTGTCATCGTGAAACGACTACCTCTCATGGCCTTGCCGCCTGTCACAACAAACAAATTGTGGATTCGTATACACTGAGTGGCCACTTTATTATGACCACCTGACAGTTTTAAGTAAATGAGCTACGGCTGCACGCTGTTGCCACCGGAGGGCGAGGCTAGTATAAAAAGAGAATGCTTAGTGCTTGCGACAGTAGTAGAAGTGATTTTTGGGTGACGAAATGAGTAAAAAATGCGATTTGACGGACTTTCAACGTGGGATGATTGTAGGAGCTCGGAGCCATGGAGAGAGTATCACCGAAACCGCCGCATTCGTGAAATGTTCCAGAGCAGCTGTTGTTAAAGTGTTTAAAGGACTGGACTGTCAGCAAAAAAACTGAAACTGGGTCTCAACGTGCAACGAGTGGTCGTCATCGACTGGTGACTACTCGGGCTGAACGGACAGTGTCCAGAATGGTAACAGACAACAGTAGGGCAACAGTGCAGCAAATTACAGACCATCTTAATCAAAGATCCCCTCAAATGATCTCTGCACGCACTGTTCGCCGTACACTGCATCGGATGGGATATGGCAGCCGAAGGCCTGTTCGAACACCTTTGCTGTGTGCAGTTAACAAGAGAAAACGTCTCCAGTTCGCACAAGGATTGGACAGTTGGTAATTGGAAACAAATTATGTGGCCCGATGAATCAATTTTTCAGTTGCACCATGCCGATGGCAGAGTGAGAATTTGGCAGAAACAGCACGAAAGCATGGACCCAAATGCATTGCTACAACCCCTCAAGCTGATGGAGGCAACGTTATGGTTTGGGGAATGTTTTCCTGGCATGATTTGTGATCTTTAATTCGTGTTGATCAACGTCTGACTGGCACATCATATCTAGACATCGTTGTGCACCAAGTGCATCCTGTCATGTGAATGGTTTATCCCAATGGCTACTTTCAACAAGATAATGCGTCCTGCCATAATGCTCGTAGTGTACAGGATTGGTTTCAGGAACATGCCGGTGAGTTTACTTTGCTTAGGTGGACCCCACAATCACCAGATCTCAACCTCATTGAGAATTTGTGGGATGAAGTTGAATGAGCCATCAGACAGCTGGATCCACATCCCTGCAATCTTACACTCCTGGAAAGTGCTGTTCGTCAAGCATGGTCTCAGATTTCACAAACCACCTATCAACATCTCGTGGAGTCCATGCCACGAAGAATCGACGCAGTATTAAAGGCGAAAGGTGGCCCAACGAAGTACTGAGGAGGTGGTCATAATAAAGTGGCCACTCAGTGTATAAGCAGAATGGAATGCAATACCGCATACTACCATCCAAACTCTGTTTCATTCGATCCCACGGCGTGTGTGGTCGGTTATCACAGTCCACGGTGGATTTACTTATTACTAATTTTTTGGCTTTCCTCATCACGAATCAGTATGTAATTGTTATCGTTTGCAGCTTGTACCATAGCTAATCACTCCCATAAATTTCATTGTGATTGCTTGTTTCTTTCTTGGTGTTGCAATTTCTATTAACAGCAGTGTATTATTACTTTTGTGATAGTACTGAATTACTGATGCTCAAATGGTCAGAGACGCGAGCTCTTGGCTAATGGTATGAGTTGGGCCTGAGCCGTGTACCAGATGAGGCAAGGGTGGTGTCTGTCTTATGGTATTAGCTCTTTCTCTGTCATAGATGCAGTGATCTCAAATTAGAAACGGGCGACAACTTATATCCTTTGGATGGTCGCGATGTTTGTTAAAGCCCGAAACAATAAAGAAAAATGTTTTCGGCAACGCGTGAGCAGAGACTGGTAATTTTTCAACTGCGATTTTCTCTTTAGATAATTGCCATTGCCTTTCTTACGCTTTCATCTTTCTATAGCCGTTAGCGAAACAAATAATATTTCCTTTTTTTCTTTCAACGAAATTAAAGCACAAAATCAGTACTACCGCCCGCTCGTTAGCCTGCCATGAAAACAACTTCAGGAGCGGAGAGGATTCCTATTGATTTTGCTTAAAAGAATGGGAGAATGGAATGTTTTGTCTATTAGTTGCTATAATAAGGAATGGTAAAACATAAATTTCTTTAGGAAATTTCGGTAAAAATAATGAAGTCACTCTTCTATGTTATCACCACGCAAAAGAAATTTTTTAGTTAACTCACATCACATTTCAAGCATTCAATTTCGTTTGCGGTCCACTGCAGATTTTTTCGCAAAATTATCCTTTTTTTTTTTTTTTTTTTTTTTTTTTGTCGCGATTTGGCCAAAATGCCGGCGAAATCTTAAACACAGATCGTTTAAGGCCGTTCCACCTAAAATCTTTGCCTTATTTTTCCAATGGTAAAACTTCTTTACATATTGGGTCGTTTCATAAATATTGGCTTATTCGGATACAAAGAAACAAAAAGCAGTAACAGACGACGTAATGCATTTTCATTCCTAAAATTTTCTGCCCTCGGCAGCAATACACTGTGCTCAAGGTGTTTTCAGTACAAAAATGGCATGGTTGCAGAAACTGGAATCACGGTGGTCCCAGGAATCGCTAACGGCGGAAATCACAGCATCTTTGTTGGCGAACCGTTTGCCCCTCAAGAAGTGGTCCAAATGGCGGAACATGTGAAAGTCTGAGGGGGTCGAGTCAGGTGAATAAACAGGGTGAGAGAGAGGACCTCGTACCCCAAGGCGTTGATTTTTCGCAAGCTTCCAATTAGGGATGGGCACATCGGTAGGTAACATCGATGATCGACATCGGTCGTTAATCATTCCCAAAACATCGATGGATTGATATTATCGGTGGAAATTTTCGATGTATCGGTGAAAACCTCGATGTCTTTGCTAATAAGCCGAAACTTCGTTTTTTTTTTTCCAATCTGCAGCAACAGATGTGCAAAATCTCTGTTTAATATAACAGTGGTTACTCACCAATAACATCGGGTAACTAATAATATATATTAAAATGTTCGATGTATTATTAGAAACCTCTATTTTTGTTCGATGCATCGGTGTAAACCTCCATATGTTTTACTAATAAACTGAAAAACTCGCACTTTTCCACCTGCACCAGTAAATGGGCACACGCTTTGTAAAATCTCTCTTTAATATAACAATGATACTCACCAGTTCAACAACCATTAACATAATACAAATTTTGAAGATGACAATCCGATTTTTGGCGTAAATGTGACAAGGATGGTAAGTCAGATGATATCCGAAAACTTGAAAATTTTCATCGTCCTGGAGCGGGACACGAACCCGCGTCTCCCAGAAAAACGCCCGGGTATGCTAACCACTACACCACCCAGAACGACCAAGTTTCAAGTTTCCGTTCAATTTTAATATTTATCAAAATTTATTAAAATTAAAACTCAACGAAAACTTGAAACTTGGTCGTTCTGGGTGGTGTAGTGGTTAGCATACCCGGGCGTTTTCTGGGAGACGCGGATTCGTGTCCCGCTCCAGGAAGATGATAATTTTCAAGTTTTCGGATATCATCTGACTTACCATCCATGTCACATTTACGCCAAAAATCGGATTGTCATCTTCAAAATTTGTATTATACGGCGTAATCCCGTATTTCTTTCATCATTAACATAATATTTGTTCAAACGCTCGATGCATCGTGAAGACCTCGATGTTTCTTCGATGCAACGGTGGGAACCTCGATGTTTCGCTAATAAACTGAAGAATTCGCACTTTTCCATCTGCAGCAATGAATGGGCGATCTATTTGTAAAATCTCCGTTCAATGTAACGGTGATAAAACATTTAGTAACGTAATATTGTTACAATGCAACATCTAGTAACGTAATATCTGTTAAAACGCCCGATGTATCGGTGGAAATCTCGATGTGTTTTCGATGTATCTGTGTGAACAACGATGTCTTGCTAACACAGCCAAAGATTTCACACTTCTTGATCTGCAGCACAGAATGGCTATATCGGTGGGTAAAATCTCTTCAATATAATGGTAATTGCTCACCAATTCAACCCCAAGTAACTAAAAATATTTCTTAAAAGCCTCGATGTATCGGTGGAAACGTCGATGTTTTTTCGATGCATCGGCTCACATGCCTTCGAGGGAAAGATCTCGGTTTTCGCCAACGAATCAAGTAAAACAATCAATAGGAAGGTGATATTTCTTTCTTCTGTATAGTTATGAATGTAACAAAAAGAAATGCATTTACTTTTCGTAGAAGATATTCTCTTCGAGTTCCAAACATCGGTGGCGAAACCTCGATGTTTTTTCGATGTATCGACTTCTGCAACATCGAGGTTAAAACATCGATGTTCAAAAACATCGAGGTTTTTTGCCCATACCTACATCCAATAGACACATGCGGTCGTGCGCAATCCTGAAGCAGTATGGGACCCAAATGATTAGCGTGCGATGGTTGTTTGCTGCATAATTTCTGGTGACATTCGTTCGGCTGGCGGCAGCACACGTCCGTTGTGATTGTTTGACCTCGCGGCAAAAACTCATAATGAACCACAGTCGTGGCAGTCCACCAAGCAGAGATCAGAAACTTCTGTGGGTGCAACTCGGGTTTGGACATGTTTTTGTGTGGTTCCCCTTTATCGAGCCACGGCGCTGTTCGCTTCCTTTTGTCATAAAGCACCCATTTTTCCTCAACCGTAAGGATCCGATGCAGAAAGGGAGCACTAGCCTCACGTTTTTGGAGGGCAATGCATGTTTCCAGACGCCGTATCTGCTGCTGTTCGGTGAGTTTGTGTTGAACCCAGGTATCCAGTTTTTAACCTTGCCCATAGCTGCCAGGTGTTGGGAAACTGTCGCTGATGATACGACAAGTTCGGCACTGAGCTCATGTACTGTAGACGTTGGTTTTTCTTCCACTTTCAGCCTTAAATGCGCAGTGTTACACAGAACCGGACGACCGGCTTCCGGCTTATCATGGTCGATGGCAACATCACCGGCATGGAACTTGGAAAACAGTCTACGGACAGTTCTGTCATTCGTCGTTCCGACAACCCACGCTCTATTGACATTTGCGACCCTTTCGGACACATTCCGGCCAAGTTTGAATTCGTGCAAAATCACTGATCTCACGTCGGGTTGCTCCATCACGTCCCCAACTGCTGAGATCTGTCTGAAATACCGTTTTATACACGTGGACTGAACCGAATCAATTTGCATGGACGTTTGGTAGTTCCTCCTACGAGGCGTCCCTTGTAACCGGCTATGCGAATTCGCCTTGTCGGCATCGGCCAATAATTATGAAACGACACAATATTTCCTTCGCAATTAATGTATTCCCAAGGATGAAAATTTGCACATCGATAAAACTAACTTTAATTTATAGCATGGGGTACTTAATACTTCCTAAAACATAACAATAATTAAGCAGTCCAGCATTTGTTTGCCGCCCAGATGGCACAGTGGTTTAAGGCGCTGGCCTCTGATCATTCGTCCGTAAGGGGTCCGGGTTCGAATCACGGTCAGGCATGGATGTTGTGTTTGTCTTACGGCACTGGCTCTCTCCCTTCCCTGGAACCAGTGACCCTAAATTAGGGACGGGCGACTGCTTATAGCCCATTGAGTTGCTCACGGTGGTCGTTAAACTTCCAATAAAAAAAAAAACAAAAAAAACATTTGTTGCCTACTGACGCCATCAATGTACAGGTAATGCCGTCTATTAACAGGTCTAACATTATCAAAAAATGATTGATTTTTAGTAAAATTATGGTTATGCTTCAGCAAGTATTAAGTATCCCATGCTATAACTTAAAGTTAGTTTTATCGATGTGCGAATTTTCATTCTTGGGATTACATTAATTGCGAAGAAAATATGTAAAGAAGTTTTCTCATTGAAAACATAAGGCAGAGATTTTAGGTGGAACCACCTTAATAATAAACGAAAAATATTGGAACAGAAACGGAAAGCTGCAATTATATTAAATTAGACAACCGGTTTAAATATGTGAGAATTTAATATTTTTTTCTATGAAGAAACTTCCATGATGCAACACATTTTGAAAAAAGAAATAAATGCATTAAATCGCGTCGTTACAATCCGCCTAACCGAAAGAGCATTAAATTTGATCCTTCAAGGAAAACGCATCCTAATGGAGCGCTGAGCTTTAGCAGGTAGACTTAATTTGAAATTAAGATGACTCAATCCGTAGGATCTAATACATTCTGCACGCGCCTAAATGGAATTCATTAAAGGTGCATTTTGTGCGAACATTGCAAAGGAAATCTGTCAGAAAAGAACTGATCACTAGAAGTATATTTTCTCGCTTTTCACGCAGTCGTCTATACGCTCTCGGATCCTATAGCAGTCTTTCCTTCTTTCTCTGATGAATCCGCTTTGCAGCCGAAGGTAAATAAACTGCAAAAGAAGAAAAAAAAAAAAAGAAACAAAGCTTTAGATCCGTCTCTAAGAGATGCAACACTCAGGATAAAAGCTTTTCACATTTTAATCTGAACTCAATGCTGCAAATTATACTTCTCCTCAATAGACCCGAATTCTTTGGCTAACCATCCTGTTTACTCTGCGTAGAGAGTGTTTCATGAATAGAACGTTAATTTCCAAGAATCTACATGCCATTCAAAAGAGCGATGCATTTTTACGTGTTCCTACGTCCTCTTTAAAAATTCATGTGGCTTAATAGTGTTACCGAAGGCTTTGAAGGACCGGCAACGTTAACAAATTCAAGAGTTTGTTGAAAAGTATTTGCTTCCTAATTTCACAGTGAGTTTGGCTGAGAGTCTAAAGGAACTTAAACGAAAACTGTTTAAATTAGTTGGGATTTTGAAAAAAATGCAATTAGGTGTAGTCATAGTATTGCCCTCTACTTGAAGAAACAAAATAATTTAAACAATGGTTTTACACAATGTAGAGTTTTTACGTTTCAAAGTTTTTTAACCCTTTAACCTGTGGAACGAATTAACACGGGGTTTGCGAAATGAGTTGAAATCAGCTTGAACGAATATATCCGCTGCAGTGGCGTATATTCGAGGCTACCTGTGAAGCCCAGAGAATGCACAAATAAGCCAATTAGAAAAACACCAATAAAAGTCAATTATCATCGATATTAAGATATGTCGATGATTTCGCTACGAAAAAAGCACGCTTCGGATTCGCTTCTTTTGACTAAGAAAATCAGTCTGGCGAGAGACAACCAACGGGGCTCCTACTGGAGGATCATGATGATGATCATATGTAGAGGATTTTAGGAAGGAAGTGTCTGACCCTAGGTCTTAAACAACCCTTAGAAATAGGAAGCTAGGAGATTTGGGCTAGATTGCCCGATAGGAAAGTGACACGGAAGCGAAGTAGAAAGGGGAGGAAGACGCCCTTATTTATTACCGGGGGGGGGGCAGTACCTGGGGTCTGACGGCTTAACGTGCCCATCGGACGCACGGCGGATATTTAGGGGATCGAGCGTTCGTACCTGCCTGGGATCGAACCTGAGGTTCTTTCCGTGGAGGTCACGAACGTTGCCCACTGGGCCACTCGCGGCCCCTCATACTGGAGGGATGATGTCATCGTAACATAACCAGCTCTACCTGTCTTCGCTGTGAGATTCGAAGAATTTCGATGCGATCGCCAGCTAGCGTTTCTTTTTTTTTTTTTTTTTTTTTTTTTTTGATTGGAGGTTTAACGACCACCGTGAGCAACTCAATGGGCTATAAGCAGTCGCCTGTCCCTAATTTAGGGTCACTGGTTCCATGGAAGGGAGAGAGCCAGTGCCGTAAGACAAACACAACATCCATGCCTCACCGGGATTCGAACCCGGACCCCTTCCGGACGAATGATCAGAAGCCATAGCTTAGACCACTGCGCCACCGGGGCTGCCCAGCTAGCGTTTCCACGGCAACGTTAATGAGCAGGCCAAGGGTCAATGGGCGACTGTTTTGGGCAACGGTTCGTCAGAAAATAGAAGACTTAGGACTACATTCGTCACTCGCAAGCTCCCACCCGTTACAGCAAGTGGTTTTCCAGAGTTGTTTCAGTTTGTGTGAAGTGTCAATGAATTAAAATCAGTGATATTATATTTTAAATTCGTGTCTTTGTTGGATTCGAACTGTTTTGATAAATTTTGTGAAAGCTCTCCTGAGCACCTACTGCCAGAAATTAAAGAACTCTATTCTTCAAATTTTGATACAGCTCGACCAAAAAATGAACCGAAGGTGTTTTATTCCCTTGATGAATACAAGAAGAAATCAGTAACAGACATTACTTGTTATATAAAGTTCAATAAAGTGGACATTGTGTTTTGTGAAATGTACAAATTAGCAGACCTAATATTAAAGTTTCCGTCAGCAACTGCAACTTCCGAAAGAATATTTTTCTGCATTAAAAAAGAATCAAGATATATCATAGAGCCACACAAGGACATGTACATTTGAGCAACTTGGCAGTTTCTTCAATAGAGAAAAACTTTCTTTGTAAATATGAAAAAGTACTCGGAAGAAACTTTTATGAAAACGCAATACTCAAGTTCACGGTGAAAATCCTCTAAATACGTGGCGTCAGTTGAATAAATAAACCCATCGCTCTTTCCACGTTAAACAACGCACAGCAACCGAAAATTCGGCCACCGTCGGGGAATTTATTTATTTTTTTTTTAATTGGAGGTTTAACGACCACCGTGAGCAACTCAATGGGCTATAAGCAGTCGCCCGTCCCTAATTTAGGGTCACTGGTTTCAGGGAAGGGAGAGAGCCAGTGCCGTAAGACAAACACAACATCCATGCCTGACCGGGATTCGAACCCGGACTCCTTACGGACGAATGATCAGAGGCCAACGCCTTAGACCACTGCGCCACCGGAGCGGCCCGTCGGGGAATTGAATCCCGAATCTTTCGATATCTAGCCGAGCGCGTTAACCTTACACCACAGCGGCCAACAATTCACGGCGCTATGTGTGCTTCTCTTTTTCAGTCAGCATCATCTAACATCATAAATCTTCAAGGATTTTCACTTTGGATCTCGCCCTTGGATTTAATTGCTATAATTAATAATATCATCATTGCCAACCATTATCAATCCACTGCTGGACGAAGGTCTCCCCAAGTTTCTTCCACAACGGTCTGTCTTGTGCCAGTCTCCTCCATGTCACTCCCGCATACTTTCGAACTTCATCCCCCCCCCCATCTCTCATGTGGTCTTCTGGGTATTTTCCTGTCCCTTGGAATCCAATCTAAAATTTTCGGTTGTCCATCGATAGTCTGTCCTTCTGGAAATATGTCCAGCCCATTGCCATTTCAGGGATTAAACTCTGATCATGATGTCTTCCACTCTTGTCATTTTTCGGATCCACGAGTTCCTCTTCTTATCTCTCCTGGTTACACCAAGCATGCACCTCTCCATGCTACTTTGAGTTGTCTGCAGCCTTTGTATGTCTCTTTTAGTTAAGGTCCACGTTTCTGTACCATACGTAAGCACTGGAAGGATGCATTGATCAAACACTATAGCCAGTTATTTAATACCCACCAGATGGAGAAGTCTCAGTAGCTGAGCTCATCTTATGGTATTATGATGTCAGATGCTGACTGAAAAAGAAAAGCACACATAGCGCCGTGAATTGTTGGCCACTGTGGTGTAAGGCTAACGCGCTCGCTAGATATCAAGAGATTCGGGATTCAATTCCACGACGGTGGCCGAATAACAATTTTTCGGTTGCTGTGCGTTGCTTAACGTGGAAAGAGCGATGGATTTATTTACCTCAAGTTCACACAAAAGAAAAAAGAATGGCATTCATGTACAAATAAGCGTACAAATCCTAATCCTCGTAATTATTTACTATCACATCAGCAATAGCATGTACCTAAAATTTAGCTAACAAAGTTACTTCTATTACTTAGCAACTGAAAAATAAACTTCGCAATTAAAAAAAAAAACAGTACTGGGGGCGGGCCACGGGTTGGGGACCCGTGAGATAGCCCAGATCTCGGGCCCAAGATACGCCACTGATCCGCTGTCTAAAAAGTGGGCCGAACGCGGTTGGAACAAGTGAACCTGCTCATCAGAAGCGTTGATTTCCCCCTAGCTTTGTTCTTCAAGGTGGTCATTTAGGAAGATGATGGCCGCCCCAGTGGCGAGGTGGTCAAAGCAAGGACTTCTGATGAGCGTTCATCCGAAAGGAGACCGGGTTCGAATCCCGGTGAGGCATGGAAGTTGTGTTTGTCTTACGGCACTGGCTCTCTCCCTTCCCTGGAACCAGTGACCTTAAATTAAGGACGGACAACTGCTTATAGCCCAAAAGTTGCTCACGGTGAACGTTGAACCTCCAATAAAAAAAATGATTCACCGCCCAGGTGGTGCAGTGGTCTAAGCGATGGCTTCTGATCGTTCGTCCGAAAGGGGACCGGGTTCGAATCCCTGTGAGGCATGGAAGTTGTGTTTGTCTTGCAATACTGGCTCTCTCCCTTCCCTGGAACCAGCGACCCTAAATTAGGGACGAGCGACTGCTTATAGCCCATTGAGTTGCTCACGGTAGTCGTTAAACCTCCACTAAAAAAAAAGATGATGATTGACACTAATCCTTTCTAATTGATGACCTAAAAAAAGCTATAACAATAACGACGAAACTAAGAAAAGAGAGAAATGTTTGAGTCCCTTGTTTCTATCCTGCGGCATGATTTCTATGTCAGCCTTTCACCTTTATGCCTTGGGTCATGGAGGAGCAGAGACTAAAGGAGTAGAAGCCTGCGTTTATCATTAGTTATAGGTTTATGGTCAGTGCTGCTGAGATGTTAGGGTTCCGGAAAGAAATTGTTTTACCGTAGCTTCCGTAAAACTAGGCCGATATGGCAACATTTCTGCTTGGGTAACTAGGAACTTTTTGGTACCATTTGGTTCAAGTACATCGGCCGCTTAAAGAGTTAATTAATTAATCATGAAAGAAATACGGGATTAAGCCATATAATACAAATTTTGAAGATGACAATCCGGTTTTTGGCGCAAATGTGACAAGGATGGTAAGTCAGATAATATCCGAAAACTAAGATAATTTGGAAACTTGAAACTTGGTCGTTCTGGGTGGTGTAGTGGTTAGCATACCTGGGCGTTTTCTGAGAGACGCGGATTCGAGTACGGGTTCGAGTACGATAAGATCCAGGACGATAAAAATTTTCAAGTTTTCGGATATTATCTGATTTACCATCCTTGCCACATTTACGCCAAAAATCGGATTGTGATCTTCAAAATTTGTAATTAATTAATATTTGTCGATAGCTTTGTTAAACATAAATCTCATTTCTGAAATAACTAAGTCAACACTAATAACGGAGCTATAATATAATGAAGATCAAGGTGGAGTACTTTGCTTATTAAACAGGTTTCTTTACAAACGCAAACTAGTCCCTTTTCTTACCGATTATAGCAACCAAGCATGAGGTGCGCGTGTGTTTATTGCCACGGGTACTATTTTATTTTTTTCTCAATGATTTATTTCCTTCTGAATGCCATCGTTTTAGTTTTGCCAACTGATATTTTCATTTTTTTTTAAATAATCGCGCAAACGACCAACTGAATTAAGAAAGTATCTATGGCAACAGTCATTAACCGTTGCAGACGATTCTCATTTTGTTATTGCGCAGTTGTTTAAGGTACATCTGCATTTCGCCATACAGCTATGGAGGAGAGTGATTCAGAGTTAAGAAGTGAAATGCGTTGTGCGATAAAATTTTGCTATCGTTTGGGTAAAACGACTCCAGAAACAGTTGATTTAATGAAAAAAGCTTACAAAGATAAATGTGAATCAACGATTTTTAGATGGCACCATGATTTCAAAAAAGAGCGTTCGTCGGCAAAACTCGCTCCTATGCCTGATCGATCTGAAAGTGTTGTTACTGAGCGAATTGTAAACCAAGATTTCAAAAAAGAACGTTCGTCGGCAGAACTCGCTCCTATGCCTGATCGATCTGAAAGTGTTGTTACGGAGCGAATTGTAAACCATGATTTCAAAAAAGAACGTTCGTCGGCAGAACTCGCTCCTATTCCTGATCGATCTGAAAGTGTTGTTACGGAGCGAATTGTAAACCATGATTTCAAAAAAGAACGTTCGTCGGCAGAACTCGCTCCTATGCCTGATCGATCTGAAAGTGTTGTTACGGAGCGAATTGTAAACACTGTTTGGGCAATCCTGTAAGAAGATCGACAAATGTCGTGTGAGGACATAGCTGGGTCAACTGATATTTCGAAAACGTCAGCATTCCGCATTCTTCGTGACAAATTACTGCTGCGTCGTGTGTGTTCCAGATGGGTTCGTCATCAACTGACGAGAGAACAGTTGTTAGCCAGAGTTCAGGTGTGTCACGAGTGGAAACAAACGATTGCAAAGGATCCAAACTTTCTAAACACAGTAATAACTGCCCATGAAACATGGGTCCACTATTTCGACCCCCTCACGAAGCGTGCAACATGTGTCAGGAAACACACAGACTCGCCCCTTTTGAAAAAAGTCTGCCAAACCAAATTATCTGGGAAGGTGATAATGATAATTTTCTTTGATCATAAAAGTGTAGTCTACCAGGATGTATTTCCTCCATAAATTACTGTCACTGCTGAATATTACATTTCAGCCTTGAAGCTTCTGTGACGGCACGTATCGATTAAGCTACCAGAACTGTTGGGCAAGTGTACCCTACACCATGATAACGCCCGCCCATATGTGGCTGCTTGAGTTAAACACTTTTATATGAAATGCAGTACTGAAATCATTGCCACAGCCTGCATACAGTTCTGACCTCGCCCCATGCGATTTCTGGTTGTTTCCAACAATGAAGGAGAAGTTCCGTGGTGCAACATTCAACACAGATGCTGACGTAATTCAAACTGTACAGGGGTCGATAAAGCAGCTTCCACAAAAAGTGAAGATACACGTCTCAACATTGGGTATACAGTATATAAAATTCCTTCGTCACATGCTTTGAAAAGTAGAATGAACAATGAGACCGTTGCACATCATCTGAGGGAAGATACTTTGAGAAAGAATAACATATTTTGCTGTACCTACATTTCTTTCATTTTGTGTGATTTTATTTTTTATTTTATTTTTTATTTTTTATTTTTATTTTTACATACACTGAGAGAACTTATTGAAAGAATGAATGAATATAAACTTCTACTGTATATGGCTTTTATTGATTATGAAAAGGCTTTTGTTTCCGTGAAACCAACCACAGTTTTAATATCTGCGAAAGTCCTGCGGTATTGAAGAAACACGTCTCAACATTGGGTATTAATAACATCCGTAAAATGTAAGCGGAAAGATCCGGCTGTTCGAGAGACAGCACGCTCATAAAACTTGGAAAGAGAGTGCGACAAAGTGACATCATATCTCCGATACTCTTCAATACTACATGGCAGAATGTCTTTCAGTTACTGAACTGGGAAGACAAAAAGATAAAAATTAATGGAACTGGGAAGACAAAAAGATAAAAATTAATGGAACTTGTTCAACTCAATTTCGTTTTACTGAATACATCGTCATTTTTAGAAGTAGTCCCTTAAAGCTACGACATATGATCCAACAACTTGCTGATAACAGTGAAGAAGTGGGTTTAAAAATACACTTATAAAAAACAAAGTTAGTGGGAAATGTTTATAAAAGAATTGAAGACTTAGCGATTGACAGAGAAAATCTAGAAATAACCAGTGCCTACATTTACCTTGAGCAACAGATATCAAACAAAGGCCATATAGAAGAAGAAATACGTAAATACGCATGTACTTGGTTAAAGAGATTTTCGACGAAAAAACGCAATTTTCACAAGCAATTTACCATTATGACTTACACCGCTGAGCCATTACATTATGACCACCCCAGCCTAGAGAAATGAGAGCGCCTGGAGACCGAACGGTGGCGCAGGTGAAGTTCACAGAGCAGTTCGTATACAGCTGGCTTTCGGTTAGTAGAGTGTTCGGAATGGAAAAAGCTGCCGATTTATCGGAGTTTGATAAAGGACAAATTGTGATAGCACGGCGCCTCGGAACTATGCGATCTCGGAAACGGCGCGGCTTGTGAGTTGTTCACGTGCCTCTGTAGTGAGTACGTATCAAAAGTGGTGCACAGATAGCCTACCAAACGAATCGTCGTCCACCCGTGTTTCGTCCGCAGCTCATTGATGCCAGAGGGGAGCGGAGACTGTCGCGCATTGTTCACAGCGACCGCAGGGTCAGAGTGGGACAAATCACCCGCAGCTACAAGAGCGGTGATCAGGGTAATGTGTCACAGCCCACAGTTCATCGCAGCCTTCTGTGCATGGGGCTGCGTAACCGAAGACCCATCCTGGTCCCCGTGCTCATTGCACGTCATCGCCAACAACGCATGAAATGGGACCCAGGATCATCGAGATTGGGCCGTGGATGATTGGAAGAAAGTGGCCTGGTCTGACGAATCAAGATTCCTGGTGCATTACGTAGACGGCCGAGCGTGGATACGCCGACTACCAACGGAGGCTATAGCACGTGGATGCACTGCTGGGCGGAAACAGGCCGGCGGTGGCGGTGTTATGCTGTGGGCGATGTTTTCTTGGGATGCTGTAAGCCTCATTATCCCAACAGCACAATTCCAGACAGCTGTCAGGTATCTGAACATCGTTGCGGACGAAGGTCAACCATTCATGGCAACGGTGTTCCCTGGTGGTGATGGCCATTACCAACAGGATAATGCTCCATGCCACACTGCCAGAATCGTTAAGGAGTGGTTGGTTCGAGGAACATAATGGTGACTTTCCTGTTAACACCATGGCCTCCAAATTCACCTGATAACGAATACTTGTGTTTCGACTTGGAAAAGCGGGTTCACGCTAAATCACCATCACCCCGAAATGTATGGGAACTGGAGGACCTGCTGTTGACATTATGGTACCAGATACCCCAGAATATCTATCGCCACCTCACCGAATCGATGCCTCGCCAAGTGGCCGCTGTTTTGCGGGATAAAGGGGGTCCTACAGCTTATTACGTAGGTGGTCATAATCTAATGGCTCATCGTTGTAAGAGAAAAATATTTAATCAATGCATCCTTCCAGTTCTTACTTATGGATCAGAGACGTGAACCTTAATTAACAAAGATATTCAGAGACTGCAAAGAACTCAAAAAATCATGTTGCGATTAGGGCCGCACAACCCACGATGCAGGGGGCGCATTGCACCCGGGCGCCACTTTGACTATGTAATATACACTGCTGGCCACCCAAACTGCAACACCAAAAAGGAAGCATCCGATTGGCCTGAAATTCGCAGCATGCGTCGCCCGCGAGAGGACATGCAAACGATTAGCATTGCAGGGCATATGCAAATCATTTGCGCCCGGCACGCCACCGAGAAGCACTATAAGAAGGGTGCACAGAAGGCGGGGTGTAAGTAGTGGAAGTGTGTTGTGCTGCCGGAGATGTGTGTGGGAAGCTTCCTGATACCTAGTCGCAGAATCCGGCAGTCATTCCAGCACGTTTCGGAGTTCCACAGAGGACGAATAGTGGCTTATCGCGACAGCGGTTTATCGTACCGAGACATCGGCGCCCGTGTGGGACGACATCCAGCCACAGTGAGGCGAGTGAGGATCCGGTGGGTGCAGGAGAAACGGACGGACCGACGTGAGCGATTGCCGCAGCCGCGGCACACCACCGAACGAGAGGACCGGCATGTTGTACGTCGGGCATTGGCGGCTCGCACCGCCCCATCACAAGCGTTAGCGCAGAAATTAGGGTGTGTTGCGCAACAACCAGTGTCAGCACGTACCGTTCGACGCCGTCTGTAGGAGCGGGGACTTGTCGCGTCGCGCCCATTGCTACGATTACCACTGACGTTACACCACCGGCGAGTGCGGCGGCAGTGGGCCGTTGAACGCCGCACCTAGACTACGGAATGACACGACATTGTCTTCTCTGAAAAATCCCGCTTCTGCCTGCAACACCACGATGGTCGGATCCGCGTGTGGCGGCACCGCGGCGAGAGACTGTATGACGCCTGCATTATGCATTGCCATACCGGGCCGCCGCCTGGCGTTATGGTTTGGGGCTCAATTGGATATGACACCCGTACCCCTCTGGTACGCATCGCCGGTACACTCAACAGCCACCGCTACATCTCTGACGTTTTGGAGCCTGTAGTCCTCCCTTACCTGCAGGACCTGCCAGCAGCCACGTTTCAGCAGGACAATGCGCGCCCGCACGTGGCACACATGGTGCAACAATTCTTAACGTCCCACCAGGTGTCACTGCTGCCGTGGCCCGTCTGTTCTCCCGGTATGTCGCCCATCGAACACGTCTGGTCGCTGATCGGCAATCGAGTGGCTCGGCAAGAACCACCCGCGGCTATGCCTGGTGAACTGTGGCAACGTGTGGAAGCAGCCTGGACCGACATACCCCAAGCCCACATCCAAAGCCTCTTTCGTTCGATGCCGCGGCGTGTAGCGGCCGTTATTGCCAGCCATGGGGGCCACACGTACTATTGATGGCTGCGTGTTCTGCAAGTCGCACGGGCCTGTAAGGTCAATTGTTTCATCTTTGTATCTGTTGTTATGTGTCCGGTAAATCTGGCTTTGCTATTGCGTGTCTTTCTTGGTGTTGTATTTTGGGTGGCCAGCAGTGTATTTTAATATTTGGGACCAGTGGCGTAGAAAAGGGATGGGTTTCGATGTTTGAATAGTCTTCTTAGTAGGTGAGACACTTTCTCTAAGTTCATTTTATAAAAAAATTCCTATTTTAAATTGTAAATTTTCTTCCCAAGTGTGATGCAAAATATTTTTGCATTTTGAAGAACTTTCCGAAACAACTAAAAATTCCATTGAGTCATTGACTGGCACAGCAAATAATTCATCACAGCAGGAGGAATACATGGACTAATTTCAAAAGAGAAATTCGAATTTTGAAGAAGAGGCAATCATATGTGCAAGCCGAGAAAAAAATATAAAGAAAGTACACGTAGGTGCGCAAAACAATACAGTTTTTTCTCAAAAAATAGATTGTGGATTTTGGCCTAAAAGTATTTCAGATAAAGAAAGATTGTCTTTATTAGAAACTGGAAATATTTAGCAAAAATATGCTGTATATCCCAAAGATAAATATGGTAGGAGCTTTTCAAACCGTTATTATGAAAATAAATTAGATAATGGTGAAACTTTGCAGAGAAAGTGGCTTTGTTATTCAAAGAACAAAAATTCTGCGTTTTGCTTCTGTTGTAAATTATTTTCTGATCAAGAAACTTCTTTTAACAACGAGACTGGTTTCTGTGATTGGATTCACTTATCCAGAGGGCTTGTAAGGCATGAAAAAGTTCAACTCATATCGCGGAAAGTCTTTAAAAACTGAAACAACCTTTGATTCCGTTAATCAGAAAATTATCAGTGAAGAAAAGAAATGTTGGGCAGCTATCGTCAAACGCATAATATACCTTATATTGTATTTGGCGAAACAAACTCTATCTTTTAGAGGGTCAGCTTCCGTTCTTGGCGTAAAGAATAATGGAAACTTTCTTCAGTTAGTAGAGACAGTCGCAAAATTTGATCCAATATTAAATGAACACGTTCGAGTCATGCAAATTCTACGAAGTATTTGCAAAAAACACAAGAAAGACTTTGGAGACTCAACATCTAACTTGCTCACCATGATCAGAAAAGACCGTGATTCCATTTCAACCCAAGACTAATGCGGCTTTTATTGTGTCCCAATAAAGAGCGATACCAACCAGGACAATGATCAATGGTATATAGGTTCCACACTCCGTAACCTAAGAATTCGAGTGTCAGAGCACCAGTATAACGTCAGAATGAACTCATCTGCTACCACGCTATCACGCCTGGCCAAAACTGGGACATACCACCCATCATGGACTGACACCGATCTACTATTAAAGATTAAAACAAAATCTATGACTGTTTGCAGAAAGTTTATATATACACTGCAATATAAACCAATGTTCTAATGAAGAAACTCCTATATTTGTTCATCCCCCTTGGAAACAATTATTGAATAATTTATCTTATATAAACAATCCCTCTTCCACTTCACGTAACCCTTCGGCTTCCCACGTTTCACTATGGTGAATAATCCGTCATTTTTCCCATTAAACCCTTCCCGAGTCCCATCTTATATTTTACATTATGAGTTTTTCAACAACCTTATGCCATGTTGTATAGTTATGTAGGTACTATACCTTATCTTGAACTATACCGGCTGTTACCCTGTCCACCAGGATCGCTGAACTCGAAATGCAAATCATGAATCCATCCTATATAAAGTATTTCACCTAAGGCATGTGTATTTCAACTAAGGCATGTGTATAATTTTAAAGTATTTCACCTAAGGCATGTGTATTTCAACTAAGGCATGTGTATAATTTTAAAGTATTTCACCTAAGGCATGTGTATTTCAACTAAGGCATGTGTATAATTTTAAAGTATTTCACCTAAGGCATGTGTATTTCAACTAAGGCATGTGTATAATTTTAAAGTATTTCAACTAAGGCTTGTGTATTCTGTAGTATCGTGCTTCGACAGCTAACCCCAACAAACGATATTATTTTAGCACGAAATATTTCTTCTACTTTGAACACGTTCAAATTTGCAAAAATAATACTCAGAATCAAAATATGCCCACATATTTGGGTAATAAAATTCAAAATGAGATCATTGCTATTTTAGTAGATAAAACAAAGGAGAATATCCTAAATTGCTTAAGGGAATCAAAATATTATTCAGTCATAATGGATTTTACTCCAGATTTGAGCAACAGAGAACATATTTCGATTTTTTAAAGATTTGCTTACATTAACAAATTAGAAAAAAAGTAGAGATAAGAGAACGTTTTTCAGAATTTTTTTAGAATCGAGGATACAACAGGATCTGGTCTAACAGAATATTTATTAGTCTTTCTCAAAAGGAATAATGTAGATTTAAAGGACATTAGTGGGCCAGGGACACGACAACGGATCAAACATGAGAGGAAAGCATAACGGATTACAGAAAAAAATTCTGGATAAAAACAAAATCCCCGAGCTTTTCATGTGCTGCATATTCCTTAAATTTGATAAAAAACGATGCAGCTAAGGTTTCGTTTCAGACTACTGATTTTTTTTCAATCGTTGAAGAAATGTATGTTTTTTTTTCCTCTTCCCCACACAGGTGGATGATTTTAAAGAAACATACCCAATAATAGACTGTTAAACAACTTTCAGGAACTAGATGGGAGAGCAGGGTAGAGGCGATGAAACCACTTTGTTATGACATTGGCTCGTTGTACGATTCGTTGTTTGATTCATCAAGAAACTGCGCTGTTAATTTTTTTTTTCACTATTCATCAAGCAACTGCGCTGTTAACTTTTTTTCACTATTCATCAAGCAACTACGCTGTTAATTTTTTTTTTCACTATTCATCAAGCAACTGCGCTGTTAATTTTTTTTTCACTATTCATCAAGCAACTGCGCTGTTAATTTTTTTTTCACTATTCATCAAGCAACTGCGCTGTTAATTTTTTTTTCACTATTCATCAAGCAACTGCGCTGTTAATTTTTTTCACTATTCATCAAGCAACTGCGCTGTTAATTTTTTTCACTATTCATCAAGCAACTGCGCTGTTAATTTTTTTTTCACTATTCATCAAGCAACTGCGTTGTTAATTTTTTTCACTATTCATCAAGCAACTGCGTTGTTAATTTTTTTCACTATTCATCAAGCAACTGCGCTATTATTTTTTTTTTCACTATTCATCAAGCAACTGCGCTGTTAATTTTTTTCACTATTCATCAAGCAACTGCGCTGTTAATTTTTTTTTCACTATTCATCAAGCAACTGCGCTGTTAATTTTTTTCACTATTCATCAAGCAACTGCGCTGTTAATTTTTTTTTTTTCACTATTCATCAAGCAACTGCGTGTCTTTTAAATTTTTATGTTCTATTGTTATTTGGTATTATCGAGTGAATGTAGTGAGTAAGATATTACAGAAAAAAGATATAAATCTGAAAGAAGTAATGGAACATTTGGATAATCCAAAAAAGTATTTACAGCAATACAGGTCTCAATCCGGATTTGAAAGCACAAATCCACCCTGAAGGGGACTTTGGTCCGCCTACATGCACGTTCCGGGTGTACCTCGGGTCGCACCCGCCGTTTAAGGTGACCTCGCCGCCATTTTGTGTGCGGGTCCTTTCGAGTTCTTCGGAGAATCTGATTGACTCGGAGGTTTGTCTGGTATTGCCTGTTGGGCAGTGGTGGGGGTGTATGTAAACATCAGTGAACCATGTCCAGGTGTTTACCTGCCGCATGGTGAACAGTGTGAAGATGTTGCGCTGCAACAAAGTTCGTGCATGGGGGAGGGGACGTCGTGCGAGAGCATATTAGGTCGCTTTCCTCTCCCAGCACCCATGATTTGGGGGTCCTATACGAAAACAGAAATGTAGTCAGGCAAAGGTCAAGAAAACAACAATTTGATTACGAAGGAAAAGATACTATTCTTGATCCTAAAGATCATTATAAAGTTAACTTTTTTTATTTAATATTAGATCCAGCTCTTATTTCCGTGAAAAAAAAATATGATTTGTTGCAATTCCATAGTGATGACTTTATGTTTCTATACGACGTGAAAAAAACAGGTAACTTGAATGAACAGGACATTCTTAAAAAATGTAAGAATTCAGAAATGAAACTTAAAGATAAAGATAAGTCAGACATTAAAGGAAATGTTCTTTGCGATGAAATAAAAACAATAAAAGATTTCATAACAAGTTACACGAATCCCGAAGGAATATTAAATTACATTATAAAAATGACTTAATAGAATTTTTTTCCAATCTCTTTATCGCATTAAGAATAGTGTTAACTCTTCCCACTAGTGCAGCATATGGAGAAAGAGCAATTTCAAAATTAAAAACAAGTAAAATCATGCAATGCATTGATTATGGTACGCTTTCCAACATACCAGAAATCATTACTCAAGTTATCACTCAAGTTATGAGGACAATGGCTGTGGAATAAATCTCGGTCCTGTGCCCTGACCTTTGAACCCATTTCGATGATATTCAACAGAACCGGTTCAGTATACCTCCAAAAATAACATGATAAATTTTGTCGCAATCGAAGCATTTTTACGTAAATTATGATGCATAAGGGCTATGGAATAAATCCCGCTCCTGTGTCCTAACTTTTGACCCCATTTCGCCCATTTTCAATTGGATTCGTCCCCAGGCAGACCACTACAACATACTAACATTTCATGCAAATCGAAGCATTTTTGCATAAGCTATGACGCAAAATGGCGATGGAAGTGATTCCGCTCCTTTGTCCTGACATTTGACCCCATTTCGCCCATTTTCAATAGGGTTTGTCCCCATGTGGTCCCCTACCACATAATAAAATTTCATCGAAATCGAACCTTTTTGACGTTAGTTATGACGCATAAGAGCAGTGGAATGGATCCAGCTCCTATGTCCTGACCTTTGACCCCATTTCTTTCACTTTCAATAGGGTTCCTTCCCAGATGTTCTCCTAACACATACTAAAATTTCATCGAAATCGAACGATTTTTACGTGAGTTATCGTGCGGACGGACATACGCACACAACGCGTGACGTAATGAGGCAAATGGGAATCGCGACCACACAACGCGTGACGTAATGAAGCAGATGGCCTGACCGCACGCCAACATCTAATGGGACGACGCTATGACACTAAAAACGTGGTAATTCGGGGTGGTAAGTAAACCCACTAAATGAATTTTCCTAAAGTCGGAATCAAGCTAAATCGATTTCTAGTACCAGAAAACGGTAGGTTAACGACTTTCAAAATCCTTAGAGCCGTTCTCAAAATAAAATTTACATACATAGAAGAAGTGTTTCTTTAATAGTATGGGATAAAGGCGATGGAATTGATCCAGATCTTATGTCCTGACCTTTGACCCCATTTCTTCCATTTTCAATAGGGTTCGTCCCATAGATGTCCCCTACCACATACTCAAATTTCACCGAAATCGAACCATTTTTACACGAGTTATCGTGCGGACAGACGGACGGACGGACAGACGGACAAAGCTGGAGCATATACGCTTCTTCAACCTACGGTTGGTAAGCGGAAATAATAAAAAGTATTTAAGAACAACCATGTCTCAACAGAGATTAACACGTTTGTGTTGGTTATCAATTGAGAATTAAATTTGCGAAAATTTGGACATACAAGATATTGTCGATGAATTTTCAAGTAGAAAATCGAGAAAAATAAATTTTACAGTTTGAAATATTATTTTCATATTTAACTTTGTAGTAATACTTGTACGATTTTTGATGTTTCTCACTTAGGCTGCACGGCACCTGCACGTAAATAAAAAAAAATATTGTAACTTCAGCAATGTATCTGTGGATTTTAAGCATATGAAAATTTAAACAACAGACTAGATGGACTGCAGTCTACAGATTATGTTATTTCACATTTGATTTATTTTTTATTCAACTGGAAGTTTGTTGTACTATGTCAACAAATGAATATGAATATCTAAATATGTTTATTCACAGCAGAATACACTTGAAAATGTTCTAAGCTGCGAGTAAATCGAATACACCTCCAAAACTGGTAATTAATTTTCAGCTGAATCAACATTTCAACAAATTACGAAAAGTATCATGTGATGCTGTAAATATCAAACACTTCAAATTTTTCTGCCAATCTATACAATGGATGAAATAGGTAATATATTGATGATGATCTGATTGATCTCTATAAAATTGATAAAATTTTACGCAGCAACTAGCAAGATCAAGATACACTTGTCCAAGAAGGAAAGTAGGACTAGGGTCACCCGTGCAAATATCTTCTTACCCAGTGCGCAGTGAATCCCTCAGAGGATTTCTCGAGGGGCAGCAAATCAAAGTTCGCACCCGGGTGACGAAACCCTTTGGAGCGACCCTGGTTGATATGCATTCTTGGGATATCCAAGAAAGTTAAGAAAAGGTATACATGGATTACGAAAATGACAAATGTTGATGACATCATAATAAAAGTAAAGACTCTCAAGTGGCAATGGGCTGGACATATTTCTAGAAGAATTGGCCGCTGCTGGACAACTGAAATACTAGTTACGAGACAGGAAAAAACCTAGAAGAGGACCATGGGGGAGATGGGTGGATGAAATTCGAAAGCCTACTGAACTGGCTTGGAACAGACAGTCTCAAGACAGAAAGTTGTTGAAAAGACTTGGGGAAACCATCCAGCAGCATGTTGCTGATGGTTGATGATGATGATATACAGGGTGATTCAAAATGATTCACAAATTTCAAATGACTGTATTTTATGTGTTTCTGAATGTACATGGATTAAATGTACAATGGATAAAGAAAAAATGTCCAAGTTTTGTTTTCATACCTTATAAATGCTCCATGTGACTTCCGTTGGTCAAGCGAACTACGTCAAGGCGATATTCAAATTCGTGCCATACGTGATCAAGCATGTCTGTTGTCAACGACTGCAGAGCATTAGGAATGCGAACTTTGAGTTCATCTAGTGTTGGGGGCAACGGTGCCACATACACATTATCCTTAATATACTCCAGTAAGAAAACGTCGCAAGGGGTCAAATACGGAGACCTGGAGGTCCGCCTTGTCGTAGTGTCCAGAGCGACCAAACCAGCGTAACCTCTGGATTGTTAAGTTACCGGCGAACATCCAGATGCCACTGAGACGGGGGTTCATCAAGCTGAAAGATATAGTCGCGTGAATCTTCATTTAATTGCGAAATAGTCATAACTACAACATATCTAAACACAAGTTAGTAAAATCATGCAATGCATTGATTATGATACGCTTCCCAACATACCAGAAATCATCACTCAAGTTAAGTTATGAGGATAATAGCTGTGGAATAAATCTCGCTCCTGTGCCCTGACCTATGGCCCCATTTCAATTATATTAAACATAACCAATTCAGTATATCTCCGGAACAACATACTAAAGTGTTGTCGCAATAGAAGCATTTTTAGTCAAGTTATGCATTTTTAGTCGAAGCATTTTTAGTCAAGGCTGAGGAATTAATCTCGCTCCTGTGCCCTGACCTTTCACCCCATTTCGATTATATTAAACAGAATTCGTTCAGTATACCTCCGGAACAACATACTAACGTTTTGTTGCAATAGAAGCATTTCTAGTCAAGTTATAAGAATAATGACTGTGGAATAAATCTTGCTCCTGGATCCTGACCTTTGACCACATTTCTACGGTATTAAACAGAATTGGTTCAGTGTACCTCCAGAACAACATACTAAAGTTTTGTCGCAATAGAAGCATATTTAGTCAAGTTATGAGAATAATGGCTGTGGAATACATCTTGCTCCTCTGCCCTGACCTTTGACCCCATTTCGATGATATTGAACAGAACCGGTTCAGTACATCTCCGGAACAATATGAAGTTTTGTCGCAATCGAAGCATTTTTACGTAAATTGTGCCGCATAAGGGCAATGGAGTGGATCCCGCTCCCATGTCCTGACCTATGACTTCCATTTTCAATAGGGTTACTTCCTAGGTGGTTATCTACTACATACTAAAATTTCATCGAAATCGAGCCATTTTTACGCGAGTTCTCGGGCGGACAGACAGACCGACAAAGTTGGAGCATATACGCTTTCCAACGTACGGTTGGAAATCGTAAACAAGTGTCCTGTTACTGCTTTTTCCTGGAAAAAGAAAGGGCCGTAAACCTTTATACAAGGACCCGCACAGAACACATTGAGTGTAGGTGAGTAGCGCTCAGTTTCAATTACTACGGACAGATTTTGTAACGTTTACAAAAGCTCGCTGCACAGTAACTATTGATTTACACTTCGCAAATTCCAGGACACAAAACACTTTCTGTTGTGTGGTCGTCATTTTTCATAATGACAGTCTTTCGCCCAGGTACAGATACACGGGTTACATTGCACCATCTTGGGGTTACATTCGTGAACTCAGTGCGTTTATCTTCGTTTTAATGTGTGGTACGCTATTATTACCTTGATTTTTACGGAGCTATGATCCAATGAAATCGGATGAATTATTTTTAATTACCCTGTAGATTTTAACTTAGATCAATAAGCAGTGAACCATTGCTCATATATAAAATCGCATTAATATTTTCAGAAAACTTTTAAGTAGAGTTAAAATTTCTATAATAAAGCGCTGGCGTGAGTTTAAAAGGCCTCGCCTCGTTTCGCTTCTTCTAAAGTTTTATTTTAAGGGTACAATTCAATCTATACGCGCCGCCCCGGTGGCGCAGTGGTCTAAGCGATGGCCTCTGATCATTCGTCCGAACGGGGTCCGGGTTCGAATCCCGGTGAGGCATGGATGTTGTGTTTGTCTTACGGCACTGGCTCTCTCCCTTCCCTGGAACCAGTGACCCTAAATTAGGGACGGGCGACTGCTTATAGCCCATTGAGTTGCTCACGGTGGTCGTTAAACCTCCAATCAACAACAACAACAATCTATACGCAGCCATCAGCAGTAACTGTCCCAGACGGAAAATGTTTCATGCGATGCAGGACTTCTATTAATTGCATTTTCCCAGAGGAAGAATTAGAGTGAAAAGTAGTTATGTTCTGAATTACAGCCGGTTCGCTGTTTCTGGAGTTGTATTCCGTTACATCCCCTGAAAGAAGACAAATGCACTGTATTAATCTGATGGGTTTGCTATACCACTTTGACAGATGACAATGTTCTGCTTCCTCCCCTCACCCCCCACCCCTCCCGCTTCCCTCCCTGCCCAATGTTGATACAGAGAGCCACCTTTAGGCGGTTTCGCCACAACCACAAAGAGGAACATTTACAATTTCGGTGGTGAAACTCAGAGAAATCAATTTTCGGATGCGAGTTACATTATCTCTCCATTCCGGCAATTAACGCTGCCAAACATGAAATTTCGTCACTTAATGGAAATGTAATGTCGAAAACTTGCTGCCGCGTGGTTATATGTAAATGATCAGAAGCTTTCTGTTGCGGGAAGTGTGTCCGTGAACGTACAATTCCACGTTGGGAAATAGCGCTGAATATCTTTTAACAGCTGTGAAGACTCTTTATTCATGTAGGTACGTATGTAAAACAAATAATGTGTTTTTGTTGTCCGTTAGCTAGCTTGTCTGCGGATGCGATAAATTTTCTGTAAGTACATATAATGGATCTTTCAGGAGCGGGGGGAGAGTGAGCAAAATATCCCATATATTTTCGCTTTTTCAATAGTCATTTCTTTCGCTGCGTCGTTAATATATGTTTGTAAATTTAAATATACGATGTCATCACTCTGTCCACGTTATTTTTTTTTATAAACAACGAATAGCAACTGGAAAATTATACATCCGACACCGCTGGGATCGAACCCCAGATCTCTCGATAACTAGCCGAATAGGCTCTCTTTACGCTACGGTGCCAATAATTCTCAGCGAGAGATCTGGGGTTCGATCCCAGCGGTGTCGGATGTACAATTGTTCAATGGCTATTCGTTGTTTACAAAAAAAAAATAATAATAACGTGGACAGAGCGATGACATCGTATATTTACATTATCTCCACGTATTTAAAATATATTCACCAACGTATGTTTGTAATAACATACGTATGTACTAGTATTTCTAGGAAACGATCGCCTTCACCATTAGCTATAGGAAAGACTGTAGCCAGAGGCGTAACGAAGGCCGGGCAGACGGGGCGGGGAAGCTGCCCCTGACGCAGCTCAAGAGAGGGAGCAAAAATCACTGCTTGCAATCTGATTAAAATTGGAAATGAAACTGCTGCAATTTTTGGTACACTTAGAATTTGAATTTCCTCCTCAAAATGTTCAGGGATTGTAAGTTGCTCACATTCGGAAATGAAGGTATAGCTCTATATGTACTCCAACTGAAGAATAGGCACGGCCTTTGTCGAAAGCAATAGGGCCCGCAGTATTTCTCCAGTTGGATGGAGACTGTACTTTCGCTGAAAGATAAGGATGTCGTTCACATCGTTGAAGATTCTCTGCGGATGCGAGCTCGACTGACAGCTACATTTGGCCCGTTGAATGTGGTACCGAAAGTCCGAACTGCGAAAAGTTGTACAAACACAGTTTGAATGTGCCTCCTCGTACGGACAGCATTTGGGTATGACGTTAATTTTGTTTTGTCGAGCAGTGTGTGTGTGTGTGTTAGGCAGATGGGAGCTCAATATTTTGTAGTTTGGCCAGGGCGCTATTACGCCTCTGGATGTAAATATTTCTACGGCATAATTTCCCCGTTAGGTGACGAAAAGTTATTTTTCTTCCTCACGACATCTGTACTGCTATAAGACAAATAGAATTCCCTTTGGACTCAATAGAGTTAAATGCGACCAGAAGAGTTTTTGAATATTTTTCAGCTTTTTGTGGTATCAGGTCATCCCAAAAGTACTGTCGTTTTTTGAAAGTGTGAAGAAAAGAAATAAAAACGTACCTGAAACAGATATTTTAATCCATATAATAATTGCCCCCGTTAGTTACAACCTTCCCCCATCGATCGACAAGGTTTTGTATCCCAGACTTGTAGAATTCCATGAGTTTCGATGCAAAAAAGGCAGAAAGTGTTAACCGTACCTCCTCCACATTTCGAAATGTAGTCCCATCAAGATGGTTTTGCAGGCTGAGAAAGAGGTGGTAGTCGGATGGGGCGATGTCAGGGGAATATGCTGGATACGGAAGTTTTTCCCATCCGAAGTCCTGCAGCGTGGCACTGGTCATTTTAGCTGTGTGTGGTTTTGCGTTGTCCTGGTGCAGCAGCACGCCTTTACGATTCACGAGTGCTGGACGTTTATCCTGCAAAGCAGTGCGTAGACGCTGCAGCTGCTGACAGTAGTCTTCCCCTGTAATGGTTTTATTGGGGGTAGCAGTTCTTAATGGATTATGCCTTGCATATCCCACCACACAGACATCAAAACCTTTTGCAGGAAACGTCCTGGTTTCGCCACTGCTGCAGGCACATTCCCTTTGAGAAGCCATTGCCGTTTACGTCTAATGTTGTGATAAACAATCCATTTTTCATCGCCCGTGTCAATTCTGTGCAAAAACGCCTCCCTTTTTTCACGGGAGTGCAAAGAAGTGCAAATGTCCACACGCTGTTTCAGCTGTTGTGGAGTGAGATCATGGGGCACCCACTTATCCAGTTTGGACACATAACCGAGGTCCTTCAGATGCCGGTGAACAGTGGAATGGGTTGAATGAACAAGTGCGGCCAATTCCTCGACTGTTGCCTGCGGATTTCCCTCAACAGCAGCTTTCAGCACGTCGTTATCTAGCTGAACAGGCCATTCGGGTCGCTGCATATCCTTGAGGCTGGTGTCCCCCCTACAAAATTTCTGGAATCAGCGTCGACATTTCCTGACCTCCAGGATGTTCGGCCTATATACCGCATTGATGTTTCGTGTTGCTACTGTCGCTGAATGTCGATGGTGGAACTCATACAGCGTATTGTGTCTAATGTGGTCTTCTGGACACTGCCATTTTCTATGCGGTTTCAGTACACAACGACTGCACCTATAACTCCCGTTTTCGGTCTCAAGTGACTTGAAGGTCTTCTCGCGTGATCCATCTTATACTCACCGTGGTCGACGTCATAGTCTGAGCACCAGGGGAATCACTACTGTTGGGCTTGGGCAAAACGACATTGGCATAGTATTTTCAGTGTTTTTCTTTTCCAAATGACCGTATTTTTCGTCATATAATCCGTGGATTATCTGTTAAAAAAATTATGAATTTACGTTCTGCGGATTTTCAGTTGCAATGAGCACGTCTTTTGAATCCGTTCTGACGCGAATTAAATTAATCAAAGTAATTCAAACTCAATGAAACCGGTTAGGAAAACAGTCAACAGCGTTTCTACAATCGATAAAGCATCCAAAAATAGAAACAACTACTTACTTCCAACAGCGGCTAAAACGTATGTTACAAAATTAACAAATGGCGCACAAAAGGTTTGTCATAGTACAAGGATATCAGAGACAAAGAAAGTTTCAAATCGAACATTTAAAAGAAGAAATATGCACGCAGATGGAAACCTGTTACAACCCTACGCCTTCTAGCGAAAGAATTTTGCGTAACGAAAAAATTGAACAACAGCGAAAAATATTCTTCATAAAAAAGCTATGCTAAGGAAAAAGAACTTTTCAAATACGTCTCCCGGAAGCAGAGATCGCGAGAAAAAAGCTTCTACTTTACGCCCCCAAATCTGGTACTTGTGCGATAAGAAAAATTTGAAATTATAAGAGAAACATTTCGCAGCGGAAACACTCTCCAACAATCCGATTTGAATTTTTCAAATCGGATTCTTAGAAGCAGAGATATCGACAAATGTAAGATATACATCTACGCCACCTTCCGAGAAAAACATGCATTATTTTAAGAAAAAAATATTCTCAAAAGGTCTTTCGATGTGAGCGGTATCGGTCTAGGAAAAAATTTCTTTCAGTCGAGTTTCTAGGAGCGCAGATTTTGCTGCAAATGCATCAGAAGCAGAAATGAACACTTATGCCCCCTGGTGGACAAACCATTCTTTACCAAATATTATAAATTATATGAAAAACATTTCGCATCAGGAGCTGTATGCGATACAGGGAGAATTTTTCAAATCGAAGTTTTAGAAGCAGAAATATCGGGGGAAACGCAATTTACCTTTCCGCCCTTTGGCGGAAAGTCTGAGTTACTTGAAAGTTTTGAAATTATATGAAAAACATTTCGCATCGGAAACGCTATCCAGCAAAGAAGGAATTTTTCCATATCGGACCATTAGAAGCTCAGATTTTGTGGCAAATACCTCAGAAGCAGAAATTAACACTTACTCGCCCTGGTGGCCAAACCATTGCTTACCAAAATTGAGAAGTTATATGCAAAACATTTCCCATCAGGAGCTGTATCCGCTGACGAAAACATTTATGAAATCGGAGTTTTAAAAGTAGAGATATCGGGAAACGCAATTTATTTTTACGCCCCCTAACGGAAATTCTATGCGTAACTTAAAAAAGTGACTGTACCTAAAATACTGTTAGACATAAATGGAATCGAAAGGTAAAATAATTTTTCAATCGGATGTTTAGAAGCAAATATATGGAATAAAATGTATTTCGAATTTGATATCATCTGCATTTACGCCCTCTAGCGGCGAAATTGTACATGGTAAAAAAACGAAATGACGGATCTTCATTCGCATATTTCAAGCTTCCCAATGCAAAAAGAATTTTTCAAATCGGTCAAATAGTTGCAGATATATGGTGTCCAGAAGCGGACGAACAGACGGACAAACCGATAACATAAACATGATCTTTTTTTAAAAAAAAAAGCGTGCTAGTAATCTACCTGCATTATTTGGTGACGCACGTAGCTGTATGTCTGATATGAAAAGCCATGCAAAAAGAAGACTTTAAACATTGCGAAATTAGAAGGAAATTGTTTTGGTGCTTTTTTAATCAAAGTTTAGTGCTTTTTTTGTCCCTAAGACATGCACCTAAAGAATATTAGCTCCCTGCGGCGAAATAAACTAATTCCGTATCGAAAGATCTTTCCACAACTGCAGCTTTAAATTTTAAAAACGTCTCAGTTCGCGATAAATTAAACGCTACAAAAGCTTCTTCAGCTGAAGTATAATTACGTGCGCAAGTGGACTCTAACCAAAAACCTGAACATCTAGGTCACCATTGAATAGCGTCGCCAAGAAAAAACTATCTTGCAATCTGCTTGTATCAACAAAGGCAAAGGAGGTTCCCTAGTAAAAAAAACTGCGTGAGCAAAATTAACAATTCTAATCTTTTGCATTAAAAAAAGACTTCCATAAGGAATGAAACTGACTTTGAAAATCAATGGGGTAATGCAATAATAGTTAAATTCCACGCACTGCCAGTAATTAGCATTTCGTTCTGTTCTCTTTCGTGTTTACAAATACAGTGTTAAATCCGTTTGACTGGAAGATTCTGCTGTTTGAATAAAAGATTTTTGCAGATTCGAAATAATAGAAACAAAAATAGTTTCTTTTGAAACCGATGAGATTAGTTATTCTTGAGAAGTCTCAAGTCCTTTTATAAAGACTAATTCTCTAGACTTGTTCGTATTGCATTGCAAATCCCATCAGAATTGACGCGATATTTGAAAACAGAAAATAACATCTGTTCTCTTATTGACGATTTTGACGCTAATTTAAAATACGGGAAATTACAGGCTTTGTCATCAATTGGAGCTAATATTAACAAACTGCCTTTCATAAATAACGAATCGTCGTCACTTGATGTAGATATGTATGGATGTACGTATGTTAAAAAATATTATGTTATCGTTCTAATGTAGGTTATTCCGTCTGTGGAAAAAATGTCTGTGTTTTCGAAAGGAAATAATTCATTTGTCTTAGATTTCAGTCAATATTACGAAAGTTTTGCCCATCATTTCGCCTTTAGTCACTTTTTTACCTTTGAACCGCGAAAGGATATTTGCGTAGAGTGGCACAGGATGTGGTGCTCGGGGGCAAGATATATACAGCGGTGTCCAAAATTAACGAGACAAACAAAATCATGAATAACGCAAAATCCACCCGACAGAGTTAATGACAGTTGGTACATATATACAAATATCGATAACGATATTTGTATGTCAAATATCGATAACGATAATCCACACGACAGAGTTAATGACAGTTGGTGCATACATAACAGAAAAGGAATGCCATGCCATCTTCATCATAAACGCTCTTCCACACGGGGAAAAAAATGTTTAAATCCGAAATTTAGAAACAGGTATGACGAGGGAAATGCAATATCCATTTAAGTTTCCTAGAGCGAAATTTTACATTATTTGAGATATAAACTGCTAGTAAAATTGGTCGTTTTGGTAAAAGGCATTGAAATATTATAAAAAAAGATTGTTTCAGTCGAAATTTTAGAAGCAGTCACATGGAATAAAATGTTATGAATTCATTTGCGTCCATATTTACGCTCTCTGGTAGCAAGATTATGCATCGGAAAAGGACCAAAAGGCACGAAGCTCCGTTTTCATAGTTCAAGCTTTCCAATGCAAAAACAAATTTTCAAATCTGACTAATAGGCGCATAACTCCATTGAAGAACGAAATCATTAGGAACACCAATAGCAGTTAGACACGATCCATCCTCACTTACAACTATGTCGTTGAAATGGCTTTATAAACAGTTCTCTGCGAAGAGAGCCGTGGATGGCTTAGTGGTTAGCGTTCGTGACTACCAAATGAAAGGTTATTGGTTCGATCCAAGGTGGTGACAAATGTTAAACTTCATCTGAATATCCGCCGTGCATAGGTCGCGCACGTTAAGCCAACAGACCCCGGGTACTCCCTTCCTCTCTTTCTATGCCCAACCCCTTCTCTGGAACCCTCTAGAGTGTGCTGTGACGTCAATCGCTCTGGCGACACATCCTAGTGGCTATAGCTACTGTTCCCTCTATGTCTACCTACTATCCATTCGTGAGTCGATAGACTCAGTTTCCATTTCCTGCGTGAAAGCCTCTACAGGAGTAACGAGTTTGGTGAGAAGGTTTTAAACTCTTCTCTGTGGACGGGCCCAGAATACGACGTCAAGAGCACGAGTTGGTGGATTCTAGTTACCTAGCGTTAGCTGTGCAAGCTGGTAGAATGGTCTGGAGTAACACGCTGGATTCCTTAATATGAACCTCTGAAGCAGCATTTGAATGCCCCGAGGTATCTTAACATCATTGTGGAGTAGGATCACCGCTACATATGGATGGGGAGGGGTTACTTCCACATAGTAATGCGCCATGCCACAAGGCTCGGATTTTTGTTGTTGTTGGAGGTTTAACGACCACCGAGAACAACTGGTTGTGCTATAGCCTAAGTAGTCACACGTCTCTAATTTAGGGCAACTTACCTTAGAGAAGGGAGAAAGCCAATGCCGTAAGACAAACACAACATCCATGCCTCACCGGGATTCGAACCCAGACCCATTTCTGACGAATGGTCAGAAGCTAGAGCTTCGATCACTGCACCACCGGGAGGCACACACAGTTCCAAAGGGCAAGACAATGACTTCAGAGAGATAAAATAGTTCGCACAATCCCCATATCTTAACCCAGTTGAATAGCGGCGGAATGAGATTGAGAGAAACAACCGCAACAGAGATCCTCCTCCAGTGAATATTCGGCAACTGAGAGATGCAGTCACATCCACTTAGCTGAACATACCAGCAGAGCGATATCAGTAATTCGTTGAACTTACGACACGTAGAATCGAGGCTGTCTTGAATGCAAATTGCTGCCCTGCCCAACACTTTGGTGTTTTTAATGATTTGTTATTTTTTTCTCTTTGATTGGGGGTTTAACGACCACCGCGTGAGCAACTCAGTCGGCTACAAGCAGTCGCCCGTCCCTAATTCAGGGCCATTGGTTCCAAGGAAGGGAGAGAACCAGTGCCGTAAGACAAGCACAATATCCATGCCTCACCGGGATTCGAACCCGGACCCACCTCAGACGAATGATCAGAAGCCATTGCGTAGACCACTACGCCACCAGGGCGGCTAATTTGTTACTTCAGTATAATTACTAATGGTACATAGTCGTAATACATGCACTCTTATTTTTTTTTTTCTTCCAAAAGACAGCTTTTTTTTTTTTTTTTTTAATCAAAACCAGAAGCATCGCACGATACATGACTAATACATTCATGCTAGAAAGCTTAGCGGGAAAAACAGCGCGTACTGGAATTAAAAATGCACAAACCTTTATTCTCGTAATTCTCGTAATAAAATCTTTCAGATGCAACAAAGAACTTCTGAATTCCAAGTTGGTGATAGAGATGTATCGTATCCACAGACAAATGATAAAATAACAATAGGAAACTGTTTTGATGTAGGACTACGTTTAACTCCGCAGATAGTATGTGGCGTCTTACGGCCGACCGCCTGTGACACAAATAGGTACCAATTGAAATCATTACAGCGTTAACAATGCGTGCCGCACACTAATCGTGTTAGCATACTGCGCAATACATCGTGCGCGCAACGCTCCCCTCGCGCCCTGTGCGCGGGAGAAGTGATGCAATGTTTCTGGGTGTGCCGCCGCGTTTGACTCAATCTATCTTGCCAACCATGAGCGCTACACGATTGTGGGTGGTATCATTTTAAAGCTCTCGACGAGATCTATTCGAATATACGAAGAACATTCGCAATGGTTTAAACTGAACATTTTGAAAATTATTTTCTTGTGAACCGGTGAACACTTTTGACAATATCGCGGTTTATCTGGACAACCGTGAGTGCAAAACGACTGTGCATGGTATCGTTTTAAAGCTCTCTACGAGATCTATCCAAATATATAAAAAACATCGCAGTGGTTTAAATTAAAATTTTAAAATAATTGTTTTCGTGTGAACGGCTTAACATTTTCGACAATGCAGCGGAATTTGCAAAATTAAAGCAAGCAAAAAAGGAGAAAATCAAAACGAGAGGCAAGAGCAAGTGATGAGGAATGTAAGATGCCCAAGAAGACAGAGCACCAACCACGTTGGGTAATTCATGTACCGATCTGCTTTGTGTCGCAATGTATCCAGCATTATTTGTAAATATTATGTAAGCTACTTTTTATATCATAGACCTGTGTTGGCTATAACAAATTAAATAAACGCTTTGAAATCATACTAGACTAGCTCATTTAAACCCTCTGATCTGCAAGTTGCAGTCCTATGTTCCAAACTGACGGCTCAATCAGAACTCAGCCTACCGGTTTTTTTTTTGTTTTTTTTTTTTTCAAAGACATGGTGGAAAGCATTTTTTCTGTTATATCTTGCAAAAGCATAGATTCCTTGGAAACTGCAAATATATATGTGTATGTAATATTTTGTAAAAATCGCGCGTTAGGGAAACACTGGAAATATAAAGAAACTTTTTAAAACTCTTGCATCTGCACAATTCAAACATAATTTTTTTAGATTTGTTTACGAGAAAAAAGATATCCCCACAAATGCACACTGAGCGAAACAATAGTGCTCCAGAAAAGCTGTCTGGTTTATACCTATAAAATTCAAGGAAAAAATTCCTTTCCGTTTCTTGGAATCGGAGATATGATAAATATAAATATCCTTTTACTTCAAAAAGAGGAGTAAATCTGTCACCGGAAAAAAAGGGAAACTTTTTAGTCATACTAACATCCACACGACTCTAAAGGGATTTTTATGATGCGGCTTATGGGAGCAGGAATGCAAACGATAGCGTGAGCACATTATTTTTCGACGTATGTATAACAAAAGTCGTTCTGAAGCGCAACATAAGGACAAAGGTCATGCAATACTTCATTTTAAAGATATTTTGTGGCGAATACTATGAAAAGAATTTTGATGCAGCTTATCGGAAGTTTCCTGTTTAAACGCATGTGGACAGTGATATAAACTTATGAGCTCAGATATCGGAATCTCGTTCTCAGTTTAGGGATTCATATACGCATTTATGCACGTGTGTGTGTGTGTTAAATAGAGGAATATACATTGTGCGCCAAAAGTTGGGCACGAAATAAACCACAGGTGCCGTTCAAAAAAGTCGAGAGAATACTGGTACTCATTATAGAAGATTTATCCAATGCATTATTCGCGTGCCAAGATCTTTGTGGGTGTGAAATAAAGCCAATGATTGGAGAGCATGCATTTATTTACGCGAATAAATGCAACGCCTTGCATTTATTCGCGTCACTTACACGACCACACCGAGCCACAGTACGGTACGTACTAAGTGGAGTTAAATTCTAACAGCAAGCAATAAAGTTTAATAATTCCGGACATTGAGTGGTACTTAGGTAGGGAAATTAATGAATGTCGTATTGTCGCAAAACCAATGAAAGAAGATATGTAAGTCATAAAAGTAAATACACAGTGTCCGAAAAATAACTGTGCACTGAAAGCAATATTTACCATGTCGAACTGGTTCCTACAGGAGGTGCTGGAAATGGGCACCATCGATGCCCAGACATGTCTGCACACGCTTCTGCATGTTGGTGAAGACCTTTCTCAAGGTACATGGTGTCATTTGTTGGAAGTGGGTCGTTAATTTAGCCTATAGCTCTTTAAGTGTATGCGGATTGCCTGCGTACACCTTCCACCCTGTGTTCCCCACAGAAAAAGGTTAAGTGGTGTCGCATTCGGTGATCGGGCTGCCCACAGTCTCCGGGAGATCATGCGATTTCCGAAGAATTCCTCCAGAAGCTGTACTGATGTGCCAGAGGTATGAGCAATTGCACTGTCTTGCTGGAACCATCTTTCGTTCATTTCCAATTCCTTGAGTTCGGATAAGAATGGTTGAATAATCTGGACAAGGTACCCTTCTTAGTTTATGGTTTCACTGAAACAAATGGGCCCAATAATGCGCGTACGTGTCATGGTACACCAAAATATGGAAGTGCTTCTCCACAACCGACCTTCTGGTTGTGGAGAAGCACTTCCTTAAATTCGTAGGGATTTTCATTACCCCACAGACGAGTGTTTTGGCTGTTGATGTAACCGGACAGGTGGTTCATCTGTAAAGAAAGTTACGTCCAGAATGTCATCACCTTTTTCAGACAGGAACTTTTGGAACCACCTGCAGTAATAAACATGGGTCACGTGGTCTGTTTCTTTCAGCTGATGCACGACAGACATTTTGTACGGGTTGAAACGCAACTTCCTTTTCAGAATATCGTGGGCACTCTTTGGGACATTAGCTTGTTGTGACAGCCACCTCACGGACTTATGTGGACTCCGCTGTATCCTGTCCTGGATATCCTGTACGGTCTCGTCTACCGTGGATGGCCTACCGGGACGGAGGGCATCCAGAACGCTGCCAGTTTCCCGAAACTACGCTATGAGCTGACGTACCGAATTACGGTGGAAGACGTCTGCACCACGAAATTTCCTAATGAACTGTTTTGCACTTCGTCAGTGTACTTGTCGACATGGCTAAAGATATGTTTCACCAAAAACACTGATCGACACCTTGTGCTGAGACGAGTGATCAATCGACATGTCAGCTTCCGTCGACCAAGCGCTCAAGAATGACGGCTACGCATGCCTCGAAGTGGGGAAACATGAAGGTTACCAGACACAGAGTATTTTAACGTGGCGGGTCACTTTTACTGTAATTCTTTCAAAATTTCTTTATGATTACTTTACTGAAATTCGTATATTCAGTGGACAGTCATTATTCGGACACACTGTATTATTGTGTTAATCTATCTCGATAAAGCCGCCATAGTTGTGTGAAATATTGATACATACATCAAACAGAAGTCATCGCTCTTTCCACGTTAATAAGTGAGTCACGGGAGAATTCTCATCGGCCGCCACCGAACCCAGGGTCTTCCGGTTACGCGCCGGACATGCTACCACTGCACCACAGCGGCTTCGAATTCTCCAGACTCACGGCGATTGAATAATTAATTTATACAACTCGACGTTGATCAGGAATACCAAGCAGAAGGCATCGCTCTTTCCACGTTAATAGCAACCTGCCATGTGGTTTGGCAGTTAATCATTTGTGAGTCTGGAGAATTCGAGGCCGCTGTGGTGCAGTGGTAGCATGTCTGGTGCGTAACTGGAAGACCTGGGTTCGATTCCCGGTGGCGGCCGATGAGAATTTTTCCGTGACTTACGTATTACCGTGGAAAGAGCGATGACTTCTGTTTGGTGTTCCTGATCCACGTCGAGTTGTATGAATTAATGATACATACATGTTGTTGCGCCAATAAAAACAAACGAATTTTTGTAATAGCTTCTATTACGCTTGGCGTGACGATCTCGTAATTTACGCACAATATTTCAATGAAATATGATCGCATTTATGCAAGTGTATAATGAATTAATATTGCATAGGAATGAAAGGAATTATTGCTGCGTGAGCTTGTGGTACAGCATACGGCAACATCATATTTTAACGTTGATTTCTTCAACAATGGTTGAATGCTTTAAAAAAATCAATTACGTTAATTACAAATTTGCAAATCCAAATTATATTAAAAAAAAAGGGAGCACTCCGAGGTGCAACCTGCAAGTTTTTCTGAAGATTTCGGCCAATTTCAAGTTTCCACATTCAGTAGTTTCTTCTGCAGGCGACTAGCAGGCACATGAACAAGCAGACACAGATTTTTTTTTTATTATAGATAAGAAATAGAATTTTTACTAGTTGCAATGCTTGAAGTAAAGATATTGTGCGAAGTACTGTTACACAAGTTAGCACTCCGAGAGCAGCGGAAAATACGAGGGCTGTAATGAAATTAATGAGCAACAATATTTTAGAAATTACCAGTTGTAATGATTGAAGAAATAAGTACGATACCCTAATCTACATACCTTAATCTATTTTTCTGCAAAATCCATGTTTTTTTTGGCACATTTTCCTCACTGTTCTGGCAATTTGAAGACACCCTTACGGAATAATTCCGTTCCAGTTGCGCGGAGACACCAACGTATAGTTTGCTGTATTGCTTCCATGCTCTGGTAGTGTTGGCCTCGCATCTGGTCTTTCCCACACAACACAGTCACATTTAATAGACGTCCGCCGCCTCCGGTGGCGCAGTGGTCTAAGCGCTGGCTTCTGACCACTCGTCCGAGAAGGGTCCGGGTTTGAATCCCGTTGAAACGTGGATGTTGTGTTTGTCTTAAGGCACTGGCTCTCTCGCTTCCCTGGAGTTAGTGGCCCTAAGTTTGAGACGGGCGACTGTATATAGCCCACTGAGTTGCTTACGGTGGTCGATAAACCTTCGGTAAAAAAAAAAAAAGACGTCCATTTGACGTCCACCATGTGCATTTGACGTCCGCCATGTAAGTTCAGGTCACGTTTGATCTACGTAATCGGGATATCCAATGGCTGTCCAAAGTATAAGCAGTCGCCCGTCCCTAATTTAGGGCCACTCACTCCAGGGAAGGGAGAGAGCCAGTGCCGTAAGACAAACACAGCATCCATGCTTCACCGGGATTCGAACCCGGACCCTTCTCGGACGAATAATCAGTAGTCAGCGCTGAGACCACTGCGCTAGCGGGGCGGCTTTCACATTTTTAAGAGCTTTATATCAATCTAACTGAGTGGAAAACCCCGTAAAATAGAAATCGTATCAGTCGAACCATCAATATAGGAATTGCAAGTTTTAAAAGACAAGTATTTTTACAGAAGCTTGTTTAAGACTCAGCAATACAGTTCGTAGGGCAATTTGTCTCTAACTTACATGATAAACTGTTGCAATCTCGCACTGCTGACCCGTCCATTTCTACGTACAGATTATGATTTCTCATTTTTGAAATGCTTTCTTAGATTTAGTGAGGTCCAACGCGAAAGTTAAGACACAGATAAATATCGACACTTAAGCAAAGGAACACGAGCATTGAAATGCAAGTGAAACTTCATAATGTGTCACACTATACGTAATGGGAAAGCAGTGCATGTGATGGACAGAATTATATTGGGTGTGAGCATAAGTTCTACCCGGTTTTGTAGGCTACAAAGAAAACAGGAGAGCACAACAAATAATCATTGTGTATGACGTCTTGTCTGTCTATGAGTAGATGAATCCCACGTCGAAAAAACCTCCTGTGTTTCTGAGCCAAAAAGTCATGTAATGCCGTTTTCACATCGTCCACGTCATTGAAGGTTTGGAGAGCAAAGGCGTTCTGTAACGATCGGAAAAAAGCGGTAGTCCGTAGGTGCCAGATCAGGGGAATACGCCGTGTGAGGTAACACTTCCCAACCAAAGTCCAGTAATTTTTGCCGAGTGATTAAAACAGCATGAGGTCTGGCGTTATCATGATGAAGGATCACGCCTTTGCGATTGACGAGCGCTGGCAGCTTCGATGTCAGTTGTTCTCGCAATCTGTCCAACAGTTGGCGGCAGGCGTCAGCATTTAGCGTTCGGTTAGGCATCAACACTTGCCAGTGAATTATTCCTTGGACATCCCACCAAACACTCAACAAAACATTTTTGGGGATGCAGTCCTCCTTTTGAGGTCAATGGTGTAGGCTCCACCCATCGATGCTTTACATTACAGCACACTACCCATTTCTCATCATCCGCTACAATTCGTTCCAAAATCGGTTCATTTCTGTGACGAGAAAGCAAAGAAACACAGGTACGGATTCTCTCCTCTCCTTGCTTTGCAGAAAGCTGGTGCAGAACCTAGTTATCGAACTTGGTGATGAACCCAAGCGCGTGCATCTGTCTTTCGACTGTTTTTATGTGTATCGACAACGCTTCTGCTAATTCCTGAACGGTTGGATGCGGGTCATTTGTTATGGCTTGGTCCACATCCTCGTCAGAAACCACGCATAGACGTCCAGGACGTGGTTGATTTTTACAGTTTCTGTCTCCGTCCCGGAATTTCCGAAACCAACTGCGACACGTGCTATCATCAACTTCATCTTCCCCATACACTTGACAGATGTTGCGGCAAGCAGAGGCTTCAGTACTTCCTTTATCGAACTCGCACAGTAAACAATGTCTAACGTGCTCCTTATCGTCTGCCATATTACATCGTCTGTGAATTCCGTTCGAAGGACTTACTCGGACAAACCTGGTGCCTCTATGTGCTCTACTGCTCCACGCTTTATTAGCCGAAAATGCGGCATCGCAGAGTCATCTGTGACGTAACTACTCCGATCGCAATTTGCATCTATTTCAAAAACGGGTATAACTTGTGAGCACACCCAATACATAGTTATGACGTGAAAGGATGAGAATCTACAAGTCTCAAAAGTTTAGCCTTGACAGAAACGTGTTGCAAAACAAATCATTAGTTGGGCATAAATTTCCAGACAATTGTATCAATTCAAAAATATGTTTCTCCGTGGAAAAAATTTAAATTTTGTACTTTCCGATTAATAGAATCAATAGTTAATTAATTTTTCATCGTATAAAAATAAATCGGTATGTTGGCTTAGGTCTTCCTTGAGTGATTTTTCTTCGGAGTTTACAAAAAACAATTCTCCCCAATTTTTTTTAAATTGCCTAAACTAAGTGTAACGTACAAAGAGATGTGACGTACCTGCCAGCAGGACGCACACGACATAAAGGCAGATAGTAGTCAGAACAAAACGTCCGCGTAGCTCAATTGGTAGAGTGACTTATTCCGGAATGAGGGGATCCGGGTTCGAATCCTGGCGTGGACAGAAATGACGGAGAAATTTACTTCGTTATAATGGCGCCCGAACTATCCGGATGACCCGACCGTTCAAAATCTCGCAATGGTGTGATGTTATTTCCACACCGCGAGATAGAAAAAATAAGAGAATCCCTTCTCCAGCACTTCGAAAAATAAAAAAAATAAAAAAATAAGGGGGAGATGATGTAACGTACTTGCCAGCGGGACGCACAGCACACGACATAAAGGCAGATAGTCAGAACAAAACGTCCGCGTAGCTCAATTGGTAGAGTGACTTATTCCGGAATGAGGGGATCCGGGTTCGAATCCTGGCGTGGACAGAAATGACGGAGAAATTTACTTCGTTATATAAGGGACACGAACGACTGTGCCGCATTTAATAAACGACACTTTTGTCGAATTTCAACCAAATCGGCTATGAACAGTTTTTAAACAAAGTTTGGAAATATCAAATTTCAAAACTTGGGCTTGTTCTGTAAGCAATTTTGAGCCATTTCATTCTAAATACAAAAAAAAAAAAAAAAGAATGTACCTCCTGATTTGGTGCAATTAAGAGTACCAATAGAGAAGGTGCTCTCGGGATAAATATACAAAATCGGACCTCAATATAACGAAGTCGATGGTTCCATAAAAAGAATTCGATGTATAAAAACTTCGGTATACAGAAACGAATATCTCTATACACACGAGTTTGTGTTGTGTAGTATATTGTACACTGCTGGCCACCGAAAATGCAACACCAAGAAGGAAGCATCCGATTGGCCTGAAATTCGCAGCATGCGTCGCCCGCGAGAGGACATGCAAACGAAAGGCATTTCAGAGCATATGCAAATCATGTGTGCCCCGCACGCCACCGAGAAGCACTATAAGAAAGGTGCACAGAAGGCGAGGTGTAAGTAGTGGAAATGTGTTGTGCTGCCGGACCTGTGCGTGGGAAGCTTCCTGATCCCTCGTCGCAGAATAGGGCAGTCATTCCAGCACGTTTCGGAGTTCGACAAAGGACGAATAGTGGCTTATTGCGACAGCGGTTTATCGTACTGAGACATCGGCGCCTGTTTGGGACGACATCCAGCCATAGTGAGGCGAGTATGGATTCGGTGGGTGCATGAGGGACGGACGGACCGACGTGAGCGATTGCCGCAGCCGGGTCACTCCACCGAACGAGAGGACCGGAATGTTGTGCGGCGGGAATTGACGGCTCGCACCGCCACATCACGACCATTAGCGCAGCAATTAGGGTGTGTTGCGCAACAACCTGTGACAGCACGCTCCATTCGAAGTCGTCTGCAGGAGAGAGGACTTGTCGCACGGCGCCCATTGCTCCGATTACCATTGACGTTACACCACCGGCGAATGCAGCGGCAGTGTGCCGTTGAACTCCGCTTCTGGACTACGGAATGGCACGACATTGTCTTCTCCGACGAATCCCGCTTCTGCCTGCAACACCACGATGGACGGGTCCGCGCGCGGCAGCACCGCGGCGAGAGACTGTATGACGCCTGCATTATGCATCGCCATACCGGTCCGTCGCCTGGCGTTATGGTTTGGGGCGCAATTGGATATGATACCCGCACCTCTCTGGTACGCATCGCCGATACACTCAACAGCCACCGCTACATCTCCGACGTTTTGGATCCTGTAGTCCTCCCTTACGTGCAGGACTTGACATCGGCCACGTTTCAACAGGACAATGCGCGCCCGCATGTGGCACGCATCGTTTAACAATTCTTCATGGCCCACCAGGTGTCTCTGCTGCCGTGGCCCGCCTGTTCTCCCGATATGTCGCCCATCGAACACGTCTGGTCGCGGATCGGCAACTGAGTGGCCCGGCAAGCATCACCCGCGGCTACGTCTGATGAACTGTGGCAACGTGTGGAAGCAGCCTGGACCGACATACCCCAAGCCCACATCCAAAGCCTATTTCGTTCGATGCCGTGGCGTGTAGCGGCTGTTATTTCCAGCCATGGGGGCCACACGAACTATCGATGTCTGCGTGTTCCGCAAGTCGCACGGGCCTTAAGCTCAATCGTTTCATCTTTGTATCTGTTGTTGTGTGTCCAGTAAATCTGGCTTTGCTATCTCGTGTCCTTCTTGGTGTTGCATTTTGGGTGGCCAGCAGTGTATTTAGAAACACATTTCCTAATTAATGCAATTCTTCTTATAAATAACTTACGTGAATATAAATCATATTATTATACAAGTTATGTTTATACAGATAATTAAAAACAAGAATTAATAAGAAAAAACGTGTTGTACATTCCTTGAAAAAATATCATTTGCATTTATGTAGTTTTCCTATGCATTCACAATTGTATGCCTGAGTAAGACGGTGGAGACAGGTGTGGAAAAAAACTTCCTAATGTAATTTGAGCAGAAAACTTTCTAATGTCCTTCTGCAGGACAAATTTCGATGATAATTCATCATAAAAGAGTTCACACTTATTAAGTCCGTGAAATACATCGTCAGAGAAACGATTTAGGCGAATTGAAGACCAAGACGTGTTGAATCAAGCGCGGCCAACATTTATTTTTTAGAAGGCTTAGAGGGTTCGTCTGTGTCATACTCTTCAGCCTCTTAGTTGTCAGTCTGTTCTGTCTGAAGTGTGCTTATTACGTCGTCGTCTGTCGGGTATTCTGAGGGAGTTACATCTTCGTCAATGTCAAGGAAATTAAGGGAAATTCCTTCCCTGATAAGACCCTTAGTCTACAAGTCCTTCCAAAATTCCTCGATTTGTGGTAGTGAGTTTGGCAAACTCTGGTGCCTTTTCTTTTATAAGAAGACCTAAAATTGGCAAGTTTTTGTCACGAAACATTTTAATGCACTTTAGAAGAACGTCGTCCACTTTTCTAAAATGTGCCATATTTTAGAACCTTTTCCGTCTGGTCCGACATCTTCAAAGGATTTCAAAACAAACTCCCGGCATTTTATAATTGTCGACACTGTACTTAAGAGAACACCAAATTTAACCGCAGTGTCTTCTTTGCGCATTCCACTACCCACGTTGGTGGACCACTCCACCTTTTCCACAACACTGAGAGATTTCCTTTTTGACATCGACAACACACAACGGCGGCTACAGAGACAAACAATCGCGAGCACACAATCTCGGTTAGAGAGACTAAAACAAACAATCTGTTACTTGAGAAGAGGATGAGGGGGAGTATGAAGACAACCCCCTCCGGCGACCCGTCGGCGTTGCAATGACCTTTACCACCCTTCCTTCTTCCTCTCGTGACCTCTCCGTTCTATTTTTTCTCCTTTGTTTTTCTTGTAACATCGTCATTACGGGGGAGGGGTGGGGAATCTCGATTTGTCTTGAAAAAAAATTCGATATACCCTGAGTGGCCACTCTATTATGACCACCTGACAGTTTTAAGCAAATGAGCTATGGCTGCGCGCTGTTGCCGCCGGAGGGCGAGGCTTGAATAAAAAGGGAAAGCTTAGTGCTTGCGACAGTAGCAGAAGTGATTTTTGAGTGACGAGATGGCTCAAGAATGCGATTTGACGGACTTTCAACGCGGGATCATTGTAGGAGCTCGGAGCCATGGAGCGAGTATCACCGAAATCGCCGCATTCGTGAAATGTTCCAGAGCAGCTGTTGTTAAAGTGTTTAAAGACTGGACTGTTATCCAAAAAACTGGGTCTCTACGTGCAACGTGTGGTCGTCATCGACTAGGGACTGCTTGGGCTGAAGGGAGAGTGTCCAGACTGGTAACAGACAACAAAGGGGCAACAGTGCAGCAAATTACAGACCATCTTAACAAGGATCCCCTCAAATGATCTCTGCACGCACTGTTCGCCGTACACTGCATCGGATGGGATATGGCCGCCGAAGGCCTGTTCGAACACCTTTGCTGTCTGCAGTTAACAAGAGAAAACGTCTCCAGTTCACACAGGAGCACAAGGATCGGACACTCGATAATTGAAAACAAATTATGTGGTCCGATGAATCACGTTTTCAGTTGCACCATGCCGATGGCTGAGTGAGAATTTGGCGGAAACAGCACGAAAGCATGGATGCCAAATGCATTGCTACAACCCTTCAAGCTGGTGGAGGCAACGTTATGGTTTGGGGAATGTTTTCCTGGCATGCTTTGGGCCCTTTAATTCGTGTTGATCAACGTATGACTGGCACATCATATGTAAACACCGTTGCGGACCAAGTGCATCCTGCATATGGATGGTTTATTCCAATTGCGATGGCTACTTTTAACAAGATAATGCTTCCTGTCATAGTGCTCGTATTGTACAGGATTGGTTTCAGGAACATACCGGTGAGTTTACTTTGCTTAAGTGGCCCACGTAATCTCCAGATCTCAACCCCATTGAAAATTTGTGGGATGAAGTTGAACGAGCCATCAGACAGCTTGATCCACAACCCTGCAATCTCACACTCCTGGAAAGTGCTATTCATCAAGCATGGTCTCAGATTCCACAAACCACCTATCAACATCTCGTGGAGTCCATGCCACGAAGAATCGACGCAGTATTAAAGGCAAAAGGAGGCCCAACGAACTACTGAGGGGGTGGTCATAATAAAGTGGCCACTCAGTGTATAAAACAGTTTTGCTATTTAATTATCACGAGTATTTACAAAACTTCGATACATAGAGGATTTCGATATATGCAGGTCCGACTGTATATTCATTTACAGAAATAACTAAAATTTTTGTAGCCTCCCCTGCATTACTATAGTAGCCTCCCCTAAATTTTATCACTAGCTACGGCTGTGATCTGTGATTTGTGTTGGAACAGCAAATCCGATCTGTGGCTGCTTAACCGCATAACTTACATGAGCTAAAGGATCTGCTAGTAACGTGTTGGTAATACGAGGTTTGACCCGAAAGTAATGCAAAAGTGGGCATAACCTTTTTATTAACTGACAGAAGTCGGTCAAATTGCACATTTTGGTAGAGTAACTCTTCCCCTATTGTACCCCTTCTTCTTCATTGCAGGCAAATAATGGATTTCAAGCAGAAGCAACGTGCCGTCATTGAGTTCTTGACAAAAGAAAGTGCAGGCTGTTAGACTTCCACAGAAGGCTACAGAACGTTTACGGAGATGACAACGATGACAAGAACAATGTGCACAGTTGGATGAAGAAGTTTAAAGAAGGGGAAACCAGCATTGAAGACAAACCACGCAGTGGGAAACCATCATCTGCGACCGCTGACACGAATCGTCAGCGAGTGGATGAATTGATTCGCGCGAAGAGACAAGTCACAATCCATGAGCTTTTTGCACAACTAGACTGTGGTCACATTGCTATACAATGATGGTGGAAAACGTCGGGTATCGGAAAGTGCGTGCAAAGTGGGTACCTCGGCAGTTGACACCCGATTTGAAGAAGAGAAGGGGGAAGTCTTCTCTGATCTGCTGGAAGCGTTTGAAACCCAATGAAGACACGTTTTTTTTTCGATCTGATGACAGGGGATGAAACGTGGGCGTATCTTTACGATTCGGAAACGAAGAATCAATCCATGGAATGGCGTCACGCCTCTTTACCAAGGCCTTAAATGTTCAAGAGCTAGCGATCAGCACAGAAAGTCATAGTGACTGTTTTTTGGGATGACATGGGTGTCATTCTCCGTGATTTTCTGGAACTTGGCCGTACTGTGTCCAGCGAGCGATACGTTGAGACACTCAATAAGCTTAGAGAAGCCATAAGGAGGAAGAGACCGAACAAGAATCTGAAAAGGATGCACATTCACCATGACAATGCGAGACAACACACATCTTTGGCAACCAATCAGACGATCAGCAAATTATGCTGGCCGGTGGTCCCCCCATCCACCATATAGCTCAGATCTGGCGCCCTCCGACTTCCAGCTGTTGGGTACAATGAAAGACAGTCCCCGGGGACAACGATTTGATTACACAGACGAGGTGAAAGTGGCTGTGTAGAAATGGGTACAACAGTCCACACCTGAATTTTTTTTCAAAGAGGATTCGAGAGTTGGGTTTAACGGTGGCGCAAATGTATAGGTTGCAATGGAGACTATGTTGAGTAGTACCTTTGTATAGAGAAAGAGTACCCTACCAACATGTGCAATTTGAAAGACTTCTGTTAGTTAATAAAAAAGTCATGCCTACTTTTGCATTACTTCGGTACCACCCTCGTAGGACACAATCTACAAGACACAATCTTGTAGCGTCTGTACCTTGTCGGGTAAGAGTTGTTTTTGTGGCATGTGGAGGACCAACATCATATTAAGCCGATGGTCATAATGTTTTGGCTCTTTGGTGTATGTGCTAAGCGAAAATGAAATTTTAGGCATTTTCTTCAAAGCAATCATGAATCATATAAGGCTGAATTACGCATTAGTATTTAATGAGAAAGCCGATAGCAAAAGTCATGAGGAAAAAGAATTTTTAAGGAGAGCTTTACCTGAAGTTCGCTAATTTTTTAAGGAAGCCGTACGGAAGAAATAATATATATATATATATATATGAGCATAAAATGATGAAAATTTACTTATTTATTAATGAAAAGTTTCCGTACATATGGTTCTCAAATATTCTGATTTTGCAAGGAATTTTTACAGTACATTATCCCCAGTGTTGCATAAATAAAAAAATGTTTTTGTTCTCTTTATACTAAATATTTAATCTTTGAGTATGCAGGCTCATGCGAAGATCTCGAAAGCATGTATCAGGGAGACACAATATTTTTGTGACATTTCAGAGCTGCGCCGACATTTTTCCCATTTTAATGAAATGCCTTCCGATGTTTATTATGCTCAAAAGAATTTTTGCTTTCGAAACAACTCTCCCTTTTAAATGCGACTGGAAATTCTTCGCTTGGAATGACGCCTACGTTTCGAAATGTTTACATCGTAAGGTTAATCAAATTTTCGAAGCGTATCATTATTTTCTTTCTGGACTGTTTGAAGCATTTTTTTTCTTTCTTTTTTATACTTATGCACTAATTTTACTTAATGTGCTTACTTAATTTCCCATTTCTCTTCGCTCTTCTTAATATTTCTCGAGGTCCCGAGTCTATCTATCATGTTTTGTTTTTCGAAAGCAGAGCTGGGGACAACGCATATGCGCGTGTTGCTGCGAGGGAATCAATACTACGAAAGAATTTCTTAATAACTTCACTGTTGGATGGCAGCATGCCGTGCTGATTGCCGCTAACGGGCGTCCCTTAGCCACAGCGATGCGGAATTCTTCAAGACGCCTAGAGCGCTGGAAGGCATCCAAATGGAATGCGATTTTTCAGCCTTATTTCTATTCCCTTTTCAGCTTTGCCGTACACAGAGCGTTTATCGCCTGTCATGGAGGTAGAGGGTGAGGGTGGAGAGAAAAGAATAGTAATGCTGCAGTGTCTAAATAATCTACGCATCTGAAAAATGAAGATGTTGCTATGACACTCAAAAAGTGTCCGAAAGATTCAGTCCGCTGTATCCGTAACGAAGAAAGAAGAATCCCATAGGAAGTGCTACAAAAAGAATTCCTTTTCACCTTCCTGCTTCTTTTTTCATTAGATTTTAATGAAATTGACACTTCAGTTGCTTTTATAAACATTGCGAAACTTTTCAAAGCAACTTCTTGATACTTTCGTTAAGTGAATGCTTTCAAGTTTTTTAATTTAAATTTTACACAGTAGTATCTTCAGAAGTCCAGGTAACACTCTTTTCTAACGTTAACAAAAAAGTAAATAACTTGAGGAGAAAGGCAGACATGGCGCGTCCATTAATGTGTCAAGAAATGAAAGTCATGCATAATCAAGATTTTAACTGTGAAGCATACAAGCACATTTCTTTTTTCCCTCAAAAGCTGGAAAAGCTCAGATTTTGTTAAGTATCTTGGCAACGCATGAAATGAGATCTCTGGCTCAAATTCCACGAGCGTTGTTTCACACACAGTTTGACATGTGTTAAAAAATACTTTGCATACGTTATTGCTGTTTGTCCGCCCACCCGCTCCTGTGAATTACTATTCCAAAAGTTCAATTTACAGGAGAAACATAATTAAATTTTCTCATGTATTTCCCGCCTTTTCTTTAGTGCGTAATTTGCCAACATAATGTGTAAGTTCATATCTGTGTTGATGTCAGTATATCAGTTTCCAGAAGACTTACTAGTAAACAAATCATGTGCATGTAATTGGGGAAAGCCTGAAGAAGACTTGACACTAACTTTGCAGCTTCAGAGAGGGCGGAGTTTTGCTACTAAAAGTCGTAGAGGCAAAGATAAGTTGATGCATCAGCAAGATATTACTGGTTCTAGAAGACGATGTAGAAATATCCTTTGAAATCCATAGCGAAAGCCGTGTACAGAATTTTCACACTTTTTATAGCAAAACAGATTGCCACCAGAATTTTTCTCTAGTTATCGTGAATCCATATTCCCTTCTAATTCGTCGAATGATATATCTCTTTTGAGAAGTTTGTGCTATGTAATACGATGAAACTGCGTTTTAACCGAAAAATGCTCTTAGTACATCGGAGTGTTCATATTATCCTTATTATTCATACTGAAATAACTGTTTCGGGAGGTAGGAGATGTCAGAAAAACTGCCAAATTTAAGAGATAACACTAGTCAACAAGGTCTCGGTAACATGAATGAATAATATCATTTTACACTAATTTTGGCTATAAAATACCAGATTTGGGTTTAACAGTTTTGCGACGCGTCACAATGTGGAGAAAAACAACAGTGATCGCATATCAAAAGCACTTGTAAAATAAACTTTATTAATGACAAGGAACTGTACAAATCTATATGCATAAAATAGTAAAACTACATTGTATATTAGTAATCGGATATATTATTGTGTAAAAATATAACCAATACATGAATGAAATACGGGATAACACCATAGAATACAAATTTTGAAGATGACAATCCGTTTTTTGGTGTAAATATGACAAGGATGGTAAGTCAGATAATATCCGAGTTATATTTATCGTTTTATAGTTATTTGAGTTATATAATATCCGATTATATTTCAAGTTTTCGGATATTATCTGACTTACCATCCTTGTCATATTTGCACCAAAAAACGGATTGTCATCTTCAAAATTTGTGTAGAAATATCTGTTTGCGAGCTTTCGCACACCAACCAGATTGCTTATTTTTAGCAAAGTAAACAAAACTGCTATCTGAATAATAGAACTCTTCAACAATTTGAAAGCGCCATACAAAACAGAGGTAACTCGTGCTAAAAAGTCATACTATAAACTACAAACCGTCTTCACACGATATATGAAAGAGTTTTGTGATGGAATAAAAACTTTAATGATAGTTAGAAATTTAAAAGAATGAGACCTTTCGGGTCCTGCCAACAGGCACCCATCCTCAGACGCAATGAACACATACAGTGGAAGAGGCAGCTTATAAATAAATACATGAATGAACAGATGACGTACAATCAGTTGTCATGAGGTATATTGGGCATGTCCAGTCATTAACAGCAAAAACATAGTTATAGCTGGTAGAAACTATGTTGATAAATCTGTAAGCAGATATTTCTTAGGTCGAGGGAAGTTTCTTGGGAATTCATCATTATAGCAAGTTTCAGATAATTTATCGATGTACAGGCTTTCAGTGAATAACAGCTGAGATTTTGTATGAGGAGCAGTTAGAATTTTAGAATCGTCCCAAAGGGTAATGTAAGTCCCCTTGGTTAAAAGTCGGAATAAAGCAGTGGAAGTTGAGCCATTACGATGGTCATATTGGTGTTCTTTGAGACGGGTTTTAAGGGTCTGGGAAGTGGAACCGATGTAACATTTGTCAGTGAAATCCGGTGTTAGAGATTTAAGAGGAACGAGATATATTCCATGTCTCTGCAGGTCAGTAAGTCGGTCACGGTCTTTTTTAATAGATGAAAATAAGTTAAAAACTCTGATCCCAAAACTCAAATCATGGTGATGGCAAATAGTCTTTAAAGGTCTGACAATTGAAGGAATAAAGGGAAACGAACCAACAAACTTGCGAATGGGACGATTACCAATCAAGGTGGTAGAAGCAGAACGAAGGAATCTGCTAGTCAATCTGTCGATCAAAGATTTTGAGTAACCAAAAGACTCCGCCAAATTACGAATGATATCCAATTCAGTCCTCCGAAGTTCATAGGTGGAGGAATGTGAAAAGGCACGACGAATTAAGAAATTGAAACCAGAGAGTTTATAAGACAATGGGTGAGATGAAGTGCAGGGAATAATAATGGGACATGAACTAGGTTTTCTGAATACACTGAACGACAAAGAACAAGAGCGCTGAAGTTTTATTCCAGCATAAAACTCTTTTATATATCGTGTGAAGACGGTTTGTCGTTTATAATTTGAAAACGGTGACTTGCTAGACAATAAGCGGATAGACGTAAATGTAATTTTACTTCAAAGGTACGAGACATCACGTTTGTTCAAGTTTATGGAGAAAATGAATGAATCCAGTGTCAGAAAGAATTCTGACGTTTAAAATCATGAATGAATTCTGACGTTTAAAATCAGAAGAACAAACGGTCATGAAAACGAACTGTCATGGAGCCCCTCTATCATCACGGACGAACTCAAACACCCACTGCACCACCGGGGCGGCCTCTGAAGTTTCTCTACACTTGTGATCAAATTCTGACTGAGTATCTGAACTTTAACAAAAGCTGTGTAAGAGGAATCTCACGGAGGCTCACAGATGAACGCAGAACTCGGCAACTGGGAGCTGCGTTGACGTTCTTGGAGCTTTATCACCAAGATGGCAACACGTTTATTGACCACCAAGATGACAACGAGTTACCAAATTGCTACAGAGGACGAAACGTGGATTTTTCACTACACCTCCGAGGACAAAAGACAATCACTTGAGTGGCATCACCCACAATCACCGGAAAAGCCGCAAAAAGTCGAACGAAACTTGTTTGCAAAGAAAATCACGGAGAGTGTCTTCTGGGGCTGGAAAGGTGTCTTACTCGCCGTGAAAGATGGGCAACCGTAAATGCTGATACCTACTGTGCAACTCTGAAATGTCTACAGCGAGCCATTCAAAACCGCCACAGAGGGACGCTCTCACGAGGAATCTGTTTCACACAGGACAACACCCACCCGCACACTGCCAGGACGACAAAGCAGCTGCTTGATGAGTTTCATTGGAAAGATTTTGAGCATCCACCTTACAGCCCGGACTTCGTATCATCGGACTGCCGCTTGTTTCCCAATTTAAAGCAGTTCCTTGGTGGACAACGTTTCGATGATGATGATGCGCTGAAGAAGGCTCTTACGGACTGGGTGAAAAGGCAGGGGGCAGAGTTCTATGAGGAGATGATATTTAAACGTATCCCAAGATATGACAAGTGCCTCAATGTACAAGGCTATTATGCAGAAAAATAGGCTAAGGCAGTGTTTCTCAAACTTTTTGTATTTGTGGCCCCCTTTTTCATACCAGTTTTTATTGTGCCCCCCTTCCAATCCTTTTACCGGTACGCTGCCAAAACACCATACTTGTTACTTGGGTTAGTTAGTTATTGCTATCTGAACACTGTAATTGCCGTGTAATGTTTACATTATACAACTTATTTAGTATTGATCTGTTTACAATATCTATTCAAATCTATTGTATGCATAGATCGTAGTCCGTATCGTAAAATATGCATCATTGCAAATTTCTGATCATCAACAACCGCCTATCGTATCGTAAATTCTCGCAAGACCAACCAAGCAACGTCTGACGAGAGTTGGGTGCGCGTGAATTTATTGCCTCCACGTTTTGGGAGGTGTAATGCTTCTAGGCATATCTTGAGATGATTGTTACAGTTTTTGCACCGATTTTTGTTGTAAACCATAGCTGAAGTTGAGTACTTTGTTTATTAAGCAGGTTTTCTTACAAACGCGAACGAGTCCGCTTTTCTTACCGTTTATAACAACCACGCTTGGCGTGCTCGTACATTTATTGTCACGGGGAAGGTATTATTTTATTTTCAGAATGTATTTTGTTTTTTGTTATTGTTTCAATAAATAGTTTTTACTTCGCGTCCCACAGGTTGAGAATCACTGATCAGTCAAAAATTGTAAATAAAATATTTGAAAATTTTAAAAGTATATAACTTTTATCACCAAACGTTCTTTACTTTCTGAATGGTCCTCGTATTGTTTATACTTTTGTGTTAGTTTAGAAGATTTTGAATCGACCTCTTTCTGTAGCTCATTTCCTCCATATCAAAGTTTTGGAATTCTGTCACGATCTTTTCTGAAGTCAAAGACAAAGAGCTGTCCCACATTTTATAAAATCAGTCATAAAGCTGTGAATGGGCATAACAGTCCTTATCTCTCTTGATCAGTTTTCTATTTAAAAAAAAAGGAGAAGAAGAAGGAAGCCAGAAAACCTATCTTCCTGCTGACTAGACCGCAACGTCTGAAGAATGACGCACGCGCAAGAAAGGTCATTGCTCAAAATGCCGAGAATTAATTAATGGATTTAATCTATCTTTTGTAGCATTTGTGACTGATTTGTGCTCGTGTGGCATCAACGCGGCAGCTTGACACGGTTGACCGCCAAAATGTGATACAACCCTCACCTTTTAGCAATGCGATGAACTCCACATATATGTAGAACTCCTTGCATAATTTCACGCGCTGCGCCTTTATTGCAGAAAGGACAGCAAATGTTCGTCACGGTCAATTAAAAAAACGTTTACACGCCGCCGCCGGAAAATTTCAAAAATCAACTTCTGCAGAGGTGACGCGGTACTTTGGGTCACAAGTACGGTTTCTGTTATGCTTCAATAACATCATCCTCACGCATGTTTCACTCTCAGCAACGTACTGTTTTTATTTTCATGATCTTTCAGTTTGGAATATTACGGGAATCTCGCAACTCTTTAGCGAAAACACAATCTAGAGTTAGGATTAGCACGGGTTCAAGAATCAATATTCCCTCTAAGCGGCTATGGCCAATGCATGCCTAACCTAATGAGCTGGGCAGGCATCAAAACCACTTGGGCAAAAAGTTTTATTTTCTCAGCTTCTTTTACTAATGCAGTAGAAGTTGGAACTTGGATTGGAACCCTTATTTTCTTTTACCCCCCCCCCCCTTTTTATTTTATCACCGTTCTTTTCGCAATTGATTTTAATTAAAAAAACTAATAAAAGCATTTCATTTATTAAAATTTCTATTTATGAAAAGTAAAAAGCTTAACGGGAATGCTTACAATTTAACTGACAAGTGGCTTACAATTTTACTGACCGGAATGCCTTTCCCCCGCCAACTAGCATGGGTGCATTAGTTTGTACAATGAACTTGGTTACGGTTTGCTATGATTGGCTCTCGTTGATGTGTTGTTTTGAGAGAAGACTCAATACCTGCCTCTTTCTCGGCGTGGGAAAATCACTAATCCGCATTCTCGCGTTCGCTATCTGCTCGCACGAGATTACTTTGCAAGAAGCCTTTCAGAATGAAGAGGACAATGAGACGAACTTAAAAGGAGGCGAACGGCAATTAAGAAAAGTGTTTTTTGACTTTTGAAAGCCGGAATTTTATTTATTTATTATGATTTTTGCATGTAACTGATTTTCGAATTATGAAAATTAATTAGGGTTTTGCGAATTTTAATCTAAAATGCTTACTGCACGGAAGATATTTCAGCTGCACGGCGGAGCGCGCGCGCAACTTAGAAGTGACATTGTCAAGAATATATGTTTGCATATTTGCTTCAGGGCTGTAACAGGAGGGAAGTCAAGTGCTTAAAATTTGAAGATAAATTATAAATATTTGGGCAAGAGTTGTTTTTTTTTTTTTTTTTTTGACCTATTGCATTGCTATGAACCTTTCGGAGTAAGAAAATAAATGATGAATCTTAAACACAGAAGTAGTGTCGGGAATGGGGAGACTCACAGTATGTAGAGCATAGAGAACGTATGGTGTAACATTATTCATGTATCAGCTAAACGTTTTGTAATATTTAAAAGGATTTTAAAAAACGGAGGACTTTATTTTCAGAAAACTTAGCATCTTGTCAAAATTACGCTGGACTGTTCGTCGTCATCGTTCATTATCAGCAGTGATTGAAGAGAAACGCATAGCAAAACTAAAGTTAACAACAGACAGAAATCATCGCTCTTTCCACGTTAATAAGTAAGTCACGGAAAAATTCTCATCGGCCGCCACCGGGAATTGAACCCAGGGTCTTCCAGTTACGCGCCGGACATGCTACCACTGCACCACAGCGGCCTCGAATTCTCCAGACCCACATGTGATTAACTGCCACACTACATAGAAGGTTGCTTCATCCACAGTTAATAGTTTTTTGTTGCTCCAGCATCACAGACTCACAGGCGCAGTAGTCTAAGCGATGGCTTCTGATCATTCGTCCGAAAGGGATCCTGGTTTGAATCCCGGTGAGGCATGTTGTGTTTGTCTTGCGGCACTGGCTCTCTCCCTTCCCTGGAAATAGTGGCCCTAAATTAAGGACGGGCGACTGCTTATAGCTCATTGAGTTGCTCACGGTGGTCGTTAAATCTCAAATTAAAAAAAAAAAAAACTCTTTCGTGTCCCAAAGGGAAACGTCAGCTAAAACTTATTGGTTCGCCCTCGCTCCCCCCAATGAAAACATCATTTTACACTTATTTGTGTTCCCGAATTGGTTGGTGACGATACGCTTATGATGATGAGTATACTAAATAAAAATTTTCTGACATGTTCCAAAAAAAAAGCTTTCCATGAAATACGAGATTACACCGGTATACAATACAAATTTGAAGTTGTGATTCCGTCTATTGGTGTAAATTATGAGAAGAGTGGTTAATCAAATAATATCCGAAAACTTGAAAATTTCGTCGTCATGGAGCGATAAATAATTGCACCCGCGTCTCCCAGTTTGCGCCTGAGTATGCTAACCACTACACCACTCAGGACGACCAAATCTCAAGTTTCCGAGTAATTTGAATTTTAACGCATCACAGGAATCGCCAGGCGTAGCAACGGCATTAATATTTAGCGAATCTGGACGATAACTTAGCACCATGCGGGTGTGCTGCCAATCTCAGTGGCCAATGAGCGCCGATGCCGGAGCTCCAACTGCGTGTATCTCGTCATCGGGCTTTACTTTCTTTCCAACCCAATATATTGAATACATCCTAAGAGTTTATCGACAGAAAATTTAATTTCATATCATAATACGCTTAAAAAGCATTAATTTCAACCAAGATTAGAATTGGAAAACAGAGTATGTGTTGTATACATCAATGCCTGGACGGATCAAGGAGCATCAAAAACACATAGCACCAAATAAAATGTCATATTAAGAACTAAAATAGGAAAATTATCGCCACCGCTACGGCTGAGTGGTCTGAGGGCGCTGGTTCTGGCTATTCATGTAAGATAGGCCCAGGTTCGCGTCCCGGTGAGGAACGAGTATTGCATTTCTCTGATGGCGTTGGGTTTTTTAACAAACAAAGTGGTGAACATTCGATTGCAAGGAAATTTTCTAAATGCCAAAAGTCTGTTTCTATACTGCAAAATTATTTGCCTTGGTGCATTCCCAACTTTAGACGCAACATCATCCCAACCTTTCAGCGCCCCGACACACCTGTCCCCTCATTTCGTCCCCATCGCTATGCCTCTGCTTAGGTGCACCGAAAAATCGCTGCAGTCCAATATTTTCAAACGGTAATGTGATTAGTATGCATCCAAAGGCACGCATGTAAAATAAGGTTGACCTCAGTGGATTTGGCTTCTTTGTTTCCTGATTCTCCATTCCTCCTCGGCGCAATGACTGGTATAACGTTTTTGCGTTTGTGCGCATGTTCCACCCTACCTGTAATATTGCAGTTTTCTTTCTTCTTTTGTCGAGAGAACAACACATTAGGCACCCCACCAGGGAATATATAAAGGAGTCTGCTCTTGTTCGTTAGCGACGAACAATAGAATACTCATTACATCATTTCACAAGCATGATTAATATTAATTTTTGCAATTGAGGCACAGCAACCAAACAGTTTTTCATCCTCCTTAAAATTGTCGTTTAACCGTAAATATCTTAGTATTTAAAATAGAGAGAATTGACTGATATCGAAAGAGAGGATTAAGAATTAAATGTAACCATTAGCTGGCAACTCATAACTCAACGCACTCTGTGAACCCATGCTAGCTCAGACGGAAGGGTCTTTAATATCATGCAGCAGCTGCTTTCATCCGACCTAAAGAATATAACAAGAAAGATAACACCGAATTTTCGGGTGTAATAAGCGCGTCTTTTGAATCCGTTCTGACGCAAGTTAAATTTATCAAAGCTATTCAAAGTCAATGAAACCGGTATGGAAAACAATAGATCTGACGAAAGGAAGAATATTTTCAATCGGGTTTTTAATCAATCAGATATTGCTGTAAACGGAATCGTGAGCTTACGAACTCTTAGAAACAGAGATATCGACAAAAATAATATGACTTTACGTCCCCTGGTGGGAAAACCATGCATTATTTTAGGAAGAAAGTATTCTCAAAAGGTTTATCCATATAAGCGGTATCGGCCCAAGAAAAAAAATTTAGTCGAGTTTTCAGGAGGCCAGATTTTGCTACAAATACATCAGAAGCAGAAATTAACACTTAGGCCCCTGGTGGCCAAACGATTCTTTACCAAACATTAGAAAGTATGTGAAAAATATTTTTCATCAGGTCTTGTATGCGCTACAGGAAGAATTTTTCAAATCGGAGTTTTAGAAGCAGAAATAACGCAGAAAACGCAATTTGCCTTTGTACTCCCTAGCGGAAAGTCTATGATTTACTTGAAAATTTTGAATTTATAGGGAAAACATTTCACATCGGAAACACTATCCAACAAAGAAGGGATTTTTCAAATCTGACTCCTAGAAGTACAGATATTAACAAAAATAAGATATACATCTGCGCCCCCTGGTGTAGAAGCCATGCATTATTTCAAGGAGAAAATGTTCCTAAAAGGTTTTTCGACATGAGTAGTATCGGTGAACAAACCACCTTTTCTTTCAATCGAGACTTTAGAAGCTCGTATTTTGCAGCAAATACATCAGAAGCGGAAATTAAGGCTTACGCCATCTGGTGGCCAAAACATTTTTTCAAAAATTATAAATTATGTGCAAAGGATTTCCCATCCGTAGCTGTATCCGGTCCAGAAAAGTTTTCAAATCGGAGATTTAGAAGCAGAGATACAGGGGAAAGCAATTTACCATTACGCCCCCTAGCGGAAAATCTATGAATTAATTGAAAATTTTGAGATTATATGCAAAAAATGTCACACCTCACTATCCAGCAAAGAAGGAATTTTTCAAATCGGACTCCTAGAAGTAGATATATTGACAAAAATAAGATATACATCTACGTCCCCTGGCGTAGAAACCAGGCATTATTTTAAAAAGAAAATGTTTCTAAAAGATTTGTCGACATGAGTACTATCTGTCTACAAACGACGAATTTTTTCAGTCAAGAATTTAGAAGCTCACATTTTGCTGCAAATACATCGGAAGCGGAAATTAAGATTTACGCCTCCTGGTGGCCAAACCATTTTCTTACAAAAATTAAAAATTATGTGCAAACGATTTCCTATCAGGACCTGTATCCGGTGCAGAACGAATTTTTCAAATCGGAGATTTAGAAGCAGAGATATAGGGGAAACATAATTTACATCTACGCCCCCTAGCGGAAAGTCTATGAATTACTTGAAATTTTTGAAATTATATGAAAAACATGCCACACCTGAAACACTATCCAGAAAAGAAGGAATTTTTCAAATCTGACTCCTAGAAGTAGATATATTGACAAAAATAAGATATACATCTACGTCCCCTGGCGTAGAAACTGTGAAATATTTTAAGAAGAAAATATTCCGAAAACGTTTATCGATGTGAGTGGCATCAGTCTACGAAATAATTTTTTCAATCAATATCTTAGAAGCTCAGATTTTATGGCAAATGCATCAGAAGCAAAAATTAACACTTATGTCCCCTGGTCGCTAAAGTATTCTTTACCAAAAATTTGAAATTATATCAAACAAAGATTTTCGCTCTTTCCACGCTTAATAAGTGAGTCACGGAAAAATTCTCATTGGCCGCCACCGGGAGTCGAACCCAGGGTCTTCCAGTTACGCGCCGGATATGCTTCAGCTACAGCACAGCGGCCTCGAATTCCTCCAGACTCACACACGCTAACTGCCAAGCCAATCTGGCAGGTTGCGTCTTGGAGCCCTGCACAATGCTGGGGATTCACCAAAGATGGTAAGCAACAACTGAAGAAATAATTAGAGGGCGAATGAATAATAAATATCGACATTTAACGTGGACCAGGAACAAAGATTTTCGCTCTTTCCACGTTTATAAGTGAGTCACGGAAAAATTCTCATTAGCCGCCACCGGGAATCGAACCCAGGTTCTTCCAGTTACGCACCGGATATGCTTCCGCTACACCACAGCTGCCTTGAATTCCTCCAGACTCACACACGCTAAGTGATGCAGAAGATTTTCCATCAAGAGATGTATCCGCTGAAGAAAACAATTTTCAAATCGGAGTTTTTGAAGAAGAGTTATCGGAGAAAATGTAATTTTCCCTTACGCCCCTAGCGGAAAATCTATGCGTAATTTGAAGAAGAAACTATATCTATAATACTTTTCGACATAAATGAAATCGAAAGATAAAAAGAATTTTTTCAATCGAATGTTTAGAAGCAAATACGTGGAATAAAACGTATTTTTTAATTCGACATCATCTGCATTTACGCCCTCTAGCGACATAATTGTACTTCGTAAAAAAAAACGAAGTAAAAGATCATCATTCACATATTTCAAGCTTCCCAATGCAAAAAGATTTTTTGAAATCGGACTAATAGTTGCAGAGATATCGTGGGTACAGACGGACAGATGGACGGACGGACCGACGGACGGACAAACCAGTAACATAAGCACGATCTTTTTTTACAAAAGACGTGCTAAAAAGGGAACTCAAAGCTGTCGGAAGATTTAAGGAAACAAAGAACAATGAGAGGGTGATCAGTTATTATTGGATGAAAGCTTGTTAGTGAAAGAATTCCATATTTGCTGTTAATGGGTTACGTAGCTGTTAGCAGATGTTTATAGCTTCAAAGATTTTTGCTTTTATAGCTTGACTACAAAACAATTAAGGACATATGAGGATTCAGGTTTCAGCAGTTATGGCGGAGAAGCATATGTCAAGACGGAAAAGTTGTAGCGATGAATTAAGTCTGTGTAGCTAAATAGTAAAGCATTCGGCTCCGAAGCAAAGGGATGCGAGTTCGTTCTGCGTCACCAACAAATTTGTGAATTTCACACAATATGATAACTGAAAACACACACACACCAAATGAGTTCACTAATAATCAAATACTCTAGTAACGGATGTGCTTGATGAGTTAGTCGTAGATTTAACACCTCCATGTCAAAATGTAGTTTCATATAACAATAGGCTACTATCGAAGTCAGAGTACAATATAACAACTGTAGACGTAGTAAATGCTAAGCCGCGCCTGTAGCTGAGCGATCTGAGGTACTGGCTTCAGGCCATTCGTCCAACATGGGCGCGGGTTCATGTCACGAATGAGGCGTGGGTGATGTGCTTGTCTGACACTTGTTGAATAAAATTCATATCTAAAATAAAAATTACAATACTCATTGAAATAATGATCCTATATACTCTGAAAGCAAAATTTATTATGCACACTCACCTAATAACGTGTGAGTACACCTTCCATCCTCACAACAGAGGCAACATGTCGTGGCATGGTCTCTACCAGGTATTGTAAACGTTCTGGTAGTGTACAGGTGTCCGTAAAACGCCGAGAGTTGACGTTGATGAGTTTCTGGTGAGAACGCATATCACTCAGATGCTCAGTTGGGTGCTAATCCGGAGATTAAGAGGGCCATTTAAGGATTGCGAATTTACTGGAGTGCTTCTCCAACCAATCATTGGACAAACGGGAACGATGAGATGGGTAGTTGTCTTGTTGAAAGAAGGCATCCTGCTATGGTAAGTGTATAGTAGGTAGTTGGTATCCTGCCAGGGTAAGTATAGCCCTGTATGGAGGTGGTTTTCTCAATAGGTACAAGCGGCTACAAGGTAGCTACGTAAACACTCCTCAGAACATTATACAACCTCCACCGACCTGTAACATTCCAACTTGACAGTTGGGGGTCCATAGTCTAGTGTGGTATACGCCACAAATCACATCCTCCGGTCTGCGTGTTTGGTACCAACGATGCCTGTAGTTGGTACTTCGATTCGTCAGAGCAAGCAACCCCTTTCCAGTCTTATAAAGTATACTGGCTATGTTCCTTCACTGATTGGATCTTCATAACCCGGTGACGTGGTGCTACCAAGGATACTGGATGTAAGATTCTCCAGCCCATTTCAGGACTAATTATTTTAAATATGTTTTAAGATTAGCTTTAACATGTGAAATTTCTTGTTTGCGCCATTTTCCGCTACAACCGTAAGAAAAGCGTGCTTTTGAGACGGACTAGCGCAGGTGAGACGAGGATTAACAATCTTTGCGAACAGATGAACAGTGTAAGATTCACGATATGAAAAGCGACGTACAGTAATGCAGATTTTCTAATTGTCGTACTGAGGTGAAGGCAGACGTTTATCGTTCGATCCCGGGATATTCGAATCGTTTAGGAAACAGGTCTTTTCCAACACCTCAAGGTTAATTCTCTTATATCATTCCGTGTTCTCCGAGGCCTACCAACTGCCACGCAAGATGTGACCCTCACACACACACACACACACACACACACACACACACACACACACACCACCACCACTCATTCAAGCGACTCACACAACATAAGTATATCCGGCAATAAGAAAGTTTTGGCCGGTTTTACTAAGTATTGCATCTGATGAACACGACTTTCACATTTAGTATTGTTCTGTGGGTTTGACCTTTAACAAATGAATGATATCAGCACATACACAATATTACTGTTTACTATCAATCCTACACACTGAGGAAAAACACTAACATTTAAGTTAAAGACTTCTTTGCGCAATTCAGACTGTAATGAAATTCGATTAACACAATGGATTGAAAGTTTGCTTAAATTTCCACAAATGCATGAACTTTACGAAAATATTGAGTGAATAATTTAATCAATATTTTCGTGAAGTATTTATCATTTCAGGGAAAAAACATTTAGGCATTTTCGTTTCTTCCCATTTTTTTTTTTTTTTTTTTTTTGAAAAATAATCAATTACTAAATGCATGCATCGTTTTTCACAATAATTTTGATCTTGCCAATTGTAGTAAATCTGGGCAATGTACAATTTAATCTTTTGTGTTTGCTCTCTGGACTTCATATAATGTATTTATCAGTGTTTGGCGTTGCCTTGACCTCATACAATATCTATAATGCATTTACCGCTTTTGTGACCTACGGTATTTTCTATCGTACTTTCATATTTCATCTCACCCCCGTCCCCCACCACCCGCCCCACGTTGGAAGTTTTCTCCTTACACTGCAATAAACCACATTAGTGTTCTCATCTTATTGTCGGAGTCAGCTGTTACCAAAGGAAACACAGTAAAAAAGGATTAGCGTCTTAACACTGCTGTTCCAGGGAAATTAAATGCTTATGGGGCTTCAGAAAGGTATAAAACGATTGTTTGAGGAACTACTAGGATGTTTCTGCGTTTCATATATCGTGCGGAAGCTTTGCCATGGCATGCGCGCTTACGAAACTGCAATGCATATTCTTCGCGGAATTTCTCAGCGAAGTGTAAGGCGAGAAAGATTAAGCTCGTGAAAGTTCGCACTGTTAATAGCGAACGGGATCGTGGAGATTTATGGAAGTTGTCCCATCCACCGGCCATAACAATAAGCACGAAACCGAAGTAATCGTTGGAAAATTCGTTAAACGCCTTTATCATTTCTCTTACGAGGAAAGCCTAGACTCCTTCTTTACGTGTATGGTTCTGTGTAATATAAAAGGTTAGTTTCCTCTGATGCATTTTTAGCACGTCTTTTGTAAAAAAAGATCGTGCTTTTGTCATCGGTTTGTCCCTCCGTCCGTCCGTCCGTCTGTACCCACGATATCTCTGCAACTATAAGTCCGATTTGAAAAATTCTTTTGCATTCGGAAGCGTGAAATATGCAAATGATGATCCTTTATTTCGTTTTATCTTACGATGTACAATTTCGCCGGTAGAGGGCGTAAAGGCAGATGATGTCGAATTCAAAAATACATTTTATTCCACATATTTGCTTCTAAACATCCGATTGACAAAAAATTTTATCTTTCGATTCCATTTATGTCGAAGAGTATTTTAGATATAGTTACTTTTTCAAATTACGCATAGATTTTCCGCTATAGGGCGTAAAAATAAATTACACTTTTCCCGATAACTCGTTTTCTAAAACTCCGATTTGAAAAACTTTTTCTTCGGCGGATACATCTTCTGATGGAAAATCTTTTGCATATAATTTCAAATTTTTGGTAAAGACTACTTTTGCCACCAGGGAGCGTAAGTGTTAATTTTTGCTTCTGATGTATTTGCCATAAAATCGGAGCTTCTAAAATATCGATTGAAAAAATTCTTTCGTGGACTAATGCCACTCACATTGATAAACCTTTTCGGAATATTTTCTTCTTAAACTATTAAACAGTTTCTCCGCCAGGGGGCGTAAATGTACATCTTATTTTTGTCAATATCTCTACTTCTAGAAGTCCGATTTGAAAAATTCCTTCTTTGTTGGATAGTGTTTTCCGTGTGACATGTTTTTCATATAATTTCAAAATTTCCAAGTAATTCATAGACTTTCCGCCTGGGGCGTAGCGGTAAATTGCGTTTCCCCCTATATCTCTGCTTCTAAATCTCCGATTTGAAAAATTCTTTCTGCACCGCATACAGCTCCTGATGGGAAATCGTTTGCACATGATTTCTAATTTTTGTAGGAAATGGTTTGGCCACCAGGTGGCGTAAGTCTTAATTTTCGCTTCTGTTGTATTTGCAGCAAAATATGAGCATCTAAAATCTCGATTGAAAGAAAAAGTCATTTGTTGACCGATACTACTCATGTCGGAAAACCTTTTAGGAACATTTTCTTCTTGAAAAATGCATGGTTTCTACGCCAGGGGCGTAGATATATATCTTATTTTTGTCAATATCTCTACTTCTAATTGTACGATTTAAAAAATTCCTTCTTTGTTGGATAGTGTTTCTGATGTGAAATGTTTTTCCTATAAATTCAAAATTTTCAAGTATATCATAGACTTTCCGCTAGGGGGCACAAAGGTAAATTGCGTTTTCTGCGTTATTTCTGCTCCTAAAGCTCTGATTTGAAAAATTCTTCCTGTATCGCATACAAGACCTGATGGAACATATTTTTCACATAATTTCTAATGTTTGGTAAAGAATGGTTTAGCCACCAGTGGTCATAAGTGTTTATTTCTACTTCTGAAGTATATGTTGCAAGATCTGGGCTCCTGAAAACTCGACTATTTTTTTTTTTTTCTTGGACCGATACCGCTTATATGGATAAACCTTTTGAGAATACTTTCTTCCTAAAATAATGCATGGTTTTCCCACCAGGGAACGTAAGGTCACATCTTATTTTTGTCGATATCTCTGTTTCTAAGAGTTCGTAAGCTCACGATTCCGTTTACAGCAATATCTGAGGGATAAAAAAACCAGATTGAAAATCTTTCTTTCGACAGATCTATTGTTTTCCATACCGGTTCCATTGACTTTAAATAGCTTTGATAAAGTTAATTTGCATCAGAACGGATTCAAAGGACGTGCTAATTACACCCAAAAATTCGGTGTCATCTTTTTTGTTAAAAAGAGGAACTAACAGTATCTTGTCGTGCAGTGATCGAACCAAATAAAAAATGTAATGATTCTCGTTGAATCCAAGGCTAAATTAATACACACGTAAAGTGGCGGAAAGATAAGATGGGTCGTTGCACTGGATGTTTGGTCGGCTGCCATAATATTCAAAATGTCTTAGCACACTCTTTCGTGAACGTCCCGTCGTTGAATTTCCACATTAGCCTTTCCACTATGGCCCTCCGTTCTGTCGTTCCAATGCGAGAAAGGCGGCGCACACCTATAACATCAACGGCCCCTTTACGGCCACGTTAGGGCAGCTGGCTGCCGTTTTTGATATAGGCATCTGGTACTATACACACGTACGACGGTCGCAGGCAGAAATTCCAGACGTTCAGCAGTCGCGGAGAATGAGCGATCCATCTTCCTTGCACCGACTACCTTCCCAAGGTCGAAGTCGCTGAGGTAGCTGTGTTCGCCCACCATCACAGCTACGGATGTGATTTTACATCACTCATATAATTTAGATGATTGCGAGTTAGTAAGGGTATCACATACACCTATGAGCCATTACAATATGACCACCTACTTAACAAGCTGCAAGATCCTCTTTAGCGCTCAAAATAGTGGCTACTCGGTGAGGCATCGATTCAATGAGGTGGCGATAGCTATCCTGGGGTATCTGGTACTATAATGACAACAGCAGGTCCCCGGGTTCCCGTATATTTTGGAGTGGTAGTGATTTAGCGCGAACCCACTTTTCCCAAGTCAAACTACAAATGTTCGATTTGGTTCATGCCTTTTGAATTTGGAGACCAGGGCATTAACAGAAAGTCACCAGCCTGTTCCTCGAACAACTCCCTGACGATTTGGGCAGGGTGGCATGGCGCATTATTCTGCCACCACCAGTAGAGTACACAGTTGCTATGAATGGGCGAACTTGGTCCGCAACGATGTTCAGATACTTGACAGCTGTCAAGGATTGTGCTGTTGGGATAATAGGGCCTAAGATGTCCCAAGAAAAAATCGCCCACACCACCGCCGACCGGTTTCCGCCTAACAGTGCATCCAGGTGCCATAGCCGCCGTTGGTAATCGGCGTATTCGCGTTCGGCAGTTTACATGATGTACCAGGAATCTTGCTTCTTCAGTCAATGCTACTTTTTTCCCAATCATCCACTGTCCAATCTTGATGATCTTGTGCCCATTTCATATGTTGTTGGCGATGACGTGCAGTGAACATTGGAACCTGGCTGGGTCTTCGGCTACGCATGCCCATGCGCAGAAGGCTGCGATGAACTGTGTACTATGACACATTGCCCTGATCACCACTGTTGTAACTGCGGATGATTTGTCGCATTGTGGCCCTGCGGTCTCTGCGAACAATGCGCGACAGTCTCCGCTCGCCTCTGGCATCAATGAGCTGCGGTCGACATGCGGCTGAACGACGGTTCGTCGTCTGGCCAACTGTGCACCACTTTTGATACGTATTGACTACAGCGGCACGTGAACAACACACAAGCCGCGCTGTTTCCGAGATCGTAGTTCCGAGGCGCCATGCCATCACAATTTGTTCTTTATCAAACTGCGATAAATCGGCAGCTTTTCCCATTCTGACTACGAACACTACTAACCGAAAGCCGGTCCTCGGGTTATATATATACTGCTCTGTGAACTTCACCTACGACACCGTTCGGTCTCCAGGCGCTGTCATTTCTCAAGGCTGTGGGTGGTCATAAAGGAACGGCACATCGGTGTACCTCTGTGATGGCTTCACAATATCCCGTGTCAGGAAATGGATGAGAAAAATACGAAAGCCAAGACGTTCCTCAAGGACAATTAGAATAAGAACGAAAGGAACGGATGGCCTTATTTGTAGGAGGGAGGGGAGCAGTACCACAAGCCCTTCGGCTTAACATGGCCGTGTGTCTGAAAATAAGGGATCGAATCTCTGGACACCGCACTGGCAGGCATCTGCTCTAACCATTAGGCCACTTGCGGCTCATGTGCTTTACATCAGTTGGGTATCTGATCAATTTATGGCCTGTGCCCGGTTTCGGATGACTTCTTTATTGTGATGGGATTGGGCAGGTTTGTGGATGGATGAGGTGTGTATAATAAGTTATACTTTTAGTGTACGTTCTCTTCTAACATGGTGGAGACTGTACTCGGAGCAAAGTTAACCCGACTATGAAGGGCAGGGGCTTGGAGAGCCTTTTCACCGAAAATATAGCATGATTTGTCATTATCTCACCGCACTAATAGGGTGCGATATGTTGGAGACTATCACACAAACCCCGAGGATGTACCACGGGGATGGTAAGTCGAACAAAAGAAAACTTTCCTCTAATCCTTCTATCAGTAATTTCCACCAAGGTAAGAAAGAAGCAAAGCTTAGTGCCCCCAGCATCACTTGACAGTCCGTTTGCCCTACCACCCGTAGCAAATTATATCCCCCAGATACGACCTCTCTAACGCTCATGGCCGGCTGACAGAAGTGACTATAACGTCGCCAAAGCGCGAATATCTGTATATTTTTGGAAGTACGACCGAAACTGAGAACTTCAGTTTTTTAATATTCGCACGCATAATATTTAAAACAAATATGCACCGTATTTTTCGGCTTATGAGTCGATATGGATTATAAATCCAATAGGTTAAATTACTCTATTTCCTTATCTTCATTCATAGGTAAGTTTGTCCTGAGTACAAGACGAAGCTCAAAAAATGCAGTTAGTGTTCGGAAATTCTGTAACTACATTTGTAATGTTTCAGTAAACATTAAAAGGAATAGAAAATAACGTAATTTCCGCATTTTTCTTTTCCGCAAAATGTTGAATTTCGTAAGGTTATTTTTTCCTTTTTTTCTTACGAGCGGACTGATAGAACTCTATTACTTCCCTCAGACTGACCAGTTGGAGGAGCAACAGCGCAAAGGTGGGTGGGGGGAAACGAAATTATGTTTCTGTATTTTTAATGTTTCAGTAAATATCTCACAGAGTTCGATTGAACTAAGAAACCAAAAGGGCTTTCAATTTCAGTCGGAAACATGAAATAAATTAAGATAAGCATAATAAATGAAACCAATAATTGATTGTAATTTAGTTGAGAGATACAAATGAGAGAGTCGCAGAACGAAAAATGACTGTCTTCTCCAGCCGTTGGTCACCTTAAAGCCCATGCGCAGGTCGACAGGATTGTTTTATTATTAGTATAATAATAAAACAATTCTGTCGACATCCGCCTGCGCACGTCCCTGATTTTTAGGATCACTGGTTCATGGAAGGAAGAGAGCCAGTGCCGCGAGACATAGAAAACATCCATGCCTCACGGGATTCAAACTTGGACCCCATCTCGGACGAACGGTCAGAAGCCAGCGCTTAGACCACTGCGCCGTCGTCGACAGGATTGTCACCAGCCAACCAACTGCATAGTAGCGACGTGTTTCGGAAGTATGATTGCGAGATAAGCGAAATGCACCCAGTTATAGTTCTGGCGCCTTTACAAAAGCAGGGGTGAATGTCATAAACGTGGTCTTGTAGGGATCGCGAGGTAGATGCAATTATCATACGACAGATCCCTCTTCAAGTAGCTTATACCACTACGCCACAGGAGCGGTGTCGACAGGATTGCTACAAGCCAATCAACTGCATAATAGTGACGTGCTTCAGAGGTTGCATTGCAAGATAAATGTGATGCACTCGTAGTAGTTCTGGCGCCTTAAGAAAACCAGAAGTGAATACCACAACGGGGTCTTGTAGGATCCCTACAGTGCATCATCATGCGAGAGGGATGAAATTAACACATGGCAGAGGTCTCTCCAAATCAGTGATCACTATTTCAGTGATTTTTCTGTGGTACCGAAATATCTGTGAGTCTTGTAGGGATCGCGAGGCGGATACAATTATCATACGACAGATCCCTCTTCAAGTAGCTTAGACCACTGCGCCATAGGGGCGGTGTCGACAGAATTGCTACGAACCAATCAACTGCATAGTAGTGACGTGCTTCAGAGGTAGCATTGCAAGATAAATGTGATGCACTCGTTGTAGTTCTGGCGCCTTTAGATAACCAGAAGTGAATACCACAACAGGGTCTTGTAGGGATCGCGAGAGGGATGAAATTAACACACGGCAGAGGTATCTCCAAATCAGTCATCGCGATTTCAGGGATGCTTCTGTGGTACCTAAATATCTGTTTAAGCGGCTTTTAAACAAATTCTTAGTGCACGGAATATTACATTTCGTTCGCTTTCGGAATGGTTTCTTATGAACGTAATAGAGCATTTTGGATGCTCAGATCACGACTGAATTTCAGGGACAATGTTTTATGTTTTGTTTGTTTTTTCTCATTGAGACATTTAGATGACCAATCAAAAAAGAAGTCGAGGCCAGGATTTCTGAAGAAAAAAATCTTATCCTATGCTCCCAAAAATATGATACTTTTAAAATCCCAGTTTAAGCTCGGATGCGGCTTACAGACTGGAACCAATGTAATGCATTGAAAGAACACACTCAGCCCCTCCGCTCCCACAGTAAGGTTAATCTTGTTCGAGTATAAAACATTGAGAACGGTCCTTGGAAAGCCCCTGAAGGTCAGAAATATCCGCAATAAATTCATTAACTCCGAGGATAGGAAAAATTCGCGAAATTCTTCACACGATAAGTATGTGCAATCAGTAATACAATAGAAAGTATGAATACTTCTTTTGGATTCTTTAAATATCAGCTTTACCAATTTACAAACTGTATAACCAAACATTACCTCAAATATTATCTTTAGCAGTGCAAACAACATAAATACATTTCCCTGTAGAAACATATTTTTTATTTCCTTCTCTCGTCCATTAGCTGTTTCCATCCAATCAATGAGAGACAGTATCAGCAGTAACACGATAAGAAGTACCAAACATAAGTTTTCCATCTAGATTCGATGAATATTCATTACGTTAAATCAACTTTCCCATTAACTAAATCGAGCAAGACATTTTTTAATTACAATCCCTCTGTGTGATCGTCCTTTGATGAACAAATATTATATACGATAAGTCAATAACATTTTTTACCCCATTATCGTTCTCACAGATCTTTTCATCAGCTAATTAGATTTGCTTAAATATGAGAAAATTTAGAGACTAAAGATTCGTCGCCGCCAGATAATGGTAGGCGGGGGATATATATATGGTAACTAATGACTCGCAATGGATGTTTTGATAACGCTTGTGGTAGGTGGGTGCAGGAATTCCGTTCGTTTTTGTCTCTGCGCACTTAGGTACGAAACAGCTAATTAAACGCTAATGAGACATCTCAACAAACTGCGACGAAAATTACTGAGTGAAAATCTTTGGGGACACTATTTGATAGTTAACAACCAAGAATATTCCGAATTATTAAGCGTGGAATATGGTGCTTTTTTAATGCGCAATAATGAAATTCGAAATCAAATGTTTTTCGCCTCGCGTCTGATATAGATATTAGACCACACTTTTCAAGCATATCATTTTCAAGCGAATTATCTGCTTCAAGCGTTTTAAATTTCTATGAAATTTTGATTCAACGATTATTATCACAATGCACGCATTTCAGGTAGATTAATTTTCAAAATGTCTCTTTTAACTTTCAAAAGGTATCAAAAATTTCCGTTCTTATGTAATAATTTCAACCATACGTTATTCTGTTTGTATGCAGACACTGTGTTTCAGAATCTTGCGTTTTGCCTCAAGTTAAGATAAATTCGTATTTATGCTAGAGGAAAATACACTATTGTTTGCAAAAATTGCAACACCAAGAAGGAACCACGCGATTCGAATGAAATTTATACCACACATTACTGATATGACTGTAAATAAGTGATTTAATTTTCAGTACAATATAACAATTTTTACCTGCAAAAAACAGTATCACCTGAAGCCTCTGCGAGCTGCAATAAGAACTTTTAAACGTCGTGGCATTGAATCGGAAAGGCGTCGGATGGTGTCTTGGGTAATTGCTTGCCAGGCGACATGTATATCAGTATACAGACTATTGGTACTGGCAATGATCTGCAGACTCGCAAACATGCCGCCTGTCGCCTATTAACATATAATATGCGACATGCCTATTAACATGTCCTGACATATCCCAGACATGTTCAATAGGTGACATGTCTGGCGAACGTACAGGCCAAGGAAGAGCGGTATCTGCTGTGCTGCGAAGAGGGCTTTAACATTACTGACAACATGTGGACGGGCATTCTCCTGCTGGAATATAGCTCCAGGAGTGCTCTGAAGGAAGGGTATGACTTCTGCCTGTACAACTTCCCTGATGCAGCAGTCGCTGTGTTGATATTGCCCTCAAGTCGTAGCAGACGAGATCGGGAATGGTACCCAATGGCATTCCACACCATCACACTTGGCGTTCGGCCCGTATGACGCTCGACAATGCGTGCTGGAAGAAGGCGCTCACCACAATACCGTCTAATTCGTATGCGGCCATCGTGGTAGTCTAAGTTGAATCGGGGCTCGTCCGAAAACACGACATGTTGCCAATCAGCACTCCGTTGTCTGTATTGAAAACACCACTCCAGCCTGAGGCCTGCATGGCTCGGGATCAAAGGAATCCGACGCAAAGAGATGCGTGCAGCTAGTCTTCTGTGCAGCAGGCGACGTCGAACGGTGGAGTGCCACACCTGTTGCAGTGCTCCACTGTTGCACTAACACTTGCGCAGATACTGAACAGTTCGTCACTGCCATGCGGACGAGGTGTCTGTCATCCCGCGGTATCGTCACATTTCTCGGTCCACTACCGGATTGTCAATGCACCTGGTTTGCCTCTGACCACTGCCGACAGACGGGCGTCGCTGGCGTGGCATTATGTCCCGTCCGAGCCCCAATGTCGCGGTACAAATATACACCTTCACGCAGACCAATCATTCGTCCCCCTTTAAACTATCGTATGGTGATATTACCCCCTTCGTCGTCTCAGTTTCCACGTCTCTTATTCGCAATGGTGCCATTTCTCTAATCATGATTCACTTTAACCACAGCTGAACGCAAACAGTTCACAAACTGCCATGTTTCAGAAATACTGCCACCCTTGGCCCGAAAGCCGATAATCATCCCTTTTTGTAAATCAGATTATTCGCTTCTTTTATCCACGAGAGAAACGAGTGATATGTTTTCAGAATGCCTACAGCACAAATTATATACTCCAAGCCAGCTCACGACACGTATCTTCTTTCATTGTCTACGTGCTGTTGATGTCAAAAGTAGGAGGTGGTCACAATAATGTGACTCGACGGTGTGTATACGAGGGTTGTACCAAAAGCAATGCAAAAGTGAGCATAACATTTTTTTTTAATTAACTGACAGAGTTCGTTCAAACTGTACATGTTGGTAGAGTAACTCTTCCTTTGCAGGTAAATAATGGATTCTCTTCTTCATTGCAGGTAAATAATAGATTCCAAGCAGAAGCAACGTGCTGTCATTGAGTTCTTGACGAAGGAATTGTGCAGGCTGTCCGACATCCACAGAAGGCTACAGAATGTTAACGGAGAAGACACCATTGGCAAGAGCAATGTGCGCAGATGGATGAAGAAATTTGAAGAAGGGAAAACCAGCATTGAAGGCAAACCACGCAGAGGAGATCATCTGCGACCACTGACACGAATTGTCAGCGAGTGAATGAATTGATTTCCGCGGAGAATCAAATCACAATCCACGAGCTTGTTGCGCAGCTGGACTGTGGTCACAATGCCATACACAAGATGGTGGAAGACTTAGGGTATCGAAAGTGTGTGCAAAGTGTGTACCTAGGCAGTTGACACCCGATTTGAAGGAGAGAAGGGTGGAAGTCTTCTCTGATCAGCTGAACGCGTTTGAAGTCAATGAAGAATCTTTTTTATCTTGTGACGGGGGACAAAACGCGGGTGTATCTTTACGATCCGGAAACGAAGAATCGATCCATGGTATGCCGTTGTACCTCTTCCACAAGGCCTAAGAAGTTCAAGAGCCAGAGTTCAGCACAGAAAGTCATGGTGGCTGTGAGAAAACACAAGTTTGTCCGCGACGGGCATCAAATCTGTTTCCCCTCACTCCGGAGTAAGTCGCTCTCCTAACTAAGCTACACGGACGGAATGTCTCGCTGCAGATTTATCGTCTTGACACATGTTTTCACCTCTGTAGTACGTCACAGCTGTTCTTTTGGGATGACAGGGATGTTATTCTACTTGATTTTCTGGAACGTGGCAGTACCGTGACCAGCGAGTGGTACACTGAGACACTCAAGAAGCTTAAGGAAACCATAAGTAGAAAGGCGGCAAACAAGAATCTGAAAAGGATCTATATTCACCATGACAATGCGAGAACACACACATCTTTTGCAACAAATAAGGCGATCAGCAAATTAGGCTGCTCGGTTGTCCCCCATCCACCGTACAGCCCAGATCTGGCGCCCACTGACTTCCACCTGTTGGGTACAATGAAGGATAGTCTCCGGAGACAACGATTTGATGACACCGACGAGGTGAAAGTGGCTGTGAAGAAGTGGGTACAACAGTCCACGCCTGAATTTTTTCAAAAAAGGATTCGAGAGTTTCGTTCAATGACGACGCAAATGCATGGCTTGTGATGGAGACTTTGTTGAGTAGTGCCTTTGTATAGACACAGAGTTACTCTACCAACACGCGCAATTTGAACGACCTCTGTCAGTTAATGAAAAAGTTATGCTCACTTTTGCATTACTTTCGGTACAACCCTGGTATAACACTCGAGAAATATATTTGAAAAAAAAGCTGTAAATACTCCTGGACTGGAATTTCTGTATAAAATTTGAAAAGCCAGAAACTAGCATTTCGGTAAAAAAAAAGAGGAATAAGGGACAACGGAAAATCTATTAAAATACTGTTTATGTTATTAGAAACGGAATCTTTTCAAAACGGAAATTAAATTTTGCTGCACTTCCTTTTCGGGATTTTTTTTTTGTGTGTGTGTGTGTGTGTGTGAATTCAGACCACTTGTTTTTTACAGTACATTTTGGAACTCTAACTTACGAAACAATTTCTAGATAAGAAAAAAGGCTTCTGTTTTTCAGCTTTATATTTTCTACGATTTAGTAGAATAAATGCAAATAACTGTTTTCACATCTTTCATCGTTGCAATTTTATTAAAATAAAGCATGAACACGATGTTACGTTGCTGCATCACGTAAGAAAATCAGGCTACTCTTTACTATGACTTCAACCGTTTTCTAACGTGTTTAAGTAATTCGGAGACTTTTGGTAACATACTATATGTTCATTATTTCGGAAGGAATTTCATAACAAAAACATCAGATTTTGTTCAGAAGGAAATTTTTTGTTATATATAATTTTCCGGGGTTGCAGCCATTATATTAAGATCCTGAGAAAATTTAATATGTTCATCGCATGTTTCTCTAACAAGATTTAACACTGATCAACTTCTTGACTTAAACCCTTAATGAATTTCCCAAGGCATTATGTTTGCCAGGAGGTTTTTAGGAGTAGGGTGTTTTCGAAAATGTGAAATTTATTTGCTATTTTTTTTTTTTTTAGTCTCTTCGTGCTTTTCTCTTCATCCCTTTTTTCTCACACCACTTACTGTTGCAATGCTTTCAAGTATTTTTCCTGTTCTTGTTTACGCTTCCTGTTTATAATAATTTATTTTATCCCCTAGTAAGTCCTAACGTACTTATCCGGATTACTCCAAATATTGTACTCCCAGAAGGTTACGATGTTTCCTGTAATTTTTGACAACTTATCTTTCGTACGAGAAACATTTTTTCTAGTTTTAATAGCTTTTTTTTTTTTTTTTTTTTTTTGCAAAATGAACACACGATTTTGTTATCATTTTTTATGCATCATTTCCATATTTCTTTGTTTTCCATTTTTGCAAACTATGAGAAAATAGCATCGTTAACCGTTTTCTTTCTTCCGTAAAGTCACGGACTGGCATTTTATTTTTTGCGGTCTGATAATTGCCTTAACGGTTTCGTATGCAGCCATTTGCAAATTGTATATTGTGTTGCGCTTAAATAATTTATTATTAAAAATTAAAAAAAAATAAAGATTGCTAAGGTAATCTATTTTTTTACATATGCATTTGGGCTGCTTTAAGTGTAATTTTTAGCATACATACGCATAATGATGGACACGTGGTAATGCTGTCCTGATTACTGTCTGTCTTTGGCCACCATTTGTGAGCTTCTAAAAGTCATTTATCTCTTGTTTTTTCTTCCTATTTGAGTTGCTTAGCCTTACAATTTTTTTTTGGTTTCAAGATCTTAAATATATATTTTTTTCGTTTCGGGATTTTAACCACAACCGTGAACAACTCGATGGCTATAAGTAGTGGCCCGTCCCTAATTTAGGGCCACTGGTTCCAGGGAAAAGAGAGAGCCAGCGACGTAAGACAGCCACCACTTCCATGCCTCACTTGTTTCGAACCCTGACCCATCTCGGACGAGTGGTCGGAAGCCAGCGCTTAGACCACTGCGCCACCGGGGCAGCTTTTTTTTTTCATTTTTGGGTGTCTAATTATTTTGCTGGAATTTGTCTCAACATTTTTGAACTATTTGTCTTAATATTTCAGAAGTATTTGCAAAATTCTTGTATCAGACGGGGGTAAGCGTGTTCATTACTTTTCTTACATTTTCCCGATTTTACAGACTCTAAACCTGCTAAATGACTCAACTATACACTAAATTGACAAAAGTCACCGAGCACCCTTTCAAAAGCAAATGAACGGATCCTCTGCGTTGTTAAGATGCGTGGTACAGCTGCAAACGATATAAAAAGAAGCCTGCAGCTGACCGCGATCATATCGCACTGTGAGGTTGAGTGAAAATGTCGCGGCGGGAGACAACTGACTTTGAGATAGGAAAGATTGTTGGGTGTTATATTAGTGGGTTGTCCATAAGAGAAACCGAGAGGAGTTTAAACATACCCAAGTCAACTGTTTTTGATGTACTAAATAAGTGGAAGACACATGGCGTTACTGAAGCAGCAAAACGTACCGGCAGAACAAAGAAAATTAGTGATAGAGGACGTCGGAGCCTCAGGAGAGTCGTTACAGCTAATCGACGGAGTACTACTGCACAAGGCCTCAGTGTACACGTGAGTAACAATGCTGGAATTTCGGTATGCACACGTACCATTCGCAGAGAATTTCATTCCATGGGTGACCGTGGTCGTGCGGCTTTCATCTCCATTCGGAATATTAATCGACGTTTAGCATGGTGTAAAGAAGTTTTATCGTGGACCGTGGATCAATGGAAACGGGTTCTATGGACTGATGAATCCAGATACACAATCCATCAGTTTGATGGCCGTGTGTGGCTATGGCGGCAGCCGGAGGAACGCTATTTACCACAATGTACTCTTCCTACGGTCAAGTTTTGAGCTGGCAGTGTACCGGTGTGGGGGTGTTTTTCGTGGTATGGTCCAGGCCCATTAGTTATCGTGGATAAACCTGTAAACCAGTACGTCTACCTCGATATTCTGGACAATTATGCCCTACCAACTCTGTGGCAATACTATGCAACCGAGCCTTGTTGGTATCAGCAGTATAATGCCCCGATCCATAAAGCAAGTACTGTTACGGCGTGGTTTGACGATAATTCCGTATCGTGTGTGGACTGGCCGGCACAGAGCCCTGATCTTATTCCCATAGTGCACCTATAGGATGAATTATAGCGCCGCATAAGAAGTTTGGAACCAAAGCTTACTACTAAGCAACCGTTAGTGGCAGCATTATGTATTGAATGGCAGCGCACACTTATTGCTGTAGTCCAAGACCTTGTCGAAAGCATATCTGGAAGGGTCAGTGCATGCATTAAGGCCAAAAGTGGACCGACACCCTACTAATGTGTGTCAATAAATGTTATGTTGTGTCTCTCTTTTAGGTGTCCGGTGACTTTTGTCAATATAGTGTATATTTTAACGTATGAGTCACGGTATTCATATATTTTCCACGATATTATATGCCCTGACGGATCACTTAATTTTGACCACCTACCTAATACTTCGTATGTTCCTCTTTCCACCTCCAGTACAGCAGCTATCTGATGTGGCATGGATTCAATAAGATTAGTTGGAATGTATGGCCGACCAAGCTGTGGCATGCGGCCTTCAGTTCAGGTATGGAGGGGATTTGTGTATACAGACGCTTGATATGCTGTTCCATAGTGCCCCACAAGTGTTCTATGGAATTGATATCGGGGAAGTGCGGAGTGTAGTCGATATGCTGGAAGTCGGAACTGTGTTCCTCAAACCATTCGTGCAATTGCACCTGTGGCTCGGCGCATTGTCATCTTGGAAGACACAGTCGCCATTCGGGAAAAAGTGCCACATTGCTGGGTGTACAGAGTCAGCAAGTACTGCGCAATAGATGGGAACCAGTCATACGTTGTTCCACATGCACAAAGGGTCCACGTTCCTGCCAGGTAAACATACCCCCACATTATACAACCTCCTCCACCGGCTTCAACTGTGGAGACCCTGCAGGATGGATCGAATGTATCATGTTGTATGGTCAAATACTGTACGTACACAACCATCCACGAAATGAAGACAAAAATGCGACTCGTCAGACCAGTGCAGTTTTTTCCATACATCCGACGTCCAACTTACATGATCTTTGCACCAGGCCAGTCTTTTGCTTTGATGGACAGTGGTTAGGAGAGGATGTCGTCGGTGTCGTCTTCTGTTATAACCCATACGTGCGAGCGTGCGACGCACTGTTATGACAGATGATGTTCTGGGTTGACCTTTGTTGTTTTGTGTAGTCAACTGTTGAACAGTCCTGCGTCTGTTGACCTGTACGAGTCTTCGGACTCGGCGCTCACCTTTCACAATCAACCTTTCGCTGTCCTGTGCAGTTTTGGCTCCGGGGAGTTGTTTGACCATTTTCACAGCAGTCCTGATACACTTTAACTTCGGTGGCTCGCGAACAATCCAGCCGTTTGGGAAATCGAGGCACTCGCTATCTGAGCCCGCACAATCTGTTCTATCTCAAAGTCCGATAAATTATTCCGTTTACCGATCACGCTCTGAATTTTACTACCTACTGCTCAACTCACACCTTATATATGCTACGTTGGTCAACTAATCGCGTCCTTTCGGAAATCACGTGGTCAACGGGCTGCATCCACTTTTGATAGCAGTGGTCATTACTCAGTGACCACTCGGTATATTTGGCACGGTATTATACTATATTTTCACGTATTTTTCACGGTATTTTACAGATGCTCAACCTGATAAATGGGGCAATTACCCGTATATATTTTCACGTATTTGTCACGGTATCTAGGTGTTTTGAAGAGCTTGAGTCCCTTTAAGAGATATTTCCTAAACTCATGTAGACGCCAACTTGACCATAATTTTCCATATCTTTTTCCGTTTGCACAATTTTCTTTCTAGATATGAAAATGTGTATCCCCCTTGATTTCTGTTTTAACAGAAGTTTTTTTTTTTTTTTTATGGAAGGGGTCTATAACGACCGTCATAAACAATTTAAATGTCTATAAAGAGTTTCACGTTCTTAATTAGGAAATATTGGTTCCAGGGAGGGAAAGAGCCGTCGTGCCATGGGACTGATGCACCATCCATGCCTTTTCCGAGATTACAGCCCGGACAGGCTTCTGACAGTACCGAGTTCGGGCTCAATTTTAAGAGCCCAACGCCGAAATATGTCAAGCCAAGTCCGAACGAAGTACGTCAACCTGAGCCCTTCCAAACCCGCCAGAGCCCGAATTTTATATTACAAGATAAAGCGCAGGCCCGACGTATCCCAAAAACCAGGACTAACCTGTTTAGGCATTGATTAAAAGAATCTCTTCTTCTAGATTTCCAGTGTCTCCTCCCACTGCAATAAACCGATGCTTTTATCAACTGTGGAGTGGGGAACGGACGTCTATCTATTTCCATAGTATAGCCGTGCATGATTTTCCTTGACCATTCGTTTTATTTTTCTGAAATGTTTCGGATGGCCGGATTTTCGGAAAATCTGGGCAAGCTTCAATCTACGTACTTAATAGATTAAACGGGGAGTTGCTGCGTGGATGTAGGGGGTAAAATTTCGTCGGTGTGTTATCTACTATCTAATATCTCTAGTTCTTGAAAACGTTTTTCCTTCTCCGCAGAAATCCAGTACTGCATGGTCTATGGCATTTGCTTCCCAAGCCGAGAATAATTAGCCCAGTACCAATTTCTCACCGAGACGCAGTTGCCGAAGAATTCTCTTTATCAACTACAAAGTATAAAAAACGTTTCTTGTGCAAAATCATGCAAGAAAGAAATTTTCTCTCTCCATCCCTTTCCCTGTCTCTCTCTCTCTCTCTCTCCCTCCCTCTCTCTCTCTCTCTCTATCTATCTCTGTCTTTCTCTCTCTGTCTTTCTCTTTATCCTCTCTCTCAACCCCGAGCCCGGTTCGGGACCGGGCTTGAGCTTGACCCGTCTCAGCGCTGGCCTCTGACCACTCACTCACGCGGGTGGCTACTGAAAATGGATTAGAAAAAATACCTTTCGGATCGTGCTGAGATGACTCACGGCGAAGACTTTGCAACTGTCTTTAGTGTAAAGTGATCCATGTATACGTGGTAGTAACTAGAGCTGAGACGGGCTGAGCCCGAGCCCGAAAGCCGGAAGCAGAGCCCGGGCTTGAATCAGGCTCGGGCTGTAGAATATTTACTGTGGTTCAGGCTCGGGCTGTAGAATATTTACTGTGATTCGGGCTCGGGCTCTTAGAGAGAAGGAGTGCGAGGGAATTTTTTTTTTATATATAAATGTGATTTTATATGATTTAGCACATGAGGCACTTTATAATTGGTAAATGGAATTCTTCGGCAACTGATTCTGGCTAGGAAGCGGACATTCGAGATGGCTATTATTTTCCAGGCTTGGGTGTAAAAATGCCATAGGCCGCACATTAGTGTGTTTCTACAGAGAAGAAAAAGCTTTTTCAAGAACTATAGATATTGGACAGTTTATAGCATGCCGACGATAATTTACCCCTTATCTACACGCAGTAGCTCCCTGCTGATTCTATTTAGCAACGTACATATTGTAGCGCATTGTGGCACGACAATATTAGCATTATTGAGTAACATACAATTGCAACACCTCCTGGTCATTTTGGATGCCTGACCGCCCGAAGCACTTCTGTTGGAAACGAACGGTCAAAGAAAATCGTCCAGTTACACTGTAAAAATAGATAGAGGTCCCTTCCAACCATTCCCTATTTGAGAAATACGTTGGTTAATTGCAGGAGGAGAAGTGAGTGGAAGTGTGGAAAAGGATATGTTTTTTTATTAATGGTTGAACAGGTTAGCCAGTTTTCGAGCTCGTTCGGGCCCGGGCTCTATCTTGCAATATAAAATTCGGGCTCGGATGGGCTCGGGCTCTGAAAATTCAGCCCGAACTCAGCTCTAGTAGTAACGTGCATTACGATAAAGAAAACAATAATGGTATCTTTTTTTCTTTACTATAGATACAATACCTGTTTCTTCAGAACTTTCCAGAATTTCCCACGCGACTTTGGAACTATGCAGTATTTCAGATTTTCATGTATTGCTTTTCCTTTCTTTCCTTTTTCATTTTTTTTTTTAATTTACGAGAAATATTAATTTCACCCAAAACTTAATTGGAAACTTCTTTCCGATCATTGTCATATCAAATAAAAAATTTAGGATTTTTTTTCTTCAAAATGTGATTCAGTTGAATTTTGTCTACAATCTTGTTTGAAATGGAACCGTGTTTTGCAGTCAAATGCGCGTTTTTCTTGTTTCTTCCCTTTTAATTTTCATGATGGCTATGAAAAACTTGATGAAAATCTTATTGGTTTGCAGTTACTCAGATTATTTTTTTGTTCGTATTGTTACCTGCAAAGGAAGCCTCAAGAAGTTTTATGCCACTCTACAGAAAGTTATTTTCTTCTCAGGATGTCATTAACGAATTTCCTTATTTATCTTTGTTTCTTTTATAAAAAAGGATTCTTATACAGTCGTTAGAGTTTTCATCATAGCCAATGGAATCTTTAGATGGCTTTTTCCAATCACAGTTTCTGTAATGTCTTCCATTAAACGAATTTCATTTTCTCCTGCAAACTAAGAAAGCTGTTTCCTTCCGTCCTTTCAATGTTTTCTCTGCAAACTTCGACTTCGACCCATCTGTTGATATAATCTTTTATAACTCCATAGATAGTGTCGAAACTTCCTTTCATTCTCAGCATAGACGGAGGTTTCAGCTGTGTACTTTCACAACACTTCCGCTATGCTCTTCGCAATAATCTCATCCGCTTTCACCACTTCCGGCATCTTTGCGTATAGTTCCGAAAACTACTCCGATATCCTCCGTACATTATAATCATTGTTTTTTTATCACTTCCGTCCCTTTTTCTATCGTCTCTGCAATTTTCTTTTACCGTCTGGTAATTTTCTCAAAAGCGTTGCAACCCGTATAATCATCTGACCTTCCATATTATTTTATAGTGTTTGTAAAGTCTTATATACTCGAATTACACGGTTAGATTGGCTAGTACCTAAAATATAATTTCTTTTCCTCCTTCTAATTCATCATCGCATCCCTTTTTAAACTGCTACTTTCTCTCCAACACAGCGTTGGTACGTTGGCACGTTGGTACCTACGTTCAGCGTTGGTACGTTGTCTCGTTGGTACGGCGCAACTGAAACTGTGTTAGGAACACTCTGACAACACTATGAAAAAAATTTCTGAAATTCGCAAACCATTTTCCGTGAATTAACGAAGCATATTCCTGATACAACCTTTTCCGTTTAAGTGATGCGGGAAAACCTGAATTTCGCGGATTTTTCGTACACCGGGAAAATTCTAAATTTTCGGAAACATTTCCGCAATTCCTTTCATACGTTCTCATTTTTACCATATCCATATGACGGACAATACCTATTATCTTTGGAGGGGAGGGGGTAGGTTAACGATCACCGTGAGCAACTCGGTGGGCTATAAGCAGTAGCCCGTCCCTAATTTAGGGCCACAGCTTCCAGGGAAGGAAGACAAGACAGCCAGACAAACACTAAGACAAACACACTATCCATGCCTCACTGGAATTCGAGCCCGGACCCATCTGGGAAGAATAATCAGGAGCCAGCACTTAGACCCCTGCTCCCCCGGGGCGATTGGGAGGGGTTCGTGGAAATGCTTGAGGTTTGATTAACTATTAAACTCCAGTCGTTTGTAGGAAGACTTGATTTTGAAGTTCTATATCGATATCAGATATTCTGGATAGCAAATCGCATGAAATTTTTTTTGTTGTGGCACCAGATCCTGCTTTCCCTCTCTCACAATTTGTTGCACCAACTCTTGTATATACACTCACGGAGAATGAAATTTGCGCACCAAGAAGGAAGCATCCGATTGAACTGAAATTTTATGAATGTAATGATACAGATGAATGATACACATGCTGGAAAAAACAGAGCTGCAGGATAATTACAGAGGGATCTGTGGCACGGAGTCCGGTCATCTTCAATAGCGCGTCGCACCGCCTCGTGCCGCGATACGGTCCGGCATGGAGACGAACAGACGCCTGATGTTGTCCTGCGACAGACTGTGCCACAAGTGTTGGACGGTGTGCTCCAAATCCCGGATAGTGCGGCACGGAGGCAGCCGGGGTTTCAACTGGTTCCACACATTCTCGATAGGAGACATGTCCGGCGAGCGGGCAGGCCATGGAAGTGTCTGGACATGACGTAGGCAGTCCGGGGCAAACCAAGCCGTGTGCGGGCGGTCATTGTCTTGCTGGTATAGCGCACCTGGAATCCCGGCCAGGAATGGTATCACATGGGGACGTAGGATCTCATTGACATACCGCTGGCCTGTCAATGATCCACATACCACTATTAGAACTGATCGGCTATCATAGGCAATGGCTTCCCAGTCCATAACGCCTGCAGTGGGGGAGGTGTGGCGCTCGTTGACCTGGGGACCTCCACACCCGGACACGACGATCATCTGTCCTCAAAACGAAGCGGCACTCATCACTAAACACCACACGTCCCCAGTCTGTGGCGTTCCACGTCGCTCTGATCTGGCAGCATTGCACAGGAGCCGGCGATGTTCCGGTGTTAATGGCAGCACACGTAAGGGGCACTGGGATCGCAGATACGCTTCCGCGAAGCGTCGGGAAATGGTTCGTGGGCACACAAGAGCCGCTACATCTGCCTGTATAGTGGACCGGGTCCTCGTGGTATCCGTTCGTGCTTGGCGCACAATCCGTCGATCCTCTCTACCGGTTGTACTCTTGCTCCGTCCGGAGCCGCTCCTCCGTGTGACAGTTCCGTCACGTGTCCCTGCTCCCAACACAGTCGGACGGTATGGTCAAAACGATTCACGTGGCGGGCTATATGGCCCGCCGAGCACACAGCGGTTTTTAGCCCGATGATCAGAACTCTCTCAAAGTCGGTAAGGTAAGTTGCGTAAATTGATGTCTCTGGCGTCTACTCGGCATTCCTGTCATTCTGTACTCTTGCTTGTGTCGGCCGGTGCTTTTCGCTTTCGTGGAGCATCGACTACTCGCCGGTTTATAAGGCTGCCGGTTCGTGCTTGCAGAGCGCCACCACAGGGTGTGTGGTCATGCGCACTCGCACCAAACGTGGATCATTTGCATACCAGCACGCACTCTAGCTATTTGCTCTGTAGTGCGATGTACTACAGAGGTGAATCATCCCATCCACCATACAGCCCTGATCTCAATCCATCCAATTTTCATCTTTCCTCAAAGTTAAAAAATTGTCTTCGTGGTATCCGCTACGAATCGTTGGACGAAATGTCATTGGGCGTGACCCAAGTAATACGACATCTGAACAAAGATGGTGTACTACGAGGTATCCAGGACTTACCTCACCGTTGGCAAGCTGTCATTAGCAGTGAAGGGGAGTAGATTGAACAGCAATAAGGTAAGTGTTCTCCATTACTTCATACTTTTCTTAAAAATGGACAGTGTGCAGAGCTTTTGTTAAGACGCCAGTAAAGTTTTTTTTTTTTTTTTTTTCCCCACCTTTTGGCTTTTAAAGATTTTAGGATTATTCCCAATTGTAGTACATTTTCCGGGAGTGTTTCACAGATGAACCAAATCAATATACCCCCCCCCTTCCCCGTTTTCTTTAAGAAATTTCTAGCTACGCCACTGACACCATGAAAGAAGAAGGAATGAAAAATACATCATTCTCTGCAGCAGCCGCGTTTGCTTGACAAAGATCTGAAATTGTTTGCAGAATTTTTTTCTTGAGGGCATTTTTTTCCTTGATGACCGATTCAGTGATCTCTGGAGTTTCGTGGCGCATGAGTCACAAGTAGCCGGAAGGCAAAAGCTCAGAAAAACAGCAAAGAAATTTCACTATTGTCTCAACAAGCTGTCGAATTTACTTTATCTACCTCTTTTATGAAGTTTTTGGATCTTCTGATTTTCAGTTAAATTTATGCGTTGTATGTGTGGAAAAACTGGTTAGACAACAAGAAGGGACAGTGGAAATCTGCGTGTGTGTGTGTGTGTGTGCTTTTTTTTTTTTTTTTTTTGTATGCTGTTTATAGTTAGAATTGAGGTGTTAGGTGGAACAACGACCCATCCACAACAACATGGTTTTGAGAAATTAAGTTTAAAAGATTTTAAACAGCACATTCTTATATCTACAGGCACATAAAAATAACAATTATATTATAAAAATACATTTAGTGACGGCGGCGTACCCAGAAATAAATTTTGGGGAGTGCATATCGCCGCTGCAATGTCAAAACTACAAATGCGAAATTTTGTAGTTTGAATTATCGCTATTTAAAAATTAAATTTGATCAAAGAATCACTTTTGCAATTACATCAGACTGTTCAAGCACTTTACATCAAGTTGCATCTGTATTATGCATCAGTGAATAAAATTTTATATGATGTGAAGTCAACAATCGAAAAATTCTCACATTCTTGGTTTTATCACTGCAACTCCGATATCATTCCTTCCTAAAGTGACGAAAACAATGTGCATGAGAATAGACATTTTTTTTTTTATTTCTCAAATAACATTAATTACAAAGTAATGTCCATTCTACGTTTCTGTTTTCCTGCTATTTTTTCTGGCACTAAAGTGCCAGAAAAACTGGTACACCAGTCCAATACTTGGTAGGTCCCCCACGGGAGCGCAGGACTGCAGAAATACGACGGGGCATGGACTCCACTAGCTTCTGGAAATATGCTGTAAGCAATGCACACCATACTTCCTGCACAGCGTTACACAATTCGGGTGTATTCCGAGGTCTCGGATTCCTGTGTTCGATAGCGCGTTGCATGGCATCCCAAATGTGTTCTATCACGTTCAGATCTAGGGACTTGGGTGGGAATGGCAACACCCCAAACTCAGATGAATGCTTCTCTAACCATAATGGGGCGTCCCGACACTTGTGTGGAGGTGCATTGTTCTGTTGGACCAGGCCCAACCCATCAGCATGAATGCAGGACATGAACGGATGTACCTCGTCAGAAAGGATGCGCACATAGCGTTGGCTGGTCACAGAAGTTTGTAGACGTACAAGGGATCCCAGTGAAGTCCAGCTAAACACACCCCATACCATTACGGACCCCCCACCAGCCGGTACAGTTCCCTGTTGACAGGCAGGATCCATGGCTTCATGGGGTTTGCGCCACACACGAATCCTTCCATCTGCCCGATACAGTTAGAAACGCGATTCGTTAGACCAGGCTACTTGTTTCCAGTCATCAAGTGTCCACTGGCGGTGTTGCCGTGCCCAAGCGAGGCGCATAGCTCTGCAAGGGAACTCGAGTTGGGCGTCGCCTCCCCAAACCCATATCGTGCAAGGTACGTTGCACAGGGATGTAAGGTCAGGTGATGCGTAACATCACAGTGTCTCCTTGACAAATGTCAACCCCGCCTTCTCGTGGTACATCGTGTTCCCACTAAAGGGGCTCTGGCGACCGCCAATAGCGGTATAACTATACCATCGGGATTAGAGGAAATTCTATCCCACACTCACCAACCCGCTTGGCCAGCGTGGTGAGTTATGGCCAAACCCCTCCAAAATGATTCCACAACTTAAATCTTGGCCCTCAGTCTCCGGCAGCTGGAATGTACCTGGCCAAGGCAGCGGCCAGTGCGACATGAAGGCAGAGGGTGCTAAGAATCCCCGGAGGACCGGACTAGGCTGCCATCTGATGCTGACCTTGGCTACGTACAACGGACGCTCCCTATCTTCTGATTCAAGGCTTCTTGAATTGGAAGAGGAACTACAAAGGATCAAGTGGGACATCGTGGGGCTAAGTGAGGTAAGGAGAAAAGGAGAAGATCTCATCGAACTGAAAAGTGGACATCTCTTCTACTATCGTGGGACAGATACTGGCAGAACTAGTGGTGTTGGATTTATAATAAACAAGAAACTGAAGGATAAAGTTGTAGAAGTTGAAAGTTCCTCTGACAGAGCTGCACGACTTGTTATCCAACTCTCAAAAAGATACCAGGCTCAGATTATTCAAACTTATGCACCCACCACAAGTCATCCTGAAGACGAAATTGAAGAATTTTATGAGGAAATTTGTCATCTAAATAATAAAGGTAAGCAGCACTTGAAAATAATTATGGGAGATTTCAATGCAAAAATAGGGCAACGGCAACAGAATGAAACTTCAGTAGGTAAATTCGGTCACGGCAACAGAAACCAGCGTGGAAATACTCTCGTTGAGTTTGCAGAGGCAGAAGGGTTTTTCATCTTGAACTCCTTCTTCAAGAAAAAGCCACACAGGAAATGGACATGGAGACATCCAAATGGGACGACAAGTGAAATTGATTTTATTATGTGTAACAAAAAATTCGTCATAGAAGACTGCAGTGTGCTAAACAAGTTCAACACAGGTAGTGACCATAGATTGGTGAGATGTAAGATGCACCTCAACACCAAACTTGAACGTGGCAAGCTCATAAGACAAACAAAATCTATTGACATAACCAAAAAAAACACCATAATACCTTCAAGTTGGAACTGAAGAACAGGTTCTCTGCTTTAGAAGGCCTAACATCGGAAGAAGTGGACATCTCTGAAGTTAACAGAAAAGTAACCAAAGCTCTTATGGAAACAGCAACAAAATTAGCTGGGTCTAAGAACAAGTTGCATGTAAACAAATTATCAGGAAAAACGAAAATGTTGATGCAAAAAAGAAGAGAGATGAGGACAACTAAAGAAGATGTGACTTCCAAAGTGGAATATATAGAGCTATGCAAGACAGTAAGAAAAAGTATCACTGAAGACGTTAGAAAATTCAACTGTGAACTAGTGAGGAAAGCAATTGAAAACAACCAAAGCCTAAAGATAGCAAAGGAACATCTCAGTAAGGGAAGAAAACAGATTATGGCACTGAGAAAAGAAGATGGTTCTGTAACAAGAAATAGAGGCGAAATTTTGACAAGAGTGAAAGATTTCTACTCCAAATTATATGAAAGGGATGATACATGTACTCCAGACATCATGAAAGATACCAGTACCAGAGTTCCTCCAGTCCTTCCAGCAGAAGTTGCACATGCAATCAAGAACATGAAGCGGGGAAAAGCTCCAGGATAAGATGGAATTACTGTAGACATCATACAAGAAGCAAGTGGAGAAATTGAAACAGTACTCGCCCAAATTTTCACTCGATGCCTTAATGAAGGAAAGATTCCTGAGGATTGGAACACCGCTACAATGATCCTGCTACATAAGAAAGGTGACATTGAGGATCTCGGAAACTACAGACCTATCAGCCTCCTATCAGTAGTTTATAAAATCTTCACTAAAGTTCTTTCACACCGCTTGAAGGTAACACTGGACATGGCTAAACCGAGAGAACAAGCTGGATTCAGGAGTGGCTACAGCACAATAGATCATATCCACGTACTGAGAGAACTAATTGAAAGAGCGAGGGAATATGAACTTCCATTGTGCATGGCTTTTAGCGATTATGAAAAAGCCTTTGATTCGGTGAAACCATCAGCAGTTACAATGGCTCTGAAAACCTGCGGTATTGAAGATGCATACATTAATATTATTAATAACATCTATGAAAATGCAAGTGCAAAGATTCGGCTGTTTGAAAATACAACACACATAAAAATTGGAAAAGGAGTGAGACAAGGTGACACCATATCTCCGAAGCTCTTTAATGCCACATTGGAGGGTGTTTTTCAGTCGCTGAGCTGGGAAAACAAAGGGATAAAGATTAATGGAGATTATCTAACCCACCTTCGTTTTGCTGATGACGTAGTCATTTTTGCAACTACCCCATCAGAGCTGCAGAGTATGATCCAGGAACTTGCTGACAAGAGTAAAGAAGTGGGATTAAAAATGAACTTTCAGAAGACAAAAGTGATGTTCAATGCTTTTACAAGAAATGAAGATTTATTGATTGATGGAGAAAAGCTGGAGATAACAGACACGTACGTTTATCTTGGACAGCAGATATCAAGTGAATGTCACATTGATGAAGAAATTAATCGGCGTACAAAACTTGCCTGGAGAGCTTTTGGAAGAAACAGCATAATTTTCAAGAGCAATATGCCATTATGTCTTAAAAGAAAAGTGTTTGATCAATGCATCCTTCCAGTGCTTACGTATGGTGCAGAGACGTGGACCTTAACTAAAAGAGATATACAAAGACTGCAGACAACTCAAAGTAGCATGGAGAGGTGCATGCTTCGTGTAACCAGGAGAGATAAGAAGAGGAACTCGTGGATCCGAAAAATGACAAGAGTGGAAGACATCATGATCAGAGTTAAATCCCTGAAATGGCAATGGGCTGGACATACTGCCAGAAGGACAGATCATCGATGGACAGCCGAAATTTTAGATTGGGTTCCAAGGGACAGGAAAAGACCCAGAAGAAGACCACATGGGAGATGGGTGGATGAAATTCGAAAGTATGCAGGGGTGACATGGAGGAGACTGGCACAAGACAGACTGTTGTGGAGGAAACTTGGGGAGACCTTTGTCCAGCAGTGGATTGATAATGGTTGATGATGATGATGATGACGTTGCACAATCCGGACGCTGATGCTTGCTGAGGCTTCAGCATTGAATTCCGATTATACCTGCGAGAGTGTTGCACGCCTATCGCGTGAAACGATTTTTGACAGCCGACGATGGTCACGTTCACCCAATGTCTTTTTACAGCCACACTGGTATCGTAGGTTGGAGGTTTTGCCGGAATTCTTGTAGTCACGATACACCCTTGCAATGGTCGTCCGTGAAAATCCGAACTTCGTTTCTACCTCCGAAGTACTGTGGCCCATCTCACGAGCGCTAACTATGACAGCGCGTTGAAAATCGCTTAAATCGTTATTACTTGTCATTCTCATGCCGAAAACATCTCTGACAGCTGGCATGGATGTCTATCGCTTTATATACGCACTGGCGGACGTAACCGAGTACGCGCCTAGGTGACGTTGCTATGTATTTTGCATAAGCTCGTCTGTACCAATTTTTCTGGCACTTCAGTGTACTCAAGATAAAGGGCTTCCCTCCCCCAGGCCCCACCATTCATTAGACTGACGTCCTGACCACTACAACATACAACACCAGTTCCCTCTTTTCTTTCTTTGGTGGCATACAAGTGGGAAATGCGCACGGGGAGGAATAGGCATTAACAATATGCAAATATGACGTCGTCCGACCGTTCCAAATAAAAAATTAACTAACGGCAATTTAAGGAAAACCAAAATGACGACACCAACAAAATAATGTCACCGACAATTTTTAATACTAGACAAAATTATTTTGGAGGGTGCATATGGCCATTTACCCCCCCCCCCCCTCCCCATCCTTGGGTACGCCACTGTTTAGTGATATAAAAAACGAAAGAAACGCCTAACACGCCTTAAGTCGTTGTTCGAACTCAGCTCATAGTTTCTGTTTGCCCAAGAGCACATTTAAGGAGACAGGAGGTCCGGGGGGCCGGACAGTATTTTGGGGCCCCAGTATTAGTGTCACATCTAGGATTTCACTATGTGTGGATGAATAAAAATACCCAGGAGAAAACACTCCCAAAATATGATGAGGAAGCCATAAAAATATCACCGCCGTATTGAAGTGTGTAACCCATGATTCATGGCTGAATCAGCGGTAGCAAGAAAATGTAAAAATGCATGGTTGAAAAATGAATGCGAGTTCCGTTTTGCCTTCTCCACCCCCACCGCACCCTCAACCCCCCCCCTCCCAACCAGGTGTTTCAGCTTGTTGAAATTATATTAAAGTAGTGGGCAAGATAATACGATGCAAATATCATGATTCAAACAAATTTTTAAATATGAAAATTCTCCCCAATTACAAATGTGTACAAAACAACTGTAATGGTTTCGAAAGATTTGAGGATGGACTGGGGGGAGACTTTACTTTTTGCGAATTCCTCCTAAAAAGGCGAAAAGAAATATATATTTTTTTTCACAAGGTAGTTTCTTATAGTTTTTGCTGTGCTATCTATAAAAAATCAACAAGAAAACCGTTGAGCTCTGTCAATTCTTCAAGCATCGTGCATAATTCTGGGGTCCCTTGAAATGCCGGGACAGGGGCTGCAGCCCTCCTCACTTCCTTTTTAAAGGGCTCTGGTTTGATCCCCTCCTGAAAATTAATTTCAGTTTGCACACTCTTGAAAATTAATTTCTCTTCCCCCCCCCCCCTCCTGAAAACTGAGCTATGGGCGCCCATGTACTTCAATGATGTTATATAATGAGTTCTATGCATTGATAGCATTTTGCCGTGGTTTTATTTCCTAACAAACCCGAATCACAGCCAAATCTAAAAGAGACGAGTATCTAAGAGATTAATATAACAGTGTGTACGCTTGAAAAGCTCTTGGTTATTCTTCTTTGAATTTCGTAGCGACTCCTGTGAGAATCCCACTGATATTTGTCGCCCCATCCTAGGCATCGTATTAATGTTTCTAACGTTGCATCTCTGCCTGCATCATACAGTGATCAGCGCTGAAGTTGAATTCCGTACTGATGTCTACTGCAAACTTCCGAGCAATATAGCAAATACGTATTTTTGCTAACCGGGACCGGAGATGAGAAGTTATTTTGTGAATTTCCAGGCAGAAAGTTTTTTTCTATTATTATATTTTTTTCTCTCTTGTCCTTGCCTCATATTTAGAAAAAAAAAAAAAACTATCATGCTCATTCGAGAATCGAGATTCAAGATCTAGTGTACAATTTGAATTTCAACTTCAAACTTTCCCCAATAGATGGCGCTTAACGTACGATACATGATCTCGGTGTGTTAAAAATGTCTTGATTTCCCTCAGAAATTTTGTGAGAACACGGGTATTGTCGAAGTTCAGTTTCCTTTGAGGCTCCCAAATTTTTCCAATCACATATGACCTTTAACCTTTACCGTCGCTACTTAACGTCGATATTCAACTGTTATCAAACTGCTACCCCATCAGCAGATAAGAGAAGAATGTCAATGACATGTCTGTTTATCCTTTCCGCACTTCACACGAAGTACCGATGTTATGAGCCTATTGATCTATGCTATTTGTTTTAAACACTTACTTCTGGTATTGACGTATAGCATAAGTTATTAAAGAAAATAATCACCCATAATTTACATCTCTTCTGCTTGTATTCAATTTTTTGTATAATCTCCCATAATTTACGTTTTCTGCACTAACTCAAGCGCGTATTAGAATTTTTTCCGGAGGGTGAGAAGCGACGAAAATGAAAGTTTTTCAAATCCACCAGGATAAAATAAAAGTTAATAAAAAATAAAAGAAACAGCTAAACCATTTTTTTCCTAATGTAAGTTGATGCATTTTTATTAAATTCAAGCATTTTTTTCTAATGTAAGTCGCATTTTAACCAAAAGCATTAAAAAAAAACTTTCGGGAGCTAAGGCCCCTTGGGTTCGCATCTAAATTCTCCCCAGCTTTACAATATATTATAAGCACGCTAAATATTCTTTTCTGAATAATAATAATAATAATAGTACTCTTAATTTTTACATATACAGTATATATATATACACTATATTGACAAAAGTCACCGGACACCTAGAAGAGAAACACAACATAGCATTTATTGACATACATTAGTACGGTGTCGATCCACCTTTGGCCTTAATGCATGCACTTACCCTTCGAGACATGCTTTCGACAAGGTTTTGTAAAACAGCGATAGGTATGCGCTTCCATTCAGTACATAACGCTGCCGCTAACTGTTGCTTAGTAGTAGGCCTTGGTTCCAAACTTCTAATGCGGCACTCTAATTCATCCCATAGGTGCTCTATGGGATTAAGAACAGGGCTCTGCGCTGGCCAGTTAACACACGATACGGAATTATCGTCAAACCACGCAGTAACAGTCCTTGCTTTCTGACTCTGTGCATTGTCCTGTTGGTACCAGCTAGCTCTCTTGTCACAAAAATATTTGACACTTTTTTACGTGTTTTTATTAGACTTTAATCAACCTTTTCCATCAGAACCAACACCAATCAGCAGGTTTTTCCCGGGAATTTCAAATTGAGGGGAGGGGTGCTGGAAAAATCAGGGGGTGGAGTGTTAAATTTGAGGAGCTGTTGGATGAAAGCCAATTTTTAGAAGGCTAAAAATTTTATAGGGAGATATTTAGGCCTTCAACCTAGGATTAAAAATGGAGAAAACTTTAAAAAATAGAGAACTGATTTTTTTTATAGTTACAAATGATTAAAATCGGGAATTTTTTCCCCCAAAATTGCACAGAGTTATTTAGTTTTTGTACTGTTTTCATTTTTACTTCTCATGTCTAATACTTCCCTAAATAAAACTAAAGTGAAAAGTAATAACATGGGTTGCTGATTCAGTAGATATTGATATTTTTATAAATCTTGTGCTCACCGAAATGATTCACAAGTATACATGCAATATCCGAAGACTAAAATGAAGTAATAACGTACATACGTTGTTCGTGGGTGGGTGTGTTGGGCCGAAACAAGGCCTCAGTGGGCCCCTAGGCTAAGATATCTGAGTAGGCCCCCAAAGAACTTATGGCGCAGAATCATTATTGAAATCCGTTAAAACACGAAATTATTCGTTAAAGCAATATGCTTGTGATAAATAATACGTAGTGAATTCTTCAAACTAATACATTTCCTGCAGAATTTTCATAAAAAAGTCACTGTATTTTCCCCTGTACTCACAAAAACATTAGGTAAAAGCTTAAGATTCCTAGATTTTGTTTGGAATTCTTAATAAATTAGCATTGTATAATTTTCTTGATGCATCTTTTTTATTATACAGTGGGAATTCGCAGTGGATTTCGCCCATTAACGGTAACAAGTGCAAACAGTGATGTGTGGGTGGATGGTAGTCAAAAAGCTAAAACTGTCTCGCCGACCCCGCTCTACACAGCGACACAAAACCTTACCTTTAGTGAGTCACTACCTTGGAATCTGTTCATCTTTGAGGCCGCGGGTGGCCTAGTGGTCAACGTTCGTGACTGCCACGGAGAAGACATCGGGTTCGATCCCAGGCAGGTACGAACGGTCCAACCACTAAATATCCGCTGTGCGTCGGATGGGCACGTTAAGCAGTCGGACCCCGGCTACTGGCCCCCGGTAATAAATAAGAGCGTATTCCTATCCCTTTCTACATCTCTTCCGTGTCACTTTCCTATCGGGCACTCTAGCCCAAATCTCCTAGCTTCCTATTTCTAAGGGTTGTTTAAGACCTAGGGTCAGACACTCCCTTCCTAAAATCTTCTACATATGATCTGAATCTGTTCATCCTCTAGCCACTGTTTGTGATAGAGTGGGAATCATACGGCGGCCCGGTGGTGCAGTGGTCTAAGTAATGGCTTCTGATCGTTCGTCTGAAAGGGGTCCGAGTTCGAATCCCGGTGCGGCATGGATGTTGTGTTTGTCTTACGGTACTGGCTCTCTCCCTTCCCTGGAACCAGCTACCCTAAATTAGGGACGGGCGACTGCTTATAGCCCATTGAGTTGCTCACGGTAGTCGTTAAACCTCTAATAATAAAAAAGAAATAATCCGAGACAAAACTAAAACTATTTTACTTCTCTCTATATATATAAAAGTATATAAGCTGTGTATTTCCGGTGTAGCGGCATGCCTCCTGGGCCCTTGATAATGGTGGGCCCCTAGGCTATAGCCCCGTCATACCCTTCCCCCTTAATTCGGCCCCGTTTGTGTGGTGTGAGTGTGGTTGCAATGATAACTTTAAACATATGCATTAAACGAGAAAAGCTAAAAAAGAAGCATTAGACTGATATATTTACATATGGATCCGTTTATGTCATTTGTTAACTCTTCCAGGTATGATTTTCAGTTTAATTTTTTTCAAATCTTATGGAAAACCTTTTATCTTAGTTTTAAGGTAAGTTGGTTTCAAAATGTTCATGAAATTCTCAAAATAGTATAACTATACTAATAATCCGAAGTTTCTTGGCGTAGTATAGAAATAAAACTTTCCAAACTTTCACACATCAACCTTGAAAAAGCCATTTGGTTGATGTGTGGAAGCTTGGAAAGTTTTATTTCGATACTACGCCAAGAAATTTTGGATTATTAGTATGTTTTACTATTTTGAGTATAATTGGTGTACAGTTCCCAATTATTAAAGTTCATGAAATTTATTGCGTTTTTTACACTTCTGAATAAGATTACGTTTTCTGATAGGAAAATGAACCTCAAACTCACCCCATCGCCTCACTTCCGAAATGAAAAAAAAAAAATGCAGAATTTTAAAGCTTGTCACTTTGAATTTAATTGCTTTTTAAATTTAAAATAATTAAATTGATTAATGTAACTTCCCTTACAACAATTGTAATCCCGAGATATTCAGGTTTAGCATAATAGTTTTAGCGTAACATTCATATTGTTTAAATATTCATCTTCTCCCCCATCATCAATGGGTTTTGAGAATATTTAGCTGCCCCCCCCCCCAGTTGTTTTCCTGCTGTGAGAAGTATGGTGCAGGGCCAGAGTGGGCTCACCTTTCTTCAGTTTAGGAGGATTTTTATTTGTCTCTTTTATTAGGACGAGCAACAGATTCTGTACGCAGACAGCATTGAAACCAAACTTTGAATTTCTTGCTTTGGCATTTAAGCAAGGGACAGAGTGAATAGATGCAAAATTAACTTATCTCTGCGTACTGGCTGAGAGGTGCGGTTTACCCGGATGGCTACGCCACGGGGTGCCAGGCTTCAGGGGCAGACAGAACATCATGAGTTAAGGGCAATTAATAGTAATAAATAGAGAGACTCACCGCAGGACAACAAATCCGGCCCTGTAACACCAAATTCAGCGTACAAGACTCAAAACTTTTCAAGTGTCCAGGCGATGTTCATGTCTGCCAGGAGCATACAGTGTTGTCAACTCTTGAAAAGAACATATGACTAAAAAGTTACAAACCGCATTACATACCCGACGATCCTCGGGGCGAATCCTTAAACAAGAGGGTTAACTGTCCACTGAGGATGGTATTGTTAAGATTAGGTACTACACAGTCGAGTCACATTATTGTGACCACCTCCTACTTTTGACGTCAACAGCGTGTAGCCAATAAAAGAAGGCACGTGTCGTGAGCTGTCTTCGAGGGTATATAAGGTGTGCTGTAGGCATTCTGAAAACATATCACTCGTTGCTGTCATGGATAAAAGGAGCGATTTATCAGATTTGAAAAAAGGGATGATTATCGGCTTTCGGGCCAAGGGTGGCAGTGTTTCTGAAACAGCACAGTTTGTGAACTGTTCGCGTGCTGCTGTGGTTAAAGTGCATCGTGATTGGAGAAATGGCACCATTGCGAATAAGCGACGTGGAAACTGCGGAGCACCACGGGCCATTGATGTGAGAGGTGAACGTCAGATTCGAAGGTGCGGGAGGGCCGATCGATAAGCTACAGTGGAGCAACTCACTGGCCGAATGAACCAGGGGGTTACCGGAAGTGTGTCTAAAACGACAGTTTAGCAAAGCCTGGTGCATATGGGGCTCCGATGCAGACGGATGGTTACTGCACCTATGCTAACAAACGTACATCGGCATAAAAGGCTTACATTTGCACGGCGGTATCAGAAGTGGACCTCCGCTGATTGGCAAATGATTCCCTTCTCCGATGAATTACGTTTTCTGCTTCATCGAGCGGATGAACGTTGGAGTAAAAGGCGAGAAATATCTCCGAACAAACACTCTTGAAGCATTGCTGGCAGAACACAAGCTGGTGGGGCAGCGTTATGGTCTGGGGAATGTATTCGTGGCATTCCCTGTGTCCACTCATACCTGTAGAAGGCACTACGTACCGAATTCGTTATGAATCCATCCTTGCATACCACGTACACCCATACATGCCGATTGTCTTCCCTGGGGCGGATGGGATCTTCTAGCACGACAGTGCGACGTGTCACACAGCTGGAAATGTCCGAGAGTGGTTGGAAGAGCACGATAAAGATTTGAACGTACTCCCCTGGCCCCCTAATTCCTCAGACTTAAACCCAATTGAGCATCTGTTGGACCACGTCGATCGTGTTGTTCGCTCTATGGGTCCTCCATCACGCACCGTCCAGCAGCTGTCAGATGCACTGCATTCAGCATGGCTCCACATACCTGTGAACACCTTCCAGCACCTTATTGAGTCACTCCCTGCCCGTCTAGCTGATGTCCGTGCCGCACACGGCGGCTGCTCTGGATATTAGATGGTGGTCACAATAATGTGATTCGACCGTGTATTTTACCTAGATAGTTCTATTAATCCCCGCGATGTCTTTCCCTGGCGATTCGGGTTTAGACATCAGTATTTCAGCAACAGACGATCCTTCAATTAGCATATAATGGGCAAATGTTAATTTGCCATTAACTCTTATGTCTTCTTTCTTTATTTATTTATTTGTTGATGATTGATCATTGCTTTAAAATAAATGATAATATTCCAAATTTAGCAAAGGTTTAGAAATCTATTTTGTTAACTTATTTCGAGATTATTGGGGAAGCTTCAGGTGCGTCTGGAGGGGCTTCAGCTTTACCTGAAATAACGTAGCGACGCCCCGGTCAGAGAGACAGCCTGGAGAGTATTTGATGTTTAGTTAAAAGCAATTCTGACCGACTGTTTGAGGCGGCCTCGTTCATTTCGTCGACAAGTCATTTCGTCGACAGGTACATTTCGTCGCACTATATATGCAAACAGTCGATTCCTCAAAATTTTGTAAAATCTACAGTGTTCAATTTAGAACCAACAAATTTGGTATACTATCTCATGGTACTCTAACTTAGACCGCACACGGTATTGGAAGGGGTCGGGGCCCAGGTTCAAGGGGACCCCATAAAACATTTTCGTAAAATCTACAGTTTTCAATTTAGAACCATCAAATTTGGTATACTATCTCATTGTACCCTTACACCAACTTAGACCATAGACGGAAGAGGTCGGGGCCCGGGATCAAGGGGGCCCCATACAACATTTTTGTGAAATCTACAGTTTTCAATTTAGAACCACCAAATTTGGTATACTATCTCATTGTGCTCTAACTTAGCTCGCAGATAGGGTATTGGAATGCAGAATTGTGTTGCAGTTCTTAAGTAAAAAATGGAAATTTTTGAGAAAATTTTGTATGGGGCTCCCTTTACCCCGACCCCTTCCAAAAACCGTGTACTGTCTAAGTTACAGTACCATGATATAGTATACCAAATTTGGTGGTTCTGAACTTTTTTCGGTTTTTTAGGAATCGAATGTTTGCATATACTGTATAGTGTCGACGAATTGAGTGTCGACAAAATGTACCTGTCGACGAAGTGGCGTCAACGAAATGAGTTCCCGACGAAGTGAACCAGACCCGTTTGAGGGAATAGATTAGTTTCATAAAAGTTTGTGAAGCACGCAGTTTGATAACAAAGGGCGGCAATTAAGCAATAAGACTGATTTTTTTTTTAAATGGAAAAGTGGTAAAACTTAAGTGAATATATTTTATTCGAAGTACATTCCCCCTTCGTTAATACAAGTGGTACGATCAGCCAACGAAAGAAAGAACTTTCGTAGGACATCTTTTAGTATGGAGTAAAGAGCTTATGTCACGATTCCATGTATGTCTTCAAAATGTCTTGAAAAATGTTTCCTTTTATAGGCAGCTTTCATTTAGGGAACAGAAAGTAGTCAAACGGGGACAAATCTGGAGAATAGGGGGATAGTTGAGTATACACCCTTTCTTTTCGTGCCAGAAATTGTTATACAATGACTGCTATGTGTGTGGGTGCATTATCTTGAAGAAGGAATCATTGCCCGTTTTTGTGCTCAGGCCTTACACGAACATCCTTCTTCCACGATTGCTCCAAAATGGATGTGAAAGCATTGCCAGTGACAACCGTGCCTTCAAGAATGAACCCGTAATGCAGAATTCCCTTGCTGTCGTAAAAGCACACAAGCATTATCTTAATTTTGGACTTCTGTAACCTGACCTTCTTTCCATTGGGTGACTGTGGCGACTTTCACTGAGCACTCTGACGCTTCGTTTCAGAATCAACACGATGTCTTATCACCTGCCACAATGCGTTGGAGAACATTTTACTTGCATTGTTTCTTTAGTCCCTACGATGTCTTTTGCGTGCTCCACTCGCGCATCTTTCTGGTCGCCTGATAAAGCATGCTGAACAAAGCGAGCAGAAGCATCCCCCCCCCCATAAAATTTGATGAATCGTCCCCTTACAGACCTCACATTCCAGCATCCTCAAGGTCACACGACGGTCCCTTTTTATCCTTCCGCGAATTTTCTCAATGAGTTCAGACATGCGCACTGAAATCGCGCGTCCGGGACTTTCGTCATTTTCCAAATCTTCACAGCCATCCTTGAAACATGCATACCATCAGAATATTTGTGCACGAGATAGGCAATTAACCCCATGCACATCACGCAGCAATTCATCCATCTCAGATGCAGTTTTACCGATTTTGAAACAGAACCGGATATTCGCTCTCTTCTCCATGACAGAGCTGTGACAATGTTCTTCCACCGAACGACATCATGCACAGCGTAAATAATCATCTGCGGAAATCTCAGGCTAACGCTATTGCCACCGCATTGCTGACATCGAAAATCCATACCTTTCCGACCGGTGTGTTTTTCCGGGATTTTTTTTTTCTAAAAATTAGTCAGATTACTTAATTGCCCCACCGTGTATTTGTTCTTCGCGAACGACTTTAATTCCTTGAAATTTTTGGTGTACAAATAAGTTTTAAGACGTTTTTTGTGTGACGTATACCGTTAATTTACATATCCGACATTCCCCCGCTTTGTTGTCATGTGGTCGTAACTGGTCCCAGAGTATAAAATGTGACACAGAAGTTTGCCCAACAGTCAAATGCACTTACACGTCGGTAGGTGAAAGATGGTAAGCTATACTGCATTTATTCGACACTGCATTCGTAACGAATTTTATCCAGGAAAAAGTGCTGCAAAAGCATGCGAATCGACCAGTTCTGTTCTGTGGGAGAATATTGTATCGAAAAGAACGTGTGAATTTTGGTTTTGACGGTTTAAAACAGGTGATTTTGATGTTAGCGATCGAAAACGTAGCGGCGCCCCGCAGAAGGTTGCACATGAGGAACTGCAAGCATTGCTGGATGAAGATTAGTCTCAAACAAAAAGGAACTAGAGGAACAACTCGGGGTAACTCAACAAACCATTTCCAATCGTTTACGCGCAATAGGAAATATTCGAAAGGAAGGGAAATTAGTGCCACATGACCTGAACCAGAGGAACAAGGATGAGCGTGTCATGAAGTGTCTGAATCTGTTGAATAAACAACACAGAAAGCCTTTCCTGTGGAAAATCGTTACGGGTGATGAAAAGTGGATATGGTGCGACAATCCCAAACGCAAAAAAACACTGGGTACATCCCGGTGAAGCAACGACTTCGACACCGAAACGCAATATTCACCCAAAGAAAGTTCAGCTGTGCTTCTGGTAGGATATGAAGGGTGTGCTGTATTATGAACTATTGGAACAGGCTCAAACTGTTACACTGCTGGTCGCTACAAGCCACGATTGCCATTCACAGACAAAGGACTACGTCCCGTGAAATTACTGCATGACAACTCTAGGCCGCATGTTGCGAAATGGGTCAAGGTAACGTTATTGACGCTTGGCTGGGAAATTTTGGAGCACCCGGCGTATAGTTCCTACATAGCCCCTTCAGACTATCATTTGTTCCGATCGACGCAATATGGTTTGTCTGTTGTACGGTTTCGGACATGTGACGAATTGCAAAAATGGGTTGACGAATTCATCGCGTAACACGACGACGTATTCTTCATGGCTGGAATCCGTCAGCTGCCCGACCGATGGCGGAAGGTGATAAATAATTTGATTCGTAAAGGTATTGTTTTTACTCAAATTGCATGTTGCGTTGTATTAAAACGCTTTAAAACTTTTTTTTTTTTTTTTGATTGGAGGTTTAACGACCACCATGAGCAACTCAATGGGCTATAAAGCAGTCGCCCGTCCCTAATTTAGGGCCACCGGTTCCAGGGAAGGGAGAGAGAGAGCCAGTGCCGTAAGACAAACATAACATCCATGCCTCACCGGGATTCGAACCTGGACTCCTTTCGGACGAATGATCAGAGGCCATCGCTTAGACCACTGCGCCACCGGGGGCGGCTTAAAACTTATTTGTACACCTAATATGAATGGATTTAGTGTCTACCCAAATACCCCAAAAACTGAAAACTATTCAAATACCCCCAAAACTGAAAGTAGAAGAATGAACAAACCGCCATTAAAGAAAACATATTTGAAAAAAAATCGTAAAAAATATGAAATAAATCTAGGTAAGCGCACATAAACTGCAATGGCCCACCACGCGCTATGAAAGTATTTCAGTTTTGTCAGAAGTACGGGAATTTATCAACGTTACTGTTTTCGCTCTGTGCCACAATAACACGTCCAACGTTATTTACATACAATTGCTTGTAATTTTGCACATGCATATTCATAATGTTCTGTTTTTCTGTTGCAGATATACCTGTTTTCTGCGGTTTTGTTCCTTTTGCTATCGTTCTCTTCTGGGCTTTCCTTGGAAAACCTCAGCAGTCGCCAAAGCCTAAGCTCTAGCAAGCCATACTCCACTGACCGCTTACTACATGAGTTAAAGGACCAAATGCAAAATGGAAGGGGAGCCGGTGTAAACCTCGCTGAAGCTCAGTTGTCCAGCAAGAAGAAAAAGTCTTCCAACGATCTGACAGTATACATGCCGAAATCAGGTAATCACTTTTTCATGCTTGGTTATAAGAATGTCTTTCTAACAAAACAATATGATGCCCTCCGAAATTGCAACAAAACCAATATTCATATACAATCATTGAAATGCGTTAGACATAATATATTCTTTAAACGACATTCTGAAATACAGGGTGATCATAATTAAAGTGAAGCTTTCTAGAGAGCAGTGATGTAGAAGAGCCTTAGCGGCGCTAAGGCATTTTTCGTGGTTACATGCTAATAGAATGGGGGCAAAGGAATTTTTTTAAATGATCATGAATGAAAAAAATGGGGAAAACTGTGCTCTGTATGCAAACATACCCGTATCTTAACCGAATGTTCATACTACAGAAAGGGCCGCCCCCGGTGGTAGAGTGGTCTGAGGCGCAGGTTTCTGACCATTCTTCCGAGCTGAGACTGAGTCTGAACCCCGGGTGTGTCATGGGTGGTGTGCATGGCCCCAAAGGTACTGAATCTGTCTCTTCCCTGGAACAAGTGACCCGAACTTAGGGACCGGCGACTGCTTATGCCCATACGAGTTGCCTGTGGTGGTTGTTAAACATAGAAACAAACAAACAAGCAAAAAGAGTGTGTATATTGATCAACATAGTTGTATTACGCAATAAGGTGTCTCACAAATCATAAGATTCTATCATAAAGACAATGTGAGCTCCTTCGTCCAGACAGTCAAAATAAATTTGTAGGAGATGGTTGCTCTGTAGGGTTAAGATTGCAGTGCTCAGAGAGAAAACGGTAGTAATGGGCATTTGTATTAAACAACTTACCATTTGTATCGACTCCAATAAAAGCAATCCCCTGAGCTCACACTGACTCCTTACAGGCAATACAAAAATATTCCACATGTACCACATAAGCTTAGTAGAAACGGCGCATTAGACATATTGTTTTGATGGTACTCTCTTAGTTCGCAAATATTCACAATGCATATATAAAATCGTATAGGACGCCACATAGCCGTATTTGAACTAAAATTTTATAATCTTAGCATATGTCTCTGACGTTACATTCTTCCTGTTATTTAAAATTGCTCAGGTTACACAGTTTTAATATAAATTAATATTGGTAATTAATAATGAAAATTAAAAAATAATTATGAATATCAAGGTCCACCGTGAGCAACTCAATCGTCCATAAACAGTCACCCGTCCCTAATTTAGGGCTACTGGTTCCAGGGACGGAAGAGAGGCAGTGCCGTAAAACAAAACATCCATGCCTCACCGGGATTCGAACCCCGACTCTTTCTCGGATATATTATCATAAGCCTGCGTTTAGGCCACTGCGCGCCGGGGCGTCCAATGCAAGTAATCCAAGTAGGAAGTACGCGATTATTTAGCAACCGTACTCAGTAGCACAGTGAGCAGATTTTTGTCAAACAAAGAAGAATTTATTGAGATAGCTTGTGAACTCTGGTTTGAAAAGCATTTATTCCGGGAAACTATTGACTAGTTTTGGTATTGCGATAGAAAAAGAATATCCAGCTTTGTCGATCATTGCCATGAAATATTTGTTGCCTTTTGAAACTTCATATTTATGTGAAACTGGTTTTTCATTCTTAACCACCATCAAAACAAAATATCGAAACAAGCTGGACGTTGAAAACGACTGTACCTAAGCAAGATAACTCCAAATATTGATGAACTTTGCAGGAATACATAAGCTCATACATATCATTGATTACTAATTATTACTAAACGAATGTTATTAGAATTTTCTAACCATTCATACAATTTCTGTGACGTCAATATACGAAATACAGTGAAATCCGCTTAATACGCTCGCGGTTAATACGATTTCCCGCTTAATATGCTCGCGGTTAATACGACTTCCCGCTTGATACATATATTTCACGCAGTCCCTAGAACTGAGAGGCAAACAAGTACAAATATATCCTATTTAATACGCTTCGAATCCCACTTAGTAAGTGCTTAGTTTTGTAACATCATGTACATTTGAATTCGGATGAATAGTAATACTATGCAAAAAATGGGTAAGTCGCGTGTTGCACGAGTCACTGGATGTTTACTTTTATTAGACAGAAAACGCTCCTATTCCTCGCTGCTAGCTAAACAGGCTTGTCTTAGTCTCAGCTTTTTTTAAATAATTTGTGGGGTAATACAGTTTGTGATTACTTCAAACCGAATGCTCACACTGGAAGAAACAAAAGTTTTAGAACTTGGACCAAAGTTCTGCTTCCGAACGAAACCGAATGCAAAAATCGTCATTTCGGAGTTGGAGAGCGTAATATCGCGAGTTCCGGAAAACGCCAAAGACGAACTAAGACAACACTGTTGCAGTAGGCTTCGATCGTTGTACAATCCAAAACAATCGTCTAATGGATTTAAAATTCCGAGACCGATTTCGAACCTTAGAAATGACCATTCTATAGTATTAACGCTAACGGACAAATCCGGCCAGGTAACAATTATGGATTACGCGGACTACAATCAGAAACTCGAAGATTTCATCTCCGCTTCTGGATCTATAGTACTAAGAACGAACCCTCTAAATTGTTGGATTGCACAGGTACAAAGAGCTGCCAGTTTGACCGTTATCCCGAAGGACCTCAAGAAAGCCGCCAAATTACCACCAGGCCGCCAGATCCCGAAGCTCTTCGGATGACTTAAGCACCACAAGCCCGATAATCCATTGAGACCCATCGTGTCAAGGAGATGCGCACCTACGTACCATTTAGAGAAAGCACTCTGCAAATTCTTGGCTAGTCATCTCCCTGAATCGGACTTTATATTAACTTCCACTCAAGATTTTATCACGAAAATCAAACAAATCTCTGTCCAACAACGCGACATTATCGGTGGTTTCGCCGTGGTTTCACTTTATCCTTCAGTTCCCGTGCCGGAAGCCATCAGAACGTTAAAAAAGGCCATATATAATTCATCACTTTATTCGCAAGAGTCTTGCCTCATCATCTTCAAATTAATGGACTTAATCTCAAATTCCAGCTACAATAGTTTCCGAGGGAAAATCTATAAACAAACAAATGGCGCTCCGATGGGATCTTCACTTTCAGCAATTCTCGCGGAAGCAATCCTTCGCCCAATCGAACAGCACATATTCACCAGCATTTCCCCAAGACCTACCACATGGCTGCGATATGCTGACGAAGTATTTTTCATATGGCCTCATGCAAAGGAGACTCTCCCACTTTTCCTATATAAAATCAACGATATGCACCCTACGATCAATTTCTCTATGGAGTTAGAACACAATAATGCATTGCCTTATCTGGATGTCTTACTGAGTAAATCGCCTGAAAATCGCTTCCGTACTCAAGTCTATTATAAACCCACTTCCGTTCCCAACATTATGCTCGGAAACTCATTCTGCCCTGCTGATTACAAGACAGCTTTATTCCGTTCTCGAATCAGAACAGCATTCGACATCTCCTCCGATGTTCCTTCTAGACTAAGCGAATTAAAACGCGTTCTCGAATTGGCCACTAAGGCAGGATACGATTCGAACATGGTACATAGATATATCGAAAGAAACAGAAAGAGGCATATCAATCTTTCTAATCCGCAAACGCTATCTGGGCACTATTCCTTACGCACCAAATATTTCGTATAAACTCAAGAAAGCGCTCAGGAAGATTAATCTCTGTGTCGGCATAAGATATCCGACATATACACTATATATATATACACTATGCTTAAGCGGAATACTGACAAGCCCCCACTTTCTAACGAAGCAGGTCTTTATGCCCTCCCTCTACAACATCCGGATGGCTCCAAGCGATACTACATTGGAATGGCCAAACGTTCTTTTAGAATTAGAGTCAACGAGCATAAGAGGGACGTAAGGAACGGAAAATTAACCACGGCCCTATCCAGAGAAGTCCAGTTCAAGTCCGCCAATCCTACGTGGGATGACAAAGAAATTTGCTTCCTACTCTACTCCTAAATCCACTGCCATTCGGGAAACATTGGAGATCATTACCAACAATGAGGCCTGCAATGAAAGCGTTTCGCTAGAATTACCACGAATTTGGAACCAATTCTTCAAAAAGTGAATGCCTTTTGTTTTCCTCCAAGGATGCCGCGTGCAAAAACATGATGTCTCGTGTTTTATTGAATAATTACATTCGCATCTCTTCATTTATTGTCAAGTCAAGTCACCGCGTTCAAATTGTTTAAACGTTCTGTTATCTAGTTTGCAGTTTGCTGTCCACATTCCTTGAGAAAGCCATTTGGTTGATGTGCGAAAGCTTGGAAACTTTGATTTCATCCACGCCAATAAATTCGGATAACTAGTATAATTCTGCCATCGTATGTATAGTTGGTGTATAGTTCCTTGCGTTATTATTTAAATGAGAATGTTCATGATCTTTTAGAAGGGAAATCAAGCATATACTTAAGCTCTGATGCAATTGGTGCCAATGGTGAAGAAAATACTGAACAGTATTATCCTACAGAGTGTTTAAATGAGCAAACTCCATCAGGAATGCCGCTCCACAGACTCAAGTTGAAGGTTGCAGCTATTATCATGCTCCTGAGAAACCTCAATACACAACGAGGTTTATGCAATAAAACAAGACATTGGTTTATGCAATGGAATTAAAGAACTAAAACCCAATTTGATCATTGCAGAAGTACTCGCAGGCTCAGCATGTGGTAAAACTGTTTTTATTCTGCGAATTGACCTCGCACCTACTGATATAGACCTCCCATTCACATTAAGATGACGACCATTTCCTGTAAAACTCGCCTTTTCTATGACCATTAACAAGGCTCAAAGTCAAACACTGGAGAAAGTAGGTATCTACCTTTCTGAATCAGTGTTTAGCCATGGACAACTTTATGTTGCATTGTGAAGAGTTCGACGGTTTGATGATGTCACAGTTAAAGAAGTCCATAGGCCAGAACACGGAAAACTACTTCCAGATTCCAAAAGATATTTACAATAAATATTGTGCACAAAGAAATTTTCCAACGTCCTTAATAAACGCTTGAATAGCAATAAGTGGTTTCTAGAACCCGTTGTATTCTTATCTCAATGGTTTTACAGCTAGTTTGGACAATAATTTAAGGACCGGGTTTGTTACGGCAGCAAAATATGCAATAGCTGGTGAACAAAATGGAGGGAGACGGGAAGTAATATCCATTGCCGCAATAACTTAAATATCATGCGATATATTATCCACAATATCCGATCTCGCTACGGAACTTCAAAATTAGGTCCTTCGACAGACGACTGAAATTTGAGAGTTAATCAAACCTCAAGTATATTCCTGCGAATCACCTTATAACCAAAAACTTTCCGTTATATGGATAAGGAAAAAGTGAGAACATATTTTTCCCGTTAATAAACGAAAGAAATTGCGAAAAGTTTTATGAAAATTCAGAATTTTTTGTTAACGCTTCTTAATAATGGCAAATTACCTTTATTATACGAAAGGAATTGCGGAAAAGTTTCTGAAAAATCAGAATCTTACTGGAGTACAAAAATTCTGTGAAATTCAGGTTGTTGTTTTTTTTCCTAGTAATTTCACTGAAAAGGTTGAATCAGGAATATTCTTCTTTAATTCAGGAAAGAAATCACGGAAAATGGCTCGTGGATCTCAGGAAACTTTTTATACAGTGAAACATCCGCCAATAATCCCAAGAAAATGTGTTATATGCAGTATTTGCTAAAGTACATGCACGTAATAAATTTTAAGCAGTATTTAGTCGGAATATGCATCTGAATATTATTATTTCAGTATAAATTAAAAAGTTTGAAATCATTTGAAATTCTTTAGAATAGTATTTGACCTGTACTATCTCTTGTTTTTTTTTTTTTTTATGATGATTAAATTAATTCGCACAGATTACTAGATTATGCCTTTCATAACAAATAACAAATGTTTGCATGTGATTAAAGATATGAGATGAAATGTCGTGCTTAGACTATTTAAAATTACTTTACAAGTTAATGACTTTTTTCTATTTTATTTCCTTTCTTCTTTTAACCTAAATAATTTCAGAAAGCAAAGAGGATTCTTACAGCTCTGGAAACGGCTACTACGGAAATGAAGAAAGTCTGGGACCCGCGTGGGACCCATTGTACTCTTACAATGACTTACACAGCTTCCGGGCGGATGTCAAGAGAAACAAAAGAGCACGGAAAGGAGAGCAAGTCGGTAACAACCAAGAACTGGTAGATATTTTAAAAGACGACGAGAATGGAGGTAAGCCCATGGAAAGAGAAAGGAAGGTTCCACCTGATGTCAAACGACAAGAGAGCCACCATGGAAAGAAGAAACGTCAATCCGACGATCCACCAATGCCCAACCTCAAGGACCTGAAGGACCTCAAAGACCTCAACAGCAACCCAGAGCAGCAACAAAGCCCCGATTTCCAGGACTGGCTTCGCAAAGAGTATTATCGCAACATGGCAAGATCCTTTGCCTCTATGCGCCGAAAACGAGCAGGATGGGGACCCCTGGAAGCGCACAATAACGACAGCCGACCCCCTACCAGTGGCCACCGCAGAATCGCCAAACAGGCTGGGCCATCCCCGATCTCGCAGACAAAAGGCGACCGCTTCGAAGAAGTGACAGACAACCTTAAAAACATCGAGGACACCCTGCTGTCGGACGCTCTTCGCATCATTAACGAGAATGGCGGAGACTACGCTGAAGACGACTTCAAGAGAAACAGAATTACAAATGATCTGAATGCAGCATACGACCTGGAAACGATGAGGACAGCTTTGCTTCACTTGAAGGAGACGCTCAGCAACATGGAAGATGACGAAGACGACGACACGGAGGGTGCTGAATATCCCATCTACGGAAATTACAGAAAAAGAGGTAATATTTCAGTATATGTACTGTGTGTGTATTTAAGAAACACGCGCCTACTATGACGTATACTCTAAATTAACTTTCATTTTTTATTGCTTTCTCTATGTAAAATGTAAATTTGAGTTCATTCTCTTTTAGCGTTTTCAATCTTAACATTACATCTTCTCGCTCACGGAATGATGCTGGCAACAATTCCGAGGTCAGAGAGCCTGACGTATGCATGTTGACAAATAAGAACTAGAGATATAAAATGTTGAAGCAGCAGCCAAAAGTGTAGTGTGTTGGTGTGATGCTATAATTGTGGAAGCTGCGTTACGCTGAAGTTTGGTTTACTTGAAGGCTGCGTGTTGAGTTGCGTTGTATTGATATATGTATATTGAGTGTTTGGAGTTAAATTTTTCTGTTTTACTAACGTACATTAATTAGCTGCAAGAGATTGGTGCTGTTATAAATCAAGTTTTGCATGAATAATGTTTATGCGATGTTGACAGAATAAAGGGAAGCACTAAGTATTTCAAGAACCTTATTTGAGCGACTCCTGTTTCACTTAAAATGAGTGGATAAGAAGAGCTGACTATGTGTAGTGTTCAGTAAATCATATGTACAAGTTTCTTTTTTCTTTTCCTTTTTTTTTTTTTATTGGAGGTTTAACGACCACCATGAGCAACTCAATGGGCTATAAGCAGTCGCCCGTCCCTAATTTAGGGTCACTGGTTCCAGGGAAGGGAGAGAGCCAGTGCCGTAAGACAAACACAACATCCATGCCTCACCGGGATTCGAACCCGGACCCCGTTCGGACGAATGATCAGAGGCCATCGCTTAGACCACTGCGCCACCGGGGCGGCATGTACACGTTTCAAATATTAAGAACACAAATTTCTTGACAAATGATAAAATCGACATATTCCCAAATAGGTTTAATCTCCTGAAAGCTAACCAGCTGAGTTCTGTCAGACGGGAATGACCTGACGCCGTAGGTCCAAGGTCCAACCGCCACTGAAAGCAGGAACGAGCGCGTGCTCAGATAGGAAAGGGGACAAGTAGCAGGTTGTGAAGTGATCTAGAGTTGTAAAGAATATGCACTGCCTAAGGCTTATGCTAAGAATAAGAAGAAATGTAACTGCTACTGTGTCATACTCTGATAAACTTAAATTGGATTATTGCACTTTTATTTATGTCAGGAGGCGGATTTAAGTTTTTTGTGATTGAATGAATGGAAGGAAGAGGGATTATATTTTGTATTAAATTATATTCTCCGTTTTATTTATTTTAATTCTTATTTAATTTCTTATGGTTTTTTTAATGCAGGGTATCTTATATTAAATTTCAGTTACTGTTGTCTTGCTCTTTAATTTAATACAGAACGTCTTTTATACTGTCATATTTATTTTAATGTATTTTATATTCCATGCTGTCATCTTTAATTTTAAATATTTTAGAGGTTTCAGTTATTATCAAACTTCTGAACTTTTAAGGGCCTTAACTTCATTTAATTTTTTTAACTTCATTTAATTTTATTTAATCAACTTAACTTCATTTAATTTTATTTTAATTTTACTTGTATAATAATTTTATCGGCGACTTTCTTAAATTTCAGACTACCGTTGAATCATTTGCCCTATAACAGGACAGTTTTTGTTCCATTTTAAAAATGCCCAGAAAAAGGCTCTTTTTTATTTTTATAAATCATTGTAAAAAAAATATGTTTATATTATTAGCATGCTTTTTCTTAAATTCTTTAAAAGTAGTTTGATTTTTCATCATTCACTGCCCTTAAAAAAATCTACCACCGGTACGGCGCTGTTAGCGAATCACCAGCCTTGTGGCCATGCGCCTATTACTCGTTCGAATTTCGCTCTGCGGACGATCCAGTTTGCAGTTTTTAAGGGTTTCATCAAATATAACGTAAATGCATATCTGGATGGATCCCAAAAATTAACTCTGGGCCTACAGCGCCATTTCTACAGGTTGATACTTGAGAAAAGCAGCGGGGAAAAATCTCATCGTATTCTCCACTCTTTATGATGTTCACCAACATGTCTGTGCGCAGCTTATGGTTATAGATCGTCAAGAGTTCCTGTCTGGACAAGGGTCCTAAAGAAGAACACAGAATATGTACATATATATTTAAATTGTAAGAAGATGGATTCTCATTATTTCCTATGCAAGCTGAGTACAGTCGAGCCTACATGTAACGAGCTAGCATAATACGAGGTTCTGCATGAACCGAAGTTTATAAAAACCCTAGAACTTCGTGCTATTCTTCCTTGTTAGTTTAACCATATACAACGAAAAATAATTCTTGGAGAAACCGCATATATCGAAGTTCAGCACGGTTATCCGCAAACAAAATGAATGGCATACACCCAGTTTTTAAAACTCCCTATTTCTCTGGAAACCAAAGAATTACCCATGGGATAGGTAAAACTAAAATCTCATTTACAGTCAGCACCCAGGGGCTCACTGATAGGCCCCGCCACCCCCGCAATGGCGGGGGGGGGGGAGGCTCACTGCTAAGAGTGTCGCTACCCTCCCAAAAATATAAAAAGATATTACAAAAATACTCTCTCTCCCTCTTTCTCTGAAATTTCAGTCCATATTATGGACATTTTAGTAAGCTTAAAGTAAATGCTTCTTTGAGATAATAATTTTTATGATAGTTTTCGAGTGTGTTCTTTCTCAACCACATTTTTTACGTAACGACGTCGTTGAAATATGGGATTTGTTTTCCAGTATGCCCACAGTGAAATTTTGCTCTGGCCCTCCAATGGTATTTCGCCCCAGGCTCCGAAAAAGTTAGATACGGCCCTACATGGATAACTACTTAATGTGAGAAATGTTCCTTAAATTGGATGCGTTACCTTAGGACATCGTGTGCGACATGAGAAATGTTCCTTAAATAGAAATCGCATTCTTGTTAAATGCAGTAACTGACGACAGTACGTGGGTAGCTACTTAATGTGAGAAATGTTCCTTAAACAGAAATCATGCTTTAGAAAAATCGTTAACTAAGGGTATAATGTATGATGTGAAAATTGTTCCTTACACAGAAATAGAGTTTTTGGAGAATGTGTTAACTGATAACTTAATGTATATGTATAGCTACTTAATGTGAGAAATGATCCTTACGCACATGGATAACTACTTAATGTGAGAAATGTTCCTTACGCACATGGATAACTACTTAATGTGAGAAATGTTCCTTACGCACATGGATAACTACTTAATGTGAGAAATGTTCCTTTAATTGGATTAGCGTTTTATCAAAATGCCTTATTTTAGGTATAAACGTATGATATGATAACTGTTTTTCACACAGAAATCGCGTTCTTGGGAAATGCGTTGCCTTAGGGCTTAATGTATGACGTAAGAAATGTTTCTTAACCCCTTCAGCAGCCGATGTACCTGAACCAAATTCTGCTCAAAATTTTCTGCACTCCCCAAATTCACTGGTCACAAAAAATCAGGGTCATTGCATGGAATGAAGGATGTATGTATCTGACTCAAGTAACACGCATTGAAATAACATCAGTGAGACCATGTAACACAAACGATAAACAGGGCGTTTACAAAAACAATTTATTGTGCAATTTTTGCACACAACAAAATAGCACTGCAATATAGATAAAATGGTAAATTCGAAGAACGTCCATACATCCGGATTTCAGTACTTAGTAACACCACGTCTGTGCCGAAGAACGTCTTCACACCTACGGAGGCATACTTGCAATGGCATTATTGATGAGTGTTTGGGGCAGGTCGTCTCATATTAAAGGCAACACGTTACGGAGGTCTGCCAGTGCACTGGGGTATGGAATGTGGTTATTCAGACGTCGTTGTACAGTGTCCCAAATGTTCTCAATAGGATTAAGGTCAGGTGACGTGGGAGGCAGCTCTAACGATTCAGTCGCATGATTTCCCAGCTCCTTGCGGTGACTGGTTATATTGTCATCAAGAAAGCGAAATGCATGTCCAATAGCAGCGTGAAACAGTGTCACAATATGGGCACAGTGATCTCGTTTCGGTACATTGAAGCATTCTTGTTGCCTTGACAAACATACAAGGAAGTAAGGCCATGAAAACACACTCCTGCCCAGACCCGAACTGATTGCCTCCGGTAAAGATAGACGGAATGCACATAGTGTGGTTGCATTTGCCACACACGTGTCCTTGTCAAGTATCAGGATAAAGAGCAAAACGGAATTCGTCTGTGGAAAGCGTATGGTGCCACTTTGTATTCCATGACATGCACTGTCGGACCCAAGCACGTCTTTGACGACGGTGAGCTGATATCAATGCTATACATCTCAGCGGTCTCCTTGTTGTGAGTCCGCACCATTGAAGACTGTTTCGTACCGTTTGAGTAAACCAGAAGCAGCTCAAAGTGATTCCCGGAGTTGGACACTAGTGATACTGGGCCTTCTCCGAGCACTAACTGCAAGGAAGCGATCCTGCCACCTGGTGGTTTGGTTATCCTCGGCCGACCGCTCCTGGGTCGATCTGCAACATTTCCGTGCTGTAGGGATCTTATGTGTAGCCTATACTTTGCGAAACTTCTAAAGCAGCTGCCACATCGACATACCGTACACCTGCATGTAACATGCCAACAGCCCTGTTTCTGTTGTTAATGCTTAAGGTGGTTTCACCTAAAATCTCTGCCTTATGTTTTCAATGGTAAAACTTATTTGCATATTTTCTTCGCAATTAATGTATTCCCAAAGATGAAAATTTGCACATGGATAAAACAAACTTTAAGTTACAGCATGGGATACTTAATACTTGCTAAAACGTAACCATAATCAAGCAATCCAACATATGTTTGTCTACTGACGTCATCAATGTACAAGTTCCGCCATCTATTAACAGGTCTGATCATTACTCAAACAAAAATGATTGATTTTTAATATAATTATGGTTATATTTTACCAAGTATTAAGTATCCTACGCTATAACTTAAAGTTTGTTTTTTCGATGTGCAAATTTTCATCCTTGGGAATACATTAATTGCGAAGAAAATATGTAAAGAACTGTTACCATTGGAAACATAAGGCAGAGAGTTTAAGTGGAACCACCTTAAACGTCGTCTGGCATTCATTTCAGGTTAATTCCACACTTAAGGCATTACACTCAGCAAACTTCTAGACGAAATGGTGAAACGACCCGTTTTCTACTTCTCACAGGGTACTTTAGTCGGAGCTCGTACGTCACGTGCTCTGTTGTCATGATACAAATTTACATACGGCGTAGCTACCCACTCTGCTAACCGATCTCCAGTAGTCGCTAAATTTGCATACCACTACGTTTTTCCTTCGGAACAGCAATATCCCTTACTTTTTGTAGCCAATATAGAAATGTTCATATAGCTGCCGGATTATATGTAGCTGGATTATACGAAATAAAGGAATTGCTGTATACAGCAATTTCTTTCTCATCTCAAAAGTACTGACCATAAACTTATCACAGGTTATATACGCTACTCCTTTCTAGTTCTTTTTTCTATACTCGGTGACCCAAAGCATGATGGAGAGGAGATAGTTCCCCTGACACGGACGTTATGCCGATGGCACAAACAAGTGTCCCCACACAAACTCCTCTCTCATTTTTAGGTTCGTCGCCCAATTCATAGTCGTTTTAGCTGGTAGTCAATCAGAAATGGTTAATGTTAAACTTCCTCCAAAATGAGAAATGTAAGTGGAAAGCAACCCTTTCTCATGAGCAGATTCACTCGTTCCAGCAACTTTCTGCCTTCTTCTTGAACAATAAATTTTATTCGTTCGAGCTGATTTCATCCCATTTTTTTCAACACCGAGTTAAATTGTTTCCGCCAGTAAAAGGGTTAAGTATTCTTGCAACGTATTGATGGACTTAACGATCCGCTGATCATCGCTCTCTGTTTTAACCCTTTCAGCGGCCGATGTTTCTGAATCAGATGGTGCCCAAACTTTTCTAAGCTCCCCAAACAGGAATTGTTCACATAGAGACTGATTCTACGTAAGCTATGAAAAATAATACCTTTACTCCTCCCACGTCCACAGTACCGAACATAAATTTGTCTTTAGTGATAAGATCTCGCTTCTACACTGAAGAGCAATTAAATTAGAGACAGCTGGCGTTATGCAAATGTGGTGCTGTGGGCGGCCCTATAAACGGAAACGACATGACGCATGCAGCGATCCGACAATATAAGGAGTGATGCGACGGGAATCAGTAAGAGTCGGATGCAGTATGGGTAAGACGAAGGATCTAAACGCATTTGATCGTGGGCAAACTGTCGGGGCCCGACGAATGGGTCACTCCATCTCGGAAGTCGTGCAGGCACTGGGATTTTCACGAGCCACTGTGTCACGGGTGCACCGTGAGTACATCGATTCCGGTAAAACAAACCATCGTGCAAGGGCCAACTGCCGTGGACAACAGCATGTGGATGAGCGGGGTCATCGTCGGCTAGCTCACATTGTAACAGCGGATAGACGGGCCACAGTACAAGAAATCACTCGGCAATTTAACGCTTGTGCACAAAAACGTGTAAGCAGCCACACCATCCAGAACCGTCTCCTCGCTATGGGGTACAGAAGCCATCGTCCCACGAGGGTATCGCTGCTGACCGCACATCACACGGTGCAAATATTAGCATGGGCGCTGGAACATCGCCACTGGACCCTAGACATGTGAGAAAATGTTGCCTGAACTGATGAGTCGTGATTCACGTTGGTACATGCGGATGGCAGGATACGAGTACGGCGCAAACCACATGAAGCGATGGATCCTTCTTGCCAGCTGGGTATTCTTCAAGCTGGTGGGGGTGGCATTCTCGTCTGGGGACTGTTTACGTGGACTGAAATGGGACCCCTGGTACGTGTGACATCGTCCCTCACAGGTCAACGCTACCGGGATACCCTGGACGACCATTTGCTCCCGTTTGTGCGTCTTCAACATCCCACTGGGGACCTCATCCGGCAACAAGACAATGTTGCTCCCGAATTATATCCGAATGGTTGGATGAACACTCCACCGATGTGACCTCGCTTCCTTGGCCAGATAGGTCACCTGACCTCAATGCCATCGAGCACATATGGGATGCCATAGAGAGATGACTCCCCTCCATCAAAACTTCGTGTACTGTGGGAGCTTGTTCAGGCATCGTGGATCCGTATGGCTTCCCAATGCTTCCGGTGTCTTGTAGACACCGGAAGGGGTAGAAACAAGTGCCTCAAACACCTTTTTTCTTTCTTTTCTTAAGTTAGTCGATATTGTTATAGACCTTTTAGCAGATAATCGGCTAGAAAGGATGAGTGTCAATCATCCTTCTAAATATCCACTTTGAAAAACAAAGTGGTCATTTAGGGGTGGTCATTTAATGTCAGTCATTTCCCTAAATGACCGCCTTGAGAAGCTAAGAAGAAAGCACCGCCCTCTGACGAGTAAGATCCCTCATTCCAGACGCGTTCGACACTTTTTGAAAAGCGAATATATTCATTCGAGCTGATTGCAGCCAATTTTGTCAACCCCGAATTAATTCGTTCTAGCCGGTTAAAGGGTTTTAAGAAAGAAATTGAGCAATGGACTTACGCACGTCTTTCACTGAAAATTTACTGTATTATGCTGTGTGCTGTAGTTTAAAATAAAGTCAGATTAATATGTCTATTCAACAAGAAAGAGGATTCCAGTGAATTATGATATCATTGTTAAAACACCCCTGCGTTTGCTCCACTTTCGTATCTCATAGCCTGTAACATTGGCTCCATAATTCTGTATATCCATTCCTCGTAGCGAAGGCGTTCAATTTTTCTTCCCTGCGTTCGTGGGGGAAGGCATTGGGGGGCCCGCGAATGTGAAAAACATAGGGCACAGGTGAAATGAAAGGAAATAGTGGTGGCTGCGGTGAATGAAAGTACCGTGGTAGCCTCTGGCAGTTTTTGATGACGTCAACCTGTTTTCTAATTTTTCAGCTGTCGTCTGTTCCCAGAAGCCTTTTCAACTCTTCCGAAAGTGACAGGTGATCAACGAACACCACGCTGCCTTTTCTTTTTCTGATAAGGAGCGACGAGCATAGACGGTCGATGATATAGATAACCTAAATTAAGGGTCCGCTTAGAAAGGGGAGGTTTAGCCATTTGTTTTGAAAAGAATGCAAGGTAATATGGAAAGGCCTCCAAAACACGAATCCTAAAACAGCAGGCATTTTCAGCAATTTAATAAAGGAAGAAAAGAGAAAGCACGTTTTTGTTTGCTCAAAGGATAATTATTTCGTGACACTATTTCACAAAACTTGCGTGATCGAAACACCCACGTGTTACACATCAAATTAAACCTGGTGACGCCCACGCAGAGCAGCTGCTTGAGCAGGTCGCTTGCAAAAGCAACGGTCATAATCGCTACGGTTTTCGGCGTTGGAATCTTCTGGTGACATTCTGACCCACTCTACATGCACCCATCTGATGGATTTGCCGTCTCCTAAATTTGCGGAAAGTGTGAAGGCAGGTTTCTTAACAAAACTTTCATCCTGAGCATGCGTCCACTACTGGGGTGCAAGTAGAAATTAGTTAATTTGCTAGGTGGAAGTGCGTCCCAGAGAATTTCTTTCTTGGGACAATTATAAAACTACGGACGAGACGCTCTGTGGGTCATCAGGGGGGGGGGAGAATCGCCGCAAACGACTGGATTTCAATATGAAATACCAAAAGAGCTAATCGCCCCCGTGTACGGTACTCAATTTATATTTAAAAAAAAAAGAAAGGAAGAAATAAAAAAATTCTTGCTCGGCATGCCGTCCATCCGTCCGTGAAAACGATACCTCCGCATTGATTATCGGGATTCGAAAAATAATTTTTGCCCCGTAAAAATATGATTATTTCGAATTTCTGTGATGCGCAGTTTTCCCGATAGCTGACGTAAGTGCTGCACTTTTAAATATTCGACAGGGTTTTTTTTCACCCTTCCTTATTGAATCTTTGTGCAAAATTTTCCATATACATTTTGCTTCATACAACTAACAGTTCTACCGCCAGATGGCGCAAATGTAGGTTTCTGCAAGATTATGCAAATGTATATTTTCATTCGGCACTATATCTTTCCGTCTAAAAGTCATTTTTTAAAAAAATATTTTTATGTACGATAGGCTCAGTTACAAACATATTTCATTCATTTTCGAACCTCTATTATTATTAGGGAAATGTTCCGGCTAGGCAGCGCAAATTACATTTTGCAGTTCAACTGCACTGAGTCGCTAATTTACCGGGACAAATGAAATAACTTACGAAAATGAGGAGATAAGTCATTCGTTGTCGTCGCGTCTTCGCAGTTCTATAAACAAATAGACGCATAGGCGCCGACTTCGAGGGTTCGAGACACTTTTTTAACCCCCAATGATTTTGTTGTGGGTTCCTCGAACCCCTAATATTTTTGCGCGTATTTCGTGGTGAAAATACACGTACGCATATAGGCATACATTTTGTTTATCGTTATCAGTTCAAGTTTTTTATTACTCATTCCCCGTTTACTGTATATAGAAACTGTGTATAGAAATTTACCCCTCAGACTGTTTATTGTGCCTCAAAAAAGAATTGTGTTTTGTTCGTGCTCATCAAATTTGACGCGACAGACACCTCAAGTACCGTTAGTTTAAGAAAATTTAAAACTGCCTCCTTTATAAAAGAAAATTCTTTGGTTTGTCTGGGTTCCCACAAAATACAAAAGCCTAGCTCTACATTTGGAGACGAGAACCTATTTGAGGTCATAGTGATAAGGGCGGAAATATGTTGTACACTCAATTGGCCTACCCTATCTTCGTACAGTCAATTGGCCCACCCTATCTTCGTACTACAGTCAATTGGCCTACCCTATCTTCGTACTGCAGTCAATTGGCCTACCCTATCTTCGTACTGCAGTCAATTGGCCTACCCTATCTTCGTACTGCAGTCAATTGGCCTACCCTATCTTCGTACTGCAGTCAATTGGCCTACCCTATCTTCGTACAGTCGAGGACCGAGAAGGATAGAAGAGAGAGAAGATGGCATCAGCAGCCGCTGGTGAAGCCAAATCTGATCATCTGGTTTCTTGCGCCCTCCGGGTGGGAAGGTTTCAGTGACGTCACTTACTGAAGACCTATGCTGGAGCACAGGTTGATAGCGGCCGTCGCTTACTCTCTCCAGTAGTCCCTGAAGATCAACAAGGTTCCTACAGCTTTAGCAAGGCCGTGATTGGTTAATGTGCATGTACATTTCGGTCTCATTTTTTCCTGACTGTACATGATGCACAAGTGCCACTAAAACCTCTTCAAAGTCAACGATTTCCACATAGAAAAGTACAGAAGCAACCCAAGTTGGGCATACACAGCTGATACGAAGTGGAACCCACGGAAAACGCAGGGCGTGCGGCTGATGCCATGTCCTCTCCCTTCTAACCACCTATTTTAACTCAGAAATCATTTGAAGAAAAAAATTGTTGGTATTTTTAAAATTGGTAAAAAAAAACTTAAAATAAATTTTACATGTTTTTAATACTTTTATAGGACAACTGAGTTGGAAATTCACACAGTATCTGTGCATTGTATATAATAATGTCGCGCCTACAAAAGCAACATAACTGAAACAATTAATTATGTAGAGAAAAAAATTCTCTAATTAACTATAATATCCTTCATTTTAGCATTTCAGGCGTCTTATTGAGCATGATAATCGGACTGAATGAAATTTAAACTAGACTTAAATGCTATGAATAATGCATGGGTAATTAGATTAAAAATTTCCGGAACCCCCAATAATTTTTCAAGTAGGCGCCTATGAATAGACGGTAGGTAATATTCTCTCTAGTATCCTAACAGATATTAAGTTAGAAATGTTCTTCACAGATTCATGGGAAATTCACAAGTGCATTATTCTCGGCAATCAAATTGAGTTACTGAGTAGCCAATATGCACAATGTAACATCTATAACATCTTCATTAGGGCCAAAAATGATATAAACGTGAGATTACATAAAACAAAACAAGAAAGAAAGAGGAAGTATGCTTCGTAAAAGTAAGACACACTAAGACCTTCTTAAATGACAATTTTGTGATCCCTAGTCCCGAAGTATATATGGTTTTATAAATTTACCTCCAAATAGCTGACTCCGAATAATGTACAGTGATCTTGGTCATGAGACAGTTAAGAACATCAAAGTTCAAGGGGGAAAAGCGGCGAATTTTTGCAGCAAATATTTTGTTTTGCTTCTTCGGACGACAACTGGGTACTTTCTGTCCTCCAGATACCCATTACAAAAACTACTAGCGTGTGGTTTCAAGATGGCAGAGTCGCACCGGTGGCACAGTGGTCTAAGCGCCGGCCTCTGACCATTCGTCCGAGATGGGTCCGGGTTCGAATTCCAGTGAGGCATAGATGTTGTGTTTGTTTTACGGCACTAGCTTTCTCTCTCTTACCTAGAACCAATGACTCTAAATTAGAGACTAGTGATTGCTTACAGCCCATCGAGTTGCTCACGGTGGTCTTTAGATCTCAAAATAAAATGCACCACAAATTTTCTTAGAACGAGCAAATCAACTTTCAAACAAAATGGGATACTCGTTGTCCAGAAGAAGAGGGTTTAGATGCCATTTTCGAATTAATTACGTGTCTAAACAGGGAAGAATGAAATGCAAAAAAAATCATTACCGTAAATTAAGATTTGTGTATCGATGAGGTAACGAACTATGTGCGCGAGTTCGTTCCTTTTTTTTTTTGATTGGAGGTTTAACGACCACCGTGAGCAACTCAATGGGCTATAAGCAGTCGTCCGTCCCTAATTTAGAGTCACTGGTTCCAGGGAAGGAAGAGAGCCAGTGCCGTAAGACACACAACATCCATGCCTCACCGGGATTCGAACCCGGACTCCTTACGGACGAATGATCATAGGCCAGCGCCTTAGACCACTGCGCCACCGGGTCGGCAGTTCGTTCCTTTAAAAGCATCTGAAGAAAATGGTTTGATTGAAAACGCAGCAGCACAAGAGGTGTGCGATTTTTTAAAGACGATGTAAAGTGTAGTGAAGAGTTACAAAAGCTTTTTGTAAGCAAAGAAGATACGGGGAATTAGCGCTCTTGAAGAATTTAAAAATACATTTTGAAAACCATGCTATCCACGCGTATTACTTTGTTTCTCACTGTTAAACAATGGCGAAAAAATAACATTTGATCCAAAACATCAATTTAATTATATGTGTATTGTACATACATATTTAATATGAAGTTTTTAGTATTGAAAGCCTCATTGAACTCAGAAGTCAGCCTCCTGAATAGCCGAAAATTCCCAATGGCAGATAAATGTTGATGCTTCAGGATGTCCTCTATTCAAGGGTTTAATGTCACGACTGCTATATATATAGACTGCTGGCCACCCAAAATGCAACACCAAGAAGGAAGCATCCGATTGGCCTGAAATTCGCAGCATGCGTCGCACGCGAGAGGACATGCAAACGATTAGCATTGCAGGGCGTATGTAAATCATGTGAGCCCGGCATGCCACCGAGAAGCACTATCAGAAGGGTGCACAGAAGGCGGGGTGTAAGTAGTGGAAGTGTGTTGTGCTGCCGGACCTGTGCGTGCGAAGCTTCCTGATGCATAGTCGCAGAATACGGCAGTCATTCCAGTGCGTTTCGGAGTTCGACAGAGGACGAATAGTGGATTTTCGCGACAGCGGTTTATCGTACCGAGACATTGGCGCCCGTGTGGGACGACATCCCGCCACAGTGAAGCGAGTATGGATTCGGTGGGTGTAGGAGGGACGGAATGACCGACGTGAGCGATTGCCGCAGCCGCGGCACACCACCGAACGAGAGGACCGGTATGTTGTGCGGCGGACACTGACGGCTCGCACCACCACATCACGAACGTTAGCTCAGGAATTAGGGTGTGTTGCGGGACAACCTGTGTCAGCACGTACCGTTCGACGTCGTCTGCAGGAGCGGGGACTTGTCGCACGGCGCCCATTGCTCCGATTACCATTGACTTTACACCACCGGCGAGTGCGGCGGCAGTGGGCCGTTGAACGCCGCACCTGGACTACGGAATAGCACGACATTGTCTTCTCCGACGAATCCCGCTTCCGCCTGCAACATCACGATGGTCGGATCCGCGTGTGGCAGCACCGCGGCGAGAGACTGTATGACGCCTGCATTATTCATCGCCATACCGGGCAGTCGCCTGGCGTTATGGTTTGGGGCGCAATTGGATATGACACCCGCACCCTTCTGGTACGCATCGCCGGTACACTCAACAGCCACCGCTACATCTCCGACGTTTTGGAGCCTGTAGTCCTCCCTTACCTGCAGGACCTGCCAGCGGCCACGTTTCAATAGGACAATGCGCGCCCGCACGTGGCACGCATCGGGCAGCAATTCTTCACGGCCCACCAGGTGTCACTGCTGCCGTGGCCCGCCTGTTCTCCCGATATGTCGCCCATCGAACACGTCTGGTCGCTGATCGGCAACCGAGTGGCCCGGCAAGCACCACCCGCGCCTACGCCTGATGAACTGTGGCAACGTGTGGAAGCAGTCTAGACAGACATACCAGAAACCCACATTCAAAGCCTATTTCGTTCGACGCCGCGGCGTGTAGCGGCAGTTACTGCCATCCATGGGAGCCACGCGAACTATTGATGTCTGCGTGTTCCGCAAGTCGCACGGGCCTGTAAGCTCAATCGTTTCATCTTTGTATATGTTATGTGTCCAGTAAATCTGGCTTTGCTATCTGGTGTCCTTCTTGGTGGTGCATTTTGGGTGGCCATCAGTGTATATACACTATATTGACAAAAGTCATGGAACACCCCTTCAAAAGCAAATGAACGGATCCGCTGCGTTGTTTAGATTAGCGATACAGCTGCAAACAGCATACAAACAAGTCTGCAGCTTACCGCAATCACATTGCACTGTGAGGTTGAGTGAAAATGTCGCGGCGAGAGACTTTGAAGAAAGACAGATTAGTACTGACTTTGAAAAAAGACAGATTGTTAAGTGTTATATCAGCGGGTTGTCCATACGAGAGACCGAGAGGCGTTTAAACATACCTAAGTCAATTGTTTTGGATGTATTGAATAAGTGGAAGACACGTGACGTGCCTGAAGCAGCAAAACGTACCGGCAGACCAAAGAAAGTCTGTGATAGAGGACGTCGAAGCCTCAGGAGAGTCGTTACAGCTAATCGACGGAGTACTGCACAAGACCTTAGTGTACAGGTCAGTAAAAAGGCTGGAACCTCGGTATGTACACGTACCATTCGCCGAGAACTTCATTCCATAGGTTACCGTGGTCGTTCGGCTGCTCATAATCCTTTCATCTCCACTCGGAATGCTACTCGTCGTTTTGCATGGTGTAAAGAACATTTATCGTAGGCCGTAGATCAATGAAAACGGGTCCTATGAACTGATGAATCCAGATACACGATCCATCAGTCTGATGGCCGTATGTGGGTATGGCGGCAGCAAGGGGAACGCTAATTACCGCAATGTTCTGTTCCTACGGTCAAGTTTGGAGCTGGCAGGGTACTCGTTTGGGGGTGTTTTTCGTGGTATCGTCCCGGCCCCATGGCTATCATATCGTGGACCTACCTGTTAACCAGCACGTCTACCTCGATATTCTGGACAATTATGACCTACCAACGCTGTGGCAAAACTATGGAACCTAGCCATGTTGGTACCAGCAGGATAATGTATCGAGCCATAAAGCAAGGACTGCTACGGCGTGGTTTGACGATACTTCCGTATCGTGTGTGGACTGGCCAGCACAGAGCCCTGATCTCAATCCCATAGAGCACCAATGGGATGAATTATAGCGCTGCTTAAGAAGTTTTGAACCAAGGTCTAATACTAAGCAACAGTTAGCGACAGCATTATGTACTGAATGGAAGCACATACCTATCGATGTGTTCCAAAACTTTGTGGAAAGCAGGTGGTTTCAGAATCGCTTTAATGTAACAAAACAGAAGGGACGAGCTACATGGAATCGTCTCAAAGAAAAAAAGAACAGGAATGATACAAACTGATAAAAGCGATGAAATGAATATTGAATGAGTAAAGACAAATTTACAACGTGATGCAAACAGAGCAGTGTTTGAGGAAGAACAAAATTATCACAGGCGGGGCACCGCGGTGTGAAAGAACATCAAAAAATTAATGCAGTCTTAACTCACCGTGAGATGTAACGGACTTGGTGTAACACTGAACCACGGGGTCACTGGCGACCATGTAGCACAGAAAGAACTTTCACCACATGCGGAGATGGCAAACTGATACTCCTGCTGTACCACCGTGCACAGAGTAACGGAAAGCATGATGAAAGGTGAAGTCCCAAGTGCGCCATCTATGAAAAAGTGTCGAGGAGTGGCAGTTCGTCTCTTGCAGAAGGATTACGTGGGTCCCAAGAGGTGAGAGATTTTCCCGAACGAGAGCGTTATCGAGGGGTTAGCAAACCCCCTACATTTCAGAGTGGCGACCTTGAATGGGTAAGTCCGACGTCGGATGAAGGCAGCTTTCTGGAATGTGTCGAGGCGATTGATGATACCACGACACTATACAAGACGTAGTCGGGTTGCTTAGCATTATGCTGGAGGAATTTCAGGATGGAGGTTGCTTGGTCGAAGACCTCGGGAAGAACTGCTTCAAACTGCTGTAAAAAGTTCAGAGAAGCCTCCCGATTTGTTTTATGAGTGAGAAACTCGTAAAGATCTTCAAAGGAGACAGGTTCTGAAGGAAGAGAGGCATTGGTAAGCAGAGTCGAGAAATCTTCAAACGTCAGCAGAGGACCCTTTGACTTTGAAGAGGAAGAGCTAGAACGTGACAGGGTAGACTTGGGGCCTGCTAGACGAGTGGAAGAATGTGGGCGGTCAGTCGGAGAAGGTGACTTCTTTTTCCTCCGGGCCTTGGTACTGGTAGTAGAGCGACGTTTGCCGTGGATCGATGACACACGAGATGTAGAATCAGAGGAAAGGTCCACCCCATCGCCGGAAACAAAAGTGCTGACGGTGAATGAAGCTTGAAGATCAGCCGTGATGTCCTCTGATGGAGAGAGAACACGGGAAGGAAAGGAGGAGTCAAGCTGAGGGAAATCCGACAGAGTGGAGAAAGCAACATCGGAAGACGCGTGTTGATCGAAGGCTTTAATCAGATTTTCGGCAGAACTGGGTCCAGGAGGTGCAGACGCAGGAGAAGGCATGGCAGCAGAAACGGAGGAAGAGATAGAATGCTGCCTTGGAGCTGCAGCAGTCAGTGGCTCTGCATGTGGACAATGAGACTGCTGATGGCCGTAAGCCTTGCAGCGTGAGCAATGAGCAGAGGTGAGGAGCTCAATTCGGCGGCGCTCGTTACCGCAACGAACATCCAGGAACCGTGGAAACTTTATGAGATGCTCTTCCGACGGGAAGATGATGCGAGCAGTTCTACGGAAGCCACAGATATGTTTACCATCGGGGTCAGAGGGGGAAGAGGAGAGAGTCTTCATTGGGCCGACTACTCTGCCGCATCGACTAAGTGAAGCACACAGCATATCATCAGAGATCTCCGGGGGGTACCGGATGTAGAGAGACCAAAACAGGACGCTGGATTCGGCTAAAAGGTGACGGTCGCCAAATGATAGGCCCCGAGACAAGACAAGCTCAGCATATTCTTTCTTCGAAAAATAAACATTCACAGTTTGTGGCTTTCGGGTGAGGTGGGTGATGGCACCAGAAGGAAGCATTTTCTTGAGAGCGGAGCTGTACTGTTTCAAAGGAATGTTGGGCAGCGCGTCAAAACAAACCCACAACTCGAGGGTAGAATGAAGACGTTGACCAGCAGGAGAATTCTCGGAAATGTCTAATAAGATGGTGTCACCGTTAAGAGTAACTTAAGAATCCATAGAGGGCAGACGAGACGAGGAGGAAACCGATGGAATCCCAGAGGCAGCAGCAGAATACGTGCATGCAGAAGCGCCTCCTCTGGAAGGCATTGACGCAGCATGAGACAATGTACTGGAAACAGAGGCAGTAGAAACTGAAGAGGGCAAGTTAGCGACGCCATCAGAGACGTCCATGAATTCATCATCGTCAGCAGAGGCCAGGGACGTCACATCCCCGTTCTCAATGGCAGATTTGGAGACCCGGGCAGGAGGAAGATTAAGAGGCTCTCCACTAGCAACCGAAGATGATTGGTCGGCTGAGGAGGCGACGCGAGGAGCTGCAGTAATGCTGGCGGGAGCAGCGCCCTCATCGGCAGATGCCATAATCAATGGCAAGGGTTCACGAAGAAAACGACCAGCTCGGTGTGGAAATTAAAACACTGATAATGAAAAAAAAATAAGCACTCACCAACTCGTGAGGGATCTTAAACGAAAGCACAGACATTTAACTTCGGCACACACACAGAAGAACAATGAATGGGGCACACAAAACACGTGCGTGAAGCTCTCAAACACGGAGCTCGTGAAGACACGTGTAGGCCAAAGGTGGACCGACACTGTACTAATTAATGTATGTCAATAAATGCTATGTTGTGTTTCTCTTCTAGGTGCCCGCTGACTTTTGTCAATATGTTGTATGTTATGTTAGGGTAAAAGGGATTAATCCGGTGATTATGCATAATCACCGATCATCTCGGCGAGTTTGATAAATTTATTTCATATATTGCGAATTGATCACATTTATCGGTGATTATGCAAACTCGCCAGTTCGTAGTGGTAAATATGATAAATCGTACTTCATTAATCAAATTTACCGAACATTATGCGTAATAGTCATTCTAGATGGTAAATTTGATAAATAATGCATTCTCGTCGAGTAATAAAGGAAAGTGTAATTCAACCAAATGCAAAAGCAAGAAAAATGAAAAAATATGTAACTCAAAATGTCATGATAGTTTGCCATGTTTGAATAAGCAGTAAGAATTATTAGAGTTCCATATTTTTCCCAACATTTTTTTTGAAATGTCTGTACACATAATTCTAATAATAAGTTGAAGCAGATTTTTCTTAGTTTCCTTATTTTCATTAAATCGTTCTAGTATTAATAAAACAAAAAATGTATTTTTTGTTTTATTTTATCGAAATTAGTTTAAATCCATAAGTACTTACCAATTTCAGTTCGGAATTACGCATAACCGCCAGTAAAAGTGAGAAATTCTGGGATATTTATCAAATTTACCATCTTCCTTTGGGAATTATGTAAATGTTACCGCTAAAGTGCAGAAATGAGTTATTCTACAGATTATCTGAGTAATGTGCAGATTAACTAGGGTGATCCGTTCAAGTGCCGAACATTGTTTCATTTCTCAAATTACCTAGGTAGCCTGCAAATTACCTAGATAATCTACACATTACCTACTAGGCACTCGTTAAAGTGAAAATAAGATCTTTGCTGGAACAACAGCAACGTTTCTGTACGCTTAAATTAACATAATGTTATTTATTTTTCGATATATAAACAATCAAGTTAATACAATTAAACAATCAATAAATTAGTTGATAGAATCAATCATCAATGAATTAAAAAACTATAATAGAAAGAATCAAACGGTTTAAAATATTATTATAATTAAGGAAATGAATTTGCAAAACATATGATAAAATTATGCTTACTTATTAGTGCAATCTAAAGAGTGGTGACACTTTGAATTACATAGCAATTGGTTTTTGCGACAAGCACACCTATTTGTGGTACATTTAGATTTGCAGTCACATTTTCTGAAACACTGCCCAGTACCAAGGGATTGTTTTATTGCTGTTTGACGTAAAGATATTTCTACAGCAGGGACATCTTCTTTCGTTAAAAATCTCTCTTTGCAAACACTGAATTCAGATTTTGCATACAATTGTTTTAAAATACCCGTTTTAGTACCAAGTTTATAAAAGCTATCCTCTGTTTTACCGGCGACGACTAGACGCTGGCGAAACTAAACTAAAAGTTGAGGGAGAGTGGGAAGGTGTAAGGAAAGGAAATGAGAGAAGCAAACTTTTGAACTTTAACGATACGGAAGCCGTTAATGTGCACATTACCTAGGTAAAATGCGGAAAACTCTTGATTCAGCATTTTAACGGAAGAAATCAGTTAATCTGCAGATTAGCTAGGTAATGTGCCCATTAACGGCTTTTGAGCTTTAGCGGTAACATAAGCACTCCGTTAAAAGTGAGAAATTTAGTGAAATTTATCAAACTCACCAAGATGGTCGGAGATTATGCGTAATAACTGGCGATTATGCATAATCACCGGATAATCACTTTTACCGTAACATATACTGCTACATATATATAGCCTATATATATATATATATATATATATATATATATATATATATATATATATATATATATATATATATATATATATATATAACCACATTTTTTATAGCCTTATGCTGCCTAGCATCTCTCATAAATTTGGCATGATCAATTCTATCAAAACATTGAACGGAGTTAAATTGGGTCTGTCATCACGTACACTTAACAAAAAAATAGTGCAGAGTGTAAACTCTATAACACTTATCTAAGTTAACATGTACATCCTGTTTCTGCAAGCACTTCTCCATTGCTGCAGCACAATGTCTGTAGTCCAAATATAACGCGATGGCTGCGCTTCTCAACATCAACTCGCGAAGCGAAGATGCGTAACGCTGAGACGATTTCCAAATTAAAACAAGTGGCAAATCTGAAAGTTGAGTTACTACTGATTTTCAGTATTTCCATTTTATTTTGTTTTTTCCATATACAGATGCAGTCAGCTACACATTTAGACGTGGTGGGGCCCTATGCTATGGGAATACGCAGGGGTCCTGTTTAGCAATTGCTAACTGCCAATATGGTTGTATAGCAACTGAGCTTGGTAAAAATGCCGCCAAGGTACGTTACAAATTCGTGCGGTGAGTGTTCCTCCTTTAGAGCAAATTCATTCCTTGCCAGTTGAGTGACTGAATGTGTTTAATTCTTAGGAGTGAAATGCTCTTGTAAACTTATAATTGCTAAAAAATGAAATGTAATTTGGAAACTGTAACATGATTACCACTGGTAAAATATGAGAAATCAATCAGTTTACATCTGATAAAATATAAAATTGTAACGAATAAAACAAATGAAATAAAATTTTGAGAGGCTCCTTTAGGCCCGTTTCACACAACCGGGGTTTTCCCGCAGAAGCAATAAATTACTCAGCTGTCCAACCGCTTCTTTTGAAGCCGTCTATAGAATTATACCGAGACTTTCAGACGAGCGGAATCAGTCGAAACTCTGTTGCGGTAGCCGCTGAGCTCCCACGGGGTTCGCTACAAACTGGATAACTGCGGTACCGTCCAAATTTAGAGAAACACAGATGTAAGCCAAGACGTTCACACAGACTGTAAACGAATTCACCGCTACTGCAATAAACAATCACTCCTGTCAGAGGGGAGAGGAAGAAAGCGATGCTGCCGGGCGGGGTCGATTGTCAATCACTTTGGGCTTGTGTGCTTTGTTAGTTTCCAACAGAAAAATTCTGATTTTTTAGTATAGTTTGCGCTATAACTTCTGTTGATCATGTCTGCTATTAATATTTATACTGAGTTATTAATTTTGGAAGTGGAAAAGCGCCCAGAAGTTTGGGATACATCGTCGGAAGATTACAAGGATAGGAACATAAAAAAAAAATGCTTGGAATGATATCTGCAGAATCCTGAACCGAGTTCGACAGTTTCACTGAATATGAAAGGAACATGATTGGTAAGCGAATTCCGAATATACTTGTCTATTTGCAGAGGTATTTCACAATAATATATGAGTATGGCTTTCCCTATCCCTATCAGAAGGGGGGGCTAAAGTCCTGGTCCTCCACCACTCACACACTGTAATAAAAGAAAAAAATATATACCTTGCACTTGCACCTGACATTCACTCCGATCGTTTATTTATCAACAGAGAAAATTATTCTAGGTCAAGTAATGCATAAACTCACAATGTTTTGAAATCTTGTTCTTTCATGGAAATAGCAGCGTTTTCTGCATTTTCTTTTAATTTCAAGTTCAGTATAATTGTTTTCTCATGGTTCGCGCATAATCACCATATTTCGAGTGTAGGTATGATGCCAGCAATTTGCTACAAATACTGTAATGGTTTACAGTGATGCAGAAGTTAATTGATACATTTTGCCATTTTTTGTGTAGGAGTGAATGACTTCAAAATGTGATAACTATGCAAAACAGTATTTTAAGCAAAAAGCAGTGCCGAAAATAAAATGTTGAAACTTAAGATAGTAAATGTAGAAAAAAATGTCAGTAATGCACAGAAATAAATGTAGAAACGTACGATAGTAAATAAATGTAGAAACACCAATGGTATACTGACTGTCGGAACTTCAGAGTTATGGGAGTTGTCTTTCAAGAAAGAAATCAAATTTCACAAACAGGTTAACTGTGTGCGTTAAACGAAAAAATATCTGAATGTTTGCAGAATAAAGTAACGAAAGAACCATGGTCATGTTGTTGTGTCTTTCAACAGTTAAACAAACTAAGAGAGTGTAGTAAATAATTAAAAAAAAGACATCCTCATCCAGAACAACAAATTTAATCATTTTATGTGTGAATTAAGATTTCTTTCGAAATCTGTTTACATGTTGCATGGAGAAATAACAGCGAGCATCGAAAAAAATTCACACCTTATAAATAATTCCCACCAATAATTGCCTGAAATTTAAAGTTTCACATATTAGGAAAGTTAATTGTTTCGTAATGATCACACAGCCTTGTGAAAGGGCTCTCAAAAACGTCTTATAAAAGGTTATTAAGGTATTTTGTGTTTCCATAGATTTCCTCAAGTGTTCTCCAAAATGCTCTGTAAAAGTGTGTGTGTGTGTTTTAATGCACCTTACAAGTGTTTCGTAGTATTTCCGTGTATGTATCTTTCAACACGGTAAACGGTTTCATAGAACATTGGCTCCGAAAAAATGGTTTATGTCATACATTTGCTACATTTACTGTGGATTATACGTCGACATAGGTACTCGTAATATTCAATACATTATCTTTTCATGAGTTTCAAACATGTTATGCATTGAGTTTCTACATCAAATACTGCATTTGAACGAAGACACAATTTAGAAACTGACCACACAAAGAGCTAGCCATTCTTTTCCCGCCTATCAGTCGAACGTTTTTTTTTCTCCGCTCTAAAAATAAAACCGCTCGTGTGAAAGCCACCCAAAAACTGCACGGTTTTATAGATTCGTCGTATTCATTCCGTCTATAGCTTGTTTACTTATACATAAATCCGTCCTTGTGTGCACTGACTCTTCCCATACTTGCAAACATATGTTAGCCACTCCATTGGATAAGTGATCGGAGGCTATGGTTTCTATCAAGTCGTTCGACCCCTGGTTGAGACATAAGCGGCATCCTCACTTCAAGACGCAGAACACCCCCCCCTTCCGGAACCAGCGGCTCCAAAATCAGGGAAGAGAGACTGCCTATAGCCCAATGAGTTGCTCATAATGGTTGCTACCCCCCCCCCCCAATATGTTAACTTGCTCGCATGAATGTATGGCTGTATTTATTTGAATGTTATTAGCATGAATATTTTATTTAAATTTTTATGTATATTCATGTTGGGGTATACATGAATGTGCATGTGTCCATTTCCTTGATGAGCTATGCCTGTACATATTCCCACCTTAAATAAAATTATGTGTTACGTAATGTGAAGATATTGTAAAAAGGAATGTATGATGTGACATCTTTATTGAGGTAATTGCTTGCTATGATGCTCGCGCGTCGCCACTGAAAAATGGCTACCAGGGAGCTGCAAAACCTCCAGTATTTCTCAAGCCACACTTGAGCCCTCCAAAAAGAATTTGAATATCTGGAACACATGCAGAGTGAAAAGATTTTAAATATCGACAAACTTTGGCGAATTCACACAATTTATGTAGGTAATAGCGATTTTATAGTTGACATTACTTATGTCAAGTTACAAACCCAAACTGCAACTTAAAAAAAAAAAAAAGAATGAAAAAGGAAGGATAATAAGCATGATTAAAATCCTAAAAAGAAAAAAAAAAAAAAACATGTAAAACTCTAGGGAGTGGTATCCCACGAACTGTTTCCTGCCTTTTGGGCATCTGTGAAAAAACACAATTTTTTTTATGAAATTTCTATAAAGCGAGATTGTTTCCCTCTCCTATATATGACACTTGGCCCTCATAAGCATCAAGCCCTACCCCTTGAGTTTTGACGTTGCCACTGCTGAGTTGGGGGTAAGTTACGGAGATCGTGCTGGTGTCAGTTTTGTTGTTTCGTAGTGCGGTCGTTTACATGGATCGAATGTTTATTTTTGTAGGGGATTTTAAGGGGAAGTGTATGAATCCAGGTCTTAAATAACCCTTAGAAGTAGAAAGCTAGGAGATTTTTTTGGGGGGGGGGGGGGGTTGAGGTTTAACGACCGCAAGGAGCAACTGGTTGGGCTATAAGCTGTGGCCCGTCTCTAAATTAGGGCCACTGGTTCCAGGGAAGGGAGAGAGAGAGCCAGTGCCATAAGACAAACAATATCCATGCCTCACGGGGTTCGAACCCGGACCCATCTCGGACGAATGGTCAGAGGCCATTGCTTAGACCACTGCTCCACCGGGGCGGCGCTAGGAGACTGCTCGACATGAAAGTCACACGGACGCGAGTTAGAAAATGGGAGGAAGACGCCCTCATTTATACTAGAGCTGAGTTCAGGCTCAATTTTCGGAGCACGTGGTATATCAGCCCGAGCCCACCAGAGCCCAAATATTATATCGCAAGATAGAGCCCGGGCCCAAACGAGCCCGAAAACTGGCTAACCTGTTTAATCAATAATAAAAAACATCTCCTTTTCCACACTTCTACTGTCTCCTCCTGCAATTAACCAATATATTTCTGAAATGGTTAGTGGGGAAGGGACCTCTACCTATTTTTACAGTGTAACTGTACGATTTTCTTTGACCGTTCGTTTCCACCTGAAGTGCTTCGGGGGCAGGGAATCCAAAGTGATAGGGGTACTGCAATTGTATGTTGCTCAAATAATGCTGATATTATCGCGCCATAATGCTTTGCAAAATGTACGTTGCTAAATAGAATTAGCAGGGAGCTACTGCGTGGAGATTGGGGCTTTATTTTTGTTGGCATGCTATCAACTATCCAACATCTATAATTCTTGGAAAAGCTTTTCTTCTGAGCAGAAACACACTAATGCGCGGCCTATAGCATTTTCTACCCAAGCCCGGAATAAATAGCCATCTCGAATGCCCACTCCCCAACCAGAACCAGTTGCGAAGAATTCCTTTTACAAACTATAAAGTGTCTCATTTGCTAAATCATTTATATAAAATCCCATTTATATATATAAAAAAATCTCTCGCTCTTTCTAAGAGCCCGAGTCCGAACCGCAGAAAATATTCTACAGCCAGAGCCCGATTAGGGCCCGGGCTCTGCTTCGGGCTCAGCCCGTCTCAGCTCTGATTTATACCCGGGCTGCCAGTCCCCGGGAACCTACGGCTTAATGATCCCATCCAACGCTCGGTGGATATTCAGTGGCTCGAGCGTTCGTACCTGCCTGGGATCGATCCCGATACTTTTCTGTAGCAGTCACGAACGTTGATCACTAATCCATCCGCGACTCTAGCTAATGTTTCTGCGGATGATGATGGATTAAATACAGTAGAGCACCGCTTCTTTACATTATATGTTTTTATCATTTGTACATTGAATTCCTACAGTCCTGGCAGACTCGCATATGCGCTAACGTTAATTTATTTAAGTTACACGTTATTCGTCAGATTGTAAGTTTACTTTATACGTTTTCATTTTCTAGCTAAATGGAAAAGCTTCACGTTTTGACCCTTTGTAGAGCAAGACCTAATTTTTACTTATTTTACTTAACTTTCTTTTCTGTTAATCGTTGTCACAGGCGTCTAAGTGAGGAGGACAGATCTGTAGAGGAATATTTTCAACAGGGTGAATATTTTTAAACCAAAAACCGTCGTTTAGAAAGCTATGAACTTTTTTGCCATGGCTTGGCAAGAAGATTTTGTACCGCAGACAGTGGCGGTTATAGAAATTCGAAAAGGGAAGGGCACCTTATTACCACTATCAGTTTGATCGAATGTCAGAATAGCTTACCTTAGCCTCGTGGTGGGGTGGCAGAGGTTCTATATATATATTATCAATTTTCCTTTTTTTTTTCTCTCTGAGAATGAGTTCAGTGCTTATATGAGTATTCTGATAGGGTCTATACAAGAGTAATTTTAAGTGCACGGATTTATTGAATAATCCTTTTTAATAAAGAATGAAATATGTTTTACACAAAAGTAAGTCTCCTTGGGTGCAATGGAGCAGGCCTCTCCAAAATCTCCAATATTTTAGGACAATATTTCGGTGAATATGCATTAACGTTAGTCCTGTAGGACGCTGCTGGCCCACTGTGATTCTTAAATATGTGTTTAACCTTTTTATAGCTGCGAAGGATCTCTCTAGCGTCGCTGTTGTAACGGAAATAACAGCTAATAAGATTTCACATAGTTGTTATTCCCGTTACAACAGTTAGCAGATATTTCATGTTGTTCAAACAAATCAGATCTTCATTGGTCTGAATTGCAGTAATGCATTCTATGACATATTCTGGACAAGAATATACTTTTCTTCCTGCTTCACATTGGTTTGACCCTTGAGCGGTGATTGATTTCTTTCTGAAGTAGGCGACATCAAGAGTTTCAAGAATCACTTGGATTATTTTACAAGCTTTAGCAGTACAAAAAATAGATACACAGATGTCTATTTTTAGCAAGGTGTAAAAATCCAGAAAATTAAAATTTTCGCCCCTTTGTATGCCCCCCCCAACCCCCTCTGCAACCACTCTTGACCGCAGTTACTGTACTTTTAAACTGTAGTGTTCCGTAAATTCCATAACAATGTCTTTAAAATCCGAAGTTTCACACGTTTTTTAATTTGGTTCTTGAAAAAATGAATAGTCGATGCTTTACCATATATTGGAGTACGTCATTGGCTGTTTGCTTGAAAAAGCAGTCTGTGATGGAGAACTGCGTAAATAAAAACACTGTATCAAGTATTGTGAAAGGTACAGTCGAACAAATTTTCCTACTTCATTACGAAGATAATTCATGTAATGTAAATTATCCCGGGAAATGTAAACTTTTATTAATTCGCTTGATGTGAATTATCCCACTGAGAATGTTGCCTAAAGAGTAAACTAAATCGCATTATTGCAGAAACGTTTTATGAAAGAATCTTCTGTATGACTTTATTATGGAACATCGTGCAGTTTGCTTTTTGTGTGTGTGGGTGGGTGTGGGTGTGTTTTGGGGAAGGGGGGTAACTACAGTCCTGAACAGCGACGTATGGCTCTAATTTATCCTTCCTTTTCAGTTTCGGCGTTCTCATGTAAATTTGGTTTCTCCATGTCAAATATTTTCTGATTTAACGCCACGTAATTTTTTCTGGGGAGTTTTACATAAACTGGCAGCAAGGCAGTTGGTCAAAAGACAAGTAAAGCGAAGTTCGATACCAGTTTAGGTAGAGCTATGTTCGCAGATTGAGAATTATGTTCAGAGACTGAGACAATTATGTTTTGAGTACGATAGGAGAGATAATGTTCTGAGATACGCTATGAGAGTATTACGATATGTAATGTAAGATTGTTTGATATTTGATGACGGCGAACAATAATTGTCAAACGTATAATATCATTACGAAACAATAATTTGAAGTGTTTTCATCATGGTGTTACAAGCGACGTATTGATGTGACGAATACTTTACGTGCTGAGAGACATACACGTTCGAGTCACATTTTTTTGGCCACCAGCTAATATCCAGAGTAACCGCCGTGTGCAGCACGGACAGCAGCTAGACGCGCTAGGAGTGACTCAAGAAGGTGCTGGGAGGTGTTCACAGGTATGTGGAGCCATGCTGACTGTAGTGCGTCTGACAGCTGCTGGAGGGTGCGAGGTGGAGGATCCATAGAGCGAACAACACGATCGAGGTGCTCGCACAGATGCTCAATTTGGTTTAAGTCATGGGGAATTAGGGGGCCAGGGAAGTACTTCAAGTCTTCATCGTGCTCTTCCCACCACTCCGCATTGTTGTTCTGGAAGATCCCATCCACTCCAGGGAAGGCAATCAGCATGAATTGGTGTACGTGGTCTGCAAGGATGGATTAATAACGAATTCGGTCCATAGTGCCTTCCACAGGAATGAGTGGATCCGGAGAATGTCACGAAAACATTACCCAGACTATAACGTTGCCACCGCCAGCTTGTGTTCTTCCAGCAATATTTGAAGAGTCTTTATTCTACGATGTTTCTCGCCTTATACGCCAACGTCCATCAGTTAGATGAAACAGAAAACGTGACTCATCGGAGAAGGCAATCATTTGCCAATCAGCGGAGGTCCAATTCTGATACCGCCGTGCAAATGTAAGCCTTTTATGCCTATACACATTTGTTAGCATAGGTGCAGTAACCATCCGTCTGCATCAGAGCCCCATACGCAGCAGGGTTTCGCTGAACTGTCGTTTTAGACACACTTCCGGCAGCCCCCTGGTTCATTCGGCCAGTGAGTTGCTCCACTGTAACTAGCGTGTCGATCGGCCCGCACGCACCTTCGCAGCCGACGTTCACCTCTCGCATCAATAGCACGTGGTGCTACATAGTTTTCACGTCGCTTATTCGCAATGGTGCCATTTCTCCAATCACGATACACTTTAACAGCAGCAGCACGCGAACAGTTCACAAACTGCGCTGTTTCAGAAATATTGCCACCGTTGGCCCGAAAGCCGATATTCATCCTTTTCTGCAAATCTGGTAAATCGCTCCTTTTATCCATGACAGCAACGAGTAATATGTTTTCAGAATGCTGACAGCACACCTTATATACCCTCCAAGCCAGCTCACGACACTTGCCTTCTTTCATTGGCTACTTGGCTACTCGCTGCTGACTTCAAAAGCAAGAGGTTGTCACAATAATGTGACTCGACTGTGTATAAAAAAGTGGGCTTTAGATTTGTAAGTACAATCTCATGACTGTACTTACAAATATCTGACTGTGTACAAGTCTCACGCAGGACAGATTATTTGATAGCGTGTTATTAGATTTTATCAATGTTTAATTAATGTTACTGCAACTAAGAACAAGCAAGGAACGAATTAGAATAATGAGGGTTCTTAAAAATAGCTAAATTTTCAGCAAATTAAGTCAAGTGACATTTAGTTGAAGTTACACTCTTTACATTTCTACAACCGTTTAAACTGTATTATTCCATAAAGCATGTAAGGCTATATATAAGTGGTCTCCGTCGCTAATTTGAGGCCGCTGGTTGCAGGAAAATGAGATACCAAGTGCCATCAAACAAATGCACCACTCATGCTTCATCCGGGACCACTTAGATGATTAGCCAGATGTCAGCGCCTCTGACACAGTCCCATCGGGGCGGTAAACTTTCAGCGTATCTCAATGCAATGGATTCTCAGATACCTCCCGGAGAAATTATCCCAGTATATCGATCATTTTCCCCAAGCGTGAATACTATTTAGTACAGGCCGACCCTTTTTGGTGAATGCATCTGAAAGTTTGTTTTTTGATTGTACTTTATGAATGGCATACAATCTCAGATTGCGTATTCGCACTCCCGGTTATACTTCACCTTGTAAGTAATCAGTAAACGACATCTGTCACCATTGTTTGGCTTCCTTCAGGTAGACTTCGCATTTCTTGTGCGGTGTTCAACCAGTTCAACGGTTGTTTTCTCACAGCAAGTCGAAATATTTTGCCTAGGGTCAAAAGGCGTCATTGCAAGCCACAGACGTTAGAAACTTCCTTATCTATCACGCACAATATCTTCAGGAGCACGTAATGCATGATCTGCATCCAGAATCATGAACGTAGAGGCAGCTCGGATTCCCACTCTTACTCATCAATGATCACGGACAGTTACACACGCCTATTGTTTCAAAGTCATCCATCTTCCAAATGTGCTCAGAGGGGACCCCTCAGGTGGCACCAGTGATACCCTGCCTCTGTGGGTCATCCTTCAAGCCCATCTACCTTCACTTCATAAACAAACTTTAAAAAAAAAAAAAAGATATGCGTGCTTGTTGAATAACTTCCGCAGTCCCTCTTACAGTCTGCAAATACGCAATAGAGCTGTTTGTTTCCCTACTTACGTTGCGAATCCGTTCTCAAAAATTCCTTGTCAGCTGAAAATCGCGTAAATCCAACATTAAAATCGACATATGCTTTCGTTTCAGTGAGTTAAAGTTCAAAACGTAGAGTTTGTAAAAGCAAACATAATCCATAATTTAGTCCAGTGATGTATACCGGATATATGTACATATGCCGACCACTAAATTAGAAACTTTCATTTAATACCGGGTTAGACCTCCTTTAGCCCGAATTACATCAGGTATGCAGTTTGGCATAGATTCCACAAGGGGTTTGAGTGCATCTACGTCTGCAGTATACCAGGCGTTCACCAGACAGTCCTTTAACTGTCTCATAACAAAAGAGTAATTTGTTCCTGGATCTGTTTGTTCTAGCATGTTCAGAGTTGGAAACGGGTCAAAAGTTTTGGACCCGGCGGTCACATAATTGGACCCGGCCCGGACCTGACGCGGCCAAATCTGCTTTTTACTATAAATTCGAATAGATCATCACGGTCAACCATTATCAATCCACTGCTGGACGAAGGTCTCCCCAAGTTTCTTCCACAACGGTCTGTCTTGTGCCAGTCTCTTCCGCATACTTTCGAATTTCATCCACCCATCTCCCATGTGGTCTTCTTCTGGGTCTTTTCCTGTTCCTTGGAATCCAATCTAAAATTTCGACTGTCCATCGATGGTCTGTCCTTCTGTCAGTATGTCCAGCCCATTGCCATTTCAGGGACTTTACTCTGATCATGATGTCTTCCACTTTTGTCATTTTTCGGATCCACGAGTTCCTCTTCTTATCTCTCCTGGTTACACCAAGCATGCACCTCTCCATGGTTCTTTGAGTTGTCTGCAGCCTTTGTATGTCTCTTTTAGTTAAGGTCCACGTCTCTGCACCATACGTAAGCACTGGAAGGATGCATTGATTAAACACTTTTCTTTTAAGACATAATGGCATATTGCTCTTAAAAATTGTACCGTTTCTTCCAAACGCACTCCAACCAAGTTTTATACGCCAATTAATTTCTTCGTCAATGTGACGCTCGCTTGATATCTGCTGCCCAAGATAAATGTAGGAATTGGTTATCTCCAGCTTTTCCCCATCAGCTGATAAATCTTATTTTTTTTTTTTTTTTTGTAAAAGCATTGTATTTCAGTTGTCTTCTGAAGTGCATTTTAGTCCCATTTCTTTATCCTTGTCCTCAAGTTCCTGGATCATACTCAGCAGCTCTGAAGCATTATTTCAAAGAAGTCTGAAGGATTCTTTTTTTCTTTTCAAAAATAAAACGAAACTAAAACCGGGTCGAAATCTGGTGAGGAATAACTTGACCCGGCCCGTTTGGCCTGCAAGAAATTGTAGACCCGGTGACATGTCTAATATATCCTCAATGGGGTTCAGATCAAGATTTTGTGGTGGCCAGGAAAGATGGTGGAAGTCGCTGTCGTGAACCACTGCTGAACACATCTTGCGCGATGCACAGTAGCATTGTCTTCCATGAAACAGCGGTCACTTGCTGGATGAAAAGTCAAAATTGCAAGGGGGATTTGATCGACAGCAATGTTCAGATAATACTTGGAGGGCACCAGACCATCCAGCTGTATCAGGGGACTCGTTCAGGAACAACAGAACGTGCCTCTCACTATGTCACCAGTTTAAGATCCTTGAGTTGTATTTAGAAGGCAAGCTGGGTCCATTACTTCGTGGGACTTCTGTCAAACTCTCTGCCTACCGTTGGTACAAAAGAATATGTACCGCGACTCGTCGGACCGCATGACCTTTTCCCGGTTTTCCATTGTCCATTGTAAACGAACTTTCCGCTTCTTAGCAGAAACCAGTGGTTTCCATAAAGGCATGCGTCTGCCAATACCGATCGCTTCAATGCCCTACGCATAGTTCGCTGAGATATGAGTCGGGAAACATCCTTCATTCAATGCTTCGGTCAATTGCTGCACATTCTTCATTCAATGCTTCGGTCAATTACTGTACACAGGTAGTCCTGTTTCTTTGTACAAGCCTTCTCAGACGACGGCAATCTTTTTCGCGTTAGATTGTCGCGTGAGAGTTACGCCTCTTAGACAAGCACTGAGTTATTTTTCTACTGATTAAAGACGCGGGATATCTCACCTTTTGAGAAACCAGTCAGTTTTAAAAATCGTTTCTCCAGCCACACAGGCGCCCACGATAATCCTTTTATCGGATTCAAAAAGATTCTTTGTTTGTTTTTTTTTCCATTGTAATCAACGTTACTGAGGAGCAGCAGTCTTAAACAGTTGCCAAAATCACATGGTGACGCACGCGATCACGTATTTTGCATATAAGCTGCATAAGTAACGCTTACGTTCATCTGCATAAAGGATCCTCTTTCAGTGGGTAGTGTGTGTATATTCATTTTGCATTAAAAATATTTCCTTCTCGGAAGAAAGAGAATTACGCTTATGCAAAGTCATGGGTCTGACTTAATTTAAAATGCGGCAGATGACGCATACTCCGTTTCTGGGAGGGTGACCAATTAGTAACTTCCGATGACCTTTGGCGGAGGATTTAAACATAAATTCGTTTCTCTCATCGTCATTTATGCTCTCTTGAATAAAAAACGCTATTTCGCACAGAAGTTGTGAAAACACAAGTTTGTCCGTGCCCCTAACTCCGGAGTAAGTCGCTCTCCCAACTGAGCTACGCGGACAGAATGTCTCGCTGCAGATTTGTCGTCTTGTCACATGTTTTCACCTCTGTAGTACGTCACGAAGTTCAAATCAAAAGGCAACTTGCTGGAGGAAGAAGGGAGAAATGGTAACCGACCTCGAAACATGGTCTCGCTCGGAGGTGCGCGCAGCGATTAGGGCACGGAAACGCCATCTGCAGACTTTCATTGCCTACTGCAAGACGTTTATGGTCTAGAGATCCCGACTTCAGGACAATAGACATTGCCCTGACACGCGGGGTACTAAATGTAAAATTTCAAACAATTTAATCCGTCTGTCTTCCTTCACCAGAGCTCCACACACCAACGTTGCTGTCTGTCGTTGGCATTGAAGGCCAGTAGCTGCAGGCTGGTGGTGAAACAGCAGTGTTCGAACCCCTGCCTCAGAGGAACATGTGATGCACACAGTCATGGGGGATTCAGGAACTAAAAGGAGAACATTAGCAGCAAGCTTAGACATTCCGCATTCAATTATACGTAGCTTTTTCCCTAAGGAGCCGTTCTACCCATATCACGTGAAACGAGTACATGCCTTCTCACCAGCTGATTCCCATTCACAAATCGTGTTTTCAATAGCTTCTTGCTTTGCACCTGGTTTTCTTACCTGTGTACTTTCCACAAATTAATCGCAATGAGATGACACTGTGAAAAAAATTCAAATCATTCACCAATTGGCACGGAAAATTCCTCGTGCAGTAACGCAGTCCCAGCATGATCAGAGGTTTATTGTGAATATTAGGGCTGGCATCACTTCTCGTCTATCGATTTCGGTGTGCTGAAATAAGTGAAATATTATAAAACCCAATTAACCGCTTGGGTTTTATTATTTGCACTCCCACAATAAGTTATAACTCAATAGAGAAGCGTTTCCGGCCAAATGTTCATAACATTTTTTGCATCACTGTGCACGGTAGATTACGTTTCCAAATCTCACTAGACGCTTTGGAAACACCCCGAATATGATTCCTTTTTTTTCACTTTAAAGTCCCCCATAAGGCTCAAAGGAGATACCGTACCTAATCTAAGGTCACTGGTTTGGGAAAAGGGACAGAAAAATTGCCCATACCTCACTCCCGACTAAAACAGATTTCAAATTCGGTAGATAAGTCAAAAACCTATGCATCACCGGGATTCGAGCCCGAGCTCAACTCACACGGTTGACCAAAAGTCCGCGCTTCTTATCTTCCGGCCCAGGTGAAGTTTAAAAACCTTTTGTCCCTTTTTGGGAACCTTTTCATTACCCTTTTATCGTCATCATCAATCCTCTGCTGGATGAAGACATTCGTAAGTCTCTTCTGCAACTTTCTGCCTTCAGCATTATCTTCCATTTCACTACTCCATGCTTTCGAATTTCATTGACCACGCGGTATTCTGCGTCTTTTCCTGTTCCTTGGTATCCAGTCAACTATTTCACTTGTTCAGTGCTGGTTAGTTCTATCAAGATATCCAGCCCATTACAGTTTGAGGGTGTTTGCTTTTATCATGCTGTCATACACTTTTCGTCATTTTCCCGATCCACGAGTTCTTTTTCTCTCTTTCTTATTTACACAAAGCATGCATCTCTCCATGCTTCTTTAAATTGTCTGCAGTCTCTGGGCGTCGTTTTTAGTCAAGGTCCATGTCTCTGATCCATGAGTAAGAACTGAAAGGATGCACTGATTAAATACTTTTCTTTTAAGACATTAAAAGAAAAGTTACTAAAAAGACGTTAGGATCAGTAAACAGACTGCTAGTACAAGTGTGAAGTATCAGAAGATGCCTACTTTGAAGGAAACCAGAACAGAACACACAATAGCTTGCTTAGGTTTTTATTTCCTGCTCCTAGGTTGGATATTATTGGGGTATCCTGAAACAAGTTAGTAAAATCATACAATGCATTGATTATGATACGCTTTCCAACATACTGGAAATCATTACTCAAGTTATTATTCAAGTTATGAGGAAAATGGCTGTGGAATATATCTCACTCCTGTGTCCTGACCTTTGATCCCATTTCAATTATATTTAACAGAACTGGTTCAGTATACCTCCGAAATAACATGATAAAGTTTTGTCGCAATCGAAGCAATTTTACGTAAGTTATGATGCATAAGGGCTATGGAATAGATCCCGCTCCTGTGTCCCGACCTTTGATCCCATTTCGCCCATTTTCAATAGGATTTGTCCCTAGGCAAGTCCCTACAACATACTAACATTTCATCCAAATCGAAACATTTTTACGTAAGTTATGATGCATAATGGCGATGGAAGTGATTCCGCTCCTATGTCCTGACCTTTGACCCCCATTTCGCCAATTTTCAATAGGGTTTGTCCTCAGGTGATCCCCTACCACATACTAAAATTTAATCGAAATCTAACCTTTTTTATGTTAGTTATGATGCATAAGAGCAGTGGAATGGATCCCGCTCCTATGTCCTGACCTTCGACCCCATTTCGTTCACTTTCAAAAGGGTTCCTTCCCAGGTGTTCCCCTACCACATACTCAACTTTCATTGAAATCGAACGATTTTTACGTGAGTTATCGTGCGGACGACCATACGCACACAACGCTTGACGTAACGAGGCAAATGGGAATCGCGACCGCTCGCAAGAGTGAGACGTCATAAAACTTTAATAGGATCCGCTCATCTGTTTGTCTACTGACGTCATGAAAATACAGGTCGCGCCATCTTTTTTCTGGATAATTAATGCGTTCACAAAGATGAAAATTTGAACATCGATTAAAATAGCTTCATTTCATAACTTGGAATACCTAATATTTTCTAAAACAGCCATAATTATGCAATCCAACATTTGTTTGTCTACTGACGTCATCACAGTACAGGTCACGCCATCCTTTTTCTGGTTTCAACACCACCAAAGGAAAAGTTATTGATTTTTAATATAATTATGGTTATGTTTTAGAAAATATCAAGTACTCCAAGTTATAATAAGAAGTTATTTTAATCGATGTTCGAATTTTCATCCTTGGGAACACATTGTGAAAGAAATGTGTACAAAAGTTTTTCCATGGGAAGTACAGGAAGCAATATTACTTTACGTCCACCTTAATAATATGGGATAAGGGCGATGGAATGGATCGCAATTCTATGTATTGACCTTTGACCACATATCGTTCATTTTCAATAGGGTTTGTCCCCAGGTGGTCCCCTACCACATACTGAAATTTCATCGAAATCGAACCATTTTTACGCACGTTATGACGCATAAAGGTAATGGAATGCATCCCGCTCTTATGTCCTGACCTTTGACCCCAATTCACCCATTTTCAATAGGGTTCGTCCCAAGGTGGTCCCCTACCTCATACTAAAATTTCATCGAAATTGAACCATTTTTACGCCAGTTATCGTGCGAACAGACGGACGGACGGACAATGCTGGCGCATATACGCTTCTTCAACCTAGGGTTGGAAAGCGTAAAAAAAAAAAAAAGGGCGTCTTTTGTACAACGGTTTCACTTACTCAGAACCTAGGAAGAATCCAAACAAAATTTCAAAGTACATGCCATCATGTTCAGTAGTTTGAAGCAATCTGTTTGTTAATTGTTTAATTCCTGCATGAAACCAAGCTTTCCGGCTTAGAGGCAAAGAACTCTCGGCACTCACGTTCGACATCTTCCAAAGTAATCAATTCCTTGACACGGAGAAAATGCGCTATCGCTCGAAACATGTGGTTGTCTGAAGCGGCAATGTCAGGGCTGTATGCTGCATGAGGCAGCATCTCCATTCCATGCAGTTCTTGAAGTTTGACTTGGGTCAAACTTCAAGAACTGATGAGGTTTGCATTGTCTTGTTGCAGCAGTGCTCGCTTTCGGTTGACTAAAGCAGGATACTTCCGCTGAGGTTTGTCACACATCCCGTCCAATTGCTGAGAATACATTAATACAGACAATTGACGTGGATTAGGAAAATCAATTAGAAGTCATCGCTCTTTCCACGTTTATAAGTGAGTCACGGAAAAATTCTCATCGGCCGCCACTGGGATTTGTGAGTCTCTGGGAATTCAAGGCCGCTGTGGTGCAGTGGTAGCATGTCCGGTGCGTAACTGAAAGACCCTGGGTTCGATTCCCGGTGGCGGCCTATGTGAATTTTTCCGTGACTCACTTATAAACATGGAAAGAGTGATGACTTCTAGTTGCTGAGAATACAGTTCGGCAATGATAGACCAACTATTCTGAATGAGCTCAAAGTGGATTAATTTGTACCAGAATGAACTTTTTCTAAAAACGTCCATGTTTGTGGGTAGGTGAAGCTGGTTCACCTATGTTCAACTACTATTGTGAAGAATCTGTATTACGCAGATATATCCACTTTTCATCCCCAGTAGCTATTCGTTTGATCGAATATCGCGTGTATTTCTAAGCAGTTCCTGGCACACCTCGAGAAGTCATTGAGCTTGAGCAGGGGTGAGCTCATGAAGCACCTTAAGGCATCACCTGTAAAGCTTTCCGATCTTGTGCCAGTACTGAGCGATGGTAGATTTAGAAACGTCCAGTTCTTTCAACAATTTGCGAGTGCTTGTTCGTGGATTGTCTCCCACAGCCGCTTTCAGGGTGTCCGAATCAACAGCAGAGGGCCTACATGAACATTCCTTTCTTTTCAAGCTCCAGTCGCCTGCCACAAATTTCTGGAGCCACATTTGCGTGATCCGAATAACCGCTAGGCCTTCAAAATTTGTCACAAAAATCTTGAGCCATGTTGGCGTGGTCCGAGTAACCACTAGGCCTTCACCTTCAAATTTGTTAACTTTTCGGACTGCATCGGCAGTTTTAAACGCCTGTTTCCCGTAATGTCGCAATAGAACCGATATTTCAAACTTTGTAGCCATTGCAATTGACCGCGGTACAAGTTCGATGCACGGGTCGCGAGATGTGATTCACATCTCGTTTGATTCCTCATAGTACGCGCTTTCAGCAGTCTGCAGCATAGGAAAACTACCCAGCAGAAAATAGGTGTAGTTGCATGTGGAACTGTCCTATGCAAAAACGCCGTTTAGACGTAGGACTACGTCTAACTCCGCGGATAGTATGGGGCAACTTACAGCCAACCGCCTATGGCAAAAATAGGCCCCTATTGAAACCATTATAGCGTTAAAAATACGTGCTGCACACTAAACGTGTTAGCATATTCGTAAACAGCATGGAGTCCAATTCGCGTATTGCGCAATACATCGTGCGTGCGATGCTCTCCGTGCGCGCGGGGTAGATGATGCAATATTTCTGGGTGTGCCGCCGCGTTTGACTCAGTCTATCTAGGCAACTCTGAGCGCAACACGATTGTACGTGGTATCGTTTTAACGCTCTCTACAAGATCTATTCAAATATGTGGAGAACATTTCGCAGTGATTTGAACTGAAAATTTTAAAAATTGTTTTCTTGTGAACCGGTGAACACTTTTGACCGCGGTTTATCTGAACAGTCGTGAGCGCAAAACGACTGTGCGTGGTATCATTTTAAAGCTCTCGACGAGATCCATCCAAATATATAAAGAACATATTGCAGTGGTTTAAACTAGAATTTTTAAAAGTTGTTTTCGTGTGAACGGGTTAACATTTTCGACAATGCCGCGGAATTCGCAGAATGAACTCAAGCAAAAGTGGAGAAAATCAGAACGAGAAGCAAGAGCAAGTGATGAGGAATGTAAGAAGCTCAAGAAGACTACAGCCCAACGAACTAGACAGCATCGACAACGCCTGAAAACAGCCGCCGCCAAACAAAACTCCAACACACCGATCGAACCCGTACCCGGCTCACCTCGAACTTTGCTTTGTGTTCGCAATGTATCCAGCATTACTTGTAAAAAATTATGTAAGCCACTTTTCATATCATAGACATGTGTTGGCTATAACAAATTTAATAAACGCTTTAAAACCATACTGGACTAGCTCATTTCAACTCTCCGATCTGCAAGTTGTAGTCCTACTTTCCAAACTGAGGGTTCAGTCAGAACTGAGTCCACCTGTATTTTAAGTTTAAAGCTCTATATATGTCTTTTAATTTATCATCATGAGTAACATTTTCAACAATAGAGGTGTCATTTACTTTTTTTTTCGGACACCTCAATATTTGATCAAACCATGTAATAATAGATTGCTCTTGAAAATTATACTAGTGTTTTTTTCAAATACTCCTCAACTAAGCCTATTAATTTCTTCTTAGATCTTCCCACTCTGAGGCTAATTTCTCTTTCTCTCGCATTTGATTAACAACTTCATGTACTTCCAAGTTTAGTTCTCTGAGTCTATGTTTATGAGGTTAACAGTAATTCTGTCATTACCTAGTGCTTCTTTCTGTTCGAATGCTGTAATTCAGTGTTTTATATAAACTATTCATTCTCATATTTGTCTATTCATTCCCGCGAAAATAGTTTTCCAAATGTGACACTACCTGTGATTATTCCTTTTCGTGGACATAATATGAGAGCTTCCTGTGATTATTCCTTTCCATGGGCATAATACTAATATAAGGGCCTGCTGTGATTATTCCTTTCCATGGACATAATATGAGGGCATCCTTTGATTAGCCCTTTCCATGGACGTAATTATGAGGATTTCCTGTGATTAGTCCTTTCAATAGACATAATGTGATCACCTCCTGTGATTACTCCTTTTCGTGGACATCATATGATCCTCTCCTGTGATTATTCCTATTCATAGACACAATATGAGAGCTTCTTGTGATTATTCCTATCCATAGACACAATATGAAGGCTTCTTGTGGTTATTCCTTTCCATTGGCATAATATGAGCGCCTCCTGTGATTATGCCTTCCCATGGACATAATATTAGGGCATCTTGTGATTATTCCTCTCCATAATCATAATACGAGGGCTTTTTGCTATTATTCCTTTTCGTGGGCATAATATGAGGGCCGCTTGTGATTATTCCTTTCCATGGGCCTCTTTTTATTATTTCTTTCCATGGACATAATATGAGGGCCTCCTTTGATTAGTCCTTTCCATGGACGTAATATGAGGACTTCCTGTGATTATTCCTATCCATAGAAAAAAATATTAGGGCTTCTTGTGATTATCCCTTTCCATGGTGAAAACATGAGCGCTTTCTGTAATTATTCCTTTTCGTAGACATATGAGCGACTCCTGTGATTACGTCTTTCCATGGATATATGAGCGCCTCCTGTGATTATGTATTTCCATGGATATAATATAAGGGTCTGCTGTGATTATTCCTCTCCATAGACATGATATGAGGGCTTCTTGCGATTATTCCTTTTTGTGGACATAATGTTATTCCTTTTTGGTGGATATAATAATATTACTTTTCGTGGACATAATGTTATTCCTTTTTGGTGGATATAATTATATTACTTTCCATGGACCTAATATGAGGGCTTCCTGTGATTATTCTGATCCATAGACACAATATTAGGGCTTCTTGAGATTATTCCTTTTCGTGGGCATAATATTCCTTTTCGTGGGCATAATATTCCTTTTCGTGGGCATAATATTCCTTTTCGTGGGCATAATATTATTCCTTTTCGTGGGCATAATATTATTCCTTTTCGTGGGCATAATATTATTCCTTTTCGTGAACATAATGTTATTCCTTTTCGTGAACATAATGTTATTCCTTTTCGTGAACATAATATTATTCTTTTCCATGGACATGAGAGTAGTTCTAATAAAGTGGCCAGACGATGTATTGACAGCGAGTTTATCAGTTTGGAAAGTTCTCTCTGTGTCGTACTTTCTTTTTTCTGTATTCTTGCTTTAACTTTAATCCGCTATAATGGTTGAATCAGGGTATGCTTTCATGTCTTTAATTCAGCCGGGTTTCAATTGAATATAACATTTCTCGGGTCTTAAGGCAAACTTTTCTCTCGTTTCAGAGTTACGTTCCACTCAGAGGAAAACACTTGAACCGTGTCCTCTTACATGGCATCCATGACGGAAGAAGCATCAGCCTCGGGGAAATGAGACTGCGATCTCATTCCCATTCACAGCACCGAGAGCGCTTGCTTCAAGTTCGTGCAGTAATCCTCAGTCGGATGCGACCGCGGACTTTGTGATCCTCCAAGATGACTTCAGCACTTCACTGGTGAACAGAACGTAATCTCTATGTAGATATGCACTTACTTTCAGTAAAACCGCATGCTGTGAATCTTCATGCGATTCGCATAGTTGATACGCAAGAAAACAAATTATTAAAACAATAACTTGAACAGCGCCGTAGCTACCGTAGGGGTTGGGAAGAGGGGGTTACCCTCCCACAAGGTGATACGAGGGGCGTAAATTCATGCTCTGAGAAGTGTAAAAATAGAAATGCACTACATGCGAATAAATTTACTGAGAACTGTAACTATTAAAGAAAGTTATGCACTCCAGTCAGAGAGTGCATAACTCCCTGACTGAGTGCATGGTGGCCATGGGGGTCTGGACACCCCCACCGAAAATTTACACCTGCAGTATTTTTTGTATTGTTTTCGTGCAATCTTTTTAAAATACGTGCTTTTTAAGACAGCGTTGTTTTTTCCTCAATTTGGGGAAGAATAATCAGATTAGTTTTGGTTATTACAACTAGATTTGAATATACACTGCTATTCAAATCTAGTAGTGTATATATATTTGAATATACACTACTAGATTTGAATATACACTGCAACACCAAGAAGCAAGCATTCGATTGGCCTGAAATTCGCAGCATGCGTCGCCCGTGAGAGGGTATACAAACGATTAGCATTGCAGGGCATACGCAAAACATGTGCGCCCGGCACGCCACTGAGAAGCACTATAAGAAGGGTGCACAGAAGGCGGGGTGTAATAGTGGAAGTGTGTTGTGCTAACGAACCTGTGCGTGGGAAGCTTCCTGATGCCTCGTCGCAGAATACGGCAGTCATTCCAGCACGCTTCGGAGTTAGACAGAAGACGAATAGTGGCTTATCGTGACAGTGGTTTATCGTACCGAGACGTCGTCACCCGCGTGGGAGGACATTCAGCCACAGTAAAGTGAGTATGGATTCGGTGGGTGCAGAAGGGACGGACGGACCGACGTGAGCGATTGCCGCAGCAGCGGCACACCACTAAACGAGAGGGCCGGCATGTTGTGCGGCGGGCATTGACAGCTCGCACCGCCACATCACGAACGTTAGCGCAGGAATTAGGGTGTGTTGCGCAACACCCGTGTCAGCATGTACCGTTCGACGTCGTCTGCAGGAGCGGGGACTTGTCGCACGGCGCCCATTGCTCCGATTACCATTAAGGTTACACCACCGGCGAGTGCAGCGGCAGTGGGCCGTTGAACGCCGCACCTGGACTACGGAATGGCACGACATTGTCTTCTCCGACGAATCCCGCTTCTGCCTGCAACACCACGATGGTCGGATCCGCGTGTGGCTGCACCGCGGCGAGAGACTGTATGACGCCTGCATTATGCATCCCATACCGGTCCGTCGCCTGGCGTTATGCTTTGGGGCACAATTGGATATGACACCCGCACCCCTCTGGTATGCATCGCCGGTACACTCAACAGCCACCGCTACATCTTCGACGTTTTGGGGCCTGTAGTCCTTCCTTACCTGCGGGACCTACCAGCGTCCTCGTTTCAACAGGACAATGCGCGCCCGCAAGTGGCACGCATTGTGCAACAATTCTTCACGGCCCACCAGGTGTCACTACTGCCGTGTCCCGCCTGTGGCCCGGCAAGTGGCCCACGGCTACGCCTGATGAACTGTGGTAACGTGTGGAAGCAGCCTGGACCGACATACCCCAAGCCAACATCCAAAGCCTCTTTCGTTTGATGCCGCGGCGTGTAGCGGCCGTTATTGCCAGCCATAGGGGCCACACGAACTATTGATGTCTGCGTGTTCTACAAGTCGCACGGGCCTGTAAGCTCTATCGTTTCATCTTTGTATTTGTTGTTATGTGTCCAGTAAATCTGGCTTTGTTATCTCGTGTCCTTTTTGGTGTTGCATTTTGGGTGGCCAACAGTGTACATCATGTATTACTCGTTCAGCATTTTATCTCTGACCATTGCACTTCTTGTGTGTCTTGTCTTCTGTTTTTCTCTATATTTGAGTGAGAACATAGGTCTCTGTGTAGTAGGGGTTGTGAAAAATCATCTAGACAAAGCTAATTTACTATATTGCGAAGTACCTACCTCATAAAATAGACAAAGTCATTGCCCTTTCCGAGATCTGGGGTTCGATCCCAGCGGTGTTGAAATACAATTTTTCGGTTGCTGTGTGTTAATTAAAGAAGAAAGTGGAAAGAGCGATAACTGTCTAATCACATTGTCTCCACGTATTTGGAAGATTTTTACCTACTTCAGAGGTGACGCTGATGTCAAAACGGTGAAGTTGCAACGATAATCTTCGTCGGTGTAGTTCAAACGGTAAGATACCAGACTCCTCAGAAGGAAGATTTGGGTACGAGTCCTATTACCGGCAGAAATGAGGCGTTATTTCAGAGGCGTAACTATGCATTTCTGTGCCCGGGGTAGACCACAAAATATTGCGCCCCCACTTGAATTTCTATCTCATATGTGTATATATACACAGTAGAAACGCGTTTATATGTTTCTCATTACACGTTCTCCTCGTTTGTACGTCGCCGATCCATTAATTGCCCTTAACGTTAAACTTTCCCTGTTTCGTATACGTTTTTTTCAATTACACGTTAATTTTATTTGGTCCTTTGAAAAACCTATAAACAAGTTCTACTGTGTATATATACCATATATACACGGTTGAGTCACATTATTGTAACCACCAGCTAATATCCAGAGTAACCGCCGAGTGCAGCGCCTACAGTAGCTAGACGGGGTGGGAGTGACTCAGTAAGGTGCTGGAAGGTGTTCAGAGGTATGTGGAGCCATGCTGACTGTAGTGCATCTGACAGCTGTTGGAAGATGCGTGGTGGAGAATCCATAGAGCGAACAACACGATCGAGGTGGTCCCACAGATGCTCAATTGGGTTTAAGTCTGAGGAATTAGGGGGCCAGGGAAGTATTTTAAGTCTTCATCGTGCTCTTCCAAATACTCTAGATATTTCTAGCTGTGTGACGCGTCGCATTGCCGTTCTGGAAGATCCCATCCGCCTCAGGGAAAGCAATCAGCATGTATGGGTGTACGTGGTCTGCAAGGATGGATCCATAACAAATTCGGTCCATAGTGCCTTCCACAGGTATAAGTGGACACAGGGAATGCCACGAAAACATTCCCCCGACCATAACGCTGCCCCCACCAGCTTGTGTTCTGCCAGCAATGGTTGAAGAGTGTTTGTTCTCCGATATTTCTCGCCTTATATGCCAACGTCTATCCGTTCGATGAAGCAGCAAATGTGACTCATCGGAGAAGGCAATCCTTTGCCAATCAGCGGAGGTCCAATTCCCATATTGCCGTGCTAATGTAAGCCTTTTTTGCCGATGCACCTTCGTTAGCATAGGTGCAGCGACTATCTGTCTGCATCGGATCCCCATACGCAGCAGGGTTCGCTAAACTGTCGTTTTAGACTCACTTCCGGTAGACCCCTGGTTCATTCGGCCAGTGAGTTGCTCCACTGTAGCGTGTCGATCGGCCCGCACGCCCCTTCGCAGCCAACATTCACCTCTCATATCAATGGCACGTGGTGCTCCGCAGTTTCCACGTCGCTTATTCGCAATGGTGCCATTTCTCCAATCACGATACACTTTAACCACAGCAGCACGAGAACAGTTCACAAACTGTGCTGTTTTAGAAATATTGCCATTCTTGGCCCGAAAGCCGGTAATCATCCCTTTTTTTCAAATCTGATAAATCGCTCTTTTTATTCATGACAGAAACGAGTTATATGTTTTCAGAATGCCTACAGTACACCTTATATACCCTCCAAGCCAGCTCACGACACGTGAGGGCCGCGGGTGTCCTAGTAGGCAACGTTCGTGACTGCCACGGAAAGGACCTCAGGTTCGATATCAGGCAGGTACGAACGCTCGATCCACTAAATATCCGCTGTGCGTCGGATGGGCACGTTAAGCTGCCGGACCCCGGGTACTGTCCCCCCCCGGTAATAAATAAGGGCGTCTTCCTCCCCCTTTCTACTTTGCTTCCGTGTTAGTTTCCTATCGGGCACTCTAGCCCAAATCTCTTAGCTTCCTCTTTCTAAGGGTTGTTTAAGACCTGGGGTCAGACACTCCCTTCCTAAAATCCTCTACATATGATCATAATCACGACACGTGCATGTGCCTTCTTTCATTGGCTGCTCGCTTTTAACGTCAAAAGTAGGAGGTGGTCAAAATAATGTGACTCGACTGTGTATGTTTCTCATTTATACGTTTTTCTCGTTTATACGTAAAATGTCGCCAATCCATTAGTTCTGAATTGCCTGTAACGTTAAACTTTCCCTGTTTCCTTTATAGGTTTTTTCAAATGCACGTTAATATTACTTGGTCCCTTAAAAAAATTATGAAAGAGGTCTACTATATACATATAAATAAGCATGCGGGAGTGACGTGCAGGAGGCTGACGCAAGACAGACCGTTCTGGAAGAAACTTGGGGAGGCCTTCATCCAGCAGTGGATTGTTAATGGTTGACAATGATGATACACTGTATATACCCCAATATTATCTCTATGTCGGAGGCAAAATCAAAGTGTGACTGTTTGTACAGCTTTTCGCAACTGCTTCGTAGTTCGGACCTTCGGTACCACACGAGGCAGGCCAAATGCGGCTGGCACTCGAACCTCGCAGTGACAGTAATGATCAAGTAGTCCCAGAGAATCTTCAACAATGTAAAGATTCTCTAACTAGATTCTCTCTCGAAAGATCTTCAACAATGTGAAGATCTAACTAAAGAAAACGACATCCTTATCCGTCGAACTAAAGAAAAACCGCCTGCACCATTGTTTACGAGGGTTCTTTTTCATTTGGATGGACTGTTCTTCTTCAGTTAGAAGCGCCTTCATTTATGAATGTGAGAAAATAGCATCCTCTGAACATTGAGGAAAAATTGGAATTTTCAGCACTCCAGAAAGTGGTGTAAAAGTTTCATTTTAATCAGACTTGAAAGCAGTGCTTTCTGCGCCCTCTCTTGAGCTGCGCCCGGGAAAGGTGCCCGTCTGCCATGCCCTAGTTACGCTACTGCTTTATTTTCGCATTGGCGTCCGAAAGTGAAATGAATTTCCTGGAAGTGAGGTTTGAAAATAGTGCGTGTTACTTCTTCCACACATCGTCTGAAATTAATAAGAATTCTCCTTCTTCTACAGCGAGCTATTTTAAGCATTGTTGGCCAGCTGCTTGAATGGTTTACTGACTCCCGACTTTGATAAACGTTGTTCTGAGCAGGTTGGGGCAATTGAAGCTTGAGTTAGGCTGTTAGTGGAAGAATGGGTTTGCTCCATCACTTAGAAGATTCTTTATGGTGGAGAGCGATCCGTAGATCGGGAGCAGGGCAGTCGCAAGCTGAGGCATCAACATGGCTGAATGCTTAATACACACTATTGACGTGGATTAGGAACATCAAACAGAAGTCATCGCTCTTTCCACGTTTATAAGTAAGTGACGGAAAAATTATCATCAGCCGCCACCGTGAATCGAACCCAGCTTCTTTCAGTTACGCGCCGGACATGCTACCACTGCACCACAGCGGCCTCGAGTTCTCCAGACTCACATACGACAAACTGCGAAACCACATGGCAGGTTGCTACTTGGATCTCCGCGCAATACGCTGGATATGTCGCATGTGAGTCCGAAGAACTCGAGGCCGCTGTGGTGCAGTGCTAGCATGTCCGGCGCGTAACTGGAAGACCCTGGGTTCGATTCCCGGTGGCGGCCGATGAGAATATTTCCGTGACTGACTTATAAACGTGGAAAGAGCTATGACTTCTGTTTGATGGCTGAATGCGTAGAGGCAAGTAGTCTCCAATCTCTGGAGACAGTTCCAGAAAACCGGAACAAGGACCGCAACAAGTCAAGAAAATCGATATTTGTCTGTAACCGCTCGCCTCACAGGAAGTAGACAGCCAGGCAACTCTCGCAGGAGCTCTTCTCTGCTACAGATACCGCGATATCTAGAAAAAACAGTTTTGCAGAAGACTTCACAAGAAAGATCTGCACGCAAGATGTCTTCATCCCATACATCGCATCGCACAGAACAGTCTTCATTCCACACGTCGCATCGCACAGAACGGTCCGTCTGAATTGATCTTCATCCCACACGTCAAAGAAGACCATATTCAGACGAACGGTCCGTCTGAATACGGTCTTCATCCCACACGTCGCGTCGCACAGAACGGTCCGTCTGAGTTGAGCCTGACATAATCGCCCTTGACCCCTGATCAATAGGCCTGTGTTCTCTTCTGTGACGCTTCATGGCAGAGCCTAAACACGAATTATAGACGCGTGTACATTTCGAGAGAGGCAGCAAGCTGAAAATCTTCCCTCCAACATTAGGGAAATTGGTCACTACGGTGGTGGGAGACTCCTGGATTGGACTGTCATCCAGTTGGGTAGACGCAGGCAGTTGGGTAGACGCAAGCCGCTGCACGTGTTTCCAAGAGGCACCCTGACTGCTGCAGCTACAGGAATGACATCGTAGAGTCTTATGTACGGCTTTTCAGGAGAGCTGTTGTTGCTTTTTATGGGTGATACTGCCCGTTCCCATAGAGATCGACTAGTCGACGAATACCTAGAGTGTGAGGATATTCACTGGATGAACTGGCATGCAAGATCTTCGTGCCTGAACCCGATAGAGCATGTCTGGGCTGTCCTGGGAAGAGCAATTGCAAGCCGGCAGCCCCTTCCCACAACCCTCCCTGTACTTCGACGCGCCTTGATGGAGGGCACATTGCCCCAAACTCTCATTCACAGCATTGTAAACAGCACGAGGGCTCGTTGTACGAGCTGTACAACTGTTTGAGGTAATCACACTCCGTATTAACACTCTTCGAAATCCGCACCACTTCCAGCATCGCTTTTGAAATGTCATTGCTGTCATGCGCATGTTTCCTCCTCATGGGGCAATGGCATTCCTTTTCTGTTGTGTAGTGCTGCATTATCGATATATGTATGTCCGTACCAGCTGTCATTAAACCCAGTCTTGGGGGATTCTGCTTTATTCATGATTATGTAGTTGTCACGTTAATTTTGGACACCAGTGAATTTAATTTTTTTATATAAAAAATATGGAGCTCATATTTACTAATTAATATTGACTTTGAAATGTATGCAGTTAATAACGCAGGTTCTATGGAAAATAATACAAGCAGATATTTATCCAAGGGGGGCCGTCATCCCCATTATTTCTAACGGTGCTGAAAGGTACTCCACTTTCAAAATTCCTTATCTCCACATGCAAAATATTGGTTCAATAAACACTCCCAGTGGATAAGTTGCAATATCGCTTCACTGGCCTTACCCCTGTCCCCTAGGAAGGTTTTTTTTAACTTTTAAAGATTTTGAGCGTGTTCGAACTTGGATTGATTTCTCCTGGAGGCTTTCACCCATGACACAGAACCCCACGTTAAGAAATTTCTGGTTACGAAACTGAATACTAGTGAAATGTAGCTACAGGGCACCAAATTAAAACTTAATTTTTTTATAGTTACCCCCCCTCTCCATCCCCCACCCAGTAGCGGCCTTGTAAGCGTGTGATTAAATTTGTTTAACAAATCTTATCTTCTGTAGAAATCTCATTGACAGCTTCGAATGCAAATCATGTACTTGCAAAACTTTTTGTTTTACTCAAAGCGATGGAGACCGTGTTTAAACGTTTGTACGGAATGTCATTCTCTATGTTTTCCGGAGCATACACACACACCCTAAACTGCAAAGTAACTGTTTTTAGAGATTTCCCATTGAAATAAAAACAAACAGGAAACAAGTGAAGCGGGAGGGATGGAAACTAGTCATGTTTGCAAACACAGTGCTATCTGACCTTGAGAGAGAGAGAGAGGTCCGCCGCGTCTGCCGTGAGTTCATTTATTCATTATTTGCTGACATCATGTGATTGCTAAACCAACCAGGAAGCACGCCTATGTTTTCAGGTCGTCAAGGAAGTGCGAGATGTGTCACAAAAGAAAGCACTGTTACTCAAATCCCTTGCTCGGAATTAACATTTCACGCCCTCCCAACGTTTTACAATGGCACAAGGAGACAAAAATGCTTGTTAATGGTTCAAAGATCTCACCTTGAAAAAAATAGACAGTATGTACACGCAGAAAACACATTACAGAAAGAAGAAACTAAATCTTAATGCTAAGTTAAATTTAAAAAACTAGCACTTCGAGATTTAAAGGGGATTATTGCGAATATTCAATGAAACCATCAGCAGTTACAATGGCTTTGAAATACTGCGGTGTTGAAGATGCATACATTAATATTATTAATAACATCTATGAAAATGCAAGTGCAAACAAAGATTCGGCTGTTTGAGAATACAGCACACATAAAAATTGGAAAGGGAGTGAGACAAGGTGACACCATATCTCCCAAGTTATTTAATGCCACATTGGAAAATGTTTTTCAATCACTGAACTGGGAAAACAAAGGGATAAAGATTAATGGATTATGGAGATTATCTAACTCACCTTCGTTTTGCTGATGACGTAGTCATTTTTGCAACTACACCATCAGAGCTGCAGAGTATGATCCAGGAACTTGCTGACAAGAGTAAAGAAGTGGGATTAAAAATGAACTTTCAGAAGACAAAAGTGATGTACAATGCTTTTACAAGAAATGAAGATTTATCGATTGATGGAGAAAAGCTGGAGATCACAGATGCGTACGTTTATCTTGGACAGCAGATATCAAGTGAGGGTCACATTGATGAAGATATTAATCGGCATATAAAACTTGCCTGGAGAGCTTCTGGAAGAAACAGCATTATTTTCAAGAACAATATGCCATTATGTCTTAAAAGAAAAGTGTTTGATCAATGCATCCTTCCAGTGCTTACGTATGGTGCAGAGACGTGGACCTCAACTAAAAGAGACATACAAAGACTGCAGACAACTCAAAGAACCATGGAGAGGTGCATGCTTGGTGTAACCAGGCGAGATAAGAAGAGGAACTCTTGGATCAGAAAAATGACAACAGTGGGAGACATCATGATCAGAGTAAAATCCCTGAAATGGCAATGGGCTGGACATACTGCCAGAAAGACAGACCATCGATGGACATTCAAAATTTTAGATTGGATTCCAAGGAACAGGAAAACACCCAGAAGAAGACCACATGGAAGATGGGTGGATGAAATTCGAAAGTATGCGAGAGTAACATGGAGGAGACTGGCACAAGACAGACTGTTGTGGAAGAGGCTTAGAGAGACATTCGTCCAGCAGTGGATTGACAATGGTTGACAATGATGATGATGATGATGAAGATTGCGAAGATAATGGGTGCAAAAATGGTGCAGATGAACTAAAAAGGGGGTCCAACTTTCAGCGCAAAGGTTGTTATGTGGTTTTACTCTAAGGAACAATTGCACTGGAATTATTTATTATGAGTGGTGAAAACTGGTGAATTATTTTGGGGGCGATGCACTGTTTAAAGCCAGTGCGAAATTTCAGGGGGGGGTGTCTGTAGTTCTAGTATATACTTTAATAGGTACACAGGGACGCAGCCTCATATGAGGGCTGCTCACAGTTCTTGAGCTCCCCTCCAGGAGCACTATTTTGCGCCCCTCTTTGTTCATAAAATTGATCAAACCTAACGCCGAGTGGAGCAGCCCAAAATTTACCCAAATATAGATTTAAAAAAATTATCAGCGTGTATGGTACTCTTTCAAACACTCTTTTTGCTTTTTTTTTTTTTTTTTTTTTTTTTTCGAGCTTTGCTGCTTACTGTAGTTCGGATATCATCATCATCATTGTCAGCCATTATCGATTCACTGCTTGATGAAGGTCTACCCAAGTTTCTTTCACAACTATCTGTCTTGTGCCAGTCCCCACCGCGTCACTCCCACAGACTTTCGAATTTCATCTCCCCATCTCCGATGTGGTCTTCCTCGGGTCTTTTCCTGTCCCTTGGAATCCAGTCTAAAATCTCAGTTGTCCATCGGTGGTCCGTCCTTCTGTAATATGTCCAGCCCATTGCCATTCCAGAGATTTTACTGAGATCACGATGTCTTCCAATCTTGTTATTTTCCTGACATACGAGCTGCTCTTCTTATCTCTCCTGGTTGCACCAAGCATGCAGCCCTCTACGCTTCTTTCAGTTGTCTGCAGTCTTTTTATGTCTCTTTTAGTTAAGGTCCACGTCTCTGCATCATACGTAAGCACTGGAAGGATGCATTGATCAGACACTTTTCTTTTAAGACATAATGGCATATTGCTCTTTAAAATTGTACTGTTTCTTCCAAAAGCCCTCCATCGAAGTTTTATAAGCCGATTAATTTCTTCACCAATGTGACCCTAGCTTGATATCTGCTGTCCAAGGTGAATATAAGTATCGGTTATCTCCAGCTTTTCCCCATCAATCGATAAATCTTTATTTTTACATTGTACATCAGTTTTGTCTTCTGAAAGTTCATTTTTAATCCCACTTCTTTACTCTTGTCAGCAAGTTCCTGGATCATACTGCGCAGCTCTGAAGGGGTAGTTGCAAAAATGACTATGTCATCAGCAAAACGAAGGTGAGTTAAATAATCTCCATTAATCTTTATATCTAGTTTACAGTTGGTACTGTTTCAAACAGCCTTTTTGCTTTTTTCCGAGCGTTGCTGCTTAGTATAGTCCGAATATGTCAATATGTCTTCATATTAATTAACAGTGATAATAATTACGTAAATTAAGCAAGCAGAGCATTCAGAATTCATCTAAGTAATTTATTAAGAAGGAAATAATTTAGGGGGAGGGGGTATTTCTCTCACAGACGCCTACACCGTTACCAAACAATAATATCTCCATCTCCCAACCGACTACCGTCCTAAAGTAGGAAATACAACACACAGCATCCTGGACATAGAAAATTAATCTACGACTCTTTAAATGCGATTTTAGGAAAGGGTTAGCGTAAGAAATCACTTTTCCTTTACAGGTGCAAAAATAACCCCTCTCCCACAAATCACCATTCAATTGAAAGACATCTCGCAGTGGTAATCAGTGGCGCATAACCCGTGCATGCAGTGGGGCGCGTGCCTCCACAGATTAAAGAATGTGTGGACATCGCCCCCATCGCACATCGGTTCCGTAAGATTTTTAAGCAAGGTCTTAGTATTCAGATAAAATACCTTAATTATTTTCGTACAGATACGAAACACGTGAATTTAAAACATTTAAATTTTTGCTTAATGAATAATTTTTGATCAAAAGAAATTGAAAGTAAAAAGACTTCTTTAGAGCTACAGAGCGTGATCCAGTAATTAGCTGACAAGATTAAAGAAGTGGGTTTAAAAATGAACTTTCAAAATACAAAATTGATGTACAATGCTTTCACAGGAAATGAAGATTTAGCGATTGATGGAGAAAATCTACAGATGGCAGGTACCTATACAGTATTTTTGCCTTCAGCAACAGATCATAAGCTAGGGCCACATTGATGATGAAATTAATAGGCATGTAAAAATTATTTGGAGAACATTTGGAAGAAACAGCAAAATTTTCAATAGAAATTTACCATTTAATCAATGTATACTTCAAAATCTTACGTATGGGGCACACACATGGAACTTAACTAAAAAATACATACAGAGGCTGCAGATAGTTGAAAGAAGCACGAAGCGGCGCATGCCAGGAAACGTAAGAAGGAAACTCGTGAATCAGAAAAATGACAAGAATGAAAGACATCATGAAGAAAGGAAAATCCCTGAAACGTCAATGGACTGAACATATTGCTAGAAGAACTGACCTCCGTTGGACTACTGAAATACGAGTATTAGACTGGATAGCAAGGGGAGAATAACACCCAGAAAAAGACCACGTGGGAAATAGGTAAATGAAAGCATGCTGGAGCGACATGTCGACTGGCTCAAGACAGACAGTTGTGGAAGAAACTTGCTGAGAACTTCATCCAGAAGTGGATTGGTAACGGCTGACGACGACGGCGATGATGATATATCAGTTGACATGGCATCCCTTGCGTTGAATGGAACAGACCCAAACCGAACGCAAGCTATAAATATGAGGACAGCAGGGCTTCCCAACAGTGCATCGCAATCGACGAACATCGGTAAACGTGGTGATCTGAGTGACTTTGATCGTGGACGCATTGTCGGCGCAAGTCAAATGAGTCATTCTATCGCCCAAGTTGTTAGAAACCTAGGATTTCCGAGGGCAACCATATCAAGGGTATACAGCAAGTGTACCATAGACTGACGTAAAAGTTCCCAGAGAGCAAGCTATGGCCGACCAGAGTTAGAAACGGGCCAAAAATTTCGGACCCTGACCCGACCCGGAAATCCCATAACCGGACCCGTAACTGACCCAGACAAATCTGCTTTGAACTAGGAATTCGAAACTATTTATTTATACATATATTTTACATATATTATATATATATATATATATATATATATTCTATAAAGATACCTAAGCAAAAAAATACATATATAATTTTGACTCACACCTAGTACAACATAGAAAAGGTTATGTATCTACCTGTGTGAGTAAAAGGAGAAAAGAAAAAAAAATAAAATAAAACAACTAAATGTAGAAGGTGTCGAGAATACTGAGCCTTGGCTTTATCAAGGACCAGCAAAAACTCTGCATTTTCTCACTTCCACAAAGACCTAGTTGGAAATGGGTTTCTGCAAGGCCATAGATGCAAGTAACATTCCCACCTAAAATAGTTTAAAAAATATATATATAAGTCATGACCTCCGTAGAGTAGCATGACCTAGCACTAGTTAACAATTTCGCTTGCATCCATTAACCTTCATGGCCCGACCCATGCTCTTCATCTGTTACTATTAAACAGAGAGAAGAAGATTAAAGAGAACTCAAGCTGTGAGAGTGACATAATAAATAGAAATGATTTTCATAAAAAATAACCATATCTTATATAATAATACTCTCTATAAGCAAGTGAACGGTATTCCAATGGGAACATCAACATCCACGAATATCGCTAATCTATTCCTGTTCTTTAAGGAATATAAATTCATTAAAAATCACCCCACCTGCTCAGATAACTACCTTTACACTTTTAGATATATTGATGATCTGCTGTGTATCAATAATTCCGAAGTTATAGAGAGTGATTTTGATAATATCTATCCTAGCTCTCTTAACTTATGTAAAACCAACCACAGTAATCAGGAACTTGAGTTCCTAGACTTAAGCATTAAGCTCAACAGAGGTAACCCATCTATTAGCCTCTTTGATAAAAGAGTTAATTTTCCTTTCAAAGTAATTAAATATCTACACTGGAATAATAACATTTCAACCAAAGTAATTGAGAATGTACTAATTTCTCAGGTCCTAAGAATTTCAAGAATTTGCAGCAACAATTTGAACTTCAATTACCACATTAATATACTATTAGAAAGTTTTCTAGAGAACGAAATTCCTTCTTTCATCAAAAGAACTTTAAGAAAAATTATTCTGAATAATAGAGTAAGGTTGGCAGATCTGCTTTAATTTTCTACACAGTTAATAATATGATTCTGACCAATCAAAGCCGTAAGGAAGTTGGCTAGAGGATGCCTATTAACTACCTAAAGGAACCTTAGTGCTATGGATATGACGGTCCTATTAAAACAAAAAAATTAAATATAAACAAAATCACAAAAAAAGCTTAAAAATCTGTTTATAAAAGAAAATAAAAACAAATAAAAAAGAAAACTAGTTATTCATCACCAGGATAGCTATACTAAAAATAGTAAAACCAACATTAAAATTAATAAGATTCTGATTAATCTATAGAAGCTCACTAAGGTGATTTAATACATGCAAAGATTATTAAATAAACTGCTCGTGTATTTTATAATATTTCTCATGTATTCTGGAGAGTTAATTCTGCTCATTCTGATCATACAGATCCACAGTCTTAAGTTTATATATTTTTTTCTCTGGTTAAAATCTCCGCGCGTTGGTTTCTTGCTGTATGAGGAGGCCATCAGCCCCACCCCCACTGCCCCCCAGCGTCTAGGGAGTGGCGGAAGAGGTCAGCCATGTTCTCCTCTTGTGAGGAGAAAAGTTTTTGTAACATAAGAGGTAAGCTCTCTTCCTTGTTTTTGGGTTCTAGGTTTTATAAGTTCAATGTTTGTACTTCATGTACCTTTTCTCTGTCGTTTTTTAGCTTTTCAGCTTTTAAGCATTGGTTTGTCTGTTAACATTTATGCGGGTTTTAACTCTTACTTTTCTTTGTAACTTTGAGCGTCTTTTGTGGTACCTAGGAACAGAAGATGGCTAAGCTTGTTCCTTTTCTATGCGCTGTCTATGCGCTGTTTTTTCAAAGTAGTTAAGTTCTTAATAACTAATTAATTATGCACTTAAAGCACTGCTGAAATACTTTGTACATATTGCAACTAACTGTTTAAGGAATATAACTTTCACAAAGTTTTCTTTAGTTAATTATTATCTTTAACTTATTCTCGTTTTCGTGCTGTCATAAGTTGTAGAGTAGGGGGTTTTAGACTCAAGTTTTCTTTCAAAAATCTGTTCGTTATAAATTAACATTTCCTTTTTTAATTGCAATGTAAAATTTGTTTTTCAGGTTTAAATTCTCTCTCAAACGAACTTGGAATTTCGTTATAGCTGAAAATCATTTCTATTTATTATGTCACTCTCACAGCTTGAGTTCTCTTTAATCTTCTTCTCTCTGTTTAATAGTAACAGATGAAGAGCATGGGTCGGGCCATGAAGGTTAATGGATGCAAGCGAAATTGTTAACTAGTGCTAGGTCATGCTACTCTACGGAGGACATGACTTATATATATATTTTTTAAACTATTTTAGGTGGGAATGTTACTTGCATCTATGGCCTTGCAGAAACCCATTTCCAACTAGGTCTTTGTGGAAGTGAGAAAATGCAGAGTTTTTGCTGGTCCTTGATAAAGCCAAGGCTCAGTATTCTCGACACCTTCTACATTTAGTTGTTTTATTTTCTTTTTTTTTCTTTTCTCCTTTTACTCACACAGGTAGATACATAACCTTTTCTATGTTGTACTAGGTGTGAGTCAAAATTATATATGTATTTTTTTGCTTAGGTATCTTTATAGAATGTGAATTCTGAATTTTCAAAACTGCTGCGTTGCGCGTTTTGATTTTCAGGTTATTTTGCACCCTTCGTTTTAAATTCTAAAATTTTTTCCTTAGTCTTCAGTTTTGCTCTTAAGTATATATATATATATAAAGCCCGGGACTACGGAGCAGTATTGGCATTTCCTACTGGATTTCTGTATTAATAACAATTTCGTTACCGTGGGCGATGGGCTTTACCTCCAAACTCGTGGTATCCCGATGGGCAGTCGCTTTTCTAGCAGTTTGGCTAATCTCTATCTGCATTTTTTTTAGGATTGATATGTTGTCAATCATCCTTTAACCTGGGATTGCTCTAAGATATGTTGATGACATCATTGTCATTAACATTCCTGACTTTTGCGTTGCGCCACTGACTTGTATCCTGACGACCTTACCCTAGAAAAAACCAACAGATCGTCTACTTATGTTTGTTACCTCGATTTAGAGGTTCAGGTGGACGAGGAGGGAAGAGGTGTGGTGAATTTATTTGATAAAAGAAGCTCTTGAGTTTGATATCATTCACTACACTCACTGGTCATCCAATATTGCAAAAGTTATACTTCGCAATCTACTCATCTCTCAGTTTCATAGAATAGCTAAAATGTGCTCTACACAGCTCTTGCTTGTAAAAAATCTGAAAGCTCTTCTTTCTAAATTACAATCTAACAATTTTCCTAGAAATTTCTTAAGACATCATTTTAACCATTTAATTTTGAACTATAATTCGGTGTCCAAGAGTTTAAAATTACACATTGACATGCTTTATTAACCTTGGACCTAACAATTTTAAATATATAGGTAACAAAGTGCTATTTGGTGGGTCCCTAATAGCTGAAGATCTTATCTACATACACAGTTTTGAATCTTGTCAATTCACACATTTTTTGGCTTACCAGGTAGTTGATTAACCGTGACCACCTTTTTATCAGTGTATATATTTGGGTTCTTGTGGGTGCTCTGTTCAGTCTTGTTTGACTTTTTGTCATGGCGGGTTTTGTTCTGCCGGTAAGCTTTTAATTCTTTTTTTAGTTTTATAAATTTGATTCTTAGAATGTTTGTGTTTATTATAATTTGGTTTTGTGGCCTAACAGGTTGATGCGCTCCTGATGACGGCAACCTGTTCCAGTTTTCACTTGTTTTGAAATTTTTGTATTTTTGTTTTGTAATATTTTCATTCTATACATATATATATATATATATATATATATATATATATATATATATATACATATAAACGTAATACCGGATGATCCAAAAGTCTTGCACATTTTGAAAACGTAATAACTCGCGGGAGTTTTGAGAGTAGGGCAGCGCGGTTTGCGTAGAAATGATCAGAATGACATCGGGTTTTTTTATGAAATCACATACATTTTTACTAATTTTACTTACATTTTTCATCGCCAGCGCAGCAACCACAGGTTGAAAGTGTCGAGAAAAATAGACACCTGATTGTACCAGATTAGACACCTCATTGTAAAAGGTGTTCAATGTGATGGCAGTCCTGTTCCAGCACTGCCTGCAGACGAGAGAAAACACCATGGACGGCATTGAAGAGTATGTCCGGTGGTATAGCTGCCACATGGTGTCGAATGACATCTTTCAGCATGGCCAATGAAGTGGGGCGACATCTGTACACTTGTGACTTTAGGTAACCCCAGAGCCAGAAGTCGCAGGGTGTCAGGTCTGGTGACCGAGGAGGCCGGGCCTTCGGAAAGTGTCGGCTCGCAGTTCATTGGCCATGCTGAAAGATGCCACCATTCGCCGCAGCGCAGCACTTTCCATCTGTCCTTTCCCACTGCGATCCCCTTTCAGTGACCGGTAGGCTCTCAACGCAGCACTCGCACATTCAGCGTTGCAATGAAACAATTTCACCCAGAGCGCTTCGTCCGGTAATGACAGCATACTGACACGGACCGCTGTGACTTGTGGTTGTAGGTATGAGTCATTTTCTTGTAGGACTTCCGTCCACAGTGAGTGGATTTTAGGTCCCAGCCACCTACAGCGAGTTCGCCTTTTGGGCAGGACACAGAAACGGAAGGAACGAGAGCAAGTCTAGCGACTTTGACAGAACAGTTTGTAGTGAGATTAGAGTACAGTAGATGGCGTACGGTGTACGATTTTGCACATAGAGGGGTGAGAGAATTCCAGGGGGGTCATAGGAAAGGATACATATTTAACGAGTGGGTCCAACCTGGGGGCCGTCACTTAACGCGCTCGTCCGATGCACGGCGAATATTCGGTGATTGTTAGCAACACACACGACCTCCGCAAGGTCAGCCCAGGATCGAACCTGATGACCTTGCATTGATAATCTGAACCGCTAACCACTCAGCCATTGGCGGCTCATGACTTGTGGTTGCTTCCTAGCTGCTGCTTTTATACCCACTATCCCAGACCTGTTAACCTATGGCGCCATCTGGCGATGAAAAATGTAAGTAAAATGAGTAAAAATGTATGTAATTTCATAAAAACCCCGATGCCATTCTGATCATTTCTACGCAAACCGCGTTGCCCTACTCTCAAAACTCCGCGAGTTATTACGTTTTCAAAATGTGCAAGACTTTTGGATCACCCGGTATATATATTCATCCCAATAGCTGCTTGATATTTAATAACTGAAATCCTTTTTTAATAATAAAGTTTGGTTACTTTCTAAATTTCAGTGCCATTTTTAGTGCCACTATTTTGCGTAATCCAGAAGTAATGGTTGACTATGACTGTGACCATGGAGCATATTACAAATGGGAATCATTATTTTCGATTACACAAATGTATTTTTTAATGTATTTAGATTGTTCACTCTTTCAATGCTTTGATGGAGGTGCGCATACTTTATATGGTCCGTTAGATTTTTGGGTCCATAATATTTTATTACACCGTCGACATCTTTCTTTGTAATTATACACTTTCCACATTTTGAACAACAAGCAAAACCAAACACAGAATTATTCACCGGTTCCTTAATGAGACGAAACAATTTCCAGCATTCACTCTTCCCCTTGTGGTTTACAACAAGCGCGTATTTGTTGGCCTCGACGCCTTTCTCAACCTCCTTAATATTAAATCCATCCATATTAACTAATAAGGAGTTAATTTCGACATGATATGTCATGGGAACGGGATGTTAGCACATTAATTGAAACCCCCTGAATGCTCAATGTAAAAGATGCGATGTGAAAAGTAACTCTTAATCATACAGTGAACTTTGCACGGAGACAGGGAATCAGCTGAGAAGCCGGTGAAAGACGTTTGCCTGTACCTTGCCCTGGACAATCGCACGGTAAAAGAACACAAAGGAAGTATCTTTTTACGATATGGTGTCGGTGTATCTGACGTCGGTCGGTGGAAATCTTTGTTATTTTAGGAAAGAGAAGACACTATTTTTGCATGGCAAATCATTATTCACTCCGTGGGCACCAGTATCGACTACAGAATTCCACAACGCGCATTTTTCTTTGGAATATATTTATCTCTTTTAAAAAATAAAACAAATAAAACCGGATCAAAATCGGGTCAGGAACATCTCATGACCCGTTGGACCCGCAAGAAATTGTAGACCCGTTGACCCGTTTCCATCTCTGTGGCCGACCACACGCCGCTAATGACCGGGGTCGTCGACGTAGATTATCCAGACTCGTACATACCGACAGCTTGGTAACGGCGGCGAATCACATCCACTTTAAATATCGGAGGCCTACGCAGTGTAGGCGAGCAAACTACGACGCATGCATTTATTTTAAATATGGAGTACGGGAGCCGACGCCCAACTCGTGTACCACTGTTCACTGCTCGTCATCGGACATTACGCCTCGCCTGCCTGGTAGTGGGAACATCAAACTTGGATTTCAGCAGAGTGGCGCCGAGTCGTGCGATCAGATGAGTCCCGTTTTCAGCTGGACCGAGCTGACAGGAGCACGAGGGTGTGGCATCGACAGCATGAGGCAATAGCCCCGTCGTCCCAGTCGGCTCTGTTCAAGGCGGTGGTCGCTCTGCGATGGCTAGAGGAGCCTTCTCAAGGGATACATTAGGTTGCTTTGTGAGTCTGCAGAGTTATTTACCATCTGCACGTTACCAGCATGTGTTGGCTGATCATCTACACGCTTTCATGGCCATAGCGCATCCTGCAGGCGATGATCTGTTTCAGGAAGACAATGCGTAGCCACACCGGGCCGCAACCACCCAAACATGGCTCGTGGAACACTCATCTGAGTTTAGAATCGTTCAGGGTCACCGGATTTCAACCCTGTTGAAGCTGTGTGGGATTCCGTGGAGTTGAACATCAAATTCATGGATCCTGGACCCATGTTTTGTGCGGAGTTGTAGGCAATGTTGCAACAGGCATGGCTGGCATTACCTCCGAAAATCTTCTGGCATCTGGTGGAGTTGATGCTTCAGTGTTTTCAGACTGTTACTCCCTCCAGAGGAGGACCAACACGCTATTACGTAGGTGTCTCTAAGTTCATTGAGTATACACTGAAGTGCCAGAAATACTGGTACAGACGAACTTATGCAAAATACATAGCAACGTCCCCTATACGCGTACTCGGTTGCGTCCACCAGTGCGTATATAAAGCGATAGACATCCTTGCCAGCTGTCAGAGCTGTTTTCGGCATGAGAATGATAAGTAATAACGATTTAAGCGATTTTCAACACGGTGTCATGGTTGGCGCTCGTGAGATGGGACATAGTATTTCGGAGGTAGAAACGAAGTACCGACGAACATTTCAAGTCTGTACCGTGACTACAAGAATTCCGGCAAAACCTCCAACTTACGATACCAGTGTGGCTGTAAAAAGACATTGGGTGAACGTGACCATCGTCGGCTGTCAAGAATCGTTTCACGCGATAGGCGTGCAACACTCTCGCAGGTATAATCGGAATTCAATGCTGGAGCCTCAACAAGCATCAGCGTCCGGACTGTGCAACGTACCTTGCACGATATGGGCTTTGGGAGGCGACGCCCAACTCGAGTCCTCTTGATGGGTGCACGATACAGAGCTATGCGCCTAGCTTGGGCACGACAACACTGCCACTGGACACTTGATGACTGGAAACAAGTAGCCTGGTCTGACGAGTCGCATTTCCGGCTGTATCAGGCAGATGGAAGGATTCGTGTGTGACGCAAACCCCATGAAGCCATGGATTCCGCCTGTCAACAGAGAACAGTACCGGCTGGTGGGGGGTTCGTAATGGTATTGGGTGTATTTTGCTGAACTTCACTGCGACTCCTGGTACATCTACACACGTCTGTGACTGGCCAACGCGATGTGCGCATCCTTTCTGACGAGGTACACCCGTTCATGTCCTGCATTCATGCTGATGGGTTGGGCCGGTTCCAACAGGACAATGCATCTCCACACAAGTGTCGGCACGCCACATTATGGTTAGAGAAGCATTCATCTGAGTTTGGGGTGTTGCCATCCCCCCCCCCAAATCTCCAGATCTGAACGTGATAGAACACGTTTGGGATGCCATGCAACGCGCTATCGAACACAGGAATCCGAGACCTCGGAATACACCCGAATTGTGGAACGCTCTGCAGGAAGTATGGTGTGCATTGCCTACATCATATTTCCAGAAGCTAGTGGAGTCCATGCCCCGTCGTATTCCTGCGCTCCAGTGAGGGACCTACCAAGTATTAGACTGGTGTACCAGTTTTTCTGGCACTTGAGTGTATGTAGATATATCCATTGGAAGTGTGTGCCCACCCACAAAAAATTGAAATTAGTCCGTAGTGCCGGTTGCCATTCAAAAGTACGTACTGCGAAGAAAGAATTAAAAAGTGTCAGTTAGTTGGATATGCTAGAGGGCTTTCCCTGAGATGCAAGTACCAGGGAAAAGGAATGGCACGAAAGTGTTGAGTAGATGCAACATAACGTTTCGAACACTCTCCTTTCCTCTGGAAATATTATTCAGCACTGGTGTCCAAAATTAAAGTTCGGAAGGCAGGGGCGGACCACTCGAGAGATGGCCCACTTTACCGCGTTCTTTTGTCTCTGTTTTTTGGAACGAACGAATAATTATTTTGGTACTAATGAATAATAATCGTTATCATTTGAGCTTTATGTCTGCTTGAAAAGTTATTTTCTCATAAAAAGAAAAGTTTTCTTCTATGTATAATTTTTTCGGTTAATCCGAAATGACATCCGAGAAAAACTCTGTTCTTATGTGAGAAAAGTGCCGCCGGGCCTAGCACATGGTATAAATTAAGATAAGTACAATTAGACGTAGGTGTTGGGCTTGGAGCCTAGTGTTATTGGCATGTCCTACCTTCCTTTTCTAATCGTGAAGGACAGAACATCATCTCCATACCAGTATCCACGTACTGACATAAAGCACAAAGCGATTCTCCGGCAGAGATCTTCTGAAACTTGTGTCCCACCCACATTTTTCTTAAAAGATACAGCGATTTTTACCAGTACTGGTTCATGGGGTCAAAATAATAGGTAGACATTAAAAAGACGTCTACTAAAGAAGGATGTACCAGTACCATAGCGCAGTAGGTGATCAGTAACTAAATAAGTGTAAAAACTAATTTCATAGGAAAATTACTATATGGCATATGCACGTTTAAACTTTCAGAATGATCTTCATGGTGATTTATTAGGGGTATACAAAAGTTTCCACCGCCCCCGCTAGCGGGTGCTGTAGGTATCTAACCAGCCGGCAACCCGTACTGTCTGTTCGTACATGAAACCAAGCATGGCGGTCGATAAAGTTCATTTGCGGCACTGTTTGTTATTCGTGTTTGATTTAGGGAAAGTGCGAGTGAAGCATGCGTTTCAATATGTCAGGCGTATGGCGAAACGGTTATGGATGTGTCGAGAATGGTTTGCCAGGTTTAAGAAAGATGATCTACGCTTGGAAGGCAAGCCACGTGCAGGTAGACCCCAGGAACTCGCAGACGAGGAGCTGGAATTGCAAGAGGATGCCACACAATCGACCACACAACTGGCGAAACGTTTGAAAGTGGATCAATCGACAGTGGTACGGTGTCTACAGGGGATGAAAAATGGATCTATGGCGAAAACCCCGTACGCAAGAGTTCCTGGGTCGACCCAGGCTAGCCATCAACATCCACTGCAAAACAGAATATCCACGGGAAAAGGGTGCTGATGTGTGTGTGTGGGGTGGGATATGCATGGAGTGCTGTACTTCGAACTGTTGAAATCGAACGAAACAATCACTGCACAACGATATAGCGATCGGTTGATGAAACTGAACGCCGCAATCAAGAAAATACGCCCATGTACTGGTAAAGGACGCCGCCCAGTCATCCTGTTACACGATAATGCCAGACCACATGTCGGTGCCACCACGAATCAGCCCTTGAACAATTACACTGGGAGGTTTTACCGTATCCTGCTTACTCCCCGGACATTGTACCCTCAGACTTTCATCTGTTTCGCCCTATGCAATATGCTCAACAGCGGTTCACCACAGTTCCAGAGGTAGAAAATTTCGTCACTGCATTCTTCAGCTCAAAACCAGAGTCCTATCACAGGAGCATTCCTTTGTTGCCTGAAAAATGGCAGAAGGTCATTGATGCTAACGGCCAATATTTCGTTGAATAAATGTGTACTGGTTTTCTGATTGTTCCTGTCTCCTTTCTCCATAAAACGGCGGAAACTTTTGCATACTCCTAATAGTTGGAAATGTGGTTGTCAAGAGATTTCCCGGTTTTGAGCGTCGTTTGATGTTACGTTCATTCACGAGTGGATTTTTAAAATTCTTTTACCGCTAAATGGTTGTTGAAATTTGCTCGCCACTGAATTATTTTTACAATGCATATTTCAACAGTTCTCCTGCATCCAAGATCTACCAGACTATTTTTAATACGTTCATGATCTAAAAGATTTTTCTTTCATGAGGCAATTTATGAGATGTTCTCCGGTGAGTACGTGTGTTTTTGCAGTGGACTGTCAGACGGAAATTCCCGGCCTGATATTGTAGTCTCTGTCCGCCACTGCTGGAAGGCAATAGCTGGCAAATAACCTGAAAAGCTCAGTGAAATATTACGATATTCACGGGATACATGCAAATGGACACGAGAAATAAAAGCCCGCAGTCAAATTCTGACCAATATATAAATTGAATTACAGCCAACGGGAACAACAGTAGCATTTGTCGTTGACAGCGCGTGTAAAAAGGCGTTCCGGTGTCCGCCAATGTTTTTTTATTTATCATAAACGTGTATCCGACGATGTACAGTAGTGAGGGATAGAACGACTAGAAGCAAGCCAATCTCAGGCCTAGATCGTAAGGAATTTGAATATCCACCCCAGAGTGGTTTCACATTTATGGCAGCAATTAAACAACACCTGTGGGGTGTCGCGAAGGGCTGCTGTCCAAGGTCGTCCAAGGCGCACAACACCTCCTGAGGACAGTTATGTCGCATTAACCGCACGGCGTCATAGGTCCTATACAGTCCCCGCGTTTGTCTTTCGAGCTCTCCGCTGCCCCTGTCAAAAACTTCTGCGGCGATTTGAAACAGAAGGTGATGGTTTCCTACAAAGAATTGTTACTAGTGATGAAACTTGGGTTCACTATCAACGGCCAGAAACCAAAAGAGCGAACAAGGAATGGCGTCATCCCTCCTCACCAAAACCGAAAAAGTTCCGCACGCAGCCAACTGCGGGGAAGATTATGCTGACTCTTTTGGGATGAACGAGGCGTAAATTTGAAACACTACGTGCCCAGGGAAGACACTGTAGCCAGTGATACGTATTCAGATCTTATCAGGATTCATCTCCGAAATGCCATCAAATCCAAACGACGTTGACTTCTGAGGACTAGTGTCTTGTTGCAACATGGCAGCGCTCGGCCCCATACTGCCCGTGCAACGGTTGCAGCCATACAAGACCTGCACTTCGAGTGTCTTTCACATCCGCCGCATTCACCAGATCTTGCCCCAAGTGGTTACCAGATCTTTGGACCTCTCAAAGGTGCGACGGGAGAAAAGACTTTTAGGTCCGATGAAGAGGTGCAGCTGGTGGTGCACGAGTGGCTGCACACGCGACCAAAAGAATGTTTTCTCTACATGAATCTATGCACTTTGTAAGCGCTGGAGGACTTTTATTAAACAAAATGGAGATTACATTGAAAAATGTTGCCGGTGTGAAATTGTGAGAAACAAATTATTTAAGGTTTTTATTTGACTGTCCCTTGCACAGTTTTCCTGGTAAACGTGTATTGGCCGCCCCTGTGGCGCAGTGGTCTAAGGCGCTGGCCTCTGATCATTCGTCCGTAAGGGGTCTGGGTTCGAATCCCGGTCAGGCATGGATGTTGTGTTTGTCTTACGGCACTGGCTCTCTCTCTTCCCTGGAAGCAGTGACCCTAAATTAGGGACGGGCGACTGCTTATAGCCCATTGAGTTGCTCACGGTGGTCGTTAAACCTCCAATAAAAAAAAAACCCCGTGTATTGCATTTTCCCGATGTCTCTGCTTCTGGAAATGATATTTGAAATTTTTCTTTTGCATCGGATGTTATTCATGGTGTAAAGTACATTGATATAATCTCGGATTATTGACAATGAACAATTTTGCCATTAGAGGTGTTTGAGTGTATGTTTCTATTCACAATAAATTTGTAACCGTGTCTACGCGCTCAAAAGACTGAGAAAGAAAATTTTGGTCACAACAAAAGACGTTTTACGCTTATTTTCTGCTAAAGATAATACAGTTTTTCCGCTAGGGGGCGTAAAGTACATTTCATTTTTCCCGATATCCTCTCTTTTTAAAGTCCTGTTAAAATTATATTTTAATATCAGACACCATGCACTGCACGAAATATTTTGCTTATAATTTGAAGTTTCCATGAAGCATATTCTTGCCGCTGGATGACGTAAAGCTATACTTTAGTTTTCAACTATATCTCCGGTTCAAAAAATCCGATTGAGGAAAATTTTTCTGTTTTGCATGACTTTCTCTGTGATAAAAATTACAAACGATATCCACTTTTTAAATAAAACACAGTTTTCCAGCTAGAGGGCTTATACGTATGAATTGTTTTCTTGGCATCTCTGCTTCTAAAATTTTAATTTGAAAAATTTTGTGTTTCCATCATATAGCTTCCACTATAAAAAGTATTTTGCACTATTTCTACTTTTTCATAATGCACAGTTCTGCGGCTAGGTGGTGTCAGTATGTATTCCCATTCGCAGGATGATTTATGCTTTTAAAAGTCTGCTTGAAAAAATTCTTTATGATTATTGTACATACCCTTGGCTATGAAGAACATTTTGCGCTCACTTTCTTCTTCAAATAAAGCACGCTTCTCCCTCTGGAGGGCGTAAATTTATATTCCCTTTTCTTCTGTCTCTGCTTCTAAGTTTTCGATTTGAAAAATTCGTTTTGCCTCGAATAGTTTCTGCCGTGAGAAGGATTTTGCGTATAATTTGTGATTTTTCGTAAAGCACTTTCCTGCCTCTGGTAGGCTTTAGAAGCGTTTATTCTTGCAAAAGTTTGACCCATTCTAGAAATTCAGTTAAAATTATTTTCGTAACTGGTTCCATTCACTATGAAGAACAATGCTCATCGTACGTATTTAAATAATGTATCTGATTTCAAAACTTCTTTTTGTGCTGGAAAGTATTGAAAACGCGTTCATTAAACTAAGAATTCAGTGTCGTTCTTCTAGTTTTCAATTTCTACCTAATTTGTCTTGAACTTTTTCGGTGAGGAAACCCATGTCCCTTTTACCAAATCCTTAAGGGAATTCTGCTGTTTCCACCGTTGTTCATTAAATGCTTGCATAAATCCTGTGATCGTGAGGATCTGGCAAATTTGGAGGTAGCCAAGCGAAATGCTGTCCAGATGCATCAGATTGGAGACTGCCTCAACATGGAAAGCAGCATAATACAATCTGGGGTTACATTATCCAGCAATATAGAGACATCACAGAACAACCAAAATGCACCTTTTTTTCCAGTGAGTCTGAGGACATTTGGCGATAAAAGTAATGAACTGCGTTCTTCGGCAATTGTTAACATTTTTTTAACGTCTTTTGGGAAAAAGTACTTGCTCATAGTATAACTCCGTCGGTCAGTCTGCCTGTGGGCAACCTTATTTTTCACTTATTTGTTCGACTTGAAAAATTCTTTTTGCGTTGGAAATCCTGAATCGTGAAAGCGAAAATCCGTACCTTTCGGTAGGTATGAATCTTGCTGCTAGGAGAAGTAAATGCCGATGCTATTGACCTTGAATTATGTTTAATTCCCTAACATTATTTCTAAAAAACCAACTGCATTTTATTTACTTCGCATACCTTTTACCAAGAAGACTATTTTGCCCTATGCACACTTCCCACTGCGAACAACTCACAGCTTTCCCGCCAGATCCTCGGTATCCCTATTTCTAATAGTATGATTTGAAAAATCCACTATAACTAATATTTTGCGTATATTTTTCGATTGTACATAACATACGTCATCCCGCTAGTTGCATAAGCGCATATAGTAGAGCCCGCTTATAAAGCGAAACGCGGAACGAACAGAAAGTCTCATTAAATTAGGACGCTGGGTAAATCAATTTGGGGGAGGGGATTTCCACCATGTAAAAATATGCATATCCGTGTTTATGTTATATAAACATAGCGATTGAATATACTTAAAGGATTTAATTAATTCCATTAGGACTTTAGTCAATTAATTAAATCTTCAAAGTATATTAAACTTGAATACCACGTGAGGCTGATCGCTGTTTAACTGCACAATACACATGAAGCAAATGCAGTACCGATGCTCCCAGTACAAAACTCACTACTTTTTTTTTTTTTTTTTTTTTTTTTTTTGGTGTGAGGTTTAACGGCCGCCGTGAGCAACTCAATGGGCTATAAGCAGTTGCCCGTCCCTAATTTAGGGTCACTGGTTCCAGGGAAGGGAGAGAGCCAGTGCCGTAAGACAAACACAACATCCATGCCTCACCGGGATTCGAACCCGGACCCCTTTCGGACGAATGATCAGAGGCCATCGCTTAGACCACTGCGCCACTGGGGCTGCCAAAAACTCACTTGAAAGGGTATCATGTACACTCTAACTTAACTTTCATTTTAGTTTATTTCTCTATATAAATTTGAATTCATTCTCTTTTATCGTTTTCAACCTCAATATTATATTTTCTTACTCGCTGAATGTATGTTGGCAACAGTCTTGAGGTCAGAGTGCGTGTTGACAGATAAGAACGAGAGATTTGTAATGCTGAAGGAAGCAGCAAAGAGTGTGCTGGAAGCTGCAATAGACTGAAACTGTGTTTACCTGAAGTCAGCGTGTTCGAGTTGTGTTGTTATATACACTGCTCGACATAGAAGTTGCCTCACCCAGAAGGAGGTGTGCTACAAACATCTAAATCACAGGGAAAGTGTACCCACTCAAGATTTGCAAATGATGGAGCCGATGACGTCACACGTTTGTGAGAAAATGGTGGCAGCAGTAATAGGGATGGTAATGTGTGGTTGCTGGTGGAAGTGTCGCGGAGGTTTCAGATTTATTGTTCGTGCTGGGAAACTGATCAGCAAAGGCCGGAAATACCGGGTACACGCCGTCGGCAAGTTTATCGCCATTTGGATGCGTTTCATAGAAGAATTGTAAGCCTTTGTGAAGCGGGCTAGTCTACACGTCGTATTGCTGCGCATGTGCAACGGGATGCACGAACTGTTGGATGCTGTTGGCACCAGTGGTTACAGGAATGTTCGTACGTGCGTCGGAGTGGCAGTGGTGCAGTCCGACAGACCTCAGCACTGCTAGATCGGCGGATTGTTCGCACGTTCTATGGTCACCAGAAGGCACTGCAACCGACATTTGACGTTCTGTATCATTGGCCATGGACGTCATCATAACGACCCGAACGGTAAACCGAAGGATGCATGTGGCAAACCTGCGCATTAGCAACCGTTACATCGACTGCCAGCCATCGCAACGCTCGTATGGTTTGGTGCCGAAGTCATGACAACTGGGGCTACGAATGGACCACTCTGATCTTCAGTGATGAATCCCGTTCCTGTCTGGGTGCTGACGATCGACGGATCAGTGTCTGCCGACACCCTGGTGAGCGGACAGTTCCCGATTTCGTTCGCGAGTGCCAAGCCGCTCGTCAGGCAGGCATCATGCTATGGAGTGCTATTGCGCATGACAGCAGATCACCTCTTGTCCGCATCACGGGCACACTGACAGCTGCACGATACGTGAGCGAGGTTCTGCAGCCCGTTTTGATGTCATTCCTGAATAGCCTACAGCACCCCATTTTCCAGTAAGATAACGGCCGTGTACATACCGTTAGGATCTCCAAGCAATGTTTGCAACATGTTCAAACACTGTCATGGCAAGCAAGATCACCCGATTTATCCCCAATCGAAAACTTGTGGGACCACATTGGACGTCGTCTGCAATCGAATTAGCGTGCGAATGATTTCGATGAATTATGTGAGCAAGTCAACAGTGCTTCGTGTTCCATTCCTCAGAAAGATATCCGTCGACGGTATGACTCATTGCCACACTGTATTGCTGCCTGTATTGCCGTTCGCGATGGTCCAACCACTTACTGAGGCTTACCCATTGTGCTGCATTATCTCATTTGATAAACACTGTTCGTGGCTGAAAATAACATCAAGGTAAACCCTTATGAATTCCTATTTGCATGCTGAATTTCACTCCTCTATCCTCACTCCTTCTGGGTGGGGCAATTTCTATGTCGAGCAGTATATTTAATGTTGGTGTTTGCTAATCAAGCTTTCTGCTTACTAACTTGCGTTAATCAGTATTAAAATATTAGTACCGTTGTGAATTAGTTCTTCATGAGTGTTGGAATATCTGGGTGAAGTGGTCACGAGATATTGATGGAATAAAAAGCGCAGTGCAAGTAAGTTTTTCTGGAACTTTTGTTGAGGGAGTTTGTTTCGCTTCGAGTGAGTGAATAAGAAAAGGAAAGTTTACGTATAGTGCTCTCAAAGTTACATGCACACGTTTCAGATAGTAAATAACGCTACACTGTGACGTATATTCTAATTTAACTTTCATTTTTAGTTCCTTTTCCTATGTAAATTTGAGTTTGTTCTCTTTTAAATTTTCCAAACTTAACGTGATATCTTCTTTTTCACATGAATGAGGTTGGCAACACTTTTGAGGTCCAAGAGAGAGTGACGTATGAATGTGATAGAACGATAGATAAAAAGGACGATGCAGCAGTTGTTCTGTGTAGAGAAGTTCGCTCTGTGTAAAAACTAGATCGCATGTGGCTCTATTGTGGATCTACTGAAATATTGCCGGACTAATAAAAGGTTATAGTAACTTGATTTATGTTTCGTCTAGCCGTAAACTATTGCATCGTATTCTTATTTACACTGGTGTGCAAACATTAAGGACGAAGAGGAGAAATTAGCATAACAGCTGAACGAGCAGGCAGAACGGACCGAAAGACCACTCAGGAGATAGACTAGGGTCCGGTACGGTAGGGTATGCGCATATATGCAGCATGATGTAGGGGAGGGGGAGTGTCGGAAGGGTATAAAGCACACGGGCGGTGTACGCTCAGTAATTCGGTGAAAGCTATTGCACGGTGTACATCGGTTTGAACGACGTCGAGTTACTGCCACCGTGTGATATGGCCAAAGGGCAATCCAATAGACGACATCCGAATGACTTTACCCGAGGTCGCGTCATTGGGAAGTTGGAAGAAGGTCGAAGTGTGATTAGTGTGGCCCAGGAGTTTGGGATCGCTTACAGCATCGTTTCACGAGCTTGGAAAGCATTTCAAATGACTGGAATAGCTGCCCGAGAGATTAGCAGTGGTCGTCTACGAGCAACCACGGTGGCGGACGGCCGGTATATTGTCCTACAGGTGAGAAGAGACAGACGGCAGACAGTGGGAGAAATCGCAAGGCACATGCAAAAGACAACTGGACGTCCGTTATCACGTTTTACCGTGGCCAGGAGGCTGCACACAGGTGGTCTATTTGCACGACGACCAGTACGGTGTGTGCCATTAACGCCTGCTAATCGGAGACTGCGGTTTCTGTGGTGCCAGGAACACAAGAACTGGACACATCAGCAATGGAGTCGAGTTTTCTTTATGGATGAGAGCCGATTTAGTCTGACGAGCGATTCTGGACGTATACATATCTGGAGAGAGCAGGTTACACGCAATCACACCTCCAACATCATCGTAAGGGACCGGTTTAGAGGTGGCGGAGTTTTCGTTTGGAGCGGTATCATGCTTGGTAGCCGTTCTGACCTCCACATCTTCCAAGGAGGTTCAGTCACTGGTGTCCGCTATTGTACAGAGGTTCTCCTGCCTCACGTACGTCTGTTTAGAGGTGCTGTGGGTCCTGAGTTTCTCTTCATGACGACAACGTTACACCTCATCGTACAGTGGCTGTCGCAGAGCTGTTGGAGAGTGAAGATATTCAACGCATGGATGGGCCTGCAAGGTTCCCGGACCTAAATCCAATCGAACATGTGTGGGACCCTCTCGGGAGACGCTTGGCAGCACGTCACCAGCCGCCAGCAACGATTCCGGAACTGCGATTGGCGCTACAAGAGGAATGGGCCGCGATGCCTTAAGAGCACCTTGGCAACCTCGTCCTCAGCATTGACAGACGTTGTAAATCTTGCAACGCAGTCAGGGGTGATCATATCCCCCACTAAAGACTGGATTTTTCTTGGCAGCCGCCTGTCACATGGACGTTTCTGTCTTCTGTCCAGTTGTGCTCGAAGCTACCTTTTCAATAAAGTGCCTTGGCATCCTTTGGAATCCTTGTTTGGACAGTTTTGTTCACTTGTCCCATATTCTTACATCTTGGGGATCTTATGGTATGATTTGAGTTGATGTGGAGCACTTCTGCACGACGTTACATTCGAAAAACAGTCTCGTCCTTAATTTTTGGACGCCAGTGTAGTTCAACATTCCTTAGTCATGGTTTTAGACATAGCGTAACACCAATCTTGCTCACGAAAAAGACTTACGTTATAACACACAATTCAAGGAATTGTTTCCTGTTCCCCCTTACCCTTTCTATTACTCTCCTATCAATCTGCAATTGTGGCCTAAAAATACATTTACATAAGCGTGAGTCTCAATCATCCTTTTTTTGCTTAGGAGTAGGTATCCTGTTTTCAACTTCTGACGTATACTCTAATTTAACTTTCCTTTTTAGTTTCTTTCTCTATGTAAATTTGAGTTCGTTCTCCTCTATGTAATTTGAGTTCGTTCTCCTTAGCATTTTTCAAACTTAACGTGATATCTTCTCTCACGCAAGTGTATGGTTGGCAACACCCTGAATTCAGAACGAATGACGTGTGGATGTCTGGGATGAAAACTATACGATTTATATAATGTCTGAGCAGCAGCAATGTGTGTTTGATGATGGTGGAAGTCAATACTAATTGTAAAAGAGACGTTGTTTAGCTAAAGTTGTGTCTATTTAAAGGCTGCGTGTTGTGCTGGTATTTGTATATTTATCATTAAGAGTTCTACCAGTTAATGTTCTTTAGTTCTGAAGTTTACTGCTAATCTGATGCGTTTAATGTTCGAGTGTTCTGTACTGTTGGAAAGTTACTGTTCGAAGATCTGTTGACAGAGAATAAAGGAACCAATCTGTAAGCAGAGGCGTAACGAGGCATTCCTGCGCCCAGGGCAGACCAAAAAGTATTGAGCCCTCTATTATATATATTATTATCAATTCACTGCTGGATGAAGTTCTCCCCAAATTTCTTCCTTTACTTTCTGTCTTGAGCCAGTCCCTTCCATGTCAAACTGGCTGTTTCTACGTCTTTTTTCAGTTGTTTCGGCCTTCGGACTTTCAGTACCACATTAAACGAACCGAGTGAAGCTGTAAGTCGTGGCTCAAAGTCGCAGTAATGATAAAATAGCCCTCAGAGAATCTTCAACAATGTAAACATTTTTCTTTTGCAATATACGTACAACTGCGCCTTAATTTTTCAATGTGAGCAACTGATATCCCTTGAACATTTTGAGAAAGAAATGTGAATGTTAATTTTCCAGTGTACTCGAAGCAGGCGAAACTTATTATAAGCAGATTCTGTAAATGGATAACTTATTATAAGCAGATTCTGTAAATGGATAACTTATTATAAGCAGATTCTCTAAATGGAACAGTTTTTTTTTTTGCCTCATAAAAAGTATGGCGCGAAAAAACTGTCCCAGAAACTGGCGCAAAAGTTCCAATTCCAAATCTTGGATCAGATTGTAAGCGGTGATTTTTGCGCGCTCTCTTGTGCTGCGCCCTAGTTACGCCTCTGTAAGTAACCTTTTCTGAAGTTATTTGAGTGACTCCTGATTCGCTTAAAAGTGAAGTTATTAAGAACTGATTTGTGTAATGTTCGAACAGCTCTGTACTGCTACGAACATTACAAACTCTGCTAACGCGATACTCCCATGACATAGCCCGCTTGGAGTTGGTGGCGAACAGTGAGAATTTTACCTCTCCATTGCTTTTCTGTCAACATTCCTCCATTAGCACACAAGAACTCCCCTGCGCTGTCGCAATTTCGTCCTGTCATCCCTATTCCTCCATTCCAGGATAGTGCGCAGAAATTTTTTTCTTCCTCGCTAAATTCCGAATTTTACTAAAAAATTTTACTGTTCTTGTCAAAATTGTTAATCATAGTTTTCCTTTCCCTCGTTAAATCCGGGGATTTCATTAGATTCTGTTCGTTTACAACGATTAGTTTAGCTTTGAATTAACATTATACCAAACAAAAGTTCCTGTTTTACTCGTTAAGCCCGAGATCTCGCTAACTACGGGCTCGTCCTAAGCGGACTCTACTGTATTTCTCTTTGCAGATTATTTCCGTTTCTAATAATCCAGTTGAATTCATACAATATCTAACTTAACTTCTTAGTTAGCAAATTTGCAATGACCGTCAAAGTCACACTGAAGTTTGATGTACCTTTGAAAGCATTAAAACTACTGTTTACCAAGACAGGAGGAAACACTAGAGAGGGTGAGTCGAACGTTTTGCAATATTTGGATCACTTTATGTCTTCATACGTACCTTTACGACGAAAGCTGACTAGCATTCAAAGTATAGGCCATCGTGTTGCACCGACTTTAGCCATCTGTCTGCCAGTTCGTCGATTCTACAGAGGGTGAGTCGAAAGTTTTGCAATATTTGAATCACTTTATGTCTTCATACGTACCTTTACGACGAAAGCTGACTAGCATATAGGCCATCGTGTTGCACCATCTTTAGCCATCTGTCTGCCAGTTCTTCGATTCTACAGAGGGTGAGTCGAAAGTTTTGCAATATTTGGATCACTATGTCTTCATACGTACCTTTACGACGAAAGCTGACTAGCATATAGGCCATCGTGTTGCACCATCTTTAGCCATCTGTCTGCCAGTTCTTCGATTCTACAGAGGGTGAGTCGAAAGTTTTGCAATATTTGGATCACTTTATGTCGTCATACGTACCTTTACGACGAAAGCTGACTAGCATTCAAAGTATAGGCCATTCTGTTGCACCGTCTTTAGCCATCTGTCTGCCAGTTCTTCGATTCTACAGAGGGCGAGTCGAAAGTTTTGCAATATTTGAATCACTTTATGTCTTCATACGTACCTTTACGACGAAAGCTGACTAGCATATAGGCCATCGTGTTGCACCATCTTTAGCCATCTGTCTGCCAGTTCTTCGATTCTACAGAGGGCGAGTCGAAAGTTTTGCAATATTTGGATCACTATGTCTTCATACGTACCTTTACGACGAAAGCTGACTAGCATTCAAAGTATAGGCCGTCGTGGTGCACCTTCTTTAGCCATCTGTCTGCCAGTTCTTCGATTCTACAGAGGGTGAGTCGAAAGTTTTGCAATATTTGGATCACTTTGTCTTCATACGTACCTCTACGACGAAAGATGACTAGGATTCAAAGTATAGGCCTTCGTGTTGCACCGGCTTTAGCCATCTGTGTGCCAGTTCTTCGATTCCGCGGTGGTACCAGTTCTTGCCCTTCGAGGCGAAGAACTCCTGCACCCCAGCTGCCACCTCCTCCTGGTTGTTAAAGTGCCGCCCGCGAAGGAAGTGGCCCATTGACCGGAACAAGTAAATATCCGACGGGGAAAGGTCCGGATCATATGCTGGGTGTGGCATCAGTTCAATGCGCTCAAGTTCCCGTAGTTTTGTCCTGGTCGTTCGCGCGGTATGAGGCCGAGAGCCGTCCTGATGTAGGAGAGCGCGCTTTCTGTTCACCAGTGCCGAGTACTTCTCCAAAACGACATACACCCGCTCCAGCTGTTCAGAGTAGAGGTTGGCGTTAATGTCGGACCGCCTGGAACAAATTTGTAATGGACTATCCCCTCGAAATTCCATCTGACGCAGAGCATCCCCTTGTGCTCGAAGCGCCCACGTTTGACAACAGGTTCTGGAAGCTTGCGCGGGTTTAACCACTGCCGTTGTGTGTTAGGATTACGGAAATAGATCCGCTTTTCATCGCACGTAACAATTATCTTGATGAAACGTGCATCGTGCGAGTTTTCTAGGAGTTTCGTGCACACTTCCACTCGGCGGTTTGCTCCAGCTGGCATCAGTTTGTGGGGAACAATGCGGCAGCTCTTGTAGACCTTGCCGAGGTCCTGAAGGTCACGAACCACGGTGGTCTGTGATATGCCCAGCTCGCCTGACAATCTCCGAGTAATGATTGCCGGATTTACCTCTACGGCATGGCGCACGGCCTCCGAATCCATGCAGCGTTCGCGGCCTTCCTGACCTTGGCTGATCGTCGAGGTTTCTGACACCTGAGCGGAATTTCTTAAACCACCTGGTTGCCGTGCTATGGTCCACGGAACCTTCCCCTTCCGCATGACAAATGTTTCGTGTTGCTTGAGTAGGGTTATGGCAGAGTTCAAACTCGTAAAGCAAAAGGTTTGTGGCTGTTCATCTTCTAGGCTGTCCAACACAGACAGAAAACGACATGCAGTGCTGTTCACAGCAATGACTACCACTTTATGTCCCTTTCGACTGACTGCAGTGCGCTACTTGAACTAGTTTTAACACGTGACATACCCGCGGCAGCACATGCGTATATGTAAATATTGGAAAACTTACGACTCACCCTCTGCATACAAATTAAGAAGAGGTAACTTTTCCCTAGAACGGAAAAAAAAATCTGCAAATTATTAGCAGGCATATTTTAGGAAATTTTACATTAAAGCGATACGGTTTTTTTTTTGTTTGTTTTTTTTTGTTTTTTTTTTATTAAAGCGGTAATGAAATTTTACATTAAAGCAATGTGTACGAAATAAAAAATGTAGATGGAAAAGCATTTCAATTCGGTTTCATTCTGTTACAATGTATGATGATTACGATTACAGTACTGCGAAGTGACAGCAAAGTGAAGCTACATTATTAACTTCCGTCCCAAAAATATTCAAGATTTCGTTTTTATTTCTCCTTTGAGGCACCCGTGTTTTGGCCCATAAATAAAAACCGAAGCTGCGCATAGCTACAGTCGTCAGTCATATGAAGAACGATGTCGGCCACGTGACTTCTGAAGATTTTTCTGATTTTAGAAAATCCTCACATAAGCTTTTTACTTTTCATTTCTTTGATGGCAGTTATAGTTCCCAAAGCGCCATTTTGTACATAAATACGAACTAAAGTTTATACTGGATTGCGCAATTTTTCATTTCTGCTATGTCTCATTTTATGAATTTGAATTTTATTTTATTTTCGTTTTATGCAAAATATTTCTTCATTTATGAACGCTTTGCAGCATAGATGTGTGTGGGGGGAGGGGTGCGTGTATTCACTTATTTAGAACATATTTATCAGTATCCTGTGGGAAATTCCATGATCGGAGCAACTCGTACGTTTCAGATCATCAAGTTTCCCATAAGTATCTAGAACACGTTGCTGTTATCCCAGTCGTAGCGATGTTTCAGACTTTCAGGTTCATGAAGGGACTTTCGAAAAAAGATTGCGAAGTATCTTATCCGTCCATTACAATCAAGTTCGCGCCGTTTCTTTCTCGACGAAAGTAGAAACTCGAATATAACAAATCAGAAAACCTGTAGTAACGTCCATTTCCGGAAAAGTTCTTTTAAATTCTCAAGAACTGCATTGAGATTTTCCTAATACTGTTTAAAAATAAATGCATTAAAAGTCCGAAAAGCATTAAACGAAAATAGCTCGCGCATTAGATATATTCAGTAGCACCGGATGCAATAATCATTTATGAGTCACGTTTTTAGTTTTCGCTGAGAGTGTAATTTTAAAACATTCCCCTAAAAAGGATTTTACATCTGAACAAAATTTACGCTCAAGTACGTTAATTTAATAAACAAATATGAGAAATGCTGACTTTACAAGCTTTTCTTCATGAATTTTAATGCATTTATACATAGATAGGCCACATGGTGATAAAACTTCTACATCAGAAAAGTTGTGTGGTTAATTATCATGCTCAAAACAAGGTATGAAAGTAAATAAATAAATACATTGCTCTTAACCACGTTCTAGAAACACACAGCAACCGAAGAATTGTTTTTCAGCCGCCGCTGTGGAATTGAACCAACAGAACTCTCGATATTTAGCCGAGTGCGTTAAATATACGCATGAAAATAAATAGGTATGAATGTAAATCTAAGAAGTAGAATGAAAACTTATATTCAATAGAGTTGTGATTCTTCCCTCCTCTGGTAACAATGCAAAGCACTCAAGGACCCCCTCAAACTGACTAATGTGGGCATTCAGTTCTCAGGGAAGTTAAGTACCCTGTTTAATAAAATAAACTAGTCTTTCTTTGATAATGAACGCTTCAAAAAGAATGTTTAGAGCAGTAATATGTCTCCCCAGTGCATCCCAAACACGTTCAACGGGGCTAGTAGCCTTGCATAGTGCCCCTTCCTCCTGAAGCCATTTGGAGTCCATCCATCGTTAAGTTCTCCTTTTTGAAAAACAAGCAATCTACTTATCAAATGGATAGGCCCCCGAAAGTAGGTATTAGATCCCTGAAAATATTGTGACACCAAAGTAGCCGCGCATTGGGCTTACAGTCGTATCACGCCAGCTGAAATTTCCACCTCATTCTAAATACCGTTGCTTGCACACGTTAAGTTACCTACCTGTATCAGCTTGAGGTTGACCAGCCTTCCATTGTTCCACTATCCTTAGGTTAATCTCCTTTCATTTTTCCCACTAGCTCGAGACTGTATGACATACCATAGTACCACTAAGGTGACGCAAGTCAAAACGGCAAGTTGCAACGATAAGTCTTGCGGGTGTAGTTCAATCGGTAGAACAGCAACTCCGGAGTAGGAGGATGTGGGTTTGAATGCTACCATTCATCAAAACAGGTGTTTGCTATAGCGTACCATCCTTCATTATCCTCCAGGTTGAAACTAACCAGCCTTCGTTGTTCAATCTTAAAACTGGATAGCCTTCAATTTCTTTTCAACAGCTTGAGGATGACTAGCCTTCATAGCCTCAATGTTTTTTTTGGCGGGGGGGGGGGGGTTAACGACCACCGTGAGCAACTCAGTGGGCTATAAGCAGTCGACAGTCTCTAATTTAAAGCCACAGGTTTCAAGGAAGGGAGAGAGCCAGCGCCTTAAGACAAACAACACCCATGCCTCACGGGATTCGAACGCGGACCCGTCGCGGACGAATGGTCCGTAGCCATCTCTTAGACCACTGCGCCACCGGGGCGGCTTCAGTGTCTTGAGACAGACGAGCCTTCATTGTCTCAATGTCTTGAGACTGAATATCCTTCATTGGCTAGAGGCTTAACACTCTTCATTGTCCCAGTGGCTGAGACTGACCAGCCTTCGTTATTTCAATAGCTTGAGATTGACTAGCCTTCATTGTTTCAATTGCTTGAAACTGATCGGTCTTCATTATACAGTTTATAACGTGCTTGGGGTATTCCATTACAGTGATTCCCAACATTTGCAGATCTCCAGAGCATCGATGATACGTCATTTTTCAGTTGGTTCTTTTCAAGTCCCTTGAAGAAATTACTTACCTTATGTACGCAACGATTTAAAAAAAAAAAACCTGCGGTATAACGCAGAGTTGTGTGACTCGCCCGTGTTATTCTGATTGCGAGGATGCATCGAAAAATTAGTTTAAAAAAATCTTCTCGGAGTCAATCCATCAAAGACATGAAAGCGTTGAAACACCTGCAGCTACGTACTGTATGCTGTTATTTAATTCTCACATCTTAGATCTAAACCAATGCATCACCAAAACATTTGCTGTTTAACTTGCCACCTAATTTTTTTTGTGTAGTGACGAACGCAGGATATCATTTTTGTTACTTTGTTGCATTATTTATTGTTTCAGCCTATTTTTACAGCAGCGATACATAAAAGTAAAACGTTTGTTTTTAAAGGATTCAAACCTGAAACAACCAACAAGAAGAAAATGAGAATGAGTAACAACACCATGTACATATTCACAATTATATGCTTATTCAACAGCTAAAAAAAGAAGCTAGATTTGCTCCAGAAAACATGGCATCACTCCAAACGAAATCATCAATGCACCGAAAGAAGGGGAAAATAGAAGAGAAACCGGGGGGGGCAGTCAAAATTTCTGCTGAAATTATCATCAGCAGGAGGTTAACAGTAGAACATAGTTTACTCATCGAAAGAAGAAAGAGGATAGGCCAAGAGAAGAATTGTCGGCGCGGTATGGAAATTCCAAAAAGATGAGCTACGGTATAACATCGAAAAACCATAGGGCAGATTGACGATGTGACGTCAAAAAAAAACAAGGGGAAGAAAGACAGTGTGACTTGAATGAACCAGAGGAAGTGGTGGCAGTGTGCGTGAAAATCCAACAGCACGAAGAGTATGTGACTCGAACAAACTAGAGGGAGGAGTGACGGTGTGACGTCGAGAAATCAAGGGCCTCCCCTTGAGAGACGACGTGACTCTGATAAGCCAGAGTGAGAAGTGGCGGTGCATGGACATCCAAGAAGAGGAGTGACTGTCACCTGAAAAATCAAGGGGAAGAGTGACATTGCGACGTCGAAATGTCAAGGAGTGGAGAGATTACATGACTCGAACAAGACAGAGAAAGAAGTGATGGTGTGACATGAAAAATTAAAAGGAGGAGTAACGTCGAAAACCAAGGGTAGAAGTGACGGTGCGACACGGAGAAACTAAAAAGAGTGGCAGTGCAACATGAAAAACCAAAAGGAGGACTGACGTCATACACTAAGGGTAGAAGTGACCGTGTGACGTGGAAAAACAAAGGGGCGGAGTGGTTGTGTGACACTGAAAATCTTCAGGAAGCACTGGCGGTGTGACATGGAAAAAAAGTGGCAGCTGACATCAAAAAACCAAAGGAAGAAAAAGTAGTATGACTTGTCATACACTGCTTAAAGATCAGCTACAAGCATTTCACAGTTGCTTACTGAAAAAAGCATAAATTGTAATTATAGTCCCTTACACTGTCTGAATGGGAAGTCTTCAGTAAGTCGAATACTTGGATCGATAACGAGCAGAGATCTCTTTTTCTCTCCCCCCTACTCCTCCCCCCTACTCTCTCTCTCTCTCTCTCTCACAGACTTCAGAGCAACGAAACAAGGAACGCGGATTCCACAAACTGTGAGAAAGTGGTGGAATAGTGAAATATAGATAGATATATCTTCAACTGGAGTGGGATAAAGAATCCTGATTGGTAAGAGGAACAGAATAGAAAATAAAGATCAAGGAACATGCAGTTTGTGATGCAGAACAGAAATAGCTCGGGGACAATATCTTCCTATTCAAGCGAACTGTATTATTTTCATGAATCGAAGATCCAAAATTCTGAAGCCAAGCTTCAGAATTCTGAAAGCCCTCTTCGATAACTGGTCTCTCAAAAGATTTATTCACCCGTATCCAATTCAACTGAATCTTGACTGACGGGAAAGACGTGACTCCGTAGGTCCAACCGTCTTGAAATTAGGAATGAACAAATGTTAAGAAACGAAAGCTTTGAAGTAAAAACAATGAAAATTAGAGTTAGAGTGTATAAATTGCCTTTGGCTAAATGCTAAGTAGTCGAAAAGCTAAGTTTCATACTCAGATTTAAATGACTTTGTGTTTTAAATAATTAATTTTCGTGATCGTTTATAGTCAGGAGTGGTTTTAACTGAATTAATTTTATGTACAATGTGTTGGAAAGACAATACTTTGTTAGCATTTAATTTTTTTTTTTTTAGAATTGCTTTTGATTGGGTCTGTTAGATGTTTGAGAGCTGCACTTTGCAATGCAGAAAGAAATCTCAGAAGCTTGCAGGAGTCCCCGCATGTGAAGGTTTTCGCTTGCCCTTGTTGAATAAACCCTATAATTTGACAGTCATTGCTTTTGCCATGGGTAACTTATGCTTCTAAGTGTTGCCCTTTATAAAGCAAGCAGAATCTAGTTAGTGTCAGCTGAAAATAAAGGATGAGCACCAGAAGGGAGCTTTGGCATTGTCAGAATGCGCGGGAAAGCTTAAGAAGGTAGGGTCCCTTAAAGTCACAAAAAGCCTAAGAGACTTGACTCCTTGGACCAACGTATCTGTCAAATAGGGGGTAGAGGAGAGTGGAGCGTGAAAAGAAATCCTCATACGGGGCTAAGCGAACTGTGTATCAGATCAGATCATATGTAGATGATTTAGGAAGGAGTGTTTGACCCCAGGTCGTAAACAACCCTTAGAAATAGGAAGCTAGGAGATTTGGACTAGAGCGCCCGATAGGAAAGTCACACGGAAGCGAAGTAAAAACTGGGAGGAAGACGCTCTTATTTTTTACCGGGGGCCAGTACCCGGGTCCCGACGGCTTAACGTACCCATCCGACGCACAGCGGATATTTAGTGGTTCGAGCGTTCGTACCTGCCTGGGATCGAACCCGAGGTCTTCTCCGTTGCAGTCACGAACGCTGACTACTAGGCCACCCGCGTCTCCGTAAGCGAACTGTAAATTAAACGGTCTATTAATGTAAGAGGTTTATTTTGACAAAATAGTAACCACTTAAAAGTTAAATTTGACGTCTTTCTATATAACTTTACTGAATCTAAGAATAGTTTTCTTTTTCCTTATTATTTCTTAAAGTGCGATTTTTTCTGTTTTGTTTCAAATACTTCACTCTTCTAGTTTTGCGTACACTGAACATTTCTAAGAGTGAGGGTTTGTTTTCTGGATCTTTATCCGAAAAGATCTGACACCGCTTATGTTGTTGTATGTCAAGCATTATCCTTATTCTTGCGAGCTGAATCTGAGGTCGTATGTAAAATTTAATACTTTTCGATTTACATTTGTAGAATTAAAAACACATCGTATCATTTGTCCTTGGGAACTATCAATTTTAGTAACCTTAATTTCAGTAGCTGGACAGCAAGATCATTGTCGTTAAGTTATTGATTCAGAATTCATTGCTTAATTAAGAACGTCCATACGTAATAGGCCACTACATTGATATTTGTAAGCGTTAGCGCGTTTCCTAACTTGTTTTATTTCCTTCTAATGCACATGGGAATAACACCAAAATAGAAGGAAAAAGGAGAAAACAAACAAGTTCACAGTGAGATGAATTTACTTGTAAGTTATTGTTCACCAACTTCAACGGTGATATTCTGAACTCTGTTTTAACCGTGCAGCTCGACGTCGGAATCGCTCCACCCAGAACGAGTTGACAGATTCATTTGCACGATAGCCAGATTGTAGGTCAGATCGATATATGCAAATGATTAAATTTTCAAGGCAGGGAGAGTGATATCATCGAAGTTATCTCACCGGTTTTTCCCCATGCGGGCAGAAGAAATGTACCAAGAATGTTTAGAAAATGCAGCGATACTTTATGAGCAGTTCCAAGCCAAGTTTTCATGATTATGAGCTCGTTCTTTAACATAGGAAATAATGAGCTTATGTTATCGTTTTGGTTGCCGGACTGTGGATCCTACCTCCGCTTCTAAAAAATCTGATTGAGAAAGTTCTTTTTGTACTGGATGGCAGTTAACTACAATACAGGAAAAACATGATCCCACACATTTATTCCTTTTTCCTGGTAGATATTTCTCCATTACATAGAATAAATGCGTGTTTGCGGTTCGAGCTATATAGAGTTCGGTTTTCTGATTGAAGATCCACTGTAGCAGTGATTCTTGACATGAGAAATCTTTCGGCGGCAGCTCGTACGTGCAAACTAAGTACGATCAATGCTCTGGACACTGTTCATAGTGATAGTTACTCCTGCATGTTCTTAGACTTTCTGGATGATTGCATTAAAGATTTTCCAGCTAGATTTCTTGACAAGTATTATTCTGAAAATGTGAATTTTTTTTTTTTTTTTTGATTGGCGGTTTAACGACCACCGTGAGCAACTCAATAGGGCTATAAGCAGTCGCCCGTCCCTAATTTAGGGTCACTGGTTCCAGGAAAGGAGAGAGCCAGTGCCGTAAGACAAACACAACATCCATGCCTCACCGGGATTCGAACCCGGACCCCTTCAGACTAACGATCAGAGGCCAACGCCTTAGACCACTGCGCCACCGGGGCGGCAAATATGAAATTTAAAAATGGTTGATTGGCTATTGTCTTTAATGGAGCAGAGCCCCTCGTGAGACGGAAGAGTGGCAATTTAGAAATGTAGCACAGAACTTACCATTGGCGTGGTACTAGTAGCTAATGCACAGCCTCGTATCTGTGTTGTAGGCGATTCTTGAGGGTTCTAGTCCCTCTACCGACCATCATCCATTTTGCGGTTTTCCAAGGTTTCCGCCAATGTAAGAGGGGGGAGCTTAAAATCAGTCCTGGAGTTACACTGTTAAAAATTCATAGTAAATTGCACCAAAATATGATGCTACACCAGATGCAACTTTGGGGTAAACAGCTATACTTTACTTGTAATATCTGTACCTTTCAAAGTCAGATGCATCCTTGTGTGGGAGCCCCGGGGGCGCAGTGGTCTAAGCGTTATCTTCTGACCGTTTGTCCAAGTGGAAATGATTCGAGTCCCGGATAAGACGTGGGGGTTGTGTTTGTCTTACAGCATTGGCTGCAAACAGTGGCCTGAAATTTGGGACAGACGGGAGACTGCTTATAGTCCTTTGAGGTGCTATGCTCGCCACGGTCATTAACCCCCGCCTCCCACGCTCTTGTGTGTTTCATGAAATACTCAAAAACATGATGCAATGTGTACAACCTCTCACCAGTAAGGTTTGATGTTTTTACATGCTGTATCATGTTTTTGTGTGTTTCATGCACCAGCAATGGTTTACCTTTTCCACAAAGACGGTGCCGTTAGTGTTGCACCACTTTTTGGGGTGAAATACGACAGCATTTTTGACGGTGTGTTGCGCCACTTTTGGCTGTTGACACTTAATGAAGAAGCCGAATCGAACCCATCCGTCCTAATCCCCTCTCTACAGGATATTTGTAACCATGGCTGCTCGCAGCTCATGGTGATGAATGAATCACTAACGTCATTTCTGGACAAGACACCTGAAGAAGAAGTAAAGCCCTTTGATCGAAAGGAGCAACAGAGTGATAAACGAAATAGGGAGTATACGGTTACCCATTAAGAATAAAGAGGGTCGCTGAAGGATGTTTGCGAATGTGAACGTTGTTTTGACTGGCGCCTCCCTTACACAGTATAGTTTACAAAAACCATTTGCATAATGTACATAAAAGCTATTTGCCAGTTTTTCTACATGTACGCTGCTTTAAGAGTATCACAATACTTTTGTCGACATAGTGTTTAATCCCAGTGTGCCACGATTTTTCAGAAGTTTAGTGAATTCTAAATCTCTTAAATACTTTTGGCTTTCTTAACGGTATAAATTTAAAAGCATTCTGTTTTAATATACAGGGTGCTGAAATGTGGCATGGGGATTTACTTCTCCCCAAATGCGAACGTTATACGTGTTGACTTTGCCATTCGTATGAAATGTGGCCTGATCACTGAAAACAAGACGATTTTCAAACTCGTCTTCTTCAAGTTTCTCTTGCATATCGACACAGACTTGCTTACGCTTTTTCTTGTCATCTGTCTTTAAGGCCTGAACGAGCTGTATCTTGTAGGGTGTCATTCGCAAGCGTTTCCTTGCGACACGCCAAACTGTCGTTGGAGGAATTTGGGGTTCCAGACTTGCTCTTCTTATGGACTTCTTGGAGCTTCGCAGAAATGTTTCCCGAACCCGCTCGATCATCTCTTCCGCTACTGGTGGTCGTCCAGATCCTTTTACCCTGCATTTTTTCGAATTTCATCCACCCATCTCCCATGTGGTCTTCTTCTGGGTCTTTTCCTATCCCTTGGAATCCAATCTAAAATTTCGACTGTCCATCGATGGTCTGTTCTTCTGGCAGTATATCCAGCCCATTGTCATTTCAGGGATTTTACTCTGATCATGATGTCTTCCACTCTTGTCATTTTTCTGATCCACGAGTTCCTTTTCTTATCTCTCCTGGTTACACCAAGCATGCACCTCTCCATGCTACCTTTGAGTTGTCTGCAGCCTTTGTATGTCTCTTTTAGTTAAGGTCCTCGTCTCTGCACTATACGTAAGCACTGGAAGGATGCTTTGGTCAAACACTTTTCTTTTAAGACATAATGGCATATTGCTCTTGAAAATAATGCTGTTTCTTCTAAAAGCTCTCCAGGCAAGTTTTATACGCAGATTAATTTCTTTATCAATGTGACCCTCACTTGATATCTGCTGTTCAAGATAAACGTAGGTATCTGCTATCTCCAGCATTTCTCCATCAATCAATAAATCTTCATTTCTTGTAAAAGCATTGTACATCAGTTTTGTCTTCTGAAAGTTCATTTTTAATCCCACTTCTTTACTCTTGTCAGCAAGTTCCTGGATCATACTCTGCAGCTCTGATGGGGTAGTTGCAAAAATGACTACGTCATGAGCAAAACGAAGGTGAGTTATATTACCTCTATTAATCTTTATCCCTTTGTTTTCGCAGTTCAATGATTGAAAGACATTTTCCAATGTGGCATTAAAGAGCTTCGGAGATATGGTGTCACCTTGTCTCACTCCCTTTCCAATTTTTATGTGTGCTGTATTCTCAAACAACCGAATCTTTGCACTTGCATTTTCATATATATATATATATATATATATATACACGGGGATGTAAGGTCAGGTGATGCGTAACATCACAGCCTCTCCTTGACAAATGTCAACCCCGCCTTCTCGTGGTGCATCCTGTTCCTACTAAAGGGGCTCTGACGACCGCCAATATCGGTATAACTATACCATCGGGATTAGAGGAAATTCTATCCCACACTCACCAACCAGCTTGGCCAGCGTGGTGAGTTATGGCCAAACCCTCCAAAATGACTCCACAACTTAAATCTTGGCCCTCAGTCTCCGGCAGCTGGAATGTACCTGGCCAAGGCAGCGGCCAGTGCGACATGAAGGCAGAGGGTGCTAAGAATCCCCGGAGGACCGGACTAGGCTGCCATCTGATGCTGACCTTGGCAACGTACAATGGACGCTCCCTATCTTCTGATTCAAGGCTTCTTGAATTGGAAGAGGAACTACAAAGGATCAAGTGGGACATCGTGGGGCTAAGTGAGGTAAGGAGAAAAGGAGAAGATCTCATCGAACTGAAAAGTGGACATCTCTTCTACTATCGTGGGACAGATACTGGCAGAACTAGTGGTGTTGGATTTATAATAAACAAGAAACTGAAGGATAAAGTTGTAGAAGTTGAAAGTTCCTCTGACAGAGCTGCACGGCTTGTTATCCAACTCTCGAAAAGATACCAGGCTCAGATTATTCAAACTTATGCACCCACCACAAGTCATCCTGAAGAAGAAATTGAAGAATTTTATGAGGAAATTTGTCATCTAAACAATAAAGGTAAGCAGCACTTGAAAATAATTATGGGAGATTTCAATGCAAAAATTGGGCAACGGCAACAGAATGAAACTTCAGTAGGTAAATTCGGTCACGGCAACAGAAACCAGCGTGGAAATACTCTCGTTGAGTTTGCAGAGGTGAAAGGGTTTTTCATCTTGAACTCCTTCAAGAAAAAGCCACACAGGAAATGGACATGGAGACATCCAAATGGGACGACAAGTGAAATTGATTTTATTATGTGTAACAAAAAAAAAATTCGTCATAGAAGACTGCAGGGTGCTAAACAAGTTCAACACAGGTAGTGACCAAAGATTGGTGAGATGTAAGATGCACCTCAACACTAAACTTGAACGTGGCAAGCTCATAAGACAAACAAAATGTATTGACATAACCAACCATAAAAAACACCATAATACCTTCAAGTTGGAACTGAAGAACAGGTTCTTTGCTTTAGAAGGCCTAACATCGGAAGAAGTGGACATCTCTGAAGTTAACAGAAAAGTAACCAAAGCTCTTATGGAAACAGCAACAAAATTAGCTGGGTCTAAGAACAAGTTGCATGTAAATAAATTATCAGGAAAAACGAAAATGTTAATGCAAAAAAAGAAGAGAGATGAGGACAACTAAAGAAGATGTGACTTCCAAAGTGGAATACATAGAGCTATGCAAGACAGTACGAAAAAGTATCACTGAAGACGTAAGAAAATTCAACTGTGAACTAGTGAGGAAAGCAATTGAAAACAACCAAAGCCTAAAGATAGCAAAGGGACATCTCAGTAAGGGACGAAAACAGATTATGGCACTGAGAAAAGAAGATGGTTCTTTAACAAGAAATAGAGGCGAAATCTTGACAAGAGTGAAAGATTTCTACTCCAAATTATATGAAAGGGATGATACATGCACTACAGACATCATGAAAGATACCAGTACCAGAGTTCCCCCAGTCTTTCCAGCAGAAGTTGCACATGCAATCAAGAACATGAAGCGGGGAAAAGCTCCAGGAGAAGATGGAATTACTGTAGACATCATACAAGAAGCAAGTGGAGAAATCGAAATAGTACTCGCCCAAATTTTCACTCGATGCCTTAATGAAGGAAAGATTCCTGAGGATTGGAACACCGCTACAATGATCCTGCTACATAAGAAAGGTGACATTGAGGATCTCGGAAACTACAGACCTATGAGCCTCCTATCAGTAGTTTATAAAATCTTCACTAAAGTTCTTTCACACCGCTTGAAGGTAACACTGGACATGGCTCAACCGAGAGAACAAGCTGGATTCAGGAGAGGCTACAGCACAATAGATCATATCCATGTGCTGAGAGAACTAATTGAAAGAGCGAGGGAATATGAACTTCCATTGTGCATGGCTTTTATCGATTATGAAAAAGCCTTTGATTCGGTGAAACCATCAGCAGTTACAATGGCTCTGAAAACCTGCGGTATTGAAGATGCATACATTAATATTATTAATAACATCTATGAAAATGCAAGTGCAAAGATTAGGCTGTTTGAAAATACAACACACATAAAAATTGGAAAGGGAGTGAGACAAGGTGACACCATATCTCCGAAGCTCTTTAATGCCACATTGGAGGGTGTTTTTCAGTCACTGAGCTGGGAAAACAAGGGGATAAAGATTAATGGAGATTATCTAACCCACCTTCGTTTTGCTGATGACGTAGTCATTCTTGCAACTAGCCCATCAGAGCTGCAGAGTATGATCCAGGAACTTGCTGACAAGAGTAAAGAAGTGGGATTAAAAATGAACTTTCAGAAGACAAAAGTGATGTTCAATGCTTTTACAAGAAATGAAGATTTATCGATTGATGGAGAAAAGCTGGAGATAACCGACACGTACGTTTATCTTGGACAGCAGATATCAAGTGAATGTCACATTGATGAAGAAATTAATCGGCGTACAAAACTTGCCTGGAGTGCTTTTGGAAGAAACAGCATAATTTTCAAGAGCAATATGCCATTATGTCTTAAAAGAAAAGTGTTTGATCAATGCATCCTTCCAGTGCTTACGTATGGTGCAGAGACGTGGACCTTAACTAAAAGAGACATACAAAGGCTGCAGACAACTCAAAGAAGCATGGAGGGTGCATACTTGTTGTAACCAGGAGAGATAAGAAGAGGAACTCGTGGATCCGAAAAATGACAAGAGTGGAAGACATGATCAGAGTTAAATCGCTGAAATGGCAATGGGCTGGACATACTGCCAGAAGGACAGATCATCGATGGACAGCCGAAATTTTAGATTGGATTCCAAGGGACAGGAAAAGACCCAGAAGAAGACCACATGGGAGATGGGTGGATGAAATTCGAAAGTATGCAGGGGTAACATGGAGGAGACTGGCACAAGACAGACCGTTGTGGAGGAAACTTGGGGAGACCTTCGTCCAGCAGTGGATTGATAATGGTTGACAATGATGATGATGATATATACGATTACATACAATACTAATACTTTTTTAGTCTCCCCTACATTACTGATAGCCTCCCCTGGAATTTACCACTAGCTACGGCCCTGGCCCATCCTATTTTAGGGTTGTACCTATGAGGAAAGCCTTTGGCCTTTGTTGGTTCATATATATCTGTACTGAATTATATCGTGGTACTATTCTATAAGCTTTTAATGTAAATTGGTTAATTACATTTTGCACTGCTCCCATTTCCTTTTTTCGTACTTAAGATCTGACGGAAAGCACAATTTAGTAGTAAATTTTATAAATTAGTGTCTAGATGTTGCAAAGTTGCAAACCGTTTCCATTGACTTGTGGTTGGCGTATTTAAATAATTATAACAAATGATAAATTATTTTAATGTTAAAAAATACGAATATATTTTCTGATTTTCAACTTTGGTCTTCGTAAACCCGGGTGTGGCTGAATTAAGATTCACTTTTTCTCGCTGTCGTTCATTTCCTAACCTAATGTGCGAGCAGAATACAACACCGGAATACGAGAAACAAAAACGGCCATTATCACTTAACGAAAATGGCTGAATAAGAGCGAGCGCTTGTGTGCGAGAGAGAAAAATAGCACTTTTCTTTGGAGCAAACAAACAATTTGCGCTCTCATCAGTGTTACAGGAATCACTTCATTACGCGATGGTGGCGTCAGAAGGGGAACTTCTACTGAATCATCAAGTTTCTGAAAGGACCTTATTCATTAACTACGCAGCTCACGGTGCCTTGGATCCTGGAGTCGTTAGCATTCTGACAGAGCAGCTGAATCTTAAAGAGCTGTTTGGCATAAAAACCCAACTCATGAGATAAGCACTTCTGTCTGATGTTTATAGAATTCTCGAAACAAAATGAACATCTGAAATCTAGAACGTTGGCGAATCAAAAACTGTTAGGCAATTTCCCAACACGTTTTTATTTGACATTGTTATTAGCATTGTAGAAGTTGTAACCTTAATGCATTTTAAATGTTTTTTTCAGTAGGCGCCATTTGCATCTTTTGTTACACGATTCCAAACAAAGCATTTATCTCTTCTTGTTGTCAACGCCAGAGGAACAGCGTAAAATGAAATAGTTCCGCGCTTATGACATACTACAGCGGTGAAAACATGTGCGAAGACGACAAATCTGAGCTACAAGGACAACATTCTGTCCGCGTAGCTCAGTTGGAAGAGCGACACACTCCGGAGTGGGAGGGGGGATGGATTCGATGTCCGTCGCGGACAAACTTGTGTTTTCACATTGGCGCCCGATTTTGGAAAATGGATCCACTGGCTGTTGGTTTCTTCGAAAAATGTGTGATGTTTGTTCCGCAAATGGTTTGGAATTAATGAAAAATTCCTACTTCGCTTTCAAGAAAAAAAAATTAAGAGGGAGATGATGTGACGTACTACAGAAAGGAAAACATGTGCCAAGACGACAAATCTGCAGCGAGACATTTTGTCCGCGTAGCTCAGTTGAGAGAGCGACTTACTGCAGAGTGAGGAGCCCACAAGTTCGATTCCCGTCGCGGACAAACTTGAGTTTTCACACGCCGTTAAAATATCTGCATAGACATGTAGACTAGTGGCAGATTGTTTCTATGATCCGTTCTTCACAGCCTTAGATTTCGTTCTACTTGTACATTAGTAAGTGCTGTTCACCAGAACTGAGACGAACCCGAATCAGGCTCGGGCTGTAGAATATTTACTGCGGTTCTGGCTCGGGCTCTTAGGGAGAGCGAGATAATTATATATATATATATATATACACACACACACACACTCATATATATATGATTTAGCAAATGAGACACTTTATAGTTGGTATAGTTTCTTCGGGAACTGGTTCTGGTTGGGAAGCGGGCATTCGAGATGGCTATTTATTCTGGGCTTGGGTAGAAAATGCCATAGGCCACGTATTAGTGTGAGAAGAAAAAGCTTTTTCAAGAACAATAAATATTGGATAGTTGATAGCTAACATACATTTGCAGCACCGCCATATCATTTTGAATGACCGGCCACCCGAAGCACTTCAGATGGAAACGAACGGTCAAAGAAGATCGTACTGTAAAAAATAGATAGAGGGCCCCTTCGCCACTCCCCATTTGAGAAATACATTGGTTAATTAAAGAAGGATGAAAGAGTGAAGTGTGGAAAAGGAGATTTTTTTATTAATGCTTGAACAGGTTAGCCAGTTTCCGGGCTTGTTCGGGCCCGGGGTCTATCTTGCAATATAAAATTCGGGCTCGGGCTGATATACCACGGGCTCGGGTGAGCTCGGGCTGATATACCACGGGCTCGGGTTAGCTCAGGCTGATATACCACGGGCTCAGGCTGATATACCACGGGCTCAGGCTGATATACCACGGGCTCAGGCTGATATACCACTGGCTCAGGCTGATATACCACGGGCTCAGGCTCATATACCACGGGCTCGGACGGGCTCGCGCTCACATACCACGGGCTCTGGCTCATATACCACGGGCTCGGACGGGCTCGCGCTCACATACCACGGGCTCTGTCTCATATACCAAGGGCCCGGACGGGCTCGGGCTCCGAAAATTGAGCCTGAACTCAGCTCTATACTGTTCACGGTTTTCGAAGACTATCTTTAAAGTATACAACCGTTCCATATTTCTGTGATCGGCCTGCACCTTTTCTGACTTTTTTTTTTTTTTTTGTTATGCATCTTTCTCGACAGTAGTAAAGTAAATCCCAAGTAAAAAATTTCGATGTAATGAAAATGGGTATTGTTGAAATCTGATTTTTGAAGGCTTTCCCATGAAGTGAAGTAACAATAGTTAATTTATTGTTGTTACTCAACAATATATTTTGTTAAATTATCGCCGAACATTACTTCATCACGTTTTACATCAACATAACAATATTTCATTGCAATTTGCGTAAATTACGAGAACCCGATGCAAAATATGATAAAAACCATTATCAAAAATGCATTGCTATTCATCTTTCCCAACAGTAGTAAAGTATGCGTAATAGAGAAATTTGGCTTCCTGTGGTCCCTAGCTGCTCTTGACGAGAACTTTAACCCTTTCCACTCTAACAACATTTCGCCCGTACTCTCTCTGCCCTCGCATTTTTTTTTTTTTTTTTTCTGCAGTATAAGCCACAACTTAGCTGTGAAAGTTCAGCTTTAGCTCGCCCGTCCCGACATGCGAGCTACAGAGGCGCGGAGGATGACACCAGACAAGCGAGCTATGCGGCGATTTCGTAATGTCGGGTTTCACCAGACAGTCGAGCGGAATGGGTTAATATGACGTATAATATGACGGGGTATATAACCTGTCGATATCCTGGACCAAAAGTAGCCAATATCTCTCACTAATACACTATTCAGTAGTTGGGGTGGTCGCTGAATACTTATTTCATCGTCTGGATCAGGGGCTCTTAACCTAAGAGTAGCGACCCAAACTGTGTCACCGGGGCCTTCCCAGAAAAAAAAATTAAAGCGTTAATTTTTTCAAAATTTTAAACCTTTGTGTTTAACGCGTGTAAAGGCCCCGGAATTTCTGGAGATGACATCACGTGGACCACCAGATTTGTTTCTTCCAGTCACTGGGATCGTGAGAATTTTTAAGACGTCAGAGCATTGCAAAATTTCCATCTAAGCCTAAATTGTCACCCTGAATTTAACGGGAAAACCCCCAAACTCAGCAACACTATCCTGCCCCAGAATCCTATGACAAAAGATCAACAAATGCGACGCGGAAGGGAGACGGCAGAGAGAGAGAGAGAGAGAGAGAGAGAGAGAGAGAGAGAGAGAAGTATGGACTTATGAAGGCTTTCAGCGAACATTATTAATAATAAAAAGAAAATGCTTAACTTATAAAGTTTTCATCGTATTTTGACGAAATTTCAAATGGGGGTTCATTTTGATGTGCCTTGGTTACTGTAAAAATTGCGTTCGGTTATTAAAAAATTTGGAGGAATTTTTTTCGTAAAAATTTCTCCCAGTACGAGTTCGGCAACGCAGCCAGTTGAGCAGCCCAGCACCGGCAAGGAAGTGATTCATTGACAGACGGAAGAAGCTTTCATAATTACTACACTTATTTATATTATTATATTAACATTTTTAATTTCAAAATAGACCCATGGGTCGCGAAGTTATCGTATTGTTGATTTTGGTTCGTGGCCGAAAAAGGTTAAGAACCCTTAGTCTAGATGAATAAACAGTACGGTTGCGCCCTGAAAATTTAAAGAACCCAATCTCAAAGTTTACAGCTTCACGTTGTCTTTTCACATAGATTCGTTACGAGATATTCGCAAAAAAAAAACATATGCCTCATATTCTGATATAGAAAAATATGCACAGCCTGGAAAAGGTTGCTACACAGGATTTGTAATTAGCATGTTTATTATAAGAAAAAGTGCGTTGAGTCAGTTACAGCCTTTAGGTGGAAGCCTAATAAAAGTTAACGTTAAAATAAAAGAATAAAATTACCCAATGTTACTAGTCCATGCTGCTTAAGCCTGTTACGTCCCTGAACTTGAAGTTAAGATTTTTTTTCACAGTGACAGTGCATAAGTACAGCATGTATACACACAACACTTTCGGAACTGGAGTTGGGAGAAAAATATCATCCTACCTTACGTCCGGTGAAGACTCGGTTGTGTGGTATGGTGAAGACTGCTCCTTTTTCTTTACCAGCTACAAGCCACATCTCTTTACCTAATATATAGAGTCCACTAAAAGTGCCCAAGATCAGCTAACATCTCGCTGTGTTCCACTCTGTAGATTTCCAACTGTTACTCCTTACTCTTCTTCGGAGTTCGACTCCCGACTTAACTTTTAACTTAACGTCGTCATCTCTGGTTTCGTTATTTTCGTGTATATACGCTGAGTCCCTTTAATTTCCCACGTGGTCTCGGCGTGCTAGGTCTGGATTGGTCAACTGAGCTGACCGGTGCTTGACCTTGCTGATTATTGGTTGGCCCAATGGGCCACTGAGCTGCTCGATAGCACCAGCTGGTGTTATGGGCAGGTGATGTTTTTCGTACTTCAAATCGAACATATTTTCTTGGGTCTGGTGAATAGAGAAAACTTACGGTGGCTTACCTATGACAGAATTATGACTTTCTTGTGACATTCGGTGTATTTTGCGACATTTGCTAGAGCCTACTTCCAGAAGGGACGGTCGTAAAACGTTAGCTTTACTGTTCATCTAACCGGGATTCGGACTTTGAAATGTGCATCCTTAGATACCAGGGACGTAAAACGTTAGCTTGACTATTAATCTGACCGGGATTCGGACTTTGAAATGTGCATCCTTATATACCAGGAACGTTTGTCCACCACCAACACTAACACTGTGGACTGACATTGCTTAAATTTCGCAAATATCTTGCTTCTTCCCAGGAGAGTGAAAATAAGAGAAATTCCCTGGTCATTCCCACGGGTGTCCGAGAGGAACACAAAAAACTGCCTTGACCACCTGGATTCTATGTCCGACGGGGGAATGGGGAGCATGAAACAGAACAGGGAGTAAGAGAAAACAGTCAGTGAGATAAAATAGATGAAAAGTAACTTACGCCTGGTACTTCTTACTAATTAAGTGGTAAAACAATGTGGCTTGAAATACGAAGTATTTCCGCGGCAACAACACTTGCGATTTAGCTTTTCTTCCTATCTTGAGGTCAGATTTTAGCTTGCGCATGCGCAGATAGACTTTCCTACTTTACATCACATTTCATCGGTGTCAGGGTCGTTTCTAGCATATGTCTAAATCTGAATAATATGTAATAATAATAATAATAACAATAAATTTCTTTTTTTGAAAAACTGAACAGTCGAAATACTTACTATTGCCTCCACCATAGTTTGGTAAATATTTTCTTTTGCGCCCAGCATATCTTCTTTCATTGGTTTTATGCCATTATTAATCCACCTACCTAAGTACCGCTCAATGTCAGGAATTAGTTAACCTTATTGTTTGTTGTTATGATTTAATTCCACTTAGTATGTACTGGACTGCTGCTCTGTGTGGTTGTGAGTAACGCGAATAAATGCAGTGTGTTTTATGTAAATAAATGTATACCTATATGTATACTCGTATACAGGGTGCGTAGGAAAGTCCCTTTAGCCTGAAATAACTTGCGAACGGAGAAAAGTACAGTTATGCAAGTGAGATAACGGTATAGTGAAGTGACTACGCCCGATAGAATGCAACCGATAGCAACGCCCCTAGTGCCGAAAGGCGGGAGTTAGCCATTGCAAATCGAAAACGAAAAAAGATGGAGCAAAATTTCCAACTACAAAGTTGTAGAGTATCAATTAATTAGTACAAAACGACATTTTTTTCACACGGATAAGATAAATTGTTGCCTGAATACCCCAAAATATCCGAAAAACGTTTGAAGCGAACAGGCATAGGTATGAGCAAATACACACAATTTATTGCATAAATGCGATATATGTCAATACAGTTTGATGACGTCAGACAAAACAAAAACAAAAAAGGCAAACTGACGCACAGTGATAAAAAGTTAATGTCGAGTAGGTTCGAAGAGTTCGCCATTGCCCACGATACACATTTGTATTCGTGAAAGTGACGGTGGAACACTGCCTCGTCCGATCAAAGAATGTTGGATAAAAAGTCTAAGTCACCTTCAATATTAATCAACGCCCAGTTGCACCAATCAAATCGACGCTCATTGTCCCGTGGTAACAGTTCTTGCTGCGGAGTGACACGATAGGGATGTGCACCTTGAGCATGCAGTATTTGCCATACACGGCCCCGTGTTAAGCCACTCGCCCTGCTGATATCTCTTGTACTGCTTTGTGGATGGGCTAGTGGATATGCCAAAATATTCTCTGCCATTATACGCATACCTGCACCCACTGGTCTGCCAAAACGAGAACGACATTTAGTGCTTCCTGTCTCCATGAGCTGTCTCACTATTCTTGCGATGGTAACCGCACTTGGACGTGGCCCAGCTGAAAAACGAACGGCATATTCCCGTGCAGCTAGAGCTGCGTTTCGTTGGCATTCGCCGTAAATAAGCACCATCTCGCAATATTGGAAGTGAGTGAAGCTCGCCATTCTCACACAACGTACGTAGACCTAAACTTCTGATCAGGGTACATCCTGCTACTGGTTTTTATATCGTAGGTACGGTACAACGTCACAATCTGCATTTGCATACGGCTACATTTGCGAAATGTGAATACGCAGATTCGAATCGTCGCGTATCGATTTCGGACATTTTAGTGTATCCAGGTAACAATTTATCTTATCCGTGTGAAACAAATGTCGTTTGGTACTAATTAATTGATGTTCTACAACTTTGTAATTGGAAAGTTTGTTTTATCTCTTTTCGTTTTCGATTTGCAATGGCTAACTTCCGCATTTCGCCACTAGGGGCGTTGCTGTTGGTTGCATTCGATCGGGCGTAGTCGCTTTACTATACCGTTATCTCACTTGTATAACTGTACCTCTCTCCGTTTGCAAGTTATTTCAGGCTAAAGGGACTTTCCTATGCATCGTTTACTGTATATGGGTATACATTTATTTACGTAAAACAAAACGATTTTCCTCCGTTTCCTAGGATACTTTTCCAATTTTTCCTCAGATTTTTTTAGGGTAATTCGTGTTCTGTTCACAGTTTTCAAAGAACATTTTTATAAGTTCAAAACGCATATATCATAGTACAATTTGTTTATTTAGGGGCATAATACCCTATATACATGTCACCAAGCTTTCACTCTCTACTAGGGGACTTTTTCAAGGCAGTAATTATACGTAAAATACAGATAATTATAGCGCGTCAGAAAGAAAGATGGATTTTGAAAATTGCGTGAAAGTCATCACAAATGGTACTGCGTGTTTTTATCCCGCGATTACACGCTGTGTGTGCGACGTGTTTCCATTCCTCACTGATGCATGCCAAACCACTGATAATTCCACTTCTTCTTCTTGGTTACTCAGTCCGAGGACTGGTTGATCAGTAGATGTACTCTGTCTCTCCATCCCTCTCCATTGTCCGCCGTTCTCTTCAATTCATAGTGTGTCCTAGTATTAGTGCCTAGGAGTAACTGTGCCACAAAACTATTAATTGGCCGTCCTCTTCCTCTCTTGCCTTGAATTTTCCCCCGTTCTCTTCAAGTCATAGTATGTCCTAGTATTAGTGTCTTGCAGTAACTGTGCCACAAAACTATTCCTTGGCCGTCCTCTTCCTCTCTTGCCTTGAATTTTCCCCCGTTCTCTTCAAGTCATAGTATGTCCTAGTAGTAGTGTCTTGCAGTAACTGTGCCACAAAACTATTCCTTGGCCGTCCTCTTCCTCTCTTGCCTTGAATTTTCCCCGTTCTCTTCAAGTCATAGTATGTCCTAGTATTAGTGTCTTGCAGTAACTGTGCCACAAAACTATTCCTTGGCCGTCCTCTTCCTCTCTTGCCTTGAATTTTCCCCCGTTCTTTTCAAGTCATAGTATGTCCTAGTGGTGGTGTCTTGGAGTAGCTGTGCCACAAAACTATTCCTTGGCCGTCCTCTTCCTCTCTTGTCTTGAACTTTCCCCTCCAAAACTTTCAGAATCGGTCCTCCATGGCGCAATGTTTGTCCCATTTATAACATTCCTCTTCGTTTTAACATGTTGACCAGATTCCTGGGTTCTCCCACTTTCTCCAGGACCTCTTCATTAGTCTCTATCGAGCCAACTTATTCTCTCCATTCTTCTATAACTCCACATCTCGCATGCTTCCAGCCTTTTCACATCCCTCTTGGTTAATGTCCATGTCTCAGGGCCATAGAAAGCTACTGGCCAAACATATGCCTTTAAAATTCTCTTCCTTAATTTTAGATCTATATTTCTGGCAGTTAGAAGCCTTTGATGTCTCTAAAGGCCGTTTTTGCCATCCCCAGTCTCATTCTAATTTCCTTTTCACATCTCACACCTTCAGTAAAAATTTGACCCAAACAGCGAAATGATTTAACTTGTTCGATGAATTGAAGGATAATTCCATGGAGAAATAGTATAAATGCATGCCAGCTTACTGGAGAGGATTTCTACTGTTTCCCTAATGGCAGTCTCTTTAAAGGTCATGTAAGGGTAAATATAATTAATTCTTATAGGAGCAGCAGAGCATTGCGTGACTTTCCTGGAAGGTGCGGTATTCTGTGTGGCCTGGTTGGCCTTTCTTAATGTGTTCTTTGCATCTAATGGCTAAGAATCTCTTTGTCATTCCGATATACGAGTACGTATAAATTTTATGAGTTGTCAGGGTTTACCATTGATTTATTGTAAATAGCGTAAACACCTGGTTTTTCTTTCGTGTGTTGTCTTTTCTTGCAGTTAAATATTATGCGTGATAAAGGAGCCGGTGAATCTGCAGATACGGTGATGTTATGTTTACGTACTAGATTCTTCAATCAATATAAGATATATGTAATGATTCCTGCCTATCTCATTGTCGTTGTATTTACATAATATTGTTAACCCAGCAGTGGTACTTAACCAGTGGGGACACATGCCCCACGAAGCAAAGGTTGTGTGGGCATCTTCCCCACGGGTTCCGTAAGCCAGGGGATCTTATTAAGCATCATGTTTATATGCTGCAGTTGTTTTTCTATTTCTTATAATCGTACCAAATAGAACACCAACATGCTTTAAGAATTCTCCTGACGATACCAAAACAACCTTTTTTCTTTTTCTTTTTTTTTCTTTTTTTGTACGTAGACATACTCAGCTGTGAGCTTAGTACTTAAAGTGAAGACGCTCTCTCAGGTGTCGGACATTTACCCACCGGACAGTTGCTCACTGGACACGAGCCCACTGAACTTCAGCACACTTAGCACAGCAACTTTAGGAATAATAGCTACCATATTTTCAAACTTTAAGCATCATGACCTGTTTTGATTTTGGGAGATGCTGTACACCCGCCGAAATTTTAATTTTGTATGCCGTGTGACCCAACGCACGTTCGTGGTATGATGTACACCCACCGGATTTGTTCACCCGCCGAAATTTTAAATTTGTATGCAATGTGACCCAAACGACGTTTTGAAAAAGAATTCGAATTTTCTCAACTGGAGGAAGAAGGAAGATTTGGGGGGGGGTGGTAGATCCCAAAATAAAGCACGCCGCATGCAAATCAAAAACGACACGCCAGATCTTTACGGGAAACGGCAAAGTTTTATTGCGCCCATGAAAAAAATTACATATATGTTAGTTTAAATTGGGAAGGGGGTTAACACCCCCAAATTGTCCCCAAACTTTCAAGTGCGTCGTTCGTCTATTGATAGCGTTGTCTAATGATTTACGTTTGAGCTTTTGGAACCCATAGGTAAGGTGATATACACTGAAGAGCAATTGAATTAGAGACAGCTGGCGTTATGCAAATGTGGCGCTGTGGGCGGCCCTGTAAACGGAAACGACATGACGTATGCAGCGATCCGACAATATAAGGAGTGATGCGACGGGAATCAGTAAGAGTCGGACGCAGCATGGGTAAGGCGAAGGATCTAAGCGCATTTGATCCTGGACAAATTGTCGGGGCCCGACAAATGGGTCACTTCATCTCGGAAGGCGTGCAGGCACTGGGATTTTCACGAGCCACTGTGTCACGGGTGCACCGTGAGTACATCGAATATGGTAAAACCATCCCTGCAAGGGCCAACTGCCGTGGACAACAGCGTGTGGATGAGCGGGGTCATCGTCGGCTAGCTCGCATTGTAACAGCGAATAGATGGGCCACAGTGCAAGAAATCATTCGACAATTTAACGCTGGTGCACAAAAACGTGTAAGCAGCCACACCATCTAGAACCATCTCCTCGCTATGAGGTACAGAAGCCATCGTCCCACGAGGGTGCCGCTGCTGACCGCACATCACAGGGTGCAAAGATTAGCATGGGCGCGAGAACATCGCCACTGGACCGTAGACATGTGAGAAAATGTTGCCTGGACTGATGAGTCGAGATTCACGTTGGTACATGCGGATGGCAGGATACGAGTGCGTCGCAAACCACATGAAGCGATGGATCCTTCTTGCCAGCAGGGTACTCTTCAAGCTGGTTGGGGTGGCATTATCGTCTGGGGATTGTTTACGTGGACTGAAATGGGACCCCTGGTACGTGCGACATCGTCCCTCACAGATCAACATTACCAGGATATCCTGGACGACCATTTGCTCCCGTTTGTGCGTCTTTAACATTGCACTGGGGACCTCATTCTGCAACAAGACAATGCACCGTTCCATCGCTCCCGAATTGTATCCGAATGGTTGGGTGAACACTCCACCGACGTGACCTCATTTCCCTGGCCATCTAAGTCACCTGACCTCAATCCCATCGAGCACATCTGGGATGTCATCGAGAGAGATGTTCGAGGCTCTGACCCCCCCCTCCCTCCCTCTATCAAATCTTCGTAGACTGTGGGAGCTTGTTCAGGGGTCGTGGATCCGTATGGCTTCCCAACGCTTCCGGTGTCTTGTTGAGTCCATGCCGAGACAAATCGCCGCCGTCATCAGGGCGACAGGTATCTCTAATTCAATTGCTCTACAGTGTATATCAGTTTAGGTTTTAGAGTAACCCTCTTAAATTTCAACATTTCTAAAACAAAGTGCAATTTTTATACGGTCCATAAATATTTATGTGGTCAGTGTTCCTACACTACATCGGAAACGTCCTCCGACGTTACGTATTATCTACAAATCATCCATAATGGGCAACTTCGGTGGGCAAGTGCTCCGTGGGCTTTAGCCCGGACCCCCTGCTCTTCCTACACTACATCACAGGGTCGCATCTATTAATGAGTCCTTATCGATTCCCCTGCCCGCCATATGCCCATAAACTGATTTTCCGCGTCTTGCAGTTTCGACTGCAACACAATGACAGAGGACAGCTTACCGCTTCCTAAGGGAACGGAAAACGTTTCTCCCTTAAGGGCGTAAAGAAATTATTTTATACCACTCTGCTACTTTAAAACAAAAGGTACCGAGAAGTCATGAAACGATTCCATCACCCTAAAATGTCGTTAATAGTCTAACACGACGCGGAAAAAAACTTAATGCCTCTAGTGTGGTAGCTTTGTTTTCTTCCCTTCCCATTCTCAGAAGGATAAGAAAGTTGTAAAATCCGATCATTTCTCAAGGGAACAGGATATATTAGGATAACTTCCCCCATCTGTTGGTGATTTTGCGCAGTCAATCAAACCACTAAACAGAAACGGAAAGTACTTTCTGACTTATTTTGGATTCCTTACGTAATGTCGCAAGTCCGAAAATGACGTCCCGCTGGCGCAGTGGTCTAAGCGATGGCCTCTGATCATACGTCAGTAAGGGGTCCGGGTTCGAATCCCGTGAAGCATGGATGTTGTGTTTGTCTAACGGCCCTGGCTCTCTCACTTCCCTGGAACCAGGGACCCTAAATTAGGGACGGACAACTGTTCATAGCCTATTTAGTTGCTCACAGTAGTCGTTAAACCTCGAATCAAAAAAAAAAATAAAAAAATCCGGAAACCTGCTGTACACCTACCAAGACCGAACAGATGAAAAGGAACTAGATGATGTAGCCTGAACCTTTCTATCACGAACTGTTCCCAGAAGAAAGTGTCTTCGGAAAATTCTAATATTCTGTTCATAACATCAGTGTTACAAATAGTTGCCCTATTTTAGAATACCTGATTTGTGCCTTTCCTTTTACCTTGGTGAAGTATTAATTAAAACCGCTTTAATAGCACAAACACTTTCTTTTGTAGTAGCTACATCCGGTCATAAAAGTTTTCAAAATGCTTATAATAATAATAATTGAAAAGTACATTTAAAAGCATTGTATAATTCAGATGAGATATCATCATTCTTTTCATGCGGATAAGAAGCAAAACAATTGAAAATATTTTGATTTTTATTTGGTTAAATAGTGCAATTTTCGACTAAGTGAAGCTGAAATTAAAAAAGTAATATAGAGATACATATACAGGGTGTCCCAGCTAAAAGTAGCACGGGCTGGAATGGAGAAGAATGAATGAATAAAACAGTGTACAATAACATTGCTACTTATATATTGCGAGGAATGTCAACACTAGGGTTACAACAGTCTTGTCATATCGTCACAGTAAGTTCTGAAAATGTTCGCCCACCTGGTTACTGCACAGTATGATTCTCTTGAGCATAATGTGAAAGACATTGCGTAACTCATCCGCCGTGGCGCTGTTGATAACTTTTGTGATATTGGTCTTCAATTCATCTAGCGTGTTTGCATTAGTTTCATACACTTTACTTTTAAGGTTCCCCACAAATAAAAATCACACGTACTGAGGTCAGGCGATCGAGGGGGCTATCTCTCTTTGGACATAGTTCCCCCAGCACTGAATACCGAATGCAGTTGATGCAAAGATGCTTGTACAGTATGCGCTGTGGCCCTGTTTTGTTGAAAGTATGCATACAGTTTCTCCTCTTCTGTCAACTGCTCAACGAACACCTTCAATATGTCATTTATGTACCGCTCCGAGTTAATGGTGTTGGTGAAGAATGTGGGTCCAATTATTCTCCGTGCGGACGATGCGCACCATACACCAAACTTTTCATCCTACAGTGGAGTTTGGAACATTTCTCTGGGATTCACGGAGGATCAATATCGTGTGTTTTGGCTATTCACATAACCGGAGAGCTGGAACCAACCCTCGTCCGACATGAAATACAAGTGAGGATTCATAAGACCTTGTGCAATTTTGCTGTGTGCCCACTGACAGTACCCCGGTCGTTTAGCGGTATAGGGCCATCCATAAAGTAAGTCCGTGATTTTTTACTATTTTTAGTCTCCCTCATCCCCCATGTCACATTTTGTCCGATTGTGGACACCTCTCCCCCTAAAAGGTAGTTCCCATATTCCCGCAACCCCCTTCATTTTTGACGAATGTTTTTAGAAGTCCGTTGAGAAACAGAAAGAAAACATGTAATTATTTAAAGGAATCTTCCATATATTTACACGTTTCCTTCAGAAAATATTTATTAAATATTTAGGCATTAATTTATTCTCAAATGCTACCCGAACTTTATCATTCTGAAATAAAGATCTACAAATGAACGCACGCATTCAAGGTTTCAACACTCCCGATTATACCGTCTACAAAACACTATAGATTTGGTAGTACAAACACGAGAACTTAATATAAATATTCTGATTTAGCTAAATATCATTAGAAATCTGAAATATTTCATACCTTTTGTTAGCTATCAAAAGAAGAAAAAGAGAGAAAACAAAACGAAGAAATACCATCCACTATATTTTTGCCGCTGGACGTCCCAATTACTAAACCTTCCTCCTCCACCATAACACATTTGGTCCGGTTGTCAGGAATTCCACTCCCCCTGTTATCTCGGACGTACTTTATGGACGACCCCTATCTGCTGGTATTAGTTCTTGAACAGTCACTTCTTTTTACAGTTTCAACTAAAGTTTACATTAAATACATCTGCAAAAACAACGTTTACATTAACCAACGGCGCCGTGCCACTTTTAGCTGGGACTCCCTGTATATACATATTCTTAAAATATTTTGCTTAATTATAACAACCCTCCTTCCCCACAAACTTTGAACAAGTCTACGCCCAAGGACCACCATGAGCAACTCTTGAGGACATAAAGAGTCGCCCGTCCCTAATTTAGGCAACTCTTAAGGATATGAGGATTCGTCCGTCTCTAATTTAGGGCTACTGGTTCCGAGGAGGCGGGCAAAGCCAGTGCCAACCGACTAACGTACCAGCCATGCCGTATCCGAGACTGGAACCCCGAACAGAACAAATGGTTAGCAGCTAGCGCCCCAGATCACTCGGCCGCGAAAATTCAATATCAAACTTCTTGTCGTGCATTTTCTTCCATATTGATATCATGATTTACCGTCGTTTTGTCTGTCTCTCTATCTCAAGAAGAGCTTTCATGGTTTTTTTTGGTTTTTTCTAATAAAATTTACCTTCTATATGAAGTAAATATATATTGTTTGCAGTAATAGGGCATTTCAGTTTCTCGGGGAAATATAGAGAAAAAATCGTTTTTCATAAGTAAGTCGAACCGAGGTTTTCCGTTATATTCTTTGTTTTGTTTTTTTGATACTTATTTTTCCCCTGGAGACCCCAAACGTAAACGTAATTGTTAGGGATACGTAATTTTCGTATTTACGAAATAGATGCGAATAAATGCGAAATATGCCAATATAAGAGAATAAATTAGAAAAGTTGATTTAAACTACTTTTCCACGGCATCTCGATAATTAACATTTTAAGGCAAAAATAGGATGTAATTTCGCACAGCACTTGCGCCGTACGTGTCCTACTCAGCGTTCGTTACGCGGGAAACCCCAGACCACGCCTCTTTCCCTCTCGGCGAGTCAGCCAGCACCGCTCAGTCGCACTGGCTGGCTGGCCTTAAAAGAATACGAATGAGCACATGTTTGTTTTTTGCATTTCGCTAGTAGACTACAAACTTCAACGCTCGCGATCTGTTTGATAGAAGTATATCAATATGGGCCGCCCTAAGAAGGAATTAGTTGATAGCGTGAAAGAGTTTGACCAAGAGGGATTGTATCTAAGCGACACAAATATCGTGATGTGCAAATTTTGTAATGTTCGTCTAGAAGGGAAATTGAATCTCCACATGACATCCAACGCAACAAATAAAGACTACCATCATATTGGCAGACTATTTTGTCCATCTGCAGCTGGGACCACACCCACATCATCTTTAAACACAAATTTATTATTGGAAAACTTCTCTAAAATACCATTTTTTAAAGACATACCACGGGATGAGCTCATCGATGGATACAATAATTTTCATAGACAGCTACTTACAGTGGTAAACCAAGAGACTCCTGTTGATGTCATACAGATTTTAAAAGCAACAGAATGCTGCTACCTAAACTATGCAAAGGCAGCTATTCAAAGCCTCCATACTTCTGTGAACAGCGTGGATGCTGAGAGATATTTCAGTAAGTACAACATTGTTATTACTGACAGAAGGCAATGGCTGAAGAAAGAGAATATAGAGACTACTACAATGTCGTTAGCTTTTGACTAAGTATTTTGGTACTTAGTCTACCAGTAAGTAAACTTTAAAGAACAGTAAAAAGTAAACTTTGAAAAACATTTTTGTGTGTGTGTGTGTCTTCAGTTTTTGCGAATACATGCAAAATATCTTATTTTAATTTTTTTTTTTTTTTTTTTTTTGCGAAATTTGCGTATCCCTAGTAATTGTATTTGACACCGCATCTTAGAAGTAGATTTTTTTTTTTTTTTAGAGCAACAAGGGAAAGCTTGTCAAATTGCGTTTCTCGCTTTCTGAGGTTCTCAGATTTTCCGCTGAATGGCTGAAAATATTTGCTTACTTCTTAAACGATATCTTTGTTTTTTAATAAAAGACTGAAAGGCTATGGCTCTTTTGGGTGTTTTTTTTTTTTTTTTTTTTTTTGGGCATAGAATTTTCAATTTTTTATCCAGGTGAAAATACCATATTAGCATCTGTGATCATGAAGTCACATTTTTTTCTTTCTGGTGTGTGCGCGTGTAATAGTATTTGCAAAACACTTAACAATTGTAACAGAAGGAACATCTTTCAAATAAATTTGTTCAAATATCCTTCTAGCGTAGTTGCTTCTATGTTAAAATCACACACAATCCAATGTTTGCAAGTGAAACATGTCAGATAAGATCAAAGTGCATCATTTGAAATTGCATTATAAATATGCTTTTTCGTAGAAAAAAAAAAAGCTTTGATTAGATGCAAAATTTTGTACCACACTTGCGCACGAGCTTTCACGACGATCAGGTTGTACAGCCGGGGCTGACTTTAAATAATCGTTTCATATTTACGACAGCTCGTGTCACGGAAACTGGAGACAATGCCGTAGTTGCTTAAACGCCAATCTTCCCCCCCCCTCACTCCGTTAAATTAAAAAAACAATAATAATAACCATTTTTTAGCGCCACTCCTTAACTCATGGCGCCAGCATTACTAATCTTTGTTTTTAATTATGATAGCTAGTCCATTCTGCGTGGCCATTCGAAATAATTTGTTTACATCCACTTCGCCTTTCTGCACTGACTCCAATGCGTCAGAAGAAATATCCTGTCAGCGAGTCTGACCTCGAAAACTAATTAAATCGATCACTTCCTCTTTTATTCGCGTTGAAGTGACACGACTTCTTCATAGCGGGCGACGCTGATATATTAACCTTCACACCTATTGACTTATTCATCGTCACAAAGTATAGCCCCCCTTATTTTCACCAATATTGTACTAATTAAAATTTTACGCTGTTTGTTTGAGATGGGAAGATTTGCTTTAAGTTAGCTGTCTCTGTCATCCCTGAATTAAGACAACTAGGAAGAGGAAACAATCAAAGAAAAAAAAAACAGGGCTTCTTGAAACTATCGCTCCAACACGCCCTGCGGTGTAGGCGGACCCAGAAGTTTTTGTATGCTTTGACATACTGTATAGAAATGTCACTCTCACGAGTTTTACTACCGCAATGTTTGGGATTATCCCTTTCTCAGCTTTGCCATTTATCCATTGCTTAATCACAGATTACTGGCTGGAGAAATTTACGAAAATATCTCTTTCAGTTGTCATAAACTCTATCGCGCGTAAACCCGTTAGTGAACTTTTATAAATAACCCCGGTAAAATACGGTGATTTCCGAATACAAGCAACTTTGAAATTCACCGTTAGATGCACGGAAGTCTCCCAGCGTAGATCATGGGTTGTTCCGGCAGCTTTTTCCGCTGACAACCGTCGATGCTAAGACCACTAAGGAGCCGCCCCGGTGGCGTAGTGGTCTAAGGCGTTGGCCTCTGATCATTCGTCCGAAAGCGGTCCGGGTTCGAATCCCGGTGAGGCATGGATGTTGTGTTTATCTTCCGGCACTGGCTCTCTCCCTTCCCTGGAACCAGTGACCCTAAATTAGGGACGGGCGACTGCTTATAGCCCATTGAGTTGCTCACGGTGGTCGTTAAACCTCCAAAAAAAAAAAAAAAAAAAAAAAAAAAAAAGACCACTAAGGGGCCCATCTGTAAATTGCATTTGTAACAGTAATCTCCCAGGTAGCACAGATTTGCAATTCAACGTAGGCCCAACACTGAGCCACCGTCTTTTAGGAATAGAAGACGGTGGCTCAGTGTTGGGCCTACGTTGAGTTGCAAGGCTGATCTACCTGGGCTAGGAAACTACAGCCAGGATTGTTAAGAGGCGGCATACAAATTGAAATCTGACTTAGCAAATTGATAGAAAGCATCTGCCCTCTATTGTAGTGCGATGACATGATTCGTCTATACCCTTGTACATGTGCTTCTCTTGTCTTTTCCCATATTCGCACGGTACCCACTTAACAAGATATGGTGTTTTTACTTAGAATTCCTCCCTGATGTTGTTTTGGACTGGTACCCTGCTACTGTACCCTACACTATGTGCAAGAGCTAATGTCTTACATACCCTTAAATTTCTTTGTTACCCCTTCCACTAGAGTCCTAAGCAACATTTCCCCGTAATTTTTAACGTAAGTGTTCTGATACATTTATTTACGCAAAGCAGGAGAATGGACCTTATGCAAATTACTAAAATGGTCCCTGGTGCTTCCAACTACTCTTGCCTGTGTGCTACGTGTTCTGAGCTTCCCTCTAAGTTTAGTTATTATATTGTGGAAACTTGAGTTCAGAAGCAGTTTTATTTTCACTAGTTGCCACACTGTTTTACTGCTGTCACGCTAATAACATTTAATAACTTTTCGGTATTGGCACAGGGAAATCTGACTTAGCAAATTGATGTAATCTACGCCGGTATCCGACAACGTATAATTGACAGCGCTGGTTCTAAGCTTTAGTACGAGTGGTATTAGATTTCTGTACTTTCCTTAGTTCCGGAGATAGCCCTTGATGTCAACTCGTTCGCATATACTGACCCCTTGTTTTTCTCATTTGGGCTGTCACTCGTTTTCCTGCTGCAAATCTCATTGGTACAAGGATATGGGCGAATCACTTCATCGCACTACAACAAAGTTCGGATGCTTTCTGTCAATTTAGTAAGTCAGATATTAATTTCTGTGACGCCCCTAGATGATGGATATGTTTCGTAGGTTACTGTTACAAACGCAATTTGCAGACTGACTCCTTAGGCGTCCCAGCATCGACGGTCATCAGCGAAGAAACTTGCCGGAACAGCCCGTGATCTACGCAGGTAGACTTCACTGCATATGCCGGTGGATTTCAAAGCTGCTATTACGAAAAAAGCTAGAGAAATCAGAAAAGGCTAAACAGATCTTTACTCGGCACCATTTCTTATTCGTGCCACTTTCACTAGGGTCTGAGTCTTCTACAAAGGATCACTTGGGACACACATCCGACAAACGCCGAAACAGCCCCTATGTATCACTCAAAGGCCCACCTGCTCGAGAAATCTCATGCTGACCACGGCAAGTTGGTCTCCTTTAAGCTACACATAATGCTGGACCTCCATTCTTCTGAGAAACCCGGGCAAACGTAGACTGGGTACCGCGATGACTTGCGTATGACACGGAGCCACATTACGTTATCAGGTGAGCAGATAATGTAGGTCGATAAACGCGCTGTTCGGGTGCTCCTACGCCATTATTGACAAAAAGGGTTAATCGCGACAGCAGCGAAATAAATTTGTGCAGTTGCAGGCGAGGGAAAAGTGGACAACAGCATTGCATGAAAATGGTTCCGGCCTTTCAACACTGAGTAAGCTAGTCTCAAAGGCAAGCCAAAGTCAGGGCGTCCGACGACCACCAACACTGACACTCTGGTCGAAGCTGCAACAATGAGCCTAGGTACCAATATACGACAATTGGTAGCTAAGGGGAGGTTTTCCCAATCCACCATCGTTCATCATCTGTACCAACTTGGTTTCTTCTAGAGGCTCCATTGAATGGTTCCCATGAATTGAACCTCAGAAGGCGGAACAATGTGTCGCTCTCTGTCCCAGATTACTATTGAATCCATAGGAAGGTAGGTAATGGCGTTGTGTGGTCGCAGATGATGAAAATTGGTAAATCGTGTGTTATCCTACTACTGGGAGCTAGTGGCTGCGGCAACGCCAGGAAGCTCAGCCAGCCAGTGGTGCTAAGATAATACGGTTCGAGAGGAAAGTTGTGTTGTGCATTTGGTGGAATTGTGTGCTTCCTGTGCACCAGGAACTTGTGACAGATGGTCAGTCTGTGGGAGGAAACCTCTATTACGAAAAACTACAACGGGTACAATCGATGCTCTGCGCCAAAGTTAATCAAGGTTCATCAATAGGAAGCGGGCGTTTCTGCAAGTGGATAATCCCCCAAGTCGCACCTCCTGAGTGGTCCATAATGCTCTGCACCAACGTTAATCAAGGTTCATCAACAGGAAGCGAACGTTGCTTCAAGTGGATAATCCCCCAAGCCGCACCAACTGAGTGGTCCATAATGCTCTGCACCAACGTTAATCAGGGTTCATCAACAGGAAGTGGACGTTGCTTCAAGTGGATAATCCCCCAAGTTGCACCTCCAGAGTGGTCCATAATGCTCTGCACTAACATTAATCAGGGTTCATCAATAGGAAGCGGACGTTGCTTCAAGTGGATAATCTCCCAAGTCGTACCTCCAGAGTGGTCCATAATGCTCTGCACCAACGTTAATCAGAGTTCGTCAATAGGAAGTGGACGATGATGCAAGTTAATAATGCCCCAAGTCACACCTCCAGAGTGGTCCATGTTGCTCATCGCCAACGTTAATCTGGGTTCATCAATAGGAAACGGGCGTTACTGAAAATGGATAATGCCCCAAGTCACACATCCTGGGTGTTTCGCCGAAAATTACAGGAATTAGAAGGGGTTGCGATCCTACCCAGTCCTCCATATACTCAACTGACTACCATCTGACTACATCCTTGGCCCACCTAAGAACCACCTGTTTCGCTGCATTGCCCATTTCCTACAAGAACTCCTCTTCGCTTTAGTTGTGGATGTGGAATCTGGCATCAGGGAGTTACTGCCCTCGAAATCTGCCGAGTGTTACTTCCGTGGGATAGTGGCTCAGATGGAATATTGGCAAAAGACTACAGAAAACAACAGCCTGTATGCTCTGCAGAATGAGATGAGTGTGTATGCTTTCTTGCATCATTGAACTTTTTAGCTGCAAAATGGACCACTCTGGTATATGCTAGATTGATGCGATGGAAATAAAAAGAAATACCTTAATATCAATTACGCAAAACATTAATACTTACAAAACATGCGTAGCATGTTTAAATTACAAAATACAACAGAATTTTTTAATTATTGATATTAACATTAGTATGAAGCCAATCTTAGAAAATAAAACGACTGAATTCATCATTTAAGAAAATAAGAATATATATATATTTATATATATATATTTCCTTTATTCATCACTAAAGAAATACACATTTTTTTGACGATGAGTCTGCAGCCATACATATACACTCATCGTCAAAAAAAATAGTGGCACCCAGAAGGTAGCAACCGACAGGAATGAAACTTGGTGGGTAGGTTTGACATCGCGAGACACGAAAATGATTCAAGTATCACGCTCGGCTGCGCATGTAACGCAAGCAAAAGGTTTCGTAGTGCGGTGCCTGACCGACTGTATAAGGTCGTCCCGTTACGCGTACTTGCGTATGCCTCGGAGAAAAGTTCGGAAACAATTCGAACAGTTGGAGGAGTTCGAGAGGGGCCGCATTGTTGGACCCTGGGAAGCGGGATGGTCTTATCGCCGTATTGCGTGCCGTACCGGTCGTGCGGATATCACCATAGCACGTTGTTGGCGGCAGTAGATACAGCAAGACACGCGGCAGCGATAGGAAGGGTATGGAAGACCTAGACGAACCACGGAGAGAGAGGACCGACGGGTTGTCAGACATGCGCGAAGTGACCCAACAGCCACGATAGCGGATATTCAGCGAGCAGTGGTGCCCTCCGTGCATCGTCTGATTAGTGCCAGCACCATTTGCAGACGACTGCCCTTAACACCATTGCATCGTCGCCAAAGACTGGAATGGTGTCGTGCCAGACTGTCATGGAGCCACGCAGAATGGCAGAGGGTGATCTTCAATGACGAGTCCCGCTTTTGTCTTCGAGGAGACAACTTCCGAATCCATGTGTGGAGGCACCGTGGTCAGCACCAAGATTAACTGTTTGTTGTCGAGCGTCACACGTCCAGAAGGCCTGGTGTCATGGTGTGGGGTACAATTGCCTACGATGCCGGATCACCTTTGGTATCCACTACAGGTATTTTAACAGCCCAACGTTACGTTAATGAGGTCCTGGAACCTCATTAACGTAACATTGGGCTGTCAAAGCGGCCCTACTTTTTCTGAATGCTCACTCCGGTGTGATTTTCCAACAGGACAACGCTTGTCCGCCTACTGCTACTGTCTCAACAGCTTGCCTTCAAGGCACTGACACTCTGCCGTGGCCAGCCGCATCGCCAGATCAATTGCCGATTGAAAATGTGTGGGATGCTGTTGGAAGCGCTATCCACACTGCACTCCGACCGCACAATCTGAAGGAACTGCAGGAGGAGATTCAAGCTGAATGGAGTGGCTTATCGCAGGATACCATTAGGAACTTGATTTTGCTGAGACATCTGGCATGCTATGTGAGCAAACATGGCGGCCCGAATAGTGTTACGCCATACTGAGAGACACAACTTATTGGCGTGTAGCTCAATTAATGTTACCCATATCAGTCTCAATGTTTAATCCTTTATTTTCCTGGTAACCTTTACCTTTCTCCCGAATAGCATTGCAATCCGACACGTCCTTCTGATGCAACTATTTTTTTGACGATGAGTGTATATATAAGAAAAAATACAGACAAGAAAAAAAGTACAAGTTAAATGCAGTTACAAAAAAGACTAGTTACAAAATAGACAGTCTACAACTAAAATTGCCAACTCGCCGGAAAAAACTGTAGTTCCAATCCCGTCCGTGTAAGTTGGTTAACGTATACTTAATCCCGAGAACAAATGTCTAAAAATAGCTCCATCTCAGAACAAAAAAAAAAGACGAAATGAAAGAGGACAAAAATTAAAAGACCAAAATTAGCTAAAAGCCGATGAAAGCGCACTGCTGCCGCTCCAAAGAAATAGCATAATAAATAAAATAAGAAACATACAACCTAAGAAGCACAATAGGTGAAGAAAAGCCCTGAACACACACCAACAGAAGTGAACTTACAATAAAAACGAAGACACGAAACCAGTCAAAAGTAAAAATAAATAAAACAAGAAACGTACTACCAAAAACTTGCAATAAGTCAAAAAAAAAAAAAAAAAACCTGAACATACAAACAGAAGTGAATTTACAATGAAACAGACAGAAAATCCAGAATTTTTTTTCTACTTTTGACGGGATTTTGGGGCTTTGTTTTCATTGTGAGTTCACTTTTGTTTGTGTGTTCAGGGTTTCTTCTTGGCCTATTCTTGAGTTGTATGTTTCTTATTTTGTTTATGTACATGCTTTCACAAGAACTCAGGGTTTAGCGATTGATAAAGCAATTCTACAACTAACCGATGCCAACATTTACCTTAGACCACAGACTTAATGCAAGTGCCACATCGAAGAAGGAATTAATTGGCGTATAAAACCTGATTGGAGAGCATTTGGAAGAAACAGTACAATTTTCAAGAGCAATTTACCATTACGTCTTAAACGGAAAGTGTAAACAATGCCATTGATCGGAAAGTGTGTAAACTTCCTGATCAATGGCATGGACCTGGTGTCACGTCAATTCGTCGCGCGTCAATTCGTCGACCACGACGATTCGTCGCGCGTCAATTCGTCGCGGACAAATTCGTCGACTACGTCAATTCGTCGAGTTTACAGATTTTGGTTACATACAAAACGAATGCAGGAAAACGTACGATTTCGAACGTCTTCCTCCTGATCAAATTTATAAAGTTTGGACACGCAGACAGGATAGGAAAATTACGTTTTTCTTTGGCACTAAAAAATATTAGACGGTAAACGGTTTTTGGAACGGGGCAGGGCCCGGTTGGACAGAGCCTCCCATATACAAAATTTTCGTAAAATCTACAGTTTTCAGTCTACAGTTTTCATCTTAGAACCACCAAATTTGGTATACTATCTCATGGTACTCTAACTTAGACGCTAGACGGTTTTTGGAAGGAGTTGGAGCCCGCGGGGTCGCCCCCCCCCCTCATAAAAAATTTCGTAAAATCTACAGTTTTTATCTTAGAACCACCAAATTTGTTATACTATCTTATGGTTCTCTAACTTAGTCGGCAAACCGTTTTTGAGAACGGGTCAAGGCCCGGGGGTCAGAGCTCCCCACATACAAAATTTTCTTAAAAACTACAGTTTTCAATTCAGAACCACCTAATCTGGTATACTATCTCATGGTACTCTAACTTAGACGCTAGACAGTTTTTAGAAGGGTTGGAGCCCGGGGGTCAGACCCCCCCCCGAATAAAAACTTTTCGTAAATACTGCAGTTTTCAATTTAGAACCACCAAATTTGGTATACTATCTCATGGTACTCTATCTTAGATGCTAGAAGGTTTTTTGAAGGGGTTGCAGCCCGGGGTCCGGACCCCCTCATAAAAATTTCGTAAAATCTACAGTTTTCATATTAGAACCACAAAATTTGGTATACTATCTTATGGCACTCTAACTTAGACGGCAGACCGTTTTTGGAACGCGTCAAGGCCCGGGGGGTCAGAGCCCTCACATACAAATTTTTCCTAAAATTACAGTTTTCAATTTAGAACCACCAAATCTGGTGTACTATCTCATGGTACTCTAACTTAGACGCCAGACGGGTTTTGGAATGGGTTGGAGCTCTGGGGGTCAGACCCCCCCCCCCCGAATAAAAACGTTTTTGTAAAATCTACAGTTTTCAATTTAGAACCACCAAATTTGGTATACTATCTCATGGTACTCTAACTTAGACAGTAAACCATTTTTGGAAGGAGTTGTAGCCCGGGGGTAAAGCCCCCTTCCCCCATAAAAATGCCGCGTAAAATCTACAGTTTTCAATTTAGAACCACCAAATTTGGCATACTCTCTCATGGTACTCTAACTTAGACGGTAGACGGTTTTTGGAACGGGTCGGGCTCGGGATCAGAGGCCCTCCGCCCATAAATATTTTTCGTAAAAACTAAAGTTTTTCAATTTAGAGCTACCAAATTTGGTATACTATATAATGGTGTTCTAAATTAAACGGTAGACGGTTTTTAGAACGGGTCGGGGCAAGGGTGGTTACCCCCCCTCCCCTACACACAAACTTTCGTAAAATCTATAGTTTTCAATTTAGAACCACCAAATTTTGTATATTATCTCATGGTACTCTAACTTCGGCTGTAGAAGGTTTTTGGAACAGATCAAGGCCCGGGGGTAAGACCACTCCCCCCCATACAAAATTTTCTTAAAATCTTTATTTTTCAATTCAGAACCACCACATTTTGTGTCATGAAACTCTAACTTAGCGGGAGATGGTAAGTGAAAGCGCAACATTATTAACTTGATTTGTTATGCAAACCTTATAAATATGACCACAGCGATTAAAAAGTTACTAAAGAGTCCTTGTAAGTAATATTTTTTGACCGAGTGCAAATACAATTTACGAAATGTCAACAGGTCAAAATATCTAAAGTAACAATGAAATTTGGAATATTTCTTTTTTCTTTCTTTTTTATTTCAGTTTTGACACTTGTATTAAGTTTTAAAAACATATATTTCTCCTATCGTATACCTTCATTGTGCTTTAAACAGAATTTCATACCATGTTTTGGGTATTTTGTTTCATGTGGTTGCAGTTTTTTTAATGTTTTCGGCATTTCATTTTGTGTGGTTACTTCTTTTTATGTTTTGGGCATTTTACTTTGTATGGGTGTTTTTGTTATGTTTTTGTTCTTTTCTTTTCTGTGGTGGTTGTAATGTCGACAGGATGAAAAGGGGAAACTGTGGACAGTCACGATGCCTACTTGCTTCTAATTTTTTTTCAAATACAGCACATGATTTTGTATTGAGTTATACCACTTACTCATTAAGCGACTACAGGTTTCTTTAAATATGAACGTTTTCTTAGAGCCTTTTGTTTCCTCTACCTAGCTTTTTCGGTTCCGCAATTTCTTTTTTTGGTTTTAGAATATTTTCCTTATTATTAATCTATTTTCTCATGCAAACTCTTTATGTAAGGTATGTTTATTCTATTGAAGTATTTTGCAATTATACGTGAAGCCCTGTTGCTGAAGTAAAAAAAAATATTTCCAACTGAAACAACGCAGTTCAGATATTTTCCCGCTGTTAACTCAAAGAATGAAAACAAAAACAACAAATCTGTGCAATGGTTGAGGCATGAGACAGTACTTACTGGTAACCAGGCAAAGTTTTAAGGAAGAATGAGCTTAAGAATTTCTAACTGCAACAAAAAAGAGCATCCGCACTGTATCCCTCCCCATCCCCTAGTGCCGGCCTTTGGACGTCTTGAAAGAGAAGTCTTAAGGACACATCTGTATCGTAATTGCCTGAGCATTCGCGACAATCTTCTGGTGTCGTAGTAGAAAAACACACTTCCTACTTCGCCTAAATTGCTTGGATGTAATGCCAACGAGCAAAGTTTTGCTCTCGCTTTGGATTTCTGTTGCTTTTGATGGAATACTTTTCCCCTGGGGTTCACCGCTTTCACTATAGTCTTCAGGACAGACGGCAATACACCCCAACGTAAAACACCAATTTCACGGCAATTAACTGCAATTAGCGAAAGAGAGGGGCGGTACAGGAAATAAGTCGAACGAGACAGATCTGAACTTAGAAAGTCGGGGGAAGGTGTTGCATGAAAAACTGTGTTTGGCTTACAGATCATTTGGCACGTAGGGACGTAGGTTTCGTTTAATATGTTACGGGGTAAACAAATTGTCTTTTCAGTATAACAATTTTCTTTCATACGCATGGTGCAACACAAAAAATTTGAATTTATTTTTGAGAATTAGCATGACGCCTACCGGCCCAGAGTACAGCTGCCCAGTCCGCGCCTGCTTCCACCTCCGGAACCTGGCTCCCGGTTCTTCGCATCTGTTGATCCCCTGCCTGGAGCGTCCCAGCTGTAAAATACATGTACCTCTGCGGTTTGGAAAACAAAAGATAAGATGCCGATCCTTAAAATTAACCACTTCTTGTGACCGCAGGTACGAAAATCTTGAACTTTGCTTAAACCCTAACTGGAGGAACAAGCTTCACGTGATTGTCTGTATTCTGAGTGTTTTATTGAATCGTTGCTCATTAGTTCGTAGTTGACTGGAGAACAGAGAACGTGCTTGTTGAAACCTTTGTTGTGCGTTGTCAAGTGATAATAGTGGAAATATATCATTCTAAATATTTTGAAAGAGAAAGTGCATTGTTTTCCGAAGGCACTATGCAGATGAAGAATGCAACATAAATAGTTAACTCACAAAAAGAAAATGATTTGCTGAAATGGAAAGGGTATTTATTTTGCCATAACAGAGTGCGAGGTGATTTACGGTATTGTCACTGTATTGAAAGAAATTATGGAAATTGTACTGGCTTTGCTAGTACTATTCTTATTGGAGATGAACACAGGATGCGCAATGAGAAACCACATAATCATGCTCCAAGACCGGAGAAAAGTGATGTTGCTGTTGGAAGAGCGCAAATAAAAGAACGAGCGATAAATACGGACGAAGCCCCTGCACAAATTATTCAAACCGTGACAACGTCAATGGCTACAGTAAATGCAGCTTACATGCCTAATATGGATGCACTAAGGTAAGTTGTAAAACGAATGCGAAGAGAAGACATGCCTGCGGAGCCTACGACTTCAGAACGGATCGATGCCCCAATAAATTTACAGGAGGAGATGGTGCAAAATTTCTTGGCAGAGATAGCGCATTTGGACATCAAAGAATTTATTTATTTTTAACAGAGAATAATTTACGAAAGCTTAAAGAAGCACCCCTCTGGATTATGGATGGGACATTGGAAACTTGTCCAACCCTTTTTAGGCAATTATGTTCCATTCATGCTATGGTTGAAACGAATCCAGAGATGCACAGACTTGTCCCACTAGTTTATGGGTTACTTTCCAGCAAGTATAAATAATATAATACTATTATAAAGTATTTTTGTAGGATTTACAAGACTATGCATCAGACTATGATATTCAGCTTGCACCACAATATATGCATAATAATAGATTTTGAAATAGCTACCGTTATAATGCTGCTAAAAAGGAATTTGGAAGCAGCACACAAAAATGTTGTTGGTTTCATCTCGGAAAAAAATGTGCTGAGGAATATCCATCCTCTGGCATAGCCTTGGAATATAAGGAAAACAGTGAGTTTGCTCTCAAAGTCAGACATTTGCAAGCACTCGCATTTTTTTCATCTGATGAAATTCCACCTGCTTTTGAAGAAGTGAAATCAATTTTACTAGAATATGCAGTTTCTGTAGTTCAGTGGTTTGAGGAAAATTATGTTCTTGGAAAATTTCGTGGAAGCAGAAGAAACAATCCAAGCAGAAGCCTCCGCTGTTCCCGCCAACAATTTGGTCAGTTAGTGAAAACAATTTATTTGGTTTTCCCAGAACACAAAACGAACTTGAAAGATTGGACAGACGCTGGAATACAATTCTGGGAGAGAAAAAACTGTGACTGTAAGAAATAATCAGTGAAATTCCGAAAGAGCAGAGAACAAATATGGCTAAAATCGAAAGAGTGATAGCACAGGGATTCCAACAAATCCACCCAGAAGAGAAACGCTGGCAAGATAAAAAGGAATTCGAACTTCTTTGGTGCACAGAGACAATGTTAGCATGCTGGACATTTTAAGAGGAATTTCATATAATTCTACCCTTTATTAAATTGTGCTGGTATTTCTCACTAATTGAAATATACCTTTTACTAACTTGTATTTGAATTTTTCAAGAATGTAATTCCGCCGAAGATGCAAGAATGTAAAACACAACGCAAAATTAAAAAAGTCAAAATTTTCAAAATAGCATGTCAAAAACATCTTTGTAAAATGTACAAAATAAAATAAATGCCATATTGACAAGGATTTCATGACGAGTCAAGTTAAAAATGAGCTTTTACTTAGACTTCAAATAATAATTACTAGCCTCTACACCTTTTTAAGTCTTTAATAAGTGCAACATCATTAACCTGACTTGTCATCAAACATTATCAATATGACCATAGCATACAATCACTTAAAAGACTTGTTAATGGATGAATTTAGGAATCACCAAGTTCAGCGGGTGAAAGTTAATGGCTGTTTATAGTTTTGTACTCGAGTAAATGCGCAACACAGTAAACTTGACTTTCTCTGAAAATTTTATGTATATGAGCACGGTTGATTGAAAACTGATAAAAAGGCTTAAGGCCTGTTTATTAATTTTTGTGCCTCAGTCAAAACGCAGTACCATAACCTTGGCATGTTATCGAAACCTTATGAATACGTCGGACTAAAAATTCCTAAAAAAAGTTTACGCCTAAGGTCTTGTAACTAAAGTTTTGTGACAGGGTAAAACTGCAACATTAATAACTTGACATGTTATGTTAACGTTGTGAATATGGGCACGGCGGATTAAAGATTTCAACAAATAGCCGTTGGGATTAATGTGTTGTAGCTGAGTAAAAATGTAACATTATCTTTATTTTCTATATAAACCAAACTACGTGCTGAAATGGCCCAACTATATATACGTATACTTCAACCATATACCGAAGCGCTGACAAGGTGAAAACAAAAGTGCAATTTTGTACGGTCCCCTAACATTTTATGGCCAGCCTACATGGAAGTGGACACCTTGATATCAAAAACATACTTTTTGTACGGTCCACAACAAATAGCAATGGACACGTCGCAATCTTTGGGGGAGGGGGGTTAACGACCACCGTGATCAATTCAGTGGGCTATAAACAGTCGGACATTCCCAAATTTGGGCCACTGGTTCCTGGGAAGGGGGACAGCCAGTGCCAGAAGTCAAGCACAACGTCCATGATTCACCGGGATTTGAACCAGGATCCTTCTCGACAAGTGGTCAGAAGCCAGGGCCTAGATCACTCCGCCGCCGTAGCGGCACACGTTGAAATGTATTTTTCATACGGCCCCAAACGCTCTTATGGACATACTAGATTGAACTGGACGCAAATAAATCATTAATATAATTTGTACTAGCAGGGATACCAGTTATTTGCCAGGTACATATTACTATTTGTGGAATCACCAAGTTCAGCGGGTGAAAGTTAATGAATGAAAAAGATATTCCTGCAATTTTCCAGTAAACTTATTTTAAATTTTTTGATTTAGTTAATTTAATTTTGCGAAACAAAAAAGAAAGAAAAAGGAATGGGAATACTTACCTTCTAGGAGACATCTATAGAACTGCCGTACATCTGGCGTGTGCTTCTGTGAATCCCGCGACACAGAAATGCAATGTACCTATGTGATGTCGCATGCATACGACTTCACATTGGCATTGATCATCTTTTTTCTTACCGTTTTGAATTTTGAATATCTGGAACTCTCTGTTTACATTAATTTAAATTTCTTTCTGATAAGCCGTTCGTTGGTAGTGAAAGCTAAACTATATAGATTTGTGTTTTTAATACACCATTAAACGCATATTTTTGCACTTTATTGTTATCTACAGTCCCTAACTTAGACCGTAGGTTGGTTAGTTGGTTGGTTGGATAGTTGGTTGGTTGGTTGATGGTTTATGGTGCAAGGCCCTCAAAGGGCCAAAGAGCGCCTTAGAACGTAAATAGGGTATTCTTAAGAGTTAAAAACGGAACTTTTTACGAAAATTTTGCATGGGGCTACCTTGACCCGGGCCCCGACCCCTTCCAAAACCGTCTACCGTCTAAGTTAGATAACCATAAGTAGTATACCAAATCTGGTTGTCCTAAATTGAAAACTGTAGATTTTACGAAATGTTTATGAGGAGGGGGAGGGGCTCTCACCCCGGAGTTCCAGCCCTTCCAAAAACCGTCTAGCGTCTAAGTTAGAGTTTCATGATACCAAATTTGGTGGTTCTGAATTGAAAACTGTAGTTTTTAAGAAAATGTTGTATGTCTGTGTGTGTGTGCGGGGCGGGGGGGGGGCTCCGACCCCCAGGGCCTTGACCCGTCCCAAAAACCGTCGACCGTCTAAGTTAAAGTACCATGAGATAGTATACCAAATTTGGTGGTTCTAAATTGAAAACTGTAGATTTCACGCGGCATTTTTATGGGGGGCTCTTACCCCAGGGCTCTAACCCCTTCCAAAAACCGTCTAGCGTCTAAGTTCGAATACCATGAGATAGTATACCAAATTTGGTGGTTCTAAATTGAAAACTGTAGATTTTGCGAATTTTTATATGAGGGGGGCCTTTACCCCCGGGCTGCAACCCCTTCAAAAAATCGTCGAGCGTCTAAGTTAGAGTACCATGCGATAGTATACCATATTTGGTGGTTCTGAATTGAAAACTGCAGTTTTTAAGAAAATTTTGTATGTGGGGGGCTCTAACCCCCCGGGCCTTGACCCGTTCCAAAAACGGTCTGCCGTCTAAGTTAGAGTACCATAAGATAGTATACCAAATTTGGTGGTTCTAAGATGAAAACTGTAGATTTTACGAAATTTTTTATGAGGGGGAGCTCCGACGCAGCGGGCTCCAACCCCTTCCAAAAACCGTCTAGCGTCTAAGTTAGAGTACCATGAGATAGTATACCAAATTTGGTGGTTCTAAATTGAAAACTGTAGATTTTACGAAAAAGTGTTTATTCGGGGGGTCTGACCCCCGGGCTCCAACCCTTCCAAAAACCGTCTAGCGTCTAAGTTAGAGTACCATGAGATAGTATACAAGATTAGGTGGTTCTGAATTGAAAACTGTAGTTCTTAAGAAAATTTTGTATGTGGGGGGCTCTGACCCCTGGGCCTTGACCCGTTCCAAAAACGGTCTGCCGTCTAAGTTAGAGTACCATAAGATAGTATACCAAATTTGGTGGTTCTAAGATGAAAACTGTAGATTTTACGAAATTTTTTATGAGGGGGGAGCTCGACGCCGCGGGCTCCAACCCCTTCCAAAAACCGTCTAGCGTCTAAGTTAGAGTACCATGAGATAGTATACCAGATTAGGTGGTTCTGAATTGAAAACTGTAGTTTTTAAGAAAATTTTGTATGTGGGGGCTCTCACCCCCGGGCCTTGACCCGTTTCAAAAACGGTCTGCCGTCTAAGTTAGAGTTCCATAAGATAGTATACCAAATTTGGTGGTTCTAAGATGAAAACTGTCGATTTTACGAAATTTTTTATGAGGGGGGGGCTAACCCCTTCCAAAACCGTCTAGCGTCTAAGTTAGAGTTTCATGATACCAAATTTGATGGTTCTGAAATGAAAACTAGATTTTACGGAAATTTTGTATGTGGGGGGAGGGGAGGAGCTCTGACTCCCGGGCCTTGACCCGTTCCAAAAACCGACAACCGACTAAGTTAGAGTACTATGAGATAGGATACGTGATTTGGTGGTTCTGAATTGAAAACTAGTGTGGGGGCTCTGACCAACATGGCCCCTGACCCGTTCCAAAACCGTCTAAGTTAGAGTACCATGAGATAATATACCAAATTTGGTAGTTCTAAATTGAAAACTATATCTTACGGCAATTCTGTAGGGGGCTCTAACCCCCCCCCCCCCCCATCCCCCTGCAACCGCTTCCCAAAACCGTCTACAGTCTAATTTAGAATACCACGAGATAGTATACCAGATTTGGTGGTTCTGAATTGAAAACTGTAGATTTTACGAAAATTTTGTGTATGGGGGGCTCTGTCCAACCGGGCCCTGCCCCGTTCCAAAACCGTTTACCGTCTAATATTTTTAGTGCCAAAGAAAGACGTAATATTCCTGTCCTGTCTGCGTGTCCAAACTTTATAAATTTGATCAGGGAGCAAGACGTTCGAAATCGTACGTTTTCCTGCATTTGTTTTGTATGTAACCAAAATCTGTAAACGCGACGAATTGACGTAGTCGACGAATTTGTCCGCGACGAATTGACGCAGTCGACGAATTGACGCGCGACGAATTAACGCGCGACGAATTGACGCAGTCGACGAATTGACGCGCGACGAATTGACGTAGAACCCATGGACCTTAACTAAAAAAGGTATATGGATGAGATCCTACAACCCGATGTGCTCCTATTCCTGGCTGGGATTCAGGTGCGCTATACCAGCAGGATAATGCCCGCTCGCACACGGCTCTGGTTGCCCAGGACTGCTTACGTTATGTCCAGACACTTCCATGGCCTGCCCGCTCCCCGGACATATCCCCTATCGAGCATGTGTAGGACCAGTTGAAACGCCAACTGCTGCCGTGCCGCACTATCTGGGATTTGGAGCGCACCGTCCAACATGTGTGGGCCAGTCTGCCGCAGGACAACATCAGGCGTCTGTTCGCCTACGTGCCGGACAGCATTGCAGCAGGTATCGCAGCACGAGGCGGTGCGACGCGCTTTTGAAGATGGCCGGACAGCGTGCCACAGATCCCTCTGTAATTGTCCTGCAGCTCTGTTTTTGCCATCATGCGCATCATTCATCTGTATCATGACGTCCATAAAATTTCAGTTCCATCCGATGCTTCCTTCTTGGTGCGCAAATTTCATTGTCCGTGAGTGCAGAAGAAACATGGAACGATGTATGCTTGGTATAAACAGAAAGTTTAGGAAGAGGAAGCCATGGATCAGAAAAATGACAGGAATTGAATCCATCATGATCACAGTATAAAATCCTTGAAATGGCAATAGGATGGACATACACTATATTGACAAAAATCCCCGGACACCTAAAAGAGAAACACAAAATAGCACTTATTGACATACATTAGTACGGTGTTGCTCCACCTTTGGCCTTAATACATGTACTGACCTTTCGAGACATGCTTTCGACAAGGTTTTGGAGCACAGCGATAGGTATGCGCTTCCATTCAGTACATAATGCTGCCGCTAACTGTTGATTAGCAGTAGGCCTTGGTTCCAAACTTCTTGTGCGGCGCTTTATTGATCCCATAGGTGCTCTATGGGATTAAGATCAGGTCTCTGTGCTCGCCAGTCCACACACGATACGGAATTATCGTCAAACCACGCCGTAACAGTCCTTGCTTTATGGCTCGGTGCCTAATGCTGCTGGTACCAACAAGGCTCGGTTCCATAGCATTGCCACAGAGTTGGTAGGGCATAATTGTCCAGAATGTCGAGGGGGACGTGCTGGTTAACAGGTTTGTCCACGATAACCAATGGGCTGGGGCCATAACACGAAAAACACCCCCACACGAGTACATTGCCAGCTCCAAACTTAACCGTAGGAAGAGTACAGTGTGATAAATAGCGTTACCCCTGCTGCTTCCATACCCACACACAGCCATCAGACTGATAGATCGTGTATCTGGATTCTTTAGTCCATAGGACCCGTTTCCATTGATCTACGGTCCACGTAAATGTTCTTTACACCACGCTAAACGACAAATAGCATTCCAAGTGGAGATAAATGGCTTATGAGCAGCAACACTACCAAGGTAACCCATAGAATGAAGTTCTCTGCGAATGGTACGTGTACATACCGAGGTTCCAGCATTTTTACTCACCTGTACACTGAGGTCTTGTGCAGTATTCCGTCTATTAGCAGTAACAACTATCCTGAGACTTCGTCGTCCTCTATCACTGATTTTCTTTGGTCTGCCGGTACGTTTTGTTGCTTCAGGTACGCCATGTGTCTTCTACTTTTTCAGTATATCCAAAACAGTTGACTTGTGTATGTTTAAACTCCTTTCAGTTTCTCTTATGGACAACCCATTAATATAACATATAACACCCAACAATCTTTCCTTTCTCAAAATCAGTTCTCTCCCGCCGCGATATTTTCACTCAACCTCACAGTGCGATATGATCATGGTCAGCTGCAGGCTTGTTTTTATACCGTTTGCAGCTGTACTGCGCATCTTAACAACGCAGCGGGTCCGTTCATTTGCTTTTGAAGGGGTGCCCAGTGACTTTTGTCAATATAATGTATTGCAAGAAGAACTGACCACCGATGGACACCGGATGTACTAGACTGAATTTCAAGGGACAACAAAATGTTGAAAATAAGACCGTGTGGGAGTTGGGTAAAAATTCAAAGAAGATGACGTGAAAGTTGGGACCAAACAGAAAGGTTGCGGAAAAAATTTGAGGCGACTTTCATCCAGTAGTGGATTTATAATTATTCATAATAATGATGATGATATATAAACAGGGTTTTTTTTTACGTATAAACGCGCCGAAATGTCGTTACGACACTTTTTTCAGCACAAAATGTTTGGTTTTAATTTTTGTTATAATTATTTAATTAATATAACGTAACAACCGCGCGCGCGCACGTGTTTGTTTGTGAGCGAGAGAGAGAGAGTTGTACCCAGTGGTACAGAACATATCCAACATAAGGTACAAGTTTTGTTCCATATTCATTTTACCGGTACTCCATGTATTACATAGGTGTGAATAAATTGGCTATTTTTATGGACAGAGCGCCATTCTATGGATATAACTTCATTTTGAGGAGGTCCTGGCACCTGCAAAATTAGGATTCAGAAGAATGTTTTCGTGCCCCGATTCGAGAAAGTATTAGGGCAGCTAAAAAGACACAGGAGAGTTAAGAAGCATACGGTTATGACTTAGAATCGTTGAGAGACAGAAGATCCTAACGACTTCCTGTCTCTTCTGTTTTCGGAGAGTAGAAGTATAGGTTCAGATAGGCATACCTTCCTTTCAAAGAGAGTCTTGTTTCGGGAAAAATCGAATTTAGAAGCGAAATAGAGCACCTCGGGAGAACACAACAATAAAACAGCGAAGAAATATTAGAGTAAAAGAGTCTACGGTTGCCGTTAAGAAGCAAAGCGATTGCGTGATCATATGACTCAATGTCTGATTGACTGACGGACCGAGATCAATAACTCTAAGTGGGGTCTGCCGTTGCAACAATTCCATCTCCTGGGAAGAATCTAAGTTAGCAAAAGAAGTGGCTTAGGTAAATCGAGTAGTAAAGAACAAATATCGTGAGAAGAAAAAAGTAGAGTTACGGTTACATCCTCTAAATGTTGGAAGATGAGAAAGGAGAAGTACTGTTTCTCGCAACCATCCATACCACCCAAAAATAATCAGAGATCACACATCTAGTAACCGATTTTCATTTGCTTTATATCCAAACGTAGATCAGATTTGATCTGTAAATTTTAATCTGTGCATAACGGGAATATATTTTTATATTATGAACCAAAATTTAAATTTATTATATAGAAACTTATTCCAAAACCCCATCGTAAACAGAGGTCTTAATGTCACGATAAGGGAACAGCCAGTACATGGTAACTCCACGAAACCTTAGCTGCGGAAAGTAAATAGAGTACATAGCTAGACAAATCTGATGATACAGCTTAAAGACACAAGTCCAAAGTCAAATGAAACACCTAAACAGGGTCTGCTGGATTTAATATTCATAGATTCTTTTTTTTTTAATTTTACCACAGATTTTGCGTAAGATAGAATAGAATAGCAATGTTTATTCACAATTAAATGTTTATTTTAACATCTACTACAGTTTCGCAAAGCGTTTGGCTCGGCTTCATCAGGACAAATGGAGCGTGAACATTCAAATCATTGTGACATCATCAGTGTTCTGACGGTCATGGATTTTGGTGAGTTGTTTCCCCGTGCTTGAAGGAAATGGAGTAGATGCCATGTCGTTGTCAAGCCATGAAGAGTTGCAGTATACGTGTAAAGCTTCTAGTGTATTAAGCTTGATAGTCGAATCAGGTTTATCAATAAGCGTATAGCGTTTTCAAACAAGAATTTATGGTTATTTTCGTGACAATGTTGGGCTATAGACGATTTCATCAGTTCGCAGTTCCGTACGAAAGTCTTGTGCTCCTTCACACGGAAACGTAAAGCCCTGCGGGTGTGTCCTGTAAATAAAAGTCCACGTTCACAAGGTATCTGATAAATTCTCCAGGAATTTATATCTTCGATATAATCTTTTGTTCCATAAAAATTCACCTTGTTTATAGGTTTGAAAATAACTTTGAAATTAGAACTTTTGAGAATTTTTGACATTCTTAAGCACATCTGAGAAGCAAATGGGATAACAGCCCAATTCTTTCAAACTGGGATGTCTATTGGCGTTACTTTACGTAAGAGTTGCTCTGGAGCTTACTTTCGGGACTTCGCTGTTACGTCCCCAAATCTTTTACTGTTTCAGGAATTCAATGTATTGTCACATGTACCCAGATCAATATCCAAGGACTTTTTACCTTATGTGGTTCTTGTTACGTCATCAGTCACGTGCATCCCTAAATTTTGTAAATGCATAGGCTATCGTTTGTGAGCTTTTCCATTTGGAAATCAGTTGAGCAGCCCCAGTGATGCAGTGGTCTGAGCACTGGCATCTGTTCATTTGTCCGAGGTAAGTTTGGTTCGAATCCCAGGTGAGGCATGAATGGTGTGTTTGCCTTACATCCGTGAAACAAGCAACCCTAAATTAGGGACGGGCCGCTGCTCATACCGCGTTGAGTTGCTCACAGCGGTCACCGCTAATCCTCCAAAAAAGCTAAAACGTCAACTGAACTCCTTCGCAGCTTCCGGGCTTTTTTAGCGCGTTTTTGTACAGAAAGTATCACTTTGTCCGTCCGTCTGTGGACACTATATCTCTGCAATTGTTAGCCCGATTCGGAAATTCTTTCTGCATTGGAAGTGCAAATTGTAAGATTGGTGATCTTGCTTTACGACTCACCAGAGTGGCTTTGTTAACACCACGACATCGGACACCGCACCTCACCTGGGCTCGTGAACGCTGTAATTGGACCTTGAAAGACTGATAACATGTGACGTGGTCAGATGAATCATGCTACCAATTGTTACGAGCTAATGGTAGGGCACGGTTGTGGTGCAGACCCCATGGACTTAAACTGCCAACAAGGCACTGTGCAAGCTGGTGGTGGTTCCATACATGTGTAGGGTGTATTTACGTGGCACGGTTTGGGTCCTCTGGTCCTCGTAAACACGTCATTAACCTATAATCGCTTTGTTGCACTGCTGGGTAATCATTTGCAGCCCTTCATGGACTTCATGTACCCCAACAACGATGGGATTTTGCAGACGGACAATGAATGCACCATGTCATCGGGCCCAAGTTGTCCGCAATTGGTTCGAGGAGCATCAAGACATTTCCGACGGATGGTGTGACCACGACGTTATAATGACAGGAACCCAATAGAGGAGTTACGGGACGTGGTTGAAAGGTCCATTCGCACACAAGCTGCTGCACCTACAGATACCAAGGAACTGTGTGCTGCTGTTCAGACATCATGCCTTAACATCTCTCCAGAAGTCTTCCGGCCACTTGTGGAATCGATGCAACGTCTAGTTGCTACACTTCGCCGGGCTAGAGGAAGTCCTACACGATACTATATACGTATCCCATGACTTTTGGCACTTCAGTGTATATCTCTTCTAATTGTTCAATTTTAAAATCCCTTTTGCCTCTAGTATTTTCTGCTATGAAAAATCTTTTGTGCACAAAGTACATTTTCGTAACACACTTTTCAGCTGCTAGTTGGAGTAGGTAGCTATTTCTATTTGTAGATGTGTGTTTTATCGACTGTAGAAATGCTCTCGGGTTTGTTTTTTGTTGTTGTTGTTGTTGTTGTTGCTGTTGTTGTTGTTTATTTTTGTATTGGGTTGGTGCGAATGAAATGTCCGGCAAAGGACCAGCACACGTGGACGGCGAGAATGGAAAAGTATGACAACTTACCTAGGCAAAATAATCTCCCTCGGCATCGTCACATAGGCACGGCCATGATCCCGGAACGGAAAAAGTCTTGTGGCTGGGACCGAAGAAGTCATCAGCTGCACGTTGAACTTCGTTGTGTGTCGTGAACTGTTTCCTGGACAGGAAGTGATCCAGGCGACGAAACAGATGATAGTCTGTCGGAGACAAGTCCGGGAATAGTCAAGATGAGGCAGTGCTGCATAGCACAAGGCAGTTAGTGTCAGCATCGTTCGTTGTGCGACATGAAGGCGGAAGTTGTCCTGGAGCAGAAGAACACCATGTCTCTTGACCAAAGTCGGTTGTTTCTGCAGCAATTTCCTGTGGTGCATCTGGTGTAATTCGGAACAATAACGTTCTGCAGTGATGGTTTGGCCTCTTGCCAAGAAACTCCGATGAATTATCTCGGCTGTGGACCACCAGACAAGGAACACCATCTTTTTGGTGTGTGGGGGTGGCTTAGGATGCCGTCCAGCAGGCTGTGCCTTGCTTAATCATTGTGCAGATCGTTTCCAATTATCACAAAGGACCCACTTCTCGCCGCAGGTTAAGATTCGATGCAGTAGAGGCAACGAGTATAAACGCTTCGCGTGAAGAAGCTGAACTCAAGCAGAGATAACGTAAAACAGGCGACAGCAGCGCCACCATGTAATGCGGCCGTAGATGCTCTGCGAGAAAGTTAACATTCAGGCGCAAAAAGCGTAGGGGACACGGGACGGGAAGCCTTTTTCACGGAAAGGAAGCGAAGCTTTGATCTACGATTGTTTACTTCGGTCTGATTACGAAAGCATTTGTTTTTGTTGTTCTTTTCTGAGTATCCCTCCTGTCCCTTCTTTTGGTGAAACAAATATATACACTGAAACCAAATATGTATTCTTTTGCTGAAACGACTGATAGCTATAAACGCAGATCTAGAAGAGAACAACAAATCCTTTGAACAAAACGCCAACACAAACACGCATGCTCAGTCCAACTCAGTCTGCTCCGGCTTCCTGCGGCATCAGTCTGTAATGTTGGCTTCTGTGTAATACTTTCGTCAATTCGGGGTACCGCATAATATAGTGGCGCTAGTTACGTGTCGCTGAGCCTTACCTTCTTATCAGTTAGATATTCTTTTTTTTTTTTTTTTTTTTGATTGGAGGTTTAACGACCACCGTGAGCAACTCAATGGGCTATAAGCAGTCACCCGTCCCTAATTCAGGGTCACTGGTTCCAGGGAAGGGAGAGAGCCAGTGCCGTAAGACAAACACAACATCCATGCCTGACCGGGATTCGAACCCGGACCCCTTACGGACGAATGATCAGAGGCCAGCGCCTTAGACCACTGCGCCACCGAGGCGGCAGATATTCTTTGGTAGAGGTTCCTGTTTATGCCTGGCAAGCAGCGATGTGCAGACTTCCAAACGCCTAGTCTTGTTGGCAGATGTCAACTCACGCGGCAGCCACATGTCCATCAGCTTTTGACCTTACCCAGCGCAGCCACACACCGAATAACTGTCGTGTGGTGGACACCTACCTCTGCCGCTATCTCACGACACGTTTTTTCGGGGTCCGCTTCAACCACACGTAACAGAACATCGTCAGAAACAGCAACAGGTCCGTGACCACGTGCTTCGTTTTGCAAGTCCGTATCTCAGGTTCGAAACTTCACAAACCATCGCCGAATGGTTCGTTCGTTGGCTGTATTCTCCCCAAACGCTTTGTTAACGTTTCGAGCGGCAATTCCTGCAGAATGGCTCAGTTTAAATTCATACAGGAAGATGACTCTCAAATCCGGCGTCTGCATGTTTTCTTTGCAAGCCACGTTACGTCCAAACAAACCACGCCTGAACCTTGTTCTTCACACACATGCTAGTATATATTTATATTAACTCTGTGACGTAATACCCGCAACACCTGTGGGTGATTTCATTCTGCTGTGGTAAGGAAGCCTGTCTCCACTGCTCGTTCGCGTCGGACATTTCATTCGCACCAACCCAATATTATCCGGCACCATTCGCTGTGAATAACCCGCCTCATACTGTGAACTTTAAATTACGAATATTTTTCCCAGGTGGTGTAACAGTATAATTTCTTTTTCTGAGTTTCTAGGTTTTATAAAAATCTGCTGTGAATAATTGTTTTCTGTCTAGAAGGATTCAAAAGAGACGTGCTCTTTACAACCGAGTATTCAGTGTCACCTTTCTGGTTTTCTGAGTGTGCCGTTATAATTTTCATGCATAGTGGAGACGGAAACTACGCGGATTTTTCTTTTATTTCGGAGTTTAACGATCACTGTGTGCAACTCAATGGGTCATGGGAAGTCGCTCGTCTTTAATTTAGGGTAGACTGGTTCCACCAAATGAAGACAGGCAGTGCCGTAAGACAAACCCCACATCCATGCCTCACCGGGATTCGAAACCGGACCCATCTCGGACGAATGCTGAGCAGCCAGCATTCGACCACTACGCCACTAGGACGGCACTGGACGGTATTCAAAGTACCGTAACGAGATACATGACTTGGGTAACTATAAAAGGTGAAGAGAATAAGAGAAAAAAATGTCATCCAGAAGGTATTACCTCTGATCACTCAGCCACTGCGACAATGACACTTTATATCTCGTTGTTTTTTTGGGGGAGGGGGGTTGTTGTTGTTGTTTTGAATGGGGGTTTAAAAAAATATTTTTTGGACTTGGTTGACAGATACATTGGCATACAGTATACAGGCAGTTATATGCATTTTTATATTTGAACGTCAGCAATGTACATAGGTGAACAAGGAACTCAGCGAATAAAGCCCCGAAAGGCAAACACAAACAACCATGCCTTACCCGGTATTCGAACCCAGACCCCTCCGTTGGGCGAATGAGCAGAAGTCATCGCTTAGATCACTGCGCCACCGGGGCGGCCCCAAGACAAACACAACATCCATGCCTTACCTGGGATTCGTACCCGGACCCCTCCATTGGACGAGTGATCAGAAGCCATCGTTTAGACCACTGCGCCACCGGGACGGCTCTCCTTGTTCAAATTGGTCTTTTTGTTTTTGGAGTATAACGACAATCATGAGCAACTGTGAGTATTATAAGCAGTCGTGCATCCCTAATTTGGGGCTACTAGTTTCACGGAAGGGAGAGAGACAGCGCCTAAAAACAAAGCTCGGCACCAGCCACCTCACATGGGAAAACTAGCCAGAAATCTACGCCTCTGATCACTCGAACTGTGGTGTGGCATTGTACAAATTATTATCCTTTATTTTTTCTCTGGTGGTTTAATAAATTCTATTAGTATGTCCTAATTTAGTACCACTAGTTTCAGGGAAGGGACAGAAGCATTGCTGTAGAACAAAGAACACCATCCATGCCTCATACAGGACTCGAACTCAGGCTTATCCAGGAGCTCTAGCTTCTAACCACTGAGCTGCTGCAGCGGCCAACATTTCTCATTCTATATCAGCTGAGAGCCGTCCCGGTGGTGCAGTGGTCTAAGCGCTGGCTTCTGACCATTCGGACGAGGTAGGCCCGAGTTCGAATCCCGCGTGGCATTTATATGGTGTTCGTCTTACAGCACTGGTTCTCTCCATTCCGTGGAACCGATGGCCCTAAATTAGGGACGGGCGATTGCTTGTAGCTCATCGAATTGCTCACGGTGGTCGTTAAGCCGAGAAAAAAAGAAGGAAGAAAACTAAGATATCGTGAACATTCACTTTCGTCAACTAGGAAGAAAATTACACTCTAAGAAAGGCAGAAATATATCAACAGTCCTGGATGCCAAGTTACGTTTTCTGTTGCATGACGAAAGAATTTGGCCCTCCGACTTCTAGAAAGGAATATATCATGTCGTTAAACATAACATAAAACACGCCATTTTTCGAAGTGTATAAGTTCAAAAGATGTTCTCTTCGATGCTTCTTGATATGAATTTTGAAGGAGTGACAGAATATTGCACACACACACACACACACACACACACACATCCACGTTTGTAAGGGCAGACAGCGAATCAAAAACACCCGAGCACAATCAAAAGACGTATTTTATGCGGGCTCGGCCTCAAGAGTAAAGCTATATTTTGCAAGTCACGCTTAATTTACCGTCTTCTGTCCTGAAGCGTGGCTTAGGAAGATTTAAATCATGCAGTTTTATTCGCCGGATCCTAATAGCTGTTCCCAACTCCCAGCGGATATTTTCTGTTCAGTATTCGAAGAGCTATTAGAACATTAGGCATTTTTTTTTCTTTTGTTGAAAGGTTTTAGAGACTGCCATGCTTGGGCGATTTTCCTATCCGGATCCTGACAACTGCTCTTGCAGCGCTCATTTATCAAAATAAAAGTGTAACTCATGAATCAAATTGAAGGAAAACTAGGTTGAAAAATGGCAGAAGCAATTTGTCGTTTCGTGCTGTTCTCGAAATTTCAAGCGTACAGGAAAACCATTTGCCCACCCCCACCCCCCACCCCTACCCCAGGATCTCCGAATTAAAATTATATAAGAGTAAATAAACAAAAATGTCTCTGCGAACATGTTTTTTTCACTGACATTTTGCATTTTCAAGAAAGTTTGAGAATGTACAAATGAAATACAGATACACTATCTACCAACAAGTAATTGGACACCTGTGAGAGCAAAGGAAAACGAAGTTTATTCACCTTCAATAGTTGGTGGAGCCTCCACGAGCGGCGATTACAGCTGCGACCCTCCGGGACATGCTCTCAACCAGGCGTTGTACGACGGCTAGCGGTATTTTCTTCCACTCGGCTTGGAGAAGACAGGTCAGTTCCTTCACCGATTTCGGACGGTGGGGCACCCCTTAAGTCGACGCTCCAACTCGTCCCAGAGGTGCTCAATAGGGTTAAGGTCCGGGCTCTGCGCAAGCCAGTCCATTCGACTAACCCCATTGTCACCATACCAAGCCATGGTGGACCTCGCAACATGACAGGCGGCATTGTCATCCTGAAAGTAACATGGGTCCACCCCGTAAAACTGCCACAACGTAGGAAGCGCATGGTTATCCAAAGTGGTGCAGTAGGTCTCGGCGTTGAGTCTACCAGGAATTGCAACCAAGGGTCCCGTGCCATACCAGGAGAAACACCCCCATAGCATAATTCCACCTCCGCCGAACTTCACAGTTGGCACAATACATTCTGGCAGGAGGCGTTCTGCAGGCAGACGCCAAACCCAGACCCTGCCATCCGAACGGTAGAGAGTGAATCTTGATTCGTCGCTCCAGAGAACCTGTTTCCACTGTTCAACGGTCCACTGTCGACGTTCTTTGCACCACGTTATCCGAGCAGCGCTATTGGACTTGGTGATCAAAGGCTTGTGGGCGGCAGCACGTCCATGATAACCGAGCAGATGGGCTTCCTTACGGATGGTATTAATCGAAAGAACACTCCCGGATGCCTGTTTAAACTCCTCGCGGATGTGGCTCATTGATTTGGTGCGGTTCTTTCAAATTTCTCTTGCCAGCACCCGTCGGTCTCTAACTCCCAGTTTTGTGGGTCTGCCGGGTCGGGGCACATTCCAACAGTCACCTCTCATCTTCCACTTGCTAATCACGTAGGCCACTGTCGATTTTGGGTACTTCAACTCGCTGGATATGTCCCGTATGTATCGCCCATTTCTGTGATACCCGACGAGTACACCTTAATCGGAATCAGAGAGCTCCGAACTGCGTGGCATCTTGCATGCGACTGGTTGCGTTGTTGTTTCCCACACGATAGTTAACGGCGGCGGCCATGACGTGTATCAGGACCGCAGGTATCGTCGATTGCAGGGGTGTCCAATTACTTGTTGGTAGATAGTGTACTTAATGTACTTTAATACATATATGTTGTTGTTTTTTTGCCAGGCGCACTTTCTGTTAAGGCATTGCAAACATGGCATCTCTCCTGCTGCGTCCACGCCAAAGAAACAACGAAATACTTTTGACTGACAGCATCACCAGCACCTGTCGCAGATGCTGTCTATCATACGACAGTTCAAAATTAAGGACACTGCTGATAATATTCACCCTCTCGTTCTTTCTCTGCCGAGGATATTTAGGAGAGATCGCATGCCTCGAATGTCGAAGCATCCAACTCCACTTTTCCTCCTACAAAAAGACTCACTGAAAACGCATGACATTATTCCGAATAGATAATTTCAAAACTTAAAAACAAATGCGTATATTCCGATGCGGTTTGTACGAAAAGCATCAGTAGAGATATTTTATTTGGCAACGGAAAAACTTTTACTTTAAATAGTCACCGACAGAAGGTAACAAGTTAGTAAAATCATGCAATGCATTGATTATGATACGCTTTCCAACATACTAGAAATCATTACTCAAGTTTTTTTTTTTTTTTTTGATTGGAGGTTTAACGACCACCGTGAGCAACTCAATGGGCTATAAGAAGTCGCCCGTCCCTAATTTAGGGTCACTGGTTCCAGGGAAGGGAGAGAGCCAGTGCCGTAAGACAAACACAACGTCCATGCCTCACCGGGATTCGAACCCAGACCCCAGACGGACGAATGATCAGAGGCCAGCGCCTTAGACCACTACGCCACCGGGGCGGCTTACTCAAGTTATTACTCAAGTTATGAGGAAAATGGCTTTGGAATAAATCTCACTCCTGTGCCCTGACCTTTGATCCCATTTCAATTATATTCAACAGAACTGGTTCAGTATACCTCCAAAATAACATGATAAAGTTTTGTCGCAATCGAAGCAATTTTACGTAAGTTATGATGCATAAGGGCTATGGAATAGATCCCGCTTCTGTGTCCTAACCTTTGACCCATTTCGCCCATTTCGCCCATTTTCAATAGGATTCGTCCCCAGGCAGGTCCTTACAACAAAATCGAAACATTTTTATGTAAGTTATGACGCATAATGGCGATGGAAGTGATTGATTCCGCTCCTATGTCCTGACCTTTGACCCCCATTTCGCCAATTTTCAATAGGGTTTGTCCCCAGGTGATCCCCTGCCACATACTAAAATTTAATCGAAATCGAATTTTTTTACGTTAGTTATGACGCATACGAGCAGTGGAATGGATCTCGCTCCTATGTCCTGACCTTTGACTCCATTTCGTTCACTTTCAAAAGGGTTCCTTCCCAGGTGTTCCCCTACCACATACTAAAATTTCATCGAAATCGAGCGATTTTTACACGAGTTATCGTGCGGACGAACATACGCACTCAACGCGTGACGTAATGAAACAGATGGGAATTGCGACCATCAGCTGGCAAGACTGTGGCGCCATAAAACTTTAATAGGATCCGCACACAACGCGTGACGTAATGAGACAGATGGCGTGACCGCGGGCCAACATCTAATCGGACGACGCCATGACATTACACTAAAAACGTGGTAATTCGGGGTGGTTATTAACCCACTAAACGAATTTTCCTGAAGTCGAGATCAAGTTAAATCGATTTCTATTACCAGAAAACGGTAGGTTAACGACTTTCATCAAAATCCTTAGAGCCGTTTTCAAAATAAAATTTACATACATACAAGAATTGCTCCTTTAAAGTGAACGTCAAGTAATTTTGCTTCCTGTAGTTCGAATGGAAAAATTTCTGTACACATTTTCTTCCCAATTAATGCGTTCCCAAGGATGAAAATTTGAACATCGATTAAAATATCTTCATTTTATAGCTTGCAATACTTAATATTTTCTAAAACATAACCATAATTATGCAATCCAACATTTGTTTGCCTACTGACGTCATGAAAATACAGGTCGCGCCGTCTTTTTTCTGGACAATTAATGCGTTCACAAGGATGAAAATTTGAACAAACATCGATTAAAATAGCTTCATTTCATAACTTGGAATACCTAATATTTTCTACAACATAACCATAATTATGCAATCCAACATTTGTTTGTCTACTGACGTCATCAAAGTACAGGTCGCGCCATCTTTTTTTCTAGTTTCAACACCACCAAAGGAAAGGTTATTGATTTTTAATATAATTATGGTTATGTTTTAGAAAATATTAAGTATTCCAAGTGATAATAAGAAATTATTCAAATCGATGTTCAAATTTTCATCCTTGGGGACACATTAATTGTGGAGGAAATGTGTACGAAAGTTTTTCCATTGGAAGTATAGGAAGCAAAATTATTTGACGTCCACCTTTTTTTTTTTTTTTTTTTTTTGATTGGAGGTTTAACGACCACCGTGAGCAACTCAGTGGGCTATAAGCAGTCGCCCGTCCCTAATTTAGGGTCACTGGTTCCAGGGAAGGGAGAGAGCCAGTGCCGTAAGACAAACACAACTTCCATGCCGGACCCCTTACGGACGAATGATCAAAGGCCAGCGCCTTAGACCACTGCGCCACCGGGGCGGCACGTCCGCCTTAATAATATGAGATAAGGGCAATGGAATGGATCGCAATTCTATGTCCTGACCTTTGACCCCGTTTCGTCCATTTTCAATAGGGTTCGTCCCCAGGTGGTCCCCTACCACATACTGAAATTTCATTGAAATCGAACCATTTTTACACACGTTATAATGCATAAAGGCAATGGAATGCATCCCGCTCTTATGTTCTGACCTTTGACCCCAATTCACCCATTTTGAATAGGGTTCGTCTCCAGACGGTCCCTTACCACATAGTCAAATTTCATTGAAATCGAACCATATTTACGCAAGTTATGACGTATAAGTGCAATGGAATGGATCCCGCTCCTACGTCGTGACCTGTGACCCCATTTGTCCTATTTTCAATAGGTTCGTCCCCGGGTAGTCGAGTCCCCTACCACATACTAAAATTTCATCGAAATTGAACCATTTTTACGCCAGTTATCGTGCGGACAGACGGACGGACGGACAAAGCTGGAGCATATACGCTTCTTCAACCTACGGTTGGAAAGCGTAAATAACAGCAAAAAATTTATAAATACAGTGAAACTCAATGGAAACACATACGTTGCAATCACTGTAAAACATTACAGGGTCAAATTACGGTAGATACACCGGCAGCTGAGTGGCCAGTGAATAACCCGTAATTTTACAGTACCGTACCGTAATGTTCATTAACGGTCCAATTATCGGGAAATAGAAACGTGTTGCCCACAGAGGTGTTGCCAGTGAACTGATTGCACGTGAAAAAACAGGTATATAACCACTTTAAGAAGAACGTTGCCAGATTGTTAAGGTTAAAATACAGTAACAGTTCAAACAGTTTAAACATCGTGAACATGTAGTTTATCTACCAAAATTTTATGGTTGAAAGCCAGGTGGCGTGCTTACGATCTGTAAACCGTCTTAATCCGGGTGAAGCACTGTCTATTCACGGCAATTTTTTACATTGTTAATTGTTTGACAAGTCCTCCACCACAAGGTACACTGCTGGCCACCCGAAATGCAACACGAAGAAGGACACGAGATAGCAAAGCCAGATTTACTGGACACGTAACAACAGATGCAAAGATGACACGATTGAGCTTACAGGCCCCAGTGACTTACGGAACACGCAGACATCAATAGTTCGTGTGGCCCCCATGGCTGGCAATAACGGCTGCTACAAGCCGCGGCATCGAACGAAAGAGGCTTTGGATGCGGGCTTGGGGTACGTCGGTCCAGGCTGCTTCCACGCGTGGCCACAGTTCATCAGGCGTAGCCGCGGGTGGTGCTTGCCGGGCCACTCGGTTGCCGATCAGCGGCCAGACGTGTTCGATGGGCGACATATCGGGAGAACAGGCGGCCCATGGCAGCAGTGACACCTGGTGGGCCGTGAAGAAATGTTGCACGATGCGTGCCACGTGCGGGTGCGCATTTTCCTGTTGAAACGTGGCCGCTGGCAGGTCCTGCAAGTAAGGGAGGAACTACAGGCTCCAAAACGTCGGAGATGTAGCGGTGGCTGTCTGTTGAGTGTACCGGCGATGCGTACCAGAGGGGTGCGGGTGTCATATCCAATTGCGTCCCAAACCATAACGCCAGGCGACGGACCGGTATGGGATGCATAATGCAGACGTCATACAGTCTCTCACCGCGGTGCCGCTACACGTGGATCCGACCATCGTGGTGTTGCAGGCGGAAGCGGAATTCGTCGGAGAAGACAATGTCATGCCATTCCGTAGTCCAGGTGTGGCGTTGAACAGCCCACTGCCGCCGCACTCGCCGGTGGTGTAACGTCAATGGTAATCGGAGCAATGGGCGCCGTACAACAAGACCCCGCTCCTGCAGACGACGTCGAACGGTATGTGCTGACACAGGCTGTTGCGCAACACACCCTAATTCCTGCGCTAACGTTCGTGATGTTGCGGTGCGAGCCGTCAATGCCCGCCGCACAACATGCCGGTCCTCTCGTTCGGTGGTGTGCGCGGCTGCGGCAATCGCTCACGTCGGTTCGTCCGTCCCTCCTGCACCCAACGAATCCATACTCGCCTCACTGTGGCTGGATGTCGTCCCACACGGGCGCCGATGTCTCGGTACGATAAACCGCTGTCACGATAAGCCCCTATTCGTCCTCTGTCGAACTCTGAAACGTGCCGGAATGACTGCCGTATTCTGCGACGAGGCATCAGGAAGCTTCCCACGCACAGGTCCGGCAGCACAACACATTTCCACTAGTTACACCCCGCCTTCTGTGCACCTTTCTTATAATGCTTCTCAGTGGCGTGCCGGGCGCACATGATTTGCATATGCCCTGCAATGCTAATCGTTTGCATGTCCTCTCGCGGGCGACACATGCTGCGAATTTCAGGCCAATCGGATGCTTCCTTCTTGGTGTTGCATTTTGGGTGACCAGCAGTGTATTTCGGCATTCAAGCGTGTGACAACTCCTGTAACCACCCAACGTAGCATGTCCGGATGAATGCAACAGACTTCTCGGTGAATGGCTTCCTTCAGCTGTGGTGGTGTGTAAGGTCTTTTATGGTACTTTAAATAACCACGCAACCAGAAATCCACGAGTAGCAGATATGGAGACCGAAGTGGTCACGGGATGCTGCAATACTTTCTGAGCAGATATAACGAGAAAAACAGGTTATAATACTCTTGCGCTCCCTTCAAGATAAATCGTATGTTATTTCCGGGAAGAAATTCGTATAAAATGTTTTAGTAGTGAGCGGCATCTGATTCAAAAGCAGTTTGTTTCATTCGAGTGTTTGGATGCGTAGATGCGGCTACAGATGTGTTACAAATATAAATAAACTCTTACGCCCTCTAGTGGCAGAATTTTTTATCGTTAAAAAAGTAGAAATTCTGTGCGAAATAGGCACTATCCGACAAAAAAGAATTTTTGAGATCGAACTGATAGAAGTAGAGATATCGAAAGAAATAAGATACATGTCGACCACCCCTGGCGGGAAGAACCGTGCATTAATATAAGCAGGAAACACACATCAATGTGCCATTACATTACGACCACCCCAAGAACGGTGGCGCAGGTGAAGTTCACAGAGCAGCATATATATACTATCCGAGAACCGGCTTTCGGTTAGTAGAGTGTTCGGAGTCAGAATGGGAAAAGCTGCCGATTTATCGGAGTTTGATAAAGGACAAATTGTGATGGCACGGCGCTTCGGAACTACGATCTCGGAAACGGCGCGGTTTGTGAGTTGTTCATGTGCCGCTGTAGTGAGTACGTATCAAAAGTAGTGCACAGACGACCAAACGACGAACCGTCGTCCAGCCGTGTTTTGTCCGCAGCTCACTGATGCCAGAGGGAAGCTGAGAGTGTCGCGCATTGTTCACGGCGACCGCAGGGCCACAGTGCGACAAATCACCCGCAGCTACAACAGTGGGGATCAGGGCAATGTGTCACAGCGCACAGTTCGTCGCAGCCTTCTGCGCATGGGCTTGCGTAGCCGAAGATCCAGCCGGGTCCCCATGCTCACTGTACGTCATCGCCTACAACGCATGAAATGAGTCCAAGATCATCGAGATTGGACAGTGGATGATTGGAAGAAAGTGGCCTGGTCTCACGAATCAAGATTCCTGGTGCGTCAGGTAGACGGCCAAGCGCGGATACGTTGATCACAAGCGGAGGCTATGGCACCTGGATGCACCATTGGGCGGAAACAGGCCGGCGGCAGCAGTGTGGGAGATGTTTCCTTGTGACACTTTAGGCCCCATTATCCCAATAGCATAATCCCTAACAGTCGTCAGGTATCTGAACATCGTTGCGGACCATATTCACCCATTCATGGCAACTATGTTTCCTGCTTGTCGAATCGTCAAGGAGTGATTCGAGGAACATGCCCGTGATTTTCTGTTAATGCCCTGGCTTCCAAATTCTCCTAACATGAACTCAATCGAGCATTTGTGGTTCGACTTGGAAAAGCGGGTTCGCGCCAAATCACCACCACTCCGAAATGTACGGGAACTGGAGGACCTGTTGTTGATATTATGGTACCAGATACCCCAGGATACCTATCGCCACCTCATCGAATCGATGCCTTTGCCGAGTGGCCGCTGATTTGCTGGTTGAAGGGGGTCCTACAGTTTATTAGGTAGGTGGTCAAAATGAACTGGCTCATCGGTGTGCGCAAAACGTTTACCATCGTGAGCTTTATCTGACAGAAAAAGAATTTTTTTTAATCGAGTTTTTAGGAATACAGATACTGCTGCAAACATATAAGAAACAGAAATGTGCGTTTCCGTCCCCTTGTAGCAAAACTGTTCTTCACAAGAAATTTAGAAATTGAATTGTGTATAAAACATTAATTACTGCGAGCTCAATCCGACGCAAAAAAGAATTTCTGAAGGCGAGCTTTTTAGAAGCAGAGATATCAGGGAAAATTCAACATTAAATTTGCGCCTCCTAGAGGGAGGACTGTGCGTTATTTGAAAAAGAAACTGTTCGAAAAATGGTGTTTGTTTTAAACGGCAACGGAGGGAAAAAGAATTGTTTCAATCTGATTTTTTTTATTTTGTTGGAGGTTTAACGACCACCGTGAGCAACTCAATGGGCTATAAGCAGTCGCCCGTCCCTAATTTAGGGTCACTGGTTCCAGGGAAGGGAGAGAGCCAGTGCCGTAAGACAAACACAACATCCATGCCTCACCGGGATTCGAATCCGGACCCCGTTCGGACGAATGATCAGAGGCCATCGCTTAGACCACTGCGCCACCGGGGCGGCAATCTGATTTTTAGAAGCAATGTTATGAAAAAGGAATATGATAGGTCGTTCCGGAAACACGCGAACACTTTCACTGCCGTACATTTCGGAAACCTGAAGTGGCAACCTATGCGATGTCTTGCGGTTGCGCAGTACGTACCTCGGGGCTCAGTTTGTGTCTCAGATCGGGCAGTGAAAGTTTTAATAACGATGGAGCAGCTGAGACGTTCAGTGACAGTGGAAGAACAGCTTGTTGTTGTTGTTGTTGTTGTTGTTTGTTTGTTTGTTTTTTGTTTCGTATTGCAGTATTGAGATGGGCGTGGCACAAATTCTTCTGAGGTCATCAGTAGGTCAAAATGGCTTTAAGAAAACAGCCGTGCACAATTTGATGAAAAGATATAAGGAAGACAGGACATCATCCAAAGATACTCCAAGATGCGGTCGACTTTTTGATTGACAAGACGAAAAACGACGTATCCAAGAGGCTTTACAGCAGTCTTGTATGAGCGTCAATGGCCTGTCCACACAGATAGGTTTCCCTCACTACAAAACGGCTTGTACTGTGCTGACGGAAGATTAAGATTTAAGTCTAATGTACAAACTAGCGACGTGGGTCCCACAGACACTAACCACGACACAGAAGGAATTCCAGTTCGAAATTGCACGGAGTAAGCTTGCGTAGTATCGTCGCAATAATAGGAAGCTCACAAGTTTGCTTAAATGAAAATTGAGTGGAATTTTACGCACCCACATCTGACGTACTACAGAGGTAAAGCACGTGTCAAGACGACAATTCTGCAGCGATACATTCTGTCCGTGTAGCTTAGTTGGGAGAGCAACTTACTCCGGAGTGAAGCGGCGTTGATTCGATTTCCGTCACGGACAAGGCGTCTTTCCCCTGTGCAGAACTGCATAAGCGTAAACTGGGCATTGGCACAGATATTCGTGGTGTGGCTTTTTTTGGAGGGCGTATGATGAAAACTTCACCATGACATCGGAGCTGTATAAGTCATTTCTAGAGAAGCATGTCTCTGTATGGGCACTGCGGTATCGTGTACCAGTCCTCGTATACGACAACACACGGTCCCACAAGGCCCGGATTATTCGGCTACTCATTGAACAGAACGGCTGGGTGGAGCTTCCCCATCTACCATGACGAACCCCTGTGATTTCAACTATTTGAGCCACTTGAAAAGGTGCGTGGTACTTCGCTACAACAAACATGATTTGGATCTCCTAATCACAGACGTATTTTCCAAAGACTTAATGATACTGGTACTCTTGATGGTGGTCGAGAACTGCCCACGGTTTGAAAACGTATTATTGATAATGAGAGGAACTATTGATAATTACCCCCACACACACACACACACAAGTTGTGTGAATATTGCTTTGCTACAGAGGATAAGTCCGAAGTTTTGCAATATTTGCATAAGTGCATGTGCTGCAGCGGATATGTCACGTGTTTAAACTAGTTCAAGTCGCGCACTTTAGTCAATCGAAGTGGATATAAAGTGGTAGTCGTTGCTGTGAACAGCATTGCATGACATCATTCTGTCTAGAGATGGGGCGCCTAAAAGATGAACAGCCACAACCGGCTAATTAGGGAACTTTTGCTTTACGAGTCAAGCAATACGAAACATTTGTCACGCAAAAGGGGAAGGTTCCGGGGACCATAGCACCGCAACCAGATGGTTCAAGAAATTCTGCTCAGGTGACAGAAACCTCGACGATCAGCGAAGGTCATGTAGACCGCGAACCGTGAATTCAGAGGCCGTGCGCCAGGCCGTAGAGGCTAATTCGACAATCAGCACTCGGAGATTATCAGGCGAGCTGGGCATATCACAGACCCCCAGTGGTTTGTCACCTTTGGTTCCTCGGCCTGCTGCATTGTCTTTCACGAACTGACGCCAGCTGAAGCAAACCGCCGAGTAGAAGTGTGCACAAAACTCCTAGAAAACCCGCGCGATGTACGTTTCATCAAGATTATTGTTACGTGCGATGAAAAGTGGGTACGTTTCATCAAGATTATTGTTACGTGCGATGAAAAGTGTGTCCGTTTCCGTACTCTTAGCACACCACGGCAGTGGTTGAGCCCGGGCCAGCTCCCTGAAGCTGTTGCCAAAAGTGGGCACTTCGAGCACGAGATAATGCTCTGCCTCTGATGGAATTTTCGCCTCGTAGCGGCAAAATTATGCATCAGGAAAGAACCAAAAGACAAGGACCATCGTTCTTTCAATTCTGGCATTCCAATGCACGGAGAATTTCTCCAATCATGAAGAGACATGGCGTTCACAGACGGGCGGACAGACATAGGGGTAACATACGCACATCCTCTCTCTCTCTCTCTCTCTCTCTCTCTCTCTCTTTAGCACGTGTTTTGTAAAAAAAGATTTTCTTATATTACCGGTTTGTCTCTCCCTCCGTCTGCAGACTCCATATCTCTGTAACTATTTGTCCGATTTGAAAAATTCTTTTTGCATTAGGAAGCTTGAAATGTGCAAATGATGATCCTTCATTTTGTTTTTTTGTTGTTGTTTTTTCACAATGTAAATTTTTCCGCTAGAGTGCGTAAATGTAGATAATAACGATTTCAGAATACATTTTATTCCATATACATGCTTCTAAACAACCGATTGATTTTTTTTTTTTACCTTTTGATTCCATTTATGTCGAAAAGTATTTTAGATATAGTCACTTTTTCAATTTACGCTTAGACTCTCCACTAGGGGGCGTAAAATTAAATTGAGTTTCCCCCGATATCTCTGGTTCTAAAACTCCATTTGAAAAATTCTTGCCGCCCCGGTGGCGCAGTGGTCTAAGCGAGGGCTCCTGATTATTCGTCCAATAGGAGTCCGGGTTCAAATCCCGGTGAGGCATGGATGTTGTGTTTGTCTTACGGCACTGGCTCTCTCCCTTCTCTGGAGCCAGTAACCCTAAATTAGGGACGGTCGACTGCTTATAGCCCATTGAGTTCCTTTCCCCCGACATTTCTGCTTCTAAAATTTCGATTTGAAAAATTCTTCCTGTATCGCAAAAGCTTCTGATGGAAAATGTTTTTCATATAATTTCAATGGTTTGTCCACCAGGGTGGCATAAGTTTTAATTTCTGCTTCTGGTGTATTTGCAGCAAAATCTGAACTCCTGAAAACCCGACTGGAAAAACTCTTTCCTGGACTAATACCGCTGACATCAAAAAACTTTTGAGAATGCTTTCTTCCTAAAATAATGCATGGTTTTTCCGCCAGGGACGTAGACGCATTTCACACATTTGTCGATATATCTGCTTCTAAAAGTCCGATTTGAACATTTCTTTCTTTGTTGTCCGATTTAAAAATTGTATCACCATATCTCTGTAACTATTAGTCCGATTTAAAAAAATATCTTTGCATTGGGAAGCTTTAAATATGCGAATGATGATCCTTTATTTCGTTTTTTTTTTTCACGATGTACAGTTTCGCCGCTAGAGGGCGTAATTTTTTTTTTTTTTTTTTTTTTAATTGGAGGCTTAACGACCACCGTGAGCAACTCAATGGGCTATAAGCAGTCGCCCGTCCCTAATTTAGGGTCACTGGTTCCAGGGAAGGGAGAGAGCCAGTGCCGTAAGACAAACACAACATCCATGCCTGACCGGGATTCGAACCCGGACCCCTTACGGACGAATGATCAGAGGCCAACGCCTTAGACCACTGCGCCACCGGGGCGGCAGGGCGTAATTTCAGAAGCTATCGAATTCAAAACACACTTCATTCCATATATTTGCTTCTAAACATCCGATTGAGAAAATTCGTTAATCTTTCCATTCCATTTATGTCGAAGGGTATTTTAGGTATAGTTACTTTTTCAATTTACGCATAGATTTTCCGCTTGGGGACGTAAAAGTGAATTACGTTTTCTCCGATGTCTCTTTTTCTAAAATTCCGTTTTGAAACATTTTTCTTTCAACGGATGCAGCTCCTGATGAAAAACCTTTTGCATATAATTTCTAAATTTTGGTAAACAATGCTTTGGCCACCAGGGGGCGTAAGTGTTAATTTTTGCTTCTGATGCATTTGCCATAAAATCTGAGCTTCTAAAATCTCCATTGAAAACATTTTTTCGTGAATAATTTATTCTTAAAATATTGCATCGTTTCTCTACCAGGGGGCGTAGACGTATAACTTATTTTTGTCAATATCGCTGCTCCTAGTGGTAATTCTTCCTTTATTGGATAGAGTTTTCGGCGTTACATGTTTTTCATATATTTCAAAATTTTCAAGTAGTTCATTGACTTTTCGCCAGGGGGCGTAAAGGTAAACTGCGTTTCCCCCAATATCTCTGCTTCTAAAACTCCGATTTGAAAAATTCTTTCTGCACCGGATACAGCTCCTAATGGGAAATCGTTTGCATATAATTTCTAATTTTTGGTGAAAAATAATTTGGCCACCAGGGCCGTAAGGCTTAATTTCCGTTTCCGATGTATTTGCAGCAAAATCTGAGCTTCTAAAATCTCGATTGAAAAAAAATCGTTTGTGGACCAGTACTACTCACGTCGACAAACCTTTAAAGGATATTTTCTTCTTAAAATACTGCACGGTTTCTACGCCAGGAAGCGTAGATGTATATCTTATTTTTGTCAATATTTCTACTTCTAGAAGTCCGATTTAAAAAATTCCTTCTTTGTCAGATACCGTTTCCGATGCGAAATGCTTTTCATAAAAATTGAAAATTTTCAAGTATATCATAGACTTTCCGCCAGGGGGCGCATAGGTAAATTGCGTTTTCCGAGATATTTCTGCTTCTAAAACTCCGATTTGAGAAATTCTTACTGTATCGCCTACAGATGTTTTTCATATAATTTCTAGTATTTGATAAAGTATGGTTTGGCCATTAGGGCGCATAAGTGTTAATTTTTGCTTCTAATGCATTTGCAGCAAAACCTGAGCTTCGGAAAATCGACTAATTTTTTTTTCTTTTACTGATACCACTCACATCGAAAAGCCTTTTGAAAATACTTTCTTCCTAAAATATTGCATGGTTTTCCCGCCAGGTTTCATAGATGCGTATCTTATATTTGTCCATATCTCTGCTTCGAAGAGTCCGATTTGAAAAATTATTTCTTTGTTGGAGAGCGTTTCCGCTGCGAAATGTGTCTCATATAAATTCTAATTTTTCTTAACGCACAAGTCTGGAACCGGAGGGCGTAAGTTCAAGATTCCGTTTGCAGCAATATCTGTGGGATTAAAATCCCGATTGAAAACTTTTTCTTAAGTCTGATACAATTGTTTTCCAAACCGGTTCCATTGACTTTGAATAGCTTTGATAAATTTAATTCGCGCCAGAACGGATTCAAAAGATGTGCTGCCGCCCCGGTGGCGCAGTGGTCTAAGGCGTTGGCCTCTGATCATTCGTCCGTAAGGGGTCCGGGTTCGAATCCCGGTCAGGCATGGATGTTGTGTTTGTCTTACCGCACTGGCTCTTTCCCTTCCCTGGAACCAGTGACCCTAAATTAGGGACGGGCGACTGTTTATAGCCCATTGAGTTGCTCACGGTGGTCGTTAAACCTCCAATCAAAAAAAAAAAAGATGTGCTCATTACACCCGCAAATTCAATGTCATCTTTGTTGTTTTAAGACGCACTAAAATATTTCTAACGTAAGTGAAAGTTACTGCCATTACAAATTCTTCTTTTTATTTGATTTTTTCTTGAGGAACACCGAAGCCAACTTCTTAAAGCAGTTAAAAGCACTGAACTAATATGTGAGCTTTAACACCTTGTTACGAGAGGAGGAGGGGGGGGCGATGTCAGGCATTACAGCTCAAGGAAAGACTTATTTACAGGACTTCGAAGGAGTTAATCTTGTTATCGAAAAGCGGCAATTAGTATCGCGCTGAGCGTGCGTTAGGTTAGAGAATAAAAGCAACGGCGGATAGAATGCATTGACTCAACATGATTACTCAGCCGCCCAGGTGCGCAGCGGTCTAAGCGCTGGCTTGTGACCTCCTACGAGATAGGTTAGGGTTCGAATCGCGGTGAGGCATGGTATCTCTCCCTTCCCTTGACCCAGTGGCCCTAAATTAGGGATGGGCGAGGGATTTATACCCCGATGAGTTGCTCATGGTGGTCTTTTAATCTCCAACTAAAATACAAAGGTGATTCCACAGACATGTGCTTGTAATTTCTGACAGTGATCTAAGCGATGGCTTCTGATCATTCGTCCGAAAGGGGTCCAGGTTCGAATCCCGTGAGGCATGGATGTTACTTTTGTCTTACGGCACTGGCTCACTCCCTTCCTTAAAACCAGTGACCCTAAATTAGGGACGGGTTACTGCTTATAGCCCATTGAGTTGCTCACGGTGTTCGTTAAACCTCCAATCAAAAAAAAAAACTAATAATAATTTCTGACATGCTTCTTGGGTCTTATCAAAAGCACCCTTACATAATCAGTTTTTTCTTCCTTTTCTGTTAAGAAAGATACATAGAAGAAATTAATGGACGTATAAAGCGGCTGAAATGCATTCAGAAGAAACAGTACAATTTTCAAGTGTAATTTGCCTTTATATCTTAAAAGAAAAGTGTTTAATTAATGCATCTTTCCAGTTGATACTTATAGATCAAAATCATGGACTTTAACTAAAAGAACATACAGAGGCTGCGAACTACTTGGGCCGTCCCGGTGGCGCAGTGGTCTAAGCGATGGCCTCTGATCATTCGTCCGAAAGGGGTCCGGGTTCGAAACCCGGTGAGGCATGGATGTTGTATTTGTCTTACGGCACTGGCTCTTCCCCTTCCCTGGAACAAGTGACCCTAAATTAGGGACGGGTGACTGCTTATAGCCCATTGAGTTGCTCACGGTGGTCGTTAACCTCGATTAAAAAAAAAAAGAACTACTCGGCAGAGCATGGGACAGATGCATGCTTGATCAAACAAGAAAGATGGAAACGGAGACTATATGCCGCCCCAGTGGCGCAGTGGTCTAAGCGCTGGCTTCCGACCATTCGTCCGAGTTGGATCCGTGTTCGAATCCCGGGAAGGCGTGGGTGTAGTGTTCGACATACGGCACTGGCTCTCTCCCTTCTTTCAAACCAGTGGACCTAAATTAGGAACGGGCAACTGCTTATAGACCATTGAGTTGCTCACGGTGGTCATTAAACCCACAAACCGAAGGAGCTCGTAGATTAGGAAAATGCAAGAGTCCATGATGTTACGGTCAAGGTAAAGAATTTCAAGAGGCAATGGGTGATTCCCTGAAATCAGTGGTACGGCCGATTGCTTTTAGCACATTAAGTTGCTCACGGTGGTCCTTAAACTCACAAACCAAAGGAACTCATGGATTAGGAAAATGTAAGAGATCATGATCAAAGTAAAGACTCTCAAGTAGCAATGGGCGATTCCTGGAACCAGTGGCCCTAAATTAGGGACGGTCGACTGCTTTTAGCCCATTAAGTTGCTCACGGCGGTCTTTAAACTCAAACCAAAATAACTTATGCATTAGGAAAATGCAAGAGTTCATGATATCATGATAAAAGTAATGACTCTCAAGTGGCAATGGCCGATTCCCTGGAACCATTGGCCCTAAATTAGGGACGGCCGACTGCTTTTACTCCATTAAGTTGCTCACGGTGGTCCTTAAACCCACAATCCAAAGGAACTCATGGATTAGGAAAATGTAAGAGATCATGATCAAAGTAAAGACTCTCAAGTAGCAATGGGCGATTCCTGGAACCAGTGGCCCTAAATTAGGGACGGTCGACTGCTTTTAGCCCATTAAGTTGCTCACGGCGGTCTTTAAACTCAAACCAAAATAACTCATGCATTAGGAAAATGCAAGAGTTCATGATATCATGATAAAAGTAATGACTCTCAAGTGGCAATGGCCGATTCCCTGGAACCATTGGCCCTAAATTAGGGACGGCCGACTGCTTTTACTCCATTAAGTTGCTCACGGTGGTCCTTAAACCCACAATCCAAAGGAACTCATGGATGAGGAAAATGCAAGAGACCATGATATCATATTTAAAGTAAAGAATCTCAAGTGGCAGTCAGCCAGACGTATTGCTAGAACTAAAATATTGGACTGGATATCAGGGGGCAGGAAAAAAAACAGAAGTCCAGTGGGATATGAAGGGATGAAATACGAAAGTAAATAGAAGAGACATGAAAGAGAATTGCTCAAACCAGTAAGTTATCTTCCACTACTCTCTGTCTTGTGCAATTCCTTTCCATGAAAAGAGGAATGAGAATGCTTGGTAATGATGATGACATTTGAAACCATAGCTGCGCTGATGAAAGTTCAATTTGTGAAAATCCTTATGTATCCCCGATTTTTGCAACAGTTACCGCAGTTTTCAACACCCTTCTCAGCTCTTCTTAATGCAACAGTTTCCAGCTAGGTAGTACAGGTTTAGATTTCTAGCACGTCTTTTGTAAAAAAAGATCCCGCTTATGTTGTCGGTTTGTCCGTCCGTCAGCCTGTAGACACGATATCTTTGCAACTAATAGTCCGATTTGAAAAAATATTTTTGCATTTGGAAGCTTGAAATGTGCGAATGATGATCCTTCATTTTGTTTTTTGTTTTTTACGATGCAAACTTTCGCTGTTAGAGGGCGTAAATGCAGATGATATCGAATTTAAAACAAATTATAATCCATATATTGCCGCCCCGGTGGCGCAGTGGTCCGTAAGGGGTCCGGGTTCGAATCCCGGTCAGGCATGGATGTTGTGTTTGTCTTACGGCACTGGCTCTCTCCCTTCCCTGGAACCAGTGACCCTAAATTAGGGACGGGCGACTGCTTATAGCCCATTGAGTTGCTCACGGTGGTCGTTAAACCTCCAATCAAAAAAAAAAAAATCCATATATTTGCTTCTAAACATCCAATTGAAAAAATTATTTTACTTTTCAATTCCATTCAAGTCGGAGATTATTTTAAGCATAGTCACTTTTCCATGTTACGCATATATTCTCCGTTAGGGGGCTTTGTTTTTCCCCAAATATCTCAGCTTCTAAAACTCCGATTTGAAAAATGTTTCCTTCAGTGGATACAGCTCGTAATGGAAATATTTTGCGTCTAATTTCTAATTTTTGGTGTAAAATGGTTTGGATACCAGGTGGTGTAAGTGTTGATTTCTGCTTCTAATGTATTTGCAACAAACTCTGAGCTTCTAAAATCTCGATTGAAAAACTTCTTTCGTAGACCGATAGTACTTACGTAGACAAACCTTTCCGGAATATTTTCTTGTTAAAAAAATGTATGGTTTCTCCGCCAGGTAGCGTAGATGTATGTATTGTTTTTGTCAATATCTCTGCTTCTAACGATCCGATTTGAAAAATTTCTTCTTTGTTGGGCAGAGTTTTCAGTGCAACATGTTTCTAATATAATTAAAGAAATTTCAAATAATTCACAGACTTTCCGCTAGGGGGCGTAAAGGTAAATTGTGCTTTCCCCGATACCTCCACTTCTAATACTCCGATTTGAAAAAAATTTCCAGCACGGGATACAACTCTTGGTGGTAAATTTTTTGTTGTAATTTCTAATTTTTTATAAAATATGGTTTGTTTATCAGGGGGGCGTAAGCGTTAAATTTCTGCTTCGTCGGTATTTGCAGCAAAATCTCAGCTTCTAAAACCCCGATTGAAGAAATTCTTTCGTGGACCGATACCGCACCTGTCTATAAACATTTGATAATATTTTCATCTTAAAATAATGCATGGTTTCTCCACCAGAGGGTGTAGATGTCTATCTTATTTCTGTCAATATCTCTGCCTCTGAAAGTCGGATTTGAAAAATTATTTCTATGTTAGGTAGCGTATCCGGTGTAAAAGGTTTCTCATATAAGTTCAAAATTTTCAAGTAATGTATTGACTTTCCGCTAGGGGGCGTAAAGATAAATTGCGTTTTCCTCAATATCTCTGCTTCTAAAACCCCGATTTGAAAAATTCTTTTTGCACCGGATACAGCACCTGATACGAAATTCTCAGCATATAATTTCTAATATTTGATAAAGAATGGTTTGGCCACCAGGGAGCGAAAGCATTAATTTCTGCGTCTGATGTATTTGCAGTAAAATCTGAGCTCCTGAAAACTCCACTGAAAAAATTATTTCATGGACCGATAACGCTCACATCGAAAAACCTTTTGAAAATAATGCAAGTTTTTTTCCGCGGGGAGGGGGTGGTTAGATGCGTATCTTATATTTGTCGCTATCTCTGCTTCCAAGAGCCCGATTTAAAAATGTCTTTCTTTGTTGGACAGTGGTTCCGCTGCGAAAACTCATTTTTTTCTTAACGCACAAGTCTGCCACCAGAGGGCGTAAGTTGACGTTTTCGTTTACATCAATATCTGCGGGATTAAAAACCCGATTGAATTTTTTTATTTTTTTCCTCAGATATACTACTGTTTCCCATACCGGTTCCATTGACTTTGAATAGCTTTTGTAAATTTAATTCGCACAGAACGGATTCAAAAGACGTGCTTATTACACCCGAAAATTCGGTGTCATCTTTCTTGTTAAGTTTACCGTCACTTTCTGAAGAACGTCGGTTTGGAAAACTTCTTTTAGCATTGCAAGGTGCGTTATCCATATGGCTTCCAAATTTTCAGTATGCGCCATTTTCTAGTCGGATTATAAAAATATCGTGATTACAATATATTTTTATTATTTAAGTTAGGGAGTGTACATTTGAGCTAATAATACTGTATTTTGTTTTTATACTATGATATATGATGAGATTTAAAGCAACTTAATATTGCACAAAATTGATACTGCCAGGACGGCAAAAAAGAAGCACAAAGTAGATTTTAGAGAAATTTTTAAAAGGAAATTAGGTGGAAAGCGGTTATGGGAGTCATTTATTTTCATTTTATTGTGATTTAACGATCACACTGAGGAACTAATTGGGCTATAAGCGTTCGCCCGTCCCTAATTTTGGGTCACTGATTCCAGGGAAGGGAAAGAGCCAGTGCTGTAAGACAACCACAACACCCATGCCTCACCGGGATTCGAACCCGAACCCACTTCGGAAGAATAGTCATAAGCCAGCATTCAGATCACTGAGCCACAGGGTCTCAAACCCGGACCGATCTCGGAAGCATGGTCTTGAAGCCAGCGTTTAGACCACTGCACCACCAGGATTCGAACCCCAACCCATCTCGGAAGAATGGTCTCGAAGCTGGCAGCGTTTAGGCCACTGCACCACGGGATTCGAACTCCGTCCCATCTCGGAAGAATGGTCTCGAAGCCAGTGTTTAGACCACTGCACCAACGGAATTCGGACCCGGACCCATCTCGGAAGAATGGCCTCGAAGCCAACGTTTAGGCCACTGCACAGCCGGGATTCGAACCCGGACCCATCTCGGAAGAATGGTCTCGAAGCCAGCGTTTAGACCACTGCACCGCCGGGATTCGAACTCGGACCCATCTGGGAAGAATGGTCTCGAAGCCAGCGTTTAGACCACTGCACCTCTGGGATTCGAACCCCGACCCATCTCGGAAGAATGGTCTCGAAGCCAGTGTTTAGACCACTGCACCACCGGTATTCGATTCAGGACCCATCTCGGAAGAATGGACTCGAAGCCAGCTTTCAGAACATTGCGCCACCTCTTATGGGAGTTAGTTTAAAAGGAAATAAGAAAATTTGGGAATGGTTAAAAGAATTTCAGTAGCATTTTCGAGTGAAGGATAAAGATAAGAGCAAAAATAATTGCTAGGTGGAACGGCTGTCCTTTTGGTGATGACGCACTCCCAGCGATGATTCCCAACGTCCTGGACTCATCCTCTGATGATCCCAGACGAAGAGCGGCTTCAGATTGTCGTTCTGCGATATGCGAAACCTTTTTTTTTTTTTTTTAATTCATACTCTCATGCTTTATCAACATCATAGTGAAAAGCGAACTTTACCTAATCCCTATGTTTTCCTGAAATGTTTTAGGGGCAGCTTTCGATGTATTATGGAGGCATGTTTTGACATTCTTTTCCTGTTGAAATAATAATCTAATAAAGTGCTTTCTTAAAATTCAGGATAAACATTTCTGCCTGTCATTTATTTTTGATCCGTTGAAACCAGTAGCTGGCTCTCCACGGAAACTAATGGAAGCACTTCTTAGCTTTTTCATGCAAAATGTTTAAACGAAAGACATATTCAAGGACATTCTCTCCTGTTAAAGATACTTTTACATTATGAGAGGCACATCGATAAATATTTTGTTTACAGAAAGGCTTTCGTAGAGTTACCTTAAAACCACTCAGTCGAAAAATATAAAAGCTTCTAAGACCAATGTTTGAAATCCTTGGAGACATTTGCTGCATATTTTATTTTATTTCGTTTCTTGCACACTCTATCTGAGCCATAATCTAAGTCCTAATAATTTGTCGGAAGTTGCAGATTTCTTTTTTTCTCATGTGTGTTGCGAAAATTCCTTTCAAAAGTAAAATGTTTTTTTCTTATGTAAAAAAAGAAACATATTTATAAGAAACGATGGTAAAAAATAATCCTGAATTTAAGTAGTTCTGTCGGTAAATATTATCACAAGAAGAATATAACACTAACATGGTAAACTTAGATATTCTGACCCCTTAAAAGCGCTATTACAAGAAAACGCCTTGGCTGCCCCGGTGGGTAACTCAATAGGCTGTAAGCAATCGCCTGTCTGTAATTTAGGGCGACTGGTTCCAAGAAAGAGAGAGAGACAAACACAACATATAACGAAGTAAATTTCTCCGTCATTTTTATCCGCGCCAGGATTCGAACCCGGGTCCAGTTGCTCTACCAATTGAGCTACGCAGACGTTTCTTCTGACTACTATCTGCCTTTATGTCGTGTGCGTCCTGCTGGCAGGTACGTCACATCTCCCCCTCCCCGAAAGAGGGCCGGGGGCATGGCCCACGGGTCAGCCGTGACCATGAATCGTTGCAGGCAGCCATCCACTGTAGAACGTGCACTTGAGAACTCCCAGGCAATTTTTATTATTATTGTTTTTTTTTGTTTTTTTTTTTTCGAAGCGCTGGAGAAGGGATTCTCTGATTTTTCCTATCTCGCGGTGTGGAAATAACATCACACCATAGCGAGATTTTGAACGGTCGGGTCATCCGGAAGTTCGGGCGCCATTATAACGAAGAAAATTTCTCCGTCATTTTTATCCACGCCAGGATTCGAACCCGGGTCCCCTCATTCCGGAATAAGTTTCTCTACCAATTGAGCTACGCGGACGTTTCTTCTGACTACTATCTGCCTTTATGTCGTGTGCGTCCTGCTGGCAGGTACGTCACAAACATCCATGCCTCCCCGTAAGACAAACACCACATCCATACCTCACTGGGATTCGAACCCGGACCCATCTCGGACAAATGATCACAAGCCATTGCTTAGACCACTGCACCACCGTAGGGGCAAAAACTAAAATCTTCGTACCACGCTTTTCATAAGTTTGATAGTTCCGTCTGTAGAAACTTATTTGTTCGTTATGGGCCTCTACATTACATATCCCTATCGGTGCATCTATTTCAATGTATATAAATGTTACAGTGAAACATTGTGTTCACCATTTATACAATTCCATTTGAAGGCTCTGAGTGGAATAGCAATGAGATCAAAATGGGTGTCGCGTGCATCATGTCTAATATTGTTTCTTATTTACAATAGTTTGTGATAAATATTGAATGTTTTATTTTTGTGATTATAGACTTATTGTGTGTCACATTTGCATTTCCAGGTGACCAGTGCCCTCCCTTGGACCTGCTTACAAGTGACTGTTCTGCGCTGAGTGACGTTGCCGAAGGTCCTCTAAAGCAGCTACTACTCGCCGCATGCAACTGGCACGAAGTTTGCTACACATGCGTAAGGAATCTTGTTCTGTTACAATAGCGAGAAAGCTCATCAGCTCTCTCTCTCTCTCTATCTATCTATCTATTTATCTATCTATCTCTCGAATGAATAGAACCATGTGACACAAACTCCAAAATTGTTATGATATTCTTTTATAACCATCGCAGGACTAGGCTGGGCCTATGTCCGTACGCTATGAGCATATGATGCTTGCTAAGTTGATTTCAGTATTGGAATTTGTGTTCCTTAGTTCCATCCGTTCGGAACAAAGTAGGATCTACACACACTGGACACTGAAATTTGAAACCTTTTTGAAGATACACTTGTGTGTACGTAAGCGTCACTTACGCAGCATATATAAAAAATACGCGATCACGTGCGTCACCACGTGATCTAGGCAGCTACTTAAGACTACTGCTCATCAGTAATCGTCAGTAGTATTCATCACAACGGGAAAAATAAAGGATCTTTCGTTGTCCAATAAAGGACTTACCCATACAGCACAAAATGTTTCAGATATGCATCAATAATGTTACAATCTCTCATTTTCTTTACACTTTCAGAGATATCTTACAATTGCGTTTCAGCAACGTCTATTTTGGAGCATAACTCTTTGTACATTACGGTTACGTTAAAAATGGCATTCAGCGATACTACTGTTTTATAATTTCCATTGTACATAATTGCTGCCTTGATGTTACATTCCGGCGATATTTAGGTTTTTTGGTTTGGCAACGGCTTGGATGCTCATGCGCATTTATGCCATTTCAACGAAGCTCTCTCGTAGTCCTTTTTCCACGTGCTACTGGGATATTCTTTTGTCGTACTCGTAGTTGATTTAATATTTCACCCTTTTTTTTTTTTTTTTTTTTTTTTTTGTGATTCAAAATCATCTGAAAGTAACTGTTTTGATTATTATAAATTTTAAATTCTAAAAAGCATTTTATAAAATCTAAGTAGATGGCTGTATTGTTGTATTAGTATACCACACCAGCATGCTTTTTTTATACTTGAAGCTGAGAAATTTCATATTGGTAGGTATTTAGAGAAATGACGAATTTGATTTTCTTTCTTTTTTTTTTTCGCTGAAATGTGGTCTATTCCACATGTATAATAGAAATTCGACACCCTTATTTGGGACCGATTTTTAGTTTGCTTTTTTCATCAATATATAAACGCCGCCATTGTTTCCAATGGACAGCGGACTGCGTTGAACTTATGAAAACGTAAACAACTCGTAATACGACTGTTGTTGCTTTTGAAACAGAAGTCGGGTGTAATATCTTTTATTGTGATTTTATAAAGTTTATTAGAACTATAATGTTCAACGTAGTAAATACGTAACAGTAATATGATGATGTCACAAATATCTTTCAAATATGTAACAGTAATATAACGAAGTTACAAATATCTTTCAAATACGTAACAGTAACATAAAGTTGGTATGTTGAAGTTACAAAGGCCTTTCGTTGTAACGTATCGGTTATGTTTCAAAGTTATGTAACGTTTGAGGACGTTTTGACGTAACCGTAAGGTTTCTGAAATATTACTGTCACATTGCGCAGCCGCAATGGACACTAGAAGACTGGGATAGAGTCATGTTGTCCGACGAGTCACGGAATACCTTCTTCTGTGCGACGGTAGGCAGAGAGTTTGGCCCGTGCCCCATGAAGCAATGGATGCCTTGTAAACATAACTCAAAGTTCTGGAGATGGTGTCAAGCACGTTTTGTTAGTACGGAACGGGTCCCCTGATATTCCTAGAAGGTCGGGTGTCCTCTAAGAATTACCTGAACATTTCAAGTCCATCCTGAAACTTTGAGTTTTTATCCAGCAGGCGACGGCTGTTTCATGGACGACAATGCTACTGTCTACCACGCAAGATGTGTTCAGCAGTAGTTCAGCAAGCACGGAAGTGATTTCAACCATCTTCCCTGGGCGCAATAGAGCCCGGATTTAAACCCAATTTCGAATGTATGGGATATGTTGGGAAAACAGATCCGGGAGCAAAGTCCTCCTCTGTCAAATCTGCAAATCTGAGCCAGTTACAGGAATTTCTGATGAACGCCTGATATGTTGTAGACAACACCTTGTGGAATCTATGCCAAATCGCTTACGCCTGTAGTTCGATCTAAAAGAGGTCCAATCCTGTACTGAATAAAAGTATTTAATTCAATGGCCGGTATTTGTATGTTGACAAGGATCGCAGACCCTATTTTGATTTTCCAGATTGTTAATACTTTAGCTGATGTGATCAGCTTGTGTAAATTCAGTGTTGTTGTTGTTGTTGTTGTTTTTGGAGGAAAGGTACCGGAACTCTTAAGCATACACTGAGAAAAACGATTTGTTAATTAAAGAAAAATTTTTGTAGATATACAGTCAACAAAAAATTTTGTTGAATTTGCAAAATTATTTTGTTGAAAATTATTGTTGATTTAACAAAATGTATTGTTATCACGACAAGACGTTTTGTTCATTTAACAAAATGATTTGTCGATTTTTGAGAATTTGTTTGATCCAACAAAACATATTTTAAATATCATGACAAAATGCTTTCTTGCTGCAGCAAAACATATTCTGTCACGATAACAATATGTTTTGTTGCAGCAACAAAAAAACATATTTTGTCATGATGATATGTTTTGTTGGATCAAACAAATTCCCAAAAATCGACCGAATCATTTTGTTAAATGAACAAAACGTTTTTTCGTGATAACAATAAATTTTGTTAAATCAACAATAATTTTCAACAAAATAAGTTTGCAAATTCAACAAATTTTTTTGTTGACTGTATATCGACAAAAAATTTTGTTGATTTTTGTTAAATTAACAAAACGTTTTTCTCAGTGTAAGTTGCTGTAAAAGGGCGACGGTTGACCTTAAAACTAGCAAATCAGTTTCTTTAACCTTGTTCTTTAAGCTTCATTACTGTTGCATGGTACAAAATGCGTGTTCATATTGTATTAAATAATTATTTTAAAAAACAAGCGCCGCCCCGGGGGCGCAGTGGTCTAAGCGATGGCCTCTGATCATTCGTCCGAAAGGGGTCCGGGTTCGAATCCCGGTGAGGCATGGACGTTGTGTTTGTCTTACGGCACTGGCTCTCTCCCTTCCCTGGAACCAGTGGCCCTAAATTAGGGACGGGCGACTGCTTATAGCCCATTGAGTTGCTCACGGTGGTCGTTAAACCTTCAATCAAAAAAAAAACAAAAAAAAAAACAAGCATTCCGTAATGAGTTTGTAACACATGGCAAATGCTTAACCTTAAAATATCTGTCAAGCTTAAGAAAGTGCGCTAAGAATTACCTTACACTAAGAAACAGAAGGAAACATTGTTTTGATCTTAAAACGCAATCCAAATTTAGTTTAACTCCTTAGATATTTCTGCCGTTCTCCTCCGCTCACGGATTTTCATATCTACTAATTGTGCCGTCGAAGGAGCCACGATCGGACGTATTTTATAGGATCAAACTGGGTTAGCGGAGCGTGGAGGCCCAGCAGTTTTTATGAATATTAAGAAGTTATTGATACGATGAAAAAAGGAAACCTAACTGGGATAATTATGAAATTCACCTGAGAAATCCCCTTCCACATTTACCAGAAAGATACAACAAAGTTCACATCAACTGAAAAAGTTGCTTAGGCTTTTGCTTCAATAGGTATTCTCTAAAACCACGAATCATGCCCCTTTCATTAAGATGAAAACTGTTGGATAACTTTGTAATTCCTTTTTCAAGATATACACTGCTGGCCACCCAAAATGCAACACCAAGAAGGACACGAGATAGCAAAGCCAGATTTACTGGACACATAACAACAGATACAAAGATGAAACGATTGAGCTTACAGGCTCGTGCGACTTACGGAACACGCAGACATCAGTAGTTCGCGTGGCCCCCATGGCTGGCAATAACGGTCGCTACACGCCGCGGCATCGAACGAAAGAGCTTTGGGTGTGAGCTTGGGGTATGTCGGTCCAGGCTGCTTCCATCACGTTACCACAGTTCATCAGGCGTGACCGCGGGTGGTGCTTGCCGGGCCACTCGGTTGCCGATCAGCGACCAGACGTGTTCGATGGGCGATATATCGGAAGAACAGGCGGGCCACGGCAGCTGTGACACCTGGTGGGCCGTGCAGAACTGTTGCACGATGCGTGCCACGTTCGGGCGCTCATTGTCCTGTTGGAACGTGGCCGCTGGCAGGTCCTGCAGGTAAGGGAGGACTATAGGCTCCAAAAAGTTCGGAGATGTGGCGATGGCTGTTGAGTGTACCGGCGATGCGTACCAAAGGGGTGCGGGTGTCATGTCCGATTGTGCCCCAAACCATAACGCCAGGCGAAGGATCGGTATGGCGATACATAATGCAGGCGTCATACAGTCTCTCGCCGCGGTGCCGCCACACGCCGATCCGACCATCGTGGTGTTGCAAGCAGAAGCGGGATTCGTCGGAGAAGACAATGTCATGCCATTCCGTAGTCCAGGTGCGGCGTTCAATGGCCCACTGCTGCCGCACTCGCCGGTGGTGTAACGTCAATGGTAATCTTAGTAATGGGCGCCGTGCGACAAGTCCCCGCTCCTGCAGACGACGTCGAACGGTACGTGCTGACACATGTTAATCCGCAACACACCCTAATTCCTGCGCTAACGTTCGGGATGTGACGTTGCGAGCCGTCAATGCTCGCAGCACAACATACCGGTCCTCTCGTTCGGTGGTGTGCCGCGGCTGCGGCAATTGCTCACGTCGGTCCGTCCCTCCTGCACCCACCGAATCCATACTCGCCTCACTGTGGCTGGATGTCGTCCCACACGGGCGCCGATGTCTCGGTACGATAAACCGCTGTCGCGATAAGCCACTATTCGTCCTTTGTCGAACTCCGAAACGTGCTGGAATGACTGCCGTATTCTGCGACGAGGCATCAGGAAGCTTCCCACGCACAAGTCCGGCAGCACAACCCACTTCCACTACTTAAACCCCGTCTTCTGTGCAGCCTTCTTATAGTGCTTCTTGGTGGCGTGCTGGGCGAACATGATTTGCGTATGCCCTGCAATGCTAATCGTTTGCATGTCCTCTCGCGTGCGACGCATGCTGCGAATTTCAAGCCGATCGGATGCTTCCTTCTTGGTGTTGCATTTTGGGTGGCTAGCAGCGTACAATATCTCCTATCAGTGGCTTCGGGTCATTATGGGCAACCGAATCTTAGTCCCGCATGAAAACGAAAAAAAAATGTTTTTTCTTTTAATTGGAAAAATTCCGAAAGGAAATCCGTATTAGTAACCAGTTCCCAGATTTTCTGAATGCAAATGTGAGCCACTACAGTAGTTTAGTAACTGGGTGAAAAATTACAGCCTTCCATATCCGTTCACTAGAGCGCAATGAATACCGCGTGCATGGTGGTAAAGGCGACATCCGTTAACTTGTCACCTTGGCTGCCTTGACGAAGCTTCGGAGAACAGTAATGAATGAGCAGATGCGCGCTGAACTGCGCATGCGTAAAACTGTCTTTCGGAGCTGGTCGCATTTCTGCTTAACAGTAGCAATTTTGCTTCCGCGTCGTTGGCCAATGAGCGGCTGATTTTCGTTTGTGGATTTAAGCAAGCTGTAAGGTTCGCTCGTGTAAGCAAAATCAACAAAAGGATTTTCTATTGGAACATCCTTTCAGTTTATTAAGGGATGAAGAAAAAGAAACCGTTAAAGATTTGGGCCCACATCGACCAAACAGTTTCTTGGTGCAAAAACACAAAAATCAGTCTAGAGCTTTTAATGTAGAGTTATAGCAAAATATCCTGGTTAACTGGAAGCGAAAGCAAGCATACTTTGTTTTTCTTCTACTGGTTTTTTTATGTTATGTAATAAAACTACATATTACTGCATATATATATATATATATATATATACTATAAAGATACCTAAGCAAAAAAATACATATATAATTTTGACTCACACCTAGTACAACATAGAAAAGGTTATGTATCTACCTGTGTGAGTAAAAGGAGAAAAGAAAAAAAATAAAATAAAACAACTGAATGTAGAAGGTGTCGAGAATACTGAGCCTTGGCTTTATCAAGGACCAGCAAAAACTCTGCATTTTCTCACTTCCACAAAGACCTAGTTGGAAATGGGTTTCTGCAAGGCCATAGATGCAAGTAACATTCCCACCTAAAATAGTTTAAAAAATATATATATAAGTCATGTCCTCCGTAGAGTAGCATGACCTAGCACTAGTTAACAATTTCGCTTGCATCCATTAACCTTCATGGCCCGACCCATGCTCTTCATCTGTTACTATTAAACAGAGAGAAGAAGATTAAAGAGAACTCAAGCTGTGAGAGTGACATAATAAATAGAAATGATTTTCAGCTATAACGAAATTCCAAGTTCGTTTGAGAGAGAATTTAAACCTGAAAAACAAATTTTACATTGCAATTAAAAAAGGAAATGTTAATTTATAACGAACAGATTTTTGAAAGAAAACTTGAGTCTAAAACCCCCTACTCTACAACTTATGACAGCACGAAAACGAGAATAAGTTAAAGATAATAATTAACTAAAGAAAACTTTGTGAAAGTTATATACCTTAAACAGTTAGTTGCAATATGTACAAAGTATTTCAGCAGTGCTTTAAGTGCATAATTAATTAGTTATTAAGAACTTAACTACTTTGAAAAAACAGCGCATAGACAGCGCATAGAAAAGGAACAAGCTTAGCCATCTTCTGTTCCTAGGTACCACAAAAGACGCTCAAAGTTACAAAGAAAAGTAAGAGTTAAAACCCGCATAAATGTTAACAGACAAACCAATGCTTAAAAGCTGAAAAGCTAAAAAACGACAGAGAAAAGGTACATGAAGTACAAACATTGAACTTATAAAACCTAGAACCCAAAAACAAGGAAGAGAGCTTACCTCTTGTGTTACAAAAACTTTTCTCCTCACAAGAGGAGAACATGGCTGACCTCTTCCGCCACTCCCTAGACGCTGGGGGGCAGTGAGGGTGGGGCTGATGGCCTCCTCATACAGCAAGAAACCAACGCGCGGAGATTTTAACCAGAGAAAAAAATATATAAACTTAAGACTGTGGATCTGTATGATCAGAATGAGCAGAATTAACTCTCCAGAATACATGAGAAATATTATAGAATACACGAGCAGTTTATTTAATAATCTTTGCATGTATTAAATCACCTTAGTGAGCTTCTATAGATTAATCAGAATCTTATTAATTTTAATGTTGGTTTTACTATTTTTAGTATAGCTATCCTAGTGATGAATAACTAGTTTTCTTTTTTATTTGTTTTTATTTTCTTTTATAAACAGATTTTTAAGCTTTTTTTGTGATTTTGTTTATATTATTTAATTTTTATGTGAATTCTGAATTTTCAAAACTGCTGCGTTGCGCGTTTTGATTTTCAGGTTATTTTGCACCCTTCGTTTTAAATTCTAAAATTTTTTCCTTAGTCTTCAGTTTTGCTCTTAAGTATATATATATATATATATAAAGTCGGGATGCAAGGTCAGGTGATGCGTAACATCACAGCCTCTCCTTGACAAATGTCAACCCCGCCTTCTCGTGGTGCATCCTGTTCCCACTAAAGGGGCTCTGACGACCGCCCATAGAGGTAAAACTATACCATCGGGATCAGAGGAAATTCTATCCCACACTCACCAACCCGCTTGGCCAGCGTGGTGAGTTATGGCCAAACCCCTCCAAAATGATTCCACAACTTAAATCTTGGCCCTCAGTTTCCGGCAGCTGGAATGTACCTGGCCAAGGCAGCGGCCAGTGCGACATGAAGGCAGAGGGTGCTAAGAATCCCCGGAGGACCGGACTAGGCTGCCATCTGATGCTGACCTTGGCTACTTACAATGGACGCTCCCTATCTTCTGATTCAAGGCTTCTTGAATTGGAAGAGGAACTACAAAGGATCAAGTGGGACATCGTGGGGCTAAGTGAGGTAAGGAGAAAAGGAGAAGATCTCATCGAACTGAAAAGTGGACATCTCTTCTACTATCGTGGGACAGATACTGGCAGAACTAGTGGTGTTGGATTTATAATAAACAAGAAACTGAAGGATAAAGTTGTAGAAGTTGAAAGTTCCTCTGACAGAGCTGCACGACTTGTTATCCAACTCTCGAAAAGATACCAGGCTCAGATTATTCAAACTTATGCACCCACCACAAGTCATCCTGAAGAAGAAATTGAAGAATTTTATGAGGAAATTTGTCATCTAAATAATAAAGGTAAGCAGCACTTGAAAATAATTATGGGAGATTTCAATGCAAAAATAGGGCAACGGCAACAGAATGAAACTTCAGTAGGTAAATTCGGTCACGGCAACAGAAACCAGCGTGGAAATACTCTCGTTGAGTTTGCAGAGGCAGAAGGGTTTTTCATCTTGAACTCCTTCTTCAAGAAAAAGCCACACAGGAAATGGACATGGAGACATCCAAATGGGACGACAAGTGAAATTGATTTTATTATGTGTAACAAAAAATTCGTCATAGAAGACTGCAGTGTGCTAAACAAGTTCAACACAGGTAGTGACCATAGATTGGTGAGATGTAAGATGCACCTCAACACTAAACTTGAACGTGGCAAGCTCATAAGACAAACAAAATCTATTGACATAACCAACCTTAAAAAACACCATAATACCTTCAAGTTGGAACTGAAGAACAGGTTCTCTGCTTTAGAAGGCCTAACATCGGAAGAAGTGGACATCTCTGAAGTTAACAGAAAAGTAACCAAAGCTCTTATGGAAACAGCAACAAAATTAGCTGGGTCTAAGAACAAGTTGCATGTGAACAAATTATCAGGAAAAACCAAAATGTTGATGCAAAAAAGAAGAGAGATGAGGACAACTAAAGAAGATGTGACTTCCAAAGTGGAATATATAGAGCTATGCAAGACAGTACGAAAAAGTATCACTGAAGACGTAAGGAAATTCAACTGTGAACTAGTGAGGAAAGCAATTGAAAACAACCAAAGCCTAAAGATAGCAAAGGGACATCTCAGTAAGGGAAGAAAACAGATTATGGCACTGAGAAAAGAAGATGGTTCTGTAACAAGAAATAGAGGCGAAATTTTGACAAGAGTGAAAGATTTCTACTCCAAATTATATGAAAGGGATGATATATGCACTCCAGACATCATGAAAGATACCAGTACCAGAGTTCCTCCAGTCCTTCCAGCAGATGTTGCACATGCAATCAAGAACATGAAGCGAGGAAAAGCTCCAGGAGAAGATGGAATTACTGTAGACATCATACAAGAAGCAAGTGGAGAAATCGAAACAGTACTCGCCCAAATTTTCACTCGATGCCTTAATGAAGGAAAGATTCCTGAGGATTGGAACACTGCTACAATGATCCTGCTACATAAGAAAGGTGACATTGAGGATCTCGGAAACTACAGACCTATCAGCCTCCTATCAGTAGTTTATAAAATCTTCACTAAAGTTCTTTCACACCGCTTGAAGGTAGCACTAGACATGGCTCAACCGAGAGAACAAGCTGGATTCAGGAGTGGCTACAGCACAATAGATCATATCCACGTGCTGAGAGAACTAATTGAAAGAGCGAGGGAATATGAACTTCCATTGTGCATGGCTTTTATCGATTATGAAAAAGCCTTTGATTCGGTGAAACCATCAGCAGTTACAATGGCTCTGAAAACCTGCGGTATTGAAGATGCATACATTAATATTATTAATAACATCTATGAAAATGCAAATGCAAAGATTAGGCTGTTTGAAAATACAACACACGTAAAAATTGGAAAGGGAGTGAGACAAGGTGACACCATATCTCCGAAGCTCTTTAATGCCACATTGGAGGGTGTTTTTCAGTCGCTGAGCTGGGAAAACAAGGGGATAAAGATTAATGGAGATTATCTAACCCACCTTCGTTTTGCTGATGACGTAGTCATTTTTGCAACTACCCCATCAGAGCTGCAGAGTATGATCCAGGAACTTGCTGACAAGAGTAAAGAAGTGGGATTAAAAATGAACTTTCAGAAGACAAAAGTGATGTTCAATGCTTTTACAAGAAATGAAGATTTATCGATTGATGGAGAAAAGCTGGAGATAACAGACACGTACGTTTATCTTGGACAGCAGATATCAAGTGAGGGTCACATTGATGAAGAAATTAATCGGCGTACAAAACTTGCCTGGAGAGCTTTTGGAAGAAACAGCATAATTTTCAAGAGCAATATGCCATTATGTCTTAAAAGAAAAGTGTTTGATCAATGCATCCTTCCAGTGCTTACGTATGGTGCAGAGACGTGGACCTTAACTAAAAGAGACATACAAAGGCTGCAGACAACTCAAAGAAGCATGGAGAGGTGCATGCTTGGTGTAACCAGGAGAGATAAGAAGAGGAACTCGTGGATCCGAAAAATGACAAGAGTGGAAGACATCATGATCAGAGTTAAATCCCTGAAATGGCAATGGGCTGGACATACTGCCAGAAGGACAGATCATCGATGGACAGCCGAAATTTTAGATTGGATTCCAAGGGACAGGAAAAGACCCAGAAGAAGACCACATAGGAGATGGGTGGATGAAATTCGAAAGTATGCAGGGGTGACATGGAGGAGACTGGCACAAGACAGACCATTGTGGAGGAAACTTGGGAGACCTTCGTCCAGCAGTGGATTGATAATGGTTGACAATGATGATGATGATGATATATAAAGTCACCGGAAACCTAGAAGAGAAACACAACATAGCATTTATTGACATGCATCAGTACGCTGTAGGTACACCTTTGGCCTTAATGCATTAACTGACCCTTCGAGATATGCTTTAGACAAGGTTTTGGAACACAGCAATAGGTATGCGCTTTCATTCAGTATATAATGCGACCGCTAACTGTTGCTTAGTAGTAAGTCTTGGTTCCAAACTTCTCATGCGGCGCTCTAGTTCATCCCATAGGTGCTCTATGGGTATAAGATCAGGTCTCTGTGCTGGCCAGCCCACACACTATTCCGAATTATAATCAAACCACGCCGTAACAGTCCTTGCTTTATGGCTCGGTGCATTATCCTGCTGGTACCAACAAGGCTCGGTTCCATAGTATTGCCACAGATTTGGTAGGGCATAATTGTCCAGAATATCGAGGTAGGCGCGCTGGTTAACAGATTTGTCACGAAAAACAACCCCACACAAGTACACTGTCAGCTCCAAACTTCACCGTAGGCACAGTACACTGTGGTAAATAGCGTTTCCCCGGCTGCCGCCATACCCACACACGGCCATCAGACTGATGGTTCATGTATCTGGATTCATCAGTCCATAGGACCCGTTTCTATTGATCTACGGTCCACGATAAATATTCTTTGCACCGTGCTAAACGACGAGTAGCATTCCGAGTGCAGATGAAAGGTTTATGAGCAGCCGCACGACCGCGGTAACCCATGGAATGGAGTTCTCTGCGAATGGTACGTGTACATACCGAGGTTCCAGCATTTTTACTCACCTGTACACTGAGGTCTTGTGCAGTACTCCATCGATTAGCTGCACCGACTCTCCTGAGGTTTCGACGTCCTCTATCACTGATTTTCTTTGTTCTTGCGGAACGTTTTGATGCTTCAGGCACACCATGTGTCTTCCATTTATTCAGTACATCCAAAACAGTTGACTTGGGTATGTTTAAACGCTTCTCGGTTTCTCTTATGGACAACCCACTAATCTAACACTCAACAATCTTTCCTTTCTCAAAGTCAGTACTCTCCCGCCGCGACATTTTCACTCAACCTCACAGAGCGATATGATCCCGGTGCATTCCATTTACTGGTAGGACTTCCGTCCACAGTAAGTAGAATTTAGCTCCCAGCCACCTACTGCGAGATCGCCTTTTGGGCAGGACATAGAACAGTTTGTAGTGAGATTAGAGTACAGTAGATGGCGCCACCGTACAAGTACGATATTGCACATAGAGGGGTGAGAGAATTTCAGGGGGGACATAGGAAAGGATACCCATTTAACCAGTGGGTCCAGCCTGGGGGCGTCACTTAACGTGCTCGTCCGACGAACGGCAGATTTTCAGCGATTGTTAGTAAATCACACCATCTCCGAAAGATCAGCTCAGGCTGGAACCTGAGGACCTTGCATCGATAGTCTGAATCACTAACCACTAAGCCATCCGCGGGTCTATGATCGCGGTCAGCTGCAGGCTTGTTTTTATACCGTTTGCAGCTGTATCGCGCATCGTAACAACTCAGCGGATCCGTTCCTTTGCTTTTGAAGGGTGACCGGTGACTTTTGTCAATATAGTGTGTATATATATATATATAATGGAACAAGTAATTCAAAACATTCTTCCTCCAAAAATCACAAACTAACTACCAGCACTCCACAGGAAAAACACAAACCCTCAACACATCGCAGGGAGAACACGACCAACCAAGTTTTTTTTTAATAAGATATACTATTAATTTTTGTATATATATAGAGAGAGAGAGATCGTGAGGTTTCCAATATATATATATATGTGTGTGTGTGTGTATTGGAAACCTCACGATCCATTGAAATCATGTTTCACAGTGCGGAAGAAGGTTGAGAACAATTTTAAAAACATTTAGCCCCGGATAAATTTTAGATCACTTTACGCCACTGTCTCCTATTATATACACTGTGTCGCTATGCAAAAATTGCACAGCGTTACATTTATTATCTACAGGAAAGAAACGTTTATGTGTACAACTTGGAAAAAATCAAACGCAAGGGTTTGACTTCTGGCATCCTCTCTTCCTCACATGTTACCGTAATTACATGTTGTTAAATGTTACCGTTATTATGATATCTTAAGTAAATAATTATTTTAAAACTCAAAACCAAAAACGTGGGGTTTGAAAAGATGGTGAAACCAATGGCGTACTGATAGCCTCTCAACCCCGCAGTGCGGGGGAACCTCATGGTTAAAAAAGGCCTCTGAGCAAAAATATTTTACAATTTTTTTGCGGAAGCTTCGTATGAAACTGCATGGTTAAAGAAATAGCCAAGAATTAAGGCAGCTTTGAATGACTCATTAAGAAAAAGTATTTCTTTCTCAGTAAATACGTAAAATCTTTAGAAATCATTGTATTAGGGGTATGCAAAAGTTTCCGCCATCCCCGCTAGCGGGCACTGTATGGGTCTTCACGCCATGCTGGGCCGTGGAGAATTGTTGCACGATGCGTGCCACGTGCGGACGCGCATTGTCCTGTTGAAACGTGGCCGCCGGCAGATCAAGGAGGACTACAGGCCCCAAAACGTCGGAGATGTAGCGGTGGCTGTTGAGTGTACTGGCGATTCGTACCAGAGGGGTGCGTGTGTCATATCCAATTGCGCCCCATACCATAACACCAGGCGACGGACCGGTATGGCGATGCATAATGCAGGCGTCATACAGTCTCTCGCCGCGGTACCGCCAAACGCGGATCCGACCATCGTGCTGTTGCAGGCAGAAGCGGGATTCGTCGGAGAAGTCAATGTCGTGCCATTCCATAGTCCAGGTGCGGCGTTGAACGGCCCACTGCCGCCGCACTCGCCGGTGGTGGTGGGTAACGTCAATGGTAATCGGTGCAATGGGCGCCGTGCGACAATTCCCCGCTCCTGCAGACGACGGCGAATGGTACGTGCTGACACAGGTTGTTGCACAACACACCCTAACTCCTGCGCTAACGTTCGTGATGTGGCGGTGCGAGCCGTCATTTCCCGCTGCACAACATGCCGGTCCTCTCGTTCGGTGGTGTGCCGCGGCTGCGGCAATCACTCACGTCGGTCCGTCCGTCTCCCCTGCACTCACCAAATCCATACTCGCCTCACTGTGGCTGGATGTCGTTCCACACGGGCGCCGATGTCTCGGTACGATAAACCGCTGTCGCGATCAGCCACTATTCGTCCTCTGTCGAACATCCGAAACGTGCTGGAATGACTGCCATATTCTGCGACGAGGCATCAGGAAGCTTCCCACGCACAAGTCCGGCAGCACAACACACTTCCACTACTTACACCCCGCCTTCTGTGCACCCTTCTTATAGTGCTTCTCGGTGGCATGTCGAGCGCACATGATTTGCATATGCCCTGCAATGCTAATCGTTTGCATGTCCTGTCGCGGGCGACGCATGCTGCGAATTTCAGGCCAATCGGATGCTTCCTTCTTGGTGTTGCATTTTGGGTGGCCAGCAGCGTATATAACGGAGTCAACAGATTTTTTCACTATGTGGAAAACATTGTAGCATTATGCGAAGTGTGTGTTTTATACTCCAGAGTAAATAATTTAAACAGTTTTTCGTTTTTTGTGCTACAATTATTGATCGTTACTTAGTTATATGCTTACTTATGTTGTGACATTTTGTATAAATAGGAAAAGTCATTAGGCACTGTCACGTGGCAGTTGCATGTTTTGTGTGTGCAATCGTGAGCCATTTCAAAAAACAGGCCTTAGTTCTTTAAAATAATAAATTTAGCATGATACGATTAATTTTGACGTAAGTATTTTGCAATAATTTGCGATGGTAGCCAAGGCAACCCTCTTTATTATAACGTACACATTTGTGTTTCACGCAATAAAGTGAAAAAAATTTATTTTACGAAAAATACTCGTAGGTTCCAAAGAATTTGGTTTATTAAAACACCCGTAAAGCCCAGTTAATAACATGAAAGTTTAAATTTTGAGTAATTGAAATCTCAGACGAAAGTGATTAATTCGCGTAGGTAGGTACTATAAAGCTACTTTGCAGTCTAATACACGATTTAGATGATTTTAATATACATATAAAGATGAACATTATGTACAGTAAAACACAAGGTAAGAACATTAGTACTTTCGATCTGACGTTAAGCTGGAAAGTACTAATGTATTTAACTTGCGTTTTAGTGTACATAATATTCATCTTTTATATGTATATTAAAATCATCTAAATCGTGTATTAGACGGCAAAGTAGCTTTATAGTAATTGAAAGCTAATGGATTTTCGCAAAAGGACCTCAAAAACATTTGGGGGGGGGCTCGAGATTTTCCGCTAAGCCACTAGGTGAAACGCCGTTAGCCCGCATTCAGTCTCAAAACAAAAATGTCTGTGCAAAACCTATTTCACTTTACCGTCTGCGAATAGCCTAACGATTCCTAATTCAGTCTACGCATATATTAGTAGTCTATCGTGAGAGCTCCTTTTTTCTTTTTCCAGACTTGCGAATTCGGTAGGCGTAACTGACAAATAAACCACCAACATATAACGCATTTCATTCTTAATCTAAGAAGCACAGAAGCTATGTTTAGACATGCAGTCGATAAAAGAGGGGGAAACAAGTCGAATTCATGGAGAAAACAAGTTAGTAAAATCATGCAATGCATTGATTATGATTCGCTTTCCAACATACCAAAAATCATTACTCAAGTTGTTACTCCAGTTATGAGGATAATGGCTGTGAAATAAATCTCGCTCCTGTACCCTGACTTTTGACCCCATTTCAATGATATTAAACAGAATTTGTTCAGTATACATCCGGAACCACATACTAAAGTTTTGTCGCAATCGCAGCATTTTTATTCAAGTTATGAGGATAATAGCTGTGGAATAAATCTCGCTCCTGTGCCCTGATCTTTGACTCCATTTAGATTATATTCAGTTAACCAGTTCAATACTCCTCCAGAACAACATGATAAAGTTTTGTCGCAATCGAAGCATTTTTACGTAAGTTATGGTGCATAAGGGCGATGGAATAGATCCCGCTCCTATGTCCTGATCTTTGACCCCATTTCATCCATTTTCAATAGGGTTCCTTCCCAGGTGGTCCCCTAATACATACTAAAATTTCATCGAAATCAAACCATTTTTACGCGAGTTATCGTGCGGACAGACAGCCGGACAAAGCTGGAGCATATACGCCTGTTCAACCTACGGTTGGAAAGCGTAAATAAAAGATCGAGAGGCTTCATTGTGTTCTATTTATGTACACTAAGTGATCACTGAATTATCAAATATACGCCCTCAGAACATCAGCTATTCGACGCGGCATGGACTCAATTAGATGCCGGAAGCAGTTGGGAGGTATGGCCAACCAAACTGCGGCCGTCAATACAGGTATGGAAGTGGTTCGTGTGTCCAGACGCCTAATTTTCATAGTGTTTGACAAGTGTTCTAGAGCAGTGATTCTGAAACTTTTTATCCTATGGAACCCTTTTTTCTACAATGTCTAGCAACGGAACCCCTCTATAAATACCATTAAAATCAATATGCCTATATGTCAATTATGTATCACTGATTTAAAATAAAAATGAAACGAAAAAAATAAGCAATTAGTCAATAAAAAAGATATCACTTACAAAAAGGTGATGTAGAGCCAATAAAATTTATTATGCCAATGATGCAAGTAATCATTAATGAAAAATATTAATGTGATGAATGGCTTTGCTTTTTATTGCCACATAGTTCTTTAAAATTTGGTTCTATCGAAGAAAGTTGTAATCTCATATCGGGCTTTGCATCCAGCTTATTGCGGTGCTTATTTTTTGTTGAGGCATGCACAGAAAAGCCCGTTTCACAAAGACAGGTTGTCGCAAATGGTAAGAATACTGACACAGGTTTTTGCGATAATACTGGATATTCCCCTTTCAAACTGCAACAAAATTCTGCCATTGGCACTGTTTTATTAAGAGATGTCACTGAGAAATCCGACATCAGATCAGTAATTTTTTTCATATCCATCAGATGAAAAACATGGAGTTTTTTCATTACTAACAAATGGATTTTTAATCCATAATTGACTTTTAAATTTTTTGTACTGCTCATCAGGAAAATAGTACCTCGTTGAATCATGGAGAGCTTCCAAATGCTGGGTGATTTCATCACATTTTTTGTTTTATATTTATGAACCATTGTTCGTTTTATATTTACCACCAGAATGCGAACCCGGACCCCTCTTGGACAAATGAGCAGAAGCCATCGCTTTGACCACTGCGCCTCCGGGGCTGTGCTACTTCTTTCACTTGGAGAGACACTGTATCGCTTGATAATGGAATTTTCGCTATTTCTTTGGCCGATTTTTCACCAAGCATGCTCTTAAACCATGTCAATGGCTTGATAAGATTCTCGGCTATTGTATAAGGTTCACCTGCTTGTACTATTTGATAGCTTACTAAATGGGAAACCTCAGTAGCTATTTCAGTCAATATGTTAATATGGGCTGCATGAAAAAACTTTTTCACTTTTAAAAGTTCATCATGCTTGCGTATGAAAAAATCAACATTTTTATATTTGAGCTCTAGATGTGAACTCCCTAAATGGCGCCGCAGTTTAGCAGGGGCCATTGAGCTATTACGAAAAGCTTTGCTGCATATGACACACTACGGATTATCATCAGCGTTCGTAAATCCGAAAATAATATAGCTCTGATCGTACTTTCCTCTTTTCGCAAATTTGACAGTTTTATCTTGATCGCACCTTCCAGAACGTGTATTATTATTTTTTAACTGTTTCTTACTGGCTGTAGGAAATTAGTTAGTTAAGGCTGTCATCGGGAAAAATCTGTAATTCACAGATTTCCTTGAAAATTTCGAAGCTGTTTTACGAACTGCTTTTTCCCCTAGGATGCCATCGCGGAACCCCGGGGTTCCACGGAACACACTTCCAGAAACACAGTTCTAAAGTATTGATATCGCGGGAGTTCGGAGGACAATTTTTATGCTGGAAGACTGAACTGTGTCCCTCAAACCATTCCTGCACAACATTGGGCCTGTGGCTCGGCGCATCGTCGTCTTGGAAAACACCGTTGCCATTCGGGAAAAAGTGAAACATTGCTGGATATAATTCATGATAGTGAGCACCAGTCATAATTTGTTCCACACTCACGAAGGGTCTAAGTTCCTTCCAGGTAAACATGCCTCACACCATACAACCGCCTTCACCGGCTTGCAACGTGGAGATCATGCAGGATAGATTGAGTGCCTCCTGTTATTTGCGCCAAATACGTACACGACCTTCCACGAAGTGGAGTAAAAACGCTACTCTTCAGACTAGCACTCTTTTAAGCTTTCCAACCGTAGGTTGAAGAAGCGTATATGCTCCAGCTTTGTCCGTCCGTCTGTCTGTCTGTCCGTCCGTCCGTCCGCACGATAACTCGAGTAAACATTGATCGATTTCGATGAAATTTTAGTATGTGGTAGGAGACAACCTGGAGGGGAACCCTATTTAAAATGGACGAAATGGAGTCAAAGATCAGGACATAGGAGCGGGATCCATTCCATCGCCCTTATGCGTCATAACTTACGTTAAAATGCTTCGATTGCGACAAAACTTTGTCATGTTGTTCTGGAGGTATACTGAACTAGTTCCGTTGAATATCATTGAAATGGGGGTCAAAGGTCAGTGCACAGGAGCGTGATTTATTCCACAGCCATTATTCTCATAAGTTGAGTAATAAGTTGAGTAATGATTCTTGGTATGTTGGAAAGCGTATCATAATCAATGCATTGCATGGTTTTACCAACTTGTTTCCCGTCATCTGACGTCCAGCTTGCATAATATTTGCACCAGGCGAGTCTTTTGCGGCGATGAACCCTGGTCAGGAGAGGATGTCGTCAGGATTGTCTGCTGTTATATCCCATACGTACGACCATGACAGATACTGTTCCGGGTTGACAACTTTTTCATTGGGTAGTCAACTGTTGAACAGTGCTGCCTTTGTTGGCCTGTACCAGTCGTCAGACACCTCTCGCACGAAACGTTGAATACTCACCTCTCACACCAACCTTTCGCTCTCCCATGCAGTTTTGCCTTCCGGTCGTTGTTTGACCGTTTTCACGCTAGTCTTGATACACTTTAACTACGGAGGCTCATGAACAACCCTCCAATTCAGCCGTTTGGAAAGTCGAGGCACCACCTCTCCGAACTCCCACAACCTGTCCTTTCGCAAAGACTGATAAATGCTTCCGTTTACCCACTATGCTCTGAATTTTGCTACCTACTGCTCCACTCACACCTTATATATGCTATGTCGGTCGACTAATCGCGCCCTCTCGGAAATCATGTAGTCAAAGAGCCACATCCACTTTTGATAGGGGTGATCATAATTCAGAGATGCTGTGTATTTATTTCCTTCTGTTACTGAATTACATGTTATTCATTCGTACTCTTGACGTATTTGTTGGTATTTTGCTGTTCGCGCTCTCCCTTCTGTTTGTCTGCTTTTCGCTACTACACTCCACGTTTTCACGGGAATCTAAAATTTATGTTATTGTTATGTTTCAAAGGAGTGACGATTAAACACCTAGTGACGTAGCAACGGTATAAGCTTTGACAATTTCGCATCACTCTCCAGTGCGATAAAAAAACAAAATTGCTTCCCTTTTCAACTAACACTTTATTTTTGCTTTTTTAACTCTTCAAGTGACCGATGTACCTGGACTAAGTGGTGCCCAAAATGTCCTGTGTTCCACAAACATAAATGTTTATATAGCTGCTGAGTTTTATGAATGCTACGGAAAAGCAATTCCTTTCACCCTTTCATCTCACAAGGGACTTTTACGATTTTGTGAATTCGATCACTGAAAATGCTTATCAACATTGGTTTAAGCAACTAAAGAAGCGCAGAAAACAGGAATTTTCATCGGCGGACCTTAAATGGGGATGGAGACAAATCAGTTCAAAGGTCGACGAAATTTTTCTTTTGATTTGTCTTTTTTAGCCACTCGAGGAGCTGTAGTCAACACAAACTGCAGAGACTGCGCTACAGTTCTTAAAATGTTCTCACTGTTCCTCCCATTTTTGTCTAAACCACACAATCATCCTTACGGTACACAATAGTCGCAATTCAACATGTATATGTCCGTTGAAAATGCAATAATACCAGTTATTCTGTGAACTTTGAACATCTGTAGCTTTCATCTCATCAGCGGTCCGCCAATAAATGTTGTCTCTTTAGAGGTTCCTGAAGGTGCTGTATCGATTGGTACTATGCATTTCACTATCGAATTCACAAAATCGTGAAGGTCCCTTGTCAGCAGTACCGACCGTACACCTGTCACATTTGCAAAGTGCTCCCTTGTATTCCTTTATTCTCTACTCCATGACACAAGGCATGATGAGAAAGGGCTAGTCCTTCTGACACTGATATCATTCCACTGTGTAGAAACACGTTACTCAAACATCTCTCTCTCTCTCTCTCTCTCTAAGTTCGTCGCCATTGTTACTTGAAACGGAAATTTTATTGAATGTTTCCGTTATTGTCATAAACGGCCCTTTTAGCAGGTAAACAGTCAGAAAGTGTTAATGCCATCATCTCCGTAAGTGGACGCTTTGATTAACAAAGCTAAGGGGAAACCAACTCTTTCTTATGCCCAGGTTCACTCGCTCCGACAGCGTTCAGCCCATTTCTTAGACAGCGAATATATTCGTTCAGAGTGAGTTCATCCCAGCCGCCCTGGTGGCACAGCTGTGTAAGCGCTGACTTCAAAACATTCGTCCCAGATGGGTACGGTTTCGAATCCCGGTGAGGCATGGATGTTGTGTTTGTCTTTGCGCACTGGCTTTCACCCTTCCTTGGAACAAGTGGCCCTAAATTAGAGACGGGCGACTGCTTACATTCTATCGAGTTGCTCAGGGTGATCGTGAAACCTACAAGAAAGATGACACCGAATTTTCAGGTGTAATAAGCACGTCTTTTGAATCCGTTCTGACGGAAATTAAATTTATCAAAGCTGTCCAAAGTCAATGAAACCGGTATGGAAAACAATAGTATCTGACGGAAGAAAGAAGTTTTGTATTCGGGTTTTTAATCCCTCGGATATTGCTGTAAACGGAATCGTGAGCTTAGGCCTTCTGGTTGAAGACTTATGCTTTAAGAAAACTGTGAATTTATATGAGAAAAACATTTCGCACCGGAAGCGCTCTCCAAAACAGAAATAATTCTTCAAATCGGACTCTTCGAAACAGAGATATCGACAAAAATAAGATGTGACTTTACGTCCCCTGGTGGGAAAACTATGCATTATTTTAGGAAGAAAGTATTCTCAAAAGGTTTTTCAATATGAGTGGTATCGGTCCAAGAAAAAAAAAATTTAGTCGAGTTTTCAGGAGCACAGATTTTGCTACAAATACTGCCAGAGGCGGAAATTAACACTTACGCCCCTGGTGACCAAACCATTTTTTTACACAAATTAGAAATTATGTGCAAAAGATTTTCCATCAGGAGCTGCATCCGCTGAAGAAATTTTTTTTCAAATCTGAGTTTTAGAAAAAGAGATTTTGGGGAAAACGTAATTTACTTTTACGCCCCCTAGCGGAAAATCTATGCGTAATTTGAAAAAGTAACTATATCTAAAATACTCTTCGACATAAATGGAATCGAAAGATAAAATAATTTTTTCAATCGGATGTTTAGAAGGAAATATGTGGAATAAAACGTATTTTTGAATTCGATATCATCTGCATTTACGCCCTCTAGCGGCAAAATTGTACATCGCAAAAAAAACCAAATAAAGGATCATCATTCGCATATTTCAAGCTTAGCTTCCCAAAGCAAAAAGAATTTTTCAAATCGGACTAATAGTTGCAGTGATATCGTGCCTACAGACGGACGGACGGACAAACCCATAATACAAGCACGATCTTTTTTTTCAAAAGACGTGCTAAAGATTCAACACACTTTGCTAAACTGGTTTTTTCGTTCCAGCCGTTTAACGGGTTAAATGTGCTTGATTTGGTTTTCGTGCTGCTACATTATTCATAAACTCCGGAAATTTCATATAAAGTCTTTCCTTTATTTTTTAGATGCATCAATTTATATAAATTATGTTTTGTTTTTTCTTATGCACTCCAAAACTCAAAAGTTTTATTTTTTTTTCTTCTCCTTATTTGGAGTAAGGAACTGTGAACTTTGAAGCATTTTACGATATCATTTTGGGTTTGCTACAAATGGAAGTTCCATTCAATTTTCTTGCTACTCGCAGCTTTAAAGAATTTTGAAGTCTTATTGTTTACCGTATTTACTCGAATCTAACGCGCACCTTACTTATCAGCTACGAAAATGCGTATTTTTTCTTAATACTCGTATACTAAGACGCAAGAAAACTTGAAAGAAATACTTATGAAACTTACGAAATATGGCAATTCTTGAATTTATTTAAATTCCGCATTATTTCAAATTATGCATTGCTCACAGACATCTTGTCCATCTACATCATCAGACATTTCACTCTACGGATCTTCATTGCTGCTGTCGGCTGTGGTTTCACTGCTGGACTGTTCGAAGATAGCGTCGTCTTCAGTGCCATTCATCGCATTGGAAATGCCGCACTTCAGAAAATATCGCTTAACTACGTCATTAGGAATGAACTACCAGGAATCTACAATCCTCTGTGCTACTACAGAGAGTGAAGGTTTTTTAACACATCCAGTTTTTGTCAGTTCTGTGTCTCCCGATATAAGCCACGCAATATAGCCTGATCGAATTGCTGCTTTAAAAGGCCTATTTATGCAGACATCAAGGGGATGAAGTTAGGAAGTCATATTCCTCCAGGCACAACAACTAGATCAATTCTGTTTTCAACAATCCTGGTTTTCATCGAGTTGGTTACTTGTCCCTTGAGTGAATCCAATACAAGATGGACCGCAGTCGCCCCCGCACCTGGTCGTTGAAACCACACTTTTTGAAGCCAGTCTTTTTCCAGTTCTTCGGGCATCCAGCTATTTTCTTGAACTCTGACATGAATTTTCTGAGGAAAAGTCTCTCTATCGGGAAATGTTTTCTCTTGAAAATAACATACGGCGTTAACTTGTTCCCATCGGCGGTAATGACCATCATTCGGAGCTTCTCGTTTCCTGTTGTTAGCACTTTAACTTGCTTTGCACCAATACTTTCTACAGTGTAATTTGATGGCACATCAAAATACAATGGTTTTTACTCAGCATTCCCAATCTGGCTTAAAACATGGTGCCCTTGCTTTCTTACCGATATGACGTACTTGAGAAAACTGTACACCTTTTCTTCAAAGTCAGATGGCATTCTCTGACATATTGAAGTACGCCGCCTCAGAGAAAATCCTTTTCTTTTCATGAAACGGCAAATCCATCCTCTTGAAGCAGTGAACCTTACACTGGAACCAAGTTCACGATAAATTTCTCGTGCTTTTGCCTGAAGAATTTCTAAAGCAACAGGAAATCCTGATCCACGCTGCTGCTTCACGAAGTGATCTAGACGATGGTCAATCTCGGGAAATCTACCAGTCTTAGGTCCCGAGAACGCATTTTTTGTTTTGGAGCACCGATTCAGCTATTTTTATTTTTTTATTTTTATTTTTATTTCCCACACTACACCATTTACCACACAATCAAATCACAGATACAATTTCTGTAAAAAACATGCAAATACAAATATTATACAATAATATTATACATATATTGAAATGTATAAATTAAGTAATAGGAAATACAAAAACACGTGTGATAACATGAATAATTTTGTTTTTAGTTTGAGTAAATTGAAGCACCACTACAGGTTCTTAAACAATTCAGTGCGGAGCACTGTGATTGTGTCAAGGGAACCATTAATTTTGAAGGTCTTTAGTTGTTTTTTGAATACCGAAAAGTGTGTAATCGTCTTGATTCGAAGCGGCAACCCATTCCAGCACCTAGGGCTGGTCAAGTTAATATTATTAAATAATAAATTAGTACGCGCTCTAGGTATTAAAAAACTAGTATTTCCACGAGTGTCATGATAATGGGAACGAAAATGCAAGGTGATTAGATCTGAATATTTCTTAGCATATATACGTTCATGCATAAACAGTAATAATCGAAAACTGTATAATTTATCAAATGACATTATTTGATAACTGGAAAAAAGAGAATGTACCTGTAAAGACGGATTCACCAAACGTTAATTTTTTTTTTTTTTTTTTGTAAAACATAAATTCTATTAATATTCCCAATAGTTGTGCGACCCCAAGCCAAGAGACAATAAGATAGAAATGGATAAATAAATGAAAAATACAATAGCAACTTAACCCTGGCAGGCAACAAACTTGAAATCCTATAAATGACCCCGATGCGGGATCTGAGCCCAACCGCAATTTCACTAACATGTGCATCCCATCTCAAATTATCTTGTAAATATACACCCAAGAACTTTACAACAGCCTGAAAGCCCAAAATCAAGGGGCACTCCATTAAATAATATCCCATTTGCAATATCCACTCTTCGCCTACATCGCGAAAATAGTAGTTTTGGAAAAATTTATTGTTTTTTTTTTTTTTTTTTGATTGGAGGTTTAACGACCACCGTGAGCAACTCAATGGTCTATAAGCAGTCGCCCGTCCCTAATTTAGGGTCACTGGTTCCAGGGAAGGGAGAGAGCCAGTGCCGTAAGACAAACACAACATCCATGCCTGACCGGGATTCGAACCCGGACCCCTTACGGACGAATGATCAGAGGCCAACGCCTTAGACCACTGCGCCACCGGAGCGACAAATTTATTGTTAAGGAATTACAGCAAAACCAACGAAAGTAATCCTGAAGTTCCAGATTCACATGTGGGATCAACTCAGATAGAGTGTCCCCAGAAAAAAATAGGCGTGTGTCATCAGCATTGAAATAGGAGTAGCACTTGAAGAAATAGTAAATAAATCATTAACATAGATTAAAAATAATAATGGGCCCAAAACCGATCCCTGAGGAACACCATGACGACCCATAAGAGGAGAAGATCGAACGCCCTGTATTTGTACAAATTGCTTCCGGCCTGTTAAATAATTTTGGAATAAAGTCTTGACGACTCCCCTGATGCCAATATTTTCTAACTTAGATAACAATGTGTCGTGACAAATGGTATCAAAAGCGCGGGAAAGATCACAAAAGACCCCCACTGCACTAGTGCCACTATCAAGACTAAAATGTAAATAGTTTAATACATCCAAAATAGCCGTTTCTGTCGAAACCCCTTACGAAACCCATGTTGGCTTTTATTTAAAATATTTTTTATCAATTTACGATAACAACTGTATCAGTATTAATCTCTCCATAATTTTAGCAAACACAGGAATTACAGATACTGGTCGATAATTTGCAACATTTGCTACTGATCCCTTTTTATGTACAACAGTAACACGACTCAATTTCAATGGCAACGGGATACACCCTGTATACAAAATAGGATTTAAAATATGGGTCAACGGAACAAGTAGCTCCCCTGAAACAAACTTCATAACCCTAGGATGTACGTTATCAGGCCCTGCCCTTTTGGACTGGTCCAATTCACTCATTACCCTCAAGTGGTCATCATCCACTGGTTTAAAAAAGAATGAGGAATCAGACGACAGAGGTAGGTAATCAGAGAAATGGTTAGTATAATGAGGAATTTCAGACAACAGAATGCCCGGCAACTCCAAAAAATATTTATTAAAAATATCAACAACGTCTCCTAAATTAGACGTCCTAATTCCATTATATTCAATTATAGTTGATGATTGGGCATTCCTCGAGGTTGCCAACAGTTCATTAATTGAACACCAGATTTTCCTAACGTCAGTAGTAGTACCGAAATAATTAAAATAATAGTTTTTGTTTTAGCCAGTCTTAATTTAGTAGTATACCAATTTCTATACCTACGAAATTTAGACAAATGAATTGGGTTCCTGGAATTGAGGAAAACAGCAAATAATTTATTTTTTCTATTTAAGCAACGTAACAAACACCGGTTAAACCAAGGTTTCCTGCAACGCGACGTACGACGTAAGTGACGAAATGGAAACGCAACATCGTAAGAATTCCAAAAAATTCTCCAGAATTCATTATATGACTCAACTGGATCATCCAACTGAAGTACAGAAGTCCAATCAATTAGTGATAAAGACCCACGAAACAGAAGTAAATTATCATAACTATAATTTCTTATTAACATAAAACATGAATTAGATCTGTGTACTACTGAACAGTCCGCCAAAAGAAAAATCGGTAGATGATCACTGATATGAAATGAGTGAACCCCCGAGCATGTACTATAGTTATTTGTTATACACAAATCTAATAAAGAAGAAGTTGAATCTGTAACTCTAGTGGGAATAGTTATTACATTCAACATTCCAGAAGAAATAATTATATCTCTAAATAAGGCAGCATCCGTTCCAGAGGAATTCATATCCACATTAAAGTCACCAAAAGAGTACAGTGTCCTACCAGTGAAATTTATGTCTTCCAACAAACCAGAATAAAAGTTCAAAAAAGATCCAATATTACCGTGTGGGGGACGGTACATAACACTTATTATTGATTGTTGCAACGCAATTGAAAGTATTTCATAATCTTCAGTTATGACAGTGTATTTATCAAGTAATAATGCGGTAAAGGAACGCTTAACATATATCGCAACTCCCCCCCCCCCCCGACCCAGAACGGGAAGCCGCGAAAACTTGGTAACCAGGTATATCACATACATAACCAGCATCAGCATCATACCAGGTCTCTGAGACACATATAAAATCTAATTGGTAATTTATATCATGCAGCAAGCAAACCAAAGCATCTAACTTACTATATAGACTTCGGGCATTCAAGTGCAAAAATTTCAAACTGCAAGTATTCGATGAAATCAAACCTTGCAATTCTGCAACTGTTACATAGTCCCGTGCACAATTCGCCATCAAACACAAAATATATAATCAAAAGAAATACAGTCAATATCAGAAATATTGATACCAATTTAGAGCGCTAAAATCGCTCCAAATTCAAATCCAGCTTACTCTTTATAGGAACTGGGTTCGAACCCTCCGCCAACCGGCAGAAGATTTTTCCGTTTCTGCACCAACAGAATTTAACATTGTTGGTTTTTGAAAAGTCACGTGCCTGCCAAAAGAGCTGTCTATTATGAACAGTTAAATTTTCATTAATATACACCCTGTTGCCGTCCGTACAATTTTTAACAACATCCATCACTCTCAGACCAGTCCTACCCCTCGCAAGGAATTCGTTCCTCATTTCTCTACCTCTAAACTGAACAATAATTGGCGACACTTTCCGCGACTCTCTTTCACGCAGCCTGTGAATTACCTCAATATCAGTCACAGAAAATCCATTAATATTCAACTTACCCGCGATGCGATGTACCAAGTCCTTGAGATCACTAACTCCCTCTTTCTGCACCTCCTTGATTCCGTGGATCTCCAAGTTTTTATTTCTAACATATTGATCCAAAGTATTCAAGCTTTCCTTTAATGTATTTATATCAGCAGCCTGAGTTTGCACTCTCTCCTCCAAAGAAGCAATTTTCTTACACGATTATTGCAGTAATGCATGCGATTGTCCAATTTTTTCCATGGCATCGTCATATTTTATTGAAAAAAACTCTACTGACTTACGCAAATCAGATATCTCAGTTTTCAAGCTCATGATTATATCCAACTTCTCATTTAATTGCTCCATAAATTCTTCAAAAATACTTATATCCCGTATAGCTATATCCACGGAAGACTTCATCGGTCGCCGACTGCCATCAGATCCAACCCGGGTCCTCACATCCCGGGAGAAACGCCCCACCGACAACTATTACATTACCATTTCAATTTTCTTTCCTTGCTCATTTTTCGATAGGAAGCCTCGCCAATCGAAGAACAGTCGAAATGGAATCTTCCACCGCATCTTCCATAGCAATGTACACAGTCATCTTCAAGCAATCTGTCAGAACAAGCGGAGCACTTCAACGAAGACATGATATTTCTGATTTTCTGTGTACAAGCAGATCAAGCAACAAGACAGCACAGCAACTCAGTAATGCAGACGATACAGGCAGCCAAGTCGACCCAGCACAGAAGACGACACGAGCAACAACGTTAGTTGGCAACAGCAAACGAGCTGTAACAGCAGACGATAATTTCTCCTATCAGGAAATCAGTCCAGTCAGTGCAAATACGTCACTCGTAGAAGATATTTAACACAAATCTCAACGCCAACATGATACATGAATTTTTAAATCCAACTTACTGATGTTAACAAACTTGCTGACCACTGTCTCTGCAGACGGAGCAACTGAACTCTCACGACGAAGCACATCCAAAAATGGGACAATACGTGACCATAAGTAACACAAATAAACGATTTTCTTTGCGGTAACTGAATCACTCACAACAACATCAACGTAACTTGACTTGACTGTTTCCTTTTGCTTCCTCCGAAGCCTTACACTCACTTCTTTTTTTTTTTTTTTTTTGATTGGAGGTTTAACGACCACCGTGAGCAACTCAATGGGCTATAAGCAGTCGCCCGTCCCTAATTTAGGGTCACTGGTTCCAGGGAAGGGTGAGAGCCAGTGCCGTAAGACAAACACAACATCCATGCCTGACCGGGATTCGAACCCGGACCCCATACGGACGATTTTTTTTTTGATTGGAGGTTTAACGACCACCGTGAGCAACTCAATGGGCTATAAGCAGTCGCCCGTCCCTAATTTAGGGTCACTGGTTCCAGGGAAGGGAGAGAGCCAGGGCCGTAAGACAAACACAACATCCATGCCTGACCGGGATTCGAACCCGGACCCCTTACGGACGAATGCTCAGAGGCCAACGCCTTAGACCACTGCGCCACCGGGGCGGCCATTCACCTCTGAAACTGCATACTCTCTAAAACAAGCACGATTGCTATTTTTCTCTGCATGGACAACCACCTGCAGTTTAAATTTTGCTGGATAATGCTGCCGTTTAGAACACATCTCTGGACAGTGTACTCCACGTTCAAGTAACAAAATGCAGTGTTTCTTTGAGAGAACAATACTATGACGCAAGCGGCTGTCCGTATTTTATATCTTTCGTCGAAGCTTCTTAACAAATGTAGAAGAATGGGGGAAGTTGGAGATTGTCGGTGGCCATAGCAACAGTCAGACGCTCAGAGGAAATTCCATCCCCTGGCGCGCTGCAACGACGACATTTAGACAGCCAGGCATTTGCGAGACTCCCGATGTAGTTATTTGTCACTGATTCTAACGCGCACCCGTATAAACAGGTTCGATTTTGGATGGAAAAGGTGCGCATTAGATTCGAGTAAATACGGTACTTTACCTTCCTTTTACCTTCATGCAGTTTAATATTTGGTTGATGTTTGGTCAGGAAAATTATTCTGTCAGATAATTTTATCGTCCTCCCTATTCCAGTTGGTACCTTATATCCCAGGTCTTATACTATATTAATTATTTAAATTTTAACTTTACCAATTTTTTCTTCCCTACCCATTAAGTGCGAGTCTGTGGGACCCAACTTCCTGTTTTAACTTGTTCTCACACTGCAAGCGGTTATTAATTAAATACTGTGGCTCTATTACCGCGTCAAGCCCCGTTTGGGAACTTGAGGACATAAATTTTGTTAATGATTTTTGATTGACTAAATGGCAACAATGACATTGGGTTTCCTAGTATAAGCGACCCAGTCTCATCGTTGGGAACTGTACGCGTTGTGTTTCATACGAGCTCGTACGAGGTTGTCGCAAGAACTCATATGCCGCAAAGAAATTAAATTTAAAAGCTAACATTTCGGTCTCATGCTTGAATGGGAGGGTATCTTCGAAGAAAGAAAACTATTACTTTAAATTAAAGCAGAACACCGACACTCGTACTCATTTGCAGAGCAGCGAGAAGAAAAACACGTTGCTTAAAGAAACAAATATAAAATTTATTTGGTGTATATTCCTTAATTTATGTACAATTTAATGGTGGAACCAGATTAAGTTATATTAAGACATTTCTACAAAAAGAAGTTATGGTTTAGCCAGAGAATTATAGAAATAGAAACGTCCCTATCAATCCAACTAGTACGAGGTGAGCAATAATATTTCATTTCTAAAATTTCAATGAATACTCAGCATGCAAGGGATTGAAATATTTGGATGGTGTCTTGCCCTAAAAAACTTCTGCTGTGCTACACCGTTCCGCGGTTGAGGATGGAGCGTGTCTTCTTGCAGCCATGGTCTTCGGCTGGTATCCTCCGTGGATAAAACACAGCCCGTGATCTCTCGACGAATGCTTTCTCTATTTTCCTGGGGTACCTAACATCCTGACTCATTTGAGTCCGACTTCTTGACCCACGTACAGCTAGGCATTTCTTGCCAACCGCCGACGTCGAACTTCGATCCTCCTAGAGAGGACAACAACAACAACTCAACTGCAACCACAACAACACCCCGATTTCTCCAAGTTTTCCATTTTATTTTAGTTTCGCTTTCGCTTACGTCATGCTGCCAGGCGTGTCCCTTTTTTCGGGAGGCAGAACTCGCCCCTTCATTGGTTTCTGGTTTCCCCCAACTCGTTCGCAAGTGGACTGCCGTCCAGTGGCTGCTGACCAGTGGCTACTTCAAGGAGATGTTCTCCTGGCCAGCTGACCATCTGCTGAGCTAAGCCCTTTAAAACTTCATTTGGCCCTAACTGTCACCCCGTTTTGGAGTTCTATTGTCGGACCATCCGAGAAACCCCTTTTTAAACCTTTAAGCATGCTCGCAGGCACGTATGACCGACTGAAATATGTTCTCCGACACCGAGCCTTGGTGACATTTATTGCCTAGCCTTACCTTCTTACCTGATTTAAGATTCTTTCTTAGACTTTCCTCCGTATAGTCACCACTGACCGATTGATAGCTGGGGTTGCATTAAGTAATCCGCAGTGCTGTTGCTTCACAAATACCGGGAAATATAAAAAAATACCTTTCGCTTCGTTTGCGGAATTTTGCACCTGGCCTAGCGTTTGCGTTTCGATCTCCTTCTCACGCGAAGGGAAGGAAAAGAAAAGAAACCAGTGAATCCTTATGCGGCCTGGGTCGGGATAATATTTCTTGCACCTAATTACGAATTACTCCAATTAAGAAATTAAATAATTAATTATGTTAATTAATTAACATAATTAACACAATTAATTATGTAATTAAATCCCAAATTTGGGTATTTCTTTACCAAAGGCAATGTGCCCGAAATTAGAAGAATTTTCGCGGCAACAGCGCAGTATGGTGTGCACTTCAATCTTTCAGTTCATTTTCTGTTTCTTTTTGTGATTACTAACCTTATTATTTTTGAATGTTCTTTAGTTTTAATAACAACAGAGTTTGAGCAGGAGTAGCGCAGTGCAGGCCTCACATCCTTCTCGGTTCGGGGGCCCCAGATTGACAGGGCCCCCGATCGATATCCCTGCAAATAACATTTTACTTAGCATTCATTGCAGCGTTAATTATTTTTTTCTTTTATCATTGCATAACACTTAAACTATTTTCCCGAGAAAAATCACCTTTAAAGGTTGCGTAATAATTCTTTTTACGTTTTCACAGCACAAAGCAGACTAGAGAGAATTTACTTGTTTCTTCTAAACCACAGGTAAATGAGGAGGACATTATATATCATTGCTCATGATTAGTTTTGACTGACCCCCTCACGCCTAGCGAACTGTTCTGGAACCCCAGTGCCCATTGTTTCTTAATTGTGTAGGAGTATGCATTTTATATCGATTTCCGAGACCGAAAAATCGCCTAAGTAGCATAATTTCCTTTCAGCAATCGATCTGTTCCACTTGGCTTTTACATTTTTAGTCCTTTTGTGGAAATTACCTCCGCCCCCCCCCCTCGCTCCCTACTAGTTTTTATTTTTATATATATAATTTATGTAATATTTATTTGTAATAATATGACTTATCATCATCATCATCATCATCATTGTCAACCATTATCAATCCACTGCTGGACGAAGGTCTCCCCAAGTTTCCTCCACAACGGTCTGTCATGTGCCAGTCTCCTCCATGTCACTCCCGCATACTTTCGAATTTCATCCACCCATCTCCCATGTGGTCTTCTTCTGGGTCTTTTCCTATCATTTGGAATCCAATCCAAAATTTCGGCTGTCCATCGATGGTCTGTCCTTCTGGCAGTATGCCCAGCCCATTGCCATTTCAGGGATTTAACTCTGATCATGATGACTTCCACTCTTGTCATTTTTTTGATCCACGAGTTCCTCTTCCTATCTCTCCTGGTTACACCAAGCATGCACCTCTCCATGCTACTTTGAGTTGTCTGCAGCCTTTGTATGTCTCTTTTAGTTAAAGTCCACGTCTCTGCACCATACGTAAGCACTGGAAGGATGCATTGATCAAACACTTTTCTTTTAAGACATAATGCATATTGCTCTTGAAAATTATGCTGTTTCTTTCAAACGCTCTCCAGGCAAGTTTTGTACGCCGATTAATTTCTTCATCAATGTGACCCTCACTTGATATCTGCTGTCAATGATAAACGTACGTGTCTGTTATCTCCAGCTTTTCTCCATCAATCGATAAATCTTCATTTCTTGTAAAAGCATTGAACATCACTTTTGTCTTCTGAAAGTTCATTTTTAATCCCACTCCTTCACTCTTGTCAGCAAGTTCCTGGATCATACTCTGCAGCTCTGATGGGGTAGTTGCAAAAATGACTACATCATCAGCAAAACAAAGGTGGGATAGATAATCTCCATTAATCTTTATCCCTTTGTTTTCCCAGTTCAGTGACTGAAAGACATTTTCCGATGTGGCATTAAAGAGCTTCGGAGATATGGTGTCACCTTGTCTCACACCCTTTCCAATTTTTATGTGTGTTGTATTTTCAAACAGCCGAATCTTTGCACTTGCATTTTCATAGATGTTATTAATAATATTAATGTATGCATCTTCAATACCGCACGATTTCAGAGCCATTGTAACTGCCGATGGTTTCACCGAATCAAAGGCTTTTTCATAATCGATAAAAGCCATGCACAATGGAAGTTCATATTCCCTCGCTCTTTCAATTAGTTCTCTCAGTACGTGGATATGATCTATTGTGCTGTAGCCATTCCTGAATCCAGCTTGTTCTCTCGGTTGAGCCATGTCCAGTGTTACCTTTAAGCGGTCTGAAAGAACTTTAGTGAAGATTTTATAAACCACTGATAGGAGGCTGATAGGTCTGTAGTTCCTGAGATCCTCAATGTCACCTTTTTTATGTAGCGGGATCATTGTAGCGTTGGTCCAATCCTCAGGAATCTTCCCTTCATTAAGGCATCGAGTGAAAATTTCGGCAAGTACTGTTTCGATTTCTCCACTTGCTTCTTGTATGATGTCTACAGTAATTCCATCTTCTCCTGGAGCTTTTCCCCGCTTAATGTTCTTGATTGCATGTGCAACTTCTACTGGGAGGACAGGAAAAACTCTGGTACTGGTATCTTTCATGATGTCTGGAGTACATGTATCATCCCTTTCATATAATTTGGAGTAGAAATCTTTCACTCTTGTCAAAATTTCGCCTCTATTTCTTGTTACAGAACCATCTTCTTTTCTCAGTGCCATAATCTGTTTTCTTCCCTTACTGAGATGTCCCTTTGCTATCTTTAGGCTTTGGTTGTTTTCAATTGCTTTCCTCACTAGTTCACAGTTGAATTTCCTTACGTCTTCAGTGATACTTTTTCGTACTGTCTTGCATAGCTCTTTATATTCCACTTTGGAAGTCACATCTTCTTTAGTTGTCCTCATCTCTCTTCTTTTTTGCATCAACATTTTGGCTTTTCCTAATAATTTGCTCACATGCAACTTGTTCTTAGACCCAACTAATTTTGTTGCTGTTTCCATAAGAGCTTTGATTACTTTTCTGTTAATAACATGTATTTTTAATACCACTGGCATAGCACAGTTGGTCATGTCGCTGTGAACTGTGTGGGAGGCAAATGTTTTTGAAGGGTGTTCGAACCCCGCTCCTGCCAGCCATCTAGTCTGCGGCCTTTCCGGGATTTTCCGCAGACTCCCCGTGTTTGGGAACGCGAATGCGTAGACAGTTTTTTGTCCTTGGACCCCCCCTTCTCTAGGATACCTAGGTTTACCAGATGAGTGTCGGTCGATGCTCTGGTAGTAAAACAATGAAAGACGAATGAAATCTGATGCCCCATGGTATCATGCATCTACGGGATTACCCCTAGTTGATGATTATGATATTTTTAATATACTAACACGCATTGCCTATGTGCGATTAGAAGTTATCACGATGTATTAAAAATCATCGAAAGTAGCAGAACTAATTTTTGATGGGGAGGAGTCCAAAATATTTTTTTTGCGGGGGGAGGGGTTGTTTTGCAATTAGCCTCTGTTGAACAAGTTTAAGATTTCTGTCTTTGCAGTTGATTTATTTGCCAGTTTATCAATCTTTGAACACACATACAGCTCATTTTTAGGTTACAGAGAATAGAACAAGTGTTACTTCCCCGTAAAGTGGACTTAAACCTCACACAGGATGCCAAAAATAGGTGGTACAGATCTTCAGATAAGTTTCTAATAGGTTATGACTCCAAGTGATCGCACAGTCAGCAAAAATATAACGCCAGGAATGACAAAAAAGAGAATATATCAGTATTTCCGCTTCGGCAGGAAGCGCTAAATAGCCTACGTGGATTTATGAGAGATTTCAACATTTAAACCTTTCACATACGTCCTTTGAATGAATGCGTCAAAATGATTGCCAAATGTTGTTGACACGAAGAAAGAAAGATTTGTGAACGAGAGTAGGAACGCGATCAGGTTTTTGTTTAACATAAATGTCATTTGTTGCAACGTATCCTTTGTGACAAATATGTTGGAGATTTACTTAGTGATAACTATTTTTCTGAGCCGGGCATCACACACGCACGAGCTCACATCACGCTTTATTGATATGTTACCGTGGGCAGTCGGAAATAATGTTCAGAGAATAGCTCGAAGTTCCTCGTGTGAGCTTTTCTCTCTATCTTGTTAAGTTTGTAGATAAGCAAAAAATTCAGCCACGAATCTTCTTTAAATTACCCTCACTCCTTCGTATACATCTGATCATATTATAGTGTGTACTTCCATTTCCAAATTTTCCATGAATGATGAAGCACAAATTTACATAGAACATCTGGGCTGACCGAAAAGAGCGATCAAAATCTGTCGAAAAAAGTGAAATTTACTGCCATTTATTTTTAAAGATTTAAACGTTCCTTTTTTTTCTATTTATTTAATCGAAAAACTAATATACAGAAGGAAGCCCTGTTTTGAGAATTTGGTTATTTCACACTAAGAAAAGATACCATTTTCAGGGACAGCAGCATGGAAAATGACAACAGCACTGTAACGTACCAGGAGATGTGACGTACCTCCCAGAAGGACGCGCACGACATAAAGGCAGATAGGAGTCAGAACATAAACGTCCGCGTAGCTCAATTGGTAGAGTGACTTATTCCAGAATGAGGGGTTCCGGGTTCGAATCCTGGCGTGTACAGAAATGACGGAGGAATTTACTTCGTTATAATGGCGCCCGAACTATCCGGATGACCCGACCGTTCAAAAAATCTCGCAATGGTGTGATGTTCTTTCCACACCGCGAGATAGGAAAAATCAGAGAATCCCTTCTCCAGCACTTCGAAAAAAAAAAAAAAAAAGTGGGAGATGATGTAACGTGCCAGGAGATGTGACGTACCTGCCAGAAGGACGCATACGACATAAAAGCAAATAGGAATCAGAATAAAACGTCCGCGTAGCTCAATTGGTAGAGTGACTTATTCCGGAATGAGAGGATCCGGGTTCGAATTCTGGCGTGGACAGAAAATGACGGAGAAATTTACTTCGTTATAATGGCGCCCGAACTATCCGGATGACCCGACCGTTCAAAATCTCGCAATGGTGTGATATTATTTCCACACCGCGAGATAGGAAAAATCAGAGAATCCCTTCTCCAGAGCTTCGAATAAAAAAAAAATTGACTGGGAGTTCTCAAGTGCACGTTTTATAGTGGATGGCTGCCTGCAACGATTCATGGTCACGGCTGACCCGTGGGCCATGCCCCCGGCCCTTTTTCGGGGGGAGATGTGACGTACCTGCCAGCAGGACGCACACGACATAAAGGCACATAGCAATCAGAATAAACGTCCGCGTAGCTCAATTGGTAGAATGACTTGTTCCGGAATGAGGGGATCCGGGTTCGAGTCCCGGCGTAGACCAGAAATGACGGAGAAATTTACTTCGTTATAGCACGAAAAAACATTTTTTATCGAAACTCATTTTCTCAGTGCATTCAACACTGGGAAAATGGGTTTCGAAAAAAAAAGTTGTAACGTGTATCCCTAATCTAACCTTACCTTTTGAGTTTCGGTTCCCATGTAAATTGCGTTACTTCTCGGTTAGATTTTCTTTCTAGACGGTACGTCTCTTCTCCGTTATAGTTTCTTACTGAACGACATCTCACTTCCCACAATTTTTGGAAATGACTCACAGTAAGGCGAAGGTAAATAAAAAAAGCCACGCAGGGTGTAAGGTGTGGTGATGATAGTACAACTAGAGGTGATTTACTGATTGCATTTTGACAAATCTTATTTTGATGGGTTGCATACTGAAAAAGTTGCATCTACGAGCACTGGTGCCAGAGGAAAGTTCAAAATGCAACTGCTTGTGACAGAAAACCCGTTTGCTTTCTTTCTTTTTCTTTGTCGTTTAAATAGTACCAGAAGCTGTGGCATTTCACCCCTCAGCAATTATAAAATATAAATGTACAATCGTGGCCAAAAGTCCTGCACCAGTTGCCCGAAAGTCAATTTTTGATGTTTCAAGTCAACTTATACAGCGTAATAGCAAAGTCAAGAATGCATGTTATACATCATTTTAACGGAAATTTTATGCTGAATTCAAATAGTTTTACAGAATGTTATTACCAGTAATAGAAGTGAAGTTACAAGCAAAAGTACAGCGTCTAGTCATAAAAAGCATAAATTAGCGGAATTTGTGAAATTAGTGTACAATGCATTTAACGTAAAATTACTGTACGGTACATTATTGAAACTTGCAGTACACTTGAAATAACTTACCAACAAGCAAAATACGCTTTAATATTAAATTGGATAACCACGGTTTCTTAGTAACAAAGTGCACCTTCTTGGCATGGAACTAATGAGCTTCTCTGGTTGTCCATTGGTGATAACACCGTGCCATACGGGTCTTAGAGACTCAGTTAATGCTGTTTTAGATATGGGTCCTTGTTGAAGGATCGTTTGCTTCAATCTCACCCACATATTCTCTATGGGAATAAGATCCGGTGACTGTGCCTGTCGCTGAAGTTTTCTTATAACTTTTAGATTAAACCACTCATCAACCAACTTTGACCGATGACATTGCGCGTTATCGTCCTGAAAGACAAAATTCCGCAAACCCATGTCTTGTGCAGATGATAGCAGTTTGGACTCCAAAATATCCACATATTTCGATTTATTCAATGTGCCATCAACAATGTGCAGACGACCAACACCACTGGCTGAAATAAAGGACCACAACATCACCGAATGTGGGTGCTTGATTCTTGGCTGGGTGCAGCGTGCCTTATATCTTTCACCAGCCTGACGATGTGTTTAATTATTTCCATTATTAGCGGAAATAGTAACAGTTGTTTCATCACTGAAAATAACATATTTCCATTCATCAACAGTCCAATTCTTGCATGCCTTTTCCCAAGCAATTCTTTTGAGCCGTTGTTGTTCAGTAAGGAAAGTATTTTATGCTGCTTTTCGTGCAGTCAGTCCATTTTCTTGTAGCCTACGACGACCTGTACGTGCAGATGCAATAACACCTACTTCATTCTGCCACTTATTTTTTAAATCAGTGGCTGTTTTAAACCTTGATTTTAAGGAACGACGAATCAACTTGAGATCATCACGTTCAGTACACACAGCCTTGGTTGATTTGTTCCTTTTATGTTTCCCACACATCCAGTTTCTGCAACTCTTTTAATGGTGCGTAAGACAGTGGAATGATCACAGCCACATTTAACAGCAATTTTGGCGCCGTGTTTTCACCAATGGACAACCAGAAGAGCTCATTAGTTCCATGCCAAGAAGGTACACTTTGTTACTAAGAAACTGCGGTTATCCAATTAAATATTAAAGCGCATTTTGCTTGCTGGTAAGTTATTTCAAGTGTCCTACAAGTTTCAATAATGTACTGTACAGTAGTTTTACGTTAAATGCATTGTACACTAATTTCACAAATTCCACAATTTTTTGTTTTTTTGACTAGACGCTGTACTTTTGCTTGTAACTTCACTTCTATTACTGGTAATAACATTCTGTAAAACTATTTGAATTCAGCATAAAATTTCCTTTAAAATGATGTATAATATGTATTCCTGACTTTACCATTACTCTGCATAAGTTGACTTGAAACATCAAAAATTGACTTTCGGTCTACTGGTGCAGGACTTTTGGCCACGACTGTATATATCAACATTCATCATTATAAACCATTATCAATCCACTGCTGGATAAAAGTCTCCCCAATTTTCTTACCCAACGGTCTGTCTTGAGCCAGTCTCCTCCACGTCACTCCCGCATGCTCTCGAATCCGCATTGCTTTCCTACTTGGTCTTCTTCCGTGTCTTTTCCTGTTCCTTGGAATCCGGTATAAAATTTCGGTTGTCCGTCCTTCCAGCAACATGCCCAGCTCATTGCCAATTTAGAAATTTTACTCTGATCATGATGTCTTCCACTCTTTAATTTGTGAAAACACAAACTTGCCGGCGACAGAGATCGAAATCGCGTCTCCTCGCTCCGGAGTTCTAACATACTAAACCACACCGACGGAATGTATCGCTGTGGATTTGTCTTCTTCACGTGTGCTTCACCTCTGTAGTACGTCACATCATTTCCCTCGTAATTTTTTTTTTTATTTTAAGTCAAGAAGGAATTTTTCATTAATTCTAGACGATGTGTGGTACAAATATCACACATTTTTCGAAGAACCCAATGCCTACCTCATTCATTCATTCATTCGGGCGCCAATGTGAAAACAGGAATTTGTCGATCTGCGCCTCCTCGCTCTGGAGCCAGTTGTTCTAACTGACTAAACTACCCCGACGGAATGTGAAACTGCAGACTTGTCATCTTGACACGTGCATCACCTCTGTAGTACATGACAAATTCCAGCTGTCGGAGACTGATTGCCAAGTTTTAAGTCGCGGAATCATTCGGGAGGGAGGAAGGGGTTGGCCATAACTCACCACGCTGGCCAATCGTGTTTGTGAGTGTGGGATAGCATTTCATTTAATCCCGGTGCTAGAGTTGTACAGCTATTGCGGTCGTCATAACCCCTTTAGTGGGCACAGGATGCACCGCGAGAAGGTGCATGGGGTTGATATTTGTCGAGAAGAGGGTATGATATTTTTACGCATCACTTGACCTTTGCAGATATATATATTCGCGGTTTATAGGTCCTCAAGAGCAACTCTTAGGACTATAAGGAACAGCTCATTCCTTAAAAAATTGGGATCTCGGACAATTATCCAGAAGCCCGCTCCTCTGAGATCTCGGCTACTTGGTCGACAAATGATATTTCACAGAAGAGAAGTAAAAAACCTCGGTAAAAAACGTTTAAACGCTTTAAGTAGCTCTCACAACAGTTTTCTTTTCTGCGTCCATCCGGAACTGCCATTCAAACCATTAAGCTTTTCTTTGGAGGAAAAAGAATTTATTTACACACACTAAAATAAGTTGGGCCAATAATATCAATAAACAGCGAGACAAACAGCAAAAATGTTTTTTCAAAAATATCTCATGCTATGACGCACAGTTTCAGTACAATAATCTAGGAAAAATAAGTAGAATAGATGCGATCATAAATTAGAAAATTCTTATACCACGTTGTAGTCACATGATTGTTTTATGGCCTATTTTGTACTTTAAATGAGCCTATTTGAGTAATTTTAATGAGGTTTGATATTCACATCTAATCTTTTCCATTTCCTTTCCTTATCATTTCAGAACATCAGATAACAGTATTTTATTTGTTTCCTTAAATAGTTCCTTCTGTTATTGTTTTTTTTTTGTTTGTTTTTGTTTCTTCTCGTCAGATCGTTCTTTACCTGTGAAGTGACGTTATTTGCACATAATAAACAATTATGTTAGAGACAGTGATTGAACGTTTGATTTACTGGGTACGTAACAGACAATATATTCTACGGTGTCGTTACTGCTTGCTTGTTGTAGGCATCTTTGCGTATAGATATTGATCAATGTTCCGCTATTGATTAGAAGGTGTAGGAATGCTTTCATTAGTCTTTACTTAGGGGAAGTAGATGTTGTAGATATCCCTTTCTCACTTGGTTGTGCCCTGTGCTGTATATCCTTTTCTCATTCTGTTGTGTCCTTTACACCCAGCATTTTCTTGTATGATTTATATCCACAGGAAAGGTTTAGACGTAACATTCTGATACTTTTATGCTGCGTATCAGAAACGAAGTTACTTTAGACTGAACCTAGAGGCTCTGATACTACAGTGCAGAAAAATAGGAATGCCATATTGTAACTGCGAATCGACATAGTTGGGAGTGCCAGGCTATGACGTCACAAAGAGCAATTCCAGGGAGAAAGCACATTGGCGGGGGAAAGAACAAATGACCTTATTTATCGCGGGGGGTCCAATAACCGGGCCGACGGCTTAATATGCTCATTCGACGCATGGCGAGCATTCAGTTATTCAGAACAACTCAATCTACTGGGATCTATCCAGCAACTATCTTTTCGGAAGGCGGCTGCTCTAACCACTAGGCCACCCGAGGACCTATAGACTTCCCCGCGGACAACCTGGCATCAAACGTTTCTCCCATCTCCACCACATTCTACTGCCAGCTTACTGACTCTCCCTCGGGGCGATTTTTGCCACTTATTTAGGTTAATGCTCAGAGTTTTCAGATACTAAAGCTATCGCCATTTCCTCTTTGTTCTATCGAAAGATTAGTATCCCTGTCATTTCAGAAATGCCGTTCTTTCACATGCATAGCAATCCTCATTTCATTGATATTTTTGCTTTCGTAATAAAAGGACTTCACCTCCTGTGTTCTCAGCATAGGTAAAACATTGTAACAGTTTCATTAAGGGGAAAAGTACTTGGAGTCCCACACAGCGGTGCGAATTGCTAATACTTGGATCTCGCTCTATGAACATTAATGATTCTTGTTCTAATGAATATTAAAGAGTTTGGAGAAAAAAGTTATGTATGCAAAAGTGATATAATTTCAATTACGCAACGCATATTAATCTGCAATAATTTTTTTTTCAGGGTGAAGCATTTGGCCTGACATCGGACAACTGTGACGTAGGCTTCGTGGAGCAAAGCCACACTTTTTGCCGTGGAGACGTTCCTTGTCAGACCACCGCCGGTCTTTTGTTGCTTCCCCTTCGCCAGAGGAGGGTCTTCTACAAAAGGAGTAATCCCAGCGTGTGTTTCGTCGATCCCTGCGTGGAAGAATTCTTGAAACAAGGATAAACGTCAAGTTGTTCGTTATGTTATACCAGATATTAATAACAAGACATGAAACTGTGAAAACAATGGGTTCTGAACTAAGCATGTCCCTGCATGAACCCTTAAAGGGGAAAAAATTGGAATGCCGGCAACTTGATGAATTCATCGTCGTCAACACCCAGGAAGATTACAGATGCCAAAGTGCCACGGTTCATGCTTTCGTTGTTTCGTCGATCGTTGCTCTATTTAATTAGTGTGACAAGTTTAACTGTCGTCATCTTCATCGTTGAAAAAAATAATCAGAGAAATAATAAAAAAGAAGAAGAAAATGAGTCAATTAGCGTAATCACATTGGAGTTCGTAGATGTTAATGCTCTTAGATGTTTGTATTTATTTCCATAATCTTATGCCATGATGAGATAAAATAAAATAATTCTTTTCCCAAGGGATTTCCAGTGCGGCTCTTGCTTTATTCATGCTTAAAGGCATCAAAACAACATCACATATACAGGGTGGTCGAAAAATCCCCTAAGGGTTTCGATCGACAACTGTACAAAAACTGAACAATGCGGTTTGCGGCATTTGAAAGAGTAAATATTCGAGTTTTTAACGCCATCTCTTTCCAACAGATGGCGTCGTTACGTGCTCGCAAATACCAACACGTACTGCAAAACAACTGAAAATGTCGTCGCTGCAGGATAAAGCAATGCGCGCGCATTGGTTTTTTGAGACGAAGTCTGTGATTACGGTACAAAGAAATTACCGTCAGATATATCGGAAAGATCCACCGAGGGATTTCGTTATCAGAGCGTGGCAGAAGAAATTCTTGGATATTGGTAGCGTCCTGGACCAGCAAAGAAGTGGCAGACCCCCTGTCAGTGAAGAAACTGTGCAGAGCATACAGGAGGTTTTCGTTCGCAGTCCTAGCAAATCCCCGAGAAAGGCCTCTTTACAACTGAATGTTCCACGATCCATATTGATGGAAGTGCTCCACAAAACGCCTAAAACTAACAGCATACAAAGTGCAACTCCTACACCCGATTAAACCGAACGATTGACCTCATCGCTTAGCATTCGCTTGGGATATGTTGGAGCGGCTGGAAGTTGATGAAAGTTTCCAACGCCGGATAATCATCTCGGATGAGGCAGCCTTTTACGTGCACGGAAAAGTCAACACTCAGAACGTTCGTATATGCATGAGGTAGTGAAAACCCCCATTCAGTCAGGGAGCATGTCGCGCGCAGTCCAAAAGTGAATGTCGGGTGTGGGCTAATGCATAATCGTGTAATTGGGCCATTCTTCTTCTCCGACCCCACAGTGCAAATGAATAATTACCTGGACATGCTTTAGAACTTTGCGGTTCCTCAACTACAGGATTTGCTACCAAACATCATACTGCAACAAAATGGCGCTCCCCCGCATTGAGGCTTGACATTCGTGAATACCTGAACTGTGAGTTTCCCGACAGATGGATTCGGTTGAGATGGTCCCATTCCTTGGCCACCCCGGTCCCCGCATATCACTCCTTAAGATTTCTTCCTCTGGGGAAAGGGCATGGTTTATCGGGAAAGATTAAGCAGCCTTCACGAGCTCCAAGAGCGCATTACAGCAGTGTTTGATGGAATCGATCCTGACATGTTGGAGCGCACATGGCAGGATATTGAATACTGACTGGATGTGTTACGTGCTACCAAAGGCACACATGTAGAAGTGTATTAAGGTAAGATTATTAAACTCGAGTATTTACTCTTTTAATGTTGCAAACTGCGTTGCTGTAGGTCTGTTTGTTTTTGTACAGTTGTCAATCGAAACTCCTAGGGGTCTTTTCAACCACCCTGTATTCCGTTTAAAATGTTTGAAATTTCCAGACTGAAATCAAACGAAGTCGTCCCTACCTCAGAGGTGACGCACATCTCAATGCGGTTAAGTTGCTGCGACAAACCTCGTCGGTGTAGCTTAATTGGGAAAGTATTCGGCACCGGAGCAGAAGGATGTGGTTTCGATTACCTCTATCGGCAAATGGACTTTACGCTATACTGGCGCTCGAACGTGAAAGGAATCTCCTGACCGTGATGTTCGTTCCACACATCGCCTGGAATTAGTTAGAATTCCTCCTTCTACAGTGAAATCTCCTTCAAGCGTGATTAGCAGGCTGACCCGGAAACCTGCGATTCCGTCCCAGCCCGTTCTCAAAGAGAGGATATACGAAGTAGGATCCAAAAGTTCATGTACTGGGTCCGTAAGTCCATAGATAGAGTTACAAAGCTGAAGCTCATCCTCCTTCAAAATAATACCCTCTTGCAACAACACACTTCTGCCAGCAGCTGTAGAGTTCGTCGAAGTACTTCTGGAACCCATTCTTTTCAATGTCCTTCTGTGCAACTAGCGATGAGTTTTTAACTTCTTCTTCGCTCGAAAACCGACGACCCTGAAGTCGACGAGTCAGCTCAATGAAGAGGTGGAAGTCGCAGGGAGGGGCGAGATCAGGTGAGTGCGGTGGGTGTGAGAGGACAACAGTTCTTGTTATGGCGAGAAACTCACGAACGTGGAGTTATCTATGTGCCGGTGCATTATCGTGCAACAGCACCCACGACTGATCGCCCCACAGTTGAGGCCTCTTCTTGCGGATCGACTCACGTAGACGTCACACGATGTCTAAATAAAGTTCCTTGTTGACAGTGGGTCCTTTAGGGATAAATTCAAGATGAATAATACCCTGGATGTCGAAGAAGATCTCTAGCATGAGCTTGCCTTGGCTACTATCTCGACGGAATTTCTGCTTGCGTGGAGACAATGGCGACGATTTCCACGCAGCTGATACCGTTTTAGTCTGCGGGTCGAAGACGAAGCAACATTTTTCATCCCCGTTAGGATTATTTTAAGAAATTGTGGGTCTTGGCCGCCCGTCATTTCCATCTGTATATCCAACTGTTCTTCAGTTAACATGCGTGGAACGATGTGTAAACACACCCGGTACATCTTCAGAACATCTGTTAGTATCCGTTAACACGTAGTCTCCGATATCCCAGCAGCCTCTGCTATTTGCTCGATTGTCTGTTGGCGCGTAGGATGGCCGCAACCTTCGAAATGTTTTCACCCGTGCGAGCTGTCACTGGCTATACGCTTCCTTCATCGTCTGCAACCTGCGACCTCCTGTCTGCCTTCTCTGAAGCGTCGATGCCAATTGAATGCTTGTGTCCGCGACAAGATGTTTTCGCCATAATCTTGCTTCAACATCTCATAAGTTTCTGCTGGACTTTTACCCAAACGAACACAAAACTTAACGTTAACGTGTTGCTCAGAAAACGCCATTTTTCGTCAATCGCCGAATAGTGCTTAAATTGCTCATCATACTCGGATGTACCGCAGCGAGCGCGTGATATAGATGAACGAAACCAATTTCTCTGTGAGGGAATAATATCGTAACGTAACCCAATAATCTCGTGGGTATGGGATACACGTACATTGCCATACAGGCGCAGTCTGGTAACTTTTAGATCCTACTAAGTATGTGACGTACCTACCTCAGAAGTGACGCGCATGTCAAGACGGCAAATTTGCAGGAACAAATTTCGTCGGTGTAGCTTAATTGGGAAAGCATCCGGATCCGGAGCCAGAAAGATACTAGTTTAAGTACGCCACAGGCAAATTTGCGTCTCGCTGTAAGACACGTAGAGAATTATATCAAATGTTGTGTTAAGTACTTGAATGTGACCTTGCGTGAAAAATGAAAGACCACTTAATTAATTTCACACAAGAAGAAACTTTGTTTCAGTAAAAAAAATCACAACAATTCAAACTTCCATAATAGCTGACACATTTAAAGAGGGAGACTTACCGTTTGCCTAGATCAGTTTTTCCCAACCGCCGGTCCACGAGGTTTTTTTCTGCCGGTCCGCGAGAAACGTGTGAATTTATTTATTTCTATTTTGAATCGAAATGGAGTCAAAGTATGAGGAAATGTAGATGCAATTTTTTTTTTTTTTTTTTTTTTTTGGAATACCTGTCGCGGAAGATTAAAGAGAGCTTGTGTGGATCGCTAATCCCTTCACAAAAGATCTGAACTCCTACAGGATAACTCACCAGGAAAAGGAAACCTGTGTTGAACTGCCTTCTGATGCCCAATCTAGTATCGATATTGAGATCACAATCTCTGACTCAGTTTTGGAGTATTATGGGGAAAGGTTTTTTTTTTTTTTTTTTTTTTGATTGGAGGTTTAACGTCCACCGTGAGCAACTCAATGGGCTATAAGCAGTCGCCCGTCCCTAATTTAGGGTCACTGGTTCCAGGGAAGGGAGAGAGCCAGTGCCGTAAGACAAACACAACATCCATGCCTCACCGGGATTCGAACCCGGACCCCTTCGGACGAATGATCATAGGCCAACGCCTTAGACCACTGCTCCACCGGGGCGGCCAGGGGAAAGGTTATCCAAGTCTCAGCGACAAAGTTCTAAAATTATTTGTAACTTTTTCGACCACGTATGTATTACGAGAAAACTTTTTCAGCCGTTTCGGCAATCAAAACAAAGCACGGGAACATAATGGACGTTAATGCTGCAGTGCTGCGCCTTGCAGAAACAATTCTGGAACCGTGGCTCGAGAAGAGTATCGCGAAGCAGCAGCAACAGATGTTGCATTGACCCCATGATATTAACGGTAAGAGGAATATTCTGGTATATTGATTATGAATATTATGGTATGCTTATTAATCATTAAAGAATATTAACAGATTAAATTATATTAGCTTTAAGTAGGTGACATGGAATAATCTGGTACATAAATTATGGATTGTAGGCAGTGATAATTATAATATAGAATATTACGAGATTAAAAATGGCCTAAAGGTTTTGTTTCGGCATCGCGAGTCCACGAAAGTTTCCCCCAACGTTTTGCTGGTCCACGAATGCAAAAAGGTTTGGCCTAGATAATGTGTAAAAATGGAGATTATGTGTAAGAAAGATCCTTATACCCTATTTATATAAATACCGTCTGTGGCATTCTGGTTTATGGGCATAAATGCACTAAAATGACAATTTGCTATACATCCCAACCTAATAACGCGTAATCCAACCTTTCGTCCTCACAACAGAAGAAATATATCGTGGCATGGATTCTGCCAGGTGTTTGAAACAATCAAGTAGTATTGAGGCTCATGTTTCTCCGGGACAGCTGTTAGTAAAGTGTCGAGAGTTAGAGCAGTCGGCTTCGTGCTCAAATGCATCGCTCCACTTTGATCCACAAATGCTCAATAGGGCTCAGATTCGGAGAGACAGAGGGCCATTCGAGGTTTTTGAACTCAGCTGAATGCTCCACAAGCGAGTCCTTCACCAAACGGAAGCGATGAGATGGGGCGTTATATTTCATCATGCGTTGTCGACCTGTGTCCACAATTCGTTGACTTTGCGAGGAAGTAAAGTTACATTTGCGCCACATACGGAAAAAGTGTGCATCAGGAACAGCTAAAACTCTATAGTAAATCTTAGAAATGATTTCTGCTATCCGATGCAAAAAGAGTTCTTTTCTATTAGATATCTGAATGCACAGATGTTGTGTTTAATAGGTAGATGGATAAACGCAGTTATTGTGTCGAAATTCTTTATTAGCGATAGCGTAAAGGTGTTTTGATAATACAGATTCCTAACAGCCTTAATGTTGTTCCAATGAGAAACAACGGAGTATAATTGCTTGCCAAAATTTCGCTGGTGGCTAAGCGAATTTGAGCATTGAACTGGACCTGTGCTTCGCAGAAGATGCGATGGTGCTGTTATTTTTCGATAGACGTATGTTGTGCTATAGCAATGCTTCTCTTTCTGATAGAATATGGGTCAATTCTGCAACCCCTTTTTTATTTGTTTCAATATCTGATATCATGAATTAGTATTAAAATCATTGGACAAATGCAGTAAGTGAACATTTAATCTTATAGATTTATTGACTAATTCACTTTTCTATTGAGGGAAAATGTTGTTAGGTGAGCATTCCTTTTTAACCAAGACATGAAGGTGGATAAAAATTACCACCAATTTAAAACAAAATCATACCTTCGGAATAAATGTATCAATTAACACAAAACAAATAATACTGCATTCGTAGGGACTTAAAATGTTTTGGCAACATGGTTTACTGGACGCGATCTGAAACAGATGGAGCTTCTGTAGTCCGAAACTCAAAATAGCAGATTCACTGACAGAGCGTGAAAATGCGTTTTGCGGTACAAGGAAAGTCATTCTGCGACTGCGGTACAGCGGCTTTTCAAACAAAAGTCCCAAACGAAGCCTTCTGCATACTCTTCCATAACCGAATGGCATTCCCGCTTTTTCGCAATACGGTCCATAGGGTACCGTGAATCATGTCAGGGTCGGCTAGTTCTTTCGGAGAATACAGTGAAGCGCGTGTGGAAAGCATACCAAAGAAGTCCACGTAAATCAACTAGGCGAGCGAGTATGGAACTTCAGGTTTCAAAAACAACTATGTAGCGTATCTTGCGTAAATGACTGAGCTTCAAGCCTTACAAACTTCAGCTATTTCATGCACTGTCTGCCAGACTCTACCCCTCTACCAACTACCAGTAAAGAGAATTCAAGGAAAGGATTGTAGCAACTGCTGCTACCTCAAATGAGGATATGCTTCCCACAATATAGGATGAAATATCTTATAGGTGGAAGATTTGTCGGGTAACACAAAACATTTCCAAAATATTACTTGTAAAAAAATACCGGTACAATATAATTTGTGTTATGTTAATTGCTGCCTCCATTCCTAAGTGACGATATTTTTTTAATCGGCGGCTATTTTTTGTTTACCGTGTAAATGTTTGCTATTCAACAAAGTCAACAGTTTATTGATTATCAGACTAATAAAATGTTATTTCATAAAAAAACAGAAAATGGAGCTGAATTTTAGATCTTAAGAAAGTTAAAGTCAAGTATAAAAAGTAGAAAAGTGTCGCGTTTCCTCTCCATAAACATTTCTGAAAGCAAAAACAGAATATTGCATTCTCCACAGATAGTAACGCGTTGTAAACATAAGAGCCAGATGGCATTAAGTACCACTTATTGAAAATTTAAAATGGAAATGTTTGTGATAGAAGATGATAAATTGTATAGTGATTTCTCTGTCAGACAGGAAAACCTGATTTAGGAATTGAATTTAGCCGAAGCGTGACGCATTTGCCAGACTGATCATTTCTTTATCTGCCACTGATTCTGAAATTATTGAGAACAAGCCACGGTGAAAGGCATGTGAAATGAACTGAAGCAGATACACAAACGTTTAAGCAAAAACAGACTTCTATTAAGAAACTTATATGGCTAACGTTATGACAGATATGTAATCCTGCAAGATTATGTAAACAGTATGCTAGCTTCTGGTTAATTGCAAACTGCATTGTCCAGTTGCAACAAAGCAGGTACTGTGAATATTGTATTGAAGGCAAACTTACACAGAAACCTTACTCTAAACAATTAGACTCAGGACAGAAATAGTAGCAGGCAGGTGGGTATAAAACCAGCCCCAAGTGCAAAAGACAGTTGTACAGTTTTATTTGGTCATACGGTACCGCACATTTTAGTTGCATTTGGTACTGACTCTGTCCCTTTCCTAGAATCAACGTCGCTGGCTCTGTACCCTTCCTATAATCAGTGTCGCTGGCTCTGTCCCCTTCCTTATACTCAATGTCGCTGGCTCTGTCCCCTTCTTATAATCAATGTCGCTTGTTCTGTCCCCTGCCTAGAATCAACGTCACTGGCTCTGTCCCCTTCCTATAATCAATGTCGCTTGTTCTGTCCCCAGCCTAGAATCAACGACGCTGGCTCTGTTCCCTTCTTATTATCAATGTCGCTTGTTCTGTCCTCTTCCTAGAATCAACGACGCTGGCTCTGTCCCCTTCCTATAATCAATGTCGCTTGTTCTGTCCCCTTCCTAGAATCAACGTCGCTGGCTCTGTCCCCTTCCTATAATCAATGTCGCTTGTTCTGTCCCCTGCCTAGAATCAACGTCGCTTGCTCTGTTCCCTTCCTATAATCAATGTCGCTTGTTCTGTCCCCTTCCTATAATCAAAGTAGCTTGTTCTGTCCCCTGCCTAGAATCAACGACGCTGGATCTGTCCCCTTCCAATAATAAATGTCGCTGGCTCTGTCCCCTTCCTATAATCAATGTCGCTTGTTCTGTCCCCTGCCTAGAATCAACGACGCTGGCTCTGTTCCCTTCCTATAATCAATGTCGCTTGTTCTGTCCCCTTCCTAGAATCAACGACGCTGGCTCTGTCCCCTTCCTATAATCATTGTCGCTTGTTCTGTCCCCTTCCTATAATCAACGTCGCTGGTTCTGTCCCCTTCCTATAATCAATGTCGCTTGTTCTGTCCCCTGCCTAGAATCAACGACGCTGGCTCTGTTCCCTTCCTATAATCAATGTCGCTTGTTCTGTCCCCTGCGTAGAATCAACGTCGCTGGCTCTGTCCCCTTCTTATAATCAATGTCGCTTGTTCTGTCCCCTGCCTAGAATCAACGTCGCTGGTTCTGCCCCCTTCCTATAATCAATATCGCTGGCTCTGTTCCCTTCCTATAATCAAAGTAGCTTGTTCTGTCCCCTGCCTAGAATCAACGACGCTGGATCTGTCCCCTTCCAATAATAAATGTCGCTGGCTCTGTCCCCTTCCTATAATCAATGTCGCTTGTTCTGTCCCCTGCCTAGAATCAACGACGCTGGATCTGTCCCCTTCCTATAATCAGTGTCGCTAGCTCTGTCCCCTTCCTATAATAAATGTCGCTAGCTCTGTCCCTTTCCTATAATCAATGTCGCTTGTTCTGTCTCCTGCCTAGAATCAACGTCGCTGGCTCTGTCCCCTTCCCATAATCAATGTCGCTTTTTCTGTCCCCTGCCTAGAATTAACGACGCTGGATATGTCCCCTTCCTTTAATCAGTGTCGTTAGCTCTGTCCCCTTCCTATAATCAATATCGCTGGCTCTGTCCCCTTCCTATAATCAATGTCGCTTGTTCTGTCCCCTGCCTAGAATCAACGACCCTGGCTCTGTTCCCTTCGTAAAATCAACGACGCTGTCTCTGTCTTCTTCCTAGAATCAACATCGCTGGTTCTGTTGGTATTTCTAACTTAAAAAATAAAAGGCTGTAATGCTAACAACTGACACGTTTATCAGCATTTTTACATACCTTTTCAAGGTCTGTGTTGAAAGAGGTCGCCACTTCCCTCGATGCATTTCCCCGCTCGCCGAAGTATGTTCAGGAAAACGCGCTGCAATTCGGCGACTGAAATGCAGGCGATCTCTTGCCGTATGTTGGTTTACAACTCTTCCAACTTTCGAGGGGTTTTGCGGTAGATTTTCCCTTTGAGCGAGTCCCACAGTAAAAGTCGCACGGGGATAATTCGGGAGAGTGGGATGGCCATAGATTCTTATTGATTGTCCTTTCCCGAGTAAAATCACAGTGGATTTGCATGAGTGAACGATCAGAGATATGGCAAGTCGCTCCATCTTTTTGGAAGAAGGTATGTGAGTTTTCTTGTGGAGTCAACTGGCTTACAAACTCTTCTTAGATCCGTAGATAAACATCTGTATTCACATTTACCTGGGGGAAAATGGGTCCCATGATGCGTTGGCCTGACACTCCACACCTAACATCGACTTTTAAATCATGGTGTGGTTTCTGTTGGAACTCGTGCGGATTTTTAGCAGGCCAGTGTCGTGTAAATTGACATATTCCTTAAAATCGTTCAAATGCTTTAGATCGTTCACGAACCAAAACGAAAGCACACGTGCAAACATACTCTTCTACAATAAAAACGCGTTGTTCAATTGAATACGACATGACTCACCCATAGACAGCCACAAACTATCTCCCGGAGCATAGTGGATCACTGAATTCAGTTATACATGTATATCGTAGTTCGCTGCTGGAATTATTCGACGCTGTGCGTACGCACCAGCGTTGAATAATTTCCAGCAGCAAACTACGACGTATAACGTTACAAACGTAACCCAACCCGCGTTTGGGGCGAGTTTTATGAGCGCCACCTGCAGAGGCGATTCCTGGCTTTTATGGCGTATAGGATGTAAAGGGAATAAACCTTAAGGGAAGGATACATGAAAATCCTCTTTAAAAATAAATACTGTATATCCTAAAGATAAAGGCGGCATAGAAACCAAACAAAAAAGGAAAATCATTAACAATAAAACGAAATAAAAACGTATTTTACTGACGGTCGTTATTTGTACTTGATTACTTCTGGGTGGTAAAGATATCGATGACTGCATTGTGAAAGTTGTGGCAATTTTTCAGCTGCTTGAAGAATGCTTTCTCTATGAATATTTTTTTTTTTTTTGATTGGAGGTTTAACGACCACCGTGAGCAACTCAATTGGCTATAAGCAGTCGCCCGTCCCTAATTTAGGGTCACTGGTTCCAGGGAAGGGAGAGAGCCAGTGCCGTAAGACAAACACAACACCCATGCCTGACCGCGATTCGAACCCAGACCCCTTACGGACGAATGATAAGAGGCCAGCGCCTTAGACCACTGCGCCACCGGGGCGGCCTATGGATATTGACGATAATTCATTGAAACGATCTTCAGTTGTTCAATTTCGACTGTAGGTCTTGATACGTTTCAATGCAGAAAAGCTCCTTTTTTTATCAGCGCACAACAATATACAATAGTAAATATACTGAAGAGTACATTAAAACACAAAATAGAACAAGTCGAAGCTTCAAAAAACCTAGCGGAACACAAACTCTTCTTTTTCGCTAATAAGTAGGCGTCACGTGATACTAGCTACTATTGTGTGTTTCCGGAGATGGGCCATCAAGCATAGGAACGAGAGTAAGCGACGTGTAGAGGCTCGTAGGATGACTCGAGACGTCCTCGGCATGCCTCAGCATCCCGCTCAGTTCTGTGGCCTTCTGCCCTGTATACCCTCGACCCATCCATCCCTGCACTCAATGGGCGAGATCTGGTAAGCGAGGATGGTTGATAGAAATCCTCAGTCTTTGTTCACAGCTTCCACACACGACCATCATGCGCCGCTTTGTACGCACGCAAACAGCTTGAGGATGATCCCTACTGCAATTGCGCCCCGTTGTCGTTTTTTTCTTCTATGTTTATAAAATGAGACTTTTCAAAAACTTCATTATGAGTGTAATTACCAAAAATTAAAGTTTAGGATGATCCTCACGTCCTACATGGAGGAGTCGCTAGTGCCACCCTGTACATGTGGTCCAATGATTACTGAATAACCAGGTGGCGACAGATATTGTATCACTTTTTTTTTTTTTGAGGTTTAACGACCACCGTGAGCAACTCAATGGGCTATAAGCAGTCGCCCGTCCCTAATTTAGAGTCACTGGTTCCAGGGAAGGGAGAGGGCCAGTGCCGTAAGACAAACACAACATCCATACCTCACCGGGATTCGAACCCGGACCCCTTCCGACGAATGATCAGAGGCCAACGCCTTAGACCACTGCGCCACCGGGTCGGCTTGTATCACTTTCACAGATGATGATGATTTTTCAAGATCAGCACATGCGTACCTACCAAAAATAGAAGCATTAACAAAAATTAAAGAAAACATAGTTGCCGCAGAGAACCAACTTGCAAGAAAGCCAAACGTGATGGATATAGACAATTGAGGATAATACTGTCGAACAGAATTTTAATGCTTTTTAGCAAAGCGGGCAGCCGCCCCGGTGGCGCAGTGGTCTAAGGCGTTGGCCTCTGATCATTCGTCCGTAAGGGGTCCGGGTTCGAATCCCGGTCAGGCATGGATGTTGTGTTTGTCTTACGGCACTGGTTATCTCCCTTCCCTGGAACCAGTGACCCTAAATTAGGGACGGGCGACTGCTTATAGCCCATTGAGTTGCTCACGGTGGTCGTTAAACCTCCAATAAAAAAAAAAAAAAAAAAAAGCGGGCAATGGATCACACACAGAACCGATCCTTATTCACCACAGCGAACACAGTAGAAGAAAGAAACATAAAGGTCTGACGGAAATGACTAAAAACAGTATTCCTAGATGCAGGTATAAATGACAAATGCAGTCGGGCCTCCGTATATCGAAGTCGATGGTTCCACAAAAAAATCGATATATAGAAACTTTGATATACGGAAACGATCTTTTTTTATATAGCGTATATGTATTGCGTAGTATATTGCATTTAGAAATACATTTCCTAATCTCTCAATGCACTCTTTCTTATAAATTTAAGAAAATGTGAAGCACAAGTGCCTCTCGCACGCTCAGCCTTCTGGGGGAGGGGGATCCTGTTAGGTTATTCTAAAAAAAATTATATTTTTATCCTTTAACCGGACCCAATTGTTTTTTTATATAAAGGCGGACTTTTACCACGTTTTTAGTAGAACTTTAAACCTTTATTCCTTTGAGACATCCTGGGCTCACCCCTAATTTTTCCCACACTCGGGCAAAGAGTCCTGTACTAGTCCGAATCTTGACCCGCTATCGTAAAATTTATTTATTAATATGGGAGGGTAGTGCACATAGCGTAGTTTTTTTTTTCTTTTTTTTTTTTTAGGAATTACTCATTTTATTCATTTAATTTTGTAAAGTCCACACTGTCAAAGTCAAGTCAAAGAATCACCTTATCTGTAGATTGCTCATTTTCTAAGGCTCAGATTAATCTTATGAGAATGCGTTTCCGATATTGAATTTTCAGATTTCTTGCAACTCCATGGTCCATTGGGCGCAATTTTGAAGTTGTGTTTGGGAAGAGGAAAATCAAATGCACATTGGATAGTTTTGATGTTGCAATCGGATGGGCCGGGCAATTGTCTACAAAGAGAACAATTTTTCGTTTCTGCCTAATCATTTTTTTATTGAAATTTAAAATCCACTCCTCAAAAATATCCCTTTTCATTCATGCCTCTCTATTATAACGATAATCAACTACTAAAGACTTCACGCCTTTGAAGCACCTAGGTTGTTTACTTTTTTCTATCACCAATATTCTCAGTTTTTCTTTGCCGTTCATGTTAGTGCGCACCAAAACTGTTATCCTCTCTTTGCTGTTTTTACCTCCATGACAATCGTCATCTTTAAAAGTAAGAGTCTTGTTTGGCAAGCATATAAAGAGAAGTCCTGTTTCGTCGACATTAAAAGTGTTATCAGGACTGTACTCTTCTAAACTCCTCTTCAAAATCGTGTTTTTCCATTGGTTGCTGTCAGTGTCACTCACACACGCTTCCACTTTCTCCCGAAACAATCTGTTCTTTTAAGCTATGTCGCTTCTTAAATTTATTTAACCAACTAGCTTGAAAATACCCTTGACCCAAACGATAGGCAAATTCTAATGCCATTTCATTTATAAGAGGACCTGAGATTGGCAAGTTTTTGTCACGAACAAATTTAATCCACTTTAAAGAGCGTTTCCAAAATCACACTTTTTGGAACGTTTCCTGTCAGATCCGACATCTTCCAAAATTTTCATAACGAACTCCCATTTTTTTATAATTGTAGAACTGTACTTGGGGAACACCAAATTTAACCGCAATATCCTTTTTTGCGCATTCCACTGTTCACGTTTTTCAACAACTCCACCTCTTCTACAACATTAAGATTTTTTTTTTTTTTTTTTTTTTTTTGATGTCGCGAGCACACACCGACCGTCCTTTAGAGAGACTGAAACAAACTGAACCTGTTTTATAGAAGAGGAAGGTTACTTGAGGAGAGGGGTGACGGGTGTGTGGAGACAATATCCCCCTCTAGGTGATCCGTCAGCGTTGCAATTACCTTGACCACCCTTTCCTTTTTCCTCTCAAGACATCGCCGATCTATTTTTTCTCACTTGTTTTTCCTATAGCATCGTCTTTACGGGGAAGAAAACACCGATTTGTTTTGAAAAAAAAATTCGATATATAAAATTTTTTTCGATATATAGAGTAAGTTTCTATATGTAATGATCACGGGGATTCACAAAACTTCGATATATAGAGAATTTCGGTATGCGGAAGTTCGATATATGAAAGTCGTACTGTACTTTGTTGAAATTGTATCAACTGCCATTTATCGGCAAAATAAAATTTCAGCACAAGCATCAAGAAAATATCCGTGCCTTTTCCTTGGTCACATGAACGCTTTATATCAAATCAATACAGAAAAAATGTTTGGCAATAGAGAGTAGGGAGAAATTATTATGGGCTATGATGAGAGAGATCTCGAATTTACACAATCTTGATTCCATCAATAAATGTTATTATCATAAGAAAATTTGTCAAATTTCATGAAAGAACTTGCAGCTCTGTCGGATTGACACTTAAAAAGAAAACAAAGTAAGAGTGACTTAACAGTCCAATCCTTGGAAGTGTTGTTTAAAATTCTTAATACGCCGCCCTGGTGGCGCAGTGGTCTAAGCGATGGCTTCTGATCATTCGTCCGAGATGGGTTCGAATCCCGGTGAGGCAAGGACGTTGTGTTTGTCTTACGGCGCTGGCTCTCTCACTTCCCTGGAACCAGTGGACCTAAATTAGGGATGGGCAAGTGCTTATAGCCCATTGATTTGCTCACGGTGGTCGTTAAACTCCCAATCGAAAAAAAAATTCTTAACACGTCCCCATGTTGTACACCATGGAAGACGTAAATTTCAACAACACATCACATAAGCTGTTTTCGAATTTCAACAATCGTATCAGTGTTGTATCACAATCACACTCACATGCTGACGTACACGTAAATTTTACCAGCAATCCACAAACTAACAGCTCAAGGATACAATCATTTAGTCACAGAGCACAGCAGCGTGATAAAGAACATAAACCGATATGGTCAGTTTAGCTGCACGGACCTAGTTTTATTCCAACTATCTTGACTTGACTGATTGCCAGTCTAGACCTAGAGAATAAAAAATTGTTAGTTCAGATGTGACGTTCATAACACGACATATAATGAGAGGTACACAATATTCACATAAGAAAAAGTAAAAAAAGGCTTAAGGTTGAAAAGTTAGTATACACCACAAACAGGAACTAAATGCAAGCGCTTTGAAGGAAAAGTGGAAAGAATGCAAGAAATGTTTCAAGAAGAACAGCCACACGGAGTAGAGCAAGTTAGAAGGGAATATGGGAAGCATCGCCTAAGGTTCTTCCAAAAATGTTTACAGGATAAATTAAATGAAAACCACCAAATTGCTTTAAATATATACAGGGTGATCCATTTAAACCAGTACCATGTGATTTACTTATAACTTTTTTATAAATATCAACAAAATCATACAGTAAGTTGAGAATTATACATGTGGCATTGTAGAATCATTTTATCAAAGCAAATGTTGGAATTGTCCTCCATTTTCTTGTAAACACAGTTGAACACGCCACACCATATTCAGTGATGTCTCATATAGAGTACGAGCAGTAACATTGCCAATTTCAGTCGTGATTGTTTCACGCAATGCATCCAATGTTTTTGGATGGGTTTTGTAAACTCTATCCTTTAAGTAGCCCCATAAAAAAAAAGTCAGGGGAAGTTAAGTCCAGAGATCGGGGAGGCCATATGTTTTTTGAAGTTAATCTGTCATCCAAGAAGCAGGTTATGAGTTCCATTGAGACTTTCGATGTGTGACACGTAGCACCATCCTGCTGAAAGTAGCCCTCTGTCAATTCAATGTCATCAAGTTGTTCCACAATTTCATTGAATATGCGGCAATAAACGTTAGTGTTGACTGTCTCAGAGAAAAAAATGGGGCCAATAATTTTCGTAGACGAAATCGCACATCATACACCAACCTTTTGTGAATGCATCGGTGTTTCACACATAACGTGTGGGTTTTCGGCAGCCCAGTATCTGCTGTTTTGCGAATTGACGTAGCCTGACAGATGAAACCAGGCTTCATCCGTAAACCATGTGATGGAGAGAATATCAGATCGCAAATTAAGAAAATGTTGAAACCATTTGCAGTAACTTACTCTCTTTCCCTTGTCCGGTTCCTGCAGCTGATGGATTACGTGCACTTTAAATGGTCGAATGTTCGCTTTTTTGCTGCTCTTTGACAAGTTCCGTATGAATATCTTGTCTGTTGGCTTAATCTGCGCAACGATTTCGTCGGAGATTGAAGTAAACGTTGCCGAACATCTTCCACACGCGTTTGAGGCATCGGAGGGTGATGTCTACCGCTACCGCTGAGAAGAGAACCGGTTTGCTCCAGTTTTTTTGCCATCGACAGAATTGTTGACTTGCTTGGCACTTTTCGAACTCCAAACTCTCTTTGAAATGCTTGTTGCGTTTTGATGACAGAATTGGTTACCCAATACGATTTCACTAAAAAAAACACGCTCTGGAACAGAGTACTGCATGTTTCCGAATGCACGCAAGTGAATGACAACGCAACAACAAACAAATCACGAGCTGAGTTACAGTTACGGTTAACAATCTTATTCACGGTGGCGGTTTTCAATCTCCAGGAGTTGCTGCTTCTATTGAAAAAAAGAAGAAGTTCCTTGCACGATCCCTTGCAAAAATGTAAGGTTTTTTCAGGGTACTGGTTTAAATGGATCACCCTGTATTTACTGTTTAAAGTTCTGTAGCGTGTTTCCTCAAAAAGAAGAAACAGCTGCACCGCTGTTTGGGGAAAAAGCACGTTATTGTGGTGTATGAAACACACAGCATCATGATGCAATTACGCACTATGTTATGATATTCAACTTGTGATTGGTGCAACTCTGCACCAATTGCATCATGTCTTTGTCTGTTTCGTGCACTACAAAATATTATACCTTCACCACAAAAATTGGTGCATTCGGTGTAGCACCAGATTTTGTGCAACGTAACACAAAACTTTTAACAATGCGATGAAAACAGAACACTAGCTCTGAAAGAGATTCGGAGTTGTACATACAGTAGAACCAAACTGATTTGACACTAGATATGACTTGATTCGTTGAAGAAGTTGTTCTCAACAACTAAAAGGCCACCGTGTTCGGAGGGCAGGTTCGTCGGTCCGAGGGTGATGGACACCCGTTAAAAATAAGGTCACCTAATCTCTCTCCCTAAGTGCATTTCTTGAGTAGCCTGACATTCCACACTATGTCGACTCGTACAAATAAATCATCTGACACTCGGTATTATGTCAAACTGTCTACCCACTTTCCCTTCAGAGACTCTATATTCTGGACCAACTTAGCCTGACTATTTAGTGGAAGCTGAAAAAGCTACTCACCGAAAAGATCTCAAGGTTTCTCAGTATTCCTTCGCACTAATGAGGTGCAGTGTGTCACCATGGCAGGAGAGTGTCCGTAACGTGTGGAAGGTAGGGAAAGGCGAAGTGGAGTGCTCTTGACCAGAGAACATCCAGAAGCTCAAGATGGAGCTCAAGAACAATCCCTCAACCAGGGAGTCTGTTCAGCGAAAAAGACCTCAGAAGAGGCTTCCCAAAATAATCGTCTACGATGTAGACATGGACCTCACCAAGGCTGAGGTCAGCTAGTGGATTTGAGACAAGAATCCAGGAATCGAGAAGGACAGCGTCCATCTGAAGTTCTCAATCAAATCGAAAAAGGGTAACAACCACTGGATGACTGAAGTTCGGCCACTGGCTTTTACAACCCTGTCTTAACAGGTTAGCTCAAACTTGGGTAGACGGTACACCGTCTGAAGGAGGATCCAAGAGAATCCAAGTGATTTAAGTGCAATGACTTAAGGCTCTTTCGATTCCAGTGCCCTGAGGAGTCCTCCAGGTGTGTGAAGTGCGGGTAAGTAGGTCACGAGCACTTCAAATGCGGTGAAGTAGGTCACGTGCACTTCAAGTGCGAGAACCAAGCGAAGTGCACTAACTGCACTTCTGCAAATGTCAGCTTCCAGTCAGGGCTGGAGACTGTCCACTTCACTCTCGATAAGGCGTGCCCATGTCTGGCCGGGGAACTGGCCCTGTTGAAGAGCCACGTTAGCTATGAACACAGCTAAGCGCGGTCTTAACGTGCTGCAATTCAACCTCCATCACGTGAGGGTAGCAACAGCTCAGGTTCTGATAACTGCAGGCGAATGCAAAGCAAAGGTCCTGCTCCTGCAAAAGACTTATGTGCAGAACGATATGATATCGAGGTTCCTCGACTCCTCCCGACTTTTCCACTCGCTAACAGAGGGTCCCAAGGCGGCCGTCATCCTGGATCCGAGCCTCTTGGTCTCGGATGTCGTTGCCTTGGAAGTGGAGAGTGATACTAGAAATTTACTTGTAAAACATTTCTACAGTTCTTCCTCCGGATATATCTCTGAGACGATTAATGGGCTCATGGTTCTTCTAAGCAGATACCAGAACCACGAAATCGTAATATCAGGGGATTTCACCTCCAAGAGTCATCTCTGGGGTAGGTAAGAGGAGAACGATAGAGGTAGGACGCTCATAAACTTTACGTTCACAGCTTGTTTGGCTATTGAGAATGACCCGGAAAGTCCCCCAAGATTCCAAGGAGCGAGGAGTTCTTCGTGAATCGATTTGACTCTAACGGAAGTCTCAGGTAGGTCGTTAGTCCAGGAATGGCTAGTACTGGACGACGAGGGTTGCAGCGACCACCTAGCAATAGCTTTTACGATAGGTGTGGATTTCTTCAAACCACGAAAAAGAAAAGGTTCTTAGCCCTGAACTTTGACTGAACGGACTGAAGTCCAAGCTTTCCGACTTTCTCAGTGGAAGGAACTACAACAACGTCAATAACATAGAGCATCTCAGTGAGCACTCCTAAGTAATGAATGATGAGATTATAGCTATTTGCGGTACCTGCTGGGGTTCTGAGAGGGTCTCAAATTCTATGAACCTGGTAGTCGTAAAATTTACAGTTGCTCAGAGGAATAGCCAGACTGAGCAGAAGATTTGATAGCGCTGAGCGAGAATTTCTTAAGCAAGCTCTTAATAAAACTCGTGTTGAATATGGGCGCGAAATGGTTGTCTTTAAGATCGTCTTTTGGAGGGAACTGTGTGAACAACAGCCGCCGACAAATCGCATTGCTCTTCCCAATGAAATTGCGAAGGGATCCCTTTAGGATCCCCTCGCAGTCGCTGCAGTTGAAACAGAAAGTGGTGCAACAACAAGTATAGAAGGAACTCTTCAGTCGCTGCTAGTTCACCACTTCCGTGAAGAAAGGAGGAAGTACAGAAGGAACTCTTCAGGCAGAGTTACAGGTACCGCCGGACACTCCGGACGACCCCACACCCTCCCGTTCACACGAGAGGAGGAGAAAGACGCGGTTGATAGCCTAACCACCGCAAAACTCTAAGTAGAAATGGGTTGAACTTGAGCATCATTAAAGAGGTATTCAATGCAAACCCGGAGTTTTCTGTTGAATTGCTCGACGAATGTCTCCGAAGAGACTGCTTACCGGACATCTGGAAAACAGCGGCCCTTGTTCTGTTCAATAAAGAAGTGAAGGACAAGTTTGATCCATCAGCCAACAACCCGATCTACCTTATCACAGCTTGGAACAAGGTGCTCGTGAAACTCATCATTAATCGATCTCTATTTTTCCTTATTTCCCATTCTGCCAGGAAAGCTTTCGGTGAATCAATATGGGTGTGTTCCAGAGCAACGCACTACCCAAGCAGTACTGAAATTGAAATCGAAAGCAGATAGTAAGAGCGAAATAGGTTTGTTGCACGCCTTCCTCGTCTCTCTGAACTTCAAGAGAGCGTTCAACAGCGTCTGATGGACGATGGTATTTCATCGTCTATAGCAATTAGGTTGCCCACAGAACCTGTTCAGAACTGTGAGCGATTTTCTCACGAACAGGAGAGTGGAATTCGAGTATGGGCATGTTTGCATCTGTAGGAGTTACGGTAGAGGATATCCACAAGAGTCCAACTTAAGAATGTTGTGGTGGAACTTAGTGGTTCGTCCAATGCACGTCATATAACGGACTTCGGGCCGGAAGAGTTAGGTGACTGTCCCGCGGGGGAGAACAGAAGCTAGCGGGCCGCTCGGCTAATTCGCTTGAAGAGAGAGAACCAGCACCTCTGTAGTAGGATTGCCTTCGCAATGCCTTCAATCTAAATTTTCTTGATGGAGTACCATTTATCTCTACACGACTAGTCTTTTGGTGGAGCAGGATATAGTCATTGGCTATTACCTACCCTAAGTTCTAATTAACGACCACGTAAACTGCAGATTGTGTCAGTAGCGTAGTTAGTAATGTTTTGGCGCTGATGAGACTCATTCAGTGGGCCCCGCTGCTCCGTGGACATACCGTATAGTTATTATAGGTATGCCTAAGCGTATTACCGCGAATTTCCTTTTACACACAGCATTTTCTTACATTCTGTACCGGCAGCCCATCATGTAATCGAAAGTATAGTATATGGAATATAAGGCTATCTACTCACCAATATTCGGATCAATACTAAAGGAAGGATTTCCTCTTTGTTCTCTGTTGTACACAAAGACTTTGATCTTCTGGGAAACTTCCAATTTCCGTTCACGTTCATTCTCAATTGACAATAAAGAAAGACTACTAAGCAGTTATTTCGCCATTTTGCTTCAGTTTTGAGAAAGAAGTTCATCTGCGGCCTTAGACACGGGAATCGTCAAAAGCAGAATGCACGAGGATCGTACTTCGGGAAAACATGAAAGTGCATGGTTTTCAATCACCAATAGCTCTGAGACTTCTTTTGTTGACAGAGGGAAGCAACCCAACATTGAACGACCCACAGTTACACAAACGTTTGTTATCAATACAGCAAATGGTAGCCTACTGACTGTGTTGCCATCTACAATGTATGGCGGTATGTGAAAAATCGATAGGACAGAGCGTAAGAACGAAGCATACTCTTCGACAGTCGGCAAGATTAAAAGCGGTGGATCGCGCATATAAAGCCTTATCGTAGAATACGGCTCAAACGAAGGAAAGATAAGACAGGAAAAATACACTGAAGAGCAATGAAGTAGAGATACCTGTCTAGTAACGTGTAGCACCACCTTTCGCCCTGATGACAGCAGCGATTCGTCTCGGCATGGACTCGACAAGACTACGGATGCACGACTCCTGAACAAGCTCCCACAGTTCACGAAGATTTGATGGAGGGGGGGGGGGTCAGAGCCTTGAACATCTCTCTCGATGGCATCCCAGATGTGCTCGATGGGATTGAGGTCAGGTGACCTAGCTGGCCAAGGAAGCGAGGTCACGTTGGTGGAGTGTTCATCCAACCATTCGGATACAATTCGGGAGCGATGGCACGGTGCAGTCTTGTTGCAGGATGAGGTTCCCAGTAGGATGTTGAAGACACACAAACGGGAGTAAATGGTCGTCCAGGATATCCCGGTAACGTTGACCTGTGAGGGACGATGTCACACGTACCAGGGGTCCCATTTCAGTCCACGTAAACAGTCCCCAGACGAGAATGCCACCCCCACCAGCTTCAAGAGTACCCTCTTGGCAAGAAGGATCCATCGCTTCATGTGGTTTGCGCTGTACTCGTATCCTGCCATCCGCATGTACCAACGTGAATCTTGACTCATCAGTCCAGGCAACATTTTTCCACATAACTAGGGTCCAGTGGCGAAATTCCCGCGCCCATGCTGATCTTTTCACCTTGTGATGTGCGGTCAGCAGCGGTACCCTCTTGGGACGATGGCTTCTGTACCCCATAGCGAGGAGATGGTTCTGGATGGTGTGGCTGCTTACACGTTTTTGTGAACCAGCGTTAAATTGCCGAGTGATTTCTTGCACTGTGGCCCGTCTATTCGTTGTTACAATGTGAGCTAGCGGACGATGACCCCGCTCATCCACACGCTGTTGTCCACGGCAGTTGGCCCTTGCAGTGATGGTGTTACCGGATTCGATGTACTTACGGTGCACCAGTGACACAGTGGCTCGTGAAAATCCCAGTGACTGCACGACTTCCGAGATGGAGTGACCCATTCGTCGGACCCCGACAATTTGCACACGATCAAATGCGCTTAGATCCTTCGTCTTACCCATACTGCGTCTGACTCTTACTGATTCCCGTCGCATCACTCCTTATATTGTCGGATCGCTGCATACGTCATGTCGTTTCCGTTTACAGGGCCGTCACAGCGCCACTTTTGCATAACACGAGCTGTCTCTAATTCAATTGCTCTTCAGTGTATAATTATCTTCGTAATAATAAAGATATCTGATTCAACCTGACAATTAGCAAGTTCTCGTCAACAAGCGCAATAATGCACCATAATTATATTACCATTGTCTTTCATTGGCGTATTTTGGAATGAAATTTGTGTTTCACCTTTTAAAATGTTATACGAAAGGTCTTTCTGCAAGCAGACACAAATTGCATGGTTTTATCCATCTATCTCGTCTGCCCATGGCGGGTTGAGTCCCACAAAGTCGACTACGTGCCCTTGAGGGTTACTGACGAATTAATGCAGTCGGCTTACCATTCCTCTGTTGCATACGGATAAGGGACAAAGTACGTCCGGGGCCGACTTCACAGGGAACCATCTATGCATTCGCGTCTCCAACCACAGGGAGTCTGCGGGAAACCCCGGAAAAACCGCAAGACTAGATTGCCCGCAGGCCCGGGATTCGAACACCCTTCAGAAACGTCCGCTTCCTACGCAGCGCATTGCGACTTAACCAACTGTAAAATGCCGGTGGTTTTATGGTATTATCTCGTAATATCGTCAGTTTTTTCAAAGCTAGCTTTCGTCTTTTCCGTAGCTGATAGTTAGCTGGCAATGGGCCCCTCAAGGGACTGAGCACCAACTCGTTCTATGGTAGCTACGCCACGGGATCTAAATTTCGTCGAAATCGTAAGACATGGGAATTATTTCGCAGAACTGTAAATGTTTCTTCTATGCTCAAAATAATGATTCGGTTTCCATCGTTTTCAGCACTCTGTCCAATGGCTTCCCGGAATAGGATATTAATATTTCTTTCCAATCGAGCAGTAAAAAAAAAATATGAAGACGGCTCGATCAAATTCGGACTGAGCCCGCTTCATATCACCCCTGTACAAACGTATGGAAAAAAACGGAAAAAAAAAGACGACTGAAGATGCGGTTGATATCGTTTGCCCTTACTTTCGAACAGAAGAAACGGTGACGTGATCGAAATATCTGGTGCATTTTAAAATAAAAAAAGAAAAGGAAGAAGGAAAGAGAGAAAGAGAGTGAGAGAGAGAGAGATTCTGAAATTTACTAATAAAACATTTCAGATTTCTTTGGAACTTATAAGTTCCGAGGCAACACAGAAACGAATACCGTTCCAGTGCTTTCTTTCATCTGCACGTTTTACGTCTTTGCTACTTAGAGAAAATGTTCTGTGCTAGGATGAACACAAAACTACAGTCTTGTTCACCGTTATATGACCGAAAAATAATTTTTACAATCTGTCTTCAAGAAACATAGATACCGTAAGAAAAAAAAAAGTTGGAAATAAACTGTAATTACCGAAAAAACTGTGCTTCGTGAAATGCTGAAAAGGGGTATCTATGCATCCAAAAGAAATTTGCCAGTTTCTATTTCTGAAAGGAGTGGCATTGTGATCAATACAACCATAGACTTGCGAAAAGTAAAGATTAAATTATTCTTACGGAAAAGCGGAGAATATATGAACAAATTCTCGTGAAGCATCGTCTGTCAGTTCAAGGAATGTTACAATCCATCTGCAAGAAGCAGAGATGTCTCAATAATTTCAAAATTTCATACCCCTCCCACCACGAAGGAATATTATGCTTCAGGGCAAAAAATGGAAAAAAATTTTTCACTGCGTCTCCTAGAAGCAGAGAAATCCTTATACACTAACTCCTCCTAGAGAATAAGACTATGCATCAAATAAAGTAAAATGCATGACAAAAAGCCGTCACGCTTTCATCTGGCCAGAGTAATAAAAAAGTTTTTTAGAACGATCCTAGAAAAAAGAAATTGTTTTCCCTTCTAAAAGTAGCATTGAAGTTCATTTCGTTTTTCATTGTTTACCGTGGTGAATGTATAATGAGATTAAAATTTATTAGGTTCACTTATCTACAGTATTGCCCGAAATTAAAATCCGGTAAGAAATAGCTGACAAATAATCCAAAGCGCTCAATGAAATGTTACGATGTTCTAACGTATACTCTAGATTCAGTTTCCTTTTGATTTTACTATCTCTCGTTATTTTATTTTCCTATGTAAATTATCTTCTTACTTAACGAGATGTTATTTCTCCCGCTGAATGATATGTGACAACGAGTGTAGTCATGACGTGGTGGTAGGCAGTATAAATAGGCGCGTTCAACGATACCGAGGAGAGCGTTTGTTTATGTGCGTAGAGAGAGCTTTTTTTATGTGCGTAGAGAGCTTTGTTTTATGTGTAAAGAGATCTTCGTTTGGTGTAAAGAGAGCTTCGTTTATGTGAGAGGAACTTCGTTATATGTGAGAGCCAGATATCGAGTAGTTGTGTGACCTATGAAGTGTGAGTGGATAATACCAGGAGTTTCCCTAATAAAAGGTTTTCTTAGTAAGTACGTTTTTCTCAGTTCATAGTTTTGTCAGACCTCTGTCTGGCTGTTAGGTCTCTTTCATTAAGTGTTACTATTAACAACCAGCATAAGACTTTATTCATCATAAATCACTACTACTACAACGTTACTAGCAGTTAAGCTTATTCATGATATAATAATTACAACATAACAACTACCATTATAAAAGCTTATTCATTATAATGTTCACAGGACATATAAAAATAGACACGAGAAACAAATGCCCACAGTGAAATTTCCATATCAGTGAGCAAATATGTTAATTGAGTTCTATACTTAAAACCAAAGAGAAACTGCAGTATCATTTCTCGTTGACATCGCATGGGATAGAAGCTTTCAGATAGCTTCAAATGCTTTACCTGTGTCTTGTGTAACCGATTCTGTAAGATGGCGAACGATAGCACGACTAGAAGCAGACCAGTCTCAGACCCAGGTCTCAAGGGAAGTGAATATCCACCCCAAAGTGGTTTCGCGAATATGACAGTAATTCAACTACACTTATTGGGTGTCACGAAGTCCTGGCCGAGGTCGTCTAAGGCGTACGACACCTCGTGAGCACACTAATGTCCCTTTACCTGCACGGCGTCGTAGGTCCTGTATACAGTCCGTCAATTGTCTTCAAAGCTCTCCGCTGCCACTGTGACTATGATGACAAGGCAAATGATATAACGAATGTTTTGCGTAATTGTCTGTTATGCAGGAAGCCCATGGTTTGTGTCCCACTAACATCATCTCACAGGAGAGCTCGCTTGAAATGGTGCAAACAACATCGTTCCTGAAGCCCTGACGAGTGGTGTGGTGTTCTTTTTACAGACGAGTCGAGATTCAGTCTACAAACGGATTCTCGTCGGTATTTCATTTGGAGAAAACAAAGAACCCGTAATGATCCTGCAAACGGGGCATTATGTTCACTGGCCGCACAACACTTTACCTGTTCGCAAGAGGCAATGTGAATGCTGAACGCTATAAAGACGAGACCCTGGAGCCCTATGTCAGACTTTTTCGGGGAGCTGATGTCCCTCATTTCCTTTTAATGGATGATAACGCACACCCGGACCAGGCTCATCTTGCCGACGATTTCCTGCAGAGCGAGGATATTCGGCGTGTGGACTGGCCAGGCAGGTCTCCGGACCTGAAGCCTATAGAGCATGTCTGGGAAACTCTGAGACGACACGTAGCAGCTTGCCATTCCCCCTCTAAGAATCCTTCCTGAGCTACGTCCGCCCTCATCGAGGAATGGGGTTCTTTGGCTTCAGAGTTCATCAACAACCTAGTGATGACTATGTATCGTCGTTGAGAGCTGTCTCTCCGTATGGGGTGACCACATGTCTTATTAAGACATTTTCTGTTACATTCTTACATCTAATCTTGGTGACATTTGCGGATGTGATCGTGAATAAGCAAAATGTCTGCACATTTATTTGTCTGTTGCTAAAAAGTGTTTATTACCCTTATGACTGCGTCTCTTTACATATCAAACGTCTCAACCTGCTGCTACCTGTTTCCCTTTTTACCTCTACGAATGCCTTCAGGACTTGAATTTTGAACACCAGAGTAGTAACATGTTACACCTCCCTCAATCTGCAGAACATCCAGAATTCGTTGAGGCATGGAACACACCACAAGCTGGAAACGTCGTGCAGAAATGTTGTACCATGCGGAAATGATTGTGTTATGCAGCTAAGGAAATTGGACGGCGGCACAGTCCCGGAGAGAACAGCCCATTACACTTTGTTCGGAATATCTGAAATACGGAAAATTCGTCCGCATGTTTCTGGAACCATTCTTTGACGATATTATCTCGTGAGAGATAATATCGATATTATCTCGCGTTATCCTTCTGGATGTGCTCATCTGCTTGAGGATAAACCGTAGACATGAAGTGATTAATTTGTTCGGTTGCGATGTTCAGATATGCTGTGGCGTTCAAATGTTCTTCAATGGGCATCAAAAAGCCTAATGTGCGCCAAAGAAAACATTACTCAGACCAGCACACCATCGTGTACTTATGATACCTGACAGGATGGCTCCATTGCCAGATTAGTATATTTCCATCCGCATGATGCAGAAAGAACTTTGGTTCCTCCTTCTAGTGACCCTTTTCCAGTCTTCAATGGTCCATGCCGATGCTCCTGCGCCCACTGAAGGGGCGCTTTTATGATATGCGCTGACAACATCGGCATTCGAAATGGTCGTCGCCTATTACAGCCCATTCACGATATTGTCCGATACGTAGTGCACTTGGAGATGACCTCTCGGCACAGCCATGTTGAATTCTTCAGTGGTTTGCCGGGTTGTGGCCTCTTTCTTTGCTTGCATTATTCTTGTCAGTCTCCTTTGACCTCTCTGATCCACGAGCTGTTTTAGCCTCCAGGATAGCCGATTGGTGGAATTTTTCTGCCTGTCGCATCATTTACGGTAAATCTTTGCTACGGTCTTACGTGAAAGATCCATGAGGAAAGCCGTTCGGAAAACGCTCGAACTGGCACACCTGCCGCCAACTATCAGGTTACGTTCAATAGCACTCGGATCCCTCATTTCGCCCGTTCCAACCCTCAGTCGAACGCTACCTGATGTTCGACGAACTGGTCTGCCTAATTTGTATCGCACACCTCGCCGTCTTACATGTTGGAGTAAGACATTTATGTGAAAAGGGCAGGTATACCTAATAAACTAGCACATCTCAGTGTATAAACTTACGTCTCTAAGAGCACTAACCATGCAAATAAATCAGTAAAAAAAAACATTCTTCAGCATTAGCATTGTTAAATGCATCAATTATATCAGTATTACTGCACCGTCGATCATGGAAAGTGTGCACCGATCAGAAAAAGTTTTTCATTCTCCTTCTTTATTTTTTTTATTATTATTATTTTATTTTTAGCGACCTTTCTCTTTAAAACGGTTTCAGTCGAATTAACTCCGGATTTGCAAATTGAACTGAAATCAGTTCGAATAAATATACAGTATCTTGTAGAATGTTGGTAATTTGTACTGACAAAGCAGAGCTATGATGGCGAGAGCATATTAGAAAAAGTGAAGTGTGCAGCTTGATTTAAATTCCGCACATATACTTAGGCATATGTGCTGAATTAAAATCAAGCTGCACACTGATGAACGAATTGCATGGCGAATTTTTCATTTTGCGAAAGTCTTTGGAGGAACTCAGAACAAGAACAGCCAAAATTTGGCCGCCCCAGTGATCTTAGTGCTGACCACTGCTCACTCGTACGAGTTACTGCGAGTTCGAGTCCCGAAGGAAGAATGGGTGGTGTGCTTGCCTTACGGCATTTGCTCTCTTCCTTCTCTAAGACAAGCGTCTCCAAATTAGAGATTAGAGACAAGTTCGTGCTCATAGCCTTGAGAGTTGCTCAAGATGGTCGTTGAACTCGGAAAAAAGAAAAGAAGTCAAAATTTGTATTCTCAACCAGCATGTTGAAAAATTAATACAACGAAAACTATATTTAAGAACATTTTTCATTAGAAATGTAACGAACTAATGAGGATGTGTAAATTCGGGAACACTTGAGGACGAACATCAAAATTTGAGGACAATTTGCGTCCCCAAAGGCATCAGCCACTTTGGGGGACAGTAAACTAAATTTCAGGACTGCCCTCAAGAATTCGGGACTTCAGGTCAGCTTACCGTTGTTATACACTATATTGACCAAAGTCACTGGACACCTAGAAGGGACACATAACATAGCATTTATTGACACACATTAGTACGGTGTTGGTCCACCTTTGGCCTTAATGCATGCACGGACCCTTCGAGACATACTTACTTCTTATGCTGCGCTCTAATTCATCCCATAAATGCTCTGTGCGATTAAGATCAGGGTTCTCTGCTGGCCAGTCCACACACGATACGAAATTATCGTCAAACCACGACGCAACAGTCCTTGCTTTATGGCTCGGTGCATTATCCTGCTGGTACCAACAAGGCTCAGTTCCATAGTATTGCCACAGAGTTGGTAAGGCATAATTGTCTAGAATATCGAGGTAGACGTGCTGGTTAACAGGTTTGTCCATGATAAGATAACCAATGGGCCGGGACCATACCACGGAAAACACCCCCACACCAGTACACTGCCAGCTCCAAACTTGACCGTAGGAACAGTACACTGTCTAAACAGCATTCACCCGGCTGCCGCCATACCTGCACACGGCCATCAGACTGATGGATCGTGTATATGGATTCATCAGTCCATAGGACCCGTTTCCATTGATTTGAGGTCCACGATAAATGTTCTTTACACCATGCTAAACGACGAGTAGCATTCCAAGTGGAGATGAAAGGCTTATGAGCAGCCGCATGACCACGGTAACCCATGGAATGAAGTTCTCTGCGAATGGTACGTGTACATACCGAGGTTACAGAATTTTTACTCACCTGTACACTGAGGTCTTAGGCAGTACTCCGTCGATTAGCTGTAACGACTCTCCTGAGGCTCCGACGTCTTCTATCGCTGATTTTCTTTGGTCTGCTGGTACGTTTTGCTGCTTCAGGCACGCCCTGTGCCTTCCACTTATTTAGTACTTCCCAAACAGTTGACTTGGGTATGTTTGAACACCTCTCGGTTTCTATTATGGACAACCCACTAATATATCACCCAACAATCTTTCGTTTCTCAAAGTCAGTTCTCTCCCACCGCGACATTTTCACTCAACCTCACAGTGCGATATGATCGCGGTCAGCTGCAGGCTTGTTTTTATACCGTTTGCAGCTGTACCGCGCGCGCATCTTAACAACGCAGCGGATCCATTCATTTGCTTTTGAAGGGTTGTCCGGTGACTTTTTTCAATATTGTGTATATTGTGTGTTGCATATAGGCCCGATTTCGTGCGTTCGAGACACTTTTTGAACCCCCAATGATTTTGTTGTCTGTTCCTCGAACCCCTAATGTTTTTGAGCGTATTTCATGGGAACAGTTCATGTACACGTATATGTATAAATTTTGTTTTTCGTTTTCAATTCTTCAAGTGTTTTACGCGACAGACAATACCTCATGTTCCGTTGTAGACAAGAAGATTTAAAAGCTGTCGAAGCACGGTAACTTTTCTGGATCAGCCAAAGCCCACACACCACACTTTAAATTTCCTTTTAAAAAACGTCTTTATTTACAATTTAAAAATATGGTATATAAAAGCTCTGGCGAGCACTTTCGCGACCACTATGGCCGCATCATCAGGCCACTGAGTAAAACCAGATTAAAACGGCACAAGGTTAAGTAGTGACAGATAGGAGCACAAGTAATACACATTATGTAAATGAACACATAAGTCATTGCTATTCACTACGAATCGTTAAAAGTTCCTTATAATCATTCAGATTCTTCCTCCCGTGAGTACTGCAAAATCAGGTTTCTCCAGGTAAAGGGAATGTATACAAGCACGTCCTCATTACAGCATTTTGGTCCAAATTTTATAATATATAGACTCTCGGTAAAAAGCATAGAGCGTTTATTAGAAGCAGTCAATAGTAAGTTCGCATTGTCCCAATCAGGTCTTAAGTCTTTTTCAATAACAGTTTTTGACAATGTCGAAGCAACAGAATCCTTACGGATTCAGCCTAGGTACTCGCTGGCATATCTGCGTTCAGCCCAGCGAGTACCTAGGCTTCGAAAGGTCGAGCCCGCATAGCAAAGATCTGCCGATTGTCCATTCCTTATAACAATTCGTAGTGAATGGCAATGACTTATGTGTTCATTTACATAATGTGTATTACTTGTGCTCCTATCTGTCCCTACTTAACCTTGTGCCGTTCTAATCTGGTTTCACTCAGCAGCAATTTTAATGTCTGCGCGCATATAAAAATTAAAAAACAGGTCACTAATTTGTCAGTTGCTCTACCTTGCATCAAAAATCAATCACTAAAATATGTATCTGCAAAAAAAACTATCATGCGAATTCATTTCGGAAGGGGCCTTTTGATTTGTTACACAAAAATATTAAGAGAGAGAGAGAGAGAGAGAGAGATTAATACCTCATCTCCCTCTGCGAAGAAAGGAAATCGTATATTTTTGCACTTTTAATCTCAATCTCTCTCTCCCTCTCTGTTTCTGTCGCTCTCTGTCTCTGTCTCTCTCTCTCTCTCTCCCTCTCTCTCTGAACTTGTAATCCATGTTATGATCTTATTCTTAAGCTTAGAGCAAATACTTCTTTAAGATAATATTTTTTCTTTATAATAGTTTGTGTGTTTGTGTGTGTGTGTGTGTGTGTGTGTGTGTGTGTGTGTGTGTGTGTGTATTCTTTACAAACGACATTTTTCACGTAACTACTTCATTAAAATATGAGATTTATTTCCTAAGTGCCCGCAATGAAAAATGAAAATTTTCCCCGGGCCGCCGCAATGAAATTTGGCCCCTGTCCCCGCAAAAGTGCCTTCCAGCCCTGGGGTTAATATAAACATTATCAAAATTTTCGACATATTTTCCACTTTTTCCTGGGTTTTATACGAAATTCTTTTTCTGGATCACATAACCTAATCGTCATTTCTCCCGTGTTTTTCAGGTTTTCTGGGAGCACAGTTTTTCCTCTGGTGAGCTTAAATGCATATCTGTATTTGTCACAGTGTCCTTGTTCCTGGAAAGGAACCGGAAGAACTTTCTGAAATCAGATAGTTAAACATGGCCAATGTTTTTTTGTTTTGTTTTTTAAGTTTTCTTGTTATCTTTTGTAGGCACCATATTCCCTTCAAAGGTAATTCCATTTGATTGAAAATTATTACTGAATATTCTGAATTTGAGTCGCATTCGTTATACTATTAATTTTTGGGATATCATTCGCTTTCCGTCTCATTGTGCATTTCTCCGGTGACAGGGTCTACTTTTTCTTTTCGTTGAAGCACATCCTGCGCGGCCTCAGCATAATGAAAATTCTCTTTGTGTTAGAAAGATAAAAGACAAAGCTTTTAAATTTATGACAAAATCATTAACTGAAGAGCAAACACTTTTTCTGATTGGTATCTTGTGTGAAGTATTCTTTAAAGCATTCGGTTAAATGTGAATAGCATACAGACCGTAACCGAATTAGGTGATTCAAGGTGTTAATGGCCCCCACAAGCTTTAAGGAAATAAATGGCCGTTAGCCGTATAGTTCTTTTGCTTCTTTTATTTAACCGACCTTCGTAAGTGGAACTTCCTGCGACTTGACGGTGAGCCTCATTGAGCTTCCTGTAGGGACCAGGAAAGTGCGTCACTAAGAAGCTTTTCTGCAGGATTCGCTATTTCTTGTTTCCTTTTTGAAGAATGCAGTCATCGCTGACTACTTCAGGTCTCATCTAACTATCACCTCTTGGGATGTGCGTGTTACGGAACCCAAAAGGCGTTTTAGTTTTAGTTTGTTCTTTTACGATTTCTCTTACGAATTCTCCTTCTTGGAAAAGGACTCCAGACAGTTACTTTACTTCAACCAGTTTACCCGATTAAAAAGATAAAGGCATTGCATTCCTTAAGAATTTTTGTGGTTTCCTTTAAATTTGCGGTTTTCTTTCCTGAAACGTTGTGGAAGGACTTTGGTACAAATTGCCTTCGGTTTCTCTAAGGAATGGTGTAATCTCGACAAAAATGCTGTACTGCTTGCATTTTTCTGAAGAGATTTTCCTATGCCTTCTTCGATATGAGTACAAAATTCGAGACAGTTACATAAAATTATGGCAGTGCGATGCTTATAATAATAATATCAAGTAAAACTGAAAAACTGCTCAACAGGTTTTGATCAAAATGAGGAGGGTAGCAAGCTTTTCCTATCCGGGAGGGCGAGACTTGAAATTACGCCCCTTCGAGTTCCCTTAAATAATACGTAGTTTTTACTTTCTCACACACTGTCGTTATAGGAAAGTATTGAAATCGTTCAAAAATCGCACTTCAGGTTTTTGAAAATTTTATTAAAAACTGTAAAAACTAGGTAAATACCCAAGAACCACAGCTTGTAAATACCAAGTAAAGCGTAAACGTTACGTGAACGCCGACAACACAACACTCCACAGAAATGCAGAACGAAAAACAAACCAGCGCAGAAACAAGGGCGGATCCAGAAGTTTACTCCACGGGGGCGATTTTTCAGGTATAAAGGGGGGGGAAGAAGGCATTGTGGAAGGGTATTTTAGATATACATTATACATATTGGCGGTGCCGAATTTACGTGGTTCCTTTGCAAGGCCTTCAAAACACTTTCACTTACTCCAGGAATGTAAAATCGTTAAACACGTGAACGAGAGCAAGCAATAGGTGAAAAATCACAATTGTTTCAGTGCGATCGATTGCGCGTTTCCCGAAGAAATCAACTTTATGCTTTTTTGAAATCGGCACAGACTACGCCTGAATGAGATAATTCAAAATAAAGCGCAAGCCCTTATATTCGGAGTTGGTTAATTTAAAAAAACCTACTCTGATTTCAGTATCAAGCTCTGCCTTACCCTGTTTCGAGACGTTAACAGACGCTAGACAATATGAAAATAGGAAAGAACTAGCAAAGAGTACCCCCATGCTTTTTTGCCCACTGTCCTTATCTTTCCTTTATCTTTTGCACTCTCTCTCTCTCTCTCTCTTTGTTCTATTCCCTTCTCTTTCTTTTTTTTACTGAAGCGAAATCAATGTAATAGGTATTTGAATAGTAAGTTCGATTGTTAATTTTTTTTTTAATTGGGGCTTTAGCGACGACCGTGAGCAACTCAATGGGCTACAAGCAGTCGCCCGTCCCTAATTTAGGGCCACTGGTTCCAGGGAAGAGAGAGAGCTAGTGCCATAAGACAAACACAACATCCATGCCTTACCGGGATTCGAACCCGGACCCCTTTCAGACGAATGATCAGAAGCCATCACTTAGACCACTGCTCCACCTGAACGGCATTTTTTTTTTTTTAGAAAAACAAAACAAAATATGCAACATTAAGCATTTACGATCTTCGCTACTTTAAATATAAAAACTTCGTTAGGTTTAGGGGGGGCGAGCGCCCCTGTACGCCCATCCCCTTCCCTGGATCCACCACTGCGCAAAACGAATGAGTATCAGATCAAAACGTAACAATAGGAAAAAGTCCGTTCAAGGTTAAACGCTCAGAGAACTTTCTGCGACAGACCACAAGCGATTAATTAGCTCTTTACCCCAACGACATGTTCAAAAGAAAAGGTCATGGAGGTTAGGCACATCAGCATATTGTTTTCTCTGCTTCGACTCACTGTTGCTGTTTTTTTATTATTGGAGGTTTTTACGACCACCGTGAACAACAATGTAAGCTGTAAGCAGTCGCCCGTCCCTAATTTAGAGCCACTGGTTCCAGGGAAGGAAGAGAGTCAGTGGCGTAAGACAACACACAACATCCATGCCTCACCGGGATTCGAACCCGGACCCCATCGAGGGCGAATGAACAGAAGCCATCGATTAGATAACTGTGCCACCGGGGCGGCATTCACTCTTCTGGAAAATTCCCTTCATGGGTATGAATGAGATGCTCACACCTCATAGTGTATGCTACTTTGTACCCTGGGCAGAGCCCATTTAAAGAGACAGGGGGTCCGGGGGCTGGACAGTATCTTGGTCACCAGTATTAGTGGCACATCTAGAATTTCACTATGGGCGGCAGAATAAAAATACCCTACCTAGAAGAAAACATTCTCAAAATATGATGAGGAAGCAATAAAAATATCCCCGCCATATTGAACTGTGTGTGTATCCCATAATTCATGGACGAATCAGTGCTAGCAAGAGAATGTAAAAATGATCGATTGAAAAATGGATACCAGTTCAGTTCTGCTTTAACCCCCCCCTCCCTCCCAGGCTTCATCTTGCTGAAATTATATCGAAGTAGTGGACAAAATAATAGGACCCAAATTTCATTATTCAAACCAATTCTTAATGTACGTATGAAAATTTCCCCCAATTACATAATGTGTACAAAAAAAAAACACCTGTAATGCTTTCGAAAGATATAAGGAGGATGGGGTGGGGACGACTATACTTTTTGCGGACCCCTAAAAATAGCGGAAAAAAGTAGAAAAATTCAGTTTCTCATAGTTTTCGTTGTGCTATCTGAAAAAAAAACTGTAGATCTATCTCAATTCTTTAGCCATCCTTCATAATTCTGGGGCACCTTGAAGTTGTGGGACCAGGGGCTTCAGCCCCCCCCCTTTTAAATGGGCTCTGAGCCTGGCTAACTGCATGGAAAACGGTATGATACTAACTAGTCTTTAAAAAGAAAATACTGAAGGATGTAACTTTCTTTTTTAGTTACAATTTCTATTTTTTGCATCCCCCAGAGCATGAATTTACGCTCCTGGAATGACCGATCTGGGAGGGCAACTGTCCTCCCTGCCCTCCCGCTAGCTGCATTCCTTATCAAAATGGAATCCAGTTGACTATGAGCACAAATTCGTTCGACTGATGTACACTATATTGGCAAAAGTCATCGGACATCCCTTCAAAAGCAAATGAACGGATCCGCCGCGTTGTTAAGATGCGCGGTACAGCTGCAAACGGTACAAAAACAAGCCTGCAGCTGACCGCGATCATATCGCACTGTGAGGTTGAGTGAAAATGTCGCGGTGGGAGAGAACTGACTTTGAGAAAGGAAATATTGTTGGGTGTTATATTAGTGGGTTGTCCATAATAGAAACCGAGAAGCGTTTAAACATACTCAATTCAACTCTTTTGGAGGTACTGAATAAGTGGAAGACGCATGGCATGCCTGAAGCAGCAAAATGTACCGGCAGATAAAAAAAACAGTGATAGAGGACGTCGAAGCCTCAGGAGAGTCGTTATAGCTAATCGATGGTTATGTACAAGTGAGTAAACATACTGGAACCTCGGTATGTACATGTACCATTCGCAGAGAACTTCATTCCATGGGTTACCGTGGTCGTGCGGCTGCTCCATAAGCCTTTTATCTCCACTCTGAATGCTACTCGTCGTTTGGCATGGTGTAAAGAACATTTATCGTGGACCGTAGATCAATGGAAACTGGTCCTATGGACTGATGAATCCGGATACATGATCCATCGGTCTGATGGCCGTGTGTGGTTATAGCTGCAGCCGGAGAATGCTATTTACCACAGTGCACTGTTTCTACAGTCAAGTTTGGAGCTGTCAGTGTACTCGTGTGGGGGTGTTTTTCGTGGTATGGTCCAGGCCCATTGGTTATCTTATCGAGGACAAACCTGTTAACCAGCACGTCTACCTCGATATTCTGGACAATTTTGCCTTACCAACTCTGTGGCAATACTATGGAACCGAGTCTTGTCGGTACCAGTAGGATAATACACCGAGCCATAAAGTAAGGACTGTTACGGCGTAGTTTGACGATAATTTTGTATCATGTGTGGACTGGCTAGCACAGAGCCCTGATCTTAATACCATAGAGCACCTATGGGATGAATTAGAGCGCCGCATAAGAAGTTTGGAACCAAGACCTACTACTAAGCAACACTTAGCGGCAGCATTATGTACTGAATGGGAGCGCATACCTATCGCTGTGTTCCAAAACCTTGTCGAAAGCCTGTCTCGAGGGATCAGTGCATGCATTAAGGCCAAAGGTGGACCGACACCGTACTAATGTGTGTCAATAAATGCTATGTTGTGTTTCTCTTCTAGGTGTCCGGTGACTTTTGTCAATATAGTGTATATGTTAATAGCTAAAGTACTGGACACCACGCTGATATAAGGAAGAATGTTTTTTATTTAAATTTTTAAAGTTCTGCCTTTTTGTTTCGGGGTTTAAATAACCACCGTTAGCAACTCTTGGGGTTACAAGCAGTCGCCCTCTGGAAATTTAAGTCTGAAAGGCAGGGTTCCAGCACATTGCATGACAAACATGCCGAGGGGTTTTAGTGTATGTGATTTTTCCATCTGATAACTATTAAATTGTGGTTTGATTGACATTTGGGAAATGGCTTTTTAATTTAAGGGGCCGGAAAGGATAGAAACATGTGTGGTGGTGATTTTTTATTAAAACTGTAAAACCACTACGGCTATAAATTTGTGGTGGCTTTATTTGGAACCTTAAAGTTTTGTGAAACATTGGTGCAAGGCAGGCGCAGACTGGCCCGCCGGAATCCCGGGAGAATTCCATGTGGACTGCCATATTCTGGGCCTGTGACTTTATGCTAACTGAAGAAAAAAAGTATACATGTGCTTACTTGTATTTCAGTATTCTTGTAGAAGAAAACCAAGTTATACTAAAATGAAAAAGTTTCGTTCACATTTTTATGACTTCAGTAAAAAAAATGTGCGTAGCAAATGTTCTGATAAGAACTGTTTTTTGATACATCTTTTCCACTTTTTTTCGAAAAACTTAAACCACGTATCTTTTTTTTTCTGATTAGAGGTTCAACGACCACCGTGAGCAACTCAGTGGACTATAAGCAGTCGTCCGTCCCTAATTTAGGGCCACTAGCTCCAGGGAAGGGAGAGCGCCAGTGACGTAACACAAACACAACGTCCATGCTTCACTGGGATTCGAACCCGGACTTTTCTCGGACGAATGGTCATAAGCCAGCGCTTAGACCACTGCGCCACCGAGGCGGCTTTTTTATGTTTTTGATTGGAGGTTTAACGACCACCGTGAGCAACTCAGTGAACTATAAGCATTCTCCCGTTCCTAATTTAGGGTCGCTGGTTACAGGGAAGAGAGAGAGCCAGCGCCGTGAGACAAACCCAACATCCATTCCTCACCGGGATTAGAACCCGGACCCATCTCGGACGAATGATCAGAAGCTATCGCTTAGACCACTGCGCCACCGGGGAGGCTTTTCTGTTTTTGATTAGAGGTTTAGCGACCACCGCGAGCAACTCAATGGGCTATAAGCAGTCGCCCGTCCCTAATTTAGGGACATTGATGGTTCCAGAGAAGACAGAGAGCCAGCGCCAGCGCCGTAAGACAAACACAGCATCCAAGCCACACCGGGATTGGAATCCGGTGTCATCTTGGACGAAAGCTTGGAAGTCATCGCTTAGACCACTGCGCCACAAGGGTGGCTCCCGTTCTTCGGGCTGTTAATGGATTGAGCTTCATATACGGTGAATTTTTGAGTTGCTGGTTTTCATACGTATATTCTTTTTTTTTTTTTTTTTTAACGAGATCTGCATCTTATTTACTATTTTTTGCACCTTCTGAATTTTTATTCTGCAATTCTAAAAGCTACAGCAAAAATACTTTTTCTATTTGAGAGTGATTACTTAAAAAATCATTTTCGCATTCTCTAATTTCTCTCACTTTATAAATTTGCACTGAAATTCTTGCAATTCTGGACATTTTTCCGTCTTTTTCAAGAGATTTTTTCGTAATTATTTCATTAACTATAGGTAAGTCTTGAAAAAATTAATCATTAAGACATTTGGATGTCCGTTCTCACTAAAAGCAGAGAAACTATTACAAATTCTGAATTCAGTTATCGCATTAAAACTTTAAAAAGAAGGGAATAAAGTCGACAGCAGTCTCTCTCATAGAATGTGCCTGATCTGTTGCTTCTCAGCATCAGACGTAATTTTATTTTTTACAGTTTTCCAAGGGAACAGCGGTCCAGGAAAATGGCTGAAATATTGTTAATTATTGCCTCAAAACAAAAAACTGCAGTTGTAAGATTCACTAGCCCCGGATCATAAGAAAATGATTGTAAATATGTATGCCTATGTACATTCCCTACGTGGAATTTTTTGTTCTCGTTACTTTCGGGAAGAGCGGACGCAATCAACATGTTAAATACTGTTGCTGTCAGATGCGTGGAATTAATCGAATTACAATCGGCTTTCTCTCTCTTTGTTGCTCAATTCGAACGTCGTGACCCAATTTACATCTTGTCGATAATCAAGGTTCGCTATCCCCGTCAATTATCCACAGTTATCATGATTTCTGCAACTGATGGATTTGTGAGAGTTTTTATTTGATCGGTAAATCTGTCAGGGTGACGTTCTCTCGTTCTTTTGCCGTCGACTTTCCCCTGAATACAAAGTTTTTCTAAACCATCTCTTCTCGCCGGATGATGTGGCCGAAAAAGGTTAGTATATGCGTTGGGATTGGCGGAAGAAGTCTCTTGTGCGCGTCTACACCGAACTCTCTCAAGATTGACGCATTAGTCCTCTGCCCAACCCAAGATATTCTCAGCATGCGTCTGTAGCAGATCATTTCAAACGCCTCAATTCGTCTCCGTCATGCAACAATCGGCTTAGTACATAAGTATTTGAAGTGTATTGTACCTGTCTTATGTGGCAATAGGATTTTCTCAAGGTTCGCGTTAATGAGAGAAACGCAAGCTTAACGGTGCTTGCAGGCAGCTCAAAGGAGGTGAGGATTTAATCTGATTAATTGGGAAAGTGAAAACTTTCTGAAGTTTATAAGAAAAGACACTTTTGATATGGAAGCGAGACAGGCGGGATCTTAGTTTTGACGAGAGAGGGCGTGAAATTCGAGAACGAACGAAACGATTTGTTTCGGGAGAGCGTTGAGGATTACGTCGCATAGCTGCAGCGGCGGTTTACTAAAGAAAACACGAAGTTCGGGTCTAGTGTCGATAGCACGGACGGGAACGAAGAGCATTGAAGTATTCCATTAACCCTCCCTTCGAAAGGACCCAAGCCACATAGTTTTAGCGAAATAAGCTGTTTGTCTTTGTTGTTGTTAAAAAAGGGCCTGAATTCTATTTTTCTTCGAGTGCATGATTCTACTACAGAACGAACCGAAATAAAATTATGTGACGGCTCTCGCTGGATCGAGGCTTTGTTGAGTAAGAGCTAGAAAGGAGCGAAGGTCGTTACAACAATGATTCGTAGACTTGTGTTGAAAATATGTTCAAACAGTAAACGGTATGTTGACATACGACATTTTAGGGATGGGACACCTTAATAAATTTTTCCGCTCAAATCAGCCTCCAGAGCCGTTCATGAATCGCCAGTCGACCATTGGTGCAAAGATACTCTTCGAAATCTTCACCGTAGCGAAATACAGTTCAAAAAAACACTTTTTTTCAGTGGGATTTTTAGAAATGAAGACACAAATGCAAACGTAAATGCAAATAAACTTGACCTGGAGGCAGAAATATGCACCATTAAAGTCCAAGAGTATTTGCAAAATGTTCCACAAAGTGAATGGTATCCAACGCTAAAAGATTTTTTTTTTTTAAATCGGACTTTTTAAAGCAGAGATATCGAGAATAATACAGGGCGATCTGTTTGGGGAGGTAATTTTAAAATGCCGTGGTGTGGCTTGTAAAAGATGCAATAAGTCAATATTTGTCAGAAATTACCTTTATAGATGAGAGTTTGTCTAGGCCTATATACATGATCCCCTTTGCGGACTCGGTAGAGTTCATACTGGGTGCTCAATTCTTTTCCATGTGTTTTCTAACATCTGCGGAATGATTTGTGCGAACGCCAATTTTCACTTTCAAGTCATCCAGGCTTTGAGGTCTTTGTGCGTGGATAATGTTCTTCACAACCCCACACACGAAAAAATCCGGGGAGTTTGCCGGATAAGGAATAGAGCCATCGCAGCCATTTTTTCCATCGCCTAGGGCTACGGACCAAGGCGGCGGAAACAAAGGCTTCTTTCTCAGTCTCACTCATACGGCCACGAGAGTTTAGTTTCATGATGGACCCCATTTCTTCAAATGTGCAATAGCAACGCATTATGCCCTCGTACTTAGACGCCCTCCTAACCCCATAAACACGACGAAACTCTCGTTGAGCAGCCGTAGCACTCCCTAACTTTGCATACCACAGGACACACTTTGCGCGTTTTTGAACGATCGCTACCATTTTCACTTTTGCCACGATGTTACGAAGGCGCGTGCGCACTGACTACAGGGCATGAAACTTTCATCTTTCCTCATCTTTCTGCCAGAATTTGACCTCCGTACTACAGCGTTAACACAAATCACTCCGCAAATGTTAGAAAATACGTCGCAAGAATTGAGCGCCCGGTATGAACTCTACTACGTGTCTGCAAAGGGGAGTCATGTAGAGGCCTAAACAAACTCTCATCCATAAAGGTAATTTCTGCCAAATATTGATTTATTACATCTGTTACAAGCCATACCACAGCATTTTTAAATTATCCTTACCCAAACGGATTCCCCAGTAGATTATGAATTTATTCTGGGCGGAAAATTCTCAGAAACTGTTTTCGTAGTGAACGGTATATATCCAAAATGATTTTTTTTTCAGTAAAGTTGTTTTGGTGTGCAGATACCAATGCTTAGTTCGGGTTTTAATTTCAAGAGCCTTTTAAGAGCTCGAGCCAGAATTTTATACAGCTCGGATTCTAACCAGCCCTAGAACTATGACTTACTTGTTTGGGAATTGATAAAAAGAAACCCCTATTCCAGATTTCCACTCTCTCTCTCTCTCTCTCTCTCTCTCTCCTCCCTCTGCAATAAACCAATATCTTTCTCAATTAGGAAGTGGAAAAGGGACCTTTATTTTTTTCCATAAGCTCCCATTAGGGGGGCAAGAGGGGGCATTTGCCTTCTCTGGCGATCGGATTATGACCTTTCTGTCCTTGGAAAGTACTACAGATTTTTGAGCTAAAACACTAATTTTGGTTGCTAATTTTTATGTAGAACTTTTGGATGCACATTTACGCAGAAAAATAGGGAATTTCGAGTAAGAAGGGGGGGGATATTTACAATAGAAAGTAACAGTAAAATTTCCCATTGCATGTTGGAAGACATCGTACATACGAACAGTGTGGGAAAGTATGAAAGGCGAACAAATGAAAATTATATCATCATCTGCAGCAGCTATTAACTACTGGACAAAGATCTCTGGAAAATTTTCCCAGAAATTTGACTTGTGGGTATTTTTTCATTCTTGATGTTCAGTTGAGTGATCTCTGGCATTTCGTAGACAAAATCACCAAAAGAAAGGCAAAGAAATTTCCTTATTGTCATAACATGCTCTCTAATTTCATTTATGTATCCATTTTATGTACCGTATTTTTCCGTGTATAAGACGCCCACATGTATAAGACGACCCCTTCTTTTTCGAACCGAAAATTAAGAAATAAATATTTTCATGACAAAAAAGGACACATTTGATTTTTTTTTTTTTTAAATTAGGTAATATCACAGACAAAGTCTGTGGAAACATACATAAAAAAAAAGTTTGGAAATTTATATTATTTAGAAATTAGGTAACATTTTTAATATGCGAACTATGAAATTATGCATCACTTTCTTCAGCACTATTAATTCCAGACATTCACTTTTTTCAACCTCAACTGCATCACTGCTGTCGTCTGAGTCACTGTCTATATACACACTGCTGGCCACCCAAAGTCCAACACCAAGAAGGAAGCATCCGACTGGCCTGAAATTCGCAGCATGCGTCGCCTGCGAGAGGACATGCAAACGATTAGCATTGCAGGGCATATGCAAATCATGTGCGCCCGGCACGCCACCGAGAAGCACTATCAGAAGGATGCACAGAAGGCGGGATGTAAGTAGTGGAAGTGTGTTGTGCTGCCGGACCTGTGCGTGGGAAGCTTCCTGATGCCTCGTCGCAGAATACGGCAGTCATTCCAGTACGTTTCGGAGTTCGACAGAGGACGAACAGTGGCTTATCGTGGCAGCGGTTTATCGTACTGAGACATCGGCGCCCGCGTGGGACGACATCCAGCCCCAGTGAGGCGAGTATGGATTCGGTGGGTGCAGGAGGGACGGACGGACCGACGTGAGCGATTACCGCAGCCGCGGCATACCACCGAACGAGAGGACCAGAATGTTGTGCGGCGGGCATTGACGGCTCGCAACGCCACATCACGAACGTTAGCGCAGGAATTAGGGTGTGTTGCGCAACAACCTGTGTCAGCACGTACCGTTCGACGTCGTCTGCAGGAGCGGGGATTTGTTGCACCGCGCCCATTGCTCCGATTACCATTGACGTTACACCACCGGCGAGTGCGGCTGCAGTGTGTCGTTGAACGCCGCACCTGGATTATGGAATGGCACGACATTGTCTTCTCCGACGAATCCCACTTCTGCCTGCAACACCACGATAGTCGGATCCGCGTGTGGCGGCACCGCGGCAAGAGACTGTATGACGCCCGCATTATGTATCGCTATACCGGTCCGTCGCCTGGCGTTATGGTTTGGGGTGCAATTGGATAAGACACCCGCACCCCTCTGGTAAGCATCACCGGTACACTCAACAGCCACCGCTACATCTCCGACGTTTTAGAGCCTGTAGTCCTCCATTACCTGCAGGACCTGCCAGGGCCCACGTTTCAACAGGACGATGCGCACCCGCACGTGGCACGCATCGTGCAACAATTCTTCACGGCCTACCAGGTGTCACTGCTGCCGTGGCCCGCCTGTTCTCCCGATATGTCGCCCATCGAACACGTCTGGTCACTGATCGGCAACCGAGTGGCCCGCCTGTTCTCCGATATGTCGCCCATCGAACACGTCTGGTCGCTGATCTGCAACCGAGTGGCCCGGCAAGCACCACCCGCGGCTACACCTGATGAACTGTGGCAACGTGTGGAAGCAGCCTGGACCGACATACCCTAAGCCCACATCCAAAACCTCTTTCCTTCGATGCCGCGGCGTGTAGTGGCCGTTATTTTCAGCCATGGGGGCCACACGAACTATTGATGTCTGCGTGTTCCGCAAGTCGCACGGGCCTGTAAGCTCAATCGTTTCATCTTTGTATCTGTTGTTATGTGTCCAGTAAATCTGGCTTTGCTATCTCGTGTCCTTCTTGGTGTTGCATTTTGGGTGGCCAGCAGTGTATTTATATCATCCTCAGTTCCATCCATGGCATTGCTGATTCCACATTTTTTGAAGGACTTCACAACCACCTCTTGCTTGATTCCATTCCATGCGTTTAGGACCCAGTTGCAGACCTCAGTAATGGTTGATTTTTTCACTCTCCCTGTCGGTGTCAAGTTATTACCTGCTTTCTGCATTAATTTATTCCATTCTTCTTTCATCAGGGATTTGAAGAGCTTGTTAATGGAAACATCTAGAGGCTGTAGCTGACCTGTAAGTCCCCAAGAATAACTGCTTGTAAATCGTAGTGGGGAGAGGGAATAAGAGGTATTGGCAGTTTCGCCGTGGTAACCACAGGGTTCTCTCAACCGGTTACCCCCCGTGTATAAGATGACTCCCAATTTTTGGTCTAAAATTTTTGGAAAAGAATATCGTTTTATGCACGGAAAAATCCGGTAGTTTCTTGCTCTTCTGGTTTCCAATTAAATTTATGAGTTGAGAGGGCGTTAAAAACGGTTAGACAACAAGAAGGAACAGCGAAATTTTCATATGGCGTTTACACAAGTTCAAAATTTCTATTTTTCCTTCCTGAAAACTAAGCTATGGGCGCCCATGGTTGTTTTTGTAATATCGTCGCGCCATTTTCTTTTACCATTCGTTTCCTTCTGAAATGCGGCCGAGCATTTGATAGATCAGGTGGCGCAACAATCTACGTAGGTTGCTCCATAGAATTAGCAAGGAGCTGCCGTCTGGAGGTATAGGGGGCATAATTTTGTCGGCGTGTGCTATCTAGTATCTATAGTTCTTGAAGAAGGTTTTCCTTCTTCAAGAATATATCTCGCAAGATGTTTTCAGCATTGGTTCAACGAGCATAATAGCGACTTCCACCATCTTTCCTACCAAAAATCTGTCTAGAAACATAGATCCAGGAGCAAAGTCCTCTTTCGTCAAATATGAGCCAGTTAAAGGACTGTCTGGTGAACAACTGGTTTGCTGTAGACGTAGATGCACTCCAACACCTTGTGGAACCTATGGCAAACAGCATACGTGCTGTAATTCGAGCTAAAGGAGGTCCAACGCGGTATTAAATAATAGTTTCTAAATCAATGGCCGGTGTATGTAGTATAGAGGGTGGAGTTGGGCTTGTACAGATGTCGAGATTACGAGTAGGCTGTTAAACGCTAATATAAAATCTGTTGAGACATGTATGATCGATGAACAGGTGTCTTCGTTATAAGATTAATCTCTGTGTTGTAGCCAGCTACATTATATTCAGGCAATGGATTATATTAATGTCCCTTTGGAACTCCACGTGAGTACTGTAGAGAACTGTAGCCCCCATTTAGGATCCTCCAGGAACTCCAAGTAGCTCTTTTAGAGAAGTGCTGGTTAATTCTACAATTGATAATCTCATTAACAGTTTCGTGAGTCGTTGTGAGCGTTGCATGTCTGTTAAAGGTCAGTCGTTCTTGTTAGGCGGCCTACGCAGGGTGCCAATTTGGCCGGCGGTAAAACATTAAATCGAACAGAAATCTATAAAACCCACAGACGAAAAAAAAAGAATGTTTATAAGCATTTATAATATAAAACAGTAAAAATATTTAAATATTTTTGTTTAATTTAGTTCTGTGACTGTGTTTAAAGGTTTCAGATTGTGCATTCACACGTGACAAATGATAAACGTAATTCGATACTTTTCCGTGAGATTCTCTGAACTCCTATGCAACCCTCTGCTAGGCGTCACGGGAGAGAGGAAGGAGGACGTGCATGTCCGTGTGTTCGGTTGTCCACTCGACGCGACATCTATGAATTCTTGCTGGCAGCGTTTGGAGCTAACTCTTTTTATTCCGTATCGTGCTTCGTGCAGTGCCGAGTACAACAACTCTTATTATTGTGATAGTTCAAAATGTTGTTCTCAACGCTAAAGAACAGAAAAGTTGACAGAGTTTGACAGTGACTGGACAGAGAAGTATTTGTTTATTTTGCCCCAGAGAAAAGGGGCTATTCATTTATGCTTACTATGCAACGAAACTGTGTCTACAAGCAAAGAATACAATATGAAACGCCACTTCGGTACTAAACACGCGAGTTTTAATCAAAAGTTTCCTCTTGGATCGGACAACCGGAAAACTGAAATATCTTCTTTAAGTGCAAGTTATTCGAAATCATCTCTTGTAGTTTTGCTTTAATACAAGTAACTAATTTCTGAAATTTGTTCTATTTTTTTCCTTTGCCCGCTATGTAAGGTTTATTTTATAATTTTCACATTGCCTATAATAAATCTTAAAATAAAAATAATGTTTACATGAGTATCAGTATGATATGTAACCTACATTTACCGATTTAAGTGGAGGGTTTTTTTGTTTTGTTTTTTTAATAGAGGTTTAACGACCCCCGTGAGCAGCTCAGTGGGCTATAAGCAGTCATCCGTCCGTAATATATGGCCACTGGTTCCAGGGAAGGGAGAGAGCCAGCACAGTAAGGCAAACACAACATCCATGCCTCACCGGGATTCGAACCCGAACCCATCTCGGACGAATGATCAGAAGCCATTGCTTAGACCACTGCGCCACCGGGGCGGCAATTAAGTGTTCACACCCTCTGACCTGGTTCCAAGAAGAGAAAAAACAAATGTGACTGTGACGTACTACGGAGGTAAAGCACGTGTCAAGACGACAAATCTGTAGCGATGCATTCCGTCTGTGTAGCTTAGTTGGGAGAGTAACTTACTCCGGAGTGAGAGGCGCGGGTTCGATCCTCGTCACGGACAAATTTGTGCTTTCACATGGCTCCTGGTGAAAAGTAATTAAGAATCAGTGGCTTACGTCTTCCAGACTATTCCTGGAAACGACAATGGAGAACTCCTATTTTTATCTTTCTGTTCCCGTGCGCATATTTCCTGCTTATGATTTAATTGCGAAGTTCTATTATACACATTTCGTAATACGTCTCAATTAAAGCTCATCACAAATTTCGTTGCATTTCCTTTGGTCCATAGTGAGTAATGTAGGATTTTGTAGATTATCCTTCAATTTTGCACAGTAGTGTATTTCCAACGTCCTCCAACACGCAGTTCTAACATGTTCGCTCAAAATACAGATTTACAGCGAAATAAGGAGAATCGATCCAAACTTTTTCGCAAACATCCACAACTTCATTTAATGAAGGCAGTTTCTACCTGTTTGAACTTCACAAACATTTCCTGCTTTCCCCATTGCAGAGTACGAGAACCTGAAAACAGCCTTCAGTGCAGTCAGTGGAAAACGACCCCTTTGTTAGCTGTTATTGCTTAACTTACAAAGAAAAATTATAATTTGCACGTGAATGGTGTTTAAGTTTATTAGCGTGCCTTTCTCTTTCGAGCAAATAAACCTGGATCAGGCAGCTTTATTCTTCCAAGTTCTTTTATTGACGGAACTCAGCGGGCATACCATTATGGTATTTGATAAAGGCATTTCCATTAATGAGATTGGGTATTATGGCGTCATCAGAGAAGTGTTTTCCAATAATTCGTCGCTCTTCTGCCGCACTTCATGAGCGATGATTTTTGCGATATTAATCGAAGATATAGGTTTCGCTGCTTCAGCATATTTAATTTGTCGAAAATTCCTGGTCACCACTACTCTTTTCGAATGTCTTTGCATTAGATGCTGACGCGTTTCTTACAGTTGAGTACGGCTAACACTTACATCGGCTTACATTATTTCCAACTGTATTTACGGAGTAATAGCACGGTATAAAATTACGCAGCTGAGTATATCTGCTGATTCTTTACTGCGTTTACCAACTTCAAACCGGAAATAGTCTCAAACCCAGTCCGCTCAAGTATTAAAGTATTTTTTCAGGCTCAATTAGTAGCGAAAATGTAAAATCAGATTTTACGATTTCCGGAGGGAAAATTTGGCTTCAGCAAAACTGAAAATCTAACTGTATTTACGGAGTAATAGCACGGTATAAAGTTACGCAGCTGAGTATATCTGCTGATTCTTTACTGCGTTTACCAACTTCAAACCGGAAATAAATAGTCTCAAACCCAGTCCGCTCAAGTATCAAGGTATTTTTTCAGGAGCAATTAGTAGCGAAAATACAAAATCAGAGGTTACGATTTCCGGAGGAAAAATTTGGCTTCAGCAAAACTGAAAATTCATGAAAAGTATGGCCGCACCAGATGAATAAAAATAGAAATTCTAAAATAAAACATTTAAAAGCCCAAATACCGTGTCCAATACATTTCCTAAAGGAGAAATCAGAAGTCACAAACACACATGTCGATACTATCCGTCGCGGTTAGAGATAACCAGTATTAATAAAGATTGAGAGAGTATACTGGTACTATTTGTAGATAATTTATGCTAGGCATCTTTTGCACGCTAAGATCTTTGTCGGTGTGAAATAAAACGAGAGATTCAAGAGTATGCATTTATTTATGTACAATGCAATGCATTTGTTGTCGCCACTCACGATCACACGGAGAAGTTAAATTAAATCGTAACAACAAGCAGTGATTTTCACTAATTCCTGACATTCAGCGGTACTTAGGTATCTGGATGAATGAATGTTATTGTCGTGAAACCAATGAAAGAAGATATGTGAGACATAAAAGTAAATATTTGCTAAATTATGGCAGTGGAAATAGTAAGTATCTCAACTGCTTAGTTTTTAGAAAACAATATTTATTATGGTCGAAATAGTAGACCCATGTTTCATCGGTAGTTATTACTGTGTTTAGAAAGTTCAGATGCTTTGCAATCATTTGTTTCAACTCATGGCATACCTTAACTCTGGCTAACAATTGTTCTCTCGTCAACACACACGATGCAGTAGTAATTTGTCACGTAGAATGCGGAATGCCAACGTTTTTGAAATATTAGTTCACGCCGTTATGTCTTCACACGTCATTCGTCGATCTTCTTGGAGGATTGCCCAAAAAGTGTTAACAATACGCTCCATAACAACACTTTCAGGTCGACCAGGCCGAGGAGCGAGTTCTGCCGACAAACGCCCTTTTTTTGAAATCATGGTGCCATCTAAAAATTTTTCACTCACCCAAACATTTGTAGGTTTTCTTCATTAAATCAACTGTTTCTGTAGACGTTTTACCCAAACGATGGCAAAATTTTATCGCACAAATCATTTCACTTCTTAACTCTGAATCACTCACCTCCATAGATGTATGGTGAAATGCAGACGTACCTTAAACAACTGAGCAATTACAAAACCAGAATCGTCTGTCACGGCTAATAACTGTTGCTATAGATGCGTCCTTAATTAGGTTAGTCATCTGCGTGGTTATTTTTTCCCTTCGCACTGTTGGCAGCACTAAAAAAATTACTCTCTGTTTTTATGGAACGGCCTTTGTATACACTGAAGTGCCAGAAAAACTGGTACAGACGAGCTTATGCAAAATGCACAGCAACGTTACCTATGCGCGTACTCGGTTGCGTCCGCCAGTGCGTATATAAAGCGATGGACATCCTTGCCAGCTGTCAAAGCTGTCTTCGGCATGAGAACGACAAGAAATAACGATTTTAGCGATTTTCAATGCGGTGTCATAGTTGGCGCTCGTGAGATGGGCCACAGTATTTCGGAGATAGAAACGAAGTTCGGATTTTCACGGACGACCATTGCAAGGGTGTACCGTGATTACGAGAATCCCGGCAAAACCTCTAACCTACGATACCTGTGTGTCCGTAAAAAGGCATTGGGAGAACGTGACCATCGTCGGCTGTCAAGAATCGTTTCACGCGATAGGCGTGCAACACTCTCGCAGGTATCATCGAAATTCAATGCTGGAGCCTCAAAAAGCATCAGCGTCCGTACTGTGCAACGTATCCTGCACAATATGGGCTTTGGGAGCCGACGCCCAACTCGAGTCTCTTTGATGGGTGCACGACACAGAGCTATGCGCCTCGCTTGGGCACGGCAACACCGCCACTGGACACTTGATGACTGGAAACAAGTAGCATGGTCTGACGAGTCGCGTTTCCAACTCTATCGGGCAGATGGAAGGATTCGTGTGTGGCGCCAACCCCATGAAACCATGCATACCGCCTGTCAACAGGCGGTATGGTCCGTAATGGTACGGAGTGTATTCAGCTGGACTTCACTGGGACCCCTGGTACGTCTACAAACGTCTGTGACTGGCCAACGCTATGTAGGCAGCCTTTCTGACGAGGTATACCCGTTCATGTCCTGCATTCATGCTGATGGGTTGGGCCTGTTCCAACAGGACAATACACCTCCACACAAGTGTCGGGACGTCACATTATGGTTACAGGAGCATTCATCTGAGTTTGAGGTGTTGCCATTCCCACCCAAGTCCCCAGATCTGAACGTGATAGAACACATTTGAGATGCCATGCAACGCGCTATCAAACACAGGAATCCAAGACCTCGGAATACACCCGAGTTGTGGAACGCTCTGCAGGAAGTATGGTGTCCATTGCCTACAACATATTTCCAGCTAGTGGACTCCACGCCCAGTCGTATTTCTGCAGTCCTGCTCTCCCGTGGGGGACCTACCAAGTATTAGACTGGTGTATCAGTTTTTCTGGCACTTCAGTGTATATATACAATATCTACCAACAAGTAATTGGACACCTGTGATAGCAAAGGAAAACGAAGTTTATTCATTTTCAATAGTTGGTGGAGTCTCCACGAGCGGCGATTACAGCTGCGACCCTCCGGGGCATACTCTCAACCAGAAGTTGTACGACGGCTAGCGGTATTTTCTTCCACTCGGCTTGGAGAAGACAGGTCAGTTCCTTCACTGATTTCGGACGGTGGGGGCACCCCTTAAGTCGACGCTCCAACTCGTTTTAGAGGTGCTCGGTAACCCCATTGTCACCATACCAAGCCATGGTGGACCTCGCAACATGACAGGTGGCATTGTCATCCTGAAAGTAACATTGGTCCACCCCGTAAAACTGCCACAACGTAGGAAGCGCATGGTCATCCAAAATGGTGCAGTAGGTTTCGGCGTTGAGTCTACCAGGAATTGCGATCAAGGGTCCCGTGCCATACCAGGAGAAACACCCCCATAGCATAATTCCACCGCCGCCGAATTTCACAGTTGGCACAATACATTCCGGCAGGAGGCATTCTCCAGGCAGACGCCAAACCCAGACCCTGCCATCCGAACGGTAGAGGGTGAACCTTGATTCGTCGCTCCAGAGAACCTGTTTTCACTGTTCAATGGTCCACTGTCGACGTTCTTTGCACCACGTTAGCCGAGCAGCGCTATTGGACTTGGTGATCAAAGGCTTGTGGGAGGCAGCACGTCCATGATAACCGAGCAGATGGGCTTCCTTGCGGATGCTATTAATCGAAAGAACACTCCCGGATGCCTGTTGAAACTCCTCGCGGATGTGGCCCATCGCTTTGGTGCGGTTCTTCCGAATTTCTCTGGCCAGCACTCGTCGGTCTCTAACTCCCAGTTTTGTGGGTCTGCCAGGTCGGGGCACATTCCGACAGTCACCTCTAATCTTCCACTTGCCAATCACGTAGGCCACTGTCGGTTTTGGGTACTTCAACTCGCTGGATATGTCACGTATGGATCGGCCATTTCTGTGATACCCGACGATTACACCTTTCTCGAAATCAGAGAGCTCCGAACTGCGTGTCATCTTGCATGCGACTGGTTGCGTTGTTGTTTCCCACACGATATTTAACGGCGGCGGCCGTGACGTGTATCAGGACCGCAGATATCGTCGATTGCAGGGGTGTCCAATTACTTGTTGGTAGATACTGTATATATATATATATATATATATATATATAAGCAGACACACAGACATATAAAATGTGTGTGTGTGTGTACATTCGCCCAGACTTAAAACGCTGAACCCTGCGTTTCACCAAAACAGGTCATCTACTTTCTGCACTGTTTTAATGTAAAACGCAATTAAATAGTGTTCGGCGGTAGTTTTTTTTTTTTTTTTTTTTTTTTTTTTTTTGGAAGTTTAACGACCACCGTGAGCAACTCAGTAGGCTATAAGAAGTCGCCCGTCCCTAATTTAGGGTCACTGGTTCCAGGGAAGGGAAAGAGCCAGCGCCGTAAGACAAACACAACATCCATGCTTCACCGGGATTCGAACCCGGGCTCCTTTCAGTCGAATGATCAGAGGCCATCGCTTTGACCACTGCGCCACCGGGGCGGCGCGATAGTTTAGTAAAATATATTGTTGAGTAACAATGAAAGTAACTATTGTTGCGTCACTTCATGAGACAGCATTCGTCACGTGGTTTTGACTACTTCCGTTACCCATTTTCGTTACACGGATTTTTTTTTTTTTACTTGGGATATACTTTGCTACTGTGGGGAAAGACGCATAGCATCAAAAATCTTCTGTCCGACCTGGAAACAAGTGAGCTATCTTCGGAGCTATAATGCAAATTTAAGCCGTCCGATGGAAAAGTTTGTACGGAAAATTTTAGCATGTGTGAAAACACAAAATTGTCCGTGACGGGGATCGAATCGCCCCCTTTCACTCCAGAGTAAGTTGCTGTCCCAACGAGCTACACGGCCGGAATGTATCGCTGCAGATTTGGCGTATTGACACGTGCTTTACCTCTGTAGTACGTCACGAATGACTGTAGCAATCGAAAGCAAAAAAAAAAAAAAATTTTCGTGTGGGTCTTTTAAAAGCGCATGTATAATTTTAATACATTGCTTTCCATAATTTAAGGATAAACACGATATTTGACGATTACAAAGCGTCATAGGTAAAAAACAGCTTGCTGACGTATGCACACGAATGCGATGTGACATATGAAATTTTCATAATGCGCAGCCCGTATGAAAATTTCCTGTGATCACATAGCTGCCGAAGCCAGTGATGTATTCAGACAACTTTTCTGGGGTGCTTACCCCCCCCACCCACCCCACCCGTATGTTTTGGAGCGATCTCCCTTTATATTTAGTCCTATTGTTTAGAACAAATGATCATATTATCATCATTAAAATATAATGTCTTATATTTTAATGATGATCATCAAAATCTGAATATTTGGAGAAATTAATTAAAAAAACTTAATAAGGGAAAATATTATAAAGCTTAATATTGGAAAATAATAGAAAAAAATCACTCACATAAACTTCGATCTTAAATTTCTATTATCCTTCAAAGAAACATTAAACTGTCCTCGCTGGAGGGGCAATTTTTCAAGCACTGGTCTCGGACTACTTCCGCAATAAAAACCTAATTCCACAAAGTAGAGATGTTTGCACTGCAGTATCATATTTTGGAAGCTGGCATTCAGCTTTATTTCAGCCTTATGGATGTCGACTTTCCATGTACACAGTTAAGCTTCAGTGTAGCTAACGTAACGTTAGTGCTTCCGATACAACAAAATATTTGCAACTTAATTTTGAACAACAGGAAATATTAGAAATCGTTCTCATAAAAAGTGTTTTTTTTCTTGGCGGAGGGTAGTTTACACTCTGTGACTAAAAAAAAATGGGGCACCTCAAACTGGCATCCAAACGGTTAGTTAGTTGTTGTTGTTGTTTTTTACTACTATGAGGTAATCTAAAGAGGCTGAAACCAAATGACAGGGGAATGGTTTACACCATACGTTTTCAGGTAACACTGTAATGATTCCTTAATAACCAGAAACACGCTTGTAATAAGGTGAGGATATTTTTACCAATCCTAATGTTTTTGGGGAGATTTCCTCCAGCACAGCGTTATCTTACTAGCAGTGACGTATATTCGAGGTTAGCTAGGTTAGCTGCGAAGCTCAGAGAATGCACAAATAAAACTGAATTAAATATACACAAGTAAAAGTCAATTTTCAACGGTATTAAAATATGTCGATGATTTCGGTGCGAAAAAAAAACTCGTGCGGATTCGCTTCTTTGACTCAGTCTGGCGAGCGAAAACGAACGGCATAACGTAAGCAGCTCTTCCAGAGTCTTCGCAGTTCTGATGTGAAAACCTTCCGTACAATCGCCTGCTAGCGTTTCCATGACAACATGAATCAGCTGGTAGAGAGGAATGGGCCATTGTTTTGGGAAACGGTTCGCTCAGAAAAAGAAGAGTTAGACCATCTCAGTCACTCGCATACTCCCGCCCATAAGTGTTTCACGAGAGTTGCTTCAGTTTTTGTGAAGTGTCAATGAATTAAAATCAGAGATATTATATCTTAAATTCGTGGCTTTGTTGGATTCGAACCGTTTTGATAAATTTTATGAAAGCTTCCCTGAACATCTACTGTCAGAACTTAAAGAACTCTATGCTTCAAATTTTGATACAGCTCGACTAAAAAATGAACTGAAGGTGTTTTATTCCTTTGATGAATACAAAAACAAATCAGTAAGAGACATTATGTGTTACATAAAGTTGAATAAATTGGACATAGTGTTTAGTGAGGTGTACAAATTAGCAGACCTCGTATTAAACTTTCCATCAACAACTGCAACTGCAGAAAGAAGTTTTTCAGCATTAAAAAAAATCAAGATATATCTTAGAGCCACACAAGGACATGCACATTCGAAAAACTTGGCTGATTTGAAAATAGAGAAAAACATTATATTTTAATATGAAAAAGTACTCTGAAGAAACATTTTATGCAAACGCAGCTCAAAAGTTCACACAAAAAGAGAAGAGGAATGGAGTTCATGTACAAATAAAGTATTCAGAAGAAGAAGGGAGTTCATGTACAAATAAGTGTTCAAGTCCTAATCCTCATAATTATTTTGTATAATGTTAGCATTGACATGTACCTAAAATTTAGAAAAAAAGTTACTTCTATTACCTAACAACTAAACATTGAATTTCGCAATTTAAAAAAAAACAGTACTGGGGGAGGGGGAGGAGTGAGATAGCCCAGGTCTCGGACACAAGCGGACATGGAGACCACTGACAGAATAACAATGCCCAAATAAGGACAGATAGTTTTCTTCTCGTGAAATACACGTGAAGATAACACTTTCACGCAAGCGCCAGTGACAGAGTTGAAAGTCACATTTACGTATTCAGTTGTCTAGTTCATGACTTCTTGGTTCTCGTAGAAACAGCACAACAATGTAAATATCAGTGGCGGCTTTTCAGGTGAAGTAGGTGAAGTGCCTCTTCACCTATTTCATTTGAAATAAGGTTTTATTTAATAATTTCGTATAATATATTCTTTTCTTTCCTTTATGGAGTGCCAAAATACCCAACATTTTGATTAGATATCAATTCACAATGCGCGTTCAATACGGAAAACAAGTCCTTATACGCAAATCAGTTCAAGTGAAGAGCTGAAATGAGAATGCTTGGAAGTCTGCAGTTTTCGTCCGAGTTGCCATGGTAACTGTGACGTCACTCACCCCTATCTGCCGTGCAAGTGAAGTGTTTTAGGTTGAGACGCTAAGGCTCTGCACCTGCAGTCGTGACCTTCCGAAGAGATCGCAGTGGAATATGACAGATTGCCATTGCGGTGTTTTGGTACATACTTTCCGAAAAATATTTGTTTTTTCGTGTTTTGTGATTGTTTTTTAAAAACTTCATTAGTTACTTTAGTTTCGTGTACAGTTTAACTGATAGTGATAGTTTTAGTTTTCAGTAAGTATCCTGTGAACGACATTGTCTGTAATTTATTGCAAACTCCGTTCAATCGATGGAAAGATGAAAACAAAAGAGACATTTTACTTCAATGACGACCGACGGATTCACTGACAATTGTCGCCAAGAAAGAAATCAAGAAGAGCAGTAAATCTTACAATATTAATTTAAAAAATTGTTGGTTTACTGAATATAAATGGCTTTGTAGCCCTTCTGCGTTACAAATTTTTTTGCTGGCCCTGCTTATTTTTTAGTAATAAAATTCGACGTGGAATAAAGACAATTTTCAGATTTCTTAAATATAAAACGGTCACTTCACAAACGTGGTGAATCTAGCGAACACCTGAAATGCGAATTAATGCTAAATAATTTTGAAAAGAATCAGAACACCATTGCCGATGCCCTGAGGGAGAATGCTAGGCTTTTGAAATGCATTTCAACGAAAGTGTTTGTTTAAATAGACTTTTCCTGCAGACATCGATTGATGCAATACTGTATTTGAGTAAACAAGAACTAGCATTCCGTAACCATGACGAAGCACTGACTCGATAAATCGTAGAAATTCAAGGAATTGCTTTCACTGTTGATATCAAGAAGTCCTTTAAAAATTCAAAATCAATTCGAAACGATAAAAAATGTCTTCACAGGTGCATCAAAAGTTATTCAAAACGAATTAATTGAATGTATTTCTGAATATATAAGCGATCACGTCAAAAATGAAATAAATGAAGTTTAATGCTTTTCTATTCAAGTAGATGGGAAGACATAACCAGACTTCCGAGTGCTCTTTAATAATAAGATCTGGTGACTCGGAAGGTCTATTGGTTGAGCGATTTTTGGGTTTCCATGATGTGAGTGAAGATAGAACGTCAGAAGCTTCATACAAAATGCTAGACAAAAATTTCGAACAGTTTGATTATCAACACAAGTCAATAGGACAATGTTACGATGGGGCAAGCGTAATGTCTGGACACTTGACTGGGGTCCAGAAAAAAATGAAGCATAAAACTTCTCAAGCTGTTTTTGTTATTGCTTTGTACATCGTTTGAACCTTGTATTACAGCAGAGTTTTTCTAAAATTTCTAAGTGTCGAATATTTTTTGCAAGCCTCAGTGTAATTCCTTTGTTTTTTCACCACTCAGCGAAGCGATCGCTTTGCTGTGTGGTGAAAAAACAATACACTCACATCAACAACTGTAAGATGCATGCCAACCACAACAGAAACTCGATGGTCCTCCACTTCGAAGTTAGTAAGTGTAATAGTTGACGATTGGGATAAATTGAAGGAAGTACTAAAATTTCTCACAAATAGTGACCAATCAGACAAAAAATCAATTCAACTTGCCCAAGAGTTTTTAAATGATATGAGCACTTTTGAATATACATTTTTGGCAATAGTATTTAATGAAATATTTGGCTTCACTGATCTACACAGCTGGCCACACAATATGCAACACCAAGAAGGAATCATCCGATTGGCCTGAAATTCGCAGCAGGCGTCGCCCGCGAGAGGACATGCAAACGATTAGCATTGCAAGGCATATGCAAATCATGTGCACCTGGCACGCCACCAAGAAGCACTATAAGAAGGGTGCACAGAAGTCGGGGTGTAAGTAGTGGAAGTGTGCTGTGCTGCCGGACCTGTGGGTGGGAAGCTTCCTGATGACTCGTCGCAGAATACGGCAGTCATTCCAGCAAGTTTCGGAGTTCGACAGAGGACGAATAGTGGCTTATCGCGACAGCGGTTTATCGTACCGAGACATCGGGGCCCGTGTGGGACGACATCCAGCCCCAGTGAGGCGAGTATGGATTCGGTGGGTGCAGGAGGGACGGACGGACCGACGTGAGCGATTACCGCAGCCGTGGTACACCACCGAACGAGAGGACCGGCATGTTGTGCGGCGGGCATTGACATCTCGCACGGCCACATCACGAACGTTAGCGCAGGAATTAGGGTGTGTTGCGCAACAACCTGTGTCAGCACGTACCGTTCGTCGTCGTTTGCAGGAGCGGGGACTTGTCGCACGGCGCTCATTGCTCCGATTACCATTGACGTTACACCACCGGCGAGTGCGGCGCCACCGCGGCGAGAGACTGTATGACGCCTGCATTATTCATCGCCATACCGGTCCGTCGCCTGGCGCTATGGTTTGGGGCGCAATTGGATATGACGCCCGCACCCCTCTGGTACGCATCGCCGGTGCACTCAACAGCTACCGCTACATCTCCGACGTTTTGGAGCCTGTAGTCCTCCCTTACTTGCAGGACCTGCCAGCAGCCACGTTTCAGCAGGACGATGCGCGCCCGCGCGTGGCACGCATCGTGCAACAATTCTTCACGGCCCACCAGGTGTCACTGCTGCCGTGGCCCGCATGTTCTCCCGATATGTCGCCCATCGAACACGTCTGGTGGCTGATCGGCAACCGAGTGGCCCGGCAAGCATCACCCGCGGCTACGCTTGATGAACTGTGGCAACGTGTGGAAGCAGCCTGGACCAACATGCCCCAAACCCACATCCAAAGTCTCTTTCGTTCGATGCCGCGGCGTGTAGCGGCCGTTATTGCCAGCCATGGGGGCAACACGAACTATTGATGTCTGCGTGTTCCGCAAGTCGCACGGGCCTGTAAGCTCAATCGTTTCATCTTTGTATCTGTTTTTAGGTGTCCAGTAAATCTGGCTTTGCTATCTCGTGTCCTTCTTGGTGTTGCATTTTGGATGGCCAGCAGTGTATTATTCGAAATTTTGTAGAACAAATCACTAGACATAAACTACTGTGTTACTCAAATTAAAAAAAAACTTATGAAATTTTGAGCCATAAAATGAACGATGAGGTATTTGAAACACTGTTTGGAAAAGCTAGCAAAGTCACAGAAATAAGCAAATCTAAACGGGAATATGCTGCTCTTACACAAGAAACAATTTTTAAAAATTATAGACAATTGTATTTTGAAATTTTGTACCACATTCTTATGAAAATGGATATAAGGTTTCAAGACTGTGAGAAACTTGAACTTCAATTTGCCTGTCTTGCTGACACAACCAAATTCGACCAATTTAATCCATGCTTTCGCTCTCACGCTTCTGAAAATCTTCAACATTTTTACGGAAAAATATTTACTAAACACCAGCGCCTTAAAAATGAACTGAGTCTTGTATATGCTGATGAAAAATTAAGGAATATATCGACTCATGAACTTCTTCGAGTACTTCATGGAGATAAAGACATTTTTACAGAATCTTATATACTGTATTGGTTTTTCTGATTTTAACAATTGCATCTGCAAGTGTTTCAGTGGAGAGAAATTTTTCTTGCCTTAAAAGAATACAAACTTACTCAAGAAACACTCTTTCTCCAGATAAACTTGCTTCTTTGGCAAAGATTTCTATTCAGAATGACATTTTCTTGATGTCACGAAGAAACAGCCATTTTCTGACGACATAATCGACAAATTTCCAGCTTTAAAGGGAAGAAGAATTGATCTAATATACGTATAAAAAAACAGGTAAGTTCTCATTAACTGATTTTCATTGAAGACAGCAGATATCTTTTCATATTGCTCTTGTAGCTCTTCACCTATTTTTCCTACCACGAGCCGCCACTGGTAAATATTTATGCTTTGCCAAGCCCCATTGCGTGCTTTTCACTTAAAATTTATCACGGCAACTCAGGCAATAGTGAGAAACAATCGAGCAAATTTTAAAGTATTCCCCATGATTTTTCCTTGGGTTATGGATAAAACACACGCACAGAAATTCTCTCTTATTATTATTATTCGTGAAACAACTGCATAAGAATGCAATTTAGCTGTTTTTATTTGTTTGTTTGTTTTTACTGTGCTTTCCACGCAGCTCATAAACGGTCGGCAGACGTTAAACTCACGTGATATAAAGAGTAATTAGTTAGCTGAATATAAGTATCGTTCTTTCCTTTAGCAAATTTCCAGCCAACGATGAGTTGTTTTTGGTGAGAATTATTATTGTACGTACATAACAGTTCACTAAATTGTGGTGCTCTTGAAAAACACTGAGATGCTATTGAAGAAGATGTCGTGCTTCCCAAAGCCTAAAAGACTGCGGCTCAGTGTTGGGCCTACGTTAAATTTCAAGGCTGTGCTACCTGGAAATGCTACTGTGCTTCTAAAGTTGAACATTAGAATATTCTTTTTCCGTATATAACATTCACAAGAAAATACCGATTAAAAAAGTCCCTATATATTTGGAGAGGCAGCTTTTAGGCTACATAGGGAAACAGTATGCCTCAGCAATGCCTTATTTACAGCATATGCTTGCACACGACCGTATCAGAATAATATGACCACCCACTGAATCGCAGTGAACCCGCCCAAGCGCGGCACAGAGTGCACGAGGGCAAGGTCGACCACACGGAGAATGAGCGGCTGGCCAGGACAGATGAGCCATAGTGCGTCACGTGACCACAATGGGAAGAGGTAGTGATTTGACGGACGTTCAAAACGGAATGATCATCGGCTACCACGCCAAGGATGGAAGCATCTCAGAAACAGTAGACTCCGTGGGCTGTTCGCGAAGTGCTGTGGTATGGGTGTACCAAGAATAGACCGCTGGTACACAGAGTACCTCCGGACGTCATAACTGTGGAGTCCCAAAGGCCATCGACCCCAGAGGAGAAATCGCCTCCGTCGACTGGTAAAAGACGATCGACGCGCAACAGTGCAGCAATTGACCACGCATATGAACGCTGGAGCACCCAAGTACGTGTCCCCGATAATAGTAGAGCGAACCCTGTTATATATGGGTCTCCGGAGTCAACGCTGCGTCAAGGCGCCCATGTCAACCCAGGTCAATGGGCAACGACTCATGCAATTCGCATGGGACTACCGTCATTGGACAGTGGAAGAGTGGGAAAAGGTTGCCTTCTCCGACGAATCGAAGTCGGTGGCGAATACGGCGTCAGACACACGAGAGCCAATACCCGGACGCGTTTGTTGGTCAAGCCGGCGGTGGCAGTGTGCATGTCTGGGAGATGTTTTTTAGGTATGACCTGGGACCGCTTGTACCACTAGATGGGTCGTCACTGAACGCCAATGGCTCCCTGTCCATCCTCGCTGACCACATGCATCCCTTCATGTTGGACGTTTACCCTGGTGGTGATGGTGTCTACTAACAAGACAATGCCCCATGCCACGTCGCTATTGGGGTGCGTGACTGGTTTCAGGAACACGACAGCGATGTCTCCGTTCTCCCTTGGCCGGCCAAATCGCCCGACCTCAATCCCATCGAAAACTTATGGGACTATTTGGATCGATAGGTTCGACGTGCCGACCCACAACCACGTCATCTCCGGGACCTCCGTGCTCTGCTGCAGTCCGAATGGGCACATGTGCCTCGGGCAACCTTCCAGGGGCTCATTGCGTCCATGCCACGCCGTTGCGTCGCTGTCATCCGGGCCAAAGGTGGTTATTCCCATTATTAAGTAGGTGGTCATATTATTCTGATACGACTGTGTATGTGGTACAACACATATTATCACATGCATTCCATTTCTCCTGTAGACAGCCGTGTGGTCGGAGGCATGTTCTCCTGGCTAATAGTCCGATTTGGGTCTCAGTCCTGAAACAGGACCCAACCAAGGAGGTTAGAATAATACTTCTGGAGATGCCCTGAGTCTCTTAACCGTGAAGCAGCAAACTGTGAGAATTTGACGTTGTTTACATGATACCTATGCAGTTTCAAGGAGTGTATTTTGGAATACACTCAGAAACCGTGTTAATATCAAACCGGAATGAATTATACTTCTGATACGAGTGAAGTTTTCGATGTTAACGTTATGTTTTGTTTAGAAATCGCCCTAACGTTCGTGTATTTCAATTTAAAATAAAAATGGGAAGGAGCCTCAAAATAATTAAAAATTTTATAAATTCAGCATTTTCTCACACATTGACAACCAGTTACGATGCGAAATTGGTAACATTTGTGACGAAAGAAGGTGATTCGGCCCACACAAAATGCATTGCAATTGCATTGAAAAGCATCCGCTTTCCCACACTTTCACGGCCGTCTTTCGCGGTTATAGGCTTCACGCAAAGTGGTACTGCTCCATTAACAAGGGCATCTCCAGATATCTTATTCTAACCTCCTTGGACACAACGGCACTGGTTCTGTCACCTCTCTGGAACCAATGTCTCCAAATTAGGAGCGGGCGACTCCTTATCGCTCACGAGGGTCGTCAAACTTTGAAACAAAACAAAAATCTCTAATGGCTGAATCATCTGCCATCTCCCTTCCCAAGATGCGAAATTTTGGCCAACGCATTACTCTTATTATAATAGGAATGTTGAGCAACTTTAAGGAATGCGCAGAGCTACGACGCCCAGTGAGCAAAGGAATGTCAGTCTGTGTTTGAGATGCGTAGCCGTACAATTCTATCTCGTCTGCAGCTTCAGTCATTTTTTAGTCAGAATATATTTCAGTATTTTGTCTTGCTTCATGAACAACGTGATACCAGTGAAGTCTTTTTACTAGTTTTTCCGGTGCTATGAATATCTTGCAGTCGAGAAAGCCTGAAAGATAAAATTCATAAAGTAAGGAAATAATAGGTCGTTAAAGGGACTAATCTGCTGCTGTTCTTTTCTTTTTTATTCATAAAATATGCGGTGGAGAACTACCGTGAAACGAAGTTCCTGTGTCTTTCTCCTCAAGCTTCAATGATTTTAGACATCTAAGTCTCGTGTACATACACGGTGCTTATCTTGAGTAATCCATGAACTAAAAATCTCTAATTGAATCTCCTCCACCAAATCTAGCTTCCCCCTCTGTCTCTTAGGAAATACTTGTTCAGCTCATGACTTTCCCTTTGAAACTTTGCCCTTTGTTTTCCGCAGGATAAGGATAACAGACGGTATTTGAACAGGCATACGTCCTTTAAATCACAACACCGTGACTGTCGCTTCTTGGATTTCGTGCGCTTGGTGACATTGAAGAAGGAACAAGACATCAATGCTTAACAAGCACAAGATTCGCAGAAGAAAATCATTCCTCGCACAACAGTACTCCCAAAAGAAAAAACGATCCTATATTTAAATTAAGAAATCCAAAGCTCTTTTGGGGATAAAAATACTTCGCGGAAAAGTTTTTCTTAACAAAATATTTAGGTAAAATTTTTGGCAACATTTCATGTACCATATTTAGTTGAAACGGAGGGGATGTAATTTCACAATGTGATGTAAATGCTTTGAATATTTACTATATTACAGTGCTTGGGAAGCTACCTTTTAAAAGTCGCTAGCTACTTCTATAATTGCATTCTTGAAAAAGCAGCTTGCTACAACTACACTACTTTTTCTGCAAAGTTTTCATTAAATTCTAGCTGTTTTTTAACGTTTAAAAAGTGCAAGTTATGAGGATGCTTTTTATATGTATTTAGGTTATCCATAATGAAATGTCCGATTTGTACACTGTTCGTCAATCACACATATCTCAGCTCAGAATAAATATGATTAATCGAAATAAGAACCACTCGATTCAACACATTTTTTGCCAACGAAAAACAACGTTATGTATTCTGGTATCATAAAAATCAGTTCTGGAAGCGACGAAAGCATGATAGGCGTTTTGAGCATCAGCTTGGTTGCAGAAAATTTTCCCCTGCAAAAATTGGTCCAGGTGCTTGAAAAAATGGTAGTCGGTTAGCGAAAGATCTGGTGAACATGGTGGATGAGGTAGATTCTCATAGCCCAATTCGTTCAACTTTTTTTTTTTTGATTGGAGGTTTAACGACCACCGTGAGCAACTCAATGGGCTATAAGCAGTCGCCCGTCCCTAATTTAGGGTCACTGGTTCCAGGGAAGGGAGAGAGCCAGTGCCGTAAGACAAACACAACATCCATGCCTCACCGGGATTCGAACCCAGACCCCGTTTGGATGAATGATCAGAGGCCATCGCTCAGACCACTGCGCCACCGGGGCGGCGTTCAACTTTTGCAGAGTGAGTGATACGCGCGACGTAGGTCTCGTGTTGTCGTGCAGAAGTATTGAGCCCTTTCTGTTGACTAATGATGGGCGAATGCGTTGCAGTCTGCGGTGCATTTCGTCGATTTCCTGACAATACTTTGCCGCGGTAATCGTTTCACCCGCATTTAGGAAACTGTAGTGGTTTAAACCGGTTGAAGACCACCAAACAGTCACCATAACCTTCTGTTGATGACGTTTTGGTTTGGGGAAGTGTTGAGGAGCTTCGTTGTGGTCCAGCCACGACGTGGACCGTCAACGATTGTCGTACAGGATCCACTTTTCGTCGCATGTAACGATGCGATCGACAAAAGGATCGGTTTTGTGGCGCAAAAATATCTCCGACAAGACTTCCAAACGACGATTTTGTTGATTTTAGTTCAATTCAAATGGCACCTATTTGTCGAGCTTCTTGGACTTTCCAATTTGTTTAAGGTGCACAGAAATAGCTGATTTGCTTACTCCCAGTTCTCCCGCTGGCTCTCGAACAGTTGTGTGTGTGGATCTCCTTCAACAAGCGCCTTCAATGCGTCGACATCGATGACGGTACTCGGTCGTCTACGCTCTTCATTGTCGAGGTTTGTGTCGCCAGATTTGAATTTTGCGAACCATCTTCGCACCGTACGCTCGTAAGCCGCATCCTCCACAAAGGCATCAACAATGTTTCGCGTCGCTTGCGCTGCGTTGTGGCCCAGCTTGAACTCGTAGAGGAAAATTGCTCAAAAATCACGATTATTCATCTTTCACTGAAACGGAAATACAGAGTAGGAAATATTATTTGTTAATAAAGTGAACCAAAATGTTACAATCTGCAGATTTCAAGCTTTCCAATAATATATATTACACTTGCATACATATTCACTGTACTGAACACAACACATTGTCAAAACACGAGAAATCAAAAATTGGACATTTCGTTATGGACAACCTAAATACAACCTACATTCTTTCATATGACATTCAGTGATGAACACCAAGGGAAATTACATAACCTCAATCCTTATCATAGAATGTAAAACATTCATTTTGGTGAATGGTTTACATACAATGATCAAATAAAAACTGTGTCAAGAAATATCTGCGAATTCATTATCTTTAATTAAAAGAATCGAATCTTTCAATAAACGGTCTTGAACAAAGACAGGTTGACAGAGAAGACTTTCCAGTTAATACCATAAAGTAATTAAAATAATACTTTATAGTTAACAGTTTGGTTAAATTTAACAAAGCAAGTCTCGTACATAATTGTACACAGGGCAGGCAGACTCAGCTTTCTGGTTGCAGCCAATAACGCTTCAGGAAATGTCACTAGATTTGAAATTTTATTTTATTTTTAGCACGTCTTTTGTAAAAAAAGATCGTGCTTATGTTACCGGTTTGTCCGTCCGTCTGTATCCACGATATCTCTGCAACTATTAGTCCGCCTTGAAAAAATCTTTTTGCATTGGGAAGCTTGAAATATGCGAATGATGATCCTTCATTTCGTTTTTTTTTTACGATGTACAATTTCGCCGCTAGAGGGCATAAATGCAGATGATGTCCAACTCAAAAATACGTTTTATTCCACATATTTGCTTCTAAACTTCGGCTTGAAAAAATTATTATATCTTTCGATTCCATTTATGTCGAAGAGTATTTTAGATATAGTTACTTTTTCAAATTACGCATAGATTTTCTGCTAGGGGGCGTAAAAGTAAATTACTTTTTTCCCGATAATTCTTCTTCTAAAACTCCTATTTGAACATTTTTTTCTTCAGTGGATACACCTCCTGATGGAAAATCTTTTGCATATAATTTCAAATTTTTGGTAAAGAATACTTTGGCCACCAGGGGGCGTAAGTGTTAATTTTTGCTTCTGATGTATTTGCCATAAAATCTGAGCTTCTAAAATTTCGATTGAAAAACTTTTTTCGTGGTCTGATGCCACTCACATAAATAACGTATTTGGAATATTTTCTTCTTAAAATATTCCACAGTTTCTCCGCCAGGGGGCGTAGATGTATATCTTATTTTCGTCAATATCTCTACTTCCAGGAGTCCGATTTGAAAAATTTCTTCTTTGTTGGATAGTGTTTTCAGTGTGACATGCTTTTCATATAATTTCAAAATTTTCAAGTAATTCATAGACTTTCCGCTAGGGGGCGTAGAGGTAAATTGCGTTCCCCTATATCTCTGCTTCTAAATCTCCGATTTGAAAAATTCTTTCTGCACCGGATACAGCTCCTGGTGGAAAATCGTTTGCACATAATTTCTAATTTTTGTAAAAAAAATGGTTTGCCCAACATGGGGCGTAAATCTTAATTTCCGCTTCTGATGTATTTGCAGCAAAATATGAGCTTCTAAATTCTCGATTGAAAAAAACGTCGTTTGTAGACCGATAGTACTCACGTCGACAAACCTTTTAGAAACATTTTCTTTTTATAATAATGCATGGTTTCTACGCCAGGGGGCCTAGATGCTATCTTATTTTTTGTCAATATCTCTACTTCTAGGAGTCTGATTCGAAAAATTCCTTCTTTGTTGGATAGTGTCTCCAGTGTGACATGTTTTTCATATAATTTCGAAATTTTCAAGTAATTCACAGAATTTCCGCTAGGGGGCGCAGAGGTAAATTGTGTTTCCCCCTATGTCACTGCATCTAAATCTCCGATTTAAAAAATTCTTTCTGCACCGAATATAGGTCCTGATGGGAAATCCTTCGCACATAATTTCAGATTTTTGTAAAAAATGGTTTGGCCACCAGGTGACGTAAGTCTTAATTTCCACTTCTGATGTATTTGCAGCAAAATATGAGCTTTTAAAATCTCGATTAAAAAAAGTCGTTTGTTGACCGATACTACTCATGCCGACAAACCTTTTAGGAACATTTTCTTCTTGAAATAATGCATGCTTTCTACCCCAGGGGACGTAGATGTATATCTGATTTTTGTCAATATCTTTACTTCAAGGAGTCCGATTTGAAAAATTCCTTCTCTGTTCGATAGTGTTTCCGATGCAAAATGTTTTTCCTTTAAATTCAAAATTTTCAAGTAAATCATAGACTTTCCGCTAGGGATCACAAAGGTATAAATTGCGTTTTATGCGTTATTTCTGCTTCTAAAACTCCGATTTGAAAAATTCTTCCTGAATCGCATACAAGACCTGATGTAAAATATTTTTCACATCATTTCTAATGTTTGGTAAAGAATGGTTTGGCCACCAGGGGGCATAAGTGTTAATTTCTCCTTCTGATGTATTAGTAGCAAAATGTGGGCTTCTGAAAACTCGACTAAATTTTTTTCTTAGACCGATACCGCACATATTGAAAAACCTTTTGAGAATATTTTCTTCCTAAAATAATGCATGGTTTTCCCACCAGGGATGTAAACCATCTTATTTTTGGCGATATCTCTGTTTCTAAGAGTCCGATTTGAAAAATTATTTCTGTGTTGGAGAGCGTTTTTGGTGCGAAATGTTTCTCATATAAATTCAAGTTTTTTTTTTAACGCACAAGTCTGCAACCAGAGGGCGTAAGCTCACGATTCCCTTTACAGCAAAATCTGAGGGATTAAAAGCCCGATTGAAAAACTTTCTTCCGTCAAATACTATTGTTTTCCATACCGGTTCTATTGACTTTGAATAGCTTTGATAAATTCAATTTGCGTCAGAACGGATTCAAAAGACGTGCTTATTACACCCGAAAATTCGGTGTCATCTTTCTTGTTATATTTGTATAGCTATGCTACACGTAAAATGCTATTGCCAAAGTAGCGTGAAGCGCAACTTCAGCTTACTGCTATATATTATTCGAAAGTATGTATAGATTTCATCGGTATAGCTTACTTGGTAAAGCCTTCGTCTCCAGAGCAGAGGGATGCGTATTCGATACCGACAAATTTGTGATTTCACATTAGCGCCCGATTGCGGAAATGAATCAACTGGTCGTTGGGTTCTTCGAAAAATGCGTGATGTTTGTTCCACACATCGTCTAGAATTAGTGAGGATTTCTTCTTCGCTTAAAAAAAAAAAAAAAAAAAAGGAGATTACGAGGGAGATGTGATATGTCGTACTACAGAGGTGAAGCACATCTCAAAAGGGCACAACTGCAGAGATAAATTCTGTCGGTGTAGTTTAATTGATAAAGCATTCAGCTCTAGAGGAGAGAGATACGGATCCTCGTCACGGACAAATTTGTGAATTTCACAGTCAGAAAAATGGGTTGAAATCAACTTTTAACGAATAGATTCACTAAAAATGGGCCGAACGCAACTGCAACGAATTCGTTAGGAGACTGATTATTGGCCCCGACGCCGCTCGAACGAGTGACCACAAAAACAAGCTCATCAGAAAGCGTTGCTTAATCCCTTTGTTTGTTTGTTTTATTGAAAGTGGTGATTTGTGGAGATGACGGACTCATCCTATGTTACACTGATTACCTGCTAAAGGTCTTTAACAATGCTATCGATCCTAAGAAGGGAAGAGAAGACATATTTGAATGCAATAATGTCCGTGTCAGTGGGAATAGCCCTTTCTCATTTATGCTTTCGGGCAGGGAGCAAAGAGTAAAGAGCTTGAAGAGAGAGTTTAGCACTTGTGACAGTTTGAACTTCGATACTGCTGAGATGAGCAGGAGAAAGGAATTTGGGCTTTTTTTTTTTTTTTTGTCAAAACAAGCAGCTTTCGTTAAACCCGGCCGTTATATGACCCTTTCTACTCGGGGATTTCAGAAAATTTAAAGTTGATTTAAGGCTAATTTGGGGAACCATTTGGTTCGCGTGGGCCGTTTAAGGGGTTAATGGTTATCCCTTTGTCTTCCCGGTATACCTTATACCTGCTCCTGAAGAAGGTTTTAGCGGACACAGTTCTTTACGACAAGCGATTTACTACATTTTCTGCCTCAGATAATGCACAATTTTCTCGTGAAGATCAGAGAAATTTTTCATTTCCCTTGCTATTTCTTTTTCTAAAATTCCGATTAGGAAAGAAAAGCCCTTTTGCGCCTCGTAGTTCTTACATCAGGCTTATATTTTCTACTTTTTCATAATACAGAATTCTTTCATTAGGTGTGTAAGTGAATTTTTTTATTAGAAACCATGTCCGCGCTTCTAAAAGTCCAAATGGAAAAATTTCTTTTGGCCCGGATAACTTTCTTTAAAAACAAATTCCTTTCTCCTGCTCATAACTTTCTTCAACCCGGACCCTTCACGGAGGAACGGTCATAAGCCATCTAAGAGATGGCTTATGGCCGTTCCTCCGTGAAGGATCCGGGTTCGAATTCCGGTGAGGCATGGATGTTGTGTTTGTCTTACGCTCGCTCCCTTCCCTGGAACCAGTGGCCCTAAATTAGGGACGGGCAACTGCTTATAGTCCATTGAGTTGCTCACGGTGATCGTTAAACCTTCAATAAAAAAAAAAACATAAAAGACGAACATTTTGTACTTATGCGTAATGTGCTATTTTCAAGAGGATGCAAATGTGTATTTCTTTGCTTTTGCGTGGAACTCCATTTTTACGACGAAAATTGCAATTAAATTTCAATCTCCTGTTGGCGGACATGATTTTTGGGTTCTGTATTGACACCGGGTATTGCGAATAATATCTCACGTGATATTAAAAATACTGGGGCAAGGAAGGGATACCCCCCCGAATTGGTGCATCTGCTCATTGTATATTTTGCGTTACTTAAGAAACCGAGTACTTTAAAACGTACGAGGGACTGCATGATGCATCTGTATCAGTCGGTGGACCCCTTAACCAAAGGTTATTACAGCTCTATCAAGAGTAAATTTTATATTTACGGGTTTTGCAAAATAACACTATGAAGTTAAACATTTATCCTTTTCTTAAAAGCATCTGGAAATCATCGGAAGTTTAAAAAATCTCAAGTTTTCAAAACACTCTGTGGCTTTGAAAAATCATCATGAAAAGAAATTTAATGTGTGATAAGTACTACGGAAAAAATAAAGTTCTTATAAAGCTATTTAGGAAAACAATAAGCTCTTATAGAAAATAAAATGACTAAATGGTTTTTACTATGAACTCGCATTCATTTCAGCATCGCGCCACTCCAGTTAGATTAGTCAGCTGCAGCGTATTTACAGAGGGCCTAAAAAGCCTTTACCCCCCCCCCCCCCAACTGTTTCATTTTTTTGTTAAAATGCGAGTTACATTAGAAAAAATGCTTTAATATAATTAAAATGCATCAACTTACATTAGGAAGAAGTGCTTTAATTTTCTCTTCTATTTTTCATTAACTTTTATTTCGTCTTGATGGATTTCAAAAACCGCCATTTTCTGTCGCCCCTCTCCCGAGAAAAAATCTATATACGCCCCTGCCAGTCAGCAGCGCTCCTTATTGGTGTGCAAACCCCGGCAGGTTCGATCGCCACCGCGGGCGAGAGAAAAGATTCTTCCATTTGGTATGTCAGAAAACAGTCCTGCAATGCGACTGGTTCATTTAAACTGGAAAAAATAAGAACGGATGTTTCTTCTGTATAGGGACTGAAAATTTTTTAATAAATTTTTTTGGAAACTCGGGAAATTTCTGTAAAAGAAACCCAGAAAAACTCGAAGAGTACATTTCTTTTTTAAAAAACGGAATTAGCGACATCAGGAAATCTATCAAAATACTGAAATTTCCCCTATTAGAAACGGAAATTTTGTTAAACGTCGGAGACATACCGGCAACTTTGTTGCACGTTGTTTTCGGGAATTCTCCGTGAATTCGCACCCCTTTTTTACAGTGCGGTGTAGCACCACTTTTTGGTGCAACGTGCTGTAAACTTTTGACAGTGTATCTGGAATCACTTTCGAGGATCCTCTTTTCCTACACTTTTCTGTCTTCTGTCTTCTTCTTCTGAAGCATAATTAGCCCCACATTTAGTGGGGGTCGCTGTCGCGGATCCACTTTCGCCACTGCTTTTTTGTCTTTTTCTTCTTCTTCTTTTTAATGTGTGATAAGAGTGGGTCCATTTTCTCCATTCTTTTTTGTCTTCTTCTTCTTCTTCTGAAACATAATTAGCCACCACATGTAGTTGAGGTCGTTGTCGCGGATCCTCTTTATCCACTCTTTTCTGTCTTTTTCTTCTCCTTCTGAAGCATAATTAGCCACCACATGTAGTTGGGGTCGCTATCGCGGAGGATATTCCTACGAGAGAAAGTGAGTAAATAAGTCACAAAGAGTTATTTAAAAAATACTGAGTGAGATACGTACTTGAAAAACATTTGTTATTACCTATACATTTCCCCTCATTCCTCAACATAATTTTCACCAATATTGATGCACTTATCCCATCGCTTTATCAGTGCGCCGACCTCTGATGCACAGAAGTCTTGTGTTCCCTGTCTCAGCCACATTGGAACTTCACATTCTCTGTTCATTCGTCCGAAAGAGCTCCGGGTTCGAATCCCGGTGAGGCATGGATGTTGTGTTTGTCTTACGGCACTGCCTCTCTCCCTTCCCTGGAACCAATGGCCCTAAATTAGGGACGGGCGACTGCTTATATATAGCCCATTGAGTTGCTCACGGTGGTCGTTAAACTTCCAATCCAAAGAAAAGAAAAGAACATTCAACCTCTTCGTCATCCGCTAAAGGTTTGCCTCCAAGGTGAGTATTTAGCGGACCAAACAGGTGAAAATCGCTCTGGGCTATGTCGGGGTTGTAAGGCAGATGTTCAAGAAGTTCTCAGTCTAGTTGTTCAATTTTCTGCTGGGTTCATCGAGCCATATGAGGTCTGTCGTTGTCGTGACGGAGCAGTACTTCTCTAGTCAGTGAGCCTGGACGTTTTTTACGAATTGCATCCCGAAGCATCAACAGAATTTCACTGTATACGATGCGGTATCCACATTCTCACCGCGATTCTGGAAATGGGCTAACAGCTTTCCTTCAGAATATAAAACGCTGTAAGCATAGCATCCCTTGCTGATGGCGATATTCGGGATTTCTTGGTTGAAGGTGAAGACGGATTTTCCATTGCATTGAAGCACGCTTTGATTCGTGTTGGTAGTGATGCACCCGTGACTCGTCCTCGGGAACAATCCTGTTACGCATGTCTTCTCTTTCACATGCGTACCGACAGAGATGTTGCAAAGACAGGCTCATTCGGTTCATTTTGTGTTCCTGAGTCAGGTCTCTGAGTATCCATGCACCGTGCGCACACTTTCCTGAAATTCAGACGGTCATGCTGTAATCTAAACCATGAGAACACTTTATTGCAGTTGCAACACTGTCTGTCATTACTCGCCTGTCCAGCTCGAATCATCTCCTCCACCCGCCTCACAGTTGCTTCTGTCGCAATCTAAACAAGACGTCCAGGTAGGTCTTCATTAGCAACTTTTGAGCGTCCTTGAGGGAATTTATCTACTCAGCTGTGTACCGCTTTACGCAACAAACATTTCTCACGGTAAACAGAAAACATTTCCCTGTGAACATCCTTTGCAGGAAGTCCTTTCACCAAAGAAAACGCACAACAGCACGCTCCTCTTCGGTCATACACTCCTCGAGCACGGTCGCCATTTGCAATCTGAGCTGGGCATGCGAATGCGACACTTAGCGTCTGCTACGTTGACCTACGAGTAAACTGGATTGTGCTGCGACCTAATGACAGTTATAGAAACTAATAACTACCATTATCAGTTATCCCATAACTGTTTGTAACTTATTTACCGACTTCCCTTCGTAGTAAGCAAAGCTCTGCTGACAATCGGTTTCAGTAAAACTAATCTCCTGAGCTCATCCTCTAACTCCTTCCAGGTAACACTTAAGAAATCTTCTGCACTCACCTCATTACTTAAGGCAAACTAGTATTAGTCCCTTTGAATAGGTGTGAACATATTAGTTACGACTATTCAGTGTGGCAAATTTTTCGTATTATTCACATTGAATATTTGAAATCGTGTGGAATGAGAGAACAGCATTTGAAGAAAATCTTTAAATTCTTGGAAAGTGACTTACAACATTCTTTTATTTAAAATTGCTCAAATTAAGCACTTTAAATAAAAAAATAATAAAAATCATTGCTAGCAAAAAGCCGCCCCTGTGGCGCAGTGGTCTAAACGATGGCCTCTGATCATTCGTCCGAAAGGGGTCCGGGTTCGAATCCCGGTGAGGCATGGATGTTATGTTTGTCTTACGGCACTGGCTCTCTCCCTTCCCTGGAGCCAGTGGCCCTAAATTAGGGACGGGCAACTGCTTATAGCCCATTGAGTTGCTCACGGTGGTCGTTAATCATCCAATCAAAAAAAAAATTGCTAGCAAAAATTTAAAAAAAATGCTAGATGACAAAAAAGATAAATATTTCACACTGCTTTTACAAACCTAACGGGGTTTTTCTACTTAATCTATTCACCACGGATTAGGTAGAAAAACCCAGTAAGGTTTTTTTGTTTGTTTAGAACTATTAATACATCACCTCAGATATTGGACAGAACCCCATCACTCTGGGTGAAGCAATGATACATACAGTGAGACAGCAGTTATTAAGAAGTTACTTGTAAATGAGTCAGTATCTTATTACTGTCAATCCACATGTTACTTATGACCTTCCCAATGAATTATGATTTCCCCACTACTGAAACAGCTTTAAGGAAAAGGTGCTGACATGGTAACGGTGGATCATGGGAATACACCAGAACACAGCAGCAGACGTAGGTATTTCGCATTCAACTCTGTATGGAGAATTTGCTGTCAGAATCAACTTCACGTAAATCAAGAGCACCGAGTACAGTTCATCTCACCAGCTGAGTTTCATAAACGAGAAATGTTTTTCAAATGGCTTTTGTAGTGCACCTGGTTTTCACCATTGAGTTATTCTCCAGTTCTCCTGAGTGGAAATGTGAGTGTGTGTGTGTGTGTGTGTGTGTGTGTGTGAAAGTGGGGGGGGGGGTGCATCAGTTCTTTCTTTTTTGTAGATTTGAAGGAATGAAGTTTAAATTCTGAGAGATAGTAACCGAAAACATAAATCCTGAAAGGGTCCCTAAAATTAATTAACAATCAACTATCATCTTATCAAAAGAAGATTACGTAGAATAGCGAAATAAATCAGGAAGAAAGCTGATTTCGGGCTATTGGCATACTGGGGAGAAAAGGACTGAGCTGTAAAAACAGGATTCGATATTGTTTATTATAAGCAGCGAATAAAACGTAAGTTCAATGAGTTATATTTTACTTTAAAAATATGTGCGAGAAAAAGGATTAAAACTATTTTTTTCTATTGTTTCGGAATTTAAGGACCGTCGTGAGCATCTAAGGCTATAAAGAGTCACCCGTCCCTGATTTAGAAGACGCTGGTTGAGAGAAGGGAGCAGGAACAACGCCATCGGACAGGCACGTCACCCATGCCTATTACGAGTCTTTGGCCCTGGCCTGGCTCGGGCGAAAGGCAAGAACATGGCAACCTCTGACCACTCGGCTACTGGGGACCGTTGCGAAATGAAGTATCATCTCAAGAGTAAATCGAACGCGCTTTCAGATCGCGTGCAGCTGCAGTTTATTACTGGTAACGAAGTGTAAAGCTTGAAACAGCATGCATTACTAACAGAAACCGAAGTAACTTACTTAAAAGCAGTTGTCTAAGCGATGGCGCAGTTGTCTAAGCGATGGCTTCTGATCATTCCCCTGAGATGGGTCCCGGTTCGAATCCCGGCAAGGATTCGAACAGGGACCCATCTCAGAGGAATGATCAGTGGGCTTAAATTAGGGACGGGCGACTGCTCATAGCCCATTCAGTTGCTCACAGTGATCGTTAAATCTCCAATCAAAAATAAACTTACTTAAAATGACGAATGCATTTTTCCAAGAATTCGCGGATTTGATGATGTGGTGCACATCCTCAAGGTTCATTTTGTACGTATACCGAATATCAACTTTCAAATTTATGCATTTAAAGGAATTATCTTCATAAACTGATTGGCATACTGTCTTTTATTGTTTCAGATGAGACAGTGTTTTGATTATTTACTATCTAACTTTACTCAGTGACTTTCCTTGGCGTCTCTAATACATCTTTCATAAAATTTTAACATCGTTAAAATGAAATTAATTAAGTTTTTGAACCTGAACTGGAGAGAAAATCCATCGCTTCTCTCTCACATATAGCGGAAAATAACACTTATCTGAAAAATGAAGCTGGAAATTTGCATCATTCGCTTGGGAAGATACAAGTCTTACGTCGTAAATTGGTGGTGCTGTTTTTCCTGGATTAAACCACAAACTTTTATCAACACCAGGCTTTATATGCATTAGGTGGTTCTGGAAGTCAGTGAACTCTTTCAACTTACAATAATTCCCGTAACAGCAAAGCGATGATCACAATATTTGAGGGTAATTATTTAGTAGTTTTCCTCATTATCAATAATATGTGGACAGTTCATAAATACCATCAGTCAAGGAAAGTCGGCGTAACTAGGTATTTCTACCCCCGGGGCAACCATAAAATATTGGCCCCCATCTGCATTTCCCTCTTATGTAAATGTATTACCAATTTAACAGTTTCTCTCTCTCTCTCTCTCTCTAATCAAAATTGACGTCATATCAAACTCTTTCTCTCAAATCAAAATTGACGTCATGTCAAACCAAACTATTTCTCTCAAATCAAAATTGGCGTCATATCAAATTCTTTTTCTAAAATCAGAATTGACGTCATATTAAACTCTTCCTCTCAAATCAAAAATGACGTCATATCAAACTCTTTCTCTCAAATAAGAATTGACGTCATATCAAACTTTCTCTCAAATCGAAATTAACGTCATATCAAACTCTTTCTCTCAAATCAGAATTGACGTCATATCAAAATCTTTCTCTCAAATCAGAATTGACGCCATATCAAACAACTTTTGCTAAATACTTCGGAGTTCAGACCTTCGGTACCACATCAAACGAACCTAATACAGTCGAGGCTCAAAGCCACGGCAATTATCGAATATCCCCCAGTGAATCTTCAACAATATGAACAACATTCTTATCTTGCAATGTTCCCAACTAAAGAAAAACCGCAGGCTCCATTGTTGTCCACGAAGGCCCGTTGTTCTTCTTTTTAGATGAACGGCTCCATTGTTGTCCACGAAGGCCTTCGTTCTTCTTCAGATGAACGGACTTGTTTAGATGAACCGCACCTTCATTCTTTTATGTAAGCAACTAACATCGCCTGAATATCTCAAAGAAGTGCGGATTTTACTCTGTAAAGGCTACCGAAACCGGCGAACCATACTATGAGCAAATTCTGTACATAGACAAATGGCAAATTATGGTGTTAAAAATGTACCAGAAACGGATGCCAAAGTTTCAATTGCAGTTTTAATCAGATTGCAGGAAGTGACTTTTGCGCCCTCTCTTAAGCTGCGCCAGGGCAGCCGCTCTACATGCCCTGCCCTAGTTACGCCTCTGAACACCATCATATGTACCAGCGTCATTAAGTTAGTAGAAAATATTTATAATTCCGAGATCCAAATTCTGTTTGTTGTTGCAGCGAATACCAAACACCTACCTTTTCAGATGTTTGAAATCGCAGGAGCTCACATTCTCGTGAATGCAGTGTACAGCGTTCGAAGTGGAAATTTTGAAGTGCCGGTGTGCTTACATTTAGGTAAAACTCATCCTGAAAAAAACCTTTGCCAGAAAATCTCCAAAACTGAAAAAGTAAAAAAAAAGATTCCTGAAAGAAAAGCTGCTTTGTTTGAAAATGTTATTGACAATACGGTGGAATACTATCGTATCATGAGTCAGAAACGACGGCAATCGATTTCAGTTGGATAGTTTGTGGATCCAGAGGGCGCTGCTAATGCTACACCGAGGACTGGGGTTAGTCTTATTTAAAACGCGGAATCCCTACCCCGGGACCAACGGATTAACTAGGCTGCCGAACCTCGGCTAATCATTAGCGATTCAGCAGGACTTGAACATAGCACTTTAAGTACCCGAGCCGCGAAGGCTCGGGTCCTTAAAATTCCGGTCCAATAGAGACTTTCATGAAGTAGAAAGTTGGGGAATTAGTATCTCCGCAATCAGAATTAATATTTAGTCTTAAATTAATAACAATTTCACCACCCTGAAAAAAAAGTTCGAAGTGGAAAAAGTTTGTACTTATTGCTGCGAAACTAAAACTTGTGTTTAATCTATTGTTCCCAATTCTTCATTATATCAAGAAGCTCGAATATACTAAATTAATAATATAATAAAAATTACAGACATCTTAGTGGAATGATCTGTGGCTTGGGCAACATGTGATCACGCGCTATGGGCAGCTTCATTTCCATCCTTTGTAGGATTGAACTTATAGCTCATGTGCACACCACTCCCCTATCCCTTACGGTTTCACCACAGCTATTTCTCAAGGGCACGAGGCACATAAGGTTCTTATGCTTTTTTTTTTTTTTTGTTGGAGGTTTAACGACCACCGTGAGCAACTCAATGGGCTATAAGCAGTCGCCCGTCCCTAATTTAGGGTCACTGGTTCCAGGGAAGGGAGAGAGCCAATGCCGTAAGACAAACACAACATCCATGCCTCACCGGGATTCGAACCCGGACCCCTTTTGGACGAATGATCAGAGGCCATCGCTTAGACCACTGCGCCACCGGGGCGGCTCCTATGTTTAAGAATGCGCGCTGGTAAGTCAGGGACAAAAATCCTTTTTGAAGTTCCTACTACTAAAATTAGTACCGGTATATAAATTTCTGGTAAAAAAAAAGTGCCGGTATGAAATACTAGCAAGAATGAAGTGCCGGTATACCATACTGGCACATACTGGCCAATTTTGAGCACTGTAAGTATATTAGACGGCTCCATACACTCGTTCTGTGAAATGAACACCTGAATAGTTGAGGCCTTGTACGGCCGTCTATTGTCGTGTACGAAAACAGGTCACTGTACGTAACATCACAATGCCCATGCCCGGAAAAAAACTATCGAAACGATTTATACCGCTCCGATGTCATGGTGATATTGTCATTAGGCCGCGGGTGGCCTAGTGGTCAGCGTTCGTGACTGCCATAGAGATAACCTCAGTTTCGATCCTGGGCAGGTAAAAAAGGTTCGAACCAATAAATACCCGCCGTGCGTCGGATGGGCACGTTAAGCCGTCGGACCCCAGGTACTGGCTCCCTGGTAATAAATAAGGGCGTCTTCCTACCCCTTTCTACCTCGCTTCCGTGTCACTTTCCTATCGGGCACTCCAGCCCAAATTTCCTAGCTTCCTATTTCTAAGGGTTGTTTAAGACCTAGGGTCAGACACTCCCTTCCTAAAAATCCTGTACATATGATGATCTGACTGTACATTTAAAAAAAGGTGATGTTGTCATCATACGTCTTGCGAAAAGGCACGCCGCTTACATCCATGCCAACGGCCAGGAAAACCTATGCACAGGGAAAGGACGCCACGGATCGGGTTCAATACAGGACCGTGACTAATGCCGTTGTCTGGGTGCGTAAAATTCCACCTAACTTTCAGCTAAGGAGAGGAATCTTGTGTGTTCCCTACCTGCAGTTTCTTAGCTGAATTCCTTCTTTATTGTGGTGAGTATGTGCCGTACCCACGTCGCGAGTTTTGACGTAGGACTAGGTCTACCTCCGTGGATAGTATGGGGCGACTTACGGCCGACCGCCTGTGACAAAGATAGGTCCCAATTGAAGTCATTGTAGCGTTAAAAATACGTGCCGCACACTAATCGTGTTAGCATATTCGTAAACAGCGTGGATTCCAATTCGCTTACTGCGCAATACATCGTGCGCCCGACACTTCCCTCGCTCCCTGTGCGCCGGGGAGATGATGCAATATTTCTGAATGTGCCGCCGCGTTTGAATCAGTCTATCTCTGCACCCGTGCGCGCAACACGATTGTGCGTGGTATCTTTTTAAAGCTCTCGACGAGATCGATTCAAATATACGAAGAACATTTCGCAGTGGTTTGAACTGAACATTTTAAAAATTGTTTTATTGTGAACCGGTGAACACTTTTGACAACATCGCGGTTTATCTGGACAACCGTGAGTGCAAAACGACTGTGCATGGCATCGTTTTAAAGCTCTCGACGAGATATATTCAAATATATAAGGAACATATCTCAGTGGTTTAAACTAAAACTTTAAAAAAATGTTTTCGTGTGGATGGGTTAACATTTTCGACAACGCCGCGGAATTCGCAGAAAGAACGCAAGCAAAAGTGGAGCAAATCAAACCGAGAGGCTAATGAGGAATGTAAAAAGCCCAAGAAGACGGAGCACCACGTTGGGTAATTCGTGTATCGATCTGTTTTGTGTTCGCAATGTATCCAGAATTATTTGTAAAAATTATGTAAGCTACTTTTCATATCATAGATCTGTGTTGGCTATAACAAATTAAAGAAACACTTTGAAACCGTACTCGACTAGCTCATTTCAACTCTCCGATCTGCAAGTTGTAGTCCTACGTTCCAAACTGACGGCTCAATCAGAATTGAGCCTACCTGTATATTTTTTTTTCTTTAGGACTAAATCTTCCTTCAGCACGGTATATACCGTTGTGTGAGGGACATTCAGTTGAGTCGAAAGGTCATAGGCACTCGCCCTACACAACTACTGCAAGTCCTCTTGGGTGCATCGCTTGGTTTCTTGTCTGGAAGTCGAAATCGGTCGCTTGCATCTTGGAGCATCTTTACGTGACGTCCTGCCTTTTTTATAGTCTTTCATTCAATTGTGCATGGCCATTTTCAAAACGGCAATAACTACGCCACTGCCAGACATCGCCTGTGTTGCCACTTCTGGTTTACAATATGTACGCCAATGGAAGTATTTACGTACTTCCTGAACAACCTAATACTTAGCGGCACTGAAATTTTACCGGACGGAGGCTGTTGGCGTATCAGCCTTATTTTCAAGGCATATACCTGCCAATGGAATATACATATTAGTGATCGCCTTTTCCGCAAATAGGGATTAAATGATTTGCTAGTGCAAGTGTTTCGAATATTTTTGACTGACCGTTGACGGATAATGTGGCGCTGTGAACAGAGAGCCGAGACAACATACACCAGCAAGATTACCAGCTCATTAAGTTTAAGAAAGAACAAGTCGGTGGGTTTAGTGACACGGAATAGTTAAATAATCCACCAAAATGCACATAATTTGGACAATCAGTCGAAAGTGCCAAAATTTACTGTAACACTATAACAGCCCTTCAGCAAGGCTGCCCACCATTTGAAGCACTGTAATGAAAAAATCTTGAGACTTCCTAACAATCATACAAAGTGGAATTTTAGTCTGGCCTCTGTTCACATATTCATTTCTTCTCTTCCCAAGCTGCTGATATTGTCCTGCAAGAGAAATGCTGAATTACTGCCAGACTAAAGTTACAGAAGAAGAAATGCTATTCATAAAATATCGTCTTGAAGGAAGATATTAAATTAATTCTGATTTCTGTCTGGGTGCAAGCGATTGTTGAGCTCTCTTACAAAGGCAACTTAGACACAGGTATGACTTTACTTCCGTTTCTGCTTAGCAAAAGCACTCTTGTCGGATTATATAACAAATATTTTTTTCCCTTGTAGATGCTACTCATCAGTAGGGTAGGATATTGCAAATTTTCTCAAACATTAGGCAAAAAATAATGAGCGGTCAATCATACTATGCTACACAATTCCTGACAGGAGTGTAGAGCAGGGGCGTAACACGGGTCCGATACCTGGGCTATCTCGCCCTTCTCTTTCAAGCAGATGTAATTCTTATTATTTAACTCCAGTAGCAAATTTTTTCATCCATTACATAACAAAAATACTTTAGGTGCTTATTTTATATTACTTGAGGGAAAGTTCACAATACTTTCCCTCAAGTAAAATAAAATAAGCACCTAAAGTATTTCTGGAAATAGAAATAATATTCTAAACAAAAACAGGGGAATAGAAATAATATTACATTAGGGATGATCAAAAAAGTTTCCGTTCGAGATCGCTGCAATACCGCGTATGACATAAACGTTGACGAAAGTCAGGCTATATAAAGGCGGTTAGTTATATGTGAGAGCAACAGCCGAACTATGGCCTGGTGTTGTGTTTGTTAAGCGTATTGTACGCATATTGATGGATCACTGTTACCGAGCACGTTCAAAGCAGATGAACGAGCTATTATTCTGTTTCTGTCCACTGAAGAAGAGAAACCTGCAGAAATTCATTGCACAATGGTGCCTGTGTATGATAACGCGTGCTTGTCAAAGACCTCTGTTGTTGAATAGTGTCAAAAATTCCGCGAAGGTAGCGAAATTTTTGACACTATTCAACAAGCCGCGAGCCCTCAATAGTTATCTGGACACACATCGTATGGCAATCTCTCTGCAACACTTGCTGCGTACGACGCACAATTTGTAGCGGTTTGGGAGTCCATCCACATTAAACACTCCCAATAACATTGAGAATGTGAAAGCCGCTATTCTCAGTGATTGTCGAATAACCATTCGTCAAATGGCGAGGTGACTTCAGCATGAGCTATGGAAGTGTTCAAAGCATCCTACGGATTCTAGGGCTGCAAAGTGTGCTCTCAATAGATCCCGCGAGCCCTCAATAGTTATCAAGACACACATCATATGGCAATCTCTCTGCAACACTTCCTGCGTTTCAACTTGGGGGCAACGCATTCTTGGAGTGCATTGTGGCCGGCGACAAAACCTGGTGCTTCCACTTCCAGCGAGAATACAAGTTTACGCGCATCAAATGGAGGCATCCTCTCCCCGTCCGAAGAAATTCAAGGGGCAAGCATCTGTTGGAAAAGTGATGGAGACAGTGTTCTTCGACCACCGAGGCCCATTGCCGGTAGAGTTCAAGGAGCCAGATGCCAGTGTCAGTGCAGCACAGTATTGCGAGACACTTGAGCGCTTGCGTCGTGTCATAAGAATAAACGTCCCGGCAAACTCAGTAAATCGGTAATCCTACTGCACGACGACGAACACGCGCCCTCATACTGATAACGTCGTAAAGGACAATTTTGCAAGCCCTTAAATCGCAGATCCTGAAGCACCCTCCTTACAGTCCAAATCTTTCCCCTTGTGATTTCCATTTCTTCGGTCCTCTGAAAAAGACTGAAAGGACCCAAGTTCCAGTCGGGCATTGACGTGAAGTAGGCTATACATATTGGATTTCTGTGCGCAACAAACAAAAGACTTCTACCACAACGGCATCTTCAACCTTGTTCGTAAACGGCACAATTTCTTAACACCTACGGCAAATACTATTAAATATTTGTAACCTATCTGAACTTACCGACTCCGAACAGAAACTTTATCATGCCTTACACTTAAGTATTGTGAATAAAAAAGCCGGTTTTATTTCAAGGGACTGTGGAGAAAAAAGAAAATACAATTACTATTTATTACTACAGTGGAGAAAAAGGAAAATACAATTACTATTTATTACTACAGTGGAGAAGAAAGAAAACACAATTTACTATTTATTATATACGGTTCATTTAAGTTACTTGATGCAATTAGCCATAAATATTTTGGTACTAATATTAAATTCCTTAGCATGTGATCAATTCTTTTTATTGACTTCAGTTTTAAGTTCGGGATGAGGCCTTTCACTCCCTGCGTCAATATTAAGAAAATGGTTTCTTTTCCTACAGTTCAGTAATTATATCACTCATTTTAATTAAACTACTTGCTAACTGCACTCGGCATAAAAATACCATTTAGTTTAGTTCACTGGTACGTGTAAATTACACGGTACACAACGAAAATAGTTGGCTCGGAAACGTTCTTTCTGAAACGTAGTAAAGTAATTACTCGTTCCGTTCAGCATTACTCGTTCATCATTTCATTCCGTTGCTATGGGAACGCGATAGTAGGTCTGGCTAGCCCAACTTCCAATTCAGATTCAGAAAGCATCGCAGACGCAATTGGGCCAGCGGTCATCTTGAGGAGGTCTTCGATGAAAGCGAATGAATCCCTACATGTTTCTTTATATGATCTTTCATTTTCTGGATCTCTAGCCTAGCACGGCTCGACCAGAATATGCGTCATTGTCAGAGCTCGTTGTGGACTATCTTTTTCTTTAGCCACTTTTTAGTTAATTTGTTTTTTCCTTAGCCATTTTTGTTCTTCTGTGGCCATTTTTTTTAATATTAATGAAAATAAATCCAACGCTGATAAAGCATACATACAGACAGTCTTTTCACTTACAAAAAGACCTCCGCAATGTAGATGACAAAGTTAAATAATTCCTGCAAATCAGTTCTGATTCAATAGCGTAAAATACATTTTTACAGCAAAAAAAGTTAATACTGGTGTTTTATTATGGTTATTTCTATTAGAGATGAGTTCGGGCTCAATTTTAGGAGCCCAGGCCCGCTCGGGTACAAAGGCCTAGAGCCCGGGCACGGCCCACTTTCTTTGATTACATGTGTTTGCTGAGCTCGGGCCCGGATTCTTGGAAAATTTTGTTTTTCAAGGCTTCTATTTATGCATTATACACTGGCCAAAGATATGGCCCAAGCAAGGATTAGTTTAAAAATCATTAGTTTAAAAAGTTTAGTTCAGTTAATCCACTTCAATATTAATATGTTTTTAGAAATACTACGCATAAAGCCAAATGTTTTAAAATGGGGATTTGAAAATAAATAAATAATCAACGTACCCTTCGACTGTAACAGGGGAATCAGTAATTTTGGTAAAAGCTGAAAAGAAAATCGTTTAAAAACAAAAAATTCCATTCTTTATTTCTTTTTGATTTCTAAATTTACTTTTATTTTGAATAAATTGCATTATGGAACGTACAACGCCGTACAGACAGTTGCAAGTGTTTGAAATTTTGACTCTAGAAAACTAATCTTTGCAATATAATTTACATGTATGCTAATTGGTAAAGGTAGTTTAGAGTGATGTAGTAGAATATAAAAAAAGCATGTAGGGAAATTTCCAAAAGAAAAAAGAAAAAAGAACGTAAAAGCTTTCCATACCAGATTATTCTGCATTTTGTAACATTAACAAAGCTTTGCGCTTAATAGTATAATAATCACAATATTATCATATGTGTGTGCAGTTTCCAGATCAAGTTCATCATGAAAAGAGAGAGAGCGAGAGAGAATTGCATCTAATGCTTCAGCGCTTCAACTTGATCTTCTTTTCTCTAAAACTCGACCTGCTGCACTGAAAACCAACGTCACCCCAAAAATCGCGGGAGTGAGGAAATTTAAAAAAATAAATAACAACACTTCTAACTGCACAATTTTGGAAATTAATACATCATTTTAAAGAAAAGATTCTTGATTTTTAATAAAATACAAAAAATGGGAATGTGATTTTTTCCCAGTTTTTCGATACCAGACCTCCTTAAACTAATCCTTGCTTGGGCCATAGCTTTGGACAATGCATTATGCAAGTCTTGCTAAGCAAAATTTGTCTTGCAATGGCAGCTAGTTTAGGAAATTGAAAATCCTTCCACCATGGTAACAAATCCACAATGAAATTCAACCGAGCTCGGAATTACATGTGTTGAATTAATTACAGTAATGAAATTCAAGACGTGTAATTCCGAGCCCGGCCCGGGTTTTTCGGTAAATTTCTCCGTCATTTTTGTCCACGCCGGGCATCGAACCCGAGTCCTCTTATTCCGGAATAAGTCGCTCTACCAACTGAGCTTCGCAGACGTATCTTCTCGCTGCTATCTGCCTTTACGTCGTGTGCGTCCTGCGGGGCAGGTCCGCCACATCTCCCCCCCTCCCTCCCCGAAAGAGGGCCGGGGGTATGGCCCACAATTCAGCCGTGACCATGAATCGCTGCAGGCAGCCATCCGCTGTAGAACGTGCACTTGAGAACTTCCAGTCAATCTGGTGTGTGGAATGCAACGTCACACACATTTATTTTTCGAAGCGCTGGAGAAGGGATTCTCTTATTTTTCTTATCTCGCGATGTGGAAAGAACATCACACCATTGCGAGATCTTTAACGGCCGGGTCATCCGGGAAGTTCGAACGCCATTATAACGAAGTAAATTTCTCCGTCATGTTTGGTCCACGCCGGGGATCGAACCCGAGTCCACTTATTCCGGAACAAATTGCTCTACTAACTGGGCTACGCAGACGTTCGTCCTCGCTGCTATCTGCCTTTATGTCGTGTGCGTCCTGCGGGGCAGGCACGTCACAGTAGTTAATGAATGCTGAGCCCGTCCGAGCCCGGGCCCGAGCTCATCTCTAATTTCTGTGCTCATATTCATGTAGAAACTATTTTATAATGATTATCGTCGAATTTATTTGCCTGTGTGTTCTTACCATTTCCAACAAACATATTTATCTGTGACTTTTCTTTTCATTTCAGAGCTTATCTGTTCCTTTGTTTGTTTGGCGGTTTAACTACCACCGTGAGTAATTCACAGGGCTACAAGTAGTCGTCCGCCCCTAATTTGCAGTCGCTAGTTCCACGGAAAGAGAAAAGCCAATATGATGAAACAAACGCACCATCCATGCCTCATCTGGGACTCGAACCCAGGCCCACTCGAGTGAGCTGTCAGAACTGTGCGCCACCGAAGCGGCACTTCAGTGTTCAAATGAATGTGCAACCAAAGCTTCTGAAATGTTTGCAATCTAAGCTTTTTCTCATCAAGATCTGTGGGCAGTCTTGATCAGCTCTCCCCGCATCTACAATAGTTACAGGAAAAGAGATAGCTTGCAATGCTCAAGATAGGCTTTGTTGTTTTCTGTCACTAGCACCACACATTTTTACCATGGTGGAGAACCGTAGCCAGATAAAGAAGATGGAGGGCCGGCTGATAATTGAGGTCGGGAAAATGATATAAAGGAGGTCGGATAAAAACTAACGAAGAGATGAGCTGCGGATGGCCTAGTGGTCGACGTTCGTGACTGCCACGGAAAAACCTCAGGTTTTTTCCGTGGCAATCACGAACGAACGCTCGAACCACTAAATATCCGCCGTGCGTCGGATGGGCACGATAAGCCGTCGGGCCCCGGGTACTGGTCCCCCGGTAATAAATAAGGGCGTCTTCCACCCCTTTCTACCTCGCTTCCGTGTGACTTTCCAATCGGGCACTCTAGCCCAAATCTCTTAGTTCCCTATTTCTAAGAGTTGTTTAAGACCTGGGTCAGACACTCCCTTCCTAAAGTCCTCTAAATATGATCTGATCTGATCTAACGAAGAGATCAGGCATTGACTGCAGTGTCGGGGAAAAGGAAACACAACTCGGTTGCAGCCCGGCCTGGTTGTCCCTTGGCTACGGTCCTGTCATGATGCATCTCAGTTTGCTATTTATGACAACATTTTGCTTAAAATGAAGAAAAATCGCAGATTATATTACCTTGGTGCTCCTTAGTTATTATTGGTGTACTTGTTATCTTTTGGAAGTCTCCTAAAGATCCCTATTTGAAGAAACTCCTGCTGTAAGTTTTCTACTTCAATGAAGAGATAAAAACTTTGGGTCATTTCCAACTCATTTTCACCAAAAGAACCAACGATCTCAGTAGTGTGATTTTCAGTCTTAAAAACTATTTCTAACGCTTCTAGCAAATCACCATCCACCCGCTCAAAGGTAACTAAAATCGCCATCTAGCCGCTTTCTGGTAGCTACAGCAGAATGTAGCAAAATTTCCCACCCACAGGAATAGACACATTTGTAACTGTGCTCTGGTTTATGCTGACTTGGCAATGCACTGAGTAAGAATTTATTAACCGTAGCCACCACGGTGTATGATAGTCAGGTGGTACAACTCCCCATAGAGTTAACAGTTAGGAAAATGGATCGTTAATGTCATAGTTCACCAGGGAGTGCACAGGATTTGTGAATCGATTTGTTACCCGAATCATCATAGGAATACATAGCGTTTATGATTTCATCAGCGTTAAACCTGTGTTTATCACAAGTATTTTTTATTAATTTCAGTGTGTAGTTGTGTGGTACTGAAATTTTAGAAGCGTTGAAGTTTCTCTACAGAAGTTAAAGTACATCAACTCTTTTTAATTTAGGAGGAGACTAAAATTTAAAGTGCAGCTGTGTTTCGGACTAGGATAATTTCAAGTCTTACGTTTTTCATATGGGTGAAAGCGTTTTGTATCGAACTATCGGACAGATTATTCGACATGTAAAGAACGTGTATCAACTTTTAAAGCCCCGACAAAAGAAAATCAATTACTAATTCATTTTTTTATATCAACAGAACTCTGGCAGTGTAAGTTGTTTACGTTATACGTGCGCGCAGCCATTTTTATATGTATAAATGTCGGCCCGCATGCAACCATAGGAATCGCGCATATAGATGAACATTTCGTTTGTTTGTTTGTTTTCTAATTAAAATAAAGCTATTTCATGATGCAAAAAAACTATTGACCGCCGCTTTAAACTTGCTGTTCTAACATATGAAAACTGAAATTATCCTACGTAAAGATGTAGAAACATGAAATGTAATGCATGCCTACTAATCAAGGCAATTATCAAATATAAATATGCATATATATGGGATGTAAGGTCAGGTGATGCGTAACATCACAGCCTCTCCTTGACAAATGTCAACCCCGCCTTCTCGTGGTGCATCCTGTTCCCACTAAGGGGCTCTGACGACCGCCCATAGCGGTATAACTATACCATCGGGATCAGAGGAAATGCTATCCCACACTCACCAACCCGCTTGGCCAGCGTGGTGAGTTATGGCCAAACCCCCTCCAAAATGACTCCACAACTTAAATCTTGGCCCTCAGTCTCCGGCAGCTGGAATGTACCTGGCCAAGGCAGCGGCCAGTGCGACATGAAGGCAGAGGGTGCTAAGAATCCCCGGAGGACCGGACTAGGCTGCCATCTGATGCTGACCTTGGCTACTTACAATGGACGCTCCCTATCTTCTGATTCAAGGCTTCTTGAATTGGAAGAGGAACTACAAAGGATCAAGTGGGACATCGTGGGGCTAAGTGAGGTAAGGAGAAAAGGAGAAGATCTCATCGAACTGAAAAGTGGACATCTCTTCTACTATCGTGGGACAGATACTGGCAGAACTAGTGGTGTTGGATTTATAATAAACAAGAAACTGAAGGATAAAGTTGTAGAAGTTGAAAGTTCCTCTGACAGAGCTGCACGACTTGTTATCCAACTCTCGAAAAGATACCAGGCTCAGATTATTCAAACTTATGCACCCACCACAAGTCATCCTGAAGAAGAAATTGAAGAATTTTATGAGGAAATTTGTCATCTAAATAATAAAGGTAAGCAGCACTTGAAAATAATTATGGGAGATTTCAATGCAAAAATAGGGCAACGGCAACAGAATGAAACTTCGGTAGGTAAATTCGGTCATGGCAACAGAAACCAGCGTGGAAATACTCTCGTTGAGTTTGCAGAGGCAGAAGGGTTTTTCATCTTGAACTCCTTCTTCAAGAAAAAGCCACACAGGAAATGGACATGGAGACATCCAAATGGGACGACAAGTGAAATTGATTTTATTATGTGTAACAAAAAATTCGTCATAGAAGACTGCAGTGTGCTAAACAAGTTCAACACAGGTAGTGACCATAGATTGGTGAGATGTAAGATGCACCTCAACACTAAACTTGAACGTGGCAAGCTCATAGGACAAACAAAATCTATTGACATAACCAACCTTAAAAAACACCATAATACCTTCAAGTTAGAACTGAAGAACAGGTTCTCTGCTTTAGAAGGCCTAACATCGGAAGAAGTGGACATCTCTGAAGTTAACAGAAAAGTAACCAAAGCTCTTATGGAAACAGCAACAAAATTAGCTGGGTCTAAGAACAAGTTGCATGTGAACAAATTATCAGGAAAAACCAAAATGTTGATGCAAAAAAAAGAAGAGACATGAGGACAACTAAAGAAGATGTGTGACTTCCAAAGTGGAATATATAGAGCTATGCAAGACAGTAAGAAAAAGTATCACTGAAGACGTAAGGAAATTCAACTGTGAACTAGTGAGGAAAGCAATTGAAAACAACCAAAGCCTAAAGATAGCAAAGGGACATCTCAGTAAGGGAAGAAAACAGATTATGGCACTGAGAAAAGAAGATGGTTCTGTAACAAGAAATAGAGGCGAAATTTTGACAAGAGTGAAAGATTTCTACTCCAAATTATATGAAAGGGATGAGATATGCACTCCAGACATCATGAAAGATACCAGTAGCAGAGTTCCTCCAGTCCTTCCAGCAGAAGTTGCACATGCAATCAAGAACATGAAGCGAGGAAAAGCTCCAGGAGAAGATGGAATTACTGTAGACATCATACAAGAAGCAAGTGGAGAAATCGAAACAGTACTCGCCCAAATTTTCACTCGATGCCTTAATGAAGGAAAGATTCCTGAGGATTGGAACACCGCTACAATGATCCTGCTACATAAGAAAGGTGACATTGAGGATCTCGGAAACTACAGACCTATCAGCCTCCTATCAGTAATTTATAAAATCTTCACTAAAGTTCTTTCACACCGCTTGAAGGTAACACTGGACATGGCTCAACCGAGAGAACAAGCTGGATTCAGGAGTGGCTACAGCACAATAGATCATATCCACGTGCTCAGAGAACTAATTGAAAGAGCGAGGGAATATGAACTTCCATTGTGCATGGCTTTTATCGATTATGAAAAAGCCTTTGATTCGGTGAAACCATCAGCAGTTACAATGGCTCTGAAAACCTGCGGTATTGAAGATGCATACATTAATATTATTAATAACATCTATGAAAATGCAAGTGCAAAGATTAGGCTGTTTGAAAATACAACACACGTAAAAATTGGAAAGGGAGTGAGACAAGGTGACACCATATCTCCGAAGCTCTTTAATGCCACATTGGAGGGTGTTTTTCAGTCGCTTAGCTGGGAAAACAAGGGGATAAAGATTAATGGAGATTATCTAACCCACCTTCGTTTTGCTGATGACGTAGTCATTTTTGCAACTACCCCATCAGAGCTGCAGAGTATGATCCAGGAACTTGCTGACAAGAGTAAAGAAGTGGGATTAAAAATGAACTTTCAGAAGACAAAAGTGATGTTCAATGCTTTTACAAGAAATGAAGATTTATCGATTGATGGAGAAAAGCTGGAGATAACAGACACGTACGTTTATCTTGGACAGCAGATATCAAGTGAGGGTCACATTGATGAAGAAATTAATCGGCGTACAAAACTTGCCTGGAGAGCTTTTGGAAGAAACAGCATAATTTTCAAGAGCAATATGCCATTATGTCTTAAAAGAAAAGTGTTTGATCAATGCATCCTTCCAGTGCTTACGTATGGTGCGGAGACGTGGACCTTAACTAAAAGAGACATACAAAGGCTGCAGACAACTCAAAGAAGCATGGAGAGGTGCATGCTTGGTGTAACCAGGAGAGATAAGAAGAGGAACTCGTAGATCCGAAAAATGACAAGAGTGGAAGACATCATGATCAGAGTTAAATCCCTGAAATGGCAATGGGCTGGACATACTGCCAGAAGGACAGATCATCGATGGACAGCTGAAATTTTAGATTGGATTCCAAGGGACAGGAAAAGACCCAGAAGAAGACCACATGGGAGATGGGTGGATGAAATTCGAAAGTATGCAGGGGTGACATGGAGGAGACTGGCACAAGACAGACCGTTGTGGAGGAAACTTGGGGAGACCTTCATCCAGCAGTGGATTGATAATGGTTGACAATGATGATGATGATGATATATATATCGCTATAATTGACGACATCCCACCTGGCAGGCACGAAAGTGCATGTTTACGAAGCGTTTCAGGTTTTGCTTTTTCAATACCAAGCAAAACAGCATTCTTAAAACATGAATACTTCTGCCCCTTCCTCCCATAAGAAAGCATGGGTTGTGGCGAGTCATCGGCCCACATGTTGGTCGCGCCATCTGGTGACATGTGACATTAATGGCCGATTTTAATTTCCAAAGTCGTACCACCTGACTATCATACACCGTGACTGCAGCTATTCGTAAAATAAAGTGAGATTAATTTTTTTTTACCAACTAATGCAAAAACATTTAAAAAATGAGTGTAGTAATGAGTACGGCAAAATGAACAGGCATACAATGTATGATTGCAGTAGTTTATCATTGAAGGCAGAGCAACAAATTGACCTACTAATTGCATTGCTGTGTCATGAACAAACTTCTGTGAAAACAATTATTTTCATATTGACGGCTCGATGGGCATGATCTTAAATCAGCGGCTTTACGGGGGCTTCTCTTCTCAAAGGAGGCTCAAATTTTTTTTCATGGAAGGATGAGCGCCCCTGGCAGCTCCCCCCTCAAGCTACTGCCATGGGTTCAACTCGGAGAATTAACCAGAAGCCTGAGCAGCTGACCACTAGGCATCCGGGCAGCTTTTTCTTGTCATCTGCTACAGAAATTGAAAGGGGAGTTTCACACACACACACACACACACACACACACACACACCTTCACCACGCCGTTCAATATGTCTTTTAAAAAGAATATAAAATTCTGCTATGTCATTTATTCCACCAACCTTTTGGTGATTCTTCAGTTTTGTTATGTTATTAATAGATAGCCTTACGCTCACAAGCAGGCACACGTACGGAATTATAAACGTGGGTAAATCGAAGTACAGTAGTAGTTGGCAGAAACTTTCACGCATTCTACGCTAAGCCATATTTAGGTAGGCTTTTATCTTCTACGTATTTCATTCTTCCAAAGATCTTTTGAACGTGTTCAGAAACTATACTAACAGCATAATAGCTTCTATGAAAGGATAATAACTTTCGCTGTCTACCATATACTCATTGGAAGGATAATAACTTTTGCTGTCTACCATATACTCATCTGCCATGTAGCTGATAGTATATAGTATGCACGTACGTTGGGAAGGTACTTTCTCTGTTTGACGAACTCGGGTGATGCGCCTTCCGATGGTGTAGTCGTTGACACTGTTCTGTTTAAATTATCCTTAATAGAAATTATGCCAATCTAAGAAGTTGCTTCTGTACGAGAACCAAAACGCAGTTCTTGTTGTACGAGTGCTGTCGGCTCATCAATGGAATGTAAGTCATTAATCCTTTCATTTGTAAAGAGAAATCATAAACAAGATGTAATTCCTGTCGAAACGGTAGGCCTAATTACATGCCATTAATTTTTTTTTTATTACTCAGCATCGCAATAATTTTTTACAGTTGGTTGTTCCTGATTTTATTGTTAGATATGCTTCCGAAAGCGGGTGACCACAGAACAACAGTAATGTGGGTATTTCACTGATAATTCAGATCCATACGAGACGACAGAATATTAGCCCTTGAAAGCAAAATGCCATTCAGTACTGAGTGTTCCTGATAGGAAAATCTCAGTAACTCAAGAACAGGGACGTCGCTAGACTGCGGAATCAAGGTAGGTGAGTATTATTTTCGGTGGGGCAAATTTGAGAGCAACTTTATTTACAAACACGCTGAAAGCAAGAATTTTTCATTCTTTTCACTATCGGCTACAAAGGAATTCTTGCAATCTCTACCTCTTCCTCTGGAGACACGCACGTGGATCTGACTAGTTACGCCATTAGTGTAAGATATAAGTGTTGGTAGAATGTTTCCTTCAACTTTTTTCTTGCTATGGATGCACTATCTTAAATGCTTTTCAAAATTTTGCATTTTTGCTTACGAGAATAGCACTGAACTTGAACAATTTCTTTAGAAGATAATGTCCTTTCTGTTTATCTAAATGAAATTTTAACGACGTCACACGCAGATACAACACCTAACCACTCCATTACTCCCTTCATTTAAGCCAGCGACCTTACCTTACACTCCTCTCCTCCTAAGCAGTCGTTAGCCACGTCCTGCTGCCTCACTGCTCCTGCCTATACTAGCTCTCTTAAACCTTTAGAAAGGTGTTGTTCACGGTGGTTTAACGACCACAAATGTTTTCGAGTTCTTCACAGCGGTTTAACGACCACCGTTAACAACTCCTGGATGGGCTATAAGCAGTCTCGCCGTCCATAATTTAGTGACACGGGTTCCATGGAAAGGAGAGAGCCTTTTCCTCATGGCAAACACAACGTCCATGCCACATCGGGATTCGAACTCAGAACCATCTCGGACGGATAGTCAAAAACCAGCGCTTAGACTACTGCCCAATCGGGGCGGCATGCAATAGTAATCTTTACTTTTTGTGTTGGGATATCCAACTTAGTAGCACAAACAAACGGCAGAGCAATTAGTAATGACCTCCATCGATGAATTCCTATCCACTATGTCCATTCGCCGCTGGCCATATTAACACGAAAAAAAAGGATTAAACTAAGGATTTGGAAGAGTGAAGAACAACTGAATTTTCGTGGATCTATGGATGCTATTTTCATAACCTTTCTGTGAAGACGTGAACAAAGCATTTCCTGTGGGAAACACGTAGAGCTACATGACCAAAAATACGGCACATATTACTACTCGGCAAAGTTCAGATTATACACGGTCGAGTCACATTATTGTGACCACCAGCTAATATGCAGAGTAACCGCCGTGTGCAGCGCTGATAGCAGCTAGACGGGCTTGGGGTGACTCAGTAAGGTGCTGAAATGTGTTCACAGGTATGTGGAAACATGATGACTGCAGTGCACCAAACAGCTGCTGGAGGGTGCGTGGTGGAGGATCTATAGAGCGAACAACACCATCGAGGTGGTCCCACAGATTCTCAATTGGATTTAAACCTGGGAAATTAGGGGGCACTAGCTTGTATTAGCTGCCCCACTAGCTTGTGTTCTGCCAGCAATGGTTGAAGAGTGTTTTTTCTCCGATGTTTCTCGCCTTATACGCCGGCAACGTCAATCCTTTCGATGAAGCAGAAAACGTGACTCATCGGAGAAGGCAATCCTTTGCCAATCAGCGGAGTTCCAATTCCGATACTGCTGTGCAAATGTAAGCCTTTTCTGCCAATGCACCTTCGTTAGCGTAGGTGAAGTGACCATCCCGTCTGCATCGGAGTCCCATGCGCTGCAGGATTCTCTGAACTGTCGTTTTAGATACACTTCCGGTAGCCACCTGGTTTATTCGACCAGTGAGTTGCTCCACTGTAGCGTGTCGATCGGTCCTCACACACCTTCGCAGCCGACGTTCAGCTCTCACATCAATGGCACGTGGTGCTCCGCAGTTTGCACATCGCTTATTCACAATGGTGCCATTTCTCCAATCACGATACACTTTAAACCACAGCAGCAGGCGAACAGTTCACAAAATTCGCTGTTTCAGAAATGCTGCAACCCTTGGCCCGAAAGCTTATAATCATTCCTTTTGGCAAATCTGATCAATCACTACTTTTATCCATGACAGCAACGACTGACATGTTTTTAGATTGACTACAGCACACCTTATATACCCTCCAAGCCAGCTCACGACACATGCCTTCCTTCATTGGCTACGCGCTGTTGACGTTAAAAGTAGGAAGTGATCACAATAATGTGACTCGACTGTGTATTTTAAAGGTTTAAAAAACGAAAAATGGCGCATCGTGAATTGGGTGTGCAGTAGGGTGGGCAAGACAAATTTCAGGCTGGGCTGTAGCTCACCCTCTTATCCCCTTGTCGACGTCCCTGCTCAAAAAACGCCTTGATCGCCGTATTTCGCAGTCACTGCAATAAACTATGTACGAACGTCTGTTTTTTGTTGTTGTTTTTGTTGTTATTTTTACATGGAATTCACCAGAAACACAGTACTTCACGATACTGCAACAGTATTTAAAAAGCGTAAACATCTGGAAGTATTTGCCCCTGTAACCATCACCACAAAGACAAGCAAAAAAATTGCAAGGCAATTTCTTTAGCATATTGTCTATTTGTCCGGGAATTTAACGACTACTATGAGCAACTGAATGGAATATAAGCAGCCTCCCGTACTTAATTCAGGGCCGCTGGTTCCAGGAAGGGAGAGAGCTAGTGCCGTACAAAAAAATACACCGACCGCACCTCACCTAGGATAGAGTCCTGATTCATTTCGGACGAAGTAACAGGAGAGTTGTTTTTTGTTTTTTTGTTTTTTTTATTGGAGGTTTAACGACCACCGTGAGCAACTCAATGGGCTATAAGCAGTCGCCCGTCCCTAATTTAGTGTCACTGGTTCCAGGGAAGGGAGAGAGCCAGTGCCGTAAGACAAACACAACATCGATGCCTCACCGGGATTCGAACCCGGACCCCGTTCGGACGAATGATCAGAGGCCATCGCTTAGACCACTGCGCCACCGGGGCGGGCACAGGAGAGTGCCGCATACCACTTGGCCACTGGAATGGCAACATATTGTCGCTCATATTACTTCAGGAACCTCATTGTTATTATTATTTTGTTTGATTGGGTGTTTAACGATCCCCGTGAGCAACTCGATGGGCTATAAGCAGTTGCTCGTCCTTAATTTAGTTCCTCTGGCTCCAGGGAGGGAGAGATCTAGTACGGTAAGACAAACACAACATACATGCCTCACCCAAGGATGTTAGATTAAGATATCTGAAGGTATCCTTGTTAGTGGAGCAGTACTACTTTGCGTGAAGCCTATAACCGCGAGCGACGGCCGTCAATGTGTGGGAAAGGGATGATTTTCAAGGCTTTTGCAATGCATTTTGCCTTCTTTCTTTGCAAATGTTTCCAATTTCGCAGCGTAACTTGCTGCCGCTGTGTCAGAAAATGCTGAATTTATAAAATTCTTAATTATTTTGAGGCTCCTTCCCATTTTTATTTTAAATTGAAATACAGGAACGTTAGTGCGAATTCTAAACAAAATATAACATTAAAATTGAAAACTTCACTGGTATAAGAAGTATAATTCATTCCGGTTTGATATTAACGCCATTTCTGCAAGCAGAAACCACGCAATTACAAAATACACATAGTTGAAATTATTTAAGTATCATTTAAGCAATGCAAAATTCCCACACTTTGCGGCTTCACGGTTAAGTGACTCAGGGCATCTCCAGAAGTATTATTCAAACCTCCTTGGCCTCACCGGACTTCGAACCCGGACTCTTCTCGTCTCGGACGAATGGTCAGAAGCCAGCGCTTAAGTCTCTGCTCCACCGAGGCGGCAGGAATCTTAATCCTTCATTCATATGGATCACTGCAACTTTTGGACATACTTCTAAATTGCCTCATTCTGGATGAGGATATAAGAGCGAATAATCCATGTGAGAATCTGCCTCTCCTTCTACTCCATGTATTCAATTTTCCAGGTTTTTGGAAATCTTGCTAATTGGCCGCAGTTATGCCCGAATTTTACAAGAAAGGCAGTTATGCCCGAATTTTACAAGAAAGCTCTGGTTATTTTTTTCGTTTGTTTGTTATCTTGCTTTATATTAATTTGCACAAAATACGTGTACTACTTTCATTCTTATTTTTTTTTTTTTTCCTTTCTTTTATAATACTAAGTTTTCAAAAGATCAGCACGTTCTTAGCCGGTACTTACAAGCGGTGCAAGATTTTTAAAGGTGAGCAAGTGTGAGCAGTTCCTTGAAAATAGTATTTTATTCCAGCTGAGTGTTTTACTCTCCTATATGAAGACTGTGAATGCAACATTCAGTATTATGTATATTTTTAAATATTTATCATGCCAATAAATAAAAGAAGATTACACTGCTGAAGTCTTCGTGGGCGTGTCATCAACCTCTTTTTCTTTTGTTGATTTTCCTCGATCATTGGCAACACGATGACAAAGTTATTGAAATGATTATTATGAGGTCAGTCTTGTGAGAGGTTCCGCAAATGAATAGATATTTTCATAACTGCCCCTTTATTAAGATATTAAACATTTGGTTAGGTTTTATATAGTTTGCAGAGTAGTATGACTTCATACTAAATCAAACTAACCAATGACTCTTGCGGTAAAAATGCAAAATTAAATTTCTCAGGAAGTGGAGTGTGCAGGAAGCCCATTTATATCAGGCCTCCCTGTGTTAATTGGGAAATTTACAGTTCACTGAGGTATGCATTAAATTGCCTTTTGACTTAATCTTTTTGTGTACACATAGCTCACGACAGGCATGACATGAACAACGCCCATATTTCTGTTGGAATGTATTGCAAGTGTTTCTGCAATAGGAATTGCATGGCTCTAGTCTTGGGTTTGTCATGGAACAATGAAAAGACAGCTGTTGAGATCAACGATGTTTTCTTGCCTCACATCTTAACCTGTGGCTTCTGAAGTTTTTATAGTATGGAAAGAATGAGTCTGTTTAAGGATCCCTTACTTTTCTGTAAAAGGTTTGGTGTAATTTGCCCTTTAAATCGGGGTATTCTTGTTGGGTTTGGCATGATAGATTCATCAGTTTTTCCCATCCCATAGTCACTTGACTAAAGATTCCAATCTTATAAATAATATTAAGTGCATAATGCGTATAATTACTATTTAAATTAAAGTTTGATTTTTGTAATGACATTATAAAATTTAAATGTGTTGAGAATATATGGAAGAACTCTCAAGATCATTTTAAAAATCAGGAAAGATGTATATAATTACTGGAAAAGTTGGCTCTCAAAGTTTTTAATTAAAAATTTATTGTAAAAATTTCCGGCTAGTTTCTAGATATTCTTCCTTACTTGATGGCTTTTATATTTTATTACAATTTCACTTCTATCCGGTCATGTTATACCGTTTTACTCTTCATGATGCTAATTGAACTGAAAAATATTTTCATTATTTCAGCTGTGGAGATGATTAACATCCATTTAAATTTTTAGTTAGTGTGTGTAACACGAGTTTGAACTGCAGCTAGCTGTAATTATTCTGCCTGGTTTTCTCCCAGAATTTTGGAAATACCCAATTTTAGGGATAAAGTTAGTGTTGATTTGATATGCACCTTTTAATCCAATATTACCATACACCATGTAGGAGGGAAACTGAAGTGTAAATTTTTTCCACTGAGCCATATTTCATACATTCAAAAATTTCTATGTAGTATGGCATTTCTGTATCTTCAGGTGCAGTGGATAGCATTGCAAACTGGAGTACTACATACAGTTCACAGAGCAAAACAGAAAGATCACAAGTTTTATCTGAATGGCAGTTATTTTATGCAACTGTAGTTTTAAGCCACACCCAAACACATTTGTGAAAGCTTATACAGAGTAGTAGCAAAAATATCTCCTAATGAAAATGACTAACTGTTCGGTATTGATTTTAGCTACCTCAGTTATTTTCAATTAATAAAATGATGTTAATCAGGGATTTCAAGGGTTTCTCATTTTGTTTCATAACTTTTTTTTTTTTGGCTCTCTGTGAAGAGTACTGTTTTATTATCAGTATTTTAATTTCTGATCTGCTTTCTTGTGCATCAGTGTTAAAGCATTCCAGTTTACATTATGAATCAGATTATCTACATAAGCAAATTAACATAACATGCTGTAGCAAAATTGTTTTACTTTCTTATTTAGGCTAAGTGTTAATATAGTTTGGAATTTGTTACTTATTCTACGAAAGTTTTTTTTTTAATTTTATTATACATTAAGTTTTATTTATCACAGAGCCTTATCACTTTATTTTCTTAAATTTATTTATAACTGAAATGGAAATTATTTTCTGCCAAAATTACTGTTTATTCTTCATGGATAATTTAATGTTGAGTTCAGTATATACACCTTTTATTTGTGTGGTTACACATTTGTTATATATATTTTTTAAATGTTGACTAGTATTGTCTAATTAAAATAAACGAGAGTGCCATATGATTTTTTGTTTTTCCCCCTGTGTAAACAATGACTGCGAATAGTAACTGATGTCGTTTTTTCAAATTTTTCCATAATTGTGTAAGTAACAAACAAGAAATCTTCCCAAGTTTTCACTCCAGTTTGTTACAAGAGAGGCAAAAATAATTTAATTTCCTTACTCATCTGAATAGACACCATAACCTAATTATGGAGATTGGATGAGTGTAACAATGAGAAAAATGAAAGGGTAGTCTGTAATTCTTGTATTTTAAGTCACAACATCTTAATGATTACCAACTCAAATGCAGGTTTTGTTGTTGTCCCTTTAATAGCATCTTTTGTAGTAGAAAAGTAGAAAAAATAGTTGCTGTGATGGTCCTTTTATAGAATCCCCTTTTAGCCAAGTGTATGCATGGACTTTTATATAACACTGATGCTGTTGCCATTATATTTAACATAATGTACAAGGTGTGCATAAATCATTACCTTGATTTAAGTGCGTTATAATTCTTAAATGAACACTGGTAATTAAACGGTTGTAAACAATAATAGATAAACATACATAGTTTATGAATTTCTACGTGTGCAACCCCTGGTGGCATGCAAAATATCTAAAAGATATTCACACTTGAGCCACAGATTTTCCAATATTTGTAGAATAACTATTGCATTAACCACAAGTCTGTAACATAGCACCACAGAAAAATTAGTCGAGATAAAAATTTCAGCTATACTTCCACGTTCGGCCCGGAGCTAGTTTTCAAAAGCATTGAAAGATGGCGCCACAGTACCACTTAAGGTCTCCGCTGTTGCGATGCGTTTCATCACTCAGGTGTCGGAAGAAGCACTCTTCAGGGAATGATGAGTACTCTTCCCTGTACGTGGGGCGTTTTTATGCTCAGATTCCTATTGATAGAGTGATGATTATGACGTGTTGTTTTGCTAAAGGATTGTCTTACGATGAGGCGATTGAAGAAACCTCACATGGCAATGTTGCCACATCCACTGAGACAGTTTGCAACTATTCATATTGCAAACAACTAGTCTCCGATTTTATGGTAGCCTCACAATATGAGGAAGGCAGCCTCAGCAGTGATGAAATCATTGTGGAAGTAGACTTAAGCGAAAGTGGGCCTGTGGGAGTACAACTACGGTCGTCTCGTCGAGGGCACCTGGATTCTTGGTATCTTTGAATGATATACCAAGCAATCCAGGGTGGAGATCTGACCTGATAACAACAGATCTGCAACAGGGCAACCATAAAATGTGCTTGGCAGACCATATTCTGGAATATTTATTCCGACTGAATTGCAGTCTTTCCTCTGAATACTGCTTTTGAAGTCGATTCATGTGATCAGACAGTTCTTCCCTTTCAGATAAAACTTTTGTTGCTTTTATTCTGCTGGTTAGACATCTTCATATTAATGAGGAAAGAATTCTTCCGTCAAAGTACATATTTCACACATATGCCACAATAAACATTCAAAAAGATCCTTTTAAGGGCCACCTTTCATCCATACTATTCACTTCCTTTGGCACTTTCATGACGTAACGAAACGCTTAACAATGCAGCGATAACATGTCTCCATCTATCGTACCTTTAAAAAATTATTTCTGGGCCGAATGAGGAAGGTTTACCAAAATTTCTTTTTGTGGGATTATCTGAGGGTTGTGGATCTAGTGATCTTAGCCCCAGATGGGCTTTGAAGGCCATGGGTTTGGTCCATCTCTCCAATCCATTGATTTGGAAATGTGTTGAGTTTCATGAACGTATGTGCTCAATGAGGAGTGGCCCATCTTGTTGGAAGATGACAATCAGCTACCTATACTGCTGCTGGGGATAATGTAATTGATGAGCACATCCAGGTGCAGATTTGCAGACATTCTTCAAACTACAAAGATGCAGAGATTGCAATGGTTCGGCTATGTAAGGAGAATGTCAACAGAGAGACTTTCAAAAATTCTGATGGTGTGGGAGGCTCCAGGAAGGAGGAAAAGAAGTAGACCAAGGAGAAAGTGGATGGAGGAGATTAAATTAAGTTTTAAAAATAATGGACTGGATGAAATGATGGCCTTGGATAGAGAGAAGTGGAGGAAGACAGGCTGAACTACGGTATATGGTCGAGGAAATCCGCTTGGTAGTGGAAATTCCTGATGATGATGAGAAATAGTTGAATAAGATAAGAATATCAACAGAGAGGGAAAGTGTTATAGTAACTAACCAGTGTTAGAATTAGGAATAAATCTACTGGCCCAGCGAACCACTAGAATTTCTAAACCACTGGTCCACCAAAATGCCCGCTGGCCTGTAAAATAAAATAATAAAAAACCTTAAAGACATTTACAATATATGATATGTAGAAAATAACGTATCACTTCAATAGAATTATCTCCAATATTTGTTTTCAAACCTATCATCAGTTTGCAGCCTAAAAAGAAAACCATACAGCAAGCTAAAAGAAATAGAAATTAATTTTCTGGCATTTGACAAATTAAAAGAAAAAACAAACTTCTAGCATCCGGGCCAATAAAATCAATAGTTCAGTGGTCCGACGGAAATTTTACTGGCCAATGGCCAGCGGACCACTGGATAATTCGAACACTGCTAACTATGATAAGTTTTGTTATTTCTAGAATGTTTTTATTGGAAAAAATAGAACTTTCACAATTCTCCTAAGAATCCTTATTTACTGCAAGGCCAAGGTTAAAGTTGTACCTCCCAAGTAGAGTCTGTAGTGAACTTCAGTACCATTGTACCAGCCAAACAATAGTGGCAGTGTACATGTGTTTTTTTGTTTGTTTGTTTTTAGTTCTCCTTTCCAAAACACAAACATTTTGGAAACATAAAAACTTATAACTTTTTACGGGTCTTTTAGAGGTTATTTTTAATGAAAGTTGGTTGTCAAATTTTCGAACTAAAGCCTAGTTCGTCATCAGGACTATGTCACTGGAGTAGTTGCTGCCACTCAATTGGAAGAGGCCATCCGCAATTATCGTTAATTGTGGTACTTCTTCTTCTTGCTATTTCGATCCCTTCTTCTAGTTTTCTCTTTACTAAGTTTGACTGGTGGGCGATTATTTTCACTGAGTCCCAATTTATGGAGTGTCCACTTGCTTGTACATGTCTGTCTAGCCCTGTTTTGTTCCCAATGTTCCTAATAGCTGCTTGGTGTTCTTTCATTCGGACCTTAATACTTCTCCCTGTTTCTCCTATATAGCTGAGTCCGCAGTTACAGTCGATGCAGTAAATTACTCCTTCTTGCAATTGGATGTCCAATTCTTTCTGCTTTAAAGCTGGCAGGAATTTCTTTATTTTGTTATTAAGATCTGGAGCTAGCCTGATATTATATTTTGCTCCGATCCTTTTCAGTTTCTCGAAAAGTCCCTTGGTACGTAATTTTGCTGGTGAATTTGAAGTTGGTTTTTTCCTGCTTCTTTTTTGGCACTTGTTTAAATATTTTCTCAACATATGGGGAGGGTAATTGTTTTCTGCCAACATTTCCTTTAATTCTTCTTTGTGAAGATCTTTTTGAGAAGCTGAAGAAGAAGTACCACAATAACGATAATTGCGGATGGTCTCTTCCAATTGAGTGGCAGCAACTACTCCAGTGACATAGTCCTGATGACGAACTAGGCTTTAGTTCGAAAATTTGACAACCAACTTTCATTAAAAATAACCTCTAAAAGACCCGTAAAAAAGTTATTCCACTATCACTATGAATAGAGGTGCCATAAATGCATTTACAACTAGGATAAAAACTTAGTATATTTAGTTTAGTTACTGTGAATCTCTTCGTATAAGTTGTTGGTATTATTTTGTCGAACTTCATTACTTGCCATTGAAGATGCCAAAAACAAAGTAGGTTCAATGGCATACATTTTTTAAGGTCTATTTTCTTGCAATAAAAACATTCTGAATATTTAAGAAAAAAGATATTTAGTGGTTGTAGAACTTTCCTTGTTTTTGTTTGTTGATATTATCTTGTAACTCTGCCATTGCGCCGCCCCTGTGGCGCAGTGGTCGAAGCTATGGCCTCTGATCATTCGTCAGTAACGGGTCCGGGTTCGAATCCCGGTGAGGCATGGATGTTGTGTTTGTCTTACGGCACTGGCTCTCACCCTTCCCTGGAACCAGTGAATCTAAATTAGGGACGGGCGACTGCTTATAGCCCATTAAGTTGCTCACGGTGGTCGTTAAACCTCCAATAAAAAAAAAAAAAATTCTGCCATTGCTGCAAAATTATACATCATCTTATTAGACAATTACTTAAATTTAAGTAGACCTTTCTGTATGAAAAGTTTCTTTATGGACTGATTTCCTGGGATAAGCTCTCCTTTTCATCAGGTTCTTATCATTTCACCTTGTTCTTGCTGCTATAAGTTATGGTTAACCACATGCAATCATTGTAGCAGCCAGCCCATGTGCATATTGAATTTACTAGTCATCAGCAAAGATGGCTGGCTTTTACAATGGTTAAAAAAGAAGTCAAAAGGACTTTGGAGGGGGATAAAGGAAAGACAGACATCATTGATCACATCAGCTGGTTGCTACCAGAGATAGTGGTTCTGTATAGTAGTTAACTGTAATCATTGCAGGGCCAACAAAGTGTAATTTGAGCCTTAGAAAGAGGGCAGTTTATCCTTGAAAATTAGTCCATAGAAATGCTTCCATAGTATAGAAAATAATTATGAAAATACTTCATGATTCCTGAAATGGGTGGCCAAGTGGTCTGAGGTGTAGGCAAATCAGTAGTCTAAGATGGGTCTGGGTTCAAGTCCCAAATGAGGCATGGGTAATTTTCATGTTTCTGGGTGTGTGTGTGTCCCCCTTTCCTGGAACTATTGGCCATAAATTAGAGTTGTTCATGATAGTCGTTAGACACCCCCCCCAAACAAACAAAAACTGAAATGTGTACTCTTCCATTTTTGTTGTTGCTTAATGCACTAATCTCACCAGTTTTCATGCTAAAATAGATACTCTACTTATCTACTTACTTTTGTAACATCCTAAGTTGTCCCTTAATTTTGAGGCAATGTATGCTGTAGGAATCACACAATAGACTGGGAAAGGTTTGTGCTAACTGAATATATTTGTTGCTCTGGAGTTATTGGGAAAATAAAAGTTAAGAACTTTCTTCTTTTAGTCTGCAGTGTGCATGTGATTCCCCAGAGCAATGAAAGTTAAGTTGTGAACTTCATAATGTGTAGAAGTGCTAATGGCTCAATCAGAAGACCTTCAATTTTAGAAATTCTAAGTAACACAATGCATCCATTTTAGCATTTTATTTGACTGGCTATCATAGATGACAGTTATTGTTCATACCTGTTCCCTCCCCACATAATAGAGTGATATAACTAGCAGAAGGTCACAAAACCATAACACAGCTTCACCTAATCTCACAGTCTTCTGTTTAAGCAAGCATCCACGATCCACCAACAATTTCAGAAGTTTGCCCCTTTGGTCAGCAATCCTCAGAAAATGTGATGTAATTTTCACAATTTGCATAACCAGTACTAAAGTTCCAATGAGAGCAGTTTTTACTGAAGAGCTGTATGATTCTCACTAAGCAGCTCCTCTGGCTGTGTGTGTGTGTGTGTGTGTGTGTGTGTGCCCATGTCGTGCAATGGCCGTCTGCACGTAACAAGTTCACAGGCCACCACACTCCCAAACAAGGAGGAAATAATATCGTGTGGATGAAACATTCTCATAATACATGGAAAATATGTCAGTATAATTAGCACAGTAATCAGACATCTCTGAATTGCCTGTATTTACTGTTTCTGATGTAATATCAATCACATCAGAAAACTTGAAAAATTTCATCATGCTGTTCCCACTCCAGGGCAATGAAATTTTCAAGTTTTTCTGATGTGATTGATATTACATGTGAAACAGTAAATACAGGCAATTCAGAGGTGATTGATTGCTGTGATAATTTAGGAGGAAATAAGTGTTGGATCTCCCTTTTTTCTAGCAAAAATATTTCGGAACTACGAAAACCACTTATGTTTAGTTAAGATGAGCCAGTGTGTGTACTTAAATATTTTTCCTTCCCTGTACGTATTTTCCATTCTAGTTCAGCATCCAATGCTGTGTTGTGTTAAGTGAATTGGTTGTTGTTGGGTTCTCCATACAACCTTGCTGTTTATGATGTAAGTCATTTTTAAACATATGATTATGGACAGTTTTACAGTGGCTATTACTATAATAAAATGATTTAAATGAAGTTTGAAAGAAGCTAAAATACATCTTTGAGTAAATATTGTCACATTATGCAGTTATTAATGGGACGCTGAACTCTGCGTAAACCACCAGTTAAAGCTTTGAGAACAGGCGTTAAGAGTCATCAAAGTCTCGAGATTTATCGAGGCAACTGAGATTATAAATAGAATGTAATTAATTAAGTGAAAACTGGATCTTTCTGATGTATTTACATCATGTAGTCTCTCGTCAAGATACTTCATGAATTTTCATGAGTAATATGACTAATATGTACAAGAAATTTAACCATCACATGTTGCGATCAAATGTTAATTTTTACTCGGAAAGATTTTACAAGACTGATACGATAGGTTCTCAAAAAGGTCCTGAATGGCTGTGTATGAAAGTGTAATTTTTCCTACTGTGATGTACATTAGTGAAACTCAGATATCCCAATAAAGATGTCTACAACAATTATGAAGTGAAGATTTTGAGATATTTAGGCATGTTGAAAGAATAAGTGATGAGGTGGTGAGAGGAATTCATTTTGTCCAAGTGGCAAGAAAGAAAGATAGAGGAAGTGCCACAAAAATCATGGGAGGAACACATTCAGAAATGCCTGCAAGAGAAAACAATGATGAGTATGAAGTACGAAAAGGTCTTTTGTGAGACGTGATAGATGTCAGTGAAGCATGATGTGTGTGCCGAGAAAGCCATAAATGGAGACATTTGATACATAAAACAGTAAGTAAATTTTAACATCATCAGTAACTTTTATTTGGCAGATCTTTCTTGGAGGGGTGGCTAATGTATGAAACAGGTTAAGCTATGGTCACTATTTCTGCGAAATGCGATGAGTTATTCCAAAATGTGAGAGAAGAATTAGTGCCCATCGCAAAATGGCCCCAGCCATTTAAATATCAACCAATCAGCAGATTCTGCTCGGGCTTTTCTATTTCAGTAAAAACTACAATTTCCGAAATTCTGGCAGCGATTTGCACTCCGCTGTAATTTTCTTAATCCTTAAGATATGTTCCTACAGCACCTCTTGGCTCAATTACCTCCCCCCTTCTTCCCCTATTTCACTCTAGTGTACTCTATGAAGGGTAGGAAGAGGTAAGATTGTAGATGCCACTGAGATTAGACCCCTCCCCCCATTCAAAGTTCAAGTTTAAACCAGAGTCAGCTATGGTGTCTACCGCACCCCTCCCACCCCCAGGGCTATAAAGAACCCCTTATTATCAGTGCATTCGTGACCAGAGTGACCTTTCAAACTCTCACAGATCACACCTAAACAGAACACAGATTAAGAAAGAAAAGTGCACACTTGAGGCTGCTCACCACCCTCGGTGCTGCGGATAAATTTGCAGTGGTTGGAGTGGATATTCATGCCGCTGTTGCAGTGGATAAATTTGTTGTTGAGAAATGCAAAGATTACAAAGACAGTGCTGATAAATCAACTGAAAGAAATTGTGAGTTAAAAAAAGAAAAACTGAATCTATACCTTCTGAGCAACTTGTGCGAAAATGATGCTCCCTTTGCAAAATGGGTGCAAGTTAACTGGACGGATAAAATGACATATTTGAACTTCAAACTGTACGTTTCTGCAAGAAAAATCAATGTCCTGGCAAGTGATAAAAATTTGGATTTAAGCTTATTTAATTGTAATTTTAAAAATAAGTCCTTATCCGTTCCTTACCTGTTAGCTGTACATCAACTTATACTGCCAAATACAGTTTTCTTTTAAATGCGTTAGTATCTTCCAAAATGATTAGTTTTCCACTAATGTCCAGAGTGTTGTTGGTGTGAACAATTAAGTTGATGTCATGATTTACTGAGCGACAAAAGCAGCCAACTTTCTTTAGCATTTTGCTTACAGCATTTTTTGAGCCATCTTAAACTCTGCTCTAAAAGAACAGCTTAGGAATGTGTGTGTGTGTGTGTGTATATAGACTCCATAAAATGATTTAATTGCATGGTCTTTAATTTTGAAATAAATGTTAATTGTGGTACTCTGGCAAAATTTGGAATTTTAGTTTTATATATTTTTATGGAAGGAATCAACCATTTGTGTCTGTGACTCCCTTGAATAAAAAAAATACCTTAATGCATTGATCTTATGATAGAAGCCTTTCAAAAATATTAATTTTTTTAATATTTTTTTGTATGCTTTATTAAAGTGATTAATGTAGCATACAATATTGTCTTGATATTGTAACAAACAGAAAAAAATCCTAGTTGTGAATTTATTTTCAAATAAGACTTTCTCATAGAATAACAACTGAATTTAGCAGCTGAACTCCCATAGAGAAATGTGAAGTATCATACAAAAACAGTGTTTGCCAACTTGCAGTGAATTTTACACCACTCCCTAAACACAGTCAGTTTAACAAGATAATATTAAATAAGGATATAATAAATTCTTCATGTTTTATATTGTTTTAGTGGTATTTAGCTTTTGTGCCATTTCCAAAAGAAATGTTTGGTTTTAATAATCAGCCAACAAACCCTTATTAATTTTTTTAATTCATGAAAATTGGCTTTATTAACTATTTTTCAATACTACAGATTTAATGGTTGGCACTAATGCTAAAATCTTTTTTGGTTTTTGATAAAATTATGAAATTAGTTTTTCATTTGATTGTTTCTAAAAATATGTAACAACACTTTTTTGGCATTTCCACGGTGGTTCCAGTTTTTCTATGCCCGTTCCAAACAGACTAACTAGCCTGTGTGCTACTGGTAGACACCTGCTTGTTAACACATCTCTGCAAAAAGTGAGTGGTAGCATAAACAAAAGAATTTCAGTTTATACAGAAAATGAATGGAATATTGATTGCAAAGATATCATGTGTTAGATAAGGTCAAAAATCAATGACTGCTGGTGCTTATTTTTTAAGATTATCTTTTTGTGTAGGAAGTGAAAAGGGAGAAAACAAAATCGTTATTTCAATAAATATAATATAATATTATGTACTCGTATATATGAAAAAGACCCAGAAGACGACCACATGGGAGATGGGTGGATGAAATTCGAAAGCGTGCTGGAGTAACATGGAGGAGACTGGCTCAAGACAGATAGTTGTGCGAGAAACTTGGGGAGACCATCCAGCAGTGAATTGATAATGGTTGACAATGATGATATATATTTATATTATAATTATTTGTTGTTCTATTAGTACACATTGGTGAGCAAAATCTGTTCTTACAAAAAAAAAAAAAAGTGCTATTTTTTGGGTTAAATCTGAACCTGTCTTTTATGTAATCATTCACACAAAAGGTACATCAATAATCCTAGTGGAATGTATCAAGTGAATGGGAAAAGGCAGTTATTTGTTTCCATTCCTAGAGCAAAGCAGCTGTCATCAAAGTTGCAGTGAAACTCATTGTGATCCAGGTCTCTAGCTCATTCAAAAACTGTTCAGTGTTTTGCAGGCCTGGACTTTGGCAATTCCTATTTGCAGAAATCTTTCCTAACTGTGTGTTTGCAACCTCTGCAGTACTAGCTTATTGGATACATCTCCAAAGAGTTGCTGTTGTATTGTGGATGGAGCTACCTGAAATGTTAATGGAGTCACAGTTCAAGGTACTTGGCTCCAAGTTAATGGGTGCTCTCCAGACCATGGCAAATAGCTTCAGAGGATAACTCTTCCTTATCGAGACTACAGTGCTGGTCATAAGCACACATATTGGTAACCTACATTTGATGTACTACACACTTAAATTTGACCATCCTACCATGTGTAGTGAGTGTGATTTGTCCCTCCATATCCATTTAATTCCAGTACTTGAAAGTTCAAGAACAATAGGCAGCTCCAGTCCACTTGGCGTTAATTGGTACTGTACAGTGTGCTTTATTTCCTTCATGAAAACAAACTAGTGCCCATTAGACTAAGAAATTTTATAGCACACTTCTTGTCTGTTTTAAATTGTACTGCTCTTACTCTGTAGTGTGAAACAAAAAGTGAAAATAGTGTATAATGTGTGTAGTCCAGTGTGAAAGAATTGAATCTCTGTAGTGCTCATCAAAGTGTTTCAGTATAATGCAAAGTGTCTGTGACTATTGTAAATGCATCGTAAATTCGCTTCCTCACTTACTGATTTTTTCTTCCCTTCTAGAATATGAGAGAGTTCAAGGTTGTAGTTCTTGGCAGTGGTGGTGTCGGAAAGAGTGCCCTTACAGTCCAGTTTGTTTCTGGAATGTTTATGGAAAAATACGACCCAACAATAGAGGATTTTTATCGTAAAGAAATTGAAGTCGACTCAGCACCGTGTGTTTTAGAAATTTTAGACACTGCAGGAACTGAACAGTTTGCCTCAATGAGAGATCTGTACATAAAGAATGGGCAAGGATTTGTTGTAGTGTACAGTATTACTAGCCATCAAACATTTCAAGACATCAAGAATATGAAAGAACAGATAATGCAAGTGAAAAATTCTGACAGAGTGCCAATACTCCTCGTAGGAAATAAAGTAGATCTGGATCACCAAAGGGAAGTTACCACACTAGAAGGCATGGGACTTGCTCAGCTTTGGGGATGCCCATTTATGGAATCATCCGCACGAAATAAAAATAATGTTAATGAGGTTTTTGCTGAAATTGTTCGAGAAATGAATTACTCTACTGTGAGAGACAAGCAGAACTTTTGCTGTTGTGTTATACTTTGATAATGGTAAGTTTTTATTTGCGATATATTTCAAATTATTTAAAAAAAAAATCACATACTGCATCTTAGTAACATGATTCAAACACATTTGCTGATGTTAAATAACTATCAACATCTGTCACAACCATTTTAAAAATTGCAAAACAAGAAAAGTCATTGCCATATTCTCAAATTCAACATAGAATTTTTTTTCATTGGATGGTGAGCTTGCCAACACTTGGCTCCTCAGCCCAAAAGGCTCCAAGAATCTTTCTTACTGTTTTTGAAGATTCAGTGGTAGAACCTGTTTTACTGATACAGAATTTTTTTTGCAAGTTTCTAAGAGGTTCATAATCCCATAACTGTACCTAATTTCAAGCAGACTGCACAAACATTTGTTAATGCAAGTAAATTACCCTGATCTTGTTTCTACTTAGCTGTTTGTCTGACATATTGTTTTTCTATATGTACATAGACTTTTATAAATGATGGGGTTTTTTTAGTAAAACGTAATACCAGCTTTTACTGCAGTAGTAATTTTAATTTTTAACTTCCCGTAACTGCTTGTAGTTGAGACCTTTAAAATTTTCCAAAGGAAAAATATCTCTGCTTTTGGCAGATAATCTTCTTTACTGTTTCATGGAAAATGCCTCCAATCCCCTTAAGTCTTGGAATTTTAATGCAGGTTGAGAATCCCTTATCGAGAATTCCCAAAACCAGAAACCTCCAAAATGCTAAACTTGTTTTCAAGTGCTGACACGATATTACAAATGGAAAATTCCAAAAGGCTCTGAGGCATTGCTCAGGTGTTTGGGCACCCTGATGATTATGACACATGACCTCAGATATCTTGGATGGGTCTCTGGTACTCTGTCCTTTTGTAGCAATTTTGGATAAACTGATTCTTTTGATTCAACTTACTAAAACAATTAATTCTCACTGATTCATTCATTTTTTTCATAGACGCCCACAGTGAACAATTTCTGCTGGGAATGACTCTTGTGAATCAATTCAGTGTTTGGTCAGATTGTGTCGTTTCTTGACTCTTCAGAGTGAACGATTTCTGCAGGAAATGACTGCAAATCTGTTTAGAGTCGAATCCATCTTGTCATTCATCGACTCTTCTGGTTTAGTAAATAATTTTCAGTTTAAATTTATTTTTAGATCATGCAGAATATAAATTTAGTGTTTAGATTTGGTCCCATCATCAAGCTATCTCATTATATGGGTATACAGTATGCAAATTCTCCACAAACCAAAAAAATCATGTATACTTCTGGCCTCAAGCATTTCAGATAAAGGATGCTCTACCAGTAGCTTTTTTTTAGCACGTCTTTTGTGAAAAAGATTGTGCTTATGTTACTGGTTTGTCTGTCCGTCTGTGTGTACTCCATATCTCTGCAACTATTAGTCCGTTTTGAAAAACGCATAGATTTCCCACTAGGGGACGTAAAAGTAAACTGTGTTTCTCTTGATATCTCTGCTCCTAAAACTGATTTGAAAAATTCTTTCTGCAGCGGATACAGCTCCTGATGGGAAATCTTTGCACATAATTTTTAATCTTTGGTAACAAGTGGTTTGGCCACCAGGGGGCATAAGTGTTAATTTCTGCTTCTGATGTATTTGCAGCAAAATCTGAGCTAAAATCTCGATTGAAAAAAATTTGTTCGTGGATCAATACCACTGACTCCGTTAAACCTTTTCAGAATATTTTCTTCTTAAAGTAATGCATGATTTCTCCGCCAGGTTGTGTGAACGTACATCATATTTTTGTTGATATCTCTGCTTCTTCTAAGTGTCTGATTTAAAAAATTTGTTCTTTGTTGGATAAAGTTTCCGGTGCGAGATGCTTTTCATATAATTTCAAGTATTTCATAGACTTTCCATACATACATACATACCTATCACTAAGCTGTTCTCCGAGATTCAGAGGTTAGCTCCAAAAAGAAATGCAAACTAGCAGATATTTTTACTTACTGTTGTCGTATCAAACTTCTTCATTTATAGCGATCTTGACATACAACTCGGGCTTCAGTGTTATCCATTACACACCGTACACAAGATCTTTTATACTTCATATTCATAATCTTTTTCTCATGCAGACACTCCTAAATCTGATCCTGCCATGACTTCCTCTGCCTTTCCTTCCTGCCACTTGGGCTAAAAAGATTTTCTTAGTAAGCATCTGATCACTCATTCTTTCAACATAGCCAAACCACCGAAGCATATTGGTCTCCACCTTGCTAACAACATTTTGCTTCACATCACACAACTGCAACACATCTTCATTCCTCACACAATCAGACCATGTCTTGCCACAATCAGACCACAATCAGGAATGCATTTCTTCAGCACACAAATGACTCCTACATTTCTTCTGCAGTACCCAGGTTTCACTACCATACATCAGAGTAGGAACAATTACACTTTGATAAGCAGCCGTGCGGGACTCTCTAGAGAGCCGATCATTCCTGTGAAAACCTCCCAGAGCAGCTATGACTTTCAATGAAGAATTCAATCGCATACTAATTTCACCTACCAATTTGTTTTCTCTGTCAAACATGCTTCCTAAATACACAAACTCACTCACCTGGTCAATCACAATGCCATTTATACTTTTACATTACATGCAGTGCTACCAGTTCCTCTTTCAAACACCATAACTTTGGTTTTTCCCTTATTTATGTTTAATGCAAGCTTTGTACATCCGAGACAACATACTCTGCAAATCACGTTTGCTCTCTGCCAACAGGACAGTGTCATCAGCATACAGCAATCTGAACACATGGATATCACCAAGACAAACCACTGTTATCTATTTTGGCATCACGCATGCACACGTCCATAAATATATGAAACAGCCATGGTGACATTACACAACCTTGTCTAACTCCTGCACCAATAGAAAACCATTTTGATAAAACACCATTCACTCGTACACAAGCTTTACTACCAGCATACATGGCTTTTACACTATTAAGTAGATTCCCAGTAACACCATATTCATTCAATACCTTCCACAAAAGTGTCCTATTTACTCGGTTGTAAGCTTTTCTCTAAATCTATGAAGGCAGCAAAAACTTTCTTACCAACAGCCAGATACTTTTCAATCATCATGCGTAATGCAAAAATCTGGTTAGTGCAAGCCTTTACCAGGCATAAAACCACCCTTAACATCCCCACTTTCTCAGATGTAAGATCCCGTACTTTTTCAATAACAACCTTACCAAACACTTTCCCTGGCACACTTAGTATGCTAATACCACGATATTTCTTGCATTCAGTCTGATCACCTTTTCCCTTATACAATGGAACAATAATAGCATCCTTCCAATCCCGAGGAACCATTCCTAACTCCCAGCACAACTGGCAAATTTCAGTTAACCAGTCAATTACAGAGTCACCACCATATTTCAACATCTCTGCAGTTATGCTATCAACTCCCAGAGCTTTACCATTCTGAAGAGATTTTAGAGCTTTACACACTTCTTCTCTTGAGATCTCTCCCGTGCTTCCATCCCTCACTGTGACATCATCTGCATCTGTCTCAGAATCATCTTTGCATTCCTGATCTAATAACTCACAGAAGTATTCACCCTATCTTTCACTTAACTCATGGGCTCCCATATCATTTCCCTGATCTCATTCTTCACAAAACTTACAACTTTGTTTCCCCTATTTTTCCTGAGTCTCGTGTACTTCCAGAAAGACTTTTCCTATCTTTCCAAAAGGCAGTTCATGGCTTTCCATCTTCTCCTTCCTATCTTTTGTCTTACTCTGGCGAACCAGTTTAGCAGCTTCACGCTTTTTACGGCGGTATTCATCCACAGAAACTCTACCTTGCAACATCCCCAAATAGGCTTCCTTCTTTCTCTTTACTGTCTCTTCAATCTTACTTATTTCACCAAGCATCACCTCTATTGTTACCCACTATTGTGGTGCCACAGACCTCTTTAGCAGCAGTGACAACACAGTTCTTAAAACATTCCCACTTCTTTTCTACATCCCTCTCACCAGACTTCAGCTCCTTCAGTCGTTCTCTAAGTAAGTCAGAATAATGCTGATGATCTTCAAGGAGCCTATCAACCTTTATTCTTTCTATCTTGGGCCTCTTCCTATTCCTTTTCCTCCAACCAACATTAAGTTTCACTCGTGACACTACTAAGTAATGATCAGAACAAACATCTGTACCTTTCATCACACGGGTGTCAACAACTAAGTGTTTCAGATGCTGATCGTAGACAGCGAAATCTATAGCACTCTTTTGACAAAGAGTACGATTTTCCCAAGTATATGTGTGGATATACTTGTGGTTGAAAAATGTATTAGATACACACAAACCATTCTCAATGCAGACTTCAATTAATCTTTTACCATTATCATTCACACAAGAATCATTAAACTTACCCAGAACATTGTCAGAAATTGCATTCTGCACACCTACTCTACCATTGAAATCCCCTGCTATTGTAACTTTTTCTTTATCACCAAACTGGCTCAAAACAGCTTTTAGCTCATTCCAGAAATCTTCCTTCTTATCAGAAGGTTCTGAGTCACAAGGAGCAGACACTACAACAATTACTATTCTCTGAAGTTTCACTTTCAAATGAATCCAGAGAATTCTCTCACTTCTGCAACTATAGTGAATCAAGTTGTTCTTCATCTTTTCACTAAAAATGATATTGGATAATGTTAAAGGACAGGCTGGTGTAGACCAGCCTGTCCTCTCACATTATCCAATACTCCAGACCACATACTCATCGTGCCAATCACTTATTCCAGCCCACTTTCCATTAGGGAGCATAAATGTAAATTGCATTTTCCCCGATATCTCTGCTTCTAAAATTCTAAAACTCTGATTTGGAAAAATCTTTCTGTACCGGATACAACTCCTGGCCCTCCTGGTGGCCAAACCTATTTTCTACTTTAAAGTAATGCATTGTTTTCCCCACCAGCGGCGTAGATGCATACCTTATTTTTGTAGATATCTCTACTTCTAAGAATCCGATTTAAAAAATTATTTCTTTGTGGGAGAGCATTTTAGCTGCAAAATGTTTCTCATATAATTTTGAATTTTTCTTAACACATCTGAAGTACCATATTATTGCCCCAAGTCATATATCGATTTTGACCTCATTCTCTGTCGACACATCGTCATGCAATGTGTTTCTCTCTGGAACAGGGAACTTTTTTCGAATAACAAGTAATATTCTTTCAAAAGAATCTTTATTTTCGAATCGACAACTCCGAAACAGGCACTCCATCATTCTGCCCGCTGTGGACTCATTAGTGTAACCTCTGTGATTGAAATGCTGCTTAATCGGTCTCCATGGTGCTTCAATCATCTGCGTATGTGCACCTGTCATAGGATTTACGAAGTTGGGGCTGTAGTTCACACTGCCGTCCTAAGAAAGAAAGCAGTAACTCCAATTTCGAAGATTTGAGAAAACCCGCTTTAACGTTTCTGCGGCTGGACCACCAATTGAAATCTGATTTTCATCGTGATAACGACACGTTTGATGCAGTATGACTGTATGACACACATTTCAATGTTATTGAATGAAAAAGTATTTTTTAAAACGATTTAGATAAAAAATGGTGGCTATTGCTTTTCAGTGTAGTATATTGTCAGCATGTTAATGGTAAATACTAAGCTAAATAGCAGTGAAGGCCTGTACTGCAATTAAGCTATGCATCACCAGGGTGAAACCCACTGTTGTGCAATAATATCTAATCAACACTGGCATGAAGTGTTAAGATGAAAGGAGTACGTTTAATTATTATAAAACCTGGAATAAAATTGAAATAACAGCCGTTGTATAAAATAATGTTCATGACTTAAAAAAAGTGGTCAAATGAAGATGAAATTAAAACAGTGAACAAATGTCAGTTGTTTTATTAATGCGAAATACAAATAATGTGAGAGATAAATTATTGAATTATCATTGACCTTGAACGAGTTTTTATATGTGACAAACCTGTCGGTAATGCTATGAAATCCTTTTTAATATACAGCAATAGTAAAGAAAATAATCTAAGAAAAAAAGGGGGGATACAAAATCCTGCGTTAAATGTTTCTAAACAGTTCAGGCAAGAAACAGAATCACTTTTCCAATTCCACTCGCAAGTCTGCAGCATCATTATTGAGCGAGAGATTCCTCCAAAACTGACATCTACTTTCCGGAATTAATGGTATCAAGTGCTGCAAGATCGTGTGGTTTTTTTTTTTTTTTGGTTTTTTTTTTTCTATTCCGTGATGCCTCTTGAAGTTGCGATGGTTGGTGGTTTTCCAAAGTTCCTACTGATGGCCTTGAGTTTCAAAAAATTGCAAACATAGAAAGCATCTGCAATAAAGCTGGTTCTGTAGGCCAATTTGTGCTTTCCTTGCTTGGCGATAACTTCGACCATGTCCTTTAAATAAAGCCTGGGACTGATGCGATTAATTTTATATGAAGATGAATTATCCAGCCAAACAAAAAAGTCTTATTGCTTCATCTCTTTAACATAGACTTTTCTAGAATTCGATGTTTGCACACAACTAACGAAATCGCATAATTTATTCTTTCTTTGAAGAGAAAGTTCAACTTGGTGGTGGAAACTGTCAGCTGACATAAAAGTATGACCACCCTCAAAGTATCGTAGAGTTATCGACTGTGCTGCTATTTCATCCAAGTTAATAATATAAACCAAGTAAGAAAACAGGGTCCGATTTTTATTTTGACCAGCGCAATTGTCCAGCCAGAGAATAATATTTTGAGAATCGCACTTGTGTAGCAGAAAAGCGTGAAACGTGGCTATGAGGTCCTCTTTTTTCCGTCCAGAAATACATTCATGCCACAGGCATGCAAAGGTTTTCAGCTTCTGTTTTTTCCCCACTGGTACAAAACTCTCGTTAAAAACGATAACTCTTTGGCAAAAAATTACCCTTTTGAACATGTCGATCCGTGGAAGCATAATTATCTTTTCAAGATCAGCTGAGAAGCACACAGTATTTGGCCCTATATCATCGGTATCATACCTGTACTTCTCACAAGCCTCTTTAGCTTTAGTTTTATGTACTCTCCAAGCACTGCAAATCGTGAAATCAGGGGATAAGGAATTAGCGTCGTAAGCTGGATTATGCAGCTTGAAACTCTCACATTGCTCGCACACTTCATGGCCGAGGGATGTAAAAGATGTGTTTAAGTCTTTTGACACAACTTTTCTGTACAGTTCATTGGAACACTTCATGTCAGGGTGTGTTTTAGTGAAATCCTCGTGCATCCTTTTTATAGTTATGTCACTCTGCAAATACCTTTTATTTGAAGCATGTTAAATCCTGTAATGGGATACAGTCGGTGAGAACAATTCAACGTGATCTTTAATCAGCTCCCGATCAGTCTTTGGTGTTTTCTGATGTCTACCTCTCCCATCACTTGCAGGAGAAATCGCTGACCCACCGTCATTGCAAAAAACATTGGTCATAATCCGGTCATTCTTTCTTTCATATCCCAGCATACTGAGATAAAATGTTTTGCATATTTCCCCAATTTCATTTTTTAGGAAATATCTAAGTGACCTTGTACGCTTACTGTTTTCACTTTTCATATACCTTCGTTTAATATCTTCAGCAGATACGCTGGAAGAGACAAAAATCCGCCTTTCCTGCCAATTCAAGGACCAGTACTGATTATTAATAACATTGCGACGGTCATCGGATATTTTTTCATTGCACATGAATCTGCAGTTTTCACAACAAGCCTGAACACCACGATTTCTTCTTATTACATACATATCACTAAGCTGTTCTCTAAGATTCAGAGGTTAGCTCCAAAAAGAAATACAAACTACCAGATATTTTTACTTACTGTTGTCGTATCAAACTTCTCCATTTACAGCGATCTTGACATACAACTCAGGCTTCACTGATATCCATTGCACACCGTACACAAGATCTTTTATACTTCATACTCATAATCTTGTTCTCATGCAGACACTCCTGAATCTGATCCACCCATGTCTTCCTTGTCCTTCCTCTGCCTTTCCTTCCTGCCACATGGGCTAAAAAAGATTTTCTTAGTAAGCATCTGATCACTCATTCTTTTAACATGGCCAAACCACCGAAGCTTATTGGTCTCCACCTTGCTAACAACATTTTGCTTCACATCACACAATCAGGAATGCATTTCTCCAGCACACAAACTACTCCTATGTTTCTTCTGCAGTACCCAGGTTTCACTGCCATACATCAGCGTAGGAACAATTACACTTTCATACACAGCCATGCGGGACTCTAGAGAACCCATCATTCCTGTGAAAACCTCCCAGAGCAGCTATGACTTTCAATGAAGAATTCACTCTCCTACTAATTTCACCATCCAATTTGTTCTCTCTGTCAAACATGCTTCCTAAATACACAAACTCACTCACCTGGTCAATCACAGTGCCATTTAGACTTACATTATTTTCAGTGCTACCAGTTTCTCTCTCAAAAACCATAACTTTGGTTTTTCCCTTATTTATACTCAGTTTGAATTTCATGCAAACTTCGTACATCCGAGACAACATACTCTGCAAATCACTTTTGCTCTCTGCCAACAGGACAGTGTCATCAGCATACAGCAATCTGCACACACAGATATCACCAAGACATAAACCACTGTCATCTATTTTGGCATCACGCATGCACACGTCTATAAATATATGAAACAGCCATGGTGACATTGCACAACCTTGTCTAACTCCTGCACCAATAGAAAACCATTTTGATAAAACACCATTCACTCGTACACAAGCTCTATTACCAGCATACATGGCTTTTACACTATTAAGTAGATTCCCAGTAACACCATATTCATTCAATACCTTCCACAAAAGTGTCCTATTCACTTGGTCGTAAGCTTTCTTTAAATCTATGAAGGCAGCAAAAACTTTCTTACCAACAGCCAGATACTTTTCAATCATCATGCGTAATGCAGAAATCTGGTTAGTGCAGCCTTTACCAGGCATAAAACCACTTTGAATATCCCACACTTTCTCTGATGTAAGACCCCGTACTTTTTCAATAACAACCTTACCAAACACTTTCCCTGGCACACTTAGTAGGCTAATACCACGATAGTTCTTGCATTCAGTCTGATCACCTTTTCCCTTATATAAGGGAACAATAGCAGCCTTCCAATCCCGAGGGACCACTCCTAACTCCCAGCACAACTGGCAAATTTCAGTGAACCAGTAAATTACAGAGTCACCACCGTATTTCAACATCTCTACAGTTATGCCATCAACTCCCAGAGCCTTACCATTCTGAAGAGATTTTAGAGCTTTACACACTTCTTCTCTTGAGATCTCTCCTGTGCTTCCATCCCTCACTGTGACATCATCTGCATCTGTCTCAGAATCGTCTTTGCTTTCCTGATCTAATAACTCACAGAAGTATTCACCCCATCTTTCACTTAACTCATTGGGCTCCCATATCATTTCCCCGATATCATTCTTCACAAAACTTGCAACTTTGTTTCCCCTGCAAACCAGCTTAGCAGCTTCACACTTCTTTGAGCAATATTCATCCACAGAGACTCTACCTTGCAACATCCCCAAATAGGCTTCCTTCTTTCTCTTTACTGCCTCTTCAATCTCACTATTCCACCAAGCATCACCTCTATTGTTACCCACTATTGTGGTGCCACAGACCTCTTTAGCAGCAGTGACAACACAGTTCTTAAAACATTCCCACTTCTTTTCTACATCCCTCTCACCAGACTTCAGCTCCTTCAGTCATTCTCTGAGTAAGTCAGAATAATGCTGATGGTCTTCAAGGAGCCTATCAACCTTTATTCTTTCTATCCTGGGTCTCTTCCTATTCCTTTTCCTCCAACCAACATTAAGTTTCACTCGTGACACTACCAAGTAATGTTCAGAACCAACTTGTGCACCTTTCATCACACGGGTGTCAACAACTAAGTGTTTCAGACGCTGATCGTAGACAACAAAATCTATCGCACTCTTTTGACCAAGAGTAAAATTTTCCCAAGTATATGTGTGGATATACTTGTGGCTGAAAAATGTATGAGGTACGCACAAACCATTCTCAATGCAGAGTTCAATTAATCTTTCACCATTACCATTCACACAATGATCATTAAACTTACCCGGAACATTGTCAGAAATTGCATTCTGCAGACCTACTCTAGCATTGAAATCTCCTGCTATTATAACTTTTTCTTTAGTACCAAACTGGCTCAAAACAGATTTTAGCTCATTCCAGAAATCTTCCTTCTTATCAGAAGGTTCTGAGTCACAAGGAGTATACACTACAACAATTACGATTCTCTGAAGTTTCACTTTCAAACGAATCCAGAGAATTCTCTCACTTCTGCAACTATAGTGAATCAAGTTGTTCTTCATCTTTTCTCTTAAAATGATATTGGATAATGTTAAAGGACAGGCTGGTGTAGACCAGCCTGTCCTCTCACATTATCCAATACTCCAGACCACATACTCATCGTGCCAATCACTTATTCTAGCCCACTTTCCATTAGGGAGCATAAATGTAAATTGCATTTTCCCCGATATCTCTGCTTCTAAAATTCTAAAACTCTGATTTGGAAAAATCTTTCTGTACCGGATACAACTCCTGATGGGTGATACTTTGCATATAATTTTTTATATTTAGTAAAGAATGGCTTGGCCACCAGGTGGGCCAAACCCTCCTGGTGGCCAAACCTATTTTCTACTTTAAAGTAATGCATTGTTTCCCCCACCAGCGGCGTAGATGCATACCTTATTTTTGTAGATATCTCTACTTCTAAGAATCCGATTTAAAAAATTATTTCTTTGTGGGAGAGCATTTTAGCTGCAAAATGTTTCTCATATAATTTCGAATTTTTCTTAACACATCTGAAGTACCATATTACTGCCCCAAGTCATATATCGATTTTGACCTCATTCTCTGTTGACACATCATCATGCAATGTGTTTCTCTCTGGAAAAGGGAACTTTTTTCGAATAACAAGTAATATTCTTTCAAAAGAATCTTTATTTTTGAATCGACAACTCCAAAACAGGTACTCCATCATTCTGCCCACTGTGGACTCATTAGTGTAACCTCCGTGATTGAAATGCTGCTTAATCGGTCTCCATGGTGCTTCAATCATCTGCGTATGTGCACCTGTCATAGGATTTACGAAGTTGGGGCTGTAGTTCACACTGCCGTCCTAAGAAAGAAAGCAGTAACTGCAATTTCGAAGATTTGAGAAAAACCGCTTTAACGTTTCTGCGGCTGGACCACCAATTGAAATCTGATTTTCATCGTGATAACGACACGTTTGATGCAGTATGACTGTATGACACACATTTCAATGTTATTGAATGAAAAAGTATTTTTTTAAACGATTTAGATAAAAAATGGTGGCTATTGCTTTTCAGTGTAGTATATTGTCAGCATGTTAGTGGTAAATACTAAGCTAAATAGCAGTAAAGGCCTGTACTGCAATTAAGCTATGCATCACCAGGGTGAAACCCACTGTTGTGCAATAATATCTAATCAACACTGGCATGAAATGTTAAGATGAAAGGAGTACGTTTAATTATTATAAAACCTGGAATAAAATTGAAATAACAGCCGTTGTATAAAATAATGTTCATGACTTTAAAAAAATGGTCAAATGAAGATGAAATTAAAACAGTGAACAAATGTCAGTTGTTTTATTAATGCGAAATACAAATAATGTGAGAGATAAATGATTGAATTATCATTGACCTTGAACGAGTTTTTATATGTGACAAACCTGTCGGTAATGCTATGAAATCCGTTTTAATATACAGCAATAGTAAAGAAAATAATCTAAGAAAAAAAGGGGGGATACAAAATCCTGCGTTAAATGTTTCTAAACAGTTCAGGCAAGAAACAGAATCACTTTTCCAATTCCACTCGCAAGTCTGCAGCATCATTATTGAGCGAGAGATTCCTCCAAAACTGACATCTACTTTCCGGAATTAATGGTATCAAGTGCTGCAAGATCGTGTGTGGTTTTTTTTTTTTTTTTCTGTTCCGTGATTCCTCTTGGAGTTGCGATGGTTGGTGGTTTTTCAAAGTTCCTACTGATGGCCTTGAGTTTCAAAAAATTGCAAACATAGAAAGCATCTGCAATAAAGCTGGTTCTGTAGGCCAATTTGTGCTTTCCGTGCTTGGCGATAACTTCGACCATGTCCTTTAAATAAAGCCTGGGACTGATGCGATTAATTTTATATGAAGATGAATTATCCAGCCAAACAAAAAAGTCTTATTGCTTCATCTCTTTAACATAGACTTTTCTAGAATTCGATGTTTGCACACAACTAACGAAATCGCATAATTTATTCTTTCTTTGAAGAGAAAGTTCAACTTGGTGGTGGAAACTGTCAGCTGACATAAAAGTATGACCACCCTCGAAGTATCGTAGAGTTATCGACTGAGCTGCTATTTCATCCAAGTTAATAATATAAACCAAGTAAGAAAACAGGGTCCGATTTTTGTTTTGACCAGCGCAATTGTCCAGCCAGAGAATAATATTTTGAGAATCGCACTTGTGTAGCAGAAAAGCGTGAAACGTGCCTATGAGGTCCTCTTTTTTCCGTCCAGAAATACATTCATGCCACAGGCATGCAAAGGTTTTCAGCTTCTGTTTTTTCCCCACTGGTACAAAACTCTCGTTAAAAACGATAACTCTTTGGCAAAAAATTACCCTTTTGAACATGTCGATCCGTGGAAGCATAATTATCTTTTCAAGATCAGCTGACAAGCACACAGTATTTGGCCCTATATCATCGGTATCATACCTGTACTTCTCACAAGCCTCTTAGCTTTAGTTTTATGTACTCTCCAAGCACTGCAAATCGTGAAATCAGGGGATAAGGAATTAGCGTCGTGTGCTGGATTATGCAGCTTGAAACTCTCACATTGCTCGCACACTTCATGGCCGAGGGATGTAAAAGATGTGTTTAAGTCTTTTGACACAACTTTTCTGTACAGTTCATTGGAACACTTCACGTCAGGATGTGTTTTAGTGAAATCCTCGTGCATCCTTTTTATAGTTATGTCACTCTGCAAATACCTTTTATTCGAAGCATGTTAAATCCTGTAATGGGATACAGTCGGTGAGAACAATTCAACGTGATCTTTAATCAGCTCCTGATCAGTCTTTGGTGTTTTCTGATGTCTACCTCTCCCATCACTTGCAGGAGAAATTGCTGACCCACCGTCATTGCAAAAAACATTGGTGATGGGTTCCATTTCAACTCAGGCAGGGTCGTACCATCATGGTCTCAGATTTCTCTAAAAAAATTAAGGGGTGTTCCTTGACTAAAATAAGGAGACCCATATTTTTTCTTTCGCAAGAAAAAATTTTCCTTCGAGATAGAGGGTTTCAAATCTTGCACCGTCAAAACAAGCTCTCTAGAAAACGGTTATTTTTCCTAACTTCAGCGAGTCATTGCAGCAGAGTTAAAAAAAGATATCGTGTTCTTGTATTTTTTTTTACATTGTGTGTATAACATATAATAATATATGGTGCTAATATTTGCTACACATCGTATGATTAAAATTTAAAAAAATCGCAAACTTTGTGATTTTTAAAAAAAAATTGAATTTTTTTAAGTTTTTTTTAAACAGGTTTGGATGGAGTTTTTTCTATATTCGTTTTTTTTTCAAGTAAAGACATACAAATGTGCACTTTACTTGCAATTTTTTGTGTGTCTGTGAAACTGCTAGTTTCCGCGTTTCGGCAGCGTTAAAAACAGCCGATTTTGAAAAATCTCTAACTTTGCCAACGATTTTCTCAAAAAGGCCATTTTTTAAAATTCTGAAAATTAAATCCCTGTTTGATTATCAACAGGAGAATATCTGTGTAAATTTTCACGGACCTAAAAACGCTCGTTTCCGAGTTAGACGCGTTTTGAATTCGGTTTGAAAGCCTACGATTTCCCGTGTTCTAATGGCGCCATTTTGCAAAAATCTCAGGCGCAAAAGTACGTACGTTATCTCTTACCCGAATCAAAGCGTTAGATATTCTTTGCCCGAATGATGGAATGAGAGCATTGGGTCAGCTGGTCCTGTTTGGGTACATCCACCTCACCCTTCCCCGAGTGATGACATGCCTATAAAACTGTCAAGAAGGGGGGGGGGGATAACCAATACATAAAGAAAATTCTTGCTGCTCCACTAACAAAGTTGAGTTGCGAAAGACAGTAGCAGCAGTTGTTTGTTTGTTTACGTATATACTTAAAAATCGCATAAGAAAAGACTATGAAAGAGTAGAAAACTGTTGTGAAACAATTTTAAGAAAAAGAGTGCAGGCACGTGTACTGTAAGTTAATTTTGGATGGCTAAACAACCTCAAGTTTTTCTGGGAGTTGCTAATTGTAGGCTACTGTCAGAAGAGCAGTTGCTGTTTTGTTATAGTTGCTAAAATTAACTTCTCAGTTTTTCGTAATAGTAAAATATTCGCTCAGGAGAGTTTTATCCTCTGCAACGGGGCAGAAGGTGCAATGCTCTTGACCCTCGCTGCTGGGTTGACAGCGCTGGTCGCTGCCGAAACTCTGCTTACCTCCTCTCCAAAACGTAATAGCAATTGCCTAATCTACTAAATAAATAACAATTAACACATACGCGTGCATGCTTATTCATAAAATGTAAGTTGAGTATATTTCCTGTTCAATCAGCTGATTTTACAAGTAAAATTCATATACAACTTATGCGCTTATAATGGTGTAAAGATTTTTATCTATTTAAAACATATTCAAAGATTTCAATTTTTTTTAAAGGGGGGGGGAGATTGTGTTCGTAGTGATCTCCACCTGGGCCACGATAAACCATGCACTGCCCATGGCTTCTGTTCCCTTAGAAGATAATCCTGGATCGATGGGAGACCAGCGGAGTTTTGACAACCCCTCCCTCTCACGTGGTGGTGAGGTGTCTCAAAGCTAGGTAGCTTTCAAAAATGTTTCAACTTAGTTGGCTGGTAATAAGAGAGGGATTCCATTTCAACTCTGGCAGAGTCGTACCATCACGGTCTCAGATTTCTCTAAAAAAATTAAGGGTGTTCCTTGATTAAAATAAGGAGACCCATATCTTTTCTTTTGGCAAGAAAAAAATTTTCCCTTCGAGACAGAGATTTTCAAATCTTCAAACGTCAAACAAGCTCACTAAAAAACCGGTTATTTTTCCTAACTTCAGTGAGTCATTGCAGCAGAATTAAAAAAGATCTTTTGTTCTGGTATTTTTATTACATTGTGTATAACGTATAATAATATTTAATGCTAATATTTTTTACACATCGTATGATTAAAATTTAAAAAAATTCGTAAACTTTGGTTTTTAAAAAATTTAAATTTTTAAGATTTTTTTTTAACTGGTTCAAATGGAGTTTTTTTTCTATACTCGTTTTTTTGTTAAAGACATATAAATGTTCACTTTATTTGCAATTTTTTATGTGTCTGTGAAACTGCTAGTTTCTGCAGCGTTAAAAACAGCCGATTTTGAAAAATCTCCGACTTTGCCAACGATTTTCTCAAAAAGCCCTTTTTTAAAATTCTGAAAATTAAATCCCTGTTTCATTATCAACAGGAGAATATCTGTGTAAATTTTCACGGACCTAAAAACGTCCGTTTCGAGTTAGACACGTTTGAATTTGATTTGAAAACCTACGATTTCTCCGTGTTCTAAAGGCGCAATTTTGGAAAAAAACTCAGGTGCAAAGTATGTATTCTCTTACCCGAATGAGAGCGTTGGATCCGTCCACCTGACCCTACCCTGGGCGATAACACGCCTAAAAAACGGTCTTGGAAAAAAAAATAACAAATCTATATATATAGATTTGAATGTATGTCTGCTAAACAAATTTACAGTTTTCAATTTAAAACCACCAAACTTGGTATACTATCTCATGGTACCCTAACTTAAACCGTAGACAGTTTTTGGAAGGGGTCAGAGCCCAGGGTCAAGGCTCCACACAAAACTTCCATAAAATCTAGTTTTCAATTTAGAACCACCAAATTTGGAATACTATAGCATGGTACCCTAACTTAGACCGCAGACTGTTTTTGGAAGGGGTCGGAGCCCTGGGTCAAAGGGCCCCTACACAAAATTTCCGTAAAATATACTTGTAAACTATAGTGCCCTAACTGAGACCGTAGATGGTTTTTGGAAGGGGGGTAGAGCCCTGGGTGGGTGGGAGCCCGTGGTCAAAAGGGCCCCACGCAAAATTTCCGTAAAATCTAGTTTTCAATTTAGAACCATCAAATTTGGTATACTTTTTCTTGGCACCCTAACTTTGTAAAATATTTTACGAAAATTTTGTAGGGGTGGGGGGCTTGACCCCGGGTTCCGACCCCTTCCCAAAACCGTCTAGTCAAAGTTAGGGTGCCAGAGAAAAAGTATACCAAATTTGATGGTTCTAAATTGAAAACTAGATTTTACGGAAATTGTGCGTGGGGCCCTTTGACCAGGGCTCCCCCCTTCCAAAACCATCTACGGTCTAAGTTAGGGTACCATGAAATAGTATACCAAGTCTGATGGTTCTAAATTGACATACATTCAATTCTCTCTCTATATATATAGATTTGTTATTTTTTTTCTTAAGACCGTTTCTTAGGCATGTTATCGCTCAGGGTAGGGTGAGGTGGACGGATCCAACACTCTCATTCGAGTAAGAGTAAAACGTACTTTGCGCCTTAAATTTTTCCAAAATGGCGCCTTTAGAACACGGAGAAATCGTAGGTTTTCAAACCAAATTCAAACGCGTCCTAACTCGGAAACGGGAGTTTTTAGGTCTGTGAAAATTTACACAGATATTCTCCTGTTGATAATAAAACAGGGATTTAATTTTCAGAATTTTAAAAAAGGGCTTTTTGAGAAAATCGTTGGCAAAGTCGGAGATTTTTCAAAATCGGCTGTTTTTAACGCTGCAGAAACTAGCAGTTTCACAGACACATAAAAAATTGCAAATAAAGGGCACATTTGTATGTCTTTAACAAAAAAAACGAGTATAGAAAAAAAAACTCCATTTGAACCAGTTGAAAAAAAATCTTAAAAATTTCAATTTTTTTTAAAAATCGAAGTTTTACGATTTTTTAAAATTTTAATCATACGATGTGTAAAAAATATTAGCATCACATATTATTATACGTTATACACACAATGTAATAAAAAATACCAGAACAAAATATCTTTAATTCTGCTGCAATGACTCGCTGAAGTTAGGAAAAATAACCGTTTTTTAGAGAGCTTGTTTGACGGTGGAAGATTTGAAAACCTCTGTCTCAAAGGAAAAATTTTTCTTGCCGAAAGAAAAGATATGGGTCTCCTTATTTTAATCAAGGAACACCCCCTAAATTTTTTTAGAGAAATCTGAGAAACGTGATGGTACGACCCTGCCAGAGTTGAAATGGAATCCTCTCTTGTTACCAGCCAACTAAGTTGAAACATTTTTGAAAGCTACCTGAGCTTTGAGACACCTCACCACCACGTGAGGGGGGTGTGTGTCAAAACTCCGCTGGTCTCCCATCGATCCAGGATTATCTTCTAATTGAACAGAAGCCATGGGCAGTGCATGGTTTATCGTGGCCCAGGTGGAGATCACTACGAACACAATCCCCCCCCCTTTAAAAAAATTGAAATCTTTGAATATGTTTTAAATAGATAAAAATCTTTACACCATTATAAGCGCATAAGTTGTATATGAATTTTACTTGTAAAATCAGCTGATTGAACAGGAAATATACTCAACTTACATTTTATGAATAAGCATGCACGCGTATGTGTTAATTGTTATTTATTTAGTAGATTAGGCAATTGCTATTACGTTTTGGAGAGGAGGTAAGCAGAGTTTTCGGCAGCGACCAGCGCTGTCAACCCAGCAGCGAGGTCAAGAGCATTGCACCTTCTCCCCCCGTTCGCAGAGGATAAAACTCTCCTGAGCGAATATTTTACTATTGCGGAAAACTGAGGTTAACTTTAGCAACTATAACAAAACAGCAACTTTTTCTGGGAGTTGCTAATTGTAGACAGTAGCCTACAATTAGCAACTCCCAGAAAAACTCGAGGTTGTTTAGCCATCGAAAATTAACTTACGGTACACGTGCCTGCACTCTTTTTCTTAAAATTATTTCACAACAGTTTTCTACTCTTTCATAGTCTTTTCTTATGCGATGTTTAAGTATATAATGTAAACAAACAAACAACTTCTGCTGTCTTTCGCAACTCAACTTTGTTAGTGGAGCAGCAAGAATTTTCTTTATGTATTGGTTATCCCCCCCTTCTTGACAGTTTTATAGGCATGTCATCACTCGGGGAAGGGTGAGGTGGATGTACCCAAACAGGACCAGCTGACCCAATGCTCTCATTCCATCATTCGGGCAAAGAATATCTAACGCTTTGATTCGGGTAAGAGATAACGTACTTTGCGCCTGAGATTTTTGCAAAATGGCGCCATTAGAACACGGGAAATCGTAGGCTTTCAAACCGAATTCAAAACGCGTCTAACTCGGAAACGGGAGTTTTTAGGTCCGTGAAAATTTACACAGATATTGTCCTGTTGATAATCAAACAGGGATTTAATTTTCAGAATTTTAGAAAATGGCCTTTTTGAGAAAATCGTTGGCAAAGATAGAGATTTTTCAAAATCGGCTGTTTTTAACGCTGCCGAAACGCGGAAACTAGCAGTTTCACAGACACACAAAAAATTGCAAGTAAAGTGCACATTTGTATGTCTTTAACGAAAAAAACGAATATAGAAAAAACTCCATCCAAACCTGTTTAAAAAAACTTAAAAAATTCAATTTTTTTTAAATCACAAAGTTTACGATTTTTTTAAATTTTAATCATACGATGTGTAGCAAATATTAGCACCATATATTATTATATGCTATATACACAATGTAAAAATACAAGAACACGATATCTTTTTTAACTCTGCTGCAATGACTCGCTGAAGTTAGGAAAAATAACCGTTTTCTAGAGAGCTTGTTTGACGGTGCAAGATTTGAAACCCTCTATCTCGAAGGGAAAATTTTTTTCTTGCCGAAAGAAAAAAATATGGGTCTCCTTATTTTAGTCAAGGAACACCCCTTAATTTTTTTAGAGAAATCTGAGACCATGATGGTACGACCCTGCCTGAGTTGAAATGGAACCCATCTGGTGATAATCCGGTCATTCTTTCTTTCATATCCCAGCATACTGAGATAAAATGTTTTGCATATTTCCCCAATTTCATTTTTTAGGAAATATCTAAGTGACCTTGTACGCTTACTGTTTTCACTTTTCATATACCTTCGTTTAATATCTTCAGCAGATACGCCGGAAGCAGGGCAAGATTTCATCTGTTTTGCTCACTAGCTAACTTTGCTAGTGACCAAATAGTTTGCTAGCAAAACATTTGCATGACTAGCAAGTAAAACTAAATCACATCATAACTTATTTTCTAATAAAGTTACACAGAAATTTAAATATGTGTATAAATATTTTGACTTTTTGAATAATGAATAAAATCTTAGATAAGTTTAGTGACTATCTTTATTATTAATTTCTAACAAATTCTCATACCACATGAATATATTTCACTGACATTCTAATTCAGATTTCTTCCCATATGGTTTACGCTCAAGGTGTCTGACTTTGTCATCATACCACTTTATAACTGCTGACCGTGGATTAAAAATCTCTTCTTGTGGCCCTTCTACAGTATTTCAATTGTCATCAGAGCATTTAAAGTTTCAACAGACAAATTGTTCCTCCAATCCCCTTGTATTCTTTTTAAAAAACTGAATCCCACCTCACAACATGCAGTATTCTAAGTGGAAGTATTGCACAAATTTCTGCTAAACTTCTACACACTTCATATCTGCCAACTACCACACAATGCCGTAGTAGTAGTTTCTACGGAATTAGTTGTCTGACTACGGAACTCACTATCAAAACTACGGATTCTACAAATTTTCATTTTGTTTCAAATTTTTCTTTTGCTATTATTTTTATGATATACACGAGATTCTTATGGGAATTCGCGGAATACCGCTTTATTTTATTTTTTTTGTCATCAGTTAGATCATTCTGAAGATCGATATTTGGGAGAGGGGGGTCGTTTTCCATCTGGAGACGAAATTTCGTGCTTCCAAACTTTCGAACACAGTAGTAAAACGGAGTAAGAAAATTTTGCCGTAATCGCAAATTTTTCTCCCAATGTTGTCTTTATGTCCGCTTTTCTTGTTAAATATCATTTTATTGCATAAATGTTTGCATTTTAGCTTGAAACTGTGGAGAACAATTTGCAAAAACGGAAGTTGGCTGCTGCAAAATTTTTCTGTAATCTTCAGGCATGAGATTCTTCCGCGAATTCAAGGAATTCCGGCTTTTTTCGTTATTATTGGAATTCCGTCTTTACGAAACTAGAAAACTAAAAGGTCGACGGAATTCAGATTTTTTCCGTAATCATAATTTTTTTTTTTTTTCTCACGATGCTGCCTCTGTCAAGTATTATTGCTCATTAACATTTTACTGGATAAATATTTGTATTTCAGTTTGAAAATACAAGGAAAATTTCCAAAACCAGAAGTCAGACGAAGCAAAAGTTTCTTCCGTAATTGTTTACCCCTCCACGAACATGTTTCGTAAAAAACGTCTATCTATGCCACGCAATAAGGCTAGTTACTATGGATAAGACTTTTGCCAGTGTTGGCAGGCTATTTTCCAGTAACATTTTGGTTTGCTTCTTTCGGTTTTGTCTACCATCCGAATAAGTGGAATTATTCTTGCTTATTCATCACTGATCATTAGAGCGCAGTATTTGATGTATGCACGACAATCAAGACTTGTGGAAGTAGGCGATCGCTTTGCTTAGGGTACGACAGGAGTTGAGGACAAAGTTCGTGGGGCAAAAGAAGGGAGGGTGGCAGAGCAGGTGGTCAAACAACCGATCCATCCCGGAGCTCTGGGTTGCCACAGCAACCATTACCGACGTCACGTTCAGTTTCTGTAATAGACCAATGAGGGCACGATGGAGAGGAGTTTCAATGCGCTTCTACGCAGGGCCGATCTACGACAGTTTCCACTGGAAGGGATGAAAGATATGGGGAGGATGGGTGGCGAAAGAGAATCGCTGATCGTCGCTGTTTTAACAAGTGATAATAGAAACTGTTATGTAAACTTCGTGGATTAATAATGATTTTTGGTTACTTTAAATAAAGGAATTACCTTACTAGCAATATTTGCTACTGCGATTTTTTTTCACTAGCAAATTTGATTTTTCACTAGCTATTTGCTAGTTGCTAATCGGTGAAATCGCGCCCTGGCCGGAAGAGACAAAAATCCGCCTTTCCTGCCAATTCAAGGACCAGTACTGATTATTAATAACATTGCGACGGTCATCGGATATTTTTTCATTGCACATGAATCTGCAGTTTTCACAACAAGCCTGAACACCACGATTTCTTCTTATTACATACATATCACTAAGCTGTTCTCTGAGATTCAGAGGTTAGCTCCAAAAAGAAATACAAACTACCAGATATTTTTACTTACTGTTGTCGTATCAAACTTCTCCATTTACAGCGATCTTGACATACAACTCAGGCTTCACTGATATCCATTACACACCGTACACAAGATCTTTTATACTTCATACTCATAATCTTGTTCTCATGCAGACACTCCTGAATCTGATCCACCCATGTCTTCCTTGGCCTTCCTCTGCCTTTCCTTCCTGCCACATGGGCTAAAAAGATTTTCTTAGTAAGCATCTGATCACCCATTCTTTTAACATGGCCAAACCACCGAAGCTTATTGGTTTCCACCTTGCTAACAACATTTTGCTTCACATCACACAATTGCAACACATCTTCATTCCTCACACAATCAGGAATGCATTTCTCCAGCACACAAACTACTCCTATGTTTCTTCTGCAGTACCCAGGTTTCACTGCCATACATCAGCGTAGGAACAATTACACTTTCATACACAGCCATGCGGGACTCTAGAGAACCCATCATTCCTGTGAAAACCTTCCAGAGCAGCTATGACTTTCAATGAAGAATTCACTCTCCTACTAATTTCACCATCCAATTTGTTCTCTCTGTCAAACATGCTTCCTAAATACACAAACTCACTCACCTGGTCAATCACAGTGTCATTTAGACTTACATTATTTTCAGTGCTACCAGTTTCTCTCTCAAAAACCATAACTTTGGTTTTTCCCTTATTTATACTCAGTTTGAATTTCATGCAAACTTCGTACATCCGAGACAACATACTCTGCAAATCACTTTTGCTCTCTGCCAACAGGACAGTGTCATCAGCATACAGCAATCTGCACACACAGATATCACCAAGACATAAACCACTATCATCTATTTTGGCATCACGCATGCACACGTCCATAAATATATGAAACAGCCATGGTGACAATACACAACCTTGTCTAACTCCTGCACCAATAGAAAACCATTTTGATAAAACACCATTCACTCGTACACAAGCTCTACTACCAGCATGCATGGCTTTTACACTACTAAGTAAATTCCCAGTAACACCATATTCATTCAATACCTTCCACAAAAGTGTCCTATTCACTCGGTCGTAAACTTTCTTTAAATCTATGAAGGCAGCAAAAACTTTCTTACCAACAGCCAGATACTTTTCAATCATCGTGCATCATCATGTGTAATGCAAAAATCTGGTTAGTGCAGCCTTTACCAGGCATAAAACCACTCTGAATATCCCACACTTTCTCTGATGTAAGACCCCGTACTTTTTCAATAACAACCTTACCAAACACTTTCCCTGGCACACTTAGTAGGCTAATACCACGATAGTTCTTGCATTCAGTCTGATCACCTTTTCCCTTATACAAGGGAACAATAGCATCCTTCCAATCCCGAGGGACCATTCCTAACTCCCAGCACAACTGTCAAATTTCAGTGAACCAGTAAATTACAGTCACCACCATATTTCAACATCTCTGCAGTTGTACCATCAACTCCCAGAGCCTTATCATTCTGAAGAGATTTTAGAGCTTTACACACTTCTTCTCTTGAGATCCCTCCTGTGCTTCCATCCCTCACTGTGACATCATCTGCATCTGTCTCAGAATCATCTTTGCTTTCCTGATCTAATAACTCACAGAAGTATTCACCCCATCTTTCACATAACTCATTGGGCTCCCATATCATTTCCTCGATATCATTCTTCACAAAACTTGCAACTTTGTTTCCCCTGTAAACCAGCTTAACAGCTTCACACTTCTTTGAGCGATATTCATCCACAGAGACTCTACCTTGCAACATCCCCAAATAGGCTTCCTTCTTTCTCTTTACTGCCTCTTCAATCTCACTATTCCACCAAGTATCACCTTTATTGTTACCCACTATTGTGGTGCCACAGACCTCTTTAGCAGCAGTGACAACACAGTTCTTAAAACATTCCCACTTCTTTTCTACATCCCTCTCACCAGACTTCAGCTCCTTCAGTCATTCTCTGAGTAAGTCAGAATAACGCTGATGGTCTTCAAGGAGCCTATCAACCTTTATTCTTTCTATCCTGGGTCTCTTCCTATTCCTTTTCCTCCAACCAACATTAAGTTTCACTCGTGACACTACCAAGTAATGATCAGAACCAACATCTGCACCTTTCATCACACGGGTGTCAACAACTAAGTGTTTCAGACGCTGATCGTAGACAACAAAATCTATCGCACTCTTTTGACCAAGAGTAAAATTTTCCCAAGTATATGTGTGGATATACTTGTGGCTGAAAAATGTATGAGGTACACACAAACCATTCTCAATGCAGAGTTCAATTAATCTTTCACCATTACCATTCACACAATGATCATTAAACTTACCAGGAACATTGTCAGAAATTGCATTCTGCAGACCTACTCTAGCATTGAAATCTCCTGCTATTATAACTTTTTCTTTAGCACCAAACTGGCTCAAAACAGCTTTTAGCTCATTCCAGAAATCTTCCTTCTTATCAGAAGGTTCTGAGTCACAAGGAGTATACACTACAACAATTACGATTCTCTGAAGTTTCACTTTCAAACGAATCCAGAGAATTCTCTCACTTCTGCAACTATAGTGAATCAAGTTGTTCTTCATCTTTTTACTTAAAATCACACCTACACCAGCCTGTTCTCTCACATTATCCAATACTCCAGATCACACACTCACTGTGCCATTCACTTCTTCTACTCCAATTTCCTTCTTTTTGGTTTTCCTTACACACAGTGCATCCAGTCTATACTTATTCATCTCCTCAATCACCTCATTTATCTTGCCATTTTTACCTCTAGTATTCCATACACCAATCTTACATTTAGTCAGGCTAGATCTCTTTCTCATACGCCGTTTAGAAAGTCCATGTCGATTCCGTGGTGGACCATCGTTCTCAAGTGTGGTAGGTCCACCATATCCCACACTTGAGTCCGGATATTGATTTCTTTTTTCTTGCATTAATTTATCTTGTTTTCTTTCTTTCAAACTTTTCTCATATTTTGTTCTTTTTCGAATTTCTTTCTTTTTAGTACATTCTTCATTTGTTGTGATTCTGCAAGAAATGGTGGTTATTTCTGCTTCATGTCCTTGATTTTCTGGCCGAGTTGATGAGTCATGTGACCTGACGAACTTTGTTTTCACCGTTTTGGGTGCTGGCTTTGGATCGTCAGGAGCAACATATTACATTCCTCCAAAATTACGCTTCGTAACAAATCTGGGTCATTAAACGAATCTTGTGACTGGAAAATCATTATCAGCTGAAGTTTGATAGTCTTTGTCATCAAATCTACTAAACAATATGTCCAAAAGTTCAACTTCAGCATCTTCTCGCTCAGATAATTGCTGATGCTCCTCGTCAGTAGCGCATGTATAATTTGCGTTGATCGACATGTTTATCACGTCAGACTGCAGCTGCAGAAGTTCACTACCAACACTCTGATTTAATTCTAGCTGCGCGAGTTCGACCATTTCTTTGCCACTGTGAAAGTCCATTGCGACGCGTATTAAACTCTTTCACACCTCAGTGCAGGGACCGAACAAATGACAAATGGAAAAAACAAGTTGGCGTAAGAGGATATATTCCTACATAGCATGTATCTACTCACAAACAAAACACACAATCCTTCGCCTGCAGTTCGTTGAGCTGCTATCAGCAATTAACGAACCTCGACAGGAATTAATAAACAAAATCGAAAATGGCGCAGATGGAGCAAATGGTAAAAAATGAGGGTTCTGTAAAAACATACGATGGTCTCATGTGGCTAATAACAGTTTGAATGAGGGATAGTTCATACCTCTTTACAGCAGTTTCTTGAGTCACACAATCACCAGGTTTCGTAGTCTAAAACAACTGTCGCACACAACTACCAGAAAGAATGGGAACGTAATTATTAATCACTGTTCTGTAAAACTCACTGTGATAACTACGAACAACAAATGCACAACTGCATAATCAAACTACTGCGTTGTAATAAAACATCCCTAGCATTCCAAGGTCATCATGGGGCTCATCCTAACTAGAGTGCAGTGGATCCCACAAATGTGGGAGATACTGCATTCAAGCATAGTGTCGCCCGCTCGTGCAGAGAGCAAGCGGTCTCATCCTACACTACCAAGCAGTAAATCCCACATTCATTGGACGTAGTACGTTCAAGCTTAGTGAACGTCGCTAACTGTTTTCTAGCTACGTTCTCAGCTGTTTCAGTGACACATACTGCCAATGTCATAGACGATTTCGATAGGAACATTGTCTTGTACTTCATTCTAGCGTTGTAGGATGTTAGATTTAATGATATAGAACCTGCTGCATGCGTTAACTCCAAATGGCCAAAATTGGAGTTACTGCTTTCTTGCTTAGGACGGCAGCACAGTCTCATGAGTGTAATTGCTTTCTTTATCTAATTCTCTGTATGATTTCCTCTCATCAGTTATAATCATGGTTCCTGGGGCTATGTGCTTCTTTATCAAGGGCAATAAAGTTGTGGTCTCTCTCTTGTTGCAAGGGCATACTTCCAATCAGGAAGATTTCGAATTTCATTCAATCATTCCCAGAATCCAAGTGCTTTCAACAATTTTACCCACATTGAATTTTCCTTTGCCAAATTTGGTCTCTTCGACCTCCACTATTTTGCTGATACCTCCGATGGATCCATCGTGTTAATTTTTTTCGCTCATAAATACAGAAACAACTTCTCTACAGTAATTGTTCCAATATGATACAGTCTCCCTTGATGTTACTTCTGGATATCGTAACTTCACAGACAGCATGATTGAAAGGGAGATCATTGACAAAACATAAAGTGAGCTAAGCAAAACTTTTTCCAGAAGAATTTTAGCTCCCAAAAACCATGTTCCTTTTGCACGAGAAATATTCTCGGCCTTGCTGTGAATGTGTTTCTTCCTACAGTGGAAAATACCTAGAAGGTTCTTGCTCTTGCTCAAAACCATGGCATGATTTTCAGAACAACACATTGTGGCAGGCAACAGCCTCTCATCCACACACCATTTCAAACATACTGTATTTCTCTGTTCCAAGTGACTTTTCTCTCTAAACGGCAAATATTCCACATGTTTCGAATACGTGAACTACAAAACTGACCTCCCACAAAAAAAATCACTAAAAGAACTGAGCAGACATGCAGGAAAACAATTGTGAGCTGGAGTGACGATGTGTTGCCAGCTGGTGGCAGAGAATGAGGTCAAAAGCGATATCTGACTTGGGCAGCAATACGGAACTTGAGCCCTTAACACACAAGTCTGCCACCGGAGGGCACGAGTTCACATTTGCACTTACTACAATATCTGCGGTACTAAAAACTCAATTGAAAAACTTCTTTCTTCGGTCAGATACTATAACTGTGCAAACTCTATTGGCATATTTTCTTCCCAAAATAATGCACACTTTCACCACTAGAGGGCACAAATGTTTAATCTATTTTTCTCAATATCACTACTTCTGCACGTTCGATTTAAAAAATCCTTTCAACACTGGATGCCATTTACCTTGTAAAACACTTAAGGCTAATATATGAGGAATTTTGCAGTTCACAGTTCTGTTGGTATGTGGTGTTCGTGTACTTTAGTTTTCAGCTGTATCTCTGCTTCTAAAAACCCTGTTGATAAATTTCATTTTTACTATATGTCATTCACTACAATAGAGATGTGGAGCATTATCCTCTTTAAATAATGCAAAGATTTCCCACTTGGAGCATAAAGATCTAAACCTTTTTTCTCCCCCCCCCCCTTCTTTCTATCTCTGCATCTGGGTGACATATTTGAAAAGTTTTTCCTCAGCCTAGCTTTTTCCATGAAGAATATTTTTCGCCTATTGTCAACTTTTCCATTATGCAAAATTCTTAAACTAGGAGGCATAGACTTGCATCGTGTTTCCTTCTATATTTCTTCTTTTTAAAACTGTTTGATTTTAAAATCTCTTTGTCTCTGATACCTTCCTTGTCCTATGAGAAACTTTTGATGTGCCATTTGTCAATTTTCGTAACATGCTTTTTAGCCGCGGAACTAAGTAGCTGTTTCTATTTCTGGATGTTTTATCGATTGTAGAAACCAGTTGATTGTTTTCCTAACCCATTCCATTGACTTTGAATAACTTCGATAAGTTTAATTCGCCTCAGAACAGATTCAAAAGACGTGCTCATTATAATCAAAAATTTGGTGTCATCTTCGTTGTTTGTTTTTTACAATCATCGTGTAATAGGTTTTTAGTCATTGTAAAAACTGTGTGGTGTTGAAACTGGGGGTAAGATAATGAGCAAGCCGTTTTCAACATATTCTTGGCTGTGTTAGTTTTCAACACATTGGAGTGATAAGAACTGTACCTCAATATTGTATTTGGCTTCCCTTTCGCAAGCACTGGACAGATTCTCTGATTATTTCAACATCAGCTCCTTGAAAACTTGAAGTTTAGTGCTGACCGATTTAACACTTACAAAAACAAAATTCTGTGTTTGCCTTTCCATAGATAGTGTAAACATTCTTTGCTGTAATTTATAGTTGTGTGATTCAGAATGTAAAGCAGTAATGACAGTATTTAGATTTAACAATGCTGTGAATGTAGAAAACTTGATCACCACCTCTTATCAGTTATTTAAGTTTGAGATACAAATACCAGAGCATGATGTATACAGTAATTTCCAGTGAGATTTTCTTAAGGATCAAGTATAAAGCACAGCTCCTAACAAGATCAGTATCAATACACTCTAAGCAAGATCATTCAAAAATATTCATCTGATTTCAAAAGAGAATTCCATACCTATTGACCATGTATGACCTTGGCCTACATCAAATGAAAGAGGAAATCTCAGAGTTTTAGTAGGTCACCACGAGAGGGCTTCACTGATGCTATGGCTCTGCAACAGACAGGTCAGTGGCAGCATCACTAAGCTGTTCTCTGAGATTCAGAGGTTAGCTCCACAAAGAAATATAAAACTACCAGATAATTTTTACTTACTGTTGCAGTCTTACACAAGATCTTCTATACTTCATACTCATAACCCTTTTCTCATGCAGACACTCCTAAATCTGATCCTCTCATGACTTCATTGGCCTTCCCCTGCTTTTCCTTCCTGCCACTTGGGCTAAAAAGATTTTCTTAGTAAGCATCTCATCACTCATTCTTTCAACATGGCCAAACCATTGAAGCATATTAGTCTCCACCTTGCTAACAACATTTTGCTTCACATCACACAACTGCAACACATCTCCATTCTTCACACAATCAGAACGTTTCTTACCACAAACCCCCTGTAAGTAACGCACTTCTCCAGCACACAAATGACTCTGTTTCTTCTGCAGTACCCAGGGTTCACTGCCATACATCAGAGTAAAAACAATTACACTTTTTTATACACAGCCATGTGGGACTCTCTTGAGAACCCATCATTCCTGTGAAAACCTGATTAAAAAGACAAAAAACTAGGGTACCTGTAAGAAAATGGTGACTGTACGGCAGAAGGCCAGAAGGCTTTTTGTGTGCTGCAGTTTTCAAGGTGTTAAACCGCCTAGGTCACCGGAACTTATGCTGTGCGACTGTCTTTCATTGTGGGTACATTAAGGGCACTGTGTATGTGCCACTATTGCCTACAACCCTGGATGAGCTCAAAACACATATTGTTACAGTGGTGGAGTTGTGACAACTGACATGCTGGAGCGAGTATGGGACACTATCACCTCGATGTTGCTCATGTAACTAAGGGAAGTCACAAGTACTTATAAAGCGAGAAACAAAACTCGGAGAGTTTTTCTTTTGGTTGATGTATCATTACTCACTTTCCTGTATTTGTAATCTTCAAAGAATAGTCATTTGAAATCAAGTGAATCATTCTGAATAACCCTGTAATTTTATCTTCTCATGACTTTGGAAATATTATATTAGAATAATGATAGGTAGCTTACCTTTTGTTGTAAGGCCAGCTCCTTTGGTATACATTTCACTGCACGTTTAGTTCTTTTTTGTAGTCTATAGTTGGTTCCAGCCCTCCGCGCAGTGGTCCCATTCAGTCTTCATTTCATTCAATGCCAGACGAATGATTCAGCTCTTGAAGTGTTTTGCAGTAATGACATTTGACCCTAAGAACTATCTATTTCCCCTAAAACCACTTTTACTGACATGTGAACTCAAAACCAAGGTGGCAAAATGACTTTTCAACATCAAAATTCATCAACCCCCAACACAAACATACATTGACCAACTTACATTAAAAACCAATGACCTATTTACATACACACAAATATTCCAACCAAAAAAAAAAAAAAAAAAAAAACCCACTAAAAACATATGTACAACTATTCACACATTAACCTGTCTTATTGCCTTCTATGTCATTCTGTCTTTCTTGTTCCCTACACTTCACCACAATATTTATAGCATACGGCCACCACTCCTCTGCCTTTTCAACGTACAGTGCCTCAAGTACTTTTTACCCCCCACCGGGAGTCATCATCAGGAGACGTTCCAGATGTTATCTCTTCTGCTCCCGTAGAGTGAGTGAGCAAAACGATCGTCTTCCTCGGCCCCGCCCCAAAGTCACCTACGAACCCTCCACCGTGACTCCATCTATTATCAACTTAAGTTAAAACTTCATTTTCCTCTTCGGTGCTTTTGGCTCTTTTGTTCAATTTTAATTATTCTTTCCATTTTAAAAAAAAATCATTTTTTTTTTTTTTTTTTTTTTGAGAAATGGAAATAATTAATTAAAATTGAACAAAAGAGCCAAAAGCACCGAAGAGGAAAATGAAGATGGAGCCACGATGGAGGGTTTGTAGGTGACGTTCGGACGTGGCCGAGAAAGACTATCGTTTTGCTCACTCACTCTGCGGGAGCAGAAGAAATATAACATCTGGAACGCCTCCTGATGATTACTCCGGCGGGGGTAGAAAGTAAAGATTAAAATTAACGGTCGCCACTTGGCGACTGGAAAAAATAAAATGTCCAGTAGTAAAAGTTACTTTAGTCACCACACAAAAATTTGCTTTTTTTCCATTGCTAAAGAATTTATTGGCATTTTTTAAAACGCTCTTGCTGGAAATGCATTTTCAAATCATCCAACTCGCGCGCGGTGAAAAACAGCCCTTTCCTCTGCACATAAGTGGGTACGATCTATTTATAGATTCACTGTTCAAGAACGGGGGCAGCTGTTTGTTTTTCCACTTAAGTTGGTGCACAAAGTAACCGTATCTGGAATCGACACCTGTGGCTTTACATGGAACTATGGCATCACAACTCGTCTTCAGCAGCTCATTTTTTAAAGTTTGGTTTCTCTGAAAATTCACAATTTCCCATTGCTTAGGCACTTCTTGCTTATCATCAAACAAAATGGGCAAGCATTTTCCTTTTTGTTTACAAAAAGAAATCAAAGGTAGAAAATCGGGATTTCACTTTCTGCCGCCGCGCAACGTCTTTCATTCCATGCAGAGTAGCGTTTCCTTTGAACATGTAAAGTTCGCTTTAAACAAAATAAAAACTCTTGTCTGCCCCTTAATACAGTAAAATGTTACTAAGGAATGGGTAAACACAAGTTTTTCAGCGAAATGAGATATCAAAAACCAGTGCTGTATTGTTCACTCTGCCGTGATAGTCATTTTACGGGCTTCACTAGAAAAAATTATTAAAATACGTTGTTCTTTTTCACTATTACTGAAGCTACTAAAAACGAGAAACATAATCAGAAAAAATATAACATAAGAATGTAACCAGAAAGTGAAAAGAAAGTGCATCTTGGGGTAAGAAAAATTCGAAATTTAGAAAACTACGGTACATTTTCATCCGTGCTAAAACAATCATTTTCAGGAGACAAAGGGCATGAAGATGCCTACATTATACCGAACAAATGTCGCGACATTAAAAACATCCAATAAACAGTCCCAAAAATGTTTGATGAATGTTAGAATTTTGAAAACGTGAAAATAAACTTTGAACAAATGTTGAATAACATTATGGCATAGAGATTTTTTATTTCCATAGTATATTTGTTGTTTCCCGTATTCCGTAGCGATCGATGATTTCCGTAGTGACTATGGAGAATTCGTAGCATTTGGAAGGTCTGAGGTGAGCAAACAGGAAAAAATGACAAATCATTAAAATTTTACTAAAACAACGTTTTCTGAAGGGGAAAAAAACGACGACAACCAGGTTTTTTATTTCCGTAGTATAATTGATTTTGGTTAGTAAAATAACCAAAAATAAAATATGTGGTATTATATAATAGAATAATATCTATATACTATATTAACTACTGTTTCACACGTTATATACATTCTGTGCGTTGTGTGCACATTTGCAGCAAAATCATCCTGGCATTTATATATCATTTGAATAGGAATAATATATTTTATGATATATAAATGCCAGGATGATTTTGCTGCAAATGTGCACACAACACAGAGAACGTATATAACATGTGAAACAGTAGTGAATATAGTATATAGCTATTATTCTATTTTTCCGTAGTATATTCGATGTTTCCCGTACTCCGCAGCGATCGACGATTTCCGCTGTGACTATGGAGAATTCATAGCATTTGGAAGGTCTGAGGTGAGCAAACAGGAAAAAATGACAAATCATTAAAATTCTACCAAAACAACATTTTCTGAAGGGGAACCCGACAACCAGATTTTTTTTATTTCTGTAGTATATTTTATGCTTCCCGTACTCCGCAGCGATCGACCATTTTTGTTGTGACTATGGAGAATTCCATAGTATTTGGAAGGTCTGTGGTGGGCAAACAGGAAAAATGACAAATCATTAAAATTCTACCAAAACTGAACGTTTTCTGAAAAAAAAAAAAAAAAAAACCATGACACTGGGTTCGAAAACCGGACAGAATCTGATGGAATCAGAATACTTTGCAAGTGTTGTTATTTTGTCATGACTATTTTTTCAACACCTGTGAAGGTTTATCAATGTTTTTCATGTAATATTTATTAGAACAACCCAGGGAATTGCTGAATATTTTCTGTTAGTGGTCAGGAATTATTGCGGGTCTGTTAAATAAATTGACCAGGTTGGTATCACATTTCTCCCAATCTCAGCTGTACCACAAAATGATTCTGCTATAAGATACCAAATTCATTTGTGATAGCTATACAGCCAGTTTTCATTTTGACACCAAGAAGAACCTAACCAAAAATAAATGGAATGAAAAGAAAAATTTAGCAGAATGGAAGCAGCTTCGAAACATGTCTGAACATTTTTGACCATCAATAACTCACCAAAAACTGCTAGACAAAACTAAAAACAAGCAATTTTTAGCACTTGAAGGTCATAGCACAAATTGTTAAAATACTCCATACTGCTTACTGTTATGTCATGTAAGAGAATGCAAGCATTGTGGACAATGTTCTTGATGACAAGACAATGCTCATGCAAAAAATGACTTTAGAAAATAGAGCAAATTAAATAAAGTAAGCACAAGTAAGTGCTGCTTGAAAATTTTGACCCATCCTCTGCTATCAATATATGGTGGAGAGATTTTATTTGTGAACATAGCGAGAGACCAAATAAAAATGATTAAATTATCTTTCCAATAAAAACTGTCTAGAAAATTTGGTTGATGTGGTTGAAGAAAAATATAACTTTTAAGATTATATTTATTCATTTAATTGCACTGGACAATAGACAGTGGGCCCTTGTAACTACTAACTTTAAATTTAACTATGTCTAAATAAGTGAAAGGTATGCAATGCAGTGATAAAATGTGTATGCAACATGAAATAGCTGTAAGAAAAGGGGCCACTAGATTTTGTCCACCCACTGGCCAATGGCCACTCAAAAAAATCACCAATTTTAATCTTTAGATTAGAAAGTACTTGAGGCAGTCTACGTTGGAAAGGCAGAGGTGTGGTGGCCGTATGCTATAAATATCGTGGTGAAGACAAGGGAACAAGAATGACAGAATGACATAGAAGGCAATAAGACAGGTTAACGTGTAAAAAAAAAAAAAAAAAATTTTTTTGGTTGGAATGTTTGTGTGTATGTAAATAGGTTGTTGGTTTTTAATGTATGTTTGTGTTGGGTTGATGAATTTTGTTGTTGAAAAGTCATTTTGCCGCCTTGATTTTGAGTTCACACGTCAGTAAAAGTGGTTTTAGGGGAAATAGATAGTTCTTAGGGTCAAATGTCATTACTGCAAAACACTTCAAGAGCTGAATCATTCGTCTGGCATTGAATGAAATGAAGACGGAATGAGACAACCGCGCAGAGGGCTGGAACCAACTATAGACTACAAAAGAGAACCAAACGTGCAGTGAAATGTATACCAAAGGAGCTGCCTTACAACAAAAGGTAAGCCACCTATTAGTATTGTAATGTATGCACGTAAATTATGAATAATTGTATAACATAAGCTATAGTTGTTCTAACACTGAAGTATTATATTAGAGATAAAAAACACAGCAAAAGTTAAGTTAGATACACTAACATGAGTACAACGAACATGGTAATTTATCAGAATAGGCACCTTTTGTATAAATTTCCCTGCCTGTTTTATTCTTTTTGTAGTCTAGCTTGGTTCAAGCCTTTGGTGCAGTGGTTCTTTTTGTCTTCAGGTTCATTTAACGCCTGGCGAATGTATGTATAAGTCCCTGAAGTGTACAGCATTAATGACATTAGGCTCCAACAGCGTCTACTTCCCCTCCAACCACTCTTACCAACGTGTAAAACCCAACTTTAGTTGGTTAATTGACATTTATAAAAACCAAGATTCTTTAACTCAAAATGGACTGACATGACCAACTAACACAAACGTCCTATTTACATATACACAAAAATTCCAATCAAAAATATTAAAAACATATATGCAACTATTTACACACAACTTATCTTATTCCCTTCTGTGTCATTCCTTCTATTCCTGTTCCCTACACCTCACAACAACCAGAGCATTGTCACCACACCTCAGCCATTCCCACATAGACTGCCTGAAGCACTTTCTACCCCCACCGAGGTCATCCTCAGGAGGCGTTCCAGATGCTATCTCTCCTGTCACCACAGTGCGAGTGAGCAATACGATCGTCTTCCTTGCCCCTGCTCTGACGTCACCTACAAAAAACTTCTACTGTGGCTCCATCTTTTATAAATTTTAGTAAAAACTTCATTTTCTTCTGTGTTTTTGGCTTTTTTGTTAAATTTTTTTATTAATTCTTTCCATTTTTCTTTAAGGATACTTGGGTCATTATTATTACAAATTCTATCTCTATTTTTCTCAATCAACACAGACTCTGCAATGCATAGGTGTCTCTCATTGCAACATGATTTTATTATTTTAATCTCTTCAAAATTTGGGTATGTGTGGTTTTCCAGGCAGTATTGTATCAGTGCTGTTCTTGCTTCTTTTTTCTTTTCTTTTTTGCCAGTTTTTAATATGTTGTTGTAGGTGATGTTTTAATTGATTTTTGGTACTTCCAATATATGATATTGGTAGGATTCCACTTATAGGTATTTCATATACACCAGCTTTTTCTAAGATACTACAATTTTCAGTATTATTAATTATCATATCTCTAATTGTTAGTACTTTGTTTCCCATTTGAATTCCATATTTGTTGCATAATTTATTTATTTCTGTAGGTATTCCTGGAAGGTAAGGTATTGCTCCAACATATTGTAATTCAAATTTTTACAAATTTTTGAAGATGACAATCTGATTTTTGGCGTACATGTGACAAGGATGGTCAGATAATATCCGAAAACTTGAAAATTTTCATCGTCCTGGAGCAGGACTCGAACCTGCATCTCCCAGAAAGCGCCCGGGTATTCTTTCATGATATTGTAATTGTTTTTTTCTTTTAGAGGAAGATGTATCTTGCATCTTTACTTGTACATCATATATCAATTTATTTATTTTCTGTGGAGGGTATCCATAGCTATATGATATTTCTTGAATGTAATTTATTTCTTCGGTAAAAAATTCTTCTTTAGAGGAATGTGTGATTGCTCTTTTAAATAATGTTTTATTGCCATTACATTTCTGTGTGTAATGATGTGTTGAGGTATATGATATCAGAACGGGAACATACGTCTGTTTTCTAGTAGTTGGTCACTTTGCTTGATAATTTTAACATCTAAGTAGGGTAAGGTATTATCTTCTTCATGTTCAACTATCAATTTAATAGTTGGTACATACCCTACTTAGATGCCTTACCATAATTTTAACATCTAAGTAGGGTAAATACCTTACCCTACTTAGATGTTAAAATTATCAAGCAAAGTGACCAACTACAGTACAAAGTACATAGAAAACAGACATATGTTCCCCTTCATATAGCTCAACACATCCTTACACACAGAAATGTAATGGCATTAAAACATTAATCAAAAGAGCAATCGCACATTCCTCTAAAGAATTTCTTACTGAAGAAATAAATTACAATACATTAAAGAAATATCATTATAGCTATGGATACCCTCCACAGAAAATAAATAAATGGATATATGATGTACAAGTAAAGATGCAAGATACATCTTCCTCTAAAAGAAAAAAAAAATATGTTGGAGCAATGCCTTACCTTCCAGGAATATCTACAGAAATAAATAAATTATGCCATAAATATGGAATTCAGATGGGAAACAAAGTACTAACAATTAGAGAGATGATAATTAATAATTCTGAAAATTGTAATGTCTTAGAAGAAGCTGGTGTATATGAAATACCTATAAGTGGAATCCCACCAATATCATATATTGGAAGTACCCAAAAATCAATTAAAACATTGCCTACAACAACATATTAAAAACTGGCCCAAAAAAAATAATAATAAGCAAGAACAACATTAATACAATACTGCCTGGATAACCACACATACCCGAATTTTGAAGAGATTAAAATAATAAAATCATGTTTCAATGAGAGACACCTACGCATTGCAGAGTCTGTGTTGATTGAAAAAAATGGAGATAGAATTTGTAATAATAATGACCCAAGTATCCTTAATGGAAAGAATTAATAAAAATTGAACAAAAAAGCCAAAAACACAGAAGAAGAAAATGAAGTTTTTACTAAATTTTATAAAAGATGGAGCTACGGTAGAAGTTTTTCGTAGGTGATGTTGGAACAGGGACGAGGAAGACGATTGCATCGCTCACTTGCACTGCAGTAGCAGGAGAGATAACATCTGGAACACCTGAGGATGACCCCGGTGGGGGTAGAAAGTGCTTGAGGCAGTCTACGTGGTAATGGCTGAGGTGTAGGGAACGGGAATTGAAGGAATGGCATAGGAGAGAATAAGATAAGTTGTGTGTAAATAGTTGTATATATGTTTTTAATATTTTTGGTTGAATTTTTGTGTGTATGTAAATAGGACGTTTGTGTTAGTTGGTCATGTCAGTTCGTTTTGAGTTAAAAGAATCTTGGTTTTTATAAATGTCAATTAACCAACTAAAGTTGGGTTTTACGCATTGGTAAGAGTGGTTGGAGGAAAAGTAGACGCTGTTGGAGCCTAATGTCATTAATGCTGTACACTTCAAGGACTTACACATTCGCCAGGCATTGAATGAACCAGAAGACGAAAAAGGACCACCGCACCAGAGGCTTGAACCAAGCTAGACTACAAAAAGAATAAAACTTGCAGGGAAATGTGTACAAAAGGTAAGCTACCTATTATGATTATAATTATATGCACGTAAATTATGAATAGTTATGGTATAAGCTATTGCTGTTCTAACACTGAAATGCTAATTTATCTGTAAACTTTGTTAAGGATGTAGTAAAGGTAGGATTATGATGGTGGCAAAACCATGCAAGGTCATATAAATATTGTACTTGTAATAGCACAAAAGCTTCATTCTTTAGGTGAAGAGGTAAAGGACACAGGCATAGGTGCAGTATCACTGTATATCGTATTCTGCTCTTACAAAACTGATTAATTGCGTTGAAGGTGAAAACAACTTATCTGAGTTTTCTAGAGAACTAAATTATTTTGTCACATTGCAAAACAAAACATCTGATTCTGTACAAAAGGCAGACTTACATGGAAGCCTAACTCTAAACAATTTAGATTAAAACAAAAAAGCAATACACTTGTATTGCGGTTCTGTGCATTCAGTTTCTCTGCGATTATGTAAGATAAGTACACCGGTCAAAAAATTAGTCACCCCTGGCAGAACTTACCTAATAACGGGTGACGGCGCCTGTTACCTGGATAACAGCATGAATCCAGTGTGGTAGAGACTCCAAGAGATTGTGGATGTATTGAGCATCGATTTGCATCCACTCGTGCGTGAATTGGTCCCGAAGTTCCGCCAGAGTATGTGAGTGTCTGTTCCGACGTTTCACTTTCTGTTCCAAAGGATCCCACAGATTTTCAATAGGAGTTAAATCTGGGGACTTGGTGGGCCAGTTGAGGTGAGACAGTGTTGCTGATTGTTCGTCATGTCACTCAGGCTCAGTTTTAGCCCTGTGCACACAGTTGTCATCCTGAAAGACAGGAGTGGCAATGTGACGCTGCTCCTGGAGATTTAGGGCAAAGGGCAACACTTTGTCATTCGGAATGCGGAGGTACATATGCTGTACACGTGCTGGTCCAAATTTATCGTCACTGCAATGAGAGGGCCCATTTCGTGGTACGAAAAACATCACAGAACTCCCTCCAGCTTGAACAACGCCTTCGACACAATCAGGGTTAAAGGCTTCGTTGGGCCTGCGATGCACTCGTCGCCTCCCATCATTTTAGTACAAATAAAAACAAAACTCATCAGACCAAATTACTCATTTCCAATCCTCCACAGTAAAGTGTTTGGGGAATCGGAGCCCATTAATAATGTGTGACTGCTGTTAAAAGAGGCCTCTTCCGTGGTACTCTGCTCCAGATGTCCATCGCATGCAGTTCTTGCCGCAATATCCTTTCAGAAATTGGTTGGAGTGCACTTTCATTGGCTGTTTGGAGCAATTGTTGCCTGGTTTGAAACCAATTTGCAGTTCCTAGACTGTGTGAAACATGGCAGCGGTCTCTGTTAATGAGAATTGTTTACCGGCCACAGTTACGTCACTAATTTTCAGTTGACTGCAAACTACACCACTGTTTGTAGACCCACTGGACAGTACGTTTCGGCACACCAACAAATTGGACGATTTCATTCACTTTGTGTCCGTGGTCAGTTGGCACGGCCAAACACAATGGCTCCTTTTTGCCACTCGGTAACGTCTGTCTTACAACCCGTATTTCAGACTAAATTCAATACACATGTTGCTCTTCACCACTGCATGAGACAGAAATGGTGTTGTACACCACGTCAGTGCTGTTTATCTCACAACAAGGATATCGCGGTGCCCTCTGTGCAACCGGTAACTTCCAACTGTCATTTCTGTTATAGGTGATAAATTTTTTGTCCAGTATGCTTATACTTTCACATACCTGCAAGCAAGTAAATGTGAAGTATGAGCAAAATTCAAGAAATATGTAGCTGCCTAACAGAACAAATCTGAAATCCCCCTAAAGAAAGACAGTGTGTACATATACATCACTAAACTGTTCTCTGAGATTCAGAGTTTAGCTTCTCAAAGAAAGATAATCTGCCAGATAAATGTTTACTGACGGAACTACAATTTATTTGCTGTTGCCATGTCGAATGTTTCCATTTATAGCGATCTCAAGCTTCACTGACATCCATCACACGACGCACAAGGAGACCTTTTGTTACTTCATACTCAATCTTTTTCTCATGCAGGCATTCCTGAATCTGGTCCCCCCATGATTTCCTTGGCTTTCCTGTACCTTTCTTTCCTGCCACTCAGTCTGAAAAAATTCTTTTAGTAAGCATTTCATCTCGCATTCTTTCAACATGGCTAAACCACCTAAGAATATCAGTCTCCACCTTACCAACAACATTTAGCCTCACATTACACAACTGCAACACATCTCCATTCCTCACACGATCAGAACGTGCCTTGCCCCCCCCCCTCATGTAAGTAATAAGTAATGCATCTTTCCAGCACACAAACAACCTCTGTCTCTTCTGTAGTACCCAGGTTTCACTGCCATACATCAGAGTAGGAACAGTTTCACTTTCATACACAGCCATTTAGGACCTTTTCAAGAACCATCAGTCCTGTGAGATCTTCCTAAAGCAGCCATGACTTTCAATGAAGAATTCACTTGCCTGCTAATTTCACCATCTAGTTTGTTTTCTCTGTCAAACATACTGCCTAAATACACAAACTCATTCACTGGTCAATCACTGTGCCATTTAAACTTATGCATTTAGTATTAACAGTTCCACACTCAAAAACCATAACTTTGGCTTTTCCCTTATAAACTCAGTTTGAATTTCAAATAAATTTCGTACATCTGGGACAACATACTCTGCAACTCATTTTTGCTTTCTGCCAACATGATTGTGTCATCAGCATACAGCAATCTTCCCACATGGATATTACCAGGATATAAACCAGTATTGTGCGTTTTGCCATCACACATGCATGCATGCATCCATAAATATATTAAACAGCTATGGTGACATTACACAACTTGTCTGACTCCTGCACCAATAGAAAACCATTTCGATACACCATTCACTTGTGCACTTGCTCTACTGCCATCACATGTCTTTCACACTATTAAGTAGATTCCCAGTGGAAAACAATTTCAAAGTTCTTTAGCACAGCAAGGAATTGGATGTAGAACAGCTTCCTTGTGTTTACCGTAGATAAACTGAGTTGCAGAGGATGAAAATGAGAAGTTCTGCAGAGGTGAGTAAAGTTATGTTGCTGTTTATAAATGTAGATGTCGAGTACAGGACTAGGCTACGCAAACCATAATACTTGTATACAATCAAAATAGAATTTTCACACAAGCAATAGTAAAACTTTTCTTATTTGAGTCACATTAAGGTTTTTAGTTTGAAGGTGTGTTTTTTATGTCTATGGGAGAAAAAAAACAGTAATCAAGCACAGGAAACTATTATTATCAACTCTGGTGAAGATAATGGGTATATACGATCTTGATTCTCTATTAACAAGTTGCATTAAGCTGATATATTTAATGAAAGTAAAGAAACAGCAATAAACTGAAAATTATTGCCACATAAATGGGAATAATGAATATCAAGAGACCCAGAAAAAGACCTTGTGGAAGATGAGTGGATGAAATTTGGAAGCATGTCAGAGTGACATGGAGGAGACTGGCTCAAAACAGAAAGATATGGAAGAAATCTGGCAAGTCCATCCAACTGGATTTATGATGATGATGATACAGTAATTTATTAAGACAATTAGCGATATCAAATAATGTAGAAAATATCAGTGTGATAACAAAAATATTTAAGTTAGTAAATATGAATTAAATTACTTATGATGTGACATGTATTATGTAGGTAGTCTGATAGGGGGGAAATGCGCAGAAACATTTTATTTAACTCAAGCAAAGTTCCAGAAATCGTCAATGAGTAGGATTAACAAGTGGAAAAGAATAGGAGTATCGTAATTATGTATCATGGAATAAATTACCAAGATATTTTCTCTTGCAGATAATAGACATATAGCAATGGAAATTGTGGAAACTGTGATGTATTTAAAAGTATCAATACTAGATATCTTGAATGAAGTAGAAAACCTATTCATGAAGACCAGAAGATAATCGTGGAACTAGTAAACTATCTAAAGGCTACAAATCAGAACTCCTTTTCCTGGAGCCACTCATTCAGGAAGTATGTGGAGATACCAGCTGTGTTGGCAGTAGAACAGACAGAAAAGCTATGTCTGGACATGTTTATATATTAGGTGAGTGGGCTGTTAAATTAGACAAGCTGAAAGTAAACTCTGTCTACAACAGAAGCAGCAAAAGCTAGCAAGGAACTGATATGCATGACAGCTACTCAGGAGCATAAAGCATGAACAGCAGGCTGCTGCTGTTGCACTGCATCAAGATAGCAAATCAAGAAATACAATCCAAAGTGAAAGAAGTGCAGGAACCAAGCATATAAATAAATGTCAAGTGTCATTTCATAAAGTACTTTTTTAAGTAAACTGTTCTGAAATTGAAATGTCACAAAAGCCAGAATTTGTCTTTCAAAACCACTGGCAGGAACAGACATTGGAACCTTGGATTTTCCTTAGGACTAATATACCAAAGTACTTCAGATCAAATAGGACATCCAGTGGTCAAGTGATCTGAGGGCATGTCTAATGACTCAGATCACTTGTCTGATGGCTGTGACCCTTCCCTGGAACCAGTGGCCTTGAATTTGGGATGGGCAATTGCTTTATAGCTCTTAGAGTTGCCCAGGGTGGTTGTTAAACCCCAAAAAAATGGAAATGATTACTCCTGAGGTCAGGGCCTAAGTCTTCCGGAGGTCCAGGTCCAAGAAAATCATGAGGCTCCCATTGTCTGTACTTTTTAAGATTTTTTTTAACAGGTTTGGACAGAGTTTTTCCTGCACTCTTTTTTTTTTTTTTTTTTTTTGTTGAAGACATACATGTGTGCACTTTATTTGCAATTTTTTATATGCCTGTGAAATTTCTAGTTTCCACATTTTGGCAGCGTTAAAAACAGCCAATTTTGAAAATCTCTAACTTTGCCAACAATTTTCACAAAACCCCATTTTTTAAAATTCTGACAAATTATATCACTTTTATTGTCAACGGTAGAAGATCTGTGTAAATTTTCATGAACCTAAAAACGCCTGTTTCCAAGTTAGACACATTTGAATTTGGTTTGAAAGCCTACGATTTCCTGTGTTCTAAAGGCACCATTTCGGGAAAATCTCAGGTGCAAAGTATTCCCATCCCCGAATGAGAGTGTTGGATTAGCTGGCCCTGGTTGAATTCATCCACGCCACCCTTCCCCAAGCGATAACACGCCTAAAAAACGGTCTTTGGAAAAAAAAAATCTATGTATATATATAATTTAATGTTTGTTTGTATGTCTGCTATACAAATCTATAGTTTTCAATTTAAAACCACCAAATTTGGTATCAGTGGTGCACCCAGGAATTTTTGTTAGAGGGGGGCTGTATATATATATATATACATATACAGGGGTCAAAAAATACGGTCACCCAGGGCGACGAAAATAATTGTCCGGACCACCACGGAAAACATTACTAAAAAACATGTACTGTAATGTTATATAATCTGCTGATAAACACCGATCTAAAAAAAAAAAAAAAAAAAAAAACGTTTCTGCGGCCGTTTAATTTAAAAACAAAAATCCGCAGGGTAATTGTGCAGGAGAAGGAGTATAATTGGAAAAGGAACTCTCTCGGAATAATTTTCCTCAGTTCAGGAGTTTGTACGGAATGGAGAGAGGAATGGTGTCATAATAAAAGTCCACTAAAGTTATAGGGGGACGGCGGGAGTATTTGTCTAAAATTGTATTGTTGGGAAAGACAAAACGCTGACTGTGCTTGTGCCCTCTCTTCGTCAGTCGGCAATAAAAATGTACACACAGTGCTCGCTGCACGAACCTACACATGCATGCCTCACTTCAAAGTTTCATGATCTCCTGAAAACTCAACTTTTTTTTTTTCTTGGACCGATACCGCTTATATGGAAAAACCTTTTGGAATACTTTCTTCCTAAAATAATGAATGGTTTTTCCACCAGGGGACGTAAAGTCACATCTTATTTTTGTCGATATCTCTGTTTCTAAGAGTCCGATTTGAAAAATTCTTTCTGTGTTGGAGAGTGTTTCCAGTGTGAAATGTTTCTCATATAAATTCATGTTTTCCTTAACGCACAAGTCTGCAACCATAGGGCGTAAGCTCACGATTCCGTTTACATCACTATCTGAGGGATTAAAAACCTGATTAAAAAAACTTCTTCCTTCCGTCAGATATTGTTTTCTGTACCGGTTCCATTGACTTTGAATAGCTTTGATAAATTGAATTTGCGTCAGAACGGATTCAAAAGACGTGCTTATTACTCCTGAAAATTCAGTGTCGTCTTTCTTGTTTATTTTGTTGTTGTTGTTTTTGTTGTTTTGTTTTTCAAGGTTGCCTCTGTCTTTTATTGTTGCTGTATATAATTTTATTCCATAAATCTTTCGATTTCAGCTTGAAAGTGATGGCAAAGTTCAAGGTACAGAGGGCCAGTGTTCTTAATCCTAGTTATCATTGCAATAACTGTAGTACCTAGGTTAGGCATTCATTTTAGGTAGAAGTAAAAGGTGGTCAGTTCTTTTCTCTCTTTTTTTAATTTCCACCTGCACAAATCTTTATTTTTTCTCATATCTAGCAGTGTTAGAATTAGAAATAAATCTTCTACTGGCCCAGTGGACCACTAGAATTTGCAAGCCGCTGGTCCACCAAAATGCCCAGTGGTCCTTAAAAAAAAGTAATAAAAATTTTGAAACATTTACAATATATGTAGAAAATAGCATATAATTTCAATGAAATTATCTCCAATATTTGTTTTAAACCTATCATTAGTTTGCAGCCTAAATAGAAAAAAAAAAAAAAAAACAGCAAGGTAAAAGAAACAGAAATTCATTTTTTAACTTGTGACAAATTGGGGGGGGGCTTACTGTCCAATGGCCAGCAGACCATTGGGTAATTCGAATGCTGTCTAGTATTTATTTTGCTCTCAGAACATTTTGTGGCACCATGTTATCTGTCGCAGACTCACTAGGAACTTTCGGCTATGGGGTTTCCCAGGTGTTTCTCTGCAAACTGTATGATAGTTTTGTTACTTTTTGCCAGTTATGTCACTGCTGCATATCCCCCACCCACCCTTCATAGTGCAACTATGGATAACTATCACATATGATAGTTTCGATAGTCCTACAAACATAAATTGGATGTTAGCTTTCCCTTTGTGTATGTCACATATTAAAGTCATCTGAAATAGAGATTGTTTTCTTCTTCAGAAATACCTGTTTAAGTAGCACAGTGAAGTACAATGGATACACTGAGTTGCTTAGAATATGTGGAAATAAGTAGCAGTGTCTGTGTTCTAAAGGATTGCCAAAAACATTTTGAAATTTTGCAGATAAATTCTGTGCATGCTCTCAAGTGCTTCGTTAGTGCTTGGATTCCTCTTGAAAAAGGCCTTTTGGTCATGCATGTAATTTCTTTTATGCTTACTTATTGGAAAGGAAATCTTTCCACCAGTCGCCACATTGAGTAGCTGAAAGATATATTATTTGGAAGGGGGCAGAGAGAGTTAGGTGAGCATGAGGATAATATAGGCACCCAAGGTGTATGTCCATGACAATCATGGTTGTCAGAGACATAACTAGGCATTTCTGCGCCTGTGGCGAACCACAAAATATTGCACCACCATCTTTCTTTCTGTCTTTCATATATATTGTGCTCCTGTCATTCAAATACGCTGCTCAACAAAATAAAATTAAAGCCATACCCAGTGTTATCTCTACATATTCAGGAGACATATCGAACTGTGACTGCACGGTTGTTCCCAACTGTTTTGGAGTTTAGACCTTCAGTACCACATCATATGGACTGTGAATGCAGCTGGCAGTCATGGCTTGTAGCAAGGACGCCGCTAGACTTCGAAATCAAGATGGGTGACGGGTGAGCAAGCATTTTTAGTAGGGAAAGCTTCATAGCAACTGTTTTTTTGTTTTTTTTTAGGAAACAATGAAAAAACGAATTCTTAATGCCCCCCCCATTGAAAGTTTAATGACCACCGTAGCAACTCAGTGGGCTATAAGCAGTTGCTTGTCCCTAATTTAGGGCCAGTGGTTCTAGGGAAGGGAGAGAGCCAGTGCTGTAAGATAAATACAATATCCATGCCTTAGTGGGATTCGAACCCGGGCCCATCTTGCACGAATGGTCGTAAAGTCAGCGTTTACACCGCTGCACCACTGAGGCGACTTTAATGCTTTTTACTGCCGGCTACAAAGGAATTCGTGCAATCCTCACCCCCTCCACCTGGACACACATACATACATGGATCTAACTAATTACGCCATTGGTGTAAGATAGAAGAGTTGGTGGAATGTCGCCTTCAACTTTTTGCTTGCTCTGAATGCATTGTCTTTAATTGCTTTTAAAAGTTTTGGCATTTTTGCTTACGAAAATAGTACAGTACTTGAACAATTTATTTAAAAGAAAATGTCTTTTTTGTTTTTCTAAATCAAATTATTTCGTGCCATGCAGACACTATCCCCCCCCCCCTCCTTAACTTACTTCCTTCCAGACAGCGACTTTGCTTTGCACTCCTCTCCTGCAAAGCAGTCATCAGGAGCCACTTTCTGCACTTTCACTGTGCTGGAGCAGTCTTAAGAGTGCTAGTATAGCTTTAGACTCCACTTTTTGTGTTGGAATCCCCTATTTTGTAAGGAAAACAACAGAGCAATTAGTAGTGACCCCATCAGTGATTCCTATCCACCCTCATTAGCTCCCTGGTCATGCAAACCTGAAAAAGAGGCTTAAACTAAGGAATTGGAAGAGTGAAGAAAGATTGAATTTTCATGGACCTCTGGATGCTATTTTTGATAACCTTTTTGTGGAGAAGTTAACAAAGCTGTTCCTAGGGGGAAATGCCACACGACAAAAAAGACGAGACTCATTGTGACTTGGCAAAGGTCAGATTCTATTTTAAAGTTAAAAAATGAAAAATGGCACATTTTGATCTGGGTGGGCAAGACAAATTTCAGGGTGGGCTCACATCTTCTTGGCGACGTCTCTGGCTTGTAGCCACAGTAATGATCAAACACACACACACCCCTCGAGAATCTTAAACAAAATGAACATCCTTATCTCACACATAATGTGCCATCGGACTATAAAGAAAAACAGCAATCCTCATTGTTGTCACAAGATTACCATTATTCTTTAGTTGGACAGATCATACCATCACCACGCTTCCATTTCTGAATGTGAGAAATTAACATCCTCTGAACATTCTGAAGAAGAAATGCAAATTTTAAGCTGCCAAGCTTACCGAAACTGGTGAAACATGTTCTGTAATGGATTTAATAAATTCTGTAAATGGACAACTGACAAAGTATAATGCAATAAAACTACCAAAAACTAGTGCTAAAGTTTCAATTCCAATTTCAGTCCAATTGTTAGCAGTGATTTTGGTGCCTTCTCTTGAGCAGCTGCCCCTCCATAGTTACACCTCTGAGACCAAATGCTGTCATGCGGGGGGAGTAGTTATGAATCCTTGAAGTTCCAGCTTCGTTGCTAATTTCAAATAATTCTTCCGAGGAGGGTCACAATGCTTGGTTGGGTCTGGTGACTGTGGTCCTCTCTCTGTGTCATGTAGTGTTCATCAGGTAGTCTAGAGTTAGATCAGCATATCAGTTTTGCCCTCAGATGTCTCCATTTGAAATTCTGTGGGTGGGAGGGGGGATGAGATGGAATGATGCCATTCTCTGCTTTCTCATGTCTTGTCATGTTGGAAGTGGCAAACCCCGCATTAATTGGTAGTCACTATGCTCCACATGAAGCTGATACTAATTCCATATGCACAGAAAAGTTCCTGGTAGGTATCCAGACTCTCCTGCATACTACATTTATTAGTAAGTTTCAGACTGAAGATAGCTTTTTCATCTTTTCTTTTCTTTCTTTTTTTTTTTTTTCAGCAAGTCTTTTATATATAGTAGAACTTGCTTATGACAAGGAGCTCAGAACCTGCAAAAATACTCACGAAATCCAGGCACTCGCTAAAAGCATTTTGGACTAAAAGATTCCCACCATGTAGAAATATGCATACATGATAATATGCATATATTACATATCCATAGCAATTGGATGTACTTGAATGATTTAATAAATTACATAGTGCAAATTAAAACAAAATAGGCATTTATGTGAGTACCTAGCAGCAGAGAATCCAGAAGCAGACATGTGAAAATAATTTTAAAAAGAGCATCTAATGTTGTTTGTTTTGTTTTATATTTATGTTCTGTTATTTTTTGCTGAACAGCATTTAGTGCATTAAATACCTTGTTAAATATTTGGAATTTCCATAAATTTTGTGTTACATTTTGCTTGTTAAAAGAATAGTCACTTAGCTTTTCTCTCCCTTGTTAAATCTGGGATTTCATTAAATTTTGTTTGCTGAAAATGACCAAATTAGCTTTTGAATCACATTATGTCAAACAAAAGTTCCAGTTTTGTTTGCTCATTAAATTTGGGATCTCATTAAATATGGGCTCATTATAAATAGGTTCTACTGTATAAACAGGTTCTACTCTGTGTATGCACACACAGAGTAGATTCTGGTTAATTGGGACACTTGGGACTAGAACACTTTGGCTCAATTAAAAGGCTGTCCCAGTTATGCAAAGCTTTATCCTAAAGAGCTAATTTGGGATGTTCTTCAAGAATTGTCCAAAATAATTAGCTGCCTCAATTAACCAGAATCTTCTGTGTTTGTGTATGTGTGCACATGCACTTAAAAACACCAGTGTTTGCTAGCTTTAGTTTTTCAGACCAAATATCAGGTTGATAGTGATATGCAAAAAGCAGATTGATCTTGGTTCTACTGGCAGCCTAGTAAATTTCAAGAGAAGATAATAATATAAGGACTTATATGGGGTGTTCATTTTAAAACATAACTCCTTTATTTTCTTAGCCTCTGGATATTGCATGTGTGATGTTTTGTTGATTGTTACCTATCTGATTAACAATGAGCAATGAATATATCTTCATACAGTTACGTATTTAACATCATAGAAAAAGATGTGCATTATATAATATGATATACAAAATGGTTTGTTGCTTAAGAAAGGTGGCTTTAACTCATAAATTTTCAATGAGGAGTAGTATTCAGGTAGCAAGTCATTTTCGTTTTGACAGGGAGTTCTGAAGCTGGTGTGTGTGCTCAAGAACATTAGTTCAGTCACATTCTAAACAATGACTTTCCAGAAGATATGAAACTCAATTCTTTGCAGTTCCATTTAGTGGTTAGTGTTTCAGGCTATCGATGCTGGGTCCCCAGGTTCAAGCCTGGGCTGATCTTTCAGAGATGGTGTGATTTACTAACAATCGCTGAATATCCGCCGTGCATCGGACGAGCACGTAAAGTGACGGCCCCCAGGCTGGACCCACTGGTTAAATGGGTATCCTTTCCTATGTCCTCCCTGAAATTCTCTCACCCATCTATGTGCAATATCGTACTTGTACGGTGGCGCCATCTACTGTACTCTAATCTCACTACAAACTGTTCTGTCAAAAAGTCGCTAGACTTGCTCTCATTCCTTCCGTTTCTGTGTCCTGCCCAAAAGGCGATCTCGCTGTAGGTGGCTGGGACCTAAACTCTACTACCTGTGGACAGAAGTCCTACAAGAAAATGACGCTGACCCTACACCTCCCTCCATCCATACCATACCATATCAACAAAGAAATATATCTATTGGTAGTGCTCATAAAACTACAGAATTGCTTCATATTCCAGATTTCATAATTATCATTGATTTAAACCTTTGTTCATAACAACAATGAAATGTTGGAAGAAACACTTCTTGTGTTAACAGTTAAAATTAGTTATTGTTTGAGAGAACTCTCCTGTTTATCATTAACATCATTTTGCTATGAGTCAGTGAAAATATTGCAGTACAGGATTGTCAATCTAATATTCTTCAACAGCACTGTAGATGTAGTTTGTTGCTTTGCTTGAGGTCGGAGACATGAATGCATGATGTCAGCAAGATGGGGCCACTTGCCATATGGTGCAAATAACCACTCCATTACAAGAATTTTTTGGGATAAGGTTGATTTTGCAAAGGCTTATGGCTCTCCCTTAAAGCTCCTTTTTTATCTAAGGTTATGTATACAACAACAGTCCTCATACCATAAAGGAAAGCAAACATCACATTTATAGATGGAGGTAGCACAGAATATGGTGAACCAAGTGAGCTTTTGTGAAATCGAAGGTACTTCCAGCTATTATATATTTGTAATTTTCATATTTTTGTTATAATAAATATAATGAAGGAAAGCACAGCTGGAGTTTTAGTATTACATTTTAAAATGAATGCTATGTATCATCAGATGTAGAAAAATCCAAGGCACCATGGCACCTGAGTTTTTAAATTTGATTTAAAAAATTTTATTTTTCAAAACTTGAGTTTCTGCTATGAAACATCCATTTCTTTAATAAAGCAACAAGTACAGTACAGTATACAGATTTTTCCTGTTTGCATCTTTTTTGTAATTTATTTAGCATGAAAATCAAAGTAATGAGGATGCTAGTATCAATTTTTGGCACTATCACCAGCAGAATTGTGCATTCTGCAGCAATATTGGTAGTAGTGATTCAGGTTGAAATTCCATGATGCAATGCAATAAAAAACTAAAAAAATTGTGGTGTTCATAGCTATGGCATTGATTTTGTGTAGAATGCGTAAAAGGGTTTTAATTTAGTAGTACTTTTGTTGAATGTTACACACCAAAAGAAAAAGCTAAACTTTCTGAATCGAAAACCTATTTTGAAATGCAGCTATTTAATACAAGTGTATGAAAGTTCCCTGGTTATAGTTATGATAATTCACTGAATTATTGAACAGTATACTCTAAGATGTAAGGATGTAAGGTCAGGTGATGCGTAACATCGCAGCCTCTCCTTGACAAATGTCAACCCCGCCTTCTCGTGGTGCATCCTGTTCCCACTAAAGGGGCTCTGACGACCGCAAATAGCGGTATAACTATACCATCGGGATCAGAGGAAATGCTATCCCACACTCACCAACCCGCTTGGCCAGCGTGGTGAGTTATGGCCAAACACCTCCAAAATGACTCTACAACTTAAATCTTGGCCCTCAGTCTCCGGCAGCTGGAATGTACCTGGCCAAGGCAGCGGCCAGTGCGACATGAAGGCAGAGGGTGCTAAGAATCCCCGGAGGACCGGACTAGGCTGCCATTTGATGCTGACCTTGGCTACCTACAACGGACGCTCCCTATCTTCTGATTCAAGGCTTCTTGAATTGGAAGAGGAACTACAAAGGATCAAGTGGGACATCGTCGGGCTGAGTGAGGTAAGGAGAAAAGGAGAAGATCTCATTGAACTGAAAAGTGGACATCTCTTCTATTATCGTGGGACAGATACTGGCAGAACTAGTGGTGTTGGATTTATAATAAACAAGAAACTGAAGGATAAAGTTGTAGAAGTTGAAAGTTCCTCTGACAGAGCTGCACGACTCGTTATCCAACTATCGAGAAGATACCAGGCTCAGATTATTCAAACTTATGCACCCACCACAAGTCATCCTGAAGAAGAAATTGAAGAATTTTATGAGGAAATTCGTCATCTAAATAATAAAGGTAAGCAGCACTTGAAGATAATTATGGGAGATTTCAATGCAAAAATAGGGCACCGGCAACAGAATGAAACTTCAGTAGGTAAATTCGGTCACGGCAACAGAAACCAGCGTGGAAATACTCTCGTTGAGTTTGCAGAGGCAGAAGGATTTTTCATCTTGAATTCCTTTTTCAAGAAAAAGCCACACAGGAAATGGACATGGAGACATCCAATTGGGACGACAAGTGAAATTGATTTTATTATGTGTAACAAAAAATTCGTCATCGAAGACTGCAGTGTGCTAAACAAGTTCAACACAGGTAGTGACCATAGATTGGCGAGATGTAAGATGCACCTCAACACTAAACTGGAACGTGGCAAGCTCATAAGACAAACAAAATGTATTGACATAACCAACCTTAAAAAACACCATAATACTTTCAAGTTGGAACTGAAGAACAAATTCTCTGCTTTAGAAGGCCTAACATCGGAAGAAGTGGATATTTCTGAAGTTAACAGAAAAGTAACCAAAGCTCTTATGGAAACAGCAACAAAATTAGCTGGGTCTAAGAACAAGTTGCATGTAAACAAATTATCAGGGAAAACCAAAATGTTGATGCAAAAAGAAGAGAGATGAGGACAACTAAAGAAGATGTGACTTCCAAAGTGGAATATATAGAGCTATGCAAGACAGTAAGAAAAAGTATCACTGAAGACGTAAGAAAATTCAACTGTGAACTAGTAAGGAAAGCAATTGAAAACAACCAAAGCCTAAAGATAGCAAAGGGACATCTCAGTAAGGGAAGAAAACAGATTATGGCTCTGAGAAAAGAAGATGGTTCTATAACAAGAAATAGAGGCAAAATTTTGACAAGAGTGAAAGATTTCTACTCCAAACTATATGAAAGGGATGATACATGTACTCCAGACATCATGAAAGGTACCAGAGTTCTTCCAGTCCTCCCAGCAGAAGTTGCTCATGCAATCAAGAACATGAAGCGGGGGAAAGCTCCAGGAGAAGATGGAATTACTATAGACATCATACAAGAAGCAAGTGGAGAAATTGAAACAGTACTCGCCCAAATTTTCACTCGATGCCTTAATGAAGGGAAGATTCCTGAGGATTGGAACAATGCTACAATGATCCTGCTACATAAAAAAGGTGACATTGAGGATCTCAGGAACTACAGACCTATCAGCCTCCTATCAGTGGTTTATAAAATCTTCACTAAAGTTCTTTCACACCGCTTGAAGGTAACACTGGACATGGCTCAACCGAGAGAACAAGCTGGATTCAGGAGTGGCTACAGCACAATAGATCATATCCACGTACTGAGAGAACTAATTGAAAGAGCGAGGGAATATGAACTTCCATTGTGCATGGCTTTTATCGATTATGAAAAAGCCTTTGATTCGGTGAAACCATCAGCAGTTACCACGGCTCTGAAATCCTGCCGTATTGAAGATGCATACATTAATATTATTAATAACATCTATGAAAATGCAAGTGCAAAGATTCGGCTGTTTGAAAATACAACACACATAAAAATTGGAAAGGGAGTGAGACAAGGTGACACCATATCTCCGAAGCTCTTTAATGCCACATTGGAAAATGTCTTTCAATCACTGAACTGGGAAAACAAAGGGATAAAGATTAATGGAGATTATCTAACCCACCTTCGTTTTGCTGATGACGTAGTCATTTTTGCAACTACCCCATCAGAGCTGCAGAGTATGATCCAATAACTTGCTGACAAGAGTAAAGAAGTGGGATTAAAAATGAACTTTCAGAAGACAAAAGTGATGTTCAATGCTTTTACAAGAAATGAAGATTTATCGATTGATGGAGAAAAACTGGAGATAACAGATACGTATGTTTATCTTGGACAGCAGATATCAAGTGAGGGTCACATTGATGAAGAAATTAATCGGCGTACAAAACTTGCCTGGAGAGCTTTTGGAAGAAACGGCATAATTTTCAAGTGCAATATGCCGTTATGTCTTAAAAGAAAAGTGTTTGATCAATGCATCCTTCCAGTGCTTACGTATGGTGCAGAGACGTGGACCTTAACTAAAAGAGACATACAAAGGCTGCAGACAACTCAAAGAAGCATGGAGAGGTGCATGCTTGGTATAACCAGGAGAGATAAGAAGAGGAACTCGTGGATCCGAAAAATGACGACGAGTGGAAGACATCATGATCAGAGTTAAATCCCTGAAATGGCAATGGGCTGGACATACTGCGAGAAGGACAGACCATAGATGGACAGCCCGAAATTTTAGATTGGATTCCAAGGGACAGGAAAAGACCCAGAAAAAGACCACATGGGAGATGGGTGGATGAAATTCGTAAATATGCGGGAGTGACATGGAGGAGACTGGCACAAGACAGACCGTTGTGGAGGAAACTTGGGGAGACCTTCGTCCAGCAGTGGATTGATAATGGTTGACAATGATGATGATGATGATACTCTAAGAAATAAGACATTACTTTTGACTATTGAAGGTCACAATTCTGTGTTGTTTTTGTGTAGGTTGATCATGGTTTTCTCGTATCTCTTGAAAAAATATGTTGGCTCCTGAAAAAATGAAGAAAATTTTGGGGTTTTGTCTACCCCTGTGTATCATTAATATGCCAATATGTGTAGATAATGCATGTGTGTTATTGACCTCAGTCCATTTTCATTTTGATAGACCTACATATAAGAAAACATTTACAATGGAGATGAGGGTTTGCAGAGTTAGAATTTATGAACTTCTTAAATAGGTCTTTTTCTGCATAGTTTCCCTCATAACTCCTGGAGACCTTAAATTTAATTTTTACTCCTCGAAATATTATGCTTCAGACATTTTCGATGTCTTTTAGCAGGAAAAAGAAAAAAAAATTCCACTCTTTTTCTTTCTTTTTTTTTTTTTTTTTTTTTTTTTTTTTTCAGTATCCTTCTTCTACTTAAGAAATTATTTTAAGTTAGCCTTTCCCAACTGATTTGTACTTGGTTCTTTCCTGATGGAATGTGCAACAGGCATGATTGGATAAACTTGGTCACTTGCCTAGGCATTGCTTCAGAGAATACCCATATATTCCAATTACTACACATTCTCCGTAGTCACTGCAGAGTACGGGAAACCAAATATACTATGAAAATCAAAAATCGCAGTGAAAGCAAAGTTAAATTTCAAAATTGGTACTTTGTTGCTTTTGCTTGACGACCTGTCCAAGACGGAATCTAAGCCACTCCCATGGCCTGTGCAATTGTTTTTTCTGCAGAGTGAATGATGTGGCACAGAATTTCGACTCTTAATTTCATTTTTAAAATTATATTTAGAATGTTTTCTCGTTCATTAGTAACTTCTTGCATTATCAAGGAGCCTCATAGCAGAATTATTAAATTCTCTTGAAGACTCCTAATCAAGGATGCAAGTCTCTCTAAGTTTCCAAAAATGGAAGTTAGATGAAGTGAAGATTTCCCCCATAATTGCTTTGTTGTTGTTCTCGTGATGTTCCAATAGAGGGTTCTCCGGTATTGTTAAATGTCATTCTATTGCATAAATGTTTGTGTTTCAGTTTGAAAGCGAGGCAACAATTTCTGAAAACGGAAGTTAAACGGAGCCCAGTAATCTTTAATTGTTCTTCCCGTGATATTCCCTGTGCCCTGTGTGGTCGTTAAATATCATTTTATTAGATAAATATTTGTATTTAAGATTGAAAATGGAGAAAAGATTTCCAAAAACAAAAGTTAGTTGAAGCAAAAATTTCTCCCATAATTATAAAATGGAGGCAAAAGATTTGTCCCATAATCACCCCTCACTGTTTTCCCTGCACAGTATTTTATTGTTTAATCATCATTCATTTGCATAAATGCTTGTCTTTGAGATTGGAGAAAATTTTACCGTAAACAGAAGTAGCATGGAGCAAAAATTTCTCCTGTAATCGTAACTTTTTTTCTAGGGATGCCTCAGTCCACTGTTGTTAAATATTTTAGTTAATGAATTGTTGTGTTTCTGATTGAAAATGGTGACAAAATTCAGAGGGCCAGAGTGTTCTTGATCCTAGTTATCATTGCAATTGTTGTAGTACCTAGGTTAGACATTTTTTTTTAGTGATGCCTCTTTCTTTATTGTTATTAAATATTATATATATATACAGTAAAACCTCAAAAATCTAGCATCGACGGGACCTGACGAGTGCTGGTTTTATGAAAATTCCGGATTTATAAAGCTATCCAAAAATTGTGTAACGGGCGTTACATAAAGTATATTCTTACACATAACATGTCACCTTTAACAAAAATTTGAGCATCTACGCCTTATAAATATGCAGGAATCGCGCTGCCGATCGCATTCTTCCCAATTTGCGAAAAAAAAAATCGTTTTGGTGTAAAAAAGTTTTGGCAAAAATATTGCTGATTACATTTTTGTGCTATTTATTATAAAACTCTGTCAAAAAGAATTGAATTTGGGGAATGCTTAGGCAAAAACTTGAAAAAAGCCAGGAAAACCTCTAGGGCTGGGCGATGTATGGATTCATCGTGAAAACCCGATGTGAATTTTACATCGATGTTACGGTTTTTCGACTGATGAAACTGCGATGCATCATGAAGGCCGATGTAGATGTCACCACATGATCGAATCCACGTACTGCCACCACCAAGCACATATCATCACATGTTCGACAAGCATTTCAAACGTACAGGCTGATTTGTCACCTCATTGGTCCGCGTCACTTCAGCACTGCCCAATGTGATCACAAATATGAGAAGCGTCGCGATGTGTTGTTGAGACGGTACATCAGGAAATTTCTATAGTTACTGGTGAAACATCGAATGTTCTCATGAAAACAAAATAAAAAAGTGCCAGATTTCTGAAGTTGCTGGTTTTCTGGATGCCGGATTTTCGAGGTTTTACTGTATACTGTATTCCATAAATCTTTGTGTTTCAACTTGAAAATGGTGGCAAAATTCTAGGTACAGAGTGTTCTTGAACCTAGTTATCATTGGAATTGCTGTAGTATAAACATATAAAATGAACGAAACACACAGAGTCACGTACGGTAAAAGGTTCGTTTAGCAGTAGCTTTCGGTCATCCTACGACCTTGATGTCCCACGATCGACTGGATGGGCTGGTTGCCAGAACTACAATTTGAAGTTGGGGTGTTGGAAATGTTGCCAGATTTTAGAAGAGAGATCCAAATAAATGAGATTTGGTGAGGGGTCTCTGAATTGCAGTTTTTGGTGAACAAAATTTCAATGCTCTCTTGGAAACGCTTATGTTTATGTGTTATTGTAGCGTGAAGCCTGAGTTTTAAACCATGTTACAAGTCAACACAACTTTCAGGCAATCAGTTATCAACTGGAATCAGGACTGGGCATGTTTCCGTAATCAACGCGTACGTGTGGCAAAACTCCTTTGTCAACTATCGTTTCTGTTAAACTGCAAGTCTTCCCTTAAGTTTTTCAAGTATGTAAACCTATTTTTTCTGAACGCTGTTCTAAAATCCTCCGAGAAACCAAGGGAAAATTGCTCCGAGCCACAATCCGCGACCTCCGCGGAAACATCGCTAAAAACGAACTCCTTTGCTATTCCAGATACTAAGCTCTAAATTTCCAAACCCATTCGTCTTTGCTAGATATCTTTATGATACACATCTCCAAAATTGTTGCTAAAGTGACTGAAAATGAAACCTTTAAAACACTGCAAGAAATTTCAATTTCTACTCAACAAACAGTGTCCCGCCAAACCTTCTCCTATCACAGCTGCAGGTCTGCCCCCCCCCCCCCCCGCTTCGTGAATCTCTCGGATACTTTACTTCCTCCAAAACTGGAAGCCTTCCTTTCACTTGGACCAAAATTCACTCCTGAAACTAATCTTAATCTAAAAGCCACGATCTCCATGCTGGAAGCAGCAGTTCACCGTACTAAACCAAAAACACAACCAATCCTCCATGCTAATTCAGCACTCCATCTTGCAAAAGTGGAAAAGAAACCCCTGCAGTATTCTTCGTCACTCCTCAAAAAAATCAGCAATCTAATGAATGAAAATAATTTTGCAATCTGTAAAGCTGATAAAACTGGCTGCCCTGTTATTATCTCCAAAACTGTTCTCAATGAAAAAGCTGAATCAGTCCTCTCAAACTTCAAATTGCAAGGTTCTAAAATCTAATACCACCCCCAAACTTAAAACTGCAGTTGAAAGACTCAACAAGAAACCCACTCTAAAGACCTTTCTTGGAGATTTTACACCACCACCATATTTCCGAACTCCACGCTTATTCTTCCAGATTAAACTTCATAAAACTGGTTTCCCTCTTCGACCACTCGTGGAATATACTTTCTCTCCCACCCGTAACCTTGAAAGGAGGATTGTGGGAAAATGTAAACATCTCACCTCCAGCCATCCTTTGTCAATTTCCTCCACTAAAGAGTTCATTAGAAAACTCTCTCCTAGCATTGAACCCTCTGACAAAATGTTCACTCTGGATGTAGTCTCTCTCTTCCCTTCAGTCCCTCTTTTCCACTCTCATATGCTGCTAGTACAGTTGCTAAAAGAAAACCAATCGCTCTCTGGCCCACTAACAAAATACCTGTATGACTGCCTTCGAACTCTGAGAGATCTTAATTGTTTCAAGTTCAACAACAAATACTACTGTAAGCAAGAAGGACTTCCAATGGGTTCACCTCTCTCTCCACTTCTGGCTGAAGTTTTCATGCAACATATAAAAAAAAAAAAAACATAGTCATGGAACACAATCTACAACCTTCCATTTGGCTTTGATATGTTGATGATATTTTTGTAATTTGGCCACACAATAGAACTGACCTTAAATCTGTTCCAGAAAAGATTTCCCTAAAGTTCCCATCTATGAAGAATCACATCAAGGCATTAACTTTTTGGATGTCCACCTAACAAGGCAAGGGAATCATCTCAACAGATCTGTCTACAGAAAACCCTCTGCAATAGCAAACATAATCCCATTTTCATCCCACTCCCCAACTGCTCACAAATTTGCAGCCTTTAAAACTTATGTCAATCATGCCAGGATTGTCTGCAACACTGAATCTTCCTTCAGTGAAGATTTTGACACCATAAAGAATATTGTAGAAGCCCGTCAGTTCGCATCTTATACAATTCGAAAATTCCTCCAAAATTCCCACTTGAAAAATATGTCTGTTCTCTCACCAATAATAATGGAAAAACCACCATTCATTGGTTCCATCCCTTTCCATGGAACTTTCTCTTATAAGATGTGTAAACTTTTCAAAACTATGGGCTACACTCTCACAGTGAAACCAACCCCTTCTCCAATAATGTGCCTGCTTAAAGACAGGGATCCTGTCTCACCCTTGGACACCCCTGGAGTTTATGCTATTCCCATTTCAACTTCTTCTGGTCTCTCAGTGTATATTGGAAGCACATACCGAAGCATCGAAACAAGACTTAGTGAACACAAGAAAGATATTTCCAATGGTCTTCCAAAGACAACTTTATCTGCACTAACCCTTGAAGACACTTCTGTGTTTCCAAGAGAGCATTGAAATTTTGTTTGCCAAAAACTGCAATTCAGAGACCCCTCCCCAAATCCCATTTATTTGGATCTCTCTTCTAAAATCTGGCAGCATTTCCAACACCCCCGAATTCAATTGTAGTTATGGCAACCAGCCCATACAGTCGATCGTGGGTGATCAAAGTCGTAGGATGACCGAAAGCTACCGCTAAATGAACCTTTTACTGTGTGTTTCGCTCATTTTATATGTTTATGTGTTATTGTTGTGTCAAGCCTGAGTTTTAAACCTTGCTGTAGTACCTGGGTTAGGCAATTTTTTAGGTAGAAAAAATATTAGAATGGTCAGTTCTTTTCTCTCTCTTTAAATTTCTACCTGTGCACATTTTTATTGTTTTTTACATCTGGTAGCTATTTTGCCTAGTGACCACTCAGATTATTTTGTGGCACCATATCAGTTGCAGACTACTGACCAGGAACTTTCTGCTATGGGGCCACGAGGCAGAACAAGCAATTTGTCTTGTGTCTAAAGCGAAATTGTTGTTCAAAAACATTGATGTATGTTTCCTGTACAGAGAAAAGTACTTTACTGGAAACAAAAGACATCAATGGAGAGTTGAAATTGTTGTTTTGAACTTTTATTTTATTTATTTATTTTTGTAAACAAAAGGGAAAATGCATGCACTTTTATCTGTTGACAAGCAAACAGCGACCAAGAAATGGGGAACTCTGCATTTTCAGTGAAATTTCCCTTTAAAAACTTCTGATGTCATTGACTACTGGGAAACTTCTTAAATAGAGGCTTTTCAAAAATCAGTTCAAGCCCTGATATTGTCACGAAGTTGCATTAAAGAAACTGGGTACTGTAGTGCTGATCATCGTGTAGTTCATGAGAATTAATCATGACTTAATATTCCTTTGTAACTATAAAACTGCTGTTATGTATACATCTATTTATGAATGTTTAAATGTAGTGGAGTCATAATGAAGATTTTTATTTTCTTATCTGTAGGGCTTAGCTGGCAAGAACTGGGAATCGAAATCTTTTTTATACTGTGGACCAAAAAAAACCTAGAAAAGGAGTGAAGGCTGCCTTACGGACTGTTTCACTGCTCACTTTGACGACAGAAGTGTTCTTGTGCAATATTATCTATTTTACCGCAATGCCTTGTATCATCCATTACGATTAAACGAAAGAAGGAACCGAGAGTCGTTTAGGTGTACATGTCACAAGTATCCCATGTATTGCTGCTCCTGAATCTATGGAAACTCAGTTTTAAACTATTTCTACACTGTGATTATAAAACCAAGAATGTAAGTCACACATACATTTTAGCTGCAGCAAGTAATGAAATTTTCTTGTAATCATGTGCAATGATTCCTAACTAATATTTTACTAATTGATGAAACACCATATCAGTGTAGCTGCTCAGACTGGTACATTAGCCATGAAACATGAAAGGGATTTTATTAACTAATTAAACTGGGTTACAACTATCAAAATTTCAGTTTGAACTACAAAAAAAATCAAATTATACTTCAATTATGCTTTTACTGTAAATTGTACTGATATGTGTAGAGTAATAATTTTGTATCTTGTATATTTTTAGCCATTTATATAAAAAAAATATTTAGTGGAAATATTACCTATTCAAATAAAGATCTATGAACCTTGTCTCAGATTCTCAATATATGCAGATTGATTCATTGTTTCAAATATCTCTATGCTGTTAACAAAGCTGTTAATCTCTTCATAAGATTTTGTTTTTTGTTTCCAGTAATTTAGATTCTTGTTTGGTCTGTATAAGTATCTTAGAACTGACAAATAAATTCAACAGAAATTCATTTGTGTGTGAATTCAGCAGGAATTCACAAATGAATTCAGCAGGAATTCACAAATGAATTCAGCAGAAATTCATTTATTACCTTCCCATTCTCATCTGATACTTCATTGCCTCTTGTTTATGACCTGCAGTGATTTTGTGGAAATTCCACAATAGTGAACAATACATTAAGTCCTATGAATCAGATGTAGCCATTTTAATGTAGTATTTGATTCACTCTGAATTTACTTAATAAATCCTCACTTTATGCTATATCCAAAGGGGTGGGGGACAGAAATGTGACTAATTGCAAGAAATGAAGTCTTTTTCACTTCAAAACTTAAGGTATCAAAGTACTGTCTGTACTCTATGATACTTCACATCTAAGCCATCTGTTTTTGAGAAATTCCATTATTCTACAAGATATTCCACTTCCTGTGGGATTGCCCTATGCTTTTGGTAATCCAGAAAAAACTAGTTGATGCAGCTCATTTCTTGTTTGTGATATTGCACACTAACTGATCACACTAGCATTCGACTCAGTTTGTTTTTTTTTGTTTGTTTTTTTCTGCTTCCATGCTATATCTCTATTATAATCTGGGTCATAGCCAGGTAGGGGGTTTTGAGGGTCTAAACCCTCCTTGAAATGTAGTACTTAAATAAAGAGAGGACAGATAGATCCATATACTTGTGTAAGTAGTATAGCATGTAAAGTCAGTATTTGAAAAATGGGGAGTATTAAATAGAAAAATTTTGTTTGCAAATAAAATGCAACAGAAAAGAAACTGAACACATGTAAATGTACGATGAAAATTAATTTTCAAATTCACAACCCTCTCCGAAAATTCTTTCTGGATATAGCACTGATTGTAATGCAATGGAAAGTTGCATCCACCCCAGTGGCAGATGCCTTACGAACTGTTTCACTGCTCACTTTGACGACAGGAGTGAGAGGTGCTGCTTCTGGCTAATCATCAACTGTCTTTGCTAATCATCCAGCACAAAGCATGAGTATGTTTGTCTTATGGCAATTGTTCTCTTTCCTGAAACCCATGGCCATAAAGGAACGAATTACTTTTACCTCATGCTCATGAGGGGTCATTGGTTGGTTTGGGGGTTCAACAGCCACAGTGAGAAACTCGAAGAGCTATTAGTAGTTGCCTGTCCTTGATTTAGGGCCACTGGTTCTGTGAAAGGGAGAAAGCCAGTTCGCACCCTAAGATGAACACAACATCCATGCCTCACCGGTATTCAAACCTAGACCCATCTTGGACAAATGGCCAGAAGCCAGCGCTTAAACCACACTTAAACACCATGCCATCAAGGTAGCAGGGTCATTAACATCTGAAACCTTGAAACAAAGAAAAAAAGCATCCGTTTTTGGTGTTACAAAACATTTGAATTGTATGACTCAAATGTTTTGTTGAAGTTTTGGAGTATAGTTTTGGCTAAAAGCTTGACTTGCATTTGTTAAAGGAAAAATACATATGTATTCAAAGTCCAAAGAATTCTTGATTAAATATGAAACTGATAAGCTGTTCGTTCGACATTTAAGAAAATGCCAATGTAGAGTAGCTTTTCTCATCACATTTCAACATTTAAAAATGTGCAATTTTCGCTTTTGAATGTCTGGGGAGAGTTGTGTAAAAGGAATTCAGTATAGTGTTTCTTCATTTTGCTGTAACTTTAGTTCTGTATGTACAATATACACTGATGGAAAAAAATCCCAACACCAAGAAGGGGTTGTGTTAGATAAACGACAGTTGGTAGGCGGTGAGAGTACATCTGTAAGATGACGTCTATGCAAATTTTGCGCTTGGCGCATACATGTGGCGCCTCGGAACATGCAAAGCAGGTTTGCTGTAAATACGCGCTGTAACGTTCGTGAGCGTTAGTTATCGTTGAGATTCGACGTAGGGTGTTGATGTTAGTCAAGAATGCCTTTAAGAAGATGAAGAAGCCATTATCAACAGCTCACGGAGTTTGAACGAGGTCGTGTAATAGGGCTACGAGAAGGAGGATTTTCTTTCCGCAATATTGCAGAACGACGTGGCAGGAATGTAGCCACTGTGCATGATTGTTGGCAGCGGTGGTCAAGGGAAGGTACTGCCTCAAGAAGACCGGGTTCCAGCCGGCCACGTGGCACTACTGAGAGGGAAGACCGCCGTGTACGGCGTATGACCGTGGCGCATCGTACCGCGTCTGCGGCAGCAATTCGAGTTGCAATTGCCACCACAGTGACACAACGAACTGTTACAAATCGGTTACTTGAACCAAACAGCCCTGTAGCGTGCATTCCACTTACTCCAAACCACTGCCATTTGCGACGTCAGTGGTGTCAAGCTAGAGCTCATTGGAGGACGGAGTGGAGATCTGTTGTGTTTTCTGATGAAAGCCGGTTCTGCCTGGGTGCCAGTGATGGCCGTGTGTTGGTTAGAAGGAGGCCAGGTGAGCGCCTGCAACCAACCTGTCTGCGGCAGAGACACACTGGACCTACACCTAGAGTTATGGTCTGGGGAGCAATTTCCTATGACAGCAGGAGCACTCTCGTGGTTATCCACGCACCCTGACGGCACAGTTGTACATCAATCTGGTGATTTAACCTGTTGTGTTTCCATTCATGAACAGCATTCCAGGGGGTGTTTTCCAACAGGATAACGCTCGCCCGCATACCGCTGTTGTAACCCAACATGTTTTGCAGAGTGTCGACATGTTGCCGTGGCCTGCTAGATCACCAGATCTTTCACCAATCGAGCACGTATGGGACATCATTGGACGACAACTCCAGCGTCACCCCCAACCAGCATTAACCGTCCCTGTATTGACCGACGAAGTGCAACAGGCATGGAACTCCATCCCACAAACTGACATCCAGCACCTGTACAACACAATGCATGAACGTTTGCGTGCTTGCATTCAACATTCTGGCGGTTACACCGGTTATTAATGTACCAGTATTTCACATTTAAAATGGCTCTTCTCGCGCTTACAATAAGCTGTGATCTTGAAACCTTAATCGATTAAATATGTTACCTATACAAATGTATTGCCGCCATTTCATTCCTCTACAACTACTTTTTCGTGTTGTTGGGATTTTTTTTTTCCGTCAGTGTAGAAAAAAAAAAAATTCTCAGCAGTATGAAAAGCTGTGAAATTTAAGAACAGCAGCAAAAATGTAAGCAGAAATATCACCTCAGGGATTTTGTTTTTCTCTTGCATTACTAAGCTGGTAGGATTATTCATAGTCAAAATACAGTATGTTCATTTTAAATGAAAACTGAAGAATGTTGGGGGGAGGGGAGGGGGATCAAGATATCAAAAAAATTATCAAAATGAAGAAAGTTATTTACTTTTACAGTATTGTTGAATTGCACTGTAAATTACAAATGCATACTTAAAACGACCAGTTTTTTTTTCACAGTTATTTCACATTAGATTACTTGTTTCGTTTCTGATTTGCTATTGTACTGAAAGTTCTATTATCCGTTCCAGTAGAGATCCTGAAGGAGGCATGGATGTTGTGTTTGTCTTACGGCATTGGCTCTCTCCCTTCCCTGGAACCAGTGACCCTAAATTAGGGACGGGCGACTGCTTATAGCCCATTGAGTTGCTCACGGTGGTCGTTAAACCTCCAATCAAAAAAAAAAAAAAAAAAAGATCCTGAAGATTACAAGAGGAGCTTGCTTTTTTTCCCCCTGTGTGTGGGGAAGTAAGCAGAACATTGTTTTGTCTTCATGTGGTTTCATGAAAAAGTATTTTTTTTTCTGCGTTGATCACTGGTTGTGTGCCTTCTAGCAAGAAACCAGCTTTTTAGAAGCAGTTTGTGACAGCTTTTAATGTTGTTTTTCTTCAAGTTTTATTGGAGTAATGTTGGGGGGGGAGCAGTTGTGAGGTGTTTATGTACATTCAACGTAAAGTGCAGGAAGTCCCATGGAGCTGGACAATGACCTGCTGCGTGCAGTCATTGAGGCAGATACTCGTCAAACCATTAACGAATTATCCCAACATCTTAATGCATCATAGTCTACTGTTCAAGAGCACCTGCAATAGATAGGGAAGGTCTAGAGACAAGGAGTTTGGATCCCACACCAACTTTCACCTGATAACAAAGCCCAGCATCTGCAACTCTTTGCTCAGCCGACAAGAAAAGGATCCATTTCTTCATTGAATTGTCACTAGAGATGAAAAGTGGGTTCTTTACGTTAACAACCAACTCAAAAGCCGGCAGCTTTCTCCAGGTCAGACATCAGTTCTTATGGCAAAACCAGGCTTACGCTCCAAAAAGGTTTTGCTCTGTGTTTGGTGGACTACCGCTGGCATAGCTCACTTAGAGCTCTTGGAACCCGGACAGACTGTAACAGCAGCAGACCTTTTTTTTTTTGGGGGGGGGGGAACTAGACCATTTGAAGCAAGCTGTTACTGTAAAACTTCCAGCCAGTACTGGTCAAGAGAAAAGGTGTCATTCTCCAACATGACAATGCGAGACCTCAGACGCCGAGACAGACCCAACAGATGATCAGAGATTTTGTCTGGGAAGTTCTGCCCCATCCCCCTTATTCCCCTGACTTTGCACCATCTGATTACCATTTGTTTACATCTCTGCACACTTTCTTAATGGGAAAAGATTCTACAATATTGATGATGCCAAACGGGGCTTTCAGACTTCTTTGCATCACAGCCACCGTCTTTTTATAAAGAATGCATTGAAAGTTTGGTTTCACGATGGGCTAGTGTGATCGATAATGATGGCGATTATATAATTGATTAAGAAATAAATTTCTTTTGTTACAAACAGTGTTTCTCTTCTGTTCCAAAAACGACATTACTTTCCAGTCCCTCAAAATATCTGCCATTCTCATTTTTTGCAAAAAGTTCAGACATATTGTGTCCATCTGTGCCACTAATCCATTTCCACCACTTTGTTTGGTGTAAAAGTTCTGTAATGACTTTGTGTTTGCTGGTAGAAATTAACATTTTCGGTACACATCCATGAGCTCTGCAGTTATTGGTGAAGGTATTATCCCCTGTTTTCATAACATTTATAAGCCAGCTCTAAAAAATATTTATGCCGCAGTGGTCTAAGCGATGGCCTCTGATCATTCGTTCGAATCCCAGTGAGGCATGGATGTTGTGTTTGTCTTACGGCACTGGCTCTCTCCCTTCCCTGGAACCAGTGACCCTAAATTAGGGACGGGCGACTGCTTATAGCCCATTGAGTTGCTCACGGTGGTCGTTAAACCTCCAATCAAAAAAAATATATATATTTATCTGTGATTCACAGTTTTCTGTTTGGATTCATAGCTCATTGGAGTAAATACTTCCTACCAGCAAAACATAATTTAGTAAGATCTTTACAGAGCAACTTAAAAATATTGACGAATATCGTAAAACATTTGAATACCTTTTATAAAAAAATTTTCATAACCAACGTTATTTACTTATGCCAAATAATTCTAGCAACACAGAACATGTAACCATAGTGCCAGCCAGTACGGATTTTCCGTAATATTGCAAATTTTTTCGTTCGAAGTACGGAAAATCGCAGTTTGATTTTTCTGCTTCGGAAACAGACTAGATTCATTCGCTGAGTTCCGCTTTTTCGTCGTCATTGAGGTTAGTTCTCAAGATCGATTCTATACTGAATAGAATCGGTCTTGAGAACTAACCTAAATGAGGGGTCATTTCCTGTCTGAGGACGGAATTCATTTCGAAAACGGAAGTCAGACCAATAATCTCCCTGTAATTTGTTTCTCGCGGTGTTCCTTCTGCCCCTCTGTTAAATGTATTATAGTGACCATAAAAATTCGCAGTTCAGCTTATATTTTGTTTAACGATCACCGTGAGCAGTCCCTAATTTAGGGTCACTGGTTCCAGGGAAGGAGAGCCAGTGCCGTAAGAGGAACACAACATGCACGTTTCACCGGGATTTGAACCCAGATCACGCTCAGACGAATGGGCATACGCCAGCGCTAATACCACTAGGGCTGCTATTTCAGCTTGAAAATGGAAAATTTTCTGAAGTCGCACGATGCGCGAATTTCTCTCGTAATTGTCTTCCTCTCCTCGAGATGTTTTCATTGTCGTATTAAGCTGTTAAATATTAATTTTCGCCATAAATGTTTGGATTTCAATTTTCCGAAAACGCAATTTACGTCCAAAAATCGCCATTCGGTAGACCAGTTACGTCGTGCCTCAGGCCTCAGGACGATATTGTTGCTTGTTGGGATGCAATCAATCGGTGCGTGAAACAAAATTCACATGTTATCCATAACTATAGTTGTCTTATCTGTAGATGATGATCTCTGAGAACGCCGCCCCGGTGGCGCAGTGGTCTAAGGCGTTGGCCTCTGATCATTCGTCCGTAAGGGGTCCGGGTTCGAATCCCGGTCAGGCATGGATGTTGTGTTTGTCTTACGGCACTGGCTCTCTCCCTTCCCTGGAACCAGTGACCCTAAATTAGGGACGGGCGACTGCTTATAGCCCATTGAGTTGCTCACGGCGGTCGTTAAACCTCCAATCAAAAAAAAAAAAAAAAAAATCTCTGAGAACGTTTGTGATTTCTATATATTTCCACTAACTACTTATTGGTGGCCCAGTGTGCCACCTGAGTGATCAGATGCACTGTAACCTGTCCAATCTCCAGATCAGGGCTCGAATGCCTGATGACAAATAAGGGTCAAAGCTTATGGTGATTTCTGTCTCCCACCATCCTCAAAATTCACTGTTAACGAGTGCAGTGCATTTATGTCATACCGGGCTTCATTTTATTGAGCATGATTTTCTGTTAAAAGGTGGCACATTTTCAGGTGTATTTTAGGAATTTTATCTGCATTTCAGAAATCCATCTGAAAATAGTGTGAAGAGCTATGGGCAAAGGAGTTTTAAAAATTATGCCCCCGGAATTAATGTGAATAATACACTGTCCTACCATTAATTTCTGGACAACTGGAAAAAATGACAGCAAATCTAATATTGGGCACTTAAACATTTGTTGCCCTTACAACAGCCTCTAATCATATATTTTTTTTATTGGGGGTTTAACCACCACTGGGATCAGTGGGCTATGTGCAGTCGCCCGTCCCTAGTTTTTTTTTATTGGAGGTTTAACGACCACCGTGAGCAACTCAATGGGCTATAAGCAGTCGCCCGTCCCTAATTTAGGGTCACTGGTTCCAGGGAAGGGAGAGAGCCAGTGCCGTAAGACAAACGCAACATCCATGCCTGACCGGGATTCGAACCCGGACCCCTTACGGACGAATGATCAGAGGCCAGCGCCTTAGACCACTGCGCCACCGGGGCGGCCGTCCCTAGTTTAGGGCCACTGGTTCCACGGAAGTCAGAGAGCCGTCGCCTGCCTTAAGGAAAACATAACATCCATGCCTCGCGGGAGTTGAACTCTGATCCATCTCCGATGATTGATCAGAAGCTATCGCTTAAACCACTGGGTAGGCCTAATCATAAATTGTAGGTGTCCCTTGATATGTTCGGCCTTCAGAGCAGTGACCAGTTCGGCTTTTTTTTGGAGGGGGAGACTTAACGACCACCATACCGTGCCCGTCCCTAATTTAGGGTTCCAGGGACGGGAGAGAGTCAGTACCGTAATACAAACACATCCATGCCTCACCGGAATTCGAACCCGGACCCCTTTCGGATGAATGATCAGAGGCCACCGGGGCGGCCGAGTTCAGCTTTGCCGGGCGATCTGTTCCACGCATCCTAGGATTCAGTACGTTCCATAGATTTTCTGTCTGGTTCGGGTCAGGACTCTGAGGCCGCCCCGGTGAGGTCGTGGTTTAAGCGCTGACTTCTGATCATTCGTTCGAGATGAGTCCGGGTTCGAATCCCGTGAAGCATAGATGTATTTGTCTTGCGGCACTAGCTCTCTCCCTTCGCTGGAACCAGTGGCCCTAAATTAGGGACGGGTGACTGCTTATTAAACCATTGAGTTGCTCACGGTGGTCGTTAAACCTCCTATAAAAAATCTCAGATGGCCAGTACAATTTATCGACGCCCATGTCCTCAAACCAGTCTGTAACAACTCCAGCAGCATGACATGGTGCGTTATCTGCTGATAGAGGTCTGGACCTTTTCTAAAGTACTACTACAACATTGATAGTGCATTATTATTATCCAGGACGACCCTGTAGAGCTCAGCATTCATGGTTTTGTCCACAGCGATTGAAGGGCTCAGCCGAACCACTAGGAACTGCTCCATATCATCATGCTGTCTACACCAAACTTCCTTGGGGGCGCAGTGGTCTAGCTCTCTCCCTTCGCTGGAACCAGTGGCCCTAAATTAGGGACGGGTGACTGCTTATTAAACCATTGAGTTGCTCACGGTGGTCGTTAAACCTCCTATAAAAAAATCTCAGATGGCCAGTACAATTTATCGACGCCCATGTCCTCAAACCAGTCTGTAACAACTCTAGCAGCATGACATGGTGCGTTATCTGCTGATAGAGGTCTGGACCTTTTCTAAAGTACTACTGCAACATTGATAGTGCATTATTATTATCCAGGACGACCCTGTAGAGCTCAGCATTCATGGTTTTGTCCACAGCGATTGAAGGGCTCAGCCGAACCACTAGGAACTGCTCCATATCATCATGCTGTCTACACCAAACTTCCTTGGGGGCGCAGTGGTCTAAGTGATGGCCTCTGATCATTCGCTCGAAAGGGGTCCGGTGAGGCATGGATGTTGTGTTTGTCTTACAGCACTGGCTCTCTCCCTTCCCTGGAACCAGTTACCCTAAATTAGGGACGGGCGATTGCTTATAGCCATTGAGTTGCTCACGGTGGTCGTTAAATCTCCAATAAAAAAACTTCCTTGTGATGATACAGTCCAGAACAGGAGCTCAGCCAGAGTTTTTCGTGAGAAAAGGCAGTATGTTAGACGGGCCGTTCGATTGCAAACGCTGTGGAGAACAAATAAATAGCACATTATTATTATGACTAAAACTGGGAGCGAAGATGAAATCTCAAAGATCTTGAAATATTTTGTATTTCATATGAGATATACGAAACCATATAACATTTAATTTATTTTTACCCCCTCACTTTTCATTCTATTATGCACTTGTGTCTCAAAAATCACGGAGGGCGCGTACAGTAAAATTTTGTGTGTGAGGGTACAGTGTAATGCCATTTGAGGTTTTCCTTTTTATTGTTCACGAGGATGCACAGTAAAAAAAAATTCTGAAAAGGAAGGTTTCTTTTCGAAAGCGACACAAGAATTAAATGGGCCGCCCCGGTGGCGCAGTGGTCTAAGCGATGGCCTCTGATCATTCGTCCGAACGGGGTCCGGGTTCGAATCCCGGTGAGGCATGGATGTTGTGTTTGTCTTACGGCACTGGCTCTCTCCCTTCCCTGGAGCCAGTGACCCTAAATTAGGGACGGGCGACTGCTTATAGCCCATTGAGTTGCTCACGGTGGTCGTTAAACCTCCAATCAAAAAAAAAAAAATTACATGGATTCATACCAGCCATATCATACTGCGTATGCTCCCAGTGTGACTGCTGAATAGGACATTTCAGTGAAACTTCCAAAGTTGCCATAAGTTTTTGACTTATCGTCGAACATATGTTGATTGTAAAACAATAAAATACTGAAACCCATTGTTCATCTGCTGATGTTAACTGAAACATTCCACAAATGACAACCAATTTATTCAGCACTAATTGAATCCTGCAGAAGCTTACAACTTATCCTGCGAGTGGGAAGGCATATTCTGCTTTATAGAATAGCAGCTAGATTTGACAGCTTTTTTTAATTTTTTTTTTCGTTCTTACCTTGCCTACTTAAAACAACTTCGTGAAGGCGCCATAGCTGTAAATGCCGACGCTCGGAAAAACGACAAAAAAGGCTGGGGCTTTTTTGTTTGTTTTTATTGAAGGTTTAACCACCACCGTGGGCAACTCAATGGGCTATAAGCAGTCGCCCGTCCCTAATTTAGGGCCACTGGTTCCAAGGAAGAGAGAGAACTAGCGCCGTAAGACAAACACAATATCCATGCCTCACCGGGATCAATCTTGACGAATGGTCATAAGCCATCGCTTAGACCACTGCGCCACCGGGGCCGCTGGCTGTTAGAAAGAATACAAACCGTAAGCTAGGTATAAATACAACGGCCGTTCCAAAAAAAGAGTAAAATCACACAAAAGGAAGAAATATAGGGAGAGCAAAATATATGTTATTCTTTCTCAAAGTATCTTCCCTCGGATGATATGCAACGGTCTCCTCGTTCCATCCACTTTTCAAAGCACATGGCGAAGGCATTTTGTGAAAGCTACTTTAGTGACCCCTGTACAGCTTGAATAGCGTCAACATCTGTGTTGAATATTGCGCCACGGAGTTTCTCCTTCATCGTTGGAAACAACCAGAAATCGCACGTGGCGAGGTCAGGACTGTAAGCAGGCTGTGGCAAGATTTCAATACTGCATTTCATAAGAAACTGTTGAACACTAGCAGCCACATGTGTGCGGACGTTATCATGGTGTAGGGTCCACTTGCACACCAGTTCCGGTCGCTTAATCGATATGTGTCGTTGCAGACGATTCAAGACTGAAATGTAATACTCAGCATTGACAGTATTTTGTGGAGGAACGAGATGGTGGTAGACTACACCTTTATGATCGAAGCAAATTGTCATCACCTTCCCAGCTGATTTGGTTTAGCGGACTTTTTTCGGAGGAGACCAGTTTGTGTGTTTCCAGACACTCGTTGAGCGCTTCGTGAGAGGGTCGAAATAGTGGTCCCATGTTTCATCGGCAGTTATTAATGTGTTTAGTAAGTTTGGATCCTTTGCAATCATTTGTTTCCACTCACGACACACCTGAACTCTGGCTAACAATTGTTTTTTCGTCAGGTGATGAGATACCCGTCTGGAAGACCCACGATATAGCAGTAATTTGTCGCGTAGAATGCGGAATGCCGACTTTTTGAAATATTAGTTGACGCCACTCTGTCTTCACACATCATTCGTCAATCTTCTTGCAGGATTGCCCAAACAGTGTGAACAATATGCTCCGTAGCAGCACTTTCAGGTCGACCAGGCCTAGGAGAGAGTTCTGCCAATAAACGCCTTTTTTTAAACCATGGTGCCATCTAAATAGCGTTGACTCGCCCAAACATTTACCTTTGTAAGCTTTTTTCGTTAAATGAACTGTTTCTGGAGCCGTTTCACCCAAACGATAGCAAAATTTTATCGGACAACGCATTTGATTTCTTTACTCTGAATCACCTCCGTAGCTGTATGGCAAAATGCAGACATACCGTACCTTAAACAGCTGCGTAATAACAAAACCAGAATCTTTTGCCACAGCTAATAACTTTCCATAGATACTTCCTTAAATCAGTTAGTCGTCTGCGTGGTTATTTTCCCCTTCGCGCACTGTTGCCAACTAAAAACATTTTTTTCTCTCAGTTTTTATGCAACGGCTTTTGCATATACTGATCTTCTGGGTTGTTCCACTCAGAGTTAAGTTTGATCACTTTTATGAAGTGGGGCGCAAAATATTGCTTCTGGAGGGAATTCAAGCCCTTGTGAGCTGCCCCGTGAAAGCGCGCGTAGTCCAGAAGGTATCTTTCTCCGGCAGATCATATGTAGAGGATTTTAGGAAATGAGTGTCTGATCCCAATTCTTGAACAACTCTTAGAAATAGGAAACTAGGAAATTTGGGCTAGAGTGCCCGATAGGGAAGTGACACGGAAGCGAGGCAGAAAGGGCAGGAAGACGCCCTTATTTATAACCGCGGGGGGGGGGGAGAGTACCCAGGGCCAGACTGCTTAACGTGCCCTTCCGACGCACCGCGGATATTTACTGGTTCGCACCTGCATGGGATCGAACCTGGGTCCTCTCCGTAGTCATTTTCCGACATCCATCCAAGGCCATCTTTATACTTCCACCGCACCCAGGAATAGCCACCAGACTGTGTACCTCATTAGGCGAAGAGATTAACGCTGCCATGACCCATGTTGTGAAGGGTCCTTCCTGTGCCTCGCAATTTGAGACATTGCTGATATGCGTTTTGAGCCGACAGTCTTTTGCAGAGCTCCCCTTTCAACCTGCCTATTAGCTTAACCTTTCTTTAACAACTGAGAGTAAGACATGCACATTTTTTTTTTTTTTTGCATGGATTCCCCTCAAGTTTAGGTAAGATCTGAATATCTTAGTCTGAAGAGACATAAGGATCTTTTCAGACTAAAGAAGTTAGATCTAACCGAGTTTTCCCAACATGTATCACAACTAATAATAAATAAGTAATAACAGTTCCAGCCCAAAAAACAGACATCTGCCATCAAAGCAACACATACTCTAAAAATGCTGTTGCTATTGAAAACATCAAGATAGTAACTCCGCTAATTCAAGTTTTCTTTAGCCGATAATATCCGTAAAGCAATCCTAGTCCAATAAGAAAATAAAAGTATAAAAAACCATCCTAAATTTTACGTCTCCTAACGAGAAAATTTTGCGTTATTTCGGGAAGGAAATACCCACAAAATTGTTTCGTAGTTAGCAGTATCTGACTGAAAGAGGGCTTTTTAATCGGATTTTTAGAAGTGCGTATATTGCTGTAAATATGCTATAAACACAAACGTGAACTTATGCCCTCTAGTGACAGACTTCTAAAAGCTATGCAGCATTTTAAGCACAAAATAGTTTGGAAAAGTTTTCTGTAGTGGGCTGTATTTGAGCACAATTTTTTTTCAATCAAGTTTTCTGAAGCACAGATATTGCTTGTATTGACAAAAGTCGCCGGACACCTAGAAGAGAAACATAACATAGCATTTATTGACGTACGGTGTCGGTCCACCTTTTGCCTTAATGTATGCACTGACCCTTCGAGACATGCTTTCGACAAAGGTTTTGGAACACAGCGATAATAGGTATGCGCTTCCATTCAGTACATAATGCTGCTGCTAACAGTTGCTTAGTAGTAGACCTTGGTTCCAAACTTCCTATGCGATGCTCTAATTCATCCCATATGTGCTCTATGGGATTAAGATCAGGGCTCTGTGCTGGCCAGTCCACACACGATACGGAATTATCGTCAAACCACGCCGTAAGTCCTTGCTTTATGGCCCGGTGCATTATCCAGCGGGTACCAACAAGGCTCCGTTCCATAGTATTGCCACAGAGTTGATACGGCATAATTGTCCAGAATATCAAGGTAAACATGTTGGTTAACAGGTTTGTCTACGATAAACAATGGGCCAGGACCATAACACGAAAAACACCCCTACACGAGTACACTGCCAGTTCCAAACTTGACGGTACGAACAGTACACTGTGGTAAATAGCGTTCCCCCGGCTGCCGCCATACCCCCACACGGCCATCAGACTGATGGATCGTGTATCTGGATTCATCAGTTCAGAGGACCCGTTTCCATTGACCTACGGTCCACGATAAATATTATTTACACCGTGCTAAACGACGAGTAGCATTCCGGAAGGAGATGAAAGGCTTATGAGCAGCCGCACGACCACAGTAACCCATGGAATAAAGTTATCCGCGAATGCTACGTGTACATACCGAGGTTCCAGCATTTTTGACCACCTGTACACTGAGGTCTTGTGCAGTACTCCGCCGATTAGCTGTAACGACTTTCCTGAGGCTTCGACTTTCTCACTGATTCTCTTTGGTCTGCCCATACGTTTTGCTGCTTCAGGCACGCCATGTGTCTTCCACTCATTCAGTACATCCAAAACAGTTGGCTTGGGTATATTTAAATACCTCTCGGTTTCTCTTATGGACAACCCACTAATATTACACCCAACAATCTTTTCTTTCTCAAAGTCAGTTCTCTCCCGCCGCGACATTTACACTCAAGCTCACAGTGCGATATGATCGCGGTCAGCTGCAGGCTTGTTTTTTATACCGTTTGCAGCTGTACCGTGCATCTTAACAATGCAGCGGATATGTTCATTTGCTTTTGAAAGGGCGTCCGGTGACTTTTGTCAATATAGTGTATATTAGGGGTATGCAAAAGTTTCCGCCAGACCCGCTAGCGGGCGCTGTAGGAGTCTAACCGGCTGGCTACCTGTCCTGCCAAGTTCGTACATGAAGCCAAGCATGGCGGTCGATAAAGTTCATTTCCGGCACTGTTTGTTATTCATGTTTAATTTAGGGAAAAGTGCGAGTGAATCATACGGTTCAATATGTCAGGCGTATAACGAAACGGTTATGGGTGAGCGGACGTGTCGAGAATGGTTTGCCAGGTTTAAGAGAGATGATCTAAGCTTGGAAGACAAGTCGCATGCAGTTAGGCCGCAGGAACCCGCAGACGAGAAGCGCTGGAATCGCTGTTGCAAGAGGATGCCACACAATCGACCCGCAACTGGCAAAACGTTTGAAAGTGGCTCGATCGACGGTTGCACGGTGTCTACAGGCCTTGGGGAAGATCCAGAAGATTGGTAAATGGGTTCCGCACACTTTAACGGAGCGTAATATTGGTCAACGATTGGGCACCTGTATGTCGTTGCTGAAGAGGTTTCAAGGGAAGAATTTCTTGTGGAAGGTTGTTACCGGACACGAAAAATGGGTCTATTGAGACAACCCCGTACGCAAACTATCCTGGGTCAGCCATCAATATCCACTGCAAGCAGGATATCCAGGATCTATCCAAGCCTTGATCACCTTTCTTACGGGGAAAAGGTGATGTTGTGTGTGTGTAGTGGGATATGCACGAGTGCTGTACTTCGAACTGTTGAAACCGGGCGAAACAATCATTGCACAACGATATAGCGATCAGTTGATGAAACTGAACGCCGCAATCGAGCAAAAACGCCCATGGACAGGTAAAGGACGCAGCCCAGTCATCCTGTTACACGATAATGCCAGACCGCATGTCGGTGCCTCCACGAAATCAACCCTTGAACAGTTACAGTGGGAGGTTCTACCGCACCAGGATTACTCCCCAAACATTGCACCCTCAAACTTTCGCCTGTTTCGCCCTATGCAACATGTCCTAGCCCAACAGCGGTTCATAACATTTCCAGAGGTGGGAAATTTCGTCACTGCGTTATTCAGCTCAAAATCTGAGTCCTTCTATCACAGGGGCATTCATTTGTTGCCTGAAAAATGGCAAAAGGTCATTGATGCTAACGGCCAATAATTCGTTGAATAAATATGTACTGGTTTCCTGATTGTTCCTGTTTCCTTTCTCCTTAAAATGGCGGAAACTTTTGCATACTCCTAATGTATACGAGGGTTGTACCGAAAGTAATGCAAAAGTGGGCATAACTTTTTTATTAACTGACAGAGGTAGTTCATATTGCACATGTTGGTAGAGTAACTTTTTCTCTATGCAAAGGTACTACTCAACATAGTCTCTATCACAAGCGATGCATTTGCACCATCGTTGAATCCAACTCTCGAATCTTCTTTGAAACAATTCAGGTGTGAACTGTTGCACCCACTTCTTCACAGACACTTTCACTTCACCTCATCTGTGACATCACATTGCTGTCCCCGGAGATTGTCCTTCATTGGACCGAACAGGTGAAAGTTGAGGGACGCCAGATCTGGGCTGTACGGTGGATGGAGGACCGCCGACCAGCCTAATTTGCCGATCGGAGACTTCTACCCTTCTCTCCTTCAAATCGGGTGTCAACTGCTTAGGTACCCACTTTGCACACACTTTCCCATACCCTAAGTCTCCCATCATCTTCTGTATGGCATTGTGACCCCAGTCCAGTTGTGCAAGCTCAAGGATTGTGATTCGTCTCTCAGTGCGAATCAATTCATCCACTCGCTGACGATTCGTGTCAGTGGTCGCAGATGATGGTCTCCCACTGCGTGGTTTATCTTCAACGCTGGTTTCCCCTTCTTTTCACTTCTTCATCCATTCGTGCACAATGCTCTTGTCCAGTGATGTATTCAGGCATCTTCTCGGGGGTGCTTCCCCCCCCCCTCCCGTAGGTTTTTGGGCTATCTCCCGCTGTATTTAGTCTAATTGTGTTCGTTTATAGCTCAATATTTGGAGAAATTAATTTTAAAAATTAAGAAAATAAGGGAAAATATAATAATAAGAAAACACTCAGATGTGGACTTCAGCCTGAAATTTCTATCATAATTCAACAAAACATTAAACAATCCTCGCTGAAGGGGCAATTTTTCAAGCACTGAAAACTTGGACTACGTCTGCAATGAAAACCTAATTCCACAGAGTTTGCACTGCAATACATCATCATATTTTCGAAGCTGGCATTGAGCTTTATTTCAGTCTTCTGGATGCCGACTTTCCATGTATACGGTTAAGCCTCAGTGACGTTAGTGCTTCCAATACAACAAAATATGTGCTATCTAATTTTTAATGATAGCAAATTATGAAAAATTGTTCCTATAATAAAGTGGGTTTTTTCTGGCGGTGGTGGTTTACACTACGTGAAAAAACAAAAAAACTAGAGACACCTAATTTGAGGCACCTCAAACTGGCATCCAAACGGTTAGTTAGGTTAGTTTTTTACGCTTTCCAACCGTAGGTTGAAGAAGCGTATATGCTCCAGCTTTGTCCGTCCGTCCGTCTGTCCGCACGATAACTCACGTGAAAATGGTTCGATTTCGACGAAATTTTAGTAAGTGGTAGGAACCACCTGGGGACGAACCCTATTGAAAATGGGCGAAACAGGGTCAAAGGTCAGGACATAGGAGCGGGATCCATGCCATTGCCCTTATGCGTCATAAGTTGCGTAAAAAGGGTCCGATTTCGATGGAATTTTAGTATGTGGTAAGGAACCACCCGGGAACAAACCCTGTTGAAAATGGACGGAATGGGGTCAAAGGTCAGGACATAAAAGCGGAATCCATTTCATTGCCTTTATGCGTCATAACATGCGTAAATATGGTTCGATTACGATGAAATTTTAGTTTGTGGTAGGAAACCACTGGGCACGAACCCTATTGAAAATTGGCGAAATGGGGTCAAAGGTCAGGCAGGGCATAAGAGCAGGATTTATTCCATTGCCCTGATGCGTCATAACTTGCGTAAAAATGGTTCGATTTCGATGAAATTTTAGTATATGGTAAGGAACCACCTGGGAACGAAACCTATTGAAAATGGGCGGAATGGGGTCAAAGGTCAGGACATAAAAGCGGGATCCATTTCATTGCCTTTAAGCGTCATAACATGCGTAAATATAGTTCGATTTCGATTAAATTTTAGTATGTGGTAGGGAACCACCTGGGCACGAACCCTATTGAAAATTGGCGAAATGGGGTCAAAGGTCAGGCAGGACATAAGAGCGGAATTTGTTCCGTTGCCCTTATGCATCACAACTTGCGTAAAAATGGTTCGATTTCGATGAAATTTTAGTATTTGGTAAGGAACCACCTGGGAACGAACCCTATTGAAAATGGGCGGAATGGAGTCAAAGGTCAGGACATAAAAGCGGGGTCCATTTCATTGTCTTTATGTGTTATAACATGTGTAAATATAACCATATTTGATATTTTTAGATGAAATTTTAGTATGTGGTAGGGAACCACTGGGCACGAACCCTATTGAAAATGGGCGAAATGGGGTTAAAGGTCAGGCAGGACATAACAGTGGGATTTGTTCCGTTGCCCTTATGCGTCATAACTTGCGTAAAAATGGTTCGATTCCGATGAAATTTTAGTATTTGGTAAGGAACCACCTGGGGACAAACCGTATTGAAAATGGGCGAAATGGGGTCAAAGGTCAGGACATAAAAGCGGGATCCATTCCATTGCCTTTATGCGTCATAACATGCGTAAATATGGTTCGATATCGATAAAAGTTTAGTATGTGGTAGGGAACCACCTGGGCACGAACCCTATTGAAAATGGGCGAAATGGGGTCAAAGGTCAGGCAGGACATAAGAGCGGGATTTGTTCCATTGCCCTTATGCGTCATAACGTGCGTAAAAATGGTTCGATTTCGATGAAATTTTAGTACGTAGTAGGGAGCCACTGAGGACGAACCCTAATTAAAATGGGCGAAATGGGGTCAAAGGTCAGGACATTGGAGTGGGATCCATTCCATTGCCCTTGTGCATCATAACTTACCTAAAAATGTTTCGATTGCGACAAAACTTTATCATGTTGTTTCGGAGGTATAGTGAACCGGTTGAGTTGAATATCAATGAAATGGGGTCAAAGGTCATTGCACAAAAGCAAGATTTACTCCACAGCCATTATTCTCATAACTTGCGTAAAACTGCTTCTATTGCGACAAAACTTTAGTATGTTATTCTTGAGGTATACTGAACCGGCTCTGTTGAATATCATCGAAATGGATTCAAAGGTCAGGACACAGGAGCGAGATTTATTCCACAGCCATTATCTTCATAAATTGAGTAATAATTTCTGGTATGTTGGAAAGCGTATCATAATCAATGCATTGCATGATTTTACTAACTTGTTTTTACTACTATTTGCTAATCTAAATAATCTAAAGGAGCTGAAACCAAATGGCAGGGGAGTGGCTTGCACCATACGTTTTCAGGTAACACTGTAATGATTCCTTAATAATCAGAAACACGCTTGAAGTAAGGCGAGGACATTTTTACCATTCCTAATGGCAGTGGGTGAGTTACACCGGAAAGACAGCGAAACGGGCGAGTTGCCCCGCATAGTCCCTTTCTACGACGGGCGAGTTGCGCCGCATAGTCCCTTTCCATTTTTTTTTTTTTTTATAATTTTACATGCAATAATTCACAGTTGTTCTCTCTCCTATTCTATCCAAAGCCCATATTATGGATGGGAATTTGGCTTCTTCAGCTACACGTGAATCTGTCATATAATCAGCGTATTTTTGCATCCTTCCATCCTGTGAGATATCCGACATCAAATCGTCTACGAAACAGTCTGCAACTTCCTCGTGGGGGGTCCGGTGCAACTGCCCCATGCGACAGGAGGAGTCCGGTGCAATTAACCCTTGAACCTGTTGATTGACAGGTTCTGTGAGGGGCGAAACTGACCCTCGTCCTTCTTAATGTATTGGAATAATTTTTTCCAGCACAGCCGTACCTTACCAGCATCCTTAATATTTTACAGCACCCAGTGGTGAAATAAAACGTGTTCCATTACTGAATTAAAGCAAAGGTGTAACATTTTTAATCACTTGTATGTGTAGATTTCTTGGAATTTGCATTTGCGATATAAAAGCATAAGAAAATGTTGTACTAATTTTTAAATGTTTATATCATCATCATCATCATTGTCAACCATTATCAATCCACTGCTGGACGAAGGTCTCCCCAAGTTTCCTCCACAACGGTCTGTCTTTAAATTACTACAAATATAAATAACAAAATTGTGATTATGTGTATATAATCAGTCAACAAGTTTTAGCCCTCTCGAAATTTTTAATTGCCCCCCCCCCCCCCCCCAACGGAAAAAACTCTCTGAATGCTACACTGCTCTTGTCAATGGTGTCACTTCCGTAAACATTCTGCGGATGACAGAAGACAGCCTACACCCTTCCTTCGTCAAGAACTCAATGACGGCAGGTTGCTTCTGCTTGGAATCCATTATTTACCTGCAATGAAGAGGAAGGTAGATCTACCAACATGTGCAATTTCAACTACTTCTCTCAGTTAATAAAAAATGTATGCCCACTTTTGCATTACTTTAGGTACAACCCTCATAGAATTAAAAAAGATATAGAGAAAGAATACTCGTATAGAGAAAGGGTTGCTCTACCAACATGTGCAATTTAAACGTCCACTGTCAGTTAATAAAACAGTTATGCCCACTTTTGCATTACTTCCAGATTGATCCGAGGAACTTCTTTTGCGTTCCATTACTGTCGCGGTGACAGAAATTTAATGTATTTCCTATCTTCTTTGATGCGACATTTTCCCGTTAGGTGGGGTAAGCCTTTAGTTCTTGTTGAGTCATATCTGTTTTTAGGGCGAGTGGGAAAAATATTTTTAACGATGGCAAGCTCTAACTGTACTACGAGTCAACCTAAGAGTGCACTACTATGAAAGGTACGGAATAGCTACTTCCGCTACGAAAAGTAGTCCCTAGCGTTTAGATCGAAAAGCAACAGATGTATCACTCAGAATCTATTTTTGTGTGTTCAGAAGTTTATCGGGCAAAATTGCTATCTAAAACAAATTTTCTAAATGCTAGAGCGTTTGTAGAAATAAATTTAATATGAGAAGTTACTTGAGCAAGAGCCTCGCACTTTCGGCAACTAAAATGTCCGAGAGAGGGAAAGGAGTGGAAGACGTCTCTCAACATTTGCAACACAGACAATAAAATGACAATCGGAGAAACTCGATTGGGAGAAGATACTTAAGTAGCAGTAAGGGAAAATATTCTTTGAAGTTCGGACCTTACACACACACACATACACTCATGCGATTTTATTCCCACTGCTTCTCTTGAAAAGGATCCCTGTGTAAGGTTCTTTCTGTTCCTTGTATTAAAATTAACTTCGATGCTAAGAGTAGCTCTGCCTGGAGGGCTGGAAGGGGGGATATGTGCTGGAGTAATTGCTTGGCAGAGAGGGCACAGCAGGTGTGTGTTGCAACGCGGATTCATATCGTTCTTGTGTTCCACGAAGAGGTGTGATCTGGTTTCCATGCCTCTAACAACAGTACACTCTAAGGGTGACTTGGAGTACATACGTTCAGTATTATTCACATACAGTATTTTTCCACTACGGGGACGTATACATTTGCTTTTGACACTATATTTGGGCATTTTCCTTTTGATTGAAGGTTTAACGACCACCGTGAGCAACTCAATGGGCTATAAGCAGTCGCCCGTCCCTAATTTAGGGTCACTGGTTCCAGGAAAGGGAGAGAACCAGTGCCGTAAGACAAATACAAAATCCTTGCCTCACCGGGATCCGAACGCGGACCCTTCACGGACGAATGATCATAAGCCAGAGCTTAGACCACTGCGCCACCGGGGTGGCATATGTGGGCTTCAAAAGGTGATACTTTTAGAGATCTTTCCTCGCCAGGACTGCTGTAACCATTGTCACAACTTTATATGCATTTTTCAACTATTCTGAAGCAAGGTCGGACTTACAGGGAAGCCCATGAAACCCAGGCAATATTACTTAAATACTACACTACAACTGAGCTGAGAGATTAGAGTGTGATTTCTGGCGGATGTGCTTAGAATATAAAGAACATTTTGCTCTTTAATTCTGGTATTTAAGATGACGGGTAACCTTTCCTTTAAAACTTCTTTTTCCTCATTTTGTCCAGTTTAAGAGGCAATCACAAGATTTACCGTATGAATAAAATAGCTGTAAGATTCGCTATCCCCAGGTCATAAAAAAATAACTGTAAATATGTATATATGCATTATCCACGTGGAATTTCTATGTTCGCGCCATTTTCGGGCAGAGCGGACGAAATCGGCAGGTCTAAGCCTGATGCTGTCAGATACAGGCGATTAGCTGAATAACAATAGCATCATCTATTGACACAACAGGGACAGCAGACTCAGAACACCAATCTTTATCGACTGGTGGTAAAACTTCCTTTGTGATGGTTTACTATTAATACTGTACGTAAGTACTTGAAGTATATTATACATGTCTTGTGTGGCGATGGAATGATTTCATGGGCGCGTTAATGAGTGAAGCACACAAACTTAAGGGAGCCCCAGGTCGGGGAGATTACCTCGGAAATCTGGTGAGTTTTTCTAAAGTTTTTAAGAGAGAACGGACACTTTGCTTGAGAAGTGCTGCCCGCGGATGGCCTAGTGGTCAGCGTTCGTTACTGCCACGCAGAAACGTCAGGTTTGATCCCAGGTAGGTATGAACGCTCGAACCACTAAATATCCGCCGTGCGTCGGATGGGCACGTTAAACCGTCGGACCCCGGGTACTGGCCCCCCGGTAATAAATAAGGGCGTCTTCCTACCCCTTTCAACCCCGCTTCCGTGTCACTTTCCTATCGGGCACTATTGCTCAAATCTCCTAGCTTCCTATTTCTGAGGGTTGTGTAAGACTAGGGGTCAGACATTCCCTTTCTAAAATCCTCTACATCTGATCTGACCTGAACATCTTCTTAAGAAGTGTGGGTCGCGGATGGCCAGCGTTCGTGACTGCCACGGAGAAACCTCACGTTCGATCCCAGGCAGGTACTAACGCTCGAACCACTAAATATCCGCTGTGTGTCGGATGGGCTCGTTAAGCCGTTGGACCTCGGGTACTGGTCCCCCGGTAACAAATAAGGTCGTCTTTCGACCTCGCTTCCGTGTCATTTTCCTATTGGGCACTCTTGCCCAAATCTCCTAGCTTCCTATTTCTAAGAGTAGTTTAAGACCCGGGGTCAGACACTCCCTTCCTAAAATCCTCTACGTATAATCTGTTCTGCTTGAGAAGTGGAAGCAAGGCAGACGGGAGCGGAGTTTTGGAAAGAGCGGTCGGGTATGCGAAAGGACGTCCGAGACTATTTGTTTTCCGGAGAGCGATCGATATCGGGTCGCGTAGTAGCAGCGACGGTTTACGGAAAACACGATGTTCGGGTCTACTGTTTTCCGGAGAGCCTAGAGATTTGTTTTCCGGAGAGCCTAGAGATTTGTTTTCCGGAGAGCGATCGATATCGGGTCGCTTAGTAGCAGCGACGGTTTACTGAAAACACGAAGTTCGGGTCTACTGTCGATATCACGGACGGGACGCAGTCCATCAAGCATTCCATTAACCAGCCCTAGAGAAGTCCCAAGTCATGCACATAGCTTTAGCGAAATATACTGTTCGTCTTTGTTAGTGTTAATCAAGTTAGTAAAATCATGCAATGCATTGATTATGGTACGCTTTCCAACATACCAGAAATCATTACTCAAGTTATGAGGATAATGGCTATTTAATAAATCTCGCTCCTGTGCCCTGACCTTTGACCCCATTTCAATTATATTCAACAGAACCGGCTCAGTATATCTCCGGAACAACATACTAAAGTTTTGTTGCAATAGAAGCATTTTTAGTCAAGTTATGAGGATAATAGCTGTGGAATAAATCTCGCTCCTGTGTCCTGACCTTTGATCCCATTTCGATTATATTCAACAGAACCGGTTCAGTATTTCTGCGGAACAACATACTAAAATTTCATCGAAATCGAACCATTTTTACGCAAGTTATGACGCATAAGAGCAATGGAATAGATCTCGCTCCTATGTCCTGACCTTTGGCCCTATTTAGTCCATTTTCAATAGGATTCGTCCCAGGTGGTCCTCTACCGCATACTAAAATTTCATCGAAATCGAACCCTTTTTACGCGAATTATCGTGCGGGCGGACGAACGACAAAGCTGGAGCATATACGTTTCTTCAACCTACGATTGGAAAGCGTAAAAAAAGGGCCTGAATCCTATTTTTCTTCGAGTGCGTGATTCTACTACTAGACGAACCAAAACAAAATTATGTGACGGTTCTCGTTGGATCGCGGCTGCATTGAGAAAGAGCTAGAAGGGAGCGAGGGTCGTTACAATGGCACTGGAAAAGCTGGTTTTACTATAGACACGCTGATCGACTTTATTCATATTCGGGCTCTTCAGAGGAAATGCCAGAGGGTGGAATCTGTGTCGATATACGACAGCAGAACCCATGCTTCATGTAACATAAATGGCAATTAAAGCAGAGCAATAAACTAACCGTATATATAATATGACCACCTATACCTATTAATGGGAATAACCACCCTTGGCTCGGATGACAGCGGCGAGACGGCTTGGCATGGACACATTGAGGTCCTGGAAGATTGCCCGAGGCACACGTGCCTATTCGGACTGTTGCAGATCACGGAGGTTCCGGAGATGACGTGGTTGTGGGTCGACACGTCGAACCTGTCGATCCGAAGAGTCCCAAAAGTGCTCTATAGGATTGAGGTCGGGCGATTTCGCCAGCCAAGGGAGAACGGAGACGGTCAGCGAGGACGGACAGGTAGCCATTGGCGTTCAGGAACCCATCCAGTGATACCAGCGGTCCCAGGTCATACCAGGAAAACATCCCCCAGACATGCACACTGCCACCGCTAGCCTGTACTTGACCGACGAGCGTGTCCGGGTGTTGGCTCTCGTGTGTCTGACGCCGTATCCGCCACCACCCGTCACTTCTGTGGAATAGAAACTTCGATTCGTCGGAGAAGGCAATATTTTTCCACTCTTGCACTGTCCAATGACGATAGTCCCATGCGAACTGCAGGCGTAGTTGCCGATGAGCCGATTGGTTAACGTAGGCGCCTTGATGCAGCGTTGACCCTGGAGACCCATACGTAACAGGGTTCGCTCGACTGTTATCGGGGACACGTATCTGGGTGCCCCAGCGTTCATTTGTGTGGTCATTTGCTGCACTGTTGCGCGTTGATTGCCTTTACCAGTCGGCGGAGGCGACGTTCTCCTCTGGGTCGATGGCCTGTGGGGCTACACAGTTATGACGTCGTGAGGTACTTGGTGTGCTAGCGGTCCATTATTGGTACACCCTTACTACAGCGGCTCGCGAACAGCCCACGAAGTCTGCTGTTTCTGAGATGCTTCCGCCCTTGGTACGGTGGCCAATGATCATTCCTTTTTGAACGTCCATTAAAGCACTGCCTCTGCTCATCGTGCTCACGCAACGCATTATGGCTCATCTGTCCTGGCCGGCCGCTCATATCTCCGTATGGTCGCACTCATCACGTGCGCTGCGTGGCTTGCCTGGGCGGGTTCACTGTGATTCCAGGGGTGGTCATATTATTCTGATACGACTGTGTATCATCATCATCATTGTCAACCATTATCAATCCACTGCTGGACGAAGGTCTCCCCAAGTTTCCTCCACAACGGTCTGTCTTGTGCCAGTCTCCTCCATATCACTCCCGCATACTTTCGAATTTCATCCACTCATCTCATATGTGGTCTTCTTCTGGGTCTTATCCTGTCCCTTGGAATCGAATCTAAAATTTCGGCAGTCCATCGATGGTCTGTCCTTCTGGCAGTATGTTCAGTCCATTGCCATTTCAGGGATTTTACTCTCATCATGATGTCTTCCACTCTTGTCATTTTTCGGATCCACGAGTTCCTCTTCTTATCTCTCCTGGTTACACCAAGCATGCATCGCTGCATGCTTCTTTGAGTTGTCTGCAGCCTTTGTATGTCTCTTTTAGTTAAGGTCCACGTCTCTGCACCATACGTATAAGCACTGGAAGGATGCAATGATCAAACACTTTTCTTTTACGTCATAATGGCGTATTGCTCTTGAAAATTATGCTGTTTCTTCCAAAAGCTCTCCAGGCAAGTTTTGTACGCCGATTAATTTCTTCATCAATGTGACCCTCACTTGATATCTGCTGTCCAAGATAAACGTACGTGTCTGTTATCTCCAGCTTTTCTCCATCAATCGATAAATCTTCATTTCTTGTAAAAGCATTGAACATCACTTTTGTCTTCTGAAAGTTCATTTTTAATCCAACTTCTTTACTCTTGTCAGCAAGTTCCTGGATCATACTCTGCAGTTCTGATGGGGTAGTTGCAAAAATGACTACGTCATCAGCAAAACGAAGGTGGGTTAGATAATCTCCATTAATCTTTATCCCCTTGTTTTTCCAGCTCAGCGACTGAAAGACACCCTCCAATGTGGCATTAAAGAGCTTTGGAGATATGATGCCACCTTGTCTCACTCTTTTTAAAATTTCTATGTGTGTTGTATTTTCAAACAGCCGAATCTTTGCACTTGCATTTTTATAGATGTTATTAATAATATTAATGTATGCATCTTCAATACCGCAGGATTTCAGAGCCATTGTAACTGTTGATGGATATACGTATATATATATGCAGGGTGATTTAAAAGTCCCCGAACTCTGAATTCAAATATTTCTTGCACGAATATAGTGATGTATAACTATTTTTACATACTTCCAAAAGCAGAGTTAAAGACAAAATTTAAAAACAAAATTTTTTGAACTTACATTCTGAAGATCATGATGCACAACGCAGCAGTGACGAATATTCAGAACTTACAAACTACAAAGCAGAGACTGAAACAAACAAATTATTTAACGAGGACAAAAATTACGAATTAAAACTCAAAACCCAACAGGCAAGAGCAAAAATAATAATAAATACCAAAACCAGAATGCAGAAAGTATCGAGAATGCCGAGCCTTGGCTTTATCAAGGACCAGCAAAACTCTGCATTTTCTCACTTCCACAAAGACCTAGTTGTAAATGGGTTTCTGCAAAGCCATAGATGCAAGTATAAGACCCCCTCCCCACCCTCCCTTAAAAAAATTATTTAACATAACCGCCCTCAATGTTACGGAAAAAAATAATTTAGCAAAAGTTTTAGCATACATCTATCACTTTCTTGGACCAATCCATACTCATCATCTCCCACAAAAAAACAGAAAAACGTTATCAAAAAACTCACAGAAATGTGAGAAGGCTTGAACAAACAAACAGAAAAATACAGTTTTATATAGGAACTTTCCCATCCTCCTTGGCTGCTGCTGTTCAAGTCGGCCATTTTATGTCAATAGGGGTTGAGGAAGAAGCATTGTGAGTAAGCTCTTGCTTTTGTTCTTGTGCAGGTTTTTTCTCATGTTCTAATTGTGTTCGTTAAATGCTTAAAATATATTATTTTTCTTTTTTGGCATTGGTGCAAATTGTTTTCTAACTATTTAAGTATTTTCTTTCACTTACTGTTGGCAATGTGCGTGTTTTTGTGATCTTTATTACAGCTGTTTGCTGGTCACTCGACCTCGTGGTCGTCGTCGTTTTTCGGAGTTGGTTGTTGCAAAATTTCTTTTTTGTAAACTTAAAGCATTCCTAGAATACTTTGTAAATAATGTAACTTTTTTTAACTTTAAGTATTTTTTTCCAAAGCATTCTTTCAATTTTTTTGTTCTTCTGGCTTCCGTTTTTTCGTGGAAGCTGTATGTACAAAAGTTTCTATTTACTTCCGTGATCTCCGTTGTAATTTTTTATTCCTTTATTTTTATTTTTATTGTATTTTTGGAAGTGCTTTTTTCCCCAGGGAATGACATTTTTTAAGAGCTTTTTGTACTTTGGTTCACGTTTGGAACTTCACTTGGGCGGTATGGTTGCTTAACCACGTGCTAAAACTGTATTTTTCTGTTGGTTTGTTCAAGCCTTCTCACATTTTTGTGAGTTTTTTGACAACGTTTTTCTGTTTTTTGTGGGAGATGATGAGTATGGGTTGGGCCGGGAAAGTGATAGATGTATGCTTAAACTTTTGTTAAATGGTTTTTTTTTTCCGCACCATTGAGGGCGGTTATGTTAAATAAAAAAATTGGGGGGGGGGGGGGACTTATGCTTGCATCTATGGCTTTGCAGAAACCCATTTTCAACTAAGTCTTTGTGGAAGTGAGAAAATGCAGAGCTTTGCTGGTCCTTGATAAAGCCAAGGCTCGGCATTCTCGATACTTTCTGGTTTTGATATTTATTATTATTTTTACTCTTGCCTGTTGGGTTTTGAGTTTTAATTCGTAATTTTTGTCCTCGTTAAATATTTTTTTGTTTCAGTCTCTGCTTTGTAATTTTTACATACTGTTATATTTAAACTCATACTTACAGGTAATGAAAACCACTTTACAATAGATGCTGGAATTGTCCACCATTCTGTTGAAGACACAAATTCACCCGACGACACATGATGGCGGACGCTCTTTTCAGCGTGTTGGCTGGTATCTCCCTCACGGCTGTAATGATGTTGTTCCGCAGGTCCTGTGCCGTTTTAGGGTTGTTGTGGTGAACTGTGTCTTTCAGATAGTCCCACAAGTAAAAGTCTGGAGGACTCAAGTCTGGTGGGCGAGGCAGCCAAAGTTTTTTCGAGATTAAACGGTCGTGGAAGAACTTACGGAGCATCTCCATTGCGTCGTTTGATATGTGGCACGTTGCTCCACCTTGTTGAAGCCAACAGTAACGTTCGTGTTCTACCAGCATCGCTACAAATTGATGGATGATGTCTGCTACACAGGGTAATTAACAGTTGCGTCGAAAAAAATGGCCCTACAATTCGCCGTCTTGACATGGCGCACCGCACACTCCAACTTTCTGACAGTGAAGTCCAACCTCATGCAAAGCGTGTGGATTCTCCGCAGCCCACATGCGAGTGTTCAGGCTATTGACATATCTATTCAAATGAAACCATGCCTCGTCACTGGAAAAAGTGTTGTTAAGCTGGTTAGTTATATTGTTGCGCGTGAAACTCTTAAACCATTGGCAGTAGGCAATGTGCTTTTCCGAGTCCAAAGGACGTAGCTCTTGCACTACTCGAATTCTGTACGGCCGTAGCTGAAGACGTTTAGTAGCCCTCTGGCACGCTGAATACAATGACCTTAACTCTTGAGACAGCCGCCGAAGTTACTACCGGGGAGAGCACTGCAGGGAAACGTGAATTTTCTCCAGAAACGTGGTCGTCACCGCAGACGGCCTGCCGCTTTTAGGCTTATCCTGAACACTGCCTTCTCACGAAACCAGTTCACAAGGTCATGCACAGTTGTTTTCCCTGGTATAGGAACATCAGGAAACTTCCTTTGAAAGAGCTGGATGCAACGTTGGTAAGATTTTTCCGCAAAATAAACTTCGAACAAAGCGACTCTCTGTTGTTGCGTGAGACTCGTGGCTGACTGAACGTTACTGCTTGCCAGCGCCCGAGTAAGCGTAGTGTCACGTGGGGCTATCACGTGGCGCAGCTAGTTCCCCAAGGTCACACACACAACAGTCACAAGCAGCAATACTCGGATACCTTTTATGGTTTTACAGCAAATACGTTTTAAAAATAGAGTTCGGGGACTTTTGATTCACCCTGTACAAGGTTACAAGGAAAGTCCTTGATCAGGGCAATATCTCACGAACTGTGGCAGTTAGCGATTTACTTCTTGTGCAGTGGTATAGGAAACCCCCTATGGCGCACACAATAACACCACGAGGGATCCCCTCGCCCCCTTTTGGGGGGCTGAGGGGGCTATAGTGCCCCGCTCCCCTTCCTTTGCAGATAGGGGTCAATTACAAACTTGTTCAGCGAGGCAAAAATAGTATACAAATGTTTTTGTCCCATAACAAAAGATGGAAGGGGAATGTATATAACACATAAGCAAGCTAAAAGAAACAAAACAAAAAAACAAATATATGCGCAAGAAAACCAAGAGTTAAGTGTTATACGTCCCTTTTTTTCTTTTTTTTTTTTTTTTTTCAAATTGCTTTTTCCTGTAAAGTTAAATAAGCTTATTATTTTGCTCTAAGCTTAAGAATGTGGTTTTCACTTTAAACCTTTTTTACCAGCATGTGTGCTAGCTGGTTGTTTTAGTATAGTTTACAAGGTTTAGTAGAATTTAATGTTCAAAGATTTTATTAACTTACAAAATTTATATTTGGTGCACTTAAGCAGATGTAATATAGCAGAAACCCACTTTCAGGTCTTTGTAGAAATGAGAGAGGGATCATTTCTGTTTGACCCTGAAGAAGGAATAAGTGATTGTTCTCAACATGTTCTACATGACATGTCTCCTTTTATAATCTCACTTTTACAGTTTACAGTTTTTTAGTTTTAGCCCTCATCAAGGGGAGAATATAGCTCTGTGATTGGGTTTTGATATTCTTCTTTTTTTAGGTTCTTCTTTTAAAATTGTTTGTACACACCCACACACATCATTTAAGAAGGTTGACATTTTTTCTGGAAGTGAAGATATAGAAGCTATATCGAATATCTACTTAAAAAATGACATCTTGAAAAATACACACACACACCATATATACATACATATACACGCACGCCATAGATACATACATATACACACACCATATATACATACATATACACACGCCATATATACATACATATACACACGCCATATATACATACATATACACACACACCGGGATGTAAGGTCAGGTGATGCGTAACATCACAGCTTCTCCTTGACAAATGTCAACCCCGCCTTCTCGTGGTACATCCTGTTCCCACTAAAGGGGCTCTGACGACCTCCAATAGCGGTATAACTATACCATCGGGATTAGAGGAAATGCTATCCCACACTCACCAACCCGCTTGGCCAGCGTGGTGAGTTATGGCCAAACCCCTCCAAAATGACTCCACAACTTAAATCTTGGCCCTCAGTCTCCGGCAGGTGGAATGTACCTGGCTAAGGCAGCGGCCAGTGCGACATGAAGGCAGAGGGTGCTAAGAATCCCCGGAGGACCGGACTAGGCTGCCATCTGATGCTGACCTTGGCTACGTATAACGGACGCTCCCTATCTTCTGATTCAAGGTTTCTTGAATTGGAAGAGGAACTACAAAGGATCAAGTGGGACATCGTCGGGCTAAGTGAGGTAAGGAGAAAAGGAGAAGATCTCATTGAACTGAAAAGTGGACATCTCTTCTACTATCGTGGGACAGATACTGGCAGAACTAGTGGTGTTGGATTTATAATAAACAAGAAACTGAAGGATAAAGATGTAGAAGTTGAAAGTTCCTCTGACAGAGCTGCACGACTCGTTATCCAACTCTCGAGAAGATACCAGGCTCAGATTATTCAAAATTATGCACCCACCACAAGTCATGCTGAAGAAGAAATTGAAGAATTTTATGAGGAAATTCGTCATCTAAATAATAAAGGTGAGCAGCACTTGAAGATAATTATGGGCGATTTCAATGCAAAAATAGGGCAACGGCAACAGAATGAGACTTCAGTAGGTAAATTCGGTCACGGCAACAGAAACCAGCGTGGAAATACTCTCGTAGAGTTTGCAGAGGCAGAAAGGTTTTTCATCTTGAACTAATTTTTCAAGAAAAAGCCACACAGGAAATGGACATGGAGACATCCAAATGGGACGACAAGTGAAATTGATTTTATTATGTGTAACAAAAATTCGTCATAGAAGACTGCAGTGTGCTAAACAAGTTCAACACAGGCAGTGACCATAGATTGGTGAGATGTAAGATGCACCTCAACACTAAACTCGAACGTAGCATGCTCATAAGACAAACAAAATGTATTGACATAACCAACCTTAAAAAACACCATAATACCTTCAAATTGGAACTGAAGAACAGATTCTCTGCTTTAGAAGGCCTAACATCGGAAGAAGTGGATATTTCTGAAGTTAACAGAAAAGTAACCAAAGTTCTTATGGAAACAGCAACAAAATTAGCTGGGTCTAAGAACAAGTTGCATGTGAACAAATTATCAGGAAAAACCAAAATGTTGATGCAAAAAAGAAGAGTGATGAGGACAACTAAAGAAGATGTGACTTCCAAAGTGGAATACATAGAGCTATACAAGACAGTACGAAAAAGTATCACTGAAGACGTAAGGAAATTCAACTGTGAACTAGTAAGGAAAGCAATTGAAAACAACCAAAGCCTAAAGATAGCAAAGGGACATCTCAGTAAGGGGAAAAAACAGATTATGGCACTGAGAAAAGAAGATGGTTCTGTAACAAGAAATAGAGGCGAAATTTTGACAAGAGTGAAAGATTTCTACTCCAAATTATATGAAAGGGATGATACATGTACTCCAGACATCATGAAAGGTACCAATACCAGAGTTCTTCCAGTCCTTTCAGCAGAAGTTGCACATGCAATCAAGAACATGAAGCGGGAAAAAGCTCCAGGAGAAGATGGAATTACTGTAGACATCATACAAGAAGCAAGTGGAGAAATCGAAACAGTACTCGCCCAAATTTTCACTCGATGCCTTAATGAAGGGAAAATTCCTGAGGATTGGAACAACGCTACAATGATCTTGCTACATAAAAAAGGTGACATTGAGGATCTCAGGAACTACAGACCTATCAGCCTCCTATCAGTGGTTTATAAAATCTTAACTAAAGTTCTTTCACGCCGCTTGAAGGTGACACTGGACATGGCTCAACCGAGAGAATAAGCTGGATTCAGGAGTGGCTACAGCACAATAGATCATATCCACGTACTGAGAGAACTAATTGAAAGAGCGAGGGAATATGAACTTCCATTGTGCATGGCTTTTATCGATTATGAAAAAGCCTTTGATTCGGTGAAACTATCAGCAGTTGCAATGGCTCTGAAATCCTGCGGTATTGAAGATGCATACATTAATATTATTAATAACATCTATGAAAATGCAAGTGCAAAGATTCGGCTGTTTGGAAATACAACACACATAAAAATTGGAAAAGGAGTGAGACAAGGTGACACCATATCTCCGAAGCTCTTTAATGCCACATTGGAAAATGTCTTTCAATCACTGAACTGGGAAAACAAAGGGATAAAGATTAATGGAGATTATCTAACCCACCTTCGTTTTGCTGATGACATAGTCATTTTTGCAACTACCCCATCAGAGCTGCAGAGTATGATCCAGGAACTTGCTGACAAGAGTTAAGAAGTGGGATTAAAAATGAACTTTCAGAAGACAAAAGTGATGTACAATGCTTTTACAAGAAATGAAGATTTATCGATTGATGGAGAAAAGCTGGAGATAACAGACACGTACGTTTATCTTGGACAGCAGATATCAAGTGAGGTTCACATTGGTGAAGAAATTAATCGGCGTACAAAACTTGCCTGGAGAGCTTTTAGAAGAAACAGCATAATTTTCAAGAGCAATATGCCATTATGTCTTAAAAGAAAAGTGTTTGATCAATGCATCCTTCCAGTGCTTACGTATGGTGCAGAGACGTGGACCTTAGCTAAAAGAGACATACAAAGGCTGCAGACAACTCAAAAAAGCATGGAGAGGTGCATGCTTGGTGTAACCAGGAGAGATAAGAAAAGGAACACGTGGATCCGAAAAATGACAAGAGTGGAAGACATCATGATCAGAGTTAAATCCCTGAAATGGCAATGGGCTGGACATACTGCCAGAAGAACAGACCATCGATGGACAGCCGAAATTTTAGATTGGATTCCAAGGGACAGGAAAAGACCCAGAAGAAGACCACATGGAAGATGGGTGGATGAAATTCGAAAATATGCGGGAGTGACATGGAGGAGACTGGCACAAGACAGACCGATGTGGAGGAAACTTGGGGAGACCTTCGTCCAGCAGTGGATTGATAATGGTTGACAATGATGATGATGATGATGACACACACACCATGAAGGAATGGTGAAAATTTTTCATCTTTAAAAACTCTGTCTCTCCTATATATGTGTGTGGTACATTTTTTTTTATGTTAATGACTAGCAGATAAGTTGGCATACTCATTACCACTGATGCTGTGCTAATTCAATTCTACAACTTTTCCTTTACCAGATTTGATCCTTAACACAATGTGCCCATGACAGATGTATTGAAATAAAACTTTTCTTTCTCAGATGAGTATATATAATAGCTATCAGAAAAATTGCAAATACTTGCATACATGTATACAAACAATGAAAAATTGAAATAAAAAAAACAAACTTAGCTTTCTGATGGCAGAATTCCTTGGCACTTGGCATTATTCCTGCAATTTGCTTACATTTTCTCCATGGCATGAAAAATCTGGTTTGGCCATGTGCATCCAGGAAATTTTCACTTTGATGAAGCCTGCCACTTACGTGCTTTTCTGCGTTGAGCTTCTTCTGCCTTCCTAACTTTTGCTTTTGCATTTAAATGTCTTAGCCGTATAAAGGTTCGGGTTCTAACATACAACTTTATCACCTCTGTAGGAACATTTGGAAACCTCTGACCAATTTTCACACATAGTTTGTGTACAATCTTGTGTTCCTGGGATAAAGAGTCATGTCCATGCACTTCTGCAAACATCAACTCAAACTGGCTAACTTTCTCCAACCATGGACCTGATGAAACAAGCAGGCCACCTCGTGAAAGGGTCTCAATCTAGCCAACAGGTACTGATTCTGTAGTTGATGGTGGATTAAGTAGCTGGCCAGTTGGCGTACCCAGCGAACGGTCATATTTTCTTCCTCGGTAAGCTATGTAACCTGCAAGGTAACGAAAGCCTTCTACAGAGCAATCAGAGCCAGGAGTAGCAGGTGGTACCTGAATACCTGTAGAGTCATGTAGTGTAATATCCCGAATCTCAGTTTCACCTTCAATCATTGCCAGGGGTTCTGACATATCAGATAAAACGGCACTAAACAACTGAGATGTCAAAAAGTAATCATCATCACCACCACCTAGCGCAACAGGAGCAGCACTTGAAAATGGAATGTCACTTACATTGGCACCTAGAAGCAAGAGACGCAAACGGGATTTCACTTCTGTAGGCAATGGATGATCATAGAAGTGGCCTAGCCAGCGTATTTGTGAAAAAAAAAATTTCAAGGCAGTCTTGATTGAGTCGAGCAGTTAGGATGTATTTTATGTTCAGAGGCTTCAGGTCAGTGAAGAGTCCCAGTACTGAGCGAATGGTTATGATGAATCCTTTCTGAAAGGGTAACAGATATGTTGCATTACCTACCTTCATTCCTCGGATGCATGCATGCAGCTGTCGTAGAATCCTCTCTTGGGTTTCACGATGAGTTCCAAATCCACATGCCAGAGACTTCTCATCTGTAGGCCTTCTTGCATTTAGCACATCAAACGAGTCGTTCAGAAGCTGAACAAATTTCGCGACGTGTTCTTCATGTGGCATAAGAAAGCGTATTCCTTGTGCAGTGTGGTTTGAAAAGAGCTGAGTTGCCAAATATACAGGTTGGCGGTCACGGCCCTTCACACTAATGTGATGAAGTGACAACTTGGGGCATATCTTCATCTCACTGCAATCCAGAGTAAGGAGCTGCTCAATAGTAGGTTTTGTAATTTTCTTATTACCTGGAAGTGTTAGTCCATCATCGAGAAAATGATTTCTTAGCAGCTTGTAAAGGTGTGGAACATCTGCAAACACCCAAACTCGTTTATTTGGTATTTGAGGATTGGGGAAGCATGTGTTTGTGTGTGTTACTTATAATTCCTTCCATACAGCACGATTTTTGCCACCGAGGTCAGCTACAGCAGCAACAACATTATACTGAATATCTTCCAGAGATGATATTATTTTGTTCAACAATGAGGCTGTCATCTGTATGTCAAAATCAAAATATATTACCTGCTTCCAGCTTGCAAACAGTCCCCGTACCATGACTACTTGCACATTACTGTGTGGACCAACAATCCTATCTTCTTCTTGGTCATAGGAAATTCTGCTATCTATGTTCATTTCATCAAAAGAAATGACACATGTACACTCTAAAGTACTAAGTCTTTGTGCCTGTGCCTTCATTAGCTGAAGGACATCATGTAGAATGCCAGGGCGACAATGGAATGAGCGAGCAGTCCACCGCCTCAGTGTTGAAATTCCTGGCAATGGAACCCCCATTTTATCTCTCAAGAAAATATAGCACTTTCTTGACATTGCACGCAGAGTAATGGCTTTACAGATGTCTTTCCTTTCCCATTTTACACATTTCTTACCTTTTATTAAACAACGGATCTGATTTGCAGTGAAGAGTTTTGCTAAAACTTTCCTTACTTCAGTTTCTAACTCCGTGTAAAATTTTTTCAAGTATTTCTGAGAGCGTCGTCGAGTTGTTACAAGCTGACTGTGAAGGTACTTGTTTCTTACTCTCATCTGAATGCACGCTGTGTTTAGCCTTTGGTTTTCTTCCTCCAATTTCTTTATTCTTTTCTCCATTGTTTTTATATCACTCAGCATGCACTGTGTTTCTCGATCAGTTCCCATCGGTTTCTCTACATTCCTCTTCTTTGGTGATAGATTATCAAGGGTTTCCAATGCACGTTTCCGAACTCCACGGTCATGACATCTAAGTGCAGTAGGCGTTGTAGTCTCAGGTCCTGAAATGTCAGCACTGGCTCTCGAACTTACCTTATTAATACCAGTATTATTGCTTGTGGGAAGGTTTAGTGTAGGTACTGCATCAGGCTTCAACACTTTCCTGTTAGTTAACCCAAGTAACTCTGCCTTTAAGTCACGCTGGTAGTCATCCTGTGTGAAATGTTGAGAACACACTCTTGCATTGGACACTTTGAAGGTATCCTGACGCTTACATTTCTGAATCCACAATTTTTGTAGTAATAAATCCTTCGGAAATACATGGTACATAATGTCAGTGTTCTTGGTTTTCCTATTGTACGTAGTACAACAAGAAACTGCACAACCCGGCATTATTGCGTTTCTTACGAAACACAGAAGCAATGAATTTCAGTGATAAATACGTGTAAATATCAAAATAAACAAAACATAAACATAAAACTATACGATACAAACTTCAAGCGGTTGAAAATCAACTGCGTTTATAGAGAAAACTCCAGCACACCAATTGTAAACAAACAGGGATGCCAGAAGTCGAAAGACTGTGCGTCCACACCTACGTCATGCGTGGTTTCAAAATAACCGCGTCTGATACTGCGCAGCCTGAAGAATCCAGCTGGCGAAGCGCTTTTATACGCCGCATTCATCAGCGCTCTCTACCGGTTCAACGCGGCATTACCGCACACACATTCCTATACGAAATCTGCTTATTTAGATCCCCTCTACCTGCCTTTACATTTTTGACATATAGTTTTGAACCACCCTGTATAGTTCGTGAGATATTGGCCTGATAACGGACTTTCCTTGTAACCCTGTATATATATCGTATTTCAGTGACCATCCTTATATAAAAGTTCCGACTTTTTTTCATAAGAAAGGCTTTCCCAGTTGAAAATTTTGGTATTGCTCCCCTATCAGGATATCATAAAATCCCTAAAAATCGAATTTCGTCTTGAAGCTATGATAGTTTTTTGAGTTATGGCGGCATCAAACCACGCGCACGGAATGCCCACACACAGCCACGGACGAGAGAGTTGTCATATCATGTTCGGGGAAACCCAAAATGTGTATTTCTGTTGAAATCTAGATAGCGAACTTTTTGCGATTACATTTCAACATTAGTATGAGAAAGTTAAAATGAAGGGAGAAGGAGAGCGGGGGGGGGGGGGTAACTTTTTTTTCAAGGATAACGGGCAAAGTGAAAGAGGCCACAAAACTGATGCTGTACCCAGGGCTCCGCCACTGTTTTGAAGAAAAATTTCGCAGTTTTGTTTAGTCAAAAATCAATTTTTCTTCTTTTGTGTGTGTGTGTGTGTGTCATAGACGCCGACTATAAGGGGGCAAGGTTAATATTGCCCCTCCAATAATTTCACTGGAGGGGCAATACAGAGATGAGTTCGGGCTCGGTTTTCGAAGCCCGACTCAGCCCCATGAGGTCTGTGTACTGTGGGGCGCGAGCCCGGCCCAGCCCGACTTTCCCAAGTGCTGATCCTTTTCTCTCTTGCATCCGATTTTTTCATGAAACAGGAAGAAGCACGGAATATGATGCTCATTATTTATGCGCCTCATTAGGAAGGATAGAACCTTGAAATAAAATTTATATTTTACAGTTTCACAGAAATTTTAATTTTGCAGTAGCTGATATTTTTTTCTTATCTAAGAAAAATAAACTGTCTACCTTTTTTGCGCATGGAGAGGAGATGGTCTTCACGCATGTTTTGGCATGACGCAAAAGTCTGCTAGATCCTGAAAAACTTTCATATTTCGAAATGCATTCACATTTCTCACACTGAACATAATCCAATTTAGCGTTGGTCGTGCAATCAATAATTCGGGGGAAAAGGTTTCCTCACGGTAGATTTTCCCACTTCATTTTTAACTGTTTTGCAATCACCAGTATTTAACTTTTTTCGTATAACTTCAGGATACGGATCATCAGGACCGGATTAAGGGGGTGTCTATAGGAGCTATAACCTTGGGGCCCACAATGACCAAGGGCCCAAGAGGCATGCCTGGGCAAGTAATAAACAGAGAGAGGGAGAGAGAGATTTATAATATAGTTTTACTTTTGTCTCGTATCATTTCCATTTGGCAAGAAATAAAGGCTAGAAGACGAACAGATTTCAAGACAGTGGCTTACCAAGGGTAAATGTTTCATCTCGCTGTGGTCAGCGGTGAGGGCGAGACAGTTTAAGCTTTTTCATTACCATCCACCCACATCTCCCAATTTACTCTTGGAACCATTAAATATCGAACTCCCATTTGGCTTCCTATTGCGTTTAACAAAACAGATGAACGAAGAAATGTATACAATGGTAAATCAATAGAAAATACATGACAAAATCTAGGAATCTTAAGCTTTTAACTCATGCTCTTATGATAATAATGAAAAATACCGTGACTTATTATGAAAACTCTGCAGATAATTTAGTAGTTACAGTTTTGTGTTTTAACGGACTTCATAATAGTTCTCCGTCATAAGTTCTTTGGGGCCCCACTCAGATGTCTTAGCCTTGGGGCCCACTCAAATGTCTTAGCCTAGGGGCCCACTAAGGCCTTAATCCGGCCCTGCGGATCATTCATATTGTAATGCGCAAATGGATAATAAGAGTAACTCAACTTGAGGGATGAATGTTGAGTGTAGGCAACAGCTACTGTATTAGAGAAGCTTTGTTTAATTTGTTGTTCCCTTGCCGCCTTCTGCACGATATTTGGTTTAACGAGGCCTTCTGCAATACTGGGGACGAACTTCCGTCCTCAGAGCTGAGATCTTAAGGCCGGCTTCACATAGGCGGAACCAGACCCGTAGCCAGACAGAAAATTTCGTTGGAGCAGCTGATGTTTGAGGTCTGGCGAAGGATATAAAGAGGTCGGGCAAAAGATATAAAACAGTTGTACCGCGGGTGGCCTAGTGGGCAACGTTCGTGACTGCCACGGAAAGGACCTCAGGTTTGATCCCACGCAGGTACGAACGCCCGATCCACTAAATATCCGCCGTGGGTCGGATGGGCACGTTAAGCCGTCGGACCCCGGGTACTGGCCACCCGGTAATAAATAAGGGAGTCTTCCTACCCCTTTCTACTTCGCTTCCGTGTCACTCTCCTATCGGGCACTCTAGCCCAAATCTCCTAGCTTCCTATTTTTTAGGGTTGTTTAAGACCTAGGGTCAGACACTCCCTTCCTAAAATCCTCTACATATGATCTGATGTAAAACAGTTGGGCTGCAGATGGCCCCACGGTCAACATTCGTGACTGCCACGGAAAAGTTTCAGGATCGATCCCAAGCACGTACGAACGTTCGAACCACTAAATATTCGCCGTGGATCAGATAGGCACGTTAAACCGTCGGACCCCGAGTACTGGCCCCGCGGTTATAAATAAAGGCGTCTTTCTCTCCCTTTCTACCTCGCTTCCGTGTGACTTTCCTGTCCGGCCCTTTAGCCCAAATCTCCTACCTTCCTACTTCCAAGGGTTGTCTAAGACCTGGGGTCAGACACTACCTTCCTAAAGTCCTCTACATAAATCTCTAATCTGTACAAAGTAGGTTGCGCACTGGACTGTAGTGTGAATCGCTAGGACGGGCAAAAGAAAACGCAGCTCGGGCGCCGCCTGTCCTGGCCCTTCCCTGGTTGCGGAACAAATCCGTCGAAGCAATAAATCTCCCGGCTGGTTTTCAAGCGGACTATTTCCCCTGGGGAATTTACTTTGATTCGCACTTTAACTCTCATCATACCGCAGAGCAATTCTTCACAACATAGTCGAACTGCATATCTTTATCCACACTCTACGTCCAAATTTATAACAGATTTTTCGTTTCCTGTGCATTGCGTTTCAACGAAAAATTTATGACACGAGCAGCTTTTCCTTTTTCCCTCCCCATCTGTTTTATCGCGGATTGTTCTTTTGAGAAATGAGGTCGTCTTCTCTGATGTGTCCAAGGGCAATTTTAGTTGACCACAGAACTGACCGTCATATTGCGTCTGTGCGAAGGTGGAGTTCCCTAATCACTATTTCCCCGGCCTCAACACCACTTTCCTAGACTAATTACTCTCTTAAAAAGCACTTAAGCTCTCACACAATGGCACATCTATTCCCTTCCCATGCAATCAGGATTCACTGATACACTGCCGGAAAAAAACTGATTCCTCTTCCTAAAACTCAGAAGAAAAAAACGGAAAAAAGAACTCTCAGTATTTTAACATAAAAAAGAAGCCCGTACGAGATGTAACTAATATGCTATTCGTAAGTCGTCCGAGCCCGAGATGTAACTAATATGATATTCGTAGCTCGCCCGAGCCCAAGATGAAATTGATGATGTCCGCCCGAGCCGGTCTCGGGCTCGGGTCCAACCCGTCTCATCTCTAGTGCCCACCCAATATTTTTGGTCCTGTTTAATTAAATAATCGCTTTAGCCTAATAAGATGGACCAAGCTCCACTTTATGAGGCCAAAGCGATTTATTTCCAAAAAATTAATAAATAACAAAATAAATAAAAACTTTTTTCCCCATTCTCAGCATTTCTTATTTGATAAGAATCTGGATTGCCAGCCCCGTCGTATTAATAGAGTTTGACATGTTCTCGCGATATGTGATAAATGCTTAAAACAATTATGAAAAATAAAATAAATAACATACAGAAACGTATAATTTCTAGCGCCTTTATTTATCTATCTAATTTTTGCGCTTCTTGTTCTTTGTTTGAGTAACCCAGCTAAATTCTCATTTTTTACTAAACTTAGGAAATAAAATCTTTCTGGATATTTTTATAAAATCACAGGCTCGATTTTATTTTTTAAATATTAATTTTCAGCAAAAGAATATTTCTATTTTCTTGTTCATTTGCTGAAGCGAATTACAATTGCGTTTTAAAATATACGTCGAATCTCATAGGTTTGCTTTTGCCCCCCCCCTCCTTTTTATTTTCCTTCTGACAATGGAAGAGACATGCCCCTCCTCTCCCACGTCTGATCTCTTCAACCCCCCCCATAATAATTTGGAGGCCCCTGGTGTATGTGTGTGTCAGAAAACTACAAAAGCAAGGCTAAGTACACCCGTGAATTCGAAGTCATTTTTCTCGTATACTCAGTGATCAGTCCCTTTACCCAGAAGAACAAATATATTCACTACGCCATGAAGGGGAAGGATACTGTTAAATACGATGTTGCATCAGTGTATTTATTCCCTGACGCAATATCTTCCCTCTGTTTGAGACTGAGAGACATTTTAGACTTAAAGTCATCTACGATTGGTTATACAAAATGACTTCACAAGACTTGCTGCCCTAGGTGAGGCATTTTGAAAATAAATTTCCCTTCCCTCCCTTCTCTCTATAGGAATACAGATGGTTCGCCTTCCGCCTTATCGAAAATCGTGGAGAGACGAGACGCATTCTCTGTCAGTTTTAGAAGCAGATGAGAGCCTCCATTCACGCTGCGCACAAAGGACAGGGAACTGACAGCCTGGACAAATCCATCACAAGAGGAAGGAAAAAAAAAGCCGGGAACATTGATAGCGTACTTCTGCCGATGCGCTCTATAGCTATGGATCGCCGATCAGCGATTCTTTCTTCACTTTGAGCTGCGAAAACTTCTGCTTTCCTCAGACAGCGCGATTGACTGCGGGTTCCACGCCGCACGTGCTGCTTTTTCACACTTGTCGGACATGCGCAGCAGAATTCAGCTCCTGATCGATGGCCATAGCCGAAAACTGAAAGCCAACTGGCCAAAGAAAACTCTGTGTCGGAAGCGACATTTCCCAGAACGAAAGGAAACTTACAAATATATATATATATACCAGTGGCGTATCTTGGGTCCGAGACCTGGGCTATCTCACCCCTCCCCCCTCCCAAGTACTGTTTTGTTTTTTTCGAAAATTTATTTTTTTATTGTTAAGTAATAGAAGTAACTATTTTCCCAAATTTTAGGTACATGCAAACATGATACCAAATAATTATGAGGATTAGTTTTTCAACACTTATTAGTACATGAACTCCATTCTTCTTCTCCTTTTGTGTGAACTTGAGTGCTACGTTTTCATAAAATGTTTCTTCTGAGCACTTTTTCATATTTAAAAATAATGTTTTTCCTTATTGACAAAACAGCCAAATTTTTCGAATGTGCATGTCCTTGTGTGGCTCTAAGTTATATCTTGATTCTTTTTAATGCTGAAAAACTTCTTTCGGCAGTTGCAGTTGTTGATGGAAAGTTTAATATGAGATCTGCTAATTTGTACACCTCACTAAACACTATGTCCAATTATTCAACTTTATGTATCATGTCTCTTACTGATTTGTTTTGTATTCATCAAGGGATAAAACACCTTCAGTTCATTTTTTAGTCGAGCTGTAACAAAATTTGAAGCATAGAGTTCTCTAAGTTCTGACAGGAGATGTTCAGGAAAGCTTTCATAAAATTTATCAAAACAGTTCGAATCCAACAAAGCCACGAATTTAATATATAATATCTCTGATTTTAATTCATTGACACTTCATAAAAACTGAAACAACTTTCGCGAAACACTCTTATGGGCGGGAGTATGCGAGTGACTGAGATAGTCTAAGTCTTCATTTTTCTGAGCGAACCGTTGCAAAAAGCAATGGCCCATTCCCCTCTACCAGCTGATTCATGTTGTCATGGAATTGCTAGCATGCGATCGTACGGAAGGTTTTCGAATCAGAACTGCGAAGACTCTGGAAGAGCTGCTTGTGTTATGCCATTGGTTTTCGCTCGCCAGACTGAGTCAAAGAAGCGAATCTGCACGCGTTTTTTCGCACCGAAAGCATCGACACATTCTAATACCGTTGGTAATTGACTTTTATTTGTGTATATTTAATTCAGCTTTATTTGTGCATTCTCCGGGCTTCGCAGCTAGCATAGCTAGCTTCGAATATACGCCACTGATATATACCCACTACAAGAAGAAGCATTTTCGACGGGAGCCAAAAGCAGGAGAAAAAAAACCATCATTGCGAACAAGTTGGGAAAAACATGCAAGAATGCAGAAAGTTTTGAAAATGTTGAGTTTTGGCTTTATCAAGGACCAGCAAAGCACAGCATTAACTCATCTCTACAAAGACATAGTTGAATATGGGTTTCTACTATGTCATAAATGTATTTCTGGGAAATGACCCCACAAATCAAAATACACGTTCTAAACCACGAAAAGGGGAAAATCAAGAATAAATTTAGCAATACATTTATGACATACATGGCCCAACCCACAACAACTCATCGTCCACAAAACCAGGAAAACCTAGTACAGAGCTCATGAGCAAAAACACTGGGTTTTTTTTTGTTTTTGTTTTTTTACTATTGCAGCGAGATACTTGATGAATTCAGACAAATGAAACGTAATACAAAACCTGGGAAATTACTAAAAAAAGAAAAGTTGCAATATGTACACAGTATTGTAAAAATGCTTTACTTGAAGGCACAAGCCTTCAAGTAAAAAATGAGACCGCAAGCCACGTGGCTCAAAACGCGAAGAAGCGTGCATCCTGAGTAAAACTTCAACAAGGAAGCAAGGCAAAGAAAAAAAAAACATAGCCAAAAGGCAAGAGAAAAAAAAAGCCAGAGACAAAAAAAATCAGCCTGTGCTAACACACGTTGACCACAAATTCAGGAAAACTAGCTCAGAATCCAGGTGCGAAAAACAAAAATATATATTTTATAATAGATACAGGGTGATCCATTTAAACCAGTACACTGAAAAAAAACTTACATTTTTGCAAGGGATCGCGCAAGGAACTTCTTTTTTCAATAGAAGCAGCAACTTCTGGAGAGTGAAAACCGCCACCGTGAAGAAGTTTGTTAACCATAACTGTAACTCAGCTCGTGATTTGTTTGTTGTTGCGTTGTCATTCACTTGCGTGCATTCGGAAACATGCAGTACTCTGTTCCAGAGCGTGTTTTTTTAGTGAAATCGTGTTGGGTAACCAATTCTGTCATCAAAACGCAACAAGCATTTCAAAGAGAGTTTGGAGTTCGAAAAGTGCCAAGCAAGTCAACAATTCTGTCGATGGCAAAATAACTGGAGCAAACCGGTTCTCTTCTCAGCGGTAGCGGTAGACGTCACCCTCCCATGCCCCAAACACGTGTGGATGATGTTCGGCAAAGTTTACTTCAATCTCCGACGAAATCGTTGCGCAGATTAAGCCAACAGACAAGATATTCATACGGAACTTGTCAAAGAGCAGCAAAAAAAGCGAACATTCGACCATTTAAAGTGCACGTAATCCATCAGCTGCAGGAACCGGACAAGGGAAAGAGAGTAAGTTACTGCAAATGTTTTCGAAATTTTCTTAATTTGCGATCTGATATTCTCTCCATCACATGGTTTACGGATGAAGCCTGGTTTCATCTGTCAGGCTACGTCAATTCGCAAAACAGCAGATACTGGGCTGCTGAAACCCTACACGTTATGTGTGAAACACCGATGCATTCACAAAAGGTTGGTGTATGGTGTGCGGTTTCGTCTACGAAAATTATTGGCCCCATTTTTTTCTCTGAGACAGTCAACACTAACGTTTATTGCCGCATATTCAATGAATTTGTGGAACTTGATGACATTGAATTAACAGAGGGCTACTTTCAGCAGGATGGCGCTACGTGTCCCACATCGAAAGTCTCAATGTAACTCATAACCAGCTTCTTTGATGACAGATTAATTTCAAAAAACATATGGCCTCCCCGATCTCCGGACTTAACTTCCCCTGACTTTTTTTTTATGGGGTTCCTTAAAGGATAGAGTTTACAAAACCCATCCAAAAACATTGGATGTATTGCGTGAAACAATCACGACTGAAATTGGCAATGTTACTGCTCCTACTCTACATGAGACATCACTGAATATGGTGCGGCGTGTTCAACTGTGTTTACAAGAAAATGGAGGACGATTCCAACATTTGCTTTGATAAAATGATTCTACAATGCCACTTGTATAATTCTCAACTTACTGTATGATTTTGTTGTTATTTACAAAAAAGTTATAAGTAAATCACATGGTACTGGTTTAAATGGATCACCCTGTATTTGCCACGAGACACAGTAAACTTTAGCCAAATGAAACGTAATATATAACTTGGAAAATTACTTAAATAATGAAAAAAGAAAAGTTGCAATATTCACACAGTATTATAAAAATGCTTTACAAGAAAGTACAAACACAATAAGTGTGTCTCCCTAGTCCCTACTACAAACGAAAGAAACAGCAGAGCCACGAGGCTGAAAACCACGATGCATGCAACCAGAACAAAGTTCAACGAGAAAGCAAGGCCAAAAATTAAAATTAAAGGCAAGTGAAAAACTACGCCAGTTTTTGAGAAGACAAAAAAGAACACAAACGAATGTCAGCAAGCATAAAAATGAGAAAAAAATTCCAAAAGTTACTAAAAAGAAAAAAACAAAATGACTGACCTAGGAAACTGCTTATCAAAGAGATGGCAAATGATACAAAATGACCGTTAAAACCTCCCGCCTGCCGCGACCCACGAAACACCCCTTGGCGTGGAGGAGCAAGCTACGCAAGAGCAGCCCCGCACACAAAAACGCAGTCCGCGGAAAACGGCAATCCACCAATCAAAAAACTCCCAAATGAAAAAAGTAAACTGATTGCTTGGAAAGAGCAGAAACTCAGCGGAATACAAGAAAAATATCACCAAACACAGCCAATATGTATTTAATGTTATTCACCTGTATTAAAATACCTTAAAGTAAAACTACAGAAAATATTCAGTTTCTCATAAATTTTTCTTAATTTATACTATTTTTATGTTAGTTATTCTTGAGGTCGAATACCTATTTTACATTTTAAACTTTTTTATTAGCATTTTTAATTAGTAATTTATTATTTTTATTTTTATAATGAAACTGTTTTATCAATAGCACTAAAGGTCCCAAAAAAGGTAGTTAAAGGTAGTCATCCTGTAGTGTACAGACCAACTTCCAAATCGGCTTTCATTGGCCAGAATCATTTTATTAACTGTGAAGTAATTAAATTAGATCTGCTAACCTAACTCTATTTTAAGGACTATTTTTCTTAAAGCTGTTTTAATAAAGTTAGCTGGTACTTGGTTCTCTAGAAAACTATTTATGAGAAGACTAACGTGTTCAAGGAAATCAGAAGTTTTGTTGCAGATTCTGGCAATTTTCAGAAAGTACTTTTTCTGAAAATATTAAAAAAAAATTTTTTTAACTTTTTTTGTTCGTTCCTGAAGTTTGTTTAAACTTATATATATACACTGAAGAGCAATTGAATTAGAGACAGCTGGCGTTATGCAAATGTGGCGCTGTGGGCGGCCCTGTAAACGGAAACGACATGACGTATGCAGCGATCCAACAATATAAGGAGTGATGCGACGGGAATCAGTAAGAGTCGGACGCAGTACGGGTAAGACGAAGGATCTAAGCGCATTTAATCGTGGGCAAATTGTCGGGGTCCAACAAATTGGTCACTCTATCTCGGAAGTCGTGCAGGCACTGGGATTTTCACGAGCCACTGTGTCACGAGTGCACCGTGAGTACATCGAATCTGGTAAAACCATCCCTGCAAGGGCCAATTGCCGTGAACAACAGCGTGTGGATGAGCGGGGTCATCGTCGGCTAGCTCGCATTGTAACAGCGGATAGACGGGCCATAGTGCAAGAAATCACTCGGCAATTTAACGCTGGTGCACAAAAACGTGTAAGCAGCCACACCATCCAGAACCATCTCCTCGCTATGGGGTACAGAAGCCATCGTCCCACGAGGGTACCGCTGCTGACCGCACATCACAGGGTGCAAAGATTAGCATGGGCGCGGGAACATCACCACTGGACGCTAGACATGTGGGAAAATGTTGCCTGGACTGATGAGCCGAGATTCACGTTGGTACATGCAGATGGCAGGATACGAGTACGGCACAAACCACATGAAGCGATGGATCCTTCTTGCCAGCAGGGTACTCTTCAAGCTGGTGGTGGTGTCATTCTCGTCTGGGGACTGTTTACGTGGACTGAAATGGGACCCCTGGTACGTGTGACATCTTCCCTCACAGGTCAACGTTACCGGGATATCCTGGACGACCATTTGCTCCCGTTTGTGCGTCTTCAACACCCCACTGGGGACCTCATCCTGTAACAAGACAATGCACCATGCCATCGCTCCCGAATTGTATTCCAATGGTTGGATGAACACTCCACAGACGTGACCACACTTCCTTAGCCAGCTAGGTCACCTGACCTCAATCCCATCGAGCCCATCTGGGATGTCATCGAGAGATATGTTCGAGGCTCTGCCCCCCCCTCCCCCATCAAATCTTCGTGAACTGTGGGAGTTTGTTCAAGGGTCGGTCGTGGGTCCGTATGGCTTCCCAACGCTTCCGGTGTCTTGTCGAGTCCATGCCGAGACGAATCGCCACCGTCATCAGGGCGAAAGGTGGTGCTACACGTTACTAGACAGGTATCTCTAATTCAAATGCTCTTCAGTGTATATGAAGTGTACATTATGACGATTCAAAAAAACCTCAACGGATAGAAAAAGAACAAATGACGAAACATAAAACGGTGTACCATGAACTGTCTTCATCAGGAGAATACCAGTACATGGCGAGAGCAGCTTTTCTGATGTCCGTGAAAGGTAGGTCAAGACCAAATACCCACGGACAGTACTCTCTAAGCTACGAACTCTAATGCAAACCGAACAAAGAAACAAAGAAAGGGGAGACGCCGAACAGTATATAAATAAGCGAAAAGTGTTTGATGTGACGCGGACGGTGACATTATAATGTAGGGCGAAAAGCAGTGTGCGAAATCTGATAAAAAAGAAAGGGAGGAGGTTAGTATTGGTAGGTGTTAGCGATCCATCAAACAACATTTTGAAATGCCCTGCAAATTAACGTTGTAGGATCATGGGTTAATAATGGTGTAAAGGTAGAAATTTGTGTGCATGTCGACTATGTACTGTCCGTGGGTATTTGCATGTCGACAATGTACTGTCCGTGGGTATTTGCATGTCGACCATGTACTGTCCGTGGGTATTTGCATATCGACCATGAACACAAATTTCGACCTTCACACCATTATTAACACATGATCCTACAACGTTAATTTGCAGGGCTTTCAAAATTCTGTTTGATGGATCGCTAATAGCTACCAATACTAACCCTTCTTTTTTTCAGATTTCGCACACTACTTTTCCCCCTACACTATAATGTCACCGTCCGCGTCACATCAAACACTTTTCGCTTATTTATATACTGTTCGGCGTCTCCCCTTTCTTTGTTTGGTTTGCATTAGAGTTCGTAGCTTAGAGAGTACTGTCCGTGGGTATTTGGTTTTGGCTTACCTTTCAGGGATATCAGAAAAGCTGCTCTCGCCATGTACTGGTACTCTCTTGATGAAGACAGTTCATGGTACACCGTTTTATGTTTCATCATTTGTTCTTTGTCTATCCGTTGAGTTTTTTTGAATCGTCATAATGTACACTTCATATCTTGCTTCACCGTTTAACCAACTGCTACATGCGCTACCTTCGGACGTAAGCTATTTTATTGTTCATTGTGTCTCGTTTCTGTTCACTCTTTGGCCGTTATAGTTTTGACGTGTTTTTATGCTATATATATATATATATATATATATATATATATACACACACTGTATTGACAAAAGTCACCGGACACCTAGAAGAGAAACACAACATCGCATTTATTGACATACAGTAGGTACGGTGTCGGCCCACCTTTGGCCTTAATGCATGCACTGACCCTTTGAGATATGCTCTCGACAAGGTTTTGGAACACAGCGATAGGTATACGCTTCCATTCAGTACATAATGCTGCCGCTAACTGTTGCTCAGTAGTAGGCCTTGGCTCCAAACTTCTTTTTTTTTTTTTTTTTTTTTTTTTTTGTTGGAGGTTTAACGACCACCGTGAGCAACTCAATGGGCTATAAGCAGTCGCCCGTTCCTAATTTAGGGTCACTGGTTCCAGGGAAGGGAGAGAGCCAGTGCCGTAAGACAAACACAACATCCATGCCTCACCGGGATTCGAACCCGGACCCCTTCGGACGAATGATCAGAGGCCAACGCCTTAGACCACTGCGCCACCGGGGCGGCCCAAACTTCTTATGCAGCGCTCTAATTCATCCCATGGGATTAAGATCAGGGCTCTGCGCTGGCCAGTCAACACACGATACGGAATTATCGTCAAACCACGCAGTAACAGTCCTTGCTTTATGGCTCGGTGCATTATCCTGCTGGTACGAACAAGGTTCGGTTCCATAGTATTGCCACAGAGTTGATAGGGCATAATTGTCCAGAATATCGAGGTAGAAGTGCTGGTTAACAAGTTTGTCCACGATAACCAATGGGCAGGGACCATACCACAAAAAACACCCCCACACGAGTACGCTGCCAGCTCCAAACTTGCCCGTAGGAACAGTATAGTGTGGTGTGGTAAACAGCGTTCCCCAGCCTCCCGTCGTACCCACACACGGCCATCAGACTGATGGATCGTGTATCTGGATTCATCAGTCGATAGGACCCTTTTCCATTTATCTACGGTCCACGATACATGTTCTTTACACCATGCTAAACGACGAGTAGCATTCCGAGTGGAGATGAAAGGCTCATGAGCAGCCGCACGACAATGGTAACCCATGGAATGAAGTTCTCTGCGAATGGTACGTGTACATACCGAAGTTCCAGCATTTTTACTCACCTGTACACTGAGGTCTTGTGCAATAAGTACTCCGTCGATTTGCTGTACCGACTCTTCCGAGGCTTCGACGTTCTCTATCACTGATTTTCTTTGGTCTGCCGCTACGTTTCAGCCACGCCATGTGTCTTTCACTTATTCAGTACATCCAAAACCGTTGACTTGCATATTTTTAAACGCCTCTCGATTTCTCTTATGTACAACCCACTAATATTACACCCAACAATCTTTTCTTTCTCAAAGTCACTTATCTCCCGCAGCGACATTTTCACTCAACCTCACAGTGCAATATGATCGAGGTCAGCTGCAGGCTTGTTTTTATACCGTTTGCAGCTGTACCGCGTATCTCAACAACGCAGAGGATATGTTCATTTGCTTTTGAAGGGGTGTCCGGTTACCTTTGTTAATATAATGTATATATATACTAGAGTATGCAATAGCACACACATAATTTCCTTAAGGGAGAGAGGGGTCCAACAAGAAATACACGGTACAAACAAAATTCGTCATATTATATATAGTATCACTGAATCATTATCATCATTGTCAACCATTATCAATCCACTGCTGGACGAAGGCCTCTCCAAGCCTCTTCCAACACGGTCTGTCTTGTGCCAGTCTCCATGTTACTCCCGCATACTTTCGAATTTCATCCACCCATCTCCCATGTGGTCTTCTTCTGGGTCTTTTCCTGTCTCTTGGAATCCAATCTAAAATTTCGGCTGTCCATCGATGGTCTTTTTTTCTGGTAGTATGTCCAGCCCATTGCCATTTCAAGGATTTTATTCTGATCATGATGTCTTCCACTCTTGTCATTTTTCTGATCCACGAGTTCCTCTTCTTTATCGCTGTATATTTGAATGCCAGAAAAACTGGTACAGACGAGCTTATGCAAAATACATAGCAACGTCACCTATGCGCGTACTCGGTTGCTTCCGCCAGTGCGTATATAAAGCGATAGACATCCTTGCCAGCTGTCAGAGCTGTTTTCGGCATGAGAATGACAAGTAATAACGATTTAAACTATTTTCAACGCGGTGTCATAGTTGGCGCTCGTGAGATAGGCCATAGTATTTCGGAGGTAGAAACGAAGTTCGGATTTTCACGGACAACCATTGTAAGGGTATAACCGTGACTACAAGAATCCCGGCAAAACCTCCAACCTACGATACCGGTGTGGCCGTAAAAAGGCATTGGATGAAAGTGACCATCGTCGGCTGTCAAGAATCGTTTCACGCGATAGGCGTGCAACACTCTCGCAGGTATCATCGGAATTCAATGCTGCAGCCTCAACAAGCATCAGCGTCTGGACTGTCAGCAACATACCCTGAACGACATAGGCTTTGGGAGCCGACGCTCAACTAGACTCCCCTTGATGGGAGCACGACACAGAGCTATGCGCCTCGCTTGAGCACGGCAACACCGCCACTGGACACTTGATGACTGGAAACCAGCAGCCTGGTCTGACGAGTCGCGTTTCCAACTGTGTCGGGCAGATGGAAGAATTCGTGTGTGGCGCAAACCTCATGGATCCCGCCTGTCAACAGGGAACTGTACAGGCTGGAGAGGGGTCCGTAATAGTATGGGTTGTGTTTACTGGACTTCACTGGGACCCCTGGTGCGTCTACAAACGTCTGTGACCGGCCAACGCTATGTGCGCATCCTTTCTGACGAGGTACACCCGTCCATGTCCTGCATTCATGCTGATGGGTTGGGCCTGTTCCAACAGGACAATGCATCTCCACAAAAGTGTCGGGACGCCACATTATGGTTAGAGACGCATTCATCTGAGTTTGGGGTGTTGCCATTCCCACCCTAGTCCCCAGGTTTGAACGTGATATAACACATTTGGGATGCCATGCAACGCTCTATTGAACATAGAAATCAGAGTCCTTGGAATATACCCGAACTGTCGAACGCTCTGCAGGAAGTATGGTGTGCATTGGCTACAGCATATTTCCAGAAGCTAGTGGAGTCCATGCCCCGTAGTATTTCTACAGTTCTGCGCTCCCGTGGGGGACCTACCATGTATTAGACTGGTGTACCAGTTTTTCTGGCACTTCACTGTATATCATCATCATCATTGTCAACCATTATCAATCCACTGCTGGACGAAGGTCTCCCCAAGTTTCCTCCACAACGGTCTGTCTTGTGCCAGTCTCCTCCATGTCACTCCCGCATATTTTCGAATTTCATCCACCCATCTCCCATGTGGTCTTCTTCTGGGTCTTTTCCTGTCCCTTGGAATCCAATCTAAAATTTCGGCTGTCCATCGATGGTCTGTCCTTCTGGCAGTATGTCCAGCCCATTGCCATTTCAGGGATTTAACTCTGATCATGATCTCTTCCACTCTTGTCATTTTTCGGATCCACGAGTTCCTCTTATCTCTCCTGGTTATACCAAGCATGCACCTCTCCATGCTACTTTGAGTTGTCTGCAGCCTTTGTATGTCTCTTTTAGTTAAGGTCCACGTCTCTGCACCATACGTAAGCACTGGAAGTATGCATTAATCAAACACTTTTCTTTTAAGACATAATGGCATATTGCTCTTGAAAATTATACTGTTTCTTCCAAAAGCTCTCCAGGCAAGTTTTGTACGCCAATTAATTTCTTCATCAATGTGACCCTCACTTGATATCTGCTGTCCAAGATAAACGTACGTGTCTGTTATCTCCAGCTTTTCTCCATCAATCGATAAATCTTCATTTCTTGTAAAAGCATTGAACAGCACTTTTGTCTTCTGAAAGTTCATTTTTAATCCCACTTCTTTACTCTTGTCAGCAAGTTCCTGGATCATACTCTGCAGCTCTGATGGGGTAGTTGCAAAAATGACTATGTCATCAGCAAAACGAAGGTGGGTTAGATAATCTCCACTAATTTTTATCCCTTTGTTTTCCCAGTTCAGTGATTGAAAGACATTTTCCAATGTGACATTAAAGAGCTTCGGAGATATGGTGTCACCTTGTATCACTCCCTTTCCAATTTTTATGTGTGTTGTATTTTCAAACAGCTGAATCTTTGCATTTTCATAGATGTTATTAATAATATTAATGTATGCATCTTCAATACCACAGGATTTCAGAGACATTATAACTGCTGATGGTTTCACCAAATCAAAGGCTTTTTCATAATCGATAAAAGCCATGCACAATGGAAGTTCATATTTCCTCGCTCTTTCAATTAATTCTCTCAGTACGTGGATATGATCTATTGTGCTGTAGCCACTCCTGAATCCAGCTTATTCTCTCGGTCGAGCCATGTCCAGTGTTTCCTTCAAGTGGTGTGAAAGAACTTTAGTGAAGATTTTATAAACCACTGATAGGAGGCTGATAGGTCTGTAGTTCCTGAGATCCTCAATGTCACCTTTTTTATGTAGCAGGATCATTGCAGAGTTGTTCCAATCCTCAGGAATCTTCCCTTCATTAAGGCATAGAGTGAAAATTTGGGCGAGTACTGTTTCGATTTCTCCACTTGCTTCTTGTATGATGTCTACAGTAATTCCATCTTCTCCTGGAGCTTTCCCCCGCTTCATGTTCTTGATTGCATGTGCAACTTCTGCTGGGATGACTGGAAGAACTCTGGTACCTTTCATGATGTCTGGAGTGCATGTATCATCCCTTTCATATAATTTGGAGTAGAAATCTTTCACTCTTGTCAAAATTTCGCCTCTATTTCTTGTTACAGAACCATCTTTTCTCAGTGCCATAATCTGTTTTCTTCCCTTATACTGAGATGTCCCTTTGCTATCTTTAGGCTTTTGTTGTTTTCAATTGCTTTCCTCACTAGTTCACAGTTGAATTTCCTTAAGTCTTCAGTGATACTTTTTCGTACTGTCTTGCATAGCTCTATATATTCCACTTTGGAAGTCACATCTTTAGTTCTCCTCATCTCTCTTCTTCTTTGCATCAACATTTTAGTTTTTCCTGATAATTTGTTCACATGCAACTTGTTCTTAGACCCAGCTAATTTGGTTACTTTTCTGTTAACTTCAGAAATATCCACTTCTTCCGATGTTAGGCCTTCTAAAGCAGAGAATCTGTTCTTCAGTTCCAACTTGAAAGTATTATGGTGTTTTTTAAGGTTGGTTATGTCAATACATTTTGTTTGGCTTATGAGCTTGCCACGTTCGAGTTTAGTGTTGAGGTGCGTCTTACATCTCACCAATCTATGGTCACTACCTATGTTGAACTTGTTCAGCACACTGCAGTCTTCGAAGACGAATTTTTTGTTACACATAATAAAATCAATTTCACTTGTCGTCCCATTTGGATGTCTCCATGTCCATTTCCTGTGTGGCTTTTTCTTGAAAAAGGAGTTCAAGATGAAAAACCCTTCTGCCTCTGCAAACTCAACGAGAGTATTTCCACGCTGGTTTCTGTTGCCGTGACCGAATTTACCTACTGAAGCTTCATTCTGTTGCCGTTGCCCTATTTTTGCATTCAAATCTCCCATAATTATCTTCAAGTTCTGCTTACCTTTATTATTTAGATGACAAATTTCCTCATAAAATTCTTCAATTTCTTCTTCAGGATGCCTTGTGGTGGGTGCACAAGTTTGAATAATCTGAGCCTGGTATCTTCTCGAGAGTTGGATAACGAGTCGTGTAGCTCTGTCAGAGGAACTTTCAACTTCTACAACTTTATCCTTCAGTTTCTTGTTTATTATAAATCCAACACCACTAGTTCTACCAGTATCTGTCCCACGATAGTAGAAGAGATGTCCACTTTTCAGTTCAATGAGATCTCTTCTCCTTACCTCACTTAATCCTTTGTAGTTCCTCTTCCAATTCAAGAAGCCTTGAATCAGAAGATAGGGAGCGTCCATTATACGCAGCCAAGGTCAGCATCAGATGGCAGCCTAGTCCGGTCCTCTGAGGATTCTTAGCACCCTCTGCCTTCATGTCGCACTGGCCGCTGCCTTGGCCAGGTACATTCCAGCTGCCGGAGACTAAGATATATATATATATATGTATGTTTCTTGAAAAAAATGCTCATACAAAATGTATTAAATTTCTACCACAGATTTCAACTGATCATCCCAATCAATTTTTCTTTAACTGTAGAAACAGTACGACAGTATATTAGATATTTGCATCAAATACATGGTAATTAGCTTCAAATGACTTCAAGGTATCAGCATCCCTATTGTGCAATTTTGATATTATAATTAGTCCATGTTGTAATGAATTCAGGTTGCTTGAAGGTCAATATTAGAGATATTAAAAAAAAAAAAAGATACTCAGCTCAAGAACAAAAGATATACTCCTAATGCATGTTAATTTGCTCTTTTTTTAACTAATCAACTACTGTTAGGAAGATATACCAAAACAAAATTGCCATACACTATATACATATACAATATTTTGACTGGAAAAATGCACCCCCACTATTATGAATGTACGCATAAGGTTTCTTGCTAATGAGATTCAACTTTAGAGATAGACCAGATGCCCTCAACATACTATTGAGATATACATAGGATGCCTCATATCAGATGTGGGAAGTAAGGGATACCTGTACAGCACATTCCTAAATTACATAAATCAACCTTAGGTATACCATACTGCAAATTTTTGTTTCAAGACTGTTTCATAAAAGAAAAAAAGTACTTTGTGATTAAGCAGGATCCTCATTGCATAATTGACCCACATGCTGCAGCACACTGAAAAATTGTTACAGGAAACTGGAAATAATGACAATTAACGGTAAGCATTTGTAGAACACCTTATTCCATTTTGCATGAAATTTTGCCTTGAAAGTTGTTCTTTGTGCAGAGTTGCAGCTGTAATTTTTTTATTCTGGAGTTGTTTAAATGAATTACTTATTTTGCTTCTGTCTTAAAAATATGGGAACTACCTTCACATGAAACCATTTCTTTTTTCCAAAAAAAAAAAAAAAAAAGGGGGGGTATAATTCAACAATGTTGTTATTGCAGAGACAATTGTGAAATGAAAATATATTTTGGATCCCACATATTCTGGAAACTTAATGTTAAATCTTGCAAGTAAACAATTCATTAGCAAATAAATAACAGGTTCCAAGTACACATTCTTAAGACTATAGAGCTTTATGGTTTGCTTTTTGTTGGAGCAAAGGACAATAAATTTTGCACACAGCAGCTAGAGATGTCACCAAACATGACTGGAATATGAACTTAGATGAAATCTACATACATGCTATTGAAGCTGAATCTAACAAAACCGGAGGCAAAGGGTTTTATGTGAAAATTGACGACAGCATGCTCGCCAAATGTAAAAATAATGCCAGAAGGACATTTCCTAAACAGTGGATTTTTGTTGGTATATGTAGTGCAAATAAAGACATGCTTTTGGTACAACTTTCAAATTTACATGCAGAAATTTTGATGGATGCCAATAGAAACCATAGTCTTGTTTGACAATATTTTTGGACAGCTGGCAACATATAAAACCCCTGGAACTTTCAAATTAAATCATAAAGTACAATTTTGTAGATAGAAAAACTGGAGCTCTCTCACACACACATTAAGCTTTGGGAACACACAATATGGTGAAATAAACAAATGGAAACAATCTGCCACCATTTAAAATTTACTTAGATGAATTCTAGTGGCAACAGAAGGTAAAACATAAGAAACAACTCTTTGAAACAATGTTTTAAGAGACTAATATTTTTTGTCCTGCAAAACTAAGAATAGTTTAAGTGTCATTTATCATTAGCAAGAAGCTAAGATCTTATAGGGTAGTGAAAATGAAAGTAATTTTCAGTGTGCTACCATTTGTCAGCCACTTTTGTGACTGAGGCTAGTGGGGGGGGGGGTGTTCTCATCAATTAGGAAGTAACCAAATAAGGATCCTAAACAAGTTTCAAAATATTGGGATTTGCTATAATACACTATGTTCAATATCATTGACAAAAATATGAATAGTGTGTCAGTGTTATTTGTATTGAGAACTACAAATGCAAATTATGCTCATTTACACAAACTGTAAATTTAGTTGCTTTATTAACAAACAGCAAACTTTAGAGTTTTTAAAACCAGTTACAACTGAATAAAAATTTTGAAAACTGTGCAGGCTTTTTTCACATCTTTAACTTCTCTGGTCCATTTTATACACAGGAATACAGTTGGTCCAATTTGAATGACTTAACCGAATCGAATGCTTTGAATTAATTGGAAAACAGCTGTGAAAAAGAAAGAAAAGTGATTAAGTACTACATTTGGGAACATATGTACTTGTATGATTGATATTTTTGATATTCTGCATTTTATAAAAGATGGAAGATACTTAAACAGGTATCACATCAAAAAAAGAAAATATAATTTACCATTTCATTACTTAGCCCATTAACTTTCATATTAAAAATAAAACAATGAAAGTCTATATCTGTTAATGGAGTTAAGATAGTGCTTGCCAATATATACTAACTTACACCGATCAACCAAAACATTAAAACCACCTCAGAGTTATGCAAATAAGTGTGCATGCAGCAAATCAGAATCATGTGCCAAGGTTAAGAATGATATACATATATAATACCTGGATCAGAGTTCAATGTCAGTATTTTGTTTCGTCTCAACATGGGATAACAGCATCTGTGAAACTGCAATGCTGGTAGGCTGCTCATGATGTGCAGTAATTAGTACCTATCAAAGATGGTCAGAAACAGGAGAGACTTCAAGCCATCGACAAGGCATGGGCAGGCTCACTGATGCCAGAGGTGAGCATAGGCCATTTCATCTTGTCCACAGCAACAAGAGAGCTCATCTGGCTGACTTTACCAATAACTTCAATTGCGGTAAAGAACCCAAAATGTCTGAACACAAAGTTCATTGTATGCTCTTAGATATGGGTCTCCACAGTTGCAGACCCATTTGTGTGCCTATCCTCACAGCTGTTCACCATCGTAAACACTTGCAGTGGGCACCTAATCAGCGACACTGAACTACAGAAGACTAGAAGAGGGTCTCCTGGTCAGACAAATACTGTTTTCTGTTACACCATGTCGACGGACAAGCTAGTGAGTGATGTTTACCCAAGGAAGCCTCACCTGGATGCAAGTGTGGGACGGATCCAGACTGCGCGAGAGAGTGCGAAAGTCTCTGCAATATTTTCTTGGGGAACATTTAGACCCATTCTCTCTGTAGAGCAAACTCTGACAGCTGTCGCATACCTGGATATGATAGCTGACCAAGAACATGCCTTTATGGTGCCTGTATTACCTGGTGGAGAAGGCATCTTTCAATAAGGCAATGCTCTATGCCACACTGTGAAGATTCAGGAATGGTTCCAATAACAAAGAGGAATTCCATTTACTGCCATGGCCCCTAAATTCACCGGACACGAATCCTACGGAGCAGGGGTCATGCTGCCAACTGCATTCTTCACAATGTGAAAGAAAATAGTTTTGGAGATTGATAAAAACATTTTGGCAAAAATATTGGCAATTACCTTTTTTTAATGATGTCGAGCAAAAACAATCATTGATATTTATTCGATTTGGTATTTGAAAAATGAAATTCGAATGTTACTTTTTTTCATTGTTTACATTACGTGCGAGACAAAGCAATTATGCGAAAAGAGTGATGCAATCTCTGACATAAGACCTATTATAACACCAAAGACATTGGATTATATAACCCTTTATGGTTTTTATAATCCCAATGGAAGGTGAAAAAAAAATGGCGACTTGAGATTACATTTGGCGAAAAAAAATTCATTTGGGAAATGGATTTATGAAACTTTAAAAAAGCCAGAGCACACTGCTACCGAGCACTTGTGGTTTGAGTAGGAGAAACGGGTATGAGCAGCATCACCCCAACCACGTAATTTACGGAAACTGGGATCTTCTGTTACAGTCGTGGTACCAAATATCAAGAGACACACCTACCAACATCTCGTTGAATCTATGCTTCATTGGTTAGAGCTCTTTTAGCAGTGAGAGGAGGGCCTACATCATATTAGGTGGTTTTAATGTTTTGGCTGATCAGCATATATGCACATTTCATTTGCACATTGCAACAGATGCTGCAACCCCCCATACAGAAATAGGATAATCACAGCAATGAGGGGGAAATATACCAATGCAAAAGAGTAATGAAGCTTGAAGGAGGGGAAGGAATGAGAATTTTTGATTACACATGCATTGGTTTTTCAAAGATATGTAATTCATTTGGTCAAAGGCTGTACCTACAAATTCTTAAATATTTTTGAAGCACTGTCACTCACCATGAGTAAGATTTGTCATTGTGAAACATGTTTCTAATTACATTACAGTTTGTATGAATCTGAGATATATTCATATCCGAAGATTGTACAGCAAGTTGCATGGTACAATAGCACAAATATCTTGAAAATGTCAATGCATTGTCATAAAAGTATTCTGTTTGTTGCATATTAGATATTGAACAGCTTGACTAGCTTAGGCTTCAATACTTGAGATAATGTTCCTTAGAAGTGACAGGCTATAATCCAATAAGTTGCTTATAAAATATTCTTCTGACCTTACCTTAGTTTTGAAGTCTATTTTTCAAGGATTTTCTGCTTATTTCATTCTATAATTGTTTCTATTTAAGATTCTTTTATTGGACGTCATTATAACCTGTCACTTTAAAGGAACATTACTGCACATGTTGCAACCTAGACTAGCTCTTCAATATCTAACAGCATGTGAATAATATATTACTTTTATGAAAATATATTAATGTTTTCAAGATGTCATTTTCATTAATGAATTAATCGTTAGTTGTAACTAAAATACACCCAAACTCATGGTTGAAATGTGTCTGCTTTAGCCAACATTGGGATGCACATACCATTAAAGGTTCTAGACTTCAGAATCATTAAAAAATTGGACGTGCATAACTGGTAAGAATGGTCACATTGGTGAAAAACACTGATTGGACACTGGTGATTACTCACTGCAGCTACATTGATGGCACTGACAAAAACTTAATGCACTGGTGGGAACAGCTTTGAAATAAGGATCGAGGAGGAGGAGGAGGAGGAGGAGAAAAAAATCAATGAAGGGGTGTACAGCATCCACATTTCTTATTCTGATTCATTTTTTTACAGCTTTATGCATTCTACTCAATTATATGTATTTCTATAGGGTCCATTCCATGTCAAATCAACCAGCAAAAATGGCATTTTCAACCTGACCATTTTTGATTTTCATGAAACTTGGTATATTTGTAGTGTTCATCGATATAAACAAACATTTTTTTCATAATTTTTAATGTATCCATTTTTAAGTTATTGGAATTTTAAAATTAAAAAAAAAAACCCACGAAACTTGGGTGAACCAATTACTTTGGTTCTAGTAGAGAACCAGAGTAATTGGTTACTTTTCTACATATCCTGAAAGTTTCATAATGCTCATGAATTATGGCTCATTTTAAAGATCTTTAGTTGGGCTTTCATTTGATATGCCACATGGCACTATTAAAAATTTTTAAATTTCAAGGTCACTCAAAAAAAAAATTAATTTAAATATTGGAAAACAAGTGTCTTTAAAAAAATCTGAAAAAAATATATGTTTAACGTACATTACTTTTCTACATATCCTGAAAGTTTCATAATGGGATCTCAATGGGATCACTAAAAAAATAAATAACATAGAACAATGCAACTGAAATGTGCAATCAGTGACTGAAGAACTGTTTATTTGGTCAGTCTAAAATGTTATCTCTGGTCTTACAAATATTGTAAATGGTAATGAATTACATTATAATTAGTTAAAAAGTTAATATATATCCATAGGGTAACATATTTCATTTCTTTCAGGTTTTAAAGGAGAAGCAAATTTAAAGATGGATGCCAGCAGCAGACCAACCACATCAAAAGTTTGTAGTGTGGTTTACTGCTGCAACCTCCTTGGGAAGCCAAACCCATAAACATTACTACCCCCCCCCCCAAATAGTTTCCAAAAATCTATTGTTACAGAACAATATGCTCAAAACTGGAGACAAGATCTGTGACAGTCGTCGTAACGCAATCCAGAAATTTAACTCTGAAGCTGCTGAACATTCCTCTTAACCTTCTGACAGTTCTAATGAACAAGAAGCCGAAGCCGAAGCGTTTCCATCTGAAATCACTGGATTATCAACTCCTGATAAAGTGCAGGCTATAGAAGCACTTAACAGAAGTTTACGATGTCTGGATGAAACACCAATCAAGAAAAAAATGCCTGCAACAACAAAAAATATACCTTGAACAGAAATATATAAAAAAAACAAAAACAAGAAGCATTTCAAACCAAATTTAAACTTAAGTCCTGCGTTGGAACCAAAGGATATTCCATCTTCTGAACCCGAAATTATATGCTAGTTGAAAGAAAAATTTCATTCTGCAGAAAATAAAAGCATGAGAATGCAAATATTGACCACACTACCTAATTCTTGGTCACTGAAACTAATTGAAATAGCATTTGAAGTTTCAAATTTCTTGGCCAGAAAGGCTAAAAAGCTAGTAAAAGAAAAAGGTTTGTCTTCTCCTGATCCAAAGCCAGGAAAGACTTTAGACAAAGACAGCAAATTTAATACAAGAATTAAGAATTTTATGAGAATGAAGATGTAAGCAGCCAAATGCCAGGAAAAAAAAAAAGACTTTCCGTTAAAACAGAAAATAAGCATCAACAGGTACAAAAAAGTTGCTTCTGAGTAATTTGCATGAATTGTATACTCTTTTTAAAGAGATTTCCAGAGAAAAAGGTGGGGTTCTCCAAGTTCTGCGAGCTTTACCCTAAGCACTGCGTACTTGCAGGAGCAAGTGGCACACATTCTATTTGTGTTTGTACAATGCATCAGAATGCTACACTGATGATGGCACAATGCAAGTTACACGATTTAACAGGAGACTGTTCAGCCAATAAACCCTAATGATGTCCTTGCAAACATAATTTGTGGAAAAATTACACCTGCATATTACTTCAGCCAGAGCAACAATTGTCCAGGACTAGAAGAGCTCAAAAAACGAATTGATTGTTTTAGTATTTAGAATACAAAATGTGACATTCAAACAATGGATGCAATTACAGAAGAGAATAGTTCTTGAAACATTATCAAAATCCACATAGGAGTTTTTCGACCTGTTTGGAAAATTTCCAGCACAGCACCATTCTTTTATAGCAACTTAACAGTCATGTTACCTAAGACACGTTAAAGACACTAACAAAATCAATGCATAGTAATTTGTGACTTAGGCTGAAAATTATACCTTGGTATTGCAAAATGCAGCCCAGGGTTTTCACTGGAAAAATGCCCAGCCAACACTGCATCCTACAGTTACATATACATTCACAGACAATGAAATTTGTGCACCAAGAAGGAAGCATCAAATTGAACTGAAATTTTATGGACGTAATGATACAGATGAGAGATACACACGATGGCAAAAACAGAGCTGCTGGACAATTACAGAGGGATCTGTGGCACGCAGTCCGCTCATCTTCAATAGCGTATCACACTGCTTCATGCGGCGATACATGCTGCAATATGGTCTGGCATGGAGGCGAACAGACACCTGATGTTGTCCTGCGGCAGACTGGCCTACACGTGTTGGACGATGTGCTCCAAATCCCAGACAGTGCGGCACAGTGGCAGCTGCCGTTTCAACTGGTCCCACACATGCTCGAAGGGGACATGACCGGGGGAGCGGACAGGCCATGGAAGTGTCTGGACATGACGTGGGCAGTCCTGGGTAACCAGAGTGTGCGGGCGGGCATTATCCTGCTGGTATAGTGTACCTGGAATCCCGGCCAGGAATGGGAGCACATGGAACCGTAGGATCTTATCCACATACTGCTGGCCCGTCAATGGTCCACGTACCAATACTAGAGCTGATCGGCTATCGTAGGCAATGGCTCCCCAGACCATAATGCCTGCAGTGGAGAGGTGTGGCACTTGATAGTGAGGTTGGGTTTGTGCCGTTGACCTCCACACCCGGGCACGATGATCAACTGTCCCAAAATGAAGTGACGCTCATTGCTAAACACAACGTCGCCAGCATGTGGCATTCCACGTCGCTCTGCCCTGGCACCATTGCACACAGAGCAGGCAATGTTTCGGTGTTAATGGCAGTACATGTAAGGGGTGCTTGAACCACAGATTAGCTTCCGCAAGGTGACAGGAAATGGTTTGTGGGCACACAGGAGCAGCTACATCTGCCTGTATAGTGGACCAGGTCTCCGTGGGTTCCGTTTATGCCTGGCGCACAATCCATCGATCCTCTCTACTAGTGGTCCTGTTCTGTCCATAACCACTCCATTGTGTGGGCAGTGCAGTCACGTATCCAGTGCACCCAACACCGTCGGACGGCATGGTCAGAACGATCCATGTGGCGGACTATATGGTGCGCCGACCATTCTACAGTTTTCAGCCAAATGATCAGGCTTCTCTCAAAGTCCATAAGTTGCGTAAATCAACGTCTCTTGTGTCTGCCCAGCATTCTTGTCACTCTGTACTCTTGCTTGCGTCGGCCGGTGCTTTTTTTTTGCTTTCATGGGGCATCGACTACATGCCAGTTTACAAGACTTCCGGTCCGTGCTTGCAGGGCCACCACAGGGTGTACGGTCATGCGCACTTGTACCAAACGTGGATCATTTGCATACCAGCACACACTCTAGCTATTTGCAAAGTTTCATGGTTGTAGCACGTTTTCTTCTAGGTGCACAAATTTCATTGTCCTTGAGTGTATGCTACCACGATTAGAAAACTCAGAACCTAGGACATGTAAATTTTGTGGTTATATCTGATTGCCTAATTCATGACAATAGCTGTCCATCTGTTTCAGCATTACCTAATAAATTCCATGCAATCACATTTTTCTGAAAAACATGAATTTTTTTTTTTTTCTGATGGAGCAGCTTCACAGTACAAAAACAAGTCAAGCTTCCTCAACTTGTGCTACCACGAGACTTGACTTTAATATAAAAGCAGAATGGAATTTTTTCACAGCATCACATGCAAAAATGCTTGTGATGGGATAGGGGTTCCGAAGCAGTTAGCTGCGAAGGCAAGTTTATGACTTGTTTATAATGATCTAAACATGACGCCACACCAACTCTTTGAATGGGCCAGTACTAATATTCACTCCATTCACTTTGCAACAACAGAAAATTACAAAGAGAAGGAAATTATCCTTAAAAGTAGAATAACTTTTGCTAAGACAGTAAGTGGTACTCAGAAACTCCACTGTTTCATTCCTGCAGGAAAACACAAATTATTAATCAAAGCTGTTTCGTTCCAGCAGGAGAAAACAAATTAGTCAAAGCTATTTCATTCCTGCAGGAAAACACAAATTCTTAGTCAACACTTTCTGAGCATTTTAAAGAAGAGATATGCGTAACAGACGAAGCTGAACAGAACATTAGTTTGGAAAATATGGTAGGTTTTGTGATTAGTAAATACTCTGAGCACTGGTGGATGGGATGTGTACTTAATGTGAATGAGGACACAGAAGAATTCAAAGTGAGCTTCCTGAAGCCACATGGTCCATCTTCATCATGCAAGTATCCTCAATCACCAGATGTACTATTGGTTCATAAATCTGATGTTTTGTTAAAAGTTGGCCCTACGACAGCTACTAGAAGAGTATAAAATTCAGCAATTACAGATAAAGAAGGCAAATCAAGTAATGGCATACAAGTGTGGCAAAATTTAAAAGAAAGGAAAACAGCATTGCACATGTAGAAGATAAAATTTTGTAAGTGTAAATATGCACATCAAATAATATGCAGAATTATGAATTGAATTAGACTGGAACATTATTTCAAATGACTTATTTTCATTGCTTAACATTCACAATGTTTTGAAGAACATGTATGACACCAGTCAGGGCTGGAACCGGTAACTACATCTGGCACATTTCAGTTGCATTGTTCTATGTTATTTTTTTTTTTATAGTGATCCCACTCAGATCCCATTATGAAACTTTCAGGATATGTAGAAAAATAAGGTATGTTAACCATATATTTTTTCAGATTTTTTTTTTTTAAAGACACTTGTTTTTCAATATTTAATTTTTTTGAATGACCTTGAAACTTTTTTTTTTATAGTGTCACATCACATGAAAGCCCTCCTAAAGATCTTTAAAATGAGCCTTAATTCATGAGCCTAGCTCTTCTAGAACCAGAGTAATTGGCAGTTCAAGTTCACTCAGCAGATAAAATTTCATGTTTTTTTTTTAATTTTAAAGTTCAATAACAAAAAAATGGATGCATTAAAAATTCTAAAAAAAATCAGGTTTGTTTATAGTGATGAACACTACAAATATACCATGTTTCATGAAAATCAAAAGTTGTCTGGTTGTGAGCCTGGTTGATTTGACATGGAATGACCCCATAGTAGCAGAAATATATATTAATCTAACCACAAACTTTAATGAAGACAATCTTCAAAAATGCATGACATGCATCCCATCCTCAGGTTTATTATTTTTGTCTAGAAATGCTTAACTGTTCACCATGTAGCCAAATTCTGTAAAATATCACCTTGAAGTTGAAAATGAATCTGCATCTTCTGATTCCCATCCAAGTGTATTGCAGTAACACACTTGAGAGCAACATTTTTCGTTAATTTTTTTTAGGGTTTAACGACTGCCGTAATTTGTGGAGATATGGGCAGTTGGTCATGTCTAATTTGGTGCCTTGGCTCCAGGGAAAGAAAAGAACCAAAACTGTAAGACAAACACCACCTTTGCCTCATCCAGGATTCAAAGACAGGCCCATTTAGATGAATGGTCACCAGCACTTAGATCAGGGTGGCAGCCAGCAATGTACTTTCAAGTAACTCAAATTTAAGAGTCTAAACTAACATCAAATTGTGTTGGTTGAGCCATTCAGTGCCAATTCACAGAAATGACCAGTCTATCCCAACAAATGGATACATGCCAGGAATTCAAGTTTCAAAATGGATAACCATTTCAAAATACTTAGCAATTAAAACATACCAAGTAACCTGAAATAAACTGATAAGAATAGCTTGTGATTTTGAAACAGTTTATTGCTGTTGTTTCATCTTGAATCTTCAAAAACTTAATCCCACAGCAAAACGTAGAACACACAAAATGTTCATTTATTCTTCAGTACAAACAAGCTACATTCAATTATCTGAAAGTTTGACAATTGACATCTTTAAAATCTTTAGAAACTAAAATTGGCAAAGTACACTTATCTGACACCAAACAGTTTCTCATTATCACTGATGTATGATTTATAAAACATACCCCACCTCCACTTATTACATGAAGAAAATCACAAAAACTGCCAAAAGTTTCAATTAAAATGTTTGTAGGTGAAAATATCAAGACATCACATGTACTCTAAACATCATTAAAACAACATATAGAAGCATGTTAAATTATCCAGGGCATAGCACCTATCAATCTCAGCTTTTGATGAAAATTGGTAAAGCTGTGTATGAAAAGTAAGAATTCTGCAAAAGTTTCTCTTGGATTGGGCCCAGTAAGTCTTGAATAATGCCACACTAAAAATCTGGAATATCTGCCGTAACTCTGGCAGAGAGTATACATGCTCATAACTACTGTGCCAAGCTAAAAATCCATAACTCAGCTTCCAAGTGGTTTACAGTTTTTCCCTTAAAATGATCATTTCGATTTGTACATTTAGAAAAAGAAATGTTTACTAATATTTTTAATGTCAGAACACTATAATAGTTTGAACAAAATATTATAGGTAAAACCACAGCCCTTGTCTCAATGTTGCTGTAAGTTTTTGAACAGAAGATTAGGAAAATTAACTTAGAGCTTTCGGATAATTTCATACAGGCCTTAAAATCCCTATGAACAAGAAATCACAACATCTCGATTATCTTAGATGAGTAGCTTCTGAAGTCATCAGTGATATTCCTGAAGATGTGATGCAAATCTTTACTAATGGACACAAAGTTTTAAAATGGCAGCACTCGCCGTTGGAAAATTTTAAAAATCTGTAGGTAGCTTATTAAAATAAAAATAAATTCAGATCACAGCTCTTTCAATCTGAATTCTTGGCTATTCATATAGCTTCAAGTTACGTAGCATAAACACAACATCACGATTTTGACTATAGTTGGAGTTAAATTCAACACCTAAGCAACTCACCAAATCTTATTAATGAAACTAGCACGAGTATTATTGATAAAGCAAAAAGCTTTTATCTCATCCTGATGAAATACACTTTTAATGGATTGTCTGTTATATCAGTGTCAAAGATAATTATATAGCTGATTTTTTGGTTAAAGAGTGTTGTTAGGAGGTACTATCAATCTCTCACAGTTTAACTTTCAATGAAATTTTCTCATAAATCAGTTACTGATAATTCGACCTGGAATAAGACACCTACACAAAACTGGTGTGCTAGACTTCAACCTGGAGCAGCCCTTGAGTTCATTAGTAAGGAAGACCAAACTGCCTTATCAAGAGCAAGAAGTGGTCATTTGAGATCAAATGGGATTGCAAGGTCTTTCCACCTTATCACACAACTGCAACAAGGCTTCTGTCTCACCAAGTCACTTCCTTTCCTGCATCCACTTAATCAGAGAAATTCATTCACCAACTAGATCTGTTCCTCGCCCAACTGATTTAAGCATGTCTTATGTATTTGATCCAGCTTGAATAGAACAAGTGGAATTTGCTACATCGGTCAGATAACAATGGATCTTGCAAGCAGGACTGGAGCAAGCTTTTATAATTTGGGAGGGTGTAACTTGAAATTATTCCCCATAGAGTTCAAAAGTTCCCAACTTCCACTGAAAACAGTTTTTACTTCCTCACACAACCGTTATGGGGAAGTATTATATGATACTACAAAACTCTCGCTTTCGGTTTTTGACATATTAACAAAAACGTAAAAACTAGGCAAATACCAGTGGTTGTAAATATCAAGTAAAATGCAAAAGTTCTGTGAATATCAACACAACGCGTCACAGAAACACAGAATGAAAAGTAAACCAGCACAGAACAAATGAGTATCAGAATGAACGCAAAAATGGAAAGATGCTTTTTGGGATAAGGCTTGGGAAAATTCTATTCATGGTTAGAGCTTCCTGCGACAGAAAGCCCAAATAACCAATTAGCTCTTCATCCCTACATCGTGTTCAGTAATGTCTGGAGATTTGGCATATACGGACATTGTTTTATATGCCTACATCGGACAATTCCTTTCAAGCAGGTGAAGTGTTGGTTACTCTGGCTAGCTGCATTTAATAATTTATGTGACAAAATACTAAAGTACATAAATTTTTATTTTTTAGCAACAATGTTCAGTAAATTTTTCATTTCTATTTTTTCACCACTGGCATCACCATTCTGTGAAGGCAGGTGCCCTCCCAATAGATACGACCCTACTTGTAAGCAAGTTGCTGCGCAGAAAAAAAAATATTCAAGCTGTAGACATCCTGTACATCTCCTTGGATAATACTGACAAGGCTAAATATTTTAATGAAGAGAAATTTGCCACATATTTGATTACAATACTTTCAAGAAGCAAAATCCTGAGGGGGGAGCCAAATATAACTTCAAGACAGACATAAAATGCTGACTTTAGTATAGATCATGGTAATTTCAGCAAAAGGATTAATTGGCTAAGTATACAGTTTCAATAAGTTACATATTTATCCCAAGATGTCAACAAGGTTATTCAGTATTATACACACTACTATTCTGTGCTTTTATAAAAGTATTCTTATGCAATGCGGTGGAAATAACTGCACTGAATGTCAGCTAAGAATGATGTAGTAATTAAGCAGAACACAACTTCATACATTAAATATCAGAGCACACAAGTTTTGTTTTAGAAATATTTTTAAGGAGATACAAAACAAAAACACAAATTCAGACTGGTATGATCCTACTGAAATGTTTGAAAAAATATTGACTAGGAAGGGAAAAAATTATCTAAACTTCTAGTATGGCAATTATGTAATTTATGTTTCATAACTTTTTTTCTATGTTTTCATGTTTAACACCAACACACAGTAGTACAGTTTGAGTGCTCAATTCACTAATGCAACAAATGGTAGAATAAAGCAGTTCTTTAATATATATGTCTTTAAATTATGGTAGATTCTACAGCATAATCTACAAAAATTAAAATTTACATTAATTCAAACTGTGAAATGTGTTTCTATCATGATCACTGGAGAAATGGAGGGAAAATATAAAGAATACACATCTACAATCTTCAAGTTCGAAAGCAACGCAGATAAAAATAGTTGTGCAACCTTTCCTAGTATTCCAGGTGGTTTTAATGAGGTTATGTGCCAACACATACACTGTGGGAAACCTGACAGTCAAAACAGGTGTCACAGATTAAATACAGATGATTAAACACATTGCTTTCAAAACAAGGATGAGTCAAACCCACTATCCACAAATCTCTTTCCATAGGAATGGGAGAAGAAACAGGTGTAGTTTCAGTTACCAAAAAGATATTACAAATGTAACTACAAAAATACAGCACTAATACAGTACAAGATACACAACCAAGAACAAAAAGTATCAGCAGGAAATATGACATTTTTCTTGTAACAGCTTGGGTAGCTGACAAACAAAAGATTCACAACTTTATATCTTCATTGCACAGGCATTAAATAACTGATAAATTATATTTGCTGGTAGTACAATAACTTAACAAAAGTAGACTGGGACATATTAGCACAGGTAAAGTAATGCAACAAAATTTCCTTGGAAACATTACTTTTACCATACTTTGGGCAGCTCAAAAGGAAAAACAAACTGCACACAACTTCTGAATTTTTAATCATTAGTCATAGGTATGCTATTTCCTGCCAATCAAAATTCTTCTTATAAAGAGTAGTCTCAAGATGTTCAGGATTAGATGTTGGGAAAGGGGTAGGTCACACAGTAAAGCAATTTAGGTTGAGCCTTCTATAAACAGATACAAGCAAAAACAAATTCAAAAACAGACTTGCTAATATCGGCGGCACAAAGCTGCATTTGTTATAAGTTGTATTATTTAACTCTGTCCTGAGATTCACAATGGAGATACCCTTTGAAAAGGGTAACACAGTTGTAATAAATCCAGCTTTTAACAGCTCTATGAAATCACTGTGGCTGATGTTGGAAAATAGTTTTCCAACAGACAAAGATTTATTTACTTGCCCTTTCTTAAAACATAGTTGTCCTCAATTTTTGATTCCTAATCTAAAAGAACTAACTTTCCTGAAGCCACAACTGGAACTGTTAACAATACTATGAACTGAAATTCTTCATTGAAAGTTATAGCTGCCTTGGGAGGTTTTCACAGGAATGATGGGTTCTCCAGAGAGTCCCGCATGGCTGTGTATGAAAGTGTAATTGTTCCTACTCTGATGTATGGCAGTGAAATCTGGGTGCTACAGAAGAAACATAGTAGTTTGTGTGTTGGAGAAATGTGTTACTTATGAGGTTTGTGGCAAGACTCATTCTGACCGTGTGAGGAATGAAGATGTGTTACAGTTGTGTAATGTGAAGCAAAATGTTGTTAGCAAGGTGGAGACTAATATGTTTCGGTGGTTTGGCCATGTTGAAAGAATGAGTGATGAGATGCTTACTAAGAAAATTTTTTTAGGCCAAGGGGCAGGAAGGAAAGGCAGAGGAAGTCATGGGAGGATCAGATTCAGGAGTGTCTGCATGAGAAAAAGATCATGAGTATGAAGAATAGAAGATATTGTGTGCGTCGTGTGATGGATGTCAGTGAAGCCCGAGTTGTATGTCAAGATCGCTGTAAAGGAGAAGTTTGATATGGCAACAATAAATAAATAATCAGTTAAAAATTATCTGGTAGTTTGTTTTTTCTTTGTAGAGCTAATCTCTGAATCCCAGAGAACAGCTTAGTGATATGTATGTATGCAAGAGCCTATCTTAATAACACACAGCTCAGCTGGCTAAACTGCTGTGTGCAGTGTGAGAGGAAGACATTTCTGATGTGGGTTCAAACCCCAATCTGAGGTTTTTCCACAGACTCCCTGAGCACGAATAAGGACTCGAATGCATGGATGGCTGCACATGTAGCCTGCCCCAGTCGCCCAATCTGGTGTAACATGGCCATGAAACCTCCTTTCTGGCTTGGCTCCTATGGAGGTAGCAATTGACCTCAGTTATCTGTACAAGCTGCACACATAACAGAAACAACCCACCTTACTGATTTTGTATACTCAGAGTCTTGAAGTGCCGTGCCTGTAGAAGTATGCATAGTTCAGCAAAAAGTCTTCAGCAATGATGTTATGAAAGTCACCACAACAAAATACTGCTGTTATTACATTTGGTATGAAAAGATTCCTTGGTTGGGAGCTTGATGGCTTGAATACCTTTGAAGGTCACAGTGCAACCACAGTAAACTTGAAAACAAGGAATTAAAATCAACAAAACATTTTTTTCTAATGTTGCCTTAGATAATAACCACTTTCATTATAAATCAGCATCTTTCTTATGCTTCTGAGTAAAAAAATAAGCAATGAGCAGGCACCCGCATGTTTCAGAAGCAAAAGATATTAGTTATAAAAAGCATGCCTGATAAGTGTTTCTGGTAGTTAAAAACATTTTATTGTGATCTGATGTCTCAAATGATTGGGCAACAGTGAAAACCTGATTGCTTGCCATATGATTTTGAATATAATGCCTGATGTGGTCATTCATACCAATAATATTTTTTCTTCTGTTTCTGGAAGTGATGACCACCATAAGTAACTAAGTAACTACAAGCAGTCACCCATCTCTAATTTGCAGCCACTGGTTCCAGGGATGGAAGAGAACCAGATGCATGGGTAGTGCATCTGCAGTAAGACAGGCACACTACCTATGCATCATCCAGGACTTGAACCCAATGACTAGCCAGAAACCAGTGTCTGACCAATCAACCACCAGGACAGCAATTTAAAAAAGAAAAAGATGTAATGGTAAAAGTGTTTAATCAATGCATCCTCATAATTCTTACTCATGGAAAAGACATACAGCAGCTGCAGGGAACTCAAAGAAGCGGGGGGGGGTATAAACCATGAAAGACAGAAAAAGGAACTATTGGATTAGGAAAATGACAACAGTAGATAACATGATCAATGACCCTCAAGTGGTCTTTGGGCTGGACATACTGCTAGAAGAACTGATTGCAGTTGTACAACTGAAATATGAGATTGCATACCAGAGAAGAAAAGATCCATAAGAAGACCAAGTGGGAGATGGGTGTATGAAATCCAAATCATGCCCCTGGAATGACATGGAAGAGAAATGCTTGAAAACTGTGAAGGAGACTTGGGGAGACCTTCATCCAGCAGTAGACTGAGATTGGATTACATATATAATGCTTAAGTTTTCTTGTGTGTGTCCATTTGCATATAAGTTGCAGCAGTGTAACTATGTATGATCATCAAAAAATACACTGGTCACAAGAAGTTAGGAATATTGCATGAAATGAAGGATGTATATATCTGACTCGAGCAAAGCGCACAGAAATATCAATGAGAGAAATAACACAAATGATAAAGCATGAATTTACAAAAACAATTTCATTGTGCAATTTCTGCACAACAAAGTAGCACTGCAATATAAACAAAATGGTAAATTCAGAGAATGTCCATACCTATGGATTTCAGTACCCAGTAACACCACCTCAGTGTCAAAGAACGTCTTGACACCTACGAGGCATACTTGCAATGATATTACTGACAAGTGTCTGGGGCAGCTCGCCTCATATTAAGGCAAAACAGTTAGAGGTCTGCCAGTGTACTGGATCATGGAATGTGGTTATCCAGACACTGCTGTACAGTGTACCAAATGTTCTCAATAGGATTAAGGTCAGGAGACCTTGGAGGCAGCTGTAAGAATTCAATCCCATGATTTCCCAGCTACTGAAGCACGCTTCAGGTACGGTGACTAGTTGCATTGTCTTCGAGAAAATGGAATGCACGCTCAATGGCAGCGTGGAACAGTGTCACAATGATCTCGTTTCAGAACACTGAGGCATTTATGTTGCCTTGACAAACATACAAGGAAATACAGTCATTAAAATGCACTCCAGCTCAGACCAGAACTGACTGCCACTGGTGGTAAGGATGGACAGACTGCACATAGTGTGGTTGCATTTGCGTGCTGTATCTACTTCACATATGTTCTCATTGAGTATCTGGATAAAGAATGAAATGGAATTTGTCAGTGAAAAGTACATGGTGCTATTGTATTCCATGACATGTAAAGTTGAACCCAGGTACATCATTGATGACAGTGAGCTGATGTAAATGTTATACATCTCAGTGGCCTCCTTGCTCTCATCCATACTCGTGAAGACAGTTTTGTACCCTTTGAGTACATACTGTGACACCAGAAGCAGCTTGAAATGATTCCCAGAGTTGGCAACTAGTGATAGATCAGATCATATGTAGAGGATTTTAGGAAGGGGGTGTCTGACCCCAGGTCTTTTGAACAACCCTTAGAAATAGGAAGCTAGGAGATTTGGGCTAGAGTGCCCGATAGGAAAGTGACACGAAAGCGAGGTAGAAAGTGGGAGGAAGACGCCCCTATTTATTACCGGGGGCCAGTACCCGGGGGCAACTAGTGATACTAGTACTTCACTTCTCCAAGTACTTACTGTCAGGTAGCGATCTTGCCACCTGGTGGTTATCCTTGGGCAACAACTCCTGGATCGATTTGCAACATTTCCATGCCGTAGAAATTTTGTGTGTAGCTAACTTACTACACTTTGCAAAACTAAAGCAGCAGCCACATTGTCCTGCCATACACCTGCCTGTATCATGCCAACATCTCTTTCTGTTGTCAATGCTTAAATGTCATCTGGACATCATTTCAGGTTAATCCCACACTGAAGCCAATACATTCAGCAATTTTCTAGACCAAGTGGTGAAATGGACCCACTTTCCACTTGCATGCCATGTGCTGTGTTGTTAAGATGCTAATTTATACATGATGTCACTACTTATGCTGTTAACTGATCTCCTGTAGTTGCTAAATTTGCATATCACCACATTTTTCTTTGAAACTGCAATATCTCTAACTTTTTGTGACCAGTGTATGTAGTCCAAAAACTGAATGTGCAAGTAAAATACGAGTTGAACTAAAAATGCCAAAGAAATGTACAAAATGCTGTCATACCAAAACATTTGTCTTAAACCTTTATAAGAAATACAAATTCTACTGAATATCTCTCTCTCTCTCTCTCTCTCTCTCTCTCTCACACACACACACACACACCACAAAGCTATCAAAATTACTGGTTACACAGAGTTCTGTAATGTTCTTTGAAAACCTAGAAGCTCAAAGGCACCTCCTAGGCATGGACATTACTGCTTTAGAATAAAATTACCTATCACACAGTGCTCTTGTCACAGTTGTACTTTGAGTTTTCTGCAGCAGTTTTAAGTTGCATATTTTGTGCAACTGGCAGAACTTTAGTTGTTTATGATGTCATGGGATATAACAGTATGGAAGAAAATAAATGCTTAAACTCAAAGTGAGTAAAAAGACAAAAAATTGAAATGCCCTGTGCTAGTAATAAGAAACATGCATCAAAGTCAGTAAAACTAATAAAGCTAATCCAACAAATCAATGCACATTTCTGTAAAGCAAAATGAGCCGTACTGAATGATGAAACAGTCATTTCATGTAGGAAAATTTCCAAAAAAATGTTAACGAGAAAGCATTAGATATCGTATAAAATGTTCCCACAGTAAGAAGATTCCTCTGAAAAATAATGCAAGCACCAGTATTTTTAAAAAGTTACAGAATGAAATTACACCAGAAGCAAGAAACTATAGAATCCATATCAGAAAACACAATTCTTTATATTCTGCTGCACGGGATGATTAGATAATGCCATCTTTTGGATGTGGACAATTGCACAGCTTAAGAATTAATCATCAAAGTATAAGACCTCTAATAAATGCAAAACCACCAACCTGTTGGTGGTTTTGCACTTATTAGATTTAGACTAGGCTATGTGAAGTAACTGTTCTATTAAAACTTTATTCACTTTAGGAAGTTAGTAACAAAAGAAAACAAGAACTGACATGTACATATTCAGACATCTTTAATAAATCTCCCTTCTTACAATCACACACTGTTCCTCTAGCTTAGAGGAAGACCAGACAAACATGTTTCCATATTGGGACTACTGTAACAACATATGTATCACAAACTTTTTGAAAAATTTTTACACATGAAGCAAGATTTGGCTTTTACTTATACACAATAGTCCCTTATTCGCGGTTTCAGTTACCCACGGTCTGAAAATATCAAATGGAAAATTCCAGAAACAAACAATTCATAAGTTTTAAATTGAGTGCTGTTCTGAGTAGCGTGATGAAATCTTATGACTTCCCACTCTGTCCTGCCCAGGACGTGAATCAGCCCTTTGTCCAGCGTATTCACGCTGCATATGCTACCCACCCATTTGTCACTTAGTAGCAGTCTCAGTTATCAGATAGACTGTCACAATATTGCAGTGCTTATGTTCAAGTAACTCTTATTTTACTTAATAATGGCCCCAAAGCACAAGAGTAGCGATGCTGGCAATACGGATATGCCAAAGAGAAGCCATAAAGTACTTCCTTTAGGTGAAAAGGTAAAAAGTCTAGAATTTTAATAAGGAAGAAAAAAATTGCATGTTGAGGTTGCCAAGATCAACAGTAAGAGCAAATCTTCGATCTGTGAAATTGTGAAGAAAGAAATTAGTGCTAGTTTAACATTCATATAACTTTTATTACAGTATGTTATAATTGTTATATTTTTTAGTTATTTACTGTTATTGTGCCTGATTTATGAATTAAACTTTATCATAGGTATGTATGTTTTTTGGATAAAATATAGTATATATATACGGTTCAGTACTATCTGCGGTTTCAGGCATTCACTGGGGTCTTGGAACATACCCACTGTGGATAAGGAGTATATTGCATTATGAAATCTTCAAAGCAACCGATATGTCATGCATAATTATCTGATCGAGTGTTGGCTTTTAAGATCTTAAATCTGCCACTATTAGCACACAATTTTTTTTTTTTTTACTACAAATAACAGTGTGCTGTGACAACTTGAAGCAATAGTAGTGAGTTACATTAACTGAACACTGGCATACCTTGACACACTAGCCTACGTACAGATTACTAAACAAAAGCACTTTATTGGAAGACAATTTAATGGGGTCTAATTCTTTTGAAACTCAGCTTCACAGAAGATAATTATGTAACATGATGCTGTTTTCCATCAGATGTACCATGTACAAATGCATTTCCTGTCATGCTCAGTTTAATGACCTTAATTATTAAACCACTGAAAAACACAGTTCTAAAATGATTTACACAGCAAGTGCAGGCCCAAGAACTTCATTCCTCTTTGAAAGCTTCCCAAAACCAACAGCTTCTACATTGCCGGACTCTTAAAGGCCCTTGTCAGCAGTCCAAAGGCACCATCAATGCACCATAGGATTATGCTCAAAGAGGACTTATGTTTTTACCTATTCAAGCACATTGATGTGGGTGCACGTTGCCTATGGTGTATGACTGGTGACCTTACTCTAACTCAAGCACAACTTTTCTTGTTCAGCACTGAATAAGACAGACTTTTAAATAAAGATGTGCCAGAATTTTAGTCAAGTAGTAGACATAACTGACCTTTTTTTCTATCTTTCAAGTCTAACTTCCCTTAATAGCAATATCTCCTGATGGTCATAAACCCCACGGAACAATTTTCACAACATTTTTTGCACCACTTGATAAAGACACTTATGTTAAGAAGTAACGAACTGCAGAGCCTTACTGCTGTTCTCTCAAGACGGAACCAAATTTCATCTAGAGTGCCAACAAAATACCATTTGTCATCAAGATAAATTCACTGAGCATCCTGTGTGAAGCAACTTGTATTCCCACCCCTTTCAGAGTTTTGTTAGCTTTGTATCCTGGAGAATAAAGGCGCTAACAATTGACTGGGTCAGTCAGGGCTCAAAAATTATATTGCCTGGCATGTCGTGTAAAAATTCCATCTGGGCATCATTTTTTTCCTGCATGCCTAATCAGTGTGTAAAAAAAATCTATTAGGGGTATGCAAAAGTTTCCGCCGCCCCCGCTAGCGGGTACTGTAGGGATCTAACCGGTCGACGACCCGTACTGTCAGTTCATACATGGAACCAAGCATGGCGGTCGATAAAGTTCATTTGTGGCACCGTTTATTATTCATGATTAATTTAGGGAAAGTGTGAGTGAAGCATATGGTTCAATATGTTGGGCGTATGGTGCAACGGTTACGGATGAGCGGACGTGTCGAGAATGATTTGCCAGGTTTAAGAAAGGTGATCTAAGCTTGGAAGACAAGCCACGTGCAAGTAGACCGCAGGAACTCACAGACAAGGAGCTGGAATCGCTGTTGCAAGAGGATGCCACACAATCGACCATGCAACTGGCGGAACGTTTGGAAGTGGCTCGATCGATGGTGGTACGGCATCTACAGGCATTGGGGATGACCCAGAAGATTGGTAAGTGGGTTCCGCATAATTTAACGGAACGTAATATTGGTCAACGATTGGGCATCTGCATGTCATTGCTGAAGAGGTTTCAAGGGAAGAATTTCTTGTGGAAGGTTGTAACCGGGGATGAAAAATGGGTCTATTGCAACAACCCTGCAGTGGCAGCTTTTCAGGTGAAGTAGGTGAAGTGCCTCTTCACCTATTTTACTTAAAATAAAGTTTTATTCAGTAATTTATATAATATATTCTTTTCTGTCTCTATTGTTACAAAATACTCAACATTTTGATTAGATATCAATTCACATAGCGCGTTCAATGCGGAAAACAAGTCCTCATATGCAAAACAGTGCAAGTGAAGAGCCGAAATGAAAACCCTTGGAAGTCTGCAGCTTTCGACCGAGTTGCTATGGTAACTGTGACATCAACCTCCCCTATCTGGCGCATAAGTGAAGTGTTATCTTTTGGCGCCGAAGCTCTGCAGATGGAATCGTGACCTTCGAAGGAGATCACAGTGAACTCAAAATTTGAAACGGGACGGTTTACCCAGGGTATCTTGCAGTGTTATGGTACATGCTTTCAGAAAGGGATTTGTTTTTTCGTGCTTAGTGATTATTTGTCAATAAGTTTAGCTGTTATTGTAGTTTCGTGTACAGTTTAACAGTTAGTGATAGTTTTAATTAAAGTATGTATCCTGTGAATGACATTGTTTGTAATTTATTACAAACTCCATTTAATCGGTGGAAAAATGAAGATAAAAGAGACATTTTACTTCAAGAACGACTGGCGGATTCACTGACAATTGTTGCCAAAAAAGAAATCAAAAAGAGCAGTAAATCTTACAATATTAATTTTAAAAATTGTTGGTTTATTAAATATAAATGGATTTGTAGTACTTCTGTGTTACAAAAATTATTTTGTTGGCCCTGCCTACTTTTTAGTAATAAACATTCGGCGTGGAATAAAGACGGATTCTCAGATTTATTAAATATAACACGCTCACTTCATAAACATGGTGATTCTAGCAAACACCTGAAATGTGAGTTAATGCTAAGGAATTTTGAAAAATATCAGAACACCATTGTCGATGCCTTGAGGGAGAATGCTACGCTTTTGAAAATGCATTTCAACGAAAACGTTCGTTTAAATAGACTTTTCCTGCAGACAGTGATTGATGCAGTATTATATTTGAGCAAACAAGAACTAGCATTCTGTGGTCATGACGAAAGCATGGACTCAATAAATCGTGGAAATTTCAAGGAATTACTTTCATTGTTGATATCAAGAAGTCCTTTAGAAATTCAAAATCAATACGAAAAGATAAAAAATGTCTTCACAGGTGACTCAAAAACTATTCAAAATGAATCAATTGAATGTATTTCTGAATATATAAACGATAACGTAAAAAATGAAATAAATGAAGTTCGATGCTTTTCTATTCAAGTAGAGGACACCACAGACATAAATCAGACTTCTCAGGGCTCTTTAATAATAAGATTTGTTGATTCGGAAGGTGTATTGGCTGAGCGATTTTTGGGTTTCCACGACGTGAGTGGAGATCGAACGTCAGAAGCTTTATACAAAATGCTAGACAAAATTTTGAAACAATTCGATTATCAACACAAATGAATAGGACAATGTTACAATGGGGCAAGTGTAATGTCTGGACACTTGAATGGGCTCCAGAAAATAATCAAGAATAAAGTTTCTCAAGCTGATTTTGTTCATTGCTTTGCACATCGTTTGAACCTTGTATTACAGCAGAATTTTTCTAAAATTTCAAAGTGTTGTATATTTTACGCAAGCCTCACTGGAATTCCTTCGTTTTTCAATACTCAGTGAAGTGATCTTATACACTCACATCTACAACCACAAGACGCATACCAACCATAGCAGAAACTCGACGGTCCTCCACTTCAAAGTTAAGTGTAATTGTTGAAGATAGGGATAAATTGAAGGAAGGTATTCGAATTTCTGACAAATAGTGAGCAATCAGACAAAAAATCAATTCAACTTGCCAAGGGGTTTTTAAACGATATGAACACTTTTGAATTTACATTTTTGGCAATAGTATTTAATAAAATTTTTGGCCCCACCGATCTATTATTCAAAATTTTGCAGAAAAAATAATCACTAGACATAAACTACTGTGTAACTCAAATTAAAAAAACTCGTGAAATTTTGAGTCATAAAAAGAACGAAGTATTTGAAACACTGTTTGGAAAAGCTAGAAAAATCACAAAAATAAGCAGATCTAAACGAGAATATACTGCTCTTACACAAGAAACAATTTCAAAATTATAAACAATTGTATTTTGAAATTTTAGACCACATTCTTATGGAAATGGATATAAGATTTCAAGACTGAAAAACTTCAATTTGTTTGTCTTGCTGACACAACCAAATTCGAACAATTTAATTCAAGCTTTCTGCCATTTTAGGGCAGAAAGCTTGAATTAAATTGAAAATCTACAACATTTTTATGGGAAAATATTTACTAAACTCCAGCGCCTTAAAATTGTACTGAGTCTTGTATATGCCAACGAAAAATTAAGGAATATATTGACTCAAAAACTTCGAGTGCATCATGAAGATAAAGACATTTTTACAGAAGCTTATAAATTGGTTTCCCTCATTTTAACCATTCCATCCACAAGTGTGTCAGTGGAAAGAAGTTTTTCTTGCCTTCTTTAATACAAACTTACTGAAGAAACACTATTTCTCAAGACAGGCTTGCTTCTTTGGCAAATATTTCTATTCAGAAAGATATTTTATTGATGCTCACGAAGAAACAACCATTCTATGACTACATAATCGACAAATTTGCAGCTTTAAAAAGAAAGAATTGATCTAATATACAAAAAATAGGTTAGTCCTCATACAGTGATTTTCATTGAAGACAGTAGATATCTTTTCATATTGCTCTTGTAGCTCTTCAATTTTTTCAACCACGAGCTGCCACTGCCCTGTACGCAAGAGATCCTGGGTCGATCCAGGCCAGCCAGCCATCAACATCCACTGCAAAACAGGATATCCACGGGAAAAGGGCGCTGTTTTGTGTGTGTGTGTGTGTGTGTGTGTGTGTGTGTGTGTGGCGAGATACATACGGAGTGCTGTACTTCAAACTGTTGAAACCAGGCGAAACAAATCACTTCACAATAATATAGCGATCAGTTGATGAAACTGAATACCACAATCTAGCAAAAACGCCCATGGACAGCTAAAGGATGCTGCCCAGTCATCCTGTTACACAATGCCAGACCACATGTCGGTGCCACCATGAAATCAACCCTTGAACAGTTACACTGGAAGGTTTTATCGAACCTGGCTTACTCCCCGGACATTGCACCCTCAGACTTTCATCTGTTTCGCTCTATGCAACATGCTCTAGCTAAACAGCGGTTCACCACAGTTCCAGAGGTGGAAAATTTAGTCACTGCGTTCTTCAGCTCAAAACCAGAGTCCTTCCATCACAGGGGCATTCATTTGTTGCCTGAAAAATGGCAAAAGGTCATTGATACTAATGGCCAATATTTTGTTGAATATATGTGTACTGGTTCCCTGATTGTTCCTATCTCCCTAAAATTGCAGAAACTTTTGCATACCCCTAATAGCTCATTACAGGATAGAAAGTTGAAAAATAAAAAGTAATTTCTTTCATTTCCCAGTCATTTTTCTTACTTCTCAGTGCTTATTTAATAATATATTTTTGTTTCCCTCTGCTTTATTTAATAAAATTAATGGGGTGTTCTGGGAAATAAAAGGTCAAAACAGATAACCTTGAAAACTAAATTGCCCATAATATGACTGTGATACTCAAAAGAAAGCTCATGTAATAAGCTTCAGAATATGAGTTCTGTTGACCAATTATGTCTACAGATATTGTCATTTGTGATATGCACAGTAGACACAAAAATGTCTTTTGTAAATTTTAAAGAACTATAACTATAGAAGTATTGTACATAGGACACTGAAATTCTACACTAATTAGTTCCTTTATAAAACTTGTAAGTTCACTAAATTTCATGAAAATCGAAAGGGTTCAGTTCAAAGATTTGTCATGGAATGACCCACAGGCACGTTCATATTTCACTGCTGTGTGCAGTTTACAAAATGCAGCGAGTACTATGTTTCTGAAATACACTGGCGGAAAGTGAAAAAAGAACAAGAAAGAATTGGCGGACGATCGTGAAATTTACATATGTTAATGGGGTTGAGTTTACGTAGGTGTGATGTTAATTTCGGGACCAACTGGTGAGCGCTTACGCCACAGCACGGCATAATATGCAAATTATAGTCGGTGGTATTTAAGGAGTACAGCAAAGTGAATGTAATCAGCTGAATGCCTGGACATGGAAGACGTGTATGATTTCAGCAGTTATCGGACTTTGAGCGAGGTAGTCTAGTTGGACTCTGAGAGGCCGGGTGGTCGTATTGCGGAGCGAATTGGACGGGAAGTATTGGTGGTGTTATGATGGTGGCGTAGATGGTCCGAGGAACACTCCCACACGAGAAGATGTGGAACCGGGAGTCTCAGACGGACTGATGAGCGGATCGATCGACGCATAAGAAGAGCAGCGTTGTCAAGCAGAACATCCACTGCGATGCAAATCCGAGCTGCTGTTGCACCTGAGGTGACTGTGCGAACAATCCGCAACCGTCTACTGGATGCAGGACTACGTGCACGTGTGCCTTTGGCATGTGTACCTCTGACTCCAGCCCACCGTCGGGAACGGCTGCAGTGGTGTCACCAACGTCTGCACTAGAGAATGCAATGGCGATCTGTCGTGTTCAGCGATGAAAGCAGATTCCGCTTGGGAGCCTCCGATGGCCGTATGAGTGTTCGCAGACGCACAGGGGAGTGTCTCCACCCTTCTTGCATCCGCCAGCGACACACAGGACCTACACCTGGTCTTCTGGTGTGGGAAGCGATCAGCTATCACTCACGTACACAACTAGTGTTTGTACCGGGTACGTTAAACAGCACCTCCTACATCAACAGCATCATTCAGCCCGTTGTTGTGCCATTTGTAAGGTCGGTCCATCGTGGCGTTTTCCAGCAAGATAACGCACGCCCACACATGGCACGTGTAATGCAACATGCACTTCAGGGTGTGAGACAACTTCCATGGCCTGCACGTTCACCGGATTTGTCCCCCATTGAGCACGTGTGGGATTTTATGAGACGACTTATCCGGTCTCCACGGCCAGCCATGACCATCCCCGATTTACGCGTCCAGGTTGAGGATGCTTGGAACTCAATACCCCAAAACTTACATCCAACATCTGTACGACAGACTCCATGCCAGAATAGCACAGTGTAGCGCAGTTCATGGCGGTCCAACCTCGTACTAACCATGTTACATGGAAATGTTACTTTTCAGTTTACCAGCAAATACAGCTGTATTTTGCCATAATTTTTGATCACATTATCCTCTGTATTCAGTTATGCTGTATAAATTTCGTTGGTATCAGATGTCTCCTTCTTGGTGTTCTTTTTCCACTTTCCGCCAGTGTATTTAGAAAAACTAGAACTACAAGAGTCCAGTGTGTGTTCAGGTATGTAAAATTTTGGTTCGGCCATGCATATTTTTTGAACATGCCAGACTGGAAATGTTTTAATTTTTTTTAATTTTTGTGGCCCTGGTACCAGTCCAACAATACATGCACCTGTTCTTTGGTTTGGAGGATTTTTCTGACTGACGTGACATTACATCCCAAGTGGAACTTAGGGCACAACTTTTATATGGCTTGTTCAATTGGTTTCTCTTAGTCCTGGGTATTACCTTAGAGGGTTGGTTGTATATGCTGTTTATCACATCTAAAAAACTATGAACCTCCACCCTTGCTAACTTTGCACTGGAACATTACTGAAAGCATAGTAACTTTGCTTTTCATATCAGTCATCACAGTAATGTCAGTCAATGTGCGATTTCGTATTGTGATGACATCGTAACAACAGTGAACACATTAGCAGCCACTGAGGGAAGTCGTGATCCAAGGTGGTTGAAGCACATTTGGACCAATGCCAAGGAGGATGTGTAATTTCACATTTAAACATTATTTGATCTTTGTGCCATTTTGTTTCTTGTGAAATTTAGGTTTTAGCCCTTTTTTTGTTCAATCTTCACATTCTGTCATTCAAGTTCATCTATTTTAAGAATTTTACATTATCTTTCAATTGACTCAGTGTTTTTAATGTCGCATAATATACCCAGATCACTACAGTACATCAAGAACGGACAACTTGAGTCAATATGTAAAAAGGTTGAAGCGTATTGGCAAGGTAAGACGAATTTCTTGATACCTATTGAAATGTAAGTAGCGATCGTTCTTGTTGATATAACTGTAGAGTTACCGCCTACCAAGGCCTAATTTAAGAACTATAATAATGTGATGAAACAAATACCTGCATATGATATTAGGTATTCCTCGAATATATATATATATCATTCATAGCCACGTATTAAGCATTCAAGGTTACCTTGTTTACTTGATCAATATTTAAGGAACTACAGTGGTTCATTTCAGAGTCATCAAAGCATGACAGAATTTAAACCTCTTACAGTAAGTATGAAAAACAATCTCATGTGATGATCAGTCTCCAGGCTTTGCAGAAAAGTATGACACTGGTAATTATGATATGAGCTAGGGTTAAGACATGAATTAGAGGTGATAGAAAATTCTGTGGAAGAACAGAATTCAAAGATGCTATTTCAATAATTTTTTTAACTGATGCTGGTTAAAAGGCAAATATCAAGCCCTGAATACACACTTGATATTCACAAGTACACCATTCTGATTTTTCCAGTATAAAAGAAAAGGTCAGACCAAATCGCAAAATCAACAATGCTTCGAAATAGTTCATTCATTTAAAGTTTTTTCTTAACAAAAATAATCACCATATTTTGCTTCACATAATCCACAGAAACCAACATTCAGGGGGGAGGGGGATTCTTCCATATAATCTGTGGCAATGCGTAAATCTGCAGAACATGAAATTCAGGAAAAAGAAATTGCCATGTAACCACCACTTGTGATGTTGATCCCAAAATGCAATTTCATACAGAAAAGTAGCGATTCAAGGGATGACCCAGCAGTGAATAAAGAGCAAAAAACCCTAATTTTTTCAGCAATATCGCAGTTCCATAGTTAGACCTGCAGCCCCCACAAACGTGTCTGACATTGAGCTTCCCACAGCACATGATCATCCACAAGTGAACTAATACCTCCTCGGTATCTAATTTTCTGTCAAAATGCTTGTCAGTAACAAATAACCTTTCAAACTGTTTATGGACCTTTATCTTAATGTTGTACTAAGTTTTCCTGTTGTTAACATCATTGTCAATCCACTGCTGGATGAAGGTTTCCCCAAGTTTCTTTCACAACTGCCTGTCTTGAGCCCGTTTCCTCCAAGTTACTCCAGCATTCTTTCGAATTTCATTCATCTCCCATGTGGTCTTCTGTCCCTCGGAACTCAGTCTAAAATTTCAGTTGTCCATTAGTGGTCCATTCTTCTGGCAACATGTCCAAGCCCATTGCCATTTCAGGGATTTATCTCTGATCATGTCTTCCACTCTTGTCATTTTCTTTATTCACGAGTTCCTCTTATCTTGCCTGGTCACACCAAGCATGCATCTCTCCAATGCTTCTTTCAGTTGTCTGCAGCCTCTGTATGTCTTAACTAAAAAAGACAGTAAAATTCCTGAAATGGTAATGGCTGAACACGTTGCAAGACTGATGGACAACTGAAATTTTAGACTGGATTCCAAGGGACAAAAAAAAAAAAGACCCAGAAGAAAACCACATGGGAGATGGATGGATGGATGAAATTCGAAACCATGCTGGAGTAACATGAAGACAGGCTCAAGACGGACAGTTGTGGAGGAAACTTTGAGACCTTCATCTAGCAGTGGACTGATAATGATTGACTATGTTAACAGGAAAACTTAATATCAAGATAGAAGAGGTCCATAAACACTTGGAAAGAAGGTTATTTTTTTTATTAACAAGCATTTTGACACAAAATATGCTATTATGGAGGTATTAGTTGCTCTGGTGGATGATCATGTGCTGTGAGAAACTCTATGCCACATACATTCGTGGGAGCTGCAGGTCTAACTATGTAATTGCAATATTGCTGAAATAACTAGTGATTTTGCTCTTTATTCACTTAAAAGTTAACATATTTTTGGCAATTTTCCAAATATAGGAACCTCCTGACAATTTTGATGTGAATCTTTAAAAAATCAGCGGTAAAATGTTTTCTTTTTAAGAATTATTAACACAGCAATTAGACATGTCTGAATTGCCTGTATATACTGTTCAACACATAACACCAATCAACTTGAAAATGACATCACCCTGGAGCGGGAAGTGAACATGCACCTCCCGATTTCCATTCATGCATGCTATATCCATTACAATTTCATGTAATTTTCAAGGTGATTGATGTTTGTTACACAAACAATAAATACATTCAATTCAGAGATGTCTGATTGCTGTGTTAATCATTCTGACATATTTCCACGTATTATACGAAGAATATTTCTTACACTGTGTTTTTAAGCAGCATATTATCTGGCCAACATTGAACTTTTCAACAGAGCTACTGATTATATGATGGAAATTACAGTAATATTTATTGCTATTCATATAGTGACTTAAAAACAAGACTGTGTAAATGCAAGCTTGGAAATTTCCTTTTGAAATAATCTTAACACTATTTAGTGCAAATTTTTTCCAGGCTTTCTAGTTTAAAAGATTGAATTGAGCAATTGTGTTTTATCTAATGACAGTTGTTTACAGGAAACCAAGGAGTACTCAAATGCAGATGTGCTGGTAGTAGCAGATAAAATACAAAGCAATGACAAAAATTACATAATTTTTCCACGAGATTTGTGACCTTACAAAACGGAGATAACAATTCAAAAGACTGGCAAGCAAGGAATAAGAATAACACATGACTATCTCAGACATTTGAAATACTACTTCACAGGAGTTTTTTCTTTATTGATATTTTTGATTTTACTATTCCAGGGAAGGTGCCTATGATATAGGACCTAGCAGTTAAGTGTCTTTACATGTTTTATTACATAAGTTTACCACACATTTTACATGCACGAAATCAAGATTTTTAGATTTAAAAATCTAGAATACCAACTATTCTTAAAAATAATCTGCCATACCTACAGAAAATTCCTTACTAATGTTTATTTATAAGGTAAGTTACCATATGCTAATAGTCTCCTGTCTAAAAAAGGGTCTTAACAACCTGCAATTATTCAAAATAAGTACTGCCCTCGTTATGAGTGTACTAGAAATGCAAAAATATCCTTACCAGATCCACAGACCACGAAGACAAACAAACCCAGTAACCAAGGGCCAACTGCATATTTTTCATCCTGAGGTTTCTGTGAGAAAAAAATATGAAATCTTACACAAAGGACATTTTCAAAAGATATTTGCCATACTGATTATTCTATACAGATTAAAACAAGTGAAACAGTAACACAGAAAATAAAAGTGCACAACCAGAACAAAGCCAAAATATACAATTCTTGTACCACAGCACAGTATTAATCACTCCTTATAAGAAATAAAAAATAGCAACTAATGAAAATGTTTCAGATTAAAACTTCAACATGCAGCACACAATGGCATGAATATTTTCAGCTAAAACACACACATCTCTTACTTAATGCTTCTAGTAATCTTATTAACCGAGACATACATTTAGCTACATTGTCCTCATAGTTGCAATATTTTAGACATTGCACATTTTCAACTTTGAAGAAATATTAAACGAGTTTTATTCTACTTGGTGATTTCATGTATTACCTGCATTGGTGACACTGGGAAATTAGTCATTGGTAAAGGGAAATCATTATGCAATGGCATTCATTCCCAATTTCAGGTAGATGCAAAACTTCCACAAAGCCACACAAGGATTCCACACTGTCCCTGTCCTATTTCCTATGCATTTCCCTTCCTCAACTTGCAGACACAGTTGCACGTGCAGTAGACAACAGTCCTACAACTATCCTTTCATGGTATAATAAATCCAGTCAGATACTGCAGCATATGTTAGCAGGAATTCTAGAAATTTATGCCAGGGAGTCACAAATACCTAGCATTGCTTTGTACAAACTGCTCCACTTAAATTCAAGTCTAACAATGACAACACAGCTAAATTCACATTTGACAATGACAGCACGGCTAAATTCACATCTGACAATGACAACACAGCTGGCCAAGCCTGTAACAACATGGCATGGCTTTGAAGAAGCATTGCTGCATTACGAGTGTCAATACAAAATAAAATTCATTTCTGACGAGCACAGAATCAATCTCCCTAAGTCATTCATGCAGGAAATATCCAAAGTCACCAAAACGAATAAAACAGAGCAGTAAATTTCTTTAAGATTAAGCACACCCAACTTCTGGAAAATTATCAAAAAGTGTATAAAAGTGTTTTCCGCAGGCTCCCTGTGGTGGGGGACATGAATGCATAGATGGTTCCCTGTGAAGTTGGCCCCAGGCACACTCTGTACCTTATCCATATGCAGCAGAGGAATGACAAACTGGCTGCATTAATTTGCCAGTAACCCTCAAGGTAAAGATTAAAATTGGTGGTTTTTTCAAGCCAGTGGGTGGACAAAATCTAGTGGCCACTTTCCTTATGGCTATTTTGTGTTGTGTACACATTTTATCACTGCACTGTATACCTTTCATTTATTTAGACAGTTAAATTTAAGCTTAGTACAATGTCTATTGTCCAGTGCAATTAAATGAATAAATATAATCTTAAAAGTTATATTTTTCTTCAACCACATCAACCAAATTTTCCAGACAGTTTTTATTGGAAAGATAATTTAATCATTTTCATTTGGTCTCTCACTATGTTCACAATCAGATGTTTAGAAGCAAATATATGGAATAAAATGCATTTTGAATTTGATATCACCTAAAAATATAGGTCCCCTAGCGGAAAAATTGTACATCGTAAAAAAAAAAAAGAAATGAAGGATCATAATTTGCATATTTCAAGCTTCTCAATGCAAAAGGAATTTTTCAAATCGGACTAATAGTTTCAGAGATATGGTGTCCATAGACGGAAGAATGGACAAACTGATAACATAAGCACAATCCTTTTCTTTTACAAAAGACATGCTAAAAATTGTTCTGGGGATCTGTTTCTGTCTACAGGATCAAAATAAAATCTGACATCCCTTGGCCAGATTTTGCTATGAGAAATAAAGAAAAACAATTTTTGCCCACAATAAGGATACACTCTAAGTACTAGATGTTCTTTTACACATATTTTCTTACCAAAATTCTGCAGTGCAAGAAAACTATACCTCCGTTATATTTTTAAGTTTAAAACCCAGCTCCATATTTGGGAGACACTGCAAAAATCTTAAAAAAAAAAAAAAAAAAAAAAAAAAAAAAAAAAAAAAAAAAGATACTTGAAAACTAGTGCCACACATTTCAATGTGGATGAACTGGTAACACAAATTATCATTTCTGCAGAGAACTGAGTTACTGTTGCCAAAACTCCCCCCATCCTAACAAAGCTCTGTTTAGAAATAACATTTACACAAAATAAACATTAATAAACCCATACATTTGACTTCATATAATACACAAACTGAATTAAAGCATTTGACTTTATAGTAATAAAATTAAGACTAAGAAACATAATGGGCAGTATTGTACACTTTCAAGTAGTTCCCAAATTATTGTATGTAGCTCCGCAATGTTTACATATTACCGGCTCACATTCACCATGAAAGGGCAAAAGAATTAGCTTCACCACTAAAGAAAGGCAAACAAAAGCATAGGATTTACTTCTCAAGATAAAAACAGGGTTCTCATTGAAAAGTAATGAAAAAAAATTCCTGACTTTTTCCAGGTGATTTTTAAAGTTTTTTCAGAGAGACCCCTATCATGTTGCAATGAATTGTTACATTTCATTCCTGCATTTTCTCATTAAAGCACACATTTGTAAATTCTTCAATTTGTCTTTATAAAATTTACCTGCTTTTCATCAATAACTAAATGCACACATTATTTTCCATACCATAATTCCATGAACTTCTGTGAATACTACCCACATAGAATTTTGTTAATACATTCCCATAGAAACAGGCCATATATATGTAAGAAAAAAGTTTCAATTTTTCTATAACACAATGCAGCTAAGCTTAACAGAATGGCTCCTGTTCAGAGAAACACGACACAAGAGAACCAACAGAGAAAGGACTATGATCTATGATCCACTGTTTGCTCGGTTCTCTTGTAAACTGTTTATCCAAGCAAGAGTGTGACAAGCCATTGTGCCTAATTATTCCATGTTACAACTGTCTACAGATATTTAGCTAACACAGGAAATTTTTGAAATTCAATTTTGCATCTTTTTCTCGGAATAAAGAAAAAGTGTAACGTAACAAAGTAAGATCTACCAAATTATAGGCAGGAAGTAATTACACACAAAAGTTTGAAATCTGGGGGAGGAGGAAAGTTTGGCAAAATAAAGTATTTCTTGATTTCTACCAACAAAAAAAAAAAGCAATTTTCTTTAAGTTTTCTTGATTTTTGGAACCATTTTCAAATTCCCTGAGAATTCCAGGTTTTCCCTGCTTTCCAGGTTATGTGGGGAACCTTGAAGCACATTCAAGAACTCTAAAAGCCAATACTTGCCATGCAAGACATTGATATAGTTTTGTGAGCAGTCAGTTATATCCTCAGCCGTGTCCACCTTGTATGGGGAGGAGAGGGACACAGGTACAGATAACAGCTAGCACATATTGCTTAGTACCAGTGGCAGCTCTAACGCGTTTTAGAAGGTGGTAACATAAAAAAAAACATTTGCAGTACACTGGACTGCATATATGTGTGTGCAGTGTATCACATAACTATAAAGAGCTGCCACTGCTTAGTAAATCAAACTAAAATTACTGATAAACTACATAGTTCAATTATAATATTTTAAAATGTGCTTGTTTTGACACAGCAGGAGTTCAGGCATCTGTGAAATTACCACTGTGCACATGAGTTCATAGCCATGGACCACTGGAGGTAAGTGCAATCTCGCAGCCAACTGAAGAGAGCTGGTTGACAGGAAAAATGTTCATTAAATTATTCTGCATTTTCCCGGCATAAAAGAATTCACATTTTTTGCGTATATAGAAAAGATCCAGGTCATTAGAATGTAGGTATCAAATTTCTGTAAAAATACTCTACACGAAATTTATGCAGAGCCAACTGTATGCAAATATGGTAAAATTATACAAACACAAACTTTGCAATTGCTTGGAAGTGTGCATAATTCAAAGTGTCTTAAGAAACAAAGCAGTTGGAATACAGAAAAAAGAAATGAAGGAGCAAAATAAAAGTATGGTGATGAGCACTTGGAGATGCGATTTCTACAGGGCATAGATCGTAACACATAAATAACCACTGGTACAGTTACAATTGCAACAGATTTTTTTTTTTGACTGGAGGTTTAACGACCACGTGAGCAACTCAATGGGCTATAAGCAGTCGCCCGTCCCTAATTTAGGGTCACTGGTTCCAGGGAAGGGAGAGAGCCAGTGCCGTAAGACAAACACAACATCCATGCCTGACCGGGATTTGAACCCGGACCCCTTACAGACAAATGATCAGAGACCAGCACCTTAGACCACTGCGCCACCGGGACGGCGCAACAGATTCGTAAGATCACGAAATCCACCATGGATACAGAACCAACTCTGATCACCATAAAGCACAACACTCAAGGTATTTCACCATTATTTTGTGTGTGTGTGTGTGTGTGTGTGTGTGTGTGTGTGTGTGTGTTATTTGCAAGGTTTCATGCACTTATGGCATACCTTTCAGATTTTCAGATATGTTTGCATTTCTATTCAAGAAAAATAATCATAAGTTAGATAAATTATGAAATCAACATATGATTAAAATTTGCAGCTGTAGACATATCTTGCTTGATAAAGGCAGGCCATGTAGATGCATAGGAAAGTGGATACTTTCTTTTCGTGTCTGTACATCTGCGATAAAAAAAATAGTGTTCAATTTCAATTTTTAATCATGAAAAGAAGTATTTTTATAAAATTAAGTACATATCTAACGGGGCAGGGATTTATACACACATTCCCCAACTTTCCTCAGACACTCCAGTTAAAGGTGTTAATATATTCTGAAATTATATATATAACTAAACAAAGGGATAAAGATTAATGGAGATTACTTAACTCACCTTTGTTTTGCTGATGACTTAGTGATCTTTACAACTACTCCTTCAGAGCATGATCCAAGAACTTGTTGGCAAGAGTAAAGAAGTGGGATTAAAAATGAACTTTGACAAAAGTGATGTACAATGCTTTTACAAGAAACTAAAATTTATTGATTGATAGAGAAAAGCTTGGTACAAAAGATACCTACATTTATCTTGGGCAGCAGATGTCAAGTGAAGGTCACATTGATGACGAAATAAATCTGCGTATAAAACTGGGATGCAGAGCTTTTGGAAGAAACAGTACAATTTTTAAGAGCAGTATGCCATGTCTTAAAAGAAAAGTGTTTAATCAATGCATCCTGCCAGTGCTTATGTATAGAGCAGAGACATGACCTTAACTAAAAAAGACATACAAAGACTGCAGACAACTCAAAGAAGCATGGAGAGATGCATGCTTGGTATAACCAGACAAGATAAGAACTTGTAGATAATGGAAACGACAGGAGTGGACACCATCATGGCCAGAATGAAATCACTGAAATGGCAATGGGCTAGACACGTTGCCAGAAGAACGGATCACCGATGGACAACCGAAATTTTTTACTGTATTCGAAAGGACAGGAAAAGACCCAGAAGAAGACCCCATGGGAGATAGATGGACAAAATTTTAAAAGTGTGTTTGAGTGACATGGAGGAGGCAGGCTCAAGACAGACAATTGTGGAAGAAATGTGGGGAGACCATCCAGCAGTGGATTGATAATGATATAAAACTAAACAATCATGAACTAACAAAAATAATTTAATTTGAGACCTCAAAACCCAAATGCGCAAATGCAGCAGAGAATTCTCAGAAAAACAACCAAAACAAGAAGCACATTTAACCGAAGCCAAAAACAGGAGAAAAAAATTTTATAAATGCAATGCAAACAAAGCAGGGAAAAACAAGCAAAAATTCAGAAATTTTGAAAATGCTGAGCTTTGGCTTTATTCAAGGACCAGCAAAACACAACATTAACTCATTTCTACAAAGACTTGGATGAATATGGGTTTCTGCTAAATGTCCTATATGTATTTCAGGTTGATGACCCCACAAAATCAAAAAACACCTAAACCAAAAAAAGGTAGAAATTAAAAATTAAAATTATTAAATTTAACAATACATACATATATGACATACTTGGCCCAACCCACAAAGACTCTTCGTCCACAAATCCAGGAAAACTTAGTACAAAGCCAATGATCAAAAAACACAAAAATTTTAGCATTGCCAGGAGACATGTTGAGACTTTAAACAGATGAAACATAATACAAGCCCTGGAAAATTACTTAAATAATTCAAACGAAAAGTTGCAATATATACACAGTATTATAAAAATGTTTTACTTGAAAGTACAAACTCAACAAAACATTCTTTCCTCCAACAAAACTTAAAAGAGACAGCAGAGCCGCAAGGCTCAAATGTGACACGTGCTACCAGAACAAAAGTTCCACATTGTATTCTTCCATTTGTGTTGTACAGCCTGTTAATTGTTTTTGCATTCTTAGAATCTATTACTCTGGTTTCTCTTTTGCTTACCACGAGTGCTTCACTGTGCCATTACTTATCTTTATTTGTTGCAATATCCCTCCAGATGGAGAGTGTTCTTATAAATATCTTTGGTTTTAAGTGTGCATTGAATTATTTCTTCTGTAATTAATTTTGTTGAAAAACTTTTATTTTTACAACTGTGATCATGTACCTATCACAGAAATACTGTGTGTTTTAGCATTATATTTACTTTCCGGCCAACAAAGGTCCGGCATTTGTACATATTGCACGTTGTTTCTCCATTTCTTTCCTCGTTGTTTTAATAAGTCATTTGATTCTGTAATGTATTTTTGAAAACCACAATTGTTTTGAACTCCATCATGAGTGCTTCTTCATGCAATTCCCTATCTCTTTTTGTTGCGCAATCCCTCCAGTCGGAGGGCAATTTCTGTGCCTATCTTTGGTTTCATGTGCGATGTATAATTAATTCTGGAATATTTGTTGATGAGCTTGTTGTATCTTTTACCACCGTGTTTCAGTGCACATTACAGAATTAATATATTTTAGCATATTTATTTATTTCCCAGCCTAGTGCACGGTCCGGCATTTGTGAAAATTGCATGATAAATTCCTCCGATTCTTTTTTTCCTTTTGATTGGAGGTTTAACGACCACCGTGAGCAACTCAATGGGCTAAAAGCAGTCGCCCGTCCCAAATTTAGGGTCACTGGTTCCAGGGAAGGGAGAGAACCAGTGCCGTAAGACAAACACAACATCCATGCCTCACCGGGATTCGAACCCGGACCCCTTTCGGACGAATGATCAGAGGCCATCGCTTAGACCACTGCGCCACCGGGGCGGCACCTCCGATTCTTTCTCATTGTCTTAAGTCATTTGACTCTAATGCACTTTTGTCAATAAAGAATGTTTTGAACTCCACAAGAAAGCAAAGCCAAAAAAAAATTCAAAGCCAATGTGAATAAAAAGAAAACTATGCAGTGTGTTGAAACTATATTAAAATGAACACAAATGTCAACAATCACAAAAAACATGAAAAAACTTTCAAAAAGGACCAAAGTTTGTATGGTTCTTAATAAAGCCAAAGCATTTTAAAAATTTCTGCATTTTTGCTTCTTTTTCCGTTTACATCGTATTTTTTCTCCCGTTTTTGACTCCAGTTAAACGTGCTTGTTTTGGTTATATATATATACACAGTGCGTCAAAGAATTTTTAAGACTGACGCTAGATTTCAGCCTACAGTGGCGCCACCAGTGTAATCACGAATGCGTTATAAACTGTGACTATTTGCTTGCTTTTTGCCAAAAGTACTGCACAGTTGTTAAAGTAACTCAAACGAAATGGGTGTTCATTAGAGAAGTAAAATTATTTTCATGTTGCATTATTAAGATGGAACAAAGGGCTGTTATTAAATTTAACGCAAAACTTGGTAAAAGAGCCTTGGAAACGTACCAAATGATGAAACAAGTTTACGGTGAGTTTTGTTTAAGTAGATCATGTTTTCCTGTAGCACAAACGTTTTTGGATGGAAGAGAGACGCTAGAAGATAAGCATACCGGAAGACCAAGTTCATCTAGGACACTTGAGATTATTGAAAAAGTGTGTGATTTCGTGGCAAACAATCAACGTGCATCACTAAGAATGATGGAAGAGTCTTTAAACATCAACAAAGAAACTATTCGAACCATCCTGCACGAAGATTTGGGCAAAACAAAACTCTGTGCTAAATTTGTTCCACACATGTTAACCAATGAACCAAAATCAAGGAGAAGTGCGCATTGCAGCTGCTGAAAATGATCCAAACTTCTTAAAATAGATTGTTACAGGAGATGAAACATGGTGTTTACAATATGCTCCTAAAACAAAGCGACAAAGTGCGGAATGGAAGTCAAAAAACTCGCCACAAGCCAAAAAAAAAACAAGAAAAAGTTCCATCAAAAATCAAAACAATGCTCATTACATTCTTCAATAGTAAGGGTATTATCCACAAAGAATTTGTTCCAAGTGGACAAACAATTACTGGTGAGTTTTATTTAAACGTTTTGAGGTGTTTGATGGGCAGAATTTGTCGCATTCGTCCAGAATATAGAGATTAAAACAGTTGGTGTTTGTTGCACGATAATGCACCCAGTCACACCTCACTTCTTGTTCATAGATTTTTGGCGAAAAATAACGTCTGTGTTGAATCATCCACTGTATTCGCCTGATTCAGCACCCTGCAACTTTTGTTTCCAAAACTTAAAATGACGTTAAAAGGGTGTTATTTTGATGATATTTCGGCCATACAAACAGCTTCGACGCGTGCTTTGGAGGCAATTCCGCAAAGTGAACTTGAACAGGCATTCAGATCATTAAATTGCTGTAACAAGTGTATTGAAGCCGGAGGGACTTATTTTGAATAACAAACCAAAACAAATTATAATTTCTTGTTTTTATTTCATTTTACAGACCCAGTCTTAAAAATTCTTTGACTCACTGCGTATATATTAAACTTGGTCTACATATATAGCTGTTTCTCTTGTTTAAAGCACAAGTTTAAAGTCAGTCATTGCAACCACAAAATGCATGCATCTCAATTTAGTCTGGTAACAAATTTTGGAGATAAACTTCCAAATAATTTCAGCATGCACAAAATTTGAAAATATCAATATTGACTTCAGCATGCCATGTTAATACTTAGTTGTTTTTGCTTTATTTAGGTAAGCACTTAGACAAGATCAAAAAAATAAAAACAAAATAACCATATAGTATAGTTTTGGGAACAAAGATTCCCAGTTTTAGTCTTTTTAAACTATAAAAGTTCATGTGTTTTCCATTTTTTGACGTTTTCTCCATTTATAATCCCATGTTTACGGCTAAAATATTTCACAACTAAAATTTTCAGCCTTCAAAAAACTTGCTTTCATTTATTTCTACTCCAAGTTTGTACTCCCCCCCCATTTCAAATTCCTGGATAACCCTCTACAATGGAGCTACACCTACATGGTTAGTGATTAACTAGTATACCTGATTTAATTGCTCAGTAAACTTCTTAGTTGAAAAAAATTCTATTTCCATTGTCAGTAAATATTTTTCACTAACATGCAATTTTTTTTAAGTGCAAAAAATAACTTACTAACACCTGTCTTATGCTTGATTACAAATACCTCAGCCATAGATCAGTAATGGTCAGAAGATTGGGTTACACCATATTTTTTTACAAAATCAGTATGTCTGCATCCACATAGCTGAACACCAGATGCATTCCATAATAGTATCACCACCAGAGCAAAAGGTTAACTGGAATTGCTTAATACAATATCCTACTGTGGAATTAACTTTTTTACGGGTCTTATAGAGGTTATTATTCAAAAAAGTTGGTCGTCAAATTTTCGCAGTCCTGATGACGAACTAGGCTTTAGTTCACAAATTTGACCACCAACTTTTTTGAATAATAACCTCTATAAGACCCGTAAAAGTTAATTCCACAGTACAATATGAATAGAGGTGCCATAAATTCATTTACAACTACAATATCCTGTTTTATATCAAATATCTGTGCCCTGAACAAACTTTTCTTGTCTCAGATATACAGCATAACCACACTTAAAGTAATTGCAGATTTAATAGCTTGGAAGATTTTGATAGTCCCAAACTATTCAATAAACATTTTACAAGAGCACATTTTACCTTATTATATATCAACCATCACAGGAAATGAATACTATCAGTTTAAGCCACATCTGCCAACCTCAATTATCTGACCATTTTTGTTGTTCAATGACTAATTTTCTAAAACTACACAAAATCACTCATTTTCCACATAAAAAAAAAAAAAAAAGTTCTATCATTTGGTGCGCACCTCGTATTTCTAAAACTAAACCACTCCAAAATTAACACTTGGGAGAATCGCACATAGTTAAATTACTTCCAATGCAACACTTGAAATTTAGTCCTCTGCGACCTGCATATAGCATATGGTCTACTTGAGACTCAAAATGAAGACTAAAAGGTTTTGATGGAACAAAATGCATTTTTTATATAAAACAGATCGATTTCTTTAATTGCAAAACGAAAGAAAACCGTAGGTAAACTATCTGGTTTCACTGCTTCCAATGTAAACACCTGTCCACATCAACAGCCACGTTGGCACAGTTCTGATTCAACCAACCTAGCAACAAAAATCCCTGAATATCTCACTATATAAATACTTACCGTGGTTTTAGGCACATTGCCCCTCTGGGTAACATTTTTACTAGCTTTCTCATTAGCGATACGCATTCTTTGAGTATTCACCATTTTTCCTGAGGAATAATGATACTTCTATCGAGCAAAAATTGCACCCCTCTACTCAAGCACCTGCAACTAGGAAAGTAATCTACATTCAAAGGCCGCCAGCCAAAATTGGTACGTTATCAGCTTTTAGTTTGCCACGTTACTAGATGGAATGACGATACAGCTGACAACAATCAATCTCCACAGTGTTTGAACAGTGCTGACTGGTACTGATCAACTGCAGACTGAATTGACGTCAGATTCACATGAAATTTTTTGTTCTTTCTTTTTAAAAGTACGCGTGTCACAAATCCTTAAAACAATGCACGTCAACTGCTCTTTTATTTGTCCTGGTATGCCAACGACCATATATATATTTTTTGATTGGGGGTTTAACGACCACCGTGAGCAACTCAATGGGCTATAAGCAGTCGCCCGTCCCTAGTTTAGGGTCACTGGTTCCAGGGAAGGGAGAGAGCCAGTGCCGTAAGACAAACACAACATCCATGCCTCACCGGGATTCGAACCCGGACCCCGTTCGAACGAATGATCAGAGGCCATCGCTTAGACCACTGCGCCAGAGATAATATATGTCGTTAAATGCTTTCAGCCCGAAAATAACACAAAGTATGAAAACCTTTTTTTTTTTTTTTTTTTGATTATAGGTTTAACGACCACCGTGAGCAACTCAATGGGCTATAAGCAGTCGCCCGTCCCTAATTTAGGGTCACTGGTTCCAGGGAAGGGAGAGAGCCAGTGCCGTAAGACAAACACAACATCCATGCCTCACCAGGATTCGAACCCGGACCCCTCACGGACGAATGATTAGAGGCCAGCGCCTTAGACCACTGCGCCACCGGGGCGGCGTATGAACACCTTATATCAAAAACAGATGTTTTCTCAATAAAATAAATGTCCATTAGGAGTCTGAACAAGCAAAAATTCATAAGATATCCTATGATATTAAAATCAAAAAAGAAGTTTTCCACTTTTCTCTGTCACCAAAAAGCAAATCAAATCTTATATATTTTGTGAAAAATATTTCTGCCTCCATGTGCATCTCAGACCATAAAGAGTCTCTCGTCCCTAATTTAGGATCAGGAGGTCAAAGGAAGTGAAAGAACCAGCACCGGAAGAAAAAGATAACAATCATGCTTTGTATCGAGAACCATCATCCTCTTGCCGTCCTGGTAGTCGAGTGGTCAGAGGCGAAGACTCAAGGCCGACATTTTATAGCGTTCGTCGGTCCAGGTGCAACAACACTGTGCCCCCTTCTTTCCCCCAGAAGCTACATGAGGGTGTATGCGATGGATGCCATGGTTTTTTAGTCAATTATGAAAGATATAGAATAAATTAATAGTAGCGCGCGTGTTGATCCCAAGATCAACGGCAAATACAACATATATTTTTTCGATTAATTGTTCCAATACTCTATTGTGGTGATTTTGATAGTTCCCATTTGCATCGAGACCTTTCACCGTCTTCAGCTGTCATCATCGCTCATTGTCTCAATTACAATACTCGCAGTGTAGTTTTTCTCTTTATATATATATTCTACAATTTTACGCGCATACAAACACACACACATATAGTTCCTCACGGTGGGGCTGCACTGCACTAGAGCCGGCCGAGTGCAGTTTTCTCGTTAGTTATCCGAGTTGGTCTGGGTTCGAGTTGCGGAATGAAATGTGGATTGGCCTTACGACGTGAGCTGTCTACCTTTCCTACGACCAATGACCTCCAAACCAAAATCGTCTCTAATAGAAACCTCAGAACTGCTGGGAAGATAACTTGTGATGTCACATGCAAGAGACTGCGTCTCCTCGATCGCTCGTTTACTCAGCGCAGTCATTTTGAGTGACTGCTAACTATACTTTTGTTGTTGTACCCAGTATTTCACTTATTATTACTAGTGCACAATTTTAAATAAAAGAAGGATGCCGTGGAAATGTTATGTTTCCATGCGCAAATCAAATTTTGCGAAAAAACGTAGAGCATGCTGTCTTCAGCCATGGCTTTCAGCTGACCCATGGTGTTGACCTGAAGAGAATACAAAAGTTCAGCCCGGTTTTCGGTGCCGTGGCACAGCCCTAAAATCGGCCTTACGTAAGCTTCTGGTATAGCGTCTAGAAGGGTATACTTCTGGTTAGTTATCCAATTTGGTCTGGGTTCGAGTTCTTAGATGAAATGTGGGTTGTCCTTACGGCGCAAACTCTTTGCTTTCCCTAGAGCAAATGGCACAAGCCAAAATCGTGGCTTTCAGCGATTAATCGTCTAATGTACGATTAATCGCAGAAAAAAAATCAGGAACCAATGTCTTTGGCCCACTTTTGCCCCTTTTTGGTCCTAAGAAATTAACGGTTCCTTTTTCTTTTTTGATTGAAGGTCAATGGTTTATGAGCAGTTGCCTGTACCTAAATAAGGACCACTGGTTCCAAGAAAGGGAGAGAGTCAGTGCTGTGAGGCTAGCACAACATTCATGCCTCACAGGGATTCGAACCCAGACGCTTCTTGAACGAATGGCCATAAGCCAAACCTGTATTCGCTTTGCTGTTAACTGTATATTTTAGAACTTCAACGTAGTCGTTTCAATGACAGAAATAATTGATTGGCTTCTGTTGATTGCTGAAAATATTTATGAACTTACAAGGGTTAATAAAGGTGTCTGAATAAGCAGAGCCGCCCCGGTGGCGCAGTGCTCTAAGGCGTTAGCCTCTGATCATTCGTCCGTAAGGGGTCCGAGTTCGAATCCCGGTCAGGCATGGATGTTGTGTTTGTCTTACGGCACTTTCTCTCTCCCTCCCTGGAACCAGTGACCCTAAATTAGGGACGGGCGACTGCTTATAGCCCATTGAGTTGCTCACGGTGGTCGTTAAACCTCAAAAAAATAAAATAAAAATAATAAGCAGAATCTGTTTATAACATTTTGTTACATGGCTCATATTAGAATGCTTTGTGAAATGTGTCCAGGTTCAAATCCCATTTGCTGCCCCGGGGGCGCAGTGGTCTAAGCGATGGCCTCTGATCATTCGTCCAAACGGGGTCCGGGTTCGAATCCCGTGAGGCATGGATGTTGTGTTTGTCTTACGGCACTGGCCCTCTCCCTTCCCTGGAACCAGTGACCCTAAATTAGGGACGGACGACTGCTTATAGCCCATTGAGTTGCTCACGGTGGTCGTTAAACCTCCAGTCAAAAAAAAAAAATCCCTTTGAGGCATGGATGTTGCGTTTGTCTTAGGGCACTGACTGTCTCCCTTCCGTGTAACCAGTGGCCCTGAATTAGGGACGAGCACCGTGAGGACGAGTGACTACTTATACTTATAGCCCATCGAGTTGCTCACGGTGGTCCCAAGGAGGTTAGAATCTCCTCAGGTGGTCCCTACACCCCCAATCCAAAAAAAAAGAAGAGAAAAAATGCTTTGATTGCTATAAAAGTACTCTACGGGAAAGGACTTCATATAAGGGAACTCAACTCAAGTCAGCAAGCGGCCGGTTTTGTTTGTACACAACACCAAGTTACTTTTGCTTGCTGTTGAAGGTAAAGTGAAAATCACAGAGTATAATTTTGCAACTCAGTGTACTGTTTTTTTTTTTTGACTAACTGAATAATTTGAAAACTGTGTGTGCATTGAATTATATTTGGTTTGTGTTTACTGAACTGGTAATTACTAAGTGCGCTCCAACTGTTAATAAGTGACGAGAATCGGAGAATCGATTAAATGTTTCCTACTCCTCTATGGCCCCCTTGATTGTCACTAATTTAGGGTCACTGGTTCCAGGGAAGGGATAGAGCCACTGCTGTAAGACAAACACAACATCCATGCCTCACCGGGATTCGAACCCGGACCCCTTTCGGACGAATGATCAGAGGCCATCGCTTAGATCACTGCGCCACCGACATAATGTGTATATGTATATTTCTCCATATATAAACATATAACCTTTCACCAGTGGATAATAGGTTTTCTTTCACTATTTACCTGCCGCCCCGGTGGCGCAGTGGTCTAAGCACTGGCCTGTGACCATTTGTCCGAGATGTTTCCGGGTTCGAATCCCTGTGAAGCATGATTGATGGCTCTCTGATTCTCTTAAACCAGTCGCACTAATCCAAAATGGGCCTGCCCATTGAGTGGTAACAGTGGTCGTTAAACCCCCAAATAAATTAACTTTACTGCAAGATATGATGATCCACATTATGGATCTGAAGTCATAGGGGGCCAACTACGCGGGGGCAAAGGATGATTCGGCCCGCTCGGTCTTCTCTGGAAATGCATACTTTTTAGATACGTTGGTTTTGTATCAACATCTTAATTTCATCTAACAATACTGAGTTTTTCCTTTAGTTTAACTGCGCTCTTTCTACAAGGACAGAAGGGGAGATACTGGGGTGCTCAAGTACCCACCGCAAGCTATTTTTGGTTGCGAAATTGTAAACAGGTGTCACAGGGATCGATCCTTTAATGTCGTTAGCTCTTCCCTGTTTCTCCCCCTCATCCCAGCCTTCATCCAATGTCTTAGGAAGAATCACTGTTGTTCTGGCTCTACCAGAAGGCATGCCAGCACAATGATACTATCAAGTCATCTTCTGCTTGTCGCCTCTAGGCTCTAGGCCAGGCAATAAGCAGTCGGGTTTTCATCTACCCATTTAATAGCCAGTTTCTCATCAATTCCCACAGAGGCAATAAACTGTAACAATAGAGGTATAATAAAGCACTGCAGTCTCAGTGGCCGATGCATGAACTATATGATGACTGATGTCCACTGGTTGCTTTAAAATGGGTAAAACGCTAGCCAATAGTTTCACTGAAACTAAATGCATCTTGGAAATTTTTTAAACATAATGGCATACTGTCCTGTTGGAGTTAATTGTTGAATCTTGATCGTTTGACATAATTTTTTTTTTTTGTTCGGCCTTTTGGGGAGATAGAAATGAAATATATTAATTAAAGAATGAAAGTTTAGATGATTTGGATTCTGAACAACAAACAAAACTGAGATGAGTTGCATATTCAACATGAAAAATTTGCAAAGGAAGAGCAAAAGTGGAATTGAAACAATAAATTCGTACTTCAAAGAAAAAAATTGTACAGTAGAGCAGAGATCAGTGTTACAAATCGTGGCTGTTGCAAATGCTGAGTTTCCATCATCTTCAGTACCAAAGGTATGAAGTGTATTTCAAGAAATGAAAAATTTTCTGTAAATAATACGTCACTTCACTTTTTGTGTTTCACTCGCAAAGTCAGTCAACAACAAGACATAAAAATTTATGCATTTAAAAATATTAACATTTACTACTGTGCTGTTTGCTGAAGCACACTGAGCTCCCAAATTTCTGTAGAGTGATAAAAAAAATTGCTTTCTTTTTGTAGATTTTGATTAACTCATTTTTTGTACTGTCCCAGTGGCTTAGTCTGGATTTAGTCCAACCCCAAAACTTTTTTTCGTGTACAAAATTCAATCTTAGTTGAAATATTAGGATAATGACAAAGAGAGCCTGTTATCGCAAACAAGTGAAATTATGAAATGCTGTACAGTGTACACTATTATTAAAAAATTATCATCCAGAAATGTTTTGTCTGGAACATCCAGCATTTTTTCTTGTCATCAATATACATTTGTGCATGTACAAAAAATTTATGTGCATATTTTTTTTTCGTTGCGTCTGCCTGTACTTACGTATGACTTTCAAACAAGTGAAGCTAAAAACTCGAGATTTATGATCTACTCCCCTACCGGGACAACCCCATAAATTTCAAGCAAAATCAGACAAGCGTTTTTTGATTTAAATCAACATTGATTAAAAACTTTTCTAATGAAAAATGTCTTCAGTCATTCAAGGGCTTGGTTTACAAATCTCAAATCTGATGTTTTAGACATATTATTGAAGAGCAATAATTTTGTTGATTTTAAACGAAATCGGTCAAATAATGTTCTATTTAAGAATAAAGCAGTCAAAAATATTTTCTAGTGTAAAATCTTAGGAAACGACTTACAAACTCGTAATTCAGGACCTTGTAGAAAAGTAAGCTTTCTGTTGAGTTAAATTTAAATAAATTTAAGTAGAAATTGGCAAAAAAACTTTCTAGAAAATATATATTCGGGGAGGGTTCAGGGGGGGGGCTCAGCACTTCCTCCCCTCCTGAGCCTTCCCTAATTATGTGGCTAATTCCACCAAGCAGAAATTCTCTTCGCCTCACATTTGTGCGCCAACGAATCTGGACAACCCTCTTAAAATAAAAATAATGACCTTATAAGGTATGTGAATTAAGATAGAATATAATCATCGACCAGTTTAATAGGAACACATCCATGTAATCCCTCTGAGAAGAAACATTCAATGTCAGTAATTTTTTAACTGGCATTTTAATAGCAAAATGGAACAGAGCAAAAACTGTACTACTCAATGAAATATACCCAATACACCAAAATTTAACATCAATTGCTTATTAACTTAAGAGAAAATAGATACTGAAAGATATAAGGTTTATTCCCCATTTTATAAATTATTAATAGAAATTCAATTAAAACAGAAAACAAATATACCAACAATTGTGGAGAATAGCTTTATTCACTGCTTAAGCATATGTTTCATGATAACAGTGAGCATCATTACCTAACTCGAAGAAAACCTTTAAGATTGTTTCAGAAAAGAGTCCTGCTGCCTGTGTTTTTCAGACTCCATTTCCTGTTAATTCAATTATTGCAAGTAACCCTACTTTTGAAATTTGGAATATTTCATAGAGATGAACAATATTTGTTGTGTGGCATTTTTCATTAACATGGTATTTAAAACGTTGCTGGTCATTGAATGTTTCTTCTGACAGGGATGTAACATGGTGGTGCTCCGAATAAATTGGAAAATGAGTGTATGTATATGTGCAAAACTCAGAGACTATATTTCGTTTTTGGTTCATTATAAATAAATTTTACATATGTATGTATTATATGTATATACATAGAACTCAAAGATGATATTTTCAGGCCCCCCTCAAAAGTATAATTAATCTGGGAATTTAAAATTCCATCGAACATGAAGTTGAATTATATTACTATTCTTGTACTATATTCATTGTTTTAGTGCGCATGTGCTTGTGTATGTGTGTGATTAAACAATGATCAATTTTAAAAGTGAATGCTACTTTCTCGTGATTTTTTTGTTCGTCCCCGTGACATTCATGAAAAGGTGGCGCCTATGTATGGAGTGATCGGTTGACTTAGAGGCAGAAATTTAGGCAGGGCCCGATTTACACAGAATCAGGCCTTAGACACAGCACAACATGAGGCCCACACCCATCCACATTCTTGAAAGAGTAAGTACATTTGTGGTCTCTAAATGTTATCAATTAATTTAAAAGTTGATTTAATAAGTGGGACACTGTGTGGGAAATATGTACTTTTATTAAATCTTAATATTAGCAAAGAAATTCACTCTTAAAAATAAAGATGGGTAAGTAAAACACTATTTAATAATTAATAACAAGGAACTGTACACCAATTACAGTTAAAATAGTTCAAAAATTTCTTGGCATAGAATATAGATCAAAGTTTCCAAGCTTTTGCACATAAACCAGATGACTTTTTCAAGGAAAGTAGACAGCTAACTGCAACCTGGATAATGGAACACTTCAACAATTTAAACGTGGTGACTTGACTAGACAATAAATGAATAGGTGCAAATGTGATCAGACATTCGAAGAAACAAGGTCACGTTGGTTGGGCGCGCAGTACTGTGGTAGAAAACACAGCATTATTTGAAGAATTGATTCCAAATGCGTGGCAACTCAAGAGAGACTCTATCGTTGCAATCCTCGCTGCTGCTCAAGATTTCCAAGGTTTCGTGAATGGCAGTAGATTTAGGTGTGGAGTATGAAGCTAATTTCTTGATATCAATCCACATAGGATCAGCGGCGGACTTGAACTTGATCTCTCTTGATATCACTCTTGATATTCCTTTTATGTTCATTGATTCTAATTCCAAATGAACGTTTGGTCATTCCGATGTAATATCACCTGGAGCCGTCCAGATATTGTAGTGGGACTGCATAAACACCTGCCTCAATGAGAAGAGGGGGCTTGTCAATATTTCTCTTAAGCATCATATATAAAGATGCCGCAGATCTTATGCTGGCACTGAAGCTAATCCTCCTGAGCACGTTTTTGAGTTGATAGGAAATAAAGCCCAGGTAGGTGACAATGCAGTCCCACTACAATATCCGGACAGCTCCAGGCGATACTACATCGGAATGACCAAATGTTCGTTTGGAATTAGAATCAATGAGCATAAAAGGGATACAAAAGATGGTAAAATAACCACTGCCCTATCAAGAGAGGTCAAGTTCAAGTCCGCTGATCCTATGTGGATTGATATCAAGAAATTAGCTTCATACTCCACACCTAAATCTACTGCCATTCGCAAAACCTTGGAAATCTTGACCAGCAGTGAGGCTTGCAACGATAGCATCTCTCTCGAGTTGCCACTCATTTGGAATAAATTCTTCAAATAATGCTGTGTTTTCTGCCACAGTACCGCATGCCCAACCAACGTGACCTCGTTTCTTCGAATGTCTGATCACATTTGCACCTATTCATTTATTGTCTAGTCAAGTCACCACGTTCAAATTGTTGAAGTGTTCCATTATCCAGTTTGCAGTTAGCTTTCTACTTTCCTTGAAAAAGCCATCTGGTTGATGTGCGAAAGCTTGGAAACTTTGATTTATATTCTACGCCAAGAAATTCGGATCACTCATACTATTTCAACACTATTTAATAGTTTAGTATTGCTATTTTTGCATTTAATTATTAATTCAAATATCCACAGATGTTAAAGTTATTGATTCCCTTTTAATTTTATTTTTAACCGATGAATATTATTTAGACTTGGTACAGACTGATTTTCTGGGGGCAAGGTGAACTTCCATGTTGCTGATTAATCACCTGTGATGTGTTCAATGTTATAGTAGAATACATACTTCTGTTAACAGAGGAATGGTACTTAGATTTGAGCAAACATGCTTAACTGGATAATTATCACATTCATAAAAGCACATTATTCAGCTCATTAATTCACTTAATTCAGACCCAAACAAATTTTAAATCTAATACTTTACAATATGAAATATTCAAAGCTTCTACAAAGTGTCTTAGCAATGCGAAACCTCTCGAGAGGTGTATGGTAATGGGAAGACAGTACATTTATATTTCATTTGCAAGTTTCAGATGAAAGACACTACATGATGTCACTGAACTGCAGTTGAAATCAGGTGGTAGTGAAAGAGCCTAGTTAAAACACTAGTATTAATCTTCATGGAAAAAAAACCCCTTGCCCCCCCCCAATTTTTTTACCATTCATAATAAATTAATTAAAAAGCACAATTTTTTTTGCAGTTTGCTGTGTACCTTCCTTGAAAAAGCCATCTGTTTGATGTGCAAAAGCTTGGAAACTTTTATTTCTATTCTACACCAAGAAATTTTGGATTACTAGTATAGTTATACTATTTAAATATTTTGTTTTGTTTTGCATTGTGGTTCTGGGCCCCCCTAAAATGAGGGGCCCTAGACCCGAGCCTGAGGGCCTAGGCGTAAATCAGGCCCTGGTTTTAGGCATTGTTTACAAACATAAACATCAATTAGCTTCACTGTTGCATATGGATTTGGGAGGGGGCTGAACCTGTGTTAATTTATCTGTTCATAGATCTGTGTATGTACAAAATGTACATAGAAGGTATTCCAATGTAAGCAAACTTGGGCTTCATGGAAGCAAAAACATCTTGGGTGCACCGTGGATCCTACATGGTTGTACCTTCAGACTGGAGTTCAACCAGCATTGTGTCCTGTAATCCGAGTTGAAAACTACAGCAAGCCTACTGCTGAGGTGGCTAGAGATTAACCAAATGTGCAGAATGATATTGCTTGTACCCTTAGAATCCTTAATCTTGTTAAGTTAGTTTCTTGTTTGGAAATATATATGTGTAATGTTGAACTTGTTCATGCTTGTTATTTCTGTTAATTATTTAGCTTATAAGAAAGAAAGACTAGTATTTCTGTATAATTCAGAAGTTTTTATTATGCAATTTTTGGGATGGAAAGTTCCTTTTTTTTTATGATGTTAGCTGATTCATCTAAGAACATGCAAATAGTATTCATGTTGTATTTCTACTCACATTATCTCATTATACACTCACAGACAATGAAATTTGCGCACCAAGAAGGAAGCATCGGATTGAACTGAAATCTTATGGACGTAATGACACACATGATGGCAAAAACAGAGATGCAGGACAATTACAGAGGGATCTGTGGCATGCAGTCCAGTCATCTTCAATAGCGTGTTGCACCGCCTCGTGTGGCAATACATGCTGCAATAAGATCCAGCATGGAGGCAAAGAGATGCGTGATGTTGTCCTGTGGCAGACTGGCCCACACATGTTGGACAGTGTGCTCCAAATCCTGGATAGTGTGGCATGGCAACAGCTGGCGTTTCAACTGGTCTTACACATGATTGATACGGGACATGTACGGGGAGTGGGCAGGCCATGGAAGTGTCTGGACATGACATAGGCAGTCCTTGAATCCCGGCCAGGAATGGGAGCACATGGGGCCATAGGATCTCATCCACATACCACCGGCTCGTCAATGATTCACGCAACACTACTAGAGCTGATCGGCTATCGTAGGCTATGGCTCCCCAGTCCATAATGCCTGCAGTGGAGGAGGTGTGGCGCTCGACAGTAAGGTTGGGATTGTGCCGTTGACCCAGGCACCTCCACACCCGAACATGATGATCATCTGTCCCCAAAACGAAGCGGCACTCATCGCTAAACACCGCACGGCACCAGTCTGTGGTGGCATTTCATGTTGCTCTGGCCTGGAACCACCGCACGCGGAGCTGGCAATTTTCCTGTGTTAATGGCAGCACACGTAAGGGGTGCTGGAATCGCAGATTCGTTTTCGCGAGGTGTCAGGAAATGGTTCTTGGGCACACAGGAGCTGCTACATCTACCTGTATAGTGGATCGGGTCCCAGTGGGATTCGTTCGTGCCTGGCCCACGATCCATTGATCCCCTCTACAAGTGGTCCTCCTGGTCCATCCAGAACCGCTGTACCATGTGGCAGTGCAGTCACAAGTCCACTGCTCCCAACACAGTCGGACGGTATGATTAGAACGATCCACACAACGGGCTATACTGCACGCCAACTACCCTAGGGTTTTGAGCCCGACGATCAAGCCTCTCTCAAAGTCCATAAGTTGCATAAATCGATGTCTCTGGCATCTACCCGGCATTCTTGGCACTCTGTACTCTTGATTGCGTTGGCCGGTGCTTTTCGCTTTCATGGGGCATCAACTACACACCGGTTTATAACGCTGCCCGTTTGTGCTTGCAGCGCCACACAGGGTGTGCGGTCATGCGCAATCGCACCAAACGTGGATCATTTGCATACAATCACACACTGTAGCTATTTGCAAAGTTTCGCGGTTGTAGCATGTTTTCTTCTAGATGCACAAATTTCATTGTCCGTGAGTGTAGATAACATAGTGGTAATTACATAATATAATAAATCAGCACAATCATTGGTACTGTGCATGGTATGAGTGATTAGTCAGTACCTATATTTTCCTATTTTCCAATTGTGATATGTCAGCAGTTTCATCATGATAATAGAAACATATCATGTTTTCGCTATTTTCAGTAAGGATTCTTTGATCTTCCAAATTAATGCGATGATCACTCTGTGATTTACAGCAGACTACCGTGGATAAGCAGTACAAAGATGTGAAATGTACTCTTTCTAGTCTTCTGTATCATAAAATTGCCTGTATATATGGTGAGGTAGTATCGAAAAAATATGTCTGTTGATAGATTATATTCGTGTCACATAAGTCACTTAATGCAAAGTATTACCATCTTTTGCACGATCTGAAATAGCGATGCATAAAAACAAATTAAAGTCAATTTTGATGATCATTATTCATTTATTCCTAAAAAATCATTAAAATGTCATGAAGTCAAAAGCATAAGATCTTTCGAACCCGCGGCAGTGTTCATCCTCAGATGCGTCTGTGCACTACAATGTAAAAACGTAAATGAGTACAATATATAAACAGTTTGAGGTTAAGAGGGGGTGTGACGTTTATCATCCGTCAGTGCACATGCGTTAAAAAGTTCATGTTAGTTGATAGTTATAGATTATATTGCATAAATGTTGAATTAATCTATTTTAGGAATAAATATAGTCTTTTAAAATGATCATCGCAGTTGGCTTTAATTTGTATTTATGCATCACTATTTCAGATTGTACAAAAGACGGTAATACTTTGCATTAAGTAGAAAAAAATATTTTAATTTGTTTTGAGAAACCCAGTGGTTAAGTGTTCTTGAGTTCTGACTTCTCATATTCCTGGGTTTGAATTTGAACCCAAGGGCAAGACATATGGTTGTTGCTTCTGTCCATTTACATTTAGCCCTTCTCTCCCTTCCCTAGAACCAATGACTAAGTAAGGATAGGAGTCTCTGTATATTCTTTGATTCTAGCTGCAGTCATTAAACTGTAAGGCAATATGTATATATATATGTAGACATCCAAGTGGTACGGCAAGTGAAATTGATTTTATTATGTGTAACAAAAAATTCGTCATAGAAGATTGCAGCGTGCTAAACAAGTTCAACACAGGTAGTGACCATAGATTGGTGAGATGTAAGATGCACCTCAACACTAAACTTGAACGTGGCAAGCTCATAAGACAAAAAAATGTATTGACATAACCAACCTTAAAAAACACCATAATACCTTCAAGTTGGAACTGAAGAACAGATTCTCTGCTTTAGAAGGCCTAACATCGAAAGAAGTGGATATTTCTGAAGTTAACAGAAAAATCACCAAAGCTCTTATGGAAACAGCAACAAAATTAGCTGGGTCTAAGAACAAGTTACATGTGAAAAAATTATCAGGAAAAACCAAAATGTTGATATAAAAAAGAAAAGAGATGAGGACAACTAAAGAAGATGTGACTTCCAAAGTGGAATATATAGAGCTATGCAAGACAGTACGAAAAAGTATCACTGAAGACGTAAGGAAATTCAACTGTGAACTAGTGAGGAAAGCAATTGAAAAGAACCAAAGCCTAAAGATAGCAAAGGGACATCTCAGTAAGGGAAGAAAACAGATTATGGCACTGAGAAAAGAAGATGGTTCTGTAACAAGAAATAGAGGCGAAATTTTGACAAGAGTGAAAGATTTCTACTCCAAATTATATGAAAGGGATGATACATGTACTCCAGACATCATGAAAGGTACCAGTACCAGAGTTCTTCCAGTCCTCCCAGCAGAAGTTGCACATGCAATCAAGAACATGAAGCGGGGAAAAGCTCCAGGAGAAAATGGAATTACTGTAGACATCATACAAGAAGCAAGTGGAGAAATCGAAACAGTACTCACCCAAATTTTCACTCGATGCTTTAATGAAGGGAAGATTCCTGAGGATTGGAACAACGCTACAATGATCCTGCTACGTAAAAAGGTGACATTGAGGATCTCGGGAACTACAGACCTATCAGCCTCCTATCAGTGGTTTATAAAATCTTCACTAAAGTTCTTTCACACCGCTTGAAGGTAACACTGGACATGGCTCAACCGAGAGAACAAGCTGGATTCAGGAGTGGCTACAGCACAATAGATCATATCCACGTACTGAGAGAACTAATTGAAAGAGCGAGGGAATATGAACTTCCATTGTGCATGGCTTTTATCGATTATGAAAAAGCCTTTGATTCGGTGAAACCATCAGCAGTTGCAATGGCTCTGAAATCCTGCGGTATTGAAGATGCGTACATTAATATTATTAATAACATCTATGAAAATGCAAGTGCAAAGATTCGGCTGTTTGAAAATACAACACACATAAAAATTGGATAGGGAGTGAGACAAGGTGACACCATATCTCCGAAGCTCTTTAATGCTACATTGGAAAATGTCTTTCAATCACTGAACTGGGAAAACAAAGGGATAAAAATTAGTGGAGATTATCTAACCCACCTTCGTTTTGCTGATGACATAGTCATTTTTGCAACTACCCCTTCAGAGTTGCAGAGTATGATCCAGGAACTTGCTGACAAGAGTAAAGAAGTGGGATTAAAAATGAACTTTCAGAAGATAAAAGTGATGTTCAATGCTTTTACAAGAAATAAAGATTTATCGATCGATGGAGAAAAGCTGGAGATAACAGACACGTACGTTTATCTTGGACAGCAGATGTCAAGTGAGGGTCACATTGATGAAGAAATTAATCGGCGTAAAAAACTTGCCTGGAGAGCTTTTGGAAAAAACAGCATAATTTTCAAGAGCAATATGCCATTATGTCTTAATAGAAAAGTGTTTGATCAATATATCCTTCCAGTGCTTACATATGGTGCAGAGACGTGGACCTTAACTAAAAGAGACATACAAAGGCTGCAGACAACTCAAAGTAGCATGGAGAGGTGCATGTTTAGTGTAACCAGGAAAGATAAGAAGGGGAACTTGTGGATCTGAAAAATGACAAGAGTGGAAGACATCATGATCAGAGTTAAATCCCTGAAATGGCAATGGGCTGGACATACTGCCAGAAGGACAGACCATCGATGGACAGCAGAAATTTTAGATTGGATTCCAAGGGACAGGAAAAGACCCAGAAGAAGACCACATGGGAGATGGGTGGATGAAATTGGAAAGTATGCAGAAGTAACATGGAGGAGACTAGCATAAGACAGACCGTTGTGGAAGAAACTTGGGGAGACCGTCGTCCAGCAGTGGATTGATAATGGTTGACAATGATGATGATTTACTGTATCATCATCATCATTGTCAACCATTATCAATCCACTGCTGGACGAAGGTCTCCCCAAGTTTCTCCCACAACGGTCTGTCTTGTGCCAGTCTCCTCCATGTCACTCCCGCATGCTTATTTATTTATATATATAGTAGAGCTCGTTTATACGTTTCCAAAGGGACCAAGTAAAATTAGCACGTATTTGAAAAAACATACAAAGGAAACTGGAAAAGTTTAACGTTACAGGCAATTCAGAACTAATGGATCGGTGACATTTTACGTATAAATAAGAAAAACATAAATGAGAAACATATAAACGAGTTTCTAGTGTATACATACACATATACGAGATTGAAAGACAAGTGGGGCGGCGCAATATTTTGTGGTCTGCCCCGGGCACAGAAATGCATAGTTACACCTCTGCAACGTGCAAGTGGGATGTGCATCCCCAGGTTTATCAAAATAATGGAAATGCAAACTGTGACTGGAGTAAATGCAAAGCATTGGAACGATGCCATTTGCGATGTGAAGTATATAAAGGGGTGCTGTATATCATGTCAGTTATCATGTAGCAGTGTGATACAAGTCATTCACATACAATAATGGAATTTGCGACCATTCTTCCTGTAAAATATGTCCCAACTGTGCCTGTGATGTTGGAGGTGGAAAGTATGTTCTAACCTTGCATTCCAAATATTCCCACAAATGTTCAATGATATTGAGGTCTGGAGATTGAGGTGGCCAGGGTAACTGCTGTATCTCATGCTCTGCAAACCTCAATTTGACACATTTTGCATGAAGCATGGATGCATTACTTGTTTGAAACTAGTAATTATCATTAGGGAACGGTGCCTGCAGCACTGGGTGCAGGTGTTCTCCAAGAATGGATTTGCATGTTGCAGATAAGACCCCGCAGAATAACCAATTGCCCTAAGAAATGCCACGATATGGCACCCCACAGCATCATGGATGCACCTCCATGCTTCACAGTCGGAACCAAACAGTCAGGGGGTACGCTTCCACAAGTTTTTGCCAGATGTACTCTCTGCCAGTGGTAGAAAACAATGTGAAACAGCATCCCATTTTTTTTTTTATCTTTTATGCTTTGCTCCACCTTACATGTTTTATTGCATTGATGTTGGTAATCAGAGGGTTTGTGGATTGCAGCGTGGCCATAAATACTGGCATGCCGCCCTGGGGGCACTGTGATCTAAGCGATGGCGTCTGATCATTCGTCCGAGATGGGTCCGGGTTCAAATCCCGGTGAGGCATGGATGTTGCATTTGTCTTATGGCACTGGGTGTCTTCCTTTCCTGGATTAGGGATGGGCGACTGCTTATAGCCCACTGAGTTGCTCACAATAGTCGTTAAACCTCCAATAAAAAAATAAAAAGTACCGACATGATGGAGTTCCCGACGAGCTGTTATTACAGAAATGGGATCATTCCGACTGGTGTTCAGCTGCTATTTGCGGTGCCATGGTTTTGTGTTTCTATTGTACATTCCGTGCCAATGTTTGCCTATCCCTATATGACATTTTTGTATGACGTCCACGATTTGTACGTTTGGAGGAAATGCCATGTCTGTTTTGATAGGTAGTCATAATCTTCAATACAGTTTCTCATGTTACATTTACTGTTTCTGCCAGTAAATGTAACACGAGAAACTGTATCGAAGAATACTGCGAGACATGCACCAACGACCTTGCCTTTTCTGAGGTCACTGGGATCTGACATTGTTAACAATTACTGCACAACAGTTGCAATTGTGGCACTGCTATGTGATAGCCTAGAGGTTCTCAATCTGCACGTTGCAATGCCCGAGTGCATCGCCAGTCTTGGTTCGGGGTGTCTCGACTATAATAGTGAAACGCAAAATGCAAATTCTCAAGACGTGTACATATTTTCAGGAATGAATTCTAATAAATGATGTTAAAGAAAACAAATTATTTTTCAATAAAGATATTTGACGTGGACTAAAAACATCAAACAGAGGTCATCACTCCTTCCACGTTTATAAGTGAGTCACAGAAAAATTCTGATTGGCCGCCACCAGGAATTGAACCCAGGGTCTTCCGGTTACACGCCGGATATGCTTCCACTGTACCACAGGGACCTCGAATTCCTTCAGACTCACATACACTAACGGACAAGCCAATTTGGCTGGTTGCTTCTTGGCGCCCCGCACAATGCTGAGGATTTACCAAAGATGGTAAGCAGCAACTGAACAAATAATTAGAAGGCGAATGAATAATTAATACAGACATTTGACGTGGACTAGGAACATCAAACAGAGGTCATCGCTCTTTCCACGTTTATAAGTGAGTCACGGAAAAATTCTCATTGGCCACCACCGGGAATTGAACCCTGGGGCTCCAAGAAGCAACCTGCCAAATTGGCTTGGCAGTTAGTGTATGTGAGTCTGGGGGAATTCGAGGCAGCTGTAGTGCAGTAGAAGCATATCCAGGGCATAACTGGAAGACCCTGGGTTCAATTCCCGGTGGCGGCCAATGAGAATTTTTCCGTGACTCACTTATAAACGTGGAAAGAGCAATGACCTTTGTTTGATGACAAAGTATTTTTCCTGTTGTGAAAGAGCTCCCTTCATCTGAGTTCCAGACTCAAATGCTCTTTGAAAACTTGGCGTTAGGTCGTGTGGATCTTGCTCCCCTTGCAGTCTGAAAATGGACTGAGCCAGGCAAGGTCAAGCTATAACGGTCTGTCGCCGTAGTGTTGGATGCTTAGTTTACTATGCAGCCTTCATACATGCATACACCGATGAGCCATTACATTATAACCGCCTACCTAATAAGCTGTAGGACCCCATTTAGCTCACAAAACAGCAGCCACTTGGCGAGACATCGATTCGATGAGGTGGCCATAGGTATCCTGGGGTATCTGGAACCATAATGTCAACAGTAGTTTTGGAGCAGTGGTGATTTAGCGTGAACCTGTTTTTCCAAGTCGAACCACAAATGTTCAATTGGGTTCATGTCAGTTGAGTTTGGAGGCCAGGGCATTAACAGAAAGTCACCAGCATGTTCCTCGAACCACTCCTTGACGATTCTGGCAGTGTGGTGGCTCATTATTCTATGGGTAATGGCCATCACCAGCAGAGAACACAGTTGCCACAAGTGGGTGAACTTGGTCCGCAACAATGTTCAGATGCCTGACAGCTGTCAGAGATTGTGCTGTTGTAATGGGGCCTAAAGTGTTCCAAGAAAACATCGCCCACAGCATAACACCGCCTCTGCCAGCCTGTTTCCGCCCAACAGTGCATCCAGGTGCCATAGCCTCCATTGGTAATAGGCGCATCCGCGCTTAGTCATCTACGTGATGCACCAGGAATCTTGATTCGTCAAACCAGGCCACTTCTTTCTTCCAATCGTCCACAGTTCAATCTTGATGGTCTTGGACCCATTTCATGCGCTGTTGGCAACGATTTGCGGTGAGCATGGGGACCCTGCTAGGTCTTTGGCCACACAGGCCCATGTGCAGAAGGCTGCGATGAATTGTGTGCTGTGGTACGTTACCCTGATCACCACTGTTGTAGCTGCGGATGATTTGTTGCACTGTGGCCCTGCGGTAGCTGTGAACAATGCACGGTGGTTTTCGCTCTCCTCTGCCATCAATGAGCTGCAGACAACACACACTTGGACAACGATTTGTCGTTTGGCCTTCTGTGCACCACTTTTGATACGTTCTCACTACAGCGGCACATAAACAACCCATAAGCCATGCCGTTTCTGAGATCATAGTTCCTAGGCGCCATGCCATCACAATTTGTGCTTTATCAAACTCTGATAAATCGGCAGCTTTTCCCATTCTGACTTCGAACACTCTACTAACCAAAAGCCGGTTCTCGAGTTGTATATATACTGCTCTGTGAACTACATCTGCGTCACCGTTCGGTCACCAGGCGCACTCGTTTCTCGAGGCTGGGGGTGGTCGTAATATAACAGCTCATCAGCGCATGCAGCGTGTATAATCATTCGTTAAAACTGAGCTGCTGTGTTTTAATAACTGTGAACGTGGTTATTTCTATGTGAGTGTGTGTTAGTTTATGATAATGGAGAAGTTTTTAAATAAAAAATGTGGTATAGAAGAAGTTGCAAGCATTTCTAAACTGGTGAGAAGGAACAAGTCCAGAAATTATGATGGACATGTACTTGGATTTCGGTTTCATGTACATTGTTGTTAAGAATGAAGAAAGTCCTCAGTGTGTAATCTGCCTGAATACAAGCTAGTAATGTGAATATCTATTTTTTTTTTTTAAATACCACAAGCTCGAATTTGGGCATTTTTCTTTAAATTTTGTGTACAGGGGCGTCGCACGGAAATTATGACATGTGAAGGGCGGTGCGGTCTCAAAAAGTTTGGGACCCCTGTGATACCAGACATTATACTGCCCCTCTTCATATACCTTACATAACAGGGAATATCATCCTTGTGATTTGGATATGATGCATTGCATGTACACCAGTCGCAGTTGGCGTTTATATTATTTTGATAAACCACCTACCTGATCAAGAATGCTGACTGCTGTGATGCTGGGGATAGTGTGTTTCTTTATGACTGAAGTAATTTATTTTACAAATGTTTTGTCCCGCATGTTACAGTAGTTAAAAGTTTCAAGTTACTAAAGTTAGTTATTTCAGGGCTGGAAAATACCAGGCTCGCATAGCCCAATTTTTTTTTTTTTTAATTCAATTTTCGTAATTTGCAGTAAATACTGTAATTTCATAGTATAATCCACAGATTATCTTTAAAAAATTACAAGTTAAGGTTCTGCAGATAATACACCACGTAAAAAAAGTTTTGTGGCACTTCAGTTTTTAAAAAATCTGTGTGATATCAAGAAAGCTGGTTGTGGTATTGGAAAAGTATTGAAAACGTGTTAACAACAGGGGAAAATGTAAATGCAGGGAGAGAGCCTCAAAGAGACAAAGGTACATGACAGTAAGTAATAGGCAAGGCATACATTTAAGCCCCCTGCTCCAGTCAGTGTTTCAAGAAATCCAGAAATGTCACATGATTTGGGGATTTTTTTTTTCACTTTTTTTAAAGTAGCCTGATTTTTAGCCTAATTTTCTGCCATGAGCTACTTTATTTTGTAGCATGCTGCAACTACATTTTTTATTTGTAGCGATGCTACATGCCATGCTACTGTAAATGTAATGTGCCACTTTTGGTCAGTGCATTTTCATACCTTTTACCCTCCCCAAAAAATGAAAAACAGAAATTGTAAAGTAAGGATGTAAAAGGTAATTGAACTTTTGTTGTATTCTTATTACATACAATTTCAAAACATTTTTGTGTGTGTATGTGTGTATATTTCAGTTACCTTTTGATTTATTACAGGATAAACCCTGAAGATGGCAAAAAGCTATAACATTGGACTTATGGCTGAAAACTATAGTATTGAAATGATATCCAAAAATGACAGTATCACTCATGATTCCCTTATCAGCAATTTAAATGGAACAGTCCCATCTGAAGTATTCCGTATGACATTTGTTGTCCCAACAAGTTCATTATGTTGGTCCCTTTTGCCGAGTATACCTCTTCCATTTCTGGGACAGTATGGAAGGTTTGTTTGAATCTCTCATTACTCTAAATAATTATTTCAAATGGTGTATCTACAAAGGTAAATCAAAAATCTTAACTTTTCTAAAAATTTTCTGTTTGATTTCTTGAATTATTGTAAACAGGTGTAGAAATTAAATGTACTGGTGGGAATTAAATGTACTAAACACATGTACATATATTGCCAACATTTTCACTAAATATATACACATATATTTAATGATTTTTCATGTAATGTATTTATAAATAAGAAATATATGCTTAAATATGATTAAAGAGAGGATTGATAGTAAAAATATGTGTGCATACTTATCAACTGATTACAATGATTAACTGGAATATTATAAATATACAGGAATTACTGTATTTAGTGTGTGATGTCAGTGCAAAATTATCTACATGGTACAAATTTCCGAGACAAATACAAATTCTCGGGTTAGGTAAAAAAAACAAAAAAACAAAAAAATTAAATCTAATGCAGTTTTACAAAACATGCAATAATGTTTCAAGTTTGAATGGGCCAAGTTCTCTAGACAGGTCACAGCTTCTGGCCTTTCAGAGCATAGATCAGCAAGTGATTTTCAAAATGCCCAAAGGGGGCGTCAAGAGTAAATGAATGTAGATACACGTGAATAGTTTCCAAATTATTAGCAAATTTTGCTGATAGTTTTTGCTTGTAGATTGAAAAAAATAAAAATGTTATTTGCAGCAATTAAAACACTTACTGAAGGCTTTACTCAGATTAATATATTTAATTTATTTTAACATGAAGAATTTTCACTTATTTTTCACATCTTCTGAGTTCTTTTGTTTTTACAGACATCTAATGCTCCTAGATTTTATCAAGGCCTATTCTAAAAAAAACTATCAGCAAAAATTAGCAAATTTTGCTGATAGTTTTTGCTTGTAGATTGAAAAAAATAAAAATGTTATTTGCAGCAATTAAAACACTTACTGAAGGCTTTACTCAGATTAATATATTTAATTTATTTTAACATGAAGAATTTTCACTTATTTTTCACATCTTCTGAGTTCTTTTGTTTTTACAGACATCTATGGCTTCTAGATTTTATCAAGGCCTGTTCTCAAGGTATAGAAACTGTATCAAAAGTTTTGTTTACACTGAAAGAATTTAAATTTTGTTGCCAGAGGTTCCTCTTGCAGTTTTCAGTTATTAAATTGAAATATTTTCCTTATCTATTTTGTAAGTCTACTGTTTTTTAATTAAGTTGCTGAAAATGCTATTTATGATTTTTGGGAATTTATTAATGGAACTGCTGTTCTGGATATAAAAACTTTCTTTAATTAGTCCCTTGTTTTTATGAGGTTCATAGCCCAATATTTTAATATTTTGCCATAAAGGTCCATTTCACACATTGCTGCACATTCAATTGTAATGTTATTATTTTGTCCTCATTGGAATCTGTAATGTTCTGATAATTATTTATTGCTTTAATTAAAAAAAATAATTATCTTACATTCTTATCGTGGTTTGTACTTCATGGGTTTGCAGCAAATTTTCTGTTTCAATGGTTGTGTACGTAGATACATTTTATTTTTATACAACTCTGGGGGTATTCAGAAATTATGTGGGAGACTGTTTGTGAAAGGAACTCTGCAGTCACAGCCAGGGAAGTCAACCCAACCCCATCGTTTTAGGAGATGGTGACATTTACCATGTCCAGTTCTTATGAAATTTAGTCTTCCATAATGCGTAGGTAAGTAAAATCCAGCTGGCCTACGCGGGGTCAATCTTGGTAATTCCTGAATTTGGCAAAAAGTTAATCCAGCGATGTTTCCTGGAGTCTTGGATGTTGAAGTCTTCCTGTTTTAAGTTTTATACTGTTTGTCAAGCTGGAAGTCTTGATGGTGTTTGATTGGTGGGCAGGAATGCATTTTCATTCTTGTTATGTGTGAACAAAAAGAAGAATTGTTAAAAAGACTTTCAGCATGGCTGGAACTTGATCAATTGTAAAGGTTCAGAGTAACACTGGTTGCCAGATTTGCATTTTTGTATACTTCACTGCAGTTGTTGCCAACTAATAGAAGGAATGCTGAAGTATTAGTTGAGTTGGCAACACCTGAAATTAAGTCTATGAAAGTACAAATCTGGCAACTATTCTCTCTCAGGATGTTTTTAAAGTGATCAAGACCCAAGCTAAGTTCAAAGTCTTTTGTGTGGTTCTTTTGTTCAAATGTAACTTGTGTGAAAATGCATTCATATCCATTCATTTGTTAAGTGTAATTGATAGCCGAGGTGTTTTTGTTATGTTTATAAATCATCATCATCGTCAACCATTATCAATCCACTGCTGGACGAAGGTCTCCCCAAGTTTCCTCCACAACGGTCTGTCTTGTGCCAGTCTCCTCCATGTCACTTCCGCATACTTTTGAATTTCATCCACCCATCTTCCATGTGGTCTTCTTCTGGGTCTTATCCTGTCCCTTGGAATCGAATCTAAAATTTCGGCTGTCCATCGATGGTCTGTCCTTCTGGCAGTATGTCCAGCCCATTGCCATTTCAGGGATTTTACTCTGATCATGATGTCTTCCACTCTTGTCATTTTTCGGATCCACGTGTTCCTCTTCTTATCTCTCCTGGTTACACCAAGCATGCACCTCTCCATGCTACTTTGAGTTGTCTGCAGCCTTTGTATGTCTCTTTTAGCTAAGGTCCATGTCTCTGCACCATACGTAAGCACTGGAAGGATGCATTGATCAAACACTTTTCTTTTAAGACATAATGGCATATTGCTCTTGAAAATTATGCTGTTTCTTCCAAAAGCTCTCCAGGCAAGTTTTGTACGCCGATTAATTTCTTCATCAATGTGACCCTCACTTGATATCTGCTGTCCAAGATAAACGTACGTGTCTGTTATCTCCAGCTTTTCTCCATCAATCGATAAATCTTCATTTCTTGTAAAAGCATTGTACATCACTTTTGTCTTCTGAAAGTTCATTTTTAATCCCACTTCTTTACTCTTGTCAGCAAGTTCCTGGATCATACTCTGTAGCTCTGATGGGGTAGTTGCAAAAATGACTATGTCATCAGCAAAACGAAGGTGGGTTAGATAATCTCCATTAATCTTTATCCCTTTGTTTTCCCAGTTCAGTGATTGAAAGACATTTTCCAATGTGGCATTAAAGAGCTTCGGAGATATGGTGTCACCTTGTCTCACTCCTTTTCCAATTTTTATGTGTGTTGTATTTTCAAACAGCTGAATCTTTGCACTTGCATTTTCATAGATGTTATTAATAATGTTAATGTATGCATCTTCAATACCGCAGGATTTCAGAGCCATTGCAACTGCTGATGGTTTCACCGAATCAAAGGCTTTTTCATAATCGATAAAAGCCATGCACAATGGAAGTTCATATTCCCTCGCTCTTTCAATTAGTTCTCTCAGTACGTGGATATGATCTATTGTGCTGTAGCCACTCCTGAATCCAGCTTGTTCTCTCGGTTGAGCCATGTCCAGTGTCACCTTCAAGCGGTGTGAAAGAACTTTAGTGAAGATTTTATAAACCACTGATAGGAGGCTGATAGGTCTGTAGTTCCTGAGATCCTCAATGTCACCTTTTTTATGTAGCAAGATCATTGTAGCGTTGTTCCAATCCTCAGGAATTTTCCCTTCATTAAGGCATCGAGTGAAAATTTGGGCGAGTACTGTTTCGATTTCTCCACTTGCTTCTTGTATGATGTCTACAGTAATTCCATCTTCTCCTGGAGCTTTCCCCCGCTTCATGTTCTTGATTGCATGTGCAACTTCTGCTGGAAGGACTGGAAGAACTCCTGTACTGGTACCTTTCATGATGTCTGGAGTACATGTATCATCCCTTTCATATAATTTGGAGTAGAAATCTTTCACTCTTGTCAAAATTTCGCCTCTATTTCTTGTTACAGAACCATCTTCTTTTCTCAGTGCCATAATCTGTTTTTTTCCCTTACTGAGATGTCCCTTTGCTATCTTTAGGCTTTGGTTGTTTTCAATTGCTTTCCTTACTAGTTCACAGTTGAATTTCCTTACGTCTTCAGTGATACTTTATCGTACTGTCTTGCATAGCTCTATATATTACACTTTGGAATTCACATCTTCTTTAGTTGTCCTCATCACTCTTCTTTTTTGCATCAACATTTTGGTTTTTCCTGATAATTTGTTCACATGCAATTTGTTCTTAGACCCAGCTAATTTTGTTGCTGTTTCCATAAGAGCTTTGGTTACTTTTCTGTTAACTTCAGAAATATCCACTTCTTTCGATGTTAGGCCTTCTAAAGTAGAGAACCTGTTCTTCAGTTCCAATTTGAAGGTATTATGGTGTTTTTTAAGGTTGGTTATGTCAATACATTTTGTTTGTCTTATGAGCTTGCTACGTTCGAGTTTAGTGTTGAGGTGCATCTTACATCTCACCAATCTATGGTCACTGCCTGTGTTGAACTTGTTTAGCACACTGCAGTCTTCTATAACAAATTTTTTGTTACACATAATAAAATCAATTTCACTTGTCGTCCCATTTGGATGTCTCCATGTCCATTTCCTGTGTGGCTTTTTCTTGAAAAAGGAGTTCAAGATGAAAAACCCTTCTGCCTCTGCAAACTCTACGAGAGTATTTCCACGCTGGTTTCTGTTGCCGTGACCGAATTTACCTACTGAAGTTTCATTCTGTTGCCGTTGCCCTATTTTTGCATTGAAATCTCCCATAATTATCTTCAAGTGCTGCTTACCTTTATTATTTAGATGACCAATTTCCTCATAAAATTCTTCAATTTCTTCTTCAGCATGACTTGTGGTGGGTGCATAAGTTTGAATAATCTGAGCCTGGTATCTTCTCGAGAGTTGGATAACGAGTCGTGCAGCTCTGTCAGAGGAACTTTCAACTTCTACAACTTTATCCTTCAGTTTGTTGTTTATTATAAATCCAACACCACTAGTTCTGCCAGTATCTGTCCCACGACAGTAGAAGAGATGTCCACTTTTCAGTTCAATGAGATCTTCTCCTTTTCTCCTTACCTCACTTAGCCCGACGATGTCCCACTTGATGCTTTGTAGTTCCTCTTCCTATTCAAGAAGCCGTGAATCAGAAGATAGGGAGCGTCCGTTATATGTAGCCAAGGTCAGCATCAGATGGCAGCCTAGTCCGGTCCTCCGGGGATTCTTAGCACCCTCTGCCTTCATGTCGCACTGGCCGCTGTCTTGGCCACGTACATTCCAGCTGCCGGAGACTGAGGGCCAAGATTTAAGTTGTGGAGTCATTTTGGAGGGGTTTGGCCATAACTCACCACGCTGGCCAAGCGGGTTGGTGAGTGTGGGATAGCATTTCCTCTAATCCCGATGGTATAGTTATACCGCTATTGGCGGTCGTCAGAGCCCCTTTAGTGGAAACAGGATGTACCACGAGAAGGCGGGGTTGACATTTGTCAAGGAGAGGCTGTGATGTTACGCATCACCTGACCTTATATATATATATATATGTAGTAGGCTGTAAAAGCAGAATAGTTGAAATTTTGTCAGAATTTTGTCCTGTGGAGGTAAAGTGGCGACACTGCACTGAACAACACATGTTGGCGGACAGCCCATACATGCGATTAGTTGAGTTAGAACATGGCCCTCGATAAAGTTGTAGAAGTTGAAAGTTCCTCTGACAGAGCTGCACAACTTGTTATCCAACTCTCGAGAAGATATCAAGCTCAGATTATTCAAGCTTATGCACCCACCACAAGTCATCCTGAAGAAGAAATTGAAGAATTTTATGAGGAAATTTGTCATCTAAATAATAAAGGCAAGCAGCACTTGAAGATCATTATGGGAGATTTCAATGCGAAAATAAGGCAACGGCAACAGAATGAAACTTCAGTAAGTAAATTCGGTCACGGCAACAGAAACCAGAATGGAAATACTCTTGTAGAGTTTGCAGAAGCAGAAGGGTTTTTCTTCTTGAACTCCTTTTTCAAGAAAAAGCCGCAAAGGAAATGGACATGGAGGCATCCCAATGGATTGACAAGTGAAATTGATTTTATTATGTGCAACAAGAAATTTGTCATGGAAGACTGCAGTGTGCTAAACAAGTTCAACACAGATAGTGACCATAGAATGGTACAATGTAAGATACACCTCAACGCTAAACTCGAGCGTGGCAAGCTCATAAAACAAACAAAGTGTATTGACATGACCAACCTCAAAAAACATTATAATACGTTCAAATTGGAACTGAGGAACAGATTCTCTGCTCTAGAAGGTCTAACGTCGGAAGAAGTGGACATCTCTGAAGTTAACAGAAAACTAACCAAGGCTCTTATGGAAACAGAAACAAAAATAGCTGGTACTAAAGAACAAGTTGTGTACGAACAAATTATCAGGAAAAACCAAAATTCTGATGCAAAAAAGAAGAAAGATGAGGACAACTAAAGGAGATGTGACTTCCAAAGTGGAATATATAGAGCTATGCAAGACGGTACGAAAAAGTATCACTGAAGATGTAAGGAAATTCAACTGTGAACTAGTGAGGAAAGCAATTGAAAACAACCAAAGTTTGAAGAGAGCAAAGGGACATCTGAGTAAGGGAAAAAAACAGATTATGGCTCTGAGAAAAGAAGATGGTTCTGTAACAAGAAATAGAGGTGAAATTTTGACAAAAGTCAAAGATTTCTACTCTAAACTATATGAAAGGGATGATACATGTACTCCAGACATTACGAAAGGTACCAGTACCAGAGTTCTTCCAGTCCTCCCAGCAGAAGTTGCAACATGCAATTAAGAACATGAAACGGGGAAAGCTCCAGGAGAAGATGGAATTACCGTAGACAACGTACAAGAAGCAAGTGGAGAAATTGAAACAGTACTCACCAAAGTTTTCACTCGATGCCTTAATGAAGGAAAGATTCCTGAGGATTGGAACAATACTACAATGATCCTGCTACATAAAAAAGGTGACATTGAGGATCTCAGGAACTACAGACCTATCAGCCTCCTATCAGTAGTTTATAAAATCTTTACTAAAGTTCTTTCACACCGCTTGAAGGTGACAATGGACATGGCTCAACCGAGAGAACAAGCTGGATTCAAGAGTGGCTACAGCACAATAGATCATATCCACGTACTGAGAGAACTAATTGAAAGAGCGAGGGAATATGAACTTCCATTATGCATGGCTTTTATCGATTATGAAAAGGCCTTTGATTCAGTGAAACCATCAGCAGTTACAATGGCTTTGAAGTCCTGCGGTATTGAAGATGCATACATTAATATTATTAATAACATCTACGAAAATGCAAGTGCAAAGATTCGGCTATTTGAGAATACAGCACCCATAAAAATTGGAAAGGGAGTGAGACAAGGTGACACTGTATCTCCCAAATTCTTTAATGCCACATTGGAAAATGTCTTGCAATCACTGAACTGGGAAAACAAAGGGATAAAGATTAATGGAGATTATCTAAATCACCTACGTTTTGCTGATGACATAGTCATTTTTGCAACTCTCCCATCAAAGCTGCAGAGTATGATCCAGGAACTTGCTGACAAGAGTAAAGAAGTGGGATTAAAAATGAACTTTCAGAAGAAAAAAGTCATGTACAATGCTTTTACAAAAAAGGAAGATTGATCGATTGATGGGGAAAAGCTGGAGATAACCAATACCTACATTTATCTTGGACAGCAAATATCAAGTGAGGGTTACATTGATGAAGAAATTACTAGGCGTATAAAACTTGCCTGGAGAGCTTTTGGAAGAAACAGCATAATTTTCCAGAGCAATATGCCATTATGTCTTAAAAGAAAAGTGTTTGATCAATGCATCCTTCTAGTGCTTACGTATGGTGCAGAGACGTGGACCTTAAGTAAAAGAGACGTACAAAGACTACATTCAACTCAAAGAAGCATAGAGAGATTCATGCTTGGTGTAACCAGGAGAGATAAGAAGAGGAACTTGTGGATCAGAAAAATCACAAGAGTGGAAGACATCATGATGAGAGTAAAATCCCTGAAATGGCAATGGGCTACACATATTACCAGAAGGACAGGCCATCGATGGACAGCTGAAATTTTAGACTGGATTCCAAGGGACAGGAAAAGACCCAGAAGAAGACCACGTGTGAGATGGGTGGATGAAATTTGAAAGTATGCGGGAGTAACATGGAGGAGACTGGCACAAGGCAGACCGTTGTGGAAGAAACTTGGGGAGTTCCTTCGTCCAGCAGGGGATTGATGGTTGACGATGATGATGATATGTAGCAGGCTGTAAGAGCAGAATGGTTGAATTTTTGTCAGAATTTTGTCCTGTGGAGGTAAGGTGGTGACACTGCACTGAACAACACATGTTGACGGACAGCGCATACATGCAATTAGTTGAGTTATTGAGTTAGAACGTGGCCCTCTACAAAGTGCGTATTTGTCACTGTCTCGTTCGTACGCATCCTGGAAATCCTGAAAAAGTCCTGGAAATGTCCTAAAATTCTGTTGCACGTCCTGGAATTTTATCCATTCCGGCCATTTTGTCCCATGCAATGTTTTGTTGTAGTTGAGGATTTTTCTACTGACATAACTTATGTCTGAAATTTTTCCTCCTCACCCCCTGCTAAATGAAGGGGGGGGCTGTTGGTTTTCTTGTCTGTTAGGAGGACTGAAGCTGAATTATTATCATCTTTTGGCGCCGTGCTTATGCTATCACTTTGTCTGTCTGACCAGGAAGACCCTCTGCAATTATTAGTTCGATTTGTAAAATTCTTTTTGTATTGGGAAGCTTAAAATGTGATAATGATGATCTATGTGTTCCGGGTTTTTCCCAATGCACAATCGGCGATAGATTGCACAAATGAAGATCGTATCGAATTTAAAATGCATTTTATTTCGTGCATTTGCTTCTAAATATCCAATTAAAAAAAAATTTCCTTTCGATGACATTTATATGAAAGACTATTTTAGTTACTTTTTCAAATAATGCATACATTTCCCGCTAGGGGCGTAACAGTAAATCACGATTTTCCCAATATCGCCGCTTCTAAAAGTTCTTGCATTGGATACAGCTCTTGAAGGGAAATGCTTTGCATATAATTTCTCATTTTTGGTAAAGAATGGTTTTGCCACCAGGGGCGTAAGTGTTTATTTTTGCTTCTGATGTATTTGCGATAAAATCTGAGCTCCAAACTCGATTGAAAAAATTCCTCTGTGGACCGATATGGCTCACCTCCAAAAACTTTTTGAGAATACCTCCTGCTTAAATAGTGCTTAATTTTTCCACCAGGGGCATACACGTATATTTTATTTTTGTCCATATCTCTGTTTCAAGGAGTACGATTTGAAAAATCTTTCTTTGTTGGAGAGCATTTTTGGTGCTAAATGTTTCTCATATAATTTCAAATATTTCTTAATGCACAAGTGCGCCACTAGAGGGCTAAGTTCACGTTTCCGTTTACATCAATATCTACGGGATTAATAACTCGATTGAAAAATATTCTCTTTTGACCAGATACTACTAACTATGAAAGCTCCTTGTGTGTATTTTGTTCCCAAAATAATGCACAATTTCACCACTATGAGACACAAATATTTAATCTATTTCTCTCAATATCTGTACTTCTAAATGTCCGAATTAAAAAAATTATTTTAACAACAGATACCATTTCCCTTATGGAACACTTTAGGGTTTGTATTTGAAGAGGTTTGTGGTTCACAATTCTGCCACTAGGTGATGTTTATGTACTTCCGTTTGTAGCCTACCTCTGCCTCTAAGAACTCTATTGAATTTTTTTTTTTACTGTATTCCATTTGCTATAATAAAGATGGAGAGTGAATAAGATTTTTGCTACAATAAGAAGATCCTCTTCAAATAATGTGTACAACTTTTCCCCTAGGGGATTGTAAAGGTCAAAACGTTTTTCTTGCTATCTCTGCTTCTGGGAGACGTATTTGAAAAGTTCTTTTTCCTTAGCATAGCTTTTGCTATGAGGAATACTTTCCCAACTGAAAAGTTGCAAATTTTGCCCAATGGAAAAGTTGAAAACAGGCTAAAGCCTGTTCTTTTCCATTGGACGAAATTATTCCGCTAAAAGGCATACAGTTATATCATGTTTCCTTCTCCATCTCTTCTTTTAACTGTTTGATTTGAAAATCTTTTTGTCTCTAATACCTTCCTTCTGCTATGCGAAACGTTTTTTGTGCCATTTGTTAATTTTCGTAACATACTTTTTAGTCACTGGTGGAAGTAAGTAGCTGATGTTTTATGAGTAACTGATTTTTTTTTTTTTTTTTGTGGATTATTTTGACTTTTATTGAAATTTGCTAAGAATGCTTTATATAAAAATTTGCCATAAAATCAGATTGCTTTCTAATATCAAAAACTTAAATCTAGTTGTGTCTTGGTATTTTCTGAGCAAACTAATCACTTTACATCTTCTATAATTATTTTTCTAATCATGCCCAGTTAAATTGCCTTGATCACTTATAAATGCAGTTGTACACAGCCCTTGGATTTAAGGGTTTCCCATTATTCTCTTTCATTTCATGTGGAAATTTTTTGCATGCTTTGTTTGCTGGTACAAATTTAAAACATAGCTACTGCATCAATATTATGTTGAAAATTCCTTTCCAAAATAAAATGTAACGCAAATACTTGCTCCCATGTTTATGTGTTTAAGAAATAACTATCCTTTTGGTCCTTTGAAAAAGTTCCAAATATTTCATTTTTCCTTACCCTTAAATTTCCAATGTAAGCATTATTTCAAAATAATTAAATATAAATAGTATTTTATGTATTGATTGTGTGGTATATAAAAGCATTTTAAGAGTAATGCCACATGCCTATGTATTTTTTAGTTTTATATGTATACTAGCTGTAAAGCCCGTTGAGATAAGAATACAACGGGTTCTAGATATCACTTATTGCTATTCAAGCATTTATTAATGACTGTGGAAAATATCTTCCTACACAATATTTTTTGTAAATATCTTTTCGAAATCTAGAAGTAGTTTTCCTTGTTCTTGTCCATGGACTACTTTAACTATGACATCAAACCGTTGAACTCTTGACAATGCAACATAAAGTTGTTCATGGCTAAACACTGGTTCAGGAAGGTAGATAGCTTCTTTCTCCAGTGTTTGACCTTGAGACTTATATGGTCATAACAAAGGCGAGTTTTACAGAGAATTGTCGTCGTCTTAATGTTAATGGGAAGTCTATATCAGTAGGTGCAAGGTCAATTCGCGGAATAAAAACAGTTTTACCACATGCTGAGCCTATGAGTTGGGTTTTAGTTCTTTAATTCCATTGCATAAACCAATGTCTTGTTCCTTTGCATAAACCTCATTGTGTATTAAATACTGAACAGTATTATCCTATAGAGTTTTTTTCTTTACTGCTCCAATCTTGAACTTGAGTCTGTGAAGTGGCATTCCTGATGGAGTTCGCTCATTTAAAAATTCTATAGAATAATACTGTTCAGTATTTTCTTCACCATCCACATCAATTGAATCAGAGCTTAACTATGTACTTGCTGTCCCCTCTAAGAGATCATGAACATTCTCATTTAATTTGTTAACATCAGAGTTTTTGGGACATAGAATGGTTTTCTTTGCAAATGTTTTAAAATCAGAAATTTTCAAGTTCTCGTGTGTGCAAATTCTTCCCAAAGATGGGATTTATATTTTTCAAACAATTCTTGTGCATTGGGTGGTGAAACAAAGATCAGAATGTATGCAAATAAATCTCGTAGTTGTCGAGGCATGCTTCAAACTGATGCTTCATCTAAGTCATATTATTTGCATCCTCATTGGCAATAATCACCAAAAAAGTGCACTATTTACGTGCAAGGCATTAATGACTTCGCAATCAGAAAGGCCAAAAACTTACCTAAATGGTCTTGGCTTCATTCCTTTTATACACTTCGTGCACGTTAACGAGAACATTTTGTTATGCAGCTGGCCTTTTAAGGTTGAAACTTTCATCATATCTGCTCTCAGGTTGTTGTTGTTGCTATAATTCCTCAGGTCATGAAACATTCATATTTTCATTCACAGGACACTAAAAAACTCTGAATTCTGACTGCTGTTTGACATGCGTGATATCTCATCAACACTAGACACATACTCACTATTATGTGAGTGTTGTGGACCTTCATCACGCCCTTTTTTTTTTTTTAATTCTATTTCTTTCCATCCTTCACTCCTCTCTCAGCAATTTGCCCTTAAAAATTCACATTTCTAAATACGGTACTCCATTCTAAAACACATACCCATACACCTAATAAATACTCACTTACATCACATCCGTATTCAATTCAATACCTTTTTCACAACGTACTATTTACATACCTCATACTAACACATTTACATACTATATATACAACACATTCATACACTCTATTTAAAACCACTATCTACATAATTACACTATTTACATTTTACGGCAGTCAAACCACTGTCAACTGTGGTTTGCGTAGCACTCCGTTTGCCTCATACCTCAGAAATACCCTGCCACAAACCCTAACTTCATTCGGCCAGTCACAAACATTCCCCAAGCGCTTTCAACAGCAATGCTGTCATCCTCAGGAGGTCAATGTATCCCTCTGCTCTGCTAACCACAGATCAAGTGAGCAAATTCATCAAGGTTCTGGCTTCAGTCGTGAACTCGGCATTGTTTTATCTCTGGCACGATCTCTTGTCAGTGCTGTTCTCTTATTTATTTATTTTTTTCCTTTAATTGTTGTTCTACTTTAATTAAGGCTTTCCAATGGTCATTTAAGTTGTTTGGATCATTAATATTACATACTCTTGATCTGTTTTTTATTAACACCGATTCTGCAACTCTCAACTGCCTTTCATTTTTAAAGCCCTTAATAATTTTAATATCTTCGAATTTTGGACATTGATGGCTTTCTAGACAATACTGGGTTAATGCTGTTTTAGCTTCTTTTTTATTCCAATTATTCCTATGTTGGTGTAATATATATTTTAACTTGTTCTTAGTGCTGCCTATATATGACAAAGGTTCTGATTTATAGGAATCTCATATACACAAGCTCTATCAAGATCAAGTTGGCTGATCTTTTCATTTTTATTACTATATTTTTTATAGTATGTACTTGATTTCCTACTTGTATGTCATATTTGCCACAAAGCTTATTAATTTCTGCAGAAATACCTTCAACATATGGAATCGCTCCTACATGTCTTAATGGTTTTTTACTATTTGTACCTTTTTTATTATTTGCTTGAGTTATTTCATTAATCCATTTCTTTAATACCTGTTTAGGATAGCCAAAATCATGTGCAATTTTTTCAATATCTTCTAATTCTTCTTTTTGATATTGTTCTTTTGATGAGTGTGTTATACTTCTTTTAATTAGTGTTTTAATGCTATATATGTGAGTGTTGTTGACCTTCATCACGCAGCTTATTTTCGTACTCCCAGGTTGTTCTTACAGATCAAGCTACATAAAGTTGGACATCCCATTAGGCCATTAATTGAAAATACCTTTTCTCCTGCAGTCAGTCTTGAAAGGCGATTGGTCAAATGTTGCAAAGTTCTGACAAGAAATCATCCTTATTCTGTTGTATCGACCAAGGACTTTATCCAGAAACTCCCTTCTTCCATCAATCCTCAAGATTTCCTGTACACCTTTGACGTGGATTCATTGTTTCCTTCTGTTCCTTTCTTTGATGCCCACATGCTCATGGTCAAAAAACTAATGGAGCACCAAGAACTTCCTGGAGAACTGATCAAAGATCTTTATGACTGTTTTGATGCATTGGAAAAGTATTCTTGTTTTGTACACAATGGTATCTATTACCAACAAAAACAAGGTGTACCTATGGGCTCTCCTCTTTTCCCCTTACTTGCTGAAATTTATTTGCAGAATATTGAAACATTAATTGTTGCCTCATCCCTCTTAAAACCCACCATTTGGTTAAGATATGTGGATGACATCTTCATTATTTGGCCACACCAGAAACACTCTGTTTGAACTCATGTCCTTCATAACTTCCAAATTCTCACATATAAAATTTTCTTCTCAAGAACAGATCGACAACAATTTTAGTTTTCTGGATGTTAACATCAACATCAACCCAGACTTCTCACTTGGCTTCTCTGTTTACAGGAAACCTTCTGCCACCCATAATATCATCCCTTACCATTCTCGCACCTTTGGAAAATACAAACTGTCTGCTCTAAAGTCATACATTCACTGTGCCAACCTTATTTGCAACAGCCATTCTGCTCTTCAACAAGAATATCAGAACATCATAAACATTGGCAAATTGCATGGCTTTCCACCCCTCTTAGTACATAGACTAATCAAGAGGTTTGAATCACAGATTATATCTAGTTTACTGCCTTAACCTTCCACCACCCATCAGTTTGTTGGCACTTTGCCCTTTAGCCTGCCCTTCACTCATAAAGTTTGCTGTATTTTCAAGTCTTTTGCCTACAAGATTGCAGTCAAACCACCTCCACATCTTCCCAACCTCATCCTTAATGACAGAGATCTCAATAAACCCCTAGATTTACAAGGTGTCTACTCTATCCCTATCAACACTTCCACAGGCATTACCCACTATATTGGTAGTACTTACTGCAGCATAAACCGGCAATTGATGGAGCATATCGCTGATGTTAAGAAAGGCAGCCCTTCCACCTCCTTTTCAATTTTAACCATCAGTGATACGTCCGCGGTTCTCGATTGGCGCAATGTTAAGCGGATCGCCCCGTTCATCAGCAATCGGCATGCCCTTAAGTACCGCGAAAGCATTGAAATCTACCTTACCCCTAACACCCTGCCATACTGACGCACCTTTTAACATTCCTATTATTTGGAAAGCGATTTTGAAATCTGGCAACAACTGACACTTTTACCACATGTCTCATTCTATGGCTGATGAAGGTAGAAGTCGCTACCGAAACGTCCCGCTTATAATTTTCAACGTAACTTACGTGTGTGGTGACAATTTCAAGAATTCTTTTAATGTTTTGTGTGTTACGTGTATTCCTGCCAATTCTTCTGACTATAATGTCTTGGCATGTCGCTATATGAAATGGATTGCGCATCTTCATTGCCCTCATTTAGTTTGAACCATGCTGTCAGCATTGTATCTCTCTAAGCAGTATGAACAACTGCATTTTGATCATTGTTTAAATGCTCCGGATTAAAGGTAATGTTCTGTTCTTCAGAAAGGTGAACAGGTAATCTAACTATTGTATGAGATTGCTGATGCATATCATAACCAAGTATTCGCCACATTGCCTCAGTTGCACTAACGTATCGGGAATCAACATGGCTTTTTACTTCATCGTATTTGGTGGTGTGCTCTGTTATATGCACATTTTCACAGTCATGACCTTTGTATGCATACTTGAAAAGGTAGTTCACGCTTTTCACAGTAGCACACACCTTGACATTAATGTGGCAATTGTACTTTAACAAAAGATACGGATTATAAGGGATAATCCAGCTGTTATCAATAATTTTACCACGTACAGTTGTGGTTGCACCATTCTTTCTACAGCAATATGAAGGATACCTGCCTTTGTTAGCTACTGGTTCATTTTGGAAAGACTTCAGAAATTGCTTGGTACATTTGCAATCTTCCATACATGGTGAATTGTGATTATTTCACCACATGGGCCATGAACCATGTGTTTTGCAACTGTTGCATGTAAAACTGGTAAATGCTCTTTATCTGGTAGTTCTGCCGATGTAATGTGGTCAGTTTTCTCAGGCAATGTTGGTTTGTCCTCTTCTTTCAAAATCAAGAGCATATGAGCATGGGAAAGCCCTCTTTTTTGGAACTCGTTTACATGAACTTTGGCTACCGGAACTCCAAAAATATGCCTTTTGGTTATATCATCCATTAATTCTTTCAACCTTAATTGGAAGACTCTTGCAACTAAACCTGGACAGTTTTCAACAGATTGACCGTTCAAGTTTTCAGTAATTTTTTCCCATTTCGGGTTTCAAGTCATAGTAAGGAAAAGATCAAGCTTGACATACTTTCTGACTATCGCCATTGCATTCTGATAATTTTGCACCATATTTCATGAACTACCTTGAAATGAAGATAGCAAAATAAGAGCTTTTTCAGGAAGAAACTCATCATCTCCAGCATTCTGAATTGGTCCATCAGACCTTTATACTTTTTGACACTTAACTGAGACTGAATTTGCCATATGTAATTCAGTGTATTAGCTTCCATTTTTACATACACATCAACATTGTATTGCTGCATAAGCTTTCCTTTGCTTAATAATGGATTAAATTTGTCACTGATCGAAAGATGATGTTGATAGTATTGCATTTGTGTAACCCTTGACCATGGCTTTGTACATTGGTTAACAGCACTTAGGAAAGACGTTGGTCTATGTTGTAATGGAATGTCAGTTAACCTTGTGACGTAACGCATCTCTGATGTCATGTGAGAATGATTTGAATCAGATGACATCACATCAGCAGCTGTGTTCTTTGTTGCTATGACAACAACAAAGTGATATACGCGTGAACTGTGCGCGTGTAGGTCATGACGTCACCTGCGCGAAAACACGAAAAGCTAATCGTGACGTCACATACATTTGTTTCTCGGTTGTTGCTATGACGTCTTATAAAGTGATACAGGTCATCAGCAACTTAGCCTTTTATATATAAGAATTTTTTTTCTATTCTGTAATTTGCTTCATATTGAAGTAAAGCCAAAGTGGAAAAATAAAAGTTTCTCAAAATCAGTGTAGTATAGTATACAAAAGTTTACTAGATATTAAACCTGGTCACATTTTCAGTGACAGTTTTGGTATTTCAGTATTTATCTGTGATTCTAAGTTTCTGATTAGCTGCAGCAGACAACATTTTTAACATTCTTCATTCTGTATTAAGTTTGCCCAAGCATGTAAGAAGTTGTTTGTTGTAGGTTACAGGTTGAACAGTCCTATGGTTTCATTATATTTTGAGTAAGAGTGTTTGGATCGTATGTCCTGGAAAAAAATCCAAAAGTCCTGGAATTTTGTGATTGAAAAAGTGTATGAACCATGCAGTGTCTGTTCTTTATGTTTTAATCTCAGGAAAGCCACTTCAGAAGCCTGAGAGTGGATTGGTTTGGCCTGTGGTGGAAAGCTGGTGGTGCAAACAGCATGTATCGTGAATGGTTTGTAGAGTTTAGGTGTAGTGATTGCAGTGTAGAGGACAAGAAACATAGTGGGTGGCCAAAGAAGATGCAGAGTGCAGATTTGTATCTCCTTCAGCCATGCAGAATACAGACATATGCCTCAATGATTAAATATGACTGGCATAAGTACATCTATTTGACCATAAAATGCAGACAACTTACATGTGTAGATAAAATAGTTTTAACCACCTGTAAAAGTCAGGGAAAATATCTAAAAGTTGCAGAAAACAATGTACTGTATAGCTTTCTTTTTTTTTTTTTTTTTTTTTTTTTTTTGTTAATGCAGACCAGAAATTTTCAAATCTTTTCATTCTTTTGTAGAAATCAGCAAACAGTGTCTGAAGTGGATTTTTCTGCATTACTCATGCCACTCTCTTCCATCATGAAAATGCACAACATATGCCCTGGTGGGCTAAGTTTAATCCTTACAGAAAGTACTGTAATGGCAGGAAAATATGTTATGCTCGCCATCCAGAGCAAAGCTATTTTGGGCAAGGATTAAAGCCCAGAATTCTTTTGATGAGTGAAATCTTTTGGCTCTGTCATAACGCATAACCGAGAAGGATGATTGCTTGTAGGAGTTATTGAGTTGGAAGAGTTGGGTGATCTGTAGTTTTGTGGTAATTATTTTGGCATCTTTCATTCATAAACTTAATTTCTTATTTGTTTTGTAGTGACGCCACCCAAATGTTCTTTTAGTCCTGCTTGGCTCAAGAACTCTGAGCCGTCTCGGTGGCACAGTGGTCTAAACGATGGCTACTGGTCATTCATACGAGAGGGGTCCAGGTTCGAATCCCTGTGAGGCATGGATGTTGTGTTTGTTGGCGCTGGCTCTCTCCCATCCCTGGAACCAGTGGCCCTAAATTAGGGATGGGCGACTGCTTATAGCCCATTGAGTTGCTCACGGGGGTCATTAAACTTCCAATCAAATAAAAAAATCAAGAACTATGAATATCAGTGGCATTGCATGCCTATTTAGGTTGGGTGTGCACTGTTATGGGGGGGGGGGGAATACGCAAAAATTTTATTATGTAACCCGAGCTGAAAAATTCATGCATTGATTTTGAACATACAAAAGTATTTATTTTTTATATATAAAAACGAAATGAATGAATTTTTGTTATTCCATCCTATATGGATAACAAAACTTCAAATTCTGTTTTTAAATATATGTGCTCATAAACACATCTATTCACACTGCAATAAAAAGACAGGAAAACTGCAACTCGTGGCAGAACATTGAATTGCATTTATGACTCCACACGATTCCAAATGCAATCATATGACCAATAGTACTTTTTTAGATGCACACACTCTGGGAAGTTTAGCCTTTGCATTGAAATAACAAGGAAATAAAAATGTTACCTGCAGCACCATCTGGAGAGCTTTGTATCACAGTTGCTTTACTCACTTTGGGTGTCTGCTGGCTAAACAGCATGCCTGGAAATGCAAATATTAAATCACTTACTCAAGGTTTTACTCAGATATATTAATTTGGTTCTAGTTCCACTTGAAGAAATGTTCATTAATCTTCTTTCCCGCTGAGTTCTTTCAGATTTTTATAGACGTTTCTGGCCTCTTGATCTTAGTCAAGTCTTATTCTCAATGTATAAAAGGATTAACAAAAAGTTTGTTTACTCCTGAAGAATTTAAATTTTGTTGCCAGGTTCCTCATACTGTTGCCAGTTACTAAACTGAAATGTTATTCTTTTTCAGTTAGAACCATTTAATGGTGGTTTTAACTGTTGTAACTTTTGACACGTTATATTTCCTTTGAGTGAAAAGCAATTTCTCAGTTGGAAGTTATTAATATTCACTGCGAATATATATCTCGGTAATCGAATGTGGTTCAAGGAAAAATCTTTCACGTACCTCTCAGTTGTAGGTGGTCGATGTTCAAATCTTTGCATGGTTGTTCTCATCAGGTTCTTGAGTGTAGGCTTTTTTAGAGGTTAGGCTGCACATTTTCTTGACTAGGATATACTTTTTTAGTTGAACTACGGGAGGCACATGAAGACAAAGGAGTGTGAAAATTATGTTGGAAAACTTGAAAAAATGGGAAAATGAATCACTCAAAAAAATATTTGCATGAGAAAATGCAATCACCAAAAAAACTTTGTCAGACATCTTGGATTTATTATTGTCTGATGCTTTTCGGCAGATCTGTTTGCCATCTTCTGGGACCACTGGTCGTTCGTTCTCTCTGCAGTCTACATTGAATATGCCACATGCTCAGTCTGGGAATCTTTGTGTGTTATACATCATCGAATGTGTTGCATTGACACTCCTGTGATCTAAAGACTCAGGATTTTTTTTTTTTTTAACTTTATGTCTGCGTGTTTGCATTGTTTCTGTTCTGTTTGCCTTTACATTTTTTTTTTTGTTTTCTTCTTTATCAGTATCTTCCATGGAATTGGCATTTCTTTTCCATTACTAATGTTGCAGTTTTTTTTTTCAATTACTATTGCTTCGGCGGAACGGATGGTCTTTTCGGTTGGTTGTTTGCAGACCATTTTGGATATTTTCAAATTCTGGCGTGTTATTTTTTATGCAATATTGCACAAGTGCTGTTTTTTCCTCCTTTTTTTCCAGTTCTTCATATGTTGTGTCAATCTTGTTTCTAATTTGTTTCTTGTGCTTCCTATGTATTTCACTCTATTGTTGTTGTTGGTTGACTTAATTGGAATGCTTATATACTCCTGCACTGTCCAATAGTTTTGTTTTTCTCTGTTATTGATTATTATATTCTTGTAGTCTTTTACTGAAATTCCAATATCTAGATGTTGTTTTTTGCATTCCTTTTTGATTACATTTGTAACCTGTTTTTTATGTATTGAAATTTACCACAATATTTTATATTTTGCTTGGTTTTATTTTTAGGATGTTTATACATGTAAATCACTTTTTTGATATCTGAAGTGGTATATCCAAATTTTTTGGCTGTTGTTATTATCCATTGAAGTTCTTTTTCCTTGAAAAAGTTATTGTTGGAATGTGTGAAGGCTCTGTGCACTAAACTTCTGATCGCAACACATTCGATGACGTATAACACACAAAGATTCCCAGACTGAGCACTTGGCATATTCAACGTAGACTGCAGAGAGAATGAAGGACCAGAGGTCCCAGAAGGTGGCAGACAGATCTGCCAAAATGCATCGGACAATACATCCAGGAAGTCTGATGAAGGTTATTTTGGTGATTGCATTTTCTCATGCGAATATTTTTTCAAGTGATTCATTTTCTCATTTTTTCAAGTTTTCCAACATAATTTTCTCGTCTCCTTTGTCTTCACCTGCCTCCCGTAGTTCATCTAAAAAAGTATATCCTAGTCAAGAAAATGTGCGGACTAACCTCTAAAATAGCCTACCCTCAAGAACCTAATGAGAACAACAGTGCAAAGACTTGAACATCGACCACCTACAACTGAGAGGTACGTGAAAGAATTTTCCTTGAGTCACATTTGATTACCGAGATATATATTCGCAGTGAATATTAATAACTTCCAACTGAGAAATTGCTTTTCACTCAAAGGAAATACAACATGTACAAAGTTACAATAGTTAAAACCACCATTAAATGGTTCTAACTGAAAAAGAATAACGTATGAAAAACATGTTTTTAAATCTCGATATATCGAGAAATATGTGCATATTATAAACTGAAATGTTTTCATTGTGTGTTTTGTAATGTTTGTTGTTGTTGTAATTAAGTTGTTTAAAACACCACTATTAGTTTTGAAGGCTCATTGATGGCACTATTTTTAAAACAGTGCCATCAATGAGCCTTCAAAATGAATAGTGGTGTTTTAAACAACTTAATTACAACAACAACAAACATTACAAAACACACAATGAAAACATTTCAGTTTAGTAACTGGCAACAGTATGATGAACCTGAAAACAGCATGAGGAACCTGGCAACAAACTTTAATTCTTCAGGAGTAAACAAAACTTTTGTTAATCCTTCTATACATTGAGAATAGGCCTTGACTAAGATCAAGAGGTCAGAAATGTCTGTAAAAATCCAGCAGAACTCAGACGGAAAGAAGATTAAATGCGTATATCACTTACTATGTTTTGCTTATTCTATGAAGCAACAAACCTTCTCCACTTTACGAAAACATTATGTAAGGTAATTAATTTTAGCCACCACGCAAAGCCTTAGGACAAATTTGGCAAGTTTTATTATCCAAAAACGTAGTATAACAGCAACTCATATCACAACGTTGAATTGCATTGCTCCATTGGATCACAAGCAGTGCTCTATTTGGCTAGCACACCCTGAGAGACGAGCTGTAATGTTTGAAACACAGGGAAATAAAAATGTGACCTGCAGTGCCATCTAGGGAGCACATATACCACAGTTGCTTGAACACTGTCGGATGTCCTGTCGGGAAACCTCACACCCAAGGATCTTAGCACAACATTATGCTTACTAAACGAACCTTCTCCTCTTATTGAAAACATTGTGTCGGGGAATTAATTTTAGCTACCATTCGAAGTCTTAGGACAAAAACTTTGGCGAGTTTTATTAGAAATAAATCTGCAAATTTAATATCAATAGTATAGATTAAATAAATTGTGACCCTGTGTGGGTGTGCGCCCCACACCTAGCACACCCCGAATATTCACCCCTGCTGAATACTGAAACTTCTATTACAATCCATGTGAAATAAAAAAAAGCATAATGATATCAAAGAGGTGTTTTTAGATTATACTCATGAAAATGTGAAAGTTTTTTTTTGTTTTGTTTTCTGTAGTTCAACATTATTTTTCAAGAAAGATTGTCAACACATACTACCTACAGCTACATTTGATTCTGTGAGAGGTGAACCTAGTTGTAACAGCCTTTCAGCAAATGTGCAAATGTAACAATCAACTAAACATTTTCTTCAGAAATTGTATGGACACTGATGATAGTGGTTTCTCGTATGTCATGTAATTTCTGTTGAGAGATAAGCCTGTTGCTGTAGCAGATGTTTCCAGATAGTGATACATATAGGCAGCTCACATGTTGTGAAAGAAAGTGTGCTTACTAAAGCACTGCTCCGTATTTTATATCACTATTGACTTAGTCTGTTAAAGAAGAAGATTGTTTTGTCCCTTTTATTTAATGAAAATCTGAGCCACACAGTGCAAATGAAACAATTTATGAGAACATGAAAAAGTTGTTACAAAATACTTTGATTCAAGCTTTCTAGGCTATCGTATGGCAAAATGAATGCTGGAGCAGTTTAATAAGATATCAGGCATTAATGGGCTTCCTACATATTATAGTTTGCAGTTATGTATGGATGATCCTTGTGTGAACTGAGAATTCTGTTGTTTATTAAAACAGCAGCTGAAACAAAATTATAATTTCAGAATATTAAACACAGGTAGTTATGGATTATGCATCATGTATGGAAATTCAAGGTAGGTGCTCAATCATCTGGGTGGGGGAGTAAACAAACTTATGAAACTTATATTATCATTTTAAAGATACTCCCTCTAAACAGATGATTTTGTGAATGTAACAAGGCCAATTTATTTTGAGTTTTGTGCACATAGATGTGTTAAAAATGTTGCAATACATGAACAAGCATTTCAGATATGGCATAGTATATTACAAACCAAAATTGTCAGGGCAGCAATAGTAAATGATTCCCAAAATAAAACTTTTGATGTTCTTAAAGATCACACACAAAGGAGCTCCAAAAATCACATGTTTCACTCTGTTGCATTCTTTTAAATTCATTTTCAGTTAAACACCAGACTGATAAGCCAATGTTGTCTTTCATGTCAATTAATATGATGATTTTAATGAAGTTTTTGCTCAAAAACCACTAAAAGGCTTTTAGAAAAAATCTGCTTAGGTATATCATTGTTGATAAGTAACATGTTTGAATCATATCAAAATGCAGGATAAAGACATGTCTTAAAAATATGAAGTATTTACTACACATTCTGGTTGAAAATAAGGGAAAATATTGGCCTTTCTTAACCAGATTAACAATACAACTGTATTTGGAGTTTGATGTTGAAGTAAATCATATAAATTCTCTTTTTCTGTGGTTATGGAAAAGGGTGTTTTAATTATTTACTGGTTTTAAGTTTTCTTTTGTTACTTCCACATTGGCAAGCAAGTGTGGAAAGAGGATTTTTCATCAACAAAGAACTAGAGGTTGAGCATTTGAAGCTAGAATACTTTGTTTCAACTGGTTAGTAATCATATAAAATCTGTAGCTGAAATTTTAAAGCAAATATTTCAAAGGAATTACTTTTATCATGTGCTGGAGCTGGAAAAAACATGTGCAATACTTCGAAAACCAAAGATTTATGGAAGATAGTGGGCAGCAGACTAAAAGGAAAATAGTACTGCATGAAAAAGTTGTAATTAAAAAAACAGATATATGCATATGAGGTAAGTCATGAAATTGTTTCTTGGAGTCCTTGAAAAGTCATGGAAAGTGGTTGAATTTTTTTTTATTATAGAAGAGTATGAACCCTGATCATATCTTTACAAAGAGTTTAGTCTCCATAATGATGTAGCCAATTTACAGGCGTAGAGCAAATTGTGCTTGTGAAGATTCACATGGCTTGGTTAAGCTGGGTGTCAGTTTTTCTCATGACACTGTAACATCATTCTGGGAAACAGTACTCAAGTGGTGAATAAACCAGTGCTAAAGCTTTTGTTCTGAGGGTTATTTTTTTTTTTTTTTTTTTTTGTCAGCTCTCCATATTGTGCCCACTAGTTTTTATAACAGATTGTTGCTGTCTTTAATTTTTGCAATAGAAATTGTGAGATGCACTACCACCACCTTATATGAAAGAAATTGTGAGGTTTGCATGCCATTAACCCAATAACACAGGATGGACCTTTTAAACTGTTTTAGATATCATATCACATGGACACAGGAGTGCTGGTGGTACCATGCTTTTCACAGATGAATCAAGATTTATCCTCCACATTAAATTTACAGTATCAGTTTGCATGGAGGAAACCAGGAATACACTATTGTGCTGTGAATATCAATGAAGAGGATATCTGCAGTGGTGGTGGTCATGAATTGGGGATGAATATCTTGGGGCAGTCACACAAATCTATGTGCTTCCTTTCCAGCAGGCTCCATCACTGATCACAAGTACAAAGATGAAATGTTGGCCACCTTCATGCACTCATGTGCAGGTGCAATTGAATATAGGTTCTTCATATAGGGTGGTAACACTTTCCCTAATCATCATTATCATATTAAACATTATTTAAGCAATAACACTGTTAACTGTATGTATGGTTAGCCCACTCCTCCAACCTGATAACAGGAAATTGATAGCATCCATGAATGTGCTCTTGAAATCCTCCCTCTCCTCTAGCTGAATCCCCAAAAATGGATTGTTTCCTGAATATACTTCTGCAATTATCCCATTCCTCTAATCTAATCACTGGAAATGAGTTGCTTCCTTGAATGTGCTCCTGCAATCCTCCTGCCTAATACCAGAAAATGAGTTGCTTCCTTGAATGTGTTCCTGCAATTGTCTCACTCCTACAACCTAATCCCATGAAATGGGTTGCTTCTTTGAAAGTGCTCCTGCAATCCTCCCACTCTGCCCTAATCCCAAGAAATGGGCTGTTCCCTGAATCTGCTCTTGAAATCTTCACATTTTCCCAATCTCATACTAAAAAATGAGTAGTTTTTCCTGAATATGCTTCTGTAATCCTCCCACTCCTCCAACCTAATCCCAGAAAACGAGTTGTTCCCTGAATATGCTCCTGCAATTCCTCCACTCCTCTGACTTAATCCCAGAAAATGGGCAGCTTCTCTGAATGTGTTCCTGCAGTCTTCCCACTCCTGCAACCTAATCTCAGGAAATGGGTTTGTTTCTTGAATTTTCACCTGCAATCTTCCCATTTTCCCAGACTAATCGTAAAAAATGAATAGTTTTTCCTGAATGTGCTTCTGCAATCCTTCCAATCTAATAACAGGAAATGAGTTACTTGCCTGAATGTATTCCTGCAATCCTTCCAGAGCTTTGATGTATTTTAGAGAAGCAATGGAAATGATTACCCTCAGCACTCTCTCTCTCTCTGCTCTTGTCAACAAAGTGAGACATTCATGTAGGACATGAATGGTAGTTTTTGAATGGGGACATTTGTTCCCATACGATCTGCATCCTTAAGCCCCTTCTATAAAGAAACTTTGGAGCTGGTACTGCTGAATAGGATTAATTGATCACACTCTCCATATTGAACCACTAGGGCTAATTCAATTGATCTATGCAAATCATTTATGTGTACTTATCTTTCGGTTTACTTGTAGCATATCCAAATAGGTTTTAAAAGAAAAATAAATTTTCAAGTTGTTACTTAATTTATAAAAATCAAAGTAGAAAAACAATCTCATTAAGCACAGCTGTATTTAATAATGATATCTTCTTTAAATTTCAGTATATCAGGTATGCACAGTGTCAAAATATGTATTTAAAACCTCACCTGTAATTGTCACAGTGATACAGATTTTCAGTTTCATGAACTTTCACAGCACTTGTGCACACACGTGAATGCTAATGTTATACCACTTGTTGAAATTATACCTTATCTGTGATAAATGTGGCTGATGAAACTTGTTGCATAGTATTCTAAAACTATTATACTGTATATAGAAACTAGATTTATTTTTCTTGCGTAATAAGATCTGTGTCGCACAGATTGTAAAACTACTCTCTTTCTCTGTCATTTTTTTTTTTTTTTTCAGAATGCTGATCAAAGCAATTTTCCTCCACTTCATTTTCCTGTTTTCACTGACTGAGTGGAGTGATTATGTATCTACTATATTATTGTCTGTTCATGCCATCATTGTAACTACTGTATTTATGGTCCACAAATTAGGAGAATCATTCTCCCCTCTTATGAAGGATCATGTAGCTGAACCAAAGAGCAAGCAAAGGTAAAATAAAAAATCTGTGATTTAAGACCAAATCACTAGTTTTAGTTTGTTATTTTGTTATTTTTTTAACTGTGAAATAATGTATTTTAATTTAATTTTCTAAGTACTGTTAAGCCAAAGAGCTTTATTTTAGGCATAAAAATGTTGTCAACAGTGTCACCCATGTAGAAATATTGTATTTTTCAGAATGTAAGACACACTTATTTTTCAAAAAATGTTATCAAAATCCCCCTACACCTTATATGTCGAAAGTCACTATTATCGCCATGAATATGTATGCATGTATGCTGCTATAAAGACTGCTAAAGGAGTTAAATATGTTATCGCTTTATCTTAGGCATAGTAACCAAAATTCTTCTGGACTTTTTCTACAATGTTATCATGAATTCTGGTACACATTATACTTTTATGTTTATCCATTCTGAACTATGCATGTTTTTTTTTGTTTTTTTTTATGAGCCAAGTCTGCAATTGTGTCAGACTTGTGTATATGTGCCTATATGCATACCTGTGCTTAATGATCTAAAATACAATTGAAACATATACCTCATATGTTGTACATAGCAATCTGAAATGGACATTAATGGGCTATCATAATTCTATTAAAAAGCAAAGTGACAGGAAAAGAAGAATTTACTGCACGGCAGGATGGAACATCATAACAAATGCTTAAGGCATTCACCAGCAAGCTGGTGGTGCATTACTGTTGCAAATTCTTTAGTTTATGCAGAACTTTCATAGACAAAGGCAAAAATCTTTTCCATTTACATACCTACATACATACATATATATCATCATAGTGCAGTCATTTTATGAAAATTAGGTAAAAAAATTCTTACAAGTACGTGGTATATATATAGTACTGGGTCACCCGACTAACATACTAAAAGTCCCCGAAAAATTATGATGTGCTACGGCCGCCATCTTGGAAATGGCTGCTGAAAACCCATTTTTCACACTTATCTCGGAAACTATTCATTTCATCAAAAAAATTCCCAACGAAAAATGTTCACCATAAATTGGTTTACATTTTTCAGATGTCTTCAACCTTTGTGCATCTTTTTTAGTTAAGGTTCGTGTCCCTGTGCTATGCATAAGAACTGGAGAGATACATTGGTCAAACACTTTTCTTTTAAAACATAGTGGTATATTGCTCTGGAAAAATTGTACAGCTTCTTTTAAAAGCTCTCCAACCAAGTCTTATATGTCAATTAATTTCTTCATCAGTGTGATCCTCACTTGGTATTTGCTTCCAAGGTAAATGTATCGGTTATCTCCAGGTTTTTCCCATCAATTGATAAATCTTCATTTCTTGTAAAAGCATTGTACATCATTTTTTTCTGAAAGTTCATTTTTAATCTTACTTCTTTGATCTTGTCAGCAAGTTCCTGGATCATACTCTGCAGCTCTAAAGCAGTATTTGCAACAATGACTATGTCATCAACAAAATGAAGGTGAATTAAATAATTTTCATTAATCTTGATTGCCTTGTTTTTCCAGTTCACTGATTGAAAGGCAATTTGTAATGTAGCATTGAAGAGTTTGGGAGATATGATGTCACCTTGTCTCACTTCCTTTCCAATTTTTATTGGTGCTGTATCCCCAAATATCCAAACCTTTGCACTTGAATTTTCATAGATGTTATTATTAATGCTCATGTATGCATCTTCAATAGCGCACAATTTCAAAGACAACATAACTGCTGATGGTTTTACAGCATCAAAGGCCTTTTCATGATCAGTATAAGCCATGCATAATGCGAGTTCGTATCCCTATATACATATATCAGGTTAGCCATAAGTAAACTTCCTGTATTCAGGGCCTTTTGTAGCTCGATCTAACATCTGGAATGGAACCAAATTTGTTAGAAACACTATTCAAGACATGTGATAAAGGATTCCATGAAAAACAAAATTTAGTTCAGAAAGTTGCCGATAAGGGGAATATGGTATGTAGAATGTAAAAAAAATGTGTTAAAATGGACAGCAACAGAAAACAAAGATGAAACTGAAATAAAAGACAACCTTCATGTGTTACACTTAGGATAACGTAGCAAGAAAACACGTCATATCAATTTAATTTATCATAGTAATTATTCCAGTTACTGGATCTTAACTGTTGTCACAAACACGTTGCACAACTCAAGCACATTTCATTCACCATGCAGAAGATGACCTGGTTTGATGTGGCCACCGTTTTTGTGGAGCAGACACTGCATCCAGCACACAGCATACTCCATTGCAAATTGCAACATGTCTGGAGGAATGTTCCATGAGACATTGCCAGGCTGCCAAGTTTGAGACATCACTGTGTTAGATGTTGTCCTTCAGGTAATCCACAGCCAAAACGTTGCTTGGGGTAATGTTAGTGGAGCGCGGTAGCCAGACAACAAGGAAGAAGTTACTAATCACTTGTTTGATGCCATAGGAACTGCTGTGCCAATCGTGCAAGGTGGGGAGGTTCTCCGTCTTGCATAAAAAAATTTCATCCAGGCATCATTGTTGCGGAAGATGCAAAATGATGAAACTGTTCAGCGTATTGTGACATTTCCTTGCAGTAATGGAACAGGTACTGGTCCTGTTGGAGTGATGTCCTCAAAAAAGAATGGCCCTATTATAAACTCTTTTATGAAGCCACAATACACTGTAATAAGAGTTCCTAGAGCACATGGGGTGATTTCTCAGCAAAATTCAGCAATTTTGTGTGTTTACAGTCCCATCCAGATCAAAATTGGCCTCATCTCTCCACAGAATTTTCCAAGGCCAAGCATCATAAACTGCCATTCTGGCTAGAAATGTCAGTCGCTTATCACAATCATCTCATAGCAGCTACGGTCCACTGCTGATGTTTTATGCATAAAAGTGGATAATTTTGCGAAAGACATCCATACCCTGGAATAAGGCATATCCAATTCTTGTGCTACACCATGGGCACTGCTACTAGCAGCATTGTCCTGTGATTTTTCAGCCATAGTCATTTCTACTTCTTCGCTTACCCGTGGCAGCACTGGTTTCCTTGCTCTTCTAGGTCTAATATCCAATGATCGTGTTTCTTCTAACTCCTGAATCAGCGATCTAACTGCAGCAGCTGACAGAGGACTATTGCCCAAGTTCTGGCAGGTTCTAAGCTCACAAAAACGGCTGGCTGCTACATTGCACACGTTCAGGTGAAAATAACTTTACGAATAATGCATGCTGAGGTAATATTGATCGTCATGCTCAACATGTTGAGCATGACGATCAATAGGAATGCGTTTAGAAAGTTGTCCCTTTCATTTATAGCTCTATGCTGCCAGCAACTCATTTGTTCACCTACATTTTAGGCAAACTTTCTGCTTCCTGAGGTACAACAGCACCACATTCCACCTATCGTCGACTTTTTTTTAACTAAACCTTTTTTTTTTTTTTTTTTGCGAAATCCTTCTTCTCATCTCTTGAATAGTCTGCCTACCAAATTTGGTTTAGATTAGGTACCAGAGGTCAGGAAATGAAATCCTTTTTCTCATGTCTTGAATAGTCTGCCTACCAAATTTGGTTTAGATTAGGTACCAGAGGTCAGGAAATGAAATCCTTTTTCTCATGTCTTGAATAGTCTGCCTACCAAATTTGGTTTAGATTAGGTACCAGAGGTCAGATTACATCTTTCTCAAAATCAGAGAGCTCCGAACTGCGTGGCATCTTCCATGCGACTGGTTGCGTTGTTGTTTCCCACACAATATTTAACGGTGGCGGCCGTGACGTGTATCAGGACCGCAGATATCGTCGATTGCAGGGGTGTCCAATTACTTGTTGGTAGATAGTGTATATATAATCATCATCATTGTCAACCATTATCAATCCACTGCTGGATGAAGGCCTCCCCAAGTTTCTTCCACAACAGTCTGTCTCGTGCCTGTCTCCTCCATGTCACTCCTGCATGCTTTCGAATTTCACCCACCCATCTCCCATGGTGTTTTCTTCTCGGTCTTTTCCTCTCCCTTGGAATCCAGTCTAGAATTTCTGTTGCCCATCAGTAGTCCATTCTTCTGGCAACATGTCCAGCCCATTGTCATTTCAGGGGTTTTATTCTGATCATGATGTCTTCCACTTTTGTCATTTTCTGCATCTATGAGTTCCTCTTCTTATCTCTCCTGGTTACACCAAGCATGCATCTCTCCATGCTGCTTTCAGTTGTCTGGAATCTTTGTATGTCTTTTTTAGTTAAAGTCCACGTCTCTGCTCCATATGAAAGCACTAGAAGGATGCATTGATTAAACACTTTTCTTTTAAGACATAATGGCATATTGCTCTTAAAATTTGTACTGTTTCTTCCAAAAGCTCTCCAACCAAGTTTTATACATAATTTTTTTTTTAATTTCGGCTGGGACTTCATTTGCATTATAATATCCTTCGCTGCTATTGCTAGTTCATTTTATTGTTAACTACCTGATAATTAACCTAGTTAATTTCAATATTTTTTATCCCATTGACGGGATATCCCTAGGTGTTTATATCAATTTGTGATTCCTACTAATTCTTCATATAAATTTTTTTCCTACTTGTTCATTTTTTTCTTTACCAATAATTGAATGCAGTGTGAATATTACTCATTACAAAATTTCAATCACCTATTAACAACTTATTCACTAAATAGCCTAAATTTAATCTATATTAATGCTGGATCACTAATTAACTAAATTACCTTATTGGAATCACCAATTCAACTAACAAATTTAAATCTTGATATAATTTGCATCTCTGAGACTTGGTTTCCTTCACATTGTTACTCATTACAAATTACTAACTACATAAGTTTCCACTTAAACAGAACTTACTCAACTGGTGGAGAGGTTGCAATTTTTGTAAAAGATATTTATAATGATTTTTCAATTATTCCAAATTTCACAGTATCAAATCAAAATGCCGAAATTCTAACTATTTATAACCAGTTTTATATTATTATTGTTTGTTATAGGCCACCCAACTCAGACCTTACAGCTTTTCTATCATTACTTACTGAATTTCTTAACTACTCTAACCTTTCAAAGAAAACAATGTTTCTTATGGGGGATATGAATGTCGACTTATTACAAAACACCAATCACTCTTTTCAACTTTTACAATCACTTAATGCTTCTGGACACAAAACCATGATTTCAGTCCCAACTCATGTAATGTTACCTCCACCTCACAGACATTGATTGATCTCTCTATCACAAATGTATTAACTGAGTACCATTTCAGGGGCTTTACAGTATGATTTTAGTGATCACCTCCCTATATTTACAATTTACCCTCTTAAACAACAAACCACTACACCTGAAGACTGCTACACTTTTAGACAAATTAATAATACAAATATGGAAAGTTTTAAAATTCAATTATAAAACATTAACTGGAGCACTATTTTGGTTCATGGTTCTGCAAACAAAAATTATGAGTCGTTCATCACAACTATAACACAACTTTATAATCAATCTTTTCCAAAAATTCTAAAACAAAATAAACTAATTTTTTTTTCATAAGCCATGGATTACCAATGCTCTATTAAAAAGAATAAACAAACAAAAATAACCTCTTTTCAAAATTCATAAAAAGTAAACTACCCCAGAACTTCCAAAATTTTAAAATTTTTTGTAATAAACTAAACAGCGATATTTGGTACACTAAGTGTAACTACTATCTTGGCATTTTTGCACATAACTCTTCAAAACTAACATGGAAACATTTAAACTTGCTAATGGGTAAAAATACAGATTTAACGGCTCCTCAATACTCAACAGATTCTAATAACTTTCGGCTTACAGACAAACAAGATATTAACAAATGGATTAAATGAACTTTTTACCTTATTTCCACAAACACTAAAAAATAATCTAACTACCCCAAAAATTCCATTCACTAATTACCTAGGGATCACACACAGGTCTAATAATTTTTATCTTACTGAAATTACCGAAACAGAACTATTAGAAGATTTAACAACATAAATTCCAGGTCTGGCCCTGGATATGATGATCTTCAACCATTCATTATTAAAAATTTCGCTAATCTTATTCTTGATCCTCTATTGTTTATATTTAATGATATATTCCAATCTGGTGAATTTTCTGATCTACTTAAAATCACAAAAATAATCCTAAAATACAAATCTGGATCAATAAACGATGCAAACAACTACCGCCCTATAGCTAATTTATCAATTTTTGCTAAAATTTTGGAGAGATTGATTTACAATAGACTAATCTCGTACACTCATAATCTAAAAATCATCCATCCAAATCAACATGGTTTTCAATCTGGAAAGTCAACAGAATCAGCCTTATTATACCTACAACAAACAGTCCAACATAATTTTGAACTCAACTTATATACCATCGCATTATTTTTAGACCTATCCAAAGCTTTTGATACCATAAATCATAATATCTTATTACACAAGTTACACACAATAGGAATTAGGAACAATGAACATTTTCTTTTTAAAAGTTATTTATCAGATAGGCAACAATATACACAAATTAACCAACATCAATCCACTTTTCAACTCATACCAACTGGTGTTCCACAGGGTTCAATTTTGGGACCTGTACTTTTCAGTATATACATTAACGGTATCTTTATTTCAATAAGTGATATAGACCACCTCCTCTATGCAGACGATATAACCATCCTCACTTCATTTAATTTAATGACTGACACTACTATGAATATTAATACTCAACTTAATAATGGTTTAAAACTCAGGCTTCACGTGACAATAACACATAAACATATAAAACGAGCGAAACACACAGAGTCACTTACGGTAAAAGGTTCGTTTAGCAGTAGCTTTCGGTCATCCTACGACCTTGATCACCCACGATCGACTGGATGGGCTGGTTGCCAGAACTGCAATTTGAAGTTGGGGTGTTGGAAATGTTGCCAGATTTTAGAAGAGAGATCCAAATAAATGGGATTTGGTGAGGGGTCTCTGAATTGCAGTTTTTGGTGAACAAAATTTCAATGCTCTCTTGGAAATGCAGAGATGCCTTGTTGATGAAAGGGATAACTTTTTTGGTTTTTTTCCAAATGGGAACTGCAGAGGTGTCTTCAAGGGTAAGTGCAGATAAAGCTGTCTTTGGAAGACCATTGGGAACATCTTTTTTGTGTTCACCAAGTCTTGTTTTGATGCTTTGGTATGTGCTTCCAATATACACTGAGAGACCAGAGGAAGTTGAAATGGGAATAGCATAAACTCCAGGGGTGTCCAAGGGTGAGACAGGATCCCTGTCTTTAAGCAGGCACACTATTGCAGAAGGGTTTGGTTTCACTGTGAGAGTGTAGCCCATCGTTTTGAAAAGTTTACACATCATATAAGAGAAGGATCCATGGAAACGGATGGAACCAATGAATGGTGGTTTTTCCATATTATTGGTGAGAGAGCAGACAGATTTTTCAAGTGAGAATTTTGGAGGAATTTTTGAATTATAGAAGGTGGGAACTGATGGGCTTCGGCAATTTTCTTTATGGTGTCAAAATCTTCACTGAAGGAAGATTCAGTGTTGCAGACAATCCTGGCACGATTGACATAAGTTTTAAAGGCTGCAAATTTGTGAGCAGTTGGGGTGTGGGATGAAAATGGGATTATGTTTGCTATTGCAGAGGGTTTTCTGTAGACAGATCTGTTGAGATGATTCCCTTGCCTTGTTAGGTGGACATCCAAAAAGTCAATGCCTTGCTGTGATTCTTCATAGATGGGAACTTTAGGGAAATCTTTTCAAGAACAGATTTAAGGTCAGTTCTATTGTGTGGCCAAATTACAAAAATATCATCAACATATCAAAGCCAAATGGAAGGTTGTAGATTGTGTTCCATGACTATGTTTTTTTTTCGATATGTTGCATGAAAACTTCAGCCAGAAGTGGAGAGAGAGGTGAACCCATCGGAAGTCCTTCTTGCTGACAGTAGTATTTGTTGTTGAACTTGAAACAATTAAGATCTCTCGGAGTTCGAAGGCAGACATACAGGTTTTTTGTTAGTGGGCCAGAGAGTGATTGGTTTTCTTTTAGCAATTGTACTAGCAGCATATGAGAGTGGAAAAGAGGGACTGAAGGGAAGAGAGAGACTACATCCAGAGTGAACATTTTGTCAGAGGGTTCAATGCTAGGAGGGAGTTTGCTAATTTACTCTTTAGTGGAGGAAATTGACAAAAGATGGCTGGAGGTGAGATGTTTACATTTTTCCACAATCCTCCTTTCAAGGTTACAGGTGGGAGAAAAAGTATTTTCCACGAGTGGTCGAAGAGGGAAACCAGTTTTATGAAGTTTAATCTGGAAGAATAAGCGTGGAGTTCAGAAATACGGTGGTGGTGTCAAATCTCCAAGAAAGGTCTTTAGAATGGGTTTCTTGTTGAGTCTCTCAACTACAGTTTTAAGTTTGTGGGTGGTATCAGATTTTAGAACCTTGCAGTTTGAAGTTGAGAGGAATGATTCAGCTTTTTCATTCAGAACAGTTTTTGGAGATAATGACCGGGCAGACAGTTTTATCAGGTTTACAGATTGAAAGATTCTTTTCATTCATTAGATTGCTGATTTCTTTGAGGAATGAGGAAGAATACTGCAGGGGTTTCTTTTCCACTTTTGCAAGATAGAGTGCTGCCTTGGCATGGAGGAAAAGTGGAAAAAGAAACCCCTGCAGTATTATTCTTCCTCATTCCTCAAAGAAATCAGCAATCTATTGAATGAAAAGAATCTTTCAATCTGTAAGCTGATAAAACTGGCTGCCCTGTCATTATCTCCAAACATTTTCTCAATGAAAAAGTTGAATCATTCCTCTCAACTTCAAACTGCATGGTTCTAAAATCTGATACCACCCCCAAACTTAAAACTGCAGTTGAAAGACTCAACAAGAAACCCACTCTAAAGACCTTTCTTGGAGATTTTACACCACCACCATATTTCCGAACTCCACGCTTATTATTCCAGATTAAACTTCATAAAACTGGTTTCCCTCTTCGACCACTCGTGGAATATACTTTCTCTCCCACCCGTAACCTTAAAAGGAGGATTGTGGAAAAATGTAAACATCTCACCTCCAGCCATCTTTTGTCAATTTTCTCCACTAAAGAGTTCATTAGCAAACTCCCTCCTAGCATTGAACCCTCTGGCAAAATGTTCACTCTGGATGTACTCTCTCTCTTTCCATCAGTTCCTCTTTTCCACTCTCATATGCTGCAAGTACAATTGCTAAAAGAAAACCCAATTATTCTCTGGCCCACTAACAAAAGACCTGTATGACTGCCTTCGAACTCTGAGAGATCTTAATTGTTTCAAGTTCAACAACAAATACTACTGTCAGCAAGAAGGACTTCCGATGGGTTCACCTCTCCCTCCAGTTCTGGCTGAAGTTTTCATGCAACATATCGAAAAAAACATAGTCATGGAACACAATCTACAGCCTTCCATTTGGCTTCGATATGTTGATGATATTTTTGTAATTTGGCCACACAATAGAACGGACCTTGAATCTCTTCTTGAAAAGATTTCCCTAAAGTTCCCATCAATAAAATTCACCATCAATGAAGAATCACAGCAAGGCATTGACTTTTTGGATGTCCACCTGGCAAGGCAAGGGAATCATCTCGACAGATCTGTCTACAGAAAACCCTCTGCAATAGCAAACATAATCCCATTTTCATCCCACTCCCCAACTGTTCACAAATTTGCAGCCTTTAAAACTCATGTCAATCATGCCAGGATTGTCTACAACACTGAATCTTCCTTCAATGAAGAAATTGACACCATAATGAAAATTACTGAAGCCCATTAGTTCGCACCTTCTACAATTCAAAAATTCCTCCAAAATTCCCACTTGAAAAATCTGTCTGCGCTCTCACCAATAATAATGGAAAAACCACCATTCATTGGTTCCATCCCTTTCCATGGATCCTTCTCTTATAAGATGTGTAAACTTTTCAAAACGATGGGCTACACTCTCACAGTGAAACCAAACCCTTCTGCAATAATGTGCCTGCTTAAAGACAGGGATCCATTCTCACCCTTGGACACCCCTGGAGTTTATGCTATTCCCATTTCAACTTCCTCTGGTCTCTCAGTGTATATTGGAAGCACATACCGAAGCATCAAAACAAGACTTGGTGAACACAAAAAGATGTTTCCAATGGCCTTCCAAAGACAGCTTTATCTGCACTTACCCTTGAAGACACCTCTGCAGTTCCCATTTGGAAAAACCCAAAAAAGTTGCCCCTTTCATCAACAAGGCATCTCTGCGTTTCCAAGAAAGCATTGAAATTTTGTTCACCAAAAACTGCAATTCAGAGACTCCTCACCAAATCCCATTTATTTGGATCTCTCTTCTAAAATCTGGCAACATTTCCAACACCCCAACTTCAAATTGTAGTTCTGGCAACCAGCCCATCCAGTCGATCGCAGGTATCAAGGTCGTAGGATAACCGAAAGCTACCGCTAAACGAACCTTTTACCGTATCTGTCTCTGTGTGTTTCACTCATTTTATGTTTATCAACTTGATAAAATCTCAGATTGGCTAAATTCCAATGAATTAATAATAAATGCTACCAATCTTTTTAATTTTCTCAAAACAAAATGTTTCACAACCTCCTTTTATCACATTATCTATTAATGGTACAAATATAGAAGAGGTTAACTCCTTACTTTATTTGGTTATTACCTTACATAGGGACCTTAGATGGAACCAACATGTGAACTCTCTTCTTCTCAAACTGTCTAAAAACATTGGAGTTATCAGCTTGGTATTTATAAACCTTACCTATAAAGCACTAATGCATTTATATTATACCATGCTTCAGACTCATATTAATTATGCTGTCGTATCATAGGGACAGACAACTAAATATAATTTCAAAAAACTTCAAATTCTTTGAAACAAATATATAAGATCAGTTGACCTACAAGTTGATAGAAATACACAACTAACACTATATAATACCACAAGAGTTTTCCCAAACAAATATAACATTCTTACAATTAACCAATTATATTACTTCAATATCGGGAAAATTATGTTCAAACACATTAATAATTTACACGCCGACATCATACAAATTATACCCCAGATACAAACACATGACACACAACTAAATCACATATTCGACCTATTCATCCAAAAACGGAGACCATGAAGCTAAGTTTAAATTACATTGGCCCACACTACTGGAACTCTTTACCTATGGAACTAACTTCTTTAAATAATTTTAACCTTTACAAAAAACTTTATGAATTGCAGCTCCTCAAATTAAGGATTACAGTGGATGAGAACTTATGACTAATATTACGACTTGTATATCGTGATGTAAATTGCTTTTTCAGTGGTATTATCTGTAATGTTTATTATCAGCTCATATATTACCTTTTTTTTTTTTTTGTCACTATGATACTCTTGTTTGTGATTACAACTACTGACCTCAGTGTAAAACTATAGCCTAGGGAGCATGGGACCCTATCAGGCTTGGCTGGCCTTTCCCCCTGCTTCCTTGCTGTGTATTGTTTCAACTGATATTTTTGTAACACTGGGTTTTTATTTATTTATTTTATTATTATTTTTTTTTTTTTGGCTCAGCAAAATAAATGAATTGAATTAATTTTTTTATCAATACTGCTGCCCAAGATAAATGCAGGTATTGATTATCTCCATCTTTTCCCCATCAATCCATAAATCTTTATTTCTTGTAAAAGCTTTGTACACCAGTTTTGTCTTCTGAAAGTTCATTTCTCATCCCATTTCTTTACTCTTGTCGCAAAGTCCAGGATCATGCTCTGCAGTTCTGAAGGGGCAGTTGCAAAAATGATTATGTCATCAGGAAAATGAAGGTGAGTTAAATAATCTTCATTAATCTTTATCCCTTTGTTTTCTCAGTTCAATGATTAAAATACATTTTGCAATATGGCATTAAAGAGTTTGGGAGATATGGTGTCACCTTGCCTTACTCCCTTTCCAATTTTTGCTGGTGCTGTATCCTCAAATAACCGAAACTTTTGCACTTGCATTTTTATAGATGTTACTGAATCTAGCTTATTCTCTTGGTTGAGCCATGTCCAGTGTTATCTTCAAGCACTGTGAAATAACCTTAGTGAAGTTTTTATAAACCACTGATGGGAGGCTGATGGGCCTGTAGTTCCTGAGATCTTCGGTGTCACCTTTTTATGTATCAGGATCATTGCAGCATTGTTCCAGTCCTCAAGAACCTTCCCTTCATTGAGACATCTAGTGAAAACTTGTTTTAGTTTCTCCACTTGATTCTTCTAAAAGGTGCCCAGTAATTCCATCTTCTCCTGGAACTTTTCCCCATTTCATGTTCTTAATTGCATGTATAATTTCTTCCGGAAGGACTGGAGGGCTTTGGTACCATTACTTTTCATAATGGCTAGAGTAAATGTATCATCTCTTTCATATAGTTTTGAGTAGAAATCTTTCGCTCTTGGCAAAATTTTCCCTCTCTTTCTTGTTACAGTGCCATCTTTTTTTCTCAGTGCCATAATCTGTTTTCTTCCCTTACTGAGATGACCTTTGCTCTCTTCAGGCTTTGGTTGTTTTCAATTGCTTTTCTCATTAGTTCACAGTTGAATTTCCTTACATCTTCAGTGACACTTTTCTGTGCTGTCTTGCATAGTTCTATATATTCCACTTTGGAAGTTATGTCTTTATTTGTCCTCATCTCCCTTCTCTTTGCATCAGCATTTTTGTTTTTCCTGTTTTGTTTTTCCTGATATTTTCTTCATATGCAACTTGTTCTTTCTACCACCTATTTTTGTTGCTGTTTCCATAATAGCCTTGGTTAGTTTTCTGTTAACTTCAGAGATGTCCACTTCTTCTGATGTTAGATCTTCTAGAGCAGAAAATCTGTCCCTCAGTTCCAATTCAAAGGTATCATGATGCTTTTTAAGGTTGGTCATGTCAAGTACATTTTGCTTGTTTTTCAAAAATCATCTTTGTTCCTTATGTGTTCCAATTCCCTGCATTTTTATGTCTACCATTGCCTTGAAAGAGCCTCCCAGTGGAGTGCAAAAGCTTGGCGAATCTTTGCGCTTATTATGCCATAAAAATAAACAGATTTAATACACTATATGCGTTTCTTGAGTATTCACATTGTGATGTATTAAAAATAACGTTTGTTGAATGTATGCTTTTCACTCCCATGAGGGAGTTGTTGTGGGTTTCATCATTTATGGATATTGCTGCTGACCGCAAGTCTGAAACTTTTAGCTTTTTAGCAGTATGATATTCATTTACTAACATAGGGATTCCATCTCAAATCAGGGAAATTTTAAATATCATGATACCATTTTTAAAAAGAGAAATGTTAAGGTGTTTCACTTCCAAAGTGCAAAAAATGCAGTTTTAGTTATTTATTTTTTACACAAAGTTTTGACTGAGCTACAAAGCTTTGCAAGTTTAGTATTCTGGCACCAGTCACAGAATTATTTTATTTTAAAATACAATATCTGTTGATATCTGATAGCTACTACACTCAAGTTTTTTCTCTGGAAAAATCATCTAAAGTACTTGCTAAAACTTATTCCAGATGTTAGTAGCAGCACATAGATGCCATATTTTCCAGTACAATACTACTTAGGATAGGTTTTTACTATTCACCTACCTCAAGGCAAAAATATGTTGCATGTTTGTCCTTTTGAGGTCCCTTAGCAGGTTAAAACATCAATATTTGCATATTAAGACTTTTTGTATGGAATACATTTATTCAACTACCAATCTCTTCAGCTATAATTAAGAAAAAACTTATAATAAAATTATATCTCATGTGATTCTATCATATAGTTCACATACAATTACGTGACCACAAGGTTCTTCAGGAAGACGCTTTAACGTCTGTAAATTCTGTTTTACACGTTCTGTAAAGTGGATACAGTCTGTGGTGGTGCATTAACTTATTCAATTAAAATATAAATCGGTTAGAAGTCCTAAAGATGTTACTTACGGAATTGCGTGTTCAGTCCAGCGTCAGTAGTTATTGAGTTTCTTTGTCCAAAGTTGAATCTTGCTTCAATATGGTCAGTTGTTAGGGTTAGTTCGAGAGCCATTTCATTATAAGTTGTACCCTACTTCGGATATGTCCAGATGTTAGGGTTAGCTCCGTTTTGGCTATGTCGACATCATATTGAATGGGTAAAGGTTTCCAGATAATAATTAAAAATTCTTGAGTTAAGAGTTACTATTTACATACAACTTGAAGTTCCACGTTGTATTTGGCCTTTAGGGCTATCTCATCAATGCTGCACTCTCTTGGAAATGCTGAGGAAGTCTTCAAAGTTTGGTCAGGTTCATAAAAATTTAAAAGCTTTAAAAGGTTCCAGTTAAAATCGTCACATACACCACCTCATACTGTCCACAGTCTCAATCACCGGACGCGCGTTTCACCTAGGCTCTACCCTGGCATTTTCAACGGAGACTTCACACCATCTGTCGAAGTCTGCTATCTGAAAGTCTCATGTCCACAGTGCGCATGTTCTCCATTTAATCCATTGCCAATGCCATCTAGTGTCAGGTCACATCAACTTTATCTTCATCTACGTCACTCTCACCCTTCCCTTTTCTCTTCCTCTCCCTATTCCATTTCTTCTCAGTTTCGATCAGGTTCCTCCAAGCGTACGAAAGGTCGTACGGACTGTTATTATTGCAGTTAAATGGTTTGGTCTAATTTATTATTACTCCTTCTGCTATTTGTATTGTTCTCATATTATTCTGCTGGTTTAATATTGTAATTCCTTCCCAATAGGGTATACATTGACTATCCAAACAGAAGTCAATGAGTGCTGCTTTATTCTCTCTTCTGCTCCAGTTCTTCATTGTGTTCGGTCAATCTGATTTTAATATTTCTTTTTGTACTGCCTATATATTGGTTGATGATTTTATTTTGATTATTTATTATTGGTATAGAGTAGACACCCGCTTTTTGTAAGATTGGGGTCTTTCTGTGATAGTTACTAAGAGATTTCGTTATATCTCTCGTTTGTACACCAAAATCTAGGTCATATTTTTTACATGTTTTCTTCATAATAGTTGTGATCTCCGGTATATATGGTAATGATCCACAAAATTTTTTTACCTGTTGAGTCTGTGTACTCCTTTGTTGTTTATTTCTATGGTTGCATCTATTAATAAGGTTATTTATTTTCTTCACATCATAACCAAAGTTTATTGCTGTGTTCTTTATCCAATTCAATTCATTTTTTAGAATGAATTGAATTAGATATTCGGGGTTGTAGCTCCCATGGGAGGATATGCTTTGGTAAAATAAAGACTCATAAACCTGGAAATCCACTTAGACCAATTGTTGCGAAAAATAAGTCACCTACGATAAATCTTGAACAAGCACTGTATAACTTTTTAACTCCTATCTACAAACAATATGAATATACTGTGAACAGTTCCACAGAGGTAATTACACTAATACAGGATAAAGCAATCAATTGGAATAAGAAAATAAGACTTACCAGCCTTGATGTGATATCACTCTTCCCGAATGCCCCTAGTCTGGATGCAATTGACCTCATTGTTGAAAGGTTGTGTGAAAATAAAATACCAACACAGCAAATTGAAGACATAAGAAGAGCACTTCTTTTTATTGATAAAAACAATTATTTCAGTTTTGAAGGCAAAATATATTGACAATTATCGGGAGCACCGATGGAATCGCCGATTTCGGGTTTGTTGGCAGAGGTGATTTTGCAGAACATCGAAAAATCTATGAGGCTGAAAACAGATATACCACAACCATCGATGTTTTGCAGATACGTGGATGACTTCCTTATGGTATGGCAGCATGATGATAACCAGCTACAGTTGTACATAGATGAATATAATAGCTATTACAAAACAATTAAATTCACTGTGGAGCGAGAAAAGGATGGAATCTTACCATACTTAGACATATTACTATCTCATAAACAAAATAACATCGATTTCCAAGTATATAGAAAACCAGACAACATCACTAATATCATACCTGAGAACTCTCACCATCCAGCATCTTACAAATTTACAGCTTTCCGATCATATATCAATAGAGCGTTTACTCATACATCTAACGCCCAACTACTAAAAAATGAATTGAATTGGATAAAGAACACAGCAATAAACTTTGGTTATGATGTGAAGAAAATAAATAACCTTATTAATAGATACAACCCCAGAAATAAACAACAAAGGAGTACACAGACTCAACAGGTAAAAAAATTTTGTGGATCATTACCATATATACCGGAGATCACAACTATTATGAAGAAAACATGTAAAAAATATGACCTAAATTTTGGTGTACAAACGAGAGATATAACGAAATCTCTTAGTAACTATCACAGAAAGACCCCAATCTTACAAAAAGCGGGTGTCTACTCTATACCTATAATAAATAATCAAAATAAAATCATCAACCAATATATAGGCAGTACAAAAAGAAATATTAAAATCAGATTGACCGAACACAATGAAGAACTGGAGCAGAAGAAAGAATAAAACAGCACTCATTGACTTCTGTTTGGATAGTCAATGTATACCCTATTGGGAAGGAATTACAATATTAAACCAGCAGAATAATATGAGAACAATACAAATAGCAGAAGCAGTAATAATAAATTAGACCAAACCATTTAACTGCAATAATAACAGTCCGTACGACCTTTCGTACGCTTGGAGGAACCTGATCGAAACTCAGAAGAAATGGAATAGGGAGAGGAAGAGAAAAGGGAAGGGTGAGAGTGACGTAGATGAAGATAAAGTTGATGGGACCTGACACTAGATAGCATTGGCAATGGATTAAATGGGGAATATGCGCACTGTGGACACGAGACTTTCAGATAGCAGACTTCGACAGATGGTGTGAAGTCTCCGTTGAAAATGCCAGGGTAGTTTAGAGCCTAGGTGAAACGCGCGTCCGGTGATTGAGACTGTGGAAAGTATGAGGTGGTGTATGTGACGATTTTAACTGGAACCTTTTAAAGATTTTAAATTTTTTATGAACCTGATCAAACTTTGAAGACTTCCTCAGCATTTCCAAGAGAGTGCAGCATTGACAAGATAGCCCTAAAGGCCAAATACGACGTGGAACTTCAAGTTGTATGTAAATAGTAACTCTTAACTCAAGAATTTTTAATTATTATCTGGAAACCTTTACCCATTCAATATGATGTCGACATAGCCAAAACGGAGCTAACCCTAACATCTGGACATATCCGAAGTAGGGTACAACTTATAATGAAATGGCTCTTGAACTAACCCTAACAACTGACCATATTGACACAAGACTCAACTCTGGACAAAGAAACTCAATAACTACTGACGTTGCACTGAACAAGCAATTCCGTAAGTAACATCTTTAGGACTTCTAACCGATTTATATTTTAATTGAATAAGTTAATGCACCACCACAGACTGTATCCACTTTACAGAACGTGTAAAACAGAATTTACAGACGTTAAAGTGTCTTCCTGAAGAATTATAATAAAATATTCATTAGTTTTAACATTAAAACCCAAGTTCAAACTTATGTTTAAAAATTTAAATTACCAAGAGAAAGGCCAATCTGAAACATTTTGCACCCAGTGGTCACAGTAAGTGTTTAGACAGGGAGTAAAAATATTTTTCATGTGATTTTCAAGAGGTATTTTGTGATTTCTAAAAGTAGCAGATGACTGCCATAAAAATTCTCACTTCTAAAAAACTTGTTGTTTTTTTCAATTCTTTTAAAACTGTATGAAGAATTAGAATGACCTTTGGAACTCTTATAAAAAATGTTGCCTTCCCCATTTTGTTCGGGCTTGCATGCACACACACCCTACAGCCCTTTTGTAGCTTCGTCATATGCTGGCTGGGCACAGCAATTTCTCCTCCCAAGTTGCGACCATAGATACCTTTTTTTTTTTTACCGCACATGCCTTGGGCCTTTAGGGTCATATTTTCACGCAGCCCGAGATATACTAAACCAAGAACACAGGCAGAGCGGGGAGCGGGGGTGGAGAACGAGTGAGGAGTAACGTTACTGATGGGGCAACTGCTGTGTTGAACAACAAACAGTCAAGGCAAAAATATTATAATAATGATTATAATTTTTAAAAAAACCCTAGAGGTCAATTTTTAAATCAGGATAGATAATTTTTGAAGCAGTAAATATATGTCCAGATTTTTTTTTTTTTTTTAGGAAGTGATTTTCATTTTTGATGCATGAAATATGCCTGTCCAGACATTAACACGATCTCTGGTTGCACCCCATGAGCGCTTTCATGAATTCATGCTCTGCAGCTCCTCGCTGCTCAGCCACACAATCAGAAGTGAGCTCATTTCGAGCCAGTGGAACAGAAAGGGTGTGGTCATCAACCTAATACGCTTGTCACAGTTCTCCAAGCTCTCCAACAATCACCTCACAAAATCAATTCTGATCGCCTCATGAAATCATTTCTGATCACCTCACAAAATCACTTAACACAGACAGCCACACAATCATTTCTGATTGTACAACTGAGCAGTGAGAAGCTTCTGCCTGAGGATGGGAACACGAGTTCCTGAAAGCGTTTGCAGGGTGCAACAGGTTTGAAATCAGTCCCTTGGTTATTTAAATTTTTATTGGGTCGGAAAGAAAGTAATGTCCGATGATGTGGTACCCAAAGTCGAAGCTCCAGCCACAGTGCACATTGGCCACTCAGACTGCTCAGTACAGCTGCATGACATCAGCAGGTAGGTGGCTTAAGTCAGATGGCGAAGAGTGTAAACACTAGCCAACATGGAAGTGGACAAGGACCACATCCGCCATCACATGCTGTGTGAGTTTCGTCATGGCAGCACCCCCGCAAGTGCTGTAAGGAACATTACCAGTGCTGTGGTTGGTTCGAACAGTTTCGAGATGGAAATTTTGACCTGTCAGACTGTTCCAAAGCTGGAAGACCCACAGCAGTGGATGTGGACATGCTGAAGACTTTAATGGAAACTGACCCATGTGTGACCACACAGGAAATGGCTGAACAGATGGGGACTACCCACACAAGCATTATTGTGTACCTGCGTCCACTTTGGTGAAGTGCACAAGAGGGGAGTTTAGGTACCCCATCAACTCACAGTTGAGCAGAAAGCAATTCGTACAAGTGCATGCGTTTCCCTGCGTGCACATGACCCAGTTGAACCATTCTTGGACTGAATTGTGACAGGTGACAAGAAATGGGTCCTTTATGATAATATCTGCGCTCAAAAACAGTGGTTGAACCCAAAACAGAAGCCAATGCTGACCCCCAAAGCCTGCTTACACCCACGTAAGGTTCTGCTGTCTGTTTGGTGGGACATAAGGGGGGGGTCGTGTTTTTTTTTTAAATGCTGCCGGACAACACCACTGCCGATTTATACTGCCGTCAGCTCGACAATCTGTACGCATCGCTCACGTCGAACCAGCCAGCACTGTTGAACCGCAAGGACGTCCTTCTATGGATAGAGACCTCTCACAGCATGAGGAACTGTCACAAGATCAGAGACCTGGGGAACTGTCACAAGATCAGAGACCTGGGCTGGGAGCTGCTGCCGCACCCAGCCTATTCCCCGGGCATCACACAGCATCGGTGACATGTCACAAGATCAGGGACTTGGGATGGGAGCTGCTGCCGCACCCAGCCTATTCCCTGGGCCTCACACAGCATGGGTTAACTGTCACAAGATCAGGGACTTGGGCTGGTAGCTTCTGCCGCACCCAGCCTATTCCCTGGGCCTCACACAGCATGGGTGACCTGTCACAAGATCAGGGACCTGCTGCTGTACCCAGCCTATTCCCGGGCCTCACACAGCATGGGTGACCTGTCACAATATCAGGGACCTGGGCTGGGAGCTGCTGCCTCACCCAGCCTATTCCCCAGGCCTCACACAGCTTGGGTGACCTGTCACAAGATCAGAGACCTGGGCTGGGAGCTGCTGCCACACCCAGCCTATTCCCCGGGCCTCACACAGCATGGGTGACTGTCACAAGATCAGAGACCTAGGCTGGGAGCTTCTGCCGTACCCAGCCTATTCCCCGGGCCTCACACAGCATGGGTGACCTGTCACAAGATCAGAGACCTGGGCTGGGAGCTGCTGCCGCACCCAGCCTATTCCCCGGGCCTCACACAGCATGGGTGACCTGTCACAAGATCAGGGACTTGGGCTGGGAGCTGCTGCTGCACCCAGCCTATTCCCCGGGCCTCACACAGCATGGGTGACCTGTCACAAGATCAGGGACTTGGGCTGGGAGCTTCTGCCGCACCCAGCCTATTCCCCGGGCCTCACACAGCATGGGTGACCTGTCACAAGATCAGGGACATGGGCTGGGAGCTGCTGCCGCACCCAGCCTATTTCCCGGGCCTCACGCAGCATGGGTGACTTGTCACAAGATCAGGGACATGGGCTGGGGGCTTCTGCCGCACCCAGCCTATTCCCCGGGCATCACGCAGCATGGGTGACTTGTCACAAGATCATGGACATGGGCTGGGAGCTGCTGCCGCACCCAGCTTATTCCCCGGGCCTCACACAGCATGGGTGACCTGTCACAAGATCAGAGACCTGGGCTGGGAGCTGCTGCCACACCCAGCCTATTCCGCGTACATTGCCCCCAAGCGACTACCACCTTTTTTGGTCGTTACAGCATTTCCTAGACGGACAGCGGTTCATAAACCAGGACGATGTCAAATGCGCACTTACATCTCTACATCCCATCCACCACAAGTCTGCAGGAACGGTATCCAACAGCTGCCTAGATGATGGGAGCAGGTCGTGGCAAATGATGGCGACTACATTTTGGACTAATTTGTACTTATATATGTGGTTATTAGCACTTTTCTGTTGCCTCGCATTTGCAGACATTACTTTCTTTCCTACCCAATAACATAAGTTTGAACTTGAGTTTTAATGTAGACTAATGAATATTTTATTATTAGTTTTTTTAAATTGTAGTTGAAAAGATTGGGAGTTGAATTAATGTATTGCATGCAAAAAGTTGTAATATGTAAATATCAATATTTTAACCTGCTAAGGGAGGGGTCTACCTCAAAATTATAAAAGTGCAACATATGTTTGCCGTGAGGTAGGTGAATAGTAATATCCTATCCTAAGTAATATTATATTATTATGCAAATCAGTAAAGAGGAGAATCCATGTTTCTTGGTTTACTGTCTATTGTTTGAAATATTTTCTAGTGTTTCCCATGTAGCCATCCTTCAGAAAACTCAAAAATTATATCACTCTGGAACAGGAATCGAACCCACTGCTTGCAATTTATGCTCGAACACGTCACCATTAGACCACCCAAAATAATGAAGTTTCAAGCAACTGAAACAAAGCAGAAGTAGCCTAATAATCTGAACAACATTCTAGACGTGTGCTAGTTAAAGCAAAAAGCAAATCCAATGCTCCATCATAGTGTTGATGACCGTATTCTCATCCATGTATGAGTAAATGTCACAGATGATCAATATTTCAGATCATAGATATCAATGAGAAGTGAATCTGCTGCATAAATAATTCTTCACAATTACTTGTAAGGCATATACAAATATTATTGGTACAGAAGTGCTGTATCTTCTGTAATTTTAAAGTTTTCTGAAGTGCACGTATATGCGAAATAGCCCATCCTGGAGGATGGCTTCTAATCATTTGTCCAAGATGGGTTAACATTCAAATACCAGCTGAGGTGTGGATGAAGTGTTTGTCTTACGGCACTGGCTCTTTCTGTTCCCTGGAACCTGTGGTTCAAAATTAGAGGTAAGCAACTGCTTATAGCCCACTGAGTTGCTCATGTTGGTTGTTTAATGGGGACTTCAAGGGAAAATCTATCTTATACCTTTAGTGTTAATTTTTTCTATACACAGCTTCTCAAACACTAATGCATTCTTGTCTTCAAAATTTTGAACACAAATAAATAATGTCCTTAGCTAATACATGCCCCAGCTGTGATTTCCACAATTTTTTTTTTTTTTTTTTTTTAATTCAATTAATCTCGATGGGGCAGTTTTGCAATTGGGCACCGACTGAGATTAAACCTCACTCTTTTGTAATTAAATTTCAGTGAAAAAAATGTTTAGGTAAATGTTACCAAATTCTTAAATGGATTTTTTTTTTCTTGGGAATTTTGGATTTTTGGGGTTTTTGAAGACACAGTTGCTGTTTTTATTAGACTTAGTATGGTTAACCGTTTCCTTTTCCTGATATAGTAGCTTTCAGTAAGTCTACAAAATGTTGAAGCCTTATCTTTAGTAAGTTGCATAATGAGAGTAAAATCCAAAACCAGAGAAAAGAATGGCGGTCAATATAAAAATAAAAATTATGCATTTTAGTTTAGTGATAGCTCACAATAGAATCTACCAAAGAACAAAAAAAAGTTATGTCTTCTTATAAAATTTCTCTATTTAACCAATTAAATGATTGGAATTATTTCTTGATCAGAATTAAAATAAAGGAGAATAACTAAAAATAACTTCTATGCCTCACTGGAAAAAAAGTTTTAAGTTCATAAGCATTAGCCTAATAGATTCTGAAATGCCTGCTTTACATCATGTGAAATATTAATCAAATACTTCCACATTTGCTGGTATTACACTTCTTAACATGCATATGACTATGATGGCAAACACAGTACTGTTTCAATAGTCTATACCCACTATAATTTCCCCATGTTTACTCAAGACTAGGCTATCGTACTTCAGTCTCAATCAAAACTTGAATATTTGTAAATGGCACAAAATGCTGCTGTATAAGAATTAAATATTTTTACAGAAGTTCAAGATCAGCAAAATAGATGTGATTTAATAAAATTGCTGTATTTTACTGGATATGAAACATCTGCATCCCATTTAAACAAGGAGTGTTCAATGAAAAAAAAATCCTGCATATTTAAGCATTTAATGTTTATTCCTACTGTTGCATTTTTCTTCGAATAATTCACAGACCATGAAATTCAGAGAGAAAAAAATCTTTCATATAATCTGCAGACTGTGAAATTCAGGAAAAAAAAAAAAAATTCACCACATAATCTGCTCCTGTGATGTTGATCCTGAACCGTAATTTCCTACAGAAAAGTTATGATTCATGGAATGGCCCATCAGTCCAAAGAAAGAAGGAAAAATGATCTTCTTATCAAATAATAATAATAATAATAATAATATCATTTTTAAGTGCTTTTGTGTTATCTTCCTGTGAACAAAGAAAAAAATTCATGAGTGTTTTTCAGCATTATTGCATGTTTTATAGTTGGACCTGCAGCACCCACGAACGTACGTGTGTGCATCTGAACTTCCCACAGCACATGATCAATGTGAGAGCAAGTAATACCATCTTCGTTTTATCGTATTATCTGTCAAAATAGTCGTAAGTAAAAAAAAATCTTCTTTTTGTAGACCTCTACTCTATACTTTGTAATGTGTTACATTTTTTTTGTTAACATATTTTTCATAATTTTTCAAGTATACAACTTCTCTTGACTATTGCTATGCGGAGTTTTTAAAAATCAAAGTGCCGCAAAAATGCTTATTTCTTCTAAAACTGCATATTGTCACCACATAAATTTATAACTTTTAAAACTGATAATCTGTAGATTATATGACGGAAATTACGGTAATATCAAATGTGATGCAAGAAAATTTATCTAAATTGAATAAATCTTCAGTGACAGTTTTTAGTATGTAAAATTGAAACATAAAATAGAAACAATCAAACTTGTGTAAAATTAGTAGAAGCGTTGTCTAAAAATAGTACATAAAACAAAAATTTAATCAAAATGTTTCTCATGAAACAGAATAACAGAATCTGCTTAGCTATACCAGAAAAAAATTGCTTGAATGTACAAGTGGGAGAACAGGAAGGGCATTTATCTTAGGAGAATAAAGAATTGTAGCTCCAAAAAAAAAAAATTTGTTTTTGTTAGAGATCACACAGCTTATAAAAAAACTTAATTTTGTGGTGTTTGATATTTTTTACCCAAAACTACAGTTTGCCAAGTTTCATAATGTGAGAAATAAATTAATGGGCCAATTAAAATATTTGATTTAATGTTCATTTACATATGTAACATGCCAGTACAATGTTGACTTTATTCAGGAGGCTTATATAAGGAGACTCACAACTTCACATATCAGACATATTTTTGCGTATGTGCATGTGTGTGTGTGTATTATATGCTGTAACGTATGGTGAAAGATAACTCATGTACTATGTGATATCTTCATTGTTGTTCTTTAATATGTCTGTTTTCCTTTCCAGGTTTTCATTCTGGAAGATGGTAGTGGAAAATAAAGGTCATCATGTTGCATTCTTAGCCGACTATCGAGGACACATGTTGCTCGCCACTGCAATTTCCATCTTGGCTGTTGACTTTCCAATTTTCCCTCGTCGTTTTGCAAAAACAGAAAACTATGGTTGGTCCATTATGGATGCAGGAGTCGGTTGCTTCGTTGCTGTACATGGAATTTGTTCCCCTTACTCAAGAAAAATAACAGAAAGAAGTTCATTATCTCTTTCCAAATCTGTGAAATCATCACTTCCACTCCTGATGCTCGGGTTTATACGTTTAGCAGCTGTGAAAGCAGTAAATTATCATGAACATGTATCCGAGTACGGTGTTCATTGGAATTTTTTCTTTACATTAGCCATTACAAAGATGCTTTGCTCATCAATTCTCACTGCCTGTCACTCAAAAGTTCGAAGTGGTATTCTAGCTATAATTTTTATAGCCTTGCACCAGTACTTACTTTCTGCAATGGGTATTTCAGAATTTGTACTTAGTGAATCAAGAGAAAATCTGCTTCAAGCCAATAAAGAAGGCATCTCTTCTATCTTGGGGTTTGTAGCAATATATTTCATGGGTATTGAAATAGGAAGTTTCTTGTGGAGACCTAGGCATACAATGCAGGAATGGCTGCATGTTCTGGCGGCCTTTCTGGCGATTGGTGGTATAGGGTGGGCATCAATGTACTGCATGCATTTATTTATTCAGCCAACTTCTCGTAAAATGGCAAATTTACCATATTGTATATGGGTCATAGCCCTCATAAGTATGCAGTTGGCAGTACATCTGACTGAGCAGTTATTGAGTGCTCTTCATCAGTATGAATCTGGAAATTTGATAAAGAAATCCACATCGTATCCTGTTATGGAGAGCTTTACACTTTGGAAAGCAATTAATGAAAATGGACTGGCATATTTTTTGTTAGCAAATGTATTAACTGGCCTTATAAACATTGCAATGGATACTGCTAATGCTTCCACTGAGTTATCAGTTTTTGTACTAAGTACATATATTCTTGTTTTAATGTCTGTGATTTTAATTTTATCAAAATTTTCTATATGTCTCAAGTTTTGGTAATGTGTGTATGTGCATATATAAATGTTCAGAGTACTCACTTTTGTATAGATGTTATATCACAAAGTCAGTATCACTGATGCAGTAAATGAAGTTGAAATGAAATCTTGAAAAAAGAGGGAGAGAGAGAGAGAGAGGAAAATAAAATAAAATATCAGGAATGCTAATGTATTGTACTAACACAATGTCATTTCAGGTTTATACAACTACAACATAGAATCACATGTCAAATCCAGTAAAATGCTTTATAATGCTCATATTGCCATAAAGGGCACAACAGCATATGTATTTTGTGTTGTTTAATAGAAAGAAGGGTAAATATAATTTTTCCATAGGTAGTATTCATCTGAAGAATGCAATCGCTCTTTATTCCTGAGTTTAGTTGTTCATGGACATTTCTGATCTTTTGATAATTATTTCCTCTTCATGTATAATATGGTGTTCCCCGTCCAATGTGACTAGCAGCATACCTGTATACTGAGGTCATTGCTCACCTGAATAGTGCAACTTCACTCAATTTTACGATTGTTCTCTAATTCAACATCCATCAGCTAGCTATCAATATATGTCACATTATTATATCTATCATGGTGATTTTATTCAATCTTATCTGATGCAAAAACAATGTAAGGCAGGCCTGCTCATGCAGATACTTTAGAATCTTCTCTGTCATCACTCATATTAGTTTCTGTAGAACTTCATTAATTCACATACCTTAGGCATACTGTGATTTGTTTATAGATTTTATATTGTTTTGGATTTGTATAGCTTTATGCCAGCGTGTTTCCTGGACATGTAATTGTAATATTTTGCATTGTATATATTATATTCACCAATATTTATTTCATTTCACATTTTGTTATTAATATTCAACACATTTCTTCACAAGATATAATTCATGCTATTCAAAAATTTACATTAATCCATATTTGGTGTTTTATGTTCAGTTACTCTTTTCTTTTTAATTTTTGCTGTTTAAATCTTATATTGACTGTTTTTGTTTATAGTTATGTACTTTTAAGTTGAATAATTCCCTTCTCCTCTGAGTATTTTTATTTTCCTGCAGACATTTGTGGTTTTTTGATGCCTGTCAAAACATGTTCTTGATGCTCTGCTGCACTTTTTAAATGCTGTTATCATAGAATGCATCAGAGCCAACAAAATTCAAGAAGTTGGTTGGCATTTAATGATGCAATGGCCTCAATGGGCCAAAGAGTGCCAAAAATTCAAATAGTGAAGTTTGGAATCAAGAAGAGGCCTTGACAGTCAGTCACCTAAAGGCCAGAAATGTCTGCAAGAAAATGAAAAACTCAGAGATCAAGAAGTCAGTGAACTCTTCAACTAAACAGTACTTTGATAAAGTTATCTCTGATTACATCCAAAAAAAAAAGTGGTGTCTACTACAGGGTGGCTCACAAAAAAAATGCCAAGTCTTAGTGTCAATGTAAATAAGTTTTATTAGTCATAAAATAAATGTTATATTACATTTGAAAAGTTATTTTCTAATCGTTAAAGGATGTTATTTACCATTTTAAAGGTTGTGCTGAAAGTAAAATGGTCTGTATTGGCAGCGATTCAAAATATTTTGCATGTTGTAACATGTTTGTGAAAACAGACCTTAGTTGAGTGGATGTGGTGTTGTTTATCTCCTGGCATATGGCATCATCCAGTGTTCACAAGTTGTTCTTGTACACTTTCTCTTTTAATGTGCCCCAGAGGTAAAATTCACAAGGTGATAAACCTGAAGCGCAGACCAGCCCCAGTCCTTTTCTCAATGAATACATTGTGTATTCAGCAAGTGACAGAGATATATGGCATATCACTCTGTCTTGCCAAAAGGTGTAATTTAGTTCATCTGGAGGTACTGTAAGTGTCCCCCGAACTTGTAGAAGATGTGGAGATACACATTTGAGTTAATGGTCTCCACGAAGATCAGTCCAACAATCTAACGTATATCATCATCATCATCATCATTGTCAACCATTATCAATCCACTGCTGGACGAAGGTCTCCCCAAGTTTCCTCCACAACGGTCTGTCTTGTGCCAGTCTCCTCCATGTCACTCCCGCATATTTACGAATTTCATCCACCCATCTCCCATGTGGTCTTTTTCTGGGTCTTTTCCTGTCCCTTGGAATCCAATCTAAAATTTCGGCTGTCCATCTATGGTCTGTCCTTCTGGCAGTATGTCCAGCCCATTGCCATTTCAGGGATTTAACTCTGATCATGATGTCTTCCACTCTCGTCATTTTTCGGATCCACGAGTTCCTCTTCTTATCTCTCCTGGTTATACCAAGCATGCACCTCTCCATGCTTCTTTGAGTTGTCTGCAGTCTTTGTATGTCTCTTTTAGTTAAGGTCCACGTCTCTGCACCATACGTAAGCACTGGAAGGATGCATTGATCAAACACTTTTCTTTTAAGACATAACGGCATATTGCTCTTGAAAATTATGCTGTTTCTTCCAAAAGCTCTCCAGGCAAGTTTTGTACGCCGATTAATTTCTTCATCAATGTGACCCTCACTTGATATCTGCTGTCCAAGATAAACATACGTATCTGTTATCTCCAGTTTTTCTCCATCAATCGATAAATCTTCATTTCTTGTAAAAGCATTGAACATCACTTTTGTCTTCTGAAAGTTCATTTTTAATCCCACTTCTTTACTCTTGTCAGCAAGTTCCTGGATCATACTCTGCAGCTCTGATGGGGTAGTTGCAAAAATGACTACGTCATCAGCAAAACGAAGGTGGGTTAGATAATCTCCATTAATCTTTATCCCTTTGTTTTCCCAGTTCAGTGATTGAAAGACATTTTCCAATGTGGCATTAAAGAGCTTCGGAGATATGGTGTCACCTTGTCTCACTCCCTTTCCAAGTTTTATGTGTGTTGTATTTTCAAACAGCCGAATCTTTGCACTTGCATTTTCATAGATGTTATTAATAATATTAATGTATGCATCTTCAATACCGCAGGATTTCAGAGCCGTGGTAACTGCTGATGGTTTCACCGAATCAAAGGCTTTTTCATAATCGATAAAAGCCATGCACAATGGAAGTTCATATTCCCTCGCTCTTTCAATTAGTTCTCTCAGTACGTGGATATGATCTATTGTGCTGTAGCCACTCCTGAATCCAGCTTGTTCTCTCGGTTGAGCCATGTCCAGTGTTACCTTCAAGCGGTGTGAAAGAACTTTAGTGAAGATTTTATAAACCACTGATAGGAGGCTGATAGGTCTGTAGTTCCTGAGATCCTCAATGTCACCTTTTTTATGTAGCAGGATCATTGTAGCATTGTTCCAATCCTCAGGAATCTTCCCTTCATTAAGGCATCGAGTGAAAATTTGGGCGAGTACTGTTTCAATTTCTCCACTTGCTTCTTGTATGATGTCTATAGTAATTCCATCTTCTCCTGGAGCTTTCCCCCGCTTCATGTTCTTGATTGCATGAGCAACTTCTGCTGGGAGGACTGGAAGAACTCCGGTACCTTTCATGATGTCTGGAGTACATGTATCATCCCTTTCATATAGTTTGGAGTAGAAATCTTTCACTTTTGTCAAAATTTCGCCTCTATTTCTTGTTATAGAACCATCTTCTTTTCTCAGAGCCATAATCTGTTTTCTTCCCTTACTGAGATGTCCCTTTGCTATCTTTAGGCTTTGGTTGTTTTCAATTGCTTTCCTTACTAGTTCACAGTTGAATTTTCTTACGTCTTCAGTGATACTTTTTCTTACTGTCTTGCATAGCTCTATATATTCCACTTTGGAAGTCACATCTTCTTTAGTTGTCCTCATCTCTCTTCTTTTTTGCATCAACATTTTGGTTTTTCCTGATAATTTGTTTACATGCAACTTGTTCTTAGACCCAGCTAATTTTGTTGCTGTTTCCATAAGAGCTTTGGTTACTTTTCTGTTAACTTCAGAAATATCCACTTCTTCCGATGTTAGGCCTTCTAAAGCAGAGAATCTGTTCTTCAGTTCCAACTTGAAAGTATTATGGTGTTTTTTAAGGTTGGTTATGTCAATACATTTTGTTTGTCTTATGAGCTTGCCACGTTCCAGTTTAGTGTTGAGGTGCATCTTACATCTCACCAATCTATGGTCACTACCTGTGTTGAACTTGTTTAGCACACTGCAGTCTTCGATGACGAATTTTTTGTTACACATAATAAAATCAATTTCACTTGTCGTCCCAATTGGATGTCTCCATGTCCATTTCCTGTGTGGCTTTTTCTTGAAAAGGAATTCAAGATGAAAAATCCTTCTGCCTCTGCAAACTCAACGAGAGTATTTCCACGCTGGTTTCTGTTGCCGTGACCGAATTTACCTACTGAAGTTTCATTCTGTTGCCGGTGCCCTATTTTTGCATTGAAATCTCCCATAATTATCTTCAAGTGCTGCTTACCTTTATTATTTAGATGACGAATTTCCTCATAAAATTCTTCAATTTCTTCTTCAGGATGACTTGTGGTGGGTGCATAAGTTTGAATAATCTGAACCTGGTATCTTCTCGATAGTTGGATAACGAGTCGTGCAGCTCTGTCAGAGGAACTTTCAACTTCTACCACTTTATCCTTCAGTTTCTTGTTTATTATAAATCCAACACCACTAGTTCTGCCAGTATCTGTCCCACGATAATAGAAGAGATGTCCACTTTTCAGTTCAATGAGATTTTCTCCTTTTCTCCTTACCTCACTCAGCCCGACGATGTCCCACTTGATCCTTTGTAGTTCCTCTTCCAATTCAAGAAGCCTTGAATCAGAAGATAGGGAGCGTCCGTTGTAGGTAGCCAAGGTCAGCATCAAATGGCAGCCTAGTCCGGTCCTCCGGGGATTCTTAGCACCCTCTGCCTTCATGTCGCACTGGCCGCTGCCTTGGCCAGGTACATTCCAGCTGCCGGAGACTGAGGGCCAAGATTTAAGTTGTAGAGTCATTTTGGAGGTGTTTGGCCATAACTCACCACGCTGGCCAAGCGGGTTGGTGAGTGTGGGATAGCATTTCCTCTGATCCCGATGGTATAGTTATACCGCTATTTGCGGTCGTCAGAGCCCCTTTAGTGGGAACAGGATGCACCACGAGAAGGCGGGGTTGACATTTGTCAAGGAGAGGCTGTGATGTTACGCATCACCTGACCTTACATCCCCTAACGTATATACTCGCGTATAAGTCGAGAAATTTGGGACAAAATGAGAGCTTCAAAGTAATGGGGTCAACTTATATGCAGGGTGTAAAAAAATCGTAAGTCCAAAAGTTCTTCCCGTGAGGCAAAATGCAATCCATCCCAAAAGAAATAAAAATGCTGATGCGGTATTAATTACGAAATCGCAACCCTCCGAAAGAAAAGAAAGAAAGAAAGAAAGAAAGAAAGAAAGAAAGAAAGAAAGAACACCAATGTGGTAGAATTACGAAATCGCGACCCTCCGAATTTCTCTGCGCTTTGAAGTCTCCTCTCTCCTGGCTTTGCGTATCCACAGCGCAGTCGCAGCCGTGCATAGAAAGCTCCGCCCTTCCGACTACCAGTTGATTGCGCTGACCTTCGACGTAACGGAGCCATGCGACAGCCAGTGTTAGGTGTTGCTTGTTCTTAATCGCATGTGTCTCGCTTCTCCTATTATGGGTGACACGGATTGTGTAAAGAAACGGATGTCCTATACCGCAGGATTCAAGTTGAAAGTGGTTTCTTTTGCAGAAAATACTAACAACTGTGCTGCTTCACGTCAATTTGGCATTAACGAAAAACTAATTCGAGATTGGTGTAAAAAAAAAAAACGGACTTGGTGAAAATCTCAAAAGGCGCTGCGCCGTGGAACGACATCTTTCCCAGAGCTGGAAAGTGTCTTGAATGATTGGATTGTGGGCTGCAGACAAAACAGTTACATTGTAACGCGAACTGGTATACGTTTGCGAGCAATGAAGCTCGCAAAAGATGAAAAGTTTGCAGCCGCAAATAACACTTTTCGTGCCTCACCAGGTTGGTGCACAAGGTTCATGCACCGCTATAGGTTGTGTCTACGCCAGCGCACCAAAATTGCACAAAAGTTACCTCGTGACCTCGAAGCAAAGATAATGGAATTTCAAAAGTATGTAATTCAAAAGTGAAAAGAGACTGCTTTTGAACTTCCCCAAATAGGGAACATGGATGAAACCGCCATGTGTTTCGACCTTCTTGGAAATAAGACGGTGAACCAAAAGGGCAAAAAATATTTTGATCAAAACGACTGGCCATGAAAAATCCAGTTTCACGGTTGTTCTTTCCTGTTTCACCGACGGCAGTAAGCTACCTCCGGTAATTATTTTCAAACGCAAAACTCTGCCGAAAAGCGTTGTCTTTCCGTCTGGTGTGCTCGTTCGTGCCCATGAAAAAGGATGGATGAACGAATCCGGAACAGTTGACTGGTTAAAGAATGTGTGGAACAAAAGGCCAGGTGCACTTTTGAGGAAACCTTCTCTTTTGGTGTGGGATATGTTTGTTGCACACCGTTGTGCAGAAGTGAAAAACTGCAGAAAATTCAAAAACAACACTTGCTGTCATCCCAGGTGGGTTGACATCTGTTCTTCAACCACTAGATGTCTGCCTTAATAAGCCCTTCAAGGACAATGTGTGGAGATATTGGGCAGATTGGATAAGTTCCGATTTGCCGACTGAAACCAAGGGCGGAAATCTAAAGAAGCCGGATATCGTTTTGATTGCGCGATGGGTCAAGGATGCTTGGGATGCGATACCTGCAGAAATGGTCGTGAAATCATTCAAGAAATGTTACATTAATAACAAACTTGATGGCACAGAGGATGATGAGATTTTTATGAGTGATGATGACAGTGATTCTGATGACACAGGCATAGATGGGAATACTGATGTTTATGATGACGCGCCGATGACGGAGAAATACTTTTTTGAACTGTTTGGTGAGTCTGACTCGGAATCGGATTTTGAAGGGTTCCGATGAAGTTTTTGGGTATGCAAATTAAATTTAGTATTAAATATATAATTTTTTTCGTTTTCAAATGTTTTTGAATAAATTCATTGAATTTTTTTTTTTTCTCATTCCGGGATCGACTTATACGCGAGTTTCCGATTTCTTACGATTTTTTCCTCTGAAAGTGGGAGGGTCGACTTATACGCGAGTATATACGGTAGTTCTTTAAGACTGCGCACGAAACACCAGTTCTTAATTTTGGTGTGGTCTCTGGCAGAACAAGTGAATTTTCTGTAAACAAATACTAGGTGTTTTGTGTTTTGACATATCTTGACAGATGGAACCAGACTTCATCATCTGAAAAGAAGGCCCAGAAATCCTCTCACGACCATTTTCAAGAGCCATTCACAGTAAGCCACACATCTCTTTGTCTCATGTGCCCTTAGTTTTTGCACAACATTGACACAATAGCACTTCAGTTGCAAATCATGGAGTGCCCCTACAAATTATCACAACAGATGAGTGTGACCATAACACACTTGTCCGTTGTGATAATGGCTGCTTCCATCTGTGAGTGGGGCTTCTCTTTTGTGTGCCACCCTATATGTGTGCATTCTATTTATGAAGTGTAATCCACAGCTCTCAAGGGCCTGATTTTCTTCTTCTCCACTAATCCATATGCATCTAAGTACATTGTAATGAACTTACACTTTTTACACCTTTGTCAAGATTAAAAAGTGGCAGCAACTGTTTTTACATCATGTTACTGATTCACATATACAGGGTTCATACTCTTTTTTGAAAATGGAAATTAAGGAGTTCTTAAGGACCTTCAGGCTATTTTTGAGGACCTTCAGGCTATTTTTGAGGACCTTTAAATATTTTTTAAGGACTTCATAATTGCTGCATGCAAATATACACAATATACAAAATGTGAGTTCACTATTACAACATAAGTCATTTTAACACAATAAATCAATTTTGTTGAAACTAATGAATATTCCATTGCACAAATATATGAATTAAAATTAGTTCTACTAAAATAAACCAAATACTCCAACAGAAAAACTAACTAACTTAAAAGTTCCTTATATACATTATTTACTGGTAATACTGGATCCATTATTTGTCCTGAAGCATATCTTTGCATCTACAGAACTAACACTCTGCTTCTTCGTATTGTGGTGTGAAGCATAAAATTTATTTACTTTGGAATTTCAATTTTCAACAAATTTTCACCCATTAATTGTGATTATAAGCCCATCTTTGTGGTTTGGGAAACTTTTTAAATTTGCATTTGTTTTTCCTTCAAAGTTTATCCGAATTTTTTTTTTTTTTTATTAATTTACAAAATCATTTTAACAAAAACAGTATTACAAATACAGCTTAGAATTTCATATGGCTGTGATTGTCAGTCTTTAAAATTTTTGGTATCTTTACCTTTCCATTCAATAACTTAATTCCTTCCATTAGAATTACTTTTACAAATATGTGCAGACACAGGCTAAGAAACTAAATGCATTAATTCTGTGGGTGGCATCACTACAAGTGCTGCAGCTGGGAAAATAACACTTTTATAAAAATGCAGCACAGCTTGTTAGACCTGTTTTAGGTTAATAAAGCAAGTAAACACACTCTCTAAATCAAATCGAAACACACACAAGTTTATCGTAACTTAAATCATATTATCAGAATTGAAAGCTATAAGTTCAATAAAAAAATTTTCCATGAATTTCAAAACTACATTGGCAGAATTCAAAGAATCAAAACTGAACAGTGAAGCATCACTTTCTTTTAAGTATTTATTTATTTATTATTTTTTTTTATTTACTACACAGCTTCCGAATTCCCAAATCTGGAGAAAAATTTGGTTTTCGTAGATTTGGATGAATAACACATTTTTGCTTGTGTAACTGTTGCATTTTTATTTTTATTTTATTTTTAATTCTACAGCTGTAGCACCTGTAGTAACTTCTTCCATACACTTAATGCAGGTTGATTTTCAACATTTGGCAATAGCAGGGGTGTTAGTGCCCCTACCATGTTTTGGAGCAATTCTTGGAGCAGGGAAAATATGCAATTTGGAGCAGAAAAGTTGGGTTTTGGAGCAAGAAAATTTGCATTTTGGAGCAGAACTCAGGTTTTGGAGCAGCTAATGATAGTATTTTTAATTTTTTTAAGTCCATGCTGTGCTTTAAGTTATGTTTATATACTGAATTACCATTATTTTATGAACTATGAAAAAATGTTATATTTCAGGTTTGTTGACATTTTACTAGTAGATTTGGATGTTAATTAGCATTTCTCTTACGACTGTTAATTAGCATTTCTGTCGTTCCTACAGTGAGATAAATAGGAAAACAATTATACTACCCACGATTTATTGAAAACTACGTGACCTGCAATATTTTAAGCGTAACACATTAATATCAGGGATTTTCTTCTGAATGCATTTGTTTTGCTGTAACACAAATAGGATTCTGCTGCTTCCAAGAACTGTTGCTATTGATACTGAACACTTGAAAATATACACTTAGGAAGAATAAATAATATGTAATTACTGTTTGTTGTTTGGTTAGTTTTAGCAGCATGTTTTTCGAGATTCATGGCATTCAGATTAAAATACATTATTTCTGAAACCAACCAACTGGCAAGCCACGCATACGTGGTTTGAGTGTTCATCACAAACTCCTAAGGTTTTCTGAAGGAAAGCATACCTTCGATATAAAAGGAAAACTAATGTAACATTTAATAATCAAATTGGAACCAAAACTATAAGATAACAGTAAAAACTATATGCATCATCTTTAAGCAGTTGCACCATGATACTCTTCATACAGTGTTTTTTATCAAGTAATTATCAATGTCAAATCAAACTTTCGTTATTGCTGTGAACAATTACAACTGGAACCAAAACTATAAGATGATAGTGAGATTTAGTAAAGTTGGTTAGATAAAAGCTGCTTCTGTCGCTTAATGCTTGTACAGTGACGTTTTGGCACGACCCCCCCCCCCCTTCTTCAGTAGTAGAATCAGTGTATGACTTTTTTGTTGTTGCTGTCTGAAAGAGCCACTGTTCTTGCATACATGGGATCATGCATGTATGGACATGGACATTAAGCAGACAATTGCGAGTTAGTAAGTGGTTCAATGCACCTTCCATCTGGAAAAAGAAAAGTGTGAGGGTGAAGATGTTCCCCAAGGTAGATCAAAATGAGAAAAAGAAAACCTCCTAAAAATTCTGATCCCTGAACGTACGGGGCAAAATTCAGACTTTAAGTAAGAACCAAAAGATCAGTATTCCTGATAATTGATTACAAGTTATGTGATATAAACAATCCTTTCATTTATCCATAGCGCTCATGAGTGATTTTAATTAACATACATGAGACTGACGAAGAAAAAAACAAAGCTGTACTTTTTAATTTGGTGAAAAATCAGACTGCACGGTGAGAAAGTGTGAATATTACAAAGCATGAACAAAACTGAATCGTTTACTTTAATTTATTTATGAAAATATTTAACTAGATCACACCACTGTATTCACAATTATAAAATTAGTGAATTCCAAACAAAATAGGGTGGTTTTGAAAGAGAACTTCAAACAGTTTTTTTTCCTGGTTTTGTTCTTGTACCTGCTAAAACATTAGCTCTGGTTTCCTCTTGCGAGCAAACCCTACTTTCTTCTCAGCAAGTTCCACGGCCATATTTGTCTTTTGTTGACTCTGCCACTGCACAGCATCCACTGTTTTTTTTTTTTTTTTTTTTTTCTTCTGCTCATAGTTTTCTCTTTACCATTTTTCTTTGTTACTTTTCTTTCTTTTTTCGTTTTTTTTTTTTTATTCCCTCAGATGACAATTTTATCCATCATGCTTAAAGAACTTTCAGCCTGAGAACCATGAATTCTGATATCAGAGCTTTAACTATTTTAGATAAATGGTGTAATTTTCAGAGAATGAATACTTTTGTTTTTAACACCATGCATCAATTCTTACAAATTTCCAAACTTCGTCACTTCTGTTTTTGGAAATTTCTCCCCACCCTTATCAAGCTAAAATGCACACACATTTATGAGGGTGATGACATTTAACAACTACATAGGAGTGAAAACATCGCCGGGAAGGGGAGGGGAAGGGGTATAATTACGAAAGAAATCTTCGCTCTGTCTGACTTCAGTTTTCAGAAATTTATCCAACATTTTCAAGCTGAAATACAAATATTTATGGAATAAAATGATATCTAACAATACTGGGTAGAGGAAACATCACGAGAAAATAAAATTACGATTACCAGAGAAATCTTACCTCCGTCTACTTTCCGTTTTCGAAGGATGAAATTCCGTCCTCAGATGGAGAAAACAACCCCACCACCACCAATCCTCCCAAAATTTCAGTTCAGTTATGCATCGATTTCGTACATGGTCCAAATGATAACAAACAAGAAAGATGACACCGAATTTTCGGGTGTAATAAGCACGTCTTTTGAATCCGTTCTGACGCAAATTAAATTTATCAAAGCTATTCAAAGTCAATGGAACCGGTATGAAAAACAATAGTATCTGACGGAAGAAAGAACTTTTCAATCGGGTCTTTAATCCCTCAGATATTAGAAACAGAGTTATCGACAAAAATATAAGTAGAGATATTGACAAAAATAAGATATACGTCCCCTGGTGGGAGAACCATGCATTATTTTAGGAAGAAAGTATTCTCAAAAGGTTTATCCATATAAGCGGTATCGGTCCAAAAAAGAAAAAATTAGTCGTTTTCAGGAGCCCAGATTTTGCTACAAATACATCAGAAGCAGAAATTAGCACTTTTGACCCCTGCTGGCCAAACCATTCTTTACAAAACATTAGGAATTATGTGAAAAATATTTTCCATCAGGTCTTGTATGCGATACAGGAAGAATTTTTCAAATCAGAGTTTTAGGAGCAGAAAACGCAATTTACCTTTATGCGCCCTAGCGGAAAGTCTTAAATGATTTACGTGAAAATTTTGAATTTATAGGAAAAACATTTTGATTGGAAACACTATCCAACAACGAAGGAATTTTTCAAATTGGACTTTTAAAAGTAGAGGTATTGACAAAAATAAGATATACATCTACGCCCCCTGGCATAGAAACCATGCATTATTTCAAGAAGAAAGTGTTCCTAAAACGTTTGTCGACATGAGTAGCATCGGTCAACACAGGACTTTTTTTTTAATCGAGATTTTAGAAGCTCATATTTTGCTGCAAGTACATCAGAAGTGGAAATTAAGACTTACGCCACCTGGTGGACATACCATTTTTGTACAAAAATTAGAAATTATGTGCAAAGGATTTACCATCAGGAGCTGTATCCGGTGCAGTAGGAATTTTTCAAATCGGAGGTTTAGAAGCAGAGAAATAGTGGGAAACGCAATTTACCTTTATGCCCCCTAGCGGAAAGTTTATGAATTACTTGAAAATTTTGAATTTTTAGGAAAAACAGGTCACACTAGAAACACTATCCAACAAAGAAGGAATTTTTTAAATCGGACTCCTAGAAGTCGAGATATTGACAAAAATAAGATATACGTCTATACCCCCTGGCGCAGAAACCATGCACTATTTTAAGAAGAAAATGTTTCTAAAAGGTTTGTTGACAGGAGTAGTTCGGTCTACAAACGACGTTTTTTTCAATCGAGAATTTAGAAGCTCATATTTTGCTGCAACATCAGAAGCGGAAATTAAAGTTTACGCCCCCTGGTGGCCAAACCTTTTTTTTTTTTACAAAAATTAGAAATTATGTGCAAACGATTTCCCATCAGGAGCTGTATCCGGTGCAGAAAGAATTTTTCAAATCGGAAATTTAGAAGCAGAGATATAGGGGAAAATCAATTTACCTTTATGCCCCCTAGCGGAAAGTCTACAAATTACTTGAAAATTTTGAAATTATATAAAGCACATGTCATACTAGAAACACTATCCAACAAAAAAGGAATTTTTCAAATCGAACCTGTATAAGTAGAGATATTGACAAAAATAAGATATACATCTACGCCCCCTGGCGTAGAAACCATGCACTATTTTAAGAAGAAAATGTTCCTAAAAGGTTTGTCGACATGAGTAGTATCGGTCTACAAACAACGTTTTTTTTTAATCGAGAATTTAGAAGTCATATTTTGCTGCAAATACATCAGAAGCGGAAATTAAGGTTTACGTCCCCTGGTGGCCAAACCATTTTTCACAAAAATTATAAATTATGTGCAAACGATTTCCCATCAGGAGCTGTATCCGGTGCAGAAAGAATTTTTCAAATCGGAGATTTAGAAGCGAAACACAGTTTACCTTTACGCCCCCTAGCCGAAAGTCTATGAATTATTTGAGAATTTTGAAATTATATGAAAAACATGTCACATCGAAAACACTATCCAACAAAGAAAAAAATTTTCAAATCGGACTCCTAGAAGTAGAGATATTGACAAAAATAAGATATACATCTACGCCCCCGGCGGAGAAACTGTGGGATATTTTAGGAAGAAAATATTCCGAAAAGGTTTATCGATGTGAGTGACATCAGTCCACAAAAGAATTTTTTCAATCGATATTTTAGAAGCTCAGATTTTATGGAAAATACAACAGAAGCAAAAATTAACACTTACGCCCCCTAGTGGCCAAAGTATTCTTTACCAAAAATTCGAAATTATATGCAAAATATTTTCCATTAAGAGATGTATCCGCTGAAAAAAAGATTTTTCAAATCTGAGTTTTAGGAGAAGAGTTATCGGAAAAAATGTAATTTACTGTTACGCCCCTAGCGGAAAATCTATGCGTAATTTGAAAATGAAACTATATCTAAAACACTCATCGACATAAATGGAATCAAAAGATAAAAGAATTTTTTCAATCGGATGTTTAGAAGCAAATATGTGGATTAAAACGTAATTTTGAATTCGACATCATCTAGCGGCAAAATTGTGCATCGTAAAAATAAAACAAAATAAAGGATCATCATTCGCATATTTCAAGCTTCCGAATGCAAAAGAATTTTTCAAATCGGACTAATAGTTGCAGAGATACCGTGGGTACAGACTGACGGACGGACAGACCGATAACAGAAGCACGATCTTTTTTTACAAAAGACGTGCTAAAAAAGACTGAATTCCTCGAATCAGCGTGAGAATCTCGTCGCCGAAGATTACGGGGAAATTTTCGGGCTGCCTAACTTCCGTTTTCGGAAATCGTTGTCTACAATTTCAAGCTGAAATTATGCAATGAAATTATATTTAACAATACTGAACAGAAGCAACATCGCGAGAAAAAAATATATAATTACGGGAAAAATCTGCACTTCGTTTAACTTCTGTTTCCGAACGTTTAAAAAGACAAAACAACATCCCCAGACGGAATACCAACCCCCCAACTAATAACCCGAAAATTTCTTCACTTTTGCATCGATATTGAAAATGACAAAAAAAAAAAAAAAAAAAAACGGAGGGGACTCCGCGGAAGAATCTTACGTATGAATTAACCGCTGAATCGATTTCGAATGTCGTAAGATAACGCTAAAATATCGATGACCGGTAAATTTTAACTTTTGGCGCAGATTTCGTCGAAATGGCGATTTTTTTAGCAGAATGTCGCAACAACGTTTTGCCGCTGGCTGGCGCAATTGGCGCAGGTCTGGCAGCCCTGCAATAGTGTACAGGTGTAAAAGCTAAAACAAACTGCAGTAACAACAAGACACCTATGAAATTTCCTTCAGAATTTTTACTTCTATTATACATCTTTTTTTGCTCTTAAACTTAAAACACAGTAATGCAATTTAACAATGACTGCAAGGAAATTACATTATGTACATATTCACTTTTTTGAGGTCAAACAAAGGACGTAGGCCTACAATGAAATGAATTTTTCAGCTCCTTTTTTGCAACTACTGACATGGTAATTTCTGCCAATTCTTCATATTTTTCCGTTATTAATTTTCAAAAACTATTTGATTGAAGGAAGCAGTTCATATCTCTCATCAATTCCCCTTGGGCGGCAAGGTCATCTGCACGTTTCTCTAATTCGGCAATATTTTTTTCTACTTTCAGTTTTTTCGTACTAAGCATTTGCAATTCCTCCTCAATCAATTTACGTTTCCTCCCAGATGTTGCCCGGCACATTTTTTTTTTTTGGCATCTAAATATTGAACATACACTGACGGGAGAAAAAAATCCCAACACCACGAAAGAATAGTTGTAGAGGAATGAAATGGCAGCAATACATTTGTATAAGTAACATATTTAATCGATTAAGGTTTCAAGATCACAGCTTATTGTAAGCGCGAGAAGAGCCATTTTAAATGTGAAATGCTGGTACATTAATAACCGGTGTAACCGCCAGAATGTTGAATGCAAGCACGCAAACGTTCATGCAAACTCCAGGTGTAGGTCCAGTGTGTCTCGGCCGCAGACAGGTTGGTTGCAGGCGCTCACCTGGCCTCCTTCTAACCAACACACGGCCATCACTGGCACCCAGGCAGAACCGGCTTTCATCAGAAAACACAACAGATCTCCACTCCGTCCTCCAATGAGCTCTAGCTTGACACCACTGACATCGCAAACGGCAGTGGTTTGGAGTAAGAGGAATGCACGCTACAGGGCGTCTGGCTCGGAGCTGTCCTTCAAGTAACCGATTTGTAACAGTTTGTTGTGTCACTGTTGTGGCAACTGCAGCTCGAATTGCTGCCGCAGACATGGTACGATGCGCCACGGCGGTCTTCCCTCTCAGTAGTGCCACGTGGGTGGCCGGAACCCGGTCTTCTTGAGGCAGTACCTTCCCTTGACCACCGTTGCTAACAATCATGCACAGTGGCTACATTCCTGCCAAGTTGTTCTGCAATATTGCAGAAAGAAAATCCACCTTCTCGTAACCCTATTACACGACCTCGTTCAAACTCCGTGAGCTGTTGATAATGGCTTCGTCGTCTTCTTAAAGGCATTCTTGACTAACATCAACACCCTACGTTGAATCTCAATGATAACTAACGCTCACGAACGTTACAGCGCGTATTTACAGCAAACCTGGTTTGCATGTTCAGAGGGGCGCTACTAGCGCCACACGTATGCGCCGAGTGCGAAATTTGCATAGACGTCATCTTACAGATGTACTCTCACTGCCTACTAACTGTCGTTTATCTAACACAACCCCTTCTTGGTGTTGGGATTTTTTTCCGTCAGTGTATTTCTGTCTAGCTGAAAAGACAGAAGCTCTAAGCTCTTTACTTAGTACCACATTCTCTAATAAATAACAGAAGATAACGATCTGAACTGCACTGACCCCGCGCAAAGAAAACAAGAAGCCAGCAATAAATATTATCTAAACCAAAGGGATTTGAAGGTAGCTGGTTGGCAAACTGCCAAAAGCAGTACAGAACATGGGTAAACTTTTGCGACATGGGATCTAGTGGATCTAGTAACATAAAACCATCATAAGTACGCTAATAAAACCAGCTGGCCTGCGTAACGCGTGCATTTCTTTGGTAAAAAAAAAAAAAAATTCCAACCTTTTTAACGACCGAATATAATATAATTACGGTGTTTTCAAAAACTTTTTAAGAGCCCTTAAAAACAGAACAGAAATTAAGGAGTTATTAAGGGCCCTTAAAAAAGGTAAATGGAAATTAAGGAGTCCTTAAGGACTTTTAAGGACCGTACAAACCCTGATATATGTATGTCACTGTAGAATGACTTCATCACTGTTACATTACTTGCTAAGCTGAGCTTCATAGTATGTTTCTCAGACTGCTCTTCAAGCCAAACAATGGTCTTTTCTTGGGCACTGTGATATCCTGCCAAAAGCATTTAGACCTCCCACCCTATGTAAAGAATGAGGTAATGTATGACATGTGGATACATTCTACATATCAACCCAAGGTCATAAATACAAGAAGTAACTGAAAAATTCTCAGCCTTACTGCCAGAGACGAGGAGAAATTTTTTTTTCATGCATTTTGTTGCATAGTTTCCTAGAAAGTTGACACGCTTTTACAGATAATTTAAAAAAAAAAAAAATTGTTCCAGCTTTGAAATATTTTTCAAACTTTTCCAAAAAGTTCCAGTGTACTTCATAACATCTTCATTGAGGCAAAGCGAGGCCTGGCAAAATGTTTTATTAAGTTGAACAATCATGTGGTTGTAGTCTTGAGAAGCCAAATCAACTGGCATGGTAGTTTCTTTTACCTACTGTACAAGATTGCTCAAAAACCCTGGGTGACCTTTTAAATGATCAGTGTAATGTTTCATGTGTTGTCCTTTATTAATTTCTTTGGTTTATTTTGGCTTGTGTAGTTCATCATTATTCTGTTGGCCCTTCACACCATTTTGCATTGTTTTTGTACATGTTATTTCAATGTGTTTTGATGTTACTTCATCCCTTTTGGTTTTTCATAATTAATGATACCTGGCACTCTCACACCAACTGAGGTCTATTATGCCAGTAAAATTTACTAACCAACCAATTCAGGTAGATAATGTAAGAGTTTCCAAAGGGCAAATATGCTACTGCATATTTGAAAACTCTTACATTTGGAAACTCTTACATTATCTACAGAACTGATTTGTGCACTGGGACATTGTTCCAGCCAAAAATTATGCACTTATGAAGCTTTCTGATCCTTTTTCCCTTGTTGTGAATAGATTCATCAGTAACTATCTTTCTCTTCTTCTAACAGTTTACTCACAGAACTCCCTCTGAATTCCAAAAGATGCAGGCCATCACTTTCCCATTTTTTTTTTTATTTTATTTTATTTTTTTTTTTTTTGGGGAGGTTTAACGACCACCGTGAGCAACTCAATGGGCTATAAGCAGTCGCCCGTCCCTAATTTAGGGTCACTGGTTCCAGGGAAGGGAAAGAGCCAGTGCCGTAAGACAAACACAACATCCATGCCTCACCGGGATTCGAACCCGGACCCCTTTCGGACGAATGATCAGAGGCCATCGCTTAGACCACTGCGCCACCGGGGCGGCCTTTCCCAGTTGTATCTATGATGGCAAACAATAGTAGTGATAAGACACACATTCGCCGTCTTCGCACGATTATTTTATGAAGCAATAAAACTAGATGATGCAAATTAAAATATTTGCTATACTAAAATCAAGTTAAGATTGCATAAGAATTTTAGGATCTACCCTCAGATGCAGAAACCAAATGAGAATAAAGTCATGAGAGTTTATATATAAATACATACAACACACTCAGTGATGTAAGACATGACATGGGCAGATGCAGCACTCCATGGCATTCAGTGATATGGACCATCATAACTTCTCTCTCTAATGATCGTGTTCGACCCGGGCCAGTTCCACATTTCCATCGTTCTGGGTGAACATTAGTCTTCATGCTTGTGGCCCGTTATCATTGCAGCATTGTTGGCCATAGCTTAGGGTATATAAACTTTCTGTTAACAGTAGACATGATCATGTACTTGGGGTGGTCAAAATCGATGCCTCATTTCAAGTGGGATAATATAAACCTCGATTCACTAAACGTGATGGGGAGGTTGTATCTGAGCCCGAATGCACACTATATTTATGTTCTTTAACCCTACTTTGTAATGTGAGGGAAGATGATCCGATGTGCACTTTATAGAGTTTCATAGGTTCCCCAGCTCTCATAGGGATTTTATAAATTCCATATTTATTGTGCTTTCATATGGGATCCCGGTCTTTTTTGACCAAGGAAAGGATATTCATTACTATGGCTTCATGTCATCATCGGATCTTTGTTTTTGGTTGTTGATTTCGACTCAAATTTTGGAATAAGAGGTGGTTCACATTATCTTTTCAGGGTAAAAAAGAAAGTTAGACCTTTTAACCAATTCCTACCCCCACCCCCACCCCCAATTAAAATCGGACTAACTGTAGCCATGTCTCTTGGCTATAGCCTTAATTATTTTAATTTCCCGTTGTTGCTGCACGTAGGTAGCTGAGTGTGTGTATGCCCGTCTCAGCATAAATTAGATTGCCAACAGCTTGTACTTCCTAGGGTATGCAAGCTTCATAGGAATCGTAACACAAGAAGAGGGTTTCCTGTAAACATAATATCTTGTAGTATTTGATTCAGGGTTTTGTATGAGTAGGAGGTCCAAGTAAGGTAGTAAAAAGTAACTTTCAGCTTCAACTGTTACTTGTATTGTTGGAAATTGCAGGGACATATATTTAGCAAATGCATCCAAGTTCTTCCGAGAATACTTCCAGAAAATCAGAATATAATCTACATATATTGTATAAAATGACAAACTCTGATGATAATCGTTCAACACCCTTTCTTCTAAAGCTTGTAGGACCACTTCTGCAAGCAAAGCAGAGAGTAGCGAATCCATAGCACACATTATAATTGAATCGAGACTCATAATGAAAGGATTGACATCCCCTACTGAAATACAATCTATTATTTGTGCCCTGCCGCTTGTTCAGAAGCATACTTGTTTTAGATTTAATGATACCATTTATCATCAGAATGAAGGCGCCCTCATGAGCTCACCACTCTCCGCTTTGCTTGCCGATGTGGTCCTACAAGCTTTAGAAGGGTGTTGAAAGATTATCATCAGAGTTCGTCATTTTATATAAGATATGTACATGATTTTCTGAAAGTATTCCCCGAAGGACTTGGATGCATTTGCTAAATATATGTCCTCACAATTTCCAACAATACAATTGAAGTTGAAAGTGACTTTTCACTACCTTACTTGGACCTCCTACTCGTACAAAATACAAAACCCTGAATCAAATACCATTAGATATTCTGTTTACAGGAAACCCTCTTTTTGTGTTACAACGATTCCTATAAACTCTGTACACCCTACGAGGTACAAGCATGGTTCATACGCTTTTTCAATCACAAAATTCCAGGACATTTCCAGGACTTCTGAATTTTTTTCCAGGACATACGACCCAAATGCTCTTACTTAAAATATAATGAAACCATAGGTCTGTTCAACCTGTAACCTACAACAAACAATTTCCTACATGCTTGGGAAGACTTAATACAGAGTATATAGAATGTTAAAAATGATGTCTGCTGCGGCTAATCAGAAACTTAAAATCACAGATAAATACTGAAATACCAAAACTGTCACTGAAAATGTGACCAGGTTTAATATCTACTAAACTTTTGTATACTATACTACACTGATTTTGAGAAACTTTTATTTTTCTACTTTGGCTTTAGTTCAATTATTGAAACAAATTATAGAATTAAAAAACACCATAAAATTCAAAAATACATAGGTATGTGCCATTACTCTTAAAATGCTTTCATATACCACACAATCAATACATAAAATAGTATTTATATTTAATTATTTTGAAATAATGTTTACATTGGAAATTTAAGGGTAAGGAAAGATGAAATATTTGGAACTTTTTCAAAGAACCAAAGGGATTGTTATTTCTTAAACACATAATCATGGGAGCAAGTACTTGTGTTACATTTTATTTAAGGAAAAATTTTTCATCATAATATTGATGCTGTAGCTAAGTTTTAAATTTGTACTCGCCAGAAAACAAAGTATGCACAAAAATTTCCAACATGAAATGAAAGAGAATAATGGGAAAACCTTAAATCCAAGGGTTGTGTACAACTGTATTCATAAGTGAAACTGTATTCATAAGTGAAACTGTATTCATAAGTGATCAAGGCAATTTAACTGGGCACGATTAGAAAACTAATTATAGAAGATGCAAAGTGATTAGTTTACTCAGAAAATACTAAGAAACAACTATATTTAAGTTTCTTATAGTAGAAAGCAATTTAATTTTATGGTAAATTTTCACATAAAGCATTCATTAGCAAATTTCAGTAAAGGTCAAAATCCCCCCACCCCCTCTCTCAAAAAAAAATCAGCTTTTTACTTCCACCAGTGGCTACAAAGTATGTTACGGAAATTAACAAATGGCGCAAAAAACGTTTCACATAGCAAAAGCAAGGTATTAGAGACAAAACGATTTTGAAATCACAGTTAAAATCAGTTAAAAGAAGAGATAGAGAAGGAAACATGATATAACTGTATGTTTTTTAGCGGGAGAATTTTGCTCAATGGAAAAGTTGAAACAGGCTAAAAGTATTCCTCATAACAAAAGCTATGCTAAGGAAAAATAACTTTTCAGATATGTCTCCCAGAAGCAGAGATAGCAAAAAAAAAAAAAAACGTTTTGACCTTTACAACCCCCAGGGAAAAAGTTATACGCATTTGAAGAGGATCTTCTTATTGTAACAAAAAAATTTTCACTCCACATCTTTATTATAGAGAATGGCATACAGTAAAAAGAAATTTCTCAATAGAGTTTTTAGAGGCATCTGAGATAGACTGCAAACGGAAGTACATAAAAACCACTTAGTGGCAGAATTGTGAACCACAAACCTCCTCAAATACAAACCTAAAGTGTTCCATAAGGTAAATGGTATCTAGTGTTAAAAGAATTTTTTAAATCTGACATTTCGAAGTACAGATATTGAGAAAAACAGATTAAATATTTGCGTCTCCTAGTGGCGAAATTGCGCATTATTTTGGGAAGAAAATACACACAAGGAGTTTTCATAGTTAATAGTACCTGGTCGAAAGAGAATATTTTTCAATCAGGTTATTAGTCCCGTAGATATTGCTGTAAACGGAAATGTGAACATACGCCCTCTAGTGGCGCACTTGTGCGTTAAGAAATATTTTAAATTATATGAGAAACATTTCGCAGTGAAAATGTTATTCAACAAAGAAAGAATTTTTCAAATCGTACGCCTTCCTAGAAACAGAGATATGGACAAAAATAAGACATATGTATACGCACGCCCCTGATGGAAAAATTATGCACTATTTAAGCAGGAAGTATTCTCAAAAAGTTTTTGGAGGTGAGCGGTATCGGTCCATGGAGGAATTTTTTCAATCGAGTTTCTAGCTCAGATTTTATTGCAAATACATCAGGAGCAAAAATAAACATTTATGCCCCCTGGCTGGCAAAACATTCTTTGTCAAAAATAAAGAATTATATGCAAAACATTTCCTCTGAAGAGCTGTATCCAACGGAGGAAGAATTTTTCAAATCTGACTTTTTGAAACTGAGATATTGGGAAAATTAGGATTTACCATTACGCCCCCTAGCAGAAATTTATTAGTCCCGTAGATATTGCTGTAAATGAAAACGTGAACTTGTGCCCTTTAGCGGCGCACTTGGACATTAAGAAATATTTGAAATCATATGGGAAACATTTCGCACAAAATTTTTAACAAAGAAATAATTTTTAAAATCGTACTCCTAGAAACAAAGATATGGACAAAAATAAGATATAAGTGTACGCCCGTGGTGGAAAAATTATGCATTATTTCAGCAGGAGGTATACTAAAAAAGTTGGAGGTGAGCGGCATCAGTCCACGGAGGAATTTTTTAAATAGAGTTTCGAGCTCAAATTTTATTGCAAATGCATCAGCAACAAAAATAAACACTTACGCCCCCTGGCGGCCAAAACATTTCCCCTCAAGAACTGTATCCAATGCAGGAAGAATTTTTAAAATCAAACCGTTAGAAGTGGAGATATTGGGAAAATCGTGATTTACCACTACGCCCCTAGTGGAAAATTTATGCATTATTTAAAAAAGGGACGGTAACTGAAATAGTCTTTAATATAAATGTCACTAAAAGGAAAAATATTTTTTTCAATTGGATATTTAGAAGCAAATGTATGAAATAAAATGCATTTTAAATTCGATACGATCTTCATCTGTGCCCCCTAGCGGCGAAGTTGTGCATCGAAAAAAAACCGGAACAAATGGATCATCATTCTCACATTTTAAGCTTCCCAATACAAAAAGAATTTTACAAATCGAACTAATAATTGCAGAGATATGGTCTTTCTGGTCGGACAGAAAAAGTGATAACATAAGCACGACGCCAAAAGACGATAATAACGCAGCTTCAGTCCTGACAGACAAGAAAACCAACAACCTCCCGCATTTTGCAGGGGTGGGGAGGAAAATTTTTCAGACATAAGTTATGTCAGTAGAAAAATCTTCAACTACAAAATATCGCGCAGGGAAAAAAAGGCCGGAATGAATAAAATTCCAGAACACGCAACAGAATTTTAGGACATTTCCAGGACACGTACGAACCATGTACAAGCTGTCGGCAATCCAATTTATGCTGCAATTGGCATACACACACTCAGGTACGTATGTGTAGCGACAATGAGAAATTAAAATAATTAATGCTACAGTGAATATATAGTAAATGGACTTCTTAATAAAATAAGGGTAGCCTGGCAAATTACCTTGGGGCGGGATGTTAGTCACCGAAAATATGTGGGTTCGATGAATTGCGATCCTTGTTGAACAATATCGTTTAGTGGAATCTAGCAACACAATTCAAATTGCATTCAGTGTAGACAAACTTTTAAGAACTGGATTCAAAGCTTTGACAGTCAACTAAAGGCCAGAATATCTGCTAAAAACCAAACTGAACGGAAAAAAAAAAAAAAAAAAAAAAAAAAAAAAAGAATTGAGGGATTTCAACTGAATATAATTTTTTTCTTCTCCCAACTTGGGATCTTACTCCTTCATTTCAATCCATTTTAAGAATCTGGCATTATGTTCTGAGGAAAAATAATTCTAAGAGGGTTGTATCTATGATGTCCAACACTGTTTCTGTGAAGGAAAGAGAATTAGTTCAGTGCATATCACACAAGATCTTTTTTGATATGTAGAGTTCACATGATGAGATGGAGGAACAAAACTCTACACCAGTTCTGAAGTGAGATTTCATTCTGCAAGTGTAATGTAAAAAATTAAAGATGCTCAGGAACCAGAATTTGTTAAGTGCATTGCTTCTGAAAACTAATACTAATCCACCATAAGTTTAGTGTGATCACTGAACATATTACTTTTAGAAATCTCAGCATATGCTGGATGCTTTGCATTAAAACTGAATTCTCTTTACAGTGTATGGTACCTTTTCTGTTCTGAAGGAAATTTTTGTTACATTATGATAAAAATGTTTTGTTTATATATACATTTTTTCTTTTCTGCAAGTGTAATTTTGAGATGCCCTCCTGCTTACGAGGTGTAAAATATTTTACCTGCAGTTACTCACTTCATTAGCTGAAAGAAGCATATAACTTGAGCTTCCAAAATGGGTAAAATAAAATTAGGTAACTGGAATCAGTTATACTAATAGTCATTAATGAGCTTTGAAGTCTTCAAACAGGAGAGTGATTGATTGCCCCTTTCTGTGTTTGTTCAAACAGAAGTCAAACATTTAAAACAACTGTTTGGGAGAAGATGGGTCATCTATTTTTTGGACAAGTTGTATATCGGCAAATTTTATTTAAAGTTTTCAATATTTGTTATCACTGATTTTGAGTTCTAAGTTAGCATTATTTGGACTCTTTCTTATGAAATTCATGTACTCAAATTGATTTTTTTTTTTTTTTTTTTTTTGCTGTGGGATGGTATAATAGGGTAATTTCATGTCATATCAACCAGTACCCTTGATGTCATGGATTTGGCGAATTTTGGGGATATTTATTCATTATCATCTGAAAAGTATTTTTTTTTTTTTTTTTTCCTGTTGCTGATTTTTGAGTTATTTAATTTCCAAAACGTCTCAAAAACTGCTCACTGCCAAAACTTTAAATGCAAATTACAAGAGACCTGTTTCAGCTACATAGTTGGGCATGGTTTCATTTTAAAGCTTATGAAAAGGGCTTTCATATGATATAAAACATGCATTGTTTTTGAGTAAAAAAAATTCTTTGCCAGTTTTTTTTTAATTTTCATTTTACAATTACTAAAAAACGAAATTTTTTAAAAACTTCAAAAAATTCACACATATTTGCTGAAGGCTCATTCAAAATTCCAAGATGGTATCATGAGTTAGACACAAGCATTCTCTAGTGTGAGTGACATGTTCATTCATGCCAGAGTTCGCCAAAAAAATAATTTGAAGGAGTATTTTTACTCCTTTGGAAAAATTTGGGGAGTAATTTTTAAAAGTGAGGAGTATTTTAGAAAAATTAACGAGTGAAGTAAAAAAAAAAAAAGTTGCGAAAACACCGGGAAATTATTAAAAAAAAACCCTGTTTTTTTCATATTAAAAAATATTTCACAACTACTTAATGCATTTGGATGTTTTGCTTCTTTTTTTAGTTAAAAAAAATATATATATAATACATAAATAACGTAAACACTACAAGCACATGGAAAGTAATCCCTGGAAATTCTTTGTATCATTTTGATAAAGAACAAGAATGAATTTCCAACTTTGACGTCGATGTAACACAACGCATTCTTCATTTTCTAATGAAGTGTCCATGTTTGTTGGTTGCTTTCATATTTCCACCGCTAGTTTTTTGCAGATTTCATTGTTTCCTTCCTCTGCATTTTGTTTCTTTTCTACACCATTGGGCTGAGTCTAGCCGAAAAAAAAAAAAAAGACGTTAAAGTATGCTGTTTCAACACATCATTCGATACTACAGTGTCTGATAAAGCTGTTACAATCTCTACAAATCACGACCACGTACCACCGTCATGACGAAGTACAAATCACGACCACAAGGCGCTCCGGAATCGCAATTGCGAAAGCGTACTTCACTCGTCTGATCGAGCACGAGCTGTGCCTGTAGCAGCAGCAACAGGAATTTTGCGATACGATTGCGCTCCCGAGGAGCCGAAGACGTCAAGGTAAGGAACAATGTCTCCCTGACATCACGCCCTGACTGGCTGGCGGATCACGCATAGCTCGGTCGTGCTAAGCAAACCACGGCCAGGTATGGATTGTCTACAACATGAGATCTGGCCTGAGGTAACAAAGGATATCGCTGATCACGTGTTTGAAATACAAAATTCGAATAAAAAGTTGAAAATAAAAAAATTTCAGCTTAAAATTCTCGATTTGTATTTTTACACGTTGGCAAAATTTGAATGCGTAAACACTTTTCGATGCGTCCTAAACGCGTAATTACGCATTTTGGCGAACTCGGATGCATGCTCTTCCCCACTTCTTTGCCCAAGTAGTTCAGTTGTGGTGTAGCTCTCAGGGTGTGTACATCTCAATTAACTGATGCAGTGAATTGTTTATCTTTTAAACTTGATTTATTTATTAGTGCTATCAATTTTTTTTAGATCAGACTAGTTTTAAGTTTTACTTACATTTTGAAGATGACAATCCGATTTTTGGTGTAAATGTGACAAGGATGGTGTAAGTCAGATAATATACAAAAACTTGAAATTTTCATCGTCATGGAGTGGGACTCGAACCCGCTCTCCCAGATAGCGCCCGGGTATGCTAACCACTACACCACCCAGAATGACCAAGTCTCGTGTTTCCGATTAATTTTAATACAACCATCACACGATTCGCTAGTCGAAGCAACCGGCATTCATGTTTAGCGAATCTGGAGGTTAAGAATCATATCCCGCGATTGCCCGGAAGAGCATATAAATCATGAAATAAATACGGGATTACACCATATAATACAAATTTTGAAGATGACAATCCGATTTTTGGTGTAAATGTGACAAGGATGGTAAGTCAGATAATATCCGAAAACTTGAAAATTTCATCGTCCTGGAGCGGGACTCAAACCCGCGTCTCCCAGATAGTGCCAGGGTATGCTAACCACTACACCACCCAGAATGACCAAGTCTCAAGTTTTCGATTAATTTGAATATATCCATCACATGATTCGCTAGTCGAAGCAACCGGCATTCATGTTTAGCGAATCTGGAGGTTAAGAATCGTATCCCGTGATTGCCCGGAGAAGCAGATAAATCATGAAATAAATTAATCTGAAACTTGAGACTTGGTCGTTCTGGGTGGTATAGTTGTTAGCATACCCAGACGCTATCTGGGAGACGCGGGTTCGAGTCCCGCTCCAGGAAGATGAAATCTTCAAGTTTTCGGATATTATCTGACTTACCATCCTTGTCACATTTACACCAAAAATCGGATTGTCATCTTCAAAATTTGTTGTGTATGGTGCAATCCTGAATTTATTTCATGATTTACTTACGTTATAATCCTTTCAAAAAAAAACAACACTGAATTAGCAAATATTTGAGAATGTGACAACTTGGATGATGTCTTTAAAATATGAAATTGAAGAAAACATGCAAATTTGCACTTCCTGTAGATTGCAGTTAGGGGAAGGAATAGCGACATAAGACGAGTGTTCCTGAAAAGAAAATCTTTGAGAGCCAGGTAATAATGCTGGTCCTAGTTTTTGTAACCATGATTCAGAATTTATGAATGTAGATACAGGCTTAAGCTACTTGAATGCCTCTTTGACCTCTCTTGGCGAGTCTTCAGTTAGTAGAAAGAAAATTAAGAATTCTAAAAAGTATCACCAAGAAAAGATAGAGAAAATTCATATAACAAATCCTTTTTTAATGCATAGGGTTATAAAGATGATGAAAATGAATGTCAATGTAAAAATCAGAAATCCTTGAGCAACTTAAATAGATATAAAAGTGAAAGATTAAAATAATGTGGAAGAAATTTTCTCATAATTAACACAACAATCAGACATCTCTGAACTGACTGTATTTACCGTTTCTCACGTAATATCAATCACATCAGAAAACTTGAAAATTTCATCTCTCTGGAACGGGAATGAAACCCAAATCTCCAAATTACGATTTGACCATGCTATTTGCTACACCACCCAGGATGACTTGGGACTTTGTCGTCCTGGGTGGTGAACAAAGCTTCTAGATTTCTGGAAAGATTGTCTGCCACTCTTAAAGAAAGTATATTACTTCTCTGATGGTTCAGCAGTGCAATATAAGAACTGTGCAATCATCATGGAGATTTCGATGGCATTGATGCCAAGTGGTATTTTTATGTAACAGAACATGGCAAAGAAGTGTGTGATGGTGTCGGAGGGACAGTAAAGAGGTTGGCAGCCAAAACTAGCTTCCAGAACCACTTTCAAACCAAATAAATCATGATGCCTCTCTAGCTGTTTCGATGTGTAAAGGAGAACATTCCTTGCATAGCTTTCTTTTATGTGACAAATGGTGAATACTTGGAAGAAGACAGACTTTTAGAGACATGGTTTGATGATGCTGTAACTGTAGCAGGGACTCGGAAGTTTCATGCATTCATACCAGTAAGCACACAAAAGTTGGAGACTAAAGTGTTTTCTGAATCTGAAGAAACTTTGGTACATTGTGTTAGAGTTAGTTCGGACGTGGTCTTTGAACACATCACAGGTTTCGTAGCCTGTGCATGTGATGCCATTTGGTGGGTAGGATGTGTTACTTTCAAAAGATCATGTAGAATGTGGAGATGACACAAGCATCATATATTTTATCAAAGAAGAAAGAATTTCTGTATCAGTAAGCAGTAACACAATGGTATGTGTGCATCTGTATTAATAATGCAGCTAGATATGTAAAATATGTTAACTTAAACGGTTGCATGCCTGCAAAAAAAAATCATTTTTATATATCAGAGATACCATCTTGAAATTTTGACTGAGCCTTCAGTAAATGTGTACCAACGTGTGTATTCTTTGAAATTGTAAAATGAAAACTGGCAGAAATTTGTTTTCCTAAAAAAAAATGCATGTTATATATCAAATGAAAGCCCTCTTCATAAGCTTTAAAATGAGACCATACCCAGCTCTGTAGCTAAAACGGGTCTCTTGCAAAATGCATTTAAAGTTATAGTGGCGGGCAGTTTTTGAGGCAACAGAAAAAATCCAGAATTTTTTTTTTTTTTTACTTTTGGGATGCTAATAGACAAATATCCTCAAAATTAGCCAAATCAAATTCCAATTATTATTTTTTTCTTGGTTGATTTGATATGGAATCACCCAATATCCTTATTCCTACTTGTTCAAATAATGTTCGGAACAAAAAATATAAGACATTTCAGCAAATGCTGCACTTCATTTGCAAGCTTAAAAAATGTGAAGGCTAATATACCTCCTCAAAGTACTTGAGAAATTATTTATTCTTATTGTTTTTAGAGTAATTTTACATTGCATCTTTGCATGAATTAAATATACTACACAGAAAAAAAAAAGTCTGTAAACAGCATAGCACCTACAACTCTTTTCTACCAATATGCATAAAAAGTATATACTATCAAAAGAAGACATTTAAAAATGTTTGCCAGCTCTCAAATTATGATTTAAACTGTCAATCTGGGAAAAAGCTTTATAAAGCAGAATTTCATAAAACATCAGTTTCAAAACTACTGATCATTGTTTTTTAATAGAAGTCTGTCTCTCATAAAGACTTCAAAAAAAAAAAAATTGAGGTATAAGCAAAGGTGAAACACTTTTTCACTTAACTTGTTTTACTGACCAGCTAAATCAATGACACAGAATTCAGCTCTTAAAATACTTTATTTTTGGAATGTTTTAACATCCATTGTGCTAAGAATATGACTATAAGAATACAGTAAAAAAGAAATGGAACTACAGTTATCTAAATTATGAACAAACATCAGAAATAACAGGAAACATTTTTAAAATCATCTGGCATAAAAATATTTTCAGCAAGATTTTTGAGCACCTGAAAAAATGCTACACAACACTAATGGCAAAACACTGTTATAACACAACTAAATTTCATATACAATGATTGCCACATTATAATTTGATGCCACATGATGCTCACAGTCATAAATTCACAACTAATCTATAACACTCCTTGCAAAATTCAATGATAAATATTCCGGTTTCAAACAAGTAAAATTCACAGATATTGGTATTATAAAATGCAACAATGAAAAACTTTACATTTAACAAAGAAAAATGACTAGACTTCATAACTGCCAAGTGGATTTATCATGCATGTTCCAAAATTACTGACCAAAAATTAGTGAAAAGATCAGTTGTTAAAAAATGTACCCACAGTAAAACAGCCATGTACATGCTAAGACACTTATTTTCTTCCATTACAAATGTAAAATATTGATCTTGAAGAGAATTAATGGCAAAAACATTATTACAGACCACTTTAATGGCCGCATAAATTATTTACTACCTTCAAAACTGCCACAAGACATATGGGCTGCTACTAATTTTCAATATAACTGATTACTTAGAAAAGGAAATTGGTAAGTAATGCTTGAATTTTGAGCCATACTACTACTACTACTGATAGGCTGATGAAACTTGAACAAATTTCTAACTAGAAAAAAATTATGAAACACTGAATATCACATTTTTTATATTAATTGGTACACGTTTGTCTTGTGGCAATTTTTAAAGTACTGAATCATTTGTAATAAATTTCTAGTGCATGTTCACTTTTTTATTATTTCGGGGTTTAACGATCGACCCCTACAAGCAACTCCATGGGCTATAAGCAGTCATCCTTTAACTTAGGGCCACTGGTTCCAGGTAAGGGAGAGAGCCCGTGCTGTAAGACAAACCACCAATGCCTCATCTGGGCCCATCTCAGACAAATGGTTAGAAACTAGACTGCTATCAAATTCACAACAAATTTCCTGAACAAAACTGTTTAACTGAGAGATAGTACTTGTCCAACATTCAAAAATGCTTCCAGATAAATGTACAAATAATACTTATGGTTTGTATTCTTATGTATGCTATAATAGAAGGAATCCATATAGCAAGTACACAGTAGTTATAAATAATATCTTTTCCCAACAGCTTAAAAGAAGCTGTTGGAAACAGCTTATCCCAACATCTTAAAAAGTTTTTTTGAACCAGTAAAAATTTTACTGCAAACAGTATTGAAAAACACTAATCATGTTATTACAAAGCATGCTTTAACAAACCAATTGTAAAGCATATAAATTTTATAAATATTAAGTTTGATGGAGCCACATGTTTCATAAATACAGATGCCCATTGATTTAAGCTCTTTCTCTTTGGAATTAAATGGGGGGGGAGATGAAGTACTACCTGTCACTTATCTTCTGAAACAATAATAAAATCTTATGAAAAAAAAAATTAAGCTGTAACCTCTGTCATCCCAGCAAACAAAAAAATTTCCTTTCCTGTGAGGCCTGCTCCTCACCATCTGTAACTGCATACAATCGTCACGAAACCTACAAGAATTTGGAATATCAATTTTTAAACAGAATTTATCACCTATTATCAGAGTCAAAAATTTTATAATTAAGAGATTTTTATCCATTAGACTGTGAATAGATCTGCTTTACTACGATTGCCACAAAACCTGAGAGTATTTATTTTACATGCAGTTGCCTGTTTTATTCAGACTAAAATTAAACAGTGTCATTTGCATAGGATCAGTTTCCTTCCATCTGCATTTCAGTACTTACTTTTGAAAATATTTCTGTTTTCCCAGATCGAAACCATATTCAGCAGTACATCATCATGAAAGCTAAAAATGCCACAAGTAGTTCCAGTTCAGTAGCACATTTCAAAAGCCTAAAAATTTGGAAATACCTTTTGAAGATCTGTCAAAAGACTTTCAAAATTTTATCTACTTTATGAACTTCCTTTCCACTTCAGTGTAATTAGAAAATAACTAGTTTTAACTTTTAAGTACTTTTAAGATGAAACTAGCCACAACCAACACAAATGAAACATAACAGCAGATGCCTCCTTCGTGTACCACTTGTCTACAAAAAATGGACAAATTTATCTGCTGTGGGCATGGAAGCACCAATACTGGATCCTTGAGAACTGGAAAAAAAAAGTTACCTATTTTGAAAAGGTCATTTTCGTTTAATACATGCCAATGGACAGGTCAGGACATGGCACCAACTGATGGATCCCAGCTGCCTAGTGCAGGTGGGATCTATCAGTTCATGGCAGTGTTACACTGCCTTTACCTGTGGAGGTGGAGTAACATTCTGGGGTCTGTTTTCAGATGGGCATTGAGTTTCTTATACCTCTGCAATGGCATTTGGATGCCATGGGGTATTTTAACATCACTGCAGACCTGTGCATAGCATTTATTTCCTGATATAGAGGAATGGCTCCATCCTGCAGGATAGTACAGCATGCCACAAGGCTCAGATCATCCCACAGTGGTTCTAGGAGAGTGACAGTGACTTCAAAGCATTAAAATGGCCTCTACAATCCCTAGATTTTAACACAACTCAACACCTGTGGGGTGAAATTGAGAGAGCCTTTCGCAAAGGAGATTCTCTTCCAGCAAGCATTCGACAATTGACGGATGCCATCACATCTGCTTGGCTGAACATACCTTGTTGAATCCATGCCACATCAAATTGAGGTTGTCTTGAAGGCCACGAGCCACCCAATTAGTAATTGGCTAGGTGTTCATAATAATTTGCTACTTCAATGTATATGCATATACTAAAAATACTTATAAGAAATTGCATCAGAAAGACACTTCATTATCTCCATGTTACAGCACTTACTAGAGAAACACATGGATGTGATACTACATGCTGTTTCAACATACTACACTACAGTTATCTTTCAATAACCTCCAAAATATTCCTTTGGCCATATCATAATGGTATTTTGGATTATTTTACATATATTTTTTTCTTTACACAACACAGCATTTAATATCAGGAGTTTCCACTTTAAAGCACTTGGCTGTATGTACTCTCTGCCTGATCATTTTGGTACTTTATGCTTAAACAATGAAATCTCAAATTTTTTTCCTTTTACGTATTTTCAAAATATAGTAAAAAACGTGTAATATTAAACGACAGCAAATTAGAATGAGTGCACTATTAAATGCTAAACAAGTAAAATGAGTAATATTAAATGCCATCAAATAAAATGAGTACACAAATTGCTCAAAGATTACACACAAACAATTTTAAATGTCACAACCAATGTTCACAGCATGTAATGCAACATGAGCACAACACAAACAAAATGAAATATAATTACAAAAAAAATGTGTAGAAGAATGTTAGCATTTAGTTGCCTACAACAGTTTTTCTGCTTTGAACAAATTCATATGAACTCTTGTACTTTTTTTTTTTTCTTTTTCTATGTGTGGTGAAGAAATATACACTACACCATTCAGTACATGTCTTAAAAAGCAAATAAAAATAAAATTCACTTTAAATTAAATACATTATTTTACCCCAATCCCGACTTTAACAGATGCATTAACTGAAGCAATATGAACAAGTTTAAAAATATAAATTGTGCATTCAAATGGGAAATTTAAAATAAATCTTCCTCGTGCAGAAATTGTCTTTCCAACACATATTGTATATACAAAAAACAACTGCTTTAATTAAAAGTATATTTTAAACCCAATTGTGATGCTATGGGTAATCCATGAATCATAAATTCTGTTTTGCTAATACTGAAGTGAAATTGCTCACTGTTGTATTAAATTTTGAAACTAACCAGCAATGTTGCATCTCAAGGAATTGAAGTTGTATTAAAAATAGTTTGACTTCAGTTATCAGAACCACAGAATCTCATAAAATACAGGTAAATTAAAAACCAGCACATGTGTATGTTTGGTTGCACAGGTCAAATGGAACATGCCATTTTATTATTTATGCTCTTTCCAATATTACTTTTATTAAATTAGATAGCATTTACAGTAGTAGTACAATGTCTCATAATGAACTAATTGGAGGAATTTTTAAAAAGATACAGCTTAGGAAGTGAAGAGAGCCACTTGGTCACTTTAAAGATGTTTTTACATAATTGCCAAAAAGGTTGTTTTCATCTACAATTAGGCAAAGTACAGGTGAATAATCTGTGATGCCCATGGACTGATTAAAAAGTGAGATATATACTGAGATACATATGTATATACTTGCACATTAGTGAATCCTCAATTTTCAGTACTGAAAAACAGTTTCATTTTTTTCTGGATCTTCCTAATAAAATTCATGTTTTCCAATTCCTTCATACTGCTTGCAGTACTGAAAAACAGTTTCATTTTTTTTTCTGGATCTTCCTAATAAAATTCATGTTTTCCAATTCCTTCATACTGCTTGCTGTATTAATAAGCAGAATATTTACACGAAATTAAAATTTCAAAATGAATACTTACTTTACCCATAATAGAGTTGAAACCATCTTTTGTAACCCATAAAATTATTTTCACTGCAGTTAGAATATGCAGTACCAATTTTTGAACTTTAATTTCACATAAAGAACTTTTTTTTTTCATTTCTTAGTGTTTCTCTTACTGATATATCAATTGATGGCACAAGAATAACTAACCCTTTTGTCTTCTTGTTGGAAATCAAAGCTTGAAATCCGTCAATTCTGCTGTAAAAACAACTTTATGGTTCACAAAAGACAATGACGCACAGACAAACACTCATTTGAACTTTTTTTTTTTTTTTAGTGAAATTAGAGGAGCATTTGCTCCACTGGATTATATAGTAAGAAGCACAGTAAGGAAATGGAAAGCATGTATTACAAAAAGCCATTAAAAATATGCTGTTCTACAATATCATCAAATTAGAAAAACTGACTTGTTAAAGCCACCACTTTTTTTAAATGTTTTTTTTTAAACATTTTCTTCTGTAATTTTTGCCTTATTTATAAACATGTACGTACAGCAAGTTCTAAAAAATTAAAAATAAATTCATTTTTTTTTTTTGCAGTAATTTGTCTTTTTGAACAGTTGCTTGAATTTATCAAATCATTATTGCATGGTCATCTTACTAAAAATAATTGAGACTAGGATGTAAATCTTTACAATACATACGTATTTGTAAAAGGAAAAATTGCCTGCCTATAAAACTTGGGAATTTAATCACAGTCAATAAACCACAACCTTGCTGCCCAGTATCTCATATATTAACATCCTAGCAGTTTCATATTCAAATTCATACTTTCCTCTGTGGGTTGAAATTAGCAACAGCTAAGTAATCACACATGGTGTAGACTTAAAAAATAAAATGCATAATAAAAAACAAATTCTGAATTCTTTACAGTTACTGAAAGTGTGTTCTGATTCTACACATCTCACCATCTAAGTTTTTACCCTCAAATCTAAGAACAAACTGTTTCACAGAGGTTCAAGAAAAACAGCAAGACATAATTGCAAAAAACAATAACTTCTTCCCTACACATACAATTTTACATTCTCTCAATGAATTTGCTATGCTAATTAATGATTTCAGTTAAAACTGATGACACCATTGGAACAATTTTTAAATCACAACAGACAAAATGGTGCTAAAAATTTTCAGCTACATTGCAAAATACATCAATATAAAAAAAAATATACCTATCCCAAGAAAGAAAAAGAAATGTAGACTGGCGATGTTTGTTAATCAACATCACTACCATCACAAGTACCAGAGGGAAGAATAACAGACATCTGAACAGGGCGAAGCTCATTCTCAGTGTGCTTCCAAGTTAGCTTCAAAAGCTGCTCAATAGCAATATTTCTTGCATCACTTTCTTGCTGTAAGGCATCATTTTCTAACAGTAAGGATACCAGTTCACTTGATACTTCTAGACAACCAAAAAATAAAAAATAAAAAAAAATACACATTTGCATCAATTAAAGTCAAATTTAAAACTAAAAAATAACATATTTATTGTACATGATATTCATCAGAACACCACATGGCAAAAAGAAAAACAAATTAAAAAGTAATTATCATACTTAAACATTTCAGAGGCACCAGTATTTGACAGCTAAACCAGGTGACAACAAATAGCAGCAATCTGTTGCCTCGCTTTCATAAAATCAATGACACAAATTGAAGAGAAAACAGAAATCCTATACTCCAATTCACCCTAAAAGTGTACTACTGGGAAAGGCGGGAGAACCTTATCACATCTCGTCGTGGAACGCAAGAACTGTATCCATCTGCGTCAGTGTGCTCTTCTACTGTTTCCTTTCTGATCCTCCCACCCAGGGCCCACACATCATCTCACAAGCAGTGGGGGTCTGGTGGAGGCCGAACTGCTTCCCCTACTGCCCGTTTAAGTAACACACCCTTCAAGTTTCCCCGATTGTCAATTTATTGCCTCTGTGTTGTTAATGTTGGGAGAGGTCTTCCACCCCTTCCTCCTGTCCGAGTTCTATCCCAAGTAGGCAGAAATAGCTGAAAGTGTGAAGCTCTTGATTCAGTAATTCTCAGAACAAATTTATTTCTAAAAGCGCTCTAACTTCTAGAATTTTTTTTTTTTTTAGGTAGCAATTTTGTCTGATAAACTGTTGAGCAAACAAAAATGGATTCTAAGCAATAATTCAGATGCTTTTCGCTCTACATGATAGGGACTATTTTTCGCAGCGGAGGTAGTTGTTTCGTACCCTTCATAGTGGTTCACTCTTAGGTTGACTCGGAGTATAGATGAGATTCACCAAAATACATATGCTCCCCATCAACACCATTAATGAAGCTGTAAAGAGAAAGCAAGCCTTTTGGGGAGGTTGCAAGGTAGAGTTTCTGAGGACAAATATCACTGTAAAAATCATGGAGCAGGCTAGTAGGAAGAGTAAGACAAAAGATAAGATGGAAAAGCATGAAGCAGCTATTTTGAAAGGTAAGAAAACATTCTGGAAGTACAAACAGGGCTCCCAGACCTGCGCCAACTGCGCCAGCCCGTGCCAAAACGTTCTTGCAACATTCTGCTAAAAAATCATGATTTTGACAAAATCTATGCCAAAAGTTAAAATTACCGGTCATCGATATTTTAGCATATTCTTACGACATTCGAAATTGATTCAGCGGTTAATTCGTACGTGAGATTCCTCCACAGAGTTCCCTCCTTCCCTTTTTTTTTTTTTTTTTTTTTTTTTGTCATTTTCGAGATCGATGCAAAAGAGAAGAAATTTTGGGGGTATTAGTTGGGGGGAGTATTCTGTGGGGACGTTGTTTTGTCTTTTTAAACGTTTGGAAACGGAAGTTAAACTGAGTGCAGATTTTTCCCATAATCATATTTTTTTCCCTCGCGCGATGTTGCTTCTGTTCAGTATTGTTGTTAAATATAATTTCATTGCTTAATTTCAGCTTGAAATTGTAGTCAACTATTTCCGAAAACGGAAGTTAGGCCGCCCAAAAAATTTGCCTGTAATTTTCGGCCACGAGATTCTCATTCTGATTCGAGGAATTCCGTCTTTTTTGTTATCATTTAGACCAGTCACGAGATCGATGCACAACTGAACTGAAATTTTGGGAGGATTGGTGGTGGGTCGTTTTCGTCGGAGGACAGAATTTTATCCTTTGAAAACGGAAAGTAGACAGAGGTAAGATTTCTCTCGTAATCGTAATTTTTTTGCTTGTGATGTTTCTTCTACCCAGTATTGTTAGATATCATTTTATTCCATAAATATTTGTATTTCAGCTTGAAAATGTTGGATAAGTTTTTGAAAACGGAAGTCGTGCAGAGCGAAGATTTCTTCCGTAATTGTACCACCCCCACCCCCACCCCACCCCGCAATGTTCCCACTACTATGTTGTTGTTAAATGTCATCACCCTCGTAAATGTGTGTGCGTTTTAGCTTGATAAGGGTGGTGGAAATTTCCAAGAACGGAAGTGACAAAGTTTGGAAATTTGTGAGAATCGATGCACGGTGTTCAAAAAAAAAAAAAAAAAAAAAAAAAAAAAGTATTCATTCTCTGAAAATTACACCATTTATCTAAAATAGTGAAAGCTCTGATATCAGAATTCATGGTTCTCAGGCTGAAAGCTCTTTAAGCATGATGGATAAAATTGTCATCTGAGGGAATTAACAAAAAACAAAAAAAGAAAGAAAAGTAACAAAGAAAAATGGTAAGGGAAAACTATCAGCAGAAAAAAGAAAGTAAACAGTGGATGCTGTGCAGTGGCAAAGTCAACAAAAGACAAATAAGGCCATGGAACTTGCTGAGAAGAAGGAAGGATTTGCTCGCAAGAGGAAATCAGAGCTAATTTTCTAGCAAGTACGGACAAAACCAGAAAAAAAAACTGTTTGAAGCTATGTCTTTCAAAACCACCCTATTTTGTTTGGAATTCAGTAATTTTATAGTTGTGAATACAGGGGCGTGATCGAGTTAAATATTTTCATAAATAAATTACAGTGAATGATTCAGTTTTGTTCATGCTGTGTAATAATATTCACACTTTATCACCGCACAGTCTCATTTTTCACCAAATTAAAATCTCTCACGAGCCCTATGGATAAATAAGATGATTTTTTATATTGCATAACTTGTAATGAATTATCAGGAATACCGATCTTTTGGTTCTTACTTAGTCTGAATTTTGCCCAGTACATTCACAGAGTAGAATTTTTAGGTTTTCTTTTTCTCATTTTGACCTACCTTGGGGAGCATCTTCACCCTCACACTTTTCTTTTTCCAGATGGAAAGTGCATTGAACCACTTACTAACTTGCAATCGTCTGCTTAATGTCCATACATACAGGATCCCACGTATGCAAGAGCAGTGGCTCTTTCAGACAGTAACAACAAAAAAGTCAAACTGATTCTACTACTACTGAAGAAGGAGAGGGGGGGGGGGGCAATCCCACACCAAAATGTCACTGCACAAGCGTTAAATGATGGAAGCAGCTTTTATCTAACCAACTTTACTAAATCTCACTGTTATTTTACAGTTTTGTTTCCAGTTGTAATTGTTCACAGCAATAACAAAAGTTTGACATTGATAATTACTGGATGAAAAACATTGTATGAAGAGTATCATGGCACAACTCCTGAAAGGTGATTTTACAATTTGATTATTAAATGTTACATTAGTTTTCCTTTTATATCAAATGTACGCTTTTCTTCAGAAAACCTTAGGAGTTTGTGATGCACACGCAAACCACGTACGTGTGGCTTGCCGGTTGGCTTCAGAAATAATGTATTTTCATCTGAATACCATGAATCTTGAAAAATATGCTGCTAAAAACCAACCAAACAACAAACAGTAATTATATATTATTTGTTCTTCCTAAGTGTATATTTGCAAGCGTTCAGTAACAATAGCAACAGTTCTTGGACGAGACAGTATCCTATTCGTGTTACAGCGAAACAAATGCATTCAGTAGAAAATTCCTGATATTAATGTGTTACGCTTAAAATATTGCGGGTATGTAGTTTTCAATAAATCGTGGGTAGTATAATTGTTTTTCCATTTATCTCACTGTGGAACGACAGAAATGCTAATTAACAGTTGTACGAGAAGCAGTAAATGTCAATAAACCTGAAATAACATTTTTTCATAAAATAATGGTAATTCAGTATATAAACATAACTTAAAGCATAGCATGGACTTTAAACAATTAAAAATGCTATCATTAGCTGCTCCAAAACCTGAGTTCTGCTTCAAAATGCAAATTTTCTTGCTCCAAAACCCAAAGTTTCTGCTCCAAATTGCATATTTTCCCGCTCCAAGAATTGCTCCGAAACATAGTGAGGCACTAACATCTCTGTACAAAAGACACAGAAAAAAAAATAGGGGAAATAAAGTTCTAATAGAATTGGAGAAATGACTTGGAAGCCTAATGAGGAATTAAGTGAAATATGAGGTGAGTACTTCTGTGAGTTAAAAAATGAAAGCAAAGTTAATTTTAAGGTAGAAGGAGATGATGCCACAGATGGACATGCAAGCACAGCAGGAATATAAGGTGAAAAGGTTTGTAAAGCTATATCTCTTCAAAATGGTAGGACTTCAGGAGCAGATGGCATACTTTTTGAGATGTTAAAATATGATGGCGACTCTGCAATTGACAGGTTAACTGAAATTTCCAAGTTGTGTTGGCAGTTCAGAATGAGCCCTCTCGATTGGAGGCATGCTATCACTGTTCCTTTGTATAAGGGAAAAAGTTATCACACAATGAATGTAGAACAATCACGGTACCAGCTGGGGGAAATGTCATTATCAATAGTGCTGCACTAACCAATATTTTTGCATTATGCATGACTGAAAAATTGTCTGTCGGTAAAAAAAAAAAAAAACTTTTGTAGCCTTTGTAGATTTTGAGAATGCTTATGACTGAGTAAACAGAATTATTTTGTGGAGGGTCTTGAATAATTATATGGCATAACTGAGAATCTGCTTGAAGAACTATCATGATATCAGCCTGTTGAGTGTGCTGGGGAAAATGGAAAGGTCATTATCAATAAGATACCTTTCATCAGAGGTGCAGGGTGTACAGAGTGGTTTTATGCCTAATAACTGCTGCACTAACCAAATTTTTGCTGTATGTATGATGACAGAAAAAGTGTCTGTTGGTAAAACAGTTTTTGCAGCTTTTGTAGATTTGGAGAATGCTTATGACTGAGTAACACATGCTTATTTAGTTTGATCAATTGCATACCAGGTACTGTCAGTTTCTCTTTATTCTGTTACGCCTCTGAGGAAACTGACTTGGTTCAATAACCAGAATCATGTTGAGCCACATGCAGAATCCAGACTTTCTTGAACACTAGAAAACAGAGTTTAATAAAATTTACTATGGATTGGGCATATCTCATAGGTGATTGAATGGGAGGCTTGCATATTCCAATATTCATCCGTTTTATCTACTTGAACTCCACATGCTTTTGCTCATCTACCCTGTAGTTCTATAACAGCCATATGACACGATCAGCACAAAAAAAAAAAAAAAAAAAAAAACACAAGACTTCTATAAAAAAAAAAATCCATTTCCAATCATGCTCCAAGACCCTGTATCTTTTCCCCATGCCATCAGCCTCACCAACCACGTGGTTTTTTTTTTCTCTAACTCATTATTTCTCCACTGCTAAATGCGTTTCTGAGTTAATCCCTAACTCCATGTAAACCTGCCCTTAAATGCACCTCCATTCTCACACCCTGAATAGTTAATCTCAGCCACAACGGTACACTACCTTTGACACATACTTGTCTCGACAACTGAGCCAAATGGCATGAACAATGGAGTCACCCAAAAGAATGAACATATTAATACATATTTATAATTATCATTTCTGAACTGGGGTTAGAGAGTCTTACTTAAAAATAAAATTGTGACCTTCAGGGAATCTTCAAGTAATTGCAACGTGTTACCTAATTGGGATGGGCAAATATAAATATGTCCCAGATCTGAACCAACTCCCAAAATTTAGGAGCCAGGTGAAACAAAGTCAAATTTCAAAGAATAATGCAAGAACATAATGTGTAGTGATAATGATGGAATCAAAAATGATAGTATATTAGCTGCAAGTTTTGTTTTATTTTTTTCACCCAATCCACTTATTGAGCAATAAATTATTTTGTAACAGAAAAGGAGTGACACCAAAAGACTCCCTGAAGAAGTTTTCTCCGAAAACTTGCAGGCATTTTTAATTAAAATATTTCCTAGAAGAAAAAAGAAAACTATATTAATGCATAAATAAGTGTTTAATTTAAGAAACTAGGAAGCCAGTTTTCAATATGTGCTTTATTAAAAGAAAGAAAATTTCAATTTACTCAATTTTCTTTTTCATTTTACCAGTCACTGCTCTGAAAAAATTTCATTTTTAGTTTGATTTTATTAAAATGCAATTTACTGAAGCTAAATTTTGCACATATACTGGTAAACTCAAGGTACCAAATTTTCCTTTGTATAATCCACACATGGACTAAAAAATTCAGACCGTCATCCCCCCCTCTTTTTGTAATTTGCAGTGGCATAAAACCACAAGCCACGAAATTCACAATAAAATGTTTTCTTTTGTATAATCTGCACCTGTTATGTTGATACTGATGCATAATTTTCGACAGAAGAGTCACGAATCAATCACAGGACTACACGGAAAAAAAGTTACAAAAAGAAATTGTCATTTTTTTTATGTACTTTTGTGTTACTTTCAAATGAGTATAGAACACCCCACCACCCCTTTTTTCAGAATTGTCATAGTTCATTTGCTAGACCTAAAAATCCATAGAAACTATGAATTATCTGTAGTATTTGTTCTTTCTGAAAATGTTTGAACTAATGTAATTAGAAGTGTTAACTAATGCAATTAGTGCAGCAGAACTAACAAAAGCAATTCACAAAATTATTACATGTTATGGAATAGTTCTGCAAATTTCTCACAACACACAATCTTCTGCGAGGGCAAATAGTACTGCCTGTATTGCGTCATTTTTTGTCAGCATGCTCATAAGTGAAAAAAAAAATTATTCTTTCCATCTCTCTGTGGTCCTCTTATCTCCATTTTGCATTGCATACTTTTTGTTGTTACACATTTTTGGTACTTTTCCAATAACACCACCTTTTCCTTCTAACAATTAACATGCAAATATTTTAAAATGCCACAAAAATGTTTTTGTTTCTTAAGTCTTAAGTGGTGTAATATTTGCAGAACCCAAATTTATAACTTTTTTGCAGAAAATCTGCAGATCACATGAAGAAAATTATTGTATTTACTGCAAATTACGAATATTGAAGTAACTGGCACCCAAGATCTGTCCAGCACTGGGCTAGAAGGTTGGAATTTGTCTTTTTATGGCATTTTATATGAAGTTTTATATCATGAGCTGAAAAATAAAAAAAAGTTTACATTTATATTAACCACTTTCAAGGTCACAGAAATAACCTTAAAACTTTGAAAATTTTAAAAAACTGATTTTTAAATTTTGAAAAAATTACATGGCATCTTGGTTTGAGTATCCATATGCCAACTCTAAAGCTGGGACATATCATTATTTATAAAATATCAATATGAAATATACCCTAAACAAAAATGACTTAATGAGACATAAAAGTGTTTTAGAATTAAATAAATTTAAATTGAGAGGATTCATCAGGCAAAAGGAATCCCCGTTATATGCTAAATAGTAAACCACAAAAGGTAGTCACTTGTACAAAACAGTAAGGTAAATAAAATTATTCATTTACATATTTGCCCCTGTGCCACCTTGGCTTCTGTACACACACACACACACACACACACACACACACACACACACACACACACACATATATACATATATATTGTCATGTTGTCTGCTGGCGCTTTGTACATCTGAAAATGGTCCACTCGGTGGACCGAAAGTACTTATGTGTATATATTTTAAATTTTAAGGTTTTAAAGTCAGTACCTGATAATATAACTGATGTGATATTGTTTGGTTTACTCGACGGATTCATTTTTTCGTACATCGTTGGCATTTTATTTACCTTACGTAGTAAACCATTAATAACTATCATTTTTTGAACAAAAAATGACTACACTGAAGTGCCAAAAGTCATGGGATAGCAGTAGGAAAAGTTTTAACTGGCACTGCCGTTGTATAAAGGCTTCGATGCACGCCACGATTTTTATTAGTTGCGATGTGTACTCTTGCGAGTCAGGTTGAACAACTGCCAGTAAGATTATGGCAAACAGACATGAATTACTGGAATTTGAAGGAGGCATGGTAGTGGGAGCCAGACGGATGGGACATTCTGTTTCTGAAGCTGTGCGAACATTCAACATTCCTCGATCCACGGTGTCACATGTACCGAAAATACCTCATGGAAGGCATTACCACCCACAGTGGCCAGCGCAGTGGCTGACCACAGGTGCTGAACGACCATGACCAGCGACATCTGGCCAGGATTGCCCAAGCCAACAAGCCACACTGGCTCAAATAACATCCACATTCAATGCAGGAGGTACCAGAGACATATCCATCAGTCACTGCAGCGCAATTTAGCGTCCATGGAGTATGTACGGGAGCAGAAGACCTGTCAGAGTGCCTTTGTTAAAACCACGACATTGGACACAGCACATCACCTGAGCTCATGAATACAGTAATTGGACCCTGGAAAACTGGCAACATGTGGCATGGTCTGATGAGTCATGCTACCAGGTATTATGAGCTGATGGTGGGGTTCGGGCGTGGTGCAGACCACACAAGACCATGGACCCAAGCTGTCAACAAGGCACTATGCAAGTTGGTGGTGGTTCCATACAAGTGTGGAGTGTCTTTACGTGGCACAGTTTGGGTCCTCTGGTCCTTGTAACATTAACTGGTAATTGCTTTGTTGCCTTGCTGGGTGACCATTTGCAGCCATTCATGTACCCCAACAAAGATGGGGTTTTCCAGGCGGACAATGCACCATGTCATCGGGCCCAAGTTGTCCAAAATTGGTTCGAGGAGCATTCTAAACAGTTCTGACGGATAGCGTGGCCACCATGTTCGCCTGACACAAACCTAGTAGAACACTTATGGGACGTGGTGGAAAGGTCCATTCGCATCCAAGATCCTGCACCTACAAACACCAGGGAACTGTGGGCAGCTAGCTAGCTAGCTGTTCAGACGGCATGGCTCAACATTTCTCCAGAAGTCTTTTGGCCACTTGTGGAATCAATGCCACATTGAGTTGCTGCACTTCGCTGGGCTAGTGGAAGTCTTACACGATATCCCACGACTTTTGGCTTTTCAGTGTATCATCATCATCATCGTCAACCATTATCAATCCACTGCTGGACAAAGGTATCCCCAAGTTTCTTCCACAACGGTCTGTCTTGTGCCAGTCTCCTCCATGTCACTCCCGCATACTTTCGAATTTCATCCACCCATTTCCCATGTGGTCTTCTTCTGGGTCTTTTCCTGTCCCTTGGAATCCAATCTAAAATTTTGGCTATCCATCGATGGTCTGTCCTTCTGGCAGTATGTCCAGCCCATTGCCATTTCAGGGATTTAACTCTGATCATGATGTCTTCCACTCTTGTCATTTTTCTGATCCACAAGTTCCTATTCTTATCTCTCCTGGTTACACCAAGCATGCACCTCTCCATACTTCTTTGAGTTGTCTGCAGCCTTTGTATGTCTCTTTTAGTTAAGGTCCACGTCTCTGCACCATACGTAAGCACTGGAAGGATGCATTGATCAAACACTTTTCTTTTAAGACATAATGGCATATTGCTCTTGAAAATAATATAATGTAAATGTGTATAATATAATGTAAATGTAGAACTGCTAAAATTCTTTGAATATATAACCAAATGGAAAATAAAATTGTTTCTCAATGACTGATGCATTCTAAAAATAATTTGAATTATTGACATTAACCTTAAAGCATTAAGAATAAATAAGCCATTTCTTAAATTGAGGTAACAAAACAAGCTGCAAATTATTTGAGCTCAGTGCATCTTGCAAAAGAAAAAAAAAAGTTGTGCTTCATCTGTATCAAATTAATCATGTATTAAATTTGTAATCTTGATACAACAGTTCACAATATTAATGGTTTAGATGTTTTTAATAAAACAATTTTTGAGCTTTATGACTTGGTACAATGAATATCTCGTTTTTAATGCACATGGTTCCTGGATGCGTTCAGCATCTGTTGTAATAGTGTGTGCATGTGCCCAGTTGCTGTATGTGGGCTGACTAGAGTAGACACCTGTATTTTATGCACAGTCTGGATGTCAGGTCTTTATGATAAGAAGTTGACAAAGATAGACTATTTGGGTGCACAAAGCTAACAGTTAAAATATTTCTTTACTTCACCTTTTTCAGTTACACAGCCTAACCACTTAAGCCAATCTTACACCAGATCACTGTCTCCTGTTTTAATGTCTTGCCTGGCTTTAGGTTTGAAGTGGGTAAAACTGCTTTTTCCTTCGCAAGTAGTTTTGCCTTTCTTGCCACGTAATTTGAAATACCCAACTCATCCTGCAGGTTTTGCAAACTCCAACTTTTTTGTAGTACAGTAAGAATTTGTAGCTTTAGTGCTCTTGGCTTAGTATTGCAGAAATTTTCCTTAAGCTGAGCGATAATTTCTGTATTCCAGTCAGATGTTGGTTTCAGTATCAGATTAGATTAACAAAACTTTCTTCTGTAGAGCGTATGCATTTATTTAATTTTTTTCAAATTTGAATATCAATGAGGATATTTTTGTTCATGCAATGTTTTCATTTTTGGAGGAGTTTTACCAACTGATTGTAAAGATAAATTCAAATTTCCTAATTCACTTTCAGAAATTCCTTTAATTAGCTTACTTCACTACTACCCAGGCTTGCTTTAGGTTCAATATCAGCTTCATCAACACATGCAAGCATGACTGGTTGTCATAAATTTCTAAGTTCCACCGGCGTATGTATCATTCGAAACCATTTTTTTTTTTTTTGTAATTAGTCACAGATTTCTTTTTAATAGGCAGTTTAACCATCCTCTCAGAAACAGGATGTATATTCTTTTTCGTATTATAGTGTCTTTTTTGTTGAAAAGGGTTACAACAAAGAGCTTAAATCTGACATTTTTAACATTTCAAGAGGTGAAAAAATTCAGCAACAGACAGCTTTATATATTTCTCCAGAAAAATATCCACACCTTTTTTTTAAAGAGAAGTACTTACATGCAATACATCTTTGATGTAATTAATACCTTTTAAAACTACAACAAAACAAAAAGAAAAGGAGCATCATAGCTTCAGGGTTTGTACACTTTTACAGAAAGTAAATTCCAGCCAGGACTTTTCCAGCAGTCTATAAAAAAATTCCAGGAGCTCAAACCTTTGCTAGAATCACAGTGCTTTGTTGTCTGTATTGTAAATTGCGGTTAAGTTTACTACTACTTATCTTTTTTTTTTTTTTTCTTTTTTTTCGTGTCTCAGGGCTTATTGACTACCATGTGAAACTCTGGGTGATATAAGCAGTCGCGCATCTCTAACTTAGGGCCACTTGTTGCAGAGAAGAAAAAGAGCCAGTCCATCAGACAAATACACCACCCATACCTCATATGGGACTCGAAACCAGGCCCACCTCGGGCGAATGGTCAGAGCAGTAGAGTAACCATGTTTCAAAATCTGGAGGGGCAGGGGTCCGATCACACATACACACGTATCATCGTCAACCATTATCAATCCACTGCTGGACGAAGGTCTCTCCAAGCCTCTTCCACAACAATCTGTCTTGTGCCAGTCTCCTCCATGTTACTCCCACATACTTTCAAATTTCATCCACCCACCCATCTCCCATGTGGTCTTCTTCTGGGTCTTTTCCTGTCCCTTGGAATCCAATCTAAAATTTCGACTGTCCATCGATGGTCTGTTCTTCTGGCAGTATGTCCAGCCCATTGCCATTTCAGGGATTTTACTCTGATCATGATGTCTTCCACTCTTGTCATTTTTCTGATCCACGAGTTCCTCTTCTTATCTCTCCTGGTTACACCAAGCATGCACCTCTCCATACTTCTTTGAGTTGTCTGCAGCCTTTGTATGTCTCTTTTAGTTAAAGTCCATGTCTCTGCACCATACATAAGCACTAGAAGGATGAACTGATCAAGCACTTTTCTTTTAAGATATAATGGCATATTGCTCTTGAAAATTATACTGTTTCTTCCAAAAGCTCTCCAGGCAAGTTTTATATGCCGATTAATTTCTTCATCAATGTGATCCTCACTTGATATCTGCTATCCAAGATAAACGTATGCATCTGTTATCTCCAGGATTTTCTCATCAATCAATAAATCTTCATTTCTTGTAAAAGTATTGTACTAGGGGTGTTCAAATGAAAAGGTACGAAACGTCATAAGAACGCAACCATTAACATATTTGCCTATGCCGCTATGGGAGAACGTAGCAACACATCTAGGGATGCGATTGGAGTCGCCGGCGTGGATCGGAGCATGCGCGGGCGCCCTCATGCGCAGGAGAGAGCAGAGGCTCTTATAAAGAGCGCCGTCCAATTGACGCGGCAGTGCGAGTGAGGACAGGATGGCGTTCACATTGCAAAATTCGACGATTGAGGAGCAGCTAGGCGTTATCAGATTTCTGACAGCGGAAGGTGTTAAACCGGCCACTATTCATCGCCGGATGGTGACCGTATACGCGCGTCCACACGTCTCCAGGGTCACACACGCGGAACTGGCCAAGTTCCAGTGGGAGCAGCTTGACCATCCGCCCTACAGTCCGGACATGTCGCCCTGCGATTTCCATGTGTTTGGTCCCCTGAAAAAACATCTGAAAGGGAAGCGCTTCCACTCGGACGACGAACTCACGGACGCTGTGCAGGACTGGGTCTCGTCACGGCCACAGGAATTCTGGGAACAAGGAATCCTTCGGCTCGTTAATCAATGGGATCGTTGTGCTACGGTCTATGGTGTATACTTTGAATAAAGTCTTCATTTATACCCACAGTGTCGTTTCGTACCTTTTCATTTGAACACTCCTTGTACATCACTTTTGTCTTCTGAAAGTTCATTTTTAATCCCAATTCTTTACTCTTGTCAGCAAGTTCCTGGATCATACTCTGCAGCTCTGATGGGGTAATAGCAAAAATGACTACGTCATCAGCAAAATGAAGGTGAGTTGGATAATCTCCATTAATCTTGATCCCTTTGTATTCCCAGTTCAGTGATTGAAAGATGTTTTCCAATGTGGCATTAAAGAGCTTGGGAGACATGGTGTCACCTTGTCTTACTCCCTTTCCAATTTTTATGGGTGCCGTATTCTCAAATAGCCAAATCTTTGCACTGGCATTTTCATAGATGTTATTAATAATACACTGGCGGAAAGTGAAAAAAGAACACCAAGAAGAAATTGGCGGACGATCATGAAATTTACATATGTAGATGGGGTCGAGTTTACGTAGGTGTGATGTTAATTTCAGGACCAACCGGTGAGCGCTTACCACAGCGCGGCATAATACACAAATTATCGTCGGTGGTATTTAAGGAGTACGGCGAAGTGAATGTATCAGTCATCGGCGTACGGACACGTGCGAAGACCCTGAAGAAGCTGTAATGCCTGGACATGGAAGACGTGTACGATTTCAGCAGTTATCGGACTTTGAGCGAGGTCGTCTAGTCGGACTCCGCGAGGCCGGGTGGTCGTATCATCGTATTGCGGAGCGGAATTGGACAGGAAGTATCAGTGGTGGTACAATGGTGGCGTAGATGGTCCAAGGAACATTCCCACACGAGAAGACGTGGAACCGGGAGTCACAGACAGACTGATGAGCGGACCGATCGATGCATAAGAAGAGCGACGTTGTCATGCAGAACATCGACTGCGATGCTAATCCGAGCTGCCATTGCACTGGAGGTGACTGTGCAAACAATCTGCAACTGTCTACTGGATGCAGGACTATGTGCACGTGTGCCTCTGGCATGTGTACCTCTGACTCCAGCCCACTGTCAGGAACGGCTGCAGTGGTGTCACCAACGTCTGCACTGGAGAACGCAAGGGCGATCTGTCGTGTTCGGCGATGAAAGCAGATTCTGCTTGGGAGCCTCCGATGGTCGCATACGTGTTCGCAGACGCACAGGGGAGCGTCTCCATCCTTCTTGCATCCGCCAGCGACACACAGGGCCTACACCTGGTCTCCTGGTGTGGGGAGCGATCAGCTATCACTCCCGTACACAACTAGTGTTTGTACCGGGTACATTAAACAGCACCTCCTACATCAACAGCGTCATTCAGCCCGTTGTTGTGCCATTTGTAACGTCGATCCATCATGGTGTTTTCCAGCAAGATACGGCACGCCCACACAGCACGTGCAAGGCAACATGCACTTCAGGGTGTGAGACAACTTCCATGGCCTGCACGTTCACCGGATTTGTTCCCCATTGAGCACGTGTGGGATTTTATGGGATGACGACTTATCCGGTCTCCACGGCCAGCCACGACCATCCCCGATTTACGCATCCAGGTTGAGGATGCTTGGAACTCAATACCCCAAACTTACATCCAACATCTGTACGACAGACTCCATGCCAGATTTGCACAGTGTGATGCAGTTGATGGCTGTTCAACCTCATACTAACCATGTTACATGGAAATGTTATTTTTCAGTTTACCAGCAAATACAGCTGTATTTTGCCATAATGTTTTGATCACGTTATCCTCTGTATTCCGTTATTATGCTGTATAAATTTCGTTGGTATCAGACGTCTCCTTCTTGGTGTTCTTTTTTCACTTTCCGCCAGTGTATTAATGTATGCATCTTCAATACCGCAGGATTTCAAAGCCATTGTAACGGCTGATAGTTTCACTGAATCAAAGGCCTTTTCATAATCGATAAAAGCCATGCATAATGGAAGTTCATATTCCCTCGCTCTTTCAATTAGTTCTCTCAGTATGTGGATATGATCTATAGTGCTGTAGCCACTCCTGAGTCTAGCTTGTTCTCTCGGTTGAGACATGTCCAGTGTTACCTTCAAGCGGTGTGAAAGAACTTTAGTGAAGATTTTATAAACCACTGATAGGAATCTGATAGGTCTGCAGTTCCTGAGATCCTCAATGTCACCTTTTTTATGTAGCAGGATCATTGTAGTGTGTTTCCAATCCTCAGGAATCTTCCTTTCATTAAGGCATCGAGTGAAAACTTGGGCGAGTACTGTTTCAATTTCTCCACTTGCTTCTTGTATGATGTCTACAGTAATTCCATCTTCTGGAGCTTTTCCCCACTTCATGTTCTTGATTGCATGTGCAACTTCTGCTGGAAGGACTGGAAGAACTCTGGTACCTTTCATGATGTCTGGAGTACATGTATCATCCCTTTCATATAATTTGGAGCAGAAATCTTTCACTCTTGTCAAAATTTTGCCTGTATTTCTTGTTACAGAAACACCTTTTCTCAGTGCCATAATCTGGGTCAAACAAACAAAAAAAGAAACTAATTCCTAATTCAAGAGACAGCTAAAGTAACTTGTCAATATGAGGACGATAACTGCGTTGCTACTGGTAAAGAGGAACAGAAGCACATAAAACAGAGCGGACAAATTACGATCGCTAAATGGTAACACGAGTTCCATACTTGTTTTACATATATTGGTATCAATAACTGCGATACATTGGGTATTACATTGACGAAAACATACTCGTACATTTGAGGTCTGTTAATGTTTCCCATTATTTCTAAATTTATTGGCATGACTAATAAAAAATAATAATAACAGAAATACATCCAATTGCTACCACTCTGACACCGGGATGTTATTAGGAGGCATAAAATTTTTGTTCATTGTAACCGCCAAACTGTGTTTTCCTATTTTTAGGCAACACCACAAACAGTTAAACTGTGTTAGGGTGCTGTGGTGCATTTTGTTTTATATGAGCTCTTGAGAGTTTCGTGAGCTCCCACCTGATGCGTAATTTTTAAATAAGCAATTGAAATAAAAAATAAATAATAAAAAAAAAAACATGCAAGTGACAACTGTGAGATATACGTGTTCATTTAAATACCAGATCTACCAGAAAATAATCGATAACATTTTTCTAACCCGACACTGAGCCTTGCTAACATCATCACCTGTGATCGTCAGGTATGTGATGTTAAATAAAACGCAGTATATATCTCCTCTACCTCGCAAGAATAGGCACCGAGATATATATCCCCAATTACTTTATTTCTCAAGCTGTCATTCCTTGATTATTTTCTCTTACGGCAGACGTGAACAACTAGACAATTTATTAATTCCTGAAATAGAACTATTTCATTTCTAAAAATTCTGTCGGATATTGCATGAGCTGTAGATATATTCCAAAAACGGTAGTCAATGTCAATTGCATAATTTATATACCATTTAGGAATATTGATTAATTACATATTTAACCAGTATTCAAAAAACAGTATTCAACGTCAATTGTATAATTTATAAGCATTTAGTACTGTATATTGGTAAGCTATATGGGGAGAAAAAAGTTTATATTAGTTCTTCTCGTCATTGAATGGCTAAGAATACCAACATATTTTCGACATCTGTTGCATAATTTATATACGTTATTTATGTGTAACCTTTTTCATGGTATAGTTCATATTGGTAAGCTGTATGGAGAAAATGGTTTATATTAGTTTCCTCATCGTCTAATGGCTAAGAATGTGGTGGATAGCATCTGACGATTTGGTGTGAAATGACCCTTTAGTAATATTTTACAGTTGTATTATTTGAAAGCCTTTAAACAAAACATTAATTCACTATCCTTCCTCCTTCAAGCATCACATCAAATGATCGTGAGATCTGACCAACGCGTGCAATGGTATCTTGATCTGCCACTGTTTGGCTGGCTGCACGACGCTATTCACTGCGGCAAAATACAAGCCGTGCACCATATTAAAAAATTATTTTCTCAGTGCGCACGCAAAAGCCCAAGGGTTTTTTTTTCCTTCTTTTGTTAGGCTACACTTTTCTTTAAAAACTAAAAACAATTGCGACCTTCTAAGTGCTGTCTGTACTGCATTGCTCTTTTATGTTTTGAAAAAAGGCTCTTCCGTTGCTTGTAACTCAAAAACTAAAGATAGAAATTCGTGCACTGCACCAATCGATTCCTTGGGAGAAATTACGAAGGAGTGGTGATTTTGGTACTTCTCTTGATCCAAACAACAGAGATATTTGCATTTTTATGTGATTAAAATGGCCCACCATGCACCAGAATTCGAAAATTAATATCTTCTAATCTATGGGAAATAAAAAAATGAAACTTTCGGGATTTTCATACATTGGGGTGATCTATTCATGAAAAAAAAAATTGTAAGAATCGGAGATGGTGTGGTGGATAGCATCAGACAATTTGGCGTGGAATGACCCAGCACCAAATAAAATAACCCTTAAAATCAGGGGTAAGCAAATCCAAGGTGCCCAGTTGCCTGAAATTTTTTACCTGATACCTGAGCTTCCAAATTTTATTTTTCCAAATTTGGATTTCCATTATGAAGCATCCATCTCTTTAATGAAGTAACAAGCTTGTGTCTTTTTTGTAGACTATATAACATAAAAATCAGAATAATGAAAATGCCAACATTAAATTTTGACACTATCACCATCAGAGTTATTTATTCTGTAGCAATTCTGGCAGTAGTGATTCAGGCTGAAGTTCCGCTGTGCAGCCCAAGAGATATATGTGCAGGCATGCATCCCAGATGTTTGCAACTGTGCCACTGATTTTGCGTGGAGTACTGCTTACTGCTAAGTCTATTTTTTCATTAGTAGATTTGTTGAATATTATACACCAGAAGACAAAGCTGAACTTTTTTGAAATGCAAGTAATAACATTATGGTAGAATATGTTCCCTAGTTTAAGTAGTAGTACTGCCAGAATTGCAGAATGCAGACTACGCACATACTTTCTAAATTATTAGCAGTTTTGCAGATGGTTTTTGCTTGTGGTATTGCTTGTAGATTAAAAAATAAAAATGTTATTCACAGGAATTAAAACACTTACTCAAGGCTTTACTAAGATTTATGTACTTAATTTATGTTTTAACTTGAAGAACTCTCGATTGTTTTTCACACCTTCAGAGTTCTTTTGTTTTTACAGAGCATTTCTGGCCTCTAGATTTTTATCAAGGCCTGTTCTTAATGTATGAAAATGTATCAAAAGTTTTGTTTACACAGAAAGAATTAAAATTTTGTTGCCAGTTATTAAATTAAAATATTTTCCTTATGTATTTTGTAAGCCTACTAGTTTTTAATCAAGTTGTTGAAAATGCCATTTATCATTTTTGAAGATTCACTGATAGAACTGTTTTTTTTTTTTTTTTTTTTGATGTAAAAAGTTTCTTTAATTAGTCACTTTTTCATGAGGCTTATAGTTCAATATTTTAATGTTTTGTCATAAAGGTCCATTTCACGCACATTGCTGCACATTCAATTGTAATGTACTTATTTTGTCCTGATTGGAATCTCTAATGTTCTAATAATTATTTATTGTTTTATTAATTTTCCTTTTAAATGATCTTATTTTATTGCTATCATGGTTTTGTGTTTTGCAGCAAGTTTTTTGTTGCAAAGGTTGTATACGCAGATACATTTTTTTTATACAACTCTGGGTACTGCACTGAATTATTGAACAATATCTAAGAAATAACACAATTTTGACCAGTGAAGATCTCAAATTGTGTATGTGTAGTTTTTTTCATTCAAATCGATCGTAGTTTTCTTCTTGTATATCTTGAAAAATTTTCTGGGTCCTGATAAAGACCTGGCACCTGAAATTTCGGGATTTTGTTTATCCCTACTTAAAATCAAATCTGATCGACAAGTTAAAGACTTTCATTTTTAAAGTAAAATTACCTTCCACAGTTTGAGCCAATTCTTCAGCCATAGCTCGGAGTCTGTGTAGTGGCAGTTTGGCAACTAAGAAGAGAAAGATGAATATTAATATACAGCGATTATGAATGAGCAAAATTTCAGTGATTAACTTCAGAGCAAATATTTATGTAAAGGTCTTACAAAAAGCTATACTTTAAACTAGCTTACATAAAATGCCATTTAATAACCAACAACTAAATTTAATTGACATCACAAAGAACTACATGACATGGTTTTTACAAAAATATGATTGAGAAATAAAAATTGAGTGAAATACGCACATTATCAGGATGTTTACCAAATTCGGGGAATGTAATTTCACAACTAATTTCAAAAGCTATCTCTTTCTCTCAATATATAGCCTTATCCAAAGCAGCGGCATATGTGCACACTCATATATGCAGTAAGTATAATTAAAGAGGGGGACACTCCCTCACCATCTTTTCTACGTAAAAAGTGCCCCCTGCTCTTCCGAAAGTAACAAAAAAACTGACTCATCATACTTTAACTGTGCCTACAATAAGTTGATATACTCACCATTGTGTAATATGATTTCATAACAAAAATTTCTTTAACATCTATACCTGGAAACTGTCATGACTTAATAAGCGGCATAATTTAAATTGCTACATTGATCTCGAAGTTTTGTACATATTTCTATGCTACAAGGTTTTTAGCTTTAACAGTTTTCTTTGTGGAGTGCATAAGTGTCTTATTTCTTTAATACTTGAAAAAAAAAATTACTTTTGAAAAAAAATTACATCAAAACCACAATTACATCTTATGTGGTCAGTCTCCATGGAGAATACCAGAAAATGAACTATTATTAAAAATAAAAAGAAATTCAAGACCCCCAATGCAAAATTTGTGACTTTTTCAAGACCCTTTTCTGAATTTGTGACTATTTCATGACCAGTAGACATCCTGATTATACATACATATCACTAAGATGTTCTCTGAGATTCAGCAGTTAGCTCCTGAAAGAAAGTTCATCTACCAGATTGAATAAACAAAGACATGGCTCTTTCCACATTTATCAACACATAGCAACCAAAAAATTTTTTATCCGGCCACTGCTGGGATCGTACCCCAGATCACTCGATATCTAGCCGAGTGCGTTCGCCTTATGCTACAATGGCTTACAATCAACAGCACTATGTGCGTTTATCTGTCAGCTTCCGACATCAAATATCCATAAGATGGGCTCAGCAACTAAGACATTTCAATCTGGTGGGCATTAACGGCACAAGCTACATATTAATTATAGCAAATAAATCCAAAGGGCGAGAACAATAGTGAAAGTCCATTATATCTGGATTGCAACAACAATAGTGAAAATCCATTATATCTGGATTTTTACCAGATTGAAGTTTAAAATTGATGGTGCTCGATTTTACTTACCTTTGATGTTTTGAACATCTCCATTCATAGCATCTCAGCACACAACTTGAGCCTCACTCACATCCATGATATGTCTCTCACATACAAGTTCTTTTTTTTTTTTTTGTATTTCATACTCAATGTTTTTTCTCATGCAGACATTCCTGAATCTGGTCCTTCCATGATTTCCTTGGCTTTTCTCTACCTTTCTTTCCTGCCACTTAGGCTAAATAAATTATCTTGGTAAGCATAACATCCCTCATTCTTTCAAAATGGAGAAATCACTTTAGAATATTTGTCTCCATGCACATTATACATTTGATGTGCATTATATACTTACAAACTTTTACAAATATGCATTTGATACATTTCATGAATACAAGAACTTTTAACAGATTCAACATTATTAGTATATGACAAAAAAAATCTTGTTTTCTTTATAGATTACATTTTTATCCCTTTACCCCCTCAAAAAAAATGTTACATTTTTGAAAACCTGAAAAAGCATTTAATCAAATTTCAAGGCAAGAGGGGTGCAAACAGTTATAAAACAAAATGAATAAGATGTTGACAGCATAATTTAAACAAAATTTCAGTTGGTTGATTTAAACCCTAGTAAGAAAGAAAACAGGTCATCAGTAACTTCCTCGAACTTATATCAGCATCATGAAGAATGTCAGCAATGTCTCTACAAAAATGTCCTCAAGGCCACAAAACTGGAATACATATCTAAATCTCACACAAGAACATGCCAGTAAGCAACTGACTTGTTATTGCATTGGTTCCTGAACAGTTTTGTCAGTATTGTTAATATTTACTGTTGACTATTTCCCAAAGACCAATCCTTTCCCCCCCCTTTTTCCCCATTAGAGCTGTTATACTGAAATGAGAGCTGCAGGTGACTCATATATCACTATATATCACTGCTTGTTTCTGTAAACAATACTGTGTCAATTATGAAAACTGCAATAGGCTTCAAGTCATGTAAGTAGGACATAACTGTGCTACTGGCCTGTTTTCGTTTTTTTTTTTTTTAAAGGAAAAAGAAAGGACTACAACACAGTTGATAAATCTACCTTCAAATGGCTAAAGCTAATTCTCTTACTTTCTAATTTTGTGGGAGAAAACATAGCTACTAAAATAATTTAGTATGTTATAAAGAAATATATATCAGCAGGAACCCTCAGAACAGATAAATATGTATGTATGCAGAAAAAGAATGTCACCACTTACACCTGCAGAACACAATATTTTAGCACCAAAAAACTCCTGCTTAATTTCTGAACAATATGATTTTAAATTGCACATTTTTTGCTGATACAGTTCATTTTTGTTTTACATTAAATCTGATTACCAATTACTCCCTCGGTATGTATTAAGTCCAAATTACTGATATCACACAGCAATTCAAACAGCAAAATGACAGAGTAGAGTGACAATAATATACATTGTGTAATTCCAAGTGTGTACTAGATAATAAAAAAATCCAGCTATTGGGTGAAAGGGACACTAACTAGTTAACTTTAAAGTTAACATTCAAAATTTAGTAATGCTGTGCATAATAACTCTCTTTTAAGCATATAATCAACATACTTCCTTGCTGGTGTTCTTTTAAATGCATTTTTCATATTTTTTTTAATTTCCATTCAACTGAAGAAACATACAGATAGTTCTTTGCTTTAATGTATACGCTCTGGTTTTCTTCCAGTCATGTTACATTGCACTTTTAAGATACAGCAGCTGAATGGGATCAGAATTTTCTTGTCTTCTTAATGATTTCATTGCCATGCTTAATGAACACCTCTGTACATGGGTGTCTAACACTGTTCATCAGTATATAAGAACTATATATATACACTGGCGGAAAGTTAAAAGAACACCAAGAAGGAGACGTCTGATACCAACGAAATTTATACAGCATAATAACGGAATACAGAGAATAACGTGATCAAAACATTATGGCAAAATACAGCTGTATTTGCTGGTAAACTGAAAAATAATATTTCCATGTAACATGGTTAGTACGAGGTTGAACCGCTATGAACTGCGTCACACTGTGCAATTCTGGCATGGAGTCTGTCGTACAGATGTTGGATGTAAGTTTGAGGTATTGAGTTCCAAGCATCCTCAACCTGGACGCGTAAATCAGGGATGGTCATGGCTGGCCGTAGAGACCAAATAAGTCGTTGTCCCAAAAAATTCCACACGTGCTCAATGGGGGACAAATCCGGTGAACGTGCAAGCCATGGAAGTTGTCTCACACCCTGAAGTGCATGTTGCGTTGCACGTGCCATGTGTGGGCGTGCGTTATCTTGCTGGGAAACGCCACAATGGATCGACCTTACAAATGGCACAACAATGGGCTGAATGATGTTGATGTAGGAGGTGCTGTTTAACGTACCCAGTACAAACACTAGTTGTGTACGGGAGTGATAGCTGATCGCTCCCCACACCAGGAGACCAGGTGTAAGCCCTGTGCATCACTGGTGGATGCAAGAAGGGTGGAGATGTGCGTCTGCGAACACGCATGCGGACATCGGAGGCCCCCAAGCGGAATCTGCTTTCATCGCTGAACACGACAGATCGCCATTGCGTTCTCCAGCGCAGACGTTGCCGACACCACTGCAGCCGTTTCTGACGGTGGGCTGGAGTCAGAGGTACACATGCCAGAGGCACACGTGCACGTAGTCCTGCATCCAGTAGACGGTTGCAGATTGTTCGCACAGTCACCTCAGGTGCAACGGCAGCTCGGATTTGTGTCGCAGTGGATGTTCTGCTTGACAACGCCGCTCTTCAGTCCTTCTGTGACTCCCGGTTCCACGTCTTCTCGTGTGGGAATGTTCCTCGGACCATCTACGCCACCATCGTACCACCACCGACACTTCTCATCCAATTCGCTCCGCAATACGACCACCCGGCCTCGCGGAGTCCGACTAGACGACCTCGCTCAAAGTCCGATAACTGCTGAAATCGTACACGTCTTCCATGTCCAGGCATTGCAGCTTCTTCAGGGTCTTCGCACGTGTCCGTACGCCGACGACTGATTATATTCACTTCGCCGTATTTCTTAAATACTGCCAACGATAATTTGCATATTATGCCATGCTGTGGCGTAAGAGTTCACCGGTTGGTCCCGAAATTAACATCACACCTACGTAAACTCGACCCCATTAACATATGTAAATTTCATGATCGTCCGCCAATTCCTTCTTGGTGTTCTTTTTTCACTTTCCGACAGTGTATATACACATCAGTGACATAAATTTTTATTTGAAAACAATTAGTCAATTTATCATACATAAATATCTTTCTCAAATTACAGTAGGTACATACAATTTCAGTCGGTGGTCTCCCTCAAATTTTTTACAGTTGGGTGGTACATTTAATTATTAACACCCCCCATGCACACATACACATATAAGCTAAAAACAAAAGAAGATATTTTTGCATCGCTGTGCTAATAAACATGTTTCACGGTTCTTTGAATAAAGCTCATGTTGAGAATTGGCTTCCTAGTTTCTTAATTCAATTACTAATCAAAAACTACTTTTATGGGAATTTTTACTAGGGAATTTTTTCATTTTAATTGCAAATTTTCGGAGAAAACTCTTCTTCTTCAGGCTGTCTTTTTGTTGACACTTGTTCCCGTCACTATCGTGGTTACGGTGGTTTTTCATCAAATCCTGCCATATGTTAGGGCAGGGAAAATCAAAATTCCATCATCAATGACTGCAGAGGATTTTCCCTGCCTACCAGCAGAGAAAATCAAAATTCCATTATGAATGACTGCAGAGGATTTTCCCTGCCTAACATCTGGCAGGATTTGATGAAAAGGAATAAGTGTCAACAAAAAGACAGCCTGAAGAAAGAGAGAATTTTCTCCGAAAATTTGCAATTAAAATAAAAAAATCCTAGTAAAAATTCCCATAAAAGTAGTTTTTGATTAGTAAATGTTTCACGGTATGCATCAAATGTGGCTACATGATAAATAAGAACATTTAATGATAATAAAGCAAACAGAAAATAAGTATAGTGAAATCTCCACTGACAGACACCTCCCAACAGCCAGTATTGGTTTGTACACAACAGCTGCAGTAGGATTAGTGATATCATACAAACGATGGAACCAGTGGTGGACTGACGATCAATAAAGGGCCCTGGAAACTGATTTTGAGGGGTCTGCTTTTGGAAAAAATTATAAAGGTATGCCATAAAAAAACAACAACACAAAAAAAAATGCCTTTATGTCAGCATCACCATTTACTTTTTAAACATCATTTCAATTTCAAGTCTACAAATTATTGATGTTTTTTGGTTGGTTGGTTGGTTGTGATTTGTGTGAATTTAATGGTGCAAGTGCCTCTAAGGGCCAAAGAGTGCCACATCAGAGTAATAAAAGAGAAATAAACAACAACATTGAAACACAACAAACATAGGAGGATATGGTAGTAACAATGACCGGTGTACATGGCTAGTGAGGAAATATTAGGTGTGCAACTAAATTCTTGGCCCCTAACCGCAAGCGATCATAGAACATCAGCAAATGCAAATAGCTGTGTGTGATAATGGCTGATTGCAGCACCATCCAACAGCTTTCCAGACAACCATAACCGCTCACAGCTGTAGTGACAGAAGGGACGAAAGTTGACGGTGAAAGCAATGTCATTCAAGAAGCAAAATTTAAGGCACTGCCTCCTGTTCGCGTTTCAGCTGAAAAAAAGTGCCGCGGAAGCCCAGCAAATGATCTGTGCTGCTTTGGGTGAGGATGCTGTGTACTACAGTACATGTAAGAAGTGGTTCCAGCAGTTTAAGCAGGGAAATTTCAATCTCCGTGATGCAGAACATCCGGGACAGCCACAGAAAGTTGACAATGAGGAACTGGAACAACTGTCTGACGCGGATCCCTGTCGCACACAGTCAGAGCTCGCCCAGGAACTCGGAGTAACACGCCAAGCCATTGCAAAGTGCCTGCACAAGCTTGGACGGATTCACAAAGAGAGCTGTTGGGTGCCCCACCAGTTTACAGCTGCGAACAAGTCTAGGCGCTACAATGTTGCTGTGTCCTTGCTCTCCAGATTCAAGAAGAAGAATTTCCTCCACAAGATTTTGACCTGTGATGAGAAGTGGATCCTCTACGATAATCCTAAGCGGTGTGAATTGTGGGTTTATCCAGGTCAGCCTACCACCAGTACCGCCAAACCGAATATCCATGTCAGGAAGTTGTTGCTGTGCATATGGTGGGATCAGCACGGTGTCGTATACTAAGTGGCTCAGACCTGGCGAAATGGTCAATGCTGAGCGTTATTGTCAGCAACTCATTCGTGTGAGTGATGCAACGGAGGCGAAAAGGCCATACACCGGCAAGGGCAGAAGGTCGGTCCTGTTGCTTCAGGATAACGCACATCCTTACACCGCAAAAGCGACTTTAAACACGATCCTCGACCTGGGATGGGAGATTTTGTCCCACCCAGCGTATTCTCCAGACTTCGCCCCATCAGATTATCACCTTTTTCACTCCCTGCAACATCACCTGAGTGATACGTACTTCACTTCTGTCAAGGAGGTCCACACAAGTATTGATGACTTTATCAACTCGAAATAGCCCTCTTTTTTCCACAGTGGCATTCGGCAGCTCCCTGACCAATGACTCAAATGTATCCAGCACAACGGGGATTATTTCCCTGATTAGGTAAGTATTTGATTTGCTATAATTTGCTGTCAACGTGCCGTGTCTGTGGCCGAGAATTAAGTTGCACACCTAATAACAAACAAGAAAAACAAAAGGCACCAGTATAACATATGTACAACGATTGAACACAGTAACAAAATATTGTAACAATGACTGAACATGGTTAAAATATAAACAATGACATCATAAAACACAACAGTAAAAGGTTAAAAGTTGCAAATCAACGGTAAAACAACAACACAAAACGTAAAACACCTGTAACACGAAGAAAGGATAATACAGAAGAGACATCACACTGATTGTTAAAAAGACAACTCAGGGTCACCGTGTCCTCTAGTAGTTGATAAAAGAAAATGACGAGAGTGTTGATGAATGAAACAATAGCACGAACACAAAATATGAACAACAGTTAAAGGTACGTCACACGTCCCACCACACATAGGGGCAGTGTTACCACACAGCCCAATGCAGAGACATGCAAGGACAACACACCCCCACCACCACCACCCCCACCCCTACGGTTTCGGTGACAAGACGAATTCCAGACACCAAGAACTGCTTTGATGCGATGCAGTTTATTGTCAACCTGCCGGCCCCACTGACCCTGCCAAGTCCACATGATATAATCACGGATCAGAAAACGCAAATCCCGGTGAAACAGTGGCAGGGGCATGATGACCAAAGAGGATGCAGATCTAGCAGCCGCATCAGCACACTCGTTACCTGAGATTCCAACACGGCCGGGAATCCAGCAAAACTGTATCTGGAAACCGGCCTGAAGCAAGTTACATAGTAACCGTCTCACATAAAGAAAATTATGGTCAGATAAGTCGGCAGAAGAGAGGGCCTGCAGTACACTCAAAGAATCCAGATATAGCTCGATTACGAGTGCTCGACTATAGATCCAAAGGGCGAGATACACAGCATGCATCTCCGCTGAAAAAACTGTGGCCTCATCTGGGATCCGCGCGATAGAGACGTCATCAACACAGACAGCTGCTGATCCAACAACTCCATGCATCTTGGAGCCATCAGTGAAAATGGGAGTGTAGTCAGAAGTGAAGGAACAGTGCTCAGCTAAGAGCTGCTGGTAGACGAACGCAGGGGTTGAGGACTTATTATACGATGTAAAGCTGGTATCAACCATGACACCAAGAGGGTGCCATAGAGGATCCTCAAAGCCCCTGGTCTCACCAACAATAGACAAGTCGAGCCCTGCATCACAAGCTATGGGCGCCATACGAAGACCGAAAGTTGGTATACAAGAAGGCCGATTCTAAAACAAACGAGCATTCTGAGGGTAAAAAATTGCATCGTATAAAGGATAGTCTGGAAGAGATCGTATTTTCAAGTAAAATTGAAGAGACAGCTGCAGACGGCATAATTCTAGCAATGGTTCGTTCGCATCAGCATAAAGGCTGGGAATCAGGGATGTTCGAAATGCTCTCGTACAAAGATGCAGCACTTGATAGTGAATGGTATCCAACGGCCGGAGAAATGAACGACACACAGAGCCATACACGATACAACCATATTCCAGCTTTGAACGATACAACCATATTCCAGCTTTGACCGAATAAAAGAATGGTAGATATGAAGAAATAAAGACATCCTGTCTGCACCCCATGAGACTGAAGAAAGGATATTAAGGATTGACATAGCCCGCAGACAGGAAATCTTTAGCTGTCGGACATGCAAGCGAAATGTGAGCGCACGGTTAATGGTCAGACCAAGAAACTTGGTCTCCAGCAAAACTGATATGGCTGAATGTACCAAATGAAGCTCTGGGTCTGGGTGGAGGCCACATCTCCAGCAGAAATGGACACATGCTGTCTTGTTGGGAGAAAGAACAAAACCATTGCTGTTCACCGCTTTAACGATCTAGTTAATTGCAGACTGCAACTGCCTTTGCCTTTCAATAACTGGACAATCTGCAATCGCCCTTACTTCAGCATATATGCAGCCGTTATTCTCGAGAATGAAAATCTGTTGAGAACTATAGTTACCCTGGATCTTACGAATCTTTTTCCACACAGTTTTATAACTGGAACGTGAATTGAGAGATAAAACATACTGAATTCAAGACTCCTTCTTGCTTCGTCGATGAGCGTAGGATTGTGCTCGTTTAAATGCAATGAGATTAGCATCGGTTGGATAACGCCGAAACGTACACCAGGCCTTATGTTGAGCCCTCCCAGCCGCTGCACATTCAGGGGTTCACCAAGGCTTCAGACTTCACGAGAACGTTGTCGATGTCTTTGGGATGGAAAGATCACCTGCCTGAATAATACAAATTGTAACATCGAAAACAGCTGCGTTGATTGACTCTTGGGTTACCATGGCAGAGGATATCACTGCGAACAATGCGAAGACCTCTCATCAGGTCAATGGAGGATTATGGGTTGAGACCATAATCCTCCATTGAGGAGGACGGGAGGCAGAAGATGACATGTTCACATTATGCGAAAGCACATTTAGAAAATGGTCGCTCCCATGGAGGTCGTTACATACCGTCCACAACCATCAGCAATAATTTATGGTGATCCCAAGCTCAAATCGATCACACTGAAAGATCTTGTTGGCTCGTGGAAGTAAGTGTCAGCACTGGTGTTAAAAACGCACAAAGAGGTGGAGGACAGAAGAGACTCGATTCTATGGCCTCTCATGCTGATGCTGACACTACCCCAGAAAGGATTATGGGCATTGAAGTCACCCATTAGGAAGGGTGAAAGCAGCTGATCAACCAAGCTCTCCAGAACGGAGATGCTCACATCCTCATCCAGCGGCAGATAGACACTGCAAACAGTAAGAGGCACAGGCACGGAAATGCAGAATGCCACAGCTTGCAATGGGGTTGAGACCATAATGGGAGAAACTGGAACACTGTGAGGGACAAGAATAGCGACTCCCCGACAGGCTATATCTCCTGATACATTATCTTTTCGATACGCACTGTGGCCTCGAACTGAAAGCAGGTCTGATGGTTTAAATTTTGTTTCCTGTAGACAAAGGCTTTCAATGGCTAAAAACGGTTGAGAGATATTCTCAACCTTTTTTAGCCATTGGATTTCTTTTTCCTCCATCCGTTTCGGACACTCCTTAGCTGATGCTGAATGTGAACCCTTGCAGTTCACATAAAACTCGACCTCGGCCACACAGTCTTGTAAATGATGGTCTGTCGCACCACAGTGTCCACACTGAGTGTTCCTGCACGACTGCTGAGAGTGGTCATACATCTGACACTTAAAACATCTCAGAAGGTTAAGGATGTACGGTTGTACCTCGAGGTGAAGATACCCAGCCTTGATGGACGTAGGCAGTGACGAGCTGTCAAATGTTAAAATGATGTAGTGGGATGGGACTGACAGCCCATTCTGCCTGAAGAGAATATGCAGCACAATCATAACATGGTGACTCCTCGGTTCTTCCAGAAGTTCATCATCGGTACATTCAATTAGGTCCCGAGAGGAGACAACACCTCGAGATGTATTAAGACAGCCATGGCGTGGTATTTTGACAGGAGTCTCAAACAGCAAGGTAGTGTTAAGAATTGTGGAACTGTAGGCCGTAGTGGACATCTCTACAAGAAGATCACCAAACTGGAGTTTCTTGATGCTCTTAGAAGAGCTTGCAATGGATTGAAGTGCTTTGTTTATCTAAAATGGACTTTTGGCACTCAAAGGCTTTGAAGGGTCTATTGAGTGCACAAAGAAAAAACAATCATTCGAAGAATCAGAGACATGCTTCTTGGAGGAAGGGGATGAACCTTCCTCAATACGTCATTGCTTTTAGCCTCTTGGGAAACATTATTGGAAGCCATAAAGAAAAAGAAAGAATTCGTCCCCGAACTTCCCTGCCCACCATCGAGCCAAACAGGTGAGAGCCGGAGGTCCGCAAGCCTAAATGGACGCATGAAACGGCTCTAGGGTTGAGCAGCGGATATAGCAAGTTGATAGGGCAGACATGCGCTCAGCGAGTACCGCAACTTTCCAGTGTCTTGGTAACACCCCTTTGGCATGCCCACACTATTACTAGACTCACCCACACTATCCCTAGACCTCACCCAGTTCATACAGAAGACTTGTAACAACAAGTCTGGGCTCCCACTCAGCCACAGACTTCATTGACTAGGAGTGGGTTAGTTCCTAGCTGCCCATTTAGGGTGAAGCAGGGGTTAAAGAGGAGTCTTGGTAGCTGGCGACAGTGACACCCCAGCCTCCAGCATCCCCTTTTTCATTGTACGGGTCACTGCACACGGCAAAAGTGCAGGTAGGTCTAGCTAACCAGCTTGGAAAAACAAACAGGGGAACATAATATGGAGAATAAAGGAAATAGAACGAGAAACTAAACTCCAGCACTGGCGCATAATCACAACCTCAGCAACCTACAACTGAGGCGGGTGCATTTCAAGAGAACAACAAAAGCTAAAAAATGGGAAAATATCATAGAGTATATGTCGGCTCGGGCAGTGGGGTTGCCACTCCCCATCAGCTTGATGAACAGCTGTCCCGGCAGTGATGTAATTGCACAAAGACAAGAAAGCAAGATAAACCATCACAAGGTCAGCTCTGGCCGTGGGGACACTACTCCCCAAATAACTGGAAAACCAGTTATCCCCGTGCAGGGGCGGTTTTTGTATTGAGGCAACAACATTTAACATGTTACCCATTTTCCCTGGATATACGCAGCTCTTTAGTAAAATTTTGCGTAAGAAAAATAACTTCCATTGCTGAGAAGCAACAGACGTTCTATGAGAGAGACTATAGAGGACTTTTTTCTGTTCTTATGAATTTTATTGTGATAACATTAGAATTTGTAATAGTTCCTTCGGTTTTAGTAAAAACGGAAATCCAAATATGCCAAAAATAAATTTATTTTTCAAGACTAACCCATCATTAATAAAATAATTGCTAAAAAGTCTATTGAGAAAAATGAAAATGTCCAGAATTCCAGGGCAAATTTAAAAAATAGGAGAAATTCAAGAATGTGAAAATTAATTTTTATTTAATTACTTTCAACTGAAAAAAATCTTTCAGCTGTAGCTCAAACAGGCTTTCCACAACTGCAGGTCAAAAATTTGTATAAATGAGAGGTCCAAAAAGTAGTGAATCAAATGCAAATGTCATACGAAAAAGAAAACAAATGTACAGATAAAAAGCAGCAATCCAAAAATTTTACCACAGGTGAATCTCAATGCATTTCAAGTTTCTATCCCAGACTATTGATAGCTTATTGATTAGATCATATTGATTATCACTGAAAATGCAATTGGCAAAAGTGAACTGGGTACAGGATATCAGCCCAAAGGGAGGGGCTTAAGTTAGGAATTCAAGAAAGAGAAGGGTACGTACAGGGTTTGGCTTAACAGAGCATTTTTACATATCTTTCTATATATATATATATAAAGCTGTCAGTGGCAGACAAACTTTTTCATTTTAACATATTTGCTTTTCTTCCATAAGAATATTGAAGTGCAAGTACATATTTACTTTCTTTTTTTTTAATATTGAGTTCGCATAAGGCTTAACGGCCCAAAATATGGCATCCTTGCAGGGAATTTTCCTGGTATCCCAGCGGCTCCGTCCGCAACTGGATAGAACTTCATGACAGTGGTCAATGGACATCCTGATCAGTCTCGAAGGAGGACTAACAGACACTTTGTCCCTTAGGATTTTACTTTACTTCTTTGGTACTTTGACGGATGAGTAAAAATGGGGATAAAGAATGTTGCTAAAGGAATTGTATCTTCAGTAGGATGAGTTGCATTACGGGGGACACAGTGGCATTCTTAAGTTTAAAAAAAGTGGCATTCTTAAGTGAAGGAATTAAAATTTAGTTCAACATGAGACAGTAATTGCTTGAGGCAAGCTCCAGTTCCTATGTATGTGTCAGTACTACACGGGGGCCAAAGGGTTGTGTACCTGGAGTATTGGAAGTTCATGGTGTATCCCTTTTGGCTCCTGAGTGTTCTATTCCTGCTTTCTCTTATTGTGGCCTACCAACTTCCCTGCCTCTAGAATTGTTTTATGTCCTAAAACTATTATACCCCCCCTCCCCTCCTGGACACCAAAGATACAAAGATATTGCCCGTAAATGTAGTTTCTTGAGAAAAAAAGAATAAAAAAAAACATTTTCTGGGGAAATTGTTGCTGAATTTTTCTCCTCTTTTAGGTGTTAAAATGTCAGATATAAGACCTTTGATGTAACTGTTTTCAAGAAAAGGGACACTATAGTGTGAAAAGAGATACATGTCCTGATCCTGAGAGTGAATAATTAAACTTTCCATTCATAAAAAAAAAAAAATCTGCAACAAGTTACAATAAGCTTTCAAAAGTAAATACACCTTTAAACTTCAAAACTGATGACAGCCAGTCATGTTCACATTCACATGTTGATGAAACTGGTACTTAACCTGTAATAAACCAGAGTAGTAGTGAAGGTGAAATAAGTAAGGAAATTTCTGAAGGTAAATTAGATATTTGGTGTTTTTCGCAAAAAAACTTTCCCAAACTATATTAAAAATCAATAACTTTACTTAACGTAGTTATGATACTTGCTTACAGGTGGCGCCACTCTTTCTTACCACTGCATCAAAGTTATAATTTTTTAATATAGTTCAAGAAAGTTTTTTGCAAAAACACCAATTGTACAATCTAAGTTAGGATGTTTTTATCAGTGGGCCAATTGTGATGAATGGGAAATTTTTATTGAGGAAGTAGGGTCCAAATTTTTTCCATTGGAAGTATAGGAAGCAAAATCCCTAGATGTCCACCTTAAGACTAAAGACACTGCTATATTATTTTTAGTTTCAAACATGATTGTTATTAAAAGTTTCCTACTAAGCATATAATGGAGATACCTTCTAACTAATGAATCCTACCAATTGAAATTGGCTTTTTAACCATTCACGTTTCATTGCGTCATTTTGAAACCATTTTTGGTGAGGGTGTATTTCACTTTAATATTTTATAAACATTGATCCCAATGTGGTTGGTCTCAACTTTAAAGTTAGTACATTAGTAAACAAAACTTGAAGGATGCTATGCAATGTTTTCAAAATGTTACATTCTCTTTTTTTTTTTCCCAATATTCAAGGTTAAAGTTATTTCTGTGACCTTGAAAATGTAACCCTAATTTTTCTTCATTTTTCAGCACATGATCTAAAGGCTCATATAAAATGCTATAAAAAGACACAAATTTCAACCTTCTAGCCCAGTTAGGTAACGAGGTAGAAATGCTACACGATTGTCTTGAGGTCACGATCTTCTAATTTTCATGGTCATGTAATTTGACACCCCACAGGTGGTCAGAGCTAAAATTTGGGATACGCATAAGGCTACATGCCTAACAAACACACCAAATTTCAAGGAAATCAAAAGGGGTTTGGTTATAGGAATCAAAAGGGGTCAACGCTTTATTGTTACTTTGATATGGGATAGTTGTTGATTGATATGGAATACCCTTAGTTAAGCCAGGACTGGAAAAATAAGCTCCAAGTCTAGGAGCCAGCTCCAAAATTTAGGAGCCAGGTGAAACAAAAGCAAATATCAAAGTATCATGCACAAACGTAATGCACAGTGATGTTGGAGCAAAGAGTACTATTGGGTTGTCAGAAAAGTCGTGACGTATTTTGGCACCTGGTGGCGGTTGGGTGGTTTTGGAAGTACTAGAGGCATGCAGCTCTGTTATCGCTATGGCATTCGACAGGTGCCAGTTCTAGCTGCAGTCTAAAAGGAATAGTGAGCGATTTGGTTGATTTGCAGAGATTTGACATCAAGTTGAAGATGGAAGACCAAACTGTGCATTTTCGCCATATTTTACTGTTTTACTTCTGTAAAGGGAAGAACGCGCGTCAAGATTGTGAAAAGTTGTGTAAAGTGTACGGTGATAATGTTCTACAAGAACGTCAGTGCCAGCAGTGGTTCGCAAAATTCCGTGCTGGTGATTTTGACCTCAACGATGCTCCTCGTTCGGGAGGCCCACCGAGGTTGATGACGACCAAATCAAGGCACTGATACAGTCAAACCCACGTTACACAACACGAGAGATTGCAGACACATTGCACATCCATCATTCAAGCATTCATGACCACCTGAAGAAGCCGGGATACATAAGCAAGCTCAATGTGTGGGTTCCTCCTGAACTCAAAGAAGCTCAATTGACGGCACATATAAACATCTGTGATATGCTCATTAAGCGTGAGGAAAACAATCCTTGTTTGAAGTGACTGATAACTGGTGACGAAAAGTGGATTGTGTACAACAATGTCCTGCGCAAAAGGTCTTGGTCCCGACGTGCTGCTTCGTCTCAAACAACATCCAAAGCAGACATTCATCAGCGGAAGGTTCTGGTCTCAGAGTGGTGGGATTTTAAAGGTGTCATGTTTTTTGAGCTCCTACCATGGTATCACACAATCAATTCGAATGTGTACTGTCGGAAATTGGACAGTTTGAATGAATCCATCATCCAGAAACGTCCAGAGCTTGTTCATCGTAAAGGTGTTGTGTTCCATCATGACAACGCAAGATCATACACAAGTTTGATCATCCGCCAAAAATTATTGGAGCTTGGGTGGGATGTGTTGCCACACTCAGCATACTCGCATGACCTTGCGCCGTCAGACTTCCACTTGTTTCGCTCTCTTCAACAGTCCTTGTGTGGTATAACGTTCAATTCAGATGAGGCTGTAAATCAGCACCTTGTACAGTTTTTCGCCACGAAAGACAGGTCCTTCTATGAACGAGCGATTCTGCAGCTCACTGAAAGATGGCAAAACGTTATTGAACAAAACGGGCATTATATCATTTATTGATCTTTGTTCTTTCTATCAATAAATGACCTTTGCAAAACATGGCTAAAATATGTCATGACTTTTCCGACAACCCATAATATAAGTGTATTAAGCACTGCCTATTACTCAAACTACTTATTGCTAAATGATATTTGAATTTGGTCTATAAATCTCAGGGTTCTATAGTTTTGATAAAAATCTAAACATAAAAAAGAATGTGATATTCCAGGATAATTAAATTACAGGTTTTTGTTATTGTACAACACAAACTACAAAATCATAAAAACGACACTTTAAGGAAGTTGCCTTTTAAAATTTCTTGAATTTTAAATATATGGAACCTCAAGTTTAGTTGAATTTTTATTTTATCTAAAAGCAATAGTTGTTTTACAGAACCAAAATACTGACAAAAAACATGGAACAAACAATCTGTACAGTTTCATAACTGATGACTCAGAATTATAAGGTGATAAATACCATCCTCAAAGAAAAAATCTTTTTTTTTTTTTTTTTTGTCTTCAGAGGGTAAAACACATGGTAAAACCTTTACAAATTCAATTAAATTGGAAAGAGCTTCCAATTCTTTCTACTGCTCAGAACTGACATGAGTTCTAGGAAATATTAATTATTCAAAATTTAATAAAATACCTGCTCTTTTTATAATTATGTCAACACATAAGGGAATTATGTCAGTTATTCTGAGTGGAGCGCAGTTTTTTCAAACTCTTTGCTCAGTTCGATTTCCATTTTCAGAAATTTTTCATCCATTTTGAAGCTGAAAACACTATGATTTATCGAATAAAATCATATTTTATATTAATACTGAACAGAGGGAATCGCGAGATAAAACAACAACAAACGATTACGGGAGAAATTGTCACTCAGTCTAGCTTCCGTTTTTTAATGCTTTGAAAGACGGAATTCCGTTTCAGCCGGACCCCCCCCCCCCCTTCTTCTCATCGCTCTCGAGAATGACGCAAATGATGACAACAAAGACAAAATTCCCTGAATACACGGGACAAACTCATGGCTAAAGATTACAGGGAAATTTTCACTCCGTTGAATTTACATTTTTGGAAATTGTTGCCTACAGTTTCAAGCTTAAATACAAACATTTATGCAATAGACTGATATTTAGCAACAATACTGGACAGAGGCAACTGCGGAAGAAGAAGAAATAACGATTACAGGAATTTTTTTAAGTTTTGAAAAACAGAATACTATTTCTCCAGATGGAAAACGACCTCCCCAAAATTTCCTTCAGTTTTGTATCGATCCCAAATAATGAAAAACGCGGAACTCCGTGAAAGAATCTCTAGCCTGATTTGTAACAGTCGGCGACATGCAAAATGAATTGTCTAGGCAGCTACATATGGAAGCCGATTCACATGTCCATAAATTGATTATATTTCCGACATGAACGATGTTTGACTGCAATTTTCAGAGCTCTGTGAAGGAATAGTTTTTCACGCATGTAATTTTATGACAAATATGTTTTTATAGCTCGAATTTTGTGAGTGATCAAAATATGGACCCAGCTTATATTTTCCTAAAAATTTTCTAAGGCAAGAGACTTTTACCTAGCAATTTTACTTCGGCAGGAGTTTAAAACTTTGGGCGAGAATCCCGCGTGTTCTGCTGTTGTTAACTTGAGGAGATTTTTTCCAAGATGGACACCAACCAAACACTCTCCCCAGCAGTATGTGGTTTAACATGGCTTGGCATTTCCTAATTTCACAACATATCAGCAGGGAACGAAAAAGGGTCTTTCAAAAAGCGCAGGGAGAAACAAGCTCTTACCATCCCAAATGGTAGGGGTGGATGGATGTGTGGGAGAGGGCAGGGGGTTGTTCAGTGCTCTGGGCAGAAGGGAGGGGAGTGTAGACAAGAGGACTTGCTGGCATATATGCAACCAAGCGTTACGCTAGCAAATTTAAGATAAGAAATGTTCCGCAAGGAATTGAAATTTAAGATTAAACAAAATATGTTCTATAAATAAAAATATTCTACAAGGAAAATGAAATCTGAGATAAAAATAATATATTCCGCAAGGCATTCAAATCTGAGATTAAAAAGAAAATGTTCAAATGTTCTGCAAGGGGAGGGGCGGGGGACTTTGTTCTACTCCTGGGGCTTCCAACGATCTGACAGGTTAGCCACATGACTCAGAGGGTTTCATCACATTTCTCTGCTTGAAACACATGCATCAGGATAAAAGACGACAGAAGTTATAAGTGCGATCAAAGCAGAAAATTTCAGAGTTTGATTTCATTAAATTACAATTTGTTGAAGTTACATTTTGATAATTAATGACTTCATGGCTTCCTCTTATTACTTTCCATATTATAAATAGTTAACGAGAATTATCGAGGATAATTTTTTTAATTTGCATCTATGAACTCAAAGTAATGACTGCAAATTATGAAATTTGAAGTAAAAAAAAGTTGGGCGCCAGGACCAAATTTCTAGGTGCACAGTAATTTTCCAGCCCTGCCTTAAGCCACGTTGATTTGATATGGAATACCCTTCAGCCATGTCATTCAGTGCTGTGATAGCGCAACATGCAACAGTGCTCGCATTTTGACATACCTGTGCAAAATTTGATTACAAACTTAGGCCCAGCCCTCACATATTCATGGTCAGTAAATTTAACATGTCTCCTGTCAGGTCCAGTTGGTGTCCAGTTACAGATCACTGCAATACACATTTGCATATCCCAGGTAGCCCAGTTTCGTGCAATTTGTATGACTAACTCCTCCTTGACATTGCAATAGTAGTGTAATTAAAATAATAATAAACTACTACATTTTTCAGAAATATGCACACACAACTTACATTCCACAGCAGATGTTCCAAATGAACTAAATGACCGAGAAGTGCGAGGTTTTGACCCATTCCCAGTCGGCTGTTTTAAAAAAACATCACTATTTCTTTGGCACATTACTGGAAAGGAATCTTGGGAAGCACGCTCCTCAGTCTTGTTTCTCACTTCATGACACTGTCCACAAGAAATTCCACACTTGGCATGGCTTGCTGAGCACTTCGCATGTTCTTCCAGTGCTAACTCATTGTGACACTGAACACTGGAAGCATTTAGTTCATGTTCCAAACTTATTTGTGTTTTCTCCAATGAATTATCGCTTCCATTTGCATCAGTATTATGATTTATCTCCAGATTTACTAAGTTATTAATACTGATTTGCACATCTTTAGCATGTTCAGAATCATCTTCAAATTCTTTTTCAATTTCTAAATGCTTGAAGTTTTGATGAACTGGCATAATAATCCACAAACTGAGCCTCCTCACTTTATTTGCAGATGTGTTGTTCACTACAGGAGACTCAAAGTAGTAAACCAGAACTACATTATACATATAGGCTCAAACTTCCAGCATAAAAGGCAATCCTTCATTTAGTGCCAGCACATCAGAACACCTAAGAAGAAATAAAGCACTGTTTTAATCAAAATAAAAATGACCTTCCAAACATATATACACACAGTAACAGAAACTGAAAAACTGCCATAATACATCAGATTGATTATCCATAAGCTAGAAGAAGCTATGCTGAATAACCAGTTATCAACATTGACACATTTTGCGCATTTTGTAATGCATTGTCTGATTTCGCACATTGGAAGAACGATGTACACAGGGTTTGTACTGATTTTGGAAGCCCACATAAGAAGTTTCTACAGGAGTCTGAAACCTATTTTCCAGAAATTGAAGACACTATAACTTTTTAAAACTAAGTTCAATTTCTCTAAAAATGCATGGTTTCACATTTCTTAGTCACTTCTTGGCACATCAACAGAAAAAATGAGCAAGCATTTTTTTCTTTTGTCTACAAATATACATATATATATAAATAAAGTTCAAGATTGGAACTTCAACTCTCCATCACTGCTTTTTGTTCCACAGTCATTTTCTTTGCACAATGAGCACACAGTAACTCTTTTGAACAATAATTCCCCTTTAAACAAACAAAATAAAAAGTATTTGTCTGCCCCTTGACGTAGCATGAAATGATTGAGGAATGGGCAAACACACATTTTACAGGAAAGTAAATATAAAAACTCAGTACCGTATTGTTCACTCCGCCATGAAAACAATTCCACAATCACAGAAATGGCTCAGCTCCCATCACGGGCAGATTAAGTACCGATTTTGAAATTTAGTTACGCTTTGGAAAGGTGCAAAATTATGGTTGCTCTACTGATTGTTTTTAAGAGACTGTTAGAAACAAGCATTTCATTAGAAAAAACTCTTTAAAAATATGAAGTCGCTCTTTTTTCACTACTGCCAAACATATTAAAAAATAAGAATACTCAACTGTATGTAGTGACATAGTAACATGTTCACTGAAATTACTTTTCCTCATATTATTCACATTTAGGCATGCGAGAAATATCTTAACTTGATGTTCAACAGGTAAAGAATGTCAGTGTTGACTAATTAGTTTGAAAAAATATATATGCTTACCAGCATTTCTTGAACAAATGTAGTTTCGTAGCTGTCCCAAATGCGACCAACTTAATGTTTTAAATGATGCGACAGTCGTCAGGGTTCATACCCTTTTCTATGGAAAAGAAATAAGGACTTTCTAAGGATCTACACTCCAATTGATATTTTGCATCATTGGAATATCACCAGGTGTGTGCATATGTACAGGGCTTGACAAATATGTTCCAGATCAAGGAGCGAGCTCCAAAATTTAGGCACCAGGGGAAACGAAGTCAATAACGCATGAATAAAAACATGTTTGGTTATGACGCTGAAACGAAAAGTGGTAAATTATATTTGTTGTCATTTTTTTTTTTTTTTTTTTTACCCAAACCATTTATTGCAAAATAAAGTTTCCATTCGCTTCATAATTTTTTTTTTTTTTCATTCTTTCAGTAGATGATCTCAAAAAAAAAATTCAGATTTCGATTTTATTAAAATACTATTTGCGGATGTCATATTTTGTACAAATTAATTCAAAGTACCATTTTTTTCTTCGTATAATCTGTAGACCATAAAATTCAGAAAAAAATTTCCTTCTTGAGATCCGCAAGGATGTATAATCCAAAGGCTGTGAAAAAAAAAAAAAAAACAGCATGTATAATCTGCTGCGGCATATGAGCTGTAGATCGTGAAATAATTCTAAGAAAAACAATTTTTTCCTCTGCATAATCAGCAGTAGCATGTCTCAGACCATAACACGCATTTCCAAAAAAAAAAAAAAAAAAAAAGCCCTCTCCTGCCAACATTGGCAAATAGCCTTGTTACTAATAACTAGTATTGCGTGGTATATATAGACTCTATTTTACGAAATGATCCATCTATTTGCAAAAAGCAAGTATGCGCCCTAACAAAATGTTACAACAAAAACAAAGACTCTAATGAAACAAACTTAACACGTGTGAAACACAAAGTTGAATCCCCCGCGGGGGCACGATTGTGAGATTTAAGTTCCAAACTTCCGCCAGTAAAAATCAGCAAGATCACTAAGATGCATTAAGAATTCCAAAATGCTTGACAGACAGGAAATCCAAGCAAGTGAACTTGCAGTGCACAAACCTCCACTTACCATATGATCATACTGCCTCTAAAATTGCAGTTTAAGACAAGATGAGACCAAAGAAGGGGAGAAAAAAGCTGAACATTTTAACTGGTGAAAAATCAAAACAGACAGCAAGAATGCGGACTACTGTCAGTTTGATTCTACAACTTCTTTTGACTCTGCAACTGCACAGCATCATTGCTTAATTTTTCTTTCTACTGATCTTCTCTCCCTACTTCTTCATTGCTGCTTTTTCTTTCTTTTCTTGTTTTTTATGCCCTCCAATAACAACCATCAGCCTGAGCACCATAAGCGCATGATTTCAAAGGTTCAACTATTTTAGATAACTGGTGTAACTTTGGGAATATTAATACTTTTGAAAACCATGCATCAATTTTTTTTAAAATTTCAAATTCGTCACTTCCGTTCTGGGGAATTTCCTTCTTCCCTTATCAAGATTAAATGTAAAAACTTATGGGCTGGGGATATTTAACAGCACTGGAGGGTGGGAACATTGCGGGGGGGGGGGGGGTAGCGATTACGCGAAATCCACCCGACTTCTGGTTTTGGAATGTTCTAAAAAATTAATGTATGGTTCTATTTTCAAGCTGAAATACAGAAATTTATGCAGTAAAATGATACTTAAAAATACTAAGAGGCAACATCGCGAGAAAAAAGAAATTATGATTACTGAAATAATCTGAACTCCGCCGACTTTCCGTTTTCGAAAGTTTCGTCAAGATGGAATTTCATCCTCCGACGAACATCTACCCTCCCCTCCTCCCTTGTTTACTTGTGCATCGATCTCCTGAGTGGCCAAAATAACGAAAAAGGCGGAATTTCATGATTTCGCGGAAGAATCACATGCCTGAAGATTAGGAGGAAATTTTCGCGGCGTCTAACTTCCGTTCCTGCAAATTCTTGCCTACAGTTTCAAGCTGAAATACAAACATATAGGCCATAAAATGATATTTAACAAGAATATTAAACACAAACACAATATTGGGAGAGAAAAAATTATGATTAGGGCAAATTCTTTTTACTCCATTTAAATAAAAACTGTTTTCGAAAGCTTTGAAACACGAAATACCATCCCCAGACGGGAAATGACTCCCCCTCTTTTCAGTTTTGCATCAATCTTGAGAACAATCTAAATATAACAATACAAAAAAAAAAAAAAAAAACGTGGAGAATTTTGCGAATCTGCTTAAGAACCTTATGTATATCATAAAATAATAGCAAAATAATTTTTTAAACAAAATTAAAATTCATAGAATCTGTAGTTTCAAGAGGGAGTTGCGTAGTCAGGCAACTAAATCCACAGAAAATGACTGTTGCATCATTTGGAACATTAAGTTGGTCGTATTTGGGACAGATGCAAAATTACATTTGTTCAAGAAATGCTGGTAAGCCTATATATTTTTTCAAACTAATTAGTCAACACTGACATTCTTTATTTGTTGAACCTCAAGTTAAGATATTCCTCTCATGCCTAAATATGAATAACTTGAGAAACAGTAATTTCAGTGAACATGTTACCATGTCACTACATACAGTTGAACTTACCACATATTTTTGTTTGAAAGTTTCTTTTTCTTTGAGCTATGTAATAAGAATACACAAGTTTTTCACTACATAAAATGATGGTTAAAAAACATGCTATCTAACCACAAATCATTTATGAATGTGAAACATTAAAGTTTAAAGTTGATTGAAATAGTCATTTTCAGATATGTTTCAAATCCATAAGTGATTTGTAAAAAAATAAGAATATAATCAGAAAGAGAAATGGGAAAAACAAATAAAGATGAAAAAGTAGCTTGGTCAAAAAAATTTGAAATTCTGCAAATCATGGAACATCCTCATCCTTGCTAGAATAATAATTTCCAGTGGTTCTGAACATTTTCAGTCAGCAAACAGCAAAAAAGCATCCAAAAAAATATCGAAAACACGTTAAAGAAATGTTATGATATTAAAAACATCCAATATGTAATCCTAAAAATGCTGAATAAATATTAGAAACTTCAAAACATGAAATTAAATTTTACACAGATGCTGAATAACATTTTCACTGAGATTTTTGATTTCCATAGTATATTTGTTTTCCAGTACTCTGTAGCAAAAAAAAAATGATTTTCATACTGACAATGAAGAATCCATAGTACCTGGACTATCTGGTTCTGATCCCAAATAATGCCAAGGCACATGACAAAGTTATCCACCCATGCTTGTTGCTCACTCAATCAGAAGACGATCAAGTTCATGTCAGCTCAGAAAGGTTAACTCAAATAGATTTCAGAACACAAAGATAATGGTGAAAGATTAATCGAACTCTGCATTGAGAATGGTTTGTGCTATCTAATACATCTTTCAACCACAAGTATATCCACACATATACTTGGGAAAATCGTACTCTTGGTCAAAAGAGAGTGATAGATTTTGTTGTCTACGATCAGCGTCTGAAACACTTAGTTGTTGACACCAGTGTGATGAGAGGTGCAGATGTTGGTTCTGATCATTACTTGGTAGTGTCACGAGTGAAACTTAATGTTGGTTGGAGGAAAACGAATAGGAAGAGACCCAGGATAGAAAGAATAAAGGTTGATAGGCTCCTTGAAGATCATCAACATTATTCTGACTTACTCAGAGAACGACTGAAGGAGCTGAAGTCTGGTGAGAGGGATGTAGAAAAGAAGTGGGAATGTTTTAAGAACTGTGTTGTCACTCCTGCTAAACAGGTCTGTGACACCACAATAGTGGGTAACAATAGAGGTGATGCTTGGTGGAATAGTGAGATTGAAAAGGCAGTAAAGAGAAAGAAGGAAGCCTATTTGGGGATGTTGCAAGGTAGAGTCTCTGTAGATGAATATCGCTCAAAGAAGCGTGAAGCTGCTAAGCTGGTTCGCCAGAGTAAGGCAAAAGATAGGAAGGAGAAGGTGGAAAGGCATGAACTGGCTTTTTGGAAAGATAGGAAGTCTTTCTGGAAGTACACAAGACTTAGAAAAATTAGGGGATACAAAGTTGTAAGTTGTGTGAAGAATGAGATCGGGGAAATGATATGAGAGCCCAATGAGTTAAGTGAAAGATGGGGTGAATATTTCTGTGATTTATTAGATCAGGAAAGCAAAGATGATTCTGAGACAGACTCAGATGATCTCACAGTGAGAGATGAAAGCACAGGAGGGATCTCAAGAGAAGAAGTGTGTAAAGCTCTAAAATCTCTTCAGAATGGTAAGGCTCCGGGAGTTGATGGCATAACTGCTGAGATGTTGAAATACGGTGGTGACTCTGTAATTGACTGGTTAACTGAAATTTGCCAGTTCTGCTGGTAGTTAGGAATGGTCCCTCAGGATTGGAAGGATGCTATTATTGTTCCCTTGTATAAGGGAAAAGGTGATCAGACTGAATGCAAGAACTATCGTGGTATTAGCCTACTAAGTGTGCCAGGGAAAGTGTTTGGTAAGGTTGTTACTGAAAAAGTACAGGGTCTTACATAAGAGAAAGTGTGGGATGTTCAGAGTGGTTTTATGCCTGGTAAAGGCTGCACTAACCAGCTTTTTGCATTACGCACGATGATTGAAAAGTATCTGGCTGTTGGTAAGAAAGTTTTTGCTGCTTTCATAGATTTAGAGAAAGCTTACAACCGAGTAAATAGGACACTTTTGTGGAAGGTATTAAATAAATATGATGTTACTGGGAATCTACTTAATAGTGTAAAAGCCATGTATGCTGGTAGTAGAGCTTGTGTACGAGTGAATGGTGTTTTATCAAAATGGTTTTCTGTTGGTGCAGGAGTTAGACAAGGTTGTGTAATGTCACCATGGCTGCAATATATTTATGGACACATGCATGCGTGATCCAAAATAGATTATAGTGGTTTATGTCTTGGTGATATCTGTGTGTGCAGATTGCTGTATGCTGATGACACTGTCCTGTTGGCAGAGAGCGAAAATTATTTGCAGAGTATATTGTCTCGGATGTACGAAGTTTGCATGAATTTCAAACTGAGTATAAATAAGGGAAAAAACAAAGTTATGGTGTTTGAGAGAGGAACTGGTAGCACTGAATGTAATGTAAGTATAAACGGCACTGTGATTGACCAGGTGAGTGAGTTTGTGTATTTAGGAAGCATGTTTGACAGAGAGAACAAATTGGATGGTGAAATTAGTAGGCGAGTGAATTCTTCTTTGAAAGTCATAGCTGCTCTGGGAGGTTTTCACATGAATGATGGGTTCTCTAGAGAGTCCCGCATGGCTGTGTATGAAAGTGTAATTGTTCCTACGCTGATGTATGGCAGTGAAACCTGGGTACTGCAGAAGAAACATAGGAGTTGTTTGTGTGCTGGAGAAATGCGTTACTTACGGGGGGGGGGGGCAAGACATGGTCTGATTGTGTTAGGAATGAAGATGTGTTGCAGTTGTGTAATGTGAAGCAAAATGTTGTTAGCAAGGTGGAGACCAATATGCTTCGGTGATTTGGCCATGTTGAAAAAATGAGTGATGAGATGCTTATTACTAAGAAAATATTTTTAGCCCAAGTGGCAGGAAAGAAAGGCAGAAAAGGGCCAAGGAAGACATGGGTGGATCAGATTCAGGAGTGTCTGCATGAGAAAAAGGTTATGAGTATGAAGTATAAAAGATCTTGTGTACGGTGTGTAATGGATATCAGTGAAGCCCGAGTTGTATGTCAAAATCGCTGTAAATGGAGAAGTTTGATACGACAACAGTAAGTAAAAATATCTGGTTGTTGTATTTCTTTTTGGAGCTAACCTCTGAGTCTCGGAGAACAGCTTAGTGATATGTATACACAAAGAAAAACAGAAAATTTTGAAAAGAACAAAACAAAACAAATTAATACAAAAGTTTACATCCTGCCTGTTAAAGGAGCAGTGGAAGACATTGTAAAAGTCTGAATTATAATTTTCAAGAGTCAAAATTGTTTTCCAGGAGTCAGAGTAAGTAAGGAGAAAAAGGCCTATATTTAAGAGTTCTCCATAAATTCCAAGAGGAGTATGATCCCTGTGTATGTTCATCACCAGGAAAAATTCTGACGACTGATAGAATAAGTGCCTAAGTATGAAATGTTGGGCTAAGCTTTTAGCCATCAGCCTGCTTGGCTTTAAGTAAACACTTTCCTCAAACAGTGATAGATGGCACCATACCTGATCTGTTAAAGGTGGAATTACTTTTAGCATGTTTGTCATTCTCAAGATGCTTTTCCCTTGTTGGATCGATTGGCCCTACAAAAGGTTTTTAGACAGCCGTTAAAATATTTAATGAGACAAAATTTATCTAACGAAAAATGAGTTTCATGAACTTTTTCTGAAAAGCCTTCCTAATGATGTAAAGTAACTCCTTAAAGTGTTCCAACAAGAAGGCAGTTCTGTTTAAAATAATAAACCATAAAAGTAATAATAAGGAGCATAATCCATTTCAACTTCTCATTTAGCTGAGATATGCTGATAGCATCTGATTTCTAGCATAGGCCACTGGCTCCATGGTACAGCAATTTAAGAAATACAGAAAATAATATCAGCATGACTATGACTTGTACTAATAAATAACGCACAGATAATAAAAATCAGAGGTAAAAGTCACCTCAGCAAGTATTATATGCAGCAATTTTGAAAGCTTGCACAAATGGTAATAACACTAAAGAATGTTTATGTCCGGCATGCATTTATATGGAGCAACTGGGAAAATAATAACATGGTATAAAAGATAATCAATTTGAGAAATATCAAGTATTAATAATAAGAGATTAAAGGCTATCTTCCCCTACATATATTTATACAGAACAAATTAGGAAATATATGAAATTATATCTGCATTACTTCTAGTAATAATAAATGTGCCACATTGATAATGACATGGATGGATATAAGTCCTGTCCATTGCCAAACCAATTATTATACAGAGAAATTTAGGAAAAATAAACAATTATTTCTACTAGAGAATCAATTTGTTTCACACAGTCTTAAACGATCCTTGGGTGAAGTAGTTTTAGCTCTGTCCAGCTTAGAAGTGGAGAATGCCATTCACAGGGTTCGTACTCTTTTTGGGGGAAAAAATTCAAGGACTTTCCAGGCCTTTTCCAGGCCATATACAAAAAATTCCAGGATGATTACTACGCCGCTTTACAGTATCATGCTCAAATTAGTTTTTAAAAGCAATTTCAGTTTTAAGTAATAAAAATGATGAAAGATGCAAATGGATTAGGGATGATAGGGGGAAGGGAATAGAACTGTCCATAATTAGCATGTTCTCGTTGCGCTAGGCGCTTAAGCACTGCTGAATTCCGTCAGACCCCCAATGGTCAAATGATTGAAATGTGCTGATGTTCATGGAATGAAATGGTTGATCAGCTATGATAACCGCATAAAAGTTCGAAGGGGGCGATTTCTTTTTTACGTTATGCAACATTCTACATTACTCCAGTATTTATCTTGTCATCATCAACAATAGCAATGTAACTACCACTTACGATCGCGGATATCGGCCAACTGAAAATCTGCCATACAACTAAGGGATACAACACACAGGTATCATGTTACAGTGTATTGTAATTGGAAAAAAAAAAAAAAGATTTCAGAAATTAAAATCGAAAAAAAAAAACTTTCAGAAATTAATATCATCAAGTCATGGTGTTTCAAAAATCCGCTTTCCTTTATAATGTTTAAAAACATGTAATGTTTTTTCTTTTTTACCTGTCGTGTATAATAAAATGGGTTGATTTTTTTTATGGAATCAGACGTCCATATGTCCGATTGTCTTCGTCTGAGTTCACACGTTAGCTACTGTGTACAAGTAGACATATTTTTTCAGCTCAAAAATATGTAGTTTTGTATGTATTCACAGTATAACTCATTCCGTATTCCCACAGAACAAAATTCAGCAGATACAAATGAAGAACATCAAGACCCACCCAACACCATGTTTCCGATTGTCTGTTGTTTATATTCAAGAAATGCGAATATGGATCAATGGTGAATGCAGCAACTATGGTTTTTATTTATTACCAAGAAAAAAAAAGGAGCCTGAAAGCTGTAAAGCTGAAACGGATATTTCTCCCCCTCCCGAAAACATTCCGATTAAGTTCAAACAGCAGGAGCACGCGTCCACGCACACTCAACCTCTGGAATGTCCTGATGGAACAGCTTCTTTTCATTTGGCACATCGCCATAAATCACCACCTGCAGCTCACTGAAAGTGTCTTCCTCCTTCACCCTAACTATAGGAGAAAACGTAAAAGCCGCCCCGGTGGCGCAGTGGTCTAAGGCGTTGGCCTCTGATCATTCGTCCGAAAGGGGTCCGGGTTCGAATCCCGGTGAGGCATGGATGTTGTGTTTGTCTTACGGCACTGGCTCTCTCCCTTCCCTGGAACCAGTGACCCTAAATTAGGGACGGGCGACTGCTTATAGCCCATTGAGTTGCTCACGGTGGTCGTTAAACCTCCAATAAAAAAAAAAAAAAAAGAAAACGTAAAAAAAAAAAAAATGCTGCCCAATTTTCGACAAAATGACCAAATTTACGTCATAACGTTGCAATTTACTAAAATACGTTTATCTGCTGAATTTCGCCTAAATCCATTGAAAACTTTTTAATTATAGATTTTTTTATTAAAACAGTAACTCAGACATCTGAATAAAAATGTATGTTTGTAATTAAAATAGAGTCCATATCATCACAGAAACAAAATTTCAAAATTTAAGGATCACTCTGTTTAAATAAACCATGGCATCTAAAAAAAAATAATTTGCTTGCTTTTCCCGTAATTTATAATTGCCGTTTCTTTTTTTGAATCCGATTTTGCAACGGAAGATTTTTTTTTTTTTTTTTTTGCATCTGCTAAAGTTTCAAACGGAATTCGGCGAAATTTGCACTAGAACTTTATTGTGATGTATTTTAACCACTGTAAAAATTTTACTGTTATTTTCAAAATTCCGGAAAATGGATTTCTGAAAATATCTCTTAGTCCTTTTGAGCCGTGGAAGTGATAAACAGGTGTTTGCTTTCTTCCCAACCAAGGGCTTCGGATCAGCGCTCCCAGCTGTCAATCAACCGTTGCTATGGTAACACCCTTTCTGCTCAAGGCTCACTGTCTAAAGAGGCACACATAATAAAAATTTTCCAATGCTAACTTTTTAAGTTTTAAACCGATTCAAATGGAATTTTGGGAGTGAGCTTCTGTAATCCAATTATAGTAAGTGTAAAAATTTCAGCCACTTTTGTGAAAAATTCGCAAAGATAGTTTTCTTATTTTTTATCATAAGTAGCCGAAGTCTCTTGAGGGGTGGGCCGGAAGCAAGCGTCTTAATGCAATAAACAAGGAGCAGATGAATGTGTTGTTCAGGCATACTCTTCACTGGTGGATGCCAGCTGACTTGGTAAACACGCGACCCCCTTGCAAATGCTAAATGTCTCTTCTTTCCCCTTCTGTTGTTCTCAGTAGTTGTCGGACGGACATCAAGCTCAGGGCTAGAGAATGCATCAAGCTCCCCTCATTTATTTAAATGTAAACAAACATTTTAAATGCATATTTTGCATTTTAAGTTCATGTTTCGTGTATTTTAAGTGCATATGTGCATGCATATTTCACTTTTTTTTTATTAGTGCATATATAATTCAGTCTGCAGTCATGAGAAGCAAAACAATAGTGGCGATAGGTGGTACCATGCGTGATCTTTTGACAAGGCAAAGCTTGTTTCTTGTAGTGAATGCAGGGTGCGCACGTGTGCTTGAAAACCTGGAAAGTCCTGGAAAATCATGATTACGTTTTCAAGGCCTGGAATATCCTGGAAAAACGGTATTTTTTTAATGCTGTCTTGAAAAGCCTTGAAATTTGAAATTAGTGCTTTAAAAAAATGCCCTTTTAGGAAATCGTGTTACTGACTGTTACCCCTTAATTTTTTTAAGTTCCTCTCCTCTGTTCTCAAAGAAACCGCCGGCTACAGTGGTGTTTCGGATGTGCCCAAATCCTAATTTGGCTGGGGGGGGAGCATACTTCCAGTGCAATAAAATTGGATGATTACTATACTCGGGGCAAACTTAACCTGTCATTGGAAGGAAGGCTACAGAGTGTATACTTCCACTGCATAAAATAGTTCCGGTCTAAAAGCTCGTACTCCAGCTTCAACTGGCACTTAGAAATGACACAGATGTTCAATACGTTGTGTGTGTGTGCATTTAAAAAATTCAGATCTCAGTTTCAGCGGCATTTCTAAAAAATACATATATTCGTGCTTTGGTGACGTCACTGATGGTTCTCTGTCACAGCATTCTTGTTTGGGTCAGAGTTAAGCTGTCAACCCAGGGGATATTTATTGCTGTGGGGGGATGGGGGTCATTAGTGGAAGGATGAGGGCGTAAAAAGTGTTTCTGAGGGCATTTCGCGTTTCTCCTTCTTGATTGTTGTTTTAAAACACTCTTCTGTCTTTTCGGTTTTTTCGAATGGCATCTGCCGGTCACTCGAGTGTATTTCAGCCGCATAAACGTGGGAAATCACTACGAAGCTCTGCTAAGGTGATCGTTATGAATGTTTTCACTAAATTGATGGAAAAACATTCGCCGAATAAATCAAATGAATTAACAGTTCTTACGGCAGAACTCACTGGCGTTTCAAGTCGCACCATTGCGAGAATGAAGGTTGAATTTAGTACTGAAGTACCTCAGATCCATTGGCAATTTATTTCTTCAAATTAAAATACAATTCTCGCTTGGCTTACATAGAACGTTTTCTCGAAATTAGTTTGGAGTTCCCAATTTCAGTTCTCAATATAGGCCAAGAAACGGCCATCTTTTCCTTTTGAACTTTTGTGCGCAGTTGCCTTAAACGCGCATGAACCGGCATGAAAATTCAGACAAATGAAAGAGTTCCTTCAACAGCCACACATAATTCGGAAACTTGGAAAACTGCCACACATTCAAAGTGTTCCTCGGAGGAACAGCAATTTGTGCCCGGCCCATCAATGAAAAACATGTGGCAATTTTCCAATGTGTGGCAATTTTCCAAGTTGCTGAAAGATGTGTGGCAGTTTACAGTGAACCCTAAAATATCATTTACCACAGAGACGGGCTCTTGTCCAGTACTTATGGCAACACGGGGTAGTTAAAAATGCATACACATTTAACGGATGTCTGTTATAAAAAAAAAATCTAATCAAGGCAAAATTTTTGAAAGAACGAAATTTTACGCATAACTGATGACATGGTAAAATTACTTTTAATTAAATCCCGCAGTTGGTAATCTTCAAGCAATAAGTATAAATATATGAAATATATAAAAAAAATGGAAAAATACGTGAAAACAAAATTAGGCCACTTAAGACTGCTTCCCGTGTTTAGCAAAGATAATTTCATTTTAAAAGTAAGAAAGAAAGAAACGTTACACGTTCTGTAACATCTCCAAAAAAAAAAAAAAAAAGATAAGAGAGGGAGAAATAAACTGCTTGTCTACCGGTCTGCAAAGCGCGCGGCGGTGGGGAGGGGGTTAAAATAGAGGGGTTTGGTAAGGGATCACGGTGACAGACAGCCAGCCCTGAGGGCTTGTGGGAGAAGTTTTCCGAGTGAAGGTTAATTACACACCATTAGTGCGGAGTAATACTGGGAGTGAAAAGGTCACCGTAGCTTTGGCCCCATTGCCAGGATAGCTTTGCCCCGAGTATAGAAATTATTTTTCAAACATGAATTTCATGAACCACACACAAATTACCATACTATTCTTAAACATAACTCATCATAAGTGTTATAATTGATATAATTAATAGACAAAAAGCTCTTTAAATCATGTAGTTTCATACTCTATAATTTCTGTTGCAATACACCACAATATATTTGTTTAAGTGTTCAACTGTTAACAGCAGGAGTTGATCCAGGTTTTTAAAGATACCCTATCTTTGTGAAATTTGCCTATTTTTGTGTTCAGAGCAATTTTAATCCTTTATAATTATTATTTTGACACTAATGATTGTTTTATTATTTTTTATATGTTACTTTAATTTATTCTTATTTTCTACTGCTAATCGTAGGTCATGATTTCAGGGTTTGCAGCAAGTTTTTGTTTTGATGATTGTGTACACAGATAAGTTTTTTTTTTTAATACAACTGTGATTATGCCCTAGCTGAGATCACTGAAATAATAATAATAATAATGCTCCTGGTTGTATTAAACAAGGAAACACATCAGAAGTAAAAAATTTTTAAGTTCTGGGGAAAAAGAAATAACTAAAATAACAAAAATAAAAATTTGCTCATATGACACAACCATATCTCCCGTAAAGTGAAGGTTAGCATCTTCCCATACTCCTCTACTCATAACTGTAATTACCACATGCTTTCCAAAATTCCAGCCAGTACGCCAAAGATTAATCTGAGTAGGGATGGACAAAAAATACCAATGTTTTGATTTCGATGTTTGAAACTGCAAAAGAATATTTTCTATGTGAAGTAATTCAATTTCTCTTTGTTGCATTGTTTTAAAGACAAAGGGAATATCTTCCTGTGTCATGAATTAGTGATTTTTGCCGTTTTGTTCGATGTTACGTCGGTGAAAATAGAGTTCTTATCCTCAACGTTATGGAGCCTTGATACATCAAAGAAACATAAATGTGGAAAGAGCGATGACTTCTATTTGAAACATCAAGATTTCCACTGATACATCAAGCATTTTAACAAATACTATTGTTACTCAATGCCATTGGTGAGTTAACAATACACTAAACAGTGATTTCACCCATCGATATGCCCATTACTGCTGCAGGTGAAAAAGATACGAATTCTTTAGCTTTTTAGCAAAACGTTGAGGTTTTCACTGATACACTGAAAATTTCCAGCGACACTACTAATGCGTGGATGTTTCGGGAATGAATATACACCAATGTCCAACATCACTGTTTCTCATGAATGTGCATGCCCATCCCTACTTCTGAGTTAATCATGGAAAATGCATGCAAAGAGAGGCTGCCAGAGGGTAGAAAAAATGCTTTCATAATGCTCTGGGGTTCCTTTCAGCAAGTGTCGCCTCAGTTGCTGGTAGTGATGATGCAGTAATTGATAGGCATTCATCAGAGACTGTTTTACTGAAAACAGTTCATGACAAAAAAAAGCAACAACAATATTCAAGATGCCTCATAGTTCAGAATACTTTTGTGAAAATGCCATTTGAGCTAAAAAACTTTGTGAAGATACTGCCCAACTGTATCAAATTCCACCTGGATTGACCCCTGGTTAGGTTTTGTCATCCCAAACCACTTTTATGGCAGAAAATATGTCTGCAGATGTTATTAGACAATATTTTTAGTATTTTGCTTTCATTGCTGGAACTTGTGATAGGAATTTGAAACCATCACTGTTGATAAAATCATGAATTTTTTTCGATTCCCGAAACTCAGTTTTTATTTAAAACAACCTTCAGTTTCCCTTTAATTTTGAAAATTGCAATTTCAACTTAATTTCTTTTATTGCCTCACTTAATAAAATGCTATAATTCCAGCTTTCTAATGCTCGCTGGTAGCAAGGAAAAGTGTGTTGTGATCATTGATTTTTTTTTTTTTTTTTTTTTAAGCAAGTTGTCAGAAAGTATCTTAGCAGAAAAAATGGCAAAGGCAGATGCCTCTGCCATTTTTTGTAGCTGGCCAAAAAGTTAACATTACTTACCGATTCCTTCTTTTGTGCTCAAACCAAAGCTGCTTTTTTATCCATGTTCCCCACCTAATCAAAATGAGTTGTGGAGGGAAGGGAAGATGGGGATACATTTCTTTATAAATTTTGGCCTGCATCGGACCTTTAAAGAAAAATTTTTCATGCCAACTGGAATTAAAATTTTCTGATTCTGTTCTCCAACTCAGTGCAACTCACATAATAAGCATGTTACATGCAAAATATTGGAACAAAATACTTTTAAAGCAGCTGCCCCTTTTGCCACATAAGAAGCAAAATCACTGATAAAAACTAATAAAACATTTTTGTAAAATGAATCGCTTTTTGAGCATAAGGATGCAAAGGATCATTTATAAATCTGGGTACTGAGGAATAATCATTTTTTTCGAGAGGTTTATGGGGAAGCTGATGTGGGTGAGATGATTCTGTGTCCAGCGTGCCACAAATTAAGTGTACTATATAGCAACCTGTTATTCCATTAACACAAATCCAAGTGCTGTTAATGTTCAATATCTTGTCAAATTTAATTTAGAACCTCCTTGTAAATAATATCAAGGTAATTTTTCCTGACACGTGATTTATCTTGCACATTATGATTTAACATAGTATTTCTTCAAAAAGTTTTTGTTGTTTAATATACTGAGTGGAATATCGCTACTCATTATAAGCCCTGCATAAATCCACCACAAAATCATCTCTTTTGTACAATGAAACGCACTGAGGTATGGTCCATATTTATCTCCAGCCTTTTCACAGTGTGAAGGACAGTTTTTACATGCTGAGCAATTTATATTTTCTCGCACAAGCCATGTTTTTTTTTTTTTTTTTTTATTATTATTATTATTATTGAGGGTCTAATGACTACCGTGAGCAGCTCAGTTGCCCGTCCCTCATTTAGAGTCACTGGTTCCAGGGAAGGGAGAGAGCCAGTGTCATAAGACAAACACAACATCCATACCTCACCGGGATTTGAATCTGGACCCTTCTCACACGAATGGTCATACGCCAGCGCCAGTAGCGGCCCTAGCCCTTGCAGGGCCCCGGACGATGGCTCTTCACGGGGCCAGATCAATCTCCACCATAGTCGGTCTGCATCTGCTGCTTTGTAGTGCAGACTGGCTGCGGAGGATGTTGGTCTGGCCTTTCATTCAAGAGCCATAGATACATAATGGGAAGTCCTGGGCTTACAAGAAGCAGGCTTTACCGCCTTCTATAATACATCAAGAATGAGACCAAGGACCTATATACTGGTGAGCAAGAGACATCATGCTATGCCACTTCCTGAGTTTACCACAGGTGATACAACTGTGATTAAACTTTTTATGTCATCTGATAGTGGCAGAGAAGAGCTGTATGCTGTCTCTGCATATTTACCATTTGATGAACCTGAACCACCTCCTTCTCAGGAGGTAAGAGATATTGTCCACTTTTGTGAGTCAGGTGGAAGACGCCTCATCATCTGCTGTGATGCCAATGCTCACCATATCATGTGGGGAAGCAGTGACTGCAACAGACGAGGGGACAGCCTTCTGGAATATTTGGTGAGCACTAAACTTTATATTCTTAATCGAGGCAATGAGCCCACTTTTATTGTTTCTAATAGAAGTGAAGTCATTGACCTCACCCTCTGTAGTGTTAACATGCTTGATCGCATTATTAAATGGCATGTATCTAGTGAACCTTCACTGTCTGATCATAGATATATTTGCTTTTCAGTTGTCGGTGTAAGACAACAGCTGGTGCAAGTCAGAAATCCCAGAAGGACCAATTGGGTTGGCTTCAGGGATGATCTGGCGGCACATACTGAAGGCATGGAATTTAACATGCGCTTGATATTAGATCTCGAGTTAGCCGTTGACCAGTTGCAACGGTCTATTCTCAAATCTTATCACCAAAACTGTCAGGCCAAGACTGCTAGCTTACCAAAGCAAGTTCCTTGGTGGAATAAACAGCTTAGCAGTCTTAGACGCAAAACTAGAAGGCTTTTTAATAAAGCCAAACGTACTGGTGAGTGGACGTTATATAAAACTACCCTCACACAGTACAACAAAGCAATTAGAGAGGCAAAAAGAGCCTATTGGAGAGATTTCTGTGGAAGTATTTCAGATACTCCCACTACTGCCAGATTTATGAAAATCATGGCTAAGGGCAATGCAAATTGCCCGAACACTATCAAACTGGTTGATGGGAACTTCACAAAAACTGGTAAAGAAACACTAACAGAAATGCCAGGTGTACAATTTCCAGATTCAAGCATAATTGATCCCACTGGCGTATGCCCAGCTAATCTTGAACACCGACGTGCAAAAAAGGAGGACTGGAGGGTTGCCAGGGAGGTGGTCAATTATTCTAGGATTAAGTGGTCCGTTAATTCTTTTGAACCCTATGAATCACCTGGCTGTGTTGGAATTATTCCCATCTTAATGCAGCAAGGACTGGAGATAATTACTCCACTCTTGTGTAAAATTTACCGGGCCTGCCTTGCGCTTGGTTATATACCAAGTGCTTGGAGACAGGCTAAGGTAATACTTATTCCCAAGCCAGGTAAGTCAAATTACCCAGAGGCAAAGGCCTTTAGACCTATTAGTCTAACATCTTTCTTTCTCAAGGCTCTTGAGAAGATGGTGGATAGGCATATTAGGGAGATGGTTTTACTCCCTAAACCCCTCTCAAAATTTCAGTTTGCGTATCAACAAGGCAAATCAACAGAAGCAGCTCTCCATGGCATAGTCTGTCGCCTGGAGAAGGCACTAGAATTTAAGGAGGTGGCATTAGCCACTTTCCTTGATATTGAAGGTGCCTTTGACAGGGTCTCTACAGAGACCATTGTGGGGGCTGTGGAAAGACATGGTGTTGATAGAAACTGTTGTCAATGGATTAAGGCCATGCTCACAAGCAGAATGGTCGTGGCCTCGCTACTCGGGGAGACTCTGTCGGTCTCCACCTGCCGGGGCTGCCGTCAGGGAAGAGTTTGCTCTACCCTGTTGTGGTGCCTGGTGGTGGATGAACTGCTAAAGATCCTGGAGAGGTCTGGTTGTGACTGTTTTGGCTATGCAGATGACGTGGCCATAATTGTCAAGGGAAAATTCCCTAAAACAGTCTCGAGCGTAATGCAAAGAATACTGGGACTTGTTGAGGATTGGTGCAGGAAGGTTGGTCTATCAGTAAACCCTGACAAAACCACCCTTGTGCCTTTCACTAGAAAGAGGAATCTTGAAGACCTTGGAGATATTACTCTCTTTAGGAAAACAATGCCTCTCACTACACAGGTTAAGTACCTGGGAGTCATTTTGGACGGAGGCTTAACCTGGAAACAGCATCTAGATTACTGTATTGCCAAAGCCAAGAAAGTGTTCTGGTCATGTAGAGGTGCTATTAGCAAATCCTGGGGTCTCAACCCAAGGATCTTGCACTGGATATATACTATGGCCACTTATGGCTCAATGGTGTGGTGGCGCAGAGTTAACCTCTGCACGGTGCAGGCTGAACGTAACAAGTTACAAAGGCTGGCCTGCATAGATATATCAGGAGCAATGAGAACTACTCCAACAGCTGCATTGGAGTTGCTTCTTGATATTCTGCCACTTCACCTTCATATTGAGGGTGAGGCCATTATGGGGGCATATAGATTATGCTGCAATGGCATGTGGAGACCCTCGTTGTGGATTGGCGGGTTGGCAGCCATACCAAGCCTATTCAGGAGTATTTTTGTAAGGAGCCTATCTTTCAAATGGGAACCGATAACATGCTAGTAAAATATCATTTCGATAAAGCATTGAGGGTGAACTTTCCTAGTCGCAGTGAATGGGAAACATCCTTTGTCTCTGGGTGCAGCGGTGAAACTGTTTGGTTTACTGACGGCTCCAGGACAAAGGTAGGAGTTGGAGCAGGGGAGTATTGACTATCCAGAGGTTATGGTTCATGCCAAAGCCTTGTAAGGCATGCTACTATGTTCTAAGCTGAGGTGTATGCTATTTTGGCATGTGCCTCAGAATGTCTGATCAAAGGGTATCACAATGTGCATATCCAGATTTGTTCAGACAGCCAGGCGGCCTTACTGACACTTAGTCAGTGCCGCATTTCATTCAAAATTGCTTGGAACTGCCTCCAGACCCTAACTGAACTGGCAAACTGGAACAAAGTGCAACTGTTCTGGGTGCCAGGACATAGGGGTTTTGTAGGTAATGAGAAAGCTGACCTTGCTAAAGAGGGGGCAGAGCAGGCTTTTTATGGTCCAGAGCATGCATTAGAGCTTGCCTCTGGTGTGGCTAGAGGACTAATTAAAAGGCTGCTGAGGACTAAGCAGCTTGACCTCTGGCATACTACTAAGGGACAGAGGCAGGCAAAGGAACTTAATCAAGGACCCTTGCCTCATAGAGCTAAGGAACTCCTTAAACTGCCAAAAAAGGATATTGGACTGATTGTTGGTCTACTTACAGGACACTGTCATCTTAATAGGCACCTTAATTTGATTGGGATGAAAGAGGATCCACTTTGTAGAGGATGCCATCAAGAAGAGGAGACTTCCTTGCATTTTCTTTGTGACTGACTTTTTTGCAGCACTCAGGTTTGAACACTTTGGTACTCATAACTTGAGACCAAGTGATCTCTCTTTAGTACCAGTCAAAAGCACTCTTGCTTTTGCTCGTGCGTCTGGTCTCTTTCCAGATTAGGGCTGGGGATGCACAATAGATCTTAGGTCGTGGTGCTGGGTCATTGTACCCCCCCCCATTGTTACAATTACAAATAAACAGGGATAACTGTATAATTATAATATAAGTCTATTATTTAAAGAAGAATTTTGCTGCTTTTCTTGTGGCTGAAGTCTTCAATCAAATTACTCTAGTCCAGAGTAGATGCCACGTCGTTTTTTATGGACAGAAGGCGAGAGCTGACAGCCGGTCTTGGGGTCGTGGTGTTCCTTAGGTAGGTCTTGATGAGCTTCAGCTTAAAAAATCTCCTTTCGGCAGATGCAACAGTAACAGGAATGGTGGCTATTATTCTGAGTGCAATGTTAAAGATCGGGTAGATTTCACAAAGGCCTTTTTTGACTATGTACTAAGAGCTGAAACTACGTCGTTGCCTCCCTCACCCTCGAAGAATCGTACAAACATTTTGAGCTCATCATATAGTTCCAGTGCTTTTATATCGTGTTTGTCTCCTACGCTTAAAGATACTTGTAAGTCTTCACAGTTTTTCATTAGGTCATTGTCATTAAGTCCTTAATTCAGTACCTAAAACCAAACCTGCTTTTGTGGGATTTGAGAGCTTCAAATCTCGGCTGACAGTTCATTCGCACAGCATCTACGACCACATTAAAGTGGCTTATTTTGAAGTGGTCTTGCAGTGAAATCTCAGGAGCCTCGTCCTCTGCTTCGTAGGAGAACGTTTTCTTTTTCCGTCTCTTTCTGATGGCCTTGAACGTAACTTCAATGCCTTCTTCTTCCGCAACTTCCCTTGCTGTCACCAGTGCTGACGAAAAGCCACTTTTACGAGTCTTCAAGCCACTTGATGAAAATTTCTGGGTGTTTAACTGCTACATCTAAGTGCATATTTTGACTTTGCTATATTTTGTTGATACAATGTATCATGAAAAGAATATCATACCAAATCACTAGGGAGTTAACAAGTTCACAGGTGGTTATTTCCTTTTCCAATGACTGGCACTCACTGATCAGCCCACAGTCTGTAGTTTTTTCATGCAGACTCACCAAAGCATCGCAAACGTTGTTCAGCTGATATCTTACAGCTTTCACAGATTCAACTCTGCATTCCCACCTGGTTTCTGAAAGAGGTTACAGCGAAATGTTCACATGTGCCTTGAGAATGCCTCACCTCTCACTGGACCATGAGAAAATAGTGTAGAGTCTCTGCAATAGGCCAAAAAATGACTGGGACTGAGCGCAAGATGAAGCGGCATCACCCAACAATAGGTTCCAGCTGTGGCTTCCACAAGGTACAAAGAAAGCTAGGGGGTTTATGTTGAGAAGTCTTATTTGGACACTGCTTTTTTCCTGGCGCATGTTGGCATCATTATCATAACATTGCCCTCTACAGTTTTCCAGTAACAAGCCTAGGCTAGTTGTTTCAGTTCAGTGACAATGCAATCAGCCAACCCTTCACCAGAAGTTTTCTCTACCACTAAAAACCCCACAGAGTGTTCCCCAATTTCAGCAATGTCCTTGTTTGCGGTTCGCAGTATCATAAAGAGCTGGTCAGTCCAAGCGATATCTCGAGTACAGACCAGGATTATTGAATAGTACTTGATCTTTAACACTTTTTCTAATATTTTAGCTTTAACGTGGTGCGTGGCTTGCTATGAGCTGTATCAACTCATTTTGGATATTTCCCCGAGGTAGTGGTTTCTAACAATCATCTTGTTCAACACTTTGTGCAGATGCTCTCGTAAAATGGGATCAAATCTAGCAATCAATTTGATCAAATCCAAAAAATTGCCAAAATTTCCTTGTGCCCTGTAAAAGCCAAATTGTGGAAAGCAAAAAAATTGCACGATTGCCAGTAACCTCTCCAATATGTCTTTCCAGCGCTGCTGTTCAGCTAGAATCGCAGTCTGAGACAGCGAGTCGATGGTTTTCCCGCAAATCAGCCCTTTTTCTGAAGCGAACCATATTAACATACAGTCCTTCTGGGACTTGCTGGCTTCATGAGATTTCAGGGCATCACTCAGGTGCTTCCACAGTCACTCATTCCCTCACTCGAACTAAAAACACTACCGGAAGTAAACAAGAACAAACGACACGCAAAACAGTATATAGCATCTTTTGATTCAGAATAAATCAACCATTGTTTGTCTTGCTCTTCACCATTTATTAAAATTCGCCAGGCAATAACTACTAATTAATTGGCAGCGATGCGCCGCTGGCCAGTGCTATGACCACTGCGTTACCTGGCATGCTTTTTTTTTTTTTTTTTTTTTTTTTTTACAAATTGCCCAATACACAATTTTCTTACTAATAGTTAAATCCTTACTGCAGTTGGACATCCATGCTCTGATTAAAAAACTTCCTTACTTGATTTAACTTTAGGCATTTTTTTTTTTTTTTTGTGATCTGTGATTTCCAAAACACCCAATTATTCACAGATTAAAATTAACAAACATACCCAAAGATCTATTATGCTGATTTGACATAGTTAAAATTTGGTATGAGATCCTTAGTTTCAAAAACCAGTTCATAAAACTGAATTTTTCATGCTGTTTTTGTGCACACATTCACATGAATTCTGCCTCAGCTTTTGTGGGAACCGGAATTTCAGCTAGGAGGGTGCCAAACATCAAAGAATGCAGACTCTTGCGTTAGAGACTGGCAGAATGCATTTTTGATGCCACATTTCTTGCTACTAAACTATGTACGGTAGGAGGTAGCTTATTATTGTTTTAATTCACTATTACAGTGAGATTCGCTATGTTACAGTTACTAAGCTTAAAACAATATTTTTTTTTTCCACATTTATATCTTCCAATATTCCGGGTTGAATGTAAGACAAGGTTTTTCTTTTTTCCACACTTTAGTCCTCGCAAAACTGTGAGTCATCTTATAATTGCCTACCAAAAAAAAAAAATTTCTATAAGGGTCAATGTTTTTACATACTATAGACCAAATAAAAACTGACTCTTGGTTTCTGCTGATACTGACAGAATTGTAATTTAATGTTTATATCATGTCCTAAAATACGAAAAATGCAGGGTTTTTTTTTCTTTTGAAAGTTTAACGACTATTGTGAGCAACTCAATGGGCCATAAGCAGTCGCCCATCCCTAACTTAGGGTCACTGGTTCCAGGGAAGGGAAGGAGCCAGCGCTGTAAGACAAACACAACATCCATGCCTCACCAGGATCCGAACCCATCTCGGACGAATGATCAGAAGGCATCGCTTAGACCACTGCGCCGTCGGGGCGGCAAAATTGCAATTCACATATAACAAATAAATAAGAAGGTTGTACATTAGCATGCAATAATTACATAAAGACTTTATGTAGCTACTGTGCGCTAACACGTACAACCTACATTTATTCATATCCTGTGTCATAAATGGAACTTTGATTTTAAAAACATTAGGTTTTGTGCAGAGCCGGATGGAACTTTTGCGGGGCCCGGGACGAAATTTCATTGCGAGGCCTCGGAGCAAAAATTTCATTTCTGGCACCAGGAAATAAATCTCGTATTTTAATAAAGTTGTTGCGTGAAAAATGTCCGTAAAGAACACACACGATGTAAAATTCACAAATTTCACTGTGACAACAACGAACCCTCATGTCTCTGCATTAAAAATCCAGAGTCGAATGCTTTACCAATTAAGCTAACCGACGAAATTTATCGCTGCAACTTTTCCGTCGCCATGTGCTACACTTCTGTAGTACGTCATAACAAAAACTCATAAAGGCAAAATATTTATCTCAAAAAATATTTGCTTTAAGCTTAAAGTAAAAGACCATAATATAGATTGAAAGTTCTGAAAGAGAGAGAGAGAGGTTAAAAACTTAAAATCTACGATTTTCTTTCTGGGAAGATGGAGTTGAGGTTGTATTATGACTCTTATAAAAACTTCTTCACAAAATGATAGAAAGATCCCTACATAGCGACAATTTTTGTATTGTGAATACCTCAGTGTAGAAAATAATCATGATCCCTCTAAAATAAATTCATATAAATGGTTTTTTTCCCTGGTGAATGCTTTGGTGATTGATTTTTAATGCAAAATGGCATAAAAATCAATCAGGGATCTTGATTGATTTTTAAAACTTTTTTGAAACTTTTATACGTGCTCATATATGATTTTTTTAAATTTCATATTGTTCTTTTTATTTCTCTAAATTTAAGTATCTAGTTTGCACGCAAATTGTGAAATATATTAAAGTAAGGGCCACAAAATGATGAAATTTAATTTGCAATTTTGTGAATGTGGAAAATATTAAGGTAGTTACAATAATCACTTGAAATCTGCAAATTTCAGTATTTGTACGGCGAAGAGCGATATTCTATTCGAAAATGCGGGGATTGGAAACAATAAAATTTAAAAAACAAAACAAAAAAAAAAACGTCTTTTTAAGGGCCTCGCACCCGAAAACTTGCACACAAAAAATATTGATTGTAAAAACTTCTACCGTAAATGGTTTTTTCCCCTAAACTACGGGACCCCCTGAAGGCGCGGGGCCCAAGGCGACTGCCCCGTTTGCCCCTATGGTCCAGCCGGCCCTGGTTTTGTGTATGTGTGTGATTTGGATTTGTAGTTTAATTTAAGAATTAAGTTTATGAATACCCATAAGTTCAATGTATGCTTTTTTCTGCAAACACTATAAAATTTTAGAGGAGGTGGTCTCAAATTCGGGTAAATACAGCACTTACTTTACCAGGTATTCGGAAGGTTAAGGCTTTTTTTTTTTGCATAAAAAAGAATTGAACTCAAAGGGCTTTGAGCAGGGGCGGCTCCTGCTGTGGGGCTGTGGGGCTGCAGCCCCCTACCCAAAGCAGTTTTTTTTTTTTCGTGCCGCACCAAGAAAGAGAAGTTTTGTGAACACTGCTGTAAGTTTTCCCAGCATAATGCCACAACTGCAGTGTTCTGAACTCAACTGGAAGTTTTCCCTGCATAACACCACTGGGAGCGGGAAGAACGTCACGGACTGTGCTTCTTGCATCCCTGGTGGCTATTGAAACCAACTCATGTGGGAAACTCTGACTATTCCCACATCAGTTCATTTCCTTTGAATAAAACTTCCCCAGGGACTGCATTCATGGCAGCTCTTGCTAGCAGGGTTGCTCACGAATGCAGTCTTTCGTTGGGTGGGAATGCATCGCCGGGCCTGTGTGCTTTGTTGATTAATACAGTTCTTGTGCTTCCGAATAAAACATAAAATAGGGGAATGAATTAAAAATAATGACGAATGTTGAAATAAAGTATTAAATAAAGTATGTTTGAATGTATTACTCAACCTGGTTTTTTTTTCTTCCAATTTTTGGTTTGTTCCTGCTTTTATTCAACGTAATAATTCTAACAACAATGTTGTTCCCATCTAATAACAAATACTCAGTTGCCGGAATGCCGGGACGTTTGCAAAAAGTTTTACTTATATTTTCTCATCTGGTCAAAATGGGCATGTGAACAAATTGCGATTAAAAATAGAGTTCAGTATTGGATAAATTGAAAAAAAAAAAGAGAGAGATACCAATTTCTGCAGCAAAATACTTGCACAAAATTGATTTCTTCACTTACCAAGCACAGCGAAATTTTCGCTTTTAAACTCATGTAAATTTTTATTCCCCAAAAACCATTGAAGTCACTCCACTGGATACATTTTATTTTTCTGCTGCATCCTCCCATCCCTCCCAAAAATCCTCTGCGCATTTCAATTGAGGTAGTGTACTTAATTACTTTGGAAAGAACATTTAATCAGATATCATTGTTTAGAAAATTTACGAAGTTGGTAAATTTTGGAAAAAAAAATTTTCTACACTAAATTGTGATCATGATGGCTTCAGAATTAAAACTGGACTGAATATGTTTGCAATCCGTTTTTATTAAAGAGAATGCCGGTGTGTGAGTATCAGAGAAGACCCTTCAAAATTCCACAAAATGTTTTTCATCGCCGTCCAAGTTGCAGTGGTCAGCATCAAGTCGAAGTTTCAAAGGGGGTGTATCAAAAGAAAAAATATATATTGTCATATTTCTAGGGGTCACAATGAGACACTTGAGAACGCATACATGACCTTGAGTGTGTCTCCGCTACCACACGCATTATTTTTTTTATTTTTTTGTCCTTATATATATATATATATATATATATATATATATACATACAGTATATGCATGTATATATAATTTGCAACCACCATCAATCCAATGCTGGATGAAAGTCTCCAAGTTTCTTCTTCCACAACAGTCTGCCTTGAGTCAGTTTTTTTCATGCTTTCGAATTTCATGTACCCATCTCCCTCTTGTCATCTTCTGGATATTGTTTTTTCCCTTGCTATCCAGTTCAATATTTCAACTCCCCGTCAGTGGTTCTTTCTTCTAGCAATATGTCCATCCCATTGCAATTTCAGGAATTTTGACCATGTCTTCCACTCTTGTCATTTTCCCGTTCCACGAGTTCCTATTTGTATCATTCCAGGTAACAACAAACATGCATCTCTACACGCTTCTTTCAATTGTCTGCAACATCTGTCTGTCTATTTTAGTTGAGGTCCATGTCTGTGCTCCATGCGTAAGAACTGGAAGGATGCACTGATTAATCAGTTTTTTTTTAAAGAAATAATGTATCCGACGAAGTTTTATAGATCGATTATTTTCTTCATAAATGTGACAATGTGGCCATCGCTTAATATCTGTTGCCTAATTTAGGCATCGGTACCTTTACATTTTCCCCATCAATAGTTAAATATAAAATCTAAATATTAATTTCTTGTAAAAAAAAGCACTTTGATCAGTATATATATATATTATTTTTAGTTATTATTATTATTAAATGGACAGCGTCAGCACAGGCGCAGTAACTTAACTTTTGAAGTGGTATCGTGATATCTAGAAAATTGAGATGCAGCCTCCCCATCTCAGCTTACCACGAGCCGCCACTGGCTATGAGAAATCATATCTCTTTGCTTTAGGGTCATGGGTCTATCATCAGACAAATGCACCAGCCATGCCCACCTCCAGATTTGTATAAAGATAAAATGTATTCTGTGTACACAACCATTGAAACATGCGAAGTGCAAATCACAATGACAATAGAATAAGATAATTTAAAGAAAAACTTATAAACAAAAAATAATTATTAGAACATCACACATTCTAATGAGGGCAAAAGAAGTACATTACAACTGAATGTGCAGCAAGCAATGTGTGTGAAATTGACTTTTACGGCAAAATATTAAAATATTGGATTATGAACTGCATAAAAACAAGAGACTAATTAAAGAAAGTTTTTACATCCAGAAAAACGGTTCCATCAATGAACCATGAGAAATTATAAATAGCATTTTCAACATGTTAATTCAAAAATACTAGACTTGCAAAATACATAAGGAAATTATTTTAATTTAATAACTGGAAACTGCAAGAGGAGCCTAGCAATAAAATTTAATTTTTTTCCGTGTAAACAAAACTTATGATACAGTTCCTATACATTGAGAACAGACCTTGATAAAATCTAGAGGCCAGAAATGTCTGTAAAAACAAAAGAACTCAGAAAGTGTGAAAAATAATCAAAAGTTCTTCAAATTAAAATAGAATTAAGTATATTGATCTGAGTAAAGCCTTGAGTAAGTGTTTTAATTGCTGTAAATAACATTTTTACCTTTTTCAATCTACAAGCAAAAACTATCTGTAAAACCTGTTAATAATTTGGAAACTATCAGCATACAGCATATCAGTGGTGTAACTACCACCCCCACAGCAGCCGCAGTGGCGTGGGGGCACAAGTAACCACGGGGCGTACTACAGCTGCCAGTAATGGTTTTATGAAAAAAATCTCAATGCATACGAATACAAACAAACAAATACTTAATCCAAAAATTCATATTTTCCTTTAATACATACAAATATACACTGGTGTGCAAAAATTAAGGACGAAGAGAGGATAAATTAGCATAACAGCGGAACGAGCAGGCAGAACGGACCGAAAGACCACTCAGGAGATAGACTAAGGTCCGGTACGGTAGGGCATGCGCATATAAGCAGCATGACGGGGGGGGGAGTGTTGAAAGGGTATAATAAAGCACGCGAGCGGTGTACTCTCAGCAATTCGGTGAAAGCTATTGCATGGTGTACATCGGTTTGAACTACGTCGAGTTGCTGCTACCGTGTGATATGGCCAACAGACAACCCAGTAGACGACATTTGGATGACTTTACCCGAGGTTGCGTCATTGGGAAGAAGGTCGAAGTGTGATTAGTGTGGCCGAGGAGTCCAGGATCGCTCACAGCATCGTTTCACAAGCTTGGAGAGCATTTCAAATGACAGGAACAGCTGTCTGAGAGTTTAGCAGTGGTCGTCCACAAGCAACCATGGCGGCGGACAACCGGTATATTGTCCTACAGGCGAGAAGAGACAGACGGAAGACAGCGGGAGAAATCGCAAGGCACATGCAACAGAAAACTGGACTTCCATTATCGCATTTTACCATGGCCAGGAGGCTGCACAAATGTGGTCTATTTGCACGACAACCAGTATGGTGTGTGCCATTAACGCCTGCTCATCGAAGATGGCAGTTTCTGTGGTGCCAGGAACATAAGAACTGGACACATCAGCAATGGGGTCAAGTTCTCTTTACGGATGAGAGCCGATTTAGTCTCATGAGCGATTCTGGACATATACACATCTGGAGAGAGCAGGGAACAAGCAAAACACCTCCAACAGCATCGAAAGGGACCGGTTTGGAGCGGTATCATGCTTGGTAGCCATACTGACCTCCATATTTTCCAAGGAGGTGCAGTCACTGGTGTCCGCTACAGTACCGAGGTTCTCCTGCCTCACGTGCGTCTGTTTAGAGGTGCTGTGGGTCCTGAGTTCCTCTTCATGGACGACAACGCTAAACCTCATCGTACAGTGGCTGTCACAGAGCTGTTGGAGAGTGAAGATATTCAACGCATGGACTGACCCGCAAGGTCCTCGGACCTAAATCCAATCGAACACGTGTGGGACCTTCTCGGGAGACGCTTGGCAGCACGTCACCAGCCGCCAACAATGATTCCGCAGCTGCGATTGGCGCTACAAGAGGAATGGGCCGCGATGCATCAACAGCTCCTTGACAACCTCGTCCTCAGCATGGACAGATGTAAATCCTGCAAGGCAGTCAGGGGTGATCATATCCCCTACAAAAGACTGGATTTTTCTTGGCAGCCACCTGTCACATGAACGTTTCTGTCCAGTTGTGCTCGAAGCTACTTTTTCAATAAAGTGCCTTTGTATCCTTGTTTGGATGGTTTTGCTCACTTGTCCCATATTCTTACATCTTGGGGATCTTATGGTATGATCTGAGTCGATGTGGAGCACTTCGGCATGATGTTACATTCGAAAAACCGTCTCGTCTTTAATTTTTGCACGCCAGTGTATATAGCTTTGCCTAAATAAATGCCAAGTTTCACTTTTAAAACACTGGATGCCCTACGGATTGCTATTTGGCCCTTGGGCTTCTGGTTGTAATGCGATTGCTCTGCAATGGGTTGTAATACCATCGTTCTCCGACGGATTGTAAACAATATGATCAGTCTCCAATCGCCCTCTTACGAAAAGTACGACATCACATGGGGATTCCATGTGGAGGATGTGAGAAAACAGTCGGTTGCCTAGGATTACTTACATGACAGGCATCAACAATTATTAACAGCAGCTGCAGACCTGCAAGTAAAAGAGGGTGATTTTATCAAGTGTATTTTAGTTTTGGACAAAATTACACATTGCTTTTGAAATATGGTGGTGACTCTGTAATTGACTGGTTAACTGAAATTTGCCAGTTGTGCTGGGAGTTAGGAATGGTTCCTCGGGATTGGAAGGATGCTATTATTGTTCCCTTGTATAAGGGAAAAGGTGATCAGACTGAATGCAAGAATTATCATTGAATTAGCCTACTAAGTGTTCCAGGGAAAGTGTTTGGTAAGGTTGTTATTGAAAAAGTACGGGGTCTTACATCAGAGAAAGAGTGGGATGTTCAGAGTGGTTTTATACCAGATTTTTACATTACGCACAATTATTGAAAAGTATCTGGCTGTTGGTAACAAAGTTTTTGCTGCCTTCATAGATTTAGAGAAAGCTTACGACTGAGTAAATAGGACACTTTTGTGGAAGGTATTGAATGAATATGGTGCTACTGGGAATCTACTTAATAGTGTAAAAGTCATGTATGCTGGTAGTAGAGCTTGTGTACAAGTGAATGGTGTTTTATCAAAATGGTTTTCTATTGGTGCAGGAGTTAGACAAGGTTGTGTAATGTAACCATGACTGTTTAATATATTTATGGAAGCGTGAATACGCGATGCCAAAATAGATGATAGTGGTTTATGTCTTGGTGATGTCCGTGTGTGCAGATTGCTGTATGCTGATGACACTGTCCTGTTGGCAGAGAGCAAAAGTGATTTGCAGAGTATGTTGTTTCGGATGTACGAAGTTTGCATGAAATTCAAACTGAGTATAAATAAGGGAAAAACGAAAGTTATGGTTTTTGAGAGAGGAACAGGTAGCACTGAATGTAATGTAAATCTGAATGGCACAGTGATTGACCAGGTGAATGAGTTTGTGTATTTAGGAAGCATGTTTGACAGAGAGAACAAATTGTATGGTGAAATTAGTAGGCGAGTGAATTCTTAATTGAAAGTCATAGCTGCTCTGGGAGGTTTTCACAGGAATGATGGGTTCTCAAGAGAGTCCTGCATGGCTGTGTCTGAAAGTGTAATTGTTCCTACTCTGATGTATTGCAGTGAAACCTGGGTACTGCAGAAGAAACATAGGTCTTCTGTGTGCTGGAGAAATGCGTTACTTACGGAGGGGGGTGGCAAGACATGGTCTGATTTTGTGAGGAAAAAGATGTGTTGCAGTTGTGTGATGTGAAGCAAAATGTTGTTAGCAAGGTGGAGATCAATATGCTTTGGTAATGCTGAAAGAATGAGTGATGAGATGCTTACTAAGAAAATCTTTTTAGCCCAAGTGGCAGGAAGGAAAGACAGAGGAATGCCAAGGAAGACATGGGTGGATCAGATTCAGGAGTGTCTGCATGAGAAAAAGATTATAAGTATGAAGTATAAAAGATCTTGTGTACGGTGTGTAATGGATATTAGTGAAGCTCGAGTTGTATGTCAAGATCGCTATAAATGGAGAAGTTTGATATGACAACAGTAAGTAAAAATATCTGGTAGTTTGTATTTGTTTTTGGAGCTAACCTTTGAATCTCAGAGAAGAGCTTTGTGATATGTATAGTTATTTTCCTTAACCATTACAGTGTATTTCACCGAATTCGTTTCTTGCGGTAAAATGTATATTCAAGCTTATGCATCAGTCCGCGCACTGTGTTAATCCTGATTGATAACCTTACATTATGTACATTAGTTCCGAAAATTATATAAATGTTAAAACTTGCAGATCTCTAGGTATCACATTTAATTTACCAGACATTCTCCTCGACCCTCCTGACCCCCCCCCCCCCGCTAGACACAGTCAAAAACACATCCTCCCTCATGTTCAAAATCCTGGGAAAATGACTGTGCTTAAGGATGCTGAAGTAAATCTTGGGGGCGGGGGACGGCATATGTTGTGCTAGTTACGCCACTGCAGCATATGTCTACATTCTGCCCATCTTAGCCAAGACTGCTATGCGCAGCACTACGTTTGTCACCGTGCTACAATAAGGATAAGCTGCATCTATAACAAGTTCGAATGAACAGAAAAACAGGCAAAATATTACCACTCTGAAAAGAAAGAAAACATTGACTTAATGAACATGGATATAGGACAGATACAAATCACTGCAGATGTTTAGTACACAAAAGCTCCCCAATTTGTTATTTATGAAGCATTATTTATGTTTATAACAATACATATGAGCACAGAAATGTGTTAAATATCTTTTGCATGCATACATACATATCACTAAGTTGTTCTCTGAGATTCAGAGGTTAGCTCCAAAAAGAAATACAAACTTTCAGATATTTTTACTTATTGTTGTCGTATCAAACTTCTCCATTTACAGCGATCTTGACATACAACTCGTGCTTCACTGATATCCATTACACGCCGTACACAAGATCTTTTATACTTCATACTCATAATCTTTTTCTCATGCAGACACTCCTGAATCTGATCCACCCATATCTTCCTTGGCCTTTCCTTCCTGCCACTTGGGCTGAAAAGATTTTCTTAGTAAGCATTTCATCACTCATTCTTTCAACATGGCCAAACCACCGAAGCATCGTGTCTTGCCGCAAACCCCACGTAAGTAACGCATTTTCCCAGCACACAAACGACTCCTATGTTCTTCTGCAGTACCCAGGTTTCACTGCCATACATCAGAGTAGGAACAATTACACTTTCATACACAGCCATGCGGGACTCTCTAGAGAACCCATCATTCCTGTGAAAACCTCCCAGAGCAGCCATGACTTTCAAAGATTTTTTGCATGCTCCGAAACAAAAAGGAAAACGACAATCTTAAAAGACATTCTGATTTCAAAAAGGAGAAAGTGTGTTCATAATTTGCAAAGATGCCTTATTTCACCATATGTGGCCAGTAATGGTCATTTTAAATTATGATTAGCCATTTATATGATTCAATGTTTAAATCTTTATAATTTACCAAAGGTAGGGATTTTAACTTTTAGCTCACCTTGCAGTCTTTCTTCCAGCAACACATTTTTTTTTTTTATAATTCTTTCAAAATATTAATAGTATTATTTTGTGAAAAGTACTTCTGTAATTGCTATTTGGTACTCAAAGCATAAGAATTTATTAAAATCCTGGTAGCTAATTTTTACTAATTTATGTGGATAAATCACTATTTGGCATTACTTTATATTAAAATTGTAAATACATTAAAATGTTTTTCTCTTGCCACTTCAAATCTACAAAAATAAACTAGACTTATAATTCAGTGGAAGAACTCACATGAGAACTATATAAAAAATAAAACACATTAAAGTGATGTGACAGATTAACAACAGGTATACCCATAATTTCCCCTGTGGCATGTTAATTTAATCTAATCCACCTAAAATTTGTTTGCTGTAAACATCCGTCCATTGACCTTTTGGTATGCTGGTTCGGTTATTTCGTATATCCCTGAACTATAAAAAGTTTATTATTGCAAAATGCTAAAATATAGTGCTCCATCTTTCCCTACAGGAACACGAACAGACAAAAGGAGAGAGTAATAATAAACGATCTTACCATTGCACACGCAACGTTCGCCGAAAATTTCGCAACTTCCAAAGATGCTGCTTACGTAATTTTACCAGCAGCTGTGTGCCGAAAATTACCTGTGCATTATAGACCTTTACTTATTCTTATACATACCGTACTCCGGGAAAATAGTCTAATTATATCAACTACATTTATTATCAAATACTTTAATTGGATTGAAGCCATTAAATTTCACGAATGGTCAATTTTAGATATTTTAAAAAAACAAGATATTTCACAACTTAGCGTTTAAATTTATAAATTTCAAACATTTTCGTATTTAAAACAAAACATTAAGTCTTGACAGGTATAACATAAATGCGTAATTTTGAAATATTAACTATGTCCATACTTATCAATTATTTTAGACTTTAGAATATTTTTATTCCGGTAACATGGGATTTAACAATCTGGGCGCAAAACAATACTGTGGTCACCAGAAAGTTCCCCATAAATGAATACGACTTCAATCACACAAAAAGCACATAATCACTGCAATACTTAAAAATTAGAGATGAACTTATAAACAAAACAGCGAAAAAGTAGACTTACAAAAGAAAAAACTCAAACCTGTCACAATCACAACACCTGCCGCAGCCGATAATCCGCGTCAAGCCGTCAAACAATTCACGGTTAGGATTAGCAACACCCAAGGAGGATAGAAGCTGGCATAAAGTAGAATAAGGGAAGGGAGTATAACAACCTCCTTTGAGTATAACATACGGGTAAGGGCTAACTGCACGCCCACATAATCCCCCTTCTATGTGACAAAGGTCAACTGCAAGGTCTTTAGATATATCTCATGGATAAGGTTGGGCTCGCTACGATGTCCGCCTCTCATTGGCTGCTGAAATGACGTCGGCGTGGACGCTCGGCAGCCAACATGGCAGCTTTGAGCGTCTTGTGGCGTTGGGTTAAGGCATACGAAACGATCGTAATAATCACACTTATTATGATAATAACGAAATAAATGTGCAAAAAACTGCTCCTACATAAATCAAAATCATGAAATCAAACCATTTACCTTCCGTGAAGCGCAACATTTCCCAATTTATTTGCATATATATGAACTCATATTTTAATACTTACCCCCAAGCCACTATACAAAATAAACAACTACAAGAATTAAGGTTAAACACCGATACTTAAATTATTTCTGAAATTTACTTCATCAAAAAATGCCAACAAAGGCGGCGATACGCATCGCTGCCAAATCAATCAGTTCCGTACTGTGAACAACACGAAAAATATTCTGTCTCTCTATATATTCACTCTTGAAACATTTTTCAACATTCCTTCATGGTGTGAATGTATATAACACATTAGCAAGCTAAAAGAAACAAAACAGAAAAACAAATATATGCGCAAGAAAACCAAGAGTTAGATGTTATACGTCCCTTCTTTTTTTTTTTTTCAAAATTGCTTTTTCCTGTAAAGTTAAATAAGCTTATTATTTTGCTCTAAGCTTAAGAATGTGGTTTTCACTTTAAACCTTTTTTACCAGCATGTGTGCTAGCTGGTTGTTTTAGTAGTTTACAAGGTTTAGTAGAATTTAATGTTCAAAGATTTTATTAACTTACAAAATTTATATTTGGTGCACTTAAGCAGATGTAATATAGCAGAAACCCACTTTCAGGTCTTTGTAGAAATGAGAGAGGGATCATTTCTGTTTGACCCTGAAGAAGGAATAAGTGATTGTTCTCAACATGTTCTACATTACATGTCTCCTTTTATAATCTCACTTTTAGAGTTTACAGTTTTTTAGTTTTAGCCCTCATCAAGGGGAGAATATAGCTCTGTGATTGGGTTTTGATATTCTTCTTTTTTTAGGTTTTTCTTTTAAAATTGTTTGTACTCACATACACACATCATTTAAGAAGGTTGACATTTTTTCTGGAAGTGAAGATATAGAAGCTATATCGAATACCTACTTAAAAAACGACATCTTGAAAAATACACACACACACACACACCATATATACATACATATACACACACGCCATAGATACATACATATACACACACCATATATACATACATATACACACACGCCATATATACATACATATACACACACGCCATATATACATACATATACACACACGCCATATATACATACATATACACACACACACCATGAAGGAACGGTGAAAATTTTTCATCTTTAAAAACTCTGTCTCTCCTATATATGTGTGTGGTACATTTTTTTATGTTAATGCCTAGCAAATAAGTTGGTATACTCATTACCACTGATGCTGTGCTAATTCAATTCTACAACTTTTCCTTTACCAGATTTGATCCTTAACACAATGTGCCCATGACAGATGTATTGAAATAAAACTTTTCTTTCTCAGATGAGTATATATAATAGCTATCAGAAAAATTGCAAATACTTGCATACATGCATACAAACAATGAAAATTTGAAATAAAAGAAAAAAACTTAGCTTTCTGATGGCAGAATTCCTTGGCACTTGGCATTATTCCTGCAGATTGCTTACATTTTCTCCATGGCATGAAAAATCTGGTTTGGCCATGTGCATATAGGAAATTTTCACTTTGATGAAGCCTGCCACTTACGTGCTTTTCTGCGTTGAGCTTCTTCTGCCTTCCTAACTTTTGTTTTTGCATTTAAATGTCTTAGCCGTATAAAGGTTCGGGTTCTAACATACAACTTTATCACCTCTGTAGGAACATCTGGAAACCTCTGACCAATTTTCACACATAGTTTGTGTACAATCTTGTGTTCCTGGGATAAAGAGTCATGTCCATGCACTTCTGCAAACATCAACTCAAACTGGCTAACTTTCTCCAACCATGGATCTGATGGAACAAGCAGGCCACCTCGTGAAAGGGTCTCAATCCAGCCAACAGGTACTGATTCTGTAGTTGATGGTGGATTAAGTAGCTGGCCAGTTGGCGTACCCAGCGAACGGTCATATTTTCTTCCTCGGTAAGCTATGTAACCTGCAAGGTAACGAAAGCCTTATACAGAGCAATCAGAGCCAGGAGTAGCAGGTAGTACCTGCATACCTGTAGAGTCATGTAGTGTAATATCCCGAATCTCAGTTTCACCTTCAATCATTGCCAGGGGTTCTGACATATCAGGTAAAACGGCACTAAACAACTGAGATGTCAAAAAGTAATCATCATCACCACCACCTAGCGCAACAGGAGCAACACTTGAAAATGGAATGTCACTTACATTGGCACCTAGAAGCAAGAGACGCAAACGGGATTTCACTTCTGTAGGCAATGCATGATCATAGAAGTGGCCTAGCCCGCGTATTTGTGAAAAAAAAATTTCAAGGCAGTCTTGATTGAGTCAAGCAGTTAGGATGTATTTTATGTTCAGAGGCTTCAGGTCAGTGAAGAGTCCCAGTAATGAGCGAATGGTTGTGATGAATCCTTTCTGAAAGGGTAACAGATATGTTGCATTACCTACCTTCATTCCTCGATGCATGCATGCAGCTGTCGTAGAATCCTCTCTTGGGTTTCACGATGAGTTCCAAATCCACATGCCAGAGACTTCTCATCTGTAGGCCTTCTTGCATTTAGCACATCAAACGAGTCGTTCAGAAGCTGAACAAATTTCGCGACGTGTTCTTCATGTGGCATAAGAAAGCGTATTCCTTGTGCAGTGTGGTTTGAAAAGAGCTGAGTTGCCAAATATACAGGCTGGCGGTCACGGCCCTTCACACTAATGTGATGAAGTGACAACTTGGGGCATATCTTCATCTCACTGCAATCCAGAGTAAGGAGCTGTTCAATAGTAGTTTTTGTAATTTTCTTATTACCTGGAAGTGTTAGTCCATCATCGATAAAATGATTTCTTAGCAGCTTGTAAAGGTGTGGAACATCTGCAAACACCCAAACTCGTTTATTTGGTATTTGAGGATTGGGGAATAATTCCTTCCATACAGCACGATTTTTGTCACCGAGGTCAGCTACAGCAGCAACAACATTATACTGAATATCTTCCAGAGATGATATTATTTTGTTCAACAATGAGGCTGTCATCTGTATGTCAAAATCAAAATATATTACCTGCTTCCAGCTTGCAAACAGTCCCCGTACCATGGCTACTTGCACATTACTGTGTGGACCAACAATCCTATCTTCTTCTTGGTCATAGGAAATTCTGCTATCTATGTTCATTTCATCAAAAGAAATGACACATGTACACTTTAAAGTACTAAGTCTTTGTGCCTGTGCCTTCATTAGCTGAAGGACATCATCCAGGGCGACAATGGAATGAGCGAGCAGTCCACCGCCTCAGTGTTGAAATTCCTGGCAATGGAAACCCCATTTTATCTCTCAAGAAAATATAGCACTTTCTTGAGATTGCACGCAGAGTAATGGCTTTACAGATGTTTTCCCTTTCCCATTTTACACATTTCTTACCTTTTATTAAACAACGGATCTGATTTGCAGTGAAGAGTTTTGCTGAAACTTTCCTTACTTCAGTTTCTAACTCCGTGTCAAATTTTTTCAAGTATTTCTGAGAACGTCGTCGAGTTGTTACAAGCTGACTGTGAAGGTACTTGTTTCTTACTCTCATCTGAATGCACGCTGTGTTTAGCCTTTGGTTTTCTTCCTCCAATTTCTTTATTCTTTTCTCCATTGTTTTTATATCACTCAGCATGCACTGTGTTTCTTGATCAGTCCTCATCGGTTTCTCTACATTCCTCTTCTTTGGTGATAGATTATCAAGGGTTTCCCATGCACGTTTCCGAACTCCACGGTCATGACATCTAAGTGCAGTAGGCGTTGCAGTCTCAGGCCCTGAAATGTCAGCACTGGCTCTCGAACTTACCTTATTAATACCAGTATTATTGCTTGTGGGAAGGTTTAGTGTAGGTACTGCATCAGGCTTTAACACTTTCCTGTTAGTTAACCCAAGTAACTCTGCCTTTAAGTCACGCTGGTAGTCATCCTGTGTGAAATGTTGAGAACACACTCTTGCATTGGACACTTTGAAGGAATCCTGACGCTTACATTTCTGAATCCACAATTTTTGTAGTAATAAATCCTTCGGAAATACATGGTACATAATGTCAGTGTTCTTGGTTTTCCTATTGTACGTAGTACAACAAGCCACTGCACAACCTGGCATTATTGCGTTTCTTACGAAACACAGAAGCAATGAATTTCAGTGATAAATACGTGTAAATATCAAAATAAACAAAACATAAACATAAAACTATACGATACAAACTTCAAGCGGTTGAAAATCAACTGCGTTTATAGAGAAAACTCCAGCACACCAATTGTAAGCAAACAAGGATGCCAGAAGTCTAAAGACTGTGCGTCCACATCTACGTCATGCGTGGTTTCAAAAGAACCGCGTCTGATACTGCGCAGCCCAAGTGGGACCCTCCTGGGTCAACTGCGCTGAAAGGGAAAAGTCCGTTAGAAGAAAGATAGGATTATCTACACGGGCAATAACTAACATAAAGTACAAAAAGAGGAAAGATATTGTTGATAGTTTTTTAGAAAAGTATAAAAAGAAAGAAATTACAAGAATGGGATTTTTAAAATGCGTCTTTTAATATTACAAAAAGCAAAAAAAGACTACTGTGTTTATACTTTGTACTATGTGTTATGTTATGTTAATAACTAATCTTTTTGTAGAATGTGTTGTGTTACAGGAAATTTTGCAGAAAATTATAAAATAAATAAAAATCTGCAAAAGAAAAAGAAAGAAACAATATGGGAGACATAGGGCCAACCCAAGGAGGTTAGAAGTAAGAGGAGTTGGCAACATCCCCTCTACCTGTGCGTCTGGCGTGACGCCATTTTTTATCAGCTGACTACGCCAATGCACCCAACCTAAGATATATATCTCTACGGGAAAATCACGTATATCTCTATGGGAAAATCACGATTTTGAACTGGATTTTCGGACCCTTACTCTACCCATACAGGCATGAAAAAAATTGAGGCTGAAATATTCATTCCCATAATACAAAATTTCTAGAAAAAATAGGAAAATATGTGTTGGTATTTCTTTAAAAATTGAACAAAATAATGATTTTTTGAGCGGAAGTGCATAGTGCGCATGGTTACTTACTGCCCATGTGCAATAACCATGCATACTGCCCATGTGCAAGTAACCATGTTTAAAATATAACCAAAAGCGTAATGTTAAGAAATAAGAAGTCCGAAATATTCCTTCATTCCATCCTTGGTTTGCATGCGCTAAGCAAAACTGCTTAAGCCACAGGAAGTGACGTCACGTTCCCGAATTCTCGCAGCGCAGACGCCCACCACCTCAGAGAGAGGACAGAAACAGCTGATCTGTTTTGGTTTCACTCAAAACGGGTACCTTCACCTTCTCTTCTTCTAACCTCCTTGGGCCAACCCAAGGTTAATAGAGAGTAAGGTTTGCTCACCCTGCCTCCCTCGCAGCGGGAGTGCCGGTCCCTCACTTGCCCCTTACGTATTAAGTATACTAAATTGCAGATTTGACCATAGCTAGTAAATGATACTCATTTTAAACTAATAGACAAGGTGCTTTTGACAGTGTGCTACAAGATCATTTAACAAAACTGGAGCTCCTTTATTTAAAACTGAACTTCACAGTACAAATACAGATTCTCTGGATTAGCAGAGGACATTAAAACAGTAACTTTTTCATGTGAGACACTGCACTCACCGTTTCTTGGAATTATATGACAATGCAAAACATCACTGCTAATATCTCCTGCTTCACAACAAAACCACTTCGTATGTCAAACATAAAAAGATCGTTATACTAAACACAGTAGATGAGAAAAGTGAAAGTTGAAACACAACGCGTGCACAGATATTTAAAAAATAAAAAAAGGGAATAGAAGTAAGAGACAAAATGAACAAGGAAACATTTGAAAGTGACCAAACATGAGTACCTTACAGGGAAGTTCTGCACTTCTGGCTCCTCTCAAGCTATGACCCTGTAAACCAAAGACCTTTAAGATACATAGACTGGAAAATCGTAAGATAACTGGGCGACATTAGATGTTCAGCGTTGTACGGAAAGAATCTGTCACATCTCGTTCTTTACTATAGGCGTTCGTGTGTTTATATCAATTACATCCATTTTTTAAATGTATAGCCAGTAAGATTTATTTTTTTGTTTTTATAAATAGTGTGTATATATTGTAAAGTATTTCAGAAAATAATATAGCCAAATTTAATGAGCTAAACAGATTTTCAAAACGGTTATATCTTGCATAGCGTCCTGATGTACCAATAAACCAACAACTGGCCAGCAAACACTTTCATTTCGTAGGTTTCCTCATAATAATTGCGATACTTTGGGGAAGTGGGTAAATGCTCTAAGACGTGTTAGCTGGAAACGAAGCTAAGCCAAGCCAAAATCTGACGTTAGCTATTTAGCAAGAGGTATCACACACCTTTGCGGTCTCACTATACCAGTATCCCCTGTCTGGAAATAAAAAGAGAAGTGCGACGACCAAGTTGTCTCCAAGAAAAAAAAAAGGAAGCATATTCATATTTTCATCCGGATTTAAGTGCTAGTCACAGCAATGTTGCCGTGACTTGCAGTTTCAATTTAGGCTTCTCGCCTTCTTTTCTAATCTTTCCCTTGAAATAATAGAGATGTTTTAGTATTTTAATTAAGTGCAGGATAGTTACTTAGTAACCTTTTGCACTTACTTTATCTCTAAATATTAAGTTCAGAGACTCGTTTTTTACAAGAACCTGGTCTCATTTACCCTGACTTGCAGTTTCAATTTAGGCTTCTCACTTCCTTTCGTAATCTTTCCCTTGAAATAATAGAGGGGTTTTAGTATTTTAAGTACAAGATAGTAAGCTAGTAACCTTTTTCACTTATTTGATCTCTAAATATTAAATTGAGGGACTTAGTTTTTACTAAGCCCTTGTGTTATTCACCAGACTGTGTATTCCTCTGTAGGGAAGGTTTCTGGTTAAACCTACACATGGTTTGTTAATTCGTGTTTCTTTTCCTAGACTTTTCATCCTCGAGATTCGTAACTGTCTAAACTCTAAATTATATGAAGAGGGAATTTCTTTCTATCATATTTAATTTTACTCATTTTTTCTCCCGTTGAGTAGCTATTACAAATTTATAATACTGCGGGGAAAACTTCCGAAATAAAAGTTTTGCTCTTCGCAATTTCTCTTATGAATAAACAAATGGCCACATTAAAATGATTTTTGGCATTACTTAGGTGTAAAATACGAGCTTCCTGCAACTAGACCACGCAGTTTGCAAGCAACTGAAGCCGAAATATATTTCACACGTAGGACAAGCGATGTTCCCCTTCAGTTATTTCATATCCAGCAAAATTACGATAATGATGTTTTCTTTAATCGTAAGTTAAAAGGCGCAATGTCTAATTTATACCCCATTGAAAAAATTAATACGCAGTATTAAAACAACGTAAACTATCTTCTTTCGCGCAGGTAAAAGAGCTTACTTAACGTTGCTCACATACGACCACGGTGCATACGACACATGCCGTTTTTACCGTACAAATAACCTCCTTGGTACAAGCTATGTGATCAAAATGTCGCCAGCTGCTGCCACTCATTTACACAAGAACTTCCAGTCTATGTATCTTAAAGGTCTTGCTGTAAACATACGTATGCACATTTTAATTTTTGAAGAAATATTCTCATAATACATGGAAATACATTAAAAGTATTAACATAGCACCCATACATCTCTAAATTGCCTGTATTTTCTGTTAATTCCAAAAATAGATTTGATTCTCTTCGACCACCCAATTTCTAGTCACTGCAGATTTTTGGTATTCTAAAACTTCATGTCCTCTTATTCATTTTACAGGGCAGTAAACATTTTAGGATCATCAGTTATTTTGATATTCCATAAATAAGCTATCAGTCAAATATATTTCATTCACTTCTGGTACAAAATGTTTTCTTTACCTGATTGAGTTGTTATTCTGTAATGCATGTATATGTTCTGATATTAAACATTGTTTTCATGCATTTTAACTCTAATGAATAATCTGTTTTTTTCTGTCTGACATTAATTACAGCATTAATGCTCTACAGCATATATGCTCTAATTAAACTTTCCCCTTTTGGTTATCTGTTGATATTTAAAGTCCTTCTTGTTACCTTTTCTTCCTTTACATCATATCCTACCTTTTTTTTTTTTTTTGGTAAAATCAGTGAAATGTAGCTAAAAGGTCATTCCTTGCACAGTGGGTGTGACATGTGTCTTTTGTCTATCGAGCTTATGACCTGTCTCTGTTTTGTCAACAGATTGTAATTTCTTCAAAGCTGAGGTACTTGTGGTAGCTGAAACATTCGAATATTTATTGTGGTTGATTTGCTCACAGTTTATGTTCTGATTAGCTCAGTGTAATTAGCCTGTACTGTTTTGCACATCAGTGTAAATATTTTGTACCCAATATTTTGATAGTTGTTACAGATTTCCTATATTGTATATATATTTTTTTATATTCTTTGGTATTCTTGTTGTGTATCCATGCATCACGCACCCTTCATTTTTTGTTTTCCCATTAGGACTGAAGAATTAAGCTCATATGTGGTGTGGCACCCATTGTATATGGTAGAAAGCATTTTGCTGCTAGTGAAGGTTACTGAAGATGCGGTTTAACTATTTGAGATAAGTGTTTTGCATTGGGTGTACATATAAATTTCCATACAAACATTTGTCTTTTATGGTGTGAATTGCAGCAGTAAGCTAAGTTCCAGCTACAAATACTGTTGGATAAACTTTTCTTTTCTCGCATATATAGAAATTACTTCAAGAAGTTTAATATGTATGTGGGCATCAACTCATAATAATATTTCTTCATGTTCTAACTAGCTCATTCTCTTTTGTCTTGTGTAACTAGAGGTATATTGAACCCCCATTAGGAAATGATAGTACTGACATATTTTCTACAGCTTACAATGAACTTATGAGTATGAAATGCAGCTCACAGCTAGGCTTTTTGATGACAGAAATGGGGGGAAATCTTAAATTCAGCTGAAGTAAAAATATAACAGCATAAAATTATAAAGATATTAATTGCAATATATGAAAGTGTATAGTTATGGTAAACAAATAAATTACGTGAGTGAAAACTTTATTACTTAACTAATCAGATGAAATAGGCTGTCGTAAGAAGTTCTAGCTTAAAAGGTCAGCATTATTTTTGGAAATCAGATTTTGGTACTAGAGATGTTACATGGGTAACAATGAACTAAAGATGATTTAGCATCTGATGGCAGAAAATTGGCACTTCTATATTTCCCATGCACTTCTGATTAGTTATCCATTAATTTTTGTGGCCATAAAATGTAGGTTAAATGTGCGTTAGCATATGGGCTGCTGTTAACAATGCTCTCTGTCATTAGATCTAACACGAATCACGTTGTTGTGTTGAACAACCACGCCTTATGTGATCAGATTTTTCTATTCTCGAACATATGTTGTGCTAGCAACAAACTGCAGGATTTATCCTCAATGAATTCTTTATTAATAAACATAACCTAGCTCATAAATAGCATACGTATATATCAAAAGCCAAATTAAAAATCCTTGTTATATACACGTCTGTTTAATTTACTACCTAAAAGCTATTAACTTATTATATTATGAATGTGCCTCTGTTAATAGTGATGTATATTAGAAGTATACTATTTTTAATGCAGTTGGATTTATTATAAAAGAGATCTTACAGTAGGAATTATTTCTGCTGCTTATGTAAATCTGTTTTTATCAATACATTTTATCCAGTCATATTTCCCTTACTATCAGGAGGACTTGTAAATCATATTTCTACAAACTAATAAATTGTATATTTTCTTGCTATATTTTGAAACTGCACCCTTTAACAAGATACCCCCCCTCCGAAAAAAGTTCCCTTCCTATTAAAGCCTCTAGTTTAAAATTATTTACATTCATACCTTTGAAGCCCACCACAGTTCTAACCAAACCTGTTAGAATTTCCTACCTCCATTAGAAAAACTAAAATCAGTCATGTGCTTAAAGCAGTTATAAAAAATCAAATTAAGGCCACGTCACATTTTGCGTCTGATTGTTTTTAATTTCTTACCACATGCTCGCAGATTCCCCATTTTTTCTCTAAAGGCTTGGAAATAAAATCTAGATATTTCATGAACTTCTGTTTTTTTTAATAATAATGTTCAATGAGAATACCCCCCCCTCCTTCTCTTGTTTATTTGCTTAAGAACAATCATAATTCTTCTTCAAGTAAAACATACGGGCAATGTTGATGTCGTTGTTTACTTTAATTTTTTTCCTGACGGCAGAAGTGTTCCTCCCCCTTTAAAGAGCGATCTTTTGTAAAATTCACTCATAATACAAATTCTCTGATGCTCGGCCGTTACAATTTCTATGATAAACAATATTTTACGATAATCCGCTAAAATAATCTTTAGTATAAACACATTTTAAATCGTCAGTTCATATACGTCTCAGTCGTTACGAAGACCTTTTTTTAGATCTCTTTTCCTCCATGAAAATCTAAGTTTTTGTACTAAAATTCCTTTCATGTAAACTTAAGAGTTTCTTAAACCTATTCCACTGCTTTTTAATTTCGCTTATAATTTAAGACAATGCAAAATCTTAAGAAAACGAACAGGGTCTCACTAATGCTTTCCTACGGAAAATCGTCTGCTTTTGCATCTTGAGGGTAACAACGCCAAAGCTTTGCTTTCAATATTAATACTTTCACCGCCGAAGCGTACAAACCCGGCTTCACGTTGCTAGCATGGGAAGAGTTGGAGACAGCACCTCCTCTTTTTCCTACCTCCATGGCAGACTGTGCATGGCTTTTCTTTGATTAATCGCAGAAAACCACGGACTGTGCAATAGCTGTTAACGCTGTGCGAGACATGAAGTTCTCAATTTGCTTTCAATATTAATAAATTTGCCCTTCTTTATTATATTAATCGTTGATATACTTTTCTTAAGGATATTATTAGTTGATTTATCAATGTTTAGGGCGTTACTGCTACTTCTAAATATTTAGAATTTAGGAAACATTTCGGCTGGCTTCTGGGGAATCAGCGTAGGTACAAGAGTTTTTCTTATTCTGTAGATAAAACTGCCGTGCAATTCCATAGTTTTTAAAGTTGTGTGTATGATATTCTAAGTTTCGTGACGTTTTATAGAGATCTGCTCTGTTAAAATGAAGACAATATGATAGTGTACGCAAATTAATGTTAAGTTGTAATACCCCAATATTGCTTTGTATTAGATATATTATGATGTAAATATATCTATCACCAAGGAAGGGCACAATTTCAAAAGCATTACAAAACCCTTACATTTCTACAGTATTTGGAAAAGCAACACGAAATCCTTACATTTCAACACCACTATATAAAACTTAAAGAGTGCATGCAGGGTTCAGTTACGAATCTCCCAGCTTTATAACACACTTTGACTATAGAATCGAAATGGGAAAATGCCTTTTCATCTGTGAACAAGCATATGCCTTGAAAGAGGACTTTTCCGAGGAAATTGCTTGGAACATACATCACATTAGTAAGGGTTTTTACCTGTGTGCATAAGCATATGCTTATGCACACAGGTGAAAACCATTCTGCCAATCAAAATGGGAAATTAAGCTGGTCATATCTAAATTGACTTCTTATACGACCTTGACTACTATCTGCTCTTCGGAAAGAAAACGATCTCATGTTAAATGTTTTTTCCGTTATTTATCTGTCAAAAGTAACTCCAGGAGAGGGACTCCCGCAATTGTTGTGACATCGCAACAACACATAACTCTAAAAAAAACAACAAAAAAACATCAAATTTTGAAAATCAAACTTGTCACGTACGTAACCCAATGGATCAAAACGACTAATAGAGTCTAAAGATGGCCGCCACACCGTCAGCGTCGTCTGCTAAAAAGTTTCAAATTTGTGATGTCATGCTTTCTCCCCTTATTCCTACCGCCATGGACCAACCTCCTCGTGGGGCTGAGGCTATATTCACGCTATGCGTGAATTTAGCCCACAGACTAGGTTCACGCTCCTTCTGTGATTAGTCACTGTGATCTCGCAGGCGTGGTCTGGGCGGTTCCTGCTTTGGCGCATTAACCAATACCGGTCCCGCTTGAATTCTGACATTTCCAAATTTTTTTTTTAAATTCACGTCGTTAGATGGCGCATTGAGCCTGTTTCTCGCCCAAAACAAACTGTCGTAGTTCACTTATAGACTTGCTTATACTTTCGCGAGCGACGTTATTTGTTAATTAATTTGAACTGAATATTTTTGTGTATAAAATTGAGAAGGTGAATCTGAAGGTAAATTTTTGAAGCAAGAGTTCTACGAAAAAACTGGAATGGAAAAAATTGAATGAGGAAGACCATTTGAATTAAACATACACATAATACGATCGGCGGTCGGTTCTGTTTTTATTAGGCGACAATGACAAAGGTCGGTTCTGCTTTTATTAGGCGACAATGACAAACTGGTGATTCGATAGTACGCTATTCATCACTAGTTTGCATATTTACGTAATTTGTTTAAAAATGACAATAAATTTAATTGCTTTCCACAGATTTTGTAAAGCTCTTCAATTTTTTTCTATACAATTTTTTCGTAATATTGGCCATGCATAATGTTTCTGAGCATCACAGTTGCTTCCATTATCAGAGCTTACCTGATGCAAAAAAATTTGGATTTGAAGCATTTAGCTTCTTTGAAAAATATCTCCTGACGAAATATTCACATTTTTGTTAATTCATAATGAGCAGGAATATCGATAAGAAACATTAAAGTCTTTTATTTAATAAGTTTTAAAAATCAACAATAAATAAGTTTACACATTGACGAACCCAATAATTGTGTGTGATCTCGAGTACATTAAGATCTCATTTTAAAATTCAAGGAATTATCTCCTGCCATTAAAAAATACGTATACATCCGTATCAATTTGTTAAGTTTAGTCATGAAATTAAAAGGCTATTCGAAACACCTACTGCGAAAAAAAAAGGAAAAAAAAAAAAAAAAACTCTTTGCTTTCCTCCTAGAAAAGAAACTAAAAGTACGCTAAAGTTTTAATAATTTCAGAGCATATTATAGCCCATTGAGTTGCTCACGGTGGTCGTTAAACCTCCAATCAAAAAAAAAAAAAAAAAAAAAAGAGCATATCCTTTCAACAAAAATGATAGCTTAGAAACTTACTTCAACAAATTATACAGTCAATGGCTATTGAAATTTCCAAACATGAAGTGCCAAAGCAATTTAACAAAAAATAAAACATTTCACATCCGAAGACTAAGAAAATGAGAACTTTTTATAGTATTCCCGTAATGAATAACAGTCCCTTGCAGTGACGCACCCATGAATTTTTGTTGGTGGGGGCTGTATATATAGTTTATATAACAAGAATTTTCGTTGGAGGTGGCTGTATATATATATACAGCCACCTTTATATATATATCCTCATTGTCAACCATTATCAATCCACTGCTGGACGAAGGTCTCCCCACAACGGTCTGTCTTGTGCCAGTCTCCTCCATGTCACTCCCGCATACTTTCGAATTTCATCCACCCATCTCCCATGTGGTCTTCTTCTTGGTCTTTTCCTGTCCCTTGGAATCCAATCTAAAATTTCGGCTGTCCTTCTGGCAGTATGTCCAACCCATTGCCATTTCAGGGATTTAACTCTGATCATGATGTCTTCCACTCTTGTCATTTTTCGGATCCACGAGTTCCTCTTCTTATCTCTCCCGGTTACATCAAGCATGCACCTCTTCATGCTACTTTGAGTTGTCTGCAGCCTTTGTATGTCTCTTTTATTTAAGGTCCACGTCTCTGCACCATACATAAGCACTGGAAGGATGCATTGATCAAATACTTTTCTTTTAAGACAAAATGACATATTGCTCTTGAAAATTATGCTGTTTCTTCCAAAAGCTCTCCAGGCAAGTTTTGTACGCCGATTAATTTCTTCATCAATGTGACCCTCACTTGATATCTGCTGTCCAAGATAAACGTACGTGTCTGTTATCTCCAGCTTTTCTCCATCAATCGATAAATCTTCATTTCTTGTAAAAGCATTGTACATCACTTTTGTCTTCTGAAAGTTCATTTTTAATCCCACATTTTTACTCTTGTCGGCAAGTTCTTGGATCATACTCCCATTTCCAACTAGGTCTTTGTGGAGGTGAGAAAATGCAGAGTTTTGCTTTTCCTTGGTAAAGCCAAGGCTCGGCATTCTCGACACTTTCTACATTCAGGTTTGCTATTACTTTATTTTATTGTTTACTCATGCCTGTTGGGCTTTGAAGTTTTCTATATTGTTTTAGTTCTTGTTAAATATTTTTTTTAATGTCTCTACTTAGTAGTGTGTGAGTTCTGAATATTCATAACTGCTGCGTTGCGCGTCATGATCTTCAGGTTGTTTTTTAAGCAAATTTAGTTTTAAATTCTTTGGTGTAAAATTTAGTCTTTGACTCTGCTCTTGGGTATATATATATATATACACACGACCAAGTATAGACTGTTAAAAAATAAAAAAATATTTAACAAGAACAAAAAAAGTAAAGAAAAACTTCAAAACCCAACAGGCATGAGTAAACAATAAATTAAAGAAATAGCAAAACTGAATGTAGAAAGTGTCGAGAATGCCAAGCCTTGGCTTTATCAAGGACCAGCAAAAACTCTGCATTTTCTCACTTCCACAAAGACCTAGTTGGAAATGGGTTTCTGCAAAGCCATAGATGCAAGAATTAAGCCCATCAAAAATTTTTAACAAATTTTGCAAAACCTCTTCAGAGTTGCAGGTAGAATATTTTAGTCAAAGTTTTTGCATGCATCTATAACTTTCCTGGCCCAACGCACACGCGTCATCCGCCACAAAAACCAGAATAACGATTACAAAATCACAAGTTGTGAGAGGGTCTGAACAAATCATCAGAATTATTCAGTTATAACACGTTGCTGAGCAACAAAGTCATCTGAGAGAGAATTTAAACTTTAAGAACAGTACTAAATGCACTACTAAGTCTTATTCTTTGTGGTGAACAAAAGTTTTACCTAAAATGCCATAAAAAAAGAAACAACAGATTAAAGATTTTATCGAGTGTGGGTTGGGCCAGGAAAGTTATAGATGCATGCAAAAATTTTGACTAAAATATTCTACCTGCAACTCTGAAGAGGTTTTGCAAAATTAAAAAATTTTTAGGGGGCAGGTGGGGCTCATCCCCCTGAAAGGCAAGCAAGAACTCATGGAAGATGGACGTTGTTGTAAATTCTCTGAACTTTTATTTTTGGTGGTTTGTAAAAATTACTCTTGTGTTCCATTACAAGCATACATACCTTATTTATTCGTGTATTGAACATTTTTGTAAAAGCAAAATCGAAGTGATACGCGGCTGTACGAACGATGAATGACCGAAAAAAGCTTCTCGGGCTGAATCTGTAGGAAGAGTTGCGCCAATGATTCTGAGGCACATGACTTGTCGGTGTTAAAGGTAATAAGAGAGAGAAATGCCCCTTTCTTTTTCGAAGAAACGTAAAATATCGAAGAACGTGACCATTCCACCCACCCAACCCCCGGGGAAAAAAGATAGACAGGAGGGTTGGGGGGGGGGGGTAAGCAGAGGAGGAGATAGAAGATGGATAAGTAGTTGCACAGAAGGATATAACTCAAGTGACTATGAGATGCAAAGCTGCTGTCATGAAACTTCTATGTAGTTAATTGCCTGCAAGTAATGTTGAGGGAAGAGCTGAATATGAAGGATAGTCAGAAAGTTAAGACCACATACACTTTAATAGCGATAACTGGGACCAAATGAACTTAACGGTTATCTCACTTCTCCACATAGTCCCCCTGCAGGTCGATGCACTTCTTTGAACGCCCAACTAGATTCTTCATTCCTTGGAAGAAGAAACTTTTCGGCTGCTGCCAAATCCAGGTCTGCACCGCTTCCTTAACCTCATAATCATAGGTGAACCTGCGACAGCGTAGGGCCTCTTTAAGTGGATTGAAAGCGTGATGATCGCATGGTTCCAGATCAGGACTGTAAACGAGATGTGGAAGACGTTCAAACCGCAGTTGTTGCATTGCCTCCGCTGTTGCGGCCACTAAATGGGCACGTGCATTGTTGTGGTGCAGCAAGGCTGATTTTGACAGCATTCCTCTTATTTTTCTGCAAATTGGAGGTTTCCGTTTCTCTCTAAGCACAGCACAGTACGTTGCACTGATCACTGTTTGTCCGTGTTCCTGAAAATGCGTCAGGATAAGACACTTCATGTCCCAGAAGAAGGTCGGTATGATTTTCTTGCCGGAGGGCTGTCGTTTGAATTTGTTCTTTTGGTGTGCACGATGTTGACGGCCAACAAAATCGAGCTTCATCAGTTGAACTTGTACTTCCCGCTTTAAACCTTTCTACCCATTCAAAATCTGTTCATTAAGTCATGGTGTTTTCACTTTCGTATTGAGCTAATATACTTAGGTGAATTTCAGCAGGTTTCACTCCCTCTGCCCGAAAAAATCTCACTACGGCGCTTTGTTCAACACTGGTGCAATCCCGCAGCAGAGCATCCATATTTATTTCACCTTGGTCTCAACTGGACTAACGGCAGAGCGCTGCGCTGTGTGTGTTTGAACTACCCATAAGCCATTGTGAAGATGTTGTATTCCGTCAGCTTCTATCCGTTGCGGATACATGTAACTTCCAAATTTCAGTTACTTTTTGATTTACCTGCGTATTCATTTCTCTAGGGTTTAGAAAATAGTGATAAAGGAATTCTTTATGTAAGAAAGGGAGATCTTTCAACTTCTTCGTATTTATTGTTTTGCGGTCAGTAGGAGGGTTTTACGATGCGTGTGAGGGAGAAAAATGGTTTGATGGCGTGAATCTGAGGGCTCTTCGTTTCTAACAACTTTTAGTTGTTACCACCGTAAGAAGAGGATATCTCAGAGCACCAGTGAAGGAGAACGCGTGGAAAAAGTGGAGAAAAAATTAGAACCGAAGAAAGGGAGTTGAAAGATTCAAAATACGACATCAGTAACTCCGATGCTGTTACGATGATCCAAAGAAAGGACCAAAAGAGTAAACTAAAAAATAAATACCCTACTCAAAAGAATTAGGAGACCAAGAGATATTGTAAGGAAAGGCATGTGTGCGACTCACGTTGTTGAACGCAAAATATTATTTTTATGTAAGATACCGTAGAATATTCAATGATATAGGCAAGAAAAAGCGCATTAGCGAGTTTTTATGTAATATTATCATTTAATGCACATCATGCGATATGTTATACGTATAGAACAATATGCATATCTGCACAACAAGAAAAATGACTTGTTGAAGGTGGTAACTGACCTATTGCAGGGTGTGTGTTCCACTCGAACGGCTAAGACCACTGCACACCTGTGGGGCATGGACCTGATGAGATTTTGGGGGTATCTTCGCCAATCCTTAACCAGGGCAGCCTCCAATCTACAAAGAGTCAACGGAAGTACCGCCGGCCGAGCTGCAATACGTCTTCCAAGTGCGTCCTAGGCATGTTCAATTGGATTTGTCAGTTGAGTATACTGGCAACCCCATACGCTGGATTCCCTCCTCTTTAAGTATGCTGTTCACTAACCGAGCTGTATGAGGTCGAGCGTTATCGTCCACGAAAAGGAACGAATCATCGACGGCTGCAGCATACAGAATGACATCAGGTCTGAAAATCTCGTCTCTCTATCGCTGAGCCGCCAGACTACCGTTTCGGATGACATACAGGTCCGTACGTCCACCAATACTTAGGCTTTTCCAGACAATCAATCCATGTCTGCCGCAATGTGATGTGTTTTGCATAGAAGCTAGATTATTTCGCGTGCAAGTTTCTCTTCAGATAAGAACTCGTCGATTGTTGGACTCCAGACTGAATCTGGACTCTTCAGAAAAGGGGACTTGACTCCACTCGTCGTGACTCCAACCACGAAGTTCCGCAGCTCAGTTTCTACGAACCGCACGGCATCGTCCGGTTAAAGGAACTCACACCATTAGCCTACGTGCATAAAGGACACATTGGTGAAGGTGATTGTTAATAGTTTGAGTTGACAACCTGTGACCTGTTGACACGAAGATCTTTCGCTGGAGTTGAGTATCATTTTCCCGTCTGTTTCGACGGCCTGTTGACAACCTGTACCCTGTTGACACAAGAAGCTCTCGCTGGTGCTGAGTAGCATTTTGCCGTCTGTTTTGACGGACTATTGACAAAAGATAACGGTCGTTCCTGGTTATAGTTTCACGTGGACGGCCTTGGCCTTGGTTTCTTCGAACACTTCCCGTATTTTGGAATTGTGTCCACAGTCGGAAAATAATGTTTCCTGATACTTCAATGCAAGGGTGCTAAAAGGGCATTTGCCTCCCGCGTGCAAGGCCCGGTGTTTCTTTCAGAACTTTTTGACCGTGGGGGGGGGGGAGATGGAACCTTAGTTGGGGCAAGTTTTCCATTTGCCATATACACGGTCGTGTCAAAATAATATGACCATTCCTGG